>CM056810.1:89082520-98771440 GCA_029852735.1 Persea americana
CCCATATATTAAGCGCTAAAACTTAATATATTTAACAATTAAAAAATTAAAAAAACAAATGATGGTACTATTTAGGGGACCAATATTTTGGTATGAAGACATGGGGTGGGAAAAAATTGCATTTTATCATTTTCCACTATTTTGAATATCTTGGATATTTGATTTTAAATATCAGTTGAATTGCACAAACAAGTCCTTAAGACCGTGCCTATGCCTATAACAACTAAGGTTATAGATTTTTTGTCAGGAGTTCATGGGCTGGGTTTGGTTGGTCCAAATATTGTCCAAGCCTGACCTATTTGGTTACCAAACCCCCTTTATGTTAAATATGGCCTAGGCTGAGACTTAAGCATGTATGGGCCAGGCATGCCCAACCCATCCGACAATCAGGGTAAGAAAAATAGCTCGGCTATAGGTACAGGCCTTAAAGAGCCCAAATCCAGCACAGACTACCTGCCGATACCCAAGTTTGACCAGTGTGCAAGATTATTTTTTTTTTTTTGGCTAACTACGGGTGTCCGGCCTCTATAAAAATCGTCTACTCTTGATACGCATGAAGTCCATGCCTCTCCCACGCACCAGGTTAGTCAGACTTTAGCTTTTGCCTGAGCATATAGCTCCAAAGAGAACGCGTGAGTTCGAAATCACAATCTACAGTTCATGCGTCGCGGTCCTATCTAACTGGGCTGCCAATCAAGGTTACGAACAAGTTTAACAGTGAAAATCCTCGTTGGATGAGGAGAAAAGTTGGAGAAAACTGTGACCTTTTCACGTCCAAGTTTCAACGGACCCAAGAGGAGCCCAAATCTATGAAGGGAGTGTACCCAAAGTGAGCCCAAATTAAAAAGGAGAGAGAGAGAGAGAGAGAGAGAGAGAGAGAGAGGAACACTTCTGGAGGAGGAGACTGGAGCAACAAAAGACCCTCTTTTTGGTCTGTTAGTACTGAGAAAACCACAGCACATCATTCAATCCAAATGAGTAGAGTCCCAAGAGCAAAATCCTCTCTTTTCTCCACACACTTGAATCATGCCACAATCCAATCTGCCCCCCTCTCAACCTCCCTCCAATCCATCAAAAGCTCCCTCCAAAATGATCAAAACACCTCCCAGAAGATCACCAATCTCCTTCACCACTCCAACTGGCAACATCTCATCTCATCCTCCGACCTCCCAAACAAGCTCACCCCAGATATAATTCGCACAGTTCTCCTCCAAAACCAGGTAAGAGACCCCCAAACCCTCCTCAGTTTCTTCTACTGGTCACAGTCCCAAATCGGTCTTCCTCAGTCCTTAGATTCCTTCTCAATCCTGGCAGTTAATCTCTGCAATTCCAACATGTTCGGCGCCGCAAACGGTCTTTTGGAGCAAATGGTGAAGACCCATTTGCCTCCTTCGACCACAGGGGGCGCCCATATTGTGAATTTGATAGTAGATAGATACCAGGATTGTCCTGGGTCGAATCCCGCCGTGTTCTCTGTGCTTATTGATACTTATAGGAAGATGGGTAAGTTGGGGGAGGCCGTAAATGCGGTTTTGGCATTGAAAGATAGAGGGTTTATGCCCGTTTTGCGGTGTTTGAACTCTCTCTTGAATGATCTTTTAAAGGGGAATAGGATGGATCCCTTTTGGAAGGTGTATAATTGTCTGTTGGGGGAAGGAATTGCCCCTGATGTTTATACATACACTTCTGTGATTGGCGCCTTTTGTAAGGTTGGGGATGTTAAGAATGCTAGAAGGGTATTTGGGGAGATGGAGGAGAGGGGTTGCCCTCCCAATGTTGTGACATGTAACACACTTATTGGGGGTTTCTGCCGTGCTGGCGCAGTAGCTGAAGCTTTTGAGTTAAAGAGGGAGATGGCCAAAAAGGGCATTGTTGCTGATAGGTTTACATATGGGGTGCTTGTGAATGGGTTGTGTAAAGAACGGCGGTCGGGAGAAGCAGAATCCTTGTTGGTGGAGATGAAGGAGATGGGTCTGAAGCCAAATGACATTATTTACTCAGCTTTGATTGATGGGTTTTTGAGAGAAGGTAGCATAGAAGAGGCTTTTAGGGTGAGGGATGAAATGGTAGCTTCTGGAATTCGGCCAAACATTATCACATATAATACTCTGATTCGTGGTGTTTGCAGGGCTGGGAAGATGGAGAAGGCCCACGCCCTTTTAAAAGAAATGGTTGGAATGGGTTGGATGCCGGGTGCAGAGACATATACATCGGTCATTGAGGGTCATTTAAAAGAGCGTAATGCAGATAGAGCATTTGATATTCTTGATGAAATGAAGAGGAGAAATGTTGCGCCGACAGTTGTTACTTACAGCATAATGATTAATGGCCTTTGCCATTGTGGGGATTTGCAACGTGCAAACAGTGTATTGGAGGAAATGATTGCGAGCGGTTTGCAGCCAAATGTCATTATCTATACAACCCTAATTAGGGGTCTTTGTCAGGATGGTAGAGCCGAGGAGGGGCAAAATGTTTTGCGAAGGATGATTGAAAAGGGCATCTCCCCTGACACGTTTTGCTACAACTCACTTATATTCAACCTGTGCAAATTAGGGAAGATGGTGGATGCGGAAGCATACTTGGTCGAAATGATGGAGAGGGGACTGGTTCCAGATGCTTTTACATATATGCCTTTTGTTCATGGGCATAGCATGGCAGGGGAAATGGATGAGGCTGATAGGTATTTCAGGAAGATGCTGAAGCATGGTTTGGTGCCAGAGGTTGTTAGTTACACTGCCCTTATAGAAGGGCACTGCAAAGCGGGAAAAATAAATGAAGCCTTCTCTACATTTAATGCTATGTTAGGAAGAGGTGTCCTGCCCGACTTGCAAGCTTACACTGTTCTTATTCATGGACTCTCTAAGGCTGGAAAGATGGAAGAGGCTATGCGGGTCTTCTCTGAACTTCAAGAGAAGGGTTTGGTTCCTGACGTGTTCACCTACAGTGATCTGATACTTGGGTTTTGTAAGCGAGGTGAGATTGGTAGAGCTTTCGAACTGTGTGATGAAATGTCGAATAAGAATGTTGAGCCCAACATCATAACTTATAATGCTTTGATTGACGGATTATGTAAGTCAGGTGATATTGAGAAAGCTAAAGAATTGTTTGAGAACATCTTAGGAAAGGGTAGACCAAATAGTGCAACTTACTCTATAATGATAAATGGATATTGCAAATCGGGGAATATAGCTGCAGCATTTGGATTATTTGATGAAATGCCATCAAGGGGCATATTGCCTGATAGTTTTGCGTATAGTGCTCTCATGGATGGCTGCTGCAAGGAAGGGGACTTGGAAAAGGCCCAGGTCTTGTTTCAAGAGATGGTGCAGAAAGGCTTCTGCACGACACTTTCTTACAACACACTGATTGATGGATACTGCAAACTCGGCAAGCTTAAACAAGCAAAGCAGTTGCTGGAGCATATGATAGAGAAGCAGGTTGCACCAAATCATGTGACCTACACTACCGTGATTGACTGGCACAGCAAAGCAGGGAACATGGAGGAAGCGAAACGATTGTTTTTGGAGATGCAGGAAAGAAATCTGATGCCCAATGCTATTACGTACACCTCACTCATCCAAGGGTACAGCAGAGAAAGAAACACGGCTGAGGCATTTGCATTATTTAATGAGATGGTGGCCAATGGCATTAAGCCAGATGGAGTTACATACGGTGTGCTGATCCATGCTCATTGTAGGGAAGGAAACTTGTTGGACGCCTTTAAGATTAGGAATGAGATTTTGGGAGAAGGTATGTCAATGGACAGTGTTGGATACAGGGCACTTATACTTGCTCTTTGCAAGAACGATGAACTTCCTGAAGCATTGAGGTTACTCAATGAAATGATTGAGAGAGGGATTAAAGCTGACATTGGTACATGCAACAGTCTAATCCATGGTTTGCGAAAAGAAGGGAATGATGATGATGCTAAACAGCTTTTAGAGACTTTGGTGAACATGGGATGGATGCCAAACAATATATAGCTTTTAAGTGATTTGGTCCCAAGGCACTAAAAGAAAGAGGGCATTGCAGTGGAAGGTGGCGATATGTAATTTGATTTGAAGAGAGTTGCTTTTGAGGATATTGAGTTATTCAAGAACGTGTTCTTTTGGATATATCCGTCTTTCAATGGCTTTTAATGTTTTGGTTATCTTTTCTGCCATGCATATGGGGCAGTGCAGAAACTGGAATCACAGCAGGATGGACTGTGTGTTTCTGACTTTCTTGCGCCAAATTAATGTTGGTGATTAGCGAGCATCCCAAATGGCAATCAATTCAAATAAAACTGGATGTTTATTTGTTTTATTATGGATTGAAGATGGCGCCCAAGTTGTCATTATGTGAGGTGGGATATTCCTTTCGACTCTATCTACATTAATTCAATCCCTGAAATCAGCACTGATGGTGGTTTGGGAGATTTATTTATTTATTTCTTTTGATATTGATTGGGGATGTTTCAGAAGTTGGAAGTCATGTCAGGTGGATATTCCTTTTGAGTTTTGACTGTTTTCATAACAATTTCAAGCCTGAAATCAGCAGTGATGATGGTTTTGGGGTGGTAGAAGTAGAAAAACGCTGCCCCCACCTAATGTCGTTTCTAATTTCTGACTGGCTTAAGCAGACAGCAGGACCCTTTAATCTGGAAAGTACACTTTCAATTTTGGTTACATCTGGATGAGGCCTAAACCAACCGTTGGCAAGGTTGGAGTTTGAAGGTCGTACCATTTTAGTGTTTTTGGCTATACTGTGTATATCTTAGATTATTGAAACTGCAGGAAGCTTCGTGTGAACCTTTGCCTGATTCCAGTTGTATCTTTCTTCTCTGTAGACATCAGCATCAAGCCTTGTCAAATTATCATGAATATCAGATAATGCTTCAGTTTCAACAGCTTGGGATTGGGTAATATAATTTGGAGCTGGGGAAAGGTCATGGGATTTTCACTACTTGTATTGATAGTTCAATTTGTTCATTGATTGAGCTGTTCTTAAGTTAGAGACTTGTGATTTTCTTTACTACTCGGTGGAGACGGTTTCATCCATAATTTGGAGCACATACGCGGTAAATGAAATGGCCTGTTTTGAACTGTTGTGTTATGTTGTTGTCTTCCCTTGATTGTATCACAAATGATCATCTGTTTGACATTTATCTTCCACTATAATGCATTTCTCTGTGTTATCCTTGTGCTGACAAGAGCCCGTGGTAGAGTTAGGGGGCGATCATAGTCACAAGCGCGAGGATGGAATTCGAATCATGTTACCAACGAAACGTTATTTATTATTTATCTTTTTTAAGTGTCAAATGGTGTGAATACCAAGGCCTGCATGTGTTTTGGTAAATCATGATCTACCCTCCAGAACTACTGTTTCTAAGCCTGTTTCTTTGAAGGGACGAATAGACTACATCTCCTGTTCCAACGGGGCTTGAACCTAGCTACCCTGTCATTGAGCGGAGGACTTTGATGTCTCTCTACAGCCCCAGATGACTACTGAGGGCATGTTTGGATACAAATACAATTAGAACATTGTATGTAATGACACCCGGGTACCTCAAAGTAGGCAACGTATCGAGTCATATCGTATATGATACTTCACTTTTAATGTGTGGATTCCCTGTCCTTGTCATATCCAAGGAGTGCATGGCATAGCTGGACATAATAGAATTGGTGTCTTCATAGTTGCATGCTTTCAGATTTCATTAGTTCAGTATAGAATTAGTGTAATATTCATAGTTGAATGCTTTAAGATTTTATTAGTTCGGTATCGAATAGTGTAATATTAAAGTATTACAGCATTTGTACTTTTTGGTAGTTTCTAAAGAATACATTGGATTTTGTGCTGAACTGTTTCTGAATTGATTCGGCTGTTATCTTT
The DNA here is from genome assembly GCA_029852735.1 of Persea americana. Classification (NCBI taxonomy): domain Eukaryota; kingdom Viridiplantae; phylum Streptophyta; class Magnoliopsida; order Laurales; family Lauraceae; genus Persea; species Persea americana. Next base: position 89,088,392 of record CM056810.1, read on the forward strand.
TGGCATTAATGATGCTGACTTTGTAGCTTGATGGGCATTTGCCATGTTACATCTCATGGGATCCTTCCATTGATTGTGAAAAGGTGATTAATTTTTTTCCTTGGATAACGTGATTGAAGAAACTCAGTCTTAGTAGAAGATTCTCCATCTTCTTTTCATACTAATTGGGAGTGGAGAGGGTGACAAATCAGCCAAGTTGGTGTTTGATTGTGGTTCCCTGTTTTGATTCTTGGATTCTAAATTGCTTTAATATTGCTACTTTGTCTCTCTAGTGATTGATCCAGTGATTTCTGGATCTTACTTCTCTCGCATCTGTATTTTTCCTGTAATATCTACTATCCTTAAAAAGACAAAAGAAAGAGAAAATACAACTCTTATAGTTTTATCCATTTGAACAACTTTTTTTCTTCAATTTTTCCATTTTCCTTTTTATATTGTTCAATTTCTGTTCATATGCATATGAATGCATATTCGACAAGATTGGAAGGGAGAAAGATGACCACATATATGCCTTTTAAGAACTGATTCATATAAAGTTGGTGAACCATACGGGTAGATAATAATGGAATCTCCATGTTGCCCTCTATCATGGAATGAGTTGTTGAATATAATAACAATAACTATATGTGCTAGCTGAGATCGGTGCATTTTATGTTAAGACTGATCCTGAAGCTCATCTCTCATAGAACTTTAGCATTAAGGAACCACACAGTTCACTTGGGGAACCTGAAATGGGATCAATCTTTTGGGCGTAGCTTACGTTCTTGCTATTGAATCCCTAAGAAATGGCAATGCAGTGTAGAAATCACTGGTATATTGTCAAAAGCTTGCCATCTTGAAGTGAATCACATAAATATACCTTTTTTATTTTCTATTTGTATTACTTATGGAAGCATTCTGACTTTGTCCCATGTCTTTATGTCATTGGATAACCATATCGAATTCGACTTTGGCTAATCAATTTTAAAATTCGAGGAATACATTCCATGTCTTTGTTCTCTCTAGTCACTTTAATTTTTGGGACATGCCACTTTAGTTATTTAGACATGTGGGCACTTTGTTCTTCTCCAAATATCTTCTTTTCTATCGGAAACATCATTAAATTTTTTTTCCCTGTTCCTAATCATGAGGACTTGGCTCAGGATAGGTCAAAATGGAGAGACAAAATTCATGTAGCCGACCCTAACTAGTTGGGACAAGACTTTGATAATGGTGACTTATTGCTAATCACATCCTTTCTCACTACTTGTGTCTGTATCTCATCATCTACTTCATTCTATTTCATTTTCAGCTAACCTAACTCAAGCTCCATAACAGTAGAAGTCCTTAAATATTGCATTAAAAAAGATGTCCCTTAACACACATTTAGTGATTGCACAATGCATCAATAAGTTGGCTCCATTTTTGCAATCCACAATGGCAAAGTTTGTCAAAGTCCTTTCCAGCAAAAAATTTGTTCTATAAAATTTTCTTTTTCTGAAAGTCGAAATCTATCACGCTGCAGTGCAATTGAACTTCAATTATGATTAAAACACACTGTATGAGAAAACTAATTTTCAATTATGACAAAAGCATCCTCTTTGCCCTTTATTTTTAATTATCAGTGTAACTGACAGATTAAAAGATAAGAAGCCCCATAAACAATACAGAAGCCAGCACTGGCAAGAAATGGGTGAAAGTGTGTAATACCCACCAGACAGAATAACAAGATAGAGGCTACCATAGTAATATTCCGATCCCACACTTGTTTTGCTCCACCATGCTATTGGGCATTGACAGGCTGTCTTATATGACAGAAAAATCACCTGGAGCTGAGAAGACAATGCTTTAATCTCCTTAAAATTTAACTGAGACTTTCATGGCCTTGACGTATTTTTTAAACCCACAAAATCACATTAGACAATCCACTCTCAACAATTGTTCTGCTACAAAATGAATACTGAGGGCTTCACACTGCAGTCTCAATTTCTATTGTTTTGTCCAGATTCTCCAATTGAACTCTCTAAGTGCTACGTAGATCATTTCTCTAGCATTTTCCATAAAAATTGTTCCACTCGTGATAGGTGGCACAAAATGATTCATCATTATAATCACGATTGTTGCTTTGCCTCATCCCATCAATCGGGGTCTGTTTCCAAAAGCTCTATTAACTGCAAAAGAAATAACATCATCTAATAACCAAAATTGAGCGTCTAGGATGGATGCATGAAAGTAACAATGTCCCCGAATCTGTAGGATTTGCTAGAACAAGTCCCAATATTGCACAGTAGCTGAGTATAATATACCATCCTTGAAAACTATTCTCAATGATGGCTGAGATTGAGCACTTGATTGAGAAACTAACTCATTAAGAAAAGAAGTAATGTACAATCACACCTAAGACTGCAAACTGGAAGCTGAACCAGACAAATAGACAACCAATACCACAGAGCCATGAAAACAGCTAATGGCACTCAGGCTCACTGACAAAGGAGGACCAACTTACATGCGCAGATCAGTATGCATAGGCACCAGGGCCACCCACCCCCTTTCCAAAACTTTGAAAGGATAAAAGAACACAAAATTAAAAATAGAAAAGGGACCCTCTTCCAACTGCTATCAGGGAATTAGCCCCCTGCCCCCATTTTTTGAATCACAATCTAGAGGAACTATACAGTTTAACTGCAACTATATGCCTTTTCTTCGATCAGCCTAATCCCTTTAGTGGTGCTATCTGTTAAATTCTGCTAACAGGATGAGAAGCTCTTCATCAGTGGTACTTATCTCTGTTGCATGCTGTGCAGGGGTTTTACCTTCATTATCAACAGCTTGTGTGTTGGCTCCCCTGCAAGATAAAGAAGAGTTCAGAAAGCATGAGCAAGAAAAAGGATGTTGAGAAAGCGAGCAATACAGCAAATTTCTGCACTGACCATGTATGGCTGCAGAAAAGAACTGATACGTATTGGCCTATCAATGAATCAGCTCGATTACATTCAGTCCAAAAAATCAGAGAAAAAAAATATAAAATGTTGGAATACCCCAAAATTTTTTGTTCCACACCCATTTATTCTGTATTAGACCTCATGCTACCATCAGAAATTTCTTCCCAAGTAAAATCATGAGCAATTTTTAACCCCTCAAAAAGAATATATTTTACAGCTTTTGGTTACATGAAGGTTTACGAACTTGTTAAAATGAAGTCCCCAAGCTCACTATTTGGTGTATGATACTAGAATCTGTCATGCATGCACTAAGTTGTTGATCTTGACCCTATTATCTTCCTTACATTTCCAACATGTCGATTAGGGATGTAGACAGGTCATATGGGGGCAGAACCATGATGTACCTGGACCTGTCTTTTATAGGATGGATACAGATGCAGATCCCAGTGCAGATGTGTTGGATATGGATCCAGCTTCAACTAAAAACCAGTGATCTGGTGCCGGAAATGAACTAGAAACAAGATGTGGGGCTCAAATAGGTAATACTTGGATCAAAGGATCCCAAAATAAATCTGTTAAGCATACAAGTGGGACTGTTCAAACAACAATACGACACTATGTACTAACTCTACAGACTCTCAAACGGTCCAATGTGTGAAGGATGTGCAAACACTTAATTTCCCATGGTTCATAATGTACCATATTGTGTGGTGTATTACCACTTTAGATAGTCCAACATATGTAAAATACATTTTCTTAGTCTCTAATAGTTGGCAAAATCTTATTGTGATTATGTAAATAAGCTCATTCCTAATTTTATACATGAAACATCATTAAAGCTAGAGTGGTTGGGAAGCATTAACCCAAGACAACAACTTTCCTTAAATTAGGTCTGCTTGAGTCCTTTCATTGTTTCACGGTATCAGAGTTGAGGCTCTTGATCCTCTCTAATCCAAGCGATCTTGGATTCTGTTTATAAGGGTGATGGAACATTAGTCATGAGTGATTTTTTTCTGATTTGCTTTCATCTGTCGTGGGGCCCACAGGTATGCTCTTATCTGTTGTAGGATCCAGTAAGCCTTGCAAAGGGATTAATAGCTCTCTTCTCCCACTCCTGTCCTGTCTCTATTGATATCCCACAGCTACAACCCACTTCCACTTTCAAAGGAAACTCTGGTTGGTAGTTTCTGTTTTGCACAGTCTGATTGGTCAATCTCTGGTGAGGCACACTCCAGATCTCAAAATTCTCTGAAACTCACCCCATCTAGCCACCCATCATAGAGGAGCTCCATCTGAAACTTCATTCCATTTGGACTTTGATTAAGGGCATTTTTAGGCATTTTTCAGATTCAACTGTTTTAGGGCCTGATTTTCTCTCAGCTGTTCGATTTCTTGGATTCTCATTGGATTAGCTTCCAATCTGGGGAAGACCAGCATCACTCATTTGTGGACATAATCTGGCAGGTTGCTCGCCCATCTAACTGAATTTGGTGGAGCTTTTGGACATCTAACTGATACTCAGATTTGGAAGCCCCCTACCTCGGATAAGTTTTTGATGAAAACTTTCTACTTAACTTCAAAGGAGTCACCATCTTCTTATGTTTTGTTGTTGTAGGGGTTGGTTCCTCCTCGAGTTGAGGTGTTTTGTTGTCTTCTGGTGGCGGGACCGGGGAAGGTGTCTACTACAGATAACTTGAGGAAAGGCATGATAGTGGACAACATTTCAAATCTATGCAATGTACAGGAAGAAGAGCCCATCAATCATCTATTTTTGCATTGTGGTTGCTTCTTTAATTTGGTGTCACTTCATCAACAGGTGTGGTTTATAGCATCGTGTCTCCCGAGTGCTATATCTAAGCTGGTCGAGGCTGTTAATCAGGGCCAAGGCCCATGAGAAGATCCCACACATATATCACACGTGGATTGATGGGGTTCAATAGTAATACAACTATACATATTCTTTTAATTAGTTAGTTTCCTAACCTAGAATAGCAAGTTATGTAATTTGTTAGTTTCCTTAACTTTGAACCTTGAATGAGGCATGTAATACCTACATATAGTGATGAATGCTCTCCAATAAAGGACACAACAATACATTCTCAATATTGATTCAACCACCATTGCTCTCAAGGTTCTGTGTTCATAAAATTGTCATGGTATCATAGCAAGGTTCAAGGAAAATTTGTTCTTTTGTTTTCAAAGCATCAAGACAATAAGATCATAGTAGATTCATCTCTCTCGTGCAAAGAAAACAGATCAAGGATCTGTCTCAGTCCCTTCTACACCCTGCGGCATCATCATCTTCAAAGTGGCCCACCCTAGATCATCACAGCCATCTCAGAGATCCATATAGCCTTGGTCGCCTGGTTTTTCTAAGACCTTTGGTGATTTTTTCAGAATTTTTTGGCACCTCCAGGTTGGTGTTTCACTCCTCAAAGTTTTTCAAGAACTTCATATTGCTTTCATCAAGACCATACAGAATATTGGATTTTCAGTAGAATCAGATCATTCTTGTTCCAATAGAAGACAGAACAGAGGGACTTCTCAGATCTATCCCCGCATCTTTGCCCAGCACCAGTTGTGGGGCCCACATAGTGGATCTAGAGCCACTGTCAAGGTTGTCAGGGCCTGTTGTGCACAATTTTTGTGCTGTTTTTTTGGTTTTCTCTTCCTGTTTGGTTGGAAATTGTTTCCTACCCACAGGGAAGGGTTTTATACAGTTTCTCTTAACTGTTGCTACGTCTTATCACTGTTCAATCATATTTTTTAGCCAACATCTATTGCGATGGAAAAATCTGAAGTTACCTTGATCCGATTCACGGGATATAACTACCCTGCTTGGTCTTTTCAGTTCCAAATATATCTGGAAGCTAAGGAATTGTGGGGCTATATTTCTGGAGCTGACCCTAACCTACAGAAGATGAGAAGAAGATATCCTTTTGGCATACTAAAGATGCAAAAATAAAATCATGGATACTGGGATCGGTTGAGCCCCATCTAATTATGAATCTCAAACCTTACCCAACCTCTAGAGCCATGTGGGGGTATTAGAAGAAAGTGTATCATCAAGATAACTCAGCACGTCAATTTCATCTTGAATGTGCAATTGCTGAATATGCGCAAGGGACCTTGTCGATCCAAGACTACTATTTAGGATTCCGTACGCTATGGTCGGAATACGATAGTATTAAATATGCAGATGTGGCTCACAATGTCTTGACAATTATTCAAAATCTTCAGGCCTCTAGTCAAAGGGATCAGTTTTTGATGAAACTGCGCACTAAATATGAACATGTCCAATCTGCTCTGATGAATTGGACCCCATTACCTTCTTTGGATGTAAGCTTGAATGAACTCCTACGCGAGGAACAGTGCATCGCGACATCAGCTCATATAGCTCAACAAAAGACTGAGACCTATTCAGTCACGTTCTCGGCTAATAAGGCTTCTCAGCCTCCGCCTCGAGACGTGAGTAAAACGCAGTGTTACAGTTGTCAAAAATTTGGGCACACTGCAACTCAATGCAAACAAAAGGTCTGCAGTTACTGTAAAAAGTCGGGACATATCTTTGAATGTCGCCGCCGCCCACAACGTCCATCTCCACAGTCTCAGACTCCACAGTATCATGCTCCGAATGCTTATGTTGCTTCTTCAGTTATGCCTGCTCCGACATCTGCACCCTCACAGCCTAGGCCCTCATCCTCTCTCACTCCTGAATTAGTTCAACAAATGATTGTCAATGCCCTCTTTGCTTTTGGTCTCTCAGGTACGTCCCCTTCATCTTCTACTTGGTTCCTTGATTCCGGGGCGTCAAATCATATAACGTATTCCCGTGCCTCACTCTCCAATAAGGCACAATATAATGGCAAACTTCAGATACAAACTGCTAACGGCGGCAATGTACCCATTACTGCTCTCGGAGATATCCCTGGTCCCATCCCTTTGAAAAATGTTTACCTTTGTCCCACTTTAACTTCAAACCTATTGTCAGTTGGACAACTTGTTGAAAATAATTGTAACATCTCTTTTTCTGCTTCTGCTTTTGTTGTGCATGACCAAAAGTGCGGGAAGGAGATAGCAAGGGGGCCTAAGTGTGGAAGCTTGTTTCCGCTGGATTTTACTAAAATTTCTATGAATCGATTTGACAATAATGTGTTTTGTTTTTCCATTAGAGATAACCGCCGTTTGTGGCATAATAGACTCAAACACCCTAATTCCAAGGCTTTGTCCCTTAAATTAAATTCTGGTTTATTAAATAAATCTATTGGTTTATCTTCTTGTATACCTTTTGATTATGCTACTTGTAAAATGGGAAAGAGCAAAACTCTTCCGTTTCCTACTACCACTTCACCCAGCAATAAGTGTTTTGATTTAGTTCATAGTGATGTATGGGGAATTGCTCCAGCTCTTTCTCACGCTCACTATAAATACTTTGTGACTTTTATTGATGATTTCAGTTGTTTCACATGGGTCTATTTTTTGCATTCCAAATCTAATGTTTTTAATGTTTTCAAAAAAAATTTAGCTTACGTTGAGAATCAATTTTCCAACTGCATTAAAATCTTGCAATCTGATTCGAGCGGGGAATATGTGTCTTCGGATTTTCAGCGGTTTTTACAAAACAAAGGCATTATTTCTCAAAGAACTTGTCTTTATACTCCTCAGCAGAATGGAATCGCTGAAAGGAAAAATAGACATCTCCTTGATGTCACTCGTTCCCTTCTTCTTGAATCATCGGTTCCTACCCGTTTTTGGGCTGAGGCACTGGCTACGATAGCTCATCTTATCAATCGTATGCCATCAACCTCTATTGAGAATCAAAGCCCATATTACCGATTGTACAAGACCTCTCCATCCTATGATGATCTTCATGTTTTTTGCTCCGTTTACTTTGTGCACTTGCCTCCTTCTGAAGAACCAAACTAACCGCACAATCAGCTCAATGTGTGTTTTTAGGTTATGCGCCCTCCCAAAAAGGGTTTCTTTGCTATGATCCTCACATTCGTCGTTTCTGTACCTCTAGGAATGGCGTTTTCTTTGAACAACAGTATTTTTTTCAAAAACACATTGATCCTCCTGACTCCTCCCCCTTCGTGTCTTTAACTGGTTTTTCTAACAACACGTCAGCTGTTCGATTTAATCCTAACTTTGTGAATCACAGACGGAACAGAGAAGTGCCTACCAGGGATCCCCCTCCTGATCTTCCTCCAACATCCGGTCCACCCTCGGCACTTGGTCCATCTGGACATCTTTCATTGCGTCGCTCCACTCGCATTTCGGTGCCACCAGACCACTATGGCTTCTCACATACTTCCTTAATGGCCACTTTGTCTTCCTCTTCTATCCCACAATCCTATTCTCAGACTGTGCATGACCAATGTTGGAACAAGGCTATGCAAGATGAATTGGATGCGTTAGAGCAAAATCATACGTGGGATATTGTCCCGTCTCCTGTGGGTGTCAAACCTATTGGCTGTAAGTGGATTTTTTCTCTCAAGTTAAAATCAGATGGCACTTTAGATCGATATAAGGCGCGTCTTGTCGCTCTTGGAAATCGGCAGGAATATGGCATTGATTATGATGAAACTTTTGCTCCGGTTGCCAAGATGACCACCGTACGCACAATTCTTGCTGTTGCCGTGTCTCAGTCTTGGCCTCTATATCAAATGGATGTCAAAAATGTGTTTCTACATGGTGATCTCAAAGAAGATGTTTATATGTGACTGCCTCAGGGGTACTCATCCGAGAAAGGTATGGTTGCCAAACTTCGTCGCTCCCTCTATGGTCTGAAACAAGCTCCTTGCGCTTGGTTTGAGATATTTCAAGCTCCTTCTATGTTTTTACATCATGCTCCGTCCGGGATCACTGTACTTCTTGTCTATGTTGATGACATCGTCATTACTGGTCCTAATGCCAACATGATTCAGGAGCTCCAAGCTTCTCTTAGTGCAACATTTCACATGAAGGATCTCGGCCCCTTAACCTATTTCGTCGGACTTGAAGTTCATCAATCGACTAAAGGTATAGTTCTCAATCAACACAAATACACTGTTGATCTCATTGACTTAGCTGGCCTTACTGCTTCAGCGCCAGTAGATACGCTAGTCGAACTGAATGTCAAACTCAGTCAAGAGGAGGGTGATCTTCTTTCCGATCCCACGGCATATCGCTAGTTAGTTGGTCGCTTGATCTACCTCACGATCACTCGTCCTGATATCTCCTATGCGGTCAACCTAATGAGTTAGTTAATGGCTGCTCCTCGTCACCTTCATATGGGTGCTGTTCGCCGCATCCTTTGGTACCTTATTCGCACACCGACTTGCGGGTTGTTTTTTCCATCAGCCAATCCTATATCTCTCAAAGTCTATTCCGATGCTGATTGGGCCGGTTGTCCGAATACTCGCAGATCAACAACTGGATGGTGCATGTTTTTGGATAATAGTTTGATTTCTTGGAAATGCAAGAAGCATGAAAAAGTTTCAAAATCATCTACCGAAACAGAGTACCGAGCCATGTCTGCTGCGTGTTTCGAAATTCTTTGGCTCCGCGGTCTATTTTTCGACATTGGGTTCCCAATCGATGGTCCTACCCCACTCTATACTGATAATACAAGTGCAATTCAGATTACTGCAAATCCAATTTTCCATGAACGCACTAAACACATCGAGGTTGATTGTCACTTCATACGTGATGAATTTAAGCGTGATGTCATCAGCCTTCCGCATGTCTCCACTGAGCTTCAAATTGCTGATATTCTAACTAAAAGTCTTCCACGACCACGCCATCAGTTGTTGGTTGGCAAATTGATGCTTGTTGATTCTCCCGCATCAATTTGAGGGGGGGTGTTAATCAAGCCCAAGGCCCATGAGAAGATCCAACACATATATCACACGTGGATTGATGGGGTTCAATAGTAATACAACTATACATATTCTTTTACTTAGTTTCCTAACCTAGAATAGCAAGTGATGTAATTGGTTAGTTTCCTTAACTTTGAGCCTTGAATGAGGCATGTAATACCTATATATAGTGATGAATGCTCTCCAATAAAGGACACGACAATACATTCTCAGTATTGATTCAACCACCATTCCTCTCAAGGTTCTGTGTTCATAAAATTGTCAGAGGCTTGAAGCGGGGTCCATTTTGTGGGTGCGGCTGGTTACTTTGGAGGATGATTCCAATTGCCATCCTGTTGTCGCACGGGGGGGGGGGGGGGGGGGGGGGGGGGGGGGTGGGGGGGGGTGTTGATCAACAAAGTCATTGATATCTGTGTTTTTCTTAAGTTGCAAAGCGGGACGTGGCAAGGAAGGAGTTTTTCTATATTGAGCTGAATGATATTCATTATAGTTGGGAAGCCTACATGCTGTGCAAGCATGTTCAAGGAGGAAAGTGTGGTATCTTCCCCACCCCCAAGGGCAGGTAGAGGGAAATTACAACCAACAAGTATCAAGGAAGTGTTTCGCAAAAATATAGAGGTGTTATCGATTTTGGAGGCCCTTAGGATTTTTTCTACTTCATTTCAAGATTGTGGAAAGTGATTCACCTAATGCGATTGAATGTGTTCTCTCTTAATGGATCAAAGCCTTGGAAGTTCCAATTTTAACTTAACGAGAGTAAGGAGTTGTCCACTCATCGTCATATGAAGTTTCATCATTTGGTTAGATTGGCCAATAGAATGGCGGATGCTATAGCTAAGCACGAGTGGATAGGATTGAAACGTGGGTGGCAAATTATGTACATGTTTTTCGAGATGGGATATACTACACATAGCCGTTCTTTTTGTCTCTAGGGGTTCCTCATATGTTTGCACTCACTTTTTTTATGAATAAAATCTTTATCTATTACTACTCAAAAAAGAAAAAGGGAGCAAATTGGGATTGGTACCAATTCAGAAGAGGGATGGGGAGAGAACTAGGAAAGGGGGAAGGAATAATCATAAGGGGCCCATTTTTACCCACTTCTAAATTTTTCCTTTTTCTCCCCCTTTTCCCTCATCTTCTTTCGCCCATTTTTTTGAAAAAGTATTTTTTATCTAAATTTTTAACTGATATTTCAATTTTTTAAAGATTTTCCTTTCTCCCACCCATTTTTTTTATATCTTGTACAGTTGTACCCCATTGTTCCTATGTTCCAACTAATGGCGAAATCCTCATTTTCTACCCATCAACCAATGGACCATGACAAAAATTATTGGAAGATAACTACAAAAGGTAAGGGTTTCAAATTCCAGATTCACATAAAGGGTGTCCTTTTCGAAACATCTTTTTTTTAAATCAACACAAACTATGGCGAACCATAGACAAGAATGGAAATAAGGGAAGAGCATAGTGATAATTGTACTGTTATTCATATCAAAAAATACTAATATGGTTTCTATAGATCAAGCACAATAAAAAATTTTAAGTGCATGCCAAAAGCTTGAGAAGAGAATACAAGACTAGGAAAAATTGGGAAGGCAATGTCGACACTAAAAATCTCTGATTTTGTGACCATAGTGACAGGAAGGATTAGTGTTGGCATTACCTCGTAAGCAGTAGTTTGGCAATTCCAGTCCTGCCCCTGAGAATACAATGGTGAAGGGGCGTGTGGCCTTTTGAATCAGGGGCATTTATGTTGGAACCATATTGTAAGAGGAGCTCTATCATGCCTATATCTGCAGTTTGGCATGCAAGGTGAAGCAATGAGCAGCCTTCAAAATAATCCTCCACCTCACTCCGGTCCTCAATGGTGCTTGCTGAGCTTACAGAGCTTGCAGTAGAGGCTCTCTGCAAGGAATCCCCTGTTATGCAACTAGAGGTGCGATCCAGAACTGAGACTAGCGGCTCTTGCAAAAGCATTGCTTTTGCTAAAGTTAACGAAGTGTTGAATGATGACTGCCCATGTACAGCATTTACATCTGCATCAGAATCAATTATGCGCCGGTAGACTAATTTCTTGTCACTGCTACGGACACTGTCCCACATCCTTTGGGTCAGCGAAATAAGATGATCTGCCTTTGGCTTGCGAACAAAAAGTTTCTCTGCATACTACAACAAAAGAAACAAAGTTCAGTTTTGTAGAATACTATTGATATTCTTATTTTTAAACTTGTTTCATTTCTCTTATAAGGGGTTTTATTCAATTATGTCAGGGATAAATAAATTGTGGGCTTTAGCTGCCCAATATAATATTATAAACCTAGCAAATAAACCAATATGACGAATGGGCCCACTAATAACAAAAATGGAAAGGCTAGAAATATTTTAAAATCTAGATATAAAAATTATAGAAGATTTGTGAGGAAATGAAGAAAATAGATAGCCAGTCAAAAGAAAAGAATAAAACAAAGCAAATACTTTTACTAAATAATTAGATAAAATTAAAAGACAAACCTATCATTAATGAGAAAGGAATGAAATATATAAAATGATAATATATTAAAGCTAAGGATTTTGGCTTTAATTTTGACTGTCAGTTGTGACTTTGACCAACAGTTACCTCTTTTTTGTTCAAACTTTTCACATTCTCTTCCCACTACTTATCTCATCCAACTACCTACTCATATCTTTATCTCATCAAACCAATGAGCTCTGCTCTCCATTTTTTAAAGTTCCACTTTTTCCTTTGGGTAAAAACTCTCAATTTTACTTCATCTCTTCTATCCCCTCCCTGTCTCAATTTTTCTACTTCCATTTTATGAAATTTGGTCTATCAAAGGAGGTGCTCTCATAAACTTTTTAATGTATGATTATGTAATTTGCAATGCATGGACATACTGTGCTGAGCACGGGCTATTATGCTAGTAATTAATTATGATAAACCAATGAAAAAATAGAGTATAAAATATATGTGACAAAATGAAGAGTCCAATGACAAGGGTAAAAGAGGAATTAGGCAAAATTTATCGACTATTATATTACTTAAAAAATACAAATACAACTCATTCACAAATACATCACCCGTTTTTTGTGTGTGGAGAAGAGGTGGGATCCCCAATATGCAAACTGACTGCATGGTGTCTCTGTGTTTGTTCAGAAGAGACCATCTTTATAAATTCAAACAACTAGAAACAGTAGGTCTCCTCTACATACAGGAGGCCTATATTCACTCTCATGGAAGTTGGAAACACTAATGTGATTAAACACAAACATAAACTAAGGGAATCATGAGTTACACATGATAATCTAAGGGTGGGCCAAAGACTGATCGAAGCAGAAATTGTCTCTATTGTGATTTAAACTTATCATTTTAGCTGTTTGGATTTATGAAGGTGGATCGCATGAATGTGATGTTACACCAAAGGAACTCAGACTCAGAAAATGTTATATATTAACACACAAAATAATTAGGTCAAAATAAATACGACAATATGATTCATTTGTAAAAGTGTGATACATTCGAGGGAATGGGGAGGAGACTGATTCTCGAATAAGAAACTGCATGATGTCTCTGGCAGTTTCTCCGGAACCATTTCGATAAATCCAAACCACTCAAAATGAAAGGACTCTTCCATATCTATAGGGACCAAATTTCACTCTGACTGCAGTTGACAATGCGTCAGATTAGTCACATGTAAACACATGATTAAATACAAACCTAAATTGAGTCATGAGCATGAATTTTTACACATGATAAATCTAAAGGTGGGCCCAACTCTGATTGGAGTACATTGCACAATATGGTGTTAGGGTGAGGGTTTCCCATCTATATCATAATCGGAGCCTTATCACATCAATGATATTTGTTTTTTCCTTGAAATGGCTCATTAATAAAATCTTCCCCATTTCCTGTTAAAAAACTTACAACCGTGCCATATCCTTGCCATATCTAGGGACCATGGCATGATGTTGTTGCCAACAGAATAGAGGCAAAGGTCATGAAAGGACAAAATGACTCAGTAGACATTCTCAGAGTTGATACCTTTGCATGAATGAACTTTTCTTTCAAAGAAATAGAATCCGTATGATTAGGTTTGCTCATAAAGGCTTGTTGTTGCCTTCTATCCAACTTGTAAAAGCTGCATCCCAGAAAAGTTAATTTTAGCAACTTTTTTATTGCTAGTCCCTGAAAGACTATGGGAAGGCATCTCAATCACCAAAGAAAATACTGTTACCTTGTTGGAGCAATGCCATCGCTCTCGAGATAATTTGTGGAGTGCAATAATTCCTCCCAAATTGAATTGGCATATGTATTTCCCAGTGACTGAAACAAACTTATGACGGAAGGTTCCCACACTTTTACATCAAGTGTCAGTGACCTTACCTGCAAGCATAAATTATGAAATAACCATTACACAAAAGGAAAATGAGAGAGTTCGGTGTCACCGTTTGGATGCTCAGCCAAACTATTATATTACAACTGATGGAGAATAAGCAGGCATGAGTACAAGTGGGGCTTTGGTTTTTACAAAGTGAATTTAATCCTAATCTAGTTATTACAACTATTTCATGGACCTGTTAAATTGGCTTTTTGTTCATGGACCGGTTCATGGCCCAAGTCCTAGTTATCCGTCTCTACACTCCCCTTCAAATTGATGTGGAGTGAATCAAAGCATTAATTTGCTAGTGAGAAAATCATGTGATTTTTTCATGGCTTTAGTGAATAAGTCTACCAAGTACCAACAGCTGTTCAGGAGAGAGATGTGGTAGATTAATCTCCTTGGATATGAAATGTTGCATACCCATGCCGCCATGCGGACAAACACAATTTAACAGCATTTTCCACATGGCCAATCCAATGGTTGATATTACTCTGATTAACTCGAAATTTGGGATGTATCAATGCATGATAGAAGGATCAAATTGACGGTTTGGATATATGTATATTATGTGGGGTTCCACTGTGTGAAAATTCTGAATTTATTTTTATTTTATTTTATTTTATTTTATTTTATTTTTTTGTTTTGAAAAATATCCAGATCGAATGGGAGGACCCATTGTTAAATGGTTTGGATCTTCACAAATTAGACAGCACATGTAAGGATATCCGACCTCGACCTCATGGTGAACCAAAAATGACCTCCCACAACCGTACCTTAACAGCCCAAAGACCTACCTTATCTTGTATGTTACTCAGACCACCATACTTGTACCTTAACTTATTTGTAGATTATGACTGCAACATAGAGATTATGATATTGCATTGTGGAAATATATATTACTGCTGAGTATTTGAGGAATTGTAACCTATCCAAGGATTTGGCCCAGGATGGACTAAAGTGGCAAAATAAAATTAATGTAGCTGACCCCAACATAGTTGGGACAAGGTTCTGATGATGATATACAGTACTGCAGAGTAACAAATTGTGAGAAGAGCATATAACTCAAGCTCATGCAAAGAACCATATGCATACCGGGCTTTTATTTGAGAAAGATGAGTGTTGACATATCCAAGTGACCCTTGAACATGAGATCCGGAATTTGATACTTAACCTTTCTCCATTTTTCCCCTAATCAGCAATGAAGAAATCCAATAATCTAACGACCAAAATCAGAAATCTAGGGGTTTTTTTGTATGTCCCTTTAAAAAATCATCCAGATTTTAGTTTTCATCGTGTTCACAGTACATTTCATCAATCTCATCACTGAAACCTCCAAATTCAGCAAAAGTAGCAATCACCAATCTCACACGCTCTTGATTACAAGGTAGGCTGAATGCAGTGAGGAGCTGTTCTACCACCTTGTTTCTCCTCCCAGACCCTACTACTTATGAGAATACCACAACTTATTAGGGAATGGCTCAAACCCAAGACGTTGGATCATCCTCCTATGACCATTGATGGCAGGTAGTTAATGAGGGTGAGAGTGATTATAGGAGTCATGTGGGCTTGCTCTAACGGTCAATTCAGCTGATCAAGAAGTGGATGTAGGTTTTACATAACTCATACACAACTTCTTTTCTGACCCATGGCAGGTAGTCCGATTGCTCTCTTACGCACCTGCAAAAGGTTAGGGGATTTAGTTTTATTTTGAGTTGGGAATTTTTTTCCAGCATATGAATTCTAGGATTTGGTATTAGGTTTATAATTAATAATTCTTCTTCTACATGGGTTGTCTTCACATTGCAGAAACCCTTACTTCTTTGCCTCTTAGTCCTTCACCCGCCAATCTTTGCCATGAATCACAAAAGCCACACCTTACCGTCCATCAACCTCTGCCCTATGTATTTCAGATCTGTATTCGACAGTTCTAGAAACCTCCATCCCATCTGGATATGAAAATTAGATAGTATCTGATTCTTCCATAGCCGATAGATCTAAATCCATTGCATTTCACACCTTGTGCCCAGTCTGGAATTTTAAACCCCATTTTTAACTAGAACATTTTTTTTTTTGTTTAGAGCAATGAAAGAGGACATTGTTTTTAGGCCGCGGGCTCTTCAAGAATTTAGATTTTGGGTTCCCCTCCCACCAACTACAAAGGTCACATAAACCTTTATTCAAAGAGACTGAGCCTTAGGTTATACAGTCACAAACCAGAATACATCCAAAACTTTTGCCGTACATAAATATTGTGAGTTGATAAAAAATACAAATAAACAGAAAGTTTAAGGGGAATTGCTTGTTAGTGCAATAAGATGAACATACTAGTGTTATGATACACAACTTTGATACATACATTTAAAGAAAGATGAGTGTAAAATCTTTCTAAGAGATTAAAATTAAATCATTTACAGAGGTACAATGCTCGTGTATGTATTGTGAAAATCAAGTGGCAATTCATATTGTACAAGATCCAATATATCTATCGTCACAGATCCGTGTGTATTGAGATAGCATGAGAAGATTAGTAAAGAGTATAACTGCATCCCATATGTGAGCTAAAGGTTCAACTTGCAGACAACATCACGAATGCACTGTCACGAAGCTTAGGGGTTGTTTGGCTTTTACACGTCATAGAAAAACAATTTACATGTGCAAGTGATACACATGTGATTCATTTCCATATGCAATTGAGTCTCATGGAAGCAATTTCTACTGTTTGGCATTTTCACATGTGAATCTCAAATTCTCAATGGCTCCGACGGTTCACCATTTTTCTCAATTTTCTTAAAATTTATGATGAATCAAGAAATGGCATCTGACCCCCAAGCTGTTTCTAGCCCTACAAATAGGATGAACGATTCAGATCAAGATTTAGGGGCCTACAGAATTTAAAAAGAAAAATACCAGAATTATTAGTCCAGAGCTTTTCGCAATTTTCTCAAAATCTATTATGATGAATCAACAGCTCAAATTGAACAACCCACCCCCACCTCCACCCCCCAAAAAAAAAAAAAAAAACAATCGTGTATAGCCTTTTAAAGAGGATGAATGATTTGCGTGAAAGAGGGGCCTGCAATAATTATAAGAAAAAAAATTTGAAAAGAAAGGGACTGTTAGCTGCCTCAAAAACATGTGAAAAAGGGTCATTTTCAATGAGCACATTCAATTGTTCGACGTTTTTCTCAAATTTCTCAAAATCATGATGAATCAGAACCCAAAATTTTGTCAAAATTCTCAAAATCCATGAAGAATCAAGACCCAAAATTTGAAAACCACCCAACCCCAAAGAAAAAGTCGTGTTTACCCTTTTGAAGAGGATGAATGGTTTGCATGAAAGGGGCCTGCAATGATTTAAAAAAAAAAAAAAAATTGAAAAGAAAGGGACTGCTAGCTGCCTAAAAGACATGTGGAAAAGGGGCCATTTTCAATGAGTATATTCAATGGTCCAACGTTTTTCTCAAATTACAGAAAATCATGATGAATCAGAGCCCAAAATTTTGTAAAAATTCTCAAAATCCATGATGAATCAAGACCCAAAATGTTAAACCACCCCCCCACCCCCACCAAGTAGGGTCTTCTTTATTTTTATTTTTGCTTACCACAGTGGATGAGCGGTTTGGATCGTGAAAAAGGGGCCCACAGAAGTCCAGTTTAGTATATATAATGGTCTTGTGTTTTTTTTTCTTATTTTTTTTGCAATTTTCACAAAACATATGATGAACAAACAACTGAAATTTGACGCCATAGCCGTTTTTGGCCTTTTAAAGACATCCAATGGTTTAGATCTTCATATTGGGGCCCACAAAATTTTTTAAAAATGTGAAAAAGGAAATTCCCAAAATGCCACTGTAGCTGGCTGATGCAGGCTAGACAATAGGTTGCCCAACCCAATGGGTTCAGTCTCTAGGCCCAAGGGGCTTTATTTAGGAGATTAATTTGTTTAGGATTAATATTTATATGTTTCCTATTTTAGGCATTATTCAGATATTAGGAAATATTGTTGCTTAGGGATTAAGCCAACCCCTCTATATAAGGATATTAGGCCTCATTGCATTTAGAGTGCTTATTTTCATTCAATAACAGCTTCTTTGAGATTTATCTCTTATGGTGTTTTCTCCTCTTGTGAGGGTGCCCTTGTGGCTAAATCCATCCTTGGATTCGATCAATCTTTTGAGAGATTGATCTATTTATCAATCGTGGATCCGAGCTGCATCAAATTGGTATCAGAGCCGAAGAGCGATCGCTAGGAAGACAACAGGCATTCTTGAATTTCTATTTCATCATCATCATCATCCATCCATCCACTACCATCAGATTCCTCCCGTCCATCCATCCACCTCCGTTCATCATCATCTTTCTTCCATCCACCACTGCCCACAGTCCGTTTCATCCCAGCAAACCAGATCCCAAGTGTCCATTCATTGTCCCAAATCATGGAATCCTAAGTCAACCCAAACCTCGTCCCAAATCCAACCACTAAACAGACAAACCCATCAACGTGCCCTAGACTCCACAGAACCCTAACGCCCAGCCAGATTCCTCACAGATCTTCAGCTCCAAATCCTAATAGAAACCCAAACCCTATCACAAAAAACATCATTGCCTCTAAACCCCAAATTTTGTCATCCAAATCCAAACCCAGCACCAAACCCTAATCACTCATTGCCTCATCCCAACCCACCACCGACACCACCTCTGTCCACCCAAACCACCAAAACCCTAAACAAACCCAGCAAACCCTATTCTAGACCCCCAACACCTCGTCACAACCCCAGAACTTACCGGAACCCACTCTTTGAAAAAACCTAGCCCGTCTCAAACCCATCTCCCCTCCCTGCCGAAACAAAACCCCAAATCCCCAAACCCTTCTTCATCTCCCAGCACCACCGGACCCTCACCTATTCCATCCCCATCCAAAAACCTCTTCCCGAAAACCCGATCTCCCATCAGCCGATCCACCTCTCCTTCAACCGGATCCCCACCCAGCAGAAAAAAAAGGAAGAGAGGAGAGAAGAAGAAGAGAGAAGAGAAGAAGGCTGAGTTGAGAGGATACCTGGCACCGATCAATCTTCATTTGCAACGACCAGCATCTAGCATCCGGCATCGCTCTCAGCCTCCATCGCTCATCCACTCGTTTTCTCCAAGTCGAAGGAGAGGGCAAGATAAACGTCCTCTCTTATTTTATTTTTTCTTGCTACACGGGAGACCCAAGACACAGCCAAGACCCGCCCGCGCCCCCCCCCCCCGCCCCCCCCACACGTGTTAGTTTGGGGCCTGACATGAGTCCGGGTCCGACCTAAGCCCGAAACTGAACCCAACCACAAGCAAAAAAAAAAAAAAAAAAAAACACTACAAGTGGGACTAGCTATCAGGGAGCCAGCCCTATCCAAAGCACACACTTTTCTTGTTGATCAACAATCAGTCTTCACGTGCATATGTCAGTCAATTCATCTTTGAAAAAAAAAAATCTTATTCCTCTTTAACATCCAATATGAGAAACATTGAAGATCCAATTGAGCAACAAAGAAAACTTTATAAAAAGAGATGGGGATCGATATTCTAATAAAGCAGTCTACTTTGAACATTTCCTCCATTTGAAGCAAGGAGAGCTGACAGTCAATGAGTACACGCGCAATATCAAAATCTGGAATTTGATTGTAATTTAAAGGGCATAGATAAAGATGATAAAAGGCGATATATGAGAGGTTTGCGATAAAAAATACGAGATAAGAAGCGTCTTTGCATGACCATTCAAGAAGCATATGCTGAAGCATTCCGGGCTGAAAATGAAATTTGGCATTCTCAAGAAGAAAAATTTTAGAAAAGATCAAGAGCTCATTGTGGAAAGACTTTTCGCAGGAGAAGATAATCCCACACTTGTCATTCACCGACTGCTCAATACAAGTGAAAAGGAAGAAGAAGAATAGAGATAGGCTAAGAAATTCCACACGCGAGTAACAGTCGAAGATAAGTCTGCTAAATTGATTATTGACACTGGTAGTGAATAAATCGTTGCGCAAGAGATCACTAACAAACTTCATTGGCCAACTGAGAAGCTTCCTAAGCCCTACCATGTCACAGTCTAATGGTCATGGCATCCTTGTGACTCATAGATGTTTGGTATCATTCAAGATGGGCCATTATGAGGACAAGATTTGGTGTGATGTGATCCATATGAATATTGCTCATATTATTTTCAGACGTCAATGGATTTTTGATGAAAAGTGTACCATGATAAAGAGACGAACACATATACCCTTTTGTGGAATGGAAAAAGGGTTATGCTCATTCCAATGACATCGACAGCTTCATCTTCTTCTACATCTCCTTCCACTAAACCAAAGAAATAGCAGAAAGAAGACATAGTAGTCATGATTGCACCACAAGAAATACCAGTCATGCCAGCAGACATCAAGTGTGCAATAGACGAGCAAGGTCGAGGCAACGCTGATCTCATGGAAAATTCAGAACAAGTACAAGATGATCAAGATAGTGTCAATCAAGAGCCACAAAAGGTAGAAGAAGAACAAGGGCAAGCAAACATTGAAGACTTTGATCAGGTTAGCAAAAAAATTGAACATCCGGTGGATTCGAATGTCATGTCACTTCCAAAAAATCCAATTGGAACATCGGAAATCAAATCAATTGTTCAAAGGTTTCACAAGATCATCAAGTTGTTGACGTCCCTCACATTGACTTCATCTTCGGGGATCGACAATGGAAGCTTGAAGATTGCACTCTACATGGAAGATTCTACAGTTGCCGTCACTCATGGGAAAAACGCACATTCGAGCTAAATGCAGACATCAGAAGCGGCGACACCTCCCATCTACTTCTACAAGGAGAAAAAGACTGCATGAAGCATGCAAGACACGCAAAGTAAATGAAGATCGCAAGAACATTCTGAAGTTTGTGCGATTGATTTTCGACCTCTGGTGAACCCTTCCCGAAATTGTGGACGGATTCTCCCTCGTATTATCAAGCTGTCGACTCGTCGGAGTCAAGTTTTTTCAAGCGGGGGAGAATTGATGCAGCCAGACAATAGGGCAAACCAATTGGGTTCAGTCTATAGGCATCCCTTTATTTAGGAGTATTATTTAGGAGTTTGATTTGTTTAGGATTAATATTAGTATGTTTCCTATTTTAGGCATTATTCAGATATTAGAAAATATTGTTGCTTAGGGATTAAGCCAACTCCTCTATATAAGGATGTTAAGCCTCATTGCTTTTAAAGTGCTTATTTTCATTCAATTAAAGTTTCTTTGAGATTTATCTCTTATGGTGTTTTCTCCTCTTGTGAGGGTGCCCTAGGGGCTGAATCCATCCTTAGATTCGATCAATCATTCGGGAGCTTGATCTATTTGTCGATCGTGGATTCGGACTGTGCCAATGATCCATGATCGAAAATTAGACCAATCTCCTAAAGGATTGATCGAATCCAAAGATGGATTCCAGCACTAGGGCACACTCATGACCATTAAACACAACATAATTGAAGAAAGCTCAAATAATCTTTGATTAATTGAAAATAGCATAAACAACTACAATGGGTACTCAACTATATATAGAGTAGGATTGTTTCTTACCCAACAAGACTTTCTAAATAAAATAGAAATCTAACTAAAGGAAATAACAATCCTAAAATAGAATTAGAATAAGAAATAGGATAGAAGTTTGTTGCCACAATAACTCTAGGTCACCATTGGGCCTGTGGTCTGAATTCAATGGGGCAGGTTGACCAATGGGTAATGGTTTGGCCTAGTTCTCTTCTTGGGCCTGGTATGGGTCCGTACTGCATCAACTTTCCCCGGCTTTGAAGGACTCCACTCTAGAGAGTTATTAACTTGATGATATTCATAGAGATCCAGGTTCAAGCACTGGAAGTTGGTAGTAGTAATCCATGTAGCATTGAAAATTGGACGGTTTTGCCAACAGATAAGAAACTTTCAGAATCCACCTTGACGAGTAGAAATAAGTTGATAATTGAGAACATCAATGATTTTATCTACAAGCAGAGGAGCAACTGGTAAGACAATTGCTTGTTCTTCAGATTCTTCAGCTGGTAAGGCAGCTGGTAAGACAACTAGGCCAAACCATTGACCCATAGGTCAACCCGGCCCATTGAGTTTAGTCTACAGGCCCAGTGTTAACTGAGAGTCATTGTGGCAGCAAACTTCTAGCCTATTTCTATTTCTAATTCTATTTTAGGATTGTCATTTCTTGTTTTAGTTAGATTTCTATTTTATTTAGAAAGTCTTATTGGGTAAGAAACAATCCTACTTCTCTATATATAGTTGAGTACCCATTGTAGTTGCACATGCTATTTTCAATTAATCAAAGATTATCCAAGTTTTCTTCAATTATGGTGTGTTTTATGGTCTTAAGTGTTGCCCTAGTGCTGAAATCCATCTTTGGATTCGATCAATCCCCTGGGAGATTGGTCTAATTTCCGATCGTGGATCCGAGGCTCTACCAATAGCACTTGCCTACAAACAGTAACTTGTGAAGCCGTTTCGTACCATGTGAGAAATTTGTATTTTTCCTTCTCTACCCATAGCTTATAAAATAAATGAGGTGATTTTATGTAATTAGTTCAGGGCACATTAACAGCTAAAATCAGTCTCTCACAGGTTTTACCTTTGATATGTGTACTCCAAGATTGCGGTGAACACCAGAACATTCAATGCAGATGAGGACACCAAGGTTTAAGGATGCCCAATCTGGCTCAGGAGCACCACAATCAGCACATTTATCATTTCCACCAACTCTTCTAAGCACATCAATTGGCTTCTCATATTTTGTACTGAATCGATGTTGTGAGCTCCTAGAGGAACGTTCAGTATGTCCAGTTGTCCATTTCCTCTCTGACGTGGATTCTTCAAGTCCTGAGTGATCAAGATCTGAACTTTCAAAGGAACTGCTCTCACTGGCAACACGATAATGACCACTTCCAGTGGGACTGGCAGGAAGCCGCTGTAACAGAATATAATTAAATTATTAGCATGAGAGTAAGAAAGTGAACAGGTACTTCCGACGAAGAATTCCTAATATTTACCCGTTCAGGTGATTGTGAATTCAGAAGGGAAGCAATGACTCCAGTTATCTTTTCAATCCAATCCATCTGATCCATTGCACTCTCAGCCTGCACCAACGAACAACATAAATTGCTGGTAATGAATTGAATGCCATGATTGCAGAACATGTCTAAAACAAAGGTCAGAAGTATTACCAAATTCTCAATAAAACGAGGATTTTTAAGTATCAAGTAGGATTATGATATGAATAAGAATAAATGGCACCAAAACTTACAGAGCTCACTTCATGCTGACCTCTAGAAGTGTACCTGCAAAGTGTAGTTCTTTGATGGCGATATAATCCTGAAGCAGAACCGCAGGTCTGACTGTTCTGCATCAACCTTTATCGTCGACGTCAACAAGTTAACAGTATGATGCGCAACAGACTTCTCATCATGTACTACTCCATGGTAATGAGAAGAAAGCCACCGGCTCAGTAACCCTGAACCAAGTTCCGAGTTATGACCCCTTTGATTGGATTGCTGGTTTGTAACTCCTCCCTAAAAAAATATGTTCAATGTTAAAGAAAAGTAAAAAGGGGGGAAAACCAGAACAGCCCAAAGTATTCCTCAGATGGCTCTGAATAATAATAGAATTGTATGTGGTACAGTTACTAGCTTTAAAATGACTTACTGTTGGCCTGCTGCATTGCTTGCGGTAGTAGTACAACATTCCTCGGCTGTCGAGAACAAAAAATCTTCTTTTCCAGTCACCTCTTAAGTTCGAAGAGCGTTTTGAGAGATAACCTTGTCGAATAGTTTGCACCTGAAGTCAGAACATTTCCTTAGAAAATCAAAATGCCAGAAAAAAAAGAGTGACTACAATCTCAGCAAATATCAGCTTAAGTGGCATTCCATTAAACTCTTGGGTGCTTCAGAAGTTACCTTTCCCTTTGCAGCAGACTGCATGACTGCCTCTATCATTTTGTGTGAACTTCTACCAATGGCTTGTATACCATCTCCATTGGGAGAACTATAAGCATCATTTGAAGACCAACGACTTTCCCGATCGACCTGCCTTTTGTACTCTTGCATCCTCTCTGTAAGAGCAGCCTGCTCATAGTTTAACCTTTCTCTTGACTGTTGAACATAAGTCAAAACCTTCAACCAAACAAATGTGTCTCTATTTGAATAATTTCAATTTTGACAATAAGAAAAGTCAATTGATGAAGTTATGAATTCAACTGTGGCAGAGAGTTCACAAAGAACACAAAAAACTGACAGTATTTATGTTTTGCATTTTACAGAGAATATAAAGTATACTAGTACCATAGTAACAATAAAGAATAAATATAAAAACCAACTTGCATAATTTACACTCAGGAGGAGAAAACTCGATAACCAACAGTATCTATATGTAATAAAGAAATGTCCACAACCAATAATTGGAGAAATTCAGCACTCCAGAGATTCATGTTAATTACAAATATTAGTAGATGCAGAAGTTTCAATGCAAAATATGGAAGCATCTGTAATCATTTTTTAATTAAATATTTTATTGGTATAATTTTTTAACTATCAATGAGACAATCATTCATATAGAACAGTACAAAAAGGAATGGTCTACAGGTTATTGAATTTCAGTAGAAACTAGAAACGCCTTTCATAACATCCTAGCACAATACAAAGAACTATAATGGCTTCCCTAATTCTCAAGCAAACGACGAGAGCCCGTAGCACAGTCAGAAGGTGCTTAGTGTTGCAACCACAAGGTTGAGTGTTCAGGTCATTTTACCAAAATTGGAAAGTAAAAAACAGAGAGAGGCTGAAGGAACACCTTGATTCTTAAATTGAAGAAAAAACACACTGAATCATATTTATGGATCTCCCATGATGATAAAAGCACCCAAGGAAGAACATTTGTTCAGGACAATTTGGTTCATCGCTATTTTGTCATGGGCAGTGATCCAGTCACATTCATCAGATGCATATGGCAGTTATCCTGTTAGTACACTTAGAGGGGTTCAGATATCAATGCATCTAGCATGAAGGTGGCATCCATATTCCACGCTCTGTCCTCTCTTGTGCTAATTTATGAAACAGATGTATCTAGAAAACAAATATATATATATATATAATCCCTTCCATGAGTCCCATGAGAATGTCAACATCTCAACATTGTAAATTTGTGTCATGGATGTTAAGTAGTTGTTTGTGCAGTTGACTATCACCAATTGGTTTGGGATTACTGGCTAACGACTCCGTCATGGTATCGGGGCCAGAGGTCTCGAGTTCGAAACCACGCAGGGCAAAAATTCCCCATGCCACATTGTGTGTTTATGCGCGCGCAAGTGCGTGGGGCAAGAAGGCCCCATGCCGCGTTGTAGTCTTGTGCGGCCGTGCGCTTTGGATCCGGGCAGGACAGTT
This sequence comes from Persea americana, assembly GCA_029852735.1. Lineage (NCBI taxonomy): Eukaryota > Viridiplantae > Streptophyta > Magnoliopsida > Laurales > Lauraceae > Persea > Persea americana. Next base: position 89,113,998 of record CM056810.1, read on the forward strand.
AAGTAGTTGTTTGTGCAGTTTCCTATCACCAATTGGTTTTGGAATTACTGGCCAGCAAATCTATTATGGTATTAGAGCGGGTTCCAATCCCATTGTTCTTGTGTAGCTCACATGACCATCGTTCTTCCATAGCCCACGTGGCCATCGTTCTTGTGTAGCCCACGTGGCAGGCCCGTCCATGAAATCTGCTGGGCCTACACATGAGGGGGAGTGTTGGGAAGTCCCACATCCCACATCGCCTAAGTAATAGGTTTGAAATGTCTTCATATACCTATTTGGGCCTTCCACCCATCAACTTAAGCTTTTGGGTTGGTACATGGCTTCTTACAATGGACTCACAGATGATCACAATGCTCATTGTGTGGATGTCAGAAAGAAATGTTAACACATTTGAACATTACATCAAAATGTCTTACTTTATTTCGGAAAGAAAGTATTAAACTATTGATCATTTAATCATGACATTTAGCAACACTAAATTACAAAATTCATCATCGGTCATATCAAAGCTTAATCCAATGTACATTGGCTTGGCTTTGTGAGTTTGATACAAAGCATAAAAGGCTGCTGACACAGCCAGGCCCGTGGCCCATGTGTGGGACCCAAAGAAGTCTTGGTGTTGTTTCTTCATTTATTTATAATGAGTTGTAACTAGGTTTAGCTTTCTAATTTCAATAGGAGTCTTGAATTCTAGAGTTTTGTTTCCTATATACATGAGCATTGTAAGACATTAGAAGCAGTTTTGAAGATTAATAAAGATAGAGATTTTCCTTCGAGGTTCATTCCTCTTCGTTAGAGTCTCTTGAAGACGTTCTCCCATGCTTTGGCATTTTGCAGCACTTCGATCCAAACCCTTCCCTAGGGTTTACATTGGAATGCAGTTCTTCACTTGAGAGAAGTGTATCAATCCATAACCACGATTGATGATTCATAAAATTATACAAGGTAAAATAGCAATGACCCATAAAAAGAAAAAAAAAAAGAAGAAAGAAAAAACCAACCTGGTTAATGTAGGGCTCCATTTGATGCAAGAGCTCATAACCCTGGAAGGATGGGGAAAAAGTTAACAAGCAGCACATTGATGCATACTGTCAACAAGAAAAACATACAAACAGTCATATGGCTTACCTGTTTGAAGTAACGCAAATGAGCATCCATTGTTCCACTAACAGCCTCTAAAAATTCAAACCTTTTCTTTGCCTCAACATTAGAAACAGCTGTAACCTGAACATTGAAAAAAGTCGACTTAGGGGAACACTGCCAGCAGTTATCTTGTTTTCCTGAAACCTAATTTAATAAATCTCCACTGATAACATTATAATTGGACAGAATTAGTTGGTGCTTAAAGATGTACCATACCAGATTGAAACGGGCCTCTTCATATGAAGACCTTGCATTGTGAAGATCCTGGAATATGTCTATTAACTAAATCAAATTTTCTGACTCGAGTGAAGAACGATGAACGAAAACTAACTCAAAAGATATTTCCAGGTTATGTTTTATAGAAATGAGTTAGTACTTTCACTTGAAGAAACTGTCAGACAATACCTCCTCTATGGCAGCAGCTACATCCACCCTTGTACTTTTCCTCAATGACAAAAATTTCTCACGAACCTGTTGAACATTAGGCATATTAAAAACTGTCATAATCAGGTCCATGATGAAACAATATTTTTCATCACATTGCAATGTTCAGGGGAATATATGCATTCAAATTGCAGTTCCATTTCCAAGTCCATAGGTTTGCTCAGATTAGTCCTTGTTGAATATACAAGGGCAACTTAACCTTGATTTAGGCCTTTTTTGGTATCTCTACTCTTTTTTTGATAGACCCATCAAAATAGAGCCATAAAAAAAGAGGCTAGAATCAAAAGGAGTGTTTAGTAATGCAAGGATCTATTTTAAATAGACTTTTTAAATCAATGGTTGAAAGTTTTTCACAAATTTCTCTAGATCCATGAGGTATCAAGCTTTGAAATTTGACCCTATAGTAGTGTTTGGGGCCCGCATAATCCAACAAATAATATCAAATGGTCCACTTTTTTTGAAAATATCTTGAGATCGATGATGATCCAACGGTTGGAATTTGGACCCAAAGCTATGTTTGACCTTATGAACAGTTTCAACGGTTTAGATTGTGATTTACTGTCCCAGAAACGAAACAAAAAAATGAGAAAAACCGAACTGGCTAGGGACCATTCTAGAACCGAGCATGGTACATCAATGGTTGATATTTGTTTGCAAATTTCTAAAGATTCACGAGGTATCAAGCTTTGAAATTTGACCCCATAGCCGTGTCCATCCTTCCAAAGAAATTTAATGTGTTTGGGGCCCACAGTATCCAGAAATGGCTCACACTTTTTTGAAAATATCTCGAGATTGGTGATGATCCAACGGCTGAAATTTGGTCCCATAGCCGTGTTTGATGTTGTGAACATTTCCAATGGTTTGGATCTTGATTTACTTTCTTAGATTTTTTTTAAAGAAAACTTAAAAACCGGACTGGGCATTGTGGACATGGAGTGCATTGTTAATCCGCTTCTTTTTTTAACCCTCTACTTTTCAACTGCATCCAAAAGGGGGTTGTGGTTTTAAGAGGCTTTGCCTTTATTTCTCTAAAGTGGGCAGAGGGTAGAAATGGCTACCAAACGCTCTTATTTTCCAAACCTCTACCCACGTTAAACATTTAGACAAATAAAACCTGGAAATAGAGATGCCAAAGAGGGGCTTATGAAAGTAATAGCCACATGCTTAACTGAGGAGATTTTCTACACATTTTTTTAATTGGCAAATCAGGTCAGAAAAAGGATTCTAGATGTCTCCAGTCCAAGAAAATAATCAGTCTTACACAGCAAAGCGGTCAATTTATACCAGAGTTGGTTATTTATCAACTACACTCCTTAATTAGTGTCAAAATAACATCAAATATGTTCGTAAGGGATTGCAGATCAGTGAAATGTGACTTTATTTGATCAATTCAGGTCCATGGGGGACCCGCCCAGAACAACCGAACTTGAACGATGCCTTCTCTACTTGGACCAGTCCAGTCCAAAATAGTTCCAATCTGTAGGAACCAACTTTGACGCCTAGTTGGACCCCAGACCCAACTTTGGACCCAAACTTGAAAACTAATTATATTTATGGGTTATATTATTGTATATAATAATATATTAATAGTACTATGTGCCAGTATATAAAAATTCGGCCGAGTAAGAGTTGGCTCGGCCTTGGTCACAACCAAGTCAGGTTGGCTTGAACTTGGCCGAGTTTTCAAGCCCACCTCATAACCACTGTCCTTTCAAAACCAGTGGAAACCCCCCGTCAATCTCAACATTCCCCAGGCCCATTCTTTTAATTCTCCTCATTCTAGAATGATCTTAAGATTCCAATTTGAATCTCTCTTTAAAAGCCCATCTCCCCACCTCTCTACTACTTTTCAAATCACAAAACCTCTGCTACTTTTCTTCTTTCAGGTCTTTCTCTATCCCTAAATCCTTCAATGATTCTTGCTTAGCAGTTCTTGCAAATAGTATATAGAAGCAGCAGGTCACGGACATCCAAGGTAAGGGCTTGTCTCTCCATTGGAAATCAGGTGGATGTCAGTCAATAGGCCATGCATTTAAAGGAAGCACCACAGACATGCAAGGTTAGGGCTTGTTTCTCCATTGAAAATCAGGTAGATGTCACAGTCAATATGCCATGCATTTAAAGCATCACCAGAATGCAATGAAGGAGTGGAAGCTCCTCTCTCTCTCTCTGCCTATTTTTTTTCTCTTTCTTCGGAGCAATCCACCATGAGACACCAATTTATTTCTAATTCTTTTGTCTAGATTTTTTCAGGAATTTTGTGCGAAAATGGATACTCAATCCAACTTGGCTGAGTCACATCTGACTTGGTCAAGTCGAATTGTGAGTCAATTCAACCCTGGTCGAGTCCGGGTTTTTAAACACTATTATGTACATTCATATAATATAAATATGATATTATCATGTAATCAACTAATCATATATGATAGATTACTATACACATGGGTACACGGTATTCTGGTTCAGACTTTACTGGGGCTAGAGCCAAGATTACTACTCTGTGGACATAGGCTCAAACTCAATCATTAATCTGCAGAAAAGGGGGCTTGGACCCGGATATCTCATGTCATGTCCTTCAAATAACCTGGTCTAAGTGGTATATTGACATCCTGAAGTAGAATGTGTTAACTAAACCCTAGAGAGGTGGGACAAGGCTAAGATGATAGCTATGATGATTAACACCATGTCAAAATCAAGATTGAGACAAGGACGTGGCCCATCAGAAGGTAGTGTTGAACATCTCAGAGTTGCTAGTCAGTAATCCTAAAACCAATTGGTGATAGTAAACTATACAAGCAACTACTTAACACAACCCCCCCCCCCCCCCCCCGGCCGGACATCGCCTAGACCCGAAGCACATGCCCGCACAAGACTACAACGCGACATGGGGCATTCTTGCCCTGCGCACTTGCGCCCGTAAAAACACATAATGTGGCATGGGGCATTTTTGCCCTGCATGGTTTCGAACCTGGGGCGTGTTGATTATGATACTATCTCAGAGTTACTAGTCAGTAATTCTAAAACCAATTGGTGATAGAAAACTACACAAACAACTACTTAACAAAACAAAGGCGGCTGGATCGAACAAGCACGTGAAGAGTAAGGCTTTTACGAATTTTCATTGCAAATATAGATAACAAGTGTTTTCGAGAAAAAAAAAATACAGATAAAAATAGTGAAATGAAAGATACATGACATAAAAATCTTTTTCACCTCATAAAAGAAAGAATCCCCTTACATAGATTAGAGAGAGAGAGAGAGAGAGAGAGAGAGAGAGAGAGAGCCCGGTCTCCTTGTTTTCCCAACCCATTGACAAAGTTTTCACCCAAATGAACCAACCAAACAAGTCCAAAAGTCAATCCACTTGATTTCTAGAAAACCCACGTTCAGTTGGTAGTTCCAATGTGGTAAGCAGGGAAACAACTTAAACGAGGTTCACTTCTCACACCACCTAAGTACCTTTTCACTCCAAAAGGTTGCCTAGGCCTATTTGACCCGCGATGGCATATATCTACCGTGAGTAAAGTATATATATATATATTGGTGAAACTTGAGCATTGCTTAATATCCCAAGATGGAAAACAAACTTACACTCCACTTAAATGAAGTTAACAGAGTCTAAATATTACAAGATTGAAGTGACAGCAAAAGTAAGTACTGAATTTATTAGTTCAATTTAGATAGAGAACATGAGAACTATGGAGAATATATATCGATACATAAAGGGCATCTTTTTAACCTTAAAACTAGAAAACTAGTAAAGTTGTATGTTAGAAGAAAACCTGGTCATATAGAAGGCTAGACTTGTCAAACCGTTTTCGAGCTTCCTGGACAACAACAAGAATCCTTCGTAAGATATGTATGATCATAAAGCTGCTCACAATATAAGCTTAGAAACACAAAAAGAGGAACATAATGGGCAAGTAAAGAACAACATCAACAATGTTGCTTTCCAAAGTGTAACATAGGGGTCTCTCCAAGACATGTGACCAGAAACTCTTTTTTTTTTTTTTTTTGGAACACTGAACATAGAGTTCTCTAGAAACCACCACCAGCAGTGGAAAAGGTTGACTTTCTTTAGATATTATCTTCAACAAAATTCTCACTTCTTTTCTTCCCCTTTAAAAAAATTAGACAATCTTTCACTGACCGAAATTAGTCCTAACGCTATCTTAAACACTAATATATATATAAGTCATCTTAAATGCCTACCCTAAATCCTCAAGAGAGATAAAGAGGTAATAACTTGTGCTATAGACATTTCTATTTTAAACTACATAGCAGGTGAGAATTAGGAGTAACCAAGAAAGAAACAAGGATGCATACCCAAGTTGTGATTTTGAACAAAGAATAACTACATAGTTCAACTACATAATTCATTGTTCATGGTAGCAACTGAAGGAATCACAAACAATGTATCTTAGTGATCAACTATGCTCTAGGCATCCACCCAATGCCTTTCAAAGGGAGTTTTTATCAGTACGTCATACTGTATAAACACAAATATTTAAGGATTTTCTGGAGAGAGAGAGAGAGATTCCTGATTTGCAAAATAGGGCCATGGCCCCAACCATATTTGGGTGATTTGGTGGTGAAGAAAACAGTCATCAGGTGGATAAGGGCAGGGAAAAATACCAGCCCCACAACCATCTATCATGACCATAGATTAATGGATGTATTTTTAATGTATATATAAAACTTATATAAAAACATTTTCCTTGTGAAAGTAGAACTGTGTATGTAGAAGGATGGATGTCGATTTGGGACATATACCACTCATCACATGGATGTGTGATGGGGGTTCAGACTTCAGATTGACTGGATCTGACATAGGGATCTGGACTCCATTGAAAATGATTGAGAGAGAGAGAGGGGCAATCATCGCTGACCTGCCTGTACAAAAGCACTTCATGGGGTCCACTTACTGTTACCACCAATCAACAGAGGGGTAGGGATGGCAAGGTCTAGGTATGGATTAGAGATGGCCCAAAAATAAACTTTGACCAGGTTATTAATTGTCAATTTAAAGACCTGAAAGATCCAATAGCGAAATAGAATGCAAATAAATCCAACAACTAATACCAGTCTAAGCAGTTCCAAATTTTGTCGATCCAAAGTCCAAAACCTCATGTACCCCGTAAATTGGAAGGTATCCAAAATTGATATTCCTCCATCTGTTAATCACCACAGGGATTTTAGCCAAAAATAAGAAATTAAGATATTTTATCCAAGGGATGAATATTATTTAATTTTGATGCCAATCAAACAATGGTTAGGATGATCTGATGGGGACTACTTTTACCAAAATCATAGTTTGCATCAAGGCCTTTATACCTCCTCCCATGTCTCACGCATGCAAGCACGAACTAACTACTACCCTCCCTTAAGACCTCCCATCCAAATGGATCATCACTAGCCTGAAATTCAACTAACGGAGAGTAGAGAAATTGACTGAGTTGGATTTAAGAACAATCAGTCATAAAATAAAAAATACAAAAGTGAGGGCATGGTAAGGTGTGCCATGGCTATTGTGGACCCACCTTGATTGATGCCCAAGTCATACAGGTTGAGGAATGTGAAGGTCACAACATGGACCGGGAATGGGTAAATTTACTATGATTACAAAACAATCTAGCAATATATTTAAGGACTCGAAATGGGAAATTGAACCAAGCTTTTCTATCGTTTTTCAAAACTGCTAATCACATGCTCACAATCATGCAAATGGCATAAAATCTCACCTAACCCTATCCATATGGGCCCCACAACCGTCACTGCACCACATTGAAATGAGACTCCTTTTTATGTGCAGTGAAAAAAGATTCCTTTTTTATTTTTTTATTTTTTTTTTGGCATGTTGAGCTACTGGTCTACTACTGATACTTTCACAGTTTCACTTGAAGACCCAGGGATCAATCCCTGGGCGTGTGTGAAGACTGAAGACTAAGGTGCCAACACCATTCAATCATGAGTGTGTTGGTGAAATGAGACTTCATCATTCGCTTATATGTATGAGCATACAGAAATTATTTAAAATTTTTTAATGGTAATAACAATTTAAAGATTTAGATATAATTTGTCATATTCTTTTCTCAATTTTCACTATTTGGTTGGCTCTTTAAAAAAATGATCCAATTTTAGTGGTTTTAACAGCTCAACCACATGTTCCCACCATAAAATTATTGGTAAGCGGGTTTTGGAAATTCGGTTGAATCAAACAACAATGCTACTGCTGACTAAGTTGTCTGTAGTATGTACACTTGAAGATCAACTAAAGGATTGTAAATGTTCTTAGTCTATTCTCCAAGTACATTGTTATGTTGTTCACTAATAGCTCGAGCTTTTGGTGTTACTGGTTATTAACATGGTATCGGAGCCAAAGGTCACGAGTTCGAAACCCCTGGGAGGCATGTTACCTCCATCTATTTGTCTGGTCTGTTCAATTCCATTTGTCTGTTGGGTTTCGAATTTGAACGGCCTTCCGTTCAACGGGGGGTGTTAATGTACACTGTTAAGCCGTTCACTAATAGCTCGAGCTTTTGGTGTTTTTGGTTGTCAACACTTCCAAGTGCATGAAAGAAAATGTTGCAGCTAAACTATTCATAGAAATTGAGTATTGATCAACATTTTAAGTTTCCCATGCAATAGTTTGGCCATTGTATCTTCTCCAAGATTTTGGCATATGGATCAACAAGGTAACTCCATTAAATGTCAATAAAACGTGTAATCCAAATCACCTCTCAACTTGCTTTTCAAAAGATGAAGTATATAAAGGTTGATCATCACTTCTCCTTCTTGGGATCATTAGCCTTGCTCATTTCCCATCATCTCATCATTGCAATCATTAGACTTGCCCATTTTGAATAATCAATTAGTTAATGCTTTATAAGTCATGCCAAAGACTCGCCATGATTTTCTCCGTAACAAAGTGATGTTGTGACTTATGAGCTACTCTACATCAAGTGGGAGAGAGATCTGCTCAAAAGAGCACATCCACTCTATAGTACTGTGGTTGCCATATGCTTGACGGAGGAATTAACTTAATTTTCATTGTCTACCCATACTATTTGTCCATAATTATCCCAAGATATTCTGCAATCCTAGAGATTAGGATAAATCACTTTACCCTTTATGAAAGGCTACTGCAGCAAATATCATCCAAAGACAATATCAATTAAAGAAGATATACATTATTTTGGTATCTCAAAATGATGATACACAAAAATCCCACCACTCTCAATTTCTACTTCCCTAGTATTTCAGTGGCCTGGTGCACTATAAAAACAAAAACAATATATATTTTTATGTATATATGTATATATGAAAAGATGGTCCACATGTTGAAATACGTATTTCATCCATAGAAAAGCCAATCTCCCCAGCAATATCGAGCAAGAAACACTCATTAAATAACAGTATGCAGTCTTGTTTAAATAACACTATCAATGTCGACCAATGCTACTAACCCTTGGATATATTTCGAGTCCCATAGAAGTTCATTAGGCCATTTCCTCATCTATGGTCTAAACACAAGGCAGTGTAATTTATGCATGTTACATACCTTGACGTCATGCAAATCATTGTTGACAAAGTGCATTAGTCTGTCATTTAGCATGTGCTCAACCTGAAACCATTTTAAAATATCATATTTCAGATCACAGAAAATTTCATTCAACAACTTATTTAGGTTACACACAGCCAACTTAAAATAATTAACCTACAAAGTTTGTGTTGACAAACAATAAGTAAACAACCAAACAAGTGCACATACATGAGCCAAGGGTGCCAACTGACGTTGGTTTGAACTTGCAAGTGCCCCCATTTCAAAACAAAAGGCAACCCCTTTTAATCATGACTAAACCAACTGATGCAGTCAAGTGCTGTGGGGTCCTCATGGCACCCACCATAAATTGTGCACAAGAAGATGTACTAAGGGATTTGCACAAATCCATTGTGTGTGACTTGCAGTTTTCCTATTTTGTTGAGAAGTGTGATATGATTTCTTTATTTTGATTAGGCTTTAGGATTCTCCTTTTTAGGAACAGTAAGGATTTAGGATTCGTGATGGCTGTGGGGGCCCACATGGCTCACCAACTTGATTGATTGACCACACTAGAAATTAATAGACCTCTGAGTAGGCAAGGTAGGGCTGAACCTGCATTTAACCTGCATAAACCAACCCCTATCTTATACAGGTCCAGTTAGGGTTAACCTGCATAACCCATCCAACCCACTACCGGTCTTTCAAGAAGGGGACACTTTTCACCTCTTTATTTGTGTAGACCTAAAGTGAGATCTCTGCAAGAAAACTGCCAACAAAAATGAAAGGAAAAGACAAGAACAAAGGCAACTGGCTAAAAGACAATAAAAGTGACCTCTCCCTCTTGGAAACAACTGTGTTAAAGCTTAAAATAGCATGTGAGGTGTGGGCCACATCTCAGAGGCATAGGTGAGTAAAATCTCAAAAGATGGATGAGTGAGAAAAGTGGGTCTCCAAACAGGGCCCACCTATTTAAAATCTAAACTGCTCAAAATGAATGTTCTCTTGTATGGGATTTCGCCAAGTTTACTCCAGTAGGAGTTGGTACACCATCAGATTGAGCATATATATATATATATATATATAAAACACATAAATGATAAACCAAAAAAACTAAAAAGCACGTTCTTCATACATTATCAATCATATGCTCAAATCTTATGGTGGGACCAACTATTGAGTAAAATTTAGTCACATCTAATACAAGATGAGGGCGTTCATTTTCAGTAATTTATATTATCAATGGGTGAACCCTACTGTGGAGTTCCACCTATCTCTACCAAGCATCTCATGAGAGACAGCATCATAGAATAAGGACTCAAGACGGTCCTCCTTGTAAGCTATAAGTCCATACTTTCTTCATCCTCAAAGAACTGTGCAATCATTTGGCTAGGCTTCTTTCTGTAGCAGATAACGGGCCCTTAAGATAGGCCCAGGCCCATCCAGGCCAATGTATAGTCCCTTACGTGGGATATTGTTTAGATTGTATCAGTTAGCTACTTTCTCTCCCTGTATAGCTGATTTCTTTCCTCTTCTTTCATTGTATAGATTAGGAGATATTCTTTGATTATTCTAATTTGTATACTTAGCATGTTTAGAGCCTTGATTAAGGCACAATCTAATTATAAATACAAACAGTCGATCCTCCATTGAGGCAGGACCTTCTCTCACCATTATTCTTCTTCTTCCTCTCCTTCACACAAAATTTCATGGTATCAAAGCACTGTGGGATCTCTCCATATCAACACCAGGCCTTCTCCTGCATCTGAAGACTCTCTCTCTCTCTCTCAGCAGAATCTCTGTCGTCATTCTGCAAGGTGACCATCCAAGGCGGGCCATCTTCCGATCATCCAGAAATCAAAACTAGTCACCACCACAGTGGTCGCCCCTCTTCTCTAATAAGATTTATGGGCATTTTTTTAGGATTTTTAGCACATCAGAGGTAGGCCATCTACTGCTACTTGTGTCTTCACAGTTTTATAAGATAGTTTTCATCAGATCCGTTCAATTTTGCGGATTTTCATCAGTTTGCCTTGCAACCTGATCTGAAAGTTAGTAAACAGTCTCCCACAGAAGACTGCATACTCTGATCAAAGGTCTGATCCCATTGTGGGCCCCACGTGACCACTCCAGCACCAAAATAGTGGTCGTCTGGCACTATTTTTGTCACTGTTGGGTTATTTTCTTGTTCGGAGTCCATCCTTTTTGCTCCAGTTATCCATCTGAACCAGTCACTCAGCCTCTCTTGGTGGTTATTGCTGACTAATTGCTGTTTAGTCCTCTCCATCCCTCTCTGTCAAAGGGATTTTTAGATTTCAGATTTCAGAAACCAATCTGAACCAGATTTCATATTCTGTTTGCTGCTTATTTCTGTCGGATTACTGTTTCGGCCTGGTTAGTGACAAGTAGCACTACTGTTTTGCTGAAATTCCTTCTCTGTGACACATTCTACTACTTTTTTTAGAACATGGAAAAGTATGATGTTATTCCCGTTAAGTTTAATGGGCAAAATTATATGGCCCGGTCCTTCCATCTGAAGAACTTCATAGAAGGACAGGGGCTTTTTGGTTATCTAAATGGAACAGTTACAAAACCTCCTACTCCAAGTACCAACTCCAAAGCCATAGCCACCTGGTCCAAGGAAAATGCCAAAGTGATTACTTGGATTCTGAACCCCATTGATTCCTCCCTTGCCGTGGCTCTTTAGGCCTACAATACAGCAGCAGATATGTGGGCTCACCTCAAGATGATCTACCATCAAACCAACAAAGCACGGAAATTTCACTTGGATAGTGAAATTGCTAAATTTACTCAAGGGGATAGATTTGTGCAGGAATACTTTAATGGCTTCCTCACCTTATGGACCGAACGAGATTCCATGTTGATTCAGACAGTCTCTCCTGGCTTTCTCTCCGAAGCTCTTAAACTCCAAGAGGAAACTCACATTAGCCAGTTCCTTATGAATCTACAACCAGACATTGAATCGGTTCAGTCTGCCCTTAAGAACCGCAAACTTTCGGCTAATCTTGATACCTGCTTTCAAGAAGTCCTTCGCGAAGAACTTCGTCTCACCTCCCAGCGGGGCTATTCTTGAAGAACCGAAGGCCTTCCTTGCACCCCTTCCGGCTGACTCTGCTCTTCTAGCAACCCCCAATCCGAAGCTCACTCAATGCTGTGAATGCAAAAGCTTTGGTCATATTGCCAAGAATTGCCGCAAGAAGTTGGTTTGCCGCTACTGCAAGATGTCTGGTCATCTTATTGATGACTGCCGCAGCCTCCAGAGAAGGAATGAGACGCAACCTAAGAAGCCTCCTCCAATCTGCCAAGACAGAATATTCGTTCCGCATTCCAGGCTCAAGCACCATCATCTGATACAGGAAGCACTTCCTCTGGGGCTGTATCCATGACTCCTGCTCAGATTCAAGAACTGATCCAGAGCACGGTTACCTTTGCATATGCGTCTATGGGCTTCTCTAGTGGTCGGTATCAACCTCATTCTCCTATAGCATCTCCTGTTTTTCATTCCTCTGCATCTCTTTCTTCTCCTATTACATCTTCCACATGGTTTTTAGAATCAGGAGCCTCCAATCACATAACATCTGTAGAACATAGCTTTACAGATTCACACCCTTACCTTGGAAAAGAGAAAATAACCACTGCTAATGGTGATCAACTACTCATTTCGGGAGTTGGTACCATTACTTTATCTAGTGTTTTTTGCCAGTCCATCACCCTTCCCAATGTTTACTTTGTTCCCAAATTATCGGCCAATCTTCTTTCTGTAGGACAACCTATTGATGATGGCTATCTTGTTCACTTTTCTTCCTCTAGTTGTGTTATACAGGGGCGACAAACTGGGAAGGTGATCGCGACGGGGAGTAAACATGGGCGCCTGTTCTTGCTGGACATTGGACATCATTCTTTCTTTGCTTCTTCTTCTAATTTCAATAAATTGCGGACCGTTTGGCATAACCGTCTTGGTCATGAGAACAATGCACACTTGCTTTCCTTGTTTAAAATTGGTTGTTTGGATTCTACTATTAATAATAAAATGATCTCTTCTTTATCTCAATCAAAGTGTGAAACTTGTTGCTTAAGTAAAAGTCACATTTTGCCTTTTTCTGTTCATAACTCTCGTGCTTTGGCATCATTTGACATTATTCATTCAGATGTTTGGGAATTGCTCCTACCTTGAGTAGAACAGGCTTTAAATACTATGTGACCTTTATCGACGACCACTCTCGTCATACTTGGATTTACTTTATGCGCATGAAATCTTAAGTCTTCTCCATTTTTCAAAAATTTTATAACATGGTCCAAACCCAATTTCAGAAAGCTATCAAAATTCTTCGATCCGATTCCAGTGGAGAATACATGTCTCATGAATTCTTTGCCTTCCTTTCTAATAAAGAAATTCTTCACCAAAACTCTTGTCCGCATACTCCTCAGCAAAATGGGATTGCGGAAAGAAAGAACTGACATATTCTTGAAACTGTTCGTACTCTGTTAATTGCATCCTTGGTCCCTCTCAAATTTTGGTGTGATGCTGCACAAACTGCTGTGTATCTTATCAACCGTCTTCCTAGCACTGTTCTAGGAAAGACTACTCCTTACGAAGTTCTCTTTGGTAAAACCCCCTCATACTCTCACTTACGTGTTTTTGGTTGCTTGTGTTTTATTCATCTTCCTCCTACTGAGCGCACTAAGTTATCACCACATGCTGCTAAATGCGTCTTTTTGGGTTACAGTAATGAACACAAAGGTTTTTTGTGTTACGATCCACTTGAAAAACGCATGCGCATTTCTCGTAATGTGATTTTCTTGGAACAGATTCCCTTCTTTTCTTTACGTTTAGATAGTCATCCTATAGTTGTATCCTATCTACCTCAATTCTCGGAGTCTGCCCCATCACCTCTTCCCAAAGTCTATGTCCGGCAGAACACGGTCCCTCCTCTGGCGACTCCCTCTCCTGATCCTCTCCCAACGCTGCCTACTGAATCTTCAGGTAATAATACTTCTTCTGATAGCATCATTTCTCTGCGACGCTCTAGTTGTCCTTTTGTTACCCCTAACCGCTATGGATTTCATGCTCTTCTTACTTCCTTGGATAGTACTCCTATACCCAACTCATACTCGCAGGCCTCAAAGATTGCTTATTGGCAGGATGCTATGACTGAGGAATTGGTTGCTCTTGAAGCAAACCAAACATGGGAATTGGTACCGGCCCCGGATGGAGCCTCTGTAATTGGCAGCAAATGGATATACTTCGTCAAAGTACACTCTGATGGGAGTCTTGATCGCTACAAAGCCAGATTAGTTGCACAGGGTTATACGCAGGAATATGGAATTGACTATGAGGAAACATTTGCACCGGTGGTGAAAATAACCACCGTTCGCACTCTTCTTTGTGTCGCGGCAGCCCGCAATTGGCCTCTATGGCAAATGGACGTCAACAATGCTTTTCTACATGGGGATTTGAGCGAGACTGTTTATTTGAAACCTCCTCCAGGCTATGCTTATCCTCCAAAGCATGGGTGCAAATTGAGGAAAGCTCTTTATGGACTTAAATAAGCTCCTAGGGCTTGGTTCGATAAGTTCCAAGCAGCAATCCTTCAAGCCGGATTTCGTCAAAGTCACTCTGATTGTTCCCTCTTTTTGCGATGGACATCGAAGGGCTACACATTCCTCTTAGTCTATGTTGATGATATGATTATGAGTGGCAATGATACTGCCGGTATTACGGATCTCAAGCACCACCTTACTCGCCACTTCAGAATAAAGGATCTTGGTCCTCTCACCTACTTTCTGGGGCTTAAGTTTGTGAGTAACAAATCAGGTATTAGGGTCCTCCAGCGCAAATATGCGACAGATTTGATCACGTCGGCCAGGCTTGATGATACTCACACTTTTGATACGCCTCTGGAATTGAACAACAAAATCAATTCCGATGATGGCAATCCCCTGGATGATCCATCTGTTTTCCGGCGGATAGTTGGTAGTTTGCTCTACTTAACTATGACTCGGCCGGATATTTCTCATGCAGCTCATACGGTTAGCCAGTTTGTTAGCAATCCCCACAAACCGCACCTTGCTGCTGCGTTACGCATCCTCCGCTATGTTAAAGGAACTCTTCATCATGGTCTCTTCTTCCCTTCTGATAATTCTCTGCAATTATCAGCTTATGCAGATGCTGACTGGGCTGGCTGTCCGGACTCTCAGAGGTCTACCACTGGCTGGTGTATGTTTCTTGAAAAATCTCTGATTTCATGGAAGTGCAAGAAGCAAACCACCGTCTCAAAGTCTTCTGCTAAGGCAGAATATTGGGCGATGTCATCCGCCAGTGCTGAAATTATCTGGCTCCACCGCCTTTTGTGTGAATTAGGTGTTCTTGTTGGTCGTTCCACACCTCTCCATGGGGACAATACCAGTGCTACCAGAATTGCCAACAACCCTATCTTCCATGAAAGAACAAAGCACATTGAGATTGACTGTCACTTCATCCGTCAACATGTTGTTACTGAGAAGATAACCCTGCCTCATGTCTCTTCGTTTAACCAGTTGGCGGATATCTTCACCAAAGCCCTTCCCAAACCGCGTCATCATGATCTAACTAGCAAATTGATGTTTTCAACCTTACCACATCAATTTGAGGGGGAGTGGAGAAGATAACAGGCCTTTAAGATAGGCCCAGGCTCATCCAGGCCAATGTATAATCCCTTACGTGGGATATTGTTTAGATTGTATCAGTTAGCTACTTTCTCTCCCTGTATAGCTGATTTCTTTCCTCTCCTTTCTTTGTATAGATTAGGAGATATTCTTTGATTATTCTAATTTGTATACTTAGCATGTTTAGAGCCTTGATTAAGGCACAATCTAATTATAAATACAAACAGTCGATCCTCCATTGAGGCAGGACCTTCTCCCACCATTATTCTTCTTCTTCCTCTCCTTCACACAATATTTCACTTTCCAGGTAACCAAGAAAAGGGAAGCGGGTGGACTGTGGACATACACAATTTTGTCTTATTTCAGAGGACTCACCATTAGCGGAATTTCCGCCATTGGATCTAATGAAGGATTCAATCATTTTTCCCTGTTCCCAACACTAATCAGATAGATATTCTCTTCACCAGGTAGGGCTCCCCCATTGTCTTAGCAACTTAAAAAATATAACTCTTTGTGATTTGCTGAAGAACTATAGAAGCTGCAATTAGTAAGGGCGAGTAGAAAATCTCAGTTTTCACTCAAACGCTGCTCTTTCTTCATACTTCTTCATCCGAGTTATGGAGGTAAGATCGGATTGATATGCATCAAGTGCAGGTTAAGGCTGGATGACCCATTTTATAAGCAATGCAGGTACAGGTTGGGGTTGGACCTCATACAGCCCAAGCCAGGCCAACCCATATGCCACCCCTACACTAGGGCCATTGGGCAACCCACAGAGTGTGGGTCTTTTATGGGTTTGCGCCAATTTAGACCCTTTTAAATGAGGCCCAAAATGGCCTTCTTGCTAGAATTATCTGCAGAAATTTCCTGAAATTGAATACTCAAACCAATCCCTGATGGGCCATGGAAAATAGGGACTGTTTTGGCATTTTGGGATGATCCAAATAGGCCACGAATAATTTGATTTGTCTCCCTATTTAAATTAGAACATTTCAGTTAATTTTGGAATTAATTTAGGCTGTTTTGCTTGATCAGACCCTTAGTAAGGCAGATCGAGATCCCATTTGATCAATCAATTTTGATCTAAATATTTTAGGGCCCTTATTCAAGGCTTGAACCTTGCCAACATGGCAGTAATAGTTCATCAAATATAGAGACTAGATTATGATTACCAAAAAAAAAGTATACAATCTACAGTTATATGCTTTGAGAATATGTTAAATAAGCATGGTAAGGCTTGTGATTAGCATCATTGGGTTATCAGTAGAGAACACAAAAATGGGGTGGAAGGGTTTGGTGGAGTTGGCTTGAGCCAAAAAGAAGCAGATTTTGAAGCGGTCCAAACCAAAAAAGAAAGTGTCAAGGGACCTCCATAGTTTGGCCTGCTCTATTAGTTATGAAAAAAGGCAGAGAATGTAAATTCGAGGGACAATCCACAAGTAGGGAAGGAAGGAGAATTCAAGGGAGGGCATTGAGTTAAAAAAACGAAGATTGATTCTCAGAACGTGCGGGATTTGGGGGAGTGGAGTGGTGGATGATCGTCAGGACTCAGGAGGTTCTTCATAGTAATAAAGTCCATGGTCCATGTAGCCCTTCTTCAAGAACCTAAAACCAGTTCTATGACTGATAAATTAACTATAGTATATGGTGTAGCAGGTCATTAACTGGGCTTGTTCGGACGTTGTTGGTGCTTCTAGAGACACATTAATGTTGTGGAATGATCGCTGCATATCCATTTATGAAAGCTGGAATTGGGAGTTCACTGTTGCTGCAGTGATAGAAGATTTAGAGGTCTGTTCCCGGTGACTGGTCACTACTGTTTATGGACCGAATAATAACCAAATGAGAGATGAATTATGGAGTAAGCTCGATGATAAAAGGGGTAGGAGGAATGGTGTGTGGGCTGTGTATAGGATTCCTGTGGCTTTCATGGGATTGGATCAACTCCCGTTCTCTAGTTGATTTGCAGTTGGTTGGTACTTAATATGCTTGGTCTAATCAACCAAACCCCTCCATCGATTTTGAGGCTCAACAGATCTCTCAACTAGTTGGACATTTATCCAAAGGTGTAGTTGGGTTGCTCTTACTAAGCCTGCATCTGATTATTGCCTAATTCTGTTAGATTCAAATTATGAAAGGTAAGGTCCTCCTTATTGTTTTGAATTGATGCGGTTCAAAGAAAAGCAATTTCCAGCTTCGATTCAAGTGTGGTGGAAGGAATATATGGTGGAGGGATGGGCGATAGACTTGCAATCAAGCTTAGAAAGTTGAAAGAGAAAATACAGATTGGGTCAAAAGTCACTTTGGGTTGCCAAAGCCGTTCTTCTTGATGAGATTCAAGGTCTTGACAAGAAAGAAGAATCAAATCAGCTATACAACAAAGAGAAGGTTATAAGTCTGGCATTAAAAGATGAGCTCCAAAGAAAATTGAGAAATTAAATGGAGACAAAGCTCCAGATGTTGTCGGCTCAATGAAGGGAATAAAAAGCAAGGTTCTTTCATGGGATGGCATCAACAAGGCATGGAAGCAACAGAATTACTGATTTGAGGAATTGTCACCCGCGACTGGAAAATAGCATAGATACCGTGAGGCACATTGTAGATTGCTATGCCAGCTTATACGACTGAGGACTGGGTAAGGCCTTCTCTTGATAACCTGGACTTTGCCCGCATAGGGGAGCAACAAGGCAGGTTATTTTGCCCACAGAATTTTTATGATGCCTCCTAAATCTGCAACTCAAGAGGAAGTCCAAGAAATCAGGAGCACCATTTAGTAATGTGTTCAGAAATACAAGTTTTCATTCACTCTGTACAATCTCAGGACTAAAATGGAATAGTTTAAAGGTCAGCAGGAAGTAGGTACGCATTGAAAAGTATCTGCATGGAAGAAGGCTACATCAAGAATCAAGATCCACAATATCATCAGGGTCCAAGGGGTACAAAAATGATATAATCTGGGTCCTCAAAGGGGACATCAGGTTGACTAGAAGTAGGAGAGAATTTGAACAGCAAGAAATATTAGCAGAGACCTATCATGGTTTCAAAGGAAATCATTGATGGAAATTGTAGGAGATTATCAATATCAAAGGCCTGATCCAAAGTGATGCGGATGACCATGACATGCTTGAAAATCATATAATTGGGCAGGCAATCGCCTACATGGAGGCTTATGATCAAACACATGGGGTCCAAACTCCAAACCCGTGTGTGAGGAATCTGTTGGGTTAGGGAACTCAAACAGCCCCAATTTGCTGAGAATTCACTATAAAAGATCTTGGTTAATATTTCAGAACATTGCAGCGGGAATTTTGAAAACTTCAGAAACAAGGCAAAGACAAACTGTATTTTGGACCTTTAGCCTAATTGGACCCAAACCCAGCAGGGTTCAGCACCCCCTGGGTCACCCAAGGGCAGGGCCCACCATTTAAGGGGCCCAAGAGGGGATAATTGAATCTTTGACTATTCTTGTTCCAATTTGGTATCTAATTGAGTCAATTAAGGTCTTAGTATTAGGAAGTGATGATTTAGTGAGTGGGATGATTTATTTAAAAGTATACACTAGGAAAAAAACACTTGATTCTATAAATGTATCAGTCGACTGTGGCATATGCACACAGTTGACGATCATATATATGAACAATAGTGAGGCTTTTGCCACTTTTCTTCTATTCTTTTGCTTCTTCATTATTTCTCTATTGTAGTGTAGTGATTGTGTATGAGATTGGAATTTGGATGGTTCGGTCTCTTTATGCCTTGTTTCAGTCACTATAGGAAGAATAGCCCACAGAACAGCAGTTACAGTAATGTTAAAGCAGTCATTTTTACAGTTGGGTTGCTGCCTATGGGTTCCCCTTGACACCTGCGACTGACATCACAAGGTATCACTGGCAGAGGTATCCAGACTGCATGTGTTATCGGGAAGGCTATTGTTGGAAGGGGCAAATCTTGCCTGACTATATATGCAGCAGTTGTTCATTCTTTTGTTAAAGCAGTAATCTGCTAAAAAGTCATTACAGAACACCAAAAAAATGGTTTTTCCATGGAAATCATTCTCATTTTCACAGAAAACATGCCATACTAACATAGCATAAGAGAGAACAAATCCATGCCTTCAACCACGCAACTAGTTTCCAAGAAAAACGTTTTAAAGAGCCTAGGTCCTTCGTGGCAAAAAATTTAGATTTTTTTTTTTTTAACTCCACAATAAGCACAGTGTGATTAACACAGATGACCAAGATAGTTGTTCCTTCACTCATGACATTTTACAAATACAGAGTAATCTACTACATTGCATACAAGCATTATGTAAGAGTAGGGCGCTAAACATGTACAGCCATACCCATGGACATTTTATAGAACCTATTCAGGTCCAATTATTGTTGAGGGGGTTTCCATTAACTGTCTTACTTGAGCCAATGAAAAATGAAAAATCAATGTTCTGCATAGATTCTACTAACAACATAAATTTGCTAAATTACAGTTAGATACGAAGGACATAGTGCTAGGCCACTCCTAGCCTCTGCCTTAGCTTGTTGGAATGTTTTTTTTTTTTTTTTTTCATTTATTTTCTTTACTATTGGTTAAGCCATATACACTACTCGTGCATGACAAGTTGCTAGCCCGTAATCCCAAAACCACTTGGTGATAGGAAACGGCATGTTGAACTTGAGACAACAGCTAAGGTAAACAAGAAAACTGAATGACATTAACATATTATGCGCCTAAAAAATACAAAGAAAGAACCAAATCACTGATTCTTTTTCTTTTTCTTTTTTTTTTTTAATCAGCACTGGTAAAGAACCAGGTCACTGCGATTTTTTTATCGGTAAGGTCACTGTGATTTAAAAAAGCAAAAAAGAAAAAAGGAAGAAGCAAGCTATGCATAAAATGGGATATGCGTTTCATCTAAAATAAAGGGGACTTCCTTCTTATCCATAAATGAGCATAAAAATGAAATGCCATAACTTCTTTCTTGCCATGATGATTTGTTTCCTCTTATTAATATTCATGATATTAATGAAAAAGATGCCAATAACCTATGACAAATTAAGGTTTTTATTTGCAACACTCACATGGTGTTTCAGTGGTATGCTAATTGATGGAATCCAAGAGAGTTTACCTGAGATCGAAGAACTTCCTTGTATGTGCCTATTTCTCTCAAAGCAATCGTAAATTTGCTCATAACAGGGCCTAAGAATATATGAATTTCATTAATATCAATAGATGGTCCTTTTCTTTTTTACATACAAGCTGCATAATCTTGAAGACAAGGAATCTACAGCTTAATTAGGGTTACATAACTGAGAATACAAATATAAAGTACCAAATGAAGAAAAGAGATAAATGCTTCTAATATCATATGCTCTGCCAATATCAGTGCAAAAGGAATCCAAAGGATTTTTTTTTAGCAAAAAGACAAGTTAGTTGCAAATACTAAAGATATAAAAACGAAATTACACAGATGAATGCTACTAGTAGCTTACGTGTTTGGTTGCTTTGTACGAAGATACCGCAGTCTCCATTTACTTTTGTTCTCTCTCAATGTGCATATATAATTATAAGAAGTGGACAGGTGAAAGAGCAAAATAAATGCATCCAAGCCCATGATGATTTTCTTTCATTTCTGCTGAGGAGGGTATCCCCGTGGTATTTGACCCAACAGGACTAATTCCCCGGGTGCATGCACGACCCCGCAACAAACGTGCACCACATAAATTTAGCGGGTGTCAAGCACATGACATGGGAGCAAACCCATGCCTTACACCAATGAGTCAACACCCAGGAGGATCGATTTTCTTTCATTTGCAGTAGAATAAATGGAGAAGTTTTCTTTAATTCATGGTGGTCCACCAGATAATGCCTATAGTGTGAGCCAAGGGACGTATATTCCCAGTGTTTCTGGTCTTTTGATGAATTGCGGGGCCCACTTTAGATTATAACAGTAGCATGATCTGATGACTAATTCTTCATCCATGAATTAGGGAATCAAATAAATAAAAGCAAACTATAATGCTGACATACCACCATGCGTTAGCCCAATGCAAGTTATTAACTGAGTGACTAACCAGTCGTAAGACATTCATGTGAAGAGCCCAAGCCTATGAAATCAGAACAAACTGAGAAGTACCTCAGGTGATTACAAAATACAACATGATTTGAATACATTGAATCAGATTGGCCAACTTGCAGCCTACTGTGATGATTTGATAATCATTTTTATTGATCTTAATCAAGCTATTAAATTGTCAGGTCAATGAATTGTACATAGAGAAGATAACATCAGAAGACAGGCACATGAAGACCACCATAACAGATAAAGGACAGCCATCCTTTTTCTTCCTACAATGCACTACATTTTTAGATGTGTACAATATCTTTTTTAGCTGTAATCTACCCTGGTTAGAAATTAATTAATAGAAATTGACAAATATTAAGGATAAAGATATAGCTTGTTTGAATATGAATACTATGTGCTACCATTACAAGCAATATGACTTCAGCATTCTACAACTATTTTATCATTTCTCATTTCTCCTGCCTATCATGTCAGGATAGGCAGGAGAAATGAGAATCATTTCTGGATAGGATCTAATCCCTAAATATATTATGGAATCAAAGACAACAAATAGTCAAAGAATCTGTTTGAGGATTTTTAAATAGGATCTGTCCATTTTGTGAGATCTCATTTCGGAAGTGTTGGCCCCCTGATGCCAGATTCTCAAGAGTAAAAATATTTATGACAAATGTTCTCTTTTTTTCTCTATACAAATGGTTCTTAAAAATCCTCTTTCTTGAAACAGCCCAAGGACTCGAGAGAAGACAAGATTTAAGAAAAGTTGTTGTTCAGGTAATGCTTCCCAACTACTCTATTTATAATGAGATCTCATGCACAACAACATTAAAAACAAGCTTATCTCCATGATTAGAATGAGGTTTGACTAATTATTAGAGACTAAGAAAGTGTATACACAAGGGACCATCTAAAGCAATGGTACATCATAAGATATGGTATTCTGAGAGTCGTAAAGCTTCACAATGTTCACACTCTCCCACAAGCTCACAATGGGGAGCAGGGAGGATTAAGAGGTTGGATTACAACACATGAAAGCGGGGAGTTGGATAAGATTTGATTAGCAGATCAATGGGTTGATGCAAGGATGAGATGGCACGAAGATGAATAGTGTGCTGGCCAATATGATGAGAACAAAGTGACAGTCAATCTCAATATGCTTGGTGTGCTCATGGAAGACATATTGTGAGCAATTTGAAGAGAACTAGCACTGTCAATACAAAGGTGCCATGTAGATCTACGCACATATCAGCCAATAGCCAATGAAGCCAGATACTCTCAGAGGCAGTATGAGATAAGGCACAATATTCGACTTCAGCAGAAGAGCACAAGACAATAGACTGCTTCTTGCATTTCCAGGAGATCAAGGAGGAGCCAAGTAAGGTGCAGAACCCCATAGTGGACCGACATATGTCAACACATCCTTCACTGTTGACTTCATTAGCCTATAATCTAAATTGTACAATCCTGACCACAGTCGGTGATTTATAGATGCCATCAGATGTTAACCGCACTTCTCAAATATAAGATGAGACACAACCAAAGATAATCAAAACTGAAGCTACTCAGTGCTATGAACTTCAACAAAATGACTGGATTCAAAGGAATCACATTGATTGCACAACTAATAATACTAATGGTAAGGGCAACTGTGATGTCATCTGAGATTGGAATGGTATCATTATTAGAAACTTTTCCGGGCCAGTGGATTCTTCTGATGCAAACGAAGCTGAGTTGTCTGCTTTTCTAATTGGGTGTCGTGAGCTGCATAAAATTGGAGGTTTTAGTGCTATCCTTGAAGGTGATTCTTTTGCTTCTATCCAATGGGGTTTTGGAAAAGTTATTCATCCTTGGAGGCTAGCAGATTGGGTGGAGGAGGTGCAAAATATTTCAAGTCTGTTGGGCGCTTCTTTGCATCATATTTTGAGAGAGGCTAATACTAAGGCGGATGGTCTGGCCAGGGAAGGAGTTTTTCGCACCTCTATTTCTTTTGGTGTATAAGATTTTTTAGGTGTTTTCCCTTGTTCGTTATAGTTTTCATTGTGTCTTGTTTCTATTTGTCTGTTTGGTGAAATAAATTTGTCTTTTATAAAAAATAAAAAAATAAAAAAAAGAGGAAAAAAAAGTGCCATTTCAAAATAATAATAATAATAATAATATTGTGTATAGAATCATATTTGCAAGAACAAATAGCAAGCAAGAGGCAAACCTCCAAATGCAACACTAATAGGATCATTATGTCCTCCTCCAAATGTTTCAAGAGAGCTTGCAAAAGCTATATCACCATCATACCCCTCCCCAAGCTCCTCTCTACAATCAAACAAAAACATGAAAATGATATACATTCCAGTCAGAAGAAAATATAACTGTAAACTAAAAGAATTCAAATGGCAACTTCTCTTTCCAAATCATTCAAAGGTTACAAACGAGTGAGCCACGTCCAATACTGATTGGACCCAGCCACCAGGCACCAGGTCTGAGTCAAAGTTTAGACCCATCTCGGTCCATCACTCTCATACAACTCTAACACAATCAGTGATAGGAACCGAGTCCATAAATCCTAACCGCTAAAATATATGGTTTCTTTGTGCCTTTCATTTAGTTAATTGATCAATATTTAAAAAAATGTGATTAGCTTTTATATTGCTGTCACTATCTTCTTCTCCATTATTAATGTTGTTGTGATGCTTTTAGATCTCATTGTGCTGAGAGGAGATCTCTTGCATCTAGGAAAGCAGACTGCGGCAACCGCAAAGACAAGATCACCTCTTTCCCTAATGCTTATAATCACATATATAGAGAGAGAGAGGCATCTATAAATCCATCTCTTTCCACCCATCATAAGTACCCTCTCTCCAACTTTTAGATCCCTACCTTTCTACTGAAATCCAATTTCACAAAATGGAGTTCCAGTTTAGAGACGAGATCTTTAACAACTCTTGCTACCATTTCGAAGAACTTTTCCTTGTCCCCTCTTTTCCTTAAGGGATTCTCTGCTTTGTTTTAAAGCATTTGATTTTCATGGAAGAGAGGGGTTGGCGTGTGTGTGTGTGAGAAAGAGAGAGGGGGAGAAATTATAATCCCTGTTCGTTTTCATAGCTAAAGCTTAACATGCTTGGACCTCTCAAGCTGTCGATTGTCGCTGCCAAAATCTCAAACAGTCAAGACCGGATTCTTCAGCAAGATTCCTCCTAAGCACTTTCACCACAACCTTAAATCCCTCTCAAGCCACCAGATTCCATATTTGGCTGTTATATGCTCACGTCATAGAAAGAAAAAGAATGTCTTCTAACCTCATCTCGTAAGTCTCTGAAGCTTTTCAATCACAAATGAAGAGTCACAGAAATCTGTAAATCCTCTTCATGCCCTTTCAACCCTTGGTTGGCTTTGTTCAAGCATCTGCAAGTCTCTATTGTCGAGGGTTCCTCTCTTTTCATCATGACTGTGAGGAGGGAGCAGTGGGGGGACCACGACATGACCCTTGGGGGTGTTAAAAGAAAAAAAATCTTGGTGTGTTGGTTATTGGGGGGTTTGTTGTCGTTGTTTGTGTGTGTGTGGGTGGTGTTTCTTTTTTTTTTTTTCTCTCTCTTTTGGTGGGGGGTTTCATTAGTGGGGCATCAATAATCCAGTAGGTTCTTTAAGGGCCACATTTCAGGTTTGGTATCAAGTGAGGAATCCATGAGAAATCTGCAGATTTGAGGATTCCTTCCTCACTGCTCCTGGAACAGGGATTCCTCACTAACAGCAAATTTTGAGTCACCTTTATATCAGCTGGATGTTAAAAAATGCATTTCTTCAAGGAGATCTTCAAGAAGTGTACATGGAGTTGCCACCAGGTTATTTTTTAAAAGATCAAAAAGAAAAGGTGTGTTATTTGAAGGTCTTATATGTAGGGTTGCAATTCTGACCCATAAAAAGGTCGTCTGAAACCTAATTTTAGTTCTGATTGATAATCGGATCTGGATTCGGAACAGTCTCATCGAGCTTGGTTTGACAGATTTAGTAAAACAATGTTGAAAGTTGGGTAATAAAAGTGTCATGCAGACCACACATTGTTTGTAAAAAGAAAAAGAAGACAGGTTTACCATCTTAATTGTGTATGTGGATGACATTATAGTTACTCGCAATGATATATGGTGGAAGTAGAAAGACTAAAGAAATACCTAAGGCCAGAACTTGAGAGTAAAGATCTAGTAGACTTGAAATACTTGCTTAGAATTGAAGTTGCAGGGTCAAAAAGGAAGATCGTAATATGCCATCAGAAGTATACATTAGATTTACTTGAAGAAATAGAATGTAACGAGCAAAGCCAATAGACACCCCAATTGAACAAAATCATGGTATTAGTTCAGTAAGAGGAGAGTCACTTCAAGATGCCACATCATATCAGAGAATAGAGAGAAAATTATTGTATCTTACAACAACATGCCCATATATTTCATATGTAACTGGTGTGGAAACCAATTCGCGGATGCAACACGGACAAGACATCTGAATGTTGTATCTCGAATTCTAAAATATCTTAAAAGGACACTAGAACAAGGAGTTTTGAAATCAATAAATGGACATCTAGCCATAGAAGCCGAGACTGACACATACTGTAAAGGATAAAAAAAAAATGGACAAAAGATCAACAACTGATTATAGTACCATGGTAGGTGGAAATTTAGTAATCTTGGAAGAACAAAAGCAGTCTGCACTAACAACGTTTAGTTCTGAGGCAGGGCATCAAGCTATGTCACATGGGACGTATGAATGATTGCAGTTGAGAATTTAATTGTATAAGTTGGGCTTTATACATAAATGCCTAGTGGTGTTACATTGTAATAGTACATCAACTGAGCATATTGCAACAAATCTCGTTTTTCATGATTGTACAAAACATATTGAAGTTGACTGTCATTTCATTCAAGAGAATAACTAAAAAAGATATAAAACTAGAACCTACACCTACAGAAGAGTAGTTGGTAGATTTCCTTACCGAAATAGTAACTAGAACTCTAGAAGCCAGTTTCAGATGCATTGTTAAAGCTGGGGATAGTAGATATATGCACCAGCTTAAGAGGGAGTGATAAGAAACAAAGAACTTATTTGTAAATACAGAAAAATAATTGAACTCTTTTGTAAATACTAAAATAAGTTGAGTTTTATTTTTTTTGTAAATATGAAAAATAATAATATATAAATCAGAAGAGGTTGCCCATTCTAGGGCAAGACTTCCATACAGTTTTTCCCGATAGTTCTTTTCTTCTATTTTTTTGTTTTCTTATTTTAGGGTTTTTCACGCTTCTTAATCAAAACCCTAGATTATAACAATTTCAGCGCAAGAAAATCAAGAAGAGCAGATGGGCAAAATTTAGACATGGACTAAAGGTGCGCTAAATATGAAATAACACCAGAATCAGATAAACATAACTATAGATTTTAGGGAACTAGGTGACGGTTGGAACATATTAAGTTTCAGGCTATATGAAGACATAATCATGTTTCAGCGTTGGACGTCCAACACATTTTTATTTATTTTTTACAGCAGGAGTTTTGGTATAGACAAAATAGGAGTGAAGCATTGTGGTGAGAAGCCATTAATCGAGTGTGTGATTTACTTACTAAAGGACTGATATCACTTATTCTCCTCCTTTTTATTTCTCTTATTATATGTTATAATTAGATGGATTGGAACATAAAGGTACGTGCAGATATTAGTTATGGTATGATTTACATGAATTCCATTATAGATTGAAGAAGTAAAGGTGTGCTCGGAAATTTTCTCGTTTAGATGATATTGGCATTGAGTTCAAGCTAAAGCATTAGAATAGCCAAACCCAAATTTCCCGGTGCATAGACCCAACCTGCCTAACGTAGTTTTAGACAGATTTCAGGCAGCAGTTCTACATGTCCAAGGCTCTGGTAATATTTTTGAAATGATTTTGCATGCCAGATGTTAGTAATTTGGCTCCACATACACACATGCACACACGCAAATATGAACAAGAGAAGATGTAAAATTCATAAACATACGTATATTTTCGGCATCCTTTATGAAACTTTAGACTTCTCTCTCTTAACAAATCAGCATTTTCCTCTAGTGACTGAATCTGTTTCATCACAAGAAGATAGGTTAGTGTTTAAATGATTATGGCTACAAACAGAACAAATAATTGCAAGATAAACAACCGCTTGCATTTTCTATTCGAATAAAATTCAAAACAACATCAAGAGCAGTCAAAACTATCAATATAATAGATTTTTCAGCACATTGCTCTGCTGCATGGTTTCAGGAACTCTCATGTAAGGTCCACCAGTTGACTAAACCAAACCTTTCAAGCACATATACCCACCGCTAATTACTCTAAGGCATAGTTATATACGCACCACTAATTGCTGTACGTACGGAAAAGTTTGACCCTAGTCCAATCAATAATAGCTATGAAAGCCTAAAACATGATATAGAATCTCTCTCTCTCTCTCTCTCTCTCTCTCTCTCTCTCTCTCTCTCTCTCTCTCTCTCTCTCTCTCTCCCCCCATATATTATATATGTGAGGAGTCATTTACGCACCAGAGCTCAATGCAAGCCTCGTTGTGGGGCCTCTCAAGTTGCTAACCAATATACCCAAAATGCCAAGGCGTTAAAGGTACGGCAAACTAACTGCTTAACCACAAACACCCACCCACGAGCGGGACACTACCTGGGCTCCTACACAAGACACAGCATGGGGCCTATTTGCCCTAAAGAAACATGTGCCCGCACACA
The DNA here is from genome assembly GCA_029852735.1 of Persea americana. Classification (NCBI taxonomy): domain Eukaryota; kingdom Viridiplantae; phylum Streptophyta; class Magnoliopsida; order Laurales; family Lauraceae; genus Persea; species Persea americana. Next base: position 89,142,612 of record CM056810.1, read on the forward strand.
AAACGAGGCATGGGACCTTTTTTGCCCTGCACGGATTCGAGCTCAGGGCTTGTTGGCTCTGATACCATATCAAGTGGCTAACCAATACACCTAAAATACCTAGGCATTAAAGGTGCGGCAAACTAACTACTTAACAGGACCCACCTGGGGCTTAGGGAGAGATTTTAAGATTTGCCTGGGCCCTTCCTCTTTACAAAAAAAAATCTACCCCATGTGATCATCCTAACCCTATCATACAGGGCCCACAAGTTTACTCCCTTCGCATGGGTTTGTAGTCGATCCAACGGTGTACAGTCCATTCACACTAGTGCAAACTCGTGTCCCAGTGGAAATCCGAGAAACAGCGGAGAAGGGGGGCGGGGTGGTTTGGGTTTGTCCACTCGAATGGACTCCCAGGTGGCGCCACCCCCAGTGAGCAACCGGGTGCACCTAAAAACTAGTTGTGTGTGTATATGCATGTATATATGTATGTATTATATATCTATCTATAATACTATAATCTACACATACACACATTTAATAGATGGAGGACGGAGATGAATTTGATTGGAAGATCGAAACCTAGGAAGATCGAAACCTAAGCCAATGTTTTACTATGAGTCGATGAAGTAGGATTTTGTAGCTAGTATCGAGCATAAATATAATATGTGTCTAGATATATATACATAGAGAGAGAGAGAGAGAGAGAGAGAGATTTGGCTGCAAACCATTCACAATAGTTGCGGACCTCAGATGTGCAATCTGATTATCATAACCATCAAATTAAGGGCCTCAAAGTTTAAAACTAGATATGTAGCCACAAAACTTTAGGTTTAGGCCCCTTTAATGGTTACCATCATCAAATTATAGCCATGTGGGGTCCATCCACTTATGTGACAAGATATTCCAATCTTCCTTAGCCCATTGATTTGAATGCATCAGGTGGGCCCCACATCCAAGTTCACACCCTCAAGAGCTGTATACAATTCACAGCTGAATCTTACTCGCATATGAACATATATACAATGTATGTATAGAGGGCTTGTCCAGTGCATGTGGTGTGCATGGAAGCTTCCATGCACATCTCGCTGTGGGGCCCACCTTGGGGCCCATTTGGAGATAGGACTAGAAAGGGTCTCTTCATCTGGTTGGGTCAACCTATATACAAAAAATGAGCCCTATATACTATCCCCTTAATCAATGGCTAATAAGTTTCGCTCCTTAAAAAATTCACTGTCAATCCAATGGTGCAGTCCATTCGGACGGGTGTAAAAAAAAGGAATCCATTCAAATGGGTCAACGGGTGGACCGCACTCTGAGGTGTGCATAGGATAATTTCTCTGCATATGGTCTGCGAAGCACCATGCTTACTGTAAGTAGGGCAAGCATCTCAATTTGGCGAACCTAGAGATGCATGAAAGAGGAGGGGGGGGGTTTGCATGTAGTTCGCCCCTAGAGATATGAAAAGAATCAGTCCCATGGGACTGTTGAATATTTATAAATAAAAAAAAAAACTAAAATATGGTGCGTTATAAGTCCAATGCAAGAAGCAGACTGTTGACGCTTTACTTTGCACATAACGGTCATCAAATTCCTCTTTCAGATATACTAAATATGTACTTACTAGAGCTACTTCAGATCCTCATCAACTTCACATCAATACAGCACTTTAGCAGGGGATATGGGAATTTGTTGCTCGTATCCTATTATGAAATGGTTCTTTCCTCTTTTGGATGAACAAGTGGAACAATTCCCTTATACATTCAAGATTCAGCTAATTTCATCTTTTGAATGTGAGACACCTTAGAAGGTAGGGTTTCCAATTTTGATGAGAATTAATATCAGAGAGGCTTGTTCTTTCTTGGAAGGATTCAATAATGCCTCTGTATAAAGGTATTTCTTGTAAATGGTTTTTTCGCAAAAGGGAAGGGTTGGTCAAACCAACTCTAGGGAGCTGGACATTCATGAAACATTTTGAAGGCATGACCCATGTGAAGCTGGTTATGATCTCTTAACCTATTTTTGATATTCTTCCCCTCATGATATATTGAAGCTATTATCCTCTTTGGCCATGGACATTAGTGGAGAAACACAAAAATCTTTTGTCACCTTGTGTGGAGCTTTTCTAGTGATACAGTTTTCTGACTTTTCTCATTTGCTTTCACACTTTCCCTCATCAAAGCACCAACAACATCTTCCAGATGATTAGTTTCACAAGAATGTGCCAAGAAGGTAACTGCAGGCCAGACAACTTACAACTACATGACTCTGTAGACTATGTCCATGATTCTCTCGATAATCATAAAGCGAGCAAATGCATCCAATTTAAGAGTCCAACATTGAAGAAGAGAATATAATCAATAACAATCATAAAAACAACACAAATTCAAATCATGTGCATCTTCATGCACAGCATAACATATCTAAGCAGATAGATACACCGCAATTAATTGGAACATTATTGCCACTTAAAAAACAACGTAGACCAATTTGTCAAGCCACCATTGCTGCATTCTCAATAACATGGGATTTAAAGTGATTTGGTTCCCCAAAATTATGAATCCATGACTCCAATATTTCAGATCGAAAAGAATCTCTTTTACCACATTATTTCCTAGGCAATATGAGTAACTCCCCTCCACATGTGCATCTACCAAACCAACAAACGTCGCTCAAATCTCAAACAAAACCAATTTGAATGCCCTGCAGGTACGTAAAATTCAGCAATTTTTATACTGCAATCACGTGTTTGCACAATCTGCCATACATCAGTTTCTAGTTTCCCAAAAAACACAACATTTCTACAAACACACATGCTCATCTGAAACCAATGCACAACGATAACAAAAGAAACAAAATCAACACAGCCCAAGATCAAAGGAGGAAGCAAGAGAAGATGCTTTTTTTTTTCCAAAGCACAGTCACCTGTTTCCGAAACATGGGAGAATCCTCGAGCTTCGGGAAAAGCATCTTGAAAGCGGCGATCTTTCTCGTCCTCCCGACCAATCCTCATCAATATCACATCAAAAACGGCTCAAATCCACGATCTCATCTCCAAACCATCCATGAATCCAACAACCAAAACCCAAAAAAAAAGGACGCAGTCCTTTCTTTGAACAAGATCTCGTCGTTTCCGCTTCAGAAACCACTCGATCGGATCCAAATCGCATCAATGCCGCGAATCGAACAAGCGATTGGAATCGAAAAGGCTACGGTTCGATTTCCAACTTCATATTGATGGAAGAGAAGGGAAAAGGAAACCCTAGAGATGAACTGTATAAGAAAAATGGTGATTATAGAGATTTCTGCGCGCGCGCAAGAGAGAGCGAGACGAGATGAGTATTGTTTGTTTTTGTTTATGTTTTGTTTGTGTTGTTTTTCTATTTGACCGGATTTGAAGGGTTTTGTTACGTTAACGACGGGGAGCTGCTGCGATTTTCGCTGACGGTCGCACAACTGAGAGATGGATGCTTTGCTCTCTCTTCTATCTATTTCTTCTCTCTAAAAAAATATTGAGATTGAGAGAGACGGAGAGAGCGCAATTCGGTGACCTGGGTTTTACAAAAGTGGAGTTAAGAGTGGGGCCCACGGAAAGGGACATGTATTATGGAGTGGAGACCTCGAGTCCTCGTGGTCATAATGAGAAAATATTTTGATCAAGATTTTCTAAGGAGGATTTTACTTGAAATTTCTCTTTGCATAGGTGTTGCATGAATTGGTGCATTTTAGTTCGGCCACAACAAATGAATACTTGAGATGAGTGGCTCTAGCGTTGATTGTCACTTCCCATAACTATAGGAGAAATACTTTCGTGCCGCGTGAGTTAAGAGGCACTATTTCGTATAAGCCTACGTAATAGAAATTTTTTAGTAAAATTCTCTTTTTTAAATATTGTGGTAATATTTAAATTTATTTTTATTTTTTTTTATAAATACTTATGCATGCACACACGCTAAATAAGTCTTTAACCAATGGAGAAGCAAACGAGATTAATTTTTATGAAAATGAGATGTGTTGTTACTGAGCCATAATGAAGAAAAAATTATTTTGTATTAATGTTGTCATATTATGAGGATATTTTTTAGACATTTCCTTGGGACGTGGTCAGAAGAATCGCTTTTGCATAGAATTTAGTTTTAGAAAATTAAGGAAATGCATTTATATTAAAATGGCTAAAAATTGAAGAAACAAAAGTGAAGTTTCAAAAATGACCATCAAATAATTTTTCATTTATTAGTAAGCACGATGTTTGTGAGTTTGGTCCTTTGTTAAGTGCGGACTTTTTCGTTTATGTAGAATTTTTTTTTCCTCTCCAGCTCCAACCCCTCTATAGAAAATGCTTTTTCATGTAATCACAAAATATAATCATCTCATTTTTGCATTTTTTTTCCTCGTGAAAAGAGTGACCAGGCCGAATCTAGAAAATTTTCGGGCTGAAAAATGTTGTTGCACAAATATGCCCTTAAAATGGAGAGATGACAGTGGACCCCACTTAATCCAACTCCTATCCAAAATTGCAATTGATATAGTTCAGTGGCGGACCCACCTATTGGGCACCTGGGGCCCAGGTTGAATCGATGAAAAGGCCAAAGTCTTAAGTCCATTCAGCCCATTCACATTTCACCCCAACATTTTAAAAGCCTGTAACCCCACCTCTTGCATAAAAAACTGAACTCCCTCATGCTATCTTTCTTCCCATCCGGTAGCCTCTCTCTTCAACATAGGCGCAGCAGCTGGGATTCCTCCCTCCATCCCCCCCTCTCTCACACACATACATACAAAAACTGAATCCAATCCTAGACTCCTAAATCCAAAAAACCCCAACCACATTCCTCTTCTCAAATCTTAATACCTAATTCCCACGGCAAACGTAAAAACAAAGCAAAACATGCTATCCAAAAACATACTGAAAAAGCCCATGCACTCATTAGAATTAAGCCCCTCTCTCAAATAACAAAATAATGATAAATTTAATATTATAGTCATTTTTTGGTCCATTTAAATGAAAATCTTGAATCCACTGACATAGGTTGTATTTTGAGCCTGGGGCATCCAAGTCATCGTTTTAGTCCAAGGTCGTGAAACTGAGTCCAAGGTCCTGGAACCATCAAAGCTCTCAGGTAGGTTCTAGGTTGAGGTCCAGTTACTTTAATGCCTTAATATTATTATTTTTACCTGCTAGCATGACTCAAACAGTCAAACCACAACCTCAGGTTGGAACATGGTTAATTATATGTAGGCGAAGTTCTGAGGTAAAGTTTCTATTCCAGATTCCCAAAAAGTGAAGTAGGGATGGCAATGGACCCCATTTCATTAAGAGTCTGAAATTTCAGCCCATTTGAAACTAGAGTCAGAATGTGGGCCACAACCACCACCAGCTAAGCTGTGTCACCATCTTCGACACCTTATCCAATCACTTGTGTGCCAAGTATTTGTCACCAAAATTATAGAAGGTTCTGGTCTTGTCCCAGCACGAAGCCTGCCCATACCCTACCCATTTACATTTCTACCCCAGGAAAATCTTAACTCCTACAGCAGCCGCAAGTGCAGTCCAGCATAGCTCACCTTTCATGACTTTGGCCACTTTCATTCTCTTTTCATCTACGCCTTCAATTATTATTAGATTGAATTTCAATAAAATCAATGCTTTAGATACAATTAAATTTTAAGGTTGTTAAATCAAATATTAGAAAATCCTAAGGGCCTGTTTGGATAGGCAAAAAATAAAGTAGAGTGAAGTTAAATTGGCCCCAACAGTCTAAAATTTCAACTCTACCCTGTTTGGATGAGTCTGACTCGATAGATGAAGTAATGTTGTGAGCCACATGTATTCCACTTCACTTCAACTTTAAATACTTTCGTTTTCTTCAGTAAAAGTGGATTCTACTCTAAACCTTAACTTCAAAATAAGTATCCAAATGGAGTGCATTGAAGTACTCTACTTTAACTTCAACCTACTTCTTTTCACTCTACTCCACATATGAAATCCACTTCATTTTATTTCACTCCTTATTTATCCAAACAGGCCCTAAGGAATAACTAAGTTGGCTTAGGATCACGGTTTGCACCTGGAGGTTGTAGATTCGACACTGCACTACCACACTAGAGCTACAGGAGAGTTTACCCGGCTTTCCTCTAGGCCTGAAAGGATTAGTCCAGCCCAAAAAAATTGAAAACTCTAAAAAAAAAGAAAAAAAAAAAAACCGCAACCGCTTAAGTCAATCGTCTCGATCATCAAACGACATGCACAAGTGTCACAACAATCTTGTTGTCAAGAAGGTGATAGGTAGAAACTAGAAATGGCCAAACTAATTTTCATCTAATCTCATCAAAGTCCAACCCATTTAGTCATCCAACCAATGGGCTTGAATGATACGGCTTGGCCGATTATAGCGATAAATCATGGAACCCACTTATTTGTCTATTTGTCAAGCTTGTGTACAAGGAAAATGGAAGCGGACCCCCTGTTTGGTCCAAACAGGGAAAACCTGTTTGGACCAATGGGGGAGTGCCACATGGGGGAGAAAAAAAAAATTATTCAATGGGAGCGATGGGATGTACATGATTGGACATCTTCTCCCCATGTGGCACTCCCCCATTGGTCCAAACAGGTTTTCCCTGTTTGGACAAAACAGGAGATCTGCTTCCAAGGAAAATATACCATTCTGCGTCAGCAAGGAGATGTGGGGCACATTTTTTATGTGACCAACTTGCTCAAACACAAGGACCCATGTCTTGTATTTTATTGGAAACATGGTTTCATAGGCCGTTGGCTTGGTTATATATATAGAACAAATAATTGTATTTCACTTCACATGCCCTCAGTGCAACAATTAAAAATCACTCTAACCAAAGTGAAAATGGGTTTCTTTCTATGGAAAAGTGTACATGTGATGTGAGGGAATTTGATCAATGACACTGTGAAAAATGTCATCTAACCAAAGTAAATAAGCTTAGGACACCTAAGTATGAGTAGCAGACTACTTTTAACATCTCCCCTAGGAGAGTTGGTCTTAAGATTGAGTTTGTGAGGACCACTTTCTAATTTGAAAAAGAAAGAAAAATGATATTTAATTATCAAAGGTTCTTCAAGTGCATGTTCCTTTACAAAACCAAGACTAGAGATCAGACGTAGTAGTGGACTAAGATTTTCATTTGATGACGCTGGCCATAATGTTACTTTTTTTTTTTCATCATTTTGTCGTTTGAGGAGGGTGAGGGCTTATTTTTGGAATGGACATTGACTTTTTTTTGGGTTGCTAGAAACCATAAGGGCCTATTTTTCTCAAATTAAAGTGGGGGGTTTTGACATATCCACATTAAACTCTGTTTTTCTAATTTCATGACCCAAATTTAGATAATGTCATCAGAGTCATTTGACTCTGGTCAACATTGTTTCTTTAACTTTTTTCACCATATCTCATGATATCATGTGATCTATCAATTTCTGTATCACATTTTTTGGCAATTAGTAAATAAATTTATTTTTTATAGAACACAAAAATTGACATTTTGTAAGAAATAGATACACATTTGATCACCATTTCTCCAATTTTATCATTTGAAAAATAATTTTCCTAAGATGTTACATAAAAGCCATGATATTATGGGATTTATCAATTTCTATAACATACACCGTCTCATGATATCATGGGATCTAGAGCAAAAATATTTTTTAAAAATGTTGAATGTTGACCAGAGTCAAATGACTTTGGTAACATTACCTGAATTTTGGTAATGAAATTAGAACATCTAGTTTAAGGGGGACTAATATGTCCAAACCCATTAAAGTAGGAGTATTTACAAGTCCAACAAAGGGGACTGCCCCTAAAACTCAATACCTGGCTCCGCCCCTAATTAGATGCCGTCAATGTTCCTTTTACAATCCTAGAAGGTAGAAAACCATGCAAGTTCGTAGCATTTGCTCCAAGAATACTATTTTTACAGGAGTTAAGAAAGAAAAAGGGAGAAAACAGCTCCTGACCCGAGTAGTAATAAGGAGTGACAATTCTCACTTAGCTGCCTGGGTTCGAATCATGTGCACACAGCCTTTTCCTGCGTGTGTGGCTCTCTTCCTACTTGTGTGAGTTTTCTTTCCATGCGTGCGGGCTTCTTTTCCAGACGAGTGGGTTTTCTTTCCATGTGTGGGCTTTCTTCCCATGTGTGGGTTTTCTTCTTTTCAAGACGAGTGGGCTTTCCCTCTCGAGTCCCATCCCCCCTTGGCTGGGGTTAAAAAACAGAAAGAAAGAGAAAAAAAGAAAAGGACAACAGAGTAGATAAAAAAAAGAAAAGAAATAAAATCGGCTTGGGAAAATCTTCCCCCTCTCAAATGAGAATTGAGACCCCTTTATGCAATCTACAGGTGCCTCCTTGCAATGCTCATCACGCGCAATCGAAATGTGCTCAAGCAGGCCCAGCACACCTCTTCACAATGTTGATTTACAAAAACTTTTCATTTATCCATCAGATTTTCACATATCAAAGAGTTGATTATAATGATTCAAAGATCTATCCCATTTGAAGTTATTAATATGGAGAAAAATAGGATAGGAAGATAATTGTCCTCTCATTTACTGGTCCTTTGACCCATTATATGCTCCTTCTCAAGGCTTGTATAAAATTCATCCGAACAGGTAGAGTGATTTTTGCATGAAGAGAGAAATAAATTGAACTAATTTTCCTTCATTTTTCAACATGTGCAAACTTTATATGGTTTTCTGATAATGCTTTTTCGTACGAAAAGAGAAAATATCTGAACTAATTCTTTTCGATTCCATGAAAAACCTATTTGGAAAGTGTTGGATATTTTCTAAATCCTTACTGACTCCTTTTTAGTCATCTCAAACAATAAAATATGTAATATGAAAGTAAGAAAAGAAAAGAAAGAAAAGGGACAAGATGATGTAAAGTACGTTTGGGATATGGCCAAAGGGATGCATGGGTGACGGTTGCTAAAGGGAGGGGTTAAAGACCATTTTTGCATGGGAAATCAGAGTATCTTTTCATCACAATGTGGAATCCTAGGCATTCAATGCGATCCAACGTTTTAACGAGTGGAATTGATTTTGAAGGTCATGTCCAACCTTAATGGGATAAAAGCTTCTGTTGAAAAGCCTATATTTCCAGAAGATGGATATATGGATAGATTGAGAAATAATATACTGGGGTACTTTGACGTGGTCCCTTTTTATTCCCTGTATAGGCTGCCTGGCTGTTTTACCAAAGAAATGCTATGGAGACCGAATGGGGGCTGGAGCCTGATTTTTTAAAATGAGAAGTTGAAATGACATTTGAGTGCTTGAGTGAAAAACCTTTTAGAGTTAAAGATGACATTCCAATTCAACTCGGGCTCCCAGTCAGGCCCTGTTCGGTCTCCATAGCATTTCTCGTTTTACTATCCTACTATCTGAGGCTTCAAGGGTTGAGCAGTGTCTCAAAGCACTATTATTGAACCCAAACCCGACTAGAGTGAACCCAAATATATCCCCAAACAGTAGATTCCCTGCCCAAGTGCAATAATATTGGTTTGAGTTGGGTTTACTCAGATTGGATGGGATACCCAACCCAACTTTTTTAGTCTGTTTAACTTTTAAGGCATAAGTTTCGAAAAAATTAATATATCCACGTATTTATAAATATGATGGTAATCAGATTGAGTCCAGACACCTAAAGCTCGAACCCGATCCAGAACCCTAGCCCAATTCCAAGTGGGTTTAAAATCCAGCCCTGACCTAGATCTTGCTGAATAAACAAACCTTCACTTTTGGTGGGCCTAGGCAATGAGAGTTCTGGTCGGGCCTGCTTGTTTGCATTAAAATATATAAGAACTGAATACTTAAAATTTATTATCATTAGTAGTTAAAAATGAAGATAAAGGGTTAATTTTTAAAAAAATTAAGCATTAAATAGTATTTTATTTTAGGAAAATAAAATTAAAAGAAGACATGAAATGAATTATGGTGGTGGCTGGTTTATTCATTTTTCATCTTCTTTTGATTTTATCCATGAAAGGAAATGTTATTTGATGCTCATTTTTAAAAATCCACATTCAATATTCATTTTTAACAATTTATGATATCAAAACTATATATTTAATTCATATGTATTTTAACACAAACAAACAAATCATTTGGTTCCACCTGTGATGGCAACGATAAAACCCGTGAGATCAAGGCTCTAAAAGATTATTTAAAAGGGAATTCCTACTTCCTAGTAGTGGCATGTTTCCATCTTGAAAACAAAGAGATAATAATGTAAAGAGACCCCAACATGATAAAATTAAATATTATGCAACTCTTTTCTCCTGGGAATGATTTTGATTGAACTTTGCCACCGAAATTCAAAGGCCTGTTTGTGAGTAGGGACAGGTAGGCCCTACCTGCATGATCTTATGATTGTAACCATTTCTGGAAGTGCCTCAAATTTATCGACCTTGTAAGTGTATATATAGTTATTAAACTTTGAAGTTGTAAGCGATAAAAATATCATCCACTTAGATTAGGATATAAAACTTGTGGATTAGGAAAGACCGAACGCCGAGGACCTGAAAAGGGAAGGAAGATGACTTGGGTTAGAGCCCCTGACCGCGGTCAGCCGAAGGCACTCCAATGCCTGAGTTAGTTCTGGTAAAACTAAGCAGGAGGGAGAAGAGAATGAGAGATTGTGATCTGTATGATCGCATGTTGTATATTGCGTACCTCCATGGGGCTGATCCCATGTGTATTTGTAGATGATTCCTCGTTCATTTTCTTAGTGAGTGGGGGTAGGTGGGGTAAGGTCCCCTGCGGTAGGTAAAAATGACACATCCCATCAGAAACTTTCATGCTTTTTGACAGTTGATGTGAAGGAATGATAAAGCTAACTTCTTATCGCCATAAATGAGCGACCCTATCGTCATAAATGAGCGACCCTATCTGTCAGGGCTCACCTGTACTTCTCATAGGAGCGTGATGGCCTACTCTCTACCTTCAGTACTTTTACCGGGACCAGGAATGGTCTGACTGGGCTGACACTTAGCTGAGCTGGCACTCACGCCTAGCTGATACACGCTGAGCTGACACTCTTAACTGAGCTGCCGAGCGGGGGGGAGCCTCTTGAGCCGACGCTTCTTACTGAGCCGCCGAACTGCTGGGCTGCAATTACCGTGACCGAGGTAAACAGCTAGTGCATCACTGTGGTCCTCCCTTAATCTCGTCAGTACCGTATTTTACCCACACAGAAGCCTACAAATAGGTTGGTGTCATGTCCCTGGACGACGCATGAGTGTGTATTTAGGCCTCAAAACCATGTGTGCGATTTATAAATATGTCATGATCAGTTCTGCTGTCTCATTTAATTCCAAGCCAATATCAATTTAAACTTCGACAGACAGAGAGATGATCTTGTGTAGGATGCTTGCACCAGGTAGGAAACAAGTGTATACGCTGAAGGTCTTATTATAGGGGTGGCAAACTGGCAATGGGTTGGGTCAGGTGTGATCATTTTTAGCTGATACACAGTGGCTCAACCCAAAAGCGAACCTTTGTGACATTGGGTTGAGGTTGGGCTGGCGAACAAATTGCTATTAGCTTGGTTGGGTTAGGTTGGCGAGTTGAATAGTGAGAATGGATCCAACGTAAGCCTGACCGGCTGCTCCACTTACTACGGGTCAAGTGTAGGCCCTTTGAGGTCTTAATCATAAAAAGTCACTAACAAAAAAATATTATTAGAATTAGGATCTTACTTTTGCAAATATATTAAAAAAAGAAAAAACCGCTAAAGAAAAGAAAAGAAGAGAAAAGGAGAGCCTAAATTGTATAAAGTTCGGATTGGAGGCACGTGACTGAGTCATGGTGGACGGTTACCGAGTGGGTGGCACGTGAATCTTCAATTGCCAGTGTTGCTGACCTGTAGCCACAGATATCTTTATCCGCATATTTTTCACACAATCAATCCCAGGACTTTTTTTAAATTTCAGAAAAAGTTAACCCAAAATAAACTATTTTATAAAGAGGTATCGTCAGGATAATCCTTTTTTTTTTTTCCTTTCTTTTTTGGGTTTACAATTTACATTAAGCGGATCACATTTTTAATCAAGAAACAACAAGAAAAACCTCCAAATGTTAGAAAATATATTAAACAAAAAAGAGTCCTCCAAACTATGAAATCCCAAAATTTACGCAGCTTTCTGTGTATGTATTACTTTTTTGTCGGCACACACGTGTATTAAGTGTATATGTGCACGTGACTTGTACACATACATGTGCAACTTATATACAAGATACACACGTTCGTGCGAGTTCAAAAAAAAAGAAAAAAGTGTCCAAGTAAAAACAGTGCACTGAAAAAAGAAAAAAAAAAGTTGTACCAAAAGCTGTGGGAAAACTCTTTCAATAGTTGTTTTTGGGGTTTTTTTCAGGATTTGGAGGACTCTTTGGGGCCTTTTGAGGCCTTTTATTTTTTATTTTTTGGTAATTGTCCCCTTAATTATTTCAACCTTGACATTCACCCCTTTGTTGGTCTCCATCCTTGACATTCACTCCTTTTGTTTAAATCAACTTTCCACAGGAATTCCATGGGATGGTGCGACAAGGACCCCATGAAGCCAGTTTGGTTCCGTCGGACTGAAATTAGGAATCCCTCTATTCCTGGGGAAGCTGAAGATCTTGGGATATTGTAATGTACTAGTTCCATGGAACTCTCTGGATGGAAGGGTCCCACTTAGGTAGAATGAGCAAAATACAAACTTCTAAGTTTCAATTTGATTCAAGGAGAGGTGACGCTGACTGCATACTAACATTCCTTAAAAATGACTAGAAGGTTTACAGGACAGGACTCAGGAATCTACTCATATACATATACCTCTGATCGTTAAAAGATGAGCCAAACATCCTCAGAGTGTCATCCATTCCATGCTGCAGACTAATGCACCTGATAATGTCAAAGTAAGTGGTGAAGGTTCAGGAAGATTCTGTTTTAAATGATGTTGATTTCAAGGGTGCAGGCAGGATACATAACATGGTTCAAACAACTGAAAATGCTGTAATAACTGATTAAACTCATTGAAGAAACCTGTATTTGCAAATAAGGGATCAGAAAACTTTAAGCAATGTTTCTTACCTAATGGCTCTGTAATTGATTCAATACTGATGCATAACAAAAAATTGAAAAATTGATTGGGCCTTCCCAATGAAAAGAAGCTTCTTGTTTCACGGGTGCGCACTGTGAGACATTTTGGAGGAAGTTCATGTCAGAATGCAAAATTGTGGGAAGAACATGCATAAACAGGACATAAAAACTCTAGACACCAAAATAAACATTCCTGTTCATATACTTGATACATTTTGCTCAGAGGGACTGGAGAACGCCAAAAAAGTGTACAGAAGTGTGGAAGGACACCTTACCAAATGTGTGTTGGGTCATGCTCAGGCAATCTTCAGGTGTTGACCTGATCAGAAGAAAGAAAAAATGATTTTCCAGAGCTTCAGTTGAAGATGGTGACAAAGAAGTCGAGGCACACATGATCAATGGTGATCTAATGAATAAGATTGCAAAACCAGCGTCTGCTTCTCCTTCTGTTCCTGTATTTCTCTTCTTATGCTTCTTTTAATAGTCTCTCCGCCGATACAACTTTTCTGAGAAAGACTGAAGAAAGACCATCACACCAAAACATGTCCAAAAGCATGGGTGGATGAGCTGACCAAGGTGCATTCAATCATGCTCAAGAAATCTTTATAGTGTAACTGGCCATGATGAAATAGAGTAGTTGATTTTCCACAGGTTCTCAGTCAAAAGAACATGAAGACAAGCAAAAAGAGGTTGCATGATCATCAGAAAACCAGCATCCCTTCTCTTCCGCTGTTGTTTTTACTAATCATCCTTTCAAGGTTTACGCCTTCTGAGCATTTTGAGACCAAATGTGCTAGGCACGTTTTGCGAGTTCACGCTTGCAGATCTTAATAGCCTGCGGAATTCTGATAAGCTTATCTTCCCATCTTTGTCAATGTCAGCCTCCTCCAGAAGTGGTTCAACAGATCCCTTCAGCCCTGTGTGCTGCAAAGAACCAAACACCACAATAAGAATAATCAAATCAAATCTTGTGAGAATTTACTGATTATATTGTTGTTGTTAATGTCTTTCTTGACAAAAAGGGTGTATTAAGATTTATTAAGAATCCTCAAAGGAAATTCAGGGGGAGATGGTTCCGTTGAAAACCCCACTACTGTGAGTTGTTAGTCCAAACAATTGGATAAGGTAAATTTTACTTAATAGGCAGAACTATAAATGAAGGGTCCATATTCTGCAAAGATGGCCATTATTGTTCCAAGATGATCCTAGATATTGAAATGGGAGGTAGAGAATGTGTTGAATTTGAATTGGATTCTCAACTCCATGGAAGACGTGTTGGCTGCTGGTTTTCAATAGTGTAACACAACAAAGGAATTATGGGATTCAGTGTTAGCTACATAAATACACAAGAATAAAACTTGTATTGATTAGCTTGTACTAGATATTGCATAGTTTTGGTGGGGTGATAAGTCACAGGGAGATTATTATGCTAAGCTTCATGGCATTGGAGAAAGTTGAGTATGTATAGATCTTTATGCTATTGTTGTGTGAATGAACAAACAAAAGACTTAGAAGCTTAGCATATCTATCAGTTGATTCGAGGCATAATGCTGAGTACAGATAGGATCAAGTTAGGGTCCATTTCCAACATTAGAAACTGCGTTTACTCTTGTTAAGAGTTAAGAAACTAGAAAGGCAACAGATGTTGGTTCCTGAGCCTACTATAGTTGTTCTTGGCTGGTCAATTTTGGTTAGTCATTGAAGGAGGCCATTCTGATTGAGGTTGTGGAGGTGGCCTTGGTGATCAAAGTGGTGGTGGACCATCTTCTAAAATTAAAACAAGCTTTATTGCACATTAACACACCCAAGAGACCTGTTGAGGTTTAGTTGGCCAACCTAATTGAAACACTTCTGCCTGTTAGTAGCCTCTTAAGATAATTAATTTTTTGGAAAAATGCAATAAGGATGCTAGGATTCCTCTATAAAAAGTCCTCTCTCTCTCTCTCTCAATATCGCTTCTAGTTTCATTCATTTCCTTTCTTCACTCTTATTTTTCTTCTACTTTTCATTCAAGTTAATCTAAAACTAGGAAATGATCATTATACCTGCAATATGCATGGTATCCACTTGCTGATATAATGATATCATTACCACTAACCATCTGCCAAAGTTTACTAAGGATAGGCCATGGTCTAGAAAGCATCAGGAACAAGGCATGAAGTTGGATGTGGAACTACATGGTTGGTTCCTATCATCTACCAGTATTTAAGCATAGGTTACATGGCATAATAAACATCCAGAACATTGACAGGGAACTCCTGAAAAATGAAACGTCACGATCCCCTGATACTACAAATTATACATGTGCCTGAATTTAGGAAGTGCAATAGATACATTTACTTGAATGCAGTCTAAAAGATAATGAAACACATTTTGAAAGAACAATAAAATCACCTTTTTGTTTTTTTTTTTTTGTTTTTTTGGCCATGTTGGTCACAAGTTATACTCTTAACTTGAGGACCCAGGGATCGATTCCTGGGCATCCATATGAAACAAAGGTGCCAACACGACTAAGCCGCGAATATGTTGGCAAAGAATAAAACCACTTGTTTGTATAACACTTATAGGCATAGCAGAACAGAAACTGATGTGATAAGGCTCACATGGTGATGATGAAAGAACAATAAAACCATATTTACAGAATTACCATCTTTAGTTCCTCAGGGGTGATGTATCCATCTCTATCTACATCAAATTTCTCAAAGGCTGCTTGAGAGCGTTGCTGCCACTTTTCAGAGTCATGCTCCTCCAATTGGTGCACATGTAAAGCTGCCGCAACAAATTCAGAGAAGTCCACGAACCCATCCGTGTTGCTGTCAATCTGCTTAAACAGGTTAATGCTATGTTAGAACCTTGCAATAAGCCAAAAAATTAGAAATCTCTCTCTTGAAATATTCTTTTTCGTCTTGGAACAGAGACTCAAACTCATGCACTCTTGTCCCCTATGGGTGGGCCTTGGTGTCCCTAACTTGCTAAGCTGTAGCTCAAGACTTTCTAGAAATAATTAGTACACATACGCATAAATAAAAAAATTTCATCTAAACTAGAAATAGAGATCTGAAACATTCATGTCTGGAATACATTACAGAGAAAAAACAGCATACAAGTGCTAGGTTTGGGTGGCAAAAGTGAGGGGATAGTATTGTGAGATATTACAGAAAAGCAAGAAAATAGTGGAGAGGTTTTTTTTTTTTTTTTATAGAGGAAAGCAGGATGATCATTGTGAATAGCCTAATTACATTTACATTTACATCTTTAATGATAAAAGTCAAATCAACCAACTCTATCTCCTAAGATAATGATACAGCTAATCTACATAAGAGAACAAATCAACTCTGTTACGCTGAATGTTTATAAGACTTTTGTAGTGCTTCAGCAGGTACAGTACAATGTAGATGTACTTTAGTTACATACCTTCACCCACTTTGACAGGTAACCACGTTTACTAGAATCAGTAATTCACAGTAAATAGTTGGGAAAATGAACCAGCAGCACGTGCTCAATTAAAGCGATTTATAAGGCAATGCAACTGAGTCAAATGCGGCTACTTTAAGAACTGGAACCCAGTATGGAAGCTTCACATTAAAGATAAAATCAAAGCTTTCAAGTGGATGGTCTTGTAAGACAGGATATATACCAGATCTTATCTAAACGAGTTTACCCCACCATGCCAGCATGAACCATACGCAGAACCCACCCTAAAACCAGTAACCCAAACTACTGGATGCTCCAAAATAACCCAAACTATCTTGAAGCAATTTCCAGCTACCACTCCATAATCATCCAAATTTTGCTCAACATTTTGGAAATTATCACAAACCCATTAGAGAGTTGGCGGCTTGACACTACTGCTACATGATACATATGGAAGATGTAGGATGAAAATATTTTCCAGAGCTTTCCAATAAACCAACACGGCAATGACCTAAAAACCTTTAACTGTATATATATGACTGGAAGGTGGTTAACCGATTGCCTTTGATTGATCCAAACCAACTTGTTCCTCTTGAAATATGAACCCCACGTCAAGAATTTTATAATCTGAATTTTGATGGATCTGTCAACTATTTTGGAGATGGGTGGTGGTTGACAGGGCAATTGATTGCAGCATTCACAAAAAGAATCCTCACAAATAGTCCTGTGGAGCCAGAATTGCAACCGCTCTTCAAAGGGGTCCAACTAAGTCCCACTGTAGAGATTAAGAAAGTCATTGTAAAAGGCAATAGCCTCATCCTTGTTTAAATTTCTCCTAAGAGCAGGAAATCCATCCGAGGACCTTACACAGTCACTTGGAAGTTCTCTTGTAGTTTTTACAAATATAAAGGGACTTTCTAATTTCTAGAAGCTTGGGTTTTTATTTGTAAATTCTGAAAATTTTATTAATATAGATACTGCTGTAAAATAACTGGACAACCAATACTGCTGTTGGCTTCTTTCTCACTTTTTTTCTTTAAGTGTCAGTTTTTTCTTCTCTGCATTGTTCTTTTCTTGCTCTCCTTCGTTTTCTATAATCCTATTCATTTAAAATTTAAAATTCTATCTTGGTATTAGAATATTTAGAAGTGTAGGAAACACATTAAGGACTAAGAAGAGAGGAGTCTTTTTTAAAAAGAATTTGGCAGTTTTTTCTATACCCTAGGGCTGACATCAGCACATGGCTGAAAGGTGTAAAAAAAGTGAAGTTAAGACTGATGTGGGCTGTTTTTTCATGTTTCACAGTTGCCAGAGGTAAAAGTAACCACTCCCCACCCCCACACACACCCCCCCCACCGCCCCTGCCCTGCCCCGGGGGGTTGGAAATCATTAGTGAACGTGATGGGGGGATCTGTCTTTTCGCACATCCCAATCACCTTCGTCTTGGATTTTTTATTCAGGTACTACGGATCACATGACTAGTATGCGTTCATAAATTTTACTGTACATAGATGATTTTAGCAGGTAACCTTAGGGGGTTATAGGATCACATATGCATTAGGAAATTCTTGGACGGGCATGCTATGGTTAATTGCAATCAAACCTTACAGACAAGCTGGATCAGATGCCTTGAATGCGAGCAGTTTGTGCATTATACCCCCTTTGTTTCACCATGAAAATGCTAAGTTATAAACAATGCATTGCATATAGAGCATTCCAGTGCCATGAAAATAGTCAAAACCACGAGTACAACAATTATAGAATCATTTAAATTACGTAAAGCATATATATATATATATATATAGCTGGATATAACAGAATCATCATAGGATTAAATGCCATATAGAATTAGATGAAGTTCAAATAATATTGAAATACCGCTTGAAGAATCTCCTGAACAGATGGTTCCTTCAATTTCCAAGGCAGATCTTTTGCAAGGGCCTATAAAATGAATAATACAATTAAAAGGATGAGAAAAAGAAGGAAAGATTTTCACTGTAACAAATGTATTCAAACAATAGATTGGCAAACCCTCAACCACCTGAGTTTTAGTCATGATTACATAGATCATGTGAAAACACAAAATCAGACACTCGATCTAAAGACTAAAAAATATTGAACTCTGAGCCATCAAATCAAGTATTATATGACCAGATAGCCCTGAACTTACAGACTTCTCATCCCCACCCACCCATGATTGGCATGAATGTAAGTGGAGCCTATAAGCGGGCTTCTATTTTCAAAACAGCAGCCTGGCCTCTCTGGAACAAAGCAATATTTAGAAAGAGGCAAAAGAATGGATGGATAATCCTTTCATTTTTTTATTGGTATCATGACTTAAACCCACAAGAACCTGGCGCAGCCCCAGATCTTGATCAGAAGTGTAGACCAATCTCCAAGAGATTGATCGAATCCAAAAGGATTCTAGACCTAGGGCACAGCACACACCATATCAGGCAAGATAGACAACTCACGATAGTTTGAATTGATTGAATAAAGCATAAGCGTTACAATAGGGAACTCCTCTATATATAGAGTAGCATTGTTTCTTCATAAACAATAAGGAAATGTCTAATCCTAATCAAAATAGAAGTTAGAAAGCAATCCTACTAAGCACACTAAGCAATATTACTAATATAGAGACTGTCTCAATTAAGGATAGGGATCTCTGCAAAATCAGAGATTATGTGGACCTCATCAGGTGGGTCCACCAGGGCTTGCGGGTTCTGTTCTTGGATCAAGCTGTAAATTGCAATAGTGAGCACCTTCGACTATGCCACGGGTTCTTGTCCTTGTAAGAACACACTTATTATCTATGCAACTTTGAGAATGTCTCAAAATCAGGTTTCAGACACAATGACTTAAAAGAAATTTGATACGTTGTCAATCCCAACAAATAAAAATATAAATGAATTCACACATTTTCAGTTTTGAAGAAGAAAACATGTACCATGAGAAACCCTATTACCCAACCACCATTTTTCTCAAAGGAAAATCGAAAGTGTCCATTTTTTAATTTTGTCAAAGTTGCAAAACTGATGTCATTTTTTCAATGGGAATATTTATTGAACCAGCAACCTTATGGTTGTGACAATGAGCACCTTCCAACTGTGTAGGGGCTCTTGTTGCAAAAACTAATGTTAAAATCATGAAACTCTATGAAGGGAATGTGAATGCATACATGTTTCATTTCTTCAAGACTAATGGTGCCACTTTTATCCACATCAATTGCATCAAACTGATCGCGGAGATCAGCTTTCTCCTCTTCATTAAGTGTTGTTGCCAATGCCTACAAAATTAGTCAAGAAAAGGTCCAATTTAGATCACGTGAAAGCTATTGAAAATTAATCCTGATAAAAACAAACCATCTTACCTGTTAAAAGAACAAACAAAAATAAAATAAAATAAAAAGAGAAAGCATGCACCAAAAAAGCATAATTTGTTACCCTAAGAGCAATTTGCTTCAAGCGGCTGAATCTCACGAATTGGCGCATGTTGGATAGAACAGATATATCCAATGGGATTTCTAATGCATCTCCCCCTTCTTTCACCCATGGATATGCTGGAATTTATTGAAAAAAAAAAAAGAAAAGAAAAGAAAAGAGAGAAGATCAATAAAAATATGTGTTGGAATTAATAAAAATAAAAAGTAGAAAGAAAAGAGACCACCAAGAAATCAAACAAAAAGAAAGAAAAATCTACCACTTAAAGTGATAATCACTTAGGGCATGTATACGCATCTGTTTTTCCGCATAAAAAAGTAGAAAGTGGAAGTTAAAAAGTTCCACGTTTGGTGCGGCTACTTTTTCTGAGAGAAAAGGAAGAAAAAAGAACTAAAATTTCCATGATTCCACAAAAAAAAAAAAAAAAAAAAAAACATTTCCGTTTTTTTTTTTGGGTATGTGTGTGTGTGTGGGCGGGGGGGGGGGGGGGGGGGGGGGGTGGTGGGGGGTTGGAATGGATTTTCCCCATAAAGCGGAAAGGGTTGTCCACCGAAGTAGTGTTCTGTGGTGCTACACAAATGCGCCCTTAATATTAAACATGAAAACATTACTAGGGCAAGATACAAGTTGACCAAAGAGAGATGCTCATGCTCAGAAAAAAAATAAAATCTTACCATTGTTTTTCCCATCTTTAAGGGGCTAAATGTCCTGCACAAAATGATGACTTGTGGCAACTAGCCAATGCACACTTTATTTACAATTTATGTCGCAGAGTCGAGTAGGCTTGAAGAGAACTATGGGGGTACCCCATGCCCGCCCTGAATCCCACTTGAAGTATGCATGAAAACATGAGATCCATGTGTCAAGTGTATGTAGACAGGAGTTACTTTCTATGTTTGATTGTTTGCTTTAGTTGTTTAAAGTCAAGTTAGTAGTCTTTTTCCTTGCGAAATGAAAACATAACCATATTTCATCAAAGATAATAAAATTCACAAGTTAGCAGAAGTCTTATTGGCATTATGAGGACCGAAATAGTTGAGTTGACAATATCATCATTATCATAACCTTATCCCAATGATGTTAGGGTTGGTTGCATGAGTTTTATTTCTCCATTCTGATCTGCCCCAAGCCAAATCCTTGGATAGGTTATATTTTTTCAGATCTATTGCTACTACTTCCATCCACGTCCTCTTTACTCTTTAGCCTACCCATTCCCCTTGATGGGCTAACATCCTACATAGATAATTTTTCCTCATTGGTGTCGTTGCTCAACCGTATTGTACATGGTCAAACCACCTCAAACGAGTTTCTCTTATTTTATCACCTATTGATGCTACCGCTAAATGCTCCCAAAAGTGCTCATTTTTTATTCTATCTTTCCTAGTTTTACCACACATTCATCTAAACATTCTCATCTCTAATACGCTCATTTTGTGAATGTGTTACTTCTTGATTGGCTAACATTCTGCTTCATAGATCATATCTGGTTCAATCATATCCTATAAAATTTCCCCTTCAATCTTGTTGGTATGGTCGATCACAAAGCACCTTAGAAGTAAGTCTCCACTTCGATCATCCCGCTCTTATCCTATATTTGGCATCTTTCTCAATCCTTTCATCCTTACTAATTATCGAACCAAGTAATTGGAATGAATCTCTTTGTTGTATCTCTTGAGCTTCGATTCCCACAGTAGTTTTAGTTCTTTGTACTTTCCCACTAAAGTTGCAATCCATATATTCTGTCTCTATATGACTTATTTTGTAGATTTTGGATTGTAAAGCCTCCTGCCATTTCTCAAGCTTTCACAATCACGCCATCTCCTGATTCATCCACCAACACTATATCATCTACAAATAACATACACCAAGGTACTTGCTCTTGAATATGAACAATTAATTTGTCCATAGCCAGTTTAAAGAGATAAAGGCAATATTTTAGTCTTTTATTATTTACTTTTGTTGAAAATCAAGATTTTAGTATAGATAAGAGTTACTTTCTATGCAGGAGTGTTTTTAGTACTTGTTAGAAGTCAAACTAGTGGGAGTGTTACAGGCATTAGGAGTTGCTCTTTTGTCTTTTTCAAAATTATTCTGTATAGGGTAGCCGAGTTGTTATAAATAGGAAATTGATGATATGCACAAAATACCTTTGAAAATCTGCATATACTGTTAAATTTGATACACAATGAATATTCAATTATTTCCTTGAAAATATCCATGCTTTTGGTTTTAGTGCAGTCTCCAGACTGCCCCATTGGTGAAGACTCCTCGGTCCCATCTCATGGGGTCAAAACCCCCAAGAGTCCAAAGTCCAAACTGTGCATAATTTACATGCACACCTATCTATTTTAGACCGTCAGAATCATGTACCCGAAAGTCCAACATTGTGATCCTTTTGGTTGTTGATCAATATCTATAATATAGATATATGTACGTATGTATATTTTATATTTGTGTGTGCACAGGTTAGCAAGCCAAAAAAAACAAACTAGTTGGGAGATCCTAACCATAGAAATTCATGGGAATGGATGTCCAAAAGGGAAATGCTTAGTCATCCTAATTCAATGGATAAAATCAGATGGTTTGGACTTTGGATCGTCTGAACGCACTTGTCTAAACTCCATCAAAATCGACCCATAATTCGACCAGTGGATGAGTTGCCACAAACCTATGACTCATGGAAGACACATACTGAAGTCCAGAAATCAAAACAGATCAAAATAGGTTCTTTTTTGTCAAAACACTCCATGTATCACCCTAGTGGCTGGAAACATGTCCAACTTATGATACTTTATTCTTTAAAGACCAAAACTAGATTACATACACAAGGCTTGCGCTGCAGTCAGTCTTGCACGAGGATCCTTCACTAATAGCTTCTTAATAAAATCTTTAGCGCTGTTACTTATGCTTGGCCAAGGCTTTCGGGAAAAGTCAGGCTTGCTTCTTAATACCTGCAAACAAGAGGGAAAAGTACTTACGACGGACTATAACTATATGACATGAAATAAGTTAAAAGAACAGAACAATACAATAGCATCATCATTGTCATTATGCCTATCAAAGCAAAATGAAAAACTTTCTACAATAGTAGTCACATTATCTTTATGCGAATTTGCACTCTGCAGTGTTCAGATTTAGGAATAATTTGGCATAGGGAGACTCAATCTTCACTTACAAGGGACTCAATCTCATGCACCCGCGTACGCTACACATGTCCCTAACCAGTTAAGCAACAATCAAAGACGACCAATAATTACTTCATAATGTGTCATAATGAGGGAAAACACAGAACATTATGGAAATTTCTAACTCTAGATTTTTTTTTTAATATTTTCCTATTTGTTTCCGGACATTTGAAAACTCACAATAGCAAGAGACACAACAACTACAAACTGCTATGTATTGGTTCTTAGGGTCCACTGTGGTGCCTACCAGGGCCATGATTTTTCTGCCATATTTGAATACGGATTGATTAGACTCTTATGATTTTGGTTTCATTATATAAACATTAACACAGTATATAGATACCTTAGCAAAGCATGTATAGATATTTTAAATCATGACAATTGGACCACATGGCTAGCTTGTCCGTTTTATTCCTAAATTGGAATGTAGAGCATACCTGCTTGAATACTCCATCTTGCGTTTTATCCCAAAAAGGGCGCCTTCCACAAAGCAAAATGTAAGTAATCACACCAATACTCCAAACATCAGATTCAGGGCCTGACTTACGTCTCAGTACTTCCGGTGCAACATAATATGCACTGCCAACAATGTCTTTGAACTTCCTCCCTGCATTAGTACTCAACAATCACTCATATATCTAGTAGCAAAAGGTTTTCCATTTCAAAGGCTGTTTTGGGTACAACGTATACCCCAAACCACTACCAGAGTATCATTTTGATATTTGGTAGGACTTAGTTCATCCATTCTGATGTACTTTTGGGGCAACATGGAAATTGGAAATCACATCAACTAGGATATTGTTTTTGCTAATTCTCTGCCCAAAGTCAAGAACGTCATTTGAACTAATAATGTTTTGAGATGAAAAAAAAGAAGTAAATATACAGTATATCATGTAACGTGGCTTCCAATATCTGCACTAGATCCAAACACGTAGCAGGGGAACAATCTGTCCTGCTAGAATATTGAAAGGAAAAAAAAAAAAAAACTATGATTTTGGGTGACACCCAAATGCATTTTGTTAAATGACACCTGATAGATCTCATCTACCATAATAAGTCCTTGTTGTCAACCATACTAGTCAAACAGAAAACCTAAGAAGAAACGGAACAACATCTACAAACCTGGCGTTATAAAGTCCGACAAACCAAAATCTGTTGCCTTGAGGGGCGAGTCCTCTTCTGTTGATTTGAAAAGAAAATTCTAAACAAGGAGAAACACACATCTATGAGCCACAAGCTCTGATCTATCAATAATTTCACAAACAAAAAGTTGCACATCTTCCAGGTTATCAGGCCATTACCTCAGGTTTCATGTCACGATGCACCAAACCATGTAGATGACATTCAGCTGCAACTTTTAGCATCTGTCGCACTACAATTGCTGCATCTTTTTCAGTATAGCATTTATCCTTTCTGAAAAAAGAATATATTTATCTGAGAATCATCTTAATGAATTATGAGGTCAACTCAAGATGCATCCAGCCATATCCCAAACAACGCTGAACAGCGGGCACCAAAAAACAGGAAAAGCCAACTATTAAGTTACTTGGAGGTATGTCCCACATGGTGATGGAACACATGTCAAATGTACTCGAGATAAATTGTAAAACTGCAATTGATCTGTTGTAGGAAAAAAAGAAGAACATGGCAGATTTATCAAACTATCTCTCCAATGGGAAGAGATACTCTTTTTATTCAGTAATTATTGATCAATTAGAAAAAAAACCTTCACTTAAAAATTGAGTAATGATGAGAGTAATCAAAAAATAAAGTTTTTTTCGGTAACCATAAACTTATAAGTAAAAAGGAAAATCCATACAACAAACAATGCAACCCATGGATAGAGGAAGAGATAAAAGCGCTGGTATAAGAGCATTATACCCAAGTAACCCAACGCAACACAATCCAACATGGGCAACAACTGGGGAAACCCAATCCACCCCCTGTTCATCTAAAGAATATGCCATGGCATTTACAGCTTAACCCATATAGTTGAGGTAAAACTGATATCTCCAATGGGAGTTCACGACTGAAGAAACCAACCTATCGCATTCATCGAGTCACTTTCCACAACTAGCTCTTCGATATAATTTGGCATAAAAAACCAAAGAGCTTCTAAGATGGTTAAGACTTCTCCTTCATTGGACTCCACAATAACAACATTTTTAAAGAATGTTGCCAACACAATACCATTAATATTACGAACCACCCCCATCAATTCCCACAGCCATGGCCTACCCTAGCGGCTTGATCCGCATTGAATTTCAAAACACCACATGAAGGAGGCCAACTCAAAACTTTCTCAACCTTTTGGGAACTGCACCCCATGGAAGCCTCCCAATTATGCAAAACATCTTCAATTCTAATGCAATCAAACTTGCTTCCCGACAATGCCTACTTACCTAAATTGCCATAATTTGGTAATTGGGTAAGAACAAAGAGTATGTGTATGAAATGAGACCAATTTACCACATATTACCATAACATTTAAAATATTAAATGCAAAATCATAGAGGAGATACTGTGGAGAGTCTCCACATCAACCAAAAAAAATATAAAATAACATAGGAAAATGGGTGGAAGGTTTCATTTTTTCAGAAAATATAAGGAAATAAAAGACAAAATTTTGCTCTCTTACTTGGCCAGTATCCGATCAAGTAGTTCGCCGCCCTCACATAACCTGAAAAACATGAATATTGTGAAGAAGATCGACACTATACTAAAGTAGTTTGAATATTATGTATCAGCAGCCACAAAAAACTTAGAGGACTGCATGTGTGTTGTGAAGTTGCATAATGAACACCATTGAAGAATAACATACAGCCAATGGTCGTGAGTTAAGCTAAATTATTAAATGGCTTAGGAAGCAACCTTTGGAAAAGAAAATTTTTCACCCAACTATTAATCTTTGGAGAACATTAAAGAAATATTCTCATAATTGGAGAGTTTGATGTGATCAATAAATTAAGAATGAAAGAAGATTAAGGGGAAAATTAAAAGAGAAAGAAAAGAATTGATAACACAATTTGTAAAATAAAATTGTAGAAGACGTGTGTATATGGAGGCACCAGAAATCTGGATGGACAAAACTCACTCCATAACTATGTAGACAAAGGAATCGTCTTCAAAAGCATTATGAAATCGAACAACATTCTCATGGCCTGCCAGGGCTTGCAATATCTTGACCTCTCGTTTAACATCCTCAACAGCAATGGGAAGGATCATCTGCCAAAAACATAAAAGATTAACAAAAAAATGCTCCATAAAGGAATGTTAACAATAAATCCCTCACCAAGTAGTTTGGGATGAAATTTCCGAAGAAAACTTGATAAGTAGTTCCTAACACTAGAATGAGAGGGGCCACAAGAGATAACTAATATCCCTAGCTCCAATACCATATTAGGTTTTAAAAAATACCTCAAGTCTAGAGAAATATAAATGGAGATGAATTTTCTAGGCATCTACCAATGTGGCCAACCCCTTTATTTATAGTCTCTAAGATTTCAACTGCCGATGCTACCTCTAAGATAGGATCCCATCCCTATTTAGATAAATTATGAAAGATTGCATTCAGTTAATGCTATCTCTAAAAGATGATCAACATGGTAAGCGTGATAATTAACAACACAATAAGTTAAAATGATTGTGTACTGTTGAATCATAAAATTATGACTCTCCATTAATAGTCCACAAGAGAAAGATATGGTGCGGGATTCAGACAGAAACAACAAAAATTACAGCAATAACAAATTACCAACTACTAGCTGAAATTAGACACTCCAAAGTTTGCAAAATAACTTGCCTTCGTATTCAATCTCTCGAAATATGCACAGACGCTAGATCCATGGTAGAAAACATTCTCTAAATATTCTTTACAAATGACTCCAATCTTTGCAGAGGTTAAGAATCATCTCTTGGTCATTTTATTGCACTGAAATAATCCACCTCCACCAGAAGGGAATTCAAACAAATTATTAGATAATTTCACCCATTCTTTGATTGCCAAAATTTCAGCTTTGTGGGATTCAAAATTCTACTTGGAGTCTTGGATCCAAACAAGAGTCCAAAACAAGTTCCCTTACCTTTATCATTCTTGATAGTTCCCCCAATTCCAATGGACCGGGCTTATGAATAGAACTTCCATCAGTTTAGCCTCATTTACTCAAGTTTTAATGGGATCCGCCTTGTTTTCTTCCAGACAAATCAAAGAGGGCTTTTGATCACAGTTCTAAGCTCCCTTCCAATGTTCAAAGCTGAAGGAGTGAAGGAAAGAAGGAATTTTGTGGTATTCTCCACATGAACGCATAACTGCACATTCAACCTGGGCACGGACCAAAGTGCTCAGCGTTATTCTAACACTATGGCTAGCTAAAATATTGTGACACCAAAAATTTATAAAATGTGTCATTAGGTTGTAGATTAAGAAGGAACAACTAAGCTGGCAAGGCCTTTTCCTTTAGCTTCTAGATTTATTCAAAAAGCCTCAATCCAACAACTTTGTTGATAAAAACTAAATGATCAACATGATTGGGGAGCTAGTACAAATATTCTCTAGTTCCGTTCATTTAATCATTTTCAACAAAAATAATTAACGGACAAAAGATGCATCTTCAGTGCTAATTAGTCGCTTTAACAGCATTTAGAAGTTCTATATTGATCACTATTAACTCCATGATAAAATCCTTCAACTATGAAAACAAACCCCTTTCCGTTGATATTGTCAATAAGTAATTAGTTAACTGTTGTCTTCTCTTACCAAAGATCTATACCATGTGAAACTGCAAAATTTGTTTAAGTGAGAAATTGTACAACAATGATCACACCAACAATCACCCAAACAAATTTATCCAGTTGCTAAGTTTCAGAATTCATATAACTTGGGCTACAAAAGCTCTAGCAGAATAAGAAATCTATGCAAAATCATGCAAACTGCCAACCAAAAGGAATATGAGTTCCAAATTCATGACGAAAAGAAAAACAATGAGACAGAAACTGTTAAAAAATCACACAATGCATGATTCGATATGCAACAAAAACCAACTCAAGATAAGGCGAAAGCCCCTTGCCTCTTCCAGAATCTCAGAATTTTGATCCAAAGTCTCAAAACCCAGAAAATTTATCATTCCAATTCAATCAGAGCGCCCCAAAACATGAGCATTGCTCATAGCATAATGCCAAAAATCCAACCAAAACTCAAATCAAAATCCACCCCATCAAAAAGAAAAACACAAAATTCGGATAAAACAACAAATTCAATAGAAGAACTTAAGAAAAGGGTCACCAAAAACTCCCCCGCAAAACCGTCTTTTCCACCATCCAACCTCCCCCATTTGCAAAAAACTCCGAGGCCCAATTCCCAAAGTACCTTATTCTTATCAATCCTCTTGACAGCGACGCGATCCCCATTTGCCTTAACCGTGGCGGCAAATGTATACCCAAACTGGCCATGACCCAGAAGCTTCCCGATCGTATAATGATTGTTGAAATCCTTCAAGTACCCAAATTCCGTTCTTTTACCGCAGGGAACGACCCCCATTGGCCTCTTTGGATTCCCTTTATACACAGGCTGTTGTAAGTTCTTGTGGGTCGTTTGTTGTTGCTGCTGTTGTGGGTTTTCTGAGGTGGTGGCAATGGTGGTTTGTGCTGTAGGGGGAGGATTGTCTTCTTTCTGGTTATGAGTGCTGTTGCTATTGTTGCTGCTGTTTCTGCTGTTGCTTCGGCTCCCAGAGGAGCAATTTTTTATGACAGAAATACAGGTTCCCATGTTGGGTGGAAGGGTATGTTGGATTTGGAGAGAATAATGTGAAATGGAATGAAGAAAGCAGAGATTAGAGGATAAATTTTCAGGTAGAGGAAGAAGAATTTTTTATTTTTTTTATAGGGAAGGAGAGGGAAATGAAGAGGCTTCTCTCCCTCCTCTGTCAGAAGGAACAATAGGAACTTCCTAATCCTGTTTTCTGTTTTCTGTTTTCTGTTTTCTGCATCTTGATACAGAAATCTCAGATTGTATGAGTGGGACCCAGTTTTCTGTTATGAATGCAGTTTAGACTTGGAATGGAAATGGGCCGGGTTAGAAGGTTCACAAAGCCTATTTAGGGGCGGGTCGTGTAGTTCAATTTTGGCTGCACCCTGATCAACTCCTTTTGGTTTATGGCCTTTTCAGATATTTAAATAATATAAAAGTACTATGTAGAATTTGAGTATTTTTAAGATTGGAAATACCTCCAATTTAGTTATGGTTTATTTAACCAAAGAGGGTAATTTCAATGCATGACAATAATAGATGGTCGGAGATTTGAAAGGCCTCCTCATGACCTACCGACGTGCTTAAAAATATAAATCATTCAAGGGAGGCACTAGTTTGAGGACTTCAAAATGGCACAATGGAAAAGGGCCTTTTACCTCAGCAGTGAGAGCCATCAATTCTCTCCTGCACCTCACCCGATGGCTACTATTCTCACTTGAGGTCTACTACCCTCACCTGAGGGTGGATCACAGCCCCCTATAGCTGGGTACTAAAAAAAAAAAAATGGTGCAGCGAGAGACCAAGGTTTTAGAAAACCATTCAATTTTTAAGTAGAGATGACCAAAAGTCGGTCTTCATAGCTTATGTACATATTTATTAACAAAAGTACTATGTAAATCTTGAGTGATTCCAACAATTGGTAGGGCTCTTTAAAACTTTGTAATGGTTTAACTGAGAGGGTCATTTGAAAGCATGAACAACAATGAATGTTAGAATTTTGAAAGTCTCTCCATGACCTACCCGTATGCAAAAAAGGGAAAACGGTCCTATGAAAAGAGGTATTATTTTGAGCGGTTAAATGGGACTACCAACATTTTATAAAATCATTTTATATCCAATAGTTATTGAATATCATGGACTATCAATTGGTTGTTCAAGCCCCACTTCAGCTGTCTAAAAGTAATCCTGAGCACAAAAGGCAACGAAAATTTCATTTTGCTTTCACACAGGTAAACAAATTAGAGGAGTCCCCAATTCATATGATATGGATTGCTTTTTTCTTCCTGCCTTTATCTAACCATTAACAAATCAGGAAGAGTGCCAAAAATAAAATGAGAACTCTTGCTGAGTTTCCCTCTGATCTGATACAGAGACTCATAGAAAATACTAAAACGGCATTATGGGAAAAGGTTTGAGTGAAACAATGCAGAATTTAAAACACATTCAAAAGAGAGACATCTCCACTAAGGGCATGTTTTGTGCAGCCTCGGGCTTGTTTGATAATGTCAAGTAAAGTCAATTCAAGTAAAGTTAAGCATCAAATCAAAAGCACTTAACTTCAAAACTCCTCTCTCTTTCTTTTTTAAAAAAAGTAAAAAAGCAACTACCTTTATTTATTAAAAGACAAAAAAAAACTTCATTTTCCCATACAAAAAGTAAAAAATATTCCATCCCAAATAACTAAAACCAAAATACAATTATAACCCACTTATATTTTATTCCCTCTTTTTTTACTTCACTCCACTTTATTTTCAAAGCAAAATGCCAAACGGGCCCCATGCGGGGAGAAAGTTCCCATTGGAAACACTAATTTTTTATTTTTTTTTGGGTGTTAAAGTAGTTACATCAAGTGTGAAAAACTTCACGCAATAAAAAGCGGCCAACTTTTCCTTACTTTTCTGCAAAATCATGGCTCTACAAACGAGCCCTAAATATTGATCTTCTTAGGTCCTCACTTGCAGATCCCAAAATCTCTACAAGGAGGCCTATCCATTGAAAAATTATAAAACTTGGTCCCCCATCATAAAATCAAGTATCAATCAGTAAAAATATATAACAAAAACTCTTTTTCGTTTAGAAATCCTTTGTCTTTAATGCAAGAGATAGGGAAATGAATTTTGTACGTGTAAATGTTATATATGTGAAACACACTACCATGCAGGTCAAAGTCATCATTTTCACAACTAAATGGGTACATTCAATAATTTTAAATGTATCCATTTTGGGCCAGTTTGGCAACTCTACTAATAGAGTCAAAGTGAAGTAAAGTTGATTTTGAAGAAAGAATAAAATATAAGTGGGTTGTGATAGTATTTTATTTTTAGTTGTTTGTTATAGAATCTTTTTAACCTTTTTTTTACGGGAAAGTGGAATTTTTTTTGTATTTTAGTTGATCGAGGTAGTTGATTTTTGACTTTTTTTTGAAAAAGATAGAGGGAGTTTTGAATTAAAGTATTTTTGATGTGACATATTTTAAAAAAAAAATGAAGGCTTTACTTGACTTTTACTATATTAGTAAAGTACCAAACTAGCCCAGGATGGTTACGAGCGATGAGAAAAATTTCGAAGGGTCCCTGAAAGATTTTCACACTAGCCCCTCTACGAAATTTTATATTTACAAAGTGGCCCCTCTAAGGCGTACTTACAGCATTTTAGAAATTTAACAGGTGTCCCACTTCTCTCTCGTAGCGTTTCCACTTGGGCGTCGTGAGTGAGTGAATGAAGACTGAGTAGATCCTCCAAGGATTCGGACTTCTTAGGCATCAGATACTCATTCATTCTCTCTCACTTTCTCATTCTTTTGGAGAGACCCATCTCGAAAGCACCAGCAGAAGAAGATGAAAATATTGCTGAAATGTAAGAACCTTTCCCACCATTGTCTGATAGGAATATCAGATTCTAGGGTTTTCTCTTCCAAACATTTGCAGAGACCCCAAAAAAAAAATAAAAAAAAATGGAGCTTTACAATGTATCCTTTTCAAGCTTCCACATTCTAGGGTGATTATTTGATGCCATATATGTAACTTCACCATTGTTTCTTCAATTTTAAGCACTTTTTAGAATTACATTTGAAGATTTGGATGCCAATATGTGCAGCAGAATCATTATGATATCCAACCATACCAGCAGATGATGATGTAGCAAAACCCTCTAGAGTATGCAATTTCTGACAAAGTTGTGAAATCTCCTCACTGAGATTCATCTCATTCTTTATTCTCACTTGGGTCATTGCCTTTTTCTTTTTTTTTTTAATTTTGTGGAGCAGGGTGAGCTGAAATATTCTGGGTCAATCTGCCAACCCCAGCAATTCTCTTGAGTGTGTTTGTTTCTCCCACATTGTGTATAATATAGCTTATCTCTTTTAGCATTAGTTGTTTCTTGATTCCTTCTGCAAGCATAGGACACAGAAATTGAATTCCATAATTCTTTTGCTGTCTAACAAATATTGAAAGCTAGTTGCAATCATACTTTCAATAAATTTAGGATTCAATTAATGACTAATATATTTTATGCTTTCCAATCTGAGTATGTTGGATCACTATTGGGTGGTTCAGGATTGTACCATCTGTTTATCCAAGTTGTCTAACCCTTGCAATAGCCAACTGTGCATAATAGGACTACTCTTGATAGTTCTTTCCATTAAACAACTCAATAGTAATTATAGCATTAGGGTTTACGTTACCTTAGATTTAATGATAAACCCTTACCTTGAGCAGTTTGGGTTTTGAAACAACAGAACAGACGTTTAGTTACACAACACAATGCTCCTCACCAAAAACAGTCCATTAAACACCTTCTCCAATTAAACTCTCCAGCAGCATCCAAATGATCCTTACACTGCTGGTTTGGAAGAGAACTTCACACAAAAGCTCAAACTATTTAAGGAATGTCTACAAAAACATTTAGTTAATCGTTAATCAAGGGATTGGTTAGACTAAAAAAAAAAAAAAACTGTGAAGAAAAAGTTTCTCCTTGCTGTTCCCTTTCGGGTCTCCTATGGGATGGTAGGCTCTTGTCCCAACTTGGGTTTATAAATCTGAAGTCATACAAGTTTTAGGTAGAAAGGTCTAGAAAATTAGGGATTTTTGGAAAAGCGAAGAGAAGGAGAAAAAAAAAGAACGACGGTCGTTACACTAGGTTGGGTGACCATCCTTATGAATTTATATTATTAAATGTTTTTCAGAATTACAAAAAAGTGCCCTACGTTTACAGTTTTTGCAAAATCAGTCTAAGTTTCTAAAAATTACAAAAAGTCCACCTTTGCTTTATAAGAAATGCTATAGAAGTCACAATTTAATAAAAAAAGGCCCATTAACAGGAAACAATTACGAATATACATAACCATGGAAAATTTGTACATATACACTCTTTAAAAGCCCTCCAATTAGATGGAGAGGTTAATAAACTACTATGCCTATCATTTCAACCTTAAATGGACTGTAGAAAAAGAAATTGCTAAAAAAATCTTTTCGTTCGACCAGGACAGAACAAGCCAGACGGACTAGAATTCTGGCTGGAATTTATTGTTTTGTGTGTGGGGGGGGGGGGCGGCGTGGGGCGTTTGGGTTTTATTCAGGTACACAGGGTTTTAAGCAGGTACACACTACACAATGAAGCACTCTGGCCATTCTGGCCGGAATAGAATGGAATTGAGAACTATGGTATTCATCTGTTGTTCATTAAATAGGCCTTTCCATTGATGGTGGTCCATAGAGAATTATGATCTGAGGTTTAGTGATTTTGTGAGTGGTTCTTAACCACCATCACCACCCGCCACACCCCCACCCAAAAAAAAAACACATCCCATCCAAAAAGAAAAAAAAGAAAAAGAAATGATACATATGAGATAAGTATGTGCTAAAATATGACTTTAATTTGAGCTTATGTTTGTCATGCATTGTCAAGCGAAGTTCAAACTTAGCTTGGTTCCTAACCAAGGCTGAGGTGCTGAGCTCCAGATCGACTTAAGCTTGATTGCATCTGCCAAACTCAACCGTGTTACTTGTTAATGCATTATTGCATTGATATGCACCAGAGGAGCTCTTACCATTTCCTTTTGTTATTATCACGGATGTGGTCGTGCTTTAGATACTTCGTTTATGCCTTATGGCATTAATTATTAATGCTTAATTGTATTGTTAAAAAAAAAAAAAAAAACTTAGTTATAGCATCAATATTTACTAAGCATGAAACCTGTTAAGAAATGATAATTGGTGTAAATGCTTGAGATGCCTCTTAATGGCTAAAGTCCCTTGGTTTTAAGTTTGGCATTAAAGTATATGCATGAGAAGCTCAAAATGACTTTGTATTAGTAAAGACTCATAATATGTTTCAAATGCTTAATATCTTTGATAAATAATATTCTAGCTCACTAATCATCACTGTTAACTATACTTGAAATGCCTAACTCTTTGCAATATTCATGATAATTTTGTATTATGATTTTTAATAATTAATTTTATTTTTTGCAACATATATTTAATGTGAGAAAACTAAAAAATATGAAAATACCTGATACCCAAGACTTTAATATTTGAGAACAGGATTTGTATTATGTTCTTAATTCATCGCTGTCTTCAGTTACAACTCTCTCTGTGCGCGCGCGCGTGCAGTATCAGTCATTTCATTTCACATAAAGAGAGTGAGAAACTGGAATATAAGTACCTCTCTCATCATTTTTGCTAGGAATGTTGATTCTTTGGGGCGTTCTTTCTTTCCCTTTTTTCTTCCAGACATGTGAGAGAAAGGGCTTTATAATGTTTGCCAAGGAAAAATGACTTTGCCTCTTATTATTAGGGATGTAAATGGGCTGGGTTAGGGTCAGGTCTATGCCAGACCTGGACCTGCTTAGCTTTCCTAAAACCTCACCACATGGATCGAGGGTATAGGTCTCAAGTGATGGATTCAACTCTAAGCCCAAAGTGTATTACGATATGCTGTATAGTTCTATTATATTGTATAATAATGTTAATCCAATATGTTATTAGGTAATTTGCATATTGCCTGGAATGTATAAATAATGCATCATTATACACTCATGTTTTTGGTTTACCAGGACTCATTGGACCCAACCTGATTTATAAATGGTCCAAAAAAAGTCCATACCCGAAACTTTTTGGTTGTTTCCTTAGGTTTAGCAGGCAATGTGATTGTAGGTCAATTGCCATCCCTAGTTCTTACCCCCTTCTAATGTGAGCAAATGCTCTTCACAGCAAACATGCATGCATGCTCTCATATTATGCACATGCTTTAGGGTTTTTACTTTGTTAACTGACCAAATGGCTCTTTCTAACATTCACACTATCAAATTTAAAAAAAATAAATAAAAAATCAGCTTACTCTGTTTGAATTGTTTTTGAAGAATGCACTGTGTCTAATGATAGCTGCAGCTTAAAAATTGCATTCTTTTTATTTTAAATTTTCTAATAAGTGTTTTCTTCCAACAGTTACTATCAAAATGGTTTAAAAAAAAATTAATTCAGCTTTCTCTGTTTGAGCTGTTTTTGAAGAATGCAGTGTCTAACGATAGCTGCAGCTCAAAAATTGCATTCTTTGTTATTTAAAACTTTCTAATAAGTGTTTTCTTCCAACAGTTTTTACTAGTATTAACTGAAAATGGGGCTATACACCGGGATTAACTGAATTCAGTGTTTTCATTTTGGTTATTTTTCTTTGCTTTCTGATTTCTCAGACTGAGCTCAGATTTAGATGTAGATGCTTTGATGGAAAATGCAACTGATTTACTACATGGACTACATTGGTTTTTGGGTTTCTGATGGATGCAAACTGCATTTGACTTCCCGGATGTGTTGAATTGAAAGGTAGATCAAGATTGAGGTACAGATCAAGACGGCCTTTCAACTAAGGTATACTTAAATGTTCTGTTGTAGAAGCTGAATTGAAAATGTAGTATACTGGTTTGAGCTGAATATTTATTTATTTACTTCATTTATTTTTGTGACTTTTGGAGTCTGAATATGCTAAAGAGATGAGTTCCGTACGTAGCAATGCACTTAAATTGAAGGGAATTGCTGTAAAGAGAATTTTAGAGGAGGACTACAGAGGTGCAAGGGACAACATTATTGAAGCACAGCGGATCTTTCCAGATCTTGAGAATGTTGCTCAAATGTTTCTCGTCTGTGACATACTATGTGCGGCGGACGTGCAGTTCCCAGGCTGTGGAATTGACTGGTACTGGGTTCTTCAGCTCCACCCTTCAGCTGATGATTTTGACATTGTATCACAGTACAAGAAGCTTGCCGCGCTCTTAGAACCGATAAAGAACAAGTTCCCCGGCACTGTATCTGCCATAAAGTTTATTGAGGAAGCTTTTTCAGTGCTTTCAGATCAAGCAATGCGGTCAGCGTTTGACTCAAAGAGGAGCACTAGCAGGAAGAGTGCTGGTTTATTAAATTCAGGATTGGTGGTGGGCAGTGAAACGTCAGATGCAGAAGAAAATTCTGCTGAGAGAAATTGCAGATCACATGTCTCTCCAATGGGCAAAAGGGCTGCTGCTATGGAGGTTTCCGATGAATGCATTGAATTGAGAGCTGCAAGTGAGCTTCCTTTGAAGAGGCCTAGAGACGAGGGTAAAAGTGTTGCTTCTAGTGAGGCCTCTTATGAAAGCAATCGAAGTAGCAATTTAGGTAAGTCGCCTATGGAGAGTCAAACATTTTTTGGTGGTATCAATCAGGTTATGGAAAGGAGAGACTTGGATGGTGTGGATCAGGTTATGGGGAGAATGCCAGATAATTATGTGAGGTGTGTAGGGCCTGAGAAATCATTCTCACTTGATATCCCTGTTCAAAAGAAGAAATTTGAGGAAGATCAGATATGGGCTGTATTCAGTGGTCATGATTCAATGCCCAGACAATATGTTAAGGTAAACAAGGTAGATTCAGCAAGCATAGTGTCTGTGACATATTTGGAGCCTCATCCTATGCGTGATAATGAGATTCGTTGGGTTGAAGAAAATCTACCACAAGCATGTGGAATATTTAGGCTAGGTTCAGCAACAACATGCTTAGGAATGTCAAGGCTCTCATACCTTGTAGAATGTGATTACAGCCTAAGGAAGTCCTTCTATAAAATTTACCCTAGAGAAGGTGAGGTTTGGGCAATGTATAGAAACTGGCATGATAAATGGGATCTTTCCAATCACAACAGCTGCAAGTGTGAGGTGGTTGAGATCCTTGGAGACTTTGACGAGGAAAGGGGCATCAGCGTATGTAGGCTGGTTCCAGTGAATGGTTGTCTTTCCTTTTTCAAGAGGCAGGTGTATGAGGGGTTTGAATTGGTACGCTCACTTTCAAGAACAGAGATGCTTAGTTTCTCTCATCGAATTCCATCATTCCTTGTGCTTGGAAGCGAAAGATATGGAATTCCAAAAGGTGCATTGCATCTCGAGCCTGATGCTCTGCCTCTCAACTTGTGTTATTGATATTATGTTGGAAGCCTTCATATAGAAATATATACCATATAATGTTTAAGCATGTTGGCCTACTTTTTGCTTTTTGGATGTATGTGGATGTTTTTTGGCTCTTTGGTTTTATTCGATGGGAACATTTCCTGGAAAAACCATCAGTCAATAGATGTTTTTGCTATCATACGTTCTCCATTTTTGTTTGTGGATCCAGAAATATAATTTCTTATGGTGCTTCTCCAACTATTTAGTGTATAATGACACTTAAGTTTGCCAATGTCCTTGTGATTGTGGCTTTCTTTTAACAATGCCGCAATTACATACTCCCATTAGGTAAATTACCATTAATGGAATATGATGGTGACTAGCTTCGCTATAGCATGGTTTGAAACCTTGACATAAGCTTGGAATCATTGTGATTGGTAGTTGAAAGAATCCAGATGAAGCAGAGTATGAGAAGTTTTCTTCTGCTAATTTGGTCAAAGAAAAGCAGATTGGTAAGAAAATTCTTCATGTGGCTGTTCTATTCAATGTGGCAAATTAACAAAAGGGTGTGACAAAACTCTGGATGAAAAAAAAAAAAAAAAAAAAAACCAAAAAGGTCCCTCTTTACTGAGGAGCCTCCCTCTTTTTACTGCGGGGGAGCCAAACAGAAAATCGTTCATGTACCACATGCTTATTTCTGGAAAAATGCCCAATGTCTATCAATTTTGCTCAGAGATTCAGACTCTTGAAACTCGTAGATGAATGCTGTCAGAGGGTGATTAGAAGAACGACGGACACTGTAACGAAGTCGTTGGGATAAAAAATAAAGTAAAACTTCACTGCCTTTTATCAGATTGAGGTGTGTTTTCTGCTGAGTCTGTTCCTTGGGAACAAATTTGCAGAATGTAGCCATACTAGTTCAGTACAGACCATCCTCGTAATAAAGTCATTCCTACTAGCACAATCCATTTTCAGAATAGAAGTATTCTCAGCATATGATTGATGCCAAATAGGCCTGCAGTTTTGATTCCCTTTAAAATCATCTTATTTCCTTTTTGAGTTAGTTGAATGCTGAATTGGGTGAGACAACCAGGCATGTTAAGAAAAGAAAACCTACCATACACTTTGATGGATGTAATGGTCCTCTTTCCCCAATATATGTAACACCATTAACTGCCAAAACCCCAGCTTTCGGGTAAATTAAAGCAAATTCATCCGTGGGAAGAGCTAAGTTGGCATTGGACAAAAAGGAAGATAGATCTGTACCACTTGGACAATAGAGATGATCGAACACTAATTTTATGGACTTGCACTGATAGAATAACCAAACTATGGAAATGCATATGATCTTGATGATGAAAATTAATAGTTTAACCAGTTCTAGGTGCAGTTCAGGATCTTAAAGTGATTTTTTTTTTCCTTTTTTTGGAACTGATCATCACCCAAATGGACAGGTTATTTTGGTTTCCCAGAACTCAAGGGATCCCTCCTAATAGACAAGGCTAAAATCAAGTCTTGCCAATTGGTATATTGATAGTTTTACAGCTGAAAACCCTTTTCAATCCACAATCCCTTTAAGTCCACATTGTTGGATATCCTATGCCAGTATTTCTCAAAGAGATCTTACCAAAGCCTGCCAGGTTTTAGATGCTAGATGCCGCAGGGACTCTAGGCACGGTCACTGTCATCTTAAAAATGCCCCACACAAAAGCCTCTGGGACC
Source organism: Persea americana (assembly GCA_029852735.1). Lineage (NCBI taxonomy): Eukaryota > Viridiplantae > Streptophyta > Magnoliopsida > Laurales > Lauraceae > Persea > Persea americana. The sequence goes on from CM056810.1 coordinate 89,181,615, forward strand.
TCATTGGAACCTGAAGTGTCCTCCCAGCTGCAAAATCTTCTTCTGGTAAGTTATTCATGGCCACCTTCCCAGACATGATTCCCAATACTTTCATGACTTATAAATCCTCCATACCTCTCTTTGTAGTAGATCTCTCCAAGATCGAATACTTTTTTTTTTAAAGTGTAAATGCCACAATATAAGGTTTATAAGGTTTCTCATGCTTCCTTGTCCACACACCCCCCAGATCACTGGAGTCTATTACGAGAACTTGCTCATTTACCAGATTTCAAAAATAAGAAACAATCATGTTCTCAAATCTCAACTATACACCCATTTTTATACCAAAAAATAAAAAATCTATACACCCATTTTACTCAATTAAAAATTTAAAACAAAGGAAACATAAAGCGCACCAATGAACCGAGATAAAATCTTGAATGCAGATGAAACTTTCAGTACATGGTCATTTTTCTTCTTCACCCCACATCTATGCTCTAGTATGAGAGGAAAACAAAAGGAAAAATAGAACGGAAAAAAAAAAAAGAATTGACAAGTTATACATGAAGGCGCTTGTCCATCAGTTTGTTCATTTTCCAATGAATGGTCACTCCAAGACCTACTATTATACACTGCATTATATGGTTCTTCATAATCAAAGAATTCTAAGATGGACAAAATAATCCTACTACCACATTCCTTGCTGACCTTGTTCCAAAATTATTCCGACATCATCATCAATGTATAGGAACAAGGGACTGGTGTATTCTGATTCCACCAGCCCCAGCTACTCTGTTCTATCACTTAGCCCCACCGCTTACTATTATGTTTTGTGTAGTTGCAGATGACTTCCATACCAGTTGTCTTCTGATATCTTTTCAGAAAGAAAATGAAGAAAAATAACTATAGCCAGGCCGTCGGCAATCAAGGGTCTGACCTGTTTGCTCCAGCCGTGAAGAAAGAAGAAAGACCGGCTGCCTGAACGGGTAACATGTCACCAAATGTTGAGCCCAATTTCATTGTGCTTTCTCCAAACTTGCTGCCAACCTGCGGTCATTTGCAGGGAACTCATTAGGCCAGAGTTCACTAAAATTTGGTTATCCAATTTTCATTAGTAAAACATGTAACACCAATGGGCCAGGCTTGAGTAAGCCCATACCACCCTAAAGAACCCTTCTATGGATTACCATTTCATAAAAAAATAAAAATAAAAACCTTTAATGAATTGTGTTATGTATGCACATAACAATCATTTTATTTAGACCGAAAGCCCGAGGCATTAGGTAGAAAGGTGGTGGGGAGTTAGAAGAAATCCCCACCAAGTGAAGGACAAACTTGAAAGAAGATATGGGGAAAAATTGTGAAATATCTCTTCTAGAAGGATTTCATTTTTCCCAAAATAGGAGAAATGAGAAGAATGTGGGGTCCACTTTTTCCCCTCAATCTAAAACACCAGGTGAGAGAAAATCAACTTGTAGTTCCATTCCCTATTTATCTTCTTTTCTTCTAATGTAATACACCCAACAAATCCTGTACCCAACAAAATTTATTAAAGCCCGCTCCAGGAATCTTCTGACCATGACTAGTCAATAGGTAGAGAATAATGTAAATTCTCAAAGCAATCTGATTTTGAAGTCAGGTCACAAAAGGACTACCACCTGGAATGTTATGAGTATCAGGCTTGCCCATCCAACTGGCGTGAACAAAAACCAGAGTTTTCATACTCCGTAATTCAATTTAAGCAGTCATACATTGAAAAGGCCATCTAAGACAAATAACAGCTTTAAAAGTTCTATATAATATTTAAACATTGTTTTGCTTCCATCTTTCAATATCATCAACTGGCACCTATTATCTCATAGAATCTCAAATGTCAGTAAGAGATAAATAGAAGGCCCCCTTTTCTGTTGAATTTGACAAAAGTGTTAGCAACAATTATTTTTCCTGAACATGCAAAATATTAGCTAAAACATTTAAAAGTCATAATAACCACACAAAATAATTTTAACACCAACTGTTATAGGCCCAAATAGACCAGCCAATCTGTCAATTTATTCAAGAACGTGCCTGCAAGATTAAATGAGACCACATATACAAGGCTGGGCTGGTTTATCGGTGTAGTACAGACCAGACCCAAGTCAACTGGGCCAACCCATTGACCCATTGGTCAAGCCGGTCCATTGGGGTTAAGCCCACAGGCACAATTTCACCGAGAGCTACTGTGGCATCCTTTCTATTTTCATTCCTTGTTTGATTCGAGAAATATTTTTAAGTCATATTTTCTTGTTTGATTAGGACTGATAGTCTGATATTCTCTGGTTTCCTATTTTATTTAGATTTTTTCAATATTAAAAATTCTTGTTTGCGGGATCAATCCTATTTCTCTATATAAGGACGATCAAACCTCATTGTAATTCATGCTTATTATTATTAATTAAGATTTTCCCTGAGTTTTCTCCACTACTGGTGATTTTTCATCATGAGCGGGTTTTCTTGCTGGATCGCTTCGCTGGATTCAGCCAACCCCATCTAAGGCGTCATCTGTTCGATCGTGGATATGAGGCTGCGCCATTGATGCTGGTCTGTATTATTTATTAAAGCTTGGAATGAGTGAACAAGTTCACAGGATTGCAAGATTAGATGAGACTCAAACCATTAAAAAAAAAAAAGATTAAGTGAGACTTAATATACAAGGTCAGATTCAGACCGATGGTTTGATTCAGATCTGTATCGGTAGCAGTCAGATGATATTGAGCAGATCAATCCATACTTCATTGGGCCTGGAAGGAAACCCACGTCTAAACCATGTACTGATCACAACAAAAATGTAGGCCCAGTGCCAGCTCATAAAGAAATAAACAGGCCATGGTTTGTTGTGGGGCATGAACAGAATATCATATTAAAAGCAGGCCACAGCCAGCCAATTTATTTCACATATATGGAAAAAGGCTTATACCGGGACCATCAGAGTCCATAAGCAGAAACAAAAAAGTAAGCACTGTCAATAGTGAGTCATATGCATCACCAGGTAACTATCTTGGTTAGGATAAAACAAAACTGAAGGAACTTAACAGCCAATAACGCTTAGGAGCATCAGCCAGAAACTTGAGCTTTGTTCTGGTCTCCTGGTCAAACTCACAACGTGGTGGCCAGTAAAAAGAATAGAGGAACTAAAGAAAAAGGAATACCTGGGTCATGAAAGACTTAAACAGGGGCGTTGCTACCCCAAAACTCGAACTATCTTCAAGGTCAAGCTTAGGAGAGAACTCCCCATTCGAGTAGGCTTTCCAGGAGCTTCTAGAAGATATGTCATCCGGTGTCGAAAGAGCCGATGTAGTCGTTCCTCTTGACAATACTGGGGCACTGAAAACAAAAAACGAATAATAGTGTTCAGGCAACATGAAAACTCTCATTAACAAATCAGTTGAATCTACATATCTACCTATTCCTCCTAAACCAGTCAATGTTTGAACTCAGGTGAATCTCAAGCTCACTGTGAAGGACCGGTGGATACGCCCATGAAGCACGAGTTGAATTCACGCTGTCCTAGTTGAGGTGTGCACAGTCCATACTGCCATTGGAATCCTTCAAAAGGTAGGGCCTACCATGACAGGCCATGGTCTCTCATCTTATCCCAATTAAAGATGGTAACCATTCAAGAAAGAGGCATGAGTGTACACAATTGGCCAATGTATAGTTAACCATCCATTGACCAATCACCACTGGCTAGTGCTGTTTCTATTGACAAGCATGTCGACCATGGTCTATTCATGAAGTTTACCCCTTGGATAATTTCCATAACACATTATCATGCTCACAGAACTTTGACAGTCCTGTAGTGTGTCCATTACAGAATTATCAACCATGAACTTACAGGTAGTAGCACATTTGTCAATAACGTTCCATTCTGGCCAGAACTATCATTGACATAGTTGTTTCTAAATATATATATTTTTGTTTTTGTCTTCCTATAGTGTCTTTTCTGAAATGGAACACCGGAATGGCCGGAACGTTCCATTTCATGTCCAAAATGGAATGGAGACCAAAACAAAGTTGACAACTATAGCTAGTCAACAAGTGCATGTTATGAATTCATACACAACCCTGAAAATGAGGAAAAAAATTGAACACCATAAAATCTGTGACTTCTATGATAACGCAAAATCGATCGGCCTACGGAATTCAGATCTTAATTCCAAACAAAAGAAAGAAGAACCCAAGTCTTAACAAAGGAAATGCTTCACTTACAAAATGAAGTTCTGTCAAAGAGATTTCGTAACTAACCTGATGGGAAGGTATTTGAACCGTGGAACTGATGAACATCTCAATATATTAGACTCACTATTTGAAGGCAGCTTTTGAACGGTATTGGTGTAAATACGATTAAGTTGAACCAAGAAACCAAAGAGGACAGCATATCGCTGGTATGACTGTTTCTCGTTCTCCCAAAGGTATGGCTCATACCTGTTCAATTGAATTTAAAAAAAAAAAAATCAACTCAGACATCTGCAACTATAGCCAGATGAAAAAGACCAAATTCACAAACAGTAACAGATTGCAAGCAAGGTTTTTGGAAAAAACTTTCTGAAGAATTCAATTATTTTTACTACAATGTGAAAGAAGATGAGTGAAAAGAAAGTAATAATGAAATTTCATACTGCATTAAGAGCTTGCTAAAGAAGCTTACGTAGCCCAGTCTATAGGATCCAGCCTCTGTGAAAGAGTATGTATCAAACTCATGACACGCTCCTCCCTAGCAGAGTTTGTATGGATATGAGCCGGTTTTCGTCTATATGAAGGCTTCAATAACATATTTTTCGTTGGTTCCTCTTTTAGATTTGAATCTGTACCACTTGAGGACAAATCTTTCGCACCAGATAAAATGTCAACAGTGAATTGTAAGTCTAATAGAATTTGCAGAACTCCTTTTTCTGACACTTGAGGAATACGAGCATCTAAACTCGAAATGAAGTTGCCATAAATAAACACCACCTGCAAGATAAGAAACTCAATACATGAAGATAAAATTGGAATCACTAGAACTGCCCCAATATATGCCGTCGAGATTTGGAAACATATATGAACATCAAGGCAGGATACAGAATGGAAGTGAAATGAACAATAGAATACTAAGTTTGCCAATGGTGGCATATTCATAATTATAGTGTGTTTTAAAAGACTTTTTTGCCACACTGCTAATTTTGCACTATTTAAATCAAGTAGTCTTTTTTTTTATCAACTCTCTAAAGTAAGGGTATTCTCTTTAATCTTTAAAATAAAAAAATTAAACCAAACAACTTACAGTTACAAAACCTTTACATTATTGTTCTGATTGTGTGTTTTTATTAATGAAAGTAGCCATTCAAAAAAAAAAAACCTTTAAAGTACAGTTCCCATAAACAATAATTTTATACTTTTATGGCAATATTAAGGTAAAAATAAGAAACCTAATTCAGTAGAATCTGTTAAAATATCTATAAGCATTCATAAAGTCCTACCCCAGCATTGTCAGTAGAACATAATGTAATACAATTAGCATGTGAGATCAAGTTCCTATTGTCTTCTACTCAGGTGGTTCTTTAGTCATGTTAGTCAATTCACTAATGGCATGGCGGAAACTCTAGCCAAACAGGAGGTTGATAGGGTTTGTGCGGTGGAGATTTCTCTTATTTAGTTGTATCGGTCAAGCCAGACGAACAAAGTAGATCACTGAAAAGATAGGTCTCAATATTTTCAAAAAAGAAAAAAGATAGGTCTCAACTATATAGAATGGTTGGACCAAATAAAAATGTCCACAATGCAGACTAAGCATTGTAGAACTGCCTCTAGATATTGTAGCAGACATTTGGTACTCTCACAATAAAAGAATGATTAGTTTTCTATATCTTAACAATGCAAACACATATCCCAAAGCTCTAACATCTATTTTATACATAATAAGATTTCTTGATATAACTAAGGTAGGACTACAAAGAAAATACAAAAGATAGGCACTATACAAAAAAGGTATTTAACCTGACATTTTCTAGAAGAGAATAGAAGAATAAAAAAAAAATCATTCCAAAAGAACAGTTTCAACTGTGTTAAGTTGTGAACTAGCACATCATACAATTTACTTTTCTTTAAGCCATGAAACACATATTCTTTTTTCTTTCTTTCTTTCTTTTGAATGGTAACCAGATTTTATTAAAGCTAAGCAGCATAAGAGAGATATACTGAAAAGCAGAAAGTTAAAACCATCCAAAATAAATAAATGAAACACTCGGAGAAATAAGCCGGAAAGCCTAGGAAGTAAAATTCTGGATGACCAACTCCGAGCTCCCAACCCCCTCTCGAGGTAGAGCATCGGCAACGTCATTAGCCCGACCTCTTGATATGCATGAAGGACACATTTATCTTCAACCCCAACTCCACAACCTCCTCTGCAACATCTACAAGACACTGAGGAGCCCAAAGCCCAAGCAAATGAAACAACAGTGAAGTAAAGAAAGTAAGAAACCACGTATCTCATGAATCTACATTAGGAAATGCAGTAAAGGAAAGGAATAAAAGAATTAGTTCAACAAATGAAACAACACCTCAAACTGACAATTTAAGTATAGAAACAACAACAGTGAGATTCACATACAAAAAGAGAAAAAGAATCAGATGAGTACATCATGCAATGTACCTTTTCCAAGAGACTCTTAGCAAAATTCTGCAGTATAGATTTGTCGAGGACATGACCTCCGACTTTATGAATTTCTTGGCATGCTTGGAACAAAAAGGCCGTAATGTAGAGTGAAGGCATAGAAGGAAGTGCAATTTTCATCTCCAGTGGGCCATCATTAGACTGTTCTTGTTTTATCACCATTTCTTCCCATCCCTTCATGCAATCATTATGTAACTATCATGAGGTGAATGGAAAGAACAAAGCACAAATGACGGCAGCAAAAGCAACAAAGAAATAGAGACTACAAACACCAGATGGTACATGACATGTGGCAAAAAAATACATTGCAGTTATTAGTTAATTGACGTTGAGCAAGATATTAACCCACTTATTTCGGCAAAGGTTAGTATCCTAGGGAAAAAAAAAAGACCAGGGGAATGCGATTAGAGAGTATAAAAATAAAGTTTCTAGGACCACCTTCTTACAACAAGAATTGTGAATGAGATTTTAAATTTTAACCTGCAATCTGATATATTCTATTAGTGAAAATGGGAGGAAGCCCACATCCATGGCCAAAATAAGTGGGTTAATATCTTGATCAGCTGAACATCTACACAGAAAATCAGTAAGCACACGTACAACCCGCTATCCTGTCATCCAACCGTTGCTGTGAACTAAGGTAGGTATTTGTTTGTTGCTTGGGTAATGGTTAACTTGGATAGGATATTTGATTACTGCTTTTTTTTTTTTTTTTTTTTATGACCATATTTGCTTTACTGTTTTATAAGTTAAATTTAGCTATTTCCCAAGTGGCCTAGGAAATTACTTTTGAATCATTGAAGATTTGATTAAATCAGACTGGGACCATCATAGTGTGATCAAAGGTTACTGTATGTACGACCCTTGACCCACACCACTCTTTTTGTTGTTTTTTTTAAAGGCTTTAACATCAGAAATTTGTGAGAACCAATGCGATATTGTCAAGTTGATTAGGTTTTGATCAAGACCTGAGACAGACCCTGAAACCAAGTTGTAATTACTCGTGCTGATGATATGATGATGTTCTACTTAAAAAATATTTTTTTGTCGGAGAATAAGCTAATTGGACAACCAAATGAGAAAAAAAAAAGTCAAAAGGATTCATTCATGTTCTTTGAACATATTTCCATCGGTTCAAGGTTGCGAATGTATGTTTGCCAAAATAGTGTTTGTGCTCTATCCACTATGGGGCTCAAGAGTTCGGAGGTATGATTTGAAATACAGATACATAGGCTATGAACGTTAAGGCGATAAAAGAGAGGAAGAGGAAGGTGTATCTACAATCCCCTATTCATTTCAATGTGGGGCATCATGGCTTGCTTCTAGAATGAAATACATTTATATTGCCAATTGCAAAATATCTATTTCAGCCACAGCACCCGAAATAAACTGTCGCTGTAAACTTAAAAGTAGCACATTGAATAACACAGGAAGAACAAGAAAGAAAATGGTAGCAAGAAGACAAAGGCAAAGAAAGGGATATGCCTTGTCCCTGGATTTGTGTCCGCAATTTGGCATCATAACTTCTAAAACAAAATCGACATATCAGTGTATGGCAATTGCAAAAGACCCAGTTTAGGCACCATATCCAAAACAGACTGCTGCTTGAAAGCTAGAAAATTGCACCAAGGGAAAAAATAAATACATAAGGTAGCACATCTCTGATGACAAATATGTGAACCAAAAAAAAAAAAAGCACAAGTAAAATAATGAAATCAAGCAATTGGCACATACCCTAAACATTGTTGTCACAGATAATGCATCATCCTTTGCAAGATCTTTGGATAGGATAACCGATAGCTCATCAGAAACCCATGTTATCCACAAGCTGTGAGCCTTGATGCAAAGATCTCGTAAAGTTTTGTTAAGCTCGTCTAGTTTTGGACTTGCATTGTCATCCACCCCAAACAGAGCAGGAGCAGCTGAAGAACTTTGCCTTCTTAAGCTATAACCCGTTTGCCGTCTGGGGCTATCAGGCATGAGGGTATCAAAGGCCACCTTGGAGTGCCATGACGTACCTGTTGCTTTACCGAACATTGTCATCCTCATTTCTGTCATTGCCCATAGCCTCGGAGAACCGAGTATCAGTGGAATATGACTCGAGTGGTTCTGTAAAGCGAATAGAAGCCTTCCAATGAAAAGAGATCTTTCAACAATAATAGCTGGGGGCTGAGAGTCCTTTCGTGCATTGTTATTTCCCAAGGCAGTAGACAGATGCCTAACCTCATCTTCAAGTGCCTTTAAAATAATCGATATACTTGTATAACATTTATCTTGGAGATATGGCGCTAGTTCTTTCAACCTTGAACTAGATGATGGAGCTTCCAAGAAATGCAAAAGATCATCAAGAATACTTTCACATCGACTATCTACAACCTCTCTAATTCGGCTGACTTCAGGTCCAAAATATGCATCAAGACATGTACGGAAATCACTTTCACCTGTTGCTCCTTTAACACTAAACCCTGGACCCGCCTTTCTACCGTTGGGCTCCAAAAACCAAACCCCACCACCAGTCGAATGTCTCTTCAAGTACACCTCAAAATCATAGCGCCCTCCTGGATCAGCCACAATTGCATGAACAGCATCCCTCACATTTATCGCTTTACTCAAATCCTTGAGCCCCAAATCTACAATGTCCTTCATCCTCTTCACAAATGCGCCTTCAAAAATCTCATCCCAAAGATCTCTATCATCTTTCAGAACAAGCTCACGAACCCGGTTCCACGGGGACTCAATCTCAGATCCAAAAACACTCCTTAACCACTCTAAACTTCCCGCCAAGGCCTCCCGACCATCCAAAACATCCCGGATCAGTTTCTCAGACAGTGCAAGCTCTTCCCCACTCTCAAGAGCATCAATCAAATACCTCCCATTAATCTTCCCACCTATCTCTTCCCCACATCTCTTCAACCAATCCAAGCAGGACCCAGCGATGAAATCAGGTTCAAGCATCACCATTGCTGCTTCCAACCTCTCGCGATGAGACTTCCAGATCCTGACCTCTTCATCCGGATTAAAAATCCCCCCAAAGAGCTGGGTCCCTGGGGGCGATCCCAGTATTATTTTGTAAAACAGGGGCAAATCATTGAACACTTGCAGAAACAGCTCTCCAACTTGCCCTAGACTAAGCTGAATTATCTTAACTACATCACAGAAAAGAGAGGGAACAGATCCAGACGATGGATTACCTAGCGCCTGCGAGATCCAAGTCCGCCGCGAATCAAGGAAGAGCGCCAGCACCTGAGCAGGCGTGAGCTCGTCTACGGTGGCGACAGCTGCCAGCGCATCCGCATAGGCACCAGCGCCAAGCCCCTGCTCCACCAGCCTCTCCCTGCTCCGCTGCGAGATCTGCGCCCGGAAGCTCTCGACGATCTGCCACTGGTGGCCGAGGAGCGGGAACCGCGACATCACGTCGCGGTCGCCGGAGGAATTGATGGTACCGTGGACGACCTTGGCGCGGAGGTACCTCCCGGCGGCCTCCAGGAGCATGGACTCGTCGAGACAGCCCCAGATGTTCTCCGGCGTGTCTACGAGGTACTTGACGCGTGTGGCGGCAGCGTAAATTGGGGCGCGGGCGGCGTCGAATCGGAGATTGGGGGTTTGTGAGAGGGAGAGGGATCTGATAGCGGCATCCACGGCGGAGATGTTGGAGGAGATGGATTCGGAAGAGGATTTCATGGCGATGATGGAGTCGGCGGAGTCAATGAGGTCGCGGTAGCGGTTTCCGACGAGCTGGCGGAGCTCCTGCTTCTTGGATTCGATCTCCTTCCTCGTAGCGGCCTCGATGTTGCGGATTTCGGAGATGGGTTTTGATCGGAAGAGGGATTCGGCGTCTCGGATCTGAGCGGCCATGGGGGATTCGGAGGGGATTCTCATTGCGTCGGGGCTTTTGGGGGATTAGGGTTTGGGAATCGATGATGGGTTTTGGGTTTTGGAGATCTAATTGTCTTGCATTTGTGGAAATGCAGAGAGAAAGAGTGTGTGTTTGTAGATCTAATCCTCTGGCATTTGTGGAAATGAAGAGAGAGAGAGAGTAATAGAGTATTTGTGGAAATGTAGAGAGAGAAAGAGAGAGTTTAGTTTTGTAGTTTCATCAAATCAGGAGGAAGAATGGAATAGAGAGTTTTGAAAAAAGTAATTTACACAGGCATTGTAATTGCAGTGGCAGAGGTTGTTTGGTGGGGATGTGGAATGTGGATTCTCTCTGATGTTTGTTTGGTGGCATCATCAGCAGGATCTCTCAACTGTTTGTTTTTCTTTATAGATATAAAAATAATATTATTTTTTTTTAATTTCATAGAAAGGACTCCAGGGCTAAAATGGAGGTTGACGTTTCGCGCTCGCGCTGTTTTCTTGGGGCCACTTGTCTGGGCAAAAGCCAGACTTATCTTCAACGTAGGAAAGTCGAACTTCACGTGCTTGAGAGAATATTCAGTTTCATTTCTCGAAAAGGCCACACACCGTTGTCGCAGATATAAACGGGTAAAAATAACATATGAAATGATTTGTTGACCCACCGGGACACTTTTAGGTATAGCTATTTTAAAGAAATTTTGGCCGATTGAATGTTAATAATTGTTTGATTACAAGCTATTATTCTTGGAGATATTGTATGGATATGAAGAATTTAAGAAATGAAGGGTCAAATGTTATACAACGTGAACAGTTGGGTATTTTAAACTAGAGTTAGAAATAAAAAAGGTTTTCGTAATTTTTTTAAGACACCTAAGGAAGATTATCAAGACTACTAAGAGATTACGGGGACACAAAATGTAATAATTTTCATAATTTCTTCATCATTAGGTATAAGAAGATAGAGCATAATGTCATTTTTTGCCTTGAAAGTTGACGACATCTGCAATTAGGGTGATTTCATCCAAAAAAAAAAAAAATGGACAACTATTTCATCATTTTAAAGTTTTTCTTTGTAAAATCGCTTAATTAAGATTTAAACTCAATTATTTCGTAAAAATCCCAATAAAAACTGAGATGCCACTTGACCATCTTCGGATAGAAGTAAGATTCAATAAGCGTTGGACACCTTCAGCCTCTTTTTCAAAAAAATGGCCAAAAGATAACTTTTCCAAATGAATAATAAGGGTATAGCTATCAAACAATCTATTGGTAATATGTCTATTCGAAATAGCTCTCTGACTGGAATTTTCTTACAAACTAACTTTAATTATTATACTTTGAATAAAGGAGAGTTATACTTTTTTATTATTATTATTTTTTTGTGTAAGGTTGGCCCAATGGACAGAAGTGATTCTATCCATCAAGAATCAATTTAAGAGCGATACCAAAATACCAACATCACTCAACCATGAATTTGCTTGCTAAAAAAAGAGGGGCGGACAAGAAAAGTATCCATTTACTTTTCACATGATGTGAAATGTCTTATAATGCACCTCTTGTAATGTTTTTGTAGTTTTGGCCTATCTCTTCAAATGTCACTGCACGTTGGAATGTGTATGCATCTGAAAAGGAGAATAGTTAACAGGGGCTTAGACTCCGTAGCAATTTGTTAAGTGAACCATTTTCTCCTAAGGTCCATTCAGATCACAGCCGATCACTCTCTGGGGACCTGAAAAATTCCGGGGGACCCCATGAAATTCAGAGGATCCCGCCTTATGGAACAGTTCGAATGCAAGCTCCTGCAGGAGCGCGGAGAAAAAATGAGAGCTGCTAATGCCACAACTGAAGCTTATCCTTCCACATCCCTATGATTATTATGTCTCTGTGTGAAATTACCTACAAGGACATCTACCCCAACCCCATTCTTTCTACACTCACCCACCAACACCACCCCAAACCCCTAGCCCAACCACCATCATCCCCTCTGGCAGCAAGCAGAGGGAGAAGGCCGCAAGCAGAGGGAGAGATGGCGGCAGGCGAAGGGCGAGAGAAGGGTATTTTGAGAACAATGGAGTGTATAGAGAGAAGTTTTGGAAAGAGAAAGGATGTGGAAGGAGAAGCTCTAGCTGTGGCATCAACAGCTCTAAAAAAAAAAAATCATCGTTAAGTAGTGCTGGGGCTAAATTGTGCATCTTCCCCTTAGTAAGATCCCTTGATTCACATGCAACCTCCCTCCTTTACCAAGCTTGGGATTGACAATCCAATGCGGTGAAAAACAATAAATGTATATGTATATGTATATGTATATGTATATGTATATGTATATGTATATTTGTGCGTATTAGTGTGGCCTGTGGTGTGGTAGAAAATATTTATCAGGTAAAAACAATATTATCTTATGGTCACAAAATCTAATAGTTTGGAATTACTGTGAAACCCATCTAACATTCGCCAATCAAGAGAGATGTTTACTGTTGGCAAATTACATTACAATTAAGGGTCACCAAATGTTGATAATCATGACATCCCTCCTCCTAACATTTGTACATAAAGCGAGACCATTATAATCTCAGGAGTTATAATAGGACCCCTTTGTTATTGGTAATCATGGTAATTATCAACATTTGGATTTGCTTCCAGCAGAGAAATGCCGGGCAGTTGATCCTTAACCTTTGGATTTAAGGATGTGTGGGCCAACAATTAATCTTTTTTTTGTCAACTATTTTTTTCAGGTCCAACAGTCAAATATCATAATCTGACCGATTATTGGGCCAAAGCAAAATCTAAATGAAGCCCACCTGATTACAGGACTGTCATAATGCAGTTGAGGATAAATTAAAAAAAAAAAAAAAAAACCAAACAAAAAATTAGGTTAATTAGGAGCCAAGAAATTTGTTAAGCAAGATAAAACCAACTGTTTATAGAAAAAAGGGTATATGTATAGACAAAATACAGTCTCTGAACACTGTAACCTTCTGAACTTTATTTTTATGGTTGCTTTGCTTTCATCTCTGCAACTGAAATCTGGTGCACCATGGCCATGCAAATGTTTTTCCCTTTTAAGGCTGACTCGCTTTGTAAGTAACAAATACCACGTTAGGGTGAAGAAACAAGATGGTGTCACTTATTTGACTTTCCTCGACTCATACGAGCTCTTAATAGCATCCCAGAAGGCAGGCACAGCGACATCATCAGGGATTTCTTTGAAAGAAGGAAGATAATTTACATCGACAATAACATGGTCTCCGCTACCTTCTTGAACCTGAAAATCATGGTCAAGACGAATCACACATTGCAAAAATGAAGTTTCCTCGCAGAAGCTTATGTAATAGATTAGGAAAATAACCAAGTAGTTCTTAGCCATGGAAAAGGAAATGATTCACTAACAACGACGTCAAATCCGAAAATGGTGAGATTGAGCGTTTTCCTCAGCCAATTTGCAGCATCAGTGACTAGACCCACTTCAAGAGGTTGCTCATTGGTGTTCAACTGCATGTCCTTATCCGTGGGAAGGGATTTCAGGCTGTGCACAGAGAAATCAAGATTAGGCAGATTCTAAACAAGAAGAGAATTAAGAACAAATCACCTTATATACCTGTCAAATGTGATTGGTTTGAATCCATTTTTCGCTGATGAAGACAACAGGAAACGGGAGTTTGGCATGGATTTCTTTACGGCATGGAAAATTTTATCACCCAAGACATAAAATTTGAACAACAAGGACCCATGGTCAATGTATTCCTACATTTCCAATAGCTGCGAACTTTCAAAATACAGTAGTAACATGTCATGCCATGATAAAACTCAAAAACTATCATATCAATTTCATTTTGCTTTCACTAAAACTTTGTTTGAGATTCGCTAAATCTCAGCTCCGCCCCAAATTATCAAGAACTTGGTGGAAATACAATTTACAAACACTCAAAATTTAAAGAGAAACAGTCAGTCATCAATCTGGCAACTTCTGGAAAAAGGTTCAACACTTGGATACCAATGTCCGGAATCATGTCAGATAAGAGTATGCAAATATTGATTTAAGAGAGCCTAGATAAAAATAAGGCTTCATTGACAACAACTATAATAGTGACAGGAGCCTAGTTTCCTGTTTGGTTATATTTTCACCAGCAACTTGACCAAAAAGAACTTTGCTCTTTGAAGTGGTAAAACATGACCTAGGGCAACAAATACAGCACCTAAGCAAGAAAGGTGGGTTTTCCCCACTGTTTTTCTCTGCAGTACCTGAATGATTGCTGGAAGAGGAACACTCAAATTCTTAAAATCTTCACCTTTAAAGACTATCGCCTGTGAAGGGAAAAGGTTAATTACAATAATGAAATGACAGAAACAGCATTTGAGACAGTGTCTTACTTCCAAGATATACTAATTGTTCTCATTATGCCAGTGAACAAATACAACCGATTAGGAAGAGGTTTATAAATCAAAGTGTCATGTGACAACTGCAGCACTCCAATTTTTTTCAAGTAAAACAATATATATATATATATATATATATCTCACCAATAGTGACAGATTAGTGGCCATAATAAAAAAGAGCACAATTGCAATGTTAAGCATCTAGTTCTGTCGAGCCCAGGGTGGAACCATGGAGTATCTGGGTCTAGATCAAAAATTTTTTTATAAGATGGATCCACCTCTGGATCTGGATCAAACATGGATCCTACGTGTTGGATATAGATCTGGGATCAACTTAAACTGGAGATTTGGTTTTGAGACAAGAAGTGGGGCTCATAACAGTATACTAGGATCAACAAGCCCGCAAAATAGATTAATTGAGCAAGGCTCTCAAATGGAAATATGGATTCAAGCCCTAAAGACGCTCAAACTGCAATACATCCAAGCTCTACAGGCTTTTAAAACATATATATTTTAAACTACTGTTGAAGTCGGTTCCAGAATACGGATCCCAATATCTGGTCAGAACATACAAGGATCTGATATAGATCCAGATGTAGAGATAGGTCCGAGCCCAAGTCAGTGGGCCCTTAGTGGGCCGGATCACATGTATAGATGATAACTGTATGGTTGACTTTGACATAGCTTCTGGATAAATTAGGATAATATTCATTTGATTTGATTAGCCCCATTCAAGGGCCTGGTTGTAACCATTAACAGCCCAATTACGGTCTGATTTCTGTGTTAGAATAAAATATTATTCTCATCAGTCAATCCAAAAGGGATATGACCAATTCTTCCAACTCTCTTCCTTCTTCTCTATTGAATGTCATTTTCATCTCTGAAACCTAATAGGAACCTGTTGTCAAGATTGCATATATAGATTCAACTATGCATGCAAAACCATACCATGCTATGAGCATCAGCTACTCCACAAGCCACTTGCGGCTTTACAATGTTTGGAAACAACAGTTTAGCTTCCAAAAGTCTTTCAGCAAGATGAAGGTCATGGAAACTATCCACCTGCACATTTGATGACCGTATGTTAAGAATTATAGTACATCAGTGATATTGCAGTAGATACAGAACACTCACATCACCCAACAAAAGGTGGTTGGAAAGAAAAAAGTTGCAGACAGCAGATACAATCCAAGCAGCTGAATAATATCACAAAATCTTTGAATTGTGATGTTTAAAATTAGAATTTTCAAAACATTTGTTCTTTTATATACGACTAGATAAAGCATTTACTGACTACATAGGGTAAAATATAAAGGCGAAGCCACATCTTGCAAGCATAGGTGTGCTTTGGATATCAAAGTGTTGTTTGTGTTCTCTGTGAATGTAAGAACGAAGAATTAAAATGAAGCAGAGGTTTTGGATATCTTGGAAGCTCTTCGCATTTATTAATCTTCATTCCATGACTAGCTTATTGTGAAAAGCAATTCTTCAAATGCAATTTCTTGTTTCCTCTCTAGGTGTGGGTCCTCGGAAATTTCACTTCCACTTCATTGAAATTAAGCTGCTGTTTGAAGTCTACTTTTTGTCTGTTTTACTTAAAAGTTAAAACTGATTCAAATATATTTTTGAGTTCATTAGATTGTTTGGCAAAGTTTTTGTGGATGTCTAATTCAATTAGCTTTAAGACCTTTTACCTCTTTTTCAAACAAGACAACCAAAAGGTAACTACTACAAATAGACGCAAATGGCTAAAGAAACCAGACACTTCTTGAATTGTTCCCCTTTTTTTGACAAGTTTTCCTATTTGAATCAGATCTAATTCAAACAAACAAGACATGCCAGACAGGCCCTAAATAATTGTCGTTTTCGATTCAAGTGATGTTCAAGCATGTGAGTTGGTGTACTAGTGGGAATAGAAGATGCTTTTGCCAAACAAGGGGTGGATATGGAGATCTTGGTTGTTCCTCCTTTGTAATTTGCTTCTGTTTTTTCATATGGTATAATGCTCTTATACCTACATTCTCCAATCTTTCTGATTGGTTTTTTGTGTGCTGTTCATACTTCATATACTCTCATCTTAATATATTTATCAGTTACAAATAAAATAAGAAGAGTAAAATGTAAAAAAATACTACATTTCCTAAAGGACTTTGAATAAAAAATTATGATCACAAACATATTAAACATCAAATTGAATGAGTGGCCCGAAAGGAAATGAATTACTAGTCCCAAAAGTCCACTTCACCTGTAATTAGTTCATTACAGAACAATAGGCCCAGCTGAGATAAATCTGTTGCCAGTAACATGGAATGATAGAAAAGTACATAATAACTCTTCCTCACAAGAAGAGCACAGCTGCCAAGTAGCTGCCATCTACCTACTCAGGAAAGAATCAAAACTACATAGATAGCACAAACCAAGAAAAATGATGGATAGAGGTTCTCTTCCTAAGAACCAAAAATAATCATTCAGAACAAGAGTCTCTTCTTAAGTTTTCTTTGTAACATTAATATGTATAGAATCTTACAGATCCTGTGGCCATTTTCCTAGGAAAAAGGAGCGTCTCTTAGTGCTTGGGCATCCCTACCATTTCCATATGTCTATCAAGAGGACTGGATCCAGTGTGCATCATGAAGAATTTGATATATGTATCAGCATTACCTCACACAATTAGTAAATATCCCTGGCAATCTGGCCTGACCAGCTGATAGACCCCTTGATGAATGGGCCAATTCAGCCAACAGCTGAAATTTACAGGGAATGGCTGTTTCTACTTTCTAATATTTGATCCCGACATATTTTCCTAGACCAATGCTCTAGACTTCTATGAGAATCCAAACAAGTTTGATGAATCAGAAAATAAAAAGTGGTGTGGCATATTAGGCTATTATGATTTTTAAAGGAGCAATCCACTAGTTGGTAAATCCGGATCCATTATCAAAGTTGCACCGTTTATTTTTGTTTAGTTTTTAGATGGCAAGTGCCCAATTTACAGTGTTGGCAGAATTTACAAATTACATCATTGAGAAAGCAAAATTAAGCAGCAAAAAGATAATACCACTTCGACAAAAACACCTTTAGAAAATGTGGAGCACGAATTCTACAGCAAGTTTCTGAATAAATATCCTCCAATCCAATCAAAATTTGCTGAATTCTAAGCCGATCCAGTAAAGGATATATATTATCAAGTGGATCGACGACGCAACAATTGGGATGATTCCACATATACCTGCAGAAGAACCTACGCTCATTATAGCAGATCTCGATGGCTGCTTACTGGATCAGTAACACGACAAAATAATGAAAATAAATAACACTGAATTGAAATTTCCAAGAGTAAAATCCATAGAAAACTTAGAAAGCCTTCTTCCATGTCTTTCTTTTCTTCAAAACAGTAAAAACCCTGTGGTTTGAGCCTTTGAGGGAAGAAGTGAAAAATGAAAATGGGTGAAGGGAAGAATATATATATATATATAGAGAGAGAGAGATTGTTAGTCTCTATGATCGACTAACATCACTCATAATATTCAACCACAGGTGTCCCCACAGGACTATAAAAGGGCACAACACAATTCAAAACACACTCGTCTCTCTCTCTCTAGAAAAACAATGTCCTTCAATCAATACTCTAATACCCATGCTTATAAACAATGTCATTCATTAATCTTCTTCAATGATTATACTTTCTTTTGTGAGTTGTCTTCAACATAATACTCTATTACCCATTACGTCTTTCATCAAGCACAATGATGTAACTCAGATTGTGCCCTCCAACCTCTAGGGCCACTTATCTGATTGGAAGAAGGGTTATCTGATGAGAAGAAGGGATGGTATAGGGGCTCTGAAACTCTGCCCTGAAGACCATAAGAAACCCCGAATCAATCCTTAAAAAGGATCCTGGAGGAAAAAGGACTAAAGTATTATGTCACAGAGGCAAGCCAAATGGATTCTAAACAAATCAACATTTAAAAAAAGCAATGCTAAAAGGCCTTAAATGAAGCAGCACTAACCTGTAACCAGCAGTTTGAGAATCACACTGATCCAATATATATATAAATATGGGAGATGCTCTTGTGGTAGTAACTCTCACGGTATTGTGAGAGTAAGGGTGGGGGCCCTCACATTTAGGCTGTTGGGATTAGATATGGATGTAAGGGCCCCCACCCTTACTCTTGCAGTATCGTGAGAGCTACTCTCACAGGAGCATCTCCCTATAAATATATATATATATATACTGTGATTGTTCTTGAGGTGCTAGAAATCTAAGAAGTGAGAAGAGAGAGGTATCATTTTTTCATTTTTTTTTAATGATAAGAGAGAGGTATCAATATGGGAGGAAGAATGAAGGCAGAAATGAAAATGGAGGGAAGGGCCTCGAGCATGTTGGAGTATGGGCAGTGCACCCAATCTTCACTCAGAAGATGAATAGAAGAAATATTCAAAAGAAAAGAAAGTTCTTTTGGGTTCTGCTCTTGAGTTTCCAAGGGGCTGATGAGTTATCTGCTAGTTTCGAAAATGGTACTACACCTACCAACATACTGTTGTTCCTAGGTTCATTGTATCTTGGAGGCGACTCACCTATGAACCCATTGCTAACTTGTTCAACCGAGTGCGTGGCGAAAATCATCTTTAAGGAAAGTGACATTGTCGTGTGCCTTTCGTAGTTCTTTTTTTCCCCTTTTTTTTTTAATTCTCGCTAGATCAGGGACACCCATACCAACTATTTGTTAATTCATCAGGAAGGTGGCAACTAAACTCTTACACGCTACATATGCTCTAGGATCAGTCGGCGGATATTTACCAAATTTATCAGAAAGAAAGGTGCTTCAAGATTTATTTAGCAAATTGGACTATTATGTTCCAATTCAAGGTGAGTATTGAAATATGTTCTCTCTACACACACACACACAACACACATTGAATGGCAAAGATTCATTAATTAATATCCAAGCACATGGTGTATTGGTAAGGTGTGCTCCCTTTGGGAAAGGTCTAGGGATCAAGTCCATGAGGGAGAGCCACTTTACCGTTGAACTGTTGATGCCCAATGACACGGAATGAAAAAGTAATAACAGTGAGTAACTATTTATTATAAGAGAGCTATCCTGAAAAAGGAGTTGTGAGGGTGAGGCCCATACAAAGAGGAGCTCACTGGCTCACTTACAAGCACCCTAGCTAAAAATATACACACAATCACTAAAGCGAGAATGGGTAAGACGGTCAAAATAGAAGAGGACCTACAAGCCAAAAACCAATACAAGAAGCCAACCTCCATGTTTGACCAAGATATAAGCTTCCTCATTCGCACTTTGATGGACATAATTGAAGGATACTTGGAGAGAACGAGCCAAGTCTGCTACTTCACCACGTCTGCAAGCCACCAAGGTGGCAGTGCCTACTTGCCTGGCAGATGGCTTACAGAATCCCCTCCACCAAAATCAGTTGTAGACTTAGCACAGAGGCTTCAAGGAAGCTCCAGTATAACAGTATTTTGGTCTTCATCATTTGCTAAATAGTTGCTTTTAGTATCTTGTTTCTACGGGGATCATAAACTAATGATGTAGTTCAATGATTGACTAATACGCCATGAATCTAAGGGATAGAAGACACAAGGCCAGTCCTTCCCAATCTTTTCATGGGCAATGGCACACATAACATGTGAATTTATCTGGCTAAAGAAACTCATTAAAGAGTTAGGGTCCCCAATTGTCATGCCAATCGAAATGAGTAGCAATAATCAAAATGTCATGCATATATTGACAAACTTGTATTACATTAGCAGACCAACTACATTGAGAGGACTGTAATTTTATCCCAAAAAAGATTGGCTTGTCTTCTCTTTATCCCACATATCAAAGTCCAGGACCAACTTGCCAATGTGTGCACTAAAGTTAGTCTGCTGTGTCAATTAAAGTAGGTTGTCGGTTAGTTTGGCATGTATCCACATCTAGACACCAGCTTAAGGGAGGAACATGATGGAGAAGAGAAATACACTGTTTTGTATTTATTATACCTCATCATTATCCATGTCGAATCAATTAATTAAATCACTAAACAATGGCCTAACAAATACAAACTCAAAGCATGAAAAATATCAATGTCAAGAATCATATAAATTCCTGTGGCCTGAAATAAAGGTTGCAGTCGTGCTACAAAGACCTGCTCAAAGTTGAAAATAATTTACAAGATGGATCGGCATGGGTGGGATTATCATTTGGAATTGTCCCCAAATCAATACAAATAAAGCAATTGAAAGGGAACTGCAAGTCTTCTTCATTCAATTTCCATTAATCATTTCATGTTGTTGCACTAATTAGGAAGTTTACAAGCTCTAAAAATCACCTTCGTAATTCTTGCATGCCTCTTGAGTAAGAAATTCCTTTAGATAAGTCTGAGAAACTTCCTGGGTCAATGCTGATTATTTCATCAGTTGCCTTGTGGAGAATCACATCTACTTCTTCAATTTGAGATGCTAAAGGAAGATCAAATCTGAGAGGGACAAACATCAGTCCATTTGGAGTAGGATACATGGGGAATGCGCCCCTCTGCCAAAATCAGTAAGAAAAGCCTTAAGATATTATCAAAACTCAATTGACCTCTTCATTTCTACGAAAGAGACTTACCTTGGCAAAATCTTCTTCACGAGAAGGTTTCATAACATAACCAATTGTCACAATCATCTTATCATGAAATGCCTGAAATCAAATTACAGCAAATATAATGTTATATCATGTCTGAATTTGTTGTAGTGTAATATCTAATTATATAGAATATGGATGCAACATCTCATTCAATGGAAAGTCAAATTCAAATCACAATCTCCAGTCAATGACCATTTTACTGAAATGGCAGAGGGTGACGTAAAGCTCTTCCAGCCTGTCAATGAAAACTGCTTCCGTATTATTGTCTGCTCGACCATCTTGACTACCTAACAAGAAAAAAGATTTAGCTATTCCAGAAGCAGCATGCATCCAACTAACTGATGCAAGTATGTTCCATTTCTAATCAATCAGAATATAGCTGACAATCCAAAAAAAAAAAAAAAAAACCCATAAAAAATGAAGACTAAAATCAATTAACAAGGATTGCATCTGTATTAGAAATTTCCATTTCTTGTGTTATCATATATCCAATAAATGGAAGAGAATCCAAGAATGGTGAGAAACAGCAATGAATTGGATGAAATTGACAAATATCAACATTCTGAGGAGTTGTTGGTCCACCATCCAGGACTGGAAACTCAATCAGGCAATAACATGGGAGAAGCAGGTCATTCTGAGCAAGCTGTAAGCAGGCAGTCCCATAAAAAACAGGTAAAATGTGACAATTATACTGGAAGAGAACACAATTTGAAATAAAAGATTTTTGGTGGAGGAATTGAGTGCTGATCCTTGAGATAGATCTCCCTTTTTTTATCCGTTGAGGGCCACATTTACTGGTACAGAAATTACAGAAGGATTATCCACTTAAATGGGGTAATTTAGATCTAATACAATCTAGTGAATTATTTATAGAATCTACTGGATTACATGGTACAGTGTGCATGGGGCGCATTTCATTCTGTAGTCCACCTGTGGTTATTCTAATAAAATGGTACTCACTTAAAATGACTATCTTCCAGCCCTGAGTGCGGAGTCTAAGAGAGAGGCCTTCATCTTTTTCAGAAGTTACATAGAAGCAACTCTCTCCGGCACTACCCCAAGATGGCAACATTCTGTAGAAAGCATCGCCAACACAAGATGTATTCAACAAGACGCAATCTGATGAGTGTAGTGCTGCCATCCTTGTAAGAAAGGCCACCTACACAAAGTAAGTATTATGATTGTCAATTGATTATTATAATACAGAAATTTCCATTAAAAAAATGTCCAGCTACATGCCAGAATTCATCATCATGATCATCATCATCGAAGCCTTATGCCATCAATCTGGGTCCACCAAAAAAGTTCTGCAGATATACTCACACCAAGCTAAATAATAATAAGTATAAAAATCTAAACTAAACTGAGAAACAAGGAAGAATAATCTGTCCTTCTGTGTGCGCATTGTTGTGTAACACAACACGGAGAGAGAGAGAGAGAGAGAGAGCAGAAAATGCCCAAAAATAAAATCTGTATAGAATAGAACAGAAACCACCACAAGAAGCTAAGAACATAATAACATGATAAACATGAACCTTCCCTACTATAAGAAGTTATACTTCACAATGTTCACCAAGTCAAAATTTGTTATATAATTCTTTGTAAGATAAATAGTACCACTACCACCACAGCATGTCAATCCAAAGATAAATGGAGTTGGCAATTTTCACATGCAAGGAAGGGAATCTGGGATTTTTCTCATGCCCCTAGATCCATATTGTGGGGTCCATATTTACTAATATCCTGATAATTAATATAATGAGTCCACCAAGGATGAGGGATGCTCCAAATCTATTCTGAATTGGATGATATTTGCTATCTGGCACTTGTCCTTTCCTTCCTACCAATAAAAAAAACTTGCCATATTCCTTGAGCATATATTTGTAGACCATCAGTGAAAGGGTTGTTAATGCAATTTCAATTTTTTTAAAAGGCTACAGAGAAGGGTTATAAACAACTTGTCCAGTGGGCCCATAACACACCTGCTGAGATGGGCCTCACATAGGAATTGTATTAGGTTTGCTCTTTCTTTCTTTCTTTCTTCTTCTTCTTCTTCCTTTTTTTTTTTTTTAAAATGGGAGGTTTATTCAATCGTATAGGAGATGCGTTGGATATATAGGAGAAATAAAGAGTCCAACCAACTCTTTTGGCTTAAAACATATAGACCCTATTTGTTAAAGTAGTCCCTATTTTTTTAGTGTGTCCAATCGGGCTGAAAGAGGTCGTTCAAAAGTTAGTATGAACTTAATCAGCCCTGGTTTGTTGGGGAAGGTCATATTTAGAAGTTATTTTAAGATTAGTAAAGAGAGAGAGATGTTTTTATCTGCAGAAATAGAATAAGGGGGATTAACCCAGTTATACCGTAACTAGGGAATTCTTTCCTGGATGTGGGACAGAACCAACGTATTAATATTTGCAATGTGCAGCACTTCCAGATTTTCATTCAACAAACGAAGATTTCATCCAAAGCTTATTATCCCTTTGTGTTAGGTGAAAACTCCTATTCTTTTACTGCAGAAGAGATCTGAGTGCTGACTCTCATGCTTAACTTGCATTGGTTAACCTTCAAACTGGGCAAATACTTAATTTATTCCCCCATCCACAGCATGGCTCATTACAGAATTGGTGTGGAGCTGGGTTCAGAACCTCCCAAAGGGGGCTGAAAGAGTTGCCAGTAGCAGGCAATGCGTGTACAGTATATGATCTTAGGAGGGATCGACCCGGATACCATTTTTCACTTGTGTTACTTGCGCAAAAGGGAGACAGAGATGATTCATCAACTTATTACATGCTATGATTTTTCTTTTTATACTTCAAATCATTTCTTCAAGTTTTGTGGCATATTGTGGTGTTTCCTGGGTTCCATTGGAGAAGAAGTGGACACGTGGGTCAACGGGTCCTTTCTCTGTGTGTGTTTTGACAGTGGAGGATGCTTCCACTTACTATTATTTAGTCCATTTGAAAAAAAGGAATAAGCGGATCTACAATTCTACATAGAAATCAGGGGAGGAATTAATTTTATCAGAAAAGGTAAAAGTTGGGAAGTGGATCTCAGGGAGGAAAGAGCTTGACAATTTCAAGCTTACTGACATTATTCATACATGGGATGGGAGGCTTCTATTAGATGTGGCCAGAAGGACATGAAGGCTTACATTTGGTTTCCTCCTCTAAATACATTGAGTTCAATGTTGACATAGTGGCTAGGGGTAAGCAAGGGCGATCAGAGCGAGGTGTTGGTCACACTTCAGATGCAACCTTGTGTCTCAAGACCTACAAAAGGAGGCCCAAAAATAAGCCCACTGACAGCCAACCCATTGGGCTCAACCCATAATCTGACAGCTCATTGGGCCTAAACATAATGGGCCGGGCCCATAGCTGGACGATCCATGGACAGCCAGCCCATTCACTAGCTTTACTTTACCTACTTTCTAAGAGTGTTACCTTCCAATAAAGATTCTTAATCTAGATAAGGTAAATCTAGGAAAATGACATGTCAATAATTACTATAATTGATTAATTGACATATAATCAATTAAGGATAATTGATTGTCATAGGAGAGGAAAGAAAATCCCATCAAGAATCAAGTAATTGCCATGCAATTATATTCTATGAAAGGGAAATAGAAATCATATCTAGGCCCTAATAGGCAAGATTGACCGCCCCTCCTCTATAATTAACTTATTCTTTTTTAGTGGTTCCTCTGTAGATACCAAGTAATCTCTCATTTGTGCGTCAATAAAAATTTCTCTCTTTCCCTCTCAATATTGTGAGCAAGTAATTTTTTTTCACTTGGCGATGACTCCAAAGGCCAAGCATCCATGGTGAATGTGTGAAGACTCCATCCATCATTGAGTCCCATCAACTTCCCTAGATGGTGAAGCCAAGGTGTTAGCTATTAAAGAAGCTTTGAAGATTTCTCTCGGTCTTTCTCAAGCAGGGTCAATGTGGAAAGTGATTCATCCAATGCAATTTATGGATGCCTTCACCATCCGGAGATCCTTGTAAGCTTCAATTCATTTTAAATGAAACTCCTCACCTTCTATTCAGGTGGCTTTCATTTGTAGATAGGAAACCAATGATGTAGTATACATGCTAGCAAAGCAACAGGTATATGGGGTTGGGCCTTTTGTTTACTCTAGTTGTTTTTTTGTGTCATTCCTTGCTTGTTGGGGATTCAGTATAGCATTCTTATGCCACCCCTCCTTTGCATGCCTTTTGTTTGTGATAATAAATTAGTTTCCACGATCAATAAAAGAAAAAGAGTAAACCTTATAGATGAAGCACAGTAGAACTACAAGGAATAAGAGTGCACCTTTTGAGATGAAAGACCCTCCCCATAAGAAATTCCCTTCCACAAAAAGAACAATATATAATCAGTCATGTTGGTTCTAGGACAATTGTGGTAGCACGACAATAACTAACCTATGAAAAACCACAATAAGCGACAAATGTTCAAGGAGAAAGAATAAAAAGGAAAACTCTTTTATCACTCAGTTCATGCAATAAATAAGCTCTGAAACTATAGAAAGCAACAAATATTATGCTCAAGGGAGAATGGGGGAAAAAAGCTTTTTTCATGCAATCACTTTAGACAAGGAACGTAATGAAAATTCACATACGATTCCAATCAGTTGTTTAACAAAACTAGGGCTAATTTTGAAAAGAATTGTGCAACTAAAGTCTCAGTACTCATTAAAGCCATGCTCGAAAACTTCAGGCCAGCGAAATTCTTTGACTCAGTTTGGACATGCTCCAGGCACACTCTTCAATAAATAGTGATATATCCTTGGCCCAGAAAATTATAGAGAAAATCTAGCCCTGGCCACAGTTCCAAAATTGAGAATAAGTTGTGAAGGGCACAATCAGCAAGATCCAATGACAGTTGCATTCAAGACCTAAAACGAGACGAAACTACATTGTAACCTTGGGTCTCAATAGGATGCATGGAATCCTACCTTTGAGTCCATCAAAATCCTCACTACTATAGACAACAAGGAATTAATACATTCAGTTGCGCCATGGAATTCTACAATGATCCCTGAAATCCCATGTCCATTGGTTTTTCTAGAAACCCTCCTCTCATTATAAAAGTTTGACATTCTTCCTGTCCAATGATGCCAGATTTCCATGCATCAAAACAAGCCTTCATTGCATGATTCCAAGACACTGCTAACAATAATGCTAAGAGTTTTTACACAGTTAACAAGTTGCTAACCAAGGGAGGGAAGAAAAAACAATAACTTACCAATATTTCTTATACATATCTGAGGGAGGGAAGAAATCTATTTTTCATTGGATAAAACTAAATCTATATGTTGGAAATATGGTCCTTTGGAGCACTATGAGCTGATAAAGCACCATAAGCTGGTGAGAATTATTTTTATTTTATCGGTAACAATGAATTTTCTTTTAAAAAGAAAGAAGTACAACTCAGCTTAAAAAACAAAAATGCCATCCATAGCGGAACTGGTAAAAGAGAAATGAACCGGCAACACACTACATTGTAGAGGCGCTTAAGTAATCTTTTGGATATTAAATAGCCAGCAGAGTAATCTTTTGGATATTGTATAGCTGGTGGAGTAATCTTTTGGATATCATAGAGCCAAAAGTAATCTTTTGGATACAGCATATGCTTGACTTAAATATTATGTGGGTGCAATTAATTTGATTATTTTCCTCAATATGGTTTGCTGTGATCGCAAGATCTTTATAAGTTTGGAAACCAAATAAAAGAGAGGCATCCCCTTATGGTCGATCATCTCTCTCATTCTCTCATTCTTTCTCCCCTCTTTTTATTTTTATTTTCTTCACAAACTGGATACAAGCCATTGGGTTTTCTTCTCAAACTGCATATAGGCCATTGGGTTTTCTTCTCAAACTGCATACAAGAGATTGGGTTTTCTTCTCCGCCATTCAACTGTACTGCCAAGCAACAAAAACTGCAAAGATCTTTGGGAGAAATCTGATTTCAAGATCAGGGAAGAAACCGAGCCTTAGAGGAAATTCTCAAGAAAAGTTGCTTAAACACTCAAATTTTGAAGGTCCAGATAAAAAAATCTATGGGGAAAATCTAATAAATATAAACGAGGTAAAAAAAAAAAATACCCCTGAGCACTGAAAAATTCCAGAAAAAATCATCAAAAAACTCCTCGGCAAGAGTAGACCAAGGCCATGTAATTTTCCAGATGTGTGATTGATCACGAGGTGGACCCACTGTCTGATCAGAAAAATCAGACGTCCTCTAGGGTGGTAGAAGAGGACAATGTTCTGAATGAAGAGTCCTTGATCAATGGTCACCAAAAATCTAGACCTGAACTTTTTGCAAAGCCAAGACCAGATCTGTCCCAAAAAATAGAGGAAAAATTATATTTATGGATTGATCTAATGAATTAAAAAAAAATGACAACATGAGAAGCCCTGAAAAAAATTGATCTGACAACTGATTCCCACTATAATTGAGCCCTAGAAAATCAAGCCTTTGACACAAAGACAAAAGGAGGCAAAGACAGAATTTGGATTGAAATGAGTAATCTCCAAATGTGGGTCAGTCCTCTATTTATCCTACACTAATTTGGCAGTCCTCATGACTATCACATTCAATAAAATGAAATGCATGTTCAGTGACAAACATTAACATGCAATACCAAGACATGTGTATACTTTCAATCAATCCAATACAATTGTGTCACAGACTATACTGTATTTTTACCACATGGAGCTTTGAATACTGAAGTCTACGGAGCAAGGCCTCTGCTCCTGGTAAGAAATACACATTTCCAGCAGCATCTTCGGCAAAGAGAAGGGACTCATCTAGCAATACTCCTCGTACCATAGCCATTTTTATATGTTTTTAAGATACAGTGGAAGCAAAGCTCTATACACTCTCTTCTCTTTATCCCCCCTTTTGGACTAGTAGTAGAATAGAAGAACGGAACACACTATTTAGACATCTGCAAAACAAAAGGATCCAGGGAAAGTACTAGCATGACAATGCTTTTTTCAGAAGTTTTACAACTATGCCAAAAGAAGAAACATGGTGGGGTATGTTGTGAAGCTCAGATGAACATTGATTATGGATTAATAATTTATCAAAAACAATCCACCTGGGAGTTGGTGGAGTGGCATATGGCATGGGTTTGCTTGCTCCCAACATCATGTGTTCGAAACCGCCCCAAATTTGCCTTGCATGTGTTTGTGTCCAGTGGACTAGCACCATAAATGAAGATCTATCAAAATTAGATTGATCAAATGTTTTACATGCTATCTGTCCAATATATGGTCTTTAAGAATTACGAGTTCAAAGGTTTTCATTTTGACCATCTATTTCATTGTTTTATATCATATAGCTAACAATGACCAGTACACTTGTTCGTCAATGAATAGTTACTCCACCAAACCTCCTGTATTTTGGTGCAATAAGAGAGCCAACGTCATCCCACATTTTCCTGATATTCCAAGAAAACCCCAAATTTTGAAATCATCTCGACATTTTCATAAGACAATAATTTCTATAAAACAACTTCTACTACACTGATATTGACTTTAATTTGTTTTTTATAATTTAAAGATTAATTTATTTTTCAGGACATTATCCCTATAATACTCTGCAAAAAAAAAAAAAAAAAACAAATAGGATTAAACAGCTAGAACAGGAGAAAAAAAATATTAAAAAAAATCTTTAAAACTAATTTTCATTTATTTTCAATTTTCACTATTTCTATTATTTAAAAATAACTTATTTTCCCAGCAAACATCACATAAATTTGGAAAATGCCCAACATTCCCCTGATAAGAGAAACACCCAATAAGGTTATTTCCAATAATTCATGCACCAAAAATAAGCAAATCTAAGTTTTGCCAAGTGGGGTGATCCCTAATCCTCTCTATACTTGTTGTGGTGGGGTGGGGGTGGCGCGGTGTGCCCACTTAGATCTGAACCTCTCGATGTATTAGAACTGGGCCAGATCGCACTCCAACCGAAGTGGGGTTGAAGTGAAATCTGGGGTAGTGATGATAGAGTAGGGAGTGTTGTTTTAAGACGGTTTTCATATGTGAGATAGATTTGAGGGAGGAGGGGGCGGCGTACCGTTTAGCTACTCCAACAGGAAGTGTTAGGACGATTAGGAAGATGATGGTGGAGACGAAAATGGGAAGAGGAGAAGAAGACGTCACAAAAGAGCTACAAAAGCTTAAAAGGATTTTTTGTATGGAAACATGACCTTACTTGTACAGGATCCGTTCTACAGGCTCGTACATTTGTATCCTTGTAGCTCGGTTGGCGTGAGCCAACTGTTTGCATCCGAAGGTGGGGGTTTATCCGGCTTTCCATTGGCCGGAAGGATTAGCCTAGTTCAAAGGATTGAAAACTCACTGATAGTAAAAAAATTATAAAATAAAAACAAAATTTACAGAGAAAATCCTCTAGGACCGCATACATCCAATGAAAGCCTAAAATATTTTAGGCCCTTCAATAAGGACTTAGTTATACTTTTCGATGAGATTAATTAGCTTAATCATGTTATTTTTGTGTTTACATGTGTTTTAGGGGAAGAAAACGACTTCAGAGCTAAAATGGGAGAAAAATGCAATAAAATGAAGCAAATTGCTTGCTGGCGTTTGGATGCTAGGACCTGCGCAAAAATTCTTGCATGCTGCTTTCTGGCATTTTTTACAACTTCTTGGCGTCCGGACGCCCAATGGCTGGCATTAAGACGCCCAGAAGATCTGAAAGTCCACCTCCAGCGCGTTTTTGAGAGATTTTTTAGGGGAAAAACCTATATAAAGGATGCTAGACTCGTTTTAACGATATGCACATCTTGAGAGAAAATATGGAGCGAGGTTTGAGAGCTTTGGAAGAGCGTCAATGGGGATTTCATCATAGATTCTTCGTCAACCTCTCGCCATGAGTAACTAAATCTTTATCTTAGGGTTGCGATGAAGCCATAATCTTGTATTTTGGTGATGTATAGGTTCTAAGGTTTTCCTTTAAACGCTTTTGGTTATATGATAATGATGCTATCCATTAATTGGATTTTATTTCTTTAATGCAATATCGCTTTCTTTGGTATTTTAATCTTGTAGATTTGAATGTTAGTCATATAACGGTGTTTGATTGAATATGTTGTTAGATCTAGGATAATATATGCCATAGAGATAGGTTATGCCCCAATCTACATCCACATCCTTTATTTGTTGACTATGTGAAGGTTTGTAACCAAAACGAGTCTTTTTAGCGTTGATAGTGAAACCCTAGGTCTATACTTGCCATTGACTCATTGAGCGAGGTTAGAGTGGATTCGTACTATGAAATCTTTTCTCTGAGTAAATCAAAACATTGTCTTTTAATTTGTTAATTTAGGAATAAAACCCCTTCAAACCAACACTTCATTTTCTAATAGGATTAGTTTAGAAATCAACACTTTGTTTCCCATTAGGATTAGTTTAGGAATTTAGGAAATAACGCAAATTAGCCTTTTTGTCCCAGTGGATGCGATACCCGATTAACATCTGTACTATCGCAAGTAAAGATAGTAGCAAGGGATAAATTATATGTGTACACCCTGTTTTAGGACGATCAACGTCCCAACAGAATCTAGTTCCATATCGTTTACGGGAGGGGTCCTCATGTGGCATTTTTCTTCTTTTTTTTGTCATTTCGTGATACGGTTGATATCGACCATCTGCCAATCTGTTCTTCTTCAACATGTAACTGCCTTATTTTGCTGAACACAACAGAATGATCGATATCAACCATATCGCGAAATAACAAGAAAAAAGACGAATCTGGGTTTTCTCCCTTGATTGCTTGTGCTACTCTATAGCCTGTGAGGGAAAAGAAGAAGATAGAGAGAGATGCCGGCGACAATGTGGAGCTGAGGAGGGGAAAAGAGCTTCATTCTCGGCCGATTGCACACGGGTTTGGATAGAATGTCTTTGTGATGACGGCAGTTGTGAATGTGTATGCAAAATGTAGGCAGATTGAAGATGCACGGAGGATGTTTGATATAATGCCTGGGAGAGATTTGGCCACTTAGAATGCAATTATTTCTGGGTATGCACATAATGGGCTTGCAAAGAGAGCATTGGAGTTTGTTTTTTATGATGCAAAGAGAAGGGAAGAGGCCTAACTCGATAACACTTGTCAGTGTCTTTGAGGTCTTATGCTGATATTGGGTCTTTGAGGATTGGCAGGGCTATCCATGGCTACACTGTTAGGGCTAGATTTGAGCTGCTTGTGAATGTTTCTACTGCACTTGTGGACATGTATGCGAAATGCGGCTTAATTGGGATTGCTAGGTTGGTATTTGACAGGATGCGAGTTAAGAATGTGGTCTCATGGAATTCAATGATAGATGGTTATGCTCAGTGTGGAGATTCAGGTGAGGCAACGACCCTCTTTTGACAGGCTATAGAGCAGCACCAGCAACCAAGGGAGAAAACCCAAATTCGTCTTTTTTCTTGTTATCTCGCGATATGGTTCAACCATTCTGATGTATTCAGTAAATGAGACAGTTACATGTTGCAGAAGATCTGACTCATAGAATGGTCAATATCGACCATGGGATGGTCGATATCGATCATATCGTAAAACGACAAAAAAAAAAAAAAACCTTATCCATAAATACGATGTTTCTGGACCTCAGGAGTAGTATGGGGCCCCACCGGGATTTATGCAGTAAATTCCTCAAAAAAAAGAAAAAGTAAAAAAGGTTTGTATGGAAACTTTGCTACATCTGTCCTACTTGCTTCCTGCGAGTGTGAAATTTATAAGCGGACCCAAACACAATACTTGGATTTTGGGTGCAATTGCAAAATCAGGATGCTCATGTGATTTTTTTATTTATTTTTGTCTCCTAAAGTCCACAAGGGTAATTTGAGAGTCAATTTTGGGAAGCCCACCACCTTACGGGCCGGGCTAGGGATAGAGCCATCCCAACACAGCTCTTTGACGTTTATTTGTGTTGCATGTGTGATTATCATGGGTGTGTTGCCTCTGTCCATCATGTATGTAACATATGTGTGAGTAAATTTATGGAATTGATCTTTGTGATTATATTAAATAAATATGAATATTTTTAATGTTATATGTATTCAATTCCATGCAAACAAATAAGACCATTTGAAAATGAGTTTTCTATGTATTTTAATTCTATGGCAAACAAATGTCTATTTGAATGAATTAGTTTCTGTGCATTTGAATTTCATGCAAATAAGCAGGTCGATTTGACTTGACTTCTTATATATTTTAATTTCATGCAGACAAATTGACCCATTTGATTCAACTACTTTCTATGTATTTTAATTTCAAGAAAAAAAAATAGTGGAGTCTTAATCGAGGTTCTATGTACATACAACAATCTGATTCTGGATATAAAAGTTCTTGAATTTTATATGCGCGGATTTGAAACTGGGTCCGATTTCTCACAAATTTAAAGTAGTAGGTCTCATGCCCGCTTTGTTCAGAATAAGAGAACACTTGGATAATCTTATACCCATTTGCAACCATTCCTTCTCCATTCACATCTTTAATAATCCATTCTTAGAGCTCAATTTACCATGAACTCCTATGAATTCATTTTCATGCAAGCTAACATGCTCGATATCTACTACAGTAACAAAAAAAAAAATCTCTTCCTGTTAGAACATAATTAGCATCTCATTAACTGATAAACTGAATGATCTTACTTGCATGTCCGCCTTAAACCCTCCACTTAACCCTCAATTACAATATAATATATATATATATATAGATAGATAGATAGAGAGAGAGAGAGAGAGAGAGAGAGAGAGAATTTGAAGGTCAGGGTTCAAGGTCAGTTAAGCCAACCAAGCTCTTGTCAACCAATCTGACCCATCTAGATGACAGTAGCTAGTGGCCCGCCAGAATTATGTGAGAGAAAAGTGATGACCGCAAGCGATGTCTGCATGAGGGTTTGCACGCAGGCGAGCTGTCCACCTCTCTTGATTAGAACTGGACTTTATGTATGGATGAGTTAGCATTAATATCACCCCCAATCAATAAATATGCACCAACCTTAAATTCCAGTCTAATCTATGGATACTGCTACAATTAGAGCGATATTTGTGAGAATTGCTTGGACCAGAGGAATTCGTGGCTGAGAGTCGACACAAATTGTCCACATCAAAACTCCTTGCAGGTGAGAAACACTAGACACCCTAGTGGTTTAAGGGGTCTCGTCACACACGGCCGTCGAAGGATCGATTGCGCGACAGACAGCTTAATACAAGGGAAGCTATACCACTCACCCATCTAGCCAGAAAAATAAAAATAAAAATAAAAATAAAAAAGGAAGGATAAAAAAAAACTCCCTTCTAGGCGTCAGCATTGTAGGATTCCTCAAAATCATATTAAAAAAGGAGCATAATTTTCCTAATGGGTCAGAGACCATGGAGGACCTGACAGAATATTATCAAGACAAAATACAAATTATCAAAAAATAGAATATGGTACACATCTGATGCCCCTTCTCAATTGCGTGACCATTTTGTTTGGCCTCATATATGCCTGGTGTTACATCATGGATGTATCCCCTCCGCATGTGCTGGCAGCCGACCATAAAAACTTTTGAGTCACTACTTTCACATTGAAAAATACACTCAACCTGCCTTTTGCAATGAGAAATAAGTTCCCTGTGGAAAGTTTTTTCCTCAATGCTCAATGACCGGTTCCGAAAGCATATCTTTCAAAATGAGAATATCCAAGGGATCTGCATTAGTATTTAAACAGGCAAGTAGTTCAAGAGTTTCCAACTGATCAAGAAATCACATGCACGAGGAAACAATTGGATCCAAAAGTCAGACAGGAGAGATCAGGAAAATGGAATATAGCATAGCTTCACTGCAAAGCTAAATCGAAGTTAATCATATGCAAGAACAATAAAAAATAAATTATAATAATAAAGGACAGTTTAGGGGAATGTCATGTGATACGACTTCACTGCCAAACTCAATTGAAGTTGCCTGCAATTGTTTAAACTCACTGCAGTTGCTTAGATATGATCCGGCAATCGGCATGCTACAAAACTTGTTTGTTCTGGAATCTATAACATGATTTATTCCAACGCAAAAAGAACTGGTATATCACCAAACTTCAGGTGCATTTATACGTCAAGGAGAAGCCTCCTAGGGTCTTCCACAACTTCTTTGATCCTACGCAGGAAGAAAACTGCCTCTCTTCCATCAATCAGCCTATGATCGTACGTCAATGCAATGTACATCATGGGCCTCGGAACAACGTTCCCACCAACCACCATAGGGCGGGACACTATTGAGTGCATGCCTAGGATGGCCGACTGAAAAAAAATAATAATAATAAAAAAGTCATGATAAGTTTTCATGCCAAGAGAACTTTAGACTTTTTCACTGAGTGAAAAGAAGTAATGGTAGAGGACATACTTGTGGAGGATTGATGATTGGCGTACTCAAAAGACTTCCATAGACACCACCATTGGATATTGTAAATGAGCCTCCAGCCATCTCATCAATTGATATTGTGCCATCAGTTGCTTTCTTTGCAAGAGTGCTTATCGTCTTCTCTATCTCAGCGAAGTTCATTTTTTCTGCACCGCGTATAACTGGGACGACAAGGCCCTGTAATATCATATGAACTTGGTCAAATGAATCAAAGCAGCGCATGACCAGCAAGATGTCCAAGAAACATGGAGCAACCTCTTGATAGAAACACAAACACCACATAGCAATGGCCATGAAATGTCAACATAGGACAAGATACAGCTACCAAAAACATACTTTCAGCTGTCTAAGCATGAGAAGAAACACAGCAGATGAATGCAAAGTTCAATGATCAACTTAGTTATGCAATAACCAACAGCCAGGGAATATAAGTTAAATGAGGATGGCGTTTCTAGAAATAATACAGGGATCTAGAATAGGTACGGTGACAAAGAACATCACCTAGAATAAATTGTTAAATTCTTAGCATCAGTTGGTGCTGGGGATTCAAATAGAGCAGACATTTTGTCCCATTAAAGGTTTAAGATGATAGCTTCTCATTTCTTACGCCAGTTTTAGGTTCAGGGACTCATGGAATGCTATTCCATGGCCTTTTTTTCCTTAATGAAAGTGTCTCCAGCACCATCTAAGAATGCAACTTTTCATCATGTCCCAAGAGAAGAAAATGTAGATTCAGATGTACCTGTCCAACTGTGTGCATATTACAGCCACCGCCCCCCCACCCATCTACTTGATAGATAACCCATATTTAAATTTAAAAAAAAAATCCTTTTTCTTATAAATACAATTTTCAATTCTCTCTAGAAAGAAAGAAAGAAGAAAAAAGCAGCAGACATTTTGGCCCATTAAAGGTAATATCTTCTCATCTTCAAAGGCCAGTTGCAGATTGAGGGACTCATGGAATGTTATTCCATGCTGGTTTTCACTGAATGAAACAGTCTCTATAGCATCATCTATAAATGCAACTTTTCACCATGTCCCAAGAGAAGAAAATGTAGATTCAGATGCATCTATGTAAGCAAGATTTGATTGGGCAAATATCAATGTAGCTAATGGCTTGATTTTAGATGCTCTCCAGCTTTGTGTGCATATTAGGGCCCCCAGTCCCCCACCCATCTACTTGAAAGATAGCCCATCTTCAAATATAAAAAAATATAGCCCATATTTAAATAAATAAAAAATCCTAGTTCTTATAAATACAATTTTCAGTTCTCTAGGTAGAAAGAAACAAACTAACAAACAAATTGGTTTAGCCGATAAATGTTCCAGCAACTCCAATCCCAGATGAGATAAGATGGAAAGAATGCCGAAGAAATTTATTCCCAAGTCCGCAATTAACATTACTTCTCCGACTTGGTTACAACTTACAATGCAGGATAGCACTTTGCCGATGGATAACTTACACAATAGACAGAAGATTATCATCAATGGTTGCCTCCTTTGTCTCATTGTTTGGGAAAACATTAATAAACTTTTTCTTAATTGCTCAATAGCAAGGACGGTCTAGCTAGTAGTTGTCTTGGTTTGAGGCCTCATGGGTGTTCCCTAATGATATTGCTACACATTTTGAAGCTTGGCTGTTTGGTTTTCAACACAAGCGCAGTGGCCCTTTGATTGTGCCCTTTCTTGGTGACATTATGCTCACAGTTGAAGAAAGAATGACCATAACAAGATCAATGAGTGGGTTGACTACTACGATGAGGAAGTGATTGATATCCTGGGCAACTGCCTTGAATCTGTTTTCTACAATCTTACCTGATACTCTTGGTAGAAGTGAAGGTGATTCCTCTAACGTGATCGCATGGGTGTCTAACCACAAGGCAAACCCTTAGAAATTTCAGTACCATTTTAATGAAATCAGGAGCCATCCTCAAGCATTAAAGTTGCCTTTTATCATGAGGTTAGATCAGCCAATTATATGGTGGATGTTTTTTTTAATGACGGTCAGTTATTTTATTGAAAAAATGAAGAAGAAAACAAACAGGAATACAACAAATGAAATAAGCAAACAACCAGAAAAACAATCGACCAAAAGAATTAAACATCAAAAGAAATGAGAAATGTGTAGCTGAAAGATTCCTTCCCTAGCAAGAGCATCCGCCATATCATTCGCATTGTGCAAGACATGGCGAAAAGTAAGATTCAATTGAGAAGAAATATCTTGCACCTCCTCCACCCAATCTGACAATCTCCAAGGAACAGAAGATTTTCCCAACCCCCACTAGATGGGGGAAAAAGGAGTCTCCTTCAATGATTGCATTATAACCTCCCAATTTTCACAATTCATGACAGCCCACCAATAAAGCAAATCAGCACCAATAGCGTCCAAAGAATTAACAGGACCTGAAAATTCCTTCACAACCTGCCAATAACACCCCCAATTCTTCCCATACAAATTTGACGAACAAAACTACCATCAAAACTCAACTTTAAAATACCTTCTGGTGGACAGTGCTATCTGATTCTATGCACCATTTTAGAATGCCGCCCCCCTTTGAAGAAGCCACCCACAATCTTTCAAGGTCTTCCAAAGGAACCCCAACAAATTCAGGTGCACCACTTGCTCATTCCGAAACAGTCCAGACAATAGATTGAACAACCTTATTTACTGATTTACTTTTACCGTAAAAATTCTATAATCCCTTTCCAGTCAACCTTTGAACAACCTCATTTAATGGTGCATGGCACAACCCAACACATGTCAAACATGCTAATAAGTAATAATAGCAACCCATACTCTATACACAAAGGGACAATGAATCAACAAATGACTAGCCGATGATTATATGGCAGATGATTTAGCCAAGCAAGGGGTTGAGAGGATGTCTCCTTGGGTGGGTGTTATGTAATTGGGGGTTGGGAGGGGGACAATGCTCTTGTACCCTCTTGCTTTTGTTTTCTCTTTGTTTTCATTCTTTGTAATTTGCTCTCTTTTAAATGAAAGCTTTTGTTACTGATATAAAAATAATAATTAAAAAAACTCTCGGTAGAAGATAGGGTGACGTTGTCAAAGATGGTAGATTACATACCCAACCCATCGTTTAGTGGCTTCCCCATGGCAACAGCTGGTGGAAACTCAATCTCAATGCATTTGCTTTGGGAAAACAAAGGATAACCATAATCGTAGGTCTGTTTGTGTTTGTAACGGAACAAGACTAACTTTTACCAAAAAATAAAAAACAGAAGACTAAATATCTTCATTATCTAAACAAACTAGGAACACACTATTGGAAGTGATTCAGTATTTTTTTTTTTTTTTAATAACCTTTGCAAATCAATTTTTGCCTTTTATTCGAGGTAACCCCCCGAAGTGTGAACTAATGATGCTTTTTGTCCATATAATGCATATAACAATAGTTTCCAGTTGGGCCAGTTCAATGGCTCTATATGAATTAGCATTTTTGTTTATCCTTCTCCCCCTTCTCAATCCAATTTGGAGACAATTATGTTCGTTATACCCTTCATGCCTCATTTAGGAATAAACAATTCATGGGGCAGTTGGAGTATCACAGGAGGAATTATAACAAAAGCGGGTATTTGGACTTACAAAGATGTGGCTAGGGCACATATTGTGTTTTCTGGCTTGTGCTTCTTCGCAGCTATGAAGCCATTGGGTATATTAAGACCTAGAAATATTTTGTGATGAACGTACAGGAAAACCCTCTCTGGATTTGCCCAAGATCTTTATCAAAGGTGGGGCATGAAGAAAGATGATATAAGGAGAAGAAAGGAAACAGGTTTTGTAATTAAAGGGACTGTAATCTCTTCCCTTAATATAAGGGAGAGGATGATGACATGCAGAAGAAGGAGAGGACACTTGTCTCGAGGTTGAGAAATTTGGCAAGCTGAAAACAGGAGATTTCATGATTAAGAGGAACATCAGATGCAACTCCAATTGCAGTCTCTGGAAAGTAGGCCGTAAACTTGTTCGAATCGTTTGAATGCCCTTCGGTGCCTAACGGGATTTGGCATACTGTTATGCATATGATCCAAGATTATTGCACCTTAGAAATCATATTAGAAGTCCGAACTCTCACAGATAACTTCAACGAATGACGTATCATCCACCTCAGCATATTCATGCTTTTTTCCACTGTAGTTTGGTACACATGGATGGTTGTCAAACTTTCAAAAGTTTAGTACGACCTAACGACCATATCCTTCATTCTACTATTTATGTAGTATGATGCAAAGACATTTAGTCCCAGATTATCTTTCTGCCAGTTTGAATCTTGTGGTATGATGCAGACATTTAGTCCCAGATTATCTTTCTGCCAGTTTGAATCTTGCACCACTGTTAGACAAACTGAGTTCAATGTAATCCTTCTAATGCCCTATTCATTTGGGATCTTGAGGCTTCTTGGCAAACGAGTGCTCCCGGTATCAGAATATGCTGGGATTCTGCAGGAAGAACCACTTGATGAAAATTTCTCCAATCAGATTATATTATCTCCCCAATATTGGAAGCCAAAATGTTTCATCCTATTCATTAACTACTGGTAAAGCTGAGGTCAAATTGATTCAAAATCATCTCCTTTGCAATTGACCCATCGAAAGAAAGCTTTGCCAATGATCCATCAAATGAAAGCTAAAGCTGGACTAAAACCTGAACACATGAAAAAAGAAGTCTAAATTTCAAAGTTTTTTTTTTTTTTTTGGTTAAATTATTTCTAAGGTATTTCTTATTAATAGACACGTCTGAATGCTCTCAACACATTGGTTAGTGCCTCAGGTTCTTCCATTGAGCAGAACCCATCACACTTAGCACAAATTCAATATATATTAGATTTTTTAGTGTTCTCGTGCAAAAGTTGAGGAGTCTCTCTACCATTCAGCTATGCCAGGGTCATGGATTAGATTTCAAGAAACTGCCTTGTATTTTGGGACCTATCTCATCATATTTTCTTTCTAGATGTGCTGCATGAGGCAAGCTAGACTGCACCCGATCTTGGCATCTAGGACCTCCCTTTTGTATTATTTGGGGTTTTGCCTTCTGGTTTCCAACAAAACAAGAGAACTTTTGAAGGTGAGCTTTGCATGCAAAGAGCTCTAGTGGTTGAAACCAAAGTTACTTGATTCGCAGTTCAACCAATTCGGATTTGAATTCGCAGTTCGCAATTCGACAGTTACTCAGATTTGAAAATTCGATGGGGTGGGTTTTGTTAATTCGTTTTTCAATTCACTTGATTCGTAGTTCGAATTCGATGAATTCACTGGACTAATTCAAATATATAATATAATAATTGGCGATGGTTCATGTCTAATTTGATATTATAGTTTGCAAAAGTCATTAAACGTCACAAAAGATATATAAATAACATTTCAAGAAAAATTATAAAAATTTATTAAATGCGTTTTAATCCAAGCAAAAATGTCTCATGCGATCAATACGTTCCATTGAAAATAAGATTTGAAAGATTATTAAAGGGTATCAAAGTGTGTTCTCAGTGGGCCCACAAGGCCATTTTAGTCTTTCCATTCTCCATGGGACTCAATGTCTAAAGTAAGCCCATAGCCTCCATTGTGATCACATTCCCTAATAATCATTTAATTACACATAGAAGGCCGTCTGCTCTGAGCCCATCTTTATAATACTAATTGTTAGGGGTCTCTAATGAATAGCTCAAATATTTTCAATAGTTGCCCAAAGAGGGACCAGGTGTGGTTACAGAGTGACATAAATAGAGTCCAATCACGTCTTATCTATCTTATCTAGCTAGCATCCATAGATATCTCACTGTGAGTCCATATCATCTTAGTTTCTCACTTGAGAGAAGTGAAACTCTATTCTTGGGCCCGCTTATTATAAATTTGAACTACTCAAAACTAATTACCCACATTGATTTATGATTAGGGAAATTTTCCCTCCAATCATAGTTGTATCAATTGCTGAATACATCAATTAAAAATATATGATTAAAAAAGTTAAATCACATATTTTA
Organism: Persea americana; assembly: GCA_029852735.1. Lineage (NCBI taxonomy): Eukaryota > Viridiplantae > Streptophyta > Magnoliopsida > Laurales > Lauraceae > Persea > Persea americana. Next base: position 89,222,595 of record CM056810.1, read on the forward strand.
GCCACTATCAATCTGACGGTCAAAAGGACTCTACCCAGAGTCTGGTCTTTAGTATTGTAAATTTCAAAAGTGGGCCGCTGAGAAATTCAATTCAATGAACTCAAAGAATACAAGGGCAGTATCGTCCTTAACAATGCACCATCTCTTGCCCTTTTATCCGGCTTCGAAATGGAAGGGTGGAGCGAGAAAATCAAGAAAGGATTAAGCAATTTCGAAATGGAAGGGAGGAGCGAGAAAATCAAGAAAGGATTAAGCAATTTCGAAATGGAAGGGAAGAGTGAGAAGAAAATGGGAAGAGTTATACACAATCAAAGGAGGAGATCTAAAAACGGAATGACAGGAAACATTCTATAGAGACTTGCATTGTAGGAGAATGAAACGAATAAGTAACTTCATCTTCTTCCCGTGATTTTTGAACTACACCGAACATGAGCTTTTGAGATTTTTGAACCATAGCGAATTGAATTGCAATTTATTCGAAACGGATTGTGATTCAACATCCATGGAAGCGAATTAAGTAACTATGGTTGAAACCCAGATGGATTGACCCATGGGCCTGCAAAAGTAAACTGATCTACATACACCTAAGGCATTTACAAGCCGACCCCAATATAGTTGCGACAAGGCTCTAATGTTGATGACAAGCTGGTGTTTTTTTATTATTATAATTGGAAAGGGGGATGAGGTGCTTCGACCGAGCCCTTGGAGCTATTATCATGTTGCATCATTGTCTCACACTTCAACAGAAGATATTTGTACATCTGCAAAAGCTTTCAGTTGATTTATGAAGTAGTCCATTGATGCACGTAACTAAGAAGCTAGATGTTCTGAATAGCGAAGAGTCAAGACTTAATGATAGAAGAATTAATTCAGAGAATACTTAGGAAGGATATTGTGATACCTTAGGGGTACCAACAGCAATACTAATATCAATATAATCTCTATATATGATATCTTCCCCATCGATCACTGCATTTACTATTGGCTGATTCTGGAGTGCACTGACAGCCGCCTGTACAAAATGAAAAAAAAAAAATTTAGAATCCAAACATCAGCAAAGAAAAAGGTGAACTATCTGCTAACGTGTCACATACTTTCACAAATCCAGACATGAATCCCAACTTCACCCCATGCTTTTCATAAAAAGCATCTTTATAGTCAGAACGGAGCTTCATCAAGTTAGTCCTGCACCATACCACAAATAAACAAGAGAAAAAAGTGACAAACCATTGAAACTATCGTCATCAATAGAGCTGCTACATGAAGAAATACCATAATGCCAGCATTTAAGAGGGTCAAGAATCACACAAACAGAAGTGAACCTCATACCGGTACACTTCATAACATGCCACATTAGATGACTTCCCGCACCCCTGAACTTTTATCAGTCTATACCTAACATGGTTGTCAATTTCGGTTTGGATCCAGGATTTTTACGTTTGTATAAGAAGAGTTTTATGCATTTCCAAAAAAAAAAAAAAACACTAAAGAGCAGGAGTTCTTTTGTAATTTTTTTAATAAATACATAAAGGCCTCAACTGAATGCAAACTACAAAACAATTGCAAGTCGTACAATTCATTTGGCATGTAGAAATAACATCACATAGTTGATTTAGTAAATAAACTAAATGTATATACTTTATACGTAATTTTTAAATCTTAGTATTTTTACATTTTTCCACATATATGTATATATTTTCCCAAAACAAAACTCCAAAATATATCATCAAAATTCCGAATAAGCTGAAACATTTCGGTTTGGAGCCAACTTGAAAAAAGGTCTGAAACGAATTGACAGCTACAAATCCCCTAAACTTGTGTAAATAGGTCATGAAAATAAAAATGAAACCGATGCCAGCTTTTGTTGAGAAAAAAAAAGGGGAAAAGTCCAATCAGTAGAAGGGAAACATGGTTTGTTGAATACTATAAGCTAGGTTGCAAGGGTACAGAAGTTCGCAAGTCAGAATACAATAATGGTACAAGGTGTCTAATTTGGAAAATCCAAAATACAGGATTTGTGGATTCAGCAACAATAATTATGTGTAAATAAAAAATACAAATAATATGAGCCCATGGCAAAGCGGAACGTGCTCAATACTGCAACCTGAGGTTGTGGGTTCAAGTCATGCTACCAATAAAAAACAACAACATAAAAAAATAAATAAATAAATAAATAAACCCTCATTCCAAAGAATAAAGTTCAAATTTTAGTTAGATTTTTTTAAAAACAAAGTTCAATAATAATGCATTAACTGCAGAAACAATGTTTAAATTAGCACCAGAAGAAACTTCTCTGATGTTGCTCAATTCAAAGAACCCATGCACATAGATAAAAACCAACAGGGATTTTGAACTGAATCACATACATGTCAATCTCATTAAATGTAGTCAGCAACGCAAATGTGTTTTGGGAGTCCTTCAAACGTGTGGCGACCCGTTTCCGAAGTCTTGTCATAGGAACCTGCAAGCATCACAGTTTCAAAAGAGTTAAAGCAATGAAAAAAATTATTCTCTAAATCTTAATGAATAAAGGATTTATCCTCCTCGGTGAAAAACATATTTATATTACGAGATAAGTCAGGGACTTACTCGCCTTTCCCTTTCCTTGGGAGGAAGTTGAGGTTCTGTAGCTGTGACTTTTGGAGGTGATGCGGCAGGTTCCTTAGGCTTATCTTTCCTGGCAGGTTCTGCTTTGGGCATTTCCTTGTCCACTGTTTTCTTTTCTGCAGCAGTAGGCTGTGGAGCATCCTTTTCTGATTTTGTCTCTGGTTGAGCAACTGTTGCACTGCTATCAGACTTTGCTATGACTGCAACCTTGGTTCCTGGCACTACTGTATCACCTTCCTTGGCTACAAACTACCAAAATTTGCACGTATATATGGCAACATTACCACATTTAGAAGCATGTCCGTTTTCAAAGATGCATGTGGAAAATAATAACACCACAAAACAAAACAAGACTTGTAATAGAGTCACTGTTGTTTGATCTTATAGCATGTGTGTGTTGGGGTAGGGAACTTAGTATACCTTCTGGATGATTCCAGCTTCAGGACTAGCAACATCAATTGTCACCTGATACATAATTGACATAGGAAAGCATGCTCAGAAACAACCCCCAGCATTTACAAATGTTTAAAACTGTAATGTTTGTGAGAATACCTTGTCAGTTTCAACTTGGGCAATTGTTTCATCAACTTCGACTCTATCACCAGGTTCTGCTCCATAGAGATAACACACAGTAAGGTCCAGTTAAGATAAATTGCATACACATCCATAAAGAAACACACATCAGATGCGATTCAATCAATGAATAATAGAGATAAATTTATAGAAATCCTAATATGACAGAAGTCTTGGCATACATACTCTTCAAGAATGTTGCCAGAGTGCCATCTGTAATAGATTCACCCATGAAAGGAACAACGGCATCAACTACGTCACCTGCATTATAGAAGAAAAGAAAAAATAACATCTCAGTCAGCATTGCTTCAAAATTTAGCTAGAGAATTATAAGAGCTAGAAAGGAGATCCAAAGAGGGAGGTGCATGAAGCATCGCACCACTGTCTGAAGCAAATGACCTAATCCATACTTGGTAAGGAGAATCTTTCTGAAGAAACTGAAACCCCCTGCACATTTTCACATTAACTTTTACTAAGCAAAGACTAAATGCACTATGATGACTGACAGCTCTTAGGGGATTTATAATAGATTCCAACAAACTAAGATATGTTGATACACACAACAGGTGTAGGAGCAAAGTGAGGACTATAATAGTACTTAAAAGGAAGTACTTGTGGGAGAAGAAAAGTGAAAAGACATGTTTCTTTGTGATGCTAACCTCAGAGGCTTCGAACCAACTGGACCACCTGCATGGATTTGTTATTAATTCATGGTGTTAGCCTCAATGAAGGTAGAGGAATGCAATCAAGCCATGGAGATATAAGATTAACAGGATCACCTGGCATAATATGGTAACCGAAATTCTGAACATGCCTATACCCTCTTACCATAAACAATGTCTGCACATAAGCATTTGGAAATGAAAAGAGTAAGGAAACTCGCTCAAAGAAGAGAGCAATACATAAAACTAACATATGAAATACCATACAATATCATAACAAGTGCAAAGCAACTACAGAAAAATACTAGCGCATCAATTTGTACAGAAACTCTCTCTCTCTCTCTCTCTCTCTCTCTCTCTCTCTCTCTCTCTCTCTCACACACACACACACACACACACACATCTTGGTCCTCTTCATGTGGATCTTCTACTTGTAGGAGTTAGCTCTCTCTCCCATCTTGGTCCTCTTCATGAGGATCTTCAACTTGTAGGAGTTGGCAGGTATCAATCAACACAATAATTCCACGCTTCCATACACTAGTGGTTGAAATCAACAACAGCAAACCATGCGTAAATTCAAAAATCCACCCAAAGTTTTAGCAGCAAAATAACTTCTCTTATCCCAGTTCATTTTCAGATGATATTTGTATCTTCTCATCTGCTAAAAATTCACAGTTCCCAACTTCAACCTGATCACCAGTTTGGTTCCCCATCTAAAATGTTCATCATAGCATTTTAAATGAAGTTTTATCCAATCCAATATTTCACACTTTCAAAGTAAGATTCCCAAATTCTTCTTCTAATTCCTTTTTACTGACACCAACCAAGACGAAAATTTGTTATTGTCTTTCCAAAATGTAAATTTATTTGACCCATTCCATTACCAACTTCCCAATTCCCACCAGGCACAACCCGAGGCCGACATCTGAAATCTACGCCATGAATCCAACCACTCAAAATCCATAACCCTAATCCACGTCAACAGCTCCCAATTCAACCCAAACCCAAACCTCATGATCGGGATGCATCATGGTGGATCCACAAAAAAGGCTTTGCAATCTAATTCTCCTCGACATCAACACTTCAAAATCAGAGTATCCAAAGACAGAAATGAAAAGGGCAGAAGCTTTCCAAATCCAGAAGAACACAAAAACACAAACGCACATGAGAAAAAAATATCGAGATCTACAGAAAACTCAAACCCTAGGTACAAAACCGAGATCTAATCAATCAACTGAATGTGAATGGAAAGAAAAAGGAGAGAAATGAATCGTAGCTTACAGCGACCGGGCGACGAATCAGGCGAGCGATCCTCGACGCCATGTCTTGTTCGGATCTCCTTCGATGAAACGAGATTCGAAGAGAAAACCCTAGAAACGGGAGAATACGATGAAGAAGAAGAAGGTTCGAGAAGCGAGCTTTATTCTTCCGTCAAAAGTGAAAGATAACAAATCTCAGTCTAATAGGAGACGAGAAGAAAAGCAAGAATGAGCTTTCAGCTTTTTCAGTAGTGAGAGAGTACTAGTCAATGAAGCCACGTGTTAGAGGGCCATGTTTGGATGATCGTGGCCGCTCATTTTAGGCGAGCCGAAGATGGCCCACGAAATCATGGCTGACTAGTATTATGTGGCAATTTTGCTGGTTAAATTTTGATGGCAAGAGCCCTGCGGTTGGAGGGTCTATTTGGATAACTTTTTGGTCGAGTGGTACTGGTACACAAATTACGAGACAACCTACTTGTCACGGGAAACTTTTCTGACTCTACCGGTGTAACGATACGGTGATAAAATTACGGGAGTTCGCCACAAAACTTGTTCTCCCCACCACATTAGAAGACTTAAAAAAAAGAAGTAAGTTTTTTCTAAACCCCCCCCCCCCCCCCCCCCCCCCCCCACCTTTCTTTTTCCTTCCTCCTTTTCCCACCCTCCACCCTCCTCCCTCCTCCGGCGGAGAGGGAGCCCCGGCCAGCAGCCGGCAGTGGAAACCTCGGCCAACTGGCCGGCCTCCCTCCCCCTTCTCCCTCTTTCTTCCTCCCTCCCCTTCTATTTTCTTTCCCTCTTCTCCTTCTCTCCCTTCCTCTTCTTCCCTCTCCTTCCCTCCCTTACTCTTGTTCTCCCTCTCCCTCCCCAGCCAGTCGCCGCCAGGGAGGGAGATCGGGCTAGAGCAGCTGGAAACCCATCTGCAGCCCAGGGGTTGCTGCCCGATCTCCCTCCTCACCTGCGACTGGGAGGGGGAGGGGGAGGAAGGAGAGGGAAGAAGAGGAAGGGAGAGAGGGAGAAGAGGGAGAGAAAATAGAGGGGGAGGGAGGAAGAAAGAGGGAGAGGGGAGAGGGAGGCCGGCCGGTTGGGGCTCCCTCCTCGCCAGAGATTGGGGGGGAGGGTATTTTATAGTTTTTATATTTTAAAAATTGTAACTGTAATTTATTTTAAAAAATCGTTAAAAAATTGAATTGCGGTTAATCGTATTAGACGGTTCGGTTACAGTTAATTGTCATTTAAATTTATTTTTATTTTTTTGTCAGAATGCAAAATACATGTTCAAAAGTCAAAATAAAATATCATAAATAACAAATTACATAATTCCAAAATATTAAAGTAGCATTAAAATGTTCACATAGACAAATCAAATAATAAAGTGCATTTTTCCAGCAAGGACATCCTTGATCCTTCACTTTTTCCTCTTTCATTTTTTGTTCCAACGATTATGGCTCAAAAGTTAAAAGGGGTTATTAAAGTTATAAAATTACACAATACCCATTTTTTCTTTTTCTTTTTTTCCTTTTAAATTGAGGTGTAACGGTTTTGGTTAATCGTGTTTTTTGGGAAAACGGTTGACCGAATCGTATTTTATAGATCGGTTCGATTAATAACCGTGAGTGAAGACTAAAAATTGAAATCGAACCGTGAAGCACGCTTTTCTGATTTTGATAATTGTAACCAAAACTATGAAACATGGTTATTAATTGTCGGTTCGGTCTTCTTTTAGTCGATTATTCAATCGTTTAGATGATTTTTCGGTTTTCTTTTATACCCCTACCTGACTCTATGCAATTATATGAGATGAGACACCCTTACGAGTGGGATGTCCCATTTTTCTCTGTCATTTATTTGGAATCTGAATTGCGATTCTTACTCTTTTTTCTTTAATTGGCCTAATGGCCAAGAGATGAAAGGATAACCTCCCCACCCACACAGGCCAGGTTTAAGAAAATGATAAAATTTCGATCTGAATAATTTTGGAGTCATCATAAAAGTCAAGTACAACACATTTGAGTAAAATATCATAGCAAAAGTTGTGTTTTATTACGTGGTCTGTTTTGTGTGGGACTCATCTAGCAAGGTCTGTTTCATATGATGTACTATACAATATAACAATAATCATATCCATTCTAGTGTCCTTATTTGATTATGATCAATTGTGTGATGAGGTTGTGTAACCATGTTTCTACAAGAGCCGAAATAAGTGGGATCAGTCTCAGACACAGTATACTAGTAGAAAAGCCATGTTTTTGCATTTTTAGTTTGGGGCGGGGCGGGGCGGGGCGGGGCGGGGCGGGGATGTTTTTCCTCCAATAAAAACTTTAATCATTGATGCAAATGTTTTTTTCACGAGGAGAAGTGCAAAACTAAATTTAATTTTTCTAAAATATCATCAAGAAATCATTTCTAACAAAAGAGAATAAAACAATAAGGAAAAATCTCAAAAACACCCCACTTTAAAAATGCATCTTTTTCCTCCCCTCTTATTTTTGGTCATGGGGCCCGTGTTGATTCAATCTAATATTTTCATACATATTACCCCCATGAATAGTCACAATTCTAAGTTCGACACTCATCAAACTTTTCCTCATGATTGAATTTAAATTATGATAAAATGAAGCCTCTAAACCATTAAATTATAGGGCTATGGATCAAAAGGTGTGGATGATTTTATGGATTAAATATTTTATATATAGATAGGCCTCATATGGATCTTTCCATATATTAAACTTTCATAATCATCATACATCCCATTGGACCTAACTATGAGGGATGTTTTCTCCTAAAAAATGCCTGGACAGTTTACATTTATTTACTTAAAGAAACAGTTTCCCCCAATATAATTGGTTGGGCAACACTTTCTTCATTTTTACCCTTTCCCCAATATGGGCAGTCCCTTTTTTGTATTTTTGAGTTTTTTCCCCGAAAACCACAGTTTGAACCATTTAAACTATGAAGAAGAAGACAGACAGGTAGGGGGCCAAATTTTAGCAATTGGATCATCATAACTTGTGGAGATTGAGTTGGTTTCCTGTGTTTATGTTTATACGTGAGATGTGGGGCTTGAGTTTGATCTTCTTGTGGGAACTGCACTTGTATCCATGTATTGTAAAGTGGGGTTAGTTGAAACTGAAGGATGTTGTTGCTTGGAATGCCATGATCTCGGGGTTCTTGCGAGAGGGGTCAGTCCATGAGGTTTTGAACAATGTTCAAAATGACGAGGCTTGTGCAGGGGTCTTGCCTACTGTAGAGACGATGGTGAGTGCAGTTTTGGCAACTAGCAAAATAGCCGGTATGGGCGTGTGATGCTGCTAGGTAGCTTCACTTAACCATTGCCCGCACCATCCAAAAAAAAATTTAGACTGGGTCATTGCCTTATGCATGACAGTCACTGGATTATAGTAGCATTCGAACCTCTCTATATGGACTAAAGGTTGGAATAATGTCACATTTGATGACCATAAGGTCCATAACAATCAATATAAAGGTCCCAGAGTGTAAAAGTTGTCATGATACTCAGTTGGGAGTGAACGCCAAAGGTTCATTGCTACTCCCTTGATACAGGGCCTGAGTGTTTTATCTTAAAAAAAAAAAAAAACTCACCTAAGGAGAATTCTCGGATGGATGGCAATTAAAGAGGGCATGGGCTCACTTAGGACTTTAGACTCGCCATGGAGGGGCTCGAGGCTTCTTTGAGTTACATGGGAATCATGATCGTTCAAGTGGTGGGTGGGATGTGCATGTGATCAGATGTATGGAGAAATCCTACTGGGTGGTAGGGATGTTGAAAGATTCCAAAGATTTGTCTTGACTTATATGGGTTAGCAGTTTCCAAAGAAGATTTTAGAAGTTTCTCATCGGTTTTTTTCATTATTATTATATAACACAGGGTGTCCCGGCCCTTTGGGTCAAAATAATCCTTACGAGCGTAAAAAGAGCCGGGTAAATTCCCTGTGGCCCTAGTGTGGTAGTGCAGTTTTGAACCCACAACTTCTAGGTGCAAATCAATAAAAAAAAAAAAAAAAAAAGGGTCCCAGCCATTGAAGCTGGGATACAAAATAAAAAAAAATAAAATAAAATAAATAAATAAAAATTCTAGGTGCAAACCATGGTCCTATGCCAACTAAGGGCTCGTTTGGCATCATTTTCGTGTTGTTCTCAATTTTGTGCTTGGATCAGGTTGTGCTAAGATCGGGTCGTGCCGAGCCTATTCTCAGCGGAACCTGTTTGGCAACATTATATTAAATTAACCTACTGAGAATATGCTATAAGGAACTTATTTGATAACAACATTATATAAGTATTGCTCTAAGGAGTGGACATAGGATTTATAATGTGAGACCCACCTTTTAATGTTTACGGCATTCTATTATTTTCATACAAATGACCCACTTGTAGAGATTACAATGTGTTGCTGACCTTTAAAAATTAGAATATTGAGCCCACATCCATATGATTTATAATGTGGGTCTACCCTTTGTGATGGTGACCACCCACATTTATGAATGACAAGGTGGGGCTACATTTTTGTGATTGTAGATATAGGACTCACTTTTAGAAATTACAATGCGGTGCCCCACCTTTATAAATTGGAACATACATGTAGTGTATTCGTATGATTTATAATGTGAGCCCACCTTTATACGAATAAAAATATGGGACCGTCTTTTTTATTAATTATGAACACAGGACCCACCTTTAAACTAATGAGCTCTCATTCCTCTTTGTGTTCTCTCTATTCTTTATAGGTGTGCCTAGTGGTATGGCTGTACATGGAAATTTCAAATGGAGCAGACTACATGGTCTGAATTTGAGGATGTTTTTCTCTCTTCCAGTATGTAGGCTTGGCCTTGGATCCAGGAGCAAGCCACGACCACATATATCTTGCCTCGGTTTAGCTTGTCATGTACCAACCTGGCCTCATTGGTTTGGCAGCTGTCACAGACATCTTTGGGTCTAAATGCTATGTTAGGGCCTTTGTCCCATTGACTTAATCCCATTAATGGGCTAGTTTGACAACTCTACTAATAGAGTCAAGTGAAGTAAAATTGACTTTAAAGAAAGAATAAAATATAAGTAGGTTATGACGGTATTTTATTTTTAATTGTTTGTTATGAAAATTTTTGAACTTTTCGTGTGTGAGTGGAGTTTTTATTTTATTTTATTTTATTTTATTGTATTTTAGTGGATAAAGGTGATTGCCTTTTTTATTTTTTTTAAAAAAGATGAAGGAAGTTTTGAATTAAAATGCTTTTGATGTGACATTTTATCTAAAAAAATAGAGGCTTTACTTAACTTTTACTATGTTAGTAAAGTACCAAACTAGCAACTTTCTCAATTGCATTAAATTCGAATATCTTCATTCAACAAGCTATGGCAAGTCTAATTATTTAATATATTTGATTTAAAACTAAATAAAACAGATGTTTGTAGAGTTCAATTTTTTGAGAAATTTTACTCAAATTTCTTGTTAGCACTAAAGTCCTTTCACCTCTTTTATGAAAAGTGACAAGAGAGTGACTTTTTCAATCGTACATTGATCTCTAAAGTGAAAAAGACAATTTTTTGTCTCTTTTTTTTTACTTTTACTATATATTAAGTTTGTTTGAATTTCTTCTTCCGTCTGAATTACTTTTAATATATGACACGTTGGCCATTAATGTTTACTAAATGATGAGTCTACTCTGTTTTTTTAAAGTGATCAGGCACACCACCTGCTCAAATTTTGCCGAATTCATATATGTTTAGACCTTAATGGGTAGTAGAGCAAGGAAAATAACAACGGTCACCTAGTTATTGGCTAATTAGGGGTTATCTAGTTGGTTGGGAACCCAAGGATTGATCAAGGATATGCTCACTTCTCCGTGTGTTCTCTTCTCCCATTGTTAAGGATGAGCACTCGCAAATTATTTATATGATAACAACTTTTTCACATATAGGTGTCCTTTTACCATTGTTGAGATACCAAACGGTACATTTACTATGGTCATCTAAAGATAACATTCTCCTATTAGTGGATAACATGTGCAGTCCAGCACTATGGCTTCAACTTGGGCACACCTTGGAGAATGCCAGATCCAATTTGACACTCACCTCCACCCATTGCTGGATTGCATCTGAAATAAATTGTGTAGTTTCAAACACTCTCAAAACTTTTATGGCTGTTGAACACTTAGGCTCGGGATTGTACTGCGCTCTGCTTTTTAATTTAGGGCTCGGGCTTGGTGATCTGGATCATCCGAGCTCATGCTTACCAATATGCAATTTCTGATTGGGCTTGGGCTAGGGATGCAGCTTAGTGGATCGTGCCACAAATTGGCCCAATCCTGGCATGAGTGACTGACTTGCATCTGCATGTTTACCCCAAAGCCATGGATGAAATGGAACATATATATTCCAACCCAGTCCCGACCCGAATACCCTACCTAATTTCAACTTGTAATCCTAAAAAGAGGGCTTTTAAACGTTTGTTTGTTTGGATATAATTGGATTTTTAGAAATTTTGAGAAATGTATTTATAAATATTGTTAAACTTAAAAAACAAAGGTAAAAGATCCATGACCTTCAAATAACCACCCTTTCAATGAAAAATGAATCAAAGAGGCGATGGAAAATAAAATATCTAACCATAGTCCTATTAAATCATCCTATAAAATATAGGGACCCATCAATTTCTCACGTTATATCTTTCCCCGTGCCTCTTTAATAGTGATTTGTTGCAACCCATTTTATCATAAATTCTTAGGAACTTGACAGGTTTGTATGCTTGCATGAGGAATATCAAAATATCTATTCTTAAAAGTGGCTAAAATAGAAGAAGCAAAAATAAATATTTATATATTGTCATAAACGGCCAGGCTCTCTTCTAATTTAAAAATAAAAACCCACCAGTCTCTCAAAATCAACAATATTGGATTTCATTTATATCTACACCTTATATCCTCCCCCCTCATTTTTCATCAATCATTTATTGAATCTATCAGTGGTCACAGGCTCAACCCACTTTGGGCCATGCCTGAATATATAATATGGACCCATTTAATATATGGACCAAGCATACTTTAAGCGATACAAATCCCAAAAATCGACATTTATAGCCCGTCTTGAGTTTCAACCGAATACAGGCTTGCATTTCTAAAGTCGGGTCAGACCTAGATATACCTCAATTAGGGTTGTAAACGGGTCGGTTCCATTTGGAGCCAGAAAACTGGTTCCGGAACTTCAATGAGGTGAACACCGAGTTGCTTTTTTGTGTGACATGCCTAGATCCAAAAGATTCATTCTCCGCTTTTGACAAGATCAAGTTGATCCGCCTCTCGCAATTTTACCTAGTTGATTTTTCAGATTCAGATCGGGTGAAACTTAGTAATCAACTTGCAACTTACATTATTGATATGCGCAACAACAATAAAATTTCAGAAGTGAAGGGAATAAGCAGTCTTGCTCAGAAGATGGTTGAAACAAGAAAGGATATTGTGTATCCTTTAGTTTATTTGCTTCTAAAGTTGGCTCTAACCTTACCAGTTGCCACTGCTTCTGTCGAGAGGGAATTTTCATCTATGAGCATTGTGAAGAATCGATTACGCAATCGAATGGCGGATGAGTGGATGAATGATTGGTTGCATCTTTATATAGAAAATGACATATTTGATAGCATTGATGATGAGAGAATCATACAACGCTTTCAAAACATGAAGAACCGTCGAGGGCAATTGTAACAAGTTTCTCTTAGAATTGTGATATGACTTTTGATAGAGAATGTTAGTTGCTTCATGCTTGATGTATTTAAATATTTTGTATCTATTTAAATGCAATGCATCCTCTCTTTTGCCATTGATAATGTGAATAAAGAACATTAAAATAATGTGAATACATAGCAACAAAATAATGTTTGAAATCTTCAATTGATCATCATATGCCCCCCTCAAACGAAAATCCTGGGTCCGCCACTGTCACCAGATCATGAACAACTTTATGATTTTTTTTTTTTTTTTCACACCACTATTTGAAAAGCCCGCATTATCCAAAATTTTTAGGACCTCAATTCCTCACACGTTAGGCCGCCGCATCTGTTTGCTGCGGGATTCCCATGAATTCTATTCTACCAGCACATGCCACGGATTCCCGTAAGTCCCACAACATAGAACTACACGGTCCGCGTTGAGCCCGCCACGTGCGACACCCACCACATAATCGAAGCATATTCCACCCACACCAAAATATTCGGATTCACCGAACTGGCCCGACCTCATACACAGGATAAAAGGCCTCCTGTTTCCCCAAACACCAAAGCCCAACCCTCCAAACCCGACACGAAAGAGAATCGAGAGAGCGAGACTTCGCTCCGCTTTCCATCCGTCCGTGACCCGTCCCCATCTATTCCTAACGGGAATGGAATATTCCGTCTCGGATCCTCCGCTCCGGCTCCACCTTCCCTCCACCGTCTCTAAGAAACCCCCACGAAAATAACACGACCCGCCAACGAATATCCGCCAGCATATCCGAATACCCGAAATAGAATATTCCATTCCCTCCATAAAAAACCGCTCCAACGACTCCGCCCTACCTACAACGCAATCCTCAACCGTAGATTTCAGATCCAATGGCTCTCAAGGCCGTTCACGTGTCCGGCGTCCCTGACCTCTCCCAGGTCCCGGAGAACGCCGCTCTGGCTCTCTCCTCGTCCTCCACATTCTCCACTGGTATGAAATTCGGAAGAAGATAACTGTTTCCGTTAACTGCCGTTAAGTTTTTAGATTGATCTTTTCCCGGGTTTTTTTTGTTATGGTGGTGCAGGTGATAACAGCGTTATGGCGCCGTTTAAACTTCAAAAGTTTATGGTGATTGGGCATCGTGGCAGTGGAATGAACATGCTTAATTCGACGGACGTGAGATTGAAGGCAATTAAGGAGAATTCGATACTTTCGTTCAATGAGGCTGGGAAATCTGGGGTCGATTTCGTCGAGTTCGACGTTCAGGTTGGTAACGGCGTCTTTCCTCCGTTACATCTTCTTTATTTTGGTTTTCGTGTTTTACGTGGAATTCGCCGTTTGGGCCCTGACGGCGTTTTTCTGCTTTTCCTTTTTCTGTTTAATTGGTTTGGTTTCGAGGAAGAGCAGGGTTAGTGTTGCTCGGGACACAAGAAAATTTTGCTCCTTACCTTCAGATTGATTAGATCGATTCGTTTCACCTTAAAATTTTCCCACTCATTTCAAGTTTAACGGCTGTAATTGACCATCAAACTGACGGTGCAATCCATTATTCAGATCTTCGATTTTGATACGTTGGATTAATAGTTGTTGCATTGCTAGATGGGGCTTCCAGATCAAGCTAAATCCGTGATGGTCTAAAGATCTACCGTGGTTTGCACGGGTGGGAGTAGTATTTTGGATGCTCTCGAGGTGTTCGATATTACTGTCATTCGTTTCTGTCAATCTATCCATGTTAGCTGTCGTCGATTTTGTCGGCCGTACGCGGCGTCCGTCTCTGCGATTGTCGTTGCTCTCGGAGTTGCCGCACGACAAGATCGGCTGTTGACACGTGTACGGTGGAAAGTAGTAAGATATGTAAAAATTTTCGGTGCCTCACGGAGCTGACCGCGGCCGCCCATGTGTTGTGCGGACCTCAATGGATATGGATATCATTTTGATATCACACCACCACCAACACGAACCAACGTCATCATTATTAGCGGGAAAGGATTTGAGTTTTTTTCACCATCATCATCATTATTATCTAGAAACAAATTTGAGTGTTTTTTGGTAAAAGATTGTAAAGATGGATTAATTTTGAGTATTTAAATAATAAATAATAAAAAATAAAATCGAATACCTATTTTGTTACATAGAATACATAGAAATTTATTGTCAAGTGTGGTCTTCAGAAGAAGAATTTCGGTTTTTTATGTGAGGGCTCCACTTATGCTTTATAGAATGTGTTCAATAATTTATAGACTCATGGGCTTTAAGTATCTTGATTGTATGGAGTTTGGGTTTTATATATATAATTATTTATGATAAATTTATTTATATATAAATAAATTTTTTTCTTGAAAGGCAATATTTTTCTCTTAAAAAGAAATAAGATATCACTAACTACCTATTTGGCTTATTAGGATGAATGACTTTGACCGTTGTGTGGGAAAACGTGTAGAGTTTTAATTGTTAATATCATGAATTATGCCTTTGGAGGAATTCAAGATACTGATTAGTTCATCTGTTTGGGTTTTCCTTTTTCTTTTCTTTAAAAAAAAATTGGGTGAGCGAAGAAGCTTAGAAGAGGCTGTGACTGTAACTTGTGTGTAGGTGACAAGAGATGATTGCCCAATCATTTTCCATGACAACTTCATTCTCGCCAAAGAAGCTGTAAGATTATTCTCGTTTTCTCTTAACTTTTCTTTTTTAAGTCTTTTACAGTTTGTAGTAGAAATTAGTATACATTTGAGTGTGGCCTGTATTTAGGGTTGCAAATAGGTATCCTATTTTCCGTTTATCTGAAAGTTCCAACCCGTTAAAAACCAGATCTGGAACCTATTTTAGGTTCCGATTTATAAACGAGTCAAGTTCAGAACCTAATTTAGGTTTCGATTGATAAATGGGTTGGGTTCCAGGTCTATATAGGTTCCCACCCGAGACCCGACATATGAGCCTTTGATATTGCAAATTATATCTCAAAATCAACTTTTTGTGGACATTTTTATGTATAATATTGGAGGTAGCAGACTTGATTCATTGTTATAAGCTGAATGATATGCTAATTTTAAGAAAAATAAAAAATAAAAAAAAATTAGAATCGATTTTTAAACTAGATTACAGTTCATTGGGTGGACTCGATTCCATAACCGAATCCGAGTTTTCTTGTTGAAACCGGGTCTGGAATCAACAAAACAGGTTCCAAGTCAAAACTGGATCCGGAACCGAAACTGTTATTTAGAAACGGGTATGGGTACGGGTCCACTATGGTTTCGATCTGGAACCGTCCCATTTGCAACCCTACTTGTATTGAATGAGCCCTTCAAGTATTTTGATTTCTAACTGTGTAGCCCACACTTCATTGATACAAATAATTGGATCTCAACATCCTACTTTAAGATATGAGGGGGCCTAAAGTCACGTCGATCCAAGTGATGATCACCATTGGATTGAATCACAATGGTTCAATCCAATGGGAAGTTATCATTCCTAAGTGATATGATTAGATTCAACGGTGATTACCACCCTAATCTAGCATAATTGGGCTATGAGCTCTATTGATAAGTGCACTTAAGCTCCATTAGTCTGCCTCCATGTATGGTGGGACCCACAGCTCCAGACTTAGTTAGGCTATAGGTTATCTCCATTTAAATACACAAAATATAAGCTAGGCAGGTACACATGTCCATTTGATGAGACTGTCTTATCAAATGGGTGACTTTTGGTTGTTTATGATGGGGCACTATAACAACACTTTGTTTGGTGTGGCAAACTGATGTAGCAGAAGCTCAACATCAAATTGATTGATACAATCCTTAATCCCAGATAATAATGGACCTATATCCAATTTTTCCTTTGATTTAAATGTGCATTTTGTGGCCATTTTCATGAAAAAATCTTGGGAGTGTCCCATCTAAAATGAGGTCCCATGCTTGGGTTTGTGCCTTTCAGGGACTCTACAATGCATATTTTGCTGTTTATGTTTCTTTACTCATCTGTTTTCTGGCTCTGTGTTTTTGTATTGGAATTTCCAGGGTTGTATATTAGAGAAGAGAGTTACAGACCTGTCCTTGGCGGAATTTCTTCGTTACGGACCCCAAAGAGAAGCTGGAAAAGTATAATCCCCTCTGTTCTTTCCTTTCTGTGTTTTTGCTAGTGAAGTGGAAACTAACCTTCTCTTCATTTTTTAGGAGGGGAAATCACTAGTTAGAAAAGCCAAAGATGGTAGAATTTATAGCTGGAAAGTTGAACAAGACGATTCTCACTGTACATTACAAGAGGCCTTTGAGAAAGTTGACCAGTCTCTAGGTTTCAACATGGAACTAAAGTTCGACGACAACATCAACTATCAGGATGAAGACCTTGTACACATTATTCAAGTCATCTTGCAGGTATGGTAGTTCTAATTATGCTGATTTGCATCTATGAAATGGTTTGTCTTATTATTTGAATCTTTGAAATGATTTGTCTCATTACTCTTTTTTTTTTGGTGGTAGGTAGTGTTTGAACATGCTAAAGACAGACCCATCATCTTCTCAAGCTTCCAACCAGATGCGGCTAGGCTAGTCAGGACACTGCAGACCATTTATCCTGTGAGAGTTCTTCCCCCCTCTGTTCACCAGTTTACACTAGCAAGATGTAGATAGGTTGATGAATTTTGATGATGCATGGCTTTGAATTATTTTTTCCATCAAGACTGTGAACTTAAAAAGAGCAGTTCATTTATTTGATTCAAAGCGCAAAAAAGAAGTTAACCAGTTTGGCAAGTGTGATCTATTTGAAATTAGAGCTGTTTCCGTTGGACCCTTTTATATTTTACAAATAGGCTATTTTCTATGTCTCATTCCATTAAAAAAAGCAAACTTGTTGTCATATTGTAAAAGTAGTAGAGATAAACAGCAAACTCATTGTCATAGTAAAAGTTATATGGGTAAATTTGTAAAAAAGAATTAAAAAAATTCTCTAATTGATTTGGTCTCTTACATGTTCTTAACATACTATTATTGCTTACAATAGGTCTTCTTCCTCACAAATGGAGGATCAGAAGTTTACATCGATGTTAGAAGGAATTCCTTGGATGAGGCCATGAAGCTCTGCTTAGCGAATGACTTGCAAGGGATCGTCTCAGAAGTCAGGGCCATCTTCAGGAATCTGGGAGCAATACCCAGGATAAAAGAAGCCAATCTCAGCCTTCTAACCTATGGCCAATTGAAGTAATTCATCTAAACCTTATTGTGGGTTTCAGTTGTACAAACTTCAATAATAATTTTACTTATAATGCGTTTTTTTTTTTTTTTTTTTTTTTTGTGATTCAGCAATGTGCCCGAGGCAGTCTACATGCAGTACCTGATGGGCGTTGAAGGTGTGATCGTCGATCTAGTCAAAGAGATTGCAGGTGCAGTTTCTGATTTTGTGAAGCCATTCAAGGAGGGGCAAGTGGATTGCTTGGATCGTTTAGAGGAGGAGCTTCGTATGCAGGAAAATACACGGGCCATGTTCTCTCAGCGCGAACTTTCATTTCTGCTGAAGCTGATACCAGAGTTGATAAAAAGCTTCCCAGGGAAAGAAGAAATGTTATCATAGGGCGATATAAGAGACCTGTACCTCCACAGAGAGGCCACGTTTGTAATTTAATTGCACAGTAATATCTTCTGCCATCTTATATGGATTGTCATAATTAAGATGACAGATCTCACTAATTATTAATGAAAAAGATCTTATCATGGTTTTACATTGACATGTTTCACTTTTGTGATTTTGTGCATTTTCGCTTGAGCAATGAGCATTTGCAACCTAGATGCACAGCAGACACGGAGAGACTAGAGATGGAACGGCGTAACTCTGGATCTCGTCTAAAAAAATTAGTCTCAAGCCAAACTCTCCTTTGCGGGCTAGAAAAAATAGAGAACTTGAGACATTCATTTGTTTTATCCAGCGGGTGAGGGATCTATTTGGATTTTCTTTTAACTAGATGCTAGTAAATGACCTGTTAGACGACCTACATGAGGCGTTGCCACTGGGTATTTGGTGTTTCTCGGGTGGTTCAAATTACAGATGGATCTGGCAACTCTATGAGGTGAGACACCTTGCCACTGAGGTAATGGGTGTTTCTTAGGGATCGATGGAGTTCGAATTGCATGGGAAAATTCCTTTTACTTTTCTTTTTCTTTTTTAGTTGGTGTAGTAGCCAAGAGATGAAAATATAACCTCCCCACCCCCACCCACGCCAGCCAGGTCTAAGAAAATGGTGAAATTTCAATCTAATTTATTTTGGAGTCATTATAAAAATTCATTAAGTATAACAAATTTGAGTAAAATATCATAGCTAAAGTCGTGTTTTATTACTTGGCCTGTTTTGTGGAGTGACATTAAGTCTACGGTGAAACCCACCTGCAATCCAAGCTATTCAAATTGAACACTCTCACCTTATATGAATAACGCCAAATTTCACCTCAATGGGAGTTGGCCCATTGTAATAATGTTGATCATTCATATTATGCACTATTTATCAATGATCATATCCATACTAGTCTCCTTATTTGCTTATGATCAATTTTATGGCGAGGCCCAAAGGCATGTTTGTATAGCCATGTTTCTGCAAGGGTATAAATAGGTGGGATCGATCTCACGCATAAAGGCACAAAAGGACCACATTTTTCCTCCCATAAAAACTCTTCATCGACGAAGCAAATGCTTTTTTCATGAGGAGAAGTGCAAAACTAAATTTAATTTTTTAAAATATCATAAAAAGGCATTTCTAACAAGGGAGAACAAAACAAATAGTTCTATCTCCATGTACTAAAAGAAACAATTTCACCCAATACATGGTTGGACAACACTTTCCTTCTCCCAGCAGTCCCTTTTTTGCATTTTTTTAATCCCCCTCCTCTTCCTCTGAATATCATAGTTTGAACCCTTTATACTAGAAAGAATGAGAAAAACAAGTAGGGGGCAAAATTTTAGCAATTGGATCATATTGATTTATAAGAAATTTGTAAAAAACCTTCATAGTCTTAGGTCCTCATTATTTTACTTTTATGGGCATGAAAATCACAATCTAACCTTTTCATCCTTTGAAAAAAGAAAAAAAAAAGGATTAGGAAATCAAATTTCAGTTGTTAGATTATCACCAATCATGAGAATTTTGAGAAAATCTCTATATTGTTAAATCTATATTTTAAGAATATGTGGCTCCCATTTTCATGATCAAAACCGATCATCCTCGAGAGGCCAAAAACGACCATAGGGATAGGGTCAAATTTCACTTCTTTATAACTCATCACGGATTTTGAAAAATCTTGAACAAACTTCAGAAGCATTAGATTACATCAATGCAATTGGTGGTGGTGTGAGAAAAAGATTCAAAGGGTCCGATTTCAATTTCTCTCATTGACCTTCAAACCATAAACATGATGCTCGAACATGTTGAAATTCATTCCAGCTGCCAAATCTCTTGAGAAAACTGCATCATCATCAGTAATCACTTCTTCTTCCACACTCCCCATATACTCAACAACATCACCATCCATCCTCCCGACCCCATCGAATTCCACATTCAAATCCAGCCAAAGAATCTGGCAAGAACTGAAAGAATCTCTAGCTAACTCCATCTCCAATACTTGCTTCTCTCTTGATCACCTCCAACAACTTCATTCCCATGCCATCTCTCTCAGCCTCCATCGAAATCTATACATATCCAGCCTCCTCATCAATAAATACTGCTCTTTTGGGTGGATCCAATCTGCCCGCCATGTGTTTGATGATATAACCTCCAGATATGCTGCTAATTCCCTTGTTTGGAATTCTATGATGAGAGGATATTTGAAAAATCGACAACCCAGATCAGTTCTTGATCTTTATACCGAGATGGTTGGTTGTATATGCGAATGCATGCCTGATAACCAGACATTTAACATTGTTATAACTGCATGTAGCGATCTGGGAGAGATTGAGTTGGGTTCCCGAGTTCATGCTTTTGCGCGAGATGTGGGGCTTGAGTTTGATCTTCTTGTGGGAACTGCACTTGTATCCATGTATTGTAAAGTGGGGTTAGTTGAAACTGCTTGCAAAGTGTTTGATGGAATGGGTGTGAAGGATGTTGTTGCTTGGAATGCCATGATCTCGGGGTTCTCGCGAGGGGGGTTAGCCCATGAGGTTTTGAACATGTTTAAAATGATGAGGTTTGTGCAGAGGGTTTTGCCTACCGAAGAGACAATGGTGAGTGTGGTTTCAGCATGTGGGGTTTCAGGTTTGCCCGAGGGTGGAGGAATTATCCATGCCCATGCAGTTAAGATTGGATTCGAGACCAATCTGTTTGTATGTAATTCTTTGGTTGAAATGTACATCAAATGTGGTTGCTTGAATTCCGCATTCAAAATTTTTAACAGGATTTCAGCAAAGAATGATGTTTCATGGAGTACGATGATTGGTGGTTATGTTAGGCGTGGACTCTCCAGTGATGCCCTGCAGCTATTTCACGAAATGATTGCGACTACTAATATTCAACCAACTAGACCCATCTTGCTCAATGTGCTTCTTGCTTGTGCTGACTTGGGCGACTGGCAACAAGGCAAACAGATAGAAGATTATTACATCAAAAGTAGTATTCATGGATTTGAATCGGATGCATGTTTGAATACTGCTCTTATCTACATGTATGCCAAGTGTGAAAAAACTCAAACATCATTGAACCTTTTGGAAAGAATTCATGAAGAGGGGGAATGTGTCATTGCTTGGAATGCCATGATCAAAGCTTGTGTAGAGCGTGGACAAGTTGATAGAGCTTTGAGTCTTTCTCTTGAAATGCAAAGGAGAGGCATGAGACCGGATCACATCACTTTCTTAACATTGCTTCCACTCTTTTCTTCAACGTCTTTGTTAACGAAAGGAATGGAAGCTCATGCTCATGTCATAAAAAGAGGGTTTGAATCCAAAAGATCGGTGGCACATTCCCTTATTGACATGTATGCGAAATGTGGAAGCATCGATGGTTCAATTCGCATTTTCAACGGAATTTTGGATAAGGATGTTGAATCTTGGAGTTTGATGATAAAAAGTTATGCATGGAATGGGTGTGGGAGGGAAGCTGCTGATCTTTTCTTTCAGATGAAGGAAATAGGAATCAATCCAAATCGTATAACCTTACTTGCTGTGCTGACTGCTTGTAGCCATGCAGGACTTGTAGAGGAGGGAAGGGAGTTATTTAAGTCTATGAAAGAGGACTATGGGTTAGAGCCTGATATGGAGCATTATGCTTGTGTAGTTGATCTGTTATGTCGAGGTGGTCTCCTATCTGAAGCGTATGAGCTGGTAGAAAGTAGGGCCAAGGGTGCTCGCTCTAGTGTTGTCTTATGGAGCATCTTATTGAGTGCTTGCAGAGTTCACGGTGACTTGGGGATTGGAGAAGAAGTTGCCAGGCGCCTTTTCCATCTGGAACCTGAAAATGCAGCAAATTTTTTGACCCTCGCTAACATCTATATTGACGCAGGTCGAAGAGACGATGCAAATGAAGTTTTGAGGTTGTTGAGAGAGAAAGGCTTGACAAGGAACCCAGGTTGCAGTTGGGTTGAGCAAAGCATTCCCAGTATTCTTTAATAAGGTGTATTGAGATGGTCTCTGAAAAAATTTACACTGTAAGCTTTTACATTAAGAACTCATTCATTTGGATGCAGAGAAAACGGGTGGAGAAAACAAGTGAACAAAATTGTGCACAATAAAAATTTATACAGTGGGCAGGCAGAGAAAATGTAGGTGGAGAAGGTGTCCATCTGTTGTCTCTACATCTGCACACTGAAAGAGAAATGAAAACTGATGCGACTATGTTCTTGAGCAAGAGAGATACCAATGTGGCACTGGCTTTGTGATACTATCAACTGGCAGAATAGCCAGCATGGATGTGTGATGCTGCAAGGCAGCTGGCGTTTTACTGATTAAATTAAGAGAAGAAATGCACAGAAATCTCTGCATGTCCAACTCGAGGGTAAACTAGTCTTGTATAGTTGTATAGATAGAGCAATTAATTAAGCTAATTTGATGAACTTACTTTTCTGTGTTGTCCAAATTATGGTCTCGGTCATGGTGAGAATTAAATACAAAACCATGA
This sequence comes from Persea americana, assembly GCA_029852735.1. NCBI lineage: Eukaryota > Viridiplantae > Streptophyta > Magnoliopsida > Laurales > Lauraceae > Persea > Persea americana. The sequence goes on from CM056810.1 coordinate 89,245,489, forward strand.
TCTAGAATATTAAGAGAGTATAAACCTTCTATTATGTACAGGCATTACATCACAGTACAATTGCATTTTAAATGTGATTGTTGAATGAAGTTCTAAAACTGTCTATAAACCAAAACTAGCTAATTGGTCTTGAAGTGATACGGATAATGAGGAAGATAGCGAAATTAGGAAGAGAGCCGTGCATGCTGCCTAGAGGTTTTAATCTAGGTCTGTGCTTCATATTATACTCAAAACTGGCTAATTTATCAGAGGAAGTTTGGATTACCTGCATTTATTATTTTTATTATTTTGTGGAAAGGATTTGGGTTTTTTTTTTATTAAGGTATTATTCAAAAATATTATAAAAATAAATTAATTTTAAATATTAAAATAATAAATAATAAAAATAATATTGGAGATATGTTTGGTTACATAGAATACATAGGAATTCTTTGTCAAATCTGCTCGTAAGAAGAATTTGGGTTTTTGACGTGGGGCTCCACTTGTGCTTTATAGGATGTGCTCAATAATTTTTTGACGCCTGGGCTGTAAGTATCTTGATTGTGTGGAGTTTGAGTGTTATATATATATATATATATAAACTTATTTATGAAAAATGATTTATATACAAATTAATTATTAGGTTAGGGTTGGCCTCAGATGACATCTTCACCGGAGGGAGTGATAGAGGATCTGGATACTAATTTCTATCGACGTTGTCAGACCACATGGCACCTGGGTGGCCAGCACACTGATGGGCCGTTTGGCATGTTCTTGTACTAGCAACAAATGTCTGTGCTAAGCCCGGGCCCAAAAAGATAAATATAATAAAAATTGGAAACACATATGATCTTATTGTGATCTCCAATACTATTTGAAAAATGATTACCTAATAATTTGAAATGGCATGTGTTTTTAATATGCACTCTAATAGCAAATATACCAAAATTATTCCTAAGAACACTTTATTTTCCGCGGGATCACTGAACATGAGTCATATGCATAATAATATATTAATCATTATATCAATGCTAACAACACTATAATGCGTTCAATCTAACTGTGCGGCCACACAAAAAAATTAGATGGCATGTTAGGTGGAGCCCATAAGAAATTGAAGTGGGTAATAAGTTATAAGGAGGAGATGTCTACATTGATGGCTCCATGAGAGAGTGGATGGAGATCTCATGAGTTGCCAAACGGATTGGGTTAGATTTGAATGAGAGGTAAATTAGGAAAAATCAGTGGAGAGATTTAGGAAAAAGATTTGGAAAGGAAATTTAAAATGGAGATTTAGGGAGGAGGTTTTGAGAGGTATGTATAGTGGTCACATGAAAGTAAAATGCTGTATTATTTTCTTCTATATTTCTTTAAAAGGAGAGATACCCTCCACAACCCACCTCCATGTTTGCTTTAATATATATAATTATTCTCAATTTTGTGCTGAGATTGGATTGTGCTAAGAGTGGACTAGACCAATAGCCCCATATGATTGGAAAAAAAAAAAAAAAAAAACAACTATAAGCATTTACATGCTTTGAAAACGTCAGAGTGGTAACAGACACATCTACATTTTATTTGTCGCCTGAAAATAAGGAATATTTCCATGGAAATCAATTTAGTGAAAATGATTGGAAGACTTGACACAAGAATTTATAAAATTCATATTCGGTGGATATTGGAGAATTTGGGACGCCAGATTATTTGAATGCTACTGAGTTCCTTGATTTATTGGGCCTGTTTGGCATCGTTCTGGTGTTGTTTCCAATTTTGTACTCAGATTATGTTGTACTAAGATTAGGTTGTGCCGAGTGTATACTTTGCAGAACTTGTTTTGCAACATTATATAAAATTACTCTATTAAAAATATGTTATACGAAATCGGAACTTGTTTGGTAACATTATAAAAGTTTTGCTCCAGGAGCAAGCAGAGGATTTATAATGTGGGACCCCACATTTTATTGTTTACAGTACTATTATTATCTTATATAAGACCCACCTGTAGAAGTTATAACGTGATATCCGCCTTTAAAAATTAGAACATGGAACATATCCATTGGATTTATAATGTGGGCCCACCTTTATAGAAATTATAATTTGGGGCCATACTTTTTGTTAATTGTGAACATGGGACCCACCTTTAAAAAATTACAAAGTGGTACCCACGTTTAGAAATCTGAAAATGGGACCATAATTAAAATGTGGGCCCATATTTTTTGTTAATTGTGAACATGGGACCCTTCTTTAAAAAATTATAATGTGGTACCCACATTTAGACATCCGAATATGGGGCCACCATTAAAATGTGATTGTGGACTCGGGATTCATTTAGAGAAATTATAACGTGATGCCTACCTTTATAAACGATTTATAATGTAGTCCCACCATTATAGAATAATAACCGGGGCTCACCTTTTGTGGTTGTGACCATGTGACTCACCTCTGGGATATATAAAGTGGGGCAACCTCCTTTGGATTTTTGAACATGGGACCTACATTTAGGATAAGTGAAGGGATTTAGAATCTTTAAATGATATTCTTTAAAAGACAAGAGATAAAGAAAGAAACAATTGTGCAAAGAAACAATTGTGCCACCAAGTTATTTCTTAATAAAAATAAGTTTTTTTGTTCCAACTTTCTTATGCTAGCAGGTTGAGATTTTGAAATTCCTTCCCATTACAACAAAATTCGGAACAGTCATTTACACATACCAAACATGTTTTTTCTACACCCTTATCTCCCGGGAATGTGGGAATATCCAAATGACACGATGCCAAACGCTCTGTTAATGCCTCAATTCCTACATGAAAATCTCATGCATTCTGAATTAAATAAATTTCCTGTTTTATAGTTACTAGAATTTTAAAAATCACACTTCTTTCACACGCTTATTTTCCCACATGCTTTCTCTTTTCATCTCTCTCTTCTTCAGAAGGTGTTGTGTGATAATAAATTTCTATATATAATAATTCCATGTAAATAAATATGCTCATTTAACAATGAATTCTCATGTACAAACAAACGAGATTTGAATCTCCATGTTCCAATTCCATGCATATAATAAATAAACATATCAGCAAGGACTCATTGAATCCATAGTATATAAAAAAAAAAAATCTCATCCCCCTGGGCCTTTTTGGGCCTTTTCCTGCCCTTTTGGCACCCTAAGCCCATCCCACTAGATCAAGAGCCTGTAATAAAGTGCGTAACGTCATCCTCTTTATCTCCAAAATCTCATCAACCCTTCTTCCTCCGTCCGAGCAGAGTGTGGCTAAAATAAATAAAAGCATGGGCATGGCGGCTCTGCGCCTGCCGTCCTCTTTCACAACCCCTCTCTTCCTCACCTCTTCCTCTTCTTCTTTCAGACGCCTCCCTTTTCGTTCCTTGTGCTTTCTCTCTCCATCTCCTCGTCTTCCTCGAAAGGTATTATCTGCTTCGCTCGCGAGCGATTTCTCCACCCAAGGCCTCACGAGCGCAGAGCAGCAGCAGAAGCAGAAGCAGCCGAACAAGGAAGGGTTCATAACCCCTCGGTCGCAGGACTTCAACGCCTGGTATCTAGACGTCATCGCCAGCGCAGAGCTCGCTGACTATGGCCCCGTCCGGGGAACCATGGTCATTCGTCCCTACGGCTACGCCATCTGGGAATCCATCCAGGTCCTCTTTCCAGGGCTTTTGATTTCTTTGCTTCCCTAAAATCTCATTCATTTGTTTGTTTTTTTTTTCCTTCCTACTAGTTGTGTATGTAGTGATATAATCAATGATCATAGGATGAGTAGGTTGTTTGTTGGTGGCAACCATGTGGGTCCCACTCGAGTGTATCAGGTGCTGCATGTCTTTGTGGGAATTGGCCCAAATTTTACTTCAAGTGGAGTGATATGCACCATTGGATTGATCATGTGTGGAATAATACCTTACTTGGGTCGGAGCTGCTACACTTTGTGGACGAGAGGAGTTGGCCTAAATTTCACTTCAATTGGAGTGATATGCGCAGTTGGATAGATCATGTATGGCAAATATAACTGCATGTTTCATGCATTATCAATCTAATGGTATATGTCGCTTCTATGGAAGTGAAGTTTTGGCCCTTTCTTAGAAAAGGGTGGTGCAAGGTTTGGTGAAGCGAAGGTGGGTGGCTAAAAAACGATGATCTTATATGGAGTATTTTTATAAGAATTGACATGAATTTCACCCTATCCGGAGTGACATGCATCATTGGATTGATCCTGTGTGAAATATCTTTGCTTGGTCGAAGCCACTTTCCTTTATTTAAGAGTAGGGCCAAATTTCACTTCAATCAGAGTAATATGCACAGTTAGGAAATTATTGTGGCTAATATAACTATATATTTCAAGCATTATCAATAAAAGAAGTTATATGCAGAGCGATATGCAAAGTTGTTGTATATCACTATGGTTGAAGTGAAATTTGGGCAATTTCTTAGAAAAGAGTGATGCTTGCTTTGGTCAAGTAGAGGTGGGAATTTCACTTTAGCATGAGTAATATGTTCCATTATTTGATTATATGTGGAATATTTTTGCTTGGTCAGAGCTGTGGCTTCCCTCTATTTAGCAATTGGTTGCAATTTCACTTTAATTGGATTGATATGCACAGGTGAGTATGGTGTTGCAAATATAACTACATATATCACACATTATCAATTTAATGGTGTATGTCATTGTGGTTGAAGTGAAACTTAGGTCTTGCTTCAGAAAAAGAGTGGTGTTTGATTTGGTTGAGCAAAGGTGGCAAGCTCAAACAAATTGATTATGACTGGAATATCTTTATAGGAATTGGCTAGAATTTCACCTCACTAGCGGTGATATGCACCGTTAGATTGATCATGTGTGGAATATCTTTGCTCGGTAAGAGTCGCTCCCCTTTATATAGGAATTGGCCCAAGTTTCACTTTGATTGGAGTGATATACACAGTTGGATAAATCATGTGTGGAAAATATAATTGCATATTTCATGCATTATCACTCTAACAGTGTATGTTGCTATGGCGAAAGTGAAATTTAGGCCATCTAATAGAAAAGAGTGGTTCTACTTCGATTGAGCAAAGTTAGGCAATTCCATTGAAGTGATCATGTGTGGAATATCTTTATACAAATTAGACTGAGTTTCACCTTAACAGGAATGATATGCACCATTGGATCGAGCATGTCTGAAATATCTTTGTTGGGTAGGAGCTGCTTCCCTCTATATAGGAGTAGGCCCCACTTTCGCTTCAGCCCGAGTGATATGCATGGTTGGGTAGATCATATGTGAAAAAAAGAGCAGCCTAGTGCACAAGGCTTCCACCATTGCAGGGTCTGGGGAGGGTCAGATGTACGCAACTTACCCCCACAAGCGAAGAGGTTGTTTCCGCGTTTCGAACTTGTGACGCCCAGGTTGCAATGGAGCAACCTTACTGTTGTGCCAAGGGTAGATCGTGTGTGACAAATATAGTTACGTTTTTCAAGCATTATCAATCCAAAGTTGTATGTCATTGTGATTGAAGTGAAACTCGAGCATTTCTTAGAAAAGTGTGACGTCTACTTTGGTCAAGAAGAGGTGGGGATTTCAGAAGAGTGAGAGGCACTGTGTATTGATCATGTGTGTAATATCTTTGCTTGGTCAGAGCCATGGCTTCCCTCTGTGTGGGCACTGGCTGCAATTTCAATTCAGTTGAAGACTTGAAGTCTTGAAGTGATATTGACACAACCAAAAGGGTGATCCCCAATTGATTGGAAGACCCAATTCCAATCTCGTACCTCAATCTACAAAAAACTCAAGCAATCACGAGGAGAAAAATAGTAGAATACTTATCCTAGGCGCAATCCACCACTTGGAACAATCTCCACTCCTCGGGAGAAATCCATCTCAAACCAACAGGAGAAGAGATAACTTGCAAACCATGCAGATTTTATGGAGAAAATATCATAAAATTCAGCTTAGGGCTGGACGTCCTGGACATCATACTTTTATAATGCTTCTCATAAAAATAAACCCTGAGCCTACTTCTGAGCCTAGCCCATTGATCTAGTTCAAACAAAGAAAGGAAGTATTGACATAAAGTCCCTACCGCAGTGCAATTGGTTAACCCAAAAGAAAAGAATAACAAAATTGAATGCATGGAAGATCCACTTGGATGTTCCTTGAGAGAGATTGCCCCATGCGACTTCTTCATGAAGATACGTACTTTCTTTCATTTAACTTTAACAAGTGCTTGCCTTGTAGACTCTTTCCTAGACAGGGATTTGGCTTTTGGAAAGTTGCCAACGCTTGAAACTTGCATACTGCTGATATTCATTGGGAGTCAAATGTTAAGGGGATTGTGGGCCCCACGTTTGGGAGTAGTGGGACCAGTCAAATGGTTAGTTTTGTGGGCCAGGTCTGGGCATCCAATATGGGTCAGGTTTTGAGTGAGTTGGGCCTTGCGTGATCATGTGGATCCAAGCTAGACAATGTGCAGCCCATTATGGTTGGACTGTTTCTCATGTTTTGGCTTGGATGGGCCTAATTAGATGGTCCGATAGGACTATTAAAGTGCTGTTTTGATCTCTTAATCAAGCTAGCAAATCTCGAAAGATTTGGATCCTTCTTGGTGGTTCAATCTAAGACTTGCCCCGTTTCTTAATTCAGCTGATTTTAGATTTGACTTGAACCCATATGGATCATCCAATTTGAATTTTGATCCAATTCACTCGATCGGGTCCTTACGAATTCAGATCAAGGTACCATTTAGTCCGTCTCAATTTTCTCAATATGATAGGGCCTGATCTAATATGGGATCCTCTAGAATCTGCCCATATGCTCCTGCATCAGATATGCACAGTTGGGTTGATCATGTGTGGCAAATATAATTGCATATATCATGCATCATCAGTTCAATGATGTATGTCACTGTGGTTATCAAAAAATGATGTATGTCACTGCGGTTGAAGTGAAAAGAGTGGCTTTCTCTTTGATGCACTGAAGGTGGATGTCTCAAATGAATTGATTATGACTGGAATATCTTTATAGGAATTGGCTGGAATCTCACGTCAACAAAAGTGATATGCACCATTGGATTGATTATGTGTGGAATATTTTTGCTTGGTTAGAGCTGCTCCCCTTTATGTTGGAATTGGCCCAAGTTTCACTTAAGTTAGAGTGATATACATTGTTGGATAGATCATGTGTCATGTGTGGCAAATATAACTGCATAATTCATGCATTATCAATCTAACGGTGTATGTCACTGTGTTTGAAGTTAAACTTGGGCCATTTCTCAGAAAAGAGTGGTGTCTGCTTTGGTTGTGCGAAGATTGGTGGCTTCATATGGGTTAAATGGGGTGGAAGCTTCCGTGAGTGCCATACTGTCATGATCATGGGCTTGCTTGGGATGCATTTCACTGGAATTTCATTTCTGTGGAAGAGAAATGGTCCTGGCCCGTCCTGCACTGTCTTCAATGATGGCAGTGTAAAGCTTAAGGGCTCATATTTGTCTGATCCGACTCACTTGTATCATTTGCCTCCCTATGTTTAGGCAATGGCCAAGATTTCAATCCATTTGAAGTGATATGCGCTGTTTGATTGATTATGTGTTAAATACATAGATATATTTTTGTAATAAAAATATAGATATATTTATATTTTGCATAAATGATCAACACAGCAGTGCATATTGGAGTGCAATATAGTCCAATATTTCTATTCAGAGAATAATGTGTGATAAGGTGGTTATATCAAGCAAAGATGGGCCCCACATGAGTAACATCTGATTGCCAGCTTCCACCAGCACCATTGTTTTTCCTATCCTTCTTTCTACATTTTGAAATAGCCTTGCTGCCCGTTTGGAAGAAAATGCCACAAGCAATTGGAATCTTTGCAGGGATTTTTAGAATTCTGGGATTCCAGAGCATCTTCCAAAACCTCTTCAATGTGTGTGCATGCGTTCTTTTAATGTCTTTTATATGGACTTTTGAAATCCCAGCATTTGAGGATGTGCTGAGATCGAAATCAAAGTCCCAACATTTCTGTATGCTAGTTTTAGTGGAATTGATGAGAATCCTGGAAGCTGATAATTCCAGCTAAAATATACTATTAGCTTGTCTAGAAGAATCCTACATATTTAACAGCTTTGCTTGTGCAAATTACAGAGCAGAATGATATGGAATGCCATTTTGGAAAATGCAAGGAAAGAAGGGAAGGAGAATGACATGGAACATGAATGAACATACAATGAAAACAAATGATATGCCGTGGAAATAAAGTTTCATGAAAATGCATTTGCACAAACAAGCCTTTAATGTTCTTGAACTTCTTGCTTTTCCTTGATTCTGATTTCTTTTTTGGTCTTTGTTGTTTTGAAGGATTATTTGAATGCCAAGTTCAAGGAGACTGGTCACAGCAACATGTACTTTCCACAGGTTTGGTCTTTTCTTTTTGGTCTTTTCTTATTTCTTTTTCGGATTTGTATTTCTAAAAATTAGGCAGAAAAACTCTCTCCTTTTGTTGTTTTACTGGTAGTTCTTTGGCTCTTTCTTTGTGGGTTTTTTGTTTGTTGTGGGTATAATGCTTTTATACCTTGTTTTCCATTACTCTTTTTGGTAGGGTGTTTGTATGTCTGTATCTTTCCTTGATTTAAAGAAGTAATTGTTACTGATTAAAAAGAAGTAGATAGGAAAATTCCAACTACTTGGCTTTATAAGCCATCCTTGCCTTCCATGCTGATTTTATTTCTAAACAATCATTTAAGGCTCATATCGTTGTCCTGTGCACTCTGTTATCCTAATCTTGCTGATTTTATTTCTAAACAATCATTTAAGGCTCATATCATTGTCCTGTGCACTCTGTCATCCTAATCTAACCATCATGTGAACCTTCGATTGTTATCCTAATTGCTTGAGAACTTTGAAATATTGAAAATTGCTTAGAGATTGGTTTTGTGTGGTATTTCCGGGAACTTGATGTGGGATCGCTACCTCCCCCTCGCTCGTGTGTTATTTTAATTCTAGGCTCCCACCACTATAGGTTTTTTTCAATCTTTTTGGGCAATTTTAGAACCCAACTGTAATGGAATTCATGCATGGATTCCTCGCCTACATGTTAAAAGATGCCATCAATCCTTGGTACCTCAACCAAATTGGGGAAATCAATTGCGCTATGGAGAAAGCAACCTAGAAATGTGCAGTCCCATATAAGAGTTAGGATACACAAAAGAAGGCAACTTCCAGAGTTCCATTGCATTGTTGTTGAAGATTCATTGTTGGAAGACATTAAAGACTTAAGCCTACCAATCTTGTTGATAGCATTTGTAAAATTTAGTGAGGACTTTGTCTTTTAGGTGAGGGAAGTCTCCCATTGTGTGATCTCTCTATTGGAAAGCATTTAGAAAAGAACACCAGCTTTTGAATGTAATTTCATTGTGAACAGTAGTGTTGATAAAGTGCAATAATCCAAGTAACATTTGTAAGCATGGAAGGTTTACGATGGCATTTGTAAAATTTAGTGAAGACTATTGTCTTTTAGGTTGAGGGAAGTCTCGCATTGTGTGATCACTTTATTGGAAAGCATTTAGAAAGGAACACCAGCTTTTGGATGTAATTTCATTGTGAACAGAATTGTCGATAAAGTGCAATAATCCAAGTAACATTTGTAAGCATGGAGAAGGTTTATGATGGGTAACTTGGTGTGTACATGACATGCTAAAGAAGATGGATTGATGAAAGAGAGAGAAAGTGAATATATATATATATCTTTCATTTTTGTTAAGAGTCAATGGTGCGCTGTGTTTTAAAACTCGGTTGAATCCAAGTCTGGTTGTAAGGGACTACCCTCTCTATACAATACCTTCCACACTAAACCCATCAAAACCCTAAACCTCAAATCATTTTCTTCAGCCATGTCTTCTAGAAGACCCGACTGGAAAATCGTTTCTTCTTCCATGATTATACCTCTCCCACGATTCCATCCTCCTCCTCCTCAGTCTTTTAATGACAACCCATTTCTCAATAAAAAAAAAACCCATTTCCCTTCCTGGTCTTTCTTCAATATCCCCTCCGCTGCCTCCTCCAATCTCTCTTTCTCCTTCATCCCCTACTGTAGAAGAAAAAAAAAAGAAAGAAAGTTTGGGACGACTCGACCTGACCCCTGCAAAGTCAGGGGCTGAGTCCGTTTTCTTGAAACACTGATGGTGTATCGTTAAGTGATTCAAGGGTTTTAGGGGTCCTTGTGAAGGGGATCTTTTATTGCTGCATAGATTTCCTCTTGCAGTGAATGCACCATGTTAAAGCTTTGTAGAGGAATTTCATTGTGCTTTGAAAGGTGGAAATAAGCAGGTGGAGACAGTTCCTAATTTATTGTATGTGGACTATTTTAGCTAAGACGATCAAAGAAATATCTAGAATAGAAGTAAAGGCAACTTAGCTTAAGATGAAGCAAAATGGAGCTCTAGAACTAGAAGGTGGACCTGTAAAAGTATGACTTTTGATGGGAGAAATTGATATTGATTGGTTAATTGAATTGTCAAAAAATTGCTAGCATAGAAAAAGTGCTTGATGAATGAAGAAGGAGCACGGTGGTTCTATTTTACCAGGACCCAGGACGGTTGTTTGTTAAGAGTGTGGAAGGAGCTTCACTAATCAAAAGTGGGCCCAAGTTGGCCCCATAGAGCTGGACTGTACATGCAGTCCACTGGTAGGATAAAAATTCCCTTACTTCATGACATCCTTTTTGTTTGCACAATTACTTTCAAGACGCTGACTATATGGGGTATGTTTGCTCTCTCTCTCTCTATATATATATATATTTATATACATATATGTGTATATATATTATATAAGAAAAAGAAAAAGAGAAAGATAAAAGCAAAAAAAAAAAAAAGGGGAAAGAAAAAGAAAAAGAAAAAAAGAGATAAGCCTTGTCTATGAATGAGTACCTGCGTTCTTGGGAACAGAGGCATAGTTTTATCAAGGCAAAAGGTGTATCTTTGTATTTTAATCAAGTTAGTATGCTGGTACTTCTATAAATGCTTACTTGTGTGTTGAATTTATGGTAAACTGATATCAATAATGATCGCAGTTTATACCATACTCCTTCATAGAGAAAGAAGCTAGCCATGTTGAAGGTTTCAGTCCGGAGTTGGCGCTTGTGACTATTGGAGGAGGAAAGGAACTGGAAGAAAAACTTGTGGTAATTTCTTTGTCATCAATTGTTATTGTGTGTATGATTGCTTATTGCATCTCCCCTCATGTTTATTTCTTTTGAATTAAAGTAAATGTTGTTTGTTTCAAGATTGTGGGAAACTTATGCCTGGGCTTGGTTTTGATTTGTTTCACTTCTGTGCACTTTTGAGGGTTTGGCAGGTGCGACCGACTAGTGAAACCATTGTGAATCATATGTTTACTCAGTGGATTCATAGTTATCGGGATCTGCCCCTCATGGTTAATCAGGTACATCTTTACTGTTACATTACTATTTCTCCCTTTTCAATTGGTAATGAATACTGACGTGGGGTTCTAAAAAAAAAAGAAGACTATTGACGTGGTTCTATGGTGCTGCTTTTCTTTCTAGTGGGCGAACGTTACAAGATGGGAGATGCGGACAAAACCGTTCGTGAGGACTCTTGAATTTTTGTGGCAGGAGGGTCATACAGCTCATGCAACACCTGAAGAGGCAGAAAAAGAGGTTTAACATATTTGTTCCTACAGATATGCTCACATTTGCTTTGATACTTTATATCTTATTATTTAACTTCTTGATGTTGCTGTAATGCAGGCACTACAGATGATTTATGTGTATAAGAAATTTGCATATGAGCAAGCTGCAATACCTGTTATTGCAGGTCGTAAATCCAGGGCTGAGACATTTGCTGGTGCTTCACGAACATATACAATTGAAGCTATGATGGGTGATCGAAAGGCTTTGCAAGCTGGGACTAGCCACAACCTTGGCCAGAACTTCTCTCGTGCTTTTGAGACACAGGTCAAGATCCTTTCCGTTTACCATTTGCTTATATAAATTAAACGTGATCTGAAGCTTCTTGTCTTCTTCTCTAGTTGAAGTTTGCGGATTACATTTTGAAGAATAATTGACGAAGACCATGGATTGGTCTCTCTGATCGTGATACTTGGGTAAAAAATGGGTCCCATAATTTGTTCAATAGTCCCCATGTTATGTGAACAGTTTGATGGGTTTTTAGAGACTTGTGCTTGAGTCTATTTGTGTTGGTCTAATGACTAGAAATATTGGTCATCTAGTGATGAGTTCTCTAAGTAGTCATAGTCTATAATACCTAGATACTTGTACAATTCCAGCGTATCTGTGTTTTTTTTTTTTGGAAAAAGTCCAGCATATCTGTGTTGGAACCCTATACCGCATTGATACTTCTTGGATACAATTTTTTATCATGTCCTATTTACCAGGTCCGTTATTTCATATTGTTCCTTTTATTTCTTACTTCTCAACATATAAAATGTAGGAAAGGAATGTAAACAATGATAATTTCATTAATCCAAAGGTGTTCTAAATGATAAATTAGGAGAGCTGTATCCATACGGTGTCCTAGATTTCCCAAAGTGCAAAGTCGTATCCCCAATCCTTGTATATGTGTCAATATCTATATCTTGGGAGTCATAGGTTATAGTCCTGAAAATCAAAATTGTATTACAAACCATTTAAGAGGATGAATTGAATTTCATCGTCAATTGTAGGATTTTTTTCATATAAAAATGAAAAGATAATGATAAAAAAGAATTATTTATAGTTCTTCTGATTTTCATCCTTATTAGCCATCAATACAGACAAAACTAGGATACAATCTGAACTCTGAAGAACATTATTGACATAAAATTTTCATACATCATAAATAATATATGAGTAGTTAAATGTGTAAAGATATCCATGTTACACTATAAATAATGAACATGTTACAATTTTTTCTCTTTGAATCCAAAAAATAATAAAAAAATGAAAATAATCAATCTTACATGGTTAGGATGTCTCTTGAAGTTAAAAAAGTATTCATTAATAAAAAACTGAAAAAAAAAAAAAAAAGAATAGAGGGCAAAACCATACGTACAATCAAACTCTCAAGTCAAATGCCTGTTCCTTATTTATCCCTAGAACCTCCCCAGAATCGCAAAATTCTTAAGAGGTATTGTTGATCTGGATAATCTTTTGAAAAAAGAAATGCTAACCAAAAAAAGGGAAGAAAGAAAGTAAAAATCATTAATATATTAACCTATAAACTCTGGCTGATCTTGTTTAGATGAAGCACCTGAATTGTAAGATTCGATAATACAAGTATCAAATCGTAATATTCACACTTGAATACTAAGACTCACCTACAAATGGAATTCGTTGCATAGATATAAATATTTTCCCTTGAGCACCCGCCCCCCGCGGCTGAGCACACTTTCTTGTGGGCCCGCTTGGGGATGGGAGGAGTATTTATCCTGCTTTAATTTTTGGTATCATTTTAGACCAGCACTCAAGTCATGATGGCTGTGGAGATTAAATATGCTTTGTATCACACTTCCTTAAAATTAAAATTTGAAACAAATCTGCAGCTCCCCCTTCTACAATGTTTATTCAAGTTCTGATGGAGATTACTCTTCTTTGTGACGACTCCAAGGATCCCCTTGGCAATGATGTCTAGGCTATTATCCATTAGTTTTTTTTTCACAGAAATCGAGTTATTGCAGTAGTTTCTTCTCTTCTATAATCTCTTTCTCTCAAGGTTCTACTGTTGCAGAAATGAGTAACTTTCTCCTATTTTCCAGCTCATAAATCTGTTCCAAACACTAGCCCAATTAGTCACCTATCCGCCCATTACCGGAGCTTCTGACAAATGGGATGCAGTGGTGTGCCGCACGAGAAATAACAAAGAAGGTGCTGGTGGGAAGTTTTTTCCTTTCTGAATGTGTGGGGAGAAATCATCACCGCCTCTGTCGAAAATTTTTTTGCATGGAGATTTTTGACGAGTTATGACCTAGATTTCTAGACATGGCATTGTAAGATATGTCTTCATCGCTAAGGAGGCTGCGATCTTCCTCAATGGCAATAGCATGTGAGGCAGGAGGCTGGTGAGCACTTCCTATTTCTGGAGCCAAAGATTTGGGGGGAGGAGAGGAGTGGGACAAAACAGTCAAAGTCTTTCAGTGTAGGAAGGCATGAAGGGGGGAGGCAATGGCATGCCTGGAGTTAGAAGGTATAGGGAGGCCCAAGGAAGGATGAGGGTAACAAAAGGGAAAGGCTGGGGGTTTGTTCTTAAGGAATATATACAATTTCTAAATTTTTCTCCTTTTCCCCCCTTGTAAAATGTATACCCCTTGATCTAGTTGGAAAATATGTGAATGGGTTGTTTAACACCTATCAATCAAATGAGAGGCTTTACACAAGGGATTAATTTTTTTTTTTTTTTTGAAGATTTCTTCCTTTTTATGATTTATTTGTTCTTTATATATATTTTATTTTTCATTGCATCTTTTACAAAAAGAAAAAATGCCAAATTGGTCAAAATGCCGAAATATTCAATTTTTAAGGCAAAACCAAAATGGCCATCCCAAAGAAATTGACGACTATGTGATGCACAGTTTTAGCAAAGATGTCAGATCAACTCTTTGATTAGGTTACAATGACATGGTGTGATATTACACCAATGATATTCCCTAAATAATAGTATTTTTCTAAAGTGTGTGGGCCTGTGGGGTCCGTCTTTTCCCATGATTTGTAATGAATTAGATGCATTGCTGATAAAAAAAGGGAATTGTTGCACATATTTTGGACCAAAAGTCCATATAAATAATTAAGATGCTACAATTATCTGTATTAACTGACATTGATACTCGCAAAAACTTAATGTGATACACCCCCATTGCTGGTACACTCTTAAGCTTGTCTGTCCGTGCAATGACATTCTGTGGTTTGCAAGTCCCTTATTTTGAGGGCTTGTTTTGCATGAATGCATTTTCTGCATAGATGCATTTTTTCCCTTTGTGATTTCATTTTCCAAAGAAACTTAATACTTTAGACTTTGCTTTTCAAAGTTCTATTTTTTTTTTCTTTTACCTTTTTGTGAAGATGAAATTTCTATAAAGAAGAGTCACAGATTAATGGAGGAGAACGAGGTCATTTTCCTCTAGGAGTTTGTTTCTATTTCACTGAGGAAACGGGACCAAGGAAATTGATCTCTGCCTTCTCCATTGAGTTCCATTTTTTAGAGGAAATTGGGGGCAATCACTGACCTACGATTCTGTGGATTCTTGCTGTGCTGAACAAGCAAATTTTCAACTTCTGTGGAGTGAAAATCCTTTTCATGGAACACCTCGAAGCAAATGTCGCCTAAGCATTCACTAGAAATGCAGATGGACATTTTCTAGTGCCATCGCTGTTTATTATTCAATTGCTTCACTGGTGCTGGTGCTTTATGTTGGTTCGTTTTATTGTGTACATGGTTATGTCTCATCATTATCTGGATGCATGGTTAACAATACTTCTCACCAACATTTGTGTTCATCTATGACTCAACAGTTCACTGATGAAAATGGACAAAGACAGCATGTATGGCAGACGTCATGGGCTGTCAGTACCCGTTTTGTAGGTGGTATAATCATGACTCATGGGGATGACGCAGGTTTAATGCTTCCTCCAAAAGTAGCGCCGATCCAGGTGAATCTGCAGCTAATGTAGTTCTGATTCTATTCTATTCATTACTCTGCTATTACTACTAAACATGTCAACAATTAGTTGGTTAATCACCTGGTTCCTAATGGATGTATATTTAATCAAGAATCATTCTCTTAATGAACATCTTTTCTATGTTGCTTCTTACACATTTCTGTTACTTTAACTAGCATGAGTAACCCATAGTTTTGCATTCTTGGTTTAGAAAAGCCTGTCTGTGTAGAACAAGACTTCTTGTTTAGGAATCTTATCCACAACTGGTTAAGAGGTTCTACCATCTTGGGAGCTCCAGAAATGTGGAAGTACAGATTTAGTAAGCATTTCAGAACTGGACAAACTTATCCCTATTGTGTGATTTTTTTAGGGTTACTATCTTTCTGTAACAGAATATTTCATGCATATTGGCATATTTATGAAAGTGGGGCTAACCTTTTATCAAAGTATTGCTTTGATGTATGGAGTTTGTAGCAATTTCTAAAATATGATCATAAGCTTGCTTAGCATTTAAATTGAGCAACTAATGTGTTTAATTCTTATTTATTTATTTATTGTAAAGAACAAATATCAGCTTAATATACCTATTAATTTGCACATCATATATGTGGGTAAAAGTCTGTCTTTGCATTTAAGCCAATCTACCTGCAGACAAAAAATTGCTGTCCTGTGTTTCTTATTCACTAGAGTGATATGATTGAACATATGTATTTTATGTGGTCTTTCTAAAAACTCATGCTGGATGTATTTTGTTCATTAGCATGATATGGGGTAGGTTTGATGTGTCATTTTCTCATTATCAGGTGGTAATTGTGCCTATTTGGAAGACTACTGATGAAAAAACAGGAGTTCTGAATGCTGTATCATCTGTGGAGAAGATACTGAAAACAACAGGATTTAAAGTTAAAGTGGATGACTCAGAACAGAGGACCCCAGGGTGGAAGTTCAATTTCTGGGAGATGAAGGTATGCACTTAACGTTCTTGGTGATTGGAAAAAAATCCTACTATTTCTTTAACTAAACTGGTATGCTCAACGCAGTTGATTATTTCACATTATTGTTCTATAGCGTGAGTGGAACAATCCATGCAGGTATTAATATTATCACGGAGTCCAAGTTTTATAACGTTGTTTTTGGACTGCCCAAAGGGCGGGTCCTGGATTCAAATTTAGGGTCTAAAACTCAGGCTGGATCCAAGTGATCCTTATGGGACTCTGGCTATTATCCATCTTGGACCCTTATTGTGCTATGCCTTTTTCCAGACACACTTGGGCCCTCCATAACCCTTCCAGGAACATTGATTCCAGGTGTCAGGCTCCATTTTGGACTTTGACTTGGATTTGGGACAGCAATCCTTTTCAGCCTAGACCAGTCTCCTGTGACTCTGGCCGGTATCCAAACTTCATGTCTTTCCCTTCTCCTTACTTTCCGAACTTGTAATACTTAAATCTTTTGTAAGGGGTTCTTAGGGCTGTTTCTGATCTTCTGTTTGTGCACCAATTATTATTATTATTATTGTTGTTGTTATTGTTGTTGTTGTTATTATTATTATTATTTTATCAGTGTAAGTGCACTAATTATTTCAAATGGCATTCCTTGATTTTAGATTCATTGTGGACACATAGATTTTCCCTTATAGTCAAAACATTTCCTAGATTCTATCCATGTCACTCCACTCATCTTAGTATATATTTCTTAGCCAGCCACATGTACTTTAGCTTTATTATTTCATTTGCTTAGAAGTCAAGTCTACACAACAATGAAGGTCTAACTACCATTCAGGAAAAAAAAAAAAAAAAGCAATGAAGGTCTAACTGCCATTTTAAAATTGCTCCTTTAATCAAGTGGCACTTGATGATTGCATAACACTCCACTAGTTTGTCTCCACTTTGCCCACCCCTGCACCTATATCCAATCTCAAATCCTCCATATTGTTCTATAGTTACCTCTAGATTCAAAATCTATTAATATGATTTCAATTTAACCAACTCATCTTCCTTGCTCGCTCAACTTGCACTCTTAAATATTTTGGCTTTCATTTTTTTCAAACTATTCAATTCTAAAGGCTTTCTTCAACAGTGTATCATCTACCTGCTTTCTTAATTGACCGGTTAGAAACATTATCACTAAACAACATATATGAGGAACCTTAAATTGGATATCACCTGGAAAGTTGTACATAACCAAGCTAATTGGGCTAAAGTGGACACTTGGCACCGTCTAACGTCAATTGAGAACTCACCTGTCTCCTCAAACCAGTACACTCATGACCTTCCCATGCAATTCTTGTGTAGATTTAATATAACATTGGGGATGCCTTTTTTCTTCAATGCCTTTGGAGTTAACGCCCTGGCACTCTATCATAGGTCTTCTTTAACTCAAAATCAATAGTAAATTTTTTCTTATTGTTCAACTTTTCCATGAATTCTTTAGTAGGATAATGTTTTATATAGTCTATCTATTTACCGATTACCTGATTATTTTTTAATCTTGTCATAGACATTGCTCTATCACTCACAAAATTTCATATTATGGCTCATAAGTTTGATATGCCAATACTATTAGTCTTCACAACTTTAAAATTTTCATTTATTTTTGTAGATTGTGAAGAGTCTAGTTAACCACATCTCCCCAACTTCTCCTAAGCATTTCCAAGCCTCAATCGGAATGTCATCTGGACCCATTGTCTTTCCTGTCTTCACTTGTTTTAAAGCTTTCCTCACTTCGACCACCCTAATTGTACGAAAAAAAAGTATGCTTTGCTAATGAAGTATCATCTTTTGTTCTTATGTCTCCTAGATGGTATTCATTTAAAAGTATGTATGCTAAAATCTCTTTACCCTTAGCCCATATGCCGGATGAATGGAGAAGTGTTGTAGTACTATATATATAGAACAAGGGAGATATACAAAACTGTATCAACTATTGTGGGATTAAACTTATGAGTCATACGATGAAACTATGGGAGAGAGTAATGGAGCAAAGGCTTAGACAGAAGACCAAGATATCTGAAAATCAATTTGGTTTTACGCCATGGAGGTCAACGATGGAAGCTATCTTCTCACTTCGGCAATTAATGGAAAAATATCGAGCGAAGAGGAAAAATCTATATATGGTCTTCGTCGATCTAGAAAAAGCTTAGATAGGGTATATAGAGATTTAATTTGGCGGGTTTCAAATAAAATGAATGTTCCAAGAGGTTATAGTGAAATTATTAAGGACATTTATGAAGGAGCAGTAATGAGTGTGAGAACTACTTATGGAGAGACACACTGACCATAAGCTTGCATCAAGGTTCAGCCCTAAGCCCCCATCTCTTTGCATTGATTATGGATGAGTTAATTGCTTATATTCAAGAAGAGGTACCTTGGTGTATATTATTTGCAGATGAAATAGTGTTGGTAGATGAATCAAGAGATGGTGTGAATGCAACACATGAGAGATTGCGGGAGGCTTTAGAACCCAAAGGCTTTAAAATAAGCCGTACAAAGACGTAATATATTGATTGTAACTTTAGTGGCATATAGAAAGAGCTGAAACTTCACTAAGAATTGAAGACCATGAAATACCACAAATAGATTCTTTCCGTTACCTTGGCTTTATAATTAGTAAGGATGTGGAGATTGATGAAGATGTTGAATATAGGATAAAAGCGGGATGGTTGGAGTGGAGACTTGCTTTTAGAGTGCTTTGTGACCGACGGATGCCAACAAGATTGAAGGGAAATTTTATAGGACAACGATTAGACCGGCTATGACCTAAGGAACATAATGTTGGCCAATCCAGGAGCAACATATGCACAAAATGGATATAACAAAGATAAGAATGTTGAGGTGGATGTGTGGTAGAACTAGGAAGGATAAAATTAGAATTGAGCACTTTTGAGAGCATTTAGGGGTGGCGACAATAGGGGATAAAATTAGAGAAACTTGTTTGAGATGGTTTGGACTTGTCCAACGTAAGCTAGCAACGATGCTAGTAAGGAAAAAGTTTGGCTACGAAGGTTGATGGCCCACTAAGGGGAAGGGGTAGGCCAAAGAGGACGTGGATGGAGGTAGTAAAAATAGATCTGAAGAAGTGTAACTTAAGATAGATCGGAATGGAGAAACGGAATTCATGTAGTTATCCCCAACATAGTTGGGACAAGGCTTTGATGATGATGATGATTTTTGTAGATAGTGACCATAGTGCTCTCTCAATTCATTGGACAATTTTCTTTAGTTAAAATGTTGTTATTAATTATCAGCTTGTGAATTTAGAGTTGTGTCAAGTTTATGTTGGGTGTCAACCTACATGACACAACCGTCATTCTTTATCCGGCTTGGGACCGGCTGTACAATCTAATTGAGTTTCCGATGACCATAGGTTTGCATTAGGGGTTAGCTTCAAGCATTTATCTTTTTATATGATTATGGATGAGTTAACTTCTCATTCATGAGTAGGTACCTTGGTGTATGTTGTTTGTAGATGATATAGTGCTGATGGATGAATTGATAGATGCCGTGAATGCAAAACTTGAGAGATTGCTAGAAGCCTAAGAAGCACGGACACCTCTCCGGGGCCGGCGTGTGAGTGTCCGACACGCCAAAAATAGTGTCCTGCTTATTTTTTTTATAATTTATTTCCCGGACACGCTTACTAATTTAGTTGGAGAAAATTATTAAAGTTATAATAAAGAAAAGAGAAAGGGGCCGTTTGTAAAAAAATCTCGGGAAATTGATTATCCTCTTTTTTCTTTGTATGGATTTTATGGAACTATGGATATTTCATGTTTAATGATTATGAATTCTGTTTCAGTTTTTTATTGCTATTTGATAATTTGACACGTTTGTTAGTTGGTACAGTGGTACACTGGTACTTGAATTTTTATTTATTTGATTGCTAAATTGATTACAAAGTTAAAATGATATTATTTTTTAGTATATGATGAGATATATTATTATTATTATTAAATATTAATGTGTCCCCGACGTGTCCGTGTCCTACTTTTTTGAGAAGAATGCCGTGTCGGCGTGTCCGTGTCGTGTCCATGTTCGTGTCTGTAGCTAGAAGTTTTAGAATTTAAGGGCATTTGCATAAGTCGTGCTTAACATATGGATCACAACTTTAGTGGGGAAGTGCAATGAGATAAAACTCTTGTGAGAATTGAAGCTTGAGAGACCACAGAGAGATCCCTTTTGACACCTTGGCTTTCTAATTCGTTAGGATTGAGAGACTGAGGGGGATGTTGAACATAGGATGAGAGCTAGATGGTTGAAGTGGAGACTTGCCTGTAGGGTGCTTTGTGATCGGTTAGAGCACTATGAAGCAGAAGGTTGGCTGATCAAGAAATAACACTTGCAAAAAATGAGTGTCGCAGAGATACGAACGTTATAGTATGTGTGGTATCAATAGTATATATTAAAAATGAGCGCCTTTCGGAGCATTTAAGGGTAACATCAATCGTGATAGATTAAAAAGAGACTCATTTGAGATGGTTTGGACATGTCCAACACAAGTTAGCATCAACACTGGTGAGAAAAAGTTATTCTATTATGTAGGTTGATGGCCCCTCAAGGGAAGGGGTAGATTGGAGGACATGGATGGAAGTAGTAAAGATATATCTTAAGTACAACCTATCTAATGATTTGTCTTAGGATATACTGGAATGGAGAAACAAAATTTATGTGGCTGTCGTTAACATAGTTGGGACAAGGCTTGAATGACAATGATGATCTTCTTTGGCAAGTATGTGGACCATATATTAGTATATGCAATTACCATTCTCTGACTTATATTCTGATAGCTTGGGTGATTGTGCATTCTGAATTCCGCTTGACTGAACCCTGATGTTGGTCGTGTGATTTGCTTTACTGTAGTGGTTTCATTGCTACTTTTTAGTTATTCCATGTATGTATAATGACTAATTTTGAGTCTGCTGTATAAGAATATGGGGATGATGGAACTACTCCTTTGTTGTTGTTGTTGTTGGATTTTCTTCTTTTTTGGTCTTATTTAACATTTAGTTCTATCTTTGTACAGGGTGTCCCTTTACGCATTGAGATTGGACCTCGTGACGTTTCAAATGGGACTGTGGTCTTATCTAGGAGAGATGTTCCTGGGAAGCAAGGGAAGACTTTTGGGGTTTCTACAGAACCTTCAATATTGGAATCCCAAGTGAGAGAACACTTGGATGATATCCAGACAGCTCTTTTACAGAAGGCCACATTGTTTCGAGACAGGTATACCTTCTGTAATTGCAAAACTTTAGATGATGTTGATTACGTATCCACTGTACAAAGCACAAAAATCTCACCAGCTCTATACACATGAACATATGGATTGCTACTGCCCTAATGATCGATCGAACATGATTACGATAAATGTCAATGTGGTTGATGATATCTTCTAATAGATCTAACGGAAGTTACAGGACAAATAGAACAGCTGAAATGTAACTTGGAGTGAGTTCATTGCTTATAGAAATAGATGCAAACTCTCTTTCCAAAAGTCTGTTGCTGTGAGCTGCTCTGTTGTGTTGTGCATGCATCTCTTCAATATATTGAAAAATGAGTTGCCATCTGCTGAAATGAACATTCTCTTACAGCAACATTTTGGATGTTACGTCGTATGATGAGCTTAAAACAGCGATCTCTCAAGGCAAATGGGCAAGAGGCCCTTGGTCAGCAAGGTATGTAACTTCTGCCCATTTTAAGTCTTTAATTTATTTCCACTTATTTACTTGCACATAAGCTGGTTACCTGCCACTTGTTGAACAGCGATGCAGATGAGTTGAAGGTGAAGGAAGAGACAGGAGCAACCATTAGGTGCTTCCCCTTTGAACAGCCATCCGGCTTGAAGACATGCTTGATGACAGGCAATCCAGCCATTGAAGTTGCAATTTTTGCAAAATCTTATTGACTTGTGAGCCATGGATTCTTATCCCACCTTGGCAGCAGGTCTAGGGGGAAAAGATCAATTCAGTCAGGCTTGCTGCCCATTTCTTTGACCGAAGCTTTAGATTATCATCAGTTGCTTTGGATTGGAAGATATATTTTTGGATAAACGAGTAAAGTCCTACAAATGGTACTGAGTGGCGTCCTGTAATATTGTTTTTCTGAATGTAGATTATTGACAAATCCTATTTATCCATGATGAGAAAGTTGTAATTCTTCTTTTCTCCCCGCACCTTTTGGCAAATCCTGAGGGCCGCCTGTTGATTCGCAGAGACAAGGAAATCCAGGATTTCTCATGATCTCTTTTCCCTTCTTCACATATATAGATTATGTAATTCTTTATATTTGATCAACTTAGTGTGTGTTTACTTATTGCAGCTGCTAAGAGTGCTGAAAAAGACTATTAATCTTTCCATGGTTTCAGCCAGTTTTTCTGATTTCTCAACCAAAAAGAACATTTTTCTTTTTGGCACCTATTGTTAAATGTACAACGAACATTTTTCTTTTTTAAGTGACACCTTCGTACTTAAATTTGTATTTATTTTCTTGTTTCATGTAAAAGTTATACATTATCTTATTACCTTTTATTTTCTAATTATAATTGTACAACTTTGACTCTACATGACTTATTTTTTTATACCTTTTTTATGCAGATATATATACTCATGCTTTGCGCGAGGGTGGTCAAGCTGTGAGTTATCGTCAGCCATCTTATCATAGGCGATGAAATTGAACCTTCATATACAACACACACAGAGACTCAACCAAGACTGTAGATTGGATAGTTAGCATGTGTTGGAAGTCCTGGGTTGGATAGGGTTTTATATTTCTATTTGGGTTTTCCACTTATCAGCTTAAGCTTTTAGGATGGCATATGGTTTTTTATATAGTATTAAAGCGGGTTTTGATCTAATCGTTCTTGTGTAGCCCAGCCTTCCACCTATCAGCTTAAGATTTTTCAAATTATCTTTACTCCATAAAACTCTTTAATTTGTAATAGATTTTGATGTATGGGTCCAGTTGCTGCCTATCCACTAGAAATCTTCTCTGTGCCTATCCACTAGAAATCTTCTCTGTGGAACCCACACTGTTGGATGAGTTCCTCGCCAAATGTTTGATTAAGGAAAGATCTAATCATGGGAAGTTGAAAGTTAAAAAACGTGATAATTGAATTCTGTGAATATCAATCACTCTGATCGAGACCAAATTTTATCCGACTCTAATTCACGTGGGCAGGTGAGAGTGAGGTTGCATTTGGATTGATCACATGTGTATCACGCAGTGAGATGGGCTGTTTTCTTTTTTTTCCTTTTTTCTTCCGTTTTGTTTTGCTCTATCTAGTATTTTTAGGAAAAGGTATTAGCATGAAATTGAATACATAGGCCTTTATGGTTAAATTGGCTCCAACAAAGAATTGTTACAAAAGTAAGAGATGATGGATATAAGGTGTAGATGTGGACGGGCTCTTTGATTTTACTAGGATTTGAATGGCTAAGGTGATGGCTTGGTATGCATTTCTCCTCATCCCTATCTCATTTTCCATGAAGGTCATTTTTTTGTATTCATCTTTATTCTAAGGAATTTTTATGGAAAAAACCCTTAAACTCAAGAAAAATGAAAGTGGGCTCAAACACTTTACAGATAATCATGGTGGTGGGGATGACAAATCCCAATGAGACCTTTCGAACCCATTAGATCATCCAAACCATTTGATCCATATGTGTGTCCTAAGTCTAACGACTTTGGAAGGCACCATTTTTAGGATTTCAGTCCATCTTCATTGTATCATCACACCCTAAGCACATCCCATCATATCATTTGCCTCCCATACCAAGTATATTCTAAATTTTATTCCCTACAGAAAATACACCAACCCCAAAACAAGGACACCAACCTCACCCAGGTCAACACTACTCCACTCAAATTGCACTCGGGCAGGGGATTGGCAACTCGTATGCCGGGTTTTATTCAAGTCAGGTTCCGACTCCGGTTTACCTATAAATAATTTGGTTCATGCTTTGCGTTGAGCCAATACCTTTACAACCAATTCAAGAACCCTTAATCCTTCCCCCCCTCTCTGAACATGAAGAAAAGCTTAAAAACTTTCAAGAATCACTTTATTTCCATAATTTCACCATAAGTTTCATTAGAAGAAAGATCTGCATTTATAATTCAAATATAAACTAACTTTTATCTTTAAGGATAAGGCTAACCTAATATCCTAACAATCCTAGTTCTTCGATCGACATCCCCTCAATCACAGATCCTTTCATAGAAAGGATATGTGATTGTTGATATTAAAAGCAAAAACCCTTCTCATCTAAAGAAAAATTAAATATCTTGCAAAAACCGTTGATCATGTCTTCTTGTTATCGCCATCTGTCCGTGATTCCTTCATTGCTGCAACTTACTTATTTTTTAGTCTGTAGGTGGCCAACTGTATCAGTCACGATTTTGATTAAAATGACGAAATCAAGGGGCTTAGATGGATGGGTAAGAGATGATGCTAATTTTTTTTATTGAAATAAAAGAAATTGACGGTGATAATTGGAAGTAGATCATACCCGTTCTAAGCTCTGATACCATAAAAACTATCAGTTTCAAACATCTACATTTATAATGCAAATATGAAGTAACCTTATCTTTAAGGATAAGGATGGCCTAATATCTCAACAATCCTAGTAATCATAACAAACAAGGATACGGCTTCTTCAACAAAGCTAACTACTACTGTTTTCTTCATTAATGGACCTGGTGGAAGAAGAAAGTTCAGTTATGCAGCAAAAATTCGAGGAAGATGAAAGCGAGGGAGAACCCAAATCAGCTTTTTGTTCCCCCACAAAATCAGACAGACCCTTTGTAGCCACCCCATGTTGCTCCACCCTCTTATTGTTGTCGTCGTCTCTTGGTTGTATGATCTCTGCATTTACAGTGCTTCGTTTCTTTGCGAATATGCGACATAGAACCCAATTATCCATTTGCTTCATCGAGTTCTGTGGATGGAAGGAAGTAGCAAGCATGAACTTAGCTATGATCATACAATAACATGTTCTTGATATGAATTATACTGTACCATCAAGAGAAGCTTACTTGGGTTGAGTTTTTCCTCTGTGTGAAAATGCATGCTCTACTTCCTGCATCCAAGAGGCAGTATTCATGCATGATCCAATCAGTTTTAGAGACATTTGGATGCTCTCCTATGTAGAAAAGGAAGACTTTCTTCATCCCTACTACTTGCTTGCTTCCGCAAGCAACTATCTGCTTCTCTGAACCCGTAGCCTTCCAATACCCGGAATGTGTCGTTTTGTTGTGATGATTTGCATTCGAGCATTTCGTTCCTTGAATGCTGAAGAAGTACTTCTCTTCTTCCGAATCACCTATCCGCATAAACCCATGTATCAGTTCTTAAAAACACATTGAAGTTCATCATCATTTCAATGAGAGAAGTTATAGTAGCCAACTATTACTTGTAAAAAGTATGTTAGCGCGGAGAATTTTCCCTCGAAGAATGGAAACGGTCTCAGAAGAAGAATGATTTTTCATTGTTCTGTGCTAACATTATCTTATTGCTATAAATTCTTGTTTGGCTACAACATGCAATAAAAACAAGAATCATAGGAAATGAAGTCTACAGTTCAAAGTTTTCATAGAAAATGAATTCACTGTGAAAAGAGAATGCCATATTGGAAAATTGCCGCTGCCCTTACAGGGAAATGGTCTATTGACATTTAAAATTCTCTCCCTGGATGTTTCATTTTATGCAGAAACTGATAAGTTAAAAAAGACTTCTTCTGTCCAAATGAAACATTTGTCATGCCAATATGTGTGTTTTTGCTGCTTGTGGGGACTATGGAAAATCAATTCCTACTTCTATGGTCCGGATGTACTTCTCATAAAAATGGCGAAAAATCGCCTCTACCTCAAAAAATGAATACCCCAGAATATTTTCAAAATCATTGTGCCTTGATACTTTGCTCCACACAGACATACCCTTGGTGACTTGCGCTTTGTTTTATTAGATGCGCACGCGCGGAGAAATACAAACCTGGCAGGTCCCAAGGATCATAGTTGTACAAATGATCAATCTCTGGGATTATTGAAGAAGGCAAAGGGCATGAAAAGACCTTCCTCCTCAGATATTGAAGGATCAATTCTTCGTCTGTAGGATGGAACCTGAACCCAGGAGGCAACCTCATCACTTTATTCCTAGCTAAATTGTCCACGTTCTCCATATCCAAGCCTCCCCAAGACCCTCAAATTTCACCAATTTCAGAGGATAAAACGAGAGGGAGATGAAGAGAAATGTGGGAGATGATTGTATAGAAGAAAAGCCACCGTTCTTTATAGCAATGGGGTTGCAAGAAAAGGACAGATCCACTTGGCGTAAAGTAGACTCCAGTTACCTTGGTCATTTTCCCAGACCTTTGAGGAAGATGCATTTTACCGGACCTTTGAGGAAGATGAAGCTGTGGCCTGTGTGGGTGCTTTTATGGAAAGGGTATTGTTAAATGAAGGATGAAAAGGATGTAGAGGGTTACCCGACTATCCTGAATGTATTATTGGTATCAGTTGTGAACCACTGACTGCACGTCCGCGCGGACACGGTGGGTATGGGACAACTAGGTGTACGAAAAACTTTCCTTCCAAGTAGAGATTTCAAATGGGGGCCAGCGGCCCAGGCCCAGTGAACGGCACAGCCCACCAGGCACGGCCCGTGCCATGGGCTGTGTCGGGCAGAGGGTATCGGGCACGTCAGGCCCGTTTGGCACACCAAGCACGTGAGCTGATCCCTACAGCCCGCCAACCCTTCTAGCAACGGTCCGTCAGGCACGATAGGCATGGCCCACTAGGCACGGCCCGCCTGGCCTTCTAAAAAATGACTATTTTTTTAAAAATTATCCATTTTACACCCCCCAACAGGCATAAAATAGTCATATAAGGGGTATTTTGTGTCCTTTTTAATTTTACAAAGTCTATAAATACTTGAACCCTCCCATTCTTCTCAGTAGAGTAGGTCAAGTTTGACCGAACCACTTAAATATCTTTTTCCATTCTCCGTGCTCGCGTTCTAATTTTTAATTTTAATAGCGAAAATGAGAAAAAAATCAATCGAAAAAAAAATTAAAAGAGGGGACAAGCACGGTAGGCACGAAGGGCCGGCACAGCCCAGCCCACTCCATTTGGCAGGCCCAACCCGTTTCATCTGTTGCTCGCCCGGCCCGTGGCAAGGGCGGGCTGGGATTGGGGCGGCCAGCACTGCCCGTTTGACATGCCTACTTCCAAGGAAAACTTTCAACCATCAAGGTTTTCCTATTTGGCTAATGAAAGATTATTTTCTCATAACCTAATAAAGGGAGGATTATACGATGAGATGGGGATCATACAAGTTTTAAAACCCTTGTTTAAGTACTTAGGGCTGTATACCCAGGGGCGGTTCCAAGTGTTGGCATGGAGGTACAGTCGCACCCGTAAGATTCGAGAAACCCCTTGTATAAGATCTTAAAAGATTCAATTTTATTATTTGACTTCGTTGCTTGATCATTGTCTGCTATCCAAATGAAAATCTTGGGTCCTCACTTCATTAAAATCGTTCGGATCGCCCATCAAATCACTCATTAAGGAAGGAGAAGAGTGTAATGACTTCCTACTTAAAGGAATTTGTTGTCACGAGCATATTAAGGAAGAGACTTCCTACAATAGAGCTATGTATAGCATTTAGATTCCAGTTTATGTTATTCTTATCTATCCTGAGTGGATAGTCTCATACTCTTGCAATGTGCATAAAAGCTAAGATGAAGGCCCGGACTTGAAAAGCTTATGAATGTAGGATTAATTTGGATCTGCTTCCAATTCCAAGTCAGGGAAAAGATTCAAGTTGGGACCTGCTACATCTCCAGGTCCATGAGTATCATAGTTACTCTGATTTGAATACTCTAATTCCACCACTATATATTATGCATTATATAGTACCCATCGAATTCCTAGGAACTACGGCTTGTTTTATTAAAAGTGGTAAAAATTGAAGAAATAAAAAAGATTATCCAAAACTGACCATAAAAAATATCTCTCCTTTAATTCAGGAGAGATGGAAAAAGAATACTCAACTGTCACCCTAATAGGTCAAGCCCCAGAAAATTCTATAGGTCTTGATCATCTTATATTAATCATCCTTCACCTCTTTAATAATTCTTTGTTGGAGCCCATTTGATCATGAATTTCTATAGATTCAATTCTATACAAACAAATGGGTTTTAAAGAATAACACGAGATTCCTTGTGACACAAATGAAAGAGAGATGGGAGTGAAAAGTTAAAAGATACTTTACAGTGTCATGATGTCTCTAATAATAAGCTTATGAAGTGTTTTTCTATTTAGTTGAGATAAGTATTATATTAGTGTATACGTACATCACTTTTATCACAAAGCTTCAAAGAGTAATTTGGTGTCAAGGTCTGTGTGTATGACTGTATAGCCTACCAAATTGCACTTCATTGTGTTGACATATGATGAGACGAGCTGGAGCTGGCCTTTATCATTCATAGCCATACACTCTAGCCTTTCTGATAAATTCACCATACGTTGCCCAAGTCTGGCCTTGGCAGTCGGCAACAACCGATTGCAATTTTTGGAAAATCCTTAACCCGACTGTCGTCGTGTTTTATGTTTTTATGGGGTAGGAAACCCCACTGTGCTTGAACGTCTGTGCCGATTGCAATTTTTGGAAAATCCTTAACCCGACTGTCGTCGTGTTTTGTGTTTTTATGGGGTAGGAAACCCCACTGTGCTTGAACGTCTACAGAAGCCCTTCTGTCCAAGTAAAGGCCACCACACAAAGACGATTCTTGTGTAGTTAGTTTACATGTACTGCAGAATAGAGAGGGTGTCTTACAAGGGTATCTTGGTCCTTGCATCCCAGGGCCTAGTTTGCGTATGGCTGAGTTCAGCTGACATATGCTCAAGCATTCATTGCAATTACCAAAATAGCGTCGTAAGAGCATCTCTAAGGGATATGTCCAATTGGAGATGCCAAATTTCATTTGATGGCTTATGTTGTAATTTGGTATTTTAGAATTTGACATCTTTAAAAAGTGACAACTCCACTCCATATGCCAAATCTAGCATTCTATTATTTTTTTGGCATTTTAGACTTTTACTCTCCAAAAAGTGGCAACCCAATCCATATCCAACGGTTTATCTTGGAGTAAAATAACCCAAACAAAGAATTGACATCTACCTTTCCCGACTTGGTATTGCGCATATCACTTGGATGGGCTCCTGGAAGTTGCGTAAGAGAGAGTGAGGAAGTAAGAGGGAGTGAGGAAATAGAATACGCAAGAAAATATTTAAATTCAGAAATGAAAAGGGATCGTGTTTTTTTTTATACTGTATCTGAAATGAATCCTGTCTATTCCTATCCATCAACTCCCCTAGGCTATATGTCAAATTTGACATTGAGCTCCAACATGCTCAATGTCAAGTCAGTTTTGGCATGCCTGCTAGAGCTCCACGCTATGCCAAATATCCAAGGTGGCATGTTCACCATGGATTTGAAGAAGTTGTCGAAGATACGCTTGGAGAATTTTTCTTAGAGGCATTATTTGAATTCCCTAAATGCTGTCTTCTAAGTGGATTTCTAAATGCTAGACTATCCACGACATTTTTAGAAGTTAGAATTTGGAGAACTATGTAAGCCAGCAGTAACAATATACAACGCTTTTTTTTTTTTTTGAAATCCCACTAATCTAACATAGAATTCAAAATGAGTGGAGACAGCTATTAGAAATTCCTCCAAACAAACACCCTCTTACCCTCACATTTATCATCCATTTGTGGTGCCTTATCGAAGCAGCTCGTGCTTGATGCATGTATGTGATCAATCTGATAGTTGGTTGTTTTGATAGAGTTAGCACTAATATAAGGTATATTTGGGAGTTTTGATCAATTTGATCAATATGACAAGATGGAATTTCACTTATTGATTTTCTTGAGTTTTATTTTGAAGTCACTTGTGAGTAGAGATGTCAAACGGGTTGTGCCGTGCCTCCGTGCTAGGCATGCTTGGGCTGGCCGTGCTGTGCCTCCTTGCTGGGCGTGCTTGGCGTGCCTCTTTAATTTTTGTTAATATTACTTTTTTTCTCCTTTTCGGTATTAAAAAATTAAAAATTAAAATACAAGCACAGAGAATGACAAATATATTTAAGTGGTTCGATCAAACTTGACCTACTCCACTAAAAAGAATGGGAGGGTTAGAGTATTTATAGACTTTGTAAAATTGAAAATGATACAAAATACCTCTTATATGACCGTTTTATGGCTGTTTGGAGGGGGGGGGGGGGGTAAAATTTACAATTTTTTTAAAAATAGTCATTTTTGGGTGTGCCAGGCCTGTCGTGCCTGACGTGTCGACTCTTATGGATGGGTCGGACCACAGCGGGCAGTGTCGAAACTGGATGGCCGCGCCCGTTCCCTAGGCCCAGCTCGGCCCATGGCACGGGCCGCGGGCCGTTGACTGGCGGGTAGTGCCGAAATGGGCCGGCCCATCCCATTTGACATCTTTATTTGTGGGCCACTTAAAGTCAAACTAATCCAGAGGACGTAGGGGATGGAACGAATCATAATGACAGGTGTGTAAAATCTCAACCCTTTGATTTATCACACTCTAGGTTTTTATTTATTTATTTATTTATAATGGAGCATGTCTCAGCCCTTTGGGCCAGAATAATCCCTATAGGCCTAGGTGCAGTTGGGAAAATCCCCTATGGCCTCAGTGTGGTAGTGCAGTTTCGAACCCTCAACCTCTGGGTGCAAACTGTCGTCTTAGGCCAACTGAGAGGTGTGCCTTGATTTATCAAACTCTAAGCTAATGGTTTTTAGAAGATATAATTTTATTGGATTTTAAGGCAATGAAGAATAATAGTCAAATTAGTGTCAAATTTGGATCGTGATGATTTATGGTGAATTGGTGTGAGGGGAGAGTAACTTCAACAAATGATATTTACCCAAAAAAATCTTCAACAAATGATGGCTCACACCTAAATATTTATGAGAAAATGGGCTGGCCACAATATTTCTTCTGGTGGGAGAGAGAGAGAGAGCTAAAAGAGAATCCTATGTAAAAACAATGATACCTAGGTGTACTACTTGTGCCAAGCGGAGAGAGAAATGGAATCCCATGTGAAGACCACGACACCTCAGTTTGCAACTTGTGGCAAGTGGAAGACGAATTCCAATGTGGTCCATTTTTGGATCTCCAGTCGAATTTTCCAGATTAGCTTTCTATTCAAAGAGAGAAAATTTTAAATATCGTATGGTCTATACCAATTTTATCTGAACTCTCAGAAGAGATAATTGTATGGTTTTGTGTTTTTAACCTCCCGAGCTGTTCGTTGTGACTTGTGATTAAGACATTCATACATTTATATTTAATGCGTGTCCTCCAATTGGAGGGTGTGCTTATCCTCTTGGCGTGTTTGTTTTTCAAGAGGTAAAGTGAAAGTTGTAGAAAAGTAATTTTGGGGATCATTTTTCTTGACTTTACCAACTCGATTGCTCATGGGCATTGAAAAAATGACATAAAAAACTCTTCTTTTATTATTTTAATGGCTAAAAAAATTTACTTCATAAAACATGAATAAATCACTTTCTTTACCTCCGGCTAACGGCTTTCTTCACTTCGCATGCACGACCATCACCTTTATTTACATTTTTTTCAATTATTTACTTTCTTTGTGAATTATTCGCCATCGATCCCTGCCTGCATACAGATTGAGGTCAGCTGACATCAAGAGCGAACATTCAATTGAAATTTACCAAAATGGTCTCCATAACCTCACATTTATCTTTACAGTAGTACATCATCCTCCAGATAAAACTTAAAGTGGTCTAGACAAAATAAAACATGCAAGAGGTTACCTTGATCGCATGCAGAACTAGGAAGGACAAGGCAGTGAGGTACACTCATGAGCAGGGCCTTTAAGCCAACATGCAAACAAACAAAAGGGAAGAGAGAAATATATCTATCTATAATACTGATAAGAAGAAGAAGACTTCTGTATCTTGTTTTTTTCCAGTGTCTGTAACGACAGAATGGAACAGCCTACAGTCAATAATTAAACAGAAGAAATGCAAGAAAAATAACAATCCTATCCACCCAAAGAAAAAACTACTGAACTCTCTCTCATTCAGCACTCTGGTGCAGATAGACTTGAAAATTTACACGGGCCATGGAATTAAAATTTTAAGAATTCTAATAATTGCATTCTTTCAAGCCAACTAGAATTGAAAAGAGAAAGGTGAACGTCAAATGGGTGTAAAATAATCATGTCTTTAATTGTTTGGGTAATTCAATTGTAAAGTGAATTGAAGTGAATTACCATTTTTAAGTGAGTCATATCAAAAGGTACAATATCTCAAAATTCGCCTTTTAACTTTTTTTCATTGTGTGGGATGAGAATTGAGAAGGAGCTGTTTTGACTTTTTTGTATAATAGAAGAGGCCATTTGTCATTGAGTGTAATGAGAGAATAACTTATTGGGTTTTTTAGAGTTTTTTTAACAAAAAGGCCCATGTATTTTCATGAAACCTCAAAAAGGCTCATATATTTTGTATTTTTACTAAAATCCCCCTCGACTAAGATAATAAGTATCTGCTCCCTCTCTCTCACTCCCTTTTTTGTTTTTGACTGATTTACCCTATATGAATTATTCCTTGAGTCAAAAGTTAAAAGATAATTTTACCCACATGAATTCAACCAAAAACAAAGAGGCTGGTAGGAGAAGGGATCGACAAAATGTGCTATGGTCAAACCACGCTCAACATGTTATTTACTAGGGTAAATCTGATTTTTTTTACCAGTTATGGGGCCCAACTTCCTAGAGGGGTTTAGATTGTAGGCGGGGGCCCTACTTAAGAAAAACTGAAAAAGATATTCGTCGATGATTTATTTATTACAATTTTGAGTGGTTAAAAGCCACAGGTTAGAAATATGATGGCACTCCACTGCAAGTGGGTCCAAGTCCCCACCATAATGTCACTATTGATGATTTAATCATCAAATGGACCGTGTGGCCCTGTGGTTATTTCTATTCGGGACTATTAGTGTATAACAGGTGTTGAACCTGATAATCGCCCCAAAAATACAGGAAAATGTGTAATTACCATAGAACTGTCTATCTGTAGAATATCGCATTATCTGAAGCGGGAAGACTTGAACAGTATGTTTTTTTCCATTAACTGTGGGACCACCAAACCACCATATAAACCGTTGGATAGCTGTATAAGTGTAAGAACTAAATTTGCAAAAAAAAATAAAAAAATCATGTTTTGCAAATTATAAAAACAAATTATAAATCACGCTTTTTTGCAAATTTTTCGATGACTGTGATAGATCAACGGTTTAAATTTGGTGCTATATTAGTTCTTATACTCGTACAATAATCCAACGGTTTGGATAGTGGTTTGGTCGTCCCACAGTCAAGGGGAAAAAAAAAAAAACAGATTGTTCAAGTTTCATTTATTCTATTGTGATAATGTCATATGTGAAATCAATGGTTCTAAGATTTTCTTCAATTTTGGTAGCTATACATTAAATCGGAAGTTGAAAATTTTATAGCTAGCCGTTTTCATTATTTCAAAGAAGATTAATGATTTTGATTGTGTTTATGGGGCCCACAAAAGTTCAAAAAAAAAAAAAAAGATGTATGGTTATTCGGTTTTTATTAAATATCTCGAGATCCGAGAGAGATCAACGGTTAAAATTTGGTATATGCATCGTGTTTAACTGTATTAATGTTTCTGACGGTTTGGACCATCGTTAATTGTCCCATAGTTTAATACAAATTAAACAAAGCATTGAGGGGAGCATTACCATCTATAGCACTGTAGCCCGCTTCAGATAGTACGATATCCTACATCCCGACAACCAATTGTACGGTAATTCCATCTTTTACAGCAGTTCTGAGGCGATTGTGCAGTTTAACACCTCTTCTACTGTAATTGTCCCTTCGTATTGAGCAGTTTTCATTTGGCATTTTATCTAGCCTTTACCTACATGAGTGCTAGACCTGGCTCTTGTGTACAACACATTGATAGTAGTGGGCCAACCATATGAGCATGCTAGAAAACTCGCGCGAGTTGAATGCTTGCACATGCATGTATTTTTGTCAACTTTTTTTCAATGGGTCCCACCTACAATTTAAACTCGTCCAGCAAAGTCAATATGTCCATCCATGTCTTCAATCAGTCTCTCTATTTTTGTGATGGTTTTGTATAGACAAATTTGTCTTTATAACTTTTACCTAAGAGATAGATAACTCTTTCTTTCATGGTAAAACGGTTAAAGATTAACGAAAGGGAGGCAGAGAAAAAAAAAAAGGTGATTTCTAGAATTTTGTAATATGACCCATTTTCTTTTATTGCCTCTTAAAGTGACCATTCACTTTAACTCATCCATCACCTAAATAAATTAGATGCTAAAACAATCAGGGTCATATCAGCATTCCACCTTATGTTCTTCATCCCTCACCTCTTTAATATTCCTTTACCCAACCCATTTTATCTTGAATTCCTAGAAACTTAGTTGCATGCAAAACTCTAAAAAAAGCAGCCCTAAACTAAAAGAAAACACCCCAAATAAACATTAAAACACAGACACTTAGAAACTCTGATTGGTGTTCAAACGGAGGCTCTCTCGTTATTTAGTCTTTTTCTTAAATTCTCGACAATAAAAGAGACTTATTTTTTATTTCACCCCTTCAATAAAAGGGGAAATGACATGTTTGTAGGATGATGGCTATTCTTAGCTTGTTGGAAAAAGTAACGCACAACTGATTTGGTAATTTACTATAAAAGTGAAGGTGAAGTAAAGCCTTCATTTGCCAGACATGAAAAGACTAAGAGGGTTATATAAGAAGTACACAAATCCAAAATCCCCTCCTGAGCTTGTTGGAAGAAGTAATGCACAATCAGTTTGCTAATTTACTATAAAAGTGAAGCCTCCATTTGCTCGACATGAAAAGACTAGGGGGGTTATATCAAAAGTGCACAAATTCAAAATCCCCTCCTTAAATAAAGTTCAGGCCTTTAAATGACAAAAAAAATCATCTTTTATATAAAAAGTCAAAAAGATTTATTATCAAGCGACTAAAGAGAAATGACCATTGTAAACCCTTTACATTTTATTCTCTTTTGATTTGATGCTTCACTTTATTTCATTTTACATGTAAAATTACAAAACGGGGCAAATTTTCTAAAGCTCACTACTCATTTTTTTCTTTTTCATGTATAGGGCTTGCCTATATCAATTCAATCCCTTCACAAAATGCCTACCCCACTTTAAAAGAACAAGTCGTATTGTGAGACTAATTTGAACACTATTCCCCATTTGATTTTCTTACGACAAGTTTGCAAGATATTAGCTTCTAAACTTTGAGGAGTTGAAACCAAATGCCAATATCATTTGATCGAATTGGTTTTGAAAACCCTCTAAATTATGTCCAAACCTTTTCATTTTTTTTTCTACCTCGATAGCAATAAATTTAGGAGGGCTCCACAAGAGGTGTAAGAAAAATAAAGGCATTTAGGGTTATGTATTATTGACAACAAGGGGTTGCTTAGTTGATTGGTAACCCTGCATGTCACCCGAATGCCTAGGAATGGACCTCTAAGCATGCCATTCTTTCCCACATGTTTGGGGTATCCTTCCCACGTATGTGACATTCCTTCTCCCAATGCGGGCTTTGTCTTCTCACTTATGTGGGCTCGATCTCTTGATTCCCAGTCCCAAGCTGGGGTAAAGATAAAAAGGTATTCATACACAGGTCCATATGGTTAACGCCTCAAAGAGATTTGCAGACAACAACATAAATCCAAGTAGTACTAAAAATATGTTGTTGAAAGTATATAATAGTGATTACATAACCAAATCCATACAAATGGGTTCACCTTATGATCCACCTGAGAATGTCAATGGCGTTGGGAAATATTACGAAACACGTGCAATTGAGAAAAAAATCAATAAAAAATGAATAATTAAAAAACAAGAGTGAGGCAAGGCACACTATTTAAGATGCTATTTTTAATTAAAGACAGTGGATACTCTACACCATGAAGATGGAGGACTGATCGGAAAACCCCAGAGTGAAGGAATACACTAATCGAGAATTGTCCAGTGCCAAGACTAACATAAAGAATATTTATTGTTTCATTGACCCATCAAAACCAATTGGGATATCCTTGTACAAAATAAGGATGGATGTTTGCAATAGACTTTTTAGTGGTCACACTCTTCCACAAAATATATAGACAATATTTATGATAAATGGAGGATTGTGAAAAGATCACACTCTGCAGTAAATAACTAATTATAATTATGAAAGGGCACTTGAGTTAATGCACCTCTTCACAAGATAATAAACAAATTAATTAAATTATATAGTTTCATTTTAGAAAATACCCTTCAAATGGGGGCACCCTTCATCTGAATATCCGAAGTCTCGGATACAAGAAAACACATGCAGTTATAGAACCTAATTTTGGATTCAGTAAAAACTTGGATCTAAATTTGAATCCATGTGTATAGGATTAGGAGTCTAATAAAAGTTTCTACAAAGGGTTATTAATCTCTCCTCTTGCAATCTGCATCTCGGGAGTCATCGTACTTTAGCATATAAGAAGCCGATCAAATTGAAAATCATATACTTTGATGCTTTTGCCCTCCTCTTTGAGTACACAACTAATTTTATGATTTCTATATACCCTTAGCCTAGATCTTATATTGATGATTGAACTCAGTCCAATTACAAATCTATAAAGATGTCGAGAAAGCCCTTCTCTTGTCTTCGTTCTCCTCTTCTTCTTTCTTCCTGGTCTTCTCTTGTCTTCTTTCTCGTCTTCTTCTTTCTTCCTTGTCTTCTCTTGTCGTATCTTCTCGCTTAACCCTAGGGGTTGGTTGAATGTTCAGGACCACGGTTCCTCTCTCTTTTGGAGCTAAAGGTCCTGGTATCGATATACGTTTCCTCCCTCTTTAGGAGCCAAATGTTGAGTCCATTAGTACTATCACCCGGGGCCACAGGGGTTTCACCCGACTTTTTTTACTAGGCTCGGAGGGATTAGTCTAGCCTAAAGGGTTGGGAACCCTCCATTAGCAAAAAAAAAAAAAAAAAAAAAGCCCTTCTCACTTAAAAAAAAAAACACTCTAAAGATATATTAGATTTATCATGATAATGTCAAGGTGAGATTTTAAGAAAATAGCAATTAAATTATTATCACAATCAATCTAAATATCGACAACGTTTGTTGGATTGCTATTAGCACCCAAATTATTATCACACTCCACCTCTTTTACTGTCTGGATCCCATTTCACACCATGTGATCCTCATGGGTGAAGTCAGTTGTTGCCACTCTTTTGTCACTTCCTGCATATGAAAAGCATTGTTATCATGGTTGAAACTTGAGCCGAAGAGACGTTATAGGACCACAAGTTCTCTATAGTCACGTTCAGGCGATTCGACCTCTTCATACTCTAAATGCAGCTAAAATTTTCTATCTTGGACCCCAATAATGTTAAACCAATTATGGAGTTAAAAGACCATATTCTCCCACTTAAAGATGAGCCCTCTAGAATGATGGAGGGTTTAGCTGTAGTGTTTTTTTATATTGTGTATAAAGCAATTGATGGTAAAGAAGGCTTTGGATCCCCCATATGGTTTAATGGATTTTTAGTGATTGTAGGCACACTGGAGGGGTCGAAGATCTTTCTCTCCAAAGAAGTTGAGGCGAGGGCTATTTTATCGGCCATGATTGAAGCCAAGGCAAGAGGGGTTTCCTAAAGTCCTTAGAATGATTATTATATGTTGGGGGTCTTTCTACCTGGGTAGCTAATATATTCTAATAAACTATCAAAGTGATTAATTAAGTTTTTAGAACTATTAATTTCTCCCTTTTTGCTCACCATAAAATAATTAAGAAGTCTTGTTGGCATGATTGAACAAGGATGACAACGGATTGAGTGTGGTAATGATTCTTATAAAACGAATCGGCATGCCAATGCATAGCTTTCCACTGGTCTGCCAAACAAGTTTAAGATTTGTGATATTTAACCTTTCTAATGAAGTGGAAAGGCTGGTTTGATTTTGGTGTGATCTATCCAATAATTATTTTTTAATTTAAATAATATTAAAAATATATAGTTTTTAAAACTCTTATACAGGATCTTATTAATAAATATACGAGAAATTACAAATGGCTGAAGTAGGTCAAAGCAACCAAAATTCTAACTGGCCTCAGATTGGAATCTATAAACCCATTCCAACCTAGAAAAAAAGAAAAAAAAAAAAGG
Organism: Persea americana; assembly: GCA_029852735.1. Taxonomy (NCBI): domain Eukaryota; kingdom Viridiplantae; phylum Streptophyta; class Magnoliopsida; order Laurales; family Lauraceae; genus Persea; species Persea americana. Next base: position 89,284,385 of record CM056810.1, read on the forward strand.
ACAAAGCCAAGAACCAGTCAAAAGCACTATCTAACCTGTCGCTCTAAGGTTGAGTTAAATTAACTATTTAACCCGAACCCACTGCCACTCTGCCAGCCTTTCCTTTAACCAAGGGCCCAATTGCCTCGAATTCTTAGAAATTCAAACCAATGCATTGTCACTGAAGGGCTGGAATCAAAAGTGGGTTTCTTTTATTATACAAACCAACCCGGAGATGGTGAGTGTTCGAAACCCGCTCTAAATTTGTTAGGTGCACGTTTGTGTAGGTTTAACAGGCGTCACCTAAGAGATTAGTCCTAGTGGATCAAACATCAAAAGGCCTATGGGTACCTACATCATCTAAAAGTTAAAAAAAAAAAAAGAAGAGAGTTTCTTAGATTATACATCTATAAAAATTAGTTTATAGAATGTTATTGGCCGTCTGATCAAGGAAAATGAGAGGCCCATCCATAAATATTAAAACATTGAACTACCTGAATTTGTTACATGTCTGGGCCATTGGTAAAAAATGTTGTCTCACATGGAGAATCTATGGACGCCCAATTCTTAAATTACCATTTATTCACGGTGGCCCACTGATCTCACCTAATGCCATCCCACATGTTTTGACATCCGTTCATGTGATCTGACATAAATGGCCTGAAGACAAAACATGTGATAAGTGAACAGTAAATGCTCTTAATGTTACGACATGACGCCGTCCCCAAACGACATATATCATGTGATATTTGGTGTTTTATTGGTAAATGCTAGTACTTTGAGGTGCAAGATACCTACATCACATTAATATTGTGGAATATGGCCGAGCTATGTTCAATCTATAACCTTGGAGGCACTTATCCTGCATGTTTGTTATTTACCTCAGTTATTCCACCACTATTCATCTTATCAGCATTATAATCTTATCTCATTAATCTGAAGTTAAATTAATATCATAAACTCGAGATTAACTGTGAAATACCAACCCTATATTTGCACTAGAGTCCAGATGTGGGAGGGGGATTCCTTTACCCCACTAATCTTGCTCCACCTGTGAAGCACAAACTGATTTCATCTGCATTGCAAGGGTTTACACAAAATTTTAGCCTCCTTGGTCATTTCAACGCAGCCTGATTTATTTGATGTTGTATGGTGTTATATGGCCATGGTTGTTCAATCTTACATTTTTTCCATGTCTCCTTCAATGGACATTTTAGATTTCATATTTTCGCATTATGGGCTTACTTGGCCTGTGGTTTTAACGGGTTGGATGCTTTGTTCTGACTTTGGATTTCTTTAACTTAGATTTCTTTTTGCCATTGTTTTGTCGGGCTTCTTTCCCTCCTTTCTTAGCATGCTGCAGGCTGAAGGCCTACCTATGATCAGTCCAATTACTTCACAAACACCTACCTATCTTGAATCGGCAGTGGTGATTTATGATGCCATCACAACTAAGTATGCATGATGCACAACCAATAAATTTTGACGGCCTAAAAGTAAGGTCTAGAATCATTTGATCAGCCGCGTATTACATGTACCATGATCCATGCCCAAAACCAGCCACGGCCATAGCTCTTTTTTATTTTTGGTCATCCAAGTTGCTCCACATTAGGTGGAGAAGCAATTGAGCCTACATAGCCTGGCTCTTTGATGGGCAATGAAGACTTTGGTTACCTTCATTGAACAGCTAACATCTAATGAACTTGATTTCTTTTAAATTGCAAAACTAGATTTTTAAGTTCATTTATATCTGATGCGCACAAGCTATCCCACTCCTTATTTTAATTAGTAGTTGCTTCTAAAAGATTGTCCTGCTGTGCCTACATGGTCTTTTGACGGCTGTATGTATATAGTATATATTTTATAAATAGACCTTACTATGGGAAATAATTGGAACAATACCAAATTGGCTTGGTGCAAATCTAGAGAGGACAGGTGTATAAAGCAGTAGCCTGCAGAGGACAGGTATATTGTACACCAAAAAAATAGTTGTAGTAGGTAATATGGTTTTACTAAAATCCGCCACTGCTCCTTCCTCTTCACCATCTTATCTTATTAAACAACTACATGATCATCCCAAAACAGAGGCAGGTCCAAGTAACTAATGCCATCTTGATCGACTTGCAGTCTAAAATTTTAATGTAGCATACGCACAATGATTGATATCTCACTGCATTATGGTGCAATAATGCATATTATAGTTCTGGTGCTTGCTTCTTCCCTACACTGCACAATCTGGGTATAGTCTGCAATTGAAGAAATCTTAGAAATGAAACAGGGCAGTCTACATGAGGAAACCATGAGCACACACTAGAAAGGACATCAGCTTCAACACTCAAAAATTAAATTAAAAAAGAAAATAATGAGTCCACGTCTATCATTTGGCCAGTTTCTCGAAACAGCAACAATTGCTCAACCAAACCAACCTTAGAAGACAAGCTCTGCCTGGACAAAGTATCGCCTGATATGGGGGCAATTTTAGTTGTTGTATCTGACAAGATACTCCCAAGCATGCTACAAGAAATGGAGTTAGAACATGAGCAGAACATTGCAAATAAACATTAGAGGACAAGCTTGATTTTGCCTAGACAAAGTAACGACTGATATTGGGGCAAATTTAGTTGTATACAGCAAGATACTCCCAAGCATGCCACAAGTAATGGAGTAGGAACATGAAACGATTCCAGATGTCAGAGCAATTTTTTCATATTCAAAACTTAGAGCTCCTAAAAACAATAAGCCAAGATTACATGGAAACTTTTGACAATAAATCACCACTGTGAAGTAATCCTCTACCATGCATCTCCAATCTTAAACCCCTCATCTAATTCAATTTATAGAATAGTACTCAATAGGGTGCGCTTGTGTGATGAGGATTCCATGATAGAGAGGAAATTTTTGCTGATTTTCCATGGAGCCCATGATAGCATCCAACTCCAGTACGAATAGGTTCTCCTGGCAACCGCTCAGGAAATAGGAAATGAGTTGCCAGACCATAAGGATGTAGGTCTTATCATTTCCCACAAGCATGTTAAGCCTATGATGAGGGCCGTAGAAAATTATTCATCTAGAATAACCATACAAGAATAAGAATTTGTCGATATTTCTCCAAATAAAACTGAAACTGAAGTGCCGAGTCACTAGTGCAAGATGTATCGATTCTTGTAAAAGGTTCTGAAGATGGCACTAACAAAGAAGAGCCAATCTCAGAAGTGCACACGGTCACCATAGCAATAAATTAGTAAGACAAGAAACCCACCATATAGAGCTCACGGAAGGCAATGAGGAGATCGGTGGACCCAATCCATTAGCTCTAACTTGTAACATTTATGACCATCAATATCTTGACCATTGTACTGGTTTTTTTTTAAATAAATTGAGCAGCAAACCCATGAGACATAAGTACACCCAATCCAAACACGACACTAAAAAGAAAGGCTTAGTTGCATATGGTCATTCAAATTCATGGATGCCTATTGTCATCCTTTAGAATCATTACACAGGAAACAGTTAGAAAAGCTAGATATATAATTTGGGGATATAGCAGGAATGTCTAGCTTATCAGAGTATGTGTTGTAATTGGCTCTGCTTCATCCCTAAATCCTAAAATGGTTGTGCCTACATGATGAACATGATCATCTTTCTCACTTGACAAATTATAGCTTTGGAAAGTTGGTATGAGTGATTAACCAAAACAAAGATGTTGGTCCGAGTAACCTATTATTCTAGATTTTTTTCTTCGAGAAAAAACAATCCAAAGTTTTGAAAATTTTCGAAGAGTTTGCTAGCTAATTCCCTTGTTTGAATCCCAGGAACTCAATTACCATGAGACCTTATTTACACATAAATTTGATAACCTGCAACTCAGATCAAAAGATTCATTGGATTCCCCATTTAAAAGTCAGCATTATGATTTTTTTTAATGGATTCTATGAAGAAGTTTTAAAGAGATGAGTGAAAGATCTAAAGTGGTGATTGACTCAACAAGGTGAAATAGATAGATTGATCCAAGGAGGTGAATTATGAGACAACCTAAGGATGAAGGTCCTAACGTGGTTAGCGATAGGGATCAAAGTATCAGCCATATCGATGTGATTTTATTTTAATTCTAATATAAAATAACACTCCATATCAGTTGCACCATTGTTATTTATTTTCATTGTAAAGTAAAATAATGGCGGCTCGATAGTTTCAGGGTAGTTTCACTTTAATTGAAAAATAAAATAACCTATATCGGTCATATCTACATGATTTCATTATAATTGCAAAATATGCAATTCGTATTATAAGTGATATATCAGGTGAATCAGAGATACAAGTATGAATCAAGTATAACATCAATCTTTTTCTTTATTTTCTTGGAAAACTAATTCATATTAATTTGTTACTCTCATTTTTGACACTAACATATGAACCTACATTAACTACATAACATATATAGTGGACAGATTCAGCTCTATCTGTATGTGCGTCTCTGTCCATCTCTTGCATATGGATAATTGAGCATGTTGTTTCATCATGACTTCAGATATAAGAATCAAACTTTTCAATGAAAAATTATTTTTTAATTCCATTATCATTTCTTTTATTTTTTGGTCTGAGTTTCAATTTCATGTCAAACTCTCATAACTTCTGTCAGGTTGCTTTTGTTACATTGTGGTGGCATGATTGAGATACAAATTCAATTACTTTAAGCTATAACACTCATCATGCTTAGCGCAAGTAGGACCTAGATATGTTATAACTGATTCATATGGTTAATATAGCACCATTAAATATAACCATGCTTTTAACCCTTCAATATAAAGGCATTGCTCAGAAATCATAGGAACTCAATACCAATTATAACAAGCAGGCCCCAATGACATCACTGATATTAAATCTAATGAAGTCAGTAATGATAATAAATCTAAAGTGTATTTAATGTTAATTAGCATGCATGCTGGTTGCTGATAATAAATCTAGTACAGTGGATGTAATTAGCACGCATGTACTGCTAATTTTGAAAATAGGGCAATGGGTGGTATTAGTAAGCATGCATTGTGATAAAGCATTGATGTCCTACACTATGAGTTGATGCAAAATAATCTTCAACAATCACAGATGATGTCAAAAACTGTGACTGTGAACTGTGAATGTTAAATCAACAAAGCACAATAGAATCTTCAACATATTCAGTTGGAAAACCTTGTACCCCTAATGCTGATGAGGACAGAAAATTGAACCTAGGAATGGAATTTTTATTTTTTTTCACTACAGACAAGGTCCACGAATTGTACGCATATAGAGGTTCAATTGAAGTAACCCAAATAAATACCATAAAAAACGTGAGCAGATATGGAAGTTGTTTGTTCAAAGGCCAGACTGATGAGAAGAGAGGTTTGTAAGGGGGTCAATAAAGAAGATATTTTTCAAAAAAACAAGAGCTAGTTGTCCTGCATCCATGTCACCGAGGAAAATATATATAGATGACACACAATGGACAGTTTCTTGGTTTGAAGAGGCATACACACATAGATTTGCTTCTCCTTACAAGGTATGCATATTACGGTCACACCATAGTGTTTCCAAGATGCCCACGCACACACATGCCCAAACACACACAGGGGTTAAGATGGTTAGATGATGATCACCTCTCGATTGTCATACATCTTGGGATGCAGTTCCTTAGACGTTCCCTATAATACCAATCAAGTTGGTTTTTGCACCGGTTACGAGAGGGAATGACCACATCAAGTCAACAACACTTAGGTGTCCTTATGCAAAGTGCCACAGCTTGCAACAACTGAGTTTGTATCTCAATCATGGACTAGCATAAGTGTAGAAAAGCAACATGAAACTTGTGTTAAAAAAAAAAAAAAAAAAAAAAAAAAAAAACATTTGGACTTAGGTCTCAAACAAAACAAAGAGTGTGGTATAAAAATATAAGAAATGATAGTTAAAATAAAAACCAACTTGCCATGGAAAGGTTAAATTCATGTGTCAGAAGTCACAATGAAAACGATATGTTCAACTGCCCATATGCAAAAATAAGTAAATAAATAAATAAATACATAAAAACAAGAAAGTTGAATCCGTTCATTATTTATATCGTGTAGAGCATTCAATAGACATATGTCAGCATATCAAAACTCAATCCCGTCGAAGAAAACACTAACATAAATCAGTTACAAAAGAATGATGTAAAAGTATTATTGTGATACCCAATTCACACTTGTATCATCGATTCACCCGATGTGCATCGTTAGTGTAAACAATACGAACTATTATTTCATTTTACAATCAAAATAAAATCAAACCAACATAGCCAATACAGGCCGTTATTTTATTTTACAATTAAAATAAAATCACTACAATATGGTTGACACAAGATATTATTTCATTTTAAAGTTCAAATAAAATTCATTGATTCAATCTTTATGGACTGTTATTATATTTTACAATTAAAATAAAATCACACCGACGCAGCCGATACTCTAATCCTTATTACCAATACAACCATTATAAGTATTAGTCACCTTAGATCCTCCATCCCTTCGATAGTCTCATATATTGTTCTCAAAATTCTAAGACTTAGGATGTGAATCCTCTGATTTATATCAAGTCCTAGCAAAAAAAAATAAAAAAATGTTCGTATCTATACAGTATACACTTAATGTCATTTAATGGTTTTAACGAATTGCCAGCTTTAAGTGATTTGTATGAGCAACAATAGCAACAGCCAAATGGCTATTTTTAGTCTTCTTTCACTTTTTTTTTTTTTTTTCTTTTCATTCTTAAATGGTTCTATCTTTAAGAGATTATCTACTGGTTACGGAAACCTCTTAAAAATCTGTGGCATTTTTATGAGGTTTAGAGGGAGAAAAAGGAAGTCTGACACATCCTAACCATATAACTTCAATGATTTAGATTTTATATGTTGGAAACCCCCGCCCCCGGCGCCCCCCCCCCCAAAAAAAAAATGAAGAAGAAGAAAAACATGAGTCGTAGATTTTTCCGGGTCGTGTTGATAACTTATACAATCTTGAGTTATTTGTCATTGTAATGTTGTTGTGGATGGAGAAATTACTGTATTGTGAATAGCCTTATCTGAGGATTTGACCCAAGATAGATCGAAATGGAGAAACAAAATTCATGTAGCCGACCCCAACATAGTAGGGACAAGGCTTTGATGATGATGATTATAATTAATAGCTGATACTTTTATTTTTAGATTTTTTTTCATTTTTTTTTTTTCATTTTTACATAAATTAAAAAGAAAACCCTAAGATTCACAATTATTCCCTGGAACCATTTACAATATGGTTTCAATATTCAGAAAAACGGTCCTACCATAATTTCACTACCATAGATCCTTAACTCTACATTTCTTTAAAACCCCTTCACATAAAAACCCACTTTCTAGAATCATAATGTTTAGTATGAAGAGGGCAATGGAACTTCAAAACCAAAAGTAACCAGATTTCCGTGTAAATGAGGTCCCATGGCAATTGAGTTCATAGAATTCAAACAAGGAAATCAACAAACAAACCCAATGAAAATTTTCAAAACTTTTGGTTGTTTTCCCCTAAGAAAAAACCAGAATAATGGGTAGCTCTTGCTCACTTTCAATGCCTTGAATGGTCTTCGCATTGACGCCTCACAACGAGAAGGGATTTCTTAATAAAATGGCTCTTCAATGCTTTGTTCTAACTAGTTTTTCATAGGGTGAGAGAAACATCATCTATAGCTTTCCTCACAATGTTGTGTTTTTAGAGAGCCATCTTTAATGAGAATGGCCTTTGAAATTTGTAGATATGGAGAGTTTTTGATCATTGGATGTTTGCAAGTGGAGGAAAAAGGATGTTTTCATTTTCTGCTTGGAAAGAGTGGGCATATCTAACCAAGGTCAGATAGAAAATCATTTTTTGAAAATACCTTACACTGTATTTGAGTTTTAAGAAACGACGGGATCTTCTACCATTGAATTAGATCAAGGGCTTGAAAAGAATATTCACAAAAACACCTTTGTGACTTTGTCAAACCTCCCTCAACAAAAATCCTTATATGGGCCAGTCCTCTCCTGATGTCTTCGTGGAGATTCAGTGTGTGGAGTCCCCCGTGGAGCCCACCTAGGGCCCCCATATGATCCATGCAAAACAAACCCCACCCCCACGCCACCCCAACACCCCCCCCCCCCCCCCCCCCCACACAACCCACCACACACACACACACCCCACCACCACCACCACCCCCACCCCCCACCCCCAAAAAAAAAAAAAAAAAAAAAAAAATAAAGAAAAGAAAAGAAAACCCCAACCAAAAACCCATGGTCGAATTGGCAGAATCCCATATTTGACACTTCCTTCTTGAATATTTATATGTGTGTATTGTCTTTGCACTATCAACTTGATGGTTAGAAAAAATTGAACTTGACGATTGAAGTTGTAAAGCAAGAAAATAAAAGCTTGGATCAATTTAGGAATTCATGCCATAAGTGGTTAAAAATGAAGAGCAAAAGTGAATATACAAAAGTGACCATCAAGTAACCTACCCTCTAATGGAATTGGATCAGATGAAGATAGAAAATGATTACCCATCCATCAACCTAGTATCAAATCCCACAAAAGTCAAGATCTCATCTACACCGCTGCCTTAGATCCTTCACCCCTCACCTCATATCATTCACACCTCACCTCTTAATAATCCTTCAGTGGAGCCGATTCAACCATGAATTCGTATGTAATCTTAATGCAAACAAACAGGCCCTAAGAGAAAGTCCACTGATTTGAGCACTAGAGTCGACAAACAACTGTATCCAGACACTCAAAATATGATATAACCCCACAAAGATGGACTCAATCATACCTAATCCACAGATGAATATGAATCTGAAAACGACTAATTGGGGGAATCGCCAAAATCTAATAACAAATAATGATTTCCTATGCAAGTGCACTAATAAATAACAAATGTAAATTCTGGGACAATAGCCATCAATAATGCATGAATGAGAATCAACAACAAATGCAAACAGAGTTAACATCCTCCTTGATAGAAATGTAAGATTCTAGATCATTAAACATTGATATCATAGCTTAAAAACAAAGGGAGTGTTTCAAAGATTGCATCTCTCTTTCAAAGGGTGGTTCGAAAAAAAAGGAGAAAACAAAAGCTTACCTTTATTCCCTCTGTAATGCTGTTCAGACAAAATGCAGTTCTTTTTCAAGAAGCACTTTACAAAATGATACTCTGGTAGGAGATCCACCCACAATCTAATGCCAATTTGTGGGAGGAAAGCCCAATTTACTCTACTACTTGTGTGAACTAAATAGCTGACCCAAAGACTTGCATGATTGCAGCTAGATTTGAAATGTGAAATTCATATCAAGTGTAGTGAAAGAAGAAAGCAAAAGCTCCAAAACCCTAGTTTTAAGAGAGAGAGAGAGAGAGAGAGAGAAGAAGAAATCTCAAACCCTAAATCGAATAGAAGAAACGAACGAGCGTGTAGTCGACTGCCAACCCACACAACCACCTTTTCCCTCGCATTGCCCATATAGACGGTTTTGTGTCTTTAGCGCTTTCCGAAGCCTACAATAATCTTTTTTTTTATTAATCAGAATCAAATCTCATTGTATTTAGCCCACCCAAATTAGTTATATTCATTTAATGCACCCTTAGGGCTTTGTTTCTTTTCCGGATTTTTTGAAAGGAATTTCGGTCGTATGGGAATTTCGGAATTCCTATCAGGAATCCATCATTTTTTTTAGAGGAATTCCTAGCATTTGAAAATTCCAGCATTCACAAATGTCATAAACTTAAAATTTCCAAAATCAATCAATGCAAGCCCAATGAACCAAGATCTATTTTGCATTCGTGTTTTTGATCATGTCAAAAAGTTCGTTAACACTCAATGTGTAGCTATTTTTCGGCATTGTTTAGATATTTTTGACAATGTATAGTTGGTCAAAATGATAACTTTTTAAAGTAAAATTTTCTTAGTGTATTTTATGACATTTTAAGATGGCTTGTTTTAGTTCATTTTTATGATAAAGATTTAAATAATCGTCAATGATCACATCTCATCAAGGTCATAGACAAAAGATAATTTCAAATGTAATCCAAGAGCAGAGAGGGTTTTAATGGATACGCTTCAAAAAATGAAGCTTGCAAGAAGAAAGTTGAGAAAAACTTTAATAATGCTTATTAGGAGGAAGCTATAGCAAAGATAAAAGGAAAAACTGGATTGGGAACCACTTCAAGCAATACTAATAATAAGTACAAAAAATGGCATACACGATATATATAGAGAAGTGAAACGACTTCTTAGCATATCTGGTCTTGGATAGGGTGATACATTAAAGATGGTAATAGCTGAAGAGGATGTTTGGGGACAACTTGAAGCAGGTAAATTTAGGATATAAATTGCATTTAATTCAATATTTTTTCATATTTTTTTTCAATGATTTACATTCTGATTAAATGAATTTGATACAAGCAAAGAGCAAGCTGACTTAGTACAAATATATTGCTGTAAAGTTTTATGAGGAAATTCATGATCTAATCATTGGTGATATTGCCAATGGTGAAACAACCCTTAATGGAATTGAAAGGAGCCAGATAAATGCTCTAGAAATGGCGATGGACAAAGGAAACAACAATGAGAGTTTTGGGACCCAGCTACATGTATCAGATGCTATAGATGAGCCTAATCTACCTCATCCTAGTGTAAATTCACTAGGGCATACATCCATCTCGTTAGGACAAATTGGCACAAGCAGAACAAGCAAGAAGCATAAGTCCAAGACAATCGATGAAGCAAAATAAACATTGGATAATGTTGCAAATGTTGTTTATGCTCTTGCGGAGCAAATGAATCCGCATGATAACATAATTCCAAAGATTACAACAACCTCGCAACTTTAACACGACATATGAAATTGTCAATAATAAACTTTCTTGTTCATGATCGCGTAAGTGCATTCATGAGTTTGGATGATGAAATGAAGTTGGAATGGCTGGAGATGAATTTTAATCTAGGGTCATCTAGTTGACACCCATGAGTTTCTTTAAGAACTCTTTATTTTACATTTTGATGATAATGAATGGTAGTAGCTCTTGATATGGACAAAGATAGTACTACTTATTTTGTTACGATGGTTGGATGTAGGAAAACTTTTTACTTTTGGATGATTGTAAACACCACATTATGTTGTGTGAATGGATATGAACAACTTTGGTATCCATAGATGATTGTGTTCAATTTATATTATATTTGGGAGGTTTGGTGTGGTTATATATATATATACATTGGTGTATGAAGAGAGATGGAGGAAAATTGTGGTAGAAGTTTTTTTTTTTTTTTTTTTTTTTTTTTTTTTTTTCATCCATTTGGAAATATAGGAATATGAAATGAGTTCCCAGTTTTTGGGAATGTGATGAGAAATAAGGTGAATTTGAATGTACAACCCATTCACCCATTAATTCAATTGTTTGACTGCTGAATATTATACAATGGATTCAATGTTTGGTTGCTAGCATTCCAGGCTAAGGACCCACTCTTTTCATTATGACATGTGATTAGTTAAATATTGTTATGATTTGCATAGATTATGGTTTTCTTTTTTCAATTTGTTTCTCGAGTTGTATTAAAATATTTGACTCATTCAGATATGCAACAGCTTCTACACGTCACAAGTGCAACGAGCCTTATTTGTTACATTGTTTTTTTTTTTTTTTTTTTTGTTACATATCCGATTTAACTTATCTGGGTGCTATATATAAACTCATTTGTAAAATGAATACACATACTTTTTCCCACTTTCAAATTCAACATGGTATCAAAGCCATAGACGTTCCTGCTCATACCCAGCTTTCTGCTACCGAGCTATCTGCGCAACATTCTGCACCAATCTTCCTAAAACATCTTACGTTCTACTTCTACAATGAAAATTGAAAGCTTCTTCCAAGATATAGAGAATGAAACTTCTCTTAGTAACCCATTTTATTTGCATCACTCTGATAACACAGGAGCCACATTTGTCTCTCATCCTCTTAATGGAGACAACTATCCAACATGGTCTTGTGCCATGCGTATAGCTTTGAGTGCTAAAAATAAATTGGGAAAGATGCAACAGTATGGTGCTGTCATGGTTGACTAATGCCATGGTAAAAGACATCTGACAGAGTTTCCTATGCAAATACTGACCATGAAATTTGGATAGATCTCCGTGATCGGTTTTCGCAAAGCAATGCACCACGCATCTTTGAATTGAAGAAACTCATTGCCACTCATCTTCAAGAGCAACAATCAGTTGCTTCCTATTTTACCAAGCTTAAGCAATAATATTGGGATGAACTTGGGTCTCTTATACCCATTGCTCCATGCTCTTGTGGAGCATCTCAATCTCGTGCAGAGAGTCAACAAAGTGAGCATCTTATGCAATTTCTTATGGGTCTTAATCCCTCCTATGGTCCTATTCGAAACCAAATTCTGCTTCTTGATCCCTTACCATCAGTTGCCAAAGCTTACTCTCTTGTTGTACAAGAACAAAGATAGCGAGGGTTGTATTGAGGGAGTGGGCTCCGCCCAAGGGGGATTATTAAAAAGTGTTTCCGCTGCTTCTATTAATGCCTTGAGGTTTTGGTAGAAATGGTTAGCTGTGAAGAAATTCAAGATAGTATCAGAGCCAACTCGTCGTAAGTTCAAATCCCAGGAAGAATAACTTAGTGCAAAAATAAAAATAAAAACAAAAATAAATGCATGTCGCCAAAAGTGCTCCAACCGGGTTTCACCTGAGGGGGGAGTATTGAGGGAGTGGGCTCCACCTAAGGGGGATTATTGAAAAATGTTTCCGCTGCCTCTAATAATGCTTTGAGGTTTTGGTAACAATGGTTAGCTGAAGAAATTTAATAACTTGAACATTGTTCCTCCCATAAATGACATAAATGCTTTGGCTGCACAACACCCAAGTCATGTTTCAAATAGTCTAGATGATAAGCGAACATCTCAGCGCAAGAACATGCAATGTGACTACTGCAAGAAACTTGGCCACCCTTTGTTCACAATGCTACCGCCTGATTAGGTACCCAAATGGTGCCTCTCGGCCTTGCCAAAATTCAGGAAACTATCAAGGCCCACGGCAGCCTTCAGGTGCTAATATTACGCCAGTTGCTAGTGCACCATCATTTAAACTTGAACAACACCAACAACTTTTTGGCTCTTTTCAGTTTAGGTACATCACAGCCTATGGCCCATTTGGCAGGTAAAACTCTATGTTGTTCTTCTTTGTTGGATCACTCTACCAGTTGGATAACTGATAGCGGTGCCACATATCACATTACCAATAATATTTCCTTGTTTAGTACATCTAATGCATCACATGCCTAGCGCCTAGAGTTGCAAACGGGTATTCGATTCTCCGATTATCTGGAAGTTCCGACTTGTAAAAAACCGGGTCTGGAACCTATTTTAGGTTCCGATGCATAAACAGGTCCGGGTCCGGAAACCTAATTTAGGTTCTGATATGGACACGGGACCTGGCATATGAGCCTTTGATATTACAAATTGTACTTCAAAATCAAATTTTTTTGGACATTTTTATGTATAAGTAGTAGACTCGATGCACTATTATAAGTTGAATGATATGCTTAATTTAAGAAAAACGAAAAATTAATATAAACTAGAATTGATTTTGAAACTAGATTCCAATCCTCTAGGTGAACCCGGTTCCGGAACCAGATTCTGGATTTCCTATCGGAATCGGGCTTGGCATAACTAAATAGGTTCTAGTCAAAACTGGATTCGGAACTGTTATTTAGAAACGAGTCCGGGTCAGGGTCCACTATGGTTATGATCCGGAACCGTTCCTTTTCTAACCCTACTTGCACCCTGTCAAACTACCAAATGGCACATGATCCAGTATCTCACATTGGTTCAATATCTTTGTCTAAAGATTTTTTATTGCACAATGTTTTATGTGTGCCTTCTCCTGGCTACAATCTTCTGTCTGTACCCAGCCTTGGTCGTTCTCTTCAATGTTCAGTAACCTTCCTTCCCGATCATTGTATTTTTCAGGACCTGCTAACGCAGAGGACGATTGGAGTGGGTAAACGACATGGTGGACTCGACTTCCTTCAATAATAAGTTGTGAATGTGGGCTCCAACATTGAGTCATATATTTTGTCATTTATATGACTCATATGTGTATTGAGTTGTATAAATATATTAGTGAGCACTTTAAACGTAAATTGGTATATAAATAATGCATATAAGAGTAAAATTCTAGTAAGAAAACAAGAAATCATTGTAGTTATGAAACAACAAATTTAGGAATTTATGAGTTCTCATGCAGAAATTCAGGTACAAATGAAACATGAAAGTTAGAAATAACATTATTCAATAGCATTTCAGACTTCCAGCATTTAAAATTTCCATACAGCCATCAAATTCCGGGAATTATAGAAATTAAGAATCGGGCCTACCCGTTTAACCCACACCATAGCCTTCCTCTTTAGATAGACCTATATAGACAGTTTTTTTGGATTTTGATGTAGTAATTTAAATCTATGAGAAACTTTTTCTTCAAGGTCCCTCAATAATTGATTTACAAAAGGTAGGCTCCACAAAAAAAAAAAAAAAAAAAAAAAAAATCCCATTTGAGCTAAGTGGGCTAAGCGTGTCAAGTTGGATTGACTTATGTTGGGTTCAGGTTAATGGTGTACAACTCATTTGAAGAGTTAGGGATCAACTATTAAAGATAATCCAAGCGGTTTAGGCCTGACCTAAACTGTTAGCCGCCACCCTGGCCCACAAGCACACTTCCCACGCATGCCAGCTCACTTTTCCTTTGGTGAACAACTCACCAAGGCCATTATAAATCTTGTTTGCACATAAACAACCAAATTTAGCCTCCCTTATTAGAATCCAATAAAATGGATATGTTCATATTAATGTCGACCCATCAAACCCACACAACACCCTTGTCCCTGAGATAAGCCCATATAGACAGGTTATGGTCTTGATTTAAGGTGTTTAGTCGCAAAATATGTATTAGCATTTTGTTAAGCATGTCGAGTTAATCACAAAATTGGTGGTAGGTTTGGGGTATGCTCAACCCCGCTAAACCCATCCCAAATCAACCCATTTTGACTCAAATCCAATTCATTAGCCATCACCCTGACGGTCTGACCCAAAGGCTCAAGCCCACTTCCTCACAGATAGCTGAGCATTTATAATGTGCTTATCTCTTCCCAAGCAATATAAACTGTTCTCATCATCAGATTTCATAACTGGCAATTCACCTACCTTTATCAGATTTGGGTCACAGAATCTGCCCTCTCAAAATCTTGTACTTACCAAAATAGGAAAGAACATGATATTATGACCATTTAACAGAGAAAAGGTAAAGTACTCCGCAGGGCACTTTTTACTCTCACAGATGATCTTAAGTACCGTCCATCCAATGGTTCATATTGTAGCTGGTTCCACCTAGCGACAAAGAACCCAACACGCAGAGCGGACCCAGGAATAGCCACATGGGTGCAGTCGCACCCGTTTGACTATAGTGCTCTTCAAAATTTTCAATAAAAATTATGGATCTACACTCAAAACCCACGTGAAAATTATAAATTAATTTGTTCTGAAAACCAAACAAGCTATTTAGGTTGGCATTCTCAAATGAAAGTCCTGAGCCACTGCCAAAGGAATGATCAGTGAGAGGGGATTGGGATATACCATTCATGTGTTCTTATGGGCCCCACCAACGGTCCGAGGACTACAATTTAGCTGCTCCGCAGCTTTCCACCAAAATATAAAAACAACCGCGTCATTCGCACCTGAGACTCGTATTTAGACAGTCCAGCTCTCACTCGCTCAAACGCATTTCAGCAGCAGCAGCAGAAGCAATCTCAGCTCTCAAGTTTCCAGCTTCTGCTCTCTCTTTTTAGGGTTTTTCTCTTTCCCTCCAAGCGACCCAAAACACTACAACTTCTCAAACCAGAGGAGAGTGAAAGAATCTGCAGAGAAATGACTGTTGAGGGAAGAGAAAAGGAAGTTGTGATGATAGAGGAGAAAGGAGAGGTGTTGAACAAGTACGAGGAAAAGAACAAGAGAGGGAGAAAGAGGAAAGGAGAAGTGATGAAGAAAACTGAGCAAGTAGAGGAGGAGAAGATGAAAGAGAGTAGTGGATCAGCTTCGGAGACGGCGGATGTAGAGAAAGTGGAGGAGAAGAAGGTGAGAAGGACCGGAGGATCCACTGCGGCCAAAGTGTCTCCAAGGAAGTGGCCCGTGAGGGAGCGAAAGGTGGTGGAGCTCTTCTCGTTTCCGAGTCGGGAGAGGGAGTTGGCAAGCAAGTTCATATTTATCAAGGACGTATGTGAATGTTTTCTTTATCTTTTCCTTTTTTCTTTATGAGTTTTGTGTGGTTTTGGTTGATTGAGGGTTTTGGCTGGATTGCAGGGAAAGGGAATGAAGCTGAAAGGCATTCCAAATGGTATGGTTTGTTTAGATCTTGTATACTATTTGAGACATATATATATATATATATATATAGATGTGAGGGCCTTCACCCAATCTCTTATATAAGGTGAGAGATGTCTCTCATATGAGCATTTCCCTATATGAATATCTCCTTATATATATAAAGATTTTTATGAACTTTTTTGATCTTAACGAGGCTTTGTGAGTTTTTTTTATGGAAATGGAACTCAAGTGTTGCTTGTTTTGCACATGAATTTTTTTTTTTTATTACAAAAGGAGATGTTGTAAACTCTTTTGATGTTAATGGTGTTTTATGAAGTCTTTGCGATGGAAATGGAACTAATGTATTGCTTTTTTTTTCATTAGATTCTTTTTTTTACAAATATAGATTTTGTAAATTGTTTTGATGTTACTTGGATTTTGTGAAGTTTTTGTGATGGAAATGGAAATGTGTTGCTAGTTTTCAATAGGATTTTTTTTTTAATTTTATAAAAAGAGATTTTGTAAACTGTTTCAATCTTTATGACGTTTTTTGAAGATTTTGCGATGGAAGTGGAACTGATGTATTTCTTGTTTTGAATAGGATTTTCCCTAGGGTTTTGCATGGATGTCAACTTTTTTTTTTTTTTTTTTTAAATTTCTGGCTGTCCTAATATTTTCGATTATGTTATAAATTTTCGCAATATGGGCACAAACAAATCCATTAAATGCTTGTGGCGACTAGAGTCCTGTTTGTTTAATGGGATTTCAATTCCTTTCTAGGAAACACCTATGAGAGAGGATAAATTAAGTGAAGATGGTCATCAAACAATCTCATTTCATTTTTTTTTGTTGGTTTAATTGGTAACAATGATCTTTCTTTTTAATAGGAAGTGAGATTTATAAGTTATAATTATTATATTCCTATGATTTCTAAGCAATGTCTATGAGATGTGGGCATGTGGGCCGTCTAGGCCCACGGATGTGTCCACAGAGCCTCAACTGTTCTGCTGACTGGATGAATAAAATTTGTCCTGTGATTTACTTAATAACGTAATTTGTGCATTACCGGATCGCTATTTTCACTGTCTAAGTAATGAGAAAAAAGTGAAGAGAAGGGTACGTAAAAGTGAAGGATTAAAGGTGAAAAAAGTGAAAGATTCAAGGTGAAGATGGCCATAAAGCAATATCTCATTTGATAGAAATTGATTACCCACTTATCACTCTAGTAAATTAAATCATGCAAAACTTAATTTTCTCATCTAGATATCTACCTTACCTTGTGTCCTACTCTTTGTCATTGATACTGTTTTGATAAACCCCTTTCTATTAGAAGAATCTATGAAGTGCTGGATTGCCCTTTCAAAGAACCCATGCAAGATGCCCAGATCAAAGACCATCTTTGAATGTCCAAAAGTAAAAGAACTCAAAACGCTCCTCAAACTGGATGCCGTCATCATCACACTGGCTGATTTATAAATATGTAAAAGTCCTACTTTCTTACATATAAACGTTAATAGCAGTTACTATCTACTAAGATTTCTAATGTGAACAATTTATTTAACATAGCTAAAAAACACCACTTGTGCTGATGAAAAGCATGTATCCAATTCAAATACCAATTTGAATGACTGAAACGAAGTTTGATCAAACCGTGTGAAGGTTGAAAAAACACAAAAAAATCATAGTGTTGATCTCGGAACACTGCTTAATTCCCAATCCCAGCTATTCCTTCTCTTGATATCACCTATAAGGGTGAGTAAGAGTCCTAGTAAACCCTAGTTTACAAGCTAAATATATAAATAAAAAAAAAAGAAAAAAGGAAAAAGGAGGAATGCCAAGATAATAGATCACTTAGTCCACTCTTTAAAAAAAAAAAAAAAAAAAAGCTGAGTTGCACACTTCAACAAAATCATTAGGTTTATAAATTGGGGTTTGTGATTTGGTCTAAATCATTGTGCCGTTTCAGTCTTTTACCATAAATGCAATTTAAATCATTTTACATACGATTTGATTTGACTCGTACAATTCATGTTGCGAATGGTATGATTTTATCAACCTTTAGTCTTATTTGAATTTATATGTAAAGCATGTGGGCAAGAAGTCTAATGATTATTATTAGAAACATGTGAATTACTACCACATTTTGGTGTTAGCTAGGGACTCACCCTCCCATAGGAAGTATGAGTGTTTTAGCTTTGCTTGCCCATTGACAAGCAATCGTCCCAGTCAGTGTGGTGGCCTACAGTAGAAAAAATTTATTTTGTTAACTTATTACAGTAGAGTGGCTTACCCATACGTTTTCTGATCTTGTTAACTGTTTCAGTGGCTTACAAGTTGTCAAAGAGAAAAGTTGATGACAAACTACAGAAGCTTCACACAATTCTCTTCAAGAAGAAATCAAATGTGAAGTCTCTTTCTTTCGCCTTCTATTTTATATTTTTTTTTTTTGCATATATTAATATTATTTTTCTTTTATTGTGCAATACCTGTTTGGTTTCTTTTCTTCCTATCAAGTTGTTTATTTGGATGTCAGTTACTGGTGTGTTCCAAACCTCTAGTTTCCTACCAGAAGCTAACAATTGTACTGGCCTTGCAGAAGTACAACATGAAACGTAATATATTGCAGTTTTCTGGCTTCGTTTGGGAGAAGAATGAGGTACTTCCAATAATAAAGCAATTTTGTATTCTTTCATTCCATCAGGTCATTGTTTGGATGGTTATTCCTGTTAATGTGAGTTAAAAACTGCATGGGTAGTTGATTACCAAACCTTTTGATGATTGCCGCCATTAAGATTAACATCTTTGTTGCTGATTGACACATTTTTTCCACAGTTAAAAGAAAGAGCACAGCTAAAACAAAAAATTGATAAATGTGTTAAGGAATGCTTGCTGGATTTCTGTAAGTTGCTGGATATCCCTGTTACCAGCTTAGCAAAGAAGGTTAGTCGCTGATCCGAAATGTTTTCTAATGTCTACATTATTTGTTTATGTGGATTGCTACATCTGGCTGGATGCTTGTCTCAGATGGAACTATCGGCAAAATTATTGGAATTTTTAGAATCCCCACATGCTACGATAGAAGTCTCACTTGCTAAGAAGCAACAGGTTTTTACACTAACATGTGTTTGGAACTGGGTCAGTTCTGAGTTATTTATATATGTTAGAAGTAAGCGGTCCACATGATCACACGTCCTAATGATGATGCCATCATCATTAGGACCGGTCCACATGATCACACGTCCTAATGATGATGCCATCATCATTAGAACGTGTGATCATGTGGACCGCTTACGTCTAACATTTTAGTATATATATATTTTACCGGTCACATTTATTGTTTTATTTTGTTGTGGAAGCGTAAGAGGCGTGCTAGGATTGTCCGGTGTGTCACAGCAACATCATCTGAAGGAGCAGTTGCAGAAAGTTCATATGAGGTTATTTTCTCAGAAATCGCATGAGTATTTTCCTCATTAGGAATTATTGTTAATTTTTTTTTATGTCATAACAGTTGCTTGAATATTGTACTGTGATTCACGACACCCGCTAGTTTGAGCTATGCACACACACACACACACAGAATTCTGATTAGGATAAGTTGATCAGCAGTTTTACTATGGATGTCATAGATTCTTTTCTTAAATTAGAATCGAAAGATGATGGTACGCTAGGTTTTAAAAAGCTCGAAACTTAACTTGGCCGAGTCACTTCTATTTACCTGTTTCTTTTTTTTAGGGGACACAAAGGTTTTAATCTCTTTTTGGTGCGTCTTGGGCAAGTCAAGCTCAACCCAACTAGGTATGTGCCGAGTCCGAATTGAGTTGGCTGTTGGACTCAGACTTGGCAGATTTTTCAAACCCCGGGTATGAGGGATCACAACCTGTAAGGGCTTTTGTTATTAGTGATGACATCCCCTAGGGCTTATTTATAAGATCAGTGAAAAAGATTCAAGAAAATGACTAGACAAGCAGAGAGAACTTAACACAAATCCATAAGATGATATGTTGATACCTCAACCCTGATTGAGATTAGATTGAAAAGAAGTGGATTAAAACTTCTTAAATATAGGCACAGGATTGATTGAGATTAGATTAGAAAGAAGTGGATCAAAACCTCTTAAATATAGGCATAGGATTAGCAATGGATCATATTTATTTCTGAATTCACGTTAAGTATCCATCTAAGGCATTCACCATGGGTGATTAGTGGAAATTTATGGAATATATTGATGGCCTATTGGACATTGCAGGATCCGGCATGATCAAAGTGGGTATCAAGAACTACACTATGATCAGGGTCCTAACGAGGTAATCAAGATCAGTGGTATGATTATGATCAGGAGAGGGGCTTTGATCGTTAGATGTACCTTGGAATAGGACCATTAGTTGATGGTGGTCTACCATATGATTTTGATCCATAGTCATTTCTATTATCAGAGGTAGGACCTAGATCATTATGGACAGATATCAAAATTATGAAAATCCTAATTGTATACTGTATCATCCGAGTTGGGCCCTTTTAGGGAGGGCTCACACTTTGCTCCATGTAGTTCTTTCTACGAGACATCTATAACTCTAGCGGAAGGCATCTATCACTCTACTGTACGTAGTTGTTTTCTCTATTTTTTTAGGCGGCTCTCACTCTGCTTTAGTCCATCTAGCCCTTCTCGTGACTTAAATTCAACAGGGAGGCCACCTCTTGTACCCAATGTCATGAACCTAACTAGTACGCCAAAACCACAACCGATGAAACCCATAAAATAAAACCGTATAGCTATTTAGGACCATTTGTTTGACCACTTCACTTAATAAGGTGGAGTAAAGTAAAACTTCATTTCATCGTACGAAAAAAGATTAGAGGTCATATCAAAAGTATAAAATTTTAAAATTCTCCCTCCTATAAACAACAATAGAGAGTAAAAACGAAACATTCTAACGTCACCAAAATACAAAAACCCATCTGCTTTCTACCCAAAAAGTCAAGAAAATTCAATTTCATCATGCTGTATGATCAGATCCCCCTTATATTTTTATCCAATCTTCATTTTAAAGATTCACTTCACTTCACCCTACAATAATTTTTACTACCAAACAAACATACAATCGGATACTTGATTTTCTCTTTCTTACGTGTTTATTTATTGAGATTGGAAGAGGGTTAAAACCCCTTAAATTGAGGGATATGATTCAGAGGAGGAGGTTATGCTTGACATTAAAGACCCGCATTCAATCTCGACCATAGGATTTTAATGGAGAAGTCTGATATTCGATTTCAGTTTCCAATGAGAATTTTTTGCTATTTGTTTCTTTGATTTGAAACTTTCGCGTCCGACCTCTTTTTGCAAGGCATGGGTCTGAGACCCAGGTTCTCTTGTCCATTACCCTCCATCTACAGTGTTTGCAAATGCAATAGGTTTTTGCCTTACAGAGTACAGACTGTTTGGAATACCTGCAAGGTACTTCTTGGTTGTTAATTACTTGTAACTATTGAAGATGGGTGTTTTTATGTTTTGTATTCCATCATGCACTTACCCTGGAACTTGTCTTGTGGTGATTGATACTTTGTTTCTACTTCAATTATTTCTCTAACTGCCCCATGCAGCCTTAATTTACAGTGGCCTTATGGTTTTGATTTAACCATTGTCTTCTCATATCTCTACAATATAAACTTTGATGAAGGTCTAAACAAGTGCAAGATAGAAGACCCTTGGCCATTGTTGGAGATGGTCCACAATTTTAAGCCTGTCCTGCTATTTGCTCTTTACAATCTTTTTTTTTTTTTTTTGGGTCCCTATCATTCTTATATTGTAGGAAAAATGGTTTGATATAGATATCTTATGGTGAATTTGGTCGATTCGTAGTAGTTTAGGACGATACAGTCTTTGATACAGGTACTTGTAACCATCACTGAAGGTCATTTGAATGATAGTTTGTATTTTTATTTTTTGTCTTTCTCTTATTATTGTGGTTCTCGGTACGTTTTGGTCATTAGTCTTCTGCTTAGATTGAGCCTTTGTAATGCAATTTAAGAGTTTTAACATTTGGAAATTTTTTTGTTTCTCACATGGCATCACTGGCTCGTGATTTTTTTTTAATGCAAATAAATCACTTCTATGGAGGCCGTCGTGGTGCATGGAAAAAAATGATGCTAAAAGTGGAGGTAGTGGTATAGATCTAGAATTTGATGAAGGGTGTGCCAACATCACTACAATCAATCAATAGAGGCTTTATGCAGTGTAGATTTTCTAGTGTTGAAATTTGTCAAGTGGATGCTGGTTGGTTCAATGTCATTGGGACTAGTGCTAATATTCACGGGTAGGTGTGCATAAAGAAATTGGATTAGTCGTAGGTGGACTCCTACATGAAAACTAAAAAGGGACCAATGACCATAAAGAGTGCCTAAATAGAACAGAACATATGGACTGCACGTATTGTGGATCTTAAAATAACTTAGTAAGATAGTGTGACTGATTTTGGTATTATAGAACAAAACAAGGGTTTGGGTTTGGATATATAAACTAGGATCAACAAGCCAATATAGTGTTGTGTGTTTGCGACAATTGCTTGTATTGAAGGGAAACTTTACTAGATGAGAACTAGGCCTGGTTTGTTGCATGTAGCCGAATGTTGGTAGCAAGAAATGACAAGCTAAAATACATGTCATTGGAATGCGCAAGCTAGGAATTTGTGAAGTTACAAGAAAGGATGGAATTAGGAACAAGTACATAAGAGGAAATCTATGCATATTTTTAATAGAAGTAAAAGTCGAGGAGTGTGATTTGAGGTGGAGTTCAGGCAGGGACAGAGAAGGCAAGAAACAAAATTTGCAAAGTGTAAGGGACAAATAGAAGGGAGAGACCAGTAAGACCCGGAATGAAGTATATGTCAAGGAAAGATACAATAGAATATTGTGGAATCACAGGCTTCAATTAGGATTAAGTCACCATCGTCATTGTTGTCATTGTTCCATCAATCTGAGGTTGGAGTATGGAGCTCTAATTATTAAATTTATTAAACTGCAAGCGCGCGCTGTGTCTATATTTCCAAGCTTTTAAACTTTGGTGCATGAGAGTGAGGTCTCCCTCTCGGTGTGTGATCTTTGTCTGCAAGTGCACCCGTGTTTTTTCTATTAGTGAAAGATATAGATGAGAAAGAAGGAAAGAATGTAAGGATAGGGGAAAGGGAAAAAAGTGACACTTCAAAAGGAATTTTAAGTGTCTGTGACACTTCAAAAGGAATTTTAAATGTCTTTCTCACGCACTTCTATTTCCTTATTGTCACCAATAAGTCTCATGGCGTTATCACCATTGATTAAAAAATCGACTGATAGGAAGTATCTCATCAGATACATATCGAGCTTTTGAAAAAACATTAAAGGATATCAGTGGGTGTACCACACCCATCTATATTATAGAAATGCCCAATACGCTTATTCAGAAGTTTATCTAAAAAATGAAAACTGGATAGTATTAAAGAAAATTTTTATAAGTAAACTTCATAACTCAAGTCATTCGGCCATGTGGGTTTATCTTTTTTAGTGGGATCTCTCTCTCTCTCTCTCATTCATTCATTTAACAATTGGCGTTCGTTCCAAACTCATTCATCTCTCCGCCTTCCCTCCCTCTCTTAGTTGTTAAATAATGAAATTTCTTTACATAAATCCCTTCTCTCCTTCTCTCATTCTTTGACGTTAAACAATAAAAGATAATTCCAAACTCATTCATCCCTCCGCCCTCCCTTCCTCCTCCTCTCCCTCTCTCAATTGTTAAACAATCAAATTTATTTCCACGAATCCCTTCTCTCTGTGACCACGCACGTAAGCTTATACAATAATTCTTTTACTAAATCTCTAACCCAATAAAAGTTCTAAACAAAATAGCTCCTTTTACCCAAAAACCCCACTCCCAAAAGTCTTATGAATAAAATTCATGTTCTTATACCAAATTTTCTTACCAAATTTATCTCTTCTCTTTTACAAAGCTCCCTCACTTCCTAATTCTTCCTCTCTCATGAATCTCTCTAAATTACTCAATTACGTACTACTTTATATCTCTAATGTAAGAGCTTTGTAATTCTTACAAAACACAATTTTGGGGTTTTCCAATGTGTTCTACATATCTTGCGTGTTTCTTCAAATTTTTTTGAACTTAATTAACACGAAATCACGCCAGTCTGGACAATTCATTTGATTTCTATATTTGAATACAGGTGTGAGAGAGAGAGAGAGATCACTTTCATGCACAAAAGTTAGAAAGAAAGGAAAAACAGGCTTTAGCTTGTATTATGCGATGAAAGTAAAGTGCACATTTTTAAGTATTTTTCATATAAATATAGAATACATGTATTATTTTTTTCTTCTGTTATTGAATGTTGTCTTTAAACTACTTAGTTTGATGAAAAACCAAACAAGCATGATGCAGCGGCGGTGGGGAAGAATAACCAATGAGTTTTTCTCCAAGCCAAAGTCTTAGGGATAGGGATCCATAAGATCAAAAGTGCCTTGGTCTCCCACCGTAGACACACAACTAAGATAAAAACTCCAAGGACAAATTTTATTAATCAATAGAACTTATCCCTGAGGATGTATTACAATCCTTTATATAAGCTCCATACTCTTAATATAATTTGGAAACAATTCTAATTAAAATAAAAGTCTAAAGGCAAATAAGATTCTCTACCATAAAACTATTTAAGTATTCTAGTGTTTATCTCTAAAATTTTGTCGCTACTAGAAATTAGGAAATATAGACTTGGATGACAATCTGCCGGAAAGATCTAAAAATATTCTTTAATGGGATTTAGTGGGCTTGGGCCCAGTGGCTGGCCAATCATGGATCTGGCCTGCATCAGAGCAGCCCATATTGTTACAAACAGACAAAAGCTAAGAGAAATCCTTCAGTCAAAGCACAGTGGGCAATGATGTGGTCTCCAGTCTTTTTGTGCTCATTACACTTGAAAGTAGATGCTTTTTTTAAGTATTGATCCATTTCTTACAAGATTATCTTTCATTGGTATCTTGCCCACATTTGCATCATTACAAAGTGGTTCTATTTTTGAAGGTGCAAATCCATTTTCCGTTTCAAACATTAGCATGAGCTGCATGTTTGAAGATCTTGAAATTGTAGTCTTCAAGAAAGATCTCGCTAAAAACTTGCTACTAGGGTTTCATTTCACATTAAAGAATTCCCTATGCTAGTAGGGTTCCATTTCATAAATATCTTTGATTCATTTGATTGTAGTGATTCATAGTAATATAAATGCAAACGATTTTAATTGTTGGATAATGTTTAATCTATTTGATAATTAAATTGATGCCATCATCTGATCACTTGATTTTTGTACCATCTCTGTTCTAGAATAAGACTTCCTATTGCACACCCCTTGCCAATCATCACCTGGACGCACAAAAAGTTTGTAATTGTTCTCACTAGATAAAGCTACACACACAAACCCACACACTCTACGAGCTTCAAATAACTAGGCATGAGTTCTGCCTATTAATGATTCAAGCCTTGATTTCTATTTGCTTACAGAGAACAATATGTTGAGATATAAATCATTGTAAACGTTATTCACATAAGCTTCAGAATAATTTAATATTCAAAATCTTAATTCTATCCCTAAAATCTCTAACAGAAATCTTATCTTTGACAAACCTACCTAATCGGCAGGCCTACAACACCCTCCTGCGGTCCCCTGTCCTTTTGAAAAAAGGATATTCAATAGCTAACAAAGATTACAAACTGTCTGATCTTTGAAAATAAATGATGGATATCTTGCTGAAGTGATCGTCATGCCTTGCTGGTGATTATTTTCTGTCTTTTAGCGCATCATTGTCGCAACCCTAGTGGGTCATTAGATCAGATCTGTCATGATTTCTTCCAATCGTGCATTTTGATGAAGATGGCGAGATCATAAGCCTTAAATAATTGCATGGATAAGAGATGATGCCGGAGTTTATTGGAAAAGAAGAAAAGGTGATGGTGAGATTACTGCGAAGCATAAAAACCAAGACCATGGCTGGTTGGATCCCAAGATCCCTACCGAGCCATTTCTTTGATACCATACTAATAAATCGCCGTAAACTTTATTCACATCAACTTTGTAATAATTTAAAATTCGAACTCTTAATTCTCTCCCTAAAATCTCTAACAACAATCTTGTCTTAAACAAACCTGCCTAATCGGTAGTCTTTAACAATTTCCATGCCTAGGCCTAATTTGTGGGTTTGAAAGCTCAAGCCAAACCTTGCCCTATGCATGGCAACGGTTGAGCTTGAACCACTTGTAAGTTACAGCGTTATTGGATTTTAAGGAGTACAACTCAATGCACCAAACAACTTCCATAGTATTTTAGGAAATGCTCAATTTTTCATAAATGAAGTTTATTATATACTTTCAAATTCATGGAATCAATTATTTTCTTCCTATCATTTCCGAATGGATCCTGTTGTTTTACTTTAGGTTTTTTAACAAAGGAGGAAGTTCCTCAAAGTGAAGATAATTACTATTCAATATAACGGATATACTGCACATTGTGTCGAGTAACCTTGTTTATGATGTGACATCTACCTTACCTTTACTCCATATATGTAAACAAACATACCTGGGTCTTCACTTTCTCCAAGAGATTTGCTGAAGGCTCCGGAGACATTTTTTATGTAGAGGCTTTTTTCCCCATGAACTTTTACCTGCTTTTAATTGGCACCATTTTATCGGTCACTATCAAGGTTGCTGAGGACGTAGCTATCATTAGAGTATAAAAACTCACTCTTAGAATGATCACTCTCCTCTTCCTGTTGGCCTTTGCATTGTCATCAGCAGAATATCTTTCTGTGAAGAAGATCTTGAACGGCTTTTCTTGGCTTTTGAAGTTTGGTTCTTTTTACCACGTGCAACCTTTTCCCTTGTTTCGATCTCCAAGCCCTTCACCTGTTTCTTAGTAGTTCTGTTGCTTTACACATATTTCTGTTCTTTTTCTTCCTCTGGTTTACTCCACACAGTGTCACTCTCTTCAAGCACTGTGTCATCTTGTTCTTCTGAATCACCTTTAGAGCTAGGAGGCTCTGCTTCATCTTCAGATTGGACTGTTCCCTCAACCTTGGAAGATCTTCAGTTCCCTTTTTAATTTTAGACAGTCATTCTTTGTGCTCTTTCGTATGTGAAAATTGGAAATAAAGGAATGAATTGGGAGCAATGACTTGTTCCTCATTTTGGGAAACTGTGTGTGTGTGGGGGTGGGGGAGGGGGTCTGGGGCTGAAGGAAGAAACTTAACAGAGAAAATAGTCCACCAGATGTGGGACTCGTGAAGTTCAGCATGAGTGTTTAGTAAAAGGCAAATTGTGACTGGCAGGTGTAGTGGAGGTCTTGAGAAATGGTGCAGATGAGGTTTTCTGTCTTTATCGGTCTTTGTTTAAGAGGGGCATTAATTAAGAATGTGAAAAGAAGGAGATAGATCCCAAAATAGAGAATGTGATCAAGTGGTCAAGCATAAAGGGAGGAGAAGCATTGGGTACATTCTAAAGGGAGGTTTGGGAGCTGTCTTTGTCATGACTGTTACTTTCTTACATGCAGACAGAGAGGCAAATGAAAAGACCTTCAAGCTAAGCAGGAAGTTGATATTAGATCTATGGCTATTCCTCCCATTGTTAGATTCCTTCTGCATTACTAAGAAGGATTTTTTTGGGGAATTATTGGTTTAGGGTCTTTGTATTTTTGGGGACTAGATGCAACTATGCACAATATAGTACTAATGTACTGTTTATTGTTTTTCTTCTGCATTTGGTCTTTACTTCTAATAGAGATACACAACGTTCCTGATATTTAAACAAAAAAGAGAGGAAAAAGAAGGTATCAAATTCAGTATATGGGGCAAAATATTCACAGAATCAAATTAGGAAAGATGTGTTCGCAGGCTCCTGATTGATGACTTGAAGCATCTGATGAGGTGGAAGGAAGATTAGGGTATTATTGTGTAAAGGGCATCTGATGATTCAGTATATGGGGCAAAATATTCACAGAATCAAATTCTACCATTACTCTCTGGTGTTTCAATTCTAATATAGTGATACTATTCTCAAAGTGATGTACCTGATCACACAAGGCACATTAATCATGCATCCACACATCTGTACACTTTTAAATCTTATAACTGCCACTTCTGTGCCAATGACATGCACCAGAAGTGTTTGCTTTGACTGTTCTTTTTTATCCTTCATTTTGCAATGCCCGATCATACTGGAACCATTCCATTCACCATTTTACTTGTTTTTTTTTTAATTTTTGCTATTGTTGACATTTATTACATGCAGGAGCGTACAAGCGATGATGTGGTGCCTGAAGAGGGCAACACTGAGCTTGGTAAACCGGCGAATGAACTAGAACAGAATACACTAAGCAACAGAATATCTACTGAGGAACATGTGCAGGGTTCTTCAGCGAAGCAAAAAGCTGCACGTTGTATAGAGAACTCATCCTGCAAAGATGTAAGAGAAGAAGGTAAACCCTCATGAGCGAATTCATGAAATTATTATTTTTTTAGGTTAAATAAATGCTACAGTTGAAAATATTTTTTCATGAAATGAAAGCTTGACTGTGCCCAGTTTGTTTATTTAAGCTCACAATCCAGCCTATAGGCAATGGGAGAGTGGGAGTTGGACCTCAGGTCAGTACCTTCGTTATTGACAACACCTGTTGGTGTCGGATGTGGTCCTCTACTTGGCCTCTTCAGCCCATGGGCTGAGATTCAGGCCACCTATATTCCCATGCTCAAACCTCATTCAAGTGACAAGCGTAGCCATCTTTTCTAAAACCTTGTCATGGTGTTTAGGGGAAATCAAGGTGCATTCTAATGCAAAGGCAGAGCCTAGCCAGCAAGAGATGATGGCTGCCATCTCCGACATGTTAGCACAGGCAGATTTTGATGAGGTAAGTAGTCTGTTAG
Source organism: Persea americana (assembly GCA_029852735.1). Classification (NCBI taxonomy): domain Eukaryota; kingdom Viridiplantae; phylum Streptophyta; class Magnoliopsida; order Laurales; family Lauraceae; genus Persea; species Persea americana. The sequence continues at coordinate 89,313,744 of CM056810.1, forward strand.
CACTCTTATGTTTGTATATGATTTCTACCTTTACTGTTTGTGTAATTGACAGAAACCTCAGAAATATTTAAAATGCAGGAGACAATGGGTGATATTCTAAAAGGCTTAGGTATGAAGCTGACCTAGCTTAGAACTAGTACCTTTTACTTTTCTACTTGTCAATATATAAAATTTGCTAAAAATGTTGTATTTCTTTCTGTTTTTAGAAAATTTACTGACCATTTTTGTCAATGCATCCAAACTGCTGGTGTTCAATAATCAATTATATTGCTATCTAACATTTTGGTGTGGTGGTGGGGGTGGTGGGGTGGGGTTTTACTTTTATGAGAGTGATAAGAACAGTTGGATTGATCATATTTAAGGCACATGATATATGATTTAAGTTTGTCAATCAAAAGGCACATGTTGGACTATGTTGGACTCATCTGCTTTATCCAACCTTCTCAGTGTTATGCTCCTTAAGCACTGGTATTAGCTCTAAGTTCTTCAGTTATAAAAAGATTTGTAATCATATTACTATTGATTTCTTTAATAACATTAATTTATGTTAATGTCTTTTTTTTTATAGGTGACATCTTTTGCCACCCCTTGCTTGCATTTTAAATTATGAGGTTTTAGCTTTTCGCTTTTCTCACTTTTTGGAAAAAAATCCAAAATTAATAACTTTGTTGACAATGAATTGTTAGCAACATTCAACAGTGATGCTAGCAACCAGACGGCCTACTTAGGTGCCAAAGGAATTTCAATTTTGGCATATCATGGGGTTCAATCAGCCTTCAAGATGCACCAATCAGTTATGGTTTGGGAGTGTACCAAAAATCAGTTTCGTCTACTGAATATATTTAACCATTTATTAGAAAATGGGTAAAAAAAAAAATCCTTTGGGAAGAAATGGCCATTGGGCCATTTGCTTGTCTTAGATCAAATGATAAAAAATGCCCATTGGGGCAATATTTTGTGAACCGAAAGTCCATAGCCCATTTATGCATCTTGCAAGACTAATGGACCATGTCATCAATAGCTTTCGTACCTTAGAGCAGGATTGCATTTTCCTTGGGTTTGTGAAGTTAGAAAGATTTGAAAAGAGAGAATGGTTCGGGAGGAAGGTACTACTCTTCACTGTCCACATCAATGGCATTTGCCTATGCAAAAGAAAGGAAAATGTCCAATGACGCCTTAAGTTTTCGTTGCACTTCATTTGATTAGCCTCCAAACTGTTTGTTTGTGCTTAATTTTATATGATATGCCTGTCCTTTATTTACGTTCAATTGTTTACTTTCTTCTTTTTTTGAGAATTTTATGGGAAAAACCCTTTCGGTGGCCCGCGCACAAAAAAGAACCAGCCATCTAAGGGTTTTTTTCCCCCTCCATAAAATCCTCTTTTTCTCTCCTTAAAATCCTCTTTGGATGGGTCAATACCTAGTCATACTCCTAGGAAACAACTTGGGTTGGCCATATTCGACATTGATCTAACCTAAGTTCATCCAAAAATCACATGTGGATAAGCTAGAGCCCGAGCCAAAACTTAAGATCCAACCCGAAGCCTAAACTAGAGCTTTAATTAACGTGGAAAACTCCTACCAAATTGTCCATCATCATCAGTTTTCTCTTGATAGAGAGAGAGATCTTGGGTTGTTCATTAAAAATAATGACATCAACACTGTCCAAATTTGTGATGATATAGCATCCTTTAGACCGATTGCTAGGAAATTTTCAAGTACAAACTATTGATTAAGATCACTAACAAGGAAAGAATACATGTAGTACGAATGATAGAGATTATTCTAAAGAGATGGGATATTTATCCCACAATCATATGAGTTTATGTTAGATTGGGAATATGTTATACTACAGTTATGATTTGATTAGAAATAAAAAAACCACATGAAATATGAACTCAAAAAAATAAAATAAAATAAAAGGAATCCAAAAAGAATAATAACGGTTTTGAGTAAGTTAATTATAGATCGGAATGAGAAAAAAATCTCATGTAGCTAGATCCAACATAGTTTGCATAAGGCTTTGACGATGACGATGATGATGGCGGCATCAAAACTTAAAAATAAAATAAAAAATAATATAAAACCATTTGTACCTTCTTCTGTGCTCAAAACTACCATCAAAGGATGGGAGGACTCTTTGCGAAATAGTGAGAGGTGAGGGATAAAGGACACGAGAGAGAGAGAGAGAGAGAGAGAGAGAGAGAGAGAGAGAGAGAGAGAGAGAGAGGGTCAAGAGAAATTAGGGCAAGAGATGAAGGGAATGGGGTAAAGAGGGAGGGGGCTATAACATGTATTTATAACATTTGAAACCCTAATTAGTTTTCTTCATTGTAATACTAGCCGTTCGATTAAGAAACTTTTCATCGAAGGGCGCATGCTAAAATATCGTATCCTGATATAAATATTGCTCGCTCATTTTTTTCTAAATATCGGCTTCCAAATCTTTTATAAGATTCTCGAACAATATGATAAGTGAAGACACGTCGGAGAAATTAATAATCAACCAAAATAAGTGGCCTTCCAAATATAAATGAAGAATGCAGCTTGGATCATCTAGATGGCACGCCACATTTTATTAGAAATTCTCCACAAACCATTTAGTAGAAAAAAAAAATGAAGCCTAGAAATAAAATATTAATCATTTGCAATGTGGTGCGAAATGTCATCCCTCGAGATTCGAGTCCCTCGGGAACCTCAGGGTGCGTTTGGCATCGTGCCATTTGGATATTCCTATGTTCCCACGAGATAAGGATGTAGCATAAGAAAGTTGGAACAAAAAAACTTTCTTTTTTTTTTTTTAAGAAACAACTTGTTGGCACAATTGTTTCTTTCTTATCTCTTGCCTTTTAAAGAATACCATTTGAAGATTCTAAATTCTCTCACTTAACCTAAATGTGGGCCCTACGTTCATAATCCTAAAGGTGGTAGCCCCACTTTATAATTCCTATAGATGGGTCACATGGTCACAATCACAGAAGGTGGGCCTCTATTATAATTTTATAATGATGGGACCACATTATAAATCGTTTATAAAGGTAGGCATTACGTTGTAATTTCTCTAGGTGGGTCCCATGTCCACAATTATATTTTAATGATCGCCCCATGTTCGGATTTCTAAATGTGGGTACCACATTATACTTTTTTAAAGGCGGGTCCTGTGTTCATAATTAACAAAAAGTATAGCCCCACATTTTAGTGATGGCCCCATGTTCGGATTTTTAAATGTGGGTACCACTTCGTAATTTTTTTAAAGGTGGGTCCTGTGTTCACAATTAACAAAAAGTATGCCCCACATTATAATTCCTATAAAGGAGGGTCCACATTGTAGATTTTATAAATGTGCTACCCCCATGTTCTAATTTTTAGAGGTGGGCACCGTATTTTAATTTCTAAAGGTGGGCCCTGTGTCTATAATTACAAAAAATGTGGCTCTACTTTGCAAGTCATAAATATAGGTCACATGGTCTCGTTTACAAAAGGTGGACCAACATTGTAAATTTTATAAATGTGAGCCCATATTCTAATTTCTAAAGGTAGATCCCATACTTACATTTATAGAAAGTTAGCCCCACATTATAATTCCTATAAAGGTGGTCCCACATTATAAATCCAATGGATATAGGTCCCATATTTTAATTTTTAAAGGTGGATACCACGTTGTAACTTCTATGGGTGAGTCCAATATATGATAATAACAGTACTGTAAATAATATAAGGTGGAGTCCCACATTGTAAATCCTATGTTTGCTCATTAGAGCAATACTTTTATAATGTTAGCAAACAAGTTCCATACAATTTATTTTTAGTAGAGGAATTTAATATAATGTTGCCAAACAAGTTCCGCATAGTATCAACTCGGCGCAACCTGATCTCAACAAAACCTAATCCGAGCACATGATTGGGAACAACACAAGAATGATGCCAAATAGGCCCTCAGATTTCGAGAAGCAATGGCCCCACTAAGACAATTAAGATAAAAATCAAGTAATAGAATTTTAAGACCGTTGAGATCAAATCATGTGATAGATTTCTTTTTTCCAATAAATAAGGTATAGAGATCAGAGACAATCACCCGCAATATTTTATCAGTGTTATTAGAAAGAAATCTCTACAATCAGGAGTGAATAACAATATCTATGGTCAATCTCGATAATTTACTCCAACGACATCTAAAATGATTCAATTAAATTAATTATTACTAAAAACTAAGATGTGATGCTTTGCTCATGGTCAAGCCGGTTGATATGCATGGCATAATATAAATAACTACCCTTTTATTTGAATTTGTTAGTTGTTTATTTTGTCTTAAATGTTCTACTTATAGCCTTTTTCTTATTACGCAGGAATTGGAAGGAGCTGAAAATATTTGAGCTTAATTCGGAGAGGTTTAAAGCTAAAACCCCATTTGGGAAAAGTTATACACAAAGAGCATATAGGCTTGTTGGGGGAGAGTTGGAATTTCAAGTTAGAGGTCATGAGTTCAAGACTTGGCACAATCAGTTTTTATTTTTTGTGAAGACCGAATTTGGTGGCCCCCACCATATCTAATGCTTGATAATGGTTGCTAAAACTTAGCAATCAACTTTGCAAGAAATGGAAGGAATCTCATGGACATCAATAAGAAAGTTATTGTTTAGCAAGTGATCAAATCATGAAGGAAAGAAGATTTTCGGAATTGTAGCCATCCTGCGCAAGCTTTACTATTTTGACCATAACTTGTGACTCAAGACTCCGATTAAGGCAAGGTCAGATGCGTTGGAAAGAGGACTAAAAGGAGAGGAATATCATGTCTCACGAGGATCTCCCAATTCTGACGTTTTAGGGGTCAAAACAGGCTGTCAAGTGGAGGGATATGAGGGATGACGAATTTGAGTGATTTCTCTTTCTTTTTCTTCTTGTATTTTTCTTCTTTTTAAGGGGAGGCTCTCTTTTGCTCTGGGTGAATTTTATTTTTATTCAATCTTTGTTAGAAATTGAGGGTGGAGATTGAGTGGTGTAATAGACAACTTGAAGGCTTTCAATAATGACAATTTACTTCATTGTTATTGTTTGTTCTACAATGCTTGGCTAATCCGTGGATTAGGGTGGAGGAGGAAACCAAAACCGGTGAGTTCGTTCCTTATTATTCTTCTATGTCTTTCCCTCATTATGCTTAATGATTTAATAGGTTCTCCTTCATGAATGTTATTCAACTTCTAGTTTTGTAAAGGTTATTTGGAATGTCTTTTACTTTTTATGCTTGATCTTGACATATCATGTTTAGGTTAAATTCCTTTAATGGTTTGTGCTTGATCTTGATAAATAGTTATTAGAGTTTCAACATATTGAAGTGAAGGGAGTCTTAGGTACTATTTAGATAATTGGATTTTTTCAAGAAAAAGAGTTTTCAAAGCTAAATCTTCCGATCCAAGGCAATTGCTTGCACATTGGATTGAGTTTTATTAGGATAAGACTATGACGTAATTTTGGAATGATTAAATCTGTTTTGGTGAAATCCGATACCTTGATCTCTCTTTCTCTGATCAAGTTTGTGTTTAGATTTCTTTTGATATCAGTTTAGTTATTATTTCTTTGATTAATTGTGGTTTTAAAATCTCTAGTGTGAAAACTGATTAAGGATTTTTGGATCTTGTTTCTACAAATCTCTGTGGATCGACCCGTATTTGCCATTATCTATTTAATAGAAATTTGTGCGATTCCGGTTAACTATTTTGAACACATCACCGGTCCCTGTAAGCAAACTATGGGTGTGTTTGACATTACGCCATTCGGATGTTTTCATGTTCTCACGAGATGAGGCTACGAAAAACATGTTTGGTTAGTGTAAATTATTGTTCCCAATTTTGGTCTCACGGAAAGGAATCCCAAGATCTTAACCCGCTGGCATAAGAAAGTTGGAACAAAAAATCTTTTCTTTTTTTTTTAAGAAACAACTTTCTGGCATAGTTAGTTCCTACTTATCTCTTACATTTTAAATAGGTCATTTAAAAAGATTTCAAATCCTCTCACTTATCTTAATGATAGGCCCCATGTTCACAATCCCAAAGAAGGTGGCCCTACTTTGTAATTGTTGGAGGTGGGTCACATGCTCACAATCACAAAAGGTGGACCCAAATTATAATTCTTATAATGGCGGGACCACATTGTAAGGCCCCATATTCTATTTTTTTCTAAAGGTGGGCACCACTTGTAATTTCTAAGCATGGGTCATATATTTACAATCAATCAAAGATGGCCCCACACTATAAATTCTATAAAGGTGGGCCCACATTGTAAATCCTATGAACATGTCCTCATATTCTCATTTCTAAAGGTGAGCACCACATTGTAATTTTTAAAAAATGGGTCATGTGTCCACAATCACAAAAAATGTGTCACTGCTTTGTCATTCTTAAATGTGGGTCATGATCATGATCACAAAATGTGGACCCACATTGTAAATCTTATGAATGTGGGCCCATATTCTAATTTCTAAAGGTATGTACGATATTGTAATTTCTAAAGGTGGGTCCCATTATTTACATTTACAAAAGGGTGGCCCCACATTATAATTCCTATAAAGTGGGCCCATATCGTAAATCCTATAAATATGGGCCCCATGTTCTAATTTTTAAAGGTGGTACCAACTTATAATTTTACAGGTGGGTCCCATATGCGACAATAATAGAGTGCTGCAAATAATAAAAGGTGGGTCCCACATTATAAATCCTATGATTCTTTTGCTTTCGTTCTTTATAGCAAAACTCTAATAATGTTACCAAACAAGTTCTAGACAAGATATTCTCAACAGAATAATTTAATATAATATTGCCAAACAAGATCTGGAAAATATAGTCTCGGCACAACCCGATCTCAGAACAACCTGATTTGAGTACAAAACTAGGAACAACACAAGAACGATGCCAAACAAGCTCTATGGTTCCTTATCTTCCCGATCAACCTCAAAATCTGGAACAACAATGACAGAAAAAACCACATGAGTAAAACACCACAAGTAAACAAACTATGAAACCATAGGAAGCAATTAACAATCAATTGACAACAAATTTTAGGTTATGGCTCATGTGTACGGATATGTTAATGAAATCACAGGGTTGTACGAGACCGAGGCAATGATATAAATAAATCGAAATAGTATGAACAAATTTATAACTTAGATATGACAAAGTTTTGGTTTTAGAAAAATCACTGGGTATGCGAAACTGAGGCAATAATTGGAGTAATTCGAACAAAAATAACAATTTAACTAAAATGTGGCAAAGTTTATGGAGCAATCATCCTGAATGAAAATTAAGATAAGGCATCTTTTCCATAAACTATCACCAGAATTATGCCTTGACCAAGCAAAAAGTACCTGCTAGGTACGAACCTTTTATATCCATAAGTAACTGGCACGAGGTCAGTGTTATAGGCAACTCAAATAAAAAAACTAAAGGGAGCTAGCTGCAGTCTAGTAATTCTTGCACAAATGGTTCCCAATTCCCTAATGTCGTACCCAAAGGGGAATAAATCTGCGTGTGATTGTCCCCACGGTGCGTTACCCATTCTTCTAAGGATGCCTTCGAGGTAAAAGGTGTATATTTTCGAAGTTCAATAACAATTAGTTTTAATTCACAAAAAGGGGACAGCTGGAAATACGAATCTTTTAATCTGATTTTAGACAGCTTGTAGAACATATTTCTGAACAATGGTTTATTTCACAAATTCATCTTAGTGGCTGATCCTTTTATAACTGAAATAAAAAAAAACAGTCTTTAGTCTTAAGAGGTCCAGTTCTCCAGGGCCAAATGGTTTCTCAGGAATGTTCTTCACCCATTGTTGGGATATAGTGGGTCCTGATGTGATCAAGGTAGTTTCACATTTTTTCAGCTCAGGTAGGCTGTTCAAAGCTACCAATGCCTTCTTCCTCACTCTTCTTCCCAAAAGACAATCTCCTACTACATTCTCGGATTTCAGACCCATCAGTCTCCTTAATTTCAATTATAAGATAATCTCTAAAATCCTGACTTCTAGGTTCTCCATGGTTCTCCCCTTCTTGATTTCCAAATAACAATTTGCCTTAGTTAAAGGTAGAACCATCCATCACCATGTTGCCTTAGCCCATGATCTCCTTCAGAAACTAAAGTCATCTACCAGAGTGGGGTCTATCTGTATGAAATTGGATATTTTGAAGGCTTTTGACAAGCTTCAGTGGAATTTTTTGTTCAGGGCTCTCCAATTTTTCAACTTCTCTTCAAAGTGGATAAATCTCATGAGGGAGTTAATCTGCACTTGTAGAGGATTGGTTCTGGTTAACAAAAGGCCTAGTGGGTTTTTCAGTACCTCTTGTGGGCTGCGTCTAGGGGATCCACTCTCTCCTTATCTCTTCATTCTAGCAGAAGAGATCCTTAGCCTTAAAGTGGAAGACCTTAGGCTTGAAGGTTCCATTTTGCCTGTCTCTCAGGCCAGCTCTACCCCTTGTCACTTAATTTATGCTGATGACATCCTGGTTTTTCTAAAAGGACTCAAGAGAGGTCTGAGGCGGCTCCAAGTCCTGCTACACCTGTATCAAGACTCCTAAGAAAAGCCACCTTTCTCTTGGAAAGTGCAGCGCCCGGAAAACTAGCATTATGTCTGAGCTCCTGCAGATTAATGTTGCCCCTTTGCAAACAATTTATCTAGGAGTGCCCCTCTTCTTTGGTAGTGCAAGGCACAACCATTTTACCCATATGCTGGATTCCATAAGATCTAGGTTGGCAGGTTGGAAGATGGAATGCCTCTCATTTGCAGGTAGGCGGACTCTTGTTAGACATGTGCTAGCTTCCATTCCTCTCCATATAGCACTTGTCTTGCCCCTCCCCAGTAAAACTTGTCTTCAAATTGAACGTTTAATGAGGAACTTCCTTCGGTCAGCTAACCCTGATAAGTTGAAAGCCAACCTGGTCAGATGGGATATAGTTTGTCTTCCCAAAGTAGAGGGAGGATTGGGTCTTCGTCGGGCGAAGGAGTTCAATGAAGCTTGTCTCAGGTTCATGGCATGGTCAGCAATCAATGCTTATTCTTTATGGGCAACCTGGTTTAGAGAAAGGTATCTCAGGGACCCTTTTTTCTGGAATCTGAGAAGCAGTAGGGGCGGCTCTTGTATATGGAAAAAGATCAGCTCTCATCTTTCTTTTCTTCAAAAGGATAGCAAGTGGATAATTGGGAATGGTAGGTCATTAGCCTATGGTTTGATAACTGGATAGACTCCAACCCAATTGCCCCTAGGTTCCCCCTTCTCTATTTCTCAGAAAAAGACTCTGTGGCTGACATTATAGTTGACAGGGCCTGGTGCATTCCCTCCCACCTGCCCATCGAGTTGAAGGAGCTGCTCTCTCTATTTACAAGCCTGATTTCCATAGAGAGCAACAATTCCCCGGACACTCTCACTTGGCAATGAAGCTCCTCAGGTATCTTCTCCATTTCCGCTGCATGGAATTCTTTGAGGACAGCAGCAGTTGCCTCTTCTTGGTCAAAGCTCATCTGGAACAATTATATCAACCCAAGAATAGCCTGCATGAGTTGGCGCTTGATCCATAGAAGAACTCTGACGGACAACTGGGCCAAATCCAGAGGCTGCTTTATTGCCTCCAGGTGCCATAACTGCTTCAATGAAGAGGAATTGGGTTTACATCTATTTTTTTCCTGCTCTCTGGCTAACACCTTATGGCACTGGCTGCTTACTCGTTGTGGCGCCACTGCATTATCTTCTCACTCAGTTGCCTCTATATGGTCGACCATGACTTCAGTTGGAGATGTCCAAGGAAGAAAAACTGCCGCTGCAATCTTCTTCCATGCCATCTCAGCCTTATGGTTTCTCCACAATGACTCTAAGCATAATTCAAGGAAGCACTCTTTTGAAAGAGCCAAAGGGATCCTCTTGGACAGTCTAAAAGGGATGGCCATCTCTGTCAAAGATTTGCATCCTCACCCCATCTTGGTGGCATTTGGGATTTTTTCTTAGTGCTCTTGGTTCTGTAAGTTCCCTTTTCTTTTTTGTGCTCAGTTTCTTCTCTCCTTCTCCGTGTTTTAGTTTCTTCTTTCTCCTTTTCTTTTGGCTTCCCCTGTTAAAGGGCTTGTAATCTGCTTTGTGTTCTTTTGCTGGGGGCTTTGCCCTTTTCTATATACCATTTTACCAATTAGCCAAAAAAAAAAAAAAAAGTTTGTTTTGGGGAAGATATTGAGTCTAACAAGCCTAATTGTAGCTTAAGATCATTCACGGGAGTTGACTCAACAATTCTCACATTCTAATTAAATCAAAGATATATTAACAATTTCCTATGTATTCTATGATGCTAGGGTCGGACCATCTTATAACGCATCCAAGAATAGATCACAATGGAAAACATAACAAAATTCTAAATCTATCATATTGGAGGCAAGGGGATTGAAAACTGTAAGTACTAAGGGATCATAATAACGTTACTTGCCTTATTCAACGGTGGATTGTGAAGTTGGTTGTCTTGGCCCGCCCTGATCTAAGCTTTGGTGAGTGATGCAGGTCCCTGTTTATGATCGTTTGCAAATGGATTAGCAACTGGGTCAAGGTGTAAACCTAGGGGTTGACTTAGTTTGGATTGGGGCCAGGGTTGACAGGCTGTGCAAGTGGGTTTAATTTTTTGAAGCAATTGTGGACCTGATCTAGGTTGATTTGGGTCATGTAAATTCAGGTTTAATCAAGTGGGTTCACAGGTCGGGTGTTGGGTTGATTGAGTGGGTCCAGACTCAGGTTTTTCGACCATGTAGCTCAGTTTATGCTAATATGGGTCAGGGTTTGTGATAGTGGTTGGGTCGGGTGTAAAGGTCCGACTCAACAATGGGTTCTGGTGGCTCTGTTTGGATGACAGTAGGTTGATAGGGGGTTTTGACAAGTGGGTTAGGCTCAATGCACTACAAGGGTGGTTTGATTAAATGAACATGATAAGCTCGGGTTAAATGACTAGATTCAGGCTTGTTTGGCTTAGAATGGTTTTGTAGGTGGCCAAGATGACTTCAACTTTAGTTTGCAGAGTAGTGGGCTGAGTTGCAGAGTGTGTGTGGTGCCAAAAGTGAGTGTATATATATGATTCGTGTTCCCTAGGCACAACCCAAGCTTGGCCCCAATCCCCCTCATGCTTCAAAGTTCAGCCAGAGGTGAGTGTGAACCCATTCATGCCTACCACGAAATGTTGCACTGTCATTCAAGTTGGGACATTTAGGCTATGAATACGAAAGAAAGGCAAACTATAAAAAAAAAGAAAAAACTAACTCTTGATCTATGATCTTCATCAAAGCATTATCTCAATTATAAATGTTAGGGTTAGTTATATGTATGTTGGGTCGACGTACTGACTGGGAAAGGGAGTTGCGAGTATATCTTGTAACCGTTCAATCGTAATTGGTTCTTTTCATCTTGGCCAATGTGAAAATTGTATCTTCCTTCTTGTTGTGTGTGATTGATAGATAGTTTTGCTAGTTCACTTTTATTTGGTTTATTATTTTTGCCGTGCATTGGTCTTGCATGTGATATTTAAACTAGCAATCATTATGCTCCATAAGTAATACTTGGTCTAATCGCTCTCTTCTGAAAATTCTTCTTTTACTCTTGTTTATATACGCCGATCACAAAGCACTCCACTAACTCTCAATGAATCTAAAATTGAAATGCAAAGGTTTTTCTCATGTCTCTTTTAAAATATCCGGACCTCATAATATTTTGATGAGCAGACTTAAGGAGGGAGAGGTCCTTCGAATTTCATTTCTTCCAGAGTTGGCAAAGCTTTGCTGTCTTTGAAGGCTATGAAATCCCTGAAAAGAGACGCCCAGTCTTGGAGAGTTCTTTCCTCCTATAAAAGGCGTCCAAGGGAAAAAAGCCACCCTTATTATAAAGTTTGGAGGAGCCTGGCCAGGTGCTCAAGTCCATGGGTACCCAGGACTTGGTGCTTCGAGTCTTTCCCCTTCATTTCTGCTTTCTTCCTTTTATCTCTTTCTCCTTGTCCATACCTATTAATGTTCTATATACAGGGGTAGCAAAATCTAACCTGACCCAATTTTGACCTACTTAACTTGACCCACAAGATATATAGGTTGCTCATGGCCCAAGAAAACCTGACCGATTTTTAAATAAGTCGGCTTAGGTCAACCCGCCTAACCCACATAACTTGACCCTCATATCAAAGTCCCCTAGAATTTGTTAGTCTAATATCTTGGTACTTAAAATAGTTTAGTTTACACAGAATAAGCCGAGCTTGTATTGGGCTTTTTGTGGCTTGGTAGTTGGTACTTAACTTAAATATCGCCTTAAAACCTAGAAATAGACTGGGCTTGCGCTAAGCTTCTAGGCGTTGGGTTGGTTAAAAGGGTTAACCTGTATTGAAATAGACAATAATGTAATCTTTAGTCTGATTGTGCTCATTAGACATGAAAGTACATGAATTTTTAGGTAACGATCCATTTGTTATCAGATTATCATTCGTGGGTATCTTCCCCACGATTGCATCGTTACGAAATGGTTTTACTCTTGAAGATGCAAGTCCATTTTCCGTTTCAAACATTAGCTTGAGCTGCATATTTGAAGATCTTGGAATTAAAGTCTTCAGGCAAGATCTCACTAAAAACTTGCTACTAAGGTTTCATTCCACATTAAAAAACCCTATGTGAGTAGGGTTCCATTTCTAAAATATGTTTGTTTCATTTGATTGCTTAGACTCACTGTTGGATAATTGTAAACCTATTCGACAACCTATGTTATCATTTGATTGGTTCATTTTTGTGCCATCTCTATTTCAAAATAAGACTTCCAATTGCCTATCCCCTGCCAAGCATCACTTGGACACACAAAATGTTTGTAACGGTTCTCTCTGGATGAAAACTACACAGAGAAGTCTACGCACTTTGCGAGCTTCAAAGACCTAAGCCAGATCTCAACCTAATATTGATTCAACCAGTGATTTCTATTAACTTTCAAATAACACCGTGTTGAGAGAGAAATCACCATAAACTTTATTTCATCAACTTTAAAATGATTTAAATTTCAAACTCTTAATACTATCCCTAGAATCTTGAACAACAATAACACCCTCCTGCAATCACATGTCTTTCAAAAAAGGATTTGGATTTGCTAACGAAGATTACAAACCCGTTGATCTTTACAAATAAGGAACTGATCATCATGCCTTGCTAGTGATCACTATTTGTTTGTGGATCCATAATGTCCCAATTTTGAGCCCGTTGCTTTCGGTGGCCCACTAGATCATATATGTCGTGATTTCTTCAAGAAGCCTTTACATATGGTTAAATGTAAGAATGCCATTTTGTTGGTATGCTAGCCAGTGTATAAGGACTTGCTCCAATTGACAAAAAACCTTTCTAATTTTGGTAGGCCTATAGTCTTGAAGACTAGTTTCATTGGGAATATACCTTTAACATGGGCCGTCAATGTTTGAGAACTCACTCCCTAGGTCCATGACAATGAGGAGAATGATAAAATGGGTTCATGGTACTGAGTTAGTATGTTAAGAACTTAATATGGATGGTTCTACTATAATGCCTATGCTTCATGCAAATTTCCCAAGAGGGCTTTTTTATGACGTTTATTATGAGATTTCTTTTCTAATGTAATTTTTTTTACTTCACTATGTTTGGGTGACAAAACTGGGGTGGGGAAATAAACTAATATTGTAACAATACTTACCTTTACTACTCCATAAGCACCTTTTTTTTTATCACCACAAAAAGGTATGATAAAGTTTGGTGAAAACTTGATGACAAAAAAGTGCTTTAATAATTTTCAAATACACAAAAACACACACACGCTTACTCTTACTTTCCTTCTGCTCTTTCTCTCTTACCTATAGTTTATCTAGTACTTTTTAAAAAAAGATTATACCACACCTCTATTTTTACTTCAACAATTTTCTCTTTTTTACTTTATGTGACATCAACCTCATTTTTACTACTTCACTTTCCCAAGATACTTGCAAAAGGCTTGTGAGAAGCTCCTTTCTAGAGAGGCCTTTTTCTTCCCAAGGAACTTTTGCTTGCTATTAATTGGTACTATTTTGTCAGGTGTCGAGGTTGATGAGGCCGTAGCTATCATTAGAGTAGACAGTTCACTCTTAGAATGATCACCCTCATCTTCCTGATCTGTTGGTTCTTCATTGTCATCAGGAAAATGTCTTTCTGCCTAGAAGATCTTAACGGCTTTTCTAGGCTTTTGAAGTTGAGTTCTTTTTAATAAGTGCAGCTTTTCCTTTGCTTTTATCTCCAGACACTGCACCTTTTTCTTTGCGGGTTCTCCTGCTTTACACATGTTCCTCTTCATTTTCTTCCTCTGGTTTACTAACCACATTGTCACTCTCTTCATGAACTATGCATCTTGTTCTTCCGAAACACCTTTAGAGCTAGTAGGCTCTGCCTCAACCTTGAAGATCTTCGGTTCCCCTTTTAACTTCAGATCTCATCATTCTTTGTGCGCTTCCAAATGTGATATGGCAACAAAGGGGAAGAATTTGGAGCAATGACTTGGTTCCTCATTTTGTGAAACTGAGGGGCTTTGAATTAGGAGGCTGAAGGAAGAAACTTATAGAGAAATGGAGGTCACCATATTTGGGATTTGTGAAGTTCAGTGTAGGTGTGTAGTGACATTAGGACTGGCAGGACACATGAGATTCTACTATATTTCTCAGGGTTGGTTTATATATATATATATAGAAGCATTAAGAACCTGAAAAGAAGGTGATAGAACTCATAATAGAGAATCTGATCAAATGGTCGAGCAATTCTTGTACTGCTATATTGTTTCAAGCAAAAAAAAAAAAAAAAAAAGGTCAAGCAAAAAGGGAGGAGAACCAATGAAATTGGTGTACATTCTAAAGGGAGATTTGGAAGCTCTCTTTTTAATGACTGTTACTTTCTTACATGTACACAGACAGGGGCGGACCCAGGTGAAAAAGTAAAAAAAACCCCTGCATATTAAAAAAATTAATGTATTTAATTTTTTTAACATTTGCCCCTTCCTCCTATATTTTCCTTTTACATGGAGCCCCCAAGTTGAATTTCCTGAGTCCGCCCTCGTACATAGAGATGCTATTCTCTAGCATCCCATTGTTAGATTCATTTTGCATTATTAGCAGTGATTTTTTGGGGGGAATTATTGGTTTCGTGTCATAGTATTTTTGGGGACTGGCTGTGACTATACACAATATACTATTATATTGTTTGTTGCTTTTCTTCTGCATGTAGTCTTAACTTCTAAGAGAAATACACAATGGTCCTGATTTAAAATAAAAAAAAAAAAAAAAAAAAAAAAAAAAAGAGAAAGAAAGAAAGAAGAAAATACTAGTTCTTTTATCAGTAGGAAAGACTAGAGTTTGCAGGCTCCTAATCGGAGGTTTGAAGCATCTGACCAGGTGGAGGGAAGATTAGGGCATCATTCTGGGCCATGTTTGCCTAATGTATCTTAGTGCACAAAATACAGGTTCCTGTTGAGTGTAAAGGCCACCTGAAGATTCAGTACATAATGCAAAAGACTCGCAAAATCAAAATCTATCAGTACTTTCTCTTTGGTGTATCAATTCACGAGTAGTGATTCTTAGAACCTATTCTAAAAAAGATGAAATGAGGCACATCAGTTATGCATCCACACGTGTACACTTCTCCTTTCATCTCTGTCACTTCTGTCAATACACCTGAAAAGAATACTTTGACTGTTCTTTTGATCCTTAATTTCTCAAAGCCCTACCCCTCATCTTCATGCTTCTCACTTTCAGAGACATCATCTGCACGTGTACACTTCTCCTTACATTTCTATCACTTTTATGTCAATACACCAGGAAAGAATGCTTTGACTGTTCTTTTAATCCTTAATTTTGCAAAGCCCTATCTTATTGGAACAATTCCATTCACCATTTTGCATTTTTTTTTTTTTTGTTTTGTTTTCTATTGTTGACATTTGTCAGGAGCGTACAACAACGGATGATGATGTCTGTGAAAATGAGGAGCATGACAAATCCAAAGAACAAGAAGACTTCCTGCCTGAAAAAGACCGCACTGAGGTTAATAAAGCACTGAAAGAGAAAGATCATGACACACAAGGTAACATAATATCTACAGAGAAACATGTGCGGGGTTCTGCTTCAAAGAAGAAAGCTGCACTTGATAAAAATAACCTCGCCTAAAAAACCGTAACAGAGAAGGAGCAAACCGGTACATCATTCTTGTCTTGAATCCCACTAACATGTGAATCTACGCAAATAACTTGTACATTAGTTGACAACTTCCGTCTAGGGAGAGACTAGAGTAGACAACAATAACACAGTTGTTGCTATACTTCAACAGCTGAAATCTAGCGCAACTGAAGTTGCATAGGCATCCATTTCAAGCTATTCCTCTGCATCATTCTCAGAATTTTCTTTCGCTTCCTCTTCCTCTTCGTTGTCCATCATATTTGTGATCACAGCTTCAATAAGTTTCCTTATTCCGGCCTTTTTATGGGACAAGCTAAAGGCTGAAATAAGGAAACTTATTGAAGCTGTGATAACAAATATGACGGACAATGAAAAGGAAGAGGAAGAGGAAGAGAGAGAATTCTGAGAATGATGCATAGGAGTAGCTTGAAATGGATGCCTGTGCAACTTCAGTTGCCCTAAATTTCAGCTGTTGAAGTATAGCAACAGCTGTATTATTTTTATGTCTTCTCTAGTCTCTCCCTAGACCCAAGTTATCAACTGAAGCTTTAGCAATCTTCTTCATAGCTTGGTGGGCCGACGACCACGACAATGGGGCATTATCCTACCGCATGTAGAGTTCACCTACAATAGCTCGAGTAATCGATCAAAACAGATGAGCCCGTTTAAGATCATGTATGGTTCAAACCCCACAAATGCTAGACCTTACACTGATCCAAAAAACATGGAAGGTTAGGGAAGATGCTGAGGAGATGGCTTGGAGCAAACAAGCAATGTATCAAGAGGTTCGGAAGCATCTACATGCTCCCTTCTAACTCTTTTCCCATCTTAATTTCATATGATATGCTTATCCTATATTGACATCCTGTTTTGTATTTTACTTCATGAAATCAGCTTAATATTTTTTTGAAGTTCATCAAAGTTTTTTTCAAATTCTTTGTTTTTCTTCTCTGGTGAGAAAAATTGATGGAAAAAACAAATCTTCTACGCACAGTCTCAGGACGAGAGAAAATAGGCTCAGAAAACCGTGTCATTAATCCACTACTTTTCAGCGGAAGTGCTGCTCTACAAGCCTATTCATTTCCCTTTATAGGAGGGTGAATTTTATTCCCTCTAGAAGCTTCCTCTCTTTTATTTTAATAAAATGGTTGGCTAGCTCGCAGCCCTCTTTCAATAATCGGTCAATACCTAGTCGCTCCTAGGAAAGCTACTCGGGTTGTCAAGAAGATCCAACTCGAAGCCAAAACTAGAGCTAATTAAGAACAAGGAAAACTCCTAACTAAACTATCCATCATCATCGGTTTTCTCTTGATAGAGAGAGATCTTGGGTTGTTCATTAAAAATAATGACATCAACACTTTTCAAATGTGTGGTGATATAGCATCCTTTAGATCTTTTATAGGAAACTTTAAGGTTCAAAATATTGATTAAGATCATTAACAAGGAAAGAACATATATTACGAATGATAGAGATATTCTAAAGGGATGGGATATTTACTACAATCACAGGAGTTTATGTTAGATTGGGAATATATTACACTAGAGTTGTGAAATGATGAGAAATAAAACAATCATATGAAATATATACTAAAAATAAAAAATTAAACCACAAAAGGAAGCTGGAAAGAAGAAGGTTTTGAGTAAGTTCATAATAGATCGGAATGAGAAACATATTTTTTTATAGCTATATCAAACATAGTTTGCATAAGCCTTCGATGATGATTGCATAATCCTTCGATGATGATGACGGTGATGATAATATTAATGATAGAATGAAAACTCAAAAATAAAATCAAAACTAATATAAAATCATTTTCATTTGCCTCTTCTTCTGTGCTCAAAACTACCTTGTAAGGATGGGAGGGCTCTTCGCGAAATAGTGAGAGGTGAGGGTTTCAAAGGGGTGAGAGTAAGGGTCAAAAGAGATTAGGGCAAGAGATGAAGGGAATGGGGTAAAGAGGGAGGGGGCTATAACATGTATTTATAACAATTGAAACCCTAACTAGTTTCCCTTTGGTGTAATGTTAGCCGTTCGATTATGTAACTTTTCATCTAAGGGCGCATGCTAAAATATCGCATCCTAATATAAGCATTGCTCGTTCATTTTTTCTAAATATCGGCTTTCAAATCTTTTATAAGATTCTTGAACACTCGTTTTTTCTAAATATCTCCTTCCAAATCTTTTATAAGATCCCTGAATACTCATTTTTTCTAAATATCGGCTTCTAAATCTTTTATAAGATTCTTGAACAAAATGATAATGGAAGACACGTTGGAGAAATTAATAACCAACCAAAATAAGTGGCATTCCAACTATAAACGGAGATTAAAGCTTGAATCATCGAGATGACACACCACATTCTATTAGAAACTCTCCACAAATGATTTAGTAGTGAAAAAAAAAAGAGAGGATGCCTAGAAATGAAATATTAACCATGAAATTGTCCGCCTTCTCCCACACGCACGGGGGGACTTCTCAGGAGGTCACTAATCCTAAATACTGCTTCCGCCCGAGCAAGCTTAATTCCATAGTTCTTACGGTTTTCGAGGCCGCACGGTTTTAAAAGGCCTCATGTTAAGTTAATACATGGCTTGACTTATAAGTCCGGAGGTCAGGACTTGGATATTTTCGATGCGGGCTAGCGGAGACTCACCGTTTGAGGCCCGTAGTTGACACGCTATGCCCCGTGGTTAAGAGTGCCGCCCAGACCAAGTCATCACATTCTCTCCCACCGGACCAACTCTGCATGGAATTGTCCGCTTTGGCCCATGATGTGAATTAAACCAATCAATTAAAATTACTGCAAGTGCACAATTGTCTTGTTGAGATAGTGGCAATTACAGGTCGATCTAACAGGGAGCACCACTAAGTTAAAATTTAAAATCTGATTTTTTTAAAATCAAAGATTAATAAATAATTGAGATCCAAGAAAAACTAGAAAAATTCAGAAATACAAACTAATCAAATATATAAAACAGATTGGAGCATCTAGAATCCAGTAAGCAAGACAATTGATCCATCCATGCAATTATTATACTCTGTCTCAAAATAACTGAGATCAGAAACGAATTAATGTTTCGGATCCGGAGGATTTGTCGTTCGTAAAAATTAATTTTTAATAAAAAGAATAAGGTCACAACCCAAGACCTCCTTCACCTCATAAAAGAATGAAAAATCATAGGCATGACTCATCAAATTAAGCATAAACTATTAAAGGATCTCAGCCCTAAGTATAATCTATCAAAATAAGTATAAATCATCAAACTATTTTCATGAGAAATTAAAATAAGTATAATCTATGTTATTTTCATTAAGACAGATCTATTATTCTAATAGAGCATGCATTTAAAAGAGACAAGAAAGTAATAGAAAAATAACATAGATTAAATCAAAGATCTACTTAGCTGCATCTGTGTGCTCTAATCCAGAAATCTAGCAAGTCATTGAAAAGAACTCCATAAGTAATTTCATTGATCGTATTTCCTTGTACAATGGTCTTTCAGAAATCTCTCTTCTAAAAATCTTAATTTCTGAAACAGGGCTCCAGAATACAAAAAAATAACTCTTAAATTATATTAATTAGGGAAAGAAGAGAAAGAGGAGAGAGAGTAATAGTGGACGTCCAAGGGAGGGAGTATGTCACGTATGATTCCTTTGGGTTCTTTTTCTAACTTTGGTTATCTTACAGATATATTGAATTTGAATACCTTTTCTACAGATTTGATTTATCTTAATTGATAAGGTATATCCTTTATCCTTTTTGAATTTGAATGAGGTGGAAGCTTCTGAAAAACCTTTGAATGGCTTGGCTAATCTATGGATGGGTTCCCACAAGGGATATGCAGCAATGGATTATCAACGGTGTGGATTTAATTGCAATCCCGCCTAAAAGTGAACATGAAAATCTCTGAGCCCATAACCTTTTCAATTTAGCTCCGATTTGCATAATCTTAGGCCCCACGGACATCTACTCTGAATAATATTTTCAACGATATGTAAATTTCATTAATCCGACGGTCGGATTGAAAGTTATGGCCATAATTTTAGGCTCCACGGACATCTACTCTGAATAATATTTTCAATGATACGTAAATTTCATCAATCTGATGGTCGGATTGAAAGTTATGGCCATTTTAAGATGAACTATCATGAGAAAAACGGGATTAACCTTTGAAATTTGATTTGCAATGGACTCTATCTTTGCACAACTTTTGTTTTTGAAAGGAGATCAGTTGTGGCTGATTCAAGCTCTTTTTCTTTTATTCCAATAAGAGTTGTAGTCTTTGAATTATCCATTAATAATTTCAAATTTGCAACTACTGCGAACCCAGTCATGTGGGACATTTCATCTGCTTAAACAGTAGGCCCTATGAGAAGTCTTCTACTGTAGTCAGGACTCTTCAACTGACATGATGAGTGGACTCCTTTTTTGATTGATTTGCACATGGCTTGTGTGTGGGGTCCACGTGGTGAATTCTTCAATTTACTTCTTTTCAAGCTTCAATTCAGTAATGCAGGGCCCAAAATGATAATATGTGCTTGAAAGTGGGTTCCGTGACAGAGGGTTGCAATTGTCATTTTCTGCATATTCTAATTCAACACATCAAATTCTAAAGAGCCCATATTGAAACGGGACCCATCCGGATAGATTCTACTCCAACTGCGACTTTTCGGAGAAAAATTGCAAAATATTCTAAGTTAATGCAGAAGATGTATGAAAAATATGAAAATTTAGGTTTGTAGGTGAAAACGCATGAAATGATGGAATTCTAATTCAACACATCAAATACTGAAGAGCCCATATTGAAGCGGGACCCATCTGGACAAAATTCTACTCCAACTGGGACTCTTAGGAGAAAAAATGCAAAATATTCTAAATTAATGCAGAAGATGTATGCAAAATATGAAAATTCAGGTTTCTAGGTGAAAATGCATGAAATGATAGAATTAGATGAATAATGATGCAATTCACCAGATAAAACCCCTAATTCATCCTAAAATGATGCTTAAATATACATATTCAGAAACTCAACAGCCCATGCGCGCGCAGGGGAACTTCTTAGGAGGTAACTCGTCATAATACTGCTCTTGCCCTAGCACGCTTAACTTCTGAGTTCTTATGATTTTTGGGACCCCACAGTTTTACAAGGCCTCATGTTAAGTTAATTAATACAGGTTTTGACTTATAAGCCCGGGGTCAGGACTTAAATATTTCCGATGCGGGCTAGCGGAGACTCACCGTTTGAAGCCTGTGGTTGACATGCTATGCCCCATGGTTAAGGGTGCCGCCCGGACCAAGTTCTCACAGAGGTGAGTGTGAACCCATTCAAGCCTAGCACGAAATATTGCACTGTCATCCAAGTTAGAACATTTAGGATGTAAGTACAAAAGAAAGGCAAAGGCGTTCAAAGTACTTTATGAAAAAAAAGAACTATAAAACACAAGCGTCTAAAGATTGGCTTGGTTTATGTTATAGTGAACTAACTCTTGATCTATCACCACCATCATCTTCATCAAAGTCTCATCTCAATTATATTAGGATCAGTTACAATTAATTTTGTTTCACCATTCTAGTTTATTCTAGGTAAAATCCTCATATAGATTGTGCTTATTTTAATTTATCTCACTGCCTTGTCCTCTTTGCCATATACCTTTTACTTGAGAGGCCATAGCCTATCCAGAAAAACTTTTCTTTATTTATATATTTTTTGGATAAAATTTTGAAGGTTTCTAGAATGGATGCTAGTTCCAAAAAAAAAAAAAAAAAAAAAAAAAAAAAAGTGCACAGTGGAAGTAACCAAATCAAATTAAAGTGAACCAATCTACCAACCACATACCACAAGGAGGTATGCGTAATATTTTACATGGAAACCCTATCCAGGGAGAAAAAACTATGATAAAAAATCAAGCACTATTGAACAGGTACAAGATATACTCATAGCTTTCTTTGCCAGTCAATCCGTCGACTTAAGGATTATAGTTGTTCTTGTACATCTCTTCGTTGCCTAGACTCCTCACCGCGCACCGCTCCCCGTATTTGATTTAGCAACACCTTGATAACCAAGATGATCAAATCTTCTACAAGAAAGTAAAAGCTACAAGCTCTCTATAACAACCCTTCATCACAATCTCTCAATGATGGCTTTAGAGAAGAAGGGATCTCTTAGTGAATTTTCTTTGCTCAAAACAATGAGATAATTACTTGATGGATCACTTAGGGTCGAGAGAAATCCCTTTAAAGTGCCCAAGATTCGTGCCTTAGTATTAGAACACAAATATGACTCAACTTGGAAAATTTCCGCCATCCGATCGCTCTGGTATGGGGTCCGATTGATCAGGTAAACCACTGTCTCCCAAAATTTTTCTGTCAGTGCCTAGTAACTGAGACCATACTAGCATCCGATCGATCGGGCCTCGTGTCTTCTTGATTTTTATCAATTTTCAATCCATTCTAAAATAAATAAAAGGATTACCAAACTCTCCAATTTTGATTCTATCCTCTTCTTGTTATGGCTCTTTTCTTAATGGCTCCATTTTGATGGGTCTATCCAAAAAAGCGCAGAGATATCAAACAAGCCCTAAAATGCACTCATTTCTTATACTATATTTCCCACTTTAACCACACATCTAACCATAGCATCATCTGTACTATGCTCACATCTTCTCCGCCTTTCTTAATTTACCAATTAGCAAAAAAAATCTGTACTATACTCACTTTTTGCTTCATGTTTTAGGATTAGCAATCATTATACTTCATAGGTCATACTTGGTCTAATTACTTTCTTATGAAATATTTACTTTAATCCTATTGACATACGCTGATTAAAAAGCACTCCATTAACTCTCAATGAATCTAAAATTGAAATCCTAAGGTTTTTATTTTTATTTTTTTTATGTCTTCTAAAATATCAGAACCTCATAATATTTTGCTGAGTAGACTGAAGGAGGGAGAGGTCCTTCGAATTTCATTTCTTCAACTTTCAATTAGAAGTTCAATGTTGGCAAAACTTCGCTGTCTTTTGAAAGCTACGAAATCTTTGAAAAACGACACCGAGTCTTGGAGAGTTCTTTCCTCCTATAAAAGGCGTCCAAGGGGAAAAGTCACCCTTAGTATAAAGTTTGGAGGAGCCTGACCAGGTGCTCAAGTGCTTGGGTACCCAGGACTTGGTGCTTCTTGTCTTTCCCCCTTAAAATTTCTCCTTTCTTCCTTTTTTTTTTTTCTCTTTCTCCTAGTCCCTTCCTATTAATGTTCTATATACAGGGGTAGAAGAATCTAACCTGACCAAATCTCGACATACTTAACTTGACCCACAAGATATACAGGGTGCTCAATGCCCAAGAAAGCCTGACTCATTTTCAAATAAGTCAGCTTAGGTCAACCCGCATAACCTGCCTAACCCACATAACTTGACCCCGTATCAAAGCCCCTTAACTAAAATTTGGTAGTTTAAGATCTTAGTACTTATATAGTATAGTTTATGCATAATAAGCCAAGATTGTATTGGGTTTTTTGTGGCTTGCAACTTAAATAAATATCACCTTAAAACTTTAAAATAGATTGGTTTTGCACTAAGCTTCTACATGTTGGGTTGGGTTAAAAGGGTTAACCTGTATTGAATGCGGGTAATACTAATATGGGTTAAGTTGACTCACATCAGTTGTGGGTTGAAGTTACTTCACTCCATTTAAAAGATAAGTCGGATTCTGGTTGGACATCAGCCCGTGGAAACCTATCGTTTACACACTTTGCTTGTCAACAAAAAATATAACTTGTCATGAAACAACAAAATTAGCACTAATTGGAACCATTGCCATTAACAAAAATATGAAAGAACATTCCATAGTTTATTTCGATGTAGGGCTTATCTATCCTTGATTTTAGATTACCTGTCCACCTTTGTATTAAACCCTCTGCTTGGAGTCATTGGATCGATCATGTTAAAACAATCAAATGATATTTCTAAATTAAGGCCAACCTAAGCGAGTTTTGTAGGCATTCTGTGCAGGTATTGGTTAACACGTTATCAAAGTAAGAAAAAAAAAATTAGCACCATGAATTCTGACTTTTTACTTCAATTAACTTATTTTTACTTTTGTGAATCTAAATGTTTGAAAATGTTAGAGATCACCTTTTACCACGTCTTACCCACTGCAAACATAAGAAAGACTGGGTCCCTTTATTTACGAGGCACCACAATTTTTATCTTGTTATCTATGTGCTTATAAAACAGTCGAACTTTGAGGGCTCAAATGGATGACTAAGACTTGATGATAGTTCCGTTATTTGGTCCACATTTAATATTAGATATATATTTTTTTTGCTGATGAGGGAGTCCGGCCTCTTTGAGAATCGACTATTCCCCCAGGCACGTGAAATCCTTGCCTCCCCCACGCATAAGGTAAGTCACTCTTTTGCTTGGGCAAGGGGCCCTAGGGAGAGAGTGCAAGTTCAAAACTGTAACCTTCGGTGCTTGAGTCGTGGTCCTAGTTGATTGCACTATCCCTCGGGATTTTATTATTATAAATTCTAACCCTTTTCTATAGTAAATTTTCTTGCATCTAAGGTGAGACAACAAAAAGGTTCTGAAGTTTATTATTTATAACCATGAGTCTTCTAATGGCTGTACAGTGGAGCCCACTTATTGGAAATCCAAAATGCTTAAAATGCCTGTCTTACGAGAAATTTCACTCTATAAAAGCTGGGGCAACATCAATTTGAACATGGTATTGAAACACTGAAATATGTGATCCAACATGATCAAGCCCTACTTAGAAGGCCTAGAGTTGCCTTAGCCCTGCCCGACCCGACCCGGCCCGACCCGACCCGACGACCCAGGAACACCCCACTACTTAGAAGAGAAAGTCCTAAGGTAGATTAAGGGTGTGCGTGACATTCGTAAGATAAAATGAACGTGACCCTCTATCATGAAGGCTCTAAGATGGATGGCTAAGACTTCATGATTGTACTTAAATTCAGTCCACACATCTAATAAAACCATCTTACCCTCCCACTGAGTGATTCTCATCATCTAATGTGGGCTCATGAAGGGCTCAAATTTTAATGTTTGAAACCCTGAGTGTTCACAAGATCTACCTTTGAAATTTGAAATAGCTCAAAATAAATGCCATCTATAAAGTTGGATCCGATGTTAGACTCATCAGATATATAATATGTGACTTTTTATAGGTAAGTATTTTATTTATGTACATGTGATCAATCTAAGTATGGGACCATGTACGCAATGAACCTGTAACCATTTCCCCCCGTTTTAATTGTATTCTATGGATAGATTTCATGGCTGGCAATTCATCCCCCCTTTATCAGATTTGGGTCATAGAATCTGCCCTCAAAATCTTTGTACTTTCCAAAATGGGAATCTTACCATTTAAGAGAGAAAAGGTTAGGTACTCCGCGGGGCACTTTACTCTCACAGTTGATCTTAACCGTCCATCTCATCAATCTAAGTGACTCTAGGAAACAGTGACCCACCTAG
The DNA here is from genome assembly GCA_029852735.1 of Persea americana. Taxonomy (NCBI): domain Eukaryota; kingdom Viridiplantae; phylum Streptophyta; class Magnoliopsida; order Laurales; family Lauraceae; genus Persea; species Persea americana. The sequence continues at coordinate 89,339,425 of CM056810.1, forward strand.
GGACAAATCACCCATGGATCAGGAATGATCATGTGTCCACATTGTAACAGCAGTTCACTCTAGATTTTCACGTGCATGGTAGCTCACGTTTATTTCTTCCAGCTCACACCTATCACACTCCTCTCAGTGAAAGTGATGTTCCACGTTTCGACCAACTGGCTTGTGGGCCCACCAACGGTCCGAGGTCTACAATTTGGCTCCTCGTCAGCTTTCCACCAAAGGCAAAAAAAAAAAAACCCGCGTCTTTTGCATTTGGCCGTCACCTGAGACTCTATTTAGAGCAGCCAACGATCTCACTTGTTGAAACGCCAAGTATCAAGCTCTCAGCTTTCAGTTTCCAGCTTCTTCTTCTCTCTATAACGCTTGGGTTGTTAGGGTTTCTTCTGTCTCTCACTCTCTCTAAAAAGAGATCTAAAACACTAGAAACAGGAAAACTACAGAAATGGCTGGTGAGGGAAGACAAGGGAAAGTTGTGCTCATAATGGGGAATGGAGAGGAGTTGAAGAAGGACGAGCGAAAGAGCAAGAGAGGTAGAGAAAGGAAAGGAGAAGTGATGCACCAAAGGGAGAAAATAGAGGATAAGAAGGTGAAAATGAGTAGTGGATCGACATCGAGGACGGCGGAAGTAGAGAAACTAGAGGAGAAGAAGGTGAGAAAGACCAGAGGATTGACTGTAACTGCGGTTAAAGTGTCTCCAAGGAAGTGGCCAGTGAGGGAGAGGAAGGTGGTGGAGCGCTTTTCCTTTCCTCCGGAGAGGGAGTTGGCAAGCATGTCTTTATTTATCAAGAAGGCATGTGATTGTTTTCTTTTATCATTTCCTTCTCGATCTCTCTCTTTCTTTCTTTTTCTGGGTCTTGTGTGGTTTTGGTTGATTGATCAGGGTGTTGGTTGGATTGCAGGGAAAGGGAATGAAGCTCAAAGACATTCCAAATGGTATGGTTTGTATTTACATCTTGTATACTATTTGAGACTTCTTTTTATATTTTATATAATATATACAAATATTTTTGTAAAATGTTTCAATCTTAAAGTGTTGCTTGTTTTGAATAGGATCCCTTCTACCGAAAGAGATTTTGTAAACTCTTTTGATTTTAATGGCGGGTTGTGAAGTTTTTTTGATGGAAATAGAACTGATATGTTACTTGTTTTGCATAGATGTTTATTTTTTATTTAGAAAAATAGATTTTGTAAACTATTATGATCTTAATGGTGTTTTGTGAAGTTTTTGCAATGAAAATGGAATTGATGTGCTGCTTATTTTTACAAAAGAGATTTTGTAAAATATTTTGATCTTATTGATGTAATGTAACATCTTTTTACGATGGAAATGGAACTGATTTGTTGGTTGTTTTTCATGGGTTTTTTTTTTTGGTTATCCCAAAAGAGATTCTTTTAACGTTTTGGTCTTAATAGTTTTTTGTGATGGTAATGAAACTTGTGTTGCTTGTTTTTCATATGATTCTTGTTGCCAAAACAGATTTTATAAACTGTTTTGATCATAAAACATATATAACATACAACAACCCAGTTAGGGTTAGGGTTTCAACACAGAATAATATAGATAACAAGGCCAAATGACCACAATACCCTTGACTCTTAGATGGCTAACCCATATATTACCTTGGAATACAAAACATATATATATATATATATATACTTTTGCTTTCAAGTAAATTGTATTAAGAAAGGAGGAAACATGGCATAAAGCCCCCCAAACATAGAAGGACAAACAAAAACTAGATTTTGTAAACTGTTTCTATGTTAATGGTGTCTTGTGAAGCTTTTGCGATGGAAATGGAACTGATGTGTTGCTTTTCTTGCATAGGATGTTTATACAGAAAGAGAATTTGTAAACTATTTTGCACATATTTATTTATTTATTTATTTTTACCAAAAGAGCTTTTTTAGATCTTAATAGTACGTATTTTGTGAAATTTTTGTGATGGAATTGAAACTTATGTGTTGCTTGTTTTGCATAGGATTCCTTTTTACCAAAAGAGATTTTGTAAACTCTTCTGAACCTACTGGTGTTTTGTGAGTGGCGCGGTGGAATCAAGCGACAATCTACAATCGATAAATGCATGAATACACAATTCCACACAATCACATTTAAAGAATAATAAAGATGAAGACACAATATGTATGTAGTTCCGCAAAACCACCTACATCAATGGAGAAAGCTCGCCTCATTTCATTTCTTTCTCTTCTTTTATGCGTACGGTTAGGGTTTCATCATACACCAATATGTATACCATGGACAACTGATCAAAATGCCCTTGAACGCTAGGTGGCTAACACATACATCAATCCGGTCAACCCTGTAATATAAGACATAACCCAACAACTTTTTGCGATGGAAATGGAATTGATGTCTTGCTTGTTTGGCATAGGACTTTATTTTTACAAAATATAGATTTTGTAAATTAACCGTTTTGATGTTAATGGTGTTTTGTGAAGCTTTTGCGATGGGAATGGAATTGATGTATTGCTTATTTTGCATAGGATGTTTTATACAAAAAGAGATTTTGAAAAAAGGTTTGACCTTAATGGCGCTTTGTGAAGTTCTTTATGATGCAAAAGAAATAGATGTGTTGGTTGTTTTGAAAACGATTTTTTTTCTACAAGAAAAGATTTTGTAAATAGGTTTGATCTTAATGGTGTTTTGTGAAATTTTCACAATGGAGTTGGAATTGACGTGTTACTTGTTTTGCATAGGTTTTTTTTTAACAAAGATTTTGAAAATTGTTTTGATCGTAATAGTGTTTTGTGAAGCTTTTGTAATGGAAATGGAAATGAGTTGCTTGTTTTGTATGAGAAATACTATGAGATTTTGTAGACTGTTTTGATCTTAATGGTGTGATGTGAAGTTTTTGCGATGGAAATGGAACTGGTGAATTGGCCTTTTTTTTTTTTTTTTTAAATAGAGTTTCTCATAGAATTTTGCATCCATGTCATCAACTTTTTTTTCCTCTCTCGTTGTCCTTATATTTTCCTTTCTATTACAAATCATTCATAATGGGCACAAAGTAGTCCATTAAATGTACTGTATGGTGACTAAAGGCCTATTTGTTTGATCGATATTGAATTCCTTAGTTATTCCTATGAAAGAGGATAAAGGTGGAGAGGGCCCATCAAACAATTCAATCACCTTTTTCCATTTTTTTTATTTTATTGGTTTGATTGGTAACAATGATCTTTTTTTTTAATAGGGAGTTAGTGTTTTGTTTTTATTTTTCTATTTGCATTGGATGCCTATGATTTCTAGACAGTGCCCATGAGATGATGGCATATGGGCCCAAATGTGCCCACCGGTGTGGCCACAAAGAGACTCAAATGTTCAGTTGACCAGGTCAGCAACTTGTAAAGGCCTTACTTTCTTATGTTTTAAATAAACATGAATGGCGGTTACCATCTAAAGAAATTTGAGTAGCTGACCATGATAATCCATTTTTCATTTGGTCCTTAAAGATTTATATTGTCTAAAATGTATTTAACATGGTAAAAAAAAACATACCACTTTGTATCTAATTGAAAACAAAAGAAGAAAAAATGGAGAAAAACTCATTCTCATCTGTTCCCTGTTTGAAACAGACTTGCATGTATTAGATCTTGAAAATAATGTCCTCCAATTCAAATACCGATTTTTAAAGACTGAAACCTATTTTGATTAAAGTTAAACTACATGTGTGAAGTTTCTGATGAAGAAAACACGTGAAAAAACACACTAAAAACAGAGAAAGGATTTTTTGGTACACCAACTAAGGGAGCTTGGACCCCCCATTGAGCCCCTGCGTGAGGTAAGGGAGCCCTCTGGTGAGGGTCGAATACCTCGGTTGAGGTGAAGAGCTCTAGGGTGAGGGAAGGTGGTATACCCAGGGTCGATCTTTGGGCAGTCAGGTGAGAATTGATGCATCTTACAACTAAGGTTAGATGTCGTGCGTTTTCGAAAAAGGTTCAGTGTTGATTTTCTAACGGTGCTTTGTAATGCTAACTATTGCTTCTCTTTTAGAACCATTTTGTAAACCTTTTTGTCTACCAACTTAATCACCTATAACGGTAAATAAGAATCTGTGGAAGAGAAGTCTGGGACAACCCCTCGGCTGATAGATTTGGCTAGTTTAGGACTAAGTTAGTTTATAATTCCTCTGATGTAATAGCAAACCAAAAAAAAAAAAAAAAAAAGTCCTTGTAAACCTACTCTGCATGCTAAATATGTAAACTACCAAAAAAAAGGGAAAGGGTGGAATGCCTAGAAAATAGATCACTTGGTCCACGATTTAAAAAAAACAAAGAATCACACAATTCAACAAAGTTGTAGTTTTCAGAATTGGGATTTCTAATTTGGTCTAAATTATTGTGATTTTTCAGTCTTTTGTGATTTATATATGCAACTCAAATCATTTTACATATGTTTTGACTTGATTCGTATGATTGAGGTTGTGAATGCTATGATTTTAACAACCTTTGATCTTATCTGAATATGTGGTTTACATGTAAAGTGTGTAGGCAAGAAGTCTAATGCTTATTATCAACAATATATAAATTACCACATTTTTGCGGTAGGGACATAGTACCCTCCCATAGGGAGCATGAGTGTTTCAGTTTTGCTTACCTATTGACAAGCACCTGTCCCAACCAATGTGGTGGCCTACGAGAAAGAAGAATTGTCTTGACTTGTTGTATAGAGTGGCTCACCTATGTTCTCTGATCTTGTTCACTGTTTCAGTGGCTTATAAGTTGTCAAAGAAAAAGGCTGATAACAACCTCCAGATGCTTCACACAATTCTCTTCGGAAAGAAATCAAATGTGAACTCTCCTTCTTATGCCTTTTACTTTACTTCATTTCAATTTACATTGAAATCGCATGATGTCTTGCTCTTTTTTTTGTTGTGCAAAGTTCTTCCTCTCATGTTGTTTGCTTGGTTGCGAGTTACTGGAGTGTTTGAAACCTCTAATTTCCTTACAGAAGTTAACAATTGTATCGATTTTGCAGAAGTACAATATGAAACGTAATATATCCCAGTTTTCTGGCTTTGTTTGGACTCAGAATGAGGTACTTCCAATACGAAAGCCTTATTTTTTTTTTCCTCTCATCACATTGTGGCATGTTTGCTTACATAAGAGGAAGAGTAAAGAAATATAAAATGTCAAATTTGTAAAGGAAAGAGGAAGGGGTGAAGAGTATATGCACTATATGACAAGAGATTTTTCACGAAGTTATTGCACTTAGGGGGAGCAAATGGAAGAAGACAGAAGTAGGTTAGAGAGGAACCCTTTCTGTCCCATTGGTTTTCTTAATCTAGTCCCCTTTTGACATCCAAAAAACTATAGAGTAAAACAATCACATATGTGACTTTTCACTCTATACTCTAGACATTTAAATACCATGATGTACTTCTTCACTTTTCTTTATTTCTCTCCTGCAAATAAACATAAAAGTGCATAGGCAATTGATTACCAAACTTTCGAATATTGCTCCCACTAAGATCAACATCTTTGTTCTTTACCCAAAAAAATCAACATCTTTGCTGCTGTTAACAACGTGTTGCTTATTGACACATCTTTTCTGCAGGAAAAAGAAAGAGCAAAACTAAAAGAGAAAATTGATAAATGTGTTAAGGAATGCTTGTTTGATTTCTGTGAGTTGCTTGACATCCCTGTTACCAAGGAATCAAAGAAGGTCAGTCGTTGATCAAAAATGTCTTCTAATGCATGCATTATTTATTTCTATGAATTACTACATCTGGCTATATGCCTTTTCAGGTGGAACTATCTGCAAGATTACTGGAATTCTTAGAATCTCCACATGCTACAACAGATGTCTTACTTGCTAGGAAAAGACAGGTTTTTACAGTACTATATGTATTTGGAAGTTCTGATAGCCATGTCAATGCTTGAGTTTACTTTATATTTTACTAGTGATATTTGTTGCTTCTTTTAGTCCAAGAGAGGTGACAAGCGTACAAGGACGGTCAATATGATCCAGGCATCATCACCTGAAGAACTGGCGGAAGTAGAAGGATCACTGGAGGTTATTTCTCAAAACTCACATATGAGTATTATCCTAGCTAAGAATTTCTTTTTTTTGTCTATTATAACAGTTGCTTGAATATTATACTGCGGATCATAATACTCGCTATTTTGAGCTATGCACACACGAACTCCTGATTGGGACGAGTTCTTTATTTGTCTTAATGTGGATGAATGGTTTTATTGATATTATTTATTTTTCTTAGATTAGCATCGAAAGATGCTTGTATGAGCTGGGTTTAAAAACCTAGACTTGGACTCGGACCAAGTCGAATCGAGCATAACTTATACCTTTTCATTTCGAAATTTGCTTAAGAGACTAAAAGGGTACGTTCTCCACGAAAGAAGGCCTTTCTATCTCCCCTCTCCATACACTTCTCTTTTCCAACCATCAGTCATATCAACTCTCTCGTCTTCCCAAGACATCCATCAATCCTCTCTCGCCTACACCTTTTCAAAAGGGGACCTTTATCTTATTCAATAGTGCTTAGGGTGAAGAAACGGTTGAAAAAAATAGTTACTTAGGAAGCTAAAGAGAAAACAAAAGGGTTTTAAACCCTTTTGAAGTGGATCACAACTTGGCCTATTTGATGAGCCCGAGTCGACTTGGCCTCAGCCAATTTCTCAAACCCTAGGAACGAGGGATCATAACTTGTAAGAGCTTTTGTTATTAGTGATGACATCCCCATAAGGCTTATTTATAGGATCTACCAAACAGGATCCAAGAAAATGATCAGATAAGCAAAAGTACTTACACAATTCAAGAATATGTTACCTCAATCCTGATTGAGATTAGATTAGAAAGAAGTAGATTAAAACCTCCTAACTATAGGCGTAGGATTATAGATAGGTCATATTTATTTCTGAATTCACATTAAGTACTCATGAAAGGTAATTGGAATTTAGGATATTTGTTATTTGAGCTTTCTGAGAAAGAACTTTTTTCCTATTGGTTTCTTTGTGAACATGGGGCAGCCTTCTTTGTGAGATAGGTTAGCCTTCTTTGTGAGGGTTTGGACGTGAGGTATAGGATCGAAGGTCGTTTATTAGCACTTTGACGGTCGTTTGTTAGCACTTTGACTTACCTTACTAGTTTAGGATTGACTTTGTAGAGGACTTATCCGAGAAACTTGGTTTCATCAATTTTTTAATCAGACAACGTATGAATCAACATAGCCAATTAACAAGATTAAGGTGCAAGGTGACTCTTTGAAAAATTCTTATGTTAGCTCCAAAGGAGGTAGATGTCTGGGGTCGATAGGTATTGGATGGGTTCTTTGAGATTATAAAGGTACGATTTTCTGCATGTTCTCCCAATGAGGCAAAGGTGTTGGCTATTTTAGAAGCCATAAAAATCTTCTCTCGGTCTTTCCAATGGATTGGGTAGTGGAGAGTCACTCCTTCAATGCGATTTCTTGGATTTCTCAGGATAAGTTGAAGCCTTAAAAGCTCTACTTTGTCTTTATTGAGACCAAAGCTTTGAATTTCCGTCTTAGTGTTTTTGCCATAATGAAGTTCGGCCGACTAAAGGGATTGCGGAAGCCCAAGCTACAAAGGGGGCTCTTAGATCACTTTTGTCGGCGGAAATTATTTTCCACCATTAAAAGTGCCACTTTCTCCCTAAATGGCACTTTTAGTGGCGGAAAATAATTTCCCCCACTAAAAACGAGAAGTGCTTATCATTTAGTGGCAGAAAACAATTTCCCCCACTAAAGGCATTTTTTGCCACCTCTGAAAGTCATATTGTGAGGGCCGACTATATGTCTCTCATAGTGCTCTGCCTTAGTTATAATTTGCTTATTCATTTGCAATAAAACTCAATTTTGGTGATATAAATTGTTAGGTTGTTCACTGACATCATTAATATGGTATCAGATCTAGGCATGTTACTTTCATTTATCTATTTTGTCTGTTACCATGTATCTGTTTCATTTGTTAGTTGGATTTCAAACTTAAATGACTGAGGTCATGAGTTTGTAATCTATGGGAGGCATGTTACCACCATTTGTCTGTCCAACATCAATGGGAACTTGTGCTCTCTCTGTTATATTATTTTATTTTATTTTATTATTATTTTTTTCTTAAGGTGGTAATTTGTATTAAGAAAAAGAGAAAAAAAACATGGACTCATAGAGCCCCCAGATGAGAAACAAACAACCATAGCTCAAAAAAATACAGCAATATAAAGAAAAACCCGAAAGGAAGGAAAACCGAAATTTAGTTGCTTATGATCGGAGCCACTGGAACACTTAAGGAATGCAAAAGAGACTAAAGATGCTGACTAATGGAAGGATTTATAGCTTTCCCGTGGAATTTCTTATTGATCTTCCCAAGAGAGAATGAGAGAAGCAGGGACTGAGGGAACTTGTGCTCTCTAATCATCTACTCGGTAGCTCTAACAACTTCACATCAAGAGAGGCCACGTGGCAAAGCTAGAGTTGAAGAAGCAACTAACATCCATGTTCGTGTCATATACAAAGGACCCAGCTAGGACTGAGGGTACTGGTCGAACGTCCATGGGTCTACAATAGAGATGTGACCTACCAAAGAAATGCAAATGCTTACTCATTTGAGCAGGATGGTGTAAGATCGTATTATGCCCTCTGAGAAGTTCCCCAGTTGAAACTCTTCTAAATCACACTCAATGTTGAAAATCATGCAAGGGTATCTAAAAGAGCCTCACAAACTTCTTTTTCTTAACAGTAAGGGCATCACAAAATTGAGGTCGAATTTCTAATCAACCCGAGAGAAAGATGCAAAGAAAGGGTGCAAAGGGCTCGCCATGACATGTTACCAAATAGGGAAAATATCTCACGAGGATTTGTGCCATGTCAACTTACACAAATCCCACAGGTTGGAGCTTCCTAATTTGTTAAAGCTTTTTAATGGTTAAGGTCCGAATATTTTATGAGGAACGGTTTTTTCCTTTGGAAGTGTTAAAAGCCTTCCCTAATTGGCAGTGGCTCAAAATCGCACCATAACTTTGCTCCAAATCATCACTTTTGGTGTAGTGACAAGCGTAATCTTATACAATAATCTCTTTTTAAAAATCTCTCAACCAATAAAAAGTTCCCTACAAAACTGCTCCTCTCACCCAAAAATCTCACTGCCAAAAGTCTCATGAATAAAATGCATGCTCTTTCCAAATTCATCTCTCCTCTTTTACAAAGCTCACTCACTTTCCCTAATGTCTCTTTAAATAAATTAAATTTCTTACCAAATATATTCTTCTCCTCTCATGAATCTCTCTAAAGTACTCAATTAAGTACTTAACTTTATATCACTAACGAAAGAGATTTCTAATTCCTACAAAACACAAATTGCGAAGCTTTCTAGTTGTGTTCTATGTATGTTGCGTGTTTCTTTAAAAGCCCTTGAACTTAATATGAAATCACGCCAATTCATGGTGTTCATTCATTTGAAGAGGGACAGAGATCAAACATTCATGCACCACTATTAGAAAGAAAGGAACAATAGGCTTAGCTTGTATTTGAGTTAACTAGTAGAAATCAGAAAAGGCATCTATAGATTGATGGTATGAGGCTATTATGCAATGAAAATGAAATATGCAAATTTTGAGCATTTTTCGCGTAAATATGTTATACATATATCATTTTTACCGTCTCTGGCTGAATTTTGTTTTTGACGTACTTAGTTTGTTGAAAACCCAAACGAGCAACTCATGTTGTTCTAAAAAGACAAGCTAAGTACTTCGGTCAAAGCACAATCGACAATGAAAGTAGATGAATTTTTAGGCAACGATCCATTTCTTATCAGATTACCTTTGGTCAGTATCTTTCCCACAATTTTATCATTACAAAATGGTTCTACTCTTGAAGATGCAAGTCCATTTTCCATTCCAAACATTAGCGTGAACTGCATGTTTGAATATCTTGGAATTACTTCAGGCAGGATCTCACTGAAAACTTACTATTAGGGTTTCATTTCACATTAAAAAAACCCTAAGTGAGTAGGACTCCATTTGTGAAAAATGTTTGTTTCATTTGATTGTAGAGATTCAACAGTGGATCAAGGCAAAAGATTTTGACTATAGGATAATGTTAAACCTATTTGAGAACCCATGTTATCATCTGATCGCTTCATTTTTGTGCCATCTCTAATCCAGAATTGGACTTCCCATTGCACATCCCATGCCAAGCATTACTTAAGACACACAGAATGTTTGTAATGGTTCTCATTGGATGAAAACTACACAGAGAAGCCTACACGCACTCTGCAAGCTTCAAATAGCTAGGCCAGATCTTTCCCTAATAATGATTCAACCATTATTAACTTTCAAAAAACACTAAGCTGAGATAGAAATCACAAACTTCATTCACATCAACTTCAAAATAATTTAAATTTCAAGCTCTTAATTCTTTACCTAAAATCTTGAAACAATGCAATCACGTGTCTTAAAAAAAGGATTTGCATTTCCTAACTAATATTATAAAAACCCTTTGATCTTTGAAAATAAATGATTGATATCTCGCTGAACTGATTATGATGTCTTGTTGGTGATCACTATCTGTATGTGAATCCATCAATGTCCCAACCCACTCATTTTGACCTTCTTGTTGCCAGTGGCCCACTAGATCACACATGTTGCGATCTCTTTCAAAAGCATTTACATGTAAAAACGACATTTTGCTGTTATGCTAGCCATTGTACTAGTACTTGCTCCAATTGACAAAAAAAAATCTTCTAGTTTTGGTAGGCACTTAGTCTAGAAGACTAGGGATTATACCTTTAACTTGGGCCTTCGATGTTTGAGAACTGCATGGCAATGAGGAGACTGCTAAAATGGGTTTCTGGAATGAATTAGTGTGTCAAGAACATAATATGGATGGTTCTACTATAATGCCTAGGCTTCACGCAGATTTCCCAAGCGGGCTTTTTTATGACATATTATGAGATCTGTTTTCTAATGTGATGTTTTTTCACTTCACCATGTTTGGGTGACAAAAATGAAGTATGGAAGGAAACTTATAATGTGACACTGGTTACTTTTACTTCCATAGGCATTTTTCTTTTTACCAAAAAAAAGGTGTTACAAAGATCGGTGAAAACCTGATGACAAAAAAGTGCTTTATAATCTTCAAATACACACACAAACACACACACACCCTTTCTTTCTCTCTCCTATTTCTCTCTCGATCACCTATAGTTTAGGTCGTACTTTCGGAAAAAAATATTTTTCTACACCTCTACTTTTATTTAAACAATCCTCTCCTTTACCTTCTTTGACTTCCACTTCACCTTTACTCCACTTTCATAAGAGACTTGCGGAAGGCTTGGGTGTCTTCTTTCTTGAGAGGCCTTTTTCTTCCTGAGGAACTTTTGCTTTCTATTAATTGGTACTATTTTGTCAGTCACCGTCCGAGGTCGATGATGCTCTAGCTATCATTAGAGTAGACAGATTCAGTCTTAGAATGATCACCCTTATCTTCCTCTGTTGGCTCTTCAGTATCATCAGAAGATCTTTCTACGCAGAAGATCTTAACGGCTTTTCTAGGCTTTTGAAGTTGGGTTCTTTTTAACAAGTGCAGCTTTTTACTTTGATTTGGTCTCCAAACAATTCACCTGTTTCTTACCAGTTCTCTTGCTTTACACATGCTCCTTTTCATTTTCTTCCTCTGCTTTACTCACCACATTGTCACTCTCTTCATGCACTATGCATCCTGTTCTTCCGAAACACCTTCAGAGCTAGGAGGCTCTGCCTCAACCCAAGAAGAATCTCTAGCCCCCTTTTTAACTTCAGACATCATCACTCTTTGTACGCTTTCAAATGTGCGAAATGGCAGCAAAGGGAAAGAAATTCGGAGCAATGACTTGGTTCCACGTTTTGTAAAACTGAGAGGCTTTGAAGGAGGCTGAATGAAGAGACTTATAGAGAAATGGAGGCCACCAGATTTGGGATTTGTGAAGTTCAGTGTAGGTGTAGGTAAAAGGCACATAAGGACTGGAAGGCATAGGAGGTATCTTGAAATGGTGCAGATGAGGTTCCATTATATTGTCTTTCTTAGGCTTGGTTTATATATAGAGAGGCATTAAGAATTTAAAAAGATGGTGATAGAACTCATAATAGAGAATCTGATCAGATGGTCAAGCAAAAAGTTTCAAGAAAGAAAAAAGGTCAAGCAAAAAGGGAGGATAACCAATGAGATTGGTGTACATTTATCTAAAAGGGGATTTGGAAGCTCTCTTTGTCAATGACTGCTACTTTCTTACCTGTACACAGAGAAGCTATTCTCTAGCATCCCATTATTGGATTCCTTCTGCATTATTAGGAATGATTTTTTGAGGTAATTATTGGATTAGTGTCTTTGTGTTTTTGGGGATTGGATGTAACTATAGTCCTTGTTGCTTTTGTTCTGCAAGGAGTTTTTACTTGTAACATAAATACAAGATATTCCTGATTTTCGAAAAAGAAAGAGAGAAAAAAAAAACACTAGTTCTTCTTCTTCTTCCTTTTTTTTTAATCTGTAGGAAAGACTAGTGTTTGCAGGGCTCTTGATTGGAGGTTTGAAGCATCTGACCAGGTGGAGGGAAGGTTAGGGTATCATTCTAGGCCTTGTTTGCCTTTTGTTCTTTGCGAACAAAAAGCAGGTTCCTATCAAGTGTAAAGGCCACCTGAAGATTCACTATGTAGTGCAAAATATTCGCAGAATCAAAACCGATCATTACTTTCTCCTTGGTGTATCAATTCACAAGTAGTGATTCTTAGAACCTATTCTCAAAAAGATGAATGGTGTAAATAACCTCACATGAGGCACATTAGTCATGCATGCACACGTGTACACTTCTCCTTACATCTCTGTTACTTCTGTGTCAATACACCAAAAAAGAATGCTTTGATTGTTCTTTTGATCCTTTGTTTTTCTTATTGGAACCATTCCACTCACCATTTATCTTATTCTGCTTCTTCTTCTTCTTCTTCTTTTTGCTAATGTTGACATTTATTATATCCAGGAGCGTATAACAACAGAGGATGATGTCAGTGAATATGAGGAGCATAAATCCGAATCGAAAGAACAAGAAAACTTCCTGCCTGAAGAAGGCGTCATTGAGGTTAAAAAGGAGCTGGAAGAGAAAGAACAGGATACTGCTTCAAAGAAGGAAAAAGCCACACTTACAAAAAAGAACCCTGCCCCAAAAATCATAACAGAGAAGCAGCAAACTGGTACATCATTCCTGTCTTGAATCCCACCAACATGTGGTAATCTTAGCTATTTGAAACTACTCAAATATATAGGTTTCACCATCCTCTCTTCTTAGCCGTTGACATTTTGTTCTGTAGATAGCGCATGAAGAAAATCATTATGAACGAATGAACAATGAGAAATAATTTATTTTGCAACTTAACCATATGAAGGAAAGAACTTGGCCTGCAGAAATAAACTTTCATTAGGAAATTCACGAAATTACATTTTTTTTTAAGGTTAAATAAACGCTAGGGTTTAAAATAGTCTGGGATGGGCTGGACTAAAGATTTTTTAGATGCAGAACAATTATTAAAGCTCATATCAATCCAATGGACCTTGGGAGTCAGACCTCAAGCTAGTCCCTTGCTAATTGATAAGACCCACTTGTGACGGATATGCTTGGCCTGCAGTAACCGTCAATGCTGTAATCCGAGTCAGTCCAAATTCGGCCATTCAGGTTTGTCACTCTTCGTCTTCTCCCTTGCACATCACTCATAATTTCCTGGAAAAAACTCCAATGCCGGTGGTTGACCTCTCTAGCCCTTTCTCAGTCCTGGAGCATTGCTCTGTCATTGAGCCTACCTCTTCTACCTCCCTCTCCAACGACCTCATTGCAGCTTCCACCCGATCCTCTGGTTGCTGAAGCGGTTTCCTAGGATATCCCTCAGGACCTCGCAATAACAGCCTCAGTCTCTCCTCTTCCCAACCAGGTCTCTACTCTGGAAGTAGACAAGTCCTCATTTAAACTAACAGGCAAGAGGAAGCCCAGGAAGAAGGTGCCTCCCAAATCAGGCCCAATCACCAGGCTATCCTCTTGCCCTTCATCCAAATCTTCTGTCCACGATTAAAGTTCTCTACTAGAACTGTAGAGGCATAGGGAATTCTCATACTAAGTTTATGCTTCTTCATCTTTTAGATGTCAATTCTCCTGTTCTTTTTTTCCTCTCTGAGCCAATGACCCCTTTTCTCTCTTTTAACTCCGTTGGAGTGCACTCCTTTGGTTTTGACTCCTTTTTCTCTAACTGTAACATTTCTCTTTGGCGTTTTCATAATTCTTCCTCCAAATCCAATTTCTCCCAATCTGACCAACATTTAACCATTCAGAACATTGATTCATCCACCTCTTCTTCCAGTCTTATCACTGGTGTCTATGGTTCAATTGATTATAGAACTAGGAGATCCCTTTCGAACTACCTGGCTATTACCTCTTCCATTGCCATTCCTTGGTGCGTTATTGGTGATTTTAATGCCATCCTCTTGGCCTCTGAAAAACTCAACATTCATCCCCCTTTTGCCTCCTCTATCAAAGACTTCAATGACATGGTTTTGGCCACTAGCCTGATTGACCTTGGGTTCAAAGGTAACCCATTTACCTGGGCAAATAATAGACATGATCAGGCCTATGTGGCTGCTAGGCTGGATATGGCTTTTTCCAATTCTGCGTGGAGGAACATTTTCTTAGATCCTGTGATCAAGCATCTCCCCAGAATTTGCTCAGACCACAGTCCCCTTCTCCTATCACACAGAACTCCTCTCCTTGCTAAGAATCTCCCCTTCAAATTAGAATCCATGTGGTTATATCATGTTTCTTTTGCCAAAGTTGTAGAAAATAGTTGGGCTGTTACTTGCTGTGAGAACCCCCAGTTTGTCCTAGCCCAGAAGCTCAAGATCCTGAAGCAGCATCTCAAGATCTGGAATAGAGATACTTTTGGTCAGCTTAAAGCAAGGATCGCTGAAGCTGATAATTCTGTCTTGGCTTGTCAGTATGCCCACGTTGCATATCCCTCTGAAGCCAACCATCAGGAGTTGAACATAGCCAAGGCTGCCCTTCACAATTGGCTTCAAGCTGAATTTGTCCTTTGGAAGCAGAGGTCCAAAATTAGCTAACTTCAAGATGGAGACAAGAATATTAAGTTCTTTCACCATTCTGGTAAGGCTCGGGGTATTTTTAATCGCATTGACAGCATCTCAGTGGGCAACTTTGCCTTTGTTGAAGATAACCAAATTAGAGATCAAGCAGTGATCTATTTCTCCAGGTTAATGCAGTCTTCCTCGGTTTTTCCTTTAGAAGACCTTTTTGATTTAATGGCCGCTCAGTCTCCGATGATCAAAATTCTATTCTCTCAGCAGTTCCTTCTGCTAAGTAGATTCATGATGCTGTCTTCCATCTTAAGAGAAATAGTTCGCCTGGTCTGGATGGTTTTCTTGGGTCTTTCTTCACAAGCTGTTGGCATGTTGTGGGGAATGATGTTATCTCAGCAGTCTCCCATTTCGTCTCCATAAGCAAGCTATTGAGGTCAACAAATGCTTATTTCCTTACTCTCATCCCTAAAAAGCAGTAACCTGTTCCTTTTTCAGACTTCTGCCCTATTAGCCTTTTGAGTTTTTCATATAAAATCATCTCTAAGATTTTGGCTAAAAGGCTTTTAGTTATCCTTCCTCTCTTAATTTCGAAGCACCAAGTTGCCTTTGTGAGAGGAGATCTAATCATCATCATGTGGCTCTTGCTCACGATTTTTGCCAGAAGCGAAATACTAAAGTCAATGGTGGTTCGGTGATTTTGAAATTAGATATCTCTAAGGCTTTTGACAAGCTTCAATGGAACTTCCTTTTCAGAGCTCTGCAATTCTTCAAAATCTCTTCAGACTGATCAACCTGATTAGAGAGTTGGTTAGCACGGGTAGGGGCTTAGTTTTGATTAATAGAAGACCTTGTGGTTTCTTTGGTTCGTATTGTGGCTTAAAGCAAGGGGACCCCTTTCCCCTTATCTATTCATCCTTGCGGAAGAGATTCTGAGTTTGAATATTGAGCTTCTCATACAAGAAGGCAAGATTGTCTCCATTTCTCCGGTTTAGTCATCTCCTTGCCATCTTCTTTATGTTGACGATATCCTGGTCTTCTCAACATAGACTAAGACTCCTCAGGGCAGTTCTTTTATCTTCAAAAGAGCCAACTATATGTAGGTAAGGTTCCTATCAGAAGAGCTAACTTCATAGTGGGCTTGCTATCCATCCCTAGGGCATCCCTCCCCTCTTCCTACTTTGGTGTCCCTCTCTTCTTTGGTAGCCCTAAGCATGGCCTCTTCGATAAGATCTTAGATTCTATCAAATCAAGGCTAGCCGGTTGGAAGCTCAAATTCCTCTCCTTTGCCGGCAGACTTGCCTTGATAAAACATGTTCTCTCTCTCATCCCTCTCCATATCTCTTTGGCTATTCCCATCCCAAGGAAAACTTGTCTTCTCATTGAAAGATTGATGAGGAACTTTCTTTGGTTGGCCTCTCCTGACAGAACTAAGAGCAACTATGTGAAAAGGGAGAAAATTTGTTTATCCAAAAAAGAGGGAGGGCTAGGTCTGCGGAGAATGAAAGAGTTCAATGAGGCTTGTCTGCTTCAATTAGGCCTGGCTGTAGCCTCTGTGGGCTGTCTGGTTTTGTGCTATGTATTTTAAGGACTCCTTCATCTGGGACTCAGGCACCCCTAAGGGAGGTTCTTGTATTTGGAAAAAGCTGAGATCTTTATCTCCCATAATCCAATCTGACAGCAAGTGGACAGTGGGTAATGGGAAATCTATCTGCCTATGGTTCGACTAATGGATTGATCACCTCTCTATTTTGTTGAGATTCCCCTTAATTCGGTTTTCTCTTATGGATAGAGTCATGGATATCATCCAAGAGAATTCCTGGTGCATTCCTCTGTACACGCTTGCAGATCTTAAGGAATTCATGCTTCTCTCAAAAATGAGATCTTGGTCCCTGACAGTTCTTCCCCTAACACCCTTTCCTGGATTGACTCCCCATCAAGAACCCTCTCTCTCTAGGCAGCTTGTCATCTCTTAAGAACCTCAGCAGTTGCTCTTCCATGGACGGGGCTCATTTGGACTAAGTATGTCAATCCTCGGTTGGCCACCTTCTCTTGGTGTCTTCTTCATAGGAAAACCCCTACATATTTCATGGCAAAAAATAGGGGATGTTCTATGGCATCAAGATGCCACAACTACCACCTGAGTGAAGAATTAGGTTCCCACATTTTCTTCTCCTACAACCTGGCAAATGCGCTGTGGTCTTGGCTCCTTGTCCCATGTGGTTATACTCTTCTAGCTCCTACCTTTGCTGCTGCCATCTGCGACGCTATCTCCTTTGAGGGAGATGCCTCTGGAAGACAACTGGTTGTTGTGGCCTTCTTCCACGCTATCTCCATTCTTTGGCTTCTTCGCAATGACTCCAAGCATAATGGCTGAAAGTCTACTATAGAACGTGCTAAGGTGATTTTTGTAGATAGAATTAGAGGTATGATCATTTCCCTTAATCCTGTAAAGGTTGATATCTTTCACCATCCCATTTTTTTATTTTTGGGTATGGTTAATTAGGTGGCTCCTCTCTATACAATTTCTTTTGTTTGTTTGTTTTGCCTGTTTGACTTTGGGGGCTTTTTGCCTTTGTTTCCCCGGCCTCCTTTTCTTCTAATACCATTTAGAAAAGAAAAAAAAAAGGGATATGCTTGACCAGGCTTGGCTCCCCATTTGGCCTATTCAGCCCATGGGTCTAAGATTCAGGCCACCAATATTCTCATTCTAAAACCTCATTCAACTCAAGTGATACAAGAGACCATCTTTTCTGAAACCATGTCATGATGTTTAGGGCAAAACGAGGCGCACGCTGAGGCACATGCGGGACCAAGCTGCAAAGAAATGTGGGACATGGTCACTGGGTTGCTGAAGGAAGTAAATTTTGATGTTGTAAGTAGTTTGTTAGCACACTCTGATGTCTGTATCTGATTTCTGCTTTTAGCGTTTGTGTAATTGACATAAGCCTCATATATACTTAAAATGCAGGTGACTTTTTCCGATATTCTGAGACGGCTAGGTATGAAGCTAACTCAGCGTTCAAGCTTGTACCTTTTATTCTAGTGATCAATAAATCGAATTTGCTTGAAATGTTATATTTCTCTATGCTTTTAGAGATTTTACTCATGACCATTTTTTTCAATGCTTGCTGAGTGCTGGGGTTCAACAACCAACCATATTGTTATCTACTCTTCAGTGCACTACCATTCTTACTCCAAAAAATATTGCAGCATATGGGAGATGTGAATTGTTAATGAGAATTCAAGTTCAAGCTTCCTAGTTGAATGACCCTAATCTCTGGTTAACGTAGGCGTCCTATTTTTCATTCATGTGCTCAAAACTAAGGGGCTCAGTCTGGAATACTTGGACATTTCTCTTTACTGCTTTTGTATCTGTGGTTGTTTCTATTTGAAAAGTAACACTATTCTCTTCCTATTGCAGAGGCTACCTTCAACACAAGCCTGTCCAACAGAAAGGCTGAAATAAGGAGACTTATTAAAGAAGCGATAGCAAGTATGACGGATGATGAAGACGAAGGAGGCGCGAAAGGGGGGAATAGAGTGGGCCGATGACCTCAACTATCATTTCCTCATAGCTTGGTGGGATCACTGATGACGATACCATCGTAATGCTGGCTGAACATTTTATGGAAATGTACGAGAAAAAAAGGAAGAAGCTGCAGACTTGATTGGATTCCAATCCCATCTGTGAGCCCAATGACCCAGTCCCTTTTCTATTTTCTTTTTAGATTGTTTTGGCCCAGTTGTTGTTAAGCGTATTTCAGTACTTTTCATATCTTATTTTTTTCAATTGCCTAATTTAGATTCTCAGAATATAACTCTATGGCTGGGATGTGCTTTAGGACTTCTCTAGATGGGAGGGAAGTTTTGGGGGGGGTGGTGGGTGGTGGTGGAATCGAAAGTTTTGGGGAGAGGTTTTGTTGAAGAACGACATTGGTTCAGTTGCCTTTTTTATGTTGAACTGGTAGCTGCTGGTTTCAGATTCTATTCTCTCTATTTCCTGATCTTCTCTTTATTTCTCTTCCTACTTCTTGTTGGGCGATTTGTGAATGCGGGGTGTGGGTTTGTATACTGTTTAGTGTGTTCTGCGAGTTGTATACAGGCTGCATTGTATCACAGGGACCCTGCCTTGCTGCTGCTTGTGTTATCCAGCCAGCATTGCTGCACACAGATTGTTTCCTGCAACCTGTAGTGCACCACAAGGGCTTCCTATTGTCCATTCATTTGCACAGAATTAGTGATTTAGATGTTCCACCTGTCATATTCATGTCGGAGCCTGCCACTAAGCTTCTCAGTCTGGAATCTACTCTCTCTTCCTATTCAAGAAGCTTACTTCAACATTTTATTGGATGGGATCATACTTTTATACTGCTTCTGTGGCTGCGGCAAGCTTCTGTTCGAAAACTGACACTTTTCTCTTCCTCTTGGGGAGGTATACTTCAACATTAATTTATCCCATAGAGAGGCCCCATAAGTTTCCGTTTCACTTCATTTCATTAACCTCCAAATTTTTTAAGTTTTTCAATCTCTTTATTTTCATTCTATGGGGAGCGGCAACTTTTTATTATTTTTCAGTTTTTCATTTTTAAAGGGGTTTCTTATTTCTCTTGTATTTTACATCACTTTTTTTTTAAGCTCATTGAAGTTTTCTCAATTCCTTTTTTTTTTTTTTATAAATTTATCTCTGGTGAGAAAGATTGATGGAAATAATAAGTTTTCTACAGGTGGCCTCACCATGAAAGAAATAGGCTCAGAAAAAATATGCAACTTTTCAGTTCCTATGCATTTCCCTTAATAAGAGGGGCTCTTTATTCCCTCTAGAAGTCTCCTCTCTTTTGTTTTAATAAAATGGCTGGCTAGCTCTCACCCCACTTTCGATGGCTCAATACCTAGTCATACTCTCCTAGGAAAGCAACTAAGTCCATCTAAAAATTGCATGTAAGTAACCCAAGCCAAAACTCAAGATCCAACCTGAAGCCCAAACTAGAGCTTTAGTTGACACGGAAAACTCCTACCCAATTGTCCATCATCATCGGTTTTCTCTTGACAGGGAGAGTTGTCGGGTTGTTCACTAAAAATAATGACATCAACACTGTCCAAAGTTGCTGTGATTTAGTGTCCTTTACATCGTCTAATCGGAAATTATCAGGTACAAACTATTGATTAGAATTAAAAAGGAAAGAATACGCACAGTATGAATTATAGAGGTTATTCTAAAGAGATTGGATATTTATCACCATCATATGAGTTTATGTTAGACTGGAAATATGTTGTTCTAGAGTTGTGATATGATAAGAAATACAAAGAATCATATGAAATATAAACTTCAAAAAAAAAAAAAAAAAAGAAGCGGGAGCCAAAAAGAAGAAGGGTTTTGAGTAAGTTAATAACAAAGTAGAATGAGAAACAAACTCTATGTAGCCAGATCTAACATAGTTTGAACAAGGCTTTGATGTTGATGATTATGATGTTAATGATAGAATCAAAACTCAACAATAAAATAAAAATCAATATAAGGTCATTTGTACCTGCCTCTTCTTCTGTGCTCAAAACTACCTTGTAAGGATGGGAGGGCTCTTCGTGAAATATTGAGAGGCGAGGGATAAAAGAGATGAGAGTAAAAGGGTAAAGAAAGAATAGGGCAAGAGATGAAGGGAATGGGGTAAAGAGGGAGGGGGCTATAACATTTATTTATAACATTTGAAACCCTAATTTGCTTCAGTGTTATAGCAGCCGTTCGATTTTGTAACTTTCCATCTAAGGGCTCATATGAAAATATCGTGCCCTAATATAAGTATCACTCTCTCAACTTTTCTAAATATCAACTTTCAAATCTTTTGTAAGATTCTCAAACAATATGATAATTGAAGAAACATCGGAGAAATTAATAATCAACCAAAATGAGTGGTCTTCCAACTATAAACGGAGAAGGCATCTTCGATCTTCTAGATGGCACGCCACATTTTATTAGAAACTCTCTACAAACCATTTAGTAACAAAAAAGAACAAAAAAGGATGCCTAAATGAAATATTAACCATCCCCAATGTGGTGCCAAGTATTATAGATATGGTGTGTTGTGTGTGTGAGAGATTTTTGTTCCCTAGCTTGCCTCTAACTTCTCTTCAGGCTTATGGTCCTGGATTCTATGAGCTCATGGCAGGCCTGATGCAATGTCTCATTCTCCATATGAAATTTGGTTGTCTATAACAACAAGCAGAAACAGTGTTGATCGTCCAAGTATTTTGGCCATCTTCGTCTTCACTGTTTATGCTATTTGGATTTCTAGAAATGAGGTTGTCTTTAATGAGACCTTTTCATCTCTTTCAAGAGGAAAAATTCCTCCTAAAGACCTTCTTCACACGCTTACTGGTTTTCATAGATCTCCTGCTAATTCAAGAGTATAAGATCCTTCTCTTCCATTATCCAAAGGAAATCTAGATAGGTGATTGGCAATGGGCAGTCTATTTCTCTGTGGTTTGATAGATGGATTGATCATGTCTCAATTGCTGATAGGTTTCCCTCTCTTCAGTTCTCTGAGCAAGACTTGGTGGCTGACATCATAGAGGAGAATTTATGGTGTATCCCCAACCTTCCCCCTTAACCATCTTAAGAACTTCCTGGATCTCTTCACCTCCTCCATCTCCATTGCCAGCAACTCTGAGGATGATCATTTGCTTTGGCAAGACAGCTCATTAGGGGATCTCTCTATCAAAGAAGCTTGGAACCTGCTGCGGACTAGGGAAAATGAAACTCTTTGGTGTGGGCTTATTTGGAACAAAATGATCAACCCAAGGTTGGCTTGCTTCAGTTGGAGGCTAATGCTTAGGAAAACCCCTACAGAACAATGGGTAAAAAAGAAGGGGTGGTCTTTGGCATCTAGATGCTCCAATTGCTGTATGGAAGAGGAATCTGATGTGCACCTTTTCTTCTTCTACAATCTGGCTTCTCAGATCTGGTTGTGGATTCTTTTTTCTTCTGGAACCCAACCCTCCCACTTCCTCTCTGCCATTGTCATCTGGAACCTTCTTTCCAGAGGCAAAGACATCTTAGGAAGGAAGTCTGCAGCAGCCACCTTCTTCCAAGTTATCTCTGTTCTATGATTCCTCCGGAATGATGCCAAATTCAACTCTAAGAAGCCTTCTCTGAAGAGAGCAAAGTCCACCATCAGAGATCGTCTTCAAGGAATGGACATGCCTGTGTTGAATTGACTTGTCTTGATTCTGTTCTTCTTTGTATCCTTCTAGTTTTGTTCTCTCAATTTTTGAGTCTTGGCAGCTAGGTGCCCTGCCCATTGCAGGTTTCCTCAAGCCTCCTATTTTGGTTTTCTTTTGGGAGCTTTCTTAATTCAAAGTTTACCCATAAGCAAAAAAAAATAGATCTCCTGCTAACTTCACCACCTATAGTTATATTCTTTCTTTTCGGGAGTGTTTATATCTAATCAGTATAGTCTCTTTGTTTATTTTCTTTTGAGCCCTATTTGCTCTCCTTTTGGCCTTGCTTTCTCTGTTTTTTTGTTTTTGGGGTTGGTTATTACTTAACCACCTTCTCCTTTCTTCTTTTTGTTTTTTTTTTTAACCTTTTAATAAAAATAGAAAAAAGTTTGGCTCCACTTCCTCTCATGCTTCAAAGTTCAACTAGAGGTGACTGGGAACCCATTCATGCCTAGCACAAAATATTGGACTGTCATCGAAGTTAGGACATTTGAGGGCGGGCCTTGGCGCAATGGTAAAGTTGCTCCCTTGCGACCGGGTTGTCACACGTTCGAAATGTGGGAAACAACCTCTCCACTTATGGGGGTGAGGCTACGTACATCTAACCCTCCCTAGACCCCCACAGTGGTGGGAGCCTCGTGCACTGGGTTGCCCTTCTATAAGAAGTTTATTATTTATTATCATGAGTCTTCGAATGGCTTCTCAGTGGTGCCCACTTATTGGAAATCCAAAATCCTTAAAATAAATGCCCATCTCTTTTGTATGAGAAATTTCACTCCATAGAAGTTGGGACACCATCAATTTGATCATGTTTGAAACACTTAAATATTTGATCAAACATGATCACGCCCTACTTAGAAGGCCTTGAGATGCCATAGCCCGACCGGACCCGACCCAACCCAGGAACAACCCACAACTTAGAAGAGAACGTCTTAACGTTGATTAAGGGTGTGCGTGACAATTGTAAGATACAAAGATCATGGCCCTCTATTTTGAAGGCTCTATTTTTATTTTATTTTTTTTAGTTTTTATGTATACATTGATAAAAGAGTGTTTAAATTTTGATTGCTAAGATGGATGGCTATGACTTCATGATTGTACTTAAATTCAGTCCACATCTAGTATTGAAACCATCTGACCCTGTCCCACTGAGCGATTCTCATCATCTAATATGGGCTCATGAAGGGATCAAATTTTAATGTTTGAAACCTGAGTGTTCACGAGATCTACCTTTAAAATTCGAAATAGCTCAAAATAAATACAATCTATGAAGTTGGATCAGATGTTAGACTCAACATATATAAAATATGTAAATTTTATAAATATTTTATTTACGCACATGTGATGAATCCAACAATGAGACGTTATAAGCACATGCATGCAGTATGATCGACCTAGAACTTTAATTTGGGCCCAAGCATCGAACCTGTAACCATTTCCCCCCAGTTTAATTGTATACTATGGATAGATTTCATGGCTGGCAATTCATCCCCTTTTATCAGATTTGGGTGACAGAATCTGCCCTCACAAATCTTGTACTTTCCAAACAAACTGGGAAAGACATGATGTCTTACCATATAAACAGAGAAAAGGTAAGGTACTCCGCAGGGCACGTTACTCTCACAGTTGACCTTAACCGTCCATCCAATGGTTCATTGAGATGGTTCCATCTCACCAATCTAAGTGAATCTGTGAAACAGTGGCCCACCTAGGAATAATCATGTGTCCACATTGTAAGATGCCGTTTCGACCAACTGGCTTGTGGGCCCACCAACGGTCCGAGGGCTCCAATTTGGCTGCTTGTCACCTTTCCAGTAAAGGCCAAAAAAAAAAAAAAAACCGCGTCTTTCGCATTCGGACGTCACCTGAGACTCTATTTAGAGCAGCCAACTCTCACTCGTTGAGACGCCAAGACTCTATTTAGGCTCCACCTAAGGGGGATTATTGAAAAATGTTTCCGTTGCCTCTAATAATGCTTTGAGGTTTTGGTAACAATGGTTAGCTGAAGAAACTTAATAACTTGAACATTGTTCCTCCCATAAATGACATAAATGCTTTGGCTGCACAACACCCAAGTCATGTTTCAAATAGTCTAGATGATAAGCGAACATCTCAGCGCAAGAACATGCAATGTGACTACTGCAAGAAACTTGGCCACTCTTTGTTCACAATGCTACCGCCTGATTGGGTATCCAAATGGTGCCTCTCGGCCTTGCCAAAATTCAGGAAACTATCAAGGCCCACGGCAGCCTTCAGGTGCTAATATTATGCCAGTTGCTAGTGCACCATCATTTAAACCTGAACAACACCAACAACTTTTTGGCTCTTCTCAGTTTAGGTACATCACAGCCTATGGCCCATTTGGCAGGTAAAACTCTATGTTGTTCTTCTTTGTTGGATCACTCTACTAGTTGGATAACTGAAAGCGGTGCAACAATCACATTACCAATAATATTTCCTTGTTTAGTACATCTAATGCATCACATGCCTAGCGCCTAGAGTTGCAAACGGGTATCCGATTTTTCGATTATCCGGAAGTTCCGACTTGTAAAAAACCAGGTCTGGAACCTATTTTAGGTTCCGATGCATAAACAGGTCCGGGTCCGGAAACCTAATTTAGGTTCTGATATGGACACGGGGACCCGGCATATGAGCCTTTGATATTACAAATTGTACTTCAAAATCAAATTTTTTTGGACATTTTTATGTATAAGTAGTAGACTCGATGCACTATTATAAGTTGAATGATATGCTTAATTTAAGAAAAACGAAAAATAAATATAAACTAGAATCAATTTTGAAACTAGATTCCAATCCTCTAGGTGAACCTGGTTCCGGAACCAGATTCTAGATTTCCTATCGGAATCAGGCTTGGCATAACTAAATAGGTTCTAGTCAAAACTGGATCCGAAACTGTTATTTAGAAACGAGTCCGGGTCATGGTCCACTATGGTTATGATCCGGAACCGTTCCTTTTTTAACCCTACTTGCACCCTGTCAAACTACCAAATGGCACATGATCCAGTATCTCACATTGGTTCAATATCTCTGTCTAAAGATTTTTTTATTGCACAATGTTTTATGTGTGCCTTCTCCTGGCTACAATCTTCTGTCTGTACCTAGCCTTGGTCGTTCTCTTCAATGTTCAGTAACCTTCCTTCCCAATCATTGTATTTTTCAGGACCTGCTAACGCAGAGGACGATTGGAGTGGGTAAACGACATGGTGGACTCTACTTCCTTCAATAATAAGTTGTGAATGTGGGCTCCAACATTGAGTCATATATTTTGTCATTTATATGACTCATATGTGTATTGAGTTGTATAAATATATTAGTGAGCACTTTAAACGTAAATTGGTATATAAATAATGCATACAAGAGTAAAATTCTAGTAAGAAAACAAGAAATCATTGTAGTTATGAAACAACAAATTTAGGAATTTATGAGTTCTCATGCAGAAATTCAGGTACAAATGAAACATGAAAGTTAGAAATAACATTATTCAATAGCATTTCAGACTTCCAGCATTTAAAAGTTCCATACAGCCATCAAATTCCGGGAATTATAGAAATTAAGAATCGGGCCTACCCGTTTAACCCACACCATAGCCTTCCTCTTTAGATAGACCTATATAGACAGTTTTTTTGGATTTTGATGTAGTAATTTAAATCTATGAGAAACTTTTTCTTCAAGGTCCCTCAATAATTGATTTACAAAAGGTAGGCTCCACAAAAAAAAAAAAAAAAAAAAAAAAATCCATTTGAGCTAAGTGGGCTAAGCGTGTCAAGTTGGATTGACTTATGTTGGGTTCAGGTTAATGGTGTACAACTCATTTGAAGAGTTAGGGATCAACTATTAAAGATAATCCAAGCGGTTTAGGCCTGACCTAAACTGTTAGCCGCCACCCTGGCCCACAAGCACACTTCCCACGCATGCCAGCTCACTTTTCCTTTGGTGAACAACTCACCAAGGCCATTATAAATCTTGTTTGCACATAAACAACCAAATTTAGCCTCCCTTATTAGAATCCAATAAAATGGATATATTCATATTAATTTCGACCCATCAAACCCACACAACACCCTTGTCCCTGAGATAAGCCCATATATACAGGTTATGGTCTTGATTTAAGGTGTTTAGTCGCAAAATATGTATTAGCATTTTGTTAAGCATGTCGAGTTAATCACAAAATTGGTGGTAGGTTTGGGGTATGCTCAACCCCGCTAAACCCATCCCAAATCAACCCATTTTGACTCAAATCCAATTCATTAGCCATCACCCTGACGGTCTGACCCAAAGGCTCAAGCCCACTTCCTCACAGATAGCTGAGCATTTATAATGTGCTTATCTCTTCCCAAGCAATATAAACTGTTCTCATCATCAGATTTCATAACTGGCAATTCACCTACCTTTATCAGATTTGGGTCAGAGAATCTGCCCTCTCAAAATCTTGTACTTACCAAAATAGGAAAGAACATGATATTATGACCATTTAACAGAGAAAAGGTAAAGTACTCCGCAGGGCACTTTTTACTCTCACAGATGATCTTAAGTACCGTCCATCCAATGGTTCATATTGGAGCTGGTTTCACCTAGCCACAAAGAACCCAACATGCAGAGCGGACCCAGGCATAGCCACATGGGTGCAGTCGCAGCCGTTTGACTATAGTGCACTTCAAAATTTTCAATAATAATTGTGGATCCACACTCAAAACCCATGTGAAATAATTTGTTCTGAAAACCAAACAAGCTATTTAGGTTGGCATTCTCAAATGAAAGTCCCGAGCCACTGCCAAAGGAATGATCAGTGAGAGGGGATTGGGATACACCATTCATGTGCTCTTATGGGCCCCACCAACGGTCCGAGGACTACAATTTAGCTGCTCCGCAGCTTTCCACCAAAATATAAAAACAACCGCGTCATTCGCACCCGAGACTCGTATTTAGACAGTCCAGCTCTCACTCGCTCAAACGCATTTCAGCAGCAGCAGCAGAAGCAATCTCAGCTCTCAAGTTTCCAGCTTCTGCTCTCTCTTTTTAGGGTTTTTCTCGTTCCCTCCAAGCGACCCAAAACACTACAACTTCTCAAACCAGAGGAGAGTGAGAATCTGCAGAGAAATGACTGTTGAGGGAAGAGAAAAGGAAGTTGTGATGATAGAGGAGAAAGGAGAGGTGTTGAACAAGTACGAGGAAAAGAACAAGAGAGGGAGAAAGAGGAAAGGAGAAGTGATGAAGAAAACTGAGCAAGTAGAGGAGGAGAAGATGAAAGAGAGTAGTGGATTAGCTTCGGAGACGGCGGATGTAGAGAAAGTAGAGGAGAAGAAGGTGAGAAGGACCGGAGGATCCACTGCGGCCAAAGTGTCTCCAAGGAAGTGGCCCGTGAGGGAGCGAAAGGTGGTGGAGCTCTTCTCGTTTCCGAGTCGGGAGAGGGAGTTGGCAAGCAAGTTCATATTGATCAAGGACGTATGTGAATGTTTTCTTTATCTTTTCCTTTTTTCTTTATGAGTTTTGTGTGGTTTTGGTTGATTAAGGGTTTTGGCTGGATTGCAGGGAAAGGGAATGAAGCTGAAAGACATTCCAAATGGTATGGTTTGTTTAGATCTTGTATACTATTTGAGACATATATATATATATATATATAGATGTGAGGGCCTTCACCCAATCTCTTATATAAGGTGAGAGATGTCTCTCATATGAGCATTTCCCTATATGAATATCTCCTTATATATATAAAGATTTTTATGAACTTTTTTGATCTTAACGAGGCTTTGTGAGTTTTTTTTATGGAAATGGAACTCAAGTGTTGCTTGTTTTGCACATGAATTTTTTTTTTTTTTATTACAAAAGGAGATGTTGTAAACTCTTTTGATGTTAATGGTGTTTTATGAAGTCTTTGCGATGGAAATGGAACTAATGTATTGCTTTTTTTTTCATTAGATTCTTTTTTTTACAAATATAGATTTTGTAAATTGTTTTGATGTTACTTGGATTTTGTGAAGTTTTTGTGATGGAAATGGAAATGTGTTGCTAGTTTTCAATAGGATTTTTTTTTTAATTTTATAAAAAGAGATTTTGTAAACTGTTTCAATCTTTATGACGTTTTTTGAAGATTTTGCGATGGAAGTGGAACTGATGTATTTCTTGTTTTGAATAGGATTTTCCCTAGGGTTTTGCATGGATGTCAACTTTTTTTTTTTTTTTTTTTAAATTTCTGGCTGTCCTAATATTTTCGATTATGTTATAAATTTTCGCAATATGGGCACAAACAAATCCATTAAATGCTTGTGGCGACTAGAGTCCTGTTTGTTTAATGGGATTTCAATTCCTTTCTAGGAAACACCTATGAGAGAGGATAAATTAAGTGAAGATGGTCATCAAACAATCTCATTTCATTTTTTTTTGTTGGTTTAATCGGTAACAATGATCTTTCTTTTTAATAGGAAGTGAGATTTATAAGTTATAATTATTATATTCCTATGATTTCTAAGCAATGTCTATGAGATGTGGGCATGTGGGCCGTCTAGGCCCACGGATGTGTCCACAGAGCCTCAACTGTTCTGCTGACTGGATGAATAAAATTTGTCCTGTGATTTACTTAATAACGTAATTTGTGCATTACCGGATCGCTATTTTCACTGTCTAAGTAATGAGAAAAAAGTGAAGAGAGGGGTACGTAAAAGTGAAGGATTAAAGGTGAAAAAAGTGAAGGATTCAAGGTGAAGATGGCCATAAAGCAATATCTCATTTGATAGAAATTGATTACCCACTTATCACTCTAGTAAATCAAATCCTGCAAAACTTAATTTTCTCATCTAGATATCTACCTTACCTTGTGTCCTACTCTTTGTCATTGATACTGTTTTGATACACCCCTTTCTATTAGAAGAATCTATGAAGTGCTAGATTGCTCTTTCAAAGAACCCATGCAAGATGCCCAGATCAAAGACCATCTTTGAATGTCCAAAAGTAAAAGAAGTCAAAACGCTACTCAAACTGGATGCCGTCATCATCACACTGGCTGATTTATAAATATGTAAAAGTCCTACTTTCTTACATATAAACGTTAATAGCAGTTACTATCTACTAAGATTTCTAATGTGAACAATGTATTTAACATAGCTAAAAAACACCACATGTGCTGATGAAAAGCATGTATCCAATTCAAATACCAATTTGAATGACTGAAACGAAGTTTGATCAAACCGTGTGAAGGTTGAAAAAACACAAAAAAATCATAGTGTTGATCTCGGAACACTGCTTAATTCCCAATCCCAACTATTCCTTCTCTTGATATCACCTATAAGGGTGAGTAAGAGTCCTAGTAAACCCTAGTTTACAAGCTAAATATATAAATAAAAAAAAAGAAAAATGGAAAAAGGAGGAATGCCAAGATAATAGATCACTTAGTCCACTCTTTAAAAAAAAAAAAAAAAAAAAAGTTGAGTTGCACACTTCAACAAAATCATTAGGTTTATAAATTGGGGTTTGTGATTTGGTCTAAATCATTGTGCCGTTTCAGTCTTTTACCATATATGCCATTTAAATCATTTTACATACGTTTTGATTCGACTCGTACGATTCATGTTGTGAATGGTATGATTTTAACAACCTTTAGTCTTATTTGAATTTATATATAAAGCATGTGGGCAAGAAGTCTAATGATTATTATTAGAAACATGTGAATTACTACCACATTTTGGTGTTAGCTAGGGACTCACCCTCCCATAGGAAGTATGAGTGTTTGAGCTTTGCTTGCCCATTGACAAGCAATCGTCCCAGTCAGTGTGGTGGCCTACAGTAGAAAAAATTTATTTTGTTAACTTATTACAGTAGAGTGGCTTACCCATACGTTTTCTGATCTTGTTAACTGTTTCAGTGGCTTACAAGTTGTCAAAGAGAAAAGTTGATGACAAACTACAGAAGCTTCACACAATTCTCTTCAAGAAGAAATCAAATGTGAAGTCTCTTTCTTTCGCCTTCTATTTTATATTTATTTTTTTGCATATATTAATATTATTTTTCTTTTATTGTGCAATACCTGTTTGATTTCTTTTCTTCCTATCAAGTTGTTTATTTGGATGTCAGTTATTGGTGTGTTCCAAACCTCTAGTTTCCTACCAGAAGCTAACAATTGTACTGGCCTTGCAGAAGTACAACATGAAACGTAATATATTGCAGTTTTCTGGCTTCGTTTGGGAGAAGAATGAGGTACTTCCAATAATAAAGCAATTTTGTATTCTTTCATTCCATCAGGTCATTGTTTGGATGGCTATTCCTATTAATGTGAGTTAAAAACTGCATGGGTAGTTGATTACCAAACCTTTTGATGATTGCCGCCATTAAGATTAACATCTTTGTTGCTGATTGACACCTTTTTTCCACAGTTAAAAGAAAGAGTACAACTAAAACAAAAAATTGATAAATGTGTTAAGGAATGCTTGCTGGATTTCTGTAAGTTGCTGGATATCCCTGTTACCAGCTTAGCAAAGAAGGTTAGTCGCTGATCAGAAATGTTTTCTAATGTCTACATTATTTGTTTATGTGGATTGCTACATCTGGCTGGATGCTTGTTTCAGATGGAACTATCGGCAAAATTATTGGAATTTTTAGAATCCCCACATGCTACGACAGAAGTCTCACTTGCTAAGAAGCAACAGGTTTTTACACTAACATGTGTTTGGAACTGGGTCAGTTCTGAGTTATTTATATATGTTAGAAGTAAGCGGTCCACATGATCACACGTTCTAATGATGATGGCTTACTTCTAACATTTTAGTATATATATATTTTACTGGTCACATTTATTGTTTTATTTTGTTGTAGAAGCGTAAGAGGCGTGCTAGGATTGTCCGGTGTGTCACAGCAACATCATCTGAAGGAGCAGTTGCAGAAAGTTCATATGAGGTTATTTTCTCAGAAATCGCATGAGTATTTTCCTCATTGGGAATTATTGTTAATTTTTTTTTATCTCATAACAGTTGCTTGAATATTGTACTGTGATTCACGACACCTGCTAGTTTGAGCTATGCACACACACAGAATTCTGATTAGGACAAGTTGATCAGCAGTTTTACCATGGATGTCATAGATTCTTTTCTTAAATTAGAATTGAAAGATGATGGTACGCTAGGTTTTAAAAAGCTCGAAACTTAACTTGCCGAGTCACTTCTATTTACCTGTTTCTTTTTTTTTAGGGGACACAAAGGTTTTAATCTCTTTTTGGTGCGTCTTGGGCAAGTTAAGCTCAACCCGACTAGGTATGTGCCGAGTCCGAATTGAGTTGGCTGTTGGACTCAGACTTGGCAGATTTTTCAAACCCGGGGTACGAGGGATCACAACCTGTAAGGGCTCTTGTTATTAGTGATGACATCCCCTAGGGCTTATTTATAAGATCAGTGAAAAAAGATTCAAGAAAATGACTAGACAAGCAGAGAGAACTCAACACAAATCCATAAGATGATATATTGATACCTCAACCCTGATTGAGATTAGATTAAAAAGAAGTGGATTAAAACTTCTTAAATATAGGCACAGAATTGATTGAGATTAGATTAGAAAGAAGTGGATCAAAACCTCTTAAATATAGGCATAGGATTAGCAATGGATCATATTTATTTCTGAATTCACATTAAGTATCCATCTAAGGCATTCACCATGGGTGATTAGTGGAAATTTATGGAATATATTGATGGCCTATTGGACATTGCAGGATCCGGCATGATCAAAGTGGGTATCAATAACTACACTGTGATCAGGGTCCTATAAGAGGTTATCAAGATCAGTGGTATGACTATGATCAGGAGAGGGGCTTTGATCGTTAGATGTACCTTGGACGAGGACCATTAGTTGATGGTGGTCTACTATAGGATTTTGATCGATAGTCATTTCTATTATCAGAGGTAGGACCTAGATCATTATGGACAGATATTGAAATTACGAAAATCCTAATTGTATACCGTATCATCCAAGTTGTGCCCTTTTTGGGAGGGCTCACACTTTGCTCCATGTAGTTCTTTCTGCAAAATCTATCACTCTAGCGGAAGGCATCTATCACTCTACTTAGGTAGTCATCTTCTCTATTTTTTTAGGCGGCTCTCATTGTGCTTTAGTCCATCTAGCCCTTCTCGTGACTTGAATTCAATAGGGAGGCCGCCTCTTGTACCCAATGTCATAAACCTAACCAATACGCCAAAACCACAACCGATGAAACCCATAAAATAAAACTGTATAGCTATTTAGGACCGTTTGTTTGACCACTTCACTTAATAAGGTGGAGTGAAGTAAAACTTCATTTTATCGTATGAAAAAAGATTAGAGGTCATATCAAAAGCATAAAATTTTAAAATTCTCCCTTCTATAAACAACAATAGAGAGTAAAAACGAAACATTCTAACGTCACCAAAATACAAAAACCCATCTGCTTTCTACCCAAAAAGTCAAGAAAATTCAATTTCATCATGCTGTATGATCAGATCCCCCTTATATTTTTATCCAATCTTCATTTTAAAGATTCACTTCACTTCACCCTCCTACAATAATTTTTACTACCAAACAAACATACAATCGGATACTTGATTTTCTCTTTCTTACGTGTTTATTTATTGAGATTGGAAGAGGGTTAAAACCCCTTAATTGAGGGATATGATTCAGAGGAGGAGGTTATGCTTGACATTAAAGACCCGCATTCAATCTCGACCGTAGGATTTTAATGGAGAAGTCTGATATTCGATTTCAGTTTCCAATGAGAATTTTTTGCTATTTGTTTCTTTGATTTGAAACTTTCGCGTCCGACCTCTTTTTGCAAGGCATGGGTCTGAGACCCAGGTTCTCTTGTCCATTACCCTCCATCTACAGTGTTTGCAAATGCAATAGGTTTTTGCCTTACAGAGTACAGACTGTTTGGAATACCTGCAAGGTACTTCTTGGTTGTTAATTACTTGTAACTATTGAAGATGGGTGTTTTTATGTTTTGTATTCCATCATGCACTTACCCTGGAACTTGTTATGTGGTGATTGATACTTTGTTTCTACTTCAATTATTTCTCTAACTGCCCCATGCAGCCTTAATTTACAGTGGCCTTATGGTTTTGATTTAACCATTGTCTTCTCATATCTCTACAATATAAACTTTGATGAAGGTCTGAACAAGTGCAAGCTAGAAGACCCTTGGCCATTGTTGGAGATGGTCCACAATTTTAAGCCTGTCCTGCTATTTGCTCTTTACAATTTTTTTTTTTTTTTGGGTCCCTATCATTCTTATATTGTAGGAAAAATGGTTTGATATAGATATCTTATGGTGAATTTGGTCGATTCGTAGTAGTTTAGGACGATACAGTCTTTGATACAGGTACTTGTAACCATCACTGAAGGTCATTTGAATGATAGTTTGTATTTTTATTTTTTGTCTTTCTCTTATTATTGTGGTTCTCGGTACGTTTTGGTCATTAGTCTTCTGCTTAGATTGAGCCTTTGTAATGCAATTTAAGAGTTTTAACATTTGGAAATTTTTTTGTTTCTCACATGGCATCACTGGCTCGTGATTTTTTTTTTAATGCAAATAAATCACTTCTATGGAGGCCGTCGTGGTGCATGGAAAAAAATGATGCTAAAAGTGGAGGTAGTGGTGTAGATCTAAAATTTGATGAAGGGTGTGCCAACATCACTACAATCAATCAATAGAGGCTTTATGCAGTGTAGATTTTCTAGTGTTGAAATTTGTCAAGTGGATGCTGGTTGGTTCAATGTCATTGGGACTAGTGCTAATATTCACGGGTAGGTGTGCATAAAGAAATTGGATTAGTCGTAGGTGGACTCCTACATGAAAACTAAAAAGGGACCAATGACCATAAAGAGTGCCTAAATAGAACAGAACATATGGACTGCACGTATTGTGGAACTTAAAATAACTTAGTAAGATACTATGACTGATTTTCGTATTATAGAACAAAACAAGGGTTTGGGTTTGGATATATAAACTAGGATCAACAAGCCAATATAGTGTTGTGTGTTTGCGACAATTGCTTGTATTGAAGGGAAACTTTACTAGATGAGAACTAGGCCTGGTTTGTTGCATGTAGCCGAATGTTGGTAGCAAGAAATGACAAGCTAAAATACATGTCATTGGAATGCGCAAGCTAGGAATTTGTGAAGTTACAAGAAAGGATGGAATTAGGAACAAGTACATAAGAGGAAATCTATGCATATTTTTAATAGAAGTAAAAGTCGAGGAGTGTGATTTGAGGTGGAGTTCAGGCAGGGACAGGGAAGGCAAGAAACAAAATTTGCAAAGTGTAAGGGACAAATAGAAGGGAGAGACCAGTAAGACCCGGAATGAAGTATATGTCAAGGAAAGATACAATAGAATATTGTGGAATCACAGGCTTCAATTAGGATTAAGTCACCATCGTCATTGTTGTCATTGTTCCATCAATCTGAGGTTGGAGTATGGAGCTCTAATTATTAAATTTATTAAACTGCAAGCGCGCGCTGTGTCTATATTTCCAAGCTTTTAAACTTTGGTGCATGAGAGTGAGGTCTCCCTCTCGGTGTGTGATCTTTGTCTGCAAGTGCACCCGTGTTTTTTCTATTAGTGAAAGATATAGATGAGAAAGAAGGAAAGAATGTTAGGATAGGGGAAAGGGAAAAAAGTGACACTTCAAAAGGAATTTTAAATGTCTTTCTCACGCACTTCTATTTCCTTATTGTCACCAATAAGTCTCATGGCGTTATCACCATTGATTAAAAAAATCGACTGATAGGAAGTATCTCATCAGATACATATCGAGCTTTTGAAAAAACATTAAAGGATATCAGTGGGTGTACCACACCCATCTATATTATAGAAATGCCCAATACGCTTATTCAGAAGTTTATCTAAAAAATGAAAACTGGTTAGTATTAAAGAAATTTTTTATAAGTAAACTTCATAACTCAAGTCATTCGGCCATGTGGGTTTATCTTTTTTAGTGGGATCTCTCTCTCTCTCTCTCTCTCTCTCTCTCTCTCTCTCTCATTCATTCATTTAACAATTGGCGTTCGTTCCAAACTCATTCGTCTCTCCGCCTTCCCTCCCTCTCTTAGTTGTTAAATAATGAAATTTCTTTACATAAATCCCTTCTTTCCTTCTCTCATTCTTTGACGTTAAACAATAAAAGATAATTCCAAACTCATTCATCCCTCTGCCCTCCCTTCCTCCTCCTCTCCCTCTCTCAATTGTTAAACAATCAAATTTATTTCCATGAATCTCTTCTCTCTTTCTGTGCCCATGCACGTAATCTTATACAATAATTCTTTTACTAAATCTCTAACCCAATAAAAGTTCCAAACAAAATAGCTCCTTTTACCCAAAAACTCCACTCCCAAAAGTCTTATGAATAAAATTCATGTTCTTACCAAATTTATCTCTTCTCTTTTACAAAGCTCCCTCACTTCCTAATTCTTCCTCTCTCATGAATCTCTCTAAGTTACTCAATTACGTACTACTTTATATCTCTAATGTAAGAGCTTTGTAATTCTTACAAAACACAATTTTGGGGTTTCCAATGTGTTCTACATATCTTGCGTGTTTCTTCAAATTTTTTTGAACTTAATTAACACGAAATCACGCCAGTCTGGACAATTCATTTGATTTCTATATTTGAATACAGTCTGGACAATTCATTTGATTTCTATATTTGAATACAGAGAGAGAGAGAGAGAGAGAGAGAGAGAGAGAGAGAGAGAGATTTCACTTTCATGCACAAAAGTTAGAAAGAAAGGAAAAACAGGCTTTAGCTTGTATTATGCGATGAAAGTAAAGTGCACATTTTTAAGTATTTTTCATATAAATATAGAATACATGTATTATTTTTTTCTTCTGTTATTGAATTTTGTCTTTAAACTACTTAGTTTGATGAAAAACCAAACGAGCATGATGCAGCGTCGGTGGGGAAGAATAACCAATGGGTTTTTCTCAAAGCCAAAGTCTTAGGGATAGGGATCCATAAGATCAAAAGTGCCTTGGTCTCCCACCATAGACACACAACTAAGATAAAAACTCCATGGACAAATTTTATTAATCATTAGAACTTATCCCTGAGGATGTATTACAATCCTTTATATAAGCTCCATACTCTTAATATAATATGGAAACAATTCTAATTACAATAAAAGTCTAAAGGCAAATAAGATTCTCTACCATAAAACTATTAAAGTATTCTAGTGTTTATCACTAAAATTTTGTCGCTACTAGAAAATAGGAAATATAGACTTGGATGACAATCTGTCGGAAAGATCTAAAAATATTCTTTAATGGGATTTAGTGGGCTTGGGCCCACTGGCTGGCCAATCATGGATCTGGCCTGCATAAGAGCAGCCCATATTGTTACAAACAGACAAAAGCTAAGAGAAATCCTTCAGTCAAAGCACTATGGGCAATGATGTGGTCTCCAGTCTTTTTGTGCTCATTACACTTGAAAGTAGATGATTTTTTAAAGTATTGATCCATTTCTTACAAGATTATCTTTCATTGGTATCTTGCCCACATTTGCATCATTACAAAGTGGTTCTATTTTTGAAGGTGCAAGTCCATTTTCCGTTTCAAACATTAGCATGAGCTGCATGTTTGAAGATCTTGAAATTGAAGTCTTCAAGAAGGATCTCGCTAAAAACTTGCTACTAGGGTTTCATTTCACATTAAAGAATTCCCTATGCTAGTAGGGTTCCATTTCATAAATATCTTTGATTCATTTGATTGTAGTGATTCATAGTCATATCAATGCAAACGATTTTAATTGTTGGATAATGTTTAATCTATTTGATAATTAAATTGATGCCATCATCTGATCACTTGATTTTTGTACCATCTCTGTTCTAGAATAAGACTTCCTATTGCACACCCCTTGCCAATCATCACCTGGACGCACAAAAAGTTTGTAATTGTTCTCACTAGATAAAGCTACACACACAAACCCACACACTCTACGAGCTTCAAATAACTAGGCATGAGTTCTGCCTATTAATGATTCAAGCCTTGATTTCTATTAGCTTACAGAGAACAATATGTTGAGATATAAATCATTGTAAACGTTATTCACATAAGCTTCAGAATAATTTAATATTCAAAATCTTAATTCTATCCCTAAAATCTCTAACAGAAATCTTATCTTTGACAAACCTACCTAATCGGCAGGCCTACAACACCCTCCTGCGGTCCCCTGTCCTTTTGAAAAAAGGATATTCAATAGCTAACAAAGATTACAAACTGTCTGATCTTTGAAAATAAATGATGGATATCTTGCTGAAGTGATCGTCATGCCTTGCTGGTGATTATTTTCTGTCTTTTAGCGCATCATTGTCGCAACCCTAGTGGGTCATTAGATCAGATCTGTCATGATTTCTTCCAATCGTGCATTTTGATGAAGATGGCGAGATCATAAGCCTTAAATAATTGCATGGATAAGAGATGATGCCGGAGTTTATTGGAAAAGAAGAAAAGGTGATGGTGAGATTACTGCGAAGCATAAAAACCAAGACCATGGCTGGTTGGATCCCAAGATCCCTACCGAGCCATTTCTTTGATACCATACTAATAAATCGCCGTAAACTTTATTCACATCAACTTTGTAATAATTTAAAATTCGAACTCTTAATTCTCTCCCTAAAATCTCTAACAACAATCTTGTCTTAAACAAACCTGCCTAATCGGTAGTCTTTAACAATTTCCATGCCTAGGCCTAATTTGTGGGTTTGAAAGCTCAAGCCAAACCTTGCCCTATGCATGGCAACGGTTGAGCTTGAACCACTTGTAAGTTACAGCGTTATTGGATTTTAAGGAGTACAACTCAATGCACCAAACAACTTCCATAGTATTTTAGGAAATGCTCAATTTTTCATAAATGAAGTTTATTATATACTTTCAAATTCATGGAATCAATTATTTTCTTCCTATCATTTCCGAATGGATCCTGTTGTTTTACTTTAGGTTTTTTAACAAAGGAGGAAGTTCCTCAAAGTGAAGATAATTACTATTCAATATAACGGATATACTGCACATTGTGTCGACATGCGCAACCTTGTTTATGATGTGACATCTACCTTACCTTTACTCCATATATGTAAACAAACATACCTGGGTCTTCACTTTCTCCAAGAGATTTGCTGAAGGCTCCGGAGACATTTTTTATGTAGAGGCTTTTTTTCCCATGAACTTTTACCTGCTTTTAATTGGCACCATTTTATCGGTCACTATCAAGGTTGCTTTTAATTGGCACCATTTTATCGGTCACTATCTTTTTCTTCCTCTGGTTTACTCCACACAGTGTCACTCTCTTCAAGCACTGTGTCATCTTGTTCTTCTGAATCACCTTTAGAGCTAGGAGGCTCTGCTTCATCTTCAGATTGGACTGTTCCCTCAACCTTGGAAGATCTTCAGTTCCCTTTTTAATTTTAGACAGTCATTCTTTGTGCTCTTTCGTATGTGAAAATTGGAAATAAAGGAATGAATTGGGAGCAATGACTTGTTCCTCATTTTGGGAAACTGTGTGTGTGTGGGGGTGGGGGAGGGGGTCTGGGGCTGAAGGAAGAAACTTAACAGAGAAAATAGTCCACCAGATGTGGGACTCGTGAAGTTCAGCATGAGTGTTTAGTAAAAGGCAAATTGTGACTGGCAGGTGTAGTGGGGGTCTTGAGAAATGGTGCAGATGAGGTTTTCTGTCTTTATCGGTCTTTGTTTAAGAGGGGCATTAATTAAGAATGTGAAAAGAAGGAGATAGATTCCAAAATAGAGAATGTGATCAAGTGGTCAAGCATAAAGGGAGGAGAAGCATTGGGTACATTCTAAAGGGAGGTTTGGGAGCTGTCTTTGTCATGACTGTTACTTTCTTACATGCAGACAGAGAGGCAAATGAAAAGACCTTCAAGCTAAGCAGGAAGTTGATATTAGATCTATGGCTATTCCTCCCATTGTTAGATTCCTTCTGCATTACTAAGAAGGATTTTTTTGGGGAATTATTGGTTTAGGGTCTTTGTATTTTTGGGGACTAGATGCAACTATGCACAATATAGTACTAATGTACTGTTTATTGTTTTTCTTCTGCATTTGGTCTTTACTTCTAATAGAGATACACAATGTTCCTGATATTTAAACAAAAAAGAGAGGAAAAAGAAGGTATCAAATTCAGTATATGGGGCAAAATATTCACAGAATCAAATTAGGAAAGATGTGTTCGCAGGCTCCTGATTGATGACTTGAAGCATCTGATGAGGTGGAAGGAAGATTAGGGTATTATTGTGTAAAGGGCATCTGATGATTCAGTATGTGGGGCAAAATATTCACAGAATCAAATTCTACCATTACTCTCTGGTGTTTCAATTCTAATATAGTGATACTATTCTCAAAGTGATGTACCTTATCACACAAGGCACATTAATCATGCATCCACACATCTGTACACTTTTAAATCTTATAACTGCCACTTCTGTGCCAATGACATGCACCAGAAGTGTTTGCTTTGACTGTTCTTTTTTATCCTTCATTTTGCAATGCCCGATCATACTGGAACCATTCCATTCACCATTTTACTTGTTTTTTTTTATTTAATTTTTGCTATTGTTGACATTTATTACATGCAGGAGCGTACAAGCGATGATGTGGTGCCTGAAGAGGGCAACACTGAGCTTGGTAAACCGGCGAATGAACTAGAACAGCATACACTAAGCAACAGAATATCTACTGAGGAACATGTGCAGGGTTCTTCAGCGAAGCAAAAAGCTGCACGTTGTATAGAGAACTCATCCTGCAAAGATGTAAGAGAAGAAGGTAACCTCTCATGAGCGAATTCATGAAATTATTATTTTTTTAGGTTAAATAAATGCTACAGTTGAAAATATGAAATGAAAGCTTGACTGTGCCCAGTTTGTTTATTTAAGCTCACAATCCAGCCTATAGGCAATGGGAGAGTGGGAGTTGGACCTCAGGTCAGTACCTTCGTTATTGACAACACCTGTTGGTGTCGGATGTGGTCCTCTACTTGGCCTCTTCAGCCCATGGGCTGAGATTCAGGCCACCTATATTCCCATGCTCAAACCTCATTCAAGTGACAAGCGTAGCCATCTTTTCTAAAACCTTGTCATGGTGTTTAGGGGAAATCAAGGTGCATTCTAATGCAAAGGCAGAGCCTAGCCAGCAAGAGATGATGGCTGCCATCTCCGACATGTTAGCACAGGCAGATTTTGATGAGGTAAGTAGTCTGGTAGCACTATTATGTTTGTATATGATTTCTACCTTTACTGTTTGTGTAATTGACGGAAACCTCAGAAATATTTAAAATGCAGGAGACAATGGGTGATATTCTAAAAGGCTTAGGTATGAAGCTGACCTAGCTTAGAACTAGTACCTTTTACTTTTCTACTTGTCAATATATAAAATTTGCTAAAAATGTTGTATTTCTTTCTGTTTTTAAAAAAATTACTGACCATTTTTATCAATGCATCCAAACTGCTGGTGTTCAATAATCAATTATATTGCTATCTAACATTCAGTGAACTACCAGCTTACTCCCACAAATATTGCAGCATTTGGGAGATGAGATTTGTTAATGTGGATTCGAGTCCAACCTTCCTAGTTGAATGGCCCTAATCATTGGTTAACAAAGGCTTCCCATTCTTCATTCATTTGCTCAGAATTAGTGATTTAGTTGTTTCGCCTGCCATATTATTGGATAGGTTCATATTCATAATGGGGCCTGTCACTAAGCATCTCAGCCTGGAATACTTTTCTTTTCCTATTGAAGAGGTTTACTTCAACATATTATTGGATGGGATCATACTTTTATACTGCTTCTGTAGCTGTGGCGTGCTTCTGTTGGAAAACTAACACTTTTCTCTTCCTATTGCAGAGGCTTACTTCGACATTACTTTATCCCATAGAGAGACCGAAATATGGAGGCTTATTGAAGAAGGAATACGAAATATGGATTTTGAAAAGGAAGAAGAAGAAGAAGTGGAAGAGGAAGAGGAAGAAGAGGATTCTGAAAATGACGAAGAGGAGTAGCTTGCAGCAATTGATGCAGATTTCAGCTGTCGTAATATAGAAGCAGCTGTATTATTTTTATGTCTTCTCTATTCTCTTCCTAGTTCTTTGAACTTGTTAAAGGTTTCTGAATTGATTTTTCTCAAAAAATATAAAGTTGATTTCCTAGGTTTATTTTTCATTTCTTAACTTCTTCATTGTGGGTGGGGGGGGGGGGGGCGCGGGGGGGGGGGGGCGGGGGGGTGGTGGGTTGGGTTGGGGTTGGTTGGTTTACTTTTATGAGAGTGATAAGAACAGTTGGATTGATCATATTTAAGGCACATGATATATGATTTAAGTTTGTCAATCAAAAGGCACATGTTGGACTATGTTGGACTCATCTGCTTTATCCAACCTTCTCAGTGTTATGCTCCTTAAGCACTGGTATTAGCTCTAAGTTCTTCAGTTATAAAAAGATTTGTAATCATATTACTATTGATTTCTTTAATAACATTAATTTATGTTAATGTCTTTTTTTTTATAGGTGACATCTTTTGCCACCCCTTGCTTGCATTTTAAATTATGAGGTTTTAGCTTTTCGCTTTTCTCACTTTTTG
The DNA here is from genome assembly GCA_029852735.1 of Persea americana. Taxonomy (NCBI): domain Eukaryota; kingdom Viridiplantae; phylum Streptophyta; class Magnoliopsida; order Laurales; family Lauraceae; genus Persea; species Persea americana. The sequence continues at coordinate 89,381,340 of CM056810.1, forward strand.
GAAAAAAATCCAAAATTAATAACTTTGTTGACAATGAATTGTTAGCAACATTCAACAGTGATGCTAGCAACCAGAAGGCCTACTTAGGTGCCAAAGGAATTTCAATTTTGGCATATCATGGGGTTCAATCAGCCTTCAAGATGCACCAATCAGTTATGGTTTGGGAGTGTACCAAAAACCAGTTTCGTCTACTGAATATATTTAACCATTTATTATAAAATGGGTAAAAAAAAAATCCATTGGGAAGAAATGGCCATTGGGCCATTTGCTTGTCTCAGATCAAATGATAAAAAATGTCCATTGGGGCAATATTTTGTGAACCGAAAGTCCATAGCCCATTTATGCATCCTGCAAGACTAATGGACCATGTCATCAATTCGTACCTTAGAGCAGGATTGCATTTTCCTTGGGTTTGTGACGTTAGAAAGATTTGAAAAGAGAGAATGGTTCGGGAGGAAGGTACTACTCTTCACTGTCCAGATCAATGGCATTTGCCTATGCAAATGAAAGGAAAATGTCCAACGACCCCTTAAGTTTTCGTTGCACTTCATTTGATTAGCCTCCAAACTGTTTGTTTGTGCTTAATTTTATATGATATGCCCGTCCTTTATTGACGTTCAATTGTTTACTTTCTTAATTTATTTTTTTTTGAGGATTTTATGGGAAAAACCCTTTCGATGGCCGGCGCACAAAAAAGAACCGGCCATCTAAGGGTTTTTCCCCCCTCCGTAAAATCCTCTTTTTCTCTCCTTAAAATCCTCTTTGGATGGGTCAATACCTAGTCATACACCTAGGAAACAACTTGGGTTCGCCATATTCGACATTGATCTAACCTAAGTTCATCCAAAAATCACATGTGGATAAGCTAGAGCCCGAGCCAAAACTTAAGATCCAACCCGAAGCCCAAACTAGAGCTTTAATTAACGTGGAAAACTCCTACCAAATTGTCCATCATCATCAGTTTTCTCTTGATAGAGAGAGAGAGAGATCTTGGGTTGTTCATTAAAAATAATGACATCAACACTGTCCAAATTTGTGATGATATAGCATCCTTTAGACCGATTGATAGGAAATTTTCAAGTACAAACTACTGATTAAGATCACTAACAAGGAAAGAATACATGTAGTACGAATGATAGAGATTATTCTAAAGAGATGGGATATTTATCCCACAATCATATGAGTTTTTGTTAGATTGGGAATATGTTATACTACAGTCATGATTTGATTAGAAATAAAAAGACCACATGAAATATGAACTCAAAAAAATAAAATAAAATAAAAGGAATCCAAAAAGAATAATAACGGTTTTGAGTAAGTTAATTATAGATCGGAATGAGAAAAAAAATCTCATGTAGCTAGATCCAACATAGTTTGCATAAGGCTTTGACGACGACGATGATGATGGCGGCATCAAAACTTAAAAATAAAATAAAAAAATAATATAAAACCATTTGTACCTTCTTCTGTGCTCAAAACTACCATGAAAGGATGGGAGGACTCTTTGCGAAATAGTGAGAGGTGAGGGATAAAGGACACGAGAGAGAGAGAGAGAGAGGGTCAAGAGAAATTAGGGCAAGAAATGAAGGGAATGGGGTAAAGAGGGAGGGGGCTATAACATGTATTTATAACATTTGAAACCCTAATTAGTTTTCTTCATTGTAATACTAGTCGTTCGATTAAGAAACTTTTCATCGAAGGGCGCATGCTAAAATATCGTATCTTGATATAAATATTGCTCGCTCATTTTTTTCTAAATATCGGCTTCCAAATCTTTTATAAGATTCTCGAACAATATGATAAGTGAAGACACGTCGGAGAAATTAATAATCAACCAAAATAAGTGGCCTTCCAAATATAAACGGAGAATGCAGCTTGGATCATCTAGATGGCACGCCACATTTTATTAGAAATTCTCCACAAACCATTTAGTAGAAAAAAAAATGAAGCCTAGAAATAAAATATTAATCATTTGCAATGTGGTGCGAAATGTCATCCCTCGAGATCCGAGTCCCTTGGGAACCTTAGGGTACGTTTGGCATCGTGCCATTTGGATATTCCTATGTTCCCACGAGATAAGGATGTAGCATAAGAAAGTTGGAACAAAAAAACTTTTTTTTTTTTTTTTTTTTTAAGAAACAACTTGTTGGCACAATTGTTTATTTCTTATCTCTTGCCTTTTAAAGAATACAATTTGAAGATTCTAAATCCTCTCACTTATCCTAAATCTAGGCCCTACGTTTACAATCCCAAAGGAGGTAGCCCCACTTTATAATTTCTATAGATGGGTCACATGGTCACAATCACAAAAGGTGGGCCTCTATTATAATTTTATAATGGTGGGACCACATTATAAATCGTTTATAAATGTAGGCATTACGTTGTAATTTCTCTAGGTGGGTCCCATGTCCACAATTATATTTTAATGATCGCCCTATGTTTGGATTTCTAAATGTGGGTACCACATTATAATTTTTTAAAAGTGGGTCCTGTGTTCACAATTAACAAAAAGTATAGCCCCATATTTTAATAATGGCCCCATGTTCGGATTTCTAAATGTGGGTACCACTTTGTAATTTTTTTAAAGGTGGGTCCTGTGTTTACAATTAACAAAAAGTACGCCCATATTATAATTCCTATAAAGGATGGTCCACATTGTAGATTTTATAAATGTGCTACCCCCATGTTCTAATTTTTAGAGGTGGGCACCGCATTTTAATTTCTAAAGGTGGGCCCTATGTCTATAATTACAAAAAATGTGGCTCCACTTTGCAAGTCATAAATATAGGTCACATGGTCTCGTTTACAAAAGGTGGACCCACATTGTAAATTTTATGAATGTGAGCCCATATTCTAATTTCTAAAGGTAGATCTCATATTTACATTTATAGAAAGTTAGCCCCACATTATAATTCCTATAAAGGTGGTCCCACATTATAAATCCAATGGATATAGGTCCCATATTTTAATTTTTAAAGGTGGGTACCACGTTGTAACTTCTATGGGTGAGTCCAATATATGATAATAATAGTACTGTAAATAATATAAGGTGGAGTCCCACATTGTAAATCCTATGTTTGCTCATTAGAGCAATACTTTTATAATGTTAGTAAACAAGTTCCAAACAATATATTTTTAGTAGAGGAATTTAATATAATGTTGCCAAACAAGTTTCGCAGAGTATTAACTCGGCACAACCTGATCTCAACAAAACCTAATCCGAGCACATGATTGGGAACAACACAAGAATGATGCCAAATAGGCCCTCAGATTTCGAGAAGCAATGGCCCCACTAAGACAAATGAGATAAAATCAAGTAATAGAATTTTAAGACAGGTGAGATCAAATCATGTAATAGATTTCTTTTTTCCAATAAATAAGGTATGGAGATCAGAGACAATCACCCTCAATATTTTATCAGTGTTATTAGAAAGAAATCTCTACAATCAGGAGTGAATAACAATATCTATGGTCAATCTTGATAATTTACTCCAACGACATCGAAAATGATTCAATTAAATTAATTATTACTAAAAACTAAGATGTGATGCGCTGCTCATGGTCAAGCTGGTCCCCGTAAGCAAACTATGGGTGTGTTTGGCATTGCGCCATTCGGATGTTCTCATGTTTCCACGAGATGAGGTTACGAAAAACATGTTTAGTTAGTGTAAATTATTGTTCCCAATTTTGGTCTCACGGGAAGGAATCCCAAGATCTTAACCCGTTAGCATAAGAAAGTTGGAACAAAAAATCTTTGTTTTTTTTTAAGAAACAACTTTCTGGCACAGTTAGTTCCTACTTCTCTCTTACATTTTAAATAGGTCATTTAAAAAGATTTCAAATCCTCTCACTTATCTTAATGGTAGGCCCCATGTTCACAATCCCAAAGAAGGTGGCCCCACTTTGTAATTGTTGGAGGTGGGTCACATGGTCACAATTACAAAAGGTGGACCCAAATTATAATTCTTATAATGGTGGGACCACATTATAAGGACCCATGTTCTATTTTCTAAAGGTGGGCACCACTTGTAATTTCTAAGCATGGGTCATATATTTACAATCAATCAAAAGATGGCCCCACATTATAAATTCTATAAAGGTGGGCCCACATTGTAAATCCTATGAACATGTCCTCATGTTCTCATTTCTAAAGGTGAGCACCACATTGTAATTTCTAAAGATGGGTCATGTGTCCACAATCACAAAAAATGTGTCACCACTTTCTCATTCTTAAATGTGGGTCATGATCATGATCACAAAAGGTGGACCCACATTGTAAATCTTATGAATGTGGGCCCATATTCTAATTTTTAAAGGTATGTACGATGTTGTAATTTCTAAAGGTGGGTCCCATATTTACATTTACAAAAAGGTGGCCCCACATTATAATTCCTATAAAGTGGGCCCATATCGTAAATCCTATAAATATGGGCCCCGTGTTCTAATTTTTAAAGGTGGTAGCAACTTATAATTTTACAGGTGGATCCCATATACGACAATAATAGAGTGCTGCAAATAATAAAAAGTGGGTCCCACATTATAAATCCTATGATTCTTTTGCTTCCGTTCTTTATAGCAAAACTTTAATAATATTACCAAACAAGTTCTGGATAACATATTCTCAACAGAATAATTTAATATAATATTGCCAAACAAGATCTGGAGAATATAGTTTCGCCACAACCCGATCTTAGAACAACTTGATCTGAGCACAAAACTAGGAACAACACAAGAATGATGCCAAACAGGACCTATGGTTCCTTATCTTCCCGATCAACCTCAAAATCTGGAACAACAATGACAAAAAAAACCATATGAGTAAAACACCACAAGTAAGCAAACTATGAAACCATAGGAAGCAATTAACAATCAATTGACAACAAATTTTAGGTTATGGCTCATGTGTACGGATATGTTAATGAAATCACAGGGTTGTACGAGACCGAGGCAATGATATAAATAAATCGAAATAGTATGAAAAAATTTATAACTTAGATATGACAGAGTTCAGGTTTTAGAAAAATCACTGGGTATGCGAAACTGAGGCAATAATTGGAGTAATTCGAACAAAAATAACAATTTTTACTAAAATGTGGCAAAGTTTATGGAGCAATCATCCTGAATGAAAATTAAGATAAGGCATCTCTTCCATAAACTATCACCATAATTATGCCTTGACCAAGCAAAAAGTACCTGCTAGGTACGAACCTTTTATATCCATAAGTAATTGGCACGAGGTCAGTGTTACAGGCAACTCAAATAAAAAAACTAAAGGGAGCTAGCTGCAGTCTAGTAATTCTTGCACAAATGGTTCCCAATTCCCTAATGTCGTACCCAAAGGGGAATAAATCTGCTTGTGATTGCCCCACGGTGCGTTACCCATTCTTCTGAGGATGCCTTTGAGGTAAAAGGTGTATATTTTCGAAGTTCAATAACAATCAATTTTAATTCACAAAAAGGGGACATATGGAAATACAAATCTTTTAATCTGATTTTAGACAGCTTGTAGAACATATTTCTGAACAATGGTTTATTTCACAAATTCATCTTAGTGGTCGATCCTTCTATAACTGAAATAAAAGAAGCAGTCTTTAGTCATAAGAGGTCCAGTTCTCTAGGGCCAAATGGTTTCTCAGGAATGTTCTTCACCCATTGCTGGGATATAGTGGGTCCTGATGTGATCAAGGTAGTTTCACATTTTTTCAGCTCAGGTAGGCTGCTCAAAGCTATCAATGCCTTCTTCCTCACTCTTCTTCCCAAAAGACAATCCCCTACTACATTCTTGGATTTCAGACCCATCAGTCTCCTTAATTTCAATTATAAGATAATCTCTAAAATCCTGGCTTCTAGGCTCTCCATGGCTCTCCCCATCCTGATTTCCAAATAACAATCTGCCTTAGTTAAAGGTAGAACCATCCATCACCATGTTGCCTTAGCCCATGATCTCCTTCAGAAACTAAAGTCATCTACCAGAGTGGGGTCTATCTGTATGAAATTGGATATTTTGAAGGCTTTTGACAAGCTTAAGTGAAATTTTTTGTTCAGGGCTCTCCAATTTTTCAACTTCTCTTCAAAGTGGATAAATCTCATGAGGGAGTTAATCTGCACTTGTAGAGGCTTGGTTCTGGTTAACAAAAGGCCTAGTGGGTTTTTCAGTACCTCTTGTGGGCTGCGTCTAGGGGATCCGCTCTCTCCTTATCTCTTCATTCTAGTAGAAGAGATCCTTAGCCTTAAAGTGGAAGACCTAAGGCTTGAAGGTTCCATTTTGCCTGTCTCTCAGGCCAACTCTACCCCTTGTCACTTAATTTATGCTGATGACATCCTGGTTTTTCTAAAAGGATTCAAGAGAGGTCCGAGGCGGCTCCAAGTCCTGCTACACATGTATCGAGACTCCTCAGGCTAATGTTTTAATCTTAAGAAAAGCCACCTTTTTCTTGGAAAGTGCAGCGCCCGGAAAACTAGCATTATATCTGAGCTCCTGCAGATTAATGTTGCCCCTTTGCCAACAATTTATCTAGGAGTGCCCCTCTTCTTGGTAGTGCAAGGCACAAACATTTTACCCATCTGCTGGATTCCATTAGATCTAGGTTGGCAGGTTGGAAGATGGAATGCCTCTCATTTGCAAGTAGGCTGACTCTTGTTAGACATGTGCTAGCTTCCATTCCTCTCCATATAGCACTTGTCCTGCCCCTCCCCAGTAAAACTTGTCTTCAAATTGAACGTTTAATGAGGAACTTCCTTTGGTCAGCTAACTCGGCTAAGCTGAAAGCCAACCTGGTCAGATGGGATATAGTTTGTCTTCCCAAAGTAGAGGAAGGATTGGGTCTTTGTCGGGCGAAGGAGTTCAATGAACCTTGTCTCAGGTTCATGGCATGGTCAGCAATCAATGCTTATTCTTTATGGGCAACTTGGTTTAGAGAAAGGTATCTTAGGGACCCTTTTTTCTGGAATATGAGGAACAGTAGGGGCGGCTCTTGTATATGGAAAAAGATCAGCTCTCATCTTTCTTTTCTTCAAAAGGATAGCAAGTGGATAATTGGGAATGGTAGGTCTATTAGCCTATGGTTTGATAATTGGATAGACTCCAACCCAATTGCCCATAGGTTCCCCCTTCTCTATTTCTTAGAAAAAGACTCTGTGGCTGACATTATAGTTGACAGGGCCTGGTGCATTCCCTCCCACCTGCCCATCGAGTTGAAGGAGCTGCTCTCTCTATCTACAAGCCTGATTTCCATAGAAAGCAACAATTCCCCGGACACTCTCACTTGGCAATGAAGCTCCTTAGGTGTCTTCTCCATTTCCACTGCATGGAATTCTCTGAGGACAGCAACAGTTGCCTCTTCTTGGTCCAAGCTCATCTGGAACAATTATATCAACCCAAGAATAGCCTGCATGAGTTGGCGCTTGATCCATAGAAGAACTTTGACGGACAACTGGGCTAAATCCAGAGGCTGCTCTATTGCCTCCAGGTGCCATAACTGCTTCAATGAAGAGGAATTGGATTTACATCTATTGTTTTCCTGCTCCCTGGCTAACACCTTATGGCATTGGCTGCTTACTCGTTGTGGCGCCACTGCATCATCTTCTCACTCAGTTGCCTCTATATGGTCAACCATGACTTCAGTTGGAGATGTCAAAGGAAGAAAAACTGCCGCTGCAATCTTCTTCTACGCCATCTCAGCCTTATGGTTTCTCCGCAATGACTCTAAGCATAATTCAAGAAGCACTCTTTTGAAAGAGCCAAAGGGATCCTCTTGGACAATCTAAAAGGGATGGCCATCTCTGTCAAAGATTTGCATCCTCACCCTATCTTGGTGGCATTTGGGATTTTTTCGTAGTGCTCTTGGTTCTGTAAGTTCCCTTTTCTTTTTGTGCTCAGTTTCTTCTCTCCATGTTTTAGTTTCTTCTTTCTCCTTTTCTTTTGGCTTCCCCTGTTAAAGGGCTTGTAATTAATCTGCTTTGTGTTCTTTTGCTGGGGGCTTTGCCCTTTTCTATATACGATTTTACCAATTAGGCAAAAAAAAAAAAAAAAAAAAAAAAAAAGAAGAAGAAGAAGAAGAAAAAAGATGTTTTGGGGAATATATTGAGTCTAACAAGCCTAATTGTAGCTTAAGATCATTCACGGGAGTTGACTCAACAATTCTCACATTCTAATTAAATCAAAGATATATAAACAATTTCCTATGTATTCTATGATGCTAGGGTCGGACCATCTTATAACGCATCCAAGAATAGATCACAATGGAAAACATAACAAAATTCTAAATCTATCATATTGGAGGCAAGGGGATTGAAAACTGTAAGTACTAAGGGATCATAATAACGTTACTTGCCTTATTCAACGGTGGATTGTGAAGTTGGTTGTCTTGGCCCGCCCTGATCTAAGCTTTGGTGAGTGATGCAGGTCCCTGTTTATGATCGTTTGCAAATGGATTAGCAACTGGGTCAAGGTGTAAACCTAGGGGTTGACTTAGTTTGGATTGGGGCCAGGGTTGACAGGCTGTGCAAGTGGGTTTAATTTTTTGAAGCAATTGTGGACCTGATCTAGGTTGATTTGGGTCATGTAAATTCAGGTTTAATCAAGTGGGTTCACAGGTCGGGTGTTGGGTTGATTGAGTGGGTCCAGACTCAGGTTTTTCGACCATGTAGCTCAGTTTATGCTAATATGGGTCAGGGTTTGTGATAGTGGTTGGGTCGGGTGTAAAGGTCCGACTCAACAATGGGTTCTGGTGGCTCTGTTTGGATGACAGTAGGTTGATAGGGGGTTTTGACAAGTGGCTTAGGCTCAATGCACTACAAGGGTGGTTTGATTAAATGAACATGATAAGCTCGGGTTAAATGACTAGATTCAGGCTTGTTTGGCTTAGAATGGTTTTGTAGGTGGCCAAGATGACTTCAACTTTAGTTTGCAGAGTAGTGGGCTGAGTTGCAGAGTGTGTGTGGCGCCAAAAGTGAGTGTATATATATGATTCGTGTTCCCTAGGCACAACCCAAGCTTGGCCCCAATCCCCCTCATGCTTCAAAGTTCAGCCAGAGGTGAGTGTGAACCCATTCATGCCTACCACGAAATATTGCACTGTCATTCAAGTTGGGACATTTAGGCTATGAATACGAAAGAAAGGCAAACTATAAAAAAAGAAAAGAAAAAACAAACTCTTGATCTATGATCTTCATCAAAGCATTATCTCAATTATATATGTTAGGGTTAGTTATATGTATGTTGGGTCGACGTACTGACTGGGAAAGGGAGTTGCGAGTATATCTTGTAACTGTTCAATCGTGATTGGTTCCTTTCATTTTGGCCAACGTGAAAATTGTGTTTTCCTTCTTGTTGTGTGTGATTGGTAGATAGTTTTGCTAGTTCACTTTTATTTGGTTTATTATTTTTGCCATGCATTGGTTTTGCATGTGATATTTAAACTAGCAATCATTATGCTCCATAAGTAATACTTGGTCTAATCGCTCTTTTCTGAAAATTCTTCTTTACTCTTGTTGATATACGCCGATCACAAAGCACTCCACTAACTCTCAATGAATCTAAAATTGAAATGCAAAGGTTTTTCTCATGTCTCCTTTAAAATATCCGGACCTCATAATATTTTGATGAGCAGACTCAAGGAGGGAGAGGTCCTTCGAATTTCATTTCTTCCAGAGTTGGCAAAGCTTTGCTGTCTTTGAAGGCTATGAAATCTCTGAAAAGAGACGCCAAGTCTTGGAGAGTTCTTTCCTCCTATAAAAGGCGTCCAAGGGAAAAAAGCCACCCTTATTATAAAGTTTGGAGGAGCCTGGCCAGGTGCTCAAGTCCATGGGTACCCAGGACTTGGTGCTTCGAGTCTTTCCCCTTCATTTCTGCTTTCTTCCTTTTATCTCTTTCTCCTTGTCCATACCTATTAATGTTCTATATACAGGGGTAGCAAAATCTAACCTGATCCAATTTTGACCTACTTAACTTGACCCACAAGATATATAGTTTGCTCATGGCCCAAGAAAACCTGACAGATTTTTAAATAAGTCGGCTTAGGTCAACCTGCCTAACCCGCCTAACCCACATAACTTGACCCTCATATCAAAGTCCCCTAGAATTTGTTAGTCTAATGTCTTGGTACTTAAAATAGTTTGGTTTACACAGAATAAGCCGAGCTTGTATTGGGCTTTTTGTGGCTTGGTAGTTGGTACTTAACTTAAATATCGCCTTAAAACCTAGAAATAGACTGGGCTTGCGCTAAGCTTCTATGTGTTGGGTTGGTTAAAAGGGTTAACCTGTATTGAAATAGACAATAATGTAATCTTTACTCTGATTGTGCTCATTAGACATGAAAGTACATGAATTTTTAGGTGACGATCCATTTCTTATCAGATTATCATTCGTGGGTATCTTCCCCACGATTGCAACGTTACAAAATGATTTTACTCTTGAAGATGCAAGTCCATTTTCCATTTCAAACATTAGCTTGAGCTGCATATTTGAAGATCTTGGAATTAAAGTCTTCAGGCAAGATCTCACTAAAAACTTGCTACTAGGGTTTCATTCCACATTAAAAAACCCCATGTGAGTAGGGTTCCATTTCTAAAATATGTTTGTCTCATTTGATTGTTTAGACTCACTGTTGGATAATGTTAAACCTATTCGAGAACCTATGTTATCATTTGATTGGTTCATTTTTGTGCCATCTCTATTTCAAAATAAGACTTCCAATTGCATATCCCCTGCCAAGCATCACTTGGACACACAAAATGTTTGTAACGGTTCTCTCTGGATGATAACTACACAGAGAAGTCTACGCACTTTGCGAGCTTCAAAGACCTAAGCCAGATCTCAACCTAATATTGATTCAACCATTGATTTCTATTAACTTTCAAATAACACCGTGTTGAGAGAGAAATCACCGTAAACTTTATTTCATCAACTTTAAAATGATTTAAATTTCAAACTCTTAATTCCATCCCTAGAATCTTGAACAACAATAACACCCTCCTGCAATCACATGTCTTTCAAAAAAGGATTTGGATTTGCTAACGAAGATTACAAACCCGTTGATCTTTACAAATAAGGAACTGATCATCATGCTTCGCTAGTAATCACTATTTGTTTGTGGATCCATAATGTCTCAACCCACTCTTTTTGAGCCCGTTGCTATCGGTGGCCCACTAGATCATATATGTCGTGATTTCTTCAAGAAGCCTTTACATATGGTTAAATGTAAGAATGACATTTTGTTGGTATGCTAGCCAGTGTATAAGGACTTGCTCCAATTGACAAAAAACCTTTCTAATTTTGGTAGGCCTATAGTCTTGAAGACTAGTTTTATTGGGAATATACCTTAAACATGGGCCGTCGATGTTTGAGAACTCACTCCCTAGGTCCATGACAATGAGGAGAATGATAAAATGAGTTCATGGTACTGAGTTAGTATGTTAAGAACTTAATATGGATGGTTCTACTATAATGCCTATGCTTCATGCAAATTTCCCAAGAGGGCTTTTTTATGACGTTTATTATGAGATTTCTTTTCTAATGTAATTTTGTTTTACTTCACTATGTTTAGGTGACAAAACTGGGGTGGGGAAATAAACTAATATTGTAACATTACTTACCTTTACTACTCCACAAGCACCTTTTTTTTTTATTACCACAAAAAGGTATGATAAAGTTTGGTGAAAACTTGATGACAAAAAAGTGCTTTAATAATCTTCAAATACACAAAAACACACACACACGCTCACTCTTACTTTCCTTCTCCTCTTTCTCTCTTACCTATAGTTTATCTAGTACTTTTAAAAAAAAGATTATACCACACCTCTATTTTTACTTCAACAATTTTCTCTTTTTTACTTTATGTGACATCAACCTCATCTTTACTGCTTCACTTTTCCAAGATACTTGCAAAAGGCTTGTGAGAAGCTCCTTTCTAGAGAGGCCTTTTTCTTCCCGAGGAACTTTTGCTTGCTATTAATTGGTACTATTTTGTCAGGTGTCGAGGTTGATGAGGCCGTAGCTATCATTAGAGCAGACAGTTCACTCTTAGAATGATCACCCTCATCTTCCTGATCTGTTGGCTCTTCATTGTCATCAGGAAAATGTCTTTCTGCCTAGAAGATCTTAACGGCTTTTCTAGGCTTTTGAAGTTGAGTTCTTTTTAATAAGTGCAGCTTTTCCTTTATTTTTATCTCCAGACACTGCACCTTTTTCTTTGCGGGTTCTCCTGCTTTACACATGTTCCTCTTCATTTTCTTCCTCTGGTTTACTAACCACATTGTCACTCTCTTCATGAACTATGCATCTTGTTCTTCCGAAACACCTTTAGAGCTAGTAGGCTCTGCCTCAACCTTGAAGATCTTCGGTTCCCCTTTTAACTTCAGATCTCATCATTCTTTGTGCGCTTGCAAATGTGATATGGCAACAAAGGGGAAGAATTTGGAGCAATGACTTGGTTCCTCATTTTGTGAAACTGAGGGGCTTTGAATTAGGAGGCTGAAGGAAGAAACTTATAGAGAAATGGAGGTCACCATATTTGGGATTTGTGAAGTTCAGTGTAGGTGTGTAGTGACATTAGGACTGGCAGGACACCTGAGATTCTACTATATTTCTCAGGGTTGGTTTATATATATATATATATATATATATATATATATAGAAGCATTAAGAACCTGAAAAGAAGGTGATAGAACTCATAATAGAGAATCTGATCAAATGGTCGAGCAATTCTTGTACTGCTATATTGTTTCAAGCAAAAAAAAAAAAAAAAAAAGGTCAAGCAAAAAGGGAGGAGAACCAATGAAATTGGTGTACATTCTAAAGGGAGATTTGGAAGCTCTCTTTTTAATGACTGTTACTTTCTTACATGTACACAGACTGGGGCGGACCCAGGTACATGGCTCTGACGGCTGAAGCTCCCACTCATACCTGAAAAAGTAAAAAAAACCCCTGCATATTAAAAAAACTAATGTATTTAATTTTTTTAACATTTGCCCCTTCCTCCTATATTGTTTGTTGCTTTTCTTCTGCATGTAGTCTTAACTTCTAAGAGAAATACATAATGGTCCTGATTAAAAAAAAAAAAAAAGAAAAAAAAAAAAAGAGAAAGAAAGAAAGAAGAAAATACTAGTTCTTTTATCAGTAGGAAAGACTAGCGTTTGCAGGCTCCTAATCGGAGGTTTGAAGCATCTGACCAGGTGGAGGGAAGATTAGGGCATCATTCTGGGCCATGTTTGCCTAATGATCTTAGTGCACAAAATACAGGTTCCTGTTGAGTGTAAAGGCCACCTGAAGATTCAGTACATAATGCAAAAGACTCAGCAAAATCAAAATCTATCAGTACTTTCTCTTTGGTGTATCAATTCACGAGTAGTGATTCTTAGAACCTATTCTAAAAAAGATGAAATGAGGCACATCAGTTATGCATCCACACATGTGTACACTTCTCCTTTCATCTCTGTCACTTCTGTCAATACACCTGAAAAGAATACTTTGACTGTTCTTTTGATCCTTAATTTCTCAAAGCCCAACCCCTCATCTTCATGCTTCTCACTTTCAGAGACATCATCTGCACATGTGTACACTTCTCCTTACATTTCTATCACTTTTATGTCAATACACCAGGAAAGAATGCTTTGACTGTTCTTTTAATCCTTAATTATGCAAAGCCCTATCTTATTGGAACAATTCCATTCACCATTTTGCATTTTTTTTTTTTTTTTGTTTTGTTTTCTATTGTTGACATTTGTCAGGAGCGTACAACAACGGATGATGATGTCTGTGAAAATGAGGAGCATGACAAATCCAAAGAACAAGAAGACTTCCAGCCTGAAAAAGACCGCACTGAGGTTAATAAAGCACTGAAAGAGAGAACATGACACACAAGGTAACATAATATCTACAGAGAAACATGTGCAGGGTTCTGCTTCAAAGAAGAAAGCTGCACTTGATAAAAATAACCTCGCCTAAAAAACCGTAACAGAGAAGGAGCAAACCGGTACATCATTCTTGTCTTGAATCCCACTAACATGTGAATCTACGCAAATAACTTGTACATTAGTTGACAACTTCCGTCTAGGGAGAGACTAGAGTAGACAACAATAACACAGTTGTTGCTATACTTCAACAGCTGAAATCTAGCACAACTGAAGTTGCATAGGCATCCATTTCAAGCTATTCCTCTGCATCATTCTCAGAATTTTCTTTCGCTTCCTCTTCCTCTTCGTTGTCCATCATATTTGTGATCACAGCTTCAATAAGTTTCCTTATTCCAGCCTTTCTATGGGACAAGCTAAAGGCTGAAATAAGGAAACTTATTGAAGCTGTGATAACAAATATGACGGACAACGAAAAGGAAGAGGAAGAGGAAGAGAGAGAATTCTGAGAATGATGCATAGGAGTAGCTTGAAATGGATGCCTGTGCGACTTCAGTTGCCCTAAATTTCAGCTGTTGAAGTATAGCAACAGCTGTATTATTTTTATGTCTTCTCTAGTCTCTCCCTAGACCCAAGTTATCAACTGAAGCTTTAGCAATCTTCTTCATAGCTTGGTGGGCCGACGACCACGACAATGGGGCATTATCCTACCGCATGTAGAGTTCACCTACAATAGCTCGAGTAATCGATCAAAACAGATGAGCCCGTTTAAGATCATGTATGGTTCAAACCCCACAAATGCTAGACCTTACACTGATCCAAAAAACATGGAAGGTTAGGGAAGATGCTGAGGAGATGGCTTGGAGCAAACAAGCAATGTATCAAGAGGTTCGGAAGCATCTACATGCTCCCTTCTAACTCTTTTCCCATCTTAATTTCATATGATATGCTTATCCTATATTGACATCCTGTTTTGTATTTTACTTCATGAAATCAGCTTAATATTTTTTTAAAGTTCATCAAAGTTTTTTTCAAATTCTTTGTTTTTCTTCTCTGGTGAGAAAAAATGATGGAAAAAACAAATCTTCTACGCACAGTCTCAGGACGAGAGAAAATAGGCTCAGAAAACCGAGTCATATTAATCCACTACTTTTCAGCGGAAGTGCTGCTCTACAAGCCTATTCATTTCCCTTTATAGGAGGGGGCATTTTATTCCCTCTAGAAGCTTCCTCTCTTTTATTTTAATAAAATGGTTGGCTAGCTCGCAGCTCTCTTTCAATAATCGGTCAATACCTAGTCACTCCTAGGAAAGCTACTCGGGTTGTCAAGAAGATCCAACTCGAAGCCAAAACTAGAGCTAATTAAGAACAAGGAAAACTCCTAACTAAACTATCCATCATCATCGGTTTTCTCTTGATAGAGAGAGATCTTGGGTTGTTCATTAAAAATAATGACATCAACACTTTTCAAATGTGTGGTGATATAGCATCCTTTAGATCTTTTATAGGAAACTTTAAGGTTCAAAATATTGATTAAGATCATTAACAAGGAAAGAACATATATTACGAATAATAGAGATATTCTAAAGGGATGGGATATTTACTACAATCACAGGAGTTTATGTTAGATTGGGAATATATTACACTAGAGTTGTGAAATGATGAGAAATAAAACAATCATATGAAATATATACTAAAAATAAAAAATTAAACCACAAAAGGAAGCTGGAAAGAAGAAGGTTTTGAGTAAGTTCATAATAGATCGGAATGAGAAACATATTTTTTTATAGCTATATCAAACATAGTTTGCATAAGCCTTCGATGATGATTGCATAATCCTTCGATGATGATGACGGTGATGATAATGTAAATGATAGAATGAAAACTCAAAAATAAAATCAAAACTAATATAAAATCATTTTCATTTGCCTCTTCTTCTGTGCTCAAAACTACCTTGTAAGGATGGGAGGGCTCTTCGCGAAATAGTGAGAGGTGAGGGTTTCAAAGGGGTGAGAGTAAGGGTCAAAAGAGATTAGGGCAAGAGATGAAGGGAATGGGGTAAAGAGGGAGGGGGCTATAACATGTATTTATAACAATTGAAACCCTAACTAGTTTCCCTTCGGTGTAATGTTAGCCGTTCGATTATGTAACTTTTCATCTAAGGGCGCATGCTAAAATATCGCATCCTAATATAAGCATTGCTCGTTCATTTTTTCTAAATATCGGCTTTCAAATCTTTTATAAGATTCTTGAACACTCATTTTTTTCTAAATAGCGCCTTCCAAATCTTTTATAAGATTCCTGAATACTCATTTTTTCTAAATATCGGCTTCTAAATCTTTTATAAGATTCTTGAACAAAATGATAATGGAAGACACGTTGGAGAAATTAATAACCAACCAAAATAAGTGGCATTCCAACTATAAACGGAGATTACAGCTTGAAACATCGAGATGGCACACCACATTCTATTAGAAACTCTCCACAAATGATTTAGTAGCGAAAAAAAAAAAGGAAGCCTAGAAATGAAATATTAACCATGAAATTGTCTGCCTTCTCCCACACGCACGGGGGGACTTCTCAGGAGGTCACCCATCCTAAATACTGCTTCCGCCCGAGCAAGCTTAACTCCATAGTTCTTACGGTTTTCGATGCTGCACGGTTTTAAAAGGCCTAATGTTAAGTTAATACATAGCTTGACTTATAAGTCCGGAGGTCAGAACTTGGATATTTTCGATGCGGGCTAGCGGAGACTCACCGTTTGAGGCCCGTAGTTGACACGCTATGCCCCGTGGTTAAAGGTGCCGCCCAGACCAAGTCATCACATTCTCCCCCACCGGACCAACTCTGCATGGAATTGTCCGCTTTGGCCCATGATGTGAATTAAATCAATCAATTAAAATTACTGCAAGTGCACAATTGTCATGTTGAGATAGTGGCAATTATAGGTCGATCTAACAGGGAGCACCACTAAGTTAAAATTTAAAATCTGATTTTTTTAAAATCAAAGATTAATAAATAATTGAGATCCATGAAAAACTAGAAAAATTCAGAAATACAAACTAATCAAATATATAAAACAGATCAGAGCATCTAGAATCCACTAAGCAAGACAATTGATCCATCCATGCAATTATTATACTCTGTCTCAAAATAACTGAGATCAGAAACGAATTAATGTTTCGGATCCGGAGGATTTGTCTTTCGTAAAAATCAATTTTTAATAAAAAGAATAAGGTCACAACCCAAGACCTCCTTCACCTCATAAAAGAATGAAAAATCATAGGCATGACTCATCAAATTAAGCATAAACTATTAAAGGTTCTCAGCCCTAAGCATAATCTATCAAAATAAGTATAAATCATCAAACTATTTTCATGAGAAATTAAAATAAGTATAATCTATGTTATTTTCATTAAGACAGATCTATTATTCTAATAGAGCATGCATTTAAAAGAGACAAGAAAGTAATAGAAAAATAACATAGATTAAATCAAAGGTCTACTTAGCTGCATCTGTGTGCTCTAATCCAGAAATCTAGCAAGTCATTGAAAAGAACTCCATAAGTAATTTCATTGATAGTATTTCCTTGTACAATGGTCTTTCAGAAATCTCTCTTCTAAAAATCTTAATTTCTGAAACAGGGCTCCAGAATACCAAAAAATAACTCTTAAATTATATTAATTAGGGAAAGAAGAGAAAGAGGAGAGAGAGTAATAGTGGATGTCCAAGGGAGGGAGTATGTCACGTATGATTCCTTTGGGTTCTTTTTCTAACTTTGGTTATCTTACAGATATATTGAATTTAGATACCTTTTCTACAGATTTGATTTATCTTCATTGATAAGGTATATCCTTTATCCTTTTTGAATTTGAATGAGGTGGAAGCTTATGAAAAACCTTTGAATGGCTTGGCTAATCTACGGATGGGTTCCCAGAAGGGATATGCAACAATGGATTATCAACGGTGTGGATTTAATTGCAATCCCGCCTAAAAGTGAACATGAAAATCTCTGAGCCCATAACATTTCCAATTTAGCTCCAATTTGCATAATCTTAGGCCCCACGGACATCTACTCTGAATAATATTTTCAACGATATGTAAGTTTCATTAATCCGACGGTCGGATTGAAAGTTATGGCCATAATCTTAGGCTCCACGGACATCTACTTTGAATAATATTTTCTACGATACGTAAATTTCATCAATCCAATGGTCGGATTGAAAGTTATGGCCATTTTAAGATGAACTATCATGAGTAAAACAGGATTAACTTTTGAAATTTGATTTTCAATGAACTCTATCTTTGCACAACTTTTATTTTTGAAAGGAGATCAGTTGTGGTTGATTCAAGCTCTTCTTCTTTTATTCCAATAAGAGTTGTAGTCTTTGAATTATCCATTAATAATTTCAAATTTGCAACTACTGCGAACCCAGTCATGTGGGACATTTCATCTGCTTAAATAGTAGGCCCTATGAGAAGTCTTCTACTGTAGTTAGGACTCTTCAACTGACATGATGAGTGGACTGCTCTTTTGATTGATTTGCACATGGCTTGTGTGTGGGGTCCACGTGGTAAATTCTTCAATTTACTTCTTTTCAAGCTTCAATTCAGTAATGCAGGGCCCAAAATGATAATGTGCTTGAAAGTGGGTTCCGTGACAGAGGCTTGCAATTGTCATTTTCTGCATATTCTAATTCAACACATCAAATTCTGAAGAGCCCATATTGAAACGGAACCCATCCGGATAGATTCTACTCCAACTGGGACTTTTCGGAGAAAAATTGCAAAATATTCTAAGTTAATGTAGAAGATGTATGAAAAATATGAAAATTCAGGTTTGTAGGTGAAAATGCATGAAATGATGGAATTCTAATTCAACACATCAACTACTGAAGAGCTCATATTGAAGCGGAACCCATCTGGACAAAATTCTACTCCAACTTGGACTCTTCGGAGAAAAATTGCGAAATATTCTAAATTAATGCAGAAAATGTATGAAAAATATGAAAATTCAGGTTTCTAGGTGAAAATGCATGAAATGATAGAATTAGATGAATAATGATGCAATTCACCAGATAAAACCCCTAATTCATCCTAAAATGATGCGTAAATATACAAATTCAGAAACTCAACAACCCACATGCGCGCAGGGGGACTTCTTAGGAGGTAACTCATCATAATACTACTCTTGCCCTAGCACGCTTAACTTCTGAGTTCTTACGATTTTTAGGACCTCACGGTTTTACAAGGCCTTATGTTAAGTTAATTAATACAGGTTTTGACTTATAAGCCCGGGGTCAGGACTTAGATATTTCCGATGCGGGCTAGCGGAGACTCACTGTTTGAAGCCTGTGGTTGACATGCTACGCCCCATGGTTAAGGGTGCTGCCCAGACCAAGTTCTCACAGAGGTGAGTGTGAACCCATTCAAGCCTAGCACGAAATATTGCACTGTCATCCAAGTTAGAACATTTAGGATGTAAGTACAAAAGAAAGGCAAAGGCGTTCAAAGTACTTTATGAAAAAAAAGAACTATAGAACACAAGCGTCTAAAGATTGGCTTGGTTTATGTTATAGTGAACTAACTCTTGATCTATCACCATCATCATCTTCATCAAAGTCTCATCTTAATTATATTAGGATCAGTTACAATTAATTTTGTTTCACCATTCTAGTTTATTCTAGGTAAAATCCTCATATAGATTGTGCTTATTTTAATTTATCTCACTGCCTTGTCCTCTTTGCCATATACCTTTTACTTGAGAGGCCATAGCCTATCCAGAAAAACTTTTCTTTATTTATATATTTTTTGGATAAAATTTTGAAGGTTTCTAGAATGGATGCTAGTTCAAAAAGAAAAGAAAAGAAAAAGTGCACAGTAGAAGTAACCAAATCAAATTAAAGTGAACCAGTCTACCAACCACATACCACAAGGAGGCATGCGCAATATTTTACATGGAAACCCTATCCAGGGATTGGAAACCCTATCCAGGGAGAAAAAACTATGATAAAAAATCAAGCACTATTGAACAGGTACAAAATATACTCATAGCTTTCTTTGCCAGTCAATCCGTCGACTTAAGGATTATAGTTGTTCTTGTACATCTCCTCGTTGCCAAGACTCCTCACCGGGCACCGCTCCCCGTATTTGATCTAGCAACACCTTGAGAACCAAGATGATCAAATCTTCTACAAGAAAGTAAAAGCTACAAGCTCTCTACAACAACCCTTCATCACAAGCTCTCAATGATGGCTTTAGAGAAGAAGGGATCTCTTAGTGAATTTTCTCTGCTCAGAACAATGAGATAATTACTTGATGGATCACTTATGGTAGAGAGAAATCCCTTTAAAGAGCCCAAGATTCGTGCCTTAGTATTAGAACACAAATATGACTCAACTTGGAAAATTTCCGCCATCCGATCGCTCTGGTATGGGGTCCGATTGATCAGGTAAACCACTGTCTCCCAGAATTTTTCTGTCAGTGCCTAGTAACTGAGACCATACTAGCATCCGATCGATCGGGCCTCGTGTCTTCTTGATTTTTATCAATTTTCAGTCCATTCTAAAATAAATAAATGGATTACCAAACTCTCCAATTTTGATTCTATCCTCTTCTTGTTATGGCTCTTTTCTTAATGGCTCCATTTTGATGGGTCAATCCAAAAAAGCGCAGAGATATCAAACAAGCCCTAAAATGCACTCATTTCTTATACTATATTTCCCACTTTAACCACACATCTAACCATAGCATCATCTGTACTATGCTCACATTTTCTCCGTCTTTCTTAATTTACCAATTAGCAAAAAAAAATCTGTACTATACTCACTTTTTGCTTCATGTTTTAGGATTAGCAATCATTATAATACTTGGCCTAATTACTTTCTTATGAAATATTTACTTTAATCCTATTGACATACGCTGATTAAAAAGCACTCCATTAACTCTCAATGAATCTAAAATTGAAATCCTAAGGTTTTTATTTTTATTTTTTTTATGTCTTCTAAAATATCAGAACCTCATAATATTTTGCTGAGTAGACTGAAGGAGGGAGAGGTCCTTCGAATTTCATTTCTTCCACTTTGAATTAGAAGTTCAATGTTGGCAAAACTTCGCTGTCTTTTGAAAGCTATGAAATCTTTGAAAAACGACACCGAGTCTTGGAGAGTTCTTTCCTCCTATAAAAGGCGTCCAAGGGGAAAAGTCACCCTTACTATAAAGTTTGGAGGAGCCTGACCAGGTGCTCAAGTGCTTGGGTACCCAGGACTTGGTGCTTGGGTACCCCTTAAAATTTCTCCTTTCTTCCTTTTTTTTTCTCTTTCTCCTAGTCCCTTCCTATTAATGTTCTATATACAGGGGTAGAAGAATCTAACCTGACCAAATCTCGACCTACTTAACTTGACCCACAAGATATACAGGGTGCTCAATGCCAAAGAAAGCCTGACTCATTTTCAAATAAGTCAGCTTAGGTCAACCCGCATAACCTGCCTAACCCACATAACTTGACCCCGTATCAAAGCCCCTTAACTAAAATTTGGTAGTTTAAGATCTTAGTACTTATATAGTATAGTTTATGCATAATAAGCCAAGATTGTATTGGGCTTTTTGTGGCTTGCAACTTAAATAAATATCACCTTAAAACTTTAAAATAGATTGGTTTTGCACTAAGCTTCTACATGTTGGGTTGGGTTAAAAGGGTTAACCTGTATTGAATGCGGGTAATACTAATATGGGTTAAGTTGACTCACATCAGTTGTGGGTTGAAGTTACTTCACTCCATTTAAAAGATAAGTCGGATTCTGGTTGGACATCAGCCCGTGGAAACCTATCGTTTACACACTTTGCTTGTCAACAAAAAATATAACTTGTCATGAAACAACAAAATTAGCACTAATTGGAACCATTGCCATTAACAAAAATATGAAAGAACATTCCATAGTTTATTTCGATGTAGGGCTTATCTATCCTTGATTTTAGATTACCTGTCCACCTTTGTATTAAACCCTCTGCTTGGAGTCATTGGATCGATCATGTTAAAACAATCAAATGATATTTCTAAATTAAGGCCAACCTAAGCGAGTTTTGTAGGCATTCTGTGCAGGTATTGGTTAACACGTTATCAAAGTAAGAAAAAAAAAAATTAGCACCATGAATTCTGACTTTTTACTTCAATTAACTTATTTTTACTTTTGTGAATCTAAATGTTTGAAAATGTTAGAGATCACCTTTTACCACGTCTTACCCACTGCAAACATAAGAAAGACTGGGTCCCTTTATTTACGAGGCACCACAATTTTTATCTTGTTATCTATGTGCTTATAAAACAGTCGAACTTTGAGGGCTCAAATGGATGACTAAGACTTGATGATAGTTCCGTTATTTGGTCCACATTTAATATTAGATATATATTTTTTTTGCTGATGAGGGAGTCCGGCCTCTTTGAGAATCGACTATTCCCCCAGGCACGTGAAATCCTTGCCTCCCCCACGCATAAGGTAAGTCACTCTTTTGCTTGGGCAAGGGGCCCTAGGGAGAGAGTGCAAGTTCAAAACTGTAACCTTCGGTGCTTGAGTCGTGGTCCTAGTTGATTGCACTATCCCTCGGGATTTTATTATTATAAATTCTAACCCTTTTCTATAGTAAATTTTCTTGCATCTAAGGTGAGACAACAAAAAGGTTCTGAAGTTTATTATTTATAACCATGAGTCTTCTAATGGCTGTACAGTGGAGCCCACTTATTGGAAATCCAAAATGCTTAAAATGCCTGTCTTACGAGAAATTTCACTCTATAAAAGCTGGGGCAACATCAATTTGAACATGGTATTGAAACACTGAAATATGTGATCCAACATGATCAAGCCCTACTTAGAAGGCCTAGAGTTGCCTTAGCCCTGCCCGACCCGACCCGGCCCGACCCGACCCGACGACCCAGGAACACCCCACTACTTAGAAGAGAAAGTCCTAAGGTAGATTAAGGGTGTGCGTGACATTCGTAAGATAAAATGAACGTGACCCTCTATCATGAAGGCTCTAAGATGGATGGCTAAGACTTCATGATTGTACTTAAATTCAGTCCACACATCTAATAAAACCATCTTACCCTCCCACTGAGTGATTCTCATCATCTAATGTGGGCTCATGAAGGGCTCAAATTTTAATGTTTGAAACCCTGAGTGTTCACAAGATCTACCTTTGAAATTTGAAATAGCTCAAAATAAATGCCATCTATAAAGTTGGATCCGATGTTAGACTCATCAGATATATAATATGTGACTTTTTATAGGTAAGTATTTTATTTATGTACATGTGATCAATCTAAGTATGGGACCATGTACGCAACGAACCTGTAACCATTTCCCCCCGTTTTAATTGTATTCTATGGATAGATTTCATGGCTGGCAATTCATCCCCCCTTTATCAGATTTGGGTCATAGAATCTGCCCTCAAAATCTTTGTACTTTCCAAAATGGGAATCTTACCATTTAAGAGAGAAAAGGTTAGGTACTCCGCGGGGCACTTTACTCTCACAGTTGATCTTAACCGTCCATCTCATCAATCTAAGTGACTCTAGGAAACAGTGACCCACCTAGGGACAAATCACCCATGGATCAGGAATGATCATGTGTCCACATTGTAACAGCAGTTCACTCTAGATTTTCACGTGCATGGTAGCTCACGTTTATTTCTTCCAGCTCACACCTATCACACTCCTCTCAGTGAAAGTGATGTTCCACGTTTCGACCAACTGGCTTGTGGGCCCACCAACGGTCCGAGGTCTACAATTTGGCTCCTCGTCAGCTTTCCACCAAAGGCAAAAAAAAAAAAAACCCGCGTCTTTTGCATTTGGCCGTCACCTGAGACTCTATTTAGAGCAGCCAACGATCTCACTTGTTGAAACGCCAAGTATCAAGCTCTCAGCTTTCAGTTTCCAACTTCTTCTTCTCTCTATAACGCTTGGGTTGTTAGGGTTTCTTCTGTCTCTCACTCTCTCTAAAAAGAGATCTAAAACACTAGAAACAGGAAAACTACAGAAATGGCTGGTGAGGGAAGACAAGGGAAAGTTGTGCTCATAATGGGGAATGGAGAGGAGTTGAAGAAGGACGAGCGAAAGAGCAAGAGAGGTAGAGAAAGGAAAGGAGAAGTGATGAACCAAAGGGAGAAAGTAGAGGATAAGAAGGTGAAAATGAGTAGTGGATCGACATCGAGGACGGCGGAAGTAGAGAAACTAGAGGAGAAGAAGGTGAGAAAGACCAGAGGATTGACTGTAACTGCGGTTAAAGTGTCTCCAAGGAAGTGGCCAGTGAGGGAGAGGAAGGTGGTGGAGCGCTTTTCCTTTCCTCCGGAGAGGGAGTTGGCAAGCATGTCTTTATTTATCAAGAAGGCATGTGATTGTTTTCTTTTATCATTTCCTTCTCGATCTCTCTCTTTCTTTCTTTTTCTGGGTCTTGTGTGGTTTTGGTTGATTGATCAGGGTGTTGGTTGGATTGCAGGGAAAGGGAATGAAGCTCAAAGACATTCCAAATGGTATGGTTTGTATTTACATCTTGTATACTATTTGAGACTTCTTTTTATATTTTATATAATATATACAAATATTTTTGTAAAATGTTTCAATCTTAAAGTGTTGCTTGTTTTGAATAGGATCCCTTCTACCGAAAGAGATTTTGTAAACTCTTTTGATTTTAATGGCGGGTTGTGAAGTTTTTTTTATGGAAATAGAACTGATATGTTACTTGTTTTGCATAGATGTTTATTTTTTATTTAGAAAAATAGATTTTGTAAACTATTATGATCTTAATGGTGTTTTGTGAAGTTTTTGCAATGAAAATGGAATTGATGTGCTGCTTATTTTTACAAAAGAGATTTTGTAAAATATTTTGATCTTATTGATGTAATGTAACATCTTTTTACGATGGAAATGGAACTGATTTGTTGGTTGTTTTTCATGGGTTTTTTTTTTTGGTTATCCCAAAAGAGATTCTTTTAACGTTTTGGTCTTAATAGTTTTTTGTGATGGTAATGAAACTTGTGTTGCTTGTTTTTCATATGATTCTTGTTGCCAAAACAGATTTTATAAACTGTTTTGATCATAAAACATATATAACATACAACAGCCCAGTTAGGGTTAGGGTTTCAACACAGAATAATATAGATAACAAGGCCAAATGACCACAATACCCTTGACTCTTAGATGGCTAACCCATATATTACCTTGGAATACAAAACATATATATATATATATATACTTTTGCTTTCAAGTAAATTGTATTAAGAAAGGAGGAAACATGGCATAAAGCCCCCCAAACACAGAAGGACAAACAAAAACTAGATTTTGTAAACTGTTTCTATGTTAATGGTGTCTTGTGAAGCTTTTGCGATGGAAATGGAACTGATGTGTTGCTTTTCTTGCATAGGATGTTTATACAGAAAGAGAATTTGTAAACTATTTTGCACATATTTATTTATTTATTTATTTTTACCAAAAGAGCTTTTTTAGATCTTAATAGTACGTATTTTGTGAAATTTTTGTGATGGAATTGAAACTTATGTGTTGCTTGTTTTGCATAGGATTCCTTTTTACCAAAAGAGATTTTGTAAACTCTTCTGAACCTACTGGTGTTTTGTGAGTGGCGCGGTGGAATCAAGCGACAATCTACAATCGATAAATGCATGAATACACAATTCCACACAATCACATTTAAAGAATAATAAAGATGAAGACACAATATGTATGTAGTTCCGCAAAACCACCTACATCAATGGAGAAAGCTCGCCTCATTTCATTTCTTTCTCTTCTTTTATGCGTACGGTTAGGGTTTCATCATACACCAATATGTATACCATGGACAACTGATCAAAATGCCCTTGAACGCTAGGTGGCTAACACATACATCAATCCGGTCAACCCTGTAATATAAGACATAACCCAACAACTTTTTGCGATGGAAATGGAATTGATGTCTTGCTTGTTTGGCATAGGACTTTATTTTTACAAAATATAGATTTTGTAAATTAACCGTTTTGATGTTAATGGTGTTTTGTGAAGCTTTTGCGATGGGAATGGAATTGATGTATTGCTTATTTTGCATAGGATGTTTTATACAAAAAGAGATTTTGAAAAAAGGTTTGACCTTAATGGCGCTTTGTGAAGTTCTTTATGATGCAAAAGAAATAGATGTGTTGGTTGTTTTGAAAACGATTTTTTTTCTACAAGAAAAGATTTTGTAAATAGGTTTGATCTTAATGGTGTTTTGTGAAATTTTCACAATGGAGTTGGAATTGACGTGTTACTTGTTTTGCATAGGTTTTTTTTTAACAAAGATTTTGAAAATTGTTTTGATCGTAATAGTGTTTTGTGAAGCTTTTGTAATGGAAATGGAAATGAGTTGCTTGTTTTGTATGAGAAATACTATGAGATTTTGTAGACTGTTTTGATCTTAATGGTGTGATGTGAAGTTTTTGCGATGGAAATGGAACTGGTGAATTGCCCTTTTTTTTTTTTTTTTTTTAAATAGAGTTTCTCATAGAATTTTGCATCCATGTCATCAACTTTTTTTTCCTCTCTCGTTGTCCTTATATTTTCCTTTCTATTACAAATCATTCATAATGGGCACAAAGTAGTCCATTAAATGTACTGTATGGTGACTAAAGGCCTATTTGTTTGATCGATATTGAATTCCTTAGTTATTCCTATGAAAGAGGATAAAGGTGGAGAGGGCCCATCAAACAATTCAATCACCTTTTTCCATTTTTTTTATTTTATTGGTTTGATTGGTAACAATGATCTTTTTTTTTAATAGGGAGTTAGTGTTTTGTTTTTATTTTTCTATTTGCATTGGATGCCTATGATTTCTAGACAGTGCCCATGAGATGATGGCATATGGGCCCAAATGTGCCCACCGGTGTGGCCACAAAGAGACTCAAATGTTCAGTTGACCAGGTCAGCAACTTGTAAAGGCCTTACTTTCTTATGTTTTAAATAAACATGAATGGCGGTTACCATCTAAAGAAATTTGAGTAGCTGACCATGATAATCCATTTTTCATTTGGTCCTTAAAGATTTATATTGTCTAAAATGTATTTAACATGGTAAAAAAAAACATACCACTTTGTGTCTAATTGAAAACAAAAGAAGAAAAAATGGAGAAAAATTCATTCTCATCTGTTGCCTGTTTGAAACAGACTTGCATGTATTAGATGTTGAAAATAATGTCCTCCAATTCAAATACCGATTTTTAAAGACTGAAACCAAGTTTGATTAAAGTTAAACTGCATGCATGTGTGAAGTTTCTGATGAAGAAAACACGTGAAAAAACACACTAAAAAAAGAGAAAGGATTTTTTGGTACACCAACTAAGGGAGCTTGGACCCCCCATTGAGCCCCTGCGTGAGGTAAGGGAGCCCTCTGGTGAGGGTCAAATACCTCGGTTGAGGTGAAGAGCCCTAGGGTGAGGGAAGGTGGTATACCCAGGGTCGATCTTTGGGCAGTCAGGTGAGAATTGATGCATCTTACAACTAAGGTTAGATGTCGTGCGTTTTCGAAAAAGGTTCAGTGTTGATTTTCTAACGGTGCCTTGTAATGCTAACTATTGCTTCTGTTTTAGAACCATTTTGTAAACCTTTTTGTCTGCCAACTTAATCACCTATAACGGTAAATAAGAATCTATGGAAGAGAAGTCTGGGACAACCCCTCGGCTGATAGATTTGGCTAGTTTAGGACTAAGTTAGTTTATAATTCCTCTGATGTAATAGCAAACCAAAAAAAAAAAAAAAAAAGTCCTTGTAAACCTACTCTGCATGCTAAATATGTAAACTACCAAAAAAAAGGGAAAGGGTGGAATGCCTAGAAAATAGATCACTTGGTCCACGATTTAAAAAAAACAAAGAATCACACAATTCAACAAAGTTGTAGTTTTCAGAATTGGGATTTCTAATTTGGTCTAAATTATTGTGATTTTTCAGTCTTTTGTGATTTATATATGCAACTCAAATCATTTTACATATGTTTTGACTTGATTCGTATGATTGAGGTTGTGAATGCTATGATTTTAACAACCTTTGATCTTATCTGAATATGTGGTTTACATGTAAAGTGTGTAGGCAAGAAGTCTAATGCTTATTATCAACAATATATAAATTACCACATTTTTGCGGTAGGGACATAGTACCCTCCCATAGGGAGCATGAGTGTTTCAGTTTTGCTTACCTATTGACAAGCACCTGTCCCAACCAATGTGGTGGCCTACGAGAAAGAAGAATTGTCTTGACTTGTTGTATAGAGTGGCTCACCTATGTTCTCTGATCTTGTTCACTGTTTCAGTGGCTTATAAGTTGTCAAAGAAAAAGGCTGATAACAACCTCCAGATGCTTCACACAATTCTCTTCGGAAAGAAATCAAATGTGAACTCTCCTTCTTATGCCTTTTACTTTACTTCATTTCAATTTACATTGAAATCGCATGATGTCTTGCTCTTTTTTTTGTTGTGCAAAGTTCTTCCTCTCATGTTGTTTGCTTGGTTGCGAGTTACTGGAGTGTTTGAAACCTCTAATTTCCTTACAGAAGTTAACAATTGTATCGATTTTGCAGAAGTACAATATGAAACGTAATATATCCCAGTTTTCTGGCTTTGTTTGGACTCAGAATGAGGTACTTCCAATACGAAAGCCTTATTTTTTTTTTTCCTCTCATCACATTGTGGCATGTTTGCTTACATAAGAGGAAGAGTAAAGAAATATAAAATGTCAAATTTGTAAAGGAAAGAGGAAGGGGTGAAGAGTATATGCACTATATGACGAGATTTTTCACGAAGTTATTGCACTTAGGGGGAGCAAATGGAAGAAGACAGAAGTAGGTTAGAGAGGAACCCTTTCTGTCCCATTGGTTTTCTTAATCTAGTCCCCTTTTGACATCCAAAAAACTATAGAGTAAAACAATCACATTTGTGACTTTTCACTCTATACTCTAGACATTTAAATACCATGATGTACTTCTTCACTTTTCTTTATTTCTCTCCTGCAAATAAACATAAAAGTGCATAGGCAATTGATTACCAAACTTTCGAATATTGCTGCCACTAAGATCAACATCTTTGTTCTTTACCCAAAAAAATCAACATCTTTGCTGCTGTTAACAACGTGTTGCTTATTGACACATCTTTTCTGCAGGAAAAAGAAAGAGCAAAACTAAAAGAGAAAATTGATAAATGTGTTAAGGAATGCTTGTTTGATTTCTGTGAGTTGCTTGACATCCTTGTTACCAAGGAATCAAAGAAGGTTAGTCGTTGATCAAAAATGTCTTCTAATGCGTGCATTATTTATTTCTATGAATTACTACATCTGGCTATATGCCTTTTCAGGTGGAACTATCTGCAAGATTACTGGAATTCTTAGAATCTCCACATGCTACAACAGATGTCTTACTTGCTAGGAAAAGACAGGTTTTTACAGTACTATATGTATTTGGAAGTTCTTATAGCCATGTCAGTGCTTGAGTTTACTTTATATTTTACTAGTGATATTTGTTGCTTCTTTTAGTCCAAGAGAGGTGACAAGCGTACAAGGACGGTCAATATGATCCAGGCATCATCACCTGAAGAACTGGCAGAAGTAGAAGGATCACTGGAGGTTATTTCTCAAAACTCACATATGAGTATTATCCTAGCTAAGAATTTCTTTTTTTTTTTTGTCTATTATAACAGTTGCTTGAATATTAGACTGCGAATCATAATACTCACTATTTTGAGCTATGTACACACGAACTCCTGATTGGGACGAGTTCTTTATTTGTCTTAATGTGGATGAATGGTTTTATTGATAGTATTTCTTTTTCTTAGATTAGCATCGAAAGATGCTTGTATGAGCTGGGTTTAAAAACCTAGACTTGAACTCGGACCAAGTTGAATCGAGCAGAACTTATACTTTTTCATTTCGAAATTTGCTTAAGAGACTAAAAGGGTACGTTCTCCACGAAAGAAGGCCTTTCTAACTCCCCTCTCCATACACTTCTCTTTTCCAACCATCAGTCATATCAACTCTCTCGTCTTCCCAAGACATCCATCAATCCTCTCTCGCCTACACCTTTTCAAAAGGGGACCTTTATCTTATTCAATAGTGCTTAGGGTGAAGAAATGGTTGAAAAAATAGTTACTTAGGAAGCTAAAGAGAAAACAAAAGGGTTTTAAACCCTTTTGAGGTGGATCACAACTTGGCCTATTTGACGAGCCCGAGTCGACTTGGCCTCAGCAATTTCTCAAACCCTAGGAACGAGGGATCATAACTTGTAAGAGCTTTTGTTATTAGTGATGACATCCCCCATAAGGCTTATTTATAGGATCTACCAAACAGGATCCAAGAAAATGATCAGATAAGCAAAAGTACTTACACAATTCAAGAATATGTTACCTCAATCCTGATTGAGATTAGATTAGAAAGAAGTAGATTAAAACCTCCTAACTATAGGCGTAGGATTATAGATAGGTCATATTTATTTCTGAATTCACATTAAGTACTCATGAAAGGTAATTGGAATTTAGGATATTTGTTATTTGAGCTTTCTGAGAAAGAACTTTTTTCCTATTGGTTTCTTTGTGAACATGGGGCAGCCTTCTTTGTGAGATAGGTTAGCCTTCTTTGTGAGGGTTTGGACGTGAGGTATAGGATCGAAGGTCGTTTGTTAGCACTTTGACTTACCTTACTAGTTTAGGATTGACTTTGTAAAGGACTTATCCGAGAAACTTGGTTTCATCAATTTTTGAATCAGACAACGTATGAATCAACATAGCCAATTAACAAGATTAAGGTGCAAGGTGACTCTTTGAAAAATTTTTATGTTAGCTCCAAAGGAGGTAGATGTCTGGGTCGATAGGTATTGGATGGGTTCTTTGAGATTATAAAGGTACAATTTTCTGCATGTTCTCCCAATGAGGCAAAGGTGTTGGCTATTTTAGAAGCCATAAAATTCTTCTCTCGGTCTTTCCAATGGATTGGGTAGTGGAGAGTCACTCCTCCAATGCGATTTCTTGGATTTCTCAGGATAAGTTGAAGCCTTGAAAGCTCTACTTTGTCTTTATTAAGACCAAAGCTTTGAATTTCCGTCTTAGTGTTTTTGCCACAATGAAGTTCGGCCGACTAAAGGGATTGCGGAAGCCCAAGCTACAAAGGGGGCTCTTAGATCACTTTTATTGGCGGAAATTATTTTCCACCATTAAAAGTGCCACTTTCTCCCTAAATGGCACTTTTAGTGGCGGAAAATAATTTCCCCCACTAAAAACGAGAAATGCTTATCATTTAGTGGCAAAAAACAATTTCCCCCACTAAAGGCGTTTTTTGCCACCTCTGAAAGTCATATTGTGAGGGCCGACTATATGTCTCTCATAGTGCTCTGCCTTAGTTATAATTTGCTTGTTCATTTCCAATAAAACTCAATTTTGGTGATATAAATTGTTAGGTTGTTCACTGACATCATTAATATGGTATCAGATCTAGGCATGCTACTTTCATTTATCTATTCTGTCTGTTACCATGTATCTATTTCATTTGTTAGTTGGGTTTCAAACTTAAATGACTGAGGTCATGAGTTTGTAATCCATGGGAGGCATGTTACCACCATTTGTCTGTCAACATCAATGGGAACTTGTGCTCTCTCTGTTATATTATTTTATTTTATTTTATTATTTTTTTTCTTAAGGTGGTAATTTGTATTAAGAAAAAGAGAAAAAAAAACATTAACTCATAGAGCCCCCAGATGAGAAACAAACAACCATAGCTCAAAAAAATACAGCAATACAAAGAAAAACCCGAAAGGAAGGAAAACCGAAATTTAGTTGCTTATGATCGGAGCCACTGGAACACTTAAGGAATGCAAAAGAGACTGAAGATGCTGACTAATGGAAGGATTTATAGCTTTCCCGTGGAATTTCTTATTGATCTTCCCAAGAGAGAATGAGAGAAGCAAGGACTGAGGGAACTTGTGCTCTCTAATCATCTACTCGGTAGCTCTAACAACTTCACATCAAGAGAGGCCACGTGGCAAAGCTAGAGTTGTAGAAGCAACTAACATCCATGTTCGTGTCATATACAAAGGACCCAACTAGGACTGAGGGTACTATTCGAACGTCCATGGGTCTACAATAGAGAAGTGACCTACCAAAGAAATGCAAATGCTTACTCATTTGAGCAGGATGGTGTAAGATCATATTATGCCCTCTGAGAAGTTCCCCAGTTGAAGCTCTTCTAAATCACACTCAATGTTGAAAATCATGCAAGGGTATCTAAAAGAGCCTCACAAACTTCTTTTTCTTAACAGTAAGGGCGTCACAAAATTGAGGTCGAATTTCTAATCAACCCGAGAGAAAGATGCAAAGAAAGGGTGCAAAGGCCTCGCCATGACATAATACCAAATAGGGAAAATATCTCACGAGGATTTGTGCCATGTCAACTTACACAAATCCCACAGGTTGGAGCTTCCTAATTTGTTAAAGCTTTTTAATGGTCAAGGTCCGAATTTTTTATGAGGAACGGTTTTTTCCTTTGAAAGTGTTAAAAGCCTTCCCTAATTGGCAGCGGCTCAAAATCGCACCATAACTTTGCTCCAAATCATCACTTTTGGTGTAGTGACAAGCGTAATCTTATACAATAATCTCTTTTTAAAAATCTCTCAACCAATAAAAAGTTCCCTACAAAACTGCTCCTCTCACCCAAAAATCTCACTGCCAAAAGTCTCATGAATAAAATGCATGCTCTTTCCAAATTCATCTCTCCTCTTTTACAAAGCTCACTCACTTTCCCTAATGTCTCTTTAAATAAATTAAATTTCTTACCAAATATATTCTTCTCCTTTCATGAATCTCTCTAAGGTACTCAATTAAGTACTTAACTTTATATCACTAATGAAAGAGATTTCTAATTCCTACAAAACACAAATTGCGAAGCTTTCTAGTTGTGTTCTATGTATGTTGCGTGTTTCTTTAAAAGCCCTTGAACTTAATATGAAATCACGCCAATTCATGGTGTTCATTCATTTGAAGAGGGACAGAGATCAAACATTCATGCACCACTATTAGAAAGAAAGGAACAATGGGCTTCGCTTGTATTTGAGTTTACTAGTAGAAATCAGAAAAGGCATCTATAGATTGATGGTATGAGGCTATTACGCAATGAAAATGAAATATGCCAATTTTGAGCATTTTTCGCGTAAATATGTAACACATATATCATTTTTATCGCTCTGGCTGAATTTTTTTTTGACATACTTAGTTTGTTGAAAACCCAAACGAGCAGCTCATGTTGTTCTAAAAAGACAAGCTAAGTACTTCAGTCAAAGCACAATCGACAATGAAAGTAGATGAATTTTTAGGCAACGATCCATTTCTTATCAGATTACCTTTGGTCAGTATCTTTCCCACAATTTTATCATTACAAAATGGTTCTACTCTTGAAGATGCAAGTCCATTTTCCATTTCAAACATTAGCATGAACTGCATGTTTGAATATCTTGGAATTACTTCAGGCAGGATCTCACTGAAAATTTGCTATTAGGGTTTCATTTCACATTAAAAAACCCCTATGTGAGTAGGACTCCATTTGTGAAAAATGTTTGTTTCATTTGATTGTAGAGATTCAACATTGGATCAAGGCAAAAGATTTTGACTATTGGATAATGTTAAACCTATTTGAGAACCCATGTTATCATCTGATCCCTTCATTTTTGTGCCATCTCTATTCCAGAATTGGACTTCCCATTGCACATCCCATGCCAAGCATTACTCAGACACACAGAATGTTTGTAATGGTTCTCATTGGATGAAAACTACACAGAGAAGCCTACGCACTCTGCAAACTTCAAATAGCTAGGCCAGATCTTTGCCTAATAATGATTCAACCATTATTAACTTTCAAAAAACACTAAGCTGAGATAGAAATCACAAACTTCATTCACATCAACTTCAAAATAATTTAAATTTGAAACTCTTAATTCTTTACCTAAAATCTTGAAACAATGCAATCACGTCTTTAAAAAAAGGATTTGCATTTCCTAACTAATATTATAAAAACCCTTTGATCTTTGAAAATAAATGATTGATATCTCGCTGAACTGATTATTATGTCTTGTTGGCGATCACTATCTGTCTGTGAATCCATCAATGTCCCAACCCACTCATTTTAACCTCGTTGTTGCCAGTGGCCCACTAGATCATGTATGTTGGATCTCTTTCAAAAGCATTTACATGTAAAAACGACATTGTGCTGTTATGCTAGCCTTTGTACCAGTACTTGCTCCAATTGATAAAAAAAATCTTCTAGTTTTGGTAGGCATATAGTCTAGAAGACTAGGGATTATACCTTTAACTTGGGCCTTCGATGTTTGAGAACTGCATGACAACGAGGAGACTGCTAAAATGGGTTTCTGGAATGAATTAGTGTGTCAAGAACGTAATATGGATGGTTCTACTATAACGCCTAGGCTTCATGCAGATTTCCCAAGAGGGCTTTTTTTGACATATTATGAGATTTGTTTCCTAATGTGATGTTTTTTCACTTCACAATGTTTGGGTGAGAAAAATGGAGTATGGAAGGAAACTTATAATGTGACACTGGTTACCTTTACTTCCATAGGCATCTTTCTTTTTACCAAAAAAAAGGTGTTATAAAGATTGGTGAAAACCTGATGACAAAAAAATGCTTTATAATCTTCAAATACACACACCCTTTCTTTTTCTCTCCTATTTCTCTCTCTCACCTATAGTTTACGTCGCACTTTCGGAACAAATATTTTTCTACGCCTTTACTTTAATTTCAACAAACCTCTTCTTTACCTTCTTTGACATCCACCTCACCTTTACTCTACTTTCATGAGAGACTTGCATAAGGCTTGGGTGTCTTCTTTCTTGAGAGGCCTTTTTCTTCCTGAGGAACTTTTGCTTGCTATTAATTGATACTATTTTGTCAGTCACCATCGAGGTCGATAATGCCATAGCTATCATTAGAGTAGACAGATTCAGTCTTAGAACGATCACCCTTATCTTCCTCTGTTGGCTCTTCAGTGTCATCAGAAGATCTTTCCACGCAGAAGATCTTGACAGCTTTTCTAGGCTTCTGAAGTTGGGTTCTTTTTAACAAGTGCAGCCTTTTACTTTGATTTGGTCTCCAAACAATTCACCTGTTTCTTAGCAGTTCTCTTGCTTTACACATGCTCCTTTTCATTTTCTTTCTCTGCTTTACTCACCACATTGTCACTCTCTTCATGCACTATGCATCCTGTTCTTCCGAAACACCTTCAGAGCTAGGAGGCTCTGCCTCAACCCAAGAAGAATCTCTAGCCCCCTTTTTAACTTCAGACATAATCACTCTTTGTACGCTTTCAAATGTGCGAAATGGCAGCAAAGGGAAAGAAATTCGGAGCAATGACTTGGTTCCACGTTTTGTAAAACTGAGAGGCTTTGAAGGAGGCTGAATGAAGAGACTTATAGAGAAATGGAGGCCACCAGATTTGGGATTTGTGAAGTTCAGTGTAGGTGTAGGTAAAAGGCACATAAGGACTGGAAGGCATAGGAGGTATCTTGAAATGGTGCAGATGAGGTTCCATTATATTGTCTTTCTTAGGCTTGGTTTATATATAGAGGCATTAAGAATTTAAAAAGATGGTGATAGAACTCATAATAGAGAATCTGATCAGATGGTCAAGCAAAAAGTTTCAAGAAAGAAAAAAGGTCAAGCAAAAAGGGAGGATAACCAATGAGATTGGTGTACATTTATCTAAAAGGGGATTTGGAAGCTCTCTTTGTCAATGACTGCTACTTTCTTACCTGTACACAGAGAAGCTATTCTCTAGCATCCCATTATTGGATTCCTTCTGCATTATTAGGAATGATTTTTTGAGGTAATTATTGGATTAGTGTCTTTGTGTTTTTGGGGATTGGATGTAACTATAGTCCTTGTTGCTTTTGTTCTGCAAGGAGTTTTTACTTGTAACATAAATACAAGATATTCCTGATTTTCAAAAAAGAAAAAAGAAAAAAACACTAGTTCTTCTTCTTCTTCCTTTTTTTTTTTTTTAATCTGTAGGAAAGACTAGTGTTTGCAGGGCTCTTGATTGGAGGTTTGAAGTATCTGACCAGGTGGAGGGAAGGTTAGGGTATCATTCTAGGCCTTGTTTGCCTATTGTTCTTTGCGAACAACAAGCAGGTTCTTGTTCTTTGCGAACAACAAGCAGGTTCCTATCAAGTGTAAAGGCCACCTGAAGATTCACTATGTAGTGCAAAATATTCGCAGAATCAAAACCGATCATTACTTTCTCTTTGGTGTATCAATTCACAAGTAGTGATTCTCAGAACCTATTCTAAAAAAGATGAATGGTGTAGATAACCTCACACGAGGCACATTAGTCATGCATGCACACGTGTACACTTCTCCTTACATTTCTGTTACTTCTGTGTCAATACACCAAAAAAGAATGCCTTGATTGTTCTTTTGATCCTTAATTTTGCAAACCCCTATCTTATTGGAACCATTCCATCACTATTTATCGTTTTCTTCTTCTGCTGCTTTCTTTTTTTGCTAATGTTGACATTTGTTATATCCAGGAGCGTATAACAACTGAGGATGATGTCAGTGAATATGAGGAGCATAAAGCCGAATCGAAAGAACAAGAAAATTTCCTGCCCGAAGAAGGCATCATTGAGGTTAAAAAGGAGCTGGAAGAGAAAGAACAGGATACTGCTTCAAAGAAGGAAAAAGCAACACTTATTAAAAAGAACCCTGCCCCAAAAATCATAACAGAGAAGCAGCAAACTGGTACATCATTCCTGTCTTGAATCCCACTAACATGTGGTAATCTTAGCTATCTGAAACTACTCAAATATATAGGTTGCACCATCCTCTCTTCTTAGCCGTTGGCATTTTGTTCTGTAGATAGCGCATGAAGAAAATCATTATGAACGAATGAACAATGAGAAATAATTTATTTTGCAACTTAACCATATGGAGGAAAGAACTTGGCCTGCAGAAATAAACTTTCATTAGGAAATTCACGAAATTACATTTTTTTTTAAGGTTAAATAAACGCTAGGGTTTAAAATAGTCTGGGATGGGCTGGACTAAAGATTTTTTAGATGCAGAACAATTATTAAAGCTCATATCAATCCAATGGACCTTGGGAGTCAGACCTCAAGCTAGTCCCTTGCTAATTGATAAGACCCACTTGTGATGGATATGCTTGGCTGCAGTAACCGTCAATGCTGTGATCCGAGTCGGTCCAAATTCGGCCATTCAGGTTTGTCGCTCTTCGTCTCCTCCCTTGCACATCACTCATAATTTCCTGGAAAAAACTCCAATGCCGGTGGTTGACCTCTCTAGCCCTTTCTCAGTCCTGGAGCACTGCTCTGTCATTGAGCCTACCTCTTCTACCTCCCTCTCCAACAACCTCATTGCAGCTTCCACCCGATCCTCTGGTTGCTGAAGCGGTTTCCTAGGATATCCCTCAGGACCTCGCCATAACAGCCTCAGTCTCTCCTCTTCCCAACCAGGTCTCTACTCTGGAAGTAGACAAGTCCTCATTTAAACTAACAGGCAAGAGGAAGCCCAGGAAGAAGGTGCCTCCCAAATCAGGCCCAATCACCAGGCTATCCTCTGGCCCTTCATCCAAATCTTCTGTCCACGATTAAAGTTCTCTACTAGAACTATAGAGGCATAGGGAATTCTCATACTAAGTTTATGCTTCTTCATCTTTTAGATGTCAATTCTCCTGTTCTTTTTTTCCTCTCTGAGCCAGTGACCCCTTTTCTCTCTTCTAACTCCGTTGGAGTGCACTCCTTTGGTTTTGACTCCTTTTTCTCTAACTGTAACATTTCTCTTTGGTGTTTTCATAATTCTTCCTCCAAATCCAATTTCTCCCAATCTGACCAACATTTAACCATTCAGAACATTGATTCATCCACCTCTTCTTCCACTTTTATCACTGGTGTCTATGGTTCAATTGATTATAGAACTAGGAGATCCCTTTCAAACTACCTGGCTATTACCTCTTCCATTGCCATTCCTTGGTGCGTTATTGGTGATTTTAATGCCATCCTCTTGGCCTCTGAAAAACTCAACATTCGTCCCCCTTTTGCCTCCTCTATCAAAGACTTCAATGACATGGTTTTGGCCACTAGCCTGATTGACCTTGGGTTCAAAGGTAACCCCTTTACCTGGGCAAATAATAGACATGATCAGGCCTATGTGGTTGCTAGGCTAGATATGGCTTTTTCCAATTCTGCGTGGAGGAACATTTTCTTAGATCCTGTGATCAAGCATCTCCCCAGAATTTGCTCAAACCACAGTCCCCTTCTCCTATCACACAGAACTCCTCTCCTTGCTAAGAATCTCCCCTTCAAATTAGAATCCATGTGGTTATATCATGTTTCTTTTGCCAAAGTTGTAGAAAATAGTTGGGCTGTTACTTGCTGTGAGAACCCCCAGTTTGTCATGGCCCAGAAGCTCAAGATCCTGAAGCAGCATCTCAAGATCTGGAATAGAGATACTTTTGGTCAGCTTAAAGCAAGGATCGCTGAAGCTGATAATTCTGTCTTGGCTTGTCAGTATGACCACGTTGCATATCCCTCTGAAGCCAACCATCAGGAGTTGAACATAGCCAAGGCTGCCCTTCACAATTGGCTTCAAGCTGAATTTGTCCTTTGGAAGCAGAGGTCCAAAATTAGCTGACTTCAAGATGGAGACAAGAATATTAAGTTCTTTCACCATTCTGCTAAGGCTCGGGGTATTTTTAATCGCATTGACAGTATCTCAGTGGGCAACTTTGCCTTTGTTGAAGATAACCAAATTAGAGATCAAGTAGTGATCTATTTCTCCAGGTTAATGCAGTCTTCCTCGGTTTTTCCTTTAGAAGACCTTTTTGATATAATGGCCGCTCAGTCTCTGATGATCAAAATTCTATTCTCTCAGCAGTTCCTTCTGCTAAGTAGATTCATGATGCTGTCTTCCATCTTAAGAGAAATAGTTCGCCTGGTCTGGATGGTTTTCTTGGGTCTTTCTTCACAAGCTGTTGGCATGTTGTGGGGAATGATGTTATCTCAGCAGTCTCCCATTTCGTCTCCATAAGCAAGCTATTGAGGTCAACAAATGCTTATTTCCTTACTCTCATCCCTAAAAAGCAGTAACCTGTTCCTTTTTCAGACTTCTGCCCTATTAGCCTTTTGAGTTTTTCATATAAAATCATCTTTAAGATTTTGGCTAAAAGGCTTTTAGTTATCCTTCCTCTCTTAATTTCGAAGCACCAAGTTGCCTTTGTGAGAGGAGATCTAATCATCATCATGTGGCTCTTGCTCACGATTTTTGCCAGAAGCGAAATACTAAAGTCAATGGTGGTTCGGTGATTTTGAAATTAGATATCTCTAAGGCTTTTGACAAGCTTTAATGGAACTTCCTTTTCAGAGCTCTGCAATTCTTCAAAATCTCTTCAGACTGGATCAACCTGATTAGAGAGTTGGTTAGCACGGGTAGGGGCTTAGTTTTGATTAATAGAAGACCTTGTGGTTTCTTTGGTTCGTATTGTGGCTTAAAGCAAGGGGACCCCTTTCCCCTTATCTATTCATCCTTGCGGAAGAGATTCTGAGTTTGAATATTGAGCTTCTCATACAAGAAGGCAAGATTGTCTCCATTTCTCCGGTTTAGTCATCTCCTTGCCATCTTCTTTATGTTGACGATATCCTGGTCTTCTCAACATAGACTAAGACTCCTCAGGGCAGTTCTTTTATCTTCAAAAGAGCCAACTATATGTAGGTAAGGTTCCTATCAGAAGAGCTAACTTCATAGTGGGCTTCCTATCCATCCCTAGGGCATCCCTCCCCTCTTCCTACTTTGGTGTCCCTCTCTTCTTTGGTAGCCCTAAGCATGGCCTCTTCGATAAGATCTTAGATTCTATCAAATCAAGGCTAGCGGGTTGGAAGCTCAAATTCCTCTCCTTTGCCGGCAGACTTGCCTTGATAAAACATGTTCTCTCTCTCATCCCTCTCCATATCTCTTTGGCTATTCCCATCCCAAGGAAAACTTGTCTTCTCATTGAAAGATTGATGAGGAACTTTCTTTGGTTGGCCTCTCCTGACAGAACTAAGAGCAACTACGTGAAAAGGGAGAAAATTTGTTTATCCAAAAAAGAGGGAGGGCTAGGTCTGCGGAGAATGAAAGAGTTCAATGAGGCTTGTCTGCTTAAATTAGGCTGGGCTGTAGCCTCTGTGGGCTGTCTCGTTTTGTGCTATGTATTTTAAGGACTCCTTCATCTGGGACTCAGGCACCCCTAAGGGAGGTTCTTGTATTTGGAAAAAGCTGAGAT
Organism: Persea americana; assembly: GCA_029852735.1. NCBI lineage: Eukaryota > Viridiplantae > Streptophyta > Magnoliopsida > Laurales > Lauraceae > Persea > Persea americana. The sequence continues at coordinate 89,421,516 of CM056810.1, forward strand.
CTTTATCTCCCCTAATCCAATCTGGCAGCAAGTGGACAGTGGGTAATGGGAAATCTATCAGCCTATGGTTCGACTAATGGATTGATCACCTCTCTATTTTGTTGAGATTCCCCTTAATTCGGTTTTCTCTTATGGATAGAGTCATGGATATCATCCAAGAGAATTCCTGGTGCATTCCTCTGTACACGCTTGCAGATCTTAAGGAATTCATGCTTCTCTCAAAAATGAGATCTTGGTCCCTGACAGTTCTTCCCCTAACACCCTTTCCTGGATTGACTCCCCATCAAGAACCCTCTCTCTCTAGGCAGCTTGTCATCTCTTAAGAACCTCAGCAGTTGCTCTTCCATGGACGGGGCTCATTTGGACTAAGTATGTCAATCCTCGGTTGGCCACCTTCTCTTGGTGTCTTCTTCATAGGAAAACCCCTACATATTTCATGGCTAAAAATAGGGGATGTTCTATGGCATCAAGATGCCACAACTACCACCTGAGTGAAGAATTAGGTTCCCACATTTTCTTCTCCTACAACCTGGCAAATGCGTTGTGGTCTTGGCTCCTTGTCCCATGTGGTTATACTCTTCTAGCTCCCACCTTTGCTGCTGCCATCTGGGAAGCTATCTCCTTTGAGGGAGATGCCTCTGGAAGACAACTGGTTGATGTGGCCTTCTTCCACGCTATCTCCATTCTTTGGCTTCTTCGCAATGACTCCAAGCATAATGGCCGAAAGTCTACTATAGAGCGTGCTAAGGTGATTTTTGTAGATAGAATTAGAGGTATGATCATTTCCCTTAATTCTGTAAAGGTTGATATCTTTCACCATCCCATTTTTTTATTTTTGGGTATGGTTAATTAGGTGGCTCCTCTCTATACAATTTCTTTTGTTTGTTTGTTTTGCTTGTTTGACTTTGGGGGCTTTTTGCCTTTGTTTCCCCGGCCTCCTTTTCTTCTAATACCATTTAGAAAAAAAAAAAAAAAGGGATATGCTTGACCAGGCCTGGCTCCCCATTTGGCCTATTCAGCCCATGGGTCTAAGATTCAGGCCACCAATATTCTCATTCTAAAACCTCATTCAACTCAAGTGATACAAGAGACCATCTTTTCTGAAACCATGTCATGATGTTTAGGGCAAAACGAGGCGCACGCTGAGGCACATGCGGGACCAAGCTGCAAAGAAATGTGGGACATGGTCACTGGGTTGCTGAAGGAAGTAAATTTTGATGTTGTAAGTAGTTTGTTAGCACACTCTGATGTCTGTATCTGATTTCTGCTTTTAGGGTTTGTGTAATTGACATAAGCCTCATATATACTTAAAATGCAGGCGACTTTTTCCGATATTCTGAAACGGCTAGGTATGAAGCTAACTCAGCGTTCAAGCTTGTACCTTTTATTCTAGTGATCAATATATCGAATTTATTTGAAATGTTATATTTCTCAATGCTTTTAGAGATTTTACTGACGATTTTTTTCAATGCTTGCTGAGTGCTGGGGTTCAACAACCAATCATATTGTTATCTAATCTTCAGTGCACTACCATTCTTAGTCCAAAAAATATTGCAGCATATGGGAGATGTGAATTGTTAATGAGAATTCAAGTCCAAGCTTCCTAGTTGAATGACCCTAATCTCTGGTTAACGTAGGCCTCCTATTTTTCATTCATGTGCTCAAAACTAAGGGGCTCAGTCTGGAATACTTGGACATTTCTCTTTACTGCTTTTGTATCTGTGGTTGTTTCTATTTGAAAAGTAACACTATTCTCTTCCTATTGCAGAGGCTACCTTCAACACAAGCCTGTCCAACAGAAAGGCTGAAATAAGGAGACTTATTAAAGAAGCGATAGCAAGTATGACGGATGATGAAGACGAAGGAGGCGCGAAAGGGGGGAATAGAGTGGGCCGATGACCTCAACTATCATTTCCTCATAGCTTGGTGGGATCACTGATGACGATCCCATCGTAATGCTGGCTGAACATTTTATGGAAATGTACGAGAAAAAAAGGAAGAAGCTGCAGGCTTGATTGGATTCCAATCCCATCTGTGAGCCCAATGACCCAGTCCCTTTTCTATTTTCTTTTTAGATTGTTTTGGCCTAGTAGTTGTTAAGGGTATTTCAGTACTTTTCATATCTTATTTTTTTCAATTGCCTAATTTAGATTCTCAGAACATAACTCTATGGCTGGGATGTGCTTTAGGGCTTCTCTAGATGGAAGGGAAGTGGGGGGGAATCGAAAGTTTTGGGGAGAGGATTTGTTGAAGAACGACATTGGTTCAGTTGCCTTTTTTATGTTGAACTGGTAGCTGCTGGTTTCAGATTCTATTCTCTCTATTTCCTGATCTTCTCTTTATTTCTCGTCCTATTTGTTGTTGGGTGATTTGTGAATGTAGGGTGTGGGTTTGTATACTGTTTAGTGTGTTCTGCGAGTTGCATACAGGCTGCATTGTATCACAGGGACCCTCCCTTGCTGCTGCTTGTGTTATCCAACCAGCATTGCTGCACACAGATTGTTCCTACAACCTATAGTGCACCACAAAGGCTTCCTATTGTCCATTCATTTGCACAGAATTAGTGATTTAGTTGTCCCACCTGTCATATTATTGGATAGGGTCATATTCATGTCGGGGCCTGCCACTAAGCTTCTCAGTCTGGAATCTACTCTCTCTTCCTTTTGAAGAAGCTTACTTCAACATTTTATTGGATGGGATCATACTTTTATACTGCTTCTGTAGCTGTGGCAAGCTTCTGTTCGAAAACTGACACTTTTCTCTTCCTATTGGGGAGGTATACTTCAACATTAATTTATCCCATAGAGAGGCCCCTTAAGTTTTCGTTTCACTTCATTTCATTAACCTCCAAATTTTTTAAGTTTTTCAATCTCTTTATTTTCATTCTATGGGGAGCGGCAACTTTTTATTATTTTTCAGTTTTTCATTTTTAATGGGGTTTCTTATTTCTCTTGTATTTTACATCACTTTTTTTTTAAGCTCATTGAAGTTTTCTCAATCCTTTTTTTTTTTTTTTTAATTTCTCTCTGGTGTGAAAGATTGATGGAAATAATAAGTTTTCTACAGGTGGCCTCACCATGAAAGAATACGCACAGTATGAATTATAGAGGTTATTCTAAAGAGATTGGATATTTATCACCATCATATGATTTTATGTTAGACTGGAAATATGTTATTCTAGAGTTGTGATATGATAAGAAATACAAAGAATCATCTGAAATATAAACTTCAAAAAAAAAAAAAAAAGAAAAAAAAAAAGCAGCAGCCAAAAAGAAGAAGGGTTTTGAGTAAGTTAATAACAAAGTAGAATGAGAAACAAACTCTATGTAGCCAGATCTAACATAGTTTGAACAAGGCTTTGATGTTGATGATTATGATGTTAATGATAGAATAAAAACTCAACAATAAAATAAAAATCAATATAAGGTCATTTGTACCTGCCTCTTCTTCTGTGCTCAAAACTACCTTGTAAGGATGGGAGGGCTCTTCGTGAAATATTGAGAGGTGAGGGATAAAAGAGATGAGAGTAAAAGGGTAAAGAGAGAATAAGGCAAGAGATGAAGGGAATGGGGTAAAGAGGGAGGGGGCTATAACATTTATTTATAACATTTGAAACCCTAATTTGCTTCAGTGTAATAGCAGCTGTTCGATTTTGTAACTTTCCATCTAAGGGCGCATATGAAAATGTCGTACCCTAATATAAGTATCGCTCTCTCAACTTTTCTAAATATCGACTTTTAAATCTTTTGTAAGATTCTCAAACAATATGATAATTGAAGAAACATCGGAGAAATTAATAATCAACCAATATAAGTGGTCTTCCAACTATAAACGGAGAATGCATCTTCGATCTTCTAGATGGCACGCCACATTTTATTAGAAACTCTCTACAAACCATTTAGTAACAAAAAAGAACAAAAAAGGATGCCTAAATGAAATATTAACCATCCCCAATGTGGTGCCAAGTATTATAGATATGGTGTGTTGTGTGTGTGAGAGATTTTTGTTCCCTAGCTTGCCTCTAACTTCTCTTCAGGCTTATGGTCCTGGATTCTATGAGCTCATGGCAGGCCTGATGCAATGTCTCATTCTCGATATGAAATTTGGTTGTCTATAACAACAAGCAGAAACAGTGTTGATCGTCCAAGTATTGTGGCCATCTTCTTCTTCACTGTTTATGCTATTTGGATTTCTAGAAATGAGGTTGTCTTTAATGAGACCTTTTCATCTCTTTCAAGAGGAAAAATTCCTCCTAAAGACCTTCTTCACTCGCATACTGGTTTTCATAGATCTCCTGCTAATTCAAGAGTATAAGATCCTTCTCTTCCATTATCCAAAGGAAATCTAGATGGGTGATTGGCAATGGGCAGTCTATTTCTCTGTGGTTTGATAGATGGATTGATCAGGTCTCAATTGCTGACAGGTTTCCCTCTCTTCAGTTCTCTGAGCAAGACTTGGTGGCTGACATCATAGAGGAGAATTTATGGTGTATCCCCAACCATCCCCCTAACCATCTTAAGAACTTCCTGGATCTCTTCACCTCCTCCATCTCCATTGCCAGCAACTCTGAGGATGATCATTTGCTTTGGCAAGACAGCTCATCAGGGGATCTCTCTATCAAAGAAGCTTGGAACCTGCTGCGGACTAGGGAAAATGAAACTCTTTGGTCTGGGTTTATTTGGAACAAAATGATCAACCCAAGGCTGGCTTGCTTCAGTTGGAGGCTAATGCTTAGGAAAACCCCTACAGAACAATGGGTAAAAAAGAAGGGGTGGTCTTTGGCATCTAGATGCTCCAATTGCTGTATGGAAGAGGAATCTGATGTGCACCTCTTCTTCTTCTGCAATCTGGCTTCTCAGATCTGGTCGTGGATTCTTTTTTCTTCTGGTACCCAACCCTCCCACTTGCTCTCTGCCATTGTCATCTGGAACCTTCTTTCCAGAGGCAGACATCTTAGGAAGGAAGTCTGCAGCAGCTACCTTCTTCCAAGTTATCTCTGTTCTATGATTCCTCCGGAATGATGCCAAATTCAACTCTAAGAAGCATTCTCTGAAGAGAGCAAAGTCCACCATCAGAGATCGTCTTCAAGGAATGGACATGCCTGTGTTGAATTGATTTCTCTTGATTCTGTTCTTCTTTGTATCCTTCTAGTTTTGTTCTCTCAATTTTTGAGTCTTGGCAGCTAGGTGCCCTGCCCATTGCAGGTTTCCTCAAGCCTCCTATTTTGGTTTTCTTTTGGGAGCTTTCTTAATTCAAAGTTTACCCATAAGCAAAAAAACAGATCTCCTGCTAACTTCACCACCTATAGTTATATTCTTTCTTTTCGGGAGTGTTCATATCTAATCAGTATAGTCTCTTTGTTTATTTTCTTTTGAGCCCTATTTGCTCTCCTTTTGGCCTTGCTTTCTCTGTTTTTTTGTTTTTGGGGTTGGTTATTACTTAACCACCTTCTCCTTTCTTCTATTTTTTTTTTAACCTTTTAATAAAAATAGAAAAAAGTTTGGCTCCACTTCCTCTCATGCTTCAAAGTTCAACTAGAGGTGACTGGGAACCCATTCATGCCTAGCACAATATATTGGACTGTCATCGAAGTTAGGACATTTGAGGGCAGGCCTTGGCGCAATGGTAAAGTTGCTCCCTTGCGACCGGGTTGTCACAGGTTCGAAATGTGGGAAACAACCTCTCCACTTATGGGGGTGAGGCTACATACATCTAACCCTCCCTAGACCCCACAGTGGTGGGAGCCTCGTGCATTGGGTTGCCCTTCTATAAGAAGTTTATTATTTATTATCATGAGTCTTCAAATGGCTTCTCAGTGGTGCCCACTTATTGGAAATCCAAAATCCTTAAAATAAATGCCCATCTCTTTTGTATGAGGAATTTCACTCCATAGAAGTTGGGACACCATCAATTTGATCATGTTTGAAACACTTGAATATTTGATCAAGCATCATTACGCCCTACTTAGAAGGCCTTGAGATGCCATAGCCCTGCCCGACCCGACCCGACGCAGGAACACCCCACTACTTAGAAGAGAACGTCTTAACGTTGATTAAGGGTGTGCGTGACATTTGTAAGATACAAAGATCATGGCCCTCTATTTTGAAGGCTCTATTTTTATTTTATTTTTTTTAGTTTTTATGTATACGCTGATAAAAAAGTGTTAAAATTTTGATTGCTAAGATGGATGGCTATGACTTCATGATTGTACTTAAATTCAGTCCACATCTAGTATTGAAACCATCTGACCCTGTCCCACTGAGAGATTCTCATCATCTAATATGGGCTCGTGAAGGGATCAAATTTTAATGTTTGAAACCTGAGTGTTCACAAGATCTACCTTTAAAATTCGAAATAGCTCAAAATAAATACAATCTATGAAGTTGGATCAGATGTTAGACTCAACATATATAAAATATGTAAATTTTATAAATATCTTATTTACGCACATGTGATGAATCCAACAATGAGACGTTATAAGCACATGCATGCAGTATGATCGACCTAAAACTTTAATTTGGGCCCAAGCATCGAACCTGTAACCATTTCCCCCCACTTTCATTGTATACTATGGATAGATTTCATGGCTGGCAATTCATCCCCTTTTTTCAGATTTGGGTGACAGAATCTGCCCTCACAAATCTTGTACTTTCCAAACAAACTGGGAAAGACATGATGTCTTACCATATAAACAGAGAAAAGGTAAGATACTCCGCAGGGCGCGTTACTCTCACAGTTGACCTTAACCGTCCATCCAATGGTTCATTGAGATGGTTCCATCTCACCAATCTAAGTGACTCCATGAAACAGTGGCCCACCTAGGAATAATCATGTGTCCGCATTATAAGATGCCGTTTCGACCAACTGGCTTGTGGGCCCACCAACGGTCCGAGGGCTCCAATTTGGCTGCTTGTCACCTTTCCAGCAAAGGCCAAAAAAAAAAAAAAACCGCGTCTTTCGCATTCGGATGTCACCTGAGACTCTATTTAGAGCAGCCAACTCTCACTCGTTGAGACGCCAAGTATCAAGCCCTCAGCTCTCAGTTTCCAGCTTCTTCTTCTCTCTATAACGCTAGCGTTGTTAGGATTTCTTCTCTCTCTCTCTAAAAAGCGATCTAGAACACTAGAAACAAGAAAACTACAGAAATGGCTGGTGAGGGAAGACAAGGGAAAGTTGTGCTGATAATGGGGAAAGGAGAGGAGTTGAAGAAGTACGCGCAAAAGAACAAGAGAGGTAGAAAAAGGAAAGGAGAAGTGATGGACCAATGGAAGAAAGTAGGGGATAAGAAAGTGAAAATGAGTAGTGGATCGACATCAGGGACGGCGGAAGTAGAGAAACTAGAGGAGAAGAAGGTGAGAAAGACTAGAGGATCGACTGCAACTGCGGTTAAAGAGTCTCCAAGGAAGTGGCCCGTGAGGGAGAGGAAGGTGGTGGAGCGCTTTTCGTTTCCTCCGGTGAGGGAGTTGGCAAGCATGTTTTTATTTATCAAGAAGGTATGCGATTGTTTTCTTTTATCATTTCCTTCTCGATCTCTCTCTTTCTTTCTTCTTCTGGGTTTTGTGTGGTTTTTGGTTGATTGATTAGGGTGTTGGTTGGATTGCAGGGAAAGGGAATGAAGCTCAAAGACATTCCAAATGGTATGGTTTGTTTAGATCTTGTATGCTATTTGAGACTTCTTTTTTTATTTTCTGTATTATATACAAATATTTTTGTAAGATGTTTCGATCTTAAAGTATCGCTTGTTTTGAATAGGATCCTTTCTACTGAAAGAGATTCTATAAAATGTAGTTTTGATTTCAATGGTGGTGTGTGAAGTTTTTTTGATGGAAATAGAACTGACTTGTTACTTGTTTAGCATAGATGTTTTCTTTTTTAGGAAAATAGATTTTGTAAACTATTTTGATCTTAATGGTGTTTTGTGAAGTGTTGCAATGAAAATGGAACTGATGTGCTGCTTATTTTAGTAGAGAATCTTTTTCAACAAAAGAGATTTTGTAAACTATTTTGATCTTATTGGTGTTTTGTAAAGTCTTTTACGATGGAAATGAAATTGATTTGTTGGTTGTTTTTCAAGTTTTTTTTGTTTTTTTTTTTATCCCAAAAGAGATTTTTTAAACTGTTTTTTATCTCAACAGTTTTTTGTGATGGTAATGAAACTTGTGTTGCTTGTTTTTCAAAGGATTCTTTTTTACCAAAACAGATTTTATATTTTGATCCTTATACATATATAACATATAACAGTTCGGTTATGGTTAGGGATTAAACACACAATAATATAGATAACAAGGCCAAACGACCACAATGCCCTCGACTCCTAGATGGCTAACTCATACATCAATCTGGAATACAAGACATATATTTTTTTGCTTTCAAGTAAATTGTATTAAGAAAGGAGGAAACAGGGCAGAAAGCCCCCCAAACAGAGAAGGACAAACAAAAACTAGATTTTGTAAACTGCCTTGATGTTAATGGTGTTTTGTGAAGCATTTGCGATGGAAATGGAACTGATGTGTTGCTTGTTTTGCATAGGATGTTTATACAGAAAGAGATTTTGTAAACTATTTTGCACGGAATTTTTTTTTTTTTTTTTACTGAAAGATCTTTTTCAGATCTTAATAGTACGAGTTTTGTGAAATTTTGTGACGGAATTGAAACTTACGTGTTGCTTGTTTTGCATATGATTCTTTTTTTTACCAAAAGAGATCTTGTAAACTGTTCTGAACCTAATGGTGTTTTGTGAGTGGCGCGGCGAAATCAAGCGACAATCTAGCTACGAACAATAAACACATGAATACACAAATCCACACAATCATAAGCAAAACAATCATAAAGATAAAGACACAATATGTATGTAGTTCCACATAATCACCTACATCTATGGAGAAACCTCAGCTCAATTCATTTCTCTTCTTTTATGCGTATGGGTAGGGTTTCAACATACACCAATATATATAATATGGACACTTGATCAAAATTCCCTTGAACACTAGATAGCTAACACATATATCAATTCGGTCAACCTTGGAATACAAGAAATACCCCAATTGCTTTTGCAATGGAAGTGGAACTGATGTATTGCTTATTTTGCATAGGATGTTTTATACAAAAAGAGATTTTGAAAAAAGGTTTGACCTTAATGGCGCTTTGTGAAGTTCTTTATGATGCAAAAGAAATAGATGTGTTGGTTGTTTTGAAAACGATTTTTTTTCTACAAGAAGAGATTTTGTAAATAGGTTTGATCTTAATGGTGTTTTGTGAAATTTTCACAATGGAGTTGGAATTGACGTGTTACTTGTTTTGCATAGGTTTTTTTTTAACAAAGATTTTGAAAATTGTTTTGATCGTAATAGTATTTTGTGAAGCTTTTGTAATGGATGAGTTGCTTGTTTTGTATGAGAAATACTATGAGATTTTGTAGACTGTTTTGATCTTAATGGTGTCATGTGAAGTTTTTAAGATGGAAATGGAACTGGTGAATTGCCCTTTTTTTTTTTTTTTAAATAGAGTTTGTCATAGAATTTTGCATCCATGTCATCAACTTTTTTTTCCACTCTGGTTGTCCTTATATTTTCCTTTCCATTACAAATCATTCATAATGGGCACAAAGTAGTCCATTAAATGTACTGTATGGTGACTAAAGGCCTATTTGTTTGATCGATATTGAATTCCTTTGTAATTCCTATGAAAGAGGATAAAGGTGGAGAGGGCCCATCAAACAATGCAATCACCTTTTTCCATTTTTATTTTATTTTATTGGTTTGATCGGTAACAATGATCTTTTTTTTAATAGGGAGTTAGTGTTTTGTTTTTATTTTTCTATTTGCATTGGATGCCTATGATTTCTAGACAGTGCCCATGAGATGATGGCATATGGGCCCAAATGTGCCCACCGGTGTGGCCACAAAGAGACTCAAATGTTCAGTTGACCAGGTCAGCAACTTGTAAAGGCCTTACTTTCTTATGTTTTAAATAAACATGAATGGCGGTTACCATCTAAAGAAATTTGAGTAGCTGACCATGATAATCCATTTTTCATTTGGTCCTTAAAGATTTATATTGTCTAAAATGTATTTAACATGGTAAAAAAAAACATACCACTTTGTATCTAATTGAAAACAAAAGAAGAAAAAATGGAGAAAAACTCATTCTCATCTGTTCCCTGTTTGAAACAGACTTGCATGTATTAGATCTTGAAAATAATGTCCTCCAATTCAAATACCGATTTTTAAAGACTGAAACCTATTTTGATTAAAGTTAAACTACATGTGTGAAGTTTCTGATGAAGAAAACACGTGAAAAAACACACTAAAAACAGAGAAAGGATTTTTTGGTACACCAACTAAGGGAGCTTGGACCCCCCATTGAGCCCCTGCGTGAGGTAAGGGAGCCCTCTGGTGAGGGTCGAATACCTCGGTTGAGGTGAAGAGCTCTAGGGTGAGGGAAGGTGGTATACCCAGGGTCGATCTTTGGGCAGTCAGGTGAGAATTGATGCATCTTACAACTAAGGTTAGATGTCGTGCGTTTTCGAAAAAGGTTCAGTGTTGATTTTCTAACGGTGCTTTGTAATGCTAACTATTGCTTCTCTTTTAAAACCTTTTTGTAAACCTTTTCCTCTGCCAACTTAATCAACTATAATGGTTAATAAGAATCTGTGGAAGAGAAGTTTGGGACAACCCCCCGGCTGATAGATTTGGCTAGTTTAGGACTAAGTTTAGAATTCCTCTGATGTAATAGCTAAAAAAAAAAAGTCCTTGTAAACCTACTCTACATGCTAAATATGTGAACTGCCAAAAAAAAGGGAAAGGGAGGAATGCCCAGAAAATAGATCACTTGGTCCACGATTTAAAAAAAAAAAAGAATCACACAATTCAACAAAGTTGTTAGTTTTTAGAATTGGGATTTCTAAATTGGTCTAAATTATTGTGATTTTTCAGTCTTTTGTGATTTATATATGCAATTCAAATCATTTTACATATGTTTTGACTTGATTCGTATGATTGAGGTTGTGAATGGTATGATTTTAACAACCTTTCATCTTATCTGAATATGCGGTTTACATGTAAAGTGTGTAGGCAAGAAGTCTAATGCTTATTATCAACAATATATAAATTACCACATTTTTGTGGTAGGGACATAGTGCCCTCCCATAGGGAGCATGAGTGTTTCAGGTTTGCTTACCTATTGACAAGCACCTGTCCCAGCCAATGTGGTGGCCTAGGAGAAAGAAGAATTGTCTTGACTTGTTGTCCACAAATGGATGGCTATTGTTTTCTGATCTTGTTCACTGTTTCAGTGGCTTATAAGTTGTCAAAGAAAAAAGCTGATAGCAACCTCCAGATGCTTCACACAATTCTCTTCGGAAAGAAATCAAATGTGAAGTCTCCTTCTTATGCCTTTTACTTTACGTCATTTCAATTTACATTGAAATCGCATGATGTCTTGTTCTTTTTTTGTTGTGCGAAGTTCTTCTTCTCATGTTGTTTGCTTGGTTGCAAGTTACCAGAGTGTTTGAAACCTCTAATTTCCTTACAGAAGTTAACAATTGTATCGATTTTGCAGAAGTACAATATGAAACGTAATATATCCCAATTTTCTGGCTTTGTTTGGACTCAGAATGAGGTACTTCCAATACAAAAGGCTTTATTTTTTTTTCCTTTCATCACATTGAGGTATGTTTGTTTACATAAGGGGAGGAGTAAAGGAATATATATAAAAGGTCAAATTTGTACCCGTTCGATCATTTTACTTGTTAAGTAAAGTCAAGTTAAATAAAGTTGAGTATCAAATCAAAAGCACTTTAATTCAAAACTCCCTCCTTTTTTTTTCAAAAAAAGTCAAAAAGTAACTACCTTTATTCACTAAAAGACAAAAAAAAACTCCATTTCCCCATACAAAAAGTCAAAAAATTACATCTCAAACAACTAAAAATAAAATACCATCATAACCCATTTATATTTTATTCCCTCTTTTTATTTCACTTTACTCCACTTTATTTTAAAAGTAAAATGCCAAACGGGCCCAAGAAAGAGGATGGGTGAAGAGTATATGCACTATATGACAAAAGAGATTTTTCCTGAAGTTATTGCACTTAGGGGGAGTAAATGCAAGAAGACAAAATTAGGTTGGAGAGGATTCTGTCAGGTTGGTCGTCTTAATCTACTCTCCCTTTTAACATCCAAGAAAGTATAGAGTAAAAAAATCACATATATGACTTTTCGCTCTTACTCTAGAAATTTAAATACCATGACGTACTTCTTCAATTTTCTTTACTTCTCTCCTGCAAATAAACATAAAAGTGCATGGTCAATTGATTACCAAACTTTCGATTATTGCTGCCACTAAGATCAACATCTTTGTTCTTTACCAAAAAAGATCAACATCTTAATTTGCTGCTGTTAACAATGTTTTGCTGATTGACACATCTTTTCTGCAGGAAAAAGAAAGAGAAAAACTAAAAGTGAAAATTGATAAATGTTTTAAGGAATGCTTGTTTTATTTCTGTGAGTTGCTTGACATCCCTGTTACCAAGGAATCAAAGAAGGTTGGTCGTTGATTGAAAATGTCTTCTAATGCCTGTATTATTTATTTCTATGAATTACTACATCTGGCTATATGCCTTTTCAGGTGGAACTATCCACAAAATTATTGAAATTCTTAGAATCTCCACATGCTACGACAGATGTCTTACTTGCTAGGAAGAGACAGGTTTTTATAGTACTATATGTATTTGGAAGTTCTTATGGCCATGTCAATGCTTGAGTGTATTTTTATTTTACTAGTGATATTTGTTGCTTCTTTTAGTCCAAGAGAGGTGACAAGCGTACAAGGACGGTCAATATGATCCAGGCATCATCACCTGAAGAACTGGCGGAAGTAGAAGGATCACTGGAGGTTATTTCTCAAAACTGACATATGAGTATTATCCTAGCTAAGAATTTCTTTTTTTTGTCTATTATAACAGTTGCTTGAATATTATACTGCGAATCATAATACTCGCTATTTTTAGCTATGCACACACGAACTCCTGATTGGGACGAGTTCTTTATTTGTCTTAATGTGGATGCTATGGATTTCTTGATTTTATTTCTTTTCTTAGATTAGCATTGAAAGATGATTGTACAAGATGGATTTAAAAACCTAGACTTGGACTCGGACCAAGTCAAATCGTGCCGAACTTCTCTACAAAAGAAGGCCTTTCTATCTCCCCTCTCCAAACTCTTATCCTTCCCAACCATCGGTCACGTCAATTAACTCTATCATCTTCCCAAGACATTCATCAATCCTCTCTCACCAACACCTTTTCAAATGGGGACCTTTATCTTATTCAATAGTGCTTAGGGTGAATAAATGGTAAAAAAATTAGTCACTTAGGAAGCTAAATAGAAAACGAAAGGGCTTTAAACCCTTTTGAGGTGGATCTCAACTTGGCCTTTGTGATGAGTCCGAGTCGACTTGGCCTTAGCCAATTTCTCAAACCATAGGAATGAGGGATCACAAGTTGTAAGAGCTTTTGTTAGTAGTGATGACATCCCCATAAGGCTTATTTATAGGATTTGCCAAACAAGATCCAAGAAAATTATCAGATAAGCAAAGAACTTACACAATTCAAGAATATGTTACCTCAATCTTAATTGAGATTAAATTAGATTAGAAAGAAGCATATTAAAACGCCCTAACTATAGGCATAGGATTATAGATAGGTCATATTTATTTCTGAATTCACATTAAGTACTCATGCAAGGTAATTAAAATTTATGATATTTGTTATGTGAGCTTTCTGGGAAAGAACTTTTTTCCTATTGGTTTCTTTGTGAATATGGGTAAGCCTTCTTTGTGATATAGGTTAGCCTTCTTTGTGAGGGTTTGGACGTGAGGTATAGGTAGCACTTTGACTTACCTTACTAGATTAGGATTGACTTTGTAGAGGACTTATCTGAGAGACAAGGTTTCATTAATTTTTGAATCAGACAACGTATAAATCAACAGAGCCGATTAACAAGATTAAGGTGCAAGGTGACTCTTTGAAAAATTCTTATTTTCGCTCCCAAGGAGGCAGACGTCTGGGGTCACTAGGTGTTGGATGGATTCTTCAAGATTATAAAGGTATGGTTTTCTACATGTTCACCCAATAAGGCAAAGGTGTTGGCTATTTTGGAAGCCATAAAAATCTTCTCTTGGTCTTTCCAATGGATTTGGTAGTGGAGAGTCACTCCTCCAATGCGATTTCTTGGATTTCTCAGAATAAGTTCAAGCCTTGAAAGCTCTACTTCGTCTTCATAGAAACCAAATCTTTGATTTTCTGTTTTAGTGTTTTTTCCATAATGAAGTTCGGTCAACTAATGGGATTGCGGATGCCCAAGCAACATAAGGGGTTCTTAGATCACCTTTAGAGGTAGATATTATTTTCCCCCATTAAAAGTGCCACTTTCTCCCTAAATGGCACTTTTAGTGGCAGAAAATAATTCCCCCCTCTAAAAACGAGAAGTGCTTATCTTTTAGTGGCGGAAAACAATTTCCCCCACTAAAGGCGTTTTTTCCACCTCTAAAAGTCATATTGTGAGGGCCGAGTATATGTCTCTCATAGTGCTCTGTCTTAATTATAATTTTCTTATTCATTTCCAATCAAACTCAATTTTGATGATATAAATTGTTAGGTCATTAACCGACACCATTAATATGGTATCAAAGCTAGGCATGTTACTTCTATCTATCTATTCCATTTGCTACCATCTATCTGTTCTGTCTGTTAGTCGGGTTTCAAATTTGAACGACTAAGGTCATAAGTTTGAAACCCATGGGAGGCATGTTACCACCATTTGTCTATCCACCATCAATATTGGAAACTTATGCTTTTTTTTTTTAAAGGAGGTAATTTGTATTAAGAAAAAGACAGAGAAAACATAAGCTCATAGAGCCCCCAGAAGAGAAATAAACAACCAGAGCTCAAAAAAATATAGCAATACAAAGAAAAACCCAAAAAGAAGGAAAACTGAAATTTAGTTGCTTATGATTGGAGCCACTGGAACACCCAAGGAATGCAAAAGATACTGAAGATGCTGACTAATGGAAGGATTTATAGCTATCCAGTGGAATTTCTTATTGATCTTCCCAAGAGAGAACGGGAGAAGCAGGGACTGAGGGTACTATTCGAACATCCGTGGGTCTACAACAGATATGTGACCTACCAAAGAAATGCATATGCGTACTCATTAAAGGACAGTGTAAGATCATCTTATGCCCTTTGAGAAGATCCCCACTCGAAGCTCTTCTAAATCACATTCGATGTTGAAAATCATGCAAGGGTACCTAAAAGAGCCTCACAAACTCTTTTTTTAACAGTAAGGGCGTCACAAAATTGAGGTCGAATTTCTAATCAACCCGGAGAGAATGATGCAAAGATAGGGTGCAAAAGGCTCATCTCAGGCCATGACATGTTACCAAAAAGGGAAAATACCTCACGAGGATTTGTTTCATGTTAACTTACTCAAATGCCACAGGTTGGAGCTTCCTAATTGTTAAAGCTCTTTAATGGTTAAGGTCCGAATATTTGAGGAGGAACGGTTTTTTACTTTGGAAGTGTTAAAAGCCGTCCCTAATAAGCAGTGGCTCAAAACTGCACAAAAAATTCCGTTCCAAATCATCACTTTTGGTGTAGTGACAAGCGTAATCTTATACAATAATCTCTTTTTTAAAATCTCTTAACCAATAAAAAGTTCCCCACAAAACTGCTTCTCTTACCCAAAAATCTCACTGCAAAGTGTCTTGAATAAAATTCATGCTCTTTCCAAATTCATCTCTCCTCTTTCACAAAGCTTACTCACTTTCCCTAATGTCTTTTTAATAAAATTAATTTTATTACCAAATATATTCTTCCCCTCTCATGAATCTCTCTTAAGGTACTCAATTAAGTACTAAACTTTATATTTTAATGAAAGAGATTCCTAATTCCTACAAAACAAAAATTGTGAAGTTTTCTAATTGTGTTCTATGTATCTTGCGTGTTTCTTTAAAAGTTCTTGGACTTAGAATGAAATCACGCCAATTCATGGTGTTCATTCATTTGAAGAGGGAGAGAGATCTGACTTTCATGCACCAATGTTAGAAAGAAATGAAAAATGGGCTTAGCTTGTATTTGAGTTAACTGGTAGAACTCAGAAAAGGCATCTATAGATTGACGGTATGAGGCTATTATGCAATGAAAATAAAATATGCATTTTTGAGCATTTTAGGCAACGATCCATTTCTTATCAGACTATCTTTGGTCAGTATCTTTCCAACAATTGTATCATTACAAAATGGTTCTACTCTTGAAGATGCAAGTCCATTTTCCATTTCAAACATTAGCATTAACTGCATGTTTGAAGATCTTGAAATTACTTCAGGCAAGATCTCACTGAAAACTTGCTATTAGGGTCTCATTTCACATTAAAAAAAAAAAAAAAAACCCTATGTGAGTAAGATTCCATTTGTGAAAAATGTTTGTTTCATTTGATTGTAGAGATTCAACATTGGATCAAGGCAAAAGATTTTGACTATTGGATAATGTTAAACCTATTTGAGAACCCATTTTATCATCTGATCGCTTCATTTTGTGTGCCATCTCCAATCCAAAATAGGACTTCCTATTGCACATCCCCTGCCAAGCATTACTCAGACACACAAAATGTTTGTAATGGTTCTCATTGGATGAAAACTACACAGAGAAGCCTACACGCACTCTGCGAGCTTCAAATAGCTAGGCCAGATCTTTGCCAAATAATGATTCAACCATTTCTTAACTTTCAAAGAACACTAAGCTGAGATAGAAATCACCATAAACTTCATTCACTTCAACTTCATACTAATTTAAATCTCAGACTCTTATTTCTTTCCCTAAAATCTTGAAACAATGCAATCACGTGTTAAAAAAAAAAAAAAGGAATTGCATTTGCTAACTAATATTATGCAAACCCTTCGATCTTTGAAAATAAATGATTGATATCTCACTGAACTGATTATGATGTCTTGTTGGTGATCACTATCTTTCTGTAGATCCATCAATGTCCCAACCCACTTGTTTTGAGTTCGTTGTTGCCAGTGGCCCACTGGATCATATATGTCACGATCTCTTTCAAAAGTATTTACATGTAAAAACAACATTTTCCTGGTATTCTAGCCATTGTACGAGTACTTGCTCCAATTGACAAAAAAATTCTTCTAGTTTTCGGCAGGCACATAGTCTAGAAGATTAGTTTATTCGGATTATACCTTTAACTTAGGCCTTCGATGTTTGAGAACTGCATGACAATGAGGAGACTGCTAAAATGGGTTAAAATGGGTTTATGGAATGAATTAGTATGTCAAGAACTTAATATGGATGGTGCTACTATAACGCCTAGGCTTCATGCAGATTTCCCAAGAGGGCATTTTATGTCATTTATTATGAGATTTCTTTCCTAATGTGATGTTTTTTCGTTTCACCATGTTTGGGTGACAAAAATGGAGTATGGAAGGAAACTTATATTGTGACACTAGTTACCTTTACTTCCATAGGCATCTTTCTTTTTACCACAAAAAAGGTGTTACAAAGATTGGTGAAAACCTAATGACAAAAAAGTGCTTTATAATCTTCAAATACACACACAAACACACTCTTTCTTTCTCTTTCTTATTTCTCTCTCTCACCTATAGTTTACCTCCTACTTTCCAAATAAATATTTTACTACACCTCTACTTTTATTTCGACAAACCTCTCCTTTACCTTCTTTGTCATCCAGCTCACCTTTACTCCACTTTCATAAGAGACTTGCAGAGGGCTTGAGTGTCTTCTTTCTTGAGAGGCCTTTTTCTTCCTGAGAAAATTTTTACTGCTATTAATAGGTACTATTTTGTCGGTCACCGTCGAGGTTGATGACGCCGTAGCTATCATTAGAGTAGACAGAATCACTTTTAGAATGATCACCCTCATCTTCCTCTGTTGGCTCTCCAGTGTCATCAGAAGAAGATCTTTCCGCACAGAAGATCTTAACAGCTTTTCTAGGCTTTTGAAGTTGGGTTCTTTTTAACAAGTGCAGCCTTTTACTTTGATTTGGTCTCAGCAGTTCTCTTGCTTTACACATGCTCCTTTTCATTTTCTTCCTCTGCTATACTCACCACATTGTCACTCTCTTCATGCACTATGCATCCTGTTCTTCCAAAACACCTTCAGAGCTAGGAGGCTCTGCATCAACCCTAGAAGAATCTCTAGTCCCCTTTTTAACTTCAGACATAATCACTCTTTGTATGCTTTCAAATGTGCGAAATGGAAGCAGAGGGAAAGAAATTCGGAGCAATGACTTCGTTCCCTGTTTTGCAAAACTGAGGGGCTTTGAAGGAGGCTGAATGAAAAGACTTATAGAGAAATGGAGGCCACCTGATTTGGGATTTGTGAAGTTCAGTGTAGGTGTGAGTAAAAGGCACATAAGGACTGGAAGGCATAGGAGGTATCTTGAAATGGTGCAGATGAGGTTCTACTGTCTTTCCTAGGCTTGGTTTATATATAGAGAGGCATTAAGAATTTAAAAAGATGGTGATAGAACTCATAATAGAGAATCTAATCAAATGGTCACGCAAAAAGTTCCAAAAAAAAAAAAGGTCGAGCAAAAAGGGAGGACAACCAATGCGGTTTGTGTGCATTCTAAAGGGAGATTTGGAAGCTCTCATTGTCAGTGACTGCAACTTTCTTACAAGTACACAGAGATGCTATTCTCTAGCATCCCATTATTAGTGCAAAATAATCGCACGATCAAAACCGATCATTACTTTCTCTTTGGTGTATCAATTCACAAGTAGTGATTCTTAGAACCTATTCTTAAAAAGATGAATGGTGTAGATAACCTCACACGAGGCACATTAGTCATGCATCCACACATGTGTACACTTCTCCCTATATCTCTGTTCCTGCTGTGTCAATACACCAAAAAAGAATGCTTTGATTGTTCTTTTGATCCTTAATTTTGCAAACCCCTATCTGATTGGAACCATTCCACTCACTATTTATCGTTTTCTACTTATTCTTTTTTTTTTTGGCTAATGTTGACATTTGTTATATCCAGGAGCGTATAACAACAGAGGATGATGTCAGTGAATATGAGGAGCATAAAGCCGAATCGAAAGAACAAGAAAACTTCCTGCCTGAAGAATATGGCATTGAGGTCAAAAAGGAGCTTGAAGAGAAAGAACAGGATGCTGCTTCAAAGAAGGAAAAAGTAACACTCATTAAAAAAAAACCCGCCTCAAAAACCGTAACAGAGAAGCAGCAAACTGGTACATCATTCCTGTCTTGAAACTACTAAAATATATAGGTTTCACCATCCTCTCTTCTTAGCCGTTGACATTCTGTTTTGTAGATAGAGCATGAAGAAAATCATTGTGAACGAATGAACAATGAGAAATAATTTATTTTGCAACTTGTACCATATGAAGGAGAGAACTTGGCATGCAGAAATAAACTCTCATAAGCAAATTCACAAAATTACATTTTTTAGGTTAAATAAACGCTAGAGTTTAAAATTGGCAGGGATGGGCTGGACTAAAGATTTTTTAGATGTAGACCAATTATTAAAGCTCATATCAATCCAATGGACCTTGGGAGTCAGACCTCAAGCTAGTCCCTTGCTAATTGATAAGACCCACTTGTGACAGATATGCTTGGCCAGGCTTGGCCCTCCATTTGGCCTATTCACCCCATGGGTCTAAGATTCATGCCACCAATATTCTCATTCTAAAACCTCATTCATCTCAAGTGATACATGAGACCATCTTTTCTGAAACCATGTCATGATGTTTAGGGGAAAAGGAGGCGCATGCTGAGGCACATGCGGGACCAAGCCACGAAGAAATGTGGGACATGGTCACTGGGTTGCTGAAGGAAGTAAAATTTGATGTTGTAAGTAGTTTCTTATCACACTCTGACGTCTGTATCTGATTTCTGCTTTTAGCGTTTGTGTAATTGACATAACCCTCATAAATACTTAAAATGCAGGTGACTTTTTCAGATATTCTGAAACGGCTAGGTATGAAACTGACTTGGAGTTCAAGCTTGTACCTTTCATTCTAGTGGTCAATACATAGAATTTGCTCGAAATGTTATATTCTCTATGCTTTTAGAGATTTTACTGACGATTTTTGTCAATGCTTGCTTAGTGCTGGTGCTCAATAACCAACCATATTGTTATCTAACCTTCAGTGCACTACCAGTCTTACTCCAAAAAATATTGCAGCATATGGGAGATGTGAATTGTTAATGTGGATTCAAGTCCCACCTTCCTAGTTGAATGGCCCTAATCACTGGCTAACGTAGGCCTCCCATTTTTCATTCATGTGCTCAGAACTAAGCGGCTCAGTCTGGAATACTTGGACATTTCTTTTTACTGCTTTTGTCTCTGAGGTTGTTTCTATTTGAAAAGTCACACTATTCTCTTCCTATTGCAGAGGCTAACTTCAACACTAGCCTGTCCAACAGAAAGGCTGAAATAAGGAGTCTTATTAAAGAAGCGATAACAAGTATGACCGATGATGAGGAGGAAGAAGATGCGGAAGATGAGGAGGAAGAAAATGCGAAAGGGGGGAATAGAGTGGGCTGATGACCTCAACTATCATTTCCTCGTAGCTTGGTGGGACGACTGATGACGATCCCATCATATTGCTGGTGGAACATTTTGTGGGAATGTATGAGAAAAGAAGGAAGAAGCTGCAGGCTTGATTGGATTACAATCCCATCTGGGAGCCCAATGACCCAGTTCCTTTTCTATTTTATTTTTAGATTGTTTTGGTCCAGTTGTTGTTAAGGGTATTTCAGTACTTTTCATATCTTATTTTTGTCAATGGCCTAATTTAGATTCTCAGAACATAACTCTATGGCTGGATGTGGGCTTCTCTAGATTTTTTTTTTTTTTTTTTTTTTTTTTTTGGGGTGGTGGGGGTGGGGCGCGGAATCGAAAGTCTTGGTGAGAGGTTTGTTGAAGAAAGATACTGGTTCAGTTGTCATTTTTATGTTGAACTGCTAGTTGTTGGTTTCAGATTCTATTCTCTCTATTTCCTGATCTTCTCTTTATTTCTCTTCCTACTTCTTGTTGGGCGATTTGTGAATGCGGGGTGTGGGTTTGTATACTGTTTAGTGTGTTCTGCGAGTTGTATACAGGCTGCATTGTATCACAGGGACCCTGCCTTGCTGCTGCTTGTGTTATCCAGCCAGCATTGCTGCACACAGATTGTTTCCTACAACCTGTAGTGCACCACAAAGGCTTCCTGTTGTCCATTCATTTGCACAGAATTAGTGATTTAGATGTTCCACCTGTCATATTATTGGATAGGGTCATATTCATGATGGGGCCTGCCACTAAGCTTCTCAGTCTGGAATCTACTCTCTCTTCCTATTGAAGAAGCTTACTTCAACATATTATCGGATGGGATCATACTTTTATACTGCTTCTGTAGCTGTGGCACGCTTCTGTTCGAAAACTGACACTTTTCTCTTCCTATTGGGGAGGTATACTTCAACATTAATTTATCCCATAGAGAGGCCCCTTAAGTTTTCGTTTCACTTCATTTCATTAACCTCCAAATTTTTTAAGTTTTTCATTGACCTCCAAATTTTTTAAGTTTTTCAATCTCTTTATTTTCATTCTATGGCGAGGAGCGGCAACTTTTTATTATTTTTCAGTTTTTCATTTTTAAAGGGGTTTCTTATTTCTCTTGTATTTTACTTCACTTTTTTTTAAGCTCATTGAAGTTTTCTCAATCCTTTTATTTATTTATTTTTATTTCTCTCTGGTGAGAAAGATTGATGGAAATATTAAGTTTTCTACAGATGGCCTCACAATGAAAGAAGTAGGCTCAGAAAAAATATGCAACTTTTCAGTTCCTATGCATTTCCCTTAATAAGAGGGGCTCTTTATTCCCTCTAGAAGTCTCCTCTCTTTTGTTTTAATAAAATGGTTGGCTAGCTCTCACCCCACTTTCGATGGCTCAATACCTAGTCATACTCTCCTAGGAAAGCAACTAAGTCCATCTAAAAATTGCATGTAAGTAACCCAAGCCAAAACTCAAGATCCAACCTGAAGCCCAAACTAGAGCTTTAGGTGACACGGAAAACTCCTACCCAATTGTCCATCATCATCGGTTTTCTCTTGACAGGGAGAGTTGTTGGGTTGTTCGCTAAAAATAATGACATCAACACTGTCCAAATTTGCTGTGATGTAGTGTCCTTTACATCATCTAATAGGAAATTATCAGGTACAAACTATTGATTAGAATCATTAATAAGGAAAGAATACGTACAGTATGAATGATAGAGGTTATTCTAAAGAGATTGGATATTTATCACCATCACATGAGTTTATGTTAGACTGGAAATATGTTATTCTAGAGTTGTGATATGATTAGAAATACAAAGAATCATATGACATATAAACTTCAAAAAAAAAAAAAAAAAAAAAAAAGCAGCAGCCAAAAAGAAGAAGAAGGGTTTTGAGTAAGTTAATAACAAAGTAGAATGAGAAACAAACTTTATGTAGTTAGATCTAACATAGTTTGAACAAGGCTTTGATGTTGATGATGACGATGTTAATGATAGAATCAAAACTCAACAATAAAATAAAAATCAATATAAGGTCATTTGTACCTGCCTCTTCTTCTGTGCTCAAAACTACATTGTAAGGATGGGAGGGCTCTTCGTGAAATATTGAGAGGTGAGGGATAAAAGAGATGAGAGTAAAAGGGTCAAGAGAGAATAGGGCAAGAGATGAGGGGAATGGGGTAAAGAGGGAGGGGGCTATAACATTTATTTATAACATTTGAAACCCTAATTAGTTCTTTTCAGTGTAATATCAGCCGTTCGATTTTGTAACTTTCCATCTAAGGGCGCATATGAAAATATCGTACCCTAATATAAGTATCGTTCGTTCAACTTTTCTAAATATCAACTTTCAAATCTTTTGTAAGATTCTCAAGCAATATGATAATTGAAGAAACATTGGAGAAATTAATAATCAACCAAAATAAGTTGGCTTCCAACTATAAACGGAGAATGCATCTTTGATCTTCTAGATGGCACGCCACATTTTATTAGAAACTCTCTACAAACCATTTAGTAGCAAAAAAGAAAAAAAAAGAAAAAAAAAAAAGGATGCCTAAATGAAATATTAACCATCCCCAATGTGGTGCCAAGTATTATAGATAAGGTGTGTTGTGTGTGTGAGAGATTTTTGTTCCCTAGCCTGCCTCTAACTTCTCTTCAGGCTTATGGTCCTGGATTCTATGAGCTCATGGCAGGCCTGATGCAATGTCTCATTCTCCATATGAAATTTGGTTGTCTATAACAACAAGCAGAAACAGTGTTGATCGTCCAAGTATTGTGGCCATCTTCTTCTTCACTGTTTATGCTATTTGGATTTCTAGAAATGAGGTTGTCTTTAATGAGACCTTTTCATCTCTTTCAAGAGGAAAAATTCCTCCTAAAGACCTTCTTCACTCGCTTACTGGTTTTCATAAATCTCCTGCTAATTCAAGAGTATAAGATCCTTCTCTTCCATTATCCAAAGGAAATCTAGATGGGTGATTGGCAATGGGCAGTCTATTTCTCTGTGGTTTGATAGATGGATTGATCGGGTCTCAATTGCTGACAGGTTTCCCTCTCTTCAGTTCTCTGAGCAAGACTTGGTGGCTGACATCATAGAGGAGAATTTATGGTGTATCCCCAACCATCCCCCTAACCATCTTAAGAACTTCCTGGATCTCTTCACCTCCTCCATCTCCATTGCCAGCAACTCTGAGGATGATCATTTGCTTTGGCAAGACAGCTCATTAGGGGATCTCTCTATCAAAGAAGCTTGGAACCTGCTGCGGACTAGGGAAAATGAAACTCTTTGGTGTGGGCTTATTTGGAACAAAATGATCAACCCAAGGCTGGCTTGCTTCAGTTGGAGGCTAATGCTTAGGAAAACCCCTACAGAACAATGGGTAAAAAAGAAGGGGTGGTCTTTGGCATCTAGATGCTCCAATTGCTGTATGGAAGAGGAATCTGATGTGCACCTCCTCTTCTTCTGCAATCTGGCTTCTCAGATCTGGTCGTGGATTCTTTTTTCTTCTGGTACCCAACCCTCCCACTTCCTCTCCGCCATTGTCATGTGGAACCTTCTTTCCAGAGGCAAAGACATCTTAGGAAGGAAGTCTGCAGCAGCTACCTTCTTCCAAGTTATCTCTGTTCTATGATTCCTCCGGAATGATGACAAAATCAACTCTAAGAAGCCTTCTCTGAAGAGAGCAAAGTCCACCGTCAGAGATCGTCTTCAAGGAATGGACATGCCTGTGTTGAATTGATTTGTCTTGATTCTGTTCTTCTTTGTATCCTTCTAGTTTTGTTCTCTCAATTTTTGAGTCTTGGCAGCTAGGTGCCCTGCCCATTGCAGGCTTCCTCAAGCCTCCTATTTTGGTTTTCTTTTGGGAGCTTTCTTAATTCAAAGTTTACCCATAAGCAAAAAAATAGATCTCCTGCTAACTTCACCACCTATAGTTATATTCTTTCTTTTCGAGAGTGTTTATATCTAATCAGTATAGTCTCTTTGTTTATTTTCTTTTGAGCCCTATTTGCTCTCCTTTTGGCCTTGCTTTCTCTGTTTTTTTGTTTTTGGGGTTGGTTATTACTTAACCACCTTCTCCTTTCTTCTATTTTTTTTTAACCTTTTAATAAAAATAGAAAAAAGTTTGGCTCCACTTCCTCTCATGCTTCAAAGTTCAACTAGAGGTGACTGGGAACCCATTCATGCCTAGCACAATATATTGGACTGTCATCGAAGTTAGGACATTTGAGGGCGGGCCTTGGCGCAATGGTAAAGTTGCTCCCTTGCGACCGGGTTGTCAAAGGTTCGAAATGTGGGAAACAACCTCTCCACTTATGGGGGTGAGGCTACATACATCTAACCCTCCCTAGACCCCACAGTGGTGGGAGCCTGGGTTGCCCTTCTATAAGAAGTTTATTATTTATTATCATGAGTCTTCAAATGGCTTCTCAGTGGTGCCCACTTATTGGAAATCCAAAATCCTTAAAATAAATGCCCATCTCTTTTGTTTGAGGAATTTCACTCCATAGAAGTTGGGACACCATCAATTTGATCATGTTTGAAACACTTGAATATTTGATGAAACATTATCACGCCCTACTTAGAAGGCCTTGAGATGCCATAGCCCTGCCCGACCCGACCCGACCCAACCCAGGAACACCCCACTACTTAGAAGAGAACGTCTTAACGTTGATTAAGGGTGTGCGTGACATTTGTAAGATACAAAGATCATGGCCCTCTATTTTGAAGGCTCTATTTTTATTTTATTTTTTTTAGTTTGTATGTATACACTGATAAAAAAGTGTTAAAATTTTGATTGCTAAGATGGATGGCTATTACTTCATGATTGTACTTAAATTCAGTCCACATCTAGTATTGAAACCATCTGACCCTGTCCCACGTAGCGATTCTCATCATCTAATATGGGCTCATGAAGGGATCAAATTTTAATGTTTGAAACCTGAGTGTTCACAAGATCTACCTTTAAAATTCGAAATAGCTCAAAATAAATACAAACTATGAAGTTGGATCAGATGTTAAACTCAACATATAAAAAATATGTAAATTTTATAAATATTTTATTTACGCACATGTGATCAATCCAACAATGAGACGTTATAAGCACATGCATGCAGAATGATCGACCTAAAACTTTAATTTGGGCCCAAGCATCGAACCTGTAACCATTTCCCCCCAGTTTAATTGTATACTATGGATAGATTTCATGGCTGGCAATTCATCCCCTTTTATCAGATTTGGGTGACAGAATCTGCCCTCACAAATCTTGTACTTTCCAAACAAACTGGGAAAGACATGATGTCTTACCATATAAACAGAGAAAAGGTAAGGTACTCCGCAGGGCGTGTTACTCTCACAGTTGACCTTAACCGTCCATCCAATGGTTCATTGAGATGGTTCCATCTCACCAATCTAAGTGAATCTGTGAAACAGTGGCCCACCTAGGAATAATCATGTGTCCGCATTATAAGATGCCGTTTCGACCAACTGGCTTGTGGGCCCACCAACGGTCCGAGGGCTCCAATTTGGCTGCTTGTCACCTTTCTAGCAAAGGCCAAAAAAAAAAAAAAAAACCGCGTCTTTCGCATTCGGACGTCACCTGAGACTCTATTTAGAGCAGCCAACTCTCACTCGTTGAGACGCCAAGTATCAGGCCCTCAGCTTTCAGTTTCCAGCTTCTTCTTCTCTCTTTAAGATGGATGGCTATTACTTCATGATTGTACTTAAATTCAGTCCACATCTAGTATTGAAACCATCTGACCCTGTCCCACGTAGCGATTCTCATCATCTAATATGGGCTCATGAAGGGATCAAATTTTAATGTTTGAAACCTGAGTGTTCACAAGATCTACCTTTAAAATTCGAAATAGCTCAAAATAAATACAAACTATGAAGTTGGATCAGATGTTAAACTCAACATATAAAAAATATGTAAATTTTATAAATATTTTATTTACGCACATGTGATCAATCCAACAATGAGACGTTATAAGCACATGCATGCAGAATGATCGACCTAAAACTTTAATTTGGGCCCAAGCATCGAACCTGTAACCATTTCCCCCCAGTTTAATTGTATACTATGGATAGATTTCATGGCTGGCAATTCATCCCCTTTTATCAGATTTGGGTGACAGAATCTGCCCTCACAAATCTTGTACTTTCCAAACAAACTGGGAAAGACATGATGTCTTACCATATAAACAGAGAAAAGGTAAGGTACTCCGCAGGGCGCGTTACTCTCACAGTTGACCTTAACCGTCCATCCAATGGTTCATTGAGATGGTTCCATCTCACCAATCTAAGTGAATCTGTGAAACAGTGGCCCACCTAGGAATAATCATGTGTCCGCATTATAAGATGCCGTTTCGACCAACTGGCTTGTGGGCCCACCAACGGTCCGAGGGCTCCAATTTGGCTGCTTGTCACCTTTCTAGCAAAGGCCAAAAAAAAAAAAAAAAACCGCGTCTTTCGCATTCGGACGTCACCTGAGACTCTATTTAGAGCAGCCAACTCTCACTCGTTGAGACGCCAAGTATCAGGCCCTCAGCTTTCAGTTTCCAGCTTCTTCTTCTCTCTTTAAGATGGATGGCTATTACTTCATGATTGTACTTAAATTCAGTCCACATCTAGTATTGAAACCATCTGACCCTGTCCCACGTAGCGATTCTCATCATCTAATATGGGCTCATGAAGGGATCAAATTTTAATGTTTGAAACCTGAGTGTTCACAAGATCTACCTTTAAAATTCGAAATAGCTCAAAATAAATACAAACTATGAAGTTGGATCAGATGTTAAACTCAACATATAAAAAATATGTAAATTTTATAAATATTTTATTTACGCACATGTGATCAATCCAACAATGAGACGTTATAAGCACATGCATGCAGAATGATCGACCTAAAACTTTAATTTGGGCCCAAGCATCGAACCTGTAACCATTTCCCCCCAGTTTAATTGTATACTATGGATAGATTTCATGGCTGGCAATTCATCCCCTTTTATCAGATTTGGGTGACAGAATCTGCCCTCACAAATCTTGTACTTTCCAAACAAACTGGGAAAGACATGATGTCTTACCATATAAACAGAGAAACGGTAAGGTACTCCGCAGGGCGCGTTACTCTCACAGTTGACCTTAACCGTCCATCCAATGGTTCATTGAGATGGTTCCATCTCACCAATCTAAGTGAATCTGTGAAACAGTGGCCCACCTAGGAATAATCATGTGTCCGCATTATAAGATGCCGTTTCGACCAACTGGCTTGTGGGCCCACCAACGGTCCGAGGGCTCCAATTTGGCTGCTTGTCACCTTTCTAGCAAAGGCCAAAAAAAAAAAAAAAACCGCGTCTTTCGCATTCGGACGTCACCTGAGACTCTATTTAGAGCAGCCAACTCTCACTCGTTGAGACGCCAAGTATCAGGCCCTCAGCTTTCAGTTTCCAGCTTCTTCTTCTCTCTTTAAGATGGATGGCTATTACTTCATGATTGTACTTAAATTCAGTCCACATCTAGTATTGAAACCATCTGACCCTGTCCCACGTAGCGATTCTCATCATCTAATATGGGCTCATGAAGGGATCAAATTTTAATGTTTGAAACCTGAGTGTTCACAAGATCTACCTTTAAAATTCGAAATAGCTCAAAATAAATACAAACTATGAAGTTGGATCAGATGTTAAACTCAACATATAAAAAATATGTAAATTTTATAAATATTTTATTTACGCACATGTGATCAATCCAACAATGAGACGTTATAAGCACATGCATGCAGAATGATCGACCTAAAACTTTAATTTGGGCCCAAGCATCGAACCTGTAACCATTTCCCCCCAGTTTAATTGTATACTATGGATAGATTTCATGGCTGGCAATTCATCCCCTTTTATCAGATTTGGGTGACAGAATCTGCCCTCACAAATCTTGTACTTTCCAAACAAACTGGGAAAGACATGATGTCTTACCATATAAACAGAGAAACGGTAAGGTACTCCGCAGGGCGCGTTACTCTCACAGTTGACCTTAACCGTCCATCCAATGGTTCATTGAGATGGTTCCATCTCACCAATCTAAGTGAATCTGTGAAACAGTGGCCCACCTAGGAATAATCATGTGTCCGCATTATAAGATGCCGTTTCGACCAACTGGCTTGTGGGCCCACCAACGGTCCGAGGGCTCCAATTTGGCTGCTTGTCACCTTTCTAGCAAAGGCCAAAAAAAAAAAAAAAACCGCGTCTTTCGCATTCGGACGTCACCTGAGACTCTATTTAGAGCAGCCAACTCTCACTCGTTGAGACGCCAAGTATCAGGCCCTCAGCTTTCAGTTTCCAGCTTCTTCTTCTCTCTTTAAGATGGATGGCTATTACTTCATGATTGTACTTAAATTCAGTCCACATCTAGTATTGAAACCATCTGACCCTGTCCCACGTAGCGATTCTCATCATCTAATATGGGCTCATGAAGGGATCAAATTTTAATGTTTGAAACCTGAGTGTTCACAAGATCTACCTTTAAAATTCGAAATAGCTCAAAATAAATACAAACTATGAAGTTGGATCAGATGTTAAACTCAACATATAAAAAATATGTAAATTTTATAAATATTTTATTTACGCACATGTGATCAATCCAACAATGAGACGTTATAAGCACATGCATGCAGAATGATCGACCTAAAACTTTAATTTGGGCCCAAGCATCGAACCTGTAACCATTTCCCCCCAGTTTAATTGTATACTATGGATAGATTTCATGGCTGGCAATTCATCCCCTTTTATCAGATTTGGGTGACAGAATCTGCCCTCACAAATCTTGTACTTTCCAAACAAACTGGGAAAGACATGATGTCTTACCATATAAACAGAGAAACGGTAAGGTACTCCGCAGGGCGCGTTACTCTCACAGTTGACCTTAACCGTCCATCCAATGGTTCATTGAGATGGTTCCATCTCACCAATCTAAGTGAATCTGTGAAACAGTGGCCCACCTAGGAATAATCATGTGTCCGCATTATAAGATGCCGTTTCGACCAACTGGCTTGTGGGCCCACCAACGGTCCGAGGGCTCCAATTTGGCTGCTTGTCACCTTTCTAGCAAAGGCCAAAAAAAAAAAAAAAAACCGCGTCTTTCGCATTCGGACGTCACCTGAGACTCTATTTAGAGCAGCCAACTCTCACTCGTTGAGACGCCAAGTATCAGGCCCTCAGCTTTCAGTTTCCAGCTTCTTCTTCTCTCTTTAAGATGGATGGCTATTACTTCATGATCGTACTTAAATTCAGTCCACATCTAGTATTGAAACCATCTGACCCTGTCCCACGTAGCGATTCTCATCATCTAATATGGGCTCATGAAGGGATCAAATTTTAATGTTTGAAACCTGAGTGTTCACAAGATCTACCTTTAAAATTCGAAATAGCTCAAAATAAATACAAACTATGAAGTTGGATCAGATGTTAAACTCAACATATAAAAAATATGTAAATTTTATAAATATTTTATTTACGCACATGTGATCAATCCAACAATGAGACGTTATAAGCACATGCATGCAGAATGATCGACCTAAAACTTTAATTTGGGCCCACGCATCGAACCTGTAACCATTTCCCCCCAGTTTAATTGTATACTATGGATAGATTTCATGGCTGGCAATTCATCCCCTTTTATCAGATTTGGGTGACAGAATCTGCCCTCACAAATCTTGTACTTTCCAAACAAACTGGGAAAGACATGATGTCTTACCATATAAACAGAGAAAAGGTAAGGTACTCCGCAGGGCGCGTTACTCTCACAGTTGACCTTAACCGTCCATCCAATGGTTCATTGAGATGGTTCCATCTCACCAATCTAAGTGAATCTGTGAAACAGTGGCCCACCTAGGAATAATCATGTGTCCGCATTATAAGATGCCGTTTCGACCAACTGGCTTGTGGGCCCACCAACGGTCCGAGGGCTCCAATTTGGCTGCTTGTCACCTTTCCAGCAAAGGCCCAAAAAAAAAAAAAAAACCGCTTCTTTCGCATTCGGACGTCACCTGAGACTCTATTTAGAGCAGCCAACTCTCACTCGTTGAGACGCCAAGTATCAGGCCCTCAGCTTTCAGTTTCCAGCTTCTTATTCTCTCTATAACGCTAGGGTTGTTAGGATTTCTTCTCTCTCTCTCCCTCTCTAAAAAGCGATCTAGAACACTAGAAACAAGAAAACTACAGAAATGGCTGGTGAGGGAAGACAAGGGAAAGTTGTGCTGATAATGGGGAAAGGAGAGGAGTTGAAGAAGTACGCGCAAAAGAACAAGAGAGGTAGAAAAAGGAAAGGAGAAGTGATGGACCAAAGGAAGAAAGTAGGGGATAAGAAAGTGAAAATGAGTAGTGGATCGACATCAGGGACGGTGGAAGTAGAGAAACTAGAGGAGAAGAAGGTGAGAAAGACCAGAGGATCGACTGCAACTGCGGTTAAAGAGTCTCCAAGGATGTGGCCCGTGAGGGAGAGGAAGGTGGTGGAGCGCTTTTCGTTTCCTCCGGGGGAGTTGGCAAGCATGTTTTTATTTATCAAGAAGGTATGCGATTGTTTTCTTTTATCATTTCCTTCTCGATCTCTCTCTTTCTTTCTTCTTCTGGGTTTTGTGTGGTTTTTGGTTGATTGATCAGGGTGTTGGTTGGATTGCAGGGAAAGGGAATGAAGCTCAAAGACATTCCAAATGGTATGGTTTGTTTAGATCTTGTATGTTATTTGAGACTTCTTTTTATATTTTATGTATTATATACAAATATTTTTGTAAGATGTTTCGATCTTAAAGTATCGCTTGTTTTGAATAGGATCCTTTCTACTGAAAGAGATTCTATAAACTGTAGTTTTGATTTTAATGGTGGTGTGTGAAGTTTTTTTTTATGGAAATAGAACTGACTTGTTACTTGTTTAGCATAGATGTTTTCTTTTTTAGGAAAATAGATTTTGTAAACTATTTTGATCTTAATGGTGTTTTGTGAAGTTTTGCAATGAAAATGGAACTGATGTGCTGCTTATTTTAGTAGAGAATCTTTTTCAACAAAAGAGATTTTGTAAACTATTTTGATCTTATTGGTGTTTTGTAAAGTCTTTTACGATGGAAATGAAACTGATTTGTTGGTTCTTTTTCAAGGTTTTTTTTTTTATTTTATCCCAAAAGAGATTTTTTAAACTGTTTTTTATCTCAACAGTTTTTTGTGATGGTAATGAAACTTGTGTTGCTTGTTTTTCAAAGGATTCTTTTTTACCAAAACAGATTTTATATTTTGATCCTTATACATATATAACATATAACAGTTCGGTTATGGTTAGGGTTTAAACACACAATAATATAGATAACAAGGCCAAATGACCACAATACCCTCGACTCCTAAATGGCTAATCCATACATCAATCTGGAATACAAGACATATATGTTTTTTGCTTTCAAGTAAATTGTATTAAGAAAGGAGGAAACAGGGTAGAAAGCCCCCCAAACAGAGAAGGACAAACAAAAACTAGATTTTGTAAACTGCCTTGATGTTAATGGTGTTTTGTGAAGCATTTGCGATGGAAATGGAACTGATGTGTTGCTTGTTTTGCATAGGATGTTTATACAGAAAGAGATTTTGTAAACTGTTTTGCACGGAATTTTTTTTTTTTTTACCCAAAGAGCTTTTTCAGATCTTAATAGTACGAGTTTTGTGAAATTTTTGTGACGGAATTGAAACTTACGTGTTGCTCGTTTTGCATATGATTCTTTTTTTTACCAAAAGAGATTTTGTAAACTGTTCTGAACCTAATGGTGTTTTGTGAGTGGCGCGGCGAAATCAAGCGACAATCTAGCTACGAACGATAAACGCATGAATACACACATCTACACAATCATAAGCAAACAATCATAAAGATGAAGACACAATATGTATGTAGTTCCACAGAATCACCTACATCTACGGAGAAACCTCAGCTTAATTCATTTCTCTTCTTTTATGTGTATGGGTAAGGTTTCAACATACACCAATATATATAATATGGACACCTGATCAAAATTCCCTTGAACACTAGATAGCTAACACATATATCAATCCGGTCAACCTTGGAATACAAGAAATACCCCAATTGCTTTTGCAATGGAAGTGGAACTGATGTGTTGCTTGCTTTGCATAGGATATTTTATAGAAAAAGAGATTTTGAAAAAAAGTTTTGACCTTAATGGTGCTTTGTGAAGTTCTCTACGATGCAAAAGAAATAAATGCGTTGGTTGTTTTGAAAATGATTTTTTTCTACAAGAAGGGATTTTGTAAATAGGTTTGATCTTAATGGTGTTTTGTGAATTTTTCACAATGGATTTTTATGCTAACGATTGGTAAATTATTATTAAGAGAAAGCAAGGGCAGGAGCCTTTAGGAAAGAGAGAAAGAAAAATACACCATAGAAAAGAAAGCAAAAATGAGGCAGTACTCCTCTGAACAGGTGGGAGATTAGCCAACATGAGCCCAACATAAAGGAAACTAAAACCAGCTGGGAGAACCTGCTGGGAGAAGCAGCTCCGAGCCCCAAAGTGGGCAGAGAAAAAATAAGGCCAACTTCCAAAAAATGGAGCCCAACAACCAAAAGGAGAAGCAGAGCACCAACTACTACTTCGTAATAGTTACCACAATGGAATTGGAATTGATGCGTTACTTGTTTTGCATAGATTTCTTTTAACAAAGATTGTGAAAATTGTTTTGATCGTAATAGTGTTTTGTGAAGCTTTTGTAATGAGTATTATCCTAGCTAGGAATTTCTTTTTTGTCTATTATAACAGTAGCTTGAATATTATACTACGAATCACAATACTTGCTATTTTGAGCTATGCACACACAATCTCCCTATTGGGACGAGTTCTTTATTTGTCTTAATGTGGATGCTATGGGTTTCTTGATATTATTTCTTTTCTTAGATTAGCATTGAAAGATGATTGTACAAGCTGGATTTAAAAACCCAGACTTGGACTCGGACCAAGTCAAATCGTGCTGAACTTCTCCACGAAAGAAGGCCATTCTGTCTCCCCTCTCCAAACTCTTATCTTTCCCAACCATCACTCACGTCAACTCTATCATCTTCCCAAGACATTCATCAATCCTCTCCCACCAACACCTTTTCAAATGGGGACCTTTATGTTATTCAATAGTGCTTAGGGTGAATAAATGGTAAAAAAATTAGTCACTTAGGAAGCTAAATAGAAAACAAAAAGGGTTTTAAACCCGTTTGAGGTGGATCTCAACTTGGCCTATGTGATGAATCCGAGTCGACTTGGCCTTAGCCAATTTCTCAAACCCTAGGAATGAGGGATCACAAGTTGTAAGAGCTTTCGTTATTAGTGATGACATCCCCATAAGGCTTATTTATAGGATCTGCCAAACAAGATCCAAGAAAATTATCAGATAAGCAAAGAACTTACACAATTCAAGAATATGTTACCTCAATCTTAATTGAGATTAAATTAGATTAGAAAGAAGCATATTAAAACGCCCTAACTATAGGCGTAAGATTATAGATAGGTCATTTATTTCTGAATTCACATTAAGTACTCATGCAAGGTAATTAAAATTTATGATATTTGTTATTTGAGCTTTCTGGGAAAGAACTTTTTTCCTATTGGTTTCTTTGTGAATATGGGTAAGCCTTCTTTGTGATATAGGTTAGCCTTCTTTGTGAGGGTTTGAACGTGAGGTATAGGAACGAAGGCCGTTTGTTAGCACTTTGAATTACCTTACTAGATTAGGATTGACTTTGTAGAGGACATATCTGAGAGACAAGGTTTCATTAATTTTTGAATCAGACAACGTATAAATCAACAGAGCCGATTAACAAGATTAAGGTGAAAGGTGACTCTTTGAAAAATTCTTATTTTCGCTCCCAAGGAGGCAGACGTCAGGGGTCGCCAGGTATTGGATGGATTCTTCAACATTATAAAGGTATGGTTTTCTACATGTTTTCCCAATGAGGCAAAGGTGTTAGCTATTTTGGAAGCCATAAAAATCTTCTCTTGGTCTTTCCAATGGATTTGGTAGTGGAGAGTCACTCCTCCAATGCGATTTCTTGGATTTCTTAGAATAAGTTCAAGCCTTGAAAGCTCTACTTCGTCTTCATTGACACCAAATCTTTGATTTTCTGTTTTAGTGTTTTTTCCATAATGAAGTTCGGTCGACTAATGGGATTGCGGATGCCCAAGCAACATAAGGGGTTCTTAGATCACCTTTAGAGGTGCATATTATTTTCCCCCATTAAAAGTGCCACTTTCTCCCTAAATGGCACTTTTAGTGGCGGAAAATAATTCCCCCCTGTAAAAACGAGAAGTGCTTATCTTTTAGTGGCGGAAAACAATTTCCCCCACTAAAGGCGTTTTTTTCCACCTCTAAAAGTCATATTGTGAGGGCCGAGTATATGTCTCTCATAGTGCTCTGTGTTAGTTATAATATTCTTATTCATTTCCAATCAAACTCAATTTTGATGATATAAATTGTTAGGTCGTTAACTGACATCATTAATATGGTATCAAAGCTAGGCATGTTACTTCTATCTATCTATTCTATTTGCCACCATCTATCTATTATGTTTGTTAGTCGGGTTTCAAATTTGAACGACTAAGGTCATAAGTTTGAAACTCATGGGAGGCATGTACCACCATTTGTCCATTCACCATCAATATTGGAAACTTGTGCTTTTTTTTTTTTTTTTAAGAAGGTAATTTTTTTTTTAAGAAAATGAGAAAGAAAACATAAGCTCATAGAGCCCCTAGAAGAGAAACAAACAACCAGAGCTAAAAAAAATACAGCAATACAAAGAAAAACCCAAAAAAGAAGGAAAACTGAAATTTAGTTGGCTATGATTGGAGCCACTGGAACACCCAAGGAATGCAAAAGATACTGAAGATGCTGACTAATGGAAGGATTTATAGCTATCCAGTGGAATTTCTTATTGATCTTCCCAAGAGAGAACGGGAGAAGCAGGGACTGAGGGTACTATTCGAATGTCCGTGGGTCTACAACAGATATGTGACCTACCAAAGAAATGCATATGCTTACTCATTTAAGGACAGTGTAAGATCATCTTATGCCCTTTGAGAAGATCCCCACTCGAAGCTCTTCTAAATCACATTCAATGTTGAAAATCATGCAAGGGTACCTAAAAGAGCCTCAGAAACTCTTTTTTTAACAGTAAGGGCGTCACAAAATTGAGGTCGAATTTCTAATCAACGCCGAGAGAATGATGCAAAGATAGGGTAAAAAAGGCTCATCTTAGGCTATGACATGTTACCAAAAAGGGAAAATACCTCACGAGGATTTGTTTCATGTTAACTTACTTAAATGCCACGGGTTGGAGCTTCCTAATTGTTAAAGCTTTTTAATGGTAAAGGTCCGAATATTTGATGAGGAACGGTCTTTTCCTTTGGAAGTGTTAAAAGCCGTCCCTAATAAGCAGTGGCTCAAAACCACACCAAAATTCCATTCCAAATCATCACTTTTGGTGTAGTGACAAGCGTAATCTTTTACAATAATCTCTTTTTAAAAATCTCTTAACCAATAAAAAGTTCCCCACAAAACTGCTCCTCTTACCCAAAAATCTCACTGCAAAGTGTCTTGAATAAAATTCATGCTCTTTCCAAATTCATCTCTCCTCTTTCACAAAGCTTACTCACTTTCCCTAATGTCTTTTTAATAAAATTAATTTTATTACCAAATATATTCTTCCCCACTCATGAATCTCTCTTAAGGTACTCAATTAAGTACTAAACTTTATATTTCTAATGAAAGAGATTCCCAAATCCTACAAAACAAAAATTGTGAAGTTTTCTAATTGTGTTCTATGTATCTTGCGTGTTTCTTTAAAAGTTCTTGGACTTAGTATGAAATCACGCCAATTCATGGTGTTCATTCATTTGAAGAGGGAGAGAGATCTGACTTTCATGCACCAATGTTAGAAAGAAATGAAAAATGGGCTTAGCTTGTATTTGAGTTAACTAGTAGAACTCAGAAAAGGCATCTAAAGATTGATGGTATGAGGCTATTATGCAATGAAAATAAAATATTCATTTTTGAGCATTTTAGGCAACGATCCATTTCTTATCAGACTATCTTTGGTCAGTATCTTTCCAACAATTTTATCATTACAAAATGGTTCTACATTTGAAGATGCAAGTCCATTTTCCATTTCAAACATTAGCATTAACTGCATGTTTGAAGATCTTGGAATTACTTCAGGCAAGATCTCACTGAAAACTTGCTATTAGGGCTTCATTTCACATTAAAAAAAAAAAAAACCCTATGTGAGTAGGATTCCATTTGTGTAAAATGTTTGTTTCATTTGATTGTAGAGATTCAACATTGGATCAAGGCAAAAGATTTTGACTATTGGATAATGTTAAACCTATTTGAGAACCCATTTTATCATCTGATCGCTTCATTTTTTGTGCCATCTCCAGTCCAAAATAGGACTTCCTGTTGCACATCCCCTGCCAAGCATTACTCAGACACACAAAATGTTTGTAATGGTTCTCATTGGATGAAAACTACACAGAGAAGCCTACACGCACTCTGCGAGCTTCAAATAGCTAGGCCAGATCTTTGCCAAATAATGATTCAACCATTTCTTAACTTTCAAAGAACACTAAGCTGAGATAGAAATCACCATAAACTTCATTCACTTCAACTTCATACTAATTTAAATCTCAGACTCTTATTTCTTTCCCTAAAATCTTGAAACAATGCAATCACGTCTTAAAAAAAAAAAGGAATTGCATTTGCTAACTAATATTATGCAAACCCTTCGATCTTTGAAAATAAATGATTGATATCTCACTGAACTGATTATGATGTCTTGTTGGTGATCACTATCCTGTAGATCCATCAATGTCCCAACCCACTTGTTTTGAGTTCGTTGTTGCCAGTGGCCCACTGGATCATATATGTCACGATCTCTTTCAAAAGTATTTACTTGTAAAAACAACATTTTGCTGGTATGCTAGCCATTGTACAGAGTACTTGCTCCAATTGACAAAAAATTCTTCTAGTTTCGGCAGGCACATAGTCTAGAAGACTAGTTTTATTCGGATTATACCTTTAACTTAGGCCTTCGATGTTTGAGAACTGCATGACAATGAGGAGACTGCTAAAATGGGTTAAAATGGGTTTATGGAATGAATTAGTATGTCAAGAACTTAATATGGATGGTGCTACTATAACGCCTAGGCTTCATGCAGATTTCCCAAGAGGGCATTTTATGTCATTTATTATGAGATTTCTTTCCTAATGTGATGTTTTTTCGTTTCACCATGTTTGGGTGACAAAAATGGAGTATGGAAGGAAACTTATATTGTGACACTAGTTACCTTTACTTCCATAGGCATCTTTCTTTATACCACAAAAAAGGTGTTATAAAGATCGGTGAAAACCTGATGACAAAAAAGTGCTTTATGATCTTCAAATACACACTCAAACACACTCTTTCTTTCTCTTTCTTATTTCTCTCTCTCACCTATAGTTTACCTCCTACTTTCCGAATAAATATATTACTACACCTCTACTTTTATTTCGACAAACCTCTCATTTACCTTCTTTGTCATCCAGCACACCTTTACTCCACTTTCATAAGAGACTTGCAGAAGGCTTGAGTGTCTTCTTTCTTGAGAGGCCTTTTTCTTCCTGAGAAACTTTTGACTGCTATTAATAGGTACTATTTTGTCGGTCACCGTCGAGGTCGATGACGCCGTAGCTATCATTAGAGTAGACAGAATCACTTTTAGAATGATCACCCTCATCTTCCTCTGTTGGCTCTCCAGTGTCATCAGAAGAAGATCTTTCCGCACAGAAGATCTTAACAGCTTTTCTAGGCTTTTGAAGTTGGGTTCTTTTTAACAAGTGCAGCCTTTTACTTTGATTTGGTCTCAGCAGTTCTCTTGCTTTACACATGCTCCTTTTCATTTTCTTCCTCTGCTATACTCACCACATTGTCACTCTCTTCATGCACTATGCATCCTGTTCTTCCAAAACACCTTCAGAGCTAGGAGGCTCTGCATCAACCCTAGAAGAATCTCTAGTCCCCTTTTTAACTTCAGACATAATCACTCTTTGTATGCTTTCAAATGTGCGAAATGGAAGCAGAGGGAAAGAAATTCGGAGCAATGACTTCGTTCCCTGTTTTGCAAAACTGAGGGGCTTTGAAGGAGGCTGAATGAAAAGACTTATAGAGAAATGGAGGCCACCTGATTTGGGATTTGTGAAGTTCAGTGTAGGTGTGAGTAAAAGGCACATAAGGACTGGAAGGCATAGGAGGTATCTTGAAATGGTGCAGATGAGGTTCTACTGTCTTTCCTAGGCTTGGTTTATATATAGAGAGGCATTAAGAATTTAAAAAGATGGTGATAGAACTCATAATAGAGAATCTAATCAAATGGTCACGCAAAAAGTTCCAAAAAAAAAAAAGGTCGAGCAAAAAGGGAGGACAACCAATGCGGTTTGTGTGCATTCTAAAGGGAGATTTGGAAGCTCTCATTGTCAGTGACTGCAACTTTCTTACAAGTACACAGAGATGCTATTCTCTAGCATCCCATTATTAGTGCAAAATAATCGCACGATCAAAACCGATCATTACTTTCTCTTTGGTGTATCAATTCACAAGTAGTGATTCTTAGAACCTATTCTTAAAAAGATGAATGGTGTAGATAACCTCACACGAGGCACATTAGTCATGCATCCACACATGTGTACACTTCTCCCTATATCTCTGTTCCTGCTGTGTCAATACACCAAAAAAGAATGCTTTGATTGTTCTTTTGATCCTTAATTTTGCAAACCCCTATCTGATTGGAACCATTCCACTCACTATTTATCGTTTTCTACTTATTCTTTTTTTTTTTGGCTAATGTTGACATTTGTTATATCCAGGAGCGTATAACAACAGAGGATGATGTCAGTGAATATGAGGAGCATAAAGCCGAATCGAAAGAACAAGAAAACTTCCTGCCTGAAGAATATGGCATTGAGGTCAAAAAGGAGCTTGAAGAGAAAGAACAGGATGCTGCTTCAAAGAAGGAAAAAGTAACACTCATTAAAAAAAAACCCGCCTCAAAAACCGTAACAGAGAAGCAGCAAACTGGTACATCATTCCTGTCTTGAAACTACTAAAATATATAGGTTTCACCATCCTCTCTTCTTAGCCGTTGACATTCTGTTTTGTAGATAGAGCATGAAGAAAATCATTGTGAACGAATGAACAATGAGAAATAATTTATTTTGCAACTTGTACCATATGAAGGAGAGAACTTGGCATGCAGAAATAAACTCTCATAAGCAAATTCACAAAATTACATTTTTTAGGTTAAATAAACGCTAGAGTTTAAAATTGGCAGGGATGGGCTGGACTAAAGATTTTTTAGATGTAGACCAATTATTAAAGCTCATATCAATCCAATGGACCTTGGGAGTCAGACCTCAAGCTAGTCCCTTGCTAATTGATAAGACCCACTTGTGACAGATATGCTTGGCCAGGCTTGGCCCTCCATTTGGCCTATTCACCCCATGGGTCTAAGATTCATGCCACCAATATTCTCATTCTAAAACCTCATTCATCTCAAGTGATACATGAGACCATCTTTTCTGAAACCATGTCATGATGTTTAGGGGAAAAGGAGGCGCATGCTGAGGCACATGCGGGACCAAGCCACGAAGAAATGTGGGACATGGTCACTGGGTTGCTGAAGGAAGTAAAATTTGATGTTGTAAGTAGTTTCTTATCACACTCTGACGTCTGTATCTGATTTCTGCTTTTAGCGTTTGTGTAATTGACATAACCCTCATAAATACTTAAAATGCAGGTGACTTTTTCAGATATTCTGAAACGGCTAGGTATGAAACTGACTTGGAGTTCAAGCTTGTACCTTTCATTCTAGTGGTCAATACATAGAATTTGCTCGAAATGTTATATTCTCTATGCTTTTAGAGATTTTACTGACGATTTTTGTCAATGCTTGCTTAGTGCTGGTGCTCAATAACCAACCATATTGTTATCTAACCTTCAGTGCACTACCAGTCTTACTCCAAAAAATATTGCAGCATATGGGAGATGTGAATTGTTAATGTGGATTCAAGTCCCACCTTCCTAGTTGAATGGCCCTAATCACTGGCTAACGTAGGCCTCCCATTTTTCATTCATGTGCTCAGAACTAAGCGGCTCAGTCTGGAATACTTGGACATTTCTTTTTACTGCTTTTGTCTCTGAGGCTGTTTCTATTTGAAAAGTCACTATTCTCTTCCTATTGCAGAGGCTAACTTGAACACTAGCCTGTCCAACAGAAAGGCTGAAAAAAGGAGTCTTATTAAAGAAGCGATAACAAGTATGACCGATGATGAGGAGGAAGAAGATGCGGACGATGAGGAGGAAGAAGATGCGAAAGGGGGGAATAGAGTGGGCTGATGACCTCAACTATCATTTCCTCGTAGCTTGGTGGGACGACTGATGACGATCCCATCGTATTGCTGGTGGAACATTTTGTGGGAATGTATGAGAAAAGAAGGAAGAAGCTGCAGGCTTGATTGGATTACAATCCCATCTGGGAGCCCAATGACCCAGTTCCTTTTCTATTTTCTTTTTAGATTGTTTTGGTCCAGTTGTTGTTAAGGGTATTTCAGTACTTTTCATATCTTATTTTTGTCAATGGCCTAATTTAGATTCTCAGAACATAACTCTATGGCTTGATGTGGGCTTCTCTAGATTTTTTTTTTTTTTTTTTTTTGGGGTGGTGGGGGTGGGCTCATGAAGGGATCAAATTTTAATGTTTGAAACCTGAGTGTTCACAAGATCTACCTTTAAAATTCGAAATAGCTCAAAATAAATACAATCTATGAAGTTGGATCAGATGTTAGACTCAACATATATAAAATATGTAAATTTTTATAAATAATTTTTTTACGCACATGTGATTAATCCAACAATGAGACGTTATAAGCACATGCATACAGCATGATCGACCTAAAAATTTGATTTGGGCCCAAGCATCGAACCTGTAACCATTTCCCCCCAGTTTAATTGTATACTATGGATAGATTTCATGGCTGGCAATTCATCCCCTATTATCAGATTTGGGTGGCAGAATCTGCCCTCACAAATCTTGTACTTTCCAAACAAACTGGGAAAGACATGATGTCTTACCATATAAACAGAGAAAAGGTAAGGTACTCCGCAGGGCGCGTTACTCTCACAGTTGACCTTAACCATCCATCCAATGGTTCATTGAGATGGTTCCATCTCACCAATCTAAGTGTATCTGTGAAACAGTGGCCCACCTAGGAATAATCATGTGTCCACATTGTAAGATGCCGTTTCGACCAACTGGCTTGTGGGCCCACCAACGGTCCGAGGGCTCCAATTTGGCTGCTTGTCACCTTTCCAGCAAAGGCCAAAAACAAAAAAAAAAAACCGCGTCTTTCGCATTCGGACGTCACCTGAGACTCTATTTAGAGCAGCCAACTCTCACTCGTTGAGACGCCAAGTATCAAGCCCTCAGCTTTCAGTTTCCAGCTTCTTCTTCTCTCTATAACGCTAGGGTTGTTAGGATTTCTTCTCTCTCTCTCTAAAAAGCGATCCAGAACACTAGAAACAAGAAAACTACAGAAATGGCTGGTGAGGGAAGACAAGGGAAAGTTGTGCTGATAATGGGGAAAGGAGAGGAGTTGAAGAAGTACGAGCAAAAGAACAAGAGAGGTAGAAAAAGGAAAGGACAAGTGATGGACCAAAGGAAGAAAGTAGGGGATAATAAAGTGAAAATGAGTGGTGGATCGACATCAGGGACGGCGGAAGTAGAGAAACTAGAGGAGAAGAAGGTGAGAAAGACCATAGGATCGACTGCAACTGCGGTTAAAGAGTCTCCAAGGAAGTGGCCTGTGAGGGAGAGGAAGGTGGTGGAGCGCTTTTCGTTTCCTCCGGTGAGGGAGTTGGCAAGCATGTTTTTATTTATCAAGAGGGTATGCGATTGTTTTCTTTTATCATTTCCTTCTCGATCTCTCTCTTTCTTTCTTCTTCTGGGTTTTGTGTGGTTTTTGGTTGATTGATCAGGGTGTTGGTTGGATTGCAGGGAAAGGGAATGAAGCTCAAAGACATTCCAAATGGTATGGTTTGTTTAGATCTTGTATGCTATTTGAGACTTCTTTTTATATTTTATGTATTATATACAAATATTTTTGTAAGATGTTTCGATCTTAAAGTATCGCTTGTTTTGAATAGGATCCTTTCTACTGAAAGAGATTCTATAAACTGTAGTTTTGATTTTAATGGTGGTGTGTGAAGTTTTTTTTATGGAAATAGAACTGACTTGTTACTTGTTTAGCATAGATGTTTTCTTTTTTAGGAAAATAGATTTTGTAAACTATTTTGATCTTAATGGTGTTTTGTGAAGTTTTGCAATGAAAATGGAACTGATGTGCTGCTTATTTTGGTAGAGAATCTTTTTCAACAAAAGAGATTTTGTAAACTATTTTGATCTTATTGGTGTTTTGTAAAGTCTTTTACGATGGAAATGATACTGATTTGTTGGTTGTTTTTCATGGTTTTTTGTTGTTGTTGTTGTTGTTATCCCAAAAGAGATTTTTTAAACTGTTTTTTATCTTAACAGTTTTTTGTGATGGTAATGAAACTTGTGTTGCTTGTTTTTCAAAGGATTCTTTTTTACCAAAACAGATTTTATATTTTGATCCTTATACATATATAACATACAACAGTTCGGTTATGGTTAGGGTTTAAACACACAATAATATAGATAACAAGGCCAAATGACCACAATACCCTCGACTCCTAAATGGCTAATCCATACATCAATCTAGAATACAAGACATATATTTTTTTTGCTTTCAAGTAAATTGTATTAAGAAAGGAGGAAACAGGGCTGAAAGCCCCGCAAATAGAGAAGGACAAACAAAAACTAGATTTTGTAAACTGCCTTGATGTTAATGGTGCTTTGTGAAGCATTTGCGATGGAAATGGAACTGATGTGTTGCTTGTTTTGCATAAGATGTTTATACAGAAAGAGATTTTGTAAACTATTTTGCACGAAATTTTTTATTTTTTTTTATCAAAAGAGCTTTTTCTGATCTTAATAGTACGAGTTTTGTGAAATTTTTGTGACGGAATTGAAACTTACGTGTTACTTGTTTTGCATATGATTCTTTTTTTACCAAAAGAGATTTTGTAAACTGTTATGAACCTAATGGTGTTTTGCGAGTGGCGCGGCGAAATCAAGTGACAATCTAGCTACGAACGATAAATGCATGAATACACAAATCTACATAATCATAAGCAAAAAATCATAAAGATGAAGACACAATATGTATGTAGTTCCACAGAATCACCTACATCTACGGAGAAACCTCAGCTTAATTCATTTCTCTTCTTTTATGTGTATGGCTAAGGTTTCAACATATACCAATATATATAATATGGACACCTGATCAAAATTCCCTTGAACACTAGATAGCTAACACATACATCAATCCGGTCAACCTTGGAATGCAAGAAATACCCCAACTGCTTTTGCAATGGAAGTGGAACTGATGTGTTGCTTGCTTTGCATAGGATATTTTATAGAAAAATAGATTTTGAAAAAAAAGTTTTGACCTTAATGGTGCTTTGTGAAGTTCTCTACGATGCAAAAGAAATAAATGCGTTGGTTG
Source organism: Persea americana (assembly GCA_029852735.1). Taxonomy (NCBI): domain Eukaryota; kingdom Viridiplantae; phylum Streptophyta; class Magnoliopsida; order Laurales; family Lauraceae; genus Persea; species Persea americana. Next base: position 89,465,809 of record CM056810.1, read on the forward strand.
TTTTGAAAATGATTTTTTTCTACAAGAAGAGATTTTATAAATAGGTTTGATCTTTATGGTGTTCTGTGAATTTTTCACAATGGATTTTTTTGCTAACTATTGGTAAATTATTATTAAGAGAAAGCAAGGGCAGGAGCCCGTAGGAAAGAGAGAAAGAAAAATACACCATAGAAAAGAAAGCAAAAATGAGGCAGGACTCCTCTGAACAGGTGGGAGATTAGCCAACATGAGCCCAACATAAAGGAAACTAAAACCAGCTGGGAGAACCTGCTGGGAGAAGCAGCTCCGAGCCCCAAAGTGGGCAGAGAAAAAATAAGGCCAACTTCCAAAAAATGGAGCCCAACAACCAAAAGGAGAAGCAGAGCACCAACTACTACTTCGTAATAGTTACTACAATGGAATTGGAATTGATGCGTTACTTGTTTTGCATAGATTTTTTTTCACAAAGATTTTGAATATTGTTTTGATCGTAATAGTGTTTTGTGAAGCTTTTGTAATGGAAATGGAAATGAGTTGCTTGTTTTGCACGAGAAATACTATGAGATTTTGTAGACTGTTTTTATCTTAATGGTGTCATGTGAAGTTTTTGCGATGGAAATGGAACAGGTGAATTGCCTTTTTTTTTTTTTTTTAATAGAGTTTCTCATAGAATTTTGCATCTATGTCAACTTTTTTTAACCCTCATAATGGGCACAAAGTAGTCCATTAAATGTACTGTATGGTGACTAAAGGCCTATCTGTTTGATCGATATGGAATTCCTTTGTTATTCCTATGAAAGAGGATAAAGGTGGAGAGGGCCCATCAAACAATGCAATCACCTTCTTCCATTTTTTTTATTTTATTGGTTTGATCGGTAACAATGATCTTTTTTTTTTAATAGGGAGTTAGTGTTTTGTTTTTATTTTTCTATTTGCATTGGATGCCTATGATTTCTAGACAGTGCCCATGAGATGATGGCATATGGGCCCAAATGTGCCCACCGGTGTGGCCACAAAGAGACTCAAATGTTCAGTTGACCAGGTCAGCAACTTGTAAAGGCCTTACTTTCTTATGTTTTAAATAAACATGAATGGCGGTTACCATCTAAAGAAATTTTAGCTGACCATGATAATCCATTTTTCATTTGGTCCTTAAAGATTTATAATGTCTAAAATGTATTTAACATGGTTAAAAAACATACCACTTTGTGTCTAACTGAAAACAAAAGAATGAAAAAATGGTTCCAATGAAGTTACCAAAGAAGAAAACACATGAAAAAACACACTAAAAAAAGAAAAAGGATTTATTGGTACACCAACTAAGGAAGCTTGGACCCCACATTGAGCCCCTATGTGAGGTAAGGGAGCTCTCTTGGGAGGGTCGAATACCTTGGTTGAGGTGAAGAACCCTAGGGTGAGGGAAGGTGGTACGCCCGGGATCGATCCCTAGGCAGTCGGGTGAGAATTGATGCATCTAACAACAAGGCTTAGATGTCGTGCTTTTTCGAAAAAGGTTCAGTGTTGATCTTCTAACGGTGCTTTGTAATGGTAACATTGCTTCTCTTTTAAAACCTTTTTGTAAACCTTTTCCTCTGCCAACTTAATCAACTATAACGGTTAATAAGAATCTGTGGAAGAGAAGTTTGGGACAACCCCCCGGCTGATAGATTTGCTAGTTTAGGACTAAGTTAGTTTAGAATTCCTCTGATGTAATAGCTTAAAAAAAAAAAAAAGTCCTTGTAAACCTACTCTACATGCTAAATATGTGAACTGCCAAAGAAAAAGGGAAAGGTAGGAATGCCCAGAAAATAGATCACTTGGTCCACGATTTAAAAAAAAAAAGAATCACACAATTCAACAAAGTTGTTAGTTTTTAGAATTGGGATTTCTAATTTGGTCTAAATTATTGTGATTTTTCAGTCTTTTGTGATTTATATATGCAATTCAAATCATTTTACATATGTTTTGACTTGATTCGTATGATTTTAACAACCTTTCATCTTATCTGAATATGCGGTTTACATGTAAAGTGTGTAGGGAAGAAGTCTAATGCTTATTATCAACAATATATAAATTAACACATTTTTGTGGTAGGGACATAGTACCCTCCCATAGGGAGCATGAGTGTTTCAGGTTTGCTTACCTATTGACAAGCACCTGTCCCAGCCAATGTGGTGGCCTAGGAGAAAGAAGAATTGTCTTGACTTGTTGTATAGAGTGGCTTACCTATATATTTTCTGATCTTGTTCACTGTTTCAGTGGCTTATAAGTTGTCAAAGAAAAAAGCTGATAGCAACCTCCAGATGCTTCACACAATTCTCTTCGGAAAGAAATCAAATGTGAAGTCTCCTTCTTATGCCTTTTACTTTGCGTCATTTCAATTTACATTGAAATCGCATGATGTCTTGTTCTTTTTTTGTTGTGCAAAGTTCTTCCTCTCATGTTGTTTGCTTGGTTGCAAGTTACCAGAGTGTTTGAAACCTCTAATTTTCTTACAGAAGTAAACAATTGTATCGATTTTGCAGAAGTACAATATGAAACGTAATATATCCCAGTTTTCTGGCTTTGTTTGGACTCAGAATGAGGTACTTCCAATACAAAAGCCTTTATTTTTTTTCCTTTCATCACATTGAGGCATGTTTGTTTACATAAGGGGAGGAGTAAAGGAATATAAAAGGTCAAATTTGTACCCGTTTGATCATTTTACTTGTTAAGTAAAGTCAAGTCAAATAAAGTTGAGCATCAAATCAAAAGCACTTTAATTCAAAGCTCCCTCCTTTTTTTTTCAAAAAAAGTCAAAAAGCAACTACCTTTATTCACTAAAAGACAAAAAAAAACTTCATTTCTCCATACAAAAAGTCAAAAAAATTACATCACAAACAACTAAAAATAAAATACCATCATAACCCACTTATATTTTATTCCCTCTTTCTATTTCACTTTACTCCACTTTATTTTAAAAGTAAAATGCCAAACGGGCGCAAGAAAGAGGAAGGGTGAAGAGTATATGCACTATATGACAAAAGAGATTTTTCCTGAAGTTATTGCACTTAGGGGGAGTAAATGCAAGAAGACAAAATTAGGTTGGAGAGGATTCTGTCAGGTTGGTCATCTTAATCTACTCCCCCTTTTAACATCCAAGAAAGTATAGAGTAAAAAAATCACATATGTGACTTTTCGCTCTTACTCTAGAAATTTAAATACCATGACGTACTTCTTCAATTTTCTTTACTTTTCTCCTGCAAATAAACATAAAAGTGCATGGTCAATTGATTACCAAACTTTCGATTATTGCTGCCACTAAGATCAACATCTTTGTTCTTTACCAAAAAAGATCAACATCTTAATTTGCTGCTGTTAACAATGTTTTGCTGATAGACACATCTTTTCTGCAGGAAAAAGAAAGAGAAAAACTAAAAGTGAAAATTGATAAATGTGTTAAGGAATGCTTGTTTTATTTCTGTGAGTTGCTTGACATCCCTGTTACCAAGGAATCAAAGAAGGTTAGTCGTTGATTGAAAATGTCTTCTAATGCCTGTATTATTTATTTCTATGAATTACTACATCTGGCTATATGCCTTTTCAGGTGGAACTATCCACAAAATTATTGAAATTCTTAGAATCTCCACATGCTACGACAGATGTCTTACTTGCTAGGAAGAGACAGGTTTTTATAGTACTATATGTATTTGGAAGTTCTTATGGCCATGTCAGTGCTTGAGTTTATTTTTATTTTACTAGTGATATTTGTCGCTTCTTTTAGTCCAAGAGAGGTAACAAGTCTACAAGGATGGTCAAAGTGATCAACGCATCATCACCTGAAGAACTGGTTGAAGTAGAAGGATCGCTGGAGGTTATTTCTCAAAACTCGCATATGAGTATTATCCTAGCTAGGAATTTCTTTTTTGTCTATTATAATAGTAGCTTGAATATTATACTACGAATCACAATACTTGCTATTTTGAGCTATGCACACACAAACTCCTGATTGGGACGAGTTCTTTATTTGTCTTAATGTGGATGCTGTGGATTTCTTGATATTATTTCTTTTCTTAGATTAGCATTGAAAAATGATTGTATAAGATGGATTTAAAAACCTAGACTTGGACTCGGACCAAGTCAAATCGTGCCGAACTTCTCTACGAAAGAAGGCCTTTCTATCTCCCCTCTCCAAACTCTTATCCTTCCCAACCATCAGTCACGTCAATTAACTCTATCATCTTCCCAAGACATTCATCAATCCTCTCTCACCAACACCTTTTCAAATGGGGACCTTTATCTTATTCAATAGTGCTTAGGGTGAATAAATGGTAAAAAAATTAGTCACTTAGGAAGCTAAATAGAAAACAAAAGGGTTTTAAACCCTTTTGAGGTGGATCTCAACTTGGCCTATGTGATGAGTCCGAGTCGACTTGGCCTTAGCCAATTTCTCAAACCATAGGAATGAGGGATCACAAGTTGTAAGAGCTTTTGTTATTAGTGATGACATCCCCATAAGGCTTATTTATAGGATCTGCCAAACAAGATCCAAGAAAATTATCAGATAAGCAAAGAACTTACACAATTCAAGAATATGTTACCTCAATCTTAATTGAGATTCAATTAGATTAGAAAGAAGCATATTAAAATGCCCTAACTATAGGCGTGGGATTATAGATAGGTCATATTTATTTCTGAATTCACATTAAGTACTCATGCAAGGTAATTAAAATTTATGATATTTGTTATTTGAGCTTTCTGGGAAAGAACTTTTTTCCTATTGGTTTCTTTGTGAATATGGGTAAGCCTTCTTTGTGATATAGGTTAGCCTTCTTTGTGAGGGTTTGAACATGAGGTATAGGATCGAAGGCCGTTTGTTAGCACTTTGACTTACCTTACTAGATTAGGATTGACTTTGTAGAGGACTTATCTGAGAGACAAGGTTTCATTAATTTTTGAATCAGACAACGTATAAATCAATAGAGCCGATTAACAAGATTAAGGTGCAAGGTGACTCTTTAAAAAATTCTTATTTTCGCTCCCAAGGAGGCAGACATCTGGGGTCACTAGGTATTGGATGGATTCTTCAAGATTATAAAGGTATGGTTTTCTACATGTTTTCCCAATAAGGCAAAGGTGTTGGCTATTTTGGAAGCCATAAAAATCTTCACTTGGTCTTTCCAATGGATTTGGTAGTGGAGAGTCACTCCTCCAATGCGATTTCTTGGATTTCTCAGAATAAGTTCAAGCCTTGAAAGCTCTACTTCGTCTTCATTGACACCAAATCTTTGATTTTCTGTTTTAGTGTTTTTTCCATAATGAAGTTCGGTCGACTAATGGGATTGCGGATGCCCAAGCAACATAGGGGGTTCTTAGATCACCTTTAGAGGGGGATATTATTTTCCCCCATTAAAAGTGCCACTTTCTCCCTAAATGGCATTTTTAGTGGCGGAAATTAATTCCCCCCTCTAAAAAGGAGAAGTGCTTATCTTTTAGTGGCGGAAAACAATTTCCCCCACTAAAGGCGTTTTTTTCCACCTCTAAAAGTCATATTGTGAGGGCCGAGTATATGTCTCTCATAGTGGTCTGTCTTAGTTATAATTTTCTTATTCATTTCCAATCAAACTTAATTTTGATGATATAAATTGTTAGGTCGTTAACCGACATCATTAATATGGTATCAAAGCTAGGCATGTTACTTCTATCTATCTATTCTATTTGCCACCATCTATCTGTTCTGTGTGTTAGTCGGGTTTCAAATTTGAACGAATAAGGTCATAAGTTTGAAACTCATGGGAGGCATGTTACCACCATTTGTCTATCCACCATCAATATTGGAAACTTGTGCTTTTTTTTTCTTTTTTTTTTAAGGAGGTAATTTGTATTAAGAAAAAGAGAAAGAAAACATAACCTCATAGAGCCCCCAGAAGAGAAACAAACAACCAGAGCTCAAAAAAATACAGCAATACAAAGAAAAACCCAAAAAGAAGGAAAACTGAAATTTAGTTGCTTATGATTGGTGCCACTGGAACACCAAAGGAATGCAAAAGATACTGAAGATGCTGACTAATGGAAGGATTTATAGCTATCCAGTGGAATTTCTTATTGATCTTCCCAAGAGAGAACGGGAGAAGCCGGGACTGAGGGTACTATACGAACGTCCGTGGGTCTACAACAGATATGTGACCTACCAAAGAAATGCATATGCGTACTCGTTTAAGATGGACAGTGTAAGATCGTATTATGCCCTTTGAGAAGATCCCCACTCGAAGCTCTTCTAAATCACATTCAATGTTGAAAATCTTGCAAGGGTACCTAAAAGAGCCTCACAAACTCTTTTTTTAACAGCAAGGGCGTCACAAAATTGAGGTCGAATTTCTAATCAACCCCGAGAGAATGATGCAAAGATAGGGTGCAAAAGGCTCATCTTAGGCCATGACATGTTACCAAAAAGGGAAAATACCTCACGAGGATTTGTTTCATGTTAACTTACTCAAATGCCACAGGTTGGAGCTTCCTAATTGTTAAAGCTCTTTAATGGTTAAGGTCCGAATATTTGATGAATGGCTTTTTACTTTGGAAGTGTTAAAAGCCGTCCCTAATAAGCAGTGGCTCAAAACAGCACCAAAATTCCGTTCCAAATCATCACTTTTGGTGTAGTGACAAGCGTAATCTTATACAATAATCTCTTTTTAAAAATCTCTTAACCAATAAAAAGTTCCCCACAAAACTGCTCCTCTTACCCAAAAATCTCACTGCAAAGTGTCTTGAATAAAATTCATGCTCTTTCCAAATTCATCTCTCCTCTTTCACAAAGCTTACTCACTTTCCCTAATGTCTTTTTAATAAAATTAATTTTATTACCAAATATATTCTTCCCCTCTCATGAATCTCTCTTAAGGTACTCAATTAAGTACTAAACTTTATATTTCTAATGAAAGAGATTCCTAATTCCTACAAAACAAAAGTTGTGAAGTTTTCTAATTGTGTTCTATGTATCTTGCGTGTTTCTTTAAAAAAGTTCTTGGACTTAATATGAAATCACGCCAATTCATGGTGTTCATTCATTTGAAGAGGGAGAGAGATCTGACTTTCATGCACCAATGTTAGAAAGAAATGAAAAATGGGCTTAGCTTGTATTTGAGTTAACTAGTAGAACTCAGAAAAGGCATCTATAGATTGATGGTATGAGGCTATTATGCAATGAAAATAAAATATGCATTTTTGAGCATTTTAGGCAACGATCCATTTCTATCAGACTATCTTTGGTCAGTATCTTTCCAACAATTGTATCATTACAAAATGGTTCTACTCTTGAAGATGCAAGTCCATTTTCCATTTCAAACGTTAGCATTAACTGCATGTTTGAAGATCTTGGAATTACTTCAGGCAAGATCTCACTGAAAACTTGCTATTAGGGTTTCATTTCACATTAAAAAAAAAAAACCCCTATGTGAGTAGGATTCCATTTGTGAAAAATGTTTGTTTCATTTGATTGTAGAGATTCAACATTGGATCAAGGCAAAAGATTTTGACTATTGGATAACCTATTTGAGAACCCATTTTATCATCTGATCGCTTCATTTTTGTGCCATCTCCAATCCAAAATAGGACTTCCTATTGCACATCCCCTGCCAAGCATTACTCAGACACACAAAATGTTTGTAATGGTTCTCATTGGATGAAAACTACACAGAGAAGCCTACACGCACTCTGCAAGCTTCAAATAGCTAGGCCAGATCTTTGCCTAATAATAATTCAACCATTTCTTAACTTTCAAAGAACACTAAGCTGAGATAGAAATCACCATAAACTTCAGTCACTTCAACTTCATACTAATTTAAATCTCAAACTCTTATTTCTTTCCCTAAAATCTTGAAACAATGCAATCACGTCTTTAAAAAAAAGGAATTGCATTTGCTAACTAATATTATGCAAACCCTTCGATCTTTGAAAATAAATGATTGATATCTCACTGCACTGATTATGATGTCTTGTTGGTGATCACTATTTGTCTGTAGATCCATCAATGTCCCAACCCACTCGTTTTGAGCTCGTTGTTGCCCGTGGCCCACTGGATCATATATGTGACGATCTCATTCAAAAGTATTTACATGTAAAAACAACATTTTGCTGGTATTCTAGCCATTGTACGAGTACTTGCTCCAATTGACAAAAAAATTCTTCTAGTTTCGGCAGGCACATAGTCTAGAAGACTTGTTTTATTCGGATTATACCTTTAACTTAGGCCTTCAATGTTTGAGATCTGCATGACAATGAGGAGACTGCTAAAATGGGTTAAAATGGGTTTATGGAATGAATTAGTATGTCAAGAACTTAATATGGATGGTGCTACTATAACGCCTAGGCTTCATGCAGATTTCCCAAGAGGGCATTTTATGTCATTTATTATGAGATTCCTTTCCTAATGTGATGTTTTTTCGTTTCACCATGTTTGGGTGACAAAAATGGAGTATGGAAGGAAACTTATATTGTGACACTAGTTACCTTTACTTCCATAGGCATCTTTCTTTTTACAACAAAAAAAGGTGTTATAACGATTGGTGAAAACCTGATGACAAAAAAGTGCTTTATATTCTTCAAATACACACACAAACACACTCTTTCTTTCTCTTTCTTATTTCTCTCTCTCATCTATAGTTTACCTCCTACTTACCGAATAAATATTTTACTACACCTCTACTTTTATTTCGACAAACCTCTCCTATACCTTCTTTGTCATCCATCTCACCTTTACTCCACTTCCATAAGAGACTTGCAGAAGGCTTGAGTGTCTTCTTTCTTGAGAGGCCTTTTTCTTCCTGAGAAACTTTTGACTGCAATTAATAGCGTCGAGGTCGATGACGCCGTAGCTATCATTAGAGTAGACAGAATCACTTTTAGAATGATCACCCTCATCTTCCTCTGTTGGCTCTCCAGTGTCATCCGAAGAAGATCTTTCCGCGCAGAAGATCTTAACAGCTTTTCTAGCCTTTTGAAGTTGGGTTCTTTTTAACAAGTGCAGCCTTTTACTTTGATTTGGTCTCAGCAGTTCTCTTGCTTTACACATGCTCCTTTTCATTTTCTTCCTCTGCTATACTCACCACATTGTCACTCTCTTCATGCACTATGCATCCTGTTCTTCCAAAACACCTTCAGAGCTAGGAGGCTCTGCATCAACCCTAGAAGAATCTCTAGTCCCCTTTTTAACTTCAGACATAATCACTCTTTGTATGCTTTCAAATGTGCGAAATGGAAGCAAAGGGAAAGAAATTCGGAGCAATGACTTCGTTCCATGTTTTGCAAAACTGAGGGGCTTTGAAGGAGGCTGAATGAAAAGACTTATAGAGAAATGGAGGCCACCTGATTTGGGATTGTGAAGTTCAGTGTAGGTGTGAGTAAAAGGCACATAAGGACTGGAAGGCATAGGAGGTATCTTGAAATGGTGCAGATGAGGTTCTACTGTCTTTCCTAGGCTTGGTTTATATATAGAGAGGCATTAAGAATTTAAAAAGATGGTGATAGAACTCATAATAGAGAATCTAATCAAATGGTCACGCAAAAAGTTCCAAAAAAAAAAAAAAAGGTCGAGCAAAAAGGGAGGACAACCAATGCGGTTTGTGTGCATTCTAAAGGGAGATTTGGAAGCTCTCATTGTCAGTGACTGCTACTTTCTTACAAGTACACAGAGATGCTATTCTCTAGCATCCCATTATTAGTGCAAAATAATCGCACGATCAAAACCGATCATTGCTTTCTCTTTGGTGTATCAATTCACAAGTAGTGATTCTTAGAACCTATTCTTAAAAAGATGAATGGTGTAGATAACCTCACACGAGGCACATTAGCCATGCATCCACACATGTGTACACTTCTCCCTATATCTCTGTTCCTGCTGTGTCAATACACCAAAAAAGAATGCTTTGATTGTTCTTTTGATCCTTAATTTTGCAAACCCCTATCTTATTGGAACCATTCCACTCACTATTTAACGTTTTCTCCTTATTCTTTTTTTTTTTTTTTTTTGGCTAATGTTGACATTTGTTATATCCAGGAGCGTATAACAACAGAGGATGATGTCAGTGAATATGAGGAGCATAAAGCCGAATCGAAAGAACAAGAAAACTTCCTGCCTGAAGAATATGGCATTGAGGTTAAAAAGGAGCTTGAAGAGAAAGAACAGGATGCTGCTTGAAAGAAGGAAAAAGTAACACTCATTAAAAAAAAACCCGCCTCAAAAACCGTAACAGAGAAGCAGCAAACTGGTACATCATTCCTGTCTTGAAACTACTAAAATATATAGGTTTCACCGTCCTCTCTTCTTAGCCGTTGACATTCTGTTTTGTAGATAGAGCATGAAGAAAATCATTGTGAACGAATGAACAATGAGAAATAATTTATTTTGCAACTTATACCATATGAAGGAAAGAACTTGGCATGCAGAAATAAACTCTCATAAGCAAATTCACAAAATTACAATTTTTAGGTTAAATAAATGCTAGATTTTAAAATTGGCAGGGATGGGCTGGACTAAAGATTTTTTAGATGTAGACCAATTATTAAAGCTCATATCAATCCAATGGACCTTGGGAGTCAGACCTCAAGCTAGTCCCTTGCTAATTGATAAGACCCACTTGTGACAGATATGCTTGGCCAGGCTTGGCCCTCCATTTGGCCTATTCACCCCATGGGTCTAAGATTCATGCCACCAATATTCTCATTCTAAAACCTCATTCATCTCAAGTGATACATGAGACCATCTTTTCTGAAACCATGTCATGATGTTTAGGGGAAAAGGAGGCGCATGCTGAGGCACATGCGGGACCAAGCCACGAAGAAATGTGGGACATGGTCACTGGGTTGCTGAAGGAAGTAAAATTTGATGTTGTAAGTAGTTTCTTATCACACTCTGACGTCTGTATCTGATTTCTGCTTTTAGCGTTTGTGTAATTGACATAACCCTCATAAATACTTAAAATGCAGGTGACTTTTTCAGATATTCTGAAACGGCTAGGTATGAAACTGACTTGGAGTTCAAGCTTGTACCTTTCATTCTAGTGGTCAATACATAGAATTTGCTCGAAATGTTATATTCTCTATGCTTTTAGAGATTTTACTGACGATTTTTGTCAATGCTTGCTTAGTGCTGGTGCTCAATAACCAACCATATTGTTATCTAACCTTCAGTGCACTACCAGTCTTACTCCAAAAAATATTGCAGCATATGGGAGATGTGAATTGTTAATGTGGATTCAAGTCCCACCTTCCTAGTTGAATGGCCCTAATCACTGGCTAACGTAGGCCTCCCATTTTTCATTCATGTGCTCAGAACTAAGCGGCTCAGTCTGGAATACTTGGACATTTCTTTTTACTGCTTTTGTCTCTGAGGTTGTTTCTATTTGAAAAGTCACACTATTCTCTTCCTATTGCAGAGGCTAACTTCAACACTAGCCTGTCCAATAGAAAGGCTGAAATAAGGAGTCTTATTAAAGAAGCGATAACAAGTATGACCGATGATGAGGAGGAAGAAGATGAGGACGATGAGGAGGAAGAAGATGCGAAAGGGGGGAATAGAGTGGGCTGATGACCTCAACTATCATTTCCTCGTAGCTTGGTGGGACGACTGATGACGATCCCATCGTATTGCTGGTGGAACATTTTGTGGGAATGTATGAGAAAAGAAGGAAGAAGCTGCAGGCTTGATTGGATTACAATCCCATCTGGGAGCCCAATGACCCAGTTCCTTTTCTATTTTCTTTTTAGATTGTTTTGGTCCAGTTGTTGTTAAGGGTATTTCAGTACTTTTCATATCTTATTTTTGTCAATGGCCTAATTTAGATTCTCAGAACATAACTCTATGGCTGGATGTGGGCTTCTCTAGATTTTTTTTTTTTTTTTTTTTTTGGGGTGGTGGGGGTGGGGCGCCGAATCGAAAGACTTGGTGAGAGGTTTGTTGAAGAAAGACACTGGTTCAGTTGTCATTTTTATGTTGAACTGCTAGCTGTTGGTTTCAGATTCTATTCTCTCTATTTCCTGATCTTCTCTTTATTTCTCTTCCTACTTCTTGTTGGGCGATTTGTGAATGCGGGGTGTGGGTTTGTATACTGTTTAGTGTGTTCTGCGAGTTGTATACAGGCTGCATTGTATCACAGGGACACTGCCTTGCTGCTGCTTGTGTTATCCAGCCAGCATTGCTGCACACAGATTGTTTCCTGCAACCTGTAGTGCACCACAAAGGCTTCCTATTGTCCATTCATTTGCACAGAATTAGTGATTTAGATGTTCCACCTGTCATATTATTGGATTGGGTCATATTCATGATGGGGCCTGCCACTAAGCTTCTCAGTCTGGAATCTACTCTCTCTTCCTATTGAAGAAGCTTACTTCAACATATTATCGGATGGGATCATACTTTTATACTGCTTCTGTAGCTGTGGCAAGCTTCTGTTCGAAAACTGACACTTTTCTCTTCCTATTGGGGAGGTATATTTCAACATTAATTTATCCCATAGAGAGGCCCCTTAAGTTTTCGTTTCACTTCATTTCATTAACCTCCAAATTTTTTAAGTTTTTCAATCTCTTTACTTTCATTCTATGGCGAGGAGCGGCAACTTTTTATTATTTTTCAGTTTTTCATTTTAAAGGGGTTTCTTATTTCTCTTGTATTTTACATCACTTTTTTTTAAGCTCATTGAAGTTTTCTCAATCCTTTTTTTTTTTTTTTTTTTTTCTCTCTGGTGAGAAAGATTGATGGAAATATTAAGTTTTCTACAGATGGCCTCACAATGAAAGAAGTAGGCTCAGAAAAAATATGCAACTTTTCAGTTCCTATGCATTTCCCTTAATAAGAGGGGCTCTTTATTCCCTCTAGAAGTCTCCTCTCTTTTGTTTTAATAAAATGGTTGGCTAGCTCTCACCCCACTTTCGATGGCTCAATACCTAGTCATACTCTCCTAGGAAAGCAACTAAGTCCATCTAAAAATTGCATGTAAGTAACCCAAGCCAAAACTCAAGATCCAACCTGAAGCCCAAACTAGAGCTTTAGTTGACACGGAAAACTCCTACCCAATTGTCCATCATCATCGGTTTTCTCTTGACAGGGAGAGTTGTTGGGTTGTTCACTAAAAATAATGACATCAACACTGTCCAAATTTGCTGTGATGTAGTGTCCTTTACATCGTCTAATAGGAAATTATCAGGTACAAACTATTGATTAGAATCATTAATAAGGAAAGAATACGTACAGTATGAATGATAGAGGTTATTCTAAAGAGATTGGATATTTATCACCATCATATGAGTTTATGTTAGACTGGAAATATGTTATTCTAGGGTTGTGTTATGATTAGAAATACAAAGAATCATATGACATATAAACTTCAAAAAAAAAAAAAAAAAGCAGCAGCCAAAAAGAAGAAGAAGGGTTTTGAGTAAGTTAATAACAAAGTAGAATGAGAAACAAACTTTATGTAGCTAGATCTAATATAGTTTGAACAAGGCTTTGATGTTGATGATGACGATGTTAATGATAGAATCAAAACTCAACAATAAAATAAAAATCAATATAAAGGCATTTGTACCTGCCTCTTCTTCTGTGCTCAAAACTACATTGTAAGGATGGTAGGGCTCTTCGTGAAATATTGAGAGGTGAGGGATAAAAGAGATGAGAGTAAAAGGGTCAAGAGAGAATAGGGCAAGAGATGAGGGGAATGGGGTAAAGAGGGAGGGGGCTATAACATTTATTTATAACATTTGAAACCCTAATTAGTTCTTTTCAGTGTAATATCAGCCATTCGATTTTGCAACTTTCCATCTAAGGGCGCATATGAAAATATCGTACCCTAATATAAGTATCGCTCGTTCAACTTTTCTAAATATCGACTTTCAAATCTTTTGTAAGATTCTCAAGCAATATGATAATTGAAGAAACATTGGAGAAATTAATAATCAACCAAAATAAGTGGTCTTCCAACTATAAACGGAGAATGCATCTTGGATCTTCTAGATGGCACGCCACATTTTATTAGAAACTCTCTACAAACCATTTAGTAGCAAAAAAGAAAAAAAAGAAAAAAAAAAAAAAAAGGATGCCTAAATGAAATATTAACCATCCCCAATGTGGTGCCAAGTATTATAGATATGGTGTGTTGTGTGCGTGAGAGATTTATGTTCCCTAGCTTGCCTCTAACTTCTCTTCAGGCTTATGGTCCTGGATTCAATGAGCTCATGGCCGGCCTGATGCAATGTCTCATGCTCCATCTGAAATTCGGTTGTCTATAACAACCACCTCTAGTTATATTCTTTCTTTTTGGGAGTGTTTATATGTAATTAATATAGTCTCTTTGTTTGTTTTCTTTTGAGCCCTATTTGCTCTCCTTTTGGCCTTGCTTTATCTGTTTTTTGTCTTTTGGGGTTTTTGTTTTGCTAAGTTGCAAAGTTGAGTTGATAAAAGGAAGGGAGAAACGGCCAAAAGAAAAAACAACAGGGAACACCAACAGAAAAGCCAGCCCACTATCTCAAACTAGGATAGCGCTGATTACATAGAGCAAAGAATGAATCTAAAGAGGAGCTAAAAAATGAGGAAGTCATTTTACCAAGAGAGAAGGAGGCATCTGCCATGAAGAAATTGATAACAGCTTCTTGAGATGGCTTCAAATTACTATAGAGAAAAAGGTTCCTGACCTTCCACAAACTAAACAGAGCAACCATAAAGAGAGCACCCAGGCCCTTTTTAGCATTAGGACAATAACTAACTGAGAGAGAGCAGCTCCAAATACAAGGGGCAGTGACTACAGGAGGTGCACTGAAGTTGCCTTGGAGCTGAAACCATCGATCCAGGATGTTGGGAGCAGCGATTGAGGAAGGGCTAGGGACGGTTGAGAGAGAAGAGAGGCATAAGAACTAGAGGAAAAGGGGATTTTGTCAGAGCTGATCTGGGCCCGGAGCAATAGGGCTGAGAGCTTGAGTATTTGATCTACAGAGAGGTTTTGTAAGGGAAGGGCAGAGGAAAGAGATTCTACCTTTAGAATGTCAAGAGCTTCTGAGGCCATGATGGGGACAGCCGGTTGAGTTGTGGACTCCGGAGGGTGATTGAGGCAGAGGGCATCAGGAATGGGAGGAGGGGGCTGAGAGACGGGCGAGTGCCCCTGCATCATCGTCACAGGCGCAAAATCGTCCTCTCAAAATCGCCACTGCTAGGTCACGACAGAATCCCACACCAGCTCCCTGACTTCATGAAGCTGCTGCTGCTGTGGCTTTTGGGGTTGGTTATACTTAACCACCTTCTCCTTTCTTCTATATATATATATATATATATATACATATATATATATATATATATATACATATACATATACATATATATATACATATACATATACATATATATATATATACATATACATATATATATATACATACATACATATATATATATACATACATACATATATATATATACATACATACATATATATATATATATATACATATATATATATATACGGGGAGCTGCTCTCCTCAGCTGCAGCTGAAATTTAATTTCAGCTACAGCGTGTGATTGAGTTGATTTTAACCTTGTTATGCATTGTCAAGACTAGCTCAGCTCAGCTAGATTTCTAATCAAGACTGAGTTTGGGCTTGATTTCTAAATATGTGATTGAGTTGAAGCTTAAGATCAACTCAATCACACGCTGCAGCTGAAATTAAATTTCAGCTGCAGCTGAGGAGAGCAGCTCCCATATATATATATATATATATATATATATATATACCTTTTAATTGAAAAAAAAAAAAAGTTTGGCTCCACTTCTTCTCATGCCTCAAAGTTCAACCAGAGGTAAGTCGGAACCCATTCATGCCTGGCACGATATATTGGACTGTCATTTAGCAGAAAAAGGAAGTTTTTTTGACATTTGTAAAAAAAAAGAAAAAAGAGAAAATTCTGAATTTATATACTTTTTATATTGCATTTGGTCTTTTTTTGTCTGGATAATGGAGGCTTTACCTCACCTCCATTCAATTCACCACTCATCCAAACACGCCATAAAGATTTCTATTATCTAAAATGTATTTAATATGGTTAAAACACAACCCTCTAAGTCTAATGGAAAGCAAAGGAAGAAAAATGGGGAAGATTTTATTTTCATGTGTTCATTGTTTGAAAGAGACTTGCATGTATTAGATCTTGAAAACATGTCCTTCAATTAAAATACCAATTTTTAATGGCTGAAACCAAGTTTGATCGAATCGTGTGAAGTTTCTAATGAAGAAAATAAGTGAAAAAACACACAAAAATGAAAAGGCTTTTTTTTTATACCCCAACTAAGGGAGCTGCCCCCCATTGAGCCCTTGGGTGAGGTAAGTGAGCCCTCTAGTGAGGCTAGAAGACCTCAGGTAAGGTGAAGAGTCCAAGGTTGAGAGAAGGTGGCATGCCTAGGGTTGATCCGTGGATAGCCAGGTGAGAATTGATGCATCTTACCACTAGGGTTAGATGTCATACATTTTCGAAAAGGGTTTGGTGTTGATCACTCGAGGCGGACGGTGAATGGTCCACTCACAGTCTTACATTTGGCATCCGAGCGGGGGCTCTCCATGGTGACATGGCGGACATACCCTCCCATAGGGACACTACAACAAAAATCATTTTTTGCGACAAATATTCTGTGACGTTTTGAAATTTTGTCACTAAATGTTGTTTTTAGCGACAAAATATTCATCTCGTCGCCAAAAAATAAAAGGCAAATTATTTAGCGACGAAAATTTTCAATTGTCGCTAACAATTGTCGCGAAAAGTTTGGCGCAAAAAAAAGAGTTAGCGCCAACAAGAGGTAAATTTTTTGCGACGAAACTATTATTTGGCGACATATTATTTTCGTCGGGAAATCACTTACAGGATACTTAACTTAAAACATTTCGCGACAAAAATAAGTTGTCGCAGAATCCATGAAAAAAAAAATCTGCGACGAAATAATTTCGTCGCGGAATACTTAAATTTTGGGGTTGGCGCGGATCGTTCTTCGCGGTTCATTTTTGAGCAAGGGCGACGAAAGAAATAACGTAACAACAACACCTTCTCCTCTTCCCCACGTCAACTCTCCCCCCTTTTCTCTCTCTCTCTCTTTCATTTCTCTCAACCTCTTCTCTTCTCTTTCATTTCTCTTCTCTAGATTTCTCTTCGGATCTTTACCAAAGAAGAAGAAATTGCTTCTGATACGCGAGGGCTTCTCGGAATCTGCTAATATTGATTCGGTGAGTTGGAAAACTCGCGTTTTCTTTTGCATTTTCGTGTTTCTGTATGGTGATTTGGAGTTTGGAAATCTGATTTTTGCTTAGGTTTTTGCATGCTGTGTACATCTCTAGAAAACTCGCCTAATCTGAGCGTTTTTACTGTTTTTACTCTTTAACTGTGTAATCAGCGAATCCAACATCCTGATCATGTTTGTGGTGTTTTAGGAATCAGTATCTTTTAACTGCATAATGACATTTTCTACAAAAAAAAAAAAAGAAAAAGAAAAAGGGAAAAGGATATGGATATTTCTACCAAGAAAATGGAAGGAGAGCTTGCATGACATTTGCAGCCATAGATTTTGAGCGAAATCGATTGCTAGCGATTTTGGTTTCTTGAAAAACAGAGTAGAGAAACTAGGTCGCTGGGGATTTTGGTTTCCGGAGAAACAGGGCAGAATGGCCGAGGCATAGGTGGTGCTTTCTCACAGTTGCTGCAGCTTTTGCGGCCACATATTTTTTTTCCTCTTTTTTCAATGAAGAGTATTGTAAATGCTATAGAAAATAAATATGCAGAGGCCTAAATTCTCTTTTCACAACCCTTATTTTAAGAATAATATACTCATAAGTGAAATCACCAAACGAGAGCGTGTTTGTATACAATCCCCGTGAAGTGAATTGTGGGATGCTGTCACTTTGATCAATGGTTTCTGGCTGTAGAAAAACTTAAGAGGATATCTATACATTAAGATTTAAGGGGAAGAATCACTTTGATGAAAAGCTAGTCGATTAAAAAAAATAAAATAAGCTAGTTTATTGAATATACCGGTTTATTACATGTCACTCTTCCAGATGCCTAAACTCTAAAGCAGTGTGTGCCAATTTGGTTTCGAATATTACATGGCTAAACCCATTTTTCTTTCCTTTTTGCTCAAACAATGTTTTATCCACAACTTTCATTTACATTATTGCAAAGCCAGTTCAACCAAAAGTCTACTTTTCACTTCCTGAACAGGGATCATGCCATTCACTTCCTGAACAGACTTTTATTGTATTTTGTGATCTGAAGGGCATTGTATTATTAGCATAGTTGTTCCTGCAAATAGTTATTTATGATGTGCATATTCCATATAAATGCTTTTATGTTCCACTTGTTGAATATTTAAAGTTGCATTTAAATGTTAAATATAGTGCCATTGAACCTTGCAATAACTGTTTGAATTACATCGATGGTTAGTCAGGTTTTACTACCCCTGATCCTAATTTTCCAGTAGTCATCCATTTAGTTATTGAATTACATCGATGGTTGGTCAGATTAGATTAATCTGAGTTTTACAGTGAGTGACTGGATGCAGAGGAAGAGAGTGTTTTGAGTTGAAGAAAGTATTTCATTTTAGGTTCCACATATGACTTGAATGAAGTTCATCTAAGTTATAATTGGAGAGTGTAATTTTTTTAATCTCTATTATGTATGCTGTCAAGATCTGGATGGGGATGATCTCAAGCCAATGGTTTGGATTTTGGGTTCCTTTCTTCTTGGGATTTTTTTTTTTTTTTTGTTGGGGGTTGGGGAGATTTTGGATCTTGGGTTTTGGGGGTGGGGGTGGGGGCGGGGCTGGGGGTGGGGATTTTTTTTACTAATGTTGATTTTGGAGTTGTTTGCTTTGAGGATTTTGGGTTTTTGAAGAAATTTAGATTTTTGTTCACAATGATTGGTTACTGGTTTGGGAATTGGATCTTTGATGTTCTTTTGTTCCACCTAACTTTTTTTATGAATTCCTAGGAATTTGATATCAAGGAAAAAAAAAGAAGGGTGCATATGGATTTCATGCAAAATTGAGTCTTTTTAGTGTCCTTTAGTTGATTTTGTGACCGTATACTTCAGTAGAATAATTTAATGAGAGCAGTCCTTGAATTGAACTGAAATGTGTGATATTTAAGATCTTTCCGGAATGAAACTATATTTAATTGTGATGTTGTAGGTCACCAAATATGGACAAGACTTGGATGAATTGTAGGAATAAACTTCGACCGGAGTATACAAATGGGGTGAGGCCGTTTATTAAATTTGCCAGTGAACATATGGGTGAGCAAAGTAAGATTTGGTGTCCATGTTTGAGATGCATGAATGTAGAATTGCATTCTTACCCCACCGTCCAAGAACATTTGTTGTTTAACGGAATCATGACTTCTTACACGGCATGGATACACCACGGGGAGCAAATGCCTATGAATGTCGAGGGTGTACATGACGATGATTCTGACGATGAGGGGGGAAGTGTTCAGGGTGGACTCTCTGACACGAAAGACAATCCTCATGATGAGTTGCCCAAACTTCTGGAAGACATATATAGGGGAGTTCTTATGGACGATGATTTGGGGGATCTGGGATCTGGCCATGGTTTTGATAGTGTTGGGCAAGAGAATGTCCAGAAATTTGAAAAATTGTTAAAAGATGCCCAGCGTGCCTTATATCCAGGTTGCACAAAGTTTACATTGTTGTCATTTGTCATTAAGATGCTGCATGTAAAGGTGTTGAATAACTTGAGCAACAAGGCATTCAATATGGTGATGATGATAATGAAGGATGTTATACCAGAGAGTGAGATGGTTCCAGGTTCCCTTTATGAAGCAAAGAAATTCTTATGTGAACTGGGATTGGGATGCAAATCCATTCACGCTTGTAAGAATGATTGCGTGCTTTTCAGGAAAGAAAATGAGAATCTTGAAAATTGCCCAGAATGTGGGGAGTTTCGATATAAGCACAATGATGGCAAGGGTAAAAAAATTCCAGTTAAGGTACTGCGACACCTCCCACTGATCCCAAGGTTACAGAGATTATTTATGTCAAGGATGACAGCTATAGATATGCGGTGGCACAAGGAGAAGCTTGTGGATACGGGGGAATTCTCGACGCACCCCGCCGACCGTATAGAGTGGAAGGATTTTGATTGGCAATATCCTGCATTTGCCCAGGAGTCCCGCAATGTTAGGTTAGGGCTGGCTACTGATGGGTTCAACCCCTTCGGTAATATGAGCAACTCCTATAGTATGTGGCCTGTGATACTCATGCCTTATAACTTGCCACCCTGGAAGTGTATGAAAGAACCATTTTGTATGATGTCTTTGCTTATTCCTGGACCGGGGGCACCGGGAAAAGAGATCGATTTGTACATGCAGCCATTAATAGAGGAGTTAAAAGAGCTTTGGGAAGACGGTGTATTAACTTATGATGCATCCAAAGGAGAGACTTTCCGAATGCATGCGGCTCTTATGTGGACCATAAACGACTTTCCAGCATATGGTAACTTGTCAGGATGGAGTACTAAAGGTTATATGGCGTGCCCCACTTGTAACAAAGATCCATCATCACAAAGGTTGAAAGATAAGATAGGGTACACAGGTGCTCGTCGTTACTTACCCGAGAACCACACATGGCGAAGGAGTAAGCTCTTTAACGGTAAGTTAGAGAACCGAACGATTCCGGTGGAATTGTCGGGGGAACAAATAGTAGAGCAATTGGATTGCTTGACGAATGTCAAGTTTGGGAAGCATCCACTCAACAGGAAAAGAAAGCGCTTGCCGGAGGAACTGAACTGGACAAAGAAAAGCATTTTATTTGAGTTACCTTACTGGAAGAAACTGAAACTCCGACACAACCTTGATGTCATGCACGTGGAGAAGAATATATGTGACAACACTCTTGGAACAGTGATGGGCATAGATGGGAAAAACAATGACACGGAAAAAGCTCGTATGGATTTGGAGGGTATGAAAATCAGGAAAGAATTACACCTACGAAAGCGTGCTGATGGGTCCTTTGAAAAGCCCCCCGCGATCTACACATTGTCCCTAAAGGAAAGACAGGCTTTCTGTGATTTCTTGAAATCGGTCAGGTTTCCTAATGGTTATGCAGCAAACATTTCGAGCTGTGTAAACACCAAGGATGGTAAGGTATCAGGACTGAAAAGTCATGACTACCATGTAATTTTACAAAGACTTCTACCGATAGGAGTACGTGGGTATCTTCCTAAAGATATCTGTACCACATTGTTTGAGCTAGGCAATTTCTTCGAGCAGCTGTGCGCAAAGAGACTAAGATTGAAGGACTTGGAGGCATTACAGGACCAAATAGTTTTAATACTATGCAAGATGGAAAAGATTTTTCCACCAGCATTCTTCAATGTTATGGTCCATCTAGCCATTCACTTACCTCGTGAGGCCATGCTTGCTGGGCCAGTGCAATATCGATGGATGTACCCTATTGAAAGGTATTAATGACTAACTTTCATTTAAATTAAAAGTTTAACTCTACTGCATTTCCATTCTAACAAAAATTAAAATCTTTTTTTTTTTTTTAAGGAAACTAGGAACTTTAAAATGGTTTGTTCGCAATCGAGCTCGACCTGAAGGTTCAATTGTTGAGGCTTACATAGTCAAGGAATGCCTTACTTTATGTTCAATGTATCTACAAGGGGTAGAAACTGTATTCAATCGGGATGAACGAAATGATGATGGTGGTGAAGGTGGGCCAGGGCTGGAGGTATTCTCACAAAATGTGCGTCCTTTCGGTCAAATAAGAAATGCACCTGAGATGTCGCAGAATGAACGTGCTATGGCTCAGTGGTTTATACTTCATAATAGCCCAGAGGTGGCACCTTATCTAGAGTATGTGATCATATACTACGCATGAGCATTACTTGTAATAGTGTGTGTTGATGCTTATAATTAATTAATTACCAATAACATGTTTTCTAATTAGGGAGCACAAGAACCTATTAATGATGCAAAGCAGTTGTGATATTGACCAGCGACAACAACGAGAATTTCCGAAGTGGTTTGAAAAACGGGTAAGATATACATAGTTACCTCCTGTATACACAACTTAAACATAAATCATTTGTTATGTTATGCTTCTCTCTATATATTTTGGTCATGCAGCTGAATGAATTGCGAAGTCAACAATTAGCAGAAGCTACAGATGAACTTTGGTCATTGGCAAATGGTCCGAATATGTTAATGAAGTTTTACTCAGGTTGCATGTGTAATGGAGTCCGATTTCACACTAAAGACCGTGACAACCGGCGTAAAAGTCAGAACAGTGGGTTGGTGGTAAACGGGGATCATGACGGGAAAGCGATTGACTTCTACGGCTATTTGTGTAACGTCTGTGAAATGACTTACATTTTTGGCTATCAAGTTGTCTTGTTTTGTTGCGAGTGGTTTAACCTTGGTAGTGGGCGAACTGTACAAACCGATGCACATTTTACATCAATCAATGTAAGAGGTAGATGGTATCAGAACGACCCATTTGTACTGCCTAGTCAAGTGCACCAAATCTTTTATGTGAATGATCCCAAATTAGGCCCACATTGGCAAATCGTCCAGCGGATTCAACATCGAGGAATATGGGATATACCAGAGTTGGATGATATAGAATCCAATGATGATGGACCATCTATTCAAGATGATGCATTCCAGCAGGAAAAAACAACTGGTGTGGTCCCCATCCTCGTTGAAGATCCAGATAGGATGGATCAACCACGGTATGATAGGTCTGATATTGATCCAGAGATTGTTACCAGTGGAATACTCTCGGAGGAAAATAGTCGAGAAGATATGATGGTTGATGATGACTTTATCTGCGATAATGAAGATGAGATATTGAAGGAGTATTGTGATAAATGACGAAGATGAGACATTGGAGAAGATTTGTAGTTAATGTTTATTTGTATAACAATCTTTACGTGGCATTTCTTTTCTTCTACATCTCTATCAGTAAGTTATCTATGATGTTGTTTTGTGGAAAGGAAAAATTATCATTATGTAATATGTAGATCTGTATGATTAGATTGAGATGAGTGGCAGCTGATGGAACTGATATTCCTAAACCACCAAGCCATGACCAAGCATCAATTATTCTATGCATAGAAGTTTAAAACACTGTAGAGACATGGGCATATTGTATTTCCCCTCAATGATTATTACTGCCTCTGTGCTACTCTTCACTCTTTCTTGGCTGAGAGAGCAACATAGCAGTAATATCATGAGAGAGGTGTTTTCATAGAAAGAAAGCAACATATAACACCATGCATTTAATAGAAACACTTTAACTTCACCCTTTTCAAAACATCTTGCAGCTGGAATTGTTCCAATAATTCTTTGAAATTCTGTTTCTCTCAAGACTAATGCTTTTTAAGCTGCTATAAGATGATTTAAAGATGCAGATGTGAAATATTACTGAATGAAGTGAGTTCTGCAAATTCATTTCTAAACTGTCAGTAATATTAATTTTTAAAGCAGGCATTAGAGCCAGTTGTTGGATACTTGTAAACTTCTTCCTCCTTGATTCTAGCTTTTCGCTGGGTAGTCCTTTCTCTGTGACTGTAATAGCTTTCAGAAATTGGCTACTTGTTTTTCAGAGATTCTCAGGATAATGAGGAAATTATATTGCTGAGGTATAGTGGGTATTGATGAATTTTGCCATTTGTACAGCTGCTTGTTTTTCCCTTCTTTTGAAAGAAACAAGCAATACTCAGATTGCGTATTACACAGCCTTAAGTAACCCAATCAGTGGTTAACGCTACATTGTCAAGCAGCTGATAGCTGAACTGGCATTAGTAGAGAGCTGCAATCTGGATGACACAAAATACATGGGACTCTTGAGTAGGCTAGACCAAGAAAGTAAGTTATATTTTATCAGAATCTAATGAAAAAAAATCCACATTTAGAACAGAATAAATGCAACCACAGGTATTGGTATACTTCTGAGATTACCCATGTATCTTTGTTAAATACATATATTTGTTTGAACCAATACAATCTTCCCAACTTGTCTTGCACACCTATCTGCACTTGTTTGTGGCGACTTGAAGATATTTACATATGTTGGAATGAAAACAATTCTCTTTCAAGTTGGTCATGTTTCAGCTCATGCACCTGCAATTTGCATTGTTAAAATGTTAGCTAGTAGCTGTTTCTCACTATTGCATCCTAAGGTTGTGGGTTCAATGCATGTTACCCAAAAAAAAAAAAAGTCTCTGTTTCTTGCTTAGGCATGGCCTCACTGTGTTTAGCTTTTCAAAAATAGGTGGTTACAGCCAGGCCACAAGCAAGATATCTTCAGGACTACTGGTAGCGTTAGATCTTA
This sequence comes from Persea americana, assembly GCA_029852735.1. Classification (NCBI taxonomy): domain Eukaryota; kingdom Viridiplantae; phylum Streptophyta; class Magnoliopsida; order Laurales; family Lauraceae; genus Persea; species Persea americana. The sequence goes on from CM056810.1 coordinate 89,490,143, forward strand.
TCCTCTTACTAGTATTACTTAATAATTCACTGTATAATGAATTGTTCTTATATATGGTAAGGTAACTATATTGTTATGTTTTTAGATACCTTTTTTTAAGCAGGTCACATACATGGCGCCTTCTTCTCGACTTCGCCCTCGATCTGCACCAGCATCCGCATTACTATCTACTGACACCACTCTACCCCCAGCTGATGCGATTTCATCACCATGCATACCAACTCCCAGTTCTCATACGGAGTGCAGCAGTGTTGGTAAGATATCAAATCTAATCATGTAAGCTTCATGCTTCAGTGCATATATTGTTTGTACTAACCAAGTTTTATGTGGAATTTGTAGGTTCTACATCCCGACGGGGGCGGGGCCCAACTAAAGGGTTTCGCTCGGAGCGTGCAAGGGCCAAGACCGGGGGCAAACTACTAGTTCAGTTCAAGAATAATGTGCCAATAGGGATAAATGCCTCAGATTTTGTGAGCGAGATTGGGTTGCAAGTTAGGAACATTGCCCCAATTAGGGGCGTGCAGAGATGGAAAGAGGTTCCAGCTGATGTTAGACAAGTTATCAAGGCTCGCGTATTTGTAAGTCTAAACTTGACAATTGTTTGATGTATAAAGGGTCCTCAAATAATCGTATTAATTTGAATTTCAGACGAAGTATGAGGTCGTGGATTACGACACTAGTGATGATGTGCGGGTAGCTGTTGATCGTAAGTTTCAAGCTAGATACAGGGATTGGCGCAATTGGATGCACACTCATTACAAGAATTGCTTGAAGAAGGAGATCGATCCAAAGACCGTACCCTTTTCAGGTGTTGACAAGGATGATTGGGTGTGGGTGATAGAAAATGTGTACGAGGATGAGAAATTCCATGTAACAGGCTATGTTTTTCAACTTTGTTTTCAATCCTTACTGCTGATATGTTATGTTTCTATTTAGTCAACACGTACAATAACTAAAACTTTCCATTCACTTGTTATTCCTTGTGTACAGGAACGCTCTATGAAGAATACTGAAAGTCGGAAGAGATTGCCTTACAATCATTGCATGGGTTCCAAGTCTTTCACAGCTGCAATGCATGCCTTGGTGAAGTGTTTTCACTTCTAGTTTTTTAAATTTGTGGTTGTGTAATTCTGAATTTGTTATCGCCTTTCATGAAATCTTAATTATGTACTAACATTGAAATTTATGCAAGTAGGCGGACCCCGAGACAGGGGAGGAGCCCCACATCGTTGAGTTTTATAAGGAGTCGCACTACAATAAGAAGAAAAAGAAGTGGACAGACCAAAAATGTCAGGAAATACATGTCAGTACAATGATAAGTACTTAAAATTGCATAATTCGTGATCATTTTCAACTACAATATGATTTAACTTATTTCAAATGACAGGAAAAACTTGTTGCAGAGCGAGAGAAGTGTATGCAGGAGGGTGCGATCCAATTGACTCAGGAGCAAATATCAATCAATGTCCTTGGTGGTCGGTCCGGATACTTGAGAGGGTTTGGAAACGGGCCGAAGCCCACGTCTACAACTAGGAGCACCAGGACGGACTCAGAGGATGGTGAACGTGGGGCATTGCGATCTACGGTGGAGAGATTGCAAAATGAAAACGCAGCTCGGTCTCAAGAGATGGAGCAGATGAAGAATAATCAAGTAGCCATGCAGCGACAGATGGAGGAGATGATGCGGTTGGTGGCGAGAGTGACGAGATCAGACATGATGACACAGGATGGAGTGCTTACTTCTTGGTCAGTATTCCTAGTTTCCTCTCTGATTGAGTTAAAGTGCATCCACTAAGTAAAGAAGAAAATACAGATAAGGTAATTTGTAATTTGTAATGCGTTTATCTAAATGCTTAAAATATATATAATGCAACTACTTGCATTTGGGTGCATGTTTAGTGTAATGTACAGTGCAAATATCCATTTTGTCCTACTGAGAAAAAAAGATGCACCACCAGAACATGCTATGTAATTACCAGACGTAGATGTTTGAGTGTCCATCTGCAATGGCTGGACTCTTGCTTGTGGAGAAGATAACATATATTCAATAATAGTCACATAACATGTGCACCAAACCTATATTTAATGCTGAAGAATGACAATAATAACTTCGATAAAACAACACAGTTTTAAAGAATGATAATCCATTCTAGAGAAACAATACATTTTGACTGGTTCAGTTCTGAGATTGTAAAAAATTAATTTTAAATTGAAATCTCTCAACTCTAGATTCCTTAGAAGGTTCATTCAAAGATGCATCACAGAAAAAAATTAAAAAAAATGATCAGAATGCAATATCTGCTAAAAAAATATTGAAAACTAACTGCAAAAGACTTACAAACCCTTAGAAAGATGAACTAAGGATACAATATAATATGTAGCCTATATTGAAGCATCCTGCTATCATAGCCAAGCAGTCAAATGTGACAAGAGAAGAAAATCAAACAACTGAATACTAACATACCATTCAGGCATCCCTATAGAAAATCAAAATCACAATTTCAAACAATCTATGTGTGCTATGGAAAGGGATCAAGAAATCTTTCTATGTGGTGTTTTTGAAATTTGTCCATCATATAAAAGCAGCACTCATGATTTATTTAGGATTAAATTGGATATAATCTTTCATTACTTCAAATGTTTGCTGTCTATTTAGTGCATAGTTATTGCATAGTCAGATGGCCTCTGCAGGCCTAATCTGCTGGTCTGGCCTGACTAAATGGTGAGGACTGTATCAGGAAATATTCAAATCTTAAGATTTCCTAAAGACAAGTAAGGCGACATTCCAACTACAACAGAAAAAAAAAAAGAAGAAGAGAGTAAATCCAAGCTCAATAATGATGACTGTAGCTAAATAGGAAAGAAGAATCTTTCAAACCAAGGGTAAGCGCTAGCAACTCAAGCTTGAGATCTCCAAGAATATACTTGACTTCAAACTGTCCAATCTTATACAGGTGCAATCTTATTTGTCAACATTAGTAGAGCATAAAATCAATCACTTACTTCTGTATACAATCTCATCATCATCCACATCATGTGCTGGATTGCAGAGGCATCTAAATAGTCTTCCAATACCCTACCATTGAAACAAATGAGGCAGCCCATTAGAGATATTTACATGGGGTTCATTAAAAAAAAAGAAGCTGATGTATAAATAGCCAGGCCAGTGAGGGCACTAATACTCCTGGCCACTAGGAGGAATAAAAGGAAAACAGGTATTAGCAATGATAAAAGTTACTGCTACTACTAGTAAAAGGACATCAAACTAGAAAGGGATTAGTTTCATTTTTTTCATTTTTTTATAATAGAAATAAGACCTATACAGAATTGTGCATAGCTGTACAAATTCATTGTGTCTTCCAATCACAAAACTTCAACTAGAGAAACACAAAAGACCTGTACAAATTTATGCATACCTTCTTGCACTATATTTAGATAGATTTTTAGAACACTGATATCAGAAATTTAAATGGAATACATAAACACATGTTGACAGAATAAAACCATTCTCATACCACATTTGAGAGAAATGAAACTAATTCTAACTTGAAAAGCACTCTCTTCATTTTCAGTTTTCTACAAATAAGCCCACAGAAAAATGCAAAAGATCCTGTGTTCACATTCATGAACAAAAAGACAAAACAATTACTGGGATGTGCAAGGGATTTTGAAGATGGGGTGGTCCAAATGCCATTCTGATAAAACAATCCCAGCCCTTGATTTTGAAGCCTTAAAACTTGTTGTTTTAAGGTGGTCTCTGGTCAAATCAGTGTCAAATTTAGATGAGAGTCAATTAACAAGGGTTTAGATAGAGTGGGGATGGGCTGCATCTCTCATGGGTGAGCCCCACTGTACACAATGCAGATAGAATTTTTAAAACATCTCAGTGATCTGCTTGAAAGGTTCTTGTGTTCATCTTTTACAAGATCCAACAATCAATTTGATCTACGAGATAGATGAGTTGCAATCATCTTAATGCTTTTGACAACAGCTAGCAGGAAACTATTTTCCACTCAAAACACCAAAACATCTTCATTTCTCGCTTCCTACCTCTACCATTCTTTCCACGCTTTCATGTAATCAACATACAAAATGATGCAAAATAAGGCCACTCACATATTCATTTTCAACAGCACTTGCTGCATCTGTTTCCCAATCTAGCAACTATGGTTTGCATCCCAAAATTTTCATGCTTTTCATTTAACAAAAACTTGCATCTCAATAAATTTTCAATGACAACAGCTCATCAAAACTGAGAAAGAACAATTTTAAACTCAAAACTTCACACAAATCAATTACCCATGTTAAAAATAGGAAGCAAAAGATCTACTAAAAGAACATCACTGAGCATTAAAATATTACAATACATCAAGAAGAATGCAAAACCAGTAGATCTACAAAGATTTAGTTTATAACAAATTAATCTCAGTGATGCAGAAGAAGCATTCAATCCAACATTTAAAAAAAAAAAGAAAAAGACATGAATCTACATCCTAAAGCTCAAGGCACAACTACAAACTGGTTCAGCATTTAAAGGAAGTAGTAATCAATCAAGATCTGCATCAAATCATTAAACAATAAGCTTGCCACAATTCTCTTCAAGATCTGCATCAAACTCTAGAACTAGAAAACAACTATTTTAGTGAAAACAGAGTAATGGCAGCAAAAGCAACTGCAAAGAAGAATCAGTTAGTTTCCATTTCCTCTAGTTTTCGACCGACCGACAGTAATTACTACTAGAGCATCACAACAGCTAAAAAACAACAGCTCTAAAACAGAAATCAGATCGAGCGCTTCCAACTCTTCCAGATCTGAACAGTGTTCTTATAAAAATAAAAAAAAAACACAAACAAGACCAGATCTGAATGAGATAGCAAGAAATGGAGAAAATTCAAGCAATTTGCAGCAGTGAAAATCGAATTGAGATTGAAAAGAAGGATTGAAGGAAGTGATTTACCTATTGAAAACCACTGCAGATCTAGAAAGGTGTGGTGGATGGGAAATAAAAGAGAAGTAAAATTTGAACTTTCAGCGGCGGAAATTAGCAACCGCCGCTGATACAGTAGCGTTTTTTTTCCCCTTCTGGCGGATTGGTATATCTGTCGGTGATAATACACATTTAGTGGCTGATGATTAAAACAGCCACTATTTAAGTGTCACTAAAAGTGACTTTTTTTGTATTGTCAATACTTTCAGATCCACTAAACTTCCACTCCAAATATATTGTCTTTATATGCTAATTTTCAACCAATTAGACTCAAATACCTTTCTCCAGAATTCCAACTTAACCATTTATTTGTTTTCTTGTCTGACTATGAGTACCACAACATCTACACATAACCTATACCATAGAACTTTATCCTGGATCTGTTAAGTAGTCCATAATCAAGGTGAAAAGTAGTGACTTCACACAGGTGTCACGACCCGGGCCCGAGATTAGGGTTACCACGGCCAAACCCCGAGTCGCGAACGTCATACTTACTCCCGTAAACCTCGCATTGCCGAAGCCAATACAAGATTCACAAGGGATCTTACATATACCTGTCAAATGTACATTGTTTTGCGGAATATATACATACATTGACATTTAACGTTAACATGTACCGGTCCTTTACATACAGTAAAGTTTACTTACACATCTCAGTCCTATTGAAATCAACCATGCACATTCAAATACAATGCATGTGATCGCTATTTACAACAAAATGAATCTATTCAAAATGTTCACAAAAATTGCTAAACCGGTCGCCTCCGATTTACATCCATTCATTCAATCCTCCTGGAGGAACCGGATTGGTCTCCTCTGTTGGCGACGCGGTCTCTGAACCACTGGGACGGGCAACTTGGCCTGTAATGTCATCAATAACACTGTGAACACGACGATTCAACAATGTATACACAACTCTATGATAAACATATGTTTAACAATTTGGTTTCAATGTATATCAATTCAATTCAAGTCAATTCAATTCAATTCAATGCAGATAGATCTTCCCTGAAGGAAGCATTCAATTCATATAATTCTCCCCTGAAGAGAGTATTCAATTCATGTAGTTCTCCCCTGAAGAGAGCATTCAATTCATGTTATATACACTTTATCAAGTGTCTTTTCGTTGTCCTCTGGCATAGGCGGAAGGCGCACCATTCACAACCCAGCCTTTCAAGGACTCATTGCATTCAATATTACTCACTTTATTAAGTGCTTTTCAAATGTGTGGGATTTACCAGTGTCTTGATCAGAGATCACCGGCATCACCACGGAGCTCCGGAACGCTCCATCTACTACAGCAGACTTAATATTTTATACATTACAATGTTTGTTCATCTCAGTTCTTTTCGTTTCATTTCATTGCATTTCATTGTATTAATTCAATACATTATTCAATGATATCTCAACAAGGAGCACAACAGTAGTAGACGAGAGAGGACAAGCCAACTCAAGTCACAAACAATTAAAGTTCCTAAAACAACATTCGGGTGAAACGTTCATTATGCAATGTAGGTGTTATTTTAGATGACATCACTTTTTAGTGACATGTACATTCATATAAGTTTAGCTAACACCCATGAAGGTTTAGGAAATTATCAGAAATCAATTCTGATATTCCCTCAATTTCGGTCACCTCGTCGGTTACCTAGCGGTTAGCCGCATTAGGGGTTTCGGCTGACCGAACCACATTCGGTCAGCTTTCCAGAATCTCTCAATTTACAGGACAATTTGCCCAATTCGGTCACCTGTTCGGTCACCCACTCGGCTGGCCGAAATTCAAATTTCGGTTAGCCGAATTTCTTCGGTCAGCTCACGGTTCGTTTTCCAGAAGCTCAACTTCTGATGGAAAAACCCTGACAAGATTTTCGGTCACCTTGCGGTCAACCCTCGACTAGCCGAACCCACAATTTCGGCTAGCCGACCCATGTCGGTCAGCTCTTGGTCAGGTGTCGGTCAGCCTGGCTGCTGACCGAATTGTGCCCAGAAGTTCAGAAAATTCTGAACCGAATTTTCTGTAAATGAACTCCTTGAGTTCTAACAAATCACTTAACAATTGAAATCAATATAATTGAGTATACTTGCCTTGTTTGGAAACTAATCAGCAAGAATTCCCTTATCTAGCTTGAATCCAAGATGAAATCTTCAAGCCAAACCTTCTTTTGAACCTAAGGACCAATCAATCCATTCAAGCAAAGTCTAATGAGTTTCTTACGTAAGAAACCATTCCAAATCACCAAAGTGAAGTCAGAAATCCTAAAACCAACAACAATTCACTTACTTGTAACCTCTTTGGTGGAAATCTTGAGATCTTCTCAAGTTTAAACTCCAAGAAAGTAAGAAAAGAGGTGAAGAAGATGATGGTGAAGATGGAATCCCTCTTCACAAGCACTTGCCAACTCTCCCAACCATCACTCAATGAAGAGAAATTGGAAGAAAGAAGAAGAAGAGAAAGAGAAGGAGAGAAAGAGCTGCTGGGATGATGAATGAACTCGAATGAGTTCATCATGATCTTAGAATCCCACTTTTTGCATCAAACCCCCTCCTATTTCCTCTAATTACAATTCAAGTCAAATGAATGGTCATTTGAACCAATTCACGTCGAATGGAATCAATACATTTACGGAAGTTAACGTACTCCTCAAGATATACGTGTGCGTATCAAGAGTTTCCGTATTCGACGAAATACGTGTAATTTCGTATTTACGAAAAAGTCCTTACATCACTCAATTTGGCCTAAAACCATTTCTAATACATTCAGAACCTTCACTATTCTTTTCATTAAGCTCAATTCGACCACTTGAGCCAAATTCTATATCAATTTAGCCATTAATCAACATTAATTCCATAAAACATGTTGAATTAGCATTAATCCCGATTAATTAGAGTTAATCTTAATTAACTCGGGACAGAGTGTTACAACAGGCCTGATAGAATCCAACTCTAATTGGAAACTCATGCTCACCATTGCCGCTCTGTATGTGTCTTGTATAATCTTACATACTCATTATGGGTGTCTTTTTTCCCTTCAATGTCTACAGCATTAGCTGCCTGGGCACCTTATCCTGATCTACTGGCCCTGTTGCAATCTCCTTTAGTTACACAATGTGCACATGGCAAAATCGCTAAGATTAAAGTGTAGACATTGGATTCTTTTATCTTGCTTGTTCCATAAATATCTCCATAATAGTTTTAACAGCGGTTATCCAAATAGGAAGTTGCACATCAGATTTTTCAAGTACTGTAGTTTGGAATTTGAGTAGGTCAATTGATCAAGTTGGTTAGGACTTAGGACCAACTTGGTAATGCTTAAACTGCCAGATATCTAGGTGCAACCAAACACATGCTGTTATTCCTCAATTAATTTAACTTTCAAGTAAAGGTATAATCTAAACCCACCTCTGTTTCTCTTCGAGGGTTATTTATTGTACCCATTTCATTTGCTGCATTTTACATTACTTTAGATTTACTGCCCTCTATCTAGATCTTAGGGAGGGAATTAATCCATAAACACTGTGCTGGTCTGCAATTTACTAAAGATCAACTGGTTTACAGATTATTATGCTGAACTGATGCTGTGCACACTTTTGGAAGTGCTCAAGACATTTATGACTATGAACGGATTACGGTAAACTATGAACTTATTTAGTCTATATTATAAGGTGCATTCTGTTGTGAGCTTATTTAGTCTACTGTTTTTGTAAGGTGCATTATGTTGTGATTCAATCACTTGGAGATAATAGACTGAGTTTAAAGTTGTCGTTGGTGTGAACTAAGGAAGGTAATGGGTGCAAATTGAAGATAGACAGGCCCTTTTGAAACAATCCATGCTCCTCTTTCTCTTTCTCTCTGCTGGTTTTGTAAGATGGAAAGAAGAAACAGGGACAAGCATGGCCAGCTGAGTGAGGACATTTTATCCAATTTCTCTAAGTGGGGCCCAACATTTTAATCTGATTGTCCAATCACTATCATGGAGATTAGGTGGCTCATGAGAACATTGTGGTATTGATCTGAGGTTCAGGCCCAGCTGATATGAAAAATACATACACTTGTGTTTAAGAATTAGCTTTTCACAAACAACCAAAAGATGAATCTTTCTAAATCTTACAATCTTCTGTTCAACTTACTGGAATAAGGATATATTGTAGATTGTTAGTCCTACTAATGGGACAAAGACAGGCCTGTATTTTGGAAACTCAAACGGTTCATATGGTGGGAAACGAGGGTGTATGTGTCAATTCTACCCCATTAGATGCCTAGTTGTCTGTTTGGACTTTGGGCTCTAAATGTACATTGTTTAGAAGGCCTTAGATTAATGGCTGTGACTCTGATGAATATTGACAGTTGCTCCATTACAAATCTGAATCTAGATTATGCTCACTTTGATGCATCTTAAAAAGAACTTCAAGAAACCCATTACTGGAGCAGACCTCTGTGAATTCAGCTTGTCTATTGACATGCTCAAATGAGTCTGAACTAAACTTAGGAACTCTTTTTTTTTTTTTGTTGTTGTTGTTGTTGGACTTAGGAACTTGACCTCATATTTATAGAGTAGGTGTGGCCCAGTGGGCATAAGCATATTTGATTAGAATGGTGCCTCAGTGAGTTGGTATGTAACAGATGTTAATCAATTACAAGTACAGATACTGTTATTGAGGACTCTCAATCCAAACTTCCTCTCACAGTATCGTTAGAAAGGCCTTCTGGTGGAACGCCCACCACATCAGAAAAAGGAGTCAACTGCTCTGAACATGTGTCACAACTCACACGTGACAATCTTACTTGCATATCTGGGTCTATTTGGTAGGTCTGGGTCCATTTGGTATTCAAGCAATTGGCAACTTTGGAGGGCTGTGATTCAAAGTGCCATGAGAAGGTATGACTTGGATGCCTCTGTCAAAAGGACATTAAGCTTGTCCTTTTGACATTGAAATCACAGCCACACATTTTTTAATCCTTTTCAGTATAGTTGTTCTAATATTGAGATATACTAGATTTTTTGCTCTTCTCCTTTGCTCCAGGGTTCCACATTTCACCCCTGCCTTATATGTGATATGGACCTGATAGTGATAGTAAAAAGTAGCCCTTTTAATATTTGTGGAAAAAAAATGTAGCATACTTCTCTCACTGTGATGAATCTTCTAATGATGCCCTTTTGATTGACTATGAAACGCATAAGACCCAAATTGTCTAACTTACTTTGTTTTTTATTCCCATGTTTAATTCCTAACATTTTATTTTTTGTACCACAGATTGGGACTGGATATCAATGTAATAGAGGCCAATTGGTTGAAGATCTTTTTGGTTTTCATAAGAATATTGTACTTACACTATTTTGGATGCTACATTTTGTTACATGTTTCCTAATATGTTGGAGGAGCAGGTTTTGTACATTTTTTATTACTTAAATGAGCAGACTTTATTGTACATTTTATTTTTGTTGAATGGGAAGGTTTTATTATACATTTTATTTTTACTGAATGAGCAGGAGATATTTGAGGTGGCAGGCAGTAATTTATAAAATAAATATATTATTTTTAGCAAAGAATTTTATTTGTCGCCGAATAAGAATAAATATATCTTTGCATATTATCCCCAACGTATATAATTTGTCGCCTAAGAGAATTTGTGGCAATGTTAAATATTGGGCGACGAATTAAAGTGGTTGCCTAATGTCTATAAACTTTGCGCGACAAAAAAAATTCGTCGCCTATTATAACTCATGGCAATTCATATACTATTTAGCGACAATAAAGTTTTGTCAGTAAAAAATAAAATTCAGCGACGACTCTATTATGTTGCCAAATTCTTTTTCACCATTTTTTAACCATTTTTTTGCAATGAATTATAGATATTTGGCGACAAAAAATATCCTTTTTGCCGACATAAAGTGTTGTCGCAGAAAATTGATATTTGGCGACGATTATGTGTTGTCGCAGAAAATTGATATTTGTCAACGATTATGTGTTGTCGCAGAAAATTGATATTTGGCGACGATTAATTGTGATCGTCGCCAAATATAATCACTGGCGCCAAATAGGCGACGAACATGCGACAAAAATGGTCTCGTCGCAGAATATATTGGGCAACGATTTTGTGATTTTCTGCGACAAATATTTGCGTCGCGAAAAATGATTTTTGTTGTAGTGGGAGGATAAGTAAGGCCACTCAAAGGATCCTGATTCCACATTTTGGTGATAGGGACATACCCTCCCATAGGGAGGATGAGTGTTTGAGCTTTGCTTACCCATTGAACCTGTCCCAGCCAATGTGGTGGCCTACAAGAAAGAAAAAAACATTATCTTGACTTGCAATAGAGTGGCTTACTTATATATTTTCTGATCTTGTTCACTATTTTAGTGGCCTACAAGTTGTCAAAGAGAAAAGCGAATAACAACCTCCAGATGCTTCACACAATTCTCTTCGGAAAGAAATCAAATGTGAAGTCTCCTTCTTATGCCTTTTACTTTATTTTATTTCAATTTACTTCCACGTTGCATAATGTCTTGTTCTTCTATTGTAGTGCAATACCTATATGGTTTCTTTTCTTCCTCTCATGTTGTTTGCTTGGTTGCGAGTTATTAGAGTGTTTGAAACCTCTAGTTTCCTTACAGAAGTTAACAACTGTATCAGTTTTGCAGAAGTACAATATGAAACATAATATATCCCAGTTTTTAGGATTTGTTTGGACTCAGAATGAGGTACTTCTAATACAAAAGCATTTTTTTTTTCTTTCATTACATTGAGGCATGTTTGTTTACATAAGGGGAGGAGAAAAGGAAAATAAAAGCTCAAATTTGTATGGGAAAGAGGAGGGGGTGAAGAGTAAATGCACCATATAACAAAAGAGTTATCCTTCCCCAAGTTATTGCTCCTAGGGGGAGTAAATGAAAGAGGGAAAAACTAGGGTATAGAGGAACCCTTTATGTCACATTGGTGATCTCAACCAACTCTACTTTTGGCATCCGAACAATTTTAGAGTAAAACAGTTACATCGGTGGCTTTTCCCTCTCTATATTCTCGGCATTTAAATATCATGATGTACTTTTTCACTTTCCTTTACTTCTCTCCTGCAAAGAAACATAAAAGTGCATGGGGAGTTGATTACCAAACTTTTGATAATTGCCGCCACTAAGATCAAGATCGTTGTTCTTTACCAAAAAAGATCAACATCTTTGGTGCTGTTAACAACGCGTTGCTGATTGACACATATTCTCTGCAGGAAACGGAAAGAGGAAAACTGAAAGAAAAAATTGATAAATGTGTTAAGGAATGCTTGTTCAATTTTTGTGAGTTGCTTGACATCCCTATTACCAAGGAATCAGAAAAGGTTAGTCGTTGATCGAAAATGTCTTCTAATGTTGACATTATTTATTTCTATGGATCACTACATCTAGCTATATGCCTTATCTTCTTTGGTTCATCCAGACATAACCTCTTAAATCAACTATTGGACTCTATCAGAGATAGGTTTGATGGTTGGAATGCCAAATGCCTTTCCTTTGCAGGGAGGTTGACAATGGTTAATCATGTGCTCTCCTCCATCCCCCTTCACATCTCCTTAGTCATGCTCATCACTATCAGAACCTGTTTGCAGGTAGATAGGCTTATGTAGAATTTCCTATGGTCATCAAGTTTAGACAAAAAGAGGAGCAATATGGTGAGATGGGAGCAGGTTTGTATGCCAAAAAATGAAGGAGACCTTGGTCTGCGTAGGGTGAAGGAGTTCAATGACGCTAGTTTGCTTAAGCTGGGCTGGTCCGCTGCAACTTCAGACTCTCTCTGGGCCTCATGGTTTAGGGGCAGATACTTCAGGCACTCTCCCATCTAGTTCTCTGGGAACACTAAGGTAGGGTCCTGCATATGGAAAAAGATTAGATCCTTGGCTCACTTCCTTCAGCAAGACAGCAGTTGGACTCTAGGGAACGGGCACTCCATCCTGTTGTGGCTAGACAACTGGATAGATCATGATCCCACGGCTCAAAGATTCCCCCACTTCCATTTTTCAGCCAGTGATAGGGTGGAACTATCCGTGAAATTGCTGGAATTCTTAGAATCTCCACACGCTACAACAGATGTCTTACTAGCTAGGAAAAGATAGGTTTTACGGTAATATACGTATTTGGAAGTTGTTAGGGTCATGTCGGTGCTTGAGTTGTTTACTTCATATTTTACTAGTGATATTTGTTGGTTTTTTTTAGTCTAAGAGAGGTAATAAGCGTACAAGGACGGTCAATATGATTAAGGCATCATCACCTAAAGAGCTAGCGGAAATAGAAGGATCACTAGAGGTTATTTCTCAAAACTCGCATATGAGCATTATCCTTTGCTAGGAATTTTTTTTCTGCCTATTATAAAAGTTGCTTGAACATTATACTATGAATCACAATACTTGCTATTTTGAGCTATGCACACACAAACTGAATGTGGATGTAGTGGATTTCTTGATATTATTTCTTTTCTTAGATTAGCATCGAAAGATGATTGTACGAGCTGGGTTTAAAAACCCATACTTGGACTCGGACCAAGTTGAATCAAGCCTAACTTATATTTTTTTTGTTTCAAAATTTTCTTAAGAGACCAAGAGGGTAATAGGTAACTTCTCCACCAAAGAAGGGCTTTCTATCTCCTCTCTCCATACTCTTCTCTTTCCCAAGGATTAATCACATCAATTCTCTCATCTTCCCAAGTACATTCATCAGTCCTCTCTCACCAATACCTTTTCAAGAGGGCATCTTTATCTCATTCAATAGTGTTTAGGATAAAGAAATGGTAGAAAAATAGTCACTTAGGAAGCTAAATAGAAAACAAAAGGGTTTTAAACACTTTTGTTGTGGTTCTCGACTTGACCTATGTGCTGAGTCCGAGTCGAGTTGGCCTCAGCCAATTTTTCAAACCCTAAGAACTAGGGATCACAACTTGTAAGAGCTTTTGTTATTAGTGTTGAGATCCCATAAGGCTTAATTTATAGGACCTGCCAAACCAGATTCGAGAAAATGACCAAATAAGCAAAGAACTTACACAATTAAAGGATATGTTACCTCAATCTTAATTTTGATTAGATTGGAAAGTAGATTAAAACCTCCTAACTATAGGCATAGGATTAGAGATAGGTCATATTTATTTCTGAATGCAGATTAAGTACTCATGCAAGACAATCAAAATTTATGATATTTGTTATTTGAGCTTTCTGAGAAAGAACTTTTTTCCTATTGGTTTCTTTGTGAATATACGTCAACCTTCTTTGTAAGGGTTTGGATGTGAGGTATAGGATCGAAGGTTGCTTGTTAGCACTTTGATTTACCTTACTAGATTAGGATTGGCTTTGTAGAGGACTTATCCGAGATTTGGTTGCATCAATTTTTTAATCAGAAACCGTATGAATCAACAGAGCCAATTAGCAAGATTAAGGAGGAAGATGTCTGAATTCCAAAGGAGGCAAAGGTGTTGGCTATTTGGAAGCCATAAAAAATCTTCTCACGGTCTTTCCAATGGATTTGTTAGTGGAGAGTAACTCATCCAATGCGATTTCTTGGATTTCTCAGGATAAGTCTAAGGCTTGGAAGCTCTACTTTGTCTTTAATGAGACCAAGTCTTTGCTTTTCTATCTTAATGTTTTTTCCATAATGAAGTTCGGTTAGCTAATGGGATTGTGGATGTCCTAGCAACATAAGGGCTTCTCATATCACTTTTAGTGGCAGAAATTGTTTTCCGCCATTAAAGGTGTCACTTTCTCCCTAAATGACACTTTCACTATCGGAAAACGGTTTCCCCCACTAAAAATGAGAAGTGCTTATTTTTTAGTAGCGGAAAATAATTTCCCCCACTAAAGGCATTTTTTCCTTCCTGTAAAAGTCATATTGCGAGGGCTGAGTATATGTCTCTCATAGTGTTCTCTGTTTAGTTATAATTTGCTTATTCATTTTCAATAAAACTCGTTGCCGGAGATATCAATTGTTAGGTCGTTCACCAACATCATTAACATGATATCAGAGCTAGACATGTTACTTCCATCTATCTGTTCTGTCTATTAGTTAGGTTTCAAATTCGAAAGGGGTCATGAGTATGAAACCCTTAGAAGGCATGTTACTGTGAAAAGACAAAGAATTGGGAGAAGAAGATAATTCGTGTCTACATGTCATGACACGAGATGTCTATTGATTTTATAGAACTTCCTTACAAGATTTTGGAATAATCTTTTTAGATGTGATTATTACAATTCTCATCCATTAACAATCTATAATAAGGAAGCAGGATCACCACTTTCCTCTCATAGCATATCTTTGAGTAGGCAATGATCTTTTGCTGAATTGGTCGATCCTTATGTGGCTGGCCCTCATCTTGACAGATTTTGTATGAGTTGGCTCCGTTGACTATCCTCTTGAAATTGAATCATGTTTCTATGTTTGATAGATTTGAGATTCTTGCTGACATGGTTGCCAGATTCATTGGTTTTGACCATTTGATATGCATGACATGTGCTGGCCCCATTTGGTATGCATGACATGTGCTGGCCCACTTCATTTGTGCGATGGCTCATTTCTTCTTTCTTGTCATTCCCCCTCAAGCTGGAGTGGGTTGCTGGCAACACACCCAACTTGGCCCTTAGAAGTCGGTGAGCCTCTTTGGCAAGAGGTTTAGTAAAAATGTCAGCATTCTGATCACTTGACGAGACAAACTTAGTGATCAAAACTCCCAAAGCCACTTTTTCACGAACAAAATGGTAGTCTATCTCTATGTGTTTGGTTCTTGCATGAAAGACTGGATTGACACTCATATACAGGGCACTTAAATTATCACAAAAGAGGACCGGCGGTTTGGCTAATGGAAAGCCAACATCACGCAAAATGTAGGTAATCCATGTGATTTCTGCAGTAGTGGAGGCCATGGCACGATACTCAGATTCAGCACTTGATCGGGCGACCGTAGTCTGTTTCTTGGCTGCCCAAGATATGCAATTGGATCCCAAGTAAACACAATATCCTGTAGTTGATCTTCGCGTAGTGGGACACCCTGCCCAATCCGCATCTGAAAAGGCATAAAGACTTAGCGAAGATTGGGATAATATTCTGATTCCATAATCCATTGTGCCCTTTATATAGCGAAGAATGCGCTTGACTGCTTGATAATGAACTTCAGTTGGTTCATTCATGAATTGACACACCAGATTGACGGCATATGTCAAATCTGGCCTTGTCAAAGTTAGATATTGAAGGGAACCAACTATTTGTCGATAAGATGTAGCATTGACTAAAGGCCCAGTAGAGGAATGAAGATCATGTCGTTGAGCTAAAGGGGTACTGACATATTTGCTTTCAAGCATATTTGCCTTAGAGAGAATGTCCGAGGCATATTTGGTTTGAGAAAGGAACAAACCTCCATGAAAATGAGAAACTTCAACTCCGAGGAAATAATGTAAAGGCCCAAGGTCTTTCATTGAAAATTCAGAGCTCAATTTAGAGATAAGAAGGGTCAAAAGTGAATAATTGTTGCTGGTCACAATTATATCATCAACATATAGGAGAAGAAGAATTGTTCCATATGAACAATGTAAAACAAACAATGAGGAGTCAGCTTTGCTACAAAAGAAGCCAATATGGAGGAGAAAGAGACTAAATCGGTCAAACCAGGCCCGTGGAGCTTGTTTTAGACCATAAATGGCCTTTTTAAGATGACAAACATGATTTGGATATGTAGGATTGATAAACCCAGGGGGTTGTTCCATATAGACCGTCTTTTTAAGGAAACCATGCAGAAAAGCATTTTTGACATCTAATTGTTTAATATGCCATTTTTGAACAACTGCAAGTGTTAATATGAGACGAATAGTTGTGGGCTTAATGACAGGGCTGAAAGTTTCATCGAAGTCTATACCTTCAAGTTGATTGTACCCCTTGGCAACAAGTCGAGCTTTAAATCTTTCTACAGTTCCATCTGGTTTGAGCTTTGTTTTGAAAACCCATCTTGACCCAATGATATTCATGGAGTGATCCCGAGGAACTAGGGTCCATGTGTCATTTTGATGGAGAGCATTCAGCTCTTCTTTCATTGCTTCTGCCCACTTCGGCTGCTTTAACGCAGCAGCTATTGTAGTTGGCTCCTTGATATCAGAGTTTCTGATTGATATTAGAAGTGTCGGGTCTGCAACAGACTTTGTTTTTTATCTTGTTATCATCGAATGCCGGATTTTCGGTAAGCCAGATGGACCATGGCTTGCATGTGTTTTTTCTTTTGCACCAAGTGGCTGCTGTAACTGAAGTGAACCAGGTGGGCCTTGTGCATGACGTTCCCCCACTTGATCAAGTGGATGCAGAATCTCTGGATCAGGTACATCTTGTGCATGACGTGTGGACTCCACTTGACCGAGTGACGTCTGATTGTGTGGATCAGGTGGGCCGTGTGAAATATGTGCGTCATGCATTGTCTTCTTTGGATCAAGAGGTTGCATATTGGCTGGATGATGTGAGTCTAGCTGTTGAGATGAGTTGTTGTTGTTATGTGCTGCAATAGATTCCACCTGTGTAGAAATATTTCCTGCATCTTGGCCCTGGCTATTAAATTCTTCTTCAATGATGGGGAGATTAATAGTAATTGACCCAGGTAATCCGTCTGAATTCCAGATGTTAAATTTTTCTGCAGCAGACCCATTTGTAGTTAATGTAGGATCCATGTGTTGGCCGTCATCAGCATGCACCAACGAATTTGATGGGGTTTGTGGACCATCATTCGGTAGGAACAGCGGACCCAGAGAATCTGAAGTGGGTGCCGATTCATTATCCAAAGAAAGTTCCATGGATTTATTTAAATGTGAATCCAGAAACTCAGAGTAGGTTGTGATGGTGTTTTCAACATGTGTAGGAATAGTCGAGGTTGTCGAAGTAGAGTAGGGAAGAACTTTTTCATCAAAAATTACATGCCTTGATATAAAAATTTTCCGAGTGAGAGGATGAAGACATCTAAATCCCTTGTGTTCACTGCTGTATCCAACAAAAATACAAGGATAGGACTTGGGCTGAAACTTATTGGATGCTCTATCCCGAAGGTACGGAAAACATCGACAACCAAAAACTCGTAATGAAGAGTAATTAGGGTGTTTTCCATTCAACTTGTGAAATGGGGTTTCCATTCCTAAGACTGAGGAAGGTAAACGATTAATTAAATAAACTGCAGTAAGAAAGGATTCAACCCATAAAGCCTTTGGTACATTTGCATGGAATAATAGAGTAAGGCCTGTTTTAACGATATGACGATGCTTTCTCTCTGCAACCCCATTCTGTTCAGGGGTACCAGGGCAAGAAATAGATCTTAAAATGCCACACTGGGACAAGTGGTCCACAAATAAATGAGACTGAAACTCACCTCCACCATCACATTGAAAAACCTTTATCTTTGTTGAAAATTGTGTTTCAACCATCTTCTGAAACTTGATAAAGACAGAGAAAAATTCAGATTTTTGTTTTATTGGGTAAATCCATGTATATCTGGTGCAATCATCGATAAAAACAACATAGTATCTCATATGTTGAAAAGAGACAACTGGGGCTGGTCCCCATAAATCACAATGAACTTTCTGGAATGGTTCAACTTCAATTTTATTATTTAATTGAAAAGGAAGTCTGCAGCTCTTTCCCATTTGACAACTGCTACATATACTAGAAGGTTTAGACCAAGAACTAACATCAATACCATCATTTGAACTCAAGACTTTCAGGAGTCGAGAATGCGGGTGACCAAGCCTTTGGTGCCATATATCTTCTGGGGCTTTTCCTGATTTTATAGCGACTAGAGCTGCAGCCATATTCCCATCTAGGGCATAGAGGTTCCCTTTTCTACTCCCTGTTGCCAGTATTCTCCCCGTCTGCCGATCCTTAATCAAGAATCCATTGTCAGAAAACTCGAAAATACAAGCTTGATCTTTTGTAAGTTGACTCACAGAAATGAGATTTTTGTGAATATTAGGAACCACTAATACATTTTGAAGGGGAACAACACCATATGAAGACTTTAGAGAAGTATCACCAATATGAGAGATAGCAAGTTTATTCCCATCACCAACCATAACTTTGTCGGGACCATGATAAGGAACGAGATTGGAGACCATACCTGGGTTATTCAAGATATGCGCATTTGCACCCGTGTCTGCATAGATATTTGGATCTTGAGGATCAGTCAAGGATGTAGCAGTAAGAGCTTGAGGGAGGTCATCTTGCGCCTGATAAGAGAAATCCCATCTGTACCAGCACCGTATGGCAGTGTGCCCAATCTTGCCACATATCTGACACTCTGGCCTATTTGGTTTAGAAATCTGATTTGGGTTCTGATTTAGCCCAACAGGCTTGATTTGAGTATTTTGAAAATTCTGGGCCACACCTTGATAATTTTGACCACCAAAACTTGGGGCTACACTTTGATAATTTTGTCCACAGTTTGGGCCTTGACCAGAAGAGCGAGGACTATTATTGTAATGATGAGAATTGTTATTTGGCTGTCCCGCGGGAATAAAGCCGCGTCCTTTTGAAGTAAACTGGTTATTAAAACCATGTCCACCACGACCTCTTCCATTTCCTTGGCCTCTTCCAGAGTTTGATCTTTGAGAATAAAAGGCCATGTTTTGATCTATAGGTTTGTCTTCTACAGATGCATTTTGAAGACGTAGATCATAACTTTGCAACGCAGTAACAAATTGTGCATAAGTTGGAAATGGGGGTTTTGATAACATACTTGTGACCAGAATTTCATACCTTGATCCTAGCCCTTGAGACAAATATATGACTTTATCATCATCAGCAATAGGCCTTTGGATTGCAGCAAGTCCATCAAAAATCTTTTTGAAAGTTTTGAGATATTCCTCTAATGTCTGAGTGCCTTTCTTTGTATTTTGCATCTGCCTTTTGAGTTGCATTTCACGATCTTTGGTTGCTTGAAGGAAATTCTCTTCTAAGCAAGTCCATACGTCTTTGGCCGAGTTACAGCCAACAACAAGATATAAGGCCTCTTCTGATAGAGTGCCAGTAATCCAACCTCTAAGCAACAAATCCTGCTCTTTCCATCGAGTAAATGATGGATTGACAACAGCCTCGCCTTTGTCATCTTTTGATAACTCGGCCGGCGGATTTTGTCGCAATAAATCTCCAACCTTGAGACTTTCAATTAGTGGTAGGATCTGAGTTCTCCAAACTAGATAGTTTGAAGTGTTTAATTTGATGGACACGATGCTAATAAGCTGGTGGAGGTTTTGTGCAGAGAGAGAAAAAGATGAAGATGCTTCAATCGACATGATATTAGTATCTCAAAGTTTTTGCTTGAGAGATGGATAGATATGCTGAGAGTTTAGTGGTAGGCTCTGATACCATGTGAAAAGACAAAGAATTGGGAGAAGAAGATAATTCGTGTCTACATGTCATGACACGAGATGTCTATTGATTTTATAGAACTTCCTTACAAGATTTTGGAATAATCTTTTTAGATGTGATTATTACAATTCTCATCCATTAACAATCTATAATAAGGAAGCAGGATCACCACTTTCCTCTCATAGCATATCTTTGAGTAGGCAATGATCTTTTGCTGAATTGGTCGATCCTTATGTGGCTGGCCCTCATCTTGACAGATTTTGTATGAGTTGGCTCCGTTGACTATCCTCTTGAAATTGAATCATGTTTCTATGTTTGATAGATTTGAGATTCTTGCTGACATGGTTGCCAGATTCATTGGTTTTGACCATTTGATATGCATGACATGTGCTGGCCCCATTTGGTATGCATGACATGTGCTGGCCCACTTCATTTGTGCGATGGCTCATTTCTTCTTTCTTGTCAGTTACCTCCATCTTTCTGTCTACCATCAATGGGAACTTGGGCTCTCTAATCATCTACTCGGTAGCTCTAACAATTTCATATCAAGAGAGTCTGTGGCAAAGCTAAAGTTGAAGAAGCAACTGACATCCATGTTTGTATCATTTACAAAGGTCCAAACTGGGACTGAGGGTACTATTCGAACGTCCGTGGATCTATAACATAGATGTGACCTGCCAAAAGAAATGCATATGCTTACTCCTTTGAGAAGGACGATGGAAGATCATATTATGCCCTCTGAGAAGTTCCTCAGTTGAAGCTCTTCTAAATTACATTCAACATTGAAAATAATGCAAGGGTATGTAGAAGAGCCTCACAAACTTTTTTTTATTAACAGTAAGGGCATCACAAACTTGAGGTAGAATTTCTAATCAACTTCAAGAAAATGAAGCAAAGAAAGGGTGGAGGAAAAATCTCTGATGAGGATTTGTGCCATGTTACTGTACACAAATCCCACATGTTGGAGCTTCCTAATTTGTTAAAGCTCTTTCAATTTGAGGCATCCACATCTTGGGATGGGATTAGCAGGCGGTTATGGTTCACATCAAAATACCCATGTAAGGCATGATATAATTATGTGATCATTATGTATTAGTTCTCTTTGACATATATAGAAAGCTTATCTTATAGAACTGATAAGATCATCCTATCTAGGATTGGGTTCAAACGGTTGAGCCTGGGTACCTATCATAACATTCCCCCCGCAAGCGAAACGGATTTTTTGTGATGTGAAGCTTGTTCTTCAATAACTTGAAGCGGAGCTTAACCCTTTAGTGAAGATATATGCCAACTGATCAATAGAGCTCACAAAACGGACTTGAAGGTCACCACGATGAAGTGATAGTCCACCTCTTTATTGATCTATGTTGCTCTCTTATTTTATCTTTTGTTTATGTAAGAATGAGGGGCCTCTTCGCGAAATAGTAAGGGGAGGTGAGGGATAAGAGAGATGAGAGTAAGAGGGTTAAGAGAGATCAGGGCAAGAGATGAAGAGAATGGGGTAGAGAGGGCGGAGGCTATAACATGTATTTATAACATTTGAAACCCTAATTAGTTTCGCTTCAGTGTAATACTAGCTATTCGATTTTGTAACTTTCCGTCTTAGGGTGCATATTAAGATATCGTATCCTAAAATAAATATTGCTTGCTCGTGTTTTTTTTCTAAATATTGGCTTTCAAATCTTTTATAAGATTCTCGAATAGTATGTAATAGAGGAAATCTCGGAGAAATCAATAATCAACCAAAATAAGTAGCTTTCCAACAATGAGCAAAGAATGGAGCTAGGACAACGTCTTAGAAATAAGGGTGTTCATGGGCTAGGCTTGGGCCCTAATTCTAAAAACTTGGCCTAGGCCCAGATCAAGACATAACTAGTTGGCCCGAGCCTAGCCGTGCAAAGGATAGGAAGCCTGAGCCCAACAAGAGATAACATTATAACAAAAGAATTAAGCCACTTATAAATGCCAAAGTCCTTACCTCAGCTGGTTTAGTTTGTTGTGCATCAATGATATGTCATGTGTTCAAATCTTGCCTCTCCTTTTTTTTTTTCCCTCTACCATTACTTTATGGTTGGACCAGGCTTGGGCTCTCTACCAATCCATCCAAGCCCGGCCCATTTATTAAACGGGCCCAAATAAATTATTCAAGTTTGGCTCTGAATAGGAAAATATAAGGTCCAAGCCCGGGCCAAAGCGGGCTAGGCCGGATTTTAGAAGACCAAGTCATATAAAGACTCCAATATTACTAAGTCTCCTCAATAGAGATGTCTTTAGTGTTTAAACTCGTGCTCTACCCCGGGGCCACTTGCCCAGTCTCTTCTTTACATGCATAGGGATAAAGTTGGTTCTCGAAGAAGGCGGCCATACACCCTTCTCAATAACAAAAAAAAAAAAAAAAAGTAAGGAGTATGACAAAAATACTAATTTTAGCAATCGGGAATGTTACAACATCCATGTTCCTTAGGTTAAAAATGAGTGGGAAATCAAATTTCAGCTGCCAAAAACTTTATCATAATTTACCAGCTATCAGGAGATTTTAACTCATAAAAGACAAGTAAAATCTGGTAAAGTAAAGGAAAGAGAAAAGTGGTTACTCTCTCTCTCTCTCTCTCTCTCTCTCGTTACTTCATGGAAAACAAGTACAAATTTTACTTCATGAAAAACTTTACCTCACCATTATTAATTACATTATCTTTTTCCATTAATTCACTTCACCATTAATTTAAAAGAAAAATGTCTGAGCCCTACATCACTACTCGATCTTGACAAAAAAGAAAAACATCTACCTTCCACTTCTCTAGTATGGTAAAATCAACTTCATTTACCTCTTACCAACTTGCAGCTAAACCCCAAGGGGTAGCTCAGTTGGCCTAAGACCACAGTTTGCACCTGGAGGTTGTAGGTTCAAAACTGCACTACCACATTAGGGCTACAGGAGAGCTTGCCTGCCTTTCCTCTAAGCCTGGAGGGATTAGTCCAACCAAAGGGAATCCTCTGATAAAATAAAATAAAAAAATAGCTCGCCAATTTTTAAACGTCTAAAAAAACCCACTTTTCGTTGGTAAATGCAATCACCGGAAATAAATAAATAAAAAAAGGATCAATTTCACCCTTTTTGGAGATCCCAGAATCCCCTCCTCCCACCATATATACATCTTCGAGTTCCTTCATGTTTTTGGAAGCCCAACATGTTGTCATTTCATATAGCTTTTAAGTAGTCTTCGTCTGAAACTCACTGGGTGGACGGCAAGACTGTTTGTCTTTCGCTGGAAGACTGACTCTGGTTACACATGTTTTGGCTAGTATGTCGATTCACATTTATCTTGCGGTTCCTTTCCCTAAAAAGAAGGTCTGTCTCCTCATAGAAAAGGTCATGAGTGACTTCCTATGGCCAGCTAATCTGTCTCTCGCACTAAAAGGAACCTTATCAGTTGGGAGGTCGTCTGTATCCCTAAATCAGAGTGGGGGCTGGGCATCCGAAGAATCAGCTAAATGAATGATGCTTGCATGTTAAAGCTAGGATGGTCAGGTCTAAATGGCTCCCCATTTGGGCAAAATGGTTCAAAACTAGATACTTTAAGAATTCTTCCATCTAGAGCCCCAAGTCTCCACCAATTGGACCTTGAATATGCAGAAAAATTGGGAGAGGCTGGAAAATTGGCGATGCCAAGCATCTGGTTTGACCATTGGCTAGATTTTACCCCAATAGTAAACAGATTTCCTCAGTTCCAATGCTCTCAATATGAGACAGTTTCAACTCTCATCTCTGGCGGGCAGTGGCAGATTCCTACTTATCTTCCTCTTTGTTTTCGCTCTTATCTCCGATCTGCCTCTCAAATTCAGCTCCAAGGTGGAACTGACTCCATGTTCTGGCCCAGGAACTCTAAAGGCACCCTCGGCGTTAACGAAGCTTGGCACCTTTTGAGACTGCCCCTTTAGTTTGGTCCCGGTTAGTCTCGAGTAACATAATGAGGCCGAGGATCTCTTGCTTCTCATGGAGACTGCTGCACTAAAAAAGCTCCAACCCAAAACTGGGTGAGATCAATTGGAGTCAGACTTGCTTCTAGACGTGCTTTATGTTGTGCCAACGACGAACCTGAAGGACTCCTCCTCTTCTCCAGTGATTCTGCAAAAAGCCTTTGGAGATGGCTTCTATCTTCGGTGGGTTTTTCTTCAGGTATGCCAATCACAGCTACCAACATCTGGAAGGCAATCTCAATAGGCAAAATTACATCTCAAGCTAAGTGAGCAGCGCTGGTTTTTTTCCACGCTACTTACTTCATTTGGATATGTAGAAATGAAAGCACCTTTCATGAAAAATCAATCTCCACATAATGGGCCAAGAGACGCCTTCGTGAACATCTATCCACCCCAATCAGGTCCCTTCCGAGCCATGTTCAGAGACCGACTCATGATGCCCTGTTTCATTTTTTGGGAGACCTCTATCCACTAACAATATGTAATTGATTCAGTATTTCCTACCTCTCTGTTTTTTCTCCTCTTGGCCTTTTGAGATGGCCTATAAGGCTCCTCTAAGCATGTACAGCTTCTGGGTTTTCATTTTGGGGGGCTTAAATTGTTCTTTTTTCTTCGTTTAATGCAAATTTACCTTTAGCAAAAAATAATAATAATAATAATAAATAAATAAAAAATAAATAAATGAAAACCTTCATTTACTTATAAAATCTCCTTTTAGGAAAGGTCCTTCCTATTCTGCTCTAAAACCTGAAGTGCTTCCATTGCTACCTTCACGTCCTCTCCACAGTAAAAAAAAATCGACACCTCCGATCCATTTCTTGTTGTAGACTATCACATGTAGAATCTGGTATTTGCCGCCCAAAACAATCAGACGCGTAAGTATGATTTCTTTAAGTATAGTTTGAAAATTCGTGACTTGGACTTGACTTGTCCAATGTAAATTTTTTTGACTTGTATAGAGTCAATATGGAGATTCAGGAGAGTCGTGTTTTTTTTAATAATTTTTAAAAAAAGTAAAAAATAAGTCCACTACTTTTAAAATATAAAAATATATTTATTTACATGCATTCATGATAAACAAATCAAATAAATAAATTTATATATGCAAAAAAGATACTACAATAAAGAAAATAAAAAATACTATTGTATATTACACAATTTATTGGTCCAAATAGAGAATGTAAAAGATCAAATATAAGTCTCAAATTACATTCCAATCCTCATTTTTAAGTTACTGACTCCAACCTCGTACATAATTACTTCTAAATAAACTTTAATTGTTTGATATTAGATCTATCTATTAAACGGTTTATAATAGAAACAACTTATTAAAATGAAATAACTCAGCCGAGTCTCATCTATTTTTTACTTAGTTCTTCATTAAAATGGGATGACTTGGGAGAAATATACTATTCATCGGGTACATAACACTTTTGCTTGCGCAAGCGGCTCCAGGGAGAAAGCGCGAGTTCAAAACTATAACTTTCAGCTTTTGGGCCGTGGTCCTTGCCAATTGCACTACCCCTGGGGGTTTTGATATTAGAGATTCTAATTCTTCTTTATAGTAAATCCAAATGAATCTAAGGTGACCACAAAAAGGTTCTGAAGTTTATTATTTATAATCATGAGTCTTCTAATGGCTTCTCAGTGGAACGCACTTATTGGAAATCCAAGATTCTTAAAATAAATGCCCCTCTTTTGTATGAGAGATTTCACTCTATGGAAGTTGGGGCACCATCAATTTGATCATGTTTGAAACACTTAAATATGTGATCAAACATGATCACGCCCTACTTAGAAGTCCTAGAGATGCCTTAGCCCTGCCCTACCCTACCCTACCCGACCCAGGAACACCCCACTACTTAGAAAAGAAGGGTTTAATTAAGGGTGTGGGTGACGTTATACATTCGTAAGATACACTGATCTTAATTCATAACCCTCAATTTTGAAGGCTCTATTTTATTTTTTAATCTTTTTATACACTGATAAAAAAAATTGTTAAAATCTTGAGAGCTATAATGGATTACTAAGATTTGATCATTGTACTAAAATCCAGTCCACATCTAATATTAAAACCATCTGACCCTGTCCCTATGAGTGATTCACATCATCTAATGTGGGCTCAAGAAGGGATCAAATTTTAATGTTTGAAATCCTGAGTGTTCACAAGATCTACCTTTAAAATTCAAAATAGCTCAAAATAAATGCCATCTATGAAATTGGATCCGAGTTAGATTTATCACATATAATATAGATGAGTTTTTATAGAAATTTTATTAATATACATGTGATCAATCTAATAATGAGACCATGTAAGCACATGCATACAGTCAAATTGACCTAAAACTTTGATTTGGGCCCAAGCAATGAACCTGTAGCCATTTCCCCCAATTTAATTGTATGCTGCTATGAATAGATTTCCTGGCTGGCAACCGTTTATCAGATTTGGGTCACAGAATCTGCCATTACAAAATCTTGTACTTTCCAAAACGGGAAAGACATGATATCTTACCATATAAAGAGAGAAAAGGTAAGGTAGTCCGCAGGGCACTTTACTCTCACAGTTGAATTTAAACGTCCATCCAATGGTTCACTGAGATGGTTCCATCTCACCAATCAAAGTGACCCTAGGAAGCAGTGGTCCACCTAGGGACAGATCACCCATCACCCATGCATCAGGAATGATCATGTGTCCTTGATTTTCACGTGCATGGCTCACGTTTATTTCATCCAACTCAAAGCTATCACACAGTCCTCTCAGTTAGAGTGATGTGTTGTAATGTTCCACGTTTCGACCAACTGGCTTGTGGGCCCACCAACGGTCCGAGGGCTACAATTTGGCTGCTGCTCAGCTTTCCACCAAAGGCAAAAAAACCCGCGTCTTTCGCATTCGGCCGTCACCTGGGACTCTATTTAAACCAGCCAACGATCTCACTCGTTGAAACGCCAAGTATCAAGCTCTCAGCTTTCGGTTTCCAGCTTCTTCTTCTCTCTATAACGCTAGGGTTGTTAGGGTTTCTTCTCTCCCTCTCTAAAAAAGCGATCTAAAACACTAGAAACAGGAAGACTACAGAAATGGCTGGTGAGGGAAGACAAGGGAATGTTGTGCTGATAATGGGGAAAGGAGAGGAGTTGAAGAAGTACGAGCGAAAGAACAAGACAGGTAGAAAAAGAAAAGGAGAAGTGATGAACCAAATGGATAAAGTAGATGATAGGAACGTGAAAATGAGTAGCGGATCGGCATCGGAGACGGCGGAAGTAAAGAAACAAGAGGAGAAGAAAGTGAAAATGAGTAGTGGATCCACATCGGGGATGGCGGAAGTAGAGAAAATAGAGGAGAAGAAGGTGAGAGAGACGAGAGGATCGACTGCGACTGCAGCTAAAGAGTCTCCAAGGAAGTGGCCTGTGAGGGAGAGGAAGGTGGTGGAGCGCTTTTCCTTTCCTCCGAAGAGGGAGTTGGCAAGCATTTCTATACTTATCAAGAAGGCATGTGATTGTTTTCTTTTATCATTTCCTTCTCGATCTCTCTCTTTCTTTCTTCTTCTGGGTTTTGTGTGGTTTTTGGTTGATTGATCAGTGTGTTGGTTGGATTGCAGGGAAAGGGAATGAAGCTCAAAGACATTCCAAATGGTATGGTTTGTTTAGATCTTGTATGCTATTTGAGACTTCTTGTTATTATATATTATATACAAATATTTTTGTAAAATGTTTCGATCTTAAAGTGTCGCTTGTTTTGAATAGGATCCTTTCTACTGAAAGAGATTTTGTAAACTGTAGTTTTGATTTTAATGGTGGTTTGTCAAGTTCTTATGATGGAAATGGAACTGATTTGTTACTTGTTTTGTGTAGATGTTTTTTAGATCTTAGTATATGGTTTATTTTTGTGATGGAAATGAAACTTATATGTTGCTTGCTTTGCATAGGGTTCTTCTTCTTTCTTTGTTTTTTTTTTCCAAAAGAGATTTTGTAAACTGTTTTTATTCTAATGGTGTTTTGTGAGTGGAGAAGGCACAAACACACAAATCCACGTAATCACAAGCAAACAATAAAAAATATGAGAGCACAACGATATACATGGTTTGGCAAAACTACCTAAGTTCACAGAGAAAGCCCACGCCAATCTTTTCTTCTTCTTCTGTGGTTAAGGTTAGAGTTTCAACATACGACATTACGAGAGCTGCTAATGCCACAACCCAAGCTTCTCTGAGCACATCCCATTTTTATGACGAGTGTCAAATTACCTAAAATGATATCTATAAAAACTCTCTCCCTTCCAACTTCTTTCTACGTACACTCACCCACCCCACCAACTCAGGGGGGGAGGGAGAGAGGGCAGCGGGTAGGGACAGGGAGAGAGATAGGGAGATAGACAGGGAGAGAGAGGGCGGCGAGTAGGGCAACAATAGGGAGAGGAGAGAGGGAGGGAAGGAGGACTAGGATAGGGAGAAAGAGAGGGAGAGTGGGAGGGGGAGAGAGACAGGGAGAAGGAGAGCGATAGAGAGGGCGAGGGAGGGTGGCGGGTGGAGGGCAACGGCAGGGAGAGAGAAAAAGGTAGAGGGAGGGAGGGAGATGGTGAGAGAAATAGGGTGAAAGAGCGGCGACAAGGAGATGGAGGGAGAAAGAGGGAGGGGGAGAGGGAGAGGGAGAGAGGGCAATGAGCGAAGGCAGGGAGATGGAGAGGGGAAAGGGGAAGTGAACTGAAAAAATGAGGGTTGGGGGGAGGGGTATATTGAGAACAATGGAGTGTGTAAAGAGAAATTTGGGAGATATTTTGAGTTACTTAGGGTGTGTAGAGAGAAGGGATGCGTTTAGAGAAGCTTGGGAGGTGGCATTAGCAACTCTTAATATATATAAATGGCCAAATGTCTAAAATGCCCTTAAACCCTAGATGGCTAACCCATATATTAATCCGGTTAAACCCAGAAGAATACGAGACATACCTCAACAGTTTTTGCGAAGGAAATGGAATTGATGTCTTACTTGTTTTGCATAGGATTTTGTTTTTACAAAAAATAGATTTTGTAAACTGTTTTGATGTTAATGGTGTTTTTTGAAGCTTTTGCGATGGAAATGGAATTGATGTGTTGCTTGTTTTGCATAGGATGTCGTATACAAAAAGATATTTTGTAAATTGTTTTGACCTTAATGGTGCTTTGTGAAGTTTTTTTTTTATGCTAATGAAACTAATTTGTTGCTTGTTTTGCATATGATTTTTTTCACAAGAAGAGATTTTGTAAATTGTTTTGATATTAATGGCGTTTTGTGAAGTCTTTTGCGATGGAAATGGAATTGATGTGTTACTTTTTTTGCGTATGATTTTTTTAATAAAAATAAATTTTGTCAATTGTTTTGATTTTATTAGTGTTTTGTGAAGTTTTTGCAATGGAAATGGAAATGAGTTGCTTGTTTTACATGGGATTGTGTTTTGGAAAAAGGAGATTTTATAGACTATTTTGATCTTAATAATTGGTGTTATGTGAAGTCTTTGTGATGGAAATGGACTGATGCGTTGCCTGCTTTTTATAAGATTTCTCATTGAATTTTGCATCCATGTCAACTTTTTTTCCCTCTGGCTGTCCATATATTTTCCTTTCTATTACAAATCATTTGCAATGGGCACAAAGTAGCCCATTAAATATGTAAGGTGACTAGAGGCCTGTTTGTTTGATGGGAATTGAACTCCTTTGCAATACCTATGAGAGAGGATAAAGGAAGAAGGCCCATCAAGCAAAACTTGTAAAGGTCTTACTTATGTTTTAAATAAACATGAATCGCAGTTGCCATCTAAAATATTTGAGTTGCTGACCATGATAACCCATTTCTCACTTTTATTGTCTAAAATGTATTTAACATGGTTAAAACACACCACTCTGTGTCTACTGGAAAGCAAAGGAAGAAAAAATAGGGAAACTTTGATTCTCTTTTGTTCGCCGTTTGAAAGAGACTTGTATGTATTAGATCTTAAAAACATGTCCTCCAATTCAAATATCAGTTTTTAAAGGCCGAAACCTACTGTGATCGAATCGTTGAAGTTTCTATTGAAGAAAATAAGTGAAAAAACACACAAGGAAAAAAGAAAGGCTTTTTTTTTGTACCCCAGCTAAGGGAGTCGGAACCCCAATGAGCCCTTAGGTGGGGTAAGAGAGCCCTCTGGTGAGGGTAGAAAACCTCAGACAAGGTGAGGAGCCCTAGGGTTAGGGAAGATGGCATGCCCAAGGTCTATCCGTGGGCGGTGAGGTGAGAATTGACACATCTTACCACTGGGGTTAGACATCGCACGTTTTCGAAAAAGGTTCAATGTCAATCTTCTAACAGTGCTTTGTAATGCTAACATTGCTTCTCGTCTAGAACCTTTTTGTAAACCTTTTTGTCTGCCAACTTAATCACCTATAACGGTAAATAAGAATCCAAGGAAGAGAAATTCGGGACAGCCCCTGGGCTGATAGATTAGGCTAATTTAGGACTATGATCGTTTACAATTCCTCCTATGTAATAGCAAAAACAAAAACAAAAAAAAAAAAAGAAAAAAGGGAGTCCTTGTAAACGTACTCTACATGCTAAAAATACAAATTACCAAGAAAAATGGAAAAAGAGGAATGTCCATAAAATAGATCAATTGGTCCAGTTTTTAAAAAAAAAAATTACTGAATTGCACAATTCAACAAAATTGTTAGGTTTTAGAATCAGGATTTCTGATTTGGTATAAATTATTGTGATTTTCAATCTTTTGTGATTTATATATGCAATTCAAATCATTTTAGATGTGATTTAATTTGATTCGTATGACTTAGGTTTTGAATGGTATGATTTTAACAACCTTTCATCTTATCTGAATATGCGGTTTACATGTAAAGTGTGTAGGCAAGAAGTCTAATGCTTATTATTAGCAACATATAAATTACCACATCTTGGTGGTAAGTACATACCCTCCCATAGGGAGGATGAGTGTTTGAGCTTTGCTTACCCAATGACAAGCACTTGTCCCTGCCAATGTGGTGGCCTATGAGAAAAAAAAAAAAAAAAACACATTGTTTGGACTTGTTACAATAGAGTGGCTTACCTATATATTTTTCTCATCTTGTTTATGTTTCAGTGGCTTACAAGTTGTCAAAGAGAAAAGCTGATAACAATCTCCAGATGCTTCACTCAATTCTCTTCGGAAAGAAATCAAATGTGAAGTCTCCTTCCTATGCCTTTTACTTTATTTTATTTCAATTTACTTTGAAGTTGCATAACGTCTTGTTCTTCTATTGTTGTGCAATACCTATTTAGTTTCTTTTCTTCCTCTTATTTCATTTGCTTGGTTTCCAGTTATTGGAGTATTTAAAACCTCTAGTTTCCTTACCAAAGTTAACAACTTCATCTGTTTTGCAGAAGTACAATATAAAACATAATATATCCCAGTTTTCTGGCTTTGTATGGACTCAGAATAAGGTACTTTCAATACAAAAGCCTTCTCTTTCTTTCATTTCTTTGAGGCATGTTTGTTTAGATAAGAAGTAAAGGAAAGTAAAAGGTCAAATTTGTATCGGAAAGAGGAGGGAGCCCGGATCCTCTATCGCCAATGATATGCGCTTATCGTGAGTGGATGAATCGTGATGCTCCACGTGTATAGCTGTGCCATGTCAGAGCCCGTAACAAAAAAAAGTCAATTATAGGAGTTTAAAAAAATACTGGATTTTAGTAGTGGGCTTTTTACAAAAAAGAAGAATTCGTCCCATAAAGAAGGCCCCGTGTAACTCCTATAAATAGAAAACTGAAATGGTCTAACTTTATACAGGAAATGAAATCTGGTTTGGGTCCTTGATTAGGTTCCTGCAAACTGATTGTGTATTGGTAATTGTGAGCAGAAAATAACATATCCATTACAACCCAACTGAATCTTCTATTAGTTGTTTAGATACACCAATTGAATCAACAACTTTTTACTTATCCAATTGAACATACACCAGTTGAATACATTGTGATTGGCAACAGATTCCAGTAAGAAAAAGAGGAACACCTTGTAATTTTTTCCTTTCCTCTTGGCACCTATTACAGCTGAGAATTGTCAGAAGTATAAACAATTGGACTAATGAAGACGCCTTTGTCATCCACAAGCACTTCAGGCAGCTACTTCACCACAAACTACATTTGATTCAAAACGGGCTTTAAATTGTCTTTACATATACCTCGATTTTCTAAACACACACTCTTTTGATCAAGTTCATTTGCTAAATCAAGTTGCTGGGATAGAACGATCTAGCTCAAAACTGAACAAAACAAAGAGGATTTGGAGAAAGAAATAAAATCTCTTTAATACAAAGCACATGGCATTTCATTCCATCACGTTAACACACACAACCACCAATTTCGAAAACTTGATCGTACAAAACCCCACATCTCAAAACCCTAACACCAAAAATCCCCAATTTCAAAACCCTCTCTGAAATGGTGAAATGAAAAAATCAGAAAAAATGGGAATCTTGAAATTGCGGTGGCAGATTGGTGACCTTAATCTACCCTCCTTTGGCATCCCAATAAGTTTAGAGTAAAACAATTACATCAGTGACTTCTCTCTCTCTCTCTCTCTCTCTCTCTCTCTCTCTCTCTCTCTCTCTATAGTCTTGGCATTCAAACACCATGATGTACTTTTTCACTTTCCTTTACTTCTCTCCTACAAATAAACATAAAAGTGCATGGGGATTTGATTACCAAACTTCTGATTATTGTCGCCATTAAGATCAACATTATTGTTGCTATTAACAACGTGCTGTGGATTGACACATCCTTTTTGCAGGAAAAAGAAAGCGCAAAACTGAAAGAAAAAATTGATAAATGTGTTAAGGAATGCTTGTTTGATTTCTGTGAGTTGCTTGACATCCCTGTTACCAAGGAATCAAAGAAGGTTAATCCTTGATCGAAAATGTCTTCTAATGCCTACATTATTTATTTCTATGAATTACTACATCTGGCTATATGACTTTTCAGGTGGAACTATCTGCAAAATTACTGGAATTCTTAGAATCTCCGCATGCTACAACAGATGTCTTACTTGCTAGGAAGAGACAGGTTTTTACAATACTTTATGTATTTGGAAGTTGTTGTGGCCATCTCAGTGCTTGAGTTTACTTTATATTTTACTAGTTATATTTGTTGCTTCTTTTAGTCCAAGAGAGGTAACAAGCGTACAAGGACGGTCAATATGATCAAGGCATCATCACCTGAAGAACTAGCCGAAGTAGAAGGATCGTTGGAGGTTATTTCTCAAAACTCGCATATGAGTTTTATCCTAGCTTGGAATTTCTATTATAACAGTTGCTTGAATATTATATTGTGAAATCACAATACTTGCTATTTTGAGCTATGCACACAACCTTGTGATTGGGATGAGTTCTTTAGTTGTTTTAATTTGGATGCAATGGATTTCTTGATATTATTTCTTTTCTTAGATTAGCATCGAAAGATGATTGTATGAGCTGGGTTTAAAAACCCAGACTTGGGACTCGGACCGGGCCAAATCGAGTCGAACTTATACTTTATTATTTCAAAATTTTCTTAAGAGACCAAAAGGATACCTTCTCCACGAAAGAAGGGCTTTCTATCTCCCCTCTCCATACTCTTCACTTTCCCAACCATCAGTCACATCGTCACTTTCTTAACCATCTTCCCAAGACATTAATCAGTCCTCTCTCACCAACACTATTTCAAAAGGGGACCTTTATTTTATTCAATAGTGCTTAGGGTGAAGAAATGTTAGAAAAAATAGTCACTTAGGAAGCTAAACAGAAAACAAAAGGGTTTTCAACCCTTTTGAGGTGGATCTCACCTTGGCCTATGTGATGAGTTCGAGTCGACTTGGCCTTAGCCAATTTCTCAAACCCTAGAAACGAGGGATCACACCTTGTAAGAGCTTTTGTTATTAGTGATGACATCCCCATAAGGCTTATTTATAGGATCTGCCAAATAAGATCCAAGAAAATGATCAGATAAGCATGAACTTACACAATTCAAGAATATATATGTTACCCCAATCTTGATTGATATTAGATTAGAAAGAAGCAGATTAAAACCTCCTAACTATAGGCGTAGGATTATAGGTCATATTTATTTCTGAATTCACATTAAGTTCTCGTGCAAGGTAACTAAAATTTATAATATTTGTTATTTGAGCCTTCTAAGAGAAAGAACTTTTTTCCTATTGGTTTCTTTGTGACTATGGGTCAGCCTTCTTTGTGAGGGTTTGGACGCGAGGTATAGGATCGAAGGTTGTTTTTTAGTACTTTGATTTATGTTACTAGATTAGGATTGGCTTTGTAGAGGCCATATTTGAGATTTGGTTGCATCGCTTTTTGAATCAAAGAACATATGAATCAACAGAGGGAATTAACTAGATTAAGGTGCAAGGTGACTCTTTGGAAAATTCTTATGTTAGCTCCCAAGGTGGCAGATGTCTAGGGTCGACAGGTATTGGATGGATTCTTCGAGCTTGTAAAGGTGTGGATTTTTTGCATGTTCTCCAAAGGAAGCAAAGGTGGTGGCAATTTTGGAAGCCATAAAAATCTTCACTCGGTCTTTCCAATGGATTTTGTCAGTGGAGAGTGACTCCTCCAATGCGATTTCTTGAATTTCTCCAAATATGTTCACGCCCTTGAAGCTTTACTTCATCTTCTATGAGACCAAATCTTTGATTTCCCATCTTGGTATTTTTTCCATAATAAGTTACGTAGGCTAATAGGATTGTAGATGCCCTAGCAACATAGGGGGTTCTTAGATCACTTTTAGCAGCGAAAATTGTTTTCCGCAATTGAAACTACCACTTTCTCCCTAAATGGCACTTTTAGTGGCGGAAAACAATTTCCCCTGCTAAAAATGAGAAGTGCTTATCTTTTAGTGGAGGAAAATAATTTCCTCTACTAAAGGTGTTTTTTTCCACCTCTAAAAGTCATATTGTGACGGTCGAGTATATGTCTCTCATAGTGCTATGTCTCAGTTATAATTTGCTTAATCATTTTCAACAAAACTCATTGTTGGTGATATAAATTGTTAGGTTGTTCACTAACATCATTAATATGGTATCAAAGCTAGGCATGTTACTTCCATCTATTTGTTCCGTCCGTTAGTTGGGTTTCAAAGTCGAACAACTAAGGTAATGAGCTTGAAACCCCTGGCAGGCATGTTACCGCCATTTGTCTGTCCACCATCAATGGGAACTTGCGCTCTCTAATCATCTACTCGGTAGCTCTAACAACTTCATATCAAAGAGGCCGTGGCAAAGCTAGATATGAAGAAGCAACTAACATCCATGCTTGTGTCATATACAAAGGACCAAACTGGGACTGAGGGTACTATTTGAACGTCCGTGGGTCTACAACAGAGATGTGACCTGCCAAATAAATGCATATGCTTACTCATTTGAGAAGGACGGTGTAAGATCATATTATGCCCTCTGAGAAGTTCCCCAGTTGAAGCTCTTCTAAATCACATTCAATATTAAAAATCATGCAAGGGTATCTAGAAGAGCCTCACAAACTTTTTTTTGAAAAATAAGGGCGCGCGTCGGAAACTTGACGTCGAATTTCTTATCAACCCCGAGAGAATGATGCAAAGAAAGGTGCAAAGGGCTCATCTTTGGCCATGACATGTTACCAAATAGGGAAAATATCTCAGGAGGATTTGTGCCATGTTAACTTACACAAATCCCACATGTTGGAACTTCCTAATTTGTTAATGCTCTCTAATGGTTAAGGTCCGAATATTTGATGAGGAACAGTTTTTTTCTTTGGAAGTGTTAAAAGCCGTCCCTAATAAGCAGCGGCTCAAAACCGCACCAAAACTCTGTTCCAAATCATCACTTTTGGTGTAGTGACAAGCGTAATCTTATAGAATAATCTTTTTTTAAAGATCTCTTAACCAATAAAAAGCTCCCTACAAAACTGCCCCTCTTACCCAAAAATATCACTACCAAAAGTCTCATGAATAAAATTCATGCTGTTTCCAAATTCATCTCTCCTCTTTTACAAAGCTTACTCACTTTCCCTAATTTCTCTTTAATAAAATTAATTTTATTACCAAATATATTCTTTCCCTCTCATGAATCTCTCTAAGGTACTCAATTAAGTACTTAGCTTTATATTTCTAATGAAAGAGATTTCTAATTCCTACTAGACAAAAATTGTGAAGTTTTCTAATTGTGTTCTATGTATCTTGAGTGTTCCTTTAAAAGTTCTTGAACTTAATATGAAGTCACGCCAATTCATGGTGTTCATTCATTTGAAGAGGGAGAGAGATCTAACTTTCATGCACCAATGTTAGAAAGATATGAAAAATAGGCTTAGCTTGTATTTGAGTTAACTAGTAGAACTCAGAAAAGGCATCTATAGATTGATGGTATGAGGCTATTATGCAATGAAAATAACATAAGCATTTTTGAGCTTTTTTTAGCATTTTTGTAATACATATATCATTTTTATCCTCTCTTGCTGAATTTTGTTTTTGACCTGCTTAGTTTGATGAAAACCCAAACGAGCAGCTCATGTTGTTACAAAAAGACAAGCTAATTAAGAGAAATCCTTTGGTCAAAGCACAATCAACAATGATGTGATCTTCAGTCTTATTGTGCTCGTTAGACATGAAAGTAGAGGAATTTTTAGGCACCGATCCATTTCTTATCAGATTATCTTTGGTCAGTATCTGCCCCACAATTGTATCATTACAAAATGGTTCTACTCTTGAAGATGCAAGTCCATTTTCCATTTCAAACATTAGCATGAACTGCATGTTTGAAGATCTTGGAATTACTACAGGCAAGATCTTACGGAAAACTTGCTAGGAGGGTTTCATTTCACATTAAAAAAATGTGAGTAGGATTCCTTTTGTGAAAAATGTTTGTTTCATTTGATTATAGAGATTCAACATTGGATCAAGGCAAAAGATTTTAACTATTGGATAATGTTAAACCTATTTGAGAACCAATGTTATCATCTCATCACTTCATTTTTGTGCCATCTCTAATCTAGAATATGACTTCCTATTGCACATCCCCTGCTAAGCATTACTCAGGCACACAGAATGTTTGTAATGGTTCTCATTGGATGAAAACTACACAGAGAAGCCTAAGCACTCTGCAAGTTTCAAATAGCTAGGCCGGATCTTTGCCTAATAATGATTCAACCATTGATTTGTATTAACTTTCAAAGAACACTAAGTTGAGATAGCAATCACCATAAAATTCATTCACATCAACTTCGAAATAATTTAAATTTCAAACTCTTAATTCTTTCCCCAAAATGTCGAAACAATGCAATCACATGTCCTTTAAAAAACAGGATTTTCATTTGCTAACTAATACTACAAGAACCCTTTGATATTTGAAAATAAATAATTGATATCTTGCTGAACTAATCATCATATCTTGCTGGTGATCACTATCTATTTGTGGATCCATCGATGTTACAACCCACTCCTTTTGAGTTCGTTGTTGCCGATGGCCTACTAGATCTTACATGTTGCTATCTCTTACAAAAGTATTTACATATGGTTGAATGTAAAAAATGGCATTTTGTTGGTATGCTAGCTGTTGTACAAGGACTTGCTCCAATTGACAAAAAAAAAAAAAAAAAACCTTCTAGTTTTGGTAGGCCCACAGTCTAGAAGACTAGTTTTATTGGGAATATATCATTAACATGGGCCATCGATGTTTGAGAACTGCATGACAATTAGGAGAATGCTAAAATGGGTTTTTGGAACGAGTTAATGTGTCAAGAAGTTAATATGGATGGTGCTACTATAATGCCTAGGCTTCATGCAGATTTCCAAAGAGGGCTTTTTTATGACATCTATTATGAGATTTCTTTCCTAATGTGAAGTTTTTTACTGCACAATGTTCGGGTGACAAAAATGAAGTGGGGATATAGACACTACTTACCTTTACTCCTCCATAGGCATCTTTCTTTTTACCATAAAAAGGTGTGATAAAGTTTGGTGAAAACTTGATGACAATAAAGGTATTTATAACTTCCAAATACACACTCTCTTACTTTCTCTCTCCTTTTTCTCTCTCACCTAAAGTTTACCTCGTACTTTCGAAATAAACATTTTACTACAAACCTCTCTTTTACCTTCTGTGACATCCACCTCACCTTTACTCCATCACTTTTCTAAAAGACTTGCAGAAGGCTCGAGAGACTTCCTTCTTGAGAGGCCTTTTTCTTCATGAGGAACTTTTGCCTGCTGTTAATTGGTACTATCGATCACGCCATAGCTATCATTAGAGTAGACAAATTCACTCTTAGAATGATCATCCTTGTCTTCCTCCACTGGCTCTTCATTGTCATCAGAAGATCTTAACGGCTTTTTTAGGCTTTTGAAGTTGGTTCTTTTTAACAAGTGCAGCTTTTTCCTTTGTTTTGGTCTCCAGACACTTCACCTGTTTCTTAGCAGTTCTCTTGCTTTGCACATGCACTTTTTCATTTTCTTCATCTACTTTACTAACCACATTGTCACTCTCTTCAAGCACTGTGCATCTTGTTCTTCTGAAACACCTTCATTGCTAGGTGCCGTTTCCTGAACCCTGGAAGATCTTCAGTTTCCTTTTCAACTTCAGACGTCATTATTCTTCGTACGCTTTCAAATGTGAGAAATGGCAACAAAGGGAATAAATTTGGAGCAATGACTTGGTTCCTCGTTTCATAAAACTGAGGGTGATTTGGATTAGGAGACTGAATGAAGAAACTTATAGAGAAATGGAGGCCAATAGATTTGGGATTTGTGAAGTTCAGTGTATGTGTGTAGTAAACGGCATATTGGGACTGGCAGGCATAGGAGGTTCTTGAGAAATGGTACAGATGAGGTTCTACTGTCTTTCTTAGCGTTGTTTAATTATGTATAGAGAGGTATTAAGAATTTGAAAAGAAGGTGATAGAACTCATAATAGAGAATCTGATCAAATGGTCAGGCAAAAAGTTTCAAGCAAAAAAAAAAGTGTCAAGAAAAAAGGGAGGATAACCAATGAGATTGGTGTACATTCTAAGGGGAGATTTGGACGCTCTCTTTGTCAACGAATGCTACTTTCTTACATGTACACAGAGATGCTATTCTCTAGCATCCCATTATTAGATTCCCTCTGCATAATTAGGAATGATTTTTTTGGGTAATTATTGGTTTAGTGTCTTTGTACTTTTGGGGACTGGATGTAACTATATTGTTTGTTGCTTATCTTCTGCATGTAGTCTTTGATGGCTCCTGGTTGGAGGTTTGAAGCATCTGACCAGGTGGAGGGAAGTTAGGGTATCATTCTGGGCCTTGTTGCCTAATGGTCTTTGTGAACAAACTGTAGGTTCCTGTCCAGTGTGAAGGCCAACTGAAGATTCACTATTAGTGCAAAATATTCGCGACATCACACGACGTTTATCAATTCGCAAGTAGTGAATTCTTAGAACCAATTCTCAAAAAGATGGAATGGAATAGATAAACTCACACGAGGCACATTAGTCATGCATCCACACATGTGTACACTTCTCCTTACATCTCTGTCACTTCTGTCAATACACGAGAAAAGAATGCTTTGGCTGTTCTTTTGTTTCTTAATTTTGCAAAGCCCTATCCCTCATCTTCATGCTTCTCATTTTCAGAGACCTCATCATCTGCACATGTGTACACTTCTCCTTACATCTCTGTCACTTCTGTGTCAATACACCAGAAAAGAATGCTTTGACTGTTCTTTTGATTCTTAATTTTGCAAAGCCCTATCTTATAGGAACCATTCCATTCACCATTTTGCTTTTTTTCTTTTTTTTTTCTTTCACTATTGTTGACATTTGTCACATTCAGGAGCGTACAAATGATGAGGTAACGGAAAAGGAGGAGCATGACGAATCCAAAGAACAAGAAGACTTTCTACCTGAAAAGGAAAACACTGAGGTCATGAAAGCGCTGGAAGAGAAAGAGCAGGATACACAAGGTAACAGAATATCTACAGAGAAACATGCAAAGGATTCTGCGTCAAAGAAGAAAGACCAACTTTTTAAGCTCATATCCATCCAATGAGCCTTAATAATTGATAAGGCCCACTAGTGACAGATATGCTTGGCCAGGCTTGGCCCTCCATTTGGCCTATTCAGCCCCTGGGTCTAAGATTAAGGCCACCAATATTCCCATTCTAAAACGTCATTCATCTCAAGTGATACATGAGACCTTTTCTGAAACCATATCGTGATGTTCAGGGGAAACCGAGATGCACGCTGAGGCACAGCCGGGACCAACTCATGAAGAAATGTTGGACATGCTCTCTGGGTTGCTGAAGGAAGTAGATTTTGAAGTTGTAAGTAGTCTGTTAGCACACTGATTTCCGTATCTGATTTCTTCTTTTAGCGTTTGTGTAATTGACATAACCCTCATAACTACTTAAAATGCAGGTGACGTTTTCTGATATTCGGAAGCGGATAGGTATGAAGCTGACTTAGCATTCAAGCTTGTACCTTTTATTTTAGTGGTCAATATATAGAATCTGCTAGAAATGTTATATTTCTCTCTGTTTTTAGAAATTTTGCTGACCATTTTTGTCAATGCTTCCTGTGTGCTGGTGTTCAATAACCACCCATATTGTTATCTAACCTTCAGTGTACTACCAGTCTTGCTCCCAAAAATATTGCAGCATAGGGGAGATGTGATTTGTTAATGTGGATTCAAGTCCCACCTTCCTAGTTGAATGGCCCTAAACACTGGTTAACAAAGGCTTCCCATTTTTCATTCATTTGCTCAGAACCAAGCACTTCAGTCTGGAATACTTGGGCATTTCTTGTATACTGCTTCTGTATTTG
This sequence comes from Persea americana, assembly GCA_029852735.1. Taxonomy (NCBI): domain Eukaryota; kingdom Viridiplantae; phylum Streptophyta; class Magnoliopsida; order Laurales; family Lauraceae; genus Persea; species Persea americana. The sequence continues at coordinate 89,531,260 of CM056810.1, forward strand.
TGGCTGTTTCTGTTCGAAAAGTAACACTATTTTCTCTTCCTAATGCAGAGGCCTACTTCAACATTAGTTTGTCCCATCGGAAGGCTGAGATAAGAAAACTCATTGAAAATGCCATAACAGACATGATGGAGAGAGACGAGGGAGAGGAAGAGAGCGAGTATTCTGAAAATGATGCATAGGTGTATCTTGAAATGGTGCCTGTGCTACTTCAGCTGTTGTAGTAAAGCAGCAGTTGTATTATTCTCATTTCTTCACTAGTCTCTCCCTGGTTCTTTGAACTTGTTAAGAGTCTTTGGGTTGATTTTTCCCCTAAAGGGTTAAGGAGTTGATAAGTTGACTTGGTAGATTTATTTGTCATGTTTAAGGCTTTTCATTGACAGTGATGCACCTCTTTGCATGGAGGCCAAAATCAATATGATACTTTAGAAAAATGATTGTTGTGATGGTGCATATCATGTGCTTGATGCAGCACCTTTATCTTTTGAGGTTTGCTACACCATCCTATTTCGAAAATGTGGAAGTCTTTACTTTTTAAAGAGTCAATAACTATATTGTTACCATAATTACAGTTACCAAAACAGCAATCCTGCAAGACCAAGATGTCATCAACAGCTTTCGTGCTTCAGAGCAGGATTGCTGTTTAGTTTTGGTTTCCGAAGTTAGTAAGATTAGAAAAGAGAAAATGGTTTTAGGTGGAAATGGTACTTTCCTATGTAAATGAAAGGAAAACGTCAAATGTTAAAGTTTTCGTTTCACTTCATTTAATTAACCTCCACATTTTTTTGGGTGCTTAATTTCATATGATGTGCCTCCCTTTGTTGAAGTCCTATTGTTTAGGTTTTTTCTTGGTTTTTTTAATTAATGTTTCAGAATTGTTGCATTCCTTTTTTCAATTTTTTCCTTTTTTACTTTTAATTAATTTTCAAGTTTTTCTATCACTTAACTATGGCATCTTTTTATTATTTTTCAATTTTCTTTTTCCAAAGGTTTTCTTATTTGTAATGCATTTTACTTCATGAGATATGCTCACTTTTTTTAAGCTCACTTGTTAAAAGTTCATTGTATTTTCTTCTTCTTTTTTTTTTTTTTTTTTTTGTATTTGCTACTCCATAATGGGAATAACTAGAAAATAATCCGCTGATGATGTGTATTTCCCTTTGTAAGAGGGGCCCTTTATTTCCTCTAGAAGTTTCCTCTCTTCTATTTTAATACAATGGCTGGCTAGCTCGCACCCTTCTTTGAATGAGTCAAAACCTAGTCATACTCCTAGGAAGGCAACTTGGGTTGGCCGGATTGGATATTGATCTAGCCAAAGTCGATCAAAAAATTGCATGTGGATAGGCTAGAGCCCAAGCCAGAACTCAAGATTCAACCCGAAGCCTAAACTAGATCGAGCCTTTGGTCAACATGGAAAACTCCTGCCAAACTGTACATGGGCATCGGTTTTCCCTTGAGAGAGAGAGATCTTGATTTTCTTTTAAATGGTAAGTACTCAAGCAATCATATTCACCCAAATCTCTCACCATCAACGCTACAACTGGAGAGATAGATCCCTGGTTGTTTCTAAGAAAGAAAAATCTTACGTTGTTCATTAGGAATAACGGCATCAACACTATTCAAATTTGTGATGACAATATCAAAACTCAAATAACTAAAAAAAAAAAACCATATAAAATCATTTGTACCTTTTTATTGTGTGCCCAGCTACAAAGACTTCTCTTTGTTGATATATGATGCTCTCTTATTTTATCTTCTGTTTATATAAGAATTAGACGGCTCTTCGCGAAATAGTGAGAGGAGGTGAGGGATAAGAGAGATGAGAGTAAGAGGGTTAAGAGAGATCAGGGCAAGAGATGAAGGGAATGGGGTAGAGAGGGCGGGGGCTATAACATGTATTTATAACATTTGAAACCCTAACTAGTTTTGCTTCGGTGTAATACTAGCCGTTCGATTTTGTAACTGTCCATCTTAGGGTGCATATTAAGATATCGTATCCTAATATAAATATTGCTCGCTCATGTGTTTTTTCTAAATATTGGCTTTCAAATCTTTTATAAGATTCTCGAACATTATGAAAATTGAAGAAACATTGGAGAAATTAATAATCAACCAAAATAAGCGGCTTTCCAACAATGAGCAAAGAATGGAGCTAGGACCACCACTCAAGAACCAGAGGTTGTGATGTCAAACTCATGCTCTCTCTGTGGTGTCACTTGCCCAATCAAAAGCCTGATTTAAAGTGATGTGTGAGGGAGGCAGGGACTCAACATGCCCCAGGGGATAGTCGGTTCTCAAAGACGCCGAATACCCTTCTCAGACAACAAAAGTAAAATGTATGATAAAATTAATTTGAGTTATCGGCAATTTTACTACATCCATGTTTACTAGGTAAAAAAATGAGTTAGAAATCAACTTTCGGCTACCAAAATTCTTATCATAAATTACCAATTGTCAGGAAATCTCAACTCATAAAAGACAAGTAAAATTTGGTAAAGTAAAGGAAAGTCAAAGGGTGGTTACTTTACCACTCTCTCTCTCTCTCTCTCTCTCTCTCTCTCATTACTTAATACAAACACAAACATAGATTTTACTTCACCATAAACTTTACCCCACCATTATTTACCATGACCTTTTTTCCTTTAATTTACTTCACCTTTAATTCACTAGCAATTAAAAAACCATATAAAATTAATTTGAGCTATCGGCAATTTTACTACATCCATGTTTGCTATGTAAAAATTGAGTTAGAAATCAACTTTTAGCTACCAAAATTCTTAATATAATTTACCAACTGTCAAGAAATCTTAACTCATAAAAGACAAGTAAAATATATTTAAGTAAAGGAAAGACAAAGGGTGGTTACTTTACCACTTTCTTTCGCTCTCTTTCTCTCTCATTACTTAATACAAACACTAACATAGATTTTACTTCACTAGAAACTTTACCCCACTATTATTTACCATTACCTTTTTTCCATTAATTTACTTCACCTTTAATTCACTAGCAATTAAAAAACCATATAAAATTAATTTGAGCTATTGGCAATTTTACTCCATCCATGTTTGCTAGGTAAAAAATGAGTTAGAAATCAACTTTCAGCTACCAAAACTCTTATCATAATTTACCAGCTGTCAGGAAATCTTAACTCATAAACGACAAGTAAACTCTGGTAAAGTAAAGGAAAGACAAAAGGTGGTTACTTTACCACTTTCTTCCGCTCTCTTTCTTTCTTATTACTTTATACAAAACAAACATAGATTTTACTTCACCGGAAACTTTACCCCACCATTATTTACCATTACTTTCTTTCCATTAATTTACTTCACCTTTAACACACTAGCAATTAAATCTGGTAAAGTATGGTAGGACCGTAGATCTTTACACGGCTTGGTTAGAGGCAAAGGGTTCAACGAGCCATACGAGTTTCATCTTCACATGATTGATAGTTCAGTGGGAAAGATCAACATTGTCCATGTGCAGTTAGAATCATAGCTAGCAAAGGGTAGATGTTCCAGCAGGAGCTCACACCGCGAGTATAGAGAATTTTTCACCAATTTAAAATGGAGACTTGGCATAATCATGCTAGGAGTTCGTGCTAAGGGGGAGTATTGAAGTGATCACTTACTCAACACATGCACCGGAAGGGTTAGGCCGGTGACACTATGTAAGTTAAGAATAATATAAGGGATATTCTATTATGAGGTTAGTGAGGTTTATAGATATCTCTTAGGATTATGTTTTCTATTGTGGTTAGAATTCTATTTTAGCAGGTATATTTAGGTTTTTCTATTCATACCGATAGATGTAATTTATTTTACTCATAATACAATAATACAAAGTTAGTATTTTCGGTGTATGTTCATCTTTTCTCTCTCCCTTCTCCCTCAAAAGTAAGTCTTGGTTCGCAATGCTTCTACCACTCTTCAACGTTCATTCATGGTTTCAATGGCATTTAGAGTCATCAACAAATTCATTATACACCCTCATGAGCACATAAGACTCCTTTAAGTATATGTTGACAAACTTAAGGGTTTTTTCCAGTACTGCCACTGTTAGTCATGGTCCTCATGGATAACCTCATTTGTGACGAAAGTTGAGAAAATCCCTTAGATGTCCTCCATACTAGTATATTTTTTGCGACATCACAATTTATTTTATTTTTTTACGATATCACATAAAACTCCCTTGAAATACAAAGAAATAACAAGGTAGTTTTATAAGATATTGAATGCCCAATTAAAATTTTGTGATATAGCAAAAAAGTACCAATAAAAAGAATGCTTTAGTGATTTTCTCAACTTTCGTTACAAGAGGAAATTATCCATGACTAATAGTGGTCATACAGGACAAAAAAATCCCCAAAGTTAATCACTCGATCATATAAAATGATTAGGAGCTGCTTAGCAATCTCAATGTAGACGAAGTATGGGATCCCACATTAGTAGTCCGAATTTGATTAAACATGAACAATGGGTGCCATTAGCAAACCCATGGTGTGTCGAAATCTGAAACATATACCTAACAATTGAGCGCTATACTGTTGGGCTGCACATAAAAGTACATGGTGGAATCATAAAGAGAGAACTTCTTTATCTTGGAGGGAATTAGTATGGATCAAGGATGTGTGTGGCAATGGCATAGTCCAATGACCGTGACCCTCCACACAGAAGATTTTTTTTTTTTTTTTCATGTGCTTATAGAACAATTAAAACTTTGAGACTAAAACATAGGAGTGAGATTTGATAATTGGCTAAAATCTGGTCTACATTTAGTTTTAAAAACTTTGAGCCCCACCCTATCGTGTGATTCAAACGCATCAAATGTAGGCCCACCAAGGGTTTGAAGTTTAATGATTTTATTATATAGGAGATTAGAACACATATACTCTTAATCACACGCTAATATATCTTTGAAGGCCTTATTAAAAGTTTAAATAGCTCCATATAAAAACTCATCATTACTAAGGCAATGTTCTCCTCCGAGCAAACTGCATATTGGTTATATGCCATTCGACTTGTGGGACCTACTTAAATGCCTTCTTCTTAGTGGAAATGCAGTACATGGACCCCTTGATCATCCCAGCCTTTGATTTACGAAGTACAATAAATTGATCGACTTTAATGTGGGCCAGGCCCCAAGCGACGAACCTCACGAATTTCCTGTGAGTGACTATTGCAGTCACGGAAAGTTCTTGTTGCTGTCCCTTTAATCTCACGTGAAGAGCACGTGACTTGTCATTTCCCGTTCTCAATTTCAACGAGCCATTTCCTCCTTTGCCGTTTCCAAACCTCCGAACAGAGGAAAAAGGAAAAACAGGAATCCATAGATCGATCCTCTCTGTGGCCGGAACTCAGGCAATATATCTGGCGCCTCAACTGTTCTTCATACTCTCTGTTCTCTTGGGGTCTCTCTCAGTCTCTGTCTACTCACTTTCTTAACATCAATTCAACTTCCCACCTGCACCTGAAACCCTAGGTATCTCTCTCTCTCTCTCTCTCTCTCTCTTCTTCTTCTTCTTCTTCTTCTTCTTCTTCTTCTCTCTCTTGTTTCTCTGCATGCAGATTATGTGGGGTGTTTGCAGATGGATGGAAAGATGGGGTGAGAATGTTTTTGACAAATTAGGGTCTGGTTGTTTGTTTGGGGAGGAAATGGAGCTTGAGAAAAATGTCCTCAGTTAGTTCAATTGTTTACTGTGGTCAGTTTTCTCATCCAACCCAGAGGGGTTAGTGTTAGTGAGCATATAATCTCAATCACATTGTTTTCACTCTCTTTGAGTATATAAAACAGATTGATTTCATTTTCTGCTACAAATAGAAACTGAAGAGTTCATTTTGTATGGGTTTTTAGCTACTATTCTTTACTTCTTGGGTTCTAAGCTATTTTCTTTGAAAAGTTTGTGAATAATTTCACTATTGGAACTTTACTATTAAGTTTCTTTTTGTAAAAAGATTCAATTTTGTAAAGTAAAAACCACTGAATTGCTAGCATGGAAAAATGGGAAATCATTTCTTCCCTCAAAAATCATTCTTTTTCGGCGTAAAATGCTCAGATTTTCCATTAGAAGTTATAGGTAGTTGGACATAGTTTTTGGGGGAGAATGAATCTCCATTGCTCTATGTTAAAGTTTTCCATGGGAGATGGAAGAATTTTGAGGGACACGGAATGCAGATTTGAACTCAAGAGGAAGAGCGCCATTCTGTGCAGTTTTTTTTTACAATAGCGAAAAGCACATTTCACTGTGGGAAATGTTTTGCCCCATGAAACAGTAGAACCTGTAATTGTGGAAGATAAAATCTTCAGCTTTTATTTTCTGCAAAATATGAAATCACTGCAGAAATTAAATGCAGTAGAAAGCTATTGTGCGCAAACATACCCTAAGTATGTGGCAACATAGGCAGGGACAAGAAATAAAAGTTAAGTAATTACAACTGTATCTGTGATGAAGAATCTAATCCTAAATCTTCACACAGAAGTGTATTAAAACTACACCTTGATGAAGGCATTGGTTTCTGGGTAACTTATATTAGAATTTCTGATGGCAAGAAGGAATGAAAAATGCTACTGAAAATTAGAGAAAATGCATTTGGACATTGTAATCAAGTAACTTGAGATGTTGTAACTGTGACCCAATGCTACATTGAATAAATATTTGCACTGATCATCCGGAATGAGGCCCCTTTTGGTACTTTTGATTGAGTCAAATGCTATGGGCAAGTTTAGAGCAGTGAATTGAGGGTGCTTTTGGGATTCTAGGGGTCTGGATTTGGGTGCAATTTTGGGGAAGTTTGGAGGATGCTAATTGGGTTTAGGTATGAACTCTTTATTAACTGTCCGATGGTATGCCTGTAGGAACTGTTTTCTCACGTGTGCAATGTTGACTTAAACACCCACAATGCCATGTCCATCATTTAATCCAACACTAAAAATTGTTTGGCGGTTTGTACACTCTCCCATGTATGCGCGATTGATAAATCCTACTCAGATTCCATTTTAAAAAAACGGAAAAAAAGGGATAAATCATGTTGCAATCAAACTTGCAACGTCATGTTTGCAACAATGAGCAACTTCCAAATGCGCTATTGGCTCTTGTTGGATAGTATGATCTGTTAGAAATACTTAACTTTTGTATGCATGAAATTGATTTCAGTTGTCCTCTAACACGGCAAATTTCACTTCATCAAAATACTTGGTAATGTCAATGGACAATTGCAAAGACACTCAAGAACGCTTTGCATGGAGCTCACACAATGAGGCACTAGTTGAAAGTAGAATCTTTGTGATCCAAAGTCCTCATTATTTAATATTGATAATAGGATCAAAATGTCAATAAATTAGTCATATCGGCTGAGACTGCTCCATTTTGTTTGCGTTTTGTTGGTGTTCACATGCGTATTTTATTGGCTGATACAATGCATATCGGCCGAGAAGCCTCAATATATATCAAATAACCCCAAAAGCCCGTCCTTTCTACATACATTTATAAGGAACAGATGGATTTTAGTATGCTCATTTATTCAATCATGTGGGCATCGGTGCATTATTATTATTAGTTTTTCTGAAATAAGTGCATTACTATTTTTTATTGTTACTGTTATTCATTTAAAAAATTGTTTTTGACTTTGAAGGACAGCAGAGAGTAGAGATCTTAATCCACATGATAGTAGGTTAAAGTGGATTTTGTTACGCACTTGCGACTTTAGTTACACATCAACATGGAAGCTTCTTATTATTTGAAGAAATCCAGCAATTCCATGGCTACTCGAGCCAAGGGTAAGTTAACAAAATCCAGAGTTCCAGTGGATGATAGAGGCAAAGATGATGGGGTACCAGACCCGAAGGTTGGCATGGAGTTTGAAACTGAGAATGATGCTTATGATTTCTACAATAGACATGCCAGAAAAGTGGGTTTTAGTATTCGGACCGATTGGAGAACTGTAGTTCGCAAAACAGGTGTAGTGAAAGCTAGAAGGTATGTGTGTTTTAAAGGTGGTCATCGCGTGCCTGATAAACGAAATAAGAATGTGAAGCATCACCGTGGTGGAAAAATAACTGGTTGTGAGGCATACATGATGGTTAGGCTTCAAATTAATGGAAAATATCGTGTAACTGAAACTTATCTTCTTCATAATCATCGTCTTGCAACCCCCAGACAAGTTCACTTGTTAAGATCACAAAAAAAATTCGTTGTTTGTAAAGCAGCTGCAGCAAATGATTGTGATAGTTCTGGGAATATACCAAAAAAAGAAGAATTTATGAGTGTTGAAGATGAAGGTAAAGATAATGTGGAATGTAATACTGTTGATTCTACAAATTATTTAAGATCGAAAAGAATGAAAGCAATGGACAAGTTAGATGCAGGTGGCTTATTAGAGTATTTCAAGAATAAGCAACTTGAAGATCCGTCATTCTTCTGTTCTACTCAGCTTGATGCTGACAATCATATCACCAATATTTTCTGGTCAGATGGGAGAATGGTAATAGACTATGAACGTTTTGGTGATGTAGTTTGCTTTGACACGGCATACAGCACAGAAAAATATGGCCGGCCATTTGCACCATTTATTGGTATTAATCATCATAGGCAGGTGGTAATTTTTGGTGCTGCTTTTCTCTATGATGAAACCACTGATTCTTTCAGGTGGTTGTTTAGAACTTTTTGTGATGCCATGTCTGGAAAAAAGCCAAAGATCATTTTTACGGACCAAAATAAGGTAATGGAAAATGCAATTAAGATGGAGTTGCCTGAAGCTGTTCATCGTATCTCTGTGTGGCATATGTTTCAGAGTGCCTTAAATCACCTTAGGTGTGTATTTAGTGCTTCGCGTACTTTTTCCGATGACTTCCGCAAATGTGTGTATGATTATGAGGAGGAAGATGAATTCCTTAAAGCATGGGATAATATGATAAAAAAGTACAGTCTTGTAGATAATACATGGTTACAGCAATTATTTAATGAAAGAGAGAGATGGGCTGTGGTGTATGGCAAAGACACGTTTTGTGCAGATATGAAAAGCATACTACAGACTGAAAGTTTAAATAATGAGTTAGAAAGGTATTTGCATCCTTCTCGGAATATACTTCAGTTTTTTGAGGATTTTCAAAGAATGGTTGATGAAAGACACTCTGCAGAATTAAAAGCTAATATCAAAATGATACAAAGCTCCCCGAAGGTTATTGTACCTGTTGACATTTTGACGCATGCATCAAGTGTCTACACGCCGGTGATGTTTGAAATGTTCCAGACTGAGTATGTCAATGGTCTGAATTGTATTGTTAAAGGCTGTACTGAGGAAGGGACAGTGAAGAAATATGAAGTCATAGATGGAAAAGGTCACTGCCACAGAGTTACATTGGACTCAATGGACGAGGCCACTGTCACCTGCAGTTGCAAAAAGTATGAATCTTTAGGGATTCTGTGCGGCCATGTGTTAAGAGTAATTGGGAATACCATAAGGTTTGTTCCAACCAAATACATATTGAAGAGGTGGACACGAGAGGCATCTACAATGTTGTTGGAGCCATCAACTAGTGAGTTCATATCAGTAGACGACCATAAGAAAGCTTTTTCACGACGTTATAATCATCTGTTTCTTAACTTTGTTAAAGTAGCTACAGGGGCTGCTGAAAGTGAAGAAGCATATGAATTCACCTCTAATCTTTTGGACAAGATGTGGCAAGACATAGAAATGATATCGAGAAATGTAACTCGTGGGGAACCATCAGGAAATGGTGAAAGCTTAGGTGATGAGGTTGGGGATCAAACTGACAGCCTCAAACTGATGGTCGATGAGATACAGTTCAAAGAAGTTAATGGATTTGGAAGAAAAATGGGAAGTGGCTCTGGTGGACACAGCATGATGGGTTTTTTTGAAAAACCACCTGCACCAATTATCCTTCCTTCTAATACCTGTCCTACACCAATATTCTGTCCGGTTCCAACTACTCCACCAACCTTCTTGTTGCAGGTACTACTTTGATTACCCTTAATGACTTTGGCAATTCCAGCCTAACTTATTTTTGAAATATTTGGGCAGTTACTGTTTCTTTGTGCATTATATTGGAATTATGTAATGGTGGGCTGGATCCAATAGTTTTTTATGATCAATGCCATGTATAAAGTCACAGCATATGGCTTCATGTCATGGTGGGCTGAATCCAATGTTACTGATTTAGCATCCACTTAAATACTTAATCTTGTTCACACTGTTACTTCATGCAATTTCTTGTCCATCATTATGTTCTAATTTATTTATTTATTTTGAAGTTTTTTTTTTTCAATAAATTTTTATGGTGGTCACAATGATACTGATACTACTTGGTATTTCTATGTTCAGGGAAACTTGCCTCATGATTTCTACCGAGAATCAGTGCATAGCACCTCTAACTTGAGCCAAGTAATCTGGCAAAACTAAATAGTTTCATTAAATGTCATGTCATTTAAATATTCTAGAAATGCCTTTTGATGGTTCTGTGTTTATTTTGCAGGAGTCATCACTATTTGGCACATCTCAACAGTTTGTACTTGGCAGCAGTTCAGGAGGAATTTCAAAGGAATGACAATCACCACTAAACTAACCAACCACTGACGTAAGATGCATTTGTTTTGGGGAAATTTTCAAATCATTTCATTTTAGGGCATTTTGTCTTTGAGGATCATCGCCATTATATTTGGACATTTATTTAGCCATGATAGTGCTATTAGTATCTTCTCATTTTACCCTTCGCAAGATTTTTTTAAAGATGATCAGTGTGATCTTATGGATGGATTAAACAATTTTGGACAGTGGGTGTATTCCTCCCTTACTCTACTCATTTTTATGCGATCCCCAGTGTTGGTAGTCTTGATAAGTCCTTATCAAGGATCATAATAGCAGTTGCAGTGGGCGTAGCGGTCATTGGCAAAACGCTATGTAGCAGGCAATACATTGCAGTGATATGTAGTGGTGTGAATTTTTTTAGTGATAAATTTTTTTTCAAATCTTGTGTAGCGGTCAAATTTTTATTAGTGATTTGGAACCATATAAGGGTAGAGACAACTTTAGGAAAGGCTATTGAGGAGAAGAAATAGGAAAAACAATGTTTTAAATAAAAATTGCTTGGCTCTGCTAGTTTTTATATCGTAGCGCTACTATTTTCAAAATAGTGTAGTAGCCTCAACCACTGCGGCTGAAAATGTCCGTAGTGGCTGTTATTTTGAACTATGGTCCTTATCTCTCAATCTAACTAACTCTAAACATATAGTTAAACCCTAATTTGTGGTTACTCTCAATCCTGACAAAACTATTGGTTGTTGACGTTTGATTTAAAATGATTTATGAAGCTAAAGCATTTCCTTGGAGAGCCGGACCATATATGGAGGTAATGTTTTTGCAAGTCCCATTAAATATTAAAAAAACTTTAATTTAATACCTTGTATGGGATTCATTTTCTTACACTGTATGAGCTTTTCCAGTTTCCATTGTTGATGCTATATAATGTTCATCTTTTGATGATATTAAATCCATATCATTTCCAATTTCCACCTCTGATGCTGTATTTGGTGATTCAAGTTCGTTCATAGAGGGAGCTCTTCAATACAACATTCGTGTCTCATTTTCATAAATCTCATGTAGTACAAGTGATACTTAATGCGGTGGGTGCATAATCTGTGTGATTTGTTGATATAATTGTGCTGTCGAAATGGGTATATCGGATGTATGATTTGTGCTGAATTTAGCTATATTATAGGTACAGTTTGTGTGATCCAGTGCTAAAGGTCAATTGTAATGTGGGTGGACTACGTTATGGTTGAGCGAGTTCCCTTGATTTGAACCCTAAGGATAGCAAGCTAGCATTCTCTAATAGCAGTCTGACCCTTAGACTGAGAACTTACACTTCCAGGATATGCACACACACCAAGAGGAATAAATGCTTAGGCCGAAGGGAGCTTGTTTACCTTCCTCGATATTGCTTTAAAGTTGTTTGTGAAAAAATGAATGAGACTAACCCTATTCACTAGCTTTATATAATTAATGGCTAAGATCAATCAACCTGTTGTATTGTTTCCTTAATATTGCTTCAAAGTTGTTCGTTACCAAACGAATGAGACCTAATCTGAAATCTTATGCACATCTGTACCAACCTATCTGCACTGTTCTAGAATTCTCTACGCAAATCCACAATTTATAAGAATGCACTAGATACTTCTACACAATTTGAGTCTGCCCTATTATTCAAGATTCTTTTGGGTCCTTGAAGATCTCTGGCGATCAATCTGGAACCTTTTGTCCATCTGATCATATGACCTTCTCTCCACTTTCACTGTCATGATGTGCGTTTGACTCTAGCAACCCTCCATCTATGCCATTTTACAACTCGCCACATTATGCTTGTGCCATGAACCATGAGCACATGACTCAAGCTAATTTGTTGTCGGTGTTAACAGAAGTTGTTTATTTTGTTTGGATAAGTGTTGTTTCATTAAATGTGTTTCTACCTAAGATGCCAAGATACGGCAAGTACACACCATGGATATGGCAGGTACATAGATTTTACACATATAATGTGAAGTATCGGGTACACTACGACACGATATGTTGCTGGGTGTGAAGTATTGGGGTATCATAGGTTTCTACCATCCAAGTCTGCCTTTTTAGACCCAGCTTTTGACCACCACCAACTCTCTCTCTCATATGGGGTGATACATATATGAATCACGTATGGACCTATACTTTGTATTGGTTTCTTGAAAACCAATATCTTGCATGGCAACTAATACTGTTTCTTTGCAATATTTGAAATTGTGCTGTTTATGGGATATCCTTGGCAACTAATACTGTTTATTTGTTGTTTGAAAATGCAGGATGCAAAAGTGTTTGGGCTGTATATATAGGATTGTAATGTAGATGCAGCTTATGCTTCAATTTCATGCATCAAGCTTTTTTAACTCCATCCTTCCAGCAGGTAACATGACTATCTACCAATTTGTGGGTTTCAATGAATGCTTTGGCGATTCCATTCTGATTTGAGAACTACTTACCAGTGCATTGGGTCTGTCTGGATGGATGGTGTATGTGAAAGTGGGGTGCTGAACCTTTTGTAAGGATGGTTTCAGTGTGCAACTACAATGTCTGCTCTTGTAATTTTGAATACATTAATAAGACATCAGTTACCCTGAAGAAATACATGTCCTTGTTATTGCAATTGTGGCTTTTCTCGCATTGGGAAGATTTTGGGACCCATGGGATGAATGGCTGCAGCCTGCACCCTAGATCGCTCAATCATTGCCTCCAATTCTAGAAACACATGCCCCATGCACTTTTGAAAAATCCACATTTGAAAATAAAATTATTTTCTTCTAAAATATTTACAGTTACATGTAGACCTATGGGATAATTTTTTTTTTCCTTGCTCTTGTTTCATTGTTCTCTTTTTTTCCCTAATATAATTTTCTGTAATGGATTGAAAAAAATGTTGACTTATGCCTTTTTCTGGGAAGCATATATGCCAGCATGTTTGAATGTGTGTGTGTGTGTGTGTGTGTGAGAGAGAGAGAGAGAGAGAGAGAGAGAGAGGCTTAAACCCAGACCCAAACCAGAAAGTGGCCTGCGTTCAAGTCCAAATTAAGACCATATATTTTTTATACTAATATTATATACATTTTTACTTATATAATGTACTTAACACATACATTTATCTATGTATATATAAATGTATAATATATGGCCATGGCATTGGGCATATGGGTCTCTGACTACGAAATTATGGACCCAAACTGTGGACTGCATTTTATTTGGGGAATAATCCTTGAGCATCAAAATCTATTCAACTGATTGCACAAGATCCTTAAAATTGAACCAGATTGTAAGATCAGGCAGATGGATTTTTCCCAAAAAATCTACCTGCTAAATACCCCAAAATGCACAATAACTGAATTGTCAGAAATGCTTGCTTTGAGATACACGACCACCTGGTTCCACCACATTTCTTTGTAGCTATTACTTGTAAGAAAATCTTAGAGATCTGATTAACAATGAGAAATATCTTATTATGCCACTTAACCATAAATGGGTAATAACTTGGCATGCAGAAATAATCTCTCGCAAACAATTAAACAAATTCATGTTAGTTGAATAAATGATAAGAGTTAGAATTAGGCTGGGATGAAAAGGGCTTGGTAGATGCTGATCAAATATATAAGCTCATATCCAGCATATGGACTATAAAGTAAGGCCTCAAGCCAGCCCCTTGGTAGTTGATAAGGCCTATTGGTGTTGAATATGCTTGGCTAAGCTCGGTCCCCTTATCTCACCTACTCAGCTCATGGGCCTATGTCTACCGCCAATGTTTCCATTTTGAAACCTCATTCATCTCAAAGGATAAATGCTACCATTTTTGTGAAAACATGTAATGTTCTTGGGAAAAATCAAAGTAAATACAAAGGCAAAGGCGGAACCAAGCCATGAAGAGATGCTTGCTGTGGTCGCTGAGCTGTTAAAAAAAGTTGATTTTGATATTGTAAGTAGTCTGATAATACTCTTAATGTTCGTATCTGAATTCTATTGCAGTTTTTTATGTTGTGGATATAAACCTCATATCTTCTTGAAATGGGGGCATTGTCTGATATTCTTAAGGAACAAAGTATGGAGCTGACCTAGCATTACAACTTTTACCTATTACTTTGCTACTAATTAACATATACAATGTGCTACAAGGTTATATTTCTTTCTAGTATTAGTAATTCTACCAACCATCTTGGGAAATGCACCTGTAGTGATAGTGTTCACTAATCTACATCTGATTTGCAGAGGAACTCTTAGTGTAGTACTTCAAAATATTGTGGCATGTGAGATGTTAGTTGCTCATGTGGATTTTTGTCGTTGAACAACCATTATCACTAGTTGACCAAGGTTTGCTTACTTGCGGTTTGGTCAATTGGTGATATAGCCATTGACCCAAGAAATTGAGAAAAGGTCCACAGGAACAACTCACATTTAACATGCTGTAATAATTTTGGGAATAAGATGGATAGTTCCTCGACACATTAGATGACTATATGGTAGGTTATAGAACTTGTAGTTTCTATGCATTGACCAAGATAATTAGTGAATTTATTAATAAAAAGAAAGAAATATAACATTTTAGCACATTGTATTGGATGGTTGGTAGAAAAGTAATAGGTACAACCGTTACTATCAGTCACGCTTCATACCTAGTTACTTGAGAATATCTTACAATGTGCCATGCATTTCAAGCAACTACTAGGGTTATATCAAAATAGAAATTGGATATAGACATCAGTGTGTTCTCAGATTACTTACAGCATCAGAATCTACTTTCTTGAAATTTCAGAAATGACAACCAGCATCTCTTCTTGGCTGGTTTTGCCTTTTGCTTTCACATTTGCGTTGTTTTTCCTTGCCATCATGACATGGTTTCAGAAATGGTCTCATCTATCCCTTCCGATGAATAAGGTTTCAAAATGGGGAATATGTGGTGACTTGACTTCCTATCTGCCTGTTCTGCATCATCCTTGGCATCCCTTTCCTCTTCCACTTTGTTGTGCAACAAATCAATTTCAAAGTGAACCCCTACAATAGAAGAGTGCAATGGTAGTTTTCTAACGAAACACACCACTGCTTCACAAGAGTTATAAAGGGAATGTCTAAATATACCTAGTCACTAAATGGGCAGGTGTGACTAAGCTTGTGGCCTTGAAGATGCACAAATTATTTTTCAGTGGTTGCAACTCTTTTGGGACTATATATAATACTTCTAGGGCTTATTTGTGCAATGAGAAGATTTCATACTCCACGTACTTTTGTTTCCGTGGGAGAGAAGATCCCGCTTTCCTACTCAGCATATAGGAAAATGAAATCCTTTCCCTTGACGAAAATGAGATAATTTCTTTTTCATTTACCTTCGAAAAGGAAAATGTATCATATTGGACAAAGAAGAGTGAGCAGTATAAAATATCAAAACATTTCTCCTTTGTATCACGGAATTCTCTCATTGCACAAATGCACCTTTAATCTCCCTCCATTTGGGTGGACATTTTGAGGATTCTTAGATTGATTCTTCTCATAAGGGTCGATGAATCGGTGCTGCTAGGTCATTGGTCGTTGTTTCAACATTTAGTGGGTAATGGAGAGAGGAGAGATAAAGTTGATGCAGTGTGGCCCATCCATTTACCCTTCAGCCTAAGTTTATGTATTGCACTTTTAACAATGCTCTCACTTCCCTTTTGAAGCCTTTAGTTTTTCAATTTCTTTTGAATTTTACTTCGTACAATGTGCCTGTCTTTCTATTATTTTGTTCTTTAATTTAGAAGCTTTTTTGCTTCTTCACTTCACTTCATATGAAGTCCCCACAATCCTTTCTATTAGTTTCCTTTGTTTTTCAGTTTTGATATACTACATACGTGGAAAATGTCGATCATTCCTCTCCTTTGATAGGTGCTGGATGTGGTACATCACCCTATTTCAAAATCTAAAGCCTGTGTTTACACCAAGATCCCAAGCTTAGGCCAATATGGAAAACTTGGCAAGTTGACCTTCATCATTTACTTTCTCTTAATAAATAGGGACACCTTTTTACTATTCATTATAAACATTAACATCAACATTGTAAAAGTGTATCATCCCAAATGTCTAACTCTAGCTTAGCTGGTTAAAAACGAGCAAATGAGAGTGCATGTGTTTAAGTCTCAAACATAAACATAAATGATAATAAAAAACTAACATGGAAAAGAGTGCAGTGGGAAAAGAAACCCCTAAAAAAGGATGAGGAAAGATGTACAGCACGGATATGTAAGTTATCCAACATATGCCAACTTGCAAGAGGGCAAAAGAAGAATATCAAATTGTATCAACTACTAGCAGTCCCGTATGAGCATTGGTAGGATCTTGCCTGTAGTGGTGTTCATGGCCCAGGTTGGATTGGGTGAGGCATATACAAGCTCGCCCCCATTTTAGACAGATAGGCCCATATCAGGTCCAAGCCCAATACATGTTGTAAATGTCAAGCCTAAGCCCTCCCGTTTAGTCGATAAAACTTTCTATTAATTGTTTGGGTAAATAATTATTAAATTACAAAGACTCTTTATTCGAGACCGGCCAAGCTGGGCCTGGCCAGGCTTTGGGCTTTCTATTACTTAATGCAAGTCTGACCCAAATTTTGAACGGGTACATAGTATAATGGCTCGGCCCGGGAGGACCATCTCTTTTGCATGGTTTTTTTGCAAGTCTACGGAAGAGAGGATGAAAGATGGATTTGATACATGGAGTAGTTGACCAATTTTCTAAGATGGCTCGCTTTATACTATGTTCTAATCTTGCTGATTTCATGAAGTTAGCCACCCTCTTCTTTTGATAAGTGGTTCAGCTAGAAAGATTATGTGAAGACAATCAAATCAGACAAGGATACGAAGTTCATGAGCTACTATAGAAAAACATTGTGGAAGATGATGTGATCGAAGCTCTAGTACTTTGGTGCTTATTGCTCGTAGATAAATGACAAGAGAAAAGTCAAATGTATAGATCATGTATTGGCCTTGTAAATGATGGAATCAAAACTAAAGAAATGAACCACTATAAAATTAATCATGCCTGTCCTCTTCCTTTGTACAATTAAGGGAGGGGACTTCTCTCTTTGTTGATTTTCCTTGCTCACTTTTTCTGCCTCCTATCACTGTAGATGTCTTCATCTTCTGCTCTTCTCAGATGAGGGCAAGATGGGGTTAGGGAATGTATTTATAACATTTGAAACCCTAATTTGTTTCGGTTTAGCGACTTTAAAACTAACCGTTGGATTTCATAACATTTCCATCTAACGATGCTTATTAAAACACCGCAGACTCTTAATTATCATACATTTATTTTCCTAAATAGCAACATCAAAATCTTTTACAAGATTTGCAATGAGTTTGATAATTAAAGAAATATTATAGAAATGAGTATCTCTCGGACTCAGGGCCAAAGGCTCTTGGGCTAGGATGGGTGGGAGATACCCCTTGTTATCAAAAAAAAAAAAAAAAGAACTATTATAGAAATTACTAACCAACAAAACATATAACATTGCAACATGAAATGTGGAATGCAACATATAAAGGTTTCAAATAATCAATTAAATATCTTAGGGTTTATTAGTTCAATAAACAAAGTGAACGGTTTGGATTATAAATATGTGTTCCTAAGAAACGAGAATCTAAGCAGGGCCCACTCATAACAAAAATCTAAGCAGCTCAAGATAAATGCTCTCATTGTAAATGAGAAGATTTACGCCCTGAGTTGGGCCCACCATCAAAATCGATCAACTATTTCATACATTATCAACCTAGCAGCAGAGTCAACTTCTATGGATTGAAATTTTACTAGGACCCATGAGGCATATATCTTGAGTTGTTTAAAATTTTAATAGGTGGGCCTTGGTAAGGCAAACTTGGTTTGACCATGTGTTTATTAGTTGAACCCAACCCATATCCAACCCATTTTAAAACGGGTCACATAAACCCACACCCCAAGTGTATCAACCTACCTAATCCGCACAATGCAAGCCAGCCTGTTTTCCCCCATCCAAACTATATAAAAGCTTCAGCCAAGCCCAATACATTTTAAACAATAAGGCAAGCTATATTTGAATTTCCTTGCAGACAGAATAGGCCCAACATAAGCTCATCTCATTCCATATAATATAAATTATTCCAACTGCCAAAGGTTTAGATGTGAATGTCAACCTTAACCTGTATCCATTTAAATGGGTTAGATGGGTTATACAGGTCAACCCTAAGCAGACCATTTAAAAGCAGATTTCCTAACCATTAATCGACCATTACCTAATTGCGGGTTGGGTTATGCGGGTCAAATGCGGATCAAATACGGGTCAGGCAGACCCGATTTTGCGAAAGAAAACCTAAAAGAATTTGTGCCCAGTGTGAGCCTCACATTCAATCCCTGTTGGCTGCTGCTGCCCTCGGAATGAAACGCAACCACATAATCTCACGTGAAGAGCACGTGACTCGGATCCAGGCCTTAATTGCAAGCCATTTCCCCTTCTTTTTCCCCTCTCCCCACGCCAAAACAGATCGATAGATCGATCTTCTCTGTGGCCGGAACACAGACAATATCTCTGCAAGCAACGACTCTCAACCACTTTTCAATACTCTCCCTCTATATATATATATATATATATATATATATATATATACTGCCTGCATCTCAAACCCTAGGTACCTACCTCGCTCTATTCTTCTTCTTCTTCTCTCATATGTCTGTGCATAAAAATCATGTCAGGTGTTTCTCAAATGGTACAGTATGAAGACAAACATGGGTCTTTTTGTTTGGATGTGGATGGAAAAGGAGCTTGAGAAAACTTTCCCGGTTCAGATTGTTTTAACATGAAGAGTTTCATCAACTTTGTTTTCTCATCCAATCCAACTGACCCCAGAAGGATTAAAGGGCATATAATGATACAAGACATAGGATGAGGAGGATTTTGAGATTGAGGAAACTGGCCCCAGTTCAAATTGGGGGTATAGAATTCAATCACATAGTGTTATTTCATTTTCCTTCTTCCAGACATGGGATGAGGAGGATTTGGGGGTTGAGGGAACTGCTGCCAGTTCAAATTGTGAACTGTGGAGGGTTTTCTCAATTCTCATCCAACTTTGTCTTAAAAGATTTTCTCATGAACAGCACTTTTGTTATCGTAATAGAGAGGAGTGGGTTGGGAGAGGAGTAGCCCCATTTTCGTGAGGAAGCGTCAAAGTGAAACACATGATATTCTGCTTGGGTAGAAGAGCTGGAGATCATAGATTGCTTCTTAGAGTTTTTTTTTTTTTCCCACAGAGAGAGAGAGAGAGAGAGAGAGAGAGAGAGAGAGAGGCTGAGTGTACCACAAAAATGGAGTCTGTCCAAGCCATATTGAGATAAAAATAAAAAAAAGCTGTCACCCACAACCAGATGATTATGGGAACCAAAAGAGATTGCCGTCAGAAACTCTTGGCTTAGCATTACAATGGAAATTGATACGGGTTGGTCATCAATGAGTCCAGGCCAAGAAATAATCTCACAAATATACTTCTGTTGAGAAAGAGGATACCTGCGAGGTGAGTAAGTAGCCAAAATATCATGCTTTTTTAATTTGTTGGAGTTAAGATTGTTCAAGTTGGGGAGAGTTGATGCAGGTTGCAAATAAGCTAGTGCGCCAAAAGTCTAGGGGTAGACCCAAGGCCCAATGGGGCCCAATATCTTATCACAGGAGGCTCAATTCCAGTTAATTGATCCATTAGTTGAGCAATGGACCTGCTGGTTCCTTGCAAAACCATTTAGATCATGGTAGATATTTAACTTAGCCGTTTTACTTTATTGTTTTCTTGAAAATCCTTAATTACTAAGAATCTTATCGTGATAGGTGAAAGTTAATTACTAAGAATCTAGTTTAGTTAATTTGTTGTTATCATAGGATTCCTTGACTGATAAAAATCTGACATTGATGGGTTTCAAAAGAGTCCAATACTCTGTTATTAAGGATTTGATAGATAAGGGTAAGGAGTGGAAGATTAGTCCAATCATGTGCGAACTATCCTCTCATGGATGTTTAAATTCAGGCATCTTCTCCTCTCAAGCACTCAATGAAATAAAATTGTTCACTCTTGTTTTGGGGTTGAATGTCTATTGGTGTGAGAAAAAACTTGTGAATGTGCTTATGCTTTAATCTTTAGCTTGGAGAGTAATCATTGGTTACACTTCCCCTCCATTGCTGCGTCTGTATTGGACAGCACAAGGTACATGTTAATTGCTGAACCAACACAGTGTAGTGGTAAGTCATACTACCTTCTTCATGGGAGTTCACTGACTGTGTTCATGAGGGACAGTTTACTTTAATGATATTCTCCAATAAAGAGCTTAAAAAAGAAAAGAAAAAGGTTACATCTTCACATTGGTGCATATTATTCTTTTTAAAAAAGAAAGAAAATAAGTGAGAAGAGTGAGGAAGGGATCAAAATTGTGGTATTTGTATGTTTCAATGCAGTGAATCTGTTTTTTCGATGTATTTCAGTGCTGACTGACTTGAATGGATGGATCCAAAACTCTTTAAGAAAACAAGTTATGTAAAATGCGACTATCAATACCATTTGGTAAATTGTGGCGCGCAGATGTACAAGTCATGTTCTCTCTCTCTCTCTCTCTCTCTCTCTCTCTCTCTCTCTCTCTATGTTGCACATGCATGTGCATTTCATACCTTATTTCATTTGTCTTGAAAGAAATGCATTCAAGCCATCATCATCATCATTAAAGCCTTGTACCGACTATGTTGGGGTCGGCTTATTCTTCATTCCAATTTATCCTGAGCCAAATCCTCGAATATGTTGCACTTCTTCAAAGAAATGCATTTTAGCATGTTCATTTATTCAAGCATGAAAGTACGGGTGCATTATCCTTTTTCACAGTAAATATTATTTATCAAGATTTTTTTTTTTATTGAAGGTCGACAAAGTAGAGATCTTAATCCACATGGCAGTCGGCTATATGAAGTGGGTTTCGTCCCTCAATCATGACTTCAGTTACTTGTCATCTTGGATGTTTCTCATGATGACTTGATGAAATACAGCACTTCCATGGGTGCTCGAACCAAGGATAACTTAACAAAACCCAAAGTTCCAATGCATGATAAAGGCAATGATGATGGGGTACCAGACCCGAAGGTTGGTATGGAGTTTGAAAGTGAGGGTGATGTTTATGATTTCTACAATAAACATGCTAGAAAAGTGGGTTTTAGTATTCGGAAGAATTGGAGAACTACAGATCGGCAGACAGGTTTAGTGAAAACTAGAAGATATGTATGTTCTAAAGAAGGTCACCGTGTGGCTGACAAACGAGATAAGAATGTGAAGCATCACCGTGATGAGACAAGAACTGGTTGCGAGGCATACATGACGGTTAGGATTCAACTTAATGGAAAATATCGTGTAACCGAAACTAATCTTCTTCATAATCATCCTCTTGCAACCCCTCAGCAAGTTCACTTATTAAGATCACAGAGGAAATTTTCTGTAGCAAATGCTGCAGTAGCTAATGATTCTGATAGTTCTGGGAGTACACCTAAAAATGTTGAATTTATGAGCAGAGAAGGTGAAGGTCAGGAGAATGTTGGATGTATTCATGTTGATTCTAAAAATTATTTAAGATCAAAAAGAATGAAAGCAATGCAGAAGTTTGATGCAGGAGGCTTATTAGAGTGTTTCAAGAATAAGCAACTTGAAGATCCATCATTCTTTTATTCTATTCAGCTTGATGCTGACGATCATATCGCCAACGTTTTCTGGTCGGATGGAAGAATGTTGATAGACTATGAGCGTTTTGGTGATGTAGTTTGCTTTGACACAGCATGCAAAACAGATGAGTATGGGCGACCATTTGCACCATTTATTGGCGTGAATCATCATAGGCAGGTTAATATTTTTGGAGCTGCTTTTATCTATGATGAAACCACTGATTCTTTCAGGTGGTTGTTCAGAACTTTTTGTGATGCAATGTCTGGGAAAAAGCCAACGTTGATTTTTACAGACCAAAATAAGCTAATGGAAAATGCTATTGAGATTGAGTTGCCCAAGACTGTTCATCGTATCTCCGTGTGGCATATGTTTCAAAATGCCTTAAAACACCTTAGCCATGTCTTTTGTGCTTCGCGTTCTTTTTCCAATGATTTCAGCAAATGTGTTTATGATTGTGAGGAGGAGGATGAATTCCTTCAAGCATGGGATAATATGATAAAAAAGTACAGTCTTGTAGATAATGCATGGTTACAACAATTATTTAATGAAAGAGAGAAATGGGCTGTAGTGTATGGAAGAGACACATTTTGTGCAGATATGAACAGCATACTGCAGGATGGAAGTTTGAAGGAGGAGTTAAAAAGGTACCTGCATCCTACTCAGAATATACTTCAGTTTTTTGAGGATTTTCAAAGGATGGTTGATGAAAAACACTATGCAGAATTAAAAGCTAATTTCAAGATGACTCAAAGTTCCCCGAAGGTTATTGTACCTGTTGACATTTTGACACATGCATCAAGTGTATACACACCGAAGATGTTTGAAATGTTCCAGACAGAGTATGTCAATGGTCTGAACTGTATTGTTAAAGGCTGTACTGAGGTCAGGGCAGTTAAGAAATATGAAGTTTTTGATGGAAAAGGCCGCTGCCACGTGGTTACTTTGGACTCAATGGATGAGGCCATTGCTACTTGTAGTTGCAAGAAGTATGAGTTTTTAGGGATTTTGTGCGGCCATGTGTTAAGGGTAATTGGGAATACCATAAGGTTTGTTCCAACCAAATACATCTTGAAGAGGTGGACACAGGAGGCATCCACATTGTCGTTAAAAACGCCAAGTAGTGGATTCAAATCGGGAGACGACCATAAGAAAGCTTTCTCACGACGTTATAATCATTTAGTTTTTAACTTTGTTAAAGTAGCTACAAGAGCTTCTGAAAGTGAAGAAGCATATAGATGTGCTACTGATCTTTTGGACAAGATGTGGCAAGACATAGAAAGGATATGGAGAAATTTAGCTCATGAGGAACCTTCAATAAATGTAGACATGGAAAGGATATGGAGAAATTCAGCTCGTGAGGAACCTTCAATAGATGTCGAAAGCTTTAGTGATGAGGGTGGGGCTCGAGATGACAGTCTCAAACTGACGGTTGATGACCTGCAGTTCAAAGAAGCTAATGAATTTAGAAGAAAAATGGGAAGTGGCTCTGGTGGACATAGCATGAAAGCTTTTTTTGAGAAACCACCTGCATCAAGTACCGTTCATTCTAATACATGTCCTGCCCCAATATATTATCCAGTTCCAAGTACTCCACCAACCTTATTTTTGCAGGTACTACTTAAATTACCCTTAATGACATTCGCAATTTCAGCTACTCATTTTTGAAATGTTTGGTTGATTATCATATCTTTGTACATTTTATTGGAATTGAATCATGGTGGGCTGAATTCAATAGCTTTTAACTATCAATTCCATGTACAAAGTCACATCATATGGCTACATGCATGTATTAAACTCCCTTCAGATGTGCACCGCCAACCCAATTTAATTGATGTAGCATCCAATTTATGTTTTAAAAATGTTTTGAAGTTTTTCTTTTTGATTTTTTATGGTTGTCATAATGGTATTGATAGTATTTGCATAAATTTTATGCAGGGAAACTCACCTCATGACTTCTACCGAGAATCAGTCTACAGCATGTCCAACTTGAGCAGAGTAATCTGGCGAAACTGAACAATTTCATCAAATATCATGTCATTTAAGTATCTAGAAATGCCTTTTGATTATATAGATTTATTTTTTATTTTTTTTTTTTATTTTTTTTGTTAATTCCACAGGAGTCATCACTATTTGGCACATCCCAACAGTTTGTAATTGGCAGCAGTTCTCGTGAAAGTTCAAAGGAATGATAATCACCATTTACCACTACACTTACTACCTACTGATGTAAGATGCATTTTTTTGGGGGAAATTCTCAAATTAGATATGAGGGAATTATTTTATTATTTAGCATCTTAGCCATCATTTTTGGTATTACTTTAGCCATGATTGTTCTATTAGTGTCTTCCGTTTGCCCACTTTTGACCGTTGGTTTATTTCTTCCTGAGGCAGGCCGAACTAGGTCCAAAGGCCCTTGATTGAGATCCAACTGGATTCCAGACGTGCGGTTCCCTTATTTCCTATTTGCAGCAATACTTTCCTATTTTTCTAGATTTTTATTGAGCAGTAGTTCCTAATTTCATTCCAATTACAAAATTGTAATTAGATTAGGATTTACAAGACTTTCCTAAATTGCAAATGAACAGAGAAGAACACCAGAACCTCAAAAAGAAACAACTAGGGAATTTTATTAATCAATAGCATAACTTAAACTTTGCAACTCAATCCTATTTAAGACAAGGAGGTCGGTGATCCTTCCTCAATTTAGGAAAGTCTTGCAAATCCTAACCTAATTACAATTTTTTAATTGGAATAAAATTAGAAACTATTGCTCAATAAAAATCTAGAAAAAACAGGAAAGTACTGCTGCAAATAGGAAATATGGGAACTGCATGTTTGGGATCCAGTTGGATCCAAGCGTGGGCCAATCATGGGCCTTTGGGTCTAGTTCGGCCTTCATTAGTTCCATATTCTCATTTTTACGGAATTCAATATTGGTCAGTCACAATCTCTAAATCTGACCCTAATCCTACGGTTAAACCCTATCTTGTGGTTACCTTCAAACCTGACCATAATCGGGTGCTGATTTTTGGTTTTAAACTAATTAATGATGCTATTTCCATTTCCGTGGAAAGTAGGACCATATATGTAGGTAATGTTGGTGCAAGTTTCCATTATTGTTGCTATATAATGTTCATTTTAGATGATTTTAAAGATATATACCATTTCCATTTTCCATCTCTGATTCTGTTAAAGGGAACTCTTTGCGACGACATTTTGTATTTATCTTATAGACCTCATGTCATATGTATTACTCTGTTGACAAAGAAGAAATGAGGTTACTTATCTGGAAAAATGTTTTTTTTTTTTTTCCAAATGTTCGATGAGAGTCAACGAGGGACTGAATTGTATTGCGTGTGCGTGTGCGTGTTTGTGTTGTGTCAATGTTATTTTTTTTTAAGCTGAAAAAACTAGAATTGTAGTCTGTAGCCTGTACTGGTGATATATGACTCAGGTGGACAATAATTTGTATCAGTTCCTTGAAAACCAATGTCTTACGTGTATCAGCAATATTTGAAACTGTGATGTTTATGGTACTATCTTGGCAGCTAACACTTTCTCTTTGTTGTTTGAAAATGCAGGATGCCGAGTGTGTCGGGCTAAATCGTTGCGGCCTGTACATATATGATTGTTGATACAGCTTATGCCACAGTATTGTACATCAAGTTTATTAACCCTATCCATCCAGACATGTGCATGACAATCAAGCAATTTGTGGGCTTCAAATGAATGCAGTGGCAATTCCAGTTCTATTACCTGTCAGTGGATTGGGTCTGTCCAGATGGATGGCCAGGGTGTATGTGGAAGAGGGTTCCGAACCTTTTCTAAGGATGGTTTCAATGTAACTACAATGTCTACTCTTGTAATTCTCAACACATCAATCAAACATCATTTACTCTAAAAAAAACTCATCTCATTGTCATTTCCATTGCAATTGTGTGCTCCCCACACCACCACCACCCCCCCCCCCCCCCCCCCCCCCCAACCTTTTCCTTTCTTTCTTCTTCTTTTTTCTTTTTTTTCTTTTTTGTGTGTGAGCTTTTACTCATGGTGTAAAGATTGGGGGATCCATGGGATGAATGGTTGGCATCTAGGATAACAGCTACATGTTGAGGTATATTACCTTTCCTTCTCTATGAAGAATACACCACAGTTCAAAAATCCAGTTTGAGTAGTCGTAAGGTAAAGAGAGAATCAAAGTAGGCGGACATGCAATGAGAACAGCTCTTCTTTCGGATTTGATTTAATAGGGTGATGGCTAAGCAATCATTTCCTATCCAAGGGGAGTTTATTCGATGGTATTTGCAGATCTTCACCTTCACACCTCAGGTTTATCCCCTTGAATTTGGTGGGATGACAGTGCTTAGAATTTCTAAGAAATCAGATAATGATGAAACATATAGATTCCCAGAAGCTGAAATAAGAAATGGTAAAACTAGTCTCTTGAATGTGATTTTGAAATAAGGAGGTTGTGTGGACTAAGCTTTCATGGTGAGGACAGGAAAGTTCAGGTCAGATCCGTTCTATACCTGGACCTGAACCCAAGTTGCTAACAGAGACCTCTGCCTAACTTAGGTCCAGGTAACCGAGCATATACACGTACCCAATTTTAAATTGAAGGGACCCAAACCAGAAAAGAGCCCGTATCTGAGCCCAAATTCAGGCCCAAATAATTTTATACTGATTTTGTTATACACAATACATACGCGTGTGTATGCATGTGTGTCGGGTGTATGGTTGTCGAGTATGAAATTCATGGATTCAAATTGGGGACCATCTTGTTTGGTGTCCTTGCAGTGAACTAGAACCTGTACTTGGATTATAATGGGTCTAAATATTGGACCGAGAAGCATTCATTCAGTTCGGTCCATCAGCTATTCGAGGACCTTCCTCTTCTTGTTTTTTTTTTTTTTTTTTTTTTTTTCGATATATTTCGATCTCGAGTAGGTCCCTAGTCGCATTGAGCACCATGCATTGTATAGGCTCAACTCAAATCAAACCAATTTATTGATCAGGTTGGAAATGTCAATCCAAACCCATCCTAGAAGTAGGAAGTGTAAACCCATAGCCTAAACTAACTACTAGGGTTCGGATTGGGTTGATTGGTCATAATATGATTAGTCGGGTGTTAAATTGATTTGAGAACTAGGTGTTGCCCAGTTGGGTGGGTCCCCCTTTTCTCACCTAATTGCATAGGGGTTGATCCTAGGTTCCTCTCCAGAGTGGGCAGGCATTCTTTCTGTGGGGTAGTCTTCTCTCCCCTTGGTTGGGGTTTCTCATGGGTCCCAGCCCAGCCCCCTTCCCTGGGTTAAAAAAGAATTGATCTAGTGGGTTAAAAAGCACGAATGGGTCAACTTGAAGCCAACTCATTAATTAATTGGGTAAAAGATATTATCTTGAAACCAACCCAAAAAATGAAAAAGGGTAAACCCTAATCCTAAATTATCAGGTCAGGTTGGGGTCGGTCTGCAAATTGAAGCAGGAATTGCCATTTGCAAGCCCAACCTTTTTGAATCAATGGTTTGGGTTTGTAAATGATGTACCATTGTACGGAATCTTACCTAAACTGGATTTTTTTTAAATTCAAATCAGCAGTTTTCATTTTTTGTTTTGAAGGTTAGTAGTTGTTGAGCTAATACAGCTCATGTAAAAGGGACACAATAAAACTTCAGTTCAAATCCTTCATTATTGAGAGAGGGAGAGAGGGGTATGGGTTTGTGTATGAAGACCTCTGTCTCCTATCACCTATGTTTCTGGAATTTTATTGACTTGTCCAAGGGAATTATAACAAGAAACCATTGAGTGCCATTCACGTTGACAGCCTTTTTTTCTGTTTAGGCTGGTTGGATTGTTGACTGGTTGGGCCATCATTTGGATAATGGTGATTGAAGTACACTTCTTGTTGTATTATTGGTGAGTTTCTTTCTCTTGTTGAATGCAAATTGGTGGCTCTTTTTTTTCAGTGGTCCATTGTAGGCTGTGTAGCTAATGGTTAAAATTAAGGATGCATCAAAACGAAACAGGAAAAGTAGTTTACCCAAACTGATGTGAAAGTCCTTGTTTTCTTTATTAACATGATGGACTCCACTCTTCCAACAAAGGGGTAACAAGAACATTTTCTTATTTACTTTCCACACGAACGGCTAATGTGGCTGGCCTTCCAAAAAAAAAAACTTTTATGCCGTGTTTGTGCACAGAAATTGAATTGTTTGAAATGATAATAACTGTATTTTTAGAAAGTGTTCAAGTTCAATAAACAAAGGTGAATTTTGCCATCAACTAACCCCTTCTTTAATAGAAATTGAGGAAGGGAAGATGGAAAATAAGTACTCAGCCATCACTTAGTAATCAGAATAGAGGGAAAGTTAAGGTTTCATCTACATCTCCAACTATATCTTCATCTCGTGAATAATCCTCTAATGAAGCTCTTATTTGACAATGAAATCCTATGTAATCAAATTACGTGCAAATAAACAGTGAGCAACCCTTCCCGGCTCCTATTTGGAATGAAATTTGGTGGTGATGTTTTTATTTTGAGATGTTTGGGGTTTTCCTAAGTAAGCTATATCAAGTACCCTCACAAAATTTCTCAAAGAAACATCTTGTAAAAGTTATAGGGATCTGTATCGTTATGCGCATCTGCAGTGGATCTCTTCACTCGGCCATGGTCTCCTGCAGTCCATATTATGATGGTACAGATGCAAATGGATGGGATCCAAGGTGGTCCGCACCCTGTTTCTTCATGCCGGATCCTCGATATATAGTGGTAAATGAATCCGTTTCCACTCATTAAACTCATAAACCTGATAGGCAAAGGTGCAAAGGGATTAGGGGAATATAAAACCTCTCAGGTTCAGAGCTCTAAAATCATCAGCAAAGCCCAGCTCTAAATTCAAACTGCTTAAAATCACTTTGACCTTTACAGTTGGGCCATATTTCACTCAAGTTGGTGATATTCACCAATCAGATTGATAACACCTACTAACATGATTAAGATTTTAATAAAGGGGGATTCTTATCTTGTATTCTACATGTGATCAATCTAAGGGTCCGCCCAATCCATCTGAAGTGATTTTTGGCTAAGATAGGAGGGTCAATTTCTTTGAGCACTTTCAAGACAAAGGCGGGCTCCACTAATGGGAATATAGCATCGGACTCACAAAATTCTATTAAGCCTGGCCTCTTAGGATACAAAATTTGATCTAGGGTGGTTCGTATCCATTTCTCCAGGGCTAAAACATTTAGGCCCATTTGTGTATACTGTTATTGAATTCCTAATATTTCAAGCAACTACCAGATGGGCTAATGATGATTTCAAGATTCAAGGATGGACAGTTTCAGATACTCCTATTAACGACTATAACAACCAGTCACATAAAATTACTATTTCTGAAAAGTGTCAGGATATTTCTAACTTTATGATTTTTCTGAGAATATTATTGGGAGAATATTGCAAAAACATAAATATTTTAAAATAAACTGAAATAAAAAAAATATTAAATACCAATTAACCTTTTTTAGAATTTCTAATTTATCCCATTTTCATTCTGATTCTATCATAATTTTTTCCAAGATTCTCAATCTTGGGAAATATTTTACAAACATAGTGATATTATTAAAAATGATAGTGATATTATCAAATATCTTCAATGTTTGTGACAGTAATTACAGTGAATTTTGAGAGAGAAAGGGAGATGTATCTTAAGTAACTTGCTTAGGATACCAACCTCACCAACACCATTGCAGGTGTTCACTCTGTTTCATCACCTCAAAAACCTATTGACTAGGTGATGTTTTGTTCCATAACCAGTAGCCAACCCCCACCCACTGCAAATGCAGCTATTGATTTGCTGTAAAAGATTTTTAAAAAGAAACCCACAAAATCCTTTCCCTTCTTCAATTAAGTGACTTCGTGAATAAATGAAGTATCCAAAAGATGTTCTCTTTCCATTAGCTTTCATCCATACCAACTAATATCAACTGCCTACACCTGCCATTTCTTTCTCTTTTGTAAGAAAAAGGACATCTTTGACTGAGTTACTCCTCTCTTCTTTCTATATATACATGTATGAGAAGACCCATTGCTTATTTCTCTTAAGAGCATTTCTGATACTGCAGATTCGGGTGCAACCCATGTGCATTTGAGACTTTGAGTTCCTTTCTTTGTGTAAAACTCTTCATCCAGTAGTTTCTGTTGAGGATATTTTCTCAGTTCATAGACATGGTTCAGTATTCTGAGAGTCAGGTAAACAGTGCATGTAAAAAGCATGAAACAGAGTACTGTTTTGAATTGTTCTTTTTTCTGGGTTTTTCTTGTTTTCTATGTCGATTACATGATTCTTATTTTCCATTGTAATAAGATTTGAATGCAGGAGTAGTGTTTTTTTTTTTTTTCCCCATAGTTCATTGTTGAATCTTAAAAAAATAAAAAAAAAAATCACCCTCATTTCTTGCACATTGTCCCATATTTTCAGTATAAATTATCTAATTTGAGTTTGTTCGTCCTTTTTTTTTTCTTTTTTGGGTTCTGAGATCTCTTTTTATTTATTTTAAATACATTGGTGGTCTAACTTTGCCGAATTGATGCTCAAAATAAGAAATCAGTGAATGACAAACAAACACTGTCATTAGTTGGACGGCTAGCAATGTCAATGTCCTGACATTATTTTTTGTTTTTTGTTTTATATTAACTGTTACTACAACCAAATGAATATCATGTATTTTTTATTTCCCAGGTTATTGTGAGAGGTATTTTTCTCCGAGTAGGGACAATTTCATCAGTTTGTGCTAAAAGAATTTTGAATTGTCCTGAAATTGTCATGGCCCAGTGTGGATCCTGCCAAAGCAGGGTACTGGAGACAGACCTAACCTTTAGAACGGTCCACTTTGCTTGAGAGGAATTGAATTCTATGATTTTAAAGCTATACCTTCCTGTAACAGGAGTTGAAACTAAATGATCAGAGGTGAGGATTCATAAGATGCCATCAAATAATCTCCCCTCCTAATCGGAAATGATTTCCAATTTAACCCCGGTAAATTAAATTCTAGGAAGGGGATGGTTCCATCTGCATCTCCGCAGCCCCTCACCTCCTTAGTGCTCCTTTGATAAAACAGACTTCAGTATCAATTCATGCAAATTTGATGAGAAGTAGGCAAATGGGCCATATGTCTCCTGTACCATTTTCCTCCCACAAATTTATCTCTTTTATTTCAATGACAATTTACTTGTACTGACAACAGAAAAACCATTATTTCCATTTAAAAGTTATGAGTTTTCTCTCTTTTGATAGCCCGGCAATGAAGCTGTGTGGAAAACATTAGAGACGGTAGATTTTGCTTTTATATTTACATTAGGGACCTTGTTTTGTGCACATATTGATGTCTTTTATGCTCTGATTTCAGGTGGCAGAGCTAGGAGAAACCATTCAAATGGAGAACTCTCAAGAAAATGGTTTTGAATTTTGTGTAAAGCAAGGAGAACCAGCTCTTGTTCCCCCTGTAGAGAAAACAGAGAGGGGTCTTTACTTTCTTTCAAACCTCGACCAAAACATTGCAGTGATTGTACGGACAGTATACTGTTTCAAGGCTGATGACAAGGGTAATGAGAGAGCTGCTGAAGTTATTAAGGAGGCCTTGGGAAAGGTTCTAGTTCACTACTACCCACTTGCAGGACGGCTTACCATCAGCTCTGAGGGGAAGTTGATCGTGAACTGCACAGGTGAGGGGGCTGTTTTCGTTGAGGCAGATGCAAATTGCACTATGGAAGCAATTGGAGATATAACAAAACCTGATCCTTACACTCTTGGGAAGCTTGTTTGCAACATTCCTACTGCAAAGAATATATTGGAAACACCTCCTCTAGTAGCACAGGTCTGTCATTTCTCTACACAATCATCGTCTTCACTATCATCATCAAAGCCTTTATCCATCAACTTGTGGTCTGCTATAATAGTTAAGTAGAATACATTCTTTTATAGCCAATTGCCAATCTAATGCTAACTTTCACCATCATCATCATTAAAGCCTTATCCCATCAAACTAGAGTCGGCTATAATAGTGAACTACAACATGTTCTTTTATAGCCGAATCTTGATCTGATGCTAACCCCCATCCTTTATCTGAGCTTTTAACCGGCAGGTGTTAATGAATAGCACATGGTGGAGGAATGAATTTGTACACAATTTTTGTTAGTCTTACAACCCCATAATACAATAATTGAGAAATTGTTGGTGTTGTGATTTTGTTTAGATTACAAGGTTCAAGTGTGGAGGATTTGTTCTTGGGCTAGCCATGAACCACTGCATGTTTGATGGGCTTGGTGCGATGGAGTTTGTCAATTCATGGGGTGAAACTGCAAGAGGCCTGCCTCTCTCTGTCCCGCCATTCATTGATAGAAGCATCCTCAAATCCAGAGAGCTGCCTAAAGTAGAATTTCCCCACCACGAATTTGCAGAGATAAAAGATGTATCCAACACTTCCACTCTCTATCAGGATGAAATGCTCTACCGATCCTTCTGTTTTGACCCTGAGAAGCTCGAAAAGCTCAAGAGCAAAGCCATGGAAGATGGAGTGCTTGGAAAGTGCACAACCTTTGAAGTGCTCTCTGCATTTGTGTGGAGAGCTCGAAGCCATGCATTGATGCTAAGGCCTGATCAACAGACAAAACTCCTTTTCGCCGTTGATGGGCGGTCTAGATTTGACCCGCCGCTCCCGAAAGGATACTTTGGCAATGGAATTGTGTTGACAAATTCTCATTGCAGCGCCGGTGAGCTTAGTGGAAACCCGTTTTCATTTACAGTTGGGCTAGTCCAAAAGGCTGTTTCCATGGTGACTGACAGTTATATGAGATCAGCGATTGATTACTTTGAAGTAACAAGAGATAGGCCTTCTCTAACTGCTACTCTTCTGATAACTACCTGGTCTAGACTATCCTTCCACATCACTGATTTTGGCTGGGGCGAGCCTCAACAATCCGGCCCAGTAGCCCTGCCTGAGAAGGAAGTGATCTTGTTCCTTTCACATGGAAAAGAGAGGAAAAGTATAAATGTGTTGTTGGGTTTGCCTGCTGCATCCATGCCAATCTTTGAAGAACTAATCCAGATCTAAAGAACCAGGAACTGTGTGTTATGCTATGGTTTTATATCTAAATAGAGTTGGTATCTAGCATAGTTATTCTGTTCCTAATAAGCTTTCTACTGCTCCATCAAGGAGGAAGTGTTCTTTCTTTACTGAGATGTCAAGGAAGAGGTACTTCAAGTAGAGATTTATATCTGTATCTGTTGATATATATAGATAGAGATTCTGTCTGCTCAACAGAGCAAGGTCTATGAATATATGTATTCAATTTCAATTTCCTTTTGACTTGTTATTTATGTTAAACTCGTTTCATTGTGGGACTCTTAAGATACGAATCTCCAATTGCATTCCTGATGGTGTGTGCTCGATAACTGCAGTAAACTGTGACATAGCTTAGATACTTCTAGTGGAAACTGGTTCATATATTTCTGCAGAAACATTCTTAACTGCTGCAGCACATTTCACATGGGGATGTTATATTTTGCTTCCAACTTTCTTTTTTTTTTTTTTTTTTTTTTTTTTTCTAGGTTGGCCTATGAAACGATACCAACTTATAATTATAATAATGCATGTAATTTGAGCAACTTAGATGAACAAAATGTGATCTCAAAGCAATTAATTGCCAATGGCCATCTCTATGTACTTTTTTTTAAACAGATTTTCCCCTATTTTTAATGTTTCAAATATAAAAATTTTCCCATAAATATGAATCTTAGAAAAATCTAATTTTTTTTAAAAGGTTAAATTTATTTATTTTTAATTTGAGACATTTTCATTTTTTTTTCAAATAAAATTTCAATTGCTCGATGGGTTAAGAAGTCCAGCAATGAGTAGGAGGTCTCCGTTTCAAATTGCTTGAGCCTTACTTAATAAACAATGCTGGTGGGTGGTGTAATGTATTTGAATTTTACCATGATCAACCTTACATGTTATAAAAAAATAATAAAATCCGGACAATTTGATCGATGAGCCACGTGCCCTACATTCAATCCGAGCCACTTATTGCGCCTGGCCCAGGGCGTCATGATAATTGAACGGCCAAGATCTCTCATTCTTAGCCGTCAATCTTATATGTTCAAATTGCGGCCCACCAATGTGGACAAAACCCTTTTGCATGCATAATAAAAACCAAACCAACCTTCGAAGTGAGAGAGAGAGAGGATGGCAATGTCAATGGCAGTATCAGGTGAAATCGGCATTTCATGGAGATTGAATTCCAAGCAGTCCTTTGGAAATGTTTCTTCGAGATCCTCCCGATTACATGTTAAGATGTCTACAGCATCATCCTTCGAGGAGAAAAAGAAGCAATTCACGCTTCAGAAATCCCAAGAAATCTTCAACGCCGCCAAGGTTCCATCTTTCTCTCTCACTCAGCTCAAAACATTTTGAACTCGCTGAAAATGCTGTTTTTTTGTAATCAATCTTGTGAGAGCTTGATTGGGTTTTGGTCAGTGATGGTAAATTTTATTTTGTAATCAATCTTGTGAGAATTTGATTGGGGTTTGGTCAGTGATGGTGGATTTTCTTTTATTTGTTTTCTATCTAAAAAGCTCAAAATGCGCTTTTAGTTCTTTGTTTGAGAATTTGTATTGATTTCAATCAGTGGGTGTGAGTTGGATTGGTCTGTTCTGCTCTTTATGGGGGATGGGTTTCTTCTTATCAAGTCGAAAAATACAAGTTTTGTTCCTGATATGTGAGATTTTGCTTGCTCTTTTAAGTCTTTGATGTGGCTTGTAAGGAACTGATTACAGACTTATATTGGACTGAGAATTTGGAGTTTGCTCTATCATATCAAAGCTGTAGATAAATGTTAATGGTTGGAAAGTAAATCTAGAAGATGTTCTGGACCTTGGGTTTTAATTAGAAATTGGGCTTTGTTACTGTGACGTGAGGAAAGCATAGATGCAAATGGGAAACAGGTACTATACTGAAAAATATGATTGCAACTTATTTCTTATTGAATATATGAATTGGTTTCATAGTATTATACATGATTTGATTTTTGTTGCCAGACCCATTTTTTTTCAGTTTCTCTGGATAATCCTAACCTGATGGATAAGTTAGCTAAGCTATGTTAATTATGATAAAGCTGAGAATTTAGCTGGTACTAAGTGATGGCTGTTAGCATCAATTGCTTTAGATTAGGGTATAACAGCATATGATATGGTGAGATTCCCAGGTTTTGCTATGCATAGGTTTGTGTACTTTCTTTGTTCGTCTCCTGATAACGAAATGAAATGCACAAGTATGAATCATTCAAATACCCCTGAAAGATGTTCCCTTCTTCTCTGTAAGAATAAGACAAAACCTTTATCTTCGACTTCAGAAATGCAGGATCCTATGTTTTGTTAGATGAACAAGAACTGTCTGTAAATCCAAACTTCATGAATTATAGTTTTTTTTCAGGAGAAAATTATAAACAATATCTTGTGAGTTATGATAGTAAGTTTGTATGATTCTTCTATATCAAGGGGAATTATGGTGATGAAGATATATATAGGTGCTAATTATTTGCATAAATAAAATTCCCTAGCAACTTCTCTTACGAGAAGAATTCATTGTTTCTTCTCTTTTTTCTCCCCAAGGGTGACTAAATCCATGGGGAGCTTTCTCAGCTTTGTAGCATATTTAGTGCTTAACATTGGGTACTGAAGCCATTCAATGATGTTTTAACAATACAGAGGGCAAATTGTCTCAATTCTGTATTTTATTGATTATCTGGGCTTTGTTTGTTGATCAATAGGATGGAAGTTCTATCGTAAATGGGATCCTGAGAAGATCAAGATAGAAGATTCGATCCTCTTTCTATGTTCTTTTTATTTATTTATAGGCCAACATGACTCAACCTCCAATATTGTGGTTGTGACCATAGTTTTCAAAATCGGAATCGTATCGCAAATCGTTCATACCCATGAATCGAATCAAATCGCGAATCATATTGTGAATCGTATGATTTTTTTTATTTTTCTAATAAAAATAAAAAATAATTAAAAATTAAAAGAAAAGCAAAAAAGTAATTATTCATAACCATCCATTTTTCCATTTATAGTAGCATTAATATAATAACAAGTAAGTCTATCATACAATCATATCAAGAACATAATGACATATTATATATATATGAAATAAAATGATGTGTAAATAGTTAAATAAGTTTAAAGTATCAATGTATATTTTTATTATCTTTAAATCAAAATATAAAAATAAAATAAAATCCAAAGCATCAATCTTACATGGTAGGATATCTTTTAAAGTTAAGAAAGTGTTCATGAAGAAAAAAACCCAAAATAGATTAAAAACAAAAGAAGATATAAACAAGTGCCATACGTACAGTTGAATGTTTTAGTTAAATGCATGTTCTTTTTTCATCTTTAAAACTTTATCAATGCCGAAACAAATTCTTATGAGGTTTCGTTAACTACTAAATAACCTTTTAAAAATACAAGCGATAAAAGAATGAGAGAATAAAGAAAGAAAAAAGGTAAAAAATTATTAATATTAGCTTATTAGCTATAGCCATTCTCGCTTAATCGAATCGTTCGAAACTTCGAATCATAAGATTCAATGAAACGAGTATCGAATCATAGGATTCACACCTAAATCCTAAGATTCATTTGTAAATGAGATTCATTACATAGATACAAATCGTTTTCCTTAAGATTCGGGATACGAATCGTAGGATTCTGATAACTATGATTGTGACAATTGGCACCTTTCTAATATTGTATCCTTCATGCAAGAAATAGTACAAATAGACTCTCATTTCTCCCCTTAAGTTGAAGAAAAGTAATGAAAATGGAAAAAATGCTTATGTGAATAAAACATTACTTACAGAGCAATACCAGACTTCTCGTGTCTTGATGCTTTCAGGAAAAACACCGATGTTTTATGTTGCAAATGAATTTTTCATATGAGCATATGGTTCTCACATTATTCCACTGGGTACTCAAAAAGACAGAGATCTACAGAACTCCTCATTTAAATAAAATAAAGTGCAATGATCTCTCTCCTTCAAAGAGATGTGGATACAAGGATATTCAAGGGCAAAACGAAAAAGCTCTTAATCTTTAAAGAGGCTTGTATTTGGCCCTTAACTTGCTTCAATATGTGATTTTGACAATATATTTCTTCTTCTCTTTAATATCTCTCTCTTTTGTTTTGTCTCCTCCTTGGATGAATTTGGTGTTTCTATAGGCTTCCTAAATCCTAAGCATTTCTAGATCAGGGAGAGATGGGGAAGCACATGTTGTAGGCGGAAGAGCAATAGTGACCTGCCATGTCAACCATCCTCCAACTGCCACTCAGCTACTAGCTTCAGGAAAATTGGCAACTTGGTTTGTAATCCAGTAACACGGCGTAGGGTAGGGGGAGAATAGCCCCAACCAAATGCTCAGGGTAGATTGTCTAGGTCTCACACCAAATACAAAGAAAGCTCAAAGAGAGAAAACTCAGAATTTTTATTCAATTTGCGCTGTCCCAGTGAGAAGGGATTACATTTCTTTTACAGAATAGTCTATGCGCTAACTTGGAAAATAAGTCTTAATAAAATAGAAACTTATAATTTACTACTAAATCATAGCAATTACTAAAAATATAGGAAATCTAAGAAATCTTCTAGAAATTGAAAAATAAATGTCTTTGGAGACACATTTTGGGAGATTTGCCACTTATTGGCCTTATTGGACTTGGGCCTTCGGACATAGACCTTGGGGCGTGGCCCACTATTCTGACTTGCATCATCCAGCAGTCTCATAAGTGATAATCCTGTGGAGGGGGATGAACAGTTGCCAACTCAGCACCATCCTCTATTCGCCATCCTGGCAGCTGGCTCCAGGAAGGCCCAACCGCAACCCTAGCTACTAGCTTCAGGAAGCTGGGCAGCTAGGATGTATCTCGAGCATTGGGCCCTACATCTTGAGTGACCTTTTTGTGATTTTATTCATATGAGAGAGTATCTTATACCCAATTTCCTAACTTCTTAATCATCTTAGGATGGAAAAA
Source organism: Persea americana (assembly GCA_029852735.1). Taxonomy (NCBI): domain Eukaryota; kingdom Viridiplantae; phylum Streptophyta; class Magnoliopsida; order Laurales; family Lauraceae; genus Persea; species Persea americana. Next base: position 89,569,589 of record CM056810.1, read on the forward strand.
CAGTGCACACATTTATCTGGATATTTGGGCATGCATGTAGGATTTTTTGGACGTGATATAGATGTGATCATAAAAATCAAATGGGTTGGGTGTAGGTTTGTTGGTCCATGGACATGGCCATGATGGTAAGAACATGTGGGTTTTAAATGTTACTGGGCCAAGGCGAATGAGGAAGCATGTGGTTTTCATGGTTTATTGGTTTTGAATCCAATAGAATGAGAATAGCAACATGGACATGGCTTCTTAGTCTTGGGCTCAATATACATGGGTCATAGCATGTTGGGTCAATGTAAGTTGGAACTAGGTTAAAGCGGAACATTGCATGGTTGGACGCGGGCCTACAACTGGTTGGTCTGGGCCTACTGATTGTGCTAAAAAATGCTCTTGAGAACCAAGGTGTATGGCACATGATGTAGTTTGTTGGGGCCAGGCTTGGTGGTGGGTCATAACTTTCATGTCGCTGGGCCTGAGACCATTAGCTTGGTGGACCAAGTTGATCAAGGATGGGGCCTGGGTACCTTTATTTTTATTTTTTTTCATTTGGATGTTAATTGTAAATGAGCTCAATATTTCTTGTTGCTTCCACACTCTTAGTAGTGACATATTTGAGCATTTGATATAGCGATGTTGATTTACCTGTATCATACCTCAAAAAATTTAAAGTGTTGTTTTCAATCAGAGTTCATATTGTGGTTGCATCCTAATTTTTATGGTTCCCTTTCTGAAAGCTATTTGTTGTTTATTAGGCAAAAAACTTGTCATGCAATCAGAGTTCAGATTCAAACATTTTTATTTTATTGCTATCTTCTAGGAGTGTGATGTAAAGTTTTTTTTTTTTTTTCCTCGTTTAACTTGTGTAAGAAACTGTGGTGTAGGATTTGATGCCTGGAGGTGTAAATTCACCAGTCCGTGCCTTCAACTCGGTTGGGGGACAGCCCATTGTCTTTGATTCTGTTAAGGGTTCCCATATGTGGGATGTTGATGGGAATGAATACATCGACTATGTTGGTTCATGGGGCCCAGCAATTATTGGTCATGCAGACAATCAGGTTCATTTCGTTTGCTGGAATTCTGCTTTTATTCTTCTTTTTTATACACTTGCTCATGGTATGAAGATCATCTTCATCAAAGCCTAGTCCCAACTATACTGGGGTATGAAGATATACATCTTATTCATTATAATTGCGACATGAGCAAATGCATGCTTGCACATGCACACACAAAGAACACCAGAGTGAATTATTGAGTTCTGAATTCTGGTACATAAACAATTGTAGTTTCTGGTTAGCCTATCCTGTACAAATGGGATATGTGCTGTACTTATCCTGATCAATGACCTGATGAATCCCACTCTTAAATGAGTTGTGTGTAAAAATGTCTTCCATAGTCCAGATCGGGAGATACAACAAAGCATGGCTGCTTTTTTACCTTATGTTCATGTCCAATCCTTAGACAAAGGTCAGCTAAAATAGTATCATATTATATATACATATACATATATAAGTATGCAGATTTGGACTACTGTTGGATCCACAGTCGAGGGGTTTATGAACATTGACTTTTTATTGCCCAGATCTAGATCATGATAGATCTACTGGGATCTATTGTGTTCCCAATTTGTCTCTTGTCTGGACTTGCCCTATAACGAAGAGTTATCTGACCGTTGATTTTTATGGCTGATATCTCGGTCAAGTCCCGCAACCTGTACCAACCTGTCAGAAGTAGTCTCAGCCCCCCAGGTGGGCCCGACAGGGCTTCTGCCCATGATCTCCATGGGCAACATCACTGAAGAGCTGGCCTCATTGACTTCCTCAAATTGGATACAATTGTCTTTTCAAAACAAAAAGAAAGAAAAAGTAAAAAAGAAGAAAAGAAAAGAAGCAATGTTTCCTTCATCCAAATGGACGTCACAGTTCCTAATCTTGAGCAGGTTTTATTATTTTTGGTCTATGTTCTCAGGCCTAATTTGGTCGAGGGACTTTTATCATTTATCTCAAGTTTCAGTCCTCTCAATTCAGGTGAACATCAGTCATCTACAGGACTTTGTGGGTTTTTTCTAGACTTCATGTTTTGTTGACATGCCATGCAAGCTAATGAGCCTAACTCACAGCTTTTTCTCTTGTTACTTTGTGTTACTCTTCATCCACCATTGATTTTTGTTAAATTGTAGAGCTTTTTGAGTAACATTTAACTGTAGTTTTATGAATTAGAGTTCTACAAATTGCAGACTTACACATATTAAGGCTAAACTGATGATGGTGACATACTCTTTAGGGGAACAAGCACTAAGATCTTATTACTCAGAAAATGATTATAACAATATGAGAACGAAAAAAATTCTATTGGTACATTGTGAAAGAAATACTACATAACAATAATGTGATAATTAGAAATCACGTTTGTGTCCAGGTGAATGCAGCCTTAATTGAGACCCTAAAAAAAGGCACCAGCTTTGGTGCTCCATGTCTTCTGGAGAACGTACTGGCAGAGATGGTAATCACAGCTGTGCCGAGCATTGAGATGGTTAGATTCGTTAGTTCAGGCACGGAAGCTTGCATGAGCGTGCTTCGCCTTGCCCGCGCATTCACGCGCAGACCAAAGATTATCAAGTTTGATGGTTGCTACCATGGTCATGCCGACCCCCTCCTAGTAAAAGCTGGCAGTGGGGTTGCCACCCTTGGTCTCCCTGACTCACCAGGGGTCCCCAAAGCTGCAACTGTTGACACCCTGACTTCCCCATACAATGATCTTCAGACTATTAGGAACCTCTTTGAGACCTACAAAGGTGAGATTGCTGCTATAATCCTAGAACCAGCCGTCGGCAACGCTGGTTTCATTGTGCCCAAGCCTGGTTTCCTGAATGCCCTCCGGGAGATCACGAATGAAAATGGTGCTCTTCTCATCTTTGATGAGGTGATGACCGGGTTCCGTTTGGCTTACGGTGGGGCCCAGGAACATTTCAGTGTTACTCCTGATCTGACAACGCTTGGAAAGGTCATTGGTGGTGGCCTTCCGGTTGGAGCTTATGGAGGGCGAAGGGAGATCATGGAGATGGTGGCACCAGCAGGCCCCATGTACCAGGCCGGTACATTAAGTGGGAACCCATTAGCAATGACAGCAGGTATTCACACGCTCAAGCGGTTGAAGGAACCTGGGAGTTACGAATACTTGGATAAGATCACCCAGGACCTTATTCATGGGATATTGGAAGCTGGGAAAAGGGCAGGTCATGAGATGTCTGGTGGGTATATTAGCGGAATGTTCGGTTTCTTTTTCACAGAAGGGCCTGTTCACAGCTTCGCAGATGCAAAGAAGAGTGACGCTGCTAAGTTTGGGAGGTTCTATCGGGGAATGTTGGAGGAAGGGGTGTACTTTGCACCCTCCCAATTTGAGGCTGGATTTACAAGCTTGGCACATACTTCTGAAGACATTGAACAGACAATAGCAGCTGCTGAGAAGGTTTTCCGGCAGATATAGGCAGCATATCATCTTTTTACGTCTTAAGCCTGTTCAGATCTTTGTGGACCTGGTGCAGGTTCCTCTATTTACCTTCATTTGAGGTTCATGCGTTTGGACATCCCTAGTCACCCATGAGAGTTGTTTTGTTCTTTACTGTAACCAATTACAGTGCACACATAGTTAAAGATAATCAGAGTTACAGGTAAACTGAGTCCAAGGGAACTATAGTCAACCTTTGTATGTGGGAATTGTGCGAGGCTGTTTGTTTTGTAGAGTTTCTTGTTTGATAATTTTTTATGGAGAGCTTGGCATGAACTTCTGTGAATCCCTTTCTTCCTGCATTGTTTTACTGATTTTCTAATGATTTATGTTGGAGGCCGACCCTAGATTTCTGAGACAAGGTTAAGATTATGTGATAGATCTTATATATACTGTAGAACGCATACTACTAACATCAGTACAGTGGAGGCCTAGTGTGAAGGCATACCACTGGATCAAATCCTACAATTAGTGGTCACACACTTGATCATCACTGATGGGAGACATATTTACCACTGATTTGTTTCATAGAAGTTATTATAACCCGATGGAGTGTCTTTTAGAAAGTACTAAATGGTGATTATCCCTTCGATTGCATTTTAAAACATTTATGTCTAAACCCAAAATCCTTTTTTTTTTTATTACCCAGGGTATCTCTCGCGCAGCTCAACCCACGAGCCTTTGACCGTGAGCCCAAGGGACACTCGATTATGGACAGCCAAGAACTAATCCATAGGGCCACATGCAAATCCTCCTATCCACATGCACCGGGTAAAACTATGAGAGGTAGCTAATGGAGTGATGCTTTTTCCTCTACTAGATGACAAAAAAATTCTAGCGGGCCCCACCCAAATGGGACTATGATATAAAATTCTTCTAGTTTGGGAGAGTCTAAAGTTGTCAAAATATCCAATCACTGGCCGCCTTAACCATTGAATGTCCACTGCTGTGCTAGTTTCTTAACAGCCTATTTGCAGCAGCCTGATGGAAGCCATATTCGGAAGACCTCGAAGGCACCATCCGTTCATAAAGGGGACCTGCAGATGGTTTAAACCAGCTTCAGTAACTACTACCAAAAAAGTGTAGCTTACAGAACCAAACTATGAAAGGAAAAGCAATATACCAATAGCATATTAGCATTGGTGCTAAGGATGGTGGGATAAGATAACCAAGATCTGGGGTCGAAAGTGGATGGTGAGGAGATGGTGTGACTATAGAAGGGTAGCTGGAAATTTAGGAAAAGGTAGTGCAAGGGAGGGAAAGGTGGTATGTGAGGAAAAGTAGGCAATGGGAAAACTAAATGGTGTAACGAAAGGGACTTTTGGGGCATTGAAAGAGCCTGTCATTGATTCAACTTTCATAAAATACGGGCAATGCTCACAATTCAGTGCACTTGAAACTATTAAAGATGAGTTCCTTATTAGAGAGTTTGTAAACGGCATCGCTATCTGTCTGATGTAGTTTCAAAATCATATACTCCAGATATATTGGCTTTTCTTTCTTTCTTTCTTTTTTGCATTCGCACCATACAAAGCTTCCATATTTGTCCAAACATGCTGGGGATAATTTTTGCTCAAGTCAGACCAAAAGGAAGACAATTGGACATTTGAGTATTTTCTCAAAAGAAGCTGGTTTATTCCAAACCGCACAGGTATATGTAAACGTACACCACAAACACAAAGGAAGACAGGTTTATCCTGTTGAAAAAGGTAGATCCAAATCAATTCTAAACGACAAAAATAAAAAATAATGAAGACAAAAAAGGTGAAAATATAATGATATTATGAACTGCACAATAATATTGTTCTATTTCTTGACAAAATCTCACCGTAATAATATCATACTGTTTTTTTTTTCTTTTTCTTTTCGAAAATGAGTGTACAACAAAATATCATGATCGAACAACGAGGATATATTTCTTCAAAAAAAAAAAACAAAAAAAAAGGGAAAATATAAAGCAACAGTTTCTCAAATAACTGGTATTTGAGAGAGTGTTCATGCCGGAATACAATGCCATTAGATACTCCTTAACATATATATCTAAGGGCTCGTATCCTTGTGGTAGCTGGTACAGCTATCAGGTGAAATCATTTTAGACAATCCCAACGACACGGCTATAGAAGTACAACTTCTTGGATCAATTAACATCAGGCAACAGATATACCAGCATGAACACTCCGGCAAGTGCGGGTGATCCGAGCAACAAACACTCTTCGTCGGCGTCTCATCCACCTTCTTTTCTGCTTTAACACAACATTGAGGCTACTCTACTCACATCCTTTTTTCGAGGATCAGGTCAAGAACATCGAACTAAATCACTTGATTGAAGCTCATGCGGCGTGCACACATATGACCATAATAGAAATAGAGCTTTTTGATTGATTCCTCAACTTTAATTGCTGAGAAAATGAACAAATAGATCCCCTTTTATATTTGTACATTGATTATACAATGGCTTGTATTTATCCATGTCAAGGATGATAACCTTCTAGTAGGATATTCTAAGCACACAATCCTAATCTTAAGACTTATACATACTTTTGTAGAATATTCCATGAATTTCTATATATATATATATACTTCCATAATTTATAAGAATACTCTAGACATAAAGTATTTTTTACTATTTCATTATATCCTTCCAAGATCTCTGTCAATCAACATAGATCCTTTTGTCCATCTCATCACATGTACGCCCGCAATTGGATGGTTAAGATGTACAAATATTCTGCAAATCCTTAACCCTGTCTGTATGCATCTCATCGAAGGTGCCTTGGGCCATGAGTGCATGACAAGTAGCTTTCACACGCCGAGAATTCCCATTGGAGTGAGGCCTGATCAGTCTGCAACTCTTGACCTATTTAAGTCCGGCCTCCCAAGTGTAGAGGGACGAAATTTGGTCTAGCATAGGTAATCAATTCAAACCCAACTTGCAAGTAGGGAGGGACAAGTTTTGGTCTAGCATATATAGGTCATGAATCCAAACCCAACTTGCAAGTAGAAATGTCAAATCGAATACTACATTACTCAGTTGATTTTGGATTTGGTTTAGATTTGTTGGCCAGTTAAGTAAATGGCACAAATGTGGATCATTGCAGACCCCATTCAAACTTGACCTGGTGATGGTTAGCCTGAAAGGGTTTTTAAGATCTCATTTATTAACCAAAACTGTGATGATGGTCTCACTAGCAAGTATCATCTGAAATGTTAACCAAAACCCAACCTGCAACTAGAAAGGGTCAACCCGAACACTAAATTACTGGATCTGATGGATTGGGTAGGCAATTGGATCTCACTGAATGCCACCCAACGAATGTTTGTGCATCGTTGTAAGGGAGGCCCATTAGTTGGTTTGTTGTTTATTATTTGAATTGTCGCCACAGGACAGGGTTGCTCGCATCTAGAGTCCTAGAAGTTGATGAGTCAAGAAGGCAGCAGTCCTTCTAAGACATCCAGAGAGGCGTATTCTGATCAGCCCAAACTATCTGGGCCTGATGGATTCATTCCGACAGCTATGAGTAATGGACCCAAACAAGACTTGTTTACGTCTACTTCTAATTATATCTTAGCACTAGTCCCATAACCATATCAGCCTGCTGTTCAAATATCTGGACCACAGGTGTAGCACAGCATGCTAACCTACCATTCAATCAGTCCCATTGGGTTTAATGTTCTGTAGTCAGACAGGGCCTATCCGTTGGGCCTTTGTGCACGACCGAGGTGCAGGTCCATCTCATGTTGATATAGTGTAAAAGACAAAAGAAACTGGATTCAACCCAGAAAGTCACGTGAGCTGTGGAACATGGATGAGTCTGTCACGGAACTTGTTGAATTTCTTTCTATTTGACCATGTTTAACCGTGTTATATAGCATGTATTTTTGTTTTTTTTTCCAGATTTCAACCCAAAAGTGAGTTCCATTCGATGTCAAAAACATGGGGCCCATGATATTCCACGAAGTGGCTTGTGAGGGGTTGGATGGATCATAGGGCCCATAGGTTTTCTTGCTTCGTGCAAGAGATGCAGAGCAAAACAAGAGAGGGAGAGAGTACAGGCAATGTATATGAAAAAAAAAAAAAAAAATCCATCCACATCATATGGGCTAAAAGAGTTCATGTCTAAGGCCAGTGTGGGATTTTCAATCCCGTCCATCAATGAACTATGACTCTCCTAAATTAAAAGGCGGGGTCGTGAACTCCATAGGCGATGTCTATATATATATTTTAAAGTATTAACTTTATATGTTTTAATATAATTCGTCATGCAAGTATTTGATAAACTAATTATTAATCGGACTCAAACTTTAGACTTACAAAAAGTGGTTCATTGACATCCTTATTATATCTAGGGTTTGAAAATGAAGATGGATGCGTAATTACGAAGCAAGCATGACGCCACTAGCGAAATTGTAATTGAAATAGGGTTATCTAAACAGTCTTTTGCTTTGTTTGAAGAATGAGCAGAGGTAAAACTACATCTCCCTTTCTCTCTCTCCATCCATCAAACATACACAGTGCTTTGACAGATGGAAAAGTAAAAAAATTTCCAAACAAAAGCAGCCTAAAGCAAGCATTAAGCGTGCATTAGTAGGGTACACGTGTGGGGAATGGTGACCATTTACCTTTTTTTTTTCCTCTTTTCAAAAGCAGTACTGTCTCTCAACTCACAACTCCCTACTCTCAAGAGACAAAACAGGGCATAACCTACCTTTAAAGTTTACAGGACTCCATGCAAAACCTATCCCATAAATGCCCACCTAGGGTTTGGGTTGTCTTATCTTTCTCTCTCTCCTTGTCATGTATTTTTCTGCTTTTTATAATATTTGGATGAGATTATAGTCAAAAGAGCATGCTTAGACTTCAGAGAAGTATTTTGCTGAGAACTGAATGCTACTTTTGAACTGTTGAACCATTGTTTGGGGTTAACCACCATGATGTGCCTGGACATGGAACAAGGGTTTGTACAAAAATGGGGGATCAAATGATCGGAACTATGTATTGAAGGGTTCGGAAGTTTAATGGCTTCATAACTGCATTTCTGATCGTTAAAGTTCAGTGTTGATTTAAATTCAAGCATGCCCTGACAATGAAATTTATTACTGTAGATAATTGTGTGCCCTACATGTCACGGGTCTCATGTCAAATCAAGCAGGACTTGAGCAATACAATCCCACTTATAGTACGATATGATTTGTCCTGATGCGCTCCATTCCCATAGGTTAGACAGATGTGAAGAAATCCGCGAAGCTTTCCAATCATCAAAACGCACAGAACTAATCCATCTATTGGGTTCATGCTCAGGGAATTAGGAGAGCATGGTGTTGATGGCGGAACATGATTCCCTCATTTTTGCTCATTGGAGGCTCATATTTGCTTGACCAATGGCCTTCATACCACTCATGAGTGGTATATGTGCAGTAAACACAATAACACACGTGATTTATTTAACCGTTGATATCACCCATGGAGAGTACTTTTAGCCATTGCAATGTGACATGAGTTGAAATTTTCCAAATAATCAGTACCACCATGGAATATTTTTTTATTACCAAAACATAAGCCATATTATATGAGAAAAATGTGATTTAGTAAAAATAATTATTTTATTATTAATTTACTCATATTTTTTTTAATCTGACGGTGAGTATCAATCTAACAAAAGCAGATCTAGAGTCATGCATAGAATTGGGTTAAAGTATCATGAAAAAGGCTTTGAAACATGGCTTCACATGTACAATTTAAATTTGAGCTCAAATGAACTTATTTTAAACACTGTAAAAGTAAACTTCGTGGGCCTTGTTTGGTATCTCCATTCATATTTTAACAGGGTAATCAACAATAGAGACGCAAAAACTAAACTATAAAAAGTACTAAAACTCTTATTCTCACAAGCCCAAAAATAGAGTCTTTTATACAACGAGGATTTGCCTCTATTTCTCTAAAAAGAATAGAGGATAAAATCACATGTCAAACGCTCTTATTTTCCAAACGTCTATCCGTTTTTAACATTTAGGCAAATAAAAGTTGGAAATAGAGATGCCAAACACGTGTTTAAACGGTTTATGATTTTCAATGTTCAGCAATCAAAATCTATTTTTCACCTGTGAGGCCAAATTAGGGACCCTTACTATCTCCCAATTATTGTTCATTTCTAAAACATGGCCAACACCAAGACTGTTTTGGTGGGGCCCTTGGGGGAAATTAGAGCTCCCCGTTGACATCACAGGTGGCTGAGTTGACTTGGGCTGAACCCTATCAAAGTACCAAGTAGATAGTATTGTGCATGAAGACAAGTAGATTCCCCACAAGAGAGGGAGTTTCGTTGAGCCACTAGCTTTGACACCGCTGGCGCTGGGCATTTTTTGTTGGACGTGAAGGCCAGCAGGCACCATACCAGTACCACACGTTCCTCATCTTTTCCTTTTTCTCCTTTTCTTTTCTCCTTTGGACTGATTCGCCCTAGTCTCACTTAATAATGCCAAATTCATCCAATCTATCACTTTCCTCTTTTTTTCCTTTTTTGTTCTTTAATGTTATTTTTTTTTATCAACATTATAAAAATCAAAAATTGGGTCTTAGGGTGAAGTGATGGAGTTGGTGGTTAGACCATCTGATCATGTTCGAAAATTTTAAAATAAATAAATAAGTAAATTTGCTATATTGGGAGCTCGAACTACACCCACATTCCATACCAGCTGAACTATAGAATGAGATTTATCAAACCCAAGTTTGTTACCATTATAATTTTTTGTCAATATAATCCAAATGCAGGGGAAAAGGAAAGAAAAAAACAAATGTAAGAACTAAATTTGATGGTGATATACAAATTTTTCCCAATTTTTTCATTTCTAAAACAGTGTGAAAAGTAATTAAAAACTGAGACTGAAATACTTTATTCTTCCAATTGACACTGAAATATTTTATTCTTCTAATTTTTAATAAATAACATTTACAGTAAAAAGGGATGAAAATGGGAAGAAATGATTTGGGCCATTTTAGTTGGATTGGGCTTGACCATTACAGGGTCTAAAAACATGTTACACTTAGAAATTGCAACCCTAACACCAAAATATTATCCTCAAAAAAAGTCCATATATTGAGTTCACTGTAAGGTCGTTTGGTTGTCCACATTGCTCAAGACAAGTTCACTCTTTTAGCAATCCCTTGATCATAGTGGCCCATACAATCTATCATCTAGATCATTACATCATAACCCCATGGTATAGATGAGGGAAGGAGAGATGCGTCAGGGACATGACCACCTTTACTGTTATCAACTACAATAGTTGCTGGGACCCAGATGAGAGTATCAGAAAGCAGATGGATTGAGCATGACATAAAACTCATATGAAGTGGAATCAACTGCAGAGATTAGACAGCAGGGTTTTACATTTAGCCCCTTGAGACTTAATAAATATTCAGAAGACCCCTCTACTGTGAAACCCCCTGACCACTATCTTCTGTAATTTCAAAAAACTTTGTCCCTTAAATATTTCGGTAAGGCTATGATTATGATATGATGATGACGACGACGACGACAACAACAACAACTCAATTTCATATGATTTGAATTACTACAACAATTGCTATGTAATTATTTCCTAAGTCGATCCAACCGAAAAGGAGGCTATTTGATGGTCATTTTGTATATATTCACCTTTACTCTTCCAAATTTAGCCCATTTAACATCAAAGCATGATTTACAATTTTTAGGAACTCAGTACCAAGCAAAACAAGGCCTAAATGCAAAGAGATAAATGTGAAATCTCCAGGCGAAGGGGAAGAGAAAAGGAGAGAGATGTTATATAATATGGAATCATCAGTTGTAAGAAAGAAGAAGAGATACAGCTAGACAAAGGAGGGAACTGACATGGGTTGGGGTAGGCATTGATATCTGTGCAATTGGCGGGCATCCATCTGAGAGAACACAAACAAAAGGGATCGCAATTAACGGCTTTTGCTCCATTTCCTCTCATTTCTTTTCTCACTCTTGTCTACACCACCACCAACCTTCGATTTTCTCGTCTCAAGGCATTGACTTGTAGAGAAAAGAGAACGAGACATGGAACAAAAGCCCATGAAAATGAGAGAGAGATTCCTCAACGAGGTTGCTTTTGCTTTTCCAAAAGTCAGCCATGAGACACCCCCTTTGACATGTATACATGTATAAAAACCATTTCTTTTCTTTTTCAAATGGTATTTCTTCTTTCCTCTTTCTTTTTCTGTTTCTTCACTTGTAACTTCATTTTATTCTTTACCCACCAGTTTTTTAATATATGTTTTTTAAAATAACGTGCTAACATGGACTTAGGGTTTTTAGTATAGGTTGCATATTGCTTGCCACAAGGGCTATTTCTTCATGGATGTTAAATGGGTTGGGCCAACCTGAACCAACTAAAACCCTAATTTGGGTTGCCCCTTTTTAAAGTTTGGTCAACGTTAACTTGAAAACCAAATTATCTTATTTGAATTTGGCCCATTCCCAAATTGGATCGAAATCAAGTTTACTTTGAGTTGCCCCTCCTAAAATTCACAATACAAAGTTGGACCAAATCCAAACTAACAAAAATTTTCACTTGTGGAAATCTGTCATAAGAGCAGTGTAGGATTTTCAGTCTCAACTATCCACAAAGTAGGAACTCCTAAAATTAATGGCTTCTTCATTAACCAACCCCACTCCCTTTTTTCTTTCTTTTTGACCGGCTTGTTAGTCTAGTACGTTTTGAAAGGGACCCTAACCTACATAATTTTGCCTCACCAGTACAATATGAGCTTTAAAGTAAGAATTCATCAAACTAGGTTCAAATGGGCATATTTATCCTTTTTATCAAAGGTGATAATATGATGATTGGAGAACTCCATTTTGACCATTCATTTCATCGAATTAGACTGCATGGTGTTGAATGTCCAATGAGTCTATTTTTAGGTCGGTATGTTGTCCACATTACATAATTATATTTGGAAGGTCCATTGGATCCTATCCACATGCCCCATCAACACCGATGATTCTACATATCAAGCTTTTGTTTGGCTAGCAGTAGCACTTATGCCTCTAAATGATTGTCAATGCTTTCTAGTTATAATGGTTTGGACTAACATTTATCAAAGCACCATTCTGAACTTCTTATATTGTATTCTAAGAATCATTGTCAACTTCTTATATTGTATTCCAAAGTAGTTTATTTGAAAAGAAAGTGCATGGTGAGAAATTCTATTATGTAGAGAAAGCAGGAGAAATTGAAGGTGGAGAATTTTCAAAAGTTGAGAATACTTACTTTTCAATTTACTGTGGCTTAGGATAATTTCAGAAAAGCAAAGGAAAACATTACAAAAATAAGGAAAATGAGTGCTTGCTCTAAGTTGGGAGGAGAAATAAATTTTCTTCTTTGCCAAGAGATTTTCAAACAGGGTAGACTTTCCTCTGCTGAAAGCAATGTGAATCTTTGTTTTTATGGTTTCTTTATATATAAAGAGATAGCAAAATAAAGAATGAAAGTGATACAAATGGAAATGGAGTTTCAATAACATTTAGTCAAGGGTTAAATCCTCAAAAGATTGATACTGGTTGTGGCCAAAACCTGCGTATCGGGTGATATGAACATGTTTGACAAAGATTTAGAGTTATAATTATAAGGTTCCCAAGCCTCAAAATCAGTTTGTTTGCAAAAAAATCAATTTTGTGATTTTCTTTTTCTACGGGAAAAAGAATTTTCCAACTCCTTTTTCATAGGGAAAGCTTTTCTGTGAAATCATTGAAAATTTAGTTCATTTTTACATTTTTCCTTGTATAAAGTTAGCTACCCCAAACATAAATCTTACTATAGCGCAAAAAACAAAAAAGAATATACATATATGCAATTCTATCCTTTTATCCAGAAAATCAGCTATACAAACATACTTGTAGATTGCCAATTAGCAAAAAAAAAAAAGAAATCTCAAAGACTCAATCCAAAGATCTTTTTTTCTTTTTCAACACTAAAAGTTTATTTCTAAAGCACAGACTAAACTGGAAGAAACCTAACACCCCCAATAATAATAAATACAATAAAAATAAAACCCACAAATCCAAACTCGCAACAAAGATTCATCTAACCAAAATACAAAAGAAGCAAAGAAATAAAAGTGTAAATAAGGCGATTTAAACAAAAGAAAGAGCTTAGTCATTTTCATATATTCAAAGCATAAAAAACCCGAATTTCATTATTTTTATTTTACCCTTGGAGTGTTTGATCATTTCAAAATCTCATCTTCAATGTATCTATCTAGAAAACTCACACCTGAGGTCTTTCTTTTTTATGAAAAACAGAATCCTATTTTTGGTGGAGAACTTTATAACCAAAAGATTACGTATTCCAAAAAAATATAAAAGGTATAATTTTTTTTCTCTTTTTGTGCTTGCTCCCTATTAAATTATAGAAAATCTACTTTCTTTTATGTCTTCTTTTTTAATTCGCACCATTTCCCGGAATCTCAATATGATAACCAGACTTTTCTTTTCGCATATTCCCCACATTGTTCTTTGGTTGAACAAAAAAAAATAAAAAATAAACTTGTTCAATTTTTTCTTAGAAAATATGAAATGGAAAGCATAACCCTTTGCCTTTATTTTTCTTCCTTTTGTATTTGTTCTAGACTAAAAAGTACAACATTATTATCCATTTCAAATGAAACCCTTTGATGGATCAATGTTAAGGTATTTTCCTTTCTCTAAAGGGATGAAGAGTGATCAATCCTTGATTATTCTGATTTATTTATTTTTTTAATACAAAACGTTGAGATACATTAGGCGAGTAGAAACTTGTATGGTGTGTGTGGGTGTGTAAGTTGTGTAACTAAGAGAGTTAAAAAAGATCTCATATACATAGGACAATAAATACCCATTAACTACTTAAACTTTGGTTCTTGATATGTGGCTTCTAAAAGAAATATTCTCTTTTAAGTACATTGCATAATGTTTAAATGTAGTTCAGCTCAAGGGCCTCGGTTGGATGCATACTCATTACTATGGATACAATGGATGGAAATGTATCTTTATGAATAAAGATCATGCAAAAAATTAAATTAGGTCCATCAGACCATCCTAGCTCTTAATTCAACATTCTTGGGATTTGATGGGCTATTAACCATATGTTTTTTTTTTATTTAATCCTATAGTGAATAAAAGGTTCGATGAGCATACAAATTGGCATGTGGCCAAATTACGAGAAAGGGCAGCAATGATTAAACATGCAGGGTGCAGGAGAAAATTATTCTTGATATGTAATTTTAGCTTGTGTCGTCAGCTTGGTATATATGTGTTGCTATGAATATAAGAACTTTCATTTTCCTTGTGACCTATTCTTTTGTTATTTGGTCCAGCAATTTTTTCCCTGCAAAATAGAAATGAAAATGAACTAAGTTTGCCCAATAGAGAGGACTTCATTTTCTTGCAGAAGGGTAAGAAAATAGTATTCCAATCTCTCACAAAAATGGAAATTTGGAGAGCATACAATCCTCTTGTTACAAAACACACTGCAAATAGATTTCCTTTGTAATTACGAGTCCCTATTGGCAATTTTAGTTTGAGACCATACTCAAACCCAACTCGATTTCATGGATATACTTGTTTTCGCAATGAGAGGATTCCATGCTTTACAAATTTCTGTTTTCATGGAAGAAAGAAATTTGGCATTCCTATTGCTCACATAAGAAATCAAAATATTATCTACATAGGAAAATAGTTCATTTGATTATTTCTGTAAAAAATAAATAAATAAAAAACTTGTCATACCAAATAATATAACTTTAAATTGTGGGAAATAAACTTTTAGAACTTGTTTCTTTACTAGAATTTAAGGAATTTCCAAATTCCCAGATATAGTGGAATTTATAGATGCTCCCTTGTACTTGAGCATCAAGAAATTTTATCAAAAAGTAAAAGAGCCGGAATTTCGGAATGAATCCTAAAGTCATTCGATCCTATTAGCCGATTGGAATTCAGAAATTCCTGAACAAAAATGTGATATTAAAAAATGAGAGGAGATAAGCCATCACATGGTGTCAAAAAAGCCAACCCAACATGCAGCGGCAGTAGCAGGAAAAAAAAATCTGTCATAAATTCTCATAAATAAACGGGCCATAGTGTTGAAAAATGAACTTTTGTGGCTGGATGTTTTCCTCCCTGCATGGAACCATCTAGCCATAAAAATGCGCTTAATTGGATGGATATATGAGTGTTTGACCTAATAAAATGCTTGTTACATGGCCAAGCGAGTGCTTCCAGAAGCCTCTGTAAATTTTAGTTTTTACCTACCATTTCTGTTAAAAAGTGTGACCTACGGGAGCCAACCCAAGTACAAAAGGACTGGATTTAGCCACCCTATCTATGAAAGACAAATCAATACAAACAAAACATATTTTTATTGCACATAGAAGAAGCATCTGTATTATTTTCTATGACCTACATACATAGAAGATTAAAAAACATCTGTTGTGGGTATCATGTTTTATTTTAATGGATGATGCCATGGGAGCAGCAGCAGAGGCTCCTTGTTGGAACCGGTCAGTGTCAGCGGCAGGTCCCATTCTCTTTTTCCTAGGCCAACCCAACCCAACCCATCTCCCTCTCCTTCGCTCCTTTTCTTTCCTAGCTTTGTCAGCGCGAACAAAAAGAGCTTCTGAGGAAGCTTCCTAGCTCTCTCTTCCCCTCCTCACCTTACAAAAAGAGGCCTCCCATCCATCTCTTTCCTTCATCCCTCAAAGTCTATCATCTCCAGTTCTCCCTGTCTTCCAATAGCTGGAGTACCCCAACAACCAAGGTGCATTTTCTTTTTCTGATAACCCCCCTTTTCCTACTAGTTTTTCTTTTCTATTCATCTCTATTTGATTCACAGAATTATGAGGGGAAAACAAGATGTGGTTTTGATGGGGTGAGCTTGGTTTTGTTAAAAAGATGGGATTTTGGGGTGTTTTGGTGGTTGGGGTGCTGTCTCTTTTGTTGTTTTTGATCTCTCCCTGTGAAGAGAAGAGGAGAATTTGTATTGGGTTCTTCTGATTTTTATTAAAAATGTAAGTTGGGTCTTTGTTTTTAGTTGAAGTAAGAGAGACCCAATTTCTATCTGAGGGAAAAAAAAAAAGCTGTGGTGGGTTGTTTTTTGGTTTTTTTTTTTTTTAAAGAATGTTTCTTTTTATTATTATTATTTTTTTTTTATGAGCGTTTTCGTGGCTAGGATGCTACTGCTTGGTTCGTTGTGAAGTGATGAGGAGAACTTGTGTTGGGTTCTTTTGGTTTTTTATTAAAAATGTAATTTTGGTAAGTGTTTTCAGTAGAAATGCGTGATACCCAATTTCTATTGGGTTCTTTTCTTGTTTGTTTTGGTGTTTTGTGTGTTTTTCTTCCCTCTAGCATAACACCTTTTCCAG
The DNA here is from genome assembly GCA_029852735.1 of Persea americana. Taxonomy (NCBI): domain Eukaryota; kingdom Viridiplantae; phylum Streptophyta; class Magnoliopsida; order Laurales; family Lauraceae; genus Persea; species Persea americana. The sequence continues at coordinate 89,586,486 of CM056810.1, forward strand.
TTTGAAAACAGTACTTGTTTTCTGTCTATCTATGTATATATGGAGTATTTTTGTGTTTTGAGTTTGTATTTTATTATTTTATCTTTACAAATTTCTCCCTGAGCACAAGAAGAAATTTTTGTCTAATCTTCCACTCTTTAGGTTACTGTGCAATTTCGATGAGGTTCTTCTTTTCTGTTTTTCTAATCTTCTTCTTCTTCTATGTCTGTTATAAAGCTGTAATTTTTTCTGGTTATATTTCTACTTATTGTGTCTTCTCCTTGGCCAACGAACGAAAAGATATGGAAGAAAAAATCACTTTTGGCAAGAACTGTAAGCTTGATGTTCAGCTTTTGGTTTTAGATCTGATGATTTTAATGACTTTAAAACCTGTGGTTGCATAAAAATGAAAATAAAATGTTAAAAGAAAAACACCAAATTTGGCTTCTGTACCTCTAAAATGAAAAGGTGATTTCCATTTTTTTTTTCATATGACTAGTTCTCTGTTGTGTTAGAACTCTCAGATTAATGTTAGGTGCGGTTTCGTATTTTTGTTCTATTTAAAATTATTTATTTATTTCTTGTTTAGTAATTTTGATGATTTTCATTTGGAATGTTTGGCATGGTTCTTTCCTGTTAAAGAGTGTGTAATGCGTTGAGAATTTGGAAAATTCTTTATTTTTCTCCTTTTTTTTTTTTTGAAAGAAATCGTCCCAAATCCCCTATTTCCTTCTTTTTTTTTTCTTTTTTTTTTTTTTCATTTGTTATATCAAAACCCAAATTATCCTGCAAAATATGAGAAATGTTTGAAGGGTTTGTAAGAAACTCAGTGGGTTTTCTGCTTTTGTTCTCTTTCCTCTTCTGCAATCTGGTTTTCATTTGGTGTCCAAGCATTCTCTTACTTTAGGTGATTCTGTCGAACAGAGATTCCTTCCCATAAATAACACTTTCTCTTTCTTTGGATGTTTCAGTTCCTTGCCTCTGCTTCTTCCATTCCATGGAGCAATACCCCAACTGGGCATCTACCACTGCCCGGAAGCGTAAAACACCAGCAAAGGAAGAAGATATCTTCAATGGCATTTCATTAGATGAGCTTAACCAAGACCTGCTTGAAAGGGTCCTTTCATGGCTACCCACATCAAGCTTCTTCCGCCTTCGTTCAGTGTGCAAAAGATGGAGTTCTGTTGCATCCTCTGCAACATTCCGAATCGCCTGCTCTGGGGTCCCTTCCAGAGATCCATGGTTTTACATGGTTGATCCCAATCTCGATGATCAGTCGATAGTTTTCGACACCACTGAAGGGAACTGGAAAAATCTCAATTACCCAAGTATCTTACTGCAAGACCATAACTTAAAATCCATCCCTGTTGCTTCCTCCGGGGGGCTAGTGTCTTTCCGCACTGCATCTGGCAACTTTGTCATCTGTAACCCCGTCACAGGCTCTTGTAGGGAGCTCCCCATGGTGAATTCGGTTTGTGAAAGTCAGACCATTCATGCCATTGCGATGAATTCATCGTTGCAACATTCATCATACAAGCTTGTTCTGGTGTTGGGTGAGTTCCCAACCCTTACAGTTAAAATCTTCGACTCTGCGAAAGGCCACTGGGAAGATGATTTCATCTTAAGTCGTAAAACGAACACCATTCTTGGATCTGACCAGGCCGGGGATGAGACCGTGTATTTTCTTAGCAAGGCTGGCGATGTGGTGGCAACAAACATGCAGCGGAGCCCCTCTAAACAATACTCATCAGTTATAACTGTTGAGAATGGAGAGGAAGTAATTTATTTCCTCAGCCACTCAGGGACAATTGTGGCATGTAATCTCTCTCGGAGATGCTTCACCGAGTTCCCAAGGCTGTTACCAGTATTCTTTGAGTACTCAATTGATGTGGTCGAATGTAGAGGGGAGATGTTTGTGGTGGTCTTGTGGGAGTTCCTGGAGAGCGCAAGCCTCAGGGTATGGAGGTTCTCAGAGGCAACCCGGTCATGGGCCCAGGTTGCAGCAATGCCACTAGCAATGTCACATGAATTCTACGGCAAGAAAGCAGATATCAACTGTGTCGGGTGTGGAGACCGGATGATGATTTGTGTGAATTCAGGGGAGTTTCGTAGTTACATTTTATGTGATTTGGTGCTGAATGAGTGGATTGAATTGCCCAAGTGTGTTGTGGATGGAAAGGCTAAAGAGTTCATGTCTGCATTTTCCTTTGAGCCCAGAGTAGAGGCCTCTGTGTGAGAGTGTTTTTGGGGTATCTGAGGAGAGAGAGGGGTGTGTGATTGATGATGCTTTTGATTTCTAGGCTTTGAAGGGGGGTAGTAGTTCTCTTCCCATTGTTGTTGTACAATGGCCAACCAAGTTTGGCAAAAAGGCTATGCGTGTATATATATTCTTCCCTGGCTTCTATGTTGAATGTGACTGATCATCTTCCAATCTCATGTCTCATCTGTTTTATGTCCACCAAGAGCAAAAGCATCTGCCTTGATCCACAGTTTATAATCAGTATCTCTCACCTTTGCAGTAGTATCTTTCATTGCTTTGAAGTTGTATAGCTTTGTGCCTCCAAAAGTGGTGGATGTTGCAATGGTGGCCATGTCAAGGGTTGGCCACCTTGTGCAGTCTTTTTACACTTTTTCTCGCAGTAGATTCAACTTATATCCATCAAAGATAAAAAAAGGGTGGGGGGGGGGGGGGGGGGGGGGGGGGGGGGGGGGGTGGGAAGGTGGTTCCTACCATGAGATTAGATTCATAGACGATAAAGTTAAAGTTTCAGCAGAATCTATACATTTTCTTTGTGGATCATTCCTGGCAGGTTCCTATGTTGGGATCATGGTTTGATGGCACCCTGTCATCCAGTAAAACCGCAAGCTGTTTTCCATCATCTTCTAAACTGATGTATTCGTGCCTAGGAACCCCAGAAAAGTTCCAACTAATTGGAACTTTCAATGGCTATTTTGTTTTATAAAATGATATTTCACAAATAGATTGGTCCTAATAAAAAATAAATACACGGTTTCACTTTATAATCACGTCTTCTTTCTATGAGGCAACTTCATATGGTGAATCATGGCTGGCCTCATTTGGATCCATGGTACTTTGGTTTCGCTACACTTGGTTTATCTGTAATTCGAAATAACTGTATATCTGTTTAAGTGTAAAATACTATGGTAAACAACAGAACTACTGTCACTTGAAGTTGATTCTGTTTATTCAAATGCATGGGTCCTGATTTTGGAAGATCCGAACAAGCCCAATGGCTTATGACGTGCTTCTTAATGGTCTTCTTCATAATCATCTCTCTCATGCTGCCTAGTAAGTTTATTTTCTTTACAACCTGAAGATGTTGAGCATATGAAAATATGTTACTGGTGGTTTTTTCCCTTCATGCAGGTGGGTCACTCCCATACTGTTATGGTTCTCTTGGACTGGGTTAATTCCTCATCCTCTACCTCGTCCTCTTCTACCTCCGGGGCCTATTTTGCCACTCGAGATGATTGAAAGAAAGAAGTAACAGGGTTTGCAAAGAAGGAAAGAGTCTAAAGACCAAAAGAAAAGGAACATAATTGGATTGCTTCGAGGGAAACTGTCCTCCAATAATTCACTTTGTGAATAAACTTTTTTCGATCTCCCATTACATGCCAAAGACCTACTCTTATAACTACAGAGGTAGAAACCCATGTTCAAGAAACTAACAACCAAAAAAATGCAAACCCATTACTAACAAATCCCACTACAATAGGAAACTCATTACAGTTTTAACCCATTACAAACTGATGCCACTACAATAGGAAAATCATTACTAACAACAAAAACAAATCTCCATCAAAATAGGACAACTTTCTGAATGGATCTTTGCAAAGCTACAGATCACATGAGATCATGCAACCAACTGTCGAGGGCAATTCGTACATGGAGATCATGGGTACATGGGAATGATCACACGTAACACATACTGACAAAAAGCTTTGAAGGGTAAAACTGCAGTGCAAAGATCTACTAGGATCAGCACCACTGGTACTCAGTGTTGTCCTCTCTGAACCGATCACGAGTTCAGCACCAATGGACTCCTCAGGTGACAAATTTTGGATTTCTTGGGCAGTTGGGCCAAGTTGGGAAACAGGTTGGGTGCATTGCGGTGGCAGATCAGATCACTGGCAAAGCCTCATTCAATCAAGCCATCTTCTAAAGTCTACAACACTGCTTCTTGGATAGATTGTGTAGGCCCCTTCAGATCTCCCTCTCCATGTGAAGCCAACATGGACTCTACCAAAATCCTGACTGGATACAATTGTCTAGCCTTTCATCATGCAAAGGTTAGCTAAATCCAACACCACACATGGCTGTGTTTGAACCACCCAACAAATTTCGTCACCACCTGTTCATTTGCATTGGAATTTATGGTAAAATGGGTTCAAACTAAATATTAAAGAGGTGAGGCGTGAACAAGATAAGATGGAGAAATAAATGGGAGCCTAATGTGACGACTGGATATTCATTTTCCACCGAAGGAGATAGTATTTAATGGCCACTTGTGGATCTTTACCTTTGTTTCTTCAATTTTAACTACTTCCAAAGGAATTTGGTTTCTGGGATTCCTAGGAAACCCAATTCCATTTGACGTTTAATAGTAGGAACTAGTCATGAGATTTTGTAGGGATTCTCTTGTACAAGAATAAATTAGTATCTACTAGCACTTTGGAAGAAATGGACTCCAAGCTGCACCTCTGTTCAAAGCTAGGTACCACAAATTAAAAGTTCAGACTTGATTTTCCAATATAATGCTGCTTGTATTTTGGTCCAAATGTATCTTTCGGTAGCATGAAGGTAGTCGGCTATAAAAACTTGACAAACCAATTTGTCAGGAATTGGTAGAAGGAAATGGTGACGATTTTTGTAGTATTGTGCACATTTAGATAAAAATATTTCTAAATTCAAAACTCTTCATCTTATCAGAAAATCTACCATAACTTTCTCAATGAGCCGTATGTGTTACTGCACCAGAAAATTGATGTTTGATTTTGAGAGTTTATCCTTTGGACCATAGTTTTCAAACTCACTAAATGGAGTTGTGTAGCCAGATGACCTATATTTATTTTTCACAAATTAGTCTGAAACTTAAAATGCATTGAGACTTCTTTTTTCGTTTTTAGACATCATTTTCCATGAAATCTTGCCATTCTTGTATTTTCTATCCAATCATTCAAGCAGTCCATGACCCTCCATTAATTATGTGAAATTTAAACAAGGCAGTCCATAAGAGGTGGGCCCCACCATTGATGGCCATATCGACCCTTCAAATATCACAATTATCCCAACCATTCATCTTTAGGTGACTGAAACAAATTTAAAAAGTCTAAAGAAAGTAGAAGACTCAAAAACTGACTCAACAACTAAAGAAGACGACTTATTACGGACAGAGCAATCTCACAAATCTGCACCAAATTCTGCTCTCGATTGGCCAGCAGTGGAGGATAGAACACATCATAGTTGAGAAATTCTTCATGGCACCATCCAGCATACTCCTTGGTGATGTTCAAATCATTGTAGGCCAACCTGTACTCCTTGTCAGTGTGATGCCTCAAACGACTGGCAGCTAAGTGGAGAAAGGCACCTGCTCCTGCAACTGATCCATACAAACCCTCACATAGTTCAATCACTTCATAAAAATTTTCATCAGTTGTGCCATTCTTGAGAGACCCCAACTGAGAGTGCGTTAGATTTGCGCTGTGTATGGCTGCTTCAACGATGATGAGTGCAAGCCCAACTACATCGTCTTCTTGGCTGCTGTTGTGGTTGGATTTCATGGCAATGACACACAGGTCTTGGTGGGGTGTGTTTTGGCATGTTCTTTGGATTAGACCCTCATCTGCATTTGAGGGGGACAGGGAGTGGAGAGAGATGAAGAGGAAGAAGAGATAAAGAATGGGATGGAGAAGACGGGAGAAACTAAGGCATGCCATATTTAGTTCTCCTGATTGTTTGATAGGGGGGAGAGAGAGAGAGAGAGAGGAGAGAGAGAGAGAGAGAGAGAGAGAGAGAGAGAGAGAGAGAGAAGAGAGAGAGAGAGAGAGAGAGAGAGAGATGGTTGATATGGGCTGTTTCATTTCTTCTCATCTTCTTTTATATCATGAATATATTGACTGATGCTTTTGGCATGTTAGGAAGATTAAGTAGATGGAGCATCATTTTTGTGTGAGGGGTTTTGGTGCATGTATTGTGCATGTCTGGAGATTACTAGAATCACAAGGGCAGTCACTTGTGGTTAGCCATCTAATTTTAACCTGTGGAGGGGCTACCAATGGTTGATCACCCCCACCACCACAATGAATTCAAAATGATTAAATGTGAAATACAGTTGTAGAAAAAGATATTTTCTTATTTTACTTACATGTGAATCCAACAGTTCACATCACTCCAAATTTCTTTGAGTGAAATGTGGGTCAATATCAATACATCTGGATGCATGTGACATGAGCCGTTTCATTGATTTAAAGGTTGCCATAATCCATGTTGAATTAGGTAATTACCAGCTGTTTAAGATACTTGGTCCTATTTTTTATTTAACATTTTCTTATCTTACACTACAGAATAGTATTAATAGAGCAATGGAGCATTTTCATAAATTAATTAGAACAAGGGCCTTCCTTTTGGAAGACTTTCCTGGTAACCAAACGTTTGATGTGAAAGTTTTTTTTATTAAATATGTTGTGGGAAAGCATTGGCTAAGATCCACACTATTCCACACTATTGAAGATTTTGAGGTTGTAGGTGAGGGTTGGACCCCTAGGAGACTTTCCTTGGGGAGACACCTTGTAAAAAAGAAAGGGATCCTCTCTTTGTATATATAGTACTTCACATGGACTATTCTGCATTATAATCGGACAAACTTCATACAATTCCAGTGATATGAATCTTTAGATTAATCATATGTCTCAAATTTCATTCTTTTCCTTATTTTATTTTCTAAAACTCAGTACAAACATGAAAGTCCAAGCAAACCAACATGCAACTGCCCCTAATCATGGCTCCCAAGAAAACCCCAACATATTTCTCTATTCATTTATGCTTCTAACTCAATCCACATTACTATCCCTAAACTTAAATCCAGTTTAGGTGGGCCCACCATTGATAGCCATATCTGCCCTACAAATATTCAACCATCCATCTTTAAGTGGGCCCACATAATATACTGATCCAACCACTAAAAGAGACGAAAGATAATGGACTTTGCTATCTCACACAGCTCTATCAATTCCACCTTTCTCCTAGTCAGCAGTGGAGGATAAAACATATCACGCTCCACAAACCCTTGGTAGCACCCTTCAGCATACCACATGGTGGTGTTCACATATGTATACGCCAATCTGTACTCCTTGTGCTTCTCCAAACGACCTGCAGCTAACCTGAGGAAGGTACTTGCACCAGCTCCATACAAATCCTTGCAGAGCTCAATCACTTCCAATGAGTTCTCATCGGTCGCGCCTCTTTTAAGAGACTCCAACTGGGAACAAGTGATATTTGTGCTGTACATGGCTGCTCTGACCATGATGAGTGCGAGCCCAACCACATCGGTCTCTCGGCTGCTGTGGTTGGCTTTGAGGGAATTGACACACAGGTCGTGGTGGGGTGTATTGTAGCATGTTCTTTGGATTAGACCCTCATCTGCATTTGCAGTCATGAACATTGGGGAGGAGAGGGTGTGAAGAGAGATGAAAAGGATGAAGAGGTAAAGGGTGGAATGGAGAAGAGAGGAGAAACTGAGGGATGCCATCTTTCTATCTTGAGTTCTTCTTTTGATGGTTAAGTGCTAGCTTGTGAGACGAGAGATGTGGGAAGGGAGAATTATATAGATGGGGGTGAGTGATGTGGGAATTAACTGGGATGGGTTATCTTTACAACATCTATCTGTCTCCTCCACTCCCTTTGTATGATGAATATATTGAAGAGAGATCCATTATGTTATCAAGATTAAGATGGGCATCATTTTGTGTGTGAGGTCTTTTGATTAATACATAATTTATGTCTAAAACTCCAACATGACAATATAACCGCGGCATTCAAAGAAATGCCTAGTGGTCATCTTCAAATGGGGTTGTTTTCAAATTTTAAAGAACAAAGCAAACACACAGGCCCTAAGGGACATTTTGTAAAATCTAGAAGTTGATTTCCGAACCAACAACCAATCTTGTTTTTCTCAGTCCTGGAACCACATGTGTGGCTCCGAAACGAGACCCACACACTTTAAACTCTGAATGGCTCTACATGTTCAAATGCATACGCCTCGTTATGGGCACAACACATGATTGCCTCGTTATGGGTACTACACATGATTTTAAATAGTAACACCAAAAGCTTAAGCCACGACTCCATCTCTGACACCGTGTTAATAACACCGTAACACAAAAGACTCGTGCCTTTAGGGAATGAAAGAGCAATTTATATCAAAGGGTCCTGACACTCCCTATGTCTTGTGTTTGAGTTTTGCTGGCTGTGTGTTTGTGTGGGTTTAATGGGCGTCGGTAGATTAGTTTTGTTGGGTCAAAGGCCTTAGAGATACCCACATGATCAAAATAAATAAATAATAAAATCTTATGTAGACCTACAATATGTTAGAGTCAACTTGCATCATATCTCATGAGGCATTGAATGGATCAGATTTTAAAATAGGTGGCCCTTATTATGAGCCTTGAGAGTGTGTCTGAGACAAAGAAAAAGGGAATGGGTTCTCGTTTGAAAGGCATAGAAACTTTCTTCCTTTTTTTCAGGTAAATATGTGTATTGAAACTTGAAAGGCTCCATTGCTATCAAAGAGAAAGACTGAAAAAGCAAGCCCCAGGTGTCCTTGGCACTCGCAAGCTTCAGGTCACTCACTCCTCAGACGATCTGAACTCCTGAATGACTATATCTTCTCACAATCCACAATGTGTGCCACAGTTATTTTGACTGTGGGTTGGTTCTTTCCCAGTTGCAAAATCAGGCCATCTATACATGATCTTGATTGATCAACAGTGCAATTTGTTGAAAAGGTTTTGAGTCTTGATGCGCTTGGGTTATTACCCAACTTCAATGGAAATAGATAATTATTGGAACAATGGAGCCATCAATTGGCATATTGAGTTTTTATATCTGGCCCACTTATGCATTGAAGTATTATATCTAGCCCACTCATGCATAGAAAAGAATGGTTACATTAACAAATTAAGCATTTCAAAATAACCCATTGGATTGAAGAAAATCTGATTAAAGCACTTGTTAATATTTTTTTTTTTGTCCGCTAGACAGGGGAACTCAGATTTCATGCACTTCGTCTCTAAGATATTGAACTAAAACTGGGGACTAATAAATTAAGTTCTTGGGCACAACGGGGCCCATATTTTGGCAGACTTCACCATCTAATAAACGTACAGTTTCTTCTCCTGTGACCTTATGAACTTTCAGTTCAATCGAAGCAACATTTACTGTTGGGTCAGAAAAATAATTTCGCCACATTTTCAAACTTGTCCAATGCAATGGTCACTCTTACACCGATTGACTTAAAATGTACACTTGCATGAAGGTGAAATTGGATTTTGACAGTTCGGATCCATGCTCAGGACCTCCATTCTATTAAAAACATATCTTTTGTTCAAGGATCTCCATTCATTTGACTATTCTGAAGGATGTCCTAACTAAATATTGATTGTATTTGTACATCGATGCATACGCACACCCTCACTCACACATCCATTTCCTAATCAACTGAGCTAAAGCCTCAGAAAACCCCAAGATCTTTGGCCTAAGAAAGTTGATTGACTTTACACTATACAGGCATGCTATTTTGGATTTTCAACCCAAGGGTGAGCAACAGCAGCTCCATCTGGGAATATCTGATAACCACAGTGCATGCCTAACTTAAGTTTGCACATCGCTGCAGACCCACCCGGATGCATCACAATAGTTAAAGATATAGATAATATTAAGAGCTGATTGTCCTCCAGAGCCGTGAAGCAAATCAGTTGCTTCATCATAACTTATTGATCTTTGGCCTCAAAATTTCAATGGCCTTATAAGAGATGGTATGCTGAATTGTCAATCCAACTGCAAGCAAGTCCAATGGGACTGGATATGACTTTGGACCGAGCCTAGAGAAATACTTCCCCATGGCCAAAAAAACTGAACTCAGATTTGTGCTTGCTTAAAGGCCAGTTGACACGGCCTCTTCTTAAATAACACAGGCCTAAAACTTCATAGTGGCCGCGCCCAGGTGTGTCAGTCGGAAATGTGCCGGAATCATATGACCAAAAAAATCAATGAGCTGGTATATTACTAATGACGTAGTCGAATTGAATTGATCTCAAAATAACTTTGGTAAACAAGCCAGACCAAGCTTAGCCTAACCTTCGCTTGCCTTCGATATTAAACATCAGTACAAGCTTAAGCTTGGCAGCACTCAATGCGTATAGCACATATGAGCAGCCCTCTAATTATCAGCACCATATCCAGATCAGAAAATAGGGAGGTTTCAACCATGCTGGCCCAGCTCCAAATCCAGCTCACGGACCAAGAGCACAGGCACATGCCTTCAGAAATCAGAACAGAAAATAAAAAGAATTGTCAAATTCACCCTCCCTGAAACTACAGAAGGGGTAGTAGACATTGTTAATTTACAATTATGTATGGATGTATGAGACTTTTCAGTTTCATCTATTCTAATTAGTGTCACAATGTTGACGAAAAAGTCTACAAGGAGATGCAGCATTTTTCCCAACAGGACTCAGCCTTTCCATATCACAACCCTCTTAACTTAGTTTCCATGCTCAAGTGCCCAAGATTCGGGAAGTTCACTGCTGAGATGGTGTTGCTGGTAAGGACGGCTGACTGTAGAACCCCCCATCAGATGCCTGGAAATTCTGATAAAGATTTTGGGGTAGAGGATAAGGTGGTCCACCTGGGGTGCCAACCATTGGATATCCTTGCAAAGGAGAAGGCCTTTGTGGGGCCGTTCCATAGCTGTATGGCACGCTTGTCATAGATCCAGCAGTCTGCATGAACTGACTGGGTGGTGGTGGGACCACTGGAGGTGGCACAGGTGGAAGTGGTGGAGATGGCTGCATTGCGGCTGCATGATGGGAGAGGGGTGAGGATGATGTATGAGAAGATGGCGGCTGATTCAATGACATCTGTTGTGAGACAGATGAGTTCTGGTGTTGGAAGGAATCGGGATGTGGAAAGGGTGGTAGCGGTGGGGAAAGCTGTGGAGGCATATAAGGAGGACCATTCTCCAGCTTAGGCCTCTTCGTGGAAGAATAGTCGATAGAGGAGTCATTTAATGTGTTGCCAATGACACCTTCAGATGCAAGAGAAGAGAGAACAAAAGAGAGCATCTGAGCAGAGGAAGTGGAGGCTGCAAGTTTGGCAGCCACAGCAGCCGCAGCTGTTTTCCGATCATCGTCTTCATTGTGGGGAGCATTGTCTGCAAAAGGTCCTCGTTGAGTATACACAACAGGAGCTGACTGTTCTTTCTCACGGGTGCCAGCTGGGCTTCCAGGAATAAAACTGGCAGGTGGAGCTTCAGACAAGGCTGCTTCCAACCTCTGGTCCTGCCCATCATTCCTGTTTAGTAATATCCGCTCACATATATTTCCTGCTTGTTCTGACCGAGACTGGGCCACCTGAAAGCACACGAGAAATTTGTATCATATACTTCGTAGCTCACTAGTGGAAAGAAAAGAACATACGCATAGTTAATGGCCCGTTTGTTTGCATAGAATATATAGAATTCATGGTCAAATGAGCTCCACTGAAGGATTATAATAGGGGTGAGGGGTAAGGGTGAGGGATATGAGGTAGGGGGTGAGGGATATAAGGTGGAGATGTAAATGCATCCCTCACTTTCATAGAATTTGAATTACTAAGGTGATGGCTGGGTATTCATTTCCCATCTCCCCTTGTTCATTTCCTATTAAAGAGGAGATAATTTGATGATCAAATCTGTAAATTCACTTTTGTTTCTAAAATTTTAACCACTTTCAGAAATAGAAATCTTATAATTCCTATGTATTCAATTACACAAAAGAAACAGGCCCCAAATGTCGCAGCAAAGAGTAACCTGATGTTATTTCCATTTTGTCTAACATATTGTTGGTATTTCAGATGACTGAATCTGATGGGTCCCACAGTGGGTGGGAGACATTACTAGCCTTCCTGATTGGAAGATGATCGCCATCCAATGTTAATACTTACAGAGTCATGGATGAAATAGACACAGGTTGGGCAGTATAGATCTTCCATCATCAAAGGCTTCTTGCAGAGTTGCAGGTTCCCCATCCACAAAGGTGTCCACCACATTCGCAGTATATCTTATTAAAATGAGGTGAAACGATCAAGTCCAACCAGCCGTGACAGAGTACAACCCATCAGGGGCCACTTCAGGCCACATCAATGCATGGCAGATAAATGGATAAGGACAATGCACGATTGTGCGCAACTCAAATACAACCTTCCATTATCGTCACAGACATGTCAGGAGCGGCTGCCAAATTAGTTGGTTAGAACACTTTGGTCCAACCATTCATCTTTTCTTAGCTGATCATTGACGCCATCAGTTTCTAGACTGGAAGAAATCCTCTTCATTGTTTAAACCAGAGTTGTAACTTATTTAGATCCATTTTGCAGATGGATTAGTCTGTGACGCTTCCTAGGAGGGCATTTCATAGGTTTGTGCTACAGGTTTCTTTGTTTATCGATCATTTTGATAAACAAAACTAAAATAGGAAACAGAGATAATACTAGAAATCTGAGAAAAATTTGTGATCAACTTCGATCGATCTCATTAGGAGATTCAGTCCCCTATATTACAGTTTTAACTATCTAGTCAATCCATTTTGATTGGGCTACGTACAATCCAAGCATCATCTAATTAGACTAAAAACAGCACCTATTAATAGCTAAAGATAATATGCAGGACACTATACAATCTACTAGATTCTTGTGTCCAATCTAGTGTCCAGCGTCTTCTAATTTGAATATCCCCTCCAGTGTGGAAGACTGGAGGGGATATTCACAAGATCAACTCTCTGATGGAGGCAATGATGGAAAACTTAGCAATATGGAAGATGTGTTCAATGCCTCTAAAGCATTGGCTATTTCTGAAACCCAAATGATGTAAGGAATGCATAGGTGAGGCTGAGGATGGTCAATAACTCAATATTGCTATCTTGTTGGGGATTTCAGTTGAGGAGAAAGGGTATGATATATAAATGTTCATCCAAGATCTCCTTATGATGGTAAATGGTGGAACAGGTTAAGGGGAGAAAACTAAGGGCATGTTTGGCAACAATCATCGCCGTGGATTCCTCGCCCAAAATCCGCGATCGCGCGGATTTCTATGTTTGGATCAGCATGGATTTGAAGAGGCTGGAGAGGAGATTTCTTCTCTTTTGATTATTTCTGGAATCAGGCCCCCCCCCCCCCCCCCCCCCCCCCACTTCGGATTCTCTTTCCGCGCAATGAAGGATTTGCGGAGCTACAGTGCATTGAGGTGTTAATATTGGGCAGAGCAGTTTTTGCGTTTTTTTTTTATCTCTATGGACCCCACAATCAAGATATGAACCGATAATAGTGTTAAGAAGGTCCAAAACGGCCAGCTCACCAAATTTCAACCGTTGATTCATCTTAGATCTTGAGATATTTGCACAAACGTCCGAACCGTTCGATGGCAATTTCTGGGCCAAAAAAGGGGATTAAATCCAGTCCCTTTTTTTTCGATTTTCTGGTTCCTGTGGGCCCCACAATCATGATCTGAACCAGTAGTTATTTCAAGGAGGTCAAACACGGCTAGTTGACCAAATTTCAACCGTTGATCATTCTTAGATCTTAAGATATTTGCAAAAAAGTCCAGGTACTAAAATATTAAATTCTTATTCTTGTGGGCCCCCTTTGCATGATCAGAGCCGTTCATATTTTCTAGATGACCACAAAGTACTTTGAGGTGAAAGTTGAGGTCTTGATTTTTCATGGATTTTGGAAATTTTTATAAAACATATTTATAACCATTGGATTATATATTCTAAAATTTGTAGGAATCCTCCCTCCATCCAAACATGGAACTCTCTTTGGGAATCCTACTAGAGGATTGTGGCCTTCTTTGGAGATGGAGAGAATCCTCTAAATAGAGGATTCTTCTACGTTTACCAAACGTGCCCCTAAAAGGTACTTTTATGGGAAGGAAGAAGGTAGAAAATCTAGCATCGTCAATAAACAACAATGAACAGGTTGTCGATGTCTAACACCAATGGAATTAATGGGGAATGTTTGGGTGCTGGAGAACCAACCAAAGAGGGTTTTGGTCAAGGGGTACTTGAAAACTTTTCAAGCCAACTTTATGATGTTGCAAGAATCTAAGCATCATGTAGTAGACACCCAGACTGTAAGATAAATGTTTTGGCATGCTTGCTCTGATTAGGGTTGAGGCAAATGGCACTTCTAAGAGTATCTTGATTTGGGATCCAATGCCTTAGAAGAGTTAGGACTTATCTGTAAATACAGGAAAATAATGAACAGTTATGTAAATACACAAAATATAAGGGGGGGTTTTTCATAATTATGAAAAGGATTTTTTATATATGTTGGAATGGTCTCCCAGTTGAGGATCATAGAGCCATCTCCAGATTCTTCTTATTTTCTCCAATTTTATAGGTTTTGACAGTCTAGGGTTTATCAGACTCGCTAGGAAAAAGAAAAGAAAAAAAAAAAAACCTAGATATCTAACAGTTGATTTTTAGAACATGGTACTAGAGCGGCAGAGCCTCCCCTTCTAATAGAAGACAACGTGTTGAAGCAGCTTATTGGAGCATATTAGAGGGGGAGGGGGGGGGGGGGGGGGCCGGAACCCCAGTATCACGGATTTCAGCCTTGGCTGAATTTCACCTGGAGCTCACCTGACCATGCAATGGATTCTCTCAGTCTTATTTTGGTTTAAAAAGGTTGTTTAGACCTGAAGAAGAGATTGTATGAAGCCCTGGTCAGTTTTCTTCCTCTAGGGCTGACTTCAGCAATTGCTGATGTCAGCACTAGAACAGCCAGAGATTGGGATTCAGCTATTGTTGTTTATCTAACCCTAATTCTCATTTAAAAGTCGACTTTCGAGTGCCAGGAAGTCAGTTTTGCTCATGGTTTCTGAGAAAAGCCAACCGATTTTGAGTGGATGGATGCTTGTGTAGACATTCCATGTTTTTTTTTTTTAATTCTGATTTGTTAGTTTAGTGTATTCAAATGAGAATATTCAAATGGTTTTTTATGTTGATTCAGAGGACTATTTTCACAAATAAGGAGTGCCAGAATCAGGTAGGGGTGTAACGGTCCGGTTAACCGCGGTTTTTGGGGAAAACGGTTAACCGAACCGTGTTTCATGGTTTTTGGTTTTTAAAAACCGTAACCGTAACCGAACCATGAAAAACCGTTAAAAACCGAACCGCGGGTAACGGTTCGGTTACGGTTAATTTTCACTTTAAAAAATTGTGAAAATTTTGTTATTTACCAATCAAACTTACTGTGAAAAAAAAAAAAAAAAACCATAGTTAGATAATGGCATAATATGTTACTGTAAAAAAAAAAAAAAAAATCCATTCAAGCTCTTAAGTTTTTTTCTTATTAGCGAAACGGTTCGGTTAACCGTGTTTTGGGAACACGGTTAACCGAACTAACCGTAAGTCGAGACAAAAACCGTAACCGAACCGTGAAGCGCGGTTTTTCAATTTCAAAAACCGTAACCGTAACCGAACCGTGAAACACGGTTATTAACCGCGGTTCGGTTCGGTTCGGTTCGGTTAGACGATTTTTCGGTTTTTTTTACACCCCTAGAATCAGGGATTGAAATGGAATCCAAGCAAGGGGAGAACACTGTTGGTGCTCCATCCTTGGCAGTAGGAAACCTAAACCCTAGTGCCAAACTTAATGCTGACTTCTTCAATGGAAATAACTACAGTGACTGGTCATATTCAGCTGAATTAGCCCTTGGTGAAACTTGAAGACTTGGATATTGATGGAACCATTCCTGAACCACACTCAATAGCAACTCTAAGTACTAAGAATGGAAGGTGAGAAATATGTTAGTTATGAATTGGATCCTTGACTCAATAGAAAGTAATATGTCAAAAAGGTTTCACTATTTTAAAACAACAAGAGTTATGGGATTTGATCACTTCATCTTATGTTCACAGAAGGAATCATGCAAATATACCAATTGACTAGAGACATAGCTCAATTGAGAAAAGGGGACATGAGTGACTACTATGCTAAGATTCAAGTTATATGGAAAGTGCTTGAAATATGAGCCTGTGGCCAAGAGAAAACAAATGAATATTGGCGTATCTATGAACTACTAGGAGGTGTTAACTCAAAATATCTGTCAGTTCGGGCAAAAGTTCTGAGCCAAGACCCTCTTCACCAACACAGACAATGTTTGCTCTTCTTCAAGAAGAAGATCATAGGCAAGTGATACTTGAACAGTCACCAACCTCACACGATTGACCTGCTCGTGTTTAACGATGGTGGTCTTGGTTGTGGACGTGGAGGAGGCCATCTGGATCGTGGCAGATAGACTGATGTTGACAGAAATCTAACTGGCTCAATAAAATTGGAAGACAATTAACTTCTAAAGCTTTATTTATACACACATTATGAGAAGAGGGATTGATGAAGTAGAGACTTGCTTCTGAAGTGCTTTGTGATCAACGCATACCAACAAAATTAAAGGTAGAATTTTATAGGACAATGATTAGACCAGCTATGACCCATGGAGCAAAATATTGAACAATTAAGAAGAAGCACATGCACAAAACAAGTGTAGCAGAGAAGAGAATGTTGAGATGGATGCGTGCTAAAACTAGGAAAGATAGAATCGGAAACGAATGCTTTCGGGGGCATTTAAGGGTAGCATCATTAGGTGATGAATTATAGAAACTTGTTTGAGATGGATTGGACATGTCCAATGCAGGCGCAACGGCACCATTGAGGAAAAAATTTTCTATGCAACTCGATAGCCAGCATGGAGAAGGGGTAGGCTGAAGAGGAAATAGAAGTAATAAAGATAGATGTGAAGAAGTGCGACCTATCCGAGGATGTGTCTTAGGATAGACAGGAATGGAGAAATAGAATTCATGTAGCCCGCGCCTATGATGATGATGATGACAATGACAACACATTAAGAAAAGTAGCCTAACTGGCGGCCCACCTATGATAAATGCTACCACCTAATGTCTCATCACCCCGCCCCACCCACCCAAAAAAAAAAAAAAACCCAAACTAGCATGGCATTGATCGGCCCAACCCGTGCCTGGCCAGAGAGCCTTGGCCCACAGTGTGGCCCATTTTTTACCGTTTTCCCCTCTCCCTCCAAAATAAGACATATAGTGATGCTTCTACTTATTGAGTTTGGTTCTCTGAAATTTCAGAATAACAGACTAGAAGAAATCCAACATCTTAAAGGTCGACCCATTCCACCCAAAGTTAGAACCCTTTGCAACAAAGTATAAGTTGACTACAAAGCTTTCCATGTCGAGGACTGACTATGACACCAGAGCCCATCTCTATTTTTCCTATAGTTGTATCGTGCAAGTTTAAATTTCTAACACAGAAAAAATAGTTTTTTTTAGAAGACCCATAAAATATAGTTGATGACACATTATGATGCTACATATATGGCAGAAGTTGTACATGAGTGATGAGACCACACCATCTATACCGCCCATAGGAAAAGCCTTTGACAACCTATTAGATTATTAATTAATGGGGCATGGCCAACAGGCCAAGAGTGATAATCTTTTTGAATTTTATTTAAATTAAAAAAAAAAAAATGATGAATCACATTTGGCCCAGCACGACCCAACTCGTACCTCATGGCTGTAGTAGGCGCCTAGGCAAACCCCAGCCAACCTAGGCTTGGCACAGCATGGCCCGTGAAACTTCATGGGCCAGCACAGTCTGGAAAATCTGGGCTGTGCCCAGCTTTCATCTCTGCCCCCAACCACCCACAACAACCCAAAACAGCACACTCCCACACAAAGTAAATAAATAAATAAACCACCACCATGTGTGCACAAATGAATTGGCACTGACCATGTTTGATACTCATGTTCATACATGCCGTTGATCATGTGAAAAGCACAAGTGAGGACTAGATCATGATCAAGTATGAGTGATACTCCTTTGGCCCAACAGCAGAACTCGGTTTTTTTTTTTTTTTTTTTTTTTTTTTTTTTTTTTTTTTTTTTTTTTCTCAACATTAGATTGATCGCGTGGAAAACATAAATTAGTTGAGCACTTGAGCAACAACAACATTTTAAGAATTGGACCCAAGGAATGACTCGATCCCCCCCCCATTGAGTCAACACACTGCGTGCACCCACAAATGAATTGGCACTGACCCTATTTGGCACTCGTTTTCATATTTACCATTGATTGTGCGAGAAACACAAGTGAGGACTACATGACTATCCTGTATGAGTGATACTCTTTTAGCCCAATAGTAGAACTCATTTTTACTCTCAGCATTATAATGATCAATGTGAAAAACATAAATGAGTAGATGAGTGAAACAAGATTTTAAGAATTGCACTCAAGGAATGACTTGACCCCCCTCAACATTAGAATGATCATGTGAAAACATAAATGAGTGACAGCAAGACTTGAAGAATTGGACTCAAGGAATGACTCGATCCCCCTCGAGCAAGTCAACTCAATTGAGTCACATGCGACTTGGCCAAGTCCGTCCAAGTTGCGCCCTAGAGCCCAAGAACCTTCCAAAAAACTTAAAGTTATGATAAAAGATCAAAAAATTGAAAAATAATGCCCTTTAAATAGAGTCATCATGTTTTAATTAGTACAAATTACATTAATAATAAATAGGTGTTAAGTGTGAGTAAGAATGAACAAGGGATTAGATTGTGGCAATAAGGGAATGGAAGTGCATATTGCAAGAAGGCAAAGTGGAAGCATGGAATTGAGTATTTCTATCCTGCAATGCATATGATCAATGGTATTTCTATCCTGCAATGCATATGATCAATGGTACTCCCTCGGAACAATATGTGTTAAGCACTGATTGGCCTGCTGTCAATCTTGTCATTTTTACAGCAAGGACCTAGAAGGTATTATCCCATCTAATGGAACACAATCTTTCATTAATACAAACTTCTCCATTCTACGTTCAACCCTACACAAGTATAGGGAATCTATCAGTGGAGATGCCTAACTAGCACACTACTCGTGTGGCTGATTCACTCTCTTACTTATTCTCAATCTAAATAAAGACAACTTAAACCGTTTTATGATTGGTTGGTAAAAGTCGTAGAAGATGGTATTGAGTTTTACAGCTTCAAACAAATACAAGATGAAAACAAAGAAATGAAAAGACAAAAATGTCATATATATATATATATATTTATACAAAATTGTACAAAATCATGACACTATTTTAAAGTAGTAGCAAGATTTATCATATAATTCACAAACAAAATTAGGTTGATTCTTAGAATAAGGGAGTCCAGCATCAGATCAAATTGTTATCTGTAAGATCTATAAATTGTAAGATTATGACAACAATGATGATAATCAATGATTTAGGGCCTCAGAGTCATCAAAAAACACAAGAAGATATTCTCACTTCCAATATCATGTTACATCATGCTGGAAAAATAAGAAACCTCACATGTCAAAACACCAACCATCATGCAGATGCATGCACAATGTCTGTGTTCTCCAAAACACATTAGATATGATCTTTAATCCTTTAAAGAAGAAATTCATAAAAATCTATCCTCTCATAAGATCAAACAGGCTAAGTCAAACACGATTGGCTAGCAAAGAAAGAGTCTAAAAAGATTACCTGAAGTTGGTCGCGAAGTTGTCCTAGCTTTAATTCCTGAATACCAAAATTCCATTAGTTTTCAATTAACAAGAAAGATATCGTTCAAATGTGATACTCTTATAGCATTTTCTAAGACATTGAACCTGCTCCTGAAGTGCCTCTCTTAAATTGGATACCAGAGTGGCTATTGATGATTCAGCAGATTTCATCTGTGCAATACATTCTTTTAGTATATTATGCTGCCCTTGCAATTCCACTAGGAGTTCAGATCCATTGAAGTGCCCTGTTCATCAGAAATACCAGTCATCAAAAAAGTTCCCACAAAGGAATAAACAATGCAAGTGGAAATTACAAGATCATGACAAGCCAAATAATTGTAATTCGCAGGCCTATCCGGAAACCATATGGAATACCTACTCTTGTCCAGTTGATCACCACTAACAAATCAGCAGTCAAAGGTCCAAGGAGTTAGGAAATTGCATCATCTGTATCTGCTAAACTTTATGCGGCAAGGAATCCAAAGAGCAATACCAGTTGAGCTATTTATCTAAAATTGGACATATAGAGATTTATATGCACCTTTAATACGAACTGTGACCCCCGCGGCTCAGCCTCAGGTTAAACACTTTCAGCTTCAGAAACTCATTTTACGATAGGAAGGCATATATTTTGAGCAATTTAGGGCCCATTTAGCATCATTTCGTGAGAACATTTTTTAATTCTAGCAAATGCTGGATAATGCATTTGGCAGCATTATTTGGATCATTCCTAAAAATAATATCATGGCAAACATTGTCCCTTGAGAATGAAAAATTAGAAACATTTGATAATTGTTTTTAAATATAGAAT
This sequence comes from Persea americana, assembly GCA_029852735.1. Lineage (NCBI taxonomy): Eukaryota > Viridiplantae > Streptophyta > Magnoliopsida > Laurales > Lauraceae > Persea > Persea americana. Next base: position 89,607,158 of record CM056810.1, read on the forward strand.
GAAGTGGGCATTGCCCATCGCCCAACCCCTCACACATGAATCTCTGAAATCCTATGTCAATCCAAGCCCACACTCGCAAGCCCATTTAGGCCCAGTCATTATATTTTACTTAGTCAAAAGACAACTGTACATACTTAGTTTGTAAAGCTACATTTTAGGATCTAGATAAAGATGAGATACTAATTGCATGTAATCAGGGCATTCAGCCCTTATATAATCTGAGAACAGTCGACCTTCATGGGCACTGCATTTCAGCATATTTAATGTTCTGTTTCGCCTCTCAAAATGACATGGTATCAGAGCCAGGTCAAAAATTAGTTCTTCAGCTAATTTTATTCTTCAAGATCCAAGGTATTGTGGATTCTCCTAGTCATCTTCCAAGATCTGGAAGCCCTTCAGAGACCATATCTCCAGCCTGATTGTCTTTGATCATCCCTGATCGTCTCAGATCAAACGTGGCCCACCTGCGATCATCAACAGCTCAGCGGAAGCAGCCCATCTTAGTCGCCTGGATATATACATATTTATGAAGATTTTCTCATGATATATGGATCATCAGAGGTAGGCCATCTACCATTTTTTGTGGAAAATCTGTTTTGTCCATTTCTTTTCATCACAGCCGTCCAAAATCTTGGATTTGGATTCGTTCTGCCTGAACCACTTCCAGTAGTTGCAGAAATCTGGTCACCCATCCCCATCCTCAGATCTGTATACAGATCATTTGGTGGGCCCCACGTGCAGAACTACACACTGACAACAGGGTCGTCTGTGTCCTGTTTGCACTATAATTGTGCACTGTTCATCCTCTGTCTTCTGGGAACAGTTCTGGGCACCTTCTCATATCAGATCTTGGCCATTGGTTGCTGTCTGCTGCAACACTTGATCTGCTTGTGTAATTGTTTGTGATCTGATCCATCTTATTGGACTGCAACAGTGCTGCAACCAAACTCTACTATTTAAAAAAAAAAGAAAGACAAAATAGTGGACCAGCACCCTGTCTTCTTTAACAGTATCTTCGCAAGACTGATTTGCTTGTGCATCTTACTAGTCTTTAGTAATGGAAAAACATGAGATTGCCCTGGTCCACTTTGATGGAAAAAATTATACCTCATGGGCCTCCAATTTCAAATTTACTTGGAAGGAAAAGAATCAGGGCACACATTGATGGATCTGAACCTCAACCTGCGGAAGATGACAAGAAGATTTTAGCTTGAAAGACTAGGGATGCTAAAATCAAAACCTGGTTGCTGGGTTCTGTTGAATCACATTTTATCCTCAATCTCAAATCTTGCAAAACTGCTCGTGAAATGTGGGACTATCTTAAGAAGATTTATCACCAAGGCAATGCTGCTCGCCAGTTTCAATTGGAACTTGAAATTTCTCAATTCACTCAAAGCACCTAGTCTATTCAGGAGTATTACAATCGCTTCCGTAGACTATGGTCTGAATATGATGAGATTAAGTTTGCCACGGTGTCTACAGCACTCCTACCTGAATTACTTCCATTACAGCAAAGTAACCATCAGGATCAGCTTCTCATGAAACTTTGTATGGAGTTTGAGACAGTTAGATCGAACTTGATGAGTAGGGCTACTCTTCCCAGCTTAGATGACTGCCTTCAGGAACTTCTGCAGAAAGAACAACGTCTGGTTACTAAAACTACTTTGGAACAACAAGGATCTGCTGAGGCTCCGTTTGCCTATGTTACTACAAAAAATATGGTCACTATGCAAATCAATGTAAGGCAAAAATTTGCAGATATTGTAAGGCCACTGGTCATGTTATTGACGAATGTCGGAAGAAGGCTCGCAATTCTACTTCCCGCAACTCTGTGCAGTCAGCCCCTGACACTTACACAGTGCCATCAGCTCCTGGTGCTTATACAGTGACCACTCCACAATATGCATCCTCTAACTTAAGTGGTTTCTCTGCAGTATGATTCATCCTCACAGCCTGGTTCCTCATCACAATCTGCATCCTCAACTCCTCTCACCCCTGAGATAGTAAACCAAATGATCATCAATGCCTTGGCATCCATGAACATCGCAGGTACTGATTCCTCTCATTCCAATACAAGGTACTTAGATTCTGGTGCAAGTAACCATATGACCTCTTCACCCATAAAATTACAAAATGACGTTCCTTACACTGGTCATCTCACAGTTCAAACTGCCAACGGATATCATCTTCCCATCACCTTTGTTGATGATACCCCTGGCCCCTTACCATTAACCAATGTTTTCGTTTCTCCTCATCTTGCTACCAATTTGGTTTCTGTAGGTCAACTTGTTGAAAATAATTACAATGTCTCCTTTTCTTCTTCTAGATGTGTTGTGCAGGACCAGGAGTTGGGGGAGGTGAACGCGAAGGGGCCTAAGCGTGGAAAACTTTTTTCCTTACCAATGTCTTCAAGGATTCAGAATAAAACTTTACATCTGTTGTAAGGTCCGCGACCATACTGGGTCAGTTGGGCCCAATAGTAGGCCCGTTGACCCGTTTATTTTGTATTTATTATAATTAATGTATTGTTAGATAATTAGGTGGGTTTAGATCAGGAACGAATTTCTTTTAGCATTAGAATAGTGTCTGCGAAGTTTCGTGCGATTCCGAGTTCGTTTGATCATAGCAGGGGGGTAGTTTGCAATTTAGGGAAAATTGAGTGTTTTTCCGGAAAATTCCAATCGCCGTGATGTTGGGTTCGTTGGAAAGGTCTCGTCACGCTGATCATTTTTGTCTCTTGGCTCGTCGTGATCCAATGATCAGAAACCCTTCAAGTGGCCAATTTCTTCACCGGACCCACTTAAGGGCAATTTAGTCCTTTTTCCTCCCTTCTTCTCTTAAACAGGGATTAGCCCTAATTTTCATTACAAAACTCTGCAACGAAGCTACAGCAGCCCTCTTCATCTTCCTCATTTTCTCAAGCTCCATAACTCCTTCCCTGAGAGATCATCTCCTCGATCCAAACCGCACATCTTCTCCCTCGTGATCTCCTCTTTCCATTGGCTCTAGTTTGGTAAGATTTCTCTCACCCTCATCTTTTCATTCATCTTCTCTTTTGGTTAGATTTAGGTTGTTCTTGATCTTTTTCTTTCCTTCCTTCTCCTTTGCGTGTTAGATTACTCTTGAGCAGGGTAGATCGTGGTTTTTCGTGGTAGAAAGCTTCTTCCCAAGTTTTTCCCCAATTTCATCTTCTTCTCGGTTGAGGCAAGTAGATCTGCATTATATAATTAATCATGTGTGTATGTTTCTTATTGATTGGCTAGGTTTTCTTGATAGATTACCTTAATTCCAAGCTTGCTTATGTTATTGATTTGGGATTCACATGTTAGATTAGGTTTGGGGATTTGGGTTTGATTAAATGATTAAATTGGTAGCCTTTAGATGTGTTTAATTTGTTGGAAATGATGGAAATGTTGAATGGGTTGAATGGGGAGCATGGAGGCTCAGTGTGTGCAGGTTTAGCCATGGAATGGCTTGAGAAAGAATGCAGAAAAAACCCAATTTCGGGGTTGGGGTGCAGTGCCGATCGACCGAACACTCTGTCCGATCGATCGGACAGGGTTTCTGTCTCAGTTAACTGAGACAATTCACTGTCCGATCGATCGAGCAGAAAACATGTCTCAGTTAACAGCTTTCTGGCACTGTCCGATCGATCGGATAGTAAATTTCTGACAGCACTTGGTAACTTCAAACACTTGTAACTTTTAATCCGCCCGTTGGATTTCTACATATAATATACCGTTGGAAAGCCCTTGAGACGTAGAATCCAATCGTTCTGGTTTCGTTACGATCAGAGATCGGAAAGTGATATAAATACTTGAATTATTGCTTCAGCTCATATTTTATTGGAAATGAGACCGGTAACCTAGGTTTGGGCCTTAGATGTTGGAAACCATAAACATACTCTCATCAGACCATTAATGGGATTAAAATCGTAGCGCGTAGCTTGGTGTGCTTCGATTGGGTATCTAGGTATTCGTGTAGTATGCATGGGTTAACCAAATGAGTATGGAATTGTTTCAACAGATGCTTAATATGATTGTACACCAAGGAATTCTCCTAGGAGCATCATTGAATCAATTTTCCCCACGCAATCCGTTAAAACAGGTACAATACATGGATGGCACCGCTTGCCTAGATTTGGTCTGTAATTCCTCCTTGACTTAAGAATTGTATCCGTTGTTAATGCTCCTTGTACACTCTCTTGGCATAATATACGTAATTAACTATAAAACATAAACTCTTGTAGAATTAGGCTATGGACCTGACTTAGAGTGTACCTTAGGACCCTGTGTTATATAATTGATAAACATGACTGGCTAGACTGAAGGGATTATCATGTGATTGGATTGGTCTTGTATTGGCTTGAATGAGATAATCCCTATGAGCATGTCTTGTATATTGAGTTAGCCAGACTTGCTTGTCTTGAGTTCCATGTGTCAATACCACTTATTATTATTATTATTTGCATGTCATGGCTAACTGCAGTTTGGGGATTTATTGATGGGCCGGTTACTCGGATATCGGAGTGGGCAGTCGGCTTTGGACGGCGTCCATGGCGTTGAATAGTTGGGAGCGGGCTTAGACCGTGCTACTATTCCCAAGACCGGGAGCTTGGATTCCCCTGGAGCCGGACTTTGGTATCAGTAGTCCGGATTGGATTGTTACTGGTACCCCGGGAGATGGCTTGGACATCCTCGGAGTCTCCTTCTTGTTACTTGCATTGCATTGCTTGTATAGTGGTGATTGTTAATGTTGCTAGGATCCATGTTATTGTTTCTGATGGTTATTTATTCATGCTTTATGCCTAGCATTATTCCTTGTATTCTCATGACTATTATACCTGTCATTATTCTGATACTTGATGCAAGTCATGTTTAATTATATTTTGCTTATCTATTGCTCAACATGTCGTTGACTCTGTTCTTCAGTGTGCAGACACCCCAGGTGAATACTACCATGACGACCAGGCAAGTGAGGAGATCCTAAAGGATCTCCAACCAGCAAAGGAGAAGAGAGTGGCATGCCGATGACGTAGAGTAGCGTCATCACTTCCGGCACGAGAGATACTCACTTGGGAACATTTATTAGATTTTATTATTCTTTTATAGATTATCATTGTTACACCTTTCTTTCTTTGTTCCTATGGTATTTAATGGCCTTAGTTATTGGGTTGGCCATTGTAATTAAATTAACCTTTGATTAGCTTTAATTGTTCTTTGCAACTTTAAATTAATAAATGAGATTTAGTATCCATTGTTTGATATTTAAATTATGCCTCGAATTGTATGATTTCCGCACAGTGCTATATTCATGAGGCTTGAAATGCAATATCCTCACAGCGGACTTACGATCCTTGGGCCTAAAGGGCAAAATTTTTAATTAGCCCTAAATTTCACTCCCCGGATCCGGTTTATTTTCTAATCGAGTTCAGAGGACGTGGCATCTGTTACTTTGTTTTTTTATTCAGAATAATTCTCGGTTGTGGCATAATAGACTTGGTCATCCAAATGCCTCTACATTGTCCTCTACTTTATTTCAATCTGGATTATTAAATAAACCTATTGACTCTGCTTCTTTTGAATGTGATGCGTGTAAATTAGGAAAGAGTAAAACTTTACCTTTTCCACCCTCCAAAACATGGAGCACTGCATGTTTTGGAGTGTGGAAAATCATAAAGGTTTGTTTGTTATGATCCCATTAGTCATCGTATCAGGGTTTCTCGAAATGTTATTTTTTTTTAAATCAGTATTTTTTCCAAACTCACATGGACTGTCCTCATCCATCTTCACCGACTCTCTTACCAGGTTTTTCAGATCAAACAACTGTTACTAGGTTTAATCCTGATTTTATATATCACTGACGGGAAAAACCTACCACTGCTGATGGCCGTCCTCCTGATCCTCCACTGGCAAATGGTCCCCCGCTTACTCATGCCTTGCGTCGCTCCTCCAGAACTACTTAGACCACCTGAGCGGTATGGATTTACCCATACTTCTTTGATGACAACCCTATCTTCTGTCTCTATCCCAAGCTCTTATTTGCAGGCTGTACAACAAGATTGTTGGAACCGGCCATGAAGGAGGAATTGAATGCATTGGATTAGAATCACTTGGGATATTGTGGAGTGTCCTTCAGCCGTCAAACCCATTGGTTGCAAATGGATCTACTCAGTCAAACTTAAATCTGGGTCCTTTGATAGACACAAAGCTAGACTTGTGGCACTTAAAAACAGACAGGAGTATGGCATTGACTACGAGGAAACGTTTGCACCTGTGGCAAAAATGACATATGTTCGAGTACTTCTCGCCATTGCTGCATCTAAATCTTGGCTATTATACCAAATGGATGTCAAAAATGCATTTCTCCATGGGGATCTGCAAGAAGAAGTCTATACGCGGATACCACAAGGCATCCCCTCCCTCAAAGAGGTTTGTCTGTCACCTGCGAAAATTGCTTTATGGTCTAAAGCAAGCTCCTCGGGCATGGTTCGAAACCTTCAGCGGTCGCTTATGCGAGAGTCGCTTTACTCAGAGCCCCTAAGATCCATCTTTCTATGCCACACATCTACTGGTGTTACTGTGCTTCTCGTGTATGTTGATGATATTATTATCACTGGCACGGATGATGGTATGATCAAATCTCTCCAAACTTCTCTCCGGGATTCCTTCCATATGAAGGATTTGGGCCCATTGCATTATTTTTTGGGGTTAGAGGTGCATCAATCTCCCAAAGGACTATTTGTTAATCAACACAAATACACATCTGATCTTATCAAGTTGGCCGACTTCCATGATTTCTTCACCTGTTGATGCGCCTGTAGAGGTAAATCTCAAGTTGAGTAAAGAAAATGGCGATCTTCTTCCTGATCTTCAAACCTACCGGCGCCTGGTGGGAAGTCTTGTCTATCTCACCATCACTAGACCTGACATATCATATGCTGTTAATCTTGTGAGCCAGTTCATGACTGCTCCTTGACACCTTCATTTGACAGCCGTGAAGCGCATTATCCGCTATCTGCTGAGAACTGTCCCTCGTGGTTTATATCATCCAAAGGATAATCCTCTTCATCTGACCACTTATGCGGATGCTAACTGGGCAGCCTGTCAAGACACGTCGTTCTACTACTGGTTGGTGCATGTACCTTGGAAATTCCCTCATTTCTTGGAAATGCAAGAAACAAGAACGTGTGTCCCGCTCTTCCACGGAAGCTGAATATAGGGCAATGTCTTCTGCTTGTTTGAAGATCTTATGGCTACGGGGACTTCTTTCGGAACTTGGGTTCACTCAAACCTCTCCTACTTCATTGCATGCCGACAATACTAGGGCTATCCGAATCACTGGAAATCCCGTCTTTCATGAACTCACCAAACATATCGAAGTTGACTGCCACTTTATTCGGGATGAATAAAAGCAGGATGTCATTCGTCTACCTCATGTCCCTACAGAGCTTCAGTTTACAGATATCTTCACAAAGGGACTTCCTCGGCCTCGACATCAATTTCTTGTCTCCAAATTACTGCTTTATAACTCCCCAGCATCAATTTGAGGAGGGGTGTCAATCCAAGCCCACACTTGCAAGCCCATTTAGGCCCGGTCATTATATTTTTCATTATATTTTACTTAGTCAAAAGACAACTGTACATACTTAGTTTGTAAAGCTACATTTTAGGATCTAGATAAAAATGAGATACTAATTGCATGTAATCAGGGCATTCAACCCTTATATAATCTGAGAACAGTCAACCCTCATGGGCACTGCATTTCAGCATATTTAATGTTCTGTTTCGCCTCTCAAAATGACATCCTAGGCCTTCTTTTGTGTTTCTAGTCTTTCCTCAACAAGACACAGGGTAACACACATTATAGGAATCAAATTGGATTGTGTATTCACTGTAATTGATTGTAATTTCCCTAATCAGAGGAAAATGATTGTTGTAGCCTGTAATATCTTTGTACACGAGTTATCCATAGGGACAACCCCTCACAACAATGGGCACCCAGTTCAATCCATATTTCTCTCATTCCCCATCCATTTTGAATGATTTGTTAGTAATTATGGGTTACTATTGTTATTATGAGGTTAAAGTTGTCTTATATTAGGATTAGATTAAATGTGTTATTTTATGTTAGAGCTAGGATGTGATCAGAGTTTCCTATTATGATGTAATGAGGCTTCCTGGTTTTGGTTAAGATCTTCGGCTGTACTCTATAAATATTAAATAGTCATTAGCTATTCGCAATAATAAAGAACACATTGTCGAGATGTAGTCCCCAAAAATATACTGAGATGTCCTTAAATGGGCTTCTTGGACATTAAAAAAAAATCCCTTGAATGGATTGCCGTTACCTAAAAGAAACTCATAGGACTTAGACGCGAAGAACCAAAGGAAAAAAAGGCTAAAATCAGAAAAATAGTTGAAGAAATAATAAGATATTTAAAATAATATGATATTGATCATTGGGAGGCTTCGGCCTCCTGGTGTACACAGTTAGGTTAGATTTGTGCGAAATACACCTCAGCCTGGCCCATGTGTCCTGGGCTGGATCTGGTGTATTAGCTAAAAGCAGATTCTGTGGCAACCCCTCTCGGATTGCATCACATGTTCCATATTTTGAAAGTGCTTTTGGTTATCCTACATTTGATGAAAGCTCCAATGCAGAATGGACGTTCTAGATATCCTTCTCTAAGAGAGAATATTTTGTGGATCTGCACAGTAGTAGCTATTCTATGGTCTCTACAGCAAGAGAGAAACAGGACTGTTTAAAAATTGGGTTCTTTTAAGCATGAAGTTGATAAGTGGGCTCAATACTTGATCATTCAATCAGCCATGGCCACAATAGAGCTTGAAAGAACTCCTGCTTCTGATCTTTGGCAAGAAGTCTAGTAGAGTGATCCTAAACTCTTTCTATTTTTTTATCATTTATTGTTGACGGCATTTAGGGTTTGATAAATAATGATAATAATGTTATTACTATTATTTACCATCTCAAAACATATATATACTACACAAGTATTGAGAAATTTTGTTATACATCATTAATTTCAGAGATCACCAATCATAGTTGAGAACTACATTCTGTAAGTGAAGTGACCTCTTCTGCAATATAAGTATGAAGTTTTGAAAAGCCAATAATCTTAACCTGATATTAGGGAAAACAATAATAAAATAATTCAACAAAATACTGTTAGAGTTTTAAGGCAAGTTTGTGAAGAGCTCATTCCCGCAAATACAGCTTTTGTGACCAATTTTATATTCAATGGATTTGAATGCTTTTTATATCAAGGGTTTGTCAAGTCTCAGGGCCTTTAATAGAAAGAAATTAAAATCACAGAAAATGGGTTTCCAAAATATCAAAAATAATAAACATGGAATTCAATTTATACCACCAAGTCCCTAGATGCACAAGCCCTCATACACAACAAAAGTAACTGCTGCCAGACCTAGAGGGACCTATTCACAATAGAAGAACCCACAAACACATGCATGCACTCACAAAACACAATGAATTTTCATAAACACAATGACTGCTTAGGAGTTATCCATAGAGTTAGGTTAGTTTATAATCTTGGAAGTGATGTCATGCAAAATAAAATTTGGCATTCAGAAAAATTAACAATAAACTTTGAAATCATATTTGAGATGCAAGTACCTGAGGTATAATCCCCGCCAATTTCCTTTTCAGTTTTTTCAACACTACTGATAGCACTTCTGCATTTGGTCAATAGAGCATCTTCATCCACATAGCCATCATACACAATCTCATAACTTGAGATGATCTTTTCCAGTTTCTCTCCAACAGATTGTTTCTGATTAATAACAATGTAAAGAAAAAATATATAATCAAGCATAGTAACAAGCACAGATGTCCCAATTAATAATTTGTCTGAAACCAATAGATATATAACACAGTGATAACAGAAATTGCATATATCATATAGCAAGTTAACTCGTATAACAATAACAATGATGATAGTAGTAGCAGCTATTCATAACAACAACAACAATGAGAGAACAACAGCAGAAGCAGAGAAGCAACAGTTAAAAAAAATACCCAGTAATAGTCGTTTCCAATGACACCATTAGCACAAGTGAAGAAATGTCAACTTGGTGGACATAATCAATATCATGTTCTTTAATAATACCCAAGTAGCAACCATTCAAAAAATAATAATAATAATACCCAAGTTGTACTCCAGCATGGAGAGGTAGTCAATTGTGATGCTAGAATGATTTTTTACTGGTTAGCACCAGGGAAAAAAAAGGTGAGTGGGGCTAGAAGAATTGATTTGATGCTTTGTTTGCTGATCAGAGGTTTGTATTGGCAAGTGGAATATTGGGCTTTTTAGGTTACATTTTCTAGCGTTTGTGTTTAATAGATTATTTGAGTTCTGTTGGGATTTGTTGATTGGTAATTTAGGCGACACTTGCGCACTGGGGATGACTTAAAAAGGTTCTGTCTTTGCTTTCAATTGGGCTGTGTATTTCCTCATATTGTTTTCAGGCTGTAGCTGTTGCTGCTGCTGCTGTTTCTTTTTTTTCTTGGTTGGCTGTATATTGTATCCCAGCTCCAAGACTAAGTCCTGTATTGGAATCTCTGATTTTCAAGACCACCTTTGGCCACTGAGGACAAGCATAACCCTTCCTATAAGTACTGCTTTCTGTCTTGAGTCAAAGCAACTTGTCACCTGCTAGGAAGTCAGTGTACAAATCAGGAACCTCTGTGAAGTACAGATACATAAAAATGGAAGAGTTCCCTTTACTAGCAAATGAAAGAGTTCATTCTTTATTAAGGGCCTGTTGGTTAGAAGATATCTGAAAATTCTTGTGGTGATAGTAACCAAATTCTTCAAAAGCTGTCCCCATTCACAAATGAATAGATATATAATGTATTATATATGTGTGTATATGTATCGATCTTTTTTTTTTTTACTATTAGATTATTCTTGTTTGTTTGGAGTTATTTTAGGTAGCCTGATGGGGCCAATATTTTGAGTTTCCAGCAACCAAATTTTAGTCAGATGGCTTCTAGTAGGGTGGCAGTACTAGTGCGTCTTCTCCAGCTATTGAAGACGACGCTCATATTTTATGGCTATTTTGATTGAAATAATATTAGATTTTTATTACGTAGTCATATAAAAAATATTTTAAAAAAAATTCAACATATCCCTGACGTATCGTATCCTACTTTTTTTAGAAATGGCGTATCTGCGTATTTGTATCGTATCGTATCCGTGTCCGTGCTTCATAGTCAATGATGATCAAAAGTTGGTATCCTTAAATGATGTGACTTGTGACTTCCCTTTAACCGATGAGTCGGCACTTGAACCGAGGCAACTAGAAAGGGTTACACAATAAGGACACCTAAATACTATTGTAGCATATGCATGTGTTGGTGGTACCTCACATGACTATTTATAAATTGAAACATACGCTCAGAGGATGTCATCAAGTTAGCGAGATAAAATTCAATCGGCGGTACTGGTTGACCCCAGCTCCACAGGTGTAAAATGCGAGGGCCTTTTCCTAGTTGGAGGAAGCACTAGGGCTTGGTGTGCCAATTGATGTTAAAGTTTTCATATTATGATTCAAATTGAGTTATTATAATGCCTAGACGTACTCATATGTCTTATTATTCATATTTTGAAGTATTGATCTTAGGATGCATGCTTGTCAGGGTCAAGTAATTCTCATGTGTTATATTCAATGTTTACCATCAATCTTTTGATATTATGATGCAAAGAGTATGATTGCTATTTATATGTGTGTTTCAAACTATGCACCCTATCTACTGAGTCCACCCTGTTCTCACACCAACCATGGGCCATTTTTAGGTAATAATGATGATGGACTCAAGGGTGAAGGATGTGATGCAGTTAGGATTTGACATTTGTGGGAGTGAATAGAATATACGAGATGGACTTTAATATTTCAGTTCTATTTAGTTAGTTTGTTTAATATTCCAGTTTTGTTTAGTTAGTTTGTTTATTTCAATAAAGAGACCAGTTATTAAGGTTCTATAATAAATTAGATGGTTTTGATAACTATGGATTTATGGTTTGATTTAGGTAATTAAATGGTTTGAAATAGTTTTATATAACTTGTGCCCTTATATCATGATGAATGGTTAAAAAAATCCATTACAAAATGATTTGACCAAACTCACAATTGCAGATTATATAAAAACCTCATAATAGTCCAAATAGCGGATTTGTTATTTCCGGATTTGGGCCGTGACACCTGCTATCTGTTGACCCATTTGCATATAGGAAGCCATCCTCAAAGCAAACAGCAATTGCCAAAGCTTTGAGCAGAAAATGGTTAAGGCTAGAGATAGGGTGGCAAGGTCCGTCGAAAGTTCTTTTTTTATGCCAACCATCAATCAATCTACTTTTATTTGATTTTCAATTGAGTGGTGGTTGAATTACGGAGAAAGTGGTCCAACACTAAGGAGAATGGCAATAAAGGCCCTCAGTCAAACAACAGCAGTGTCAAATTGTGAAAGGATTTAGAGCACCTTCTCCTTTATTCACACTAGACCATAAAGTAGCTGACGATGCAAAAGTTAAACAAGTTGGTCTATATCCACTACAACCTCAAGCTCCTGAGCCAACAAAAAAGAAGAGAGTTTGAGATTCAGCAAGATTACTTCTGTACAATTAACTTGGACTATATTTTTCAAAAGCCCTTTTTTATACAACAAAATCCATCCTTTCACCTTCACAAGGACAATCTTCCCCAATCCATGACCCTGACAATCTCTCTCCCTTTTATAATATTCCATCTGCCCTTTGCTCAAAATCCCCCTGCACAACAGACCTTTGATATTCAAATTCCTCCATTACCACTACATTCGTAGATGAAGCAATGATTAACTTGTAAACAAAGCTGCCCATACTCCAAAAATGACTTCTCAATAGCTTCTTTCACAATCCCAACCACATCACCTACAAAAGTGTTAGCATCCCATTCGTGAAGAAGAACACCATAGCACATAACCCAAGCCCTCGTGCTGAAACCAGGGAAACCTAATCTCCATCTCTCTAAAGACTAAAACAACCTCTATCCTTTATAGCCTCCTCCACATATGTGATGACAAAAGGGTTCAAAACCCTGCGTCACCCCCCCCCCCCCCCCCCCCTGCTTTTCTTTTTCTTTTTTACTCTGTTAAATGTAATCGTCTTTGCAGTATGGATGGCGCATACTATAAACCAATGATCAACACAATGGCTCCTTCCAATCGACATTGCCCCACCTACTAGAAAGCCGATGTGAGTTCCTTGAAACGACCTATCACTCCAAATGGATGCTAGAAGAGGTATGAGACATCTACCCCATTGAGGATTCGCTTTGTGGTAACTCTCGAGCTTCGATTCTCACAGGAGTTGCATTTCTTTGCACTTCCCCACTGAAATCGCAATTCATACACTCCATCTTTATACAACTTATCTAAAATCCCTTGAATTCTAAAGCCTCCTCCCATATCTCCCATATCACAAGTTTCACATTCACAACATCTCTCAATTCATCCAAGGGCTTAAACCTAATTATTGATGCAAACTTATGCTCATCGAAAACTCACCTGCTCCACAAGTAATTCTCACATTGGTTACTACTCTCTCATACATGTCTTTAATGATATCCATGAATCAAAATAGCAGCCATTACGCTATATCGGGCATAGCGGTCTTAACGGTATTTAGCGCCGCTCACATCTATAGCAGCCACTACAACGCCACTACACCCACTACTGGGCAGCTACAGGAGTGAGACAGACTGATACTTTCCAAAAAAAATTAAAACACATAATAAGGTTTATTTATTTTCTTGTTCTCTCCAAATTAACATTTCTATGTAACTCTTTTACCCTTCTATGCTTAAAAGAACACCAAAAAACACATGATCTCATCGAATTATAATCAATACAGAGAGTTCCTCTCAAGGGCTCTTCTCTAGGTATATCCTAGTATACACCCCCTTAGTATTTTCTCTACACTCAATAAAATACATTATTTGTTTTGATGAAATTTAATTTGTTATTTGATTTAAACGTTAAATTTGAACATTAAACTTTATTTAAGCATTATTTTATAATTTATATATCCTTTGTTATACACAGTTGTACCAAATTGCTTATTTGCATTATGAATTTAGAAATGCATAATAGAATCTAACTTTGTATAGCTAACCAACATGAATACATGGGAAAATTAGATCAATATTATTAATTTTTATGATCATTCAATGATACACAACTTCTATGCACTAAAGGGACCACTACACCCCCTATCTTAGTTATTATAGGAAAAAAAAAATCAAATTCTTACATTTTCCAATATTCTGGATTTTTTTTATTTTAAAAAAAAATTGAGAACTTTTTCGATTCACACCGCTAAACCGGAACCGCTACGTAGCATTTTAGCCACCGACAGCTACACCTGCCGCAACCGCTATTTTGATCCATGATGGTATCAATATAACTTCTTTGGACACTCATTTTATCTAAAACCCACAAAATCAAATTTGTATGTACTCTATTGTAGAGCCTTTCTCTAGATTGATGGAGAACATATTTAGATTTTTGTTCTCTTCTCTCTATATTTTTACATTAATTGTCTAAGTGAGAAGATAGCTTCTATAATTGACTTCCCAACATGAAACAAAATTCATTTTAAGATATCTTGGTCTTTTGTCTAAGTCTTTGCTCCATTACACTCTTTCATAGTTTCAAAGTGTGACCCAAGTTTAGTCCCACGATAATTAGCATGAAACCAAATTTATTTTCAATATCTTGGTCTTTTGTCAAAGTCTTGCCCCATTACTCTTCCCCATAGTTTCATAGTGCAACTCATAAGTTTAGTCCCGCGATAATTGGTGAAGCTCTACATATCTACTTCATACTTATATATGGGTATTGGGTACTGCAATACTTCTTCTCCATTCATCCGACATTTTTTGCTTAGATAACTCATTCATCCGACATTTTCTTTGTCCTTAATATCTTATTGGAGAGCCAAGTTAAACAAACCTATGCAATTTCTCCTAAGCATTTCCAAGCCTCAATTAGAATGTCATCGGGCCACATAGCCTTTCTTGCCTTCATTCTAACAACGCTATCTTCACTTTCGTTGCCCTGCTTCTGCAATTGAAGATATGCCCTACTAACAAAGTATCATCTCCCATTTCTAAGCCTCGTATAGAATCTTCATTTAAAAGTTCATTAAAATATTCTCTCCCCATTTCTTTAATATTATTTTCCTTCACTAAAACCTTTTGGCTGTCCCTCTTTATATAACATGATCCAAGTCCCTATTCTTCCTTTCCTTCATTCCTGCGAGTTTGAAAATATCTCTTTATTTTGTTCATTGACTTAAATAGGTCATCATATGCTGTGGACTTTGCATCATTTACTAATTTCTCAACTTCTTTCGTTGTCTTCTCATTATATGTACAAATATTAACTTATAATCAAGCACTAGGGTCTAATTTGGGTATCTGAAGCCCTAAATCGTACATGGCATGAATTCCATTTGGATTCCAATTTTCAGGCTCAAGCTTGACCCAAACCCCAACAAGTTGAACCTAAATTTCACTCATCATTGATTAAGGCCATGTAGCCTTGGGTTTGTGGCCCAAACCTAAGTTGCAATGATATGACACTCAGTCAAGTCAAAATGAGTATCAAAGAAGCCAGCAAAGAAATCTAAATATATAACTAAGAACACAAAAAAAAGGAAGTTTGACCCGTAAGGACTAGTCAATTAATTTATTTTTCTTTTGAAATGTCATAATTTAATTATTGTCCATCACTCTACGTAGTTACAGGCAGTTGCTTTAGGTTTTGAGGTTTTCTTTAATGAAATTAACATTGATCAATGAATACTTGAATCTTGCAAGAAATTTTTTTTTTTTTTTTTTAAACTCACTAATGGCTTCCCACATTTTCTCCAGAGTCCAAACAACGAAAAAAGAGTGGGGTCAGAAGAACCCCTAACAAAAACTTTTATAGAGTGCAAGATTCAATTTAGACTTTAGAGTCCGACCACATCAGCATTGTTCCAACTCAAACTACTTGGCCAATACGCACAAAATTCAACCTTGTCCACAGAATTATTTTACGTAGAACCCAACTCAGTTGTTTTTTAAACCCTTGGTACAAACACAAACACAGTGATTCTTTCTAACCAATAATAATTAAAATTTAAAATAAAATAAAGACCAGGTATGCCCATATCATTTTTATTAGTAAATGACGTATAAAATAAAATGAGGATAAGAAGAGAGAGAGAGAGAGAGGGAAATAAAATGAGGATCAGAAGAGAGGGAGAGAGGGGGTGGGGGGGCAATGGGATTTTACCGGTTTGAAGCTAGAATTTTTCCCAATTCTACTGTTATTCTCCAAGTTCCTTCCCAAAAGCTCTTCTTTTAGAATTTGACCACGAGAACCAAAGACTTTCCTCTCTTCCCATATATCAACCTGGGCACGTATAAATGCAACCATAAGCAATAAAGGAAACAAAGTGCAAATGGCAATTAACCAATTTAACTGCTTGGTGATACAGGAAATAGTAGGATTGCCTTCACAAACAAGAAAAAACCTAAGAAATAACAATTGCATTGCCAATTATCATCTTTAGATATACTTTATTCAGTAACTTCTTTACTAAAGCGTTTAGAGGTGATAAAAGAAAAGAAACAAAAAAAAAAAAAAATCATTCTACAAAGGCAAGGTAATATCAGTTGCATGACCATAAACCTAGAATGATAAGCCATCATCAATAGTCTTTGCATTCACCCATGATTTTTTTAATTTTATAGCCTGAAAACCTGATGAATACAGCTTAAAGTTAATTGTTACTCCAATTGCATTGCATATCATACAGCTAACACATTTTTTTTAAAATAATAATAATGTACTTCAAGAACTTCATAAATAGGTTCTGATCTTAAATGAATAAGCCGAGATGATGTAACTGAACACAAAATAAATAAACTATAGATCCACACACCAGTCGCAATGCAGCATTTCTTCCAAACTCATCTCCATTCTCAAGTACGTCACTGAGAGCATCAGGAAGAACCTTCCAAAACTCACCAACAAATTCTGAACCCTTGCGCCTACTGTTCTGCAATATATCATTTGCAAGATATAAAAATGACACCCTCTGGTCTCGTGGTGAACAGTGGAACTGTCTCTCCCATGTTTCCACAACTTGTTTTGCTTTCTTCCTGTGGAAGATACACCAATGTGATAAAGCTAGATTCTGTTAAGGATAGCGTATCAATTCTCAAGACCATTGTAAAATGCCATGAAAAGAAGAATGTGCTAAGAACTTTTTTTATCGGAAATAATGACGAACTTATTAAGGGGGAAAGACCATTACAGGACAGGAAAGCAAAAGAAAGGTGGTATAAGAGCATTATACCCCCACAAACAACAATTACATAATATGTGCCACCCCAAGGAGAAACTCTATCTAACCCTCATATAGCTAGACCATCTGCCATAGAATTTGCCAACTTAATCATTTGACAAAAAAAAAAAAAAACACACATCTAAATGGGACGACCACTCCATCACCGCATTAGCCGAGCCACTTTCTGCTATTAGTATTAACTAAGATTGGAGAGGGAGCAAGAAAAACCAAAGGGCTTCCAAAATCACCATCACCTTGGCCTCATTAGACTCATTAACACCGACATCCTTAGAAAACATAAGCAAAACCTTACCCTTGGAGTTACGTAGCACATGACCAATACCAGCCGGACCTGACTTGCCCCTAGCCACCCTATCTATATCAAACTTAAAAACAGCAACGGGTTGGAGACCACAAAGCCACCCTCGTTTCCTTCCATCTCCACAAACCAAGATAGCTTCCGAACTAGTTGGAATGTCATTCATGCTGAAATTTTCAAACTCCTTTCTGACCAAAGCCTATTTCACAGCCATAAGATTGACCTCTGCAACAAGCAATACAACTGAAGACAAAGAACCTCTGAAGATCCTCTCATTCCTCTCCCTAGACCAAATGATTGCAAAAGGAACGATCCTCCAAAGAAAAAGCCCACACCCATGAAAAGGCTTCTACCCTCAATACTAAACGGGCTCTGAAATAACTGCCGAAAAAACACCAAATCATGCCACACCTATCAAGAAAATGACACCAGAGTTGGGAAGCAAGCTTTTAATGGACGAAGAGATGATCAATAGAATCTTGAGCTTTCCTGCACATTACACACATATCTGAGATACTGTCAGACATCAAACCATACTTCGAAGATCTTTGGCCATGGACATCTTCCATGCAACCACCAACTACACTAGAGCACAAGGAGTGATAGGTTGACGAGGCCTCTTTTGAGCTAAATGTACTGAAATGTGAGAGGCGTCAAATCTATGACCAAAATCAGATCCTACTATGCATATCTCTGAAGATTAAATAACTAAACAAGTAAATTCAAGATTCAGGATTTCTTTTCTGACTTGAATGTCCTTGGTTCGAAGCACTGTTACCAAGAAACTAGTTTTCTCTAAATAATATCTACTTTTCTTGCTTCTAGTTTCCTGCATCCATTTTACACTTCTAAATAAATGCTATACAAAAATATGTAAAACAAGTTGATTCACGTATTCAATTCTAGCTTTGCACCCCACATACGTTTCTCAGTATAGCAACAATGATTAGAAGTGCTATATTTTGTCCAATTATTGTTCTCATAATGTATGTTTTATGACAATTTTCGTTTTCATTTTCAGAAAAAAATTATATAAATGTTGTGTTATACTCTCAAGCAGGCATAATAGCAGTGCAAAGCAGAGTCCTCAGCAAATAAAGGGATTGGAACACATTATATTTTTCATTTATTTACTTAATCAGGGAATTTCCTGTAATTTAATAGACGCGTTATCATTTGCTGTAATTTCAAAACTGTTATAGCAGGGGGTTTTTGTAATGATGGAAAATTTTACCATTCAAATAATATTGATGATGATGACGGAAATTTACATCAATATAAATATTCCTTCCTCTTTTTTTTTCTTACCCCCCCCCCCCCAACCCCTCTCTCTCTCTCTCTATATATATATATATCTCTCTCTCTCTCTGAACAGAGCCCCACAGGATAGTTGTACCGTTCCATGGGGCTGATGTCAGCCCATGTGAGGCTGACGTCAACATCACTACTTGTTCTAAGTGTGAGGGTTAGCAGTAGAAGGCCATAGCGCTTGATTATGTGTTTCAAGATAAGTGTGCATGATTATATGCTTAGTTAGTCGTGTCTTCCTTGGTGCTTTCTTTCCTTTTCTTGTGTTAGCTTGTAAGTATATTTCTCTTGTACTGTTGATTGTTGAAACCTTTTCTAATGTTAGTTACCATTCAAAAAAAAAAAAAAGTGCTGTTTCTGTCAGTTTCTTGTTTAAAAGTCAAGACAAGTTGAGAAAAATTGAAGGCATCTGAAGTTTGGTGGGTTTCTTATCAAGGTAATCTTTGGAAGTGCTTTGAGAAGTATAGTTTCAAGTCATTTGAGGTACGTGCTTCCTTTTGAATATTGTGTGCATTGTTAATCCAGTAATAATGGCAGAGTCGTCAACAGTTATTCCAATGAGTAACGGTAATAACAAAAAACCCAATCTTGTTGTCACTTCTATCAAGATTAAGGCCACAAATTTATCTACAGTCTAGTGCTATTCATATGTCCTTTGGCAGGCCATATACATTGAGATATACTATGGTAGAATTCTTCAGATTCATATGCCCTAAAGATGCTCCAAAATACTTCAGATAAGCTAATAGCATGCTTGGCATGCCATGGCATCTGAATAGTGAATTCTATCGAACCAGATATTAGTGAAGGTTCATTTAGCATAAATAAAACCAAGGAAGCATGGGATACTGACATGAACTCTATACAGATTAAATATATACATATATATATATATATATATTCTGAGAATTTCTAAGTTTAAAGAAATGATTTGTGACTTTCCAAGTTTAAAGAAATGATTCGTGACTGAGGCACATCGTCAAGGAGATAAAACCGTAGTAGAACACTGCTTCTTGTCCTGATGGATATGGTTTAAGCATAACCACCTCCATGATCTTCCAGTTAGATGCATCATTAGCTTGAGTTCCAAACCCCTCAACCCCGTGATTTTCAACTACTGTTCTATTTAGAAGGTTATCTGATGAGCCTAGTCGTCTCCACTGTGGTCATCTCTCTTTTGATCACTACTCGTAGACTTGGCTTGAAACGTAGAGCATTTGGCGATTGTCTTTGGCATTATTACAACACATTAACAAGTCCTTGAACTTCTCCACATACTCTTCTTCGAGGATCATATTGCCTTGTCAAAGTGTGAAATATATGCATAGATGAGAGCACCCACAAGTTCAAGCAAGCCATTTTTGACACAGGAAGCAAAGAGGGCCTCATGAGTCACCCTCACAAAGAAACAATCATTCACCCTCAAATGTCCTTTCCACAAAGAAACAACCATAATTTGCGGGGGGGGGGGGGGGGGGGGGGGGGGGGGTTGGTTTTCCTTTTTTTTTTCAGAAGGGAATCTTTCCTTACAAAGGATTTATTTTGGTTTGTTATTTGGTTATAATAAGGGCCGCTGTTTGAAAGATTTTTCCTTTTTACTGTTCAAATTTGAATCTTTATTTGGTCCATATAAGGCTCAGATTAGAAACAGGTTCTATCTTAGTTCACTGGTTTATAAAACCAAGTAGGGTTTCACCTACAAGAATAGTAAATGTGATTGATTTGATGATGCTGGTGATGATTATTTATATTTTAGAGAAAATATAGGAGCAAAGCTAAACCACCGTTCGCATGTGCTTGGAGCATATCTAGGAGTGAATGATGTGAAAAAGCAAGGAGTGAAGACTTCTACCGCTCGAGGTACGAAACTTCGAGACTATCTTAGGACATGTGATGTCTTCTTATTATTGGACTTTTTCAAATGCCTTCTGCAATAGCTCGATCTACATGAGAAGTTTTGCTTATAGGGAAGGCTAAAATCAAGATTCAAAGCATAAATCAATCTGCCTTTGGAAGCATCTTCACTAGAGTTGCATCTATCCCTGGCTCCCTATTTAGTGCAATCGCCAAAAGTAGCTGAATTTGTCAACAATTCAGTAGCGTCCAATGACCTGGTCACAAGATTAAGCCAAGCGCTAATCCCAAGTTGAAGACATCTTTCTGCAGTTGAAACCTGAGACTTAGGCCTCTTATTGAGATGTGAAAAAGAAACAAATTGCTAAATCTGGAACTTTCCAAAAACCACTACTTCGGATGTTACAGAAAGCGTAATGATCCAACAGACTTAAAGTTTATTAGGAAAATCGATCCCAGTGTGGTTGTTTGTTAGTGTTATACTGTGGTTCAGTCTGATAGTTACTTGAAAAGTTGCTCGTTGGATTTTCTGACAATTAATTTCTTAGCCTCATCCCAACAACTTGGGCCAGCTAAAACATAACATCCTCTAACAACATCTAACTATGGATCCAGAAGATCTCTGTGTCAGTGTGGATGCGTGGGAGTGAGTGGACTGGTTCTCAAGTATACTAATAAACGAGAAGATGATAGTGAGGAAAGGAGAGTATCATCGAAGCAAATTCAAGTGACACCACACAACGGGTTTCTGATCTTTTGGAAATGTAAAAAATAAGACAGAATCTGTGAACTCTGAATCCTCTAGTAAAGGTCCGTATTGATGCATGTTATCTGCTAGCTTCGACTTTTGAAATCCTTTGGCTCAAAGGTATTCTAAATGACTTGCCTGAACCAGTTCCATTACAGATAATTCATGTGCAACTCAAATAACTTCCATTTCTACTTTTTGACAAGTGCAAAAGGCATGCTGAATTTGACTGCCACTATATCCATGAACCAATGGAAAAGGGAACAATTACATTCATGTTTCTTCTACACTACAGCTTCTAGCCTATTTACTAAAGTTGCAACCAGAGGACTTCATTGGTATCTTCATAAACAAATTGATGCTTGTTCAGCTATCACCAGTATAAGGAAGAGTGTGACAAGGGAACATAAATATCATAGTTCGGAGGCAACGTAACAATCATGAAGTACAGCAAATCAACTATGACACTCAAGACTCAAGAGTACCATTGTTGTAAATTCTCTCTTAAAATCTCAAATATCTTTTTCAATCCGTTGTAAAGTAACAAGTATCATGGAAAATGTAGGAGTTAACTATCATAACAAGGTGGTACAAATAAATAAATAAAAAGGAGAAATTGAGTAATCCCCTTAAGTCGCTCTTAATCTTCCTACTTTGTTGCATTATCCCAGCATTGTGTGAAGCTATAATTTCCCACTACAAACCAAAACTTCAGCACCACAACATAATAAGCAAGAAAGTCCGAGGCCTAAGGTTGGATGTAGTTTTTTTCTTTTTATAACCTCAGGTTGAATGTGCTTGATAAACAATAAAATACATGTACTCATATACTAAATGCATTGAATATAATTAACAACACATTTCAAAGGATACTCTCGATGCTCTGCTGTGTATTGTTGAGCTTGGCAAGCTTGTCAACCAAAATCTGTGCATTGAATGTACCATTCATTGCTAGTATCCTAAAGGTTTACCCAATTACTATAAGACCAAACCTACAAAAGAAAAGAGACATGAGTTAATTACTTACCCAATCAAGAAACAATAAACATCAGGAATAAATTACTATGTTAATATCAAACATAACCAAAACAAACAGCACAAAGGGTTCTGAGACAATCCAAGTGACTCAAGGATTATGAAATAAACCAAGGATCTAAGAGGCTAAAGGGAAAACGCCAGAGAACAGACAAATAGAGATGGGACTCTCTAGGGGACAAACAACCAGAAGCACTTGAAAAACCATGGTTTTCTGGAGAGTTTCCTGAAATCATGTGCCTGACAAACTCTTGAAACAGTCTCCATTCGTTTATTTCAGTTTGAACCACTCGAAGAAAATTCATTGCAACTATATAAAATTGGCACAGCTACATGGGGTTCAAGTTGTCTATCCAACAAGCCAATTATCACACAATTCAAAAAAAAAAAAAACTTATGGCTACATTACGAATGCGATATAGCAATGTGATAAGAACTGGGAATCACGGGTCATTTCAAAAAACTCAAAGGTTGTGAGTAGACTTTAACAAGCCATTGGTTTCGATTAGACTATCACTCACCAGCTAATACCTATAGGTTCGTTTTTATTTGAGAATAGTAAATACAAGCGCACATATAGAAGTCTTTTTTGTCCTCAATTTTTATGCCCCTCAAAAGAAATTATGCCTAAATCAAGACAAATTCTAAGCCAATTAGTGGATCCCAAAATGCTATTTGTTGTTTGCAAAAGTTCTAATCTTGATCTTTCACAATGCAGATTACTATTCAAAAACTTACTACAACCCCAGAATTAGAATACCCATGTACACACAAAAACTCATATTTCCAAAAGAATATAACCCAATAAACATCAAACAAAAAAAGGGCAAAAGGTCACAAATGAAAGAGGCTTAAATATCAATAAATGGGGTTCCAAAATGCTATCTCTTTCCCTAAAAAAAGGAGCCCTAAAAACCCCATAAACCACAACAAAAAACCCAGAAACTCACCAAAAACAATAACCTGAAAAAAAGATGAAATCTTTCTCTTTTTTTCTCAGAGAAATCTTTCTTAAAAGGGTGGAGAAGGCGGGAACTGCACCTGGAAAGGATTTGAGAATCGAAGGAAGGAATCCGTTGGCTTTTTTTCATTTACTGTTGATTCTGCTATGCATCTTTCGGTAAGGTTTGAGAGATTGTGCCCTTCCTTTTTTTTCCTGATTAGGGTTTTTTGCTTTCGATTTTTGAAGTTAGGGTTTTTGATTTGGAATGAAATCGATGGAGGCAAGTGGGTGGAATGAATGATGTTGGGAGGAACTATGCAATCGTCATCGTTTCAGAGGGAGTGAGAGAGAGTGAGGCAGAAAACGAATCTAAAGTTATTCGAAACGAGTTGTTCGTGAGTTTTGAGGCTCTTTTGGTGTTTGGACAATTTAAGAGAAGGGGACTTCTGTTTTGAGATAACTACTCACATGCCATTTTTGCCTTTTTAGGAAGGGTTTAGGGCTTTTGGTATTTGGTATTTGGGGCCCTTCTTCATCTCAGTTGTGCTTTATTTATATTTTTCAGTGGGGTCACCTTAAGAATTTCAAATCATCCATTCTCATCTGCCTGGTTGATTAGCATTGTTACACATTTGACATTGGATGTGAGACTTTAAAAGTGAAAATTGAAGTTCATTTGATGGATCGCATTGATATTTGACCCACTTCCTTGGCCTCTTTTAATTAAATACTCAGTAGATTGGATGGTTTTCGAGTAGTCTAACACGGAATAAGGCATCGTGAATGTAAAACTTAGAGTTGCAACTAGGGAACAAATGCGGCGTAGCTAGTGATCTCCTACCAGTGGATTTTCTCCATATCTCTTTCATGGTAATCAATGTCCATATATATAATTCGCAATAAATTGGTTTTCTCCACCAAGCCAGAAAAACAACACACATGGACAGCCCCATGTATTAGCTGATGGGGGTTGAAGCCACCATATGATTCGGAAAAAACCCATAAGGGGCCTTACGAATTCGAGTCTCCTTACGAATTCGAGTCTTTCTCCCATCAAACTCTTTTCTCTCGACTTTGAGCTCCGACCAAGTTCCCAAAGAGCCCATAAATGGCCTTGGGACTTTGTGTCTTCTCCAACTAGGTCATTTTCTCTTCAACTTCCGGTCTTCTCCCGACCTCATTTTGACCGAGTTTTCTCCCATCCTGCTAACCCTCGGTGCATCGGCATTGGTGGATTGCACTCTCTTAACTACTTATAATGATATGATTTTTAGTTTATGTACAACCATCTAAACTTTCTTGTAAGGTAGGGTTCTCAATGGACCTTTTTATTTTATAGTGGAGGGTATCCCAATGGTTCTCAACAGACTTAAGTCGGGCTATATATGCTTGAACTCTAGTACCAAATTTATAATGGTCCACTGTCGTTGGTATCTTTAGATATATCATTTTCTCCTTATCGTTAGTCATCTAAATTTTATATATATATATGGACTATTTCAATTGACTATCATTAGCCCCTCTCAAACGAAAATCCTAGGTCCGCCACTAACAACACACCACACTGCGGGTCTTTTTGTAAAGGAGCCGTTGAGTCTCAATGGTAGAACCATGTGGGCACATGCCAACACAAAAAGTGCACCATAATTGACAGGCGATTTAACTATTGGATCACCTTTGTTTGATCCATATTGCTAGAATCACTCACCTCCTAGGGATATGCACGGAGTTCATTGTGGTTGGAAAGAGCGATGGGAGTGCAAACTGGGACGTGCTTGTACATAGTGAGATTTGTGGTCCCTTTCCAGTAGGATTGCTGGGTCTATTTGGGTCCCGACTGAACGCTTTGCTGATCAACCAATTTTTGGGTCTGTTTTTGTCCCATAGTTATATCAACACATTTTAGATTTGGATTGGATCCATTTGGACAGTTCATTTTATGTTTCGATCCAATTTGTTTGATTAGGCCCATTTTGATCCAATTTGTTTGATTAGGCCCAAGAAAAAAAATGGATCAAAATACCTTTGGCTTGATACAATTTATCTAAGGCTTGCAAGACAAATGCTTTTAATTCAGAGGCTTGGATGAGAAGGCAGGGAGAAGCTCTGCACTGCGATAATATCTGAACCAACTATTCTTGTCAAAAGGCATGTGGACCTTGAGCCTAGTGCATATGGATGAAGGGCATGTGACACTGGTGAGTTTAATCATGCACTGATGGCCCACATGGGTTCAAATTAAGTTTTGGCTGCCGTAGCACCACAAATCAGCACATGTGGCTACGAGTGCAACTAACTGGGGCTAGCTGGAGTAGAGTTTTGAGCCAACTTAAACCCCATCTAAACCCTACAAGGGCCAATCTAAATCGCCCGAGCCCAACTCTAAGTGCTATTTTTTTCCGACCCAAATTGGGTCGGGCCCCTCTCCCAAATTTATTTGGCTGGAGGTGGTTGGACCATTGCTAACTGTTACGTAAACAGATTGGGTTGATCCCTTCTTCAGAAAAAAAAAAAAATATATATATATATATATACATTCCATAACTATATTTCTATTATGTAAATCCCTCTTCCTTAATAAAGATTTTGAAGAACGCTTAAAAACAACATTACTTACACATTTAGATCACAGCAGGCTGTATGAGTGTGGACTATTGGTTTGTAGGAAAGTCATACATTTAAGGGATTTTCAGGTTTGGATTTGTTCCAAGTTGTGTTTTACTTGCATTTGAATTGTATGTTGTTGGCTCGTTATTTGTACATGTTTAGAAGTTCAATGCAAAGTTTGAGATGGAGAAATTCACTGAGAAAACAAAGGTTGATCCATTAGTTCAACAATGACCATAAATGTGGCTGGTTATTTGTAGTTGATTAGCACCTCCATAGAGGTCAAAGTATGATGTTTCTCAAGTTGGATTTGTTGTGGAAGTAGTACAACCCTACTTTTTTTTTTTTCAAGAAAGAGTCCTTCCCAGGACTTCATAACCTAGGGATATCATGGAAACAAGTCATGATCCGTTTCTTATTGTGCTTACTTTTCTCTTGTTTGTAAGATTCATGCAGAAAAGCCTTGCTTAACATTGCCAACCTATATAGGTTTATTGGACTGTGAGATTGTTAAGGAATGACCTTTGGTTTATAATAATAATAATTAAAAAAAAAAAAAAAAAAGTCATTGCTCAAGAATTTTTGTCATGTGCAGGATGCATGATTAACTCTTCGTTCATGTTTTGTTTTTTTTTTTTTTGGTCATGTGCAACATACAATGGTGGCCCTTGAAACTCCAATTTGCAGTGCATTTTAGGATATTTGCTTGGACAATTTGAGGAAGTGAATTCGGGCATTTCTCTTACCTACAAGGGCTAAAAGCACAGTCGGGAAGATTTGATGCTGTAACCAACTATGCTAGCCAGGAGAATGCCTTCATCCAAGAGTTTCATTAGAGATAGATTTCACTAAAAATAATCATATTAGAGCTTGAATGGTTACCACCAATAAACGGTTACAGGTCATAGAAAAAAAGGGGTTACCACCAATAAAACTTGGGATGCTCAAGGGTGCAAAAATGGGATCTCCACATGTTTCACTAATAAATCATGATTAAATGCACTGTATTGCTGACTTTTCTTTTAGCATGATGCATTAATTGTTTTCTTGCATTCAACATCAAACATAACTAAAGAGGATAAAATTTAACATTATAAAATAGATGTTTGTATTACAGAATAGTAGAATTCAAAAGGCTACTCCAATGGAACAAATGTGCGTTGAATCATCATACAAAAATGATTGTGTTGAACTAAATGAATCCGAAAGGATGAAATACATTGTGTTCAATCAAACGTGGTATTCTTTTGGAAGAAATGTTTTAACTTGTGCTAAAACACAACAAGTAAAAATTCAGAAAGTTTATAAACAATCACCTGTACATTTTGAAAACTGCAAAATAAATAAATAAATAACTAGAAGTCTTTCTTACTTTGCAAATAACCACCTCCTAAAGGACTCAACAAAGGACCTTCATCGTCATCATCAACATCAAAGCCTTGTCTCAACTATGTTGGGGTTGGCTACAGAATTTAGTATTTTCTTTGTCTGGGTTCTGACAAATTTTTAAGCTACTTGTCAACCTACCTAACATAACCCTCCTCCTTTACCTAGGGCCTGGGACCGGCAGTAAAAAAACCGACGGAGTTTGGATTAATTGACTAAATCCACTGTATTTTTCTTTGAATAAAGATGATATTGAATCAAAACCTAGTTTGGATTAGATCTAAGGTAAAAACATGAATCGCATCAATTTAACCAGGGTTAATGACCTCAGTTTAAGTAGAAATGGATTTAAATCTACAAGAATTGTCACCCTCTTACAACACAATCCATTGGATTTCATCTACAAATAAAAAATCTACCATTGCGTGCCTGTCAAGGAGGCTGACTGAGACTGCTAATTACAAGAGATAGTTGGCTGTATGAATAAAAAAGACTTGGCTATTTTTAATTGTTAAAAGTATAGGTGCTTATAAGTAAATGTCTGTAAAGCGTTTGATATTCCCACAAGTGCCAGGAATGAGATATTTACAGGGACCTCTCTCAATAGATTTCCCTTTATTCCATCTTCAAAAGAGTCCTTGATTTTTCCTAATGATAATTTTCGGCGGCAGGAGTGAAATATTCAATTTTTAGTGAGACTTGTACCATCAGTGAGATTCATGATAAATTCATAGAGAATGAGTCAAAAACATTATCTTTTCTGTTTTCTTCTTAAAATTTATCCCATGAATCTGGCATAGAATAAAGTAGTAGTTAACACTTAACAGTTTCTTCATCGTTTAGTTTAATCTCTACTGCTACAAATCTTCTGATAAGGATGATAAGCTTCTTCAAATGCTTTTGCAGGACCTTTTCTTCATCTTCAAGTTGTACAGTTATCAGAGGAGAAAGATCCTATTTGACATAGATTTCCCTCTATACAGGTTTCTCAACTGATCTCACAAGCATTTGGCAATGGCTTGATTCAATGCATTTGAATAGCACTAAATCATCTAGAGCAAGAATTAGATCTGCATGGCCAACTAGATTTTGTCCATGAAATCCTCGCATTTTCTATTTTTAACCTCCTTTTATTTTCCTTTTTTGTGATTGGACAACTGTCATTCACCGTTGTTGTGTTCATCTTTGTAACGCCCCACCCTACACCCATGCATGATACTGTCCGCTTTGGCCCACGGGCCTCACGGTTTTGTTTCCGATGGGCCAGAACCCATCAAAAGGCCTCATGCAAGGTAAGGGTGTAGGCTCTACATATAAACCCATTCACTTTCCTCTCTATAGTCGATGTGGGACTCCGGGGCGTCACAATCTTGATCTTCCAAAACTGGTAATTGGACAACTTTAACTTTGGCACCTTGAATATGTTATAATTTGATCCAACCATCTTGAATATATGTAACATGGAGACACCAAAGCCATTCTTATGTGAGAGCACCTCTTGTTTGGCCTTTGGTACTAACAATTGTGGAATAACCATGCATACAATTGGTGTCAAAGAAAAAAATTGCAATAAAAAAGCCAAAAGAAAACCGCTAAAGACAATAAAAAAGAAGAGATTTATGTGGCTTGATAAGATTGACAGCATCCACAGGACAACTAAGAAGCTTCCGTCTTCACTGGAAAAACAAAGTCATACAAGAAAAGTACAGAACACCATTACACTAAACTCATTTGCCCTTTTTTTTTCCAACAAAAAGGCACACTCCCATTTGTTCATACAAGAGTAAACCGAAATCGAAGTTCCTTCGTTCATACTCCCATTTGTTCATTTGGGCTAGGTTCGGGTTTGGGCTTGCCTACTACAAATTGGGTGGGGCTTGGGTTGAGCCAATACGCTCCCTACTTGCATGAGTTTCACCCATGTAGCGGTTAAAGAAGAGTGTCATTCTTTTGACAGTTTATCAACTCTCACTTGAGTCATGGGCATGTCTCAAAAACTGGACAGCCTATAGGAGCCTTGAGACAATTAACGGTTTTTCTATCATTCCAACTTATGAGTGAGCCCTATCTATTCTTTAGGCTGGAAGAACATCAGAACAGAGAGAACAGCCTTTTAAATAATCAATAATCAACTCTCTCTTCAGTCCCACCCCCCTTGGCTGGGTTACCAGAAAAAAAATAAAAATTTAAACCTTCCTCTCTTCCTAGAAAAGGTTGAAGAACACTCTCAACAACTGTTGCTGCATTATTGGTGCAGACAAAAGAAAAAGAACAAATTAACATGAGGAGGAGCTTACCTAGATTCCTTGAAGTGTAGTGCTTGGACTCTTGTAGCATACATTGTTTCTTTCTCTACTCCTATAGTTCATTACTAGATGTCCTTATTAGCTATATGCCTAGATATGCAATTTTTCTTTCTCTTTTTGAAAGGAATAATTTGATATTGAATGACAAATAATAATGATATTGAATGATAAATAATAAGTAAATATTTTAAGATGGTATGATATTAAAGTAAAGAAATTTAGTCAGTTTCCTGCCCACTAGACTCTATTGTCTATGCATAAAAGGTTGAGCTCCATAGTTGATGACCCATCGAACAATTATCCTTATCAATGATTCTTTAATGTGTATTCTTGTATTCTTCACTTTTCTGCCTTGTCATTGACAACCAATATGAGGAGAAAGGGTTAAACACATCTTCCAAAGTATTCAGTTGTTATGGCTTGAGATCCATTTTCCTTTTCTTTCTCTCTCGGTATAAAAGTGAATAATTTAAGTAAACTTAGACCAATCAGTTGTGTGTGGGTAAAACACCGTACTGACGAAGTTAAGCAAGGATTACGGCTAGACTCGCCAACCACCTCGGCCTCTGTGGTCATGGCCCGTCAGCTCGGCAGCCCGGTCAATAGTGCCAGCGCGGCACCGCGGTTCGGAAGCACGGCATAGGTGCCAGCTCAGTACAAAAGCACACCCCGGCCAAGCCATCCTTGGTCTCGGACCAGAATGCTAGAGTCAGAGTGGGCCGCCACCTTCCTCCCGGAAATACGGCGCGCTCAGACAGATATGAGCATTCATTTATGACGATAGGATCGCTCATTTATGGCGATAAGAGGTTTGCTTTATCAGCCCTGTACGTCAACTGACTGAAGGCATGGAAAGTGAGGATGGGATGTTGCCCATTTGACCTGCCGCTGCCAGTCAGGGTAAGGATCGATGGGACCTCACCTCACCTACTCCCACTCACAGAGAGAATGAACGAGGAACGCTCACTTATATATACACATGGGATCGGTCCCATGAAAGGTACGCAATACACAACTCACAACACTCCACATCGTCTCATTTCCCTCTTCCTCCTCCTGTTTAGTTTTCTCAGAACTAACTCAGGCATCGGAGTGCCTTCGGCTCACGGCAGCCAGGGGCTCTGACTCTAGCCATTTTCCTTCCTTTTCAGGTTCTTGGCGTTCAGCATTCCCCGTCCTAAGAAGTTTACCTCGATCTCATCTCAATCTAAGTAGGTGTCGTTTTTACCGCCTACAAGTTGCATATAAATGTCACGAAGATTTGTGTCTTAGCCAACTGGAAAACTGAAAGGGATGGGGAGATTACCTTTCCCTCATATACATCAATTCTTTTAACCTTTCCCACAATGGGAGGAAGCCTTAACCATCTTTCTGGCCATTGTGATTGGGGAATGGAGATTCTTTTAGTCCACTAAACAAAAGGTTCTTAATTATAAAGTTTAAACAGAGAAATATTTTTTTATGTATTTTACAAACCCTCTTGGTTTTGCTTCTAGATCTAGGCATTAGTCACCATTGGATTTCACCATAACAATTTTGCATGATATTTAGTCGGTAAGTTTTGAGGAACTAAAATTAAGTGCTAGGATCATTTGACTTTACTGATTTAGTGGACATCCCTACTCTACACCTAAACTATCCATCCCCTGTCTCAATTCAAATGTAGTATAAATGGAAAAGGAAGGAATTTAAGACAGCATCAAGTCATACTGCTAGCTGATTCAATCAATCACATTCTGGTCTGCCCATTCAATATGGCCTCTGCTAAAAACCAATACCAACTCTGAGCAATTAACAACCTTATGCCAAAGCATTTATGTTTGTCATAGACTAACATTTTCAGTATAACTTATTTTTCTTTTCCAAAGTAGTTTTCTTTTCCATAGTGCTTTAATTTTTTTTTTCATTTTTGTTTGATAAAGGTTGATGATTACCTAAACCGTCTACAATCATTTTCTTTTTCTTTATGATAAACATGGGGTGATTTACATTACAAGTTGGAGAACAAAAGTGGAACTTAGGTGGGCGATTGAAATACCTAACAATCAAGATCTTATATTACTGCCCTTCTAGAGTTCTTAAATTCATTCAACTAACTTTTTCTCTAATCAAAAAATTTTTTTTTTTTTGGGTTGCAGTCCCATATTAGTGACAATTCCTCTGTAACGAACCATATTTCCATCAAAATTGGGCTCCTGCTGGCCGCACTTGATCTCATGAGCTCATGGGAAACAAGACATGATTGTTCAATAGATGGAAACTCTATAATAGTGAAACTGCATACGTCATATCAGATAAGAAATAGTGCCCAAATCAAATGTCACTAAACCACTTTGAATGGTCAAATAAGAAAGAAGAATAAAACATAATTACATAAAAACAGTCAAATCTCCTGCCATACATATATATAACATTGTGAAAACCAATGTTATATTGCACTTTACCAGCTAAACAATCTCATTCTCCTTTCCAAACAAAATAACTTCACATATAAAAGAAAAGGGCAAAACTAAGAGGAGCAATAGAGAGAAAGAAAGAGAAAAAGAACCTCCCTTGGAGCACTTCTTTCTTTCTCCCAATACACTTCCTCCTCTTCTTTTCCTTGTTCTTCTTCCTCCTCTCATTACCTCCTCTTCAACATCGTTGCTGGTGTCCCATCAAACAACTCATCTATCGCCGCCTCCACCTCCTCTGGCCCATACTTTATGTACTTCTCTGTCTGCCGCCCGGGGTCCAAATACTGTTCGAACCGCCCCAAGAAAGACCGATACGCTGGTATCACCACTGCCCCTATCGAAACCCTCAGCTCCGATTGGAGCTGCTCGTCGCTGATCACCCACGCGCTCTGTGTCCTATGGATCTCGTCCATCATGGCATTGAAGGATTTGAACCGCTCCTTCAAAGCTGGCTTCACTATGTTCCCCTTCCCATGTAGCAGCCCTTCATCCTTGAGACACCCTAGCACCTTGCTCCATGTCTCCCTTTGGTAGTTCTTGTGGTACTGGCGCAGATCGGTTGACCGCTTCCTGCGCCACGTGTCACCCAAGAGGTCATGGATCTCTGGCGAGCCCCTGATCCTCTGCATGATGTATTGGCCATTGTTCATCAAGAAGATGTAGCTCAATGAGAGGTCCTTGTACAGCTTCGACTTCACATCGAGGTTTGAGTCTAGTAGGCCCATGACCACCATCAGCTGCTCCGCGAACGGTGAGATGGGCTTCTCCTCCTCATCGCCATTGTATCTTTCTTCACCTTCATCCTCCGATTCCTGTATGGTGTCACTGTTGTCCGGCTTCTGGTGCTCTTGGAAGACTTCTTCGAGTGTTTCCTTGTATTCACAGGCATATTTTAGATAATTCAAGACATAGCGGGTGAGGGGATGCACTGCACCACCGGGGACTGGAATCTTCCCATTATCAGCCTTGATTGAGTTCTCAAGATCCGAAAAGATGCACACGGAAGCTTGACCTATGTGGCAACGGGCAGAGGAGGTCTCAGATTTCAGCTCTGCCACCAAAGACTCCCCTTGGAACAGGGTGTCCATGGATCCCATCAGGTCACGAAGGGTCTCATAGATGTCTAGGAATTTGAAGAGCCTCTCAGCGGATTTCTTCGTCATTGCGACAGCTTCTGCGAAATTCAAAAACTGGAAGATGACAGCGCGGGCAAGATTGTTGAAGAGGCGGTTGGAGATGGAGGGGTGGTCACCAAAGATGGTCTCACAGAGCTGCTTCTCAGCTGAGAAGTAGGCCCTGATGCATAGTCTGCAGAGCTTGGTCCATGCCACAATGTCACCCTCCAGTGGCTCCCAGTTCATCTTCTGGACGTCTTCCACGCTCATCCTCTCCAAACCAGCCTTGTTCAAGCTTTCTTCAAACAGATTAAGCCGCACAATGGTGAAGATCTGCAAGCATTCTGATTCATACCCGGCAGAGATCATTGCCTTTGCAATCACAATCAGCGTTGACATAGTCGTCGGTGAATACCCTGGAAAATTATTGTCTTCTCCTCCTGCACCACCCGGATCATTTTCTGGCAAGGCATTCTTGTCTGCTTCATGGGGTGAATTCAATTCGAATGATGGTTGCTTCGTCTTCTGAACACGGGTAGCAGGGGTGATCGAATCGCTCCCCACACTCACTCCCGTATAATCCTCTAGAAGTGCCTGGAACTCATCCTCTAGAAAGGCCATCGCCTGTTGTAACAAACTGCTTGTGTGGTTGATCGAAAGCATGTAGTTTGGATTGGAAGCAAATCTCTGGAGCACATCAGTTAAAACCGCAACCTTATCAATTGCTTGAAGAAGGGTCACCGAATCCTCATTGAATTCATGCGACCATTTCCCATGTTCTTTACTCGAGTCGAATTTTGAGATCTCCCCTTCAACCAGTTCGGTGAATTTCTCCACCGATTTGGGAATTTCAGGCGGATTGCTCTCCGGGTCTTCATTTTTCTTAGCATTCGAGATGAACCGATCAATTTCTTCTGAAAATTTGTGGAAATTGGATCCAAAATCAGCATCATCAGGCTCTTCTTCTTCCCTTCTCTCTTCCTCCACCTTCTCCCCCTCATCATTCTTCTCCTCTTTCTCTTCCTTCTCGTCCATTGATTCTGCGTTAGCACCGGCATCTGCATTGGCATTAGAAGTGGCATCTGCATTTACATCCGTACTGGCGTTGGCATCCGCATTGACATTGACATTGGCATTGGCATCTGCTTTGGGATCAACATTGGCATCTGCTTTGGCATTAGCATTGGCATCTGCCGAATCAGTTGCATCAGGTTCAGCAGGTTTCTCTTCTCCTGGGGAGGAAGAGCTGCTGCTTCTCTCTGGGGTCTCTTCCTTTTCCATTAATTTTTTCTTCTTTATTGGTGATTGGTTTTCCGGGGTACTGTCTATCTCTCTCTTACACTCTTTTTTTTTGGAGAAGAAAAGGAAAAGGAGAACAAAAAGGGGAAAGAGAGATGAAGGGAAGAGCTAGAGCGGGAAAGGAGGAAGAGGGAGTTGAAAAGGTCGTTAGAACATGGATTGGTTGGAGAGTTCGTTACACTTTTGCCGTTATGTATTGCTCTACGACTTTAGACCCGCTTTCTACGCAAGGACGTGATGGCCACATGCTAGGAAGGTTAATGGATCTCCCATCACCCGGTAATCCACAAGACCCGACCCAAAAAAAAACTGGAATGGACCTTCTTTTCTTTTTTTGACCCAGTTGATAGTTGGGTCCGGGTCCTAAAAGTCCAAAGAAATGATTCATCGAAATAACGAGTCCCCCATTCCATGGATAATTTGATATAGACACACGTGAGATCATGAATGCTTGGGAGTGCCTTTATTCAATTCTTTTCCTTCTTGTTGCTTCTTGATATCTTGTTCATACACATTTTCTCTTTGTTTTTGGAGCCTCTGCTCAGATGCAGACAATAAGATCGAATCTTTGATGATTCCATCATAGTCGGGTCAAACCCAAAAACCATTTTATATAAATATATTAGTAAGGGCTAGGCTCATCTAAGGTCCTCTGTCATGGGAGATATCCTGCATGCACCTTTTTTAGAATGTGAGACCCCATATGACCAATCCAACCCCCTCATAGTCACTTTCCCACATGAATTGACGCGAGTCTCAGTTTAAGACTCATACAACTATTTTTCACTTGAATGAAATCCTAAAAGAAAGTTTTTTTTTTTTTTTTTTTTAATTTTAAACTTGAGGCCCATAGATCAAGGATTATGATGAGTTAATGGAGTTCAAATTTTGCATACATGTAGGTCTCATCCAAATCTCTTGGTCCCCCACCTCCACCATCTCTTCCATAATTCACATGGTCCCAAGTGAGCTCCATAGGAGAGTTCCTGTGGAGGGTCCAGAGACATCCATAGGTGAGCACACCCCTATTAATAATACATGAGCCTAACATTATTATTATTATTTTTTATAAAAAAAATGCGAACACTCACTTAGATGCATAACAATCAAGGGAGATTGGTAATAAAAAGGTGGGGACATAAATTAGAAAAACATGAGATATCACTCCAATCAAATGAATGACCTAATTCTTAGTTTTAAGTTTTAACTACTTGAAATTTTAATGGCTAAACACCATATAATTCTTTTGTGATAAAATCCAACGGTGGATAATGTATGGAACACTAAGAAGTCTCGCGATTAGTGCGTGAAAGGATTAGATTGATTGAAAAATCAGCTCTACTCAGGGTAACTACTAAGCTGAGCTGACTCGGCCGAGTGTGACCAACACTTGTTCGATCTGCATACTTGGCAAGACTTGCTTCAGTTTGGGTATAAACAGGTCAATTAGGAGAGGTCTACGGTAAGCTCAACACCTATCCAACCCATTTATTGGACGTCTACAACCGACCCAACCTGACCCACATTTAACCCTTATAAGCTGTACACAACTACACATGGATTTGATGTTGGTTTTTCACTTGCCAAGGGCTGTGGATGAAGAGGTGTGGTTGAAAGGAGAGAGTACATGTAGCGGCCCAATCCATTCATTAGAAAGGTCAGATCCGCCCAACCTACAACCATCAGGGTCAAGATTTCCTAACATGCATCAAACACTTATAATTTGTGGGTCAGTTACAGGTCCACTGCAGGCAGGCCTGGTATCACCACTCCTAGTTGAGTCGGCCGAGTGAGATCAAGTTTTCTGAACCATGCAATTTTTACCCCAGAGATCTGTGTCTGGGTCTAAATATTTGGCAGACAAGCCCTAGGTCAGACCCAGCTTTCCCAACCAAAAAGTCAAAGCTACAGCCTGGCCCATGAAAGCTGTTTGAACCACACCAGTTGAATACGAGTGATTATCATTTTATTAGGGTTTTGACCCTTCCTATTAGTGCAGTTAATCAGGTGGCAAAAGATTGTCGGTTGAGTAACCTATGGGCCAAAAGATCCTTTAGAAGCCTCATATGTTGAAAAAATAATTAGGGAAAACGATTTACAGTATAAATTGAATTGTATCAAACTTTCTCCACCTCCATCTACTCCACGTTACCTTCCTCGAATATAACAATACTCTACTATGGAGATTTCGTAAATGGTGCATGGGACACACTTACCTCTCCTGTGAATTCAATTCCCTCACAACCACACTACACGTACTACATGACTTAGTACTCACCCAAATTTAATGTTAATATAAGTTCAATAAACCCTTATGGATCATGCAAATTCATGGCTGGAATTTTACCAGCCCTCAAAATATTTACTCCCATGATCATATAGTTCGCAATCATGTAAAAGGGTAGGTCACTGTGGAGACCTTTCAAACAACCCAACTTGCATGATTGTCACGTTCCCAAGAGCGACTCAAACGATTCAAAATTTGTCACATTTATTTATCCATGTAAATAGATGATGACTTGTACAAAATTTTAAAAAAGAACAGTTCAGTTACTCATCAAGTTTTTTTTATATAGTGTAGAACGTGATTCTATGCTGTCAATTCAATTCTAATACCACGCATCAATAATCAGTTCAAATCTTATGTCAATCAGAATATTACTATTCATTAGACTGAAGTCACTGGCCACATGTAAGAAACTAAGCTTGATTGTCTAGTCAGATCAGCCCTAGATATAATTTAGATGGGCTAGGGATGATGACAGGTTTGGATTTTGAAAAGGTAGGCCCCATGATCCTTGAAGATGAGCGACACACCATACTTAATTTGGTGTATCGCTCATCTTCTACAAAATTTATGTTCGGTGCAAACGAGGAAAAGTGAAAAAATATAATTAAAATTTCTATGTTCTACAAAAACCGTTTCCAATGGAGGCCCAAAACTTTTTTTTTAGAATCCAATTTTCCATAGTGTCGCACAAGCATACCTAGAGAAGATGTGAAATATGCTATCTTAACCAGATTGAAACCACAACTTAGATTGGTTTAAATCTTTAGAAGGTTGATCCTATACACCCTCCCCTCCCCAAGTTATAGCCTCTCACTCAAATGGAAAGCAGGTTCCTACTTAAATAAAGGGGGAAAAAAGAATCTTGAATATAAGAAAAATGGACCATTACTCTTGAATATAAAATCATACTCTTCATCTTTTATACACCAAACATTTAAATGCTTGGATTATGATGCTTGTCCTGACCAAGCTCATTAAGTCCCTTGACCTAGCCAAGTCAAACAAGTCTGGCCGGGCGGGACCAAGTACTAGGCCAAACTTGCATGGAAAATCTCATACTAGGCTTGGTGAAATCCTGACAAGTCAATATCTAGGTCCACCTGTTTGCCACTAAAAGTGTCCTATTTGCTTAGTTAATCCGTTATTAAGCAAATATGACACTTTTAGCAGCAGAAAAAACAAAGTGCATGGCCAACAAATTATTCAATCAGTGGTCCACAAAAGGCACCAATCAAACAATCATGATTAATGGCCATACATTTCATCATTTAAAAAGTGAAGAAAACAAGTTTTGTTTTGGGGGGTAGAAGAGAAGAAAAACAAGATTGATGGCCATAAACAAATCATAATTGATGTTTCCATTCCTATGGCATTACGCGTATTAAAATCGCATGCGTGAGCGATTCGAGCCACTAATCAAGGAGGCCACGCAATGTGAAATCGGGAAAATGATTATGACCTGGTCCCAATGTTTGACCAGACTGCGAAAACTCGAACCTCGACTCAGCTCGGAAAGTTATCGAGTGATCGGGCGGATTCCGATCTGCTGTTCATTTGAAACCGGCTACAGACCATTGACGCGGTTGACCCAGTGATCTATTAAGCCAAGTTGACTTGACCTAGCCTCGACGAGTCAACCACTTCTAAAACTATGAACCTAGGACCTAGCAGCTTCAATTTTAGCAGTGATTTGCGTACAATTCCTAATTGTTAAAACTAAAAGCATATTCATCATTTTCATATGAAGCGGGTGGTGGACCTAGGATTTGCACTTAAAGGGGGCGGACCTAACAATTTTTTATCTAAGATTTGGAGGCAAACCCAAAATCTTCATTTGAATATTTTGAAGTGGACCAAAAGATTTCGTATGCATTTTGGAAGTAGGCCTAGGTCCCACGGGGGTGAATGCCCTTGGAAGCTTGTATGTGGGTCTGCCGATGTTTAAAGTAATAACCCTTTTTTTTCTTTATCCAACAGTTAGGTTGGGACACATGATATAATCTGATGGGGCTGAACCTAATTATGGGAAAAAAATATTTTTTCTTTAAAAAATAGTTTCAACTAGCCATGAGGAAAAAAAAGCTTGTCCAAAAAAAAATAAAAAAAAAATATTAAAGTTGCTGGGAAAGAGGCATCCTATAGTTGGAACATTATCATTGAGGCAAGAATCAGGGTATCTAACAAATCGAGCAACTTAAGATCCACATCCACTTAATATTTTTCTCTAGGGTTGGCCTGGAGCCGGGAGTGATGCTATCAACTATGGAGACGTAATGATTGATCTCGTGTTAATAAAGTGCCAATACTACTTAACCATGTCCATTAATTACCAGCATAGATCTCACATATTTTTATTTTTATTTTTTTAGAGGTGAGTCTTCAACTTATATGAATTTGAATAAATGAAAAATTAAGAGAAAATCTAGAAAGTGGATGAAAAGAAAAAAAAATAAAGGAAGTTTCCAAATGACATTCATTTTTCTTCTACGTACATGCTCACAGGCTGGAAAAAGGACCGTTCTGCGGAGCTGAAAGGGTAAAATCCGTCACTTCATTATTCTATATGTATCCATTCTTACTTGCATTCTATCCTTCTTTTTCCACCCTTGTATCTTCTCTTTCGTCAATCTTCTTCAATCAGATCTTCACCGAAGGCGAAGCAGAGGAAAACCCAGATCTTTCATTAAAATGAGATTCTTTACTTCTGTATAGAGATTAGAGAGGGAAAAGTAGTACAACGCGGGGAGAGTGAAGGAAATCCGATTCCTGGTTTTTTTTTTTCGTTTTGTTAGATTTCGATCGATTGGGAAATGGGTTGTTTTTCATGTTTCGATTCGAAGGAGGAACAGAAGTTGAATCCAGGGAAAAAGAAAGATTACGCTAGCGAAGGCAAGCCAATGGCTGAATCCCATTTCGCCAAATTATCTTCAGGTGAGTTTTGGGTTGTTTATTCTGATCTTTGTACTTGGGTTTTGCTTTCTCATAGTTTTTTGGGATTTGGGATGCCAAAAGTTTCGACCTTTACGAAGTAGATTTGATTTTTAGTTATAATAGATCAAAGTTCTTGGTTTTTTTTTTTTTTTTGCTCCTTGGAACAGACGCTTGGATGCTGAAGTCGTTGAGATTTGATTTAATTCGTTGTATGCTAATGGGTTTGTCTGGAATCTATTTGTTTGTTGAGATTTCGAATTGGATTCGATTACCATTCTTGGTTTTGTAGGTAGTTTGATCTGAGAATGGATAGTAGAGACTTGGGAGTTCTAGTGTTACTTATGGAATTAATGTTTATGCATGTCCAAGCTGTTATTGGAATTGTTCGTTTTCAAAAGCAGAGCTTAATGGGGTAATGAGTATGGCTGTGAAATGATTTGTATTTGCTTCTTTCGATTTGGAATGAAGGACAAGTCTTTCTAACAATCAGATTGTTTATTGAGATTTCAAAAAAATAAAATAAAATAAAAAATGTGTGTGGAATGTTTGACCATTGATCTGATCTGGAAAATGATATTTGCAGAATTCTATGATTTACACAAAATTTATTGGAAAAAGGTCCTTGTTCTTGATTAGTTCATTACAGATATGAACTAGGAAATTGATTTTTTAGTTGTGGGAATTCCATATGGGAATGGGTTGAATTGGTCTTTTTTTTTTTTTTTCCCTCCCTTCTTTTAGTTT
Organism: Persea americana; assembly: GCA_029852735.1. Taxonomy (NCBI): domain Eukaryota; kingdom Viridiplantae; phylum Streptophyta; class Magnoliopsida; order Laurales; family Lauraceae; genus Persea; species Persea americana. Next base: position 89,647,918 of record CM056810.1, read on the forward strand.
AGAATGAAAGTAGAATTTTCAGTAAGTCTTTATCTCCATTTTAGCATTTCGAATTTTGTTGGACACTGATAAAAAAAATTGTGTTGGATTCTACTGAACCGGTCAGAAGGAGTTTTGGTCTTTTGTCTTCAAATTCCTTTTATGAGATTGGAACCTGGCCTTTCTGTTCAGCTTTTATTTGTTTCATCTATTATGGTATTCATGATCTTGGGTTGGTTGCTTGGTTGATTTGTAGGAGCTGATAGGCTTAAAGCTAGAAATTCAGCAGTATCGAGAAAGGAATCTTCGGGTCCAAAAGATGAGGCTGCTGCTGATATCAAAGCACAGACATTCACCTTACGAGAGCTTGCAGCTGCTACAAACAATTTTAGGCCTGAGTGTCTACTGGGAGAAGGAGGATTTGGACCTGTTTACAAAGGCCGCTTGGAGAGTACAGGCCAGGTAGATAGAATTGCATGTTTAGTGTCATCTGCTTGCTGTTGCTATTAAAACCCTTAATAGTTTCTTAAAGACATAGGTACGAATGTGATTGTGAACATAAGATATGAGGCGTCATGGGGACTTGTGTGCTGTGATACAGAAGAGTACAACACTACAGTTTGCCCAATTGACCTGTAAGTATATATAGGGGGTGTCGTTTCTTTCAACCGGACCATTGATCTAGTGGGCGGCTTGAAATTATGGTGGATGGTGATGCCCTAAAAAACTCCCATAGAGGAAGATCATAATTCCTTGGGGTTCAGTCTTTATTCTATACTCTGTGTTCTTTTCTTTTTTTTTTTTTTCTGGACTGTAACACTACTTTACTTTATCCATCTAGAGCATTGTGTGTATCAATAATTATATCTCATTCTCATTTGTGGGCCTCGCTCTCCACAAAGGATGGCCCAACCGCTGAAGCCTCACGAGGAAAAGATATGCCAGGAAGGAAATAAGGCTCGTACAAGATAGTCTTCTCAATGTCAAGTTGTTGCAGTCTCTATCATGTAGAGATCTAGAGATTCATCTCAATAGAGTCCTTAGGTATCTCTTGTATCAATCTCTACAAAATGCACATATGGGGGCCATCAAGGCTCGTGAAATTGCTCTAAACCTGTTAGACTTATGGCATTGATATTCCTATGTAGGTGTCTTTCAAGGTCATACTCCTCCTATTGAAGTGTCCATCAGAACAATCAGTTTGGCTCCACACACATTTGTTCTTTCTTTCTTTCCCTTTTTTAGAAGTATGCTTTCCATTAACAAAGGGAGAACCCAACTATACAAAAGATATGATGTCCTCACCCTACTATAACGCCCCAATAAGGTAATCAGCTATGCCGAAGCATATGGCAACCTGTAGCAGGTCAGGTGGGGTGCCAACCACATTGGGAGCCTCAAGAAACTTTAGATTCGTTGGGACTCAAGACCCAATGATTCCTTGCGAAATATCATTTCAAACTACAATTACAAATCATATGTTCACATTTGTCAAGAAATACTATAAGCTCCAAGAGTATTCTTAATCTCGTATGGCTTGATTGATAATAGTCTGGCTGCACACATATGGTTCTGGGCACTTTTAAAAATTTACATTTGCTGAGAGTCAGGATCCTCTGATTCCAAAATGTTATTCCTTGGAGCACAGTTACTAATGATGTGATTTCATTTGTCAAGAAATGCTAGTGTCTAAACTTTAAAGGTCTATTGATCTTGCATGGCTCGATGGATAGCAAAATATCATATTCTGCTTTGATTAGTTAAAAATTGTTGCCCTCAAGGGATATGTGCTTGTGTTTGCAGGTGGTTGCTGTAAAACAACTGGATAAAGATGGACTTCAAGGAAACAGAGAGTTTCTGGTGGAAGTTCTAATGCTCAGCCTTTTACATCACCCTAATCTCGTTAATTTGATTGGTTACTGTGCTTCTGGAGACCAGCGTCTTCTTGTCTATGAGTATATGGCCTTGGGATCATTGGAAGATCATCTACTTGGTAAGGTGGCATTTCTTCTGCTTTTGCACCTTTTTTTTTTCTTTTGTGTGTATTTCCCTTCCTTTATGAACTTACTCGTTTGTTATTGGTATTCTTTTAGTAATTTGTAGTTCGTTGGCTCCATAATTACACAGTAATCATGTCTAGTATCACTTTTGGACCCTGTAGTTTCAACTGTATATTATGTTAATCTAGCGATTGATTGTCATCCCTGTGGACCTTGTCCAGGCTTGGGTTCAAGCCTACATGCCTCGGCTTGTGTGTCGCTTCTTCTGGTTAATGATTGGATCAAGTTTTTCCATAATCAGCCCAGATTCAACCTGCTTATATCCCTATCAAGTAACATTACTGAATTGCAGAAGTGGCAAAGCATGCCCTGTATTCAGTTTAAATTCAAGCTTGTTGAATCATACACGATATTTTGATATAAGATTTTTTTTTTTCTACCATTCAGAAAAAAAATATTTTCTACCTCTGGAAAGGATGTTGTCGAACTTGCTTACCTTTCTTTTGAGTTTACTTTATAACTACTTTCGGCCAATTCAGTAAGTTGAAATTGGTATATCCGTTTTATCTCTTCTTAACACTTTTAATTAGAGTTGTGGCTTTACATGCTATCAGAGAATGTTAGGTAATTGAATGATCTGTATAGCCATGGAATTGCTTCAGGTCTACTTTCCTGAATTGCTGCTGCCTGAAAAATAACAGTCCAGTAATTCCATTCTCCTGTGTGAGTAATGGCCTACTTTTGGGCTGTCCTCCTAATATCAATTATGTCAACAGCACAGCTATGATCGTAGATTATATCAACCAGTTTTTACCAAGGCTTGACGTTCATGCCTTCTTAAGTTTTTTTTTTTTATTATGGAAGCTTGAAACATGGTGCATTCTCTTTATGCACTGAGTATTTTTGGCACCTCAGGTGGATTTGCAGTGACATGGAAGCAGAAATTCGCATTGCTGGGTTACTGTTTTCTATTTTCTTCACAGCAATTTAACATGGTTGCTGTCTGATATTGATCATTCTTACCCTTGTTCCTTGCCGTCCCAAAAGAAAAATGGTTGACCATCCATTCTGCATAAATGTTTAAACAGGATTTGGTATACATCACGATTGCAAATGGTAAAATGATCTGCATAAACGTGTACATGTTGCAGCATTTTATACTGTAAACAAATGTCCCACCATTTTTAGATTCTTATGTAGTAGAGATGTCAATTTCACACCAATCCTTGTGAATCCAATGTGTACTTTTGTAACTTCGAAATTTCATTTAAGCTATATGAACTTCAAAATGGTGGTTGCTGTAGCCATATATAAGTTTCAAGGACTGGGTTTGGAGTTTTTGAGGTATCTATGGTATGCCCATACATAATATGTTGAGAAGTTTTAATTTGCAGGCTAATTTTTCTTTTCCTTTCTTTTCTCCTTGCACTAAATATAGAAAATTAGATGTCTGGGTTGGTAGTTTTAGGAGGCTATTATAGCTCAAGATGTGGCTCTCTTTATTGCGCTTTACTATAAAATTGTGTAGTATTGAGTTCAGAGAAGACAATGGCTGTTTTTGGAAATGGGAGATAGAAACTTGATGCTGTATTTTGCTCCTTTGCTAAAGAGTTTTTTCCCAATTTTTTTTTTGGCAATTCATTTTGTGTATTTGGAAAATTGGGAAAGAATTTTCTAGGCTCCCAAATGGCAAGGAGCTTAACGCAGCCTCAACTTTTAAACGGTAAATCTACTAGTCAAGTATCAGATTGTTAAACATGAAAATTCCATTGTGCATTTGTTTTCCCAAAGTGGCGTTTTACATGTTCCAATTTTAAAGGAAACCCATATAATGTGCTTTCTCATGTCTGATAATGTTTCTTGAGTTCCATTTGGATCAACTTTCAAAAGTTACTGCTTTAAAAAGTAAAAGGATTTGTTGGCCCAACATGCATTGAAACAACCACACTGATTTATTGGCACAGGTCAACCTAAAAATCCAATTCTGGGAGAATGAGGTGTGGTGTTTTATGTCTCATATCTAGACAGAACCTAAATGATCTTTGTATGTTTGCTATGTTTCATTACTATTCTTCACCAATCTCTCATCGCTGTTTTTTTAATTGATTTGCTTCGAGCTCGTGTTTTTTTCAATTATACTAGTTCCTCCTGGTTGTGGTAATTATTGTCTTCTCCACCCCGGCTGTAGCTTGGCTGTGTAGGGATTTGGGTTTGAGTGTGAGAGTGCGTGAGTTTGGGTCCCAATGTAGAAAAAAAAGAGTTGTCTTTCCAAGTATGTTTATCTGTCAACAACTCAATAATGAGTAATCTTCATGTAGATCTTCCACCACACAAAAAACCGCTAGACTGGAATACAAGGATGAAGATCGCAGCTGGTGCAGCCAAAGGATTGGAATATCTGCATAATGAAGCAAATCCCCCTGTTATTTATAGGGACTTCAAATCTTCCAACATTTTACTGGATGAGGAGTACAACCCGAAGCTATCTGATTTTGGACTTGCAAAACTTGGTCCGACGGGAGAGAATACTCACGTGTCAACGAGGGTCATGGGGACCTATGGTTATTGCGCACCAGAATATGCTATGACAGGGCAACTGACGGTGAAGTCTGATGTCTATAGTTTTGGGGTGGTATTTTTGGAGCTGATTACTGGAAGGAGGGCCTTCGATAGCAGCAGAGTTCATGGACAGCAAAGCCTTGTTGCATGGGTAAGTGCTTTTAGAAAATAGAAATTTTGCTTCAGTATTACCCTAGCTAATTCCTCTTTCTAGTTTAGGCTTGTGACCTTGCATACAATACCAGCAGACCTCATTTTTGCTGATCCAGATCATTCATCTGGAGGGACTCAACAACAGATCGACAGATAAAAAAAAAAAAAAAAAATCCTTCATCAAGCAATTGAGCCACATATCCGTGGATCTGTGGCATTATGCCAGGACTGGTGGTGCCTTTCTTTTCCCTCAAATGCCTCTTTCCGGGCCTAGAATAGATGGCCAAGATTGTCTGATGGGTAATCTTTGCAGCATTATCCATCAAGGGTTGGGGTCCACACTCCACCCCTATGAACTTTAGGCCTAAATCACTGAAAGTTGCCCCTCAACAAGAGTAGCGTGAGTTCAGGCAAAGTACCGTATCTTTGACAAAAATGGTCGAAGTTCAGACCAAGCACTGTATGTTTCTTCTTAATCTATTTTTCGTGCTTTGCTAGAATGAACAAGAGAGTGGTGCAGTCACCAAATCTTTTTGTTTGGCTTCTGATACGGATTTATTTGAACCCGCCTTTTCTCTTGCTCTCATGAGATGTGCAAGCAGAGAATTTATATATAACCAAGTACCATGATCCATATATTATTGTTATTATCTTTTGCAGGCACGCCCCATGTTCAACAACCGTAAGAAACTCCCAGATCTAGTAGACCCGCGGCTGGAAGGGCGTTACCCAATGCGCGGGCTTTATCAGGCCCTTGCCGTGGCATCTATGTGTATCCAAGAAGAGGCTGCTGCCCGCCCTCAAATTGCAGATGTGATGACTGCTCTGTCATACTTGACCTCCCACGCATTTGATCCCAATGCATCCTCTGGTCAAAGCATTAGAGAGAAGGAAGAAAGACGCACCAGCAGCAGGAACGGACCAGCTGAAAGAGGTGGAAGCATAGGGAGGAACGGGGAAGGAGGATCTGGATCCAAGCTCGACTTGGATTGTTCCAGGAGGGAAGACTCTCCAAAAGAGACTGCCCGGATGTTGAACAGAGATTTTGATCGAGAGAGGGCAGTCGCAGAGGCGAAGCTCTGGGGAGAGAATTGGCGAGAGAAGAGACAAGCAAATGGATAGGGCAGCTTCGATGGTGCTCACGACTAAAGCCAGTGACAGCGCGGCCTTGTGAAAAAATTATTCTTTTCTTCTTTTTTGCATCAAAGAGGTTGTTTTGGTCATAAAAATGATGGGTGGTTGACCCATCATCATCTTTGTCATGTCTCTGTTATAATAGTTCTATGATATTTGTGAGAAAACACATTTGCTTGTAATTACCATCCGGGTCTCTTTCATGTTCTCAAACTCATAGATTATGGTATCAAAATACAATTCTAGTGGCCTTTTGTTTCAATGGAGACTCAGATTGGAAGGAATCTTTCCCCTGGATGTTCCATTTTGTGGTGAAAATTCTCCCAAGGAACAGTTGAAGAACAGGCAAAGCACGGAGAATCCATTCTTCTTCCCCTGTAATATGGTATCCAATGAACCATTTGCAGGGATACAAATGGCATTCTGAATGGTGAAGCAAACCGCGGTGACAGAAATGGTACTCCCAAGTCCACACGAAAGAGGAATGTGTAAGATATGCAATTGGCCGTGACCACGCTTTAAGACTTTATTTTGAGAATCAAACCAAGCTAAAAACATAATTTTAAAATAGGATTGAGTGGAAAAGTAGAATTCACAAAGTTGATCGAAGTTAATTGAAAGTAGGTTTTAAACCAGGTCGGATCAGATCTAGTTCAGCTGGAAGTCTGGAACCCCGCTGGAGCTCAGTTTTTGAAAATGTTTTGTATAGTTACAAAGTATTGCTGATGTCACAATTTGACCGAAAGGAACCAGATGGCTGGTCTAGTTTGTAAAACATTTGATTTTGACATCAAATTTCCTTACCTGCTGAATTTTTAGGATTCATTTTGAAATGGGTTGCTTTGGGAGGGGTTAAAAATGAATAACCAAAGGTGCATATGAGACCAATAAAGATTCCTCTGTACAAAATGATTACTCACTCTTTACGCTCTACGTCACCCATTGATAATAAAACAAATGGTGAATGCCAAAAATAACCATCAAATAATGTCCACTGCAATTGCAAATAAACTAAGTGGAGATGAGAAATGAATACCCAGCAAGCACCCCTAGTAATTCAAATCCTAGGAAAATATGGTCCCATCTATGTCACCTTTTAACCTTTCCTCCTCACCTCTTCATTATCGTTGGAGCCCTGTTGGAGCCCATTTGTCTGTGAATTTCTATGCATTCAATTCCATGCAAATAAATGGACCCTTGAAACAGATCCTCCTCCGTAGCACTCTTTCGTACCCTAATTTTTTAATTTTTTATTTTCAAAATCCCAAAATACAAATAGGATGACAGATAAACAAGCAGTCGGTGAAGGATTTCATTTTCATATATTAAAAAAAAGAAGTATCTTGGTAAACTAGTGACCTAAAAAATCATACTAAATTGGCCAATCAAAAGGGAGGAGCAGTAGTTCTCATTAGGAGGTCAGGCTTTGAATATGACGTTTTCCTCCTTATATATGTGAGTTGTTATTACCTCACGTATTTAAGACGAGTTGTGTATCTTTGAATGTGCGAGTCTCACTTGACCAGTCCAGCCCCTTTGCTGGGATTCCATCATACCATTAAATAAAAAAAGTCAAACCTAGTTGACCAGGAACAGCAACATTCCACCGAAACAGCTCACCCGTTGCCGTGTGGACCATGTTGATCAACAGTTCGAATGCTTCCAAACTCGCCGGTGAGTAAAATTAGAGTAAAGAAAACTAACTAAATTTCACTTTCACTACACTTTTTTAAATGCAATAAAAAAATTGTTTGAAAGTTAACCATAGTTTTAAAACTTAAGATTTTTACTGATTTCTTCACTTTCTAAACAAATCTTCATAATTTTTAGAGGAATTTATGAAAAAAAACTCCATAGTGGTCAGTACACAGTAAAGGACCCAATAAAATTTTGCAAACAGACAAGGTCCTCTAGTTGCTTTTCTGCTTTTTGTCGTTTTGCACTATAGTCGATATTGACCATTCCGTCGTGTTCATCAAATAAGACGCTTACAAGTAAGAGAAAATCAAATTGATAGATTGCTCGATATCAACCATTCTTCCGTCGTGTTCATCAAATAAGACGCTTACAAGTAAGCGAAAATCAAACTAATAGATTAGTCGATATCAACCATTCTGTCATATTCGGCAAATAAGGCAGTTACAGTTTAGAGAAAATTTGACCGACAATTGGTTGATATCTACCATCATGGCTAAGCTGTGAGAGTTGATATCAACCATTTGTCATGTTTAGCAACTAAGGCAGTTACAAGTTGGATCACCTATTACATGATAACAAATTCACATCAATCACCTATCACATTCTAATATTTTTCACTTCATTGATTGCCTATTATATGACACTGAGAAAAACACCATAAAGAATTACTGCAATGTAATTCAGAGAAAATGAAGAACATGGTTATGAATCATTGAATTCCAACTAGAATGACTCTTACAAGTTAACAAAAAACAAACCCATGTCCCTAAATTCAAGAGAAAATCAAGAATTGTGATGAATTTTTGCATTTCAAATACGAAAGAATCCTACAAGTCACAACCCTCTCACCTACAAATTTCAATTCGGACTTTCTCAAATCGTACCTCACCAAACACGACGGTGACGACAAGCTCCTTAAGATCTCCAGCTACGCCACGAAGATCGCCCTTTCCTCCTCCGTCCTCCCCCCCTCCCTCCTCCCCCAAACCTTCCTTCTTCACCCTTGCCTCAAATCCAGCATCGGTCTCTCCCACAAGACCTTCCTCCTTAGCAAATTCGTCCAGGACCTCAACACCCTCCGCACCCACCACCCCATCTCCCTCCTCTCCCTTCCCACTTGTGGAGGCAAATGCATCTACTATTTCGTCAAACAGCTAGTGTGGCTCTCTAAAACCGGCCAAATCGACCACAGGCACTTGCCATCTGCAGAAGATCAGCGCTTGGGCCGAGCTCGTTGGCTATGCATTAGGTTGTAGATTGGGGATTTGAAGAAAATTGTGGAGGAAGCAGAGTTTGGGCATTAGGGTTGCGGAATTGAAATCTAAAAGTGTTAGAGCTGAGAAGGAGACGGAAAAGACGACCGGCTGAGATTCCACAGTAGACATGAATATGAAAAAAAAAAAATTAAACGACTCCAACGGCCGTCAGGTAACTATAACAAAAATAACAGTCTTTGGGCCGTAGTAAAAAAATGGGGTCGTTCTCAAAATACGACTGCTTGAGGCCGTCGTTTTTAGATTTTTTGTTCTTTTCTTTTTGGACATTTCAAAAAATATTGGAAATCCTGGGCATGCCCAGGTTTTTCAATAATTTTTTAAGCCTGCAAATTCATTAAAATTACTTAAAATCCTTTTCCACACTTTTTAACACATTTAAAATCTTAATTACCATAATTTAAGAAATAACAATGCACCATCAATTTTAAGATTCCCAGTTTAGGCTGCTCATAGAAGAGCTGGCATTGTCATTATCAGCTCCCGGTTTGGCATCTAAATCATCCACAAATCCACGGTTTGCTCGTTTCTTCTTTCCAGACTTGGACCTTCCCTTTGGCAATTTGAGGGAAGAGTGCACTGGACAGAACATCAGGAAATCATCCTTAAATATACCAACTTATTCCTAAAATAATGAGACACTTGTGCAATCAAGTTTTGTATAGAGATGGAGCATAGCTAGAACAGTAAACTACAGACAAATTACATATTCCCACTGACAATCAAGGCTCTCAGCCGCACAGGGAACGTGAAAGCTCCGGTGACAGCTCTTTGCAAAGCATCCAAGAGCTGCCCCCTTCTTCGCACAAATGTTGCATTTGATCTTTTTACCCCCTTCCACTTCCGCTTCTAGATTCACAGCCGTCTCACCAACAAAATAAACTCGGGGGGCCCTGCATTCTGAACATAATCATCAGTTATAAGTATTTAGCATCTCATACATATCCTTGCAAAATAATGAGGGGTAAAATAAAAAGGGAAGGACGCTACTGTAGGATGAACTAGTTGTTAATTCAGTTATATTTTTAGTGCATATATTTACTGAAGAGACAGCTTAGAGTTTCATATAAAACTATACCAACGCATCTCTCGTGAACATGCAAGACATTTGACTTGAGTTCCTTGATCTGCCACAACACCTCTCCCATCAGCACAATGCATCATCAGCCCTGTCGCCTCGAGTTCAACTCTAAACCATTATATATGCCAAAAATCATATCAATTACTATTGCATTATGCCTACTACAAATGCATCAACAGCACAGCTTCTAAATAAGTGGCTTACTGCCTCGATAAGATTTGGAATTGTTATATTTATTAAGTCATCAAATAAAAGAGGCAACAGTATAATACCTCTGACTCCTTAGAGGATTGGCAAAATTCGCATTTGTGGGCTGGATTTTCACTCGTATGGATCGAACTGGAAGATTGTACCTTGCATATGATTCATTCACATTTAGCTTCCAAAAATTAGATACCGAAAGATGATTTTTGCACCATTCTCAATCCAAATCTATTTAGAAGGTTACATTCTCTTACCAGGTCATGAAGCCCAAGGTTTTGACTTTTTTTTGTCTCTTTGGTTCTCTGGTGCAGTCTTCATCAACCAGAGAGTTTTGCCTCCCATTCATAGTAGCATTCCATTTTCCTGAACCTTTGGTTTGTCAGTTAAAGAATCCATGTCTGCAGAAGATTGCAATATCGGCTTTGCTTCTAGACTGGTCCCCTCTTTTTGTTCTTTCTTGACAACAGAATTAGTTACCAATCTCTTAGTAGTTAGTACACTGTGAAGTAGGGTGAATCAGTTCAGTTCGGATCCATAAATATCTAGAAAGAGAAGTGCTAGCCATTGTCTAATAAATAATAACAACCATTGGGAAATACATAAATATGGTGAAAAGAATCATAGGAAACTGGGTTCGATTTAAGACCAACACGACCTTGGTATGCAAGGGAAACTATATAAATACAATCCATTAATGTCCAGGAATCCCAGAAAAGAATATGATTCGATGAAGACAAAAGGTCATCATCATCCAAAGACTTCTGTGACCATTATTAGACTGGGTTTTGACATTCTAGTGCTGCATTTACTCCTGACCATCTTTAGGATTTTTTTTTTCCTTTCTCTTACACAAAGGGGGGAAAAGTAAGAGACCAAATTTAAGAGGTCGCAACAATATACGCCTACTGCTATTTGCCATTCTTAAAGAAAGAGGACCCATCTTGTAAACAAGAAACAAATCATCTTTGCATGTAGGAGAACCCATCTTGTGAACAAAATATTATAAAGGACATAAAAAAGAGGATTGTCAAAGTCTCACCAGGAGACACTGACAGTAAATAAATTCAAGAGCCAATGAATAAAAATAAAGCATATGACCAACATTTAAATCCTATTTTGCAAGGAAAAAAACAAATCTCTTGCTCCCGCAAATATGAGATCATTTCGGCCAAATCTTTGACTTGGAGAAAATAAATCATTATGGAAGTAATGAAATGAGGGCTAGAAAAGTTATATTCAGGCAACAGAAAGAAAACTTCAAGAATTATAGTTGAGATATCAAAGAAACAAGGCATATAATGGTTTCATTGTCTTACAGACAAATTAGCACCTGCAAAATGACTCAAAGCAGTCAGGTAATCAGCTTACTGCCTCTGCAGTATAATAGCTGCCCTTCTTGATCAATGGTTCTGTATATTTGCACTCACTAACAGAAACCCTCAAAGTTACACAATATCGCATCCCAGTAATTTACCAAGTGGTAAAAAACCCTTCAAGGGCCTGTTTCGTAACTTCACTAATAGAGTGAAGTGAAGCCTCCATATAAGAGACATGAAAAGATGAGGGGGTCATCAAAAGCTAAGCCTAGCCATTTTTATGACGTCATGCAGCAGAATTTAACTTTTTTTTTTAATCAAATCATGTTTGATTGTTTATCATTAGATTGAGTTAAGTCTACAGGTGTGAAAAGCTGGTTACAATATAATAAGAGAGATTAATATGATGCGATCGGATATATATAGAGGTGTAAACTGGGCCGTTCCATTTGAAGACAGCCAACCACTTAGTATAGGATGCCTCAATAAGCACATTTTCCCATGAACCTTATATAACCAGTGGGATATCAAGATGTAAAAGTTGATCAACCCAAAACCATTTTACATAAATTCCTTCCACCAGTGATTGAATTGACTCTAAAAGCCTGTCTATTCCCAGGGGTTGTGTTTCATTGAACAGTTTGAATATACAAAGATAGACTCCAAGGGGCAATTAAAGACCCAGATAAAAAAAACCGACCTTTTTTATATACCTGAATTCATCTCTCTTTCTCAGTATAGAAGTCCAGCCTAACCCCACTTGAGCACCCGTTAATACCAGTAACTCAAACAACATCCTGCAACCAAATTCAATCAGTTTCTATTCATAAGCAAAGGAGGAGAGAAATGGCGTTTGAGTTACTAACAGAAAATAAAAGGATTTCTTTCTCTACTAACTTAGAGAGAAATGGTAGCATCCACTAACAAATCATTTCTTTCTTCTCTAACTCAAACCATTTCTTTCTTTTTTGTATTTCCCTCTAAGTTTGACCATCCATTAATATGTCATAACTGCTACATCTTCTATCTCAAGAAACTAAAACATCCACTAGCAATTAAAAAAATAAAAATTCAATACATCCGAGCATTATAAAGTGTAAGCAAGAACAAGGATAGTAGGAGACTAAAAACAGCCCCAAATTTCTGTTCAAGTATAACGGGAGAAGTGCAACTGTTTGGAGGCATTCCCACCTATCACAATGCTTTGAGACATGCCTTGTAATGGTCAATCCCTAGGCATGTAGGTTAGATCCCACACCCTGCATCACCGACCCAACGCAGTCAAAAAAATAAAAACCCATATAACCCCTTAGGGGTCTATATTTTTTTTTCATTTTCATTTAAAAGGTCCACATTAATTGGCATTCGCCCTAATTTAATACATATCTGGACATTAAATGAAGAAGTTTTCTTTTTTATGGCAGGGTCATTGGGCTACACTTAATGCCTTATGTTTTATGTCTTTTATTCAGCTTTCTCACAAAATAAAAAATTACTTTTATTACAATAGTTAGACTCTTTCTAGGAGGGTCCCTCCAGCAAAACCTTTTTTTTTAAATGCAGGGCCAATGAAAAAAATATGGTATGGAGGTGCAGCATTGTTGCTTAAGAGAGTTCATGGATTAGCAATATAAAAAAAAATTAGACTCATTGAACACTTTTGGTCCTTCAATCAAATTAGACAAAGACTTTGAACTGCTTGTTGTTTCCATATTTATTGTCCAAGTTTTTTCAGTTGCGCTAGTAGCCTAGTAGTAATGCTTAGTTTTTTTTCAGTTGAGCTAGTAGTAATGCTTGATGAGACTATTTTTTAAATGAATTACTATTCCAACGAATGCTCTTTTTCAATGGTGGAACCAGGAAATATGCCTTAGGGGGGCCAGTGGGGAGAAACTGCTAAAAGTTATAATAACATCCACACTAGTTCCTCCTGCTCTGTCTTATCATGTGGTCACTGAGCCACACTTCCATACCACATGTCCTATATTCCATGTCTCAGCACCCTCGTGAGGAAGTATAGTGATCACACTAATAAGCCTTGTGTGAGAGATATATGACTTAAATCAAATGATGGAAACTTAGCACGAGCAAAAAAAGAAGTAGAAGAAAAAGACGTTACAGTCGTAATCAAACAAACCAATGGGTAATAATACACAAAGATCACAGGAGAAACATATCTAAAATGCCTTTTCTCTAATATTTAAAGAACTCAAAACGATAGGGTTTTTTTTTTTTTGTGTTGTAGAAGAACCAGAGAGAGCTCCTTACAGCTTCAAATCATCCATTAAGACTCAAATCACTGTAAGCCTCAAACTGATTCAGTTGCCGTAAAAAAAAAAATACCATAATTCCATCCAAACAGAAAAGCAAAGAGAGAGAGAGATTAGGGCAATATATGGATTAAGAACCACAAATTTTCATAATAACACTCAAGCACAGATCATTTTCAGTGATTCATGCCCATGCCTTAGCCTAATTGATTTCTTTTATTTTTAAAAATGTCTTCACAATGGGCTTAAATTCTTGAAACCCTTTTTATAATGTCCACAAAGTATTCATAACAATCTAAAATGCAAGTCCAATCCCATATGTTCGTAAATTAATCACACCAACATACTTACCTCCAACACTTACAATGCATAAGTTTGCACAAATCTCTTTTGAGATGTGGATTGAAAAGAGGAATATCTTCAAAGTATTGTATCTTACAATGTTCACTGACTGCTTTGATGATTGCTTAAACTAATTTGGGAGCTGAGCTCTGAGAATTTAGTTAAACTGTCATTCAAGCTTGTGACATCTTCAAAAGTCCATCGCAGAGCATGCACTGCTGCTTTGTAACTCTCAATAGATTTTGCCCCTCCTGCAATTTTGATGGATCTCTGACATGGATCGTTGTATCTTAAGATGATAGATTCCCTAGAAATTCCTTGCTCTTTATTACTGCTTTCATCCAATAAAACCTCCTTGGCATTTCTTGCCCACCTCTTCAAGATATAATGAGATGGAAGCAAAAAGACATTTTCTACTCTGAAAACATTTAGGACATGTCTACAGAGAATACCCATATGCTCAAACATCTGGCAGTTGCAGCTTCCTTGTGTTTCAAGAGAATTGAACATGATGATATAAGCCTTATTTTCTTCACCAAAATTTGCCACCTTATATGTATCAATTGTCCCATCATCTGTAATTTTATGTGCAGCATAACCAAAACTTTCAAAGAGTTCAACTTGGAATTTCTTGAATATTTACCTGGTATAAAGGGATGCAGTTTTCCATAGGTGACGGCATTATATAAGTTGGCGGGGAGTTCATTGTCTCAAAATCTGCTTGAGCTTCCTTGTAATACAAACTGTTGAGAGCATCATCACACTGCATAACGAAATCTTGAAGAGTAGTATGATAGCTCATGTACCCATCGAAAGAAGCGATGACACAGTGTATACATAATTTAAAAAAAAAAACAAAATTATAATCAATAAAAAAATATATAACCAATCAAAGATAGAATATATGTGTGTGTGTCTTGGAATGTCAAAAGGCAAGAATGATTATTGCAGAGAGAAGGCCTATGATGATGATCATTAGATGCAGCCTGAATGAGTAAATGTACGGTAACATAGAGATGATATGGCCTCATTAAGATAATTATATTTTGAAGTTGGTCAAAAGAACATTTTTAAAAGATTTCTTCTAAAATAAATCAACATCTTGTGAAGCTTGCTACCTTGACAAACATATCAAAATACATTGGTTCCTTAAAAAATCTGTAACTTATCAATAGCCTTCCATTACATTTTTGAAATGTGTTGATTTATTACTACAATTACCCTCCAATGCCAAGAAGGCGCAAAGCCATCTCATCCTGACCAGCCTTCTTCAACTCGTCCACAATAGCATCGGCGTTGGGATCTTTCACTCGAACCCCCCTTTCAATCATCATACCAATCACAGCTGCAGCTTCAACTAAATGACCTTGTCGACATAGGCCCAATAAAAGAACCAAGTAAACATCTGGATCAACACAATCCTTTTCTACCTTACAAAACCATCCAAAACCATCCAAGGCCCGCCCTTTTGAACAGAACTCTTTGATCAGAGAGCTACATGCCAATCCATCCGGTCTGATCCCGCTTGTCAACATCTTCCCAATGAGCTTCTCTGCTTCATACATGTCCCCCATCCGAAGCAAGCAAACCACAAGCGAACTATAACACCGATCACTAGAACTATTCCCATCTCCCACCATCCTCTCAATCAACCCATATGCCTCACTAAGACATCCTTCCGCACAGAGTCCACTCATAAGAGTATTGATTGCAACCCAATTTGGCACACACCCTTTCTCCCTCATCCGATCCAAAACACCCAATGCCTCCTTAGCTCTGCCCTTCTTGCACAAGTTCTGAATCAAGGATGTATATGTAACCGCATTTGGTTTGGAGCAATCATTCTTATCTCTCTCCATCTCACCTAATAGTTCCAATGCCATCCCCAGGTTCCCGCTCTTGCATGCCCCATCAAGCAATGCAGAATAAACTACCACATTAGGAGAACAGCCATGATTCCGGATATCACAAAAAATTGCGCGTGCATCATCCAAACGATTGGAATTGCAAAATCCCTTGATCATTGAGATGCATGTGATCATGTCAGGGTAAAGCCCAATCGACACCATCTCATCCATCAAACTTTTGGCCACATCCATCTCATTCTTCTCACTGAAGAGACGAATGACAACGTTATATGAAGAGGTGTCTGGACGGCAACCAACCTCCTCCATCTTCTTCAGAATTTTCAATGCCTCATTGTGGAGTTTAGCATCCCGGCAGAGATTCAGAATCACCTTGAATGCCTTGATCGAAACCGAAGAACCTTCTTTCTTATAAGCTTCAATAACATCTAATAGAGACTCAGGCTCGCGAGTAATTTCGAGGATCTCAGAGGCTTTGTTGTACATCAAGGCACTGTGCCGATAGTTCGATTGCTGGCCGGCCCAGATGAAGAACCTCAGACCAAGTGATCTGTGACCATCAATGCAGGACCTTCGTAAGACATTCACGACACACGAAAAATCTAAATTTGCCTTAATTTGAGTTAGAGTTCTTTCTAGGGTGGTAGTTTTGGTAGCATTCTTCTGCAAGACATTCCAATAAGAGTCTGCTGCAGTGGAAGCAGTTGTGAATAGATGTTTGAACGAAAGGGGAAGGATTTTGAAGCGATGAACCGTGCAGAGGATACCAGCACTTGGACGGACAGCCATCTTCATGCTAAGACTGACATGCTGTTTGCATAGGTTGAACACCCTGAAACAGAGAGAGAGAGAGAGAGAGAGAGAGAGAGAGATCTTTATCACTGCAAGCAACTTGATGGAGCCCATTTCAATGTAATGACCATATACTGAATTTGTCTATTCACCTGTGAAATGGCCATGGATCATCGCAATTTCCGTGCACTATGTCCGATGTTGTAGGTTTTTATTAGAGTCCTGCAACAAATTAGATGTCAATATTTTGATTTATTTATTTTTTAATGGGTTTAGATGTCACCAGTGAATTCAAACATTTAAAAAATGAGCTTGCCAAAACACCAGTTGAAATGATATTCAGTGGGCTCATATTCAAGTATAGCATTGAAAGAAAATACAAACAGGCAGGGACTGAAATGCCCCAGAGATTTAAGGGGTAAACACCAATGGAAATACAAGGAGGTAGGAACTCAACTAGCGCAACGACCCCAACCCAGTGGGAACCAGCCATTATGTTGCAGAGAATCACATTCCATCAGAGTCCCAGCTCCCAAACTCTTTTGCATAATTAAGGGAGGAAGAGAGATTTTATCCATGCGCAAAAAAATTTATACAGGAGCAAAGATTTCTGCTTGAAGTCTCTTACCATTTTCTCTTTTGCCTTCATTTCATATTCCATCTAATGCAGTTACTATAAGGGAACTGAATACTAATTATTCACAATGCTTGTCACAGCACTAGCCTCATACCATGATTAAAATCATAACCGTACCACAAAAACTTGTAAAATAAAACCAACTCAATTCAGAATAACATTTAGTTCGAGGTAATTCGGTTGCCCAGAATCACAAAATTCGCAAACCCCAAAATTCCTCCAACAGAACTCCAATCTCAGAAGTTCACAAAGACAAATAAATAAAACTAAGGGCCTGTTTGTTTGCAGGGAATAGAATCTCCTAAAATTGAAGAAACAAAAGTAATGATCCAGAATGTCCATCAAATACCCAGCCATCAACCCTAGAAACCCAAAACCCAGGGAAGTTAGGGTTTTTAATGATCCTTCTTTGGAACCCATTTTACCATGAATTCGTAGGAGTTCAATTCCATGCAAAACAAGCGAGCCCCCAAACGAACGAGACCTAAATTACAACTTTACAAAGAAGAAGAAATGCATGGCCAGGCCACAGAAATCCTATGAAAGATTTTTCAAATGTGGAAGCAAAGATCCAAACTTTAAAGGGGAAAAATCATCTTATACAAGAAGTAGAAGATACCAAGTCAGCAACTTGCTGTAAGAGACGAGGAGGATAAAAACTAGATGGTTGAAAAGGATGGTATGATTCGGGTCATCTTTCCTGATGTGGCCCTCCACTTTGATTGGCTTGTACCTCTCTCTCTCTCTCTCCCTCTCTCTCTCTCTCTCCCTCTCCCTCTCTCCCCTTCCGTGTGTCCTGAACGCAATGCCTTCACCTATCGCCGTGGTGAAAATCGTCCCATCAAACTAGCACAGCAACATGTACACCAAGAAAGGAATGAAAAAAAAAAAAATCTATATCTATATATAAATATATATATATATATATAAATTAAAAATGAAGCTATTAGAAAGGAATGAAAAGTGAGAAAAAGACTTGAGTGATTATACGGGGGGAGAAGGTTGGTAAACCGTAAAGAATGAATATATTTCCGGTCAAAATCAGAATTTATGGTTAAGATTATGTTAAAAATCTATGGCTTTAATATAATATAATTAGCATAATAAACCGTGCTTAAACACGTGTGGCAAAGCCCCCATCTATCTACCTACTTTTGAGATATTTTTAATAAAAATCTGGATATAAATATTGTGAAGTATAGGAAAGTGCTTAGGTTGGTTTTGTTTAAATGGCTGTAGAGGCCATGAGTTAGTGGAGAAATTTAATGGCATGATAAAGTAACATTTACAAAAAGAAAAAATATTTAGAAAATAAGTGATTTTCGTAATGTAGTAACTTTTTATTTTCACCCTTCATTTCACTGTACCATGCAAGTGAATTATATAAAAATAGGTGCAGGTATGATCTTCAGTAGGTAGCCCCATTTTAAAATTTTATTATTTTCGGGCATAGTGGCAAATAGGTGTGGTCCATGAGCCTTTTTCTATAGGAATTCTAGTGGTTGAGGTTTTTGGGATATGAAGTATGGCATTTCCAAATCCGTTGTTTAAGAATTAATGAATTCCAACACATAAAAAATTCCTAATTGGCCTTTATTAAGAATTTAGGAATTCCACAATATTTGCATTTTGGTGGAATTCCTAAATGCTCAAGTCCAATGCCCTGTTTTTTTAATGAAATTTCTGCTGGGAATTCACTATGTCCAGGAATTTTTGAACATAATGTGACATGCTGTCCCTTGAAAATTTTGAATTCCATATTTCTTCTCTAGCATTTCTGAATTCCATCTATATGAAATGTTTTTTTTAACCTCTGGAAATCCAGAAATTCCACTCCCTTTGTATTTTTGTGGAAATCCTAGATGCTCAAGCCAAAAAGAGTATACATGATTTTTACTATACTTGAAAATTCAAAAATTCCCAAACAGAAATTCCTAAAATTCCCAGCAAAGAAAGATTCAAGAATTCCACCTTGTCTCGTCGGGCATGAACTCCTGAAATTCCAGCCCATAAGCTCAAGAAGAAGTGAGAGAGAGAGAGACAGAGCCCGGCTTGGGCTTGGGCTTAGTTTGGACCCAAAATGAGACCCACCAACCCGATCCGACTCACCACATCCTCCTAAATATATTCTCTCCCGCAGCCCTACTTCTAACTCTCTCTTCTTCAGAGGTTTTTAGGGTTTTTCTGCGGCGCCGTTCTCCAGACTTCTTCTGCCCTAGAAATGGTATCTGAATCTCTTCTTCCTCAACAGATCTTCAAAAACCATTCATCAGTTTCAGATTCTTAAGATGAGATTTCCCTCATCTTCCTTTTCTTTCCTTAGTTCAGATTCGTCGATTATGCTTGTGATGCCTTTTCTTCCTTGTAATCTTTAGGCCCCCAAAAGAGGAGGAAAAGCGCCAGTGCCCGCAAAGAAGAAACCGGTAATTTCATTTCCCCATCATCTTTCCCCCCCATATTGTGTTAGATGTGATTGTACTTTGATATGTTGCAAATACTCAGATGTGAAAATTTTGTATCCAAAGAAGAATGGGTTTCCTTCTTAATGTTTTATTTTCTGAGGTGAAAGCATTTTCCATGTTTTTCTTGTTGAAAACAGATTCAGGACCAAGAGGTAGAAAACCCATTTTCTGCAGTCTTAAACAGACAAACAATAGAAATTGAAAACTGTATTTTCCACAGAATGAAAACATTGCGGAAATAAAAGTTGTGTGGGAATTGCGTGTTACAAATGGGACATGACAGTATAATCTTTATGCTATAAATGGAAATGGGGGATATTAGAATGTTAAGATGATTGGTTCATTATTGCGATATTTGGTGAATTTGTGATGGTAGAACTTGAGAATGTGTTTTTGTTGTTCAAATCTTGGGTAGAAATGTTGCGGGAGTTAGTGGTTGTTTCTACTGAGTGTGGTATTCACATCTTTGATGTTTGGTGGAATGCAGAGATCTTCAATTGTTTTGCCTTACACCCAGATGCAGTCTCAGCCATCAGCCATTGTCATGGAAAGTGTCCTTGGAATACATTGTTTTGGGGAAATGTTTGGGATCCTTTTGAATTCCGGCGTTTTCTCAGGACATTTTGGCAAAAGTATTGTTGAATATAAATTGATTTATGAATAAGAAAAAACTATTTATACATAAGACAAATAGAAATGCTGTTAAAGTTTTGATATCTTTTTTTTTATCCAGATTTTCTCATTTTTTTCAGAATTTTGTCTTGATTTTTTTTTTTTGATATTTTCATTTTTTCAATATTTAGACAATATCATGATATTATGGTGAAGATACCTTTCGAAGTTAATATTGCAATACTTTTCAAAATACCACCATCATTGTGACATTGGTGTCTCAGCTAGCAGTGTTGATGTTCTGGTTGGTCTGGGCTAAAGTGCACCAGGGTCTGAGCTGTGTATCCATCAGGAGTCGGGACTAATTTTCAGCCCCAAATCCTGTCTGCAGTCACAGTCCATTTACAAAATATACATACCTTTGTGTTATATATGTTGGGCTGGGCCAGGCCTATAATATGCATAGGTGTTCAGGCCTGGTGATTTACCGACTCGAGCTGGCCTGTTAACTACTGGGCTAGAGAATTGGGCTGTGGAAATAACAGCTCTTAATCTAGTGTGACGCCCAATATGGACTTGGATCTGGTTGGTGTGGCCCTGCCAATGAGAATTGAGAACCCTTATCTCAGCACACAGCTAGATGTACAGCTGATGATCTGCAGCGGTTATCTGCTGCCACAAGGTTGTGTAGGAATGATACAGTGCACTCATGCCTTGCAGATATGGTCTTTCATTGTCTTCTTCTTCTTTTAATATCCCAAAGTGTTTTTCTTCACACATTTAGTATAGTGCTGTAGACTGGATGTAAGCTTGTTGTAAATCTGTCTGAAAAGGCCTCTTGCAGACTTGTCTGTTGATTTTTTTTACTAATACGTAATATATATATAATGTTATTAGTGATTTTAAGTCATTGTTTACATTATTCAAATAGTTTATTAATAATTTGGTGGTTGTGATTTGCATTATAGGAGAAGATTGTGAATCCATTGTTTGAGAAGCGCCCGAAGCAGTTTGGGATAGGAGGGGCATTGCCTCCAAAAAGGGACTTGCATCGGTTTGTTAAATGGCCGAAGGTTGTCCGCATTCAAAGGCAGAGGAGGATTCTCAAGCAGCGGTTGAAGGTTCCACCAGCTTTGAACCAGTTCACCAAAACACTGGACAAGAACCTTGGTAAAGATAGAAGCAGCCAAATCTATCCATATTGTTATATGTCCTTTCTTCTTCTACCTAATGATATTATTCTAGAGGGCTGGGAAATATCTTATATATTTTTTCAAAAGCTAACATTAATTGAAACCACAACCTTGAGTTGTGGAATAATTTGCAACTGTGTTATGTTGGATGAGAGGCATCAAATTCTCACTTCTTCAACCGGATGTAGAACTGCCCAGGAATGTCACCTTAGATGCCCATAGGAAGCTTCACCAACAGGGTCGGGATCTGCACAGAAAGCAACAGAACTGGCAAAAATCTGTCTCCAGAGCTTAAGAATCTGATTCTGTATTGATATAGCCAAAGTACAGATATATACTTTGTTTTCTCTTTCCACATGATGGATTTGGTAATGCTACTATATTCGCCTGCCTTTCTCTTGTTACATAAAAAAGAAACTTCTTTTAGAAAAACAATTAATGACAAACTCATGAGTGACATAAGACTCTTTAAGGGCTTTCCAAGTAATTAGATCTAACATATCTAGGACTCCTAATTGCGAGTCAAATGAATAGGGATATCTCCTATTGAATAGGAAGAGCAAAGCAACAATAATAAGTTCAAAATTTCAACCTCTTTGGACTGTATCTAAATCATTAATTCACTCATTCTGGTTTAATGCTAGAAGTGTCCCATCGGATAGATGCGGGCTCACCTTTTGAGCTTCAAAACTTGGGATTTTCCTTGTCCTTCTCTGCTTGGAAGCCCTCAACCTCGAGTTGAGCTGTGGTCGAACATCAAAGACCCACTATATCTACTTGCTATCAAACAATCAATCACCTTGCTTCTGTTGCTGCTTAAACAGATCATGCATTCCTCCATTTAGACAGAGAAAAGTGGCGCAGCTCCTTTTAACAGTCTGGATATTGCTTCAGAATGCCATGTGATTGTTAGAGTTCATCGAACAGTCTTAATCTAACCATTGGACTGGTGAAAATTATTTACACGTCAATTTGATCGTCCATCGCATATTTCCCAAAAAAAAAGTCAATGTAGAGACTTGGTTCTGGAGCTTGGACAGCTGGATCTACTTCATTGTCCAACGGAATTGCGGAAAAGTTTTCTGATGCTGCAATTTCTAGGTGGACTGGTCCATCAGTCTGTCTCGATCAGCGAGCTCAGGCAAAATATCTCTTATCATATTTTTAATCTTTGCTTCAACTTTAAACTGGATATCTTCCCAGCTCCTTTTACAACTTTGGTTCTTTATTGTCTTCGTCCTTTTGTTCACTCAGAACTGTCAAACTGATTTTTGTCTTTTCTCCCTCGCTGTTTTATGTTCTTTTGGAGGTTTCTTGGTCTATTATTCTAACATATGATGCTTCGTAGGTAAACAATTGCTTTGGAAGATGAAATTGATTATTTATTTCATGTTTTGACGGTCAAAAACATAAAACTGAATTTTCTCTTACATATTCTAAACTCATCTGCAGCAACGAACCTCTTTAAGATGCTTCTGAAGTACAGACCTGAGGATAGAGCTGCAAAGAAGGAACGCCTTCTCAAGAGGGCTCAGGCTGAAACTGAAGGGAAGACAGTTGAGGTCAAGAAGCCTATTGTTGTCAAGTATGGGCTCAATCATGTTACATACCTTATTGAGCAGGTTTGAATAACTTACTACACTTAATTTTTTTTTCCTACTAGTTTTTCTCACTTTATTAGTGTTGGACTGGGAATTCTGGCCAGCTTGTAATTCAAGTGTTCTTCCATAGATACCCTAAAGAGCTATACTTTTATCATTTCTCATTGGAAAAAAAAAATGAAAAAGGAAACAAAGGGACCTTTTTTTTTTTTTTGGGAAAAAACAAAGAGACTTGAGGTTCCATTTTGTTTACTCAGATCTCGATGGCCCCATGTCACAACTGGTTCAAATACTTCAGCAGAATGGAGCTTAATCTGTTCTGCCATGCAGCCTGTGCTTATTGTGTGTGCATGTGAGGTGGTGCAGTAATTAGGAAGTGCATCAGTTGCGGCCTTATTTTCTACCTTTCTACTGCACATTAACATTAGCACAATGACCAATAAAGATGTGGAGTTTTGAAAGACGTAAAAGAAGCAAGTGGAATAGAAAACAATCTAAGCTTTTTTGCCTTTGTAGTTGCAATTTCATTATCACACTACTAAAGTGGTTCTTATTTCTGGCAGAACAAGGCACAATTGGTTGTCATTGCTCATGATGTGGACCCAATTGAACTTGTGGTCTGGTTGCCTGCCTTGTGCCGCAAGATGGAGATTCCTTACTGTATCGTGAAAGGAAAAGCACGTTTGGGAGCGGTAAGTTTGCTGTGACACTGCATCATCTTCTAATATTTTGATGGTAGCTGGCTACACTATTGGAGGTGCTCATTGTTGCAACCATGAGGTTGTAGGGTCAAGTCATGTGACTTATCAAAAGGGAAAAAAGAAAGAAAGAAAAAACCTTCTGCTTTTCTTTTCAGATCGTCATCATCCTCAGCCGGGCAATAATTGATACTTCCTTTTGGTATTATTTTATTGTTTTCCTAACAGATTGTTCACAAGAAAACTGCAGCAGTTTTGTGTCTGACCACTGTGAAAAATGAGGACAAGCTGGAATTCAGCAAAATCTTAGAAGCTATCAAGGTGAGGAACATGTAGTCTAGTTTTCATCATTCTTCTTTATCCTGGTACTTTTTTGCCAACCACCTGTTTGTAGTTTTGAATAATAAATCCCGTCTTCTTTCCTGTTCCATCTGTCACACTTGCCAATGTGGCATTTCCATTAGCACCGAACAATTGGGCAGATGGGCAAATGTGGAGTTTCATGTGTATAATTAGTAAAATCTTGTGTTCTTGTGGTGTTCCATAGCTTATCTGAAGTGGCTGATATATATCTGTTTCAGGCTAACTTTAATGACAAGTACGAGGAGTACCGGAAGAAGTGGGGAGGTGGGATAATGGGCTCCAAGTCGCAAGCCAAATCCAAGGCCAAGGAGAGGCTACTACAGAAGGAAGCTTCCCAGAGGATGAACTAGGCTTTATATTTCCTTTTAATAGTCAAAATCACAAACTTCTGTTCTTCGTGTTTGTTTTAACATTTCCATTTTGTAGCTGTTAGTTATTTGAGACACCTCTTTCCTGGTTCCTTCTATTTCAACTTCTGTTTACTGCAAGGTTCACATTGTGAAGGGTAGGATACTTTTTGAGATGTTTGCAGAATTTTGTGGGCATTTCCTGGTCTCCAATTTCCTCTGGACATATTTCGATCGTTGAAAGACTTGAGTTTATGCTTCATGCTTTTTGCATAATACTTTACCTGAGCTGGAACAGTTATTTTACTCATTGTATGTAAATAGTTACAGGTAAACTTAGTGCCGGGAAAGCTGTCTAGATGATTTAAATGGGGCCGATGTGTCCTAGAAAGCATCCTGGATTACAAGATTTCCCTCTTTGATCGGTGGCCCTGCAATCGGCAAAAAAGGAATATTGTAATTTCTGATGGGTTGTGTGCTTTAAATTCTGATTTAAATTCATTATTTATTACAAACTTGATTGAGCACTTGGCCAGCTTCATTAAGCAGGCAATTGCAGAGTTACAATTCTTCTCAAAGCACTTTGATCAGTGCGGTTCTATTGAATCGCACTAGTTAGAGTGATACCATTAGATCAAATATCTCTCCCCCCCACGTGATGTTGCATTGTCTTCAAATTGTGGCGGATGGCTTCAATTCATGAGAACATGAACTAGTTGGGCGAGTGATGGATTTATGGTTATCCTTCGGTCTGGTCTGTCCTAGTTATGAAAAACAGCCGTGAATTTTTGCGGGTTACAAGATCCAGGGTCTGGGGGTCACTCTCTGAGTGTTAATATTTTGATATTGTTAGTTTTGAGCTTGGAGCATGCCATATTTAGGGTAGTGATCAGGTGTCCAGCCCCATGCAAATTCTCCTTTTCGAGCCCACTTCAGTGCAAGCCAATCAAAGCAGTTAGAAGAGATTGAAGGGTTTTAGTGTAAAGTTTTTGACTGGAAAACCAACACCATCAGATCATTCTTTGATTGATGTTCTTAAGATTTTAACAGTTTTTTTAAGTAATGGTGTATAGAAAGAGTGTTGTCCAGTCGCAACAAAGTTTTAGTTCACGTTGGATTGTGCCTGAGGGCGGGGTTGTGATTTTAGCGGGCCCTTGATGGGAGTTTTTTTAGTCTGCCAATGGGCCAGAATCTGGATCTGTTCTTGGTCCTCGTTGGTGGCTTTAAACTTGCATGAGAGTACGTTGGAGATGGTTCAGACCCATGTTTGGAGTCCACAACCTTTAATGGTCCAGATGGTTGGAATTGGATAGTAGCATCTTAAACCCGAACATGATGATCTCGTATTCCTCCTCAACTCTCGACAGGCTAAGGCCTGGACCCAGGTGGGTCAAGTCTGAATCCAGACTATTGACAGCCCTAGGTGTAAATGGATTTCTTTTAACCAACCATGAACAGTTGTCTTTTTCCTACATTTAAAATACCCTAGTCATTCTGCAAAGATGGAGATGGGATCTTTCAGCGCTAGACCGCTCCTCCCTCCTGGTCCTTGCCAGCTTTATATGGACTAAGGACCTCCATCAAAATAATTGATTAAAACGCACAACATGTTCGCATGTTTCTTGAATATATGGTGCTTTGCACGTCCTCTCCCCTCTCTACTTCTAAACAAAAAAATCCAAAGCCTACTATGAGTGTGTGTGTGTGTATATATAAAAACATATGATATGAACATTCCAACATCAAATGAACCCATCTCTACCACCGCATTTATTCTCCTTTTTTTATTTGAGAAATTGTCCCAAGATGAGGCCTTCTCTTTCATTTATCTTCCTATTATTCATTTTACACCTCCTTAATGGAATCCATGGAAACCCACTTCAATCTCTCAAGGAAATGGCTGTGGGTTCAACCAAAAGGGTCTTGCCCAAGCCTAAAGACATTAATACTGTGCCACAAGATTACTTGTCTTTCAGTTACTATGCCAAGAGCTGTCCCAATCTGGAAGCAATTGTTCACAAGAAAGTGAATGGTTGGATAGACAAGGATTACACTCTGGGTGCCAGCCTCATTAGGTTGCATTTCCATGACTGTGCTGTTAGGGTAAGCAGATTCTGCATCAGTGATTTATTTTTTAAATTTTTCTTCCAGTGTGGGCTTTAGCTTTTTCATTTTTCAGTGTTGTTTGAATATTTGGAACCTTGATCCAGACTCGGAAATAATGCATCAGTGAGTCGAGTCACTCGGGTGAGTCAGATCAAGTACTTATTCAGATTATTACTGGGGAATTCTCCAATTTGGAGGTTTTCTTGGAATATTACTGGGGAGATGTTATGGAAAAGAACTACTTCTTAAATAATTTAAAGTAAAAATCACCATCATAAAAAACTAGTTATCATCTGTGCATCATCCAATCAGTATGGAGCCAGCTTGGATTTAAAATAAAAATGATAGATGTTTAATTGAAATTACTTTTAAGCGCGTTTTTTTTATACATAAATCTCTCTTTTTCTTAAGAATGTTATCCAATATAGATATCATGATATTGTCTTATATATTCAACAATATTTTTTTACATAAGGTCTTGAATGGGTTGGATTCAGGTCTAAATGGCTATAGAGATAGTCAGAACCATGGAACATCCTTTGGTAAATGGACAATCCAAAAATGCCAAATCAAATTTGTGGGGCACATTAGTTAAATATAATATTGGGTGGCTGCATATGCTTAATGCACTTATGCACAAATATAATATATAGTGGTTGCATGGGTTACTCGGGTCTTTGGCCTTCAAACCCATGGACCCAACCCTAAACCAGAAAAAATAAAAAAAAATGTGTTCATATCTAATATATTAGGTCCATAGCCATTTCTTTTATCAAGGTAGGCAATGTATGTGTTGCTGCCCATGGGCCATGACATGTGCATGAGATTTTGATGCAGGGCTGTGATGGTTCAATCCTTTTGAACCATAGGGACAGTGAGAGAAGTGCCAAGTCCAGCAAAACCCTGAGAGGTTTCCAAGTGATTGATGACATCAAAGCAGAGGTAGAGAAAAAATGCCCAAGGACAGTTTCTTGTGCAGACTTACTCACGGCTGCTGCTAGAGATGCCACTGTCAGGGTAATAGTAATACACCCTTTCATTTTTCTCTCTATTGATCTTCTCTAGTTCATTAGAAGGAGGAAGTAGAGATTACTGCTTATTTATATGTTCTATATCTAATATGATGTATGAATAAAAAAGACAGATTGGAGGACCATTTTGGGAGGTGAATTTTGGAAGGAAAGATGGGGTTGTTTCTAGTGCCAAAGAAGCAGAGATGGTTCCCATGGGCCATGAGAATGTCACTTCTCTCATTGAGTTCTTTCAATCAAGAGGCTTGAATATGCTTGATTTGATTATCCTCTCAGGTACCATTCATTTACTCATTCCATATATTTGATTGGTGGTTTTCACGTACGGGCAGTGGCGGAAAACTAAAAAACTTTCCCTTGGAGGGGCCACCATGTAAAAAATAAAAAAATAAAAAAAAGAAAGAAAGAAAGAAAGAAAGAAAAATCAAATCATGGGGTACTGTGTGCGTCTAAATAAAGAAAGAAAGAAAAATCAAATCATGGGGTACTGTGTGCGTCTAAATATATCATAAAACTAATGTAAAATATGGGGGTATTCCGCCCCCGCCTAAGGAGCTCCCACGAAGCTGACATATAGGTGTGGGAATTTTGATCCACGTCTCAAAATTTAACTAAGCTTTTCATGTTGTTGCAATTAGGTAAATGCTTATTATAACATGATTTGCAGGATCA
Source organism: Persea americana (assembly GCA_029852735.1). NCBI lineage: Eukaryota > Viridiplantae > Streptophyta > Magnoliopsida > Laurales > Lauraceae > Persea > Persea americana. The sequence continues at coordinate 89,676,307 of CM056810.1, forward strand.
CATACTATTGGAAGAAGTACATGTGGCTCAATCCTAGATAGGCTTTATAACTACAAGGGAACTGGCAAACCAGATCCTACCCTTGGTACGAAGTATCTCAGTTTCTTGAAGAGAAAATGTAGATTAGCCTCAGAATATGCTGATCTTGATGGCTCAACACCAGAAACCTTTGATTCAGCTTACTATACAAACCTTAAAAAAAAGATGGGGTTGTTGTCCACAGATCAATTGCTCTACTCTGATCTGAGGACGGGCCTGATTGTCGCTGCATTGGCCACACAGCCAATGCTTTTCTATCAACAGTTTGCAGTGTCCATGGTGAATCTTGGAAACACCCAAGTCCTCACAGGAAATGGTGAAGGAGAGATCAGAACCAATTGCAATTTTGTCAATCCTTAAGTGCTTCCCACTTTTATTGTCATTGAATTGGAATAAGTTTATGGTTGCATTCAGATCGCAATAAAGTCCAATATTTTGATGTTGATTTTTTGTTAAATTCTACTCCAATATGGTTATTTTGTGCCCCCAAAGTGAAGAAAGAATGAGAAATGATTATACCATGCCTACAGTAGTTAATGCATCATTTGATAGACAAGCAAAATATTATGGTGTAATTTTCGTATTTTATACACGATCAATTTACAATATGTATCAGAGTGAAGTAAAATTTGGGTCAATGTCTACAGGCAAGTAGGCGTGTAATATAATCGAGTTGGATCCATTAAGCATGGGCCTCATATCGCTCAAATCAAGTAGTTTTCTGTCATTGTTTTGTTGGTAACACTCATTATAGCAAGTAGGATCACAACCCAAAACTGGCACACTTATTAAACGGGTCGGAAGCATCTACCTAAGTCCAGCCACAAAGTAAAAAGGGTAACTCAACTGTGCATTTTTAGGCTGCAAAAGGATAGGATTGACAGGTTGGACCAAGAATTGCCCCCAATATTCCTATCATAATACTGATTATTGGCCCCATGTACTGAAACTGAGTATCATGAAAAGTCGCACAATATCATGAGTATCATTGAGTCATGACCCCCACAAAACTCTACTGGGATAAGTAATTACTACTTCCATTCAAGTGTTGATTAAAAAAGATTCCATTGGGCTCCAATTAGTTATTTAAAGCTTAAGAACGAAAGGGATGTTAAAGCAGATAATGATTGGTGATGAGAAAAAACATATATTTTATTCAAGACCCAGGAGTTCCTTACCAGGAAAGTCCGATCTTCTAGTGATCCTACTGTTCTCCTGATTAGACCCATAGGTAATATCTGATGCAACAAAGAACTGGTCATCTGATATTTGAATAGTAAATGCACAGTTACAGAGATCATCATCCCAGCACCTAAACTGGGTCTGGGATGATCATAATTACCTAATTTGCAATTTGATTAATTCACATTGGAGTTCACAATTTGTAATTTAAATCTTTACTGGATGAATGAATTTGGTAGAGTAGGTTTATTTGATTCACATCTCAATTCATCTAATTCGCAGTTCAAATTCAAGAAGTTTGATGAACTAATTCATTAGTGTCCATGCCATCACTACGGCCCACATCTAAAATCTAGATCACCGAGGATAACTATTCTTTAGATTTACTGTGGCGAGATTTTACTAATTAGCATTGAGCCCATATGGATTGATTGTGTGTAAAATAAATGGTTAAAATAAAAACCAAAGTAGAATTTCATATTTTACTAGTCAGCAATGTTAAGGTGACACTCTGATTGGATTATATATAAATTAGAGCACTGATACCTAGGAGCGCCATGCTTTTGAATTGCTTGGATTTTTTGGTGGGCACCACAAATGGATTTATATGACTCAATCTAGAGAACTTTGCGAAACTAGTTCTATGAAAGTGTTTGTGAATTGAGCCACAAATTGAACTATTCGGAGTTTGAAGACCTCGTGAATGAACTAGATTACTATGGGACGGTTGTTCATAAAGGAGTCATAATCCTATATATGCTTAGACCCCTCAAGATGGGTATCATCCGGAAGAACTGCTTGTTTTAACCACATGTTTTGACTCGAACAAGCTTTAAAAATTCCCTATTGACATGCATTTTGCTGTGAGCTGACTAATTACTGCTTCCTTTTCAGAACCATCTTCACTCTACGCCTAAGCACTTTACAGTAATTTTTTCTTAGAGAGTTGTTGTTGTCATATGATGACTGATGAGAATGAGATAAAACAAACAAAACATTCATCTTTCACGAGCGATCAAGTATGGGTTGGGTCCAGGGTGAAATCATGGGTAAATGGATCGGAACTCAAATCTTTCTATGGATGAATTTGTTTCTTGTCTGAATCTTACGTGGATCCTGCATGATGATTGTTAAATTGATGCATGCAAGTCCTTTTTCGCTATCAAAATCAAGTATCCTGACCCAATTGCACATCTGGTCCAACATGCACCACTGGTCCTCATTCTTCTTTTTGAATAGCCCGAACTTCAAAGAAGGGACAGGATGATTGGATTATCCACAAAATTTCCTTGGTATATATTCGTCTATTCGATTTGCAACTTCTTGATACAGTAAAAAGATCACTTGTTTTGAAGTTGAAATTCTTGCCAATAATGTGTTGGATCTTGATCCAGCATCAATCAATTTAAAAAGTATAAGATTTGTTCTCGATCTGGATTCAAGCAGAGGTTCAAGCCCATCTAGCATGCTAAAAAAAACCGAGCATCAAAATATTGTTGAGTAAGCAAGCAAGGCTCTTAAAATGACAATATAATCAAAATTCCATGATCAAAACATGTGGACTCCTAAAATATATACTTTTTTTCATTACAGTTATAGTTGCCTTTAATTCAGATCTTTAGATTGAAAACACAAATATCTGGATTATTCCAATAATTTTTTTCGAAATTTTGAATTGAAACATCCTTCCATGGCATGTAAACTCAATCTACTTTACACCTGCAAGGGCATAACAGTAATTATAAAATAACCATGAGGGCAATATGGGTATTGTGGGCTGCATATTGAGAGAGACATCTCACCTTGGCTTTGGGTGCCCTGTCCTACAACTTTTCTCTTAAAACTTGGGCTCATTCACCTTTTATCATTGCATGTCATGCAAGTCAAGTCGAGAAGAAAAGAACACATAGACGAGAAAAAAATTACAAGGATCCTGCTTTCCATCATCCTCTCATCTATCACTTTCATGCCATTTCAAACTTGTGATTTGCAAAATGAAACCAGAAAGATTCAGTAGCTGTCCATACAAAAAAGGATCAGACACAGCTACAAACATCTATCTAAACAACAAAACCAGCATAAAAACAACTTACTAGAAAGACCCTAACTCCCCTTTTACTTACTATACACAGTGGATTACACTAATGTCATATACACTCTAACCACAAAGTTTTTTGAATTGTATGCACTTAATAACAGTCGTAACATGTAGTCCTCAATGTAATTGCTTCAGTCCATCAATCTGGGTCGGCTTAATGAGTACTACTGTCAATATTATATCATCTTCAATGACGATTATGATGAAAATCCACTTTAACAACTGCCACTCCGCGTCTCATCATTAATATATAGATGCTTCCGTTACTGATAGTAACAGCAGAGATTGGAGCTGAAAACAAGACTAAATTATGTTCTGGCAACTGTTAGCGGAGCAGTTGGACTCCCTTCACCTATCCATACAGAACTGGATTTGATGAGGCGCAATGCAAATAATAAATAACTATAAAAACATGTAAGGAAGTCACACATCCTAGTACTACTCTCATCCAAGCAGGCATAATTATGATTACTTACCGATTAGAGATGGGGTTAGGGCCACTTGGGACTTCATGAGCACTTGCGTTGAAGAGCCTCTCACCCCACGATGAAGTGGTGGGGATGGCGGGTGCCTCTCTGTGACGTGCATCGAGTGAGCTCGTCTCTGGAGGACCATGCACCTCTATGTTTTGATTGGTTCTATCACCCTTACCATGGTTGTCGTCCTCCATGACAACGGTGACGACAACTTTGTCATGTTGCTCTGCGGTAACGATGATGAGATGGAGAAGAATGAGAGTGATGACGGTCACAAGCCCTATGGTGTAAGCGACCCAGGTCTTGTTCTTGCTAGCAGTTTCATCAACAGCCATGCACATTAGCTAAAACCACCACCTAGTAGCCCCTGATCGAGAAATATCCATGAGGTGATGAGGGTTGGTTTAGAGACTAAAGACTAAAAAAGAAAGAAGAGTGTAGTGCCAATGATAGATGTGATGTTGAGGCAAAGCAACACTAGTAGAGAGAGAGAGAGAGAGAGAGAGAGAGTGATGAAAGGTAAAGTGATGAAAGAGAGAGAACCCTTTTCTTTGTTGGGCGGTTGAAGTAGTCAAGATGAGGGCGTCTTCTGCCTTGTCCTATGGCAAAGAAGCAACACAGAGGTCAATTTTATGGAACCGGATCCCCTGTTTGGACGAATCAGGGGCCGACAGCTGTAGGGGCGAGGGGGGCGGAGGAAAGAGAAAGCTCTTTCCTCGCCCCCTGATTGGTTGGACGAAACAGGAGATCCGTTTCCTATTTTTATAGTCTCCCAAGAGGACTGGATGGACCCCACATGATGATGAGGGAAGCCGTAGGTCCATGCACAATATACTAGGATCAGGATTATATGGGGCCCAGTTATTCCAATAATCAGCGGCGTACCCCCATATATGGTTGGGGGCAGTCGCCCTGTAACCCATACGAAGAGTTTGAGTACACCGTCAAAACCCATGTGAAAGTTCTTGGTCTGCCCTAAAAACCAATTGCCTATTTGGGTCGGCCCCCCGTGCTATGAAAGTCTTGTGGTATGAAAGTCTTGGCTCTGCCATTGCCTATAATCAGCAAATAGATAAAACCGTTTGCATTCTCGATGGGTTTTAAAATTTTCTTGATGTGGATTTAAGGATCAAAGTGAAAAGTACTATCACTGCAGTCTTTAGGTCAAAATGATGTTCTTTCATGTAATCGACGAGAAAAACAACAGCTTCGGTCACCCTATGTTTAATGGCTTTGTACCAAACAGCTGATAACATCCAGTGGGCCAGTCTTTTTTTTTTTTCTTCTTTAAATGATAATATCCCCTCCTTCTGAAGTCTAAGAACATGGTATTATATGTTTGGTATAGCTATAAGATCTTTCAAGCATCTTTTTGTAGAATGGGGGCATTGATCTAGAGAAATCCAAAGTTAAAAAGGAGTAGAACTCCACTGTGGGGCCCACTTGCTGAAATCCAAATTGTTCAAAATAAACATCCTCCATGTGTATGAGGTATCGTCAAATTTTATGTCAATCAGAGTTTTTGTCACCATTGGATTAACCGTTTGATAAAAAAATGCGACTAATACTCTCTTATGCATCTTCATTATCATGTTTTTCATTAAACATTCAATCCATCGAACGGTGGGACAAATCCTCATTGATGTTAAATTTAAGGTAACATCATATATCCAAAGGGAGTTTATTTTGCATAATTCAATTTCAATAGGTAGGCTCCACTCCGAAGTTCCACTAACTTAGGGTTTCTCCATGTTAAAACCTTAGAGAATCCGGACTCCTTTTTGCAAGAGGATTTTCATTTTCTACATGTGAATCAACAACGGAGTGAAAAAAAAAAAACAAAAATCAATCCAGTGAAACAACATTATATTTCTTTCATGCTTTTTCTACTGATAAATACAATGCCAAACTATTTGTTTATTTGTGGTCTGATGATAATGTACTCGTACAAACTGCCTTCCCTGAAGATTTTTATTCGGGTCATTACAAACTTGAAATTGATATTAGTCACTTCATAAACCAATTGATATTAGTCACTTCATAAACCAATATGTAAAAGTAAAAAGTTTCTCCAGCACCCTTGAAAAGCCAATCAACTTATTCAGCCAAAAGTAAAGAAAGGGTTTTGACTCAAAAAGGGTCAAGGCTTGCTCTGGGTAAGAGGAATATGTTGCCGACAGTTTGTTCTGGTCAGTAAAGTGGAGCTAAAGTAACAATTCCAAATTTCAAATAAAGATTCCAAAATGTCACTCCTAAATACTGTAGAAGTGGGGCTATGGTCTTGATCCTACTCCAACTTATTTGAAGGCCATCAAATACAGTGAATAATAAGTTGAGTAGATCAGCTCACCCAATTCTAAGACATAATTAGTCAAGGTTTTAAAAACAAGAGATACTATACATTCATTTGGTGGGCCACACCTGTTGCAGCGATGGATGTGGAGAAGTACACAAAGAAAGTATCAACATACTATCTTGAGGTCAAGACACTAGCATATGCACAATAAAACGAATTTAATCAGACTCTTCTACAAAAACATGGAAAACAGATTCATAGCTCTACAGATAATGGAAAAAGAAACCTTCAGCAAAGTACATAGAATGAAGATGGATGGGCTAGTCAAATGCCAATGCTCTTATAGCCATACAATATGCACTCGCAGAGGTTACTAAATTTCATTTTTTGGCGAATCAATGTATAAGATTTATTATCACATAGAAACTTCAACTCTAGTTTGAATGATCCTCTGCCCACAGGCAGTATGCTACAACCTCATGAACTGTGTTATAGTTTCTTCTCTTTTCTACTCTTTTTTAGACTTTTATTTAAACAGTGTCTCGAGCAGTTTGATCAAACCATCAGAGCTTTGAGAACTTCGGTTTTCTTTTCTGCATATGAGCAGACACAGCCTCCTCCAGATCGTCCGAAAGAAGCATTGCTGAATTCCATGTAGCCACATAATCTAATCCTTGATGGATGCTAAGATCCCTGCTTCTAACCAACACCTCCTTTGTCCCCGAGACAGCAAGAGGCGACTTCTCTGCGATTGCTGCCATTAAACGGAGTATGATCATGTTAGCATTGTGTTTTTCAGATTTCATCATTCTGCAATGTTTCTGCACTGACAATTGCTTCTTTTTCTTTTTTTTTTTATTGTAACAATCTGAAAACCTTTACTAAGACTGTGACTTATCCACTGTTGCATATCATTTTCCAAGATCTTCTGTCTAAAAGGAATTAACAGCTTTTGAGAATGAAGATTTTCATTTTAAATTATTTCTTTAAATTTTTAAAATTTTCTTCCATGAAGGGGAGGACGACACATTCATAGACCAAAATCCATAGGTCACATTTGGATCCTCGGAAGTCGGAACTCAGTTACTCTGCTCTGGACTCAGTTAACAACAAAATCTAATTGCCAGAAACTCTTCACCTGAAAATTGGTCATGGCAAGGAACAAAACTGTCACTTACAGGTCAGTAAGGTTATCCAAATGCCTGATCTCTCATTTATGCATAAATTGATTTATCTATCTCAGTTTGCAAAGATCCAAACAGGCCCTAACTGACAGATCAGGCCATGGCCATTAAGGGCCTAAGACCATGTTTCAAACCACAACTAGGGTTAAGGGCCTCAGACCATTGTCATACCACAATTAGCATTTGCTGTTGTGCTGGGTCACTGTTGTTCTCAGGCCTTCTTTACATTTAATATACATTTTACAGAGTCTCACTTAATGCCAAAGGAATGCTGTTTGCAATGGTAGGTGAGCAGCTGCAAAGAAGACCAGAAAGAGGCTCTTGTAAGATGCATGAAAGGGTTATATGTTCCAGGAACTAGGAAAATGGAGAGGCAGTAAAGGCCTTAAAAGTAGTAGTAAGGAAAGCCATGACAAATTGTAAAGTAACTGAAAACATGGGTTCAAAAAGAGTTGAGTGGAAAAGCAGATCTCACAAAGCCTACCCTAAAGAGATGGATGAGGCCTTGATAGTGATGATGATGACCAGTCCCCTCAGCACAAGCTAAAACCCAGGTCTCCTCCACATTGAAGCAGCACCTAACCAACTAGCTACAGCAGTTGCTCACTTTTAACACTTCAAAATTGTTCCAGTGAAGGCAGGAAAGTGAGTGGAAGTTTTGGCAGGTTTAGAGGCTCTTCGGATGTTTTGCGGGTTTGTACCATGAAAAGTTAATAGTGTGAGTTTTGTGAGTTTCATTTTCCTTTTCAACGAAATCAAGATGCTGTCTTCTTCAGTGCAGGTAGAATTTAAGCATGTGCTTCCATTGGCCAATGGAATGGCAAATTCTTTGGCAAATTAGGGAAGATTGACACTCTCCTTTTTTCTCCTTTCTTGCTGTAGTTTCCTTCGTTTTGTTTGCTATAATGCCTTTATACCATTGTTCACCAATCCGGTTAGGCTGTTTTCCTTGCTCGTAATCTTACTGTTTTAATATAAAATTTGGTTAAGGATTAAAAAAAGATAGGAAAATAAGTTTGTTTTAAGGTATCTACGAGTTGTGTTCAGTACAAGTCGGGGGAAATGAATACTCACCCAACACACAGCAGGACCCTGACAACATCCAAATCAGTCCCTCTGCACCGTCTGACAGGTTTAAGAATGTGATGCCAAATACGCCCCCATGACAGACACTGGTTGGGTCAGGTTTGGTACCATATTTCCCCTACTCCCCTTGATGCATGAAATAGCCACATATGTTCTACTAAAAGATTACATTCTTTCATCTTACAGTAGTTAATAGATGGGTCATAAACAGGCAAGTAGGTAAGAATCCAAAAGCTGAAGCTGCCATTAAATCAACTTGGGCCGACGACTATAAGTTTGCACCCACCCTTACCCTGTGAAAACCATGCCAAAACTGCCTCAACAGGAGTGGGAATCTAATGACATGTGGAACTTCATTTGCAACTAGAGGGTATCTAAGACGACTAGATAGACGTACACCACCCTCATTTGCAACTACAGTTTTAGAAGGATCCAACATATGCAACGACATGGTAGCTAAGAAATGAAAATATTATTAGTCACTACCAGGGGCGGACCCAGGAATTTTTCCTTGTGGGGGGGGGGGGGGGGGGGGGTGGGGGTGGTTGGGCACTGTATAGAAACAAAATCTTGAGAGGGCCACACATAAAAAAGTGCATATAATTTTCAAAATATATAGGGTTTTTTGAAAATTTTGGGGGGCCATAAGTAGAAAACGATAAATTTTCCTAAAACATAAGGGGGTATTCTGAAATTTTTGGGGGCCCATGGCCCCTGACAGCCCCTCCCTGGTTCGCCACTGGTCACTACCATTTGTGACTTCCATGCAGTACATTTACATTTGGAATACACACATTTATAGATGTACAAGAAGAATAGAGGTGCATATTTAGTTTGCAAAGGCCTCCTTTTGTTTTCAAGGATCTATTACTGACAATAGACATAAATGCATCTTTTTTTTGGAATAAAGCTGAATTCCCTTTAAAATTTTTGTAATATTGTATTGTGAATATTTGACATGTTGACATCAAAGTTTCTCCGGTCCAAAAATATCGGTTTTTGCCTTACTTGTCCATTTTGTTATGGTCTCCAATCTATTTTGGCTGCAAAATGGAACTTTTCAGTGTTTTGGCCATTTATTCAATAGGAGAAAAAAATTGGAAGAAGGAAAAATTAGTAGAATTGTAAAAAATTCATGCATCAACTTCACTATGTAAATGGCCATTTTCCTACTTAATTTGCAGCCACTTTCCTTTGTAAAACACACCGCACAGTTTTTGGGTTTAGGATTTTTTCGGAAAAGTGAAAATAGAGAGAAAGATGTGTTTGCAGGAAACATAACAAATATGAATGCCTTTAGGATGTCAGATAACCTTTAGATACTAATCTTTTTAATTCTGGAGGGGTTGATGTGAGGGAAAAAAATCTAATATGTCTGGAACAGAATCAGTTAATTCTGGCCAGAAATAGATCGGAATACTGGGCAGCAAAGTCATATGTGCTTGAAAAATATGGTTTTTCTGAGTCATTCCTGTTGCAGGCATTTATACATTTGGCAAGCACAATTATATTTTTAGTTGTGCATTTTGCACATTCTTTTACATATTATATTTTCTGTTATGTTTCCCCATTACTAATTACTAAGCAGCTTGCTTATTCTTATTTTTCAGAAAAGGTACCAATCCCAACCGAATCCCATGTTGGGCATGCATCAAGGTGGACCACACAGAAGTATTTACAAATTAAAAGTACCCTGGATACTAAATATTGAAAATCTAAAAACAAATGATATGTATCAGATGATATTTGAAACCATACGTACCTTGGGCAATGGCTGACACACCCTCTTCCATCTCTTGCTTGGACTTGAAGACCCTAGAAACCAACCCTAAGTTCTTTGCTTCTGTTCCACCAAACCTCCTCCCTGTCATGGTCAGCTCCATTGCATTTCCGAACCCTACGATCCTTGGCAACCGCTGCAGCGTGCCAAGATCTGCTGCCAACCCCAGATCCACCTCCTTCACCTCAAAGAAAGTTGCCTCTGTACAATACCTGGACCACACCAAACACTTGTTGAATCTAATAGCAAATGTTAAATTCATAGTCTTCACTGTGTCCTCTGTTTCTTTAAGGCAAGTTTGTGTAATAGAGAGGAAATTGTTTCCCATTTTGTGAGACACCTTTCTGTTCAGAAAGGCAAAATTTTGAACCAACTTCCTGCATAGAGGAAATTCAAATCTGATGCGGGCAGTGGCGGACCCAGGATTTTTGTTTAGGTGGGGCTAAACTCTTATTCGACTTTGCTAACTTTTTCTTAAATTAACAATATCAAAAGATCAAAAAAATCCATTTAAATCGACACAACTCTTTTCCATGCTCGGATCTCCTGCCCGATAGAAGGGTCTTTCCACTACCTCTTCCAATTTTAGGTGATCATCAATTCATCATCGTCAAAATAACCAAAGATAATATTTTCTTTAATCCTAGGCATTTGGATGCCTTGAAACGGTAATTTGGGTGAGCACCCATTTACCCAATTTGGGTTTTAAAAGGAATTTTATTTGGATATAAGGAATTTGATTGCCTACACTTACCTTAGCTATAAAAATAATTCCTTATAGTTGGTCATAGGCTCACGGCAAAGAAAAAAAACGCCACTTAAATGTAACTCAAGTTATCCAAGCATATGAACCCTAAGGCCTGATTTATGTATGAATTGAAGTTTAAAGTGTACCCAATGGTGATTTGGTCATCTTTGGACTAGTAGATATTCTGTGATTTAGGGCTTAGTGTTTGGATTAAGATTTGGGGATTTAGGGTTTGAAATTAGGATTTGAGAATTAAGGGTTCACATTCAGATATAGAGTTATTCGGATTATACTACAACTGAGGAGGAAGATTGTTTTATTTAGAGTTATTTGGTGAGAGAGAGACTCACCAGAAGAAGACCAGCGATGAAAAGCTTGACATGCGTAAAGAGGATCCCAGACTCTCACCAGAAAGAAGATGTCAAAAGAGATCGGCGTGAAGAGGATTTGTTTTCAATCTTTTCAGTTTTTAATGTGGGGCGATCACGAGGTTTAGACGTGGGGCGACCGTATTATATATACGTAAGAAATGTACAATAGCCATTTAAATATCATGTAATTTCAGAATGGTAGCCCCAGGTCATTTATATCTAGGTCCGCCCTTGGACGCGGGAGGTGGAGAGCAGGATTCCTCTCCTGTGTGGAAAAGGAATTCCATGAAGCACATAATCCTTGTCACACAACCGCACCCTTAAAATAAGGGTTGCTCATCATTTGGCTCACCAAACCATGGCCCTACTCATGTAAAAATGTAGAGTGGGGCTCTTGTGCAAAACCTAGGTGACAATTTTATGTTCTTTTTTGAATGGTAACTGAATTTTATTGGAAGCTAAGCAGCATAAAAGACATATACTGAGAAGCAACAACAAAGAAACCAACAAAAACAGATGAAAAGGAATACAGCCTTTTTTCCATTTTGTTTTTTATTTTGGGAAAAAATTCCCCTGTATTTTCAAACAAGCTTAGAAAGATTCTTGCGTTTTTCGAGTTACAAAAACTCCCTAGACTCATTGTCAAATGAAAGTAAAGTTTCATACTGTCAATTTCAATTTTAAAGTGAAATGTTGAGTATATGACAATATTTTTCCTTAGCCTTTAAGATGATTTCAAGTAAATTCTGCCTTGATAAAGTTTTAAATTATGGCTGACAGCTATACTATACACTAAAATATTTATCCAAATCTCAGGCTCACTGAAAGTAAAATGGAGCCACATTTACCAAAAGAAACCACCACAAAGACAGCAACAACATCCACATCTAATCTAAGTTGTGGGCCAACCTTAACCTCATACCAGTGAAAAGACTTAAGCTAGGGTGACAACACTTGTCTAACAGCAGAATAGAGGTTTGCATATGTTACCAAGAGCGAGAACACATGTTTTTTAAAGGACACAGGCATAAAGTTGAGGTCCACCAGTCTTGCCATGTAACAAATGGTTAAGCGGAGTAGCTATAAAAAAAAAAAAGGTTCATTGAACATTGCTAATGGTCTGGTCAAAGGCAAAGGAAGTAATGATAAATATATATAAATAGTGAACAATTCACAATCAATCTTTGATCAGATGGCTAAGAATGTCCAATGAGATTGATTTTTAATATAGCTAAAACACCAAATCCTCCTATAAACAATAAGCGTAGTAGGCATCAAGTGTATGCTGCATGTCTTATATAAATCACACCATTAACTAATTATTTTTCTTTTTGTAGCATTAAGATGGACAGCTAGGTCCTCATGATAATAAAAAAGGACCCACCATTATGGTTTAAAAACTCGGCCTTTCCTAGTATACAGCCCTGGGGCAGGTTTGGGTGCCTACCGCCAAAATCCACATTCAAAGTAAAAGCACTCCAGTCAACTAAAACAATGATATGGGTCTCTGGCCTTTTTCCTAGTATACAGCTGGGGCAGGTTTGGGACGGGTCCATGGCGGACCTGGACTCGCTCAATGAACCCTTATTCATCTAGACTCGACCCTTTATCGGATGGGCTCCCTCAATGTTGAGGACCCAGAGTGGTTTACTCAGACTGAGAATCCAGTCCTCGTCATTTTGACTATAAGTCAACGGATGTTTTAGCAAAACATGACATCCCTATCCATATTTGACTGAGAGTCAAGGCCCAAGGGATGTTTTAGTAATTAAAAGAAACATAAAGGACCTCTTCGAGGTTCTTTGAAGACATAGGGACCTTCTCCAAATAAAAACCAGAAGAAGAAGTATTCTGACGACCAACCGAAATTACCTAATATCGCAGGCCGTTACGATATCGATGGCGCCGCCGATACAAGCACCATGAATTTCGGCGATGACAGGCTTCCGACACTGTTCAAGGGCCGTGATGGCGGCCTGCATGCCCTTGATCTGCCGCCGCAGCCGCTCCCTGATCCGTCCGGCGTCGCCGGAGGAAGAGGAGTCGGCGATGCCGCGCAGGGCGGAGACGTCGATGCCGGAGCAGAAGTGGCGGCCGCGGCCTGAGAGGACGACGACGCGGACGGAAGGGTTTTGGTCGAGCAGTGAGAGGGCTTTTGGGAATTCGGAGAAGAAATCCAAGGAGAGAGCGTTGAGGTGAGAAGGGCGATTGAGGAAGAGATGGAAGATTGGGAGATTTGGGGATTTTTGAACGATTTCTAGGGTTTTGAATTCTTCTCCCATGGCTGCTTCTTCTTCTTCTTCGTCGTCGTCTTCTTCTTCTTATGCTGAAACGAGGGAGAGGGAAAGAGGTTTTCTTCCATTCCGATTTGGGGCAAATAGGACTGCTAATAGGCCGGGTCTGGACATGTAACTGGGCCGAAATGGGTTATGTGATAGAAAGCCCAAAGCGTAGCCCGACTTGCCTGACGAGTGCTTTATTTTCCAAATAATTGGTAGAAAGTCCAGCTTGGCCAGGCCCATCCCGGCCCAATTGACTAAAGTACGGCCTTGAGCCTAACTTTTACTGCATGTGTTGGGCTTGATTGGGCAGCTTTTTAAAGTTGGGCGGGCCTAGATATGCCTCGGCACGGCCTGATATGGCCCACGAACACTCCAATTGGGGAGTTACACTTGTAACATGAGACGAATAATGGATGGACTAGAATGTAAACGAGCCAAGCGGAGTTCAAGTCCCACGTCGAGTCAAGTTTGTCGTAGGTTGTAAAGAGCTGGGCTGGACCTGGCAGCCTGGGCTCCAGACAGGCCAAAGCTCTGTAAGGCCCTGTGCTACCTAGTACTTAAAGAGTGTTCATGGGCTGGACAGGGCCGAGACTTTAGAAACATGGGTATGCATCCGACCGAAGCTTGGCATGGGCTGTCAAAGGAAGGCCCAAGTTCCTTTAGTCAACCAGGCCGAACCAAATCGGGCTTTTTTATGAAATGTATTGGCCTTCTAGTAATTACTTGGATGCAGATATAACTAAATTATAAGCATTCCTTATACTAGTTGGGCTGAGACTAACTTTGGGTTCTCTCCCGCTTAATTCAAGCCCAACCATTTATTAAACAGGCCTAAATGATATATTCAATCCGGCCGAAAGCATGCCATGAGCATCCGTACTACCTAAGCTTTTACCCTTCCCTCCTGGCCCTAAAGAAAAGAAAATCAATTTTGATTTCTATAAATGAGAAGTTTCACAATAAAAGAAAACCAGGCATACACAAATTATGTGGATAATTATAATAAGAAATGAAAATAAAGAGAATGAATAAAGAGAATTGACGTTTTTATTTATAGGCAAATAAGAGCCTGCACTACCATAAGGATATCCATGTCATTAAAAAAAAGTACGGATGTTTTGCTTGTCGTAGGGATTCATGCACTCGGAGGGCAAATTTGAGTTACCACATGTTTTGATTGGTTTGGATATTTGGAGAGTTGACAGAATATAATTCAACCCTTATCAAATCCTTCATTTGTCACTTCTTTAATTATCTTTCTTAAGTCCTCACTTTGTAGAGAATTCCTAGGAATTCAATCCGCATAAGAAAAATTAAAAAAAATGGCCATATGCCATTTTCAAATTTGGCATTGCGGAGAATTATTAATTCTAATCAGTTAAATATATAGAAACAAGACAATTAAATATAGAATTTGTATCTGCCACAAATTTTATACAACGTTACAAATTCTATTCCCATAATGTTATAACTTTCTTATGTTTGATTAGCTAGTGGGCCCTACAAACCCTATCATATGTCAAAATCTAAAAACACAGCGAACAATTTTGGTACTAACCATGGCCACAAAGTGGAATAGCTGACAACGTCCAATAAACTTGTTTTTTTTTTAATGGAAAGGTCTAAGAATTTTTTAAATTTAGTAACGCCTATGGGTTCCAAAACTCACCATGTTCCCATTTTAAAATGTTGTAAAGAGGGAATAGTGGGGAATGCGAATGGACACGAGTGAGATCTGGGTATGGGCCAGATATATCTAGGCCCAAAATCTTTATACAGTAAATGGATCTAGATCCGCCCTAAAAGGGACCCATTTCCAGACCCGATGGTTCATGGGCATATCAGATCCTCATCGTGTAGAGAGAGAGAGAGAGAGTCCAGAGTCCAGGGTCCAGGGTCCAAATCCGAGTTTGGAACTGCATTGGCACAGATCCAGACCCAAATATTCAAGGGTCCCATATAGTGGACTTACGTCCACACCTTGAATTAAATGGGCTAAAGTTTGAACCTGTACCTTACTTGTATGGGTTTGGGTCGGGTGATGTTGATATTGGGATTCTCCCAAGCCAAGTTAAGAGCTCGCAATTCCAAATGAAACCTACCAGTTGCACGCATCAAGATGGGCCCCCGAATACTTCTCAAGACTGATTGATACTCACTAAACTTTTCCAGCAGGATTTTCTTCACTATATTAATATAACACATCACATAATTATTTGGAGCCTCAAGGCCCTTTATAATTCTGATTTCGACCTTTAAGATGTATTTGTGCAAGAAGAAGATCCCGTGCTCCACAAATTTCCATTTTTACGGGGGGAGGAATGCTGCTCCTACCCCTTTTGTAGGAAATTGAATCGAGGAAAATATGTTCTTGCTTTTCCTTTTTTTGCAAGGCAATGTATTCGTCTCACAAAACCATGGCGCAATAGGCAGCAAGGAAAATCAGAACAGTTTTTCCGCCCATCATAGAATCCTCTCGTCGTATAAATGCACATTTGGTTTAAACTCATATATGGGCATAGCAGAATGGTTCCCATAATAGCATTCTCTTCCGGATCCATTGTGGATCTAACTAGTTTCCAATCCATCCAAGCAACAACTAGGTAGGGATGGCAATGGGACGGGTTAAACAAGTGACACTTCTAGCCTGCATGTATTAGAGCACGAGTGGCGGTTTTTTTTATTTCAGGGTGGGTATGAATTTTTAGACTCATATTCAGGTCGGATTAATTTAAATATTTATTACTATGTCATACACAAAGTAACTGTAACTTAGCTGGTATCGAAGCGAATTCTAATTTACCGCAATGGTACCAAAACCCACACCGTTGCCATCCCTACAACTAGTAACACGAAAACAACATAGCTTTCCTCATGCTATGGAAAGAAAATCTCAAACAATCATAATCAAGCTTATCCAAATTCCCTGAAAATCAGAGATCCTTTGCTTTCATTAAGTGCGAAGTTTGTCTTGTTGAATGTGGGTCATTTTCTCATAATAATGCACATGGAATCAACGAATATACAAGGAAAAGGATGATCACAATGGAAATGCATTAACCAAAAGTATTCTAACCTTTTGGGTGTCTTGGCCAATGCATTGCATCATCTTATCTGGTAACCTCTTTTGGGTTTCTAGATCAGATACACTCATCTTTCTATCTGATGATCTTTTTGTTCATGGGCAAAGAAGAAAGCAGAAAAAGAAGTAATACCAAATTTTATCGCTAACAGAAGATTGCGACATTTAACTGTAGTCTAGTCTGTTAATCATGGAAAACAGCTAGAAGGATTTTTTCTTCTTTTTCTTTTTTGCACTACCATCATAAATAGAAGGGAGAAGCTCCCTTGTATTAAGTTTGGTGTAGAATTTCATAAAATGCTTAAGAAAAGTAATGTTTTGATGGCGTGTTAGGGTATCCCTTTCTTTAAGATGAATGTTATCACTCACTTTAACTAACAAATGATTTGTTTTTTGTTGGACAAAAGAACTAAGAAATGATCTTACTAGAAAGTTGTCTTTAGAATATAATTAAGTCCAGCTCTGATCTAGGCCTATTTGTAGTTTCTTTATGTTGAAGACTGACCCAGAACTTCTTCAAACAAAATGGAAATAGTCTTCCATTTCTACTTCTACATTAAACTTATCATTATTCATTTATTTTGTTCCTTGCTTTATAATTAACTGATGTCTCCTGTAAAATTTTATCACAAACTTAGAGCGTGCTGTAGGAGTTGTAATAGGTTACGTAAGTTGGGGGATTGATCCTTAGGCAGCCGAAAAACATGCAAGGGTGGCCAACCAACTGAGCAACGTTCGTTCTTTGTTGTCATCTGTTGAAGTCATGCTAGGTTGAGTTGAAGTCCTCTTAAGCACTATGGGTAACATATATAAAATCGACTTGAATGCCAGCGATTTATTAAGGGGTTGACATGTCAAAAGGGGCTCAACCAAGAAGTTGCATTGGACCTTTGATCATTTTTACCCAAAGGACCCAACTGGCCTTTTTCCATAAATGTTGGATAATCAGGTCGAGGTCCAAGTGTGGATGGTCATGACAATCCAACTATAAAGTGTATTTAATATATATGTGTGTGTGTTAAACCATATAATACATATCATTATATATAACATGAAATATACATAAACATATTAGCAATATTAAAAATTAATATTATTTTATAACATAAAAAAATAATCTACCATGGCTTTGAGTCAGGCTGGAGTGAAGCCCACTCCAATCAATCTTCCACTTAACACAAGCATACATACTAAGCATAAACATCATAACTAACAATTTTTTATTAAACCTGAACTTTCATAAATATCAACATCCTTGATTTTTCCCATGTTTTGTATGTCTCCCTCTAAAACCTGAATTTGTTCCTTCCAAGAATTTGACACTGATCCATTCATTAAATCTGGTTTGTATCAAGCCAGGTTGACTCAGCTCGATTGACTTGGCACAAGCTGGGCTTGTGGCCCAGTTGAACTCGGCTTGAGCTCAGTTCCATTAGCTCATAGGCCGAGCTCTAGCTCGGGCGTGTGTAGCTCATGCTTCAGCTAAGTGCTCGGCTCAAGCTCTAGTTTGAGCTCAGCCCGATTAACACCCACAAATGTCCGTATGAGCCCAAGCCCAATCCCAACCTCAAATTTGAACTTCTCTTGTTAATGTTCATAAAATGCATATGAGAAAAAGAGAAACCAAGCCCAATCCCAATTCCGAGCCCAGCTAGGTAAAGTGAAGACAAGCAAAGCTAGAACTTAGCTCCTTAAGCCCGACCGACTCTGGCTCATGACATGCTTGAGCCATGTTTAGGGCAGTCGAGTTTGGCTGGAGCTTGGCCTAGCTCGGTCATCTCTATTTAATTACACCCCTTGATGAAAATATATTCATATCATCCCTTTCACTCCTTTGTGCTGGTTCTGGGTCTGAATTTTTGCTCCGATAAATAGAAGGGCCCTGTCCGGCCCATGGTCAAGTTGGTCCGGCTCATGAAATTCTATTCAATGTTTTGACATGGGCTTTGGGTCATTCCAGAAAAAGGCATGCATTTATATGGACCAAGCACTTGGCTCCACATCTATCTATCTATCTATTTATACTTATTATAAAAGAGAACAAGTTGTATTATTTGTTTCACTATAAACCTTTGTGGGGCCCACCCTTATAAAAATCACCCTTATTGTAGTACTTATTTCTCTACACACCTTTGTGGGGCCCACCTTTATAAAAATCATAAAAATCATCCTTATAAAGAGAACAAGTTGTTGTTTGTGGGGCCCACCCGTATAAAAATCTAAGTTTTAGTACTTTATTCTCTATACACCTTTGTGGGGCCCACCCTTATAAAATCTACCCTTATAAATCTATCTACCTATTCTATATATCTATCTACCCTTATAAAAGATGACAAGTTGTCTAGCATATTTCTCTACGCCTTTGTAGGTCCATCTACACCTTTGTGGGACCACGATGGATGCTACTATGTCATGCTTGATAAAATTAAGCACCCAACACCTGTGATTGTGGGGCACACGTAAAAATGCTCCATCCCCATCTCCTCTCTCTCTCGATTGTTCATCTTCTAATGGTAAGTATAGATTTTTTTTTCCTCTTCTATCGTCCCCATCTATTGCGCGCTCTCTCAATTTCGATTGTTCATCTCCCCATGGTACGTGGAGAGTTTTTTTTCCTCTTCTTTAAAAGATATTTGAGTGGTATTTGTATTTGAAATTTGAGAGTTCAGAACATCAGAGGGCACCGGTAGGTTTCCAGAAGATAAGAGATTATTTTCTTTGGTACGGATGTAACCCTTTGTAATGGTTTTTTAAATATTAACCCTTTAATCTTTTGTACACTAACCTTAAATATTTGTGATTTGATGTTCCTTCAGTTGTATATTATTGATTATGGCATTTGAAAAAGATATAAGGACCTCCAAAACTCATAAGCACATCCCATATATATAGGTACTTCGTTTGCATTATTGTTTTATATTTAGTTTTTTCCTTTTCTTTTCCAGAGAAAAATAGCAACTGACAAAAATATCATAAATAAAAAAGTGAAATGTACAAACTTAAACTCATTTAATGTTCGTCTTAGTTTTTTTTTTCTCTCTTTTAATGAAAGTTACCATTAAAAAAATTAATATTCTTTTCCCTTTTGCTTCATGTGTTTGTATTTTATTTAGTTAGAATAATTGAGTTTTCAATCTGACATAATAGTCGTATTGATCTTGATTTATACCTTTGTTGGAAGAATAATCACAAGTTGGATAATGTGATAACTACTACTAAATATTGGTTCTCTTCTGATATTAGTGATTGCTAAATATAATTCCATTAATGCAATTTAGTGGTAGGTCTTATAGATTGCTATCGTAAAATTGTTGTTGTTTTGTACAATTTTTAGTTTCTTAATATATAACTTTTGTGAATTTTTTTTATTATAAAAGTGCATTTCAAGGGCATGAATATATTTATTTATTATTGCTCTTACTCATGATGTTTAAATTGAAAAACTTTGATCATTTTCAAACACATTTGTTTCTTTCATAATTGCAAGCTGCTTTTTCTTCTTCTTCTTTTCATGTAATTCAATGAAGCATCATGCCTTTCGTCGTTTGTTAATTTCACATGTGATGTGAAAATGCTTTACATATGTAAATAACTCACATGTGAGTCATTTACACATGTAAATGAGTTGCATGTGAAACATAATACATCGTTTGTCATTTTCACCCCTCTTCAAATCAAAATCTGATTGCGTCTAACAGTTCACATGTCTTTCATAGTT
Organism: Persea americana; assembly: GCA_029852735.1. Lineage (NCBI taxonomy): Eukaryota > Viridiplantae > Streptophyta > Magnoliopsida > Laurales > Lauraceae > Persea > Persea americana. The sequence goes on from CM056810.1 coordinate 89,696,649, forward strand.
ATACACAAATTTTGAAAAATCCATGATGAATCAAGCGATGAGATTTGACAAGATGATCATTGTTGACCTTCTAAAGAGGATTAATGGTTTAGATCGAGAAAAAGTGGCCTATAAAAATCAGAATTGAACCATGCACGCTTTGGGCCTTTTTGTCAATATCTCACAATACATGAATCATCAACGATTGAAATCTGATACACTAGACGTCATTGGCCATATAAAGAGGGTCTACGGTCCAGATCTTGCATTAGTGACCCAGATTGTTCAAAAATCTAGAAAAAACGGACGGCCTTTCTTAACTCGTGAATGCACTGTTGCGCACTGTAATAACAGTGCATTAATCCAACGATTGATGTTTATTTCAAATATATTTCATGGTCCATTTTAAATCAACATTTGGGGTTTGGACCTATAACTAGAAATGACCTTTTGAAGATGACTAACAATTTGGGTTACGAAAATAGGGCCCACAAAAGTCCAGAAATGATGATCTAACGGTCTGTACATTTTTCATCAATATCTCATAATCTATAATGACCCAACGGTTGATTTTTGGTATCATCGCCGTTTTTAGCCCCCCTGACATGATAAACGGTTTGGATCACAAAGTTGGATGCCAAATTAGTCAAAAAAATGAAAAAGGCATTCTGGTTGTGTGGCCACTGTAGCTTTGCTAAAGCTAGGCTGGTATGGAAACGTTTCACACCTCATCAGGTGTGAAAATGTGCTGCCTCTTTTGCACATACTTTACACCGCAAAAGCACATATGATTTACACACCTAGTGTGTAAATGTTGTAAACAAACATAAATGATATGAATCTCTTTCACATGTGGGTTGTTTACATATGTAAATTGGGAGAAACAAACAGCCCCTAAAGGGAAAATGAGAATCTCATAAAAACTGCTTGTTATGCTAGCGTTACTATTAGCATAACAAATCCAGTTTGTTATTTGAATCTCATACTAACTTCAGAGTCAGTGAATGAAGTGATCGTTTTAATTGTAAACAACTAAAATAAGTATTTGATGCTAAGCTGCAACAAATTTAGTTTGTCTTTGTTCGTTTCGAATTTTTCTTACTTTGATCAGCACTCCCATCCTCTATACATAACAGAGCAGAAGAGTTGATCTAGAATACCTGGGTTACATTCTTATGTATTTTTTAAGAGGAAGGTCCAATTCTTTTGGCAGATTTGTATTTGTAGTTTCTTTTTTTTTTTTTTTTTTTTGTATTTTTTCCCTATGGATATCTCTATTTGTGAACTTCTATTTAACTGAACTTCTATGATTACTTTGTATTATCCTTTTCTTACATGGTCTAAAATATAGCACTTTGTATCAAGGAAAAGAGGATGCTGACTCTTAGAGAGGTATTGCCTCTTTTTACCTGATAATCGTCAGTGTTATAAATTAAAACAAAGCACATGTTAAATACTAATATTGATTAACAAGTGCTCTGCAAATTTTATCCGTCAGAGTTCATATCATAGTTCCACCATTGTTGATCCCTCTCACTTGAGGACAAGCTGGATTACTTCATTATTTTTTACGATCGGTGTGAGATGTTATTCTTCTTCGTAAGTTAAGACTAAAACAACCATCTCAGTTTTGTTATTTTGATGTCCTTAGGTATGATATAATTATTATTTTTTTCCTTAATAAAATCTGATTTTGTAGTGAACATATAATGTTCATGGTAATTGGTTAGAACAATATGCTCATCTGATTCTTAGTTTTTATTTTTATTTTTTTATAAAATTGCAGGTTATCAATTTTACTATGCTTTCGACTGGACTCCAACTTTAGTAGGTCAAATCTACCAAGAAATTGATAAGTTGACCTGACAGGCTAGAAAAAGTAAATTTAAATTTCTTTGTACACATTCATGATAAAATATCTATAAATATGTGATTTATATCCTCAAAAAGTTATATAAATTTCATATCGATTTTCTTTTGAGATCTCATTTTTCTCACTGTATCATTGTGTTATTGTTTTCAAATGTATAGGAAAAAAGTACTGTCAGACATTGCACGTGCCTTGCAATTTACAATCACTCATTTTCTATTGAAAATTTATTTTTAAATGTATTGAAGCTTTTACTAAATTTTTTAAAAACTTAATTTTTTTAAAAGATTTTTTTAGTAAAATTGTGTGTTCGGTGCACGTGCAGGGTTCCACTAGTTCCATTAAATGCCAAATGGGATGGTGTCACCAATTGTATCAGCTGACCGCCATACGCATACAAACTGCATTATTGTTATCAATCAATATGACTGCTAAAATTAGAAAAAAAAATAAAAACAATTCAATGGGGCCCTGATACTAAAAGCCCACCTTCTGGTCCCATGCAACTTTGTAGGGAACCCTAATCAATTATTTTGATTGGGACCATAAAGTCTCTAAATCATAACACTACAACCATCTTTTGCCCCCAAGTATGAAAAGATGGCCGATATGGCAAAAAGCCTAAATTCAGCGGTGTCCGGAATTTATGGGGTTCAGCCTCAGAGATTCTCTGATCCCCATCCTACAAGTCTCTTATTAGGGTCCATCTTTCATACGCAAGAATATCAAGACCACTTTCCCCTGTTGTTCTACCAGCATCGAATATTTCATTTCAGAATGATTGATCACATCGAAAATTATGGCGATGCTTTTGGCCAGCCCCCACTATCACTTAGATGCTAAAATTATATTTTCTTGTAGTGTACTTACTTTAGATGTGATCACTCTAACAGTAGAAACTTAGTATGATGATAGAGAAAGGAGACATAGTAGACAATGACATATTTATAGTGATGAGCTTATAGAATTCTCAAGTCCCACTCTAGAAATCTGGACTCCAATATGTGAATGGTGATTCTATGCATCATCGGCTTCATTGTTAGGTGGTTTCCTTCTTCAGTAATTCTTATCGTCAAGTTTCTTTCTTTGATGGGGAGTTTTCCCCATCAAAGTACTCCGTAGTACTTTTATGCGGTCCTGCTTAAGGGACCACCTGGAAGCATGTTTATAAGTGGGGATTAGAAAGATGGAAATGTCTCATCATGGATAAAGGTTAGGCGAGCAATAAGTAGGTATTGGGTTCATATCATGGATAAGGTTGCGGCAAAAAGTCCAACTTCATTAAGTTATTCGGATCACAATTAACACTCTTGATTTAATAGCCTCAAAGTTTTTGCGGTTATATTTTAATAAAACCTTTTATTCTTAGACTTAACTCAAATAACTAGTAATGGGTCCAGTAGCCAAACTCTATTTTCATGAATCAGGTCCAAGTGCTTTCCACGTAAATGGGTGCCCATTGCCATTGAAGGGTATTCCCATTTTGCTATTAGATACAATAGGCCAGAGTTGACCAACGAGTCAGAAATGGCTGCTGAGTGTTGAACAAGATAAGAAATTGGAGGTGTTGTATAAATATCATGACCAAATCAGGCAGGTTTTCATTGTTGGAAACTACGAGGAGTGGTAATATAGGGCTAACCTTATCAATAAGGTCAAGTGAGCTCGAGAAAAATGGCTCCAAACGGGATTTGTAAGGTCCCAATTCTTAATTATTATACTTAACACTAATTAATTTATTTAATAGCATTAAGATCTCATATAGCGGAATTCTACGAGTAAGCATGTGAAAAATCTTAATTATCATTGTCATCAACCTCGCACTTGTCGTGATCCCGGACTTAACCTTTGGGGTCGTGACATGATGCGTTGACCCAGTCGTAACTCAATGGACCCAAGATGTACTGTCATTGGTGTTAGAAAAATTGTGTGGCTTGGCTGCTATTGGGCCTACGCCAAATCAAGTTCGGCGAAATGCTGCAGATGAACTCCCAACAAAATTAAATCAATAACAAATTGATTTTTTTACAAATCACAAATTTTCATACAAAGGGACCTAATCTACTTTTGGGGGATCCAAAATATGAGCAAGTTGGGATAACCAAGTTTAGTTCCACTATAACAGATGCGATATTCACCATTGTATTGTTGGACAATCATTATTCGGTTGCAATCAAATCTCAAGGGGCTTCCTTTTGGGATATCTCTATTCCAACAAATGCTTCTTGGGGGTGGAAAGGTATTTTAGATCTTAGATCTTTTGCATCGCCTCTTATAAAATTTTTGATTGGGAATGGGCGGATCACAAGCTTTTGGACTGACCCATGGCTCAATGGGGGTCGGTTAAAGGACTAGTATGATGAAAAAGCAATTTATGCTCTAGGCATGGGCGCTGATATCAGGGTTAGTCGCTTTCCTCAGAAAAATGGCTAGCACCTCCCTCAGCCAATGACAAATGCCTTGAAGGATATCTTTCAGGCAATTCCTAGCGAGATTGTTCCTTGGCCTATGTTTGATGATGAAATTGTTTGGACACTAGAAGAGCAGGGTCATTTCTCTTTGAAATCTTCCCACAAGTTAATCTGTAATATCCCTAACCAGCAACTTCCATGGACTTCAGCAATCTGGTTTAAAGGGTGTATTAAAAAACATTCAATCTGTGCTTGGATGTTTTATGAGGAAGACTCAAAACAAAGGATTTCCTTTTTAAAAAAAAATGTGAACTGTGACTCTTGCTACGTCCTTCGTGATAGCACATGGGAGTCAGCTTCCCATCTTATGATTCATTGCCCCTATTCTCAAGAGATTTGGCAATGCATTCTCTCCAAATTGAACTTGGCTACAATCTCTTGCAATGATGCTCAAGAGCTACTACTATCCGTCCTTTCTCGCCTGGATCAGCAAAGTGATGACGCTATAACACGTGGTAAACTTCTATTTAATGCTTTTGTTTGGCAAGTGTGAGCTAGAAAAAAATGCAAGGATTTTCAGTTAACTGCAAAATCTAGTAGTTCGGTAATGCAACACATCACTCATGTGGTGACCACTAAAGTTCTCTACCTTGGTCTCACCTTACCAATTAGTTTCGAGTGTCATTGGAACGTCCTTTCTAATGACCTAGTGCTTATTACATGTCTGGTTGCAGCAAGGATTCAAGGCTGGTGTCTCTCCATAATTCCAACTTCTCACAACTTGATTGGAATTATGTGGCGGGACCTGCACTACCCTATAAAGGGTCGGATAGTATCGATGCTGAATTACTATGAGGGGGTGTATCAAATTTTGCAACTCATTCCACCAATGGTTTCATCTCTTACTATAGAGGTTGACTCTTCTCTACAGCAATCTCTCCTTCATCCAGACCATTCTGAATGGGCCATGTGGTTTCAAGCTAGAAGGCTTCATGCGATGATTACTAATAATGCGCAAGTGAACTTCTCTGTCCTTCATCTTCAGACCGTGAGGATTAGTAAACTCATCAGCAGAAACTCGGAAAATTTACCAATGAATATTAATAATATGGATATTTTGTATAACTCTATAAGGCATGGAGCTTAGATGATACGTAGCAACGTTTATGCTTTCGTTTGTTACCTTTGATTTTTCTTGTATTGATGGGGTAAGCCCCTTTTTGGAAGCTTATACTATCATTCTGATGGTATACTTCCATTTCTGTATATTTTTATTGAGAAAATGAAGACCTAACTTACTCTTAAAAAAAATAAAATTAAAAGGTCAATAATTCTCATAATGGGAGAGATATAATGGGGCTCCATCAAATCATGGATGACAGTTTGAATGAACGGTTTGATAATGGATATGATAGTTTCATGCAATACACATGCATCGTGAGAGATTTAATCTGTTCTTCTTTTTTTTTTAATGACCTACCAAGCCCAACGATGATGATGATGATTGAGCTGAAACTTGGATATATGTAGTCCAAAGAACAGCAGGTGATTTTACTAATGTAGAACAGGTAGGGGGGAAGTAGGACAATGGTGAAAAATTAGAGAGGAGATAGGCAAAAAGGATTATGAATTCTGATCCAAAAAAAGATTCTCAAGCTTTAATTATATAGAGAGAAAAAGGGTGTGAACATTATTATAAATGTGACCTTTTGAGATGGAGCTACATGAATGATAAAATTAGTTAAGGAACACACCAAAAACCATTTCTCATTAGGTGTCTCTTAGTAATGGTCGGTAGGGGTGCTCTTGGGGCGGGACAACCAGCTTTGGGCCAGGCTTGGATATATAATGAGGATTTGTTTAGTATTTGGGCAGGGCTTGAAATAAGTGATAGAATTCCCAAACCCCTGCTTGGCCAAGCCTGAATAATGAGGGCTAGTAATTTAGTGATAATTTGTCCAAATAATTACTAGAAAGCCCCTACAACTGAAATAAGTCTGGTTCGACCTTACTTAGCTTGATTGACTAAGTCGGTCTTGGGCCTGACATTTATGACCCGTGTTGGGCTTGAATTAGAAACGGTCATATGTTTCTAAAGTCGGGCTAAGCTTGGATATGCCTCAATCCCATCCGAGCTAGGCCATGAGCACCCCTTATAATCTAGCCTCAGCTTTAGCTCAATCAAATGGACATAGAAAAACCTCTAGAGGGAAGGGGCCATATGTAAGCAAGAGAAAATTTTCAATTTTAATATTCTTGCCGATGGTGGAAAAGTATACTTGATGGGGAAAAGCTTATGCGAGAGACATTCTCACCAAGTTGGTGAGAGATGGGTGGGGGCCCTCACATAAATATCCATTCTCACCAACTTAAATGCAAGGACCCCAAATATTTATGTAAGGGCCCCCACCTATCTCTCACCAACTTGGTGAGAGTGTCTCTCACATGAGCATTTTCCTACTTGATGATTCTCAAAACAATATAGGAACCAAGTCAACTAGTCAAACCCAACAAGGTAAATAAGAAAAAACTCCTCCAACTCCTTACAAATATATAATATGTGCCTCAAGCGCCACGTTTGGTAACATTGAAGAATCTATAAGGAATCCGTAAATTTTGAAGATTCTTCAGGGCACCTATAATAAGGATACCTCGCTCAAGTTGTATAGCACATGATTTCACATCAATCATGGATGTAGATATGATGGCAAAGCTGATTCTGTAAACGGGTACAAGACTATTGTTTGAATGGACAGAAAACTAGTACAAGCCAGTCACTGATAGCTCTTAGGCATCACCCTCTTCACATAGGTGGTGTGTGTGGGTGTCTCCGTATTTACCAGAAAAATAAAAAGATTGAGTCTGAATTGAAGAATCACTAACTTTCATGACCCAAGATTTGCAGAGTTTGCTAAAAACTGCAAGTTTGACTTAGCAAGCCACTTGAACCAAAATAGGAACCAAGTCAACCAGGTCGACCCAATTGGTCATATACGAATAGCACTTCTCACTCCTCAGCTCCTTAACCAACAGTGCATTAAATGATTAAATTGCCAACGCCACCAGTAGCAGGGTCTGCACTTCCTTGATATGAACAAGGAATCCTTACAATTCCATTTCCTGTTTTAAACCAAAAAAGTTGTAAATAAGACTTCTATGTTTCATATTAACTTAAAATCTAAAAAGCACACATCACTACTTGACTCATTGGTCTTTCAAAGAGAATGTCTTTCCTAATTGAATAGTGACTTTTACGCTCAGATTCTTACATCCAACCATCCCAAGAACAGAGGGAGCCTTTTTGTCAATCTAAGTAAAACGTAAATACAAAGTTATATTCTGTGGGTCTCTAGATACTCACTGCAACCCTCGAAATTTTTTTCTAAATTCTCCGACAAAAATTAAGTTCTTTTTCTCTGCAACTTGTGAAAGGTAGAGATTCAACCCCACAATCTAATGGATGACACGTAGAGGCTTTTCATTTGGTGGGTTACAACACACAATTCTTCAGAAATATACACTTGAATGAAGCCATTAATGGAATCCCCATACCTCTACTTTCTCCAATTCCTCTAATAGTAGTTCCTTTAACTTCCCCATCTCCAGCTAGCATGCCTTATCCATGGAACCACACTAATCATATGTCAATAGCAATAACTGTTTTAATCATGATGATGACCTCAACATTAGCACTGATCACTTTCAATTATTTTTGTTTCACCCCATGAAAACCCATTAATGGAATCCTTACCTCCCTTCTTTCTCCATTCAAATTAATGGAAGACCTCACGCTCAAAGGAGATTAATTGTCCTGTAATATTACTTTATAACATTCCTTGTCTCCAGCTTGCATTCCATATCCAGCTCAACTACTTTTTCTTTCTTTTGTCTCACCTCTTTATTGACAGATCCATATCTTTAATAGGATGATTCACGATGGAAAGCTCTCTCATGCTTGCTGTTTCATATACAATGGATAAGATACAACAAACCCAAATCAACAATCAAATTGAAATACAAGGAGGACAACAGAATTCAAATACAAAGAGGATAACACTTGGGGGAAGGATAAGGATGAGAAGCACTATCGTTTAATAATCTTAAATGACAAAAATCAAGCAGGCACAATCTATGGATGTTGAGAGCGTGTGTGTGTGTGAGAGAGAGAGAGCCCATTAAACTAGGGATGGGCTTGGGCCATACCTTAGGATGATCCTGACCACATTGGGTAAGATTTGAGCAGGCCCGTGGACTAGGAGCGCTCATGGACTGGGCCAGATTGACTGAACCTACAGTGGGTTGGATTTGGGATGTGCTTTCAGGCCCATGTATAAATATAGGCCTAATTTCTGGCTTGATTGTTGAATGGCCTGGGCCTTAGCTTGTGTATGCTAAAGGCCCAGTCCAGCCTAACTTATTTAGTGCAAAGAAGTTCATACATTTTAAAAATGGACCATGTCCGGGCTTGACTTTCAGGCCCGTGGTCCGGATCCGGGCCTCAATTAGGTCTAACAGTTAAACTATCCAGTCTTAGATGAACGCCCCTTTCGTGGACTGAACTTTGGCGACAATGTAAGAATTTTGGGTTCTAGGCCACGATCCATGGTCCCAATTGATAGCCGGGCTTTGACAATGGCTGGCCGTTCCATGACCAGCCAAAGAGAAAATTGGGTTATCTATGGGCTAAACTAATTGGGTGGCGACAGGTTTTGAGGACCTAAACTATCCAGGCCCAGCACATGGGACACTACCCAATAAGGGCAGTCCTACAGGACATGCCCACTTAGTACTTGACACAGAAGGAAACAAGTAATAAAAAACACAAAAGGCGAAAGTGAGGTATATTCCTTAACAGTAGCAGACTTAGGAAGAGGTACTCTGCAAGAATGCTCCATTTTATAAAAAGAATCTCCATTGTGAAAATAATTGTCAAAATACCCTATACTCACTTTGGTATATTTTTTTATCCTTTATTCCCTTGGCAGCTTTTTTTCTGAATGGTTAAAAACAAGATCTAGTGGAGTCTGAACTTCAGCTCCTAACCTTTCCCACTAGAACCTTTCCACTAGAACTATATTTTGACTTCGAGTAGTCAGGAATCTGACCCATCAACTCAAGATGTGCTTTTTATGCACATATTGGGCTTACATTTAGGTCACTGATAATTTAGAATTTTGTAATGAAGGACCCATCATGGATGGAGATTGTTCCAAGATTTTCTATATTAGAAGATCATAGCCATGATATCCTGAATGATTTTTCCGGCCCGACTTAAACTACATTTCCATATGTTAATTTGTAGGCCAATGACTAATTTAAAAAAAAAGAAAAAGAAAGAATTCAAGATTATCAGAAAATTCTAGCCTTTAGAACTGTTAAGAAATACAAAACTTTCATTGACTTATTCTTAATAATTCATTACTTGTATGAAAAAAAAAAAAAAAAGTGTTTCAAACACCCGGCAAATTATAATATGACCTAATCAGTGTTAATAACTCTCAAACATCACATAGTCTTCTGGGCACATATATAGAAGAAAGAAATCTAGGGATAAAACCCAATAATAAAAGGGAAATAAGAAAAATAAACGAAGAACATCGGAACATACAAAGAAGCAGTCCACTCAAGCGGAAAGAAATATTATACAAGTGGGAAAGAAGCACGTACAAGCAGAAATAGGTGATGTACCCGGAGTTCGAACCCGGGCAGCCGATAGCGAGTTGATGTCATTAATCTTGACTTTAGGTACAAAACACAAAGCAACTGGTGGGTAATCCGTCCATGGATTAAAAGTCGGCCAATAGCGTTTTTACAAATTAAATATCTAGATTAGAAGTTAGTGCCTTCTTGAAAGAGGTTTTTAATGCTTTGGAAGAGAGTAAAAAGGAGTATAAAGCACTGTCTGGTCATGCTCCCTACCTTATTTATAGAGTTTTTCACAAGCATAAATTTCTAAGAAGGCAATAAATCCTGATGGGATCATATCTTATATAAGCTTGCTACATATATAAATTAGAATCTCCCACAAGGAATTTAAGGACTTGGCCTCTAATACATATTAGTATTACTTGACATTCAAGCCATATTTCAAAACAACGGTTGTATTCAATACCACGAGCGAGGTCACAATCTCCGGTCACAACTCTGTCCACCATCAATTGTATTCAAGATTGATATCATGAATGCCACTTGTCAATCCATTTTAGCCATTCATATATATAAAAAAAATGCAATAATGCCTGCAACTCTGAATCATGGATGGCATGCTTTTTCTGAAAGTCCTCCATACTGATATGGTAGGTTTTAGAGACACTTAAACCTGGATCTAAGCATTGAGAAAAGGAAGATGGTGGGGTGGGGTTAGACAAAAAAATCAAGTTGCTCAAACATGCAGCAAACTGGATTGACAAAAAAAATTCGGTCAAGCCAGAGCTCATTACAAGTGGGCCAACTAAAGTTGACCTTGAGCTTGGGAGGGAGAAGAAAACGCTCTAACGGCAGTTTGAGCATTTTAAAGAAAACAGAAAGAAAAGTTGCAGGAAAAGTCATATTGTTTCAGGATGTCCTGATTTGAAATTTGGGAATTTCTTTATCCTGATTTGAAAAGTGGCCAAAACTTGAGCTCTATTTTGAGATTTTTCTTATTTTCAATTATGTAAACTTCTATCACCCTATAATGAGGGATGGATGCACATGAACATTCATCCTCCCCTTTGAACTTTAAACTCCTTGGGCGTTTTTGTCAATTAACTAATTAAGTTAAAATAAAGTAAATCCAAACAAGAAATGAGAAAACGTCACATCAAAAGTACATAATTTTAATTTTCCATCAAATTTTTCAAAAAAAAGTAAAAAAAGTAACTTCATTTGTTCACTAAAAGACAAAAAAACTCTATTTTTTTATACAAAAAGATTTCATACTAAACAATTAAAAACAAAACACCGTCATAACACCTTATATTTTATTATCTCTTGATTTGATGCTTCACCTCACCATACTTCAATTCACCATACATCCAAACAGAAGCATGGGTTTTGGCCATCAAGTTTACATTGCATATCTAAAAAAAAAGATTTCACATAATCGTACATGTACTTTTTTTTTTCCACCATCTGTTTTCTTTCATAGCAAAATCCAACTTCTTTAAATTTTGAGTTGTAAATGAATTGAATGAGAGTTGGGTTCAATTAGATCCGCTACCCCTGATCTATATATAATTTTTTTTTTGCTTAAACTTGATTATATATCATTCGACTTGAGTAAGGGCAATGTGCTAGAATGCACATATTTATATTTTGATGATAAAAAGGTACCAGAGATGGTGTGAATGCAGAACTCGAGAGATGGCGGGATGCTTTAAAATCCAAATACTTTAAAATAAGCCGTACAAAGACGGAATAAATGGTTTGTAACTTCAATGAGCATATGGAAATAGCTAAAACTACTGTGAGAATTGAAGACCATGAGATACAGCAAAGTATTTCTTCTTTTTTTTCCGCTACCTTCGCTTTATAATTAGTAAGGATAGGGAGATTGATGAAGATGTCGAGCATAGGATTAAAGCGGGATGGTTGAAGTGGAAACTTGCTTCGAAGTACTTTGTAACCTACAAATGCCAATAAAACTGAAAGGAAAATTTTACAGGACAGTGATTAGACCACCTATAACCTATGGAGCAGAATGTTAGCCAATCAAGGAGCAGTCTATGCACAAAATAGATGTAGTAGAGATGCAAATGTTGAGGTGGATGTGTGGTAAAACGAGGAATGATATAATTAGAAATGAGCGCTTTCGAGAGCATTTAGGGGTAACAACAATAGATGATAAAATTAGATAAACTCGTTTGAAATGGTCTAGGCATATCCAACGTAGGCCGGTAAGGGCGCCGGTAAGGAAAAGTCTGACCGTGAAGGTTAATGGCCCACCAAGGGAAAGGCGTACACCTAAGAGAACGTGGATGGAAGTAAGACAGATAGATATGAATAAGTGTAACTTATCTGAGGACGTGGATGGATGTCATCTTGAATGTGATCATCCAGAACCCCACCACCGCTTGTATTCAAGATTGATATCATGAATGCCACTTGTCAATCCATTTTAGCCATTCATATATAAAAAAAAAAAAGGCAATAATGCCTGCAACTTTGAATCATGGATCGCATGCTTTTTCTGAAAGTCCTCCATACTGATATGCTAGGTTTTAGAGGCACTTAAACCTGGATCTTAGCATTGAGACAAGGGTGATGGTTGGGTGGGGTTACAAAAAAAATCAAGTTGCTGAAACATGTAACAAACTGGATTGAAAAAAAAAAATTTAGGTCAAGCCAGAGCTCATTACAAGTGGGCCAACTAAAGTTGACCTTGAGCTTGGGAGGGAGAAGAAAACGCTCTAACGGCAATTTGGACATTTTAAAGAAAATGGAAAGAAAAGTTGCAGGAAAAGTCATTATTTCTTGATGTCCTGATTTGAAATGTGAGAATTTTTTTATCCTTTTTTGAAAAGTGGCCAAAACTTAAGCCCTATTTCGAAATTTTCCCTAATTTCAATTATATAAACTTCCATCACCCTATAATGAGGGATGGATGCACATGAACATTCCTCCTCCCCTTTGAACTTTAAAATCTTTGGGCGTTTTTGTCAATTAACTGGTTAAGTTAAAGTAAAGTAAATCTAAACAAGAAATGACAATGCGTCATATCAAAAGTACATATTTCAAAATTTCCTTCGAATTTTCAAAAAAAGTAAAAAAAAAAAAAAAAGTAATATCCTTTTCCACTAAAAGCCGAAAAACTCCATTCTTTTATACAAAAAGTCAAAAAAATTCCATACCAAATAACTAAAAACAAAACACCATTACTACAACTTATATTTTATTCTCTCTTGATTTGATACTTCACCTCACATACTTCAATTCACCATACATCCAAACAGGAAGCATGGGATTTGGCCATCAAGTTTACATTGCATATCTAAAAAAAAAGATTTCACATAATCGTACATGTACTTTTTTTCTCCACCATCTGTTTTCTTTCATAGCAAAATCCTACTTCTTTAAATTTTGAGTTGTAAATGTGTAAATGAATTGAATGAGAGTTGGGTTCAATTAGATCCGCTACCCCTGATCTATATATATATATATATATATTGCTTAAACTTGATTATATATCATTCCACTTGAGTTAGGTCAATGTGCTAGAAGGCACATATTTATATTTTGATGATAAAAAGGTACAGGAGATGGTGTGAATGCAGAACTCGAGAGATGGCGGGATGCTTTAGAATCCAAATACTTTAAAATAAGCCGTATAAAGACGGAATATATGGTTTGTAACTTCAGTGATCATATGGAAATAGCTGAAACTACTGTGAGAATTGAAGACCATGAGATACAACAAAGTATTTATTTTCTTTCCACTACCTTGGCTCCATAATTAGTAAGGATAAGGAGATTCATGGAGATGTCGAGCATATGATTAAAGCGGAATGATTGAAGTGGAAACTTGCTTCGAAGTACTTTGTAACCTACGAATGCCAATAAAATTAAAGGAAAAATTTTACAGGACAGTGATTAGACCAGCTATAACCTATGGAGCAGAATGTTAGCCAATCAAGAAGCAGTCTATGCACAAAACGGATGTAGTAGAGATGCAAATGTTGAGGTGGATGTATGATAAAACGAGGAATGATATAATTAGAAATGAGCGCTTTCGAGAGCATTTAGGGGTAACAACAATAGATGATAAAATTAGAGAAACTCGTTTGAGATTGTCTGAGCATGTCCAACGTATGCCTGTAACAACGTCGGTAAGGAAAAGTTTGGCCGTGAAGGGTTTATGGCCCACCAAGGGAAAGGCATACACCTAAGAGAACGTGGATGGAAATAATACAGATAGATATGAAGAAGTGTAACTTATCTGAGGATTTGGCTCAAGATAGATCGGAATGGAGAAATATAATTTGTGTAGCCGACCCCAACATAGTTAGGATTAGGCTTTGATGATGATGAAGACAAAGGTACAAGTCAATGGTTGCAATGTAATTAGCACTTTCTTATATTTTGATAATAAAAAAGTATACCTATTGTCAATTTGCTCTCTTGAATCTCTCTCACCTAATACAATGAACCTATCAATTGATGAAGAGCATTTTTTTAACCTAGGACTCTTTCTTGGCAAAAGTAAAAAAATAGTTCTAGGACTCTTTCTGAAAGATGTTTAAAAGAAGAACGTTGTACAGAGATTCTTAGAATTATATAATACAAGTCATGAACCTATCAATTGATATAGAGCATTTTTTTAACCTAGGACTCTTTCTTGGCAAAAGTAAAAATATAGTTCCAGGGCTCTTTCTGAAAGATGTTTAAAAGAAGAACATTGTACAGAGATTATTAGAATTTTAACCACCACGGCACCACCTCAGATGGCGGGAATGCTGAAAGGGCATCCAAAGACATAGATAGACAAAATTTCGCATGTCTGTCAGCTTTTAAGCCAAGTGGATGTTTAGTTGGATCAAAATCATGTAGATCATTTGATATTGTGACCGAAGTTGAAATGACTTGCAATCTAGTGTTTGATGTGAAACACATCCCTAATATTCCGCGACTACTTGGGCACGGGCACGTCCAATGAAAGATGGAGACATTTTTCCTTGGACACAGATCTGGACCACTGGGTCTTTAGTTGGAGCTAGCTAGAGACCTTTTTTCTCAGTCGGGTCGAGTCCCATCTCGAGTCGAACCCAACCCATTTACATACCTAATACATGGATGCTTTTTGGGCCACATGGAGATACTTTGGGCAGAAAGTAAGGGAGAGAGGGATACAACTGTGCAATACAAGTGGATACGTTGGATCTGACGTGGAGTGGAAACAAAAGCATGCGTGCTTTCAGTTGAGGAAAACGCAAAAAAGAGCTTCACCACTCACATGGATGGCCTTCTACCTCTAACAAGTAACGTAAATTTCCTGCTGCACCCATCACCCCTCTGCTGTAGGGCATCACATAATTCTCTGAGGGAAGCCCCATCACCAACCTGTCATTGGGGCCCTCTTTTGAAATCCTAACCGCTAAAAAATCAATGACCCATGCGTGGGTTCGGGACCAAGTTTAAACTTACCATTACAGCTGGGCTTACAGTCTAATTGATCATGTATGGGATTTCACTCGCTCTCTATCTCTATCTATGATTTTTATATTTGGCCTATGTATATATATTAAATATGATTAATCTGATGGTGGAGTTTGACTATGATTGAAGTGAAGTTTAGTTTGAAGGAACCAAATGGGATATTGATTTTGAGTGATTTGGATTTCGTATCTTTACCCTATTTAGTGAATGAAGACACATCCACCAACATATGTAAATAGGTGAATGGGATACACCTGTTGAGGTGGGGTCTGAAAATGATCACCCTATGCCAGCCCACATTGTCCCATCCTCATGCATAGAAAATGAGAAAAAAAATCTCACAGTCCGGCCTATATAAACCTCAACTCTCTACTCTCATTTCATCCTATCCCATGCATTAGACCGGCCTCAACTACTCTAGAGGCCTGCAAAAGCCATCACATGCAACAACATACCTCTTAAGCTTTTAGTATTTTTTTTAGGTTAAGTGTAAGAGTGTGTGAGAGGGGAGGGAGGAAAGAGTGTTAGGGTTTTGTCTCACTGCTGCTGCTTTTTCTTCTTCTCCATTTTTCTCTCAGAGCGTGTGTTGTCGTTTTTTTGTTGAGATGGCCGTCTTCAACATGCAAGACCCATGGGCCTTGACCTTTGGTGTCTTAGGTATTAAGAAACTTTGGAGCATGATGCCTACTACTACTCTCTTCTTTCTTCTTCTACTTCCTTCTTCTTCTTATCATCATATGTTATCATTATCATCATCATCGTTGTTGTTATTATAATTATTATTATTATTATTGTTATTATTTATTATTCAAATGTTATTTGACCTTGAATGAGATGTGACCCATAGCTGCACTCTTAGCAGTTGATTTGTTAACATATCAGTGGACACCATGTTTGAATGTGGTGCCCATCTGTACTTTAAGCCTCTCCTGATTGTCACATGTATGCTTCTTTTCTCACTACTGACATTTGTGTCGAATATGTTCATCTTTCTTTTCTAATGGATAGACTTGGCCTGGGCCATTTTCTTCTCTCTCCCTCTCTTGTCTCTTGTGTATAGAATATACAATGCATAAGTTCCTTCTTTTTCATTTTTCTTTGCTGATTATGGTTATATGCATATGTTATTTCTTCTGAAATATTTCAGCACCAACCTAGGGGGTTGTTATAGGCATGTTTATTTCTTGGGAAAGATTTTTAGTTCCAAAGGGGTTTGTTAAGAATTATGACTTTGCTCTCATAAAATGTGTGCTCTCTCCCTCCTCTCACCATCATTGCAATACACATACACACTGGGCATAAAACTCACACCTAAAGATGTTCACAGAAAATGTGTGAAGTCTGCAACCCGTGAAATCAGGGGCGGAACTACATAGGGGCTAGGAGTGGTCATGCCAAACAAAAATTTGAAAAAGAAAACTCTGGAGTATTGAAGATTTTTACTTATTTACATTGGCCTTCGAGAAAAATTGAAAATGTTATAGAAAATTTGAGTATTTTTTTAACAGTGACGCCTCGGAACTTTTTTTTTGTTAAAAAGTGCCCCACTTGTGTGAAATAGAACTTATTTCCATATGTGGCCATATCTAAGCATAGAAAACTTCATTTTTGTTAGTGGCATAGAAAACCTTATTTATGGTGGTTATAGTTCATATTGTTATCTTTTGTATTGATCTTGTATAATGAACATAATTAACTCAGTTTAATCACCTGGGCCCCACCCTTCATGTGAAAGTTTGGCCAGTGCCTATATGCAGAGCGTATGCGAGCCTTTGGATTAAGGTGGGCTCCTCACTGGATGCAGAAGGGGGAAGTTCACTATAATAACGGACTGAGATCTCAGTTACCTTTTCTCCAGTTCAATGCCATATTAAACGGCTCTCTCTCTCTCTCTCTCTCTCTCTCTCTCGTTCATGATGTTAGCATGATAAAGTCACTCAACTAAGTATTGGAATATATATAACATTACATGTGTTCCATCTGGCAAAATAACTTCACATAGTGGTGCAGCTTTGGGCGGGTAGGGTCCGATATTGGCTCAACAAAATCCCGACCCAGTTACATGTTGGTAAACCCGGGACCCAACCAAATGATAACTAAATATACAGATCAATTTGCAAATGTTATCGCCCAAGTGCAATTTGGGTTGACTTGGGTTCAGTTAGTTAATCGAATTTCTGGGATATAAAATCAGGCCCAAACCTGGACAAGCCCAGGGACAAGCCCAGGTTGCATCCCCTAGCCTCAACTAATTCAAGATGTAGCTTGAATTGCTTTCTTAAAAGGAAAATCATTATTAATACTAATAGAGGATTTGGGCCACATTGATCACTTCATGATTATTATCTTTCTTTTTTATTATTTAAAGAAATGCTCACAAATTTATATTTGTTAAATCTAGGTAACTTGATCTCCTTCATGGTGTACTTGGCTCCACTGTAAGTTTTCCATTGTTCTTTTTTTTTTTTTTTTAATTTTCCCTATTTATATTGGAGAGCCAATGAGGGAGTGAACTAACTCTAATTTCATTACAGGCCTACATTCTATCGAGTCTACAAGAAGAAGTCAACAGAGGGATTTCAGTCAGTTCCATATGTAGTTGCACTGTTCAGTGCAATGTTGTGGATTTACTATGCATTTCTGAAGGGGGATGATGTCCTTTTGGTCACTATCAACTCAGTTGGGTGCTTCATTGAGACCGCATACATTGCCATGTACATTGCTTATGCCCCAAGGAGGGCCAGGGTAAGGAGAAATAAGAGCATTTTCCTTTTTAAAAAAATTTGTTGCCTTTTCAAACCGGGTTGGCAAAAATATCGAGTCAGCCCAGCCCAACTTAGATAGGCCCGACCCAAATATACCACACTCAATATATAAGAGTGCAGCTCAGGTCATGCAATAACCGAGTTAGCATGGCCCAATCTGACCAAAAATGAAATTTTGGTGGGCCTGTTTCTAGATTCTATACCTGAAAATGCAAACTAGAATGAAGAAATTTGGGTAACCGACCTGACCCGAGTCAACCCCACAGTTTGGGTTGAGCTTGAGTCGGGTCTGTTAAGGGCTTCACCAGTGTTGGGTTCAGGTTTGGATCTTCCATTATATATGGGTTGAGACCGGGTTGAGCTAGCCATTACTCGACCTGACCCACCGAGGTTGCACCCTTATATATGATGAGGAACCTTACGACTGACTCAGCCCCGGGTCATATAATGTTCATATGTTACAATTATATGTGTCATTTAGGTTATAATTATGAGCCCAATTGCATGTAATTGAGCTGGGTCTTCTGGACCACACTAGCCAGTATTTTTACAACAAGCCGTAGTATAAAGTTTTTGTTTTGTTTGTTAGTGTGTGGGATAGCTTCTTATAATTTTCTAACTAAAGTCAATTGGATATGAATTTTCAGATCTTCACCAGCAAACTACTCATGTTACTGAATATTGGGGTGTTTGGGTTGATCCTTCTCCTCACCCAGTTATTGGCAAAAGGCCCACGCCGCGTTCTTGTACTGGGCTGGGTCTGTGTGGCTTTCTCTGTGAGCGTCTTTGCAGCCCCATTAAGCATCATAGTGAGGATCAATACTTACAATTTTTCCTTTCTTTGATCAGTCATCAATACCTACAATTTATGGCAGCTTAGTGGTACTCACAATTTATGGTGGCTTGTTTTCTTTAATCCTCCCATGCATCAATATTTTATAGCATTGGCAAAAAATCTGGCTCTAGGCAATTTCTCCTCTCAGGTAAAATTGGGGGATGATCATGGACCGGGCCACCCAGATCCCAACGTGAGGCATCCGCATGGGGCTTAATACGCTCTGTGTTTTCAGCCAGTGGGTTGGATCTGGGCCTATTTTATGTCCAATTGTTAAACATGCTAGGCTGGGCCAATATATGCTTAAAGGCCTAACCCAGCCCAAAATATCTCGCAAAAGAGTGGTGTGGACTGGATCCAGGCCTGAATGTTAGGCCCGGTGAATGAAAAGATTTGGGGTTGGACAAGCTTAACCTTAACCCTCTGCAAAATGACCCATGAACAGCCCAAAATGATATCACAAAAAATTCCAAATTCTTTAATTTTCTCAGGATTTTTGGAGAAATATCTTGCCAAATAACTTTATGAATCGAAAAGATAACACTAAAAAATGATTTTAAGATATAGAAGTAAAATAAAATGTATTTTTAGGTGAACTCGCTGAAATATGTATATAAAAAGAATCTCGTGAAAAAAGAAGTGTGAAATTTTTATATCTGGCTTAATTTATTCTATTTTCAGATTTTTGGCAATGACTATTGGGCAATTTAGTTCTATGGATTTCTAACCTATAATATTATACATTGTACCACTAATATTAATAATATATTGATTTTTTTTATAAACTTGATAAGGTTTCTAAGATTTGTAGATAGGCCCCGGCCTTTTCATTTTAATAGCTTCCATGTCCCTTCTTTTCTTCTTTGGCTCGGGCTGGGCATGGCCCATGTCTACTAGTATTTTCAGAATATCAGCTAGATTTCAATTGATAATTGTTTTGTTGACATTGGTATTGCATGAATTATGTTTTTTTGTTTCTCTAACATTGATCTTGTGTAAATATAATACTACTCCATTACATTGAATCCCAATATATAATGTAACATATGTATATCCTTTTGTATATGTGTTGATAAAGTTGCAAATGAGCCGAGCACGACTAGACATTGCTTGAGCTTGGCTTGAATATTAATCAGTTAGGCTGAGCCAATCTTAACAACTGTTTTAAACTCAAACCATTGAGCCAAGCCATTGAGTTATTTCTTTCAAAAGATCTACATAACCTTAAAATGATGGTACATAGAAAATGGAGGATGTTAAAATTTTAAACTGTGGGCACTGGGAAGTCCTATAAGTGCTACATGGATCTTCTTCATTTTATGTTTGTTATATTTACTTAGTTTTTTTTTTTTTTTAATTTTCTTGCAGAGGCTTGTCATTCGCACAAAGAGTGTAGAGTTCATGCCATTCTTCTTGTCCTTCTTTCTCACTTTGAGTGCAGTGACATGGTTCTCCTATGGATTCTTTCGGAAGGACATTTACATTGCTGTAAGTGCCTCACACTTCATACTCCCCCTCTTCTAGTGGCATGCTTTGTGTGCAACAATTCTCTGCAGCGTTTTATTTTCACAGTAATTTCATCTTTTGTAGAGAGTTAAATCTAAAGCCTCTTGGGTGCTTTCTACAATTTCAATTTCTATTGATTGGTGCAAAATATTTCTCGCAATGTAATAGTACCCAGCGGCGTACCTAGGAAATTTTCCTTAAGGGAGCAACTTTGCAAAAATAAATAAAAAAATCTGTTTGTGCCATTTGCAAAAAAGAAAAGAAAGAAAAAACTAGAAGATGGGTTGGTTGTTTGGGGGGAATAAATAAAATGTTTCTTTTCCTCTTGGGTCCTTTTTACAAAAAAAATTAAAAAAAAACATTTTCTTGTAATAATTATTGAATAAGTAATAGCAAGGTGAGGGCCAAGCATCTAAGGTGGAGGGACATCCAGATTGTGATGACTGATGAGACCATCACTTTTCTAATTTACTAGAGTGAAGATAGTGGGTAAACATCTCTTATAAAAAAAAAAAAAAGAGCATGCATACACATCTCTTATAAAAAAGGAGGTATTCGGCGACAGGTTCCTAAACATTTTACTTTAAAAAAAAAAAAACTATTTGATGGCCATTACTGAATAATCACCCACGATCTTTCAATTTTAATCCCTCTCATAGAAATACAAGGCTAACAAATTTTATAAATTTAATACTGATTGAATAAACAGGCCTAATCTTCATCTTTTCATCATTCTTAACGATCTTATCTTCTTCTTTTCATCATTAATAACTATCTTTCACCTTTTTTTTATGCGCACACAGCTTCCGAACGTACTTGGGTTCATCTTTGGCATCATTCAGATGATCCTATATGCAATCTACAGGCGGCAAGCCAAGAGAGTAATATTAGAACAAAAATTAACAGAGGAAGCTATTGACATAGCTAAATTGAGCGCGCCAGGGGTGCATCCAATCGCCATCCAAAGCGAGGAAATTAACATGATCATGGAAGGTCTTAGCCAGGATGCACCAACGGCTCGAGCCGGTGACAAAAGCATGGCTTCACCAAATGAGATTCTGATGACTAAGTGTGAAGAAGTATGATTTTATGCCATTGATTACTCATTATTGAGTGTCCCTTTGGCTTGCAAACTCTAGCATGGTTTATCGAGTGTCCCTTTGGTTTAAGAAGTGTGGTTCCTATTTTAAGCCTAATCTCACAAAGGAGGACTCTGTTATTCCTCTGCTGTCCTAGTAGTTTTCTTCTGTCTCTCCCTCTGTCAGCCCCTATTGTAGCCAAATGAATGAACATTGAGCAAAATTGCTTGGTGAATCGTTTTTTTGGAATTTGTGTGAAAGTAAATGAAGGCCACTTACTAGGCCAAATGTTGAAAATTAAGATGTTTGGTGCATTTTTTTCATGTGATTGCTTGATTGGTGGAAGTTAGGTTGCCTACAAGCCATGAGTGGTATATAACTAAGTGGATTATGGATAGGGGCAAAATAAATTGAACAATAATCTGGATGAGTATGATCTTGAAACCTTTTGGAATTTGTCTTATTTTAAAACTACAATGGGGCCCACTAACATCAATTAGAATTTACAGTCTAATCGCATCCACCGTTAGATTGGACACAGCCTATTAGCAAGCCTTTTCACTTGTCCACAACGGTCAATCTTAGATATGAATATATTGTAAGCTTAGACAGTGCAAATCTCTAATAGTGGATAGTACTACTTCCTCAAATATCTATGCTGTAGGGTAGAAGGCCCAATTGAATTCTCTTTTGCCTCCCATTATAATGTGTTCGGACAATCCTATCTATGGATTGAAAAAAAAAAAAAATTTTGTACAGACACGTTTTTACAGTTAATTCATTGATGATTTGGATTACCCACATTTTTGCACAACCCATTGTAACGAAGTGATTAAACTTGAAGAAACAATGGTGAACATCAACAAATAGTCACATGATTTCTCCTTTGATGGGAATTGATTTCCAAGAGATTCTCATCGTTTAGTAAAAATAAATTAATTATTTGCAATGTCATAGAGAATCATCATGGGGGATACAGAGCAAGAATCGCTTTTCCATTATGCAAAAAAAGAACTGCTTTTTTGTTCCACATAAAAATAAAAATAAAAAAAAGTAAAAGTGTGCGAAAAGCCCTTTTCTGTCGTGGATATTTACTATATATTTCCTAAGTAAATCAAATCCTACAACCTATGTGCACCTCTACGTTCTATACTTTACCCCTACTTTAATATTTTACCAAGCAACCCATTTTACCATGAATTTAACTCCATGCACATGGTCCGGGCCAATTATTTTATCTTGAATCACATGTAAATTTCTCTTTTTCCCCTTTTTCCAATTCCTACAAATGTCGCGAGGAAAATCTAAAAAAAAGTTCCATTGTAGATGGCGGATAGAATTCACTGAATTATCTTTTAATGGTGAATAATCCAATGCACAACTCCTAGTGGGGTCCTCCTAATCACTAAACTGATTTGACCGTCCAAAGCCTCTTGATCTCATAGATTTGGACCAATCTGTTGCGACTGGACCATCAGATCGAGGGTAATATATACATATATATATATAACTAATGGATTAGAATAAATATATATATATATATATATTAAAGCATCAACCTCTTTGCGGGAGACACGTGGCGCTTTCTCTTGGGATTTCGCGGTGACATGTGGCACACCCATCTCTTATTTATCGTGTATTCTATAATTTCTCTTAAATAATCTCTTTCCATCCATATAACACATAATTTCTAATCGTATCATACTTACACTTTATCCTTATCCCATCTCCTAAAACTTCTCTTAAATAATCTCTTTTTGTCCTTATCACACATATTATTTCTAATCATATGATTGATGGCCCACCTTATCATATCTCCTAAGATTTCTCTTAAATAATCTCTTTCTATCTTTATCACACATTGTTTCTAATCATATGATTGATGGCCCACATAATAGTAATTCACTTAGTCACACTATAAATAGATATGGGTCAAACATGACATTATAATCTATGTTGTTGTGGTTGTTCCCAATAATTTGCCATTGCCCATACCCAATATTATGAGTAATATTTCATACTCAAGTCACCTAAATATTATGAAAATATTATGAGTAATATTTCAAATTTATACATAATGAGAAATATTGCTTACTCATTTCTATTGGTAAATGAGTAATATTACCAACAATTTTTATTGGTGATATTTTAGTGTCATTATATATAATGGAAAGGTTTGTATGGGCATTCATATAGCTTTACCACTGCTATTAGAGGCGGTAAAGTTGCGTTTGTCGATGTGTAAATCAGTCATTCAAGTAGTTTTACCGATGGAAGTCACATGCAAAAGTATTCCTCCTTGTAACTTTTCCTCCTCTCAAAGTGGAGGAAAACTTGCATTAAACAATGGTAACCCTTAGGCATGCCCGGCACCACCCGCCTAAATCCCGGCCCAAGCGGGCCATGGGCCGTGCCGTGGTGACCCACAAGAAAATTTCTCTAGCCCGGCCCGGCCCACGATGGGTCGTGCCGCGCCTTCGTGCCTGCTGTGCTGGGCGTAGCTCTTTTAATTTTTCTTCCGATTAATTTTTTCAAATGCTCACTCTTTTACTTCATCTAAAAAAAATCAAAAACAAAAATGAAAAAGCGAAGATTCAGGAAAGAAAAAAATGGATGAGCACAGACTTAGTGCCTAGTGGTGCTCACGGATTAGGTCGGCTTGGGCCTAACCCAAGCTCACCCTACTTTAGTTTGGTTTTGGATGTTATAGGCTTTAGCACTTGAGTCAACCTTGACCCAAGACCTAAAATTTGGGTCATTTTAGTTTTGTTATGGACTTGAATTAAGTAATAAAAAGCCCAAAGCATAGCTCAACCATGCTGAAACAAGTAGTGCTTGACTTAGCCCAAAGATGTCAAACAAGAACTTGGCTTAGCCAGCCTGATTAACCAAATTGTTAGTCTTGGCCTGACATGCTCTATCTATGAGCCCTGAACTCTATATTTCTAAAGCCCACATGAGTTAAAAAAAAATTAAAAAAAAAAATTTGGAAGCTCCAAATCTCGGCCATTCAGTACAATTAAAAAACTAAAATCCCCAATCATTAGAAATCTCAAAGAAAACATTCAAACATTTAGAGCACGTTTGGTAACAAGCAAGGAGTCCGTACATCTGATGATTCTTCACTACCACGGGAACAAGAGTTCCTCACTGAGGATTTGTATAGCTGAGAATTTTCACTTGATATTGGTGTATATCGATGCATATAGTTGATAAAAATGAGGTTCAATATGCAAATCCATAAAAGTGAGGATTTCCAAATCTTATGGGAGCAGGTCGGATTTAAAAATCTTAATAAATGAAGATTTCCATTAGTCCAAATCATCAAGAATTTACAATTGCCAAACATGAATTTTTCATAACTTTAGGGAAACTGAAAATCTTTTCCTTGAAGATTTGGTTTCCAAATGTGACCTTATATATATATATATCATCTTCGCAGAGAAAAAAATAAAAAGAAAAGAAAAAAAGAAAACACGACGGCATACAATAATTGCTTCTTTTGATTTATAATGAATGAATGAAAAAAGGAATTAAAAAAATATTAAAATAAACAAACAGGGGAAAGCGAAAGAATTGAATGCTTTGAGAGAGAGGTAGATAGTGTATAAAGAGTGAAAAAGTTAAATGCTTTAGTGAGAAATAAGAATGGGAGGGTTAGAGTATTTATAGACTTTGTAAAATTAAAAATGACACAAAATATCCCTTATATTACAGTTTTCTGACTGTTGTGGGGGGAAATAGATAATTTTTTTTATAAAAATAGTCATTTTTGGGTGGGCCAGGCAGGCCGACCCTTATGGATGGGTACATCTCTAGTAAACCTGCAACCCATTTTTTCCCTTTTTTCGTTTTTTACATATTGGTCTGGTCATGGGTTGGGGCTTGGGTTCAAACAATATATAATGGACCGGCAACAAAGGCCTGTGCTCAGCTCAGGCTCACAAATAAAAATATAATATTATTAAAGACCTTTCAAAAAATTTATTAAGAAAAAAAATATTATATAAAAAGTATAAATAAATTAAAAAGTAAAGTAAACTTAGCATAAGTGAAACCACGTGGGAGGACAATTTCCTCTGAATTTATACAAACAAATAATGATCAGTTACAATCTACCTATTATAGTTTTAATGATCAGAATATCATGTGTTTTACATACTCTAATGAATTAAGTTGTGAATCAAAATAATGTGTACTGTTGGATATGATGTGGTTTGCTATTACTCATATTAAAACTCATGTAAGAGGGGTTTGGGGGATAGGAGTAATGTAAAAGAGTATAATGGAAAGATAAGATGTAGGTAGGAGAGGGGTTAAGAAAGGATAAAAGATGAAAAACTTATTTCAATTTGAATTGGATGTGATGAGATGAGATAAATCTAGAGAGGTGAGTGGCCCACATCAAAGCAAAATGATATATTTTTTTCAAAGAGAGGTCCATGGGCGATGACATAGCAAAACAAATCCTATTGCTTTAATATATATAATGGCCAACATAATAGAAATTCACTCAATCACAGTATAAATAGATTCGGGCCAAATATGACATTATAATCTATGTTGCCGTAGCCCTGCTCAACAATTTGCCATTTCTCGTGCCCAATATCATGAGTAATATTGCCTACTTTGTTGCCATTATGTGGTCGATGAAATATCTTCAATAAAAATTATTGAACTCATTTCTCTATCAAGAGAAATGACTAGGCAATATTACTTATTATGTATAAATTTGAAATATTACTCGTAGTATTTAGGTGACATGAGAATGCAATATTACTCACTCATAAGTCATAACATTAATATATCTTATAACTGTTTGTTTCCTCCTCAGTCTAAAATATATTTGCATTCTAACAATTAACAAACCAACACATGAATGCATCGTACGCATACATACCCTCTTTTGTCTGAAGATTGAGAGAGAGAGAGAGAGAGAGAGAGAGAGAGAGCGCGCGCGGAAGACACAAGACGAGGACCGAGGATGGACAACAGGAACGTTGTCGTCTGCGACAATGGCACCGGTGTAATTCTTCGATTTCCTTCTCTTACCAATCTTTCATCGCCACCAATTTACACAACAAGAAGCTTTTCTTTCTATCTACTCTTGAATCTTTTTTTAGATCGATCTCAAAGCAATCCGATCCGATCCGAAATCTATAGCCGATGCAATCGATAACCCCAAATGCGCTATTGGGTTTGTTTTAATGGCCATTTTTGCCCAACCCCATTTGAATTTCGGATCCATTTCTGCTTTTTCTTCATGGAAGGGGTTGTTTTTCTTAGTTTTAGTGCAAATTATTCAGTACCCATCTGCACAATTATTTTTTATGTTTCAGAAAATGCATTTTGTTAAATGTCTGTTTAATTAGTGAAAGGGACAATGTGTTTTGGGTGTGTTTGGATGTACCCCAGACCCCAAATCACAAAATGGTTTGAATATCTATGTATATGGTGTCTTTTTCGGAAGCCACTAGACCGGTCCTAAGCAACGGAATGGACAGGACTGTGGGGTCGACCTTGATCATGGAGGGTTGGGTGTTTGAAATGTCTCCATATGACCTACCTCTGTGCGGAATTTGGAAACTGACCATACGAGGTAATGTGTTGAGGGCCTTAAAGTTGTTCAAATTCTAGCTGTTAGTTGAAGTTGGATGAGTGCCAAGTTTGCATTATCAATGGAAGTATGGAAAAAGCAAGGGTGAGTATCAAAATTGTTTGAGTCTCTCTCTCTCAATCTGCAATGAACATCGTCTGTTCGGTATTCTCACCTCTTTGCAAAACGGTTCATCTCTATGCAACAAAGAAACTAATTGTTGTCTTATAAAAATGGCCTCTAATCAAAGTGGCACTGGATGTTAACGTAACTGCTAATCCTGTGATGATCCTAATTCGCAAAATCCTATTCAAAGCCACTGTTTTGTCTACAATTGCTCCTTGATATTGAATCTATCACAATGTGTCACCTAGTGATCTTCAATTTTGACCAGCACATGTTCTGTACTCTCTGATTCCCTAAATTTGCACTTCATATACTATTTTCGTTATGCTGATTTTCAACCCATTTAAGTCAAATGCCTTTCACCAAATTTGTTATTTATCTTTTACTTGCTTTCTTTTATGATTGATGAGCACCCCATCATCAACAAACAAAATACTTCATGTGAGTTCACATTGGATATTTGCTGTTAAGAGTTGATCTGTCGGTGTCTTATCCATGTCAGTCTTGAAGGTTTCATGTGTCGCTTTCATCTGGCTTGTGTGCATAAGCATTAACGTGTAGGTTATTATAACTATTATAATCTTAACCACGGCAACCCTTTCATTCCTACTATGAAAGAAAACCTATCATTCTTTCTCTTAACCTCTAAAATCTTGTCCTTTAACTCTGTTAACTTTAATGCCTACCCATTTCTAGAATTATGTTTTGCTAAATAGAAAAGCTTGAACCGTTATTTGTTTTTTTTTTTTTTAATTTATATCCGCGGTGGGGGAGGGGGGCACCTTTTCTTGATCCGACTAATTTACATCATTTACCGGAGCACATGCACTGGTCTAAATTTCAGTTTAACCATATTGATTTACATTGTTGGATTGATCACATGTTGAAAAAGATAATTGCTTGTTTCAATCACGATTCATGATCAATCTAATGGTGCAAATAACTCCAGTTGGAGTGACCGAGTAGATTCGGTTCAATTTGGATACAGATTGGGGCATGTGATGTGAATGGGTTGATCCAACAGGTGTTCTGACAGTTGTATCATCAAACCTCATATCTTTGCATTTATGTTTGCGCCCATATCTCCCTTTGCTTTATCCAACCAACAAATTCTCAAAACAGACTGAGCACAAAAAAAAAGGGGGTTCTCAAAACAGGTTTATTTTATTTTATTTTATTTTTATACTTGGGCATGAATGTCTGGCCTCAAGAAGTGTTTCCTTCAGTTACAATCTCCCAGGCTTTTCTTTGGTTGCATAGTGTCATACTGAGAAGTGTTTCCTTTAGTTACAATCTCCCTGACTTTTCTTCGGTTGCATAGTGTTATACCGCTTTTAAAAGAGAGCCATTGTCATACTACAAATGTTTGGGTTCATTTTGACATTATCTTTTCAAGAGGTAGTAAACATTTTGCAATCAATGATCATTCTCTTCAATAAGTTGTCATATCTGTTCAGTATTTTTGAAGATCCTTTTATTTGCTCTGTTTTCTATATGACTCTGTCTTATGTTGTTTTTGAAGATACAAATGAATAGTTCTGAAACTGTTTCTATATTCAATGCAGTATGTCAAATGTGGTTTTGCTGGAGAAAATTTCCCCACTTCTGTATTCCCTTGTGTGGTTGGGAGGCCGATGCTTCGTTACGAAGAATCACTCACTGAACAGGAGTTGAAGGTGAGGCATTGACTGCTTTACTGCCTTTGGTTATTGTTGAAATATGAACTGCAAATGGAAATTCTATATTTTCATTGAATTTTCATTATGCCTGGAAAAAAAATCCAGGTTTGGACTATCCAGTAAAATAAATAGCTGAGATTTAAGATGGTAGGCAGTAGTTATTTTACGCCTATGTGGCTATGTCAGCCTCAGATGCAGTTTTTCATCTAGTCAGATCTCAATAGTTTTGGATATTTAAGGAAAATGGATGGTTATCTGTTCCACTTTGTAGCTGGGTTGGCCTGAAACTCAAAAATACATGCAGATTAAAAATGAGTGAAAAAAGAAAAGAAAACCAGAAACCACAGGGCATGCTATTTTCCTTCTTTTTATGCCCCAATAACTATTGTCGGCACTGGTAGCTGATATTTATTTGGGTGAAAAGTTTAGAAGCATAATATTATGCCTAGTGTTATTTCCTATTGTCCTGCTTCCGAAGTGCACAATGGCTGGATGACCGTAGTCTTCCAAAAATTTTGAAACCAATTGCAACAAGGTACTTCTGAATGCATCATTAGTCTTTGCAATTCTTTTGAATTTCCTGTTCTAATGCCTCCAACGATGCATTCATATATTAGTTGATTTTGCTAAGATCACTAAGCTGAATGATTCTTTCTCCTCTATTGATTCAGGACACTGTTGTGGGAGAAGCATGTGCGGGACTGAGGAATCAGCTAGACATATCTTATCCTGTTAATAATGGCATCGTACAGAATTGGGACGATATGGGCTATGTCTGGGACCATGCTTTTTATAATGAATTAAAAGTATTCTTTCATTTCACCTAATCCAATTGCAACTTGTAGTTACTTATGCGCTTCCCTTTCATGTCCCTTGTGAACACCCCAGGCACTCTATTACAAGTGTTTCTTTTCCTCTTTTTTTTTTTTTAAAGGTTTGACGGCCTTTTGGTAAATAATTTTGCCTATGGTTTTGACTTGTGCTTTTCATGTAACAGATTGACCCAACAGAATGTAAGATTTTACTTACAGATCCGCCGCTCAATCCTTCAAAGAACCGTGAAAAGATGGTTGGCTATGTCTAAATGTATTATCGATAGTGTTTTAGGGCATCTTCTGCTTAGCTCTTACACCTTGAAGTTTTACAGATAGAGACCATGTTTGAGAAGTACAACTTCACTGGTGTCTTTATTCAAATCCAGGCTGTGTTGACATTATATGCTCAAGGTGCATACACAGACAATAGAGGACTATAAATTGTTGATCTCCCCACTTTCTTGCTCAAGTTTCTTCTTAGTTTATATATATATATTTATTTAGATAGGAGCACTTGCAGTGGATGGGTTGGATGCCATATCTGCAATGTGCTAAGTCTTTTTCTTTTTTATTTCTGTTGTGTTAAAACTTTTTGCTGATCTTACAAATTACCATCTTCTTTACTTCTTAACAGGCTTACTCACTGGCCTTGTTATTGACTCCGGAGATGGTGTCACTCATGTGGTAAGACGCTTTGGAAATTGAATTGAAGTTCTATTGAGGTAAATGTATCGGTAGTTGTTATACATGTATATGTATGTATGCGTGTGAATATATTTTTAAGTGTTTCTTATTTAAGTGTTACTATGGGATTAGCCTATTAGTCTACGGGATGGTACTTTATGTCACAATAAATTCTTGGTTTAGTCCATCTTTCTGAGTCAATAAATTAGTGAAATTCTGAGCAGCATTTATTATATGAATCTTACCTTTTCTATTTAATGAGTTATATACTTCAGAACCCTCTACTCTGGATAGGATGTTGCTCATAGAATGCAGATATTGATTTACATAAAGTTTTCTTGTCGTGTTGAATAGAATAGGAAAAAGGTAGATTGGAAGAAGGGATAAAAGAGAAGGAATAATAAGAATATGTGGAAGGTTATGAGGCAGTTAGATCAAGTAGGAAAGAATAAAGGGGAGTGAGAATAGCCTGTGATATATATATATATATATATATATGCTCAAGCTTAGGATAAGGTAAGCTCAAGTGTGTGGTGGGCCCACCTGGAGACCCATATGGGGATGAGGATGGGGGGATTTCAAGGACTCCTTGGGACCCTCTTCTTTGCAAAAAATCAGCCCCAACCGTGGTTTCTATCATCTCCATATGGGCCCCAAAAGGTTAATGGTCAATAGTCCATTCAGATCGGTACACAGTCGATCAAACGGTCTAGTAAATTCGGATCTGACCGAAAGTTGGTGGACATGTGCAATTGAGGGGGGTCGTGTGTTTGGTCCATTTGGATGGACCAAGGGTGGGCCCCACAAGCGTGAGCTTACAGAATTTTATCATAAGCTGTAGCTTAGGAGAGCCTTGCCAATATATACATAGCGTGTGCGTAGCCCTCCTCCATATCTCTTTAGATGTTATTTTACTTTAAGAATAGACATTTCTGGCAAGTTCAATGATGATAACGTTAAACTCATAAGTGATCTTAAATGATAACGTCATCAATCGATATGCACTCCTTGCACCATAAAAAACCTATAATGTTCTGTTCTCCCACAAGTTGTTGTATAGATGCTGTATCCAGCTTGAACATGTTTGTTTGTAGATGAGCACGCCTAAGACATTTGGTAAAGATGTTGGCCAGCTAATTTGTTGTTGAGATAGAGGAGTTGATATTTTTTGCAACAGTAACCTCATCTCTAACTAAGTGATAGTTGACTTCGATATGCTTTATTTGCTCTTGAAAAGGAGTTTAGTAGCTATTGTCAAGTTGATTCAATCCATTGGGTTGACTCGACCCATCGGGTTGAACCATGTCTTGACAGCTATAAGGATGGCTTTGTGGTTATCACTATACTTGGAAATGGTTTTTCAATTGCATGCCAAGTTTTTCAAGGAAAGACTGTAACCATTTAATCCACATGCAATGTAAGCAAATTTTCTATGTTATGCTTTACCACTCTGTTGCCACCATACTCTTTGCTCATTTTTGAGGTTTCCCTAAAAGAAGGTACAATATCCAGAGAGGGATTGCTTTCTGAAGGCAGTCTAACCCAATCTGTGATGGAGATATTTTGGGCTAGATGATAGTGAGGTTTATAAAGAATACCATGGCTTGGAGTTTATTTATGGAAGTATCCTCGGGACTGCTTCCATCTGGAGGTTTGTGGGGCACGAGCTAACAACTCAACTGCATACAACAGATCCAGTCTAGTGAATGTTAGGTAGATTAGCTTTCCCATGAAACACTAAACTGTGCTGTATCTTTCAGAAGTTCATTTTAATAATTGAGATGATGATTTTGTTCTAGTGGTGTGTAGTTGATTTGACTCAAAGATCTAGGAATAGCATTAATGAATTGTTGAAACCACACTTTCCGAGACTGATTTAGGTCATAAATAGTGCTTTGCTCAGACTACTCAGTTTCCCCTTGAAATGGATTCTTGGGAAGAGTCGTGAACCCCTCTTCTTGTAACTCTAGATGGAGGGAAAGTGTGTCCAACTGGTGTAGAGCTCATCACTGGTTTAGAACAATAGTGATAAGTAGGATAGAGATCATCTGAACTCTAACCTGAGCTTACCAACACTTGAGATCTAGGGTTTTAGACTATAATACAAGCACATCCACCAAGAGAAGAAACATTTCAAGCATGGTTATATCCTTGGACTTACGCTGTTATGCATGATATCACATTCGTTGAATCCCATTATTCCACTATTAGTGGCTCGTAAGTAATGACCCATAAAAATAACCTTTAAAGCTGTTGAACTCTTTTCTAAACACCCCCACCGCCCCACCGCCCCACCCGCCCCCCCCCCCCAACCCAAAAAAAAAAAAAAAAAAAACTGTTGATCTCTAAGGCCTCTGCTTCATTTGTCTTGATCCCAACTGACTTTAAAAAGACTTTCCCTATCATGCAGCAATTTCCTTGGGACTTACATAGTTAGATTTATGCTTGGTAGCAGGCGGAATTGTTTCTGAATAGTTGACACTGTACAATTGATTAAATCCTTTCAAAGCAATAGCAGCCTTAGATCTATCTATAGGACTGTCCCCTGGCATTTGAAGGTTAAAACCCATTTGCACGTAACAGTCAAGCAAATCTTCTTTTTTTAGTTGTTCGAATTGAAAATTCTTGGACTCATTGGTAGGTGATTCAATAACATAATAAACACAACAAATTTCATTTTTTACATGAAAGGGGATTCTTAACATGGAAAACTATGATAAACTCTCTTGTGGGACATTCTTCTCATCTTCTTGTGGGATCATTTTGTTGAGGATTGAAGTGTATAAAAATGAGGCTGGTTCCAGCATATTTTTTGACTGGAACGTGAGTTATATTTCCATGAAAGTAAGAAAGAGACAAAGATTGTGCTACTATCATTAACACAGGAGTTATTGTATAATTTCCATCCAGGTGCCAGTTGTTGATGGGTACTCATTCCCGCATCTTACAAAGCGAATGAATGTAGCCGGTAGGCACATAACATCTTATCTTGTAGATCTACTCCTACGGAGAGGGTGAGAGCCTATCATAGTGAAAAAGTCTCTTGATTTTGCAATTGATAACATATGCTCACTTTGTCTGTCAATGATTTTCTACTATATTTAACCACAATGCTAATCATTGTGGTTAAGGTATGAGATGAATAGAACTTCAGATTTCGAGACTGTTAGGGAAATCAAAGAGAAGCTCTGTTATATCAGGTGAATTGCCATTTATCTCCCAAATAACCTTCCTTAGTTGTTTCTTGTGAAACATCATGTGATGTTACCAATTGCTTATTCATGACATTTATTTTGTTGCAGCTATGATTACAAGAGAGAGTACCAATTGGGTCTGGAGACCACTATTCTTGTAAAGAACTACACAGTAAGTTACTTTCTAAACATTCTTTTTTTTTTTTTTTTTTGCTGTTTCTTCAACGTTCAGTTTCAAATGTAATGATGCGTGAGATTCTTCTGCAAAAAGCTCTATATTAAGTATGTATTGCTTCAAATCTATTTATCTGTTCTAAATGCTTACTTACATACCCCTTTTCATAGATTTGCAATCTGCTGTTTGTACAAAATAGAGGAGGGAAGGAAGAAGAGTTTTGTCCTTGTTTGAGATTGAAGAGGCCTTTTAAAATTAAGTAAATTCTAAGCTATGACCAAGACAGCTACCAGATATTAATAATAAAATTTTGAATTTTATAAACTGATTGGCTACCTGCTTTCCATGTGGCATCTGTTCAAGGGCTGCATTGGTTCTACATTCGTGATATGCTTCTGATTTTACTGTGTGAACTGGACCCATGGATCACAGAATTCCTATTTCCTTTGGAGAAAAAAGAGACATGGCCTACAAGAAGTTGGAACTTGGAACTCAAGTGCTGAGCCAACAATGTAGCAATCGGGGCCCATCTTCAATAAAAAAAGTGTTGACAGGACCATGACTGGTCCGTGGAAGAAAACTCTTCTAGATTGTAAGATCCAAGCCATGACTCTTAGGCCCTTTTTTAACGGAACATAGACCGTTTATTCAATTTCTTTCTTTTTGAAGTTAAATTTGATTTCTTTCTTAAATATATTTATTGCCCATCAATTGAAGGCTTCAACCTGATACATTTCTGGTGCATGCATCTGTCCACAATGACAAGCCAAATATATCAATGGTCTGGATCACTAAAATGTAGGCCGTACGGACACAAATTGAAGCCCTGGACAAGCCCAACCTATACTGCATTCCTTGATCCCTGTGTCTTATATTTGATTATCTATGGTTTACTGGGCTACAACTCCTTAGGTTCATGGAATGCTAACTTAAAGTATTCTCTCTCTCTCTCTCTCTCTCTCTCCCTCTCTCTCCCTCTCTCTCTCTCTATATATCCATCCATCTATCTATCTATGTGTCTTTGCGCCTATATCTGTTTCTGCGTGTGTGGCATTGTTTTGATGGCTGCAGAGGTTTTAAAAAGTCGGCCAAGATCGGGTTGGCGTGAGCTTCATTCACCATCTGCACAGATTCAGCCAAATCTCATGCCACTGTGTTTTGGTGCATCCTGGCCAAATTAACTTGGACCAGGCATGTGTGTTTTCTATCCCTTCTAGAGAAAGACTGATGAAGAGCTTTATCGTAGTAGAAGTACGGATAAGAAGAGGAAGAGGAGGAAAAAAGTTGCTAGTTTCAAAGATACGCATGGCAGTATCTTTATTAATTTGCTTACTAGGGCTGCAACTTGGGTCAGGCCTATCCTGAACCCGACTGACCCAACCGGATTCTTGTTCAGCTTGGGCCAGGCTAATTCAGGTTCAGGTGGGGCTGGAGAATGTTATGCTAACTCAAATCCTGGTTGGGCTCAGGCTAAAGGCCTTGGGCAACCCTGCCCAACCTGGGCCTGAACCTTACATACATTTGATTTTGTATCTGATTCAAAATTGAAATGAAACTCATAAGACAGGTTGGTTGCATTACTGAGAAAAAGTAAAGATAATTCCCTGTTCTCTCATCCTTTTTACGCTCTTCCCCTCCCTCTTATTCCTCTCTCTCCATCCATATTTCAATTATTCTATGAAAATGAACCACAACTGAATGACAACAAGATTTCATTTTCAGCTCTAGGGCGGATAACCCAAAGGGGGTCTTGACCTTCCAATTATTGTAACTCTAGTCTCTAAAAAGCTGCCCAACTGGAAGGAAGGGCTTCTTTCTCCTTGTTTGGAATACCATCCATTGGTAAAGGCTTCCTCTTCTGTTATTTGGGGATGTTGATCCTGTAACAGAGGATGCAGAGAATGAAATGTGTGAATAGGAATTGTATTGCAGTGAATAATCTGTGTATTGTCCTTTTGGTATTGATTTGACTTTATAATAGAGGAGATAGTAATTGTCATGGCTACAATCAAGGAACAAAAAAATATTACAATCAATACAAATAAATGTGCTGGCTAGAATATCCCTAAGTATGGTAACAGCATATTGACCGAATCAGACCTCTGTATGAAGATATGCAAATGGGCCTGGCTCACTATTTATATTCATGGGCCCAATGAGCCTGGGTCACTATTTACAGATACTTAGTGACCAATTCTGTGGTCGCTCAAATTTAGGGTTCTTTGATGTTGCAATTTTGGGTTTTTTTTTTCAGGAAAGAAAACTTGAGGCTTTTGCAAATTTGGGGCTATTTATTGTTAAAAATATTTGGAGCTTTTTTTTTTTTTTTTTCTGAAAGAATAATGATTTTTTTTATATGAATAGATGAGTATTTTAGTACAAGCACCTAAGAATTTTGAATTTTTGGATTGAAGAATTTCTATATGTAGAATTTTGTGTTAATTTACCTTTGCTTTTTTCATAATCTTAATTTGGAGATATTAAGCCCTGGTAATTTGCTCTTTCCTGAAATTTGGGGAATTTGCAAACCTTATTAAATTTTGTATCGAACCTTTTATCCTATGGTTATTTAGGGTTTTGCAATATCTTGGGATTTTGATTTCAGAATTCTAGATTTTTCATTTAAGGTCTATAGAAAGTTGGGTTCATGGGATTGGGCTCAGTTACAAGTTTTCTAGTTGGGCCAGGTTTGGTGAAAGTCGGTTCTGGTTCAGTTGGGTTGAAGGTTATACACTTAAATTGGCATGGGTTGGCCCCACCCAGACCTGAAATTGCAGCCCCAGGGCATGCTGCACCTAAATGACAGCACTACCGTTATTGAGTTAAAAAAACAAAAAGGAAAACCCCATAAAGTTCCATGCACAAAAACATAAGACCTCTTTTGTGTATACATATGCAAACCATCCTCGCAAGCTAGAGCATAGATGCCTATCATGTCGAGCTTGAGAAGTGAACTCTAATTTGGGTTTTAAATGGGTTGGGCCAGTTGGATTTGCTAGCTATCTTGCACCCTGGATGGAACAGAGTTTGGTGAGTTTTATGCAGTTTTGTTCTGTAATTGGATTTTAATACTCAATTCGTATTTTCTTAATCAGATTTTGTAGATGATCTTCTATCCTTTTGAGATGTCATTTTTCTGTTCATTAGCTCCAACTTTTCAACCTATCTAGATGTATATTACATACAAATATGAGCTGTTATACATGGTATAACTTTGAGAAGTGTAATGCACTGACATGACCATATAGTTAAATTAGAACATAACCACATTTAATTGGATATTATAAATACAAAAATGTAAAATCCTAAAAAATAAGAATTATAATGATTACTTACTGGTAGTGGTATTATCTATTAACTAGCATTATTTTGGTACTGATTTTACTTTACTACTACCAAACTTAAGCTTTGTATGTGGAGCTGTGTCTTTCAGTGTTGCAAACACAAATTCTTGTTGATCTTGAAACTAAGATGCAAAAGTCCAATAAACATAATCTGCCCAATGTGAATCCCATTTTTTACTGTCCCAATGCTAGAGTAGTTCTTCCAGATAATTAAATGAGTCGTGATTTGGGTACATTCAAACATGTGCTTAATTAATTGATTCATTTTGAATCATAAAATTCAGTTTAAGAATTTAACCAGCAAGTAGTATGCAAAGCACATATGATTCTAGTTGCAAGTTATGTAAGTGAGCACATTGGGATTTTTTTGGGATAATGTTGGGCATATTGTTACCTACTACAGCGCTTCATTGGCTTCATGATTATGTCCAGATTTGCGATATGTCTGTGTGCTATGCTTCAACTTACATTGACTTTATAGTCATGTATATATTTTGAATCCATTAGAAGAACAAAAATATATTTTTTGAGTTTTGTCAGTTCTTGTTAGATAAGAGCTCTTATTCTATCTACTTCATTTATTGTTAGCTACCAGATGGAAGAGTAATTAAAGTTGGCACGGAAAGGTTCCAGGCCCCTGAAGCCCTGTTTACTCCAGTAAGTTTCCAACGTCTTCATTTTTGCATATGCTAAAAGCTTCCATGTAGTGAACATGATTTCTCCAAGTTTGTATCTGTTGTGCATTGGAAATTTATTTTATGACCTAATTAATTGTGTTACCATGCAAGTGGACTTTCATGTAGAAATGGCTAGTAACTGCCCCCAATGGTTAGAAACCATCCATAACTGCCAGGTGTAGCAGGTCGTCCAACCCATCCCAGAAATGAAGCCATGAGCCTGTCCCAGAAACTTGATCAACCTAGGCTAGACCCTGTAACGGCCAAAATAATGGTCCTGTGGGTTGTCCAGCCCGACCTCCTCACCACTCTAATGGGTTTAGGATATGTGATACCAAACCCGCCCCATGGTGGGCACAGATGGATCAGGTTTGGTAAGGTGCCCCATATTCCTTTTGATAGAAAAGAACTATGAAACATTTGAAGATAATTTTTAGTTCTTGTAAGCATTTCTTTATCAATAAACTTGTAAAAGGGTAAACATTAGGGTAAATTTTTTTATCAGGTTTGACCATAATGGAGTTGATCACTTTTGGCAAACTGTCTTGTAGCAACTAGGCTTGTGCAATATGGTATCGAAGTGGAGATCTTTTCACACCTTTCTCCTTTTCTGCTCCCTTCTCTTGTTCTCCTTTCCCTCTACCTTTCTCCGCTTTCCCTTTCTCTCCAGGACTGCAGGCCTGCGCTAGTCAGGTTTGACTGTAGTGGGCCTGTGTTCCACAACTCAAGCATGTATCTTGGGTTTTGATACTGTTTAAGTGATGGACAACCTTATTGGAAGAAGATACATGCAGTCAGGAGCATGTTCTTTGGAGAAAAGATTTAGTTTCTCGGGGTTCATTTATGATTGTTCTCTGAGGGCTCCCACCCTATACAATTTCAGGTTAATTGATTCCTCTGAGAGAAAACATTAGTGGAACTCTTGTAATACATGTAGTGAGGGCTTCTATCTTGCGAGAGACCATTGAGATATCATTAGAGCCTTAGATTGCACATGAACCAGATTCAGCTATTAGGTTAATCTTCTTAACTTCATCTTTCCTTTTGCTTGTTGTTAGAGATAGGTAGCTATTTGTATTCAATTTGCACACTTGGCAGAGGTTAGTGCTGCCGTTTCGATTTTCTAAATTGATGGTGCTTGGCTGCTGCCACTGAAGACCCATATATTGTTTGAGATCTATGGCTTATGCAACTCACAGTGTAGTTTTATGGTTCAATTCCCAGCTGGTTTACGAGTGGGTGTGACCAATTCAATACTTCAGTCTTTTGGAATTGCCAATCTGCCATACATTTAAGGAAGTAGTGTATTGAACATTTAAACTATTAAACAACTGTTGGTCTATTAGTTTGGTACTGCTGAGGGAGATGATTTTGCCCTCTTTGAATTCAAACATGGCAGAAATTTAGGATATTTATGTGGCCCTAAGTGCTGGATTCTTGTGCCTTGAGCCCTTGACTGTTTAAATTTGCACACTTTTTCTTGGGTAAACCAAGTTTGACTACTTGCATATCCATGTGATTTGTTCATATATTTATACTTTTGGCCACATGACAAAGGAGCATTTGAAAGAGCATATATGAGGAGAAGACACAAGGTGTTCTTAGCTGATGTATGTGCTGAATAGGGGTGTAAATATAATCATATAACTCATATCAGACTGGCATCCACAGTTGGATTGATCTTCTATTGCAACCTTGAGGTTGTGGATTCAAGTCATGTTACCATTAAAATAAATAAATTAATAAATAACAGTTGGATTGATCTTCTCCATAAATGTCATCATGTGTTTTGATTCTTTGAAGATGGCTTCCATCCAAATTGGTAACATCACTCTGATTTGAGTGTATCTATTGGACTGCAATTTATTAGGGAGATCTATCAGTCTACCTTATCATTTCATGGCTCCACAGTGTAGATTTGCTCACCTTAGTATCATCATTTCCTGTGTTTTATTATCTGTCTGTTCTGTAATAGCTTGCATCCTAGAGTCATCAGAAAAATCAGTGTCTACAACCTGATATCTCCTGCTAATGTTTGTTTGTGTTTTTTTCCTGATTCTGAATATGTTCAAGTCCAACTAATGCTTGAATAATGCAGGAATTAATTGATGTTGAAGGTGATGGCATGGCTGACATGGTATTTCGCTGCATTCAGGAAATGGATATTGACAATCGGATGATGGTATTGATATTTTGATCCACGAAGAAAATATGAACTAGTATTAAATCTTAACATGTGCTGCTTCTCAATCCTTTTTAAATGTCAAATTTAAGACTCTTATTGCTCTAGTAGTTTTTGTATGGATAGTTGGGTATGTAAAATTAATTCATGTTCATTTATTAAGGTAAATTGTGGGTTCCTCAGTCTTTGTAACCCAACCTCCAAGTAGGCGCACTTTGGTGCTTAGGTCACAAAAAGAACCCCAGATAAGAAACTTCGACTTCATTAGATTTGGCAATTTTCCGTAGTTCATGAACCGAGGAGAGGATACTGGAAGTAGTGGATCTAGAGTTAAGGTATGAGGTTGGTACCATTTTGTGCGAATTTCCTGCATGTTTTCCAAAATTGACTGAGCTAAAAGCAGTAGGTATCAGTTCTGGTGTCTAGGTGATTGTGGAGTAGGTTGTGATGGCTGTTGTTTGGCAAATGTGCAAGGAGATCAAAATTTGCTGTAAGGAATAGGAATGGACTCTAGGGTCGCAGTTTGGAGATGATGAGATGGAGTAGGGATATTCTCACATTTAAGACTACAAATTGATGTAACTTTGTTGAACCTAGGGGCCCACTGACCATTAGTAATATGTAGGGGCAATGATGGAGGACTGCTATATAGCATTGCATCTCTTCAAGGGGCCCACTGACCATAGCAATATGTGGGGGCATCGATGGAGGACTGCTATGTAGCATTGCATCTCTTCGGAAGTAGAAAAGCATACTAAATTATCCAAGTTTCCTGCCTCTTGAGCGCAACAATTCATGCTGAATGATTATGAAAAAGCTAATTAAAAAGCCATCTTAATGTGGGTATATGGTAAATGTGCACAGGAAGTTAAAGAGGGAGTAGTTTTGCATGTTGTTAAGAATGTTAAGACATTAGGGGTGGGACTCATGGGGTGATGATAGAGTTGAAATTTAGGGACTACATCTTGACAAAGTTCTTTTGATCTATCTTATTGTGAATAGTCAATGGCTCCTCATAAACTACAACCATAGATATCAACTGAAATTGGGAAAACTAGTCCTAATCATAATAGGAAACCTAACCCCGTAGGAAATCTAATTACATCGTAGTACTAGCCTAATATAACTCAAATTTAATCTGATGCTAATTTAGGATAACTT
Source organism: Persea americana (assembly GCA_029852735.1). Classification (NCBI taxonomy): domain Eukaryota; kingdom Viridiplantae; phylum Streptophyta; class Magnoliopsida; order Laurales; family Lauraceae; genus Persea; species Persea americana. Next base: position 89,737,860 of record CM056810.1, read on the forward strand.
ACTCTCAAAGTTACAAATAAACCCATTAAACCAAACGTATAAAGAAACCCTTATTTATCAACATTCCCTCTCAAGCCAGTACATTAGATACTATGACCAGCTTGGAAAAAATATCGTGAATTTGCTTCCTTCCATGACTACTCTGATGAGGAACTTTGTGAAGTTGATTTTTATCACTTGCGATGGATCTTCAATCTGTCTTTCTCCCTAATTGATGAAGGAGATGAAAAATTCACGTGCTCCACTCTACAAACGCACAATCAACAACACTGCTACACCATGGTATGCTACATTGCATACCCGAAGAGGTTAGAATGCTACACGGCATTACATCATCTTAGTGGTTGAGCAGGGTTTCCACAACCTTTCGATTGATGAACACTCACCCATAGCTCAATGATGTAGGATAGTCCTCAAAGGCCACATGTGTAAGGCCCAAGATAGTTTAGGGATTTCCCTATTTTTTTTAATTAATTGGTATTAGTTATTAGTTTTATTTTAATGAGTTGTAATTGGGATAGGATTCTAGTTTGCTTAGTTTCCTAATTTGTTTACATTTCTTAGCCCCTAAGATTTGTTTTCTTATTTATATGGCATTGTAGAAATGGAATATTCAGAGAGAGTTGATGATTAATAGACTTGTAGGTTTTTATCCCTGAGGTGCATCCTCGTTTTTGCCTTAGCGTAGACATGTTGAAGTGTCCGCGCACATGTGCTTCAGTACTTTCCCACAGGCCCTAACACTCACCCATAACTATCTAGTCACTTGGATTCACACTATCAAGTCATTGTGGAATCTTCAGAGTTTCTCTCCCCCTGATTTGAACAAACCTGTTGTCTCTAATACCTGCAAATACTGCATCCAAATAAATCCAAAGTCCTGATGAATATCTCCAGTGCAATCCACAAGTGAAAGCAAAACCTAAATCATAGTCTGAATGACTCTATTACTTTCAAAAGAGCAAACATGCTTTTAGTGGGCATGAGAATAAGTTAGGTCTCAAGACTGACTTGATGTACTTAACCTGCATGACAACCAAGAACTGTGGTCTCATGGATCCAGTCAACCAGACCTACCTAAACTAGGTCCCAACTGCAGAAGAACCATGATATGCATGCCAAAAGAGAGATGAGATGAGAGAGGGGCTTTATGCCCCTTCTGCTGAAAATGGGATATACCCACACGGGCCACACCTAAGCACCTGTGTGACTACCAAGCTAAGAAGCACGAACACGGACACGGGATACGGACACGACATGACACGGATACGTCGACACGGCATTTCTCAAAAAAGTAGGATACGGACACGTTGGAGACACGTTAATATTTAATAATATAATAATAATAAATCTAATCATATACACGGACACAAACACACCGACATAGCAGATCTTCTCCTTCTTCTTCTTTCGTTAGGGCTGGACAGACGAATGGGTTTTTTTCTCTTTCGTTTAGGACTAGACGGACGAATGAGGTTTTTTTTCCTCTTTCGTTTAGGGCTGGAGTTGGATGGGCGAATTAAAAGAGCCCCCTTTTCCTCTTAAGTTATAACTTTTTACAAACAACCCCCTTTTCTTTTCTTTTTTACTCTAATTTTAATTTTTTTTCCAATTAGAAGAGGCCAGCGTGTCCCTAACGTGTCCTAGTGTGTCCCAAGTGTGTCCCCAGCATGTCCGGAATATAAAATATAAAAAAATAAATAGGATACTCTTTTTGTTGTGTCCGACATGTGTCCGAGCGTGTCCGTGTCCGACACGTGTCGAGCTTGGGACACACTTGGACACGGACACGACGGCCCCGGAGAGGTGAGAGGTGCCATGCTTCCCAGCTACCAAGAATTGTGGTCTCATGGGTCCACCCAAATCTCCTCTTTTCAACACCACTTTCATCACTTTCTCTTCACCCATGAGACCACCGGACGACGACAGATGAGAAGGATGGAGGGGATGATCTATGTGTCTTCTCTACAATCTCATCTTCCTGTTTTGTTTGTAAGGGCCAAATGACTGGAACAACCCCCACGAACTGTTGGATGCGTGTATATTGGCTGGACAACCCGAAAAACTTTGTGAACAGCGTTGGGACCTGCCTTTGACCTGGGCTTATAAGTCAACCCCATCTTAACTCAACATGAGGCCTTTTAAAACCGTACGGCCTTGGAAACCGTAAGAACTTTGGAATTAAGTGTGCTCGAGCAAGAGCTGTACTAGGATGGGTAACCTCCTGGGAAGTCCTCGCGTTGTGATAGAAGGAACAGTAAAAAAAAAGGAAGAACTAACATGAAACTTACACCTACTGCTACAATACCAAGTTGAAATTGTTATGAGACTGTAGGGCCTATTTATAAAAAGTAGATCTCGGGGAATTGCATGTAATGCACTTTTTTTTCCCTTCTTTTTCGAGAAGTAGCAATAGAGTTTCTCTAATGAAAGTAGAAACTGCACATAAAAAATAAGACCATTTTATCAATAAAATAAACCTCAAGCCAAGAGAATGGCAAACATAGTGACCAAAACTATATATATTGTTGTGGTCATCCAACCCTATTGACCGAAACTGCATGCCCCCTTTCTTCCAATTCATTTTCTTCTTTCTCTAATTCTATGGTCTTCCATAGCTTTGACATAGAAACCCTAAATCGCTATCGATCACATCTTTCAACTTGGTATCAGAACAGTCCCACAAGCTGGAGACATCCATGGGAAGAGGGTCGAGGGAATGGATTGAAGAAATGATCCAAGTGTTTGAGGATCTAAAGTTGTCGAACTTTCCGAAGAGGGTCTGACTATGTGGTGATTTATACAGCCTTTATGAACATCAACAAACAGGTCCTGGATTCTGCAAACAGCAAAAAACAGCCTGTGGTGGTCTGTAGCTTTTGCAAACAGCTTATGGTGATCTATACAGCCTCCATGAACAGTGACAGACAGGTCCTAGGTTACGACGAATGGGTTCCTGGGTTTTGTGAACAGGTCCAGTGACCTCTTGGGTTACTCCAGGGCCCTGCGAACACGTTTGGTGATTTCCAGTCTTGTAACCCCGGCGAACAGATTTGGGTCTCAACGGAGTCAAACAGATCTATTTCTCTTCATTTGTAGTTCGACACTGTTTGTACGTGTAGCCTGTTCTGTTCCCAGAATGTCTAGAGACCATAAGATAAGAGACAGTTTCTGAAAGTATTTCACGTGGAATTTCTGTTTATATATATAATCCGTTTATGAGTGCTTAAATTAAGTCCTTGATGTGTTTTGTGGAGGAAACGACCCTCTTTGGTGTTTGGCTGTTTGTGTAAACATCCTGATCAATTGATTTTGATTTGTGAGTGAGAGTTTATTCAAATAAGATCATAAAATTTCATTTTGGCGATAATTTAGAGGATTGTTTCCTACAACAAGTAATTGAGTTTGGGTTTGTGATGGAGTCCAAACAAGGGGGAGAAAGTTTTTTCTTCTTCCCAAAAGTTACCTAGTGTTACGAACCCCAATACAAGGATCACACCAAATCTTTTGCATGGTAGCATCGATCGCAGGATTCATTTGTATCCTTTCTTATTTGTAAGTTGTTTTTTCGAATGGTTACATCTTTTTTCCTTGTTGACCCTTACCATGCAAGGGGGATACATCTGTGTAAGATCAATGATGTCTACACCCTAAATGTTCCCTCTGTAACTGAATTGAGGCAAGGTTGCCTCTCCAATGGTGTATGTTTGTATTTTATTGACAACTCTTTCAATTAAAGTTCTGTTAATTAACTAAAAATTTCTGTGCCAGTCCTTGTACATTATGGTGTAGGATAAAATGTAGTTTTCAGTTGCTTCAGTCATGGATGGTAGCATTGCTCATGAGATTCATTTGACGGACATCTTATTTATAAATTGCTTTCTCATTGCAGCTCTACCAACATATAGTTTTAAGTGGAGGAAGCACCATGTATCCGGGGTTGCCGAGCCGGTGATTTTCTTTTACATCAATTTTAACCAAGGGACCTTCTATTACGTGTGGGCATCATGAATTGGAGCGTTTAATTGATCTTTGTTGGTGTTTTCCCCTCATTTTTTTTACAGTTTGGAGAAAGAAATACTTGATCGGTATCTCGAAGTCGTCTTGAAGGGAAATAAGGATGGGCTTAAGGTAGCAACTATATTCTGTTTCTTGTATTTTTCCTAGATATATCATTTCTTTCAGCATCCACAGCAGATGTTTCTCCTTTTATTACGTACACATATCTACTCTTTGAAAGTTTTGCAACAAATTTACCGATCAAGAAAAATATCACTACATACGTTTGCATGTATTTGAAGAAATTAAAGTAAGAGGAATTATATGTCCTCACATGTATTATACATATATGGTAGCTATGCCATCTGGTGCTGTGGAATGATGGGGTCCAACCAGTGTCAAGTTTTTAGTTTGTTCTCTTCTTATTCCTAGACCATTGATATGATGGGATACTTCATTGTGGATGGATGAAATCTGAAAAATCTCCTAGCCCAAAGCCTGGCAGATTAGCAACTCTTCAGTCAGTGGCTTCAAAATTACTAGTCAAGATTTAAATATATTAAAGGTCAATAAAGTCATAATGGATGGCTAGTTCCTTTTAATGTGAGAAGTTTTTTGGAGAATTCTCCATCAACAGTGGATCTTATAAGTTTTTTGGACAACCTCTATCAATGGTGGATCTTATCTGAGCAGTTAATTACTTAATATAGACCAAATCATGGACCTGCACGCATTAACTGGGAAGGGACAAAGCTATGCATTTGCTGTCAAGTAGAGCTTTGTTTTGCATCATTATCCCATGCTTTTACTATTCCATGAAAACCCCTGAATGGTGAGAAGCTTCTGCTTCCTAAATTGTTTCCCAATACCATCTATAGGGAGAGAGGCCACAGGGCATTGTCATATGCTTTCACCTTTGTCACTTCCAAAGGTCTTCTGACATTTAACGTATACCGTCGAAGTCACTCGCCAGACATGTTGAGAGGTGAGAACTATTTGCCTACAAATGGACAGTCGAGAAAAAATAAACCGGGCCAGAATATAATAATGATGAAATAATTGCCACATAACAAAGGGTTAGGATCTTCCAAAATTATCCTATTCCCCTTTCTTTTTCCTCCTCTTCTTTCTACTTCTGAAAATAAATACATAAATAAATAAATTCACACCAACATCCATCAAATCAACAGTCTGGATCTCAAAGCATGGGTCCTATGCGTGCAATTGTGAACATCAGAAATGTATTATTGGCGGATACTCAGGATGTTTATTATTCTCTCTCTCTCTAATGCTCATAAAAAACACTAAAATTGTGAACATCTGACAAATTTTCTCACGATTAATGCTCATCAATAACAGAAATTACGCTTACGAATAGAGGACCCACCACGGAGAAAGCATATGGTATATCTTGGAGGTGCAGTTCTTGCAGGAATAATGAAGGTATGCTGGTCCATCCCTTTTTTTTCTTTTTCTTTCATTAGATATCTCTCTCTCTCTCTCTCTCTCTCTCTCTCTCTCTCTCTCTCTCTCTCTCTCTCTCTCTCTTTATATATATATATATATATGCTTCTTGAGAAGCCAATAGGGATCGACTGTTCCAGCGACGGGAATATACTGTCCTCAACCAAAATGAATGGTGATTTTGGTGAGCAGCCATAGAGGTGGATGCACCATTCTATTTTCCAAGCCATTTAACAGTTACCTTCTTTTGAGTGCAGACTGTTGAATAAGCCATCTATTTATAGGCCCCCCAGTTCGGTACTGGGGCATGCCCCATCTTCGATGGATCCAGTCAGATGAGGTGGTGTAAAATTTCTGCAGTGAACCTAAAACATCACTTCATTTGGTGGTCCATCATGGTGTGTACTTCTTTGTCCCTACTTCAGAGCTGCAGCTCATTCTTTGAGAAACAATGTGCAGGACGTGCCAGAGTTTTGGATTACCAGGCAAGATTATTTGGAAGAGGGAGTAGCATGCTTGCGGAAATGTGGTCAAGCATGACTGTCCAAGCATAATGGTGCGTTCCACCAATGTCTATTTCAAGTTTACACAAAAATGGAGGCTATCATTTTGGTCAATTTATAGTACATGTTGAAAGGGGAGCAACTACAGGTCGCAGAAGAGCCCATATTCTTTTGTCTGAGACCATGCATGTGTTGTATTATAGTAGTTACAGTAAAAAAAAGAAAGGACTAAGTTTTTCATTCACACTGCTCCCATAAGGTAGGTGTTTATAGTCCCACATGATTGTATCATGACAAAACCAATTTCGTTCTTACAAGATTTGTGTGTTTTTGGACCGGCATTGCGTTCTGTGGGAAATTAGCGGTCAATCATTTTGGATATTGGGTGAAGGTTGCAACAATTGAGGGGGGAAACTGCCTGCCCTTACCAATGTTAATGCTCCCAAGATCAACTGTTCGAGTAACCAGTCAAACAAGTCCTGAGCTTTAGTCATTATGCTAATGCTCCCAAGATCAACGCCTCTCTCCCTCATTTCTTATCTGTCTCAAACTTGAGTGTCTCCCCCCACCGAGCATAGAATTGAAAAAATAGTCATTTATCATTATTGACTTTTGTGAATGGAGCACATTTGTGTAATATCTGTGGAAGAGTGCTTCCACATACTTCAATTATTTAATGGAAACAAACCCCCCCCCCCCCCCCCCCCCCCCCCACACACACACAGAGGAGATACTTTTCATGGCGTCATAGAAGATTTTTTTTTTTTTTTTTATCATTTTCCTGTAATAGATGAAATCATTTTCATAAAACGGTGTCACACAAACATACCTTAAAAATACCTACCCTACACCATCTCCTAGACTCCTCCACAACCCAAAAAAAAAACAAGGGCTAGAATGAATGATGTTGGCCAAAAAACTAAGTATTAAGTTAACATACTTATTGATATGGAATTTTGGAAAAAAAAACAAAAAAAACACAAACAAACCAATGATTAGGACACATGACAATAAAAGTACACTCAAGGCGAAATACACCCTGGATTTGACAAATCATTTAGAAGACAAATTTTTAGCTACTTCTACGACGTCATGCTATAGCATTCAAGTGAAAATTGAAAATAGAAGGGTCAATCTGATAATGAGAATTTTTAAAATATTATTTCTCTTTTTCTTTTTTTCTAGGTTTTTGGAATAGTTCAGTACATTAAATAAATTTACTTAAAAAGGTTCGTACCTCTATAAACATTTAACTAAATATACAAGTAGTATAACAAGGGAGATGGGAGAATCATAAACTAATTTATACGTTTCTACTCAAACATTGTTGAAGCACCATAAGTGGATTTATTTTTAATTAATTATGCTATAATATAAATTCATAGTCTGACGATTACTCAAACGGATTTATTATTTAGCCAATGACATTATTAATCAATGGGTTTTTCAGCTTAAACAACTCTCCCCCAAAAAATAAAATAAAATATTATTATTTCCATTAATTACATTATTAATTCATTGCTCTATCGTACCGTAAGATCAACTCCTTTTAGAGTAAATTGTAGGTTATATATGTTTTTAATAAGCAGGTCCCATGGTGAGTTCCACTCCTTCAACTTAAGAGCTCTCTAGGCTGGAGAGTTGCAATTAGGGACATGGATGATGGGTGGTAATGTAGTCCGGATCCTAAGGTAACTTGAATCGGAGAAGTCCTTAGTTGAAAAGAGTGGAACTCCACATTGGAGCACATCTATTATAAATTCAAGCGACTCCCACTTATGCATATGGCAATCCTAAATTTTATCCAAATAGGAGTCGGTACTACCATAAGATTGATCATTTGATTAAGAATCTTAATCAAATGATCAATCTTATAGTGGGACCAATTCATAGTAATATAAAATTTAAAGATGCCTTGTATATTTTATATGCATGTGTCTTATATCAGTTATTTGTCTTGGGAGAAAGAAGTAGATATAATCCAGAAGAAGAGAAGTTAGAGGTTTTACTAGGTATTTTCAGTATTTAGACACACCTGTGGGGAGCTTATGTTGGACCGAGTCAGAATTGGTCCGCTCACATCATGTCTATAGAAGGTCCCGATTCTTTCTAAGTTTCAATACACGCCCCACCCAAGTCAGATGACTCCATGTCAAAGCCTTAGGAAGAAAAGTTGTGAACCCAACTTGAAAAAGTTTCCTGTCGTGGGGCAGGGCTACCTACCTACCATGCCACTATATATGCTCACACAAGTATTGTCAAATTCATTGATTCAGCTAAGTGGAATACTCCTGCACATCAGTTCATATTGTGAAGGTGTGGATATGAGACACTACAAGGAAAAAATTGTATTCTCAAGAACACTGTACTTTTGGAAGCTACGCAAGTCAGATATTTCCTATTTATCATAATAATGCCTTTGATATTTATTTTTTATCATAATAATGCATCTTTTTTTGTAACAAAGTTCTTTTTAGCAATATGTTAACTTCAAATTCATATGTCGATTTGATTGGTGGGTCCCAGTTATGAACATGGTCAAGTTTGGCTCAAAGGTAGTAAACATATTATAATTTTGAGTGGTTTAGATCTTAATGGCGGGTCTATTGATGGACATGCGGGTTTTCTTACAAAAAATAAATAAAGTAGAGGTGAGTTGAAAATAGTTTTTTATATTTTTATAAAGAGTTGAAAATAGTTAGATAGTGTAAGGGAAATGGCGAAAAGGATGTTGAGTAGTGTAAGGATTGTGAGAAGGTAGTTATGTAAATAATACTAAATTGTTAGATGCAAGGGTATTCTTCAAAGGAGACAGTGAAAGATGTCAATGGTTCTCGATTCTTATTTGTATGTGCCGACGTGGAGCAATGTAATTGGAGGGGACTAGTCGTTGCACCATACTATGGTGGAGCAACGATCCATGGTAACCCCATCCTTTCCAGTCATCGGCTGAGTGTAAAAAGCATCAGATACTACGTTAAAATGAGTACAACTCCATAATGGTGCCCACTTATTAAAATTTGAACAATTAAAAATAAACTCCCTCCAAGATTGAGGGGGTATTTTCAAACTTTACAACAATCAGAGTTTCTTCCACCGTTGAATTGACCATTTGATGAAAGAAAAATTATGAAAATGGATAAGATCTTGCTTTCACGTTTTCCATCAAACAAACAATCCAATGATGGAACGAGGCTGGATTGACACAAAACTTGATAATATTTCATATAATTGGAGGACATTGTTGTGAATGGTTTAGATCTTAATAAGGTGGGCCCTACTGTGGAGTTCTATACCAATAAACCCGAAGGATTTGTATAGGTTAAAGCATCTGATCAAAGGTGCAGTTGAGCCTCCTTGACGTGTTTGGGCTGTCCAATCTTCTACGATTACCTATTTCGCACCAAGCCGGGCAACAGAAATCACGAGGGCCCGTTTGACACTATACTAGATTAGTAAAAATCAAGTAAAGCCTTCATTTTTCAGACAATGGGTCACATCAACGAAAGGAATTAAGAACAGTTTTTGTTATTAGAAACTTATTTTGGATTGCTTGTATAACATGAGTCACGGGATTTGTATCATCTATGTGGACCGTGATTGGTCCACTCTCAGCTAATATAACAAAGTTTAAAGAAGATACCATCCAGGTCTGGATGCATGTGTCTCAGTGTCTTCATCAAATAACTTTTCCTTCCTGCCAACACCTTTTGGCATGGAATTGTGGCATTGGAAATGAGAAAGTAAGAGTACTTAAATACGGACCTGCTGTTGATATTTTGGATTAAAGAGGAACTTAAGAGAAGAGATGAAATACAGTGTTGTGGATGAAAATGCCTGAAAGGAGAGTAGCTGAGGATCTGCACGGTGGATTGGAGCAGTCCTCCTGCCCATCATTTTATCCTAGGTGATTGTTAGATCTTCCATTTGAAATTCATGCATCGAATTGAACCTTCGGATCAGTTGGGCTGGAACCAAGTGACATGAAGCCCCAAGCTTGGCCTGATCTGAACTTAAGTGCCAGGGGCTGGGCTAGCCCGAGCCCAGCATGCTTTGGTCTGGGTTCTGATCTTGGGTTTTAGAACTCGGGTGGGGCCTGGGTCTAAATCTTCGCCCCATGCAATACATGCATTGGGGTTGAACCAAGTGACACAAAGCCCCGAGCCTGGCCTGATCTGAATGAGTAATATATCCCTTAGTTTAGCTATTGATTTAACCAAAACAAGGATTACAAAGCCCAAACAAGTGATAGAAAGTCCCCCTCCAACCATCCCGATTGGCTAAATGGGCAGGCTCATACCTAACGCGTGTAAGGTGGACCAGACACTTAAATTCGGTGTCAGGCTTGGCTCGAATACATGCTTATATTACTAATATAATATCTTGGCACTGGCACTGGCCGGCCCATGAACACCCCTAAATAAATCTTTACTAGCGCCCACTATTAAGACCCAATAACTCAAAATTGAATGGCCCACTTACCTATTGGCTTTGGCTGATGGTGGGCCCCAACTTCTTTGAGTGGCCCCACAATAGTACATAATATTTGAGGACTCAATGTCATGTTTATTACACAGGCAATCATCGCCTATATCAAATGTACTTAAAACTTTTACAAGCTTTTCTTCTTTCTCCCCAAAAATCACACTCCTTTTCTCCGCTTTCTAGAACGTACAAACCCTCCTCTCTCTCTCTCTGCAATCTTCTTGCATTCGCGAAACCCTCGAAACTCCAAAATCCGGAAGTAGGAAATCTCTCACGATCGATCGTTCGCTCGCTTTCTGATGCCATAAGATTTCTGCACTTCTCTTGATTCGATTCTCCTGCGATTTCTTGTCTCCTGCATTTCGATCTCGCTCCGATTCCGAAACAGCAATGGCAGAGCGCAAGGTCGATCTTCCCGAAGATCTGCTCGCTTCGAGATTGCCTGATGAGCCGTGGGCTGCCAAAGGTAATTAGGGTTCCTGCGATTCTTTTTTGATCATTCATGTTTTTTTTTTTAAATGTTCATTTCAGTTGTAACGCAGGACTATGCTCGATCAGATCCCATAATCCCATAATTCTCGTGTTTTCAAAATTCGGTTTTGATTTTGGTCGGCTTCTTCTTTTTTTCTTTTCTTTTGTCAAATGAAGAAGGAGATTGTGGAGCTATATTTTTGTTAGTTTGAATTTTGTAGATCTTTTGAGTAGATGAGTTTTCGTCATTCTTCTGTAATCATGCCCGTTTTTCTTGGTGAATTGGATTGGTCATCTTGGGCAGTGATCATTGGAAGGGTGCATTGTGGGGCCCAGCTTGATGAACGATTATCATGGGGTAGTGGGTATGGAGGATCTTAATTTGACCTAATTTGGTCAAAGAATAGCCCCCCATCAAATCTTCCTAACCCATTGATCTATGAACCTCTAAGTTTGATGGTGACATCCTTGGCCCTGAGTTCGTCTTCAGAGAGAGAGAGAGAGAGAGAGAGGAAATGTTAGGATTCAAGTGTCAAATTCAGGTAAGTGCCAACTCAAAATGGCCCTTATGGCCTTATCACCAATATGGTTATATAAGGAGGCGGAAGTCCCTATACATTCAAAAATAGGGTTTCTAAGATATATTATGAAAATGCATATTGGGACGTCCATTTACCGTATGTGCTGCAAGATGGGTCAGCTGATTAATATTGAACTGCCTCTACTAGTTTTATTTGCATTTTTTTTTGGTTTGATTGTTTCCTGGCATCTGATTCTTTATTCATTTATGTTGGAGAAGTGCATGGGTTATAGTCCCCTTTTGAGTTTCCAGTATTTCTTGTATTGTAACGGATGTGTACTTGTCATCAGCAATGATATTATGAGTCTGATATCATGTATGTCTGAACTTTTTCAGATTAGTTTGAATGTACAAGTTATATAAATAAATAGTCGGTATCTCATATCTGCGCTATTCATGGTTCTGAAAATTGAGATTGTATTGCAAATCATGTAAGAGGTTGAGTCGACCTGGATTGTCGGCGATCATAGGATTTTCTTTTTAATAAAAAATGAAAGCATATTGAAACTAAAATTAAGAAAACAGTGGCTATCCATAAAATTAGAACCAATACAAGGACAACGAAAGGTATTTTACAATCATACGAAGAACATCATTGACATATATCTATATATCATATATGTTTGGTGCGAGTAGTTGAATATGTTACCGTTTAAACAAAATGGAAAAAAAGAAGAACGCAAGAAAGAAAGAAAGCTGTCATGTAAAGAAAGCTGTCATGTTTAAGATAGCAATGTTTATATAAAAAAACAAAACAGTTGCAATTCTTCTTTTGTTTGCTTTAAATTCAAGAACAAAAACTCCAGATTGCTAATGTTACATAATCAGAAAGTATCTCTTGAATTTAAATAAGTGTTTCATAAAAAAAGACTAGAAAAAAAGAATGTAAGTTAAAACCCATTTCCACGGTCAAATACTTCAGTCGACTAATTCTTGTTTCTCTATTAAACCTCATGAAAATCCCACAAGTTCTTATCTTAAGATGTTTCTTTAAGCATTATAAAACCTCTTAAAGATAGAAGCACCAAAAAAATAAAAAATAGAATGTAAAAATTGACAATTTTTTTTTATTTGGTTGTTACTACTCCCACCTTGATTAGTCACTTGAATCATGGGATTCACACACAAATCCTAAGATTTACCTATGTATAGACTATAGATATAAATCTTTTTGCCCTACTGTCCTAGGACTTTTAATGTAAATAGGTTTCACATTTTGAATGTTGATAACTAAGACTACTATTCACTAGACAAGGTTTCTCCTAGGGATCATTTTTCATATTTGAATTTCTTTATGAATTATATGTTCATCCGAAAAAAAGAGGATGTTACTAATTGAGGAGTAAATATTGCCCGATACAGAGTGATACGACGATCAACGTTTTGCATTTCAATTGCCTAGACCCTTTGCAATTTATGGTAATTTATCTAGCTTTGTTTTTGGAGGATCAATTATTTTATTAATATTTTCTTGTTTTCCTGACACCTCAGATGATATTTGTGGAGGAAATTATGACGAGAAGGTGATTATGGGGTTCCTTGATGATTCCAAGGGTAATTTAGCCATTAATTGTTCATTAATTTTTTTATTAATTCTTCAAAAAAGGAGACAAAAAAGTCTTGGCTTCTGTCCAAATTTCAAATTTTGATGCCTCCTTGTATTCAGGCTTTTTAATTGTACTACAGTCGCCATACCGTTTCTCTTCTTCTTCCTTTTTTTAAGAGTATTTTCAGTCACATTTTTTTATCCACTAGCTTATCTGTTTGAGTTGTTCATTGATGTTTTAGTTGACTACTACTTAATTTGTTTCTTTGATTTCGAAATATTGCAGATCAAGTCATATCTGAGAACAGTATACCACTTTCCCCTCAATGGTTGTATTCTAAACACACTGAAAGTAAGGCCAATCTAGTGGCTACGTCTGGGGTATAAACTCTAAGCCCTTCTCCAGTATAAGTACCTTTTTATTTGTTATAACTTATCAGTATTACATACAAATCTTTGTTAGTGAACTAAGAGTGTTGCAATAATGTTAGATCCTACTTTAACCTTATTATTGATATTGATTATCTTTTATACGGAGATGACTCTTTAGACATGGCTTAATTTGTTGTGCATCTTAACCCGTACAATTGGTTTAAGAACTCTTTTACTCTGTTACAATTTTTTGACTTAGGTGGCCCCAGATTGATCCTATAAGACTTGGAAATGATGATGATGATGAGGGTTGTTTCACTTTGAATTGTTGTAAGTCTTGGATGGTTGTTTGACTTTAAATTGTGTTTGAGCATGCATGCAAGAAATTTAGGGGAGAGAGACCTATTGCTTCAGATTTGGCATGTTTATGCCGCCATTTCATTAACTTCACCAATTAAATCCACAACCTTCACACTTCTATTAATAACCACATACCAGTCTTTGTTCAATTAGAAAATAAATCACCCCTTGGTTTACAGGCCATGCCATTCTTCTAATATCTCGACTAAGAGATCACTATGAAATAACAAGGTAGAAATCTTTAAACATTTGTAGCCTTTTGCACCTCTGTACTAGTCTTCCCATCACAAGGGCAGAGAAAGAAATCCTGACAGCTACCCATTACCTTTCATGAACCCTTATATATGGTTTTGATCCCTTAAACTTGCTAGCTATTTAGTTGCCTAAATGACTGCATTGGCCTTTTATTATTATTATTATTATTATTTATTTTTTTTACCAATTTATGTTATCATTTTAATAACCTTTTTAATGTCTACAATAAAATTATACAAGTTTTATCCCATGTTTAGGTAGATTGACATACTGCAAATTTGTTACAGAATATAGATAGCTTTTGCTGTTTGTGTCTGTGGTCATCGTTATTCATTGTATCTATTTTCTTTTAAATGTTTCCATCATCAAAATTATACTAGCTCTGAAATCATGTTCAGACATATGCTGGGAATGTAGATAGGGTACCAGGTTACCTGTAAAAGAAAGGCTTCTGGAATCTGCACTAAGAGTAAACACAGACCAGCCTGAATGTTATTTCAAAACTGTGGCATCAGTCAACTGATATAAGAAACGTCTTCTGATATTCATTTCAGAACCTTGGTTATTGACTTATAGTCTTATACTAAATACAGATTGAGGGAGTGTAACATTGTTATTTCCTGTGATGGGAGCCCTTCATTTGTTTTTGGTTAAGTTTGTACTATCTCTATAAGAACTAAGGAGGCGATTTAGTTCTCTCTCTCATGTTCTCTGGATTCTGCCTTTCTGTTATACCTAAAGAAAAGTCCATTGATTGCTTATCTTCAGATAGTTTTGACTTTTGAATGGATAAAACATTGTGCTTATGGTGAGTACAGAGCAACATTTTATTTTAAGAAATTGTGTTTATTGAGCATTTGTGTCAAAGAATTTTATGATAGCTGGGGCCATCAGTTTTTATCGAATATATGTACTACCCAATCAGTCCATCTCGGCTGTTTAGGTAAAAGGGGTTAGATGATTTGTTGCTATAAAGTGATGACTCCACCATTCAAAAGATAATTTAAGAAATTGATGATTGTTCTTCTATTTACTGACAGGAAATGCGTACACAGAATTCTTTACCTCATGGAAACTCCTTTGATCCTGCTCAAAAAGAGGTGCGGCGCTTGGATGGATTTCATGACAAGAAAGAATGGCGAAGGAATGCACCTGAGCCTGAAAATAGTCGCCGCTGGCGTGAAGAGGAGAGAGAAACTGGTTTGCTTGGAAGGAAGGACCGCAGGAAAGAAGGAGACGAGTACCGCAAAAGTGATCGTCGCACTGACAATGCTTCAGTAAGGGAAGCATCTGAGACTAGGGCCCTACCTTCATCTGATCGGTGGCATGATGTAAATAGTCGCTCTTCTGGGCATGATTCACGGCGAGATAGCAAGTGGTCATCAAGATGGGGTCCAGAAGACAGAGATAAGGACTCCCGAGCTGAGAAAAAACCAGATGCTGATAAGGAAGATTCTCATAATGAAAAGCAAGCATTTGTCGTTGGCAATCGTATTGCTTCTGAGCGTGAAAGTGATTCCCGTGATAAATGGAGGCCACGTCATAGGCAGGAAGTTCATTCAGGTGGTTCCGCTGTTTATCGTGCTGCTCCAGGATTTGTCTTAGAGAGAGGAAGGTTGGAAGGTTCAAATACTGGATTTGCTCCAGGCCGTGGGAGGTCAAATTCCATTGGAAGTGCATATAGTAGGCCTTTCTCTGTAGGTCCTATTGGCTCTGCTCCTCCAGATAAGAATGAACTGATACTTGGGAAATCTGGCATATCTTCACCTACATTTTGCTACCCAAGGGGTAAGCTTCTAGATATTTACAGGAAACACAAGCACATTCCTTATTTTGATTCTGTTCCTGATGGATTTGAGGAAGTTCCTCCAATAACACAACTAGGCTGTATAGAGCCACTGGCCTTTGTTGCACCTGATGCACAGGAGGAGGTATGCTTTCTCCAAATTCTTCTGGAGTTCCTTTTTTTACTTAGTCAGCTTATGTGTTTTACATATGTAAATCTAGAATATGCTGTACCAATGTGATAAATGTATTCTTTATGCTTGACTTGAGCTGTGAAAACTAGCATTTATATATTCATTTTTTCTGTAAGTTTTTAACGTCTCATCTGTTTTCTTGGTTGGAAACCCCAAGCCCCCAACTCCCCATCTCTCTGTCTCCTGCTCCATCACACAGCCATATTCATTAGAATATCACAAGATTTATTTGTCTAGTCTATCTCATTGAAATGTTGGACTATTGGATGTGTATCATAATATCGGTCGAAGGCCATTGTTGTTAGAATCTTATAATTTGAGATACAAATCCTACAATCTGAATTGGATCGTTGGGCAAAAGATCCGCATCTCTACAATGAATGCATTTATAGGTGAGTTTTAGGATTTATGTGTCTATCACTCTATCATATGACTCAATACTTGTCGCATCGAATCCCTTTATTTGGGCAATTCATTAACAGTCAATTGATGTTGGTCATTTTTTACTTTTTTTTTTTAATGTTTTCCTACTTTTAGAAGGTTATAGAATTTTGTGGATTTTTGGATTTTGGAGAGGTTGTAGAGAGAAATAAGGAATGGGCATGCAATTGGAGTTTTCGACTGTAGAAATGGCTCATCATGCATTCCTTTTTTTTCCTTTTTCTTTAATGTTTTTTTTCATGAATCACTTCTTTAACTTTAAGCAGCATAATCTAATCATGTAAGTTGATGAGTTGGATTTGATTTTATTTTTGTTTAAAGAGAATGAAAGGCTGCAATTGGGTTACGTTTTTTGGCACCATTGATATCTTAAGCATAATCAATTATTTCCATATCCATATATCATATATTTCAATGTTTTTTTTTAATTGGTTGCCAGTACATTATATTAGAAGATGGAAGTAGTACAACTTAATACAAACTGATGAAAAAGATAAGCATAGGCATAAGAGCATTTTACCAAAAAATTGGAGCGCAAAAGAAACATCCCTATCCACCCCTTGCTAAGACAATGTGTTTGCCATGCCATTTGCTGATCTTCTAATATGCCTAAACTCCATCTGAATCAAGGAAGCTGAATTTTCATGGTCCCCTTTTAAGGTCATCTAGGAGATAGCTTTGTCCGAATCACTTTCCATGATCACCTTATCTAAAGCAACTATGAACAAATCCTTAAGGCTTCAAGAGCAATCAAGAACAACCAAGTGACCAACACCTCCACTCGGTTCGAATCCTTAACCTTGGGGACACTTAACCCTACAAGTTTCCCGCTTGTAGGCCATTTTATCAAATCTTTAAAGTTTAGACTCCTAACTTATCACCGCGCAATTTGCTATCTGCATAACAT
This sequence comes from Persea americana, assembly GCA_029852735.1. Lineage (NCBI taxonomy): Eukaryota > Viridiplantae > Streptophyta > Magnoliopsida > Laurales > Lauraceae > Persea > Persea americana. Next base: position 89,755,222 of record CM056810.1, read on the forward strand.
AGCTCCGAGAAGTGCTTCAAGAGACTAATAATCCTTTAGAGCATGTTTGGTAACAGGCAAGGAATCTATAGATTTGATGATTCTCCACTACCACTGGAACAATGATTCCTCGCCGGGGATTTGTATAGATTTCACATTGATATTGGTCTGTATCGATGCATATAGTTGAGAAAAATAGGGCTCAGTGTGCAAATCCACTTACGTGTGGATTTTTAAATCTTATGGGGGGTGGTCGGATCTGGAAATCCTAACAAATGAAGATTTATGTTCGTCCAAATCCTCAAGAATTTACAATTGCCAAACATGGATTTACCACAACTTTAGGGAAACCAAAAATCTTTTCCCTAAAGATTTGGTTGCCAAACATGACCTTAAAAATCCTATATTTCCTTTCTTTCCATAGAGACCACAAAATCGTTAAGGGGACAAATCTCCAAAGCAAAGGATCACAACCATGAAAAGGAGCCACCCTCCAAGCTTTGACCACTTCATATAATGAATTCAACATACACCAAATGAAACCACATCTTTGAATTTGAAGCAAGTGGTCCCAAATATAGTCAACAACAACTTCAGACATAATTGATCAACTCCATCGCCTTTCCACTAAAGAGCATATATCGGGAATGTTTTTGGAGGTTACAACCTCTTCCTTTGAGGTTATCTATTGTAGAAACCTTACCAACTTTCCCTAGCCAACAGAAGTCCTCGACTCTTGAGGAGCCAAGCCCTGCCAAACCAATCCTAATGGATGATGAGCATCTGAAGGCATGCCAAATCTCTAGAAGAAGAATTTGTTGAAAATTTCCCAGAATGCATTGGTTTCCAAATACAAATGTTTGTGTCTTCCTGCCAAAAAAGGAAAAAAGGGGAAAAAAAACATCAGAAAGCAACCTCATAAGCAACTCATACTCTAACCTCTATGACCACTGAAGGGCTCTCCTAAACCATACTATCCAAGACACATTAACTCCAACACCCACACAACATTCTTTCACTGTTGAGTCTTTATTAGAAGCCACTTGAAACAACCCAAGGAAAAATAGAACTCTAAGGACCCGGTCATACCCCATCTTCCACCCAAAAAGGGACACATCCACCCTCCCCAACTTTAAAACCAACCCTTTGCTAAAATCTTCCCCCTTCTGGCTTGGATCTTTCCCATAACTAGACACGATAGTTAGGGAATTCTTTGGGACCCAATTCTTTTCATCAACCCCATGCTCTGAAGCCATAATTCTCCTCCATAAAGCATCTTTCTCCTTGAACCTCAACACCATTTTGCCAACAACCCCAAGTCCCAACCCCCTACAAATTTTGCTTTTATCACTTTGCTCCACCTCACTATATGTAATTTCTTTCTGCCACTTTGCCTCCCTGTAAGAATTTTCTTCTAATTCAATCCATTTTGTCAACCACTGCTATCTGTATCTTATACTAGGACATATGATAATACACTAGCAAATTAGACATTCGATTTAATCAGATCTATCTTATTCCCACATGGACAAATATTGCTTTCTCTAAATGGCTATAGTTTTTTTTTTTCAAACTATTATATAGCTGTGTCTTAGATTTTAGAAATTGCAATCTCGTATCCCTACCCCCTGTTTCTATGTTTGTATCAGGCTATCATAGACTGGGATACTGTGAATGTGCTGAGAATCATAGGTCAAGATATTGTTAATGTGCTGATGCATTCTTGACCAACTAGTGAGACTGAAATTTGGTGGTGGAACACCTTATTCCCCTGTCCATTGTCCACATCAGGAAGCATACCTTGTCCAAGCATTGTAGCCTGTCTGGATGTAGACTATTGTTCCGTCAGACCGTTGTTCACGCATCAGTTACCTAAAGTACAAGCACTTCACATAGGTGTTATTGTTTCTCAGTAGTCTCAGATTCAACACTTACTTTGAACAACCATTTGCCATTCAATGTCATTTGTTCTAGCCATTCAAAAGAAAAAAAATGTCATTTGTTCTATGTGATTGACATTATGGCAGGCTGCTCTGGAAGATATCTGGAAGGGGAAGGTCACAAGCAGTGGAGAATTTTATGATGCAACTGGTGACAAGATGAGAGGAGACTATGAAAAGACAGGTAATTAGGTTGTCCAAAAACTATAGTTTCACTGTTTTTGGCCTGTTTTGTCAAAATCCTGAGAGTATATTTGTTCAGGTGTTGGCAATCTGAGTTCGACTACGAGTAGAGATGGCATTCTCTATACTAGCAACACTGAAGAAAATGGTGAAGTCCTTGCGAATGCTGCAAATGATGGTACCTGTCACAGAAATGGTCTTGGCTTGTTTGATGGATGTGCTTTAACTATGAATCCTGATGTTAAGCAAAAAGTGTTTGAGTTTTTCATTACATTTTATATCCGTTGCCTCTATTTGTTAAGTAGTTCTTTTGTACATGTTTCAGGAACAGGTTGTTATTCTGGGGAGCATGAAAATAAAGTTTCGGTTCCAAATGATGGGGCTGATTCTTGTTTCCCGGCTCCTACTGTAGCTTCCAAGAGTAAAGATATCACCAGTATTACAGGGCAAAATACTAGCCACTTCATATCTGAACAGGGTGAAGTTAGCATGGTTAATTGTGATGGGCAAGCAGGCAATTCTGCTTCTTTCAAGCATCCAAAGTTTGAAAATGTTGACTCCTCTGCTTCTTTTGATATTCACAAGAAGCTACCTGATGATTCAAGTTCTCTACTTGACACCTCATCTCTCCATGAGATTTGTAGTAGTAATGAGCAGGATGTAAAGGGTAATGGTCCCACGAAGCCTTTAGGAGCTACACGGCCTGAGGAATTGAATTTGTTTTACCGGGACCCCCAAGGGGAGATACAGGGACCATTTTTGGGCGTTGACATAATATCATGGTTTGAGCAAGGCTTTTTCAGTGCAGATTTACCTGTGTGTTTATCAGATGCTTCAGAAGGAGCACCTTTTCAGGAACTTGGAGATGTGATGCCACATTTGAAACTTAAAGAGCAATCACTCTCTGCTAACAACACCAACAAAAAGCTCGAATTACCTGATTCTATTGAAGGAAACTCGGAAGCTAGCTCTCTTACTTCTGATTTTATCGCTGGTTCTGCTGCCATAGATGAGCAACAATTGGCATTGCCTGAATTCAAGGGTCTTTCAGGTCATGATGTTCCTACAAGATCATCTAAACATGAAGATTTGATGGAACACCAATATGATGGTAGATTGCTACCCCTTACTGATTCTGAAACTTCTGCTAGCATTCTCAATTTTGGGAGGCAAAATCTTCAAGAATTTGTTGAACAAGATGGTGAAGGTTAGTTATCTTGATTGATTTTTTAATTTCCATTTGAACTCCTTTGTTATGTGCTATGGATTATGTTTTCATGAAGTTCTCTTGTACTGCAGAAGTGTTTCTTTCTGGGAGGCCTGGAAGGAGCACTGGAGATCCTTTGGGAAAACTGGCTGAGAACCTTCATGATCCATTACGGAATCAAACAAACCACCTTTATCTGGGAAATGAAGCCGGAGAAACTGCCATGCCAATTCCTGATATTTTAAAGGGCAGTAATTTACATCCATTTGGCCTGTCGTGGTCGGAGCTGGAAGGTCCTCATCTAAAACATTCCCAGTCAAATATTTCATCTGGCACTGGTGTTCAGACCCACCTTGTCAATACTATTCTTGGAAGGGATGCCGACCTTTCAAGCCATAGACAAAAGTCCTTTAATGTCTTACCTGACTACCCCATTGTTGCGGAGACATGGTCTGATGATCATAGAAGACATACAATCACAAGCTCAAATTTACTTCAGGATGCTATGGATACTCGCATGTCACACCTGGAACAAAAATCCAATCATTTTGATTTAGCAGATCAGTTGCTGTCCCAACAGTTGCAAAAGCGACAGCTTCAGCAGCAAAATCTGCTTGCTACTCATCCATCTATGCATTTAAATGAGTCCTTTGTAGAGCAAAATCCAATTTCTGCTGTCCCACACAGCTTGAATGCTGTTCACCGACAGTTGAGCAGTCAACCCGTTCCAGAATTGGAACGGCTTTTAAAGCTTCAGCTCCAACAGGAGCGGCATTTTCAGCTGCAACAGCAACAGCACTTGCAGCAGCAGCAACTACATCAGATGCAGGTGCAACAGCAGCAACAGTCTCAAGCTCAGCAACTGCTTCGTGAACAGTTCCTACGTCAGCAGATGCATGACCCTAACTTTGCACAGCCTCTCAGGAGAAGCAACATTGTTGACCACATTCTGTTAAGGGAGCAAATTCTACATGACTTGCAACAACAATTTCATTCTTCTAGGCATTATGATCCCTTCCTAAAGCAGTTCCACCAATTGAAATTTGACCAGAGCATACATCCAGATCATCACAACAATTTGTTAGAGCTGCTGTCACATGAAAAGCATGGGCGGATGCCTCCTATGGAGCAGCAGCTTCTTCTAGATCTTCAGCGGGAGCAAATGCAGAAGCGGCAATTTGCATTGTCGAGACAGCAGCCAGGCATGGAAGATGATAGGCATATAGGTGGGGCCTGGCCAGTTGATGATTCTGGTCAGTTCCTCAGGGTGGCTGCTAATCCTCACCAGACCCACAGTGCAGGATTGAGCCCCTTAGATTTTTACCAGCAACAGCATAGGCCTCCATATGAACAACATAGCAATCTCGATCAGAATCTTGTCTTGCATGAACAACTACAGAGAGGCCTTTATGAACAAAGCACATCACCTTTCGAGAGGTCAATCCCTCTGCCTCCTGCTGTTCCTGGGATGAACATGGAACTTGCTTCACATGTCCAACGGCTAAATATACCAGAACAACGGGCTCAGTTGCATGGTGCTAGTCAGATAGGTTCGGTCCCTTCAGGCACTCAATCTCATCACCTTCAAATTCCCAACAACTTCCATGCTTCACATCTGGATGCAATAGAAAGCAGCTGGTTTGAGGGAAATGGGCAGCTACCAAATGACTGGAGAGAATCACAGATTCGCCTATTGCATTTTGAAGCTGAACAGAACAAGAGGGATTCAGAAGCAAATCCAACTTTTGAGGATCGGAGTTTATGGGGATCTACTGTGGAAAATGATGATAAATCAAAGCCGTTGATGGACTTGCTCCAGAAGTTCAGTTCTTCCAACCAGCCATTAGAATTGGGTGAAGGCGCTCATACGGCATCCCAGGAAAGAAGGGAACCATCTTGGGCTGTCTCAGATTCTTCGGATCATCCATACAATCTTCTCAGGGGCCAGCCAGGTTTAGGAGATCCATTTACAGGAGGTTCTCATGGCCAAAGCTTAGGGCATTCTGTGGCAGAGCGGTTGGTGAATATGTCCATGAAGGAAGAAGGTAGTAGTTTAGAAAGATGTGAAAGATTGCCTTTGAGATCTCACTCAGGAGCACTTATTGAAGCTGAACAAGATTTTCCCATAATGAGTGAGATGGCCCAGGCCATTAATCCAGATTTCAACATGATTGGTAAGCCATCTGTGGATGGAATGGACTATTCAGAGGTGAAGGAGGGGAAGATATGGTTATCTAGAAGCAAGGTGGTGGACCAACCAGTTACAAGGGGACAAGAAAATGTGGTGGCGGAGCAAGCAGGAGCTGATTTTATGGATCCCAGGGATCTTCCTGTTAATACCCCTGCTAGGCATTTTTCACTTGTCAGTGCTGGTAATTGTTTATATGTTTTGGTTTTGTTTGGTGCTTTACATTTCTTTTCTTTCCTTCCCTTCCCTTCGGTTTTCTTTTTTATATTTTTTAAAGTTTAAGTTAGATCTGATTCTGATCATGTGAACTGTCAATTGCTGTATGATATGGTGCAGAAGGAAGTATGAGCTTGTATGACTGTGATGTTGGAGCAGATAATACCTATGGTGAAGATATCTCTAAGGACAGGTAACAGTGCTTGGTGGGGTGACGTTGTGTCAAGATTTTTTTTTTTTGCATCTACCTTAAAAATAACCTTCAAATCTTTTTTCTTGTCTTTCAACCCCACTTTTCTTTTCTTTTTTTTTTTGGAGTCTCGAACAATGAGATGCATTAGGAGTTTAAATGCATTTGATACTATAGTAACTCAGCGCGCATTTAAATGTAATGTTGTAATACAGTCAGTAAATTGTTATAAATAAGAACTAGAAATCAAGCACGGGTGATAAAACATATATATATATATATATATCGTTGGCCTGCGATGGCTCTACAAATTATCTCAAACTAGTCTCTTAAATTAATCACCTATTGATGGGACCCCTAGATGCTCTTGAATGCGCTTGTTTTTTATTCTATCTTTTCCTAGTTTTACCACACATCCATCTCAACGATCTCATTTCTGCCGCTCATTTTTTGCATTTGTTATTTCTTGATTGGCCAACACTTTGTTCCATAGTTCATAGTTGGCCAACACTTATTTCTTGATATCTAAACTTTTCCCTTCAATCTTGTTGATATGCACTGATCCAAAGTGCTCGAAAAGTAAGTCTCTACTTCAACCATCCATCTCTTATCCTATGTTCAACATCCTCCTCAAGCTTTTATCCCATGCATAAAAGACAAACGACTCCTAAAGCCTCCTGCCATGTCTCAAGTTTCACATCTAGCTCTTAATTCATCTACCAACACTTTATCATCTATAAATAACATACACCAAATACCTTTTCTTGAATATGAGCAGTTAACTCATCTATAATTAGTGCTTTAAGATAAGGGTTTAAAGTTGACCCGTCGTACAAATCTATGGTCATTGGAAACTCACCTCTCTCCATGGATAGTTCTCACACTGGTTACACTCCCCCGCACATACCTTTATTGATATGTCAATAATCAATATAAGCTCTTGGGATCCTCCTTTGATAAAAAAAAAACCTACCAAGTCAACTCTCTAGGTACCTTCTTGTTGGCTTCCTCTAGATCGGCGAAGATGATATGTAGATCTTTTTTCTTCTCTAGATCGTCTAGCTCATTGACATCCCTATATTTAACCTTTTTTTTCATTGAGAAATGTAAACAAAGTTTTTAAACGTTGAGTAAATTACATTTCTATTGTGTTTGTATCTAAAAGTATTAATGCAATCTATTAAGTTCTATTTGCATGTCATAAAATATAACTTGCATGCCATGAAAGTTTTAAGAGTTGAAATTTGACGGTGTGGCCTTCTCTTTTTTTTTTCCTTTGTTTTATCATAATGTTGTAACAAGAAGGCACTGTTGTCCAAAAGTAAAGCACCAAAGAGGCCACTTCAACATTGGTTTTACATAGGGAAATCTTATCCTAAGGGACCAGCACGTCTGCCATGCAGGACTTTGATGCAGTCCAGACCCAGGGTTGGCCAGCTAATTGGGATCAGTCCACAGGCCCCATAGGACATCCATTTAGTTAAAAAATTTAATTACTTAAGAGTCTTATTTAGAGAGTTGTGATTTTTTTAGAAGTCATTAAAATTAGGAGTTTTTTTTTTATTTGAGTTGCTAAGCAAGTTTAGTTACCTTTATTGTCTAGGAAAGTTGAGTCCTACTAGGAAAGGGGATGTCCAACCCTTCCTATAAATATGTAATCCCTCTATTAGGAGAATAGTTCATGATTATTCACTAAAGGTTGTTATGTTTGGTTTGCTTATGGATGTGGGTGTTTCTCATCAATGAAGAGCGCTCGTAGGTGTTGAGTTCTGAGAGGAATTCAGCCAATTACCATTTGCGGACTTGGTCCTCATTGGAATCCATCCAGGATTTGGCAAACTCTTCCGTAGAGTTTGTCTACTCCCATCCCATCACCCGTTCCATCACAGCTTGCAGATCCGAGGATGCATTGGACTTTTTGTCAGATTTGATTTGAGTGGCTACTTTAATAGAAGGCTAATTTGGAACTTATAATTTGAGTTGTGTAGTCCTGTCATACTCCATTCCTTTCTAGAGCTGTCAATGGGAATTGACACAACAGGCCGAACTGCTTTGTTTAAGATTTGTTCGAATATCTAGTTTAATAATAGTGCTATATCCTTATTTCTAATACCGACTTACCTAATCCAGCCTGCTAAACTCTTGTCAAACAAAATAAGTATAAGTTACTTTATAAAACTTAATAGGTCTGATATGGCCCACTGTTGAACCTCACTCGACTGTATTACTTGTTGATGCTTGATTTGGACTTGATAGTTGAACCTATTCAAAGTTTTCATGGCATGAGTTGGTCAAGGCCCAAGAGTTATGTGTCTGAGACCCTTTGAATAAAACATCTTAAAGAATAACGACAACAATAGTGTTTTATAATTCTATTAATTTGTATAGATCATTAGTGCTATTAATGGACCCGATCTTACCCAACTACTATAAGAATGAAAAGAAGAATGGAAGGTGTTCATTATTGCGAATTTGGGGTTGGGGGTTTAAGTTTGTGGTCTGTTGTTCTCCATGGAACCCCCATAGAGGTTAGCAACTTAACAAAGAAAGGCATGTTAAAAGAATATCAAAAGGCTAGCAAAATCATAAGCTGTGCCTGGGTGCACCAGGCATGCGCTTAATTTTGGGGCCCTGCTCGACCTCCAAGCAAGGTGCAGACAGTCCCAAAGGCTGTCCCAAAGTCCCAAAGCATTTGTATTATTGTGAAATTGTAATATATATTCGACTTGAAGCTTGAACACCATGATCTTGAAATAAATTAATCCTACCAAACATCGACAGTCGTTGAGCTAGAGTAGCCATAATTTGAGAAAAACTATTGTGGCTCACAACCGAAACCTTAGGGTAAGGCTGAAGAGTCTTTTCTTATGTTTACTGAGGGAATCTCTTGGTAGAGAGGGCTTAAGAAATGTACCACAGAGACCTGCCTTCTTACTTTAAGGAATTTACCATCAACCATAGAGAGAAACTACTGTGATGCAATGAATTTCTAGGTACAATGCTTGGGTGTGACATATTGCTTATGTACTCTTCTTTACAGGGTCCTTACAGTTCCTTCCAAGGGTAATGATGACTCTTTGCCAAAGCGATCAAGTGCCTCGCGAAGTTTCTTGTCTCAAGAAGCATTACCTGAGCTGGCATCAGCTCCCATTTATAAAGGCAAAACTCAAATAAAAATGCCTGCACCTGATGGTAAGTGCATCTGATGAGTGAGTGTCTTATAGGGATGATGTTCTGTAATTTAATCATAGCCTAGAACATTGGTGGTATCCTGGAATATTTCCAAAATTACATGACTGGAGCTTCCATACCTAAATGGGACCACTTATTATCTTTTTTGCATCTATTTATGTATTTTAATTTGTAATTGAGTTTTTGAGTTTAATCTGACACGCCTTTCAATTTTCTGCATTCAATGGCATCTGAAAAATAAAAACCTCCAATTGGGTGCGCTAGGATCTTCCAACTAATGTTGGTTCTGCAGTATGCTGCGCATGGATGGTAGATGGCTGATCAATATGGGCCCCATATTGCTTTATATACACTTTTTAATAAATTTGTATTCCTACTACATCCATCCCGTAAAAAAAAAAAAGCAGTGACATACAGCCCCATGCCCTAGAGTTTTGATCTGATAGTTGCACGGGTACTCTTCACGTAATTTAACTGGTGGTTTAATGATAAATTTCTTATAGGAATGAGACCAGACCCTGCTGGGAATGAAGCAGCTCAGGTGTCGGAGAGTGCAGCTTCCAGCAAGAAAGAGATGCGTTTTCGCCGTACCTCATCGTATGGGGATTCTGAAGTGTCTGAGACATCCTTCATAGACATGCTGAAGAGCAGCACCAAGAAGCCGGCGCTGGAAATTGATGCTGCTACAGGAGCACTGGAGTTGTCGGATGCTGCACAAGGGAGTAAAAGCAGCAAGAAGAAAGGGAAGAAAGGCAGACAGATTGATCCCGCTCTTCTCGGCTTCAAGGTTTCAAGCAACCGCATCATGATGGGTGAAATACAACGCCTGGAAGACTGAAGAAGCCAATACACCCATTCCATTGTATGTTTTGTATTTTTCTGTGTTTATGAACTGTACAGGTTTCTCTCAAGTGTAAAGCATTGGCGGCTCGAGTATTCTTCATGTTTTCGTTTCCTTTTGTTTCCATTGTGAATGTTGCCGAGCAGATTCTCGGTTCAATTTTGGTGTGTTGATACATTTTAGTCTTTTTTTATTGATAATTGGAAGGTTTTTTTTTTTTTTTCAATAGTTTTCTGAGGGGCCCACCAGCATCCATTCCAACCGGTTGAAAGGGTCGGTGTTGTGGAAAATTTTAGGGGTCTTCATGGCCAGGCTCATGCATATCAAGGCCTGGCCCATTTTTAGAAATACGGGCCTGTATCCTGCTCAAGCCTGACATGGGTCACTAGTTCCTAGCTTGGCCTGCCTCAATCAGGTCAGGTATCAACCTGCCAATTTGGTCAAGAAGACGATACTTATTTGGCCTAGGCTTTCTATGACTCAATCCAAGCCCTTTTCAAAATATTACACAGGCTAAAATTTGTAAATCCAGGCTCGGCCAAAGTACTGGAACCCATTGTGAACGCAGCCCAAAGTGGGATGAGCTAGGGTGAGCCATGGTCTGTCGTGGCCCATTAGATAGAGATAGGATCTAGTTGCAGCAACTGCAAACGATGCAGCTTAGCAAACTACAGAATTACTATGCAACATCAGCAGCTAATGTAGAACCTTCTGAGAATATAGGGATGTCAGATTCCCTCCCAGCCTCTTACGTAAAATGTGTTCCTGAGCATTGTCCATGGCAAGTCCTCGCCATGTATGATAGATGATATATTAACTTAAGACCAGTTTTTTTTTTCCTCTTCTAATAACTCGGTATCTTCTGCCCATCCCACCCCACCCCACCCCACCCCACCCCAGGAACCTTTGGCCATAAGCTCAAGGGACACTCGATTTTTGACAGCTGAGAGCTAAACCCTAAAAACACAGGCAAACTTAAGGCCAAACAACATCAAAACAATACAGTGCCCCTAAACATACAGATTTTTTAGTACACTTCGTCAAGGCACTGTTGATGTAAAAGAAGTAAACATAAAATGCCTAGTCCATTTAAGAACTCTGGTAAAACCGATTCACATTGCCCAATACACAAGGGCCCGCTCGCTTGATACTGAATTCCTGAGAATGCCTGATAAATTGAGATCTAAAAAGGGAATGATAGAGAGGTGCAAGGTGAAGGATATGAGATAGAATTTGAATGAAACCCTCAGGGCAATTTGAATGAAACCCCCAGGGCCTCTCACCTACTTGTAGCTCTTCGTTACTTCTTCAAAATATAAGATAGAATGCAAATGATCAACCAGGGTGATATCCGGGTCATTATTTCCTTCCAAGGAAAAGGAATTTAATGGCCATAATTACTTCTTCAATATTAGCTCCTGGTATTGCTCAGAATTCCTGGGACTGGGAGTTCGATCCCAAAGGAAACAAACAGGCCCTAAAAGGGTCTCGACCCTGACCAATACCGATTTCTCATGAGAGCCCAATATAAAAAAATGTAGTGAAACTCTTACCATCACTGCCTTTATATTACATTTTGTTATTTTATTTAAATCTGAAACACCCTTAAAACAATTAAAATTGAAGGGCTGAACTAAAGCTAAAATATCGGTTAAACCAGTATATCATCAATTCATAATGTTTTTTGCATTGGCCAGCGCTGTATCTGCAACTGTGTTTTGAAGCCATGGGCTACTCCAGTAATATGACTTCTTAATCAGTGGAAAACCTACCTAATTCCAGATGTGTGTACCAACTTCCAACTACAAGGTAAGAAGAGTCTGCAGAAGAGCCCACAATCTCAAAATGACTCCCAACCTAAGCTCTTCAATGCCAAATCCCCTCTTTTTTTGTTTTTTTTATTTTGTTTTGTTGTTTTTTGCTTTACATGGGAGAGAATGGTAAACTAGCCTAATCCATCAGCCCAGGGGTTATCCCAGGGTTCCTCCATGCACTGCCTTCTCCCGCCTGAGTACACTTCTTTTGCCGTCCTCCGCCACCCATGTATTCCTCTCGGGGTAGTAGTACTCAAGCAGTGCCGGGGGTGGATCCTTGGCAGTGCGGATGAGAAGTGATGCCTCTTACCACTGAGCATCACATGCTTCTCAAGGCCAAATCTAATCTAATCAAAATGCAGTCTGCTGATATATAAATACATAAAGAGGAAGGCTCTCCTAAGCTTGAGCTTAGGAGAGCCTTGCTCATATATAAATATATATATATATATATAGATATATATTGTCTCCCAACAAAAGCAGCCACAGGCCCACGTCCAACTCTCAATGGTTTAGAAGATCTGTTTTGCTCATGCTGCACCAAATTAAATGAGAAATTAGTTCCATCTACGGTAACATTCGTGTGTTTGGATATGACATGCTAAACATTTAAAAAGTTTCAGTAGATAAATGGGACCATTACGAACCAGGCCATGAATTTGGAAAAAGCTGTTGCACAGTTTTACCCATGACCCACTCCAAATCAGAAGGCGACAAGGAAGCTAGACTGGCAACGTGAAGAACTGCTTCTTTTGCTCCTTTGTAGCTGCATTCAGGAACAACGTATGGGAAATCACTGCAACAATACAGCCACGTATGAGAAAGGGGTTACAACTTACAAGTGCAAAAATACTGGAACAGTGATCCATGAATAAAAGAAGAATGCCATCCTAACAAGGTCCATGATTTGCAGAAGTGACAGCTACTGCGAATGCTTAGATAACAGTTTCTGTTCCTTTTTATTTATTTTTTTCATTATACACAGCAGTCTAGAACTAAAAGCTACAAGTATTGCCAGTGCATCGGCCATCAATGAATCATAAAGCACAAGCCCAAGAAATGGAATATATCTGTTTAAGATTCACAGTAATGACAAACCAACCAATGAAAAGAACACATTACTGCCAAACCAGCCCTAAGTGAAAACTGGTAAAGCACACTCCCAGTATGGGAGAGGCCTAAGGATCGAGTCCATGAAGACTTAAAATTTAAGTTACTAACGAATAAAGCAAAAAGACCACATTACAAAACACTGAATTTCTTTTTCTTTTTAGTGGGTAGGATAAGAAGTGATCTGCCCAATAACCTCATGTTTGGATAAGACCATCCAACTCAGCCATAAGTTGAACCCAAATCAACAAGGCACTAAATATTTCCAATGTATCAACTCAATCCTAAGGGATCCAAAAGAGCAAGGTACCAGTTAGAGAAAGTCTAACCATTAAAACTATGACAAACTGACCTACTCCTAAAGGCACCACTGCAAAGCCTTTTTTTTTTTTTTTTAGAGGATAACAACAGGATCAAACCCACTGAGAAAATTACACTCAGTCAGCTTATCCAACTGCCAAGGACTGGACAACTTTAAGGCCCTCAAGGTAACCCAACCTGATCAGATGGTTCCTTTTCTTGCATTCAGATAGGTTAGCAGACCTTACAAACCCTAAACCCCCACGGCCCAAACATAGCACCATCTACCTGAGCAACAGGCTCAACTCCATTCAACAAGAATCTCAATACTTCCAGGTGTTAAGGAAAACAGGCCCAATCCAATCAACAACTAAACAATTCCAGGTGTTGAGGAAAACAGGATCATTTGGCCAAATGACAAGATACTAAATTTCTGCAGTTGTTAAGAACTTAAGTGGAGATACCTGCCCCACATGACACGGTTAGCACCATAGCTGGAGATCACTTGGGAAAGAAGGTGACTTGTATCCTCATATGGAAATGGTTTCCTTGACACACGAAATAAGGCACTGAATTTCACATAAACCTGTCCATCAAAAACATCAGTGTCCCAAACATTTGAGAAATCGTTGAGATGCTTTAAAAAAATAAATATATATATATATATATATATAGCACTTAGATAGATGATCCACATCTCTGGGTCAAAGTGTCAATGAGCACATCAAACTATTCTATTATCTGAGAGTGCTCACAATTGGCCCTTGTGTATGGCATAAATTAGAATCCTTCCACGGTGGCACCTATAGCCCACAATCTTAATAATCTGACAGTAACCTACCAGAAAAGCAAAAACCTCATCCATGTTGGAACATGCAGAAGCAATAGGACTGAAGAAACTATGGTCATGGCTTATGGATCAATTCCAACTGTCAAGGATTCTCTCAAGCATCGCCTATCAAAATAAAGTTTAGAAACCCCTGGAAAAGAGGTGAACAATGCACAATGCATCTCTTGTATCAAGATATACATCCAACATTGCCATAGATTTGAAGCTTAGACCTCACAAATTCTTGTCCAGACATGTATGCCTAATTTTCACAGTATAGACCTTATGGGTCCTCTTTGTTGTATGTTCATCTTATCTTCTTCAATAAATTTTACCATTATGAGCATTTTGTAAAAGTATATACCAGTGCAAAGTTTATCTGCATCAATTCAAAAGTAAGGAAATAGAGACTAATTAATGATGTGAGAGACAGAATTGAATTTTTATATTGAAAGAACCAAAATTCTTGTCTACTTCTTGACAATGGGGTTTGGTGTGGTCATGAAGAGAGGTTTAAGATGGAAACTGACACATTGTTATACAACATGGTCTTCGACCGGAACCTCATACTAATCCAAACAAATTTTTGAAAATCTCCATCACCAATGATTTCAATGGTGTCATAGATATAAACGAGACCTTCATTTATAATAGCAGTGGAGAATGGAGATAACATAAGTTCAATAACATTCAGGATTTTAAAATGATACTGCAAAAATTGGTAATTGTAAGGTCCAAATGAAAGTCTGTATCAGGGAGTATGTATCAGTTTTAGCCGTCTTAAAAAACATGATTCGAAAACATTTACTGAAATAGGAATAATGAAAAAAAAAAGATATTTAAAAATTCTTAGGTTTCACCTTCTGTGGGCATTGGGAAGTTAAACACTGACGGAAGCTAACAATGCAGGCAGATGATTTTGTAATCCAGCATAAGCCTGCTCTAGTTTCATGAGACAATAAGATGATGACGATGATGATCAATTCAAATTGTGCATGTCTCTTACTTAGTGCTTTCAAGGGGGGAAATTGTTTCTTATCTCTGTAAGGTAAGGAAAAGAACCCCATATAGGATGCCCTTGCTTTTCTATATCACCCAAACAAAATGTCAAACGGATCTACATCCACCTACCATGGATGCCAAGCACTCACATTCAGGCTGGATATGAGTAAACCACTAAACTCTAATGAAGCTTGAAATTTTAGAGCAAAAAAAAAAAAAAAGAAATATAATTTCTAAAATTTGGAATAACATAGTAGTATTATAGAAAATATTGGACTTATTTATGACACTACAAGAGCAAAGAGAGATGGGTTAAGAGCCAATGTCAAGGAAGAGAACCACATAAACCGTTGTTGGCAAGTACGAATGTCAAGGAAGAGAAGCACACAAGGAATTGTCGATGGAACTAAACCTCAGGCTATTAGGCTACTACCTTGCAGCATTATAATTTAGCTGGCAAGATAACTTAAACCAGAGCATTACCTGTGGAAATCTGGAGAGCTTTAGAAAGGAAGAAAAGGTCTCACTTTCTAAATCATTTCTGTCACAATGGGGAAAAATGCATTAGATCAGCAAATGGGGTCTTCCCTCATGATTTTATATATATATATATATATATATATATGTTCCAGTTGAAAAAATTACAACAAGGCAAGAAGCTCACTCTGGTGGTTTGCAAAATGCCACATGATCAAGTATAACTGTTGTAGAAGGAAACTCTGAGCAAAGTTCAATGATTTCTGAAAGATGAAGATTGAGACCCTGCAAAGTTTCACGTCTAATTAGATATTTTTGTAACACCAAAGGCATTATTTTTTTATTTTTTTATTTTTTTTTGTAATAACATGCATATGATACCCATATGATTTACTTTGCTGGCAATCATGTGGAAAGTCAAACAAGATTATGAAAACCGATTAAGTATACCTGTGAGCTCATGTTAATCTACTAGGAGTCTAGGGTTCATTTCTTTTAGATAAGGGCCATTATAGAATGAGAATATTGTATCAATCAATCAACTGTGTAAACATTATGCAATCAACATCGTGGGTACTTGAACCATTCAAAAAATATAAAAGAAATAAATAAAAATGTGGGTACTTTAGGTTATCATTGCATGCATTCATTTTTTCCCCTTTACTAATTGGTCAGTTGGCGAGTCAACTTGGTCTCATCGAGATGAGTTTTGTCTCATCATTAACTCAATTCTCAAATACATGGGAAGAAGAATGCATAGAGCATCTTAGAAAAAGCAGAAGAAAAAAAAAAAGAAATAAAAACAAATCAAAACAAAACAAAAAACAACTTAATGTCTGTAACATAATTTTCAGAAACCTATGTGGGTGCAGTGTTGAAATTAGAACTTTCTGTTTTATTAATCATTTGGAAAAAATCCATTTTATTAGTTAAAATTAAACAAAGTGAAACAGATCCTTCACTTTCATCTAATTTGTTCAGTGGACTGTCACTATTGCACTTCTTTATCTGAATAATGTTCTGTATATTCTTATGGCAAAAATAATCTGATTTTTTATTAGTTCTATATATTTGAATTCATCACGAATTGTAGTTTTATGACATTTATGGAACATGTGATGTAGTTACAAGACCATCAGAATAGAATTGATAATGCAAGGCTTGTAAAAGATCTGTAACTTACATAACTTACTAGGGATCACAAAACACATGGTTCATAGAAGAGAATAGAGTTGACAATGCAATATATGTAAAAGATCTCTAACTAAATTAAATTACTAGGGATTATACAACACATGGCCCATAGAATACACCCTGTTTGATGGGGACTTTCGGTTTATAGAAGCAGAGAACCTTCTTATCTTTTTCAATTGTAACACAGCCCATGGTTCAATGACTAAAATCTAATAATTACTTAATTGGCCCCACAATGGACAGCCCACTCAAATATAAATGGCCCCTTTGTCGTCGATTTTGCTGGTTGTGGAGGCTGGTCCTCTTCCATGTATCCTATGGGTGGAGGATCTCATCTCCTATCATATTCACTCTTTCATTAAATGACTGTTATTTACAAACATCATCATCATCATCAAAGCCTTGTCCCAACTATATTGGGGTCGGCCACACGAATTTTGTTTCTCCATTCCGATCTATCTTGAGCCAAATCTTTAGATAAGTTACCCTTCTTCATATCCATTTTTACTACCTCCATCCACGTCCTCTTTGGCCTACCCCTTCTTCATATCTATTTTTACTACCACTTCTTCATATCTATTTTCATATCTCTTATTATTTACAAACAAAAAGAAGGAAATCTAAAAATGCTCCACATTAAATAGAGATCATTCTCCACCTTCTCCTTGCTTATTGCAGTACTTCAATTCATCTTGAGAGGCCATTCCTAGCCTTCCATGTGTTATATCTCACCAAACCAATTCTAACAGGACTCCTTCATTCTTATAATGTACACACCATTTTTTTTTCCTGTACAATGGGGACCACCTAAAGTCAATCTACAGTCATTCCTCCTCTTCCTCCACAACTGGCACTCACCCCTTTTGACACCTATCCGAACTTAGGACTAGAGGAACTGACTGGTCCATGACTTGACATCGGTGGCGGTTGCAAAATGGACATACTTCAGAAGTAAGCCTGTTTGATTGTTTGTAGGCCCAAGGAACCAGCTCCTCAGGCGAAGAAAACAAGCAGCTTCAGAAACTCCAGTGTGCGCTAGTGCCTTCCAGTTCTCGAGCCATAAATCATTGCATTAAATTGTGAAAGCTTCATTCCTGTGGCTAAAAATCAACGGCCATGATCAACCAAATGGAGTGAAGTAGGGGCCACATTTTGGAGGGTATGAAACTTTAACTCAGTTTTACAAACAAAAGCACATATGTATACACATGAGAAACAGGTTCATGTATGGGAAACTACATTGGCTAAAATACCTTCATACACATGAAGCCTACTGGCACCCCCAATGCTCCAGCTCTGGAAAATATTGCCTTCCCAACTTCATTTGTCATCTGCATAGAGAAAATGAATAACAATCCCATTCCTACAAAGTGTGGTCCAAGTCCAAAGACCTCCGAGCTGCAATAGAGTTATATATCTCAACAAAGCATTTGAAAATTAGCATATTAACCAATCAATTGAAGGAAACGAGTACTTAGAATAGAATTAGTAAACCTCCAACAAGAATTATGACCACCTTTTGACCAGAAGGCCATAAATATGGGTTGAAGCGAACAGCATGATATCCATCCTAGCAACAGAAGAATACGCCAGTTCACAACACAAGAATTTCTCAAAATGAGAATATTTGTAGTCTAGCAGTATGATGGTGTCAATTGTCAAACTCTTCCACCTACCTCCAAAACAAGATGTTCAAGTTGCTTAATCCCAGTTCCATCTTCTGCAGGATTTGCAAGCAAACAACCAACAAATTTTGATGGGTGCTTTTTCAAGACACTGTTAAATCAGGTATTTGAATAACAATGAATCAGAGCCGAAAGATAAAAAAACATTCTTTAAATAGTTATTTATCATCATCATCATCAACAACAAACAAACTTCAAAAATCTAGTCCAGCTTTGTGAGTTTTTCTTATTCTTTGAGGCTCTGCCTAGTGGCAGTTGGGACTGCCTGAAGGGAGTAGAAGCACAACCTACCCCAGGTTCAAACCAATATACAGAATAGCAAATATCAACTCTTCTTGACATAAGTAGAATAATGGCTTTGTAATTTCAACTGACCTTGTTACTAAAGAATGATCAAACATGTGATTGATAGGCTGCACTATTAGAGCTCCATCGACTCCTGCTTCTCCCATGCACTTTTTTTTTTTTTTGGGGTGGGGGGTGGTGGGGGAGGAGGGAGAGAGAGAGAGAGAGAGAGGTCATTAATGACATATATTTAAATGGATCTATGTAAATTTATAAGAGCTTTTGAAGATGCCAACACTGTTGCCCATGACATGGATCGTCCAATTGGATGAATTACCACTATTTAGAAGCATAAAAGAACTAGAAATAAACAATACACATCAAATTCCAATATCTATAGCCAAACACACAACTACCGCAAGGATAAGGCACTCTCCCCATTAATGAGGGGTCTTGGGATTAAAATATAGGACCACATCCTATGTAATGAAAGAAAATGCTGGAATTTATCAAATAAGAAAATTAAGTGAATAATTGATATAACTTACTGTATTATCAACCCTTTTTATACAATTAAGTAGATCTGCACAATGGGACCCATAGCTGTCAAGGTATTGCCATCATCAAAGCCTTGTCCCAACTATGTTGGGGTCAGCCACATGAATTCCGTTTCTCCATTCCAGCCTATGAATTAAGTACTTACATCATCAAAGCCTTGTCCCAACTATGTTGGGGTCAGCCACGTGAATTCCATTTCTCCATTCCGGCCTATGAATTAAGTACTGTCTAAAAAACGGGGCATGAATTAAGTGTCGTAGCTCATGACACGACACTACCTATGTGATGAAAAGCCAATGAACCAATGCCACCAAACCCATGGCCCACATGTGAGACACAAGGACGTCTAGTAAACTTTGTTTAATGAGTTGTAATTAGGATTAACTTTCCAATGTCCGCAGGAATCTTTATTTAGTTTCCTAGTATGGTTAGGAGTCAGAGATTCCAGGGTTTGTTTTCCTATTTATATGAGCATTGTAGAAGAATGGAGGTAGTTCAAAGTTTAATGAAAAATTCCTTTGTGGAGTTATTTTCCCCTTTGAGGTTCATCCTTCTTGTGAGTCTCTTTGAGACATTCTTTTTCGTGCTTTGGCACTTTTCATACAAAACCTTTCCTAGAGTTTCCATCATGGGTCAGACTTAATTAGGGAAATAAAATTGTAGGCAAACACTTGTTTATTAAATAAAATTTATTTCACCCAACTACTTCTTTATTCAATATATGTATCCTACTTTCATGTAATGCAGCAATTACATTTCCATGGAAATACAAGTAGGCAAAGTGCGAACACAACACAGCCTAGGAACGGGGGAAAATAGGCACAAAACAAGGAGGTGGGGGGGCACCTCTTTAGAACCCAATTTACCATGGATTCCTACTAATTCAATTCCATGCCATGCAAACAAACAGGCGCTCGTATGGAAATCACTCACATACCTTGAGCAAGAAATCGACGTCTCCTTGCAACGTGGGCACCTGGCCTGGAAAGAAGGGGTACTCAGTTGCAGCCTGAGAAAGAAGGTCGAATTAGGGTTTCTGTTTCTGTAGATGAGATGGTTTGAATTAGGGTTTCGAGTACCTGTTGGGGAGTCGCCCAGACATGCAGATGTGAGTCGATGGTTTTGGTTTTGGTGGTTGCAGGGTCGGAAGAAGACATGGTTTTGGTCGCAGAAGGGATGGAAGATCGAAGAGGAAGAAGAAGCTTGTTGGAGTAGAAGGGAAAGGGAAATGAAGATGGTGAAGATGGGAAAGGGAGAGACAGGGGTTTGAGTCTAACTGATGCTGCTGCCGCCGCCGCTCTCGCCATGGATGATTGAAAGAGGGTCTTACCATTAAGGCGCGAGCGCCAGACCGGAAGAGCATGTCATGGATGTACAGGTGTTAAGGGAGGGACCCACCTACAGGTAATTTTGAGGAGTTTCCACATTTTGATTGGTTAAGGATGAAAAATTTTAGTGGAGATATTCTTTTAATTTAAAAATATATTTTTAACTTGCAATTTCGATCTCCCTAAATATGTTTATGGATTTTTTTTTTTCCGTAACAGAGGGTGTACCAAGTCATTTGGGCCAGACTAATTCTACGAGCCGATATGGAGCTGGATAAATCTCAAGTGGCTCTAGTGTGGTAGAGCAGTTTCAAACTCTCAGCCTCCAACCTCTGGAAGCAAATCGTCATTCTAGGTCAACTGAACTGCCCCTTTGGATTTAAAAATTACAATCATTAGATTTTATTTTATTTTATTTTTATCTTTATCCATAGTAAATATATTGGTCAAGGATGATGTGTGAGTCAAATTTAGGGATTGTTGGGAGTTCTCATGATCAATCCAAGTTCCCTTTTAATCATCGGCACCGCATGAATTGACAATTATTTGAAATTTAATATAAATCTAATTATGTGTTGTTTAATTAAGTTTTGTTAAAAAAAATACAATTAAGAAATTGACAATTAATAAGGCCCATTAATCATTGGTGATGATGATTTTATTCATATGATTTTTGCTTAAAATTATATTCACAGAGAGAGACTTTCCATCCAAGTAGTATGCAGGCTCTACACATATCCTAGTGGGCCCACCTATTGTTACATTTACATTTAGGGCTCGTTTGACAATTTATTAAAAAAGTAAAAGTAACAAAAAGCCTCTATTTTTTTTTTAGATAAATGACCACACCAAAAATACATATTTTCATAATTTCGTTTTTATTTTTTTTAAAAAAAATAAAAAGAGAAAAAAACAACATCATTTCTTTACTAAATGATAAAAATTACCCACTTTCTACATAGAAAATTTTAAAAAAATCCCTTACCAATTCACGAGAAACAAAATACCAACATAACTCCCATAAATTTTATTTTTATCTTGATTTGATGTTTTACATCATTTTTATTTTAATAGCAAATTGCCAAATTTGCCCTAGGGTGTGTAAAGCCCTAATTGTGAATGTAACCGGATCCCAAGGATTTGCCCCAATCCAATTGAACTGAGCTGTTGGATCAGGTCTGATTTTATTTATTTTTTATTTTAATTAATAAACTAGTAAAGTTATGGGGCATGCACTAGAGAGTTAGGATCATCTGATGGGCCTCATAAGCTTTAACAAAGTGATAGGGCCAATGGCTATTTGGTGGGAGCTCCAAGTGGGTCCCACAATCCCTTTAGAGGGGTCCACCTGTTGAACGGAAGTGATGAGTGCCAGGTGTCCCAGTGGGCCCCGCACCCCATAAACAAATAACACACGGTAAAATCCATCCCCCCCTCTCCATAAACTCCCTCTGCACCCCAAAAACAGAGGAAATGGAAGACACCAACGCCATGGCTCAACACCAGCAGCTCCTTCTTCAACAACAGCAACAGCTTCTTCTCATCCAACAATACCAGCAGCAGCAGCAGCAGCAGCAGCAACAACAACAACAACATCATCAACATCAACAGCAGCAGCAGCAGCAACAACAACATCACCAACATCAACAGCAGCAGCAGCAACAACAGCACCAGCACCAGCACCACCAACAACAACAACACCACCCACAACAACAACAACAGCCACAGCAGCAGCAACAGCTGCAGCTTCACCATCACCAGCAACAGCAGCAGGCCATTTCTCGCTTCCCTTCCAACATTGATGTCCACCTTCGACCTCCGGGCCTCAGATCTCTCCATCTCCAACAACAACAACAGCAGCAACAGCAACAGCAGCAGCAGCAGCAGCAGCAGCAACAGCAACAACATCAGCAACAACAGCTACATCAGCAGCAGCAGCTACAGCAGAAGGCGAGCGCTCGTCAAAACCCTAATCAGACCGAGGTGGAGATGGCGCATCAGGACGCCTGGCGCGTCTGCCATCCGAACATTAAACGCCCCTTCTCCTCTCTCGAAGACGCCTGCGAAAGGTATTTGGGTTTTTTTCCCCTTAGATCTTGGGTTTGATTCTCTCTCATTCTGTGTGTGTTTATTTGATTGAAATTCGTGTGATTGGGTTGGGGTTTTCGATGCACATTGCGGGATTTGTTTTGTTTGATTGGGGGTAACTGCGTGATATTTCTTGGATGTGAATTAGGGTTTCTTGGTTTTTTGGGGTCTTGTCTGAAGAATGGGGCGTAATTGAAATGGGGTTTTTTTTTGTTAACGAGAATGGGAGAATTAGGGTTCTGCGTATCCTTCGATTTGATAGATCTTGGCAGCGATGGAATTTAAAAGAAAGCGCCTCTTGGTAACATTCATTTCCCTCCGAAGAGATTTATTAACCCTATATATTTGAAACATTCTATCTTCCACCAGTTCGAAACTCGATTCCATCACCAACCCAATGTTTTTAACCCTATATAACTGGTGGAAGATAGAAAAGTTGGGATTTTTTCGGTGATGGTGGTGGAGATGAACAGCCCAGTAGAGGAACTAGGTGGTAAGTGGTGTTGTTCTGATTTCCAGGTTTCTCTTGTAGGGGTCTCTAGGTAACTGAAATTTTGTAGAGAAACAAAGATAGAAATATGGAACAAAGGATACTACACAAACGCAGGAAGTCACAGGACTGGTGTCAACCAGCTTGGATAAACAAGCAACAACTCCACCAAGCTTATATTACACTGGCAAGAGGATTACATTCCCATAAATCATGATAGGCCATTTGACCCTGTTACTTGCAAGTCTCAAAGAAAGTGCTTCAATTAAACAATGGGACTTGGTAGTCTTCATGGAGACCGGCGCTGATCTGCTGCCTGTCCCTCTATATAGGATGAATCGCCTTCAATTACAAGTGGCCTAAGCTGTGGTCCTACTGCCTCTCGAACTCCAATAAGCAATTTGGCATTGGTCATTAGCCTGGAAAGCTTCACAAGACCTCCCTACTGGAATCACAGATGAGGCCACCCCAGACATCCCTTGGATTACCATTTAGGCATTGATGAAAGCACTGGCGGAAAATGCGTGTGAGGCACTGCTACAGCTGCCAAATATAAGTAGATTATGTACTAATTTTCTGGTTTGTGGGCTTGGCTGTGTTGGTATAATGAAGCCTTTGTTCTTATCGTGTTCTTTTACACCTTTGGAGGATGATGCCTGGGATTTGTTGAATTCTACCTTATCAACTTCCCTTGCATGTTGTAGTTCACACACAAATAGTCTGTAATAAGAGTGACTATATCAAGCTTTTTTATTGGAGGTTGTTTGCATCACTGAACACCTTTAGCTTAGAACTAACTCATTTCCAAGAAGTTGTTACGAGTGGATTTTCTTCTCTTTTTTTTCATTTTTTGGGCCATAAATATTACATGTGATTTTGAAATTTGTATTTTGGTTACATATTTGATTCATCTAACCCTTGAAATTGAAGGAATAATGATGCGGTGAGATCCAAGAAGAAGAGGGCCCACTAATGGGCCCCACCAAGGATGATTTACTTTATTAAATAGTTTAGTAATTTTAGTAATTTGATGTAATCTCTGACTTGACTTAATCAGAGAGATTTTAGTGATTTGATTTACTTAGAGATTTCAGGGAGTGATTTTAGGAATCACTAAATAATGGTAGTTTCTTTATTTAGACCATTCCTCTATTATAAATAGAGAGGAATGCTTGATTGTACGGCATGCTATATTCTTAATAAGATTTCAGAATTGTTCTCGTGAGTTCTTTGGGAGTTCTCATCTAGTTGGCCTTAGGGCTTGAGTCTTAGGGCTCGATCTCACCATCGGAGGTGTAGATATTCACCAAATAAATCACACGCTCTATGGGCACCTTGAATGGTTTGAATGACTTTGGTCTCGCTTTTGTGATCACAATACACAATTATGAATTATGGCCTCAAATATTTGGATACTTTATATTCTCGATATATTGTGTTGAACATGATACAATAGTATGAGGCCCCTACAAAATGTCTTACAGAATGTTAATCTCTATAAAGGTTTATAGTTTCATATGCTATGAGTATAACGTATTACTTTATAGATAAATGTTCCAATGTGAACTACTTAAAACTGAATCTAAAGAATATGGTTAGAATGAGGAACCTCTATCCAAATCTGCATCTCTGTCTTAGGTCGGGGTAACAAATTGGGATACTGTTTTACCTCTAAAACAATTAAAAAAAGAAGAAAAAGAAAACAAAAAGTATCCCTGTTTATAAGATATTAGTTTCTTTGTTATGCATGATCGACTAACTTGTAAGGACCATATGGTCATTCCTGGATATAGTTTGATCGCATTAGCAGTTTTAGATATTTTCATTAGAAGCGGAAAAAGAAAGATGGAAAATAACAACATTTAAAGATAGAGTTTGATCACATAAGAAGGGTTGGTTCTTTTTTTTTTGGATGGGGTTGGGTTGGCAATGATGGGGCAGCAATATTTAAAGATAAAGTGATCTAGGAGGAAGAGGGGGAATGTAATTTGGAGGTAAAAACTATGATGAAGTGGAACTAAATGGCTAACTGTATTTAGAAGGGTTGCAAAAGAAGCTCTTGGATAGTCGAATGGAAAATGACACTTTTTTTTTTTTTTTTTTTTGAGAAAGAAAGGAAAAAAGACACTTTGATAGAGAACCTATGACAAGGGACCTGGATATTTGATTTGGTGGGTTTTAGATTAAAAATAATAATGTCCCAAGAGGTTATATTGACATTATTAAAGGCATGTATGAAGGAGTAATAACTACTGTGAAAACTACATGTGGAGAGACAAGTGAATTTCTAGTGACCATAGGTTTGCATAAGGGAACAGCTTAAAGCCTCTATCTCTTAGTGTTGATTTGATTATGGATGAGTTTTTTATTTTATTTTTTGTAAGAAGGATTATAGATGAGTTAATTGTTCGTATTCAAGAGGAGATAGCGTAGTATATGTTGTTTGTAGATGATATAGTGCTGGTGGATTAATCAAGAGATGGGGGATGCTTTATAATCAATCATACAATGATGGAATGTATGAATTGCAACTTAATTGTGGATGTTCAAAGAAACGTAACTCATTTGAGAATTGAATCTCAAGAGATACCAAAAAAAATTCCTTTCGATGCCCTGGCTCTATAATTAGTAAGGGTAAGGTACCATTAAAAAAAAATAATAATAAAATAGTAAGGGTAAGGAGATTGAAGAGGCTGTTAAACATCGGAAGAGAATTGGATGGTCAAAGTGGAGACTTAATTCTGGAGTGCTTTGTGATTGGCGCATACTGTGAGATTGAAAAGAAAAAAATCTCACAAGACAACGATAGACCAATTATAACCTATGGAGTAGAATGTTGGCCAATCAGGAAACAGCATATCTAAGAAACGAGTGTAATAGAAATGAGAATGTTGAGATGAATGTGTGGTAAAACTTGGAAAGACTGAAAGATAGAATCAGAATGAGCACATTTGGGAGTATTTAGGGATAGCATCAAAAGATGATAAATTAAGAAAGACTCATTTGAAATGGTTAAGGCATGTCCAACATATTTGTTGGTGCTGATGACTGATGAGGAAAGGTTTTTTATGCAAGTTAATGGCCCCTCAAGGAAAAGGGCTAGGCAGAGTAGGACATGGATGGAAGTAGTAAGGATAGATATGAAGAAGTGCAACCTAACTGAGGATTTGGACTAAGGTAGACTGGAATGGCGAAACAAAATTCATGTAGCTTACCCCAACATAGTTCTGACAAGGTTTTGACGTTGATGAACTCTAGGAGGGGCCAGACCCAACCAAATTTGAATAACCAGAATGAATGGTTGAATCCAAAGAGGAAACTGCATAGAAAGTAGAAAATTTCATGGATGGACTTCACTTCCAGATGCAAACACCTACCTCTTCTTTGCAAATAAACACGCTCAAAAGAAGGCTCACCAAAGAGACATAATCGGACACCTGAGATTCACACAGGACTCTCCAAAGGGGCACTATTCAAGATACATTTTCCACTAATCGGAGACTCTTTTTTGGGCCCATTAACTTCTTACTGTGGATAATTTCATCTTCTATTTGCTGCATATTAAGGCTCATTTGCTTTTGCTCTTCCATTGCCGAATATTGTCATCTAGTATTACTTGATAAAAGCTTCATCAACACTCTTTGAGCACCTATTTGAGCATGTACACATCCACCGTCTTAAGCTTTTGTATGGTGGAGTAGTTGTGCAAGACACAACCATGGAGTCAGCCTTCCGAAGGAGGACCCATCAATGCTTCATCATGTCTGATTATTGCCCTTGATTAGTTTCTAAATCCATAAATGTTTTCATATAATTTTCTAATATAGCTTTCATGGATTAATCTTTTCGATAAACTTGTTTATTTTTAAACTGAATGGTGTACCCATTTTACATACATCAAAACAGATGGCCAGTGGACTGTACTATGTTGCTTGTCATTTCTGATTTTTTCAAGATGGCATTGTTGAAAATGAGTGGTTCTGTATCTCTTCATTTTCATACAGAAAGTGACTTTGCTTTTATTTGTTGTCCAACTTGCAACTGCTTAGCATTTGAACAAAATTGATGCAACAGAGTACATTTGGGATGTTGCAGAAAGTGGTGACTTGCAATAGATGGGGTTACTGCTTTTCTGCCTTTTCAGTGGCTCAAATCAACCATAAACATCCACTTTGATCAGAGTTGTGACTGAAGAAGTATAGAAAGGTTTTCGGCTTTCTGCGCTAACCCTAACTAAGAACAGATAAGCCATTTGTTCTGCCAAACTTTCTTTAGACCATTTTCCCTCTAGTTTATTCATTCTGCCAAACTATTTTAAATCATTTTCCCTCTAGTCTATTCATTCTGCCAAACTATTTTAAATCATTTTCCCTCTAGGTTATGTATTTTATAGGAACTGATAAACTGCACCCCAGACGATGGGTTAAACTCGGCTTCTCTTTGATTTGGTGCACTGACTAGTGATCATATGTTGAGAAGATCCAAAGTGTCTTTCCTGTCAACTTTGCTTGGTGATTAATCATTCATCAAAAAATGTGTTTCTTTGATTAACCTAAATGCTCAATCAACTGCCCCTTAGATTGTCCTAAATGCCCAATTAACTTACTTGTACCATGATATCTATCTTTTAGTGCTCATTTTAGTCCAGTGACTAGATCCTTGGAAATTGCCCAATCATTGTGATTTTGGCTATGGGGAGGTTGAACCAAATGAATGAACAATTTGGATCTTTATTGACATCAGTAATGTGCATGGGACAGAATGGAGACAGATTGTCCTAGTGCCACAGCGGGAGTTAATTGATTCGCTACTCTGGAAAAATATATTTTCATGTAACTGCTGCTTATTATATACCATTAAAAAAAAAACTGTTGCTTATGATCCCTACCATCTGATCTCTATTTATTGCAATTGTACAGGCTATTACCATATCATGTGGTTGCTGATTATGAAGCGGAAGAGGATGACAGGATCCTTGATTCTGATACAACAGGCCAGATGCCATCACGCTCTCAACAATGGGACCACACAATTCTTGCCAAGCTTAATGAATTTACTGCCACATTTGAGAAACAGGTTCTTGCCTTCAATATTATATCCCGTAAGAGGGCCCTAGGTGAGTTCCGGTCAGAAGAGAAGTTGATGATTGAGCAGGCTCTTCTACAAGAGGAGAAGCAGGCGATTCTGGAACTCAGAGCTGAGATGGAATCAAGAGAGAAGGCTGGTCGGGAGGCAGCGGAAGCCAAGATGCGCATGGCGATTGCCCAGGCCGAGCAGGCACGGGCTGAGGCTCAGGCTCAGATGATTGCACGTGTGCCGATGAGAGGGACTGCTGCTGGGTCTCAGGTGGATGAGGGAACTGCCCATGAAATGGCAGGACAGGAGCAGGGAGTGGGTATGGATGAGATGCTTCAGGGATGGGGGAGCTCTCAGAGGGACGATGAAGACCCGTCAGAGGATTTCTTGAATGACGAAAATGAGCCTGACAATGGTGAGACGGGAATGCAGGATCAGTGGAGAGAAGTTGGGGAGCTGGATCTAAACGCTAGATGAGGGTGATTAGCCTTCCATTTTGTTGGCTAGGCATTGGTCGGGATGCAAATTCGTGTACTGTACCTTCATGCACGCATATTAATGATCGGGTCTCTGGATGGTTGAATGTTTGCTAGAGCAGAGTTGTGACGGCACTATATAATTCTTAGCATGTCTTATTTTCTTGCTTATTTAGGCCATTTTCTACAGATGAGACCCTCTTGGCCATTTATTCATGTGTTTGATTGGCTCACCATTTATTGAAGGGGGATGGAACAAGGACATCATCCAATGCACATGGCCGGCGAGTTACATGTGTTTCTTATCTGCTTCCTTGGCCGCCAACTGATTTGTTAGGTTCACCAGATGCAAACTAACAGGGGGGTTCATTGGTTTTGCAGCATCATATATTTACCACATTGGTTAACATTTTGGGCCTATGGTGTTCTTCGTAAACCAGGTGCAGGTAACTTGTTTCACGGGACACGTTAATGAATGGGTTGGGATAATCTGTGTGTCCGTAAGCTGTTGTCTTGTTATTTGCCATTATGTGAATTGAGTGCAGGGCAGCTGAGTGCCTAGTATTCCAAGAAGGGCCTTTGGGTCGGGGCTGTTAAAGTGGGCTGGGTCGAGTTTTGCCCTTACCTTCACAAATAAAAGTAGGGATGTGATGTATGTATTTCTGACCCCAGCAAGTGACAGGTAAATGGGATGGAGTTATGGCTATTGTTGTTATTTCAATGCCTCTGGTTAATTCATGAATGAATCCATTGACCTTTTGCTCTTACCCATTTATCCCCCGTTTTTTAATGCGTGGCAAAATTTACACTAAAATCAACGTGCATTAATATTTGTTCTATGGGTCTGCTTGGCCCATGAAATTAGGGATGAACCTGAATTGAAAATCTCCGACTATTGAGTACAGTGTTTGACCCTATTTTAGGTTCAGACCTGTGTTCGGTGCAATTGGCCCAAATAGCTTTCAAGTTACCATGCATTAATTTTTTTTTAGAGGAATTTACTCGAAAAAGGACTTTAGATGGTCACTAGGAGAAAAAGCGTCCACTAATTCATATGATATGAAAGTGGTCCCTTGAGACCACTTTTGTTTTTTTTATTGAAGTTTTTATTGAGCGACAGCGTTGTCGCTCGTTTACACCTTACAAAACCCTTGAAATTCTATTTTTCCTTTCTTCCTTCTCATCGTTTTCCCTCGTCTGGTGATTTTGTTGTCTCCTTCTTCCTCAACAATTTGCAATATGATCTCAGAGGTGTTTATCCATTGTTTGTTTTCCCAAATCCCGTTGTTGCACAGGCATGCAGTGGCTCAAATCCCCTGCTCAGACCTTTCCAATCTGTAAACGCAGCACGAGGTCAACCCCTTTTCCAGTTGTCTTCTGCAACAACGAAACTTGCGCGTGCTCGACTGGGCCTACCCTTTTTCATCTTTTTGTTCCTCCTGTTTCTACATCAGGGCCTGCAACAAATCTACACTGCAATCACAAACCTGAAACTCAAGGGATTTTCTTCATCTTCTCAAGGCGTTTGGGAGAGGCGAGCCTCTAGTCTCGAAGCTTGCAATAATCTTGGAGTACATAATATTTCCAGGCGCTATATTTGTAGCGCTCATTTACTCCCCAAAAAATGATCCCATCAAGCACAAGGGCACCCACACCTTGGGAGGAAGGGGGAAAACGATGGGAGGAAAAAAGGGAAAATGAGGAAAATGGAGTTTAAGGCGATTAAGCGACGACGTCGTCACATGTTTAAAGGGGATATTAAGCGACGACGTCGTCACACGTGATTCATCGATTGATTCCCTTCAAAGACCAACCAATTTTCCTACTTCTGAATGCCTATAAGATGATAAATAAAAAAAGCAACCATCATTAATAGGAACCTCAAAAAAAAAAAAGTAATGTAAAAAGGGCAAAAAAAAAAAAAAAAAAAAAAAAAAACTTGGTTCAAAGACCCACTAATTTGCCTACTTCTGATTAACGTTAACGTCGTTGCGCAACCGTTTTATGAAGTCTTGCTGAAGGGGTAGAATAAGTGACGACGTCGTCTCTTCGCAGAATCTTGAAACACTTGGTCTCATTGAAATAAGCGGCGATGTCGTCGCTCCATAGAATCTTGAGATGCTTGGTCCATTGAAATGAGCGACGACGTTGACGCTCGTTGAAAAAGAGCAAAAAAAGAGAAAAGTTTGGTGGGAATACCTGTTTCGTATCATATGAACTAGTGGAAGTTTTTTCGTCAAGTGACCATCTAAGGTCCTTTTTCGAGCAAATTTCTCTGTTTTTTTTTAATGTATGGTAAGTGTGTTAAGCATAATAAAAATAATTATATATGGACATGAGTATTTGATCTTTGTTTGGATCCAGATACAGTAAATTTCAGCATGGTATGGGTCCACTAACCTATGCTTGATTTGTGAAAGAATATCCATTTTTTTATTTTTTATTTTTTATGATATGGGTATGCCTGCGGTCTTTGTACCAACAGAACTAATCCTGCAAGTGGCGCTCGCTAAACCAATACGAATTGAGGTTCTTGTACCAACATGACTAATCCCACGAGTGGCGCTCGTTAAATCGATATGAACACACATTGCTAAACCCACACAAATGCAGACCGAGAAAATATAGTGCATATTTCGAATACAAGACATGGGGAGCAAATTCACGCCGTGTCTTACTCCACAAATTCCCAGGTGGGTCGAAAATCCCTCCGAGTGACGATTTCGAGCTTAACAAGATGGCCATAGAAAAAACATTTTAGTATGTAGACTTTAGAAAAGCAAAGGGTCTTTTTCTTATAGAACTTTGCAAAAGTAAAAGATAGTTTTTGAGCGCATTTTTTAATTTAAAAGGATCCGACTACCTATAGAATTATGCGATTTTATCGGGATGAGGAAAATGAAAATGACACCCAACGCTTACTCTGATTGTCCAAAGCAGTGGCCCAGGTCTTGAATGTTTCAATTGAATTATTCTGCCACATCTTAGGATAGATTAGTTGTGTGAAAATTTGACTTGAGAAGGATTTAACATGAAAGTCCAGATCCTTAATTCCTGGGAATTATTGTATGATAACTGGATTCTAGGATGTGCTTAGTAAAGGCAACTTTTTATTTATTTTTGAAAAACTAATGCAGGCAACTTAATCTACATGTAAATCAGAGTTCATGCCTTTGGATGAGCTTGGTTCCTTGTAACTTGTAAGTGAGAGTTTTTTTGGTTCTTTGCGATGACCAATTACAGAGTAACATGGGGGCAATCTAGTTCAAAAGGTTCAAACAGGGAGCAATGAGTTTTTATGTGATCTACTGCTTGGTGATCTAGACCATTGATGACCCAAATATGGAGAGATCATGCTTGAAACTAACCACTATTAGAGGATCCTAGCCATTAATTATTTTCCCTATTTCGTTTTTACAAGTGTAGATTTTGCTTTCTCATTTAAGTTTTCCTTAGCCCCCTAATTGCAGGTCATGCTCTGTCTCATTCAATCAACTTCTGGATCCAAGTCTCCCTCTGCTCAAAACTGAAAGGATTAGAATCATAGAAGAACATATGTAGCCATAAGAGTATAAATTATAGCACCAGACATGCATTCAGCCATAAAAACTCAACAAGGGAACTTTGACTTTCCTTAGTGAAAGCAGCAAAGAATTAAAAGCTAATGAAGATGAAGAGCATATGTTGGCTTCATGACATATAATTTAAAGAGGCACAAAGTTGTAAAGCCAAGTTAATATAACTTCAAAATCATCTTATATTTTCCAACACTAACTAGAATAATTCCTTGTAATGAGAATTCTCTCAAGAGCAGTTTATCTGAGAGCTAGCAGGAACAAAGCGAATTTGTGCTTTTGATGCGTATGTAAAATTGATTGACGACCCGAACCAGATTGGTTGGGCATGGTCGATGATGCAGTACTCTCCATCTCCCCTGAAGATCGAGGGATCCACATGCTCCACACTGTCAAATCCTGTGCATTGAAACTCCACATCTGTCTGTGTACAAATACACTTGTTGGTAATTATCACCTGATACTCCTGTAACCCGTGGACTGCATCCCCAATTGCCGTCTGATTAACCATAATGCTTGACACATCACAAGGTTGACATAATCCTAAAGATAGGAGAGAAATCAGATAAAAGATAGGAAAATAGAAACCAATAAAAGCATGTTCAGACAAGGTTGATACTGCAACTGTTTGGAATACTAGAATGTAACAAGATTTTAGTACGGTGGTATTAGAAAGTTATGATAGAATTTTTTTTTTTTTTGTTTAATGTTTAGTTATATAGTAGAACTCTTTAACTGGCCTCAAATTGATGGGATGAAGCTAAAAGCCTAAAATGATGATATCTGACAACAGTGGCTATGATTTTATGATGATATTTGTTGATAACTAAAATGGAGATAGATACAATACATTGCAAAATCCAGTAGAAGTACCTAAAATTCAGCTCAGAGTTAAACACTTTGATATGGCAAATTCATAGAAAGCTGCCTTCCACCCATATATTACAGCTTAATACATGCACATACATATATATATACACAAGAAATGATGCTGCATGAAGTATACAACAAAACCACAGTTACATAAAGAGGTTTTATAAGTATGAATAAAATGTTGGAAAATTTGTGGTGGAACCTGCCCATCACAAGGATAAGTTGGCCCATCCACAGAAGTACCTTACAGTACTTATGCTTAAGATGATACCAATATACAGAGAAGAATGACAAGGAGGAGAAGAATAAGATGATGATGATGAAACTAACCTTTCCCAAAGATGAAGAGGAGGAAGAAAGCATAGAATTGCCTGAGAGGAGTTGCCATTGCTCTGTGTGGGTAAGAGACAGATTTATTATGGGACAAAAGGTTGGTTAGATGCGAGAAGAAATATATATAGAGGAAATGTAGGTCTTGAGAGAGGAAATGTATGTCTTCTCTCTCTCTCTAGGCTGGTTTAATGCCATGGTTAGTTCCAGGAGCAGATCACATGATGTTCAAATTTGGTCCTTTTTATGGGGCCCACTTGGGCCTGCCTTTAATTAATGTCCTCCCGCATAAATCGGCACCAGACCCGATTTGACAATCGTCCAGCATACACTCGCAGTTGGATTGAATATCCTACCCAGGGATTGGCATGCTTAATGTAGAAAAAACTCTCCTATTAACAGATTGGAAACATGAAAAAAGATGGAGCTCTTTTGACTTGGAGATAGTGGGAAGTTCTAGTCTTAAATGGCGTGTTGCTTTTAATTCCTTATTTCTCGCGCCCACACCTGACCCTCATTTCTTTCCAGTACCAGTAACTGACTTGCCAATGGACCACCCTCAACTGCCTTCAATCCATGTTCCTTGCAGTATGTGTAACTGTAACTGGCCTAGTAATGATGAACTATTTATAAATTCAGATCAAAATCTAAATATATAAATGCAGT
Organism: Persea americana; assembly: GCA_029852735.1. NCBI lineage: Eukaryota > Viridiplantae > Streptophyta > Magnoliopsida > Laurales > Lauraceae > Persea > Persea americana. The sequence goes on from CM056810.1 coordinate 89,789,314, forward strand.
CAAACGTTATCATCACAATGCAAATTTGAATTATTTAATATACATGTATGGTATATGGATGTGGGCTTGTGGCACAGGGTGCTTGGATTGTGGTATCAAATCCATGGATCTGAACCTGTACCAAAATTTTGCTTGGGGTCTTTACAATGGATATAAATCTGGACCTTGATTAGGGTCCTAATATTGGTAATACCAACTTTCTCAAATTGGGTCATGTGTGTTTTTTGGGGACCCTGTTTTTCAAGGGTGCAGCCGTTGACCAAAAGTTGTTGCAGGCAGTGTGATTATGTGAAGTAATACCTTTAATTTGTCAAACTTCATGTAACCTTCACATGGGCTACATGGCAGAAAATGATCACGAACTATAAACTTCATCCAGCCTGGTTCCACATATTTGGCCAAATGGATTGGGTTCGGGTTGTTCATTGCTGGACCACGACCCAGGCTCGGTTTCTGATTCCCGTGCTAGACCGGACCTGACATGGTTCTAGTGTATAAGACCTGACCCGAATCCAAACCTGACTCAAAGGCTCAAAGCCAAAGTGTATTATTACTAGCATCGGTGCTCAGGTGAGGGGGTACTATATAAAATATATATGGAACCCAATGGGTTAGGATTATCTAATGGACTTGAGATCTTGTATGCAGGTCGGTCACATCCAAATCTTTCAAATCCCCACCTTTCCCATGATTGGGAGGGCCCCACAAGTTGTCTCACGCAAGGGCACACTGCAGTATATCATCATCCTACCAGTATCAGATAGGGAACATTATCGAAACAGATGCCACACACTCAGTTAAAAGCAAACCAAGATACCTGCACTACATTTACAAAGATCCCAATGGGCCCTAGAGGAGGACCTTCATGGGTGCTTGCCAATGGGCTGCAGGTTTCAACTAAATTCGGTGGCAAAGACATCTCCCATGCTTTAGCAAATTTACTCGAGTCAGCTCATGTGGGGCATGGTCTTGATTATAGCACGTCCTGACCTCTCACAGTTAAGATGATTGTAAGAGCAACAATATTTCATCTAGAGTCAAGAATCCAAAGCTGCAAAGGCAAGGGATTTCCCCTCAACCAGCGCCAACTAGAATCAACCCTTTGAACCAACTCAGTTCATGATCTCTCTAGCAATGATCATATATGGTAACCCAAAGTCCTGTTTGAATTTAGAGATTTAGAACTACTGAAAACACCAAGGCTCCCATTTGGATCCTCAAAACTCAATTACCCTGCACTTAGACCTGTAAATCTAATTACCTGCAACTCTTTTTACCTGTGATTGGTTATGGCAAAGAACAAAACAACTGTTGAAGGGAACTCAAGTTAGTCCAAATGCATACTCTGACATACTCATAAACCTAATTAGCTGCACTGCATTGTACATATGTTCAAACGGACCCTTTGTTTTTGTTTTCTCGAGCATTTGAAATTATTACAAAAAGATGTTGCTTTTCAGTAGTAGTTAGTGCTCAAAACATAAAATAAATATCATAAGTTTTCCTTCATCAGTTTGGCCAACAAGAAACATGATTTAAATAAATCACCAATCATCAGACAAGTAAAAAGTTCAAGTCGATCAGACCAACTTGCTCCTAGCTCCTTATCAGATTGTGGTGAAGTGACTTCCATTCATCCATAAATGTTGAATTTGGTACCCTGTGGAAAGTTTTCTCATGGGTTAATATTTTGGATTAAGGTAACCACATCACTGACAATGAAGCAAGCTGAAAATATTAGCTAGAAAGCAAGAGCATCTATACTTGATTGATAATATGAGTAAAGAATGCAACTGACACAAAAGGGGAAAAAGTTGAGCTTGAGATGTACCCTTAATGAGAGTCGGGAATCCAGTAATAGTATCTAGAATACCGTTGACAATGAAAAAAGTGTTTAACAGATGTGAAACACGTTTAGTCCTCCAGGATACATCCCAAAAATCACCATCAGTTCAATTTTGTGTTAGAATGGGCCTTATGTTCATTATGGAAATACAAAATCACATTAATTTTAGACTCTCTCTCTCTCTCATAATTTTTTTTTAAATCCACATAAAATCAATATTAACAACTGGCATTGATGATGGCCTTAAAAGGTGGTTTTTTAGCTACCCCACCACCTCTACTTTTTTCATTTGCATGTCATCCCACGCCAAATCAATATCAAACTGATCATTCAAATGGATGCAACATTAGCTAGCATGTGAAAATTGGTGAGACCAGTAAAAGGCTTCTGAAAAGGACACACAGTTTAGATCAAATTGAGTCGGGGGAGAAGTAGCCATGAATGGCGAGGCTAAACCTACCTCAGACATAAATAATGTGATCTAAGCAAGACCCTTCCATCTTATTGTCTAATTAGACCATCTTGTTTCTAGATCCATTAATGTTTCATGATGGCATTGCATACCCAATGGCAGTTACATTCGTGTATCTGGTCTGTAGTCACTACTAGCACATTTATGCCAAATGTCATTAGAGTAGAAATTCATTCAAAGAATCTAAAGAATCGAAATCATTAGATCAAGCAGCTAAAATGTACATAGTGGTAACAATCATTTCAACTTATATAACTCATTGGGTAAACACTATACTCATTTGGATTGGATAACTCTGAGTTGTCACCCTATTTAATCGAGTCAACATACCAACTCAACCTAATGATATTTATCGATAGATTTTATTGCTAGCGATAAACGTCTTATCTAACCAGAATGAACAGGTTCTTTTTTTTTTTTTTTCTGAAGGTTTATTATAAAAACCTTTTCTACTGTGGGCTTTCTCTATTTATTTTCGCAATGCAGTACATAATTATGTATAACCGGTTCCTCCTTTTATCAGTATTTGCATCCATCATATGCTAATCTTATGAGTAATGCATGTGCTCACAGGTTCCAGGATTATGAACTATCATTCAGACCATTCCTTGCATCCAATCCTTCCAATGGAGGGAATGATGTTGATCTGAGTAAGTTGGTTCACAGTTGAAATAATGCAAAACATAAAAGACATGACATGAAAGCTTCATCAAGATCTTGTTCACTTCTTGCAGCCAGTCATTGCCTGTTCTCAACCCACGCTTCTCATCTTTCAATCATAGATCCGGTCAGAGCAAAATCATCTCACAAGTGCATGGAACCATGTGGTCATTCCTGAGTATACCTTGGTCAAAAATTCGGAAACTTGTTGCCACTTGAATGGTGAACCCCTCCCTTTGCATCAAAAGCACTCGTTCGTAGGATATAGAACTTTCACTTTGCAAGTAATATAGAAATAAAGAATGTCTGCACATTTCCAAATAAATTCAGAAACAACAGAACATTATAAAATGAGTTACATGGGCGAATCTCCTGTCAAAGATCTTCATGCCTGGTAGTTTCCACAATGCTTCTGGCATCCAAAAAGACACTGATGGCGACACCTCCCTCGAGACTCAGCTTACAAACTGAGTATCATTGTCCCTTTCACTTTCCAGCTAACTCCAAGAAAAAGATTCTTTGCATAAATCAATCCAAGGGTCATTCTTAGAAACTAAACCCCTTTCCCTCATTACTTGAAGCAATTGCAGAATAGGCTCTGAGTTCAAAGCAGAAGAAAGAGAAGCAACTAGTTCAGCTGATATCGCTGGCAATTTCCCTGGGGAAGTATCTCTGATCCATTCACTATGTTCAATGGCCATCTTCATCTCTCCAGCATCTGCCAAGCTCTTTAAAAGAACAACGTGTGAATTGGTGTTGTCTATATCAGATGGTGGTAGACCACGCAAGACCTTTGAAGCTACGTGGAAATTACCTGTATGCAACAGATCAACTATGACAATCAAGATAACATAATCTAGTACTCACTTATGCAATTAGGATTCAGTAGCAACCAGGATATGTTGCTCTTTGTATAAGGAATTATACGACCCTGACCCAAGATGGTTGTGCATAGTATCCTCAGGCCTTGAGTTTGTACATGTGGGAACCACTATTGATGATCCACATCATTGATTGTCAATTGATGGTCCTTCACATGGATAGGTGTTACCTACAATATGCCAGAATACTAAATCATCCAATCTTTACAACTTTGACACTCATCAATCTCCATAGAAGGACTTTTGGATCTAGGTTGAAGTGCACTAGGAGAAGGTTGAAGCGATCACCCTTCTCCTGGATGTAAACTTTAGCTTTACCATGATTGTGGGGTTGGATTTACTAGTAATTAAAACTTCGTATGAAGGATCGGTACTCATTTGGCTACAGCCAGACTTGGGCCTGGGCACATAATATCAACCAAAAAATAGCCATATATAGATAAATTGAAAATTGATATCTGGTAGGACCGTAGGATTACCCTGAATAGCACTTGATTTTAATATTTTGGAAGAACTAGTGATTATGCATTCTGCTGCATGTCAAGTAGCTCACAAATCAAGAATCCCACTATGTGGGATACCCTTTTTCAGATTATCCCACACAAAATCTATATAATTGGTCAAATTGCATATAATGATTTGGACAAGCGGAGCTAAAATGTAGCATAATCAACAAAAATGTTCTAATTTTATTCTTATCAAGTAAAAGGTATTCCTTTATTCAGATGTGAAACATACCTTCTTTACATAGAGAAAAGATCAATGCATTCAATGTCGATCCTCCAATCACAATATCCTGTTCCATAGACTTGTTAAAAATTTCCAATGCAGCATTTATCTTAGCTTCTCGACAGAGCCCTTTAATGAGCGATGTGTAGGTAACTGTATCTGGTTCAACTCCTTTCTCCAACATGTGATGAAAGAGATGCTGTGCTTCCTCAACTTCACCAGTTTCTGAAAATTTCTGAATAAGCATATTGTAAGTCTGCAAATTGCCACGACACCCATAAACAAACATCTCATCCCACAACTTCTTTGCGGGGCGTAAAAGGTCTTCCCCACAGCAAGCTTCCATCATAGAGTTGTAGGAGAAAATGTCAGGAGTTATACCTTTCTTCCTCATCTGCTTCAGAACACTGTATGCCTCTTTCACTCTCCCTGCCTTGCACAGAAATGAAACCATCACATTATAACTCTCTACATCTGAAAAATAGTCTGCAGACAAAAGAAGCTGGAAAACATCCCACATTTCATCTGTCTTGCCGTTCATACAAAGATTCATACTCAAATTTCTCATTGCCAAAAGAGTTGGGAATCTCTCCATCTTGATCATGTATCTGCAGAATGAGACTGCAGAATCAGGGCACACCTCAGAAACAGATCCAATTAACGCATTTATAAGCTCATCATCAACTGGGAAATTCCCATCAATGATTGCTTCACCAAATTCTGTTGCTTCTCGAAGCCGTCTCTCTGAGATCAAACCAAATACAATTTCCTTGTACTCATTCATCCTGGGTGCAACACCTAACTTCCTCTTCCGTTTTTTTAACTTCTCCACTTCATCTATTCTATTCATCAATCGGAATCCTTCAATGACAACCCTATAGGCAATAAAATCTGGTTTAAAATCTCTAATCCTAAGCTCTTCCAAAGCCTGCGAAGCGTAGTCAACTTTCGACACTCGACATAGCCCATCAATGATGGAAAATGCAATCACTGACCCATAAATCCCTTCCAATCTCTGCTTCATTTTATCCAAAAAACTCAAAATATTCTCCAGTTCTGAAACTCGACACAACGCACCCATAAAAACACCCAAACCAACAGTATTCAGAGAAATTCGTCTCAAAAGCATTGTATCAAACACGTTCTTCGCAAACTCGAGATACCCATTTGAGGAAAGAGCAGCGAGAAGGGAATTACAGATACCTGGGTCTACATTGCGATTCGAATTGCAGAGTTCAAGGAACACGTCAAATGCCTTGTTGGGTTTTCCATGGAAAATGTAGGAGGAGATTATGGAGGTTGGATTGTGGGGTTTTTTGTTGGTTCTGACTCCGTTATCACAAACCATTTGGGAAAATTCGAAATACCCATTTGGGGGCAGAATACCGAGAAGAGATTCATAGATAACTGGGTAGAGTTGGTGATTGAATTCGGAGAAGTCCACGAACGCAGTAGGCAATGTGATGGGGTTTTGGTTGTGGGTTTTGAAGAGGGAGTTTAGGAATTGAAGCGGAAACTGGAGATGGGGAGAAAGAAAGAGGTACTGGTAGAATCTTGGGTTGTGGGAGGAGTTGGAGTGGAAGATAAATCCATTGGCTGCAGATATGAGGGTTTTGAAGATGTTGGTGGCAGTTGTGCTCATGTGTGGGAGTTTCATGCTGCAGCAGAGGAACCTCTATCTGTTCGCTGTTGCAGATTCACAGAATCACAGTAAAGTAGGGTTTAGTGGAACAGATTTGCAAAGCGATGACAAATGATGTACAGTTTTATAAGATCACAAAGGATGTTTGGCCCACTCTTAAACTGTATCTCACTCTCCCTCTCACTCACTCTCACTCTCACTCTCAGCCCTTCCATGTGTGAAGAACATTACATAGTAGAACAGATTTACAAAATGATGACAAATGATGTACAGTTTTATTTCATCACAAAGGATGTTTGGCCCACTCTTGAACTATATCTCACTCTCACTCTAGTCCGTCCTTGTGGTGAAGAATATTACATAGGCATTAAAAGTTGTTGCCCCACATCCCAAACCATTGATAGATAGCAGGGCACCTGCTAGGAAGGGGAACTAAGGATCCATCCATAGCCCTCATGTTGGAAGTACCAATTGTAGACCTGTGATTCAATTAGTAGAATTTTATTTATTTATTTTTTTGTTTACCTCTTGTAGTGATATTTTTGATATATACATGGAAATTTTCATGTACATCTCTAAGTGAGAATGATGCATGAGAGATGAGTTCTTAGGGTGTGGTTTGTCTGGAGAGATGATTCCGCAACGAAGAAAAAAGTTGTTCTGATTTTTCTTGCAGCGTACCATCCTATTGTTTGGTGCGACACATTCTCTCTCGGAAAATAAACATATAAATTAACTTTCCTCAATATAGAAGATTTCATTTGTAGGAATGCAAGGTTAGAGAACAGAGAACTCATAAAAGAGATGAATAATCTCATTCAAAAACTGAGTCATTAAGCGTGTGAGAATTCCAAGAACCTGTCTCTTGATTCTCCTTCTCAGGGAAAGAATACGAAAGGCAAAAATATTACCATTTGAATGCTCTGAGTTCCAGGATTTCAAAATGTTTACATTCTAGTATTCCTTCCCTTTTCTCTTTTTTTCTTTTTTTTAGTTCTACATTAAGGGCCTATTTGTTTGCATGGAATTGAATGCATAAGATTTCATGTCATAAGCAAGATCAAAGGTGAATATACACAAATTCAAATAACTTCTTTAATGGAAATTGAATGAGGGAGGATGGGAAATGTATACTTAGCCATTAGTCTAGCAGTTGAATCCTTTGAAAAGTCAATGTCATATTCACCTCATGTCCTTTGCCTCTCACCTCATGTCATTCACACATTGCCTTTTTAATAATCCTTGGCTAGAGCTCATTTCACTAGAAATTAGTGCGGAATCTAATCCAAACAAGCAGGCCCACCTTTTATTCAGACAAGAATACCTCAAAAAACCCACCTTTTATTCCCTTGAAGGTCTTCATTCGGTGGGATAATACTGAGCGGCTGGAGTTCTAGCACCCGTAGGAGAGGGTATGAGTAAGTGAATTGGTTCAGTTGCCTGGCTCTCTAGTTCTTTTTCAATACCCCACCTTTTTTTCTTCCCATTGTCTGAAAATTTACAGACTTCTGCATAAACAAAACAACTAAATTGGGTCTTGTTTATTGCTTCCATGGGTAGGAGATTTACTAGCATTTGCTTCATCTGCATATGAGTAGTTGAATATCCTAAATCTCAGTCCCTGGTAATCCAAATACAGTAAAAAGGTAATATTCACATTCTACATTACAACTACCTATGGATTATTAAATTTAAAATACAAGTCTCATACTCTCGAGACATCCAAACAGTATTAGAAGTACAAACATTTTTCACACATCACTTCGTAGTTTGTACATTATAAAAAAATGAATCTGTACAACATTTATACAATCCATGTAATGTTTTTGTATGAAATCAAATTACAGAACTAAACAAAGTAAATACCAAGCCCTGCAGAGTAATTACAGTATAGGGTGGTGTTTGACTTGAATTAAGACACGACACTGACGCCTCTTCAGCTGTAACAATGATAACTATTTACATATGAGTGGACACCTATTTACGGGACTTATTCGCACAGTGTTGAACTCTACTTGTGTTTTCCTCTGTGAACATTAAATCTCTTTCTTTTCTGTCATTTGTACACATTTTGCCTCGCTTCTGTATGGAAGTAATCATGAGTAGGACCGGACCAATCTGAAATTTTGAAATGGACGAGCTTTGAATAAGCTCCCAAAGAGGAAGCCAATTGCAGTTTCTTGGCGAGGTTTCGAAGAGAAGATTGGTTTCTGTTTCACTCTCAGGATGGATTGGCCAATCTGTTGACGGATTGACTCAATGGTCTTGGCTTCAACGGGGTGACCAGATGCATCCGTAACATAGAAGGTGTCTATTGCTCTGCCACCCTTTGTTGAGATCTCTGCTCTTTTGATAGACAAACCATTTTCGCGGAATACCCTGGTGATGTCTGATAGAAGCCCAACTCGGTCGTCTGTGCATAGTTCAAGCTCTAGTCCCTACAGGCCCCAAAAATAAGAATCATGAGAGATACAAAACAAATACAGGTACAAGTATATGATGCTATGCCTTTCTTATCCAAAACTTAGATGAAGTCATTCATCTCATGGGCCATCATCTAATATCTTCCATATCAGCTGATCCTAGCTTTCCATGGGAACCATGTTACAAAGAAAGTGAGAATCACTTGTTCAGTTTGTAGCTGAGCAAAAAGGTTTGATCGAACATTTTTGCATTCCTCCAATCACAAGTATCTGATGGAGTTTATTGAGTAGAAGTGATCAGTACCTCCGAAGCTCTCCTCTCGATGGCTGCTTCAAGGCACTGAGTTACTCGTTCTCGTTCAGCTTCTGAGCTTACAGGCAGACCATCTATGTGTCTGATATAGTATTCCTACAGCCAAATAACAAAAATATTCTTGGATAAATTTATACATGATGGCTAGAAAACAAGGAAGCAATCAGCAAAGGCAGGTGCACCAATGGTAAATTTAAATGCACCCCAAACTGCAATCAGTTAAAAAGGTTCGTTACTCTTACTCCACCTTGCCTTGAGTGAGGTACAAATATATCAGAAATGGAATTCGATGGGATACTGTTTCAGTTTACATTTCACATTGATATTTGGAGTGGGAAAACAGTACCCTGCCGAATTTGGTTGTCAATCATGATTCTGCTTCCCCTAACACAAGAAAACAGATGATCACCTGTTCTACAGAAGATTCAAACTGTTTGCAATTTGAAAGGCACATCCAAACACACCTAACATCCATTCCATTCCATGCCAACTGCTGATGGTAAAATCAATATGGCTGAAAATCCATTTCATATCATATTAAAGGCCCGGGGATATTTTTATAACACCAAAGCACAGATAGATAATCACACATTCTACCAAAAGATTCAAACTGTTAGAAAAATTCTAGAACATCCAAACTCATTCCATTGTGCACTAACTGATAATGGTAAAATCAGTATAACTGGAAATCCATTTCATAGGATATATAAGGCCTGGGGATATCCTTACCTGATAAGCTTCCATCTTTCCTGTCTCGACTGTTCCATGAAATACAACATATTGCATATCTGTAAGAGTACAAACTGTATCAAACAATAGCTTTGGCCTATCCTTAGACTTCATGGTGACCACAGTGTAATCCTTTTCGATACAATCAAATAAGGCCACATGAGGTCTTGAGCTCTTATCATCAGTTCTTTCTATCCCTACTCGTTCATAGTCCCTATCAGCAAACATCATCTGATGCAACCTTCTCTCAGTGTGAGTGACCCCCATTGAGACCATCATCTTTGCTGTCCTTGGATCGTTGTTTCCTCTTAGCACATTACACAAGAGCTCTTTAATTGTGGTAAGCTGCTTTGGGTCTTCTATTGCAGAACCTGTGCATTCATCTGTAACATGAACAACAGCCGCAGCTCTTGCATTATGTGTCCAGACCTCGGCTTTCACCACATTGCATCCCAAATCTGTGAGTACTGCACATACTTCGGATAGTAGCCCAGGCCGATCAGTGCCTGTTAGTTCAATTGAAGTATGCTCTTTAGAAGGCATCACACCAATGGAACTTCTCATTGACGGGAAGAAGCAACTTTCTGTTTCAAGAGACTGCAGGTGCAGCAAACCATGCAGAAGGTCAAGAGATGCATAAAGTTTCCACAGAGCAAAAATATGTAGAGAACAGAGTATTTTCATATGCCAGATTCTTGATGAGACCAAGGCAAGAGTGTGTTTTCAGAAACACTATCGTATGTGAGTTGTGACACAAAAAAAGAGGTCAGTTCATTGTCATGGAAGCAGGAGAAAAGAAAATAGGCGAAGATCCACAAAGGGACCTCAAACAATCTCCCCTTTTTATAGGAAACTACTTCCAACAGATCACCCTAGTAAATAAATTTCCAGGAAAGGCTTGTTCCCATCTATATCTCTACCTTTCTCTACCTTAGATGCTTCACTCCATACCTCTTCAATACTCTGATAGAACTACCCTTTACCATCAACTACCCTTTACTATCAATTATTAGGAATTCAATACATAGCAGGACTAGACCTCTAGAATACAAGGGACTTAAGACTGCCTTGACTATTACAACAGGCCCTTGGATACAAGTACTAATAAGACCCTAGACCTCTAGGATATGATACATATCCTCGAGTGTTTGGTTCTTAAGAATGGGGCCGAGGTCTGGCTATCCCCACCATTTTAATCTGATTAGCCCCATGGTGGGTCTATCTTTGTTCAAGAATAATCCTGATGGAAGCTCATGGCCATCCAATGGGTTGCTGTTCTCTACATTGGGTGTGTGTCTGACCCAATTTCTTTTTCAGCCACCCTAGCAAACCATCAATGGAATGGAGTGGTGAGAATTGCGCCATTGGTGAAAATTCTCAGACCCCATTCATGGTAAGCTCTATCAATACGTGGTCTACAACTATATACTGATAAACCACAGCTCCATGTTTGAACTCAAGACACCAAGAATAATATCATGATTCATCACTTTATAATCAACAAATAAATCCAAATGTACTCTCATATGGTTGAAGCGGAAAAATGCATGAGAGAACAGAACAAGTAATCTAGTGTTCGGTGAGACTAAAAACGAAAAAAAATAAAAATGATACAAAACTTTGCACTCACATTTTTTATATAGTTGATTATCCCTTCATCTTTGAGTTTGTACCCATTGTGATCAGTCACCTTGAACACTGAAATCATCACATAAAATGAAATACTTCAGCTGATGAATTATAACAGATAAAGGGGGAAAAATAGCAGCTCAAGCTCCATGGAATCCAATACAAACAACTATGAAGTCACACCATCCATGAACCAACCACCATCTGATGATATGTATGCTTTGGTTATAATGAGGTTTAGATCTGTAAGAAACTGAACAACTTCTAAGAGAATCCCATGTTTGTTAACACTGTCGACCTGAAAATGGAATGTAACGGTTCCATTATTAGTAACTTAGAACAGCCAAAATCATGAATAATAGTAATCAATAATCAACACAACAGACACAGCATCTCAAATTCAAATTATCTTTTAATGTGCAGAAGGGTTATAGGTAGGAGAATTCTAGCTTACTTTGATAACAGTTGCACTTTCACAAGCATCGTTGTCAACCACAACCCTGCAAAAAGGATAAGAATATTGGTTCTGATAGGAAATTAAAGTTGAAAAAGAGAATGGCAGAGAAACGTCGAGTTTCAGAACTTTTTTTTTTTTTTTTTTTTTTTGCATTCCTAAATCAATTTAAAAAGAGAAAACATAGTGCACAGAAGAAAGAGAGGGAAGAGAAAAACATAAAACCAATATTTCATGGAAATATTATCATAAACCCATTCTCCATAGTGTGTAGTTCAATCAATTTTTACAATCATTCTTTGTTGCTCAACCACTTTTTGGAGGAAAACTAATGGGTAAAAATTCTTCACTGAGGGGAAAAGAACTTCAATCAATGATTAAGATCATCCTCTGCTATTGAAGTATGGCCTACCAACAATTGAGCCCTCTATATGAACAATCTAAATTTCCTACTTCTGATCATGTATGTGGGGATATAGGTTGATTGGTAGCATAAAGATATAAAATAGAGCTCTGGATCCTTTGCCCTATTTCAGTACTCATCAAGACAAGGGGGGAAAAGCAAAAAAGAAAAAAGAGATATGATATTTTGTAAAAGTAATGATTCCCATATTCTGTTCTGCCACAAAAGTCAAATTCCTTAAAATACTGAAATACTCAAAGAGGAGGAGGAGGAGTAAGAGTAAGAGAAACCCAAAACAGGAAGATTCAGCACACGCTTTACAGTTACATTTACAAAGCTGCAGTTCTTTTTATTAAAAAAAAACTAAAAAGGGGATTCCAATAAAATAGGTAAAAGTTGAAGAAAATAAAGAAACAATCCATTCTAGTAAAAGAATTAAAATGAATCCATATTCAAGGTCACTAAAACTTGCTTTAATTTTCAAATTAGCACATACAAACATCATGATTGTGTGTTGTGTGGAGAGAGAGAGAGAGAGAGAGAGAGAGAGAGAGAGAGAGAGAGAGAGAGAGAGAGAGAGAGAGAGAATATTTCTTTTTTTTTTTTTTTGCGAAGTCATAAATACCTCCTTTTTATTATAAAAGCATACAGAAGAAAATCAACCAAATCCCAAAGAAACAAAAACAGTAATGAAACCTCAAAACAGAGAAAATTCCAGAGAAAACCCAATCTTTAAAAAGCTGCAATTCCTTGTTAATTAGCAGCAAACCCAGCCAAGACATCCCATCCTAAACTCAATTAAGTCAAGAAAAAAGGAAAAACCTGGAACAGAGAACCCTCACCCTAACATCTTGAAAAAAACTGTACTTCTTACTTGAACACAAAATGCCATTTTAAAGAGGAAATCCAAGAATTTCAAAATCCTATTTTCCTTAAATTACATAAGCATGCATCAAAGCACCCCAAAAAATCAAGAACTAAAACAAGTACAACACAAGACAAAAAAAATCCACAGACCCTTAAAATCATTCTCTACAAAATTGAAGATTCAATACTAAAAAACAGAACTAACTAAAGAAAAAAAAATCCCACCAAACAAAAGATGTTAAAAGAAAAGGGAAAAAAAGCTATTGAGAGAAGATTCAAGAGACCCATTAGAGTAATCTCTATAACTTACAAATCCCCCCAAAGAAGACTACCCCAAAAAAGAAAACTTCAAAAAAACGGAAAAAGATTCAATTTTTTTTAGAAAAAAGGAAAAAGATTCAATTTTTTTAGAAAAAAAAATGGAAAGAAAGAAAGAGAAGAGCATACCTTGGTGGGTTCATCCTCCTGATAAGCTTTTGATACTCATCATCCATCTCTGGAATTTACAACCTGCCCAACTTTCAAAGTTACTCAGAAATGAATCACCCACACTGATAATAAATAACAGGAGTTTCCTGCTTTCTTCAGAAGGAGAGGAGACTCCAGTTCTTTTGGAAGAACAAGGAAGCATTGAAACAGTCCGCAAACAGAACCTTTGGCCTTTCTAAAACGGTAACTGATATATAATCCACCACCGCGGGAGCACTGAACTCCTTGATGGCCCCCTTTCTGAAACGGTAACTGATATATAATCCACTAATCATCCAAACCATTGGATCTGATCTGATCCTCTGAGGGCAGTTCCATAAATCATTGAGTATTTGATGCTAGGTCAAGTTGTACTCCTTTTTGGTTGGGCCACTACTTTTTTCATTAGTATTAAATCACAATTTAGAGATAATTAATTCATCAAAGTTAAGTCCAGCTACAAGGAAAGTGAAATTTGGTTGAATGCCAATACAAGGGGGATGTTGATTTAGAGCAGATTTAGCTTTGATGAATTGGTTGATTAACAGAATTTCTATTAATGATCATTTTCACCATATGCTAGAAAGGGTTGGGGCTCCTCTTCTATCTTTAATGGGCCAACTTGAAAGCGCCACATCAAAAGAGATAATCATATAAATCAATGGTTCTAGTTCATATTATCTTTCAATAATTTTCAAGCGTGAGTAAATGATAATGTCTAGATCAATGTCAAAATTAAGAGTAATCCCATTTTAAGCAATGTAAGTGGGGAAGGTCACTGAGAATTTATGTACCCGCGGAAGGTCACTGGGAATTTATGTACCCGCAGTGTAAGTAAAACGCGTGTAATGTGAAATAAACTCAAGCTTTGCTTTCACCCAGCACTGGTAGCTTAGATTTCGGAAAAACAATCAACCTGCCCAGAGTTAGAAAGTGGTCCTGTTCACCGGCCACGTGGCGGGATATGAATGGCCAAGATTTCAGTTCCGGCCTGCCCGTGGAAAACGTAGCTGCCCGGTCCCGCTCGCATGAAACCTTTTTTGGTGGGGGAGTGCGGTTCCCGCTCCGGAATTCATCGGATCTAGACTACGCGAAGGCCACGTGAGCGAAACGTCGGAGGGTGACGTGTCATCCTATTTATGCCACGTGGAGGGACCGGCTTGGTCCGATTCTTGCGCCCTTTTTTTGGGCGGCAATCGTAGCGTGACCGACCTTTCCCGGGCCCCACGTAAGTAAAAAATGTCCAACCAAATGTAGTTAGAAATCTTACCTAGATTAACCCTAACCCTTTTTTTCCTTTTTTTTCTTAATGACGTAGGTACGCCGAAAGTCTTTGATCCAAAGGGACTAACCTTCATGGGTGGTGGCCACTTAACACACACAATCGAACAGCGGATAAATCTGAAACAATTATAAATACAGTGTGTGGGTATATTCCCTATAACCTAATTTTTCATTTCTCTTCTACACAAATCCCCTATTTTCTGGCTCTGTAATGAAAAATAAAATAAAATTTTGAGTTTGTTGATTAACTATCTATTAAAAATTAGACTCAATAGTTGTATTTAAGGTAGTAATTTCTGTTTCGATCCGTTAATCCAACCAAGATCGAATTGGACCTGTTAATTAAGAGTTTTTATTCACTCTTTTAGCTTTTGACATATTCAACCTGATTAATTAATGGGCCTGCTTTCCATTTTTCTTAGCTCCATAATGAGAAATAAAAACAAAATCAGGGTTTGTTATTAATTAAGTATCAAAAATCAGATTCAATAGATGTATTTAACGGAGTAATTTCTGTATCTATGTTTAGTCCAACCAGAATCAGATTTGTCAATTAAGAGTTTTGATTGACTTTTTTTTTTTTTTAATCTTTTGACATATTCAACCTGATCAATTAATCGATCGGTTCCAGGGCCTGTAGAGTGATAAATTTGATATCTAAATCCCACCCAACTCAACCCACGGCCACCCTAGATGCTTTGCTATCCATCTGTTCCAACCTAAACCCCTCTCTTTACCTTCTCCTTAATTTAAGGTATTAAATCGAATGGCTAACAAGGTTTAATCCAGCTATAGTATGTTAGATTGGTAGCTTAAAGATCCTCTTTGCATCTAGTAGGTCACTAGACTTGTCTATCTTTTCAAGCCTGTATAGGATATGTACTTATGGCTAAAAAAATCATGGGTCAAAATGCACAAGAACAACTATCTTCAAACTGGATGTAATAGTAATACTGACTAGTCAATGATTTGCCCTGGTTCAGTTGGATGCAGAGTTGATTTTAGATTCCATACACTGAATCTAAACATAGAAGTTGTTCGAGATTGCCTAAAGTCAAACACCTTCCCTGGTGTGAATGTATTTCAGTAGGGAGTTTTCAGAGCATGCTGGATCTTTGTTAAGTTTCATTTTCTGAGACAGGAGCATCTTGGCTTTCTTGCTTTGAGCTCTAAATGTGGAATGGGATGGATCTCTAGGGTTATTTTGGGTTATGTTGGCCTTTGGAGTCATGGTTTCATAACTCAACTGGTAGTTGCGTTGTCGTTGACCGAGAGAAGCGAATCACTTACAAAATTCTAAAAAAAATAAAGCAAAGATTGAAGAAGCACGTACGCACCAATTTATAAGAAAAAATCCTCTAAAATCAAGAGGAGAACTGCAGAATGGCTAATCAAATTCAGTGTGAATATGTCCAATATGTTTTGTAAAGGTCTCAATATTGGATCCTAAGAACTATGATCCAATTCAAACTCGGTTCAATTTTTTTTTCAAATTGTGTTCAGTGTTAAACCAAACACTGGAATCTTATATTGAATTCCAACCCCATTCTCATATCATTTTTTACCATATGTGTAATCACCTTTTGAAAGGAAAATTTATATTAAATTTTTTTTTTTCTTTAGGGGGTGAGGCGGGGTGGTGGTAAAAAACTTGCACTTGCAATGAGTGGGGGGAGACCAAGGATGTTACCAACTAACTGAAAACAATCTCTTGTTTTCTCACTCAGTTGCTCGGGTTCAATTCCTCTGCTCTATTTCCACTTGTCTTGGCTTCTTTCTTCACATTTGAGTGCTTTCGTTCCACGTCTGTTGCCTGTTGGTGCTATTTAGGGTCGGCCTAGCTGTGGCGTATAAAAAAAATTTATTGAGTTTTATAGGTTCACTTTTACTCTTTATTATTTACATCAATTGTGCATGCAAACACACTCAAGAAAAAAAGGCTTTTGTTCTAATAAAGAGATAAGAAAAGAGCAGAGAAACTAAAATCAAGGGAGGAGGAAGGTCATGACTCAGGACGCTGACACTATGGATATTTATTGGCCTTTCTTATTTGATAAGAGACACATCCCAAAAGATAAGAATCTGGGAGACGATGAAACGAGTAACGTAGCACTTTTCGATGAGCGACACGACACAAACAGGATACATGATGCCAATTTCCTATCACCCACGTTCCGTTTTTTTTTTTTCATACATATGTTTTCGTCTGCGTCATAGTAATATCTTTATCCTTAGAAACATCACCAGACAGCAAAAGAGAAACACAGCATTTGGAAAAGTACTAATCAACAGATATCTTTCAAAACACAAAAAAATCTTTCAAAAAGAGAGGATCGCGTTAATGCCGATCCGTAGTGAATTTCCGATATGTGACGGCTTATTTTTCTTTTGAAAAAAAATAGTAAAATTTATTTTTTTGAAATACTTTAAGAAAAAGATAGAAATAAAAGAAACAATTATATTATCTTATGGTAAGAGTAAAAAATCTAAAATAGTTTAAATTGAATAATTAAGATGAAATTGAATAATATTAGTTGGCATTTGAATTTATAGTTTTTTATTTTGTTTAGAAACCTATATAATTAGGAAACTATATTAACACTGGCCCACATTTGGATGAAAGTTTGAAAATTGTAAGTGGGTGGATATAAATAGGATAACCAATACCGATGTGTAGACAAAATCGAATAGGAAAGTGAAAATTGTTGGAATGGTCTAACACAAATTAGAGAAAGGGAAGAGAAGATTCATCACATCAGATTAAAATTATTAAAGAGAGAGATTCTAGGTGGGGGTGATTTAGGCATAGAATCAATTTCTGGGTAGATATGGTAGGGATTCAAGTTCTTTGAAAATTATAACTAACTATCAATAGGACACACAACCCTAGTACCTTTCATTATCATTATCCATGCATTGCCGAGAACTGGTTATAGCAAATGAATACGGATAATCCTACAATTGAATTGACTTACTTGCACTTTTAGTTATCATCTTTAACATGACCACTTAATTTGATTTAAGTATCTAAAATGAGGGTAAAAAATCATTACATATTTAAGCGAAGAAATATGTAGAAAAAAGAAGAAGATATAAAATATTAAATAAGAAAGAGTGAAAGGCGACAATAAAATATGCACCGCTCTATTCTCTTCAATTTCGATTTATCCCCTTCACGCATGCTGCATAGCATATTACATATAATTAATGTACACATGAGACAGGCTAATGTGGAGAATATTATGATGCCTTAAATAAAATACTCAAATAATCCCACACATGCAAACTATAATATCTGAAAAGTCAAAAGTTTATATTTTTCAAACTCCACCGTCTACACATGCCCATAAACTGCTAAGGAAAAAAAAAAATGACAACATCATATTCAAAATATAATTAGAAAATAAGCTAATTATCTCATGTGTTTAGACTTCTCTCATGAGCTTCATACAATATAATGACTGAATATTGTTTTAGCTTTGGATTAGAAAGGCCTTCATGCGGTAAACATCTGTTGGTGAGGTATCTGGGAATGATCACAACTTAAAAACAAATTCCAGGATTTGTGGAACCCAAATTTTCTCATTTCGCATCTTTCCTCCGTTTCTTGGTGTAAACCACAAATTCGTATCTCAAAGAATGCAGGTGAGATCTCCAATGCAAACAGAAGCAGTAAGGTGGGATAAAAACGGCGGGGCTGTGTGATGGCGATGGTCCCGTACTTGGTGTGTCCAT
Organism: Persea americana; assembly: GCA_029852735.1. Classification (NCBI taxonomy): domain Eukaryota; kingdom Viridiplantae; phylum Streptophyta; class Magnoliopsida; order Laurales; family Lauraceae; genus Persea; species Persea americana. The sequence continues at coordinate 89,807,849 of CM056810.1, forward strand.
GCTTGTGGAGGATCTAAGAGAGCTAGGTGCTCTTTCGGGAGCCGGTTTCTCTGATTACGACGAAGACGGATTTTTATCGGCTGTTTCGAGGATTATCTCTTCGAATTTGAGGGTTGGAAGTGTAGATTCCATTAATGAGACTATGTCTATGGTAAGTGGAATTGCAATGAGAGAGAAAAATTAGGGAAATTTTCAGTTGAGAGATTAGATAGGGAAAGGATTTACTTTGAGAGATTTTAGGAAAATTCAAATGATCATAAGATAAAAGAAGGGATTGCATACTAATCAATCATAGTAAATTTCGGAAAGATATACATGCACCTACGAGTGGATCTATTTACACTGACTTTGAGTGGACCACTCAAGGCCCATTTCTGACCGGTTGTATGACATGCTGTCGGTGGCGGACCTTGAATGATCTACTCGGGTTTTACGTCAAGGGGGATCCGGATATCAACACGTCATCAAAACCAGCTGTCTTGTAGGACCAGTCCAGGTCATCTGTCCCACTTACGAGCACGTGATGCAGAGTTGGAGAACGATGGATGGAAAAATGGATTGAACAATAATATCTGATCGTAACGTAACGGGGGCCGTTGAGTGTTGACGGGAATAAAGGGCGCCGGGGGGTAGTGTGGGGAGTATAATAATAGGCAAATAATGGCGCCGCCAGTGGGGCCCACCGAGACTGTAGAACTGGTGGACGCAGATGCCAGTGGGGCCCAACAAATATTCCCACCAAATATTCGAGCTTTTTGGATCGGGAATTGACGAGGTCGGAGGCCGGTTGTGATTTGTATATTCTATTCTTCTCGTTTTGTAAAACGTGCGTATAAAATGGAATTTTGACTTAAAAGATGTGGCACTGTGACTGTGGCCTAGGGATGGATGGGTGTGCATGGAAATGGAAGTGTCAAACGACTCTGTTCTTCTTTTAAATGACAGGTTATTTGATGTTCATTTTGGATATTTACCTTTGTTTTTCATTTTTAATGAATTATGATATATATATGCATATCTATTCCATTTCTATATATTTTTTACAAAAATAATAATAATAAAAGAACAAAGAGGCCCCAAGTAATCTTAGAGTCTGGATGCTTAGAGTGCTATTAATCACATGGACAATTTTACTGTGGGGTCTAATCCTTGTTGGAGGGATGTTTGAGGACATTTCATACAAGGTTTAGATGTTTATTTTGGGCAGCTTGGGTTTTAAATATGTGGTGGCTTTCGGTGTGAAGTTCCACTGTGTATGCCTAGAAAATTTATAACTGTCCATATAGGGGTGTCAAAGGGTTGGGCTGGGCCCGGCCTGGGGTTGTCCTAACCTTAGCCTCAATATATATAGGGCCGGGCTTGAGCGAGCCAAAGCCCTTAGAGGGCCTTCCCTATCTAGGCCCTTGCCTTACCTCCAAGGGTCAGGGCCGGGCCAGGACAGGGCTCAGGGCTTCAAAATTAAAAAACTATTTTTTTTAACATTGTTACCAAAATCTGAGTGTGATCAAGCGCGTTATCTTGTCTCACCTCTATTGCAAAGAAAACCATTAAGAAAACATCAATTATCTTGTCTAATCTCAATTGCAAATGAACCATTAAGAAAACATTGGGAGAATAGAAGTCATTTCTAAAAACTTTCTTTTATTGGATAAAGTCGTAAATGCTTTGGTGACTTGAGTTGGGTTTTGAACATATGATTTTATTTATTTTGACAAAGAAGGAAAATGGTTAAAGAGTATGATATGTTTCACACCTTTAATATGACTTTCATATAAATTTCCACATATAAAATCATTACAGTAGTGTCTTATCTGTGAGAGTTTTAAACTATTTACAATCACATACCTTTTATCAATTGACATTATTTTTTTATTAAGCGTTAATCTGACTATCATGCATTCTTAGATTTCTGTCGCAAAAATAAATGCACTTAAAAAATACTCTTAGTTTAAACTTTTAAGAATTGAGAGTTATAATTATCTAATTAAAAGGATGTTTGGAACACCCTATATCCTTAAAGTTCCATCCACATACAAACTAACTCTATGAATTGGTTGGCATCCTAAGTAACTCTATAGAGGAAAAAGTGTCTCATTATTAATAGAAATAAGTGCACCCACTTTTGCACTAACAATGATTTATAAAAATAATATAAAATGCCTAAATAAGAAACAGTAAAACTAAAAGAAAAGGATCAAAAGCAACGATGCAACACTTATTGATTATGTATTAAATACAATACATAATATAAATAATTAAATATAAATGAAATGAACCAAGTATGTATGAATTTTTAGGACATTTTTTAATGGGTAAGTGGGTATGAAATTGACGTCATATCTCCAATACTACTACAAAGTGCCTATGATAAGGGCATTTTAGTATATATTTACATATATATGTGTATATTATATATAAAATAAATAAACGTAAGAGGGCCAGGGTGGGCCGGGCTAGTACTATCCAAGCCCGACCCTCAAATCGCAGGGCCTACAAAAAATTGTCCAAGCCCAGCCTTAGGGCTTTTCATTAGAAACAAAAGCCCTCATTTTAAGGGCTTTTTTAGGGTCGGGCCGGGACGAGTCTCCTTTCTTAGGGCCAAATTGACAGGCCTATGTCCATACTTATTTTCTTAATCTTAGTCATATAAAACTATGGGTGCGTTTGTGTGATGAGAGGATTCCTTGATAGAGAAGAAACTAATTTTGGCTTTTCTTTCAATCCATCATTTCACTGTTTAGGGCTCATTTGTGTGGCCGATTTTCTGTGACAAAAGCTAATACTGTGAAACGCTTTTGTATGCTACAATAAAGTTGCGTTTCAAAGAGAAAAACCACAAAAAAGAGCATTTCTTTTATTCTATAAGTAAGCTTTCCTCTGTGTCTATGTGTTTTGCGGGAAGTGGGGTGAATTTTTATTTTCTGCAAAAGAAGAAAAAGTCTACAAATCTGGTTTGCCGTAGATGTAGAAAAATGTATCCTTAGCACTTGCACTTTCCTTGCATAAAAGCTGAAAAATAAACTAACTTTTCTTAAGGAAGGTTTAGGAATACAAGATCCTGCCTTCTCCTTGCAAACAAAAATTCATGGATCAAAAAATCATCTCTTGCACAAACAAGTTGTACGCACAAATTTGTGTAATACTATTTTTGTGGAGAATCCACATTTATTGCCAAACAAGCCCGAATAATTTATTTTGCATTACTCTTCAGCAATTTATTGCAACACCAATATTTAGAAGAAGAAAAATTGGCAAAAACAGCTATGTTTCTACGTTGCCATGGACAATCATATCATTTGATAGAAAGGGGGTTAGAATCGTTTTTCCATGGAGTAGAAAAGGTAACCCGTGAGTGATGCCGCTTTGACCGCATTTATACATTTGGTACACGAGCATGCCTTGTTGAGTAAAAATAATGTTTCCTTAGTTTTCTTTTAATCAAAGGTGAATCATACATTAATAGATGGGTTCCGGATTTGGAGTAATCCAACATCTCAGATCATGTTGCGTTGTCAAACCATGTCCTCCAAAGGGTATAAAGCTCTACATGATAGAACTTGGAGACTGCTTCAAATCCACTGTCATTTGCAGTTGGTGCCTGCACAGATTTGAAATAGATGGTAAAATGAGTTATTATTTTGTTTGATTAGATTGCTAAGCAACATTCAATAAACTCAGAACTTTTCTCAACTGACTAAATTCAAATTATAAAATAACCAATTTTCAGTAAGGGTATGTCTGCGCACAGGCCACGGATCAAAGTCCAACCCCCTAGGTAGGATTTCTAGGTCCTCGCAAGCGTGGAAAATATGAAGGATCCATATGCTTTTTGTTGAGGTTTTGCGTTGCACTAAATACACGGGCGAGAAAGGTGTCCGACCCATTTATTTCAGCAGCACCGTCTATGCACAAACACACCCTGAGAAGGCCTTTGTGTAATGTTGTGGAAGAGGAAATTACACGGCGTCACTTTCCTACCATCTAAGGTTAGGTTGGAAGTCCGAATCCTCTCAAAAAGACAATTTCCTACCTTAATTACTCATCACATCAATCGGGGCACTTACACAAACGCCTCCTAAATCTTTAACACTACATAAACAAACCAAAAAATTATGCTTCTTTCCTAAACATATTAAAAAGATTCATAAAAACACATTCTAAAAAAAGATTGACGACCAGTTCTTTTTGGACCAATATCTACTCCCAAATCCTGTTTCCAAACCATGGGTCCACCAGATGCTTGTCAACTATCTCCATTGAGCACCATATACTCCCACCTACTATATGACAGCCTCCAACCCACGTTCATGTGTCACCCATCCATCCTTAAATAGTGCGACACACCGTTTGATGAAATGGGTATGACCTAAGACTCTCTGGTGCCACCCATCACTCAATGCTTACGCTATCAAGCATGCCTTACGGCATCCCACATGAGGTGTGACCCTTTTGGCAACATGTCAACCTTCGAAATTTATTGGATCCTCTCACCCACATTGTCTATTCACTCTCTCTCTTTCTCTTCCTTTTCTTCCTTGATAAAAGTCTTAAGTCTCATTATTTTATTGCATTAACCTCTTTTCTTGGTGTAACTGTCATTGATATCCTCTACTGCTACTTTCCATGACATCATTCATATATTTGGTTTAGATTAATGGGTTGAATCTAGACACATGTATGTTCTATCTTTTGGTATAGTATACACTGTTGACTCTTTATATAGCAGCAGTATAGATTTAGTTTTTGTTTAGGTGACTGGGGATAAGGATTGTGATGTGGGCCAAGGGTTAGGCCAAATACGATCAGATCATCTTAATTCTTTACTTACATCAATGCCCTGTGCTTAGCCCGAGGTAAAAAGTAAGATTTTACATTTTAAATTTATGAGATATCAAAATTAATTATAAACATATAAGAATATATTCATGCATATTTATATCACATCTTCAATCACAAATATAAGTAGTCAACATCAACAATAAACTATTACAAAGATAAAGCTAAAAAATCCATTCAACAACAACATAAAAATAATAATAATAGCAATAATTACTCAAGAAGATGTAGAAAAGCGAATTTTGTTAATATATATAATATTAGTAATAAGAAATGCATTCAAGTTTTTGTTACCCATTGATAATTTCAAAGCCCAATAAAACAAAAGATCAATGTTGAATGGGTATGATCAACAATTTATGGAATTTGGTGTGGAAGAGAGTCTGGCTCCATCATAGGTGGGTTGCAGCATTATTAAGAAATCTCTTTTAGTGGACATTTTGCCTTGGATGGAATAGGATAGAGTTAGGGCTGGCCACAATTGGGCCGAGCAAATGGACTTAAAATTCTGGTATGAGTCACCCATGGGCTTGAAGGTTAGGCAAAGGCCAATTTCATTTACAAAAGCTCGCTGTTTTTTCTCTTTTTGGCTCAGGTGGGCCAATGGCCAGAACATAAGAAGTAAATGGCTCCCACTAGGGTTCAAAACTTGACGGGAGGTATAAGAGCAGGCGCATTATCCACAAGGTCAGCCCTCTATTTCCCATTTACAAAATCTCAGTTACCTTTTTGTCTCGGGGGGGGGGGGGTACTGGGTTGCTAATCAAACACACGCTCAGGCGCACCAGACTTAGGCAATGACTCAAAAACCTAGCCCATGGTCCTAAAAGCATAGCCCAAATTCAATCCAATGTGGTCCCCAACAAACGGATGCTGATCAAAGGGTTGGGATATACGAGTTACCTTTTTTTTTTTTTTTTAATTCATCCACAATAGACAGCCCAGCATTTAGAGGGTAGATTATTAATGCTGAATGATGGGTGTAAAAGGGACAAATCGGCACAAAGTCCTGCTGATTGGTGGGCTGGGATCAGTTGGGTCCCACAACCCGCAGCCAAGATTTGGTCATAAAGAAGAAGGATTTATATCGCATACCAGAAATGGTCCAGTGCCACATATGGGGTAGACTGGTTTAATGCAGGACTTTTTGAATCTTACTACCCAATTGAACACCTAGCTGAACTATTTTGACTGTTGGTTGGAGTTGGCATCCAAAAACTTTTGACCGTCAGTAGTCTCAGATTATTTTGGATCTAAGATTTAATGGTCTCCCTATCCAAACAAGTTATTAAATCCAATGGTGAATTGCAGTTTGATTAGAATCATACAGGGTTTTCTCACAGAAACAGGAGTGTGAGAAGGGGATGGATTAATTATAAGTGAGCCAAGCCAACTTAATGAAAATACAAGAATGGCTCCTTGTGCGTCAGTTCTTACTCAGCTGTCGGGGGTTCGAACTCCGGATACAAGTGGGCTATCTCTCCGTGTGTGTACGTGGGCTATTTTTTGAGCATAGAAAAGGAAAAAAAAAAAAAGAAAATAAAAGTGGGTGTTCTGGTGAGAGCAAGCAAGAACATAAAAAACCTTACTCTTGTTCAACCAATCTTTGTTCATGGCCTCCACTCTCGACTCTACATCTGGTTGTCCTGCTGGTGAATCTTGATCATCCATCTGGTGGGCCTTGCTGTTTTTCTTAGGTATCCAAGTAGGAGTAGAAAACCCACAAAATATGAAGAGTGACATAGCCAGAGGTTGAACTCTGGACAGCCAGTGAGCAACCCCTTGTTGTCGTGGGCCTCACTGTTCAGAGAGATATAGAAAAGACAGACAAACTTAGCTGCCCCTGATGTGCTTAGCCACATTTGCGTGTAATTTTGTGTACCTGATGGGTGTAGCAGCCTGAAAAGGGGGATAGGCACAAAACCATACAAGGCAATAAAGGTCCCTTTCAGCAGCCACTTGGCCGTACAAGGAGGGACCCAACACAAAAGAGGCAGATGGTTGTGCTGTCAGTGGGCCCCATTTTGGTGCTGTGTGATTTGCGTGGACCACTAAATCTAGATCTTTCTTAAATGGGTCGGCCACTCTAAGATGTTATTCAGAAGAAGACAAAATCTTGACTCCCAATAAACCAATTAGAAAATAAAAACAATAATAACAGTTTGGGTTCGAGCTGGGCCGAACTTGATTCACTAAGTTACATCTTCAGTGGGCTGAAATGGTAAAGCTTGCTCAGGTCTTGATTTATTTTGGTAATGGTTGTATATTCATTATCACCCCTTAGTTCGTTTTTTTGTTTTGTTTTTTTTGTTTTTTCAAACTAAAGGAGAGGTTATTTGATGGATATTTATGGATCTTTGCCTTTGTTTCTTTAATTTTAGTCACTTTTAAGAGTATATTTCTTATACAATCCATCTAAAGAACATGGCGTGCCAAAGGCTTTGAGGCCCTGGTTGAAACCTCTTGGAGACCCGGTGCGTTAAATGGTGACTCATGTATAGGGCCATGTGAGTTACTCCTGGGGATTAGTCTATTCATGCCAATACGGGTCATAGACCTAGGCCATAAGGCTGGTTGGCATGGGATACCCTAGGCATGATAAAAAGAAATAAAATCCATCTAAAGAAGTTCTGACTATTTATTTAGGGCCAATTTGTCATTGAGGATTTTACGGAAAAAAACCCTTCAAATCTCCCATGCACGAAAAAGGCCGTAGAAGATCTTCACACATAGTAAGGCCCTCCCACCCTTTTTTTTCCTTTCTTTTTTCTTTTTTTCAATTTCAGGATCGATATTGGCGCTCAACACAAGTTTGGGGCTCAGTTGAGCATCGATATTGACACTCAATAAAGGTTTGCGGCTTAATTGAGCATTGATATCGACGCTCAGATCTTCTTCATACTTTTCTTTCTTCCTCTTCTCCCTCCTCTTCATCCATCTCTCTCCTCAATTTCTCACCCAACCCACCATCCTCAACACCTCCATCATCCTTAACACCGTTAAACACCAATCTTCATCTCCCTTGTTTCATCACATGTCTTTATTCCACTCAAACCATCACCTACATCTTCTTCCTCCAACACCATAATCCATCTTCACTATATCTATTATCATTCCGTCTTTTTTCTCACTATCTAAAGACCCCATTAAACCCAACCTCATTCACAAAACACGAGCTCATCATCTTCACTAGAGCTTTCTCACCATCGCTACATATTCTCCTCTTGCAAACATGCTATCATCTTCTCCAACGTCTGCTTCACCTTCTTCCACCACTACCCCAACTTCTGTCAGAAGCGGCTTGCTCATTTCCATCATCAGCCAAGGATGCAATGATGAAGGACAAAAGCTCTTAAAGTACCTGAATGTGATGTAGATACACCCGGTGACGGAGATACGTTTTGTTTAAAGGTAAGAAAAAAGGAGTGTCGATATTGATGCCGGGCTTCCACAGTTGAAAAAAATACAAAATTGGCCCAAAATGCCATTGTCGTTCACACATATCTATTGTGGCATTTTTCCATTCACCGGACATTTAGGGGTTTTTTCACATAAAATCTTCTTTCAAATTGAATTCTTAGGAAGTCTAAAAAGTTTAATCTTATCGAAGTAGTAAAATCGAAGAAATAAAGGTGAAGATCCACAAAAATGAGTCCATCCTCTATTAATCTTGATGAAAGTGGTCCCTTCCTCTCAGGACCTGAAAATAGGCCCAAATCACCCCCTTAAACGTTTGTGATAGTTTTACCCAAAAAAAAAAAAAAAGTTTGTGATAGATCTCTTACCATGGTAGGCAATCAAATCTATTTGTTTGTTTAGCAAGAAGTAGGTAAAAATACGTCATGATGTGACCCTTTTACTTCTACCAAGTTGAAGAAAAAAGTGAAGCTAGAAGTAAAATGGTTAAGTGGTAATTCTCCATGTAGTTTGCTTGGCTGGAAAAAAAGTAGAGGGATAGAAGTAAAATTGGCAAGTGACACCCCTGACCACTTTACTTTTTTTTTTTTATAACTTTAACTGAGTGTGATAATTTGGAGAGAAGAAAGATTTGTGAAAAAGTATTTTATGACTTTAAGTCCATTTTTTTTTACTTTATTCATGATTTGACCAACTTTACTTTCACTCCTATAACACCCATGTAGATAAAATTACCTTGCACAAGATGCCACTAAAAGATCTTAAGAATGTAACCAAATAAAACCTAAAGCTGGATGGATCCAGGTAGGCCTGCCCTTGCCCAACCAACTTGTGATGCTCATAGTTGATACAGTGTTCTCTTTGAATTTTAAGGAATTAGTGGACCTGATGCACCCAATCCCTCTAGCGGGGTGTATTTATCATGATGCACATTGACAATATGTTAGGGAGGGTTATCACCACATAGTTTGGTAGGGTGGGGGTACCTCATCTGCAGTGTGGACATTTAGTAATGTGCCCACTTGATATTGAGCAGAATGGTTGCATCATGGCCAAAAAATGTCTTATAACACAATAAGTACTTACACTTCAGTATTGATTGAGACTTGATATTGACAGTGTATGGGCTTATTCATAGACTCAATAGGAACTTAAGCTGAGTCAGCCAACTGAAGTCACTGTGGTCCAGGAATTGCCACTTGAGGAGCTTGAGGGCAACAGGCCACTATCAACTACATGGACAGTAAAAAATTGGAATATAATGATGATGATTTAAGAGGGGTTCTCTAAGCATAATAGGTTTAGATCTCAAGAACCCTCAAAAAGGGCAAAAAACGACCACCAAAGACAGTTGTTTTTATAAAAGAACAACTACCAAGAGCAGTCGGACGGGCAGTCGGTAAAATCACAATCGTTTTTCGGAAACAAATGACGTTGCAGTCGGCATCTTGTCACATTAGAGACAATGTATGCATACCGGCTCCATTTTGGGCCAACCTTTGATTAGTGTAGTCCCTTTCAAACTCTCATCCCCCTATGATCTAGCACCATGCCCAATTTCACTTACTTCAAACCTTTGTCCACTGTATGATTGAATCTCAAAGAAATTTATGGTTAAAAGCCACAAAATGCATGCCTGTTATATCAACGATTGGGATGATATGACACGGTTGGTTTTTATAATTCCTATCTATAATGAGACCCTTCCGTATACCCTAGCCCCTGATAAGTAGGCATCTAAGTGGACCCCACAAGCTGGTCACTACATGAAAAGTATGTGGCCTGCTTGTAGGAGAGCATTCCCCATGCAAACAGACACCATCTAGCCCGAGCACTGTGCTGGGCTAGCCAGTTGGGTCTCTAAGCCCGGCCCGCTTTTGGACCGGGCTGGTACAAGTTTCTAAGACCTGCTGGCTAGGACTTGGCCTAATCTGTAAGCCCTGATAATGTACGAGTCAGGCTTGGGCTTCTACGCTAGGGTCTGTATGCGCAACCCAATCATGGCCCATTTTATAGCCCAGCCCACTATGTTCTATGTCATGTTTATATTTAATAATAAATTATGAGCTTTATTCTGGTGAGAACCATCCTCACATGCAAGATCATCTGTATTCATTCAAACCAACGTAATGATTCTTTCCATATATTGGTATTCATTCAAGTGGGCCTAACAAACAAACTTGAATCGACCAGGGTTGAAGCTACTTGGCCACCTATTTTATCATGACAATGGCTTAAGAGTTGCCATTCTTCAACACCTTTTGTTGAGGATATGATGCAGTCTGCAACCTATGTCACCTAGCTCATGGAACACGGCCCATTATTAATAAAATCCATTTAGCAGTGGGACTCTGAAGGTGATAATCCAAGCTGGGCCTGGCAATCTCCTTATTTTTAACCCCTTCCTTTTTATTATTTTCTACTGATAGTTGCAAGATTAGTCAGTATTTAATTCGTAAAGGGATAGGATTGAGTCTTGTTCTTTAGCTTAGCGTCATGACAACGAAGAAATGAGGCTGCACTAAACCTGTTACTGTGGTTGATATTGTATTCTTGATGGGGAGACGCTGATGGGCTGGGTAGGCGGGACTGGAGCCTGATAAAAGCTGGTCCATTTATTTTTCGGCCTAAAATTTTGCCACGGTTCCAAATCGACTCTGAAACCTAGGCCCAGGCCCAGCCCATTTGTAAGTCCTGTGTTAAATATGTCAACCTGGGTCCGATCCTTAGACAAATATAGGCCCCAGCTTGGCCTATTATCAATCATGCCAGAAAGTTAGGCCAAGGTTCAATCCATGGCCTTAAAAATAGAGTTCGATCCAAACTAATAGGCAAGGACTGGAGCGAGCTACATATACGCTTTTGTGGGGCAGTCGCTCCCATTGTGCTGGATCCACTTCCAAAACCAATATGAACATTCTAGGTCCGCTTCCAAAACCCACATTAAGTTCCTAACTCTGCGCCCAAAGTCCACATAAAAATCCTGGGTTTGTCTGGCTTGGCCCATGAGCACCCCTAAACTCTGACCAATCACTTGGAACATATAAGACACCCTGGAGATTGCAAACTGAAAAGTGAGAAGGTGGTATTTTTTTATTTTTCACACCTTGTGAAAGTATCCAATTAAATTATATACAAGTACAGGGTCTGGATTGGTGTCAAAATAATGGTTCATTAATTGTTCCAGGGGTTGACTCATTTGACTTAGTTACTATTGTGATCATTGGTATATAAGCATAGCTATATATGCTCGTGGGCATACAATTTCTAGTACTCTAGGAACAAACAAGTTCCAATTGGTGCTCTTGCATCAACCAAATTTTGGATTAGATCAGACCCAGATATGTCTTCGTGATCAAGTGCTTGATTTGTGGACTTGTCCTGCGTGAGGATGAAAACGGGGCACTGAAAACCTGAATACTAGATGGACCCCAATTGAAAAATAAAATATGGGTCCAAGATCTGGGCCAATTTTTTTTAAAATTTGTTTGGATCCGCTGCATGGGCTTGAAAAATATCTCAGTCCAACATTTGATGTCACCATTGGATAAGCATATTAAGCAGGAGCACAAAGGGTCTTCTACATGGGATTTATATTCGTGAAATCTAAGCCGTTCATATCACATAAGCAAGAACATATAAGCATCTTAAAGGAATGCACTTCAATTAGAGTGAGTATCATTATTAGATTGATCACATCCGAAATATATAATAAACTTGAATAGAATAAATCAGGCTTTTGCATGTGACCAATCCAACATTAGAGTGCAATTTGATTAGGGTGTTGATTCATGAGAGACGTGTCGCATAAGCGGGTTAGAATTATCAAATGTAGGGGTGCTCATGGGCTAGGCTGGCCCAACCCGTGCCCGTGTCCAACCTTATTGGCATGGGCTGTATCAGAGCCTGGCTTTATGTCCTAATTATTTAATGGACCAGGCCTGGGCCTCCATATTATTATAGGTGCAGCCTGGCTCAAATATTTAATACAAGAATAGAAAGCCAGTACTTGTTAGTGCAAAAAGAGGATTCTATGCTCTCTCAATTTTTGTTTCCACGGTAAAGAGAAATCCTGCATTCAACACCTTTGGAAGGAAATTGAAACTTAGTTCAACTTTTCTATTTTTGTAAGAAAAGTGTGTCACAACAAACAATGAAACACTGCAATGGGTGGAAAACCTGAACAATTTTTTTCTTTAGTACTTAGTAGTATTCTCTCGGGGCACAAATGCATTCTATAAAAGGGCAACCTTAAGCTTCGTTTTCGGGCTGAATACTCCTTTTTCTTTAGTGCGAAAATTTTCAAAGTAATTTCTAAGCTTTGGCCTGATATCAAAAAAGGATTTAGTGAAAAGGGTTCACGTGTAACAAGAAATGCAACAAAATAAAATATACGAAACCAATATGTTCAATAGGATAAGTACATGTTGTAACTCTCTGGTACTTCATGGAAACTCACAGTAACCCTTCATTATCAACTCTTAGTGTTGTAATCTCTCATCCCTAAATATGGACAGATCAAAACAATCTGGGGCAAACCTTATTGTCATTCTGCACCATGGAGATATATTAGTCCAGAACTATAGTTTTACAACATTATGGTAGTACCCTCCCTATTATCCAGAAGGTCCATGAAACAACTCAAAGGTATCATCAATTCCTTAATGAAGCGGGTAACTACTTTAGTGTGGACAGTTGCCTCTCAGAACTTCTCCATGAGGAATAAAATAGCTGATTTCAAGTTTTCTGGAGTGCAAGACCCTTTTTGTTGGAAGTTCTCTTAACATTAAAATTCTACACTTATAGAGACACTGGGAGAAAAAAGGGTATGTGATATGACCCAATTCTAGTGTTTTTTTTTTTTTTATCAGATGTCTCCGAAGAGGCAACCCAATTCTAGAGTTACTCAGACATTGAGTTAAGATATTCTGCACATAGACGAAAATTTACAACCCCCGTCTAAATATGAATAATGTTATTTCAGAAAGTAGAAGTGGCATGCAAGAATTAAATTTCTTTTAGCATATCATGTAACCTAAAAAAACAAGATACTTTAGAAGGTAGAAGTGGCCACAAAATCCTAACCCATTCATACGTCATCCACAAGTTTAACATCTTCATATAAAACAATAAAATTAACCATCGACCCAATGGTTCGCTCCATTTGAATCCATCAAAACTTGGTGGGACCGTGCAAATAGGAGGGGGTTCGTTTGGATGGTCTGCTTGGATGGGCGAGTAGGTGGCCCCACGAGGTGGCTTATATTGTAAGACTAAGGGAAACTTGTATAGGAGCATTACTCTCTCTCTATATATATAAGGTGAGGGATGGATGCACATGAATATTTTTCATATATATATATATATATATATATAAGAGGAAATATGCAATCCACCTTGCCTTAAATATATTACTAGTAGTATATTTAAACGTTCAATGTTCATGAAATATATCAATCAATTCACAACTTGCATTAGACAATACTGTTTGAATAAGATGCCACATGATGACTTGAATGAATTATACTTACATTGAGTACATGGTACCTCCTGTCAAGACCATTTTATTAATTTGCTAGATGCACAGAAATAACACTACTCTGAAATTTTGGCAGAATGGGTGGTCATCGCTTATGTTTGTGAAAGTTTGGAACCACAAATCAATAAAAAAAGGTGTGATGAACTCACCTAGGCTTGCTCTAGTTATCCCCTAATACAACACTACTTTCATGAATCGGCACAGGCCCAAATTTTACACCCATCCAACCATTACTCACTGTTGAGTTGAAATAAAAAAATGATGTCTCTCAAAACCATTAAACCCGTAGATCAAGGGATTAGGAAGATAGAATGTGGTTGATATTTTGCAACCCATAGGTCTCTTTGAGACTTTTCCATCCCAAACCTCCACCATGATTGTCATGGCCCCATATGGGCCTTGTTGAATCCACTCATCGCACCATCAAGTTCATTGAACTAGATCGGAAAACTCCTAATGATATCCATGCGGTTTCCACTGAAGTAAAACCAACTGCAAATTGTGATACTCCTGAGCTGAACACAACAATAGTTTTATGGTGAGGGCGTGGGCTCGACTATAATTATGACCGCTCAGGAGCGAGGGTGAACGTGGATCTCAACAATCCCTCCCTCAACGGCACACCCGCTGCGAACTCGCAAAACGCGTGTTCCGTGACTTCAACACCCGACCTACCAGGTTCTGATACCAATTGTAGGATCTTACACCCTATTGATATACCACTTATCCTAAAACCAATTGGTGATAGGAAATGGCACAACAATAGTTTTATAGTGAGGTCGTAGGCTTAACCACAATTATGACAGCTCATAAGCGAGGGTGGACGTTAACCTCAACAGTAGAAACTCAACCTTGCAATCATGTCAAGTTTTAAACCCAAGAGCCAGTGGTGTTAAAATGAAAACAGAGATTGAACTTTCATTTAAGAAATTTAACTGAAATTGATTCCAATGCCAGTTTGATTTGTTTCCACTTAAAGAGCATCTACCTATCAACCCCAATAGATTATCCTAACCTCCCATCTATGACCCTTAAGTTCAATATTTTAAATGGAGCGTCTTCATGGATTGAAACCAGTCCGAGCATGGGTTGGACGAGTGTCAATTTTGGGCGATTGTCAATTCACGGGACGTATCTGAATACTTTATTTATATATTTTTATTTATTTCTTATTTTGTTGGGTAAAGCTCATGAAACCAGCAACCTTTTTTATTTGCCAGATATTGAAGTTAAATCCTTTAACCTTGAAGTTCTCCACTGAAGGCCATCATAACTAGTGCTAAGCTACAATGCCAGGAAAGCAAACAACATAAACAATGACAAATAGTATTGGAGGAAATTCAGTCATTGCTATTACAGAAATATGTATTCCTGCAGCAAGGAGATCACTTACAGGTATTTAGTAACAGTATACAAGAAAGAACACACATCCAGTCATGTAGTGAGATCACTCTATTAATGTGCCTAAAACTAAAACCAGTTTCTTTCTAGAACTAACAAAATCATAAAGTACAATAGTGTGAAAATTATGATTTTTCTTCTTTTCAAAAACAAGCCAAGCCAATAACCACTCAATCCTTGACTAATGAACATATAAATGAAGATTGTTTACACCATACCTATGTCTTGAAATAACCAGAAAACAAATTCCACTCCAATCTATTGTGCAGTTCCATCTGCACAGTACAAAGTACAAAAAAATTCATTAGAACTAGCAGCAGAAGATACGAAGATCATACATACCTTCGCTCTTGCATGAAATTTAAGTACCTGTATTTGGAGACTTTAATGAAGTTGTGATGAGAGAGAGCCATGAAAACTGAAACCCAATAAGTTTAAAGATCCAATTCCACAACGTGATGTTTGGATGCACCCCAAATTGCAGATGGTTTTGATATTCCAAAAGATTAGGTAATAACTAATCCGTGATGCTTTCCAGATGCTGAAAACATCAGAAATCGCATTCTGCTGGATACCTTTTCCTGCATTTCCTGCCCAAACCATTGTCAGATCAATGGAGCTGATATAAATAACTGAAGGGCAAGTTAGAAATTTATTGTACCACCTAATGCAATCTCCAATTTCCTCTCCACCCAATAAACACAAGGATAAGACACCATCTGTTGCAATCTGAGGTGAATCTAAACACACATTGCAGTACTGAATTTACACAGCTCTCACCCACCATTTTCTGCAATTACATAAAGAGGAAAACCATCCAAAAGAATCCATCTTCTCAGAACTGTTTTAATAACTATAAATCCTCAAATTCTCTTCATAAGTCTCCTTCTTAATTCTTCTAAGGTCTAGACCCTTGAGAATCATCTTTTGTAGGTGGTGGCGGCTGTTGCGGCGGTTGCGTGTGGCCCACCTCTCTCCCCTGGCCCAATTGCTGATAGAATTGGCTCAATGCTTGAGTATTTAAAACCCCAATATGACCATCTTGTGAGAGTCCAAGCTCCAAACCTGGAAGCTGCTGATTATTGCCACCCAAAATCAAAGTAGGACTAAATGAACCCATATTAGAACCTTGCAATTCAAACCCATGGAGCCCGATTCGCTGCATGATATTCGAGTTCTCATTGCCAAGATTAGACGTCGATGGACCCGACTGATGAAAGAAGCCGGTGGAACCGAAAGCGCCGACCGGTGGCCACATCCCAGGCCCCACTTGAGGTCTGAATGAATTGGTTCCTATCATGCTCCAATTAGTCCTATTGCTGGACCCAATCCCCGGCCCCAATTCATCCATCTTCTGATGCAGACCAGCAGAAACAGAGGTCCCCTGTTCTGAAACTGAGCTTGCCGCTGCGGTAAACATCGATGCGGGCATCGTTCCAGATCCAGTCGCCGCGATGATAGACGGTTCAGCTTGTTGCAACAGCCACTGTATGGTTTCCCCATCTGATTTGTGGCCTAGCTCTCTGGTAAGTTGGAAAATTCTAGCTGCACAAAGAGCTGGCATCCTAATTCTCCTTCCCCTGCCTTCTACCTTTGTATGCCTGTCCTTGTTGGAGCTTCTTTTGGGTCCTAGCTGCTTCTTACTATCATCTTTTTCTGCCACCACAATCTGCAATTCTCTGTCATCTGGGTCTTTGTCTTCTTCTCTCATTTCAGGCTGTGGGAGTCCCAGTGCCTGGTGAAACCTAGGAACCTCTTGAGGCAGCTTTGGAGCCTTTGGATCCATGAAAAGCAGAGGAATACAGAGTCGTTCTTATTGAATAAGGCGACCCCAAAAGTCCTAGGCCTTTCACTGTCTCTACTAAGCACTGAAGTGTTCTTTTGAAGACATTAGATGAATTAGACACCTATCTTTCAAATTCACAGCCTGCTCTCTCTCTCTCTCTCATTTGTTATTCTTTACAATGCAGAGGTTTCGTTATGATACCAATATGAAGGAAACTACTATGTGAGTTTGACACCATTTCTCACGTACTAAAACTATTCTCCTCGAAGATTTTATAGGAATGGTTAGTTAAAGAAACTTAAGATGGAATCAGAGCTAATTGATAGTGATTCAAATCCCAGGAGGAGCAACTTGGAGCAAAAATAAAAATAAAAAAATGCGTGCCATCCAACGTGCGCTAACGGGTTCCACTCGAGGGGGAGTGTTGAAGAGTGAGCTATACCCAAAGGGAAATATTAATATAGTATTTTCACTGTCTCTACTAATACTTCGAGATTTTGGTACAAATGATTAGCTAAAGAAACTAAAAGACAATACACTTCAGGTATATGCGTATGCTGATTTGAATAGTTTTGGTGAAGTTTCCGGTCCATAACTTAGAGATTTTCGGTGGTTAGATTTCAGCACATGACATTGTTTCGTCAGGTTTGACTTGATTCTTTCTTCTGGTCTTTGCACAACTTCTTAAATTCACACTGCAGTCATAAATGGAAAGCTCTGAATTCTGGTATGAGGTCCAAGTATCCTCAAATTTATTGGTTTTTTAAAGATTTGAATCAAACAAGTTGAGAAAACAGGAATGAAATTGAGGGGTCCCACTGATTTAGAAGTCGAATTCGCCAAATCAGCAGGGAATTGCGGATGAGTATGTGGTGAAAATTGGTTTGATTCACTTGGCTTGAAGCACACAAAAATTCAACAGATTTGGCAATTATGATAGACTCTCTCTGAAATGGGCTCCACCATTGATGGAGCATAGCCTGGAAATTACATTGATGTGACATTAATTAGAGTCTGATTGTTTCCATCAAATGGAATTTGACAGAAGGTTTGAAAATGTAAATGGTCAACTGTCCACATTCAAACAGGGTTAATTGAAAATCCAACTGTTGAGCATTTCCTGATAACTCTGAGTTTCCGGGCTTTGTCTGATCCAAAAGGGCCCAATGGTTTGGACTTTAGACTGTGGATACATGTAGATAGATGCCATAATCCAGAGGAAGAACTGTCACTGTCCAAGAAATGGTGGCAAACAAACAGTACATGTGATGTATGCATATAATTGACTACCATTTTCACAACAGGAGGCCAATGAAATCCTTTCTCACATTCCATCAATTCCCTCATCATTTCTCTTCCCTGCATGCTATTATTGCAGTGGCAATGCTAACATCTCTTGTAAGGAACTCTTCACTCCACACATGGGAGTCATCTAGTGGTACATGTGGCAAGTGATGAATGGTGAGATTGCTTTGCTTCTCCACCACTCCAGACCCATGCTTCTAGAAAGGAGAAAAATAATAGAATAAGCAACATAAGGAAAGAGCTGGAGTATAGTGCGAGTCTCTCACATTTTGATAAGTTGGGACAAATTACTTAGTGCACGTATAGCATTGACACAAACAAAAGTTTTGGGTCCAATCAATATAATGATGATTTTAGCCTTATCTCGTCAATGTTGGTCGGAGTAATTTCTTTGTTTTAAATCATGAAGCACAGCCTGAAATCACACTAAGCATCTACCACAAATGGGAATTGAATGCATAGGAACTCATGGTAAAATGAGCTCCATTGAAGTATTATAGAGAGGGGAGGAGTGAATGAGATGAGGTGAGGAGCAAGGTATATTAAGTGGAACTGTAGATAGGACCTTGACTTTCCTAGATGTTGAATTATTAGGTGATTATGAGGTATTTATTTTCCATGTCCCTTAATTCCTTCTGCATCACAGGAGACGTTATTTGCTTGTTATTTTTTAGTATCACCTTTGGTTCTTCAAATTTTTCCACTTATAAAAATACAATCCTGAGTATTCAATTATATGAAACAAGCAGGCCTTATGGGAGTTTACTGTCTTCATCAACCATCAAGCATCAATCATCAAGCATCAACCATAATGCTGATGTTCTTATCGGAGTTACAAGTGGACAAGTCAAGTTTGGCGTTAAGAGACTATCTTTGTTTGATCTAAGCTATTCACATTGCATTTCCATGGATCATGTTTGGCAACCACACCCTTGAGGATTTGTCCCCAATTTTTCACGAGGATTTGAAGAATTCAAGTTTGGCAATTATAATTCCTCAAGAATTTTGGCTAGTGGAAACCCTCATTCAAGGATTTTCAAGTCAGGCCTCTCCTAATAATATTTGAAAATCCTCAATTGTATGGATTTACACACTGCTGCCAATTCTTCTCAAATATACACACCAATATGCACCTATATCAATGAGAAATCCTCAAATTTGTGGCAGTGAGGAATCCTCTAATGCACGATAGTGAGCAATTTTCAAATCTCCGGATTCCCCAACTGTTACCAAACATGCCCTTAGTGGATAGATAGTTGACCACATTTTACTATATTTGATTTTTTTTTTTACAACATTGAAAAGTGAATTTTAGGGTATGGTCTTAGCTTTGAAATGCTTGTGACATGAATGGCATGGATAAATAAAAAGAGGCACTCCATTTAAGCCATCCTAACGAAGTTTCCATGTAGACGTTCTTGCCATCTACTCCAATTAATAGCTCTGTCACTTACTATTTTTCATTTTGACTGCCATTTTATCCCCATAGATTGGATGCCTAACTTTTTTTTTTTTTTTTTCAATAATGCAGGTTCTAGTCCTTTTGGTCAGAATAATCCCTACGGGCTTAGGAGAGAAAGCCGGGTAAAATTCTCTTGTGGCCCCAGTGTGGTAATGCAATTTTGAACTCACAATCTTTGGGTGCAAATTGTGGTCCTAGGTCAATTGAGCTACCCCTGAGGGTTGAATTGGATGACTAACAATTAACACAAGTGACACTTCGTTTATGAGGTTAATAGAACCCACCAACAACTGTGTAAAAATGTCATGTGGTAAAAACTACCTTTTGTTCTGCGCCTAGGATGGTTAAAAATATTTTGAATTGTGGCAAACACACATGGTAACATGGCCCCAAGAAATGGGCATGGAGTTGTTGCAATTGCCTGAACAAGGAAGGAATTCTAATGGGTTTTCTGTTTTGGATTCGGAGCTGTTTTCTGACACTTGATGGTCCTTTTAGAGCCACTGCCATTCTTCAGCTTTTATGCCTTCTTTTCATTACTATTTTCTCCATGGACAGGCGCAAAACAACATCTCTCTGCTGTTGAGAAGGCTTGAAGATGCTACGAAAATTAGCAGTCAGCGGCTCCCATTACCCACTCACTACCTCATCAGGTCATGGGTGCTACGTTAGAGGAAATACTGAAATAAATGAAAGAGGCCCACTTCACCTTCTAATAGTTCATCTTGGAACATGGTTAGGGCCCTGTTTAATAGTAACCCATTGATGAGGTGAGTCCCACCATAAATGGGTCAAGGTGGATGCTTGTTATGGACCTAATCAACAAGGCCAAAAGTCATAGGATTGATGGAATATGTCAAAACAAGTTTTATCAAGTCTTACAGCGATTTAGGACCGCAACGTTCTCTATTTTCACTATCAGATGATTGAGACCCATTTGGCCCATGGACAGTGGTGGAAAAGAGGAGGGACCCTATTGGCAAGGCCACATCATGATCAGCAAGCATGGCCATGGCCCACCATGCACACCACCAAGCTTTTCTGGACAATTGCCTTCATTCAACCAGGGAAAGTGACATGATAATCTTTGCATTCACTCTTGGCCTGGGAAGACATTTTCAAATAGCATTAAGGATCTGCACTCCATTGTCTTTTCTTTTTCTTTATCTTTCTAATATAATGCTTTCATGCCTCTACAATCCTATCTGAAAATCAAAGAGTGTACAAAACACTCGAGTATATAAACTATAAAAGACGTATTCTAGTGCAGCTACTAGTTCCATCTGACTGATGGGGCAGCTTTTCTAAATGGGTCATAGCCTGAAAAATTACATCTAGCTGACTTTTGGACATAAATTGTTCGACAATATAGCTCAGTTCAAACCAGAAAAGAGTCCTCATAGGACCTGCTTCTAAGTAGAGGTCCATTTCAGAAAGTTTTTTCTATGTATCCTTGAGAGGGGAAATACTATGAGGCTCTCAGCGCAATTGACCATCTATATCTCACCTGTGGATGTAGCACGAACCATTTAGAATCTAAATTTTCTTCATGTACTTGTAGTTTTTTTTTTTTTTTTTTTTTTAATATTTATTAATGTATTTGTGCATATCTCCTCATGGAACAGACTGATATCAGGACTCTGGTTCATTTTGTGCTGCCACTTGCAGTTTTGGGTATGATTTCAAGGGGTTCTTCTTTACTTTTTCATGTGCAGTTTTGGATCTCACCTAGTCTAAGATGGTTTTTGGTTTAGTTTCAAATGGTTTGTATTCAAGTTTGAAAATTCACTATTAAGACTCTTACTATGAATATGAAACCTGCCAAAACCTTTTGGGTAAGCATCCTTGATGATGAATTTGGAATGTTGTTCAGGCCAAGGCTAACAAGAGGAGGTGAAAGGGGATCATCACTCATTACTCTCCAAAAAAATTTATGAAGTCCCCTTGAATATTTTTGTTATTTAAATTGGGGCCCTTCATGGATTTCAACATTTACCCTCACAAACACACTCATGGTTGAGTGGTGGTATCACCTTAGCATCATACATATGCCTAGGGACCAATCCCTGGGTCTTCAAGTTTAAAGTTGCACTCCCTAACCAGAAGTCCAACTTAACTTTGAAAAAAAGGGCCTGTCATCCCAAAACCTTGGTAATTTTAGGTCCTCTTAATATAATAGAATTAAACGGTGTCTAATATATAGGGTAATGTGAAATTGAGATCGGTGCCAATTCAAAATGTTGGTGCATGTGAAAGGATTGGAGTGATCATAGGTGTACTCTAGGGTACCAAAAAAGTGGGGCGCTCTAAAAAACTTATGAAGAAAGTGCTCCTCTCCTGGTAAGCTACTTCTTCTTTCCCTTTTTTCATTTTCATATATGCTGGGCGAACTCTCATCAATTCAATCCCTCATAGCATTGGCCTCTTTTGGAGTGGGGCATTGATCATACTGCTTTAGACACTAGTCACATTGGATCTTACGTACATTATTAAACTTTGAAGACCTAAAACTAATGGCTAGGGTCATTCAATTGGCTGAATATCTCTCATTTTCTAATCCTAAGCCAAGCCTTTTGGCTGCAAACCTTCCCTTGGTTGTCATGCATCTGTATGGGCTCTATTTTTTTTATTTTATTTTTTTTGTTTTTGTAAAATGGATATATGGGCTCCACTTAAAGGGAGCATTTCATAAGAGAAAACACATAAGCATGACGGAGCATGTGTCTGTATGTGTATTTTTGACAAAAAATTGTTGCCTCATTTTCTGAAAGTGTTGAGCATCCTTTAGTCATTCAAAAACAAATAACACTAACAAGGCAAGCACATGCAAAAGAGGTCGAGTTCAAGTTTAGCCCGACCCAAGTTGCGACCCCTAGCCCTCTTGCCAATAAACCACACACCCCCAAATGGAACCCAACCAACCCAAATCTTCTATTGAAATTTCTTTCCATGTAAATGTAAAACCAAGCTGGGACATAAGAGATCATACATAAGTGGTAAGAGGAAGCCTACACTTTAGGTAGGAGAGCCACACAAATTGAAAGAGGATGCGTCCAAAATGGAATGACAAGCCCACACAAATGAAAAGAGTGGCATAGCAATAAATAGTGACATACCAAGAGATCCATCCGTATATATTCCGGTGACATACGTGGTTGGCCACAACGTGAGCAAACCGTTGTTGTCAAAATCAAGTTAAACTTTGATAGTGAAACTTCATTAATGGTCTGATAGAGAAATTCAAAGTTTCTGTTGGCGTAATAATTCTAGTGGTCCCCCATTTCTTACAATTGAATGAGGGAACATTTCTTACAATTGAATGAGGGAACTAAAATGGTGGGGTTTTGACCATACGTTCACCAGTACAAATTGAAATGTCTTTCACGTGTCTGAAGATCAAAAAAATTTCCAGCAGTACATCACCATTCAAAAAGGCCAAAATGCCCAATTTTGTGATATATTTACTTTGCAAAATTCTGCCGTTCTAGGACTAAATTTGAACATACTCACATATGATCTGTGTAATCTAGTGGGCGTACGACCAGCCATATTACATGGGTCATGCTTGATGTTTCAATACTCTAGTTGTCTATAATATAGCAAGTAAAACCTAACTTAGAGAGGTGGCCATTGGAATTTTCAAGAAAAAAAGTGAAAAGTTGATTCCAAAATTTGATAAGAGCTAGATGTATAGTGGAAGATGCTTACTTGGGAAACACTAAATATTCTCTTGGACACTTGGCACAACTTAAATAGTATGATATACTTTAACATCAAAAGATGAGAAATCATTTTTTCATGTTTTTCTCAGCTTTCTTTTTAAGAAATCTAAATCTGGAGGGCCCATATTTGGATCACCCAAGTTTTATTTTTTCAATTTTGGAAGTCCCAACAATAATAAGGAAAATGAAGAAAAATATGAAAAACTTAGAGACAACCTCCCAGGCCAAGTCGACCTGCTTCGACTCAACTCAACCATGGCCAAGTCGGCCTGAGACTCAGGCATGGCCGAGCAAGGGTCCAAGTCCGAATTTTGAAACCCCAATTCGAATAGTATAGTTGAGCCAATAGGTAGTCCTTTGTTGTCCATTCAAAATTGGAGTATTAATACTCATCTTTTGAAAGATACAATGCACTGAACCTATTGTAAAAAATTCATTCCCACATAAATTCCAACAAAAAGTTAACTTACAAGAATTTTTGGAATTTGAAATTATCTCAATTCTAGCAATCAAACAGCTTCGGAGAAAAAAGGAAACAAAAAAAAAAAAAAAGATTGTTTCCCAGTCAAAAGTTTGTATGTATTTTAAAACCTATATATCTTGCCAGATCACATTTGCCCTTTCAACTTTGCTTTAGAGTGGAGAAAACCCATTTGTTGGGAGTTGATAACAGTGGCAGGAGTGGGACTGTGAGTGATGGTGCTTGCACTGCCGGTCATATGTGCTTCCCACCTTGGAGACACAGTGGGGCCCTCCTCCTTAAGGATAGCTGTTGACATATCAACTCAAGGCCACATGAATTTCTTAGTATTTAATTACAAAGGATCTTGCTTTAGACATATTTTCATAAGTGATTTGATCTGTGTTTGTCTTTAATCATTTGTTACTGTAAGCCAGCTTTTTCAAAAGTTCTTATTACCCCATTCGAACTGGAGGAAGAGGGAATCAAAGATTTTATAGAATTCTCTTTTGCTGCAAATTTCCACAGTTAAGACAAACTGACTATTCCTTTAATTTTTATTTTTTATTTTTTTATTTTTTTATGGCATGGATATTCCAGAGGTCTTTGATCCAACGGCAACGTTTGGAAGTTTCAAACACATGACGTGCAGAGCAAATCGACCCCTTACGCGGCTATGCCACTCCACCGACTCTCAGTGGGTAGTGGCAGAGTTCTTCAACATTCTACTTTTCTTTTTCTTTGATAAATTGTTTTTAAATTTTTACATAAAGGATAGCATGATTCGGAGTAGAAATGGATAACCAGGGACTTAGACCCATATGGATTTGACCAATAATCAAAGGGCTTGGCAGCTTATTTTGGAAGCATTCAATTTTCAGGTTGAAGTTCTGGTCTATCTGACTTGAACCAGACCATTTGGGTCTAAATTGATGTCCTAATTTGGTTTTTTTAATGCCCAAGCATTAAAATCAATCGACATCGCAAATATGGTCGATATTTTGGGAAAATTTCAATCTTACAATAAAATTATATGAAAGTTTTAATTTTCAAGAATATTGCTACATGGATTCTACAATAAAGAAGAGGTTTGTTTTAATTTTCTTTTATACAAACCACTCTGCCCTAGTTAGGTGCGATAGTTTTTCCACACAAGAAGGGGAAAAACCGATCGTTCCCCAAAGTGACATATTTCAATTTCATATATGAGAGAAAGGAATGCAGAATTTCTCTATCCCATGAAAATGGAAATCTGCATAGTGCAGAATAATCTTTTCACACAAACATACCCCAAGAGAACTAAGGATTCAACATAGAATTCAAGACAAGAAGCATACAGATATGCTGAGATCAACATGCCCCAAAACAGTACACATGCTCCAGCCAGTTCCAAATCTAGTTCCTCATGGCAGTATAGACAATGACCCATGTTTAGAATAAAAAACTACCGTATTCTTTACAAATGAATCTTTACACATGAATCCAAATTGGGGATTTGATATGTCAATTCCTCTTAAATCTTGCATCCTCAATTTTATGAGTGAAAATCTAATAATATCACCATAGTCGTTTGACTCTGATATATTATTTTTTTTGCCCTAGACCCCATGATATCACGGGAGTTTAAAAACCCATGACATTATAGGATCCAAATGTTAAAAATTGAAAAGCATGTACATTAAAAGGCCTAGACAATCTTCTTATTTGAACCTGGATCCCATTATATCATGAGTTTTTAAACTCCCATGACATCATGGGATTTATGGCAGAAAAGTAAAAGAAAATTGTATGACATTAAGGGTATATTTGGTAACAGGCGAGGAATCCATAGATTTTATGATTCTTCACTACCACTGGAATAAAAATTCCTTGCTACGGATTTGTATAGTTGAGGATTTCACATTGATATTGGTGTGTATGTACAAATCCACTTAAGTAAGGATTTTCAAATCTTATGGGTGTGATTAGATCTGAGAATCATATCAAATAAAGATTTCCATTCGTCCAAATCCTCAAGAATTTACAACTGCTAAACATGGATTTACTATAACTTTAAGGAAACCAAAATTCTTTTCCCTAAAGATTTGGTTGCCAAACTTGATCTAATAGATTTCCAATCATGAAATTAAAGATGAAAGATCTAAGGAGAATTAATATGCCAAGTCTCCATCCAAATTCTTTTTCTACCTTCTCTTGAATTTGATATGCCAACTTCTCCTGCTGGAGATCCAATGCTTACATACCCATTGGTATCTCCAAGTACCAACTCCCTGAAGTCTATCTAAACAGTAACCAAACTGATCACTCAAATGATCCAACCTTCTAAACCTAGATCATAGCAGTATGGAAGTATTGATGTTACTCTTATCTTCATGTCACATCAATCCCTCTTCTTTTTCCACTAAAATATGCTGGTGGCAATCATATTAATGTGCATCATATCAACCAATATTTAAAGTGGGTTACAAAGAACAAGAGAATATTTAAAGTGGGTTTTAGAGTACCGGTGTTATACGTAACGGAAACGGATCCCCTATTTGGATCAAAGAGGGAAATCCTGTTTGGATCAACTAGGAGGTGCCACATAGGGGAAGAGATATCAAATCAGCCACATGCCATCTCTCCAATGAATAAAAAAAAAATTCTCTCCCCCATGTGGCACCCTCTGATTAGTCCAAACAGGGTTTCCCTGTCTGGTCCAAACAGGGGATCCAGATCGGTAACTCTCATTCTTACGGTTATTATCTGACATGGTTTGACATGTATGATGATATACACCGATATATAAAGTACTATATTTTAATATGTTTCCGTTTTCTCCTGTCTAATACAATAGGTCTCATGGTCACCAAGCCCTTTCACTTCAGTAGAATTATACCATGCACCATGAAAATTTTAGGTTTATCCTCAAAACCCAATTGCCTGTCTAGGTCCATAACCCTTAAACGAAAATTTTGGGTCCGTAACTAGAGTTGCAAACGGGACAATTTCAGGTCGGGACCATAGTCGACCTAGACCCATTTCTAAATAACGGTTCCGGATACGGTTTTGACTCGGAACCTATTTTATTAGTTCCAGACCCAGTTCCGACAGGAAAACCTAAATTCAGTTCCGGAACTAAGTCCACCTAGGGGACTGTAATCTAGTTCCAAAATCAGTTATAATTTCTCTTTATTTTATTTTTTTTAAATAAGCATATCATTCAACTTATAATAGTGCATCAAGTCTACTACTATTATTATACATAAAAAAGTCAAAAAAATTTGATTTTGAGATATAGTTTGCAATATCAAAGACTCATCCGCTGGGTCTCGGCTCCACCAGTCGGAACCTATATTGACTAGGAATCGGACCCGTTTATCAATCGGAACCTAAAATGGGTTCCGGACTCGAACCCATTTATGAATCGGAACCCAAAATAGGTTCCAGACCCGATTTTTTGGGGATTAAAACTTCTGGATAATCGGATATCCGTTTGCAACCCTATCTGTAACTGCTGATAAGTGATCAGCTCGAGTTAATTCGCCCGGACCAAGCTAAATTGACTTGAAGAGTATGGGTCAAATAATTTTGGCCGAGTTTATGAAAAACTCAGCTGACACCCAAATAGTAGAGTCAATGCCCTTCCAAGTCACTCGAGTGAGAAGAGTTTTAGGACAGTGGTCCTACTCGCTTACATCTGGATCTGGACTTGGATCCATTATAATAAACTAGACCAAAATCTTGATGGAGCATGATTTGACATTGGACCTGTTTACAATTGTAAGCCCAGAGTAAGAGATGTTGCAATTTCAGATAGGCCTGACCCATGTGTTTATATTAGGGATGGCAAAACCTGACCCAACTCATCAACCTTACCTGTGTGACTTGACCTGCAGTTATATGGTTCAGGTGCGAGTTAGGAAATCTTGACCTGCACTTAAGCAGATCTGGGTTGATTTTGAGCCATCTAATAAACACGTTGGGTTCTGTTTGGCTCTTAGTTTAATTATTGGGATCGGACGCCATTTTACTGGCAAAAAAACTGCTGGCTATCTTATTGGTTTTGGCTATTTTGGAAGCCCTCCCATGCTTTTTGAGATGCTTACAAGGTAATCTTATTGTGGAGACTGATTCCTCTAATGAGATTGTTTGGGTGTTGAATAGAAAGCATTTTCCTTGGAAATTTCACTTCCTTTTTAACGAAATTCGATCTTTCACTATTACCATTAATGTCGTCTTCCGTCATGAGCTTAGATCGGTCAGTTGTCTGGCTGATGCGCTAGCCAAGCAAGGGGTGGAGAGAAGCTATCCTTGGGAGGGTTTTATTATGTAATTGGGGTTAGGGTGGGCCCATGGAGTACAATGCGCTTGTACCCTTTAGTTTCATTTTCTTTTCTCTTTCTTTCCTTCTGGCCTCATTGTTGTTTTTCTTTTTGTATTCTCTCGTTCTTTTAATGAAAGTTTCAGCTATCGATCAAAGGAAAAAAAATAAACTGCTGGTTATTGGCTGTATTGGTGCACGGTTGGTTAATTAGCCTGACTTAGTTGCGCTTAGTTTCTGCTCAAGCTTGAGGTAGCTTGTTTAATGTTCAAGCCAAGCTCAAGCTGGGCTAAGCTCTGCTCATCCCAGTGCGCCCCTAATCTGAATTGACAAAGATTCTATGAGCAATATTAAGATGTCCTTATAACTAATTCTCTCCCACACTCATTTGCATGCAAACACCCACCTAAAGAGAGAACACAACATACATCACTTCCACGTTAGCTTGCACCATCAGTACTCTCATAGGATCTAATTTAATTAGGATTAATCTGAACAACACAAATTGTAACTTAAACGTACAGCTCCTACTATCTTCACAATCAAATGATTTCTCCATGAACACCGCGATCAACTGCTTTGGTTTAGTAGGGAATGGTTACACTCTTCTTCTACTCTTATCCGTGATCTGGCAGGTGATCCCAGCAGTGTCACTGAAGTGAAGAGAGTAGACCTAAAACCATCGTTTATGATTCTCTTCCCATGATGAAATCCTTCTTTTAATTGTAAACACTCTTTCATTAGCCAAATAGGAATCCTCAACTATTGGAAACTTTTCAAGTTCAAATTAGTCTTAGGGAACCAGAGTACCTTAATACACATGGCCATCCACATGGGCCCCACTTTCAGTTGACTTGTGGTCATGTGGGCCACACTAATTTCTAACGTTTCATGAGTTCAGTTATTAGATGATGGGATTTTCTCATTGTTAATTAGAATGAGTATTTAAGCTGATCTAGGATTGATAATAGAAGCCTAAGCTCTTGATGGTGACAATTTAGATATGATAAATTATCATCCGTAACAGTTACATGACTGCAAGAAAGTACAAGCAGGAGTCTTTTGTTCTTACCAAATCACCTAGTGAGGCAAAACTTGATTATTATCTGCTTAAAGGGACCTTATTCACATGTAAAGAACCTCTTTACATTCAAGTGTCCATGAACTACTACCTAGCAGGCAACTAAACTACGAAGGCTCCCACAATAAGGTCCCAATCCTTTTAACATTCACCCCAAGCATACACAGAACTTTCCCTGAGACCAAATGGCACATGTAGCACTAAGGTACTTCTCCTTGAGTGCTTTCTTGCACTCAGCAGCACACTCTGTTGTGGTACATGGGTTGAGCTCAATGCCAAATGCACACTCAACAATGCCGGGGCCCATGGCCTGGAATGCAAGCACCATTACAGCCAACACCAGTCGCATCTGCACCACCACCCCTTCGCCTTCCATTGCAAAACTTGGATATGAGACTCCTCTGTGTCTAATTGGAATCTGGGTTTTGAAGAAGGAACCTTAAAACACTAGTAAATATGTCATAATGGTATACCCCCTGTCTTGGGGCCATATATATAGGGAAATTGTAGCATCTGGCACATTGACCTCGAAACAGTAATGTTTATCATAAGATTGAGTGGGTACATAATTTATTTGTTACCCACATTAAGGTGTGTATAGATATTGATTTATAATCTACTAATTTATACCTTGTATTTTGTTAGTGTTTTGAGGTGATGTTAGTACAGCCACCCACCTAGGCAAAATTCATATCTTTTGCCTAGATTAGTGGAAAGATAACCAATGGGAGATGGCCAAGTGATCTGGAAAATGAACTTGCTTTACAGGTGTAAGTGTTTAGTTTCAGGTTCAACTACCAAAATGGAGTCTTACAAATCAAATGCATTAAGATAAGCGTCATGAAAAGGCTTGAGAGTAAAGAATGTCAATGGACCCAGATTAATCAACACGTCCACCAAAGGACAGGACAAAATAATTTAGGCATGGACCTCTTTTAGATGCAACTGATGATGGGAATAGCGTTTGATTTTTTATCTATTCAAGCCAGGTTCAATAGGATCCGTACCCAATACTCTTGTACCCAAGTCATGTGTATAGGTATTTAGGTATAAATATATGTTTATGATTGGCTAAGCACTATGCTTGCATCACTTATAACGTAAGCACCTCAATCTTAGCCCACTTTTTTTTTTTTTTTTTTGGCTAAATTGCAAAAGAATTTCATTAAGGAAAAAGGATTTAGAAAAAAAAAAAAAACCCCAAAAAGATACAAGCCAAAGTGGCTCAAAAGAAGACCACTGCTAAACAATAGAGAAGAGAAAGAGAACGAGCAAAGAAAAACAAAAGACAAATCAAAAGGTCATTCTTGGATGTTGAGAGAGCTATAGAAGCTTCTTAAGATATGACTGGAGGAGGTTCCTTTCATTCTTTTGAGAGAGAATGATATGTCCGCCGTGACATAATTAAGGATTTGCGAGGCAGCATGTTCGATATTGGAGAAGAACCGTGTGTGTATCTTGCTTTCCAAATGGAGAAGCAGGTGGAAAGATAGACTTGTAGCTTTTGTGGGGGGGGGGGGGGCGCGGTCAAATGACCCATAGAAAGAACGAGCTTCGGGGGGGGGGGGGGGTCAAATGACCCATAGAAAGAACGAGCTTCCTAATATCAATGGCAATGGAGCATCGAAAAAGAAAGTGGAGGCTATTGTCTGAATTTTTTAAGCACAACGGGGAAGCAGAAGCAAGACTGATTCCTCTTATCTTGGCCTAATAAGAAGTGGGAAGCCTTACATGGAAGAGTTTCCAACTAAAGCAAGAGCTTTTGGCAACATTAGAGAACTCCAAATCAAAGGGGCCCAAGGCTGATTCAAACCTCTTGATTTGATGGCATCCCAAGCAGTCTTGAGTGACAGCATGCCGGAGTTGGTAGCAGCCCGGTTGAGTTGATCCGGGGAGGAAGACAAGATAGGGGGTCGCCTACAACAATTCTTTAAAAACATTTGGACTTCCAAGTTGAAGCCAGGAGGAAAAATCCATGATCCCTCAGAAATGTAGGCATTCACACGATCATTTGGGTTGAAAGAAATGTTGGGAAAGAACTTAGCTATAGAACTGTTGAATAGCCAGTTATCTGACCAAATAGCAGTCGAACAACCATCTTTGATTTTGCATATGGTGTTTTTATGGAGGATAGAAGCTAGAGCCATCATTCTTTTACCTATGCAGGAGGGAAATCCCGAAGAAGGAGCCAACCAAGGAGTTCAAAATCGCAACACTCTAGCTCAGAAATCTTAGCCCACTTGGATGCATGGCAATTATGGGGTTGGACGATGAAGGGTTGGAAAGATCTAGTTGCCTCTTTTAGGGGTCATTGGTTTTCACACATTTACATATGTAAAATTTATGCGTAGTTATGTTTGTGCTCATTTATGCATCACAAGCATCAATGAGATCTCAACCTGGTGTACAAATGAGGTTATTTTCATATAAAAATTTTCACACATAAAAAGTATGAAATAATTACACACCTCCTTAATTAAGAAGGCACCAATACAAGGAATGTTCGGGACAGGTTGCAGCATCAATTTCATCACCTTTTATGTTTTTTTAACTTCTGTGAACTCTGATGTTCTAATATGAAACGTTCAGATTCTTTACTGACACATTAAACCCCAAGTTTTTTTGTTTTATATCTCAAACATTCAGAGATTTTGCAATATAAAAAGGGTTTACATCTGTCATTTGAATCATTCAATGTTTACTCATGTGAAAATGACGATTTCAAAGAAACATGGTATTATATTTTACATGTGTAAATCTTACATATGTAAATCCCATTTCCATATCCCATGTGCATAAGACAAACGACCCTTTAGGCCTGTGCAAAAGGTGAGCCCCATATAATCACCCTAAACCCCTTGAACTTCAGACCTCTTTAATCTTAGAGGCTTCATGATGCACAATGTGTTTTGGCTATTCCATCCAAAGTTAAGCAAGAACCCTTTTGTAGCTTATTTTCGGCACAGCCCCTGGAGCAACCGGATCTTTCCATCATCGGCACCCTATGATTGTCATGCATTTAGGTTGGCCAAAATTGTGTCCTTACAAAATATATATATATATATATATATATACATAATCTCTTTTAAAATAGAAAAGATATTGAAATTTACTCTACCTACTGCTTGACATAAAACAAAGAAATTGCTTCAAGTCAGGTCCCTTATTCCTACTTGGAAGGTCTAGGTTCGAGTCCGAATACAAACCATCATCAGATCTGGACCATCCCCCTTCCAATTGTCCATGCAATAGACTCCTTAGTCGATTTCTATTGTTTCTTAGAATATATTGGATGCTTCAGTGTGACAATGTTACCATCTGGGAAACTACCTTTTCTAGAAAACATTGGGACGTTTCAATAACCACGAAAATAAATTCAGTTTTTAATAACGAAAACCATGAAATTATATAAGGGATGTGCTCCTACGAGAGATGCTCTCACCAAGTTTATGAGAGATGGGTAGGGGCCCTCACTTCTATATTTGGACGTTTCAATAACCATGAAAATAAATTCAGTTTTTAATAACGAAAACCATGAAATTATATAAGGGATGTGCTCCTATGAGAGACGTTCTCACCAAGTTTATGAGAGATGGGTGGGGGCCCTCACTTCCATATTTGGGGTCCTTGCATTTAAGTTTGTGAGAGTGGATATGGAAGTGAAGGCCCCCACCTATCTCTTATAAACTTGGTGAGAGTGTCTCTCATAAGAGTACCTCCTATTATATAAAATTTCATATCTTGCTTTTTATTTACAAATCTTTTTCGTTTTATCTTGATTCTCAAATTTTTTATTCTAAAAAGCTGGTTTTATCCAACTCCTTTTAATTCATCTTCCATTAAAAAGCGAGATCATCGCCTTTATTTCTTCAAGTTTAGCCACTTCTATAATTCCTAGGTAAAAATTAAAGACATCATCGAAGAATGTCTCAGTAGACCATATAAATTTACCCCAAGTCACTATATTTGCATCCTCTTTTATAATCAATATTAGATAAAAATGCATCTTTCTGCTTCTGAAAACATTTCTAATCCACTTTTTTCATAAATCAAAATCAAACTATAAGATACAATGATTCATGGGAGGTGACAATGCATCCCCATGAGCCAACATGTGGATCATGGACCAAAACGTGCCGCTGAATCCACCAACACGCGACTGCATCAATAGTTAACCAATTTGTAGACTTCAGCCTAGTTATAAATCCTCAAAAGACCAGTCCAGGCTCACAGGGAACTACAATTTTCAACCTGCTCAATTATCTTGTGGTTCTCCAAAAGGACCCACCAGATAAATGATCTGAATAACAGAATGAAACTTAATATTTTTTAATAACGGACAGTGTCCCAGCCCTTTTGGACCGGACTAACAGAATAAACTTAATCCATGGTAAAATATGAGTGGACAGTTCAGGATCATTTTACACGTACAGCATGTTAGAGATGGATGAAAATAAGAGCATACCAAGAACAGAAGTGGTACTTGCAATGATTAGAATGAAATAGCATCCAATTAAAGGATGAATATTTACAGAAAGCAGAGAAAATAAGAGAATACCAAGTACAGAGTGGTACTTGCAATGAGTTGAATGAAATAGCATCCCCAATTAAAGCATGGATATCTACAGAATGCAGAGAATTCTCACTGCAACCCCACAAATTGGCCATGGGAGTAACAACAACATATTACAATCTGATTAACCTTTAGCTAGTCACCGAAGGGCTGAAGTACATGCAAATGGGGGGATTGATCTTGAAGATTGACAGAATGGCCGATGGTATTGTCCAAATTCCATCACCACAAATCAAGCCAGAAGCAACCGCGCCCGCATAATCCTCCGCTTCCTTCCGATTCATCCGCTCCCAGATGAACAAAATCACAGTCCCAACAAACATGTCAATTGCAAAATACGCCCCAATATAGAATGGAATAGCCATTGCCATGGGTATAGGAATAAACTGCGAGACCTTCTTTGGTGTCACATCCCTCAAGAGGTTTATAACTAAGGCTGCCACAAAAAACACACAACAAATTGCCATGCAATGCTTGGGCAACGCAGAGAAGCCTTCCACACCAAGTATAGCCATCTCTCGGAATATAATGGCATAGGGAGCTTTGTATGGCCCGTCGGGGGATCCAATATCAAAGGCTGTCCAATATAACCAGAAGGTGAGTGGTGCAATAACACAACCCATCCCTGTTCCAACTAATTGGCTCACAAACATGGACATCGCTGATGAGAGCGTGAGGTAACCCGTCTTGAAATCTTGCATGAGATCAGCAGCGGTAGACACAATTGACATCATGACCCCACAAGCAGCTAGGCCTGCAATGACGCCGCCATTTTTGCCAATCAATGAAGCAAAGATGAACAGACCAATCTTCCCATAAGTGCTAGCCAGGTTCCAATCAGTAAGTCCACAGCCGTATGAGTTGCAGAAAGCAAGAGCCGGTGCAACAATGTATGAGGCGAGCACAAAATACCATCCGACTGGGGGGAAAATGATGGGTATAGTTGCTGTGGATATTGCAGCCAAGCCCACGTAGCCGGAAATTGCAAACCATGTTGGTATACTGTCTTTCAAGAATGTCTCATCCTTCAGTTTTTCCTCCATTGCTAGCTTGGAGCTCTCACCATCTGTCAAAAGCATAAGAATCATCAACGAAACTATATAATTTTTATGCGGTACTGACCCTCATACTCAACAATACAACAAAAACTCAGACTAAACAAGTATTTCACAGCAGGAGATCTAAGTTGCATGAGTATGTACAGTAGAATCCACAATCAATATGGATTAT
Organism: Persea americana; assembly: GCA_029852735.1. NCBI lineage: Eukaryota > Viridiplantae > Streptophyta > Magnoliopsida > Laurales > Lauraceae > Persea > Persea americana. The sequence continues at coordinate 89,842,964 of CM056810.1, forward strand.
TATATTTATTTTTTTTATAACTATATGGATTTTTAGAATTGGAAGATCCAAAAAATCAAAAAGTATATACAGATTGACACAAGGCATGAATTATTTTGAAGGTTAGTACTATATCCAAATTGATTTTGAGGTAGATCTATACTAGGCCAACCCCCATTTAACTGGTACCAAGAAAAGATGATGACTATACAAACTAACTCGAGTAAATCCTATCTCAACTGAAAATTTATATGGAACACAGCACAAATAGCATGGGCAGCACCTACATACTCAATGCACAAGTACAGGACCCAAGGTTCCATTTTTCTCTATATTTTTACCTTGGCCAACAAATAGAAGAGAAAATTATCTGTTAGCCTGATACTTGTCCCAAGGACATGTAGCTTCCTCAAACAATTACTCCATAGAAGTGAACAACAGTTCATGGTTCCAAATCACTGGCCTGACGGACCTACAGCAGATTCACACACTTCAATTGTCGTCCAAGCTTTTTTTAATAGGGTATGGCCAGCAAAAATACAGTTGAAAAGGTGGGCATCAATGGTTCATATTCAAACAGGAAAACAAGGCCCAGGAAGGCTGGGATGTTTCAAACTTGAAGATTTGGTCCAGTGTTTATTCAGTATAGATCACAAAACCAGATCGCCACTGGAGACCCAGGGAACATTTAATAGAACATGACAAAGTGTATATTCCATGCCTAATGTCATAGAGATGTCAAGACGCTAAAATTTAGGTACAACAAAAATTTTAGTTGCCCAGAACGGAACAAACAGTTAAAAAGAAAATTTCAACGCCTACCTAATCTTAGGGAAAGAAGAAAAATGCTTCTAATCTGTTCATAACACAACAGAACAACCTAATCTACAGAGGTACCTGAAAACTCGAACTCAACTTTTTTGCTGCAAGTTCAGTGACCAGGTAGAGCATGAGCAAGAACCTCATTCAGACTTGGAGACTTGTGAACCCGACAGCCTATTGAGTCTGTTCAAGTTTCAAACAATGGTACCACTTATTCTTGTTCTTGGCCATGGATAGACCACCATTTGGTGATCTGAACCATTTACCTTGTTCACCGCATTACATACAAACTGTGGCCAAAAGATCTGTCATTGGATAATCATCAATATCCAAATGGTTTTCCCGCAAAAAGATGGTTTGACCAATAGCCCAGAAACAAGAAAAGAAGATTTAAGGTTTTCAGAAATAAGAAAAGAAGATAAGGTTTTCTTCTGGGAGGAGTTTTTTAGGCATAAACCAAGCACGATTGGTTCATCAATATCAACAAGAGACAGTCTCCTCCATGTCTTCTGGTTTAAACGATGTCATAGCAAGGTCGTCAATTGTGTAATACCTTGTATAAATATAGAATTCATCCATGAACACAGGTAAGGGGGGTGAAAATGTGATATTATTATGGCAGTAGATGCTACAGCACGGGCAATGAATTGAACATGCTCAAACAATCACACATAAGGTTTTTGAATACCCAATTGATAAAAATTCAAAATACTAAAGGGTTTCAACTTTCAAAGGCTGGATGAATCCACCACTCCAAATTGTATTAGGCAGAAAATATAGTGGGGCACACCGAGAGTGGGACTGCAGTTCAAGGCACTAAAGAAAGTGGTACCACAGTATGTAGGTTTTCCCACCTTCGCCGAAACCAAGAGCACATTTCTCGAGACATTCAATGATTCCATTAATCTGTTCATTTAGCTCATACAGAGTTATAAATTTTAGATTGCATTAAGTTTCTAAAATATCATTTTCATATATTCTACACCAAAAAAGGGACACTGATATGAAGGAAAACCTGCTACAAGATGCTATGCTGATAAAATTTAAGAGGATCAACTTGACTACAGTAATAAAAATATCAAAGACTAACAAAAGTAGTCCAGTGCGACTGTGAAAAGAGCACATACCTTGAAATTCATTGAAGACAGGAAGGTTGCTCTGTTTGGTGGTGCGAGCATTAGATATTTCTTTCACAGTCATTACTATTATTTTTATCAGATTGTAGAGGCCATCACCAAGGATAAGAGAGATTGCAATGAAAACCTGCATATAGATTGATGAACCAAGAGATTAAAAATCAATTTAAAATAGGATATATTCACAAAGGAAATGATGCTTGCACAATGCTAATCAGCACCAACATATCTACTCGTAGGAATACATATTTCTATTCTGCAATTACGAAGGTGTATCAAACACCATCATACATTTAATGAATGATAATTCGACAGATGTACACATGAGAACTATTTCATTCACAAGAAGCTCTGCATAAAATAATCCTAGGACAAGCATTCCTAAAACTCCCATTTCTAGAAAAGTTGGGAACCCACACATTTCTTGGGGAGATTGTCAAATTCCAGAATGGTCCACCACCTCCACCCATCACTTTCCATGAATGGAGATCAGTGGACAACTTGTTCAAAGACTACACTCACTTCTCACTTCACTGAAAAAATATAAATAAATAGAAAAAGCAACTGAATAGTAAGAAGCTGAATGGAAAAAAAAAATTAATTAGTTTAGTGCTCCAATTACAATAAGAAATCAATAACCATAGTATATTGTAAGTGACAGTTTCAAGCATCCCTCCTAGACCCATGTCTTATCTGAGCCAGCTTGTTCCAGTGTACTAAATTGGTCTGTTGCTGCGACACCAGTCAAGGAATGCAATTAAGTTGGCCAGCAGAAAAGGGAGGGTGACTTGGAGATTTAGTAATATCAAAAAATGCGGAAGCAGATTTAATATTGCTGGTGTATGTGACAAGAAAAACATTATTTCTACACATGGCTCTAAAAATCAGCCACAAGTCCAAGTCAACTCAGACTTGGCACCAAGAAAGTTGAGTTGGCTCCTAGAGTCACCCTCCAGGTAATTCCTTAGAACAATTTGATCCTTTTTTACATTTTTATATTGTGAGAAGATGTGAGAGGTTATGGGATCATTGTGCTCTGATTTTTGGAAGCTAGAATCACATGTTTTGGAAATTTCTAGCATTCAAAGATCCAAGGTGCTATTCATCCAACTCAGTAAAAAAACAAATCGGCCACTGCTTACTACTTAAATTCATTCCTAATTATTAAAATTCATGTGTCTTAAAATTTTAATTTCACACTAAAACCATTTTCTATTTTTTAAAGATCTACAGTTCCACAGAAAATTTAAAGTTTCCAGGGCTCCAAGGTGAAACTCGGTCCGACTTGACTAAGTTCTCTTGGTCGAGTCCACTCAACTCCATGGGGAACCCCCACCCCCACCCCCAAAAAAAAATAAAAAAATAAAAATCATCCTCTCTATTCTCTCACATGAATTGGCACAAACCCAATTTGCCACTAATCCCTAATCCAACCATTACTATTGTTGGATTGAAATCCTCCCAAAAAATAATAATAATAATAATAATAAAAAATCGATACCTCCTAAAACCATTAAACTTGACGGTTGTAGGTCAGGATGATCTAATGGGGTTGATATTTTGAATACCCATAGGTCTCTCGGAGACATTTCCAATTCCCACCTTCACCATGGGTATCATGACAGATCAAGGGGTTAAAATGATTGGAGTGACTTGAAGTTGAAAGTATGGGGTGGCGGCGCCTCAGGTAGGCCCCAAAGGCTGCCACGCACAGTCTCCCATGCAAGCATCCACACAACAACACACATCTAGCAATGAGGAAATGCATTGTAACCAACCGCGATTTTATGTCGACTTAGCTCGCTAAGTCAGCGTGCTAAACTTGGTTAAGGTTCGGCGTTTACAACCATTGAAGGAAATGAGTGCCAAGCCTTTATGTTATCCAACCAAGGGAAAGCTCTGACAAAGTATCATATGATACATGATCAAAAGAGGGGTTTTTTTTGCGGCAATGGTTCAAGAAGATCCCTTCAGCTATGTGACCAGGTGGTTCTCACCTGACGCAGAGCACAGACTGTATGGGCCTGGCCCATTGTTGAGTCTTTTATTTTCATCTTTGTAGCCCATTTTGTTGAGGGCATTTTGGACTTTTCTTATCATTTTTAGGGCTAAGGTTTTTGTGGAACCTATATGAGTGATGTGAAGAGAGGTTTTTTTGGATATTGGAAGAAGAAAACATACTCCATACCTTGAAAAGGTTGGATTTTTGTTACAACAGATTTGCCTTGGGCAATCAGGAGTGTATTAGTTGGTATCAGAGCACTCTACCCCATCAATGACGACGGTGGAGTCCGACTTTTTCTCCGGCGACAATTATCACAACAAGAAGCGATCCTGCTTCAGAGCAGTGAGGCACAGGGTCCTTTCTTCTTTGTTTATCCTCTACAACAGCGATCAGCCCAATCAACTCTTTGCGACAGGCCACCCTCTCTTTCAAGTCGTGGCCCACCTCTGATTCAACAGAACCCCTGCGACCATCTTCTCCAGCAACGGCACACCTTGAGATCTCTCCCTTTTTCTGGAGCATAGATCTGCAACAAGTTGCACCTCCTCCTCCTTCCCTATTCTTTATGTAGCGACCAAAGACAGAGACCCCTGCCTCTGGTTTTCCTACAGCAAATCCGGCCAAGCAGAACCTTTTCTCCTTTCTTCTGTTTCAAGAAAGCCCGAGACCGAGCCCCTCATTGTGCTCTATGGCAACCCTGCAAACCTCCGGGCAGTTGATAGAACCCTCTACAACCCTAGTCCTCTGCAACCCAGAGAAGTCCAAATCAACAATCCTCTATATTCTCCTGCAACTTAGAGGACGAAACCCTCTATTTCTCTTTTGCTCTACAAACCCAGCCCCTTTTCAACGGAGTCTGCAGTAGGCTGATCTCCTTCCCGAGATCCGGGGCTCTTCTCTGGCATCATCAACGATAGTGGCTTGGAGCATAGTTTTCAAAATCGGAATCGTATCGCAAATTGTTCATACCTATGATTCGAATCGAATCGCAAATTGTATTGTGAATTGTAGGATTTTTTTTCTTTTTCTAATAAAAATGAAAAAAAATGAAAAATAAAAAAAAAGAGGAAAAAGTAATTATTCATAACCATCCATTTTCCCATTTAAAGCAGTATAAATACAATAACAAGAAAGCCTATCATACAATCATATCAAGAACATCATAACATATATTAATATATATATATATATCTATATATAAATGAAATAAATGATGTGTAGCTGTAAATAGTTAAAGAAATATATATATTATTATCTTTAAATCAAAAAATAAAAATAAAAATAAAATCCAAATCATCAATCTTACACGGTAGGATATCTCTTTAAGTTAAAGAAAGCATTCATGAAGAAAAAAACCAAAATAGATTAAAAAGAAGAAGAAGATATAGATAAGCATCATACGAACAATCGAACGCTTTAATTAAATGCATGTACTTGATTCATCTTTAAAACCTCATCAAAGCTGCAAAAAATTCTTAAGAGGTTTTGTTAACTATTAAATAACCTTCTAAAAATAAAAGCTATAAAAGAAAGAAAGAAAAATGGTAAAAGTTTTTTTTTTTGAATGGTTACTTTGATTAATAAAAGCAAACAGAAGAAGAGATGAGATATTTTCGCTTAATAAAAGCAAACAAAAAAAGGTAAAAGATAATTAATATTAACTTATTCGTAGTAGCTATTCTCGCTTAGCCGAATCACTTGAATCGTCAGATTTGATGAAACGAGTGTCGAATCGTAGAATTCCCACAGGAATCGTAAGATTCATAAATAGGATTCATTGCATAGATATAAATCGTTTTCCTTAAGATTCGGGATACGAATTGTAGGATTCTGATAACTATGGTTGGGAGTCCAGATCTCCGTCGAGAGCTCGGGTCTTCTTTCTTGGCGTAGGGGAAGTTGTAGGTGTCCCCAAACCCCAAAAACGAAGCCCTCTTCTGATTCGTCTTCTCTCTTCTTGTGTTCGTCCACAAAGTGTGGCCCACTAAGATCAACTACGATCGATCTCCTTCTCTGTTTCCCTCTTGAATCGAAGATCAATCTCAACCTTTGAGATTCAACACGTCGATCAAAATGGAACCTGAGCAATCCGAACCTAGATGCTCCGATACCAACTGATGCACCCTCGATTGCCCAAGGCAAATCTGTTGTTACAAAAATCCAACATTTTCAAGGTATGGAGTATATTTTCTTCTTCCACTGTCGAAAGTTTTTTTCTTCTCTCCCTTCTCATCCTTTACATAGGTTCCAAAAAACCCTAAAACTCAAAAGACAAGAAAAAGATTAAAATACCCCCTACAAACAACAAAGATGAAAATAAAAAAGACTCAACAATGGACCAGGCCCATACAGTTTGCGCTCTGCACCATCACCACATAATGGATCATGCCCAATAATCTCATAGCAGATGATCCTAAGCACGCAACAGAGAATAACAACCAATGTCCACATTGAATAGGTGCTTGGATGAGGTAACATTTGGGTTTATTTTGCTTACTGAATGGAGTTAAAACTTCTGAAACATCAGTGTAGTATGTATGGTCTATATGGTCCTCGTAATGGGGGGATTACGTTTACTTTTGACAGACCAGGACTACGTCCACCGACCCACACCCACTTCACCCCCCAGAACAGAAAGATCTGATGAGGTATTAAATGATTCATGATCCAAAAAGGGATTCTTTTCTCAATTCATCCATCATTGGTGCGGGAAGATCCCTTCCAGAACGGATCATTCCAAATAATCTCATACCAGATGATACTAGAGCAATAGAAAATGTGAATAACAACCAATGTGCACACTGAACAGGGGCTTAGATTATTTAGGTGTCTCCCATCCATCACAAGGACTACCAATGGAACAATGTGGATCACCAAAAGATGGCTTCTACAAACACATGACGGTTTATGTAAATGCGTAGTGCACTGTTCTGTATTTCCTTCTGTCTGACAAGGGAAACACAGTTGCATAAGTGACCGGGGGAAGTAGTCCACCAGCGATTGTGGTCATACTACTTTTGCAGTCACCATAAATCAATATGCATACACACATATAATTTCATATTGAATTGTAAGTTGTAAGTTGTAACATTGCCTTTTATAATTTACAACTTTTATCTGGTTCCAAATCAAACTAAATATGCAATAAATGATAAAATATTACATGGCAATACAAGAAACAAATAATTCTGAAGATCTTTCTTGATGAACTCACTTTAGTGGTCAGTTGATAAAAACTGTATTTTCCCATACCTTGTATCCATAAAGTCCTTGAAAATCATTGCTGCCAAGGCCAGCAGGGTACCAATCACCGGCATGCTTGCTGATGAACGGCCAAAGAAAACCCCATGATATAATAGCCCCAAGTAGAACTGAACAGTTGACTATGTGTGGGCAGATAAGACCACATCCAATGTAGGTTGGACTAAAATCAAAATAAAACCTGCATGCACGAAAAGCAGCAAATCAAAACCCATATGACAGGTCATGTATTGGACATTCAGTTATGATGCAAAGTTTTTGTTTCTTCAAGGAACCAGTAAAAATTTAAATTCGATAAATCAAATAGGTAACAACATTTCCCTCAAGAAAAGAGCAGAATTAGGGTGCAAGTCGATCCAGTTTTCTGAAAATCAAATTGGTTCACTAATTTATAAGATAACTAAAATCATTAATCACGAATTGCAAATGATAAGATTCAGAGTTATGCACAAAACCTAACCAAATATAACTGTGTTATAACTGTTATAACTAAATTCTAAGTCCACCTTCGAAATTTATTGTTGCCGTTATCCTGGTTTGGGAAGTCTCTAACACAAGCTGGAACCTGGTTATCCTCTATGGAGGAGAGATGCCTAACCAATACATTACTAGCACAGTCGGTTCACCTTCAGACTTTGGATTGGTTTAGAACAAATATAGAATAAGACCAAGGATCAAAATAGCGATTGCGGCGGGCGTAGTGGCCAAAACGCTACGTAGCGGGCAATACATAGCAGTTGCGGCGATACGCAGCAGCATAGCGGTGTGAATTTTTCAAGTAGTAGCAGTCAATCTTGTGTGTTTTTTTTAGTGATTTGGAACCATACAAGGGTAGAGACAACTTTAGAAAAGCCTACTGATGAGAGAAAAAAAAAGGAAAAACAATGTTTTAAACTAAAATTACTTGGCTCTACTAGGTTTTAAAACGTAGCGCTCCTATTTTCGAAATAGCGTAGCGGCCTCGACCGCTACAGCCGATAATGCGGCTGCTGCTATTTTGAACCATGAAGAAGACTTGAAGTCAGAGAAGAGATTGTTTTGGCTTAGGAGGCTCCACACAATTCATTCAGAAATTATTAAATTTGAAAAACGAATACTAAGTTTGTGCTGGGATAATTTACTGGTGGGGCAAGATGCCCAGGTTTCAGTTTGCTTGCTGACTTTTACAAAAAGCAGCTGAATAGAACAGACTGTGGTGAAGTTCCTTGTTATTGAAATTTCTGGGTTGAATCCAGCTGAGTTGAGTCCAGAGGGGATACTCCCATGTTGGTCCAGATCAATCCAATTTTCAGTTTATATCACACATTCAGCCATTCATCATAGAAAATATATGAGTTTTGCTTGAACATCAGAACATGATACTGCCCATTTCAGATTTTTTGCATTTGGCATTAAAACAAAACTGAAAATCAGAAAGAGAATTATGTGCAACAATTTGAATCTCAATCCAAAAGAGATTATTTACTATACAAAGTGTGGTGATGATGCATGCCTGGGAAAAGAGATCGAACACAATAGAGAAGCTTACGTATTCTTGAATGCTGCCAGACCAAGAGTTGGGAAATTATCAAAGCCGCAAGAGTCTCCCACACCACTGAAGAACCACTTGAAACAGCTCCAAAAAAAGCTTATGCTTAGATATTTCCCAAGACTGCGTACCTGTTTTCTGCAATAAATTATCAGAGAGGAGATTCTATTAGATTAGAAATCCATACCCATGATCAATGGACCAGTATGACTTTCAGAGCAACTTAATCCATACATATACTTTTACATACTCCCCTGCCCAAATGATTGACATGCATCCAATTAGGCCCAACATGATGATCCACAAAAGCAATATGTGGACAGCATGAGAAAATTTCTGATAGAAGTAACCGCAAGCTAAAATCCAATTTGTGGGCTCACATAGGACCATATGAATGGTCTCTGGTGGGTGGGATATGAAGGGCGTACCACCTATTGTAGACGGTTCAAAATTGCAGAATCTGCATAGAGAAAAACCACTACATCATCTGTTTCCAAGATCAAGTGGTTGGGACAAGTTTTAACCATTTGAAATAATCTTCCATTTATGTCTAACCAAAGTCTGATTTTTGGACACCAACAATGAATGGTGGACTCTTCTTATGTCAACTCACACAGACCATGCTGCAAGTGGTCTCAAGTGGGTCCCACATTTTCAATAGTATATATGATGTGCGAACTTTCTTAATGATACATCTAAAGGAATCCTCTCTGTGCACGTGTGCGTGTATCAGAAATACTCAAAAGGTACCCCTTATGGTTCTCATAAGTGGTGATAATTTAATTTCAGTACCTCGTGAGACCCACCTGTCATCAATCCAACCTCCTCAAACTCACCCCCTATGAATTTGTAAAAGCACTCACCCTAATTTGACAGTGAGATGAATTATATTCACACGTTGGATGGAATATCCTAAAAAAAAAAAAAAAAAAACATTTAACTTAAGCATACCAGGCTCATGGGCCTAATTCAACAGGTCCAAGCCCAATGCGATTAGTACTCAAGCCTGAATTTCAGACCTAGCTTGATTAGCAACCAGGCCTAAATTTCAGAAATGAATCCAACTGAGCTTAAAACTCAGCCCAAACCTGGCCCTAAGCAAGATGCCTCTTAGTTGGCCTGACCCATGGACAGCTTTATGAACCAATTAATCTGTCCCATGCTTTAGGTTTGCATGTGCCCCTAGGGATTAGTTCAAGTCCCTCGGGCTCCTGGGGCCAAAGGCTCATGGGCTAGGCGGGAGATACCTTGGGTTATCAAAAAACATAAAAAATAGAGATGCCAGAAAATAGAAAATAATTGAATCTGCATTTGACCAGCTTACGTTGCAAGTTCAGCTCCTGTATTTGTATGGAAGCTATTTATCAACATGGCTGTGGCTGTCCCACTAGGGTACGTAAGCTTGTAGTCCAGGACCATTACCTGTGTAACCACTACAGATCAGGCGAAGAGGAGAAAATCTGATCAACAGAAACACTACATAATGGGCGCACCATTCATTGCTTCCAAGATAGTGTAGGACCCATGCATACCTTGCGAAGTGGAACAAGGCTGAACAGACCGAGAAAACTGACAACAAACATGAAACCAATCATCCATCCCAATGAAGGATTTTTAACATCTTCCGCCCTATTACCCGGATAATCAACTCCAATGAGTTTGTAAGTCTTTTCATCCATTGCAAGCATATAAGATCCGAAACCCCCTATCATAGGCCAACCAATTCAGTTCATGGTTTGAAAAAATAGTTCCCATCAGTAGCTTGAACCTAGAGAAAGTATTCCAAGTAACACCAGCTTACAGATGAAATAAACTCAAGTTAAATACTTCCAGATTATTAGCAGTATCGGACAACATCAATTATTATTCTATCCAACGATGCACCCAAACACTTGGATGTAAGAGTACCCAAATCTATTTCATCAATATCAATACAAAAAAGCCAGAGGTGCATGAGATACACTTTGAGAAGTAAGTAGTTCACTCTGTCATGTTCGCTACTTCTAGAATTATGTCACAGTACAAACAAATTGCAATCTACAATTCTGGAACTGTGGACTTACATCCCAGTACCCCATATGTGTACCATTTCCATATCAGTATACATGCATCAAAGATTATCACACCCAAATCTAAGTTGGATTTGGCTAGTATCAGATTGAGACAGAATCACAAATGACTATAATACCAGCTCGTTTCCTGGCTTAAAGATAAAAACACATCATAAAGAACAGTAAAATATTTTTTGTCAAGAATACAAGAGACTATATCAGTCTTAGTGCTGGAAATTAGTTTTCTGTGAAACAAATAGATCATGGACTCTTTTCAATAAAACTCAAGATGATGAAAGGATACAGCATCCTTTCACTAACTGCACACGCGATTAGAAAAAGTAAAGGAACAAACTTTCATCTATATTTCGATCCGCAGACTCATGTCATCGACGCTTATCTTCACAATGCCTTCAGATTCAAGCAAAGCACACTTTTTTTTTTTTTTTTTTTTTTGTCAAGACCCATCACAAGATCACGTCTTTTTCAATTCATTCGGAAATTTAAGAAAAACCCACAAATTCTTTCACCGGCATTTCCACACTAGAATCCAATTCAAACATCCAACGTTCAAAACACACCACAATGATCTAAACCACTAATACGGGGGAAAAATCATACTTTTTTTATATAACAACCAAACTCACAAGTCCAATAACACCAATTGGGAAAAACCAACAACCCAATATTCAAAACCAATGATAGAATCAAAGAAAAGAACAAATCCCAAACTAAGAGAATTACCGCTAAAAGCAAGCCCGTAGCAGGAGACGACGCAAGTCTGAATAACCGTATTCTCCTGCTTCGTGAACGGCTTCGGATCAAACCCCAATTGCGAAAGGAGTCCAGTCCATGACTTGACGAAGAAGAACCCCAGCAACCCAGCAGCGACGTTGAGGGAAGGAATCACACCAACGGTTAGATTGAGCTTGTGGGTGATGATGCAGAAGAGAGTACCCATCAGGATGCTCACGGAAAGGCCACGGATCGTGATCTGTTCGTTCCATGGTGGGATCTTCTCCGAGGAACCCAATCCAGCGGCTGAGATCTTCTCTCCTTCTGCAATCAACGGCTCTGATATCTCTACAGATGAACGATTCTCAGTCCCCATGTGGATCGTTGGATCGATACCTCTCTCTTTTTCGAGCTTTGGGCGCAATTCATCTGGAATCAGCACGTAATATAGAGAGGAAGGTGAATGTTTAGTTGTTGACCGGTTAAATGTCCCGCGAGAGCACTGGAAATTGCGCGTCGATATCTCCTTGCGTTTCGAGCCATCATGCTACACGTGGGCAGCTAACACTTGGAATGAAGGAGACAGTTACGTAGCCCGGGGTGCAACTCGGGTTGGGTTGGGTGGCAAACCCTAACAAGCCAAATATTGTGAACTTCCTGTTATAGTATTTTTTTTTATTATAGGTGTTTTTCTTATAAAAATTTAAGCGATTTAACCGCACATTTAAACCAAAAATCGAATCGAACCAAATGATTTGAAGGAAATTTAAACCGTGACAAAACCGATCTACTATAAAGATAATTCTAACTGTCCGATTTAGATAGGTTCGAATTCTGTTTAGCGGTTTTTTTTGTGCACCTCTAATTTCATTATTTTAAATACTAAATGGGTGATGAGCATTTAAAATTCTATTTGAGGGACACCATTAGGAGAGTTTCAAATCCTGCAAACAAGAATTCTGATAGTTCTTCCAAAAGAACATGCCATTGTCTGAAATTTGTGGGCCTTGCATTGATTATGCAAATTTGATATATATCTAATTTTACCTATGGGCACATTCTACTGCCTTATCTCATTAGGTAGTTTTTTTTCTCTTTTGCATACTTGTAAAAACCAAATTGGAAATACTTTATTTTTCTATAAAAAAATAAAAAAATTGTTCACACCAAATAATGAAAAATGAAGTCTTTGAGATATCAACACATTCTTTCTATTTCTTTTCTAGAAAAAGAAATTGCATCACACTAATATGTTTGGGACATTGGATTTTAGTTAACTTTGAGACCTTCAAAATAGTATCTTTTGCGACAAAATAATTTCCATATTTGCACAAGGTAAGTCTCCATAATCTGGATGTTTCTCCTTTGCAAGCTTGGAAACAGTCTAGATAATTCTTCATAATGACTTTATATTCATAATATTCTCAATAATAACTCTACACTTCATATATAGCATAGGGGTGATTTATTTCCAGACTCTGCCATTTACATCGGTGTTGATCATCATGAGCCCTCTAAAAATTCTAAAGGGTCCCATGGGGATGGTCTTGATGAGCTCTCACATGGAGCAGTGCACGTAGGAGGAGAAGATTTTCCTACATTATATAGTCCACTTTTGGAGCCCAAAATTTCTCTCTCAACCCAAACTCCTTGCAGGGTTCAAAACCTTGGCCCACAATCCACCTGAGAACAAATTGTTCCAATCCAAATGTGACCTTTGCTTTAGCCGACAAAAGATGCACTGTAAAGTTAGGTAAGCCTTGCATTATTCTTGAACCTTGGGTTTTCTTTTTATGCAGGCTGCAAGAGCTATACTTTTTCCTACTTTCTGTAGTGGGACACACCTAATATCATTCCACTGACACACACGGCACAGGGAAGAAATGTAATCACAAAAATCTAAGGATTAGGATAATCCAATCAGAGCAATATTTATCTCATACTTCTGCTGCATCTGCATGACACACCTCTCTCATCTCATCTTGCCCATGATCTGATGGCTGTGAGACTCTGACTGGATTTCAAGTATGTAAAGCAAGGAGTGGGCAAGCCCCATTTAATGCCAAGTTTGTCGAATATCAGCAGATGGCAGGGATCTTTGAACCTGGGTAGCTTTCCGAGGTCCTGCCTATTCACATGGGGGGATACAGTTTCCAGGACCCTTTCCAGCGGTGGACCATCAAATTAATGATTTAAGGTTCCTAAATAATACCCCCACAACACAAACCTAAGCTTGTTGGTTACTTCGGTTGGTACTGGAAAAGAAACAATTTATGTATTAGAAGTTGGTCCTATCAATTTGATTGATTGCTCATGATTTATTTTTCTTACAATGTTTTATATTTGATCAATTTGAAAATAAATCGGAAATTTGAGGCCGATGCAATACAAGTGGAGGTGAGACATTTATTTAAAGCTCTTGATTTTATATGTGTCACCCAAGTGAGCCATTTTATAGGACTAACCATAAGATTTATCTGATTGTGATGGGGACTATGGCTCATCTATTCCTTTGTCTGGTTCCAAATCCCATCCCATCTTAATTTGGGTGCAGTCCATTATTTGATTTGAGCGATAACGTGTGCCCTTGTCATACTTGTCTTTGGTAGGAGTAAGGATCTCCTGTTTGGTCCAATGAGGGGGTGCCACATGGGGAGAGAGAAAAAATATTTTCATTAGAGAGATGGGATGTGTTGATGGGATATCTTTCCCCCCATGTGGCACCCCCTAATTGGACCAAACAGGGGATCCACTTCCCTTTGGTAGGTTTGAACGGCTGGTGTTGCTTGATAAAGATTCGAACTGCGGTCTTGTCAGCTGTGGTTGCTTACTGGATATGAAAAAGGTGCAAATTTCTATGCAAGGGAGGGATAGATGACTACTCGATTTCCTGTACCCGCGGGCGGGGGCAAATTTTGGGTCGGGCTTAGTTGGGCTCGGGTACAGCTTGGTCATATAAAATTTAGAAACGTGTATAAAATTTGAGTAAGGTTTGAGTTGGGCTCGGGTACAGCTTGGTCACAGAGCCTACTGCAAGCTCGCTCACTAAAAGGCTCTCCCTCTTTTTCTCCCTCCCTCCCTCCCTCGGGCTAGATAATATTAGGGATGTAAATGGGTCTTCGGCTCTCCGATTATCTAAAGGTTTTGACCCGTTAAAAACCGGACCCCGATCCTTATTTAGGCCCCGATAAGTAAACTGGTCCGGGTCCACCTTGGTTCGGACCGGTGGACCCAAGACTCGACATATTATCTAAAATTTTGAAAATCTCTTTGAAAAACCATATTTTTTAAATATCATTCTCTACATAGATCCAGACTCATCCCATATATGATTCTGGTTTCATTTCCAGAGCCAATAAACAGTTTCTGAAATGGTTCCGGGTCTACCATGGACCCCGACCGGAATCGACCCGTTTACAACCCAAGATAACATCAAGCCTTATTTTTTGGGTTTTTTTTTTTCCAAAAGAAGGTTCTTTTTTTCCTATTGATTTCAATGCCCCGTGACCAAAATAGAGATATTTCTATGGAACCTCTCTTAATTGCTCCATTTTTACAATATCATAAATTTTTTATTGAATTATACAATATCACAGAAATGGAGCAGTAAAGAGAATGTTTGAGAAATATCTCGACTTTGGTCACTAGGCGATAAAACTGATGGCTGGCTAATGGTGACTATATTAAAATAAAAAAAAAATGCCCCTTTTCTTGGTGAATTAAAAAATTGATTCATCATCCTTTGCCTGTAGATCAGCTGGCACAGGACTTGTCCCGTGAGTGCTTGAGATGAGTTTGAATCCTCAATATAGCAAAGAAAATGAAAAATAAAGCATTCTTTCATTTTTAGAGTTTTTTACAAAAAGGCCCTTGTGTTTTCCTAAAACCTCAAAAACAACCCTGTATTTTGTATTTTTACGGAAAGAACCCTCACCGAACAGTCAACCTAAATCAAAAGTAACTGTCGTGCCCACTCTCCTATTATTTTTCATACTTACCCATTTTACCCATTACATTTATTGGACGGCAGAAATGACACTTTAAAACCCTTCTTCTTCATCTCTCAAAATAGCAAATATGCACAGAACAAGCAGCAGTCATGACTACCTCAACTAGAAAAGGGGTAACCGAGGATTGCCTCTGAGAAGATCAAGGTGGATCTCCCATCAACGATGGGACCCACTTGATGCATTATATGAACAGTGGGCCCCATATAGAGAGCAAGGGAAGACGAGGAGTAAATCCACTTGTTCGGATGGAAAGGACCCCAAACATAAATCAAACAATTTCAAACGCAACGCTTTCAGTTACCATTGGGATAAAATGATTATCATCTCAAAAAAAGCATTTTCCTTTTACAATTAGACCCCGTGTTATAGCCTCAATTTACATGAGAGGGTCCATTCATGTAGTATTTATTTACACCCCCAATATTGCTCGAACCAATTTCAGGCATTCACAACCAATGGTGGACTTAAGATTTTTGTTTGGGTGGTGCACTATATGATCAAGTGAAGATGCTAAATAATATAATCGAATATTTTGATATTTTAGGTAAAGGGTTTCTATAATCACACGGGTGCGATCTCAAACCTCTCTAATTATACTCCGTTTGGAGTCATTTGCGGAGTGAGAGAGTGGAGAAATCATGGAAGGTGGAGAAAATGATTTTTATTAAGTACTATATGTCGCCCCATCCATCAAGCCCAACTTCAGCCCATACATGACGATTATCATGGTCCAGCTTAAGGCCAAATACAACTCTTCATGATGAGCCAAATCATCATGGTCCAGCCCATCAGTCTCACGTTCCAGCTCATCAGTTGCATACAAATCTTGCATATCAATCATCCACCTCAGCTAGCGTGGAATTTCACTAGCAAAAGGAAATTAAGAGACCCTATCATTATTCATTTCAACCTAGCAGCACATCAGATTCCCAGCTTGGATAATCTCATGTCACTTGATTAATGAGGCAAATATGGAAAGAGATCCGCCATCCATCACAGCAGAAATCATATCCAACACATCTAAATTGGAAATGCATGGTAAAATGGAAAGAGCATGCCATGTGGTTAGCTTGGACAATGCTCAGCTAGACACAAATCTTATGAATTATTTTATCTTCGACTTTCCCTTTAATGTGTAAAGGATATTGAAGAGATTGCATGAAAAGTAAAGTGCATTTCTGAAAAACAAAAATTCTTTTTTCTCCCCAGTGAAGCTTCTGTTGCTATACTTTATTGTGTACATGAGTCATAGGGTCCAATTTTCAGATAAATTACTGGGCTTTACATGCGACCCTCACCCAATTAATGAATATGTTTCGGCCTAGTTATAAAATTGAACGTGTATAATACACTTGATGCAGAATGCATGGGCAGTTATACCATAGGAGTAGGGACAGTTGGGCCGAATTGTAGGATATCCTGTCCTAGAAGACGGTAGTCTTGACTCTGGTGAGAAGGCGAAGATAGTTCTTGACTGAATGTCCAGGGTGGATTTTGAAATGCTTGGACCCAAAGGCCATAGGCATGAAAATTTTTATAATTTTGCCAAAAATCCGGTTTATATTTCTAATGGATATAGGCCTTAGGTTTGACTTTTAAGGAAAATACAATATAAATACATATAAAATATAATTTCTTAAACAATATAAATACATATACTATATAATTTACATATTACGGGCTTTTTGTCATGGATCCAATTATTTTCAAGGAGTTTTAATAGATTAGCTATCCTTAGTCATATGCATTGTCGAAAAGATGCCCAACTATCTGACTTTTTTTTTTTTTCTGAAGTAATAATGACTTATATTGTTTCTCATTCACTGCTACTACAATAGAACCAATGGATCTGCCTGACACTTTTGACTTAAATGGTTGTCCATGTTAATTTGAAAACCCATTATTATGCAAACACATGCATACCGTATTACAATAAAGAGCCAAATGACTGAGAAAGTTAGATGCAGATATTGCAGAAGAGGCACATTTTTGGTCATTTTGCAACTATTGAATGGACTTTGCGCAAATCAGGAGATTTGCATTCTAAAAGAGCTGGAGATTCAGAAATAACCCATAATGTTATCAAAATTCCTGTTCTTCTTGAACAAATAAGATTACAGAAACACCTCAAATGCACCACAAACTTATCCATCACCCCTGTGCCAATGAATCTTCAAATTCCCATCACAGAATTCTCTGTGCATCTTCAAAATCTTATTACCATGTAACCTTCATACATACAATAATTTTGAAGCTTTAATCCATGGAAATCTCTCTCTCACCCGCGATAATGATCTGAACCAAGGTCACCCCACCTAACATTGTACTTGGCAGCAAGGTAATGAGCTCCGACAGGCCCTCGACTTCCATAAGGATAAAGCTCAGGGGCAATCTTCTTCTCTTCCAGCTCTTTCAACAAAGGTGTGAACAGCTCCCAAGCAGCATCTAGTTCATCGCTACGTATGAATAGTCGCCGTTCTCCTTCAATGGCATCAAGTAGCAGCCTCTCATACGCATCTGGTATTTCTTTAGAATATCTGCACCATAACTCGCAAGGATTTTTGCTTCATGAGCTATATACAATCGAGGGCATTGATGAGAGAGAAAAAAAATAAAAGAAAACATAATAACACACAGCCTAGAGAATAAATGCAATACATTCTGCTCACAGAAACACATCAAATTATCACCAAAAGTGTATATCTAGTCAGACATCTAATTATATTAGAAAGGAACACAAAAAATCTATGCAGATGAGACTATTCAAGTAGTTCACATATTATACCAATTATGCAGAAGTGAAGTATTAGCGAGCTCTCATTTTCCAGTAAATTTTTATTCATACCTTGCTGCATAGTGAAGATTCAGATTGCTACGATCCAGTCTCATCCCTAAACCTGGGATCTTGTTGTTGATCTTCAAATATATGGCCTCATCAGGCTGCACCCGAATAACAAGCTCGTTTGTGGCTTGATCAAGATCTGTCCCAAAATTTCTCTTGTATAAATTACCTGGAACATGCCTGAACTGTACTCTGATCTCTGCCCTGAAAAAAAAAATCCATTTTGGACCGTGTGAGCCCCCCAGCATAAAAATATACAATGCTCAATTGAGCTTTATCTTGGCCCTGACGAACTGAACATTTTTCAATTTAACTTTGTCTTGGCCTGACAAACTGAGCATTCAGGGCCGTCATTTATGCGATACAATTTGTTCCCATAGTGGATCCTCAAGTTGGTTGGAACCAAAAATAAAAGTTAAGCTCATTTAATAACCCTAACCATTCAATTGAGCCTCATCTTACACAAGTGAAAGCAGGGATAAAAGCACAGTCTATCCATTCGATAATATTAACTCTTACATACCGCTTTGTATGCAATGCTTTCCCGGCTTTCATTAGAAATGGCACCCCATCCCATCTAGCATTGTCAATAAAAAGGGCAGCTGCCGCAAAAGTTGGAGTAAGGCTGTCATTTGGTACGGTCTTATCATCTATGTATGCCGGATATGTCACACCGCCCTTTGTGTGACTTTTATACTGCCCAATCACCACATTTTCTAGTTGCAATGGCCTCATAGAGCGTAGAACTTTCACCTGGTAAAATCAAGCAAAACTTTACCCTTGGTAAGTGGGTATCAAGCAATATGATAGAAAAACATGCAGCAAATAAATCTTAAAAATGATGCACATATGGGACGTACCTTTGTTTGATCTTAGCCATTCATACGGCACAAACCAAACCACCCACCCGCGCCCCCCCCCCCCCCCCCCCACCCCCGGGGCAATTTCACTTTCATTTTTTTTAATTTTGTTTTTGTTTTTTGTGTGGGAATGGGTAAGGAAAAGCTCGGGAGAGAGACACCATTGGTATTTGATTCATGCAACTGTTTACATAACCACGATTAAAGCGATATCTAGGCCACCACCGAATCACAAGGGGAGATATGATATGAATAACTTGAATCAAGCAAAAGTTGTCCCACGTGCAAACAGAAGGAGCAACAAGGGATGTTCCATGTGGTCATCAGCATGAGATCATTCAACTGTAATCAAACAATCGGGCCTAAACGCTCAATAGGATACCATGGCTCAATAAGAACCAAACAGATTTCCTTAAAAGGAGTAAACCCACAAAATATATGATGAGAGGTAAAGGGAGTTGGGGAAATCAGTCTCAGAGGAGTTCATATTATTTCTATCAACAACACATGACTTTTGAGACCTGCAACTGACCTAATATAAATTAACTGCAGCCTAAAGCAATATTTTTGCTTCCGTGAGCCTAAAGCACCATGCAGCTGCTATGAGAGGACTGGAGTTCATAGATGTGTAAACAATATATGGTATGCAATAGAAGACTGACCATAACTCGCTATTATCCATAGAGGAGGAAGTAATAGGGTCCTGTACGTTAGCGAATGTACAGTTCCTTTGTTTTTATGATCGGTAACAAAGGGTTTCATTTCAATAAAAAAGAAAAAAAAAAGGCTACAAAGGAACACAGAAGCAGAAAAGCATAAAAAATCCAATCGTATAACAACACCATACCAAAGGGGCAAACCAACATTACATGGAACCATACTACCATAGGGACAAACCAACATTACATGGAATGTAAAGTTCCTTGAACCGTAAGTTTCCCGACGTGAGGCCCATATGGACGACCTTTTCCAAACAGAGACAGAAACACAGAGAGAGAGCGTGGGTTGGGGGGGGAGGGGGGGGGGGGGGGGTGGCGGGGTGTTGGTTGTGGGGGTGAGATTAAAAATAAAAGGACATTGGAAGATCAGACCATACAATTTTTTTTCCTCCAAAATTTCTTCTCTCCAAGCCATTCATTGTCGCTGCTTCCTCTTTAACTGTCCTTTGGGGCCACCCACCAATCAAAAGGTTCAACCTTTAATTTGGGAATATTTTTGAGAGAGACCATCCATGTTGGAGCACCTCAATGACACAGATCAGAAAGTAAGCCCCATTGGTGCCAAATATTGAGATCAGAGAATGTACAGTCCCCCAATTCAAAGGACCCCTAATAATCCACTCATCCACAAGATTTCCTACAATAATGCATGGCTATTTTCACCTCCTGGCATATTTGCCACATCTGAGACATGCATTTGGTGGTTTTAAAAATAATAATTACTACTAATAATAAGTGGATGGTTTAGAAAACTTTCCAAGGTTTCACTTCACAATCGTCATACATTCTCGGCCTACCTAATGTTAAGATCTACCCGCCATTTATTTTTCATAAAATAAAAGCAGAAATAAATAAACACAGTGAGCCATCTTCTGCTGGTTAATATGGTTGGCCTCACTGGATCACGATGCATTCATGGACACCTCAAAAGAGCCATATGTGATATTAGCATACTGTTGCACGCAGTGTCCATGCAAGTATTTAACTATTTTGCATCAACAATAGTGTACAACGTGTATACAAGTACCACATCTATACGAGTACATGAAAATCCTTAAGTTGGGAAAATACCTTCTCGTTTCTGATGTCTTCTGCATCCAAACTAACTGGAGTTTCCATGGCAAACAAGGCTAGAATTTGAAGCAAATGATTCTGCATTATGTCCCTTATAATCCCATAATGGTCAAAGTACCTGACAACAAACCATATAAATGAATAACTTTGCATATATAGAAACTTTGAACTAACCAGAGGAGGATGTGTGTGGTACTCTCTAGTGATGCGATTAACAACGGTATCCACAGACTGGTGTGATCCATAACCATGGTCAATAAGCCTAATAAGAAGTAAGGATTTCAATCAATGGCTAGAAGATGGATGATCAAGAAGTGATGCAAACATTTGGATCATAAGCCTGGACATACATCAGGGTCAAACAGGCCAGACTCGAATACATGTTTAGGGTCTAAAGGATACATGCATGGTCCGAGAAGGGCAATAAGAATAATGATGACCCTCAAAAAGTGACCAGAAGATGGACAATTAAGAAATGGTGCAGCCTCGGATACATGTTTAAGGCCTCCCTCCCTCCCTCCCTAAAGCCCGGATCTGAGTCTGAATGTACTAATAAGCTTTGAACAGTTGGCCAAGCGACGACCTTAACTATTAATATTTACAGTGTTTTTAACGTACTTAACTATTACTATGTACAGATTTTTAACATACTTACATATTTTGTTTGGTAGGTTGAAAAATAGCAGAATAAATATGGGATATATAAAGTGCTAGTGGATTAAAGAGTAGGAAAGATGAGTGGAAGTAACTTAGTAGTTAGTACTATAGAATGATAGGTTTCAATATCAGCGGGCTACTATAGAACAAATGGACCTCTGTATTTGGATAACGCAAATGAGATCAATGCGATGTGTGCAAAGTGGAGAAAGGCCAGCGGAGTCTTGCGCAATCGTTGAGTACCACTTCATTTAAAGAAACATTTTAATAAAACAGCGGGTGGATAACGAACCTCCTTTGGTGTATAGTGTTGAATGTTGGTGTATAGTGTTGAATGTTGGACCAATGAAAAAAAAAAAGAAGAAGCTAAAGTTCCTGAGGATGAATGTGTATGCTAAGGAGGATTGTGGATTGTGGATATACAAGAAATGAATTAGGATTTAGGAATGCCTACATGAGAGGAAATCCATAGGTGGCCCCAATAGCAGAGAAAATCAAGGAATGTTGTTTGGTATGGTCCAGACACGTACTTTGAAGATAAAAAACAACCTCGTACAGAGTATTTAAGTGTTTCAAGTAACTAGGGAAAAGGGGAGGCTAATAAAGACCTAGAATGCAGTTAAGAGGAAATGCATGCCAGACCATGGAGTTATAGGGAATAAGGTTTTGGATACGCTTGACTTACAGAGAAGATAGTTCTTAATATGATCAAGTGAAAAACAGTAAAAGTAAAAGTCGCAAAGCTGGACTAAAAGTCACAAAGCTGGTCCCAAATAGATGGGTAAGGCTTCAGTGATGATGATGAAGACGATAAATAAATTTGTAAGGATGATCCCATGTAGTACTTCATGAAATCTCCCATTTGGAAACGACCTGTGTAATACCCGCATCCATGTTAAAGGTTTTTTTTAATTTATTGGGGAAATACTGGTCAGAAGTGATACTTTTAACTTAAGGACCCAGGGATGGACCCCTGAGCTAGTGTCTGAAATAAGATGTCAGGACTTTCTGTTAAGCACAGTATCATTTGGCCGAGAGTTATGTACATACAAGGCCTATGTTATGGCCATCCAAATCATTGATCTGATGGGACCTGCTATTGAAATACCATGCCCTAAGACTCGTTTGGCAAAACAATCCAAACCCATAATAATGATTAAAAGATAAACGAAAAAAAGGTCAATAATATAAATAAAATAACCAAAAACTTGACAAATTGTTCAAAAAGAATCAACATGGCCAAGTCGACTGGCTCCACCAGATTTATGAAGACTAACTTACTCTATTAAAATATAAAACTAAAGAAAAACCTCAAAACACTAATGTTAAAACTTAAAAATTTTTATGTTATATATCAATATACCAAGTTTCCTTTCAATATGACTTGACCAAGACTCTTTAGTCTTCAAGATGACTCAAATCCTTGGCCTTTCAAACCGAGTCAACTTTTCGGGTTTTCGAACAATGAATTGAAGGTAAGTCCAAAGGAATAGTATGAATAATCAGATCATGGACCCCATGTACAACCTCAATGATAGAGTAGATGATTATAATCCCTTATTATACATATCTTTAGACTGCAGAATATCTATCATCAATGTAGAGAAGCTTACCCTCCTCGTCCTTCAGTGCCAAAATCTTCCGAGAAGATCAATTGCACATTCCTTATATATTGCCTTGACCATAAAGGTTCAAATATGAGATTCGAGAACCGAAGGATGGATAGATTCTCAACTAGTTCCTTCCCTAAATAGTGGTCGATCCTGTACAAAAACCCTACATCAATAATCAAAACATAATTAATGGTCCTCTCCAAAAAGAAATAGCTGAACTACCTAAAAATCTGGTCTTCCACTAAGTACTGCTTCAATCCTCTAGTCAGAGCAGCAGATGATTCAGAATCGCGACCAAAGGGCTTCTCAACGATGACCCTTGTCCAACCATTAGAAGAAGATGCAGATACGCTAGCACATTTCGCCACGTCAATAAATATATTTGGTGGAATAGATAAATAGAACAGCCGATTTGAAACCTTCCCAGCCTGTAGAAGAACTGATTAGAATGTTAAAGAATTCAAATAGAACACCAAATTGCAAGTGAAGTTTAAAATAATCAAACATGATTAGTAAAACCCAGACATCATTTGTTGGATTTGTCCCACAGCTGGGATGTGTATGGAGAACCACCCTTACCCAGCCCAACTTCAAAGTTTGAACTAAACTGGTTGCTTTTTCAATTTGTACATAAATATGACCCGAATGCCAATATGATTGATGAAGTTTTAAACTACTGTTAATTATGCAACAATGACGCAGGATGTTAAGATTTTCTTTCATGCTGGCAGACTTGTCAAAACTCGAGGGCAGAAATCCATTTAGTAGAACTTATTTACGTGGTCATAATAAGTCAACATAGTTCAAAAATAATACTTCTTCTGCATATAACTCTAATTTATTGTTTTTTAAATCATTTCTTATCCTGAGATACTTCTTTGCATATGGATCACTAAAATGTAGCATTAAACACTATATAACACTAATTTTCATGTTTTAATTATTTTTTAATTTAAGAAATTTCTTTAGAAGAGCATTCAAATGTGTTTTTTTTAATCAGTGCATTAAAAATGTAATATTTTATAGTTCCACGTATACAAACGGATGCTTTTAGTTATTTCATTTTACGAATTTCTTCACATATGGATCATTAAAATATTCCACAGCATAAGAGAAAAATGCTCAACTGGATAATGCAACAACCTTCTAACC
This sequence comes from Persea americana, assembly GCA_029852735.1. NCBI lineage: Eukaryota > Viridiplantae > Streptophyta > Magnoliopsida > Laurales > Lauraceae > Persea > Persea americana. The sequence continues at coordinate 89,867,408 of CM056810.1, forward strand.
CTACATTGATCTGCACCATTGTCTAAGTACCTCATGTTCCTTTAGCTTCTTGTCTAGCTCTGCGAAGTTGTCCTCAGAATCATATTGTCCTGAATGATAGAAGCATCTTTTTAAGAACTCGTCCATCTTGTCATTACAGTTTTCCCTGAAAATTTTGCAAAAAACCACTTAGGACATTCAGACAAGACAAAAGTTAACGTTCTTGTATATCTGAAAAGGAAAAGAAAAAATGTTGAAATATACATTCAAAAAACCCAAACACAAAAGCTGTCGTCTATATAACAATGAATTTTTCAGCAGAGAGACATCATCTTGGTAGGGGCAATATGATTCCATTTCCTCCACAAGCATATACAACTATATACATACATACATGTATGGAATCAACACCAATAAACATGGGTTATACGCTATTTCATGACCCACTGTATAAAATTTGTACAATGGGCTCAGCTTACATAAAGCCAAACCTCGGGCTAAAACACTCCCCTCATGACACTTGTTTATAGTTTATACAATGTAGAGCTAGCTACCTTACGCCATATTGATTGTACAGCAACCAAGGACAAAAAAACTCCTCAGGATGGTTATGAGTAAGTCTAATTGCCAATGCTAGTAAGAACAACAGCAATGTATTCTATTGCTAAAGCAAGCCTACCATGTTTACACTATCTTCTAAATTTCCTCCAGAAGTTAGCTGTCAGCAACTGACAAGTAGAACAAGAATCTATGGGCGCACACAATAATAAACGTGATAAAAATTGAAGTGATGTGTTTCATCTTCGAGGTCAATGTACCTAATTATGATTTATGATGAGATGCCCAAGAATAAGACTATGATTAAATAGTTGCATTTATATTAGAAGTATGAACGATGAATATCTCTAGGTAATGCGCTAGAGGAACAACTTTCATAACTTGCTCAGTTTTCCTCATCTTCTAAATCTACCATTCAACCATTCATGGTTTTTTCCCCTATGGTTCCAACCCTCCATGATCCAGATAACCACATCCAAATTCCAACAGGATCCATGATCAAACCAAAGAACTCAAATTTAAAGGTAATGGTCCACCAAAAGGCCAGATTAAAAAAAAAAAAAAAATTGCAACTTGGACTGCAAACAGTAGAAATTCATTCCCTTCACCTTGAAAAATGTGGAAGATATACAATTTCACACTCAACCTCTTCAAACGTGAAAGTGATTTAGTTAAAGGTGAAGCTGAAGACGTTGACAAGGAAAGAGAACTAGATAAAGCAATGAGGAAGGGGACATCCAATAAAATTGGAATAGTAAAGAGAAGATAGCATGGCCTCAACCAAGAATTTGTCCAAAAAGCTTACAACACAGAAGGGGGAAAAAGGAAGATATAAAATAAAGGCTATGTTAAAGTTGAGGATTGTAATTTCATAACATTTTGAACACAAACATAAACTCTTAAATCTGCTTACTCTTTTTTTATCCAAACTGCTGCCTCTCCTCCCAAATGTGTTCACTAGATGCCTCTCCAAAAAGCAAGCCATGATTGATGAAACCAGAGATGTGAAGATAAAGTCTCCGATGCATCCGAGGAAAATTCCAAAAAAAAATTCATTGTTTAATACAACTTCTATCTTGACAATCATATCATAGGGAAATATGATAATCCTTTGCAGATGGCACAAGTCACACATTCACCCTGCCAGTTATTTTATTAAACTTCAATATTGATCGTCTGATCATTAAATGTTTAAATCAATCACATTATCTAGGTGCATGTTTGGTGATTTTCGAGGCCACTTTCCTCTTGATTTATTTTTATTTTTATTTTTTTGTATTTTCTCAAATATGATGTATTTTGAGATTTAAAACTTAAATTTGAAAAAGATTTGGTTCTCAACATAAGACCTATGCATTTAGAGCATGTTTAGCGTTTTTAAGGTTATTTTCTTTATTTTTTTTTATTTTTCCAAGTCTTTTTTAATTTCAAGAGTGCCATTGTTCAACTTTTTCACTTTTCACCTATGATAACCCAATACTTTCATGTCTGTATCTATCATAATACCAACACTATTTTTTTATGGGTAAAACTTGTGTCCCTACCATAATGATGGTATGTCCTTGTATCCATGTCATACCTGGGCATCATTGCGTTTCACTCCTAATGATGCAAATGTACTTAAATTAGTCTAATTAGTAATAAATAATATTCTAATTGAGTTCTTTTCAATTGCAAACTGCTTTTTTGTTGTCTGCTTAATATGAGACATAATTTGAAAACCAAGGCAAGAACACTAGGATCAGGACCAGAATTCTGCTTTATTAATCCCTTTTCTTTTGATAGGCAATGCAAGTCAAACTTGCAACAATGAAAACCTTCCAACAGTGCTGCAGCCTCTTGTAAAGATATCTAAATATATATATAAAAACATAAAAGTACAGAAATGATTGTCAATAGTAGCTTCTCCCTCTTCTTCTATTCCATTGTTTGATCCAAAATTAGCTGATACAGACTTGATCCAGTTGATCATACATGTCCCTAGTCAGCCCAAATAAGTTTGAAGTCAACCAAGCAGACTCATGGAAAACAAATGCATTTTGGTTTTTCCAACACAATGAAACGGGACACATAATGCATTTTTCATTTTAACTTTAAACTAATAGAGTCAATGACCTGATAACAGCTCAACAAAATATGTAGTTTAAGATCGTAAAATAGCAAATGACCCGCATGATAATTAATTGTCCAAATTCCAATAAATGCTCATATGTCACGTGACAAAGGAGAAAAAAAAAAAAAAAAAAGCTTCAAAATCTACCATTTCAACATTTGGACATTTTAAATATTTTTACATGCTTTTTAAGATATAGAAAGATTCAATCCAATAAGGGTTGATACATGATACACATTGTTGATGTGTATCAATTTTTACAGGCAGCAATTGCAACCACTTTTATGAGCCTTGATTGTCGTGACTACTGAGTGTTGAGTATCACATCTCTTGTCAAAACTAAATATCTCCCCTTACTTTTTACAAAGCAGAGCCAATCACTTGTGTATATTATCATTTCTTGATTACTGTCATATCTTCAGACAAACTCCAATCACTGAAAGAAGGCATACACAGAAGTAGTTCATATGCAAAATGAGTATTTGACAGGGAATTTAATTATTATTAGAGTCATCTTATTAGGTTATATAATAAGAGTTTGAAGACCGTTAGATCGACTTTTTCTCAAATGGTGAAAAATCTAGTATTTTGTTTGCAGCACTCTATTTTCCAAGATCTATTTGATATAATCATTTTATTTTATTTTATTTTGTTCAGTGATCATTATTTCCAGATCATCACCTATACCAAGCAAACAAAAAAAAAAGTTTTTCAACAACAAAGGGAACAAAGTCTGATACAGAACTAAATGTACATAAAATACTAAAATAATTCTTTGCCCGTGCAAATATGTATTAGTTAGGCTCCACTTGTATAGAGGAGGTACCAGGTTCGAGCTCTAGGCTTCTCTACTTCATAACCCTAAGAATTCAGACTCCATTACCATTAAAAGAGAGAAAATTAGACTCCCAACACAGTTTGCTCATCTGTTGAGAAAATACCTCCCAGACCAGTATTTAAAACCACGCGAGTAACAAAAAAATAACATAAAATCTTAGTACCATGACGTCATGTAAATCAACAAATAACTTGAAAAAAAATATCCACCTTTTGTCGATTCTACAAGTTAGTGTCTTGCTAACCATGGTTCTTAGTTCCGCATCAGTCATCTTGCTCCGAGCATAACCAAAAATTGTAAAATGCTGCAGGCAACCCATGTGCATCTTGATTTCAAATTTCATCATAAAATAAGTATGAAAGGTCATCCAAGAAAACCCAAGACACAAAAATGGACAAATGGAGAAGGGGAGGTACTCAGTGATACTGATTAAAATGGTGTCTTTTGTTCTACCCAAAATACAAGTGGGGCTCACCTTTTAGTGACCAAGAGCATTCATCCAGTACGCCCATTTTAGATGGTCCAAGGTGCAAAAGATTTCCTCCACCTCGTAATCTAGAATGCCTTTTTTTTTTTTTTTTGAATGGCATCTAGACTGTCTAATTGCCAAACTGAATGAACATTCATTTTAGCCAATGGTCTAAGACTACACTCAACAGAAATAAATCCACCAATTGTGTGGGAACATTCTAAATTCAATGGAGTTTGTAAAGCCCATCTGTATGGTTACAGGCGCAACGACAAAATACCACTTCATTCAATCAAGCATCATTTCCTTCCTCACAGGAAAAATGGTCAGAATTAAAATTGGAGAAACAAACCTTCGGAAGGCAATCCTCATAGTAAAGTGCGAAAAGGGCAGGAAATATCTTCTTCTTGGCAAGGTCCCCCGATGCCCCAACTACAGTTATACTGACAGTAGAGTCGGCCTCGTCTTTACTAAATCCAACCACATCACTAGATTCAGCTGTCGGTGTAAGTGGCAATGCCCCATTTTTCGATTTCTTCAGTGGAGTTTCCATTGAGGGTGCAGGCACAGTTACAGCTGCAATATCAATAAGAAATTACAAAGTCTAACTTCAAAAATGCTTAGAATAAAATACAATGAAAACAGATAATCTAGAAACTAAAGAATAGCATAAGCACCCAGATTAGTTGTTTCTATTTTAGAGAGAGAGGGGAAAAGGGTAAAAAAAAAAAAAACTCCTGCTACTACTACAACTACTACTATGCAGCAGAAGGTGGAAATAAAAGAGAATATCTCAAAGATTAAGCAATTTTATAATAGTATAAAAGAGAGAGAGAGAGAGAGAGACTTAGGGCCTGTTTGGCATTGTGCCATTGGGACGTTCCGGTGTTCCCGTCCGATAAGAAGGTGGGGAATGCGTTTGGTAGACACAAATTGAGTGTTTCAGATTTGGATTTTGCGGACCAATCTTTAAAATCCTGCCCGATGGAACAAGATTTTCAGAGCAATTTACAATCGTTTTTTCAAGGAAACGGCTCGTTGGCACATATGACAGTCTTCATGGATTCCTTCCTTCATATCAGGCCTACCTTTTCATTCTCCCCCCAACTACCCGTCCCCATCTCCTTTTTCCATCTCTCTCTCTCTCAACCCCACTGCCCAGCCAGCCATCTCTCTCTCTCTCTCTCTCTCTCTCTCTCTCTCTCTCTCTCTCTCTCTCTCTCTCTCCTCTTTTCTTTTTCTACTTCCCCCCTCCCCAAGGCCATACAACCCCATTTTCTTGCCTTTTGTTTTCTTGCTTCTCTCTACCTCTCTATCACTCTTTTTGCCCATCTTCTCATAGGGTACGTGTTGGATTGATTTGATCTATAGGTGGGGTGTGTGTTGATTTGGGTTGATCTAGAGGTGAGGTGTGCGATGGGTTTGGTTGAGCTGCAGATGGTGTGTGTGAAGGTTGGATTGATTTAAGGGTGTGGTAACGAAGAGAGAACAGGCGGGGCGTGGTGAGTTGGGTTGATTTGCAAGTGAGGAAAAGTTCCCCAATCTGTATTTGAAAAGGGGGTTGAAATCTATATCTAAATTCTTTCTAAATGGTGAATTGATGATGGTGTGTGTGAAGGTTGGATTGATTTAAGGGTGTGGTAACGAAGAGAGAACAGGCGGGGCATGGTGAGTTGGGTTGATTTGCAAGTGAGGAAAAGTTCCCCAATCTGTATTTGAAAAGGGGGTTGAAATCTATATCTAAATTCTTTCTAAATGGTGAATTGATGATGATGATGATGATCTTAGAGGAAGGTCTCGTTCATCTAAGTGAGAGCCTTATGAAGTGTTATATATAGTTTTGGATTTTATATCTGGTAGGTTTTAATGTTACCAAACAAGTGCTACACGGTATACTCTTAGCAGAACAATTTGATATCATATTGCCAAACAAGTTCTATCCAGCAAACTCCCAGCACATCCAAATCCCGGTACAACCTAGTCTCAGGATCAGGATCAACATGAAAATGATGCCAAACAGGCCCTTAGTGCTTGTCAAAACCAAATTAAGGCTGCTTTTGGACATTCTTCCAAATGGAATCGAGTCCAACTGAAGTCAGTGGAGTACAGAACTTCCTTTTCTTTAATCCCAATTGGTGTTTATTAGGGGGGTGGTGATTAAGACACGACAAATAATACAATTTGGTGGAGAAGCATCTATTCTTCCAAAATTTGTGGAGAGAGAGAGCATCAAATAGCTTGACATAAAGTCCAAAAACTAACAGCACATAATAGACGAGACAAGACACAGAATATGGAAATTAAACAAAATATTACCCATCAAGAAGAAACTACTAATCTACTACCAATCACTATTCCTGAAATTAAAAAAGAGCAGAGCTTCATAGATTTAAGCATCATAAAACGGTAGATGAATGCAACCCATCTTAAGCTAATTGCCAGAAATGAACATAAAGAGGAATTCAAATCTTTAGAAAAAACAAAAACTACAGCAAATGATAGACAAAACAAGATACAGAACATAGAAATAAATAAATAAAAAAAACCCAATCTACAACTAACCCACTATTCCAATAAAAATCAGAAATCAATACATAGAGCATCTTAAAACGGCAGAAAAAGACAACCCATGTCAGAAAAACTACAGCAAATGAAGTTTAAGACGAAATATATATATATATATATATTTTTTTTTTAAAAGAAACTAGAAACGATGAACAACAAATACAGGAAACCGTAAACAGGACAATATATAAAAGAAAAAAAAAATCCAGCAAGAAGAATCTACCATTCTTCTGCCAATCCCCAGAAAAATCAGAAATTGACAGATTCAGCATCGACGAAACAGCAAACGAAAACACCCCATCTCATAAAAACCACCAAAAATCACCAGAAAGACGAAAAGATCTCACCTTCCTGCATGCAAATGAAATTGGAGTATTGCCCTTTACGGGATTCGACATAGACCCTTTTAGGAACCCGTTCTTGAAAGCCTCTGTTGGAGAAAAGAACCGATGAAGACGATGGCATAAGCTGATGGGTCGACGATGAAGAAGAATAGAGGGCAAAACGGGAAGAAGGAGGGCAATTTGGGGTATAAAGAGCCATCACTCCTTATCCTTCTCTGCTTCCTGTTTTTTCAGGTATCAGAAGGAGAAGAAGAGGAAGAAGGAGATACAGCTTTGGACGGAATTAGAGAGGAGATGGGTCTGAACCGAAGGAAGAGAAGAAATAAAAAAGCATAGAAAACATCGAAGTGGGTCTCTAGAGATACCCGAAAGGCTGCTTTTTTGGTTGGAGGGGAGAGGGAGAGAGAGGACAAATGGATTTCGGTTTCTTTGAAGGGTCGATTCCTTTGAAGCATTAGGCTGCTTGCTTGGCGTGTTGTTTCACTATGATAAATAATTTGGAGTGCTCATGGGCCAGCCCTGGAAATATGATTTAGGCCGAGTTTTGATTAAGTGATAGAAAGCCTAAACTCAACCTATATTGGCCCAAATAAGAGTGGTGGTAATTTAGTGATAATTTGTCCAAACAATTGCTAAAACGCCCAAAAAACTGATAAAAAGCTCGGTCACCCCACCCTAGTCTGACTGTTTAAATGGGTAGGCTTGAGCGCAACATTTATAGCCCGTTTGGGGGTTGAGCTAATTATGGGCTCAAGCTTAGGCCTTACCTACGAACACCCATAACTATATGATCATGAAGATCAACCCAAGCTGGTTAAAATTCTGCGGTGGTTGCTTTCGGTTTGCATGACCCAAATAGAAATTGAGTTTTTTTCTCTTGGTTACTGGTACTGCTCCAGAGCGGTGAATAGGGCCAGGGAAGGCAGAGAGAGGGAGGATGCTGAGGAATGGGGTTCGGCAAGCATGGGGTCATCTTCACTGGAGAAGGAGGGAGGATCGCCATGGAGGTGAGCGAGGAGGGAGAAGGGGAGAGGGAAGACTGAGGCGAGGTTGTAGGCGGAGGTGAGGAAGAGGGCTGGGCTTGCAAGTAGTGGGGGAGGGATGGGATGAGGGCCAATAACCTGCAGACCCAAGGAGAGTAAGAGGAGGCGAGGGCAGAGGATTTGCAGGTGAACCTATAGATTCGTCTTTTTTCTTGTTATTTCGCGATATGGTTGACATCGACCATTTTGTTGTGTTCGGCAAATAAGACATGTTGATGAAAAACTGACTGACAGAATGGTCGATATTGACCTTGTCGCTAAATGACAAAAAATAATAATTAAAAGGGTCACATAAGGACTCCTCCCATATCCAACATGATACATAGATTTGGTAAGACGTATGGGGTCCTACAAGAACTTTTCCCATAAATTCCTCTTAAAATTAGCTAGAATACATGTGAGATATATAAAAATGAGGGTGTCGTAGTAAATCTCGAATCTATTATGAACCCGATTCCAATTACAATATATAACCCCAATCCCGAGCAAACCACAACAAAGGTCATGTACGAGGAAGTGGCTTTCTCTAATTGCAGTAATTGCAAATGGTGAGTAAGGCTAATATCTATGGATGACACCTGGTCGATTTGTACAGATGGGCCTAGACTCAAAACCAACCGAACTGACACATGCCTCGCCCCCATATCGAATTTATGACTTTTGTAATACCAAGCTCGGACCATCTGTAAATGATCTAAGTCATCAGACTTGTGGATCCCATTGCAAATGAGTGAGAATGGAAAGAATGTTGAAATTGGAAGATTGTGTGTCTATCAATGTTTTTCCATAAGATAAGACCATTTGTAGGCTTTCCTTCTCAAGTGTTAAACATCTGTTACTAAGCTATTTTTGATATTCTAATCTCAAAGATTATATGGTGTCACCAATTCAAGATCAAGGCTATTTAGATCATGCGGTTTTGATTGTATGCTTACCTATGTATAGGATTTCTCCGTCCGCCTACTAAAATTTGAATATTTCCCTGTGCCTACTCTACAGTTTTTTATGCACTAAAATGCCTTTGACAGTGCCATATCACATAAAAATTTTATTGTACGACATTGCATAGATATATTCATTTTTTAACTCAACAAAAGGGGGTCTTTTGTGCAATATCACATAACTTTAAAAAAATTTAAAGCCATATAAACAACAGGTTAAACCCCAAGATCAATAGTTTATATCACCAAAACATGACCAAACTACAAACATGGGCTAAAATTGTCTCACTCGAATTCATGAACTAACAAACCCACAAGTATCAACTTGCATTTATTGTGGGCATTTAAAATTACAAGTAATCGCCATGTGGGCCCATTTGGTTCCATGAAATTGAATTATTGGAAATTCAAAGGAAAAAAAAATCATTCTTATCGAAGTGGATAAAATTGAAGAAATAAAATTTAATATCCACAAGTGGCCATTAAATTATTTCCGCTTTCGTGGAAATTAAATGGTTACATAACCATTACGATAGTAAAATTCTATGAATGTTAAGGTATCATCTTCATCTCCACCCTACCTCCTACATTCGTCTCCTTTTTTTTTATACTCCTTTTCTGAAACCATTATACCATGAATTTCTAAAATTCATTCTATGCCAAAAAATACAAGCCCTTACAAAATGAATACATTAAGTCCATCAGAACAAGCTTGCTTGGCATATATTTTCCTGCACTTGTGGGATTGATCCCAACCGATTAATAACATCAGATGACTATAGTCTACTTGCAACGTCGGCAAAATTAAGGATAAAACAAGCCATTCAACAAACTAGAAAACAGTTGAATGCAATCTATGGTCCATATCAGCAGTTTTGTTCCAAAGATTTGATGGTTAAATGTCTTCCCAGTTTCCACATGGAGAATCAGTTGAAGGGTATTCTGAATAAAGGTGCAAGTAGTGATGCTAATATGATGTAAGATTTTTCAAATAGAAACAAATGTTGAATCACCCAAAGGAGAAAAGTTTCTTTTTGAAAGAACAACATTGTTGATACTCTCTTCCAAGCTATTGGTTGACTCTCCCAAGCCAAATGAGAATCACGTTGCCCGGAGCCATAAGCGAGCCATGTTTCACATGTCCCAACAGTTTCTTTTTAGCCCACCTTTGAAATGGGTTGTTCCATTTGTCCTCTGTTTCAGACAAGCTAAATCTCTTATCACCTGTCATTTATTGTCATGGACATTTCAAACATGGTTTTGTGTGGTTTATTGCAAAGGGTTTTGGGCAACCAAATAAGTCCTTTGTGGCAACTTATATATTATTAAATGGATTGTGACAATCATACTTCTCGACTATCTATTTTTCACTGAAAAACTATTTTTTTTGTATGCTACCTGTGAGAATTGCTGATTATATGTCATAAACTTCATGATATGTACGTGTATGCACAAGAAATAGCCTAGTGCTAGCCACTAACCATCAAAGCATGCTACGATTGTGAGACACTCACATCACTTGCCAGTTGCCACCAACCCCAACTTCATTCATATGAAAGTAATTTGCTTCTATATTATTGAAAATAAGAAAGTGATAAATTATCCTAATAAATTGCATATTGTTTGGGCAAAGTCTTGATTTAGCCCCAAGGGCCAACCCAATTCATATTGAGCTTGGGAGAAGAAAAAAGAAAAATTAAGCTTATACAAGCCTCTTAGTCCTAAAAGGGAAGGTCTCAAATTAACCTGAAATCCTATATCCAAAGGCAGTCATCACCTTGGATGAGCCCTTATGTTAAACATGGAAGGTGTCGAGGAACTCATGAAAGGAACGAGCGAGACCTCAAAATCCAATATTGGAGTCATGAAATGCTACCTTTCCAACCATTGAAAATGACATCAGTTGCATGTGTAAAATTTTTTTTCTTTTGGTAGAACAGTTGCATGTGTATTATTAGAAGCCAAGAAAGCCACATGATATGCACACTGATGTGGATACGCCACTCGTGACACACATGAAGTGTCGTGTACTGTACGGTTGTGCCTTTTCAACATTTGAAAAAGATTTTAAACAAATGCGTGAGATTTTGCGGTGGTAAGAGATATCTCCAAGCTTATATATTCCTGTATGTGTATATGCGGGCTTTCTTCTCATCTTGGTGGATTTTCTTTTCTGGGTGTGCCGGGCTTTCTTCTTACCTTGGTGGGCTTTCATTTCTGGGTGTGCCGGGCTTTCTTCTTACCTTGGTGGGCTTCCTTCCCCGGTGTGCCGGGCTTTCTTCCCACTTCGGTGGGCTTCTTTTCCGGGTGTGCCGGGCTTTCTTCCCACTTCGGTGGGCTTCCTTCCCGAGTGTACCGGCTCTCTAAAAAAAAAAAAAAAAGGTCCCAGTCATTGAAACTGGGGTGCCAAAAAAAAGAAAAAAAGAGGTCTCTCCAAGGATCGATCCTTGGCGCATTGCCAAAATAATTGGTTTTCTTTTCTCTGTATAAAATACATGAGAATTGAATAGGTAGGAATTCGTGCATAGGCTTATAGGTGGTTAAAAATTAAGCTACAAGAGAATGAGTCAAATGAACTCCCCTTTAATGGAAAATCAATCTAGGGACAGTGAGCAATGAATACCCCACTACATGCATTACCCTAGTAATTCAAATCTTTAATTATAATTAGGTTGGCTCTTACTATACGTCGCCATCGTCCCCTCAACTTTTGAATTATGGACCAAAAACAATGGGTATCATATAATTTAATGAATATAATGTGCTTTGTTTCTTGATTAGAATAATCATCATTATCATCCTTTTTTTTAAACATTAATCATCAGAATCTTCTTCTGCTCCATCCGTTTATTCCAGAAGCCACTTTCCACTGCTTTGTTTTTTTTTTTTATTAATATAAACTTGAGAGAGAGAGACCAGGGGTGCTGTCGATGGGCTGGATTGCTGGATCTGAGCTGTACCTTCGTGGGTCTCTTTCTTGGCCCAATAAGGACTGAATGGTCCAAATCTGCAACGTGGACCCTAATCCAGGTCCAGCTCTAAGAAATATGGGAGACCCAAACCTGCCCATAAAGGTCTGAGTGTGATTAATGCCTGTTTTTAGTCCAAGAGCTGTTTTTATTTTTTATACATAGAATTAAAAACTTAAAAAAGTATGATGCATGCATGTATCATGCTACAATCCGAGAGGACTAAGGCAGGAGCCCAAGTCCGGCCCAAAAAGGATCCACTAAATTCGGGCCAATTGGACGGCCCAAATCATCAATCATCAGTCTAAGGCTTCAGCGGATTCCCTTTTTTAGGTCTCTGAAATAATGAACCTATGTTCTAATCTTGATCTATATGTGAATGGGTTTGGACAACATGAGTTAAAGTAACTCATAGTGCAGGAAGCTGAGTTTAAGGATCCAAATGGGAAGTGGGTAACTTTACTTTGGCATTGCAACTCCTAACTCAACTCGGCCACCTGATATTTTGGGGTTTGGGTCAACATTTCCAACCAGATTTGGGTCTTTTAGGGCATGCACTTAACCCGGCCACCTAATAACAAATGGGTCTGGTAGGGCATGCACTCGACCCGCCAACCCCAACCCTACCCAACTCAGCCTAAACTTTTGAACTTCAACCCACCAACTAAGTGAGACACAAATTTAGGATTTGGATTGACATTTCCAACCTGATTGATAAATGGCTTAGGTATACTAATTGTAGTAAGCAGTGCTGTCAACGGACTTAAAACAAAACCTTAAAAGACTTGAACTCAATTGGGACCCGGTCCTTAGACAGGCGAGCCACACCTCCTATATTTCTTGATTGGGACTCGGTCCTTATCTGGCCCCACTAAGGGCCACATTGGTCTGGCCCAAACCCAACCCGTTGATAGCTCTAAGAATAAGGATTCGACCCAACTCGAACCCGACCTTGGCCAACCCAGTGTACCAGCATTATTTTCCCTTACCCTGTGGGTGGCCGGTGTGGCCACTCCACTTTGGCCACAGAGGAAACCAAAACCATGAATACAGGGAAAAGCTTCCAGTTGGTTAGTTTCCTTTCCAAGCAGATTCAAGAAAAGGCATGAGCAATAAAACCCAAACCCAAACCCAAACCCAAACCCAAGTGGATGTAACCATTGCAAACCGAATTAACAGTTAGAAAGGACCCAGTCCCACTTGATTTGTGCCTTCTACCTCTATAAGTTTTAAGTATATAAGCCTGTAAATATGAATATCACAAGCACTCCAGAGTCCAGACCCCAACAGCAATTTGACCTTTCAAGTTCCAACAGCCAGAGAAGAACTAGAAGCCCATGACAATCATAGGCCGTCGATTGTTGTTTTGCGTGGTCCTGATTGCATTTTCCCAATGCCATGCATTTGGAGTACGAGACTATAGTCCATGGGTGCGAAGCTCTGAGTTGACCCATCCAAGTAAGCCCGACCCAATAGTTCATGGGTGCAACAGGCTGGGTCGAGGATGTCCACCACCGCCATATGTCAGGCCGAGCTCAAGAACACAAAATGGGCCTACTAGCAGTATCAAGAGGCAAGTTAAAGAAGAGAACCATTATCACATCCACGGGCCAAATGAGCAATGGCCTTGATAAGAAGGAGAGTCCAGGAGGTCAAGATCCAATACACGATGCCTATCAGCTTCTTAAAACGTTGTGATGTTCGGTGTTTTCTCGTCTTTATATTAGGATTGGTGCCAAGGTTGTGTGGTCCAATGGCTATACTAAATACAAGAGGGATTTAGAATCTAGTTATCTTCTTAAAGCACGTCAAATGGACAATGTTAGTGGTTTGATCCAATACTATGAAATTGATGGATAAAATAAAAACTGTCATTATCTACTAACTGTTCATCTCATGGCTCCAACAATTATTAATTTCTAATAGACCTGATATTCGTTTTGTTTTTTGTTTTAGATGGTTAAATCCCAAAGATATCTTATATCAAGTAGTGCCAGTAGGCCCACAAACCTTTGTCATTAGAAGCATACCTTTTTCTCTATTCATTTTTTGTTGTTGTACTCGAAATATCTCAAGACTGTATTTTCTGTATATCTATCCGAGATTGTCTTGCTTTCTGAATATTACCAAGGGCAAGACAAAAGTGCCCAAAAAAATCCATTTTCTAAATAGAGGAACTGCAGTTTGCAATATGGAGAACCCCTTGATTGCCATATATAAAATGCAAAGAATAAAAGATTGGAAACAAAAACACACTTTTTCAATATATGATCAATCTTAGAATGGATAAACTCTTACCGAAGTAAAATTTTTGTCATACCTTAAATAACAAAAGGATGGTATATCCATTAGATTTAAATAGGTAGACTCAACCATGAAGTTCCACTTGAATCCCTCATGCAACTAGTGAGTGCTAGCTTTGGGATTCACACTCTTTTCCAAGAGCTATCAGAAGAGGTAATTTCCAAGACCGTTTGAATTGTTTCTTGGGCTTAATTACTGCTTATGTCTTCCAAACTCTCAGTGCCATGAATGCATGATGGCCCACACGATTTCTAAGACAGGAATGACTTGAAATTAATAAAAATCACATATTCTTATACTGATATTGTAAAAACAGTGCAACTGCATGTTGATGTAATTGCGTTTGTGATTAGGAGATTTTAAACTTGTTTGACAACACTCAGTCAATGTGGAAGACAAGTGTCAAAACAGGGGATTGTAATTAGGAGTTAGGACCTTTGAATATGGATGACTATATGTTATGGTAGGAATTATGGTCCATGGGATGTGGCTCATTGGATCAACCGTCAGGAGTCTCGGACAGTACAAACTCAAAGCCTGACAAATACAGGAAAATTAAAAAACACTCAACGAAGGAGGCCAAAACTTTATCTGAAAAATGGTATATACAAACATTTGATTGAGCATCTCAAGTCATTGCAGTTGTTAGTGTGACTGTGAAGGTCACACTTCATCTGCAGTTGGGCAGTGGTAACTCTTGTTCAATAGTTAAAATAGGGAGCTTTCTTGTTGAAACAGATATGATACAGCCACTGAAATCAGTAAGATGAAAACTGCCATGGAAACATACTTTGAATTAAGCCGCCTTGCCACTAGTTTTCTCATCAGCCCAAGGGTGGATTCTGCACCAGCAGCAGTATGCCCCACCTCAGTTTCGCATGTGAGGCCTGCTTCGGCCTCTTTCGCCGATTTGTCCACCTGTTTAGAAGGAAAAAAAAAAAAAAAACATGTGAGTGAAGTTCTTTATTGCTTATTTTCCCCTCATCAACTATGGCCATCCTCTTGATAACTAGTAACAACAAAAGGTTAACCAGGTTAGTGAACAACACAAGAATTTATATAAACACGCCCTGCCAATTGTTCATCTATTTTGTTTAATGTGGATACTAGTATTTGCTTCCAAGAGGGCACCAATTTGGACTTCATTGCAGACAACTTCACTGAAGCATGCATTTAAATCCCACCACATGAACAATCTAGAATTTGGTTCTTTACAAAACTAAACCAACCTGATGAGCTATAGGGTCAAGCAGAAAACTGAATCTTTGATTGAGCAGCATGCAATGGTGCTAATATATGAAGAAAATAGATCAGCAAGAGAACAAACCTGTAGAGTTGTAGTGGAAGGGTCCGGCACTAATTCGTCAAATGACTTCAGAGATTGAGCAGTAGCAGAATTGTTATTGAGAAAGGCAGATTCCTTTTTGCTTGAATTTCCATTCTGGCTCACAGTAACATTACTTGTTTTCCCCAACTTTTCCACCAAGATGTTATTTTCTTTTGTTAGAGAAGATATCTGCATATATAATACAGTATATAGCTATATATTTTAGTTTAAAGTCAATAAGTGGAATATAGAAGCTGCAACTTTAGAAAGATCAAAGGGAAGCCTGACTTTAGTTTTTTGTTTCTACATTGTCTCCGATGGCAGTACCACAATTATAAGGCTAATGCATCGGATATAAACTTCCATGCCAAAATACACTTCAAATGAAAATTATAGAGACATTATGAATTCCATTTCATAGAATCTGGGGAAATTAGCAGAGGCAATTATTTCCCATTAAGAAAGCATGGATAAAATTAGGGTTGAGTAGAAAAGTATAAATCAGGAGCCAACCCCATAAGGATGGGTAAGGTTTTTTTGAAAATTATGATGAAAAACTAGTCTCGATCCAAGAAATAATGTTGAAAAATGGTATTTCTTATAGGATAATGAATCAGGGGAAAATGTTGTTTTTAAGTTCTGTCTTCTTTCAATTTCTAAAATTTCATATAAAATTAAAAAAATTAACAGACAATCCAGGATTTATTATTTCATAAAGAATCCTTCAGAAACTTGGCAAAAACTTCTAACTGTGCTACTGCAACTTTGCTGGAAAATTCACAGAAGAAAAGAAAATATATAAACAATGATTTCAGTTCAGAGGACTATGAGATAGCATGACTTCTGTTGATCTCTAGTTCATTGATCCACTGCAGAAACTGATGAACTAAAAAATAACCAACACTCATCATATGAAGCACATCAATATTAAATATTGATATATTAAAAAATATGATACCCAATGTTGAACAGTTTTTCAATCAATTATCTAATCTCTTCCTATGATGAAAGACTGAATCAAAAGATACAGGAATTTTGACTTTTCCATAATAGAAGGAAAGGATTTTCTAGCAAGGGTGCTCCTATAAAGGGTGACAGATGGAGTTAAGCTACTGACCATCGAATTTGCTCATTTGCCTGGATTCATTTTCATAGGAGAAGGGTTTCATATGAGAATTTTTTTTCTATTTTTCTTCTCTAATCAAAGGTGTTAATGGTGAAAGACCAAGGGTGGTGATCTACAAGCGACTGTCAGATTTTTCTCTAGGTGAAGGGTGTAGAACTATTTTCCTTAAATCATCTACTTGTATGCTCTAACTAATCATGGATATGTTTCTCTCACCAAGGATTTCCACTCTTTCGATAAGGAGTGACAACACAGTAGTGTTTTTTTTTTTTTTTTCACAACATATCATATACTTTGCACTGCTTCCTATTTGTGTGATATTTTTTGGATCAAACTATGGATAATTTTTATATGCTCAGATATCTAGGAGACCTGAATATCACAAAACTAGTATGTTGTGGATGTCCCTTAGAACTACATGATCATCATACTTCTTAAATAATGATCGTTTCTATTTAGACTAGTACATTGAGGATGTCTGAATGATTCCATTAGAACTATGATGATCATCATACTTCTTAAATACTTATTGTTTCTTTTTAGACAGTTCCCATTATTCTTTATGCCTCCAAAAATATAGGGAGGGATGTACTGCAGAGGGACTGGAAAATAAAATGAAAATACCAGTTTTACTTGTCATGAGATATATGTAGCTGTCTACACAAGTAGGTGACAGTAAGGTTAAGGGATAATCCTAACCCACCTGGTGTACAATTAAGAGATACTGGGAGTCTGGGACAGCAATTCCATATTCAGGGTAAAAAAAAGGAGTGAAAACTATGGCCTATGACATTAATGGCTTTGATCCCAAATGGCTGGTTCCAACATATCCATGAGTCACAGATTATATAATTCATCATGAACTGCTACAGAGAAAACAGCCATCTAATCTCGAAGCAATTAAAGTTACTGCAATATAGAATGGAGAAAAGATGTGCCCTCCATTGAGGAAAAGTCTTCTTTGTATTATATTGTATTGTTTTGCAGTCAACAAGATCAAATCTTCTTTCCTGATTGTGCAATTCATGGCTGGTGGCATCTAATTAAATCCTATAGCTTTTAGAATGAGATGCCCATATGTAAATAGACTGCAAGTCTATGACGAATTGTTACACCCCGTCCCGTGTTAATCAAGATTAACTCTAATTAATCGAAATTAATGCTAATTAAGCATGTTTCATTAAACTAATGGTGGTTAATGACCAAATTGAATTGGATTTGTCTCAAATGATTAATTTGAGTTTAATGAAATGGTAATGAATGTTATTGAATGATTTGAATTGATTTTTAGACTTAAACCATGTGGTACAAGGACTTTTTCGTAAATATAAATTTCTGCGTATTTCGTCGAATACGGTCACTCTTGATACCAATGCGTGTATCTCAAGGGGTACGTTAACTTTCGTAATAGACGCAATTCCATTCGACGCAAATTGGATCAAATGACCTTTCATTTGACTTAAAGTGTAAAAAATATAAGTGAAGATGGCATAGATGTAAAATCTGGACTTATAAGGATGATGATGACCTCCTTTGAGTTCATTCATTCATTCCCAGCACAGCCAAACCTAGACTCCTTTCTCTTCTTCTTCTTTCTTCCATTTTCTCTCCATCAAGTGCAAGATTAGGAGCTTTTCAAGTGATTGAAAGTGGTTTGGAGAGGACTCCATCTTCTTCATCTTCTTTCTCTAACTCTCTTTCCATTTCCTTGGAGCAAAAGCTTGCAAAAGAGCTCAAGCTTTCTTCTTTCAAAGCTACAAGTAAGTACTTTACTTGTTTACATAACTTCCAAGTTCTATTCAATGGTTTATAGTGTTTTATAGCACAAAGAACTCATTTGAGTTCTACTTGTAAATTGAATTGAATTTCAAGTTGGAATAGGCTTGGATTGAGGAGATTTCATCTCAAGGATCAAACTAAACAGAGGGGTTCTTACTAATTAATCTCCAAACAAGGCAAGTATACTCATTCATTATGATTTAGGATGCTATGGAACTTGTTTGAGCTCAAGGAGCTCAAATTCTGGATTTCGGTTCAGAAATTTTCTGAACTTCTGGAGACAGTCGGCTGTCCGACAGCTGACCGACCTTTTTGGGTTGAGTTTCGTAGACAAATTCAGCTTCTGAAAAGTTAACCGAACTGGGTTCGGTCAACCGAAATTGCATTTCGGTTGACTGATTGGTGACCGAACTACTAACCGAGCTCATCTGGAGCTCTCTGGATTGCGAACCAATGGGGAACCGAACTATGTTCAGTTAATCGACTGTGTGGGTTCGGTCGACTAACAAGGTGACTGAATTCCCTTGAGAAATGTCAGAAATTATATTAGAAGAATGAGCTTCTGGGAAGCTGACCATGAGCTGACCGACAGAGTTCGGTTAGCCGAGTCCCAGATTTCGGTTAACCGACAAGGTGGCCAAACTTGAGGAAAATTAAGATCTAATTTTTCTGAATTGAAGCCTACTGACTAAGGCTAGTGTTAATGGTGTTTTTCCTAAAACATTCATGGGTGTTAGCTAAGGTTATGCTAATGCGTAAATTTCACTTAAAGTGATGTCATCGTGAATAACACATGCATTAGAAAACAAACGTTTCACCTGAATATTTGGTTTAGAAGTTTGAATAGGCTTATTGATTTGATTTGATTCCCGTGTTTGGCACTACATAGTAATTTCAAAGCTCGTTATTGAACTGTAATGAAATGAATTAATGAACAATCCTACTGCAGTAGATGGATGGGGTGTTCCGGAGCTTCGTAGTGATGCCAGTGATCTCTGATCAAGACAATGGTAGATCCCACACATATTGAATGATAAGCCACTTAATAAAGTGCACTTACTGAAAACTGAATAAACAAAATACCGAATCCGTTAATCGGATAACTGAATGATCCCTCTTGGGAACCACTGAATGGAAAGTATACTATGGTAGTTGCCAATCCTTGTCAATATTGTTACTTAACTCTAATGTATAGATTACTGTCATTGATTTGAGTTGTTTAGAATTATTGAGATTTTGTTTATAGAATTGATAAATAGGTTTATTAACATGTACTATCATAGACCTGTGTATACATTGTTGAACCGTCGTGTTCACAGTGTTATTGATGACATTACAGGCCCAGTTGCCCGTGCCGGTATTGCAGAGGCCACGCTGCCTGAGGAGGAGGCCAATCAGATTCCTCTAGGAGGATTGATTGAGCGGACATAGATCGGAGGGCGATTCAATTAAAACATATTTTTGAAATATTTTGAGAAATACATGTGTATTTATTTTGGAGTGTGAATAGTTGTCACTTGTATTGTATTTTGAATATGCAGTGGTTGACCTAAATAGCAAAGTGAATGTATATATTGGACTTTACTTTGAGGTAAAGAACTTGTACTGTTTTTACATTATTTCGTCAATGTATATATATTTCTGCAAAATTATCCCTAGTGGATTTCGTCTTAACTTCAGTTAATTCGGAGTTTACGGGAGTAAGTATGAAGATCGCGACTCAGGGTTTCTCCGGAATAATCTTAATCTCGGGCCCCAGTCGTGACACGAATATAATAAAAACACTTCCTCATCTTTTCCTGTTCAATCTTTACATCAGTATCAAAAGACTTATAACCCTCCACCCCAAGTGAGGTCCTTTGGTTAAACAATCTGAATCAACTGTGGTTTCCATCAATGTTAACGGCGGCCATGGACACTTCAAATATATTCAGATCAAAGATCAAATTGCATGTCTAGAAATTTCTATCACAAAGACAGAAACTAGTTAGGCTTAAAAAAATCACCTGCATCATATTGCTGATTCAAATTAGAACATGGAAAGATAGAAAAAAAAAAAAAAAAAAAAAGACCAATAGTACCTTTGTGTGGAGACGCTCTCTTTCCAAGGCCAGTTTCACTACTAAATCAGAAATCACTTTAGCCCTCAAGCCAATGTCCTCAGTAACCGCCATCTTCATGTCATCAGCTTGACGCAGAGCCGTCTCCAAGCATTCAACCCTCCCTTGAAGAAAACCCAACTCTTCCTGAAGCTCCAAGTTTGTTTCAGTTAGCAGAATGCACTTAGCTTCTGCACTCTCAGCACTATCTTCAGCTTTCAGGGACTTCGCCTTTAGATCCTCAATCAAATTCTCCATATCATTGAGTGTAGAATACAGCATATTCTGATTCTCCTTACTTGCTTCAATCGATGCCTGGGCTTGCTCTAACTGGCTTTCAGATTGTTCCAGCTGTTTTTCAAGTGAGCTTACCTTTTCCGTTTCTCTGCTACTTATAGTGAGCTTTTCTTCAAATTTTAAATTGGCTTCGGCTAGTGAATTGCAAAGGGTCTCTGCATTCTCAGCTCTATTTCTCATTTTCAAAACATTCTCCCTCAAGTCTTCTATCATTTTTTCCAAATCAATGATTTTGCGATCTAACATATTATGCTGAACTCGACTTGATTCGTGAGAGGCCTTAGCCTCCTGTAACTGAGCATCAGATTCTCGTAGTTTCTCCTCAAGAGAAAGTACCTTCTCCCTCAAAGTTGTGGCTTCTGAATTTGCAAGGTTATATTCATCTTCAGCTTTCTTGAGATTGGCTTTCACATGGTCAAGCTCTGTGTTTTCTGTAGAGTGCTTATCTATTCTGTCTTGTAACTTAACTTTCATCTCATCTTCCCGTTTTATCGAACTATCTAAATTGGACCGGACAGTCTGGAGTATTCCTGTCATTTCTTTTGATATACTTGTCAGTACTTCAGCAAAGCTTTCTGCTTGAAACACCCTTTCCAAAATGAGATCTGTGCTTTCTTCCATCTCTTGATCCCTACAGTGTAGTTTCAGTTTGAGCTCTTCTTCATTGTGCCTTGACTCCGATAGCCACTTTTCAAGATCCAGCTCTCTAGCCAAAGATTTCTCCAACATTTTCAGGATATGTCTTTGTTGTTCAGTGGTCTGCATTTTCATCTTGGCAGGTATGGAGGACAAATGACTTATTTCTGAGATCCCACTATTCCCTGCCAACGTGCACACATCAGAGATAAATCAGAACTGCGAACAAATCATACTCTATGTTTCTCTGCAAAGAGTTGTTTACATCTCTACTAAATGTTATTGACCGTGTATCGCACAAATTTTCATAGTCACCACATATCTTCGTACCACATTATCCTACTAAGGCTAAGTTTGAGGGGAAATACTGAAAACTAAAATTTTTTTGTTCTTCAAACAAATAATGCAAATTTAATGGTGCATATATAACTAATGGTGACCACTTTACCTATTGTGCAATGAATTTGGGAGAGAGCGCAAATATAAAAAGGCTCTGGGTGGGTTCTGTTTGGTTTCTCTTCCATAATTCCATTCAAAAGTATAATCACTGCCAATCACATGCTTTTACTACAAAGTAGGCGAGATAGCATCCACCAAATGCAGTTCCTTGTTTTGGTGTTGCCTCAAAACATAAAAAATGGATAACCATAGATTGTGCCAAATATTCTAATTTCAAGCACATTGTGGTCTTGCATCCAATATCACACTAAAATATTCAGATCAGCTTCAAGCTGAATATCTAATACTGAAATAATTGGCAGAAGTTGATGGCAAAACTCAAAATGATTTTTCTCAGGCATTTGGATGACCACCAGTTTCTCAACATTAAAAATTGTGCTATATGAAAGATTGATATGTTAGGCTGTTCAGATGCATTTGCAATTAATGAATAGCAGAATTAGAGTTCATAACTTACAAGATTCCAGACCACCAAAAACAACGGTGTTATGGAACTTGGATGACTGCATTCTCATCTCAGCAACCTGGCTTTGCAACTGCTTCAAAGATTCTTCAGAGTCATGCAAGTTTTCTTCCATTTCAGCAAAGGCCTCTTTCAAGTGTTCACA
The DNA here is from genome assembly GCA_029852735.1 of Persea americana. NCBI lineage: Eukaryota > Viridiplantae > Streptophyta > Magnoliopsida > Laurales > Lauraceae > Persea > Persea americana. The sequence continues at coordinate 89,889,862 of CM056810.1, forward strand.
TGAAGATATTTTATCGCGTGCATCCATGATTTCCTCTTGGAGAGAAATCATGAAATTGTCCAGTTCTTTCACCTCTGAATGTAGGATTCCAGATAAAATATCAAACTCTAGTACCTTCTCAGCAGAGTCACCTGAGACAAATTCATCATCGTCTATAACCAAGGATTCCAAGTCACCTGCCCTGTCTGCCACATGCATCAAAAGTATGTCCAAGTTTAAAAACTTCTCAGAAGAATATGCTAAATTGAGATCCACCCTTGTCAGAACTTCTCCCGCACTACCAAGTATCCTCAGTCCCTCATCATCACTAGCAAAGTATTCGAACTCCATCTGTGTATCAGTGGCAACACCATCTTTGACATCAGTAATTGAAATGTCATCAAGACCGATGAATGCCATGGTATGATTGATTTCTCCACCTGAAAACCAGAAATGAATGTAAATTTTCTGAAATTCTTAGTTTTTAATATAACATTAACAGTTTAGCCCATAGGGCACTTCTGATTTCATGGATTAGATTATTATAAAATTTTCTATTTGAGAATTAGGGGTGGATGGTGTGTTTGTCCATCCAAGAGCTCAGAAGCACTTCACACCTGTTTTCATCTCATCCAACAATTGAGGAATGGAAGTTTAGCATATGTGAATTGTGTGGGAGTTTAAACATTACCTTAACCAACTGATACTATTAAAAAAATAATAATAATAAAGTAGAGGGAACTCAGAAGCCGCAATTGAGATAAACATATTAGTTCACCATCTGAAGTTTTTACTTTGTACTCCTTGTTTCACATATGGATAAGTATGTCCTAAGTAAGGCCTTTAATCCCCGATTGTCTAAGGCATCCTTTTCCAGGAATCAACCTTTATCATGCAATTATATTTCAAGTCATAGGCACAAGACAAACAATAGCAAACCTAGGTATCTCAATTCAGGACAAAATCATCATTTAAGTCAAACATGCCCTAAGAGTAGAGGTGCAAATGTAGAACCAGGCAAAGCCAATGTTCGTCCTAGTCCAGGATCAAGCCTGTGGGCCTGAGTCTCGTTCATAGTGTAGCTATTAGTAAAATACAAGGACTATTTCTGTTACAAATATTAGTCTGACCGGATTTCCGGTCAGGCCTTAAGGGAGACATGTCCGGGCCCAGCTCATTTCATTGTTGGGCCAGAAAAACAGGACCAGGCCTGCCCAACAGGACCTAATTACTCATCTCAAACCCAGCCCAAAGTGAACTCGCCGTTGACTGAATTCAAACCAGCTGCAACCTACAGGGGTCCTTGCTTTAAAACATAATGAAACAGCCCTGAACAGAGAAATATAGAGCTTCAAACCTTAATGCTGTTTGCATTCTCAAGAAACAGCCCTAAACCTATGTTGTTTGTTTCAGGCCTTTTGGTGGTTAGACCAGGTGGGCAATACTGTGCTGAAAATAACTAGTTTTCAGTTGGTTCCATGCAGTAACCCAAGTATAAGGATTAACATCAGTACATCACACCAAACAGAAGATAACTGAAAGCTCAAAATTAGTATTTCACCATTCAATGGTAATGAGCCCTTCAAGGATGCCAACTAATTGTGAATAATTCATAAATGAGGAGTAAATCATAAAGTAATTAACCTTGTAATCTCTTTGATGAGAGACAGAGTCTTTCTTAAATGTAAGGGCAAGGAATGTTATCATGGTTGCTTGGCAATAATTAAATGATTAAATTATGGACTTGCATTCATCACAGGTCATTTTTCTTGCTTTAGTGGTGGGTCCTTAGTTTCCTAAAGACATTATTTCTTGCCATCATAGTCTATATTGGGCGCATGCAAAGTTACGGTGACCGAAAAACACTTGAAATCTTCTCATTTTTGTTGTGGATAAAACCTTTCTTAGTTTCCTGTATTTTTGGCTCTTGTCCTTGTGCTTATATTTTTAGAAGCAAATTAAAATTTAAAATTACTATCACATTCATGATTTATCCCATCAATGTTGGACCGACTGAATGTTTTATACTTGAGACAATTTATGGAAACAAAAACCTATTGATCTGGACATTGAAATTTCTGTATGTTTTATGCAGATACAATGGATGCAGTTGGCTCTGTTAGGAATGAGTGATTTTACAATTGTGGTTATAGTTCTTATAGTGTTGACGACTCGACAGACCACATGGGAGGCATGCATAGAATGATGAATGCTACCTTAACTCCAACATCAATCACTGGGATAGTTAGTTCAAGATACCAAAATGCTTGATGATAATCAAGAGGAATTCCCTTGTTGTGGCCAAGGGTTAGTAGGGGACATGAATCCAGTACAACAAGAGTAGAGAAAACAACTCTTGGCCCATCACCCAGCCATTGTTTGATCCACCTGATCAATGATCTGGAATTCTTAATCATTGAAAAAGGTCCGGCTGGTAAAGAAAAAACTAGACCAGATGTAAACAACAGCAGAAGTCCCAAGGAGAAAATAACGTCTACAATGATGGGTGTGCTTGGTGAAGATCATTGAAGCGTGCATATGGCATTTTGTATGGCAATAATAACTGTTGATCTGGTTGGTCATCATGCAGAATTGAATTTAGGCGTCAGATCAGCAGCACACAAATAATAAAAAAGGATCATCAAGTTGCAAAGAAGATGAACTCTGGTATCTTTAAAATGAATAAAATTCACAAGAACTGGGTGCTTATGATTTTTCAATCACTGCAACATTAAGTTTATGGGCCACATCACACAGCGTCCTATGGACCAACAATTGTAATCACCATTCAGTGATTCACATGGGCCACATTTGTAGCGGGGATGAATTTCATGAACCTAATTACATGAATTACACATTCAAACAACATTCCTCAGTGGATGATATCTCAATTTCAGAAATGATATCGATTCATTTCTAACCTATTAATTTAAACAAAGAAACAAGATACATTCTTTTCCAAGAATTCGCTGAAAACCTCCAATTGTACACTAACCCATTTCATACGTCCATATACTAATCCCAAATGGAAGAGAATTACAAGCTATTCAGTTCTTCAATATAAGATGCAATGCTAATGTGATTTCCTCTTGAACATTTCTAGTAAAATCCACCTTTTCTAGCAATAAAATGATAAAAAACTGAAAGACCCACAAACGGATTATAGAGATACAAGCCCGGGAAAAGGTCCAATCGATCCAAAAAAAACAAGAAAATTTTCAAAATCTTCAGGACCCAGTTCCAGAAATATCGGAATGTTAAAGAAAACCTTGGCATTTCAATCAAACACAGAAGAAGAAGTAAAGATAATCATAGAACATATATAGAGTACTGCGTGGTTTGCATTGAATTGAGAGAATATGTGAATGGAATAAAACAAGGAGGGTGTAAGATTTCACACGAAATTAGTACGAGAGAAGATGAGATGCTTGGAAAGATTTACCTCTGAAATCTGAGACGAGGAGAGGGTCGTGTGTTGCAACAGAATACCATGAATCCATGCAAATGAGGAGAATACTAGGATACATGGACGTGCATGTGCTGTGCCGTTGCTTTTCCTAAATTACAAAATTACCCCTGTAGTTTAAAGATTAGTGTGCGTCCACCACCATGTTAAAGTGGAGCAACTCAATTTTTTTGGTAAAGAGAGCTTGAACATTAGTTAAAGTCAACTCAGAAGGATAGTTACAGAGTTGCATGGAGGGATAGTGCAGGAAGCCGAGTTCAAGGATCGAAATAGGGAAATTCCTAACTCAATCCGTCCACCTGATAATTTGGGGCTTGGGTCAACATCTCCGAACAGATTTAATAAATGGGCATGTACCCAACCCCTACCCATTTCAGCCCAAACTTTTGTACCTCAGTTCGACCCACTCGCTGGGACCGTAAATTTAGGTTTTGGATTGACATTTTCAACCTCATTGATGAATGCCTCATGTTATGCTCATTGAATAGTAAGCAGGGCTGTCAATGGACCCAATTTTGGACTGAATCTGCCTGAGTCCGAGTCTGATAATTGAGGATTCCGATTCTGCAACGGCTGGGCCCAGAGCCAGCTAGTTTTAGATCCAGACTCCATATCAGGCCAGATTCGGGCCTTGGGTCTAGGCCCCCGGACTCTAGTCATACATATAGATCTTAATATAGTACAATATATTGTATGTGTAATTATTTATACTGTATGTATGTCTAGCAATTTATCTAAAATATGAATGGAATACAGAGAGATGTTTAACTTAAAACAAACCTTTAACAGACTTGGACCTCAATTGAGACTCAAGCCTTAAATGGGCAGGCTAAGCCTCCTATATTTCTTATTGGGTGAGACCAAGTTTAGGCTACAGCGTCCAAGTTGGCTGGGATTCGGATAAGGTCCCTTAAATCCTTATTGTGCCCCCACTAGGCCCAGTAGGTCTGGCCCAAGCCTAGCCCATTGATAGCCCTAATAATAAGGACTCAACCCAACTCGAATCCAACCTTGCCCAACCCAGTATACTAGACGCTGTGGGCCGCTGGTGTGCCCACTCTACTTTGGCCCAGGGGAAGCCTAAACCATGAATACAAGGAAAACGTTTAAGTTGGTTAGACTTTAGCTTATTGCCCAAGTAGATTGAAGATAAGGCATGAACTGGAAAACCAAAACCCTAGTGGATATACCCATCCCAAACCCAATTAAGTTACATTAGAAAGGACCCAATCCCACTTGATTTGTGACTTCTACGTTCTACGTCTTTACTTTTAAACTATATAAAGGACCCAAGCACTCCAGCATCCAGACCCCCAACAGCAATTTCACCTTTCAAGTTCCAATAGCCAGAAGAACTAGAAGCCCATAACAATCATGGACCGTGGATTGTTGTTTTGTGTGGTCCTGATTGGATTTTCCCTATGCCATGCATTTGGAGCACGAGAGTTGGCCCATCCAATTAAGCCTGAAGACCCAGTTTATCATGGGTGCAACAAACTGGGCCCAGGATGTCCACAGCCGTCATCTGTCAGGCCGAGCTCAACAGCACAAAATGGGCCTCCTAGCAGTATCAAGAGGCAAGCTCAAGAAGACCAAGACCATATACATTTGGAGATCCGTTATCACATCCCCGGGCCAAACAAGCGCGGGCCGTGATAATAATATCCGAAGACGAGTTAAAGGAGGTGCAGATCCAATACACAATGCTTGTCCACTTCTTAAAATGCTGTGATGCTCGAGTGTCTTAGCGTTCTATTGATATTGTTGTTCTTGTTATTACCATTATTATTATTATTATTATGGACTAATTAGCTGAACACTCGAACTCACTCACTCTAGCTCTTTAAGATGGTGTTTGGTCTGTTTTTTTTTTCTTTCTTCTATTTGTGCGAGTTTAAACTATGAGATTGTTACTGGCTTAAAAAATGACTGTACGAATTTAAGAGTTCACTATTTAAAGTGAAGAATGTCCTTAGTAATGTATTATTTGCAGAATGCAAAAAAAATACTGATATCAGGCTGCTGTTCAAGCAGAATAGGTCCAAGGAAAATGGAGTGTACATTTTCATGAAGAAAAACAATTCTTGAAAAAAAGTTTCTTATCACAATTTGAGAGAGAGAGAGAGAGAGAGAGAGTAAACCCTATTTTTTTGGTATTCCATCTAAATTGTAATAAGAAAAATCCTATCTAAATTTTTTAGATACAGTAGCTTTGCAACAAAAAGTTATTTGCTACATTTTAAAATAGGAGAGTATTCTTATGCATACTTCCCTCACATATGGTGAGAGACACTTCCTTTTTTGAGAATTTTCAAGTACATAGGGTGAGGTACACATGTACTTAAAAATTTTCAAAAAAAGAAGTGTCCCTCACCCTATAGTGAGGGAAGTATCCATAAGAATACTCCCCTTTAAAATAAGATAAGTGAAATATTTGTAAGGCCCACTGGCTCAACCAAATAAAGGTTTTTCAGAACAACCATTTTCAAAATCAGATCTAGATCATTGCCAGCTATCTGACTCAAGGCTGTGAAAAGGCATGTTAAAATAGAAACTTTGTTGACCATCCATTTAATGGCTACTTAACCTTGAAATTCCTCATGTGTTTAGCCTTTTGTTGAGCCCCACATGCACTTCCACGTGTCCTACTATAAAAGCATCTTAAGAGTCTAAACCAATTCTCGAGGAATCCACAAAGAAGATATGTGCAGCACCAAACTAGATCGATCGCTTGCATAAACATAGGTCTATTGTGAGCCCCACCTATGATCAACCCAAACCCTCCTATAGACACTTGCCTTTGTGAATCACCATCCACCATTACATTTTGTAACCCTGGCTTAAGGAGATGAGATCCAAGAGAGCCCACACAAATGGGAAGAAGAAGCCTATATTGTGGGAAGAAAAGCCCACAAAGTGAAAAGAGTGATAGAGTAATATAGTAAGTTGCCAACCAATTAACTAAGCATCACCTTTTTGTCCATCCGCCGTTAAATTAAAAAACCAATATGTCGCTTACAAAACTATTAAAGTCCTAAAATCAAGAGTACCTAGGATGATCTCATTGAAGTGGCATTTGACTAACCCACAGTCCACTCCATACCCTTCTTATGTACCTACCTTTAAGATTGAAAAGGATCCAAGTGGCCACGTATCTACAAATTAAAAATGAGTTACTGAGCACATCTAGACTTATATAACAAGTCATCTTCAATTGATGCAGGAAAAGAGCTTTGTGGCATATATGCTGACCCAATACTATTAAACTTTGAAAACTTTTTAAAGTACAAAATAAAAGCCTTCAAAGAAGACGTGACATTTATTGTAGCTAGGTGTGATATATCCCTTGTTCAATATACAATGCGGATTTAAATAAGTATGGCCTTTCATTCATGTTTTGCATTTCACCTGTGTATATAACATGGTTTCTTTGAGATACTATACTACTTTCAGAGCTGCTCTTGTAATAGTACTACGATCTGGAAAAGTCACTTTGAGCAGTTTTTGGTTGGATATTGAGACAACTGCTCTTCCACGGGATTTCCTGATTTACAATACCGCATGGGTGTTTGTTTGTTGGCGTAGGGAGCAGGGCATAAGGCACCTGTTTGCTTACCACGCCGTGTGTTTCACTCCCCCCAAATTTACCTGGTGATTGCGTGTTGGAAATTGTTGAGAATCGTCTTATGCTGCAATGCTATACATATTTTTCAATGTTATTAACAATGAATACTGAAAGAGTTCGAATCCGCAGCTATCACATAGGAACCATATAACACAAGTCTAAAACTTCATTTGGACCCACAGAGAGATAATTCAGACCATTCAAGATGAATCTCATTCCTTCCATTGATATATCTCTTTTAAGTTTCAGTTCAAAAAAAGTGGAGCCCACGTTACACTCGAGCATCATGACGGAAACGTAATTGACACCCATGCCAACAGCAATGCCACATCAATGGCCAGTAACGTTTTCATCATGGTCTCAATCAAACAATAAGACCCACTTCTTTTGAACTCTAAAGCACCTAATTGATATCAATCCTATTTCATTAATGTGGATTCTAAGTGAGACAGGTTCTTGACTCAAATTCTAAAGACGGTCATCTGGCCGGGCAAGAATTTTATAGGTCTGGTAAGTAAGGATGCTCTATAAAATAAAGCCAAAAGAATGAATAACCGTTTCTTTTGGAAGGAGAGAGAATCACCATTGGAGACCTTTCCTTTTCTTCCTTCGCAAGGCCAATCATTTTGGGGGTATATGCCATGTCCTTCTCTTCTACAAGTCATTTAAAGCAAAAGCTCTTGCTGACGCTACAAATGAGAATATCTACTTATGATTAAACAAATGAGTTTATGACTATACAAATGGAATTAGCTTGCATTTTCAGTCCTTTTATTTTAGGTAGCTACTTGGACCCTACATAATTTCAAGCATTTGTTTGATGTTAGCCTTTCTAAATTTATAGACCAACCTTCTATTTTACATAAAATGTATATACCATACATAGAAATACTCATATGAGATTCATTGGCACATAATAATCTCCTAAAATTAAATGTACATACTTGCAGATTTTACCTTTTCTAAAGATCGAAATTGTTTAAGTTGTGAGTCCACCCTATTTATGTATATCAAGCTTCAGCTTTTCTAAAGAAAGCAATATTAACCTTTTCATCGAAGAGAAATGTGATCAATACAATAATTAAAAATCATCAATTAGTAACTTCATTTCCTTTCATCACAATGAGGCCCATCTTCCGATAGCCCCAACTCAAGATAGACGCAGCCGAGCCCGAGGGTGGTTGCAACAAATCGTGGACTTAATTACATGGGTGAGCATAGGTTGGTAATTGGTATACATATGGAATGAGATCTTCACAACGTGAACAGAACATATTGTGAGGATTTGATTCAACCATATTTGATTCAGGTTGGTCTTGAGCCTGGATGTTGAAATAATTGTCTGGCTCAGACTCTGTTCGCTGTTAGGGTAAGGAATTGCCACCCTACGACTGTGGCAGCTTTATTTGTTCGTTGTTTTTTTCTTTTTGAAGAATGTATGACTAGTACTAAGAAGAGAAGACAGTTAACCGAAAGAGAAGTGAGGAAGAAGGAAAAAGCTGTCCCATGTCTGGTGGATCAGATTGCAATCTATGGCCATTACGTACGGCTGGAGGAAACCAAATTCTGGACAGGCAGGCAGATGAACCGAAAGTACCCAGTTTCTTCACAGATAGAACACTAAATTATTCTGATACCAAATCTTAACCTACACTCTAGGTTCATATATAACACATACGTATGAGCGAGCAGCTTCTAATATATTCACTTACCATTTATTCAGTCGACCCAACTACTTCCAACATTCAAAGTCTATACTACACTATAGAAGAACCAAAGAACTACCATGGTCCGTCCATCCTGTTCTTTTGTCCTTATGGCATTACTTGTATGCCATCTTGCATTTGGATTGCCAGAGTCTAGCCTGAAAAGCTTTGATCAGACCCATCCAAGTTCACCTGACCCAGTATATCATGGTTGTTATGTGATTCATTGTCCACCTCCAGCTGGTGGGCGAAGCTCACCAACACATCAAGTTAGAGATGTTGAACACAAGACGCCTGCGGAGGCCCGTTATAGGAGGCGTGGACCAGAGCAGTAGCGGTTCTGAAGATGGTTTCAGGTGAGCCCAAGAAAACCCAGAACCAATACATGCTGCACTATCAACTACTACATTTGGATTGCATTGTGTTCAGATTGATTGTTCTCCAGTTTTGTCTTGTGTCTGTTGCTGTGATACTTCAGAACCAATACCACTTTATTGGATTCAGCGTTGAGTGTATGTATGTTGTGTCTGACAATATAAAAATTCTTTTGTTTGTTCCATGCTAATAGTTCTTTTGCGGTTTTTATTTTCTGGGGTGAAAGCATTTTGTTGCAAATTGTACAGAAAGTAAAGTTGGACCCAAGAGGTGGAATACATCCTGTGAAGCATCACTGAACAAGAAAAAAAAACAAACTAGAGCATCAAAATTTATGTTTTCATTTCCCACACAACATGAAGTCACTGTTGAAATAAATTGGATCAAACAGAAAACTGACTTCATAGGCATGCCCAGATTGTTTCATTTGAATGCTCTGTTTAGAGTCAATTCATCTCAGATCAGATGAGAGAGAGAGAGACAGAGAGTTTGACGAGCTGATAAATGGTTAGTCAGCTCATTATATATATTAAAGCAAATCGAGAGGTGGGCTGTGAAGGGTGCCACATCAGCACTCTTGAGCCTCATGATGCCACATGGGAGCTCTTATGGATGCCATGTGTCATCATCCCATAAATATAGATAAATCTATCCAATTTTAAAACTAATCCCCTAAAATCTCTCCATTAATTTCCTTATTACTATCCCTAAAAAATCTCATCACACTTCTCTCCATTCTCCCTTCTCCTCTTTTTTTTCTTTCTTTCTTCAATTGCAAGTTACAGCACGTTAATTTTCTAACTCAATACCGTTTCTAACTTCTCCTCTCATTTGTAACAAATCTAAGCCCTTAAATCTAGATCTCAATACGGTTTCTAATCTCCCCCATTTTCTCACAATCCCACATTTGCTAACTTACCTCTTTATAATCCCAATCCTCAAAACAACCCAATCTCTCCAATAATAAAATCTCTCTCATTTTTTCTAAGCTTATATTATTCCTTCCCACAATCGGCACCCATTCCATTTTTCTCATTTCATCTCAATAAAACAATCAAATAGTGGGGTCCAATTATTTTAAACTCATGCATATCTTTACTCGTGCAAGTCATTTGTGGGACATGCTGGAATATTAAAACATTCATTCTCGGGACATGTCATTCCTCCACCAAGATCATTTTCATCCCACACTATATTCTCACACAATCAAAATTTAATAATTAATTTTCAAATCCATCCCATGTGATATTTTCTTAGGAGCGTATCCAAATGGGACCCAATTGTAAACCTCCATCCATCCGGTTCATTCCACTTTTGATGATGTGGCCCATGATCTTTATGGCCCTCATCATGTGCTAGGCAGGACGAGGATGAAAAGGGGGTGGGGTAGAAAATAAATAGGAAAACTTTGAACTTGCTCACCAACTCAAAAAAAAAAAATCGTTGTAGGTGAGGCCACCTTTAAACACACCATGATGCACCTTAATGAATTAGGATAAAAGGCCCACTTTTAAATAATACATTATGTGACCCCACCAATGATCCTTGGAACACCACGTCGACAAAGGCCTACTGTCCAAATGTCTAATTGGACACACCTTTAGATATTTGGATATAGGGCCTACTTTTATTGTAAAATCTATTCTTTTCCAATAATATCTCATAAAAGAATCACATATTTCATTATATTTTTTGAGCCCGGGCACCATACCTTTCTATTTAATTCTATAAGCTTACGCTTGTGGGGCCCACCCTTGGTTCATCCAAATGGACCAAACCCACGACCCCCCTAAATTGCACATGTCTATTAGCTTTTAGTCAGATTCGGATTTACTGAATCGTTGGATCGATTATATACCAATCGAATGGACTATTGACCATTAAACTTCTAGAGCCAGATAGATATGGTAGAAACCACGGTTGGAATAATTTTTTTGCAAAGAGATGGGTCCCAAGGAGTCTTTGAAATCCCCCCATCCCCACCCCCATGTGGGTCCCTAGGTGAACCCCACTACATACTTGAACTTACTTTATCCTAAGCTTTAGCTTAGAAGAGCTGCCCCTATATAGACACACATTCACCCCTATATAGACACACATTCATACTTATGTAATGGTCAATGTCTTTAAATTCAAGAAGTCGTCATGTTATGTAAGTTTATTTCATTTTATATTTATTTTCATTACATGTTAAAAGATTCTAATATTCAAAGATTATAAATTTCTTTACTTTAGATTTATTTTATCTTAATATTATTTTAAAAGAATTCTTAAATTTTAATATATTTTCATTTGCAAAAATTTCAATACAGGGCATAAGTTTTTATGAGATTTCAAAATAGGACTTGAGTTTTCCAAGAGGCTTTCAAACCAGGAGATCCGGTGTAAAAACCATACCCGCGGCCTATTTCCTCCCCATTTTTCTCAAAATCCCCATAATACCCTTCTGTCTTTTGAATGAAGTAAACCCAAACAGAGAAAATCCACACTCATTCCTTCCATTTCTTCTTCTGGCCTCCCATTCTTTAGTCTCCACCTCTCCTCCTTCGCCGATCATAACATAAAAATCATAGTGATAGATGGAAAAAGGCACATGAGGTCCTTGCTTAGTCCCAGCACATGCATCATTTTAATTGGACCAAGACAAGTGTTCTACCCTTGCCTTGAAGTTCAATCTCCACTTTACACATTCCAGTAACCTAGCATTCCCAACTCCAATCTCCACTTGGACCAAGACAGGTGTCATTTCCCTGTGTTGCATGCTTTTGTTTTATTCTCTATATATAATTTGTTACGCAGGTTAAGCATTTAGAGTTACAGAAAGCAGTTTGTATCTCTTTATATAATCTTATGGTTCGTTTGTGGTAATCATCATCGCATCCATCCATCCCATCGAGCTCTTCTATATCAACTTCATCTACTGGGATTATTGGAGTACAACTATATCATCAAAATTCCATGTATTTTGGTAGATGCTCATCAGCGAGGTAGGGTGCACACATGTGGTGACATGAGGACAGTTTAAGGTTCTGCAACTGGGGTCCATCTAGGTGTACATGGTTTAGGGAAAAGCTATTGGTGGGGCCCTAAGTACCAAACCGTATGACCCACCTCTTGCTTCAGTGACCCTCCTTATGATCCTCTCTCTCTCTCTCTCTATATATATATATATATATATATGCTCTGTCTCATTTCTCCAATGGGCGTCGGTGGTTACTCTCCTCCCTCTCTACCCTGTTTCATTTCTCCACTGGTTACCGGTGGAGGAGAAGTGGGAACGAAGGAGTGGGAGGGAAGAAGAATAAAGAGAAGAAAGAAATAAGGAACTAGTGCCTGCGGTTTTAGGTTTGGGTTTTTCCGGTTTGAATTTTTCATTCAAAAGATAGAAGGGTATTTTGAGAAAATGGGGAGGAAATTGGCAGGCAGGATGGGTTTTTGGTTGGATGTCCTGTTTTGAAAACATTTTGGGAAATTAAGTCCTATTTTGAAATCACTTTTTTATTTTGTCCTGATTTGAAATTTCATGAAAACTTAAGTTCTGTTTTGAAACTTTTCCTTTTCATTTTTGGCCGGACTTAGCACTGGTGTTTGCTACTAGTATATTATTATAATATACAAGCGTCTAAGTTAAGAATTAATACTACATCAAGCAGAGTGGAGTCATGCGCTGCTAGCAGAATGAGTAGTGCATTAGTGCCGAGTGTTATCATTTAAGGGTGGCAAACTGGCAATGGGTCAAGATCTCGCCTGGTCTTCGCGGTCCATTTGGATTAGCGTCGGTCATCGCGGGAACTGGTGAGATTTAGGGGGTTTTCTGCCTCTGGGGACAGTTGCGATGAGCGCTCCCACAGTTCACAGCTTGCTGGAGAAAATTTCCCTATCTGTATATTTATCTAAACAGGCTTTTAAGCAAGGCACGTGTAATTAAATGTTTCTAAATGATTAATTGAAATGCATTTACAAAGTGCTTTCTAAATGTTTCTAAGTGCACTTTTGATCCGATTGGAACGGTGGTAGAAGGCAAAAATCAAGTGGACTGGGTCCTTTCTAAATGTTTACCTTAGTTGGGTCTGGGATGGTTACATCTTCTAACTCATGCCTCTTCAAAATCTTCTTGGGCAGGAAAGTGAAACCTCGATTTTTGCCTTCTACCTCTATACTTTAGAGTACACAAACTCGCGAGAATGACTCTTTACCCCAATGGTAAGGAGTGCCAATTCTCATTGGGAGGTCCAGGATTGGAACCTGGCCCGCCCCCTCCACGCATATGCTGGACATGTGAGTTGTTATTACCTCAAAGGTGCGGATCCCCATCACCTCGCAGGTGTGAGTTGTCTCCTTGCATGTATAGGTTTTCACGATCACCTTGCATGCGTGAGTCTCTCATGTCCCAACCACCACGTATGTAACAATATCACTCCAAAATCCAAACCCCGAACAGCAATTTCTGTTAGATCATGTGATCCTTTTAATTTCAAATGTGGCCCTATATTGCCACATTAGCCCATTTATGCAATTATCCAATTTCCTCTATCTAATTGCAGTTATTAACTTAAGGTTAACTTTTAGTAGATAACTACTCGTCCATATCTTTATTACTGGAGCACTTTCTTTGATAAGCGGAAGTGATAAATAGAGGTACTGAAGAGGGTCCCTAATCGAGGAAGATAAGACTCTCGTGACCGTAAATATTTCATTACTCCATGCACAAAGACTTACATAAATTAGAAGATTTCTCTCAACTAGGGGTTAAATATGTGATCTTCAAAACTGTAAAAGAATCATAAATTCTAATCGTCGTGGCTGAAGATATGTTTCATTATCTTGCGCATTAAAAACAACAGATTCTAACAATTTCACCGTTCAAATTCTAATGACTACAAGAACTAGCTAGAACCCCATCAAAATCATGGGCCGTGGATTGTTGTTTCGTGTGGTCCTGATTGCATTTTCGCTATGCCATCCATTTGGAGTACGAGACTATAGTCCATGGGTTGGAAGCTTTGCGTTGGCCCATTCAATAAAGTGCGTATCGAGGGGCAAGTTCAAGAAGATCAAGACCTTATACATGTGGAGACCCATTATCACATCCGCAGGCCCAATAAGCAATACCCGTGATATTAGTTTCAGAAGGCGAGTCCAAGAAGGTCCAGATCCAATACACAATGCTTATCCATTTCTTAAAATGCTCTGATATTCCATTGTCATGGTTTTTACTTTTCTTAAATTATTATTATTATTTTTTAAACGCATGGGGATCTCCCACTCAGCTTAGCGTAGGAGCCTTTTGCTCTGAGTCGGAGAGGCACTCGATTCTGGACAGTTGAGAACTAATTACTAGGGGCACATGCAAACCTTCTTATCCACATATACTGGATAAAACTATGGGAGATAGCCAACTAATTTTTTATTATTATTATTAGTACTATTGCTACTGATGCTTATTGAGGCAAGCGTTTAGCGTTCCTAACCAGCTCAGTTACATGTTGGGACGGTATTTCTTGTTTGTGTGAGCTCAAATTATCAAAATGTTTTCGGTGTAAAAAATGAATGTACGAATTAAAGAGTTTACCGTTATTACAATTTAGAGAGAGAGAGAGAGCCTTAAACCAAATTACCAATGAACCCAGCCAGTAAAGAGTGAAAGATTTGGACCCGGTTACATCCCAGTTTATATCTCATAGACTCATACGATTCCAAATTCCAATGTAACTCTCACACCGTTCCCACAAATAAGAATGGAACCCTCATTGCCCACGACCATTCAAACTAGAGAATAAGAAAATGTCATGCCCGTTTAGTTTTTGTTCAGCTCCAACAATTGGTATAAATTGCCTAATTCATGATTTTAAAATTGTTTCATTGATGGACTATAATAGTAGGACTACAGTCCGACGGGACTAAGGCCGGAGACCCAAATCCGGCCCAAAATGGATCCACTAGATTTGGCCCAGTTCAACAGTCCAAATCATCAATTATCGGTCTCAGTTTAGTGGTTCAGTCTGGATCTGGGCCCATTGATAGTCCAACATGCATACAGCTACTGCTCATCTATTTCTGACCCATACCCTGCCCCATCAGCGGGGCCCACCTAGAAATCTAAACCGTTCAAATCACTAGCACTCCCTCCTCCCTGTCGGTGGCCAGTATGCCGACTCTACTGTGGCCAGCCCATACAGGAAACCTAAGCCATGAATAAATGGAAAAGGCTTTTAGTTGGTTAACTAGTTTCCTGCCCCAGAAGATTCAAGACAACTAAAAAGGCATGAGTTTGAGAACCTGAACCCAAGTGGCTGCAACCATCCCAATTCCCAAACCCGGCCAATTAACATTTAGAAAGGACCCAGTCCTACTTGATCTGTGCCTTCTGCCTCTACTTTTTTTAACACCCAGCCCCACTTGGTTTGTGCCTTCTACCACTGTACATTTGAGTATATAAGCCCTGCCGCCATCACTATCATTATTACAAGCACTTCAGAGTCCACACCCCCAACAGCAATTTCACCTTTCCTCCAACAGCTTGAAGAACCAGAACTGGGACGATCATGAACCATCGATTAATGTTGTTTTGTGCGGTCCTGATTGCATTTTGCCTATGCCATGCATTTGGAGTACGAGACTATAGTCCATGGGAGCGAAGCTCTGAGATGGCCCATCCAATCAAGGTCGACCCAGTTCATCTTCGATGTAACGGCCTTCCAGATCAACGTCTGAGGCCAAGCTCAACAACACAATATCATCAATATGGGCCTCTTAGCAGTATCGAGAGGCAAGCAGAAGAAGACCAAGACCTTACAAGTCTATTGCTTGCTTTCATCCTCTTCTTGGTGATCTTTGGTCCCCTGTTGGCATTGCCGTTCATGGCGCCACCTTGTAGTTGAAAATTTTCTTTGCAGGAGTCTTTAATGTGCTTGAGTTGCTGTCTCCTACTTTGAATCAGTTTATTTGCGACTTGGTGGGATATCTGGATATCCAATTAATAAACCCTTCATGTCACATGATGTCCCCAGAAGATTGGGTTAATATATTTGTGTTATCATATATTATTTTTATTATTGAAAAACTATCAAATGCTCCTGAGATGATAATTTATCCACAATGATAATATGTGCAACCTGTTAGATCTTAAACCTCTTCCATGCATATGTGATGAGCATAACAATTACTTGGATTAGAGATATCAACTGACTTATTAGTTGGCTTTGTTCCAACTTTAACTCAACTGGTTAGGGATTAGAAGCAGACAAAAGAGGTCGAGGGCTTCCTCTACAATTGGTACACCCTCTTCTTAATCGCAATAACACAAATCTCTACTTACATCGGTAGACGAACAACTCCACATTATCATAGATGAACAACACCAGATTAAAAAAGGAATATTGCTCATTATTATCTTTCTAATAAATGCAAGCAATACGAGAAGACGAAGGTATTCTTTGCCGGTTTGTTTGCACTTGAGTGAAGTGAAAGATGAGTGGAATTGGTCCCAATACTAAAAAATTCTAACTCTTGGATTCCTAGTTTACTCCTCTTTTATAAAATACTTATAAAATATAAATATATATTTACATGCATTCATGATAATCAATTCAATTTAATAAATTTACATATGCAAAAAAATACTATAACTAGGAAAGTAAAAGAAAAAAACATTGCATGTTATATTCTTTTAGTCCAAATATCGAATCAAAAATAACTTTCAACTTTCGTCAAAGTCAACGTTTTTAAATTTTTGACTCTAAACCTCAAGCTTCATTACTTAAAAAGACACATTAATTGTTTAAAATCAACCTATTAAATGCTTTAAAAAAAAACATCTTATTAAATGAGGTGACTCAATCAAGTCTTCCATGTATTTGACTCGGTCCTTCGTCAAAACGAGATAACTTGAAAGAGCCAAAAGTCAACTTGGGAAATTTTCCTAACTTGATTTTATAGACATAAATACATATATAGTGGTGGCAAACCACGTACTCTCGGTGTATGAGAAATATGTATGTATTAGCAAATCAGTCTGAGTGTATGAGTGGGAGCGTGTGTTAATGTGTGCGCATATGTGCATTCGTGCATGTGTGATCCATACAAGATGGAGATCAAGATCTAAACTATGGCCCAATTTGGACAATAAAATTGTCCAAATTCGGATTTTGCCCATATTAAGTCCTTTGGATGGCTGAACAAATTGGGGGCTAATTAGCATTACAATATGGTCATATATCAATGTGTTGAATCAATTGGATAGCTGTGTAACAGAGGCCCATTTTACTGCCTTGTTTAACTTCATCTTTTCCTCTTTCAAACAAATATAAATATAAATATCTAGAAACTCTGATTAGACTAATGAAGCCACGGACTCACGATGCATGCTCTCTATTCTCGGCAAGCATGCATGTATTTTTCACTTGATTTGGAAATAAGATATGGTTGGGTGGCCAAACAACAACCACCACCTTGCCACACAAACAGAGAGAGAGAGAGAGTGGGGCAAAAAGGCACATAGCTATAGCTCATAGTAGTGAACCTACTCATAGACGAATCGAGTTGAAAATGTTCTTAACTCAACTTAGAACCAAGAATTTTTAGCAAAAAAAAAAAAAAACCTTAGAAGAAAGAAGAGTGAGCCCAAATCCTAAAATCAAGTTAGGTTTTGGTCGAGTAGGTAAGTCATGCTGCACTTAGTTGAAGTGAGTTAGTTTAATCAATCAAATAACAAGAATGGACTCAACTCGAAACCAAATATAAATCTAAATACAACTTGAAAATGAAGGGTCAATCCAAACTATGAATTTCCGAGAGGTGGGTTTGGGTTGGGTTGATGGTTGGGTCTGGAGTTGCCCCCCTTGGATCACATAGGTCTAATGGCTAAAATTTCCCCCAGACTAGATTTGGAATGCCGGATTAAATTACCGAAACATGTGCAACAGAAGGTGCTGATGGTGAAATCTGGTAATCCACTAGTCTCCCTTGAAAAGATAAAAGGATCGTATGCGTATCTCATTTTACCATTTAAAATTCACAAGCCCATCTGTCAGACTTTAAGAAAAGGAACTTGGAGATGAATGTGCCTTTCTGGTCCATTTGATTATCCCTCTGCTTTTAGGCCCATCTAATTTACTGATCTGGTGAGGATTTTTACATGTTATATCATAACCTTGATCCAACCTTCCATTAAACTTCTCAGTTTCCATTTCTAAGAGCAAACTGGTTTGCATATAGGTAAGTAGTGAAGATTATAAGATAGTGGTGTAGATAGGACTTTGACTTTCCTTATATTTGAATTACTAGGGCAATTACTGAATATTCATTTTTCATGTTTCCTTAATTCAAATTCCATTGAAGGAGAGGTTATTTAATCATAATTTTTGGATAATTAGTGTTGATATTTCATTTTTCAAACACTTGTACAAATACAATCTTAGAATTTTTAGAAACTCAATTACATAAAACAAGTGTGCCCTAGCAAAATGTCATTGGAAAAGAATTAAAGTTTAAAATTTTAAGATCCTTCATGAGGTCACTACTTATCCACAAATCAAACATATATAATAAATAGCACGGGCAAAACAGAATAAAAAAAGCTAAAAGGCATAAGGGTTTGTTAGTGCGTCACTTTCTTGGATTTATTAGACCAGTAGAAGGTGCAACCAAGACTCCTTGGATGCTAACCAAACTAGTTAAAAAAATCATTAGCAGTCTCATAAACAACACAACACGCACTACCCCAGGTCATATTTTCTACCATTTTATGGGTGACCAATCTAAATTCTGTTTGTCACAATCCGGCGTTTTGACTTGGGGCTTGTGCTTACACCACCATATCTGTAAAGTACAAATAAAATAAGGGTTGTTGAATACCACCCCCAGTCTCTTTTTGTACATTTGTTACACACTGAAAAAATAATTGTACAAAAGCCCCAATATTTTGTTGAAGTGTCTTTCAATTAACTGTTGGTTGAATTTTTTTTTTTCACAGATGGAAGTCTTAACAGTCTTAATAAAGATAGGGCCACCCAAAAAGATCCATACATGTTGGGTCCACCAAATGGTCAAAAATATATATATATATATATATATCTATATCAAAACATAACAAGGTCCTTCCAAAGCTCTTCATCACAATCCATCATGCATCATACACTCACATAATCATGTTTAGAGGGAAAATAGTGATGACAAAATCTTGGTGAGTCCTGCTCTGTTTGGATCATTTAGTAGACCACTATCCAAAATGATATGTGAATTATCATTTGTTTCATAAATTTGGGTGTTTTAGCCTTTAACATAAACACAAGCCAGGATTTGTTTAAACCCCATCAGAAGAAAGAAAAAGGTTCGAAAAAGGGTTTTGTGAAGATTTCAACAAAAGATAAGGATTTTATGATTATTAGTTCCTCAATAGGTTTTACTTTTTAATAGGAAAGAAGGGAGGGGGGTAATTGAAAAAAAAAAAAAAAAAACCCATACTATAATGGGAGCCAGGGAAAACGAACCGAGGGCCATGATGACATGTCAACACTCAATTGGTCTAACTTGGGTGCAAGAAAACGATTGATACCCAACTTTGGTCTAAATTAAGGTGGATTGCTTGAAATAAGGGGCTGATAGACTCGTATGCTCATCTCTTGACATGCCAAATTGGTTATGGCAGCTGATCCACCAGCCAATACAAAAAAAATTCAAACCATGGGACCCACTGTCGATTGAGTGTGCGGCGACAATAATCTGATTTGGCTTTCCCTCTTTTAATTTGGACCATTGATTATTCATCATCATCCATTGAGGAATGACATTTGGATGGTAATGACTGTCTAATCAACGTGATTTATGGGGAAAAAGACTTGTTTAATGGGGCCAATGGCATGGATTGGTGTACATAATTTCCAGTTGTATGGTGGATGACAGTTTAAACTTTAAACACAGTTTTCCCTCATGGAAAAATGGCACCTCTGGCGTACACAAATGATTATATGAAGCTTCGAAATGTTGGCCCACTTGCCAGGGAGATCTACATTTCTGATGATGAGTTGATCTTAACACTAATCAGTTAGTGGCCATCAATGAATAGTTTATCAAGAAAAGGTTCATCAGATCAAGTTCAGCAGCAGGAAAATTAGTCATGATGATTGGGATTGTTTGATTAAGTAATTATTGAGATTAAATCCAATATTTAGAAAACCAGACAAGGGTAGGAGCTGCTTGGCTGGACAGTTTGGTCCAAAATGGTTCAACTCTGTTCGATCAGCTGGCATAGAACTAATTTGATATATTTTCTTACTTTGTTTTATCAATTTAAGGTGTTTTGAATGAATTTTTATCATTCGAAAACCAAAACTAATGCAACCATATCCATCAAAACTTACAGGCTTGTGCGAGAATAGTACTAGTGTGAGTGACATCCCAAGAAGTTCTCATATGGCTCCCTTTTTCAAAATTAGACTAACATAATGTATATTAAAGTATTAAATTATCAAACCAACTGGTATTGGGTGAAACTGGGTCTTAGAAGATGGTCTGGTCTAGTCTGGACTTATATCTCATCCATGTTATAGCTAGTTTGGTAACTCTACTAATAGAGTGAAGAGAAGAAAAATCGATTTTGAAGAAAGAATAAAATATAAGTAGGTTATGATGGTAATTTATTTTTAGTTGTTTGTTATTGAATATTTTCCACTTAAGTAAAGTTTTTTTTTTTTTTTGTGTATTTTAGTGGATAAAGTGGGTTGTTTTTTTACTTTTTTTTTGAAAAAAATAGAATATATTTTAAATTAAAGTACTTTTGATGTGGTATATTATTTGAAAAATGAAGGCTTTCTTAAATTTTACTGTATTGGTTAAGTGTCAAACTAGCCCTAATAGAGCCCACAATATAGAGTTGGCAGGGTTTTGGTTTGTTAGCTGGCACACATAGGAAGACAACCCCTAGGAAGACAACCCCATGCCCTCTCTCCTATGACAACCCCTAGGAAGACAACCCCATCTCTCTCTCTCCCTCCTTTTATCCTTTTAGAATCCTCTATATAAGGGATCTTTATGTTGAAACATAGCAAGAGGTGGTAGGACAGACGAAGCTGAACCCAAGTTGTAGAGCTTGTAGCAAGTGAAGGCAATGGAGATAAGGAGAGCGTTCCTGTGGGTGTTGGTGTTGATGATTATGGGAAGAGGAGAAGGGCAATTGGCAGAAAATTTCTACAGTTTTAGCTGCCCCAATGCAGAACTGATTGTGAGGCAGGCTGTCACCACAAAACTATTCCAAACGTTCGTCACCATTCCTGCAACTCTTCGTCTCTTCTTCCATGACTGCTTCATCGAGGTATATACATAGATATTTGAAGTTCTTTTTGGTCCCTTTCAATCTTAAACTAAGTGCAGGTAATTGATTAGTTTACGCATAAGTTGCCGTTGTTTTGTTCTTTATCATAACTACTAAATTAGGTATTTAGAGTTAAAAGAGTAACTGAGGACAAGGCAACTGAGTACCAAGAATCCAAACAAGTGGGGTTCGCTGATTTTTCATGATGTAGGAGAATCCATTTTCCACACCATGACGTTTTCACCTTTGGAAAATATGAGGAGTTGAAACTTGAAAGTGGAAATAGGTTCCTCCACAAAATAGTACTCAGGCAAGAAAAAATATATATATTAATAATTAGGGGGCACTGATGGTCCTCAATGGCCTAAACATGACCCAAGACCCGCAAACTGGGCCATATTTTTTAGGCTTATGGGCCGTACCAGTGCCTGATTTTCAGTATGATTGTTAAATGGGACGGGCCTGGGCTTATACAGGCTTAAAGGTCCACCGTCCTGACATATTTGACATAAAGGGTGGCAGCTGAGTATATTTTGCTTGGGATGGGCCTGGGCTTTATCTGTTCTTGATTTTAGCCCAATTCCTAACTGGGCTGAGCGTGGACAAGATTCAACAATCCCAGCCCATGATCAATATTAGTGATGTGATTATATCCATGCATTCATCCAGATAAAAATCACAGGATGGCTGATGTTGGTTCTTCTCTCTTCAATCATGGAGGAAGAATAGAGCACATAACCCAGATAGGATCACAAATTTCAGATCATGGGTCCAATTCAAATGATTTCGACCAGTGTCATCCAGTGGGCTCCACTCGAACTCTTCCAAGCATTGGTTGAACTATCAGGATTTTCAGCGCTACTTTTCCACTGCAGCCTACAAATGATTGTTGGTTTTTATAGGGTAATTGAACTTAGCCAACGACCTGGCCCATGTAGATACCAGGACTCATATTCAAGCCCAATAGGCCTTCAAGACGGAAAGACAGTCTAGATCTAGCCCATTTATGGAAGGATTCTGTTGAGTTTGGGCCTTCAAGGTTATATAGGGCCCCAATTCACCCACTCCAGTCAACTATTGTACCAGAAAATTAGGCCCTCACGTTCAACTATTGTTCCAGAAAATGAGTCCCCACCATTGTCCTAAAAAACAGCCCAGTTTTAGGCCAATATAGTGCGGGCTTGGGATGGGGTCTGGCTGGCCGATCCCAATAATTAGCACCTCTACCAAAGGTAAGAGGCCAATATGGAGCAGTTGTGATCACCAAGTGTGGGTCCAAACTCATCCTGGCCAGGAACTGTTTAACACCATTATTTGGGTTACATCCGCAAGTTCATAGCAACCAATTCCTATTGCATTAAAGAGCTCTTGAGTGATTAATTAAATCATCTGCATTAACCGGTCAAATACCTCAGATCTTTGATTTACTCTAGTCTTGTTCCGTCGTCTTCATTTCTGGTTTGATTTGCAGGGCTGCGATGCATCGATCATGATCGCTTCTCCAAACGGGGACGCTGAAAAGGATGCACCAGATAATCTGTCACTAGCTGGTGATGGGTTTGACACTATCATCAAGGCTAAACAAGCAGTTGAAGCTCAATGCCCTGGAGTGGTCTCTTGTGCAGACATTTTGGCCATGGCAGCTAGAGATGTCGTTTTCCTGGTAAATAATCTTTCATCTCTGCATAATACTAAATGGGTGAATCCTACTATCTGATCGAAGATTGAATGCTGATAAGAATTCAAACCAATTTGATCTCACAAGTTCTATAAGATTGAGCCATAATCTTCATCTCTGCTATAGTAAACTTTTTTCATTAATGGTGGTCTTAAAATTTTAAACAAAAGTATACTCAAAATTTAACTTGGCTGGTTCTTATGCAAGTTTCTTGCTTGATTCCAACCCGTCTCCTTTTTGTCGGAGCTTAGGACTGATACATACTAATACAAAACTTGTTTCATCTGAAAGCTTTTTTCAACAATAAGCAAACCATACTGATTTTCTTCGTTTCTTATGGTGTTTATTGCATGACAAATTGATAAGGCCGGAGGACCGCTGTACAACGTAGAACTTGGTCGCCGTGACGGTCTAATCTCTAAGGCGGGACGTGTCCCCGGAAACCTGCCTGAGCCCACTTTTGACCTCAATCTCCTCAACTGGATTTTCCGGAAAAACAACCTCACTCAAACAGACATGGTAGCTCTCTCAGGCGCCCACACCATCGGCTTCTCCCACTGCAACCGCTTCTCCAACCGCCTCTACTCATTCAGTCCCTCCTCCCCAGTGGACCCAACCCTCGACCCATCATATGCTCAACAACTGATGTCATCATGCCCGCGGGATGTGGACCCCACTATTGCCATCAACATGGACCCCAACACTCCCAGCAGGTTTGACAATGTCTATTATCAGAATCTAGAGGCAGGGAAAGGCCTGTTTACATCCGACCAGGTGCTCTTTACTGACCCAGCATCCAAGCCCACGGTAGCCAACTACGCGGCGAACCCAGCCAGTTTTGCGGCCGCATTCGTGGAGGCAATGAGGAAGCTTGGAAGAGCTGGGGTGAAGACAGGTAACCAGGGAGAGATCAGGAGGGACTGCGCTGCTTTCAATTGATAAGATGGAGACTGGATTGTTTCACTTCAAAAATAAACAAGGTGCAATGATCAGAAAGAAAAGAGAACACAAATAAGTTCTCGATCAATGATTTTCTTCTCTTTTTTTTTATGGTTTTGTACCTTCTTCTGTAGTTTGTATGAGCACATAATGTTTCCCTTTGAAACTGAGTGTTCAAAGAGGACATGAATAAGTAGCAAATGAAACAGAGATTCTTTTCATTCATTGTCTGCAATAGTGTCGTGGCAATTGACATTCATCACGTTCAGTGGCTGCTACTCCAAGGATCTTTGAAGAAATGATGTTTTGGGCATTTATAAGACTCTTTACACCCATTTTTGTGTTTTATTGGATGGAAGCATCTGATGCTGTTTGCCATTGAAGAAAAAGATAAAAAAGATTGAAGCCATTTTCATTGAATCCTTCAATTTAGAGGAAAATTAACCCATCTGTAAATGGAATGAGTTGGCAAGTGACCAAAAAAGGGGCCCCGCATCATAAGATAGTATCTATTTGAATGGTTGGCTGAATGTGGCGAAAACAGGTTTGTAGGTAGATGGGGCTTGGAACAAGTGGAGAAAACGATCCAAGGTACAAATTTTAATCTACACATCAATCCTAGATAGATTTCAAAACTTGAGCTGGTTCTCTCCCTAGGCTTCCATCGTACTACAGTAATTCTGTTAGCCGTACGGGGTAGGTATTCATTTTCCATCTCTCTTCGGGAGACAATCTCATAAGATTGACTGATGATCATTTTTGGAGAAAAGGCTTTGTTTATTCATTTTTAGCCACTTTTAGACATGAACCACTTTCAGAAATACAGGTCTGAGAATTCAAAGGAATTCTGCATTATGTCTTTTCATTTTGTGAGTGAAGAAATTCATCTCTTCGTCAGCTTCCAAGTTAGCTTCCAAGTTCCAACAGAGGAAGGAATGAACGAAACACAGCCTTCAAACGCCGTCAGACATTAAATCAAGGCAGAAAATTATCATATTAGCAATGGTTGTCTAGCATCCCACAACATTCCGGGTTGTGTGAATGGCAAAAACTTTTACATATAACCAGTGAAAAAATCCTCGACCAAAAGTGAGCCTAAGAAGTTTGGTCCATGTAAAATGCATTGACAGACACAAAACTGGATTTAAGTGGGGCAGTGCTCTAAAGCCCTCGGTTCTCTGCCCCAACAATCATTAAACACAGGAAAATTGCCAATCAATTACACATATCAATAGAATCAAGTCCCAATACCAATTAAAAATTCTCTCATCATGATACGCATATCAACAATATGAAAATTAGATGAAGAATAAATGAGTTATGGTGCATTTGTTTATTTCTCAGGTTCTTCAAGTCACAGATACAACACGGGCTAAATAAAGCAATACAAACATCATGATGTCCAGAAGTCGGTTTGAGGCCGACAATTAGCACTAACCAAATGTCTTTTCCTAGAGGCTAACCAAAATGACTAAGTAAACTGCAACTATATGCATCTGTCCTCATGATTTAGATCATCAAGCCACGCCTCCACTTGTTGCTGTCCGGATTATCTGAAACAAAGCTGGTTGAAGCAAATAAATATTAATCAGCATACCCTCCAATTGACTGCATAAATAACACGAACCAAAGAAGATAACATAATCAAGCGCATGCATGCCCACACGCCCACACAAAAATAATGGAAAAAAGCTTGTAGTGAAATTTTATTTTCCGCTACTTCCTACACATTTTCTTTATAAATATATTTTAGCAGTGCCTGATGGTTCAATTGGTGCCTCATTTTCTTTAAAAACAGCTTGCGGTGAACTTCCATTCTCTACAACTTCGTGCAATTTTTCTTTCTAAATATATTTAAGCAGTGCCCCATACTTTACTTAGTGGCTCATTTTCTTTATTTATTCCGGGTGATTATGAAAATTTTTAACCCAAGTTTGGATAAACTAATCAATTCTTTAGTTCAATTGCTAGTGAGAGTTTTTCAAGCCCTTGGAATAAACAAATCAACCTTTATTTCAGCTGAGTATGAAATTTTATCACCCCTTAGATGGGGATTATGTCTTTATTTATAGAATCCCTAGGTTTTATCATTGTAAAAGAAAAACTCCTAATCTAATTAAAACTATAAAAAAACTTCTAAACTCCAAATTTACCAAATATATGCTCTTCAAGCATTGTAATTTGTAAGCCATCTAATAATGAGTCTCCTCCATGCTAAAGATAACTCTTTGAAATTTCCTCTTGCAACTAATCTCCAAAAGACTAGAGCTCTGTGGAATCCGGTTCCAAGTGCTTGTCTGAATAATCTCTTTTCCTCACTAGAACTCCACCTTTTGGAATTATTCATGTAAAGTTCTTGTTGATAACTAGTTGCTTATATGTCCATGGCTGGTTTTGGCACTGGTTGTGCATCTCATATCTCTCCTTTCCTACAGCTAGGTTTGACACTAGTTGTGGTCTTGCATCTCTATTTTGGCTGCACAGGTTATGAACTTATGATTATAGCAACAGTCTGCCCTGAACCGACCATTGGCATTGAAGTCACATCCACACCTTGGCTCGTGACCAGTTTTATCTCATGGCCACTGCTTGTGCTCAAGGAGAATGGAGATCCCTTTTTTTTCAGAATCCAAATATTCCATTCTAATTTTCTCAAGTTAGATTTTTAACCCACCTAGGAGATGAGTTTCTGAGGATTCACAAGTTTGGAGGAGTTCAGTTGCCATAAGAAAATTTTGATGAACATATAAAATACATTTGAGAGAATCCTGTGTTGCTATAGTTCACTGAGAGATTTATCAGTTTAATTTGCATCCAAAAGATACGAGGGAATTCGGCAATTTTTTAATTTTTGGAAGGTAGGGAGTTCAGCAAATTTAATAACGGAATATGGTTATATTGAAGTTATTCAGAAATTGAGCTCATTTTCAACTGTCATTTATCATACTTGCAAAATATAAAGGAAAAAAAGGCAGAAACGGGCCCCTTCATTGAATATTGAGTACTGATGCCAAATTCTTGGTACAAAGGGACAGCATGGGTTCACAACAACTTATATCATCAACACTGGCTGGAACCTTTTCCAGCCAATGTGGAGCTGACCAACCACTACTTTAGCTCAAAGTAGATCAAAATTTGGGTTTGGCATAGAGTTCAACACCAGCATCGTTTTCTTAGGGCTTGAGACCAAAATGCCGAGCACAACACATGGCAGAGGAATTGGAGATCCAAAATAAATAATAGCTTTTATTTCAAAAATTACATCACATCTGAGATAAGCATAGTTAAACAAGTAACAAGCATCTAGATGATCATGCTAAACAAGATTCCCTAATGATATATATAAGTTTGGTTTGCAGCTGTTGATATGTACCGGACTTATGGATTGCAGTAAGTTATAAAAATAACAAGATTCTAGAGTCCAAACTCCAAAACCATGGTAGACCCTACTTTGAGTCTCAGGGAAGCCAGATCACTTGTTCATGTATCCAACTAGGGTACAGTACAACAGCATTTTCAAGCAAGTTTAAATGTGTCAGATTCTGTATAGCATGAAAAAATTGTTAAAGAACAAAAAAAAAAAAAAAAACAACTACTCAAATGAGAAGTAGGGTGGTCTTTTACTCTCCTCCACCATATGCCAAGTGCATTGGTTCCAAGCCCACTTAAAGGAGGGTTGCATTGAATCAGTAGTAGGATATAACATATTGCCACACTATTTCTTTATTGCTTTGCTTCTATGTTATCAGTAGAACTCACAAATGCAAAGACCTATATTAATAGGATAGGGTGATGGCAGCAACAACGATGATAATGATGAATTGATGATGATGAAAGGCAGTGTGTTAGTAAAAGATAATGCAGATAGATAAGGAACTTACAGGACCCAATGACAACAAACACGAAGAATCCAAGCAAGACAGGCCCAACTGGAGAGTCAGTTCCTTTCTTTGCAACAGTTTCAGGCACAGCTCCTCTCTTAGTAATGTTCTTCTCAAACTTCTCCACCTTCCTATCTGCAAGACGCCTTGAAGTTGTCTGTAGAACAATGCATTAAGTTAAAGCACAGATTCTTAGAAGAAGTGCCATAAAGATGGAGAGAAGACAGTTTGTTGAAAAATGTTTCAAGAAGAAAGTGAAAATTTTAGTTGTAAGGCCCAAGATCCAGATTCCTGAGAATAAGACCCATGGATGATAGAAATCTAGTGCATGAATTGTGATCATAGAGGAAAATCAAATTGATTAAGCACATCAATCAGGCACTAAGTCTAACACATGCAGGAAGTAAGTCAAAAAAGCAATTCATGTTCCAGATTCTATGAAAATACCATGCCTATTAATAAAAAGTAGCATCCTGTAGGTAAAAGATTTAAAAAATACAAATAGGAGAAATAGTCAAAAAACCCAAATCTAGGTATCAATAATGAAGAATAAGGTGTGAGAATTGGATAACTGGCATAAGGCATGGGTGCTCCCCACGTCGTGCGCTCAAATCCTGCCCTAGACTTACCCGTGCACGTGGTGTGGGTTTCATGCATATGCCCGGGGAATAGTGTTGCTGGGTTATATACCATGGGGAAACCCTCATCATAAATAATAATAATAATAATAATAATAATAAGCACGATGACAGCTCACTGGTAATGCACCTCCCTCTTCATGGGAAGAACCAAGGATTGATCCCTTGTAGCTCTATTAGTGAGGAACTTGGCTATCGTGTACGAATATTTTACAATAGCAGAATAATAATAATAATAATAAATGAGCAAAAATGAAAGGCCATAACTTCTACTCTGTAGGAAAAAGTTTTAACAAAACATCACCTACAGAAGCATTCCTTTATCTTTCAGTGAAAATATATTTTTAATTTATACTTCCTAATTTAAAAGTAAAATTGAAGAATATTCCTAACTAAACTGGCATCCTGTTTCCACACGAAACTATTCATAAGGAAATACCATTGGCTTGTTTGGGCCATGTGGTCCACCAATGATCATGGCTGAGATGGATAGGTGAGGCTAAAACTATCTAGGAATTATTACAAACTGTGAATAGAAAATCTAGGGTGAATCAAAGTTTATAAAAAAAGAGTTTTATCAATGGAATTGAATTGCTATTGGCACATATTGCAGAGAGAGAGAGAGAGAGAGAGAGATTTTCATAATTTTGGGAAAACTGATTCTAAATCTAAAGTCAAATGCGATCCAATATGGCACATATGTTCAATAAATTAAATAAAAAATCAAAACAAAAAAAGCCCTTGTTGATGACAATGATAGTTAGAATAAGTTCAAGTTCAATGTTAAATAACAGAATACATGAATTTCAGCTTAATAAGGATGTGCAAAAGAGCTAAAATCATAAGAAGGATAGAAGCCCAAGAGATGCCACAAAGAAATTCATTCCGATATCTTGACCTGATAATTCATAAGAACAGAAAGATTGAGGAAGAAGTCAAACATATGATAAAAGTAGGATGGAATAAGTCAAACATATGATAAGAGTGTAGACTTGATTCTAAAATACTTTGTGATCGGAGCATAACAACAACATTGAAGAAACTTTTTTGTAAAACATTGATTAGAGAGCTATAGTCAATAAAAGAAAATATTGACCAAACAAGAAATAGCACAAATGAGAATGTTGAGATAAATGTATGACTAAGAAAGATAGATAAAAATAAAATAAAAGAAAGAGCGCATTCAGGAACACTTTGGGGTAAGCTATTAAGAGAGACTTATTTGATATGATTTGGACATGTTGAGTAAAAGAACTTCCATACAAGATATCCCACCAGGCCGAGAAAGACATCAATGAAAGTATAAGGTTATAACTCATCCAAGAATCATCATCATCATGTTCATAAGAGCTTATAGTTGGAATTAGCTACATGAATTCTGTTTCTCCATTCCGATCTATTTTGAGTCAAATCCTCAGATAAGTTGCACGTCTTCAGATCTATACCCATTCTACATGAATTCTTGAAAGTGCTCATTTCTAATTTTACCCTTACTCTCAAAATTGCTCATTCCTAATTTTTATTATCTTGTTTTATGTTATTTTAGTAACTTCACCATTTTTTTACAGCCAATCCCAAGCTCGGATGAAGAAAATGGGTTGCCTTAGGTAGGTTGACACTTAGCGTAAAACTTTGTCACAATGATCAGGAATCAGGATAACCTAATGCTAATTTGCAAGGGATGTGATTGATATAATCAGGAATCAGGATAACCTAATGCTAATTTGCGCAATATGTATATATCTTTCCTGAGAGAGAAAGATAAGAAATCTGTCCATGTATCCTTCCTCCAGCTCCAAGGTGGAGACATCGATAAGCCTTCTCTCTGCCACAACATTAATCATACAAACTAGATCTATTGGATATTCAAATCATCAGACCAAAATCATCCTAAGAAAACAGGAATAGATCGATAACAGAACCAATTACAGATCAAACTAAAACAAAATGATCGAATCGGCCGATCAACTTCGAGAAATCTCAACAAAATAAAGACGAAAACAAACCCTAGATATGATCATCTGAACCAAATTGAATAACTTCGAAGAAAAACGGAGAAATTACCATGATTGCCGGCAAGATCTGCAGATAGAGACGAAACGAATAGGCTCAGCGCTCTCTCTCTCTCTCAATGGCCCTGGATTTTGACGAGGGGCCCTTTTATAGACAGGATCTGAAAAGCAACGATGGCGTATCCGGTTTCCACGTGGCCGAGTAAATCAGGACCGTCAAAAGCGTGGGCCATATTTAATTGAAATGAGTCTGAGAAGCGGAAGAAGTCAGCGGGCGAGTGTGGGGGATGGAACGTGCAGGTAGAATTGGCACGGATTGACCGAAAAGCCGCGTGTTAGGAAGAGTTGGTCACATGGGACTGAGCCTCAATTGCTGGGTCCACGTTCGGTGCAGACAAAATTCAACCCTCACGCAAGGGCTTGGGTCCGGATTGAAAATTTCTTCTCTTCCTGGTCTACGGTCTGCGGCCCATCTTTGATCATTACTAAAGACAGCCCTTCTAACACTCTTGTCGTTCCATGATTTGGAATCAGGCCCAATTTTACCCTTTTCGATCTTTGATTACCTGCTAGATTGAATCTCAAAAAAATATGATTAGAACTCCTTTAGACTTTAAGGCTGTTAAATTAAGGATAATTTGATGGGAGTGATTTTTTGACTGACCCTTATCTCTAAAAAGACTCCATCTACTCTCTTCTCGATAAGAGACATGTATCTAAGTGGGCCCTGCGAGTGGGACCATATATGGATAATATATTATTTGTTTGTACAATAAAACTTTTCCATTGTTACTGACTATATATATCATTAACTTACATTTTGTGACACACTTAAACCCTCAATTACCTATTGCCTCCAGCGTTGGTAGTTGTTAAAGGGTCGGGCAAACTTGAAGTTGTCCAAGCCCTACCCTTAATATATTCAAACCAAGCCATGGCAGGCAAATGACATTGACGACTTCCACTACCTAGGCCCTTACCCGCCCCTTACAAGTCAAGGAAAGGACTCGAGGCAAGAAGATAAGACAAAAAATCAATTTTTAAGATTTTCTACATTGCCACTCGAATCCTTTATAAAGATGAGAAAAGGGAATTGTGATAAGACAAAAAATCAATTTTTAAGATTTTCTACATTGCCACTTGAATCCTTTATAAAGATGAGAAAAGGAAATTGTCTCACAATTTCTTTTGCAATATGTCATTGGGATTCTGTAGCACTTTTGTTTTTTAAGTTGTGGCCCATTCAAGAGTAAGCCATTGGCGTTGAATCTAAATATGATGCTAAGTATTAGACACAATAACCAAAGATAAGTGATATGCTCATAAGAACCCACAAAAGAATCATTCTCAAATTAACCCACACTTGTGCTCAAATAAAGGCATGCATATATTTCATGAATAGCATATAGGTTCACTTGTACAACAACGATATACAAATGAGTTGTTCAAAAAGAAATCACATAAAAATCATACATGGCTTATTAACGTAGAAATCGCACGAAAGTCATCATATACAAAAAAATCACCTTAAAAAAACCAAAAAACATTAAATGAGACTCGCATAAGAACTCAAAAACAGAATTGTATAAAAATCATACCCAGAGAAACCCACATACATGCTCAAATAATTTAACACCTATAAATAAGAAAAATAAGAGGGCCGGGCCGAGCATAGTATTGTCCAAACCGGGCCATTAAAATGGCAGGCATGAAAAAAATCTGTCCTAGTATGCGAGCCTTTTGAGGGCCCGCCCAGATTGACTACCCGATTTTTCAAGGTTTAATTCTTCTTCTTTTTATTAAAACGAAACCTCTTTTGCACCAACGCGTGATGGATTCAAGTGTAACTTTATATTAGGTCAACAGACCATATGTTTTATTCAAGTTCAGCTTACAAAATCATTCATGAAAAAGTGCGATTACCCACAACTCTCCCTTTAATTGGAAGACATTGTCGTCTCTTTATCCCAAAGAGTCCTTCTGTTTTGCTGAAAATTCTTAATAATACAGTCAAGGTATGCAAGTTACTTCATAACAAAAAAATTTCTAATGATGTCATTTGTCCTATATGCACAACATCAGAAGAATGCTATATTTCTTTACAACCATGCAAAAGCATTATTGTTTGGCTCTAAAATAGGAATGTTATTATATTCTATTGCTTCTCTGAGGATTAGAGATTGGTTGGACTCCTTTATGGATCTTTGTGTTACGATGAGTCCACCAATTAGTTCTTAAACGAAATCCCGGGTTCTCGCTTTTTTGTGGGCATTGTGGGAAAGCAGGAATGATTTTTATATTTAGGGGCACAAAATTTAAGCCTATTAGCACAATCATATGCAATATAAGAATGTTTGTTGCCTCAATGGCCAATAATAAAAAGGCCTTCAAAGGACCTTCATACAATTCCCAAGATTTCAGTATAAGGAGTCCTAGAGGCACGACTTAGGTGTTCTTAGATGCATCTTTTAGAGCTATGGATGGAAAAGCGGCTTTGGGTCTGCTATTTGGTTTGACGGTTCTTAGATTCATGCAGGATCAATTAATTGATCCAAGGTTTCCTCTTCAAAAAAAGCTGAGGCAAGGATTGTCTTTTACGCAATGAAGGAGGCTAGGTCACGGGGATTTCGTAAAATCCATCTTTTGTCGGACGCCCTCGAGGTGATTAGAGCCATCAATGGGTTAATGGATTGGGCTATCCAACCTATTTTGTGGGACATCAATGAGTTGAGGTCCAAGTTTGAAGACATCTCCTTTTTCCATATTCATAGAAGGCTAAATCAATTTGCTCATGAACTTGCCAAGAACTCATATAGACGATGGGTTTGTGTGGGACTAACAAGGGATTGATCTTCTTTGTAGTCTTTGAAGCTCTTCTTGGTTTTTGGACTATTAACATTCTTTTTATGAACTCTCTTGAATAAAGCAGGGAGTTCAAAATTCTAACGAGACAAGAAATGTATGATGTAGCAATTATCAATAATTCTCAATGTCAGAAATGCTTGCAACCAAATAAGTCCTATGAGTTTCTCTTATCCCTATAAAGTATCCTATTATTAACAGAAAAGTTCTTTTTAAAGTTGGGCACTAATCACACATGAAGATGTAGCTTGCCCAAAATTCAAACCCTAGATAGCTAGGTGAGAAACGTGGTTGCTAACCAACCGAGTAGCTTCACATTCTCAAGCACCAATTGAACTTAAAGGAGTCCAAGTTCCGTGCTTTGCTTGTGGGCCCGCTTCCTGAAAGTATCCTAACTAGTAATAGTGGATAATTAGAAAGCTTTAAATCATGGATTAAGAAAGGGCAATAAACTAGGTGCATCACCCATCGATCCACCCACACACACTCACCCGAGTCCCCTCATTATCAACATCACAACCAATGATTGATCCCTACTCGTTTTTTGTGGAAGGTTTGAAGTGTCAAGTGAATTAAGAGCCTGTTTTTTTACAAGAATTTGTCATGTTGAGATTTTTTTTAGACATGATGTGACATCTTATTCTCTAGCATTTATAGATGCTATAAATATTTTAAATTTTCAGCCACCTAAAATGACTCAAATGACCTTTGAAATTCCTTATATTTCATCCCAGCTACTCTTTTGTGGAATTTATGAATGCTCAAGTACAAATGAGGATTCAGAATTTCCACCTTGCTGGAGAATTTCAAAATTATGCAGACATAAATTTCAGTAAAATGCACGCCCTATCAAACGACCGCTCTTTGATTACGTGTAGAGTTACCACTTAAAACAGACAGCTCTTTCAAAACTGAATCGAATAACCTATGAAATGCAATTGGTTGTCATTGGCTAGGGTCGCATGCTGGAATGTTCCCAAACCAAGCTGTTACAAGTTAAGACCATATCAATGGCTAGATTGAGTCCTTCACGTGACAAACATGGTAACGATGAGTTACGTTGAGTCCGGTTTCATTGGTGCAAATAACAAGTATATGCTCAACTTATTTAATAATCAATATAAACAAAATGTCGACCTGTTAAAAGGGTCAGCAGAAAATTAAAATCAGGGATGACAATGGATCAAGTTGAGTTGACTCAACTGGAGTTCAATCTATTTATTACGTATAATAAAAATGTGTCGCGACCCCGGACCGGGGTCCGGGCCCAAGAACGATAGTTATGGTGTTGATGTGTGGTTACAACAATGAATATAAGAATATACACTAATTTAATTTCCCACATGTTTCCGCGGTGAGGATTTCACATACACTTACAAAACATTTACATTGGTGCGGAAGCGTGTAGCAAATCAAATTCTTAATCCATACCCAATACAATACTGATAAATACATTTAAATGACATGGCGTCAGAGTGAGCAATGATCTCATTGGCATTCCCAAAATATATAGTTAGAAGTTGAAACAAAAGATCAGTTAAATTAACATTCCTAAAAAATAATGGCCAACAAAGGCCAGTACAACCAAAAGTGTAAATCAATTGTCATTCTTTATACTCCCCAAAATGTTACGCAGCTTAAAGCTAAACCAAATGTCTAAATGACATTGTTAGCTTGTCACTCCACTAATCGTTGCGGTTCATCGACTGCCTCCTCCGGCTCCTCCTCGAAGGCAATAACGGGGACTGGACCTGAGTACCACAAAAATGGGTCAGACACGACGGTCTAGCAGGTGAGTAAATAGATAACACAATAAGCGAAATCAAAAGATAAATTGAAAAGACATTGAAATCTATCCAAACGTTTATTTCCATAAAACAAGATATATCATTTGTCAAAATGCATACATAAGATAAAACATGCAGGATATCAAAGAACATGGAACTAGCAACATGGCGACCACACTAAAGCTAAATCCTCTCTACCACTAATGTGATGAGAGCACATTTAGTGCGTTGGGCTCGAACACGCGAAGTGACGAGAATCAACAATATATACATATACATATAGCTAGACAAGACTACGGCCATGGAATTGGGTAACGGGACAGGACATGATCCAAGTTGTAACTAGCGGGAGCACGAGAGGGAGGCCCAAGTCAGTTGATCAAACTGACAAGGACGTCCAAGTTTAGTGGTGCCGACTCATAGGTTACATGAGAAATCAAAACATGTACAAAACTATATCGGTATAAAACACTCAGGCAGGCGGGGCATGGTGCTCATAGGCACACATTTCACATCATTATCTTTTCATGTATAAACAGGGCTGGCAGGACATGTCAGGTGCATAAATCATAGTTTGAGATAAAACCAGAGATATCGGGAGAAACCGGGTTAAGATAAGTATAATCTGAGTAAAACAGTACAATGAATCCTTATACAATTATGGACTATGTATTGGGACTTCTGTATTCCCATAATATGTATAAAGACCTTGTATGTCTATTATTGCTCTTGGCATAGTACTCGAATGATGATAGACATTCCAAGTTTCCTTATACAGTTTGATAAATCCACAATTCCTAATACATTTTTCGAAGTGGGATTTCTTTCCAAGTCAATCTCCTTATGTCATCCCCTAAGTCTTTCCGAGGTGGTAAGGCATCAAAACAACCCATCCAGACCTTAAAATACCATATCTGAAAACAATAGAAAAGACCCAGGAATTATGTACAGTTTGCTCGAGTGGACAGGAAGTTCGCTCGAGCGGACTGGTTCGGGTCAGAAGGGCTCAAGTGAAGAAAGAGGGAGGCTCGAGCGACTAAGGTTCTGTGAGGGGTTTGCTCGAGCAAAACTGAGTTCGCTCGAGCGAAAAAGGAGAGAGGCTTGAGCGACCAAGGTTCTGTGAGGGGTTCGCTCGAGCGAGATTGATTTCAATCGAGCGAACTACTCCGGAACAGGAAGGCTCGAGCGAAGCATGTGGTTAGCTCAAGCGATTGAAGTTCTGTGAAGGGTTCGCTTGAGCGAGGTTGAGTTCGCTCGAGCGAACTGCTCCAGAAACTTGCAGAACCTGCAGTCCGAGTCCCCTTCTTCTTTCATTTCTTAACACTAATGAAGCCAACACTTATCACAACATTTATGGTCCTCTTTCCGCCTACTTCAACTACATCAAAGTCCTCCAACAACCATGCATTAAAACCCAGAATCACATCCATTCTTCTATCAATTCACATTCAATGCACAACCACCCAATGTGAGTCCATACATATCAAAATACGACATTAATGTACAAAATTAAGAGAACATTTAAATGGGAAAGAAACTCATGATTATGTACATTTCTAACAATCAATTGGATTATAAAACACATGTAAGATGAATAGTGAAAAATCCATAACTCCATTAAAAACATGAAATCATTTAAGGAAAACCCATTCATCCACTTGCCTTGGCTCCAAATAGCTAATGAGCTCCTAATCACCACTCCCAAGCTCAAAATCAAAGATCTACACAAAAACCCCCAAAAATGACATCCATTACAAACCCTAAAAAGGCAAAACCAAGAAATAGGAAGAGAGAGCTTCCAATAATGGAGATGGAGCTTCTCTATGGCTATAAGAACACATATCTAAGAGATGGAAAGAAAAGCTTAATTGGAAGGTTCTCAAATGGGAAAAGGTAGTTCAAAATGAACTCTAGAGAAGATGGATTTCTCCAAAAATTGCATCAATGGAAGGCTCTCAAGGTAAGGAAGAAGATTGTTGCCTCCATTTTTCCTTTAGCAAGAGTTTGATGTGAGCTTGGAGATGAAGAAGCAAGGAAAAAGTGCAAGGAACCCTAGGGCTGGACTTTCCTCTCTTCTAATGAAAATTGCAAGGAAAGGGGAAAAGTGAAGGAGGCTCCTCTTTTTATAGAAAGTGGGGATGAGTCCCACAACTAAAGAATCTTGTGGGGTCTAAAACATGCGTTTCTAGGCTTCGAATGGATTCGACAAAGAAGGAAGAATTGTTTGCCGAAATTTCTAGTTTTCAAAAAGTATATATTTCAAGGGTTTCGGGGATATTAAAAATAGTGTCCAGATTTTGTGCAAAAAGACTGTTTACCCCTATCATTAGTAAAGTATGGTCTAGAAGTCTTGAACGGAAACGAGGCAAATACGAAAGTTGTCGGGAATAATAAAATAAATTAAACGGGGTAAAATACAGATTTTTCCGAGTATCAAATAAATCTCAAAATGATCACAAAACAAGATAAAGGAACCCCCAAAAAGGGTCCTACTAACAAAAGAGTTCCCAAAATAAACAAAAGCTATAAAATAGCTATTCTAATCCAAACTTAACCAAGTCTCACTAATTATACTTATAACTAAAACACGTCTTAATTAACACTAATCGGAAACTTTCGAGGCGGGGGCTTACAAAATGTATAATAAAATCCAGCCCAAAAGTATTTCTTTAATGATAATTTAGCATATGAGGTCTTTCACCCAACAAAAACATACTGAATAAATATAGGGCGATTTGAACACAAGACATGAGAAGCAAATCCATGCTTGATGTCACTCCACCAACTCAAGTGGATAGGTAGAGCTGAAAAATTAAGAGGACCAATTTGAGCCCTTAATTATAGGCTGAGTTCAGGCTAGATGGGTGGGACGTTGTACTATCGAACAAGTTAGGTTGTGTCGGGGTCAGCTTGTTGGTTTGAATGACAAAAATAGACTAAAAAAACCCCACCCATTTGTTAAAAGGGTTACAAATATCAACCATTACTCAACCCAAAAATAAAAAGAAGGTCAACCTGACCTTGAATTACCGAATCAAGACCCAAGTCAATTAGTGGACTCAATATCAATTATGGTGATTCAAACTCAAAAGTTACAAAGGGTTAACAAGAAACCCGGACCCAATTGCTGAAATGGGTCCGCATTCGGGTGGATTTGGTCGATCGGTTCAGGAATTGCTTAACCCAGGGCTCGAGCCCTTTTAATTTCAAGCACCCTAATAAAACGCTAAAACCCCGACTTTAAAGTTAAAACCCTCTTGCAACGATCTCTCTCTTCTTCTAACCCAAAACCCTAAAATCCTCTCTCACTACACGCTCTTCATTTCCCGCCATTCGCCCCCAAAAACCCTAATGCAGAGATACCTTCATCTTCCCCTGACAAAACCCTAATCTCTGCAACTAAAACCCTAGATCCAAGAGCGTAGCAGAAGAAGATCAGTGAGAGAGAGAGAGAGAGAAAGATTGAGCGAAGATGTCGATGTCGAAGAGTTTGAAGATGCTGCAGTACATAAACTATTGGATGCGGGTGACGATCCAAGACGGCCGGCAGCTGGTCGGGAAGTTCATTGCCTTCGACCGCCACACGAACCTCATGCTCGGCGACTGCGAGGAGTTCCGCCGCCTGCCCCCCACTAAGGGCTCCAAGACCAACGAGGAGCGTAAGGACCACCGAACCCTCGGCCTCGTCCTCCTTCGCGGCGAGGAGTTCGTCTCCATGACCGTCGAGGGCCCTCCCCCTCCTGACGACTCCCGCGCAAGGCCGTTGGATCCGCTGCTCTCAGTCCCGGCATCGAACGTGCCGCCGGCCGCGGTATATCCACGGCTCCCCTCGTCCAGGCCCAGCCCGGCCTTGCTGGCCCAGTACGTGGCATTGGCGGTCCCGCTCCCGGCATGATGTAGCCCCAGATCTCTAGCCCACCGCAGTTATCGGCTCTGCCTGTCTCGTACCCTCCGTCCATGATTCAACCGCCCGGTCAGATGCCTGGATATCCTGGCCAGCCGCCTCCTATGGCCCGTCGCCCACCTCCACCAATGCAGGGCCAGTTTGCTCCTCGGCCTGGTGGTCCTCCCCCTGGGCCTTTCCAGGTGCCGCCGCCTTAGTTTGGATAGAGGCCTATGGTTCCTAATCAACAGATGATGCGTGGACCGCCGCCTCCACCAAGGCCTGGCATGGTGGCCCCACCACCTCCCCGTCCAGGTATGCCTCCTCCTCCAGGTGGAGGTGTGCCGGTGTATGGCCCACCGCGTCCGGGTATGCCACCCCCACCCAATCAGCAGCAGAACCAGCAGAATCAGCAGCAATAATTATTGGGTAAGTGTTTTGTGTATTGTGTGCAATTTAAGGACTTTTTTTTGTTTTCTTGTTGCTATATGTTGGTCTTATTCTTGTTTGTTTCTTTTCTTTTCATGGATTTGTTGTGCTGTTTAAATTCGAATGCTACTATGATACACTTAGAACAATTATTAGGGGACTGTACATATAGTGTTGTGAGCTGTGATGTAGAACTCACTAGCTGAACCTTTCTAATGAAGGGGATCATAGTATGTATGCTGATCAGTGGTCTGAAAAAGGACAGTCTGCGCAGAGTTAAGCGGACACAAAATAGGGTACTTTTGATGTTGGCGTTTGATATTCGTCCTCCCCTATTAAAGTTGGGGAGAAGTAAATGATTTTTGAGCAATGTTTATCATCTTCACTGATAAAAGAAACTGTGTTTATTGACATGGCCATCGTAGCGGTTTGGTCGGCTTTAGGAGTTCCACAATTGAATTAAAATACAAGTCGTGTACATAAGTCCTCCATTATTTGTAGCTTCACGTCATGAAAGTGATGTTTCTCAACCCTCATCTCTCCCTATATGTATATGAGAGTGCAACAAGAGACTAGTTGATGACAATGAGGAAAAAGATGCTAGTACAAGAGAACATCATAAACGTATGCTAAAAAAATAAATTTCCAAATTACTAAAACAACATATATCATCCATTGTAGAGCATAAAAGACCTGAAATTTCCTCTCCAACTAATATATGTGAAGCCCCAATTATCTTACCATCAGACTTGATAGCGCTTCATCAAGGTTAGCCTTATCCATTGCTGTTAAAATCCTAGGATTTATATTTTGAATTCTATGATGATTCAATATTTGTATCAAATTCTGGAGAAAAGAAATTCATATCTATGCAACGAATCTTACAAATTGGTAAATTTTAGGATTCAAGTGCGAGTCTTACAATTTGACACATCATTGAATCTTACAATTCAAGCAATTCATTTTGGGTGGAAATAGTATAGCCAAATGATTAATATTA
The DNA here is from genome assembly GCA_029852735.1 of Persea americana. Taxonomy (NCBI): domain Eukaryota; kingdom Viridiplantae; phylum Streptophyta; class Magnoliopsida; order Laurales; family Lauraceae; genus Persea; species Persea americana. The sequence goes on from CM056810.1 coordinate 89,930,432, forward strand.
GTAATTGTGTATTTTTTTTTCTTATTTGAGTGTTTTTGTTCTTACGAGGTTATCTAGCGATTAATGAAATCCCCTAAGAATTTGTGGGAATTTAGGAAAGTTTTATAGATGAATGAGGACTAGGCATTCGACTAGAGTGTTAACAGTTAAGACTGCATACAATATGGGCTTTGTCCTACATTCTTTTTTTCCATTTTTTTAATGAATTACTTCTTTAACTTTAGAAGACATGTAACCATGTTACATTAACGATTTGTATTTACTTTTATGTTATATTTAAAGAGAATAAACTAAAAAAAGTGTAACTTTTATTTTTTATTTTTCTAGTAGGATTTATATCTTAAACATATATAACTATGCACATATATCATAAAAATGATATATTGATATGTCAATGATGTCCTTCATATGATTTTATCAGTCTTATTTGTCATCCTATTGATACTGCTATGGATGGATATGTGTGACTACTTGATGCAACCTAGGGTTAGGATCCAAGTGCCGGAGCACAATTAGGGTTCCGAAGAACAATCACTCGAAGAAGAAACATTCTCCAACGATAAACCCACAAGGGAAAATTTACTATTAACTCAATCTCTGAGATCATTGATCTCTACAATGCCGTATTTATAATAAAAGAAACTTAGCGGCTAAGAAATCAAACCTACTCAAACTAGGAAACAAGAATAAAATTCCTACCAAAATTAGAAACCTAAATCTAATTACACTCTTGCCAAAAATAAAACTAATAACAATAAAAATTCAGAATTTTATGGGTCCCACGTGTGGCCCACGATCTTGGTTGCAACGAGGTGGTTTTGCTGCTGCATCATTCACCCCGGGTTGGAAAAGAGTTCGACCTCGAACTCGGCTCTTTTTCTTGATGTTGCTTTTGTAGATAGTGTGCACTTAAAGCTATTCCTGGATGAGACAGGAACTTGACCCTTTCTTTGGTGGTGCCGGCTTCATAGGATAGAGTGTTACTTGCTTTTCACCATGCATGAAGGTGTAGGCGTTGTTACGCATTCCATTAGTACCATTCTTGTCATACATCCATGGACGACCCAATAAGATATCACAATTATCCATGGGTACCACATTACACCAAACTGTATTTGTATAGTCTTCTCCAATAGAAAAGGTAACGGGATGTGCATACCGTACTTACACTTCATAACCTGTCATTAACCACCTAGAAAAATAAGGATGATGATGCTTTCGAACTTTCTGCTGCAATCGATCCATAAGAGCTTGAGATATAATGTTCTGAGAACTTACTCCATCAATAAATACTGTGCATTATTGACCCTTGACTGTTCCTTTGGAGTAGAAAATAGTTTCTCACAACCATTTCTTCTCAGTAATTAAAGGAGTGTCAATAATTACCATGAGAGAATCAATATCCTCCTCGAGTAGAATGTCCTCCACTTTCTCTATGTCATTCTCTTTCGGAACATCCTTTGTTGCATCTTTCACATCACTTTCATTCTCAATGAGGTGGATGCGTTTTGGACATTCCGCTGCACGATGCCCTTGTTGTTTACAATTAAAGAATGTAATCCTATTTTGACCTTTGGGCTTGGTGAAAACTTTCTCCGAGGAATCACTCGGTTTAAACCCTGCGATTGAGGAATTCTTCTGCATAACCCATTTAGATGCATTAAGTTTTTTGGCTTGATGGTTTTCAATCCCCTCAGCTTTGATAGCATGCTGAACAATCTCATCAACATTATCAAAATACTTGAATGCGGGGATATCTTGTATGTCAAGTGTAAGCCCATTAAAGTATCGGTCAACTAATACATCCTCATTTTCATATAAACCACAACAAGATTGAATGGTCATAAACTCATTAGAATACTCAACAACTGTCTTAGATCTTTGTTTCAAATATTAAAAACTTGCACGCAGATATCTGGCATAATTGATAGGGAGGAATTTTTGTTTCAACAGATTTTTCATCTCGGTCCATGTGTCAACGAAGTCAATTTGTTGGTTTCTTCGCTTCCGTTGTAACTTGGCCCACCCAGATTGCAACATCATTGCGAAATTGAGTTGCCACTAGTGTAATCTTATGACCATCCGTCATTGGTTTGTGTGCAAAAATATTTTCAACATACACTAACCAATATAGGAATTCATCTGGTTTCAATTTACCATCATATTCGGGAATCACGAGTTTAATACCCAAATCTCGATCAACATTTATTGCATGTGGATCTCGTTGATTCCGATTATGTCTTCTATCATCTCGATGATTGTCCTCATACCGATTAGTTTCCAAATTGGTTAATTGTGTTCCAATTCTTTCAAGAGCCTCTTGCATTTAAGCTTCCATTTGACCTATTATTGCGAATAGTTGATTAACAGTTACCGATAATGCCGCAATGGTTCCCCTCAAATTATCATCGTTATTGGAGGAAGACTCCACTTCGACATGCTTCTTGGGAGGCATTTTTGTTTAATGCAAATTTAAAATTTTTGACTGAGTGTAGATTTGCTCTCCACGATCACGCTGGCGAAAATGGTCTGAAATCTGATGTTGGATGAGTTTGATATTGCTAAAAGATGATCCGACCGTTGATCTTGGTCAAACCTGGGCCTTTAATTCTCTGCTGATATTAGAAGTGGTGCTGGGTTGGATCTTCAACTGTGATGGGTAATGTTGTTGATGTTAGCACTAAGGTTGTCCTGCAGATTAGACCCAGGCTTGAAGATCAGACCTGGCCCGAATATGAAAACCTGGCCCAAACTAAGTTGTAAGGCAGTAACATGTGGAGCACACTTGCTTGCCTTGGTCTTCATGCTGTTACAGAATGAGAGAAGGGTTTTCAAAACCCTTTTTTGCTGTATAGTCTTCAACGAAGAGGAAAGAAGCAACGAAGAAGAAAGAAGAAGGAGCGGCTGGCGATGATGATGGCGACGGTGAGCGGCTCGCAGTTGGAAGCGAGGCGCGGCATGGCGCTGCTGGTGATCGACCGGTGCACGATACCTCCTCTTCCCTTCTATTCTCTCTTCTCTGTTCTTCTTCTTTCTTTCTGCTCTCTCTCTCTCTCTCTCTCTCTCTCTCTCTCTCTCTCTCTCTCTCTCTCTCTCTCTCTCTTTTTCTCTGGGTTGGGTTTTGGACTGAGAATGGGGAAGGGTTTTCGGAGACTAACAGACAGTGAAGGGTAATGGGTTTGGCAGGTTAGGGGCTTCGGTGAGTTGCACGGAACTGGAATTCGGGAGGCGTCTGGGTTTCCTGGTGCTCTGGGTTGTCAGATGGTGGAGAAGATGGGGATTTGGAAAAAGGGAGACAGAAGGTTTGGGCTGGGTGGGGTGCTGAAAGGTTTTTTTTTTTTTTTTGGCTGGGAGGGGCTTTCTGTGGGAGGAAGGCGAGTGGCTGTGGGGGTGTGGTCCTGGATGGGTTTTTGGCGGACGAAGTTGGAGTTCGGGACGAAGGTGGAGATCAGGGGTGCAGATGGTTTTCGGAGGTGCAGGGAGATTAGGGTTCTGGATGTCTGTGAATGGGATTTGGCAGGTGGGGTTTGACAGGGATTTGGTTCGGTGATTATGCAGGGTTGGAATTTGGGAGACGATGATGGCCGTGGGATGATGAACGGAGATGGACGGATGGGGATGGACAATGGGTATGCTTTGATTGGTGACTGGAGACGGATCGGAGTGACGTGGATGTGGATCTTCGCTCTGATACCAATTGATGCAACCTACGGTTATGATGCAAGTGTCGGAGCACAATTAGGGTTCCGAAGAATAATCACTCGATGAAGAAACAGTCTCCAACGATAAACCCACAAGGGAAAATTTTCTATTAACTCAATCTCTGAGATCATTGATCTCTACAATGCCATATTTATAATAAAAGAAACTTAGGGGCTAAGAAATCAAACCTACTCAAACTACGAAACAAGAATAAAATTCCTACCCAAATTAGAAACCTAAATCTAATTACACTCTTGCTAAAAATAAAACTAATAACAATAAAAATTCAGAATTTCATGGGTCCCACATGTGGCCCACAATCCTGGTTGTAACGAGGTGGTTTTGCTGCTGCATCACTACTTTTTTTCTTTTCTTTTCTTTTCAATTTTTTACGAGTTAATCATTTTTCTGAAAAAAAAGAAAAAGAAATCTTATGATGACGACATTATTCACGATACTATTTGATTCAACGTAAATTTGCATTATAATTTCAATATTTCAGAACAATGGTCTTACCATCTATTCAGGGTTGTGTGAGTTCTTGTCCACTAGACCCTATTTGAAGTCATGTTCATTGTAACTCTACAATCTATCCCATCATGGTTTTACAAATATGCAAACTCGAGTCACTGCTGAGTCTCCTTTCTAGTTTCTAGCCTATTCCTAATAAAAAGACCTTCAATATATCTTTTCTCCAATATTCTACTAATGGAAGAAACTTTAGAAGGCTTTTGGGGATTTGGTACACCCGTTTTTTATGATTAAAACCACATTTTTTTGGAAGATCTAATCTTGGAAAGATCCATTGCACTATGCATTTGATTGAGTGAAAAACAAATAACACCACCTATATGTGTGTGTGTGCGTGCGTGTGCGTGCGTGTGTGAATTCATTGATACTGACTAAAACAGGGTGCAACTTGTAGTCAATTTGATGCAGGGGAACTGAGTCATCCCCTAAATTCGATTTTTTAAAACCTTGTAACACACGTATATAGACACAGAGTCATAGACGCACATATATATAGAGATGGATCCAACGAGCTTAGTGTCATTTTTTTGTTAACTTATACATTTCTACCCCTTCTATACTACCTTTATTCTTGTTCTAGATATTTCATTGGTCATCCTTTTTGATTCTTCACTTGCACATACGCGCACGCACACACATACATACAGGGGGAATGGGTTATAGCAACATTGCTTGATTAATTCAAACCTTTCTGAGTCTTTTGGTTGTCCTCCTCTCTATCATTTTTTGAATAATACCTTTTTTCCTTTTAAATTTCTGAATTACACTAAGTTCCCTTATTTGTATGACACCCTCTTCCCCTAGAATTCCCAAGCACCTCTTTGGTGACCATGTGATCACTTTAGTGCAATTTGGCAATCTATTTTGTATCCTGTTCAATCTACTCTTACACGTAACAAGGTAGTTCGTGTATTAGCTATTGCAAGATCAAAGTCCACAATGAGGTTGAAGTTAGCTCCCCCTTTCAATTTTTTTACTGATGTTTATATAATATCGTTTGTCGAAAACCATAACCTCCATGTACTTTGTTGTAACCATCTACTTTCTTCCCAATGTGATCGGTGAAGTCTCTTCTAATTATAATACTATCTCAGTTTCTATAATTGGTGTATCTTGTAATAATCAATCTGTCAAGTCCTAATATTTCGCTTAATTTCGCTTGTAGTTCATAATCATTAACAATTTTAGGATATTTTTCCCTTATGGTAGATGGTCTTAGCCATTATAACCTTATTATTTTTTCTCTAACCTTTTATGACATTCTCCTTCAAATCTCTATCAACTGTAATGTCTACCCAGTTCCTGGAGTTGCACTTTCCTGAATAGAGAAGCTCCAACCCTTCTCAAGTCAATGTCTTACCATTAAAAAAAATGTTATCATCATCCTTTTCACATTACTTATCAATTCACAGCTCTTTTCTGACGAAATACCCATACTCCAAGTGGACAATTTTAACTTCAATATACCTTCTTTACCTGCAAATGCATGAGAATTCTTGCTTATTTTTCACATCAAGCAAGAGCCACTCTTGTGCATCGTTTTTTGGGTTGCCCTAGTCAACCTTTATTACGTAGAAACTATAAATGGACTGTCATTGTGCATCAGCTATAGGAAACATCAGATTCTTCTGATGCTTAGACCTCTGATGGGTGCAATTGGGGTTGTTTGATGAAGTAGATAAAAAGGTCTTCACCCAGTGCAGTCCCGCCGAAGTAGGGTCTAGACTGGAGACAGAGCTAATCTTTGGCAATTTTACACAAAATGGCTGTTTGCAGGTCTCAAGCTTGCGTCATCACGCATGGCACCCGAGACTTTTACCATTGCACCAAAGCAATGACCCCTCAAGAAGTAGATAGTTCAACAAAATTTTGATTACAAGAAAAATACCTAAAGAACGGAGAAAGAGTACGGTGGTTTCATTCCGTAGGAATAAAAAGGATTTAGAACTGTGCCAACAAAAGAGATTCGGGACTGCGCCAATTATAGATGTATTAAACTAATGAGTCATATGAAGAAGCTGTGTTGGAGAATAATAGAGCAATGCCTATGCCACGAATACAGTCTATCAGAAAACCAGTTTAGGTTTGTGTCAGGTAGGTCCACCATAGAAGTCACTTCTAAAACAAGTAATGAAAAAAAATTTAGAAGAGAATAAAAAATTTTACACATGGTTTTTATTGATCTAGAGAAGTCATATGATAAGGCGATGAGGTAGTTAATATGGCAGACATTGAAGAAAAATGTATCCTTAAGGGCTATATCAAAATCATTCAAGACTTATATGAGGGACAACTATGAGTGTGGGAACAGTTTGTGAGGTCACATTTGGCGTCCTTGTTGGAGTTGGTTTGCATCATGGTCATTTTCGAGCACTATTTATTTGCCTTGATTATGGAGTACTTAATGACAAATATCCTAGATGGATTCCTATGGTGCATGTTGTTCACAGTTGACATGGTGCTAATTATTCATACAAAGCGACTGACTGATAAGTTGGAAATTTGGAGAAAGGTATTCCAGCGGAATGAGTTAAAACTTAGTAAATATAAGACCAAATATAGGAATGCAAATTTGGTGGGTCAGCGAGTATGGAAGTTAAGAAAGTCAAAATCGAAAAAACCTACTACTGACAAGAGCCTGTGGCATAGTGGAAGGTGCTCCAGGTTGCATCCTTGATGTTGTGGGTTCGAGTCATGTTACCAATTTTAAAAAATACAATAAAAAAACAGAAGAGGAAAACCCTAGTACCACAATATGATAGATTTTGCTACTTGGATGCTACTGGCTAGCTTTGGACAAAGCAGAAGGGTTTGGCTTGAGTTAGATATTACTGGTAGATTGGTACATCATGGACTAAGTGGAGACAGGCTCACAGGGTGTTGCACAATTGATGAGTGCTGCTTGATTAAAGGGACTCTTTCATAGGACAACAATTAGGCCCAATATGTTGTTTGGGCCTGAATGCTGGCAATAAACATGTAGAAGCTAGTTTCATGTGGCCAAGATGTACATGCCAGGAAGCAAGGATCAAAATAGCGGTTGTTGTGGGTGTAGCGGCCAGTGGCCAAAATGCTACTTAGCAGGCGATATATAGCGGTTGAGGGGATACGTAGCGGCGTAGCGGCGTGAATCTTTTGAAGTAGTAAAAAAATATTTGAATCTTGTATAGCAACTTATCTTTTTTCTTTTTTAGTGATTTGGAACCATAGAAAGGTAGAAACAACTTTAGGAAGGGCTATCAAGGAGAAGAAATAGGAAAAGCATGATTTTAAATTTAAACTACTTGGCTCAAATAGGATTTAGATCATAGCGCTGCTATTTTCAAAATAACGTAGCGGACTCAATTGCTACGGCTGATAATTGCGCAGCGGCCGCTATTTTGAACCATGCCTGGAAGGATGTGCTGTGTTATTATTATTATAAAGGATAAAACGAGAAAGGAGTGCATCTCTGAGTTCTTCAGATTGCTGCAATATTTGAGGAAAGAATCAAATAATATCATTTTAGATGGTTTGGCCATATTTACAGAAGCCCACAAAACTACATCACCAAATTTGGAATAGTAGAGGTTGAAAATATCCTCTTCAGACAACAGGGCGATTGGAATGGATGTGATTCCTCATGATCCAAACTCAAAACCATTACCAGGTAGATTGGTACTCTATCATATATCTCAGAACGCTAAGAGAAACTTCTGTGGACCTGGGAGAGATTGGCTTCTTTCACACTATGAGAAATTTAGCAATTGTCAATTTAATCCAAGTCTTGGAATGAATCGTATGATTTTGTCCTGCTGGGAAATGGTTTTAGTTTTTAATAGAAATGATTTCTTGTACTCAAGTTTAATGATTTCTTTGCCAACTGGAGAGTATATGAAATGTGGGGGCTCTGTGGAGAAAATAGAAGGTATCACAACACAAACACCCTCCCCTTCCCTCCCCTCTGGCAGCCTCTCTCTCTCTCTCTATATATATATATATTATTTTCTAGGGCTTCTGCATTGATGACATTTAAAGATTGTGTTTTTGGGATAGTTGATTTTGGAAAGTGATTTTACAAATGCCATAGGTGGGTGTGAAGTAACAGCAGCTGCAACAGAGGTGAAGTTTATATCAAGGGCTGCCAACCAAATGACTATTTCATTGGCAGAACATGCATGGATAGATATATTACGTATATGGATAATATTGTGTAGTTTTGTCTTTTCTTGTCAGTTTGTGGCGCTTAATGATGTTGGCAGTACAGCTCTTATATACTGAAATATGTTTTTTTTTTCCTTGGAAAATATTACCTTTGCTAAGTCCCCAGCTAAGTTATAGCTGGTTAGGGCCATTTAGTGTGTGCATGGGTGAGTTTGAGTTCTCATTGTAACAAAATATATATAAAAAAAACTTTTGCTGTTTAAGCCTAAAGCTGATCTGGAACCTATGCCATTTACTAAGGAAAGAGAATTTTGTAATTGGTATGAAATAAGAATATCGAAGAACGAACAAGTGACGAAGATATATTGACAGTGAAAAAAGGGTTAGAAATATTTTTGAAGAATTGCAAGGTTGCCAAGGGTGATTCACGTTGCATATGAAGTTGGGATGTGGGTCATAAACAATATTCATTGTAATAGGTGGTATTGATTCCTAAGACATTGTTTCATCATACTCCCAAGGAGGGTGATGGGTGATTCTCTCGGTGAAAGGTCTAAGAAGATCCTATCTTTTATCATGTCTGAGATGTCATAAAATGTTCTGATATCTCTTTTACTTAGGTAGTGCCTGACATAGCTTTTGAAATAGGATCAAGGACTTGTTGGAAATTCTTATGCCGAACCATCCTGTCTAAATAATGAAATTCTTTAAAAGAATCATCAATTCCTATACTTTTGGATGGATACCTACTTGTTGATTTGATTGTCTTGGAAGAAAGTGTCAAAACAATTTATCGTTCTTGAGTTACCTAGGTGAAGTTTGGGCTAGCTCTACACCCTTTATTTTGCACAGCTCTACCTTTTCGTGGCATGTAAAGTGGTTGTATAGTTGAATTATGCTAAGATCTCTTTATTGAGGAAATAATTTTAGGAGGATTTGAAAGAGCATGACACTATTTATCATCTGGTCTGGCCTATCCCAGAGCTGATTTTTATTTGTTTTTGGGTTGGCCGGTGAAATATAAATTTAATTGTGCAATCTGGGTTTACGTAGACTTGCTGTCATCAATACAACTAATCTGTATGTAGAACTTAGAATGTTACCACCTTTTATGCCTTAAGCTCCCTTTCCAACCATCGTCATCCAAGCCTTGTACTGACTATGCTGGGGACGACTACATGAATTTTGTTTCGCCATTCCATTCTATTATAGGCCAAATCCTCGGATAGGTTGCACTTGTTCACATCCACCATCACTATTTCTACCCATGTCCTATCTTTTTTCCTGGAGGGGCCATTAATTTGTATCGAGAAACTTTTCCTTGATGGCATTCTTGTTGGCCAGTGTTGGACATATCCAAACCATCTCAAATGAGTCTTAATTTAAGCTCTCTCAAGCTGAGTTCCAAAAGATTTCCACATTTGGTTATTTGGCCTTTTCTTTCCCATTTAACGTTGCATTCTATCTTGTAACGATATATTTGTGTGCGATTGATAGAGATCAGCATCTCAATCTGAGTGGCTTTTGGGTCTGCTGTCGCCCATCCATATCAACTTGCCGTATGGGCTGTATTCTAAAACTAAAAAAAACTAAACTAAAATTTTTTCCAAGGCATATTGCCCTAAAGTTCTTGTCTTGTGGATATCACTGAGATCAGCAACTACCGTAGATCTACCATGGGTTTGTTTAGAAATATATGACATTTTTTATTCTAGCACTCATTTCTATAGCTAATTCAAAATTTTTAATAATGTTTTGGCAGGGTGTATCTAGCTTGTGGAATCTTCCATTTCAGATGCTTGGTTATGCTTGTTGCTTCTGGCTTTGTTCAGGAGAAAACCCTTTCCAGACTTCTAGTTTGAAGATTATTCAGTATTGTTGAGCAGAAATTTAGCTAGAGGAATGCTGTTTATGACCCCAACATCTTTGACTGCACTGGCTGTAGAATGTTTATCAAATATACACTTTTTGGCTCTCTAGTAGCAAACAAAAGGACAATTGCCTAGATTTTCATGGCTGTTGGCGATGATATTTGACTGCCATCATTAGATAAGGATTTAACTTCATTTACTTTGGAGTGATGGTTCTAATTTTCTGCTTGGTGATGCCTGCTCCGTGGTGGCTATTGAATGATGCCTTAATTAGTTTGGTTTTCGGAAACCCAAGTGCAGGTGACTCAGTTATGCATAAATGACAGTTATCTGTTTAGATAAGCCTGCATTACCTGTAAACTCTACCCAAAAAAAAAAAAAAAAAAAAACACCTGCATTAACTGTAAATCAGAGTTAGGGTAAACTGTAGTTACAGATAATGTAAATTGGAAGACTAACAAGTTGTTGCCTAGAAGGATCTGGATGGTACTTTGCAAAGAGAATGGTCCAATCAGAGTTAGGGTAAACCGTAGTTACAGTTAATGTAAGTTGGAAGACTAACAAGTTGCCTGGAAGGATTTGGATGGTACTTTGCAACCCATTGCCTGTGTTTTGATTATGGTAATAGAACGGGCTTGACTGTGGACAAGCTTGTATGCATGGCCTGCCCAAGTTTGGTTTTCCAACTGCCCTTGAGATCCCTAATGTATTCAATTGAATTTGGAATCTCGGGGTTTGCATTAAACCGAAGCCTGCTATGACCCCTGGATTTGGGCCTTGGTATCTTGGTAGGTTTATGAAATTTTTTTTTGGGCAGAACCTTAGGCAGTGTTTGGACCTTTGGAACTGGGTTGCCAGGTTCGAAGGTCACTGGTAAACCATTCTTTGCGAACAGCTGAGTATTCAGGCTATTCAAATGTAAACCATTATTCAAATGCAATAGTAATGAGAGTTACTTGTAAATTGAATTGAACTAAATATTTGCCCAGGCTGGCTATCATCGATAGACATAATTAATGTCGCAGTGCAGGGCAGAAAGCGTTCACATCATGATGCAACGACCATCATTCAGCTTTGACCAAGTCTGCACCGTGAAACAGATGGTTAGGGCTGTTTCTTTGTTGGAATTCTTCACAGAAATTTCCATTTGTGAATGATGCCATTGGATTGATCATATGTATGTAATTTTGTGTCACGCTAATGGCATTATAAGACTATTTTTTTTATAACCCGGGTATCTCCGCCTAGCCCAGCATAGGAGCCGCCCTATGCCCGAGGGACACTTGATCATGGACAGTGAACAACTTGGCATGATTCCTATGCAATTGTGGCATTTGATGAGTAGCAATTTACCCTCGGAGTGGATTGTATTGCATGTGCAGTGGAGCTCTATGGGACCCACCCTTGATCAGTGATGCCCTATGATAACCTGTCATCCTATGCCTAACATTAGGCCTAATTATACACTCAATGAACCTTCACTCACTGGTGGATTGAATCTTAAGAAAAAATTTATGATGTAAGACCATTAAACCTAGGGCCAAGACAATTTGGTGGGGTAGATTTTTTTATTTTTTATTTTTTTTGCTTCCCCTTGCCCTCCTATCTACCCTCATCTATTGATAAATATACATCTAAGTGGGCCTTATGAGCTAGGCTACATGTAAGCAATACGCACTCTGCTCATAGGAGAACATTCCCCATATCAACAGTGGGCCTAACAACTCAAAAAGTTGGCTAGCTAGCTAAGGATAAGGACATGATCATATTCTCATGTATTAAGTTTGGAATGCTTATACTTCATTTTTGTACCAAAATTACCACAATCCAGGAAGGAATTTTTGTCTCCTTAAAATTAAAAAACTAGTTTTTTTCCTGAACTTCTGTCTCTTGAAATTTGGTAGTAGAACAAAATTTTGAAGCGGGATTATCTCCTAGAGTGACCTTGTTTGTGTGTGTGTGGGGTGGGTTCATTTTTCCTAAAATTCCTCTGCTCACCAGGTTGTCCGGAATCAGTAAAGAAAAACATAATTTTAGTTACCAATGGCGCTCTCACCTCACCTCAAGTGGATGACCAGCCATCACAAGCAGGCCACCAAAAGCAGATGAAGAAATCAGCACAACCATCAGCAGTTTGGGGTAACTTGAATATGGAGAGGTGGAAAGTACTTTGCCATGACCAATTACAAGTAAACATAGTTACAGGTCCAAACAGGGTTCTAAGATCCTATTAGGATCCTTGAAACTAGGTTACCATGCTGTATCCAGGTTATCTGAAACTCTTAAAACTACCTGCACCTTTGGTCCCCTGTATATGGTTGTTGTAAAGAACAAAACTGTGAGACTAGGCTTATGAGTGGCCCAGTTCCAAAGAAGGGCCAGGAGGTTGTGTTTGCTTTCAGAAATAAAGCCCCTTAAGGATGAAGCCAAACAATCCCTCATCTCATGTTAGAAGGAAGAAAATCTCTAATTTGAGATGAAGAGGAAACTGACAATCTAAAGGAAGCAAGGTGAGGACGAGAAAAAATGAGAAGACTAACCATTAAAAAAGTCTGACCCTGTCGGCTCCCTTATTTACCTACTATAGGATTCCCTTTCTATACTAAATGCAACGTAAATTAAGGAGTGCTTAGATCAGACACCAGAGAACCTCCAGATAGGTTTGTAGGTAATAACTAAGCAAAGTGGCCTAGAATTGTACAATCATCTTATCCCATCAACCCCAAAAGAGTTCTACTCTAGCTCTACACAGGCTGTAAATGACTCGTTTGTGCAGAGCCGTGGAAGCTTTCCTCTTCTGCGGCTCTGGGTTTCCGATGGGGGGAGACGGGTTTCCCGTCTCCCCTCCAGCGATGAACCTACAAGTATAGTTACAGAAAATGCGACCTTCTCTTCGCTGCACCAAACAAGGGGAAAGAGGTGCCGGAAATTCTGCTACGTTGTCAGCACCTGTTTTCCACTGAAAGCTCGCCTGCACAAACAGCCCCTAAACAAAACAGTGTCATGCCATGTAGCCGCTATAAGAACACATCAGAATTGTGAAGAATTCTCCCTAATAAATACCTATTACTAGCTGGTTCTGTTCCTCTCAGATGAGTCATTTCTCCATCATAGATCCATAATAATCCTTGCCATCATAACAACTTTACACTATTTGCATCAAATTCCAATATAGTTACAGCCTTGTGCAACATACAATAGACGCAGATAGGCAAATACAAGAGACAGGCAGAGTACAGATAAACCAAAATACTAAAGGTACACCAACCTCAGATATCCAGAAAGATGTAGCATTGGACGGAATTCCAACACCCCTGTATCCAGGTCCTAGATATCAAGAAAGGCGGAGTCCTATTCTCACTCGCCATATCCTTATCTGGGCATCAAAGGCAGCAACAGGGCATTTATAAGTCAGCACAAGAACTCCCGTACTGCAGAAATTGGTTATCATCACAGGATTTAACCATTCCTAAGAAAGAAAAAGCAGGATTTAGCATGAAAGAAACAACTGCATGTTGGAAAATCAACAAAGATAATTATGGACAGAAACAACCTTCAGAAGAGTCAAACTCAAAGTTATTTTTTCTTATTCTAGCAAAATCATTAATTATAGAACATGGCAAGCCTGGTTGAGGCACATCCAGTTCGGCCCGTTTATTCATTGAGCCTAACAATAAGGCTTCAATCCAGTTTGTGGGCCTCATAATAAGCCTGAGTTCAAGTACTAGATCCAATACTTCACTGATAAAAACAAACAAAAAGATACTACGACAAATAAAGATGTCAGGTAAATCCAGTCTTTAAGAGAACATGCTGGCTTGGTTTGGTCATAATTATGAAGCCCTAAAATTAAGACTCAAACATAGGTCCAGTAAATGGGTGTCAAGGGACTTGACAATCCAGCCCAAAGCTGGCCAAGCAGGGGCATATGCCCTTTGGAAGTCTGCCAGACCATTGACCTGCGAAACAAAGGATTGCATCTACGCAAACATGAGTGACAAAACATGCAAGAAAGAAACCAAACCAGTAATTCAAGTGCTCATTGATATACTGGTACTTGGAGCTTAAAAGTCTAGCTTCTATTAAAGCATCAATAGTATTTGGAGACATCAATGGAGCAATAAATTAACACCCCTAAGTAATACTCTACACTATGCTCTTGGATCTTTAATCAGAACCAAGAAACAAACACTTACCAATATTAGAAACAAGATGGAAATACATCACAGTTGATAACAATAACAAGAAACCAAGCAATACATTGCAAAAGGATACATAAGAAAATTCATCAGCTTGTATATAGGCTAAATCCAGCAGCTCATGCCATGAAGCAAATACAGCAGCACACTCACCAAGAACTTAGACATCTTCCTCTGCCAGAGAAATGCCGTAGCAGCCAAATTTCAACAACACAATATCAGATGCTCAACATGAACTCCTAAGCAAACCCGTCCTTTCAGCTTTAAGTTATGTTCATGTTGCAGACAAAATTTAGGTTAGATAATCCCCACAAACCCCCAAGTTCCGACATCAGGATCCCAATCTTCACTATAGAAGGGATGCAGCCAAGAAAGTACACTCCAAAATAATACACAAGTCATCCTCTCATTTGAATCCCACATAATTTGAGACTCAACTAACTAGTTGTTCTTCAGAAGTCCTGGCAGTTGCAACTCCATTAGTTTCATTAATTTTTTCCATGGCATCCGTCAAAAAATCTTCCTTGGTTTCCTTCATCTGTTTTGCTGATTGTATCACAACATCTTCCTTACCATCTTGTTTTTGTTCCCCCGTCTCAATCACGGTATCTTTCTTAGTTTCTTGTATTTGTTCCACAACTTCCACTGTCTCCATCATCACATCTTCCTTAGTTACTTGTATTTGTTCAGCCATCTCTACCACCTCATCTTGCTTAGTATCATATGTATTTTCAGCAGTCTCCATCTTGCTGTCCTTGGCTTCTTGCACTGATTCAGAACTCTCCACCACCTTGTCTTCTCTGGTTTCCGTTATAATCTGAAGAAGTTCCAATGGAGTAGCTGCCGGATCAAGCTCACGGCAACCCTTTGGAGCATTTTCAGCCTCTTCGCCTGAGAGTAACCAAGAAGGCACCTGATGAGAGAACCGGAACATCTCTTCTCTCGGGATCCTCCTAACTTGTGCAGGATCCATGTGCCGGTGGAATACTGTTTTATAACCAGCAACCTTCACTAAAGGTGTCACAGACACACCATGCTCCTCATTATAATCATCAAGCACCTCCACCATATCATACTTGTGTACCACATAGTCGAGGGTTGTTTCATTCCAATTGGGGGACCAGTTTCGATAAAGAGCCCAAACATCACCTCTTCGGGGGGTGATCTTCACAACTCCCCTCACACCTTTCTCCCATCTAACACGGTGCGAGAAGACATTGACTGTGTCATTAACTTCATAACGGCCCACCCGGAATTCTCCACACGTCTTGGTGAAACCAGAGGCGACCCAATTGATTGGGCCCAACTCACTGTTGGTTTTGGAGTTGAGCCAGCTGAAGCGCATCTTGAATGGCTCATATGAGATCACTTTTTGGATCAGGGCATAGAAGCGGGGCATCCCATCATCATCATCATAAGCAGCCCATACCTGGTTGGCATCAAAGCACTTCTCTGTCCTGTCCTTGTCAAAATCATGAAAATCAGGGTCAGGAACATTGATCACTACATGTTTCTTTTCATTGGCAGGCTCGGCGGCTGATTTGTTTTCATTGCTCACTTTGGCATTTGGCACTGGTGTTGCTTCCTTCTCTTTTTCTATTTCTTTCACCGCAACTTTGCTAGCAGCAACTGAATTCCATTCTTCTAACTTCTTGCAGATCATTGTACGAGCCTTCTCAATTAAAATATTCCGAGTCACGAGATAATCCTTAGAGACACCATTGACCTTTTCAGTTTCAGAACCACCTGTGTTAGCGTTGATATGCCTGCCTGTTGTCTGTGCTTTAAATCCTGTTTCTTCCACCTCATCTCTTCCATAATTACTCCCACCATTGTCATCTATGCCTCTCCTTTTCTTAGCAGGCCTCTCTGGTGTAAGGTTACTGGATGCAGCATTAGAATTACCCACAAAAGACCCAGTCGATGTCCTCCTAGAAGTATGGTTTTTCCTCCGAAGGGCCTCTTCTCTTTTAGCTGCTGCCAGTGCCTCACGGTCCCTTCTCACTTTCTCATATGTCTGGTGAACAACATTCACAGCTTGTGCAGCAGCAGAAGATGAGGCTGTTGCGCTTGCAGCACCAGCTGTTCTAGAGAATGGGCCCCATTGGAAGTTTGTCTGGTTATGGTACCCTGCAGTTCCTACGTTTGGAATGGTGGATGTGTTTCTTCCCTGAATGTGAGCATTCTTGCTTGCACTCTGTTGACGATAATGTTGTGGAAAAGAAAAGGTGACAGAGGAATTTGAACCATTTGCAGGACTCCCTGTTTCTACAGCCAAAAATGGTTTGTGGCAGTTAGGGCAAAGAAGATTGTGATTAAGATAAACTCGAAGATACTCGTACTGCATCTTGCACTGGTTGCATGCTGTCCAAAATGTGTTGGTCTTTGATGGACGTGATGAAGTAGGAACAGATGTAGGGGCTGCTGTGCGAGAACTCTTTGGAGGTTTCGAGTTTGTACTAGTTTTTGCAAAACTATAAAATCCATTAGCATTGGGAGCAGCAGATGGATCTCTATTTTGCTTTGGAACTTTCTGATGGGAACCTTTTACATTCCTCTTCTGGTCAAATGCTGATCTTCTACCCTTATCAGACAATACACTCCATGCCTCAGAAAGAAGCTTAAATGCCCCCTCAGCACCTATTGACTTGTTCTTATCTGGATGTAGTGTGAGAGCCAATTTTCGATACTGTTTTTTAACTGTATCATCGTCAGCTGTAGCATTGACACCGAGAATTGCATACCAATCTGTTTCACCGCTTATTTTGTTTTCAGAAGCAAGGTAAATTTCAAAAGTTGCCAGCATTTGGGAAATGCCCTCCAGTGTAGGATTCAAATTTTGGGCCTTTGAAGCAAACTTCTTTGCAGCAGAAATATCTTTTGCTCTGAACTTCCTCTCTGCAATTTCTTTAGCTCTTGTGGCTTCGTCTCTGTTGCACTCCATTCCTCGTTCTTCTAGTCACTAGTCCACTTGAGAAGCGAAAGAAACAAAACCAGCAAGAACTCAACCAATGCTATTTGATTTTACTATCTGACATTCTTCCAGAATTCCAAGCAATCATCCCCGTCTCAACGTGCAAGTCCTAACATGCACAAAAAGGAAAAGAAAGAAAAAAGCTACCCACTTGATAAAATTGATTAAGATGCAGAAAGAAGAGACAGCAGCTAGTAAAGTACACAAAGAAATTAAAATGAATCAATCGAACATTTTCATTCACCTAAGCACAGTTTTATTTATTTTTATTTTTACACTTTGCTTTCAAATGCTACCTAACCATAATTTTCAATTGACAATTTCCAAAAGCTAACAATTTGAGCATTCAATCATCCAGAAAATGATCAACAATATAAAAACATAAAGAAACAACTAACTGTGCACCTAGCTTAGGCGCGAACATCGCTGTGGGACCTACCTGAATGCATGACAATTATGGAATTCAAGGGGTAAATTTTTTTTGGTTTGTTGTGTGTGTGTGGGTGGGGGGTTATTCAAAGTTTAATAGCAGTCAATTCTTTTGGATATTCGGTCCAACGGCAACGGTTGGATGAGTGTTGTCAAATTGGGATGAATGCAAATTCATGGGAAGGGGCATGAGTAAGGCTAGGTTTGGACCTTAGGTTTCAGTATTTGGGCTGGGCCTGAATTGAAAAGTTGAGCCCGTTTAACATTTGAGCCAGGTTTGGAGTAAGTGACAAAAAGCTAATGCATATAGTTTGATAGCCACTGATTTGCCAAAATAAGTGATAGAAAAAGCCCAAACAAGTGAAAGAAAGCTCAGGCGGCCCGCCCGATTGACCAAATGGGTGGGCTTGGACCCGATATTTTTCATGTGGGCCAAGCTCAGGCCTTGCAACTACAGTGCATGTTGGGATTGGCCGAATAAGCCTGTATTTCTAAATTAAGCAGGGCTCCGACATGCCTCAACCCTACCCAACCTGGCCCATGAATTCCCCTAGGCATGAGGGATAAAAGGGAAGAATGACATGGGTTGATGGATTAAAAATGGGCCAGGTGGCTCAAAAGCTTCCTTAAGGTGCACACCACCCTGGATCTTTTTCCTATACCCATGGGAAAGATCTCAAGAGGGGCGTTTTAACTAAATGAGCTATGCCTTGCGGTGTCCACTAGGGTCCCCACTGATCAAGCAAACCCACCTCCCACTCCATGTTTCCCAACTTATTTTCTTTGCTGGATTGAGATTTGAGAAGCCCTCTTTTTTAACATTGGTGATTTTGATACATTAGCATCCACACCAAATAGATCAGGCTGATTGTTTTTTGTGTACCCCTTAAACATGCATGTGCCTTTGCAATCTCCTGTGTCCATTATTACTGGTGACCTGCATTGGGCCCAACAGAGCTTTGAGCAGGTGGTGTTAATATAATTGTCACTCGATCATTTCTCTGTGTATAAAAAAACTAACACTTTGAAGCTTAAACCAACATCTGCTCCCTCTTTCTACAAATGACCCCTACCCCACGCAAAGAAAGTAATATTCTTCCACTCTCTTTATACTATGGTAATTGGTAGGAACCACTTCAAACTACCATATTGACCGATGAAAGAATAAAGACCCATAAACTAAGGCCATGCAAAGAAAATCCATATCTGAAATTGCTAAACAAGTCACACGAAACACTCAAATAAATCATTAAGAAGATCTCATTTACCAAACCCTAATTCTCAAACAACCCCAAATCTAAAAGTTCTTTGTTCAAACCAAAGATAATGAAACTTGAAACAGACATGCATTTAATACTCTGCACCAAATAAAAACTTGATCTTCCACGCTGTTTCAACTAGACCTCTAAAGCTAAAGTTCAGCCTCAAACTATCATATTCTTGTTATAGCCCTTTTTTCAAAAAAAAAAAAAATAAAAAAAATCCATAAAGGTAAAACTCTCAAGTAGTTTCCATAGGCACTATAAACCCATATGAATCAGTCAATGCTCCTCTCATCTGCCAAACCCAAAGCACAAGAAATTGAAAAAACAAAAACAACAAATTTTCTTTTTCTGTAACAATGGTAAAATGACTCGAATCTATGACCTTGTGGTTGCAACAGTGAGCACTTTCCAACTGTGCTCTAGGCTCGTCACAGAAACCACAATTTTGGCATTTGATACCCTAAATGGCCCTAAATCAATTACAATAAAAACATCAGGTTCTGATCAAGACCCAATGACACCGCTCCATTTGCACATGGTACCAAATAGTTTTAAAAATCGGAATCATATCGCAAATCGTTCATACCCATGAATCGAATCGAACTGCAAATCGTATCGTGAATCATAGGATTTTTAATTTTTCTAATAAAAATGAAAAATAATTAAAAATTAAAAAAAAATGACAAAAGTAATTAGTCATAACCATCCATTTTTCCATTTATAGTAGTATAAATATAATAACAAGTAAGTCTATCATACAATCATAACAAGAACATCATGACATATATATATATATATGTGAAATAAATGATGTGTAAATAGTCAAATAAGTTTAAAGTATCAATATATATTTTTTATTATCTTTAAATCAAAATATATAAATAAAATAAAATCCAAACCAACAATCTTACATGGTAGGATATCTATTAAAGTTAAGAAAATGTTCATGAAGAAAAAAAAACCAAAATAGATTAAAAAAAGAAGAAGGTATAAACAAGCACCATACGTACAATCGAATGCTTTAGTTAAATGCACGTTCTTTATTCATCTTTAAAACCTTATCAAAGCTGTAAAAAATTCTTATGAGGTTTCATTAACTACTAAATAACCTTTTGAACATACAAGCGATAAAAAAAAGAGAGAATAAAGAAATAAAAAAGGTAAAAGATTATTAATATTAGCTTATTGGCTATAGCCATTCTCGCTCACTCGAATCACTTGAATCATAAAATTCAATGAAACGAGTATCGAATCGTAGAATTTACACCTGAATCCTAAGATTCATTTGTAAATGGGATTCATTACATAGATACAAATCGTTTTCCTTAAGATTCGAGATACGAATCGTGGGATTCTGATAACTAGCAAAAACCATAGAAAAGGAATCTGCATTTCAAAGGTTGTGCTAAAGTGCAAAACCCTAGACGACCAAACCTGTTCGCAATCTTAAACAGAAAAAAGATAACGGTAACTGCCAGATTGTCCAAAAATAATGAAGACCCAGAACCCACCAGAAAAAAAAGATAAGTGTGCTGGGAAAAAAAAGAAGAAAGAAAGCCATACCCATTCCTCAAGTATCCTTTCAAAAACCCAAGAGAACACTAATGCAAGCTGGGAGGTATGGATCAGTCCCATCCACCAATAACGGAACTTCAATTAAACACACAAGAAAAATCAAATCCAAACTAACCAATCAATACTTAATTCAATCAAAATAGGCAATGAGGAGAAAGAAAGAAGCACAATTTGAAAACTTGTATCAAAACCCAAAATTGAACTGTTCTCCATTCTCTTCGTCACATGTTAGTATGTTACTCTATAGATCAAAGCATCCTCAGATTAATAGATTCATCAAAAAATTAAAAGACCATGTAAAATATTTAAAAAAACAAAAAAAAACATCCATCCAAAACAGTATATGCAAAATCCACACCATAAATGGTTCTAAAAGCCTGAAAAACAGAGATGATCAAGAAACATAGCTGATTTTTTCCTTTTATTTTAAAAATAATTACGTCTAAAGAGCCCAAACCCTAATTTTTCTAGTGCGGCCTTCATCTAGACACCAAGAAGCATCCTCTAAAAACCATACCCTTCAAAAACCCATTTCTCTATTGGCTTTGAAAGCACAACCATACAAACAGGCTAAGCCCTAGTTCAATCAAAGCCTATTCTCATCGACCAAACCCTAATTTAATTGCCAAAAAAGAACCCCAGTGTGTCCGTGTCTAAAGTCTAAACCACGACTGAACAAACATCGAATTTCACTGTCCAATCAACATGAATTCGTTGCTTCCTACCACAACCACAACGAAATCGACCCGCATTCGAAAACCTAGATCAAAACCCAAAACCCTACTTTTTCCACCCCCTTCATCTAGAACCCAGACAACGCCATGCCAAAAAAACCATCAAAACCTTCAAAAAGTGAAACCCCAGAAAGGAACAAGGAAAGACAAGAAAAATCAAATTCCAAAGAGGATTCAAAACCCCCCAAAAATTCAACAGCACAAGCTACAGATCTACAGGAGCAGAGATGCCAGATAAAACCCAATTTGGGTTTCACTGCTCTCTTCCAAAGCTCCCAGCTTTAATTTCTTCTCCTTTCAGCTGAAACCCAAGAAAATCCGATCTCTCTCTACAGTTCACGGCAAGAAGTGAAATTACATTCAAAACAGAGAGGGATGAAAAAGCAAGCGAAAGAGAAAATACCCATTTAGAGAAGACCTCTGCCGTTGGAGGAATTTGAATCTGAAAGCCGCCATGAGAAGACCTCCATCACCTGTTTGATTTGTATATATATATATTTTTTTTGTTTTTTTTTCTTTTCCCACCAAATCCAAAAAAAAAAGACTGAAAATAAACAGAAATCTTCCTCTCAATGTGTGTTAAAAAGTTGGGGGCCATGGCCATTCCTTAGATTTTATTAAGTATATTTTTCCTAACCTTAACCCATCAGTTGAAACGTTAACTAGGGTTAGATTTTAACCCTTGAGTTTTCTTAGGGTTGGCCACTTGCCTTAAATACAAATACGTATAGTGATTTTTTATTTTTTTTTAATGATAAAGATTGGAGGAGTTTTTTTGGCAGAGTATTTATGATGATTCACATGTGCAGTGTTGTGGACCTTTCACTTGGTGGGCCCAACCATAGATGGGCCATCTGAAGATCACAATTGTTGAAGGATCGTAATTTCTTCGTATTTGATGATCGATCAAAAGATCTTCACCGTCCGTGGATTTTAAAAAAAAAATTAATTTCCTCTTCTAGAAAGTCCTTTGATTGGATGGTTTGGATCATCCGATCATGTAAATCTTGATGGTTGTCCCTAGATGAATGGTACAGATCTTGGTGCAAGTTGGGGGCATTATTCCTGATGTCTGGACAAAAAGGTTGGGTGACATACATCCCTTTCCCTTTTTGTAGAGAGAGAAAGAGTGTGGAGGAGGAGGAGAGAGAAAATCCAATAAATTGTAGTAGCATGTGAGGGATTTTATGTAAAATATGTTGGAGAATTAATGCCCATGTGGGGCCCACAAGTAGAGGTGTTAAAACAGTTGGACTTTTTTTAACTCATACAAAGGGTTAGGGTTAGGGTTAGGGCTTAAAGGAGTGAAAGCCTAACCATGGTTTGTTGGTGTGGTGACCCTGGTGTGTGGTTAGATTGACTGAAGTATGTGGTTAGAGGAGAATGACATGGACCACCCAAAAGATCCCCCCAACCATGAGAGGTACCTTATGTGTGAACTTCATGTAACATGGTGGGACCCAACTCGTTGCCTGTGGAACCCTCATCTCATCTTCCATTCTCTATCTATATAGTAATAATATTCCTATGTGAATTAATGAGGGGTTTGCCAATTTGCTGGACTATCTGAAATTTGCAATCTACATACCTTCATGAAAAAGGTATTTGGTAAACTGGGCGAGTTGACTCTTAACTATGCCGAGTTGTTAATAATTTAAAAATAATTGATTGAAATGTAATAAATTTGCTAAACTGAATTTATTATTATTACTCCACGTAAATACAATGTATATTTAAACTTTATAAATATTTGGTTTATTTTTAAGTATTTTTAAGAAAATCATGACTCCCAAACCTTGGAGCTGACTCTCTCTAAGTCAATATTTAGAGCTAGACCAGTTAATTCCGAGTCATGAGTTTTTCAACCTTAATCTAGCTCATTGATTACTTCATTACTAGACCAACCCCACAATGAGAATAATCCAGGTGTTGATGACGAAGCAATGTGTAAAAAAAGATAAATTTCTAGTAACCTTGGAGGGGTTTTCCAAAATCTCTATGGGGCACCTGCTTCCAAGCTCCAAACCGGTCTTGGTGGTCTAATATTGACCATATACAGATGCTTGTATGGTAATTAATATATATTAATGCCTATTTATATACATAATTGTGCATTATATGCATTATAAATCATGTTTGAATAACTGATCCGAGTCAAGATCCAATACAGCCATCAGGTTCTGGCCTAGTTCTGACACATGTACCAATTAATATGCCGAATTCAGGTCTAAGTAACATGACCTGAACCTTGACCTGTTACAAACTTACTCCATAGCAGAGCCCATTTGAATAGACCATATCAAAATTTGTGGAAATTAAAAAACCCTGACTGTTAATTTAAGGCCAAAGGAAGGTTGTGGATGGTTGCTAGGGTCTGTACATAAATGATATTCTCTTGAAGTTCTAGTTCAAAGCACTGCATCTGAAAACGGGCACAGACCCATATGTAATGTACGTTGTTTCAGATGTTTTCTTTTCTATGAAATCTCAGTAAAGTCATATTGCCATTGGTTGGATTCACCACATCCTGACAGGCTACATAGGGGTCACAACTCCCAATATTGATTACAGAGGGATTACATTAAAAACATAAAACTCTATCTGGTTTTAGTTTATATAGCAATGGGATTACAATATGGTATGGAGAAGGCATGAAGGGATTAGAAACGCTTCACTAAGAATTGAGTCATTGGTTTATTGTCAACTAAATTCCTGGCTCGATTTTTGGTTATTTGTGGATAAATCTCTTAGTTGAATCTTCCCTTTTGATGGGTACATCTATTTGTTGCAAAAATCAATTTGCTTTATCCATTTTCATTTTTGTAGTTTGCTTATGTGGTTTTGGCCAATTCACCAGTTTCATATGGTCATAACACACACATACACACATATGTATATGTAGGGAAATATTCATATGCATATTTCTCTCACCATAGGATGAGGGACACTCCCCTTTTTGTACATGAAGACAAAGAAGTGTATTTCACCCCATGTACTTAAAAAGTATATTTTATACTTGAAAATATCCAAAAAGGGGAGTGTCCCTCACCGTGAGGGAATGATGGATATGAACATTCCTCTATATATATGTATATATATATATATATATATATGGCAAGAAATCAAATATGTTTTAGCATTTCGGGCATGTTTGGATGTAACTTGAACTAACAAAAAAGAAGAAAAAGAGATTCATTCACAAATGGGCTGATAAGAGTATCCACAGAATAGTACCCCAAAAGTAATAAGTCATCCATACAAGCGGAGCATTTAAAAGGAAAACATGATTCAAGCTTTATTCCTCTTACCAGATAAATATGATCCAAGCATTATGGAATCTTAAAATGTACTTATTTTGAAACATGAGAATGCGCGGTTTAGGGTCCAAATCCTCAGGTTGGAATACACAAGGATTTGGATCCAATATGCATGGATATTTGTTCCAGATTTGTATTAGTCACGGAAAAGCATGTCCCACAATTGTTTTTTAGTTTGATGCCGAGTTTTTAGTGGAATTGGAACATGAGTTTGGTCCTGTGTAGGCAAACTCTGTTGGCCTCACCCAAGAAATGATTTGTGATATAAGGCATATATGATATACCACTAATCCGTCACATTGGTCTTTTCTAATCATCCTATCCAGGAGTGAAATTGGACAATTAATTTTTAGGAATGAAATTGTACAATCATATTTTTAGGGCTGAGACAAAGCAAACTCATTTTAGTTGTCCATTTTATTATCTTAGATGAGATGAATAAAATAAGAAAAACAGACTAAGATTGGACAAATGCCACCTCCACACACGTCACGTTGCCCCACCTCCTCTACTTGGTGGGACCGATGAAGCTCACCTACATGCCTAGTGATCCCCTCTTGGGTGATTTCAAAATTTTCCTATGGCCATGATTTGAGAGGATTCATGTAGATTTAGTGTCTCGTGTGATTGATTGGGGAAGAACAATGAACATGAGTTCAAAGAAAGCAGGTATGCATAGATGCAGTACATGACACTAAGTCCTTGGTTTGCCTAATTCCGACTGAAATTCCAGAAAATGGTGGGGACCTGCAGTGGCAATCAAAATGCTTCCTCTTGGATGGGAAATTGGCCGCCTCTCACTTCACAAAATCACATAATTTGATGCTCCCCTCTACAACACGGTTTATCCTTCACATTATCATCATCTTCAGCATCATCATAGAAGTTTTACCGGATCCTCTGAGCCAGCAACATGGGCCAACCACCAATATCTCCATCAAAACCTATACCATCCAACTTTTTAAAGGCGCCATTAGATGATACCTCTGCATTCCAATTAGGGCTCAAACCTAGCTACCCAGCGTCCTCAGCCTAGGCTGATGGCGGAGCTAGGAGCTGGGGACAACATGGATCAGAAGTAGCACAAAGGCGTTCCAATAATGACCTGACCCAATAGGAAAATCCCTAGTCATTTGTCCCTTCAATAAAATAAAATAGACTACCACAAGGGTGCCATATTCTAGGAGCCCAAACTACATGATTAGATAATCGTCCTGCATCTGTTTTGGGTCGAGAGGGCTCCTCCTTCCCTTCAAACTCAAATCTTCTGATCAAAACCATCCAAAATATGATGTTTTCCAAAGGTGGCGTTACCAAACATCGACTTAGTATGTGGCCCAAATCAAAATAATTTACAACATTTGACAAACATATACAGAATCATCACTTTGCACACGACCACGAATCCAATTTCAATCACCCCACTATCAACACGGACATCACACACGATTTCTTCTCCTGTACATGCTAAAGAATGCAACAAACTCATCCGGACCAGCAAGGTTCCTGAAACTGAAGCCATCAATTGACACAAACCAGAGTCGCCTATTATGCAAAATAATACATATCATCATCAGTGATGTTTTCCAGGTTGTCGTTGACTTGAGAACTTGACGTCTCGCCATTGTTGCTACTTGATTGAGCCTGCAGGTGACACAGAATTTTTAGTTAGAGACTGACTCGGTACAGACTACCTGCATCTTGTTAGATCCTTCATGCCAGTTCGGAAAAAAAAAAATGGAAATTATGAAAATGATCGGTAGGTAGGTAATAAATGCTGGAGAAAACTTCAAAGTGAGGATTGGTAAAAGGCTAAGAAATCAGAATTCAGGTTGCATACGGAGAGGATCAGGTATCAGTGTCTATTTTTATGCTCAGCATGCGCGAATGTGTTATCACAGGCTGGAATCATATACAACTCTATGAAGGAGGGCAATGTAAGAGTCTTTGATTCAGTGAGCCCCTAAAAACAGAATTTATATCGTCCAGCAAAATTACTGTCCAATTTTTGAAAATTAATATTTTCCCATTATACTGTTAAATCGACCAAGGATGGGATTTGCAGTTTTATATATATATATATATATATATATATATAAAGATGTATATATTCTTAAGAGCAGACATCGGTTCCTAATGATATAAAAAAAAGGTACCACAGGGATGGGGTTATCTTTTAACATGGTGGTACAAAAATGTGTCAAACATTGGGCACGTATTTTACACAATTAGAAGCATCAGTCAAACATAGCTTGCAAAATATTCAAGAAATGATGTTTCAATATCAGATAGTTTTGGTTCACAATAATTTTATAGTGTTTTCTTTAAAAAATTTAGGGGTTGCTAATGTTTTCTCGGTGGTCGCTTTCATCTGCGTACACCCGGTATGCCACATTTACTTCTAGGGTTAGTAGACCCACTAAAGGCAAATACAGTGTCTGATCGTACCATGTGCCCAGGCCTATAAACTTTACAAAGTGGCCCTTCGTTAGTCCAAAGTCCAAACTGTCCATATTCGTAGGGACTGTTGTGAAGAGGAAGATATCTTATATATCTTCTCCACTGAATGAACCCAGTCATCCAATTTTGCCCTTGTCAAATGTGAATTTTCTTGGTTGCAATTTCCCATTTGTAAGCTACCAACAAGACATCTTGAATCATCTCGCTAAGAGATGGCAGGGCATGACCCATTCCAAGATGCAACCTACTAAATAAACAGCTTACAGTACTGAAATGTGCGCCCACCTGTTATGCCGCTAAATGGATAGAGAAGCATCGCTTCTCAGGTCACCATACATTTGTTTCTATACCCTTGATGCTAAGTAATCTCACATTCAAACTGTAGGTTTGTATAGCCCGTAATTCCAGTCATGATTCATTTACCTTAGCTCGCCTATAACTTTCGAGTAAGCGCCGGTATTGCTGCCGTGCCGAGGGGGACTCAACAACGGAAAGTACCCTTGACATAGCTTCATCAACAGCTGCATCGACTTTTTGTTTCCGGAAGACCTTGAGGATGTCATCATCTTCACTTTCATCGATGGGCCCAGGTTCAGCCCGGAATCCTCGTAAACCAACTCCTTTACGCCGCCACCGCAGTACTGCTTTCTCTAGTACTCCAACAGTCCATAAAAACTCCCTGTATTTCTTTCTGACCTGATGGCCTCGCACATGAGCCTATCAAAAGGGTAAGAACTATGAATGAGAATACTAATAAAAATACTCTCCTTTGGCTTGGATACAACTTCAAATGAAATTTGATTCTCATATATAACACTAACATTGCAATTTGGAACATATAATTGAAAATATTCATATTTCATGCAATGCTACATTGATACATTTAAGGTTTCAAACTTTATTTAACAGGGCTTCAGCCTTAGCCAATGGTCCAAAATTTATCTCAATATTTATGTTCTCCAACTGCACTACCATAATAAAAATTACTAGTCCGTAGGTACAACCATCCTATTGAAGGCTCTAGGAGATGGTTAGGCTAACTGTACAAGGTAATAGAGAGTGAGCTTGGGAATCCATGATGGGCCTTCCCTTTCGATTGGCTCTTCTGCCCTATGGTGAGCCTTTTACAGCCCCTTAGAATGTGCATGAACGTTTTCAGTCAATCATCCTCATGTAGAAATGTATGTAAGTATGAATTTCCGTTTAGAAGGCAGATGAAAGTCAAATCACCTGTATCTTCACTACATTTTGGCGCAAGGTTAAAAATTCTCTGCGTCTTTTCCATCCACGATATTTCTTTTGGATAGATAGAGCTGCTGTATTTAACTTGTGATCACGAAGACCATGAAATTTAGATGCAGCTGAAAGCCCATGAATATCATCTGCAGTCAAACCATACTCATCGCAGCTTGCATCAGCACTCTGATGCCTCCGTCTGAAGGAATGAGCACGGAAAGCAGCCTGTATACGAGCTGCAGCCTGAGCTGCATTCCGGACTGCTGCCAAGGAATCTTTGAGTGAAAGATGATCCTCAACCGCACCGTTAGGTATATGCATGCTTTTATCTGAAACAATCTCCACTGTTCTTTCTGCCTCCACAGCAGCTGACCCTTTCGAAATCTCACTTTCTTTCAAAGTGAGTGATGAAAGATGGCTTGTTAGCGCCACCTCTGAAAGATATCCTGCAAGTCCTTTGTGGCCCCAGGCAGCAGCAATGGACGCAGGATTTTTACCTACTGGGTCTTGTGGAGTGGGATCTGTCACTGCCCCAGCAAATGCGCCGGCAGCTAAGAGTTCAGCTACCATTTTTTCCCTGTAACAAAGACAATCCTCTGCATGTGTCAATCCAATAGAAGTAAAAAAAGAAGCATGACAACAGTTCCTGCTATAGTGTGACAATGATTTCTTTTTCTTCCATCTGAAAAGATCTTAATAGTGTTGAGGATTATGCAGAAGTGGTATTATTAGCTGCTGAAGATGAAAAAGCAAATTGCATTGATGTTATGTAGAAACAATAAAGGAGCCCATCTTTCGGCAATATAATCCAGTTCCGAGTTATCACAGCTGCCCAAAACCATTGCCATAAGCCATGGCAGTCCTTAGCAGTCGACAGATCCATGGGTATGTCTAGGCATGTGAGTCAGTTCGAGTACCTCCCAGATCCTGAGGCGGTACTTCAATGCAGCCTTTGTCTGATCTAGGGGACCCTATTGCCAGAGGACCATGCCAAATATCTCATTAGGTCATTCTACAGGTCAAATCAAGATGGGCAGTTAAAAGAAATGGTGCATAAGTGGGGCCCTATTCAGATGGTCGGTATCTCACAGAAAGGAAAATTTTGTATCTCCAGTCACCCATGTAGCCAACCATGTAAACAATTTGGTAGGAACCCATGAATGGGTATGGGATTTTGAGACATAAAAAGTGTGTTTTCCCCTGCTGAGAAAGTGCTTGGTGGACACTGCATAATGAATCTCATGATGCACCACAGTTAAGCCAGAAATATTTAGTTACCTTCCAAAACGAGCAGCCCAGTGAAGGGCAGTCCACCCATTTACGTCACGGAAATTTATACCAATGCCAGCATCCAGGATTGAATTTAAGGCCCAATCATAACCTAAACCAGCTATCATGTGTATTATACCTTGCTCTTCCTTAGACAAGGAACTAGCTCTTACTTCACCTTCACGGCATTTGGATGATAACCACTGTTGCAGCTTATCCTTCAACAACTCTCGCAAAATACAATCCATAATATTGGAAGTACTCTCACTGCCAACTAAGAGTGCCTCCATAATTTGTCCCCATGTATCATCATCCATCTTTGATTTTCTCAAAGGATTAGATTCCCATTCTACATTACTTTCTATCTGAACGGATGAACTATCATGTCCAAGCAGTAGAATCTGTGCAAATCTGGCGAGCAAAAGCAGTTCTGTGCTCTTATTTGCATCTTTCTCAGGCAAGTTATTGTCCAAAGCAGAGCTCGTCGGCTTAATGCGATATTCGAACTCTCTAACTTCGCTGCATGATTCTCTATTGCCTGATGTGATGCATAAAGTGACCTTTCCAGGGGTGTGTTGAGGAGCCTGGCACAGGATGACACCTGCCTGAATGACTTCTATGGGAACTTCAATGTCACCAACCATACATCCCCATGCACACTCCAAAGGATCGCAGAGAAAATCTCCAACAATGATAAGCTGCATTGAATAGTTATGAATTAGTGTGTTTGATGCCTATACTTGCCAGATGACAATACACAGTTTAATAGACATGCACCAGTAATATTTTAGCATGTAAGTGAAAATGAAACAAGTTATTTAGAGGAAAGAAACGAGCAACATCTAATTTATCTGGAAGCATTTTATATTAAGATATTCCTGCAGGATACCATACGTGGGGTGGACTGGACCACTCACTCACTCAGTCCAATTCACTTCTTGTACACCATATGTATTTTTATCCTAAGAATCAAAATTAGATAAGAGGTTAGTTCCAATTACCTCAGTTAAAGGGATTCGTATGCCTGTAACAGATACACAAGAAAGATATTAAAAGGGTCCGATCTCTTTCAATTGAGACACCCAATTCATTCCAACTCTCATTCTGGTCAAGTTCATTGTCATTTAGGGTAGGTAAAATGCAAGCATTCAAAAGCACTTGCTAATCACAGACCTTTTGTGGTCTCATTCTATATGTGCATACCATATAATGAACAACTATGCATGCATACTGAATCCACACACACACACTATCCCTCCCCCTACCTCCCTCTCTCTCTAAAATTGATGTGCTAAACTTGTGTCAATGGGGACTTCCTCTAGGGAGTTTAAGCATGACCTATATAGGTTTGAAGCCTTAGCCTTACCGCATATAATGGAGGGTATGTCTTACCAATATGCCAAGTGATGGTAGACTGTTCCTTTTAGTGTAGCAATAACAGTACTAATTGTCAAGATTTTTCCTCAGTGCACCCAAGGGTAGAGCCACATATAAGGGGTCTGGGGGCCGAAGCCCCCACGCCAATATGAAAAAAGGCCCATAAGGGCTACAAGCGCCCCCCTCACCCTTTCCTCGCCCCCCACCCCCCAATTTCACCCTTTCGTCAACTTCTTGATCTCTCCCTCCCTCTCTCAAAAAGTCCCCAAATCGACAAAAATCCTCAAATAGATCTCTGGCTCCGGGATTGACACCGGCACACAGTGGTTTGTGATCCTATAATCCGACCAAATTGTAATTACATTTAGAAAGCATTTCCCCCTCATTTTTTACTAGGGGACCTTAGATTTTTATTGATGTATATATTTTTGTGGCTTTGTCCATATGTATGGTGATTCAAGTAGAGTGGTCTATTTATTTATTTCCATTATTCTTCTTAAAATTTAATTTTATCGAGTGGAATCCGATTATTTACAATTTCATAGAATTAAATGGTTTTGATAGTATTCTGACTGAATGAATAGTATGTGTTTTAAGTTAAACTTTCCTATGCTAAAATTTTGGTCTAACTTTGTTAGACCATCATCAGCCCCCTTAAAATAAAAATCCTGGGTTCACTACTGAGTGCACCCCACCCAGCCACCCACCCCCCCACCAAAAAAAAAAAAAAACCAACACGCACACAAAAAAAAGGGCCCACAATACCTTGCTAAGTTCAATTAGGGTTTCTGAAATGAAAAACACAAAACTTTCTTCCAGAACTCCAGCTTTTTGGCTAAAACAGAACAGAATGACGGACCAGGCCGAAAAAAGCTTTAAGGAACATGTAGTCTTGATATGTGTCCCTTTTTCCTGTAACCTTTAAATTTAGCTCATATCTTTTGATATGCTTCTTCTACTAAACAGAAAATTGAAACTGACGAAAAACCAAAATGTACCAGTTTTAAGGGCAAATTGAAACAGCCTCCAAAACACATGGAATGGATTAAAATGGATCACCTATCAGATGGGGGTAACAAGAAAGGCTCAGCAGAAATCAGCCTTTTGGTGGTCAGATTACCAATCAATGCTCTTCTTATAGGCCAAGCCCCAACATCTAAGGGAGGTGTGGTGGGGACAAGGAATCCCCTCAGACCAGAGGCAGAATCTAGCGGGACAATATTCTACCATTCATTGCAAGCAAGTAGGACATCTCTTTTTCCAATGTCCAACTAACGGCAGCAGCAAGAGGTCAAGGTTGGTACTGTAGAGGATAGAGAATGTGGACAAAGAAAGACAGTAAAAGCATACAATTGAAAAAAAAAAAAAATGAAGATATGAATTCAAACCAAACAATCAAGCCCACAACAAATTTGAGGTCAGGATGTGAAAGCATTAGGATTGGACAATGCAGTGAAAGCCAAGCCAACAGCTGATAAAGGAATGTAGATGACATCAAAGCAGTATTTCCTATCACCGTTTGTACATGAGGGTAGATCACAAGCAAGATCAGATTAAAGTGTTAAGAGATAATTTTGGGAGGAGATGGATTGTTTAATACGAGAAATTCCAACATGAAGAAAGATTTTCCTAGGAGGGGTCTTAAATGGGCATGTAAGAAAAGACATTTCAAGACATAAGAGAGGGAATAAGGGACAAGGATTTGGAGAAAGAAATGACTTGGGAGACACTATATGGGAATTTCCCTTGGCACTTGACATTGTAATAACAAACACTTACTACAAAGAGAGGAGTATTTAATTACCTATAATAGTGGAACTAATAAAAGCCAGATGGACTTTTTCCTACTTAGAAAACATAATCGACTAGCTTATAAAGATTGTAAGGTTATTTCTGGAGAGAGTTTGACCATATAACATAGGTTATTAATTTTAAGATATTTGCATTAGAAGTATAGTAGTAATAAAAGACCGCCTAAACAAGGTGGGGGGATTTGGAAGGGGAAAGGCCAACAATATTTAAGCATAAAGTGATTGCAGAGGAGAACAAAATTTGTAGGGAAAAACTACATAGATGTGAAACCAAATGGTTGACTATGTCAAAATGGTTTCAAAAGAAGTGCTTGGAGAGTTGAAAGAAAAAAGACACTTTAATAAAAAAAATTTAATCTGGCGGTCAGTTTAGGAACGTATTCAAGAGAGATGATGTTGATACAAAAATTGGCAGGGGAATAGGAATACAGAAAATTATGAATATAAGGCAACGAGGAGTCATTACTTTGGTGCAATGGTAAAAGTCTCGGGTGCCATGCGTGATAACGCAGGTTCAAGACCTGCGAGCAACCACTTTGTGTAAAATTGCCAAACGTTAGGTCTGTCTCCAGTCTAACCCTCCCAAGACCTTGCTTCGGCGGGACTGCATTGGGTGATGAGCTTTTTTCAAACTTTACATGAAGGCAAAGAACGAAGTTAAGAAAGTAGCAAGGGATGCAAAGTCTAAAGCATATGATGAACTATTTAATAAGTTCGGAACAAGCTCGGGGGGGGGGGGGGGGGGGGGGGGGGGGGGGGAGGGAGGGGAGAGATTTTCAAGCTTGTTAAAATGAGGGAACGGAAAAATATGGACTTGGATCATGTTGGATGTATAAAGAGCAACAACTAAAAGTTTTAGCAAAGACAATGATATTTAAGAAGGTGGAGAGAGTATTTTAACAAACTTTTAAATGACAATTCTATAGGACGCTTAGGATCAAGACGGGCTACCCTTGGCAGGATATACCTTTTACCACAGAATTAGGGTAGCAAAAGTAAAAAGCATTGGCAAGAATTAAGACAGAAAAGGTTATGAGGTCGGATGATGTTATGATAGACTTAGAAATACTTAGAAGAAACTGAATGGATTTGATTAACTAGACTCTTCAATAATATATTAAGGAGAAGGAAAATGTCTGATGAATAGAGAATAAAATGTTGCAGACTTGTATTACCTATATACAAGAACAAAGGAGATATATAAGTTGCACCAATTATCGTGGGATTAAACGTACGAGTCACACTATAAAACTAAGAAGAAATTAATAGAGTAAAAGACTTGGATAAGAGACCAAGATGTCTTAAAATCAATTTAGTTCATGCCAGGGAGGTCCACTATGGAAGCTATATACTCACTTAAGAGTCTTAGACAATTAGTAAAAAAAATACAGAGAGGAGGAAAAATCCTTGTAAGGTCTTTTGTGGATCTAAATAAGCCTACGGCAGGGTACCTTGAAATTTCATTTGGTGGGTTTTATATAAAAAGGAGTGTCCTAAGAGGTTATATTTACATATTAAAGGCATGTATGAGGGCGTGTGAGAACTACCTGCGAAGAGACAAATGAGTTTCTAGTGACCATAGGTTTGCATCAGAGGTTAACTTTGAGCCATTATCTCTTTGCACTAACTATGGATGAGTTAACTGCTCATATTCAAGAGAAGTTACCTTGGTATGTTGTTTGTAGATAATATAGTGTTGTTGGATGACTTAAGAGATGAGATGAATGCGAAACTTGAGAGATGACAAGAGGCTTTAAAATCCAAGGGCTTTAAAATAAGTTATATAAACATAATATATGAATTGCAACTTCAGTGGGGATGTACAAAGAGCTGAAACTTCCATAAAAACTGAAGCTCAAAGATATAATAAAGAGATTTGCTCTGATACCTCGGCTAGATAATTAGTAGCGACGGGATGATGTCAAACATAGGATAAGAGTGGGATGGTTGAACTGGAGACTTGCTTTTGGAGTTCTTTGTGATTGGCGCAATGCCAATAAGGTTGAAGGAAAAATTTTACAATACTACAATTAGACCAAATATGACCTATAGAGTAGAATGTTAGTCAATCAAGAAGCAACACATGCACAAAATGAGTATAACACAAATAAGAACGTCAAGATGGATGTGTGGTAAAACTAAAGAAGATATAACCATAAATGAGCACATTTGGAAGCATTTAGGGGCAGCATCAATAGATGATAAATTAATCAAGAGAAACCGATTGAGATGGTTTGGACATGTCCAATGCAAAGCAATAACGACTTTTTTGAGGGAGAGTTTTTTCTATACAGGTTGATGGCCCACCAAAGAAAATGGGTAGATCGAAGAGGACAGAGATATAGTGAGGGCAGATCTGAAGAAGTGAAACCTATCCGAGGATTTGGCTCTGGATAGACTACAATCGAGAAGCAAAACTCATATAGCTGACCCTAACATAGTTGGAACAAGGCTTTCATGATGATGATTTGCATGAGGTAGATGCACCAATCTGACTGATGATGGGGTAGTACATGTATCATGGAGATGGTTGATAAATTGCAATAATCAGAAAAGAAGCCTTGGTCCAATGATTTAAAAAGGAAAGGAGGCTCCATAAAGACAAAAAGGGATGCTGGGTCTCATTCAATATTGACAAGAGGTACAGGACCATGTTTGGTGTAATGTAGCACCACTAGATGCTATGCTTACTCTTTTGCGTAGTCCATGGTTATGTAATCAAGATATTGTGTACTACATAAAAAGGCTAGCATTTATACATTTATTAATAACATCGCTGAGGTTGTATTGCACCAAAGAAAACTTTTTACACCTAAAACAACCCTAAAAAATAGATGAAAGCTTTGAATGTCCAAAATTTTGGACTGGAAAGAGAAAGCTAATATAAAATAGCATATACTGGCACCAATGCCTCTGGATGTCGGACACAGTTGCAAAAATCTGAAAGAGGTCATTGAGAATTCCACTGATGGCAGAAGATAATAGTACAAAATCTCCTTTTGATCACAGTTTCTTGCATGTGATGATGTTGTTATCAGGGTTAGGCGTGAAAAATGCTGAAAAGCAAATGACCAGATTATGAATGCTGACAGATTTGACAACCATTATGCAAAGTTCAGTGTATAATGGGGTCTATGACAACATTTGGCCCAAATGTTGAGTTACAATTGACTCTCCTGGGAGCAGCCTGATGGAAATGAGCCACACCTACGACAATAACAGCCTCCATCCAGACCCATGTTCATCCTCAAGCCCATGGGACTAGGCCCACAAGCTTTTGGCCATCCAGATTTGTACAGTTTAAGAAAACCAGTTGAAACACTTTGTTCAACTTGAGTTAAGAGTCAGCCATAAGTTATGTCTTTTAATCTTTTGCGGTTTTAGTTAGTTAACTATACTGTTAATAGGAGCATGGATCGGATCTGATTAATAAATTTAATTGCAATAATATAAGGACGGCAGGGAGATAGGATTAGAAAAGGTATTTTTGCATAAATACATGGTTTAATTTCTGTGAAAGGACACTTCAATTGAATTGATTTCGGCTGTTTATTTCTTGGAATTGTGGTCAACAAGACCTAGTCTTTTCTCTTCCGGCCTGATTAATCACAACAGGATGAAATCAACAGCAAGAGCTTCCAAATTCTGTCCAGAAAGGTCAACTTCAAAATAAACAACAAAGTGAATCATCATTGACCACAGAAAGTTACTGCATATACCTTTGTACCTTCAGTAGCATATGCCCACTCTGGGGATATCTCACGAATGCTAAACCGCTGTTTCTGTGCAATGGTCAAACCCGAATCTGCCGCAAGAGTAGTAGTTCCAAGATGACTTTCTTGGTCAAACCAAGCCTCATAGTAGTCCGGAGCATATTTATCAATGGATATATTCCTTGTCTCCATCCAATCAACGCTATTTGTCTTTTTCAGCATCCTCATACCAGAGTTGGTATCAAGGGTACTTGTTCCAGAGGAATATGTAGAATGAACAGATGTTTCAGAATCCTGAAGAAATTTACCAGAAGCTGGTGATATAATTGTATCATCAGAGCCTAATAGAAACTGTTCGGCTGCTGAAAGATCTAAATTAAAATTGTTCTTAGAAGTTTGATGACAATTTATCCCATTTGTCCCATCCTTTCCTTCAAGATCTTGCCACTGGCATATCAACTTTTCAGGTTGAGCAGCCGAATCCATGCAGGAGTTAACTCTTTCT
Organism: Persea americana; assembly: GCA_029852735.1. NCBI lineage: Eukaryota > Viridiplantae > Streptophyta > Magnoliopsida > Laurales > Lauraceae > Persea > Persea americana. The sequence goes on from CM056810.1 coordinate 89,967,543, forward strand.
GGTATAGACAGGGATGCCTGTACAGAAGTTTCAAACAAGTGTAAAACTGAATTCTATTACTTGGGAGAACCATGAGATTTAAAAAAGAAAAAAAAAAGAAAAAGGAACAGCATAGTTCTGACAAAGAAAGACAACCTTTTTTTTTTCATTTGGTGAAAGAAACCAATTTTAATGTCAATGAACTACAAGGAAATGATATATTATTGATATATATCCCATAACACCCAGATGCTTGTCTGTATATGCCTACAATAACATTTTTTTTTTTTTTTGTGTGTGTGTGTGAGAGAGACAGAGGGGGTGGGGGCGGGGGCGGCAGCGGCGGCAGGGTTTTCTGTTTAAAATGGTCCCACCTACGGGCACTTACAATAGACAACTATTGATTTCAGGGGCACTTATCATATGCCAGGATTCAGTTCAGTACCAGATATTTGTACATTACGATTTCCTCATATACTATTGTAGTAATTTTCATTATTTTCAAAAGTTCAGCCAATACTCTTGGATAACCATAGATGTCGCAAGGTGATTGTTATCAATGCATGCACATTGTCCTTAGCAGATGCAGAATAATCGAACCATCTTTTCCTTCACTGCCGGGCTGTGCAGGTGACATGGTTTTCCGTTCTTCAGTGGTTAGGCTGTAGCTGGGCAGTGCCGTGTAGTCTCTTATATATGTTTGATGCTTGGAAAATGGCAGTGGGTTCTAAAGGAGGAAGAAGTCACTGGAGATGCTCTTTTATGGCTACCATTTGGGTCATATCACATATGGAATGAACAAAACACCTGATGCTTTGAAGGAACATCTTCCACTGGGGAGGAGCTTTGAGGCAAGGTAAACTTTTGTGTGGCCTCCATCCTCCCTCACTTTCAGGATATTCCCATTTCATCCATCTTGATAGGTTGTCATAATGTGGATTTTTCCTCACCAATTTCTCATCCTGCCATGCCTAGATGCCCGCCCCTACCTGCCAATTCCTTAAAGATGAGTTTTGGCAGGAGCGTAATTAATAATCTGGGCAGTCAAGAATCAAAGGACTTATTCAGGATGGTAATTAATAATCTGGGTGGTCAAGCAGGAATCAAAGGACTTAATCAAGATGGTGTTGCTTCAATCATTCTCTTTCTCCGACTTGGTTGGATGTTGCTCTATCAATGAGGATGAGATGTCAGCATTTTTTTTTTTTGTTTTTTTTTGAATGGTTACCTTCATTAAAAGCTTACTTTCAATGAGGATGAGATGTTAGCATTGAGGACCAGTCTTCATGAAGCTAAGCATATTGACATTCGTCAGTTTAAGGTGGAAGGAGACTCGTCTTGTGCCATTCAATGGGCTTCGGCCTAGTGCCAAGCCCCTTGGTGATTAGAAGCCATTGTTAAGAGGTGATGGACCTCGCAAGGCAATTAAAAGTTTCCTTTGGACATGTCAAGAGGGGAGCACAAACGAGGTAACAAACAATCTAGCTAAGGAGGGAGGGAGTTACGCGGCAGAGTTGGATTGTTATCCACTCAACCCTATTTGAAAACAATGCCCTTTAACTCCACAGTCTAACATGTTTTTCCTTGAGTTTTTCACCCCCGTTGTAACTATATATCATTTTCCTCTTATGTACTCATTCCTGGTTTTATTATTTCTTACAACTCCTTACAACTAGTTACCCCAACAAGAGGGCTATAAATGGCAAAGAGAAAAGGACTAAAGGTATAAGGGATCGATAATCATAACATTATTGTAGCCCAACCCCCATATATTTTAGGACTTTTTCACGCAACCTCAATAGACACTCTACTCACACATACTCTGCTGTTCAAAATCCTCACAAGTCACAATTTCAACCAAGGCTTCAAGTCTCCCCTCTCTCTTAGTTCCTTGAACTTGTAACGTTTGACATGACATACAGGGGCTGAGTTGAGCATTTTCTGAACATGCCCAAACCATCTTAAACGACATTCCTTGTTTTTCTGATAGAGCTATCTATAGGTTTTTCCTCATGCCCTCATTCCTTCTATCCTATTATGTTACTCACACACATCCCATCTTAGGATATGCTCTTAACTGTATGTGTTTTATCTTTGTCTTGTTCCTTTGTTGCCCATCATTTAGCTCCATATAATAGGTCTAACAGCCATCTTATAAGAATGAGCCTTTTTTTATCGGTATAAGAATGACCCTTTAATTGATGATGTTAATTGATGATGCCTTCAACAATTAAATAGCACTCCACTAGCCTGTCTCCACTACACTTATTCTATGTTGACCCTACTCGCCATGTCCTGTTAAACCCTCCATTTATCTCTACATTTGATCCAAGATACCGAAATCTATTGTGCTGTGGTACTAGGTTATTTTCAATTTTACCACATCTTTTTTACTGTCGGATCCATTGAATTAGCACTCCATTTTTTTATTTCTTTTTTGCTAAGAAACTTCGACTCCATTTATTTTGTCCCTACTCCTCTAATAATTCTCAACCAATTAGACTCGAACGCCTTTCACCATAGTTCTAGCTTATCACTTACCAGCTTTCAGTGATCTTACTAAATAACTTGAAACAACAAAACACCCCAAAATGGAAACTCCACCAAACCGAAGGACTCTTGAAACCTATACTGGGCATAATGTCTTCAAAAAGGGCCACAATTGGCATAATCTTGGACCCATTGGATAGCAAACTGGATAACCCATCTCAGACACCCAACATTGTGTCTGTTAATTTCTGGACTCATGAAACATGTCCATCTCTAAAAACATGAAAATTATACTCTAAAAAGACTAACTACCTATTTTATGTATTTGGAGAAAGGAACCATACATATATATATATGGGAGATGCTCTTATGAGAGCATCTCTCACCTTACTGTGAGAGATAAGGTAGGTGCCCGCACATTTAAGTTGTTGGCATTGGATATGGATTAGAGGGCCCCCACCTTATCTCTCATAGTAAGGTGAGAGATGCTCTCATAGGAGCATCTCCCCATATATATATGTATGTATGTATATATGTATATCTGCATTTGATGTGGCCTCCTTTTTGGGATCCTTGAAGTCTTGGACCTGCATCACTCATAGTTCTAATTAACATAGAATCCAAAAGAAATAAAAAAAAAAAAAAGAAGAAATAATGTCTTAAGCGTGAAATTCCATTGCTGCAACGTGCAAAACCCTTGGCTTACTTGTTATCTCCTTTCCAATTACTGTGCATCATTTAATTGTATTCGTCTTGGCCAATCTCATATGAAAGTAGTCCCCAACCAACTATTTTTATATTAAATCAAGTGGGAAAACTTAGAAGCAAAATCTTTTAATGTTTGGGTAGGACTAGTTCATCATTTCCATAGGACAGACTACTATGGTTATAGTAGAAATAAGAGTATTTCCATGAGGTGTAGTTCTCACATGTTCAAGTGATGTTGCATCCTTGCTATGATGTGCTGCTTCATACTCGATCCCTTTTGTAGAAGGGTTAGGAACACCATTTAGGGCCAGTCTATCCGAAGTTTGATTCAGGGAGTTAGCCCCCGTTGAACTAGAAGACAGCTCCAGCATCTCTTTCCAATAGAGAGAATCTTTCTGATCAACTGTATCATCTAAGGAAAGTAAACAAAACTTGGATCAAGAAAGATCGAAGGAAAACAAACTTCATGGTCATACAGAATTTGAGTGAACAAGCGAAGAAATTCTCGTGATAAGACTACAAATAGATCACCGAGGTCAAGATGTATCAGATATTTTAACTTTCTTAATTAGGCAAGATGCTTTTCCACAAAATAAAGATTGGTGATATTCCAGGTCTTTCAAATCAGAGTGCCAGACAAAAAATGATCTTGATATGAACAAAGGCAGGTGAAAAAATCACATTTTTTAGATGGCAAGGCAGAAAAAAAAATAGCATTCACAATATGTTCCTCGATATCTATACCATCTCAGATGCACAGGAAAGCTTTCTTATAATGTAACAGGCTTCACTTGTTATTTGGGTACGCGTGGATATCATGTTGTTTGAATATACAAGTTTCACTCAAATTACACAAGATTTAGATAACCAATCAGACTTCACACAATTTCCAATTTTCTCACATGACCGTTAGGCTTCAATTGTCATTTTGACCTTGATAGCAAATTGTCACATTTCAGTCACAATAAGTAATCAAACCAAAGAAATCCAAAACATGGTTACCAAACCAAACATACAATTATGTTGGCATTGCCATTTAAATCATTAAAAATGTTTTCTGATTAGCACAAGCCACAGAATAAAAAAAAAAAAAAGAACAATGAAAGACCACACCTAAATGTTAACCAAAATTAGGTCGTCTTTACATTTCACTCTTTCAATATGTACCATCCATAGGATATTTAGTACAGGCTACAGAAAGCAGCTGTTTCAAATTGAGCCGATTGGATGGATGATAATTAATCACCTCTATTATGTTCTTTGATTTATCACTGTAAAATGGGTATCTTGAAAACAAAAAGGATGTAATATATTCTGAGTAAAAAGAAAAAGGTGTCGTAACTGACATCCATGTAAGAAATTGGTGCAACAATATTAAATATACAAGTTATGCACACAATGAGAGCATCTTAAGCCATTTCATAAGTATAATATTCCAATTTTATGTTTCAGATATTCCTTTAAATGCATTTTGGACATGCTCTGCTTTCTATTCCAAATAGAAGGGCCAACAAGACCACTCTAAAAATCGCGTAATAAAAAGAAGCATAACTTGAGTTTTAAGAAACATATTCACATTTAAAAGAACAACCACATCGAAACAAGCATCCCTTTGTTCATCTTTACTCGATACAACTGTATCAGTCCGTAGTGCTATTTTCCCTCTAATAATGGCCATATTCCCCAACTGCAACTCTGAAAACTACTCTATACAACCTTGACAGTAGGGTACGGAAGATAATTAGGATAAACTTGTAAAAATATGTTAACTGGGTAAAACACAAGACCGTTGTTTAGTTCTATTGTAGCTCTTAGATACCACAATCACACACTATGGAACTAAATGGTTTGAAATCTTGACCAAATGATCCCTCCAATGCTGGAAACCACTAAAATGTAGTCAATACGTTTATTGTTTCTCAAATTTCCAAATCATTAGTTAAATGTCTTTTTGCTAAAGTTATAGCTTCTTATCTATCTAATTAGGACGACATGATCTGCTAACATGCACCAAGCAACTTCACGTTGCATATCTTTGGTCAAATTGTCAATAACCAAGGCAAATGCATAGTGCTACCGGAAGATAGCTGCGACTAAATCTACTGTCCACACACCATTCTTACACTTGTTATCACTCCCTTATAATGAATGTCTTGTATAATCTCAAATTCTCAATATAACCATCATAATGCATTATTTCTTTAAATTTGCCAACTTAATTGTCTTGGCCACTGTAGGCCTTCTCTTAATCGATAAAAACTCTCTCTTAGTACCATATGTGACATTTTCCTCTCATCTCTAAACTTTACCATAAGCTATCTCAATAAAAAAGTTACTCGGTTGTGGACCTACCTACTACCTAATGTAAACCCAAACTAGTTCTAAATATATTAGATTCCTGTCTTAGTGGTTGCTTTATTACCCTTAACATTTCACTGCCCAAATTAAAAGTTTGATAATTTTCCATAACTTTTCCAAAAAATGAAATTTAGTATTCTTAATAGGATCTACTTAGCATAAACCTAAACAAGATCTTAGAAACATTAGATTCTTGGGTTAGGTGTTGCTTTATTACTCACCAAAAGTTACACCATCTGATTCAAAATCTTGGTAGGCTAACAGTTTGCATAATTCTAGTTATCTTCTTTGATCCTCTGGAAGGAACAAAATGCACTAAGAATTCTCCTCCTATTCAAAATTGTTTTAAATAATCTAGTCAACCAATTGCCCACTAAAACCATAACTGCATATGCATACCATGGTCATCTCACCATCATGCTCCTGTTATCTTCATCTTTACCAAGGATGTCTTTACATTATAAGTATTTTGCATTCATCTCCTAACTCGGTTCTGATTCATAATATAATTCCACCCCAGTTTTCATTGAACAAATTTTGTAATATATTTAACACTCACTGTTTATTGTTTCTTTTGGCAAAGGCCGTAGGGATAGAAAAAGGAGGCCCAAAAAATAGGGTCACAAGAAGCCAGCCTGTCGAGCCTAAGTCATTGGGCCAAGCACAAATATGATTGGCTCAGTGGACCAAGCCCATGGTCAGCAAGCCATTGGCCCAACTACATCTGCTCCCGCAGTACAACAAATTTCCAAGAAACGATCCTAGATCTACATTCTTCGTTCAACAAATTTTCAATAAGATTTTCTAGAAAATACTTCTTAGTTTAGAAAATCCTAAGAAAATTTTCCATATCTAACAAGATAGTTGATTGACACAAAAGTAACGAAAGAGAGGAAAGAAAATCACTTTTTTAGAAAAAAAAAGTGATTCACAAAGAATAGCTTGAAGTGATCTTGTAGCACAGAGGGAAACTTCCCTCCTTGATGGTGATTCTTTGAGTAGCAGGAGATGGTGTCCATTCTCTCTCTTTTTCTCAAAATGAGGGCATCTCAAGCAAAAGAAATCAAACTACTAATATGCAAAATGATCTAAGCTTCGCATTTAAACTTCCATGAGAGATGATTATTACATGTAAAATGTATGGGATGCACTTCAGGTGTTTCTATATGTACCCATTCTATTAATAAAGTTGGTTTTATTTTATATTTGACAGAAAGATAACATTAAATGAAACATTAACTAGAAAAATCGAAGAACAATCAAGTAATTGGGTCCTTCAACATGAGTTGGACCAACCTGAATTTTGCACCATGTTCTCTGCATCATCTTGAACCCCATCATTTCCAATTATCCATTGGGCGTCTTCCCCACATTTCCGTCCAAGCGGCAGACATAGTCGTTCATCAGGTTTGGACAATTCACTTTCACATGCCAAGAATCCTGAATCATGTGGGCTCTCACTCTGACTGTAGTCTGGAGGAAGCTTCTCAAAGTACATTGAACTGTCATCATTGCCCAAGCTTAATTCTTTTGTAAGCCTCTGAAGTACTTGATTGACCTCTGGATATGATGGAAGGCCAAACCCTCTCGATCTGTCCATTCCATCCGCACGATCCATAAAATTATTCCCATGAACAATCGTAGAGCTTACGTCTTCCACAGAACTTGAACTAAATGGACTCTGGTAAGGTTCATATACTTCAGCGATTCCAGAAGAGGAGCCAAGATGTTGAGTGCTACAATATTCAGCACTCTGGCTGAAATTCGAAACGGATTCGGGTGACGAGTGTGAGGTTGATCCATTATTGGGCCTTCCCTGCACAGCAGAAAGTGCAACAGGTAATGCCAGACCAAAACTCAAAATCATACACCTAGGCAATAACAATTGGAATACGATGCACAATCCAATCTCAACAATGATGCCACGGTTTATGCAGGAAAAAGATGCTAAGAGTAGGAGGAACCATTATACAACCCAAAGGTATATTTATTTCCTCTATCAATATGGTTAGCAACTCACATGAAGTAGTAAAGAATCAACCTCATAGTAAGAGAACGCTTTTATTCATTTAAAAAAATTATCATTTTGCTTTTTTCTTACAGCCATCATTCATAGAAAAGCCTTATGATCTTGTTCTAGGTTTTGTGGTCTTAGCTCATGCCCCTTTCATCATTGTGTGTGTGTGTGTGTGTGTGTGTGTGTGTGTGAGAGAGAGAGAGAGAGAGAGAGAGAGAGAGAGAGAGAGAGAGAGCTCACATTTTTGTTTACAGTTTCTATGTATGTTATGTGGTCTTAGATCTGTAGGAGGGCTTTTTTTAGGAGTTTCAGAGTAAAAGTCGTTTTGCCAAACCTAGATTGATGGGATAGCAGCCATAAGGCTCTGATGTCAATGATGATGATAGAAGCCTTTTAACATATATATAGTCACTACTTTTTTTTCAAAGAAGAAGTGACCCTATCAAATCCTGACCACTAAAGGGTAATCTCAACACAATTTTCTAAAATGACCAAAATAAACCACATGTCCCATGACCATGCAATCCCTCAATTGTAATTTGCCCACAAATTGTTAAGTTTCTTGTAACAAGTATGCAGTCTTGCACTCAATAGGTAAATGACTCCACAAAATGACCAATTACCAACGAGATGTGTTTCAACTTTCAATGCTGTTTGGAATCAAGACTCAGGACAGGAGTGGCCAAGTTAATGTGACAAGAATCTTAGTGAACTGGAAATTGATTGCTTAAGTTACAAACATCAGAAGATGATTCAAGTTGATCTTTCATTCTTTCTTCTATCTCATTCACACAAATATCAAGGAAATGAAAGCACCAGCACTGCATTTCGTTATGTTAGAACTTAGAAGTTTCTTGCCAAATGCCAATAACAAATAAAAATTGTGTTAGTAAATTGAACCCCAAAATTTACAGATCGTGAAACAAGTTTCTCACTGAAAAAGCATCTCTTATGACAACCCTTGCAACAGAATCATTGTTGCGTCATATTGGCAAAGTAGTTAATTTTTCTCAGTAAATCATAGTTCCAACCTGGTGGGTTCACAAGACTTGGCCGGTTATCAGGTTGAGTCGTCAAAAAACCCGATGGGTTAGTAAAATCAACCTTTACATGTTTTTCAATATAAAAATATATACATTTATCATCATTGCTATCATTACAGCTGAAGCCTTATCCTGTCAATCTAGTGTCTTTTGTACATACATCTATATTTATTAAAATTAATAATAAAAATGTATTTATAAAATATATATTATTTTCTTAAAATTTCAATTTCAAAATTACGTTTGAGTATATTATGATTTTCTACAACTCTAGTAATGTAATTAATAATAACAAATATTTGGTACTTTTCTATTTTAAGCTGATCAGGCCAAGTCAGCAAGATCAAGACAAGAAACCAAAGAGACCCAGCTGGTTGGTCGGGTTTCGATCCAAGGTTGTCCTAACCAAGTTCAAACTGCACAGATTAAGTTTGAAGTGGCTGAGTTCCTAGTTGACCCAATGGGTCAGAAAATTATGCAGCAATTCAGGAAATAAGCATTTTTTTTCTCTGAGATAAAAGATAATTTTGACTGTACAGGCTCTGTATTTCATAATGCAGTAGTTGGCTGGATTCATACATATTCCGCCCTTTTTATGCAAGCCATAAGTTGGAGCCTCCACATGTTCTTACGAAGAGAGGTCTGCATGTGGCTGTAGTATAATGTGTGACACCACAGGTGGAATGTGCGGATCAGTGTTGCTCGAGTGTCAACTAACACCTGCCCATAAAATTTAGGGTCATAATTTTCCAAACCAGTGGCTCAACCCTGAACTCAGTTAAGCTGACTCAACCTGGTCACATAATGATGAGTAGGTCGGTTGAACTTGTTTTGGGTGATTCTCCATCGACCCACCTGGTTGACTCCCAGTGGTTTGACTAATCCTCTTCACCAAAAAGAAAACAGGAAAAAAAAGGGTTGACTCATCCTGGTTTGACTGTGTAAATTCGGCCAACTTAAAAGACATTTGCATCCTTACATTTAAAAGTAACAACCAATAATGGTATCTAAGCTTGGTGGAAATTAAAATAAACTTCCATTTCAAAGAAATTAAACATAATTTAGAAACTAAAAATATAAATTACAGTTTATATGAAATTAACACTTTTCAAGAAATTTTATATTGTCTGATTTCTTATTCTTAATTCATATTAACGTATATGTTTAAAATAAAATATTTAAAAAATAATTCTCTGACCACTCTGGCCAACCTCAGGTTTCATTGACAACTCAACCCATTAACAGGTCAAGTCTAGACCTAGTTGACCCACTGAGTCGGAAAACTAGTCAAGTCTAGACCTAGTTGACCCACTGAGTCGGAAAACTATGTTGTGCACTCTGTAAAGAGTTTCAATCTGCCTAACCAGTTATGTCCTGCTTAAGTACAACTCAACCAATAATGAATTTCTTTCTTAATAAATTTGGTAATTTTTTTTTTTTTTATTAGATTGCATAAAAGCTAACTTCATTAAATGTGGAAATTACATATATTATGGGTTAACAGCCTTGTTTATTAGAGATGGTTCTCCAATTAGAAATTCTAGCTTCAAAAACTAGAATAGCCTTCCACTAAGAAGAAAGACAATTTAAAGAGTGGGTTCCATCTGTTGGGAAGACCCACATCCCACATCGCCTAAGTAATAGGCTGACATGTATTAATATACCTATACGGGCCTTTCACCTATCATCTTAAGCTTTTGGGTTGGTGCTTTTGGGTTGGTATATGGTTTTTTACATGGTATCAGAGCCAGGATATCTTCATCAAAAGCCTGCTTCCTTCTATTCAGGAAGTTAATTTGCAGTCTCCTACAGCAGATTTTCATCTCAACACATAAAGAGACTGCTGTGACAATCGATCTGATCAACAACAAGGCCAATCGCCAAATTGCAATCTCTCTTTGCATCAACAGAGATTTCTGCATCCTCTTTTCTTCTGTTCAAGCATTAGAATCAATTTTTCTGCAAGAGGATCTCCGTTTACACACAGTCACGTAACTGTTCTGTTAACCTGATCAACAGTGGGCCCCATCTCTCATAAGCAATCACACCAGCAAGCTGCATCATCAGGGTCGCCTATTTATCCTTGGTTTTTTAAGCATTTTTTCAAGATTTATCAGCTTCATCAGGTCAGTGATTTACCCATTTTTCTGGATTGACAGTTTTTCAAGACAGTTTTCCTTTTTTCTCATCAGAATCACATCCAACCATTGGAATGGACTGGTTCTTCTTCTAATAGGGTCGAAAATCCATCTGGATGATAACCTGGAAGACTGATTAGTGCACAAATCGCTCTGTGAGAAGATCTGGTCATTTTAGCACAGAATTTTTGCCTGGTTTCTACATAGTCCATACACAGATAGTGCCATTAATTATAATAACAAAGGAATCATGAAAGTCCTTTGCAAAATAATGCACTCTGCCATGTGTCATTACTTCATCAAGTTCATATCCCAAGCCTGCATAAAGAAGGGTTAGTATCGGTAGGCTATCAGCCGTACAATTTGCCACGCCTAAATATGAGTTCTACTTGTGGAAAAGTAGAACGCACAAAGCCAACCACTAATAGATGGAAGGCTTTGAAGATGATGATGAATCTTTTGGAAGTCAGCAGACAGTCATATTACTCAGAGAATAAACCCATTATGTGGGTTCACACCTTGCCACATACACAATTTATTGACAATGGCAGTTTGTTACAAGGGTATTATAACAACACTGGCACAGCAAAATGTTTTACATATCCAAAAAACAGTTAGAAACGCACCTCGGTGATTTCTCTATAATGAACAAGAACAATGTGGTCGCACGCCCTGCAAAGCAATTAGATGTAGGTAACCAAATCCTTTCTCGAGGAGTAAATTGTTGGATACGGTAAGCATAACAGCACATTACAATTGTAAAGAAGATTAAAAAAAAAAAAAAACATTTCTTCTAAGGATTCTGGAAAGGAAAAGAAAATTAGTGGTCATCTCATGAAGCAGAAGGTAGTGATGACTCCATGTCTAACAAAAGAAATTGGATGAATGGATATAATATTTACTAGTGGAAAAAGAGAAATATATTATAGCTTGAATTCCACATAAGCATGTGTAAAATATTTACAACTGCAAAGGATAGAATCATCAAAAAGAAAATTTTGACAGCAATGTAGCCCAAAAGGTCACCAAGCTAGTCAAAGGCACAAACTAAAAGCCAACCCATGCCTAGCAATGTTATCAATGCCACCATCTGTGCTCCAGGAATAGAACAATTTCGATACATATTTTGTTGCTTTTCCTATGTCTTAACAGTATATCAGCATCCTTTTCTCTTTTCCCATTTTACGTTGTTTCCGCTGCTGTTGTTGCATGTATGGATGCCAATGAGGAAAGATGAAAGAAATATGTGAATGATATCCACCTTCTAAAAAGTTAAGAAATCAAAACATCTAACGTAGGAAAAGGAAAAGGACCTGGATCATGTCAAATGTATAAAGAGCAATGACCAAAAGGTTTTAGTGAAGACAACTATATTAAAGAAAGGTGGAGTGAATATTTTAGCAAACTTTTAAATGAAGATTATATAGAAAGCATAAGAACAAGAGAGGATACTTCGGTAGTGGAACATACTTTTTCCGTAGAATTAGGGTGGTGGAAGTGAAGAAAGCATTGACGCAAATGAAGACAAGAAAGGCTACGGGCCTAGATGACATTCTGATAGAGACTTGAAAATGCTTAGGAGAAATTGGGGGGTTTGGTTAACTAGGTGATAAGTCCATAAAATTAGGTCATCTTGTCATCATTTCATTTGCATTTGTGGACTTAATCGGCGTTAGTTTCATTGAATTGCACTCAATTTCATGATTTTATGCATTTGGGGTTATTTTTGGAAATATAGTCAAACTAGGTAAAAATACACCGAATTGCATGACTTTTGTGAAATTAGGGTTTTTCATCTCATACGTCACCCCAAAATTAGTTTTTTTGGCTTCATCAATGCATACTTGCTAATTTTGGCACCATGTGCTATTTTTGGAAAGTTCGTCATTTTTTGTGCATCAAGTAGGCATGTTAGGGTCCCATGCATGGTTCATGCTCATATTCCTCCCATATGATTAATGATAAATTTGTTTCGTTTAATTTATAGGAGAAATCAAGAATTGGGGCCTGCGCAGTGGTGGAATTTGAGAGAGAGAGAGAATATTTGTCAGGCCATGGACCCACTCTTGAATCCATCTTCAAAGTGGCGCTAAGGAATCCATGAGTTATGGTCCCCATCACTAAAACTCATGCTCACGTGGTGGATTTTATGATGCTCACACATGTTCACGTGGTGGATTACATGAGAAAGAATCCCATTATTTTATGCAATTTTCTTTGCATTGTCATGTGGATCTACAAGACCCTAGATGGGACACACATGAGATCTCATATTTCCATGATTTTGTCAACATGATTGTCATAAGAGGAAAAGACCAGCCAAGCACACATGCCTTGGACGTCCACTAGATGGAAGCCTCGTTCATGGCAAATTTTGAAGTTATTTGAAAGATCCTCACATGCAATATTTTGGAGCTCTACTTGGCAAGACTTGCTCATAAAGAGAACCATTTAGGAAGGGAATATTTTCCTAACCAAGAAGTTTCTTGGAACCTAAGCTAATAGTCTTTGCAGGGAAGGAAGGAGAGCCTAACTAGGAAACAATTTTTAGCAAACCTATGGGCACAAAAACCTATATAAGGAGCCAGCCACCACATGGAACGTCCAAGCACTTGGATTCCCTTTAGTTCACACGTCCAAGAGCCCCACTCCATCCATCTCCTTCTCCTTTCTCCCTCTAAGTCCCTTTCTTCTCCTTCTTTCTTTTAATTCTTTTAGGCATAGATTGAGGGGCCATGTTGAGAGAATGAAAAAGATTGAAGAATATTAATTTCTTGTACTCAAAGATCAACGAATAAAAACACTACTTGGATTGATTTTGCGTGTTCTTTATGTAAGTGGTTTAGTTCTCCAGTTCTAGTTCTTTTATTTGTTTTGATTGGAGACAATATTTCACATGATTAGATCTAGGATTTTGAAAATAAAAAAATGTATTAAAAGTTGAAAGACATCACATAATCACTTGCATTTTTCCTACTTGGAGAAGAGAGGAGAATGACTATATAATCGTATTTTCAATGCTTGTATGATCGTCTAATTTTTAGATCTTTGATACATCTTTTTCGCTTTTTATTTTTCCACCTCTGTTCTTTTTATTTCAGTTAATATTCTAATTAGTGTTACAGCAATTTTACTGATTAGGAAACTTCTACTTGCATCTTTTATGTTAGATTAGAAACTTTCTATTTATGTTATTTACATGATCTATGGTTGGAAAGTGATTAGTGCATTCATTAGAATTAGGTTTCATGTTTAAAATTATATTTTGTTGCTGAAAATCAAAGTTTGTGGACTAATTAGAAAGATTGAATTCGGACTTGGTATGTGAATACTGAAAAATTCTGCACAGTTTTAGCAGGCTGTGTTGGAAAAGTGCGCGAGTTGAAAAACAGGCAAAAGTGATTGTTTTGTCCTAAAAAATAGCAGATTTGATGTGTATAATAAGGAATTTGAGACCCCCAAATTTCTGCCAAAAAATCCCTCGGGAAGTGGGTTAACCAGTGCCTTAAACAGGGGTACTTAGCAAGGTCGTAGTAGATTTCCAGCACAAAATTGTTCAACTAGGCATCTTTAGAAGATAATAACTTTTTCATCTTAATTCCTTTTTCACTCTTTTTTTTTTTTTTTTGGTTGTTGTGTTCATGCATTATCAAGATTTGAATTCCAGCCATTAGATTTAGGTTTGGATCATCTTAGGTAGGTTGTACAGTCCAGTGAAAACGGGCTTGTACACAAGTTTTTTCATACTTAGAATTTTTCAGCATTCATTAGATTTTTAGAAACTTTTCTAGATTTGCATTGGTTGCATTTAGGGCCACACAAATCATCCATATTTGCATTGTAATTTGTTTTGGTAAGTAGTATCTAATTTAGGAAATTTTATTTTGATTTTTCATATTAAATTGGTTGTTTTGATGAGTTTGTTCTTTTGCAGGCTTTTAGATATTTTAGGGTTGCTTAGATTAGGTTTCCTTTATTACAATAGTTCTTTTATTTTTGGAAAGCATTGTAATTAAACTTTTTACATTCATTTCTTTTAGCAAAGTTGATGTAATTTGATTAGTTTCTTATTTAGGGTAGATTTAGTTTCCAATTAGGACAAGTTAAAAGTTGGAAAGTTTCTTAAACAACATTGCTCCCTGTGGATCGACCGGGACTCACCAGATTATTGCTACATCACGGCTCTTCAATAAGATACTAATGACAAAGAAAATGCAGGATGAATGGAGAAAAAGTGTTGCAGTACCTATATATAAGATCAAGGGAGATATATAAAACCATACCAATTATCGTGAGATTAAACTTATGAGTCATACTATAAAGCTACGAGAACAATAGATTGACTAGGAGAGTCTTCACCCAAGGAAAGGAGGTAAAGAGGGTGAGCAATATGTTTGTGGATGAGCTCACTAATAGATCAACTACAAGAGTCTTCACACACTCCATGTGTTGTTGAAGATGCCAAGGAATCTTCAAGTATTTAAGCCATCAAAGAGTCCTCACTCTAGGCTAAGATAGAGCTAATTTCACCAACTCAAGATAGGAAGAAAGAAACATATAGCTAATCAAATGATTTATGGACCCTTTCAGTTGATTGGGCATGTGCTAGTCCTCTGGGGTCTTCAATGATATACCTTAAAGGGTACATTTGGACCATGGCCTGGATCACTCATCCCAGAAGTAAAAAGGCAGTATATGATTCATGCCTATAGCCAAAAGGGATGGTAAGCAAGGATGAAAATAGCGGCGGGCGTAGCGGCCTACCGCCAAAACGCTACGTAGCGGGCGATACGTAGCGTAGCGGCGCTACGTAGCGGCGTAGCGGTGCGATTTGGAAAAATCGTCAAAAAAATATGAAAAAATTCTAGAAAATCTAGAATATTGGAAAATGAGAGAAAATGTATTTTTTTTGCAAAAGTAACTAAGGTAAGGGGGCGTAGCGGTCCCCTCACTATATGAGGTCCTGTATCGCTGTATAAATAGAAAATAATAGTAATAATCATTTTTTTCACATGTGTTCATGTTGCTTGATTATGCTAACTTAGAAACTAATGAAAGGCTCAGAAAAGAAAAAACTATATCATGAAATCAAGACTTAAGAGTACCTAGAGAAAAAAATACATCTACCAAAGGGGGTGTCTAATATGATGTACTTAGAGAAGAACTCTCTGTATCGATTGTAATTCGGCGAGATCATGTGATTTTTGGTGTTCTTTTAAACATAAAAGGGTAGAAGAGTTGTGTAGAAATGTTATTTGAAGAGAAGAAGAAAAGAAATAATTATTATTATGTATTTTAAAAAAAATTGAAAAGCAGGAATTTTTCTCACCCTGTAGCGGCCCCGTAGCGGTCGTAGCGGCTCGTAGCGGGCCTGTAGCGGCCGTAGCGGCCCCGTAGCGGACGTAGCGGCCGCTACGGGTGCGGCGGCCGATAAATCGGCCGTAGCGTAGCGGTGGCGGCCGCTACGGCCGATATAGCGGCCGCTACGCTACGTAGCGGCCGCTATTTTCATCTATGATGGTAAGAGCAGAAAGCCTTCAGTTACCAATACCCAAAAATAAATATCAAACTCAATGGTGATGAGTGGTGAGAGAATGGGATGCACATTATTTTGGGCGAGGAAGAACTGAGCACTAGAGGATGGAAAGTCCTCATAATTACTTCTTTAGCGTTTTCGCTTATAGATTATGCTTATAATGTCTTCTCCTCTTCTCCTAACTCCATTAGGATTTCCATAGACCCTAATTCTATCAACTAAAACTTAATGATTAAACGCAACATTCAAATGAAAGTCTTGTGAAATAACCACTAAAACTTAGATCTTGTCATCAAATGTCCAAGAGATAATCCTACACGAAAATGGACATTTGAGCACAAAATTCTCGCTATTTTGGAGAACCCAAAGGATACATGACAAAATAATTATAGGACACACAAATAAATTAAAGACATCTAGTAAGACACAGCCGTGACAAATGTTCCACTCTTGAGCAAGAGGGTTGTGTCTCATGCCAGACTCCCAGCCACTTAATTATAGATTTAGAATCTGAATGCATCAAAATGCTTCATTGTTTTGTTGTGGTTGCACTGTATAAGGAATTCAAGATAGTTCCCAATGTGACCAAATCTCCTAAGTTTTCAAAAAAAATTAGCAAGTCAATGAATTAAGATGTTTCCCTTTTCAGTTCACACAAAAGAGAAAAAGATTTCTTTACAATGGTTGCTTGCACTTATTAAAGAATAATCCTTTTTTAAAAATACACCACGTGTAAGACAAAATGATTTAGATGAGTGAAGGCTAAAGACTAGAAATGTTTTAGATGACTGGACACAAAGGCTCTAAGGTAAGATATAAGAGAATAAGGTACATGATTGATTTTTATTCAATTAAACTTAAGCTATGCAAAGAAACAGAATAGCCAGCTGCTTTAGGAAAGAACAGAGAAGAGACACTGTATATCAGTTTAATTGAACCTTGAAAAGCACAAGAGAAAAAAAAGAGGTAAAATCCATATGACTGAATGTAGGTACATGAAACTTACGGATCCAGCATCCAATAGCATCGCCTTTGAAAATTAGGGTTTTGCTCCCCATGAGCATAATAACAATTCAAAGCATCAACATTTCCAACCTAACCACAGAGAAAAAATATACATATAAAAAAAGAGTGTCATTCTAACGGAAAATAGCACCAACAAAATATCTATCATAAGATAAAACAAGTTATCAGCATATATATTGTCCTCAAACCAGGAATGAAGCATAAAATATAAGTTCCCTCAAGCATCAAATGGAAAAACCCTTAACTTTTTTCCAAGCAAAAATAAAAATTCACAAAAACAAGGGTTTTTTCTTTAATTTGCCATTTCAAGGATTTGAACTCACTCGCTCTACTCAGAACTCATGTCACTAAAGATATGAGGTAAGCTACGGGACAAACAAGGGAGTTTATATCCACAATAAAACCAAGAAATAAACCCAAAAGTAGTTTTTATTAACAATAAAATCAGGATGTGAATTTCTTATACAAAGTTCTCACTAATTTAAAAAAAAAAAAAAAAAAAGAGTTTAGAGAATGCCCGACCATCGAACAAGTTGTGACAAAGTCTCGAATGTGGAAGAGGAGATTTTACTTATTTATTTATTTCTGTATAGAAAATGAAACTTATATTAATTTAAGAATCAAACGTGAGAGAGAGAGAGAGAGAGAGAGAGAGATGGGAGGACAAGTTATCCATCCCACAAGGAAAATAACAAAGACAGAATAGAAAACAACCAAAATCAAAGGTACATAGAAGAGACTCCTATATCTGACACAAGAAGATTAGCTTGACCAACCATATATGCAAACTACACTCACCAAGTAACACCTGGTGATGAGTAGAGTATTAAAAGTTAACACTAAAAAAGCACACATGTAAGAAAGAATCTATTGCAGCCCCATTATGACATGGCAAAGAATCTATTGCAGCCCCATTATGACACGGCAACTTAGTAAAATTGGAAAAGCTGTTGCACATCCTCAAGGAATTTCCTCATGCAATGAAGTCTACAAGTCAATGTTCTCTAATACGACTTGAAATGATAGGGCTGCAGGGCTTGTCTCCACATTTTTATTAAATTAATCTATCCTTCACTGTACTAAATGTGAGCTAAATAAGCCTTGGATCTTCAATTCCACTGGTAGCTAGGTAGATACAAGCAATACGACAATTATGACAACTTGTCAAGAGTCAAGGTAAGAACCAATTTACTAAAACTCATTTTAATCACTAAATCATTAAAGTACACACGTAAGGAAAAAGTAAAAGAAAATCAGGAAAAAGAAAGCACCCTACTCAAAACTATTCAAATAATGAAAGTATTAAACCATTGTAAATCTCCCAGCACTCACTTTTTTGTCAACAATGAACATCATCACGGAGACCAATCAAAATACTAAAGAGTGACAAAACTGGTGGTTTGTAGATGACTCATTACAGTGATTTTAAAACTCGGGGGAGCCTGAGTCAAATCAGCTGATTCGTTTCAGACTCCATCCTTACCAAGTTGCTTGGACTCAACCAAGAATCATTATGGACTTAGTGATCACTGATACCAATTTCTAAAATCATGCTCGTTGCAGCTGTCTAATGACCAAGAAACTCCAATCTAACTAAAACCAGTCGGTGGCTGTAATTCATCATTTAGGCTCACAGAGGTGAGTAACTCGACATTAAGTAGAATATAAACCTCAAGGAGGAGAAATCCTTTCAAATATATACAAAACTTGATTCTCAACAAACCTTCAGTCGCTCATGTGCCTCCCCAACAGTTCTACCATCTTTCTTTTTGCGCCAACTATAACCATCTTTACGGAAAAAACGAAGAACCCTCCGATTAAAAAGGAACAGAGAACCACCTATCGACAAATCTGGCCTGTCAGAATACTTCTATCATTGCAGTGAAAACCACTGAGAATTCACATATAACTGCTATATGGGTTTTGTTATCATAATGATCAATGGGATTAATAAAGTTCTTATAACACAAGATGAGTCGAAGTTACTTGGTGGATTCTGGGGGGGCTTTAGAGTGAGTGGGCATGTTTCATAGTTCTGTAAAATAAAGTACACTTCCGCAGGCTTCAGCCATCGACTTTGGGCTTCTTGAAACAGCTTACTGATATCAAATCCTGCCATTGACCATGGAAAATAAAAGTAAAAAAATTCACCTGATAGTAAGTAACATATAAACCTTATATCCAGCACAACAGCACATATAATGCCAAATATGGGTAGAAAAGGCTTCTTTACATGGGAAAAAGAAAATAAAATGTTAAATGGATGGGTTTGTGTAGTTTTAAATTCTAGGATCATACATTGATGTGAAATCAGACCTTACATCTTTACAAGACAGTTTTATCTTCTGAATTTCCATATTCTGAGGCCACCTTATACATATACACAACAGTGAGGCTTAAATCTGAAATCCAAACCACTAAAAAACATTGTCCCCTGCAACCAAATTCCATTTTGATCATATGGGCCCACCATCAAATTAATCATGAGTAAAACATGAATTAAAATACAAAACAGAAGGGGGCTGAAAGTGAAATCACATGTTCTACACAGTGATTTTGAGTGGTTATGATTTCGAAGTCAATCCCAGCTTGTTGTAAGTTATGTATGTACTGGGCCAGTTAAATACGAAGACGATCTCTTCTTCTCAGCTACTTACCACTTAAAACTAGAAGAAGAAAGAACATGATACCCGCAAAGGGTAATTACTGCAAAAAAGCGAATACAAATCTCACAAAAGTATGAAGGAAAACATCAAAACCGAGTTCTTACCGGATTGCATCGTCATCTCCTTCTAGAAATCAAAGCTAAAAAAAAACAAGTTACAGACAATTCAGATCACTCCAATTCCATGATCAGCGTTTGAATTCACAAAGATCACATTTTTTTTATGTGTCGATCGTGTCAAAGTTCCTCGTAATGGAATTTGGGGAGAAAAACCCTAGAAATCGGTTGAGAAGAGATTCGTTTTCGAGCGTTGGTTCGTTTGGACGCTGTCTCATTCTCTCTCGCTCCCTTTTGTTTCGTTTCCACTGTCGGTTCGTCTGAGAGGAGAACGACTTTTCTGCTTCGCTCGCTTTCCCCCTGCGTTAGTGGGTGTGGACTAGGAGGAGGATATTTAGTTCGGGTGATTTGCGGGTGCACTTGGAAGCCATAGTTTGCGGTCCACATTTGTCCTGCAAGAGCATCAAATCCGCAGGACGGCAACCTCTTTTCCCCATTTATTGGACTGACACCGACCCTTGAGGCCCTCTCGCTGGCACGCCTTGGCTTTTAAGGCTTGTTTCGCAATTAACTAATAAAGGTAAAGTGAGGTGCAACAAGACAAGAAAATATAATGGGTCATATCAAAAATATATATTTTTAAAATTTTTACTATTTTTTTAAAAAAATGTAAAAAAAACAACCTCTTTTCTTTACTAAAAGACAAAAAAATTCTATTTTTTTATAAAAAAAAATCAAAAAGATTTCATACCAAACAACTAAAAATAAAATACCATTATAATCTCATATATTTTATTTTCTATTGATTTGATGCTTCACCTCACCATACTTCAATTCACTGTATATCCAAACAGGCCCTTATGGTCTTTTGTTTTCACGAACAAGCACGTTCATGCCGGTCCCAATCCTCGGAAATGGAGTGGGACTGTAGTGTCTCCTTCCGTTGAAAATTCAAACCACTATAAATAAATACATTTATTTTAAAGGAATGTCACTAAATTTATATTAATAATTATATTATTAATCATATTGTCAATCCGGTGGTAGGTGAACTCCTCTTATTGATGAAGTAAGACTAGTCTAATAGCCCGTGTTCAATACAGTATCTTCCTGCACTGTAAAATAAATAATCACATATTAAAAAAAAAATTACCTCTTTCCTTAGAATTAGTTGGATAAAATAGAAATAGAAAAGTTGGAGCAAAACTGGTATAGCTACATAAAAGCCGGTCAAAATTATAACCGACGGTCAAAATTGAAACTAAAACCTCCTAACTTAATATATATTATAATTTGAGAACTCAAGAAATATGATAAAGGCATTTATTTTGAGCACCTTGAGTTTTGAATATGTGAGTTCTAACTGTAGAATTCATTTCTCCAATTTAAAATTTTTGTTTAAGAAAAAAGAGTTAAGTGAAGAGAGTTGTCAAATTAAAAAATAATTAAAAAGAGAATATCAAATTAAAAAAAATGTTATCAGTAGCATGAAAATGTATCTTTTTGTTATCTAATGGCATAAGGATGTATTTTTCTAACTTTAAAAAAAAAAAAAAAAAAGAGGTGATTTTTTGGAATTTGGGCCCCTTTCTTTTTTTCATTTATCTTCTCTCTTAAAAGCAACCCTTCTAATTCACTTCATTGTACCAGTCAACTACTCAAACAGAGCGTGCTGCTGTTATAGTCAAGCTTTCCGGTGGGTAATATCAATAATGGGTGCAGATGACCCAGCTCATGGATCAGTTATCTAATATGGCACCATTGGGAGAAAATCCAATTGGTCCAAGGATCTAGACATCCGAATCTACAAATGGATAGACATGAACACTACTTTGTGACATCATGACAGCTGAGATCACAAGGAGAAGTGTCCAAAATTCCAATGATCAGGACTGTCTAATCTATTGAAATTATTTGCAGTGGTCTATCGTAGTGGGCCCCTTTCCAATCAAACCACACGTAAAATAATCAGCGTCACAATCAGTAGCATCAGCATATCACTCACACCAAGTGTGGAACTTCTACTAGTTCTCTGTCCTGTAATCCTTAGCACTCCACCTGACCTGGGACCATTTCAAGTTGAGCAACTTGATAGAACTGAATTGACTGGGCCAAAATTGTCCTAGTTCGATTGACTCTGGCTAGTTTTATTAACACAGGGACTACAGTTATGGGCCCAGGTAGCAGATCATGTGCGATCAAGGGGGTGGCCATGAGTGATTGATGGGACCATAATTTCAGTTGGTCGTTATGGCCCACCAAAAGAGTGAGAGTGCTATGCTGTTGGGGTGTCTTCTTATCTTCTTGAAGTGGTGGTGGTGGGGTGAGGAATTTGACTGCAATGAAAGGGACCCTAAATCATTTTATAGTCTCTCTGGAATGACAAAAATGCACTCACTTGGTGTAAGGTTTGAGATGATAAATGGCTTAAATGAGGGTTAAGTGTGTCCTTGGATTTATTTATTGATTAATTGCTAGGAATACAACAATTCATTTTAGCTAGGAAGATACATAGCTGTAGATTTAAGATTCTAAGCTATTGATAACAAGGACCCATGTCTCAATTATTATATAGATTATGGTTGAAGGTTTTTCACTTTAATTTTGACCGCTACCTTTAGACTCTTATGGAACTCCACATCAACCTATTATTATATATTATATCATAATATTTCTAATTCAATTTATATCACGACATGTCAATTTTGACTCTCACAAGAGCCTACACCAACCCTCTTTTTTTTATTTTATACAAACATTAAAAGTGCTAATTGTGACCAACTCAATTTTAAATGAGTAAATGCAACAAAAAGAAAAAAGAAAAAGGAAAAAGGAGGAAAGCAGATAAAGACAAATAACAGGAAGAGAAGAATTCCTACTATTGGGGATATTTGACGGAATGTGACAATTTATCCCTAAGCATTTCAAAATATCTTATTTCATTGCGAATTCTCGGAATATCAACACGCTTGACAAGTCACAAAAAGGTCTTTGGAATTCTCAAAATTTCTCATAATTCCAGCCATTTTAGCATTTCAAAATGTTGACAAGGATAAGAGAGGATTTTTTATTTAAAGTGAGGAATAGCATTTGGAGAATTTCATAATCCTTCATAAAGAAACATACCCTTAATGTTAAGGGTTTGACATGCAAAGGAGAAGTCATGATTTAAAAACAAAAATAAATAAATAAATGCACATCCCTTCCTAGACACACATGCAGAATCAGTTCCCTACTACCCAAACACCTAGTCAAGTATACCATTTCAATGTGAGACTAAGAAAAACCTTCCCCGGCCACCTGACAAAGTGAGAAGGCAAAGGAAAGAGTAGAGTCAAGTCAAGTCAAGAGGTGGGGTTTTCTAATATTGAATGAACAAAGACGTGGGTGGGCTCTTTGTTTACAGTAGAAATGAGATGCTTTCATCAGATGCCATTTATTATATCCACTTTCTAAACTTGGAATTCAATTATCAAATACCACTTTCTCAATTCACGGGAGTCACATGTTAAATTCTTAGGTTTCCAAATGATATAGAGATTTATATATATATATATCCCCTAAGGTTTGTAGGATTTGTAAATAGGTCACTGAATTTTTAGTATTTACAAATAGGCCCCTGCATTTTCATTTTAGTACCTTATGTATTCCCAAAACCAATAGTCTTTTTACCACCATAAGTTTTTGGAGAGAAATGACATTTTTGTCCATCTCTTTTATCCTTAAATGCATAATTTAAAAAGCTTAGACTCAATTCTTTATTAATACAACATGTAACAATAACAATTGCACTTAGTAGGAGAGAATAACCATACATAAATTCATTTTTTTATCAATACATAACTCATTTTATTAAATCCAATCATGACAACAATCAACACCTGTACATGTAACCAGTTATAATTTATCCAATCTATACATTACCTACCGTTGGATTGATGAAAGTTTCAGAATAATTGATTATGCTTTATGTGTAGGGGGTGTAAAAGAAATATTGGGGGAATGGGAAAATGTAAAAAAAAAAAAAAATTAAGAATTTCCAAGGGGGTGGTGTTTGTCTCTATGTAAAAGAAATATTGGAGGAAATGGGCAAATGTAAAAAAATATATTAATTTTTAGCATTTGCAGTGGGGGGGATTTTAAACTTTTATCAGATATGGGTGAAGGATTTAGTCTCCAAGCCTTTGTACCAGTGTCCACCCCTGGTCATGTGCACGAGAAAATTATTGAGAAAACCATTGCAACTTGAGATAAAATAATGGACGTAAGGGCAAAGTTGTCATTTATTTAAAAATCCCAAAAAAAACTCATGATGGCTGCCTATTCTTATTAGAAATACTGATTTTAGGGATATGAAAGGCATTAAAAAGAAAATGTAGGAATCTATTTACAAATACTAAAACCTCGTGAGCCTATTTACAAATCCTACAAATCTTAAGAGGTATATACAAAAAGCACAATGATATAAAATGTCCAAGCAACTGGACCAACTGGAGGCATAAATTAATATAAAAGTAGACTGTCCTGGTCTTCAGCTTTTTATATAGGTATTGTTTTGTTCCTCGTATTAAAGTGTATATTGTGTGACACCCATGCAGACGGCGAAGAGACTCACCTGCACCAGGTGAATATTAATTTTCCTGCCTGCCCAGTGCCCACACGACAAAATTGCTGACAGTCTCTGGGGGCATGGGCTGTTGCATCATTTTGCTATCCGGCTTGACTTGAGAACATGATTTTAGGCCTGTAAGCTGGATCTAGCCTGATGATCAAATGGGTCAAGCTTTAACAAGTTAACTAAAAAAAAAAAAAAAACATTGTTGTTAATCTTGTTGTTATTTTGCACTGAGACACAGAATAACATTTTATGAGGAAGGGTTGGAGTCACTTTTATGCGTAAGAAAGGTAAAGTGGAAGTTCGTAAAACCGCTTTTCCGTGAACATTACAATAACATATCATAAAAGCTCATTTGGAGATGAAAACATCTCCAAATCATGAAATAAGAATACAATATTAAACCCAAAATTGAACAAAATTGAATTTACATTTTAGCCAGAAACATTGGTACCACTAATATATCAATTTGTTTTGGCCTTTTCAAAAATAAAAATTTCAAAGTACTCCGAACGTTAAATTAAAAATCGTCAATTTAACATTTTTAGAATATTCTAGATGTAAATAAAATGCAAAGGCAACAGCTGAAAATATTTTATCATTTTACGTGAACTGATTTTGAGGGTTTTTTCTTGACACCTAAGCCCATCTCCAATAATACTAGTGCGAGAGTTTCATGGAATAATGATGGAGGAGTGTATACCCCATTGTGGAATGTGGACCATGCCGTGTGTGAAACTATATAGAGAATAATGAAAAATCAAGACCAGCATGGCCCCCTGGCTGGACCACTTGATCAATACTCAAGATTAACTTAAAACAATGAATATATTCTACTCTCTTCTTGCACGCTTTTTTTTTCTTCATTTAGGTCACGTTTGGAAACCAAATCTTCAGGAAAAAGATTTTCAAGTTTCCTAGAGTTAAGAAAAACCTATGTTTGGTAATTATAAATTCGTGATGATTTGGATGAAAAAAAATCTTCATTTGTTAAAATTTTCATATCTGCCCCCCACTTCGCCCCAAAAAAAAAATAATAATTTGAAAAGCTTCAGTTATATGGATTTGCACACCAAACTCCATTTTTATCAACTATATGCATTGATACACACCAATATCAAGTGAAGTTCTCAGCTATACAAATCCTCAATGATAAATTCTTATTCCAGTGGTAGTAAAGAATCAACGGATCCACGAATTCCTAACCTGTTACCAAACATGCTCTTAAAGTTCCAAACCTTCATGATTTTGCCAATAGCATCCCTGATTTTATTAGGGTTAACTACGTTGAACCACCTAGTCGGAGGGTTACGTGGGTCAATATGAGTCAAGTCGGGTTGACCCTTCTCAGGTGTGGGTTGGGAAAATATAACCCGCTTCTAAAAGCAAGTTGGATATGGTCAAGGTCTGTAGACCCTACTTGTTGAATTGAGCCGACCCATTTGTCACTGCTTTATAGGTGCTCAATGGCCTAAGTTTGAGGTGATGAGAACAAAATAGTTATCACTTGAGTATCTCAGGTACAACCCATGATGCAGGCCAGATCCTTGGTCTTGCAACCATTGGGCCCAAGCCCATAAAAAGTAGTTCAAATCATGCAAGAGTTTTATTTTCTGTATTAGTTGACTTTTAGGGATAATTATAAGATTAATTAAAATTGAAGCAGCGCAGGGAAGGAGGAGAATAGCCAACGGGCTAAACTCCAAGCCAATGGCTCAGGGATAGGGATCCATGGGATCCAAAATGTCTTGGTCTCACACAACAGACAAATAACCAAGAGAAATTTTCAATAGAAGAAATTTTATTGATCAATGCCTTGTCCCTAAAGAGGGATTACAATCCTTTATATAGATTCATATTCTAACTTATTTTTGGAAACAACTCTAATTAAAGTAAGCACTAAATCAAATAAGAGAAACTTTCTAATTAATCTTATAATTATCCCTAAAAGTCAGTTAATACTAAAAATAAAACTCTTGCATGATTTAAACTACTTTTTATGGGCTTGGGACCAATGGCTGCCATACCGAGGATCTGGCCTGCATCAACCCATTTGATTTACGCGGGTGGGATGCTAAAGTGGAGGTTGCCACTTTCCTTTCTTGGCTAGTGGGCCAACTCAACAAACACATAAAAAAAGAAAAAGAGAAAAAGTGGAGGTTGTTGAAAAAGTGGAGGTCGCCAAATTGTCACCTCCAAAACCTATAAATAAGGTGTAGTGTAGTGGATCATTATTTGCAACTTTAGGCATCCCAAAAGTAACTTTTGGAACAAGAAAAAAAAAAGTTACTTTCACCCACTCGAGCTCTATCCATGGGTCACAGGGGTGTTTATCCGGCTTCCCTCTTAGCCTGGAGGGACTAGTCCAGCCCAAAAGGTTGGGAACACTTCGATAGCAAAAAAATATAAAAATAAAAATAAAAAAATAATTCTATCCTTAAAAAGGCAGAGTTTTAAAACTGTTGTATTTTTTGTTTTTACTTTCTTGCCCAAAGGGCACTACTAATTAAAACTATCCCGGCATTTGGTGAGAGCAAGAGTCTATACACAAAGACATCCCTATATTTTTAAAATTTTATATTGCTCTCCTTCCGTAAGGAGAGTACTTGGAGTCCAAGGCCCTGTAGTCTAGTGTGATAGAATTCTTAAAAATAAAGAAAATTCTCACACAGAGCTACAAGTGTGGTTGCACAATTGTGTAGTTTGGTATTAACTTCAATTTTAATATTTTTCTATTATCACATTATTATCAATATTAAGATAAAGGTAACTTACTTTTAACTTCAATTTCAATTGTAGCGTTTCTAATTTTACATTCATTTGGATTTTTTTACTATTTTTAGTCTTATTAAAAGTTGCTTAAAATATTTATGCAATTTTTCTCTTCTTTCAATAATAATAATAATAATAATAATAAAATTCACGAACATTTCACTCAAACTCATAAAATGAAAAAAATGAAAAAAAAAATTTCTTTCCAATTTGTGATTTAATGAGGACCATAAATTGTAACACTTTCTTCTGAATATATGTCTATGAATGGAGATTTTCCAAGGAGTTAGTTTTCAACAAATCACACCCCAAACCCTTCTTTATGCACTTAACTAGATTTCACTTAATTTGGAAGTGATATAAATATATATATCATTGAATTGATTTGTGTGTAAAATAGGGATTTAAATAAGTATTCACCTTTTTTACATATTAATAAATCTAATAATTATTATTTCTTTAATTGAAGTAAAAGATGGACTGCTGTGTATCAAAATTCAAAGAGGCATGCCTTATGATGACTCAGATCAAGAAAAAGTGAGGCTAACATAAGCCAATGGTAAAATGTCTACATGAGTTCCCATGTGACTGACAATCAAATAATACCGGTTTCTTTACTTTTGCCTCCTAACTTCCCAATATATTCCTCCCTCTCGCTCTCTCTCTCTCTCTCTCTCTCTCTTAAATGGTAGCCAATAATGCCCTATTAACGTTAATTTTGATGCATGAATCATGATTAATCTATACCTATTGTGAATTCGGTGTGCCCAATAACATGCAACATGTGACAAAGGCAAATATGAAAGAGAAGTCTTACCCTTGACTTCATTTTCTTCTTTTTCTGGGCCGTTCATTTGTGTAATTTAATCCTAAGAAATGTATTTATAAAAGTGGTTAAAATTAAAGAAACAACACGAAGATTTAAATGGCCACAAAGCAATCATTTCTTTCACCCCTCTCCTCTGTAATGACTATTTGCTCCCAGAAATTCAATATCATGCAAACCAATCGGGCCCCTTATAAATCACACAGACATCTTTTGTGATGGCAACACCAAATGAAAGGTGAATCTATTGGTTTTAGGTGAATCTATTTATTTTTATCTACTCAAGATCAAACTTAATGGCCATTGTCATTTGACATAATGCCGTGAAACGGAGTGTTCCCTCTACTTGCTAAACAATAATAATTTCATTTCATGATTTTAGGTTGGCTAACTAGCAATGACTAGTAAATAGCTAATCTACGTTTAATCCTCACGTGGGTACTCGCTTTGCATCCTGTCCAACCAAATCATCATAAATACAAGCTCAATGAATCTATTAGAGCCCCTACATTACTTAGATTTGATGACACTCACCATTCAATGAAACCCAAAATAGAAAAGAAAGGACATTAATTTTATAATACAAAACAAATTATGCTCATAAAAATTAAACCTGAGTCCCAATAGCTTCATGGGGGCCAGGGACTCACATTTGGTGATCAGATTTGATGACTGAAAAGATGAAAAAGGAAGGACACCACAAGTTATGGCCTTTTGGGTCGGTGGTGACTTTGATGTCCAACGTATTCCACCTTATTACACGAGACTACCACTTCTTTTGCTTACATCTCAGCTAGCTACAGACCGTTACGATTGCAGAGATACGATACAATGGCGGATTGGGGTCCCGTTTTCGTAGCGGTTGTGTTGTTCGTCCTCTTCACGCCTGGCCTTCTCTTCCAGTTACCCGGACGAAGTCGATTGATTGAGTTTGGGAACTTCCAAACGAGCGGAGCCTCGATTCTGGTTCACTCCATCCTCTACTTCGCCGCCGTATCCATCTTATTGTTGGGTATTCAAGTCCACATGTATATCGGCTCTTAAACCCTCAAAATCTTACAAAAACAGGTCCCAGTGCTTGTGAATCCTCTTGGGTTTCTTTTATTTCTCGTGAATCTAATTGGGGTTCTGGTTTTTTTTTTCGTGATTATGTAAGATTTTGATCTTATTAGGATTTCTTATTTACTTTCATGTTGTGATTTTGTGCTGTTGTATTGAGTCGAGGAGTTTGTGTTCTGAGAATTGGGGCATTTGGATTTAGCAGGTGATTTTTGACCCAAATGGGATTGGCCCCACTTTGGTTATTAGGGAGAGTAAAGCTGATCTCATTAAGATTGGATCCTAATTCTGCTTGGAGCTGGGATTTTGGGAATTTCTCAAAATCTCTAATTTATTGCCACTCCACCATATTCTATTCTGATTATTCATAAATTCCTCTATCAAACAGACCCTTGAACTGTGGATGAATTGTAGTTTGGGCAAGGAAAAATTGAAAAATAAACTGCACCCCATGAGATGTGGTTCTTAATTATGTGTGCATTGGTGCCATTTGTATTTGTAGATTTATGGTTCTTGCTTTTGTGTATGCCTTGCTCTGTTTTTTGAACCAATGTTGGGGCAAATACAAGTTTTAATTTGCTAGTTACACCTTTTGCACTTTTGCCAGTTCCACACATTGAAGAATCCCTGGCTTTGAAGTAGGAGTTTCAATTTGCTACTGCTAAATGGGCATCTGCTAAGCGATCATTTTTAGAGAAAATTGGAAAGATTTACCAAACCAGATTTGCCTCCTTTAATGTGTGGAACCGGGATAAGTATAAGAGATTTACATGGAGAATTGGAACTTGTATTTGCCCCCATGCAAAAAAAATTACCAAATGGGTTCTTTATAAAAGGTGTTCCATTTGTTCAGATGTATTTTACCTTTTACTTTAAGAACAGCCAAACCCCCAAAAGAGCAGCTGTTTCTGGCCAAATCATATTGCTTGCAGCAGTTATTTTCACCGAAATGAGTTTCATACTGCCTAACAAAATGGATCAGTAAATTGTTGGAAGACTTGTTTGTGCAACGAGAGGTGCTGTAGATTTTGTTTCTACGAGAGAGGATTCTGCATTCCTACCCCTCTTATAGGGAATCGAAATCTTCTATATTGAGGAAAATCAGTTCATTTTGGAAAATGTGATTTACCAAACAAGGGAAATTTGGGCTGCATTGAAAATCAGAATAATTTTCCTCTCTATTGCATTATCCTCTCGTCGCTCAAATGCATCCTAGATGCCCAAGTATTTGTATACCACCTACCATGTTCAAAACAATGCAAGGCACATACTTGTACTGGATTGCATAGAGCATGTTTGGATGCCTTTATGAATCAGGCAGGATCCTTCCCTGCCAAACTCAAAATAATTTGATTTCAGGTAGGATCTGAAACAGAACAAATGTGAATCTGGGTAGAAATGTTATCAAAATCTTATCTTGCATAATGCAGTCCTGGTTTTCTCTTAGTGCTGAAAAATGAGCATTCTTTTCTCCAGTTGTAGTGTGTTGTTTATACAAATTCATGAAAAAAAAACAAAACAAAAACTGAGCTTCTCGTAAGTTTCCTTTTGTGTGCATATTCTTTATTCTGTCCTTTCTTGTAACTCCTTACATTTATCTTAGTATGTGACTTGCAACATTCATGTTTCCTATTTGCTTATTTTCCTTTCTTTACTGAAAAACGTTTAGCTTTATACAACAAAATAGGTCTAACTGCTGTCTTATTAATTGAAGTTGCATTTTTTATGCTCAAAAGCATTGGCCCATTTTCTGATGGATGAAGAATATAGAGGCATTGGAAGGTTGTTTTAACCATGGTTTGTGTATTACAGTTTGAATAACATATCTATCCCTGATCCAGAGAATATTGTGCTTGACAATGCTTCCTATAAACTACCATGAAGAAGACCAATGGAATGTTTACAGCTAAGATTAGGAATCAAAAGAAAGTAAATTGATATACACAAAGGGCCTGTTTGTTTCATGGAATTGAATTCCTAGGAATTGTAAGACTCTAAATTTATATAAGTGGTTAAAAATGAAGAATCAAATGTGAATATCCAAAACATGACCATAAAATAATTCCCCTTTAATGGAAACTGAGTCAAGGGAAGATGGGAAATAAATACCCAACCATCACGCCAGTAACTCAAATCTTAGGAAAGTCAATGTCCCATCTATATTGCTACCTTATGTTGTTCACCCCAAAATTGAATCAAGTCTTCTGAGGTGTGTATGGTAAGATGTGCGTTGCTTGTGATGTTTATCTCTTTTCTTCTGGTAGAAATATACAAGGATCGGGATTGAGTGACGTGCTAGGTCTCTCAAACTGTATAATTGTGGTCACCTTCTGGTGACCCAGACAATTAATTGATGAGCTCTTGGGTGTCAGAAATAGAGAGTCTCTGTATCTGATTAATTTGTTTGAACCATTGGTTGTATTTGTGTCTGCAAGCCACCAAATCAGTGGCCAGTCATCTGGTATAGGTAATATTTGGGCATGACCCATTCCATGTTAGTGTTCATCAGATGTACAGAAAAAAATTATCTTATGTTGGGCTCATGCCAAGATTGAAAGAAAAAGGACTCCATCTCCCTCAATCGATCACTATAATCTACCTCGTTTCTTTTGTTTCTTGTCTCCTGTTCTGTTTGCTGTATGAAACTGCCGGAGGAATATCGTGTTCACCAGTTGGCTTAGCTCCTTTATCTCCCACTTCTGTCTTAACTTCTGTATCTTTCATCTTGTGATCAGTGGCATCTTTGATATGTCACCCTTGTGCAACACTTGCTTTTGAAGGTATCTGCTAGCCCAGTGCCCATGCCACAATGGGAAATAGTCTGAAGATCATGTGAGCATCTGGCAGTGCATTGTGGTCCGTATCTTCCCACTTGAGGAAAGTGGAAACAGAGCAATATGGCAGTCTTTTAGTCTTTGTCAATATTTTGTGTAGTTTGGTGTTTAAGATTGTGCAGAGAACAAAGTCTAGGCATGAAATCCCCTGGATTCAACATTTCCTCCCATGGAGGTTTTATCAATTTATGATTGTACTCATACTCTGTGAAAATTCATGACAGTTGATTGCATATCCATTTGTAGAGAACATCTCTGAGTATCTATGGAAAAGGTTCTTTGTAAAATCTTCGTTTCATTTCTATAATTTGATTTGCAATAAGATTATTAAGCCACGAGCTGTTGGTCTTCATGTTGATGTTGATCACATTGCCCTTGCCTTTGTTCTTCATTTGGTTAGTCTTTGTTGCTTTCAAATGGTGTTCTTGATGCAATATAATGTCATGAGAGGCATGTGGCTTGTGGTCTTTGATGTTTGAATTATGGACGTGGATATTCGTTCATGATTAACTATGGTCCAGCGGTCTGATAAACCATGGGTTTTGAATTATGGGCTTTGTCCAAGCTGGCCTTGTACTGGCCCAATCCCGTCTGTATTGGGCTAGATTCGGTGCATCTTTAGGTCCGAACCAGATTTTCTATTCCAAGTTTATAATTTTTTTCCAGTGTTGTGGGCCGGGAATAGCCTTGTGTATATAATATAATGACGACCTCTTTTACAAAAGGACTCACCGAGGCCTCTTTTAAGTCTATGGGCAAAGTATGGGCTGAACAGTAGGGCCAATAACTACATGGGCTGTGCTGATAAAACTTTGCCTGGCCCAGCCCATTCTGAGGAACCATATGTTTTTTTGCCGAGTGATATTCCAGGCTGTGAATTGAGATGCTTGCATGGACTGATTGGTTAAAGATCCAGGCCCTTTCGGCTTTGTTGGGCCAGCCCTAACCTAGGATGTAGCAGATATGGATGAGATCCTGATATCTGAACCAATTGAAAGGAACTCAAAAGACACAAATAGCAATGGTTGCATGAGTGAGTTGCATCAGTGAGCTTTAAAATCACTGTTCAGATGATTAGGATAGCGGTTTTGTTTAATGGCTGCCCGCAATGGATCCAATGAGGTACATCACTCAGATCATTGCACAGCAGTGGTGGCAATGGTCCACTTTGGCCAGTCCAGCCGAAGCTGCATTTGTGTATGGGAGGTCTTAGGGTGGTGCTCTAGTGTAATGGGAGGAATCTACTCTATCAAGGAAAATTGCTCCATTTTCTGTGTGGCTTCACTTTTTCCATCATTCAGTACAATGTGTGGAAAAGACTGATTTCCACAATCCAAAGCATTTTCATTTCCTATGAATAGGGTAGGAAAGTGAGATTCCTCTCCAGAAACGAAAATCAGAATTCTCTCATTCCACAAATGCGCCCTTACATAACAAAAGTTTCCAAGGCCTTCCCACTTCAATTTTAAGCTTAAATGTTGCCAAAATATTTTCGAACTGGCAAGTTTCTTAATCATGGGCCTATATACGTTCATGTTTGGACTCTAGTTTTGATGAAATAATTGTGTTTATCTAAGTATGTAATATCATTCATATGAATTTGTTGAAAACTAAAACTAGCTGCTAGGCTTGCTAAATTAAGACAAAATGGACCGTGATGGCAATCACCAACTGTTGGGTCCTTATCAATGAGCATTGGCATCGGCCACATGATAGAAAGCCGTAATATAACAAGTTACTGAACTGTGTAAAGCTCATTCATTACTACCACATGAACAATAGATTAGACAACTTTCCCGTACATGCTTTCATCTGAACAGCAATATTAAATCCAAAAACACAAGTTCAACCACCACTACACCAGAAAAAAAAACAAGGGGTGCTCCAACAGTCTCCCAAGTGGGATTTGGCAGCTTTGACCCTCTCCACATGCACAAGGCAAACAAGAAATAATCTCATGCACGCAGTGCTTGTCTTCAATGTTATTAATTAGTAGAACTCATTAAGCCAAACGATATTGATCCATGAGATAAGACTAAGAAAACCAAGGAAATCCCATACCTGTCTTTGTCCCTTACACATAAAGATGGAAGTGCCAAACAAGAAGGAACAAGAAAAGAAACAATCCAAAGAAGACAGCATGGGCCAACATAGAGACCACGCTAGTCTTCATGTTTATGAAGTCAATAGGATGATGCTTGCCTGGCAGCTGAAATATCACTCCAGGTGTAAGGAATGCAAACAGAGCTGTAGCTACAATTGGGGCAGCCCAATCGTTCATTTTCTACTCAATTCACTAATACTAGCTAGCAACTCTGGATTGTAAGAAGAGAAGGAAAGCTTCTATTCCAATGGTAGAAGAAATGACTTGAATGGAGAAAGGATATGAGTGTAAAGATGAAAAAATGAATGGAAAAGAGAAGATGCCGGTTGAGAAATAAGGTCCTAAGATGTTGCTTTATTTAACGGGGAATCTGAAAAGCAAAATAAGAACAATCATCTGGAGTCTACTAGAGCATCCCCTTGGCTCCTTTTCTTTTTAAAATTTGAATGGATAAGCAGTATGCAACTAAAGTAGCATAATCATGTCATAGAAGCATCATATTCTGATAGGGACCATGATTACATAGCAAAGTGGGTATGGACTTCAACCCACTTTATGTGGTAATTTAAAGAATTTCTGCTCTTTTTCTTAATAAACGCCCTTAGGTTTTTGGATTTTAAAAGTAGACCCCCAGTATTCGGTCATGCATCTCTGGATTTTCATTTGAACACTCTCTATTTTTCCAAAATTGGTAGCCGTAATAAAAATGAGCAACAATAATTAGATTTGAGGGGCAATGTCCTCCTACGAGCAACAAAATATGGACATTCAACCCATCAAGTAAATTTAGAGGGTCCCGCACTGTGGATGTGATGTTCCACAGCTTGGAAGAGAATACTCTCATTACAAAAATGGCATCAATACCACCTTTTTCCCTTCTCGCCACCTTTTACTGTTTTACTATACCTTTTCTCTTTATTACTTTTTTCTTTCCCAATTCAATTGTTTCTCTTCATCCCACCATTCATAATTTGCAATCATATTTTTGTTTTATTTTTTTAAAATAGAAAGATTCTTCTTCATGTTTTATTATTGTGGGACCATTTATGACTCTGAAGGCCCACTCTTTTTCAGAGGCAAACCAAAGAAAGTTAGAAAAGATCAAAATTCTGAATCACAAACCATACAAAAGTATACCACAAAGCTCTGTCTTGGACTTCCAGAATAATTAAACTGTTTCCTGAAGCAGGAAACATCGAACATGTCCTTTTCAAATAATTTTGTATATGTAGGGGTGTCATTTGAGTGGAAAACCATAGCTCTTTGTAAGATATGCCAGATTTGGAGAGATGATGTATTCTTTTGACTATTATAACATATTTAATTAATATAAAGCTCTCATAGTATTGCATTAGAATATAAATATAATATTGGAAGTTTGGTAGCTTTTGGGCATTATTAAATATCTGCACCAAATGCACTATCCTTTACCATTTTAGTTAGTGGGAATGAAATGAAATAGAATAAAATAAAGGTGAGGCTTCCACCATGGTTCTGTCCAATAGAAATTGCACATATGATTCATTATCGGTTAGGGATGACCAAGGTTGGGTCAAATCACATATTGAGTTGGATTGGTATGGGTTATCTCACACACTAATTAAAAAGTATGTATCTTAATTATCTTTTCGGGACTCTAGGTAACCTTTAATAATCTTATTAATTCAGTCCAGTGATGAAAGTTGAAATAATTTCTTTTAAATATTAATGTAATTTTTATGGATTAAAATACCTTTAACTGTGTGATATTACATAAAATTATAAACCATGCAATATCGCAGAGATACATTCCTTTTTAAACTCAACGGGAAGGAAACTTTGGTGTAATACAATATAATTCTAAATTATAAAATTACAAAAATATGATATGCAACATTGGACGGCCAAGGACATTTTAGCCCATGAAAATATGATCCGCATTTTAAGAGCGGGGGCTCTCATAAGAGGGTCCGGGCACTAAGGTCTTGACCACCAAAACACCGAACTCACATAGATATAGATTAAAAATCAATGGGCCTCATGTTATGTGCATAAACATAACCAACAAAACCTGAGCTCCCATTATAAAACTGTCACATTCCTTCACCTCAAGGAAAGCAACTTGGAGTCTCCTGGTTTGACCAGTGGCATTTTTGTGGTTTTCCTAACTATGGTTGCTCCCTTTCCAACGCAATTACTGGGGAGCAGTACTAGCAGAGCAACGGATTCACATAATGCCCACATCCCAAAGTACCCTCAATATTTTGGTGGGCCCTGAATATCTAAAAAGAGGACTGAATTGCAAAGTCAAGAAAAAAAAATATGTAAAAATCTTCAAGTCCAACTTAGTGGATATATTTTTTGTCTAGACAGGATTAAACAAGTCCAATAAAAGCATCCGTCTAAAATTAATTTCCCCCAAATAGATACGTTAATGGAAAGGTGGAACTAAAATATAAAGCATTAATGAGAAGAATCGGAACTATATATCAGATTAATTTGGGTTTGGATCCGAGTAAAGTTCGTGAATGATATGAAAACAAAATTAGAATTTATAAATTTTTTTTAAAAATTAAGGTAATATATTGAGTCCCAGGTCCACGTGCCAAAATCAAAGTGGGAAATCGGAATCCGTTTAGACCATGGGTCTTGGTAAAGAAATCTAAACGCATTTACTTATCAATATCTAAATAAGTACCCAATTTTTACCGTCAATTGGACACCGATCCTAAGCGCGGGAGCATGATTAGTTCAGTGCTCACGCGTTTTTAACTCGCTTTGAAAACCGTAACGCTATTTATAGTTGTCGCACAGCTGTACCATATCTCATATGTAGCCGGCGTATTTTATAAGCAGAGAGCTATACATAACTAATAGAAGACGACCAGAAACAGCAGTAAAAAAACAAGAGGCGGTCGGTCGGCTTTCATCTTCATCACTTCTCTTACATTTATCTATCTCTACATCTGCATCGAAGGAGGGTGATGGCAGATTGGGCACCTGTAATAATCGGGGTAGTGCTGTTTGTGCTGCTGTCGCCAGGGCTGCTGTTCCAGCTACCTGGGCACAGCCGGCCAGTGGAGTTTGGGAGCATGAAGACAAATGGAAAGGCAGTTGTGGTACACACTCTCATCTTCTTTGCAGTCTTCACCATCCTCATCCTCGCCCTCCACATCCACATATATACAGGCTGATCCGGTCAAACCCAAGCCCCCCATCTCTCTTTCCTTTCATTGTGTGGTGTGGAGTTTCTCCCCTTCTTCTACTTAGTATTATTATTGTTATTGTTGTTGTTGTAGTTGCTTCTGCTGCAGCAGTTGCTTTGAGTTGTTGAAGAAACAGATTTTGTAGAGTAATTTCTGTGTTTGCTTTTTTTTCCCCCCTTAGATTTTTAAATGCCTTGGTTGGTCAACTCAGTTGCAAGCAGAGATAACCTGATTCCTTTTTGATTATCCAATGGATTAACAATCTTATCAATTGAAGAAGTTCCTTGAAATGAAAACCCCAAATTTGCTGCCGTGGTACTGGCCCTAATCTCTACTGCCCAAGCCTTAAAAACCCTATTATGCCCATGCTTATTTCAAAAGTACATCAGGCCCTATCAGAAGAAGTTATATGTCCCATTTATCTTGTTGGCCTTTCATCTCATACTCATTGAGGGTGGAGTAGTACAGTCCATGTGAGTTGTGATCTGTGTTTGCTTTATTTGTCTATAATGGGGTCCATTAGGTCAATTTCATTGTTTTTAATGGGTGATAGCAAAGAAACATCATGCTCATTTTCAAAGTCCCCACTACATTTAAGGCAATTTCATTTAATTAATGTGAGGACCTACCGAGTGCTAATTTGAGGAATCTTCTGGTCTTTATGAACCTATTTCATGTTCTCATTGTACAAGGCCCTTAGTTTTGACCCATCAGACTCGCTTCCTTCTTAGTTTTAATTTGGTGGCAAGACCCGTATCATACTGGGCCTATGTTATGTCCTTTTGCTTTGAATTAGTCAATAAAGTTCCAATAAGGCTCATAGAGAAGGCCTATGAATCCCATTATAGTTAAGGATGATTCATCAATGAATCAAAGCCCATCCAATCAAAATCTTCCTAAAGTTTACATATGATGGAGTCATCAGTTCAAGAAATTGGTTCGGTCCAATTTCGGTCTATAAGGATTGGTTTGAACCTATCTATTGTGGGGGTATGAGGGCCATTAAACTGGTCTTGATAGCATAACCAGAAGATTTGAGTAAAGATCACATGGCCAATGTAGTACTAGTACAAATTTGAAATTGAAAGAATGCCACCGGCAAAAATGCAAATGTGCCTTTATGATCCAGCAGGATAAGGCATAGTCCCCAAGCATAGTTAATTAGACTAGCCACTTCGTTTGGTTGTCAGCTATAGCTCTGATTTCAGTTTACATAGGGATATTTGCCAAAGAAATTCACTAATTAGCAATTAATGATAAGATTTGAATTTATGCCAAAGAGGGATAATTGAAAATGCGGGATATTATTTTGGAATATTGCCGTACAACTGGCCTTAGACTTGACATTTGCCCATGAGCAGTTGAAGGTTAAGTAATTCTAACGGAGCCATGTGTGTGATATCGCACACATCATGCTTATGTGATATGTGATATCCTAAGGTCGTGCAATATCGCATATATCGCCCTCTACGACATCCTGGGCGGTGCTTCCACCATTATTGTACGAAAAACTTCGAAGACGGAAAAAATGTCAGTCTAAAGGCAATCATACGTTATAAATCCGCATTTAATCACTTAATTCTGTGCCCTTCGTTTTTCCTCTTCATTCCTCCGTTACAAGAAGAAGAGACTTGTGAACAGGGAAAAAGGAGAAATTTCAGAACCAAAGCAAGAAGGCTTCCATTGATGCCACAATCTTCATCATTTCTCTTCGTTTCAGGTGGCACTTGCTGTGTCAGCTTAACACTCTAACCTGCACCTGACCTAATAATTAATTTAGAGGTTCATCTGCAGCCTGATTAATAAGCGGGTCAGGCTCGGATTGGGCCCTTTCTCGCTGCTCAACCATAAATCCAACCTGAATCTGACTTGACATTACTTTTCTTCAATCCAGTCTCCAAACCAAGCCCGATCACAAACCTGGTTTCAGTTCACAATTTAGGTTGGCGTTTTTTGCCTTATCAGCTATTAGTTGGGTTTTGGTTAGAGTTTACACTTTACACCAGTATTCAAGAACTCGAAATCTTGACTCGAGTTAGAATGTCTCCAAGTTTGGTAACTCATGAGTCTGATTAGAACTGATTGATGACCATTTTCTTCCAGACAATGACGATCTTCTATCACATGAAACTCCAATAAACCTGGGTTTGAAAGCAAACCCGGTTTTGATTAGGAATATGAGGCTCATCTATGATCAATCCAAATACTCATAAAATCGCTTAAGCAATAAATTTGGCAATTTAACATCCCTACCATTATGTGCCATTGCATTTGATACACAAAGAATGCACTCGATCAAGCCTTGTGCATAGTTGTTACTTGGGACTGATATTTATTCCCTGGTCTAGCCTATGGGTCTAAGGCCTAGGTGCAGCCCACTTAAAAAAAATGCATGCACATTTGCGCTACTAATTATGTGGGGATCCCCTCCTATAATTACATAGGAGGCTTGGATTGACCCTGGTCCTTGAACAGCTGGACTGAGTCGACTCAATCATATTTTTGGTGGCTTGCTAAAGACTCAATTTGGTTATGACTCAAATGAAAACTTGATTTAACCTGATTCGACTCAACCCACCAGGCTGCAATTAAGTCATCCTGCAGTCTACTAAGTTGTTTTTCTTGTTATATTTAGATACTAATTCGATTCGACACGAGTGGGCTCGTGATTTCTCATGCAGGGTTGTTAATCCAAGGACATATGTGAAACAATATGTGTGTTTAAAACCAGAAACTCGGGCTCTACTTGAACCCAGTTGAGTTATTGTCCAACTCGATCAAACACACCTGACTCACTTGTCTCAACAAGCTGTTGATTCAGTTCAGTCGAGTCGAGTCGAGTCTGGTCAAGTTTTAGAACTATGATATGAACACGTCAAAAACATTTTTAATTCCCGACCCCAATATAATTGGGAAAAAGGCTTTGTTGAAGATAATTATCATCACCCAAATTCCTAATACAGCCCGGATAGAACATAAACTTAATGTAACGAAAAGGAACATTAATGGGATCGATCAAAATTTACATAATAGTACAGAGTCTTAGGAAGGGATCAATTAAGAACCAACCCAAAAACAATGAAGTGAAATTTAAAGCTTGAACAAAATAAAAGAATAAATGCATTTAATACATGATCAGTTCTTATTGTCTTACAAAGAAGAATTTCACAAAACACATTCACAACATTATTTCTAGCAAGCTAACATGGCATGGAGCAAAGATCAATCTGTGCGTATATGCACACCAACAGCAATGACTAAAATGGTTAGGATCCCAAAATATATAATGGCGTGAACCAAAATGGAGATGCCACTAGTGTGCATGTTCCCGCATTCCATCGCCCTCGTTCTCGCCGGAATTTGAATCAAGAGCCCCGGAGATAGGAGTATGAACAGAACAACTGCTACTACTATCGGTCCCCAATCGGCCTTCATTGGTGTGTTCTCTCTCTAGATTGAGTTAAGAGGTAGTGTGCCTTCAATCAATCTCTCAAAATCTCAGGACACACTTTGGTTTTTAATACTAACTAGAGAGGATAGGGGGCAGAGATTTTCTATCCTAGAAGGAGAGAGGATGCCAAACTTGAAGATGGAGATGAAGTTGCCAAACTTTAATGTGCTTTTGTGCTGTTGGCAACTTATGCTTTTCACTGTTGCAGTTTTTTTCTTTTCTCCACTGTGAGGGTTTGCTTTAGATGTATAATTGTTGTAAAGACGCATGAAAGTTGTGTGTAGGAGAGCTTTTTCTTGTTTAAGCCCGCACAGCCAAGATAGGACAAAAGGGAAGAAAGACCACCCTTTAAGCAAAGGCTGGAAAGATTGTGGAATGTAAAAGGAAAATGACTTGGGTGGGTTTAGGATCTGGATGCTTGCTAATGTGGTTTAACTTTTTAAAAGCTAATCCGTGATGGAATGGGAAGAATCATGCTCACAAAAACGAGAAAGATGCAGGCTCACGCTTGTATAATTAAATCTACTTATGAAAAATCTCAACAAATTGATTAGGATGTTTGTTTTGAGTGGTTTGAGTTTTAATAGAACTGCTGTTCCTGTTAAATTTATTGGCACTCATTGTAATATTTTTTTGACTTTTGATAAATTTATAGGCACTCATTGCAACATTTTTGTGATTCCTGTTGTTGTAAGATACCACGTTAAGTTTAGACGTGTTTGGATGAATGACGAATTGAAGTAAAGTAAAGTGAAGAATCAAATCAAGAGAAAGTAAAATATAAGGTATTTTACACAAAACATTAAGCATCTACCCTTGGGTTTGGACATGCAAATTCAAAATGACGGCATTGTTGGCATCATAATTATCACTTAGTACCATTGAAAAGACCACAATTGCAACCTTAATTCAGGTCAATCATTATACCCAGAATTCATTATATTCATGGTTGTACTCTTCTCGCATCAATGGAATACTCTCCACCATATAGAGCATCCACGGAGCTGTGGGCCCCACCCTAGCTTTCTTAAATTTTATTTTGATGGATCTGTCAAACCCTCCACATAATGTGCTACGGATTGGTGGAGTCTTTTGGTTATAATTCAATAAAGAGGGTGTCTTGTCATGTGATTGCTGATAATTTGGCTCACTCTGGTGGTTAGTAATGAGATTAGAACGGTCTTATATATGGAGAAAACTACGGTCACGGTTGAGCTCTGAGCTTTCTGGATTTCTTGGATTAAGGTGTGGGTTTGCTGCCCACATCATCTGAAGACATCCTTTGGATTTATCCAGACCACGTTGCAAGGTTGTGCATGCGATGGGGAGATTAGTCTTATCGGGGCAAATACTACGGGATACTAGTCTTTAAATATCATAGAGACACGCTCATCAGCCAAAAAAAGAAAAAAAAATGACTACCAAGAGAGTGAAATTGGGAGACTATGC
Source organism: Persea americana (assembly GCA_029852735.1). NCBI lineage: Eukaryota > Viridiplantae > Streptophyta > Magnoliopsida > Laurales > Lauraceae > Persea > Persea americana. The sequence continues at coordinate 90,009,855 of CM056810.1, forward strand.
CCGAAAATCCCGTATGCCCGAAAATCCCACACGACAATGATACAGGACTCCATCCAGTAGGTGAAGATTTCCCAAGTGTTATCCATAGAGTTATATTATTAATATAAATATAAATATATATATATATATTTACTTTTTCCACATCTTAATATCTCTAAATCTTTCTTTTTCAATAAAAAAAATGTAACGGTAGCAAAACCAACAGTATTATATTGGCAGCGATATATGTAATGATTATGGTCTAAGACTGCCAGAGGAACTGAAAATAATCTTTTGGATCATGCCCATGAATGTTTTTAGAAGCAAGAAACCACAGGCCCGTTTAGAATTTAGATGCAATTCGATCCAGTCCATTCCCACCACTACTATTCACGAGGACCAATATTTCAGCAGCAGGTTTGGCCAAGGCAAAACTCGATGCCTGTGGGCCTGGGCGGTGCTTTCCTAGTTGGGGGATCCACCCAACACATCCAACGTTAAAAAGTTCCATGTCTGTTGACAGGACTACAAGGGTTTACTCTGTTGGTTGGTAATTATGACTCTCTTCACATGTGTGGATTATCTTTTACTTTGTGGGCTTTCTCGTTTCACATGTGTGAGCTTTCTTTCTTGATGGATTGGAGTACCAAAATGAAAAAATATAAAAAAAAATTTATGTCATGTCAATGACCCAGCGAGCACCTTTAATTTAAAGTGTCCCAATACTTTGAGGGATTCTCCCATGATCCCTTCTCTTTGACAGCTGGATAGAAATATCTCCATGCAGGTGTTCCTGTAGATAATGTCTTGCCCAAGTATGCAGGCCAGATCAAGGCTGAATCTTTTGGCTGTTTACAAGTCGTCTTAGGGGGACCATACCTGTGTGAGCCCTGACATTATTGCGAGGGGATGGACCAGGCAAAGGTTTTCCTGGCTCAGACAAACAAACAAGCTGGCCCATGTTTATGTCTGAGAAGTGCCGATAAATGTACTTGCAAGCTTAGCTTATTTACACCACTCTCACAAACAATGGCAATATTTTATAAAGAGCAAGGCTCTTCTAAACTCAAGTTTAGGATAAAATCTTGTAAGCTTATGTTTGTGGGGGTACCTTTGGTCCATCTAAATGGACCAAACATATGTACCCTCTAAATTGCACATGTCCACCTATTTTCGGTTAGATCCGAATTTACTGGACTGTTGAATTGACTATGTATCGATCCAAATGGACTATTGAACATTAAACTTTTGGGCCTTTATGGAGATGATAAAAATCACATTTGTAGCTGATTTTTTGCAGAAATGAAGATCCCAGGGAGTCTTTGAAATCCCCTCAACCCCCATCCTCATGTGGGTCCCTAGGTGGGCCCCTTCATACACTTGAGCTTACCTTATCCTAAGCTTGAGCTTAGGAGAGCTGGCCCCTTTTATAAATATCGTGATATGTACTTTGAAACACCATTTCCTCGATACTCTCACAATGTTTTGTTGCAAAAACTGAACATGTTGCAAAAAAGCACAATATTATCATGACACTTATTAATCCTTTTCTTAAGAAAATATTTTCCATGATATTCACATGCAGGCTTGTTTGTTTACATTAAGATGCATAGGAACTTAATGTATATGATTATTATTATTATTATTATTATTTTATTTTGTTTTTTGAAGCACTTAAGAATGAAGACCAAAGGCTAGCTAGATATTTATTTCTTAAAAAAAAAATTCTGACAATTAAACTTTTATGTGTTTTAATGCAAACAAACATGCTTATAATATTATTTTGAGAAATTCCATATATCCACCATTTTCCTGATCAGATAATTTCCAAGGATGATTAACTACAAAGGCATAACACCCCTCAAAAAGTGAAATAGGTCAACCTTAACTTCAAGGCCTGACTACAAAACAGCCTGGACTTGGACTATATTTGGCCCAATAGGTCCAGGTTAAAGCACTATGAAAATCCTCTCAGCATTTTCAGTGGGCCCAACTCAACGCTAGTGCTTGCCAGCAAGCATTTCTCTCACCAACACAAAACATGTTAATGTCACCATCATCTGATTACTTTCCCTTCACCTTCCTTTTACTATACGTTATACACTACCTAACCAGCAAAAACGAGTCAACATCATCTGATTACCTCCTCTTTTTTCCTTTTTTTTATATATCTTCTCCTTTTTTTTAATCTTTGGACTGAGACTTCACAAAAGGAAATTTGAGAGAGATGTGACATCTGGCACCGACCGTGTGGGTCCTTATGATGACCACGTGGCCACAGCATCACCGTTACTATATTTAGATCTTTACAGACGTGAACACAGATATGTAAGGATTCTGGTTCCTTCTTTTTTTGATAATAACCAAGGATTCTGGTTCCTTCCTTTCTCCACACTACTCTTTCTCTGTCTCACCACCCTGGTCTAGAAATCTTCATTATCTGCCTGGATATATTTCCTTACATCCAAAGCATCCATACGATACAGAAAAAAGAGACAGACAGAGAGAGAGAGATGGCAGATTGGGCTCCTGTAGTGATAGCAGTGATTCTGTTCGTGCTGCTGAGCCCGGGACTTCTCTTTCAGCTTCCTGGGAGGAACAGGATCGTGGAGTTTGGCAACTTACAAACAAGTGGAGTGTCTATTCTGGTCCACACCATCATCTTCTTTGGCCTCATCACCATCTTCCTTATTGCTATTGGAGTTCACATCTATACTGGGTAGTAGACGACAACGACCACTACTACTACTAGTTCACATCTAATTTGTTTAGTATCAGCACCAAGGAAGAAAAGAGAAAACATACGGTTCTCTTGTAATTTCACTTTTGCTTCTGCCTTGTCTATGTTCTTGATGTTTTGGTTAATATGATGGATGATGAATTTTGGTATTTGGGTTCTTTTTGGTTTTCTATATTGAGTACATGGGTGAATGTAATTGTATTGGTTTCTACTTTTTTATTTTGTTTTTGTGATTTAGACTTGACTCTTGAGTTTTTGTTCCTGGTGGATTCATTTTAGGCCTCATTCATATTCAATGTTTTTGTGGATTTTACAACTAACCATATACCAATATATTTTTTCCGGGATTGCAAGTCTAAATGCCTTTTTTTCCCTCAAAATTCGTACAAATATCATTCATGTGATCTTCTTTCAGGCCCTAATGGTCAGAAATATCGTTCGTTCCTTTGGGAAAGTTTCTAATAGTGTTCCATTTTAGAAAGTAACTGATCTGAAATGAGTTCTAGGAAAAGGAACTTTTGTGGTTGTGGGGTTACTTTTCCCCATTTACCACCCCGGGCAGTTACAAGTCATTACCACCACAAGCAGTTAACAACTTACAAGGCGTGGCCGTGTGGGGGAACTTCCAAGGGGAAAGAATTCTGTAAAAAAAGTATTCTGACTGGGGGTGGTTGTCCTCTACGTTGGAAATGGAAGGAGCTTTGGAAAATACAAAACAAAATGGAAGGAGCTTTGGAAAATACAGACAAACACAGAAAGATACAGAAAACCTGGAGGGGTTTCTGTGTGTTTCTCTACGTAACCCTGGTAACTATTTTATATATCTATCATATATTTTATATATATATATATATATATGAAGAATATTCATATGCATCCATCCCTCACCATAGTACGAGGGACACTATTATAATTAAAAATTTTTATGTGCAAAAGAGGAAAAGTCTATGCATAAAAAAAATATTCATGTGAAAAAAGAAAAAGTTCACTCGCCCAATTGTGAGGGATGGATGCACATGAATATCCTCCTATATATAATTATTTTTATGTTACTGAGTTAGTTGAACTTGCTATTTGAAATCCAGGCATAGACATATTCGTTTCATTAATTGTATTTTGAGCATATCCATACAGCTGACATTGGATAGATGTATTCTAAGAAATAAGAAAAAATTGAAACTGCTTAGGTGGACTGGATCCCCAGCTTTAAGAAAAAGACTCGTTGTTGCATAATATATGTTTTTATATAGGAAAGATGAGTATTTAGGAACGTTTTGGAGATTTGATTGGTATCACGGTCACCTGGCAATGGTCTCAAGGCGAATATGTGGACGCGAGGTTGGGGAAAAAGCCTCAAATAGCGGTCAAGAAGAGGTTGAAGTCCGGGAAGGGATGCAGGAAGTCCGTTTCAAGCCCCCCAGAAATTCGGTTCCAGTTGACGTGGACCATTGCAATTGACATGGTGATCCTCACCACCCCGATGCTGCCATCGCCAACAACATCAGAAACACACGGCAGGTGACAGCTAAAACTTAGATTTGACTTGGATTTGGATGGAGACACCTTCTCACAAAAGGCAATGCGTGTCGAATTAGTGGGTTTTTTTTTTTTTTAATACAAACAACAATTATATGGTATATGGTCTTTAGGTTCAAGTAAATCGCCTTTGTGCAGGGGAGGGGTTTTACTTGGAAAGAGGGTTGTCTTGTTGATGTTTGGTGCGGCGAGGCAAGAAACTGAGAGAGGAAACTATGTTTCTGTGCTTAATCTCAGCAAAGGAGAGCTGTAAATGGCCTAACCGTCACACCAAATGCAAAGAGAGCATTTTAAGTACTGGACTTGGATGCTCCCCCAAAATCCCAACAGATGATCCAAACCATCCAGTTAACAGCTTAAATGACGCCATTAGATTAAATTAGAGCCTACTGTTTGAAACTGTCAAACTTCATTGGCTGGGTAAGAAGCATTATTTTTGGTTCAGAGCATTCATTTATATAGGAGGCCTACCGCTACTGTGAACTACAAATGTTGTTCATCATCATGATGTCCCATTAAAACGCCAAACATGGTTTGTTCCTTGTAAGCAGTCCAATCATCAATACATAATAGTTCTAGCATCTATAAATCTATCCACATTTTGTTCGAAGCTTACATGGAACGGTACATGGTGAACCGCAATAAAACTGTGATTGGAACATGGTGAATCATAATAGAGCTGTGACTGCATTTAAACAAATTCGCCTTTCTCCTCTACAAACCCAAATGAGAGAAAATAAGGTATACCTGTACAAAGGAAGCATGGAACAGAGAGAGCAGAAAAGAATATAACAAAGATAATTGAGTATTATTTTGAGTTGGCCTAGATTGGAGGGTGACAAATGACAATGCTATGATTGGCCGGGGTATCCTCAAGGCGACTGCATCTCCACGGGAGCCGCTTGTATCAATGCACGGCTGCTATTACTTACAGAACTGGCAATTTTGATAGGAGTCGCCCTGCAAAACAAAGTCCTAATAAGATTCACCAACCATAATAATCTATCACAAGAACTGATCCAATTAAGAAGAGCAGGATTCTACCAAAATATATAAATAAATAAATAAGTGTTAACCTTGATGTCACACAAAAGAGAGGACAAACACAAGTCGCAAGAGTCTAAACACGAAGGTAGGATCCTCTCACCTTTCATCTACCAAATATTTTATCCATTGCCGACAAAATTTTATAGTCCCCTTCCTGCCGAAACATTAACCTCACATAACACATGATGAAAAACAACAAAGTGACTTGAGCTTTTATAGTTTTAGTTGTCGAAGAGTTCCACAAGGTTGATCTTGACTCCTCGAAGGCTTGAGAGTTGGAGAGGCTAATACTATTAGCTGGATCTCTACCCTCATCACATAGAGGCTACATACATTTGGGATTGAAATAAGAAATTTTCAATTCGGTAACAAACTCGTAGTGGAGTGGTGTTGCCACCTCTGTACCAAGCGCACACACCTAGAGAACGATCCTTGCGCTCTTAGGTTAGAGTATCACCCCTCGTACCAACCTAATGTAGCCAAAAAAAAAAAAAAAAAAAGAGGGAAAAAAATAAGATTTCTTTATTTCAGAGTTTTCTCTATAGAAAATTGGCGTGCTTGAAGAGGGTTTGCCCTACTTTTCTTCCTAGAAGAGACTAAGAATGAATTTCATCCCCTACTAATTCTCATTATACTTGAGAATCTGAGTACATGATTTGAAGTCTTCATCTAAACAAAAGACTCTGAGCTTCTATAAACATCAATTTGGTACCAAAGAAAGCTCTTGCTCTTGGCTACTTCTTTTTATTTATTTATTTTTTATTTTATATTTAAATTTTAAGAAAAACCAAACCATCAAACACCGTCTAAAGTGGCTACCCAAGAGGAGGTCATTATGATCTGAACTTTGTTTTTAGAAGTTCAGAAAAACTACAAATGGAAGTAATCAAAGGCAAGATTAAATGTCCTGATAATTGAAATACTTTGAGTGGCGAGCACAATCTAAGTTTGCAACTAGAATTTAGAGAAAGCTATGCCTAGACCTCTGGTGAGAAACCCAATAATAAACCATCAATTTGATGGGAGCTTAGGTTGATAATTGGCATGAAATGAAGCATTAAAGAAGAATGGGCGATCATTTAGACACAAGCAGTAAGACACAAAAAATCCAATATCCAAATCTTGTTTCGGCAGTCAAACAAGAAGATGAGAAACAATAGAAGGAACCAGAAGTTGATCAGAGGATCAAAGGAAAGATGATCTGTAAAGAGGTGTTGATATATCAAATAGAAAAAAAAAAAAAAATGAAAAGAAAAAAGAAAGACCAAACGCTGAAAGGTTCGAGCTCAAGATTTAATTATCAACAAGTTGATAAAACAAAGTCAACATCAATCAATGAAGAAAAATGGTATCGCTGTCAACACAGCAAGGGATGGAAGTGGCAATAATTAATCTCAAGCTGAAGCTTAAAGGGATAAGCACATTCATATCTGTCTCGCACCAATGGATGATTCAACACGAAAACAGAGAAATTATATTTCATCCAGTGCCATCAAAGAAGAGAGTAAATCCCTTTATAATGAGTCTATGACTCTATAGGTCTAGAGTAAACCCCTTCACGTGGTTGATTTTATCTTTTTCATGAGTATTTGATGATAGTCTACACAATCATATGCAAAAATAAAGTTCCATTCTCAACACTCAAGGCAAAAAACCCAGAAACACATTTTCTTAAATAGAGCTATCTGTAACTAGAAATAGATCAAGAATCAATCAACTTGGTTTAGAAGTTGAAAAGTCTTCAGTCTAAAGTCCATAGGACATGACGAGTCAAACTTTACAACAGAAAATATGAGAGAAGGTTTAACTTGCCCATATTGGAAAATGGAAAACAAACAAGTTTCTTCATGAATCAAGGGTCTAACAAATGAAATTTTTTCTTCATAAACTATCAATGCACAATTTTTTAGGAATCTACGTTTTTTGTATTAGTTTTAAAAGACACCTCCACAAAATAAAATATACTCTGCTTTCCATACCTTTTTTCCTAAACTCATCAAATTTTCTATTCAATTTTGATCAAGACCTGTTTTTTCTTTTGCATAAAAAAATTACAAAAACTAGCCTGTCTTACACAAGCCAGAAAATCTTATTAGATAAATTAAACCACATATAAAGGGCCTGAAAAGGAATTTCCCTTTCCCCCTATGTGGTGTGGATCATTATCATCATCACCATTGTTATTATTACTACTGATACTACTGTGTTGTTGTTATCACCACGGATCACCTAATACCAGAAGCAAATTACAAAATCCTAATCACAGAAGCAAAAAAAGAAAAAAGAAAGTTTGAAATTGTAGATCAAGTCATCAGTTTCATATAAAAGCTTAGGATCCCAAATTTGATGCAGAGACAAACTGCCTCAAGCAGTTAGACTGGACAAGAAATGAGCTTAATTTGAAAAAGAAAAGGTAACTATACTGATAAATAATTTCCTTTCAATACAATGTTAAATAATTTTTCATCACAACAACAGCCTATCTTATCTAAATCCATCCTATGGTTTTAGAATATGCTTTTCAACCTTGTAACAACCAGGTCCAAAACTGTTGTTTAACAACAGATTAAATGCCCCAACCCACCACATGAGTCCATCTTGTCCCCCTTTTATTGGAAAAAAGTAAAAAACATAAAATAATTGGAAATTTCCTTAGTGGTTTCTTGGGTGCTACATACTTGGATAAAACATTCAATGGAGATAGGTTTAACAGAGCTTAAAGTTTAAGATCATGTGACAAAAAATGTGGTTTGGTCACTGTCTTATTGCCTTATGCATTGCTGTGTTTTTTATTTTATAGCGCTAATGCATTGATGTGTTCATACTTCATAGACCTTAATCCGCGGATCCAGACTCAAAGAAGATCAATGGGAGGAAGGAAAGATAGTTCAAGATTATGTGGAGAAAGAACCAAACAACATCTATTAGATTATCAAAAGTACAGTCAATCAAACAAATAGGAAAAATCCCCAAAAAAACAAAACAAAATATCAACCAAACAAACTAACAAATGAAACCCATCAATCAACATGAAAAATCGTAACCAACACAGAACCAAATCAACTCAATGAAGATTAATCTTTAAAAAAAAAAAAAAAAAAAAAAAAAAAAACACTAATCCAACCAAAGGAACCAATCACCGCGGCAATTCACAGCCAAACAAAAACTCAACAAAAAACAGGTCCATCTAAAAATTCATACAAACACAAAACCAATCACCGCGCAATCCAAACCCACACAAAATCAGATTCAACCGAATATATATCAAAATCTAATAAAAAGGGAAAGAAAAGAAAAACTCACCAGTCATTTCGTTCCTGAGAGATCCAGGCGACTTCCCCAACAGAATCGCCCTTCCCAAACCCGATAGATTCGAAACCAACCCCATGAAATACAGAATCATCACCAGCCCCAGAACCCAAGGCATCAATATGAATCCGATCACGAACGTCACAGATCCGCACAGCATCAGAGCGAGAGAAATCCCCAGAAGAAGAAATGCGAAACCCAAAGGAGAAATCTCCGGCCGCCTCGCCGGCGGAGGGGAGGCGACGGCGACGGAGAGAGGTGGAGGGCTGAGGATGCTGAGGAGGAGGCCGCAGAGCTGGTAGAGAACCCTAGATTGCTGTTCTTGAGCTATCATCTTCACATGCACTGAAAAAGAAGAAGAAGAATGAGAAAACCCTAACCCTAACCCCAATCCGAAGAATTCAATCGATCTCGTTGCAGTTCTGTGTTTTTTGGGGATTTTCACTTTCTTTCTTGTTTTTGGGAGAAGTGGCGAATGGATAAGAGAAGGAGAATTTACAGTTTAACACCTGTAGATTTTGTAAATTACAAATAATCTAGTGTACTTTTAATTTTTGAAATGGCCACCTCTGTTTTTATGGAGATCTTGATCGAAACCTTTGACTTGCAATCAATTGCCAATCCTTTTTTTTTTTATTGGATAATGAAGTTCTAGTATGTGTTTTATTGTGAAACTATGAGATGTTAGGTTATGGTGAGGTGTTTCTATAATGGTTATTAGATTGGCTCGAGTTTAATAGTAATTTCATGTTATCTTTTCAAATTAAATCTGAATGAGGTAAAGTAAAAATAAGGCAAACTTTATCGATTAATTGAAAATCGGTTGGTAAGTATTCATTGAGAGGGTAGAATGATATTTTTTTTATTTATAGAAATGGTTATTTGTTAAAAAAAAAAAAAAAGGAGAGAAGGTAATCATTATTTTCATTGTATAAAAGGTGGTGGTTAAAAGTAAGTTTTTGAGGATTTTATCGAAAATGAACCTGATTTGGCCGTTGCACAAAATAATGAAAAGTATTTTTTAGTGCACGAACGTAGTTTGTTAGGCATTCATTTTTTTTTTTTTTTTTACTTTAGAACTAGCGTCGCTCTTCATAAATTCCAGTTACCCTTATTTGCTCCCATTTTTTAGTTTTTTCCATCATTCCTCTCCCACACTCCCACATGTATTTTATTATTAATGCTTCAAATTAGTTGTATGAAGCAAATGGCTGGTGGCATTTAATATTCCTTGCCAATAATCCATTTCAAGTTGAATAGCATTGGGGTTTGTGGTTTCAAATCCACTGCGATGAAGCTATTTGGGGTTTAGGGTGTAGGAGTGTCTGGGGTAGTTACAGGGGTAGGAGTGTTTGGGTGCTTGCAGGGGTTGCTGATGGCTAGTGCCTTCACCTCGCTGGAGCCGCTCGCTCAGATTAGTGAATTGGTTAAAAAACTATTCGCATTGATGTCTAGGTTTCGGGATTTTTAATCCCTCATCAAACCGAAAAATAACACCTTCATTGTCTTTGTGCATATAGGCAAGTTCTGCCGTATGCAAGGCTTTGGGGGCTGGGGCTAACATCTAGGAAATGCCACTGATTCGTTTCATTGGACAATTCCTCAATGGCATTATTTTACGCGAATGTATAATATGGAATTCCATTGGATTGATGCTTCTGACAGCAATCTGTTGTCTGAGCTGTGTATCTCCGAAAGTAATCCTGTACAAGGATGCTCATGGAACATGACTAGAGTTTGGAAACTCACCCCATGAAATAAACAGTTTGCAATATATGAAATAAACACTCTGCAATTGTATTTGCTGCCAATATAAGTTTTTCACTATTATTATAGGCGGAAAAGCTGCTAATACAAGTTTTTTAGTTGAGGAAAAGTTTGATTGGAGGAAGGGTATATATAGCGAAGAGGGACGCTAGCGTCGCTCATACTTATTTTGGGCAACACTATTGTCCCTTGTAAAAAAAAGGAAAAAAAAGGAAAACGTGGCGGGATGAACGACCTCGTGTAGCAGGAAATACTTTTTATTATTTCATGTAACGGCTAAATACAATTCATTTTTCGGTAAAATCCTTTAATTTGGTTTTCTATTATTATTAGTGCTATGTTGGGCTAATGGTGTAGGAGTGCTACTTTAACTTTAGGATCTAGGGAATGTTCCCTGGGCAAGCATGTGAAACAAAGGCTCCAGCACCACCAGTGGTGGACATAGGATTTTTGATTGGGTGGGGTGGATGATGGTCAATTAAAAAATCCAATCATTTATGTGCTTAATAGGATGGTGTGCTCACTCCTATTATTAAGAAAATTTAACTAGATCCCATGAAGGAGTCATGGGCCCATTCATTCGTTCATGACATGGAGTTAATCATGTTTCCATCATGCATTCAATTAAATGGTGGGACCCACCTCTATTAAAATAAAATTCTAAGATATGTCTTTGGAGGGAAGCCATTCATTTTGAACGGTTTAAATTATCATTTTATAAGGCCCACGATAGATTTTCAGAAACCTATAAATTCATATATAGCTAGACTCATCCTCATCCTCATCACCACTTAATCAAAACCCAGTTCTCTCATCACTCTTGTCATCTCCTCACCCAGTCTTCTTTCTTCCTCTCACTTATCCCATCTATGGTCATGATTACCACATGCGGACCCAATATGCACATGACAAAACCCCACCTCTTTCTTTCTGAAAATATCCAAAATCCCCATTTTTTTTCATTTTTTTTCTTCTTTCTTCTTCTCTTTCCTTTTTCTTTCTTCCTCTCTCTCTCCTCTATTTTTTTTTTCATTCTTCTCCTTCTTTACTCTCTCTGTAGTGGAGCGTGGGCTATACGGCCAATAGCCCATCATGAGAGTTTTTCAAATCCGACCCATAACCTAGGTCCACTCTTGAACACCAATCAATGTGTTTGAGAATAATATAAATTGTTATTTGTAAATAAAAAAGAAGCAGTTCATTGTTTTCTAATGGTCAAAAGATACAGGGGGTTGCATGTAAATTTTCTTCCCATGATTCTTAAATTAGAAATGAATTGTTTGGAGTGGACTAGTTAAAGACAAAGGAAAAAGAAAACAAATAGAGAAACAGAGAAGATTTAGGTCATATTCAGACAGAGAAACAAGAAAGATGGATAAAGCGTACGGTAAATCTCTTCTCTTGCGTGTCATTCTTATTTGATTAAACAGATGGTCGCTTGAAATATATATATGGAGCTGGTACTTATAGGACTTTCTCTGGGGTCTATCAGCACAGCTTGGAACATCACTGGAGCCCATTTTATGATCCATCTAAATTGACCATAGATTTATAACTCCTCGTGAGCACCGAATTCCATGAATTTATATGGATTCGAATGAATTAAACCGTTTGATTGAGAGTTAAATTTTTTTTTTAATATAAAGCTGTTAAACTTGTGGACCACAGATGAAGGGGTTAGGAGCATTAGATTGACTTCGAATTTGATATATAGGTTGGCCCCACTTGAATCTTTTGATCCCCCTTTGTCGCTTGACCAGTGGGTCCCACTAGGCGGTCCACAAATTAAGTTGTAAGAACAGTCCTTATAGGACCGGCTCCCTATAATCAATGATGTAAACACATGGTCACTTGTATGGTCATGCAAGTATAGGTGATTTGCTTATGCATGTTCCACAGTGCTTCTAAATTAAACCCATCAAATTGTCTCCTTATTAATGGAACATAATTAAAACAAGGCTTTGATGATGATGATTAATGAAAGAGTTAAATGTGAGTTGTAGCCACATTTCACCAGCCAAACGGAGCCGATCAGCTCTTTCATTAATCAGTTGAAGAATAAGAGTTGGGCCCGGCTTGGGTTTAGCCCAAATATTACCTTAGACACGACGAGAGCAGTTGCCTTTTCTACACTTTAGCTCGCTTGGCAGAACTCCATCCTCACAAATGGCATATCACAAGTAAATGTTGTCCAAGAGGAGTTCATGGGCCCGGCTGGGCTAGCCCAAGTATACAACAAGAGCCTTAGCCTGCACTGGGGCTGTATTTGTTCCGTGATTTTATGCATATGGGCCTAATTTTCTGGCCCGATAAACTGGTTGGGTGGTCCTATGCATGATTAATTCCTGGTCCAGCTCCGTATTTAGCACAAATAAGATCTCTGTTACTTTGTCAATGGGCTGGGTCTGGGCCTGCCCGGACTTTGAGGACGATGGGTGGGTCTGGGACAGAATACTAGGCTTAATAACTAAATGGACCATAATCGGACAAGATTTAGTCAAGCCTGACCTAGCGCATGAACAGCCCTAGTTTTCTGCTACCATTTAAATGGAATGTGTTTATCGGTGTCCGGGTCGAGTTCCAGGGGCCTAAGACCCGGACCCAACATAATTGATGTATGGATTTGAACAATGGGACAAATGTTCCAATCCATCAAGCCAGAGAATTATTCAGTTCAGGTTTTCTTGAGCAGGATAGCTTAGGAGTGACATTACTAATCTTCAATTTATTAACCGACATAAGTAACCATTGTATTTATTCACAGAACAAGTGAAAACCATCTGCTTTTGATTGGGGTGATACTTGAGGCACTAATGTCAAACTTTGAATCTATTGGTACAAGTGTTATAGTTGATGATTATCCCTTGATTCAACCCATGATCTTTGAATTAACCATGTTACAGGTAGGCCTCACAAGAATGGTGTACTTTAAGGCCAACTATTTACAATTCAGATGAAACTAGCCTGAAAGCCCCTGCGATGCAGGGTTAAATATCATCTAAAGAAAATAGTTAAGTAATGTTAATATTCAAATTAATCACTAGTCCATAAAAAATGATAAAAGTCAATAATAATACTCAGTAAAAATGAGAAAGCCCTGTGCGATGCACCATTAAGTCCCGCATAAATTGATTTATAAATTAAAACTAACATATAAAATAAATAATAATTAATAAAAATACATGATTTAAGAGGTGTTCTTGAAAGTTTTCAAGTATGTGAAATGTTAAGAGGCATGATTTAAGAGACATGACTTAAAAAGTATGAGCTAAGAGATATGAGTAAAAGGTTGCAAAAGTTTTCAAGTATGTGAAATGTTAAGAGGCATGATTTAAGAGACATGGCTCAAAGGCATGACTTAAAAGGCATGAGTAAAAGGATGCAATGCTGAAGGGGGTATTGATGCTGATGTGGCTCAAGGAAATAAGAGATTAGTGTATTTTTTCCAAATGACCCTGCAACTGTTTTTCAACTTTAAAGAGAAAGAATGGAGTCAGCATCTGTACAAAGCAAGGATTCCTATGTGAAGAGGAAAACTGTTCCAAGATTTCATGCGAATCAAAGTTTTTCGCCATTCTCCTTTCCTGTGGTCAAGAAACTTTTTGTCATTTGATGCAATGATTTTCCATGCAATAATGCATACGTTTGGCCTGATTTTTCATAGAGAAGGAGAAAAGAAAATCAGATGAGGGCACAGAAATCATGAGAAGAGAATTCTGCAGAGAGCAAGTCACACAAATGTGCTCTTACAGTCCGCCCGTTGAAAAAGTAAAAAACAAGACAGAAGAAAACTATCACAGTATGAGTTTTAAGGAAATTTTTTCAAAAAGTACAAAAGCTTTGGCTCATTTTCAGAAAAGTACATAAATCTTTGGGTATTTCAAAATAGTATAGAAGTTTTTCATAGTTCTTTCAATCAATCCTCTTCGGCGACTTTCCAATCACAGGCAACCTCATAACCTTTATTTATTTATTTAAATAACAGCAATATCCTTGTTAAAGACTTCAAATTAACCTTGGAGCTCATTTCACCAGACACCATGCCACCTAGAATTGAAGGCAAACTGTAAAAAAATGTGCATGGAATCCCCAAATATTCCTAGTAGTATGTATCACGATGATCTCTTGAATTTGTTAGTTTCTGCCTCATTGAACACATGGCTTATTTTTTGGTCATTTATATGAAGGGCCTCATTCAAAGGAAAGTTCAAATGTTGCAAGTTTTCATCTTAAAATCCTGAAATCTATTTGCTCCTCAAAACAGAAATGGGTACTCTCTTTGGGAAGGGATCTCACGGTGGGGTGTATTGCTATCCATTGTTACCCACGATTCCAAATTCAGTAAGGATGTTATATATGAGTTTTTCTTCCTTCTATGTAGCCTTATACTATAGCATAGTGATGACACCTAGATACTTGTATATGGCTACAGTATAGGGACCAACTACATGCAACACCAATAGAAAATATTTGAGGGAAGAGGAAAAGAGGGAAATAAACAGTCAATATCGTCTCTTCTGCCATTTGTAAATCACCACATGTACATCGCTAACCAATCAACCCTAGAGAATGCTTGCATCAGGGAAAAAAAAAAAAAAAAAGGGTATTCAGTGGAGTTGCCCACAATCTACAAAGAATGAAGGTAGAAGGCCCCTGGCATTTGGCTTTTGGAGGAAAAAGGAGGGAAATTGAAAGGCAAAAACCCTCTTATGCTATAATAAGGGTATCTTTGTCACTTTAATAAAAAAGTTATGAAAAGTTGCATATGATTGGGACAAGTCACCAAAGAGGACTTGACTGAAACAAAAATGGAAAACTTCTATATTATTTTGAAATATTCAAATCTCTTTATACCTTTTTAGATAATGCGCCAAAACTTTTATACCTTCTTGAGTTCTTCCCTAAATTTTAAATTATGTGATGCTGAACTTTTGCATCTCCGAATGTAACACCCACCCCAGAAAAAAAAGTTCATGTCATTTTTTCCCATAGAAGAAAAGGTTCATTTTGCTGAGCAAATACCCCATCTATCGATTAGGGCACACGTCCAACCCAGCAAAATGCAAAAAAGAATGTCCTCACTCGCATTCCAAGGTGCAATAACATATATATCTATCATCTACAACTGTTCCAACAAGAGTGAGAATTCAACAGGTTTAGATGTAGTTAGGGATTACAATGCCCTGAAATAAAAGAACATATCGTGTGAATGACAATCAGAAGATGAAGTCATTCCAAGCATACAAACATATACATACCAGGCCTTGTTCATGCAAGCCATCCCGGCATGTAGTTATTCACATTGGGTCCGGGTGCAGCGATTGTGATTTGACTAGACTGGTACCTGAGAAATACAGTAAATGACATCATTCATTAATTTCATGAGAGTTAATCTTAATTCTTCATGAAAACTGAGTAGTACATAGTAATTTTCAAGAATGGTCCGGCTTGTGGGGTCCAGCCCAGGTAAGGTTTCCTTGTAGCTTTTGTGCAAAAAATGCTATCAATCTTATAAAAGAGATACACTTTTCATGGCTTCAAAGTTGTTGCATGATCAATAATTCAATATAAGGGGCTGTGAAATTCCGATATGTGTCAAATTTGGGTGCACACTAAATCAAAGGAATAGTGTGTCTAGAGGATGCTTTCTCACATACAATCTAAAGATAAAGCTTCACAGCATATGGTTTTCTTGAGCAAAAAAGAATTATGTACAACAAGCATGTGCAAAAATTTAAAGATAGGCCTCCGTAAGTTCAAAAGTATCAGTTTTGGTACCTGTCTCAATTAGGCAAAAAACTGATGGTAATTCCAGATTGGCATATATCAGGCATATATATTAGTGTGAATTCATTTTACCCGAAGAAAAACAAATACTCTCAACCGCCCATATCAAACTGTATCAACTATCCATTGATAAGTATTGGCAACTTGTTGGATGTATCGGCAATTCAAATGTAAAAACACGTATGGTGCCCATACTCTGAATCAATTAGAAATTGATATCTAGCCGGCAGTATTTAAAATCATTGGGCCTCACAACTACTAGCAAAAGGTTGTAAATATTCACTTCATTTGGAATAATAGTAGTGTAATTGGTTAAGTATAATATATTTCCTCATATTGCATTGTTAATTAATGTTAGGAAGGAATTTACCCAATTTGGAGAGTGGGTTCGCACTCTATGGGATGGAAGAATCCGTCACTCTGTGGTGGGGCTTGTTGTCGGACATATCCGTTTGGATCCCATGCATGGTTTGGGTTTTCCTGCATTCCTTCTTCCAACTGCATATAAAGAAAAACCAGTTAGGCCTTATTTGGTATCACTACTCTTATTCTTATAGAGCCATCTAAGATAGAGCCATAAAAAAGAGAGGATAAATCTAAAAACAAGTTTGGTATTGCATAAATCTATTTTAAATAGACTGTTTGGTAAACCATCTTTTTGCCTCTTATTAGAGTGTTATGCCTCTTATTAGAGGGGTAGTTCTTGGCATTATGTAAAAAAGGAATGTGCACATTTATCAAAAAATGAATAGATAGTGCATGGCCAAAATAAGCTCCACGTTGGCATTGAGCGGAACACATAAGCCTAAGAGACCCAAAGGCTGTTAAAAACATTCACATTCTGATGCTGGGATGAAAGGAAGTAATTTGACAAATGGGGAAAATACCGTTCTCTAAACTGCAATTCTGTTTCTCTATCTTTCTATACCACAATTTTATTTTTCTATGTTTGCCAACAATTCCACCGGTATAACACATCGGCCCTTCTTTGTTGCTTTTGCTTGTCTTCTTCCTTTTGATCATCATAACTCTCACTCTCTCTCAAACATACAGATTTACAAGAGGCAGTGATGATGCTATTTATTGATAGGTTCTTGCTTTAGTCATCAAACAAATGTTGGTGAATCTCTTCTCTTTGCATTTCTTGGCTCGGCAACATTGGAGGGTCTGTGTCTCTTCTGTTTTCAGGCAACCAACTGATGCAGCCATGGCAAAGAAAACGACCCACCATGTGTTCGGCAAAATCCACACAAACCCACCCTAAAAAAAACCCCAAAATGCAATACCCGCTCCCTACCCAGTTCATGGAAACCTACACCTACCTTGACTCTGGTGACTCATCCCCTCACTCCATCAACATCGACTGTGAGAACCTAGCCCGGGACGACCCCAGTCTCCCATCTTCTTCTTATCCCACAGTTTTCATCATCTTTTCCTATCTCTGTCTCCCATAAGCTTCACAGAAAAACAGAAATAAATTGGAAAAAGAAATGAAAAGAAATAGAAGAATCGGAGAAGATAAGGAAGGCCTGCTTGTTCAACGATGGGGTTCTTTTTTCCCACTTCCCTCTTCCCTCTTCCATCTCATTTCTCCTGATTTGAAGTGTGCTATAGTGTTCAATGAATGGGTACTTCAAAGGGATTTTCGGTGCCAATTAAAGAATGTCTAAGGGCACTTTTGTCTTACAAACATATTAGCACCTCTACTTTTTAAGAGCCAAATGCTCTGATTTCCAAGTGCCCAGAAATGAGGCATTTCAATTTTAGAGGATTTGCCTCTACTTTTCTGAAATGGATAGAGGGTAAATTCTGGTGCCAAGTATTTTGATTTTTTAAAACTCTGCCCGCTTTAGATATTTAGACAAGTAAAGGTTGAAAATAGAGATGCCAAACATGAGCTTAGTATTCTTTCTATTAATATTTTGAGGGAAAGTACACATAATACTATACTTTTTGAAATGTAACAACTTCATATCTAAATGACACATTCCTTCTATTTATAATGTTTTGGATTGCTTCGGACATGCTAAAGCATGGGCAAGTGAGTTCAATATGAAGTGTTTGATTAGTCCTCCCTGAATATAGTATGTGTATTTGACATTAAAATTCAGTTAAATATTTACAGAAAATAAAATATACAGAATATAACCAATAAAAATAAGAATAAATCTTCCTATTAATAATTAAGTACTAATTATATGAATATCATACTTAGATTTCAAATAAGTAAGGTGTGATATTTATCATAACGATTTCAAAAATTATATTTAAATTAACACTAGAAGACTCAGCGAAGAACCCAACTTAGTGTATATTTGATACATCTAAGACATCGGAATGTGGCTAAGGACCTTTTTTTTATTGTAATTGAATTCCTAGGAATTCTAAGACTTTGTATTTCTTTAAGTTGTTAAAATTGGAGAATCAAAGGTGAATATTCAAAAATACCATCAAATAACCTCCCTTTTAATGAAAATTGAATTAAGGGAAGATGCGAAATGAATGCCCAGCCATCACCCTAATAATTCAAATACCAGAAAAGTCAAGGTCTCATATGCTTTGTTGCTTTATATCTTTCACCCTCACACATTTGATAATCCTTGACTAGACCTCAATTGATCATAAATTCTTAAGTATTCCATCCAAACAAAAAGGCCCAGGACTGATGCAGCAATGCAAACAAGCATACAACCTTGGTAGAAGCCAGATGCAATATGCAAGATGACCAGATTGAACAAAGGGTTCTTGTGGCTTTTAGAAGCACAATACTTCTAGTATGCAAAATTGGTGTTTTGATGTGGCTAGCTTAGAAAATGCAAGGATGACTTGTGAATTAGTCATCTTCCAAAATAGCTTTGGAAATCATTCTTTTCGACAGCATCCCAGCCAAACGAGCAGGCCTCTATGCTAGATTTTGTGCCATAAGTTCTTACGAACTAAAGGTTTCAACTGGTTAATGTCCACATGTTGCAAAAAAAAAAAGAAGAAGGTATAACTACAAATAAGCTGATTGCTAGATTTAATCCATAATGGGGTTCACAGCTTGGAGCATCTAGATGCGGACATACATGTGTGCCATTTATATGTATGATGACTGATGGATCCTCGCCATTCACAAACTGTGGGCTTAGCAGAAAGGAACTTAAAGGTGTTGAAGGCCCAACAAATCAGTCAGTCGAGCACATTGCTTATCATGATTACCCATTCACAACAGATCAACGTCTACACACATGGACAAGGGCTATAAAATAGTTGGAAGGTGCACTTTGTCACAACCATAACGTCGAGGGATCAGTTTTGTTACTGATAAAAGAGAGAGTCCACTGCACATGGGCCATGTACCTAAATCAATTAATAACAATCACATCGTGGGAGCAAAAAGTTGGGGCATCGCTCAGGAATACTTTAATCAGGAATCCTTTCCGCCTAATTTCTAAAAATCAGTGTGTTGAAAATGAATATGGCCAACATTGCAAATTTTAACCAGAAAGACACCCATAGGTTGCCATACGATTGCCAATACAAGGGAAGCTTTAGTGGTAGGTGTCTCCCTTTCCACATAAATGGCCTCGGGTCAATCCCTAGTTGTAGATTTATTGATTTGAAACTTAGAGTATGTGTATGTCTTGAGTATTTACCAAGAGAAAAGAAAAAGGCCATTCAATCATTGTCCTTTCTGAGTCATACCTCTTTCAGGATGGGTCTCCTAAGTTGAAACGGTTGGATAGTGCATATGTAATTGAAACTAGATATCTAGCCAGCACTGGTCAATGGAGGATCATGTTGAAAAGCGTGGATCCATCGATCATCATACATATAAATGGCACATCTAGATGCTCCAAGCTGTAAACCCCATTATGGATGGGGCAGACCCATGGTTGTCAGATATTATAGATTTGTAGTCTTCCCTATGCACATATTGCCTACTAGTACCTTACGAATTTGGACCGTGACGCATTTCTATCTCGAGGCCGACTGGACTAGAAAATGCCTTTGATCCACGAACTCTTGTGGGCTCATATCAGGGCATGACAATCGAAGGGGTTGGTGAATGACAGTATGGAAGTGGATTAGGGACGGGCCTAATATTAGTTTGATCAAACGATCCTAGCGTTTAACTTCATAGCCTATTATGGATTTCTATGGTGCAGATTGTTTTTGGTGATTAAATCCAATGATAATTAATGGTCAGATAAGAGTCAAATTGAGATCATTATTTATCATTAGATTCATCATAAGTGGGCCTCATATGTGGGAACTGAACCAGGATAGAAAATAAGGGATGGGTAATTTCTCTTCTTAGGCCTTTGAATATTTGAGAAAAAAGATAGATTGATGGGCTTCGGTTTTACTGTACAATGGGGCTATTAAATACTAACATTTTTTTTTGTTTAGTCCAGATCCCCTGTTTCGCCTGTTCTAGTGCATGAGGATGTGCCACATGGATTGTCATACGTTGGACATAAAGAAGTTATTTTTCTAGATCCAGCTCCACACGCATTTATTGATTCTAATATTTTGGTTCCTATTAGCAATAGGAGAAACATGCCAAGAAAAATATGGAGATGTTTCCATCCCTTACCCATTTGGCATTGGAGATCCCAAATGTTTCAGAAACGAAAAGTTTCGGATAAATTGCACAGGCAATTTCACCCTACCTTACAAAGCCGTTTTATGTCCGGTGGGCCGTGACGTGGAGGTCCTGAACATATCAGTGCTACGACACATGAACACCAAATCTTCCATAGGAGAGTGTCAGGACAATGGCGAAAGGGCACCTAATATCAGCTTGGGTGACGGCCCATATGCATTATCAAACACCTGCAACAAGTTTACGGCCATAGGTTGCAACTTCTAAGGTGTTTTTGGAAGGATCGAAGGAGGACGTACGTTATTGGATCACATCATGTCTTTCCTACCGTAGAGGTGGAGAAAGTGCAGGTATTGCAGAAGGAGTTTGCTTTGGCTCGAGCTGCTACCAATTCTCCATCCTTGACGACCTCAAGAGTATCAAGGGCTATACCCGGTGCTGGGATTCCCTGGAGAACAGTACTTCAAGATACACATTCCTTGTGGACCAAAAGCAATTAAAATTCTCCACATCAGATCTTCAAGGAACCAATTTCTGTAATGGAAGCAAAGACATGCAAGTGGTGGTCGACTGGATGGTGAAGAGACAACATGCAAAGAGGCTAAAACAAAAGACTGTTGTATATGCTTGTCGCAGTGAGCATAGCGACTGCTATAATTCAACTAATGGTCATGGGTACGGGTGTAGTTGCTCCAAGGGTTACGAAGGGAACCCTTATCTTGACCGACTTTTGCTTTATTTACAAAAGTGGTTGAGACTCATGACGTTTCTTTTGATTAGTCACGTAGATAAGATCTTTTGTTCATAGAACTTTAGACTACAATGCATTAAGCAGGCTCCACATTTCTAAACTATGATAATGATGAACCACCATCTTTGTTTAGACATTTAGCAACCTCTAATGAAATTTTTTTCATATCATTGGTATCGGGGACTCCAATTTCAAGCCGGATTTCATGTATAGAGTTGTTGTTACCAACCTCATATCATAAGTGTGTTACAGTACTAAGCTTCTTATAACAAATTTTTTGGTATAAACTGGTTTCATTAACTTTCTCTTTAATTCGCATTATGGTTGTGCTGCACCTTAACATGCTCCTATTTATGTTGGGTATGCAAATATTTATGACTGTAAAGAGAAAGACAAAAATCTATGTGAAGCTATAGCAACATGCAAAAATAGAGCAGGAGATTACTATTGCGCTTGCCCAAAAGGCACCAATGGTGATGGTAAAAAAGATAGAAAAGGCCGCACCAAAGAATCTTCGATACTTGTTTTAGGTAATACCCCAATCTAAGTTGCAAAAAGCAAAATGATATATAGGAAGCTTTTCTAAAACTTCCTATATAGGTAATACCCCAATCTAAGTTGCAAAAAGCAAAATGATATATTGGAAGCTTTTCTAAAACTTCCTACATAGGTAATACCCCAATCTAAGTTGCAAAAAGCAAAATGATATTTAGGAAGCTTTTCTAAAACTTCCTATATAGGTAATACCCCAATCTAAGTTGCAAAAAGCAAAATAATATATAAGAAACTTTTCTAAAACTTCCTATATAGGTAATACCATCACCATGGGTGCCCTTTGGGCAAGCGCAATAGTAATCTCTTGCTCTGTTTTTGCATATTGTTATAGCTTCACATAGATTTTTGTCTTTCTCTTTACATTCATCAGTATCTACATACCCAATATAAATAGGAACATGGTATGGTGCAGCCCAACCATAATGCGAATTAAAGAGAAAGTTAATGAAACCAATTTTTACGAAAAAATTTGCTATAAGAAGCTTAGTACTGTAACACACTCATGATATGGGGTTGGTAACAACAACTCCATACATGAAATCTGGCTTGAAATTGGAGTCCCCGATACCAATGATATGAAAAATATTTCATTAGAGGTTGCTAAATGTCTAATAAAAAATGGTGGTTCATCATTATCATAGTTGAGAAATTTGGAGCCTGCTTGAAGCATTGTAGTCTAAAGTTTTATGAACAAAAGATCTTATCTACGTGACTAATCAAAAGAAACATCATGAGTCTCAACCACCCCCACCCCATATAAAAGTAAATAAAGCAGAAGTCTACCTTTACATCCTTGGTCAAGATAAGGGTTCCCTTCGTAACCCTTGGAGCAACTGCACTTGTACCCATTACCATTAGTTGAATTATTCCGCAAATTCCACTACCTTCTCCTGGATGTCCACTATCAGGTCAGTAGGAAGAGAGGTAGGTGGTGAAACTATCGATTTGTATTGATAGTTCATCTTCTTTCCAACTAAGATTGGTTTAGAAAGAGAAAAAATCGAAAGGTAGAATTTCAGTACAATTCTATCACCACGATCTGCTTTCATTGAAATGCGCTTTCTATGAAAGGATGGAATGTAGGGAGGTAGACCAAGTCTTGTTAGGCTAACAGGAAATGGGAGCGCCTCATGTTTGTCGAAAGAATCAGTGTAGTACCTTCGCAGGCACACTGCTGAAGCTTTCAAATATAAAGCAAAAGACCGCCAACCACATTTCTTGCGTCTAGCAAGAAACCACTTACTAAATAGGTATACCGCTATACAGTGCTCCTTTGAAAGATGTCTAAAGATGCATAATTGAACTTTATTTAAAAGTCCAATTATGCATCGAGTGATTTCCAAATCACTCCACCATGAGCACATACTGAACCTTTCCAAAATATAAAATACGAATGTCTTCATCATGTTATGCAATTTTCCCTAGTCATTGTACTCGAAAATTTTAGGTGTAATAGACGATATTCTACCTAAAGTTGTGAGGACGATAGGGAGACGGTATAACATGTTTGAAAGGAACAGTGAGATCTCACCTCACCCTATCACTATGCTCACTGCGACAAGCATATACAACAATCTTGTTTGTCTTAGCCTCTTTGCATGTCTGTCTCTCCGCCAACCAGTCGACCACCACTTGCATGTCTTTGCTTCTGTTACAGAAATTGGTTCTATGAAGATCTGATGTGGAGAATTTGAATTGCTTTTGGTCCACAAGGAATGTGTATCTTAAAGTACAGTTCTCTAGGGAATCTCGGTGCTGGGTATAGCCCTTGATACTCTTGAGGTTGTCAGGGATGGAGAACTGGCAGTAGCCCGAGCCAAAGCGAACCACTTCGGTAATACCGACACTTTCTCCACCTCTACAGTAGGAAAGACATGACGTGATCTAATAATGTCCGTCCTCCTTCAATCCCTCCAAAACACCGCAGAAGTCGCAACCTATGGCCGTGAACTTGTTGCGGGTGTTTGATAATGTATATGGGCCGTCATCCAAACTGATATTAGGCGCCCCTTCGCCATTGCTTGGGCACCCTCCTATGGAAGATCTAATGCTCATGTGTCCTAGCACTAATATGTTCAAGACTCCCACGTCATGGCCCACCGAACGTAAAATGGCTTTGTAAGGTGTGGTGGAATCTCCCGTGCAATTTATCCAAAACTGTTCGTTTTTGAAACATTTAGGATCTCCAATGCCAAATGGGTAAGGGATGGAAACCCCTCCACATTTTTCTTGGCATGTTTCTGCTGCTGCTAGTAGGAACCAAAATATAGAAGCAATAAATGCAAAGGCATCTCTCTCTTTCTCCCGCTACTAAACATGGAAGAAGAAATGTATTTCTCCCTCTATATATAATTATAGAGGAAGGGTAGACTTGGAACTATACAAAACATTGTATTGAGCTGGATCTAGAAAAATAACTTCTTTATGTCCAGCCTATGACAGTCCATGTGGCACATCCTCAATCGTTGGAACAGTATTCTCCTGTTTCGCCGAAATAGGGGATTCAGACTCTCTTTTTTTTTTTACGTCAATACTCACATTTATTGCAGCTAAATAATTGTGGGAAGTGGAGCAGGGAAGCTAATTGAAGTGTCTTTTTCATTTTTTGCATGGTATCTGCTGGATATTTTCTAAAACCGAATAATTTAAAAAATAAATTTCTAAGAGACATTTGAATGTGTCTTTTCAAAATTAAGTGTTTTGTGCCCTTTGGATGAGATGCGTCTTTTGGGCCCATTTGAGTGTATGTGACCCAATTTCAAATGTTGCTTTTAAACATTATAAATTGAGGTAATTTGAAGTCTTCCAAAGGAATTGAAGAAGATTCAAATGAGCATAATGCAATATTTTCAGAAGCATAGTCTAAGAGTATTTTATTCTCTTTTATTTTTATTTTGATTTTAAGGATAATTCCATATTTCTGATTGTAGTGTGTAGACTTCGAGTCAGAGTTGGGCATTGTATTATGGGGACATAATTTCATCTAAATCACCTTCATATGGGAAATTGATGTCTTTAAATTGTTGGGGAAATTACTTACGAAGAATGTGCAATCATAAATCAAATAAACAATTATTATAAATAATTAGCGTATAAAAGTGAGTGATTTTAAATGTGAGAAAGTAATCTAAGAAAGCAATTAAAATGGGCAAGGCACGCCAATTAAGATGCTTTCTTAAAGAATAAATGACGATGGATCTTATGAAGTGATGAAGTACTGTTATACCAATTTTCTAAAAAAAAACCTGATTTTCAAACCTGCATTTTGCATTCTGCTTACCTCTTCTGTTCCCTATGGTCTATGCTAGTGTGTTTTATATTTCTGTACATACTGTTAAAATGCAGCAATATATATGACCATTGACAAATCTTTTTCTTATTATGTCAAGTATCAGTTCTTATGTATTATAGACTTATATGTCACGAATATATTTCTTTTAGATTTTATTTCACTTTATATATGGGTGGTGATTAGGAACTGTATGTTGAATTGGCTAAATTAAGATCATGACTTCATGGTTTTTTCCCAAACTTGTGGGGGCATTGTCTAGTTATTTCACATATTGCTTCATTCATTTTTTTCCCTCCTTGCTTTATGTATGATTACATAGTGATTATTTGGCATACTTGGGTTTATTCGCGGTGTCAATCGAGCCATAAATTTGAAATGTAGTAGGAGACTTTAGCAATTCTTTCTAATAATGTTACTGCATGTTCTTAATGGAAATGGCAGAGAGAGACTCTCTACATCCATCCAAGAGATGTGTCCCTTCCCAAAACCAACGACCCATACCTAAATAGCTACTTATTATCTACCAAGTGCCTTTTCAAGACTGGTAACAATGTCAGCAAGGAAGAGTGGTTCCTTATATCCAAGAGATGTGTCTCTTCTGTAACCACCAATTTTTTTTTTTTTAAATAAACTACTTTTTAAATACCCATTCTTAATACCTATTAATTCAAATATGGTTAATTTCTCTTGAGAAAAGGATTTGCCATCATCTCCATTTAGCAGGACTATGATGACTAAAAATACATGTGAGGCTCTCTATTTATGCCCAAATTTAATTTTTATATAGCTTTGGGTTCTTTAAATGTTGGCCATAAAATTCAACTTTATTTATTCTTACATGTTATATGCGGGATCTTTAACTTTTGAGTTAACACATTGCATTATTTGCAAATGGAGTTTATTAATTTTGAACTATATTTTTGCATTTGGCATTTTAAAGATCATTATGTAGTCATTTGATTTGATCCATTGGTGAGATCAAGTGAGATTAATTCATCTCTTTGGGAGTAGCCGTTTGAAATAATCATAAATTAATTTATGGTTTATAACATTATATGTTGGACTATGTGATGTATATTTCATCATTAATTATATTTGTGTAGACCTTGAGGCTAATATACGTGTTGAATTATTAATTGGAGAATGAAATAATGATGCTTTTCTTGTTTTAGTATTTCTTTTAATGATGCATAGTAGGTATCTATGATTGGATGACATTTTTGCATTTTGGATTGTGTATAATCAACATCATCCATCATATGAGTTTGCAGATCGTGTTCATTGCATCATCGATCAGTTCACACATGTGGATGTTACATCGTCAATCATATTACATAATCATGGATATTGCATCATCATCCATTGGATCAGAGTATAGATCGTGGATATGAATAAGAGAAAGTACGAGACAATCAATTGAGGTACTTAATCAACAAATGACAATGGATACGGGTAAAAATTGAGGTAAATAATGTATAAATTGTGGCGAATACCCCATTACTTCTCAATGTGATATTATATCACTAAGATTGAATCTAAACCTCGAGGGAGATGGGTTTACCGACATAGAGGGATGGTCCCGACCGTAGCTTGCTCTTAACTTCTAAGTTAGAGTTTAAAGAAAAATTGGTCAGATATACTATCCACCAGAGGGTATACTGAGATATTCCTTGCAGCGCATCTTTATTTTGGAATTAGTGGGGGAAATTGATGTGTTCCAAATGTACCCATCTCTGAGGTTTGTGCACTGTTTAGCTTTCGCCTATGTTAGGTTGGACTTTTAGTCCTTAACAAACTCATGGCTTAGTGTGGAGTGAGCAAAAGCACTCTTAATGGGTTTACCTTTGCGAATGTGGAGGTCATTGGCCGCCTCCCATGGGTCTTGTTTGTGAGACTCTAGAACATTAGCTAAGACCAGAACTAGCGCATGGCTTATGAAATAGCGCGGCGTGGAGAATATGGATGCCCGACCATTGTATAATGTGAATATGTATCGTGAACTTCACTTACGTCTCTCACTTTCACACTAAGGTTTTATGATACATATTCTACCTTTAGGTTCAAGGGACATCCGCCTGTGAGGGATACATTATACAGTTTTTAGTTATTTTCTATTATTATTAATCATTTTTTTAAAAAAAGTTTTTTTAGAAAATAGTAAGGGATTGTTGGATATTTTCTAAAACTGAATAATTTAAAAAATAAATTTCTAAGAGACATTTGAATGTGTCTTTTCAAAATCAAGTGTTTTGTGCCCTTTGGATGAGATGTGTCTTTTGGGCCCATTTGAGTGTATGTGACCCAATTTCAAAGGTTGCTTTCAAACATTATAAATTGAGGTTATTTAAAGTTTTCCAAGGGAATTGAACAAGATTCAAATGAGCATAATGCAATATTTTCAGAAGCATAGTCTAAGAGTATTTTATTCTCTTTTATTTTTATTTTGATATTAAGGGCAATTTCATATTTCTGATTGTAGTATGCAGACTTCGAGTCAAAGTTGGGCATTGTATCTTAGGGACATAATTTCATCTAAACCACCTGCATGTGGGAAATTGATGTCTTTAAGAAAGCATCTTAATTGGTGTGCCTTGCCCATTTTAATTACTTTCTTAGATTACTTTCTCACATTTATAATCATTCACTTGTATACACTAATTATTTATACTAATTATTTATTTGATTTATGATTGCACATTCTTCGTAAGTAATTTCTCCAACAGTATCTAAACAGAGAAGGAAAAAAGAAAAGAAAAAGAAGAGAGATACAATCCACGTACCCTTCTTCTTAGGCTCTTGTTAGCTTCACTAAGCATATGCTCCTGAACGATCACGGAATCAGTTAGAAGAAAGAAAAGTGTAATGTCAGTGTAAGAACCTCTAACATTTCATACCCTTCGTTGAAGATCTCCAAGTTGATCGAGCATGTACTGAGTCTGAAATTTCGACATATTCAACGTAAGTAAGTAATATGCTGCAAATGATGGCTCAATTGCTTTAACCATTAGATTACAATGCCTGGCTGTCCAAAGATTTAACTCGAAGCCGGCACATATATATGAGATACATTGATGATGATGCTGTTGAGTAATGCAATGTTCAAATCTCTACTAAACGGATAGTTCTATGCTCGGCAAACATTAGGTACTGGTAGGCTCTACACCCTATGTATAGTTTTCACATGGGTTTGTTGCTGCTCTGATGGGTAGCTGAAGACTTGTTTGTGCAATAGGAGGATTTTGCTCTCTTTATATTTTTACTTTCATAAAAGAGAAGAATCTTGTATTCTTATCCCTTCTATAGAAAATAGTAATCATCCCTGTAATTTCTATGCATTTTTTCACACAATAAGAAATTATCACACTAAACAGTAGAAATAACCCGTACAAAAATTAAAACAATCTTCCTCTCTATTACATAATCCTCTTATTGCACAAACGCACCTTGTAAGTGGGTGGGGATCATACGCATATCCCTCTTTGAGACTTCCACAATCTAAAACTTTTAATAGGATAATCTTTAGAAGAAAAACTCAACTAAAAAAAAATGTTAAAATAGTTGGGCTGTTTTATCAGTTTTTATGTAAAGATCTTGGTCCTCAACATTACAAGGTCCACGACCGTGTTTTTAAAGCGAGAGAGAATCATTCCAAATGCATGTGCCATAAGTATCTTCCAAGGTTGTAGTATTCCACATTGGAGAAAACTTAAGCTACTTTGGAATGAAATGCAACTCGCACTTGCGTTTTAAAATTCCTCCCTCGGATGTGAAAAGTGAAATATAGAAAGTAAAGAGAAAATTCCTCCCTCGGATGTGAAAAGTGAAATATAGAAAGCAAAGAGAAGTACCCGTGTTGATCTGATATGCTTCAAAGATACATCCAACTGCTTTTCAAGTGTGTCTAGTTCCTTCCCAGTTAAAGGGCCCAAGTCCTCGCCCAAAAGATTTCTGGAGTCAAAATAATTGTTACACACATCATTGATTTCATCTTTGTGCTTCAGTTTTCTTTTATCACATGAATGAATGCACCTCCACAGACATGATTATATGAAAGCTTATTGAAAGGGAGTTTCTCCTTTCCGATACCATTTGTGGGGTTCTATGAGTCGAATAGAATATTGGGATCTATGCATGTTCATTTCATGGGAAAAAAAAAATAAGAATCAATTAGCAAAACTGATGTTGAATAGTGATTTAAAGCAATTGGAAGAACATAAATTAAAACAGACACTTCACCCAGGGGTTAACTAGGTTCGAGTATTCCAACTTTAATTATCTGCATGGGATGGTGGAACAAGTTTTGAAATTGAAAATATAATCATATCATTGACAAAGAGATATAGTGCTATTGCAACAAAATACAATGGATAAGAAATTGAAAAAACATCATCATAATCACAAATGACTAACCTTTGTGATCGTTGTAAAGCTTCGACCCGCGCCTTAAGTTTCATATATTCCTGGTGACTGCTCTGCTTAGATTTGTCAACAAAAGTTTGTTACTATTTCTTAGATAAAATAGTAGAAAAGCGGTTATTAGTGTGTAGTAAAAGCAATTAATGGGCGTATTTTTATATCAAAACAATGCAAGGCCATTCAAATAATTGTTGTGACAGTGAGAAGCAGATGCTGCAAACAAAGCAATAACCAAATTCCTGATTCTGACAAGTGAGAAACGAGCGCTTTAAGGGAAACCAGGCCACATGCAAGAGACCTTTCATAATGGTTTGAATGATCTTAGACCAGTATGACATCTTACAAGAAACAAAAGTGAGAAACGAGCTCTTTAAGGGAAACCAGGCCACATGCAAGAGACCTTTCATAATGGTTTGAATGATCTTAAACCAGTATGACATCTTACAAGAAACAAAAAGTGAGAAACGAGCGCTTTAAGGGAAACCAGGCCACATGCAAGAGACCTTTCATAATGGTTTGAATGATCTTAGACCAGTATGACATCTTACAACATTTTAGGACAGGGCTAATAAATAACCACTGTCACATACATATAGACAGGAAGTTAGTATATTTGCATGTGGGGAGATTGAACAATAAAAATATGGAAATTATTCCACGCATATGTATGGAAGTGCGAAACCTACAATCAAACAATCATGCTACACAAAAGTGAGACGAGGCTTTTATGTTTTTTGGCATTGTGCCTACATCCACGGTTAAAGAAAACCTACTCTCTTTACTATTTCACTCTTATATTTAGGATTACATATTACATTATATATATATATATATATATAATTGTCGCTTTCTTAGACCCTGAAGAGGCCCTGCCACATTGATCAAAATAGCCTGACCCTGAACCCGGTCCATGCCAACCCAATAGACTACTCCGGTAAACCCGTAATATAAGACATAAAACCAACAATAGAAAACTGCATGATACACCAAGGGACAAATTTTGATATTTAAAGTAGCAAAGGAAATCAGAGAAAAGATTGGTGTTGGATGGGTAATAAAAAGACATGCTGTTAGATTGCTATGCAATCATCAAGCGACACTTTGAAGAAATGTCGGTTTTTAAATGTTTGCGGTTAGTCACAAATATGATAATGAAGCTACTTTTAGCCGATGAAGGAAGAAAAAAAGAAGAAAGAAAACAAACATGTGGCTGAGATGTGCAACCTAAGTTAACGGATAGAAAAATAGTAAACTTGCAATGGGAATGACTACAAAAGAATGAACTCACAAATGGGTCTTCTAAAAGTGAAAGTCAAGAACTGCTATTTGTTACTTGTCAGATTTTTTCACCTTTGAAAAGAAAAGGAACTTCTATTTCTTTTGTTTTTTAATACTCTTCATAAAATTTCTAATATGCTTACCTGCATTTACTTGATCCTACAAATGAGTTAGGTTAGGTGAAAGAATATTGAATTTCATCTAATTGTATTTTCTAGTTTTAGAGCTTATTTATAAATTAGAGCCCTCTAGAAAAGAAAGCGCGGGGGCAGGGGTAAAAGGTCGGCTCCAAATACCACTAATCCATAAAGGTGGGCTCCAATTGCCTCATGAAATAGGGTTTTTTTTTTTTTTTAGAATAATTTTACCAAACACTATAAATTAGAACTTAAAAAATTAGATCTTTTAAAATGGAATATAAAAATTTACCAAAATTTTATTTTGAGGTAAAGTGTTTTAAAATGGAATATAAATCAGGATCATTAAGGTTGAGACAAAATGGCAGTTGTATTAAACAGGTCGCCAAAGAAAGTATGTTTTCTAGAGAGCATTGTGATTCGTGCAAATCTATTTACCAAAAAAATAAAAAAAATGATTCGTGCAAATCCTAACTTGATATGATGTTGAGGTATATATACCCTCTTCCATGATGACGTGCAGAAGTGACTGTATTACAGTTTTGAGGTACTCTTATGATATATACCCTCTCCTCCTTGTTGCTATCCACTTTTATTTATTTATTTGAAAAGTAACATTCATGATCACCATCATCATTAATCTCTTATATCAATTATATTGGGACAGGCTGTACGATTATAGTCTATCCTAGGTCAAATTGTTCGATAAATTGCACCTCTTCATAATCGTCCTTACTACTTCGATTCATGTCAGCAGAGAAGAAAGAGTTCAATGAAGTTTGTTTGCTTAAATTGGGTTGGGCTGCAGCTACTTTGACAATATCCACCCTGATACTCTCTCCTGGATTGATTCCCCTTCTGGCTCCCTCTCTCTCAAGGCTGCATGGCATCTCCTCAAAACCTCAGCTGCTGGTCTTCCATGGACGGGTATCATTTGGAATAAGTATGTTAACCCTCGGTTGGCTGCCTTCTCTTTGTGTCTTCTTCATCGGAAAACACTACAGATCTTATGGCAAAAAATAGGGGTCGTTATATGGCATCCAGATGCGACAACTGCCACCTGAGTGAAGAATCAAACTACCCCCTCTTCTTCTCATGTAACTTGGTAAATGCCCTGTTGGTCTTGGCTCCTTGACCTTTGCGGTTCCACTCCTCCAGCCCCTACATTCGCTGTTGCCATCTGGGATGCTATCTCCTTAGGAGGAGATGCCACACCTTTTTTTTTTCTAATACAATTTTAACCTTTAGCAAAAAAAAAAAAAAGAAAAAAAAGAAAAAAAAACTTCGATTCATGTCCTATTCGGCCCATCTTTTTTCCTTGGCTTGTTTGATTACATAACCGGTAGTGTAAAAGGAAAGTAGTGGTCATAACATGTGTAAAAGAAATATGAGGGGGTTAAAATAAAACGCCCCATAAGATAAAACTTTACTCCCAAGTTATAACTAGAGTAAAGATAAAAAGGAAAAAAAGTGGGGTAAAAGGCTTGGTTGATATCTAATCAGAGTTTACTCTCTTATCCCCCTTTTTTCATCCAAATTTCAATGAAGTAAAGCAATCACATCACTTTTTCTACTCTCCCTTTGCATACTTACATCCAAACAACATCAAGCAAAACTTTTTGTCACATCATGTGCATTTTTACTTTTCTTTTACCCCATCATGCTAAGCAAACAAGCCTGGTGTCATAGACTTACTTAGAGAGACTTTCATTATTGACTAGTTGAAGTTTTGTATTGGATGTCCAACCCATCTAAAACAAGTCTTTTTTAATTCACCACTTATTGATATTAACTCCAAATGCTTCTCAATATGCTAACATTTTATTCTATCCTTCCTAGTTTTACGACTCATCCATCCCAACATTCTTATTTTTGCTATGCTCATTTTTTTCATGTGCTTTTCTAATTAGCTAACATTTTGCTCTATAACTTATACCTAGTGAAATCGTTATCTTATAATTTTTTTTCATGTTGTTGAAATGAAATGAAATGATCACAAAGCATTTAAGAAGCAAATCTCTAATTTAACCATCCACCTCCCATCTTAGGTTTGACATCCTCATAATCTCTCTATCCTTACTAATTAATAAGCTTGCGTATCGGAGGGGCACTCTTTATGGTGGTATTTTTGTTCTCACGGGAGTTACATTTCTCTGCATATCCTCACTGAAGTTGCAACTTAGTCGTCTTTATATAACTTATTTTAGAGTCTTTAGATTTTAGAAGATCCTTTCATCTATCAAGATTTGTATTTTCACTATCTCTTAATACATTAAGGAACATTATATTATTTGCAAACCACATATATTAATGTATATCCTCTTGAATATAAGTAGTTAACTCGTCACTAATAAGTATAAAGAGATATGAGCTTAAAGTTGACCCATGATTAACACATGGTCACTGAAATTTTAAGTCACTTCACAGGTAGTTCTTGAATTCCTTACTTTTTATCGCACCCTCATACATATCTTTATTAATAAATGAAACATAGTAAAAATAATTAAGAAGCTATAACCAAAGAAAACGACAAAATGATTTCACGTCAATATTGCAATGCATAACAAAATAATGGAAAGCATGCCCTCATTATTTTCTTTTATTACAAATATCAAACTGTTCATAGAATTGTTACATGTCATACCATCACGTATAACTCCTTTTAGCACTAAAAACATTAGCTAAACTTAAACAATATATTTTATATTTGGATAGAATCAATTACAACCACACTACCTGCTCACTCAGTATTTCAACATGCACTAAATAAACGACTTCAATTTAAGCATCTCATACGAGATGATCTTAAAGGGTAACAACATTTCAATATAAAAAAACTATGCCAAATAACAACAGTGCGAAGATTAAATAGACCACACACCTTATTGTTTAAAATAAAAACACTTATTGTTATATTGTGGAAGGTTAGATA
This sequence comes from Persea americana, assembly GCA_029852735.1. Taxonomy (NCBI): domain Eukaryota; kingdom Viridiplantae; phylum Streptophyta; class Magnoliopsida; order Laurales; family Lauraceae; genus Persea; species Persea americana. The sequence continues at coordinate 90,043,972 of CM056810.1, forward strand.
TTTAGAAGGAAAAAAATTAATGTCAGTGGGAAAGCATCTGTCTACCTGTAATTCTCTTGACGATACAGTCGTCTCAGGGGCACCATAGTTGCACTTCTGATACCTCTCTAGTGTTTTCAGCATGCTACATATAAAAAGAATGGAAACAAACCCTTCATAATGTTAGGGCTAATAATCAAAGATCTAAAACAAGCAATTGGTGACTTTCATACAAAAAAACCTTTACAATGCTTAAATGAAGTATGTGTATTAGAAGTTGTATTAAATCTAATCTGTTTGCTTCTGATTTATTCATACATGCTTGGACAACAGGAGAGTTCATAACATCCAACTGGGCCTTCATTTCTATCCTGCCACTTTTCAAGTTTTACATCAAAATAATCTAAACTGCCATGTTGTTAGCTCTTTCCTTTTACTTTCACTGTATAACCGTTTGTCTTTTATGCTGAAGTGAGTGACAATAATATCAAACCATAGTCATAACATGATCCGTTCATAATGAAGCCAAAATTTTCATTAGTTTTTAAAAAAGAATTGTTAGTTTTTTGTGTTGGCTTAATTCATGGGTCGGACAAAACTCTAGGGGTCCATTGAGTTGTATTTCGTATTTAAAAAATGACTCTGAAGATAGAAGGCTGGAAGCAAAATTGTTGAAATTCCGAATCATACAGAACATGATTCGCTCGAGCGACCAATGCATTCGCTCGAGCGAACCCAGACAGAAGATCCTTCGCTTGACCCATCTTTGTGCTCGCACGAGCGACGATTTGATATTCGCAGACAGTGGCTTGTTCACTCGAGCGGACTCCCTGGTTGCTCAAGCGAACTTGGGCGAATTTTTAGTAACTTCCCTGTTTTCTTTCCTGGTTTGTCTCAAAGTTGTGTTGCTGATTCCTAATCATATTACAACACACGAGGCACGAATCCAAGGCTATATAAAGGACTCAAGGGCTATTCTAAAAGTATCCCTCACCTCTCAAGTTCTGATTTGGAGATTTAATTGAGAGAATTCTTCTCTAGAGTTTTATTAAGGAGTTGTGCTGCCAAGTTCTCTAGAGCCATCATCTTCTGCATCCTTTGTAGAATATTTTCTTCTTGCGAGAAGATTTGAGAAGTCAAGTGCTGGATTGGGTCTGTTGTAATTAGCAGTGTGAAGTCGTTGAAGCGTAAAGCGACACAAGGTAACTTCAGTCCTTAGGTAGGGGATATCTGGGGAGGAAATCTGAGTTTCTTGTAATTGCGAGATTCATAGTGCTTAATTAGATCCAATTTGGATCCATGGTTTTTCACCCGATTAGGGTTTTCCACATAAATATTTGGTGTCTTTGTGGTGTGTGCTTGTGATTTTCTTTCCACTTCAGTCCTTAGGTAGGGGATATCTGGGGAGGAAATCTGAGTTTTTTGTAATTGCGAGATTCATAGCGCTTAATTCGATCCAGTTTGGATCAATGGTTTTTCACCCGATTAGGGTTTTCCACATAAATATTTGGTGTCTTTGTGGTGTGTGCTTGTGATTTTCTTTCCACTGCATATTTATTGTTTTTGCACACTTTTGGGTTGATTTATTGAGTGAACTAATCTAGAGATCTCGTACCCTAATTCTTTCAAGAATGCTTCGAGGGAAAATTTGAGAATATAAGTGAATGACAATTTTTTTCCCCTTTTAAACAGGGACTGCTAGTGGAAAGACTACCTTGCAACCTAACAGCCTTGGGATCGATCCTGGGTGACTATTAAGGTTGTGAGGCACTTCTCAAATGAATGAAGATTTTAACTTGGAAGATTAAAGGAGAAAACTTAATTAGGTCGAGATGCATACTTGATGGGTGATAATTATCAATTAACATACCTAGCCCAATAGGATCAGGCCACAAGATAATATTAGAGAAACACACATGTAGAGGGAGTCATGTCTAGAGTTATGTATTTTTCTACCATCCACAATGTGCGACCCAATCCGCCTAGGTAATTCCTTAAGGCAAGATCAAGTTAAGTGAACCTGTGAGCCAATAAAGGAGAGTCCGTAGGGGTAAGGGCGGCGGAGTACTTCGGTTAGTACCGTAAGACTTTATCCAAGTCCTACAACAAAAATATCCAAGTCCCGACCCTAGCTTATAAGATAAAACCCATCTTAACTCGACATGATACATTTTAAAGCCATGCTCGGTTAGTATTGTAAGCTTTTGCCCAAGTCCGACATTGGAAAATATCTGGACACAATGGTTTGAGAAGGGATGGTTTTCCAAATTGGTTGGAGGGGCCAATGAATGCTTCTTAGACCACTTAGATAGCATGAACAACTCAAGGTCATGAGTCGGAAGAAAATAAAAGGTCTAGTAGTATGAAGTCAATTTTACGAACGAACTATGTGTGTTCTTTGTTTAGACGACCGCAACCCATCCGGAAAGGTAATCACTTCGGAGAGTAGCATATGGAAGAGTTTTACTAAATGGTGGATGAAAACAGCCTCAATTCCCAAGGAATCTGAGCACCTAGCAGCTCAATTCCTTGACAGATTACAATCGTCAATTGCTGAACATTGGATGCTACAACTAGTTTTACAATATGTTACAACTGGTTTACAGGAACTCATATAGATATCATATAGATACTTTTCTATCTCACCAATCTGTAATTCTCCAATCTTATATAGCTTCTTTTGATTCCTTTTTTTTTGGGTCCTTTCGCTTTCTGCCTTGTCTTGAATGATCTAGGTGATGTTTGTATTCTTTTGGTGACTATTATCATTTGTTAATACCTTACTTCGCAATTTAGAGAGAGAGAGAGCGAGAGAGAGATCCCTAACAGCTGAAATTTCACCAAAACTGAACATGGATTGCTCTATTGGCTTTTGTAGGAAACTAAAACGCTCGCTAGTCTGAGAAACAGAAAAACTATAAACATAGAGAAGGCATCTAAAAAAAAAAAATGAAATAAATGAGAGAGAGAGAGAGAGTAGAAGTAAGCAAGCATTGCAGGAGCATGGTTCAAAATAACGCTCGCTATGTAACGGTAACGGCCGCGGCCGCGATAATATTTTGCTCATAATGCTAACGTTAGTGTTATGGGCAAAACATCGCCAAAATAACGCCCGTAAAAATAACGGCCATTATTTTCAAAATATCGACCGTTATGGCCGTTATTTTAAAAATATCGGCCGGCAAAAATTATTTGGAATCAAATAAAAATTCGTTCAGCAATGGACTGCGACGACAGCGAACCGTGACGCGATAACCACGAACCGTGATAATTACGATGCAATGATCGCGAACCGCGATTTTGAACCATGTGCAGAATAAAATTAAAATGGAGTAGATAGAAATGATTAAAATCAACATGAATTAACAAGATCAACCCCAAAAGAAAGAATTGTCAGGACCCTAATTTTTAGGATAGTCATCCACAATAAAATAATCAAGCACTGTTACAATCCAATACATTTATGACAGGTCAAAAGATGGTCTGGCCTTGGCTCCATCATCCTATGAAAAGACCTTTTATAAGACGTCTACAATCGCAATCGCCGCCAAACGCCCAGAAGAACCTACGATCACCTCGACATTAGATACGGAAACAAGCGAATGAAACTTTCTGGTCTACGCAACGCAAGTACCCAAACCTACGAAACCACAAACCGAACTCTTTAATAAACAATAAAAACTTCATACGATGGGTCCTATCAGTCAATCAGATAAAAGGAGATTAAGGATGAGCAGGAAAACCACCACAAAGTTCGTATCTTTCCACTGATTTCTACCCTGATCTAGTGCTTTCTTTTCTAATGTTCATTTCTCAGCTACAGATCTAGAATAACTAAACGATCAAAGAAATCACAAACATCTAACCTACTACAAATCTAGAATATCTCCAACGAACACAAGACGGAAAAGTCCTTACAAGATCCAAAACAAGCATCCAAAACAGCCACGAAAACCAAAGGTTTTGAGATCCAAAAGCAGCATCGAACGTTAGATCTACAAAATCAAACGATTCCACACACAGCGAACGTCTAAAAACCAAAAAAAAAGGGAAAGGATTCTCACTCTTTCAGATCCAAAAGCATCATCCAAACGTCAATATCATCATTTTCGCTTCAGATCTACAACCAAACAAGCACATATACAACAAAAACCTCACCTACTGAGTTTCCTCATACACATAACCCGAAAACAAAGCGGATTCTCAGATCCAAACCAGCTTCCAAACGTTAAAATTCTCATTTCTCTTTACAGGCACATAACTAAAAGATCACACACCTTACAACCATCTATTCTACCAAAACAGGTCAAAAGCCATGAAAACAAAAGGGATTTACATCCAAAAGCAGCATCCGATCGTTAGAATCGCCAAATCTCTCGCTACAGATAACTGATCTACCATCACCATCATATGTTTTACTGAAAAAAAGAGGGAAAGAAGCAGAAGAAACAAAGATTATTGGATTTTTAGGGTTGTTTCTATACCTAGCGGTGCTGCAGAACTCATAGAGCTTCCCTCTAGTGGAGAAGACGATCAGAGCGACCTCAGCATCGCAGAGAACCGAAAGCTCGTAAGCTTTCTTCAAGAGACCATTTCTTCTTTTGGCAAAGGTCACTTGCCTGTTGATCTTGTTCTCGATCCGCTTCAACTCAACCCTTCCTCTTCCCATTTCCAAGCTCTAGATCAAGATCAAACCGAGATCGAGATCAGGATCGAGAGAGAAGAAGAGAAGAGAGCTTATGGTCATGGAAGCTGGGAAGGGGAATTTATAGTAGGAGATGGAACTGCTGCTTTGTTTTTATGATTAGAGAGATGATATTTCTAGCCCACTTGCTTTTACAGATAAGGCCACAGTTATTCGTCGTTTCCTGGTTTTGGTGCCTGTCCTTGAGTCCTTGTTAGGTTTCTATTTCCCAAAGTGGAAAACGATATGGGGACCGTTGGATTTCGTCAAAAGGGAGGGGTTAAAGTATCATAATATCTTCTCTTGCAACGTGTTTAAGGACGTAAGTAATAAGGAATGAGAACTAATAAAGGAGTCAGGGTTTTGAGCAAAAATCTTAACCATTCATTATTAGTGCCCCAGATCATTCGATGGTCGAGATGAGTTCTACTGGACATGATGCATAGCTTTGAGCAAAGTAAGAGTGTACGTGACGAGAGGATAACGTGAGGTGGTTGTTTCGAGTGGTTTGAATGTGAGAAGTGGGTCCAGTGATCGAGTAATACTGTTTGGACTTGGAGAATCTGTAGTCTCCGGCCCTGAGAGATTCCTGTAATGGTAATAAGAGATGGTATTCATGGATACGGCGATTGGTGAGACCTCTATATGCAGTCCTTGACACACAGAAAATGGTGTAACTTTGAGCTTCACCTTCACCTCACACTGACAGTCCACTGGTCTGGTCAAGGTTTGGTTAGTTACTTAAAGACTTCACGAATGATCCCATGAAATTAAATATCATGGGGTTTTGACATATCAATCCTCATTTATAAATTGATTATTTCTAATTTCATGATCAAAATTCAGATAATGTTCTAGCTAGAATAATTGGCTTTAGTTAACATTTTTTTTTTCTAAACTTTTCTGGCCAAATCCTATGATATCAAGAGAATAGTGTATGTAACAGAAACTGATAAAACATAGGGCTAGTTTGGGACTTTACTAGCATAGTAAAAATCAAGTAAAGCCTCCATTTTTCAGACAAGATGTTACATCAAAAGCACTTTAATTCAAACCTCCTTCCATCAACTACCTTTATCCACTACAATAAAATAAAAATAAAAATAAAAAACTCTACTTTCCCATACAAAAAAGTCAAAAAAATTTCATAACAAATAACTAAAAATAAAATACCATCATAACCCACTTATATTCAATTCTCTCTCTAAATTTAACTTTACTTCACTTGACTCTATTAGTAGAGTTGCCAAACTGGCCCTAGATATCATGGGATTGTCCCATGATAACATGGCTTTTATGCTACTTCATGAGGAGAAGTTTTTTGAATGATAGAATGTGATGAATGATAGGTTCTTACTTCTCACAAAAAACCATTTTTCATGTTATATAAAAAATATACTCACTTACTGTTTGTTGAACATGTATTATACAAAAATTAATAAATCTCATGATGTCAAGGGACTTGGGACAAAAAAAAAAGTTTTAAAAAGAGCTCAATGGTGTTAAGAAACTCTAGTGATATTATCCGAGTTTCGATCATGAAATTAAAAAAATCAGATTTAAGAAGGATTGATATGTAGAAACCCCAAATATCATACATATATAGTACGAAAAACCTACCCATCTCATCATTCGGGTGAAAATACCCATGAGGCTCCCTTGATGGTTCGGACTTTGGATGCATGCATCATGCGTGGTCCCACAAAAGTGAGTAGGCAGGAGAAATTTTTTCCTACTAACCACTACTTTGGCTGCTTTTTGCTTAGCCGTTTAAAACTTAATAGGAAGAGAAGGCTACTATAAGAATAAGAAAGAGGGCAATCTTCCTTCTTCTTCTTCTCAAGTTTATCACTAAAAGTTGATCTACACCACAGATTAAGATATTACAATGTTACATCTTTAAAGACTAACAAAATGTGGATTTTTTTCTTTTGTTTTCTTCTTCTAAATATTGAGGTGTTACCTCAAATAGATAAGACACAACGTCCATTTCACTCTGTCTATCTGTCTACCCAAAACTTGTTTTCTCAACATAAACAATTTAATGCTTTTATGAATAGATCAGATGTGATAGAGACGTTGACCTTTAGTAAAATTCATTCATGGTAAGAGAGTGGAGGAAGCCCAAATCTAGAATTACTCTCATTTCTTATCCTTTTTATTCCATTTTTCCCCACACAAGAATTAACCTTATTCTCATCCTTATAGATAAATGCTCTCATTTTCTTATTTTTATCTTCGCCTTCAGCACCGCGCTGGGGGGTCATTTTTTTTTGCTTAAGGGTAAAATTTGTATTGAGAAAAAAAGGGGAGGGAAACATCAGGAAAAAGCCCCCAGAGCCAAAAAGCTACACAAGAAGCACCCAAGAACTATATAGAGAAAAGCCAATTAATTAGCCATGCCCAAAAATATTAAAATAGGATGGTGATAGCATTCCACCTTAATAGAATTGGGGGATATGATCATATCTCTAATTCTGTCCACAAAAATCACCTTGGCACGCTCTAAAGTAGACTTCCTGCTATTGTGCTTGGAGTCATTGCGAAGAAGCCAAAGAATGAAGATGACGTGGAAGAAGACCGCAGCAGCCAGTTGTCTTCCAGAGGCATCTCCTCCTAAGGAGATAGCGTCCCAGATGGCAGCAGCAGAGGTAGCAGCTGGACGAGTGTGACAGCAAGGAACAAGGAGCCAAGACCACATGGCATTAGCCAGGGAGCAACAGAAGAAGTGGTGGTGATCTGATTCTTTACTCAGGAAGCAGTTGTGGCATCTGGGTGCCATAGAACAGCCCCTATTTTTAGCCATAAAATCTATCGGAGTTTTCTGATGGAGAAGACGCCAAGAGAAGGTAAGTGCATGCTTAGGAATTCTAAGACTTGTTTGCAGTAATTAAAAAAAATGAAGAAACAAACATTAATATCCAAAATTGACCATCAAATAACCTCTCCTTCAATATAATATAATAGTCAAGGTCTCATATACGTCTTTACTTTATATTCAGCACCCCTCAAACTCTTTATTTATCTTTCGTTGTATGCCATCTGACTATAAATTCTTATGTACTCATTTACCTGCAAACAAACGGGGTGTTAATGACCATCCTATTCCTCTTGTTTATCACTGCAAATTAAAACAGTAATCTTTCACAAAAATCCTTCCAAATCTTCCATTTCTCTTCCCATGATTCCATCTCCAATTCGTTTGAAACAAGACAAGATAGTCCTCCCCTTCTGTTATGGATATGTGTTTCCACCTTATTGAGAAAATCCACTGCAGCGGTCACTATATAATGTAGGGCATATCTTTATAGGATCCTATTCCCATCATAATTGTGGTTGCACATGGGCCGAGCTATGTAGACCAGAGATGGGCCCAACCGTGCCCATTTAGTTACTGGTCCTGATAATTTGGCCGATCCAACCCCAAACGTGACCTAGATACTCAAACTTGAGCCAGGCCAAAACTTGACTTCAACCAGTGTTGGTTGAGCCATGTTGCTGTGGCAAAATTATGTCATATTTTCGAAGAGTATCCTACAGATTCAAACCAAAGTCTACAGAACTTCCACTCGGTGAGACCCTCAATCTAATTTTAAATTAAATTGAAAACTATACCTTGTGCATGTGTGTGTGTTTAGGCTTGAGTTGATTGATCTAAAGTCCAATTTTGAATTTAGGCTTTAGGCCTGATCCGATTTTCCCTTTCAAAAATTTTAAGTTAATCTTGAATGCTGTAATTGTGATTCTCTTCCTTTGGTTGTGATTACGACCTATGAACTTATAAGTAAATTACAAATTAATCAAATGAAGTATTGCCAAGTGGTTTATACAATTATAGGCATAATTTGTTGGACTTCATGAGTGAACCGATGACATATGAGCTAGTACTCTAGATAATTGTGACATAGGGCTTGAGGAAGGTAAGTTAGCTTGGTGGGCCCGGTTCAGGAATTGGTCAAATTGTGTCAAAGATTGAATTGGTCCAATCAGACCGAAATCGACCACTTCAAATGCAATCACGTACATATCCAAAATTACAAGTAGAATGCTCCAATAAGAATCCGGCAATGTAAATTTCTTTGGGGCCCAAAGGTTGGACAGCAGGGTAAAAATGATAGTTTTCTACTCCTGTGGCTAGAAACAAACATAATATCTTCTCACATATTTGGTGGGTGTAATTACCTTCTCTAAGGTTTTGTCCATAACTACATAAATTTAGCGAGGTTAACCCCTTTCATACCGAGATTAGTTAGAGTGTAAAATACAGTTGCATGATTGTTTTTTTTATTTTGGTTAGAATTGATTAGTATCGCCTGATGTATTAGGCTGGACCCTGTAAAGACCAGACTCAGATCTAAACATATAAAAAGCTGGAGTAGCAGTCTTACCGCTAATTGTATTGGGGTAAAACTGCAGTCGTAGGTTTTCCTCCGCTAAGAGGAGACGAAAAGTTGCATCCAACCTCATAAAGACTAAATTGTAGGTTTTCCTCCACTGAGAGTAGAGGAAAAGCTGAAGCTGACACTATCAATTTGTAACGACCTCGTAAATCTAAAATTGCATATTTGAGCTCATAAAAGTGTAATTTGCAGGTTTTCCTCCACTGAGAGGAGAGGAAAAGCTGCATCTGACTCCTACGCCCAAGAGGAGTTGCCAACCGATCTAACTTCATAAGCCCTTTTCATAATTTGGGTTTTAACATCTCAAGCCCTTAAAACCTCCCTTTCGGCCAGCGGATCCAAGTTTGTCAACTCCTCAACATCATATGTTCATTTAGCATATTGTGAAACCACCCCCCCTTCCCCCCCACCCACACACATCTATATGGGGCCAGCTCTCCTAAGCTCAAGCTTAGGATAAGGTAAGCTCAAGTATGTGGTGGGGGCCACCTGGGGACCCAGATGGGGATGGGGGTGGGGGGGATCTCAAGGATTCGCTGGGATCTTCCTCTCTGCAAAAAATCAGCTCCAATTGTGATTTTTATCATCTCCATATGGGCCCGAAAATTTAATGGTTACTAGTCCATTTGGATTGATACATAGTCGATCCAACGGTTTAGTCAATTCGAATCTGACTGAAAGTTGGTGGACATGTGCAATTTAAAGGGGTGATGTGTTTGATCCATTTGGATAGACCAAAGGTGAGCCCCACAAGCACAAGCTTACAAGATTTTATCCTAAGCTTGAGCTTAGTGAGCTTAGGAGAGCCTTGCGCTATATATATATATATATAGTTGTATAAAAACAAATGAGTCAATCCTCTTGGCATATCAATTTTGAAGTTTAGAGATTGGGTTTGATATGAGAAGAAACATAACATAAAGAAAAGCATAGGAAAGAGGAAGTGGTAAGGGAATAGAAAGAGGGGTGAGGAAGGAAAGAGTGGAGGATTGTTGAAAGTGAGACGTTCAAATCCTTCACACCGAGAAATAAAGATTGTATAATTATTGCATTAAACCTTTGACCTCTTCATATGGGAACTTAATGTAAATCGGGATTCTCAACAATCCACAGTGGGAGAAGGAAGGCAGTTTGACATGTAGGCTCCACCCGGTTGAAGTACAGGCAATGGACAAGTCATTTGTAAAAAAATCAGCCTGTTCTTCCTTTTTTTTTGGTTGGTTGGACCATTGGCTGGGAGTGATATCAGTAACTTAAAGTCTAGAGATCGGTCCTTACGCATCTGCGCCATACCAAAGTACCTACACTACTCAACCCTTTTGAAAACAAACCTGTTTTTCAATACCTATTTGTTTGCATAGAATGCATATGGGCTACATCAAGGATTGTTAAAGCAGAGATGAGCGTAGGATATCCATTTTTATTTTATTTTTGCATGAGATTTCACTTTTGCAGAGTCAAGGAATAAAAGATATAACTTAGCAACGTAGAAGTCTTACAACCGCTATATATTCAATTACATGAAACAAATGGGTCCTAACTAACTAATATATAGGACAGTATAAGCCAACGCCTAACTGCGATTTTGATGCATATGCTGTTTTGGCATCTACACTTTGTGTTAGCGACATATTGATGGTAACTAGCAGAACAGACTTGTGATAAGCTCGAGCCCCAATAAAGAAAATACGTAATATGTTAATTTCAAAATACCGAGAGAATCCAACCTATCACAATACAAACAAGTCGGTTTTATGACAACCATCTGGACTTTCAGCTAATGACACATTGATTGATGATAATCGGTGGGGGTATTGGCATTATCAGCCAAGTAACCTTTCGAGTATACACAGACATACATACACTTGAGTCTAGAGGAGTTGAAACTACTGGCACCAACTTGACCTTGACTCATGTAACAATTGAGGAAAGCTTGCAAGCTATCTCGGCTTGTTGATGTGCATGGTGTGATAAGTTGGATACATTCAAATCTTCCATACCATATTTTGTGCATTCAAATGTGCATTTACTAATTCATAATGAAATAGGAAATTACCATAGCATACCAACAAGAGGAATGAATCTACACTGCATTTTATATATGTATTTTGGGATAAAATCCATATAACAGGGTGGCATCCCTCTTTTTTGAAGGGGGTGTCATGTCATCTTCTCTCCTCATTCCCAATCTCATAAAAGATGACTCATCATGTAACCATAAGTGTCGTCAACATTAGCCTCAACGGATATATAGAAAATGAATACTTGATTTGACCTGTGTGAGACTTTGGTTACATGATAAGTCAGTATTAACATTGATTGAAAAATAATGATATTTTTCTAAATAATAATATACTAATTTTTATTTAATAGACGTAAGGGTAAAGCTGTCATTTATATAAAAATCCAACACAAATCACATGGTGGCTGCCCATTCTCGTTAACAATATTGATTTTGGAGATATAAAATGTATTAAAATGAAAAGGCAGGGACCTATTTATAAATACTAAAACCTCAGGGGCCTATATACAAATCATTCAAACCTTCGGGAGTACATACAAAAAGCTCTAAAATCTATATTGGCTCACTTGTCTTGTTTGAAGGGAAGGTCAATGTTCTAGATGACCCTTCTTTAGCAGCCATGTAGTGCAGCCTGTGCAGGTTCATTCTTCTTGTGGGTGGGTTAAGGTAAATTTCCTATTTTACCATCAATTCATTAATGCTCATATAATGCACAATATCGTATGGCAGATTTGAATATATCCAAGTTATAGACCTTGCAAGCTCTACTCTATTTGAGTCAAAGGTCAAGTTGGCACCAGGTGTTTTGACTCCTCTCATTTCAGCTCTCCTCCTCTTTTTTAATACAATTTTACTTTAAGCAAAAAAGTATATATATATATATAGAGCAAGGCTCTCTTAAGCTCAAGCTTAGAAAAAAATCTCGTAAGCTCATGCTTGTGGGGTCCACCTTTGGTCCATCCAAATGGACCAAACACTTGACCCTTCTAAATTGCACATGTCCACCAATTTTCGGTCATATCCGAATTTACTAAACCGTTGGATTGACTATATATTGATCCGAATGGATTATTAACCATTAAACTTTTGGGCCCATATGGAGATGATAGGAATCACGGTTGGGGTTAATTTTTTGTAGAGAGCAAGATCAGAAGAAGTCCTTGAAATCCCCCCTACCCCCATCCCCATGTGGGTTCCTAGGTGGGCCCCACTACAAACTTGGGCTTACCTTATTCTAAGCTTGAGCTTAGGAGAGCCTTGCCCATATATATATATATATATATTTAACATATTCTTTGTAATTCTTAATTAAAAGAAATTTAGATTACTAACACTGATAATAATGATAACAGTAATAGTTTACACATGTAAATACAATGGTTTATCCAATGACGAATATTTCTCCCATTTAAGATATCAGAAAGGTTTGAAGGGCGAATAGTTTTACGAGGCTTTCATGTAGGGACAAAATGAGATGGCTATGAAGTTAGTCCCACCGTCTGTAGGTGTAGGTGATTCCACCAAGAAACGTGCAACATTCATGGATAATGGATCACCTAGTTTGACATCGAGAGAAATTCCCTCGTAGATGTTGATTAAATTAAATCATTCGCTATAAAAGATCGAGCTTTTGGTATTTCTAAAAATCAAGAATAGCGTCCAATAAGGAAACTTGCTCTTAAGAAAGGCACCTTGTCCAATATTGTAATATGACATCAATTACAATCAATGTGTCAATAACCCAAATTCCATTTGGATGTCAAAATAGTATTCGCATTAAAACCGACGTTATTGTTCATTTGTATTATCGTAGGCTCGATTCTCATGGAATTTTGAAATTAACTACTTATTTTTTACAGACGTCGGGCCTACCCGTAACTATTAGTATGTCCTTAACAAAAAGTATCTGCACCAAAGTTGATGATAGTATGTGCACCAAACTTAGATAGTGTCAACTTCTACCATCAAAGATTGGATAGTTTGAGCCTGTTTGTTTAATGTAACTGAATACACAGAATTGTGAGACTTTTATTTGAAACGATACATAAAATTGGAGAAACATATATGAACTTTAAGAAATATAACATTGTATTATCTCCATTCTAAAGGAAAATGACTAAAGAAGATATGGGAATTGTAAGTGCCTAAATTAATACGGACTTGTTGAGGTGGATGTAAAACTTCTTAGGAAAGATCGAATGCCTGAGACCTAAAAGGAAAGGAGAGAAACAGAGGACAGAGATCCTGACTGCAGTCAGCCAAAGGCACTCCGATGCCTAAGTTAGTTCAACAACTAAACAAATGATGAGTGGTAAGGAGAAAGATAGAATCTAGAGTGTGTCTTCGTACCTTTCTAGGACTAACCTTTTGCATATATATAGGCGAGAGTCCCATCAGAGTTTTTCTAAGTGGAGGTAGTTGGAAATAAAGTCTCATCGGACCTTATCCTGACTCCTTGGTAATAGTTGGATGGGGAGCCCCATCGGACCTTACCCTGGCTTCCCACTCTATTTGGGATTGTTGATGTAGCGCAAGATAAGAACAACTCATTACCTCTATCAGGCGCCCATCTTATCTGACAACGTATCCGTACATTTACAGGAGCATGATTGTAATTGACTGACACTCAGTATTCATCTCGGTTACTTGAATCGGACGGAAGACGATACCAATATCAAAAATAACTTTAAGATGGACGCGTCCTGGCATTGTTGCCGAGCCGCAAATAGTTGGCACTGTTACTGAGCTAGCACTGTTGCCAAGCGGCATATAACTAGCACTATTGTCGAGCTGTCATTGCTGCCGAGTTGCATATAACTGGCACTGTTGTCGTGCCAACACTGCTGCCAAGCTGGATATGGCTAGCACTGTTGCCGAGCCGCATATAACTGGTACTGTTGCCGAGCTGTATATAACCTAAACCAAGATAAACCTAGCCGGTACTTTTACTGAAACTAGCACAATCTCGATACTGCGGAAATGCCCCCACACAGGAATACATACCAAACTATGTCTACCCTAGTAATTCAAATCCTATCAAAGTGAGAGTTGCAGCTATATTGCTAAGTGAGAGTTCCAACTATATTGCTAGCTCAAGTCTTTTACTCCTCTAATCTTCTATTATCCTTCAGTTGACCTCATTTTACCATCAATTCTTTCGGTAAATAAGCCTGGAATACTAGGCTGATTTTTTTTACAGATGACTTATCCATGGCTTGTGCTTCAACTTCGTGGGGCCTATGAGTCCACCTACATATGCAAACTGCCCTCCTCCAATTGTCATGCCTGTATAAGATCCAGATTCACCTAGAGAAAGCTCGTATGAAAAGGTCAAAAAATAATGTAATAATGATAAAATCTTTATTTTAGGGAAGCTGAAGGATCTGGCCGTCTCAAGTCTCAACCATTGTCCATCAATCTTTCAGCTCCTCTTCTATATATACCCTCCTTCCTCACCTTTCTTTCCATTACCCTTCCTCTTCTCTCCTTCCTTCTTCATGTGCTATTCTTTATGTTATGTCTGCTTCTTCTTCTTCTTCTTCATCATCATCTTCTTCTTTCAACTATGTGAGTCTGCAATATACTAGGTGAATATGTGACATTGGGGAGGCTCAATCATATAAAAGTGGCAGTCATTTTGTATTTTTATTTGATTGAGCTGCGCCATTGTCACATTGATCTATGTGTCGATTTTCGCCATTGAACTATTTATCTTCTTCTATTTCTTTTTGTTTACCAATCATTTCATATCATAATCATTCTCTAAACTTCAAAACTGCTAAGCGAAGAGGACTGACTCATCTATTTCTATTCAACTATATGAGTTTGCAATACGCAGGGTGAACATGTGACACTGGGGCGGCTCAATCATATAAAATCCCAGTAACTTTGTATTTTTATTTGATTGAGCTGCGCCATTGTCACATTGATCTATGCGTTGATTCTCGCCATCTGAATATTTATCTTCTTCTATTTCTTTTGTTTACCAACCATTTCATATCAAAATCACTCTCTAAACTTCAAAACTGCCAAGCGAAGAGGACTGATTCATCTATTTCTCTTCAACCATATGAGTTTACAGCGCGCGAGGTGAATATGTGATGTTGGCGTGGCTCAATCATACAAAAACCCAGTAACTTAGTATTTTTATTTGATTGAGCCGCGTCAGTATTACATTGATCTATGCATCCCATCAGACTATTTTCATTTTCAATAATATTTATAAGATAAGGTTGAAGGTAATAATAGACTTCTACTATGCCTTTGTTCTATATCAACATGCATGCATTACTCTAGTCTAGTCGGCATTTTAGATTTATCAAGTGATCCAGTCATACTTCTAGGTTTTAGACACTGTTTTTACACAACCGAAACATTCACGTATCGGCTAATATATAGGCGTTGTAGTGAAATCAGTTTGTTTTCAAACCATTATGAAAAACAAGAAAATGCAGAGAAGATTGTTTTTGAAGTGATCCTTGATGTAAAGAAAATACTATAATAAAGAAGTATCCGCTAGTGTCAAAACCCTAATTCATGGGGCGATTCAACTCGATCTTGGCTGAGAGCAACAGCCTATTATAGAGTTCTGTTCTAAGTCTATACATGGGGATGTGACCCTTGAGAAGGTTATTGCATCCACTAAATATGTGAGATCTTTTATCTGGATCAATAACCGTCTTGCTGGCCCGATGTTAAAAGTTGTGGGCCCCAATAAAATCTAGATAGTTGGATTCTTATTGGAACATTCTTCTTATAATTTTGGACATGTGAATGCATTTGAAGTGGTCCATTTTGGAAGCTTAGGATAGTGTGTGATTTTTGGCTAATCATATGGTCTACATTAAAACCTACTATTTGATTGGTCATGATCATGTGCATATGTCCAAGCACTTGTCCTTATGCAAGATCCAAGCTACTAGCCAATGGGGATCACCATCCTACAAAATGGATCACTCCACTCATCATGTAGGCCACCTTTTCTCTTATATAAATGTGTTCTCTTATATAAATGTGGGGTTTAGGGCTACAAACGAGTATTTGATTATCCGTTTACTCGAAAGTTTCAATTTGAAAAAATCTGGGTCTGAAACCTATTTTAGATTCCGATTCACAAATGGGTCCAGGTCCAAAACCCAATTTAGATCCCGGATGATAAACGGGTCCGATTTTGGGTCCATATAACTTCTAACCCATGGGCCCAGGACCCGGCATATGAGTCTTTTTTATATTGCAATTTGTACCTCAAAATTAACTCTTTTTTTCTTTTACATTTTTATGTATAATATTAGAGGTAGTAAATTTGATACACCGTTTTGAGTTGAATGATATACTTATTTTAAGAAGAAATGAAAAAAAATTAAGAGAAGTTGGATACAGTTTTGAAACTAGATCCAGTCATCTAGGTGGATCTGGTTCTGGAACCGGATCTGAATTTTTTTATAGGAATAAAGTCTGGAACCAACAAAATAGATTCTAAGTCAAAACCAGAACCGTTATTTAGAAACGGATCCAGATCCAGATCCGAGTCCAGCATGGTTCTGACCTGGCACTGTCCCGCTTGCAACCCTAGTGAAGTTGCATCTTCAAGCTTGACTTTGATGAGTACGCCAATTGATCAATTTATACTGACGGGCTTAGAGAATCTGGGTAAACGAGCATGTCATGGCAATAAAATGGCATTAATAGATAAGATTTCACCTTATGTGGAAATTCTTTTTGCCGGTCAATATAATGTTGGGCACAACTTCATAGACCTCATTCGCATGATAAATTGTGGTTGCACATGGGCCAAGCTATGCAGGCAGAGATGAGCCGGACTCGAGCCATTTGGTTACTGGGCCTGATTATTTGTCCCATCCAACCCAGACACGACTAGAATACTCAAGCTTGAGCTAGACCCAAACTTGACCACAACCCGACTAGAATGCTCCATATGGAAGATGAGAAATGAACTGATCTTCAAGGACATCAGAGCCTCGCAGGAGAAGTCAGCTGAAAGACCTCCTTTCTTTCACTCTCTGCAACTTCACTAAACTGTTCTCCAGCAACAATCTTCAGTCAGTGCTCTTTCTCTGGGAGTTCTTAATTTGCAGCCAGCGAACACAGCGCTCCTCTGCATCCTTCTGTTCAGTAATTGGGTTTTTTGGTTTTTTTGGTTTGGCTCTACTACTATTAGAGTTTGTATAGCTGCATCTGTAGCAGGGGCTGGTTTAGTGCTCTTTAGCTACCCCTGCCCTTGCATTCCTTTTCATATGTTCTCTTTCAGTGGACTGGTTTTAGTGCTTTTTAGCTCAAGTTTTCGACCATGAACAGAAGCAACTGTTGCACTATTCAATTTGCGGGGCTGATTCCAACTCTTGTATTCTTTCCCGGCCCCTTTTTTTAATGTACATTACCCTTCAGCTGTGCATAAAAAAGTGCATTTTAATATATGAAACTAATTTTTATGATTGTTAAACAAATATATATATGGATATATCTAATATGGCACTGTATGACTTTCCAAATGAGAACACCTTCTTTTACAAACTCTAAGTTGTTTGCATCGATTATTCCAAAAATTTCCTGTGATGATGGTCTTGAATGATTTGATGACTTTTCGGACCTATCAGTATTGGGTTAATTTGTTCGATATATTTTTTCTTCCTCTCATCAGCTTTTAATTTTTATAAGTGAGCCACACCCTCACTTAATGAAATCCTCTCATTCTTACTCTCATCGAGTGAGGGTGAGGCTCACTTATACAAGTTCTAATTAAACTGAATAAAATTAACTACGTCCCTTTTTCATGAGTCTTTGACAAATTTCCCTCCATGAGTGAATAAAGGACATTACAACAAATTAGAAGTGTTTTGCAGTGAAATATGACAATGACCTCAGCTTTTATTCATAAGCAGGCCTTGACGAGTTGAGGCTGGTGACTTACATCAAGGACAAAAGCTGCTTGCTAAATTAGAACCCACGCCAATTAGGACTAAATTCAACAACTTTCCAAATACGAGTCTTGTTCTTATGAGGGTTTACCCGACGGTGGCAGTGAGTGGACCTATTATGGTCCACCACATCACCATGGGTCAACTTGCCATTCACGTCGGGCTATTGCCACATCCAAGGCAGGGGCCTGCCCCACGATGTGGCAGAAGACTGTGATTGGTCAACTAATTATTGCCGTGGGTCAAAGTTCTCAGAGGATCTTGATTCTCCAATTACATATGGGGAATTCATTTCGGGCTCCTCGGATTTCCAGTAGATGGCATGTAGGGTTCCGCTCCTTCCCCAGAGAAAAGACCGAGTGAGACCATGAGGACCAGCCATTCAAAAGGTGATGAGTGAAAAGAACGCATGCGGTGCCAGCTATCCAGGATTTTCTTCTAGCAAGGAAGGCAAGCATTGGTTGACCGATAATACCAACTTGCCACATGCACTTCTAGGCTATTGGTAGTAACAAAAGAAAAGAGAATCTTACAATGGCCACAGATTTATATTGAGATGAAATTTCTCAAAAAAATTATAAATTGCATTTCTATTTGCGTCACCAATGATTCCAATGCCCATTAATGTCTTTACATGTAAATATAAGAATAGCAACAGCAACATCAAAAACAACAACAATAATAATATGAAAAAACAAAAACTCACAGAAGAGCACCATAAGAATTTTGTGAGGCCACTCCATGAGCCCAACTGTGAAAATCTAAACCATTATTGAAAAAATGACCACTTCCTGTAGTTTATAGCGCTCATCTGATTTCACTTTAATAATTCACCGTTACACTGGTAACTTTTAAAACAATCAAATAAAATATTATGAAAATTCAAATCATTCAGATATATAGGTCTAATGGTTGGCCTCCATATCGTATTGGAATTAAATTTCTTTCATAAGAAAAGATGCATTTCTTTTTAGGGTTTAGTTTTCTCTTAGGTCTCACCATAAGATTAATGCATTAATCACATTATTAATTATACGCTCAATCATAGGGTGGGGCCAGATCCTATTAGACTAGAAGTTTGAGTAAAAATTTGAAAAATGTCACCAAATATGAGGATGTTCATTTTGATTGGGTAGGATTTTCGATGGGCAAGCCCATCACGGAGATTTACTCCTTTTGCTCCCGTTTTGGGTGAGAAGATAAGGACTCGAGAAAGAATAGATAGACACGTGAATTCTTTTGCATCAAGAAACTGCCAAAGAAATAAATATATCCCTATAACTTTTTGGATTTTCTCCTGTGATCAAGGTTGTAAATGAAAGAAATTTTGTATCGCACGATGATAAAGGGGTGATCTTTTGTATGTTCTCCAAAAGCATTGCAGTGATGAATTCCAATGAAGCGGAGGTGTTGGCTGTTTTGGAGGCTCTAAGGATCTTTTTTCGCTCTTTTCAAGGTCGTCTAATAATGAAAGTGATTCTTCTAATGGTATCTCTTCAGTTACGAGGTCGGTGGTCAAGTCTTGAAATTTTCAGTTTCCTCTCAATGAGATCAAGGACTTGGATTCTTCTCTTTCTGCAGTTCTTTCTAGCTAATGTGTTTAAATCGGCTAATGGGTTGGCAAACTCCTTAGCCAAACAAGGGGTCCTAAGGTCTTCTCCTTGGGAGGTAATTCTTGTCTTGGGCATAAGTCTTTTATACTCGTGTTGTTGTATTTTGGTGGTTTATCGATAAAATTTACCGTTACTTTTTCTTAAAAAAAAAAAAAAAAAAAAAAAAAAAGAAATTTCAGTCTTTCAACTCATGGGCAACCTTAAAAAAAAGGACCACGCGGCATCCTAGCTAGTGGGATTCATTGGCTCCACCAGGTGGAGGAACATGCTCGAGGTAAGACGTTAGCTAAAAATTAGCCCATTGTATAGTCCAATCTATGACAATCATACGTCCTGTAAAATATCAGTTTCTAACGCAAATATTATTTTGAAGACCTAAGTTAGCAATGACCATAGGGGATGCATGTAGGGGTGATGGGGTTGATTTCATTTTGATGGTAATTAACGACGTATTGACATTATCACACGGAAGGTACCTTCCTCTTTTGGAGCCCAATTAGTTGAGTAGCTGGCAGGTTAACTTGCCTTTTTTTGCATAGGAGTGTGAAGACTACATAGATTCAGGTTTTCAGCACAATATTTTGTGGTTGAGTCGTATATATGAGCATTGATTGAATAATTTTATAATAGGAAAGCTCCACGTCCCATCAAAGTTTGGCAATGAATCTGCGCTACATTTTGTAGGTGCACTAGCTCGTCTGGTTTTGAAGGAAGGAAGGAAGGAAGGAAGGTCAACGTTCTAGATGGCCCCTTTTTTAGTTGCCATGTAGTGCAGCCTGCAGGTTCATTCCTCATTGTTGGTAGGTTCATGTAATTTCCTATTTTACCATCAATTAATTAGTGCACAATATCGTATGGCAGATTTGAATATATCCAAGTTATCACACCTTGCACATAATCAAGCCGATCGAGCTGGATTGCAAGCTCTACTCTATTTGAGTCAAAGGTCAAGTTGGCACCAGGTGTTTTGATTCCTCTCAACTCAAGTGTGTGTGTATATGTATACATATACAAATATGTAAATATATAACTTATTCTTTGTGATTTTTAATTAAAATAAATTTAGATTACTAAAACTGATAATAATGATGATAGTAATCGTTTACGCTTGTAAATACAATGCTTCATCTAACGACGAATATTTCTCCTACTCAAGGTATCACAAAGGTTTTGACCATTAAAAAGGTGATTAATTTTACGAGACTTCATTTAGGTATAGAATGAGATGGCCATGAAGTTAGCCCCACCATCTGTAAGTGACGCAACCAAGAGACGTGCAGCATGTATCATGGATCACTGCATTTGACATACGAGAGAAATTCCCTCGTAGCCGTTGATTAAATTATATCATTTGGTAATAAATTGAGCTTTTGGTGTTTCTGGTTATCAAGAATAACGTCCAATAAGGAAACGTGCTCCTGGGAAAAGTACATTGTCGGATAATATAATACGCCATCATTTACAATCAACATTAACCCAAAGTCTGTATGGATGTCAAAATAGTATTCGCATTAAAACCGACGTTATTGTTCGTTTGTATTATCGTAGGCTTGATTCTCTTGGAATTTTGAAATTAACTATACTTACATATTTTTTATAGACCTCGGGCTTAGCATAGGCCTACTCTAACCATAACCATTAGTATGTCCTTAACACAAAGTCCAATATGGATGCCAAAATAGTATTTGCACCAAGTTTGATGTTAGTGTTAACTTGTACCATCAAAGATTAGATAGTTTGAGCATGTTTGTTCGATGCAACTGAATACATGGAATTATGAGACTTATATTTGAAATGATAGATAAAACTGACCAAGAAATAGATGTGAATTTTAAGAAAAATAACATCGTATTATCTTCCCTCTAATGGAAAATGAATCAAGGGGATGTGGGAAATACATACCAAACCACGTCCACCTTAGGAATTCAAATCCTACCGAAGTGAGAGCTGCACCTAAATTGCTAAGTGAGGCTTGCATCTATATTGCTAGCTCAAGTCTTTTACTCCTCTAATGTTTTATTATCCTTCAATTGAGCTCATTTAATATCAATTCTTTCGGTAAATAAGCCTTGAATAATAGGCTGATTTTTTATAGATGACTTATCCATGGCTTGTACTTCAACTTCGTGGGTCCTACGAGTCCACCTTACAAATGCCTACTGCCCTCCTCTAATTGTCATGCCTATATAAGATCCAGATTCACCTAGAGGAAGCTCGTATGAAAATGTCAAAAAATAATGTAATAGTGATAAAATCTTTATCTTAGGGAAGCTGAAGGATCTGGACGTCTCAAGTCTCAACCATTGTCCACCTATCCTTCAGCTCCTCTTCTATATATACCCTCCTTCCTCACCTCTCTTTCCATTCCCCTACCTCTTCTCTCCTTCCTACTTCATGTGCTATTCTTTATGTTATGTCGTCTTCTTCTTCTTCTTCTTCTTCTTCTTCTTCTTCTTCTTCTTCTTCTTCTTCTTCTATTTTATTCAACTATGTGAGTCTGGAATATGCTAGGTGAATATGTGACATTGGGGCGGCTCAATCATATAAAAGTGGCAGTCATTTTGTGTTTTTATTTGATTGAGCCGCGCCATTGTCACATTGATCTATGTGTCGATTTTCGCCATTGGACTATTTGTCTTCTTCTATTTCTCTTTGTTTACCAACCATTTCATATCAAAACCACTCTATAAGCCTCAAAACTGCCAAGCGAAGAGGACTGACCCATCTATTTCTATTCAACTATGAGTTTGCAACACGCGAGGTGAACATGTAATGTCGGCGCGGCTCAATCATATAAAATCATAGTAACTTTGAATTTTTATTTGATTGAGCCGCGTCAATATTACATTGATCTATGCG
The DNA here is from genome assembly GCA_029852735.1 of Persea americana. Lineage (NCBI taxonomy): Eukaryota > Viridiplantae > Streptophyta > Magnoliopsida > Laurales > Lauraceae > Persea > Persea americana. The sequence goes on from CM056810.1 coordinate 90,066,465, forward strand.
TCGATTCTTGCCATCGGACTATTTATCTTCTTCTATTTCTTTTGTTTACCAACCATTTCATATCAAAACCACTCTCTAAACCTCAAAACTGCTAAGCAAAGAGGACTGACTCATCTCTGTTTTATTCAGCTATATGAGTTTGCAACACGCGAGGTGAACATGTGATGTTCGCGCGGATCACTTTGTGTTTTTATTTGATTGAGCCGCGTCAATATTGCATTGACCTATGCGTTGATTCTCGCCCTCGGACTATTTATCTTCTTCTAATTTTTTTTTTTTTGTTTACCAACCGTTTCATATCTAAACCACTCTCTAAACCTCATAACTGCTAAGCGAAGAGGACATGCTCATCTATTTCTATTCAACTATACGAGTTTGCAGTATGCAAGGTGAACACGTGATGTTGGCGCGGCTCAATCATGTAAAATCCAAGTAACTTTGTATATTTATTTGATTGAGCCGCGTCAGTATTACATTGATCTATGCGTCATTTCTCCCCATCAGACTATTTTCATTTTGAATAATCCTATCTATAAGATAAGGTTGAAGGTAATGATAGTCTCCTACAGTGCCTTATTCTATATCAACATGCATGCATTACTCTATTCTAGTTGGACTTTTAGATTTATCAAGTGATTTAGTCAGACTTCTAGGCTTTAGACACTGTTTATGCACAGCTGAAGCTTTCACGTATAGGCTAATATATTAGTGGTGTAATGAAATCAGTTTACTTTCAACTCCTAAATGGAAAACCAGAAAAATCAGAGAATATTGCTTTGGAAGGGCCCCTTGATGTAAAATAAAATAACAAAATATTATAATAAAGAAGTGCTAAGAAAGTAGTTTCAATACATGATAAGTTATGGCCTCAGCTAAAAAAGAAAAGTATCCAACACTGCCAAAACCCTAATTCATTGGGTGACAGTAACAGCCTATTATACAAATGTTTTCAAACTCTATATATGGGGACATGACCCTAGACAAGGTCATTGCATCCACTAATTATGTGAGAAGATCTTATGTCTGGATCAATTTATAATCAGTTAGGTTAGAATTGGATTCCTCATAGGACAAGGTGTAAACTTGAATAAAGTATCCAAAGCTTGAGCTGGGCTTAGGCTGGACGAGCCCGAGCTCAAGCTCGAGCTCAAGCTCTATTATGATCGAGTCAAGCCAGGATAAGCTTGAGCCCCACTTGATTTTCTTTCTCCGATATTATTGTCTATAATATATGTTTATTATTTATGAAACTTTTATATATATATATATATATATAATATAATTAAGTAAGTTTATCTTTTGTGAGCCCATTTGAAATATTATATGATATATATTGCCAAGCCCAAAACAAGCCGAGCTGAGCCAAAGGGGCTCTAGCTTGAGTTCAACTTGATTAGCATGCGAGCAAGCTAACCCAATCCTAGTCGAGCTAAGTCACTCTGGCTCACAAGCTGGCTAAGCCCATTGTCACGGTAGCATCAATAAATTCTCTGATGCGGACCCGTTTCTATAGCATCTGGTATCTGGCAATTTGAGTTGAATGGAAGAGGGCTGATCCTGGCCGTTCATTGGTGATTGCCTGTTTAGATCACATTTTAAAGGTGTGCCTGTCCTCTTAATTATCATGTGAGTCACACTATTGTGAAGAAGGATCAGGATCCTATGAGCGCAGAGAAAGATAACTCCATAGGCGGTCCCATAAATCAATACGTAGTGCCCACTTAATGTAATCTTGCTCAAAGTGAAGGCCTTCCCTTTTTTACGGCTGTTGGTCTAAAATCCAATTTAAGCAAAGTAGAACCCACCATAAAATCCGACTTGGACTAAGTGAAAAAAAAAAAAAAAGCATATGAGTACTGATATAGTTTTATACATGAGATGGGTTTACATCTGCTTAAGGGCTCCTTTCTCTTGTTGGTGTCTTTCTTTCTCTCTCTTGTTGGTGGAAGGTTCCACGCTCACCTGAGAGATAACATTCTAAACCCCTTTGAAAATTTCAACCTTTTATACCTTTTTGCAATCCACATTATGCATGCCAATCGTGACGAGAGTAGACTAGAAAGCTCTTGTTGTGGATATGATTAAAAAAATAAATCTCAATTATCTTACTACAACTATTGATTTAAGAGCTTTAAAGTTATAGCAATTTTTTCAGTTGTGCTTTTATGAAATTTAATCCAACGGAGAATATACTCTATGATTGCCAATTCTAAGGGACTTTAGTGAGTGTGACAAGGTTGGATTGATGATAGGTACATCTTACAAGATGCTAAAGTTGTTACCCCACTCACAGAGGTACCTCTAAGCAGAAGGAAACCCAAAGCATAGTTTTCTAAAAATGCCTCTACTTCACATTCATATAATCATATTAAATATAAGGAGTAAGGGAAGGGGGGAGGTATTAGGCAGGTCTTCGTGAAAAAGGTGTGCACTAATAAGGCCTTGTTTGGAAAATCTCATCTGTATGATAAAGATCTCTATGATATAAATCTATTTCAAATGGGGCGGTTTAAAATAGATGTTTTAAAAATAGACAGTTTGGTAGGACCAAAAATTGTTTGAAATAGATATTTAAAATCCAATGGTTTAGGGTTTTTTGTTAATTTTTTGAGATCTACATTGATTTAGAATCTGAAATTTGGACCTATACCTCTCTTAAAAATCCTAAAGAGGATCAACGGATCAGATTATAATTGGGAGACCCACAGAATTTCAGAAAATGCAGATATATGGTTCTACATTTTTTGTAAAACTCTCAAGATTCGAGAGTGATCAACAGCTCAAATTTCAACATTTAATCGTGTCTGAGCGTGTGAAGAGTTTTTGTATGGTTCTTATCATCATTTTAGGGGTCCCATGAGTTCTAAAAAAGTGAAAAAACGGACTGATGAAAAGTCATGTGGCTTGCAACTTTTTTTGACATGTGCATATCCAACGGCTGTTAGTTTCTCACAATTTCCTTTAGATGTGAACCTAATCAATGGCTGAAATTTGGACCACTAGCCATTTTCACTATTCCAAAGAGGATCAATGGTTTGGGTTATGATTGTAGGGCCCACAAAAGTTCAGAAATATAGATCTATGGTTATGTGGTTTTTTGTAAATATCTCGAGATTCAAGAAAGATCAACGGTTTAAATCTGGACATGTAGCCATGTCTTGTCTTCTTAAGACTTCTAACGGCTAGGATCATCAAGTAGGTTCTTAGAAGTAAAGGAAAAAAAAAAAGGGTGATGTAGAAGGTAACGTCATTGCCCAGTAGTCTTTCTGCTTCAAAGTTTCAAATACGTTTGAATTCATCCGGATTTGGCTGCTTTATGAAACAGATAGATTCTATCTTTATGAGTTTTCAAACAGAGGCCCTATTTCAGTTACCAATCGCTCTATTTGAGGCTCATTTAAGAGTTGCCAAACAGAATCAAGTATCACTCAAATGAGGTGCAGATTTTTAGGGACTCAGTTAACTTTTGAGGGACTCAATAGTTTAATGGCTTTTATGTGTAGATATTTCATGAATAAAATGAATGACGGTGATCAGTGAGATGAATATGAAATGGGATCGATATAATTCAGATTTCTGAATAGATTGGAATGGGATTGATGCTGTGGACCCAATGGAAGGAAAATGAGGAAAAAGCATGGGCGTTTAATGGGGAATCCAGCTTATATAACATGTGATAAGAGTGCTCAAACAACACGTGATTGGAAGATGAAGTAGACATTGGAAAGAAGAAAAAAGAGTTTTTTGAGTAGAAGCTCTGGAAGTGGCAACGGTCGGTTGTGAGACCACTATGGGCATCCTAAACCGGGTCTTCAACAGATAAATTTTATTTATTAGATTTGCCCCAAGCTCTGGAACTATCAAAGATGCTTAAAAGGCCTTTTTGTGTGTGTTTTTTTCCTAGCTAAGTGGGGCTGGGACTCCAACACTCGGGTGAGGTGAGGGAGCCCTTAGGTGGGGGAAAGTGGCGTGCCCAAAGTTCAAACCCAAGACAGTCCAGACGAATCGATGCACTTACCCCTAAGCAAATAGGCCGTCCTTAATCTTAAATTGAGCATATAGGTTCAACTGCAAAGTCTGATTATATAAGTCCTTCCACTGTTGGATCAATGGCTAAGGCAAAGGCAAACCAATGTTTAAGCCTAGCTAAGCAGATAAAAGATTAAAAATATGCAGAAAATAAAAATTGAGTTTCCAAGTCAAGCATATTTATATAATTTTATTATGTGTGAGGCCGTGTGGCGTCTTGATTATTTATTTTGTGAAAAAAAGAAAACATCTATTTAAAAAAAAAATACAATTTTCAAGATTAAGCTTATTAAATACGATTTTATATGAGGTTTTCTCTTAAGTTATGTATAAAGTTTTTACAAGATAACTGTATGATTCCACATCCTTCTGTTTTCCTGTATTAATCCATATCCAGCTGCTGAGAGATGATGAAGCATCCTAGTTATGGAGCAGTTTCATTGCCCTTGTTCATTCGAATGACCAACATCAGGATTTTGTAACTCTTTTTTGCTTGACTGGAAAATTTTTAAGCATGTAAGATACAACTTAATATGCTATATGCATCTTTAGGTCATCGGATTGGTAGACAAAGTCCCAGATCGGGGATAATTGTACAGTTTCAGTGTCCGAATTTGAGGCTCATTTGTTCTCAGGAAATAGGAGAATTTCAGATTCTCCAAATGCTGTCCTGCAACAAGTTTCTCAAGCGCTCAAGTACAACGTAGAATTTGTTTGAAAAACAAAATACATCATGGAATTTGGGAAGCTGGGATCTGCAGAACTCCAAAGGCCAAAACTCACATGTCTGGATTTTTGGAATTCCACTAGTCAAATTGAAAATTCCAAAGGCTCAATAGACAGCTGCACTCTGAAATCCCCAACACATGGAATTCTGGTAAGATATCCCATCAAACCTAAAGGCCATGATAACTTCTAATAAAATAAAATGCTAGTGCTACAATAAAAACACAAGAAGAACAATAATCACCTAATAAACAGTAACTGGGATAACTAACATAAACACTAAACATTAATGATAATACAAGAAAGCTGCTAGGCTTCAATACAGGAAAGAATGTGATCACTCCAAACTCCAAAATCATTATTCAACCAGAAGAATATTCAACATCCACAGGAGCTTTACTAAAGGCAAGGAATCATGTGGTACTATGATGATAAAAGCAGTGTCTTTGAACCTTGAGCTTGTACATGCAGGGCAGCGGACCATCGGATAAACCATGTGCCAAAAATGTCAGTGGGAAAAATCCTAATCTTTTTATCAACAGCCAGCAAATAGGTAGCCAAAATTTAAATACAGCAATGATCCACATTCAAGATGGAGGATACAATGTCCTCGTTGGTTAAATTCACGGTAAGGCCTATCTCAAAAATGGTTTGTGTCGTGAATACCACTAAATTTAAGGATCATTTGATTCCTCAGCCCTCACCACTCCCGCCTACCAAGAAAAAGGAAAAGTTCGAGAGGCACCATTTTCCGACGACCCACCACCTGGCACTTGGAAAATCCCGTGACATTGGAGATCAGTGCAACTACCATCAGAGGCCAAAACAGTACCCACTTGCTCATTATCAATTTCTGAGCATGAAAACCCAGTTGAAGAAACACTGTTTGACACCTGAGAGCAAGAATACTGACCCATACTGCTATATTGCATGCTTGTGACCAAAGGTTGTCCCATAGGGATCTGGTTGGCCGGCACCACCATGCGACCTAGACTGCTGCCCGAAGCTTGAGTTGGAGATGACAGAAGAGAGAGAGCACAATCGGAGTTGAATACCCGGGGCAGCCCCTCAGCAAACACCTTGCTAACACTGCTTTCAGATGCGGCAATTGAATTAAGTGGTGCGTGGCCTGGTGTTTCAAGTATCTTCCTAGTGCTGAATGCAGAGCTGGAGTTGCTGCCCTGCAAGAAATGTAATTGCTTCCCTCCTTTGCAGTCAATGGAAAAGGAAGCAGTGGATGGGTATTGGCCACTACGAATATGCAAAGATGGGTGCTGAATGTAATGGGTATCGTCCTCGGCTTTTACAACACTGGTCCAGTCGGGATCTGATGTGGCGCTCACTAGGATCTGTGGGGGAACATATCTTGAAAAGCTGGTTCCTGTAGAAGAGAAGATTATTAATCCTTCAAGCAAATGGATGTCCATTCCATGATAGGATAATGAAAAGCACAAGCCAACCACGTGCAATCTTTTTGCAGGTTACGGATGTGGTCAATTCAACCTCCTTGGGGTGTATTGGCACTGTCCCAACTTTGATTCTGACCAAAACAGTATTCACAGTTTGATTTTATCGCCTAAATTTACATTGTTAAGCATTTAGAGACCCTTGAGCTTAAATTGAAAGCTATCATCATCTAACATGGATGATTTTTTGACAAATCTCATCCATGATGAGACCCTCCCATACAAACCCACAATGTGATCAGCAATGACCCCAAGAAGACCCACAAGGAGGACCGCACATTATTGAGCTGCAGTCAGGTTGTACTACAGCAGGCCTTTGATTACAGATGCAAGAGGAAAGACAAAGTTGGGTGGAATGATTACAATGGCAATTAAGCAAGAATGAGTAATCACAGCCAACTAGTTCCTACAGCATATGTAATCCCTGTACAATCGCGCTATGGGAGGTCAAGAATCAAAACTAATGCTATAATTGGAATTGGTTCTTCTGAATATCAGAATGATCACACTCAAATGTCTCACTTTCCAGCCAAACTCAAGGACTTCTGTTTCAAATGTCTTTACTTTTCGGCCAAACTCAATGACTTCTGTTCCAAAGTAGATCAACCTCGTAAACCAAGTTCTAAAATCATGATAACTTTGCCCGAACCCAGTTTGAGAGGAAAAGGGCTATGATGATGATGACGACGACAACAATGGCAATGGAAATTACTACATGGAATTCAGCCAAAAGTGGGGAAGTGCAACTTTTCTGAGGATTTGGTTTAGCATAGATTAGAATGGAGAAACATAATTCATGTAGCCAACCCCAAAATAGTTGGGACAAGGCTTTGATGATGATGATGATGATGATGATGATGATGAAGAATTCATCCAAAAGTAGCTTTTCTCATTGAAAAAAGTTGGGCCTTCCAGAAATGGAACCTACTAAACTGGAGGATTCGAACACTGGATGAACCATGACCATGCGCACCATTCTCATATAATCCTGTCATATATTAATAAAACAAATTTCCCCCACTTTGATGGAAATTAAACTACCGATGGAAATTTGAAGTTTTGCTATATCCAGCATGGGGCCATGTAAACGAACAATCTGAATCACCAAAAGCCGGCCCTCGCATGTGTAATTATTTCCCCTACTTATACCACCCGCTAACCTTGTACAGTGAGAGTACTGAACAAATGATCACATCCATTGATAGAGTGTTGCCCAAAACATATCCACCATAGGTGATCATGAACTTTTTTATCAGTGGCCTTGAAATACAGTGACCTTGGATAGCTAGGATCTTCCTGGAGAATGTGGGGCATGTGCACCAGTGGTGGAACCCATCCAAGCAACACAGCATGAATCACCAAAAAATATGCCCCACTCATGTACATATTTAAGGCCCAACTTGTGAGAACACAACATTTACAAGTGGAAATGATAATAACCTACTGATTAGACAGTTTCCTGTTCGTCAACTAGGAAACCCTAACCTTATTGCAAACTTGAAACAACCTGAGATGAGCAATGAGCAGACAAAAATAACATCTTAGTAAGATCTTGAAGAAAAGTATAGGAAACCTTGGTGGCTGGGATACAAGTTCCCCGAGTTCACAGACACAAATTCCTGTTGTGGTTTCCTCCTACGCCTGTTGTGGCCATCAAGACGCTTCCTACAGCTTCTCTTTACCTCGTCAAACTCCATCAACAAATGAAATCTGCAGGAACAGAGAATTTGATAATATAAACAATTAAGAAGTAATGTGAGACCAAAGCACAAAGTGTCGAGCACAAAAAAGAAGTGTTTGGAATAAAAAAGGGAAAATGGAAGAGAGAATCTCAGTGAGTTGGTCTTCTAGTGAGGTGGCCAGCTTATATACAGCTCTTGCTAAGAATACAATATCTTAGAAATTACAAAATATAAGTAATCACCCTATTAAGGATAATAATCAGCTAAATTAAGGATAATTATAATCCAACAGATAATCATATGCTAATCAGCCTAAATCGAGGATAATTACAATAGATAATCTCATGGTAGGTGCTCTGAATGACCACATTTCTCAACACTCCCCCTCAAGTTGGAGCATGAATATTATACATGCCCAACTTGTTGGTTGCAATTGTGAGATGAGAAATTCCTTGAGATTTGGACAGAAAATTGACAAACTGATCATTAGAATGAACATAAGTTAGAACAGTTTGTTTGGAGGAAACTCTCTCCCACACAAAATGACACTTCACCTCAATATGCTTTGTTCATTCATGGTAAGCAAGATTAAAGGCTGTGTAGAGTTGCAGATTATCATAGTAAAGTCTCATAAATAAAGGAACCAAAAAAAAAAAAACATTTCTTGTATAAGTGAGTTTAACCACATCATTTTACTGCTAGCATGAACCATAGCTTTGTACTCGACTTCAAAACTAGAATGGGCAAGTGTGTATTTTTTCTTCTCCATGCTACTGAGTTGCCCCCAAAACGCAGTACCTGCTTTAGATCGACGATTTCTAAGATTGTTGCCCCAATCTGCATTATAATATCCAGTAATATCACGGTGCCCATTCTTTTTATACAAAAGACCTCTTCCTGGGGCATTGTTGCCAAAATCCTACAATTTTTCTCGAATCTTTGGGAAAAAAGATTTATATCTATGGAACAAATTCCATTTACAAGTGAATCTTAGGATTCAGGTGTAAAAAGTACAATTCAATACTTGTTTTATCGAATCTTACAATTCAAGCGATTCTCGGATTGGGAATGGCCATAGCTGAGAGGTTAATATTATTTTTAAAATTTTATTTCTTTTCTTTTTTGTTAAAATTTCTATTTTTAAAAAGTTATACAATAGTTAGCAAAACCTATTTACAAACTTTTACAATTTTGAGGAGGTCCTAGGGATGAAAAAGGCACAAGCATGTGACCACAACGTTCAATTATATCTATGAGATTTTGTCCTCTATTTATTATTTTAATCTTTTTCATTTTTTTTTCTTCATTAACACCTTTTAACTTCACGAGACGTCCTAGCCATGTAAGGTTGATTATTTGGATATTATTTTTAATCTTTTATTTAAAGAAAGCTAAAAAAAAAAAAAAAAATCAATTCAACTCATTTATTTTTTCTAGTTACATTGATATCTTAAACATGTTTAACCATTTATACCATGACATATTAGTACAAGTCATTGCATTCTCCATATGATTGTATCTCAGTCTTAATTGTCATTGCCATTATGTTGCTGCAAATGGAAAATGGATGGCTGATAAATAACTACTTTGTTTTTTTATTCTTTTCTCTTCTTTTCATTTTCAATAAAATAAAAAAATAAAATAAAAATCCTAAGATTCACGATATAATTTGTTTATCCACTTAAACAATTTGCAATGCAATTTCGATTTTGGAAACAATGTCCTGGGAGAGATATTTCAAATATCTTAAGATATGATAGGCTACTTTTAAATGGTGAGCACACTGTCTATGCATGTAGTGATATTGACAATGTCAAGGCAGGTGATAGTTAGATAGATTAGTTCCCAACTAATCATTGAAATATTCATGGTTTTGGTAAGGGCCTGGTCTCAAAATTATGGAGACAATGATTCATCCTATGAGGCATTTGAGCCGGTCAAGACCCAAGCATTCCTGGTTCTTTATGAATATATCAAACGCTTTGACCGAGCAACCCTCTCTCTCTCTCTCTCTGTGGGATGGGAGGGATCTCTTCATCTGGTTGGGGCCTACTTCTGTACCAAAAAAGAGCCCCATCTGATCACCCTAACCCATTCATCAATGGCCAACAAGGTTCACCCCTTAAAAAATTGACACATCAATCCAATGATACAGTCCATTCAGATGGGTACAAAAAACAGGGGCTGGTCCAATGTGTGATCCATTTGGATGCGTCATCAGGTGAGCCCCACTATGAGGTGTGCCTAAAATTTTATATATATATATATATATATTGTGAGGGGAGGAAGAGGAATGTAAGTACCTCGACATAAAGACAATATATAAGAAAATACTAAAATCCCACAGCACGCATCCCCTAAACAGCGCTTCCTATTAAGTTCCCCTGAGAGTAATCTCTCTAACTGATGTATACTAACCACTAATTATGCAACCTAGGAGATATAGAGAAAACACTCCAAAAGGAAATACTAAAATACTAAGATCATATCATTATTAATCTTTCCGAATTAAAATTTCAACTGATGAAGACTAGAAAAAGCATTTTGAAATAAGTACAGCAGTTGAAAGTATTGTCAACCAGTAAATAATGAAAGTCAGCTATTGTCATTTTATCAGCAATCAGTATGGAAAATGTATTGTGTTTTGCTCACAAGAGCAATGTCTTAAAATTCAAAAAAGGTGCAATCAAAATTGATTCAAGAATCCATAAAGATATGAAACAGTTTAAAACCAAATGAGCAAAGAATAAGAAACAAAACAATAAACATATTGCATTCAGGACAATTTCCAAGCATTAAAACAAAAACAAGTTACCGCTGTTAGTAAATTCCAAGTACTAGAAAACACTAAGATGAAGAGAAACAACAACCCCAAAGAATAGGATCAACAGTAATACTAAAACAATGAAGAGAGAAAATGCATATCTAAAACAGAAACACACTAGATTCTCACTATCTAAAAGCATACCTACTGCACTGCTGGCAGAACCGTTGTTGCTGACCACCCACCATTACAGTTGGAGTCTTAGCATGAACCTCACAAACCTTATGCCGCCTGTGATACTCCCTGCAGTTACTAAGATCTGATTTGCACCCATCAACCAAGCATGAAGCCATGTGACTACCATTGCTCGGCATCCGAGCCCTCTTCGAGGTACCTGATGGTGACCCCATCATTGGTACCCTTGAATTCTTCGACTTGTTTGATGACGGTTCACTGAAATCACCAAGGCCTCCCAGCTTCAAATCTACAGAGCAGTTTGCTTTGCTCCTCTGCTTTCCCAAATTACTCAAACCGCCCACCGAGCTGATGTTTGGCTTGGCGTCTTGCCCCAATTCTGCCAATTCCCAAGGAGTTGTTTTAATGTCCCAGTCCATAGACCTTTCCTCTACTTTTTTTCCCTCTGCTACAAGTAAGCAAGAAGCCCCCCTCTTCCCCACCTTTTTTTATTGTTCTTCCTCTGCCCTTCACCCGTCTCACCCAATCTCACTTGGTGCGCTTCTCAATGTCCGATCACACAATTACAGCGCCTAACCTAATCATTTGCGGAGTAACAATAAAAAAGAACCACATGAGTCAAGGGGAAAGAGAGGGAGGAGTATTCCATGCACTTAAAACAACAGAGAGAACAACCGCAACTACCTTTTCTAGATGGTTTTCAGATGGTGAATTGTGAAAAAAGAAAAATGAACAAGCGTTCACACACAATATGGAAAGAGGGAGTAACAAAACGAATTTTTTGAGCACCACAAAAGTCGAAACGATTAAAAAGCACATCTCTTGTTAAGTTGCATATAGCAAAATTGGAGGAAAAGCTCAAAATGGGAGCCTCAAAAACACAATTCAGAAGATCTCATGTTGGCAAGGGTTATGCAGTCAAAGCACCCAAAAACAAAGTGAAAAACCGAGACCTCATATTTGTGAACTTCAAACAAATAACATGAAACCGAATGGAGAAACAAAATTCATGGAACCGACCCCAACAGAGCTGGAACAAGGCTTTGATGACGATAAAAAATAACTTGAAGAACCTCAAGCTATGGGATTGAATATAAGACTTCGGTTTAAACTTAATTATATTTATCTTAACTTGTTAGGAGTTCAAGTGTTAACACAAGTCTGAATCAAGGTCTCCAAGACGGGGGTGCCGAACCAGCACGTTATCCATGTGATTGGCGGATTTTTTAAAATATACCCCCACGTAATCCAAAACCCAATTTATCAAATTCTAAGTAAGAGATCGACAATTAAACAGCATTGTAAATAAAAAAGGAAGGATAAGAAATACATTTTTATAAGAAAAAAAGAAAGACAAAATGTACCAATTCGAAAGGGACCAAACCCACAAAAATCATGAATTTGAAATCACAAAACCCCATCTGTAAGAGTTCAAAATTATTAAATTGCAGAAAGATCATTAGCAATGGAGCTAAAATAAAAGAACCAAGATAAGGGTCTTCAAGAAACCGAATGAAGCTTTTTTAAAAAAAATCAAGATAACTCACCTCTGCGTGTTTCAAAAGTTAAAACTACATAGAAACCTCAAGCAAAAGGACTTATGAAAATTCCACGCATGGGCCCGCAAAAAACCCCAAATGAGATCAACAAACCAGTTATCAAAGAAAAAAACTTACCTTATAAAAATAGATACATGATCATTTTTGTGAGGTTTAATCATTTTTATGAGATTTACATGGTCAAATTTCAGGAAAAAATGACCAGGGGCAATGTGGACTAAGTTGAAAATAAAACTGCATATGGTACGCCAGAAACTTAATTCAGGCTATATCTTTTATTTATGACTTTTAAATAGTCAAACTGCTGGGGAAAAAACAGCAACTAGAAATAAGGAGGTTTGGGAAAAAAAAAGTTTACAATTCTAATCTTTGTGGGTTTTGTTCAGTGAAACTGTGGAACAGCCTCAGAAGAAAGGTAGATAATAGATGGAAAAGGCACATGTGTACCTGAACATTCCCTGCACATTTTTATTTATTTTATTTTATTTTATTTTGCTAGTTTTGTACAATCAAATTGAAAGAACCTCAACGAAGGGAAGCTACAGGAAAGAAAACTTCATATAACTAACCTCAAAACCTACAAGATCTCAAAAAATCTATTTTGCATCAGTATTTACAAAACCTCATCTTTATAAGTTAATGTGCAGCCAGGAAGGAGAGGGGAACCAGATAAAAGAGGACAAAAAATTAAAAAGAGAACTACAAGTTGCATCATGGTAAGTTCAAATAAAATAAAATAAAGAATTTAGTTAAAATAGAGCATAGACAAAGCCATGTAAAAAACCAAAAGACCAAAAAAAATTTCATCAACTGTTCTTTTTATATAAAATTTTCCTTTAAAATAAGGAAAAAATCCATTTCTGAAAATCCCAGTTCACCATTTACAAGTTTCAAACAGTCCAAATGACACAGAGAAGAAAGCACAAAAACGCATTTCACAAAATATCATCTCTGTGAATGCCAGAAAAGCAAATTGCAGAAAAACCTAAAAAATGAGAATAGAATCAAAGGCACACAGATGGACAGCCAATCTTAAAAATAAGAAAAAAGATGCCCCCATTTTGGCAAGCTCTGAACAGTCAAATTGGAGGGAAAAAAAAGAAAGAAACAAAAAAGAAAAGAAAATGTCGTTCTCATCCAAAACCTCAGGACACAAATTCTCATCTTTCCCAGTTTGAACAGTCAAAATGCAGCAAGATTCCAGACAAAGATGTTAAACCAAAACATGCAATTCACATAATCATATAATCTTTATGAGTTCCAACAATATTAAGCACCGAAAACACAAGAGCTCTAAAACCAAAGGCATACAAATATCTAATACCTATACCCAAAACCACAAAATCCCACTTCACAAAATCAAATCTTTATGAGTCCCAAACTGCCAAATTGCAGAAAAATGTCACAAATGTATTACCAAAACCAGATACCCATCGTTTTCTGGGTGGAGCAAAAAATCACATCTTTATAAGTAAAAAACAGTCAAAATGCAAAAGCATCTCCAAAAAAGAGGGAAAGAGACTAAGGACTAAAAGAAGCACTTACAGACAACAGTAGCATCATGAGAAGACCGATTTGGGGCTTTCCAGCCATCCATTTCACTGATTATGATTCCATTTGACGATTATAAAGGAAAGGGGAAGGCTAAAAAGGAGACATGAGGAAGGGGTACAGACTAAGAAGCTTTGCTCATCCTGCTACCACCAGTGGTAGCAGAGGGGAAAGCTAAGATTTTATAAACAGAAAGAGATGAAGCAAAAAAGACTACCGGAAGAAGCAACAGTGAATATGAATGTCCTTTTTTAGCATTAAAGGCACGGGAAGCAGCGAGTGTGCGGACTGAGTATCAAGTTTCCGTTTACTAACTACGAATGTGTTTCTTACCATGAAGAAAACTAATAATGTGTTTTTCATTTTTCTCATGTTGTCACTGTTGGAATCATTTTTATGTGCTTGTATCATGGATTTTTTGGGGCCCTGAAATTGAAAATAAACATATTTTTTATAACTCGCTGGAGTATTAGTTGTTGAACACCTTGCTAGGGTTTTTACTAGATTGGGCCAACAGTAGAGTACTCATGGAACTACTTATGTGTTCAGATTTCAATCCTAGACAATTAGGTGAGATGAGACACCCTTGGATTCCATGGAGAGCCAACATCCACGTCTCATGTTTGTGTCACAAAGGACAAGTTGGAGCGGAGTGAAAGCGAGTAGAGTGAGAGCCGTATAAGAAAATTAAGAAAGGGACTACCTACTCTCGGAATGAAAAGCTGCTGTGAAGAGGGTTATTTAAAGAGTACTTGCTACAGAGGACATCGGCTGTATAAAAGTGGTGGCGTGTTACGATTTTAAATAATTATAAGATTTGATTTCACGTGTTCCATCAATCCCACTCCAGAGGCTTTTCGTATATTAGTTAGGTCTATAAGAGATATTCAGGGCGTTACTTTGTAGGCTTTGATTATAAGTAAGTCCATAAAGAAAAAAAAAAGGGCTATTTGATAGTCACATTTGAATTCTCACTAGTACTTCTTCAATTTTGGCTTATTTGATAAGAAGGGTAATCCTACAAGTTTAAAAAAAATAAAATTTAAGCAATAGGCAACTCATCGAGCTCCATTGAAAGGTCATTAGAAAGACAAGAAGTTAAATATATGAAAAGAGGGATGAAGAATTTAAGGTGAAAATTTATATGGGATCTTGACTTTCTTAGAATTTGAATTGATAGAGTGATATAAAGGTTATTTGATGGTCATTTTCGGATATTAGCTTTTATTATTTATTTTTAGCCACTTATAAAGCTACAATGTAAAAAAAAATCTCTAAATTCAATTCCATTAAAAAAACTAGACCTTAGTAAGTCCAATATTTATTTTTAAACTATAAACCCAAACTACAATGAATATATATACCTCAGTAACATGTTTTCATATAGTCCCACGGACTGCTTAATCAGCCCTTGCTCTAGGAAACATGGGCAAGGAAAGTATGGGCAAGGAAAGTAACAGTGAGAGAGATGTCGCTGCCATAGACTTTTACAGCACGTTTGCAACGATCCGTGTTGGGGAATCCTCACCCATTTCCATGCATGCATGGGTTTTTCATGTTTGGCTCACAGGTGATTTCAAGAGAAAAGACACTGCAAATCCACAATTGCAATTATTTATGCAGTCTGACCTCCCCCCTTCAGACATTGGAAATCCTTCATTCCAAGGAAAGGCGGAGCTACAGTGCGGGCTACAGTAAAAAACGGTAACTTGAAGGTTGTTGGATTTTGCTTCCGAAACCAACTTTTTAGGTCCCACAATCAAGATCCAAACCGTTGATCGTGTTAAAAACCTCCAAAACGGCTATATGATGAAATTTCGACCATTGATTCATCATGTATCATGAGAAATAGGCCAAAAATCGTGACCGTTGATTTCACATAGTGTATAAAAACGGGATGAAAAAACAGTCCGTTTTTTTTTATTTTTTGGTTTCTGTGGGCTCCAAAATCATAATCTGAACCATGAATCATTTTCAAAAGGTCAAGCACAACTACTAGATCAGATTCCAGCCGTTGATTTATCATAGATCATGAGAAATAGGCCAAAAACCAGTGGCAGTTTATTTCACATATAGTGTATAAAAACGGGATGAAAAAACAGTTTGTTGTTTTCCATTTTTGGGTTCCTGTGGGCCCCAAAACCATGATCTGAACCATGAATTATTTCCGGAAGGTCAAGCACAACTACTACATCAAATTTCAGCCGTTGATCCATCGTATATCTTGAGATATTTTCAGAAAGGTCCAGGTTCTAAAAAAATAATTTTTTATTCCTGTGGGCCCCTTTTGCTCGATTCGAACCGTTCAAATTCTCTTAAATGGCCAAGAACATCTTTAAAGAGAAAGTTGAGGTCTTGATTTTTCATGGATTTTGAGAAATTTTCAAAAAGCTTACAACCATTGGATCATATATCTTACAAATGATAGAAATCCTCTCTCAATACCACTCTCAATACCAAACATAGAATTCTCGTTGGAAATCCTATATGAGGATGTGTTGATTCTAAGGAGATGGAGAGATTCCTCTAAATAGAAGATTCCTCTTTGTTTTCCAAACGTGCCCGTATATATAGAGAGAGAGAGAGAGATTAAGTACAAAAGGGTCATCCCATGGGCCATGACCCACAGTAGCGTTATGTTTCACGTTTAAGGGTGAAGTGTTCTTCTTTGTTTGCCTTTTCGTACTGTTTTTGGTTAGGCCCAAATTCCCTCTTTCAATCAAGTTCACACGACATTGGAGACATGGACGCATCAAGCACCCAAACATGGTTTTCTCCTCCTGGCCGTTCATCTGATGTCCTCTCAAAGCATGTAAAATGCATGGATGGATATCAATGCCTTAGATCATGACCAACTTTCTTTTTTTTTTTTTTTTTTTTCAGATTCGGTTTGTGGTACAAATACTTGAGCCTGCCCCTTTTACCACTAGGCCGTCTCGTGTTTCTCATAGTTCATGGCCGCTTTGGGCCAGACCCAATAACATATGATCAAGTTTGAATTTTATGTGTACAGGTTTCTAACCCTGGATACACCATCTCTTTCCGCGTGTGTGGGCTTGCTTCTCACTTTTGTGGGCTTTCTTACTGCATGCGCGAGCTCCTTTTCCACTTGAGTGGATTGTCTTCCTGTGTGTGTAGGCTCTCAATTAGGGGGCTGGGTTACCATATATATGTGTGTGTGTGAGCTAGATACCAGATGACTTCTATTGGTCCGACCTAAGAGGTAGAAATAACTTACATGAGGGTTGGGTTTTTATTATTATTTTTTTTTGCTTTTTTGTTGGGTTGGGCTGGGCTGGGCCGGGCCCTTTCAATTTATGTTTTTATGGGAGAGAGGAATCTTGCATTCATATCCTTCCGATAAGAAATCAAGATTCTCTCTATTAAGAAAAATTGATTCATCTTTTTTTCTTTTTTGGGATAGAAAATATGCCAAACATTAGAATAATTGGTTGCATAGAAAATCAAAACAATCTTCCTCAATATCCCAAAAATCTACCATCACACGCTGACAAATCCTAAGCGCTTGTTTATGCATGTTGTGAAAATGACATAAGCATACCCTTTCTTTGTTATTATCACGCCACTTAAAGTCTGATAATAAAATATTAGATACGCAAAGAAATCTTGTTAATTTGACGCTTTACTTTTCTACAATCCGCTTAAATTGCCAACTTCGCATTGAGATGTGGATTCTCGTGAGGAAGAAATATAGTTGATGTGGGTACAAAGACACCTGAATTAATCTCTGTTCCAAACACATCCACAAGCAAACCCTAGACTCCACCAACATTCTATCAAAAGTAGGTCTGTAGCTGAGCCCATGCCATTCCATGATAAGTTAAACCCAAAGACTGGGGACATTGGTCTAGACTGTTGACTTCTCCTTAACATTGGTAAAGCAAATTAATCACTTAACAAGATTTTAGGATTGAACATGTAAGGACTGGCGGCTTCAGCTGATCATAGGTTCAGAAGATCAATGACAAAAATCTGAAGAGTTAGTGTGTACAACAGGTTCAGTTCTAGTTGAGAACTATACATATATAACGGCCTGAGCCTCAACCTAAAATCAACTTGATTATTCAATGAGGCTAAAACCCAACGTGCACCCAACCTTTATAGGGTTACACTAACAGAACTCGGTACACAATTCTGGCTGATTTTGACTTTAACTATTGATGGGCAGCTAGAAAAGGACCCCAACCCAAGAATCAAATGAAAACAACAATTGCAACACTAGACCAAAAAGAAAAACGTGATAAGTCTCATAAGAAACATCAAATAAGAACAATGGTTACAACATCAAAGCCAGAAAAGGAAAATGGAATAGGCCCACTGCCCACATGTCTACAACCCAAAGGTCAACAACACTTAATAATTTTCGCCTTGAACATCCCAGGGCCAATGTTTTCTCTTTTCTCTTTTCTACATTTTTTAGGGGTTGGGTTTGTACCTTGAACTTGGACCAAGTCCTATTAATCTATTTTGCAGTGTTTTGTTAAAATATTTAAGTAATAGTGTCTTAACTATGGTGGAGACTGCTGGTAGTGATGCCAAAATCACTAATCTAGGTCCTTTCTTAATGCCACTTGCATAAGAAAAATGCGCCTTTGTGTACATATCCAATTGGATGGTCATTTTAACACTTTCCTCACTCAATAAAGGTATTCTGGCCATTATCCTTAAACCCTAAAAATAGGATTGTTCTTTCAATGAGGGTTTTATCTAACTAGCCTCCTGATAGATCAATGACAAGGCATCTCCCTTTCAAGAGTGATGATGGGGGGCGTCTCTTGTGTGTAGATATGTGATTTGAATATTTAGCAAAGCAGAAAAAGAAGAGGGATTTAAGAAAATGATTCATTAATTTCTTTGCGGTGGGCAACATATATGCTGTAAGGTTTTATGCGGTTAGCTAATTCATTTGTTAATGAACAAAACCGGGACTCTTTATAATGTAGTTTTTATTAAAATGAACTACCCAAGAATTTCAAACAAAGAAATTCAATTGTATTGAAACTGACCGTGTTCACTCGAGCGAAGTCCCTGACCGTTCGAGCGAACCTTCATTGAACCTCCTTTGCTCAAGTTCTCCTTGTGCATCGCTAGAGCTATCTCCTTGTGTACGGCTAGCAGTCGGCAAGACAGCTCAGTCCTTAGGTTGAGTTGTAATTGGGAAATAGTTGTGAGTTGCTTTTTTGTAACTTTCAATTTTATATAATGCTTGGTTGTCTGTTGGCCTAGACAATAAGGCCCGTGGTTTTTTCCCGATTAAGGTTTTTTTCTACGTATACATTGTGTGTTCTTCTCATTGTGTGGATTGATTACTTTTAATCTGGTTTAGAATTAATTATTAATTAATCACATGTTATTTGAAATTTAATAGAGATCTGGTTATTGGGATCTCAGCCTGCGTTAAGGCCGGTTTTTCATATGCTTGTATTCTTGATGTGGATGATTGGTTATTTTTTTTCTCTATTTATCTTTATTGAGTCAATTTGTTTCACATGATCCATATCATTTTTGTGCACAATCAGGTTATACATCATACAATATTTGAAACAAGTCAAAATCCCTCCGCAAAGAGAGCTCTTCTCCTAAAGTCTAAAACACCAAATACATGACATGGGATCCATGATTATTTTCGAACATGCTCAAGAAAGAAAAGAGAAAAAAGAAGAAACAAGTCAAAATTAATTATGAATGAGATAGGGTGTAGAGTCAACAGTTTTATTACCCAATGGGCCTCAAGTATCAAATGGAGGCTGAGAATCAGATTTGAGTCAATGGCTACCAACGAACAACATGCATAGAATTATAGAAACTTGAAGACTTGCATATATATATTTGCAGTATTATAATATACATCCTACGCGTGCATGTAGGTCAAGTGGAAAAGTAAAAGTAAAGGGAGCCCATGTCAAACAATTCAGCTAACTGGTAATTGGTTTTGGACGATACCTATGGCGATGACAGTTTATTTACATTTGTAATATGGGAACCAAGCATTACTAACAATAAGCTAATACTGTTTTGCCATATTAATTAGTAGCTTTAACCCGCTCATATCACATATCTTCATACATACTTGTTGAAGCAATTAAGCATGCTTACTGACTGTCACCACCCACTCTATACATCTAAATCCAATGGTATAATTCTCACCTAAATTGAAGAAACATTTGGGACGCCACCTATAAATATAGAAGGCATATCACTCGATCAAATAAGATCAAACAAAGATAGGTCCTCCAAAAAGAATCATATATTCGCACTCACGTCCGATATATATTATCTTACTATCAGCAAGAGAAGATCAGTTTTTTAGAGCCTCAGCACGAGTGACTCAAAACTTGGCTTTATTTCCAAATATTTTCAGTTCGGGACCCTTTGTATCTCCCATTTACCATTTCCATCCCTCTTACAAGGTGACCCAACTCATTATGTCATCATAAAACGTATGCATGACCAAAGGAGAATGCAAGTGCACAAGAAGGCATTGCAGAGAGAGAGAGAGAGAGAGAGAGAGAGAGATAAGAGGCGTCCACATGCAAACTAACGTGGCAAAATGGGGTTCGCTCTGAACACTGAGGTAAAAGTAGGCTTTAAAGGTACAGCTAGGTGTGTGGCCCACTTCTTCCTGATCATTTATTGGCTGATTTGAGCCGTCCCGTCGGTGTCCGAAATTAAATTCGAGTGCTGGGGAGGCAGATACAGCCATTCTTGCATTCAGTGGCCAGCTGTAAGTCATGAGCGCGGTCCCCACCCATCTTAAATTGGTCACTAGCATAGTTGTCTTGACTGTGACCCAGATCACAGTTCATATAGGTGCGCCTTGGTTTGCTGACCGATCAGATTGGTGACTGTTTAGATTTCTTGGGATTTCGTGGGTAGTTGAAAGTATGAAACTGGTTTGTGGTGTTGCTGACTTTAGAGTCACAACTTAAACTCGCGTCGAGAGTCATAATAATGTCACAAATTAAAATTCTCATGCAGTGGTCCCATATGGCATCTTAACCGTCAACTCGACCTGCACCACCTACCACCTGGAGTTTGAATCTCAGGTCCATTGAAGTAAGAATAAGGGAGATTGCCTGTAAAACTACCTGAATCTGACATTTGCACTACAACAGGTGATATTTCTTGCATAGATGTTTTTAAAACAATGGTGCGACTCGCACCACCCTAGAATACTGCAGAGGGAGATATCAATGTGTGATATGGAAAAATCCTATGATATCACAAAGTCTAATACGTGCGATATCACATGATACTAAAATATTACAGGACTAGTTTCGTGGAAAATATTTAAATTTTAATATTTTATAGGCGAATGTCAAGCGTAAGGACCGCTGCACTCACTATATCCTTAAGACTAACCAAATTATATCTATCTAATCCAACTAGGAGTAAGGGCACATTTGTGTACATCCTTAGGTCTTTTAAGCTACGTTAAATCTATATCTGGTAGGGTGACTTTTTCTAGTTGGAAACGTCATGCATCTCACATTGCACAAATTATGGGTTTGACAAGGCTTTTATATAACAACTCCAGCCTTCTATCTATCAACTTAAAGCTTTTATGTTGCTACATGGTATCAGAGCTATATTAGCTTCATCCCGTTCATTTTTAATTTGTTGAACCTGCCCCTGAGGGGTAGTGCCACACATCACCCAAGTATTGAGTTTGACAGGCACAACTGATAAAAAAAAGGGATAATTACAAGACAAATCCTCAAATATCCGAAAACCTTGAGTTTAGTTATGAAATACATAATACACCTCAAGGAGGCCTGGTACAATGTATTTTGAGTATTGGAGTGAAACCCAATTCTTTTTTTTTTTTCTTGCTAAATTAGACTATTTAGTGAGGTATGATACTTTAAGCTTGATGACTCAAAGAAGCGATCCTAGATAGCCGCGGGTGCAAGCACCACTCAATCATAAGTGTGTAACCATTGACACACAGTAGTTCTTTGACAAAATAAAAAATAATAATAATAATAAAAGATAATAATAATAACAATACGAAGCACCTGTCTAAAATGTGAAGCCCAATTCAAACCTTTACTACCAATATAACATAACCCTTTTCGTATCCATTTTGAAAACACTATAAACAGTAGTGGTATTACGTGATTCACACATACAATGATGATGATGCACTTTCAGCCGATAAGATGGACACCAAATATCAAAGCTGAAGTGACACTTCTGTGCAGAATGCAGATACATTTAATGTAAAATGTATCAGTCTTGAAAAAAACATATCAAACTGTATATAGTACAGCGAAAGGAGGACGAGGAGCGCACTGCAGGTGCTATATCATCACCTACGTGAATTCTCCTTCTAAATAAATATAAAAAATATATAGAGTGCTTTAAAGTGCATGCGGCAATTTTTTCTCCAAAAAAATCTCTTTATTCATATTATCTATCTTCTAAATTATCTAAATCAATATCTCCTAAAATCTCTCTATTTTGCTACAATTATTCTCTCTCACAACACCATCTATTTTCCATCTTCTCAAGATTGTCATATTTTTATTTTAATATTTGGGTCCCACCTTTTAACAATTCACATTGATAATTTTTTTCATTAAAAATATCATTTTCATTTAGTTTCCAAATAGAGCTCTACTCTATTTAAAGATTATCACATGTGAACGAAAATCAGACCCGACCTTCTGGTAGACCACCTCATGGATGGGCTTATGATAAAAATGTTTTGAGGTTGGATTTTTTTTTTTTTTTTTTGTTGAATCTTATAGACATCCTTTTCTAATCTAATTATATAGACATAACCCTAGGATTGGTCCACAATAAATTATACTTCTGTGGGCCCACATGGACTCATAATTAAAAGATATATACGCTAATACAAGGTGGGCCAATTATTACTAAAATCAAATAATACTAGCCTGTGGTTTTAAAGTCTCATAATTTATGGCTTTCAAAGTTAATATGTTTATACATTTTTTTAAAAACCTAGAGCTAAAAAATGGTTTGATTAGTTTTAAAATGGTATTGGCGCTACTTCAAAGGGGTAGAGAAGAAATTTATGCGGAGGGATTGAAATAACCATTGGCCTATGTGAAAATAAGAAAATGGTGCATTTGTGCAACGAAAGAATTGCACATTTTATGATTTTCTTTGTTAACGATATTATGTTGTTTGGTGTGATGTATTTTTCTTGTATAGAAGAAAAAAATAAATCAATTTTTCTTAATAGAGAGGACTTTGATTTTCTACGAAAATACAAGATTCCATTCTCATGAGGAAATAAAAAATCTGCATAAACTAGAATCCTCTTATTGCACAAACAAGTCCAACTGGGGTGACTTTGTTTTATTGGGCTTTGAAATTATCAATGGGTAACCAAAACTTGAATGCATTTCTTATTACCAATATTATATATTAACAAAATCCACTTTTCTATATCTTCTTTAGTAATTATTGCTATTATTATTATTTTTTTGTTGTTGTTGATGGATTTTTTAGCTTTATCTTTATAATAGTTTATTGTTCATATTGACCATTTGTATTTGTAATTGAAGATGTGTTAATTGTTTTTATATAAATATACATTAATATATTCTTATATATTTCTAATTAATTTTGATATTTCATAAATTTAGAATGTAATATCTCAGCGTTGTTGCAAGCTCATACTTCAGCCAATATACACCATCTGAACCTGTACGGATTTTTAAAAATCTGATACCTGGCTGCCCCATTTATGAGTCATGCTAAATAGATTCAACACCTTGTGGAGAGATTCTTTCACCTGCATGTTGCCCAAGTTAGTGAAGAAAATAATTAATTTTCTCTCTTAAAGGAAATCCAAATTATAGCGAAAAATGTGTTTCATGTTTGGATGTTTTTTCTCTTTCTCACTTTTTTTCATCATCCAAACATTAGAAAACTACTAGTGAGAAGTGGTATTAATTCTTCTCAAAGGAACACTTCCTTCCCTCTTTATACTCATTTCTTCACTTCTGTTACTTTACTTTTTACTTTTTACTTTCTTTGAAAGAACATTAATTGAAGGAGAACCAACAAAAAGACAAAAGCAGAAAACAAAAGAACAAAACTCCAGATCAGATACAACCAGATGTAGGACCACTATCAGTACATGCAATCTTGTCTCCTCCCAAAATCCAAGAGATATTGAGTGTGCTTTCTTCTTTTCTTACTTTCGATAATCCTTCAGAGTAGACTTGACCGATGCTAGGGAGAGAGGAATTCATGCCCCGTGCACATCATTTAGGAAGAAAGGCTGCATGTAGGTCTCCTATGGTCGCAATCGGTTTTTTTTTGGTAAAACTATATTTCATATAAAAACAGAAGAACAACAGAAGGGGGAAAAAAAACAAGAAAAATAGTTACTAGACGCCCATTTCTAGTATACATGATGTCTACTGCAAAAGCATAACTTAGCAAGCCCATGAGCTTGCTCATATAGGTCTCCTAAGGTCACAATTGGTTGGGTTGACAATGGGTGTATCTACAGTTTAAAATCCAACCCATATTACACCTGTTTCTAAAACACGTCAAGCAACTTCAATTCGCACCTGAGGCCCCGGATTCCCATTTAACCCGACCCAACCTATAGAAGCCTAGCCCAACCCCATTCTGTTTCAAATATTAAGGCCATATTTGAGTGAAGCTGCATGCTTGAGAAAGCTCAACACAAGGCTCAACTCATTCCATGTAAAGTAAACTATTCTAAGTACCAAGAAATTAAACTGTTACATTGTTTAAATGGGTTTAGATACGTGGGTTGATCCTAACCCAATTCATTTAAGTGGGTTATGCGGGTTATATGTGGTTTCTCCATTGCTGCTGGAGATGTTTAAGGTCAGCTTGCTGGCTCCTGCTATTGTGCAGCTCTTGGCTGCATTTGAACACAAACACTTTGTTTGTTTGCATAGAATACAAATGAATAAAATACATGGAAATTCATGATCATATGAACTTCAAGGAAGAATTATTAAATAGGTGAGGATTGAACATGAGGCAAGGGGCGAAGGAAATAAGGTAGCAACCTAGATGGCACCAAGACTTTCAAAGGATTTGAATTATCATGGTGACGACAGGGCATTCATTTTTCATTTTCCCTTGATTCAATTTCCACTAAAAAGGAAGTTATTTTATAGTCATTTTTAGATATTCACCTTTAATTTTATTTTTAACCACTTAATTATAAAAACACACGGTATTAGAATTCTTAGAAGTAGATTACATGGAACAAATAGGACCCTAAAAATAAGCCAGTTATGAGGACAATTAGTCCTATTTGCTCAAAGTCTGTCATTCATGCCCTCTGCCAAACATTTCAATTCAATATCTCCTAATTGGTTGTACTCCAATCGTCCCGGGCTGCTACTTCAGCTGGTGGTAAGGCACATTAAAAGTCCTCCGGGAGTTGGCAAAGTAGCCAGGTTTGAGCCCCAATTGAAACAATGGAGAGTCATTAGCTAATAGTGATGCTGAAATTTGCAGGGTCTAAAATGTGAACCCTACCTCTTCTCTTAGGAAATAATTTTCTATGTAGTTGAAGAAAAATTCATCCAACACAGCATGATCGGCTCTCACAGGAGGCTCGCTGAGTTAAGACGGAGTTTGAGTTATAAGCACACGATTGAAACCGGCTATTTCCAATGTAGGACTTCACGCAAACAGACAAGACTGCAGGCCCAGGCAGGTGGGATCTCAGACTACTGACGACTCCTCAGCATTATAAAGGCGTCCTAAAGCTCCAAGCCCCACTTTACCTTCTTGACCGAGTACCCTCCATCAGAAGAGTTTGACCCAATCCTCCCATCCGGTCATCCAAGAGGATTCTTGCAATTGTCCTGGCAGTAGCAGCTTCTTCTCTCATGGGTCAAGAATCTTGTGGTTTTCCCAAACCTACTGACTTGGGTCATGGGTGGTAATCTTCTGGTTAATTAGGTGGGACATATCTTAACCCACCTTGCCGACCCAATTCTAGTCTGACCTAGTAATTCAAGGTCTGAGCTGACCCCTTTTAACTTTGGGTTAGGTCAGAGTTGGCATTTTTTATATGATTAAAATGGGTAGGGTTCAGTTCAGTGCTGAATCTGAATCTATCCTCAAGGTCACATTTGGCAACCAAGTCCCCAATGAAAAGATTTCCGTTTTCCACCCACTAATGCAAAATCCATGTTTGGCAATTGAAAATCCCCGAGGAGGATTTGGACCTATGAAAATCCTCATTTGTTTGGATTTTCAAATCTGACATCTCCCTATAGGATTTGGAAATCCTCACTTCTGCGGATTTGCGCTTAAATCAAATTTTCTCAGATATATGCATCAATATACACCGATATTGATGTGAGATCTTCAGCTATACAAATCTTCAGCAATGAATCATTGTTCCAAGAGTAGTAATGAATCCTCACATATGTGGATTCCTTACCTTTTGCCAAACATGCTCCAAGTGTTCAACTCACCAACCCAACCCAACTTTTATAGGCTCAATCTGAACCTAACACATTTATTAATTGGGTTGCAAATTTCAACCTCTATTTCTAAAACCTTTATCACCTTTGGGTTGGGTTAGCAGATAATAGATGGGTTTGATCAGATTGGCAGGCCCAACCAAACTCATTTCTTAATTGGGCCAGAAATGCTAAACCAAACCAAACCAGAAAACGAAAAAGGGATTTAACCTTAACTCTGAATTACGTGGTCAGGTGCGGTTTGAGTTTGTGGGTCGAGTCCCAAAGAACGAGCCCCAAAGAACCAAACATTTTGTTTTTTGGCCCACAAAAAATAGTCACTGCCATTGAGTAGGCGTAAATCTCCCTCTAAAATGAATGAAATGAATCAAAGGCAACAGACAAGAAGTTTCCAGGCCCAAGAAGCTTCAAAGCCACTGAGAAAGAATAATACACGAAACTTGTATTCTACAATGAATACAAAAATTTGTCTTGAATTTCTTTAGCTAACTATTCCCACAAAAACCTAAGGCGTTAGTAGAGGCAACGGAAATACTTTTCAATATTCTCCCTTCGTGGAATTCGGCTGGCGCACTTTTGGCGACAGGCATTTTGTTTTTTCGCCGAGTCGTTCCTCCTGGGATTTGAACTCACGACCAGTTTGTTCTAATACCATCTTGAATTTCTCCAACTAATCATTCCTACAAAAACCTCAAGGCATTAGTAGAGGCAGCGGAAATACTTTTCAATATTCCCCCCTTGGGTGCAGCCCACTCCTCAATAACTTGTTCATCTCTTTGATGAAGATGCTCCGCTGAAAAGAAACAAGAAACTAAAAGAAAGAAAAGAAAAGGTATTAATACTAACCACAATAGAGAGAATTGTTTCCTTCTTTCTGAGTTTCTTATGACTGAATTTTTCTAATGCAACAGTTCAGGAAGGCTTTTATTTATTTTCAGCATAGTTAACAATGGGAGGACTTGAACTGGATATGCAAAGGTTTGGTCCCAGCTCCTTATTCAAGGAAGCTTGAGTGTTTCTGTCCTACGGCCCCTATCATGGACATGGGCCATGCTTGTGTATGACATGGGATACTTGAAGATCATGGGATACTTTCATTGTTGTTCTTCGAAATAATGTGCAATTAAGCGACCTACTAACTCAAAGAAAATCTCATTTTGTAATGAATTTACAAGGCTTGGTTTCATATTACTATTAGTCACTTCACTCGCTGAATAACTCAAAGAAAATCTCATTTTGTAATGAATTTACAAGGCTTGGTTTCATATTACTGTTAGTCACTTCACTCGCTGAATCTGTAGATTCGGAATCGCAGGATCCATAGAAGTTTCAGATGACAATTCTATTGACCATCCATCATCTCAGGCTACAGATCAGTCCCATATTTTGCCAGTACTGACCACATCAGACGAGGATGAAAGTCCAAGATCATCACATCTCATCACAGAACATAAAATCCAATACAATAGGTAATATTGTATATTATAATCAATTAATTCCTAAATCAAAGAGAAATCTATTTTAACATTACCATTATATATTGAATAGAATCATGCCCATATTAGTGTGGGTGAGAAGTTATGTTTCTAAAATTTTATGATATCAAAGCCAACCAATTGCGATTTCGAATCCTACAAGGGATGACTTGGCATGAAAAAAAAAAGAAGAAGAAAAAATGTTTGTTGCCAAATGTGCGTCGATAAGATTCCACTTGAAGGGGAGTGTTGAGGAGTAGGCTCCACCTAAGGTTTTGATAGAATTGGTCAGCTAAGAAAACTTAATAGAATCAATCTTTTTTTTCCTAGAGCCTCTTAATCTCTCTTAATCCATCTCTTTGCAATGCCCATTAGAACAACCGTCTGGATCAAAGAACTTTGGGCTTCACTTGTGGGCTGACATAAATTGAACTATAGAAGTTGATCTTGCAGTTGCTTGTAAAGCTCTCCTTCATCCAGTGTGCGATCATCGTGACAGGACCAGAGGAAGAAGCTATGGTTAATTTAAGGATTGAAGAAGGGCAGCTGCTTGTATATATATACATATATATATATATATATGTTTAAAAAAAAAAAGATTGATGTGCAGCTGAAGCAGGGCACTTCTCAATCTACTTCAACCTTTCATGGAACTTCCCAAAATCCACAAATTTTTACCCTATCTTTAGAGTCCAAGAATATTTTGCACCCAGCTCAGCATTTTATATACCAAAATGCACCAGTACCAAAGAAAGATGATAGGATTAATAATGTCTCATGATGTGAGTTGCTGCTGTTATGACAATTATTCTGTTGTCTGGCAACTGATCTTTTGAGTAGTATTTGTAAACAAGTTTTCAATACAAGTTGGGATGTATTTTCATAAATTGTGCATAATATAAATATTCTGTTAGTGAGTTAATTGTCTAGGGATACGAAATTTAGTTGATTCCCAGAGGGAAATGAGTGAAATCCCAAAAGGTTAAAACTCAATTTGTCAAACGTAAATATTGTTGTGTTCTTCTTGTACTGCTTGTTTATTCATTGCATCGCGATTGGTTAGGTTCACATCTTGGCAACATCAGCATGATTGTTAAATGTAGAAAAGCATATACTATTTTGGCAGATGATCATTTTTTATAAGCAGCTGCTATAGTAGAGGTAATTTGCACATGTACAACCAATAGAATCAATACTTTTTTCTTTTTCTTTTTTATACCGGAGGGTGTATAGTAGCATAGTTTGAAACCCTCAACCTTCGAAAGCAAACCGTGGTCCTAGGTCAACTGGGCTACCCCAGGGGTATGGCCGTATGGCTGATATTGGTTGAATTGTTGATGCAGGTATCTTCAGTACAGGCAGTACAAATCAGGATTGTTAAAACTCATCTGAGTCAGAGTTGCCTTGGCCAACTTGACTCAGTCAGTCCAGATGGAATAGATGTGGTGGACTGAGTCGTTGTTTTACCAGCGAACGGACGAGTTCCATTGGGCTGGATTTGGGACTTGCCTGGGTTAGGGTCCAAGCCAGCAGAAGCCCATTTTGGGCTTCTTGTTGCAAGGTTTATTGGGCTGAGGGCTATTTTATCTGATTCGATTAAGTGGCATGTGACTAGGCTGGCTCGATGGGACTTACAAGGGATCCCCGTCCCCCTCATAGTAATGTTAAGAACGTGACCTGAAATCAACCAATTTAAGTGATATTAGGCATAGGTGTGCTCACAAGAATCATTTTTATTTATGAATAGTTGGGCACATTGATAAAGATTTTTCACACGTCTATAAAATTGGAGGACACAACTATGTATCACTTTATGAAGAAAGTGACAAATGTTGGCACATGGTACTGACCCATGTTCATTGGGATTTTTCCATATCATTAGGCCCAATTGATTAACGCATGGTCCATTTAAATCTACTTAGCTATATTTGTCAGTGTCAATTTGCTTTATTTTATTATTTAAATCGAATCTTGTTTTGCCCATACAAGTTCAATCATCCCATCAAATGAAAGATTTGTATTTGATTGTTCAGGATTCTCAACAAGAGACTCGAGGAGGTTTGATGGAAAATCTCCTATTTCAATTTCAGCTATACATACATAAACCTCTAGCAGCTCTCTATCCACCCAATACTTACACTCATAACATTATTTTTATGTAATTTTTGCCCTCTGGAGTAATGGATTTGATGGTTTTAGTTTAAGTTTCATGATCAAATGCTCTAGATTCATGTATGTTATTATTACGTAACTTCAATTTATACTTTATACAATTTTGTACCTATCCGAGGGTTTGTACAAGGTGGGACATATTTTGATAATTTGTACAGAATACAAATATTCTGAGTGAAATCCCAAAAAGTTTAAACCCTAATTTGTCTGAATGAATTGGAAGGCAGTGCAAATCAGGATTTTTAAAACTCAGCCTAGTCTGAGTTGCCTCGGCAAACCTGACTCAGACTCAACCCCGACAGAGTTTTGTGGGTGATCGATTTGATGGTTTCATTTTAAGTTTCATGATCAAATGCTTTAGATTCATGTATATTATAATAATTGTATAGTTTAAGTTTATATTTTACAGAACATTTTACCAATTCGAGGATTTGGCTTAAAATAGATTAATACGGCAAAACAAAATTCATGCAGCTAACCTCGGGTCCTTGACATAATTCGGACACAACTTTGATGATGATGGTGATTTTACATAATTATGTCATAATTTATAGGATCTTAATCTTGGAGCTCATGAACGGGCTTGAGATATGGCCTTTTCAGCTAAATTAGGCTCAAGATTGACTCGGTTAGGGGGTTGGCTGATATTTAAATTCATGGGTCCAACATTGACCCGCACACAACCTTGTTTGGCTGCTGGGGCTGGGCTTATGAGCTCTTTAATCAAGACCAGCTCTACCTTAAAAGAGTCACTAATTATATTCAAAACCCAACATGGAAATGGAGCTCATTGGTTCCGGGCTCGAGCCATTATACCTTATAAAAAAAAATGAAGTGGGGCCTTTAATCAGCCAATATCCAGCCCAAAACAAGTCATATTTGAAAAATGGTTCCATCTAACTTAACCCACTTACATTTGTTAGTCTCCTCATGAAATTACCACTCCAGAGTGCCCTGTATTGGAATTTGGAAGGAACACAATGGAACGCGAGCAGTGGAGTCGGTGACAACCACTGCATCTAAATGAGTTATGGGTAGGAGGTGCATTATTGAATGGGACCAATGTAATCAATCCTTACTTTACTTTTGTTACAGGGAACCAAGTTTCCGGTCAACACCACAGCCCTGTCATTTAAGTAGATGTTACTACAAAAAGTACTCTGAGAGAGAGAGAGAGAGAGAGAGAGAGAGAGAGCAGCAAAAACATTTTGAAAGCCATGACCGCCATGCATTTTCTTTCCAACATTGGAAGAAGGTATACTAATACCATTCTCAGTTTTCTGTTTCAATGAATCAACTCTCTTCTTACATATATTTTTTCTTAGAGGTTTTATATTTTTAAATTCCTGCTCATGCTCATAACTACTGGAATCTGGATGATTTGGAATAGCATTTAGCACTTGATTAATCGTGCTTGTAGATTATTTCATGGTAAAGGAATTCTATTTTTCTTTTTTAATGACTTTCAAGTAAGGGGTCAATGGGTTAAATTTGGACCATGTCCTGGGATGTTCATAGGCTGATGATCTGACTTCCATTGTTTAAGAACTTTGAAAACTTGTCATTGAGCTGGGCAACTCGGGTGAGTTCGACACTGTCTGTACTTGATCGCACTCACTCGTCTTAGCCAACTCGTTGGGGGCACGACTCGAGTAGACTCTCCCATCACTTGAGTGAGTCAAAATGAGCTTAATATATGATTGGATCTATTTTTACATTTGGGCCAAGCTGTTTTGTTCGGGCGAGGCTACGGTGCAGCCACGCTGCACGTTATTATAGTGCAGCGTCTCTCTCATCAAATGATATTGTCCCACGTCGTCACTAAAAATAGGGAATCAATTTCATCTTTTCCCAAACACCTTTGCCGGCTTCCGGTTTAAAACATTTTCATTTATTCCTGAAATACCCTTACTTTTTTTCCTGATTTCACTCATCAATCTCATAGGTCTCTTGCACAATTCGTATTCTCTAACGATCATTTGCTTAGATTCTTTTGTGGGCCACACAAAAATAGCTGAATCAATCAAATAAATTGGAAGGTGGCACCATGTTTTTTAGGATTTAATTGCTTAATTGTTTATTTAAAATGTGCAACAAAGTCTCATTATTTGTTAACTTAATTATTTGTTTCAAATTTGCGGCATATCTCTACATCATTCAATAGCATAATTATTAATTTAAAATGTAAAATATATTTTTATTATTTAATAGCTTACATTTTTTTTTATTGTCTCTCTCCACATAACATAAAAAGTCCTATCTAGAGATAGTGTTTATAGGATCCTATGCCTAGCCTAATTAAGTCCATCAATGGGACTTAGATTAAAATCTAAACTGCATGAAGTCACAATTTCATTTACTACTTCCAGACCAAATTACAGCCCAAGAAGAGTGGGACCTACCGTCAAGTTGACGTACTTTATTTTTTTTAATTATTTATCTAATAATGAGTCTAATTGCAAAAACTACTAAAATGACGGAGTGATTTCAGGTATGGTCCACCTAAGGGGATCGAGGCCATCATTATGTAATCTCATTTTCAAAAGATTTTCTTATTAATAAAGTGATTCAAAACAAAGTTACTGGTTAATACACCTACTGTGAACAAGTTGTTTCGTAATTTTCTTGATATAGATTTAGAGTTTGATTGAAATGAAATACAAAGGTTTTAGCCATGAACCCTATGAAAATCCTTTAGAACTATATCCTTGCCACTTTATATTCTAGGTTGCAATAATATTTGTGTGCTGTATATTTCAAAAATAAATTAAAAAGTATGACTTTTCTTTTTTCCTATATGTTTGCTTTTTATTCTAAAGCTTTCAGCGCAAAAGAGAAAAATGGCTTAAATAACAATAAAATATGATGCAGATTTTAACAAATAACTAAATGATGTAATAAGAAAAAAGGTTACACATTACAAATATTATTAAGAGATTAAATAATTAAGCAAGTATAGCATTGACTCAAACTTTATTGGGTTTAGGTAATTAATAGGCACGAGCTTAGGCCTCCTATATTTATATTTATCCAAAAGGAACCAAATTTAGGATGTAGGGCTTGTTTTAGAGCATAAGGAAATATGAGATTGAGTATTTTTTTTAATAAAATATTAAAATAAAAAAGGATTTAACTTTCATTTTGAACATGTGACGTTGAACAACATTAATTTATTCCATGGTGTGTGAACTGAAGCAAATTCATTGTATATGTCGTGCAAGTAATTTGACTCATGATTTAGTGGATTTTGTTTGATGAATCATGAATGGAAAAAAAATCTAAACAAATGGATAATAATAGCCATCCAATCAAAGGGTTTAAAAACTAATGGATTATAACACTTTAATGAGATTTAACTTGTCTCAATAAAAAGTCCAATTAGACTGCCCTCAACTGGCTACTTAATCATGCTTCTTAACACTAGATTAGAGTAAGTGAAATAAAATATGCAACATATATTAATCATTTGATTTATCCTTCAAAAAGAATCTTTTCATAAAACCTAGAAGATAAATTTCTTGAATATTGAAAAGTAGATTGTAAAATATTAATATGTAAAATTGATTTTTTTCTTATTTTTATTATTTTTCACAATTAGGTTCATTGTTAGAGTAATTAAAAAAAGAAAAATAAAGTACATCAATTTGATGGGGCCCACTCGAAATGGATTGATTGGAGATAAGGAACGCAAGAGTGGGTTGTGAAAGATATAATGAAGGGTATTGTTGGAAATGTGTATACTCAATTGAGAAAGAACGGATTTAATGAGGTTATAAAGAGTAGTTTGAAATTCCTCAAAATTAAACAGGGCTGACGTGCCGGATAAACATTGGGGGCAGCGGGTCGCTACACGATAGTACGGTGCAGCGACGCTGCATGGGAGACCCACCCGTTTTCTTCGTACTCTTGGTCTAGACCTCTTCTTAATCCAGATTTGTGTATGAATGGGTCGATGTAATGTTGGGATCATTTGTCACGTCCCCCAAAATAAGAATTAGAAAAAAATATAAAAATAAATCAAATTTAAATTTCTGTGTTTAATACAACACAAGTTTCTACAAGTGGACCCACATAAAATTTCAATCGTGAGTCAAAATAAATTTTATTAAATGCAGGGGAAGCTTTATTCAATTGGTAATCAATGTTCATAAATAAAACCCAACACAAAAATCAAATAAACATTAATAGTTAAAATTGCAGAATTATAAAATTTTTAAAAGAGGTCTCAACACTAAAAGAAAGTTCATTTATATAATTCTAAGATGACGTTCTCTCTTGTGCTGGCTCAGACGGCTCTAAAACCATCTCCGGCATCCCACACAGGTTCATCAGTTGGCTCAAACGTTTGAAATGCTTGATCATCCTCCGTCTCCTGGATAAAGTAGGGCTCGGTACCTATGCACCAAGTATTACAAAGTAAATAGCAAGAACATAATCATAATTCAAAATTTAATACGATAACGAGAAGAATAAAGACAAGTGTGATCATAATGAAACAATGATAAATATAATAACGAGAACGAATGTATGACATAAAACCAAATGGCACAGAGGAGCAATATAAAATCACACGGTGACAAGTGTCCCCATTGTGGGTGGTCGGCCCTAAATAAATCGGGAAAGCCCGTCCATAACGTCGGTGGTTATAAACCGATCAAAATAAAATCAGGATAACCTGTTCATAATCGAAGCGGATTATAAGTGATCCGGTCACATCGGTGATCAACCATCCATATATCGATCTGCAGTTGTCCTTAAAATGACCCACATATACACATAAACATATATTCATAATAGACCTGATTAATAATAATACTCCGACAAAAAAATCATAAGTCAAAATAAAGTATTTGCCATTCCACATTTCATATCATATTCGAATAGTCATTTATATATGCAAACCCGAATGTCAAAGGATAATCACAAGCCAATCTTAAGGTCAAATATAAGGTCTCGTACCCAATAACCACATGAATCTCTAATGGATAAAAGATCAATGCATCTCTTCTAAGTCAATGGTGCATATACCCAATTATGGGTTTTCCAATAGGGATGAGTTGAGCTCGAATTCATTAGGATTTGCCCGAAGTAATATGAAGCACTAAACCCCCATGTTAGTAAGATACCGTATGCCCAGACGGTATTTACCCAGGTCCAATGATTCAAATAATAAGGTACAAATATAAAATTTTAACACATTAAAACCCAAATATATCATTCAATATTAATTTGCAAATAATAATGATAGTACCAATCTTAGTTTATAATTTTAGAAAAACCAAGGACCCTATCAAAATATTTTCCACATTCAAAATAGTCAAAGGATTTAATTTGGATTTATAAAACCACCCAGGCCCTTATTCTTTATTTCTAGAAACTAAAGGCGGAAGTTATACAATTTAATAGAATTTAAAAGTCAAATCTGCACATGGGTGAAGGCTACATTTTTCCCATGCACTCTCAAACTACCAATTTCTACTATCCATTCATTCCATCCGTTCTGTCCTAACTTCACATGGGTGTGACATGGGATGACATCATTATCATCTCCATTCTCTTCTTCTTGTTACAGAACACAATACAGAACGAGTTCTGCAATGTGTTCAACTTCTACCTGTGTATTTCGGTTAGTGGCCCATTGATCAAGTGCCCATGATCAGCCCTCATTAACATGGTCGTCCAAGGCTATATGGCTGGATGTGTGGGCTAGATTTGTGATTAAATCACCCAGTGGACCCCACCATTGCCTAACATCCAAAATAAAACCCATTTTTATGATTAACGCCCCAAATTGTTTAAACCATTAGATTAGGGGCCAGATGGGACCCAATCCCTACGGGTCTACCACCATCAAAGTCGTCCCTGGGTCCCCTATCAGATGTGGGGACCCGATTTGCAAGTGGTGGCCCACCCGGGTCCCATGGTCAAAATCACAAAACAAACCAGTCGATTGCACAGGTTCTGTTTCAAGTCAAGTTTGTAAATGTTCTGCAACAGTAACGCATTAACAAAATAACCCAAATCACCCCCAATCTCCGATCTCATTATTAAGCAAAATAACATCGCAATATTATTAAAAAAAAAGGCATCAAAGGCTTTTACATGCATTGACATGCCAATCAAGGAGAAACAAATATTAAATCTATAAATCATAATTATGTACTTGCCTTTTACCGGGGTTGAAGAAAAATGCACAGATCCTAACCAATACCCAAACCGCGATTCCCACAGCGCTTGAGAATAATCCTATCACCAATCTGATAAAGAATATGGGAAAGAAGTGCTCAGATGAACAGATCTATGGTATTCTTACCCAAAACCTAACATTGGAAAGAATAAGAAGATAACCTAAGCATATGGATCCACTCCTAATGATTTGAAGAGAAGGTTACCTGAGATAAGAAAGTTGAACCAAGAATGCTGGTATCCTCTGATCTTGATTCTGATGGCTGGATCCTAAAGCTGCTATGGCTTGGGAAGTTGAAAAAGGAAGAAGACGAAGAATAACCGGAGGAGTTGTAGAGAGATTAATGGGGAGAGATAAGATGGGTTTTGTTAAAAAAGGGATTAGGTTAAAAAAAGTACTGCTGGGCTTAAGTCATTGGGTAAAAACTACGGGTCAGGCCATCTACCCATTAACCCAACTTACCGGATCCACACATCTAATCTAATGCGTGCGCCATTTAACCCTACCCACTTAAATAACTAAAATACATTCAATAATAATAATAATAATATCTAATTAAATATAATAAGATATTATAGGTTGGACCGGGATCTTCCATCATTTTTCAATTTAAACCTCTAAAACTCAATTCTACGAAACCGTGTAACTCGGGCTAGTCTGGCTGAGTGATCAAATAGACTATTTGAGTCATCCTATTCATGGAACTTAGCTATCAAGTCCAATCAATCCCATCGGGGGCGATTCATGAGAAATTTATAAACTTTGCCCGGATATTGTCCAAAACCTGGGTACACCTACTTGCAGCCCCACTTGTAAGGTTTCAGGAGAGCGAGCTCAAATTATATTATAACATTACATAAATTATATGTATAATATAGAAAATACTCCTTTTGATAGTTAGCTCTCACCGTTTGTAGCAAAAGACGCCACATGGGACTCACCCGGGCCCCACTGATAACAAGACTAGGGGAGTTGAAAGCGCCATCCTTGATGGCCCAACTATCAAGTCTAGGTTCAATCTTATTCTTCTAACCCCCTTGATTCGTGACTCACAAGTTTAGCGACTCATATTAAAAAAAAAATCGACTCTCGATTCAACGGTGTAATCCACTCATATGGGTGCAAACCTATGGGCTCCATCATAATTCATGGGAGTCCCATGTTTGTAGATGGTTCAGATTGGTGATAGGTGGGGCCCATCATGGTATCTCTTATCATATGATGGTGAGAGTTAACTCTCATGGAAGAATTTCCCCACTTTATATAGTATTAATGTGACAACTATACAATAAACGTTTTTCATGTGAGACTCATCTGCATATAAGTGCAGTCTAGCCATGGGGGCCAATCGAGGCCTTGGCAATATGAGCAAGGGGATGGTATACCTTATAAGAGTATGCAAAATATCAACCCCTTCACATCATTCTAACAAATAGGCCATAAGTCTTTATAAAAATGGGACTACGTTTCATCAATCGAATCCTTCATATACACTGACTTCTCCTTCGGGTGGCATCGATCCTAATTTCACATTATGCCAAGTACTATTTGCCATTAGATTTTATCATAAATAAGTTTGCACAGTATATAGCTCATTGAGCTTTTATTTAACCTAACTAGAGTAAAACGATAGTAAGACATTAATTAGTGTGACATAAAATTTTACTTAATGATCATCTAGATAAAAAAGAGATAGATAGAGTAACTCTTAATATGACAAAGAAAAGTTTTACACCACTTTATGCCAATTTCTTTTACTCACCCCAACTTGGAAAAAGTGGAGAGGAGTGAAATTTTGCATTTTTGTGCTATTTTGCTCCAACCTCCTCTTTAATTTTTTCTTTGTTGATTTTCATTTTTTGGTAGAAAGGTATATAGTCATTTTACATGTCATGGCATTATAACAATAAAAGTGATTTTCCTGACAGTATCATGATATTGTCGAGACATCACGAGAAATGAAAGAATCATGAGGAAAACGCAAGGTATTCATGAAAGACAATTAGAACAAATGTAGTAAAAATGGCGACAATCAAAGTTATCTTTTAATTGTAATTTTTTACCAAAATAATAATAATTTTTTTTATTTATATATTTTTCTATTTTTAGTTATTTAGAAAACAACTTGAAAAATACCCCATTTTTGTGCCCGTTGTTAAGCCTGCTTACGCGTAGCAAACTTATTAGGTGTAAGCTCCTTCGTACCGCTCTCAAATATCAACTCATCATCATTATCATCAAAGCATTATCCTCATTATATTTGGGTCGGCATTCCCCCCTATGAATATTTTGCCACCCAAGGGATTAATATTGTTGGGTCAGAGACCTCAGATATGCCTATGTTATCAAAAAAAAAAATAACTATGTTTGAGTTAGCTACAAAAAGTCTGTTTCTCTCAAATATTGGATAAAATTCAAAATTAATTAGTATTACAATAATACCATGATATTTACCAGAACCAATATTTTGTCATGGCTGCAAAGTGCAGTCATTAAAAATCAAGGACAGAATACAATGAAAACTATTGTGAATTTGCATATCCGGACCAAGATAACACTCATTGGACTAACACTCCCTGAATTGATTGATCACCTTCTTCTTCTTCTTCTTTGCTTAATACTATCTTACATGCATGAGGCGTTTCCAACCATCCTACTTCCAATTCTCTGCGTGCATCCGATCAGTTGGGTCCCAGAGTCTGAAAACATATGTGCCGGGTATGTGGTCCGCCCTTTTTTATATAAAGAACTACTTCATTGTGAAGAAAAGAGGAAGGAAAGACAGTAAGCCAAAACAAAACAGCAAATAGTGAGTTCGGTGATAACAGTCTGCCACATCATCTAATAATTTAGGCGATTTTGAAGTTGAAAAAAGTTTAAATTAGATGAAAGAAAATCACCTAAATTTTTAGATGACGTAGCGGATTGTTATTGGTCTACTCACGGTAAAGGTATAACAATTGCGATAGGTGATCTGGCCTCTGCTCCTCACAAGAGAGAATATTGGACCATACCAAATGGCGAGAGCCACTAATAAGGTGGGGCAGTCCCTCCCAAGAGATAACATGGTCCAAACTCACTAAACAGAAAAGTGACAGCAACTTAATTCAAACGTTAGTCCGTTCAGAATTAATGAATGGTTGAAGGTCACCAGCACGTTAGTCCTCACAGGAGAGAATATTGGACCATACCAAATAGTGAAAGCCACTAATAAGGTGGGGCAGTCCCACGCAAGAGATAACATGGTCCAAACTCACTAAACAGAACAGTGACAGCAACTTATTTCAAACGTTAGTCCGTTCAGAATTATTGAATGGTAGAAGGTCACCAGCACAACTCTCTATATAAGTAGCCAAGTTTATCAAAGCAATTCAATCCAGGAAAGAAAGTAAAAGAGGCAGGGGAGAAACCATGGGAAGCTTGAATGCTCTCTCTGCCTTTGCAAGAAGGTGGTAATTCATTTTGTTTGTCTTCAATACTGTCTCAATCCTTTATCTTACATCAGTTTTTCAGAGCATGTTTTCAAGGTTTTTAGCTCTTGATTGCTCAAGTATGTAGGTTATATTATAATCTAACATCTCTTTATGTTTTTAAGCTATATAATTTTATGAAAGTTGTCTCAAGCGTGGTTTGACTGGTTTGGTTATGCATTTATGTGTTAGGTGTCCTGTGTTCAAATCCCTTCACCACTTTTTATGTTCTTTTTCCTTTTGGAGCAATAAAATTTACTGTTATAAATAATAA
Organism: Persea americana; assembly: GCA_029852735.1. Classification (NCBI taxonomy): domain Eukaryota; kingdom Viridiplantae; phylum Streptophyta; class Magnoliopsida; order Laurales; family Lauraceae; genus Persea; species Persea americana. The sequence continues at coordinate 90,106,503 of CM056810.1, forward strand.
TAATAATTTTATCAAAGCTTTAAGAGCCAATACCAGATACATGGCACGAGGCTTCGACATTGGTGAGGATTTTAGAGCTTTTTTTGTGTATTTTTTCTAATTAGTTTAGTAGTAATTAGTAAACCCTTCTAAAAATTTGATGATCAACTTCTTAAATCTTGTTTGTGCAAATTTATCATCATTCATGAATAGGCTATTCATAGTGTAAAATCTCAGTGGCAAATGCGGATTGGGTGAAACAGTTCATCAAATCCGCATTTGCCAATTGTGTAAAATCTTTTCCTTGATTTCTTCATTCTTGAGAGGGTGCATTCGTCCAAGTTTTTTGTTAATCAAAGTGATATACAGCACCAAATTGACCACATATACAGTGTAATCAACTCCCGGCCATTTGGTGTCAGCAAAGTTAATCACATAAGATATCACTTCTGCAAGGCTCATGTAGATTCATGAGGAGCCTTGCAGAGGGTTAGACCAAGCAGCAGTAGGTCCGCATGGGCGCGTGAAATGGAGTGATGAGCATTGGACTCCTAGTAATAGTATAAGATCATATCTCCCATTCAATTGAAGAAATCACTGATTCAAAATGGGAGCAAGATGATTCAAATGAATTCAAGTAAATTCAAAGTGTTGGTTATGATGAAAATTCTTGCTGCATCTGAATTTAATCCTAGTAGGAATGACAGCATTTGCAACTCAAAAATATCACCTTACATCTTTTTCCCACCACTTCCACCATCATATCCTCCAATCAATTGTAGGCTAGAAGGGAAGGTCGCGTTAATCACCGGTGGCGCCAGTGGCATCGGCGAGAGCACAGCTAGACTCTTCTCTCAACATGGTGCCAAGGTCATCGTCGCCGACATCCAGGATGAATTGGGCCACTCGGTTTGCAAAGACCTCGGACCCACAACCTCCTCCTTCATCCACTGCGATGTCACCAAGGAACCAGACATTAAAAACGCAGTCGATATTGCAGTCTCCAAGTATGGAAAGCTGGACATCATGTTCAACAATGCGGGCATTGTGGATGACCCAAAATCCCGAATCATCGACAATGAGAAGGCTGACTTCGAACGCGTCCTCAGCGTCAATGTGACAGGGGTCTTTCTAGGCACCAAGCATGCGGCCCGGGTCATGGTCCCAGCACGCTCTGGTAGCATTATAAGCACTGCAAGTATTTGCTCAAATTTGGGTGCAGTGGCCTCTCATGCCTATACAGCTTCCAAGCATGCAGTGGTTGGGCTGACCAAGAATGGAGCAGCTGAGCTTGGACAATTTGGTATCAGAGTGAATTGTGTATCCCCTTATGCCCTTGTGACTCCTTTAGCTGCCAAGAACTTTGTTAAGACACAGGGAGAGGATCTTGAGAGGGCATTCAGTGTCGCTGCTAATCTTAAAGGGGTGCATCTAAAAGCAGAGGATGTTGCACAAGCAGTTCTTTATTTGGGAAGTGATGATTCAAAGTATGTGAGTGGCCACAACCTTCTGATAGATGGGGGCTTCTCTGTTTCCAATCATTCGTTTCGCATGTTTGATTATTCTTCTGCTTGATGACCATGGTGATGATGATGCTGTTGCTGTTGCTGCTTTTGTAACTGTTGCGGAGGCTTTCCTCTATGGTATTTTAATTAACATATTGTCATCTCCTTAAACTGGCCTTTACTCTATCATTGTTTTTCATTTCAATTACATCTGTCTCTTTTTTTTTTTTTTTTTTGTGTCCATAACCTCCTAACCTCCTAACCTCCCCATTGAAATTCTTAGTTAAGGGTTACCTTTTGTTCCAACAAGGGCTCAAACCTAATTGCTCTATCCGACCTTGGGCAAGGGATTTCGATGTCCCTTATCGGATGAGCTAGTAGGCCAACATGTTAAGACTGACCAATGTATTAGGGACATCAGTTGCTCCAGCCTCCAGGTGTAAATGAGTGGAGCTTGAGTTTGATGAGCCAAGTTCAAAATCAGCTTGCTATCACTAAGGCAAGCTTAACTTTTGCTTGAGGTTGAAACTACTGCCAATGGGTCCAGTAACAAGCCCATCGATCAAATGGGCCACATCAACCTCCACCTCTGTTCAATTCGAAGCCATTAATGAGTTCTTGCCGAGCCCATCGCTGAACCAAGCTTACAGTGCGTAGATTGAGCCCAAGTCATGAGGCAATCGAGCGTAGTCAGGACGAGCCCAAGTTCATGCACAGTGGAGGTGAAACCAGCGGGCCCACGAGCTGCACTCGCTTGTTGAATGTTGATAGCTATACAGCATTTTTGTGTGGAGGTAGTAAAGAAATTTGCATCCTATTCAAGGGACAGACTTCTCAGTAATATTTAATATATCAAACTTAGAGCTGCATTTAGCTGCCTGGGTTTATTTAATGTGAACCAAAATACAAGTGGGTTGGACATGTACCATTGCCTCACTTGATTTTCATCGTTTCAAGCATCCAGGTGTGCCCATAAGGAAAAAGAGCTGGGCGCCATATAAAGTGGCTCTTTTAGAATTCGAAGGACCCTATCCTCTATAAATCCATGATCAAGGGCATAAGCCATAAAATCCAGACTGTAGATCAATATAAAAGTTCCCTTGTGTGTTGACTGGAGACCACATTTCATTCCAATAGGTGTTTGTCCCACCATCAGATTATCACAAGCACATGTTTAACTCCTGATCAATTTGATAGAAGGGCCGAACAACACCTATTGGGGCCGAACAACACCTATTGGCGTCAAACTTAGCCCATGACCGGCACATAGAGAGACATTAATTTTGAGTGGTTTGAATTTATATATGGATCCACTGATTGATTATATACCAGACAAATAATGAAATAGGGCTCCCAAAAAGCGCAAAGAATTATATATATATATATATATATATGAGAAATATTCAAATGCATCTATCCCTCAACATTGAATGAGGGATGCTTCCATAAATAGAAATTTTCAAATAAAAAAGGGGGATTTCAAGTACATAGGGTGAAGTACAAAAGGGGGATTAATGTGCAAAAATGGAAAGTGCCTTCACCCTATGGTGAGGGAAAGATGCACATGAATGTCCTCCTATATATATATATTTGCTAGATAAACAATTAGATATTTAAGTTAGGATATTTCACACATGTTTCACAAATTGCATGACTAGAAGCAATCACTGTGCGAAGCATGTACTAGCGCCATTTTGCAGGTGGGAGGGGGAGGTGTGAAAATGTTTGTTACATTTTGATGTGAAAATGACCTTTATTTACACATCATTTACACATAAAGAGTGCAAACAAAAGTGTAAATGCAAAACAGTACTCATGTGAACAATTTCCATAAATAAATAACTGCAAACCAATGACCGTTCATAGGGATGATTCCTTGGTTGTCTCCATAAAACTAACATCCCTTGCCACTCATGCATAGAGTACACCTAGTCTCATACCCATGGCTTGCATTGGCAACTTCTTCTGGATAAATGGTATCTGAAGTGGCCAATCATTTCACGAGGAAAGGAAAATGCAAAAGGAGAGAAAAGGAAAGGGGAAAAAAAGCAAAGGACACACGTTCCTTCCTCAAAACTATACCATTCCAATAATCAATTGGGAAAACCACAAAGATGAGACACAATCATTTTCTCCTTTAAAAAAGAGTCATCAGAAGACGAGCATATGGCCCATACAGTCCCTACTGTCTAAATAGAATTCTGGGCTCCAATGTGCTCATCAAGTTTTAGTCACCATTGTACTGTTAACGATCAAACAGTTAAATAATAATTATCATTAAACCACATTTAAAGAGTGAGATCAGATGGCTAGAATGGTTTAATTACAGATATCTTTGAGTTATATTTCAATAGTCCGAATTCAAAGGTACAGAATTTTGTGATTATATGCTACAAGGGAAGCCTCACCCGATGACTGACATCAATCCTAGATTGTCAAAGGGGAGATTGATGGCTAGGATCACCCATCAGTCTGCTTTTCTAACTATGGTCAAATCCATAACAGGTGGCCCACAAGATGGAAGGTCTCGATCAGTTGCTCCCCTTACCAGGAGGAATAAACACTTTTTACAAATCATCAATTATCAAATCAAATAAAAAAAATGTTGGGTGGTTCTCATTTTAGATCCTAACAACCAAAATATCTCAAATTCAAAAGGAAACCCATCATCATCTCCATCCCCCACAAACCCCAAAATAAAAAAAACAAACAAACAAATTAATGAAAGAGCAAAAGAGTAAAGATGGGAAAAAGGAGCCAAATAACCCCACCGGTCATGATAAGAGTAGAAGAAGCAGAAGAAGAAGGTAAAAGTCCATGGTCACTTCAAACACCTCCAAAATGACACAACCTCCTCCAAGAAATGCAATCTGTAATACTCCTATCGACGGTCAAATGCACCTGAGATGGAAGATGAGAACCAACAATCTAGCCATCCAAGAGATCATTAGTGATCGGAGGGCGGCGATAGAGAGCGGTAGATTGAAGGGGCGGCGGCTTTTCCATGCTTTGGAGGGTGGAGGTGAATTGGGGTCGTCCCAAGAGAATGAGAGGTGCAGTGCTTGCTCTTCAGTTTTGATTCATGAGAGTGAGGTGAGGTCCTTGTGTTATTATTCATCTTCTCCTGATTTTGATGAAGAAGATGAAGCTGAAAATGGAGATAACTTACATGGTTCTTGTGCTTGTGTAGAGAATGTGAAAAAAGAGAAGGTGGTGGGACGGAAGGGTGGTATTGGTATTGGTGGTGGTGTTCATGGAAGTTGGTGCATGGTTAGCATAGCTTGGATTGTTTTTAGTCTTGTGGTGTTTGCATTTGTTATTATCTATGGTCAGAGTTTTCATGGAAGGGACGATGGTGAGGGACTGATTCCAACATGAAGTTGATCTCTCTCTCTCTCTCTCTCTCTCTCTCTCTCTCTCTCTCTCTCTCTCTCTCTCTCTCTCTCTCTCTCTCTCTCTCTCTCTCTAGTTTTATCCTTTTTTCTCCTTCTGATGTTGGTAATGATGAACTTGGTTGTTGTTTGGATTGAATGGTTTTGAGTTTTTTTATATTTAATCTGTGTCTTTAGTTGGTCATTTCTGTCATCTTTCACGAACAATCCTGTAATTCTTGGTTTTTATTATCGTAACCCTTGTTGAGAATTCTTGGTAAAGGAAGATTGATTCTTCCATGGACTGCATACAATCTGATTTTTTAAACAAAAGATAAAAGATGGCCGTGCTCTCTCCCCTCTCACACACACTTCTTTTTTTAAAGTTAAATACAATAGGCATAGAGGAGTGGATTAGCCACATGCACATATGTTTGCTTCATACTAATCAAGCACACAAGCAGAACTCAATCCACAAATAATTAAAACCAAGTGAACATGGAGAAGAAGAGCTAGTTATTAAGATTAATTCAAGTCTAAATATAAGGCACTAAACGACAAGTAAGCAAGTCTCTAAAGGGAAACATGCTCCTATCACCCCTTTTACAATGGAGAAATATTGACATATAGCGAAAAAGAAGAATCAAAAGACAAATAAAAGGCAAGGATAGAAAGTTGTGAACTTTTCATTGTTGTGATACTCTGCCATCTCTCTTTACTTTTGCGTCCTAGAGGAAATTTGACAATTCCCTGGAGAAGGAAGAAGATCCTCAAAATCATCCCTTGGTGTCCTAATTATAGAGTTCTAGAGAATCCTTCTCCCTTTTACTTGATCGGATTGAAGCAGATTGGCTACCTTGGCTACTTAATTTTTAATAAAAGACACATGTTAGCATGAATTGCCAGAAAATGTATTACCCAAGGGTGATAGTTGATCTCTGCTCGCAAGCTCATGAGGATCAAAGAGGAAGATAAGGGGACTTCTATGATTATACCCAACCAGGGAAAAGGGTCTTTGAACTACCTTTAGGTGAGAAGATGTCAAGCTTTAAGTTAGGACAAGATTTGCACCTAATCCATTTCTTGAAAACTTTAATACTTTGAACAGACATAGACAACTGGCATATATAGGAAGGAATGCATTAACCATATGCTTGATCAATGTTATTAGCTATTTGATTTAAGATGATGATTGGAAGCTATCACTTAGTTATATTTGGTTTTTCTATTTCAGGCCTTCACTCAAATAGCCAATAATATTAATGGGTATGAAATTTGGTGGATAGGCCATTCACAATCCCTCCTTACACTATGGGCCGTTTCTTTACCGAAATTTATTACTAGAATTTGGGAGGTTGGGTTTTTTTGGACATGATGTGTTGAAATGACGTGTTTCTTTCATTAGAGTTTCAAATTCAAACCACCCAAAAGACCTTTTGGATTTCTTGGAATTCCACTCTCTATATCATTTATTAGAATTTCAAATCCTCCATAAAAAAGAGGAATTTGGAATTCCACCTACGGGGACAACTTTTGAAGATTTTGAAATTCTCCCAAACATAAATTCTTGGAATTCTGATAAAGAAACGGGCCCTATGTGTTGTGTGTTGAGGCTCACTTATGGAGTTCAACTTGCCAGGTTTGAATTCTGGAATTTTGACAGTATAGGTGTTGATAAACTTGACTGTTCTCTTCTAATAGTTGAACTTTATAAATTTGGAGCAGAGCAATTTATCCAGCACATGACAATGAGAAAAATTCCACTTTTACTCTTAATTTATGCAATATCCCACATATATAAAATGTCATGTTGAAATATTTTAAAAGAAAGAACGTACAAGTCACTGTATAAAAAGGGTTTTTACTGCAACCTTTCATCTTCTTTCCTCCTTTCCATATATCAGCATTTTCACCTCCCCACTTTTCCCCTGGTATCAAGTGAAACCATCCATCCATTACATTCTCCATCTTCTATTTTAGTAGGTGTCCCACATGCCTCTTGTCATTAGTAAACAGGGCCAAGTGGAGGAAAGGATAATAATATATATTTCAGGAGTTTGGACGAAGGTTTTCACGGAAAGAATAATACATGATGAAGAGAAAATGGATTTTCTAGTTGGGAGTAAAAAGATAAATCTTATTGCCCGCATGCCGCTAGATCCCATCAGATTAAGTAATTAGCATGGGCCAAGGCTAACCTTCCAACCCAATTAGAGTTCAGATTGGGATTTAGACCTTGATAAAGAGTTTTGGATTGGTATCTAACTTGATGTGGAATAATCCCACTAGTCAAGAGAAATGGGATTCTTGACAAGATTGACTTTAAAGAAAGTGAGACATTGAATCGGGATCCTCTGAGGGTTTTGACCTACAGTTGAGTGGACCAATCGCGGTCCACCACATCACCGTGGGGCAACTTGTTCACGGTCACCGTGGAGTAAAACCTCATAGGATCCAAACTAGTGTGACACTTCAAGATTCCTTGTTTAAAGGGGTTATATGGAAACCCATGATTTGATCATCCAAAGATCTAAGCATTTGTAGCGAGTTGGAATGGTCTATAAATGTCGTGAGATACAAGAATATCTATCAAAACCCATCTTGAGCTAGCACATAATAAGAGGCAAAAGTAATTTTTCCGCCGTCTTGTCCTAGTATGAAACACTCTACAGAAAATTCAAGTCAACAATTGCCAAGCAAAGGTCGATCCACCGTCTTGTCTAAAATGAAGGTTGCTAAGTTAATTCTGGAAGCTGGACGTGCCACAAAAACTATAGATTTTCTATTCGCGCTTATTGCAGGATAGACTGCCAACTAGATCCAGACTATCTTGTTGGACATCCACAATTGACCCTATCTATCCTCTTTGTAAATAGGATGATGAAACAGTAAACCACATCTTCGCAGTCTGCCTTTTTGCCGAGACCATATGAGGACTCTTCCCCACCTCAATACACAGACCAGCCAGACACCAGATATTGCCCTCTGGTTATGGAATATTGTCTCTATTCCAAAGCGCAAGCTTGGGGTGGCCTTGTGTTGGTATCTCTGGAAAAATGGAAACAATTACATTTTCCAATATCATCCGGTGAATCCTTTTCATGCATACTCTAAAACTACTAATGCAATACTTGAATGGAATATGTCTCATCTGTATACAAGTCCGAGCAACAATCTTGCAGCTTCACCAAACTGGTGGTTACCACCACCTCCGGGGCAGGGGCAGACCCACGTTAAGAGCAATGGGGTCATTGGACCCCATTGAGACTTGAAAAGCCCACAGATTTTCAATGGGCCGTTGGCCCATGACCCCGTTGACCCAAGAGGCTTGACCCCTTTAAACCTTTTATTCCTAAACCCTTCCCCTTCGAAACCCTTTCCTTTCCTCAACTCAAACATCAAAACCCAAATCCTTTGCAACTCAAAGGCCAAGGGCTCTTGCTCAACGAAATCCCAGCCCTCCCCTTCAAGCTCCGGAGCTCCAGTAGTCCGGCTCCGACACTCTGGCATAGAAGGGTCAAGAGAGCCAAGGAGGTGTGGTTTGATCATTTGAAGCTTCCACCATCTGTCTATCTCAAACTCTCAATCAAGTGAGCATTTGGTAACCACTTGTATGATACCATTCCTTGTATTCAATATCTTCTACTTGCAGATGCTGATATTGTATGAAAGCTTTTAATCCATTGCTAGGATTGAGCAATCTTTTTGTTGAGTCTGGTCGTCTGGGCTTTTCCTAGTTTAGATAGGACCTTGAAGATGGTTGCAAACCATGGGATTGAACCAATAGACACAAGTCATGGTCGGAAAAGATAGTAAATGGGTATTCTTGAGCTGAGCAGTAGAATCATGGTGTTTTGGCTGTTAACTGTGGCCTTTTTGCTGTAAACCCACGGTTAAAATTGAATAACAAGTGATTTTGTAAAAACTGGTTTGCGATTGTTGTACAACCTGTAGACTAACTTGTGGAAAAATAAGAGATATTCCCTATGGAAATATGAAATATGTACCATGCTTGGTGCACAAAACACTATTGCAATTCCCTCAGTTTCTTTTAGTGGTTTTGATTTTTGTTTGAACAAATAGGTGCATGGATATGACGATCTTCTATTGATTTTGAATTATATTTGCTATATTATATTGAGATGGAGTTTCTATTTAGGCTTTTCCTTTCACTGTGTCTTGGAAATATATTGTTAGGTTTTATTTTAGGGTTTGTATCAGTGTTTTGGTGTATCAATGAGAACTTTTAATCGGTCGGTTTACATAAGTTTTTTTTTTTTCTAATGTTTTTGGACTTTGTAGGATTTTTATGATCCTTTTCTATAAAGATTCTGAAAACAGAGATCGTTTTCTTATCGTTTGAATGCCGAATATATATACTTTTTGTGGACTTTCATTGCATTTGAAGCTGTGTATCTCATATCAGATAAGGAGGAATGGAGTTCTTTATTTTGCGATCATGATGGGTTTGATATGATGTTAGTGGCTATGCATATTTGTTTATTTTAATACAATGAGTTGGGGCTTGCACACCTTTGGAGAAATGTTAGCAAAAGTTCAGCTTTTTACTCAAACCAAATTAAATCGTTTGATCGTAATTGGTATGTATGGGTCAGTTGTTAGTTTATTTAATTGCTTGCCCTTAATCATTAATTTGCTGCACTCAAATCCTTTGTCTTTGATATATTGATTTTAGACTCAACTGTAGTTTATTGAAGGTTTGTTTGGTGCTGAGTTTTTAAGGTTTTTAAACAATCCAACCCTCTTTTTTACTGTGATTAAAGGTGAAGATCTATAAAGAATTTCTTTTGTGTAAACTAGAATTCTGTGTTATTCGAAATATATGAACTTGGCCTAAATGTACATCAAATTTTCTCTTATTGGAAATGATTATCCACACATCAAGTTGCTTAGTTGAATTCACAGTAATTCATTTGTAAGAGGGAAGTGAGAATTTAGAAATAAAGGTGAAGATCTACTGTTGTCCATCTTTTTCACATAAAAGAGAAAAGAAAAAAAAAGAGGTACTAATTTTCACATGATAATTATTTTTTACTTCTTTGGAGTTCTCTAGAGTTTCTTTATTATTATTGTGGTTTGATTGCTGATTGATGTGCCATCTTTTTAGTCTAATTTAATTTTCATCCCACTTATTAGAATAAGAAATTGATCTCTTGAGAATTGGGTATTAGTTGTAGGATTTTTTTACCAAAAATAATATCGAGAACCATGTCTTTAAACCATCTTAAATGTGGGGATTACTGGTTGTTGGTGTAATTTTGATGGAGTTAACTTTATCTTTGTATCAGATATGGAGAATTATTACAAAAGAAAACCAACTGCTAATCCATCATCTCCAACATTAGAGAATGATAACAATGATCAAGTGCCATCGTCCTCAAAGAAAAGTTATGTAGAAGTTAACCTAGCAAATCTTCCCGCTGACCCTGGGTTATGGAATCCAATTGCAAACAATCATTGTAAGGAACGGGAACAAATCCGAAGAGCGTATCTACAAAAGGGTCCTTGTCAGCCTCGTGACCATATCTTTCCTTATTCGGAGTTTGGACAAGTGAAAAGACGATTTAATCATGCTTGGTTTAAGGAGTTTAGTAGTTGGTTGGAGTATAGCATTGAAAAAGATGCTGCATTTTGCCTATATTGTTACATTTTTGGAAAGCAGACACATTATGATGTTTTTATAACTAAAGGATATGGGAATTGGAAGAAAAAAGAAAGAATTGCAGATCATGTGGGAGGCCCTAATAGTGCTCACAATCAAGCATATGAGAAGTGCCAGAATCTACTAAATCAGAAACAACACATCGAGACAGTTATTATAAAGCAATCGGATCAAGCTCGAATAGAGTATCGAATCTGTTTGAAGGCAACACTTGATTGTATTCACGCCAAGGGTTGCCTTTTCGTAGTCATGATTAATCTGAGAAGTCTAGCAACATGGGTAATTTTCTTGAACTTTTGAAAGTAATTGCCCAACAAAATGAGTCCATTAAAAGAGTTGTATTGGATAATGCTCCTGAAAACCTGAAATTAACTTCTCCTAAGATTCAAAAGGGCATTGTGAGTGCAGCTGCATTAGAAGCCACACGTGATATCATTTCCGAACTTGGAGATGCGCCATTTGCCCTTTTAGTGGATGAGTCTCGTGATATCTCTATGAAAGAGCAAATGGCCATTGTTGTACGCTATGTGGACATGCAGGGATGTGTGATTGAGCGTTTTCTAGCAATAGAACATGTTACATATACTACTGCTCAATCACTTAAGGGGACAGTCGAAGCGATATTTTCTAGGCATGGATTGAGTTTAACACGTTTGCGTGGGCAAGGTTATGATGGTGCTAGTAATATGCGGGGTGAGCTTAATGGCCTGAAAACACTAATCATGAATGTGAATCCCACTGCATTCTATGTTCATAGCTTTGCTCATCAGCTTCAGTTGAAGCTCATTGCTGTTGCAAAAAACCACCAATCAATTGCCCAATTCTTTGACTCAATTTCTCAAGTACTAAATGTCGTTGGAGCCTCTAGCAAACGCAATGACATGCTGAAACATATACAAGCTGCTAAAGTTACCGAGGCACTGGATAATGGTGAACTTGAAAGTGGACGAGGTTTGAATCAAGAGACTAGCCTCAAATGGCCTGGGGATACACGTTGGGGCTCGCATTATGATACATTGCTTAACTTGATCCTCATGTTCTCTTCTGTAGTTGATGTGCTTGAAATTATTTCAAAAGATCATACAAGTGAGCACATGGGTTTTGCATGTAACTTAATGCTTCAACTTGAGTCTTTTGATTTTGTATTTAAAATGCATTTGATGAGAGATTTATTGGGGATCACAGATGAATTATCAAAGATATTGCAGTGGAAAGATCAAGATATTGTCAATGCCATGGAACTAGTAAGAATATCAAAGGAACGACTACAAATGATGAGAGATTTTTTTTGCTAATTGGTAAATTTGTATTGAAAGGAGAAAAAAGTGCAAAGCCCCCAGACAGAGAGAAGAAAGAATTACACAACAAAAAGGCCACCTTTAAATAAGAAGTGGCTAAACAAAACATAAAGGCCACCTTTAAAGAAGAAGGGGCTAAACATAGATAAGATAAAAGCTGAAAGAACAAAGAATCAAGTAACTACCTAAAGAGGATGATGAAACCAAGAAGCACCTTGAACTCTGGTCAGCCAAAATAGCTGAACAGCTAGAAACGCTGGACAGAGAAAGCTCCCCTCCCCTTTCTTTGCTGAAGCCTACAGCACCCTAGGACCAGGCGAACCCCTTCTGGCTTAGCACTAAATTGAAGATGGCTACAGCAAAACCGAGCCTAACACAAATGATGAGAGATGATGGGTGGGATTCTCTCCTTTCTGAGGTCTATACATTTTGTGATAAAAATGAAATCATCATTCCCAATATGGATGATTTGTTTGTTGATCGAAAGCGATCACGACGCAAATCTGAAGTGACAAACCTACATTACTTTCATGTGGAGATATTTCTCACTAGTATTGATAAGCAACTTCAAGAGCTCAACCGTCGCTTCAATGAGGTGAACACCGAGTTGCTTCTTTGTGTGGCATGCCTAGGTCCAAAAGATTCATTCTCCGCTTTTGACAAGATAAAGTTGATCCGCCTCTCGCAATTTTACCCAGTTGATTTTTCATATTCAGATCGAGTGAAACTTAGTAATCAACTTGCAACTTACATTATTGATATGCGCAGCAACAATAAATTTCAGAAGTTAAGGGAATAAGCGGTCTTGCTCAGAAGATGGTTGAAACAAGAAAGGATATTTTGTATCCTTTAGTTTATTTGCTTCTAAAGTTGGCTCTAACCTTACCAGTTGCCACTGCTTCTGTCGAGAGGGCACTTTTAGCTATGAGCATTGTGAAGAATCGATTACGCAACCGAATGGCGGATGAGTGGATGAATGATTGTTTGCTTCTTTATATAGAAAATGACAAATTTGATAGCATTGATGATGAGAGAATCATGCAACGCTTTCAAAACATGAAGAACCGTCGAGGACAATTGTAACAAGTTTCTCTTAGAATTGTTATATGACTTTTGATAGAGAATGTTAGTTGCTTCATGCTTGATGTATTTAAATATTTTGTATCTATTTAAATGCAATGCATTCTCTCTTTTGCCATTGATAATGTGAATAAATAACATTAAAATAATGTGAATACATAACAACAAAATAATGTTTGAAGTCTTCAATTGATCATCATATGCCCCCCTCGAACGAAAATCCTGGGTCCGCCACTACTCTGGGGTGGCTTAAGCTGAAATTTGATGGTTCCTTCAACACCAACAATGGTAAATCAGATATCGGCGGACTAATTCGTGATCCATATGCATATGGCAAGCTAGTGATGACTTACACTGCGGAAGTCCATGCTAAACATCCTCTGGAATCAGAGCTCCTAGCACTACAGAGGGAAATTTCTCATGCCACTGAACTTGATGCCTCAGCTATCCAAATCGAGGGTGACTATCCTGCACTCATCACTACTGTCCAGAACTCAGCTAACCTGACTTGGGACCTGATGCCACTTGGCAACATAGCAAGAGTATGCTAGCTTCATTGCATACATGGACGATCAATTACTGCAAGTGCACTGAAAATAGAGTGGTAGATCTACCAGCCAACTATGAGCTCCCTGACATGCTAGAGGCGAGAGCCTCCCTACCATAACACATTCGCAACACGCTGAATTAAGATAAGGAACGTGCAGAAGACAACAACAGGACATTTTCCCATCTTCCCCCAGAGACTCAAGCTTCTTCAAGCTGCCATAGTCATGGGGAAAGTTCCAGTCGCAATCATTGCAAAGGAGGAATGACACTTTTTTATCTAAACCTAGAATCTCATGCGACTTCCATCCATAGTTGTCAAGTTCATTTTGGAAGCCGTTTCGGTTTGGTTCTAAAATGAAACATCTTGGGTTATTCGGACATTTCACCTTCCAATTCGTAAATTTGTTTTGAAAAATATAAGAAAATTATATATCTATATTAAAAATATATAGAAAATTTCATTCTACCAAGTATCACAAATATAATTTGCAAAAGATATGGTTCAAATACATCCCCTCTCAAATATAAGTGGGCCTCACGTGCTGTAACTCATTGAAAAAAAGAAATTGTTTAATGGAATATTTAATAACATCAAATAAAGTGTAAAAAATACTCAGAGAGAGGAGATGCACCAGCCACCAGGTATTTCACAAATAAATAGTCAATTGATACTCAATGTTTATTTTTTAAAAAAAATCAGATTCTATATCATCAGTCAATTGAGAACAAATGGAAATTGCAAAAAAGTGGGCGAAGTTATCTGATGCCATATTATTAGTCAATAGCAACACCCCTTTCGTTCTCTAAAGAGGCCTCACGTTATTTGATCCAAAAAAGAGAAGAAAAAAGAAGGCATGGGCCTCACGTTCTGGCACCATAACACCATTGCATCAGGACCCATTATTTTATCAGTTTCAGCAAATAAAATCGTTGGGCCTAACTTCCCATAACTCATCAGGACCCATTATTTGTCCCACATGTTCTGGACTACACCATATAAGGCATCCCAGATTTCGTAAATCCCTAAAAAACGAAACTTGCAAGTCCCCAAAGAAAACCATCGATAAAATGCGTAAATGGTGAGCCTGAAATGGAAGGAGAGGGAGAGATCGATGCATACCTGAGGATCTGCGAGATTTTCTTGCAAAGAAATCAGGCAAAGCACGCAAAGGAGAAATCAACCAAAGATCTTCGCAAAGAATCCAATCGACGGCCTTGGGGAGGAGAAATCCAATCTTCAGATCTCGGCGAGGGAGAAACCCAATCGAATAGCCTTCAATGGAGGAATAATCTCAAGATATTCAAAGGGGAATGGGGAAATAAAAGATCTTGTGGCTGATACATGCATCTTTAAGCCCAATTTATAGATTGAAAGGGATTTTGAAAGCGGCATGCCGTCGAATGAGAGGAAGACGAGGCGTTTCTGCTCGAAAGCAGGTATTTTGAATTTATTTCGTTTAGATTCGCTCAAATGCTCAACTACATTAATTTTTTTTCTTCTGTAACGGTCTTCCCCTGATTCGTCCGAGGTAATGTTTGTCTGAATTTTAGTTTCTTATCTACGAATCCCTATATTTCGGCGAATAGTAACAAATTATGAACCGCACATCTCAATGCGAGATGTTCAGTTCGGTAATGGTTTAGAAACGAAAGAAATCGGAGATTTTGTCCGAATTGAAATGAACTTGACAACTATGCTTCCAGCATCCATTGTCCTGGGGAGAGCTCCAGTAGCAGTCATTGCAGAAGTAGATCTGCCTCAACTCAGGAAGAATGGAGAGTGAGGTTTTTTACAATCGACACTAGTGACATTCGGTAACACGGCAAATCTTGGAAGTTTTTTGTACTAAGATGATATCATGTCTTTGCTTTTGTCTTTAGTTGCTTCTTTTGTAGGCCTCCAGTGGCGGACCAGGAATTTTGTTTAGGTGGGGCTAAATTTTTCTAGACTTTGACATTTCCCACATCAACAAATAGTGAACGAGAAAATGAATTGTATTTAGAAAAAAAAAAAAAAGTAGTTAACACTCAATTTCTATAATTTTATACGTGAAAGGCCGTTTGATTTGATAAATGAGATTGAATAGCTAATACTATCTAATGGGGCTATGTGTAGAGCATCCAAAACACCTTCATTTTTATATGATTCTACACGTGTTTTGAGCAACATTGAGCTTTTTCCTCAACATTGTACCTGGACATATATTGAGAAAAAAGAGTAGAACATTACAGTGGAGCCCAATTATTGAAATCCGAGCCGTGTAAAATAAAGGCCTTCAAATGTATACGATATTGAGAATCAAAATTAATTCGACCATTCGATTGACTTTTTCATAAAAACTCGATTAACATAATTTTATATATATTTATTTCTATTTTCAATCAAACTATTAACCCAAGAGTGGAACTGACTCAGATGGGTATCTCTATACTAATGGGGCTGTGACGTTGGAATCTGGTATTGGTTTAATGGGTTCGTAAGTATTCTTATTTTGTTTTTACTCCAAAGCACTTGTCATTTCAACAAGGAGACACTTTCCAAGTGTCATAGCACTTCATCTCTCAAGACTCCCTTGAAGACTTTCTTAGTTTTTAGAAGTTTAATACTTGTATGACCCTACTATCCTAATTTTATTAGATTATTTATTTCAACATGTGTCTTAATTAGATTGGAGCCACACTTTCCAAACAAGTGTGCAACATACATGGACCGCATATAAGTGACCCACATGTGGAACTGCAACTTTTAGTTTATGGACAAAAGTAGAAAACATTTTGGGGGCAGGGCAGTCCTTTGGGCATAGCCGGGCCCATTATAATTTTTTGGGGTTTTTTTTAGCGGACCTGGGGAGACCGCCCTAGGTCCTCATCACCTAGGTCCGCCCTTGGGCCTGAATTACAAACTCATCACTGTTTTATTAACTCTATGTCTTAAATAAACTCCACTTTCAGCAAAAAAAAAAAAAAAAAAAAAAAAGGTCGATTTATGGATGTCTATTAGATTAAAATCCCTTAAATTCTCAATGTTTTATACCTGGTGTCATCATTAAAAATAAAAAGCAATATTCATTCACTCTACCTTTTTTTCTTTTTTCTTTTTTTTCTTTTTTTTTTTGGCTGATTGGTAAATTGTATTAAGAAAAGGGGAAAAGAGAAATGGGCAAAAAAACCCCAAGGCCAAAGAGGCTACAGTAACAAAACGAGAAATAAAGAAAATACAACAAGGAGAAACAAATTAGCTATACAGAACATGAGCATGAAGTTAGGCCATACCCAAGAAGACCAGGATAGGATGATGATGTATAGAGATCTTAGCTGCAGATTGAGATATGATCATACCTTTGGTGCAATCCTCAAGGATTACCTTTTCACGCCTTAACTCGGCTTTACGATTATTATGCTTGGAGACATTGCGAAGAAACCAAAGGGCAGAGATGGAGTGGAAGAAGATTGCAATAGCCTATTTTCTTCTGGAGACATCTTCACCAGCTGAAATGGCTTCCCAAATAGCTGCAGCTGAGGTAGGAGTGAGGTGAAAGAGGCCACATGGACCAAAAAACATTTGCCAACTTATAGGAGAAGAAAAGGTGAATATCTGATTCTTCACAAAGGTGGTAGATGTAACATCTAGAAGCCATATAGCAACCTCTGGTTTGAGCCACAGTATTAGTTGGAATTTTCTTAAGAAGCAGACGCCAAGAGAAACAAGCCAAACTAGGATTCAATGAGTCTGTCATGGCTGTTGACCAGCCCAATTTGAGCAAAGAGGCCTCCTTGAGCTCCTTTATCCTCCGAAGCCCAAGCCCTCCCTCCTATTTTGGTAAACAGACAGTATCCCATTTGACAAGGGTGCTCCTAGTTCTCTCCGAAGAACCCGACCACCAAAAATGTCCTCATAAGTCTCTCTCTTCCAGATAGAATGGGTCACCTGCAGGATGAAAAAAAAAATAGTCACATCAGTCATTTATATCCATCTCATCCAAGGCGGAGATGAAATCAACCTTATTGTGTAATTGTCTTTTTTATTCCTTTAATTAAAGAAACAGGAAAGTTTGATAGAACAAAATTTTGGCACGTACTCATTAGCAGTCAACCTACATGGTGTGGTAATGTCTATTGAACACACCACTGATGGTAGACTCGGGATTTTCATTTAAGGGGTGCACACCCAAGAAGGCAATTTAGTTTTAGAAATAAACCCTGGATTGATATGTGGGTTTTGGGGGTGAACCTAAGATTTTTATGTGAATTTTAGTAGTATAGCCAGAATTTCTCATTATGGCTTTAGAAGTGGGCCGAGATTCAATGGGTGCGGACCACCCCCCCGCATGGATGTGCGACACCACCATCTTAGACAACAAACACCAAATCAGATTTTATGTCTAGATCGTTTCAATTTAGTTAGTATCTTTCATTGAACATTTTTCATGCTAATTACAATTCTCCAAGTTGTGTTTCTTTTTTCCGTTTGATTATCCTTTTCAATAAGAATGTATAAATATCAATAAAGTTTAAGAAACAGGGGGAACTTTTGGATTATTATTTCAAGATTTATAATTTTTCTCACTGATTAGCGTTTTCCACCCTTCAATCAAACAATTGGGTTGACTCGGTCGATGACTCAAATTATATATGGTTCACTGCATGCATCTCCCTTTGAGATCAACAGACAACATCAACCAGATCGATCAACATCGGATCTACAATTTGTGACGACTAGTTGTAGCTAGGGCCCATCATCCTACCAAGGCTAGGTATGGACATCCACAATGGAATAGTTAGTTAATTAGATCAATGAACTATTGGCCACTCTTATCCCTTTTCTTTTGGTTATCATCCTATCATGGGGCCCACCTCAGACACCTCCTTGACAATTTTGATCAATTATATGAACCATCGTTCCCAACAGTTTGGATCACTACACCATGTGTCGTTCTTGCGAGCCAATCGAATAATGTATTTGCTCATGATACATTTTAATTACATATTAGTAATGGCAAGAGCCAAACAACTAATAAACTGAAGATACAAACATTCGTAGATAGGCAAGAACCAATACTACTTTACATTTATATAACTAGATGCTTAGCTAACCATAGTAAATCTTTTCATCACTGTAAACCATTAGACTGATCATTTGTCAATTGATATATACCATCCTTTGAGAAGCACCCTCTCTCAAATGACCAACATAAAAAGAAAATGAAGTTGATCTACGAATAGAATGGTTGTTGATACTTTCCTTCGAAAGCTTGCTAATCAGACTTTTATACTATTTATGAAATGATATGACACAAATTACCATGATAGATAATAAATTATAAACAACTGTTCCCCCATATTAGAAGTCCATTGGCAGATACCCCATATCATTATTCGTTTCTATGCATTAGCTAAGGACCAATGTTACACCAGCTCTTTACAGATGACTCATTCAATCTCTCTTGTTTCAGACATCAAAAGATTTAGTAACCGGTGTAGATTTGCATTTGGCTTAAGATATGCTCAAAGTTGTCAGTCGATTTTTCGATTGGATGAGTGTGAATCCCTTCATAAGTAGTCACCACAACCCCTTCGTCCTTTGATAGGCGTTGAACTTGCTTCTTGACATTACAACCTTGATTGGTGCATCTGTAGTAGCTTCTGCAAGTAAATGGAATATGAGATTAGATATACATTTTTTAATAATCTTTTGTTCTTGAACAGACTTTTTTGGGCAGTCGAATTATGAAGACAATGATCTTGGAATCCCAGGTGTTGTGATCTAAGGCCTACGAGAAGAGATCAATCAAACACAAGAGAATATAGAGATTTACGTGGTTCGGCTTTTGACCTACGTCCACGGGAAAGACGGGAGAATTCACTATACAATCAGAAGAGGGTATACATCATAAAAACCCCTAGTCTTTATTTATAATATCAGCTCCAAAACCCTGTACACTCAAACACTACTTCTAATCACAGTAGACATATAATAATAGACATACTTCTAATCACAGAAGAACATGGACAATGCTGGGGCCCATATTTCCCTTGGACGTAGGCCAAAAGCCGAACCACGTAAATTTCTCATGTGTGTGATTGATCTCTTCTCGTAGGCTCTAGATCACAACACCATGTTTGATGTGATCAGTTCAGTAAACTAGGAAATTGATCCACTTAATTCAATTGAATTGTCATAGGGCTCAATGCACCAAACAAAGCAAGTAGAAGCACTGTGTAACACATGATGTATCCGACGGTGGATGCAGCTCCAACTGAAGTAAAGCTTGGCCCAACTCCAATAGATGAGGGACATTATTAAGCAGCATGATTTCATAAGTGGTGAGGCCATCTAACAGATTTAGAAGCTTGGGCTCAGGGAATTCTCTGTGTTGGATGTGGATTCACTTGTAGAACTCCTTAAACTGAACAGTGTGTCTCACATTGGCGGTGGGATATAGATATGGAGCCAACTATGGACCAT
The DNA here is from genome assembly GCA_029852735.1 of Persea americana. Classification (NCBI taxonomy): domain Eukaryota; kingdom Viridiplantae; phylum Streptophyta; class Magnoliopsida; order Laurales; family Lauraceae; genus Persea; species Persea americana. Next base: position 90,126,434 of record CM056810.1, read on the forward strand.
GAAATGTTCCCACCCCTCACTATCATCACATGATCCCAACCTACGATAAAGAACTTGAAAAATGGTTGGCTACGATCATCCAATCAAGGAGATAAGTTGTGAACTTTGTCTCCTTGGTGTGTGTCTCCAATCCCACAGCCATGGCAAAGAACTATGACCAAATTATGGAAGTAAGTCTCTTCACAAGATCACTCCTCTACTTTTAAGTTTCATTACTTCACTATTTTTTTACTTTCTCTCTCCTCTATTTTTAAGTCTCTCTCTCCTCTATGTTTTACTCTCTCTCTCTCTCTCTCTCTCTCTCTCTCTCTCTCTCTCTCTCTCTCTCTCTCTCTCTCTCTCTCTCTGTAACATGTGAGCATCATAAAAAAGAAAATAAGTATAAAATGGAGAGAGCAACCCCAACCAATTAATCAAGTCACGTCAACTTGATCTTTACCATATATCCCCAATCTTTACTTGCTTTGCATCAATAAGATCTTCATTTTCAAATGAAAGCTTCTGCATAACAAGTTATGGTGTTTAAGTGTAATTTAAACATAAGTAAATGCTTAGCATGTTGGTGGGATCCCTAGACGTCATTTGACACCATGAAATATAAGTGTTCATAGTAGATTAGTCCTCTATCAAAAATTAATTTCATGTTGAGTTTTTATTCGGTCGATTTATGGTGATGCCTTCCAGCTATAGCTCTTAAGGTGATGGACCTGGGGGGAGTGTGTATGAGTCAGTGTATGCGTACTTCAAAAGATCATAATAATAATAAAAAGAAAATTTATTTTGATAACTTCTTGATTTCTAATTTTGAGTTTTGGATAAATGTAACATCACCAACTACTTATTTTCCGTGAGTCTAAAGGGCCAACACAAGCTACAAGGTAAACCTAGTCTTTCACAGTTCAATCTTTAAAGCAGTGTCAAGAAGTTTAGAGGAAATGATCAGAAGCCTGAGTAGAATCTACTTGCATCAACACGAGCTACAAGATAAACCTAGTCCTTCATAGTTAAATCTTTAAAGAAGTATCAAGAAGTTTAGAGGAAACGAGAGGCCTGAATAGAATCTACTTGCATCTTGTAGTGCTGTTTTAATTTTGAATACTCTTGTATAAGAAAACAGGTCATCATGGTCGGGTCCCAGGTCCCTGACCTTATAAACTACAAGAGATAATCATGGATTACTCATCAACCAAAAATCAATTCTTATTTTCAACTTCTAGTTTTCTAATTATGTAGACTTTTACTAATTTTTATTCTAACCATTGATTTTGAAGTCTTGAATCTAGGGCAAGGAATGCCCGATAGATGTTACCATATGAAGTAGGCGGCTAAGTATTCCACATCCTCTTCTATTTCATGGGTCTAGTGTCATCAGAGGGATTAATCACAGAGGAATTGAACAAGCCCAAAATATCTAATTTTTATATGAATTCTCAAGAATACATTGAATTAAAAGGAAGAACACAGAAGAAATATTTGTAGTGTAACGGTGCATTAAGTAAATATGTGACCTAACTAATTTCAACAATAGCAATATCCATGGAATAGTAGTATATAGTACTTAACTTCAATGCTAGAAGGAGACACTATAGTTTTTTTTTTAAATAGCTCCCTTAAATACAATTAGAACCAAGGTACACACAAAATCCATTAACACAGCATCAAATATTAACAGGTCATTGAGCTGAATAAGCATCAGAAAAATTATATAAATCAATAATAGATTGAGAAAGAATACACACGTAAAGGAGGCAACACCCCTAACATATTTAAGGGTACGTTTGGCTACTTAAAAATGAGTAACAGTAGGGGAATGCATAAACTGACATGCAAGATTAACTATAGAGGCAAGATTAGGCCAAGTAAGTAAGATAATGAAAAGATACAACAATATGATGGTAGAAAGTTAGATCAAGAGGAGAGGACAAGGAATTTGCACTGAAAATCATTTACATATGTAAATGATACACATGCATAATGGTTATACATATTTACGTTTGCTTGCACCCATTCACACATATGATGGGAAAATGAGGTGAAAAAATGGTGCGTAAATTAAGTCATTTAGGCACATAAAGAGTCACACCTCTTGTAAAAGTCGATTGCACCAGCTCTAGCACAATGATTGTGTTCCCATGGGCACTATCGACCATCCTTTTTTTTTTTTTCAATCCCATAGGGCCCATAATTGTAATCTAAACACACACGAGTATGTATATATATGTTGTCGAGTGGGTTCCACCTGAGGGGAATTATTGACCCGAGGGAGAATATTGAAAAATATTTATAATGCCTACCAACACCTCAAGATTCTAGTAGGATGGTTAGTTAAAGAAACTTAATATGCTGTCAAAGTCTACCAATTGTGAGTTCGAAACTCAGGATGAATGACTCGGCACTTAAAAAAGATGCATGTCATACCGAAGGAGGGTGTAAAGAGAATGGGCACCAACCGGGGGGAGTATTAACAAGTATTTATGTCATCTCTACTATCCCCTCAAGATCTTGGTATGAATGGTTAGACAAGGAGATTTACTGCAAAAGAGTCTAACTTTTAGTGGCAAAAACTATATTTAGTGGCAGAAAAAAAAATTTACTAAAGGCCAAATTCTCAGCTACTAAAAGTTAGTTTTTTTTAGTGTTAATAATTATTAATAATGTATATATATATATATATAGAGAGAGAGAGAGGAAGAAGAATATAGCAAACATAAAGGCAAACAAGAAAGAGTTACATCAGTGAAGCAGTTCAATGGCTTCTCTGGTGAAGTTGCAACATAGGCATGTTCTTCGAAGGTCCCCCTATCATAAGCCAAAGATCTACCATCTTATATTTATCAACCAATATAAGTATAAAGCATTTGTGCCCCTTTTCTTACCTTAAATTGAGTTCTTACAAATTCACAGTAAAGTTCGTCTTATGGGAAAGGTATTGAAGAGGCAAGAGCGTAGGGCCAACAGTAGAGAAGTAATTAGGAGAAGCACTTTCTTAGGACCCAATACATATGGTGTCGGTGGGTGATCATTTCCTATCTAATTACTTGGTGGCCCCTCTGGTATCTTCACCTTTATACTGTTAAATCTCTTATGGAAAGGCATTTTAGAAATGCCAGGAGTGTGTAATCGATTAAAAAATGACTCTAAACAGGGAGTTTGGCCCTAAACTATGGGCTCAAGGTCTAAAGCATACATGATTAATGTCACACTTACCAGTTAGATATCCTCTAAAGCCACAAATTGCTCGGAAGGAAATCTTATGAAGACTACCAACACTATATAAGCCCACATAATCTTCTAGTTATACATGGATACCCAAAAAATTGAAAAAAATCTATCTACAAAAAAGCAAAATTCAAGGCTATCAAAACCTGAGTTAAAGCGTACATCCATGCAAAGATACATCCTCCTTGCATGGGCACCAAAGAATTATCTATGGTTTTGAAGTGCACCACCTTTCTTAAATTAGGTTTTTGAATTTGAAGGGCCACCTTGGTTCTAAGAACATGGAAAGAGATCCGATGAAGACTCATCTAACTAAAAGAACCACAACAATATTCCACTAATTTACATGCACTCTTGAAAATATTATTACCCTAATGCAAACCAGTAAAGCAAAATCAATGACATTTCCCATCACCAATACCAAGAAGGTGTGCAAACATCAAGGTATTGGTACTATCAGATCGAAGTGTGTATAACAAATAAAAAGTAGAACTAGTCCACTCAATAATGGTACATATTGGTTTTGCACTACTCCTTTCTTCGCTCTCTGTTGATTTCTTCTAGTGGACTTACCTTTCAAATATATCACATCTTTTTAGTGGAATTTTCTTTTCCAAATTTTATGGCAAGAATTGGAAGTGATAATTATGGCATAAACATTTGTGACACTAGTGGGGTTAGAGATGATAATTTTTCAAAATATCTCTGTAACATGGACCCAATGCCCCCCCTCCCCACACCCACATACAAACACACACACACAGAGAGAGAGAGAGAGAGAGAGAGAGAGACCTTGGATATTTGTTGTTTTTTACAGCCTTTTGTCCATACTTCCTCCAACGATAACCATCATCAAGTATATCCACCTGACTTCTAGTTTGGAAGGCAAACCTTGGCTTCCTAACCTTCTTCTCTCCCTTCTTTTTGCCTGGTTTCATCTCATTTTCGGACCCAACAGCGGTTCTTTCCATTGGAGAAGTGTTGTTATCAATTGAAGGTTGATTATCAATTGAAGGTTGATTATCAACCCCTGTCTTGAATCCCAGAAGCCCACTTCTGTTTTGATGGAAGTTGGTGAGAAGATTTGGTGGAGCCATGTTATTTGAGAAAGGAGTGATAAGATGGAAAGGAGGAAAAGGAGACGAGGAAGAAGATGAAGGGAATAGAATCTGGCAGTTCTCCATCTCCGCGTGTGTGTGAGAGAGAGAGAGAGAGAGAGAGAGAGAAGGAGGGTTAATGAGATATAAAGGGGGTGGCGGCGGCTAAGAACAACGGTCTCATTTCATCGTGACAAAGAAGAGACAAAGAATGGTGTCGTAAACGGCACGCAATTGTAGACCATATTTGATGAAGATCTCATCAAATTATTAGGGCTTTTTTTTATATAAACCCTTGCATTTGGATCTATTTACATATAAACCCTTGCATTTGAATCAAAATAAAATATGCAATTACAAATCATTAAAAAGAGGCTATAAAATCAAGATTTAGGATGATTTAACAAAAGTGATACTTAAAATTTTGAACTATGTGCTAGAATTTTAGGTGCTATAAAAACGGAGCTACCCTATGTGCAAGAATAGCTGATTGACAACCCTAGTTAGGTATGTGGTCTCATAATGTAAACATTGTGTATGTCATAAATTAATGAATAACTATATACTATGTACTTAAGTCTAGTAAATTATGGGGGTCCATAGTCAGTCTCTAACAGTAAGATTTGAGAAAGAACTACAAACCTATTTTTAGATTGGACTCTAATTTTAAGCAAAAACAGATTGGACTCCAATTAATTTATTAAATTGACATCCAAAATTTAATTTTGCAATAGTCTCTTATCCATGGTTTATTGAGATATATATATATATCTCAAGTGCACAACCATAAATAGATTATATTAAACGAGCTAGAAATGCAATTTCCTTTTTTCACCAACAAAACTATGTTTTAAATTAAGCTTTATCTTTAAAAGATTATCATTTTTTAAAAAACAATCAATATTAGTCGATATTTATGAGTTTAACAAAGAAATGTTACTATAAAGAATATCGCCTAATATATTTAGCTAGTTTTGGTCTTCTCTTAAGAGGCTTCACTTTGGATAAGACCAATAGAAAAAAAATAAGTTTTATGGACAATAAGGCTGTCAAATGGCCAGATTGAATTGAGCCCGAGGTTTTGTTGTTTTGGGTAAGGAAAGATGTATCATTAAAGGAGGGAAACAAACAACATAAATAAAACTACAGATAATATCACAGCCCAACAATCCAAAATAAAAAAGACATGAAGCAAAAATACTTATCCCAAGCCCAAATGAAGTTTAGTCCATCTTGTCCCCACTTTAATTGCAAGGTACTAAGCCACCATGTTAAGATTCTTGGGAATGTGGATAGCTTCAAAACACACAAAATCTCTTTCTCTTGCCTGAATGTCTCTAATGATAGGATGAATGAGCCAGTCAGGATCACCATTGATTACTTGAACAACATCCGAAGCATCCAAGCACAAAATTTTTTATGACTAGTCACTGCTAGTGATAGAATTTAATGCAAAGAGAGCCGCCCAATCAAGCCTGAGCTTGTTTGAGTCCCAGAGGGCTTGTACTACCTAAGCCCTTACCATTCCCTGGCAGGCCAAAGCTCTTGAAGAGAAAATCAATTTTGATTAAGTTTCTTCACTACCAATGGGCACCAAGTGTAAACCTAACTTTAAAAGCCACTCCTTTACCCCAAGCGTGGGCCATCAATGCAGTAATTGAGTTCCAATGAATTCAATATCAAACAGACAAGTGGATCCTATATAAAAAAGAAAAAGAAAAAGAAAATTTTTTTTCGAGATTTCTACGACATTATGCCATTGGTATTTGTAACACTTTTTTTTTCTAGGCTGTGTCCAATCCAATAAGTGGGCCATCGGGGCTGAATTTGGATGAGGCTAAACCATACACCCAATACCTAAAGAGAAGTGATCCCATGCTATTAAAATACCATGTAAGAATCACATAAGAATCATTCTCAACTAAACCCACATATGCTCAAATAAACCCACATATATGTAGATAAGCCATTGCACAAAAATAAGAAAGAAAGAAAGATGAAAAGAAAGAATCATGTATGGCTTATTTACATAAAAATCACCTAATTTAAAAACTAATAATATAAGAATAAGAGCCAATATAAGAATAACAAAAGAATAATGCTCAAATAAATTCACAAATTGGCGAGCCTGCAAAAAATCTAACCAAGCCTTGACCTTGGGCTTTTTAATGAAAATTAAAAGTCCTCATTTTTGCAGGCTTTTTGAGGGTCAAGCTAGACCGGGTATCGTCATAGGAGGATCCGAACAACTCTAAATGAAACAATGATGAGGTTTCATTTTTCTTTGGGTACGTTTCTGTAGGCACTTTTTTTTTTTTTTAGCGGAAATGGAAAGGTAAGGCCTCTTTAGATATGTTTGCACAGGCACATTGTCGCGGAAAGGGAGATGAAAAAAAGCGCCTAAAATCTATGGTTTCTGATGTGATCTTGTTTCGTGTGCTTACATTTCGGCGACGAAAGTCGAGATTTTCTCCTGATTTTCTGTGATATGAAGGAAAAGCAGTCCGACCTCTTAGTCAAGAACGGAAAAGCTGAAGAAAAGGAAAAGCGCACACACTCTTTATATTCCACAAAGTCCTTTTTTGTTCAATGCAAAGAGACTCACTGCAAAATAACCCTATTCTGTGTGATAAAAAACACAAGTGTGACCTCTCTCGGTCAGAAATGCATTTCCGGGGAAGAGAACCCGTATTTCCTCTTTCACTGCATTACACAAATAAGCCCCTATAACATTTTATCAAATTGCCTGGTGTTTATAACAATTATCAAAAGCAGAGACTTATACAAATTGGCCAAAAAGCAAGGGATACACAAACGACCCTAAATATGAGATGATGGATTGGGCCCTCTACACAATGTAATAGATTCGAAGAGGCCGACCCTACCTTTCTTAATCCGAGTTGATTTTCTCATCCCGCGATCCACTCCTAGCGAGTTGGACCATAATTTATTTGATTGAACACGTTATGATGATGACAACTTTGAAACAAACCTTAAGTTCCCACACGTCAAAACTTGGGCCAAATTGCCAATTGACAAGTGCCAATTGTGGGTGAGAGGGTGGCTAGTGTATTTTGTGAGAGGAAAATGTGGACCCTATCGTCGGCGCACTACATTAGAGGAGGATTAATGTGAAATTTTGTGGTGGCTGCATGATTAAGGGCAAGAAAAGTGGACTTTCTAGATGCTTTTAGAAATTCCATCCAACGTATTTATATATCTATTCGGTGCTTGCTAGAAATGGTGCCGCCTTCTAGGGCCACTTACCCATGAATATGATCAATCTAAAAATCTTCACAGTTACTAACCACATTTGGATTAGCACTGACCAAAGTTGACACTCATTCTAGTTGTGTTGATCATTCAATTGCTTATCTAAAGACAAGGAATTCAAGAGTCTAAAAGCAAGAAAAATGTTCAGCTCTATGGGGCCTCTCGGGGACCAGCTTTATTCGTTACAGCACTTTTATCATCTCATGATCCGGGGGGGAGGTAAAATTTTACGCTCATTGAATCTTCACTCACTGGTTAGATTGAATCTCAAAAAAAAAAAAAAAAATATATCTACAATAAAAGTTCTATTAAAGTATAAGGCTGCAAAATCAATGACTGTGATAATCTGGTGGGATAGATTATTTTAGGTCCCCCTTGACAATAAGGAGACCTTTCCATCTGCCTTGTTCCCTGATATATATATATATATATATATATGTGAGAGAGCCCCACGATCTGGACTCCATATAAGCAACATGCTCATAAGCGAACATGATTCTACCAAAAGAGCTTGTTTGTGAGTATACTCTTAGCCAAACACTGAAGTTCGAGGGGAGAGGTTGGATTTAGAAATCCTTACCCCAAAAAAGTTGAATTTAATAAATAGGATTTCTACAGAAAGTACAGCTGCACCATACAAATTACAAAGTGAAAAGGTAGCACAGAAAACTCTATCCCCATCTCTTTATTTTTCTTACATAATATTTAACGCTATACAAACGTGCCCTCAAACTATACCTCACTTGATCAGATGATTTCCATAGCCTGCAACCAGGATAACTTTACCAGGATAACTTTAGAACCCCCACCATTTGCGGACTAACTTTTGAACCCCACCAACCCCTTAATGTCATGCTTCAGGTGGGTCCCACAGTCTGGGAGGTGGTTTGTGTGAGAACTGTTCCATAATCATCCAACAGTCAGTATCGCACTGATATAAAAAGGCTGGGGCATGTCATATGGAAAATGGTAGCATGAACGGTTAATTTGAATGGATGAGAGAGAGAGAGAAAGAGAGAGAGAGAGAGGCCCATCATCAAGAAATGACCCAATTACCAGGTGATCTGCACCATCTTTGGAACTCAACTGCATGGTCTTTGCCGTGTAAGAAAGCATGGTGGCAAACCCACTCCCAAAATCCCAATCCTCACGCACCTCTTAGAACCGAAGAGCTCATCAAGGCATACATGACGGCCTCTAACATGGAAAAAAGGACACTGCCCATGTCATCACTCTTGGTCCCAGCCATATCTGATCATCATGGATTGTCACAGACATCCATTTCATGAGAATTCAGATTAAGAAGGTGGGAGTGTTTTTAAACTTTACCATTGAGATAAAATAGAAGTGGCATAAATCTAACAATTTTATCAGTTTTTTTTTTTTTTTAAACCATTCCATGCTGTGTCCACTGTCAAATCATGATGAGGATGTAGTTACAATGGGCCCACCATCTTGAAGATAGGTGAGTGGCCCTCCATGTATCACTGGGACTAATTTTGCTTCAATAGAAGTAGGGGCCACTACTAGGTTGATCTAGTGTTAAACACGTGATCCACTACCTTCATTTTTTCTTACCCCATGCATCTTACTTGTGGTTAATTTATCCTAATGGAGAGGATCCGGCGCAATGGTTGCTAGCTAGATATCTAAGATAAATTCAAAGTTGTAGAAGTAAAACAGCACATTAGGGCTCGGCTATTGTAAATCTTAGCCGCTCCAAATAAATGTCTTTATAATAAATAAGATGTTTTAAGATTTTACTCCAATACGAGTTGACTAAATGGTAAGATTGACGTTTATGGGAAAATTACAAAACAAGGTTTAAGGTTTTTACAGATTTCAAAACAGGACAAAAATATAATGTAATTTTAAAATCGGCCTTAAATTTTTCAAAAACATTTCAACGAGGACATCTGCGACTTTGATGATATTCCGGTCATTTCTACCCTTTTTTCTCAAAACCCCCAAAATGCCCTTAGGGCTTACAGCGACCATGTTGTCTTCTACGGCGAGCACCAAAGAGGACTGAACGTCCACGGGACTGCCTTGGCATCTCCATCGCTCCTGGTCCTCTGGCCAAAATGGGTAGGGGAATCCTTGATCACGCCGCCGCCGGTGGCCATGTCATGTATGTGGAGGCAGTGGACGATGACGCTCTTCACAAATTGGAAGTATACACTTTCGACACAGACCAGTGAATTGAAATTCTCCCATCTCATCTGCGTTCTTCTCTTCAGATTCCCCTTTTGATTTGAAAAGGTCACTGCTCTTCTTCTAGGGTGTCGATCACTCTCTCTCTCTCTCTCTCTCTCTCTCTCTCTCTCTCTCTCTCTCTCTCTCTCTCCACCGAAACCTACCCCACTAAGCAAGAAATCATCTTGTCACTTTCCATGTTCCTTTTGACCGATTAGCATCAAAACCCAATAAGGATTCGTCAAATCCTCAGCAGTTCTTCTTCTCCTCGTCAAAATCATCACAAATACCCAACTGGGTCATCATCAAAATCCCAGCTTTTGTAGTTTTCTGGGACGCTCGTTTGGTTCTGTCCAAGCCCCATCTGGAAATGAAAGTGCCCCACACGTTTTCCTCATTCAATCTTGTTCGAAATCCCGAATTTCCATCTGAGTCGTGATCGGAATTGCTTTTGGGGGTTTGGGGGTTCTTGTGATTGGTTTTTCTTTCGATCATGGACGATGGAGAGCTCGATTTTTCAAACCATGATGTGTTTCCGAACCCCAACATGGGCGACCAAGAGCTGCCCACTAGCTGTTCGATGGATAGCTTCTTCGACGAGATCCTTAAAGAGACCCACACCCACACCCGCACCCGCAATCCACCCGGACCGGATTTCTCCCACACCCACACCTGCTTCCATGTCCACACCAAGATCCTAGCTGCCTCCGGAGACGACGACAAGGCCGCCACCAATGACACGGCGGAATCCACCGATAAAGAGAACCGGGAAATGATGGATAATTCTCTCTAAGGGCATTTTGGGGGTTTTGGAAAAAATGAGGGAAGAAATTGCCGGAATATCTTCAAAATCGCTTCAGTTGAAATGTTTTTGGAAAACTTAAATACCTATTTTGAAATTACATTCTAATTTTTTCCTGTTTTGAAATCTGCAAAAAAACTTAAGCCCTATTTTGTAATTTTTCTAGTATTCTATTAGTTGTAATATCAATTTTAAGGCAAAGTCAAACTCCTTTTCAAATAAAATTTGGAGACATTCGATATAAAACAAAGACATTCATGTTTAGTAACTTGAGTTTTCAATTGGTGCGCTCCATTAGAGAGCTCCAATCCTTTGCCTCGTGAATTATGTGCTGGATTACAGACTCCTCAACTTTAATTAGATGTTGGGCCCCACCAATTACTATCTAGGGTTGCCCACATAGATTTCCGGGGTGCTTCCCCCTTGGATGTGGATTCAAATTAAATTTGTACCAAACTTGGTTGATAGTTGACACTAGGCACACTCAATAAGACAAATTGAAACATGTTTGAACAGTCCACATCCTGCTTAATTACAGGGATAGTGTGGGCTCAAGTATTCAAAACACACACACACAGAAGCATGTGGGTTTGAAGTTTGAAGAGGGTTCCTCAGTCAAAGAGCAGCCCTGGAAAGGAAGTAGAGATAACTCCAATTCTAATTCCAGGTTCAACCTACCTCCTGCGTGCGTCTATCGTTTGCAGTGTAAAGCGAAAACATGTGATGGGACCACGGACTCACGCCCTACTTTTGTTACTTTTCTCTTGGTGTGGGACGCCCGTGAACGCAGCTCACCTAGTCACCTCAAATGCCCCAACCAGCTAGCGAATTCGCTTTGTCCATCTCAAATCTAAATACACTTCTCTAAATCTAGAAGAGGGTTATGACCATAATATTCCACTTGGCATTTTGTGGTTGGCTGTGGTTTGCTTTTTTGAAATGATTGGGGTTCGCTATGATTATAATGATATAATTCATGATTTGAGGTGACTAATCTAGATACTGTTTTTCTTTTTCTTTTCTTTCTTTATTAAATTTACAAGGATGCAAGAGTCTAGATTTAGAAGTCAAGTTAATTATATGATAAGCTTTATGTTCAAATCTTGATCTAATTGCAATTTTTCCGATTTCACATGTCAATCAGCCGGCACCCAATTTCAAGGTTTTACAATTTAAAAATGTAATCATTTTTTTTTTCTTTTTTCTTTTATCCCGTTCCCACAATAAAGTCCACATAAGTGGGAAGGAATGCAAGCATGAGTGGAAAAAAGAAACCCACAAAGTGAAAAGAGCGGTATACCTCATGATCAAACTCTAAGTAGCTCAATGACAAGCGGGGTTGCCAATCAACTGAGCAACTCCTTGTTATCTATAAAATGTGAGCGTCAAGATAGGATCTCTTTAAGTGTAGGATCACTTTGACCAATGAGCCAGATTTTTATATTATTTACATAATGATGGGATACAGATGCTTGGCAAATTATATAGAACTTCATATTTCTCACACCTCTTTTTTTTCTGAAAAGGGATGACTTTTATTACAAACAGCAGAGAATACAAAAAGGAGACATACAACCAAACTAACAAATATTATTATTAGCTATCTCCTGACTCATTTGAGAACATTCTTCCCTGACTTCATGCATCCAAGCTTCCTGCAAAGCAACATTATCATTAGATAGATCAGCTATAGACTGGTGTTTGTGAAATTATGGATCCTGAAGAGAATAGAGTGGGGGTGGGGTGGGGTAAGTTTGGTCAAGCCATCAGCTATTTTTTTGGCCTTTCTTCTACGGAACTGCATCTCCCAATATTCTACTTTCTTGGCCACATTGATTGGAGTTGTAACCGAGAGATTCATCCTATCAGAGAAAAAGTTGTGAGATTCATCTCCATCTTATCACCTTATTATAACGCAAATTTGTTGTTTGTGCTTAAAAATAAGTACAGGATTGAGTGGGGTGTCAAATTTTGCCTGATCCTATAGGGCCCAGAGAGTTTGGATTAAAAATTTGAGCTGCTGGCAGCACACATAGTGACATAGGCACTGAGTTTGAAAGGAGAATCCCTCTGGAAATGCTTGCAAGATGCAATTAACTAACCCATCTTTGAACTTCCATCTTGTCAGATGAATAGCTGGCCAGACATCACACTGTAACGTACCTAAAGAGGAAAAAGACATCAGAAAATGTTTTTGGCCTAACCAACCTACACCTTCTAACCAAACAAAGAGAGGTGTGGATAGCTTATACGGCAACTACGCCAAACCAATAGTACCGAACACATCCAAATTTTATGAATACATTGATGGACATCTGATTTGATTGCTTTGGATTTATATATCTATTATGATATGACTTTTTGATAAAAAAAAATTGTTTAAAATTTAATCTCATTTGAGGCTATGTGTTTAAATGGGATGGAATTCCTCAAAATCATTTAGTAAAATGGGTTCTAATGAAAGAATTTTAAAGTGGCATGGGGTGAGGGATATAAGACGGAGATGCCATCAAAAGGAAGACCATGTGATAGTCATATGTGGATCTCCATCTTTATTATTCAATTTTAGAAACTTTCATAGAAATGCATTTTTTCTAAATAGACTTCAAATCAGTTTTACTTTTCCTGAGTGACTAATTTTCAAAGCTAATCTCGTACGTGACGAATGACGATCAAATGGTATTGACTTTATGTAGACAACTTAACCATTTTTATATTACCTTTAACTTCACTTTATTTACATTTCTAGTATTAGTAATCTACTCTTAATTTATTTGTTTACTATCAATAGCGGTGCTCATGGGCCGGGTTTGGATATGTAATGAGGGCCCGATTAATAATTGGGTCGGACTTGGGTAAAGTGATGGAAACCCCATAGCCCGGCCCAGCCGGACTTGTTTAAGAAATGCATGTTATTTAATTTAATTAGTACTCTAATGCCCACAAAAGTGATGAAAAGACTGGTTCAGCCGGACCCAATTGATTAAATGGATGGGTATGGCCTGTGTAGGGCTTGAGCCGGTGTTTCTAAAGTAGGGCCGGGCCTAGATATGCCTTAGCTCGACCCGTGAACACCCAATGCTATAGCGAGATTATGGCCTGATTTTCACGTTGACAACTATGTCATTCGGGCGATTCGGAGGTGCCATCACCATCATTTGCAATTGAACATTCTTAATTAGACGAGATAGTGGCAGGTACGTTGGGGAAAAAAACCAATCTTCTTCCCTCCTCGGTCCTGCGACTCACTTTCAAGACGAAGAAAAAAGGCACAGTGGGTGATGCTGACAACAGTATGGTGTTTCTACGCGGTTTTATTTGGATGGGGCCACCTTTTGCATGGTCAAAACCACTTGTAGCACTTGGATCAGTCCAAATGAAAATGGGTCCAAGTTTCACTTCATGGAGAATGTGATACACTAATGAATTCATCATGTATAGAAAGCCTAACTATTTATTTCACAAATGATCAATCCAGCTACAAATCAAAACTTTAAGATGAGATTAGAGACTCAACTTACAATCCAGAGGGACGTGGCTGGCATATGAGAGAGTTTGATTGATCAAATGTGAATTCTATATATCTTAAATTAGGTATCAGCTGCTGTCAATGAACAGAATGGCAAAATATGATCATTCGTCTGTCATTCCTCTTATTCTAACATGTAACCATCAGTAAACAGATCCTAGCTAGTTATTGCATCAGCGAGCCCGCTAAAATAACCTAACAAGTCCTATAATTGGTACTGATGGAACCACCCAGAACTGTCCTATAATATATTTTCCATTGTCAATGCAAGTCACATTGCGACGAGTTCTCCACTGCCAAATTTTCTCCAGGCAGCTGATTTATGCATAAGATTCCACTGCAGATAGAGAGACCCAATAGATGGAAGGTTCAGATCACTGCAGAGACGGGTTGGTTTAAAGAGAAAGTGGAAACGGCATCTTCCTTCATCACCACTCAAAACGACTTTCAAACGCTTAGAAACCATCTATATATGATTACATGAGATGACTCTCTCCTTCATTGACGAAAATGAAGGAAAAGTCATTTTCCAAAGGACATTGGCATTGTTTTCAATGGTGAGAGACCAACCAAACATGCAGTGATAGCTCCTTTTGTAATTAATAACATATTACTTGTGGGTTAAACCATTAAGACGTTGATATGATATATACCCTCCATAAATTTCAAACTTGGCCAATCAAATAGAATGAAGGAATGATACAAAGAATCCCCACCAATGGTAGCACTCAGTGGGACCCATCTCTAATAAAAAAAAAAAAAGCTATTGATTAACATGGCATATATTGGACCCGTCGACAGTGATTTTCAATGTTCTCTCTCTAGAGTAGATCATTGGATTCTCCACGTCTGGACAGAAATTGGGGTTTTAGATAGGTAACATGTATTTGAAAAGGCACTGCTCACTGAAAAAGAATATAAACACACATTCATTCTACATTCTTACATATATTTAGAGTTAATGAACAGTAGTGGCTGCTAGTGCTAGGTGAGAGAAAGGACAGTCGATTGAAGCTTTCGTTGAACATGGTTCTATCACTATCCTGTCATATGTGGAAATCGACTTCTCCAGATGGACGTTTTCTTGTTCTTGCAATGAATAGATTAGGAAGCCACTTAGTCCACAGGTCAATACCACCCAGGAGAGCTTTTTGCTTCTTTAAGTTATCAAAGGAAATGAGATGCATGCATCTGAAATGTATCCACTCCCAGTCATCCGCACCTGGCGACTCTGAGAGTAGCTGTGGATTTCATAGTCTGAGGTTGGCTGCCAGCGCCCCGTGTGTACCGGACCACCATATCTGGTCCATGCGGGGACCATGATCCGGTGATCTGCACCGTTGGTGTGATGGGCTCTACGATAGATAGAACATGGTTAAGGAGATTCTCTGGGTCGATGAGATCTTAACCTCCTAAATTGTCGCATTTGATCCGTGATCTCTATGTGTGTTTATGTTACAAAGAGCTGAACCTGAAGCTTCTTTTTTTGTACCCCGGCCCCACACGCGTGAAGATGGAAGTATATCGAACCCTAGATAGATGGATGAGAGACTGGGTTACATGAAGCTTGAGGCTTGAATCGAGCCAAACCACTTATATGAGAACAATTCAAGCTAAGCCAAGCAAAGCAGGTCCTTTAATCAAGCTCAATCATTTTCTAAACGAGCCAACAGAATGGGCTTGGTTCGCCTATTAAAATTTGCGTAAATTTGAGCCAAGCTAAGCTGAGATAGGAAGCTCACTAGCTAGATCAGATCATTGAGAACTAGGAGTCTTCATGGGCCAAGTTGGATTGTGCAAGAGGCTAGAGCTTGCCCTGCCCAGGACATTCATTACTGGCCCAGATTCAACCCATTTGCCTGAAAGCCAGGCCCACCCCTTTTGAAAAATATATACACCCTTCGGGCAATATATATGTCAGGCCAGGTCTGATGAATGGTCCATTTGATATTCAAGCCACAAATCATTAGGCCTTTGGTACAGCTTGCAGTCTTAGATGTGGATCCCAAATCCAGTCTGATGCAAGGTCCTATCTGTTGGGTTTTTTGGTTGTTTCAAAAATTATAAAAATATTTTTTTTGTAAAAGGTGTTTTGTCCTTTTGTTCTTTTGCTTTATGGGCATTGTAGGAACAAGCCATCCCACGTTGCTAAAGTTCGTCTTTTGAAGAGGCTTTATAAGTGTTTTCATTTCTATACTTTCTAAGAACTTTTGAAAACTTTTGCCATGAGACATATGCGTGCACGGGAGTGGGGCTTGACCTGGGATTGCTGGTCCGGAAAACGTTTAACCGAGCGTGAGTCTGCGACGCGCATCCTACATGTATATCGCGCATAGCCAGGCCACCACAATGTGGAGGGATTAATAGCCTTAATGGATTTTAACATTGTGGATTAATGGCCCAATGACCCAACAGATACTAATCTCTTTATATTAGGGCATCTTCGTCGTCGTTTTTAAAGACAAAGAAAAAACGATTCACTATTCCTCTAAGCAAAGGCCGTTGTATCCTGGGGGCAGTTCCTCTGAGCAATCCAAAAGGAGTCTAAAGCCGTTGTATCCTAGGGGCAGCTCTACCGAAAACCTTCGCACCTGGATTTTATCCCAAGGGGTGGAACTCGTCATAAAGAGAGCTTCATCAGACATGCCTCGGCCACATATCTGCTGTCATTGCTGCTCTTCGACTTCTGCTAACAAATCACTATTGCAGTCTTCAACAATCGGGTACTATTATTTTATTTAAATTCTGTTTGACAGCAACTACTGTTCTGTAGCATTTTCAACAATACTTGGACTGGCCCGGCCCATGAGCACCCCCATTGGTAACCCTAGTATTAGGGGATCTGACTCATAACTCATTGTACTGAATGTACTGGGCCACCTGATGTCTAAAACCTTCAAGGCAGAAAATGAGATTCGGCCCATCGTACCAACCTTGAGCACAAGCATGAGTTTAACCTAATATGATTTGGGCTCGGCCCATGATCGCCCCAGGTAGCTCACAGATAGCAGGTACACAGCACTGTAGTAGGAAAATTCCACATTATAATTTCTCGGTACCATTGCTCTTCAAACTGACCTGTTGGAATAAGATGATAAGGATGATGTGATGGATCATAGATGCCCAAGTTTATTCTGATCTTGTTAATTTGGTGGCATCATCATCAAGTGTGATGTAATTGTGACTGGTAAATGAAACAAAAATGGTCACCATTACAATTTTTTTTTAGTTGGATAAGTTTTACAGCTAAGAGGAGAATTCCAAATTGCTGTCAAATCTAGAGATTTTCATGTGTGGACGTCCGCAGAAAATATCAAAGTAGTGGATGCCGATTCTCAACCATAATTTCTCCTACTAAAGGCCTTCGAAGAAATTTTTGAATAATAGAAAACACAATATTTTTTCACTTTTCACAAAAGCTGGCACATCTGACTTTAAAAAAAAAAAAAAAGAGCTACAAACGGCTCCAACTTTTGAGAAAAAATATAAATTTAGAAAAAAAAATGTCAGGATATTTTCCACTTTTGTGGTTTTCTAAAATGATTTTCTTGTGACATGCTAAACTTTGAAAAAATATGGAAAACATCACAATATTATGGGAAAATATTGTTTCATGTAAATATCACAATATTTTCAAAATACCACCCATATTTTTGACAATTCCAAACTGCTACTAATCATCACCATTATCAACAACAGCCTTAATCCATAAATCTAGGATCAGCTATAAAGATCTACTCATTATGTATAAACTCCTACAAAGTAAGATATCCCACGCAATGTTTGTAAAATTGAAAATTGAGTCTCTTTACTTCTTTTTTTTTTCCTATTCTGATAAAAAAGAATTTTTTTTTTTACCTTGCAGTTGAATTTTCGCCTGGAGGAATACTGCAGTTTTTTCTAATATCCTAGCTGCCAAGGGGCTGGGACCTGTGAGACTCACACATGTGATGCGATGGAAACTCACATATGCATGGAGACATAGCTCACATATACAAGGAGTGGGGATAGGCCAGGTTTGAAGCCTGAACCTCCCGATGACAACTGCTATAGCAGGAACACTGAACTTAAGGTCTAATCAGATCAATCAGTCCATGAAATACCAAACTCAAATATCCCTCGCCAAATAGCAAAAATGTCTATTCTTTATTATAGAGGAAGTTTCAGGTCTAGTCAGGATGCTTGAGGCCTAAACTCAAGCCCAACCCGAGTAAAGTAAAAAAAAAAAAATCAGGTTGAGGGTCAATCGGTTTCAAGCCGTGCTGACCTCGAACACCTATTTTACCTCTCTCTATTTACATCAAGGAAGTAAGAAGTGCGGATTCTACATTGGGCAGTTTTCCTCCTCTACATTCGTACTTACTCCACCTAGTAAGGAATCTCCACTTTTCATTGTCTCCTCATCCAACAAACCCTTGACTGTAAATAGGCTCAAGGATTCTGAAAAACAAGTTGGCATCACCACATCTAGACAACTGAATGGAACATATCAAACCCCACAGAAAATTCCAAGAACACAAGAACCATCCACTGAATGATGCCAAGATGAAAGAAAATATTGCCCATTAATATTTGAATAACATTATTATAAATGTCATAAAGACACAGAGACATTAACCGAATATGGAATCATCAACTATAACCAGAATGTGAAGATAATAGAAACCAAGAAAAAGAACCATCAGAATGCCTACCAAGACAAATGGTTCTCTTTCACCAGCTTTTCAAGATAAATAACTATGGAGGCAACTTCAAAGTATAGAACTAATTGCAAAAAGATCAATCTCTACTTTGATTTTGAAGAGGGCTCCTCCTTCACTGGTTTTCCATTTGTAGATGCTTGAGCTTCCTTTGGTGGGTTGAGATCATCCCAAGCTTCAATCCACATAACCATAGCCTCAGAAAGCTTATGGAAGTACGGGTCGATGTCACCCAGCTTCTCTTTTACCAGCTTGGCAAGATTGAGATAGCATTCCTGCACAGTCGTGCACTCCTTCGGAAGAGCAACTGACTGGAAGAAGGGAATCAGTTGTTCTTGCCAGTAAATGCCTTTGTATTCCTTTTTCAAGTTCACAAATGGGTTGCTTGCCTTGCTATGCCATAAGTATGGCAGTCCCGTCTTCACCCCCAAACCCAAGTGGTCGCAGATCACCTACAAATCAGATTAAAATTGAGTTGACCAAAGTAGCCAAAAGCTAAGATTAAAAAAAACCATATATGATTTCTTTTTTTCTTTTTTTCATGACTAGACAAAAGAAAGCACCATGTGTGAGGCGCGGGCACCTCTACCACTCTACCAACTAAATTGGTCAGTGGCCATTAATATTCTGGCAATTCAATCAATCAGAAACCTCTTGGATGAGTCCAGCTTAAAAATCACATTCTGATTAATGGCTATCTAATGTACAGTAACAGACAAATGGTACCATCAATTTATTTTAAAAGATGGTAAAAGAAGATAAATTGTATATTTTTGCCACAGCCATGCAACAGAAAACCATCTAATAAGCTAACCACTTATTGCAATAATTTACATACGACTAAAACAGTCTAAATGCAACAGTATCTGCCTACAGCCGACGCATGATTTTTCTAGGTTATATGGTTTCATTAACTAAAACTTATACGTAATTTTATTGGAATAAGATAAATGCAATGTGCACAACACATGCCAGAATGGCTGTGAGTGGATGGTAAGTTGCACTAATGCAATACGTGCTCATCTTACTAAAGAAACAAGTATGGAAATAAATAAAGAGAAAGTAGGTACAATACCTTAGCACACCACCCTGCCCACATGTCATCGTATCTCCCAATGGGTTGGCCATCACCCATCAGTCCAAAGTACATGGCTGGACCAATGAGTTCCCTGTCAAAGCCTAGATTCATTCCACACATTGGGAATAGCGTGCCCTTCGGAATGGTCATAACTGCATCCACATACCTGTCAACCAAAACACTGAATAAGAAAAGTTATACAAGATCCCAATGAGAAACATCTGACCCCCTTTGTGAGAAGTAAACTTACTATGTCTTCAAACCTCTTCATGAATTTTAGAAGAGGAAGCTTTTTAAGAGTGTTCACAGAACAAATTCATAATGTGTAGGAAGATGTTTGTCTCTCTGTTTTGCTTGTTTGGGAATGATTTCACATTCGGGACCATTGCCACTACTGGCCTGTGGAGTCTTTTTAAACTAGCAGTGGAATTATCAGGTTCCAAACCCAGTAACTCTTCAAAATGGACAGAATGCCCTACCCTTGCACTGGGCGCTGGCTGGGCAACTTCTTTCTTTTTCACTGATGATATTGTAAAATATCATCTGATAAGCATTTTGGCTACTATAGGAACTTAAAACAGGTTTTATCTATTATAGCATGTTGCGAGAAATTCCTATAAATCTTCCAAGGGTTTTTTAAGTCTCCAAAACACATTAATGTAGAAAATAAGAGTTGAGCAGGGAAGACTAGCAAACTACCCCTGTTTTTGTTTAGTGCAAATGTTTTTTTTTTTTTTTAATAGAGGTGGACTCAAATACATAACCATTCACATACACACATAGAACCTAACCAGCTCATCTGCAACTGTAATACTACCCCTGTTTGTTTGTTTTTTCTATTTTACCATTCAAAAGAATATTAAAAAAAATAAAAAAATTGGTAGAAGTGCATTTGTAATTTGAAAAGCATTGTTGAAGAGGACATTTTTGTCTTCATAGAGCGTCAAAATCATGCCTTGGCATAACATATATATAAATGAAAATATGTGCACTATCCCAGTTTAGGGCCACTTGGGAGTTGGGATCAATTGATTTGCACTCACCACAGTAGCATTTTGGAACAAAAGTTCTTTTTTTTTCTTTTTTTTTTGCATTAAAAATCAAAACAATGTTTCAGGAGTTCAATTTTAACTCTTTAGCAAAAATTACATGGACAATCCAATCCCTGAAGTTAGATGTGATGTTAGAGTTTGGAAATATAATGATATGATTTGAGGAAGTGTTTGTGTACTGAAGCAATCAAGCAACACCACGCGCGTGCACGAGAGTTTCAAAATTGTAGCAGAGTTCTTACCAGCAAGAGAGCACCAGATTATTTCTTATGCAAAAATAGACAACCTTAAACATAGATCTCTTTGAACCCCAAAAATGAATTACTTAAGTTATTAGTTTATATGGAATAGTTGGTCGTGGCAAATAAACCAAGAAAGGCAATCAGGAGAAGCAACATTCAAAATGAAAAAAAAAAAAAAAAAAAAAAAAACAAAGTCAGAGAAAGCTTTGGAATGACATCGTAGTAGCTCAAAATCCCATTAGATGCAAAAACTGGCTCGATTTAGTTTTAGACAAAAAGAAGAATTCTACAAACCAAAAGAGAATGTTGGAGTGGATTGACTTTAATCAAATATTGTAGCCAGGAAGAAAATCCAACAAAACACGAAAAAGATTCATGACACTCATGGAAAATTGCAATAAATAAATAAATGCAAAGACTAGCTAGAAAAAAGAAAATGGAACAAACAATGGATTCCATTTCATTGAATTGAATAAGTATGAAGTATTGATAACAATCAATGAGGTATTAAACTACACACCAAAGCAAAATCTCCAATTTCAACAATATCAACATATATATATGAGGGCCCGTGCGTCCGCTCAATGACCTGGGGCCCACCTGTGGACCCACATGGGAATGGGGACGGGGGGATTTGAAGGACACATAGGGGTCCTCCTCTCTACAAAAATCAGCCCTATCCTTGATTTCTAACATCTCCATCTAGGCCACCATTCGGATGGGTGTCACTTGATCCAATGGTCTGGTTTAATTGGATGGGGCCAAATTTTGGTGAACATTTGCAAGTCATGGGGGCCCTGTGTGTGGTCCATTTGGATGGACCAAACAGTGGGCCCCGCCCTAGGCAGCGGACAGCCCTCTCCCATCCGCTTGAGCTGAGGAGAGGGCCAGCCTCATCCGATTAAACGCTAAATATTAACCAACTCTAACATATGACAACCATTAAGATGCTGCTTTCATTTCAAAAGCCTATGAGTTTGAAACAAGAAAAAGAAAGAACTGCATTAAAAAAACCGAGGATTATTGTATGATATGTTTCCATTAGATTTTATAAATCATTCTCAAGAATGTATCAAACATAAGAATGGCACAGGTCGTCAACCCAAAATGCATCCATCAGATCATAAAAGTTCCGACCATTGCCCAATTGCAACCATCTATTGGTGTCCACTGATCCGGGTGAGGATCACCCAATCAATGTGATCCTTAGGGATGGACCACAACTCCGTCAGTCCAGCTTTATATGAATGTATGACACACGAATTGAGAATATGTGCAAGAATAGGATCCTTGTCAGCAGTAGCTTAGGCTTATCCCATCAATCTAGAATTAGCTTACACAGTTCTGTCATGGCTATAGAAAAACTACATGAATGATATATTCTATTTTCTAACTAAGAAAGTGCAGTAAAGTGAGAAAGCACATTCAAAAGATGACTCACCATGCATAATTTACATCAAAACATGAATCAATTAAGAGCCATAAATCAGACCAAATAAACCAACCACATCAAATTCAGTCCGTTAAGTAAATTTGAACAGATTCGAAGAAGAGAAGATTTATATGGACCTGGTGTTGCGTTCAAGCGGCTTGACAAGCTGCGTTGGTGCATCATAGTCAGGGATATTGAGCCAGAGACCATGAGAGATGGCAGTGGGAACACCTTCCCTGAAGCTAAAGGGGTAGCCACGGACAAAATCCGCACCTTCTCTGAAGGGATCATAGAGGGTATTGAAGAAATAGGGGGTCGAAGGCGTCAAAAGGTTACTGATATGTTGTGCCAATGCATTGATCTCATTCCCAGTAGGATCCTTAGCAACCTATTCAATGTACAATGCAACCAAATACCCATAAGAGATGTCCAAATTCCAATGAGGATGACAACAAGAAGAAGATTACTCTGATCTGGGTGGGAACTGGGAATAGGAGTTAGATGCCTATGACTCACTGAGTCAAACACGGACAACTCACTGAGTGGTGAATGTGTGGACATTTTACTTAAGTAAATAAATAGTAGCAGCAACAAATGGGGGACACCCCAGCGGCATCTCGCACAGCTGCCTGCCCAGGGATCTATCCCGGGCAAGTAGAATGTCTCATAGTTCATGTACCACTCACCCATCTAGCTAAAAATATATACATACCAGCAGAATGGTTGGTGTTCATAAAATACCAACTAAAATACAGATCAATAAAGACTAAGATGGGTCCCAAATCATTAACCCAATAAGTGGCAGCGTACATCTTCCGGGTCCACATTGAATTGGCCACATATTGGATCATAAATTTCTAGCTTTCCAGCGGGCAGACTTCTTTGCCTGATAATGAAGACCATGCACAATGTCTGTTTTCTACTGACCAAAGTATGGCAATTTTATATCTTGGCACATCGACTGTGGGGGCCATCAGATGAACAATCAAATTGTAAATCAAAAGGCCAATGGAACCAACGCCATCATCCAATGTGAACCCAGCAGATCACCTTCTTATCTTGCCTAGAAGGTCCTAATAATATGGGGCACATAAAATTCCATAGGTCTCACAAATTTCATACAATATCCTTCATTTAGCAACCAGATCCTAACAAAACTGAAACTATTGTTTTCATCTTTCTTCATAATTTAATTAGCTACTGTGAAGTCAACCTAATTATAAAATCAATAAAAACAGAATCATAGTGTTTTAACAAAAGGAGTCAACTCACTCACTGAGTCCCTAGAACTCAGACAACCATAAAAAGAGACAATTAACCTACCTACTAACAATTCAACCGACCCCACTCCCCCAAAAAAAAACCGATCCACTGGCGAGTCACTCACTGAGTCGTACTCCAAAAACTGTAGAAACAGATGACTCGCCTACTTTTTAAAACAAAGAGGACCCACCTTTCAGTGATCCGCACCTTGCATGTAGTAGGGCCCAATGATCAACAAGCATGCACCGTACAAAAATGGGCCCCACTGAATTAACGATTGGGATCCGACATTGCCCCACAGAAGATCGTATCGCACACCTATCTAGTATCTACTGGACCAAAAACCAGACAACACGAAAGTGTCGGTAGTCTGTGAGGACTATAGTCCTCACCAACTCCAAAAAGGAGCACAGACCCGCAGACTACCGAGCCAATTCCCAAAACGATCACCCCCAACCCCCACCCCACACAACCCACACCCCACACCACCCACCCCCCCCCCCGCAGCGAGTCACGAGCCCATTTCAACTCGCCGAGTCGACCCGTACGACTCAGACCCTAGACCCCGATTCCAACAAAACCGAGCATGGCCCAGAAAAGAGCAGGACCGTCGGATCAGATCTACTCACAAAGCAATCATCGTCAATGGTGAAGATGTACTTCTTCTTTGAGACAAGGAACCCAAAGCATCGACAAGCGGAGTCTTTGAAGGAGATGCAAGAGGCCTTGGGTCCAAGCAGTTTGTTCACGTCGTTGCGATTGTAGAGCTCGTAGTCGAACCCTTCGGGGACCCGAATGGTGCGGGTCGGATCTCCGTCCTGGACGATAATGAGGTGGTAGGGTTGGAAAAAGGGGCGCCACATTTCGAGGAAGTCGAGGTTTCGGATGGTGGGGATGACAATGTCGAGATCGTCCTTGAGAGGAGGAGAGACGGGGGTCACGGGCTTCGAAGACGCCATTGAAGATGCGCACGATAAGCAGGGGGTGCGTAGGATAAGCAGGGGAGAAGGAGGAAAGGTAGGGTGTGTCGGTCTGAGGAAGGAATGAGGGGTTTTGGGAGGGTTTTATAGAGCGGGAGCCAGGAGGGGAGCGTGGGATGCGTTTTGGAGAAACGAGAGAGTAGTGTGTGTGTGTGAGAGAGACATGTGAAGTGAGGGAGGTGGGGTCAGATGGAATGCTCTTCTCCTTCACAATGGTTCCTTTCTCATTAATTGATTTATTTTTTTCTGTTCATGTGAAATTCTGAATCTGATTGCTTCTTTTTTTAGTATTTACATATCAATGAAAATATACTTTTTTATTTTTTTTATTCATTTTTTACATTTATGATTTGTCGTGCCTTGTTATTTTATGGCGTGGGTATACCTGACATCAATGACCTAACATGACTAATTCCCGAGTAGCACTAGCTAAACCCGCACACCGGATAAATTGTGGGACAAGAGAATAAACGTAAGATTTGGGGAGCCACTTATAATATAAGTAAAAGACATAGGCAAATCTATCTGTTTATACTTGATTGTTTTGGAGAAAGAGGAAAGGTCTTCCAAATTTCAACCACTTTTAATATAATGTTATTAAAGTTACTTAAAAAGGATTGGGGGAGTTCATGGGCTGGGCTAAGGAATATCTGGGCCCGACCTAACTTCTAAACTGCATGCCCAAGCCCGACCCAGACCCTAATTGAGCTATGAAGACTTGGCCCAAGCCCGGCCGGGTTGGAAAGTTGTAAGCCCGACCAAGCTCGATATTGATATATAATATAATTAAAAAAGAGAGCAAAGTTGTATAGTGTTTGGTGTAGCTATAGTGGTTTGGTCTTGGTTGCTTTTATAAAAGCACAACTGCTCGGGCTAGCCTAAGCATGAAAGCCAGGTCGTGTTGGCATATAACTTCGGGCCCGGCTGTGCCTGAGTTGTGCTATGTCGTGCCAACGTTGTTGGGGCTTAGCACAACAAGGCCCAAGGCACGGATTTATTCGTATCGTGCCGAGTCATGCCCTAGCTGGGTCGGGCCGGGCCATGCCACCCATGGGCCAGCCCACATTCATGTTCTTTATATATATATATTGATAAAAACTGTATGGACATTTAGGGCTCTTAACTTAAAATCAAGTTGAAACTATTAAAATAAATGCACAAAATATTGAGCTAATTTATAAATGAATAATAAATCTTAAATTATTTTAACTTTGATATTTTATTTATACAAAGAAATTAAAAATCATATATGGGTTGTGTCGTGCCGTGCTGGCCTCGTTGACCAAGTCAATGGGCCAGGCACGATTTTTTCCTTGTTGGGTCGTGCCGGGCCTAAGCATCTCACCCATATTTTCATCTCTAGGCTAGCTTGGTCCATGAGCACCCCCTAAAAATGGTGATTTTATTATAAATAATGTAAGTATCCACTTAAAAAATTAGACACCTTTATCTCATTCATCTAGTTTTATTAGGAATCTCAAGTCTTATTTATAGAGTATAATCAGATAATTAAGGAAACTTAATCTTTTAATATCAATCTAGTCCAATAATTAGAGATTATTTCTCCATTTAGCCTGATCATGATAATGATAATATCTTAAAAGATACTAAAGGTGTTAAACAACTATAGGGTCAATATTTTCATTTTCTATCAACTTAGACCAATGGTTATAGTCTATTTATTTGCATAAAATGCATAGAAATTTGTAGTAAAATAAGCTCAATCGAAGAATTATTGAAAAGGTGACAGGTGAACAATATGAAGTGAAGACCAAAGAACGTAAGATGGTGATAGACCTTGACTTACCAAGGTATTGAATTCCAAGGATGATTATAGAGTATTATTTATTTCTCTCTAAATTCACTTTCCATGAAAGGAGAGCTTATTCGAAGATCATCTCTAAATATTTACCTTTGGTTCTTCACCTTTATTCTCTTATAAAAAATAAATCATAAGTACTTAATTACATGAAAAAAATGCCTTTTGAAATCTTGTTTTCAGTTATTCTAAGTTAAATATAATTGCCTAACAATTCATTGTCATCATAATCATCGCCATCAAAACCTTGTTCCAATTATATTGGGGTCGGCTACACAAATTATATTTCTCTATTTCCATCTAATTGCCTCATAATTAACATTCAAAATATAAATAGCATTTTGATCAACATATACACATTATAACTGTTCAAGAATGACAAAACTACCCTTTAACTAGGTTTGCCTTCATAGTTTATAACCTCTCTTTTATTTGTTTCAAATCACAGTTAAATCAATGATATAGGTGTTTTTTATTTTTTTTAATTTTTTTGTAAATATAACTAAAACGGGAAGTTATATGTAAGTTTCACTCTTTAAATCAAAAGTTCAAAAGAGGCGTTTTTTTTTTTTGGAAAGAAACGGCCTCGGGAGTTATCGATCGGTTGCCACGTAATCTCTGGACTTCTTTTCATAGGATTTCTTTTTGGTCTTTTGAGGTGCTTTGTGTACGGTGGGCCGCAGGACACGCTTAATCATTTCAGATGTGGGGCCCACCTAGTTTTGGGCTGGGGAGTGGGGAAGCCTGATCATTCATGCATCTAATCTAAAATCCATCACATGGCTCTCTATCTTTTGAATCCAAACCGTTCAAGATTTCTTGCCTCCAGTCCAACTGCCACAAGAAAGTTTTTGCCCTAATCGGATTTGGATTCACCACTGGATAGATTTAGGGGTGTTTATTGCCGATAGGGCCCAACCTGACTTTAGAAACACTGGCCCATGCCCGGCACGGGCCATAAAGTCAGGCCCAAATCCACCCATTTAATCAATCTGACTGGGCCAAACAGTGCTTTGTATCACTTTTGTGGGCATTTGAGCTATATTTTGGACTAATAAAATTAAATTACATGCAATCCTTATACGGGCCAGACTGGGTTTTGGGTTTTTTATCATTTAATCCAGGCCCATCCCAATTGTTAAATGGACTCTAATTACATATCCAAGCCCATTCCAAAGCAGGCTGGCCCGGTCCATGAGTTTTCTTTTTCTGGCCATACTTTAGACCTGGCCTATCTAATGGTGAGCCCAACATTTGAGTCTGCACCTATAGGAGGCCATTATTTTTTAGTTGTTTTGACTTTGAGATGGACTGCACTGATGGACAGGCTGGTATGGCCCGGCACAAGAGGACCCGGATTCTGGTGCTAGGTCCAAAAGAGAAATTATAAGAGAAAAGTGTAATGTGGAGCCCACTTTTTCTTAGCAACGTTCATCATGAGTGAAATAGGATGAAGCTCCTTGAATCAAAGCCTTCAAACGTTCATTCTATTTTGAATGCAGAGGATGATAAATGAGGTCCAGATTGATCTTATTTCGGTTCCAACATAGAATTATTCAAAAAGCTAGGAATGAGGGATGTAAAATCTCATGCCAGCTAATTCACCCTCTCAATTGCTTCTTTGGGATGAAAAAAATTAAAGATGAGATTCTATATGGTTAGCGAATGTAAATTGGATGAAATAAGGGATCCGGACTCTTTCGGTAAATTGATTTACTAAGATAATGGTTAGGTATTCATTTTCTATCTTTTTTTAGAAAAAAAAGGATGATTTGATGGATCTTTACCTTTATTACTTAAACTTTATTCGATTTTATCAAACAAAAGGTGTATGGTTGCTGAAATTTAGAGACTTCTTATTGGAGAGTAGTTACCATTCTAGAAAAGTCATCCCTTCCAAAATTTCCAATTTCTCCCAAATGCCTCTGCATGAAATTTGAAAAGTTTGAAAGGTTAAAAGTGAAATTAAAGGGTTTTATAAACACATTTACCAAGTGCTTTTCAAATGTTTTATAAGTGTTTCATACTGTTTTCCAAGTCGGCTCTGCCATGTTCATCAATCAAATTCTTACTTCACATTTTCTATTTCTTTATAAAGATACTTCACTTTCTGATTTCATTGCTCACATTTCATCTTGAATTTGTTTTCAACATTGACAACTATGGACAGTACAGTTTCAACCACTCTCACAACTATTGATAATATCAACAATTTCTTGTCTTGGAAGAACAGGGGAGTGTTTTAGACTTTTGGATTTGCTAAATATGTTAAACAAATAATTCTCCCTAAAACAAATATGTTCACAGTTGCTTTCAAATATGTAACCAAAAAAAAAAAAAAAAAAAACTAGAAAGTTTGAAATCATCAAAATATTGTGCTAATATTGCAAAAGCAAGTCTTGGTAGTGATATTGAGAAAACCAGATGATCAAATTGAGATTTTAGCAGTCTATAATTCTTCTGAAAAATCACAATGTTTTTGAAGAATTTTCCAATAATGAAACAGTTGAAACTTAATCTTGCATGATACAGACTTTTTCGTGGCATGGTACAGTCCATAATGTCCATATTTCTTCTAAGCCTTATTTTAAATGAAGTATGAGCCAAAGGTGTCTAATTCATGCAAGCCCAAAATGTTGAGCAAGATGATTGGACAACCACTTTACTATTTAAAATAAACATTCCTTGTAAAGAAGAAAACTACAAAGTACCTAAGTGTACTGTGTAAAATGATCATTACTGCTATCAGTGTTGTGATGATGACAGCTAATCATTGCGTTTACCTTGTGTGGTGCCCACTATTGTTGATGTAACACATTTTAATTGGGCAGACCCCTTTGAATGCAGTTGACCCAAAATTTATCTTGAGTTGGAAAGAAGAAATACATTGTTGGATAAATCATACGCAAAATCTGATATTGATCACATCTAATACAAGAGAGTTGGAATATAAAAAGGTGAGCTCTACACATGTAAATCAATGATCAAGTTTTAGCTACTGCTAACGCTGTACTCCGAGCAGCAAAGGATCCGTTTGCTTCCACTCTGTTTGTTTCAAAAAAGTGAATATTTAGGTCTTGAAGGACCATTATTTCTAAAAAGATGGTTAAAATTGAAAAACAGATGTGAATTCTAAAAGTGATCATCAAATTATATCCCCTCTAACGCAAAATTAATGGAGTCCTATTGGCCTCGTAATTCAATTATCAAGAAAGTGAAGATTTTACCTTGTATTTTGCACCCATCACCTCTTTAATAATTATTGAATTGAGCTCATTTGACCTTAAATTCATGTGCAACCAATTCTAATGTGTTCTTTGCACATAAACATGCACTTTACCTTTTCTGAATGTGTTTTGTCATTCTTGCGTTGTACAATGGGACCACCTGGTATGGAGGCCTATTGTTGTGACCCTGACTGCTCTCCATCTTGGCCCTTTTTTTTTTTTTTTTTGGGTAGAAACATATGGTGTTTGATGTTGCCCAATGTGGCTAATATTGCGGGGAAATAGCTAGGGTTGTAAACAGGTGGGTTCTGGTCTAGGTCCAGGACCATGGGGGATCCGAAACCAGAACCGTTAAAAAAAAGGTGGAACCGATCTGGCCTCGGAACCAGCTTCTTAACTCCAAAACATATATGGGACGGGTTTGGATCCGGATCTAGATAGAGAATGATATTAAAAAAATATTTAATTTTTAGATAAGATTTTCGAAAATTAAGGTAATATGTTAAGGCGCGGGTCCACGGGTCCGAATCAAGGTGGAACTGGACCTGGACCCGGACCCAGTTTTTTTATCAGGGCCTAAATAAGGACCCATATCCAATTTTTAAAGGGTCGAAACTTCCGGATAATCGGAGAACCAGAAACCCATTTGCATCCTAGAAATAGCCAAAGGAAAGCCGGGCCACATTGCAGAGTGCACTTAGCAGGTCAGGTCAGGGTTGAAACTGCCCATTCGCAAACTGTCATCTGTTTTATGACTGTGTCCTAGTAGGGAATCTTAGGACCCGTACGCAGACCTAATATGGTCTTCTGGGTTCTGGCCTCAGGGGCACTCATTGAATGAGTTGTACCCCTCGGCCCCTTCTGTTATTTTTTTCACATATGAGTTGTGCCACCTGCACTACCTTTGGACTCTACTCCTTGAATGGTTCTTACCAGATTACTTCAAAGGATTTTACGACCCCAATTCAGTTGATTAATGGATGGGTCCAGATGTTTCAACCGATGGCTCTTTGTCTATATTATCTAGGAACAAATGTCCTTGATATACTGTTTTTCAACATTGCAGGTACTTAAAAGAGGCCATAGATGTGAAAGTCGAACATTTTAATTAAAGTGGGTCCATCTCTGCAAAGCCATGGCGTATCTGGATCTAGTCATCTAGATCTGCCTTGGTAGAGCATGATCTTCAAATGTCAATCACGATTGATCCAGCCCCTTTCACTGAGAGAGACAGGGGCTCATGTGAGTTATAACCAAATCAACAGGCCTCAAAACAGATTGTTGATTATGCCAGTGGGCCAGGCTCTCAAAACTACAATATGTGATCAAAACTTCCTACACTTCTTAAACCTATTACTTATGATGCCTGTTTGTATATAATACATATAAATTCATGGCAAAAGGAGCCCAACATAAGTAATATTAAAGAGGTTATGGGTAAATTAACATAACAAGGTAGCAATGCAGATGGGACTTTGACTTTTATAGGAATTACAATACTAGACTGATGATTGGGTATTTATTTTCGACCTCCCTTTGATTCAGTTTTCATTAAAGACGTGATGTTCATTTTTAGATATTTAATTGTATTCTTCCTTTTTAATAGGAGTCCAATTAGATCCACTTGTAGAAATAAAAACTTAGGAATTCAATTAGATGAAACAAACAAGCCCTTAATACATGGGTGTAGTCGGTTCTGGACTAGGATAATCATATCAAAATGTTGATTTGAATTTGGATTGAAGACTTGTGGATCGTTTCCTAACCCATTTTTTCCTCACATGAAGATATTTTATATTCACAAAATCAGATACCCATTGTGTGGGTAAAACACCGTAATGATGAAGTTAAGCAGGGATTACGGCTGAACTTGCCGATCACCTCAGCCTCTGTGGTGGAAGCTCGGCAGCTCGGTCATAGCTCGGAAGCTCGGCTGCTCAGTCAGCACGGTCATAGCTTGGCAGCTCAGTCAGCTCGGTCATAGCTCGGCAGCACGGTCATAGCTTGGCAGCTCAGTCAGCTCGGCATAGATGCCAGCTCGGTGCAAAGGCGCACCACGGCCAAGCCATCCTTGGTCTCAGGCCAGGATGCTAAAGTCAGGGTGGGCCGCCACCCTCCTGGAAATGCGGCGCGCTTAGACTGATACGGGCATTCATTTATGGCGATAGGATCGCTCATTTATGGCGATAAGAGGTTTGCTTTATCAGCCCTGTACGTCAACTGACTGAAGGCATGGAAAGTGAGGATGGGATGTTGCCCACTCTACCTACTGCAGCCTGCCAGGGTAAGGGTCGATGGGACCTCACCTCACCTACCCCCACTCACAGAGAGAATGAACATGGAACGCTCGCTTATATATACGCATGGGATTGGTCCCATGAAAGGTACGCAATACTCAGCATACAGCTCTGAATACTAGACTGTTTCATTCTCTTCTTCCTCCTCCTGTTTAGTCTCCTCAGAACTAACTCAGGCATCGGAGTGCCTTCGGCTCACGGCAGCCAGGGGCTCTGACGTTAGCCTTTCTCCTCCCGTTTCAGGTTCCAGGCGTTCAGCATTTCCCTGTCCTAAGAAGTCTACCCCGATCTCATCTCAATCTAAGTAGGTGTCGTTTTTACCGCCTACAGTTTGGCGCCGTCTGTGGGAAACTGAACAAAAAGCTTGTACACACTATGCCTCCAAAAACCAGAAACGGCGAAGGACCCTCCAAAGGCAAGGCTTCGTCCATACAGCCTACACTGGCGCAGAATCTTCCGCCTCCTCCCCCTCAGCAAAGGAGGTCTGGCGGGAGGTCTCCCACGGTCCAGACACAGTCGCAGTCTAGGGGAGTGACCATGCTCTCCCTTCGCGACGTCCCACCTCCTGAACAGCCCCGCCATAGCCATGGGCGGGGCAGGCAAGGTGACAAGTCAGTCACCAAGCCACACGAGAAGTCAGCCCGGGCTGGATCGCTGTCACACCATCAGACCAGCCTCGATCGGAACGAAGATCCCCACCTGGAGGATATCAGAGCACAGAACCGCCTCATCCAGGAACAGCGTGAACTTATCCAACGGCTCGAGCAGCAGCTCGATGACAAGAAGGGTCAGAGCCCGCCGCCCAGGCGCGTGGGCCACGGGCGAGACCTGAGGCACGTCCTCAACAGTAAGAGGCGTGACCGAGACCAAAGAGAAGAAGGCTCCAGCAGCAGCCACGTGCACGAAGGGCCAAAGAAGCAACGCCAGGTCTCGGAAGATCTGGAGCTAAAGCAGTGGATCGACCAGCAGGTGAAGCAAACGATCCGCCGGAATATGGAGACTGCTGGTATCGACCGAGACCAGTACACCACCTTCGAAGCTGACGACACTGGTGCGTCTCCTTTCTCCAGGGAGATAAGAGAATATACACTCCCCGAGAAGTTCAGCGTCCCGAGGTTCACCCTGTATGACGGGACCTCGGACCCTGCCGCTCACCTCCGACATTACGTCCAGAGGATGTCGGTCTGGGGGGATGACGATTCCCTGAACTGTCGAGTGTTCTCCTCCAGCTTGGCGGATCTACCCCTGCGGTGGTTTTGCTCGCTTCCAGAGGATTCCATCTCCAGTTGGCGGCAGCTCTGGACCTCCTTCCTGGGAAAATTCCAGGCTCATCGCGTCATCCCAAAGACCGATGCCGACCTGATGGCCCTCCGGATGCAGGAGAATGAGAACGTCACCCAGTTCGCTCGCCGATTCTGGACTGTCTACAGCCAGATCGAGTGCGCTTCTGAGGAGCTAGCAGTGAGATCCTTCCAGCTGGCTCTGCAGCCAGGCATCCCGCTCCGGGCACAACTGGTCATGTACCCCGTGACCACCATGAAGGAGCTGATGACCCGAGCCAATCGGTTCATCCTGGCGGAAGAAGATGAGGTCCGAGGTCGGGAGAACTTCGGCCTCACTAAGAAGAGCCAACCGGCCAGGGGAGACAACAGGTCCTCCAGAAGGGAGGATCGTCGCAGAGACCCATCCCCGGATCGGCGCAAGGCCCGGTCCTCGGAGCACCGCCGAACTCCCTCTGCCTCGTCAGCGCCGTCGGGGAGCGGCAGAAGGTCTGGCCACGAGCCGACCTCCTACGTGGCAGTCAACACCATCTTCAAGGAGCCAATCTATAGGCTCCTCAACAAAATAAAAGCGCAGCCTTTCTTCAAATGGCCACGCCCAATGACGACCGACCCCTCCTCCCGGGACCAGAGTAGGTTCTGTGCCTACCACAAGCAGAATGGGCACAGGACCGACGAATGTAAGAGCTACAAGTTCCATCTGGAAAACCTCGTGAAGGAGGGGCACCTGAGGGAGTACATCAAGCAGGAGGGCCGAGGTGATGACCGACCTCCGCGGCGGGACGCTGATAACCACGACAGCGAGCCGGAGGGTATCATCAACGTCATTCACCTCGCCGCCCCACCAAAGAAGAGCTCTCAGGCCCGCGCCGAGGCCAGGCGCGCCTCCCACCAAAAGCAGGTGCTGACCGCGGCACCAGAGCCTGCCGCGAAGAAGGCCAGAACGGAGGGAGTCAGAATATGGTTTTCTGACAGAGACCTGGAAGACGTCGAGCTCCCGCACAACGACGCTCTCGTTCTCACCTTGAAGCTGCAAAACTTCTTGGTTCAGAGAGCCCTTGTCGACCCTGGCAGTTCGTCCGAGGTCCTCTACTACGACTGCTTCAGGAAGTTGGGACTAAAGGACGAGGACCTCCAGGTTGCCCGAACCCCTCTGGTCGGTTTCAGCTCCAAGCCTGTCTATCCCAAGGGCAAGATCTCCCTTAGAGTCCAAGTCGGTGGCGCCTGCAGGCAAGTCGACTTCCTAGTGGTCGATGTCCCTTCCCCGTACAATGTCATAATGGGGAGGACGTGGCTGCACAGCATGGAGGCGGTACCCTCCACCCGGCATTAGAAGCTTAAATTCCCTTTGGAAAGCCAGTCGGGTCGGACGGACGTGATCACCGTCAGAGGCGACCAGCACATGGCCAGGCAATGCCTGCTGGCCGTGCTACCTGACGAGGCTGAGCCATCCCAAGTAAATATGGCCGAACTGGATAGAGAGGCCGAGCTCGGTGACGTCGGCAGGGCTCCGGCGCAGAAAAGCATCGAGGACCTCACCAAGGTCAACATTGATCCCGCCGACCCCGACAGATTCTTTCTCGTGGGAAGCCAACTCCCCGAGACCGAGAAGACAGAATTGCTCGACCTCCTCGAAGAAAATAAGGCGGTCTTTGCCTGGACACCATATGAGATGCCCGGCATTGACCCGGCAGTCATCTGCCATGAGCTAAAGGTAGATCCCAACCATAGGCCCGTACTTCAAAAGCCGCGCCGGACTGGGGTCCCGCAGACTGAGGCCGTGGTTGAGGAAGTTTAGAAACTTCTCGAGGCAGATGCAATAAGAGAGGTCCACTATCCGGAGTGGTTAGCTAACACCGTGGTGGTGAAGAAGAAGACGGGAAAATGGAGGGTTTGCGTGGACTTCACCGACCTCAATAAGGCCTGTCCCAAGGACAGCTTCCCTCTTCCGAAGATCGACCAACTCATCGACGCCACTGCCGGACACGACCGGATGAGCTTCCTGGATGCCTACCGAGGATACCATCAGATCCCCTTGTACGTGGCAGACCAGGAGAAGACAGCTTTCATCACTCCCAGGGGCACCTATTGTTACAAGGTGATGCCCTTCGGGTTAAAGAATGCCGGAGCAACATACCAGCGCTTGGTGACCAAGATGTTCCAGGCCCAGCTCGGCAAGACGGTGGAGGTCTACATCGATGATATGGTCGTCAAATCCAAGAGGTCGCAGGACCATTTGACCGACCTCCGCCAGATTTTTGACATCCTCCGCCAGTTCCAGCTGAAGCTTAATGCGTCCAAGTGCGCCTTTGGGGTCTGTTCCGGCAAGTTCCTAGGGAGCCTGGTCACAAGAAGGGGGATCGAAGCGAACCCTGATCAGATTACCGCGATCCAGGAGCTCCAGTGTCCGACCTCGGCGAAACAAGTTCAGCGGCTGACCGGAATGGCTGCCGCCCTGAACCGCTTTATGAGCCGCGCTTCAGACAAGTGCAGACCCTTCTTCCAACTATTGCGAAAGGGCTCCAAGTTCCAGTGGACGTCGGATTGCGCTCAGGCGCTGCAACAGCTAAAACAGTACCTTTCTTCTCCACCACTGCTGTCGACCCCGACTTTCGGAGAGGCACTGTTCTTGTACCTGTCGGTCTCGGACCATGCAGTGAGCTCGGTGCTCATCAGAGAGGACAACGGCCAGCAGAGGCCCATCTATTATACGAGCAAGACCCTGCTGGACGCCGAGACCCGGTATTTGCAGCTCGAAAAGCTCGCCTTGGCACTCGTTAGCGCCTCCCGAAAGCTCTCCCACTACTTCCAAACCTTCACAATAGTGGTCATCACAGAGTACCCACTGAAGGCTCTCCTCCGGAAGGCAGATTTCTCCGGACGGATCTCCAAATGGGCTGTCGAACTAGGGCAATATGATATCAGCTATCAGCCCCGGACGGCCATCAAAGCTCAAGTCTTAGCTGACTTCATTGTGGAATTTACTCCTCCGAGTTCGGCACCGACCGCGCTCGACACCGAACTGGGGGGCGATAGGGGTGCAGAGGTTGTCACCGAGACTGAGCAAGAACAGTCCTGGAGAGAACTCCTAGACTCGTCCTGGAAAGTCTTCGTCGACGGATCCTCAACATCCAAGAGAGCTGGCGCTGGCATAGTTCTCCAGTCTCCCGAAGGCCTCGTCATCGAGCAAGCTGTGACACTTGGTTTCAAGGCTTCTAACAACGAGGCCGAATATGAAGCGCTCATTGCCGGACTTAACAGTGCCAAAATCTTGGAAGCCCGGTCCGTTGTGGTTTTCAGTGATTCCCAACTGGTGACGAGCCAGCTCAGCGGGGATTACCAGGCTCGGGATGACAGGATGGCAGCCTACCTCGCCCACGCCAGGGGACTTCTCTCCCAGTTCGAGAAGGCCGAGGTCCGGCAGATCGGCAGAGAATCCAACTCCCATGCAGACGCCCTCGCCAGCCTCGCCTCGGCAGTGGAAGCCGGTGAAAAGAGAACAGTTGAAGTAGAAACGCAGCAGGAGCCCAGCATCGACCTCCAGCAACCCCGGCAGCAAATGTGCCTTGATCTCGGCCCGAGCTGGATGGACCCTATCGTTGCTTACCTGAAGGACGACCAGCTACCCGAGGACAAGACTGAAGCTCGAAAGATCAGATTGAAGGCGACCCGGTTCTGGCTGTCCCCAGACAGCAAGCTCTATAGAAAGTCATTCACAGGGCCCTACCTCCAGTGCGTTCACCCCGGCAAAGTCGACGATTTCCTCTACGAGATTCACGAGGGAGTCTGCGGCAGTCACATAGGAGGTCGGTCACTTGCGTACCGGGCTATCAGCCAGGGTTACTGGTGGCCCTACATGCAGAAGGACGCCCAGCTTTACGCCAGGAAGTGCGAGAAGTGCCAGAAGTTCTCCCACTCTCTCCACCAGCCAGCCCAGGACCTGAGTTCCCTCTCCAGCCCATGGCCTTTCGCCCAGTGGGGCCTGGACATCGTCGGACCACTTCACCGAACTCCGGGGAACAAAAGATGGTTGATTGTGGCCACGGACTACTTCACGAAATGGGTCGAAGCTGAACCATTGTCCTCCATCACCGAATTAGACACGAAGAACTTTGTGTGGAGGAACATCATCACCAGATTTGGAATTCCCCGCACCCTCATTTCCGACAACGGTACGCAGTTCGATTCCAACTTCTTCAAAAGCTTCTGCCAGGAGTACGGCATTCGCAACATCTACTCCACCCCGGCGTATCCCCAGAGCAACGGCCAGGCCGAGATCTCAAACAAAGTGCTTCTCGACGGAATTAAAAAGAGACTCGACCGAGCCAAAGGTCGGTGGGCAGAGGAGCTGCCAAGCGTTCTGTGGGCCTACCGAACTACTCCAAGGCATTCCACCTCGGCTACACCGTTCTCCCTAGCCTACGGCATGGAAGCAGTTATTCCCCTTGAAGTCGGCCTCCCGACCTTGAGGTCGGAACTCTGTGACCAGGGCCTGAACGATCAGAACGTGGCACGAGAGCTGGACTTGGCTGAAGAACGAAGAGAGGCGGCAGCTATCCGCCTGGCCGCCTATCAGCAGCAGTTGGCCAGGGGATACAACCAGAAGGTCAAGGAAAGAAGATTCGCGATAGGAGAGTTGGTCTTGAAGAAAACACTTCCTGGCGACCGAGATCCTAACGAGGGCAAGCTGGCGCCCAACTGGCAGGGACCGTTCAGAATAACGTCGACGGCCGGGAGATCTGCCTACCGACTTGAAGATATGGAGGGGAAGGCACTCCCGCGACCATGGAATGCGACGCATCTCAAAAAATTCTACTTCTGAAATGTATCACAAAAATCAAGTATCAATAAAAAAGGCGATTTTTTCTGGAACGAGTCTTTGCATTACTTGGGAGTACCGACTGTCAGCACGGTTCCATCTCCTGCCTCACATATCAGGGTCCGGTATCAGTACCACCCTCGCGGCTCGGCGCCTCTGTTCAGAGGGCCAACCGTCCTTAGCTCGGTGCCTTCACCAGCTCTGGCGGCACAGCCAGATGCATGTCAGGGTCCGGTATCAGTACCACCCTCGCGGCTCGGCGCCTCTGTTCAGAGGGCCAACCGTCCTGAGCTCGGTGCCTTCACCAGCTCTGGCGGCACAGCCAACAGTATATCAGGGTCCGGTATCAGTACCACCCTCGCGGCTCGGCGCCTCTGTTCAGAGGGCCAACCGTCCTGAGCTCGGTGCCTTCACTAGCTCTGGCGGCACAGCCAGATGCATGTCAGGGTCCGGTATCAGTACCACCCTCGCGGCTCGGCGCCTCTGTTCAGAGGGCCAACCGTCCTGAGCTCGGTGCCTTCACCAGCTCTGGCGGCACAGCCATAAGCACATCAGGGTTCGGTAACAGTACCACCCTCGCGGCTCGGCGCCTCTGTTCAGAGGGCCAACCGTCCTGAGCTCGGTGCCTTCACCAGCTCTGGCGGCACAGCCAACGGCATCCGGGTTTGGTATCAGTACCACCCTCGCGGCTCGGTTCCTCTGTTCAGAGGACCAACCGTCCTCGCCTGGTACCTATCCAACTACTCGGTAAACTACTTGCGTCAACACTCATTCCACCAAAAGCAAAATCACGACCATTCACAGACCAAGTGGCAATGTGTTGTTTTATTATTATGGAAGAATCCGTTTGAATACAATGTATGGCAAAACAAGAAAATTACATAGTTCAGGGAGCTGTTGCTCCCTTATTACAGTTGGTCCCGGTAGCACTCTCGCTGGGAGCGGCTGGGGCAGCCTCAGGAACCGCTGGAGGAGCAGGGGCGGCTGGAGCTGGAGGGACCTCCGAGGCTGACGGAACCGGGGTGATTCCCGAGGTGGCTCGCAACTCCGAATCCGAGCGAGGAAACCTGGGGGAATTCTGAAAGATAGGGCTGTCCGGAGGGACGCCGACCCTCCTTAAGGCCGCCTTCCACCCTAGTGTCCACGCCTTCTCTCGGATTCCTGGCAGTTGGGCCTTGTAGTTAGCCGTCAGTTTGCTGACCTCCTCGTTCATCACGGACTCGTGCTCGGCTAGGTACTCTTCCTTGAGTTTGGCCTCTTGCACGTTGAGAGCCTGCGCAAGCTCGGCCGCTTTCCCCTCCAGAGCCATCTCTAGCTTTCTTTCAGCTAGCTTTCTCTCGGAGGTGAGCCTCTTGTTCGTCCCCCGCAGCATTTGCATGTCTTCCTCCAGCCGTGACGACGTAAGCCGGACCTCGTCTAGCTCCCAGGAGAGGCGGGCGTTTTGGTCCTTCGCCTCCTTTGCCTCCTCTTTGAGGTGCTCGGACAAGGCCCGCGCTGCGTCGAGCTCGGCCAGAAGATCCGCAGTTTTCTTCGCCTCCTCCTCCAGGGTAGCGTCCCTCGCCGCCAGGGACTTCAGCAGTTCCTCTTTCTCCGCTGCCCAAACTGATGCCCTGGCCTCGGCTGCGTCCAGCCTACCCATGCCAGTTTGGCACTTTTACAAGAGCTTGCAAGAGCTGCAGCAAGAACAGAGCGTCACCAAATGAAATGCAGCAGAAAAATGAAAGAACATGAAGAATTAACTGTACATACCGCTACCAGTGACCGCATTGAGGAAAGCAGCAAGGATTCATTATCCATCTGCGCCCACCTTGCCATGTCCTGGGGAAGGGCGCAAGCTCGTCCCAGAGCGGCAACCACTTCGGGGTTGACCGCTCGGTCCGACTCGGCTAGTTGTCTCCCCAGCACCCCCTCGATGTCCGGTCTCCAAGGAATAAAATCGGAGGGAGTGGCGGACCCCCCAACCGACATGGCAGGTTCCGGGGCAGATGGGGCTTCGACCCTGGGCCTTTTCTCCGGCCTGCGCTCCTCGGCGACCTCGGCAGTAGCCGCTCTGCCAAAGCCGGAGTGCGATTCTTCAATGACGATGGGCGGAGGACCCGCGCCGACCTCGGCTGCTGCAGGACCTGATTGATCACCTTCGGAGGCTTCCGGAGCCGTCTCGGTCTCGGGAGAGATAACCTCTGCAGCAGCCACCGAGAACGTAGCTGGGGCGACGTCAGCACCTCGGGAGGGGCCCGCGGTCTCGCCCATGTCCCCAAATGCCGCGGCGGCAAGGTCTTCCGCGACGAAGCGCTTGCAACGGCCGCGCAACATCTCGACCTCGGACTCTTCCGAGCTGGATGTGCTCCTGGACTCGCTGGAGACGACAAATTTCTGCCTCTGCCGCCTGCGCCCGGTCTCGGCTCTCTCGGCCGCTGCTAGTTCACGGACAGCAGACTGTCCGCCCGATTCTACCGGAACCCCGCTGGGAATCGCGATAGTCACCGTCTCCGGGACAGGGACCTCGGTCTGTGCGGTGCCCTGTCCGATGCTCTCCCCCTGGAGCACGGAGTCGATTCCGGTCACCCGCCTCGGGGTGATGAACGACTTGTAGTGCGGCTTGTATCCCAGGAGCGAGAACGCGGCTCGGCAGTGATGGCCGCGGTACTTCCGCACCTTCTCGTGCCAATCACTGTTCACCTTCCACCGGTTCCTCCTGGCAAGCTCCCTCCTCTGTCGAAAACCTGCAGAAACAGAATGATGTCAATAGAAAGAAAGAAACATGATTAACATACAAAGTCCAGGGGGGCCAAGTTTTTTACTTGGGGGGACTCCTATTCTGCGTGGTATCCGGGCTGTAGTGCTGGGCTCCGCTTCGCCGAACTCCCACGCCCCGCGGACAAAGACTCGGTCCTCCCCCGCGTATTTATATGAATCTTCCAGCGCGGTCACAAAGGCAGTTCGGTGGAGCCTTAGACGGAGATAGTACGTATGCCCCTCTGCGGACTTGCAGAGGTCATACGCCTCCTCAATGTCCTGGACACCGAGGTTGATTGACAGAATCTCGTTGAGCCGCACTGCTCCCATGATGATCTTGTACCCATTGGGAAGCAGCTGGCAGGGGCTCAACCCCCACTCCCGGAGACAGTCCCTCAGGAGTGGGTCGAGGGGGAACCGGACTCCTCCCTCCACGACGGACACCAGCCAAAAGGGCATCCAGCCATCGCTGTATGTGATACCGTCGTCAGGACCGTCTGGCCTGACTTCTACATTGGCAGGGACCTTGTATGCGTCCCTGAACAGTCCTATGGACAGTGGGTCATCCAGCCAGTGCCTGTAAATGCCCATTCTCTACCCTAGACGAAGATCTACCTACTGGAAAGGGAGAAGACAGAAGGAAGAAATCCTACGATGAAAGGCTGGGCGAACAGAGCACTCGCAGACCACAGGGATAGTACTGTTCTTCAGCACAGTGCACCAAGGAGTCTGAAGATCGAAAAGAAGGAAGGCGGAAAAGGTGCCCTAATTTATATAGGTTGGGGGCGCCGTTTCAGGTTCCAAGAAAGGCCTTTAATGAGGCATTACCTCGAATAGCCAAACGCCGTCTCGGGCAGCCCAGGCGTCCTGCAGATGTGATTGCGTGCCCTTCAGAAAAGCGACACGTGGCACCGTCGCCGCACTTTCAGAGGACTATTAAATGCCTCGACAGACGGGATGATAAATGCCTCGACTGACGGGATGATAAATGCCTCGACAGACGAAAGGGCGACCGCCTCCACTGGCGAAAAGCACTTCAGGAAGCACTCCACGTCAGCAAAGGCACTTAATGCGGCACCCCGCGTCGGCAACAGGCGATGAGGAGGAATCCCCCATCGAACCGAGACCCCTCCGTCTCGGCAACGCTTCACAAACCAGGTACTCCTAAAAGATTAGTGGCATTCCCGGCCTGACAAAGCCACTCAGCTTCCGACCTGCTCCAAGGAGCTCACAGGCCAAAAGCTGGGGGGGAGATTATGGGTTCAAAAGCAGATCGGGACCACGGTTCATGGACCGGGTCTCGGTCAGTGGCGGCTATTTCAATTCCAAAAATGACCCGGAGTTCGGCTATCCGGACCAACAACTCAAGACAGAAGAACATTGCTGACATAAGGTCGACCACGCATTTCATCAGAAACAAGGAGAAAGAAAGCCAGAAAACCAGAATTCGAGGAAAGTTTCAAAATTCTTCATTAATCAAAGCTCCCGATTACAAGAATGGAGATAGGATAAAAGAAAGAATTGCAAAAATTACAAAAACCCTCAGAGGGCTGCAGCTTCCACATTGCAGTCAATCTCTGGAGGGACCTCGGCCACGACCGCACTGGCCTCGGGAGCGGTCGGGGCAGCTTCGGGGACGACCGCGACGACTTGAGGAAGGGCCTCGACGACCGGGCAAACAAGGGAGCCCTCGGGATCAGCACCGGCAGCAGGAGCCT
The DNA here is from genome assembly GCA_029852735.1 of Persea americana. Taxonomy (NCBI): domain Eukaryota; kingdom Viridiplantae; phylum Streptophyta; class Magnoliopsida; order Laurales; family Lauraceae; genus Persea; species Persea americana. Next base: position 90,169,193 of record CM056810.1, read on the forward strand.
CTTCAGGCGCCCCGGGAGCGGCGTCCGCCTCCGGACACGACTGCGAGGGAAGGTCGGCAGCCTGAGACACGGCCGCAAGTCCCGAGTCCGAGCAGGAAAACCGTGGGGGATTAAGGAAGAGAGGGCTGTCCTCGGGGATCCCAGCCTTGTTCAAAGCTGCTTTCCACCCAAGTTCCCAGGCTCTGTCCCGGATCCCCGGCAGCTGAGCCTTGTAGTCAGCAGATAGTTTGCCGATCTCCTCCTCCATGACGGAGTCATGCTCAGCGAGGAACTCCTCCTTGAGTCTGGCCTCGTGTTTTGCCAAGGCAGACTCGATCTCGGCCGCCTTCTCCCTCAGCGCCATCTCCAGCGAACCTTGCGCCTGATTCCGCTGAGAGAGGAGCTTCCGGTTCGTCCCCTTCGCGCTCTCTAGCTCGTTTTCCAGTCGCTTCACCGCGATCCGAAGATCATCGAGCTCGGTGGCAAGGTGGAGGTTCTGGCTTTTCTCTTCCGCCAACTCGTCCTTGAGGCGCCCAACCTCGACCTTCGACTCCTCGCAATCAAAAACGAGACCGGCATTCTTGGCCGCCACCTCTGCCAGCGTCGCGTCCTTAGACGCCACAGACGCCCGCAGCTCGTCCCTCTCAACGACCCATTCTGCGGCCCGCGCCTCGGCCGCATCGAGCCTCTCAATGCCTATCTGGCACTTCTGCAACAGCTGCAAAATGAGAACCAGAAGTCAATAAAGCGACACCGGACTGAAAACTAAGGAAAAAATACTGCACTTACCGACACCAGGGATCGCATCGAGGAGAGCAGGAGCGACTCGTCGTCCATCGCGGCCCACCTCGCCATGTCTTGAGAAAGGGCGCAGGCTCGTCCAAGCGCCGCGACAACTTGGGGATCGGCTGCGCGGTCTGTTTCGGCCAGCGGCCTCCCCAGGACCTCCTCGATGGCCGGCCTCCACGAAGCCATAGGAGGAGGCAAGATCGTCCTTCCGGCAGGCGGAGGCGAGGAGGGGCCAGGCGAGGCCTCGACTCTTGCCCTCTTCTCGGGTCGCCCGCCCTCAGCAACTTCGGGGGAGCGAGCCCGACCTCCAGCCCCCACGACACCTTCAGAGGGCGCGTCGTCCACGACGACGACCGGAGGCGGAGCTGAGATGGCCTCTGCCTCCCCGGGCCGAGCAGCTACGGTCGCGGCTATACGGACCGTCTCGGCAACAGGGGCAAGAGTGCCGACCGCAGATGCCGGGGGCATCAGAGCCACAACTTGAGAAGGATCCCGGGCCTCGCCCCCGATATCCCCGAAGGCAGCCGCAGACAGGTCTTCTGCGGCATAGCGTCGCCCGCGTTGGCGTAACATCCCCTCTTGCTCTTCCTCTTCTTCCTCCGAACTGGAAGCTACTAGCCTCGTTCGGGAAGGCAGGGGCTTGGCTCTCGAAGTCCCGGCAGGCCCCGCGGCAGAGGCTGCTGGAGCACGTTCTGCCGACTCAACCAGACGACCGGCGGGAAGCGCAACGGTCACCACCGCCGAGCCTGTCACCACGGTCGTCTCTGTTCTTCGACTCACGCCTTCCCCGCTCGACACGGAGTCTATCCCCGATCCCTTTCGGGAGGTGTTGAAGGACCTGTAGTGGGGCACGTACCCCAGGAGAGCCCACGCAGCACGACAGTTGTGGCCGCGGTAGTTCCTCACCTGCTCGTGCCACGCGCTGTTCACCTTCCAGCGATTCCTTCGCGCGAGCTCCCTCTTTTCGCGGAAATCTGCATAGACAAAATTATCAGGAGCCAGACACAGAAAGAAAGGAAAGAACTGCAAACCGAAAGAACTCCGGCCTTTACTTGGAGGAACCCCTATTTTTCGAGGGACCCGGACTGTGGTAGCAGGCTCTGCTTCACCGAACTCCCATCCTCCTCTGACAAGTACTCGGTCTTCACCCGCGTACCTATTGGAGTCCTCTAGCGCGGTCACAAACGCAGTCCGGCGAACCCTCAGCCGGAGATAGTAAGTGTCCCCCTCTGCGGATTTGCAGAGGTCGTACGTGTCCTCGATGTCCGGGACACCGAGGCCAATTCCCAGGATCTGATTGAGCCGCACTACCCCCATTATGATTTTATATCCGTTGGGGAGTAGCTGGCATGGGCACAACTTCCACTCTCGGAGGCAGTCCCGGACCAGTGGGTGCAGGGGGAAGCGGACTCCTCCCTCCACGACGGAGACCAGCCAAAACGGCATCCAGCCGTCGCGATAAGTGAGGCCGTCATCTGGGGTGTCCGGCCTGATCTCCACATTGGAGGGGACCTTGTATAAACCCCTAAAATGATCTATGGAACTTGGGTCCCCTAACAGATGTCTATAGACTCCCATTCTCGACTCAGACCAGGACCTATCTAGAAGAAAAGACGAGGGAAGCGGAAAGGAGTCCTACGAATGGGGACTGCATAAGCAGGATCGACGGAAGTTCGCAGGCGCCGGAGAAGTTCTCTTGCAGAGCGCAGTAGAAGTGCAAAGAAAGCAGAGGAAAGAGAAGACGGGGGAGGCGCTCTGATTTATAGGGCTCAGGGGCGTCGACTCGACTTTCGAGGAGAGCCTTTAAGAGGCGTCCCCTCAATCAGCCCTAATGTCCCGTCACGCAGCCCTAACGTCTCCTCGAAGTAATTGCGAGACAGCTAAGAGAAGGTACACGTGCCACCATTAGCGCGATATCCGAAGGCTATTAAATATCCAGGACAGGCGAGGGGACATCTCGAAAGGGACCCTCCTGATCCGAAGCTCCCTCGCCCCGGTATTTCCCTCGTGACGGTAACCCTCACTCGAGCTCGGTGGCGGAGCCGGGTATACGGTCATCAAGCTTCCGACCTCCTCGAGCTAGAGGGCTCTCAGAAGTCAAAAGCTAGGGGGCAATTGTGTGGGTAAAACACCGTAATGATGAAGTTAAGCAGGGATTACGGCTGAACTTGCCGATCACCTCAGCCTCTGTGGTGGAAGCTCGGCAGCTCGGTCATAGCTCGGAAGCTCGGCTGCTCAGTCAGCACGGTCATAGCTTGGCAGCTCAGTCAGCTCGGTCATAGCTCGGCAGCACGGTCATAGCTTGGCAGCTCAGTCAGCTCGGCATAGATGCCAGCTCGGTGCAAAGGCGCACCACGGCCAAGCCATCCTTGGTCTCAGGCCAGGATGCTAAAGTCAGGGTGGGCCGCCACCCTCCTGGAAATGCGGCGCGCTTAGACTGATACGGGCATTCATTTATGGCGATAGGATCGCTCATTTATGGCGATAAGAGGTTTGCTTTATCAGCCCTGTACGTCAACTGACTGAAGGCATGGAAAGTGAGGATGGGATGTTGCCCACTCTACCTACTGCAGCCCGCCAGGGTAAGGGTCGATGGGACCTCACCTCACCTACCCCCACTCACAGAGAGAATGAACATGGAACGCTCGCTTATATATACACATGGGATTGGTCCCATGAAAGGTACGCAATACTCAGCATACAGCTCTGAATACTAGACTGTTTCATTCTCTTCTTCCTCCTCCTGTTTAGTCTCCTCAGAACTAACTCAGGCATCGGAGTGCCTTCGGCTCACGGCAGCCAGGGGCTCTGACGTTAGCCTTTCTCCTCCCGTTTCAGGTTCCAGGCGTTCAGCATTTCCCTGTCCTAAGAAGTCTACCCCGATCTCATCTCAATCTAAGTAGGTGTCGTTTTTACCGCCTACACCCATTGACAACTGTAATCGATAGTTCAGATCGGTTAATAAAAAGCCCTACTTGAAGAATCAGAAAAGTAATAAAGCATGGGCTGTGAATTGAAACTACAGCAAGGCCTTGGTGATCTGTTATAGCATAGTTCCTGCACTGTGTCCAAAGCACAACTTTTGATCTCTCTTTAGTTCTCTTTTGGTGTGACATGTACTTGATTGCTTGTATTAACAGAAAGGAGCACATGTAGAACTTATTTTTAGTCTTGAGCAAGTGATCACTATTAACAGAAAGGAGCACATGGTTTGATTCATTGAGTTTACTGTGACTTTTGAACATTGTTTAAGACCAATGGTGGGGGCTGAAATCATTTTGTATTGTTCGTCCAAACCTTTCTACGCTAACAATTGGAATCCAATTTGGCCCCCTTTTCCACTTGAAATTTTATACAGGAAGTTTTGAGAACCCCCCAAAAAAAATAATGAAAATCTCCTTTCTTAATTCTTATAAGGTTTTTAGGCGAAAACAAAGCTTAAAATATAGTATTCCTGTATAAGTTATATGATTTAATGTAATATTCTCTTAATGATCCCATGCATGATTATTTTGTAGAAGTAGCCAAAGAGATGTTGCTGTGCTTAAGACCACATATAACTCAAGTTTGTCTTTTTCTATTTTTTGTTTTTAAACATGGTGGGAGACCTGTTGAAATCAGAACTAGAACATCACATAGGAGCAGATATATTCGTTTTATCTCTATGGGCTGTTTGATTGCATAAAATACATACGTGTTCAACACATAATTCAGGTCATTACATGGTTAAAAATGAAGATACAAGTTGAACACACAAAACTGACCATTACATCATTTCTTTTTAATGAAAAGTGAGTCAAGAGAAGATGAAAAAAAAAAAGAAATAGTCATCACCCTAGCAATCCACATCCTAATTCTTCAGTGTGGCTCATTCGATTATGAATTTCTATGTATTTTATTGCAAATAAGGTGGCCCCGTGAGAAAGATATAATTTCCTCTTGATGAATTATTTTACTATATATATATATATAGATATATATATATATATTCTCATTTTCTCTAATTCTATGACCATGATAATCATGGTGGAGATGGGGGGATAGAAAGATCTCAAAGAAATCTATGGGAACACAAAATATCAATTCCATGATAACAACATAATCTCTTGATCTATGACCCAAGTTAAAGGCATCGTTAAAAGAAATCTCCAACCATTGGTAAGTAAAGTTGTGGATGTGTCATATTTGAGCTTGTGCGAATTCACCGAGAGGAGTAGTGCGCGCGCATGTGCATGAGAGAGAGAGAGAGAGAGTGACATATTAAAGCTTTTTTTTTTTCTTTTTTTGTACCCAGGGAAGGAGGGAGCCCTCTAGCAAGAAAAATAGATCTGGAATGAGATAGGACAACCGTTGGGTGAGGAAAGGTGACTGCCAGGCAGCGAAATCATGGTTTCTGAACTCATAAAAGTAGAATCATTTAATGGGCCAGCAAGATGGGCCATGACACATTCATGATTCCGACATCCCACGCATTTGTGCCAGCGGACGTGAATGCAAGTATATTAATTAAATGCATGAAGGACGTACACTGTACGATAACCTACCTTTCGAGCATTATTAACATGGTAGATTTAAGGGTAGATCTACGGCTGTAAATTGGCCCTAATTATTTCGTTACCACATTGACCCAAACCTGGAAATTTTGAATTAGGACCATCTTAAGGTCCCAGTTAGAAATTGGGTCGCCCTTATTATCTAGTTACCACATCCACCCAACCCTGGAAACTTGAATAAGGACCATCTTAACGCTGGGAATTTGAATAAGGACCCAATTAAAAATGGGGTCCCTCCTGCTGTCGTATGCCTCCTGCTGTCGTATGGATGATAGTGTAGCATAGATGATACTAATATACTCATTTATGTGAACCCACCTTACTAGATTTTATTTGATTTGATTGTCGGTCAAAAGACTTTATAATCCGGATTTCATTTTTCTCAAAATGAATATAGTCTATCCGTGAGCATTTAACCAAATATACTTAAAAAAGTGAGGATTTTACCAAAAAAAGCACTTTAGATGACCAATGGGCTTAAAAGAACATTTTAACCGACCTTGCACCAGATTAGTCATTTTGCATTAAAAGGTGTTTTTTTTTAGCACTTTCAACTAGCGTCCCTAGGGACTTTAGTTTTATGACACTAAGAGTCTCTAGGGACCCAGCGGTGTACACTTTTTTTTTAGCACTTTCAACTAGCGTCCCTAGGGACCTTAGTTTTATGATCCTAAGAGTCCCTAGGGACCCTGCGGTGTACACGAATTAGCTTCTTCATCATGACAGCTTGTTCTGTTTTATAGTGTTCTTTCTTGTTTGTATAGAACTCTATACAATATTTTCATATGTTCAGTGTCTCCAAGTAATGATTCCATTCAATAATGTATAATATACAAAATGCACTTTCATCATGACAGTAGATTATGCATTTGTTTATGCCCATTGTCTTCCAAAACGAGCAAACGCCATTTTTAGGGCATTTTTCTTGCTAGGATTTAGAAAACTTCTGTGCCTCTTCATTTCAAACAACAAATTTGGGGCTCAAAACTGCCTTTCCGCCGAAAGAGGTGTGAAAATGCTTGAATTCCTCATCTAGCAAGATTTTTCTAAGGTTTTTAGAACCCACTTTCCCAAATATCTCTCTCCCTATTCTCTAGTGATCTTTAATATGTCCAGCTACAAAACCCTTTGCAGAAAGATGAAAAAATGCAAGCCTAAAAGACTTCTATATATTTTTGGCCCATAAGCACTAAAATCTACAACTTTTCCTTCCTTTCTTAACTCCACTAAATAGAAATTTTTCATGTTTCACATATTCCTGTTCTCCACAATCCAAATCAGAGAAATTTGCAGAACCCCAAAAAGATTTCAACTGATCTATCTTGAAAAGAATGAATGAAAAAAGTTTGCAACTTCATGTCCACAAAATCCAAAAGATTCTAAACATAAAATCCCAAAAAACCAGAACTTTATAGCTCCCGCTGCTCCGGCAGCGGGTCGGTCGGACCGGTGATCTATCCTTTTGGACGGCTGCATCGAAATAAATCTATCCTCTTAGACGATTGGGTCGGAAGAAATGGGTGCAAACAACTAGGCTTTTGAAGAAAGAATAACCTGTTAACGAGGAAACAACCATAGTTTATTCTACTTCGTATACACAGCAGGGTCCCTAGGGACGCTTAGCTTCATAAAACTAAGGTCCCTAGGGACGCTAGTTGAAAGTGATAAAAAAAAAAACACCTTTTCGGGCAAAATAACTGATCTGGTGCAAGGTCGGTTAAAACGTTCTTTTAAGCCCACTGGTCATCTAAAGTATTTTTTTTTTTTTTTTTTTTTTGTAAAATCCCCTTAAAAAGTTAAACTTATACAATCATTTAACTAGGAACCTCTCACCCAAAAGTGAAGAACCACCCTCTCTTGTAAGACCCACTTGGGGTTATGCCAATCAAGAGGGAGCACGAGTCAAAAGATTTAAATGATACATAAGAGCACACACAATATCGTCCCCACTAGATCACCCTAATCCTTTGGTTTATGACCCTCAAATTTAATGATTTTAAAATGCATCATATTTCTGGATTCTAATCCAACAGTATGTAACAGGTAGATGAGTGTCAAATCTAGGCTTATGCGAATTCGTGTGTAAGGAGGTTTGATTGATCATAGGGTCCCACATGCTTGGTTTAAAAAAAAGTGTTCATAGATGGTGCTCATTTGAGAGATCCCTTTTCACCAATCTGATGAATGGGTTAACCTAAAAGCCAATGACCGACTGAAGGATATATTTTCTGCCAATCTTAGGACCAGTTGTTAGCATTAGAATATAAGAATTCATATTCAAATGAGCTCCACTAAAGATTATGAAAAAGGTTAAGTGTGACAGATATAAATAAAGTGAGCATTGAAGGACTCATGGATGGTAGCAATGTAGATGGGACCTTGACATTGATTTGAATTACTGGAGTGGTGGCTGAGTATTCATGTCCCATCTTCACTTTTGCTTTCCATTATATGTGAGGTTATTTGATGGCCATTTTCATATATTCACCTTGGATTTTAACCACTTATGAAATGAATTCCTATGTATTTAATGCGATCGCAACCATTCATTCAATGGGGCCCAGAGAGTCAGACAATGAGCAATTCACCAAGGTAAAAATGGGGGTAGTTTAGGAAGGCTAAAGACCACTCATCAAACATGAAGCACAGATAATGGTCAAACAATAGGGCCAAAAACCATGCATAGAGCTCAAATACCTCACCCACCTGATGATCTAAACCTTCCAGCTCCAAGCGACGAGTCAGCAGGCAAGAACCATCCTGGCTGGTCGACACTTGAGATTCAATGGGTCCCATGAACATAATAATACTATTCATTTTCATTTGTAAAGTTTTTTCAAGAAGCACAGTTTGTGAGGTTAGGCTTCAAAATCAAATGAGTGTCAAATTCTGGGTGCTAGCAGTGAGTATGAGGGGTTGAAAATGAATAGTATTATTATGTTCATGGGACCCAAATTCTGGGCGCTAGCAGTGAGTATGAGGAGTTGGGATGGGGATTGAGGTAGGGACCGCACCCACAGGCCTGGCCCTCCATCCTTGAAAATTTCCACATGTTTGCGTGTCTGCTGTGTCTGAATCCTATATATGCATGGAAATGGGCAGAAGATTCATGATCTGTACCCAACTTATTTCAGTCACTGCAGATGTTTATGGTTCTATTAAAAGTAAAAACCCTCCATCCCCTGTATCCATTTAGTCCCTAACACATCCCACCCACCCATACCATCGCTGTGAATGTTGCTCATCATCACACCTTCATCGTAAGGTGGGTCATCAGCAAGGATCAATATGAGGCAGACAAAGTATCTAGATAGAGAACTAAGGTCAGAGAATACTGAAACCTTGGGCAAAAGATAGAACCAAAAACAGGCCAAAGGCAACTGCCATTATTGCTAATCAAATTATAGATGATGGTTCTCTAGTCTCAAATAATAACTGAACAAAACAAATTGCATTTGGGTGGTGGTGGATACAATCACATGAAAGAACGCATCCGGGGCCTTACTATGGACTGGGCTCCATCGACAAAAATAGTGGACCCCGTCATGTAGCGGGAATCATCACTCACCAAGTAGAGAACAGTCGATGCCAGGTCATTCTTCACGTCCAGCCATCTCATCAAAGGCATCACCTCCTTGGCAGCCCCCTCCGCCTTCTCCCTGCCTTCTTTCAATGGATACTCATCTTGAAGGTGCAAGCCACGAGCAATGCCATTGACCCGTATCTGGTATTTCCCAATATCCATAGCCCCCACCTGAAATCGCCACCAACAAAGAATTAGCACCAATAATTTATGAATAGTTAGTTAGGTATCGAGTCTTAAGCCCTGTGCAACATTCTCAGCATCCCAAGTTATGTACTTATTAGACCCGTGGTTAGTGATTGAAATCATTGATATGAAGAGTGGATACCCGAAAATGCAACATCTAGCATCAATATGCGATCTAGGAATTAAGGCATGGGTTTGCTCCCCATGTCTGGTGCTAGAAACCGCAACAAATTTGCCTGGTGTGTGATGTTTGGGTTTAGCAGGGACCACCCGGGAGATTAGTCCTGTTGAGTCAAAGACTTCAAGGATACCCACGTCATAAAAAAGAAAAAGAAAAAGAAAAGAAAAGAAAGTGAAAAAGAAAAAGGATGGCAATGCAAAATATAAACATGGTCCATAGAAGATGCGAGCACTAGTGCTTTGAGGAGATACAGATTGGGTACAATTACTGAACTAAATGCTGAAACGTATTAAGCAAACTTAAGAAGTATGTTTGCCTCAGTGACTACAATATAATTTATCAGGACATGTGATGTGACTGTCAAACATCTGCAGTGCTAAAAGTATCTTATAGCATATGAGGAAGATTTATTGACCAACAAAAGAACTAGAACCAAACGAGGCTAAACTTGAGGTCAAGTTCTCCACAAAAATTAGACTAGTGGAGACATCATTGAAGAGAAGCACCGTACATTCATTACGGAAACTCATTTAGAGGAGCGAAACAAGCCCCCACAAAGGAAGAATGAAGAACGGGCATGCCTAGCTTTAATTATGAATCAGCAGTTGAGCTTTTGGCAAGACGTTCCTGATTAAAGTCAGGGCTACTAATGGAGAGGCTCATATATATACACACGGTAAAGACAGAGGGGTGGTTGGATTTCATTTCATGACAATAAAATTCAGATAATTGAAAACCATGCCTATTGAACGTTTTCCTATACTTGGATGTATTCAGGCCTATTTTGGGTGTAATACTCGTCATTCTTCCAACTTTTGCTGCTGGTTTCCAAGTGAATATATGGTTTGATTTCAGTTTTCAGACTGGACTCTGGTTTGGTCTGCAACAATTGAATAACATGCTCATTATCCTCTAATTATTATATTCCTCCAACGAATATATCCTGTACGAACTCAACCATCAATCAACAATATTTGTTTTCAACATGTGACAGCTAGACATATCTATGGAAATCACTAAAACTCAATTTGCAAGATAATAATTCAATGAGATTTTTTTTCCCGCTGTACGGAAAAAAACCCTGCCTGTTATTAAATATAGTCAGAGGATGCTGGGAAAATATTTTCTTCTTGTAATCAAACAAAAGCAATCCCATTTACCTGATGACCTAATAACATTTACAAGTTATTATTCACCATTGGGCCATTTACCATGGAGGTATATCCATAGGGCTAGAAACTTATATAATCTAATAAAATACATAAAGGGGCCATGCATCTAAATTAAAATTTTAAAAATATAAATAAAAAATAGGTGTATGCTAAAGAACGGTGCCTAATGGCTGACCCAAGCCATGATCAATCAAAAGAATATTAGATAAGATAATTTATCCTTGGACTTTAATAAAAACTCAATGATGACGATGATACAAACTTCATTTTCTAGTTATTGTCCATCTTTCATGGATTTCTGATAAGCCCAGGTCCGAAGAGTTACCAGAGAAACCCCAGGCCTTCCAGGATTCAACCGAGCCCATCCAAGGTCTATCCAAGAGGATAGGTGAGCCACAGGCCTTCCAGGATTCAATCAAGCTCATCGAGGCCCATCCGAGAGGATAGGTGCATCCAGACCTGTACAGCTCCAGTCAGACCTGCACCAGACCAAGCTGGACCCAGCTGAACATGGATCAGGACTTGGAAGGCAGCACACTCTGAAACTGAGCATAGCCAGCAGGGCACGGTGCCCAGCAAGTCATGCCCGGCTAGGGCCACACCCAGCCAGCCAAAGAATCCCCACAAGCCTCACACACAATAAGAATTGGTTTCTTTTGATTTTTTACGATTTTTCATTAGAAGCTTCCCAGTTGTAATTAGACTTCTTCTAATATGATTTTTTTAAGCCTAACTTTGGATAGGACTCTCGGTGTAGAAACTTGGGCTATGAGTGCTAATCCACCATTCCATTTAGAAATCTTATTGATAAAATTTATTGAGATTTTCTTACTTCCATATGATCCTGACAAATTTTATTCTTCAAGCTATCTATATTATTATTTTGCTACTTTCTTTTGTTTGTTACTTGAGGCCTTCTCTCCTCTTTCCCATAATGCCTCTTTTCTCCTCTTCCCTAGAAAATCACTTATTCCAGCTCTCCTTTGGAATAGAGGAAACGGCTTTCATGGATGAAGGCCTTTGGGCATGTTGGGTTATCAGTTTCATTTTAAATGGGTACTACCTTATTTTGGAAAACCAACAATGGGACTTTTGATGTACATGCCTTTGATGTGGCAAGTCCTATAACAAACAACTTATTTCCTAGCTATGATTTGTTTGAAGCAGCTCTTTTGATGCAATTGAATTTGCAAATTTAGTAATCAATCAATACAATGTTTTACTTTTTTATCTTTCTCTGTTCCGTGTCGTTTTTCGTTACTTACTGTTCCATGTTTACATTGAGCAATTTCGTGGATATATATAGCAGTCTTTTTCATTATGGTTTACATATGTACTAATGCAAGTTTGCATTTACCTAAACCCAACCTGACTCACTCAGAAGGTTATACAGCCAGATTGGCGGGAGGATCCGCCCAAGCGTACCTTCAAGCTTAGCTCAGCACATGCGATTCTAGGGTTTTACCCCAAAGAGGAGAATTTTTTTAATTTTATTGATGAATGATTTTCAGAACATATATATGAGGTTCTTAAATAGGCATCTTTGATATCCAAAGAGAGAATTTTCCTTTGTACACAAGGATTCTCAGTTGATAACATTATTTTATAAGTACCGGTAAATAAAAAAAACATTATTTTAAAAGCATGATTAATGCCGAAGCCATATTGTCCTAAGATCAGATGCCTTAGGAACAGTTCACAAATCCTATAGCAACACCAGAAGATTTCTCCAATAAGGCTTAATTCCCTGAAACTATAAATTCCTAGATCGAGTGATATTGAACACTGTTGTAGATTAACCCATTTGCAATATCAGTAATGTTTCATGCAATTATACTATATTAAGCTGAAGGGTTTTTGAGGTGATTTGGACTGTTGGTTATAATTTTGATGGTAAGTTATTCTTCTCTAACTACCCACTTCTTTTCCCATACAACACCTATTTTATCTCATATAACTACCCATGTCTATTCCCCACTTTTCCTCTTTTGATTTTGGTAAAACCCGTCCACATCTCCTATTCCATTTCTGCAGATCCTTCCGTTTTGTTCTACCTTATTTTCTTTCTACTCTACCTACTCTCAATTGTGAAAATAGGTATGGTCATAAGTTTCCTTTCTTTTGTTTCTAAAAATTTACCATTGTGCATTGTATTTGGACTGCCATTCAAGTCAATGCTTATTTTCTAGTTGTATGAATATTTGATTTGCATTGAATGGTATACTCGTGCTCAGCACAGGTTACTGTGCTAGTAATAAGTAAACCAAATTGAAAAAGGTTTAAATACTTCAAAGAAATTGATAGTGGCTATCCATTCCAGCATGAATTTGCAGCATGGTGGAGATTGGAAACCACATTAGGTGGGATGTTTTTTCTGCCCTTCTGAATCACTATTATATCCAATCATGAATAATTAGTGTTCTACATGGGCCAGGCCATCTTGGGACCAGCTCGATTTGGGACAGGTTTGAGGAAAAGTATACAAGTTGGCCCAGACGAGAGACTAGTTCAAAGGCCCAATTAATAACCATGGTAGGCTCAGGGTTGACATTAAAGGGCCCAACTGTCAATAGAATCCTTCTCATATATCTAAGGCTTCTTTCAAACACCCACATCCTAGCACCTTATCAATCATCATCATCTGTCATTGTTGCAGCCACCCATCATCGTTGCCCACTATAGTAGGACGGACAGATATCCTTGACTTTTAAAACTTTTGACTTCCGAAGATCTCCTTGAGATATTTTATGAGATATTTTAATGCTATATAAAATCAAATAAAATAAAAAAAACTGCAGATCTTTGAAATCTTGAAGCTTTTTACCTTCAAGGCCCAAGCAAGAAAGTACCAAACCTAACAAGATTTCTGATTTCTGCACTGTAGCAAACCACCAAGCAAAATGGATAACCACAAACTTATCCAACATTCAAACATATTAATTGGGTTACATCATATTCACCCAAGACACCTAGACCATTCATATTATATGTGAGCTCGTGCATTATAGACAATAGCTACCAAATTAAAGCTATCTAATGAAAGAGGCTATTGTCTTTGTAAGACGCATGCATGAGTTACTGCATCACATAGTGGTTGAATAAAATAACACGAAATGATGCATCAATGAAAGGAGAAGTAACAAGATGCAAATAACAATCCACATACCCTCACTAACTGCTGTACTCCAGCCAAAGAAGAACCATAAGCTGCAGAGCCTGGGTAGATCCCTCTCTCTGCACCCAGGATTGATGTGAGAAATACAATGGACCCTCCCGATTTGGAATCTCTCATCTTCCTACTAACAGCCTTTAAAAGGAACCATGCTGCCATGAAATTGATTTTTACTATCTTTTTGAACTCTTCTTCAGCCAACTCTAGAGGCCCTTGCATCTTCCCTGTCCCAAATCAACATAGAAATATTAATTACTTAAATTATCCCTTGACACGATGAAAGCAAAAGGCCTGCCAAGTGTCCAAGGATTACATTTTTTTTATTGGTACCAATAACTAAAACGAAAAGCTATTACAAGCAGCCCTCGACAAAGACAAAGAACCCAAGGATTACATATACAATAACCACTGGATTAGATTTCTGTTTTCATATAAAGGCGATATTTGTTATGTCTAATGATATTTGAATGACAATGAAATTACATGGAATTGTGATAAAATCACCTTTCCATTGAGCCAATTTTGTGTATTTTTTTACCAAAAATTGAAGAAGCTTAGGCCATAGTTACCTAGCCCATGCTAACTACATTGAATTGCGAACTAGTTCTTTCAGATATTTTGCAATTTACTATAAACCTTAATAACTCAATCAAACTAAGTTAATTCGGAAAAACAAATACATTCATCAAAGTTACTGAACCAGTACCACAAACAGGGCAAACTGAAAATCAAATCAAATTAAATTAAATGAACCGACCCCAACGAATTGGCAAACTATGACAGGCACCAATTTGAAAACTGTGAACTCAAATGAATTAAACATGCTGCACCATAGGTAATGTGGTTTGGGCTCATTTTATGATACTGTATATTGTGGTTACAAGTTTTAAAGTCTTGGTCATAATTTTATTATAGTGGTTAGTTGTTATGTTTAACATTCTAATTAGCAACTGTTCCTACTTTCTAGTCCCAGTCCCAGTAACTAGTTAAGAAATTGTGTTAAGAAAGTAGTTCAAGTCAAATTAGGAATCCTAACCGTGCTCATGCTTTATGTAGTTTAAGAAAGTTCATGTGGCCAAGATGTGCATGCTCAGAAGGATATGTCATGTTAACAAAGAAAGATAGCATTAGAGACTAGAACATTAGAAGTGATTACTGGGCACCTACAACTAAGGAGAAAATATAAGAATATCACTTGAGATAGTTTGGAGGCGTTAATAGTTGAAGGGCTTCTCATAGAAGGTACTAGAGAGGAAGAAGGGTACTCAAGACCTTAGGTAAAGTGGTAAGGAACGATGCATCAGTTTGTGGAGTCATTAGGAGCATGGTGTTGAAAGTTGAGTAGAAGAACAAAATTCACAAAGGTTGAAGGTAAGCATGTGGTGCACAAATTTGGTTTGGGTGTGTGTGTGTGTGTGGGCGGGGGGGGGGGGGGGGGGGGGGGGAGGGGTGGGTGTGGGGTGGGGGGGGTGGTGGGGTGTGGGTTTGGGGTGGTGTGGTGGGGGTGTGTGGGGGTGAGGTGTTCTTGTCCTTTTTAATAGGTTCTGTGGTCTAAGCTTTCTTTAAGGGTTTTTTTTTTTTTTTCAGGTTCTAGAGTAGAATGCTTTTAGCTGATCCCGAATCAATGGGATAATCCTCTACAAATGATGATGGTGATGATGGATAGCTTTTGGAATAAAACTCAGCCACGAATGTGTTGGCATTCCTTCCAGGTTTGTTTTTATCAAGACTCAAATGACAAACTTAAGTGCTGACTGGTTGGATCCATTTCTGCAGTGATACTTTTCTGCCATCATCATCTTCTCCTCTCCTTCCTCTCATTTTTTTTTTTTTTGCTTCCTATAAGGTTCTTCTAATGCATAGAACCATCAATTAGACCCTAACCTACTGATACAAAGCCAATGGGCGGATGCAACCAAACCAAACCAGAAGGCCACATGTGGGACACAAATAACTCTAGGATTTTGTTTCTTAGTTAATTTCTTTAATGAGTTGCAATAAGAGTTAGCTTTCTAATTTCAGTGGGAGTCTCCAATTAGTTTACTAGTTTGATTGGGAGTCTTGGATTCTAGGGTTTGTTTTCCTATATATATGAGCATTGTAAGACATTCGGGGCAATTTCGGAGATTATTAAAAATTTCCTCCATAGATTGAGTTTTCAACTCAAGGAAGAGTTCTTAAGTGGAAGGGACTGATGTCGAACAAGTGGCGAAATAATTTCTAGAACGTGAAGATCGTAAAAAATCAAGTAGGAACGATAATGTCAACTTCAAGTGGCCATAACATTTGATGCGGGTATCATCTCGAAACACTGAACTAAGGATTCAGGGTTCTGTTATTAGGTTAAGGATGGGGATCTTCTTTCTTAATCTTTCCACGCTTTCCACTATGCCACACAGGACCTCAACCATCACCTTGATCAGATGATCCTGATTATTTGCTAGAGCCTACAAAATCGAAACTCGGATAATTAGACCAGCTATGGATCAATTTCCACTCTGCAGGCTTTTGATAAAATTGTGATCGAGGGGATCTAGGGCATCCAGAGTACTATCTAGTGCCCCTTGCACATCAAGGTGAGGCCTGCTATCATGTGTGAAGGCTTTCGCAATATGAGGAAGGGCAATGCACTAGGTAATTACTACTTGCTAGGAACAACAAGAATGGAACAATAGGATTTCTATTGTAATGTCAGAATTTCGCCAAAGAAGCTATATATAAAAAGAGAACAGATACAATAGAGCCCAATCTGTACCTCTCTATGGATCATATTTTGAAAAAGAAATACGTATAGGTATGTTTCAAGCATCTAATACTAGTATCAGTATCATGTTATTCTGACATGACACACATGATATAAGCATATATAGGGTAGCTCTGCTTCAACACTTGGGAGCCCTTGCAATATAAATGAGACAGCATTTCATGTACTAGAGCGAACAATGACCACCAGATATCTCTTCACAGAATTATCAGAATGTAGGTCCAAATACCGATCAGAGAATAAGAATTTACAATGAGGTTGGGTCCAGTTTGTGTCAAGTGCCATTTCTTAAATTCTATCTCCCTTGTAACTAAAAGGATTGTTTCTTTCTAGACAGTCTGACTATGGACTCTTTTATGAACTGCTGATCTATAAATTTTTTTACCATCCATGATGGGTATTGGATTGTTCAGTTATGAACTCCGAAGCAGTATAATTTCGGAGCTATGGCTCATCCAAGAGTTGGTCCAATGAATGGAAAGTCTGACTGGACTCACCATAACTCACCAATGAAGGGCTTGTAAGTTGGTACCGTAGTAATTTTCCTCAGTTCATGGTACTGTAAAATTACCTATTTGAAACAAATTGAGCTAAAAGGGCCCTTGAATCACTCAACCACTGAAATTATTGGATCAATAGTCAAAGATCAACCTACTCTATTAGAAGTACCAGATAAGCTCTCCACCAACTTTTTAAATAGGATAAGGCTGAGATTGTGAAGGTGATATGAAACCTCCAAGTTCCAACTTCTTGAGAGAAGGATCTGTTATTTACTTCTTTTCCTTTGTTTTCTGACCTTCTACACTTAATTGAACAGGATATCCATGTCAGACATAAAATGGTAAAAGCATAACAAATACGAAATGCCCTTAAAGTCGACTGAAAGTTATAAAATTGTTTAATGATGAACTGAATCATTAATCAAAATCTTGCAATTCAGGAAATACCAAGGTATTTGATGACTAAAATCAATACTAATAATTTATTACTTCTAAAACTATTTTAGCATTATATTTGGTAGTATATAGGGACTCACGGTTCAAAATATACCAGCATTCTATATAAATTAGACAGATATGCAACATCCATGTCATGAAGTTCGTGGGTAACATGAGAATCAATACTTCAATACAATTCTAACAAGTACAATAGCAATTAACATTATAAAGAGCTCCATAGATTATCCACTTTAAACAAAAAGGAATGAACTTTCCTGTTATCACACTATTAGAACAGGAAATGTTGAAATAATGCTTTTAGAAGAACAAAAGTTTTATGCATTATTTGGACATCAAGAAAACCGTCCACAGTACCAACTCTATCTCTCCACCTTTTAAACTCATCAAAACGGAGACCAATGATTGTGTGGATGTGGAGAAAACAGGTAAACAAAATAAATGGATCTCTACCTTTTCTCTCATCCAACAGTTCCCTTGGGAGTCAATTGGACGGGGACAGAACAGGTACAGAAAACAAGTTGAGAAAACTGTCCCCAATACAAATTTGAGCATGGACAGTTTTCTCCGCCTCTTCTCCTCATCTTAACTGATCCCTAAAGGGAATATTTGTTCTGAACATTTTATTTTCTGTGGAAAAATGGTTTCTGATGAAGAATGATTTTCCATTGTTCCCCATCAACAGCTTTTGCTGGTTTCATTTTCTAAGGCCGTGTTTGTGCAGAGAATTTTCCATAGAAAATAAAAATAGTTTCCAAGGGGGAATAATTTCCATTTCTATGTTAAGATTTTCTGCACTTTTCACTTTCCAAGGCAATAGCATTTTCTGCAACTTTTGCATAAAGCATATTCAGACCCAAGAGGTAGAGAACCATTAACCATTTCCTGCATTCTTACAGAGAAGGTAGAAATGATAGAGAAAATGAAGTCTCAGTTTCCATTTTCCGGGGTTAAAAAAAAAACGAGATATGACTAAGGAAACAAAATGCCAAAGAAAAGTGTAACGCACAAGCATACCCTGATAAAAAAAAAACACACTGAAAACAAAGTGCATCTACTGATTGGACAACAGAGTAATATCAGAAACAGTTGAATCTCAAAACCAACCTTCATAGGCATAGCAATTCACAAAAGCATCCAAACTCCCAAGATATTGCCAGGCCTTTCCCACTGCCTCATCAAAAACAGCCTCTTTCTCTGCCTCCATATTCAATCCGATCACTTCAATTTGATTGACTCCATTTAAAGAACCTGTTATCTTCTCTGCAACACTCCAAAGGTGGCTTTCTTCTCCCATCAAAACTAACCTAAAGATCACCCCAAAAAGAAAATAAGAAACATAAACAGAAACAAAATGAAAATTTATAAAGAAAATGAACCTACAAAGAGAAGGGAGAACAACAGAGATAAAGAAAATCAAAGGAACCCATCACATGATAAATAAGAATAATATAATGTAAAACAAACAATCACAAATTAAACAATAGACCAAGAAAAAGATTCAAAAATTAAAATTTAATAAATAAAAATCAATTTTTTATAGGTACAGTTAAGAGCTATGCAGTGAATCTATAAATGGTAGAAACAAAAACCAACTGGACCCATCAAATGAAAGTCATCACCCGCACCACCATCAATATCAATATTATCATCAAATAATCGTAATAATGGGAAAATATCCAAATCCATAAAATATATATATATAAATCTTCTGATAGTTAATAACAAAAACCAGTTGCACAAAGAATTTGAACACAAACAGGGAAAGAAGCCACACTAGTAAAGAAAGCCTCTCTCTCTCTCTATATATATATATATATATATATAAAAAGCTGAGAAAAGTAGAAGAAGAAGAGGGGAAAGAAAAGAAAAGATAGGTCAGCCCAATTAAAGATCATCAACAAAAATGGAACTTTAACAGAACCTATCAACCCAGATCAGAAAAAAGATTTCTTTGAAACCATATCAAGATATATGACTAACCCAATCCAATAAAATGAAAAAAAAAAAAAAAGAAAAAAAAAAAGAAGAAAAGCCCAGACCCAGAATCCTACTAAAACTGATAAAAAAAACCTCAAAACCAATGAAATCCACAAGAACAAACAAACACAACCAAAATCCAAAAGACAATACCCATCATCTCATCACCTGCATCCGCATTTCGCCAAATGAAAAGCGATGTTCTTTGAAACCTCATCTCCGTTAGATGTTATCAGGACCCTCTTCCCAACAGGACCAGCCATAAACAAATAATCCAAGAATCCCACCTACCCACAATAACAGACGAAATTAAGAAGTCAGTAAGGAAGACACAAGAGAATCAACAGTTTCTGATGTTATCATATGAAAAAAGAAAAGTAGTTGAAGATGCATCAACCGCTTTCAAAGATTAAAGAAATTACTTGGGTTCTTCCAAGGATATGAATAGGACTGTCTCTGCGTGCGAGAGCGAGAGGAAATGAATGACGGACTGGGAAGAGATCGAGTTTAAATAAAAAAACGTTCCAGAATGGGAGGTTCAGTGGGCCACAAAACAGTTGGCTCTGCTTTTCTGGCTACACGTGTTAATTGTTAGACTGGTGTTGACCAGTGATACTTGACTTGGGTTGGGTCAGGCCTGACGTCACCAATTGTGAAATTTTGGTTGAGATTTTTTTTTGTAAAAGAAATTTGGTTGAGCTGTTGGGTTCGGAAAGGGATTGAATGGATTCACAAAAAGTTTTGTGAAGTTTTTGTTGAGCTGTTGTGAAATTTTTGCATATTTGGTATGCAAAAATTGATAATTCACAGGGCTGAATTTTTGTTATATTCTACTAATTAAAGAAGAAGTTTTAAGCAATTGACATTTTCGTCAAAAATAACACACTCATAGACCGCCAACACCACTTAACACACATACTCGGGAGTTAACTCCTACATCTTCAAATTGGTAGTATCACACAAATACCCATGTTTAGTGGGCCAACCTAGCAAAAAAAAGGGCCTTGGACAGTTGGGCTTTTGTAGATATAGTAGGGAGTAAGGATAGCAATGAGTATGGTCTTTAGTCGAGCATTGTGAGTTTAACGAACGAAAGCATTTGTTAGTTTCAGATTGGAAATGTTAATCCAAATGTAATTAAGTTAGAAGCCTTAATTTGGGGCAAGTTTGGTCTGGGTTAGTGGGTCATAATGTAATTACTGAAGTTGGGCTAGATTTAAATTAAGTTAGGGGATTAAATAGTAAGAATGGATTCGCTTGAACTTAAACTTTTGATTAATTCAGTTAAGATTTTCAACAAACCAAGGCCCAAAAAAGGTTCAACCTCAACACTAGATTATTAAGTTTGGGTTGGGTGGCGAATTCGTTATAACTTGAGGTACTAGACAGCAGCAGCAGCTAAAAGCCACAGTGTGCGTCATGAAAGAATGGTTTTTGGAGTGCGGAGTTCCTGTGGCACCACATATTGGAACGTGCAAATTTATCTATTGGTTCTTATCAAATTCTATCACCATGTTGGATAAAAAACTCTCATTTTCTATGTGCCTCTCCGGTGGAAACTTTCCATTTGGTCTCTAACCAAGATAAAAGAATAAAAATAAAAAAAATCCGTTTGAGATAATTTAAACATATAAAATATAGGCCAGAAACAAATCACTGGTGAGAAAAGTTCTCTGTATGAGTTCATGGCCACTAAATAGAATTCATGGATAGATCATGGATAGATCATAGAAAACATTAATGTATATGTGGATGCCGACTATAAATGGACAATACTCATTGGATTCTTGACACTTGGCATTAACAACATAGATTGCACTGTGACTTTTAATTTTAATTTTATGGAAGAACAGGCTAGTTGGCTATTATTTGCATCAACAATTAATGTGTAATTGGCTATTCTAGCTGCACAATTAATGGGGACTTTTTATATGAATAGTATGCAGTCCAATTTGTGGAGTCCAATGCGTTGTTTCGTTGAAATAGAGAGATACCGCTTTATCCTATTAACATTTGTCAGCCGTATAAAATCTCTTCTTTTCTTTTTTCATTCCAAGAATACAATGAAACAAGGGACCCAGACTACAATTTATGGGGTCTTCCTAAATGCATCCTATAAGTGGGGTTGATGAAAACAAAAAGGATTGATCACAAATAAATGTATCTAATCATTGATTTCATAGCCTTAGAATTTAACAGACTTTTTATTATAGACTCTTTTTTTCCCGATTCAATCTACAGGTGCGAAAAAAGGTTAAATGGGTCTCAAATTGGGCCTGATACAAGTTCATGTAGGGAGACAGCGAAAGGAGTACACTAATCAAAGGTGAGCCAAAAGGTCCGCATAGCGATTGATTGCTCATGCAGTCTGCTTATTGAGAAAAAAAAAAAAACATTCTAAAAATTAGACAACACTTAAGAATTAGTGAGGAGGTTTCTGAAGAATTAGTTAGGAGGTTTTATAGTCTTAGAAGTTTATGTACTTATGGTGATTGGATCCGATTTTACTCTAGTCAAAGCTAGGCCCACCATTAAATTGGTCCGATGTTAATCACTAATTCACTCTCTTGGATTTTTTTTTATTTAATTCCAACCATATTCTTATAAGTGACTAATCTAAAAGTGGGTTTTAACTAAGCCCAGAGAAATCTAGGCCCCACTTTCCACAGAGAGAGAGAGAGAGAGAGATTCATCTAAGGACGAAGTACATAACTATGTTTTTAACAATTCCATTTCTTTTTCATTTTCATGTGTCCTTAACTAGCTAACGCACAATGAAGTTGGCAAAGTGGCATAAGGTGTGGGTTTACTCTTCACATATTGTGTTCAAAATCTGTCCTAAATTTATCTGGTGTGCATTTGTATGAGTTTAGTGGACGCTACCCAGGAGAATAATCCTATTGGATCAAAGGCCTCAGGGATACCCTCCTCATTAAAAAAAAAAATAAAAAAAAGTGTCATCAACCTACTAAACTACATCCTGGGGCTAACAGTTTGGATTAATAATTATTATTATTTAGCTAGATAAAAAAATACAAATAAAGTTTGGCCCATGTTTTGACAATGATCCAGTCGTCAGGGTGGTCAAAGAGTAATACCATTGACGTATCACATCTAACTTGTTGCAGTTTTGAATTGAGATGTGCGTTCAGACCAACCCCAACGACCACGGTTTTGACAAGGAACTAGACCTCCAGCAGCGTATCCAGTGGGGAAATTGTAAATGCTTCTTTCCAGCTAACAAGCGTGGTGTGTCTGAATTTGTAAAACTCACTGGCCGCCCTTGCATAGGCCTAGGCCTACCTATTCAAAATCTGCGCTGCTAAACTATGGATGGGATATCTAGGCCTGACCCACCTATGAGATATCCCTGAATTTCACTCTAATTGAGTTGACCCACAGTAAGATTCACTATATGATGAATCATGTGATTAATATGTGATTAAATGATGAGGGTGTACGCTCCTCTTGAGTGGTTCGGATTATCAATAGTTGGGCCTCATTACGAGGTTCTACTCCTTCAACCGAGGAAATATGTAGTAAGTAAGAGATTAGAGAGGACTCAAGGTCTTAAGTCATAGTGCACATATTGAGTTCAGATCTTCTATGAATCTTGTCTTTCCAGAGGCCACCTATGCACTGATTTGTTACCGGATCTCATGGGTTTGCACCGATTTGATAGGAGTAGACCATTAGATCAATGGTTGAAATTTCCTTTTTGATATTAAGTTGTTGGACTTATGAGTCATGGATGAAGGGGTTAGGGCAGCAAATTGACCTAAAACTCATTATGAAGTGGTCCCACATGGATCTTTCCATTTCTCAGGTCTCATGATCAATGGGGTCACATATGGGTCCCGCAAAATTCACCTCGTACAATAAACCATACAAGGTGAATGCAAAGGAGCAGGGCTTTTTATAATGAAAGTAGGATGGAACTTGTGAACAATGAAAAAAGAAAAGGAAAAAGAAAAAGGTCAAAAACACTATAATTGGTGGGCCATTTAGCTTGCTAACCCATAGAAGAGTATCATACTTATCATTAGATTGGATCCCACTTTCAATCAATGGAGTTGATCATTGTCATCCATGTGCAGGTCCAGCCGTATGTATATTTGTGACAGTAGTTGGGGAAACTGTCACATGGTCGTGATTCATGATCATGAGTATGGTGGTTGAATTGAATTGATACGTCTCCGTCTTTGGTGTTCATCCCATGTCACAAGATGGACGAAAGTTGTCGGTCCGTAGAACAGATGGAGTGCCAGATACTTAAATTTCGGTTGGGGTTCCATTGTACTACTTTCAGGGCCCACACCCCCACGCGAAAAGGCATCAATTTTAAATATTTTTTCGCAACTACTTCTTATGAAAAAGTGCAACAAGCGAAAATGCTTTTTCACGGTGAATAAAGTTCCACATTGGCGTCTACTTTTCCACGAGAAAAAGTAGAAGAGACTAAAATTTCTGAGATGGGTTAAAAGCATTAAAAGTTGAATGCAAAGCCAATTTTTCACATCAATACACAAGGACACCCTTGCGGAAATCATGGGTTACACGAGTGAAACTCCATTGTGGAACTCACTTTTTAAAATTATAAATTATTAAAAATAAATTTCCTTCCATTCTTTTTTTTTAATCAAATTTTCAATGAAACACTGAATTTTATTGTAGTCTCGAGTTTTCAGTAGTTGAAGTTCCACTGTATCCACTCTCCCTGCAGCTGGACTCCCATCGAGAGGGTCCATTTTGCTGTTCCCAGTTCAGTGTCCAGGCATTGGTGTGCCTTGCATGCCTCTTTTTACACTGTGCCTTTTCTTGATTGATGATGGCATGACAAAGAGGTATTGACAGGAGTACGGACACCGGATAGCGCAGAGAGACCGACAGGGCCAGGGGGATGCCTTATTGACTCTTCAATCAACAACATATACCTTTGACTCGTTGAGGCAACACAACCCCTGCAAATTCTCAATGCTGCTCCTAGACTTTACCCCACTTATATTAATGTCCTTCCAATTTTAAAGCCAATTTCATTTGGGCCCCTCTTAGATCCATCACAGGTAGGCCACAGTGACGAATTTCTTTCTCAAATCAATAAGTTAATCATGTTAATATATTTGATTAGACTGACAGTGGATTTCTGAAATAGGCCAGGTGGAAATGTAGCAGGCTCACTAATCTTTAATCTGATGACACTCTCTCTCTTTAAGATAGGATCCACAGCGGCCGTGCGGGTAGGATATGTTGTTCCCCTTTGATGAAGTGGTTTTGTTTGACAGTTGAAAATATCTAATGAATGTAGTCTTTTGGGGCAGAGCTATAATGCAGGGTCACTGCATTGTAATATGGTGCAGCAATCCATCTTCAATGCATGGTGGGTCCCGCCTTCTCAAAACCAGCCCTAATAAAAAAGAAGAAATGCTTGCGTTACAGCTCCTTTATTTGCATGAGATTTAAGAAATCAAGTGCCTAAAGTTGAAGCAAATGAGAATATATCCTAATAGCCATCAAATAATCTCCACATTGATGACAAATGAATGTCAAACCATCACCCTAATAAATCAAATCATGAAAAAAATCAGGGTCTCATCACAACTCTTTTTTATATCCTCCACACCTCACATCTTTAATATTTCTTCATTGAATCCAATTTCACTATGAATTTCTAAAAATTCAATACCGTGCAAACGGAGGTAAGCACCCGGCGGCTGCATTAATGTATTAGTGATAAGGTATCTCCTTTACTTGGGGACAATTAAGAATTGATCCTCAGTTTTTGTGTTCTCAGTTAGGGTAGGACTCAACAGTGGACCCAACATTTTCGTTTGAAGGGGGCGGGCTCAATCAGATAATTGGCTTTTGCGGGCAAATCCAAGATCTTCATTAGAGTTTTGTGGGGGGATCCAAAATTTCATATGGGTTTGAGAGGCGGATCCAAGATTTACATGCTAGGTTTGGAGGCAGACCCAAGTCCGACGGGAGCGACTGCCCCATACCGATATATGTAGGCACGTGTTAGACCCCGACCCAGATTAGCTTGATTAGTGTTAATTAAGCGAGTGCTTAGTCTTAAGAAAGTTTAATGATCGTTGGGTTAGAATGGTTTGATTTAGTCTTGGTATTAGTTTTGGAAATTCTGAGAGCGTTGGTTGAGTCAGACACGCTCAGGGACGCCCTGAGTGCACGTGTAAGCTTGAGAGATCGATTCTGGATTTTTGACAAATTGCAATTTTGATTCCTTTTGAATGATTTTATTATTTTCTACAACTTTCATTTTCAGTCCATCAGTGTTCGAAGTCCAGAAACCAGTGTTTTGGCCAAAAGGAGTAGAAATTGTCTTTTCACACCAAAATCTGGACACAGTTTTCGAAATCTCGGAACCATGTCAAAAGTATACTTTTTGGAAACTAGATTTTTCAAGCCATTTTATTCTTCTTCGTCGATCTCATCCGAGGCCCACAAGAACATGTTTTAGCTAATTGAAGTTTCAGATCTGATGGGGCCCACACTCTCACTCAAGCCAAATAAACCATTTTCCTCCCTCACTCTCACTCATCCTGCAACGTTCGTAGGTTTCAACATCCAGAACCTTGGGAGAGCTCTTTTTCTCTCCATCTTCTGCTCCTTGCATGTCAGCCACTTGAGCTTGGATCGAAGCCTTGTTTGCACCATCTTCTTCATCTTCTTCCAAGCTTTCTATTGGACCCATTTGTTTGGTGTTTTCAGCCGGGCAACCTTTTCATCTTCTTCCTTTCTTCTTGTTTGGACATCTCTAGGTAAGAGTTTCAACCCACCTCTTCTACGGAATCCTTTTAGCTCATAAAGATTTTTTTTTTCATACATGCAAACCCTTTTTCAAAATAGGTTACTTTGTTTTCAAATGTATGGGTTTTTGAAGTTCTTTTTGGGGCTTTTGTAGATCTTGGCTCCACTCTTGGGTAGGATCTTTGAGGAATGTTGGATTTGCATTTTTGGTCAAAGGCAAGTAATCTTTTTAGTTTTCCCAATGTATGATTTAGTATGGAGGTCATTTTTGCTCCAAATGTGATTTCTAGTTTGTACTTGTACTTATAACAATATGGTTGGTTTGTTCATGGAAATCTACTTTCAAGCTTGCATATATATGTTTTAGTATAATTCAAATGCTTTCTTTTAGCTCAAATTCTGTTTGCTTCACATCCTATTTGCTTTGGAGAAGAAAGGGCAGGATTCTGAACTTGTTGTGATTTTTCCCGCAGCTACTGATCACCTCGGCGGTTAGCCGAATGGTGACTGGTAGCTAACTAACCCAATTTTGGTTAAAAACGTAGAATGCTCAGGTTTTTTGGGCAGCCCTGGTGGCCAGCTGACTTTGGCCACAGCTAACCGCCAAGTGACCGCAAGGTCGCCGAGACTCGCGGTTGGAAACCCAGAATGCTGCAATTTGTCTGGGATCAGGTGGTCAGCTGACGGCTAGCCGACCTGCACCTCCACGGCTAGTCGACAGGTGACCGAACATTTTCAGTTACATCTCCAGAATGTTACATTTTCTGTTTGGGATCAGGCGGTCAGCCGGCGGCTAACCGACCTGCACCTCCGCGGCTAGCCGATAGGTGACCGAACCTTCTCAGTTACATCTCCAGAATGTTACATTTTCTGTCTGGGATTAGGCGGCTAGCTGATATGTACCTTCGCGGCTAGCCAATAGGTAACCGAGAGCTAACCAAAATTCTAGTTTGGCCTGTTCTTAGGGGTTTTTCCTTGGGGAATGAAAACCAGAATATGTTTAAAGGCTTTTAACTTGATATTGTGCATTTGAAACTTGAAATGTCTTCTAGCTTCAGGAGCACAAATCTGTTTTATTCCAACACTTGGGTTTTCAAATACACGAGGGTTAAATGAAGGGCCTTAACATATACTTGATAAGCTTGCTTCAAAAATCTCAGTTTTGACACGATGAATTTCGTTTGTACATGTTTCGATTTACAAGCTTCAGCCATGTTTTAAACTGTTTCAAGAACTAATGTGGGGGGTACTTTTAAGTTTCGTTTTGCTATAACTTATGCTATTCCTGATCAGTCTTACTTTGCCCTATTTTGATAAGTGATTTCCCTTATTTTCGATATGTCTTGTATATGTTTCGCCTTGTTTTGTGCATTCGTGAATTTAGGTGAACACGATTGAGCTTAGACTGCACCTTAGTCTGATCCACTGTCTGGGGGTCCTTAAACGCTTAGACTATTTGTAGATTAGTCGTATATTATATATATATACACACATCATGTTCTGTTCCGGTAATGCGGCCGGTCCCCGTCTACCTCTTATGGTATGAGATCATGTTTTGTCCTGTTTTGTTATGTTTTCTTTACTCTTGTCAACATGTATGATAGAGAAAGGATGTGCTCTTTGTGGGTTATCTATTCATGATATTATAAGTATACATGTTAGTTTTGCTTATCTGAAATGCATCTTAGTTATGTATTTGGTATTAAATTCAGTAAATTGTTTTAACAACGTTCTTTCAACCTTTACTATTTTATGCTCATGTCTAAATTGATTTCTTGCCAAACCGTCGTGCTTGATCCTTGTTGTTTTGGTGTTCAGATGCAGTCGACGTTGCCTTTGAGGAGAAGTGTCAGGAGGAGGCTGTTGAGGCACCCCCAACTCATAAGTGGCAACTCAACGACGTCATTTAGACGCTGGGCAGGATCTTAAGATGCGTGACTTTTTTGCAAGGGTTATTCATTTTGATTCTTTTGGGAATGTATTGGCTTTTGTTGGCCTCTTATTGGGTTGTAACTAACTAACATACTTTTGTTAACCTTGAACTTGAATGTAATGGGGAAATGTCCTGTTTTATATTTTCCCTCTGAGATTCCTGTCATGATAAATTTATTTATGCAAGTTCAGAATTATATCATATGAAATGTCTTGACGTGATTTACTACACGCTTCTACAACCATTAATCGTGTGAGTTCCATCCCGCGTGTTTTGTCGGGATCCTCACTGCGGAAACCTGTGGGATAATCATAATTACAATTACGCGGCGTCGCGTGGCCCGGGTCTAAATCTTGGTCCGGGATAGCGACAGTACGCACATGGGGTAGATACGTGTGTATTATATGTGCGGTGCATGAATTGAGGATTTACTTAAGAAAGCCATAGCTATGGTTAGCAGTAGTATTATTAGAGTGGATTCGCTCAGAGCCTATTTGAAGTGTTTTTTGTTGTAAAAGGCGGTCCCAACTGCATGCGTTCTTCTGGATTGGAGTGTCTTCTAGTTCTAGATTCTTGGTGAAAATGGCAAAAGGCCAGGGCTAGTTTGACACTTTACTAGTAAAGTAAAAGTTAAGTAAAGCCTCTATTTTTAAGACAATGTATCACATCAAAAGGATTTTAATTCAAAACTCCCTCTATCTTTTTTGAAAAAAATAAAAAAGCATACCACCTTTCTCCACTTAAAAAAAAAAAAAAAAAAACTCACTTTCTCACATAAAAAATAAAAAAGTAGAGTTGCGGGTCCTTTTCGGGATTGGGGATGCATGAATGGACAGTTGCTTATCAAACGTGGCCTCTTTGCCTTTTCCGGAACGGGACAAGTACATAACGCACGCAGAGAATATCTCCAGTTTGAACGAAACAAAGATTCGAAGTCGAAAACAATGGACAAATACACTGTACATGAGGCATTGTCAAAAGGAGACTACGCAATTCGCGGGGGCCATTTTCGTCAGTATGCAATTATTTGATTGGAATGTGCATGGTGAAATGTACACTGCGGTGAGCACATAGCAATTCCAAAACAAATTTGCATCTATCATTCAACAATATTAAGTCCATTATCTTGATTTTTGAAGTAGAGGGGGGCAGAGGGTTGGTAATTGGGATGGGCTGAGCGTACACCTGTAAATGTGTCTCGGCTATTGAATTCCATCCCGAATATTGGCTAGGCCTACCCGGGGTTGTCCAATTCCAGTCCTAAATTGAACGGGCGTTTGTCAAATCCTATCCCGTGTAGGTCATGGCCGGGGCAGTACTTAGCACGATCTGCAATGCAATGAGTACACAACATGTAAGAATCTATATGTTGTAAGCTTTTTTGTAAAATGACCAACCCAATCTTTAGGCTTGATGGGAAATTACTGCTGTTGATTAAATAAATAAATTTTTTATCAAGATTTAGCACAACCGAACATCAAATTGGTCTATTTATTCAGAGATATTAAAAAATGAGATTTGAGTTGTTGATTTGCTCAGTAGACCTTATTGGCTGAATTTATCACATTCAAATTCTTTGTTTAATATAGGAGAATAAAAATAGAGAAGAAAGAGGGGGATTATTAAAAGCTAAAAAACAAATGGCCGACCTATATTACTTGGTGGACCCCAGGTTGGAAGATAAAAAACATAAAAAGCTACAAAACAAATGACTTGGCCAAGCTTACTTGAATCATCCATTTAAATGGCTCTTTATGGAAGGTTTAAACCATCCAAATAAGCCAGAGGAGC
The DNA here is from genome assembly GCA_029852735.1 of Persea americana. Classification (NCBI taxonomy): domain Eukaryota; kingdom Viridiplantae; phylum Streptophyta; class Magnoliopsida; order Laurales; family Lauraceae; genus Persea; species Persea americana. The sequence goes on from CM056810.1 coordinate 90,199,000, forward strand.
AACTTAGTTCATCCAGGCTAGAGCGTACTTATTCAACAACCTATAAGTGTAATAGGATTTTTCAATGTAATTCTACAAGTAACCTCAATCATCTTCCATTTTTTTGGGACTCACTTATTTTGGAACCTATCTTCCATTAAACTGCTAGTAGATTTGTAGTTCATGAAAGCAACCATCAAAATAATTGTAACAAGCTTAGGGTGACTAATCTAGTACATGTTTCAGTAAATTCATGAAAAATTAATGAAATTTCTATGCGAGCGGGTCCGGTTGGGCCTGTTCTGCCTATTCCCAATCCCATATTGGTCGGGCTTTAAAATCATTGTCGGGCTGGGCTCAATTTTTTTTAAAAGCCCTGTATTTTCGGGCTTGGGTCAGGCCGGGTACCCTTTTCAACGGGCTCAATTAACAAGCCTAGCTCGAGCATTGTGGATTGAGTAACATCTAGAGTCTCAATAACCTATTGAAAATAACTTGAAATGGGTTATCCTCTTGGGCTAATACATGTAAAGAGTAGTTGTTCATATTGGTTAGCCATTAAAAAATGTTCGCTGATGATCCCAAACTATATCTCAGCTAGTAAGGGATTTGAATGTTAATTAGATTGCGTGAGCTTGGTTTCTCAATATAGAGGGTGAGAAAAGAAAAATGTCCGCCAATGAACATAGGTTGGTTTTGATTGCGAGGGCACATGAGCAACGTCTCTCACAGTGATAAACCCTATTCTAAAATTACCAAAACATTTTCCTCCCAACTCTTCAACCTGTTTACATTCTAAGAGAGAGCCAACTCAGTCATGACTTAAAATTATATAGATAGAAGTTCTAAACTTCATTTTCTCAGGGCTCAATAGTAAAATTCTTGAATTGGACCACAACTGGATAGTAAAAGGACCATGGAAAAAAGATTAGATTAAAGATAAGAATGATGGTGAATCAGCATATAGTAATAAAAAGCCAATCAAGTCCAAATGGAAAGTCCTATGCCTAAATAATGCTAATCGGCCAAAGGAAGATCCAATAGCAATCTTTCCGACCAGCATGGAAGCATATACAACAATTCACACACCCGTGTTTTTTCAACATTTCCGCTTTAAAACATCATTATAAGAAAAATGATCCTCTTATTATACCCTAGAAATAGCCAGAAGGGAACCCGAAATTTTCTTAAGACGGGCTGAGGTAATAAATCTACAGGTAAAACCCCCTCTAAATTGAAACTGCAGAGAATCATGGCCTCCTTAATGGTTATGAGGCCAAATTTTATATAAATTAAACTTAGGCTGACTGTCAGATTGATTACTCGTAAAAACAATCTGGATGCAATCAATCCTCTATTTTAAACATTTATTTTCAAAGTAATTACTCCATTGGCGGACCAATTATTATCAGAGCCGACACGTGGCTAGATATCATTGTTAGCAGATAGGCTTACAGCATTGTCTGATATTAATTAGGACTCAAAAAGGTCGTAGTTGTGGCTGTGGCTGCAACTAATGCACTGGCTAGGAATATAAAGTTGGTAGGGGCCACACGGGGCCATGCTCCCAACCCATCAAGAAAATTTTGTTAACGTATATGCCACCTATATATGAACCAAACACATCAATAAGTAGGTCCGGTCAATAATTACTGTTGTTATGACAGACCTGTTTAATACAGATTTCTTAAATGCTTATCCACATCTTTCAAAGAAAGCTTGCTGACATTTCCCCACCAAAAGACTTGATCCAGGCTGAGAAAATAATAATGGAAATGCAAGCTTGGCCAAAGTCCATGTGTAAAACTTATCACAAAGAAATTACACAACACATGAACTAAAGAGAGGCTCTTTTATTACTTACAAAGGTAAATGTTTTGAATTTGAAGAATCTTCACACAAACCAACAACATCGGCTGTTTGACCTCAACAGACACCAGAGAAATAAATCATACATACAAGCTCACTCAGAGAGAAAAAAATAATGTAACTATAAATGACAGGAGAAGAAAAACACTTTTTTATCATCATGAAAAAATAAACAGGAAATGGAAGGACTCTCCACGCGGGAAAACTGGAGCCAGCAGTGTATAAAACCTGAAGGCAGGTAAACAAGTGTGAATCAGAATTCAAACCATTTAAGAAAAGGTATCATTATAGGTAAAGAAGTGTGAACCAGAATTCAAACCATTTAAGAAAAAGTATCATTATGAGGTGGGCCAAATCAGAAACCGCGGTACAGTATCAAGTGAGGGATGGTCAATAGTTTCCAACTACTTTTGGTAATAAAGGAAGAAGGGACCACATTCCACCATAGGTGCATCTAAACATACCCAGAAAGCTAAACAAAAGTGGCTGATATAAACTACCTGCACGTACCTTAACAAAGCAGATGGGCACAACCTTGATTCAACCATGATAACGAATATAAATTCTGCACCAACTGCTTAGTAGTATAAAGGGATACTGGTTCAATCAAGTGTCAGCTTTTACTCGCTAAGGCAGCCAATGCATTGGCATGGACCGGCGGAAGGCTGGTCAATATGGGTTGTATTTGGTGACCGTAAAGAGAAACCAAATGAGAGAAAGCCATGCCTATTCGACCCTTCACTTCTGGGCTCTCAGCAGGAGATACAACAACTTGAGCAAAGAGATGGACCAACTCAGGGACAAGAGAAAGGATCTGTTTTCAGTTCAAGAATGAACAAAATTAGAGTTTTCAACAATGAAAATAAACCCCATTTTATTATGGCGTCAAAGGAAAATTGCTCCTACCTGGGGATTAGAGGATAATACCAAATTACAAATGCAACTGTAGACAGCCATGGATTCCTCGTGATCTTCTTTCAATGGCAGAACTTTCAGAAAGACGGGTAGTACCTAGAGAGAAGTCATGTAAAACACTCGAGAATTGCTTACCACCAGCATTTGAAAAGGCAGAAGCAGCTAAATTTCTTGAGACTAACCTGGTTCAGTGGAATAGATTGGGGGTTCACCATTATCATCCTTGCAATTGCCCCAGCGGCATTGTCCCTCACAGCATCATCAGGTTCGGATTCTCCAAACAATGGGTATAGCCCACGAAGGATGTCATTATAGTATCTAAAATAGATGTAAGGAAAAAGTTGCATGGACATAGTAAGAAGCTATGTTGCGCAGCATCAAAAGAGCAATGTACCCATGTCCGCTGGGGTGTTCACGGGCGGGGTTGGGCTGAGGCATATCTAGGCCCCGCCCAACATTAGAAACACATGCCTGTAAGCAGCCAAAGGCCGCAAGTGTCTGGTCCGAGCCCAGCCTGCCTCAAACATGTCAGGCCCAAGCCTTCCCATTTAGTCAATCAGGCCGAGCCAGTCCAGGCTTTCTATCATTTGTTTGGTCTTTCTAACACCTGTTTGGGCAAATCAATCACCAAACGACAAGCACAACTTAATCGGGCTGGGTTTCAGACTTTCTACTAAATCTAAGCCAGTCCAAATATTTAATGGCCCCGCCTAGTCTGAGTGCAAATACCCATGGCCCAAAGCCGGGCTGGGCCTGGCCTAGCTCGGCCCATGAGCACCCCTACATGTCCAACACATCTTAGACATTACACCTTGTTGGATCCTTCAGAGACTCCACTGTCGCTCTTTTAAACGTTGTTTTGTAGTTGGAAAGATATTATTACACTTTTTCTCCAACCACAATATTGAAATCTACATTACTTGATTATTTAAAATAAAATTCTCACATCTTTTATTGATCTTATTTTTTCCATATTTATACTTAAAAACAAACATTTTCTTTATGTCGGTTTGATCATTATGATGAAACCACAAATCATATATACTGAGATTTTACCAAATTGGACACCTCATCCTGGTATTGGACGCCAACACAACCTATACTCAGGCAATTTAGGTGTAGAGTTAGAAGAGGTTGAGGGAACAATTATTAAAGGCAGCTTTTAGGGATTCAGCAGATAGGATTTAAAATGGCTCAACGATCCATCTATTTAACCTCAAAAAGGAACGATATAAAGATTGGTAAAAAAACATTACATGACATCCATGCAGGCATCTGTGAAAGCACAAACACCAAAAGAAAGCCCAACAATGCAAACACTCCATTTCATTTCAAAAAAAGGATACTTCAGGGCGATGGCTCCACCATTTTTGCACAGCTCACCAACGCAAAATGCAGCATTTCTCCTATTAGTTGCGTCTGATGATGCTAGTTCCTTCAGTACCAAGGGCATCACATTCTGGGGGGGAAAAACGGTGCTACTCAGAACAAAATGCAAATTTCCCCAATTCTAAAAGGAAAAAAAAAATCCAAGCTAAAAGGCCTAAATACATTGATTTCATTCAAATCCTTACATCAATATAGCTCGCAATCGGAGAACCCATTTCCTGAGCAACTTCTGCTAGGCAAGCCACAACCATAGTCCGATCTTGTGGAGGGCGTGAAGCTTTCTGCATTTCCAGGTAAGCAAATATGTTGTTGTATATGGATGGTAGGAAGATACCAATGGAGACTATAACAGAAGTACATACCGCAAATTTCATTAGGGGTTCAAACAATTTTACAAAGATGGGTTCAAACTGAGATCCCATTGACTTCGCGAAAGCAGGAAGAAGGTCAGATACTGCATCCATAAGAACTTCATCATGCTCAGTGTCATCCTCGACATCACTGTCAGACTCAACTCGTTGACAAGCAGAAGACTCGCGCAACAACATCAAAGTCGCCTCAATGAGCTGAGGCATATCTGAAATCCAATTTCACAGAAGTGCTAATTATTATTATTATAATCAGTACATGTTGCTATCATTGTTAGTAACATTATTGAATAGTATCAGCGACATATAAAATTAATGAAAGAGGCAAGATAACACAACAAATGAAAAACAGAAAACATGAATGCAGAGATCAATATGCCTCCATCAAGGTGATGAAATAGTTTGTCAAAGGGAATCGGTGATGACTTTTTGCTCCTTGTGTCCTCATTTGCTAAAAATATACAAATTATTAGGAGCAATAGCTAAATAAGAAGTTAAACTCACAAGATTCAATGGCCATGTATCCACATTCCTTGATAATATCTGCTGCATTCATGCATGCTTGAGCGACAACTTCCTTATCATCATCTTCAGTCATTGTCTTGATGTATATGTTCATCACAGTATCTACAAATCACCACAACTAAATTAGATTAAAGACACCACACCAGAAAGAAAATATCATCGAAAGCTGTTTAGATCATGAGTTTTGAAGAAAAGATAGCATTTTCTTTTCTTTCTTTCTTAGAGGTAGCTAGCACAATTTATTACCAAGAACCTCCTTCTTTTTAGCTCCCACTTCTTCCTGAAAGAACAAAAAAAAAAAGGAAAAAAAAAAAAACCCATCAATAGCTGATACATCCACCATGACCATGATTTTGAAGAACAGGTACAAGTATAGGTATATATGCCCCATTAAGTTTCAAATTCCGGTTCACTGGAGACAAACCACTCAACCAAACCATTTTCATAGGTAGTCGGAGAGTCGGGGGAGGAGCCTTTAGCAAAACAAGGTAATGCAAAGAATGATCCTTTGTGCCATAATGCGGAGCTTTTGGAAGGAGAAATATAGCCACATTATCAAACAAATTTGAGCCCTCTCAAAGTTGGCAGAAACTATTAGATCGCTGTTGGTAAACTGGACCTTGGTAAGGAACTCACTCAAAGGGGCGTATGAATATGTGTAAAATGGGAAACACACACTCTCTCATTATGTAGATTTGCATTCTGCTTCCTAACTTCTTAAGCTTTTGGGATGTATTGGCTAGTCCGACTGTGACATGGTAGCAGAGCCATGCTAGGTCGCGAGTTCAAACCCCTGGGAAGGCGTCATTCAACAAGGTCGCGTGGGCAGGCACGTATTGCATGGGTAGACGTGTGGGTGTGTGTGGTTGGGTGGGTGGGTTAAGTAGATTTGTTTTCCACTGTCTAACAGCTTGAGCTTGTTGGGATGTACTGGCTGGTTGGACTGTAAGATATCTCTCTCTAAATGATTATTTATGGAAATAATCAGGAATGATCAATTTAAGGGAAGGAATTCAAATGGTATATGCATTAGATTTGTGTAAGAATCAGGCCTTTATCATGTACGGGGCAATTGGAGATGAAAAGCAAAGATGGATAAAAATGACAGCTAGAAGTTTATTGGAAATTGAATGTCGATGGAGCTTCCAGGAGAAACCCATGGCCTTGCAGTATTGAGGCCATCATGAAGATGACTTTCTGAAGTCCTGTAGGGTGAGTTCAAGGATGAAATACTTGATGAGGCAAAAACACCAGAGATAGGTTGAGGATAACATCTATATACCTGGAAAGATTGCCAGTATAAGGAAATTCAATTAATGAATTATGGCGTTCAACAAGAAACGAAGCAGAACTTCATTGAAAAAGATTCATCTCCAATAAGTGATGTGCTGAATAGACCTAATTTATCTTTCAAGCATGTGGGTGGAGAGGCAAACTCATTGGTACATACCAACAAAAGACAGTGCAGGGTGAAATACTTTCTTGCTATCAGGGATTTCCTTCCTAATACTCCATATGGATTGCAAACTTTTGTATTATATGTGCATTGTGCATGATCTTTCTTTTTCTTTTTTTTCTAAATCCTATAGACGGTCATGTTACCCATTAAAAGAATCAAGATAGATGTCACAGGTACTAGGCGCTAGGCATATTAAGGACACATAATTTCTGTGGAACAGTGAATTCCAGAGACTTGTACTTTATGATAACAATTTAGACATGGAAGAGACTTCTAGGCAAGAAAAAAAATCAAAGGAAACTATTTATAAAAGAAAATACAAACACATGAAATTTCTGTGGCTCGCTGCATTAACCACTGCGCATGATCTTTTTAGCTACCAGAAAATAAAATTTTCAAACAGAATTTATCCATCCTTACATTTAGACTTGGAGGAACTGCCAGTGTTGCTGTCAAGATATCTGCAACAAACATTAAAATTTTATATAAGATATTCAAATTAAAGAAAGGCTAGATGGCATGCTTGTCATTGAAAGAACTTGATGCAACTACAGATACTCAAAATTCATATAAGTTTAAAAAGAAAATTCAAGCCATTTAGCAATGTAAAGTAAATCAATGCCACCTACCATCCATGTTATTGCAGTCTTTCATTGTTATCATTCAGGTACAGGCCCCACCACACCCAGACCCAACCATCAATCAGGCCCATAAAGAACATCCAGAACAGGTCCGAAAAGAGGGGGCCTATACCTGAATTTTTCAGGTCAAAACCGTCAGCTCACCATGTAATCAGAGGTCCATTGACAACCCTACAACTTGCTAGAGGGTGGGCATAGGCTTCCTACTAATGATAACATTCAGCCACCTTTTCTTGGACTTCCAAAATTAAACAGAAGGCAATAACTTGCCCCTCCAATATAGCTTGTAATAAAGGCCCCTACCATAATTGAGACTCTTACAGTAGTAACTATATTATACTATAGGTCCATTTAGCTACCTTGAAATGCAGGTAAATATACCCACAGATTTTATGAATAACAGGAAGCATTTTTTTTTTTTTCAATCAAAAGAACATGGGCATAATGAGGTACATTTTACCACATTGCACCCTCTGTTCCGTTGTCTAGAGCAACTAGTTTCAAGGGAAAAAGAAGCACAAACAAGGAGGGGACATAAGGGACACAGGAAATGTCGTCATTGTCATCATAGCCTTATCACATGACCTGGGGTCCGCTTAATGGGTTCTACTCAAGAGACATGTAAAGAACAAACCAAAAAACATATACCCTAACATAGCTTCAAAAGAGTGGTTCCACTCTCTGTGCAAGTGAATACGTGTGCAGATAAGTGCAAAAGGACTACAGTTACACGAGATCAATATTGTCACGATCTTCATGGCCTGATCCTGATTGTCTAGGGTTGCCTTTGTGAGCTCTTCCTCTCGACTTTATTAAAGGTCACACTGCTGTGCATATGAACAACATGATCCAACATGTCTTTCCTCACTATTTCAACCAACGTCTTAATAGAAGTACCTAGAACTTCTAACCCTTCAACACATACCATGGCCAATTCAATCCTTTATGCAAAGGACCAAAACATCTAAAAGGATATTCCTTCATTTCAAATATTATTGAAGCTATTTATAGGTTTTCTTTCCAAATTCTATCAATTCCTTTAACTCATCCATCTTAGCATTCACATCTCCAGCTACATGTACTTCAGTTTCATATTGTTTCTTAGTTGCTTAACATTCAACTCCACATAGCAAAGCAGGTCAAACTGGCATCTTCCTCTTCAAACAAGTGCTCAATGCAGACACTTGGTACAATCAAACTTCAACTGGGAGCTCCAACACCCCCACAAACAATTCCCAAGCTCATAATTGCCACTTGATAAAGTCCTATATAATTTCCATATACCCATAAAGGTTCATTTTTAACCCTTCAACATTTGCCAGATTAGCTGCCTCAGCACCTTGTTTTAAGCCTTCTCTAAGTCCATAAAAACAATGTTAAAGTTTTTCCTGCTCTCTATACTTTCCATGAACTGTCTAAGTCGAAAATTGGCTTCTATAGTACTTCTACTTGACATAAACACAAGCTGGTTATTCAAACTAATGTTGTAAGCGCTACTCTATTATTTTCATGATTTGACTGATAAGTCTATAGCTCAGTAGTTTGTTAAGTCCCAAGCGCCACCTTTATTCTGGTAGAAAGGAACCACTATGCTCTTTCTCCATCCATTAGGCATTTTTCCTATACTCCTAATTTTTCCCACTTGAAAAAAAGCAAGTGCTCAATAATGCAACCTTGAGATTGTCCATTTGAGTCATGTTATCATTTTAAAAAAGAAGAAGGAAGAAACAAAGAATTCATAGCATTTTCATTTAAAATTATAAATGCTGCAAATAGTAATATGTTGTTCAATTTTTGGGATGGTTTGAAGCAGACAATCAGAAACCATTTTTATTAAAAAAAGAAGAAGAGAGAATTGCCAATATGTTGAAATGTAGTAGGGATGATAATACTATAAACAAGTGTACATTGACTCACGTTTTAAAGCAATAATGGCCTGAAGTCTAACATCTTCATGGAAGTATCCAGCATGTCTTACCAGAATCCTTAATGATTCCTCCAAATAGCTGATGCCCATCAAAGAAACCAAATAATTATGAACAAAGATTTTTATGGCATCCAATATAGTAAAAATGAAGGATACGGTGCATAAGAACTTTTTGTATGTAGTGCAAACAAGCCAATAGCTTGAATCGCAGCTGCCTTCTCGTCCAATACTCCTGTTCTTATACTAATATTGCGAACTCTCGGTTCATCATGGGATTCATCATCAGAGGACACACCCCCAAATCCATTAATAACGTCATCACCATCAGATTCATCAATGTCCACCGCAGAGCCATCATCAAGATTGCATGAAGTAAATGCCAAAGGGACAACATGAGGAAGGTACTGCATATTAGAATAGCACTAATCAACATATTTAACAGGAACTGAACATATTACTTATAAACAGAAAGCTAGTTTGCCAAAATCCCACTGCAAGATCTACCTGTGTGAAACCATCATCCATAATTTCTGCAACATTGCTGAAGAATCCATGAGTGTATTCTCGAAGCTCACTGAAGTCCAATGCAAAGCCCTGAGAATACAGTAGGCATAAATCTATCACAATAGATATTTCTAGTACCCAAAATGAATAAGGGCAGTAAAGTTAATTACAGCTATTGCAGCTTCAATGAAAGGAGGTAATATAGGTTCCATCCTCGTTCGTCCAACAGCCATCGCAACGATCCCAACTAACTCAGTAGCCCTTGCTCGAGAGCGGAGGTCCTCGTCATTGGTAAGCACCATGAAAACTTTCATCAGCTCCAGAACCTTCTCCGCATATGGGATAAAAGCTTGCTCTGCAGCAGCTGCTACTGAACCAATTGCAGACTGCAAAGACATAGCCACACATAAGAGAGGATAAAACTGGCAAACAAAATAATGAAACAACCAAATTATCACCATCTAAACCTCTACAGAAAACACTATCATTATGATACCATGCATGTCTCCTGCAGATTACGAGGACTGTTTTGTAGAGCTGAAAGTAATCTCCCCATCAACGGATCAATATAAGGAAGAATTTCTTCACCCATGTCCTCACAAAATGCTGCCAATGCATAGTAGGATTTCTCCTGCAAAACACAAAGAGCTGAGAAAACAAACGTACAGAATAGTCATCTGAGAGTCGTCATTTTTGCTACCATTATTTACCTTCACTTCTTCAGATACATCTTCCAGAGCATTTAAAATGCAGGGAAGAACAGTTTCATAGTGAGATATAATCTCAGGCTGCAAATGCTCAGCAAACTGACCCAAAGCAAAGGATGCAGCCCCTCGAACCATTTCCTCTTGATCCTTCAATGCTCCTAAGACCATATGTAAAATTGGCTCCAACTTACTTTTCATCAACTCAAAACAACCCTCAGAAATTACACCCAGGGCTGTAACAGAAGCCTCCCGAAACTTTGGGTTTATACTATGAATGCTCAAGGAAGAAAATTCAAAAACTGGTGGGAAGACATGCTTTGAAAGGTTTAAAGCCATTGTATCAATAACTTCTGCAGCAGCTCGATCAGCTGCTAGATCATCATCTTCATCCCCATGGGATTCTGCAAGTAAAGGGCACATCACTTGTAGGATGGGCACAGCCAGCTTGTGCTTTTTTAGGGAATTCGCCTTGTATTTTGCTAGCCATGAAATTATCTGAATAGCCTGGTATAATTAAAAAGAAAAAGAAAAGAAAAAAAGGGGGATGTGATCAAGGGATTCGGTACTTGGGATGAAAAGGAAAGCCATAAAAATTGCTGCAGTATGTTTAACAACTTTTCCAACCTGATGGCGTGTGTTTATCTCCAAATTCTGGCTAGAGCAAACTTCAAGAGAAAACTGCACAATAGATCTTACAGATTCCCCAAGAAGAGGTGCAGGAGATTCAATTAGCTCATCAAAAATCTCAAAAGCAATTGCAGCAACATCTTCCTCACCATTCGCAAGGCATTGCCGTGACACATTCAAAATACTAGGAATGAACTCTCGAAACTTCACCTATAAGAAACAACAAACATGGCCCACTATCAGATTGCAGAATAATACACTATCAACATAGAAAATCAAATGAGTACGAAATAAGATGCATGCACAGGCTCAACTGCATGAGTACAGGGTTTTCGAGGCATTGGTCAATAAATGGTGTTGTGGTGACTGTTGGAGAAGTAGACATTGCATCATATGCATCTACGAAAAATATAAACAAACTGTTTTGGGAAAGTAGGGGGTGACCGGTTGGTTTAATGGATGTAGAATTAAAGTAGGAGAGGACTAGAAACATTTAGGTATATGGCAAACTGCAAACAGTTGCTGTTACAATTTGCAACTGGCAACTTGTTTGAAATATCCAAAAAATTCTCAGTAAACTAGAGAAGCAATATGGATTTGGAACAGGTATGGGGTGGGGGGGCGGGTGGGGGGGTGGTGGGGGCGGCACTGGTGTGGGTTTCAGCCAAATTTGGAATGGTTTGGTTCAGATTTAGAGGATGATTGGGGCCTAGTTTTGATATGGCAAGTGGCTGCTTGTGGGCTATTTGCAGAGCAGCAGATGGGGGAAATTTCTAGTTGATTTTGGAGGGGTGTAGTAGGGTTAAAAAGGAGCTTCATGGTTTGGGACTTGAATGGAACTGTTGTGGGGATGGGTGTACAGGGACTGGCAGCAGGTGCACAGGGTAGGAAAAAAAATCTGTACGGAACTCCATTAGGGTTTGGATGGTCTTGGGTGAGGATTGATGGGGACTAGTTAGTGCTTCAGTTAGGGTTTAATTTAGGATTTAGGACAAACTGAGCCCTTTTGGAGACTAATATAGAAATATGAGACTGATACAGATGTGCAGGACCTGCAGGTATATAGTTTCTGCAGATCTGAAGAAACTGGGGGCAAATAAGATTCCAGCCAAAGGGTTTGTGTGTTGGTTTGAGTTTGGATCTGAAAGAGTTGTGGTAGGGTTCAAATTTTGGGATTTGAAGAGGATGAATATGAGGATTTTGGCTGGAAAGTTTCTGAAGGGTGAATTAGGGTTTAGTCAGTTTGATTAGTGGCTCTGATGGGAACATCCAATAGGGATAATTTTTGCTACATCTAACTCAAATCCCACCTATGCATCTGGTTGAATTAGCGGGTCCCAGCAAGATACCACATCTTAGCTGATGATCGTCCATCAAACAAGAAGCAATTGTCATCAGTTAAGCATTTCCTTTCAAAATTAAATTATATTCAAAATGGGATCGCAGCATCCACTCTGCAACAATAATATACCCTGTCGCATTAACAAAACAACCATGCCCTTCGATTCTATTTGTTCTATAACCTTAAGAAAAATAGACACAAGCATATTGACCATACATGCCCATTGTTCTACACCATTCAGGTGGGAAATCCACTTCTAAGATTTAGCGTTCTAAAAATAAGTGTGTTTAACCACAAGGTGCATGCAGAATTGAGGAACATATCAAAAGCAAGAGAACTTAGGGACTATAATGAACAGTTGTGCAAGATATTCAATAAGATGCTTGCAAGGACACCAACAGATCAAAGAATTGGCATGTCCTTTCTGCAAAGATGTCTGTGACATTTAAAATTAAAAAAAAAAAAAAAATTATGACAAAATGTTTTCGATTATGTAATATAACTAGAAACTTACCACTTCAGCCCCATCATTGATGAACTCTAAAAAGGATCCCACAGCCCTGATAATATAACCAAAAAACACCGATAAGAAAAGGAAGAAATCCCATATCATTTAACAACCTCTTGTTTTCAAGTGTAGAACACCAAAATCTATGCAAACTGAATGACATTAGAATCATCGTTTTCAAAAATCTTTCCTCGTCATCGTCGTTGTTGTTGTGCGTGTGTGCACATTGGGTGGGTGGTGGTTTGCAAAACCCAACACTGAGTAAAATGAAAATAAATAGTTACTTGAGAGCAGCAACTCTAACACGGGTGCTAGTCTCATCTTGCAAGCACTTCAAAAGAAGAGACTGTAAATCCGTGAAATGCGGTTGAAATGCATTTCCAATTGTTTCAGTCAATGAGCTGAAAAGGATCAACGCCACCTAAAATAAAAGCAGAAAGCAATATAAGCAGAGATGCATAAACCATAAATTCTTTTTTCTGTGCGTGCGTGTGTAATGAATCCATTCAGATATTGAATGAAAGCATATAAAGAACTCAGAGAAACCAATTGAGATGCAATTGTATAACCATGACAAACAGATATATCAAACTAGAAAAGCAGTAGATGTCAAACTGTCAACTTTGCTCAGATAGTTGAGAAGTTCATGAGAACGACCAGTAGTGTGTCCACAATCCACACAAGACATTCTAATGCTACATTTGGCTCCTCACCATTTTGATAGCAGAGAAACAAAGAAACTCCACAGATTTTTTGAATTAATAGCATTCTAAAGGTTTAGAAGAGAGAGAGATAAGCAAAACTGCAATGCAAATATTCAAATAGGAATTCTCTGAGCATCAATTCAGCAGTTTATTTGCTGAAATAATACTCAAACAGCCAGTTTTCATTCGGCTACTGCAGTTCCAGATTATTGCTTTTGTAGTCTTGAAGTCATAATTCTGCTGAAGTGCTATCCAGAAGTTACAGTCTCAGAAAAGTCCGTTCTGAGACAGGTTTGATCGAGCGAAATCCTGCAGTTCAGCTGGCTTGCAAAGCTGCAGTTTATGTGACCGGACACGTTCATATTTTTGTGGATTTTCTATTTGGTAGACCAACAAAGGAGATTCTTCAAACACCATTTCAGAATCATGCACTGCCAGTCCTCTGATTTCACAAGACAATCTGCATGCTATCCTTAATCCAACTGTGTTGTTCTTTTAAACAGATAAGGATAGGGGATCAGGGATACGACTCTACAATCTAGGACACGGGTACGGATATGGCTGTCCTGATTTGTTTTTCTTTAGAACATTACTAAATTTATGAAAATATCATTCCCTACATTCCTTTAACACTTTTTATTCTGAAAAGTAGAAAGGAAATAGAACTATATGAAATAATGGACTTAGTATGATATGATATGCTAAACTTGTACCCCAGAAATACAGCACCAAGTGTTCTATCTGCCTGACATAGATATGCTGGCCACATACGAGTATCCAGGAACCATAGCTTCTAAGCCGTATTACAAATAAAATAAACCAAAAAAAAAGATCAGGAAGCCCACAAAACATGCAGCATATGGATTGAACATTCCGCTTGTCAGGTTTGTTGGAAATGATGAAAGTCTTTCTATCAAAAAAGATGAGGACAAGCACTGGATCTTAAAAGGTGAAACTGCTGATAGTCCTGGGATACCCATTTCCCATTTAGAGATGATCTCAAAGGCAAACTGATCATTTCAACAAAACAGGCATGAAACCCAAAAGTATATATAAAGACTCGAGAAAAATTCAGGCTAGTGGACACTTCTCAATTCATTATCATCAGGAGGTGATGCAGTACGGACCAGGCACAAGTCAACCACGGAATGGTCAATGGCTTGGCCCAGTTGACTTGGGCCTGGTCCGTACCACATCAGGAGTTTTCAATCCAGTTAAAATGAATAAAACACTCAAGTCAAACGATAAGAGCCAAGCTTACTGGGGAACATCTGTTTGAATCAAAGTACAATAACAAAATTCTATCATATGCCTACAGCGGATTCATCTTTTAACACAGACTACAATAACAAGGAAAATGCACATAATCAGCAGTTCAAATTATAATACAAGTAGATAGCTTCCTTTAATAATATACTCACTTCCCTATGATCTTCTTGTGGACTCTGACTGCATTGAAATAGAAAAGGCAACAAATCTGGCCACTCTCCTGCTGGGACAGCATATTTAGCAATTATACTCACTACATTGGCACTTGCTCGTCTCACCAGAGGACTGCAAAAGAGCAGACCAAAATGGCATTTAAGGATGGTGCAAGCTATCCCTGCATGACATTTTTGGCTTATATTTGCTTGCCAAGGATATGACAAGCACACTTAATTGAAATATATAACTGACAGTCCACAAAAATATGACTTCAATGAGATGCAAGACATTTCCACAAAAATTAGCCATAAATTCATGATAGTAGGCGTTAGAAGGAGCCCTAAATCAAGGCAATAGATAAGCGGAGATAGGTGGAAAAGTTTTTTACTATCTCCATTTAGGGCCTGTTGGATGTCCTCGAATTAAGTGTCACAAATACCAACACTTGCGAAAACAGCAGTCAAAGGCACCTAGGTATACCACTAAGAGTAAGAACAAAAAAAAAAAAAAAAAGGCACACCTATGTATACAAGAGGACCATGCTAGTAAGTGTTAGAAGGCACCTTGAATCAGGCCAACAGATTAGCAGAGATGGGTGGAAAGATTTGCATCATGTTACAGTTCTTGCCTACGCTTTTGAGCCTGTTGGATATCCGGAAATTTTGCATCTCGAGAACCATTGAGAAAAGTGTAGTCAAATGCAGGCGTAGGCATACCAAAGGGCTTAGTCAAGGCCCTTGAAAGAAGGAAAAGAAAGGAGAAAGAAAGGTAAGGCAAAGCAGCTGAGGGGCGTAAGGCCCTTGGAGAAAGGGGAAGAAAGGAGAAAGAATCTACTTGTTCGGGAAACAAAGGTAGGTTCTTTATACAACCTTGGACAAAGGGGAAGAAAGGAGAAAGAATCTACTTGTTCGGGAAACAAAGGTAGGTTCTTTATACAAATATTTTTTCTATTCTTCATTAGGATTAGGGTTTTGAGAAAGAGCTTGGAGAAAGGGAAAGCTTCTTCTGTAACAGTCTTAGGCCGTAAAAATATGGGGATGTTACAAGAATCGGTTTCCAACCCAAAGTGTCAACTACAAATATTGCTGAGACGACTCGTCCAGGTCACGTACTAAGCGACTGGGTAGGGTGGGACTAATTTTGGACTAGTGTTAGTTGAACCCAATTGACCCACCTAGTCAAGTCAGGACTCCACTTGATCCCTCCTAGTTTGGTCAAGTAGGTGGCTTGTCTCAAGGCATTTTGTTCTTATTTAAAAAAAATGAAAATCACACTCATTACTCAATAGGGAGTGCTCTTATTCATCTTCTTTTCTAGCACTTGTATGAATTATGATACATTGATTTTGTTTTACATCACTCATTAGGGATGTTCTTATTCCTCTTCTTTTCTAGCACTTGTATTGTATGAATTATGATATATTAATTTTTTTTCCATTATTCATTAGGGACCCAGCCAACCAAGCTGAAGCTAATCTCAAATTTGAAGTCTCAAGGACCAGCAATTTTATCAATGTCTTCAAAATGTAAATCAATAAACCCTTTATTGAGGCCCAGTGAATTGTATGGATTCTAATGGAGCTGAAGTGTATAATTTATTGGTTGGGTGTCCTGAGTTACGTCAGCTGGGAGGTTATAATGCAAAGTATATTCTTTTTCAGCAATTCAGTGGGGATTTGGAAAGTCTTCATTTTGGCGAACTTGGTGGAGGAGGTGCAAGATATTTCATCTCAGTTAGGAGTTACTTTTCTTCATATTAATCAGGGAGTAAATGACGTGGTGGATGGTCTTGCAAGGGAAGGAGTGCTTCAGTTATACATTTCTTTTTTTATGTTTAGCTTATTAGTTTGTGTTTCGTTTTTGCTTTGTTGTTCTCCCCTTTTTTGTTCTCTTTTTCTTTCTCGGAATAAAATTTACTGTTATAAAAAAAGTAGCAATGAAACCTTTTAGGAGAACTTGAGTTATAAATTATAACATAATGTTTGATTTCTAAGTTTAGTTATATTTTTAATCATATCTTAAGTAGTACCGTTTGAGTGTTTTGGTTTAAGTTCTTGTAACGCCCCACCCTACACGCATGCATGATATTGTCCGCTTTGGCCCACAGGCCTCACGGTTTTGTTTCTGATGGGCCAGAACCCATCAAAAGGCCTCATGCAAGGTAAGGGTGTAGGCTCTACATATAAACCCATTCACTTTCCTCTCTATAGTCGATGTGGGACTCCGGGGCGTCACAATCCACCCCCCTTAAGGCTGCACGTCCCTGTGCAGTAGCATGCCAGTCCCTGTAGCCTGCCAGCCCTCTTGGCCCGCCCACATGGAAACCCGCCCACTTACACCAGACCACGGCAGGGGACCCACACTCGAACTAGTCGAGAGTCGGCTCTGATACCATCTGTAACGCCCCACCCTACACGCATGCATGATATTGTCCGCTTTGGCCCACAGGCCTCACGGTTTTGTTTCTGATGGGCCAGAACCCATCAAAAGGCCTCATGCAAGGTAAGGGTGTAGGCTCTACATATAAACCCATTCACTTTCCTCTCTATAGTCGATGTGGGACTCCGGGGCGTCACAGTTCTAACCTTTTTATTTTTAATGTCCATGAAACCCATTACTGGTTGATAAATATATGGTCACTTCCCATGGCCCACGCCGCCCACCTCTTCTTTGTCGACCAAATCTAAATCCCAAAGAACTTGAATGGAAATGGTGTTGTTTGAAGGATGCCTATGATAAGAACGCTGTCATAAAAGTAACTTCTATAAAAAGGTTACTGAGGGTGGAATGTTGCTACTTTAAAAAATATCTAGGGTTTAAAAGTGTTCCTGATTAAGAGATTTTATCAAACACCTACGAATACCAATCTGTAACACACCACCCACATGATAAATCAGGGTGGGGGTAAAGGAATCATCTTGTTAAACAAAAAACTACAGTATCCACATCACTGAATGGAAAATCCAGAATCTAATTGATTCCAAGATTTATTGTGCCATTTCTAGTATATTCCAACACTCAAGCTCAAACTGAAATGCTCTAGCACTGCTTCCTGTTCGGATCTAGAAAAATGATGTAGCTTTCATTTGAAAAAGTACTCAATCCTTGTCGGCGGTGGGTACTAACTATCTACATTAAGTTGATTTTCCACGCTACTATCAACAAAATACAATTTTTCCAACACATGGGTTCTCTATGCACCATCTCTATTCAAATTCTGAAGACGTCAACACCACTAATCAATCTACAAAACTCTCTCCACCCCATCAAAAACTGAAATTCCCTCCATTGTTGGAACAGGCATATCATCAAACACATAGAAGGGCAAAAAAAAAAAAAAAAAAGTGGGGTACCTATGTTCGACGGTAATGCTGTCGATGAGGGCAGATTTGACGGACTGACGGAGGTGGGGGGAGAGCTTGGCCCAGTGGCCGGTGATCTTCTTGCGGAGGAGTACGGCGGAGAGCTGCCTAACGTTTGGGGTCTTGGCGGTGCGGAGGTGGTGGACGAGTGCTGGGATGACCTGAGGGTCCTTCGACAGACGCTTTATCTGCTCCTCTGCTTGCCGCCTCGCGTCGTTGTCTGGCATCAAAAACTGTATCAACAGCAACTCCAGAGACTGAGCCATCTCTCTCTCTCTCTCTCTCTACTTCGATTCGATTTTCTTTCGTTTTCGCTTTGCTTTACTCTCTCTCTCTCTCTCTCTCTCTCTCTCTCTCTCTCAGCGCTGCGTCTGGTGGCGCGTTCGTGTTTGTGGGAGTGAATATATAGCACGCAGGAGGAACCGGAAGGAGAAAAACCCTCGAATCCAAGTTTGGATCCTCTCGTGCCCGATTTGTTTTGGAGGGGTTCGGATTTTGTGAGTGGGTCCCAATGGATTGTTTTTCCTCCCAAGGGCATGGTTTTGGCAATTGCACCATTTGAGAGAGGATTGTGTTTGTGTGGTTAGATTCCTCGGATTTAGACTTTTTGGGTGCGACTTGGGCCAATCCAACTACCCAAGCCCAAAATGTTGTCTTGTTGCCTGCATGCAACTGTACAGACTACAAAGGGTGCTAATGGGTGGGGCCAATATTGCTTTGAGCTCAGTTTGGGCCTTTGATTTTAGTTGTGACATAGGATGCCGATTTAAGATTTGCCCTTTTTAATATTTGGGTCACGCTTGGATAACATAATAGAAAACCCAAAGCCTGACTCAGCCCAGCCCAACTTCGAACAACATAGCCGAATCCTATGTCATTAAAGATTTCTAGGAGTTTTTAATAAAAAGGCATTTGAATCTAAGATTGCTGTCATTTTTTACTTTAAGTATTAATTTAATATATATAATTGGGCTTGGGCCCAAACGACTAGATGGGTGACTTGGACTATAAAGGTTTGAGGCAGGCAGGGCTCAAGCCAAACACTTATGGCAAGCGTGAGGCTTGGGCTTGATACAAGCCTATTTTTCTAACCCAGATCAGTTTATATATATGACTAAGCCCAGCCCAACCCAGCCTTGACCACCCTCAAAATTGTAGCTCAAGATGGGCAATTTGGGTCTCATCTGAGGTTAGGCCTGTGTGGCTTTACAACTTAAAATGGCCAAGCCGGTTGTGTCTGATCTGGGCTAAACCTGCTTTGGTCCATGATTGGATATATAATTTGTGCCCATTGAGTATTTGGATTGATTTTGGATTCAAAAATTTGGGGACTTGAGAGATTGAAACTTGCATACATTTTTGGTGGCTTTTCTGCAACGAGAGGAGGCGGCAATAGAGAAGAAAAGTGTGGTAGAGATGATGGTGTCCTCTTCCTCCCCACTTGCAATTGCCCCATGTTCTCTCTTGACCAAAACCTCCCCACCATCAAAACCCAAAAGCTGCATGCAACATCTCAATTTCTATCTGTCCCCCTCTATTTCTTCTTCTTCTTTCTGCAGGATTTCTGCCAAGTCTGGAACATTGAAAACTACAGAATCTGATCACAAATCATCCTCTTTTGAGGTACTTGCTACCTTCTTCCTTTCCTTCTTTGAAACCATTTCCTCTCTTTAGTTGTATTTGCCGTGTATGTTGAGTTCCTCTAACTGTCAGGTGCCTTGTTTAAGGTGAGAGGCATTAGTTACCGACCCCCAGGAACCCAGCATAACCTTTTGAATGATGTTAATCTTTCCCTTCCTGAGAAAAGGTAAATGGTCAGATGGTCTAGTATCTTACATCTTTCATAAGTAATGGGACCTATATTGCATTACAGTTGAGTCTCTCATGTAACATGAATGCTTATAATTTATGGATGCCCTTTATGATTACTGATGTCTGCAGCTTTGGGTTGATATTTGGACGGAGTGGAAGTGGCAAGACGACTCTTTTGCAGGCTTGCCTCTTCACTTCCCTGTTATTGTACACTAGTTTTACTATGGTTATAGCTTTGTAGTTTGTGCGGTTTTTATGATCCAAATGTTTCTCCTTCTCTGTGTAGCTTCTTGCAGGGCTTGCGAAACCAACATCCGGATCAATTTATATTAAAAAGTTTGGCAATGAAGGTAGCCCAAATCAACCTCCTGAAACATTATCAGCAGAAAGGGTCGGCATTGTTTTTCAGTTTCCTGAGAGGTATAAAATGCTTTATGGATTACTTTTATGATGGAATTTTCTGATCAACATCACCACCACCATAAGAGCCTTGTCCCAACTATGTTGGGAACTGCAAACTTCTGATCACCATATCATACCATATTTAAGGCGGACCCAAGATTTTTATTTGGGTGGTGCGGGCAATGGTCAAATGAAGAAGTTTAATAAGAAAATAGAATTTCTAACATACTATTAAAAGAGTTTTTTTAATTATGCGGGTGCGGACACACCCGCATCCGCATGTGACCACTTGGGTCCACCCCTACAAAGTCATACCTTCTAAGCAGCAAGAGACATCGCTCTTCACTTCTACCAACAACTGTATAGGAGGGATCCACCTTTTGAAAATCAAATCTGCTCATCAGGTGGGTGAAATAAGAGGATGGGTGCTTCTCTAACAGCTCCCCTACTGGATAATTCTTGCTGTTATGGTTTGCAAATGTTTATTTACAGCCAGTGCACTCTAGGCAACAATGAATTGTTAGGATCATTTGACGGTCTGAATATTTGGTTTAGTTCTTTTTCAATATGATATATTGATCTGTTTTGTAATATCCACAATGTCTTTCTGGAAAAATAGAAGTTGTGGAACAAATTTATGTTGTTTGTTTATTAAAGTCAGTGAGAACGTGATATTTCTTGTATTCTTTTTCTTGGGTTGAGTTGATTCATTTTAAGACGGTTTCCTGTGACAATATTTGAAAATTTTCGTATTGCTTTGGAAATGGAACAATATTGCTCTTCTAGTGTATATTTTTCCCTTTACTATTTTGTCCAATGTGCCTATATTTTGCTATTTAGGTTCGGGACTCTATATCTTCAACTTATCGTATGCTAAATTCAACTGGTTTTAAGTATTTTTAGTAATGCATCATACAGTTCTCAGTCTGTGACTTGCACTGTCATTCATACCAGGCTTCTGTAGAGCTGGGGCTTATTTTTCAGTGATTTATAATTTTGTTCATCAGCTGGGGCAGTAATTGTTAATTCAGTTCTGCTTGGCAGCCAAATAGCCCTTCCGTTCACTTTTTTCCTTATTATTTTCCTCAGCTTTGATACCCAGATATTTCAAAGTAGGTATTGCATCTATATTTATCATATCTGGAGCCTCAGTTTTATGTGTGAGATCTGTGTTGTCCGCTTCTCCATGTTGTGTCCCTTCTTAATCCATGATGTTTCTACGCACCATAGTTTTTCAGGTTCCTTGGCTGGTATTTTGAGTGTATTGTAGGCACTAAAAACCATTCATTTACATTGACATATATGATAAAAGATCTTGCCAGCCCGACAACTGTGAGATGAAACGAAAATGGTGTTGAAAGTATACATACTGCATGTCATCATCCCACCATTTATGTCGGGAGAGGGGATGGTGGCAATTTGGATTATCCATCTTCAAAAAATCAGCCACATGTACAGTGTTACCTGTCTGATTAAAGGTGATAAAATGGATGGTTAAATTAGAAACCAGTTTACAGCTCACAGTAATTGTGTAGAGCGGAAGAGAGCAATCTAATTGCAGCCTTCTCTTCTTACTTCTAATCCTTTTTGTCCACCATCACATCACATTCTACAACTGATATCATTTCCATTGATCAGATGGGTGGCAAGTAGCATTGTCCGATGAGATTTTTTTTCTCTTCTTTTGTACCAAAATCTCAATGCGTGCACAGGAAAGGCCATTTCTGATCTATTTTTTCAATGAGAAGAGCTTTGATGATAATTTGCAGCTTACAATGTCCATTTATTTACTTCTTGATGCTAGACAATGGCATCTATCTTTTTTTGTTATTTTTAATGCAAATTGACCGAAAATGTTTTGTCCACTAAGAAAACCGAAATTGCCATTAAAATGGAATTGGCAACTAAGGTATGGACCCACTATGGATATTGGATAGCCAAAATCTAGATACAGGCTTCTCTTCTTCCTTCTATAGTTACCAGATTACAGTTGTGCCACCTGTGTTTCATTTGGATACTTTAATTCTGAGCATTGAACAAAACCATTCAAGATATACAGAAGAAACAAGGAAGAGGATTTCCTCTTCTATTTCTAATCCTTTGCATCCAGCATCACAAATCATTTGCATTGATAGGATGGGTGCCACATAGCATTGTCTGATGAGAATTTTTTTTTATGAATCCACAAACCTTTCTTCCATCCAATAGAACCTGTGGGCCCTACCAACATGCTGCTTGTTCCCCCATTGACAGGTCCATCAGTTCATCACACAGAGTCCCTCTCTCTCTCTCTCTCTCTCTCTCTCTCTCTCTCTCTCTCTCAATGCATGTACAGGAAATACCATTTCTGATCCATTTTCTCAATGAGAAGATCTTTGGTGATAATTTGCAGCTTACAATGACCATTTATTCACTTGTTGATGCACGAGAATGGCATCTATCTTTTTTTGTTATTTTTAATGCAAATTGACCAAAATGTTTTGCCCACTAAGAAAACCGAAATTGCCATTGAAATGGAATTGGCAACTAAGGTATGGACCCACTATGGATATTTGATAGCCAAAAATAAAGTTTATCTTTTTTTAATATATTTTCTTCTAAACTACCAAATATCAGATGTCAGCTTTTTTTTTTATCAGCAATGGACAACTTTATTGAAGAATAGGAAGCATGAAAAATTGGTGGAAGAGCTCTATACTACATAAATATGAATCAATAAAAACTGAAGACGACATCCATTACAACAAACGCTCAACAAACATAGAATTCCTATCAACCCCTTGTTTCGTAAGATTCCACCAACTCATGAGCTTCATCATGAAGGTGGACAAATGGAAACTTTTTATTCGCTATATTGGGCTGATGATCTAAGAATGACACTTCAACTTGAGGAACCAGGGATTGATCACTGGGCATGTGTGACACTAGTGTCATCAGTCATCACCACTCAACCATCAGCGTTTGCGGACAAATGTCAACTTGTTCCATTTGTGTTCTTTGCAATGTTGGTTATGCATGGTTGGTCCCATCATATGAGCAATATGGATCACAGAAATTGAGAGATGGTTCACCTACATGGAATCCTTGAACTGAACAAAAGAACCCATGGTTTGGATTGAGTTGTGTGATACTTCTTTACTTTATAATATATTCTTGTGTTATAGTTGGATCTGCAACATTTATTTTGGTTTTGTTACCATTTTCAGCTTCCTTCATGTGCACCTCCACCATGATGCTTTCTGCTTTAGGTGTTCTTGAGTAATACTTAATTCAGTTTGTGGCATGTTGCATTGTTAGGTATTTTTTAACAGATAGTATTGTCGAAGAAGTCACATTTGGGTGGCCTAGGCAGAAAGCAAGCCCTCAATTGAAAGAACAGCTTAGTTTGGGACTTATAACAGCTATTCGTTCGGTAATTTTGTTCTTCTTGGGGCAGAACGTGTTTTTGTTATAAAGCATGTTTTCTCTTACCCCCAGTCTTTCTGTTTCTTAGGTCATTCTTTCATTTTAATTGTAGTAGTTTATTTGACAAGTGTCTATAGCACAGTTGGAAGATGCTCAGTGTTTCAACGACAAAGTTGCAGGTTTATGACACACTATCATTCAGAAAAAAATTGAAAGAATTTATAGTAGTTCATTTCTATTTCTTAAATTTTTTATGATGCCTGAGATATATGTATGGAGAGACACATTTGAAAAGGTGGTGTAGAACTCTGCAGTTTTGGAAATCTCAGACACAAATATGGATTTGTATCCCATCAGTTAGGAGAACATTACAAGTTCAAAAAATTATGAACTGTATTTGATTGGAAACTGTTTTGTTACAGGTGGCACTACCCAGATTGTCATCTTGCAGTAAGAAATCATTTATTAAATATCATTTTAAAAAAAGGGGGAAAAAACAGATTAAGTTCCTGGATTTGTATTCATGAGCTAGATAGAGAACTGCCAACCAAAGATACATGGGATATGGCTTCCAAGTTGATGATGACCTAGATAGAGACCTGTAGTAAAATCTTCGCTCCTATTTGTTCTTGTATGTTATGAACCATAAATTTACGAAGAAAGAGAGCTTTGGTGCCGCCCAAATAGAGAACTGAATATAATCTTTCTACGTGATATTTATAATTTAAAGCAAGTAAAATTCCTATAATCAGTCTTAACCAGGGTTAAAAATGATCTACTGTAATCTCTTGGGGGAGAAAATAGTAGGGTATATCACAGGTTAATTACACTGTCATGCTATGTTGCATGTATATCCCTGTAGAGATTTGATGATATATGTATTCTCATCGCCACACACAGATTTGTGCACCACATATGAATAAGTGAACCCCATATTGATGGGATAAAGCTCAGATGTGAGATGATAATGATGATATGCGGTATCTAGTAATAGCATTTGGATCAACATTGTATCATACTGTTATGCCTGCCTCTAGCTATCCTAGCTTATCTATTATAAGGATGATATCCTAGCTTATCGATTGTAAAGGACGCTATTTGCCATTATGTTTTGAGTCTTCATATGATTTAGTTGAAATGTAAATATGATTTGCCTTTAAAAGTTCCGTGCATATAATTAGCTGCGAAAGACATCAGTTGATATTTGGACACCTCAACTCTATAGGTTGGGTTGAATGGAATCTCCTTGGATCAAGACCCACACTCTCTGAGTGGTGGCTTCAAGCGGCGTCTTGCCCTGGCCATTCAACTGGTAAAACATCAGTAATTCATTTCATTATTTATTTTCCAAGCCTAGAAAATCGTGTATTGCAGGATGCGATTGCAAAGAAACATACATTGCAGAGGCTGAGAATTATGTACATTTTGTTTTGTTTGGGTTTTCAGTGTGTACAATTGGAACCTACAATTCAATTATTTAATCTGTTAATATGATGAAGCTTTGCATGGATGGCCCTTGCAATCAAATTCTTCCGGATGGGATAATCCAAACCCTTTAATTTTGGACAGCAAATAGATGGTCGAGAAAGAAAATACAGAAGTGATACAATGAAAAGAAAAGCACAAAAATGCCAATGCTAATAGTTTCCCATCTGGGAGATTTTCTCGTGGGACATCCACTGTGGTGGCCCATCATATTGATGATTTGCATTACTAAACCATGGTATCCACGTATACAAATTGAAGTTCAACAGAAATAGCCCACAAATTGAATGGCTAGGATCTTCCCATCTAGGTGGGCAGTCAGCTGTAGGGTCCATATTTATGGTTTAGACTGAATGTCTGAGCAAACTTCAAATGTTTCCGGGCAAAGCCCCATGTAATTCCTCCACAATCAGTTCTGTTAAATCTCTTGCTTAAGTGTGAAATGAATGTGATTATAAACCATTTTTAGGTGCGAATGCCAGATTTGTTGCTGCTAGATGAGCCTCTTGCAGGTCTTGGTATGAAGATGCATCTATACTTTCTAATCTTGAATTCAACTTTACTTTTTTTTTTTTTTTTTTTTTTTTTTTTTTGAGCATGAGCTATAGCTTTAAATCTCAGTGTGTCTACTCAAGACTCATTCGAGTTATATTTGTCAATTGCATTGTTCCAAAGATCAAAATCATGTCGCAAACCATTCTGAAGGGTTGAATTGAATTGTATCATGAATTATATGTTTTTTTTATATTTTAAATAAAGAGATTAACCAAAGTAGTGAGGAAATAAGAAAAATAGTAGTTATTCATAGTCCCATCCTTTTTTTTTTTTAATTGGCAACTTATATAAATCGACAAGCATACACACAAAAGCCCAAGACCCTAAAACTACCACGCAAGCCAACAGCAAGAGCGGAATGCATGGTTACGAAGTCATCTACAAGCCACAAAAACAGGAAGAAGGCAAAACAAACAAGAAGCCCAGGAAAACAGCCCCTGCCAAAAAGACATCAAAATTGGCTCCCTCCCTCCTATTAAATAAAATGGGATCTGGACTAACCCTGAAATTTAGGAAGGATGAAGTCCAATGATGCAATATTGAATCTCGTCACATCGATAACATCTGCTATGGTAGAGGATTTTCCTTTGAAGCATCATTGATTCCTCTCCTTCCATATGTGGCTGAAATGACCGTTAGAAAAGAGGATCACCGCATAATCCTTCCCCTAATTGTTCCTACCACGAACTTTCAAGCGTCAAAGAGATCAAAAAGGTATCATTGGAGCACTCCAACTGCTCTCAAATCAGCTAAGAACCGATTTTCATATCTCTTGTGCCAAAATACAATTAAGCAATAAGTGATCGATTGATTCCTCGGCTGATAGACAAAGGGCTAGCATTGCCAACAATCACTCTTACCTGATGGCTGATAGTCCATCTATTTTCGATCCATAGCATCATCACATGACAAATAAGATCATGACACAATCTCATTATGAATATAATTGAAAATATATAAATATATCATATATAATATGTGTGTAAACAGTTGAATTTGTTTAAGATATCAATGTTACTAGGAAAAGTAAATTACAAGCTTTTGTACTCTTTAAATCCAGAAAATGAAATTCGAATCATCAACTTTACATGGTTAAGGTGTGTCTCCTAAAGTTAAAGAAGTAATTCATGAAAAGAAATGAAAATTACTAGAAAAAGAGAAGAAGGTTGCGCGAAACCCATAAATATATTGAAAGTTCTAGTTGCACGCATATCCCTTGTTTTTCTCTAAAGCCTCCCAAAAACTCCATAAATTATCATTTAAGAGGTTTCCTTAATAACTAGATAACCATAACCTTTTAAAAATAGAAACGCGCACGCACACACACACACCCAAAAAAAAAAAGGAGAGTGAAAAATGACTAGAAATAGCTATATGGTTTGCTATCCCTGCTTAGATGAATTGCCTGAATTGTGTGATTCAATACAATTAGTGTCAAATTCACATGTATAGATATGTATCCTTAGATTTACCATTTTAACTTGTCCCTCAATTGAGTATATTCGAGTAGGACCGATATGAGTTTTTTTTTTTTTTTTTTCCTTGAAAAATTGAGATGGTAACTGTTTCTCCTAATAACTGCCAAATTACAAAGAAAAATCAGCAAAAGCGAAAAAGAAATCCACAATCAAGACCATTTAGTCCAACATCTCTGCAGATTGGACATCGAAATTCCATTAATATCCTTCAAAGATAAAACTCAATGTAGGCAAGAGTTTGCATAGTTGGAAGGTGCTAATTGTCACAACCACAAGGTTGCAGGTCTAGTCATGTTACCAAAAAAAGAAGAAGAAGAGAAGCTAAAACCCAAGATCTAACTCTGATTCTAGTCTTCTGTGATACTTTTGCTATCAAAATCGATTTTGAAAGTCTAATTCTTTCTTTTTGGCCATGGTGTTGACATGAACACTTTTTTCATTTATTTTTCCATGAACACTTGTTTAAGTTCATGAGACACACCCCAACCATGAAACATCCATGGCTTATATTTTGTTTTTATTTATTGGTTTAAAAAAGGAAAACTGCAACTCGTTTTTTCTTCCTAGTAGTGGTTGATATCTTTAACATTTTTTTAAGGGATTTTGACCATACGGGATATAAAAGATCATGAATTTCTCAAAATGGTGTTGACCAAAACTATATCCCAAATGTGGTTATCATATATAGGGCTCCAAATTCTTTTTCCAATTCTACCCATATTGTGCGATATTGCACAACTGTGCGATATCGCACAGACTGAAGGTCATCAATTATGCAATTGTGCGATATCGCACAAAATGGGTAGAATTGGAAAAAGAATTTGGGGTCCCATGCATAGTACCCACATTTGGAATATAGTTTTGATCAACACCATTTTAAGGAATTCATGGTCTTTTATATCCTATTTGGTAAAAACCCCTTTTTTTAAACTATTCGTAGTTATGTCATTTATAACATATATATATATATATATTTACAGTGATGTTCTTAATATGACTATCATAGTCTTATTCGTCATCTATGATACCCGGATACGGCAAATTACTTGTGGTACCCGTACCGATACGGTCCAATACGGATACCGGTACGGGATACCGCAACCTACGGCTTGGATACGGGGGGGCCAATTTTAGGATATGGCTTGTGTTATTTTTCGCCCAATATTTCGACAGATTTTCCATTTCGGCCAATTTTTGTCTCTCTCTTAGTTTGATCAAAAGGAAAACAAAAAAGAAGAGGAGGAGGAGGAAGAGAGGAGGAGGAGACCCACCTGCTTCGACTAGGGCAGCTGCTTGGACTGCTTCAACTACTTGCTGCTGCTGCTTCGAGCTCCAAGTGCCAGGTATTCCTCCTCTTCTTCTTCCTCCTTTCTTTTTTTCTTTCTTCTTCTTCTTTCTTCCTTTTTTTTTTTTTTTTTCGTGCGTTCGTGCCCTAGAGATGCCAACGAAAAGGGATCGCTCTTATAAACGAGTTTGGGCCCGTTGGGCTTGTTTTGTTTATTTCTTTTTTTAATGTCGGGCTACTGAGCCACTCAGCCCATTTTTCTTTTCTTCTCTTTTTAATGTTGGGCTACTGATCCAATCAACCACTCGGCCCACTTTTCTTTTTTTCTCTTTTTCTATGCTGAGATATTGTATTGTGAGGCCCACCTCATTGAAAATTTGAAACAAACAGTGGGCCTTGTAATATTTGAGCTCTAAATTGAGATAAAATAAGCATTCTACCTAAAATAAATCCCTAACCAAATATTTATATTTATATATTTCTAGGAATGCCGTACCCGTATCCATATCCTAAAATTTTGAAGTTGACATATCGGATGCTCGTTCCCGTGTCCTGTGTCCGTATTCAGGCATCATAGTTTGTCATTGTATATATGTTGTTGCTAGACAGGTTAACTTCTACTTTTAGTATTTTTTTTCTTTTCTTGTGAAAAAAATAAAAAACTACAATTTGCGATATGATTCACCATACGATTTGATTCAGCCCCTTGGATGATTTGTGTTAAGATTTCAATTTTCAGAACAATGGTTATCTTTATTTGTAGTGTTAAAAACTCAGATAGTTGCGTCAATGTAACAGATTGGAAAGCTCGTGCTGATGTTGTCAAGTTGCTGAAGCATTTAAAGAAGGAGCTTACAATACTTGTTGTCAGCCATGACTTAAAGTACGTTATTTTTTTAAATAATTCTAATTTAATTCGTATTTGTTATCGTGTTTGCTTCTCTACCAGTAATTTTGGCTCAGATATCGTACAGTTCTAATTCAAGTAGTATTATTGGACCCTGTTGAGATGTGACTAGATGGCATATTTATCGGCATGTAATTCGTGCAAATTGGTATGGAACTCTTTCATCTTTATGTTAGTCATTTGGAATTCGGATCTATCTCCTCTACTCGCATACCATAAATCCTATAATTATTCTACTTAGAAAACACTTTTGCAATATGCATTGTTAATGTGAATTAATGTCCAACTCCAACTTGTTATTTAGTTAAGAGTTATTAGGTGCTCAACCATAGCAAGTGGATTGTCTGCTAAGGTAATCCCAGTCATAGTTTTTTGTGTCTCCTGGGGTTTTTTCACGTATTTATTAAATTTAATGCCGGTACCAATCTAGCTGTTTGTAAGAAGGATGGAAACGACCATTCAAAATAAATAAATAAATAATAAAAAAGAAGATGGAAACATGTTTTAAACGGAATGGAGACAAACACCAACTGGGAATGTTAGGAGTTCATTTTAAAAAAGAAAGAAAGAAAGAAAATTGTTAGGAGTTCCATGCTAGCTTGCAAACTTGCAAAGATATTAGCCCAAATAGGGATGATGAGTGAAGTAGTACTCCCAAAGGCATCTATAAAATAGGTAAAGGGTTTAATTATGATGATGACTAGAGTCAATACAGGTGTCTTTGGATGAACTCTTATCCTGTGAAGTGATATATAGCTCTGATATCTGTTTCAATATGCATTTTGAACAAAAATTGGAAGTCACACTATTATCATCAAGGCCCTGTCCCAACGATGTTGTGTTTAGGTACATGAATTCTACTACTCCTTTCCAGTCTATCCTTGCTACTTCCAAATTCTCTAATTGGTTGTA
The DNA here is from genome assembly GCA_029852735.1 of Persea americana. Taxonomy (NCBI): domain Eukaryota; kingdom Viridiplantae; phylum Streptophyta; class Magnoliopsida; order Laurales; family Lauraceae; genus Persea; species Persea americana. Next base: position 90,229,491 of record CM056810.1, read on the forward strand.
CTACATCAGATCTATCCTTACTTCAGGAGTTTGATGTGTGTATTATAAAATCTTTTAAGTTTGTGATCTCATCATGGCTGTTGAACTTTTCAGAGAACTGTCATTTGTAATTCATTGATAAAATCTCTCAAGTTTGTGGTCTGATCATGGTTAAACTCTTCAGGGAATTATCATCTCTTGTGGATCGATCATGGAAGATGGAAATGGGAGGAATTCTGAAGGAAGAACCTCTTACCAGATTAGGTTAGTATTCATTTGCTCATCTGAACTATTCTTGTACAGAAAACACCTTGGTCATAAAAGTTGATCCAGACCTATGCATAATATCCTCAGGTCTTGAATTTGTACCATTTGGGGCGACTTTTGGGTGATTGGTAGTGTTGGTTTTGTCTCACTATGGATGGGCCATGCCCCCAGATTGAATTCCTTGAATGGGAAATCCCAGCCATCCAAAATATGATTTCCTTTTCACCTGGATCGTGGGTTGTAGGATACCTCCCCTCACTGTCCGTTTGCAGGGAGGCAGGCAGAGTTGGTATAGTTTTTGGTGCATTGTCCAAGGTGGGCCCAAAAGATCAATGGTTTGGATGGCAGAATGATGGACCCACTTATTCTCAAGGATCACACATTATTGGTGGGCAATTTTAGATTTGACCCATAGTCCATGTTGTAACCCTTACATCAAAACCACAAAGAAATGTAGTCAAGCACCACTTGCAATATTTTATTTATGCAGGTACATGTGATATCCATGAAAATCTGTGTGTTACATTTCAGATTCTTGATTCTTAGATAGAAAGGATAAGGCTATTCATTGCTGTAGGTGCCAATCCAAACAATGTCTAGAAGAGGAGAAAAGCTAGAGAAAATCAAGGTGAAGAAACCTGTCTACAGTTCAAATTTATACCACTGGCAGTTTTTCTTTGCTTGTTTTCCTCGTTTTTTCTTCAGATACAAATAGGCTCTTGCTATATAATAATTAAATATGGTATAGGACTCAAGTGTAAAAATGAAAGCTCACAAATATGGCATGACGTCAGGTCTGCATTTACATTTGGATCAATGTTTTAAAAATATACCAGCCATCGAACAACTGAAGGTTGGGGTAGTATCGAACCTGCTCCAATCATGGTTCATTCCAATTAAACTGACATCAAGATGACATCTGCCATCTATATCCAAAAAATTTCAGGTCTATACAGTGGACTATGACTTGCACCTGAATTAAAAATGGACCAGATATTCTACATTTGTACAGATAAGAATTTTTTCTTCTTTTCAAATCGGGTCTTTTATGGACTTCGAGCTTGTTGAGAAGGTATAGAAATGGGGCCCATACCAGTCGTGTGCTTGTTCGGCCTCCCACGGAGGGTAGGTAGTTAACATTGTTGTTGAATGTACCAGCACTATAAGTTTATTAATGTAACAGGCATCAATGTCATGAGATACGATTCCTTTCCTTGCCTTGCCTTTAGGCCTCTCCTGTCGCTTTTATCAGCACCAGAGTCTTTTGTCTAACTAGGAATCCTAGTTACATGGGATTTGATTATTGAATATCTCATACAGTGCATGATTATTGATTATGCTTAAAGTGAGATCTTTTTAGACCTCTTTCCTTCCCTTTCTATGTCTTTTGTGGTAAGTTAAAAGCAACGTGATCTAAATCACAATTACGGGGACATAATCTTAAACAAGAGTGATATTCACCATTGGATGAACGTGTTTAGGACGTGATTCCTTTTCATTGGATTTTGCAGCCTGCCACTATATTCTTGTCTTAGATATGATGAAAGGTGCCGATCTCACCTTTCATCATTGCTATACCTGGATCTATAACAATACATGGGATTTATATTTTGATTCAAAAGTTTGGATATACTAAATTTTCTAAATTCTTCCATCAGAGGAACAAGATGGGTGGCTGGTGAACGGTGGCCCGCAGAATCCACTGCTCAGCCAGTGGAAGTTGCCCTTTTGATCAGACGGCCATTCTCAGAGATTGGTCTAATCTTAACCATGCAACTAGACTGAGAGACCCTGCTCAGAGTATTTTTAATCTTTTTGGGGTATGACCAATCCATGGCAGGTGAAGAACCATTCATATGATGGTGATGTCATGGCCGGGTGTGGACTATGGTCTTCATCACAGGTCTCCAATTGCTATCATCCCTCGTGAACCTGATGCCCTATCTGACTTACTCACCTGCCAGAAAAGGATACCATATCTGCTGCATTCAGATTCCAGACAACTGAGTTTCTGGCATTTGACAGTACCCAAGAACCAAAACGCCCATGATTGAATGATGAATTAAAATGCAATAAATTCTAGTGCCAGGACAATTTGATATGGCTAAGTTTATGAAAGTGTGTAAGGTCCATTTTGCTAGTTAATGATCAATAGGAGATCTCTTGGCCAAGGAAGTGAGGTTGTCTCGAAGTGCCACATTTCAAATCCAGAAGCCCAGTTATAGATGCCATAAGTCTGTATTAGCCTATATAGTTTATATTGATGATATACATCAAACAATGAACAGATAACTTTGAATTAGTCCATATTGGTATAAGTTGGGTAATTAAGTGATACTCTGTTACAGTTTTTCAGAAAACTAATAGTAGTATAAAAGATGCCTTCCTGAGATTTTGGAAAACTCCCAAACGTGGCAGAAATCTCATGCATTTTCTTTTTACATTGGCCTACCAAAGTTTTTTTTTATTCTTTTTTTCCTATTTCCACTGTGGCCCACCCAAGGAAAATTTCCTGTTTCGGCCGCAGCTAAAAGATCAGACTGTTGTGCCCCAACTATATGCTTCATGTCCATAATCAACCACAAGGTCCACAGCCAGTACCATCTGAACTCATGAGTGGGTCCCAACACCTAGAAAAGCAAACATTTTACAGACTCTTAGCTCTTATTATATTGGCTGCAATCCAATTTTAAGTCCATCATAGTGTGGTCCAGCGCTGGATTGATCATGTGATTTTACATGTTGACTCACTTCCTTATTCTTTAAAAAAGAGAATTAAGCTAATATCATGCTAAACATGCAATAAATCCAAACCCCACTCTTGAGTTTCATGGGCCCACAACATCAAATGAGGGAATAGTACAACACTTCCAAAATTTGTAGAAGGTCTGAAATGTTGGAAAGCAGGGCCCCACTCTTGAGTTTAGTAGTGCCTGAACTTAAACAAAATTCAGCGTTGTTGCATTTATTGCTGAGGGTCTCAGTTAAAAAATGTTAATGGCAGGCCATTTTCAGATACAGGTCTGCCAATCAATCAGATAGTGAACATTTGCCAATCAATCAGAGATGGTGGACAGGCTCACTGAGCTCTTACTCAACAGTTAAAAGGACATGGCGTTCCCTTCCCTGTAAGACATCACATGGAAATGGATAAGCCTCGTCTATTTTCTGCCAATTGTGATGTGGGGACCACACGGAGAGTGGAGTTAAGCGAGGGCTCAGATTGGCACCAAATAAGAGGGACATGCATTGTCAAATAGCTGTGATTGGGGACCAATGGACCCACCCAGGTGAAGGCACACCATCATCTCTCTAAGAATGTGCCATGGGGATGAATGCTCTCCCAATCTATTTAATAACCTCAAATTTCTTCAATGATTTTGGTTAATAATGTAAATGCCACTAGTCAATGGCCAATTTTATGGTAGTACCAACTCCTATTCCAAGTAGAGTGAAATTTAGAAATAATTCATACATTAGAGGACATACATTTTAAACTATTCGGATTTTCAATAAATGGGCTACTATCCCCCTCAAAAGATGGCACTACTATCCCCCTCAAAAGATTGCAGGATTCTTCTATAAAGATTTCTCCACCCAGCCTCAACAAGGAAACATACGCTCCCCAGTGACACCTCCAAAAGCCAAGTCCAGTCTTCAAACCATCTTCTTCAGTCCACGCTCCTAGAAACACTAATCAAATCAAGGGAACCAAAACCTAGACATACTAAACAATTACCTCATCTGTCATAATGTCTTTTAACACCCTTGGCCACCTCTGTTCAGGGGGAAAAACAAAAAAGGGCCAATTGCAGCTTTTGCCACTGCAGTAAAAAGCAGTAAAGTTGATCTTGTAATCTCTACCGTACGATTTTGGACATACATCACTGCAGGTGGGACCCACGGATTGCTTACCAGGCCCATTGAACAGGGCTTATCTTTTCAAGAAACCCCCTAAAAAAACCAGGACATCACCAAAACAACACCCTCCACCAAACATTCTCCACTAGTGGGTCTCCCATTCCAGTAACTTAAGAACTGAGATCCCACCAACATCCCAGCCCAGGTCACCCCTTACATTCTCTCAAGGCAGCCCATCACCGTCAATCACCAAACTATACTAACTGGATTTCTCCTCCCCATACTGGCCCCACATGGATGGCTCACTTCTAACTGTCCCAATCACTAGCTATAAATATAGCCAGAGAGACTTCAGAAGAAGCCAAACCCAGCTATATATTCTTATTTAAATGCAACTATACAAGGGCACTCTCATAATTTCCACTTAAAAAGATAAGCATCCCCATGAAACCCTAGTATATTCATATATGCAAATATTTCTACTAGAATAATATAAGACCCATGTACATATACATGTAAACTAGACATTTAACATTAAAACAAGGTGTGTTAATTATTAAACATACAAATACACTACTTTTTCACACTCTTGTCACACCCTCTTCAACAAAGTGTGACATTAGAGCATGTAAGTTACCATTCTCTCACATAACTTGAGAAAATCCCATCAAAAAAATACCATAAAAATGGCACATATCAAAAAGACTTATTCTCTGAATGAGAAAAAAAAAACATGAAATATTTATATTTGAGTGCACAACAAATCCTACCACATATTGTTCTTTTTTTGCATTTTGCCCCCTCTATTTATCAAACATTCGGATTCCAAAGGCTCCATAAACGCGAATTGAACAGCCCCAACACGTCCGGCCAGACCTTCCTCACCAACCCACCATGGTTACAGCTTCCCACCACCTGCATCTGTACGGACCCAACCGCCTTCAGCCGGTTCCCGGTCAACTCGTGTTCTTCTGCTTCTTCAATGTTCTCTTCTTCCACAGTCATCATCTCTACAGCTGCAGCTGCAGGAATAGGAGGAGCAGGTTCTGGGGTAGCGGGTATGTCGGGTTTGGGACCCGATAAGGCTTCTACGACCGATTTATCGGCCGAGACGCGACGGTTCTTGTGTTTCGGCTTCTGGGGTTTTTTGGGGAGCGCCGAACGGAAGAGGTGGTCTTCGAAGTGGTCGATGGCTTGGTGGATGAGGTGGCGGTTAGGGGAGGAGTCCCAACGGATCCAGAAGCGGGTGTAGCAGTCGAAGCAGCCGCAGTGGAAGGTGGGTCTGGAGCATTTTTTGGTGGAGGAGGCGGTGGTAGTGATGGTGGGATGGAGGATGAGGTAGGCAAGGACCTCCTGGTCGTCCGGCGAGAGGGCGGAGGCGAGGGTGAGGATGGCGGAGGGGAGGAGGCTGAGGGCTGAGAGAGAGGGAGACGGATGGATTTTGCCTTTGCCATTTTTGGAACACAGCTTCTTCATCTTCTTCTTTTTTAATGTTTTAGAGAGAGAGAGAGAGAGTACGGTTTAATGCGAGGGGCTGAGGGACAGTGGCGTTTCCGTGAGGTAGCCTCCTTCTTTTCTTTCATGGGAAACTGAGAAGGATAGTTTTAGTGCTTTGCGAGAGCACAATAAAGCCTACTGCCATATGAGGGTTTTCTCATTTTGCTGGACCTGGTCCTGGGGTTGCGTTCGAGCCCATCCGCCCCAGAATCGATGAATGTACTCATTCCGGTGCACAATTCATGTGGACAAAAAAACAAAAAAAAAAAGAAAGCCATCGATTCGTAAAATCAATTTGATCCGAGGAGTTTTTAACTTATCAAAAGATGAATGAATCTGTGACGGATTAAAAATTTTGTAATCCGTTAGTAATGGATTGGCCTCAATCTATAGATTCAATCCGATGCGATTTGTTGACATTAAATATAAATAAAAATAATTTAAAGGGTCTAAATATAAGTTAAGATGTCTAAATATAAAATAAGAAAAAATTTTAAGATGTCAAATATGAATTTTTTTACAACATGTTTGATATCTTTCTTTTTAACATTAAATTAAACAGATTGAACGGATTAATCCGATCCGATCAGGTCCTTCACGGATCAGATCGGATCGGTTTTTAATATCCACATATTGGTGATAGATTCCTAATCAATCAATCCGTATGTAACGGATTTAGCCCAGTCCGCACAAATCCGATCCGTATACACCCCTAGTAAATTATGTGGATTTTGGCAAACATGGTAATACTTCCAAATATGTAACAATGACATATGTAAGATGCTTCTTCCTATCCCTTGTAGAACTGGCAAATGTCCCATAAGGGCTTTTTGTTTGCATTCACTTACGTACATAAATTATTCATTTGCTTAATGGTTATACATTATCACGATTGTTTACACTAATTTATAAATTAATGCATCCAAGAGGTGTAAAATGGTACGTAAAAAAGTCATTTTTCACACTTAAATAGGTGTGAAACTATTTCACATTTCCTTATTGCAAAAAAGGTACCAATACTACATCACACGGTGATTGGAATTAACTATTCAATTGGTCACGGTATCAAATCTTATCAACCGTTTTTTTCCCATTCATTCCTATATGGCCCATGAATACTTTTAATCTAAATATTCAATTTTCTTTTTGATTGATGAACCCTACGACCTAAATCTTCATACTTTGAGTAATTTATGAAAAATGTCCAAAAATTCTAATCTATAGTTCTAATATTCTAAATTTGTGGGACCCAATTGGAAATGGTAATTTTGACACCAACATGCTCGTAGTAGAGTGTTGTTTACACCTTAGTATCGCACACGTGCACAAGAAATTGATAGCCGGTCTTCAAGTGCACTGCATCACTCTTTACCATTAGTAAGAAAAATGGTGATTTTGTCAAATCGTGACAACACCATTCACCTATGTAACATTTACACATGTAATATTTACACATGTAAAGCTCATTTTCCTGTCACAACCTTAAAAAAAAGAAACAGAAAAAGGACTTTCACTTATTGAATTAATCGAACAAGCTCCTGTACTGGAACTCCGAAAAAATGGGAATCCTCCGAATGGGCATATGCACGGACCGTGCGGTCCACCAAGTCTTGATGGGCAGCTTCCCACAAGTATATGACAGACGCATCCGTTCGAGAGAGGCGCTCAGTGACTAAATTACTTGGGAGTTGGGACTGCTGTGTTTTCTTTCAGAGGTGGGCCTCTCCCCGGATTCATCACAATCATTGGTTGGGTGACAAAACGGCCAAAAACCACACTTCATGTTACATGGTGGCCCACCAGATGGAGATTGTTCAAGTCTCTCCTAATAGAGATGTCGGCACTGCCCGGCTCATCTAGCGGGCCGGCCCTATAGGGATTTATCATGGGCCGTGCCTTGCGTGCTCGACGTGCCTCTTTAATTTTTTTTTCTGATTAATTTTTATTTTCTTTTCAGTATTAAAATTAAGAATTGGAACACAAGCACGGAGAATGGCAAAGATATTTAAGTGGTCCGGTTAAACTCGACCTACCCCGCTAGAAGAATGGGAGAATTATAGTATTTATACACTTTATAAAATTGAAAAGGACGCAAAATATCCCTTATATAACCGTTTTATAACTGTTTGGGGGGGGGGGGGGGGTGGAAAATAAATATTTTTTTAAAAAATAGTCATTTTTTGGCAAGCCGTGCCTAGCAGGCAAGGCCTATCAAGCCTGGCAGGCCGGCCCTTATGGATGGGTCGGCCCACAGCGGGCCGTGCTGGGCCGAGGCACAGGCAATGCCTAGTGGGCCGTACTGTTGACAGGGTCAGGCCGGGCTGCTGACCTTTAACTGGCTGGCGGCCTGGCCCGGCCCATTTGACATCTCAATCCCCTAACAATAGCATGACATGAGAGATTGGAACATCAGCAGAGCCTTAAATGGCCCTGCAAATAGATGACCAGTTTCGTGGTTTATATTCAATTGGCAATTAAGGCAATGAGACAATGATCACTTGACCACAACCATTAAATCAAATGCAACTTTGGCCCATGGCCCACCCATATTGTTACCTCTCAAGACTCAAATCAACTGCTCCTGACAACTTGGGCGCACGCAATTTGCGACACATGAAGTGGAAATGAGACTTGTGACTTTGGAGGGAACACAAGCATCAGGTACCACTCATGACCTGATCTCTACATATTTCGAGATAGCAGGCTGCAGTTAGATGAGTCTGGCCGACTCGACCCGACTTATTCAGCTTGGTAACGAGCTGAGTTCAAAGTTCAAACAAGTTTCTCACTTTCCAAACTATGGTTCTATCTTAATAAATTTTAAAATGGGGCACATTGTATGTTCATCAGGCCCATTGGCCGAACCAGAGCCAACTGTGGATCAACTCACTGGTCTAAACCTACAGATTCAGATTCTCACTTGTCTTATACAGGAGGAATGTAGTCAGAACTGCTGGACATCGTGCCGGGCCCACATGCCTAGTCCTGTAGGTGGGTCAAACACATGTGTGGCTTAGTGGCTCCACTTGTTTGTCTTGGTTGGTTCACTCTTTCAATAGGATTAAATTTCTAATCCATATTAGTTTTCCAGTTGTGAAAGGATGAGATTGGAAGCTATCTAATAGAGACCTCCTTTCAAGAGTCTGAAACTCCTTTTGGAAACAAAAAAAAAAAGTATAGTATATGAAACCCATATAAGGAGACTCACTCCCAACCTTTTTCCAACTTTCCCTGCATTGTATCTTTCCGCAAGATTAGTATTGTGGAATAATTTACATCTGGGATATCTTTGAATCAGATAATGGTGCTTGATCCTAGCAATACATTTACATAGATTAGTTTACAGATTGTAGTGGATTGGTGATTAAGATCTAATGCTCCCATGACCCTCATTTTATAAAAGCACAAACATTTATTGGTGGAAGAGAGACCACTTGCAAATATACACACCAATTAAGTCAGGAATCTTTCCTTGACTTGGACTTGAAACAATTTGGTCTATACATAGAAATTATGTGGCTTAGATTTGGTTAAATCTCAAGTTGGTTTTATCTTTTTCGAATAATAGTATGAGATTTTCATGGGAGGCTCTCCCTTTTATCATTGCATATTTGTTGTAAGTTGACATGTGGTGTTGACATTGAAGTGGTTGCTCAAGCTTGGTAAAATCCTACACTTTTCTTTTTACACTTTTATCTTTGTTTTTATTCCTTTGACCACATATGATGTCAAACTCCATCAAAACCTCATTTTTCAACCTTTGGGTCAAAATAAAAACCCATTAACCAAAACTGTTTGTTTACCCAAGACATGACCCCAGGTGGTGCTCCGTGGAAAAGTAAAGGTCACATAATGAATTGATCCCTGGTTATGCTAGTTAGAGGCTTGGGTAATCCGTGGGTATTTACCTTAGTAAAATAAATAAAAAGAAGAAGAACAAAAATCCCACCTGATTGAAAGGATTTTGATTAAGCCAACTATATATATACACATTTGATTGAAATTGGCAGGCACCCATTGCAATAATAGAATGGTCTGAGCCCGAACGGAGTTTGGGGCTGATTGGCTGAATCTGATCTAATAATTGAAGAGAACGCATACACTACAATACAGCAAAAAACATGCACTGAGAAGTGACAAATGCCTGTCTTGGCTGTAAAAGACTAGCTTTATACCACTTTTCCAAACAAAGATTACATTGGCACCAACTTACTAATTCTTTACAGAGAAAAAGCATCTCCCCCCTTTTCCTTGGAATCACCGACCATCTCTTTCTAGTTGTTTTTTAGCAATATGTGAAATATGGCTCAATGATAGAAAAGCATGTACTATATACTGCAGGGATAGCAGGTCCCACAATAATGCATAGAGATGTCATGTGAGATGTTGGTGGGGTAACTGGGGTTCATGTGTGGTATGTAAATGGTGGGGTTTCATTTTAAGGACCATCTTTTCCTACATGATTGTTTTATAAGGTAAGTGCTGACATTCAATTAAAAAAAAAAAAAAAATACTCACACACCCACATCCAAGTCCAAAAAAAAAATGTCCACACACCCACATACAAGTCCCTCACCATTGGCGCTACTGTTAGAAATTGATATCCAATTGCTTCCGTAAAAGAGAAGTATCTCACCAACTGAGTTACTAGTAAATTGGTAACTATCTAATTTAACGAACCCAAATCGACCCAGATAGTTAATTGTTGGGGTTGACCCTATTAAAGTCTTACTTGAGTTTGGAAGGTGCCAATAGTCGTATGTTAGTAACCTACATTAAAAGAATAATCTTTTTTTTATTTTATCATATCATATGTTCTCCACCAACCAATCAAAATTTAGTCTCTTTTCAAACATGTCTCAAAAGAAGGAATCACTAATCAACAAACAATGCGAAAATAAGGCATACCTCTATGTCAAGAAACTCATACAAAAATGCTGATATGACTTAAAAACATATAGGTTTATGACCAGGCGTATAGGGTCTAGTGTGTCCACTGCACTAACATCTTTAAAGTGAAGTGCATTTGCCTGATTTGTGCTCCTAATCTTTTTAGAGGACTTTGATGTCCGCTGTCAACTCATGATCATGACATTGTAACATTAAGGCCCTAAAATTGTGGATCAAAATTATCTAACTAGAGTCACATTTGGTTTCTTAACCACATCACCAGATCACAAGCCTTTTCTTCCTTTGATGTCAGGGTTGAAACCATAGTCCTCCAAGACATACATAACACCTGTGGGGACTGTTTTGAGTTCATACAGTTTAAAGGTTATATTATCTATTTTTGACCAATTCTAATATGTGAATCAATTGGGATCAAGCTCCTTAGGATTTTACATAACAGGGGTTAAGAATGAAAATAGTACTAAAAGAAGGCACGACTTAATTATAGAACTCATGAGGCTTTTAAGCCCAAAAATAAATAATAAAATAAAATAAAAAAGAAAGTAAAGAAAATTAATGTCAGCACACTACCTTTTTTGCCATTTTGTCAACACCCCAAGAAATCAATAGTTATCAAAACGTCAGAAATAGAAAAGCCTAGCTTCAGATGAAATGTTTTAAAGCCCAGCTTGTAGACTGCCAGTCTTTTCTCCTGACAGGGTTTAGACAAATTTCGTCTTACTTTTAGAAGATCCAAATACCATTATTTATTTAGAGTTTGTCCTAATATATATATATATATATATATAATATATATATATATATATATATATAGAGACACACTAACACTACCTAAAAATCATATGTATTATTTTGGGTGGGCCTACCACAAGATTGATATTAAATGAGGCCCCCCTTGCTCTAACAATGATCCACACCTACAGGGGCCAACAGGATCCAGGGCCATTCAAATCTCATTTCCATCATCCATTGCAAAACTATTCAAGGGAAAGATGGTGGTGGTGATTTATGGGAGATTCCACTGTTTTCAGAGAATTTTTTTACCCACTTGATGAGTTCTACACGAAATTTAAATGATATATTTTTTTTTAGAAAAAAGAGACCTTGCTTTTTCTAAAAACAAATATGTATGTTTTTTCCATTTTTAAAAAAGTGCATTACAATGTTCTTCAAAAGAAACAGTAGGAAAAATAATGAAAATGGGTAACCATCGTGAGATTCATGTTGAACTTTTATAAAAATAACAGCTTTTTCCTTATATCTATTAAATAAAAATGAGTATATTATTATCTACAAAAATAATATTATTTAATTCCAAGTCCCAACAGGTTTCTCCCAATGACTCTTTAATGCACATAAAGCCTAATCATGTAGTTTGAAACTTTCATTAATCTAATGGATGGATTGGATTAATTATAATCAATTATAAATGCAGGCGTTGACCGTCATTATGATCAATTTGGATTTAATGAAATAGGTCATGTATTGATAGAAATAAATTCAGGTATAACTATTCTCTCCCACTAAATGTAATTATTAACCTTACAAGCTTTAGAGAAATCTAGATCTAAGCTTTTGAATTTATACATATAAAGATAAAGAGAATGGCAAAAGTGTCAATTCACTCTAAAAACTTTTGGTGGTTGGAAGGCTGCTGATTTTGGGGACATAAAGGTATTAAAATGAAAAAATAGGATCTCATTTACAAATACTAAAACCATAGGAGCCTATTTACAAATCATAGAAACCTTAAGAAGCTATATGTAAAAGGCTCTTTTTTTAAATACTTTAACAGCGCCGCAATTGGACTGGATAGGACTTGTGAGGCCCCACCCCTTGTGGGCCCTCAGTTTAAATTTAATAATAATTAATAATGTATTTTCTACTTTAATATGCTAATTATTAGGAATTAGTGGAGTAGATGTCTAACATTTCTAAGTCTTAGATGTAGCTTTTATTTAATTTTAATATATTGGATTAGATTAGGTTTTAATTATCATTAGCACTAATGGGAAGGGCTTGAGAGTTAGAATATTCTAGAACCCCACCAAATTACCAAAATACCCATGGCCCCAATTCATTTCCATTTACAACCAAAATACCCTTTTGGTCATTAGCCTAAACCCTAAGTTATAAAATCTAAATTATTGCAACATTACCCAGAACCCTAATTTCCACTCATCTCTCTCAATTGCCCTATCTTCTTCCCCAAGCAACCCTAATTCCCCAAATCCCAGCATAAAGAGGTTAGAGACCACCCAATTTCAGCTACAACTCTAATAGAAGCTTGGATTTCTCTTCTCTCTCTCTCTCTCTACACTATCACCAATTCTAAATTGATGCAAGTACCTTATGCAATTTCATTAGATGCATGCTTTTCTTTCTTGTCTCTGTAATTTCAGTTCTATTAGATGATAATACATGTGTAGATCTTCCTTTTGAGCTTGTTTCATGGAAAAATGGTCATTGATGAATGGGTTCTCCCATTTGGAAGATCAATGACCCGGATGGATGGATGAATGGATTATAGAAGTGTTTTCTATGTTTTGTATGATCTTGTGATGTATGGAGGAGATTTGGGATGGATTGGATGGAAATTGGATTGAAAAGGGAAGAGTCCCAGAAATTTGGATTGTAGCTCTCTACGTGTACCCGGTCGACCGGACCCTGTCTCGGTCGACCGGGCACACTAAACACTGAGAAATGCAAGTCCCAGTTAGCCTCTATAAAAATGCACAGGCAATGTACCCTATCGACCGGACTCTGTACCCGATCAACCGAATACACAGGAATCTGCAGAGTTAGTTGAGACCTGTTAATTTTCAGATAGCCAGGAACCCAGTGTACCCGGTCGACATCACGACCATGATGTCGACTGAATACACAGGGAAACCTGCGAGACCCCCCAGCTGCTTGACATTAGGTCACAGTGGACCCGGTCGACATCACGGCCATGATATCGACCAGGGACACTGCAGGATGTCGACCTGGGAGGTCAACATCCAGTTCACCCGGTTGACATCCCAGGGTGTGATGTCGACCGGGCAAACTGTGATTAATGAGATTTTCCAGACTTCTATGCTTTTGATGTTTGATCATTGTGGGGTCCATTGACCATCCAAATAGCCTTCCATCAAGTGTGCCACACACGAATCAATGGCATGGTTCAGCCTTGACTCATGGGGTCCACCAATTGAGGTTTTGGGATTTGAATCGTCAATGATTCAACCCTTAATTGTAGTCCATGATGTTCATAACTTTAGGAGCACCAGATTTACTATCTTTGACATCTGAGGCTATAGTTAGGGATCCAATCACATGATGAGGCCTGAACCAAGAGTGGACCATTACCTAGGACTGGTCCTTTGTCTATTTCCACTTGATTCCATGTTTTGAGGACTTCTTGTGTTATTCTTCTCTTTTATCCTCATTATTGTCTTTAACATGTTAATTAATGTAAATTGGAGGACATGAACCTAGGATTACTTAGTGATGACCCTATTGGTGTTTGGAGATAAATGACCCGTATCTGTGTCTAGGCAGGCCCTCATACGGCTTAAGGTTGGAAATGTGAAACCATAGCATGAAGAGGTTAGTTCTAATTGATTGGTTAGCTCATTGTGTATGAGCCTAGGATGAATACTTGTGGAATGGACATGGTATGGTACTTGTGTTGCCTCAGGCCACGGTTGTGAGCCTTGGAGTGGATCCAATGATGTTGGACTTGGATATTGGACTGTGTTCCATGTTGTTATGCCTTAACCTCTTAGAGACTTGGTTAGGACCTTGCTCACGCAAGATAAACCTAGACAGACACAGACCCGTACTAACTTTCCGAGTCGGCACTGAACATTCACTCAGTTGTACTAAGCTTAGCCAGTTGACTGATCATCGTTGGTAGGAGCTATATTGGTTACTTGAGCTATCATGATGAGCTGTGATTAGACGGACGGTGAGATACCGCGTCCGGGTTAATCTGATAAAGGGGTGTGATCGGTAAGATAAAAGGGTGTAATCAGTGCGATAAAGGGGTGTAATCGGTGTTATATATTATATGTTATGATTATTTCAGGGTTATTATCCCTTTGCATGGTTATTACCCTTTTCCCACCGCAAACTGTTTATGATATGGGACGTTTACAGTACGGGAGGGCCGCAGCATAATATCCCGCGGTATATTTAGCTTGTGTGAATGTGCCCTTTGTTATCTAATTAGGTTATACTTTACATTTCTGATTCTAAACTGCTATTACTGCTCAACTGCTTAGATCATGTATACTTGTTACTCATATGATTACGTACCTGTCATTACTCTCTTTTGTTGTATATATCTTGTATTATCTGCATATGGTGTTTTGCCAGATCCTTGGATCTGATCCATCTTTGGTACTTAGATCTCGACCATGATCCCGAGGGCGACGCGATCTATGAGACGCCTGTAATAAGAGACTACATGTGGGGGCCGGCCGACCAAGTGGTCGAGCCGGAAGACGGAGCGCCTACACAGGGGGACTGAGTGCAGTTCATTTTGGGATTTGAGAGTATTTTGTAGTGAGTTGGTTAGATAGTCAGACATGTATAAACATTTTGATAGCTACACTTTGAAATTACTATCAGGCTTCCGCATTGTTATATCTGTTTTATTTACATGATACTATTGCTTCCGCTATCTTTTATTACGCTTCCGCAATACAACTGTTGATTATGATGTTGATTAGAAAGTTTTAAAATTTTGACCTCACTGTGGACTACGATCTTGGAAGTTCTCGGATTTTCCGGGAAATAGCGCGCCAACTTCAGGTACCTTAGCGTTATCTTCGGTATTCGGAATTGGGGCGTTACAGGACTAGTGGTAGAACCAGTTTGGAGCAAGCTTTCCATTCCATTGTAGTCACCAGCTTGAATTGTAAAATTTAATACTGCAATAGAACATATGATTTGACAAGCAATTTGAATTTCACAGATAGCGGAGATTACAAATGGAGGAAGGTAAATACTGGAGCTTATCTTCAAATAAATTGCTTGAAAATATGGTGGTAAAATTCAATATACAAGAGTATGAAACAAAATTTAAACACTAAACTAATTTTATGATAATAATAATAATAATTTCATAAGAATAATGGCGACACAGCTCCACCAATATAGTTGGGACAAAGCTTTATTGATGATGACGACGAGGAGGATGATGATGATGATGAGGATGAATGGTGATACAGTTAAATACGCAAAAGTATGAAACAGTATGCAAACAATGATCCGATACCGTGCCCAAGCTGCAGTTCAGCTGGTAACGGACATGTGAGTTAAGAGTGCATTGAGTTTGAGTTCCCATTCGCAATGTAGCAACAACAAAAAAGGCTACCTGGCCAGTAAAGTGTTTCTGATCATCTTACAAGAAAGCAGATTACAATGCTAGAAATTAGACACTTTTCATCAACATTTGTGCGAATTTGGGCCACGAAACATTTTCAGTAGAGCCCATTGACTGCATGGCGGCTTGAATCAAGGACATAATGTATGGACATTTTTTGTGATTCATCACACACTCTAAAGTATGAGAACAATTCTTTACCCAAAAAATGGTATGAGATCAAAATAACTTTGGGTTATGGCCCATCTAATTGGTTCTACTATTCGGCCCCTCCTGGCAATTGTTCACATGCCCACCAAGTACACAGATGATATGCAAACACAACTAATATAATTCACAAACAATTCAATTCATAAACAATTCACATCCCAGTTACAAAATCAAAATGTCAAAAATTATCAGTCAATCTAAAGACTGTTGGAAGTCACCACCAGTGTTGCAATATGTATTCAGCACAACTAAGAACATTTTCCTGATCTACATTAACCTACTAAACACAAGCTACAGGATAGTCAATGCTTTGCAAGGATATGAAGCTGTAGGGAATTGGTAGCAGCAACAGGCAATAATGTACAGTTTGGTGCACCTTCCTATTCTGCATATCATTGATTGGTCCCTTCTTGAATGAGTGAAGGATGTCCCAAAAAGTTTCCGAAGTTCGGAGATCCTAACTCTTCAATCGGGCATAAAGGGGTAATAGTGGCAGTCCAAAAAAAAATGTCAGTGATTGGCTTGAAATTTTCCTCCTGTTGCAATTCATCCTCAAAATTAGGAATGAAAAATGAATGCTGCTCATCTGGATTCCACCATGGGGTCCACATAATAATTCAGTGTCAAGGAACCATCAGACTAGATGGAATATGGAGCAACAGGAAACTATCAGGGAAGAAATATAAGACATCACTGAGGATTTTGCTGTCTCTGCTGTGGGTAGTTCGGATTCTGAGAGGTATTCTGAAGGTTTACCATACCAGGTTGCAGATTCTGGCTGTTGGTTGGGATGTTTCCATATCCGCCTTGTGTGCTGTGCTGCTGCTGCTGCTGCATTGGCACCATGTTAGAAGAATTTGCTGCGCCCATGTTAAACACTGAAACAAAAGTTGAAGAACACTTAGTCTAAGATTTGACTGAAATCATTTTAGTTTAGAAGGGAATAAAATAATTAACAGACGAGGATAGAGTAAAAATGAGACTTGATATGAAAATATATTAAGTTTGGCTGGTTTTTCAATTTGTTTGAGGCCCACACTTAAGGGACCATACCGGTGCAATCATACAATCTAAAAACTCAAACAAGCAAATATATACCCTGTGCAATTGAACATTGTGTACTTACTTTGATCGCCTAGGATTTGAGAAGCATGACTCCGTTGAGGATGTCCACCGGATAATCCAAACTTATCAAAATGCACATATCAATGGCAGAAAAAAGTGAAGTGAGGAACACTATGGAAAGTTTTGAACAACATAATAACATAATATTGTCAATAGATCTCATATGCCATTTAGCTATTTTAACAAAAGATATAAATCCCCCTCCCTCGCTCGCTTACACAAAACAGAAAAAAATACTGTCGAAAGGTTTCTTTTTCCTTCTCAGGGATAGATACTGCACAGAAAAAAGTGACCGTCATAATTAACTTGAGCTACTGTATGAGTAAAAGATTCTCTTTTTTTTTTCCATTTGAATGATGAGTAAAAGGATTCATGGCATTCCCATAAAAGGAATCTGCTGCACTGCAAAATCCATGTAGAATTTCCCTTTCCCGTCGTCATTTTGCACGAATTTTGGCTTATAGCATACTTGCATAAAATATATCACCAGGAAGTTCAGCAGTTCTCAGATAGGAGGATCAGGTTAAAATTAAAAACCATTTAGTGTGACAATGTGTTGGTTCTGATACTTTGGAGCTACTATAGTACAACAAAATAAAGGGCTTAAGAAGGATATTATGTTACCAAAAAAAAAAAGGAGGAGAAGAAACAAGGACATTGTGCTCAAGATTAGTGTAGGGTAGGCAAAGCGGATACAAGCATTGGCATGCGCTGTAGTAATCAAACACCATTGTGGTGTTAAACAGGCCCAAGGCCCATGAACAGATCCTGTCCAGAATATCATATCTCACGTGGATGTTGATTGTGTCAACTTGTAACAGCTGTACATATTCTCTTAATTAGATTTTCTCTTGTAATTAGTTAGTTTCCTAAAGTTAGAATAGCAAATTGATGTAATTAGCTAGTTTCCTAACTGAGAAGCCTTGATTGGGGCATGTAATACTCTATATATTGGGGCTCGATCTCCAAAGAAGGACACACAAAAATAATACAAACTAAGAATAAGTTTCTTCCAAGTTCTGTGATTATCAATTTGTCATGGTATCAGAGCAGTCCTGATCTTAGACATCTTCCAAGTCTCTCTCGTGCAGTAAATAGATCCAGGATCTACTTTTAAGAACTTTCCAGCATCACAAAGTTCCAGCGACATCTTCTTCCAGCGTCAGCGACAACCTGTTGGTGGCCCACCTCTGATCAAGCAGATTAACCTCTAAAACCCATAGAGACATGGTCACCTAGTATTTCTGAGAATATAGGTGATTTTTTCCATATTTTTCAGCACATCCAGGTTGGTGTTTTGCTCCTTCTCAAGTCTTTTTCAGAAAATTAGATTGTTTTCATCAAGACCGTCCAGAATCTTGGATCTTCAGAAGATTCGAACAAATCTTGTTTCATTAGAAGACAGAATAGAAGGCCTACTCAGATCAGTCCTCTGATCTTTGCCCAGGACAATCAGTGGGGCCCATGTAGTGTATCTTCAGCCACTAACAGGGTCGTCTGGGCTCTTTTTTGCACATTTTCTATGCTGTGTTGCGTTGTTTCCTCCCTGTTTGGTTGGATTGTGTTTTCTACACACGGGAAAGGCATCCTACATATCTGTTGTTAGTTTTCACTGTTCAATCAATCTTTGACCGGTATCGCTTTGAGATGGAAAAATCTGAAGTTACCTTGATCCGTTTTACTGGAAAGAATTACCCTGCTTGGTCGTTTCAGTTCCAAATATACCTTAAGGCTAAGGAATTGTGGGGTTATATTTCTGGATCTGACCCTAAACCCACTGAAGATGAGAAGAAGATCTCCTCTTGGCTTACTAAAGATGCGAAGATCAAATCATGGATCCTCGGCTCTATCAAGCCACATCTGATCATGAATCTCAAACCTTACCCCACTTCAAAAGACGTGGGGGTATCTGAAGAAAGTATACCATCAAGATAATTTAGCACGTCAATTCCATCTTGAATGTGCGATTGCTGAATATACACAGGGAACCTTGTCCATCCAAGATTACTATTCGGGATTTCGTACACTGTGGTCGGAATACGATGGTATTAAGTATGCTGATGTGGTTGCGGATGTTTTGCTTGTTATTCATGATCTTCAGGCTTCTAGTCAAAGGGATCAGTTTTTTATGAAACTGCGCAGTGAATATGAAAGTGTTCGATTTGCCCTGATGAATCGGACGCCATTACCTTCCTTGGATGTATGCTTAAACGAACTCCTCCGCGAAGAACAACGCATTGCGACCTCAGCTCATATAGCGCAACAAACGACTAAGACCTATTCCGTCGCGTTGTCGGCTAATAAAACTTTTCAGCCTCCGCCGCGTGACTTGAGCAAAACACAATGTTATAGTTGTCAAAAATTTGGGCACATTGCAACTCAATGCAAACAAAAGGTCTGCAGTTACTGTAAAAAGTCGGGACATATCATCTCTGAATGTCGCCGCCGCCCACAACGTCCATCACCACAGCCTCAGACTCCACAGTATCAGCCTCCGCATGCGTATGTTGCTTCTTCGGTTATGCCTGCTCCTACATCTGCACCCTCACAGCCTGGGCCCTCATCCTCTCTCACTCCTGAATTGGTTCAACAGATGATTGTCAATGCCTTCTCTGCTTTTGGTCTTTCAAATACATCCCCTCCATCTTCTACTTGGTTCTTTGATTCCGGGGCGTCTAATCATATGACGTCTTCCTGCGCACCACTCTCCAATGTGCAAAGATACACTGACCCTCTTCAAATACAAACTGCTAACGGGGGCCATGTTCCCATTACTGCTATCGGTGACATCCCTGGTCCCATACCATTGAAAAATGTTTATCTGTGTCCAAATTTAACTTCCAACCTTTTGTCAATCGGGCAGCTTGTTGAAAATAATTGTAACATCTCTTTTTCTTCTTCTGGTTGTGTTGTGCAGGACCAGATGTCCGGGAAGGAGATCGCGAGGGGGCCTAATTGTAGACGCTTGTTTCCGCTGGATTTTTCTAAGACTTCTAGGAATAAATTTGACAATGATGTGTTTTGTTTTTCCATTAGAGATAACTGCCAATTGTGGCATAAAAGATTGACACCCGAATTCAAAAACAGTCCCTTCTGTTCCATTCTGGTTTATTAAATAAAACTACTGGTTTATCTTCTTGTGCGCCTTTTGATTGTGCTACTTGCAAAATAGGAAAGAGCAAAACTCTTCCTTTTCCTATTTCCACTTCACACAGCACTCAGTGTTTTGATTTGGTTCATAGCGATGTATGGGGAATTGCTCCAGCTCTTTCTCATGCTCACTATAAATACTTTGTGACCTTTATTGATGATTTCAATCGTTTCACATGGGTTTACTTTCTGCATTCCAAATCTGATGTTTTTCATGTTTTTAAAATTTTTCTGGCTTATGTTGAAAATCAATTTTCCACCTACATTAAATCCTGCGATCTGATTCAGGAGGAGAATATATGTCCTCTGATTTTCAACAGTTTTTGCAAAACAAAGGTATTATTTCTCAAAGAACTTGTCCTTGTACTCCACAGCAGAATGGAGTCGCTGAAAGGAAAAATAGACATCTCCTTGATGTCACTCATTCCCTTCTCCTTGAATCATCAGTTCCTACCCGTTTTTGGGTTGAGGCATTAGCTACTGCAGCTCATCTTATTAATCATATGACATCCCCTTCGATTGACAATCAGAGCCCATATTATCGATTATACAAGACATCTCCATCCTATGACGATCTTCATGTTTTTGGCTCAATTTGCTTTGTTCATTTGCCTCCTTCTGAACAGACCAAACTTATAGCTCAATCCGATAAGTGTATTTTTTTAGGATATGCACCCTTCCAGAAAGGGTTCCTTTGCTATGATCCCCACATTCGTCGCATCCGTACCTCTAGGAATGTCGTGTTTTTTGAAAACAAGTATTTTTTCAAAAACATATTGATCCTCCGGACGACTCCTCATTAGTTTCCTTACCTGGTTTTTCTGACAACACATCTATTGTTCGATTTAATCCTAACTTTGTGTATCACAGACGGAATAAAGAAGCGCTTCTAGGCAATCCCTCTCCTGATCTTCCTCCAGCATCTGGTCCACCTCCGGCCCTTGGTCCTTCTGGACCTCCTTCATTGCGCCGCTCCACTCGCATTTCGGTTCCCCCAGACCGATATGGGTTCTCCCATACTTCCTTAATAGCAACTTTGTCGTCATCTTCCATTCCACAATCCGATTCTCAGGCTGTGCACCACCAATGTTGGAACCAGGCTATGTAAGATGAATTGGAGGCTTTAGAACAAAACCATACATGGGATGTTGTCCAACCTCCTGTGGGTGTCAAACCAATTGGCTGTAAGTGGAATTTTTTCTCTCAAGTTAAAATCTGATGGCACATTAGATCGCTATAAGGCACGTCTTGTCACTCTTGGAAATTGGCAGGAATATGGCATCGATTACGATGAAACTTTTGCTCCGGTCGCCAAGATGACCACCGTACGCACCATTCTTGCTGTTAATGCATCTCAGTCTTGGCCTCTATATCAAATGGATGTTAAAAATGCGTTTCTACATGGTGATCTCAAAGAAGACGTTTATATGTGTCTGCCTCCGGGGTACTCATCCGGGAAGGGTATGGTTGCTAAGCTTCGTCGCTCCCTCTATGGTCTGAAGCAAGCTCCTTGCGCGTGGTTTAAGAAATTTCAAGATGCTCTTCTCCGATTGGATTTTCATCCGAGCCAGTATGATCCTTCTATGTTCTTACATCATGCTCCATCCGGGATTACTGTGCTACTGGTCTACGTTGATGACATTGTCATTACTGGTCCCAATGCACATATGATTCAGGAACTCCAAGCTTCTCTTAATAAGACATTTCACATGAAGGATCTCGGCCCCTTAAACTATTTTCTTGGTCTTGAAGTTCATCAATTGACTAAAGGTATAGTTCTCAATCAGCACAAATACACGGTTGACCTTATTGACTTGGCTGGCCTTACTGCTTCAGCTCCAGTAGATACGCCGGTCGAACTGAATGTCAAACTCAGTAAAGAGGAGGGTGACCTGCTTCCAAATCCTACCACATATCGCCAATTAGTTGGTAGCTTGATCTACCTCACGATCACTCGCCCTGATATCTCCTATGCGGTCAACCTAATGAGTCAGTTCATGACTGCTCCTCGTCATCTTCATATGGTTGCTGTTTGCCGCATCATTCGGTACCTTATTCGCACATCGACTCACGGATTGTTTTTTCCATCCAACAATCCTCTATCTCTCAAAGCTTATTCTGATGCTGATTGGGCTGGTTGTCCAGATACTCGCAAATCGACGACAGGATGGTGCATGTTTTTGGGTGATAGTTTGATTTCTTGGAAATGCAAGAAACATGGAAAAGTTTCCAAATCCTCTACCAAGGCTGAGTACCGAGCCATGTCTGCTGCATGCTTCGAAATTCTTTGGCTCCAAGGTCTACTCTCTGACATTGGTTTTCCAGCAAACGGAGCTACCCCCCTCTATGCGGATAATACCAGTGCAATTCGGATTACTGAAAATCCGATTTTTCATGAACGCACTAAACATATCGAGGTTGATTATCACTTCATACGCGATGAGCTTAAGCGTGATGTCATCAGCCTTCCGCATGTCTCCAGTGAGCTTCAACTTGCTGATATCCTTACTAAAGGTCTTCCGCGTCCTCGCCATTAGTTCTTAGTTGGCAAATTAATACTTGTTGATTCTCCCGCATCAATTTGAGGGGGGGTGTTAAACAGGCCCAAGGCCCATGAACAGATCCTGTCCAGAATATCATATCTCACGTGGATGTTGATTGGGTCAACTTGTAACAGCTGTACATATTCTCTTAATTAGATTTTCTCTTGTAATTAGTTAGTTTCCTAAAGTTAGAATAGCAAATTGATGTAATTAGCTAGTTTCCTAACTGAGAAGCCTTGATTGAGGCATGTAATACTTTATATATTGGGGCTCGATCTCCAAAGGACACACAGAAATAATACAAACTAAGAATAAGTTTCTTCCAAGTTCTGTGATCATCAATTTGTCATGTGGTTGGATGAACATTTTTATTATACAGCACTTAAAGTTGCATTTTTCTATTAAGTAAGTGGTAGAGTGCTGATGCTAAAACTAGAATGTGAAAAAAAAGGGTATAAAATAAAAAATGAATACAATCTGAGGGCATCTTGAAGAATTCAATTTAATAGAAATGTCAAAAGAATAGAAGATGGAATAAGGAAACAGCTTCTAACATTGAACTTTATAATGTTTCATGTACAAGGGAAAGGGGGAGGCCGATACAGTTATTGTAATAGTTAGAAATTATAGGTCGTGGGGTGGCAAACAAGTAATCCCTATGTAGGCTGGGTGAAGATCTCACAAAGCCAACCCTCTATTGATAGATGGGATAAAGCTTCAATGATGAAGATAAGGTGATGTGAGGGGAATCCCACAAGGCCATGCAGAAATCCTTGTCTAGAAGTAGATTCGGAGAACAATGAATCCAAACAAAGATCTAGAAATGTTGTACAATTCATTTTTTGGGTTTTTACCGTACGGAATATAAAAAACCATGAATTCCTCAAAATGGTGTTGACTAAAACTATATCCCAAATGTAGTTATTGTACGTAGGGCTCCAAATTCTTTTACCAATTCTACCCATTTTGTGCGATATCGTACAATCTATAACCTTCAGTTTGTGCGATATTGCACAGATTGTGTGATATCGCACAATATGGGTAGAATTGGAAAAAGAATTTGGAGCCCTATGTACAATAACTACATTTGGGATATAGTTTTGGTCAAAACCATTTTGAGGAATTCATACTCTTTTATATCCCGTATGGTCAAAATCCCTTCATTTTTTAATTTCCACCTAGTTTTGAGACATTAAGAGCCTGTTTGGATTCATAACTCTAATTACCCAATAACTCTGATTACTCGGAGCTCCTTTAAATGCTACAAGAGTTGCAAGCATCCTATTTTGTTTCGATCCCTACATATATCTTACCTAGAGAGTTCGACATTTCCCCCTATGACTTCCTCGCTCCCTATGACTTCCTCGCTTATGAGAGGGTATTTATGAGACTTTTGCTGCAACTCAGTGATTATGTGCAAGGGGGATATTGAAATGCTTGAATTCCAGAGATGTGCATAACCTGGAATACCACTTCATTTACAGTTTTACATTGATCCAAACAGGTCCTAAGGGATCATATCCAAATCTAACAAGACCCGCATATTCAAATCTAACAAGATCCAACTTATTTCAAACTCATGATTAACTTGATAAACAAATATATGTAACACTTCACCTAAGGCCTCTATGCCACAGGGGTTAATTTGATCCATTAAGTGGCAATTGTAGGCCCATTTTCAGAGGAGAAACAGCTAAAAGATTAAAATGGATAAGTTATATAAGTGGGTTGATTCCATTCCCATCATCATTGTTCTCTATGTATTTTTACATCTTTTTTTGTTCATGGAATACAGAGTGGTGGATGAAGATTTGCATGCACAGGCTCCACACCATAAAATATTCACTTCCATTTATAATGTTTTAAAAGAATCCACTTCAGATTGACACCAGTTTTCGTTGTTTCTCCTGCATAGCATGGATCTTATGCTAGTTACAGATTAGAAGGGGAAAAAAGCTCATCACAGAACCATTATCAGAAAAACATCAATCAACCCTTACCTGCACTCTTGGCAAAAGTGACTGTGATGGAATACCAGCCGACATGTTCGTGATCTGAAATGACACAAAATAATTATCACAAGGATGATAGATGCTGGACTTCAGAATTAGTTTCCTGCAAATCTGTCTCTCAGAACATACAATGAAGTCCAAGTGGAAAGAAAAAAATAGCACCATTCAAATGCCAAAGTCAAAACTTGGATTCCATGTCTGACACAATCACTCCCACCACCGAAGTGAATGTAATAAGACCGAAGAGCATATATATATATATGTGTGTGTGTGTCTGTGTCTGTGCAAAAGAGGGACCACATCTGACACCATCACTCCTCTCAGTGATGTGAATGTGTTAAAAAGCATGTACCAATTTGTGGCATCCGGGTGGGGGTGTGTGTGAGGTTGTGAGCACAACTTTGCAACATATCCTAGGCAAAAGTTGTGTGCCAAGTTCCCTTTCAAGTTTCAATTAAGAAAGGCTGATGCCAACATAGGTACCTCAACCTTCGGAATGGTAAACCTTCACAATTAGCTGTTCAATAATTAATTTCAAAGGAAGAATTGTCTTTTAGGCCCACTTCCTAGGCTTTACTTATGGTTACTCTTGTATTGTACAATTTTTTTTTAATCAATACAGTCAATATTGCCAAAAAGAAAAAGAAAAGAAAAAACAGAAAAAAAGAAAATGCTTTTGGGGCTCAAGCCCAGATTAGGAAATGAAAATATGTCTCAGATACTTGGGTCTGAGGGTATTTGCCTTGTGGACCCAGACGGAATTTGATTTGGGTTCTATCAGTGGACCCAGATGCAGACATGGCCCAAATTCAAAAAGGGGGCAAAACCTTGGACCGGACTCAATGTTTCAGGTCAGGTCCCTCAGGTATTCAGTGACCCTTTTTCATCCCTGTATGTGCTTTGACTATAAAAAGTCATGGCAAGGAGGGATTCTGCCATCCTCTTAATGAAAGATGGATGTATGGATCAGCCCAACATTTTAAATACACAATTAAGCCTACCTATGGGTCCTACAGTGGACTAAGCAGACCTGGACCCAAATTCAATATGGGTGAAGATCATGGACCATACCCAAATATTCAGGGTCGGCACCTTTTTAGGTATTTGATTATTCAGGTATTCATTGACCCACCTTCATTCCTATTAATGCTTTGACTGTCAAAAGCCATAGCAAGGAAACCTTTTACCATGCTCTTAATGGAAGATGGGGTCAGCACAACTTTTTAAACATACAATTAAGCCTAGATTCAACTACACCAGGAGAAGATCACTGATCAGAGAAAATGGAAAACTTATTGTAACCAATTAAATAAGTAGCAGAAAACTAAAACAACAAATATATAATTCTTTTTGTAGAATAACCACATGGGACTTAAGAAATGAACCACTGAAGTTGAATAAAGACTGACCATCTGAGAATTTGGTGATGACTGAGCAGCATTGAACAAGGCATTGTTAGCAGATCCAGCAAACTGTCCCAAATGACCCCTCAACTGATTCCCTTGGTTGATTTGATTTTGTCCAATGCTATGCTGAACATTACCGGGCTGCATTTGCCTGCTTTGAAACTGCTGGTGTCCTAGTGGCTGAGAATATTGCATCTGATGTTGTCCATGTACCTAGTAGTACAGAGTTGATTTTCTGTTAATTTTAATAAGAAGAGAGAACAAATGTGAATGCTATGGAACCATAATTAAAGTTAGAGAAAATTTCAAAATGGGTCTTGAGTTTTGGAGGAGATTTCAAAACAGGACAAAATAACTCACACATTTCAAAATAGGGCTTAAGTTTTCCAATGTTATTTCAAAATAGGAAGTCAGGCCAAAAGTCGCTACCGTCGGGGAACTTTTCCTTTTATTTAAAGAAAATCCCAAGAATGCCCTTCCAGGATTTTTCTTTCAACCAACCCAGTTGCTTAGCGCCGTATCCACTCATAAACCTCAGCCATCTGTGATCATCATCCGTTCCAATTAGTATGTGTGAAGATGACCAAGCAGGCATGCCTCCCACACCGGAGACCACCCTCACTGCCCTTCTTCATCATCTTCATCGAGCCCTCACCTACGAGTTCTCCTAACCATACACCAACACCCAACACCTTCTCTATCTTCAACTCACATCCAAACTCACAGGACCCATCAATTCACTCATCACCACCAGAATGTTGCAACGGATACCATCACCGACCCACTTCCATCTTCTGTCTATCCTCTTCATCGTCTTAGCCAACCAAAAGCACAAACCGAGCCCATCATCATCTATCATCCATCCAACCACACATTTGAAGACACACCAACCCATCCATTCACATCACCCATACAGATCATAGACACCGGCCCACCTTCCTATTCCTCTTTCTTGAACTTACCTACGTTTCTTTCATCAAGACCCAACTCACCTTCGCCAGATTCTTCAAATATTATCACGGCCCTCTCCATCACAAAACCAACCAAACAGCACACTAACATCAACCATCTCTCGATCTCCCATCCAAACTCTGCCCCACCTTTTTCCATCACATGACCACTCCCAAGCACTCACATGGGACCCACTTCATACCAGCCACACAATCTCAATTGAAACAGAACCTGCACCAATTATCTTCTCATCACTTCAACCCACTTGCTAAACTTAAGCCCCACCAACTGAACCTTCTCTCTCAGGCATCACCTTTACCCTACAAGCAACCACCAACCGAACATCTTCCTACTCTGTTCAAATATTTCGACACATGTTCTTCTGTTTGTTTGTACTATACGCTTACCTACAGGTATGTCAATACTCTTCACCCACAAACCTGTCTATCCACCTACATCTTCGCCCACCGTCCATCACCAACTTTTACCCCTCACAACTTGCATCAATCGTCCCCATCTTTCCTCATCAGCCCTTTGTTTCTTCTCGATCCTCATCTTCATTGTTCCTCAGCTATCTTCACAAACCATCTTTCAGGGCCCACTTTCTCAAACTCAACAACGAGCCTCACCAAGTCGTCCTAGCCACCTTCCCTTTACAGTAACCAAACTCACTGCACAGTAGCCCAGGGCCGGATCCAAACATAGCCATACCATTCCAAACCAAGCCCTGCATCTCGATCCTCCTACCCAGACACCATCTCTCACAATGCCCATCCATGTCATAACTTGCAGCAACCACCTCAGCCACCTTCCATCACCATAAAAAAAAAAAAAAAAAAAAAAAATAAGAAGAGAGAAGAAGAGGAAAAAGAGAGGGAAGAGAAGTGCCTAGGAGTTACCTTGCGATCGAAGAAGGAAGGAGAGCGGAAGGAGGAGAGAAGATGGACCAGACCAATCCTCTTGCTTTGTTCGTTGTAATTTTAATTCTGGAAGGGCATTTTGGGGATTTTCTAAAAAATAAAGGTAAAGTGGCCAGACAATGGGATGTTTTAACCGGATGTCCTGTTTTGAAAGAACATTGAAAAACTTAATGCCCATTTTGAAATGTGTTTTTAATTTTGTCCTGTTTTGAAATGTCCAAAAAAGCTAAGCCCCATTTTGAAAATTTCCCTTAAAGTTATCCTGAGAGATGAGCAGCAGAGTAATTGTGCAAAAATAAGGAAATCACATTGTAATAAAATAATGAAAATAATAAAAAATAACAATAGAATACCGGTTGAAACTTCTGCTGGGCCTGCCCTTGTAAATCTTGCAGTTGTTGAACTGAATTCTACAACAGAAAATCCATAAGTTAACACTGAACACAAATCTTCTAGTATAACAATATAGTAGCTATATTATATGAATTTTGCAAACAAGTCTCATCATCGGCCTTGAAGTGCTATCTCATCTATTTCTACAGGCGACTTCATGATTTACAAGAAACCAATCTACTTGAGCAAATATCTGATGATAAGATGAGAAGACAATGAATTTCCTGATCTATTTAGATGACTGCCAAAGATACCAAAGAAACATGGTGGTCAAGAAGTCCATATAAACTGTAAGAAAAGTGATAAATTAAGGACAAAGCATTTGTGTCCAATCCAAATCTGACAATAGATAAGGCAACAAGAAACCAACATTGTTCGTGTTAGACCATGTGCACATTTACTATGTTATTATTTTAACTAGGATATAAAGAACTAGCTTATAAATCAGCCACGTGCTGTTACTTCATCATGTGCTAGTCCCAAGCTTGGCCAGGGAGTAGAAAGGGGAAGGATGGGACATGTGAGCAGGCTAACAAAAAAATTTGACATGCTTCAGCATGAGTTCTACTCTGAGAATTAACACCGATGCCAATTGCCAAGGCATTCATACTTGCCATTTATACCAGAAACAACAATAGCATGAAAGAAAAGCTGCAAAGTTAATAAGCATAATGCATCAAAAGTAAACCTGAAAAAAAGGGAGGAACATGGAACTGTACCTGCCCCAGGCCTCCTGGTGTTGAAGTTTGCCTCATCTGTTGCTGAGCAAGAAATTGTGGCTGATGCTGAGGTAATTGCATCATTTTTCTCTGCTGCTGCTGCTGTTGCTGTTGTGTCTGTTGCTGAGGTGAAGGTGTGTTCATCATACCTGTGCCCGATCTTGGTGAGTTGGCATACGGCAAGGGTGATGCAGATGTATTATCAAAGGAAGAGGCTCCTGTAACACCAGATGGTGATGGAACTGACCTCCCAATCAGTTGTGGTCCCGGACCCTGCACACAAATAAATAAATAAATTGAAACAAACAAATAAACAAGAAAATATACTTTCAGAGAAACTTTGCACCATCATCACCACGCGAGACTCCTTCAAGAATCCAATAACAGCTCAATATAATTGTGCAAAGAAACACAACAAAGTAAGTTGTAGTGAATCCACAGTGCATAGTTTATCAAATAGTTGGCCATCCCTAATGCTCCCAAGTTTACAATTAAAAGTTCTTTAAAATTTTCAATGAGAAAACTGCAATGCCGGAGTGTTGCTGCCTCGATTCTTAGTGTCAAGTGTGGATTCCATGTTTCAAATGATTCAAGTTCAGGTTTGAGGTAACACAGTGACACTGACTCTTTATAATGTGGCAAGATCACTGCCAGAAGGCTACAGGATTGTGAGGGTGAATAATTTAGCCAAAAAAAAAACTTCAGTGCTCTTTCAATGAAAATGGTTTCAGTGCTTTTACTCGAGAAAGAACGGGAAAAAAAAAGGTTTCATGAATTTTCAACTATGCAATTAAGACATGAATGTGTTTTCACAATAATCTTTGAAATTTTCTTTTCTTTTTAATGCTATAAGAACAGGCCAACATTTCTCTAGCATGAAGTCCTTACATAGTCAATAGACCTAACCTGTAGTACGGATCCCTGAGTAGTGGTATTGCCAGATGGCATGGAAGGCGGAGCATTCTTAGGGTACCCACCTGCAAACACACAAATAGGAACTCCAGTATATTTGTGCATTCAATATACTAACTTTTGCACAAGATCAAGAAACATGACACCTTAGATCCCACACTCAAGTTAACTAAATTGATATTCATTAATCAGATGACAAAAAAACTTACCAGAAGTATCTACTAAATTCTGTGCACCATCCCCAAAATTGAGCACATCTACCAAATGCATGGGTAGTACATGTGGAAGATGCCTCTGATCTCCGGGTATCCGCAGGCCTGAAAATCAATCCTACTTATTGAGAAATAAAGAATGAACAGGCACAGATGTATCCGTGTGAGATATGTGTGTGTGTGTGTGTGTGTGTGAGAGAGAAAGAGAGAGAGAGAGAGAGACCTTCTCCAAAGTTTACAGCAGCACGAAGTAGATTTTCCTGCTCTTGAATTTTTGCAGCTTGCACCTTGTCTAAAGTCGGAACAATTGTTGGCCCTTGACGAGTACCCAAACCAAAGGCTTTACGGGCATCAGCTATGACCTTTTCGGCACTCTCACATGCTGCTCCAATCATATCAATTCTCATCTGTACAATTCCAGAATGCATATATTGGTTTGAAAGAGAATTTACAAAACAACACTTGTGGCTACACTGATCTCAAAACACCTTAAGCTTTTCGATTTGTGCAGAGATAGGGAAGTTTTGTAACCCATGTAATAACTGCTCCCTTTTGGAGTTGTCCTCTGCTTCCATTTCTGGTAGTAGCTTTGATGACAACATGACAGGTAGTACTGTCACAATAAGCAAATGTCAGAAACACTTGCAAGGAACAGCAAAACAGAAGCAGTATAACATGGAAAATAATTTGATAAAACTTGATGAAAATTGACAAGGTAGGTGTTGGAAGAAAAAACAAGAAAACTTCAAAAAATAAACGATAAATTGAATCAAAATGATTGTTAAGAAAATAGAAAAAAACTCAAGCAAAAGGTCAATAAATTGCCGTGGACACAGAGAACAGAACAGCATTTAGTGACAATAATAGCAATAGCAACAAAAATAACAATAATAAGCACCATCATCATCATTGAAGCATTATCCTTTTTTATCAGTAGCCTATCCCATTATTACAAGGTAATTTTTATATAGGGCACCACTCACATTATCTGAACATAAATGGCCTCAGAAAATACAACTTTACATGAACAGATAGTGCTGGACATATTGAATTAGAAGAGGAACAAGAATAAGAAGAAGATCAACATCATCATTATTGAAGCCTTAGATACTCATTGATTTGAGTCAGCTTTGTCTCTGACAAAAGACCCTCCAAATGAGCTAACTAATATGCAATGCTTTCTTTAGACAACAATATTCAAGCACTTTAGATAAAAATTTTGAATGCACGCCAACAAGGTAATGGGCCTTTAGTGCCAAAAAAGTATTGAGTTGTTTGTGTAGTCACCTCGAAAAAATTTCAAAGAACATGTCTTTGAAATCCTTCCCCAAAAAATTCCAGCAGCTTTAATCTAAGTGAAATTAATTCATCTTATCCTACCCTCGCAATCTCTGAGGAACGAAAGGACCTCATCTTCAACAACCAGTCTCTCTAACCACCAAGCAACTTATAGGGAAGATTCAGAAAGGATAGCCCATCCAAAGTTAGTCTAAAGCATGGTCTGGTAGCATGACAGACTACTTCATTCGATTTTCAATTTTTTAGCATTTACAAAATTTGAAAATCAGGTTGTTTTCTTACAAACAACCTGCCTAGCCTGCAGTCAAGAGACCTTATGCAAATCATGGAGATTCATTCAGTCAAAGTTGCATCAAATTGCATCAGATATCCCAACAATGATTGGATTTAGGTTGATTCAACCCTTAAGGGTTCTAATAATGTGGACTTTCATTAATAACTCCAATAATAGCATGTCTTTGCTCACCCAACCGGGTGTTTGCTCGGTGGTTAGGACACCGGGTTTGCTCCCCAGAGGTCCTAGCATCGATTCCCCCTGGCGTTAACCGTCCCTCGTCTATGTGGGTGCGGGCATGGGGCCCAGGGATTAGTCCTGCCAAAGGTGGGGATACCCGGAGATATCAAAAAAATAAAAATAAAAAAATAGCATGTCTTTGCTCAGCAGTTCACCTAATGCCTTGGTTGATCTCCTTCGAATCTCATCCTTCTAGTTCCTTCAATATATAAGTAACCCTCCAATTCATCTTACAAGGTACGATTCTGGTCTTCTATGCACATGCACATGCCATCTCAAATGACATCCCACAATGATGATGATCATCATCAGAGCCTTATCCCATTAATTTGGAGTTGGCTAAAAGAGTTCTACTCTAGAACTCCTCACTTATATCTATCTATATCTATATATGTGTATATATAGAGAGAGAGAAAGAAGAATGGCCTCGCTCTCTCTCCACTGGATGCATGTGTTAGAATCAGAAGTTCTCTTTCTGACTCTACCGAGTGTGTGTGTATTATAGATTCTCACCCTCTAACTAGGTAAGGATACACCTGCCCATCTGCAACATTGTGAAACCCAACCATGATACACACTTTTATTGCAACTATCCTCAGGTTTCCTATCACATACATGCCCACAATTTTATCCCTTCTATAAACTCAACAAATGCTTCTTAGAATGCACATTTAAGACACTTGTATTTTAATTTCTTCTCATTAATTGTTGCCCAACATGGAACTCCATACAATAGAGTAGGTTAATTGCCGTCTTACAAAAATGACTCTTTACCCAAAGTGGTGCTCCAGGATTGCATGACACACAGCTAGCTTAGTTCCATTATGCCCAAGTGATTCTACTTGTTATGCACAAGAGAAATCTTCTGTCCTGTTCTTCAATAGATCCTCGACATCCAAATCTATTAAACTTCAGTACTAAGTTGTCTTCAATTTTAAACATCTGAATTTCACCCATTCCAATCTTAAAAAAAAAAAAAATAAAAAAAAAAAATAAATAAAAAAGAAGCGCACCTTGTGGCTTATGATATGTTGAGTTTCAACCCATTTGACTCGAACTCCATTCTCCAAAGTTTCAACTTGTCATTTCCTTGCCTTCTTGTCTGGTGTATAAATACCATATCATCTATGATACACCACAAACACTTCATCTTGAAAACCAATGGTTAATTTATCCACAATCAAGATAAATAAATAGTGGTTCAAAGCCTCACAGCTAACCCTTGGTACAAATGAACAGCACGAACCTCAGAGCTGACCCCACATACAATTCTTATGCTAGTAATTGCACTTGCATGATTCTATAAGTTGATGAAAACCTTATGTGAAATTTTCCTTTTCCTACCAAAACTCTTCCTCAAGTTATCTTATCAGGAAATTGATCTTGTAGTAGACCTTCCTAACATAAACCAAGACTAGTTCTGAGTCCTATTGTAGGCATTACTTTGTCATGCTCCCTCAGCGTCCTGTTCTCTTAAGTTTAATGGCTATATATTTTGTACAGTTTTGAATGTTTCGTAGAAACGAACAACAGTGCACTTTCTCCATTTGCGCTCAATTCAATTTTGTTAGTCAATCAACCCCAACATCACCCATGAAAACCATGCATTCATTGGGATATTTTCCAGTCTTAAAGCTAAGGTTTTCATCATCCTAACTAAGATGTCCTCATTTCTTGTCTAAATACTAATAAATCTCAGGTTGTACTCTCTTTAAACCACCCCCACTCGCCCAAAATTTTTCTTGCAAATGGTACACTTGTAATCTTAATTCTTAAACTTATACGCAACGCCATAAACTTTCTACTCCCTCCTCTTAGTCTCTTGCAAACAAGTTAAAATAATCCAGTAATCCTCCTCTCTGTAATTCTCACTGACTTGGCACTCCTGTTTATCTGCGATTCTAAGTTGGATATAGTAGTACTACCTATTGAAATGCATGTAGAAGCAGCTTAGTCAATATCTGTACATGATTACTTGGAACCCTAGAACAACAATATCAATATCTTGAAAGATACCAAATGAAAACAAGATGTCCACCTACTTGTTGCAGTCTCCTGATTTACATTCTTGGGGTTTACCACAAAAGCCTTGGAAACCTTCTTTATGTCTTCAACAATATTAAACAGCTCCAGATTGACCATTGAAAACTGCCCTAAAACATCTTGCCTGCCAAAATAAAAAAGAGATAGTAGTAAAGTAAAGATTCACCCCAATATTTGTATGGTGATGGTGACTCGGATTGGCTAATTTTATTTTTTTGGGTCAAGAATACCATTTGGGGACGGAACTAGAGCGAGCGATGGCGTCGAAGTCTTCGAGGATGCGAGAGATGGCTTTGGAGAGGCCGACGGCTCGAGTCTTTACGGATTCGAGATTAAGCTGCTGCTGCACCCCTTGGCTCAGACGCTCTACCTTCGTCTGATTGGCTGCTGCTGCTTCGTCTCCTCCTCCAACACCCACGCCTCCTTCCATGCCTGTCGATGCTGCTCCTCCTGCCATCGCCATCACCTCCGAATACCAAAGACCAGGGAGAGATCCGACGCATAAGATTTTGGGAAAATTTTCAAACAAGGACTTTAAGTTTTTGTCTTACTTAAAAAACAGAACACAAGTCTCAAAACTTCTCAACTCTTAGTCCTAAGTTTTTCATAAAATTTTTAATTAAGGACGTCTATCCATTTAAATGTATTTTTTGAAGATTTTTTTCTTTAATATTTTAAAATATCCAAATTACCCTTCATTTAATGCCATCACATGATTTCGGGATCCACTTCATGTAGCCGATTGTTATAGGAATACTGGTTGTCCTTTATCACAATGAAAACGTCTATGAAAGAAATGAGAAGAATATAGAAGAAGTGAATGAGAGTTTTATATCAATGAAGGGTAATTTGAATATTTTAAAAAATTAAAAAAAAAATTGCCAAAAAATAGCTTGAAGACTGATGTCCTAAATTGAGAGCTTCTTGAAAAACTTAAGAATTAATTTAAAAAGTTTTGAAACTTGCATCCTTTTTTTAAATAAGATCGAAACTTACAATTTTTTTTTTTTTTTTTTTGAAAATTTGCCAAGATTTAATTTTATTTTCAAAAGGGGGCAAATGAAACCATGGAGAGATTCGAGCTGAAAACCTCAACCTTCGATTTTTTAGCTATGGCCCTAGCCAACTGGGCCAGCCTTCAAAGAAATAGGTGGTTCTTGAAAAAGCGGGACGAGTGGAGTGCATACAATTTAAGGTAAGTAAACTACCAAATATCAATATAAATCAAGTTATATAGGTCCTTAAAACTTTGATACATTTTTAGTGCATGGATGTAAGCATTTTGGATCTAGATCCTCAGGTTTGAACATAAGGATCAGGATTTGATCCGAGTGTTCAGGATCATATATGCTTGGACCCAAGATTTAATTGG
Source organism: Persea americana (assembly GCA_029852735.1). Lineage (NCBI taxonomy): Eukaryota > Viridiplantae > Streptophyta > Magnoliopsida > Laurales > Lauraceae > Persea > Persea americana. The sequence goes on from CM056810.1 coordinate 90,265,161, forward strand.
AATATCTCTTAAATCCAAAAATAGATTTCATGCCGTAATATTCAAAACCGTGTAGTTTGGATATTTGGATAATACCCATTTGCAACCCCAACAACAGCCACATCTGACCATTCCCTACCCACTCATATACGTCAGTCAAGCTGAGCTGGTCTTGTAATCCTGCTTTTGAGCATGCTCAGCCTCTCCCACAAGACCATGGCTCTAAATACGCCCCCAAGTTCAGCTCAGTGGAACACGGTCTTGAATGGCCCATTGCCTACAAGCTCGAGTGCACTTCCTTATTCAACGTGAATGCCTAGAAGTTGAAGTTGTCCACTATAACAGCAGGGGTTGTTTGGTTGGTGTGATAATTAGGGCTGTCAATGGGCCTAGCCCGGCCCAGGCCGAGGTAAGCCCTTATTCTACTATCCTCACATGTGTGGGCCAGGCCTAAGCGAGCAAAAGCCCTCGTTTTTTACGGGCCTATAATTTTTAGGCCCTTATCCTACTCTCTCAAGGGCCAGGCCAAAAGAAAAGAAAGTTTTCTTTAAAGAAAATAAATTTTTCATACGCCACCACTGACTTCCAACTTAATGCTAACCCTCCTACTTTGACCGGATTAAGGACAAACAATGCAAAGGCAGTTAAAACTTCTATTGTTTCAGATTTCAAACTACTCTTATATTGGTCAAGTACTCTTCCTCCTGTACTAAATACTGATTCAAAAGCAACCTGTAGAAACTGAAATTGCTAAAATGTCAGGAGTCATTATTGAAATAACTAGATATTTTGCTGAATTAACTTTCCACTAATTCGATATATTGAAATTTATAGATTTATCCCTTAGCTTCTCAAAATAATAATCTGATTTAGATTTTTTGTCTAAAGCAATTGTACAAGTCATTTGTTCCTCAAATATTACAAAATCATCTTCAAACTTAATAACTTTTACTAAATTAACTTTATCCACATTTGACAATGTCCGGAGGTGCTCCTATGAGAGGCACTCTCACCTATTTGGTGAGAGATGGTGGGGGCCCTCACATTTAAGTTGGGGATCCTTGCATTTAAGTTGATGAGAGTGGATATAGAAGTAAGAGCCCCCACCCATCTCTCACCAAGTTGGTGAGAGTGCCTCTCATAGGAGCACCTCCCGACAATGTCATAGTATAAGTATATCATAAATCACCCAATACTCTTTATAAAGATCTCCAAAAGGGTCTAAGAGTATCACCTCAACGAATAGTTATATCTTCACTTGATCCATATAACTTTCTTAAGGTATTCTCTAAATACAACAACTCACGTTGAGGATCAAAGAGTATAACCATTTCGAATACTTTATTATATGGCTCTCAACATTTAGCAAAGTTTTTCTTCATTTTTCAAACTATATTTCTACAAAAGATATCTACACTATCTAACTTTTGTACCAATAAACTGTGTATTCTAATCACTTATGGTAAAAATAAATGAATAGATGGGTACTCACTTCTTAAAGTTTTTAAAGTAACTTCATAAAAACTATTCAAATATTTACATATTTAATAAACTAAAGGCCTAGCCGAGCCCCTTCGGGCCGAATGAGTCAAGCCCTAGCTCGGCCCTCAAGATTGCGGGCCTTTCAAAATAAGGCCCTACCCTACCCTCAGGTTTTAGGATAAAAAATGAAGCCCTCGCTTTGAGGGCTTTTGGGAGCCGAGCCGGGTTAGACCCCCTCATGAAAGGGCTGGATTGACAGCCCTAGTGATAATGGTACAAAACTAGTAAGTGCATAATAGAATCACATCAATTTATGTTTAGATGCACTCTTTTACACATCACATGTCTAAATGAGGTGTAAAAATGGTGTACATTTTCAGCCCCAAATTTTCACTCCTCAAGTGATGTGAAACAGAACCACACGTGTGAAGAAAAAAAATACAAAACTAAGATTTGGTGCTACAGTAAATCACGTCAATAAAGCCCCAGCTTGATTTTTTTATTTTTCTGAATCGTGTGAGCTCCATAGTCAAGATCTGAAACGTTCAAGTTCTTTAAAAGGACAAACACGAGCCAAGAGTCAATTATCAATAGTTGGTTCATCGCGGATTTTGAGATATTTTCAGAAAAGTCCAAAACATTAAAATCACCTTTATGGACTTCTATGGGGCCCGTTTTCATGATATGAACCGTTAATCCTCTTTAGAAGGCTAAAAATGGCTAGGGGCAAAGTTTTACATCTTAGCTCTTCATTGATTTTGAGAAATTTTATAAAAAAATATAGAACTGTTGGACTAAACAATTAATATGACATGTGTATGGGCGTCCTTAACAACTTGTCCCTTTTTTTTCCAATTTTTTGAATTATGTGGGCCCCTAAAGCAAGATCTGAACTGTCAAAACTCTATGAAGCCAAAGACAACATGCAATCAAATTTTGTTTGTTGATCAATCACAGATTTTGAGATATTTGCGAAATAGTACAAACCCTAAAATATGCAAATTCTTGACTTCGCGAGGGGGGGGGGGTGGTTTCCATTTTCACTATTTAAATCATTGATCCTATTTGTAAGGCACAGATATTGTAGAGAAACAAATTTCAAATTTTGGTCCAACAAGGATTTTGAGAAAAGTGGTTATCCATTTGATGGAAAACTGCCTTTTTGCATGTGATTTTGATGCATGTGTGAAAATAACAAACAACAAAGCACTTCCATGGGGCTCAATTGCATATGGAAATGTATCACATGTGCCTCATTTGCACATGGAATCACTTTTTCCTATCACATGTGGTCCTGTGAAACAACCTCTAAGAAATCTTTTAATGATGTGATTTGCTTCATAAATAAAAAAGGGTACTTACTTAGCCAGTAACCATTTTACAATTACATCAAAATTAAATGCCAACATGTCTGGGTGGTGTAGTTGGTTATCACGCTAGTCTCACACTGGAAGTCCCCGGTTCGAGCCCGGGTTCAAACATATTTTTAATTCTATTTTTTTTCATATTATTTTCAATATCTTTTAACATACATTTATACACAAGGAGGAGCAAAAATAATATTAATAATAATAATAAGAGGAATTTACGCTCAGGTCCCCGTAGGACTCCATACCACTCTTGAGGTCCTTGAAATACCGTGTTTATTGATAAGGTCCTCAAGCTTCGATATCAACCATTCTACAGTGTTTGCTCTCGATTTGCAGAACTCAAATAGAGTTCCATTTGAAGTTGCAAGGGAAAACAAAAGGGGGAAGTTGTAGTTGCAGAGAGTTCCATTTGCAGCTTCTTTAATGGAGAATCAATTAAAAATCCGGAAGAGAATCAACGCCATTCAAAGAGCACCAGACGGAAGTGCCTTTGAAAAATGGTATTTTTTTCTCCCATCTTCTAATGCGGAAAAAAAAAAAACCCATTCTACTTCAATCTCCTTCTCTACTACTCTATTTGATTTGTATTTCAATTGTTCATTTTATTTCCTCGTCTACTACCTTCTTATTCTTTTTCCCAAAACCCTCTTTCATCATTGATTTCTTATATGCAATCTGCCATTCTCAAAACTCATTCCATTTCTCCTCTAGGAAAGTAGAAGAAAAACAATTTTCTTGTTTTTTATGCTGTTTCATATTTTTCAATGTTTCGATAAAACCCTGTTTCAGATTTGGGTGTTTGAAGTTAAAGATGGGTAACTTCATTTTTTTCATGCTATTTTATGTTCGCCGAGTTTTCCGAATCCAAGCCCAAGTGCTTCGCCGTCCTCCTCCACGCAACCCACACATGGACCCAAGTTCGGATCTTTGAGTTCTGGGAGGCGGTGCCCGCGACGAGAGAAAAGGTCTTGGAGTCCTGCAGACGGGTCCTCTGATCATGGAGAGGAGGAGGAGGAGAAATCTATTGATAAATAGGTTTTGGGTATTTCTTTTCAAATAATGCAGTTGATCAAACACCACCCCTATGCGACACCACCCTTCCCCTCTTCTCCCTCCTCCACCCCTCCCCTTTTCTCTCTCCTAAAAAAAACCCAATTTCTATTTGGGTTTTGCAAATTGAAAGCAACCACTGCATAATGGTCGATAACGATCAATCGCAAAATGACAAAAAAAATTAAAAATGTTTGGGTTTTGTAAATCGAGATGAACCACCGCAGAATGGTCGATATCGACCAATCGCTAAATAACAAAAAAATAAAATAAAAAGGCCACATGAGGATCCCTCTCGTGTCCAACATAATGCCAGCACCTCAAGAGTGGTATAGTGCCCTACGGGGACTAGTGCCGTAAATTCCTCTAATAATAAATCCAAAGACAACTCTATCAAGTCAAAAATTACTTTCATACTAAAATCAAGCATAGGTCTTAATCAGTTTTTATGTAAGTATTCACAATCATTAGAATCCTAATACAATCATTAGAATCCTAATGTATTAAAAACATATACATTCTTACATGAAAGTTATCCAAAGTATGCATTATTAGGGTCTCCAATAAGAAATAATTCAAATATGGTGCATATTTTCCAATAGTAGTCTTGAGATGAATTGGATCTTTTATATATATATGAGAATATTCATGTGCATCCATCCCTCACCATAGGGTGAGGGACACTTCCATAATTGAAAATTTTCATGTGCAAAAGAGAAAAAGTTATAGATAGTCATATGCATAAAAGGAATATTCATGTGCAAAAAGGAAAAATTACTTCACCCTATGGTGAGAGATGGATGCACATGAATGTCCCCCATATACATATATTTTCATGAGCACGCCCTATTTATTTTTAAATTAATTTCTATACAAAAAATTTATGTGGTATATTGGAAAGAGTATGTTTTCAAAAACTTCATGTGAGAGATTGTGATTTCAAATTTTTACAATGTATATAAATTTCTTATGAGGCTAGCTAGTATCCCATTCATCGTATAACAGTAACTTGTACCAGGGGAATTGTGGATCAGATCGGGAGAGTGACTATAAGTTGTTCACTTGTTTCTAAATCAAACCATTCGTTCGGTCACTGTGGCTCGAACATGATGTAGGACAAAATGTTAATTGATTTTTAATGGATGGAAATGTAGGCCGAACTGGGCCAACTTCAAACTCAACCCAAATTGACTCGAGATCCAGATGCACCAGTGTCTGGCTAAAAGATTGATCCTACACTACAATCAACTCTCAGATTAAACAAACATCTATTGCCAATGGGTATTCGACCAAGCCTGCCAGCGATCAATTCACAGCTAACCATACAATTTAAAGTGGTTGGATGTCACGACCTGGGCCCGAGATTAGGTTTACCACGGACAAACCTCGAGTTGCGATCACCATACTTACTCCCATAAACTCCGAATTAACCGAAGTTAATACGAAATCTATAAGGGATAGCAAACATTAACACCTGTCAAATGTATAATTTTGGGAAAATATATATATACATTGACAAATTAATTGGAACAATATGAGTTCTTTACATAAAGGTAAAGTTCAACTTATATATTTCATACTATCTATATCAACCACTGCATATTCAAAATACAATGTAGGTGACAACTATTTACATTCAAAAAATGAATACACGAAAGTGTTTATCAAAACGTATTCGCCCTCCGATTTATGTCCATTTAATCAGTCCTCCTGGAGGAATCTAATAGGCCTTCTCCGCAGGTAGCGCGGCCTCTGGATTACCGGCAAGGGCAACTTGGCCTGTAATATCATCAATAACACTGTGAACATGATAGTTCAACAATGTATACACAAGTCTATGATAGTACATGCTAAATAATTGTCTATCAATTCTATAATCAAATTCTGGATAATTCAAATCAAGAACATTTATAAAAGCTGGCAATTACATTAGTATTCGTTTATTCAGTTCTTCCTAAAAAGAAGCATTCAGTATCAGTGTCCTCATTTGGCACATAGTAGAAGGTGCACCATTCATAACCCAGGCCTTAAGGAAGTATTCATTCAGTTATCTTAGTGGTTACACTTTATTAAGTGGCTTATCAAATGTGTGGGATTTACCAGTGTCTTGATCAGAGATCACTGGCATCACCACGGAGCTCCAGAACACTCCATTCCATCTACTGCAGTAAGATTGTTCATTAATTCATTTCATTGGTTCATTTCATTAATTCATTGTATTATTCATTTCAGCTCTATAACGAGCTTAAGAATTACTATGTAGTGCCAGACTCGGAAGAACAATTCAAATCAAATCAATAAATCCAATTATATTTCCTAAACCAAACATTCGGATAAAACGTTTGTTATCTAATGTATGTATTATTATTGATGATATCACTTTTAGTGAAATTTACATTAGCATAACCTTAGCTAACACCATAAAGGTTTAGAAAAATATTATTAACGCTAGCCTTAGTCAATAGGCTTCTACTCAGAAAATCAGAAATCAAATTTGAATTTTCCTTAAGTCCGGTCACTTTGTCGGTTACCAGTCGGTTAACCGAAATATGGACTTCGGCTGGCCGAACCACATTCGGTCAGCTTTCCAGAACCTCACTATTGCAGACAATTCCTCTCAACTTGGTCACCTGTTCAGTCACTTATTCGGCTGACCGAAATCTCAAATTCGGCTAGCCGAACTACTTTCGGTTACTTTTCGGTCAGCCTTTCAGAAGCTGAACTTCTGATGGAAAAATCCTGACATGATTTCGGTCACCTTGCGGTCACCATTCGGCTAGCCGAACTATGTCAGTCAGCTCACGGTCGACTTCCCAGAAGCCGATTTCTCCTGTGAATTTCAACCCAGAAGGGTTGGTCAACCAATCCCAGAAGTTTAGAAAAATTCTGAACTGTAAATCTAAAAATGGAGCTCCTTGAGCTCATATAAGTCCTAATAGCACCATAAATCATAAGAATGAGCATACTTGCCTTTGCTTGGAGATTAACTAGCAAAAATCCATTTGTTTAGCTTAATTCTTGAGACAAAATCTCCTCAATCCAAGTCTACTCCAACCTAAAACCCAAAACAAATTTCACAAATAGAACTCCCATGAGTCCTTCGCACTAGAAACACTCAATTCCATGGAATAGAACTTGAAAGTTCTGTAACTACACTTAAACACTTACTTGAAATCTCTTGAAGAGTATTCTTGAGTTCGTTATCAAGCTCCACCCCAAGAAAATGGAAAGCCAGCTAGAGAAAGAAGATGAAGAAGATGTAACGCTCTCCTATCTACTTAAAAGGCCTCCAAACTCACACTCGATAGAGAGAAAATGGAAGAAAGAAGAAGAAAAAGAAGTTTAGGTCTTGCTTGTACTGGAACGGATGGAATGAACTCATTTGAGTTCATTCCAATCCTTTATAAACCCAATTTTGCACTTAAACACTCCCCAATCTACTTAATTACAATTCAAGTCAAATGAAGGGTCATCTTATCCAATTCTCGTCGAATGAATTCAAGTCTACTACGGAAATCAACGTACTCATTGAGATATACGAGCAAGTATTAAGAGTTTCCGTATTCGACAAAATACACGAAAATTCGTATTTACGAAAAAGTCCTCATATCACTTGATCTAAGCCTAAAACCAATTCTAATCACTCAAAAACATTTATTACCATTTTATTAAGCTCACATTAACCATTTGAGCCTAATCCCATTGAATTTGGCCACTAACCATTATTAGTTCAATTAAACACACTTAATTAGCGCTAATTTTGATTAATTAGAGTTAATTTCGATTAATTCTGGAGAGGGTGTTACATTGGATCACATATGGACTGTCTGGACTCATACGAATTAGTTCTCATATAGGGATGGTCCGCACGTAGAGAAACTATGACAAATTTTTCTTCTTTTTTTCGACAAAATGTCCATTCAGCAGCCTCTCCTATTTACGTTGATCCAAAATAAAATTGTGTAAGTTGCATATGATGATTTCCCATCTGCATGTTGGGGTCTGAATCATTTTCCCACAAAAATTATGGAAAATGCCACCACGCAGGGAATGTCAATAGAGAACGACAAAATTTTTTTCTAGTTTTCATTTCCATGGAAAATGCTCTATACAAATGCACCCTAGAGTTGAGAAAACAAATTCACATTAATTTGGAAATGTATCATCAAGTTCAAAGGACGAACACATTCGTTGCATAGCTATTGTTGAGATAGACACATTACACACAAACAAATATAGCAGACGTCTCCACAAAAGAGTTAGATTAGATCTCTCTGCTCTTCAATCAGCTTTCTTGTCAGATTGTTGATTATCTGGGTGCTTTTGTGCTGCCAAAGTCGATCGTTCGTCCTCGGCCGTCTTCGCTGAGATCTCATCCCTCTCCTTGAAGTACACCTCAAAGGCCCTTGGCAGGAAACGTGGGATCAAGAAACCGAAGAGATTGATGGAGAAATAAGCTAGGTTCACGACTGCTAAAACCTTTCCAAACCACACCCATGCCACATCCTACAGCCAAATGATGGAGATCATATCTAAAAAAGCTATATGAAGAACATTGAAAATGAGAAATTATACTGAAAAAACCATTTATAGTGAGCGAATATGGCTGAAGTAATGTGTCCTATGACCCTTGAAGACAACACAAGGGCATCTTTGTGCAACACAATTTCCGTAGAAGAAAAAAATAGTTCCTATCAAATTGCCTCTTGTTGGGTTTTCAGTCAAAAGTCAAAAGCAAGAGTATGTTTCTGCAGTTGATGTTTGGCAACCAAATTATGGAAAAAGACATTTTCACAACCCTGGAAAAACTGGTTTGACCTTTGTAAAACCGCAAGTATTTGAACTAATTTTCAAGTCTAACCTCTCCAAATAGGATTTGAAAATCCTTGCTTTGTGGATTTGTGGACCCAAACCAATTTATTTTAGCTATATGCATTGATTTGCATTTAGCTATATTTTGATATGCACCGATGTCGATGTAAAATCCTCTTCTATATAAATCCTTGAAAGGAATTCCCATTTTTTTTTTTATTAGGGGTAATGAGAGGGAATTCATTTCCAACCAAATGTGTTTTGAGAAAACGTTTGGTACCCGAAATATGGATTTCTCACCGAGTGTTTAAATATTGATATCGCTGCTGCATCTAAAAAAAAATGAGAATTTCCAAATTCTATGAGAAGGTTCAGACCAGAAAATCCTCATGGGATTGCAATATAGAGAAAAGACTAGTGGGCCTCTCAATCAAAACCATATATGCTCTATTCCACAAAATTACATAGAATCCTCTACAGCTGCACCTCCATCCATTTTAGAATCAGCAGAGCAGCAGTAGTAAAATTACCTTTAATTCAGCATTTGCAGGAAGAGTTTTGTCGACCCAAACGACATAGATCCAATCCGAAATCACAAATATCCTTCTCACTGTATACAGCAGCGGCACCAACGCCCTCACCGGGGGCGAAAACAGCGACAACCCACTTATCAAATTCTCCGCCAGAATCTGAAACGACAGCAAGAACAGATGCGGCGTCGCCGCCTTCACGGCGTGGTCGTCCCCCCTCGCAAAGCCCCCCAAAACGTAAGCCAGAGGCAGAAACAGCCCGACCGTCGTCCCTACCACCATGTAGATGCGGAAGAAGGGGCCGCCGTGGAAGATCTCCTGGGAATTGGCGGAGCGGCCGTGGGAGGGGAAGGCGAGGCGGGCGAGGGCGAGGAGGTAGACGGAGACGAAGGCAGGAAATGCGAGGTCGAGGAGAGGGACGAGGCCGCTGGCGGAGAAGACCATGATGAAGGCGACGAGTTGGAGTTCGATGACTCGGAGAGAGCCCATAATGCCGCGGCTCGGGGCTGTTTGTGGCCGCCGTTGGTGGTTCTGGGGGGTTTGTTTTGTTGCTGAGGGGTTTGGGTCCGAGCGAGTATTGACTGCGAGAGAGACGCCAGACATCTTCTTCTTCTTTTGGGTTCTCTTCTTCCTTTGGGTTCTTTTTATTGTATTGTTTGTAGCTTTGGGGAGAGAAGGAGAAGTTGGGAGACAGATCTTTATATGTAGTTTCTGTTTTCTTAAGAGAGATTTCTTATGTATCCTTTTATTTCTGGTGCTTGAATGGTAATGGGAATGGGAGTGAAGAGCCTGAGAAAGGGTGGAGGGAGGGAGGGAGGAGATTTTCTTTGGTGATGAAAGGAGGGAAGTTCCTCTGTTGTTTTTCTTTTTGTTATGTTTTAGAATGTCAGCAGAGGTTGACTGCAACTACCAAGTACCCAATACACTTGAAACAATTACAGGAGTGGCATATGCATTCTCTTGAAAATGTAAAGAGGAAATTCCTGAGGACCATGATGGTTTATGCAGGCCCCATCATGGATAGGGTTCCGAAGGGTGATTGCAACTGTTGATCAACCATCATCGTTTCTTTCTTTTGTATTCGGGGATATTTCATTCATGGGGCTATTTTCGTAAATTCCCGTCCTGATATGGTTTGTTTAAGTCTATATAGTTTTCTCCTCTCACGTTTGACGTCCCGTTTCGCCACGTCAATGCCTAGAGATTCATTCCAACGAGCAGGAAAATGAGTCGCCACGTGGCGAAGAAACCATGTGAAGAGGACACGTGGACGTACACGTGTAGAGAGACGAATAAAAGGAGATCGAGAGAGAGAGAGAGAGAGAGAGAGAGACATTGGATTGCCGCAGGGGGCGGCGCCTGTAGCTGCGAGGTGGTTCACAGGCGCAGCGCGTGCATGCAGCGGTCGGTTAGAGAATTTGAAGCGGTCGAGAAGATCCGACGACCATCTTACCTTGGATTTCATGAACTTAAAACAGGAAACGGGCATGTAGATGGGCCCACGGGTTCCACCTATAACAGATTTTTTTGTGGACTGGTCAACTAAAGAAGATCGATCCACCTCTGTGGATATGTACATTTTTATTGACAGAGAGGTTTTCAATTCTATATGCGAGAAGTAGGGTGCAGGATTCTTCTCTACTGGCAACCCAAAAAAACTGTCAAATTCGAGCCTAGGGTGCCTATTGGCCTATGGCCAGTCGATAACTTTTGAAACCTTCCTATAAGAATGTGATAAATCATGGCTATTTTTTCTTTTTTCCAATTTTTTTTATAAAATTCAATAGTGAATAAACTTTGGAGCAATGTAAAACTTAGATTGTGCCAATTCGAGGGACATTGTGTGCTTATGTATGAAATGATAGAATTGATTACACTATATTTATGTGTTATACTTTCCCGTGGAATTTCATTCTTTGATCGAAAACATTTTGGGGAAAAATAAACAAGTAAAAACTTCAATTTCATATTGTATTCATGTTGTTTGGTGCCAGGAGAAAGAGCATTTTCAGCAATAAGATGTCCTTCTATGGTTCTACCTTCTGTAGAAGATTGTAAAAAGTGAAATCAGATGACCCGTAAAAAAATTTGTTTTCTATTCACCAATTAGATAAAAGTTTACTTTCTAGAGTGCCAAGTTCAAGTTCAAATTCAAGACATAAACCAGGACATGCTGGGATCACCATTAAAGAGAAGCCTAATCCAAGGAATCATTCCACATGACTATCATTATATGAAATGCGAGAGGTCTAAATAGACCCTCGATGTAAGCTGATGCTAGAAATGCATATCGGACTTTGAAACTAGTTCATTTTCTGTCAATATCATAAAATTGTCTTTCGTGAGCTTTAGTCATATATTAATTTTTGAGTCTTTATCATTTGATTTGATTTCTATTGGGTATGTCCCATTGGGAGTGTCTAATATCCATGTTAGTTTGTTTGTCCTCCCCTTCTGTAATTTATTATTTGAGAAAATAAAGAATTAACTAACTCTTCAGAAAAAAAAAGTGATTTTCTTTCTGCAGAATATGCTTTCACCATGTAAAAACGGATACCATTATTCCTCAAAGATCATTTTTATTTTCTTTGCAAAATGCTTCCTACTAACATATTGCTTAGCTTAAATGCATTTAACTGATCCAACAATCAATCAAATATGAGACCAACATGAGTTTCACTGTATTCATGAAGTTACTTTTTTAATTGTTTGAGATAAATATAACTTTGTTATGATATTATATCAAACATAAATATTACTTTTGTTAAGGCACGGGGCATGCTGAGGAATTTGACTGAGTAATTTGCTCCCTTAGTCTTAATATAATAGGGTTGCTTGTTTACATGGAATTTAGTTTTTAGAAATTTATGGTAAAATGGGTTCAGATGAAGGACCATTATAAAGGGAAGCAGGGAAGGATAGACAAAAATATAGATGAGACTGCGACTTTCCTAGGATTTGATGTACTAAAGTGATGGTTGGGAATATACTTTACACTATAGGAGAAATTATTTATAAGCTATTTGCGGATCTTCACCTTTGAGTCTTCAATTTTTCATTTCTTAGAACTCTTAGGAATTTAATTCTATGCAAATGAACACACCATCAATAAGAGCAAGTCTATCTGTGCATGCTTCGTGCAATTTACATACACATACATATTCTTTCCTATTCTGAAAAAATAACATGTTGTACTGTAGCACTCTCATGATTAAGTGGTGTTGGCACCTTGCTATCACACATATGCTCAGGAATTAATTTCAGTGTCTTTTAGTTGAAAGTGCCACTCCTAATCAGTAGACCAACTTAGCAGCAATAACCCGCTTTATTTTCTTAGTTTACGTGGTCTCAGAGTAGGGCAAGGTTTCAACTTTTTCTTTCCTCCTGCCCATTTCTTCGATAACCCGGTTATATTCTCTTTCTTCCTCTTTGGATCCAGGCTTGCGGTTTTCCCATAGCCCAGCCCAGAGCCCAGTAAAGAGGTTTTCCTCTCTACTCAGGAATCTCGTTCCCTCAGTGGCCTGCGCCCCATCTAGCCTTCTCTAGAAGATCAGGCTCACCTTCAAATCTAGCAACTCGGGTGCCAGTCCCCACAGCTCAATGGGCCCCACACCTTAAAAAAATTTAATGATAATGACAACGACTCCAAGATCATGTTAAAAAAAAAAAAAAAAAAAAAAAACCCTTAGGGTCTGGTTACTTCGTGTATTTGAATTCCTGGGACTCATAAAGAATTCTGAGTCTAAAAGTAGTTGAGAAGCGAAGGCAAATATCCAAAAGTAACAATCAAATAATGTCCCCTTCAAGACAAAATAATATCCCCTTCTAATCTTAGGAGAGATGAATTCCCACCCATCATGCTAGTAATTCAAATCCTAATAAAATTGTGATCCTATCTACATCTCTACTTTATAGCCTTCACTCCTTACCAACAATCTCATGTCAAATCCTGTTTGACCATGATTTTCTATGTATACAATTCCCATACATACAAACAGGCCCTTAAGGTATATATACAAATATACACAAATAAAATATAACTGAGTTGAACCGGATTTAGCTTCAACTGAGTTTATGAGGCCGCCATGATAAGCTCTATTAACTCATTTATCTCATGTGTCAAACTTGAGATCGAGCCTATCAAGCTGTTCGAATCAGCTCAATTCCACCATAATTTCAGTCACTATCATGTCTACATGTATCGGTTTTGAGTCATTATCAAAACACGAATATGCATCAATTGTCTCAATTTTTTTTTTTTTTTAAACATATGACCTTTTGCTGGGAAGTATGCCTTAACACTGCGCTAAGCGCAATCAAAATAAAGAAAATGGTTTAACACATTTGATGTATTATTTCTTTTGAAAGCGAAGTCGGTCAATATATGTAGGACCGACCTTTCACCATGACTAGCCAATAGATCTCAAACATGGGTTTGGCCCACATTGTACTTGAACCCAAACCTGATTAAGTTTGTTTTACCTAAATTTGGACCTGCCGAGCGGATCTCATAATGGGTGATCTGAACCCAGACCAATTTTTCATTTGGGCCTAAAATAAGGCCAAATACCTGATTTTTGCCAGTTGGATCACTCAGGTACATAGGTATCTAGGCCAATTGTTTTCTTCAACTCATCATCTTACTAGTCTAATAGAACACTAGGCCTAACATCAATTCCACACAAACCCATTTTTTGTTCATCAGCCCGCCCAAGTTGGCTCCTCTGTCCTTTTCCCTCTTCACAATTGGAGACCACCAACTAGGCAACTAGCCAGGCACACGTAGCTTTCTGCATCAGAGGGTAAGTGAAGCCACAACAGAAACTATTCTAGAACTTCAATCATTTGGCCAGTACAGCGGATCCCATCCACATTATGCCACCCACTTACTTTGGTCGAGAGGGGCCCACTGTACAGGACCACCAATGACCGCACCATGTTCATCTTCCCACATTTCCTTCTTAACATCATATAAAGGAAGCTTTATATAACCATAGCAAGCCTGCCCAGTGAAATACTCGACGGCCTATGCAGTCCACCCTTCCCATTGGCTGCACAGCCTGGGGGGCCCTTAATTAAGGTGAGTCCAACGAATGCTTAATTAATTTGAAAGAGTAGCTCAATATCCTCCTGACTCACTGGAAAAGGTCCCAAATTCGCCAGTACTTTGCTCACCCTTCAATTTCACTCAACAATAACAAAGGGTGAAAGCGAAAAAAGGAGGAGGGGAAAGGGACATCTGCACAGCATGTCCCTGGAAGAAAGAAATGCACCCCCTCCTTTAACTTCAACAAATTGACAAAGCTTCTGCCTAACCCCTCAAAACTTTTAACACCTAACATTCAATTTGTTTATTATAAGAAAAGAAGCAACAACTGCAATTAGAAAAAAACAGACAGAAAAAACAGGCATCTGTTTGGATGGCAGTACACAATAAAAAGAAATGCTTGTAACATCAGCAAACAACTCTCTTCACTGTCAAGAAAACCCACCTCAACAGCAAGGAGAGCCAGGTGGGAACAACATGAAAAGAAGGAATAGCCAAGGGTTCTGCCCTGCAAAAACACAAGGCTCCTTAAATGAGGTGAACATGGTGACCCAAATCAGTAATCTAATGTTTTCCAACATGGATGATGTCCCAACAATTTCCAAGATTGAAAGATTATAGCCATCCACTCTTTTGATCTTTTTGTAACCTATTGTCGCTTTCTTTTCTGAAATAATCATTTACAGACCATAAAAGAGTTACTCTTAAAATATTGAAGTGTTGAGCCATCACCTGTGCACAGATCTGATTCTTCCAATATTGACGTGTTGAGCCATCACCTGTGCATAGATCTGACTCTTCCAATATTGGAGCGTTGAGCCATCACCTGTGCACAGAAGATCTCATCAGATGAAAGGCCTGGAATAACCCGAGCAGGCTATGCATTTGCTGTAGTCCCTGTCAACTCAAAAAAAAATTCCACAAACCCAAGCTTCTATTTAATCATCTCTCTGCCAAATTGTGAACTTCTCAGAATCACAATCACCAATCCAGCAACAGCAGCAGCAAAGGGGGGAGGAATGAAAAGAAGAATGCAATTGAAGAAACTCTCTCTCACCATCTTCTTCATCCTTTCAGCCGCCTCCATTGTCAGACTCCTCCGATTTGTAAGTAACACCTCTTCCTCTCCCCCACCTCTTACTCGCAAACTGTCTGTTGCGAACTTATGCCGCTCTCCATCAAATACATGCGGGGAGACGACGCCATCTTCACGAGTGTCAGATACGCCCATACAGCATATTAATTCCTCTGCTGTTGCCACCCTCACCAACAAGGAATTCCGCCTTCTAGCAGATCTCATCTCTGTAAAAGCACCATGCAACATGCTTGTCTTCGGACTTGGACCCCAATCCCTTCAGATCTCCTTGCTCAACACTGGAGGAACTACCATCTTTCTAGAAGATGATGTGGAAAAGATCAAAGCAAGTGCTCCTAAATTCAAAGCTACACAAATCTACAAGGTTGAACACAGGAAGGCAGCCGGTGAAGCATATGAGTTGCTCAGGCAGGCAAGAAAAGATCCCTCTTGCACACCTCATGCCAGACCACTGCAGGCCTCAAGGTGCCCCCTGGCGCTGACATCACTGCCGAAAGTAGTGTATGATCGCAAGTGGGACGTGGTGATGATTGATGGCCCAATTGGAGATGGACCAGAGGCACCAGGTAGAATGGCAGTAATCTACAGCGCTGGTATATTGGCAAGAGCCGGTAATATGACCGATGTGGTGGTCCACGACATAGATCGGACAGTTGAGAAGTGGTACTCGTGGGAGTATTTATGTGAAGAAAACTTGATGTCTTCAAAAGGAAAATTGTGGCACTTCAGGATTGTGGGTGATTTGAAATCTACTAGTTTTTGCCCAAACACAACATTCCATACTAGTTTTTTCCCAAACACAACATTCCATATTGACTCGTCTAACTCTTCTGTCATGGTACGATGAAAGAAATAGGAAAACCTTGCTGATTAGGTTATTTATCATCCATGAGTATGCTAATTCAGAATCAAGATTGAACAACTCTTTGTCCTTGAATCAACAGTTAATTCTCGTTGCTACCATGCATCATCAGATATTGAGTACAGACTGATTTTCAGCACAATTAAAGAAAATGTAGAAGCACAGAACCGGGTGATCAATAAGGTAGATTGTATTGTATTGTAAGTACTCATATTAACAAGAGGTCGGCGGTGACTACAGATGTGGCATCAAAAAAACAACAGAGGATCTAGTGCAGTAAATGGAATCAATGCAGGCAAGCTCATGCAAATCTTCAGTGAATGTCAGGTCACAAGAACATCATTCTAGAGACTGATTCAATGAAGTCAGTCAATTTCATGCTTATAAAGGTGAAAAAAAATTAGAAGTTCAACATCATGATAGATCCACTTCTTGATCTTGCCACATGCTTTCTATGAAAGAAACATCATCGCCGATAACATGGTGCACACCAGATTTGGAGGAACTCGACAAGCTTCAAGCCAGAGTTGAGACAGCATCGTTGATCCTTGAGCTTTTGTGTGAGGTGTATTCAGTGAGCCAGACCCCCATCAAAAAGACCATTTATGGGTAGATAAATGACTGCACCATCAGCAGATTTCTGAGAGAGAGAGAGAGAGAGAGAGAGAACATCTCTCACAATTTTTCATCATTGAAAATGTTGCTCTCTGACAATTTTTATCATTGAAAATGTTAAAAGAATCTGTACTTCCTCCAATATGACCATGTTAGTGAAATGTGCCATCATTCTCCCCCACATCCCTTCGCTGCATTTTAAATGGAAAAACAAACAATAAGCCAACTGTCAAGCTGCATTCTACTAATATCCCACATGCAATACAATTAAAGTAAATCAAGCAGAACATGATCTAGGCCAATGAAAGCATCAGCAGATCTATTAGCTCTGTATGATCTTCGACCCAAGGATGTCATACCATCATCAGCCTCTACTTTTCAGTTTCTAAATGTGGGTCCATGATTTGGTGATGCAGATATTGACAGGCCCAATGATGAGATAAGATAGAAAACACCTTACAAGTATAGGTCCATGGTTCGGTGATCAAGATACGGACAGGCCCAATAAGGATATCTGACACACCTTGAAAGGATAGCCATCTAATATTTGGCCATTTTAACATATAAAGGGAATTACTGATTATTCTTTTATTAAGCATCCAGTCAATTGGCTACTTTTGAGGCATGACGGGCCCATTGGCTCACCAGTCTGTATTATGGAACCATAGACCCACTGCTATGGAATGGAAACAGAGGAAATTATGCAAAGTCTTGGTTGAGGATCAAATAATTCCACTAGATTTATGTAACTTAGGGCCCGTTTGGTAATTTTACTTGTAAAGTCAAGTCAAGTAAAGTAAAGTTAAGCATCAAATCAAAATCACTTCAATTCAAAACTCACTCCTCCTTTCTAAAAAAAAAGTCAAAAAGCAACTACCATTATTTACTAAAAGACAAAAAAACTCCATTTCCCCATACAAAAAGTCAAAAACATTCCATCCTAAACAACTAAAAACAAAATACCATCATAACTCACTTATATTTTATTCTTTCTTTTCATTTCACTTTACTCCACTTTATTTTAAAAGTAAAATGCCAAACAGGCCCTAAGAAAGGGGGAAACAAACCAGCTACATTTAAAATATCGATCACATGCGCTTGAAAGGATGCCAGCAACATAATCAAAGGACAGATACCGATAGAGAGGAAAATAATGCTTTCAGAAAAAAAAATAAAAAAATGGTGAGATTTGATAGGAGACCTGTTGTGTCTTAGTTGATAAAGCAGATAATTCTTGTCAAAACAAGGAAGCTAGCTATCACTAGGGTCGTTCGTGGAGCCAACCCAAGCTTTGCACAAGCGCCTCTCACATTGTGCTGGATTTGAGCTGTGTTTTTAGCTATGTAGATAGGCCTGTGCTTTATTTTCTAGCCCAGAATTAAATGCTCAATTCCTGGGCTGATGTGTGCTCAAAGGCCCAACTAGGTGGCATGGCCTAGCATGACATGTTTAACACAAAAACAATAATTTGTACATGGGCTGGGCCCATACCTCAGGCCCATGAGATGAATTGGGTCATAGTGACATCATCAATCAAATCAGTTTGAACGGTAAAACAGGTTTGAAATGAACACCCACCCAATGCAATGGTTAAGGTCTTGTCTAGTTTTCCCCGTGATCGAGTGAAGGAAATTTACTAAGAAAGGTCTCGCCCAGTTTTAGAACACTGTTTACAAGTGTCCTCCATTGCAACTTCTACAGCATGATCTTTGGGGTTGTAGAGCTTACCGCTCTTTTGCTTTTGTATGGTTGTATAACAATTGAAGCCTCAGATGTGTTCTCAATGTTGAACAACCTTTGTTTCTCCATTTCAAACTCCTTTCTAGATTCCTTTCGAGTTCCTGCTTGCCAAACTCTGCCAAAATTAGGAAGCCAGCTGTCATCACAATTGTTAGCAGAAATCTCTCCTTTTTTCTCCCTTTCAAGCTCAATCCTTCTTTTTTCAGCCCATGCAGCTCCCACTCGTTTAGGGTTCAGCTTCCGAGACTTATGTAATTGATCTGAATGAGAAACAACATCATTCATGTGCAGATCCTTGGTCACTCCAAGGTTTATCCCACTTTCCTCCCCCATTTCCAACCAGGGAGGAGGAGCTCCAGAATGCACATTTGCGATAGGCTCTTCAGGCAATCGACCTATCTGAGTGAAACTCTGAAACACTAAGAAAAGGTGAAAAGGAATAAGAGGTGAACGACAATTTCATGTCGGTATAAATTTTTTTTTGGAGGAAAAAAAAAAAGCAATATGAAAAATGAGATGAATACCCTGGATATTACTCTCTCCAATATCTTTTTGTTGAACCTAGAGTGCAAAATAAAAGTGTCATAAACGGTGTTACATGTTACTGGTCTGATTAAAATTTACAGATTAACTGACCCCACAGTCAGTAAAAGAAATGATGAAAATAACTGGTGAGGATGAAAGGCATGCAACAACATTTTCTTAGAGATGATCTACAGACATAAAATTGTCTCCTCATTTAAACAGCACAAAAACATCACCATAATGTTGGGATGCAAAAACTCAATATATAGTAAAATATAAAGCCTTTTCTGGAATAATTGGAATTCTATTGAAGCTCTCTATTCTCTCCAGTAGAAGTCCCTACGATCCTCGTGGGAGGAACACAATAATTTGAACTCACAAAGAATCAATTTAACTTGGATGGTGGTGGCTGAAAAGCTTTTTTTTTTGGGCTGTTGGCACTGATTCATTTTGACTCCAACGCCTCCTACACCACCAATAGCAATTTTAGGGAGACAAGGAGGTGGTTTCATAAAACAAACAAAAGTCTCATTATTTTGATTCGTCTGAATGAAGATTGCTTGAAACTGCTTTTTTTTTTTTTTTTTTAAAGTGCTCAAAAAATAATACCTGTGCTACAAGTGCAGGTAGTATAAGCAGAGAATCGCACAAAATTTTATATCCACAACTGGGGTAGTTCTTTATCTTCTCAAGGCAGTCCCCACTCCCCAGTAGCTAGTGCTAGGACGTGACTCCTTCAAGTGGAAGGAGACTAAAGAAAAGCTGTAAACTGAGGATAGCAAAACAGTATTTACCCATGAGGCTTTTCATTGAGGCGGAGTACATTAAAGGCCACCCTTAGAATATGTACAAATCCATACTGTTTACTGGGAGGCAACTATGAAGGTGCATACTCTTTCCAAAATAGGCACATCTCATTCATGCATTGCCGTTGCCTCATTTTTTGCAGATTGTAGTGCATTTGTTCTTCTACTGAAATCTTCCTTTGACAAGATATAAAGTAATCATCAATGCAGTTACATTTATACAGGCATGTTAGCATGTCAAGTTTCCCAAAATTCCCCAGTCCAACACAAGTCAAATAAGTTGCTAATAAAAAAATAAAGTCATAATAAAGAAATTCCAAAGCACACACTCCAATATTAAGCATATAACCATATCACCAAGTTGAGATGTCACACCATATACAAGTTTTAGACAGAACAAAATTACAATGAGTTCATAAGCTCCATGGTTAATAGTAGAACGAGTTTCAAAGTCATAATGAATTTAAGCATAAACAAACTTACCCATGAGTCATTATGAAAAGAAGTAGCTGTACTTCCTCTACTGTTGCTGAAGCATGCATGCTGGCTTTCCATGCAGACTGCATCATGTGCAAAGTAGTTGAAAAGCAAGGCAAACCACATTGCAGAGGATGCCATCTAATGAAAAACTAACCTGAAAGACTGGATATATATATATATATGACCCTCGCTACGGTAAAAAAAATAAAAAAATGCAGTTGTTCTCACCTGTATGATGACCGGCAGTGCTTTTTATAGTACTCATTCCTGGGACATCCATATTTCTATGGGTGCTCATTGACAGAGGAACAGCATCATATGGTACAGCAGCAGAGTTTGCAGCTCGAGTAACCTCTGGATGAGATACCTGATAACTCTCATTCGTATTACATTGTAAAGGCATAACACTGTTTGAAAAGCTTGATTTAAAAGAGAAGTTTGAAGTTTTCTCAAATCTATCGGTAGTGACAGAATTAAGTTTATAGTGGATATCTTTTGAAGGCCCAGATAAATGTACAAAGGATCCTTCACTTGATGATGAAGCCGCATTCTTCAATGATTTGCAGTTCTTCTCCCACTGCACTTAAAATGTAACAGTCATCAACCTTAAGCAATTTTTGACAACATAAACATAGGAAGAAAGGATATCCACTATAGATATTAAGCATGCTATTATTGAACAGAATGCTAATCACATAGACATAATATATATCAGAATGCTTTTGATCTAAGATCTTAATATATGACTGCACTTATGCAGTACAATATACCAAAATTATCAACACATTGATAGGAAATATGGAAATGATTTACTCTAAAATTGTCAAAATTTAACCAGGAAGCATGCTAAATTGCAGTGAAAATATCATTATAAAAGGCTTAATAGATTCCACTTGAATTACAACCTTGTTTGACTTGGTTGCACCTCCATCCACTCAGAATTGACTCCCAGCACACAAGTACAATAGGCACCACATACATGAAGTTCAAGCTCCAAATCAGGTGAATCCGACTGTCAATGCAACAATATCCTAAAACCAGGCCAGTGAGACTAACCTTATGTCGGCTTTGAGGAAAGAAGACGACAGCCTCAGGGACAGGGAGGAAGGGAACAACTGACTAAATATAGTGGCTTGGATTGTTTTCGAATAGGATCATATCAATAGATGACCCCAACTAAGAGCAGCTAGAATGACAATGTGTGTCCCAGTTCACACTTCTGCTGGGTACGATGTAAGTAGGGAAGCAAGTAGGCTTAGCAAAATATTTTACTTATGTTTCATACAATATGAATTGTTCTAGGGATACATTATGGACCAACTAATTTCCAAAAAGACAAAAAATCCATACATTCGCATGTAAATCCCACCACCTATTTCTTAGCCCAATTTTTGAAAGCTACACACACATATTTGAATGGTTGAAAGCTATACATATACGCATTACAAATGAATAAAATGATCCTGTTTGATAAATCCATACAAGTGGCCCAATCAAAATCATTCAGATGGCAAGGCCTCTGTTATACATCTGGCAATCGGATTGCACATAGATGGATAGCATGAAAGTATATCCAGTCCCATTTTCAATTGCAAAACATTGACAAGGAAGATGAGTTGATTCATTCACATGAATAGGATTATGGGATTTTGTTCCATCTGGAATTCTGGATAGACCATCAGGCCTCAAACTCCCGTGCTGTAAAGAAATTCCCAATGATATGTTCATTATTGAGATTTTTAGCAAAAGGGACTACTTCTATTAAGCAAAATTAAGAATCAAATCCAAACAAAACCTGCTAAAATTGTTAAAGACCTATTAAAAAAGGGGTAAGTCTATCAAATAGCTTTCAAGTGAAGGAGCTGCACATTAGAGGAACCCTAATACTCTAACTCTTAACAATTTACAGGATCCCTCGAATTCAACTGTATAAAGCTTTAGTGCCCAAATAAGTCTGGCAGGTGCAATGCCTACTGCCCAGATCTTCATCAATTACCATAACATTCCAGGTTCCCACTAAAATATTCAAATTAACAAACAATTCAGGACAACCCGAAGAAATTCCATGAGCCTTCAATTCCGGAAAAGAACAATGCACGGTGACAAACAAACAGATAGAGAGCAATTGTAATGGATAGGAGAAAAACCCTAAAACCAAGCAAATTCCCTAGCAATACCAACAATACCTTGTCAAGATCCGACTCAGAAACCCTAAACGAATCGACTCGATCCATTCCTCCACCATACTTGCGCAAGAATTCCCTGACATTGTTCAAGTGCTCCGCGCCCGCCAGGTGTTTGATAGAATTCTCACTAGAAAAACCACAAGGAGATGTCAAAACAAAGAGAACCCAAAACCCTAGAAAGCAAAAGCCAAGAGAGAGAAAGGGAAATACCAGGCGAAGGAGCTACGAAGCTCAGAGATGTGTGAGTCGCAGAAGACGCACCAGAGGCCGTTTCGCAGGGCGTGGTGGTGGGGAAGAGAGGAAGGGTTTTTAAGAAAGGATCGGAGGTCTGAGAGCTTGGAGAGGAAGCGAGAGAGGAACGAAGAGAGGGATTTCTTGTGGTTTGGAAAGTAGATGTGACCACGTCCTTGCTCGTGGTTGAGCTTACACACCTTGCAGAACTCGAACTGTCTCTTCTGCTTCTGCTTCTGCTTCTTTTTCTCCTTCTCCATGTTGTTGTTCATCTTCTTTCTCCTCGTTTGGTATAGAAATGGCTCCGATTCTTCTACTTCTGGACCAGAGATGCGAAGAGGGACTGAGGGAGACGAAAAGAGCAGCGAGGGCTTCGTTTTTCCCCATAGGAAGCCTTAATGGGGCCACCTAGGGCCCCACTGATCATTGGACACGTGGGATGAAAAGGGACAGATCGTATTTAGATGAGGCGAGGTTTCAAGTTTTGGGGCAATCCATCCCTCTAAGAAAATAAATTTCACTTTTGATTCAACGGTCCAATCCGTTGAAAGACTCGATGGATCTAGTGTGCTTAAGGAGGCTCATGTGTGTAGATGATTCGAATATATTATAGTCAGGATAACATAGTGGGGGATTGATGCGTATAAATATATATATAAAAGATTTATACGAAAAAATTGCAAATCTAGATTAGATTAATTTATTAAGAGTGACACTAAAAATATCAAATTAAGGTGTCGTACGGAACAAAAAGATAACTTTGCCCTAGGATTTTAATCACGAGCGGAGCGCCGCCGTTTTGGTCACTTCAAACTCACTAATCACTTAGATTTATTGTGTTTTTATCGGCAGTAGCATTGTGTTTTTGGGACCCTGTTGTCACACACTTACAAGTGCTGATCAGCGCGAACAAATGGCTCCCAAAGCGATGGCATGCAATTAATTTCCACCCACCCATTAGCCATGTTAGACGCTACAATTTTATTTGGGGTCATTTGTCTTAACACCGTGACACCCGGTCACTCTACAATAGCTCGCCATCAATTCAAAGTCCGCACAATTTTAGGGACCATTTGCCAGAACGAGTAATTTACCAAGCCAAAGCTCGCCCCGACCCATAAATGTAACGCATCTATTTTTATTTATTTTTTTGGGTATAAGTAACGCATTTAGTGTTTTTTTTTTTTTGTTGTATAAGTAACGCATCTAGTTTTGTAACTGATTTACCCATCAACTGATTAGAAAGCTCGGTCTAACCTGATATTTATAAAGTAGGTCGAGCTAGAGCTTAGGCAAGCTATGGCGTTTTATTTCTAAAGTCGGAATGGAGTAGATATGCCTTTATTCAACCCATAAAAACCCTTGCTTCGGATCCGAATAAAACGGATATATCACTTATGTTTTAGATTCATGAGATATTGAGGTATGAATCCGGATTCACGCATATAGGGTCCAAAACATTCAGATCTAGAATTGGAACCTTGTATGTTCCAACTTAAGAAACCAGATGGAGGACGATTACATTCACACACACGGACATAGGCATTTGCTCATGGCTTTTGGGTGGTTTAGACTTGATCATCAATCCGAATGGACCATCTAACGCCACCCGCAAGCACTCTCCGCCCAAGCCAATATGTCATGGATACCAAGGAGCTAGATCGACGACCTTTTTTTCTTTTCTTATTTAAAGCATTAAAGTTGAGTGCCACATATCAAGAACCTTTTCTCTATAAAAGATCAATGGATTAAAAGCATTAGACATACTTGAAACTTTCTTCTTGATTCCCCTTGTCCTATTATTTGTGGGGCTCTTACATACATGCAATTTGGGCTGAGCTCGGGCAATGGCCTAAACGCAAAACTACTGTTGATGCACTGCCTCATGTGGGTGGCGTCGTGCTTCGGAAGAGGTCACAAATGGGCGAGGATTTCTTTGTTCAAGCTTCTGTGAGCCCGGATTGATTACTTACCGGGTCAAACTACTCTCTATGAATTGACACTTATCCAACTATTTCCTTTGGGTTGAAATCCCAAAGAAAGTCTCCTAAAACTGTGAACCGGAAGGTCGTAAGTCATGCATGGTTGATCCATTGGAGTTGATATTCGGGTCCCTTTAAAATCTTCCCATCTAGCCGCCGCACCTTGGGCAATGGTCTTAGGTGAGTTCATTGCACCGGTGACACCATCAAGTTTATCACCAGCGGCGGACCTACATGGCCGTCCTAGGTCAATTTTGAAATTGCCTTAGATTTCAGCATGCATGGACCTATCCTTTAATATAACTAATAAACAATCGCACCACATCTTCGTGCGATTCTCTTTCGACATCTTCTATTTACTAAGAGTTCAAAATGCTTCTCACGCCGATTAAGCTTCTCGTCCCTGGTCCTCTCGTAGTTATTTTCTCTCTATCACCAAATAACCCTAAATAAAGTAATCTCCCCCTCCTCAGATGCATATCTACACTTCTGAAGATGACCAAATCACTATCGGACACACTTTGATCTTCAATTTCTTCATAAATTAGACCTTATGGTTTATATGTTTGGATAACTTGACTTACATTTAAGTGGCAATTCTTCTTCTATGTCATGACCCCATGACCAACTATAGAGAATTATTGTTGCAGCTAAGGTAAGTGCAGGTAACCAAATTCCTTAGATCCAAATAGAGCCCCTTTGGAATCAAATAGGGTAATTGGGTGCTCACCCAAATTATCGTTTCAGGACATCCAAATACCTAGGATTAAAGAAAATAATATCTAAGCTGTTTTGATGATGATGAATTGATGAATACTTAAATTTGGGAGAGGAAGTGGGAAGAACTTTCAAATGAGCAGGAGATCTGAGCATGAAAAAAAGTTTTGTGTCTATTTAATTACAATATATTTTCTGTTTTGATATTATTAATGTGAAAAAACTTAGCAAAGTCGAGCAAAAGTTCAGCCCCACCCAAGCAAAAATTCTAGGTTCACCACTGTTTATCGCACAACATCGGAACGCTGCGTATCCATGTATGTAATTTTATGTTAGTCCCAACTACACAATCATCCAAGAGGACTATCTCTGTTGGGCTATTTTGGCCCACTACGAAACAAGGAGATGGTCAGAAAGGGGAGGCCTATTCAATGAATGAGCACTGCCTATACAAGGACTAGTACATGGGCAAGACTGTCAACGGGCCTGACTGGCACCAAAGTCCATTTACAATATATACAATTAAAAAGTCCAAGCTCGATCCTGAGTAACGGTCCGACAGGCCTGAGCCCATTTACAATTGATGAGTCCAACTCTCGGCCCGGGTTCAGGTTCAATCCGACATAGATTGTAGTTTCGTATCTGAATATAATGACTGTTTGGGAAATGAGACGACCCATTTAATGAGTCCACCCATTTGGAGGCCCATTACACAGTGCGCCCATATCTAGCTTTGGGACTGAACCCAAATTCACAATAAAGAAAATCTGAGGGAAAAACACAAAAACCCCATTTCACGTCACTAATGTATGCTACATGTTATTATTGTTATGTTTAATATATAAGATATACATAATAGATACACAAAAACAGAAAGGTGGTAGAAAGAGTTAATTTTGCTTAAATCCCTAGACAGGGATCTGGGTTCAGCCTGTCGGACCAAATGCAGGTCTATGTCAGACTAAGTCCACCAGATCCAGGCCGGCAGCATCAGGCACACTGGTAGCCCAATATGTAGTTTTTTTAAACGTAAAAGCCCTATATGTAGCTAGTGAACACCAATCCAGATTTTTTTAAAGCTTGGTTGGACCAGGTTATCGAGGCCTAGAGTCAGGTTCTTGGGCCAGTATTGGATCAAGATCCCATTTATTATTCTGCCTAAACTAAAGGTTCATGCCATTAATAGTATGAAAATTTTTAAAAAAAAAACTGTAAACTGTATGTATCCAATAGAAAAGTTCATGTACTAGAAAAAAAGGGGCTTAAGCAGGTTTTCCGCCGTACGAATCCGCGGGGGTGACCTCAAGTGCAGTATTTCAGCCGTTGCAAAGAGCGGAAAACCTGAATTTACTGCTTTTCGTCAGTTTAGAATTTTGGGGTTTTCCGCCATTCAGTACAGCGGGAAACCTGCATTTTTGCCCTTTTCTCCTTAGGGCCTGGTTGGTCTGGGTGGTGGGGTCCATTGTGATGCATGAGTATGATTTTTCCAAAATGCAAGATTAACTATTGGCAAATAAATATAATGCAATATTAACTATTCTCAAATAAATATAAAATAAAATATTATAATTCAATATTAACTATTCACAAATAAATATAAAATAACTTTCGTGATAGACCCCAAGGTCAAAAACCAATATCATTTCGGTTTTTGGGATCAAGTCCTTACAAATATGTTATACTTTTTAAGAAATCTTTTAAATGTAATGAAGAGAACTCTTTGCATAAAATGAAGCTTTCAAAAAAATAAGGATTAAAAAGTCTTAAAAAAAAAATTCATTGAAAGACTCAGGCTTCAACTGGACATGGGCCTTCATTGGACCATGACATGAAACTAGTAGGCTTGGACCTAGTATTGAAAGTTCGTGTCAGACCCAGACCGGACATGGGACTCTTAATTTTTGTCTGGCTCAAACTAAGGCCCATGTAGGCGTGGCTGAAGTGTTTGCGTTTACCACATGGGTCTCAAAATCTAAAGAGCTTTACGATAACAACATAGATGCCTTAATTCGAGAGTATTGAATAGTTCAGACATGAAGCAGGGGCCCACAAAGGTGCAAAAAATCCTATCTATGGCGCTTGAGATGGCGTAAGGCGATGGCCCAAATTTCACTCCAGCCACGGTGATATATGCACATGGTTTGGATTGATCACACCAAAACTATATCCACATACGATCATCAAAATTATTATTATGCTACTTTGACCAAAAACTTGAATTATTTTTAACACATGAATGTAATAGTCTTATTATCTAGTAGTTTAGATAAATTTTTTTTATGGCCAATGATCAATGAAGGATACTGTGCAAGAACACCTGTGCGACCCGGCACCACCTGGTCAATCCAATCCCACCAGCATAAATTCTCCCCACCCACCACCCACCACCCACCACCCACCTATACGTCTCAAGGCCCATGAGTTTTTCACTAATCTGAATGGATTGGACAGATAGATTAAAAAAAGAAAAAAACTTTTGCATTTTAAAACTATTAAGATTTAAGGCCTCAAATCAAGGTTTTAGGATCATGGTTTAAAATCGCGGTATTGGTCGCGGTATCGGCCGAGACAAAAAACCGATATGATATCGATATCGGTCGCGGTTATCGATTCGTCGCGGTGTAAATTTTTCTTTTAATCCAAAAAGATTCATAAAAAATATCCAAAAAATCCAGAATATTAGAAAATGCTGAAAAACAATATTTTTTTCCATTAGTAACAACAATAAATCAAAATATCGGTCACCTTAAGTTATGAGTCCTATCTGTGTTGTAGTTCGCTGTCTTCTCCAGTATTTCATATAATGCAACTATTATTTTGGCTCATGGTCAATTTGTTAGTGTAAAATATAAGATAACATAACAATTATCTATACACTATTAATAAGCTATTAGTATTTACTATTTAGTAGCATAAATACTCCAACAATTTTTTTTTAAAGGAGATGATTTAAAAAAGCACCATTTTTCTACACTCAAAATCATATTTATAAATAGATCTAGCATGAAAGTATATAGATCTAAGTGAAGAATACAGCACAAACCCAAAAATGACGTGCAAATGATATTTTCATTCTTTTTATGCTTTATCTAAAAATAAAAATAAGAGAGTTAAGTTGATTTTCTCTTACTAAATAAAATAATTTCTTCAAGAAATAGTTTTGGAATTTGGAAAATATAAAAGAATGGGCTATGGAGACATGGTTGCTCTAAGGAGATGAGGGGAGAGGAGAAAAAAATTGGAGAATAGGGAAAAAGTTACAAAAAATTAGGGTTTTTGATCATTACTCCTTCGTAGTCCATCTCGGCCGATATTTTGACCATATCGGCCTGACTCAGTATCACGGCAAAATATTTTTGCAGTATGGGCCGATATGAACCGGTATTGGCCGAGATTTTAAACCATGGTTTGGATGATGGCATTGGCTTGATATTTCATATATTGGCTAATCCCATTTGGATCTTTCCATCCCCACCTCACCCTTAATCGGGGTGGTCCCGCACCTAAGCACAGCCATGCCATGCAAACAAAGGGACCCTCAAAATGCCAAACAATTTGGGGATGACATATCCAAACCAATACAAAACTGCAAAGGGAACTCAATTCTTTAAATCAAATAATTTCACCCATCACAGATCTCATGTGTAATCCGAACTACAGTGAAGGTCAAGCCCACAACCCATGACGGATGCTTCTTTTTTTTTTTTCCTTTTTTACAAGAAAAGCATACAAACTCTACAAAAAGTATTTCATCCTGTCATCTCTCCTCATAGCATTGTATACCGCTTGAACCTGAAAAAACACAACCAATCTGCATGTCAGAGTAGCATTCCTTCTGTGGGAAGGTTTACAGAGGGGCCCGCAACCTCATTTAACAATAAACTTTCCATCCCTAATCTCACAGGTGTAAGGCCAATTCTTGATGATCCGTATTAATAAATCTGACTAGCCATTTCTGATTCCCAATTGTTGAGCCCCCCTAAAATTTGACTTAAAGAAATTGAACCATTAAATTGGCAGTAGCCTGAAATAAACAGTTAAAAGAGGGATACACAATAGGAATCCAGATAAAATGGAAAAAAACCCTCAAGATAACTGAATCACTATGATTGGTTGCTTCCATCATCCAAGCCCCACTGAATCAATAACTGACAGAAGCTTTAGATTTATTGACTTGACCGCTCAGAAAACTGATCGCTCCTATTGATGCCATATTCCTACTCTTGGTTAGAGGGTATTATTTGATATGGATTCTCACCGAATAAAACAAAAGGTACAACATAAAATGCTGGTAGCAAGAAATGGAAAAAGGTAATCTCATCAGTCTGATGCTCAAAACAATGGGAAGTTGTTCGAGCATGTGCACTTGCATGTCAGTGATAGAGAGGCACTCAATGTGTGTGCACATGCATGCATGCACAGTGCATGTGTGTGTGTATGAGAGAGAGAGAGAGAGAGAGAGAGAGAGAGAGAGAGAGAGAGAGAGAGACCTGTTCACTCGAAACAACCTGAACGGGTCCAATTTTCACAGAGACGTATTTACCCCTTGAAGATAATTTCTGCGTCACACGACCCTGTTTTAGAATGGGATATTGCACATGTTAGCGAACATTAGACGCACTCTTCATCCACAGGCAATGAGCAATTACTTTCATTAATTCACTATTGTCCATGATATCACAAATTCTAGCAATGCTGTTATATCATAAGTGCTTTTGAATGTTATCTTCAGTTAACATTCCAAGTTTTCAACCAGTTGGTTTACAAAATCAAGCATCACTTGTTCTTATATTTCCCAGTAGCAAACCAGGTTTTCATACACATGTATGCGTATATACACCATAATAGCTATGGCTTTCCCATTATTAACCAGCATTGAATATAATAAACATACAGTGTAACAGAAAAATGATTGCTATCAAGTATCAAGTAACAACGGCCCTCTTTTGTCTACAAAACAATTTGTTGGTCTCTTACCGCTTGTGTCAGAGCAGAAGAACTGTTGAACTTGGAAATCAGAATTGTTGCATATTAAGTTTAAAAAATTAGGGTCCAATTGATTCCAGAAAGCTCTAAATGTCAGATCATAAATTATGAACTTAATGGAGTTCTTAAAACTACGTCTTAATTTATAGCATTGTTGAGTTTTTGTTGATCTCAGTCAGGATTGCTTGATACTCCAGAATCTTTAAAAGCTGATATTTTTGGAAGACTTTCAATTGTTATAAGCACTGAGAACATTGAAGACCTTGCCATTCAAAAAAAAAAAAAAAGGAGAACATTGAAGACCTCTGTCCCACACATCTATTCAGAATTTATTAAACATCCGGGTGTTTTTTAGAACAACACAAACCTCAGGGAGTAATCCCAAAAACTAGGGAATGGCTTGCAAGTGAGTTTTCTTTATTCCAAAACAAGTAAGGAGCCATATCTAGTCACAACTAAAATGATCCAAGCTAAGTTATAAACTTAGATAAATAAACGGTTGAATTTGCAGTAGGCAGCCAAAGGTACTGACCTTTGGGATTGGATGTTGAAGTACTGATTCAACAGCAACAACCATAGCTTGCACAAAATCATCACCTCCAGTTCCTATGGCAGTAAACCCTCTAACTGTTGGATACGAGTTGACCTGCAGAAAAAGTGTCAAACCTGTGAGAATTATGGATGCAAACATAGCAGAGGTGGCTATCTTAACACAAGTTCGCTATCTCGCAATGAAAGACATTGTTATAATTAATGGAATGCAAATAGAGAACTATTGTTATAAAGAATCAAATCAAATCTTTGCAACCCAAGTTGGCACGAGAACACCTGTCCCACTCAAGGACATGAAACCATATATAGAACTTCTTTCTACAACAATTGGGATTAATAGAACTGTTAGTTATACATTGCAAATTAAAATCTATAACTGAGAAACTGGCCATGGGAGAGCAGGTGGCCTAAGGTGTTGGTAGAAGAAAGGTCTGGCAAGAAGATTTAGTTAATAGCTCGTGAATACTTTTTCCAGCGAGGATTCACAAAGACAGAGTAATATTCCCAATGTTTGGTTTCATATGAGATGTCTTTATCCTCAAAGAAAGGGAAGAGAAAGATGCCGCGCCATTGGAAACACACTAGTCCTGATCTGGGTATAGATATGTGAGACCTGACCTTAACTCCACATAAGGCTTTTTAAAACCATGCAGCGAGATTAGGTTGGAATCCCATGAGCCAAAGCGGACAATATCATGTGGACAGTGGGTGCGGCAGGTCGTTACAAAAGAGCAGCTCCTTGCTTTGCTTTTGTGAGATTTGAAGATCAGTTGACAGACAGATGGCATGTAGACAGCTCAATGGAAGTTATCTCGATGGCAAAAGATTAGTTGTAAAAAGAGCTGCATATGGATAGGATCAGAGAAATGGAAAAACAGAGCAGCTCTAAGAAAAGGGTGCTACCAATAAAGAAGAAGCAGATCACAGTGCAGATATAATGAAGGGGAATAATAAACAGGGTGAAGGTCGGCCACATGTTTTTTTTCTATTTTATGGCCACATGCAATTCGTAAAAGGGGACCCAACTTTGTAGATGTGGTACAAGGGAGATTTCAAAGAAAATGACAGGAAGAATTTGGTGATTTTGTGATGAATGACGACAAGGTAGTAGAGGAGAACTCAAAGTTGTTAAAAAGATTCCCAGCGGGTCATTGCTATTCCTCCGGAGTAGAGATTGCTGACATTTGGAAGGAATAAAATCTCTTGGGTATGGCTAAGATCAGCAGGTTGGATAATCGAAGAGTCCCATTCGAATTTTAATCAGAAGACAAAGCCCTGAACCTGATGACAGGTGGTGGTCCAGGATGCACAGATACTTCATAATAGGCAACATACACGTCATCTAGAATCTGATGCTTCACTTCTTCTTTGTGTTAAATCTGTATCATTGTGGTGTCCATGGCGTGTCCCTGCTGTTTTTGGGCATCATAGGTGATGGTACTGTTAGGGAGGAGGATTTTTTATAGCCTAGAACCCATAGTTCAAAATCGCGGTATCGGTCGCGATATCGGCCGGGACAAAAAACCGATATGATATCGGTATCGGTAACGGTTATTGTTTCGTCGTGGTCGTCGCAGTGTGAATTTTTTTTTTAATAAAAAAAAAATTCGCAAAAAAATCCAAAAAATCCAGAATATTAGAAAATGCTGGAAAACAATGTTTTTTCCCATTAGTACACATCGTAAAGCAAAATATCGGTCCTCCTAAGGCATAGCATCCTGTATCGTTGTTTTATCTAAAATTGTTGAATATGTCAAGTTTTAATGTTTTATCCTTAATCAATACACATGTTTTAAAAATCAATCAAGTAGACAACAATTTAAATTCCAAATCCAATCAATTAAAAGAAATGTCACTCTTTGTAGTTGCTTTGTAAATATTTTTACATTTTTATCTTCATGAGAAGGAAGTTTATTTTTAGTGGATTATATTTTTTATTAGTATACCTTGTTAGAGGCATACTAAAATAAAGCATTTGGACACTTTTTGATTTTTTTAACATTTTATTTGTATGTTTATAATAGATCAATGTGACATTAGGCCAACACTAATTTAATTAATATTTGTTAAGGTTCCATATAAAAGGGGCATTTATTTTGGGTGGGGAAACTAAAAAGGGGCACAAATAGTTTAGAGAATAAAGGAGGGCATTTAATGGTTTTGATTTTCAAATTTGAAAATTCATTGTGATTTGTGAGACCATTTAAGAGGCTACATTTATGTACTTTAGTTTTCAAAAATGTGGGCCACAATAAATGTGGAAGACTCACTCCCTAGGAAACAAATGGAGAGAGAAAGCCCCCTCTAGAGTCAAAACTCAAAAGCCTCTTCCATTCCAAAGACACAACAACGAGGTGGAGGAGAGGGACAAGAAAAAAGGAAAGAGGAAAAGGGAGAGGAAGAAGAAGAAGAAGAGGATGAGAGGAAGAAGAGGAGAAAGGCGCGGGGCCCACTACGTTTTCAAAAGATCCAGGTATGATTTTTTTTTTTTTTTTGGAATGGTGATCCATATTTATGTTTTTTTCTTTCTTTCCTTTTTTTCTTTAAAAAAATTTCATGTTGTTGTGTCTTGTGTGTCCCCCCTTTTTTCTGTAAATGCATATTTCTCTATTCCTCTTCCTCCTTTTTTTTTTTTTAAATATATATAAGTTTGTTTGTATCGGCTGTTACGACCGATACGACTGATATTTTGAAAATAACGGCCGTAACGGCCGATATTTTGGCAATATGGACCGTTATGATATCGATACCGATATCACAACCCGATATCGTAACGGTCCTGGCTGGTTCCGGTTCGTATCGGTATCGGCCGATATTTGAAACCATGCTACAACCAGAAACAGTAGTAAATGGGACCACGAGTCATGGATTAGCTGTCGTGGTACTCTAATGGAAAGTTATAGCAAGTTTTCTTATAAAATGGTTGATTCATGGGGAAGGTGTTGAAGCTAAGAAGCTGTTTCCAGACATTGAGCAGAAAGGACATTCTAGTGGTTGGAGATGCAGTCCAGCCTCCTCCACAAGTGATTGTAATGGTGGTTGATGGAAGCGGATATTTCGTTTCCATTATAGTTAACCAGTAGCTGTAGAGAGCTGGAGATGAGCTATTAAATACTAAGAGCCATGTTTGCTGGAACCTGAGTTTGGAGCAAAGGAGTAGATGAGGATGGGCCCATGTCCATCGAAATGATGCCACTGGTTGGTGGTCAAAATTGACTAGAGAAGAAGAGGGCATCAATTGTAGAGGCGATTGCATTGTCAAATGGGGAAACATTCTTGGTTGTTGATTTATTTCATTGATGGGACCCAATAATTTGGACAACTGAGGTGTTAGACCCTGTGGAAGGCTGCAATAGCCCTATTCAACTAGAATACATTAACAAAGGAGTAGCCGTACCTACCCAACCGGGTGTTGATTCGGTGGTTAGGACACTGGGTTTGCTCCCCTGAGGTCCAGGCATCGATTCCCCCGGGCGTTAACCGTCCCCCGTCTGTGTGGGTGCGGGCACAGGGCCCAAGGATTAGTCCTGACAAAGGTGGGGATACCCTGAGATATCAAAAAAAAAAAAGAAAAAGAAAAAGGAATAGTCGTAGCTTGTAAAGTCAGGAGATTTGAAGGGTTGATGTGGTCCAAGAAGGGCCATACGATAGCAGAAAAGGGAAGGCAGTTTGAGCACTCAATCAATGAAGACTTGGGGTCTTTATTATCTCACAAGACAATAAATTACGAAAGTGATTTCAATGATGAGTTCTCACATGGTTGGGGCATGATAAGATCCATTCTTCGGCTGTCTCATGTGAGAGCTATAAAAGCTTTTCCAGGAAGTCCATTAAAAACAAGAGTGATGTGAGCAGGCTTTCAGAACCAGCATCCTTCTGGGCCATAGATTTAGGCCCAGTAGTTGCTACAGCCGGGGAGGCTGGTGGATCTTCAGATGTTGGCCCAGTTCTAGGAGGGGCAGAGGATCAATTTGGGTTCTTGCCTGACCCAAGTATGCAGCCCAGCAGATCTGTTCAATTGGCTATGCCAGCTTCACAGGGAATGAGCAGCTGTGTAGGCAAGAAGAGACTTAGTTGAAGGGGGCTGCAAAGAGAGCAACGGATGTCCAGAGCAAGCTATTTGTACCAGTGGAATCCTAGTGGACAGGAAAGAGCTCACATGGTGGGATGCCTCATCTGATTGCGAGGTGGAATCAATTCACAAGTTAGGCCTAAGAGTTGGGGTTTCTTTGCACAGAGTCAAATAAGGAAAACATTAACAAGCTTCATGACTGGGGAAAAAAGAGAGTGAGAGAAAGGGAGAGAGAGATGCCAAGAAAACTGATATTTTAAAAGAAGCTTGTAGAAAATTAATCAAGGCATAGTAAGGGAATTGTAGGGTCCAACAGACAAAGGATGGTCGTGGAGGCTGGATCCCATCTCAAGAAGAGCCTGAGGGTTAGTTATTTTATGGAATGAAGAATCTCAGTAGCGGTCAAACTGGAGCTAAAATTTAATTGGCATACCTCTGTT
Source organism: Persea americana (assembly GCA_029852735.1). NCBI lineage: Eukaryota > Viridiplantae > Streptophyta > Magnoliopsida > Laurales > Lauraceae > Persea > Persea americana. The sequence goes on from CM056810.1 coordinate 90,300,721, forward strand.
ATCACTGTGGTGCACATTTTTTTTTTATAATGATCAGTGTGGTGCCCATGGATGATGTCATTTGTTGCTGGGGAGACCATGGCAATATCATAGAAATACCGAACATGACATGAAATAAAGACTTGCACATTTTGGAAAGATGGTTCTTAAACCAATGAAAGTCAAAGTAAAGGATGATGAATTCACATGGTTACTCACCAATGTTTACTGGACTAATGAAAACTCAGAAAGGGAAGGTTTTTTGGAAGAGCTTCGTGATGCTTACATCAGTTCCAACTTGTTGTGGTGCACGGCTAGCAACTTCAATATTATCGGATTTTCTCAAGAGAAAAGAGGATAATGTCAAAGCTTAATAGCAATGGAGAATTTTCCCTCTTTCATCATGATCATGAATTGATTGATTTGCCACTAATGGGGGGACGATTCATGTGGACCAATAACCAAGAGTGTCTGGCTCTAGTTGGCAAGTGCCTGATCTCAAGAGAAGGGGGGAGAATTTTATCAACTTCCATTTTCCAAGAAATTCTCAGATCATGCAAAGATGCTTCTACAAACTATAAAACTTAATTGTGACCTTGTCCATTCAGATCTATGCATGGCTGAAAGCTGAATCATCTGGTGGTGGTTTTTTTTTTTTTTTGTGGGGGGTGGGGGGGGTGCGGGGGGCGCAAATGTTGGAAACATTTCTGCAACATGAAGAAGGATCCAGTGATAAAAGACAATTCCCTACAACATGAAGACAACGAAGAAGATATAAATATAAAAAAGGGTTTATGCGACGATGGTTTCAATGGTAGACAAAGCATTGAGAAACCTATCCTGTGCATCATCGAGACTAGCCAAAATGAATGCCAAGTGGTCAACAAGGACATCACTAAAATGCAAAAAATTGATTCAGTGGTAGACAAAGCATTGAAAAAACTATCTTGCACATGATTGAGAATAATCACATTGAACACCAAGTGATCGTGCCTGGTGTGCATTTGGGTGGGTTTAGAGGGCAGGGATTAGTCTTGCTAGATCAAAGACCTTAGGGATACCCATGACGTCAAAAATAAAAAGCACCAAGTGGTCGTCAATGACATCACTAAGAAGATTCAAATTGAGTTCCGCATTGGGGAGACTACTTTGATTGGAACTCCACGACTGATAGAAGGTGCCCCCAACTTGCCAATGTGAAGATGGAAGGAATGCCCACATTTGGTGATGGAGTTAGGAAGAAAGAATAGAGAGGATTCATTGTCCCAATTGCACTTGGGATAACATGAAGGCACATGTTCACGAGATGTACCTCTCACCTGACTGCGAGACCACCATCTCTGGTAAATTCATCGCTTTGCACCATGCAACACTCTCCCGAAGGATACATACAGAAGTTAATGATTGTACAATTATATGTCATGTCAATGACACCTCATCTTGGTTCCCCAGAAAGGAAAAGAAAAGGATACACTCGTCTTCGCTTATTATTATAAATCTCCTATTATTACTGATAAAAAAAAGTGTCATGTCAATGAGGATGTTTTAGATTCTCTCTTGACTCAAAAACAGATTGCATGTTGAGATTTGATGTATGATGATACTGTAGATGTCAACGTTTGAAGGAATCATCAGGGAAATGGCCCGACCTCGGTCTGGGGAGTCTCATGCCCTAGTTTGAAGGACATCAGCCACCTTTGATTCCTTTCGGTAGAACAATCAACAAATCTTTTCCTTTCAAGTTTTTTTTCAGTTTAAAATTAGGTCCAAATTTACTATCTTTCATATGCCGGCATTTAAAATTCAGTCTTGATATTTCACATGTAATCACAAGAACAGTATGCGAATCTCTTAGTCCACATCAACTTCTTTGTTTCCACACATGCATAGTGCGAACACAAACGCATTCCCATGTCTTCTCCAAGACGATTTCAGTGTAAACAAGTTACATTGTAGCAATAACATTTGATAATTATCTCACTATTCAAAAAAAAAAAAAAAACATTTGATAATAATTCATCAGAAGTTAAATTTACATCAGCCTACTAAAGAAACCTAAAATGCATTTCAGCTATGGAGATTGGAGAGCCATAATGTATATATGTATGAGGTGTTAGTGCACAACAAAAGAGCACTTTACCTTCTGATCTAGAGCAAGCCATTCATTGGTAGAGTCATCTGTCACAGTACCACCAATAACAACATTCGTTGTTTGAGCAACTCGTCCTTCCGTCTTTGACACTTCTGGACCAAATATTGAAAAACTATAAATTTTGCAGAAACGACTAGCAAGTACTAGTAAATAAGAGGATCTATCATGTTTTGAGGATATTAGCGACATGTGATCACCGACACTTACACGCGTAACATTGCTGTTAAACCAGTGCTAATAACAATGTCATCTATTAGGAATGCTTTTCCCATCTCTTATATACACATATCCCTTTGTAAATTGTTACATCATCATCATCATCATCATCATCAAAGCATTATCCCATCAATCAGGGGTCAGCTAAAAGAAGTCCACAAATAAACTATAAGCAATCAGGGATCACCTTAGTGCCATCAATTCTTTTTTCACTGCCACTATAGATGGAACAACAAATGATACCAAGAGAGAAACAGAGACAGTAATCAGCACTAAACAATAATCAATCCTTGATTGGGAGAGGAGAAGGAAAGGCTTTACCAGAGATTGCCTTGAGGATGGCTTCCTGAGGTGGGCCCTGATCATCCTGTGGCTGTGAAGGAGGTGTGATTTCTTCATGGGAGCACTTCAAAGGAGCTACAGCTCTGTGGAAAACCCTGACCCTGACCCTAACCCTGGAAGAGATCCTCGGTGGGATAGCTAAAGGAGCAAATCTGAGAGAAGATGATGACGATGAAGACGAAGAGGTGGAAATCGAATCGAGATTGGGGAAAAAAGGGCGCCAGGGATCGGATAAGAAGAGGGAAGAACGGAAGAGCATTCGAAAGGAGGCCATGGTTTTGAATATGATGTTGTGGTGGGGTGTTTTGGGAAATTGCAGCGAGATAAAATGTCTATGGCGTGGAAGGAAGGAAGGAATAGTTGCTTTTCTGGCTTGCTTTCTATGAACGTCGGTTTTTAGATGCGGAGAGAAATGTACTGAAACCTAACTGCCAAGGAAATGGGAAATTTAACGGTTGATTCTTTTTTGTGCCATACGCAAAGATCTGATGCGGATGGGGCTACTTTCATTTTTTATTTGGACTATGGATAAGCCGTTTGAGTGACACTTTTTGAGTGTTAGTTTGGCACTTTACTGACGTACGAAAAAAAATGTCAAATAAAGTATTTCAGTTAAGATATCATATTAAAAGAAATTTAATTTAAAACTCTTTATATTAAAAAGAAAAAAAAAAAACCTTTATCCACTAAAATACAGAAAAAAGAAGAAGATAAATTCACTTTCCCGTACAAAAAGTTAAAAAGATTCCATAACAAACAACTAAAAATAAAATACCATCATAATCTACTTATATTTTATTCTTTCTTTAAAATCCACTTTACTTCACTTGACTTTATTAGTAGAGTTGTTAAATTGGCCCTAAAGGTGCAACTGTGCAAGGATCAGTCTGTGAGCATATATTTGATGTTGAGGTATAAACGCCACGCAACTATAAATGTGTTAGCCGCTTGTTCTTTAAAATTCAGTTGACTTGGGCTCACTGGCTGTTGTGACTTTTGGAAGTCTGGATGGGGATTCGGAGAGTGGATCTCTTCCTTCGCTAATGATATATTGCTACATATTTGGTTTTTTGCATAGAGTCTTGTTGCACTGAACAATGAAAGAAGACAGCGGTAAAAATCAAGCCTTTGTAACATTAAAAAAAAAATCAAGCCACATGCAATGATTAAGCCCGGTTTGTTCTGCATGGGAATAAAATAAGTAGGGAAACATGGTCAAATAAGAGGCGAGGGATGAAGGATGGTTGTTGGGTATTTATTTCCACCTCTCATTCATTTTTCAATGGGGAAGTTGACTATTCCTACGTATTGAATTACATTAAACAAACATGCTGATTATGTTTTCACATGGGACACTTCAGTACCAAGGGTTTTATAGAAATCACCCACATCCAGACTTTTGATCTTCACCAAGCCAGAGTCGACCAAGTCCCATCCAACCAATTTTCTTCTAATTGTTATTCTCAAATCTCGACAAACGCCCTTGTTCTTCTTTTTATTCTCAAATCTAAACAAACCCTCTTTTTCCTCTTCTCTGTTGTCTTCAATTTATTTTTATTCTCCTCAAATCTCAACAAATCCTCTCCTAACCCCCTTTTTCTTTTCTCAACAAAGCCTCTCTCAAAAACTATAACCCAACAAATGTTCTTTAAAACCCTATTCCTACAAGCTCTATTTCAAAATCTAACCCAGCAAATCCCTCCCCCCATCTCTCCATCCCTCACAAGCAACTAATCACTGTCTATTTATTCATCTTCTTTCTCTATCTATCCCCCTCCCCTCTCTCACTCACACACACATGACAAACCCTCAAAAGGACCAACTAAGTTGTATGCGACTCGATCGCCTTGACTTGGAATCAAACCAAGCTTGACTCAAGCCAAATCCAAATTTGAGTATGCCTTTTTACGTGTGGGATTTTTGGTATGCACATTTCAATAAGGAGATCCCATTGTGTGGACGACATGTATAGAAGTCCCACACCCTCAACATGCAAGAGTTTCATAGATGAAAAAAGCTCTCTACTTTATACTAAGATATTTGTGTATTTGTCGTTAGACTTTATCCGAACAAAAATGATTAGTTTTTTTTTCTTAATTTATTCTAACTTCTTTCAAATTTAAACAAAAGGACCCTCAGGATAATGTAGGCATCTCGGTTTAGTATAAGTTAATTCTTAAATAAAAAAGAAGAAGAAGTAAGTTTGAAAACAACATGCGATTTTTTTTCTTTATACTAACATCGGTGTCTAGCCTCTTAATAGAACCATCTATTTTTTTAAATACGTGGAATCCCTGCCTCTATCCATATCAGACAAGTTAGATTTTTATCCGAGCAAGTGGCCCTAAAAATAGAGCAGAGTTAGAAACTAAGCCCCAATGATGTAAGATACAACAAGGGATCTTCCTTATTATGGTATTGATGGAGGGACTTCGATAGGGTGGGCTCATGGGTGCTTGCGTATTTACTAAAGCCTAATTATTTTTTTTTCGAACCATCGATGGTAGCCGTCAATAGGACGGAGCAAAACACAAGGTCGGCCAAAAATCAAAAGCAACTCACACGTGCAAATCCCACACGCGCATAATCTCAGCGGTTCTCGTTAAAATGCGCCGCCCAGTGATAGCAAGTCGGCAACCTATTCCTTTCCCCCGCCCTCTCCTCCTCCAAGAATGTACGGCTCCTCCGCGGAGCTCCCATCGGATTCCGACAGGACCGCTTTCAGGAAAGCCGAGAAGAAATACAAACTGTACAAGACAACCGCTCCCAAGTCCAGGTAGCACTCCAAATTCCCAAATTACCCCCGCCATCTCCCCCTATTTTCCTTTACAGCCCTTTACCTTCCTCCTCTTTTCTCCCCGTTCCCTCAGGAAGAAGCAGATCCAGACCGTTGATTTGTCCGAGGTCTACGATTTCAGATCAGTTCTTCAGACCTTCGAGCAGGAATCCAGAACTCCACCCGGAATCTTCAAACTCCGTAGCGATTTTCATCTTCCCGTTTTCTGCTTTGAAGATCGTCCTGGTAAGGTGTCGAATCGAATGATTGATTGATTTTGCTTGAAAATCTCTGATTGTTTGTTTCTTTTCCATTTCATTTGTTTGATTTTTTCCATGAATTTTTGCCAAGATTCCTGATCCTTGGGTGTGTACGTAGTGAACTGAAGAGAATGATCCAACTCAAAGATAATAAAAGAACAAGGAAGGGGTCAAATAAAAATATACTAAATTTCAAACATGATCACTCGTCCTTTAAAAAAGGTCAAATAGTTACTCTCTCTGCTACTGAATGACAAAATTTTTTATGGGGAAAAAATAAAAAATTATTATCTTATGGCGCGACTTTTTGTCCTTTAGCACATTTTGATTTAAAAGTGACTCTTCTTTTCAAATGAAGTATTTGAAGACAGTCTGTACCAGCCATACTATGGATGTGTCAGCATGGTGTGGGTTATAGAGGTGTAAGTGAATAGGGCATAAAGATGATACAATGTATTAGAATTGGGCAAGGCCAAGTTGGGTAAGATTACAAACAAGCATATCTGCTGAAACAAACATTTTCTATTATGCCTCTACCCTTAAACAGCCATGGCATTTGGATTTGAAAAATTGCATGAACTAAGGTAGGCAGTTCCTCGAACACAGGTCCCAGTGCTGGGGGCCCCAAAACCATAGGGGCTGGGCGTATCCAGTGCAGTCAACGACCCATTGTGAAATGTCTGGATCAGTGCTTCCTGCACAAGGGACAGGTGGTTCCCCCCTTAGTAAAAAAATTGTCATTATTAATGAGTAATAGCTACTAGTTACTACTACAATGGATGGTGCCTTTCTTGTGTACTCCCTCCTGATAGTGATATATTTAAGTATAATTCCTATGAAATCACTCTTCTGAACATCATCAAAATGTATCCTCTCTCTCACTCAAAATTTAAGGGCATGTTTGATTATCCACCAAATTATTACTAAACGGAAAACTTAACTATATTCATATTAGAATCTGTGCTACCTAGTAGTGATATGTTGTTTTTTTTTTTTCCTGAAGTTGAATATGAAGAAATAATCAACAGCCCCTATATTGAGAACTAACAGCAGGCTTTTTCTTTAGGTTCTCTTTTTTTTTTTTTTTTTTTTTGTTGTTGTTTCTTTTTTCTATTATATATTAATCACTTACATGTATTTGCTAAAAGGAAACGAACAAAGTTATATATATATATATGGGGCCAGCTGAAACATTTTATCATTTGGCCTGCAAAAACACCTTCACAAAGGAAACCCTAGGATAACGTACAAAACCAAATCACCACAGAGCTATACATGTAAACAATGTCACATAGCCATTTTATCAAAGAGAAAATGCAAATCACTTTTGAGAGAGAGAGAGAGAGAGAGAGAGAGAGAGAGAGAGAGGAAACCAGGTCTCTAATTTGATTTTGAAATAGTGTTTTAAAACTTGGTTGAGTCCAAGTCTACTTAGACTCGGTCATTATTGAGTCGAGTCGAGTCCTGTGGGACTTGGTTGAAGGAGATGGAATAACTTGTTCTGCACGTCGTTCACCCCTTTAACAGAGTCCTATGGCAAAATAGAAAGCAGACACTTGTTTGGTGTAGGAAATCCTTCCAGAGAAGGACAACTTTGAAATTTCCTAAAATTGCGAGCTTCCTTTGTGATGGTGCGTGAAATTTTGCATGCACATGTTATACTTCTTTCGGATTTGAAGGTGTTTTCCTTATCTCATGAGAAAATATCTAGCTTCCTTTTCTCATGTTTCCTTATTTGGTCGCTTCTTTTGGATTTGAAATCTTCCCAATGGGCTTGCAGACCTCGGGTCTGGCCTGCATCGGGGGTCCTTTGTGACCTAAGTGTGTTCAAAGAAAGGACAATCTCATTTTCTCAACCCTTGATTTAGGGGTGCTAGGTAAGATAATTTTAAGCTGTTAGATGATGTTTTCCCATGTTTTCTGCAAGGGGTGTCAAGTAAGATAATTTTAAGCTGTTAGATGAAGTAAGTTTTCTCATGTTTTCTGCATATCAATCCAAGCATGTCATATACAAACAAGTGTCGAATTGAGCTTATTGCTGATTCATGGTGGGGTAGTAACTCTGAAAGGGTTGGCTTGATCATGAGGGGTCTAGGTGGGCCCCACAAGCCAGACCCAGTTGTCTTGAAAAAAAATTATCAAAAAAATGGTCATAAAACGTGTTGAGCTCAAGCTGAAGCTATTTGAATAAAGCTTAAGGCTTCGGCTTGTGAGTTGACTTGTTTATTTCATACTCGCGCTTGAAGCTAACCAACCTGAGCCAGGCTGGCTCATTACCCAGCCCAGGATGTTGACACCAGTAGTTGAAATGTAGCATTGACCCTATTTAGACCCCTTATCCGCAATCTCAAGTACTAATTAAAAAAAGTATCTGACTCAGATTATGAAGGTACATCATCCGCCATGGAAACTGCATGTATTCTATGTGGCTTTTACTCCAGTTAGGTCCAGTTAGGATCCCTTGTTTTTGTATTAGTTGCACTTTTCTAATTGGTCCAAATAATAGTGTGACTTGCTCTTTTAAGTATACTTCTGCTATAGCTTAAGATACAAGAATGAAAGAAGATTTGCTTTTATAATAATTTTCCAATTTTTTTGTTTCTTTCATGATTGTAAATCTTATGATTTTACAATTTGCAGTTCACAATTGGCGCCCCTTTCAGTTTACAATACAATTTGATTTTCAAAACATTGGATCAGATTGTCCACATTCCATAGATCAAAACTTTGAATCACACTTACTATTTCCTTTCCTATTATAGCCAATGAATCTCAGTGTAATGGTTTAGTTTTTCTCACCCTATTGTGATTACCTTAACATTTTTTATTGTGCTAAACATCTGTGATCGAAGAAATTTCTGTCAAATGAAGCTAACCCATACATGAGTGAATATATACCTTCTTAATGACATCGAGGACATGGGTCTGAATATTTTGAAAGCTTACCTTCCTTTTAGCTTAAATGCAGGGTTCTATTTTATTCCGGGAGCATTGAGTATCGAGGAACAGAGCCACTGGATTGGGGAGAGCTTAACAAGCTTTCCTCAGCCACCAAACAGAACCAATCACAATGCAATTTATGGGTCCATCCATGACTTATTCATTGCAGTTCAAAGTGGAAAGGTTTTAACCAGAGCACAGAATACAGTTGTAGATGCACAACATGACCTGCATTCTGGCCAAGACAATTTAGATGCTTGTAAATGGACTTTTTCTGAAGAGAGTGAAAGCATACCTAAAAGGGATTCTTGCAATTCAATTGTAGCATCGACTCTTCTGCGGAAGCTGCGTTGGAGCACGCTTGGATTACAATTTGACTGGTCTAAGGTCCCTACATGTTTCCTTTCATAGTTGTTTATAGTGCTTAACTTTGGTAGGTTGATTATTTTTGGTGGCCGTTTGGATGCATCCTGAATTGTAAGTGTTGTGAACATTCTTTTGGGATGAATGAGTGTTTGAACAAGCTGGACAGAGTTTAGCCCAGCTCGACTCAAGCATGATGAGGGGTCAAGCTCTAGCTCAGCTTGCATTAGACCTGAGCTTGAAACAAGCAAGGCTTGAGTTCAGCTTGAGTTCGGTTTGATTTTGATATAATATTATAGTGTTATATTAGTATAGAATATTAATATTAGATGTACTCATCATCATCATCTTAGCCTTATCTCATCATTTAGGGGTTTGCTTGAAGAATGCTGCTATTAAAAAAATAGAAAAGCTATACTTTTCACAAACAGAAAAGAAAAGCTATGCCTTCTTATATTCTTGCTCTCTGACAAGTGTTCCTTCTTTTCTCTGGTATGGAGGTTGGATTGGGCAGGCAGCCGTGCATGCGTTTGGATTTCAGACTGGCTAAACTGGACTGATCTGGGTGGAATTAGGACTATAAATTGAGTGGGATTCTATTGAGGACATGGGGAATTTTGTGCAGGTTTTTAGTTAAGATAGTTTGGACTTTAGGGAAGTTTGTGGGATAGTTTTGTCAGTCGAGTCAAGCTGGTTTCATGTGGAGGATCTGGATGTTGGGTTTTGGATAGTTTAGGGATAGGGTTATGACTTCTGAGGGGTTTAATGAGTGAATTTCTGCAGCCGATCAGGGATTGTGATTTGGGATGGAAAATCTCATTCTTTGCAGAACTTTCACCAGAAAAAAGGAGGGCAGAGAGAGGGGGAGGGGGGATAAATAAATTGGACATGCAGAAAGATAATGAAGGAATTTCCACTTTGATACCAAATTGATGTAGTCTATACTCTCTATTCAATACTAAGGGCCTTCTCTATGTCAACTAGGATTCATCACCTATGGAATCTAATGGAGTTGTGACCTAGGGAACAGTAGTGTCCTCAAAATTGGAGCAGCTTGGGGTCTACACAAAAACCAAACATGCACTATTGCTAGAGAAGCAATCTAATACTTGTTGCTAGATAAGTGAGAAACTCTTTGAAACCCATTAATGCAAGTCGCAGCTTTCCTCTTTCTGGAATTGCTTGACCTTGAGCATAGAAATGCATATTAATCTAAAACAACTGGTTCTCATTCTTGAAATAAGAACAAACAAACATAGACTTAAGGCTTCATTTAACAATAACTTTTGTGATTAAAATCTCAAAAAAATTCAAAACACCTAGGACTCTCACATGAAATAAGAACTCGCACAAACATCACCAAAAATAGAAATGGAACATCCGACCAACTAGGATTAACAGTTTATGGGAAGGTTTCCCCGTCATATTAGAGTTTCCCCATCATATGAGTGCACTGAATCGATGACAAATAAGAGAAAGACTCGACATCTTTTATTTTATTATGCAAAGCACGTAAAGTCATAAACCCTTATTTATTTGATTCCCCTCTGGAATCTGATGTGGACCCCTAATCCGGTTTCTTCAAGATTTTCATCAATTTGGATGGCTTCGATAACCAACAAGTGGTTGCTTCCGTCAGTGTCCATGCAAATGAACTTAAACATTTCATCTTTATCAATATTCAACATCTGGATCATTGTTTACTATTTAACGTAGCTCCTAAATGTATTAATGGTCATCTTATAGCGCAACTATGATGTTTCTCTGCCGCATAACAAGATCCCCGATGCACTTTGTCGGCTTGCAAAGAAATTAGCTGCACCTGCCATGCCGGTGGGAGAAGAATTCCAGCCAGAAGCTGCTATAGTGAATTATTTTGGTTCAGGTATGTAGGTCAAATATATTGAGATACATAAGTTTTGGTAGCTGATTATGCATGCTAACAGTCATTTTATGTGCATCTGGGAGCTTTTTTCAATTGGTGACTATAATAGCACCCGTAAGCTGTTATAATGACTTATTTTAGTTCAGGAGTTCCTTTGACCATTAAAAGAACTTTCCTGTTTAGTAATATAATTTGCACTTTTTAGATGCTATGGTGGTTCTGTTCCACTATGTGTTTAAGGTATGCCAGAACTCAGAAGTCACATTAGGTAGCTGCTTGTTTTCAACATATTGACCCTGGATCAATATTGATGATTGAAATAAGTAGTAATATTTGGGGTATGTGAATTGCAGAAAAGTAATATCCTGCCCAATGTTTTTTCTGTTTTCTCTACCTGACATGCACATTTTTGGAATGAACAACCCTTCTGCTAAACTTATCCAAATCATGTCTGTTCGGACGAGGAGAAAAGGTGGAGAGGACTGTCTACAGAACAAAATTTGTACGATGCTAGTTTTCTATACATTTTTTCTTCACTTTTTTCTGCTGCAGGGCCTTAGAATTTGGGGCAGTAGTTTAGCTCACTCTTAGGTTAGAATTAAAATTAAATTACCAAGGATCACTTGATGGCCGTTGTAAAGGCTGGAAGTATTTTTTTTTTAAATATAAAGCTGTAAGGCTAGAAAAATTGACGAATCTTTCTTTCACAGGGGATATGCTTGGTGGTCACCTTGATGACATGGAAGCAGATTGGAGTAAGCCCATAGTAAGCATAAGGTATTGCTTTATAAAAACGGTCTGGTATGCTAAGTTGCTGCATTCCTTTTATGGGGTTTCTGGAATTTTTTTCTTCACTTTTTTTTGGGTTTTCTTACAGTTTGGGCTGCAAGGCTATTTTCCTTCTAGGTGGAAAGTCCAGAGAAGAGACACCAGTGGCAATGCTCCTTCGGAGTGGTGATATAGTGCTTATGGCTGGGCAAGCAAGGGAATGCTTCCATGGTCAGTATGACATTCAGCTCATGTATTCTGTCCTTATAATCCACTGAAGAGGAATTGTTGGCAGTTGATGTGTCATATTGTGTAATGTGTATACTGTCGAACAAGGCCTCTTCCTTGATCCGGATCTTGATCTGATCGGCCTCACTGTGGATCGTGGGCTGTCTTCCAGATCGGAAGATTCTAATCATCCAATCTTTGGCCCAATGTGTGACGCAGGCCCTAGGGTTAGGGCTTGCGTGGGAAGTGCTCAAAGCACAATGGGTGCCGAAGCACGTGTCCGAAGACACAATAAATCTCCACAGAGACGAAAACGAGGACGCACCTCAATGGGAAAACCCAATTTCATTAATCAACTTTCTCCAAATAATTCTCTACAATGCCAAATAAATAGTAAAAGAAGACTTAAGCCCTAAGAAACCTAATTAAAGCTAGGAAACTAAATAATATTGGAAATCTAATCCTAATTACAATATTTAAAGAAACTGATGACATAAAAATAAATTCCTAAGTCCGCGGGCCCCACACATGTGGCCATGTGGTCTATGCTGCATTAATGTGCAAGCAGTTTGAGTAACCCAATGGGCATTTCAGCCCATCCATAATAGACTTTTTTTTTTTTTTTTTCATGTTTTAGGTTGGGTTTGGGTTTTTGGTTCTATTTACAGGGCCCTATTAGAAAGGGGTTGGGTTCTATAGTTTGTAGATATCATCCTCATCATCATCATCATCATCGGCATCTTCAAAGCCTTGTCCCAACTATGTTAGAGGCTTTCGTTTATAGATATATGATGTGCAAATTTTATAGTTACAAGGGTTGTAGTTGTATATTTAAGTAATTATAAATGTGACATGACCAGAAAGCTCTTTGTTATTTTCTAATCTTTCCCATGTTCTATTATTTCTTTAGATATGGGAAAAGCCTAAGAAGAACAAAAAGAGAAATAGAAGAGATGAGTTGGATAGGTACATAGAAAAATGGAAGGAGAAAGTTGTAGTACCCACAATTCGGTCCGTTCTGAATTTGGATCTTGAAAGGAGATAAATTCGGTTAGGGGTCTTTTGCCTTTAGCACTAGATATGGAAATGAGATTTACATATATAAATCCTAAATATGCAAACGTTGCATATGCAAATGTTGCACATTTGAAACGCAGTATCATGTTTGTCAAAATCACCATTTTCACGAGTGAGCAAGGAAGAAAATATCGGCCGCTACGCCGATATATCGTCCGTGGCGGGCCAACCCGCCACGCTAAATGGGATTTAGCGGATACCGCACCCGTAGCGGCCGCTACGTATCGGTGGGGTTATAAAAACCCCACCTGACGACTTCTTTCCACTCTTTCCCCTCTTTTTCCATCTTCTTTCCTCTCTTTTCTCCATTTTTACTACTGTGAAGCTTTTGTTTGTCCCCCTAGTGGTCCCAACTACATTTTGTCAATATTTCTTGCTACCAAATCAAGAGATTCAACTATTCTAAGGAATCTAAAGAAGATTCATCATCTAGGATTCTACTATTCTAGCCCCAGGTATGCATTTCTTTGTGATTTTTTTTTCAACTTTTGATATTATCACTCTCTAAGTACTATGAATCACAACATAATGGCATCATTGTCTTGTTTTATTGTAGATCCATGCTTCCTTTTGATCTTGCATGCATATTTTTTGTTTTTTTTTTTATATTTATTGTTAATTTTATTTTCGGATTTATGTTATTTAAAAAAAAAAACATTATGGAAATTTCGAAAACTCATGAAACATCTTGAAAATAGCTTCTAATCGTTAGATCTATGTTTTCCATAGATCATTCCAACATATATTGGTTGTTTTTTAATTTTTTTCCGTTTTTTATTTTCGGATTTATGTTATTTAAAAAAAAAAAACATTATGAAAATTTGGAAAACCCATGAAACATCTTGAAAATAGCTTCTAATTGTTAGATCTATCTTTTCCATAGATCATTCCAACATATATTGGTTGTTTTTTAATTTTTTTCCTTTTTTTATTTTCGGATTTATGTTATTTAAAAAAAAATAAACATTATGGAAATTTGGAAAACCCATGAAAGTGATGAAACATCTTGAAAATAGCTTCTAATTGTTAGATCTATGTTTTCCATAGATCATTCCAACATATATTGGTTTTTTTTTAATTTTTTTCCTTTTTTTTATTTTCGGATTTATGTTATTAAGAAAAAAAAAACATTATGGAAATTTGGAAAACCCATGAACCATCTTGAAAATAGCTTCTAATTGTTAGATCTATGTTTTCCATAGATTATTCCAACATATATTGGTTGTTTTTTAATTTTTTTCCTTTTTTTATTTTCGGATTTTTTTATTTTTTGGAAAAAAAAATGTGAATACTTATGGACAACCCATGAAACCACTTGGAAATGCATTCTAAATGATAGATCTATGTTTCTCATAGATCAATCCATCACATTTTGAATGTTTATTGATTTTTCTCTATTTTTTAATTTCGGATTTTTGTTATTTTTTGGAAAAAAAAATATTTTTAATAATGGAATGCCAATCAAATGTATTGAAAATGCTCCTAAATGTTATATATATGTTTGGCATAGATCAATCCAACATATCTTTGTCTTTTTCTAATTCTATTTTATTTTCTTATTTTCGGATTTTTTAATTTTTTGAAAAAAAAAATTTTTTAAATAATGAAATACCACTTAAATGTCAAGAGAATGATTCCTAAGCATTAGATATATATTTCCTCTAAGATCATTCTTTGTTTTTTTTAATTTTTAACATACTACTTGTTCATATTTAATTATTTATAGCCAGGTATTCAGTCTTCTATTGATAACTTAAAATGCCTCGTGATATTGATCCCGCATGGAGCTTTGGTGAGGCAGTTGATAATAACAGGTTGAAAATCAAATGCAAGTTTTGTGGGAAAGTGATCAATGGGGGCATTACAAGACTCAAACACCACTTGGGCCACATTTCTGGCAATGTTGCTGGCTGTATTGAAGTACCAAGGGAAATCAGGGAACAAATGAAAGTTTTGGTTGGCCAAAACAAAGCTAGAAAAGTAGAGATAAAAGAAAAGAGGCGGCAAGATGTTGATGCTGCCCGTTATGAAGTATTTGGGGATGAATACTTTGATGAGGAAGATGCACAGATGGAGGCTGCACGCCGAGAGTCCATTATGAGTCAACAAGAAGAACAAGAACGTCGTGCATTTGCTGCAAGCAAATATTATGATGCAGGGGGCTCATCTACTGTGCCAAGGCAGCCAAGCAAGGGCACGAGCATTACGGGGGCCATGCGTAGGGCATTTAGCACCCGGGAACGAGATCTTGATGTAGAAATTATCTCTACTAGAAGAGCAGTTCCTCCCCCTGTTGATCCTCTGGCACATAGAAAAGAGGGAGATAAACAACCAAAAATATCGAGTATTATGAAAGGGGTAATGAAGGCTGCAAGAGATAGGTTAGCCAAAGCTACAGTAAAATGACTAATTCATAAGAACATACCACCTACAGCAGTAGATTCCCCATATTTCCAGACATACTTGATGTTGCCGCCGAAGCTGGGCGGGGTATACAGGCGCCCTCCGTATATGATGTGGGCACTAAATACCTTGAAGAAGAATATAGAGAAATAAAAGCTTGGGTGGAACAGTTTAAGCCCATGTGGCAACAAAATGGTGTTACCATCATGTGTGACGGGTGGACCAGCGGCACCCAAATACAATTAATAAACTTTTTGGTGTATTCAGTTGCTGGGACCGTCTTTGTGAAGTCCATTGATGCAACTGAACATAGACGGACAGCCACATATATATACACTCTTATGGATAGAGTTGTAGAAAGTGTGGGAGAGGAGCACATTATACAGATTGTTACAGACAATGGCGCTAATTTCAAGAAGGCAGGTCAATTATTAATGGACAAGAGGACCCATTTATTCTGGACCCCATGTGCAGCACACTGCATAGATCTCATTTTGGAAGAAATTGGAAGGAAGACAAAAGTGGCTTCACTGATCAAGGCATGTAGAGGAATTACAAGATTTATATATGATCATTCATGGGTGTTAGGCTTGATGAAAAGATACACAAATAATCATGCCTTGGTGCGTCCAGGATTAACTAGGTTTGCAACCCATTTTCTGGCTATGGAAAGCCTTGTAAGGTTTAGAACGGAGCTGATTCAGATGTTTGCATAAGAAGAATGGCTTCTTTCGAAATGGGGCAATGCAACTAGTGGTCCGGGGTTTGAAGTCCCAAACCTGATGAGGGACAATAAATTTTGGAAGAAAGTGAGGAAGGTATTACAGGTTTTTGAGCCTTTAGTTAAAGTGTTGAGGCTTGTAGATGGTGATGATAAGCCAACAATGAGCTTTATATATGAGGCAATGGATCGGGCAAAGCAAGCCATTATGGAAAATGTTAGATATCACGAGAAATATATAAAAATTATTGATGCCCGTTGGAACGATCAGCTGCACCATCCATTGCATGCTGCAGGTAATTAATATATATCTTTGATACCTTTTATTTTCCTAACTAATGTATTTATTATCTTGTTTGCTCACAGTACATTCTGTATATTTTTAATGTAGGTTATTTTTTAAATTCCGAATTCTATTACCGCAATGCTGAGCTGCATACCGAAGCAATAGATACGGACTTGCGAGTAGGATTACGAGAGGTATTAAAGAGATTGTTGAACCCAGATGATCAAATTGATGCCATACAAGAGGTGACTGGGTGGTTACTCAAGAGAATTTAATTATGCCGCCAAGTGCCAATTGCCATACATGCAGTGGGGTTTACTGATTAATTTCTAATTTTCACATCGTAGATATCTATATATACACAAAGGAGAGGAACCTTTGCTGACCCTCTTGTGCAACGATCGATTGGAAGGATGCCACCTGGTATGACTATGAACAAAAGACCCCACCCAATAGTCTTGATTTATATATCTTAATTGATTAGAAGGACTTGAGGGTTACGAATACGGATTACGGAATATTTAATTTTCTTTATTTGTTTTTTGCATTTCAGCTGATTGGTGGATGAATTTTGGAGAGAGTGCTCTACATCTAAGGAAAGCGGCTGTTCGCATCCTTAGTCAAACTACAACATCTTCCAACTGTGAGAAATTGGAGCACTTTCTCCTTGATCCACACGAAGGCCAGGAATCGGCTTACCATGCACAAACTCAACAAGCTTATATACTGTCATTACAATCTGAAGTTGAGAAACAGAACTAGGGAGAGAAGGGCAAGGGATGATCCTGCTTATTGTCCTATTAATTTGGATCACATATTCAGAGATGACGATCCCTTACTCCCATGGCTAGCCGAGATAGAGGATCCACTGCTAGATTCAGATCCGGTTTTTCAGGAAACGGTTCAAGAGTTGATAGATGAGGATATGGGTGAGGCACCTGCAGAAGGTCAGCCACCTCAAGGAGAAGGTACCAGTAGGACTAGGAGGAGTGGGAAAGAACCTGCTCATATTGGATCTTCTGAGAAAGCTAGTTCCACCACCGTCTCTTCCAATAGCCATGGTGGAACTGGAGGAGGAGGAGACAGTGGGACAGGTGGTACTAGTGAATACTATCAACATGATGAAGACGATGACGTTCCTGTAGAGGAAGTACATGAGTTACCTCAATCTGGAAGATTTGATCCAAGCCGTGGTTATCAACGGCGCCGAAGAGACTCACCACCTGGGGCTGGAGGTAGTAGCGAGCAAGGAAATATGGGTGGAGATGTTGGTGGATAACAAGTAGCATCATGGACTGATTCGTGGGACTCTAGGTACGGTGGACAAGGACTCTCACAATATTTTCCATATGGTCAAGTGCAACAAGGAGAAGAAGAGTCTTCAACTTCAGGGTCCTACTCACATGGATATGGACCATATGGTGACTATGGTGAAATGCAAAGAAATCCACCTCCACCTCCTGTAAGTTCCTATGATGCGGCTGCCTTGTTTGGATTTGTGGATCCCAATTCTCATCAATATCAAATTCAATATGGTGCCAACAAAAATGATAACAATGATGGGGATGAGGATGACCATGGCGCCTTGAATCTTGGTAGACATTCCTTTTGGTGGTGATTAAGGTATTCCTATTTCCTTCACTAACTCTCTAATCTCTACTCTTTGTCATTTCTAAATTGGTGTTGATTGTTGAATGTTAATTGTTGATCACTTCATAGTTCATTCACTTGATTGAATTTGAACCTTGAATGTTAAAGTATTGATATTTGATTGTTCAATGTTCAGTTGTTCACTAATGAGGAATGACCTAACTCTTAAGTCTTATGCCTTTATTTCATGTTCTAATTTTTCTTGACAAACTTTACATTACTTTCTAAGTTAGCATAACTAAGAAACATGAATACATGTGAAAAAACTAATCATTACTATTATTTTCTATTTATACAGCGATTCAGGACCTCATATATTGAGAGCACCGCTACGCCCCCTTTTCTTACTTACTTTTGCAAAAGAACCACATTTTCTTTCATTTTACAATTTTCTGGATTTTCTGGAATTTTTTTCATATTTTTTAGGCGATTTTTTCGAATCGCACCGCTACACTGCTACGTATCCCCGCTACGCTACGTATCGCCCACTTCGTAGCGGTTTGGCGGCGGGCCGCTACGCCCGCCGCTACCGCTATTTTCATCCATGCGAGTGAGTACATCCAACGGTATTAGATGTATTTGGATTTCTTTGACATTTTTCACAAATTTCTCAAAAGCGATGAAGAATTATGATATTAACCTAAATGTCTTGATATTTACCATTACTTCAACATCAGTCGGTTCGGACCTCCACTTAGTTTCACCCAAGCTTCATCCTGGTCATGGATAGATCACCCAGGTTCGGGTCCATAAGCAGTGACAATTACTACAAGGATATTGAATGTTCGGATCATGAATTGGAGGCCCACAAAAGTGCATAAATTAGATCTATAGGTTGGGACTTTTTCACAAATTACTCAAAATCTATGCAGATTTAAGATAATCAGCTCCAATGTCTTAGGGTTACTATTTCAATAAACAAAATGAATGGTTTGGAATTTGGATTACAATATGGGGCCCACAGGAATGAAAAGTCTTTTATAGGGCCCACAAGCGAAAAAACCACCATGTAGAATATGTACTAGCGCCCTTTGCAAGAGAGTGTTGGAAAGTCCCACATCCTACATCGCCCAATTAATGGGTTTGATATGGCTTCATATACTTGTTTGGGCCTTTCACCTATTAGCTTAAGCTTTTGGATTGGTATATGATATCTTACATGGTATCAGAGTGGGTTCCAATCTGGTCGTTCTTATGTAGCACACGTGACAGGCCCGTTCATGAGATTTGTTTGGCCTGCACGTGAGGGGGAGTGTTGGAAAATCCCACATCTCACATCGCCCAATTAATGGGTTTGATATGGCTTCATATACTTGTTTGGGCCTTCCACCTATTAGCTTAAACTTTTGGGTTGGTATATGGTATCTTAAAGAGAGGTGTGTAAATGATTTTGCTACCTTTTCAGGTGCATAAATTTTGGTGTGTAAATGGCCTTTACTAGCATCCATTTTCACATCTTGTTTATGCACCACATGCATAAATGAGCGCAAACAAACATGATGATGTGTAACCATTATACATGAAATCATTTACATATGTAAATGACTATAAACAAATGACCCCTTGAGGACAAGTCCATGTAGACCCGAGCCTGACCTTTTTGCCCCCCTTGATCTGTTGATCATGAATTGTATGAGGGCACTTCGTACATGTGGCACGTCGGGATCTCATTACTCCCGACAAAAATGGGAAATTGTGGCCTTTGTGATGTCTTATGAAGAACCTTTCTTTTTCAAATATATCCTTGTGCCTGGAAACTACCTGTAACTGCTGCAAACGCCGATATCCATACTTATCCAACATATAGACTAGCACTCAATACCTATATGGGGTCTTGAATGACATGTTAAATTCATTCCAAAAAAACAAGATTTGACAAGTTGAGATTCGACTCCAAGTATCCAAGTATAAGAAGACAGATCAAGAATCTAAAATACAAGTGGGCATGTTTAAAAGTCCGTGTGACAGTAGGTATGATAATGAGAGCAATATGATTAAGACATGCACTGATGTGCAATGCTGATAATGCATGAGCTATAGATTGGGTGTGGTAATTTAAACTTTATTTTGTGAAATGATCCGACGAAGCTGGTAAAACTTGCCCTTTATAAAAGTCACACCTAAAGCACTGCTGTAGTTCTGATTCCTGAGCCCATCATTGTGGTGTGTGCATGTGGGTTGTTCTTAACAACCACTTTTTTTATGTTTCATGGAAAATGTGGAATGGGTCCAGTTCTCGCTGTGATCAACACACAAGCCAAGTCACACTCGAAAGTGGCTCTGCCTTTTTGATGTATTCCAAAGGATTTAGATCCAGTGTACGCCAGGACCTTTTTAGTTATCAAAGGAGTTTTTGTTTTTTTTTTTTTTTTTTTTTTTTTCTTCCAAGAATTTAGCGTGGACTACTGTCAGAAATGATTTTTATCTCTTTCACCCTTACCCCCTTATCCCTCTTTTACATTTTTCGTGCCTGCAAAATATAGGAGGCCAGCATTTGTTTTCCAGTACCGCATGAGAGAACTGTGTCGTAGTACACCTTGATTCTTACCTTTTACAACTTCAGGGAACTATATTATGTAAATGGGCAAGGGCATGTCTTATTTTATGAAGGAGTTAAGGCCACATTTTGGTGCTCCATGAGTAAAGATGCCTTTGGTCGAAAAGAAAAATGTTGGTTGAAATTTGCATCTCGGCCGTGTTTTTGGTCTGTTTGCGTGGGGGTAGAAATTTCCTGAATGAAGTTAAAAAAATTGCTTCTCTGTTTCCCAGTGATGTTGACCAGGTCCATCATTGTAGTTCTCTGACAGATTCTGACCTGAGTAATGCTCTGCCTTTAGCAAGAAATCATGTTACATTTCTGAAAAGTTTCAGCCATCATCTCTGGTGATTGGTTCTATGATTTGATTCCTTCTTTATCTGACCTTTGGTGCTGAACTGGTTGTGAAGTAACTTTTGCTGGTATTCCAAGGTGGTTTCATGTTCTGTCTTATGCATTTAGCTGTATTCTTTCTTTTATGTCAAATCCAGAACACGGTAGTGGGGGTTGTTCCCTGAAGAGCAAAAGTTTAGAGGTTGAAATTTATTGGATACAGCTATCTCATCTTGACATTGATTGATAATGTTTGTCCCAACTATATCCACCCGAAGGTGTGGAATATGAACCATGGTATAGCCATGTCAACATGACCATTTCCAGAGTCCTGAGTTGCACAGAATGCTAAATGAAAACTAGCTTATTTGAATACATTGTCATTAGCCCTCTTATTGTATCAACACCTGATAATGCATGGATGCTTGTAAATGTAGATCAAACAATATCCCACTGTGTTGGGTGTGATGGGTTCACTGTATTCTGGGTGTGATGGGTTCACTGTATTCTTTACTTCTGGATATTTTGTTGTCATATTTTTGTATCAATTATGATACGTGTAAACCCATACCCATCTTTGCTTTTGTGAAGTGCAACCCTTTGTCCTCTTCTATATCAATGTTATATCTGGCTATGCCTCCAAATTGAATAAATAGTGGACCATATGTGGGATGAGCCATAGCCCAAGTTCACGTTAATTGGACGGTCTCATCTAAACAATCCATCACCCATTTAGAAGATTACGAAATGATAAAGATTTGTTGTTGACAAGAGAGTTATGTAGCTTGAATGTTAATAAACATCCAGTGACCAACATATTTTACATTTAGTCCACTCATAAGCTGCTCTTTAAGTTTGCTGGGTCAGAATTATGAGCATATTTGCCAATCATGAGTTAGGATATAAGCCATTTGATAATCAGTATTCAATTAGCAGTGCTCTGCAACTGGAATGAAGTAAGCTTATTGACTAAGTTGAATCCTGATAATCTGCATTAACTCGTGCAGAACAGCAGATCCCCTTTTCACAATCCATGCTTTCAAAGTTTTTTTTTATTTTTTATTATCCAGAGATGACTCTGTTTGTTAATTATGCATATGTAATTAAGAGAGTATGAAAAAGGAGGCCGAAAGGTGCAACTCTTGACTGAAAAGAGCCTTCAACAGAAAATGAGGTTGTAAAAGGAATGAAGCTGGAATACTGGATCACTTTTCGCAGGATAAACGACTGAAAAGTACCAAAATATGACAATAAAAACCAAATCCATCTTATTGCTTCTTTATAGTTCTGTAAAGTTGACAGTAAATTATATACCTTATCACAGTTTGATCTCCAACAAGACAAAAGTTGCTTAACATCAAACAATAATATTATCATCATCAAAATAAACAAAAGACGGATAACGCTGGCCTGCTTGATTCTTTTGGTTCATTACAGATTTTCTACTGTTTAGATTTGAAACTCATATCTAACTTGATCTTCTGATCTTGCAGGAGTTCCACGGATCTTCACAGATGAAGAGAATGCAGAAGTTTCTATTCTTGCATCGCAGTTTTCTTGCAAAGATGATCGTTGTTTAGCAGAATACATCAGAACTTCAAGAATTAATATTAATATCAGACAAGTAAACTGAATGTGATTCTATTAAATGATTTTTTTTTAATTTTTTTTGAAAAAGAGAAAAAAGGAAACAAAAAATTTGATCAACTCAACCATGTCAAGAAAAATCACCCGCTTATTTTTCTAGCTTCTCTCAGATTAGAAGTGTTGTTTTCAGTTGAAATCGTCTCCCCACTCTCAGAAGAAAGAAAAGGCTGTTGCACTCATCTTTTTTTTCTTTTTTTTGTCATAAAGCTGAATGCATTGCTCTACCTTTTACTCCTATCTGTCTCCAATTTTCTTGCATGAACAAAAGCAGGGTTCAATGCCTAGGTTCATTGAGATTATTCACCTGAGGGTATTCATAGTGTTCTTGGGTCTTGGGTTTGTATTGTGTGCACAAGGTCCCATTGTTTGGTGCACCAGACCCCTGATCTGATGGCTCCACTGTGGATAGGACATGCCCCTAAAGTAGCCCAGATTGGAAGATCTTCCATCCAATATTTGACCTTTCCTATGTTGAGTGTGACTTAAATTCTCAAAACTCTATTTGCAGTCTGTTGATGGAAGGACTATGGTTTTGCCATTGAGGAGAATTTTGGAGCATTATTTATCCAAAATGGGGCTCATTAGATGAATGGGATCATAGAATCAACCAAGGGACCCGCTTGTACAGACTCGACAACCATGGATATCTTCAGGTCAAGTATAATACAATTACTCTTCACTGCCTACCGGGAGACCGTTTTCTGCTATGGGCCTTGCGCAAAATGATCAGATCCTATAGATATCCCCTCGACAAGTCCACAACATGTTTGACTGAGTTTGGGTGATTGGCCAACTTTGTTGTTCTGGGAAGACATCTACTAGGTTGAGCTCTCACAGCCTAGGACTTTCAAGACTATGACCGGAACCGTTTCCGGCAAGACTGGCAAGTGATCTCCATGCATGTAGGATCTACCCGCCTTGTCGCCTTATCTTTCATCCTCTCTGCTTTGTCTACTTCATCCCGTGCGCGGTCCCACATGTGCCTTGCTCTTGCAAACTCAGACTCCGCCAATTCCATCTCCCTCCGCGTAAGCTCCCTCACCCTCTCTGCATGAGCCTTCTCAGCTGCAGCTAGTCGGATTTGCTCCACCGCGTGCCGCTTCAACGCCTCCACATAGGTCTTCACATCTTCATATCCACGGTGGGTCTCCAAACTGTCAATTATGACACAGTCTGAAGGCAGTTGAACCGGTTGGAGGCTGATGGACAGTTGCAGATTGAGCGATTCGTAAGGATCAGGCATCGCTGTCTGGTTATTGCCAGAGGAACTCGATGCCCGACCAGAAACCCGGCTTGATGAGGTGGTAGGGAGTAGCTGCAGTTCTCTGTTATGTTCTTCTGCCATTTGAGTGATGCAGAGAAGGAAACTCAGAGAGGTACTGAGTGGAGGTAAGGGTGGCAGAACCACTGCTTGCTATATATACAAGTCCTAGAGTTGTTTTTGTTGCCCAAAATACCCATGATCGTGAGTCAAGGACTTGGTCTGCTTGAGTTCTATGTGCTGACAGAAATACCCCCTAGCTTCTTACTCACAAGTCACAGGCGATTGATGACCTTTTTTCCTCTTGTTTTCGATAGGTGGGTCTCAGTTATCTCGTCTGATCATATGACGGACGCTCACCAGATGAGAAGCAGATTGATCATATGATCCATCTAGCAGTGCCTGTCATTTGATGAATGGTGCCTTTTGCTGGCCAGCCCAACAGATCCATCCAAGTGGTTTTCTTTTGCATCATCACTAGATTTGATCATTGGAATGTGTGGTCCGCCTCTGAAGAAACGTGGGTCCTAAGTCCTAAGGTGCATGGTTCATGTTTCAGCAGTCCAAACGCCATGGTGGACAGGCTTTACCTCAAAAAAATCTCACATAATCAAAGATAATCTTAACCTTCAAATCAACAACATCCTAGTTGAAGGTGAGAAGAGACAATAAGCCAATTATTCACATTCAACATTGAAAGAAAGGTTTAGGCCAATTTTGAGAAATGTAGGACCCATATACATGATTCTGGTTCCGGATTTGATCCATCAGTGTGTTGAAATCTAGATCTCCATGGATTGTTGTGGCCCAAAAATCTCACAATCCAATATCAACCTCAAAAATAGATCAGGATTGAAGCCTTAGTCCATCAATTTAACAGCCTGAAATCCTAGATCTAATTAGAAAAATAATTTCTTAGAACCACTTGCAAGTAATCCAAAATTAAAATTAAGAGTAATTTCATTTTACCCCTAGCAAATTGGGTTGGTCTGCGTTGAATATTTTAATAAACATTGAGGGGCATTAGTGTCAATATGAGATACGGAGCGTGAGGTGAAAATTTCCCGTTTGGACGGGGAAAACGGATCGCGTTATCTGTATTTTCTTCTGACGAGAGGGTGGTGGGTAATAATTACATTCGCACGTGCGGCGGGCAATTTGGGTACGATGCCTTTTGTCCGATCGATGGGCTTTTTGGTGGGCCTTTGTTGTCGGCCCTTCTGCAAAAAGGTGAGCTTCTTCGGGCAGCTACAACTCGGGCAGACCGGCACGTGGCAGGGAAAGTAGTGGTGTGACCTCTTTCCAGCTACAAACAGAGCATCTGCATTGTGGAAGATAATTTTATTAAGACACCCCCCCTAACCCAAAATGGGACCATTTGTTGGGTTGGCAAAGTGTCCACCATCGTCGCATCAGTTCATATAGACTGTCTATATCAAGGGGAGGAGACTTCATATTATGGCCAAACAAAACATGAAAGCATGATCAATCTAAAAAGAGTTAGGTTTGTTACTAACTGACTAGCCAATACATCCTAAAAACTTAAATTATTATGAAGTGGAAGAACAATCTACTTAACACCCCTCAAATGTGGTACCATTCAATTTGCATCCCACATTTGCCTACTCACATGACTTCGGGAAGAATTGCTCTCTTGTGGTTCGAACTTGAGACCTAGCATGACTCCAATACCATAAGAAATCCAGCTAGTGAATAAATCCCAAAAGCTTAACCATTACGAAGTGGAAGACCAATCTACTTAACCGGGCTTACTTTCAAATTGATCACATTTAAAACATACATGGTTATCCTTTTATTTTCCCTCCCTCATATGATCGTTTGATAGAGGGCTTGAAATTCTCACAATCCATCAACCCTGCCTACCTTAGTTATACAACGAGGGGACCTTTTTCGTAGCTCTATTAAAAAATAACTTTAGAAGCTTGAGCATTCGTTGAGATATTTTCTGATGTTCATAGAGTCCTCTTCTGATATTTAGTAAAATGTTAAGACTCATTGTACGTACTTGTCATCAAATATTATAAGTGGGGACTTCTTTGAGTCAGCACAATATTATTGGGCTTTTTTCTGATATTTAAAAAGAGTGATAGTGTAACTATTCTTTGGGTTCTTTTGTGATATTTGTAAATAACTATGGAGCTATTGAATAAATATTTGTTGAATTTTTTTAATATTTAGCAAATGTTTAGGGACTAATTTGAGTAATGTAAAAAAGTAAAGGACTTTACTGTTAAGCATTCGTCGAACTTATATGATATTTCTAGCAAAAAAAAAAGGTAAAGGGACTATTCTGCAAAACGAAAAATTTATTTGTTGAGAGTGGGATTTGAACCCACGCCCTTTCGGACCAGAACCTTAATCTGGCGCCTTAGACCAACTCGGCCATCTCAACTTTTGTGGAAATTCATCTCCACAAAATATATATTTATTCAATAAATGATCTAGTTTTCCATTTTCTTATTAGGGCCCTGCATGTAGGACAGTATTCGATGGAAAAGGTCGAGCTCGTAGACCCACTTAGAAACATGTTTATCAATAGAAGGGTAGATGGAAAAGTCTTATGAGTGACAAGGGAAACCCAAAACCAACCCCGCTTTATTATCCTAGCCCGGGTTTGACAGCTTTAAAGTTACATGATATCTTAATGAATGTAAATTTAGTCTTGATGCCAGATCAGAGGATGAGAAAAGGATCAAAGGGTCAATGATTGAAAGTGGGCTCACATAGAGCTGGTCTGTACATGCAGTCTGCTCATAGGGGCGTTCTCCCTACATGTATATGTTCATGCAATAAAGAGATGGCATGCACAGCGAGTGGTAGGGTAGACTTCAACAAATCACTCTGATTATGTGATCCAAACCCTTGATTAGGACAGTCATGGTCCCAGCCCAGTTCAGACTGCATTGGGCTGGATTTTACCTTTTTTGGGCCTATGTACTGAATTTGGGTCTATTTTATGGCCCAGTTTCTAAATGGGCTGGACCTGAGCCTATTATACTCAGGAATCCGACCATAAGCCTGTCCCACATATTCATCACAAAGAGATAAAATTTTGCGGGCAGCCAGTGTTAGGGGCACTAAATAGGCTAGATTTTGGCTTGGACAAGCTTGTCACAGCCCAACCCAGCCCATGATCAGCCCGACATGCTGATTTTGTTCATTGAATCTTGACCCTTGATCATTTTTTTGCCTTTTCTTTTCCAATTGGGATTAGTTTATTAGAAAAAGAAGTTACCCCCACCCTATAACAAATATAACTAGGTTATCCTTGTGCCAGATATCTCAATGCATAACCCCAAAGGGTAGCTCAGTTGGCCTAGAACCATAGTTTGCATCTGGAAGTTGTAGGTTTGAAACTGCACTACCACACTGGGGCTACAGGGGAGTTTACCCGACTTTCCTCTGGGCCCAAAACCTGACCATGCAAAAAATTATAGCGTAATGGTCAGTGTCTGCCCACACGTACGAAGCTACCCGCGGGCAGTTAAGTGGGCTCCATGGCCGGGTCGAAGGGCCCCACGGATAACGTTGGCATCTGTTTGTCTCCAGCTGAGGGTGGGGTTTGCTTTATTTGGGAAAAGCTGGGTGGAGGGGGCATCAAGCATGTGAGGTTGGTGCCCTAAATGGTCTGCTTTTTAGGGCAGCCCTTAAAGTCCATATGGTGCTTATGTGTATGTGTGATCAGTGAAGTGGGTCGCTTTTGGACAATGATTTTATTTATCATGGTAGCCCAGTAAAGCTTAACCTAGAACTCCCAAAAGTGGAGCCTTGGCCAAGACAAGGATACCCATTCCTGGCTGTCCTCTCACACGTGACCATGGTCATTGGTCCATCTCTTTTGGAAGGCCATACATACATGTTTCGTATTGCATTAACTTATTGTATATTGATCTTCTAGAAAATTTTGTTCTTTATATTTGAGTATTAGCACTATAAGTATCCCTCCCAAAAGTGGAGGATTGGGCTCAACAAAAAAAAAAAAAAATGTATGGCCGCCTGTTGGGCCTCCCAATTTGGTATGTATAGGTCCACAGTTAATACGAGGCCATTGTTTTTTCTGGGTCATTGATCTAGTTTGCCAGTGATAACAATAACAGGCCAAGACATTGGTATAGGAGTAGGGATGGCCGAACCAGACCTGAATCCTGATTGCCATTTGACTCCCCCGTACCCGACTTGACCTGTGAGCGGCTATGATACCAAACCCGCCCTATGATGACCACGGGTCGGCTTATTGTAACCCACAACATGGGAAAAGATATATAGGATGTCCTGCTGCCATGAGTTACTAGTTTGTGTGTTCTTCCCCGTAATATACAAACTATAAGGTAAAGACAAATAGGATAACCAAGTTAATCCAAAAAAAAAAAAAACGCCTTGAACATTACTCAGGTTAGAGCCGAGAAAACCATATACCATTAAAAATCCAACCATCACATTACCAGACATGCCCCTAATAGCAGTGGGTTGATGTAGGTCTCATTTAAACCCTATCCATTGCCGTCCTTGCTTTTAGGCCACTTGGTGGGGGAGTGGGGAGAGTGAGCTAGGCTTTCAAGCACAATGAATAAAGATTTGGGCTTTCTCTGACTTTTCTTGGGCCCAAATCTGTCTTTTCGTTTATAGAACACAGCTCAATAAATTATACAAAAATTGGATGCTCTCTTCTCTTCACTATGAACATGTCTTTCTTTGGAATTTCTAAAAGGTTCAAAAGTCCCAGCATTCAGTCTGTACTGCACTGAAACATGGTTTTGTTTCTCTCTTTTAAGTATCAACCTATACATCACCGTCGTGGTCCAAACCTTATCAGGAATATAAAATTTGTTTTGTGAGTTCCTAGTTGTTTTTTCCACACAATCTTTTTAGTAGCCATGTTTTCAGTGACTGTCAATTGTCCTATACTTATTTCTAATGGGGGCATGCAACATGGTTAGCAATTTTGTTTAAATAAAGGTTTCAAACTGGCTTTCTTTTACATGATTCCCACCCCACTCCAAGTTCACCCATGATCTTAAAAAGGAGGAAGAAGATATTACTGCTCCATTTACCACCTTACTCCCTGCCAAGTGGAGCCTCTCTCGATCAGTGAAGCCTCACGGCTAGAAAAAGAGATTCCCATGTCATGCAATCTTGATAAAGGATCATGCTTAGCCTCATCGAAAAGCTCCATTTAGGACTTTCCGTGAACACTAATTCAAGGGATTAAAAATCCTGCACCGCGTACTTACAAAGTGACTTAGGTTAGGTGAATACGTTGATAATTAATAATAGATGTCAACTATCTCTCTTAAACCCTTTTTTGACAGAGAAATGATTCTTCATGAAGTGAGGATAAATTCTATTCACCTATTTCACAAATGTGCATGGTTTCTATGGAGCTCGAATTTTACTTCAATTGGAGTGATTAATATTGTTGTATGGTCGGGCTTTTCCCAATGCAAGATGAAATAGAGTGTAAATTGCTCGATTGGAGTGGAATTTAGGCAAGTTCCCATTCAGGGGAGACATACGATATGAATGGATTGGATTAAGAAAATATAGATCGTACGTCTGTCGAACAAATTGTCAAAACGATCCAAGTTTAAAACATGATCATCTTTCTTTGTTAAAAGCCCTTTTCTTATTGAATTCCTTGTATGGAAATTTGAGAAATTTGTGTCCACGTTTATGGTTTTGGGGCCCGGTTATTGATTAAGTTGGGTTTGGGTTCAACGGCCACGACCCATCGGGCCCAATAAGTAATAAATACAAATATTATAATCTGGTCTTGGTCAATTATTGGGCTTACCTTACACAGATTATTTTGTTCATCTAACCAAAATCTGAACCCAGAACCATACCTAATTACTTTCCCCATCATTTGAGATTGAGAGTGCTGGGTGCCATTGTTAAGTCATTTGAAGCTGAGCAAAAGTTGGAACTGAATTAGCTTTAACAAGATGACTAATTTTTTAAAAATGATTTTAGCTATTTACTTGATAGTCCTCAAGCTATATGGTTAAGACGCTCCCATTAAGCAAGATTGACTTTTACATATTTGCCACAAAGGTATCAACATATATGCTTGCTTTCTTTTTTACTTTGAATATTTGTGGACCTTTCATTAATTTTTCTCCCCAACAGCTGCGATTTTTTTTCCATATCCCAACTAAGGGGTTGAGACCCCGTGAGACTTGCACATGCGAGGTGATGGGAACTCATACATGTAAGGAGACGCAACTTATACATGTGAGGTGATGGGAACTCACACATACAAGGTGATGGGAACTCGTGCCCGAAGGAGACACAACTCACATATATTAGGTTATATAGCAACTCACATATGCAAGGAGTGGGGAGGCCTGGTTCAAAACCGGACCTCCCAATGAGAACTGTTGCTCTTTATCACCGGGGTAAGGAGCCCCACAACGGTTGCATCTAGTAGTGGTCTTAACACCAAGATAAGGAATTCATCAGAGGTTGGCCTAGAATGCCATATGGACTTTTATTTGCAAATATTCCCATTGCTTTAGGGGTCAAATTTTAGTTTTTTTTTTTCAAGTTCTTATATTATTTGGCTCGTTAAGAAACTTATTTATGTGAATTTAACTGATTTTGAGTCTAGATTGACATCTTTACTATTTTTCCTTAGTCAAAGTTGTGGTTTTTTAGTATGAGTCTTTTATTTTTATAGACAGTGATATTATGAACAAATTTTAAGAGATTTCCAATATTCATGTTTTCTCTATTTTACTTAAGAAAAGTCTAGGAAGAGAGTAATAATATGTTACAAGGGGCATGAATCCATGGAGCCAGGGCTGGGTCACATAGATTTTCCATGTTTTGGGTCCGGGTCCTGGTAAAGAAAAATTAGCTGGGTCTTGGACCTTGGTCTGCCTAAGCCCAACTTTCACCCAACTCATTTTCATTGCAACGCTTTTTTTTCCCTTGTAGCCTAGCCAAGGGGGCTGAAATCCAAGAAAGACTACTTATCTGGAAAGAGAAACATACACGTTGGAAGAGACGCGTTGGGTGAGATGCGGGGTTGCCATCCAGCAAAAGACATATCATATGAGAGAGACATTAAAAAGAAAGAAAATCTGAGCACATGAGATTATGCAAATCCATGATGACAAACTCAAAACAATGTTTACTTTGAGATCACCCTCCTTTTCGAATGCTTTACAGATAGATGCATGGATTATATTCCTATGTTACTAACTTGTCTTCAACTTTCTAAACATTGCCTGCTGCCTTTAAGTTGTAACAAAAAGCCTCTTTTTCCACTTAGATGTGAGGATCTCATCAGATTCAAGATCTTCCTTTTTCTTGTGTTATCTCTACTTTATCATTTATTGTTGATTGCTCCACATGACATTGCCATGATAGTGAATCTCCTTCTAGAAATAAGGTTGGAAGAGGGTTGAGATTGGGCCCTGGACCGAATTGAACCCACCAAAAAAATAGTGTCTTGATCCAAGTTTAGACCTGAAGGCTTTGATCCTGGTTAGGACCTGTGCGGATCCAAATACTATAAGAATGGGCCCAAGATGCACCAGAAACATTTTAATAATCAATAACTTCTTATTATCCTATATACCATCATCATTTTGAACCTTATCACATCAATTTTGGTCAAATACGAATATGTATGAGCAGTGTATTCATATCTATTTTCGTTGACTGGGCCCTCTTAATGGACAGTGATCATCCTTCTTTTTTCTTATTTTTAACATCCTTCAGAATACATAATTAGAGTTCAAATTTGGGAGTCCATTTACTGGGCCGCACATGACTGGTGATACATATCTTTTTTCTGCCCAGCTGGTACTTGAATCCATGCCCTGATCTACCCAAATCCAATCCGTTTATAGACCCAACATCAGTAATATCCACCCAAACCCCTTGGAGTCAGACAAGAAGTCCATTCACTCTGCCCTCTGGATGGACGGTGATCAACCTTCTTTGTCCACTTTTATAAAATTGACACCAATCAGAATACATAGTTTGAGAGCAAAATGATAACATAGTTTCCCAGTGATCAACTTTCTTCTTGATGTAGGCCCATTTGCTGAGCCATCTGGAGCGCAGTAATTGATCTTGTTGTACGAAAATGATGACAGCCATGGGATTGTTTTAGCACAGCATGTCCAACCCTTGGCCATTCACATGGACACTGATTAACAATGTTTCACTATAGAAACAAATGCAAAATTTACATGGACACATCAACAATGTTACAGAACTGCTTACCGAAAAAAAAAAAACAATGTTACAGAACAATTTACATGGACCTTTTATTGACCTGTTAGAGGCCATGCTAATTTGAGCCCATCCAATTAACGCGGACTGAAACATATCTCTGGCACATCCTCCTTTTTCAGTGTAGTGCAAGGGTCATGGCCAGGTTTGGCCTTCTGAAGCTTGTACATCCCTGGCTTATTTAGTGATGGGCTTGACATTCAGGCCCAAAGCCAACCAGCATATGGAAATTCAGTGCCAGGTCCAGTACAGTTACGATATATACATTCACCCTTTGTGTTAAATATACGGGCCCAGAAATTTCCAAGTCCAGCCCGTGGCCTAAAAACACAGCTGAAATCCACCCCAATGGATGACCGAGTCATGAGTAAGGAGTAAGGACTAAGGAGGTTCTGATCAGGCTTATCTGGTTAGTGGTTATGTCAAAATGTGGACACCTACCAATTAGCTCTCCCTGATCAAGCTCCACACGCCTTCAATAGTTACATCACATCCCTAGGACCAATTGCAATTTAAAAGAGGTGCTCAAGGACCGAGCCAGCCAAGTTTGAGCCTTGAGGCTTAGTATTTAGGCAAAGTAATAGAAAGCCTAAAATAATGCATACAGTTCAGTGATTGATTCGCTCAAGTGAGTCATGGAAACCAAACAACTGAAACAAGTGAGAAAGCCAAGGAGCCCAAGCCCAATTGACTAAATAGGTAGTAGGCATAGTCCAGAGTCCTAACATGTTAGAGGTGAACCCCCATGTCACGCTTGGGCTGAATAGGGCTTGAGCTTCTAAAGAGCCTGCTATGAAACTCAGGTAGTTTCCAACACACTATTTATTTATCTTTCCTGTTTATTGGTTTTTTTCTCAAGTAAACAATGCGACACTGAATCCCAACAAAGCAACGGTTGCATAAAAGTGATTGCTTTTTATAGATTTAAAAAAAAATGTTAGACAAGCATTCCCTTTAAATCTCATTAGGATTCCAACAATACCTTCAAACTTTTTCCATGAAATGCAAAATCCTCAACCCTTATCAAAATCAATTATTACACTAGATCATGAATGACTAAAAAATCATAATTGGATACCAAAAAACCAATTTTTTTTTTCTTATTTTCCATCTTACAACTTGAATGAAGAAAATAACCACCACATTAATTTTCCATCTTCTCAGGCCATTGCAGGAGTCCCACACAGTGCTTTGCAGGACCTTTTCAGTCCCTGCTGCCCACAATTAAAACCTACTCAGATTATTATTTTCTCCTAGAACACTAATTTATCAAATCACCTCAAAAACAAGCCAAGAAGAAAGAACCCATCTCATTACTCTGTTAAATACATACTAACAAACCAACCAAATTCCAAACCAAAAGCAAAGGAAAAAAGTGGGGGAGAGAGAGAGACAGAGGAGTAGAGGACAATCCACATCAAAAATCCTCATCCAACTTGAACACATGAATCCCACCATTCCCATTCCCATTCCCATTCAAGCTCGACATCACCGACGCCTTCTGATACTCCCCAACTCTCTTCTCAAAGAAATTCGTCTTCCCCTGCAGAGAAATCAGCTCCATCCAGTCAAAAGGATTCCCAACATTGTAAATCTTCCCATACCCCAAAGCCCCAAGCAACCTATCCGCCACAAACTCAATGTACTGGCCCATCAACACCCCATTCATCCCAACAAGAGCACAAGGCAATGCATCACACACAAATTCCCTCTCTATATCCACAGCATCCCTCACAATCCCCTTCACCTTCTCCTCACTCAACTTCTGATTCAACAACCCATACAACAAGCAAGCAAAATCACAGTGCAACCCTTCATCCCTTGATATCAATTCATTGGAGAATGTAAGCCCCGGCATCAAACCGCGCTTTTTTAGCCAGAATATCGCGCAGAAGCTCCCCGAGAAGAAGATCCCTTCAACGCAGGCGAAAGCAATCAATCGCTCTGCAAATGTTTCGGACCCATCTATCCATTTGAGGGCCCACTCTGCCTTTTTTGCTACGCAGGGGATGGTCTCAATTGCGTGAAAAAGGCGGTCTTTTTCTGCAGTGTCTTTGATGTAGGATTCAAGGAGGAGGCTGTACATTTCGGAGTGGATGTTTTCTATGGCGATTTGGAAGCCGTAGAAGGCACGAGCCTCTGCTACCTGGACTTCTTTCATGAAGCGGGCAGCGAGGTTTTCAAGGACGATGCCATCAGAGGCGGCGAAGAAGGCGAGGACATGGGTGATGAAGTGCTTCTCGTCGGAAGTGAGGGTACCCCAGTGCTGGAGGTCTTGTGAAAGGTCGACTTCTTCGGCTGTCCAGAAGGAGGCTTCAGCCTTCTTGTACATTTCCCAGATTTGGGG
Organism: Persea americana; assembly: GCA_029852735.1. NCBI lineage: Eukaryota > Viridiplantae > Streptophyta > Magnoliopsida > Laurales > Lauraceae > Persea > Persea americana. The sequence continues at coordinate 90,335,156 of CM056810.1, forward strand.
GTAGCGGATTGGGAACATGCAGAAGCGGTCCGCATTTGGGGCGAGGAGGGGTTCTTCGGGAATCGAAGGCATTGTGAATTGAAATCAGAGAAGAATTGGAGCTGTGGGTCTTTTTGTTTTGGTGGTCTTTGAGATGGGTTTTTGAGTTGGGATAACGAGAAATCAGAGGAATTGGGGAAATGGGTCTTTTGATTTGAAGGGTTTTTGGTGATGGGTTCTTGTGTTGGAGATTAAAGAGGGTGTGGATATGGGTTTCTCAAGGGGAATGAAGGAGATTGGAGGGGAAAAAGATGGTTTTGAGATGGAGAGAAAATGGGGATTTTGAGAGGTATTGAAGGGAAGAAGTGCAGAGGGAGGAGTGGTTTGGATTGAATTTTAGAAGGAGGGAGCGGTGAGAGAGCAGGGACTATTGAAATTTATGAAACATTTGAAAAAGGTGAGTGGTTTGGCGCGAGTGTAGTGATATCAAAGAGAAGGTTGAATTTGAAGGAGGACCTGATGGTGATTTGGGTGAGCATTGTGATTGAATTTGAAAGGAAATTGTGGGAATGTGTTGGTGGATAAGGACACGTTGAGATTGTGATTGACCAACTGATGATTAGTGGGTTTAGAGAAGTAGAAGGCTGTGGCGGGAAATAGGGATGTTGCTGGGATTTTAAAATACATGGAAGTTCAATTCTTTTGACTTTTGATTTGTCTTGAACACAAACATGTGAAAAGGCTGAGAGGAAAGCCTTCAGATTAGAATTCAGAACGAACCACTTCTACTTTGATACCAATTTTAAAAAAATTCAGAACTTTGAACATTGGCGGGATTGAAGATTGGCGCCAATATGGTGAAAACTGAAAAGTGGAAGGAGTCTGCGCACTTGTGTCTTGTGATGAGGCTCTGGGTTGGACTTTTGTTCTGTTTCAAGCCCTTGGGCTAGACCCAGGTCCTTTTTTTTGGAGATGAATTTTTTTTCAGCAGCCAATCAAGGACTCTAGGAACTGAAATAATAGCCGGAGATGGGCCTATTATTGGTGAAGAGCACTCCAATTTGAAATAGATGTTACTCTAAAACACCCTCTTTTTTGCTATGATACCTGAATGCTTCAAAATAGCCGCTGCATTATGTCATATATGTACTTCCAAATAGCTTGGGTCGGGCAAAGTCCAAGCCTGCATTGAAAATGCAATTCAGGTTGGGCTTTGTTGGTTCGGATTAAATTTGGAGCTCAAGAGTAATCTGGGTCAAGCCTAGGATAGGGCCTCTGGTGCCCAAATTGACCAGAGCATTGAAATTACAGATATTACATGCATTATACTTATACACTTATAAAATCTGGGCCGTCAACTTGCTGGGCTTGGGCTTGATCACCCTATATGGGAGATTATTGATCCCACCTTATCAAGGAGAGGCTTAATGGATTAACTATCTATAAAATATCGACTCAACTTTGATTTCATTATTTCTTTCTCGCTCCATTTATATGGTAGGACGACCGACTTATGAATAATATGTTACTGCCCCCTATAGGAAAAGTAGCAGAAAAAAGCCATGAATTTATTTAAAGGATTTTTTTGAGAGACCTTTCAGGCTACAGTGAGGCGGACAATATCCACGCAATTGGGAAAAAAAATAGCGCGAGCACACAAACTTCATCAATAACCTACCTTGACAATAAGTTTAAGAATCATTAAAATAATTAAGATGGCAGCTACCTTACTACACAAGGGGAGACTAAAACCAGTAGTTTTTACTACTGCCTGTTCAAGGCCTGGGGCTTTAATTGGCTCTACGGAAGTAAACATGAAAGAGGGATTTATACATTGCATGGACATTACCATAGAAGTCATGAACAAAAGCAGTACAAGTTTCTAATGATACACATCATCACACACCTCTTTCAACTCTAATAATCCTCTCAAAAGATTTACATCATAACTTTCCACATTCATTCCTGTCAATGCCCTTCCTTGCTTTCTTCACTTGGGAGTGAATGCCTGACACAGACCACAACCAATTAAGGAAGACATTTCATACATATATAATATAATATAAATGGTTATATACATATACATGTATGTTTGCTTGCATATCATTTCCTCGAGTATATGAATGCATCATGCATGAAATTATAGAAGTTCAGTGTGTATGTACCTATTGACTCTCTCATGGACCTATTGCACTTGCAAGCTAATTGTATATATGGTATACTCGAGCATATACTTTTGAAATACAAATAGCTACCGCTAGTCTTCAATTTTACAGTGTGTGCTGCATGCCCGAATGCATATATATTCATTTCCCTTCTCCAAGGAATATATGCATTCAGCATATTTGTCTCTTTTTATGTGTAGAATGCATTAAGCTGAACTTGAATAGATGGGATAAGGTTCTCATGATGATGTTTCTATGGATATCAACCAGATGGTAAGTATTGCACCCCCAGGCCTTGAGGATACGTTATCTCACAATTTACCAAATACCAATACACAAATGTATGCATTTATGTATGCATGCATGTGTATACATCAGTATCGCATTAGAATGGAACTTGAGGATTGAACTTACAGCAAAAATAGTAGCATGGCCAGGGTCAGCAAGGTGAGCAAATAGGTTGTCAATGGGGCCAGTGCCAGTGTAAATGGCTTGGAACCATGCACCCATCACGGCCAACATGGCCAACCTCCCATTTTTTATCTCCTTGGTCCTCAACTCCTTGAGCTTCTCGGGAGAACCCGTGCCCCAACCAAGTGGGTCAAACCAAAGACCGCCAGGGTACCCGACATCGGTCCCAGTAAGCTTGTTGTTGGGAAAGACGGGGTCAGTGTTCACGCAACCAGGCTTGATAATGTCCGCCCACCGTCTTCCCTCAGCCCACCCGATGAAGAATAGCTCCACAATAAACAGGGTGGTCTTGTCTGTGAAGTACTCAAGCTCTCCAGCAGTGTACCATGAAGGAGTGTTCAGAATACCAAGCTTCGTCAGTAGCTCAGGAATAAAAATGCCAGCAGCACCCAACATAGCCCATCTGCAGTGCACAAGCTCTGCCTGTACGTTCCATCTTAGGCTCTCTGGATCAGATCCTGTTAAGATCCATCGAAGTGAAAGATGAAAATCAGATTGATGGCCATCAATTCAAAATGTCAAGACTGATCTTGAGGGTTTGTTTGGATGTATCTTATATTATAAAGAGTTGGTAGTTTAAGAAATCATGTGATTAAGCATTTAAGCCCAAAATTGTAATTTGTTTTGAGTATCTTGGTAGAATGAACGGTATCTATTCTGTGGTTTGTTTTGTTTGTATTTCAGAAGGTTGAAGTTGCAATAAAAGGGATATTGTTTTTTGACTTTCTGCTCCAAATCTATTTTGGGAATCACTACCAACGATAATTTTGGTAGAACCCTATTTTGTGTTTTTTGTGCCACTCCAAACGAGTGGGTGAATATGGCTTGAAACATTTAAACAACTTCTGGTTTGGGGTATTGCCAAACACACAACACCCCACAATTTCTTATGGATTCCAGAATAACAGTTTTACCTTCTGGAAGACATTCTGCCTTATGGAAGACATTCTTCTTTAAGCAATTCACTACTCTCAGTGTCTTCAGTCTTCTTAAACCAACTAGTAGTTTTCACTTGAAAATCATAAACTTGTTTTAGGTTGATCATAAAAAATCTTTTCGGCTCCTTTTATAGGATTAAATTGTTCAAAGTACTACTAAATCACCTCTTTTGAAACAGAGGTGCCCGACATTGCTTGACCCAATTATCAGCTTTTTTTAAATATTTTGCTTGGTCCGGTATTCCATACAAGCGACCCGCTTTCCCCATCATGTCGGCCTCACCATGGAAGTGCAATGGATCTAAATTCCCATCATTGAAAAATCTCACAGCTCTAGGTGGTTTTTTTTTTTTTTTGTAGTACCCCAGCCGAGGGGGCTGGGCCCCATCATAGATAGCACCCACATGCAAGGAGAGAGCCCACAAAAGTGGGAAGAGAGTCCGCACATGCAGGAAGGAAGCCCGCACAAGTGTGAAGGGAGCCAGCCCGCACAAGCAGAAAAGGAGCCCACACAAGTGGGAAAGGGCAGCATACCAGGGATAGAACCCTGGGTAGCTGAGCAAGATATGGGGTTCCCTGGTTCTCTCACAGTTCTAGTTGGTGGACTAAATGACATAATATATGAACTGCTGCAGTTTTCACTTAAGCAACTCATTTGCTGGCTAACAATCATATGTGTAGGATAGTTTGATGGGGTAGTTCTGTTCACAATTGCCCACCAACAGCATTTCCTAGGACATAAATGGTATAGATCACAGAAGGCGAGCACAGCCTCCACAGAATGCTGTTCCATTTTTTTCCCACTCAGATTGAATCTTGTAATTTGCCTCAGCTATGCATGTTGTGCATAGCCTCTTATGCCTGCCTCTTTACATCAAATTCTGGTAGCTCAACATCAAACTATAGTAGTTTTGTTCTATCAAGATGAGTTTTCATGACTACATCCTAACATCAAATTCTACTACTTTTATCCGATGAAGACGTGTTTTAGTCATTACTAAAAAGAGAGAAGCACTAAATTCAACTTACCAAGGCCAAGAGGATCGAACCCAAAATCTCCAGGAAGGCTGCATTCAGGAAATTTAAAAAGAAAATTAAGAACTCTCCGCCTTTCTTTAAAAGAACAGAGCAGATGAGGGAAAAACTACTATTATTGCTGCTACTACTCAACCTGCCATCAAGCCATGGAGGAGGGGTGCTGCCAGGGAACCAAATGGGTCTTTCAAGGGCCGCAACTGCCGAAAAAGAAAAAGACCGTCTTGCCACTGGTGCTGCCAACTTCCCCTGCCTCAGTTTTCTTCCTCCTAGGAAAGAAGCCTTGGTGGCTCCCAAACCATTTCCACTCTTTTGAGAACTGAATTACACCATACCAATATAAATATCACTTGGATCAGCAAAGAGTGAAAAGGAAAAGTAAACTCATCACTTGCTCAAATATTTCCCTTCTATAGAAAAATGAATAAAATCACCCATTCCTAGATTTCCTCTTCTATTGTGTAGAAAAAATTTAAAAAAATTTACAACAAAAACCAAATAACCTGAATGTTCAGGAAAAAAATCATTACTAAAACCCATTACATTTTTTTAATTTCAAACCACTAAAATTGTTACAGTAAAGCCGGTTACTCACCCACAATTTGACAGATCAATATAAACAGTTGGAATTTAAAAAGAAAGAAATCATTTTATCCAAGTGTTGAAACTTTAAGGCCCTCAACAGGGATAGGATGATTTTATTGGAACAATGTTTAGTCTGACACTGATGTACATGTAGCCATACACATCCCCTCCTTCCCTTGTGACTGAAATCATATGGGCCTATAAAAAAGTTTCTTATATCTAACAAAAGAAATTATTCTTCTTAGATTATTACTCATATATATATAAATATAAATATAAATATAAGTAATCACTTTTTTAGGAAAGGAAATAACCCATTTCATCCTTTCTTCAATTCTCAGCTCTGCAATGAGTTGCATCAACAAGAAGTGAAGAACTCTTTCTCTTTTTCTTCATTTCATCAGGAAAAAGAAATGCAAAAGCCCAAGTGGTTTCTTTTGTAATGAGCAAATAATATACACAATAGTTTTGGTGTAAATCCTTTCTTGACTTAAAAAAATAATAAAGAGAAAATAACAATAATAATAATAAAGCAAAAGGAATACTGAGGCAGCAAAAAAATTTAAAGAACCATCACATATTTTGCTGTAGTTTGAGGTTTGAGGGGCTTCTTGCCTGGAAGAAGAGATTGCAACAGCTGCAACTGCAGAAGAAGAAGCACAGACAGAAGCCATTGTCCCAGAGCAGTCTTTGGGTTGTGTGTGAAGGAGACCTGTTAATGTATACAGGCAAGGGCTTATCTCCAGGAGATAGGAGGAGAGCTCCCTGGTTAGCCCATGTTCTGCCACGTGGCATTAGGAATCTAATGAGGGTATCCTCAACCAGAAGATTTTACTGACTTGGATATATCAGAAGCTGGTGGCTCTTGTTGAGTAGTACCATGGTGGTGGACATAAGATTTTGAAATTATCATACCCACTCTATTGTCACAGCTAAAGACAAAATGAAAAATATGGTCCTGCTCGTCTGATTTAAAAACCTCATTCTAATTCTAACCCATGCTTTATCTACATCCCTACTGTGTTAAATCTGGTGCTAATTTCAGGAAAAGAGAAGATGGTGCACCTAATAAATAAGGAAGGGCCTCACAAGAATTGTTGTTCATAGGATCATTTATTAAGTGCATCCAAAGTTTAAAATGTCATGATAAGCCACCGTTTAATATGTCAAAATTATTGAGTTTGGTGCAAACCAGGAAACTGAGGCCATAGTTTCTTAGGTTCAATAAACCATTCATGGATATTAAAGACATTATATACAGGGTCTTGGGTAGATATATTGATCGTATGAGCCTGATTTTGATGATTATTGCTGCATTACTACATATTGAAGGTAAGGTTAGAAGTATTGCCCTTATCTTTGACTATCCATCGTACAAGTACCCTCCATAGAAAACACAGCAATCGGGGCTCCACATTATTGCCTGTTGTCCTCCATCATCTCCTGTTCATATCAGTATTTATCTGCCCCCACGGATCTGTATCAGACCTGTATCGGCCATACACCTATTTATCAGCCGGCCACAGGCCCACATATATGTTAGTGGCGATTTTTTCTATTTATAGACGAGACAGCCTATATGTATCTGTTTTGATCCTTGGCCGGCTTTACATGGGCTGTTGTTCACGTAGCATCTATGGCCGTGTTTTTTAAAGTAAAATTTAAAAGTCTAAACACTTGGATCATCTTGCCAAGATAAGAGCAACTCTCGAATGCTCGAAGAATTGTTCTGGCGCCCAGCAACCTCCATGCTTACATTTGCCAGACTACTTGTCACCTGGATCAGGAACCAGATCTGTTTTTCATTTGATTCCAGATTCATATATGGATCCGAGCAAACCATTTTACCACTACAATCCCAGATCTGACCCATTTGCATCCCTGACATATTGCCATAGTTGCCTCTATTACCTGTCATGAGGTAGCTGACTCAAGTGATAATCTAGTGGGGGCCACCGACCCCATTAACTTAAAGTGCATCTCCTTTCTACAAATAATAATAATAAAAGTAGAAAACACCAAAAAAAATGTGTAAGATTAATTGTAAAATTGGGCAGCTGCTTTGCTTTTTCCAAGCATGTAAATGACCCAACAATTAGCAGCTGTTTGTAAAAACTCAAGTAATTTGGTCAAACAAGGTAAACATGTCAGTATCCTTTCTATGTTCATCACCATCGATTGTAGGTTTATCACAAATATCTGCATAAATTATCCCTATAAAGTTTATGATCAACATTATTAATTCCTTTCCTATCATAATCTAATGCTACAACATGATATATGATAATTGATGACAAAAAATGTTGGATCCTGAGAGGTATCTCAGCTGAGAAACATATGCATCAGGAGAGCATCAAGCTGATTTTGGAGTGGATACTTGTACCAAACATGCCGTCGAGTTATCAAGATGGATTATTTTCTCACTACCCGGCAGCTATAAACCCGCATTAAGAGCATCAAGTTGCTTTCGCAGATCCTCAAGATCATTTGAGACATCATCTATTTGTTCTTGCCTGGGTGGCTTTTGAAACTCATCAGCATTAGGGAGTTCGTGGACTAGACCTTCAGGCAGAGCAGCTACAAGAGAGAAGAAAACGGAAGAAGATGACTCACATATTCATGCATGCAAGAAAGAGTAACGCACATAGCAGTCGAAGGGGAAAAAAGAGAGTGTTGTTAACTTTTTAAAAGAGAAATCTGTAGGTTCTGTAAAGAGAAATCTCATTAAGCTGAACTTCCCTCCAGAAGTAAAGAAAGAAAGAGACTCGCTGACAAGAAAGGATTTTCAACATCTTAGTAGTGCAGATATCAATGATAGTTTGAATCTGTTACCATATCATCACAATATTTTCCTGAAAATCTCTTATCATGATATTACCATGATAAATTCAATTTAATGTCAGATTCATTTTTATTGTGATATTAACATGGTATTTACAAAAAATATTTCAATATTCACAGCTGTAAAATAAGATACACTGACAATCTTTACAATAATATTGAAATATTTATGATATTTTCAGATGAAAAGTAAGATACTGCACCAGCAAGCAGTTATTGATATATAGAATAATATATATAAAAAAAAAAACCCATTGCCTTTTACATTTCCTAAGGACTTTCTTCTCATGCTTTTTTATATCCCCCCCAAACACACAAATATATATAGTTATATATTCTATTTTTATCTAAAATTTATTCTTTTATTTTAACAATATTTTCCTGATACTATCCTGATAAAAATGGGAAATTTGGTAGTGTATATATCCAACAAATATTATCCCTATTATAATATTTGCAACATTACTCTTATTTCCCTGGATTGCATTTTGAGCTTTGCTAATATCACATGCCACATCACAACATTCATACGGCCGTACATAAACATAATGGCACCTTACATGTGTTTGGAATGAACATATTCAGTAAAGCGATGTTGCAGTTTATTTTTATTTTTATGTTTCAACGTAATTTCTTTTTTTTTTTGGTGGGGGTGTCTAAAAAAATTGCCCTTACAACAAGGGCCATGTTTGATTGGTGGCTACACTACAAAAATAACTTTCCTTTCTTAAAATGTCTATACACAGAATATTTACAATAATATTGGATGTAAAACCATTAAAAAGGAAAGAAAAGAAATATTGGATGGACTTTAAAGATGTCTTACATGATTTAGGTATTTTCCTCGTCCAACAGTAATCCCATCTTCACCAACCTACCTTTTAGGATATTGAACTGAGGCAATGCTTTTGCCACCATTAAGTTGGCTGAATATGGACTGAATAATAGAAATTTGAATTTTGAAAGGTCCGCAAACTATGCTACACTCTACTAAAAAGCTACCAAAGGAACCATTCAACAGAAGGGGAAAAGGGTAACCAAAACCAGTCAGTACAAAAGGGCATTTTTTTCAACAAAAAGATACTGGAGAAATTGGCCATGAACATTCCGATTTAGATTCCATGTGAAAAACACAACGTGCAAGTTACTGCTATACACCAAAATTGGTGCAATAAACGCTATAGAAAATGGACTATTCACCAAATTGAGGTCAGATGCATCTCTTGATACTATTAAAAGATGCATTCCACCTCAACACCAACAGATGCAACCAACCTCAATTTAGTAAATAATCCAATCATATAAAGCTTGAATAGGAATGGAGTAAAATAGATCACCTGAATTATCATGCCCGCTGGAACTCTCCATCTCATTGTCATCAACAACACTGGAAAGAAACTAAATATTAATACAACTTAGCCTCAAACCCTGTACGTGAAAATTTCATAGTTACAGATATAAAAGCCTTCAAAATCACGACAGCTTCTTAAAAAAATGTATGGAGATTGATCTTGGAGTTTTTTTTTTTTAATGAATGGATATTGGACTTTTTTATTATGAATGGATATTGGACATTTTTCTCTAAGAGAAACAATAGTCTGTGAAACATTCCCCCCAAAGAACCTCTACCACGTCATCATTGCTGCCCCATATAAAAAATGACTTGCTTATGAGTAAAAATCAAAAGAAAATTTGTTATTGTCTTGACCAAAAATGGGTATAAAGAAATACTCTAAAAAAAATTTCCAACTTTACTGAGATGGGACTGATTGTAGGAAGAAATATTTTGTGAAGAAAGTTTAATAAATTGGAGTGACCATAAACCAGAATAAGGAAAGTTGGAATTAATATGGAAAGGTTTTTTCTTTTATTTTAAAAGGCAACAAAAGAGAAATTAACGTTGAATTTAATGTGAACCCAAATCAGACCTAATTGAGCCCTAATGAGGGGCCTATAATGGACATGAAGTGCTAAGCCCATGTGCACACCTCCATTGTTGGCTCTACATGCTCAAAACGTGGAACTCATAGCACACATGAACACATGATGTGGGATGTCCAACGACTTCCAGCCCATAGCCCACATGATTTGGGACACCCAGTAACTTCTATAATGCAAGTCAAATTGGGAAATGGAAACTTTCCAAAGAAGAATCCTAAAGAGGGACGGCTTTCTAAATTCTAGGAAGAAAGTTTGCGGAGATTTTCTCTCATCTTGCTTCTTTAAAAATTTCATCCTATGTTTTAGAACGCCTTGCCCCTCTAGGATTCTTCTTTGGAAAGTTTCCAATCTCCAATCTTAACTTGCATTGGAAGTCACTGGGCATCCCCATCATGAGAATGCTGACAAAGGTTTCAATTATTTTCCAATTTCTAGATTCTAAATTTTGGTGCAGTCCGTGCGGATAGCAATGAAGCGCAAGAAAATCTATTAGTGGAGCAAGCTTTAGCTTATATGGAGGCATTTGATGGAGAACATAGGCTCCGAAATCCAAACCCATTTGTGAATGGTTCTGCTCAAATGGGAAGCCATAACAGCCCCATGGTTGACATGTACACTGTAGAAAGGGGGACAATTTAATATATTGAAACTGCTGAGGGTTTTTTGCAATTTGCAGGAACCCAGTTACGGAAACAAACAGCATACAGGCTGTTCGTTTTGGGCCTAAATAAAGGGACCAAAGAGGGCCCAAACCCACTAGGGCCCAATAGTCCTATACCCTTTGGGTCGCCCATAGGTGGCCTTCAAATGGAAGAGAACCACCTCTCCAGAAGATGGACCATGTGGAGCCCACAGGCCGCAGCTCAAATCGTCCAGACTATTCTGGACAATCCAGCCACCACAAATTATATTCTTTCCTTGAAACCCTCTAATTGGAATAATGTAGTATTCTTATGTTAGGAAATAATTGTATTAGGAGTGGGAAGAGAGATTTGATTGCTGTTCTAAAGAATTCTAAGGTGTTATATATATATATATATATATGGGCATCTTCTCCATAGAAATTTGAATAAAGATTAATCTTTTCTTCTGGGACTGATGGGTGCTGTCTTCTCAAGTTAAAGCCATAGTTCAGTGTGGTTGAGTCGAGTCGTTGGCTGAGTTCATGAGTGGTGAAATTCACCCCACAAGTGTGTATTGCTTGCTGGAATTTTCTGTTGGTGGTGTTGTTGATGCCAACTAGAAAGTGACAAGTCAGAAGCTTAATGTTGCAGCAGTCTCATTGCAAGAGTGGTTCGACAATCAGGATTTCTTAAAGCCGTGACTGCATCAAAACCTAAACTCCGGAGCACCAACATGAGAATGCTGACAAAGATTTCAATTATTTCCAGGTAACAATACCTTATGTTCCACTCATTATCCGTGTGAATTGGGCATTCTGTTGTTCCAGCTGAAGCCTCAGCCTCCATCTGTGCCTTCGCAGCAGCATCTCTAGCTGGCTTTGCAAGAATGAATTCCTTCTGCAAAATAAGGTACAGATTACACCATCAATCAAGAAACAAGTAATGAAGACAAGCCAAACCCCACTCTGTGGGGAGGCCTATGACCATGCAAAATGGTCTAGAACCCTGGTTTACTGGGGCATGGGCCTATTTGGAGTCAAAGGTTCACTCATCATGGACCAATGGGAACTATAGACTCACATTGTAGGGTACCAGGCCTGGATGAGCAGTCCTCTTAGTTAATTGGTTTAATTCCTTTGTTTTAGCTTAAGGATTTTTTTATCATTTAATTAAGCTTGTGGTCAAGACTAAAACATCTTAGGACTGCTTCAGTACTGATTACCAGCTTAAATTGCTTTGAGGCCTTTGACCCTGCAATCAAATATATAGCACACGGCATGCCAGTTGACTAACTTATTTCTTCTCCTTCTTTTTCTTCCTGAAAGGGGGAAAAAGTTTATTGATTAACAATATACCAGCCAAAACCAGAATTATTGACTGGAAATTTTCATTCAAACACTGAAACAGTCCAAGAGGGGCGTGTTTCTGCTCCTAAATGCATGGGTTTGTGGTTTCTATGCAATTGTAAGTATTGTATGTTGGTTGGCTCTGAGTTTTCCTTCTTTCACTGCTTTATGATTGGTGTTTTCTGAAGAATCAGAAAATCTGACCATAGGTTTGTAACAACACACTTCCCAGTTCTAGTCCATTCCATATTGGTTTGGCTTCTGTCTCAAGAAATATATGAAAACAGCTGTTTTAAGAGACGCACTAATGGATTATATCTAAATCTCAATACCTGTCGCTCCATACAAGCTGAGTTAGAGCACTGAGGGTTTGGCCTCATTTCCATGGTTGGAAAGTAGTCTTTAAGAGCATTATAACCCTGCAATCAAAGAATATTGTAGGAAAAGTGGAATGAGAAAGCAGATTTCTCAGCAAAGACGGTAGATAAGGAAGACATGTTAGCCAGATTCTTTCTTCCATCTAGATTATGGTTGGGATTGTTGATATTTTGATGGTGCACTTTGTTAGTGGCAATAAAACCAACAGTTGTCATTTCATACACACGTATGTACTCACACACGTGTACGCACACAGCAGCAGTCTGGGGAAAAAGGGGATTTTGGATGGCAAGATCCTTTGTCTGGAAGACTTTGGGTTCATTGAGATTCCCAAAACATTGAGATGAACCTATCCAATCCACCAGAATATGCACAACCACTGCACAAGTCATGATTGCTACCCAGTTCTCAGTAATAATTTACCATAGATTTGATCTCTCATTTGTATTGAGAAGAAAAAACCATGATGTTGTGTGGTACACAAGCTGTACTCCAAAAACCACATCTGTTGATCACATTGAGATCGTAACAAACAAACAAAAACTACCAAAGCATGGAAGACTCTCAGCGGCCAAATAGAAAAAATTGAGTGAACTAACTTTGGAATGATTTCTATTGACGAAAATGTAAGGACAGAAAAGGCTTTAGTCCTTACCAAATATGGGGAAACATGTCCAAACTTTAGCAAGTATTTCAGTGTGTTTTGAACCAGAAGACCAGCAACCACACCCTACAAAGCCAAATTCACACTATTTATTAACTAGCAGCAACTAAGTTGCTCGATGTCAAAATAATGAACTTGCAACAGCCAACAGCAAGGATGTCTCCATAGACAATGTCTAATATATTTAGTTTCCAAACTCATCGCCATAGGTACACACAATAATATTCAAATGAGAACCACCCATACAAAATAACCACGCAATCTAGGTTATTTTGTGGGCCACCTGCCCGATTCAAAATGAGGCCTTTTAAAATCTCTCTCTCTCTCTCTCTCTATATATATATATATATATATATATAGAAGAGACTTAGGTACAACAACGAGCACATTAAATGGTTTAAGCCTCTATTAGACTCAATGTTTTCCATGGTGAATCACAATACAAAAAGTATGCACTATGCAAAGCATACAAGAGTCCTCACCATCCCATTTAAACAGACAATATTGAGAACCTAAAACATCATGACAATACCTCATAACCCTTTCTAAAGAATAATAAGGGCAGTGATAAATTTATTTTCTCACCATAGTAGTTGGTAATGATGCAGCACAAACCCCTTCACGCTTAAGGGTGCGCTCATCAACCCCCGATGCCACAACCTAACATAAGAAAAGAATAATAATACCAGATCAAGAGGTCATTTAACTAAACTTTGTAAAGTGATAATGCAATAATTCAAAAATTATAATCAACTGTACTTCTGCAAAATCAAATATATATAGATGGTCATTCAATAACATCACAAATGTATTACTATCAACAAATTTATCATCTGCTGGAAATATCACAACACACTGAACTAGAACTTTAGCGCACCTCCTAAGGATCTATGATGCCCAGATACAGCTAAGGATGCAGACACAGGTATGGGGATTGAGGATACAACTCTATATTTCTAGAAATCTAGGAAACAGATATGAATACAGCGATCCTATCCATGAGATGAATTTCATATTCTATATCAAGGTTTTATTGCAAAGTATTAAATGCTTTCTTTAGACATATATAAATTAATGAAATTATCATTGTTCAGATTCTTTCCTCACATTCTTTCTACGTAAGTAAAAAAAGTAATAGAACTATATAAAATAATATCAGTATGATTGTTGTATCATCCTGTCCAACGTAGGTGCCCTGGGAATATCCAAGAATCAGGTCATAGATAAGGATTTCACCACCTAAAATTGCAAATCTAAATTTCAAAAAAAGTTACTCAAAAGTGTGTCAACTTTCAAAGCAGCAAAGAGAAAAGCCATCTTCCCGATAACATGAAGACTACGTAAATAAGCACGAAATACAAATACGTTAGGGCAAAATGTGTTTCCAATTCCATATGCAGAAAACCATTATTCTAAACCTAGAAGTCAAGGAGTCACAACCACAAGAGAGTGGCATTCCCTAGTATCAGGACTGATGGCCATGTCCTTTTGGTGTTCAGTCAACCAAAGACCATAAAAATGGTCATCATGACTAAAACCACAAGTCATTAGAACCTAAGAAGTAGTTGTAACCACCAGAACAGGCAGTCCATTCTAACACATGGTTTTTAAAATGGGACTCGGGGGACAATCTGGTCACCATCAAGACAATAACAGGGCCTACATATAAGAAGTACCATTGTAAGGTTTCCTGCACGCGCGCGCACACACTAAGTAACAGGGCCTACTTATATGAAGTACCATCGTAAGGTTTCCTGAATTTGTCCTCAGGGAATAAATATGTACCTACCAATGGTGGGGCGCAAGCAAAACAAGCAGTTTCCCCAGGAATCAACAGCTGTATATGGCCTGAAACTGCATCTTCAGATACACCTGCGGAAAAGTTACATTGAAATGAGTGCCTTCTTACTTGGATCCTTTAATAATATAAGTCAAATAAGAAAAATAAATGTTTCTCATCCTAATGATTATACAAGAACTTCGGAGTTCAGGCACAATACACATTCGATGTTCAGCAGCCAAGATGTTGGATCCTTAATAGAATGCGGAATTAAGAACTTTTTCGGTAGCATGAAGAACGGATAAAAACATTTACAGTCTCATCACAGAATTTGATTGAGTGGTATAAAGTATAATTTGTGATATCATTTTCCATCTGAATTCAATTCATAACCTCGACCAGCTAGTTTGGGAGTTATTGTCACAAATGGAAGCAAAAGAGCTTTGTGCATGCATGGCCTAGGCAAGTGTTAAGGATTCCTCAGATTCCTTCACCAGACCACTATTAGTGGAAGACATCGAGAAATCTAATAAAAAAATTATGAAGGAACTCCATTATCCCTTCTTTTATGATGTTGGCTTCCAAAGTGAATGCCTTCTTCAGTGCAGCAAGAGAGTTTAGTGAGTTTGCCCATTGTTCTAAAAATCAAAATCGTATCACGAATCATTCCAGAGATTAAATCAAATCATTCGTGAATCATATAGCAAATCATAGGATATTTACATAGTATATCATAAATAATATATTCTGGTTAAATATGTTTAAGATACCAACGTTACTAGAAAAAAATGAGTTGCAATGTTTGTTTTGTTCCTTTCTAAATAAAATAAAATAAATAACATTCAAATCATCAACGTTGCATTGTAAAATCAAACACTCCGATCACATCCTAGTCCTTTTGTATCTCCAAAACCTCTTCAAAATCATAATCTATAAGCATAACGGTACTTCTGCAGGTCTTTTGGGTTCATTGACCCTTTTTATCAGTAACAAGGAAAATTATTGCAAAGGGAAATCTATACATGGACATAATACACAAGAAGATAATTGATGAAGAGGGTAAGAGCAACATATCGCATGACAAAAAAAAAAAAGGGACTCATCTTTTGATTGGGGAAAGTCTCTGATTTATTATTATTATTTTTTTTATTTTTTTTTGGTAAGAAAGTCTCTGATTTCTTAAAGGATAAGTACCACCAAGATTTGGTGTTCCCTCTTAATAGAGGCCCAATTGAAAATGGTCCAGGCCCATTTCAAGGGTTGATCATAATCAGCCCAGTCACATTTAAGGGCCTTCCAAAAGCCCAATAAGCTCTCCATCAGTCGATCAGGACCAAAGATAAAGGAATGTATTGTTTCTTATTCTCATTGTTTTCAAATTTTTATCAAAGAATTCTAATTTTAGAGTTTGTGATGCATGCCCAAATGGACCTAAACTCAATGTGACTCAACTCAAAAGGAAACCCAAAATCCAGTCCAGTCTGAGAAGTCTTTGCAAACCAGCCCAATCCAAAATGACAAGGCCCAAAGTCCACTACCAAGACTACAAGTTGTAACAGAGTTGATTTCATTGAATAAAATGGGCAGAGAAGATTGAATTAAGTTTCTTTTGTTTGAGAAGTTCTTTTGAGCATATGCTTGACCAAGGCCAAGGGCTTGATTTCATCGATCTGGTGGTGATCAAATATGGGCATGAATTGACACACTAATCAGCATCGATTTTGTTAAAACACGATCAATCCCCATCTTATCCATCATCATTAGAGATTGAGAGATAAGGATACCTGTGAATGCATCAAATTAAGTATCAGAACAAGTTATGATCCCATCAAAGTGACAAAAAATATAAAAAATAAGAAAATTGCTTTCAGTGATTGTAAGAATCCATCTGCAAAGCCATCGTTTGGATAGTCGAATGGATACCCAATCATTTTTGGTTTTAAATTTCCTAATGGTAAAGTGCAGATGTTTGCTATTTTACTTGTCAATTTCTTCTATTTTAAGATGTTCCAATTTTGTACCTAGTTGTTAAAATCCTGTAGAAGGGATGGCAGCCCCTAAATTTCTATCGGACTGCATTACAAGGTGATTCACAAAGAACAACCAATAGACGATGTAACCGACTAGAAGCAAACAAAGTTTAATAATTATGGCAAACCACGTGACAGAGGGACTTTTATTACCAGACTCCATCCATGTCTGGTTCAGCTCATTGCAAGCCTGAAATCAAAATAGCAAAGTAAATCAAATACATAAAATTCAAAACAGTAAAGTCATTCCAATATTATATATTGTCAATTAGAAATAAGAAAAGAATATCACATAAATCATAAACAAATAGAACCCTAATCATAAGTTTTACAACAAATACCAATTAATACTGATGTCTAAGGAGTTAAATATCCATTAACCATATATAAAATTTCAGTGGCGTTGTTAATGCTGATCCCAAAAAAAATTAAAAAAAAATAAAATGAAGTAAATATACTTTGTTATAGCAGTTGCAATTACCTGGTTTACAACCATACGAGCTTCGTAATTATCCACGCAGCTCAGAACAAGATCAACTACACTGCCACATGTATTTGAGCGGAAGTTTTTATTTGTTAGGCCCTCCATAAAAGTTTCAAAGCCTTTCACAGTTGTGATGTTCAATGTGTAGCTCTACATACAAGCAATCACCAAGTGAAAATCACGTATGTTTTGTATAAAACAGAAACAAAGGTACATTATATGAAACCAAACACATTGAAAAATCAATACTAGAAGTGGTACAAAGCCATACAACAGCATCCTTTCTCTATTAGGAGTGTCACAGTAACAAAGTTGAAAATCTATAAGAGCATTGTGCCTGTGAAGGCCCCTCAACAAAAGCTCATACTCAAAGATAAGCATTAGGTGCCCAAAATATATGTGTGTTGGCTGTTGAATACTTGAATTACAAAGCTACTGAGTTCGAAAGAAAGTAACCTGGTTTATTTCGCTGGCATGAAGCTATAGATGCATAAAGTTAACTGATTAACTTGATAAAGATACATCAATCAAGAAAGACCAAGAAAAGGAGAAGAGCTAATTTACATTTTGAGAAAAGAAACATAGTATGGAAGAAAATGACATGCAATGAGAATCATTAACTAACCTTACCACATTCATCAGCCACGCTAAAATAGTTGTCTAGGTTGAGGGCACTAATCCTGAAATCTTTTTTTCATTTGCCCATTTTACCCTTGTATTGTTTCCAACTAAGTAACCTTATGAGATTGTTTCTTTAGTAGAATTTATAACAGGAATTCCAGTTGTGCGGAAATCCTGGATTCCTGTCGGAAGTTATTTTTTCTTTTACTAGAATTTCTAAATGCCTTAAATCAAGGATTTTCAAATCCTATCACCCATTTCAGGTTTTCAGAATTCCAAAATTCTACTGCCTTCCGATGAGACTCCAACAACCTCAATTTCTAAAAGTGGGCCCCATGTTGTAATTGCTAAAAGGTAGGCCCCAAGTACCAAAATTCCAGGTGGGTCCCAGTCCCATGTAACACAATTCTAAAGGTGGGTATTGCGCTGTAATTTCTAAGGCAGGCTCCACATACCAAAATTTCTAAACATGGCCCCCCACATACCACAATTTTTAAATGTGGGCCACATTGTAATTTCTAAAAGATGGGCCCCACATATCACAATTTCTAAAGGTGGCCCCACGCAATTTCTAAAAATGGTCCAACGTACTGATTTCTAAAGGTGGGCCCACATTCCTAAAAGCGGGTCCCACAGTAATTTCTAAATGCGGCCTCCATGTTTTAATTCCTTAAGGTTGGCTCCCCACATACCACAATTTCGTGTGCCGCTCACCCATCATCATCAAAGCCTTGTCCCAATTATGTTGGAGTTGGCTACATAAATTTTGTCTCCATTATGATCTATCCTGAGACAAATTACAATGTGCCACTCATTATAATTTCTAATGTGGGGCCCACATACCACAATTTCTAAAGGTAGATCTCATCTTATAAATTATAATTACTAAAGGTGGGCCCCAGATATCACAATGCATACACGGGTGTAATTTCAATCTGGAATTCTAATAGCTATGAAACAAGAAATTTTGGGAATTCAAAATGTATGAAATTCTCAGGCAAGAGAATTCTAGCATGAATGAAATAGGAAATTTAGGAATGACAAAATTCCATAGGATTTTAAAACTCCAACATTTGAAATTCCCAGACATAAATGCCATAAATTCCCAGTAAAGAAATGGGTCCTATGCTATAATTGGAATAACTTAGTACAAGGAGGATTCCAATTAATGATCCCTAAAAAAAATCCAATCACAACACACCTTTGCCATGCTGTTTACAAAACAAAATTCTAGCATGAAAAAAGTGGCGAGCAAAAGGAGTTGTTTGGATGAGGAGAAAAGCAAGGAGAAACACTTTTCTCTAGAGAAAGCTCTTTTATCAAGGGAGGAAAGTAAGTCTTCATGTCTTGCAAAACATATGAGAGATGGGTTTATCCTCAAATGGGGGGGAGATCATATCCATTAATCTTGTAAAATTGAATAGCTTATGATAAAGAACTAGTACTGAACCATTTCAATTTTTTGTTTTGTTTTGGTGTGTGTCTGTTTTAAAGAAAGGGTTTAAAATGGTTCTCTCCTATATAGCTGTCTCTGATTAACTCCAGACATAGCAGCAAGTAGGAAATCTCCACACTAGGATTCCTGACACAACTGGATTGGTGCAGAAGGATCCACCTAATCCTCCGAGTCAAGCTGAGCACAACTACTTCAAGGGGCCCAGTCCAGTGAGAGGATAACTAAAAGAGATTTACCTTGAGTCCTTCTCTCTGAGTAAACCTACATATATTTACTTTCTTTTAATTTGCAATGATCTTGGAGTCTTTGATAAGAAGAATCTTATCTTGGTAAAGAAAATTTAGAGGATAAAGGAATAATCATAGCTTATTTAGTTGTTAATTGTTATCAAGATTGTGTGAACGAGGCAACAGACATAGGATTGTTGAATGGATTGTGTGCGGTTTGTTATCCAGAGGGTTGCACTGATATAAAGTGTCGCATGCTTGAATTTTCTTATCTTACAAAAAAATGGTGAATGAATGAAAAATAATTGAAGTCTTTCTCTAATTTGATGTTGAATAAATTCAATTTGTTTCAAACCTTGACTAGTGGTTGTTATTATCCTTAAGCTTTGGAGATTAACCTTTGGCTATTCTTCCCCTTCCTTGCTGCTTAACTACCTACCATAGACTATGCATAAACATTTAACCCACTACCAAACATTTAAAATCTAAATAGCCAACAAGAAAAATCAAGGACCTTGTGTACCTAAATGAATACTGTAGATATATATATATTCCTCGTTAAATGTTTACTTACCTCTAGCACAACATCAGGATTTATATCTGACAATGTCTGAACTGCAGCATCAGTCTTGGTCATACCAACCTGGGATGAAAAAAAAGTGTAATGAGCTATAAAACTATTTTAACTGTTAATTGATTCTTATATTTATTCCACTATTACCCAACTGGATATGATTTTAGGTGGGATAACTAAATGTTGCCACCATTAAAACCCACCCCCGCCCAAGAGTCAAATTGAATTGCTAATTTTGATTATAATACTGTCTCAAAGCACAATGCATCAAAAAATAAGAAATAGCATGTGGAAATATAAGAAAGAAAGCTTGCCTGCTCTGGGCGAAAGAATAACCTATTCATGTTGGCCAACTCCACTTTGTCATAATCATACAACAAAAGACGGCCTATACCACACCTTGTGAGCATCTCAGCAGCAACACTGCCTACACCACCTATTCCCTGTGTGATCACAAGAGCATATAAATTAAAATCCACACACAATCCCTCCACAGACATGCTCCTGGAAGAAAGAACAAATAAAGTTGGATTTCTGAAAGTATCTTTTTCAAAAAAAATGCAATGGCTTATAGTGACATCGAACTTTTAGGCAGTTACCTAGAGGCATCCTGATAATTTAAAAATCAGTCAGAGAAACTCAAGGTTCATTGATGCTCAAACCTAAAGAAAAACACCAGAAATACAGAGCTGACTCATAGAAAAAGGTACTTCTAGCCCCAAAAAATTTGTTAAAAAGGTACTTATGACAACAGGGAGTAGCAACATTGGCAATTAAATACATTTGATATCTAAATAAAAAAATTACAACGAAATACATGCTTACCAAAAAAGCTAACAAAAAAATTGATAATGCACAAAGAACCATAAAATTTCTCATTACAAAATAATAATAATTCATTTGATAGATCAAAATTAATAAAAAATGGTATTGATGACGTTCAACGCTGATTCCAATGGCATATCAGAGTATGACAAAGCGAAAAATTACCCATATATTTAATCATTAACAAAAAAAAAAAAACTAAATATCATCAAATGAAATTTTATGCAAGGAAGTATAGTATGAATGCCATTAAAGAGTATTATACTGTGTTTTTCCAAGTGATGAAAAATTTGTCACCAACAATAACCATGGAAGTCATGCGAGATTGCAGAGTCACTGGAAATCCAAATATAATCACAGCATAGTACCACAAGGAGGACATGTCTAAGAAGAAAAACATGCAAATAGTAGCACATGCGATTATTCAAATTTAATTAAACAGAAATGGCACATCTATTGATTTTAAATCTTCTATTGGATTTAGTCATAATTGTAAACATCTGAAGATTTTATTCCAAGTATCCCAAAAGGATGACAAGCAGCTCGTTGAGGGAGGAAAATAATGTGTTTATATGTGCAGTATAATCACATAATAAAAGACTAGACATGAAGGGCGGGAGACAAATACATACAACTATGGCAACAGAAAATTCCCGTATACGTTCATAGTTCTTCACAATCCCCATCCTTTGAAGTGCCATAAGTCTGCTGTAAGGGTTGCTATCTACCACCTCGGCGCTCATTTCCTGCTCCGATTTCACACCAACATGAATTAGTGAGACCTTTATCAGGTGATACTGAAAACAAGCAATGTAGGAACAAGGATTACTGAGCTTAATTACCTTGACTTTGGTACGGCATGATGATGAAGATATTGCAAGACTTCTGATGTGTTCTACATGCTGTTGCAGCTACAAAACATGAGACAAACAACAAATGACGGATTAGGGACAATGAGATATAAAGTATAAACAAGTAAACAACAATAACATTATTGGATAATTATCAGAATGAATGCTGATCATGCTTGTTAAATAGAAAAGCATATGCCAGAACCACTCAACAGCTTCTCTCAACATGTTTCCCACTCTCCAATCTACAGCTCCATTTATCATGAATAAATTATAGGGGACAGGAGTAAAAGAATAGTATTGATATATGAGAAATGGTCATATCTTTACACCAATACCACTTTAACAACTTGTTCGATGGGTTGGAATCGGATCAATCTCACCCACCTTTGCTCGATCTCACCCATTCACATCATAAACCCCAATCTTCATAGGCATTAACCCAAATTTCACTCTAATTGGAGCAGTTTGCACCATTTGATTGATGACATCTTAGAAACACAATCTCATTCTTCAAACATGATAATCTTTAAAAATATATATTTCAAACATGATCGATCCAGTGGTGAAAATCATTCTGTTCAGAGTGAAATTTAGGTTAGCGTCTACTCAGGGAAGCCTGATGTGGATGGGTTGGAATTGGATCAAGTGAAGAGGTGCCCATACCTGTCAAACAAATTGTCAGGATGATATTGAAATTGAATATGATCGTCTCTCTTGAAACATTATTGGTGATGTAAATATGTTTTCAGCTTTTTTATTATTTATTCATATGATGGATTTTACATGTAAAACTTAAACAATTACAATATAGTACTAAAAAAAGTGCGCTTTTTACAATATCCTAATTATTGTACGGATGCGCTGACATGACAGGCTTCTTGAAGAAGCTATATTTGACCAACATAGTGCATCCTCCCTTCGCCTCTCTTAATTTCAAAGCAAGCAATTAATACATGATAGCAGCCCCACTGGTGCACAGTTCTCCGTTTTTGTTGCATAAGAATCCCTACGGCACACTTGAGCCTGCCTACAACAATCCAATGCATGCAAAAAGTCGACCCTATTGCGACTGTAAGATTTGATGCATGTCATGGTGGGCACCATGCAAATGCGATCATCATGAACAGAACATGGCCTGCAATGCACAATCAACAGGAATTCCCATCCGTTCCATGGGTTTGCGGCGGCCTATCCATACAATTCTCAGCTCCGCTAGAATAGCATGCAACCAGATTACATTATCAGACCCATCCTTTCCACGCAGGAAACTACAGATAACAGCTACATCGAGAGCAAAAAATGAAGAAACTGCAAGATCCAAGCATTTCCTTTCCTTTACCTAGATTCAAACAAAATAAAAAATCCCATCTTGACTTAGTTGTAATGAAATCAATGCAATTGAAACGGTTGAAGCCTGACGAGTGAGATCGGCAAACAGATCTCATGATTTTCCTTCGACTTCGACATAAGATCCGAAGCTCATCGTGGAGATTACAAGTAGAGGATTATTGAAAAGGATGGATGTGGGAAAAGGTTTCGATATGGATTTGGGGGCTTGGATCAATTGCATAGAAGAGGAGAATCGAGAGATGCTTGATGTGGGTTGATGAAATACCTTGGAGATGGATTCGTGATGAGAGGTGCCTGGTAGAGATCGTTTGAGGGCTTCGAGATCTTCGATCATCGCTTTCACCTCCTCCTCCATTGCTCCTGCTGCTGCTCTCTTTCGCTGCTGGAAGACTTCCAACACTTCTCTCTCTGTTTTTGGGTGTGCGGCAGAGATTTGTATAATATATCTTTTACACGTATTAGTGGGTTCCGGGCAGAGACTCCGGTCTGTTAAAAATGAACAGTGGGTCAAATAAAAAATTTGACTGCTGCTTAGCAAAATAAATAAAATAAAGGGCTGCTTCTAGCACATTTTACATAGAGGAATTTATCCGAAAATCATCTTAGATGGCCACTAACACAAAAAAAGAAAAAAAAAAGAAAAAAAGGGTTTCATTTGTTTTTATGAAACAAAGTAGGTCTTTTTGCCAAAAAAATTTTTTTTTTTTACCATTTTTCGACAAGAAATTTAGGATTATATGGAGCTATAACGTCGTCGCTTGTTCTAACTTTCACTAAGATTTCATAAGCTGTTGGGCAACAACGTCAACACCAAATTAATGGGCAAATTTGTTAAAGTGGGAAAAGAAGTAGTCTGACTGGGTTCTCTTTCCCTTTTTTACTTATAGAGAGGAATTAATCTTTTTCCAATATTGAAGAGTCTTATTTGTTTGAATATGAGCTAATTCAATCACATAAAGTTGTTTTAAAAAATACAACATGAGACCCACCTTTAAAAAATGTCATTTTAACTTTGCAATAAATAAAAAGGGCTAAATTAACAAAAACAAAAAAAAAGAAAAAAAAAAGGAGGAAGTGGGAACAACAATTGCTTCCTCTCACGTTTGGAAAACTTTGCAAGTTGACTCTTTACTCTTTTGAGTCATCTCGTTTTGATGACGGGCTGAGTCAAAAATAGGGGAGACTTAGCCGAGTAAAAAATAGGGGAGATTCGGCTGAATCATCTCATTTTAATAAATTGCATGCATTCCGAACTATTTTAATAAGTAGATCTAATTTTAAATAATTAAAATTTATTTATAAATAATTATGCATGAGGTTTGGAATCAGTAATCTAAAAAAGATTATTATAGTATTATTTGAAATTTATATTTTGTCTTTTACATTCCGATATATGAACAAACAAATTATGTAATATGTAATCTTTTTTTTTCATTTATTATAGTACTTTTCTTCTATATATGAGTTTATTAATTTGAGTTGGTTATCATGAATGCATGTAAATAAATATATTTTAATATTTTATAAGTAATAAATTTATTTTTAAATATTTTTGAAATTACTATAAAAAAAAAACATGACTCTTCAAAGTCTTCGTGCTTACTATATCTTAGTCAAAATTTTTGCGTTGGATGAGTCGAGTCCGAATCACTAGTTTTTAAGTCAAGAATCTTGAAAAAGAAAACACGAAATATAAGTTTTTTTTCGGAGGTTATATAAAAGTTTAGGGGCCTTTATTAAGAAAAAAAAGCTCTTGATTTGATCTTCTCCATGACCGAGCCCGAGAAGGCCTAGTAGGGGCCTAGGTGGTGCAGGCCTATTGAGTCCATTAGCCCGCCCCAGGCCCGGTTCGCATATGTTGAGGTCGCGCTCGGGCCGAGCCGGAAACGGGTCGGGTGCCAGCGAGGTCAAATAAAACCCTAAATCTCCTGATCATCAAAACTCTCTTAAACACCTTCTTCCTCCCTCGCTCCTCTCCTCCGTTCCTCACGTGCCCTAGAAAGCAAGAAACCCTAGCTTTCATCTTCTTGCAGGCGACAATGGCGTCGAGCGATCATACAGTGCTGCTGTGGGGTCCGACCGTGACCGCAAGGGTCCATCCAGTCGTCATCTTCAGCATCTGCGACAGCTACGTGAGGCGGAGCGATCAAGCCGACCGAGTCATCGGAACTCTCCTCGGCTCCGTCTCCCCCGACGGCACCGTCGACATCCGCAACTGCTATGCCGTTCCCTACAGCGAGCAAGGCAACGTGGTAGATTCTCCCCCTCTTTTCCCTTTACCATTTCACCACAATTGGAAAGAAACCTCTTTAGATTTCATTACCCAGTAGATGTAATTGATTTGTCGGATATCAGTTACATGTAACAAGAACTTAGTTTAGTATGATGGGATTGGTGTTGTATACTTGTATGGATCTCCCATGAATCTAATTACTGGAGAGCTCCATGTCTTAGTTGCTGGATTTTGAGAAGGCAGTTGAGTCATGGGGTTTTTTCTGTAATTTGGTTCACTACGTCTAGATGGCGATATTTTATGATTGGGGTTTCCAATTATAGATTAGAAGAGCAACTACTATTGGTTTACGAAAAAAATTCAAAAGGGTAGTCATGGAATAGAAGTAAAAAAAGATTGTTCTAGGAATATGGTCTTTTTGTCCCATTACTAGTAAGGCAAGAGAAATGGTTAACATGTCGTTGTTATTAGAGACGAAGCTTTACATTACATAGTAGCATCTGTGTTTTATATAGGAATTTATGAAGATTAAAAGTTTAAAACGAATTTGCCAATGGAATGCAGGAATATTTCACCCAAATTTTGTGATGTTGGAGATCAATCCACTCCCAAACTCACATGGAGTTTTTTGCAGCCTTTTTTTTTTTTTCCTCCAGAGAATAAAACATGTAAGAAGTGAAAAAAGAGGTAAATAGAGCATACCATTTTCTCCATTTATTTATCAGAACAAGACCTGAGCAGTGAGGCTGCCACTTTCTTTCACGAGTATTGAATGCTTTGGTTTGGTTGTAAAATAATGTAGCTCATTTAGTGGGAGTATTTAGGGGTAACATCAATAGTTGATAAATAAAGAGAACCTCATTTGAGATAGTTTGGGCATGTCCAATGTGGGCCAGCAACTATACTGTGGAGGGGAAGTTTTTCTTTGCAGGTTGATGGCCCACCATTGAAAGGGTAGGTTGAAGAGGACATGGATGGAAGTAGCAAGGATGGATCTGAAGAAGTGCAACCTATTTCATGATCTGGCTTATGATTGATCGGAATAGAGAAACAAAATTCATGTAGTTGACTTCGACATAGTTGGGATCAAAGCCGATGACAATTTAATGGGAGAATTTGACTTCATCAATATCACAATTCCAATGCAAAATTTTCGTGGTTTGCCCTTTATATTTAATCTTAGGATCTTAGGACGAATATTCTTTGTTGAAGAACACAATAATGTTTTGAGAAGTTGATGTTCTTTTGGATTTTTTTTTTTGTTTTAGTCCTCATCCATGCAACAAATTAAATCATGCAGTTGCTAACTTGGCTAAAAAGGCATTAACTTTTATGATTCCTTAGCACAAATCTACTAAACATGGTCTATTTGTTGTCATGCAATTATTGCATGCCTACTTGTTTAGCAGCATTGATTATGGTAAAAATTAAAGAAAAAGAATATACTTACTTGTGTTGCTGACTTTTTTGATGATGCTTGATCACAGGTTTCACTGGATATTGATTACCATCATAATATGCTTATGTCTCACCAAAAAGTCAACCCGAAGGAAGTAATCGTCGGATGGTAATGTTCCTACTCTTAATTAATTACTGTATGGTTTTACGTCAGCCAAATCAAGCAAAGGCCTTCATTTTCTGATAAGTAAACAAAATAAAAAGTGAAGATCTTATGCATGTGATTTGTTTTGATAAATAGTTGGCTAATATGCATTTATCTTTGAAATCTTTGCAAAATGTAAATTGCAAATTTAATTATTATCCTTCTATCCTTTGTTACTTATTTGTACTTGCTTATTAGAATATCTATTTCTTTTTAAATGATAATTGATAACTGTTAAATAATCTATTAGTAAAAAGTACGAGTATTTAGGGCATGCTTGTGCAACGAAGCTGAAGAGGACGGGTTTCCTCTTCCATGGAAAGCAATCCGTTTCCACTGAACGAAAAAAAGGGACATTGCAGAAATTAGCTTTCTGTTTCCTGCACAAATGTCCCCTTATGGCTGAATGGAAAGATCTTTATGTGTTCAAAGAGGAAGTTCCAGACAATACTTTGATGCATGTTTGAAGTCACAATACTTTGATCCTAACTATGTGTTCCTATGTTGTCTTGAGCTTTTCTTTCCACAGACATATAGTTTTAGTTTTCGTCATATTATGGAATTCATCTTTTCTTTTCCTTTTTTAAAAAGTTTCCTTCCTACGTTTTTCCCCCATATATATATATGTATATATATAATTATATATGCGAATGTGCCCAAAACCTATACCTGTACCCAGTTGTTTTTGGGTTGGGTCCTTCGTATATTTTGGGTTCTGAAAAGCCTCATTTACACCCATAATCAATGTGCAGTGGTAAAATAAGTACATTAGCCACCAATCATTGATACATACTTAAACGAACTACTTGTTCTCTGGTATCCATCTAAAACCCTGTAAGACATGTCCTGAAAGGATAGCGGATTGGGTGGAGGAGGTGCAGGATATTTCTAACAAAATAGGTGCTTCTTTTCGTTTCATATTAATGGAGGCTAACTCAATGGCAGATGGTTTGCCAAGGGAAGGAATTTCTCGAACTTCTATCATGTTTGATGTATAGTTTTTATTAATTTTTATTTTTCTTGTTTTTGGGTTTTTGTTCTGTTGTTTTCCTCTTTTCTGGTGGAATAAAACTTAACAGTTATATATAAAAAAAAAAATCCTGTCAGACACGTCTTGAACACGATACTGTTTCAGATTCTTTACAGATATTTCTATTACTTTCTGAAACAGTTTTGTGGTTGATAAAAAATTATTACACGTGTCTTGAAATCTAACCAAAATAAAAAATGGATGTGTAAGCCAAAAGAATTATCTTATTACCTGGTGCAAGTATGTAAAACAAAGAATAAGGATGGCTCGGGATGAGGCTATCGAAGAAAATGAATGCAGTGTTGCTTGGAATATTGCTTTAGAGGCTAGGGGATGCCTCGGGAGGTATGTGGAAAGATGTATTATGTGATAAATCTAGAAGAAGATATGGATAGGAAATTGGGGAGGCTGTTGCTTGTCATTCTGGTATTTGGAGAGGCATCATGTTCTCTTGTGTCTAGACGAACGACATAGCTTGAGCTTGGCTTGTCTTATGAAGCGATTGAGTCATGCTTAAACTTGAGCCCAATCATGCCTAGCATTGTAGCTGAAAAGCCATCTTGGTTTGTTTATGATAGCCTTAAAAAGAAAAAGGGTTTTTGTTTGGATTTCATGAACTTTCATATCAGAAGTTTGAAACCTCAAATCTGTTTCCGGTTTTCCTCGATTTGGTGATCCTGCTGCTGTTGCATGTGGAGGCTGAAATGCCTTGTTGAATCACTGTCTATTGGTCCCAGTCCAAGGGGCAGAACTGATTTGGATCTGCAGAGCAGAAAAGCACATAACTTGGAACCTCAACAAGAGCCTGCATCTTGAGTCTGTCAGGAGGAACTGATCGCCTGATGGCAAATTAGGAATCTTGTTGGTGATGAGAGAGGTTTTGCCCTCCCAAATTGCATCAGTCACAAATTGTTGTAGCTTGTAACATACAACCAACTAATGTATTTTACTTCATGGAATATTGCTTTACTGCCAGCTCATTCACTTGAAGTAATCTTTTAAAATGTGTGGAACCATTTGTGCATCATTATTTGTCATTTAATTATTTGTTATAACTAATCTAATTCAATGAATGTTTGACTCTGAAGCTAATGGTTTGCTTAACTCAAGCTAAGTTTTTTAACTGAATCTGTTATTATTCATGTATTTCGGCATTGTCACTTCCATATGCTACTGTAGTTGGTATTTGATTTAACATATGATTGTCCACTTCTGCCAGGTACTCTACAGGCTTTGAGGTATCTGGGGGAAGTATCTTGATCCATGACTTTTATTCAAGAGAAGCTGTGGCAAATCCTGTTCACTTGACTGTTGATACCGGATTCACAAATGGGGAGGCTACCATTAAAGCTTACGTGGCTTTTAACTTGTCTTTGGGGGATCAGCAGCTTGCAGCACAATTTCAAGAAATTCCTCTGGACCTTCGAATGGTTGAAGCAGAACGAGTTGGATGTATGTGGTGGACTACAATCTGCACTTTTCACTCCTCCCTCAAGTCTAGTTTAATATCTATATAAATTTCTAATTGTGCATTTTTATAGTATTGTTTCATTGGAGTAAAAAATGAAAGACTTAACTATTTTTTTTAAATGGTAAATTGAGGAGCTATAATTAGTAAAAGAGGGGCATTGTGAGAATCAAACATGTGACCTTGCGCACCCTAAGTGAAAATTATACCAATAAACCAAACGCACTTGTCTAAGATGAATGACTAACTATGTGGATATGTAATTTGGACATTGATATGCCTTGTAGTTAGACATGGTCAGTCTCACAAATGATATTTTACATGAGGAAATGGTAGCTAACGTAATCCCAACTTTGTCGTGCTGAATTGAGTCATTGATAATAATATTATATTTTTATGATATTTGTTCTTTGACCTAACATTTCTATATTTGAAACGTGTATGTATATATATTCATTCATCGCATTTTGATGGATTTTAATTGAGTTTTAAATATTTTATTTTTAGCTGACTTTCTCTGTAACATCCTAAAAAAAACCCAAATATTTAAAAAAAAGTCTCCCAATATTATCCACGGAATGATGTTGATGATAATGGATTTGATTCTGAGACACTTTTAGAGTTTTGGACCTCTGGTATATAGAAAGATATAATTATTTGCATGCTGCTGTTTCATCATCATCAATAGAAACCCGTCTGATAATTCTTGGATCAATTAGAGGAGTTTTCCTCTAAATCAAATCACCTATAAATTCCAACCGACTAAAAGACCAAAAACCTACTTATATACTATGAACTCGAAAGTAAGGTTGGGACCAAAAACGTACATATGATAAAAGCATGATGGTTGAAGTGGGGACTTGCTTCAGGAGTGCTTTGTGATTGTCGCATGCCAACGAGATTTAATGTAAAATTTTACAAGACAACGATTAGACTAGCTATGACCTATAGGAGCATAATGCTGGCCAATCTAAAAGCAACATATGCACAAAATGGATATAGCAGAGATGAGAATGTTCAAGTGGATGTGGTAAAATTTGGAAGGACAGAATTATAAATGAGAACTTTTGAGAGCATTTAGGGGTAGCATCAATAGGGAATCCAATTAGAGAAACTTGTTTGTGATGGTCTGGGCATGTTCTACGCGGGCTAGTGATGGCGCCAATAAGGAAAAGTTTAGCCATGTAGATTGATGGTCCACCAAAGGAAAGGAGTAGGCCTAAGAGGATGTGGATGGAGGTAGTAAAAATGGATTTGAAGACGTGCAACTTATTTGAGGATTTGGCTCAGGAGATAGGATAGATTGGAATGGGAAACAGAATTCATGTAGCCAACCACAACATGGTTGGGACACGGCTTTGATGATCATGATGAACTGGAAAATAAGCGCTCTCTCTCTCTCTCTCTCTCTCTCTCTCTCTCTCTCTCTCTCTCTCTCACTGTGTATACAAATGTGATATTTTCTTTACCTCGTATATGATATGTGCTATATAATGTGATCCTCATACTAATAATGATATACATCCTCATCCTCACCCAACTACTTTGAAGCCACCATTGGGGTTTTGCTCCTCTACTCGACCCTATTCAATGCCATGTTCTCAATTACTCCTCATATTGACAGCTTTCCTCACTTTTCTTGAGATATCGATTAGCTTTCGTCTCCTAGTACTTTCCACTAGTTACCCTTCAAGTGTCTCACAAGGGTTGTTTCTTGTCTTTTGTAAATGTGCCCAAACTATCTTAAATGGTATTCTTGGATGTTTTCTTCAATTACAGTCATCCACATGTGTTTTCTAATTTTTTGTTTCTATTTTCACCATTTCTAGTGACTGCACTGTTCTAATCATGTGCATCTTAGCCACATGAACTTTAGCTTCACGTTTCAATATTCTGATTTATACAGCATACTAGGTCTAATCGTTACTTTAAATGACTCTTTAATCTGAGCAGGCATTTGGTGATTGCTTAACATTCTGCTAGCTTATTCAACAAGGAGAAGAGTATCCAATGACTACTCCACTCTCCAAGCTGAATCTTATAACACAAACACATTTACATGTCTTGCTCTCACACCAATGGAAATTTAACGCCGAAATAGAGTGCGAACAATTTTATTTCATTTGATGCCTTGGAAAGAACAGAGTACATACTCTTACAGCATGTCCCTAGGGATTGAGAGCAATTTTATCTTCTTTCTAAATTTTAGTTGTAAGGGATACGTGACATTCCTTTGATTTGTTCTCTCTAAATCACGTCAAAATTATATTTTGAAAAACTATTCATGAAAATATTCTAGGATAAGAACAATTTTAAAGGACTCAATCGCAGTGGTGTATGGTAGTGGGCGAACCGCGTTTGGGGAACATGGCTGAGGAGGTGTTAGAGTTGGCATTCGAATCTTAATGGTTCTTTCATCCACATCAATCGCAGTGCTAATGGGGAGGCAAATTCCTTGGCTAAGGGGTAAGGAGTGTGTCGGCTGCCTGGATCTGTTCATCTATTAGGGATCTTCCTGTTTGTATTTGGTTTTCAGTTAGGGTCCTTGCTTGTTCTTCTGCTTTTTAGATGGTTTGCTTTTTGTAGCTCTTCAGTATACGTCTCTTATGCTAACTGGCTTTTAATAAAACTATCGCTACCATTAAAAAAATTTGGGAAAAAAGAGGAACGTCTTTAAAGGAAGTAAATGTCTATTGATTTACCAAGATAAAACTCAAGGTAAATCCTTATTGTTATAACAGATTGGGCGTTATGGGTCTCCTTTGATATAGGATCTTATTGAATGGGGTGCTTAGTTGGTCTATGAGCGTCCGCCCAATGGATCTTGGCCATCATCTAAAAGCTTGTCTTGGGGCAGCCCCTCTTGTTCTGCATCAGTTTTTCCCACTTAGCCCATGTTTTACCGAATCTACTAGCTATATCTTAGACCTCCATTTTTTCCCCTTTGATTTTTGCTTATGTTTTAAAAATTGAACCGAAGGTCCGGTGGACAGTTCGGTCCAACAATTCAAAGGTATCTGTTCAACTGCATGCAACTGTTGTTGCCAATTAGCTACCTTTTCAATTATATGGTGGATGCCTTAGATGTATTTTGGTAGGTAAAACAACTTGAATGGGCTGTTTGATACAGCTCCCCACAAAAAAAAGAAAAAAAAAGGTGGGTCGGGGGGGTGGGGGAGGGATGGCGGGGTTCAATGAAGTCTTGAGTTAACCTTAATTCGAAGCCATTTTGGCCTGAAATCTCTAGGAGATGGACAATCTGCTGAAGTCGGTTGAGTGTTGACTTATTTGGCAGTAAGTGAACTCTTGCAGAAAGAAGTTTTTCCTTTGTCTGAGATATTAGCTGATTTCCTGTTACAGAAGTCATTTTCTGGCTGAGCCATTAGCAGACGTATTTTGGTGAAATGAGTTGACCGTTGACTTGTTTGGTGGTGATTGAACTCTTGCACTCAAAAGTTTTACTTCCATCTGAGGTTTCAGCTGATTTTCAATCTTCCATTCAATTTCTCAATGATTCAGCTAACAAATCTCAACAAAAAGATGCACATAAGATTCTTGATTTTCTATCCAAATTTGTCCCCTGCTCCAAACAGGCCTTTTATGATCAGTCCTAACATAATATCAGATTAGTTAATATCAGTTCTACCCATGCTTGAAGTTAAAATTAAGTTCACTTATTATTATTATTTTTATGATAATATTCTTCATTTATTTGGTGTTTCTCAAGATCGAAAGGAAGGAAAAGGGACTTGCTCATTTAGTTTGACCCAGGTCTTCATTGGCTTAGCAATTTCTCCAAATATTTGTAAATAGTGATTGAAAGGAAGGCACACTAAATCTATTTGAGGGGTGTCTTCTCTCTCTCTGTGTGTTTTAAGTAGTGGTGTCTCTTCTGTATTGAGAATGTTCATTTATAGTTTTCCCTGAGAGAAGTAAAAAAATTCGCAGTGGGTTTGGTGAGAAATCTTTTGGCATTTTAATTTGTTAATTCTTTCAGTTGCTATAGTTCTATCTTAGAAGTTGTGGGGATTACCAATTCAATAGTGTCTGACAGTTATTTTTAAGTTTTCATATATGCTCATTCAAGGTGTTCTTCCAACCTTTCTTGACCCATATTAGACCCTGTTCCTTTTTCCATATGATTTGAACCCAGCAAACTTTAGGAGATTCATCTGACATGAGTCACATGACACGATCATATGATATAATTTTTTTTTTGGCAGTTGACATTTTAAGGTCAACGATGGTGGACAAGCTTCCCAATGATTTGGAAGGAATGGAAGTTTCAATGCACCGACTGCTTGCTCTGATCGATGATGTCTACAAATATGTTGATGATGTTGTGGTCAGATACAAGAATTTACCTTTTTATCTTTTGTGCTCCCACTGTTTTTAGCATGTATCATTGTATCTAACTTCATTTTCTTCTCAGGAAGGGCGTACCTCTCCGGATAATAATATTGGAAGATTTATTGCGGACACTGTGGCATCCATTCCTAAAATACCCCCTGCTGCCTTTGACAAGCTCGTAAATGACAGGCTACAGGTAATGAGTAATTCCCATGCATTTTCTTTGATGTTTCTTTGGTTACTATTTGGGATTGTTTTGTTCATATACCACAACATCAGGGTGAAGGATTCTTTTTTTCACCCAACTAAAATCAGTTAACAGGTAGGGATGGAAACAGGTACCTAAATGCCTCAAGGACCCACCTCAAGAAATCAGGTCCAGTTATGTGAATTGGACTTTTTTGAAATTCGGGTCTGGGTCCATAGCAGTGGACCTAGATAAAATTCTGGTTCAGGTTGATGCGACCTGTACTGGCATACCCATGTAATTGACAGCAGACTACACTATCAAATACATGGTTTTTTATGATATTTTGTATTAAATAGTACGGCTCATCTTGGGAAAACTCAAAATCAAGATCCTTCTGGTAACTAGACAAAACCAGGAAGAGATCAAGAGGCAACCATCATCTACCCCTTTGAAAACACAGTGAAAGGTGGATAGGCATTTTTTGTCCCATTTCTTGAATTTGGTTCGCTTGTGTTTTTATATTAACACGCAATCTTCTTTAACAGGCCTGGAACTATTTTATCCCCTCTCGTCATTTCTCTTTCCTAGTCTAATGCCCTAAAAAAATGACTCGGAAGGTTTTACTCTCTCACACTAAGAAACTTGATTTTTCCCACTGATTCCTTTCTATGAACTTACTTTCCATTATGGAGAATAAACCTGAGAAACAGTCTTGCTCCTCGTGTGAAGAAAGACCAAATGGATAGCAAAGGTTTTGATGTAGATCTTCCCTCTTGCTATACTGATCAAAGGATTCAGTACACTCTCTGGCTCGGTATTTAAACTTTGAGGTTTTAGCTTTTATCTATTTATTTTTGTGAGATGGTGGTAGTGATATGAATGAACTTGGATATGAAAGGTCCATATGTTGTCATCGTTTTTCTTTTCCTTGGGTTTTGATATTATAGTAGTAGTGCCCAACATCACCTTGATTACTCATTGAATGAACATAGCTGAGATGGACGTAGAGAAGGGTTCCTTTTGAAGGGCTTCAGTCCCTGTGCAGGTCAAGATATGGGTACAGAACATTAATTCCCGGTCAGGTTCGGGACCCATATCATGTACAAGGTTAGGGTATGGTTGTATGGATATGAGTATTCATAATTTCATTCCCCATTTTGGGTCTTCGTCCAGGTACACCGTGGACCTGCTTCAAACCCGAACCTGCTTTCATCTCTACTTTGAGCATGTCTACCAAATACGGGTTCCGCTGACTTTTTCCTCTTCCACGGGGGAAAAAGTTTCCCTCCCCCATTAGAAACATTTTTTTTCAGGCTAAGTCACGGAAAATTAATTACCATTAAAAAAATCATGGAAAATTAATTACAGTTTTTGCGCTTTACCTCATAGAAAAGCAGCCACACCAAGTGTGGAGAATTTTTTCCATGAAAAGGCGGGCAGATATTCATACTTTTCCTGCGGAGATGCGGCTGCACAAACGTGCTTGAATTGGTGGGATTATTGCCCAACCCCTTCATGCTGATGCATACGTACTTCACCCCTAAGCGTGTAGTACTATCACTGCATTTTGATATCTTTATCTTTCTTATTTTCCTTATGTCTGTCCCTTGCAGGACCATTTGCTTCTACTTTATCTGTCAAGCCTCACGAGGACGCAACTCAGTGTAGCAGAGAAATTGAACACAGCTGCTCAGATCTTGTAATTTTCGTTAGGACCTATTAAGCCTGAGACCAAATGATGCTATTGCAGCTCTGCTTTATGCACTGCAGAACCTGCTGACATTTATTACCAATGAGTCAATCTCAAGTGCATTTCATTTTGTAGGGTTTCATGTAATCTAATTTTGTTGTTAAAAGAGTCAACGGTGAAGTGAATCGTTTTGAGGTTCCGCTGAAAACCATTACATCCTCTCCTGATAGTTCAGACTCTTCAGAGACATTTCGTTTAATTTGCAGCAAGAGTGCATGTTGCTAGTGTGAATGGAAGAATGCCTTATGTTGCTAGTGCATCTCGTTGGCCCAGAGTCGGTTTCATGTGATTCAGATGTATCACCCGGTTGGGTGGATCCGTCAAATTAGGCAGTTGAGAATTTGGTCTGGGCCAGCCCTATAAACATCCCTGTTGCCCTTGAAGTCTAAACTATGGCCTACCCATTTACTGCCACCAGGTGACTCTCAGAGTCACTCCAATAGGAGGTGGGCCTTTCTCGTTTGTGAGCGAGATTTGGTCTAATGTGAATACATTGTGATACTGTTTTTTGAGTGGCTTAAATTTCTGAGGCGGGCCTGCTGAACGGCTACTGAGCCGTTCAGGATCCGGATTCAAAACAACTTGGTTCAACTATACATTTTGCAGGCAGGCAAAATGTATTTCTAAATCTTTGCATGCAGATATGCCTTTCATTGCTGGTTTTAGTTTTGCACTTATGACTTGCTGAGGGTGTTTGGTTATCTTCTGATAGGCTGCTTAAACGGTTGATGAGTAGTGGTAGAAGATTTCGCTTAGCTGATAGATGTGTGGCCTGAGAACTCCCATCTAATTCAGGGGGGTGCCACTGTTATAGATGGCATGGATCCATATAGTGCACCATCAAAGTGCACTCTTGTGGAGAGGAACCCACAGCTCGTTGATCAATTGTACTGCCGCATCGGTTGCTGGGGCAAAAAATTGAAGTTATTGTTCGTTCTCCCAGGCCTTACTAGCTCGGAACTGAATTCTTAGGGGCTGTTTGTTCGCATCGAATTGGAATTTTAGGAATTCTAAGAAGTGTCTTTATTTACGTGGCTAACATTGAAGTAATAAGGGTGCAAATCCATGAATAGCTGTCAAATAATTTTTCCTTTAACGGAAAATTATTCAAGGCGAGATAGAAAATGAATATCCAACAATCACCCAAGGAAATCATTTTTCATCACCTGTGATTCATGAAGCCCTTTTCCATTAAAAGAGAACTTTTATAGCCATTTATGGAAGTTCACCTTTATTTCTTCAATTTAGCCACTCTTAAAAATACATTTATTAGATTTCCGGGAATTCAATTCAATGAAACAAGTGGGCCCTAGGTGTCTTAAGAAGGGTATTCTTAAAAGTGTTCGAATTGAAGAATTGAGGGTAGATATTATAAATGATCATCAAATAATCTTCCTTACAATTATAAATAAATTATAGAGAGATGGTAAATGAATACCCATTATAGAGAGTATTTTTATTTGATAAAATATATTAAATTTTCTTGAAAACAATTATTTTAGTGTAGTGTATTTTAAATTTTACTGAGGGCTCAAAGCAT
The DNA here is from genome assembly GCA_029852735.1 of Persea americana. Lineage (NCBI taxonomy): Eukaryota > Viridiplantae > Streptophyta > Magnoliopsida > Laurales > Lauraceae > Persea > Persea americana. The sequence continues at coordinate 90,372,487 of CM056810.1, forward strand.
TTTAGAGAGAAATGGTCCTCTATCACATGGAGGATGGCATTTTATACAAGCCATTTAGGTTTTCAACAAGTGAGATCCACTATGGATAAGACATGATTTTATTTTATTTTTTAACATTTTAAGGAAGTATAATATTTTTATTAAATTCTAGAGCGGGCTCAATACATATTGATATTAGAGTCAAATTGCATCATGTCCCATACACGTGAGCCCACATATGAGGGACATTTAAATTTGAGTGGCTTAGATTTTAAAGCAGTTAAACCCTGAGGAGCTTTACGAGTAGGCTCGGGTGTAAGAAAAACAACATGGATTTTTTACATATATTTCCTTTTTGCTCGGGTACATACACACCCACACACTCACATGACCAAAGGTGGACCTAGGATTTACAATTGAGGGAGGCGGACCCAATCACATAGTTGGATTTTATGGGCAAATTCATGATTTTCATGTGAGTTACTGGGGTGGAATTGGGATTTTCATGTGGATTTTAAAGGTGGATTCCAAAGTTTAATGAGAATTTTGAATGCCAACCCCAAGTCCCATGGGGGCGACCGCCCTATGACAATATTTGTGGGTATGCCCCTGCACTCGACCCGAGTTCCTATCAAATAGACCAGGGATAAATCCTATATTGTTTCTTTTGGGGGTGTACCATAGTTGTCAAGTTCGGTTCGGTTCGGACGAATTGTCCGAGTTGTCTCGTTTCATACCAAAAAACGAATTGAACCTCTTGTTTGAAAATATTCGGTTCAAGATTCGGTTAAATTCGCCAGAATATTAGGGTTTCGTTTCGAAACCCCTAATTTCAGGCGAACAGTGTCCGAAATCCCTGATTCGGACGAAACCAAATGACTGTTGAAATCTCTAATCGATTTTGGGAATCTGAGAATTTGGAGAAATCTAGAGAAATAAATGAAACCATTCGAAATAAATGAAACTATTCGACATACCTCTTCTCATCTATCATCGAACAGGGAGCTTTGTGCTGCTCAGTGCTCAGTGACGCCTCGTTTCATCTTCTTCCACGGCGTGCAACTTCGAAACTCCCAATCGATCTATAAATTGGACCTTAATATGCAGAGGGTTTCCGCCGTTGATTGCTTTCTCCCTTGCCGTTGCTGGATTTTGTTGGATGCTTTGATTGCTTTCTCCCTTGCCGTTGCTGTAGAGGGTTTCCACTTTCCACCGTTGCCATCGTTTACAGATTTGCCGGAGAACAGGTATGTCCGATCTCTCCGTCTCTTTCCCTTTCTTCTTTGTTTTTTTTTTTCCATTGCTGTCGTCTGAGAAAATGGTTTCGAAACTGGTTTGGAGAAGAGGGTTTACATATACAGGCGTTGATGATGCAGCCTTTAAGCGATGGCTACGATGGTGCCACACGACGTCAGGCCCACTGTTGGAGTCTTATTTTCTTCTGTGTTGTGGCTCAAGTCAAATAACGTGAGGCTTCACTAGATTGAAAGCATGTTCTGACGTCCTGCTATCCAACTCTTCTGGGCCCACTTTTTTTGCAATTTTCATTTTATCTCAATTGAAAGATGATATGGAATCTGATTTTTTTTACAATAATGATTGAGCCTCAAACTCTCAATTGACTATTTATTTGTGAAATACCTGGTTGCTGGTGCATCTCCTCACTCTGAATATTTTTTTACACTTTATTTGATGTTATTAAATATTCCATTAAATTTTTTTTTTTTTTTTGATGAGATATAGAACTTGAGGCCCACTGATTAGAAATTTCATAAAATAATTATTTTTTGATGAGGAACAGAACATGAGGCCCAATTGACTATTTATCTTTCACCTGACGATGTGGCCCAATTTATTGCAATAAACATTGAAATGTCTCTCAATTGATTGTTGCTTATTAAATATTCCATTAACCAATATCTACTTGATGAGTTGCAGAACTTGAGGCCCACTGATTAGAAATTTCATAAAATAATTATTTTTTGATGAGGAACAGAACATGAGGCCCAATTGACTATTTATCTTTCACCTGACGATGTGGCCCAATTTATTGCAATAAACATTGAAATGTCTCTCAATTGATTGTTGCTTATTAAATATTCCATTAACCAATATCTACTTGATGAGTTGCAGAACTTGAGGCCCACTGATTAGAAATTCCATAAAATAATTATTTTTTGATGAGGTACACAACGTGAGGCCCAATTGACTATTTATCTTTCACCTGACGATGTGGCCCAATTTATTGCAATAAACATTGAAATGTCTCTCAATTGATTGTTGCTTATTAAATATTCCATTAACCAATATCTACTGGATGAGTTGCAGAACTTGAGGCCCACTGATTAGAAATTCCATAAAATAATTATTTTTTGATGAGGTACATAACGTGAGGCCCAATTGACTATTTATCTTTCACCTGACGATGTTGCCCAATTCCATTAAACAATTTTTTTTTGATGAGTTACAGAACTTGAGGCCCACAAAAATTTTTTTTCTCATTGTATGTTGCTATTGTGTCAGATTTGGGAGATTCATCCTTTGGTTTGAAAATGAGTGATAGTACACCCATTTCATCTGCTGCTGCCAGTATTAGATCTGATGATCCTGCATGGGCTTATGGTTCTGTAGATCCAACCAACAACAAACATGTAATTTGTCGATTTTGTAACAAAGTCATAAAAGGTGGTAGAATCACTAGACTTAAAGAACACCTTGGCGGGGTGAAAGGAGATATTGCACCTTGTAAAAATGTGCCAGGTGATGTCAAATGGCAAATGGAAAGAGTTGTTTTAGAAGGCAAAAAGGATAGAGCAAAGAAAAGGCAATTAAATGAGGAGATTGGAAACCCTTATGGAACTCCAAGGGGTGATGCGGATGACAATGATTTTGAGGTAAAAGAAGTAGAACCGTTTACAAATCTAATTACCCCCACCTCAACAAGTAGAAAGGGTAAAGAGCTGGTCTCTCAAACATCTACCCAAAACAAAAGAAGGGGTCTGTCAAATATTTCCCAATCTCCAATGTCGAATTTCTTTGCACCACGAACAAGTCCTGGATCTCAGACAGGCATCAAATCAGCATTGGCATCAAAGGAACTAAAGGATGCAGCTGACTTGGCTGTTGGCCGTTTTTGGTTTGATGCAAATCTCCCATTTAATGCAGCAAGATCAAAATTTTGTCAAGCAATGGCTGATGGAATTGCTGCAGTGGGGTCAGGTTACAAGATGCCATCATATCATGACCTTCGTGGAAAGATTTTGGGAAAAATTGTACTAGAAGTTAATACTTTCATGGAGCATTATAAATCATGTTGGAGTGAAACTGGGTGCTCTGTCATGGCTGATGGGTGGACAGATGAAAGGCAAAGAACATTGATTAACTTTCTTGTGTATTGCCCAAAAGGAGTAATGTTCCTGAAGTCGGTTGATACAAGTCCAATTATAAAAAATTCAGATGCACTATTTAAAATTTTTGATGAAATTGTCATACTTGTTGGGCCTAACAATATTGTCCAATTTATTACTGACAATGATGCCACTTACAAAGCAGCGGGAAAAAGAGTGGCTGAAAAATATGGGACTTTTTATTGGACAGCTTGCGCCGCCCATTGCATAGATCTGATGTTAGAGGACATGGCAAAGCCCCACTTGTTTCCAGTTAATGCGTCCACAATTGAGACGGCAAGGAAAATCACAAAGTTCATTTACAATCATTTATCAGTGTTGAATTTAATGAGAAGAGAATATACAAATGGGAGAGAATTAATCCGACCAGCCATCACAAGATTTGCTACCAATTTTATTAGCTTGCAGTGCCTTTTTAAATACAGAAAAGAACTTAGGCAAATGTTTACGAGTACCGCTTGGGTTGAATCTAATGCTTCAAGTACCCCTATTGGCATTGAGATCACTGAAATCATACTCAATAACAATTTTTGGAAGGATGTTGAGCATATATTGAAGGTTAGTGAAGCTTTGGTGGTAGTTCTACGTCTAGCCGACAGTGAAGAGAAGCCTGCAATGGGTTATGTGTACGAGGCAATGGATCGAGCAAAAGAGGTGATTCAAAAGAGGTTAAAAAATAAGAAGGACTACCAGCTATACTGGAAGATTATCGATCGCAGGTGGGAAAATCAACTTCACAGTGCGCTACACGCTACAGCATACTATTTGAATCCAGCATTTTTCTTTAGTCCTACTTTTTCCAAGCATAGTGAAGTCATAAGGGGTCTGAATCATGTCATAGAGAAATTAGTTCCTGATTTTGATACTCAGGACATGATTTTCAAACAATGTGATGCCTATAAAGATTCCCGTTTTGACTTTGGTTCTGCAGCAGCAATACGAAATCGAGAGAAAATGTCTCCAGGTAAATGAAAGTTTTTTTTATTTTTCATTAACTTATTATATGACTCTAGTTCATAAAATATTAATTTAATATTTCATATAAATTTTTGCAGATAAATGGTGGGATCGGTTTGGAAATGGTACCCCTGACTTGAAAAAATTGGCAATTCGAATTTTGAGTCAATGCATCAGTGCTAGTGGTTGTGAAAGAAATTGGAGTATCTTCGAACATATTCATTCTCCTAAGAGAAATAGGCTTGAACATCAAAGGCTAAATGATCTAGTTTTTGTGCATTATAATTTAAAGCTCCGTGAAAGGTATAACAAATGTTAATCATACGTGATTCTTTTGCAAATTATTAAATGTCATAGCAAAATATTAACTTACGTAAGTTGTAGGGATATGCTTAAAAGGACTGGGAATGCTGCTTCTGACCCAATCAGTTTGGAGAATATTAATATTTTGGCGGATTGGGTTGCTGAAGAAGCACCTCTCTTGACCGTAGAGGATGTCGACGGTTGGACGGCTATGGAGCAACCAACACAAGTGCAAGAGGGTATCCCTGATTTTGATGGAGGCGATGAAATAGGTGGCCCTATAGGAGAGGATTTGGGAGCAAATGAAGATGATGATCATTATTACAGTGATGCATAGTTAGTTGACTTTTTGCTTTATTTTGTGATATTTGAGGGGATGTATTGGAACCTTATCTTTTGCAAATTATATTTGTGATGCTTGGTAGAATGAAAGGATGCATTTGAACCTTATCTTTTGCAAATTATATTTGTGATGCTTGCTAGAATGAAATTTTCTATATATTTTTAATATATATCTATATATATTTATGTAATTTTCTTATATTTTCCGAAATAAATTTCCGAATTGGAAAGCGAAATGTCCGAATAACCCGAGATGTTTCATTCTGGAACCAAACCGAAACGGCGTCCGAAACGAACATGACAACTATGGGGTGTACACCGATCGGATTGGTGCGGATTGGACCAAATCCGTCACCAATCCGTTGCCTACGGATTGACGGATTTATAATCCGTCACCAATCTGTTACTGTTGAAATCCGATCCGATTCGATTCGTGGAGGAGCGGATCGGATCGGATTAATCCGTTTAATCCATTACTGTACATTATATGGAAAAAGAAAGAAGAAAAAATTCATAAATTTTGAAGCCACTGAATTAAAGGGGCATGAGTTGAGAGCTGTAAGCCTATTCTATTCATAAGGTTAGTGACTCCTTGCATTTTTTTTTTCTTATTATATATATATATATTTATTTAATTTACATTTAATGACAATAGATCGGATCGGACTGAATCCGCGGATTAAAGATAAAATCCGCCACCGATCCGTTGCTAACGGATTACACAATTTTCAATCCGTCACCAATCCGTTGGCCTTCGGATCGGATCAAAATCCGCGGATCGGATCGGATCTGATCGATGGATTGACGGATTTTTTGTACACCCCTAGTTTCTTTGATAGAAAGATGAGTTACCACTTGAGCTCCAATTGGGTAACCTAGAAGAGAGTATCAGGCACATTAGAATTTATATAAGATCAAGCGATTCCTGTAAGGTGTTGAATGGAGGCCCATTTTCACCCTTCTACCCTACGTATCAAACTGGGCAGGATCATTTTGTATTTTTAGTATGTGTCAATATTCAACACCTTACATTCTACTAGAGGCAACCCGCGTGCACCAAGCCCATGCCCTCTAAAAGATTACTACTGCATGGAAGCCCCTGCAATTGCAGGGTTAAATATAATAAGAGTTACAAACATGCATTAGAACAGAAATCATATCTTGATCACAGATGGGCAGGTTAGTAAAAGAAGAGAGAAGCTATGCGAATCTTTTGCGTTTAATATGATGAAAATGGCTAGGTTAGAGTGAAAAGGGGAGGGGTGTTTCTTTTAAGGAGTAGATGGAATTGTTTCAAATGAATCGGTTAGATGAGGTCGTTTTTGTTTTGTTTTTAAAATTTTAAACTTGAGAGTTTTTATCTAGGTCCCACTTCCATATGCTTACGTGGCTTATGGTGGGTCCATTTAAACTCCAAAATGCATCTCAACTTCACTATCCGCTTTCCAGCTTTCAAGAGAAAGAATGGATATCTTGGATTATTGTCAAACGCAAGGGCATATAAAAACATGGCAACATCCCACCCAAGATCTTCTTTATTTGAGTTAGTTGGGTTTGAGTTAGTTGGGTTTGGCTTTTGCTCCTAGTTTCATTGAATTGTTGTGGTTAAGTGAACCACCTATTCATAGCAGCTCCTTTCTTAAAGAGTTAAAAAATTGATGGTAATTTCTGAAGCATAAGATTGTGATGAATTGGCAAACTACTCCCTTGCCATTAATAAATTCACATGTACATAATCCAAAAATATCTACCCACAGCGTAGTCAAACAAAACATTCAGAATACACGTCATGCGTTACGCATGAAAATAAAAATCAAGAGGCAGCCCACCCCATGGGATTTTTTCAGATGCATGAAGGTGGCCACTTTCCATCACTAAATAATTAGTCAAAGTTTTTGCAGATACTTCTCTAAGGGCATGTACACCTTTCCACTTAAAAGTGGACGATTTTTGGTGGAGAAATAATTTTTTAGGTATTCCATGCTAAATAATTTTACGAAGACCCTATCCTGCATCGTCAGCATTTTTCTTGATAATGTTGGAAATAAGTTTCCTTATGGGGATATAAGAAATGGATTTCTTTAGAAAACTTCTCCCTCTTTTCCTCACTCTTATCCATTTCAACCCAAAACCCTACAACTCTTTTATTTTTTATTTCTTTAAATAAATTATTATTTGATATTGATTAAATAATATACATGTTATGTTATTTTCCTTCAAAAAATTATTTTACCAAATAAGAAAATTTAATTTTCTATAAGGAATCCATAGCCACACTAAACAATATTAGCACCAATTCAATGAAGAATTTCTTTTTGCACCAAACATGAATTTCTAAATTCTACGGACATCATTTTCCAAGGTTTTCATTTTTATGGAATTTAATGACGTGGCAATTTCCCTTTTCCGCAGAAAGGGTGTGTACACAAACGTGCCCTAAGGGCACATTTGGTAAACATAGAAGAATCCTATGTTCAAAGGATTCTCTCCATCTCCAAAGAACCAACACCACCTCAGGTAGGATTCACAAAGAGAGTTTCAAGTTTGGATGGAGTGACGATTCCTATAATTTGTAGAATGTATAATCCAATAGTTATAAATATTTTTTTTAAATTTATCATAATCCATGAAAAATTAAGACCTCAACATTCACCTCAAAATTGTCTGTGGTCATCTAAAGACTTTGAACGGTTCCAATCGTGCAAAAGGAACCCACATAAATAAAATAATAATATTCTAGTGTATGGACGTTTTTACAAATATCTCAAGATTTAGTAAAGATCAACGGTTGAAATTGGATTACCTTGCCGTGTTTGACCTTCCCAAACTAATTACTGGTTCCGATTATAATTGTGGATCCCACATCAACCAAAGAATATAAACAAATGACTATTTTTATTTCCATTTTACATAGTGTAAACAGTAAGGATATTTTGGCGCATATCTCAAGATATAAGAGGAATCAACGGCTGAAATTTGGTGAGGTGACTGTTTTAAAGTTGTTAAAGGTGACTAACGGTTTGGATCTTGATTATGAGATCCAAAAGGTACATTTCCAAAGCAAAAACTTCTTAATCCACATTCCCGCCTCGGTTATTGTAGCAGTTAATGTAGCTCCGCTTTTCAAAATCCGCGATCAAGCATAATAGTGCGAGAAATCCTCTTGCACTGACGGATTAGATGGTGTGGAATCCACATCTGAAGAAGATACCTGCCATATGAGTTCTACGGACTGTTTGTTTCCAGACATGCCCTTAATGAGGAATCCACATCTGAAGAAGATACCTCCCATGTGAGTTCTACGGACTGTTTGTTTCCAGACAAGCCCTTAATGAGCAAAAGGCTCTCTCTCTCTCTCTCTCAAATAGTGTATGAACTTGGACTTAATATGAATCAGATTTTTTCACAGGGCACAGTGTGAACACCAGACCTATTTTCACTTTCCAGTGTGCAGAATTACCCTCCATTTAAGCAGTCGCTTGCATCATAAACCAAGTGCTTGTGACAACTGACAAGTGCCCTTTCACTTTTTCCAGCCTTTCGTGTTGAATGTAGCAAAGCTAAAGATCCTTTGCTAAAAGACATAGGCAGTGATCATTAAAGAATAGGGCTATCATGGGGCCTTGTCATCCAATGTGGCCTTACTAATTACTATCCAAAGGGCACTGGTGCATTAAAGGTGAACTGGTAACAGGTAAATCTAGGTGTGTTCATTGGTCATGCACATCCAAGCCTGGCCCATTTTGTGTTCAACCTAATATTCAGCCCAGATCCAGACCAAGGGCTTGAAACTCTGATCCAGGTCCATCTAATTTAGAAAATCAGTACAAAGTTATGTTGACTGGGTTTTGGTGGGGGATGGGGGACCTTTAAGGATATAACAGGCTCATTTCTAGCCCGTTTATTAATCAGGCCATAAAATTAGACCTGGGTGGAGCCCACGAACCTAAATGTACCACCCGAATCTAACCTAATATGAGCTGACCAGGTCCATGAACACCCCTAGTAAATGTTATGTCACCATTGTTGCATTGGATCATGCCTTCACCATTGTCGCATTGGGTGAGTTGGGCACAAGTGTGGCACCAGAGTTGGGTTATAGGTCGGCCATGGGCTCAATTAGAATCCAACTACTTGTTAATTATGTTTGAGATGTCCACTTTAACCCAAGCCAGACATAAAACGGGCCAATCCAATTCCTAAGTAGGTCAGGTTAAGACTGATGTACAATGATACAAGTTAGTTCTCATCTCATGGGCTGAAATTAAATAGAAGAGTTGACTAGATTCAACCTTAAGCCGAGTCCAACACTGTTGGGCCAGGTGTAGGTTGATTAGCGGGTTGAGACAGAAATTGCCACCATACTTTTGGCATCCAATGATGAAATTTGTCCCAATATGTTGTTTGACTTGGGAGTCTTTTCTTGAGATGATATTTGCATTAAAGTTGTCTTGACGCCCATGATTTTCCACTAAGTATTTATGGTTTGTTATTTAAATTGAGGGGTCATGCAATCCATAGGTCAACTTGGGATATAATTAGGATGTGACACAAATTGTCAGATGACACCTATCAAGCACTCAAGAAGTTAATTATCACACTCACACAAACGCATTGGTGGGAAAGAGCTTTTGTTCTATTGTGCTCATGGTACTCACCTGCCTGAGAACGGCAATTTTGAGTCTGACTAGTGGAGTTCTTTTTTCAGCCCTCGAAAAACTCAATATTAACAATTTTAATGAAAAATGATAAAAATAAAATGGAATCAAAAGATATATAAAAGGAAACTAATTGAAAAAAAAAATAATGAAAACCAACCTTTTCTAGTCATATATGATTAAACAAAATACTCACCCATTTCAATATATATTGATCGTATGAACTATTTTCCATTAAAATTTGTCTAAAAACTAGCGCTAAATACATACCAAATTCATATTGAGAAGCACCGAATGACAGTAATACAAATACAAAGAAATTTGAATATTATAGAAAGAAACAAGATTGATATGTCAAGATGAGTGCCAGAACAACAACTTAAAAAGCTTTCTTGAATTAAGATGACACTGCTACCAAGTTTTGAACCATGTTAATTTGTGGTACTTTTGTTAGCTTTTTATGTATCATAAATCAATTATATTACATTCTAATTTTGTAGTAAGTGAATCTTGAAACAAATATCATAATGTAAGGCAAGACAACCAACTATAAAGAAATCTACTAAATCTTAAACCATGTAAATTTGTAGTACTTCTGTCAGCTTTTTATATATCATAAATCAATTCTGTTACATTCTAGTTTTGTAGTAAGTGAATCTTTGAAATAAATATCATAATTTGAAGCAAGACAACCAACTACAAAGAGATCTTTAGTCATACACTCTCATTGTGGGCACAACTACTTCATTCAAACTTCCTAAGAAAATTTAATAGAAAATTCATTGTCCTAGCATTATAGTAATGCGGTTGCAATGTTGGACATGAATCAAGTCCAAGAGTAATATTGGCTCGGCCTGAGATGATGCCTTGGATGAAGCATGCATAATCATAAAGAAAGACAATTAGCACCCTTAAACAAAGTTTAACACGTAAAATGATATCAAAAACCTGAGTTGATATATCAAAATGATGGGTTCCATTGTATTATACTCATAGAAACTTGAAAGGAAAAATCAAATACCTTATCATAATTCAAGAAGTAATAAGACAAACCATTATTAACTTGCATTGGATGTTAGTTTGATATATAGCAATAAAATTTAAAAGAAAGCCAACTTGCATGGAATTAAGAAATCAAGAAAATGCTTACATGACAAAAATCTGCATACACTTGCATATTCACAAAAGATTTTCATGATACCGAGATTATCTGGCTACTAAGAAAATGAAACATATAAACAGACCTTAAGCCTCTCCACAGCATCTCCGTTTCCCACACATCAATAAAATATCTTCCTCATTTCAACCCACTAATCTCACAAAAGTCCTCATCACTAAGCATAAAAATACCATACTTTCTTAGTAAAGGGGATATATATATGTCCCAATATTTATTTTTCTGATCTGACACAAGCATACTATCAAACAACATAAAATATTCTTCTATATTTTTTAGAGGACTATTTGGTTAGATCTACTTGTGCATAGTGATTTGTATTGATTACGGATTTTCATTGCACCCTAACATATTTGCTAGCATACATATGAATTTATAGTGAAATAAGCTTTGCTAAAAGATTATTAAAGAAGTGAGAGGTAAGAAACACGAGGTTATGAATGTAAAATGGACCTTGACCATCGTGGGATTTGAGTTCCAAAGTGATAGATGAGCATTCATCTCTCGTTTTTCCTCAAATCAATTTCCATTAAAAGAGAGGTTATTTGATTAGCATTTTTTAATAATCATGTATGATCGTGCATTTTTAACCACTAATGAAAATCTAAAGATTATAACTCTTAGGAACTACACGAACGATTTTTTATCATTCCTCATAAAGTTCTCTTTTATTATATATGTATTATAATAATACTAAGTGGGGCCCACAAATGTATAAATGTAGAGACAAAGCATGACAAGGTATTCTACTAAGTGGGGCCCACAGATGTGTAGTTCTCTTTTATTTTATATCTATATAATATAACAATACTAAGTGGGGCTCACAGATGTGTAGATGTAGAGAAAAAGCTTGACAAGTTCTTCTACTAAGTGGGGCCCATAGGTGTATAGTTCTCTTTTATTTTATATGTATATATAATATAATAATATTAAGTGGAGCCCGCAAATGTGTAGAGAAAAAGCATGACAGGTTCTTCTCTTTTATTGGGGCCCACAGATGTGTAGTTATCTTTTATTTAATATATATATAATATAATAATACTAAGTGGGGCCCACTAAGTGAAAGATAATGATGAAGCATGTGGCCCACCACAAAGGTGTAGTGAAAAAACATGTCATCTTTCTCTCTTTTATATAAGGGTATATATATAATATAATATAATATAATAGTAGATTTATGATTTTAATAAGGGATTATATATATATCATATAATAATACTAAGTGGGGCCTACAGATGTATAGAGAAAAAGGATAACAAGTTCTTCTCTTTTATTAGGGCCCACAGATGTGTAGTTATCTTTTATTATATATATAATAATAATACAAAGTGGGGCCTACTAAGTGAAAGATAATGATGAATCATGTGGCCACCACAAAGGTGCAGTGAAAAAATATGTCATCTTTCTCTCTTTTATATAATGATATATATATAAGGGTATAAATATTATATTATTATCATTATAATATAATAATAATAATATATTATTATATTATATTATAATATTTGGGGGTGAGCCCCACAAAGGTGTAGTGAAAAAGTTTGCAATTTCTCATAATCATATATTATTATATTATGTTATAATATTTGGGGGTGGGCCCCACAGTGGTGTAGTGAAAAAGTTTACAATATCTCCTAATAGTATATTATTATATTATATTATAATATTTAGGGTTGGGCCCCACAATGGTGTAGTGGAGAAGTTTGCATTATAATATTTGGGGGTGAGCCCCACAATGGCGTAGTGAAAAAGTTTGGAATTTCTCCTCTTTTATTATAGTAAGTATAGATAGAAATATTTGTGGGTGGGCCCCACAATGGTGTTGTAGAAAAGTTTGCATTATAATATTTGGCGGTGGGTCCCACAAAGGTGTAGTGAAAAAGTTTGCAATTTCTCATACTAATATATTATTATATTATATTATACTATTTATGGGTGGGCCCCATAATGGTGTAGTGAAAAAGTTTGCATTATAATATTTGGGGGTAGGCCCCACAGTGGTGTAGTGAAAAAGTTTACAATATCTCTTCTTTTATAATAGTAGCTAGATGGTAGATTATAATAGTATATAGTACTTCTACAAAAAAAAAAAAAATAGTATATAGTAGATAGTAGATATGATTATAATATAATAATAATATATTATTATATTCTATTATAATAGTTGGAGGTGGGCCCCACACGGTGTAGTGAAAAAACTTTGCATAATATTTGAGGGTAGGCCCCTCAGTGGTGTAGTGAAAAAGTTTACAATATCTCTTCTTTTATAATAGTAGCTAGATAGTAGATTAAAATAGTATATAGTAGATAGTAGATTAAAATAGTATATAGTAGATAGTAGATATTATTATAATATATTATAATAGTTGGAGGTAGGCCCCACATGGTGTAGTGAAAAAACTTTGCAACATTGCCTCTTTTATAATAGTTTCTGTTATAATAGTTGGAGGTGGGCCCCACATGGTGTAGTGAAAAAACTTTGCAACATTGCCTCTTTTATAATAATAGTAGATATTCCGGCAGTGGTAAAGAGCCATTAGATCGAACCTGTCTGTTTAAGTTTGAACCGTGTCTGACTTCACCCGAGTTCTCCTTCCTTTAATAGAGAGGTGGGGTCTTATTAAAAAAAAGGTACCCACCTACCTCATAAGAAATTACAAGACAAATTGGTTGGGTCTAAATGAGTAAAGAGTTTTTCTTTTCTTTTTTTGTTTTTTTTTTTATACCTAGTTAAGGGGGCTGGAACCCAGGAAAGCCCCGCATATACAAGGGAAGAAGCCCCTCACAAGCAAGAAGAAAGCCCACATAAATTGAAAAAGATGGCATATCCCGTGTTCGAAGCCCGAACAATTAGGTGAGAACTGCTGCCGCCTCTTACTAGTGAGATAAGTGGCGGCCATTCTCAAATGAGCGGAGTTTGAGATGGAGATTTTGTGGGTTAAGATCAAGCTCTAAATGGATCTTAATCCAATTGAGTCAATTCGACCAAACCAATCTAACCTGTTTAGCAGTAGCACGATTGAATGTGGTTGCGTTTATGATTTAATTATTTTGGACTATGCCGAAAATATGCCCATTCGTTCATATTATTGCGACGTAGAAATAATGTTATAAAGAAATGATTTTTCTTAATAGGAGGTTATAAGTAAATTTATCTTCTAGTAATCAAACATTGACTTTCATAGTCCATCACGTTCAAAAGATTTGCAAAGGATTCTACAAGAAACTTTCTTTTTTTTTTCTTCTTCTTCTTCTTCTTCTTCTTCTTCTTCTATCCAAGCCTTAGGGCTAGACCCAAAAGAACCGACACAAGTGGGAAGAGAAGCCCCAAACATGTGGAAAGAATTGCATATTTATTTCTTGAATAGCCTCGTGATATATGGAGTTGCCAACCAACGGAGCAACTCTTTTTTCCTCAAGATACTTGCTTAAGTTGGATTCTAAAAAGGCATAAAAAACTTGTTAATAAAGTTGAGTCTACGTATGTGTGGTTATGTGGAGCCACACAAAGACATCTTACACCTTATATGTATCACTATCACTTTTCAATTACTTAGGCCCATTTTACATTATTGCTGTGCTGACAATGTTTCTATCTTGAAATAGATTGTGCTACAAAATTATTATATTACGAGAATAAGCTGTAGGTAACTTGTTTTACAAGTATAAAAATAAATTTGTTAACTATGGTTTCTTTAATACAACTTAAAATATCAAAAAAATAAAAATAAATCCATGGACCATTTTAATTTGAAAAATATCCAAACCCCGATTTTGATAACATTAGGACTATATTTTATTCAAATTTTGTCCTAAAAAAATCAAAAGCTTAAACATTATAATTCCCTTATCTGCTGAGAGGATTGTGATCACTGAGGGTTTTTTTTTTTGGAAAATTTTCAAATAAGGCCTTAGGTTTTTGCCTTATTTCAAAAAAGGACACAAGTTTTAAAACTTTTCAAATTAGTCCTTAAGTTTTCCATGAAGTTTTTAATTAAGGACATTCATCCATTTAAAGCTATTTTTTGGCAAATTTTTTCTTTAATTTTTTAAACTACCCAAATTATCCTTCAATGAAATAAAACCTCATTTACTTCCTTTATATTTTCTTCCCTTTTTTCACTGACAAACTTATAGTGATCAAGAAAAACTGGATACTTTGGTTAAATGTAGTGGCTGCCAGAACCATGTCCTGGCTTTAAATGAATGTACTTTGGGTATTTTTAAAAAATTGAGAGAAAATGCGGTAAAAATTTCCTTTAAGTGACCAGATGTCGTTAATTAAAGTTTTATTGAAAATCTTAGGGACTAATTTGAAAAGTTTTAAAACCTATGTCCTTTTTTGAAATAAGGCAAAAACCTAAGGCCTTATTTAAAAACTTCTCTTTTTTTTTTTTTCCTGTTAAAATAGTGACAACCGACTTGACGGCTAACTAACCCCAACTTTTTGGAGAGAAATGATCAAATTGCTCATGGTTGGATTGTAACAGCAGCCCAACTTCGACTCACTAGTTCTTCTATTAAGTCCAAGAATTACATTCAGCTGGGGCCCACATCTTACACTTTGAAGAACCACAATCATTAAACCATTGTAATGGTTTACTATAATTCAAACTTAATCATACTATCACTTTGATCTTTGGGCCCACAGTACACTCAGGAATGAAAACTTAGTTGATATATTCAACAACCGCATAACTCTAATTAAAAGACCACGTTTGGGTCATCATAATATATAGTAGGGTGGGGTACCGCGCCCTTGCTAAACCCGAGAGCGGAGCCCCCTTTTGAAAATTCTAACCGCTTATTTGTCCAGATACCCATTGTATTTTATGTAACTAAATGCTTAAAGTTACCGTCAGCGGGCCAACCGTTAAATTGATGACTTGATTTACCATCAAAGGACTCTTCCCTCTCTACCTAAAAAAATGAAGTAAAGGTTGATCACGTGTATGAGATTTAGTCAAGTAATCATTTTTATTTGATCACTGCAATAGGTGTCAGGGTTGTAAGTGGTTTGGATTTTTAAAAAGGTGGTCCCTACCCATGTGTTTAATAAGGGTGCTGCACCCTACTACAATGCAACATGGTTGACCTCTCGAGCCCACTTGAAAACGTAACAATCATAGCACTTTATTGGTCCTCTTCATAACTTAGTTCACTTTCCAAACCATTTTGAAAGCATTGAAATTGTATAACTCGGCTGAGTGTGATCTTTTAGATCCCGTCTGTTTCATGTCTGATCATGTAATTGCTTTTCTGGAACTTTAAATGCTTTTATTTTTAAAAGTGATTAAAAACAAAGAAACAAAGGCAAATAACCAAAAATCACCGTAAAATAATTTTTTCTTTGATAGAAATACAAATAAGGGAGAAATAAAAAGCGAATACTAGTCATCACTGGCTATCTTAAATCCTAAAAAAGGTCAAGGTCCCATTTCCATCTCTTTCTTATATCTTTCATTCCTCGCCTTACTAATTATTTGTTGGAGATCATTTGACCATGAAAAACTAATATGTCCTTTTAAGGGGCTATCAACCTAAAATGAGTGTGTCAATTTTGACTAGTGTGTACTCACTTGTGACCAACAATATTGTATTTTGATCCTGTTGATAACCACTTATTTTAAAATTTTGAATTGATAGAGAATGATATAATAATACATATCACAATAACCCCCTCCACATAAAGACTTAGAACGGAAACATACACACAGTACCCTCATAGGAAAACGTAGGGCAAGAAAACACAACACATTCTCTTTCTTTTTTTTTTTTACAAACTAACATCTTTATGATTCAAACACTCTACCTCTTGCTCTAAAACTGTGTTTGCTGATTTGGGATGTAGCAGAGAGGAGCCCTAATCCATCGCGGAGCCTCTTTTCATAGAGAAAAATCATATTTTGTGACAATTACAAAAAGGTTGAACACAAAAATCACATGAAATCCAAAGATATATATATATATATATATATATTATTTCTAACAGCTCTTAATTGGGGTGTGGGTCTCTCAATCAAATTTACATTTGCTGCCATTATCGAACCTGGTGGGGTCTCTTTATGGTTTGTTCGGGTCTAGGCCCAAGCAAACCCATGTTTAAGGCTGGACAAAATGTAGATTTTCGCGGGCGGTGGGCCATTGTGATTCTAGATGGGATTAAAATAGAAAAAAGAAGCACTACATGTTGCGTCTCCGTCTCTTCTTAATTCGGTCCATCTTCTCACTTGGGACTTGGGAGAGTGATTCCTGCCGACGTGCATGGAGGCTTTGAAACTTTGACCATATTTGTTGACTAAACCATTGGTGAGGTGGGCCCCACCATCAGTGCCCCTCGTGAAGAGGAAGATATCTGATCTAGACAGTCTAATCTTCATCCCCTATCTCTTAATGAGTTATGAAGCCATTAAAAATGTGGTGGCCCACTGGCCCTCAAATTTATAGTTGTGACCATCAGATCGTGCTCGTGTGGGACCCATCTCCAGTTCGAAACAAGAGTCACGAGACCTTCCACTTCCTTGGCCGAGTGATTTGGATGCATGATAAAAAAGAATAAAGCAAGTTTATCATGGTGTTGAGGGACATAGTCAATCCAACAGTGGTTATCTTACTTATTTAAGTAATAATTTATATTTTGATCATTCATACGGAGTTTGTGATTGCAATCAACGTATTGATTTTTAAAAGGTGTGCCCCAAACAGCTACATTGCTGGTGTAGTTTTACCCAATAACTAAATGCATTATTTATAGTTTTAAAAAAAATTTGGGGATGCAATCTTTTTAGCTAAATGGGTGAGTGATACACAACTCGTGAAACAATCTTTACCTACTTATCAATTTGGGTGAAATAAGATAACATTGTAGGTCTTCAATTAAGAGATTATTGCTAATGCTTTTGATCTATATTATGATTTATTCGTTTTCTTTATTTTATTATTGACATACATCTAAGTGGGCTCCACGAGAAAATGGGTCTTTTTTCCTCACAAACTTATTACTTGCAGCATTCTAATTAGAAAGAAAAAAAAATGATTTTTAAAATTTTTGATTAACTGGAAAAAAAAAAAGTTAAAACCCATAAATGAGTGGGGCTCACGTGCACGTATGGTAGGTTGACCCGCAACCTCAGGGATTGCATCGGTTTCTGCCAGCAGCAGCCCGAGACGTCAGCCGAACGCCGCTCGATTCCCCGTCTCCTCCGTGTCAAATCTCAGCCGTACGAACTATCGATATCTTTTGACTTTGCCGTTCCTTTTACCTGCCCACTCAACTAACCCCTCTCCTCCCCCACTACCGAAGGATTCATACCATACTCTACCTGACCATGCCAGAACTGTGCACACGCGACTACCCTCTATTTTCCAGGTGGGTCATACCATACTCACCTGCTCCACCACTAAAAAGTCGAAACCCACATAATCCATTGAGTCACACAGTAGACGAAAATTGTAAGACTCACTGCATATTGATTGGAGGCAAATTCAGATGATTGAGTTTGCAAGGAAAAACTTGACTATGTTTCAGATGACAAAAAAAAAAAAGTAGTAAGCAATATGTAGGGTGGTGGAAGATTGGAAGGTCTAAATGTGAATTTTCGATGAGCCAATTACCACAATCTCATGGTCATTAACTATTTATTAGAGGCCTCAAATTCTAAAATTTCTACCCTACCGAGAGATTAAATAAAATCCCATGCCTTTCATCCAATGCCATGGCTCTTATTGGTGTTTTTTTTAACCAGCCGAGCTACTGCTTGTGGATTTTATTGGGGTTTATTAGTTTCATACGAACAAATTACATGAGAAATGATCCTACCCTATTGTGATGATGAGATCTAACATTTGATTTATCCACTTGCGTCTAGGCATTGTTGCATACGAGCTTCTCGTGGACCCTTTGGGTGCATTTGGTATCGTGCTAGTTGGATGTTTTCATGTTGTCACGAGATGAGGCTAAAGCAAACACGTTTGATAAGTGTAAATCATTGTTCCGAATTTTATTTTTAATAAAAGGAATCCCAAAATCTTAATCCGTTGGCAAAACAAAGTGGGAACACAAACTTTTTTATTTTTTTCAAAATAATTTGCTGGTACAGTTGTTTCTCACTTATCTCTTGCCTTTTATAGAATATCATTTAAAGACTCCAGATCCTCTCACTTTAGGGCATGCACCATATTTGCAACCTCAAAGAAGGTGATCGCACTTTGTAAGTCCTAAAGATGGACCACATGGTCACAATTACAAAAAGTGTGCAGATATTATAATTCCTAAATATAGTTGAATCACATTATAAGGCCTCATGTTCTAATTTCTAAAGGTGAGCACCATATTGTAATTTTTAAAGGTGGGCCCCATGTCCACAATTATATTCAAGTTGGCCTCACTTTATAATTTTTAAAGGTTGGTCATATGATCACAATCGCAAAAGGTGAAGGCGAGCCACATTGTAAATCCTATGACTATAGGCCCACACTGTAAGTCCAATGAATGTAACCCCATGTTCTAATTTTTAAAGGTAGATACCACATTGTAATTTTTAAAGGTGGGTCCTATGTTCACAATCAATAAAAAAGATGGTCCCATATTATAACTCCTATAAACATGAGCCCACATTGTAAATTATATGAACGTGGGTCACATGATCACAATCAGAAAAAAGGTGGACCCACATTATAAATCCTAAAAATGTAGGCTCCATATTCTAATTTCTAAAGGTGTGTACGATGTTATAATTCCTAATGGTGGCTCTCATATTTACATTCGCAAAAAAGTGCCTTCATATTATAATTTCTGTAAAGATGGGTCCATATTCTAAATCTTATAAATATGGTCCCATGTTCTAATTTTTAAAGGTGAGTACTACGTTGTAATTTCTGCAAGTGGGTCCCATATACGACAATATTAAAGTGCCACAAACAATAAAAGGTGGGTCCCACTTTAAAAATCCTGTGATTTTCTTGCTTACGTTATGTGGAATAAATTTTTTATAATGTTATCAAACAAATTTTGTGCAGTATATTCTGAGCAAACTAATTTAATATAATTTTACCAAATAAGTTCCGCAGAACATAGTCTCAACACAACTTTATCTGAGTAGAAAATAAGGAACAATATGAAAATGATGCCAAATAGGCCCCTTTATATTATTTTAAAATTCAACCCAATAGAAATGCCATACGATATTAGATTGAAAGTGCTTGAAAAAAAAGAAGGCAAAAATATAATATTTAACACAAATTTTGCATGTTACAAATACCTCGTAGTGTAAGATGGTACGAGGTAGCATCATAGGCCCACACATCACCAATTCAAATGGTCCATTCTATAATCCATGCACACAAGCCGCTGCATAACCATTTTACCAAGAGTCGTATCTTTTAAATATAAATCCATTAAACCAGTGGGTCACAAATCAAGAGTTGAGGCATGAAACTGTTCCCATTTTGATATCTGGGGCTACCCCTATGGATCTGTCCATCCCCTCTGGCCCCATGATCAATTTTGCCTCAAGTGGACCCCATCTAGCTACGGCCAGGATTGATCCACACCTATGATGACATATAATAATAATATCCGCATGCATGCGAATTCTACACGCTGCACCACCAGAGTACGGTAATTTTCCTTTCAGAGAGAGAGTAAATAGTGAGCAGAGACAGAGAAAGCGAGATCCATGTGAAAGCAATCCTCGCCGTTGAAATGTTAAATACAAATCACTCTCTAGTCTCTCCCAAGGTCAGCTCTCTCTCTCTCTCTCACTCTCTTTCCTTTTAATATCTCCAATCCAATAGCAAAAACAGATGCAACAAGTAGAAGAGAAAGGGCCAAAACAAAGACACTCACTTTCTGTGATATTGGAGTTTGTCTTGAATCTGTCATTACTGTCTTAAAATTGGGCAGATTAGGATTAAAAAAAAGTAAAAAAGATTTGGTGTTCTGTACTGTTCTTGATCTGAGACCACATCTTCTTTCTTGTATTTCTTTAGAGGAAGTAAAAAAGAACTGTTCTGCTTTTCTTCTCTGGATTCTGTCTGTTGTCAAGGAAGGAAAAAAATATTGAATTGAGAGGGAGAGAGGGGTGTTTGAGCTTTTGAGGTGTAGTTTTCGAAATTGAAGAAGACCCATTTGCAGGAAAATGAGAGAGAGAAGAAAAGTAGACATGAAGGTGGCGGTGTTGGGTCTGTAGGGGACGGTTGCTTCTCTTTGAAGTGATGTTGGATGGGTCTTGTGCTTTTGGGGTTTTGAGAAGAGGGGTTCTTTGGGATGTGAGTCTAATTTTTTTTTTTCAAATGGGTTTTGGATCTTTTGAGGAGAAATGTGCAAGTAGGTCAGTGGGAGGGATTTGATTTGGATTTTGGAACTTTGGGTTCTTGTTTTTGCCCTTGATTTCAGGTGGGTTTTCGGTTTTTATAGGATCTTTGGGATTTGGGTCTGATTTCTTCAAATGGGTCTTCGCTTTGTATTGTTGAAAACTAGAAATGCATATTACACGGTAGAAAGATTGCAGTTTTGATGGTTACTTGATACTTACTGCCTTGAGTATTGATCTGTGGTGAGGGCAGGTTTTTTTTGGAGATGTGGGTCTGATTTCTTCAAATGCGTTTTGGTGTTGGCTCTTTTGATCGATTTGGAGGTCTGCTTTCATGTTTTTGGCATTGATTTGAAGTTGGTTGGAGAAGAAGAAAGGAGAAAAGCAGATTTTTTTTGCTGTGGCGTCTCTGTTTTAGCTGAAGATGGGGGTCTGTTCATTGAAATTCTTCAGATGGGTATTCTTGGTTTCCTTTGCCTATGCTTCTATGGTTCTCAGTGATTCAAGTAGAACCTGTGATCCAAACGACATTCGCGCATTACTCGAATTCGCAGGCAACCTCACAGATGAATCCACTTGCTCAACATGGTCTGAGAAATTATTTTGCTGTAATTGGGATGGAATTTCTTGTGGTAATGGGAATGGATCGGTCTCTAACAGGGTGACCATGTTGGCCCTACCTGGCAAAGGTCTCAAGGGGATCATATCAAGCTCATTGGGTCGCTTGGATCATCTCAAATCACTCGATCTTTCACATAATCATCTAGAAGGAGGATTGCCCGCAGAGCTGTCAAAGTTGCAGCAGCTGGAGGTTCTTGATCTCAGTTACAACATGCTCTCTGGGCCTTTCAGGATGCTTGATGGTATGAAATCTATCAGCTCAATTAATATATCAAGCAATTTCTTCAATGGAAGTCTGATTGAATTTGGCATCTTTCCCAATCTTGCTGTATTCAATTTAAGTAACAATTCCTTCACCGGGTATGTACCTCTTAATATCTGCATGAATTCAAATGCAATTAGACTTCTTGATTTCTCAGCGAACCGTTTCTTGGGCATGTTCAATTATGAAAATCTTGCCAATTGCAATACATCTCTGCAAGAACTGTATCTTGGATCCAATTCGCTTTCTGGCCATCTTCCTGAATCGATATTTGAACTGGCATTGCTAGAACATCTCTCTGTAGCTGTCAACCATTTCTCTGGTCGATTGAGTGAGAGAGTGAGTCAACTTTTGAACCTCAAAATCTTAGTTCTTTCTGAAAACCGATTTTTGGGTCCTCTTCCTAATGTGTTTGGCAATCTCACAAAACTAGAACAGTTGATTGTGCACTCAAATAATTTATCTGGAATTTTGCCGCCTTCTCTTTCTCTCTGTTCAATGCTTCGGGTTCTTGACCTTCGGAACAATTCTCTTACGGGACAAATTGATCTCAATTTCAGTGGAATGCCACACCTCAGGTCCCTTGATCTTGCAACAAATCATTTAATGGGGTCCCTCCCGATTACTCTCTCTGGTTGCCAGGAATTGAGAACCTTAAGCCTTGCCAAGAATAACCTGTCTGGCCAAATCCCTGTGAATTTCAGCAGCCTTAAATCACTTTCATTTCTCTCGTTGTCAAATAACAGCTTCGGAAACCTATCACAGGCATTATGTGTGTTGCAGAAGTGCCGAAATCTCACGACTCTTATCCTGACCAAGAATTTCAACGGAGAAGAAATTCCTACCAATGTTGATGGGTTTGAGAGCTTGGCAGTTTTTGCCCTTGGAAATTGTGGTCTCACTGGAGAAATCCCTGTTTGGTTGACAAACTGCACAAAGCTGCAAGTCCTGGATCTGTCGTGGAACCGCTTTAGTGGAAGCATCCCAGCATGGCTTGGGCAGTTTGAGGATCTCTTTTACTTGGACATTTCAAACAATTCACTCACAGGAGAAATTCCAAGAAGCCTGACCCAGCTAAAGAGCCTCATCTCTATGAATTGTTCGGAGTCTGCAAGTTCCTCCATTGGTATACCGCTTTATGTAAAGCGTAACCAGAGCGCAAATGGTCTTCAATACAACCAGCTCTCTGGCTTTCCTCCATCATTGTACTTGTGCAACAATCAAATTAATGGGACGATATGGCCAGAATTTGGACTTTTGAAGGCTCTCCATGTCTTGGATTTGAGCCAGAATAACATCACCGGTTACATCCCAGACACCATTTCAGAGATGGAGAATTTGGAAGTCTTGGATCTTTCAAGCAATGATCTTTATGGGTCCATTCCTCTCTCTCTGAATAAGCTTACATTCTTGTCAAGATTCAGTGTGGCTAACAATCACTTGCTTGGACAGATTCCAACTGGGGGGCAGTTCTTCAGCTTCTCTATCTCAGGTTTTGAAGGAAATCTAGGATTATGTGGTGTACCACTCCCTTCTTGTGATAGAGTTGACTTTAAGGGTGGGCTGAGGACTGAAAATACATCAGGCCCAAATGGTAAGATTGGAAGAAGCAGCATCCTTGGGATAACAATCAGTATCGGTGTTGGGATTGCATTACTTTTGGCTGTTGTATTGGTTAGTATGTCGAGGAAGGATGGTGGAGGTCTGGTTGATGACGGGGAGGATGAATTTGGACGGCTACACAGATTATCTGAGGCAATTGGATCAAAGTTGGTGCTTCTTTTTCAAAATACAGAAGGTAAGGAACTAACAATTGATGATGTCTTAAAGTCTACAAATGGTTTTGATCAGGCAAACATAATCGGGTGTGGAGGATTTGGTCTAGTATACAAAGCTGACTTTCCTGATGGCACAAAGGCTGCGATCAAGCGGCTGTCAGGTGACTGTGGCCAGATGGAACGTGAATTCCGGG
Organism: Persea americana; assembly: GCA_029852735.1. Taxonomy (NCBI): domain Eukaryota; kingdom Viridiplantae; phylum Streptophyta; class Magnoliopsida; order Laurales; family Lauraceae; genus Persea; species Persea americana. The sequence goes on from CM056810.1 coordinate 90,396,478, forward strand.
CTGAAGTTGAAGCACTCTCAAGAGCTCAGCACAAAAATCTTGTTTCTCTTAAAGGATATTGCAGGCACGGAAATGACAGGCTACTGATATACTCCTACATGGAGAATGGAAGCTTGGATTATTGGCTGCATGAGCGGGTTGATGGCGGGTCATTGCTGAGATGGGATGCTCGCCTGGAGATTGCTCGAGGAGCTGCAAGAGGATTGGCATATTTGCACAGGATCTGCAAACCAAATATTGTTCACCGTGACGTGAAAACGAGTAACATTCTCTTGGACAACAGATTTGAAGCTCGTTTGGCTGATTTCGGGCTCTCAAGGCTTATCCGTCCATATGACACACATGTAACAACTGATCTGGTGGGAACCTTGGGATACATCCCCCCTGAGTACAGTCAGACTCTGACAGCCACACTCAAAGGTGATGTTTATAGCTTTGGGGTTGTATTGCTAGAGCTTCTTACTGGCAGGAGGCCTGTCGACATCTGCAAAGCAAAAGGCTGCAGGGATTTGGTATCATGGGTGCTTCAGATGAAATCCGAGAAGAAAGAGGAACAGATATTTGACCCATCATTTTGTAATATTAAGGTTCAGGAGAAACAACTGCTAGAGGTTCTTGAAATTGCTTGCAGATGCATAAACAAAGATCCAAGGCTCAGACCCTCCATTGAACAAGTTGTCCTGTGGCTTGATGGAGTTGTAATAGATGCTGAACAGTTCAAATGATGCCTTTCAGTCTTGGCTTGTTATCATTGGCATTTCAGCCAAATGGGGAAGCCTATTAGAGCAACAAGAGATCATAAATAAGTATGGTTTCTAACATTTATATTACCGGGAGCCGCCGGGAGTGCGTTGAGGCCGGTGACATGTTTCCATGATGAGGTTTGAGGATGGAAAGGAAACATCATCTATTTTTATGGTATAAAGGTTCTAACTATGTATATCTATCCTGTTTAGCCTTTCTTACCAGTTGAGATTACAAAAAACTGTTTCTGTATTTACCAACAGCTACATTATACATTTAAACAGTCTTCTACCAACAAATCACCAATCATTTTCAAAATTGTGCGTTGCTGACTTTTCTTTTTCATCTATTGGTATAGGTGTCCATCCCCAGTCATACATGAAACCAATTGAAGTTGGGTATGGTTCTTAATCAGAGGCTTGCACTTTGTTCAACTCTTTTTTTTCTTTTTGGAAAGACATCTGACCTTACCTAGTTGGACCGATGATGCAATGTCCATTGCGTGGACTGTTAATAGGGTGGATCTGTGTGGATTGTCCGCTGGCTGCAAAGCATATGGAATGAATGATTCTACTTGTATGATCAGTGGATCTTTTCTTGCGATTTGGATCTCAAATTGCATGGTTGTGATCCCCCACAGGCCCACCCCCAGTCCAACCAGTGAGATCAATCCGAAGCAGGGTCCACCTATCATTGCCAATTCTAATGCACACACCATATGACTTAGTTCAGCAAAATATTCAAACCATTCCCCCATGAGTTTGGGCCAATGAGATTATCCTAAACAACATCAGAGGAATACAGTTGATCTGCCATTTCCAGCCAAATCATTATCATGGCTAATGATTATTATTAAATTGGCGCACAGTGATCACATAACAAGCTTTCAATTTCTGATTAATGAATTGTAGAGTTGTTCGTTATTGAAAAATATTAATAAAAATTGATTTGTCCATACCGTTCTTGTTCTTCTTTGGTTTAAAGTCTATTTGCAGCAGAATTAGTTTTCGTAAAGATGCAATCCCTCTTCTAGAGCTTTGATATTGATTTTGTTGTTATCTTATTGATTAGATCCTAAAATGATCAATAATGTTATGTGTAGCTTGTCCGGGCATCATGCCTTGTCAATGCTAATTCTGTTGAACACGTACTAGTGCTTTCCCATCAGTTTCAGTAACTTGTTATCCAGATGCATTCTTTTAGCTGAATTCCTACCTTTTTCATTGACTTTGGTTCACATGATTAGATTCTAAGAAACCTGGAAGCTTGTTTTCAAGATACTAGGATGGTATGATTTGTCACCTGGCTTTAATCATGATAGCTTCCATTGTTAAGATGCCTGCTCTAAGGACAGAATCATTCATCGTCTGTAGTCTAGAGTTTTAGGCAATAAGCTAAGCAAAGACCACAACTGAGGAAACAGAGTGAGCTATTCCCTCAACCGCTATTCCCTCAACCACTCTAGGAAAACCCTGAAAACTTGGGTTTTGATTCTTATAGAGAAAGCAAGTCATCCACCATTAGTTTCAAATCTAGCATAGATGAGCAAGAAGAGTGCCGGTCAGTAGCATCTGTTGTGAAATTCTATCATGCAGATGATCTTATGTACTTACACCCTGGGTACTATGACATTAGGAAATTTTATAAGGCCCGCATATTCTATAGTATAATATATCTTTGTCGCGCTGATCTTATACACAAACAACCTGGTCACTATGACATTTGGAAATATTAGAAGGGCAACATATTCCAGAGTATAATAGATCTGTCACTTTGCATTTTGACACCAGATTAGAGCCTTGGATATCTGTTCCATATTGGTTCCCTGGTTGCACCCTGGGCAACATGCATGCTTTGTTGTGGTTCTTCATTTTGACAATCTCATTATCGTATGAGATTCCAGACCAAGCATTTTCTTCTTGTTTTCGGTATCAAATGGAATACTATCCTGTGTATTAGATTTTAGAAAAAAGATGTATTCGCATATTTTCTCTCACAATCAAGTGCCACATATTCACCTTCGTCTGGGCGCTGTTGTTTTAGTAGTAGAAGTCCTGTCTTGGTAATGGCATGCCAATATGAACATGTTTATTGCTGATAACTGTTTTCGCTAGAGTTCCTGATACTCCACTAGAAAGTAGAAATGTAATCTAGAGGGAAGCAAAGTTTAGACCAGATTTCCAGTAGGAGCTGAAGTATGTCCAAATGCCAAATGGTATCATGAACATGCCTTGGCCCATAAAATAGGCTCTATAGAAAGTTACACTGGGACTGCAACTGGAATGGTTTTCTAACATTTACATGCTGTCATGAACACTCAATTTGTGGCAATTTGTGGTACCATAGGTGCACTTGTTATAGGATTCTATCCCTTCCATTGGCCATAGCTTGTCATTTTTATTTTTATTTTTTTCTGAAAGAGGAACAACTAGGATCAGAAGACAGACACCAAAGAGACGAACACAAGAAACAGGAAACTATGCATCCACAAGTCCCAAACAAAAAACAAAACAACCCAGACTTAGATATGATCATTCCGCACTGAAGGGCCTGGATTTCCTGCTGCGATTGAAGTTGGTGCTGACAAATCAAGTAGGAGGATCAACTGTATGAGGCTGATTCTGGACTGATTGAACGCCGAACATAGATCTATATCCAGTTGCACACTGCTGGTCCTGCAAGTATATTTCATGAACATGCCTCATTAGATAAATGTCCAGGATCTTGCACACTTTGGCTCCATTGGCACATCGCTGCAAATATTCTGTTTGGATTATAATCAAGAGAACAATTATTTTATTTTTCTTGATAACACATTTAGCTGATAATGGTTAATATAGTGATGGGCTGATCTCACCCAAACTAATCCAATGGTTGTAGTGTGAATTCTCGATTCGGCCCCAACCCTATCCAGGAAATCAGGGTTTGTTTTGACGTTTCCAACCCAATTATTGAATGGGTTTGGTTTGGATTACATCCAACCTCCCAACCCAGCTTGTTGCAATCTGACCCACTAACCTGGTCTGAATTCAATCCTGTAACTTGGGGATGGGTTGATATTTTCAATCCGATCAACAAACGGGTTGGGATGGAGGTTTGATCCATGTCACCCTTGTTGGTTAAAGGGACCTACCTAACCGAACCTCCTTATGGATGAGGATTGGTTCCATGGGGGATGATTCAATGATTGCACTTTAGGGCTTTTAAATAGATGGTTATGATCATCGGATCATCTCTAACATATGGTCCAACCCTAATCCATACGGATACCTTCCAATCCCCCTACCTCTGTGATTGACATGAATGTTGCAGCTTGTTCTCAGCCAAATATTCGGGTAAAGGAAAGCTCATTGCTAAAAAATTAAGACTCCAACCATACCTGGACTCGATCCTTATGTTTAAGTGGGTCAGGGTGTCAGTCTAAACGGGTAATTGATCCTAGGAACCATATCCATCTTGCTCCAAGTTGGGTCCAGGGGTCAAACGACCTCTATAATCCTTATGGGATATACTACAATGATGTTTATCTTATTAACATAGTTTTCTACCTGGCTGGGTCCGTGACCATAATAATTATGGTTTAACAGGTCTGGGGCCCAAGATGGGGACCCTACATGACAAGTATAATTGTGAATCCAAATTGGAAGAACCGACTCAGATCAATATCCATAAACCCATATCCACCACAAAATAAACATGACAAAAGCCTATGCATACCCACCACTAACGGTGGCAGGGCAGGGAGGGTTATCCGTCCACTCCACCTTTGTCATCCATCCCTTTTGCTATTGGCTGACAATGAGCCAATATCAATTGGCTCATGGTCCAGGGTTACCCGTTCTGTGTGTCTTTTGGAATTGAGATTAGAAAAGGATTTAGAAATTGATAGATTTTGGACATGGAAGGCTTGAGAGAGGTTTTTTCCCCTCTCTGTTTATGGCATTGTATGGACCTCTATTCTTGCTTTTTATATAGTTGAAGATTATTCTTCTCTTCACTTGTACATATTGCTTTTAATGCTGAGCCTTGTAAATATCGTCTCTTGTGATTGTTTAGTTTTTCTCTGTTTGTGCCCTCTCCACACAAAGAAAAGCTCTAATAGATTACTTGGCAGCTATTTGCATGATGACTGTCAGTTCACAATTCCATGCTGATTTTGTCTACAGTATCTGTAGTGCAGATGGAAATCATTTTTAAAGACTAGAAAGAAAAATATGATAAACGAATGAGGTTGGGAATTTGATGCAAGCCAGTTAGAAAGGCTTGATCAAGATTTGAGTAAGGTGTCAAAGCATGTAATGGGTCTGCTGCAGACTTCTCTGAAAGGATAAAATCATCCTTGTAAGAGAAGAAAGTTATATTATTTTCATCTATCCTCTCCATCTATCCTCTCTTTTGTTTTACATGCGCATATATGAAGGGAAAAAAAGCTCTACAATTAAAATTTTCCTGGTGAAAATAAGAAATTACATCCTAATGTAATTAATTTTCTTATTAAGAGTCCTAATCACAGCCCATTAAAGAAGAAAAGAAAAAAATATTTGAAAAAATTCTAAGGGAGAAAGAACTTCTCTGACTATGGACACCCACTCGATCATGAGACTCTCTTTTGGGCCAAAAAATTGAATGACTGGCCTGGGTGATTTGGTCCACATAATCTGCTATGAGCATGGCCCTGCACCCACATAACTTGCATCAGAATTCTGATGAAAGTTGGCAAGAAGCATTGGCATTTGTGAAAAAAAATGAGCTTATAGTGAATGGTTTAAGTCCCTAATGATCAAAGACTTTCTTAGGTGGAGGTGCTAAGAGCTGTGAGTACTCTTTGTTCAATCTTTTCCATGTGCATATAAAGGACAACAGAGTTTTAGTTGAGAGTAGTTGCTCTGAGCGAGAGAAAACAAGGGTTGCAGATGGGGGTAGTCTTGGGGGTTCAGAAAGCCTAAATTTTGAATGGGCCCAGATTGAAGACTTGGGCTGATCAATTAAAAGTTTAGGCAAAAGGCCCGCACCATTTGCAACCATGGCTTTCGTTTTTTGGGTAGTAAGAGGCAACCATGATTTTGAAACACAAATTTAGGACACTATATCAGCCAAAGGCCCAAAGCCAAAGCCTTTTTAGGTATCAAACAAGATATAGGTGCTGCACTGATATATATGGTTTGTTTCAGCTCTTTCGGAAACCTACAAACTCTTCAAGATTGAAGCCTAGCCAATCAAATTAACATCATCATCATCATTGAATCGCATCTATCTGGTGTTGGATCAATGGTTTTTCTTGTAAGTTGACGATCATTGCATAGTTCCTCACTACTTCATTTAAGATCTTATCATAGCCAATTAAATATTAATCCTATGAACAGAAACAGATTAAAAAATACCATCAATCATGAGGAAAATGGATCAAAGGTTGTACTATTACAAGAGTTGTTAAAAACTCTATTCACCTGACTTGTCCGAGTCCATTCCACTTGAAGGTAGTGAGTTTACTAAGTCTACCAAAAGCTCAATCAGACTTGGCGAGTTAACTCGATGGCCTTTCCAGGTAACTTGGGCTAGTCGAATCTTACAACTATGGTTTCTTTGAATGACCTCCCTTTCACAAGTTTTTTTTGTCTCGTTATCATCAGTGGTTTTTTCTTTTTGGGTACAACCAAGGGAGATTTCATTAAAAAAGAAAGCCAGCAAACAAACTACAACACACAAAAATAACTCGGACACCAACAAGAAAACAAAAAGAGGCCTATTTACAATGAGGCCATCATTGTCATCAGTAGTTGAGCCCAGTTAATAAGCACTTGGTCATTGGATGATCTGTCCCCTTTAAGAATTGGTTGTGTTGGTTGGTTTTTAGTCATTCTCAGAACCAAGGATAAGGATATCAATTGAATAAAGTTACCAAAGTGGGTTACAGACGGGAATATCCTAGAAACCTGAGACAAATAAAGGATCTCATGGTGATGATGGAACGCATTGGACTTTCCATGATGCCACAGTCGACTGATCCATATAGGGGGCCATCTTTGTTTGATCTAAGACTTTCATATTGAACAAGCCCAAGGGCTAGGCTTGACACAAGCTTTTATTTAACCAATTGGAATGTAATATACCGTTAGATTTATCAAGGCTCGCGTGAAAACGAAATTAGTGAAGGCACTCTCCTTTTGCAGAAATGGAAATCTGGGAATGCTTTGTCACAGTGTTATACAAAGCCAGCCTAAGGTGTATATCGAAAAATATTTTATATAAGAATGTGTGATATGAATGGTTTGGATCATACAAAGATGTGCTACATATAGGTCAATATACAGTTCCATGCAGTGATTAGCAATTTACTGGTGGCAAAAACGCATGGGCCACTTTAGGGTCTGAAAATTGTAACTTGCAGTTAAACAATTAAGGATATTGTGTTTGACCTACATACCAGTCTAACTTGCCTAATGACTACCCTCCCTAAAATGCTAAAACAATTTCTTCTTTGTAAGTATGACTGCGAATTTGCCATGTTCATCAATTTTGTCAAACAATCTTCTCAACCCCACAAAATAATGGTCCACCAAATTGATTTTGCTCGCATGGGAAAGACAACACGGATCGGGTTGACCTGAGTTGGGTTGGAAATAATCGACTCGTCTGATGAATAGGTTAAATGTGAGCTGCACTGTAACAACCCACAAACCTCCCATCTCAACCTTAACCTCAACCCTACCTGTTTGCCATCTCAAGTGTCACAAATATCATTATCAAGAGATTATCATGTTGGGAATTCTTGAAATATGATTTCATGGGGAACTTTCTGGCAATATAATTTTAAAAATACTGCAGAAAATAAATTGACCTTTAAATAAGTATACAATAAAATTTATAAATTGAGTATAGGTCATGTGAAAATCAGATTCTTCTCTAAATTACTTTCAATATACTTAAAACTCCTGATAATAACTAAATATTAAAAAAAAAATCTCCTTGTACTTGTGACATTTGTCAGCATGAATCATCATTCATCTTCAAAAACTATCTCAAACAGGCTTCATGAGATTTTGGAACTAAGCAAGTGTCGCTTCATCTATCCCTCGAACATGGTAGAAAAACTAAAGGGAAAGGGAAAAGGAAAAGGAAAAAAGCAAAAGCAGACGTGTAGAAGAAATGCTTACAGGAAGGCAAAGGTATGAAATGTGAAAGTGAGTGCAGATAATTCCAAGGTAAAAAAAGAAGAGAAAAAACACACAGGAATGACATTGGAACACCCCCAAGCAGCATTTGGTGTTTTTAAGTGTATTGAAGTGCTTTGCATCCAACACATAAATGTACCTCTAAAGCATAGCCATTACAGGTTGTTTTATTAAAAGAGGGTGTACCAAAAGACAAAAGGGCTTCTCCTTTCATGCTTTAGAACAAAAGGAGAGAGATTTGGATCCATGAAAGCCTAAACTTTAGGAAAATTGCCCTTAACATTTGAGTAAATATATGGGTACACCTAATACAAAGCTTGCAAGTAGAAGTTAGTGGTTTGGGGCACATTCCACCAATATTCTCCTTGCAAGTCACTCGTCTAAAGATTGCTCATGTACTTTATCAAGAATATCTACTAGTTTTTTTTTTTTTTTTATATTATTAAAGAAAATTCCTTTGTTAAGAGTCTGCATGGCTATCCAAATTGTAGGTGATGTGTCCAATCCATAGTTTTAAAACTTGCCAAAACATCCGAAAGAATGTTTTGGCTAGATTTAAAACAAGGAATTGTAATGGGGTAGCCCATCATTGGTTTTGTCTATAATATTTACTATTTTGGAGTGGATGACTCTCTGGTGGGACTATCTTCTTCTTTTGTACTGGAGTAGCCCGCTCTTGTTCTTTTGTTTTGTTTGCTTCTTAATTTGATTTCCTTCTTGTCTAAAGAAGCTTTAATCACCAGCCAAGTTAAAGGTTTTGGCCATAAAGCATATAGATTTCATATGGTTTTAGTTCCAACCTAATCGTCCCTTCTTCCTATTCTGTTTGGTTATTTTATTTACTTCTAAAACACTCTAAATGAAGATTCAAAACTTGTTATTATTATAACTATTTTGATTTATTTTATAAAAAAACGAGATATTATCAGTTGTAAGCTGAAATGTGAACCATTTGGATTGACATTGATTGGGTTTTTGCTCTATGTGGCCTGCAATCAAGAGCACTGTTTTATATATAAATATATATATATATATATATAATTATTATTACTAGGGTGGTGCCCTTTTTAATGTGGAGGGACTACTATTTTGGGTACTCTGGAGAAGTACCTAACTTTATTATTTGCTCTGTCTGGTTAACCTTTAAATTCTAATTAATTTGATTAAGTAAGGTCACATGATACCTAACAGTAACATTTCCAAGATTGCTGCATCACCTAAGGAATCTAGGTTGCTCTGCAGCATGGGACCTACTAAGAGCTTCTTTTATCCATCTTAGCATGGGATTAGATCAAAACATTTTTTTAATCTGTTGTATTTATTAAAATGTATAGCATCACCTTATAATAATGGCCCAATGATTAAATGAGAATCATTCCCATGTAAGTTATTCACGCACCTTTATCTATGGCCCACCTATGATCAATTCAACCCCTAAGGCAAAACCTCAATTGGCAGTCACACTTTGGTTGAATTGAAAAATAGCGTAAATTAAAAATTCTTTAAACATTCAGGCCTGTAGATCAAGAGTTAGAATTCAGCTGATCTTTTTCCCTAACCCTAATCTACAATAAAGCCCTTCCTCCCCTTTAAAATCTTTTATGCAACCCATGTAATTAACTTAATAATTTCAAATGCCTAGATTTGGAGATGACTCTCCATGAAAAACAGAATATATCTCAATGTTGCAAAACTGTTTTACCTTTCATTCCATGCTATTGACATCTGAGAATAAACTATTCCCCAGATGCCATTACCTTCTGGATAGCATATAGGCAATTTACAAACCCATTTCAAAAGTTGTATCATATATAATTAAGGAAGTTAAACACACTTATCCAACTTATTTGTGTTTTATGACTACCAGCTGGCAAGAATGAAAGGGTGAGAGTGGATCACCAAGTGGGGCCTACCTTACATAACCAGAGTGTTTCACTCTGATTGGACAGGCGCAGCCATTCATTTGGGAAGAGATAGGTTGGTATTTGGGGCTGTCAATGAATGAATTCAAGGCAAATCAGGATCCATTTAGATTTTCATGGGCCCAATCAGGTTTTTTTATTCTAAGGTTTGCTCTTGGTATTTTTCCAATAGGACTATTCCTCCAGGAGAAGTGCCCACCCACACAAACACCCTCTGAGTAAAGTTGGGAGTGGGAGTTGAGCTCAGGACCTTAGGGAGCAAACCCAAGTCTCATGACAACGGACCATGGGCAGGCAGGGGCGGAATCAGGATCGAGGCTATGGTGGGGCCATTGTGAAAAAAAAAAAAAAATTCTTGTGGGAGCCATGTGTAAAAACTACTTTAAATTTTTAAAAAACTAAATGGCCTTATTTAATTTAATGGGGGCCATAGCCCCATAGCCCCAAACCCCTCCACCCCTAAGCCGAGCTTCTCTGTTTTTGTGCTTTTTATTACCAAGGCAATTGGATAACATATTTGAATGTGGTATGCATGAATTTTATTGATTGATTCCATCATCTAACCTTACAATAGACACCTTCTGCTCATTTCTTGTTTTTGAAGAATCATTTGCTAGAATAGGTTTAATGTTTGGAATTGAATGGAATTGAAGATATTGAAGAGGGCTAGGCCCTGTATCTTGTGTGCAATCTGGTGGGCATCCATCCTTCTATCTAGTTGCTACTCAATATCATATGTCTTTATTACATTAGAGCTTAGGCTTTGAAGTTGACAACAGAGCGATATGTTGCACCAGGCTGCCATCTTGATGGGATTACATTCTTGGCCACAACGGTCTTTCTGGAGTCTGATATTAGCTTGAAAAAGAGAGGAGCTTTCAGTGCAGAGACTGAGTTGAGCTTCCACTCAGCACCCCATGACTGTTGCATGGAGATCCATGCTTCCGGTGTTGGGGAGGAAGAAGACTGGTGAAGATTGAGTCCTACGAGATTGCCATCTCCGTCTTCAAACTCGACCACCATAGATAAATGGATGGGGGGAAGGTGGGGGTACCAGGGGCAAGATAGACAAAAACCTAGTGGGGGCGGGGTGGCGAGGGGGGCATTTTGGTGATGTTAAAGGCTTTTCCAGAGGGTTGGGGGGGCGTGGGGGGGTATGTGTGGGGGAGAAGTTGGGTCCCGGGCCCTACTGTGGCTCGTGGGCAGGCCCAGTCAGATTAGGATACGAGAGTTCAAGATTAATAAAAGCCCGATCCACTTGTTCAAGGTCCAACTCCGAACGGAGAAAAGACTCGATTATAAATTTGACAGTGATGGGCTTAAGTGTTTAACATTCCAATCCATTCTGTAATAAATATAGACCAATACTGTCTGGATGTGGATCCGGCCCATCAGACCGAACTTCATGACCAGACCTAGGTCAGGTGGGCCAGACTCTTTTGGACCTAGGCTGGATAAAGGCCCTTTTATAGCCTTATTACTACTATCTTTGTTGCAAAGACTCATTCATATATTTTGTTAAGTTACATTTGCGTGTTATAAGTAGGTGGAGGTGAATACAAAGAGTCCAGATCGTCTGAGGCAGAGAATAAGAGATATTCAATAACTGTTATGTTGTACACCTGATTAATCTGAAAGCAGCTTCAACCTCTTATATGATGTAATTTTGCTATGAGTCAATAGATTAATGAGGTGACATTTATTTTGAGCTGTTTATATTTCAGTAACAGACTCTATTGAAAATATGATCTTGTTAGGTAATTCCACTGAACATGATGTATCTTAATATCTATTGAAGTTATATTAAGTCAATTCAGATGATGTGATTTGAAATCAATGTCAATTAAAGGCAATCAACTAAAATAGATCTCATTAGACTAAATCTATGCTAAAATCTGTCAACTTATACCTACTTAAAATCCGGCAAAACCACTATATATCAAACCTGCCCCAAAGGGCTGGTCTGGGTGGGTCGCCTCTTTAACCCGACCGATTCCCATCCCAATCTGGATTTTGGCTGACCCAACCTAGCTAAATTACAACCTAATTAACAAGGTACAAACAAAGGTTGGTTTGCACTTCTTCCGTAGTTCTAGGTTCTATTTACTCTTCTTTCACCATTTTTAATCATGTTTGCTCTTCTTCCACTATTTTCCAAAAGTTATTTCACTATTCCAAAAGCTCTCTCTCTCTCGCTCTCTCCATTTAGATTACGTGCATGAAATATACGTAACGTGTCGTTTACTAGTTCTTTGACCGTAGTCAAACGCCAAAGCAAAGATTATAGTAAAAGCCAAGATTCTATGCAGAAGATCACATGATTTAACAACTGGTGTCGTTCAGTTTACATGTCTGAGACCAACAGAATTACCTTTAATCACAATCATGATATTCGGATTCACTAAAACACTTTGTATCCACAGCAGCATGTAACTCATAACACTGTGGGCCAACTCAGTAACCCGTTTATCTGTGACTCGGTCACTCAGTCCCTTGATTCCAAAGTCCAGAGGAATCAAGAGAAGAAAAGCAGGACAATTTACAGCTTGATTATCATTTGCTATTTGACCACATCTTAAATAATCTACATCGCCTGAGGTTCATGGGCCCAGGATCCAGGCCCAAATGCACAAGGGCTTTGCGACCTGCAATCACAGGAACTGGACAGCGTTCCGGCGAACGGCACGACATCGCAAGGGGTTCTTCATCTCGAGTGACAGGCGCAGGCTCTCCGACAGATCGACGGATTTGAGAGGAAGCCAAGTGAACTGGTGCAGTAGGCGAGCGAGCCACAGGTGCACCGTGGCCAAGCCCAGGGCCTTGCCAGGGCACACCCTGCGCCCGGCCCCAAATGGGGCGAGCCGAAGGTCCGAGCCCATGATGCTTACCTCCTCTTCCACGAATCGATCCGGTCTAAAGGCCCACGGGTCCTTCCATATGGACCCATCGTGCGTTATGGCCCACATGTTCACCATAGCCGTCGTGCCAGCTGGCACAAAGTGCTTCCCCACATGGACGTCGTGAACTGCGAGGCGGGCCCATGAGAGAAGTGGGCCCGGCGGGTGCATGCGTAGGACTTCCTTGACAATTGCTTGAAGGTACTTCAGGTTGGAGATGTCGGAGTCCCTCACTTGCCTTGAGTCGCCGATCCATGTGTCAAGCTCTTGTTGGGCTTTGGCTTGGATATCTGGGTGTAGGACCATTCTAGCCATGGTCCACTCTAGAAGGATCGCCACCGTGTCTGTGCCTCTAAATATCATTTCCTAATAGGAAGAGAGTATAAAAGCCAATCAAATTAAACCATGAGCCTTAATCTAGCCTTAATCTTAGGAAACAACTTTATTTGTTGTCTTAATGCATGTGCACTTAATCATGTCTTGTTTTAAATGATGAAGAAAGTAGCCTTGTCAAATGATATACAAATTTCATCTAGTACAAAAATACAAACTGTATATCAGCGGGTTCACTAACCCCCTACAAGATGCACGAGCAGGTTATGAATTAGGATTTACTAAAATTCAATAATATTAGACCTTTTGGACTAAATGATTCGAAATGTCCAATATAACTGATTTCAGTGCACTTCTATCTACACTCTTAGCTACATGAGTATCTCTACATGTGAATCTGACGGCCCTAATTCATTTGTCACACTGGGAAAAAGAAGAAAAAACATTTTTAACTGCTTAGACAATAATTGGTAAAGTGCTATATGCGTGTTTTGTACTATATTTACATGAATGAAAGTTAGAGAAAGAAACGAATGAATAAGTAACAGAAATTACCCAAAGAACTGCCACCATGTCTGAATCGCTCAACCTTTCCTCTTCAGGTAAGGTGAGCAAGACACTCAAGAAGTCATCTCCCATGCATTCTCCCTCTCTCCTTCTCTCCTCTATGATCTGACCCACAAAATCTTTGACCTTAAGTGCCAAGTTGTGGCACCTTTTCCTCACACCATGGAAATCTAAGAACCCAAGTGGAAAGTAATCCCCCCAATTGAATTTTGCAATCAAATCATACCCTTCTTTTACCATCAACCTCAACTCCTCCCCCTCCAAGCTCATGGATGCACCAAACACACTCCCTACAACACTTTTCAATGAGCCCTTCTGCAGCATGGTCCTCACCTCAACCACCCCTCTCTCCTCCATCTCCCTACACAGTCCTCCCAGTATCTCACCGGCCACCCGTTGCCGGAGTCCCTCCAAACTGGCAATTCTCTTAGGGGAGAACATGTTTGCTGCGGCGATCCGCCGGAGGTGCCTCCAGTACTCGCCGGAGGGAGCGAACCCGATAGCTCGCTCAAACATGAGCGCGCGGGCCGCTTCCTTGGTCGGCCGGTCCGAGAAAGCGTGCCCGCAAAGTATCTCCTTGGCAGTCTCAGGGTCACTACTGATGATTAGCCGGGTCGAGCCCAAGCTAAGTGCCATGAGCCGTTTTGTGTCGAGCGACGCCGATATCTCGGCCAGTTTTCGATGGGCTAATGGGCCCATGATTGGAATGCTGCCCAACAAAGGCCACCCAAGAGGCCCACGGATGGCCCGTGGATGTGTGTTCCTCCATGCAAAGCCACCTGAAACTACCCATGAGCTCAACATGGAAGGGAGAAGGATGAAGAAACAGAAGAGTAGGAGTACAAGGGGCCATGAAGTTTGATTGGTGGCACATAAACAAAAGGTGAAGAAGAAGAGGTTGGCTAGTGAGTGAGTCTTCATACTCATGTGGGGTGCTCTTTGTATAGGGAAATATTAAGCAGAGGAGAGGAGAGGAGAGGAGAGGAGAGGAGAGGAGAGGATAAGAGGTCTTAATAGTAAAGGTAGAGCTACTAGGAAATGTCTAGAGAAAGAAGGCTTTCATTGGGTTGATTGTTCTGGGTAGGGGCTTGTAATATATATATAGATTATAGAGAGAGCATGAAAAGAAGGGTTTTTTATGGGGAGAAATATTTAAAGCAAGTGGGGTTAGATCATGGGTTCATGTCCCTAACTGGAGTTACCGTGGGGTAGTGGAGAACCATTGCATTTGTTTTTGTCTTTGGGTCGCCGCCGAATAAAGAGTACTGAAATAGTTTTCATTTTGTAAGGTTCTCAAGTTAACTCTCATACAAATTAAATAATAAATTAAAATTAGTCCTCAAATTAAATATTAATTAATAAAGATGCATGAATAAATTGAACGACAAACTCATTTGTGCAATCATTCGCATATAAATTCATATTATAATATAATTGACTACAAAGATTCATATATAACGCTCCGGCAATCTGTGAGTAAATATATAAATTAATTTGTGAAGCATGCAGCTTAAATTACTTATATATTTAGTTGAAAGAAAACCCTTAAAGCAGCACTATCTCGTGAGCAGTCTGTGTACACTTATTTTTACCAGCACGTGGGACTCCCTAGTCCCCGCTGCTACTCCCCGTGAAATGACACAAGCCCAAAAGTCCAAATTGAGACTCGTCCAACTAAATGAGACATGACTTCAGGATTATTAAAATACCCTTTGACTGATAAGCAAATCAAATCTCGAGGTGGGACCACCTAAATAGTGTAATCATTGTAGGATCAAGCGAACAGCAAGATGATAAAGGGCCCACTTAAATGATAGTGGACCCACATGATACCTATTACATCCAACTAATATAACTATACAAGGAAACACATTGGTGAAATATGTGACGGGCAGATTGTAAGTAACGGAGGATGGGTTGGATTGTGATGGGTCTGTGTATATGGCGACAAAGGAAGGGTTGGATAAGTTAACAACAGGTGTGTGATGTTTTTTTCATGGGTCTTGGACATTTGAGTTAGATTCTGAGCAAAAACTGGTGCTGTACTGCTGTACTGCTGTTGTGGATCAAGTAGAAGAGCTAGCTTTATCCTTTTTCTCCCTCGACGAGTAGAGCTTTTGGGTATAAGAATTTCCTCAACGTGTAGCCCTGTCCCAAGGAACCTACTCGATTCCACCCACCACCCAACCATGATGGGGCACCAAGTGGAGTTTGCAATTTGTGTCCTAATTCCTAAGAATATATCATTAAATGATCAAAGACTGATAAATAATTAAGCTATTAAATCAAGGATTAAAATAATTTAGAGGCTGATTTTTCACCTTTACTTGTCCATGTCAAAACTTCTCCCGAAATCCATGCATCTGGATGGGGCTCACAAGTTCGACCCGTTTGAACAGTATGCAATAGCTATTTGGTTAACCCCCACACACTCTCGGCCCCTTCCTTTGGTGGCAAATAATTGAACCAGTTTTGGATATTTCAGTTATGCGGATCAGCATGTCATATTCCAGCATGGCCATATTTTGACCTTTAAAAATGTAAATAACAGTCTATATCAACATGGTTAGGATCGACTAATATTGATTGACCTATGTACTACATCATCCAGTCAAACCCAAATCTCCCTGGAGTAGTGCCTTGGATGTTCAGTTCAGTCCAATCTATACCCTCCATCAGGTCTATGACCAGTCAAAACTGCCTAAAATCAGAAACACAGATCGTGACTGAGACGTTATGAACCGAACTGTTTCATCAGGTGTTACTGATTTTTTAATTTGTTTATACCATACCTTCCAGTCAAGCATTTGAAACCACAGGTTCTTCTGACTGACAATACCGGCCATAAAAATGGGTAATCGCTCTTTTGCTGCTCGTAAGATCCAATTGCGCGTGTGTGAGTTTCTATCCTGCTATTTTCCTTGCACCCTTAACTAGGATAGCGAAAAAAAAAAAAAAAAAGAATCCAATTGCAAAATCGATAGCATATATGTTAGGATTTTTCCCCTGAAACTTCTATTATTGGTTTGTGACCCCTAGAAGCAAAGGCATTATTATTATTATTATATATTTTGGTACCCAACCAAGGGGGCTTCTTAATGGAGCGGAGATGACGAAGATAGTGCGTATGGATCTTGTTATACATGGACCTAAAGCTGGACCTCCTTTAATATAATTGGGTCAGATCTAATGACCCATTCGCATTCCAGCTTTTTCAGCACACTTGGAGAAGATTACTGTAATCGTCGACCCAGGGTTTTGCACTGGAACTTTGAGTTAGCATATCTGCAGCTCATGGTGATCCACAAAGAACCCAATTCAGTTTAAGCATGGATAATTACCGTTGATCCACCTATGGACCCCTGGTCACTGAACCATGGGGTCGATATGAGCAAACTGAAGACTACAAGCTAGTGAAAAAAACCTTGGGTCATAGATCAAATAATTCCCATTCAGTCATGATGGGCTGGATCACACATTTGAAGTAAAGCCCTGGGCTTCAGATAAGCTAATTACTATATTTGAGAGCAGTTTCTTTGTTGTTGCAACCCCAGATCTCGTGGAAGGATAGGCAAAGCAGAGTAAACCCCATGTTTGGACCCGCAACCTTAGATTAGGTCCAACCCCCGGTAATAGACCAGTCCCAACTTTCAGCCCACCAAGTCTGCAGTGTGGTGCGAAGTGCCATGGCCATGAGGTTGCAGGTCCAACCATGGTCCAACCCTTGGTTTAGGATCCTCAGCCCAATTTATAGCCCACTGAGATGAGGGTGGTGGGAAGATGGAGATGGCCGTAATAGAGTAAGGCCCACCACTCTCAGGTCCAAAGGTTCCAAAATGATGGCGACAATATGTGTGTGTTAAATCCAATGGTGAGAACGGTCTTGATGAGTGTCAACATGGGTTTAATAGAAAATCCCACAAGAGTAGGACGCAGGTGGGAGCCACTGGGCTCCTGTCCGTTTACTCCCCTGAGTGCCGGTGCTCAAATGGCAACGATCGTGTGGGTGTTGAATTGGCGAATTGCACTCGGTGGGCTCCATCCTCGCACAGCTGCTCAGTGTTTGATGCCCGAGTGCTCTCTCTTGTATATGCAAACGGTCCTCTCACATGTGCCCCGATCCACTCCCTCACCAGTTGGACAATGTCTCTCTTGCCCAACAGCCTTACCATCATTCAACTGTAACAGTGACTTCAACATGAAACCGGCAAATAACAACGTTGGATGTTAAAACATGCGTCTAATCACACGCCCATGTTGATTGGGCCTTGATTACATGACCCCTCACCCACCATAGGAAGCAAGAAACCGTATCTTTCCCAACTTTTGTGTCATCCCAAAACATTGATCCAAATCCTAACCTAGACGGGTAGACCCTTTTGGTGATCCATCAGACTACAGTGAACTCACTAACATCAAACATGAGAGTCCAAATCAGACGATAATTGAGAGATCTTTTAACGATTTAGATCATTTGTTTCAGTCACATCAAATGGACAGCTGAGATTGATAGGCAAGTGCATATTCATTGTGTTTGGCAACTCCATTATAAAGCAAGTGGCGATGGCAACAGTACGACCAAAAAAAAGCCCATCCAGGGCACCTACTTATAGTTAGGTGGGCCATATATGACACGTAGCACAGTACAATTGGCCCGACATTGCTCTCGCGGCCCACCCATGCTGTTCCACGTGTGCGGAGACACGTGCACTTGCCCCAGTTGTCTATTCTGTCGACGCGTGGCCTCAAATTTTTGTGGGTATCTCTGTAAAGATATATGAGAATAATTACGTACCCAAAGCATATAAGAGCTAATATCTTCTGGCATTTTGAGCTTCGGTGGTCCCTCAGATCAGATGCCGATTCTCATGGGCCCCACAGGATTGGCGGTGGCGACGATGAGACACACTGGTGCTTTAATGGGGCCCGCAGAAAGGAAATGGATGGGCCACTAAGAGGCTGTGGCCTTTTCAGGGTGGCCCACCAGATTGTCATTTGGTGGATGTGATGAGACGACGAAGCAAGTGGCTGGTGGTGGGTCCCGCTCCAATTGCACATATGGGGCCCTTGATGGGGGTGTGGGGGCCTTATGAAATGGTAGTCTGCTGCATAGGTCCCTCTCAAGTCTCAACTCAACATTAAAGGAGGGTGCAGGAAGGGATATGTGTCTGGGCAGACACATGAGAAAGCTGAGGGTCCTAGTTGTCTGTCGCATGTGTATCAGGGTACCTCGTCACTCTTATCAGATTGATCACATGTGAGCTCCTGCCTCATTTGCTGAGGCCACCTCAATGTATGATATAATCTAGAGAGAGAGAGGGGGGTTCTTGACGTGGTTGATAGAGAGTGGGAAAAATCAGTACATTTAGATGATCATAACCCATTTAACTTTAGTTCAACTTACATGAACCCTTAATTTTAGGGGCATCAAATTCTTAACAGTTTTGTTAGTGGAAAGTGAATGAAGAAGATGATCTCATGCTTCTGTCAGTACAGCATTATGGCAACTTCATGTGGCTTAAAACATTTGTGAGCCTAATTTTATTTGCTCCTATTTACTCATATCACATATGCTTCCCTGTGGTTCATATGGTGGGCCAAGTTCTATTCTAACCAAATGATTGATGTGCAGGCCTCAACCATCATGTGTAAGTACACACATTTATAATATTCACTCTATTGGAAAATTAGAAATTGAGTCGGTGCCAAGTTATAATTTAGAGGAATTTACATAAAAAGTCCTCGTAGAACCTCATATGGTCTACCAGGACCCAATATCATGTTGGACACGGCATGAGTCCTCTTGTGGCAGGAGTCCTCATATGGTCGATAGCAACCATTTTCATTGAAGACAAGACGCTATTGTCTTTCACTTAAATTGTTCTGTTTCGACAAAAATAGTCGATATCGACCATTTTCATCGGAACCGCATCTTGCGCCTTAGAATACACAAAATCGAATAGATCTTCAGGGAATGGCAACCAGTACAGTGGCTAGTAGTAAAAGCTTAAATATGATCATTTTGGAGGAATGGTAGAGGATCAGTTGGAGCTTGAGATCCATGATTGCGAAAATGGTTGAATCTAAGAAATGGATTTTGTTTGAAGCCCGATTTAGGGTTAGAAAGTTCTTGCTTTGGGGGAAAAAGAGAGGAGAATGAAATGCAGAAGGGGGTTGAAGGGGATCAGGGTTAGTACTCGACGGAGCTAAGCTTGGAGGTGTTTTCGCCTTCTTACATGGATTCGAATTTAAGGCCGAAGATTATAACACCAACATCTCCTGCGAAATTAAGTGATGGCTGGAAGTTTGTGATTCAGTTTCAAGTTGGTACTGGAGGATTAAGTACAAAGAGAGTTGTAGTGACATTGATAGCTCCTTCATTTACTACTCAATCCTTCTCCATGAATAAGAGATTGTTGTTTTTAACAAGGAGAGCTAACTACGGTGTCAGGTTCGACTTTTGAAGTCCAGGCGGAGGCACCCAATTTGGGTGTTTTAGCACCATCTGGTTATTATCTTTTATTCATGGTAAACAGAGGAATCCCAAGAGAAGGGATTTGGATTCAAATATGGTGAAATTGATAGTTCATAAATATATATATATATATATATATATATAAGGGAAATGCTCATGTGAGAGACACTCTCACCAAGTTGGTGAGAGATGGAAGGGGGCCCTCACATAAATATTTAGAATTCTTGCATTTAAATTTATGAGAGTTGATATTTATATGAGGGCCCCCACCCATCTCTCACCAACTTAATGAGAGTGTCTGTTACATGAATATTTCCCTATATATATAAATGGAAGATGCTCCTATAAGAGCATCTCTCACCTCACTATGAGAAATAAGGTGAGGACCCTCACATTTAGGTTGTTGGCATTGAATATGAATGTGAGAGCCCCCACATTATCTCCCATAAGAGCATCTCCATTTATATATATATATATATATATAGAGAGAGAGAGAGAGTGAGAGAGAGGACCCCTCTTGTGTCCAACGTAATATTGGGTCTTGGTAGGCCATATGGGGTCCTACGGGGATTTTTCCCGTAAATTACTCTATAATTTATGAAAAAAAAAAAAAAAAGGGTCCAATCTAAGCATGATAGATGGTGCACCCTCGTTCTTTCTTAATTTTAGTCCAATCCTATCTGGTTGACCAGAGCAAGATGTCCAAATAAAGATAAGAGATGAACAAATATATTGACAAATCTACCAATTTAGTGGGATAGCAAGAACTGTCAGGTCCCACCTGTTCGACTCTGCTTCTTTTTTCACAGTTTTGCATGATGATGAAGCCCACCCGATTCAGTGATTGATTCATTTTCCAATCGATATAGTAGTCCCAATCATTCCTGATATTCTCAACATCGATCATGGCCCGGCCAGTTTGGATTCAGATCAGACCACATGTTACCGCGATGAACCACAAAGACCCTGAAGGAGATGATTCAAGATATTTCGTGGGCGGCTGAATACTCTGACCAACCACAAATACCCAAAGTTGAGAAAGCTTCCAATCATGTTTAGACCAACTAATATAGAATGACAAACATAGGAATGGCTCACAATGTGGCACATCTGCACTTAACTTTTGCTCTTAAAATATCATTACTGCATCCATTAAATGTGGATAGCAAGAAGAGAATGTGGGTTGCATTCCAATTCCCTGTTCGTATCACAGGTTGGATATCTTCTTGTCCAAAAGCAGGGGTCAACATTGTATAGCTTATAAAAACACCCCAACCTACCACATTTTCCAATTAAAAAAGATTAAAAGATGTACCAACTCTTGGTTTGAGTACGCCAACCAAATTACTTTCAGTGCAACTCATCATCATATACATCAATGCCAATCTGTCCATCTTCATGGTCCATCTGCCTTGGCCAAATCATGGATTACACAAGGAACATCAGGTTAAATCACCCCATCATCTTGTTCAAAGGCCAACTCATCACCATATAAATCATTACCAATCTGTCCATCCAGATGGTCCATTTGATTGATCATATCAACGATTGCACAAGGAACATCAGGTTGAATTGCCCCAGGTTCTGGTCCAAAGGCTTCTCCTTCATAGAAAACACTGTTTACCATTTGAAGGTCGGAAATATCCGAAAACCACTTAAGCATCCCAGTGACAATTGTTTGACATATCTAATTAATCAGATGAACAGACACCTGAAAGAATCTGTTTTTTTTTTTTTTGCTGAACGCCTGAAAGAATCTTTCAAAGAACCCTTTCTAGCTTCTCTCCACCCCAAGAAAAATAAATACATTGGGTTTCTCTCTTGAACTTCATTTATCTGGTATGGTTAATATCAGGAGGGTGAATAGATAAACGGCATAAGTAGATATGAAAGCATTCCAGCAGAGATCGCCCAACTGCATTAGTGGAACGACCCAGATTTCGAAATCCAAGACCACATTATAGTGGAGATTGACAGTAAGACACCAATCATATGCTGTAATGCAGAGTCACCCTCATAAAAAGATATACAAGTTTTCTGATAGGTTGCTAGCTCTTCTAGTCTAAAGAGGGGTACACGCTTTCCACACCCATGGGGTACAAGCTTTCTATAACCTTCCTGGTATTAATGCTAGAGCTTTCCCGGCTATCCATTGTTTCCAACTAAGAAGGAATTGACCATTAGAAAAAGAAGAGACTAAGAAGGAATGAAAATTTGATCAGGGGATTTTGCTAAAGATACAAATAAAGTGGGATGGCTTTGCACTAATCAAATGTATGAGAAATGTACAGTTATGGAGTGGGTTATTGCCCTGCTGCATTATCAAGTTAAAGAACAAAAAAGCCTTATTGTATAATCCTTTTCCGACACACTCACTAACCTTAACTTGCACATAAATATAGTAAATTAAGCGTTCGGTTAGATCTCTTTCCAGTAATGGCAAGGTGTCCAGCAACATAATATTCTTGCTTCCTAGGCTGTTTCATGAGCCAATACTCAGGCCACTTCATGCTAATTACTAAAAGAAGAAAGCAAGGGACCTCAATGGGCCCCACAGCATGGGAAAAGAGCTTTGCACTTTCTATTTAAATCACATATTATAAAGCTCTTTAAAAGGTTCTAGAGTTGTCGTATCACTATTCTGATTAGAGATAGGTAGACTTAGCATCTGAATTATCAATCATAGCTACTAATCATAGACAACATACTACCAATATAGCCTGACAGCAGGTATAGTAAAAGAAAAAGAAGCAAATCTTTAGCAACAAAAAGCTAAAAAGAAAGAAAAAGAAGCAACCACAAGAGTCATCAAACATAATGGTTGTAGTCGTTATCTTCACCAGAGAGCTAATGCTAGTATTTAGAGCCCGTTAGGATCTCTGTAAACCAAGTGCTGTTAATAAAGTTCGCATGCGAACGATGGTTCATGTAAGTGGGAGAGTTGTTGTGTTCTTACCATAACCAATTACAGATGGCCAGAGTTGCATGTAATTAGATTTATGGGTACAGATGGCCAGAGTTACATGCAATTAGATTTATGGGTAAACCAAGCGCAGTTGACTCATATGGATCTTCAAAAACACAGCAGTTAAAGCAGTTAAGGTGGTTTGTGTGTTTCAATAACCTGAGCAACCAGTGAGAGTTGTCTTATTCTTTGTCATGACCAGTTAAAGGAAGATGAGTTACAAGTGATTCGATTTACTGGGCCTTAAGTTGCCAAATTTATCATTCCAGGATGCCGTAATACCAGTGGCGTGGAGTAAGTAGGCGAGAGAACTTAGAGACTTCTGTTTTTTTTAAAGAACAGCATCTGCAAACCGTTGGTTTAGAAAGAAGTGCGGGAATGGTCCACATCCAACACAAAAGATGCCGAATATTGGATAGCTAGGAATCCCCTAAAACAGGGTCTTTTTGTGGGGGGGCCATCATTCATACGGATGCCACCATCAGATCAACAATCCGAACGACCAAATCATTGGGCCCATATGTACAGAACCCAGGTCCAAGGAAAAAAGGTACTATATGCATATCTAATGGCACTATTATGGCACTATCTCATGGAAGTGACAGCAGCTCAGTAGTCAGTAGTCAAACCGTAGTGAACAGCACCATATACAAGATAAAATGTAACGAGCAATCTCACAGTACAGTAGCTGTAATTGTGCAATAGTAAAAGTCACTATTTATAACACCAACACCATGGACACTAACGGCCAACTGCCACTATAACATCAATAATGACAATAGTAAAGAGGGACCGCAGTTTTAGGAAGAACAAGTGCACATATACAGTTAGTAGTGATGTACACATGCAAGGATAAGAGTATCCCAAGTTCCAGAATCGAATCAGGAAGTGGACAACACATTTATTTCTCAAAAAGGAGAGAGATAGATTCTTAACTTCAATCACAAATGATTTAAAAAGGATCCAGGATGCATGAAGGCTACACGTGTCATGCAGAAAGGAGAAAGAAGGAATCTCATAGGAACTGGGGACCGTGCAAAAAAAAAAAAGCAAGCTATATGGCTGTCTCTCTCTCCAAAAAGTGGTGTGCATTTATTGCTTCAGAAAGAGCCTTTGGCATGGCACTTGACAGGGTCTGGTAAATCATGATTGGAAAATACCTTAACAAATCTAGGATCATTAACTAGTTTTTGTTCTCATCCTGTTTCAAGGGGCAAACCATGGTCATCGAATCGCTCCTGAGAAGATCACAACTTATCCAAAGTCCTTGACAATTAGATGCTCCCACTTGAGGAATCAAACCCAAAATGAGCCTAAAAAGAACAACAAACAAAAACAGAAACCCATATGCACATGCAAAGAAACTATAACAAGGTCAGGTCAGACACCTTGATAGGCAAGGATACTAAGATGTGTTGAAAGAGCGATTGGCGCATTCATTAGACGCCTTGTTCACAGTACAAAATACACCTCCTTACCGCATTCCAGAAATAATGTGATGTGCTCTACCACACACAACAGTTAGTGGAAGTTCTCTTCACCTTTCTCTGGTGCGGGGTCCATTGTAAAGATAAGAAATTTTATGTGCCTGAAACAATGAATATGATAACCATCTCTGTCCAGATCACAATCATAATGCGGTCAGGTGAAGGCCTCTCACTTGCAAGGCATTGGTCCCCTGTATAATATAGTGAGAATGTGGTGGTACTTATTCCCAAATATACATGTTGACGTATATACATACATACATATACAATTGGGATTAAGTACCACACACAAAAAAAGTGCACACCACCTAGTGGGGCACACCTGATCATTTCCCCTCGAATGTCATTGGATCCCATCGGTTTGCACCAATCTGTTGGGATTGGACCGCTGGATTGAGGGTAAAGGAAAGAAAAAAGAAAAAGAAAAATCTTTTTGGTATAAAGTTGTTAAACTTGTAGGCCAAGGATCAAGGGCAGGGGCGGACCCCTGCCAGCCCCTGATCAAGTATTACGATGATCTGATGGGGCTAAAGTTTTATGAAGAGGTAGGGCCCATCTAGATCTTTTGGATTCCCCCTCCTTCCCCTTGATTGGTGGTGCCTAAAGTGGGCCGCACAACGAGGTGCGCTGGTGATTAGCCCTGTATACATGGGGACCCAAAAGATCTGGATGGGCACTACCTCTTCCTAAAATCTCTGGCCCATCAGATCATTGTAACCCCTTGATCCGCCACTCACAAGTTTGACAGCTTTATATAAAAAAAAAAAAAAGATAAAGAAAAGATAAAAAAAAAAAACTTGACCCTCAATCTAACAGTCTAGTCACAATCGAACGGATGTTTGAAATTTTAAGTCCATCAGATCATCTTAACCCCATGATTTGTGGCGCTCAAGTTTAACGGTTTTAGAATGGCTTGGTTGGTTGGTTGTGTGTATCCCATTGGGTTGATCATAGGAGGTCAGCTCACAAGGGAATTTGTGGTTTAGCCCACCGGAAAACTCCTCGATATATATATGTATGTATCTAATATTCATTCATTATTGGGAAAGCCCATGTTGTGCTAGGAAGCATACAAATCATAGGAGGTAAAAAAAAAAAAAAAAAAACACCCTTCTTTTTGTGTGCATGCGTGAGTTGACACCAGCTTCTTCTGGGTCCCGCCCAAGCTCACAAAGGTATGTAGAGAAACCTTTCAAACCCCTAACACCCCACCGCCACACCACTTGCATCTAGGTATGCCCCACAGGCCAAACTGTTCCAAGCTTAGGAAGTGTCTGCCATGCTAAAAATCACCCTATATATATGTGAATTTTCAAGGATAGCCACGTTTTTCACAACCTTGGTCTGGCCTTTCCAATGGGGCCCACTTATAAGCATCCAAATCATTGTTAAGAGGTTTAAAAAGGTCTACCTATGACCCGCCTATGTGAAAAAAAAACTGTGATTCATCCAATCACAGAGTCCAAACTGTCCCAAGCTTAGGAACAATCACGTCTGGATAAATTTTCATGGACGGTCAGACCGTTCTTAAGCCTGAAATGGCCTGTCATATAGGGCCCACCTGGCCCACCCCTATAATCAATGTAAGTAAGTCCTTCACACTCATTAACATCCCATTTCACCATCAAACTCCCCAGTAACACTAATCCAAGTTTGTCAGTAATCCAAGATGTGCCACTCATTCAATTAAACATGCAAATTTTGACACTCATCCCACATTATCTAATGGCTAGGATACAACTTTAAAGCTCTCAAAACAATACCTCCCTTGATCAGACGGTTCTTTCATTTTGCATCCCAAGTAAGACATAGGCTTTTTCAAACCTTACTCCCTATGACTGTATGCTTCTAGGTGGCCCATAGGCCAGACCATTCATGAAAGCCATAATTTTAAAAATTGGCAAGGTCTGAGTCGACTCAACTCGGACCTCATTGAGTCGAGTCACCCCCAAGTCTCCTTTCTACTGAGTCCCATAAAAAGGGACATTAATACATCTTCTTACCCTATTTTCTTGTTGGAAACTTGACTCAGTACCTGTTGAGTCGAGTCACCCCCAGAGTCCTCTTTCTACCAATCCTATCAAAAGTACTTTAGCACACTTTTTGTCCTATTTTCTCTTTTACACTGATTTTAGAACACGGAAATTCCAATGTCTGAAAGATCTAAGGATCAAAGATCAGGTGCACTGTACATTTGATCGAGTGAAAAGCTGATAATAACATCTATTTATACTTAAATTCGTTCATACTAACTAAAACATGATGAATCTTAAAATGCTACACTTAAAGAAACTTATTTTTTTCATTTTATTTTATTTTTTCAAAAAAAATAAGGGTTTAGGCTCTAGGTGTGACTCATCCGAGTCACATACAACGACTCGAGGAGTACTGAGTCACCCAGAGCCTGATTTTTAAAACCTAGCAACTTATGGAAAATTCTCCAAATAACCCATTTTTTTATGCACCTCTTTGGGTCTGCGTATAAGGGCCCCACCTACGATCAATCCAATAACTTCACACGCCTCATCCCACCCATCCACCCCCAGGGGCACTTACCCTAATTTCACATTGTTTGAAACATTATTCACTGGTAGATTTATATCACCATCAATTTGCATGATGTATAGCCATAAGATGTTGAAGACCTAAACTAAGGGCTAGGATCATTTGATTTGCTTGATAGTCAACATTCCCCTAGTCCACAACCAAACCTTCCATTACCATGCCTCTCCTGCTTCGGGCTGAGCTTCTTCTGTGTTTGGAAATAGCTGGTGGTTGTTCAGATAACGAATTTTGACCCGAATAGATAGCGTCTCCAAGTGCATAGACAATGCACTATGGCTGTCATTTCCTTTTCTTGTATTGTTTATTTCCACTCGGTTTCATTGAGCTTATGGCTCTCATAGGTGATTGGGAGCCCAACTTGCATAAGAACAACGATGGCATAGTCCAAAGCATCCGTATGTACTTCAAACGGCAGCTTACCATGATCCGGCAAGGCCAGCGCTAGCTCAGCCATGCCTCTCTTAGTTTCTACACATCTAGGTGGGCCCCATAGTAGGTGCTTGAGAGAAAAACCTCCCTCCTATAGTGTGGGAGTTGGGGGATAAAAAGATCTTGATGAGACCTGGCGTGTGCAAAATATCAACCCCATTAAGTCATCCTAACTCATGATCTTTGGCCGTCAAGTTTAATGGTTTTAAAAGTTATCTCAATCCACCAGTGAGTTAACGGTTGGATTGTGGGAGGTGGGGGATGAAAAGATCTTGATGAGACGTAGGGTGTGTACAATATCAACCCCATTAAGTCATCCTAACCTAGGGAGTTAAAACTCGGCCGAGTCAACTCTCTACCACGACCAAGTCATGTTAGAGACAACTCGTCCGAGTCCTATTAAAAGGAGTCTTTTTTGGGTAAGAACCCACTAAAGAGTTTGAAGCACTATTTTCAACTAGAGGGGAGAGGCAAAGGTTAAGTGGGTACTGTTGGAGGTGAGGCCATGAAGGAGGTTAGGGTTTGGGTGTGGGGATAGATGAGAGGAACTGGGCAGAATGGGTTGGGCGATGGAGTTGAGGCCGTGAGGTAGGTTAGGTTTGTTTGGATTTGAGGTTATGGGTAGGTTTGGGTGATGGAGGAGAGAAATGGGGGGATGAAGCAGTGAAAGAAGTTGAGATGGAAGTGGGGGAGGAGGGGAAGTGGGGGAGTTGACCATTTAAAGAAAAACTTAACTAGAAAATGAAAAATAAAGAGCCATTTGTAGGTCGAGCTAAACAGGAAAAAAAGGGCCATTTATGGGAATGATAGCAACCAGGATGCAAAGGTTGTAGTACACAAGAAAAGTCCACATATTGTAGGTTATTTAGTACAAAGCTGGGTGCAGATTATAGATTATTGGCAATAGGGTTCACAGGTCATCAACATCAGTACTATGTGATTAAACAAGAATAAAAATAAATAAATAAATAAAAGAGAGGAGAAGTGGGACTTGGCCCCTTACTCGCGAGTCAGCAAAGTTGACTCGACTCAACCCCTGTTGAGTTGGGCCAGAGTCCGGTTTTTCAGTCTTTGTCCTAACCCTTGATGGCTTGATCTATGGCCTTCAAGTTTAATGGTTTTAAAAGTTTATCACAATCCAACAGTGAGTTGACCGTTGGATAAGTGTCAAATTGGAGCTTATTGCAATTCATGGGACCAAGGGGTCGTTAGTGTGCTTGAAGAGGGTCACTTGATCATAGGTGGGCACCTGGCCCAGAAAATAAAGTGGGTCATTCATAAGAACCAGGTGGACGGATTTCACTATAATATTTTTGTATTTTTGTCTATATGTATGTATGCATGTGGACACATAAATGTATAACATCACTAATTCCAAAGAAAATGGGCAACCTTGCTCAAGTTGGTTATGATAACATTAAACATATATAACCTCCAATGTTGCACACATTCCTTGGAACAAGCCGGCAAGCCGTGGACTAGTGTCAAAGACGCATCAGATGTCAGTGTTGAATTCTTCTTGGAATCCTCTAGTGCTAGTTTAAACATTGTTTTGCAATGATAAAATACTATTATGCCTTTATTCTTTTGCAATATAAGAAATTGATAATATGATTATTACTTGATTGTTTAGTGTTTGATATTGTAAATTATTTTTATTAGCGCTTTTCAAGTATTGTTTGTATTTGATTTTTTGCAGTGGTTAAAACCAAAATTTTATTAAAATTTATGTAAAATGTTGAGAGGAATCTGTCAATCTTATGTTTTGACACATCAGACATCTCAAACTGGCATTGGATTCCAACATACTTATACTCATGCAGTTTTGGGAATGCTCCCATTGTTCATATAGGTCATTTGTATTTTAACCAACATGCTTCAATCATTATAGTTCATCTATTGTTCAAGCCAGACCATATTCAAGTGTTCGTGGCCTATCTTCAGTTTAGGTTTACAGCGAGAACAAGCCAACCTGGGGATGACCTGGGCCCAACCTGGTTTGGGCATAACCTGGGTCCATACTAGCCTGGATATTATATAAATGGACTAAAACCTAGCACTTGGCTAATGGGCTACCAGGCCTAAAAATTAGGCCTGGAAATGTTAAGGGCAAGCATAGCCAAGCTGCACTTGCTAATTGCAACTTGCATGCCCAGTAATTTGCCTACCTGATCAGTAACTCACCAGCAAAATAGAAGAGAAGGGACGAAACCAAAACTATATCAAGGCCAGAAGACAAGAATTTGCCACATATAAAAAGATGACAACCATAACTTGAAGTCAAAATTTCAAACAAAAAGGGGTAGCTGATTCATAAACTTTTAGCCTCAGAGGGCAGATAACTAAATCAACACTTACATTTGGAGCTTTTGCTATGACCAAAATACTATCTCCCACAGAAAATTTAGAAGCCTGCAAGACTAACTTGGAAATGGATAAGGAGTTTGATATTCTTATCTTGGTGGAGGCGGAGGAAGATGAGATTTTGCCATTCCCACCCAAGCAACAATGCCAACTGCGAGGATCACCCATCCTAAAAAGTCATACTTAAGATCGCCACTTTTCTTTTTCTTAGAAGCCTGAAATAGAAGAGCCAAGAAGAATAGTTAAATCATACTTGCGTAATACGCATGCTCCCACTAAGGTTTAAATTTTAAAATACTGGAACAACATTGAGCCAACTGTTAACACACTATAATGAGCACTCATAGAAATAACTACTATGAAGAAGAATCATATGTTTACTCCTCAGAGGGATGTGTGAAATCCTCAGGCCTCACAAATGCATACAGATAGAACAACGAGTAAGGTAAATTAAACCATGCACCAAGTTGGCCTGTCATAAAGGTGTAGTTTGTTTGCAGCCATTTACAATTTTACATATGTAAATGATTCACATGCGTAACGGTTACACACATTTACGTTCGTTTGGGCTGATTTATGCACGAGGTGTATAAATGGTGTGTAAACGGTGTGGATTTGAGCCCAAAATTCACACCTGAATAGATGGTAAACTGAATCACACCTCACTGTTACAAGGTGGGTGAACAATGAATTTAGCATGACCCAGGTTTTTTTTTTTTTTTTGAACTTTTGTGGGCCCCAAAATGATAATCTGAACCGTCCATCCTCTTCAGAAGGTTGATTACGGCAATGGCACCAATTTTCAGGAATTGATTCGTCCTAACTCTTGAGGTATTTACAAAAAAGTCCAGACGTGAAAACTGGCCACTCTGGGAATTTGTGGGACCCATTTTCATGATCCAAACCGTTCAAACTCTTTAGAAGGTCAATTACAATTATGGGGCCAAATTTGAGACCCTAACTCATAATGGATTGTGAGATATTTTCAAAGAAACATGAGCCGTTGGATGTAAACACTAAATATAAACATGTTTTCTCGTTGGATGTACCCAGTCTATTTATTCCAATTTTTATATCCGTGTGGGCCCACAATCATGATCTGAACTGTTCAAACACTTAAAAATGACCAAAACAGCCATGGGACCAAATTTCATGTCTAAATTCCTCACAGATTTGTACTTTGTAGATACTTGCAAAAAAAAAAGTCCATATCTGAAAATCTATAATTCTGAATTCTGTGGGCCCCATTTTCGTGATCCAAACCGTTAATCCTCTTCTGAATGGTCATTTTTGGCTAGGGGGTCAAGTCTCATGCCTTTACTCATCATATACATTAAGAAATTTGTGATAAATGGTATAAAAATTTTGAAAAATGGTCAACCATTGGATGCATTCAGATTCACGTGCAAAGGTGTGAAAATGGCAAACATGTGATTGTGTTTCACATGTGACTCATTTGCATATGAAATTGACTCACATGCGGACCATTTTCATATCCCAAGTGAAAATGACAACCGACCCCCAAAGGACCATGTCAAAAACTCATACTCAATGGGAAAGTCAAATCCTTTGAAAAATGACCTCCACATTGAAGATTCTTATGAAGAACATACAGAGACAGTTCACATTCAACATAAGATAGGTCAATTGCTCAAATGACTAGGATCATCCAATCTGATTGACTTTTAGAGAAACATAATCCACAATGGGGTCCATTTTATGAACTGTCTGGACCGCTGGTTGATGGATAAATTGCATCCTTAATTCAAGGATCATAAAGTTACTCTACTGGTACCACAATCAGAGAAACAAGAAATTCCATTTGTTAATGCTTCTCAACCCTTTCTTCAGAACGCCTAGTCATTAGGGCTGCCAACATAAGCAGGTGGTTGGGGTCTGGAACTCCGGCTTCGCCCACATACAGATCCAGTAATGGTGGATTGGAGTGCAAGATGAGCCAAATAGGCTGAAGTCAATACCAAATGTAGAATCCAAAACATTTGCCCGGCAAAGCTGAGGTTTTGAACTCCAGGTCCATAAGACTCAAGTGTATATAGCTTCTAAGTCAATGAGACAATATCTCTTTTGAAACGTGACCTTGATGAGACTGTATATGTACAAGAAAAAAAATATACTACTTACATATTATATAAGCAGATTTAACTTACAGAGCAACTCTAATCTCTATAAAACTCAACCTTAATTAGTGACTCATGAATTGATTAACAACTACCTACTAAGATTTCAAAAAACAATTGACTGAATAAAACAAGAAAGATTTTCAGAACAATCTGCAGTTTTCGCAAAGATCAATGAAGGGTCCAATGAAGCCATAATATCAAAGAAGTCCCGAGGCTTTTAGGTGAACTTTTAAACAGGTATTTGACATTATCTTACCCTAATGCCATCACAAATAATTAGGGTTTTCTACCATTTAAATAATAATAACAATAATAATTAGGGTATAATGCCATCACAAGTAACCTTTATTATTATTTTAATATTAGTATTATTATTAGTATTAGTAGTACGTGGGGTATCCCTGGGGTCTTTCACCTCATCAATCAATTATCTCTTATTAGTTACATGCCAATCAATTACCATGCTAGATTTAAGATGACTTATCTAGCTCTAGGAAACTTTATTGGAAAGTCATAATACTAAGAAAGTAAGCCCATTGGAAAGTCATTATCTTTATTGGGCTGACTGACCTGGGTTAGGCCCTGTGAGACCCCCAGGCTTTAATTATGTAATTAGTAGCTAAATAATATTGTTTAGTAGTTCATTAAGTAGTTTTCTGTGTTAGATTAGTAGTTTGGTATTTCTGGGAGGTTTTGGACCTAGTCAAGAGACTTAGGACTCATTTCTAATTTTGGTTTTGTGAGGGGATGTTTATAGTTAGAGTAATTCAGTGAATTTGGGTTCGTTGGAAAACAGGTTCTGGGAAACTTTTGATCTTGGTCTGACTCAATCCGATGTCATTTGGACCCTTTTCAGGCTGAATTTCATACCTAAGAAAAAGGACTTCCGAGTTTTCAGAAAACCTCCAAACAACTATTCGGTCTTCTTTCTTTCCTCTCTGCACCGACTCACCTCCGTTCTTCCTTCTTTCTTCGTTTTCAATAGATCCAAACGACCAAGTGACCTTATGATTTTGATAAAGTAAGCACCCTATTATCATCTTCTTCATTATTTCCATTGAGTTTTATCTTTTCTTTTCTTATTTGATTCATTTGAATTCTTCTAAGTGTAGAGAGTGCAGTTTTGGTTTGTGGGTGAGAACCAAAATTAGAAGTTGAGTTAGAATCAATCCAAAGGCAAGTAAACAAGTGTGATTGCATAAATTATATGCTTAATTTCTTTGTTTGTGGGTGAATTTCATTTTTATCTTAGATTCCTGTCTCAAGCTCCTTTACTGAATGGGTGGAATTTGTAATTTATATAGAAGATGGAATTTACGTGTAATAGTGAAGTGATGAATAGCTTCAGAAAGAAGCTCTTTTGTGGATTCTGAATTGGGCAATTAGGGATTCAGAAAGTGGGTTTCTTAGTCTCACTGCACACCTTGGAGACTCCACGGCTAACCATGAAACTCATCCAGGTCACCATTAAATGTACAACGGTTAGAAAGATACAACCAATAATTTTAGGAAACTTGTTCATTGGCAAACCGTGGCCATGGGTCAATCACGGCTAACCATGATACACTCACGGCTAACTGTGAGTTGCAGGAAATTAAAATAGCGGACTTTAAATTTAGGACTTGGAACCCCTTAACCAAGCCTGATTTTATATAATTGTGAGACTAGTAGGGGATGTTTGGGAGCTGTCATCTACCTTTGGAAAAGAAAATACTAAGTCAAGAGCATGTTGGTCAGGACCTATGATCTTAGTTAACTTTAGCAACACCAACAATATTACACAAAAATACCAGAGGTACTAGATTTACATGATTTTGAATAGTATTATCTCTGGGTAATCAAGACTCTAGATTGTTACTGTAATTCCTTCTTGACTGTCATAAATCATTTGTAGATCTTGTACATTGTGTCTAGCTTATTTCCATGGCTAGTACATGCTCTTAATTATTTTGTATTTTGTTTACCATATTTATTCAAGGACTTGTACCCTTGAACCGAGGATTGGTTTTAGACTCAATTTGAAAAGGTCTGGAGATTT
This sequence comes from Persea americana, assembly GCA_029852735.1. NCBI lineage: Eukaryota > Viridiplantae > Streptophyta > Magnoliopsida > Laurales > Lauraceae > Persea > Persea americana. Next base: position 90,430,577 of record CM056810.1, read on the forward strand.
CAAGGCTATTCATTTGGCCTTCTATATATACTAGACTTGGAATTGCCTGTATTGTATCCTTTTTTATAACGTCTGGTGAACCCATATTTATAATCGGACCATGAGTTGACACCCCTCAGCTTCAATCCCATGACAGCTGAACGCAGCTAAGAGTGGATTTGGTCTTGTTTTTGTACTACTGCAGATAGTCCTTGCGTGGGAGTGACTAGGTCCGCCGGTACCCCCTAGTTAACTATTGAAATGACCATACAAATACAGTCTCCTATATGGACCTTTGATTGTGGTATCCTAGTTCTTATTATCTTGCTAGCTCTCGCCACGGTCACCGTGCATGCAACCTTGAAGTTGAGATAAGGGCCAATGTAGAGTTGCCATTTTGCTAGGATGTATTTGTTAGTATTGTCATATGTGATTCACACATGTTATTTACATTCTTGCACTATTATGCCTAGTTTTATACATCATTGTTACTCCTTTAATTTACTTGTCTTAAATCTATTATTGATGAATGTGTTTACATTTCTTATACTTGATTTACTTGATAAGGTTGTGTAGCCTAATGATACTATCTTGGTGTTGCAGGAGATAGCTGGCGCAACGTGGGGAAGGAGGATAGCCAACGGGCTAAACTCCAAGCCAAACGGCTTAGGATAGGATGTCTTGGTTTCACACCAAAGACAAGAAGCACACTCACAATGGAGAGAAATCAACACTCTTATTCAATTCAATGTAATCTGTCTTAAAGAGGGGATTACATCCTTATATAATAGTAGCCTAGGCACCGATTTAGAAATCAAGCCACAACAAAATTAGAAAACTGCCTAATTATTGCTCAATCATAGCAATTATAAGAAATCTACTAAATCTAGGAAATTCATAAAAGATAGAAACTGCCATTGGAATCTTGGAGAAGAATTATTCCTTGCTGGGCTTGTGCGCTTTGGGATTTCTTGTATAAACTTTCAAACGGGGCCCATTGGTCTGGCCTGCATCAACAGCACCATTACCCCTCACCCGCAAACAAAGGCATTTGAGAAGACACCACCAAGGCTAACAGAATGGATGCCAGATAATGTCATCAAGGCATTTGATGGGCTCGCGAGTGTCGGCATTTTAGAGTTTTTCTTGTGTGGACTTGGGATGTTTTAAACACTTTTGTGTATATAAACTTTAACACTTCCACATTGTAATTATCTTTTGGTACTGTATATGCTTTGATCACAAGTGAAGTACATGTGTTGTAATTATTTACATAAGTTTCCACTGTAAATATTTTAAATAGTGATGGAATTTGTATACTTCCTCACACATGACATCCTGTGGGAACTAAGGTGTGGGAAAATAATGGTAAGCTCGAATACCCACACTAGTCGCACGGGATTGAGAAGAATTAAGGTAATTTGGTTCCGGGGTGTGACAGGCCCGATGGATCAGTCATCTATAGGCTTGGCCAATGGGCTGGCCCACTATTGGTTACCTGGCTGTGGGCCTATTTTTTTGGGCCTCCATTTCATAGACCTAAGACCTAGGATGCACATGAGCTGCATCAATTCTTTCCGGCTTGAGATAACTCAATTTCGAAGAGTTAAGACTATTCTCCTCTGTCTATCAAAAAAAAAAAAAAAGGGACTGTCCTCTGTTGAAGATTAGCTGTATCATCTCTTGCTTATTTAAATGATTTGTTGTCTTTTGTTGCCACTTTAGTGATACACATGGACTTCTCCATCAAGAATTCTAACAGAGGGATTGTATCTTTAAAATCAACCCACATCGGATCAATGCAAAGTGTAATTTATTCGTCAAAGTACCACTTGCGGGTCTCCCCTATCGATCTCTATACAGAAAGTCAATTTGGGACTACTAAATGGTGGGATATGTCATCTAGAGAAACATCAACTATGATATATTATTTGATATGTCTATCTGTGCTTCTGAGATGATCTAATTGATCATGGTGTTGGATCTTTTTCTTTAGGACAAATGTTTGATGACTTCTTCAGTTACCTCTACAACAGTTTCATCCTCTCCTTGATCTTCAATCAGAATGGGAAGGATTTCAGGTTTAGATGCTTCCTTGTATTCTTATCAGAGGCTTTGGCTCTTCTAATTTAACCATGACCTTCTGCCTCATCTTTTTTTTCTTTGCTCTTTATTCTTTATTAATGCTTGAAATACATTAACTGGCTGCCAATGTCGCTTACGTTCTTTGAAGGTGAAGGAGTACATGATGGCCTCTTCATTATGGTATGTATCTCGATCCTCAAACCATGGGTTGTTCTTTACAAATAGGTTGCATCTCGGTCATTAAAGAAACCTTTCAACCAACAATATCAAATTTACAAATATGGTTGTTCTACGGTTGTTTCTGTTAGTTTTATGGTCTCAATCCATTAAGATTGATGTAATAAATTGATTAATTTCTTTATTTATCAATATATTCATGTTATCATTTCATGAGATGAATGGTGTTTATTACTTAAATGCACATAGCCAATACGAATGACATCATGGTTCATGAGATGAACCGGAGTCCATAAGTATACTAGATGCAATACATATGTATGGATGAGATCCACATACGGGAGACATGTATAGCAAATCTTATACTTGATTATCTTCACAACCAATGATGAGATTGGACATCTCATGTGACAAGGTTGCAGTACTTTGATTACTATGAAATAGTGAGATTTGTCGCGATCATCAGAATGTATGATTCTGGATCATAGTGCTGGTACATTAGATGTATTGAAGGACCATGAGAAGTACCTTATGAACACTGTCTTTACTTTAAGGTTTGCTCTCATAATTCCCTAACAATAGGCTCTCAATCCTGAGACATTAATGAACTCAAGTTTCTATCTATTCATTTGCTTTGAGTCACCAATGAGTGAGGCCCATTGTAGGTCAACACCTCGGTGATTTTGGTACGTGGTAGTAGAGCTGTGGCAACATTCGATGGTCAAGATGAAATCTATCTTTAATATCCCCTTGTGCCAATTAATGGATTTATCATTGGTAAGTGCGGACCCATTCCAATTAAGAGTTAATTGGATCGGTACCAAATGATCATTATAATTAATTGGGGCACAAGGATAATAAGATATGGATCTAAGTTTGGAAGACAGATCTAATTGATCCATGGATATTGATGGAGGGGCCTACTTGTGGACATTGGGAAGTTTAGGGTCTTCATGTAATTTATTCCTAAGACTGGAGTTCAATTGCATTTATATAGTGGAGTTATTTGCAATTAATAGCGGGTCCGGATTGCACATGAGATGTGAGGTCGCGGTATCCCAGTTGGAGCCAGCTTTCTATGGAATCCCTAGTGGTCCCCACGCTAGCCCAAGATTGGATCATTACTAATTCTATTTGAACTCAAAAGGGAAAGCTACTATTTCTATTTGAAGTAAGACTTCTAATAGTGGTAATAGTAGGAATAGAGAATTGTTAATTATTATAGAAGATTGGACTTCTAATAATACACAAAGAGGAGGTTGCTTAAACTATATATAAGAGGAGCATGGGCTGGACGTTTTTGAGGCTATTCCCATCTTGGGATTCACGCCCAATACCCATTGTGCAAGAGTTGCACACTACTTCTCCTCTCTTCTCTCTTCTAGTTCTCTTCTAGTTTCCTTAAGAGCTTTCTCTTGGAGATCCCACCCATCTTCTTGAGAAAAGAGAATCTGATACGGGTCATAGCGTGGAAGACGATTAGGTCTTGGAGATTCTGATATGTTTGTGAAAGTGTTCATCATCAAAGAAAGAAATCAACTCCTCCATTAGAGCACAACCGAGCTCCATAGGTATGATTTACTTCATTGTATGTTGTGGATTTCATGGTTGCTTGTATGCTGCTATTTCTATCTTCTAGATAAAGTTTTCTACTGTACATGATCATGAGAAATAGGACATGGATCCTGGATTGGGTTTTGTAGCCTTCTGGATAAATGATCACTGCATCAAGTTGGTCAAAAGTTTTTGAAATCTATCCTAGAGGCTCACCTATTTCCAACAATTTCAAATGTTATGTTTCACACCTATTTCCAACAATTTCAAATGTTATGTTTCACAAGCACAGCAGTCAGATTTGGTTCGTTATGCAAAATTGGCCTACACTTCTCATTTTTCTTAGTGTACCAAACTGAACAATGTCCCCACAAAATATTCAGTCCAAAACCCTAACTTGTTAGACTGAAACCTTCATTTTGGTTTCGTAGTCATTTATTTCCTCTAAGGATTGCAATTTCGGCTGACCAATATAATACCCATAGATATTGTAAACTTTGTGTATGAAAGATGTTTTTTTTTTTTTTTTACGCAAACGCAGGCAAAAGCTCAAGCCATTTTGAACTTTGTGAATGAGAAAGGGATTTTAGCCCGAATATCCCAAATCTATGTATATAATTTATTTCGTAGCATTTATTTGGGTGTTGACCTACTTCTTTCTTTAAATATAGTTTATTCAGTTATTTATTATTTTTAGAATAATTTTTAATATTTTTCTGAAACAAAACACCAAAATGACAAACTGGCCGAAGCGTTTCAGACTTCCAATCCACTGTCTAGCCGAAACAAGGTGCAAAATAACTTGACAATTACATTCACAGTCAAAACGAAGCGTTTCAGACTCGCTTTTTTCTTCTTCATCTTCTTTTTAGCACATAAGTGATAAGAAACACACACACACACACAAAATAAAATAAAATAATAATAATTAATAAATAAATAAAAGAAGATTAGCACAGGAATTTACCCTCACATTTGAAGTAGATGATCCTCCTGTCGTTGCCTGATGAACTAATCCCTGCCTCTGAATTTCTAAATGCAATTGAGGAGCCTAAAAATATTAAGGTTACTAACAACTCCAACAAGTCAAGGTGCAACAAATTTATTTTTAGGTATGCACCAACAGTTCAATGAACCTTGTGGCTATGAAAGCAACACCAAACAGCAAACACATTTAGTCTAGCAAAAATGCTGTGGAACAAACAAGATAACAAATGCAGCCAATAAACATTTTCTCCTTTTTAATGGATAAACCAGATATTTTCAGTTTCGAACAACAAAACTAAAGAGAACCGAGAGAAGACAAAATTATCAACGCAAACCACCAAAGATAGAAAAGATGCATACATTTGTGTAATCGAGAAGACAAAGTTATAAACGCAAACCACCAAAGACAGAAAAGATGCATACATTTGTGTAATCATGTAGATTGTAGTCCACCAGATAAGTAAAAACCCTTTACATGTCTTTGTACTTTAATCGTAGGCATAGTTATCAATTTGGGTTTGCTTCACTTTCAGCCAAAATGGCAAATAATTTCAGTTCAGACCACTGGCCGAATCAGAACTACACATGTAAAAAGGTTTGGTCAGTTTTGGTTGTTTTCGGTCCATTTCACCATTTCATTTCAATCCATTTCCGCCCAATAATTTTGGAACTACAAATGTAAAAAGTTTTGTTCAAAGGCCCCAACTATATGCAGACTACAGTTGAGAATGCATCTCTAATTTCACATTGTCATGTATATAGTTTATAAATTGTTCACTTGACAACTAGAAATAACACATTGTATCAATGATTTAGTAGATTAAATAAAATGTATATAATTTATATGTTATTTGTGTAAATTTTAATATTTTTATTAACTTCTTCTTTTCAAAACGAAACTTCAGAATGTATCATTGAAATTCCGAATCAGCCGAAACATTTCAATTTCAAGCCAAACTGGAACGGGTCCGAGATGAAATTAACAACTATTTCCATTGCTCATATACTATAGTCGTGGTACTAAACCCAACATATGTTTCATTTCATCCAAAGAACCTTTCTTTACGAAAGATGACATGTTTCAAACCTGCACCCATGTGGTCAAAACAATGAGGGCCTTCCATCTGTGCTAGAGGCTTTTATCTTAAGAGCTTTAGTTCATTCAAAAGTCAAAACCATGTTTTATCACCTTATGAGACATAAACCAGTCACCTGAAGTGCAACATCCGAAATAGATGTGCTGGGATTTGTCTTCCCCAACATTTCAAGCATCACCAAACCAGTCAACACATACATCCACATTGTGGAAAGCAGCATCATACGAAGTAGAGATGCTGGGACAGGTTGCCTTCCCCAAGATTTTAAGCATAAGCAGACTAGTTGTGTATGACAGCCCTGCTTTGGAATCCAGCTCCATTCACCAGCTCTCTCATTACTTCTTAATCTATGTAAATTCTTCATTAATCATGTTGATTTTCTATTAATGATGCAATGTGAAGTGGCAAAAAGTAAATATTACTTCCACGTACTTGTCAATGTAACATATTTTGAACATAGTAGATGCTGAAGAAGCAAGGGAAACATGGATCATCAGGGAAAGCAAAAGTATGATCATCATATTGTAGAATCCTAAAATGGACTAACCATAAAATTAAAATCTAAGATTACAACAGAAGACATTTCTATTTTAACATGAAAACATCAAAAAGGCAAAATTATGGCAAGTTACTAATGAATGTAAAATAACAAGCTACATAACATTAGCACAATAAAGTTTAGAAAGGTATAGAAGGAAATACCTTCTTTGACAATTCCAAAGATTTGAGATAAAGCCCATTGCCTGGATCCTATAAAATGGAAAAAAAGTCATTATTTTATGTATAAAAATGCAAAAAAGAAAAGAGTGTACATGATGCAAGAAAACAACAATTCAACATCAGCACAAAAGCTTCAAGGAAGCATATGATGAAATAGTACACCTCATCTACTGCTTGTTGGAAATATTGAGATGCTTTCTTAAAAATAACTTCCGCTACATCAAGAACAGGAGTAAGAAATGCTTGGGACATGAGTGCATTTCCTAAGCACCAGAGTGTGTCATGCCTTTTAGGGTCAACTTCCAATGCTTCCTCCAACTTTGAAACAGCATCTACAGAAGTTATTATAAAAGTGAATGTTATTTATCATCAACATCATTATTAGTATCAATAAATCGTGACAAAGTCATATGGAATTGGGAACAAATAATACGTATAAAGTAGTGATCAGGTGTGCATCTCCATGTGGTGGACAACCTGAATGCATTTCAATCATGGAGGTTGGGGAACGGAAAGATCCCCATATGGATTAGATTTGGGGAAAAATCATCCATTAAAATCATCCCCTCGATTTATGGCCCTCATAGTGAACCCCTGATCCACTCCCTCCCTCCTCTTTCTTTTAAAACTATCCACTCCCTCCCCTTCCTTCGTAGGTGTTCCAGACTGTCAAGCGGCCTTAGGTTGCCTGCACTATAAAAGAGTTTGCAAATCATTGTTGGGTAGAGACCTTAATATGAGAACGGTCAATTGCTTTCTTCACTGGATATGCTGGAGGAATTAGCGATCATTCTGAGGTGGTAGTTGGGAGGGGGACTCTGTACCTTTCACCACTGGCACTAGTTTGGTCTCCTGTTGGTGAAGCCTTGAACTTTGTGTTATGGGAAAAAAAAATTGGAGTGGTATGACTCGGTTTCTCTTTTCACGAATATCCCAGAATTTATAATATCCAATGAAGAGCATAAAGTGATTTTTAACGTGTTGGGTCATGCCATTGACATTATTATTCCGATTGAGAGATCTTCAAGACATACACTGGGTTGTACCTTTGTTTGTATCAAAATGGAAATCAAAATGGACTGTGCAGTGGTTAGTTTGAGTGGCAGCTGGCTAAGGTTGTGATAAACATATTCAGCAAGCCAAGTGTCATCACGATCAGAGGCTAAAAAAAAAAAAAAAAAAAAAGGGTCAATGGGTGGTGGCATTAAGAGGGGAGTTAATAATTTTCTTCATTGCATGGTGCTTTTATTAGTAATCATTCTTATGGTGTGGAGACTGGAGAGTATGAAGGAGCTCATTTTGACCCCATGTGTTTCCATCAAGGAATCTACTTTCAAGTTGTACAAGTGTGTTTGTACTGCGAGAGGATTCAAAAATCCACCGGAGAGAGAATTCCTACATTCCTACCGCCATAGAAAGTTGAAATCTTCTCTATTGAGGAAAATCAGTTTATCTTCCTATTCCACATGGAAAAGGTCTCACACCAAACGACAGAAGAGTGGGTACATGAAAAATCAGTACAGTTACCTCACTATCACATACTCCTTTCCTCGCACAAACACTCATTAAAGGTGTGGATGGTAATGAGTCTCTGTAGGGAACTAGGAAGCAGTAAAAGCAGCTGCATTTCTACGTATAATCATTACATAACTAGGACCTTCTACTTCCAAATGGTTCAGATTGGGATAAACTAAAAAAAAAAACAGAGAAATTAAGGGGTAAAACCTTCAACTGCATTATTTCATACGGAAGAACCAAATCTGGTTTTCCAAAAAATATCTATCGGTCTCCAGCATAACTCAAAAACTAGAGAAAAAAATATGGACAAAGCTCATTAATCAAGAGCTTCTAGATTGTGAACACCTTGCATCTCATTGGCACTACAATCACAAAACCTCAATTCGAGTGCTCTAACACCCAAGTTGAAGTTCAGATTGGATTTGAACTTTAGAAGAAAAGAATGCTGGGAGGAATAGAAGAACAAAATAAATTGAAAACAAAGGAGAATAATTTGAAGGGAAAATAATTTTAAAAAAAAGAGAGAGAGAAAATTCATGGTAGTCTACTAATGAACTCAACCGCTTCTTTTATTCATTTATGCATTCATCTCAATAAATTACAGTAGTTTCTTCTCACCTCTGTATATTTCTGTTCTTTCCTAAATAACAAAGTCCTCTTTATCTCTCAAGAAAGTGTAAAAGAATACGGAAAAAGAAATATCTACCAGCACCTTCTATCATCTTCAAACATTCTGCGCCTTTCTGAAAATTCGATAACTCAAGAAGCGCTCCTCCCCACCTCGTAAGATTCTTGAGAAAAATTAAAAAATAAAAAATAAAAGTCAGTATTTCAAAATCTAGCAAAATAAGAGAAGCAATATTCCAATAGCTCATGTGAAATCATTCAAATAGACATTAAGGCCCTGTTTGTTTGCATTAAAAATACAAAGGAATTGAATGCATGGGGGCTAAAAATGAAGATCAAAGGTGGATTTTCAAAAAATGAGTATCAAATAGCACCATCTTCTTGTTATTCTACTTCCCTAAAAGAAAATTGTTATTTGATGTTTATTTTTGAAAGTTCGCCTTTAATTTTCAATTTTAACCACCCTATGTATTCAATTACTATATACTAGTGTGAGAGGCCCATGCCCAAGGAAGCAAGATAAGAGGAGAAGGGAAGAAAGATAAATATTTGGACCGATTAGACCATAATGATATAATACTGGCCTAGTGGACGCCAATAAAAAATTAACAACACTAAGCTATACAAATTTAGGTTAAGATATTAATTTAATTAAAGTCAAATTAATGATGGAGAACATACCAATCATTACCAAAATTACTGTATTTAAAAATCTAAATAAATAACACTAAAACTATAACATAAAACTAAATTAGTATATTAACTACATAATCTAATATTATTTTAATTTTAATTTTAATATTAACAGTAATGTTACGTAAAAATTAATTTAAAATTTAAAATATTAATATGGTAATATCAACAATAATTTCTATTACAACTTTTTTTTGATAGATTTATATTACAACTTATATCAACAATAATCTTATATCATATTTATTATATTCATGAGATTTCTTAATGGGACCAACCATGAATTTGTCAAATAAATCTTAGAAGATATTGATGAACGGCCTCTTGCCTTAGTGGTAAGAGGCGTCAGTTTTTACCTGGCTGCCTAGAGTACCTGGGTATACCACTTTCTTCACCCAAGGGCTCCCTCATTCCACCCAAGGTCTCCTTCCCTCACCCGAGGGCTCCCTCGTCTCACGTAAGGGCTAGGGTCCAACCTCGTAAGCTTGGTAGAAAAAATATATAATAATCTTCGAAATATAGAGGCGGGTTCGAATTTTAAAGATGACCCAAAACTCAGTTAAAAGATGGGTTTCACCAATCTTTTATGGTCATGAAGCCCTTAGTTTAAATTAAATGACTTTTATGGGCTTCATATGGCATAAAGGATTGGTCAATTAGTTTTCATTGTCAATTTTCATAAGTGGGCCCCATTGAGGAGTATCATGAATTTGTTATTGACTATTAGGTGATGAGAATTTTAAGTGAGATATTTATCCTGATTTGTTTGGAATTTTTCAACTGGGTGCAAACATGGTAATCTATGCAACGTTGTTGTGATGGAATTATTGAAATGAGCCCCACATAAAAATAGAGACATGGTGAGAGTAGGCCCACGATTATAAGACTGCTAGGTTTTTTTTTGTAACAAGGAGAGAATAGATAAGAGAGGATACATAGAGTTGAAGAGATTTAATATGAACTTAAGATAAGAGATTCGTTTGTGGGGAAGAGATTTGCAAAGTAAAAAAACCTAAATTTTAGGTTATGGAGTATCGAAGAATTTGAGTTAGATTAGAAGGGTAATTCCGAAATGTAGCATTGCAAAAAGTTTTAGGATGCGCCACGTGTTGCTCCCTCACGAAAATGCTGCTATTTTAATATATATATATATGGAAAATATTCAAGTGAGAACTAGTTCTCACCTATTATATGAGAACTTTTTTGCGGGGCCCAACTAGCAACCCATCCAAACCTAGCAACCAATAAGGAACCTCCTGATAGTCACTAATCCCAAGGATTGGCACACATCATAATGCACTGAACCGCTAGATCGAGGGTTGAATATTTTTTTTAATATGAAGCCATTAAACTTGCGGGCCACGGATGAAGGGGTTAGGGGCATAGGTTTGGGGTCGAACTTGATACTTGGGGTGGTCTCACATAGATCTTTCCATCCCCAAATTGGGCCCACAGTTGGGCCCACAAAAAAGTTCTCACATAATATGTGAGAACAGTTCCTATAATTATATATATATATATATATATAATTCTAATGCAAACCAACAGGCCCTAAGTACATGAATGATCCTACCCAAAAAAAAAAAAGTACATGAATGAAGCCTTCCATCATTAACATGGACTCCTATGTGTCTCTTCCACAAAGCTTCATCTCATGGCATAATATCAAAGGACCATCAAGCCAAATTAAAAAAGGATCAGCATCTTAAATCAATTTGCAAAAATGGCTGCTGAAACCATCTGATCATCTGGAATTTTCACCATCCATCAATACTAAGACGCACAATTTGAACACACGCGCTCATTACCATAGTAGAAGACGCACATACAAGTAGCGTGCTAGGGTTTTTGAAACATAGAGGAAGTAGTAGCAGGAACCTTGTTATAGACCATGTTTGCGCGCTACAATTTTCCAGAGTTCTACTCTCACAGTGATTTCATTTTCCGCATAAAAGGGAAAAGCCAAAGAAGAACGTTACGGATTCTACTGTTTAGCGGACGAAACATACATTTTCCGCAGTGGGATGCTTTCCTATCTCCTGACTGCAGAAAATAGTCCAAATCTGATAATATCTAGAATGGCAGAAAACGCTTTTTCATTGGCAAATGAGAATCTCTAGAAACTGTTAACAAGGAATTTGAAACCAGTGTTTGGGAGAGAGAGAGTTACATCAGCATCGAGAGGATTTTTTGCGTAGTTGGTTTCAGCTGTTTTGCGAGCGTACTCGAAGAAGAGAAGGCGATCGAAGTCGCCCTGAGGCATTTCCATCGCTGCTGCTGCGATTGAAATTATGAAAGATTCCAAAGCTTTTCCGTTTCGTGCTCGCTCCAAATATAGGACGATCAAGGTCGGTTTAGTGCACCCACACTTAAAATAGGAGGTCCAGCTTTAACCACGGGGTCCTGCCTTCGAATCCCTTCTAAGGGATTGCCATTTCATAGCGCTAATGAGTAGTTCTATGTATACGTGAGTTTACCAATGATTAACTGAAAGGGAGTCTGTGGGCTCCCATGTCAACAAAAGAAAAAAAGAAAAAAAATAGTTGGTTTAGTGGGAAGGAAGAAAGACGAAGGTTTTAAGTTCCAGGATTTTTAGTCCGGTTGGAACACGAATTATGAATCCAGACTCCGGACCCTCAGTGAGGTCATTCAAAATAAATAATTAATTACTCTAATTAATTATTTTATTTGATATAGGGTGAGTTGCGGGAGGAATATCAACAATGAAAGCTATCTTATCATTTAGATAATTAATGAACAAATATTTCATCGGTTTTAAAACAAATCCAAACAAGGTGACTTGAAGATTTAATTTTTATGGGTTTGTAATAAAAGTAGTGCTCGAAGATTCCAATAAAGTTTAAATAGTCAGTTTCGAGCCGAGCAAAAAGTCAATTTCTTGGGCATTTTAATCTCTAATGAATAAGAAGTCCTAGTCTATTTTCTAATTATTAAAATAAGTTTTCTAAATGGGTGAGGAAAGAAAATCAGGATTAATAGTCCTTACAAATTAATTGTTACTTGATAATCAAGAAAGAGATAAAAAAGAAAGTTAGGTTGGCTTGAATCTAGAGGGAATTTCTTACTTTCAATATTTGCTTTTCAAATCCCTTGAAGTGCTCCTTGTTTGTACAACTTTCCTTTTACTTTGAAAATAATCATTGGACAGATGGAATTGGTCCAAATAAGTCAAGGTTTTATCCAACATAGGATCCATAATGTTTGGATCTTCCATTCCTTCATCAGATACCATAATGAGTAAAGATGGAGAAAGGTTGAGGACGATACAGCATATAGAACGCCTTTGTTTTATGAGATTCTAGGGACTTCTCACTAATTATTCCTATAGAATAAGAGTTGAATCATTTAAGAGTTGAATGAGTGCCTTGTGATCTACATATACAAGCAAAGATTGAAGATATATATATATATAAGACAATAATTGGATTAGCTAGCGATGACTAATGGAGCACAGGGACATCGAAAAAAGAAAAGAGCACAACATATATGAATATGTTGAAATTAATGTATAGTAAAACTAGAAAAGATATAATTATAAATGAACGCAATTGGGAGCATTTAGATGTTGGATCAATAAATGTTAAATTAAAAGAGATTCATATAAGATGGTTTGAACATGTCCAACATAGCCAATGATGGCGCCAGTTGGAAAAGAAAAAAGAAAGTTTCTCTATAGATGTTCATGGCACTTGAAACATATACTTTTTTTTAACAAGGCTTTGCTAATTATGATGGCACCAGCTAAGAAAGAAAATTCCCAATGCACGTTCATGGCACTTGAAAGATAAACTTTTTGAACAAGGCTTTGATGGCGATAATGACTAAACACATAATCAATCTAACTATGGGACCAACTCCTATTAGAGTATCAGCACCTCATGTAGGATATACGCATTTAAAAGGCTTGGATTTTCATTAGGTGGAACCCACTGTGGATGTTCTACTCCAACCACCAAGCTACTACACAGCTAACGGAGAGAAATAGCGTGTCTTTTGGGGGATTATGTCAGGAATTCCTTTCATTTGGAAACTTTACTGCCAGGGAATTTTTGACAGCATATCAGTGATTGTTTCCCTGACATTTGGAATTCCCTGGTTGATTAATGAGTTTCCAAAAGTATAGCACGCGAGTTAGCATATTTGGTTCATTGAATTCTCCAAATTCATAGGTCCTTTAGCATTTGTGAATTTAGTTGGGGATCAACATTGGAAACAATTTATTGTCAAAAGTTCCAGCCAAATTATTTGTATTGGATCACTATATACATTTCTTTAATGGTCCATGTTCCTGCTAGTTCTCCTTTCCAGCATCTAATGTTAGGATACCCATATAAAGGTAAACAACTAATCCTATAGAATATTTCATCGATCCAGATTGACCTCAACATAGAGAGGGTCTAAGGTCTATTGCGGAATGACAGTTATCAGAGACTATGAGTTCATGAAGTTTGAATAAGAGCCCAGGGTTTTTCCCCAGGGGACCTTGACGACAATAGCAATTAAGATGAATAAGCATCATGATTCATCCATCCTCGAAGACCCTAATTAGAAAAACGTTTATGCGGGACCATATATTGGATCCATACTTTTCTTCAATTAAGGTCCTCTAACTCATTTTCATCCATTGCTGTTTTTCAAAACACACACACACACACACAAAAAAAAAAACAAAAAAAAAACACAAAAAAAGAAAAAAGAAAAAAGAAAATATGCTATTTACCATGGTCTGGGAGTTCCCAAAAAAATAAAAAAATAAAAAACAGAAAAAGGATCATGAAGTAAAATAGTGGTCACAACTGGCCCAAAAGGCAGCACGCAGCAGTTTTGCAGCTCTCATTGCTAGAAATTAATTTTGTCCCCAAAAGTAAAAATTCTAAACAATTTAGTGCATTAAAAAGATATTAGAATCTTCTTCTTCTTTTTTCATCAGAGCAGTATTGTATAGAGGCAAGCAGTGGACCTCCAAAGTCATTTAGGTCCATTTCCATTGATTTATCTTAACCCATTGAATCTGTTGAGTTTTACTAGATGTATTAATTAAAGTTATATTCCTAGAGTTTGCTGAATATCACCAGGAAGGCCATATTTGCAATAAATCAAACTTAGAAAAAGCAATATAGAAGTTGTTATTAGATACTGTGGAAATTAATAACCAGCATGAAAGATGCATTTCTTTTTCTTCCATTACTGCAATGTTTCTACCTCAATGAATACATTCGAAAAGATGAAAAAAAAAAAAAAAAAAAAACAGAGAGAACTGATGTCCAAAATCATTTTATCGATGTAGTTAAGGAAACCAGTCCAAGACATCAATCCGTGAGACACCTCAGAAGACACACCATGAAATAAATTAATCAAAGGCGAGTGGGCTCGGTGGAGTTGACTCGGACTTGGCCGATATTTGTTCGGCTACAAACGTTATAGTTCAAATTATATACATGTTATATTTCAAATTGTACATACATGTCTTGTTGAAATAAATTAGTCAAGCAGGAGCGGGCTTGGTGGAGTTGACTCGGACTTGGCCAATTTTTAAAACCATGGGCATCCCCACACTGTATCATTCAATGGTTTTTTACTTCTCTGCAAGAGCAAACATCACAATCCAAGAACCCTGTCACGCCTTTTCTTCAGAAAATGTCAACCAAGTTGACAACATTCTCATAATACTCATAGAACCAATGATGATCTGGCCAAAAGAGAAATTGATTCACAGAGTGATGTGGGTCTCTTATGATAAGAGGAAGAACTAGAGAGGAAGGAAGAGAGAGTGACTCAGTAAGGACAATCCAGAAGAAGGGGAAGGAGAAAATGAGGATAGAGGAGATAATAATTGATTGCTTGATTTAGTCAATGCCACATACATCATATATATATATATATGTATATAGCCTTCAATCAATCTCCATCTTCCTAAGATCACTCAGGTTCTATTTTATTTTTATTTTTTTAAGATCACTCAATTTCAAATGGAGAAATTCAAATTTCAGAACAATCCTTCAATCGCTCAAAATTTTCCTTCAAAAAGTAATTCAAACTTCAAATCAATCTAAATATAGCAAAAGATAAACATGGAATTGAAATCCTGAATAGAGGCACAGTGGGGATAGACTATGGGGGCTGATATGGCCATGAACTGAGAGTAGTAAAGAGGCATTGCGACCAATATGTTGTGTATCAGCTGCTATTTAAACCATCACTCATGACTGAAACAATCAAGATTTATTTAGCATGAACACTAACTGAGGCCATTGGTGCACAAGGAAGATATAGTTTACATGAATACAGTAAACAACACAATGGCAACCCAGACTTATTCTTGTACATGTTCTGTTCTAAATCCTCAACAAGAAGGTTTCGTGACAATCCCTTTAACTTCCTCACGGTAAAGAAAAACATCAACTACATCCTATACTCAACCAGATTTTTTTTTTTTTTTTGCTACACTGGGGACTCAAAGTCTAAAACTCACGCGCTATCAAACACACATCTCTAACCAACTGAGCTACACCCAGGGACAACCGATTTTAATATTTTGGCACCAAAACAAATGGCTATAATGTTCTGCCATGCATTTTAGATAGATGGAAATTGGAAATAGCTTCAGGTGGCGGGGTGCTCTTTTTCTACCTTTTCCACCCCATACCAATAAAGGTGCAGGGTCAAAAGGATGGAGAAAAAGTATTCCATTGTATTTTCTAATATATTTTCCATGGCATAAGGATAACCACTCATTCTGATAAAACATTGAAATCGATTATGATAGCAAAATAAAAAAAAAAAAAAAATTTAAGAGGAGAAAGGACTTGAGAGTTCTGAGATCTGTGAAGCAGTATCATCTCTCAGATGAGAAAGATTGCTGTATCGTATCCGCATCTTTGTTCCTTGTGCCATCTTGCAATCCTTAATGAAAGGCGTGCCTTGTGATGCAGAGCAAATGCTGTTTGATCCTAGTTGTTGGATTCCCACAGAAAGCCTCCTGTTCAAAGGGGTAGCAGGGATAGACCTTGCAGTTAAACTTCTACTTGAAAGTCGGCGACTGCTTGTACTTGGCCTTGTTTGAAACAAGTTCTCTTTTTGAACCTCCTGACTTTGCATCTTCTTCCTTTCCTGTTACAGGAAGCAATTTTAAAGTCAGGCAAACTATTGATTGAAATTCTATATCTTTCTAGTAACTACAGATTAGCACTTTTTTAAACACTAGAAAATTTAAGTGAGATTGTTATTATGAGATACTGTAAATTATTGATCAGCCCTTCTCTTGCATGAGGTTTTGATTACTCTGCTAAGTTGACTCAATATATATGCATTGACATCAATATGTATCTTGCCTGTACAATGCCACACAGCTCATATTACGGTTGATCTTGCACAGTCATTTGGACTATACTATAATCCAAAATTTTCACCTGTTGAATGATACTGTCTGATTTCACCTTTGAGTTTGGAAAGCTGTCCAGTTTCTTTTAATTGTCCATGGGGCTTTCACCAAATGGATTTCATGAAACCAAGTACATTAGCCACACCTAGTCCTCCACAGTCCGCACGAATTGGCAGACATTAGTATTGCTCTGGTAAAGTTCATCACAAGCTAAGGAAACATGAAATGATAGATCGCCACTATCGAACCAGTATGTGCCTTCTCTACCTATTGAGAACTTGTCTTTCAGCAGCGCATAATTTTGCCCAACTCAGAAACACCAAGTTGCGCTAGTATGATCACTTTCTATTTCAAAACCTTGAAAGAATTGGCTCGATCTTGACAATCAAAACACCAATTTCTCCCACAAAGACTACTTATCTCTCTATTTTGCAGAGCTGAGTGATCCTGTCAGCTTTGCAATTCCTGTGCTGATCATTTTGTGAACATGTTTGCTGATGAAAGCAAAATAGAAGAGACCCTATCTATTCTGCTAACTTAAGTCCTTTTTGCGTATACTTTTAAAAAGAAAACATAATCTGCGATTTTAATATGCTTCAACCGGAGTGGTGCCATCGATATGAACATTTTGCTGCTGCGATGTGTGCCATGTGCACTCTGATATCACAGGTTTTACTTGAACCTGAGTTCAGGTTGCTTCCATTTTATTTAAGGGAACTTGTATTTTGCTCGGTTGATTTTAGCAGTATAAATCATGACTGAGTTGGCCACTAATACTGGGTCAAACAAGATCCAATGCAACTATCCAATGAATATGAACCACTGAGAAACAGTATCTTTAAATCCATGTCAAACAATGGATGAATATGAACACAAATACTGATCTAAGATGTTCTCGTTGGAAGTATTGTGCCAACACTTTGCACACACTCAATTCTAGGCTGGTCATCAGGTAAGGGCCCACTGTGATCACATTCCACGCCCTCACAATCTGATCTACCCATCCAGTAGAGTACAAACATGTTTGTTGAATATGGAGCTCTCGATTCATACCAGCCACGTTCAGCAAAACATGTGGGGCCCACCAATGAGTGATGGATTGACCATGGCCCAGGGTTCATGGCCAGCTAACTTGAATAATGGCCAAAATACAGCACACATGCTTTGAAGAACCTTATAGTACAGCATTTGTGACCTATAAAAGAAAAAATATTGCATTTGTGCAATCGTGCAAGTATATTTCACATATCTCATTGAACAACACGTACTCTTTGCCTTTGCTTCTCTTCTTCCTTTTCTTGCCTTGATAAGTTATACTCTTCCAACATTGGCAGAAGCGGTACCTAGACAAAACAAGAAAAATCAATCACAGTAGTTGTAATAGTAATTGCAGAGTATTACGTAAATCAGGAAGGCCCGAGGAAAGAAAAGGTAAAGATCCTAGTTTTTTTGAACGGTGGTAAAATCCTAATTCAATTTGGTTATGTCTATGTAGAAACGAAATTTCAAAAAATAGGTATAGCAAAATAAGCCTGAAATTGAATTTAATCCACATGTAGTTCAATTTATGGGATCAATCAATCTTTTGGATAATGAGCATTCTCGCATGGGGTTCTCTCATGGTTGGGAATCTCCAGAACTTGGTAGGTTGACTTAGAGGCTGATAACTGATTGGATTAATGGAAGTTGTTGAAAAGATGAAAATTTGGAAGTTGAGGAGACGCATTAAGTAGCTGAAGTTCTTTTGATTTTAGGCTATTTTTGGCCATGTTGGGCATCCAGATGTCCAAAGTATCACCTAAATTTGATAGAATGCAAGGGCCAACCAAGGTCCAGCAGGCAAGGGAGGAAAGTCACATGTGATGCAAGCATCAATCAGCATAATGTGCCGAATTCTGCTGAATTTATCGAATGCATACCTAATGTGTGGAACTTAACTACTAGAAGTCAGTCAGGAACTTTGTTGAAGGTATTAGTCTTCTGCTTCCTAACAGCTAAAGCTTTTGCAATGTATTGGCTAGTTGGACTTGACATGGTATCAAAGCCATGCCAGGTCTTGAGTTTGAACCCGGGGAGGCATTGTTCCCCCAAGTTGCGTGCGCAGGCAGTATCGTGTAGGTAGGCACGTGTGGATTATGAATTTGAATGGCGTCCTGTCTGAGGGAGGTGTTAAATAGATTGATCTTCTGCTTCCTAACAGCTTAATTTTTTGGGTTGTGTTGGCCACTTGGACTTGACAGAAGGTGTTTGAACTGAGACAGATTCTTCGCACCCACGGGCTTGTCAATCAGATAGCACTTAGAAGGCATTAGGGAGCAAACAAGTCAATGGCTCATTCCTTTCAAAATACAAACTAAGATTTGCCAACTCAGAGACTGACTCTCTACTCATGGTCTTGGCATTTTCTTTAAGATATTGCATATCATTTTGATAATGAGACAATACTTGAAAATCCTGTTCATAATGAGACAATCCTTGAAAATCTTGTTCAGCCTAAGAGGAGAAAGATGATTTGGTTCTTCCTCTTCTTGGGAATGATCCTTGTCACTAGTCTGGTTTTAGATTGCAATCTTCCTAATTCTGAGCTACACAAAATGAAGATTTTTGTTTTATAGGAGCAGACGAAGAATGGAGCAAGAATGGCTTTCTCCGATGACGTCCCACGCTTTCTGGAATGATGTAACTCGGTGTCCCTACAACATCTTATTTCTCCAAATATGCATAAGATTGATTTGTGGTGAAAAAGGGTGTAATGTGTGGACATCAAAGAGGCAACATTTTGTCCTCAATTGATGCAATACCCCAAAAACTTGGGAAGAAGGAAAGCATTGTACTCTCTTTTATTTTCATAGTGGATTCTCAAATTTGTCCCATGGCCCTTCCCATCTCATTGAAGGCCTTTCCACAATAATCTTTTGTCATGGTTTCATATCTTGTTGTGATCTGTGATTTTATTTGGAATTTCCAGATGTTTGTGGATACCTACTCATGGATTTACTTCTTGGTTTGCTTCATTCAGAGACAAGAAGACTTTGCTTCCCAACACCAAATGCCATAGCCAATTCACTCAAGTGTATTATGATAAATTGATCATCTTTTTTTATTTCAGAATCACAACAGAAAAGTTAATTTAGAGTCATTTCACTCTATAACTAGATAAAGATTTTATCTCTGAATAAGAAAAAAAAGAAAGATGTAGTGTCTCACCTCATCATACATGAACACTTTCTTCCTCTCTGCCTCCCAACTTTTAATCTTTGCCATTATCGAATCCACTAGAGCTGCATCATTTCATATCCATAAATAATCACTCATCATCTTCATCATTCCGAAAAATGCAACCTATGATCCTATACATGCTCACCTGCAATTTTGTTGACTGTTATTCGAGCACGTTCTGCACGTTTCAGGTTCTTGTGAGCACCCCTACTCACTGAATACCGATTCTCATCCTGCATATGTGCATAGATGAAATGATGCAATATTTAGAAGTTAGCAAAGAGATAGCTATGGTTGCAACTGGGTTGGAGGCAGTGAACTAAGCTCTCAGGCCAAGGCCCAACATGGTAGCCTTATAGTCTATAGATTGTGTATAAGTAGGTCTGACCAGCATGGGCCAGATTGTTGATCCTATAAGCTGCTATACTTGGTGTTTAAATCTCAGCCCAAACCATGCCACATTGTCAATCATTTAAGCTGTCATATGACAGGCCCATAATTTATCAGGCCTAAATAAGTGGGCCTATAACTAAGTCCAATTGGCCCGCATCGGTCCCAGTTGGGAACCATGTGATAGAAAGCTATGATGCCCGGATACTTCAAAAGCAAGTAGTATCATGTTGTAACGTATTTGATACTTTACTTTTTATGTATAAAATCTGTGTCCCTGCCATATACATGGCATGTCCCTGTTGTATCCATGTCATATCCGGGCATCATAGATAAAAAGCGAAAGCAAGCTTAGTGGGATCAGAGGAAAATGACCCTGCTGTATTCTTCTAACCATCTCTCTTCCTCGCTTGATACAATCCATTTTTCAACCTTCTCCATTATGTCTGTCCTGCTATAAGCCTCTTCTTTTGCTTTAGAGATCTGTTCGTCCATGCTCGCGAGGAGGTCAGCATGGTCAATCTCCCCTTCAAGCATGTAAAAGTCAGTGCATGAAGTAAATTTAGCAAAAAAAATAAAAAATTACAATGAGAGTCTACATAAAAATACTCCAGTGCATCAAAGTTCATTGTTTAGGGATGGGGAGTTGCATTTGAACACATGAACAGTCCATTTAATCAATCTGAATTGTCCATAAAGTCGAAGTACTATTTGTATTAATAAAATCTCATCAACCATGTCCCAAAAAATGGATGGTCTGGGCTTTTTTATGATGAAAGATGGCTAGTATAATAAAAACAGATCGTTCATAGGCCCCATCCTGGATTGGTCATTATTGCATATATAGGCTTCAACTGTATCTGATCTGACGATGCTTACCAGGAAACTTATTTCTTGATAACCAATCCACAAGTATCTCAAGCAACATAAGCACTATAATGAAATGTTGCAAACTGAAATGTTTACCATTAAACTATCTGTTTCTCAGTTTGCAACTGTGGTCCTGATCATCCCAATGATGGCTTAGAAATTGGACGAATAAAAGAATACAGTCACTGTTGGGATGTGCACTATATCAGTAACTGTTTGTATCCAAAGAAAGGTGGCCTGGAGGCCCTGGACCAAATGGATACTTTGGCTGAATGCAACTCAATGCACTGGTAAACAATGGATCTGAAACATAGATCATTTCTCAAATTTACTATTTTAGTCAACAATAGCGATTGGAGCTTACCGGAATTTATGAGGTTCATTATATTATTTATCTCTGATTGTGAAGGTATTTCCATGTGGGTTCTTTTGCATATTTCCTCTAGTTCTAGCTGCTTCTTAAGGAATAGCTCCTTCATTTTGCTCGCTTTTAGCTGATCCAATCTCTCAACTTCAGCTTCGGCCTACAAAAATATGAGATTAAACCAAGCATGGATGCATATCTCCTTTCTGAAACAAGTGAACTTTGGCAATTTTAGGGTGTGTCTGGACAAGCTTAATTACGTGTTTGTGTGTGTGTGTGTGTGTGTGTGTGTGTGTGTGTGTGTGTGGCAATTTTAGGGTGTGTTTGGACAAGCTTAATTATGTGTGTTTTTCTACATCACAAGATTTCAGAGAATGATCATACGTAGAAGATTATAGATGTAGTTTTCTTCCTCTTGTTATGGTTAATTTTGAAATCAGGATTGAGAGACCCACTTTATATGGAGGCATACCATTGGATCTCGACCTTTTCCTCCATAGATGATAGGTCAAAATGTAACTTTGATCAAATCATGGCATGGGAGATATTCCCAGCTTAACTCAAGCTTCATGGAAATATTTAATCTAATGATGAACATCAATTCAATTAGAGTGGTACTTGGCCTATAACAAAAAAGGAGTGGATTCAATCCAACATTTCACACGAAGGGAATCACGGTCCATCCAATAATCCAATCGAACAATGAATATCAATCTGATGAAAATGATATTTAGGCCTGCCATCTATCAAGAAGGTATGTTAAGAGTCTAAGATTATAAAATTCGCATCATCTATCAAGAAGGGATGTTAAGATTCAAGGATTATAAAATTGTCCTGCAATGCAAACTGAATGGGACTACACAGTGTGGCCTGGAAATGCAGCAAAATTCAGCATTGATTTCCACCAACTTCTTAAACATCAAGTTCCTCCTTTTGATGCCTGTAAGTCTTTTTGCCCAGTATATCTGATTACCAGGAACTCAAGTACACCTAAAAAGAGGTGCAGTTAAGTAGACTGGTTCCCTTGGTTACCCAGTAAATTTGAGTAACTGAAACTCAATCATATGTACCAAAAGTTACAGATAAGTGTAGTAGTTGTGTTGCATTACTCGTAGATCTTATTACTTGGAGAGATCCCAAATTTTAGTGTGAATTCCTGGCTTTTGATCATTGATCCTTTCCTATGTATACCATAGGCAAATGCAACATCATGTAAAAGATTCTTCTAGTGGCTGAATAAATTCAATTCCTATGTCTTCCGAAATAAGGCAAAATATTGCAAGTTCCAACTCGTTCCCACATCCAGTTCAATCTCACTGTGTCAGTGGGCTACAATTAACTTATAAGACTTTCTGGAGTCATAGGTGAAGATTAAAATAGATTTTCCTATAATTTGTTAATACTATAGAAAAGTTCATGAATTAGCATGTGAATGTAGCAAAGATGGAAAGAAGTAGCATATTATATAAAATAACCTATTGGAAGTGATAAGCACAAAAATGCCCATATCTCTGCATGAAGAGTCCCTTCTTCCAAATAAAATCAGCTGAGTCTACAAAGTGAGCAACTTTAAATTCAAAAAAATACAGAAATGGGTCTTGATTTGACAAGTTTTAGATTCATCATAATCATAATGCTGTTGTAGGTAAGTTACTAACCTGGTGTATTATGTCAAGGGCAAGGCTTCCGGGTTTCCATACATCAGCTGCTGAGGCTGATATAAAGCCAGTAATGTGTGAAAATGATCTTCGGTCTTCGAAAGATGTATCCATGAGATTCCATAAGTTTTTCAATGACTTCCCAAGCTTATGAAGCTGAAAATAACAAAGAAGTTTCATGAAGTCAGTGTGTTTTTAAAATAAGCAGCTAAGTACATATCAGTTATCTTTATGAGGGGAAAAGGCAAAACATGATTTTGGCAATGGTTCTACTACTAAAAATGTGATATTGGTTTGGATATTTTCGATGATGAAGGCTGCATTTGTCTCCTTGACGTTTTGGAAGCAAAGAAAATTTTCTCCTAGTTAAGCTTACTTCTTCCCCACTGGTGAGATTCCAAAAATCATGAGAATAAATTTACTTTTTCAAACGCAACCTTAGGTGGATTACACTTTACAGTTCTCAATCAAGTCTCAAGAAGCCAAGATTTATAGACAAGTGGTACCCATGTTTTTGCTGATCGAGACTGTTAAAAACTGAACCCCTTATATGGAGATTGAGTCTGGCGCAGTTTCAGACTTCTTAAATGATGAGCATGCAGTCTGTGTTTGGTTGGATGTTCAGACTCCTTTAGTTCCAAACTAATAAAGGGGGCATTTCAGATACTGACATGAAGCATTCTAGATGTTGATTGGGGTTGAAACTACAGAAAGAGGGATCTATGCAGTTTCCAATTCATCCCACTCCAAATGCACTGTGGGGTGCATAGATTCAAATGTTCCTCTCAAATATTGTATCCATTTTCAATTTGAATTATGTCCAAGCACGCCACACTTTGACTCTTTTCAATTGGTGTTTCCAAAAATCTGCAGCCATACATCTGCATTTCCTGTTTTCTTAATTCTCATGCAGCTTAAATTCTACAACCATTAAAGATGTTTATTACCTTTTCCAGCCTCTTTTGCTTCTCTTCTTTGAGAGACTCCACAGTACTGTTGAGTCTAGCCAAAATTGCATCACTTATGTTCTTTGATTGCTGTCCACATGAAGCATCCAAACTCGGGTGAACAGTTGCAATGATCTCTGGGGCATCCATCCCCATTGTAGTGGCAAGATTACGCACAGAACTAGTGTATTCTTCCACTTTTCGAAGCCTGTCGTTCTTTCAAGTAAAAAGAGAGACAGAACATCAAACAAGGCAATTCAGAGATATCTTGCTGAGTCTGTGTTTGAAATACCCAGATTGCAGTCTAAATACTTCAATTATAATTATCAAATCATTGTTATGATATGATATGTATCCTGAATTATAATTATCAAATCATTGATATGACATGAGATGAAAAAGGTAGTAAAACAGTATTCCACCTCAAGTGATTTTCATTTATATATCGTCCAAATAGTGCGCAATGGATTAGTATCCAGTTCTTTGAATGTTTGAATCCTTAACAATGTTGAGTAAATCAAAATGCATCTCAGTATTGGCATTACCAACTTAGGCCATGTTCAAGTACCTTCTCTCTGTGAAGCCGTTGAAGCTCAACCCGGTATTCATCAAGTTTCTTCAGTGAGAGGTCGTTCTCATTCACGGGAACATCTGTTGGTGAAATGTTGAGTTCTGAGAGACCTTCTATCTCTGCAGAAATCTTTTGAATTTGCATCTGAACGGCTCGGAACTGGTTCACCCTCTCTTCCTTCCTAAGCTGCATTTCGCGCAGTGCAGGTGTGATGGAATCTAGTTGCTCCTTCAGTGTTCCTGTGATTTTCTCTGGCTGTTGTTCCCAACCAAAAGAAGAAGAAAAATCGGGACCCATAAATCAAAATGCTGAATATAGCATTGAAACAGAAGATGTTGATATACAGTTTTGCTTTCTTCACAAAATTTCAGTACTAAATTTCAGAACTTCTGATATTGCAATAGAGAAGACTGAATCTCTTAGAATTTCTGTCTTTCTATTTGGAGTCCATGGTCAATCATCAAGATGACAAAACTAAAATGTTGCACTATTATTAGTCCCTCCAATGTAACATTAAAATACTCAGAGCTGACTTAATGTAGGAGTATTTCGAACAATCAATCTGCTTGAAATAGTTTCTACTTCGGTGTTTGGATGGCTACTATAAACATTTGAATATTATAAATTTGAAACACTGCAATACATTGCAATAATAAGCTTGTCTAATTTCACCAGCAGAAGGCTTTATATTTCAAGGTCACCGTCACATTGAAAAACATGCACCATTAGGCTAGTCTAAAATGCACAATTCATGTAACAATGTTCATATTGGGATTTTCATTTTGTATTTCCATTTATAAAGAGCAAAGGCTGACTAATCAACAATAGTTTTCCAACCCAGTGGGTTGACCAGACTTGGCCTGTTATCAGGTTGAATCGGCCAGGAAACTCGGTGAGTTGACCAGGCAGGTCAGTAATTAATAAGTAATATTTTTTAAAATTTTCCTTTTTTAATGATAAATATAGAAATGCTTTAAGGCTACAACTCAGCCAAATCAGACTGGTCAAGCCGATTCATGAGTTGACAAGGGGGGTGCCAACATCTATAATCATCCAAACCGAGTTGGCAAGTTCCACCCCGAGTCAACTCAGCAGAGTTTTGTAATTCATCCACTGGGTTAAAATAATATCAAATCAACTCACCCGTGATGGGAAAGATCTTTCTCCAAGTGACACAAGAAGATGAGTGAATTCGGCTTCGGAATCCGCTAAAGACTGATGCAGTCTTGCTCTTGCAATATTTGCACCGTCAACTTTTCTCCTGTAAACATCCAAACACTCTTGTTCCAGCTCAAGAAGAACCTTTTCTTTCTCAATCTGGTCTTGTCCAATCTCATCCCAAATCAGCTGTTTCAAATTCAACAATGGATATAATCAAAGAAACTTCACAATTCAGACATGGAATAAATATACTAACACCAATTGCGGAACGTGTCACAATGTGACTAATGTGTGAGATTCAGACCATTCATCAGGTGGGGCCAGCTGCAATTCCTGTCCCCAGAATCAGGCGGATCCATTCATCAGATGGGCTACTTTTGTGACATTAGATAAATTGGATGTCACTTGATCCAAACCATTCATCAGGTGAGACTCAAGTTGACATGCCTGCCTTTTATCAAGTTGGTCCCCTCATTGAATGGGCCACAGGTGTATGAGAGAGAGAAGATTGAGATCATGTAATCAATGCACATAATTTGGTCCCACCATAAGATTGAGTTCATGTAATCAATGCATAGGATTAATAATGCATAATATTATGCTAATCATGTAATCAATCATGTAAGGTGAGACCCAATCCTATGGAAATGAAATTTGAGTATATTTCACTGGAGGGGATGACATTCAATTTTAATGGTTCGGATCATCAGTAGATGGTTCCCATGATGAGTTACACACATTTCACTCGCACGAAGCATGTAATAGATCACTCATGGGACCAGATGCATTTGCCAAGAGAATTTCATGATTTGCCCCACATGAATGGTACTTTTGGATCCTGTAAATGCGTGTATTGTCTTCTCTTCGGCGCCTCCCATGAGAATCAAAACGAACAGTTGCAAAATAAAGTACCCCACAATCTTAACACTCAAAGTACACTCATGGCCCATCTGATGATTGGACCAGCATGAATTCTAGGCCGAGGAATGCACACATTGGCCCTCACATGATGGATGAATGGATCTTGCCTGCACTGACTACACTTGCTGGGATTCCCTATTCAAACCAACCACTCTGCAGCAAACATTAAACAAAAAAGAAATAATGATAATCAAAATAAATACAGAAACAGACAGAACGACCTTCAATTCTTGCAGCAAATACCCACAAGAAGGCTCCAACAGCGCTGAGCTTCGCATTTTCCCTGGCATTTCGAACGACCCCATTCAATAGAATTCACAGCAATTCCAGGATATGGGTGTGATTCGGATCAAGATTTTGCAGTGTCTTAAGTACTGAAATGAGCATACAACTCTATCAAGTCCCCCAGAGAGAGAGAGAGAGAGAGAGAGAGAGAGAGAGAGAGAGAGAGAGAGAGAGAGAGAGAGAGAGAGAGAGAGAGAGTGTTCTCTCTTGAGTTGAAAGATAATAATTGTCTAAAGAAGGATGAAAGGAAGGTGCAGATGGTGTGGGGCTAAAGGGTTGTGTTGTGGGTATTGCTTGAAAGACAAGAAGACTGACATTGGTAGGTGTTTGAAGCTTTGGTAACAAGGCTTTCACTCTCCCTTTCATTTGGAGGGGCCTTTTCTTTCTTCCCTCCTGTCTTTTTTTGAATTTGAAAAGGAATGCCTAACGCATCTATATTCTACTCCATCGCAATCAAAGCGAATGCTTGTATTCTAGATTTTATTTGGCATCATTGCAATGTCATAAATGCAATCAGTTACACTATATGGTATCAGGGCAATACTATGGCAAGTTGGCAGCTCACAAGTCACAGCCCTAGCCCATCCTTTGTACATATATAACTATACTTGGATCAGCCCAATCCAGACCGTCCAAATGTGGGCCTTTTACGAATCGTATTCTTGAATCAAATCCATCAGATATGGTTCTAATTGCC
This sequence comes from Persea americana, assembly GCA_029852735.1. Classification (NCBI taxonomy): domain Eukaryota; kingdom Viridiplantae; phylum Streptophyta; class Magnoliopsida; order Laurales; family Lauraceae; genus Persea; species Persea americana. Next base: position 90,458,499 of record CM056810.1, read on the forward strand.
TTTATACTGACACATTTGACTTAGCCAAATCTTGTAGGGGGACTAGCTTGCATCCGGGTCTGTTTAGCCAGGTCCGGCATGCATGTTTCATGTATGTATTCACATATTTAATGCAAATGGACTGGGCAACCTACAGGAAATATTTGGGCCCATGAACAGATTTTCTGAAGTGAACACCTGTATGGCCTGTGAATGAGTTGTTACTGCTTATGTGGTGGAAGACTGACAAATTAACACATCAATGGAAATCTTAGACTAGAGGAACTTGATTCCAAAGTAAAAGGGGAAAACTGGGAAAGGGAAAAGGCATGGATTTTGGAGAGTTGGTTTGGTAGCATTCCAAATTTGTTTTTGAATGGATGTCAAAGTGTCAACTGCACTTGGGTCTCACTTTTGTGATCTGGACCGATCAATGGATACTTTGGGATGTGAACGGTCAGAATCATGGATCGAAAAGATGGATTCATCTCCAGATAAAAATCCAACACGGATCCTATCTGTTGGATCCAAATCTAGCATTAATCAAAGAGAGGCCAGCGGTGGAATCCTATGTATTTAATTCCAATGCAAACTAACGAGAGTTAAACGAACTGTGTGAATTAGGACTCGATCATAAAAAAAGAGCAGGTATAGAACATGTTTGTAAATTAAGGGCATATCCAATTAAGAACATTGTATACTGACCAGAACCAGGTACAGCCACATATTTCTAATAAAGGCATGTTTCCAGTCGATCTACATATACAGGGATCGATCCTTAGACACCTACATGCCCCCCTAGGTTTTTTCAATATAGGACTCATGCTCAGACCTTCAGAGTCTCCCCCATTCCTCTCTTTTTAAGTGGATGATGCTTGTCAAACCCAATGCCCTTGTAATAAGGGGCAACAAGCGTGACATAGGAAGAGTGTCGAAATAAGGTGAGTGCAGAGTCAATTGGGAGGAGAATGTGATAAGGGGGTTAGCTTGATCACAGGAGAGCCCTAGTGGGACCCCACAAGAGTGCGTCTAATGTTCTTTATCCTAGCTATATCTCTCATGTGATCATTACATATGATTTAAGACTCATTTGGCTCACGTGGCTCATTATTGACCTACTTAGCTGAGTCTAAGTAGGCAGTCCCGAATCAGCATGGGTCAAAATCAAAACGGGTTTTCTTAAAACTGTCTACTAATAGAACTGCCATTAGGTCAATCTTGATTGATTCTAAGCACAGATTTTAAACTGATTATGGGCAGACATACGGTGCAGCCCATCATGTCGCCCTATCGCTGTTTAAATGCACATAATACATGGGAATTGAATAGCTAGTAATTTTTGGTCAAATGACAGGCAAGCTTCACGTAGGGATAGTCAAAAGAGGTGAGGGGTGAAGGATGTCAATCATGGGCGGCGCCACAGTGATCTCAGTGGGGTCAATTGATCCCACTGAGATCTGAAAGAATATTTAAAAATAATTTCTTTTTGTCATGAATTGAAATTTTGAGTTTGACCTCACTTAATTTAAGAGTTTCACCTCATATTAACTAACTTTACACATTTTCTTTGTTGCTGTAGTAGTGAACAAAAGTTACTATAAAATTCCTAATGCCTAAGTCAATGGGCCAACTGCCTACCAAAATATAAAAAAAATTAATGGGCCTGCGCTCTAGCAACGAGTTTTTAGAACTTAAAGGAATTGGTGACATTGCTAGAAAATTAGTAGAGAAAAAGAAGGATTTTGTATGCCAATTGGTTTATCTGCTTCTAAAATTGGTATTGATTTTATCAGTAGCGACTAGGACTGTAGAAAGAGCATTTTTAGCAATGAAATACGTAAATAACAGGTTGCGTAATTGAATTGTGAGATCAATGGATGAATGACTGTTTGGTCACATATATTTAAAAAAATGTGGTTGCCAGTGTTGATAATGAAGCTATTATGCAACGATTTCAACACATAAAAACCTATTGAGGGCAGCTATAGGAGAGTATGTATTTTGATTTTCTTTTTAGATTAAGAACTATTAATAACAATGTATTATTTTATTTTTATTTTGAGAATTCAATATTATTTTTGTCGGATTATTGGAAATAGATTATTTGATGATTTTATATTATATTTGTCGAATGATCGAAAGTAGATGGCAGATGTTAATAAATGGGAAAATAAATTTATTCGATTTGCAGAAGATAAGTCTTTTGTCGACCCCACTTACTTGAATTCCTGGAGCCGCCACTGATGTCAATACAATAGCCATAAAGAAGGGATTTTGACTTTCATGAGATTTGAATTACTAGGATAATGGCTTTCCTCTTCCCTTGATTCATTTTCCGTTAAAATATGATGCATTTTTATAGTCATTTATTTATATTCACCTTTAGCTCTTCATTTTCACCCACTTGCATAGATACAATATTGGAAATTTAATTACATGAAACAAACATGCTCATTGGGCATGTTTGTTTGGATTGAATAGAATACGTAGGAAGTCATGTTATGAGTGGTTAAAAATGAAAATCTAAGGCGAATATACAATGACCATTATAACGTGATATGCATGGCATAATATAAATAACTACCCTTTTATTTGAATTTGTTAGTTGTTTATTTTGTCTTAAATGTTCTACTTATAGCCTTTTTCTTGTTACGCAGGAATTGGAAGGAGCTGAAAATATTTGAGCTTAATTCGGAGAGATTTAAAGCTAAAACCCCATTTGGGAAAAGTTATACACAAAGAGCATATAGGCTTGTTGGGGGAGAGTTGGAATTTCAAGTTAGAGGTCATGAGTTCAAGACTTGGCACAATCAGTTTTTATTTTTTTGTGAAGACCGAATTTGGTGGCCCCCACCATATCTAATGCTTGATAATGGTTGCTAAAACTTAGCAATCAACTTTGCAAGAAATGGAAGGAATCTCATGGACATCAATAAGAAAGTTATTGTTTAGCAAGTGATCAAATCATGAAGGAAAGAAGATTTTCGGAATTGTAGCCATCCTGCGCAAGCTTTACTATTTTGACCATAACTTGTGACTCAAGACTCCGATTAAGGCAAGGTCAGATGCGTTGGAAAGAGGACTAAAAGGAGAGGAATATCATGTCTCACGAGGATCTCCCAATTCTGACGTTTTAGGGGTCAAAACAGGCTGTCAAGTGGAGGGATATGGGGGATGACGAATTTGAGTGATTTCTCTTTCTTTTTCTTCTTGTATTTTTCTTCTTTTTAAGGGGAGGCTCTCTTTTGCTCTGGAGTGAATTTTATTTTTATTCAATCTTTGTTAGAAATTGAGGGTGGAGATTGAGTGGTGTAATAGACAACTTGAAGGCTTTCAATAATGACAATTTACTTCATTGTTATTGTTTGTTCTACAATGCTTGGCTAATCCGTGGATTAGGGTGGAGGAGGAAACCAAAACCGGTGAGTTCGTTCCTTATTATTCTTCTATGTCTTTCCCTCATTATGCTTAATGATTTAATAGGTTCTCCTTCATGAATGTTATTCAACTTCTAGTTTTGTAAAGGTTATTTGGAATGTCTTTTACTTTTTATGCTTGATCTTGACATATCATGTTTAGGTTAAATTCCTTTAATGGTTTGTGCTTGATCTTGATAAATAGTTATTAGAGTTTCAACATATTGAAGTGAAGGGAGTCTTAGGTACTATTTAGATAATTGGATTTTTTCAAGAAAAAGAGTTTTCAAAGCTAAATCTTCCGATCCAAGGCAATTGCTTGCACATTGGATTGAGTTTTATTAGGATAAGACTATGACGTAATTTTGGAATGATTAAATCTGTTTTGGTGAAATCCGATACCTTGATCTCTCTTTCTCTGATCAAGTTTGTGTTTAGATTTCTTTTGATATCAGTTTAGTTATTATTTCTTTGATTAATTGTGGTTTTAAAATCTCTAGTGTGAAAACTGATTAAGGATTTTTGGATCTTGTTTCTACAAATCTCTGTGGATCGACCCGTATTTGCCATTATCTATTTAATAGAAATTTGTGCGATTCCGGTTAACTATTTTGAACACATCAAAATTTGGCGCCGTTGCCGGGGATTTGTTCTTGAAAATTTTTTCAAAAATCTGATTTCTGATTTTTACTCTAGTTCAGTTTAGGATTTTATTTTATTACTTTTTTTTTGTGAATTCCTTTTAGGATTTTAACTAATTAGCATTTTTTTTCTTTTTACACTTTGGTATTGTTGATTTTGCAGGATTGAAAAAAAAAGAAAAAAAAAAAAAAAGGAGCATTTGTAGCAAGGAGTTACCAGATTTGGAGCACAAAGAATCTTCGATTAAGTTGCCAAAAAAAGAAAAATAATAATAAAGAGAAGAATCTTGCAAAGAAAGCAACTCAAAGCGGGAAAGAAATTTTAGTTTTAGTAGTAGTATCTTTTATTTTTATTTTTATTTTTTTTTTATTTTTTTTTTTTTTTTTTTTAGATCCATTGTAGTAGGACTTTCAAAGTGTAATAATTTTAATTATTTTTAAATTCTGGGAAGGCCCAGATTGTAATAGTTAGGGGCAGGGAAGGACGACAGTTGGACGATACTGTCTCTGCACCTCGGGTTGGTACACTGGGTCTAGGTATCAGTGGCCCGAGTCGACTCAACCAGATCTTCCCCCATCTTGAGTGGGAGGTGAGTACTGAAACCTTACCCACGCCTCTTCAGTAAGTGGGTTAATTCATGGTTGTTTAATTTTGGCAATAGTGTGATTGATTGAATGTACACATTGATTAAATTGGAATCACACACTTAGTAAGGGCAATCATACCCTCAACAATATAAGGATTGGATTTCATCACCATTTCCTTGCCCATAGGAATTTATTTTCCTCACTACTTAGGAATCCTTAGCCTTTAATAAAATTTGAGTAGAAACGTGACCTTAGGTCCCGAGCTCATTAGGAGAAGACCATCAAAGGTTGTACCATTTGCGCTCCTTGACGGAAATCGGTGCCTAGAATAGCCTTGTCCCTTAAGGGAGACAGTTCATTTGTTCTAGGAGTTTGGTATTTAAGCGGAACCTTTGCCACGAGCATCGTGATCCCACCAATCCCCTGGGGGCTTGCCTGGCCGACTACGTTTCATAGGACCGGTTTGGAGGCCTGGGTGTACTCTTCACAGTTAGGAGCTGTCTAGTTAACATAGGCTAGCCCATTAGATTGTTGGTGTGTTAACATTAAGGTGTGCTTCCTTAAAAAAAAAAAAAAAAAAAAATAAAATAAAAAAAAAAATTTTAAGGTGTGCTTGGTTTATGCAAACTTGGACACGTGAGAGAGGTCGTCTAGCCCGAATTGAATTATTTGAGGTACCCATCACGTTTGTAGAAAGTTTCTCAATTGATCCCAAAATGGAAAACCGAGAGAGAACTCTGAATGAGATGTTCGCACCCGCTTCTGCCACCCCACCCACTTGCATAGTTCTACCTGCAACCACTGCAACCCAGTTTGAGATTAGAGCTGCTACCATTAACATGCTTCCTAAGTTCCATGGTTTTGAGAGTGAGCAACCGTACATCCATTTGAACAAATTTCTGACAATTTGTCAGACATTTAAAAACCAGAACTTAGATGAAGAAAATGTCAAGTTAAGGCTCTTTCCCTTATCCTTAGAAGACCATGCTGCGGCATGGTTGAATTCTCTTGCTCCTAATTCCATAACAACATGGGATGGGTTGTCAAAGAAATTCATGGCAAAATTTTACCCAATGGCCAAGACAGAGAAAATGAAGGATGCCATTAGGAACTTTAGGGGACGGCCTGACGAAGAGTTTTCTCAAACTTGGGAAAGGTTTCATGACCTTCTTGTCAAATGCCCACACCACGGGCTTGACAAGGCCCAGTTGGTCCATTTCTTCTATAGAGGACTAACCACTGCACAACGTACCTTGATTGAGTCTATGCACAAAGGGAAATTTATGAATCAGACTCCCAATCAAGCGTACGACTTCCTCGTAGAGCTGGCTGAAAATTCCCAAAACTGGAGTAGCAATGGTGGAGGATATGAGAGAGAAGAGATAGGGTCCAGAAAGCAAGGACTTTATGAGATGAAAACAGACCCTGATCTTAAGAATGTAATGGCTAGTCTGGTCAATGGGGTGAACAATCTAAGTAAGAAATTTGATGCATTTACAGTGATGGCCAACAGGAACCCCCACCAAGACCAGGATTCTTTAATGAATGTTGCATCTGAACCAAGTGCCATGTGTGTCCTTTGTGATAGTTCTGAGCACATGGTGGAGTGCTGCCCAAATTTGCCGGTCGTTAAAGCTGAGCAAGCCAATGCCATCAATGGATATAGTACCTTTAGGAAACCTACACCAAATTCTTTTAGTCAGACTTACCATCCTGACAATAGGTTTCACCCGAATTTCTCCTATAGGCAGAGTGAACCTATTCAGCAACAAAGTGGTGGTCCTCCAGGTTTCCAAAGGAACTTTTCAAGGGAAGGCTCTTCTCAATACCCTCAGACAAACCAAGCTTTAGTTCCTCAACAGTCGTATGTTGCTCCTCAACAGCCCAACAACTGTAGATCTCTAGTTCCTGACCCAATGACAAATTACTCTCCCTCTGTCCCACAACAGTCTTCATCCTTGGAAACTATGATGACTGATATGATGAAGCTGCAACAACAATTCATCCAACAACAGCAGCAAACCAACACAGCCCAAGCCCAGTTGAATCAGGCTACTGCCCAGGCCATTGCCAAAATGGAAGTCCAGCTTGGCCAGTTAGCAATATCAGTAGGAGGGAGAGAGAAAGGGCAATTTCCCAGTCAAACAATTCCTAATCCCAAGGTCCAGCCCAATACTCAGAATGCTCTTAGAGGCCAATTTGGAATAGATAGTTCCCCAGGACTACCCCATGATGAGGTACAAGCTATCCACACCTTGAGGTCTGGCAAGCAAGTGGACAACCAAGTTAGAATGTCTGAGGAAAAGAATGTAAATGTGGGTGAATCAAACAAGGACAAGGGGCAAGATGTCCAAAAGAAAGGGGAGGTGAACCAGGCTCCTATAGAGAACCATCCAGTGACACCCTACATACCCAAGGCTCCTTATCCCCAACGCCTGCAAGACAATAGGAAGAATAAACACTTCGAGGGGATCTTAGAGGTGTTTAAGAATGTTCAAATCAATATTCCTCTCTTGGATGCCATCAAGCAGATACCTTCCTATTCCAAATTTCTGAAAGATCTGATCACTCTTAAGAGAAAGACTTCTGTCCCTAGGGAGGCTGTGATGGCAGCTCAGGCTTCAGGGCTGATCCAGCAAACAATTGTTCCCAAATATAAAGACCCTGGATGCCCTACAATCTCTGTCAGAATTGGAGACACAATGGTTGATAAATGTCTTTTGGATCTTGGGGCAAGTGTGAACCTTTTGCCTTACTCAGTATACAAACAATTAGGTTTGGGGGAGCTCAAGCCCACAGATATAACTTTGAGTCTAGCAGATCGGTCAGTCAAGGTTCCTAAGGGAATAGTGGAGGATGTCATAGTAAAGGTGAATGAGTTCTATTTCCCTGTAGACTTTGTCGTCCTAGATACCGAACCCGTCATAAATCCGAGCCGTCACATTCCTGTGATTTTGGGCCGCCCATTCCTTGCCACTTCCGATGCAGTTATCAGATGTAGGAATGGAGTAATGACGTTGGCCTTCGGTAACATGAAATTGAAGTTGAATATCTTTAATAATGGACTCCAGTCCCCTGAGATGGATGATGAGGAAGAAGTGAACATGGTTGATGTCCTAATAGGTCCGACAATACAACAATCTTGTTATCAGGACCCTTTGGAACAATGTTTAGCCCAATTCAACTTTGATATTGACATTGATGAATCCATTCGCGAGGTCAATGCAATGTTGGACTCAGCCCATCAAATGGATATTGGCTGTTGGAGAGAGAGAATAGAGCCCTTACCGGTTTCCACTTCGGTACATGTGCCTTCCATTGTCGAGCCTCCTAAGCTGGAGCTCAAACCATTGCCTAAGTCCTTAAAGTATGCTTTCCTTGGTAATGGCGAGACATTACCTGTCATCATTGGCTCTGATTTGGAGAAAGATTCCCAGGAGTCCCTCTTAGATTTTGATTCTTTCATAACAATGGAATCATGTATTGTTGATTTCCAAGAATTTGATGTTCCAATTTTAAATGAAACAACGAATACACATTGTGGGCCTCCCAAGAGAGAGGGGTTTGACAATTTTTTGGAGCCAATTCTACAACTTTTCGAATTTGACAATTTGAAATCACTGGAATCAGGTATTGCTCATTTCCTAGCTTTTAATGATCAATCATTATGGGAAATGGCAATCACACCCCTCAAAGGGGACCCTGCTACCAAATTTGAGGGAAATGGCCTTCTTCGGACCTTTGAATATGAATTTTCAGGAACATGCGTGGTACCCTCCAAAACTCCAAATGATGACATTGCCACTGCTTGTTCCACACCCGTGTCAGAGGAGCTTGAGAATTCTGATTTTGAGAAATTACATGCACTAGCATCACTTGAACCACTATGCTCATTTGTGCAATCTCTTCCTTTAGACTTCCATGAATCATTCTTAAAGGAAGAGAGTTTAATGATGGTTACCCTCTCACCATTTGACAAGAAACATGTGGTCCTATGTGCTGAAACTTTTTATCTTGTCTTTGTCCAATGTGTAAAGGAGAATTTTATTTGGGATCCGGGTGGATTCCATGTTGAGTACTTTGTTTCGTGTTTGTTTGTGTGTTTGTCTAACCATGGACAGGGTTCGGAAAAGATTCATTTACAGGTGACTTGTTCACTTTACCCTCCTGTACTTTTATCCCCATGTTTCATTGATCATTGCATTTCATTTATTTAAACATCGAGGACGATGTTCATGCTAGGTTGGGGGGTGAGAACAAACACACTTGTCCATCTTTAGACAAGAATTTCACTTTTTTTTTTTTTTTTTTTTTTTTTTTTTTTTTTTTTTTTTTTGTTGTTTGATTTTCTAGGATTTTTAGGAAAATTTTCAAAAAATAAAAAAAAAATTGCTATTTGTGTTTGAGAAAGGAAACTTCAAAGAGAATTTTTTGAAACGAAGATACCTTGAATTTTGGAATTCTCGATGCTATGGGCAAAAGAAAACAATGGTTTACTGTTCTGTTTTAGGAAATGATTTTTGGATAGTGCTGAATCTTGATCCTTCACTTTTACACAGGTGGTATATATTTGCAAGGTTTTGAATGTGAAGCTATGATTTCCGATTTTCTTTGACGATTGGATTAACAATATGATGAAAAACCGACCTTTAGTATACAGTTTCCTGGTTCAACTGGTGAATTAATGAGGGCACATGGAAAGGGCTGCCTATTGTTGGGGACCGCAAAAAAAAAAAAAAAAAAAAAAAAAAAAAAGTTTAGTTAGAAGTATTAAAAAGAGTAAAAAGTTTTGTGACTAGTTTGGGTTCGTAGCCTTTTTAACCCGAGCCAGTAAGCCCGTAGGGGTATTTACATACCTAGTGCCCTAAAAACGTCTGGTTTGGGAGTCATTGGCCTAATGCTCGTTATATGGGTTAATTAGAAAGCTTAAGGGACCTAGGCATTGCACAGTCACATGGGTGTGTTTGAAAATATATATATATATATATATGGCCTTTGAAAAAAACAATAGTGCGAAAGCCGTCATGGTCGCCTTGAGAGGAAACTGTTTTCCTTTGCTAAAGTTAGGTTGCTCAAAATTTTGAATTGAAAATCGTTTCCATGGAAGTTTCTAGTTAATCATTTGAGACTTATGTATTTTTACGTGTACACACTTTTCACTGTGCACGATCAACTTAGCATGATTTTGAGAATTTCTGACCAAATGATAGGATTTGTGAACCGAATTCCGTACTTAACTTTGAAAATTCTGAGAATCGAGAATATCGGGTGTTTATAAATCTTCTTTTGGAAAAGTTTCCTTTGTTTTTTACTCTGCTTCATTGTTAAAAAAAAAAAAAAAAAAAAAAAAAAAGGAAAAAAGAAAAAAAAAAAAGAAAGAATTTTGTGGGTAAATTCACTGCAAACCCTCACGAGACAACACTCGTCCACTAGAGGTAATCTAGGGGTTTAACGGCTTGTTGCATATGCTAAATGCAACCGCGATTCCTGCGAAAGTGAGTTAGGATTTCTAGTTTCAACATTTAATTTTACTTTGTTTTGCTCGAGGACTAGCAAACTTTAGGTTTAGGGGTATTTGATATGCATGGCATAATATAAATAACTACCCTTTTATTTGAATTTGTTAGTTGTTTATTTTGTCTTAAATGTTCTACTTATAGCCTTTTTCTTGTTACGCAGGAATTGGAAGGAGCTGAAAATATTTGAGCTTAATTCGGAGAGATTTAAAGCTAAAACCCCATTTGGGAAAAGTTATACACAAAGAGCATATAGGCTTGTTGGGGGAGAGTTGGAATTTCAAGTTAGAGGTCATGAGTTCAAGACTTGGCACAATCAGTTTTTATTTTTTTGTGAAGACCGAATTTGGTGGCCCCCACCATATCTAATGCTTGATAATGGTTGCTAAAACTTAGCAATCAACTTTGCAAGAAATGGAAGGAATCTCATGGACATCAATAAGAAAGTTATTGTTTAGCAAGTGATCAAATCATGAAGGAAAGAAGATTTTCGGAATTGTAGCCATCACGAGGATCTCCCAATTCTGACGTTTTAGGGGTCAAAACAGGCTGTCAAGTGGAGGGATATGGGGGATGACGAATTTGAGTGATTTCTCTTTCTTTTTCTTCTTGTATTTTTCTTCTTTTTAAGGGGAGGCTCTCTTTTGCTCTGGAGTGAATTTTATTTTTATTCAATCTTTGTTAGAAATTGAGGGTGGAGATTGAGTGGTGTAATAGACAACTTGAAGGCTTTCAATAATGACAATTTACTTCATTGTTATTGTTTGTTCTACAATGCTTGGCTAATCCGTGGATTAGGGTGGAGGAGGAAACCAAAACCGGTGAGTTCGTTCCTTATTATTCTTCTATGTCTTTCCCTCATTATGCTTAATGATTTAATAGGTTCTCCTTCATGAATGTTATTCAACTTCTAGTTTTGTAAAGGTTATTTGGAATGTCTTTTACTTTTTATGCTTGATCTTGACATATCATGTTTAGGTTAAATTCCTTTAATGGTTTGTGCTTGATCTTGATAAATAGTTATTAGAGTTTCAACATATTGAAGTGAAGGGAGTCTTAGGTACTATTTAGATAATTGGATTTTTTCAAGAAAAAGAGTTTTCAAAGCTAAATCTTCCGATCCAAGGCAATTGCTTGCACATTGGATTGAGTTTTATTAGGATAAGACTATGACGTAATTTTGGAATGATTAAATCTGTTTTGGTGAAATCCGATACCTTGATCTCTCTTTCTCTGATCAAGTTTGTGTTTAGATTTCTTTTGATATCAGTTTAGTTATTATTTCTTTGATTAATTGTGGTTTTAAAATCTCTAGTGTGAAAACTGATTAAGGATTTTTGGATCTTGTTTCTACAAATCTCTGTGGATCGACCCGTATTTGCCATTATCTATTTAATAGAAATTTGTGCGATTCCGGTTAACTATTTTGAACACATCATAACGTCTCCTTAATTAAAAGTTAATCAACGAAACTATAGAAGATGGGAAATGTGTTGAGGAGCGGACTCCACCATAATATTTATGCTGTCTCTACTAACACCTCGAGGTTATCATAAAGAAAATAAATGTGGTATTAGGGCTAATCGGCCACGAGTTCAAATTTCATAAAGAACAACTCGGCGCTGCAAAAAAAAAAAAGGTATCGTCAAAGTTCCTACTATTGTTTATGGGCTCCTTTTTTAACATGTAATAACAGCGTTATAAAAAATATCAAAGTTATGGTGAAAATAACATTTAATATTGTAATATTAAATTAGAATGGTATTTTCTCAATAGCTTTGGATATATTTACAAAATTCAAAAAAAAAATCACAAAAAAGAATGGCAATATAGAATGAAAATGGAAAAAAAAATGAGAAAATCTAAAAAATAGTTATTAAAACATTTTATTTTTATGTTACATTTGTATACTCCTTTTAATTATTCAAAATAATATATTAATGGTTGCATCTTCTAATAACATCCCGAGAGAATTTCTCAGTTTTAAATTATCCCAACATTGTTATGAGAAAACAAATCTTATGAGAATGATATTTGTGAAAATTTTATAATTTGCCAATACATGACTCATTGTTGAGTGGTGCTGGCACATTCGTATCACACTTACGCCAACTGATCAATTCCTGGGTCTTGAAGTTGGAAGTATCCCTCTTATCTAGTAAGCCAACTTAGAAAAAAAAAATGTCATTGTTTGGCAACAAATTCCTAAGAAGTTGTGATTTTACCTTTCGCAAAGTATATACAATTTTTAAGGAAAAAAAATAGTATTTTGTAGTAAGTGGAAGATGTTGAGAATTTACAAGGGCTTTTCCAAGTAAGAATTTAGGCTCAGTTACAGTTTGCCAATCTGTAGTTCAAGCCCACCTCATTGCCTCTAAATCTTGTTCTGGCCAAATGAGCTATGAGCCGACCCAACATTGCCACCACCAATTCTACAATCAAGAATTATAATATATTAAAGTCAAAGGTTTTGAATTCGATTTTGACCAGATTACTTATAATTTAGACTTTTTATTGAACTGTCATGGTAGAAAAAACGGCCTCTTGCCTTTTTAGATAATTAATCTAACTACTACACCACACAATAGTTTTGTGTAACCATTTGTCAAAATAATATCAAAAGCAGTTAAATAGAGAGGGAACCCTAGCTGCATGGGTCATGCTTAGCACGGGTTTTTGTGCTAGTTATGTATTGAGTTTAACACTTCCAAACTAATAATACATCAGTTTTGGGTTGACCTCATACATACTAAACCTATCAGTCCAACCCAAGCCCAACCTATTGTATTTCAACGGCCAACCATTCCGATCCTAACCTATACTATAGGGTTAACATTTTCAATCCTATTAATAAATGGGTCGGTTGATTTGGGCTGCGACCCAAACCCAACTCAACCTATCAATTCTATTTCAAATGCAATTTACCAGAGAAAAAAAAAAAAAAGAATTTGTCCTCTTCAGATCCCACTAACCCCATGTGAAACATCAAATGCAGATGACATGGGCATCTCAGCTTTTTACCAGTTTTTCCTTGTATTTCAATATGGTCAGGAAAGATGAAGATTTGGGATTGGATATCCTCTGATATCATTAGACAAGGAGATAAGTAATGTCTTAATCCACAACACTACACATCACCTAATTCACCTACATTGTACCAATAAATTAGCAGCTGGCCACCTTTTTCATGTGAATCTCTTTTGGATTGAATTTAATAGTTAGATTGACAAGATGCCAAAGAAGAAAATGGCTCGAAGCAATTGAGGAGAGATGCCAGGAGTGTCAATGACCAAATCACTGCAACAAAAGAAAACATATGTGGCAAATTGAATGGAATAAGCTGGGAAGTGGATGGTGTTGAAATAGTTTAATCAAATAAGGTGGAATGTGTATTGCATATCCATAAATTGATGGTTTAGAGCCATGGGCCCATATTATGAACCACTCTGCCCAAGTGGAGTTTGTTTAGACATATAAGATTTGTTAATTGGACCGCGAAAATATGATTAGTCGTAATGTGTTGGCATGGATTTCCGTCAAGATGTGTGAGATCAAAAATTAGGAATATGTAGGTGTCTATATCTAGAAGTTTGTTTGTCTGTTTTCTTTTCTAAATTAACCCAACCTAGAAGTGTTTATATGGAAAACCCTCTTGCAGGAGAGTCTCTCACAGTTTGCATGAGAGATGACTTTTTTACCACGACGCGTGATCTTTCGGGATCAATATGGATACCTCGTGCCCAGTAATCCCTCGTAAATCAATATTCGCCCTAATTTGCTTAGAATTGTACTTCCCCTTGGATTGGATCTCAAAAGGTGTAACTTAAAAAATTATTAAATTTTAAGGACCTTAAATCAATGGTTTTTTTCTCAAAACCATGACACGAATGATACCTTTCGGTCACACCTATCCTCCTATGATTGGCATGCATTTAAGTAGGTCCTACTCATGCAAGTTGTGAGAAACATCTCAGGAGAGGATGGGCCTTTATTATACACATTAAAATAGTAGTTTATGAAGTTCTTCTTTCTCTTTAATCTATTTCTTTGAAAAAAAAAATTTAAGTTTATGCAAATCTTGCACAAAATAATATTATATATGGAAAATTTCAAATAAGTCCTAAAGTTTTTGCCTTATTTCAAAAAGGACACAAGTTTTAAAACTTTTCAAATTAGTCCCTAAGTTTTCCTTGAAGTTTTCAATTAAGGAAATTCATCCAATTAAAGCTATTTTTTGGCAACTTTTTTCTTCAATTTTTTAAAACTACCCAAATTATCCCTCAATGAAATAAAACCCCCATTCACTTCATCTATATTTTTTTCATTTTTATCACTGGCAGCCTTCCAGTGATCGAGGAAAACTTGGTACTTCGGCTAAATGTAGCAGCTGCCAAAACCATGTCATGGCTTTAAATGAAGGTACTATGGGTATTTTTAAAAAATTGAGAGAAAATGCCATAAAAATACCTTTAAATGACCAGATGTCCTTAATTGAAGTTTTATTTAAAAACTTAGGGACTAATTTGAAAAGTTTTGAAACTTGTGTCCTTTTTTGAAATAAGGCAAAAACCTAAAACTTTATTTAAAAATTTCCCTTATATACATATATATACACATATATTTTATCACGTGGGTATCCCTGAGGTTTTTGACCCAACAGCATTAATCCCTCGAGTGGAGCCAGTTAAACCCCACACAAACGCACACTACTGAGGCATGTTTCAAATAGAAGTGGCAATTGGGTCGGGCTGTGCTAAACGAGTCAAACCCATTTATTAAACGGGCTAGACAAGCCTAACCCGCATCCAACCCGTTTATTAAATGGGTTGGAAACCCCTAACCCACACCCACCACGAGTCAACCCGACCCGACCCACTTTAACCCGCATAACCATTGCGGGTTATACAGGTCGGGTCGACCCGCTTAACCCATATCCATCTAGTGAATCAATCGATTCAGCCATGGTTTCCTACTTGACAAAAAATGACTTTTAGGCTCAAATTTGGTCTAATATCATTTCAACAATCATTTGATGCACATTAACTTGCTTTCCATTAATAAAAGGGGTGAGGTTAAATTGGTTAAGGTCCATTCTTTTAGTATAATATATATTCTAAATAATAAAAATAAAAATGGAATAACAAAACTGTTAGAAATAAAATAGTTTTTTTCATAAAGATAAAAAGATACTATAGAATTGAGTGATAACTGTGAGGAATAAGGCAATGAATATGGAACGATGGAACTAGAATAACCGTAAGGAATAACCCTACAGTTAAGTTAATGCACACTCACGTACATTCTTAAATAAGTTTTGGTTATCTTAAATACAAGAATTAATGCGGGTTGTGGGTTTTGCGGGTTGAGCGGGTAAACCCTAACCCGACCCGCTTAATTGCAGGTCATGAATACTTGACCGTGATCAACCTACCTATCAAACGAGTCAGGTTAAGCAGGTAATACGAAGGTCAGGTCGGGTTGGGTCATATTTTGCTACCTCTAGTTTCAAACAAAGGATATGGGGAGTAAACCCATGCCTTATACCACTCTTGACTCCACCAACTCCCAGGTGGGGAATAAAACACATTTTATCTGCATGCATGCATAATTAATATATAATATAACTTCATCTAAAATTACCCCCAAATGTGAATAGAGGTTAACAGTAAAACTCTGTTTCTTACTAATTACAATGGGATAGTTGCTTACTTAGAATAAGACAATGAATGCGAATATGATTAGGACCGCTCATCAAGAGGCACAATATAGGCTTCACTGGTATGAATTACACTGAACAAACAACGGTAGCCTCCAAATAAAAGAGGTTTTCATTTATTTGCATGGAATTTAATTGCTAAAAAGTTCTAGATGTATGTTCCTAAAATTGCTTAAAAGTAGTGAAGACAGAAGATCAATAAATGTATATAAAATAATCTCTCTTTTATTAATTCAAATCCCCCACCTCTTCGACAATCCTCTATTGTAACCCGTTGTACCACGAATTCCAAGGAGTTCAGTTCTATTCAAACAAACCATCAAAAAAAAGCCCGGGCTTAGAAAAATGAAAAATATTTTTTATAGTATTGTTAGTTATTTTCATTCATTTTGAGGATATGGACAACTGTTAATTAAAAAAAGAATTAAGAAAGAAAAAAGTATTTTTAATTAAATGACATTTTCGTTACTATTCATTAAATGGTATTGTCATTAAGAAAGAAATTAAGAAAGCAACTAAAACAAGACTGAGCAAGGAAATGATAAACCTAAACAGAAGATATTATAAATAAATTAAAAGAGGAAAAAGGGAATATGAAGAGGAGATGCACTAAACCATAGAAGGGAGAGCAAAACTATTACATATTTGGGGAAATGTGGAAGAATAATGGAGGAGTCATTATTGAATAGAAAAGAGATAAATTATTAACTATATTGAGGCTGATTTCTCAATTAAAATCAATCTCATGTGTGTGTGTATATATATGGGCCATTAACTATATTTCCAATTGAAAGAGATAAAAGGTTCAGAACCATGAAATGTCAAGTCCAAACTGAACAGGATCTGGAGGAGGGATCGACTTTGCCCAATGAACCCTACTTCAAGCACACACGCTCGGTGCAAGTCTAAGGCCCTATTTCTTTAGTGGAATTCTTGCCAGGAATTCACCATGTCCAAGAATTCTTGGACATGATGTCACATGCCGTCCCCTTAAATCTCTAAATTTCATATTTCTTCACTAGCGTTTTTGGATTCTAGCCATATGAAATATTTCTTTTAATACTTGGGAATCCAGGAATTTCACTCCCTTTGTATTTTGGTGGAATTCCTGGATGCTTAAGTTGAAAGGAGCATCCAGGAATTCCACTGTGTCTGGGAATTTAGGAATTCCCCAAACAGGAATTCCTCGAATTCCAGAAAAGAAGCAGGCCAATTGATAATCCATGTCGTATTAGTTACCTATGAGGTTGTGACCGCACAGAAAAGGTTAGTTGAAATTTACTTTGAACTTTTGGGCTCAAACTAGGGCCTAAACCCCTTCCAATGCCTACTTTTGGTCAGTTTTTTTGGGCCAGAAGTGAAATTGGGATTTTGTTTTCTAGGCCTCAACTGGGCCACAGACAACCCTACTCCACTACATGTAAACTATGGGGATGGAACTTAAAAAAAGGAAGTGATTTCAACTTCGCTAATGTCATGCATGATATGTGGGAAGGCCCGTGTATGGGATCCACAAAAAGTCCTATGTTAATTCACTTTTGATCAAAGGGGAGGTCATTTGTTGGTTTTGACATTGATTCTTCATTTTTAACCACTTATGATATGAATTCATATAAACTATAATGCTAACAAACTGACCGTGATTGTATTTTGTAAGTATGTGGTTTTTTAAACATTTATTTGATATTGGTCTTATATATAATATCTTAAAATGCTCAAGATGATTCCGGTGTTTAAGGTATACTTCTTGTTTGACAAACCAAATCAATTAACGTGAGCTTCGCAACCATGTGGTATCAATTATACTATATAAAGCTAAAGGCCTTTTGATTTAATTTTGACAGGCAATTTTATTTTTAACCAATTGTTATGCTTCCAAACTCTCTCTCCATTACTCATGCAACTACCCACTCATTTTTTTCACCAAACCACTTATGTTTCGGTTGTTTCTTTACCTAACTATTCCCTTTCTGCTCTCATTTCTCTATTTATGTTTTATGTAACTTGCCCTATGGAAAGAGGTAACTATTTTTAATATATGATGAAACCTTATTGGATGCCCATGCGCCTAATTATGAATCAAGCCCAAGAAAGCTGTTTACAAGTCTATTCTTTGGTCTCCCCTCCTCTTAAAATTAACGTTGATGGTGTGTTAAATGGTAATCCAAGCCAGCGGGAAATGGAGGCGTGCTTCGGATTGTAGGGGGAGAGGTCTTATTTATATTCTCTAAATATGTAGGCATTTGTGATTCTAATGAAGCGGAGGTCTTGACGATCTTGGAAGCTCTTTGTTGCTTCGCGAGAAATTTTAATGGTGACTTTTTTATGGACAATGATTATTCTAATACGGTTGCTTGGGTGTCTAATTGAAGGACTAACTCTTGGAAGTTTCAATTCCTCTTTAACGAAATCCAATCATTGCTACCAAGTTTAATGTTGTTTTCCGCCATGAGCTAAGGTCAACTATCGAAAGCTTTTATGTAAAGTCAGATAATTTTTACACTTTTCTTTTTGTAAAAGTGGTTGTATCAAATATGAATCTATTGAAGCTCGAGGGGTACCTCAGTTGACTAGGACCACAGTTCACTCTCGCAAGTTGATGGTTCGAAATTGTGCTACCACACTAAGGTCATAAAGGATTTACCTGGCTCCTCCTATGCCCGTAAGGATTAGTCCGGTCCAAAGGGCTGGGACACCATTCGTTATAAAAATAGACATGAATTTATTGTAATATTCAAAAGCATTATGCTTTCTATGCTTTTTTGTAGATAAACAATTGCACAAACGTGCCATAAATAATCAGGCCGTTGAATGTTGATAATTGTGTGACCGAGGCAATGAAATTGATGACCAACACATAATGATATAATGAACTTTCTATGTTGACCAATTACTTCATGATCATAGATCACACAATTATTAACATCTTATTAATCTTATCTTCTTTAAGTTGACTATAGGCTAAATTCTAAATCTTTTTTCTTAGGCTAAATTTCAAAGCCCTCTCATATTATATTTTATAGGAGTGAATAAATCTTACAAACTTTGGCACATATCTTATTTTGAAAGTAATAGAGAGCATACTGCTAAGGATTTAAATCCATACACCATTTTGCTTTTTATATGAGGCAACTTTCTTAATAAGGGCAGAGGACCAAATTTCTAGAAGCTAATGCAAAAGTACTGAAGCTACTCCATTACACCCATGGGCTGTGCTGCCCTCACAAGAGTCAACAATGAGCAATGTGGGGATCTAGTGATTTGTGTTCCATGTCTTTTAGGGCACGTTTGTGTGCAATTGACAAAATGGACTCCATGGAAAACTTTTTCCACCTTTAGTGGAAAATTAAGTTAGACACTCTTCTATTGGAAATGATTTTCCACGAAATCATAAAAAAGTTAAATTTTTTTTTTTTTTTGCTTTTTTCTAAAAAAAATAGCTACACCAAACATGGAACTTTCAACAAATAAATAAAAAGTTCTCATTTTCAATACCTTTACCACAAAACCACGGCTACACAAATATGCCCTAGTAAAAAATATATAAACCAATCATAAATGGTTGAATGCTATTAATTAGTGTCTCTGCACGAGTCGTAGAAGAGAAAACCATGTTTCTTTTTCCTTTCACCACTTTCCGACCTGAGATGATAGGATTTGCAGGTCTTCTCAAAAGCAGAAAGGACATCTAAAAAAGCATTCTATTCACTTGAAACAGCCGAACTCCCACTATTTGTGTGGAAGAGTGCCTTACACAAAGACCTCCTAAAATTTAAGGGAAAGAATCAGTCATATCCACCCTTGGCAAAACAAAATGTAATACTAAACCCACCCTATATATTCTAACAGGAAAAAAGAAAGAAAAAAAAAAAGCCCCTTCTAAGCAACCTGACTCTAGGGGTGTTTATGAGTCGGGCCAGCCCAAGTTCGATCCAGGCCCAACTCGTTTTGGCCTAGGGCTTGGATATGTAATAGAGGATCATTTTATAATTGGGCCAGGGTTGGATTAAGTGGAAGAAAGCCAAAAGCCTGGCCCTTCCCGCGAGAGCAAGAAATGCATGTAATTTGATTTAATTAGTCCAAACAATTGCCTAGTTCAGCCCGCCCCAATTGATTGGAAAGGAGGGCTCAGACTTGACTTGACATTCACGGCTCATGTTAGGCTTGAGTTGGGCCCGGGCCATTGTTTCTAGAGCCGGTAGGGCCCCGCCCATGAACACCCCTACCTGAGTCGGTTGCCTTCCCCACCAAATTCATATCCTAACCATCCAAATACCGAAAACTCATCAGAATCCGATCCTGTGGCCACGATCATTTCCACTCGCTGCCCCACTTGTGCTTCCATCACAGAAATAGCCCGGATTTCCCGACCAGCCACCACATGTACGGCTAGCCAGATCCCACGTGGTGCTCCCGTTGGCAACCCATTCGCAATAAAAAGTCAAAAAGAAAACGAAATGGCGGCAACGCTTTACCATAACTACCTGGCTGCTCAAGCCGCCAACGAACGTTCACAGCATTGAAAAATCTCTCTCTCTCTCTCTCACTTCGATGGCTTCAGTTTCTATTCCTTCTGCTTTCCTCCTTCAGAGACCCTCGCCTTGTTCTCTGTGCCCGCTATCATTCCATCAATCGCAGCCGTTTATTTCGTCTCCTCTGCGATTTCGATCGGGAGATAGGAGCTCTGGAATTAGGTTTTCTATCTGCAGAGCCTCTGCATCTGTCACCTTTCGAGATCTAGAAGCCGATGATTTTCGCCATCCTCTCGACAAACAGGTGACGATCGGTTCCTCGTCCTTTTCGTGTTTTCGTGATTTGTTATGCGTCTCATCTTAGAGTGGAATTCGATTTCTGTTACTATATTTGAGATGTGGTGTTATTGTAGAAGTGGTTTTTGAAGCTGTTTAGTGATTTTGAGTGATGTAGGAGTTTTTTGTGTTTTAGGGTTTTGGTTGGGAAATTGACATTTGGAACAGGACTGGTGTTTGAAACTTGGAATTGAAGCTGTTAGCAGTTAGAAAAGAAGTTGGATGCTATTTGATGATTTACGTTTCAGAGGTGTTTGTTAAAATACATAGAAATTGAATACATAGGGTGGTTAAAAAAATGAAGATCAAAGGTGAATTTTAAAAAATGAGCATCAAATAGCTTCTAAAACAAACAAACAAAAATGATCCGCCTGATCGTTCTTTGAAAGATGTGAATTTTTCATATCCGTTAATATAATGGAGAGAACTACTCTTCTATCCAGTCATATGTCACTGGAGTGGCATTAATATAATAATTCTACCATAATGATAGGTGGACTCAATCGTGAGATTTTTTGGAGATACACGAGAAAGACAGAAAATTAGATCCCACTGGGGTTTTTTTTTGGGGATACATTTGAGCGAGGATTAATTAAATTGAGCCAACCCATGCTGTGAGGGTTGCAAATGGGTATCCGATTCTCTGATTACTCGGAAGTTATGACCTGGAAAAAATTGGGTTTGGAACCTATTTTAGGTTTCGATTCATAAACAGGTCCGGGTCCTGAATCTAATTTAGGGTCCGATTGATAAACAGGTCCGGTTCTGGGTCCATATAGGTTTCGACCCGTGGACCTGGGACCTGGCATATGAGACTTTGATATTGCAATTTGTACTTTAAAACTAACTCTTTTTGGGCATTCTTATGTATAATACTGGATGTTGTAGACTTGATGCATTGTTATAAGTTGAATGATATGCTTATTTTAAGAAAAAATGAAGAATAAAGAGAAAATAGAAATGATTTTGGAACTAGATTCGAGTCCTCTAGGTGGACCCAATTTTGGACCCGGATCTAGGTTTTCTTATCGAAACCCGGGTCTGGAACCAACAAAACAGATTCCGATTCAAAACCGGACCTGGAACCAGAACCGTTATTCAAAAACGAGTCCGGGTCCACTATGGTTTTGATCCGGAACCGTCCCATTTGCAACCCTTGATGCTGCCACTGGTATGTAGCGGGCAAGAAGAATTGTACTGTGGGGCTTATTTCATTTCCACACATCATAAGGAGAATATGGATAAAGGAGTGAATGTTATTTTGTGTCCTGTCTTGATTTGGAAGCTAGGCACACTTTTTTCAAGTTTTGGGATCAGGTTGGACCAAGGTTTAAAAAACAGGACTCGGGACCCGACTTGTTCATGGCCGAGTCCTAGTCGACTCGCTGAGTCGCATGGGACTCGGCCGAGTTGGGCTGAGTCCCAACATCAGAGGACTCGGTCGAGTCGCATGGCCGAGTCCCATGGGACTCAGCCGAGTCGCAATAGTCGCATGATTCAAGTCCGAGTCACATGCGACTTGGCTCGGTATGTGCCGAGACTTGGACTCGGCCGATTTTTTAAATCATGGGTTGGACTTACTTCATTCACCATCCCACTTTCACTGGAAGCTAAAGCCTGACATAGAAAAGTTCCACCATTCACCAGTTGTGAGACATTGGTCATTTATTTTCATTAATTAATTCGCAAGGATGTCTAGATGTTGCTTTTGTATTGATTTGTTCTTTTCATTTCTCAGAATACGTTGCTTTTGAGGGCGATTCCTGGGTTGAATGAATTTGGCAAGGCTTTATTAGGTAACATTAAAATGCACTATTTGGTTCAGGAGCTCAAATCGCTGTTTTAGTTGATTTTTTTTCTCTCTGTTTTTTTTTTTTTGGGTAATTTCATTAGGTTTTCGTATAAACTGCTATTTAAGAATCGATGGCTCATTCAGAAAAGGTCTGTAGCATTGAATTTAATAACATCATTTGAGATGGTCATTGTGTACTTAAAACATCTGCCTCTGGAGCCATTCAAAAATGAAAAGAAAAAATCTTCTGCTATTGAACAAGAGCCCATAGCACAGTTGGAAGGTGCTCATTGTCACAACCACTAGGTTGTAGTCATATTAGCAATAAAAAAACAAGGAGAAAAAGGAAAGAAGGAAAAAGGAAAAAAAAAAAGTGCCGTTGGAAGTCTGTCTTCCATTTCCAACACATCCCTTATTAAGTAATATTTTCTTCAACGTCAATTATTAATTATGCTTTAAAAGACCAAGGATGGCAAAGAGGAACTATTAACACTCAGTGAAGTGGTGTGTATTCTGGGGTTGAAAAGAAAGATAATGACCATAGGGAGGAGCTATTAACCATTGAATCGTATATCCTGGGCAAAGAAGTCAAGCAACACCTGTACATTCAGGTTACGGATTCTGATTGGTTGACTGCTTTCTCACCTCCTATGAATTCCTGAACCATGCCACTCGCTAAAATTTGCATGCATGCTACTTCCATGTGCATACTACATCAAAAGCACGTGCCTCTGCAATAAAATCTTTGGATCTCATGTGTTTTATTGAAGTTGAGGGACCAACCAGACATAGTGCAAACTTTGTGGAACCACCTCTCTTTAAAATGCATGAAAAGGGCCGTAGCACAGTTGGTAGGCGCCTAGTGTCACAACAATAAGGCTGCAGGTTCAAGTCATGTTCCCATTAAGAAAATAATAATAGTGAATAAATCTGAAGTTTGAGATCCAGGTCCTTAATATTTCAATTTTCCGTTATCTTTTATTGGAAGAAAATACATGTCCTTATTTCTTATTAGGAAACTGATTTTCTACTTATGTACAATTGTTCGCTTTGGAGTGGCAACTTTGTCCACATTAACTTATATTTTCTCCATCCTTAATTTAAATATAAAATTTTGAATTTCTGGTACTTAATACTGTAATAACAATTTTTTAATTGAAAAAAGAGAAATGTCCTAAATTAGAAAACTAATTTTCTTCTTATGTACAATATGAAGCTTTAGA
Organism: Persea americana; assembly: GCA_029852735.1. Lineage (NCBI taxonomy): Eukaryota > Viridiplantae > Streptophyta > Magnoliopsida > Laurales > Lauraceae > Persea > Persea americana. Next base: position 90,482,178 of record CM056810.1, read on the forward strand.
ATATGAAATTTGAATTCCTGGTAACTTATTTTTCCAATAACAATTTTTTAATTGGAAAAAGATACATGTCCTGAAATAGAACGCTGACATTCTACTTCTGTAAAATATGAAGCTTTAGAGCGGCAACTTTGTCTGACAAAAGAGAAATGTAAAATATGAAGCTTAAACTCTGCCCATTCCTTTCCAGCTTTACTAATTTCAATTTATTGAGGGGCTTTGATACAAATGAGAACTCATCAAATTAAGTAATATCTTCTGGTTTGATGTCCTTCTAGTAGTGAGCATAATCTACATTTCTGTTCTTATAAAAATTTGATTCTCTGCTGATGTTTCTGTTTCCATTCTGTTATTTACTGAAACAATTGCTGCATATACAGGTCCAGTTGCAGAGCAGGTCATGGTTCTAGAGAATATAGGAACGTCTGTTCTTGTTACTGAAAATCAGGTTATCTGAAACTTTCCACAGTAATATTTATGAGGAGCCTGCTGCATGTTCTGAGTTTTTCCTTATATTTTTCTCTTCATTTTGATGAAATCGTTCCTTACCGATCAAAGAAAGAATATATATTTACGGGAGGATCATTTGGTTTGAGGAAGTTAAAACTTTTGAAATGTGATAGTAATATAAGAATTTAGGTAGATTGGAAACTCAAAATTGAGTGGGGTCGAGCTTGAGGTCACACCTCACCCCACCCCCTCCACTTCCCGCTTTCTCTCTTTCCCTCCCTCTAAGATCATGAAAAATGATTTAAAATTTAAAAAAAGGGAAAAAATTGGATTGGGAAGGTGAAACCATTTTTTATGGGAAGATGAAAGGGCTTTGATTTTTTTTTTTTGTACCATCTTTAGAGATCTAAATGATGATGGCTAATGATGACCTAATGTGTAATCTTGAGATCTCAAGAGCTATGATGCCAAGATACGGCATGGATATGGTAGGGACATGCCATGGACACAGCAAGGACATGGATTTTACACATAAAAAGTGAAGTATCATATATGATACGACACGATATGTTGCCCAGTTTGAAGTATCCTTGCATCATAGCTCAAGAGACCATTTGATCTAAATATAAATGAATTGTGATTACATTTCTTTTCTGGGTTATGATTTATTTTCACCAAAATAAGTGGTCATTATACTTTCATGATTTTTCCTTGGTGGATCCTGCCTGCAAATAATAAATTAGGGGGAAAAAGGGATAGCAATGTGTTTTCACTTTTCTTATGCCTGATATAACTGCTCACTGTGCTCTCTTACCTTTCTGTTTACAGTTTCTGTTATGCATTTTCAGCTTTCTGATCTTCACCAACTAATGCTTGAGGCTGCTAGAGTCCTAAACATTGAGGCTCCTGATCTTTATGTCCGCCAAAATCCTCTTCCTAATGCATACACATTAGCTATCAGTGGCAGGAAGCCTTTCATTGTTGTACATACGAGCCTTGTGGAGCTATTGACCAGAAGAGAACTGCAGGTCTTCACACCTACTCTTTGTTGTAGTGATGCTTCTGAGTTCTGATCATTGTCACCTTACTCAAACAGTTTCTTTTGACATTGGTGACTAAGTTTAATTACTGCTTAGATGGAACTTTTAAAGTACCAAGTGGTGAACAGTGCATTATAACTCTTGTAAAATCCTTTGCAGTGTGAAAAGGCAGAATTTTTTTATTTTTCCTATTTTGAATCAGTGACAGCCAATGATACATTGCTCAAGTATTGGGATCTGGTTATTGGCTGCTTGGTGCTTATAGTAACACTTCCAACTCTTGAATGTAGATTCTTGGGCACGTAGTTAAGAAATTATGGATAGTTAATTTATTGGCAAAACTTGACTGATATAGCTGCTAGTTTCATGCATATTTGTCATGTGGCATCTTCAGTAGAAGTTTACCTGCTAGCATAGTTATGTGATTCAAGGACTGACTTTGTCTACAAAATATGGTACATGATGAGAAGGTGCTCACTATTGCAACCTTGAGGTTGTGGGTTCAAGTCATGTTATCAATAAATAAATGAAAATAATATGGGGTTCATGTGCATTGTGCAAAGTAGATCCATCAGAGTTGTTTTTTGTTTTCTTCCGTAGAGGTCAAATTTTACGTCAAAAATTATGGATGGATGACATGAAATTGAGTGTGTTTGATGGGTTGCTTATTATCTTTTGAGTTGTGGAATTTTGACGAGTATTGAAGAAGCTATTATCTACTTTTTGATAGTGTAACTTGGAGTTACAGATTACAGTATATTTTAGTTGCTTCTTGTTGAAGTGTTTTAGTTGAGGCAAAACATATTAAATTCATGTTAGGAAGTAACAATTGTTACAATTTAGAATCATACAGTCACACTATAAGATTGCTCTTAGTTTTCTATTTAAGCTATTGCTTTCCTCATTGTTGAAAATCTTATTTTCTAGGGATTTAGTTGAAATCAAGGGAGATCTAGTTTCGTTGCGAGGCCATAGGTAGTGCTGGACACGATTTTCTAGATGAAGAATGGAAGCTTGTTTTAGGTTGTTGCTTGATCCCATCAACTTAGGTTTTGAATTTTCTTCTACTCTTGAGCTGTACCTAGTTAGGATTAGAGGTTTTTATTTATTTATTTATGAATTTTACAGTTCCCACAGCCCACATCTTCAGTTGTACTTGTTGGGTTTCAACATTGGGTTTTACTAATTCTTTTCTAATATTATTTTATATTAAATTAGGTTTAATCTTGGAATTCTGTAGTGTTAGTATTATGGGCTATGATTTTTGAAAATGAGCTTGAAATTTTCTTTTATGTTATGATTTAGATTATCTCTTATTTCACCTTATGTTTTAACTGAAAAGCCTAGTTATAGAATTAATGCATTCTTTCCTTGTTGAATTTTTGGGCAATTAGATTTTGGATTGACTCGAACAATCTTCCACAAGTATATTCAACTCATGGATCACTTGTGATACATCATTCCATTTGATCCCACTGTTGAGGAGCTTGTTGTTTAACAAGCTTTTTTCATCATACTCATGTACAAAATGTCTTCTTGTGTAACCAATCATTCATACTCATGTTCAAAATGTCTTCTTGTGCAACCAATCTTTTGGAGAAAACAATATTTCAAATAAATAATTAATCTCATAAATGCTTTGAATGGTTTTCCTTTGGAGTAACTTGAATTGAGCTTTGGTAACTATGTAACTGCTTTTGATGTGAGATGACTTTATTGGCTTATTTTGTTGAGATTTATTTCTTAATAGGCTGTTTTCGCACACGAGTTGGGTCATCTGAAATGTGACCACGGTGTGTGGTTAACGTTTGCAAACATACTTACTTTGGGGGCTTACTCTGTACCTGGTAAGTCGTGTTTTCATGAATATTGCATTTTAGTTATGCATCACACTACTTTACATATACCATCATTGCTCTGTAGCCCTTGATGGCTTCTGCATTCACAGGGCTTGGTGGATTGATTGCCCAAAGTTTGGAAGAACAGCTATACCGGTGGATCCGAGCAGCAGAGCTAACTTGTGACCGGGCAGCCCTTCTTGTTGCTCAAGATCCTAAGGTAGACTGAACGAACTATTCTTACTAGGATGGACTGTGCCTAATATAATTTGTACGTACCTTTGCTTTCTAAAACTTCCAACTCCAGTTTTTTTTTTTTTTTTTCTCATAATATCTTGATATTTTTGAAATATTTGCCAAATTTGAAAATATTGCAAGAAGATTGTGTCATCATTAGAATAAAAGTGGGAAAATCAGGAAAAATCTATCAAAACTGGTTATAATATTTTATATTTATTTTCATTCATTTGTTATTTAAATTTATTAAATTTATTTTTTGCTACATTTTCTTGATGATGTCCCAACAAAAATATCAAAATTTGAATGTATCCCGACATTTCTCAGTGATAATAATTTTCTGAGAATGATATTTTTGACAATGGGGAGGGGGCAACGTAGTCAAGGTACAAGCTGCCAACCAGGCTCCAATCATTCTGGAGCTCAAGGTGCAAGGGGTGTGCCTAGGTGCTAGCCGAAGAATGCCTAATGCACCTGCTATGAAAACAAGAAAATAAGCCTATATCTGTATGTGTGTTTTCAAGAATCAGATATAATACTCTTATACCCTTGAGGCCTTGACCCTGTTTTTCTTTCTCTATATTGCAACTCTCTTTTTCCTTGGATGAAATTTACCGTTATGACGAGCCCATGAAGGGGCTCACTGGTATGCACCAACCAACCTAAAAATAAGCTACTAGTATGCACATAATTAAAACTCGCAAGCGCACAAGATCACTATGTAGTGTAGTGAATTGTAAGTACGAGGTCGATCCTACGAAGACTTGTGATAAAATAATGTCAAAAGCAACTAAAAATCAGAATATTAAAATAGACAGTTGAATGACGAAAAGTTGAATTAACTACTAAAAAAAAAATAGTAATTTAAACTATCAAAGCTAAAGGGAAAATAATCTAAAACACACAACTAATACTAGAATTGAAAAACAGTAATAATGAATGAACTAGGGTTTCATCTACTCCCCTAACCAACCCTATGCATGTCCCTTATTACCCTTTAATAAAAAAATCAGAATTATTAGTGACATCTATCAACCTAGACCATGGCATATGCGTCTAGATTACTATTCCCCTATACCTAATTCATGAGTGGCATACTACATGAATTGTTCATTATGATGCAAATACTAAGCATGGCATATGTCCTAGTCAAAACACACATAATGCATAAAAACAATGGGAATGATAAATGCATGAGTCTAAGCATGGCATATACTTAGATTATTCATGGTTCTAAACCCTAGATGCTTAATTATCAAGATCAATCAAAATTAAGTTAGCTACTCTTAAAATTAATTGAACATGGCATGGTTGGCATGGCATATACACAACTCATCAATTAAAAACATGGTTTAGAATCTCAACTAATAAAACTGAAATCTAAAGTAAAAGATGCCAAAAGAAACTACATAGAACTAGGCTAGGGTTTCAACTACACCCTAACCCTAAAAAGTTTAGCTACTCATGTCTGGAATTGAAAACAAAATAGAAAATAGAGCCATAAGAAAAAAAAAATTAGAAGATTGATGGTGATGAAGTGGACGCCCAGCAGCTTGTTCTTCTTTTCCTCGCTTCAAAAGCTCTCCAAGATGCTCCAAAGAATGCTCCAAAGGTGGTTGTACGGCAGCTAGGGGTTTTGGGATGATGATGGTTGGTTTTTGTGATGATATGGTGCTGAAATAGAGGCTGGTATTATTATGGACGTGGCTAGGGTTTTATATGGGATATATATGCTGGACGACCACCTCTTCTTTTCCTCTTATAAGTCTTGCAACAGCCCCTTTTAGCAAGTAGTTCTCTTGTATGATTAGGTTTCCATCTTGCTTTACAATTTGACTTCCTAATAATGAAATAGGAGTCTTCTTTCTTAATAAACAAGACTTTCTAAATCTGATCCTACTTGATCTTCTTGAAGATTCCTCACATGAGGCCCATAAATATGAGAATTATTTAAAATAGATTAAATGTGAAGCTTTTATCATAAAAGTGGGCCCATATGGTGCGTGCAACATTGATTGTGGGACCCCCTCCTTAGACTTCTAACTTGGTTTGAACTCTTCCTTTAAACTTTCCTTATTTTTCTCCTCCTCCATTCTTGGGCTCCACTTTAACTTGAATAAGACTTTCTAAATTCTGAAATTCAGCTTTTAGCAATGGATGTGGGCCCCCCTTGGGCGTGTAACCCTATGTTGGGTTTCTTCTATTTTCTTCTTTGATTTGAATTGTAAGTTGTCCAAAGAATTAGACAGTAGTCTTGAAATCTGAAATATCTTGGATGGGACCTACCTTGGCCCTACTCGATGATTTACGCCCATCATTCTCTTCATTAATTCCTCTCTTTTTGCTCCTTTTGACCTTTACATAAAAATTAACAAAACTATGTAAAATCAAATAAAATAACTATGACTAGCATAAGATAAATCAAATATTAGGGCTCAGATTGTAAACAATTAAGCACTTATCACTCACTACTGCAACCTTGAGGTTATGGATTCATGTAACTTTACCAATATATGGAGAAAAAAAAAGAGAAGGTGCTGATACAAAAGTTTATTCAATATCATTATTAACTAAATAATAGCCATTTGGGGATGGTTTAAAGGGCCGAAACACTAAATTAGGTCACGTAGAGATTCTCACACGGTGGAAAATAAACTTCAAAGTAAGAAAAAAAAAACTTTTATTAAAGAAAAAAAAAACTTTTATTTTTCTTCAGCTCTATCTTATTATAAAACATATCCATATCTTTATAGGAAACCAAAACCGTAAAAGTGAAAGTTTTAAGAATAGGAGACTTTATCTAACCTAATCAAATTTCTAATTAAAATCCTAGTTGCGTCTTAATGAACACATTCTCGCTAAAATTTACTTAAAACAGAAACTATATCTAACCTAATCAAATTTCTAATTGAAATCCTTGTCACATCTTAATAAATACATTCCTACTAAAATTCTAATGAAAAAAATTTCCTTTTTGCTATGGATGAGTTGTCACAAACTCTTTTCTTTCGGACATAAAATTTGGGCAAGGGTTTTGACAAGGCTGGCCCACCGTATTTACATCTGACCATGATACCTACTACAACATATTCATAATTCATAAATTAAAGCAGTGTATTAGATAAACTCATGAAAAAAATAAAAAAAAATAAACAGTTTTAAAAATTAATAAAAAGTTTTAATTTTCAATGTGAACCAAAAAAAGTAAAATATTCAGAGTGTTTTAATAAAAAGATCCAATGTTTCATAGACATCTGACAGATGCACTGGGTTTCAACAAAAGACTAGACTTGTTACTATCGGCCGATTGTTACAGTCAGCTGTAACAGATGAACTCCCCTGTTGATTTGTCCCTTTTTTCTGAAAAATTCCTTCTCTTAAGTTCCTGAAAACCTCTCTTTTTTGAGTTTTTTCTAGAGGCTTGTTCTAAAAACCCTAGGAGCAAAAGAAGGAAAATGTTAGTGCTGTGATTTTAAGACATGAAAATTTAAGTTTTTCAGGCTATAGATTTCTACATGGCCCAAATAATGGACCTATGATGCCTGGATGGTTGTGAAACTTAAAAAACAAACTATCATTAGGTCCCCTGCACATGCTTCCCATTCCCATGAAATGCCACTATGAAAATGGACCTTACAACACATCTCTACTGCACCACCTGCAATACCCGTACACCACTGGTATAAATTTGCATTTCATTTGTAGTAGAAAATACAGTTATTTTAATGGCTCCGCTGATGTGGCTAAAATAGTTTTTTGATAGTTGGTATTGTTATACTTTATCTGTAAATTTGTCTCACTGTACTAAGCATCAGTTTTCATTGTTGTATCTGTAGGTGGTCATTTCTGTTCTTATGAAATTAGCTGGAGGCTGCCCATCCCTAGCAGATCAACTTAATGTGGATGCATTTTTGGAGCAGGCACGCTCCTATGACAAGGCTTCTTCAAGCCCAGTTGGCTGGTACATAAGGTGATGATATTTCTTTAATGAGGCACTGGTTGATTCTAAATTATGTTTTTTGTTTTTTTAGTCACTTGTTCAAAAGGACCTGACATTCTTCTATGAGCCGTACATTCTCACTCCGTTAGAATTGGTCCTTGCTCCAATATCCCCACTACTACAATTGTGGTGGCTTGTGAAAGGACAGTCACTCTCAAATCTCAATCATCAACATCTTATGAGAAAAAAGAAAAGACAAATCATTTAGTTGGGGTGATTTCTCCAATATCTCCCATCCATAGCAAGGACCACTGCAGAAATGGTTTGGCCATCTGAAAATGTGTGGCCTCACGTGTACAGTAGGCTAGGTTAAATGGTGCATTTGAGATTGTGTGTGTCCTCTTTCTTTGTTCTTTGTACATAGCATGGTGAAGTTGGAGAATCAATTTTTTTTGGTTTTTGAAAATTAAGAACTCAAAAAGTTTATTGTCTTCTTTCAGGAATGCTCAGACAAGGCAATTATCACACCCACTGCCTGTTTTACGTGCCCGTGAGATTGACCAATGGTCAAGAAGTCGGGATTATCTATCGCTTTTGAAACGTGCGACACAGCTGGAAGCTGTTCAGAAAGTTTGATATCACAGTGATGACTTAAGTTTAAAATTACACTGCAGCCTGAGTGAATGCTGGTGTAAGTGTAAGTATCCAGGCCTGTCCCACTAAACCTTTTTTAATTATTTCTTGTAGCTGTTTCTATTGAGGCAAGGGGTGGCAATAATCGGGCTGGTTTGATTCCTTAGGGCCCATTCCCAAACACTATATTCATAGGTCAGGTTAGGGTCTATTCAGGTTGGTTGGAAGGTTGAGTGGTATTTATTGCTTCAACCCGAATCCAACTTATTTTCTATTGATTTGTAAATGTCAAGCTGAATCCAGAATTAGCCAAGTGTGGGCTGGACTGGCAGGTGGGGCTGGCATTTGACATTCCTAATTAAGGTTCTCTTTGGTTCACATGCATCTATACACTGCATTGGACCCATGGGCTTAATGATCTGGCTCCCAGGTTCTTAATTATCTGGCTGCTGTCATACAAATGGGTGACAAAAAAGAGCACTGCCAAAAATCAGTACTTAATTGAAAGGGGCCATTTATTGGGTCGACAGGATTGTTCATTCTATGCTCCGCACATTATGGGACTACCAATGAATAGTCCAGATCATGTACACTTATGCCATGTCTCCAATTCGAGTGAAGCTTACTAGATGAGGGAATCGATGACTGAGGAAATTTGGTGATGAACTGGCCTCAACTTTTAAAGCTGCAAATCTGCTTCCAAGGCCTGCATCGAATGTCAATAACTGGACAAACGGTTGGATTTAAAGGTCTCATATGGAATAGTTAAGAAGGCCCCTACATGAGCATGACCTGATGATTGTAACCATCAGTTCTAGAGCCCCTACCTGGACTTTGGACCCTTTTGAAAAATGGTCATTATAATAAGATGGTACTACATTTGCCAGCCTCTGAAGGAAGACTTTAAATCCCACTTTACGCCAGTAATTGGCATCACTTGAATTGGGCCCACGCAACCTTCTTGTTGGTGGTTCATAGCTTAAGTTCTTCTTGATTAATAGTGATTAGTTTACATTTATTTTGTTTACTCCTAATTAATTCCTTGCCTGATTGCTGCCTTCCAAAACAACAGATACTTTGTTTATAGCGAAGGAATCGAGGAAGAGGAAAGGATGGAACATAGCACTCCATTTGAAATCAGATCGGTTACATATCACTCATCTCTGTTGTGAAAATTTGTGAACATAGGGAAATGCAACAAGTTTTAGTCTTTGTAAGTATAAATTGTCGGCCTTGGAAGCTGGGAAGGCATTATTTTATCAATCCATTGCAATCACAACTCTGTATAATATCATGTAGTGAGTTGTAATTATATATTTCATTAAGTGGCCTCTGTAAGTGCTTTTCCCCACTGTCAACCCCTTATTTTACTCCCTATATTCTGTACGGTGGCACACATCCAAGCCAAAAACCAAATTCTGGCCTCTAGAATCAACATCCGGATTGGAGGTACGGGGTATGATTCTCGCTCTTGTTGTTATGCTCGATTCAGGTCTGAGCTCCCATAAGAGCACCTTCCACCTGTGCTATTGGCCATTATTATTAATATTATAATATAATTGAGGGTGTCCGAGTGCTTTGGACTAATTCCAACAAGCCCAGGAGAGCTGGATAAATCCACTATAGCTAAAGTGAGGTAGCGCTTTTTTGAACCTTCGGCCTTTTGGAGCAGAGTGTGGTCCTAAGTCAATTGAGCTTGCTGCTCATGGTTAAGTGAGTTATTTTATTATGAGCTGAATGTGATAATGACAATGCAACAAAGGATGATAAGCATGATTATGACGAGTTTGATACTATGTTATTTGAAAATGAGGCTATCAACAAATATATATAGTACAAAAGTGATAAGGGCAACAAATGTGGAAAATATGAGATTCCATTGACGATGTATTATTTGCTGCACATAGAAAGATTTTTCAAAAAAAAAAAAGAAAGAAAGAAAGAAAGAAAGAAAAAAGAAACATAGTTAGAATGATGGAGTTCGCGTTATTATTATTTTACGAATTTATTCAGTTGACATGATATATTTTTTTTTAGAGCATTTGTCTATGTTATTCACTTGATTGGAGTGCATGTCTATAACATAGAGTACTATTACATTATCTGTATACAGTACTGTATGACATGTGGTGTTATTGATGTTAGAACTACAAATATATTAATTACTATTAAGATTTTTAAATGGAAATCATTTGTTTTAAAAAACCAAGTAAAATTAAAATTGAGGAAATGCATTTACATAAATCTAAAATATGTTGAGGCGTTTCAACATAAGTAGTATAAGTCGGTATTTAAATCTCACTGTTGTACCACTTTGGAAAACAATTTGTTCCTTACATTTCATCAGTTGCTTCTTTTTCTTCACTCTCGTAATATAAGATGTCTTTAACCATCAATCGTGGCCTTCCTCTCAATCTCTCTCATACATCAATTTGTAGAGATGGCTAAAACCAAGTTGTTTTGAATTGGACCCATAGATGGCACGCCTATGATTTTGTGTTGGGACATTTTGTTTACCTACATATTATGTAATTTCTTTCTTATAAATAATTATATAATTTATTTAATTATATATTCTCACACGTGATGTTATGAATTTAATTAATACGGCAAAAGCCTCAGGGATGGATGAAACGCGTCAAATTAAATTTTATAAGTAGTCCTTTTTTCTATTTTTTGAGAAGGCTCTTCCTCTGCTTCAAGTAGTTCTTTCGGTAATTCCATAGCAAATGTTATGAATTAACCAATACACCAAAATATATATATGGAAGGCATGAAATTAAATCTTGTAACAGTGAAATTAAATCTCCCAAGCAGTTTAGGACAGTAAAACGTGCTGCTAAGACAAAATGGCATCTATCAATCACCACTTGATTAGACACAGACAGTAATGGAGTTTATACCATTCATCTATCCGTGATTCTCCAAGGAAGGCGGGAGGGATTGAATAAGAAAAGCGCATCTCCCGCCGGCCCCCGCCTGATACGACTTCGAGTCAATCTTTTTCTTACCCACTTGCGGCGATGTCAACGCGCTCATATAAAAGTCCTCTAACGCTCTCTCTCTTCGATTCGACCATTCCCTACCCTCTCCTTCTTCATCATCTAGGGTTAGGGTCAGGGTTTTGGTTGCAGGGTTTGGGGATCTCTTGAAATGGCGAAGCATCAGCTTACTCTGCTGCTGCTTCTATTGAATCTGGTGAGGTTCTTCGATTCGGTTGCATCTCTCGGTGAGCAGCCGCTGGCGCAGATCGCAATCCACAAGGCCACGTTCGCTCTCGACGATTCGGCCAAAGTCATCGCGCGTCCGTTCCTTCTCGGTCGTAAGGTAAGCCACATTTCAGCAGATTCCATTTCTTTTTAGGGTTTATTTGATAATGGGTTTGCTTCGAATTCTGGAAATGGGTGTGCTTTTATGGTTTTTAGATGGCTATCTTGGAAACATAGGCATTCAAACGAGTGGTTACTTAAAATTTTGTTTCTTTAGTTGGTAAGATATCCGGAAATGTTTACTACCTGACTTTAGGCCCTATTTGTTTGCATTACAATGGATAGGATTTATGTGATAACTGGTTAAAAATAGGACCGAAGGTTAATTTTTTCTAAATGAACATCAAAGAACCTTTCCTTTTATGGAAATAGAATTGAGCACTTGATGGTTAGTTATTCATTTCGCATTTGTTCTCTAATCCTTTTTTACATGAAAGGAAAGGTTATTTGATGCTCTTTTTTTTAAAGATTGACCAATGTTTTCATTTTTAGCTACTGATGGCATAAATCCTATGCCTTCAATTCCTATGTATTTCCATTCAAACAGATGGGCACTCAGTCTTTTGTTGTTATTTTTTGCATTTTATTTTTATTTGAAAGTAAATTAAAATTCCTATGTGCCTAATTGGACACCTGTACCATGCTCACTCAACTTAGCTGCTTGTCAAAACTATTTTCAATAGATTTTAAGTATATTCATAATCATGTATCATTTTAGTCAGACTCAGGCCCAACTAAATTTAGAGGAGCCTGTAGCATTCGTCGGTGGAAGGTGTCGACATTGCAGCCATAAGGTTGCAGGTTAGAGTCATCACAACCATGAGGGTTTAATTCTGAGGTTTTCAGAAATATTGTCTTACTATCCTATCCCACCTTTTCTAACCATTAATTATAGGAGTTCCATTACAATTGAAATAAAGAAACAAGTAGAAAGAAAGATTCAGTTCTAGTAGATTTGACATATGCAGCTCCATTATAGTCGCATGGCTAGTTGGGTTCGTGGAGCCCACTTGCAGCGCACTTCTACATTTATCTTTTCAGATTTATTTTGGACCCATTTTGACTGCTCATATTTAGAGTTTTGCCCTTTTTGCTTGATTGGACCCTGATTCAGATGGATCAGAAGGCCATTTGATCAATTAAATCAATCCAAATGTTCAAGGGTCTGATAGATCATAGGATTCATTAAACCCAAGCCATCTACTCCTGTGTCAGTAACGGTATTTATGGTAAGAATATTACCTTGGCTTGATTAAATTCAAGTCCTCTCAGGGCAGCAAAGTATCTGCCAGTGCGTCAACAATGTTTTTGGTAGCGTTTGATTCGCTAGAATGGTTTTAGGCAGGAATGGAATGGAGGGTGGAATGAGTCTGGAATGGAATAAGGCAGGAATGGTGATTCCCATTCCATTGTTTGGTTCTACTAAAGAATCAATCCAGTAATAGAATGGTGATTCTGGTTCTTGAGTTTGGTACGCTGGAATGATGCCCGAAATGGAATAAAATTTACATCAGAAAGACCAAAATACCCTCTCAAACTGCTTCGCCAGAAACCCATGTGGTGGAATCCAATCTTCTTCATCCTTGTATTCTCCATCGATTTTAAAGTCTTCTTTTATAATAAAAAAATTCACAATTTCATTCCAATATTGGACGTGGAGACAGAGATGGAAACAAAACGAGGATCCGAATTGGCACCGGAATCCATTGTCAATTCAAGTCCAATCATTGAACTGCCCTTGGAGTTGCTCCTCAATATCTTCTCCTATCTCACTCTTTGAGAGATCGTCCTTCTCTGCCACTCTGTCTGTTGCCTCTTCCGCTAAACCCCAACCTCCTTCTCGTCCCTCCGCCTCGACTCACGCATTCCTCCTCTCCCCCTCCTCATTGTTCGCCCTTCTAACCCCCATCACCACCACCACTCCTCTTCCATCCTCCACGCCTTCGACCCCTTTCTCATCCAATTGCTTAGATTCCCCTTTGACTTCATCACCCCCTTCCAATCAACAAAAATAACCCCCGTAACATCCTCTTCCGGGCCCCTCCAAATTCGAAGGGATGGAGGTTTGGGATTACTGGGGCTTATGTAGAAAAGTAGCGGTAGGTGGGGCTGGAGAAATGGGTTTTCCCTGCCATGGAAAATGGAATTCATGGAAAGTTGTTTGTGAGGGAGAGTCGCGGGGAGGCCGGACGGGGCTGCGGCCCTTCCGGCTGATCTCCTTCCTAGCCAGCGACTGGGAGGAAGAGGGTGGAGGGATGAGGGGTTTGATTTGATAAAGGGGCATTTTGGTCTTGTGAAAAATTTGTAAAGAAATGGAATGGTCATTCCTCTACCTCCCCAGAGGAATGACCATTCCTCTACATAAGGGAATGGTGGTTCCGGAGGTAATGGTCATTCCGTCATTTTTTTGCGAACCAAACGCGGTAGCGGAATGACCATTCCATTCCGACGTTCATTACATCGAACCAATCGCTACCTTAGCAGTTGGATTTTTCCAACCCACTTGAACTATCCGCCCTCTGACTCTGAGTATCTACAAAGCCTAATTCCTTACATGCAACATCAAGCTATGTTTGTGAAGGGTAGATTTCGTCTAGAAAATGTTGAAACCTTCCTTCTTCCCTTCTTTCATGTTTTGAACTCTGCTTACCCCTTCTCATCTCCTATTACCTAAAGCAAAGCCTCTAACCTGCTCCTGCGCCTTTGCAGAACTCTTCTATTATATTTGTTAGCCTTCAATTTTTTATCTAGGGCTGAGAACCTGTCTCCAGATTGAAGCTCCTCTGCAACCTCTTCTGTTCTCTGAACTTGATCAACTTCTTTTGATCATGAACAGTCACGATCACCTGATGGGTTGCTTCCTCTTTAGGTGGGATTTGAAATATGGTGGGTTACAAATCATCATGTGCTGTAGAGGTGATACATTGATACGTTGCAGTTGAGAATGGATATGTTTTAGATGTTACATCGAGAGAAAATACCTAAAATGACCTTAACTTAGCCCGACAATGTGACAATGTTTGAAGTCTAAAGGCATTTTAGTAATTATATTTAAACTATCTTAATTGACCATTAAATTGAGCTGATATTTAATTAAGAAAGGAATTCAAATTGGTCAAAAATGGATGGAATGGTCAAAATTGGGCCCAAACCAATTGCTATAATATAATATATTTGTGTAGTACTAAACTACTAATGTGTAAAAGGTACGAAGGTTGGTAGTGGTACTCTATGGATTCCTACTACTGGGATTGTGAGCCTCATACTAGTACATGGATAGTAAAATCAGTCTTCACAAAAGTAAATACAGATTATGGGTGGTAAAAATTGTGTGAGGGCTGAAAGGGAAAATATCTACCACGAGGCTTGATCTCTTGGCTGTGATATTATAATAGGCTTCCAGTTCATCCCATGCTGACTGGTCATCTGTTACATGCATGCTATGCATTGCCTGGTGAAACATGCATTTGCCACCAGGGATTTTTTTTAAAGATGAACACGCACACACACACACACATTCGGAGATGCCTCACCAACTGAGTTTCCAGGGAGCTTTTCCATGCAATCTGATCATTTTTAGTTCCACTATCCCATATCTGCAAATCATATTATCTTGGATGATTGTAGAAGAATGAGTTAATTGTTCCATTTTGCCTGTTTACAGGGTGAAGATACTGAGTGGATTGAAGTGGAGATTGAATCTCCCAATCCATCTGAAGATGATTGGGTCGGAGTATTTTCTCCAGCAAATTTCAAGTAACGTACATCTTTTGACATATCAAAACATTTCTTTGCTGTTCTACTTGAACTGATTGTTTTTAGCGGAAAATATCTATGATCAATGTGGTAGAGAGATATTTCCCTTTTTCATGAATTTTGTACTATTTTTTCCTTTGACCCAATTTTGTACCATTTATCTTGTCAGATGTGACTCTTAATATTTTGGTAAAACTATATTGCAGCTCATCTACCTGTCCACCAGAAAGTGGCAATACAAAAGAACAGCCTCCATTTATATGCTCTGCACCAATAAAGGTGTGTGTCTTCAATAACACTGCTATGGTTGGAACTGGATAAGCAGAACTTTGTTTCATGTTTATATGTTTAAAGCTCTTTAACATCAGTATGGACGTTGTGCTTTCAGTATCAGTATGCAAATTACTCCAATCCATCATACATTAAGAGGGGGAAAAGTCTATTGAAATTTCTAATGATCAATCAGCGGGCAGACTTCTCCTTTGCTCTATTTTCAGGTGGACTTTCAAATGTAAGTTAGCTTGCATTTGCCTCTTATTCGATTTCTGCTGTGTGGATTTTGTGGGATTCGTATCTGTTCCTTATCTTTATTATATTTGTTGGTACATATTAAGAACTAAGTGATCTGCTTCATTGTTTGAATCTGTAGTTCTCATGCTGGTTATCATTTTCCATCCATTTGTTATTGTCTTATTAATGAATAAGAGATGGATAGGAGTTAAACTAGTTTGGACTGATTCCATATTTTGGTACTTGCAGCCAAAGCTGGTGGCAGTTTCAAATATAATCTCTTTTGTGAATCCGAAGGCACCCGTTTATCCACGCCTAGCTCAGGGAAAGTCTTGGAATGAAGTAAGTCTATTTCGTTGTGGTCTTGTTCATTTAGTTTAATTCTCTCGATATACGTTAATCGTTATGTTGAGATAGAAAATATTCCATTTCCTATCCTTGTTGTGTTACTGCTATTAATGGGGTTTTAAATTATTTTTTTATTGCTAACATGACTCTAAAATGCAACCTCGTAGTTGTGGCAATGAGCACCTTCCAGATGAGCTAGAGGCTACCCTTTATTTCTTCTCTTACATCTGAGGGGTTTTAGTCGCTGACCACTTGATTTTAAGAAGAGGAAGCATTGCAATTTAGTTCGGGTTAGATTAATCATCCGTTAGAGCCATAGTTGTTTTGCAATTTACCAAAGTATCGGTTTGGCTTCCTTTTAGGGCTCATTTGAAGATCAGGATTTCAAGTGTAAATTTTTCAAATTGATGTCAGAATACTACATTTGGATGCACGGATTAATTGGCAAAAATGCAAACCCCAGATTCTTGAATCTTCAAAAAAGACAATGGTATTCGGGCCAAAATGAAGTCTACTTTTTTCCTTCTTCCCCATCATAACTGATTCCATTAAAAGAGCTTAAACAGTACAAGAAAACTATATTGACAAGCTACTGCACGCAAAACCACCAAAAAGAAAAATAAAAACTGATTTAGAACCCAACCAACCCAAGGCACAGAATCACCTAATAATGGTAATATGATAGGGCCCATGCGAATGATTTGGTAGCCAGTTGGAAAAAAGAAAAAAAAAAAAACCCACAGTGGGATACCAAATAACACAAACAAAGTGGGCGCTTGATGATGGAAATCATTGTGGCCTCATCGAGCTGAGAATCACATATGGAAAGCACAATGCAACAGACCTGGTGATGAAATTGGTGGGTACCTAACGATGGAAACAACACAGGGGCTCACCCAGTAATGTAGATTGCAGTGGAGCATATCCAATGACGTGATGCGATGTAACCATAGTATGGAAATCATATGGTGGTTAAAATAGATTCTTAGTTGGCCTTTTTTTGGGAATGTGTCCTTTCCTATCGAGCACATCGCTCCATTGGTTGCGCCTACTGTTTTAGTTGCATGGTGTGCTCCTTTCCATGGGTGGCCGCAGTCATTAATCTCTATGTGGGGCATCACAATCACTAAATTTATATGGCTGCCAAATTACAATCCTATTGTTTGACAAAAATATGAATATTATATTACCTATGAGTGCACACACTGTTATCATTATCGTCATCATCATTGAAGCTTTGTCCCAATTATGTTGGGTCAGCTACATGAATTTTGTTTTTCCATTCCGATCTATCTTGAGCCAAATCCTTTGGTAGGTTGCAATATACACACATATGAACTTCATATAAATGATTAATATACTTTTTGCAATCTTGAATCCTGTTTTTAAATTGCTCTGGCTCATGTGATTCTGATGTCAAATTCATACTCAAGGGTCTAGTTTGTTCATTAACTGTGTCGTGTAATAGCGTGCATGGTATTTCTAAAGGTGCGTCCGTATTTTCATTCTCAGATGACCGTAACCTGGACAAGTGGGTACAATACGTTGGAGGCTGTTCCATTTGTTGAATGGGGCATGCAAGGAGAACTTCAAAAGCGCACACCAGCTGGAACATTGACATTTGACCGCAACAGCATGTGTGGTATGATAAACTATGGTTTGGTAGCTGTCTGGTTCCTTTTATTTGGAAAGCCTTCTGCAAAGTGAAACAATTTGTCTCATTTAAGCACAAGTTTAGAATTGTTGAGTTTTGCCATTAATTAATCACGTATTAATCACACCATGTTTGATCTTACCTTTATTTATGTATTTATTTTTTAAATGGCCATTTTGATCTAACCTTGTCATCCTGATTGTAACATGGACAATTTTCGGTTGTCCAAGTCCAACTACCATCCTTGAGATGTAAAAACATGAATGACAATTTACATACTTTAGTTGTTATGTTTTGATCTTGTTAACGATTAAATGCCTATGTAGCATGGACTCTTTAAAAAAAAAAAAAAAAAAAAAAAAAACGTGTTGCCTCTGGATGTATGATACATGCTGACCAGCCTATCTGAAAAAACTTTAATTTGCCTTTTATTGTAGTATCGTAGTAGTAGTGTACGCTACCAATCATACTTCTGATTGCTCAAAAATCTCAACTAAATTCAATATCATTTCATTTACGATAAATTGTGTGGGCAACTGATCACGTCACTTATCCAAGGTCAGCTGTGTTCAACTTATGCTGCCTGTGACACTGACACATGTCCAGATCACATGACAACATGACAAGGCCGTCTGACTTTCCTACAAACTGTTTCTATTTCCTAATATATTATATTTACGTCCACTGTCCAGTCGTGTAAGTGTAACCTTATCAAGTTATCGGGATTGGCTGTGTTTGACATTTTATGTGTATCTGATGCTGAAATTTGTCCTTGTTATATAGGAAGGGTTTGCGATGTTTGTTCTGTGGTAATCATAGCCGTTTCAGGATGAGTATTGGGTTCCTTGGAAATATGATCTTTGATCACCATTTGGAAATTTCAACATTTAGTCCCATGAGCTTATTTCCAGTATGCCATTGTATTCTCTATGGGTCATTAACTCATGTGGAAGAGCCCATAGCACAGTTGTAAGATCCTTGTTGCAGCATCGGGGTTGCTGGTTTGTCATGTTATCAATAACAAGAAAATCTTAGTGGATTGTACTAGAAGCATAAGAATTTGTTGTTTTCTACAGGTGCACCAGCACGAACAGTTGGTTGGCGTCATCCTGGTTTCATCCATACAAGTTTTCTGAAAGATTTGTGGCCAAATTCCGCGTATTGATCTTCACAATAAATTTCTTTTTCCCAACAACTTTGTAAGGAGTTGAACATATTGTTCTTATGAGTATGACAAAGATGATGTTCACTTATTCAGGTACACTTACAAGCTTGGCCATCGGTTATTCAACGGCTCATATGTTTGGAGCAAACTTTATTTGTTTAGGGCTTCCCCTTATCCCGGGCAAGATTCTTTACAGCGAGTCATCATATTTGGTGATATGGGAAAGGTATAATCTGAGTTATTTTGCCTTTTACTTCTACTAATTATTGGAACTATTGAACAAATGCAAGTGAGTGATGAGTTGGCAATTTACTTGAAACTGGCAAAGATGTCTAAGAGTTGTAGGGTCCTGTGCCGCTGAAAATGTAGTCTGCCAAACCCCTCATTTTTTTTGGTACTGTGTCCAAACCATGTGATGTTTTAGCTTTGACATGATTCAGTCTCCCCAAACCTTTAGATTGGAAGATCCTCTTCTTTTCAGTCAGTGGTCTATGGATGCAGTTAAGAAAAGATTAACGCAATGGCCGCGGGAAAAAAATCTTGATGGCTGGTATGTTTCAGTTGAAGATTTTCTCAGCATCCTTTGCACATGGTTGGGCCCCTCTTATCGACTATCTGGATGATGAAAACCATTTTGACCATACGTTAAATGTTTCTGAGGCATAACTCCCCAGGTGGTGATCCACATCTTGTACACTTAAGGGACCTATGTTCCATGGATGTGTCCACACATTTGCTGTAGTGACCTTGTTGGTATCCACATTGCATACTCCTAGATATGAACATTCCCAGCCATTAGGTTTGATGGGTCAGGCCTATCTGAGGTCTTTTGTTTATGGCTTTATGCTTTCTTTTAAGTTTCACTTGTGCACTAAGCGCATTGTGGACATTTTGTTAATTTTATTTCAGTTGTTTTGATCAAAACATTGAAACCCATGTTAAATTGTTTGACGGTGTGTAAGGCTTCTAGGTATAGGTTTTAGCATATATGTTCTAATTTTTTCAGTTTTTCCCCTCCGTGAATTACTTTTTAACTTTAAGAGACACACCCTAACTGCGTAACATTGATGGCTTAAGAAAACTGCAACTAGTTTATTTTTTCTTGAAAGGTTGGTCTCTTAAACAAAATTTTTTTTTCCACATATCATTTATTATATAGTTTTTGTGGGGGGCACCTCACCTGCATGTCCCTATCCTGTGCAATTGTGTGCACCAGGTGCTGGGGTCCACCTGGGGCTCCACCGTCAAGGGGAATATAGGGGATTGGTCATTCTCCGTGGGACCTACCTGCCTGTAAAGTTTCAGGTCATCAAAGCATCCTAAGCCCTTGATCCGTGGCCATCAAATGTAATGGTTTTAAGATCCGATGTTTGTTGTCCACTTTAATCCAGTGTTCAATTTCCAATGGGTCAATGTAGAATTGGGCGGGATAAGTGACATGCAAGAAGAAAGGGAAAGAGGAAAGAAGTTCTGGTTGTACTTGTGGGTGACCGGCTTGGATGGATGATGGTGGGACCTAGCCAATGACAGCCGGTGCTTGTATAAGGGTGCACGGGTGAGGGATTCCCATTTTCATATGTTATTGATGATTTTCATACGATTTGTATCATAGGAGAATGTTCTCCTACAAACTGGACTGCACTGTGGGGGCCACTTTGGCCGACCTTTGATCGGTGTAGCCCCTTTGATACTCTTACCATCCCATGATTTGGCAACAGGACCGACTTTACACTCATTGAACCTTCACTCACTCTTGGATTGAATATCAAGAAACTCTATGGAATCTCAAGAAAATATATGGTTGAGATGCCATTAAACTTTAAGTCTGTTAAATCGGGGGCTAGGATTATTTGATGGGGCTTTTTTTTTTTTTTTTTGCTTCCCCTTGTCAATAAGGAGACCTTTCCATCATCTCAAGAAAATCTACGGTTGAGACACCATTAAACTTTAAGGCTGTTTAATCAAGGCCTAGGATTATTTGATGGGGCTGATTTTTTTTTTTTGCTTCCCCTTGTCCACAAGGGGACCTTTCCATCTTCCCTCCCACTGATAGACATGTATCTAAGTGGGCCCCATGAGCTGGACGTATATTAGTAATTTGCAATCTGCTTGTAGGAGAACATTGTCCTTGTATTATAAGGTTCATTGTCACCATGGATGAAAATATCGGCCGCTACGCCGATATATCGGCTGCCGCCACGCTACAACGAAAATATCGGGCATCGCATCCGTAGCGGCCGCTATGTACCCGTAGCGGCCGATACGCACCGATATGTTACGTATCGGCCGCTATGGGCAATGAAACATGGAAAAAAAAAAAACCACTGGGCTTTCCCTCTTAGTTTGACTGAAGAAGAAAAAAAAAGAGGAAGAAGAAGAAAAAAAGACAGAAGAAATTTGACTGGAGGAAGACATACCTGATCGTAGCAGCAGCACCAGCGGCGGCGGCAGCACCTGCAGGCGACGGCAGCACCAGCAACACCTGTAGCAAGCAGCGGTGCATGGTAGCAGCAAGCAGCCCCTCCTCTTTCCTTCTTCTTCTTCTTCTTTCCCTCTCCCCTCTCCCGCTTCTTGATTTTCGTCGACCTCCATTTTGGGAAAAGAAATAGGGCACGAAACCCTCTGCCCTTGTTTTATTTCATTAGTGGGGCACTTAATGGGCCCTTATGAAAGTTATAAACAAAATTTAAATGTAACCCCTCTTTTAGAGGGCGCTCATGGCACCAAAACCAATTTCATTTCGATCCTTGTATTATTTCATTAAGGGGCACTTATGGGCCTATGAAAGTTGTAAATAAAAATTAAATGTACCCCCTCTTTTAAGAGGAAACTTATGGGCCCTATGAAAGTTATATATAAAAATTAAATGTACCCCTCTTTTAGAGGGCACTTATGGGCCCTATGAAAGTTATGAATAAAAATTAAATGGACCCCTCTTTTATTTCATTAGGGCACTTATGGACCCTTTGAAAGGTATCAATAAAAATTAAATGAACCCTCTAAGAAAAAATAAAAGCTGAAGCACTTGATTCCTTTAACCATTGGTGAGCTCCACAATGAGGCTACATATATTAAAAAAAGTCATGTCTTAGCCAAATATTACTCAATTAAAATCAAGGCCTTAGCCAAATTTCATTCTACTTGAAAATAGAGCTCAATCAAATTTCACTCTAACTAGAAATAAGTCAGCATAACTAAGCAACATAAATACATGTGAAAAAATGGATCATTACTATTATTTTCTATTCATACAGCGATACATGATCTCATATAATGAGGGGGCCGCTATGCCCCCTTATCTAAGTTACTTTTGAAAAAAAAAAAAAACATTTTCAATCATTTTCCAATATTTTGGATATTCTGGAAAATTTTCAGATTTTTTTGACGATTTTTTCAAAACGCACCATATCACTGCTACGCTACGTAGCGCCCGCTTTGTAGTGTTTTGGCAGCGGGCCGCTACGCCCGCCGCTACCGCTTCATCGTTGATTGTCACCATGTTGGTGCTTGCTATGGATGAGAGTTGGATGGATTGAGTAACTACTTTCTTTAGATTTTTAATTATTTTTAAAAATATCCTACATATCACATTCATGATATGATTTGTTTCACTCTCTTGAATGTTTTTGTGCTACAATTTCTGTCTACAAAAATATGGATATAACAGAGACTAGGGCTGGCCGGGTAGGATTTTTCCCTGGCCTGCCCTGAAGATGGCGGGCTTTTCAAAATTCGGACTTGCCCTACCCTGAGGCTTAGTGGGGGAAGCCCTTGTTTTTGCGGGCTTTTAAGGGCTGGCCTGGGTACCCTCATGAGAGGGCTGGTTTGACAAGCTAATCATTGGAGCATAGATTTCATATTTACACAACTGAGAGGTGGAGCAAGAAATCATTAAAGAAACAAAGAGATGCTAGAACCTTTACAGGGTAAAAAAAAATATCATAAGGGTACCTTTTACTGTGACATACCTGTTGAACTCAAGATGGATACAGAATCATCTATATGACTTGTCTAAGAGCATCAATTTGGCATTTTGGTGTTGATTATTTTGGTTCAATGTATTGTGACAAAATTTTGATCACATATGTTTCAGGCGGAGCGTGATGGTTCTAATGAGTATGCTAATTACCAGCCCGGCTCTCTAAATACCACTGATCAACTTATCCAGGACCTGGATAACATTGACATTGTTTTCCATATAGGAGATATTTCATATGCAAATGGATACATCTCTCAGTGGGATCAATTCACATCACAGGTGCAACCCATTGCTTCTGCTGTGCCATATATGATTGCAAGGTTTGTAATGAGAAAAGTAGATATAGTAGACTTTGGTTTTGTTTTGGTTGTCCTTGAATTTACTTAAATTTATTTTATTTATCTTGTGATTTTAATTTCCTGTAGTGGCAATCACGAACGTGACTGGCCTGGGTCAGGATCCTTCTATGACACTACGGATTCAGGTGGGGAATGCGGTGTGCTAGCCGAGACCATGTTCTATGTTCCTGCGGAGAATAGAGCCAAGTTTTGGTAACAATGAAATACTTTCTTAGGACATCCATAGTTGAGACTATTTAGATTGGAAAGCATCGAAAACTTTTATTTTCTAAAAGCAAAAAATTGTGTGGCTTCTATCTTTATCATCATATTAAATTTATTCTGTTGGTCTTTCTCAGACGGGGATGCTGCATCAGAGAGAGTGAATTTTCAATTGCACTAATCTCTACTTCTTGGAAAACTGAAATATGGAAAATTTCCAGGTCCAATCACAGAGTTAGGCCCTGTTTGTTTGCATTAGATTACATGGGAATTCATGGTCAAATGAGCTCCTATGAAGGATTTAAAGAGGTGAGGTGTGAATGATATGGGGTGAGGGGTGAAGGATATAAGGTGGAGATTGAGATGTAGATGGGACCTTGACTTTTCTTAGGTATTGAATTACTAGAATAATATCTGGTAATTTGTTTCCCATCTCCCCTTGATTCATATTTCATTAAGGGGGAGGTATTTGATGGATCATTTTTGTATATTCACCTCTGGTCTTCATTTTTAACCACTCATTGCATGAATTATCCCAATTCCTATAGATTCAATTCTCACGTATTCTAATGAATGCAAACAGGCCCTTAAGCATTTGAGTTTTGAAACAGAAGCATCTGCTAGCTTGTGATTTGTCAAAAGCAAGTTGTATCTTTGTTCTCTGGAAATTATGCAACCAGCTTTGGATATGGTGGGCCCAGCCATGGAATGAAAGTAACTCATAAATTCTTCAATCCTGCAAGATCCTAACTTTTCAAGGCCTTGGCCTTATCCGACCACGGTCACCAGATCAAAAGACTTGATCTTGGAACCATTGGCCCCATATTGTATGGAAGTGGGTGTCTCTGAAAGTTCAGAGGCTTATTTCTCCTTACTGAAAGAAGGGTGATCGGAATGAAGAAATATTACTACATTCAAGAAAGTTTGTGTTACTAAGGAATCTGATCATGGTGATTGCCATTTACTTTACTGCGTTTTGCGCTTGTGCTCGTCTTTGGCAGGTATTCCACAGACTATGGTATGTTTCATTTCTGCATTGCAGATAGTGAACATGATTGGCGAGAGGGTTCTGAGCAGTACAAATTCATTGAGCATTGCCTTGCCTCAGCTGATAGGCAAAAACAACCATGGTTGATTTTTGCCGTTCATCGTGTTCTTGGGTACTCCTCGGGTTCTTACTATGGTATAGAAGGTGCGTTTGAAGAGCCCATGGGAAGAGAGAGCCTCCAGAAACTTTGGCAGAGATATAAAGTTGATATTGCATTTTATGGCCATGTCCACAACTATGAAAGAACATGTCCTATCTATCAGGTATGCATGAATATATGAAACCAGCATTTTGTGGTTTTCTGATGCTCATTGTCCATACTGAGCAGAAATTATGGGGGAATATCACTAGCATTTGTGTTTTGCTGATGTTCCCTGGTGATTCAGACCAACGATAGTACTGAAAAATGTTTGGGTAGTTGATGCAATGGGCCTCCACAGTGGATGGCGAATATCCTAAACATCTCCACGAGTGGAAGTTCCTCAACTTCCCTTGTTTAAGAAGAAATGCAACACAAATTAAAAGAAACTAAACGTCAAAAGAAATGGAATTGAGAAAAACTCTTTCCCTTACAAGACGGTCCACCAAATCATTAGCTTCTCTTAGAAATTAGAATCGATGAAATAAAGCGGCCAAATTAATGTATACTATTTGTTTGTAAGGGATTACAAAAACAGGAAACAGAGGCCCCATGGGGCCCAAAGCAACTCCTAAAGACACCTAAAAAGACCTTAGAGCAGAAGCCTTTTCATGGGCAAAGAGAACCCTCAAATGAAATCCAAATATTATGCATCCAAAACTTGTCTGCGTTCCCCTTTGCTCCTCTTTAATATGATTGAACGATAACTCCATTAAATTCTTCTGGCCTGAATCCCCTCTAGTATCTGCCATCCTCCATAGGGCTTGAGATATGAGAAGCATCCTCTATACAAGATAAAATACACATGGAATTGCCCTTCTCAATAAGCATTTTTAGTCCCTGATGCGTTGGCCCTTTTGGCACCAATTAGCAAAGCCATCAAGTTGGCTATTTGTAAACAACAGATTCTTTCCAGCCTGAATAGTTATGCTTCTTCCTAACCACTTCCCAAATGATAATGTCGGGCCATTGTTTGGCCACAAGCATTTTTGGGATCCACAAGAATATCGTTATATCTGTTTTAGCTTTTTAATTTTAAAAGTTCTGAAAACAGCAGCATCTCTGAAATCCCTAAAGTGTGTCCCAAACATCAACATTTTCTTTCAAAAGAAAGTAACTTGAATTTGAACATCAATTTCTTGTAATTAGAAACCTCAACTTCTCTCATCAGAAAGAAAACTGCTAAAACGAAATCCTATTCATTTGTATCATTTTGCAGCATTAATGCCTGATAACCTCTTGGGTGTGGTTAGCTTTCTAAGGTGTGTGTACTGTATACTGCTGAATTTATTGTTGTTGTGGTGGGTGCAGAATCAGTGTGTAAACAATGAGAGGTCCCATTACTCAGGAACCGTGAATGGAACCATCCATGTTGTTGCTGGTGGTGGAGGCAGTCACCTATCGGATTTCAGTGATTTGCAGACAAAATGGAGTATCTACAAAGACTTCGACTATGGATTTGTAAAACTTACTGCATTTAACCACTCTTCGCTCCTCTTTGAATACAAGAAGAGCAGCGACAGTAAAGTCTATGATTCCTTCACCATTTCAAGAGAGTATAAAGATGTATTAGCATGTGTTTTTGATGGTTGTGAACCAACCACATTGGCAACCTAAATAAATTTTTTAGTGAGTTCATGTTAACCATACTCACAATAGTGATTATCTTGTCAGATATGAGAGAATTGTTGTTCAGCTCAGTGGCTAGTTTGTCCAGTTCAAGAGTAGTGTCCTCTTTATGATGCATGAGACTAGTACATATACAGGATGTTAATGGATGTTTTTAGGTTTTTAGTTGAATGGTAGTTTGGTTTTTCCAGTGGTTGCCAATGCCATTGGTCGTTTGGTACGTCATAAAGTTCATTCATAACTATTTAATTGTCCTGAGTCATTTTTATTAATGGATTCCTGATCCAGGGAGATAGTGTTTCATTCTATGAACATTCGCTAGCTGTATAAAGTCTCTTCTTTTCTTTTCTTTTTTTAATTCCAAGGAAGCAATTGATAGAGTGCATTAGCTGGCATGAGATTTTATACACTTTCAATTGCAAAAGAAGAGACTTTATACCGCTGGCGAATGTTCATAGGATGAAACAATATCTTCCTACTTCAACAAAACAGGGGATCCAGACTCTTATTAATGGCTCCTAAAGTTGCCAAGTGACTCTTTTGGCTTGGTCCACTGTGCGTTGTGATGTGGCCTCTTTTTTGCATGCATTATTATTATTTATATCATTACTTGTTAGCACTATGAATTTTACCCACATCGTCCTCATTTCCAAGGGAGGAGTAGATGACATTTGGCTGTATTTGGTGACACATGAGGAATCCATAAAGAAGTTCATAGATTTGAGTATTCCTCATTATCCCTTGAACAAGGATTCCTCAGTGATGATTCATAGATGAGGACTTTACATTGATATAATGCCCATCAATGCATGTAGTCAAGAATAATTAATAATTGGTACCAGTGAGTAAATCCACAGAAATGAAGATTTTCAATTCCTATTCAAACATGGTTGTGGAAAATTAGTGAGATGTCTCCAAGGATTTGATTCGACCTTCAGGATTGTCTGCTCATAGTTTGTGTAATGGCCTTTGCAAAGTCATTGCTAAATTTTTGTGGGCAAGAAGCTCGGACCTGAAGGCTGCTTCCTCAAATTGTTTATCCGAATCATTCAGGGAAGACGGGCCACGGATCACAGTATTTTGAATATAGATATAGGAACAATTTATATCATGATCAATAGAAGGTTCAATAGATGCAAACTGGTCCTAAAATTGGACGTGAAAAAGGCTTATTATGACACTTTGTCTTGGCCTTATATGAAAGCTTGAACTCATTTAGGCTTCTTTTTTGGGTTTGTTTCTTGCATATTATGACCTGTGCGGTTTGTTTGGATCAGGTCAATGTGAATGGTTCTTTCATGATCGAAGATTGATGCAAGATGAAGCTTTTTGGATACTCGTGATAAGATAGTCTGCCCCCAGTTAGGTCCCTGTGGGAAATCAGTGCCGATTCTTAATTTGCATTGATATGTTCTTTCTTTCTTTCAAATAATCACAAAGCCATCACTTCTCCTAGGAAAGAAAGTGATCAATTGTAATGAATTGGCACCATTAGAAGATCTGCGATATTCCAGGGCTGGCTGTGCGTCATCACACCTTTCTTGTATACGGTGAAACATTTAAGCATCGACCATTCAACGGTAAATATCAGATATCACATCTAATGTGACTTTTATCCGGTGAATCACAGCCTATTGGTAGCCATGGTAGTGAGCCCCAGCTATGAGTGAGAATTCTGGTGAAAACAAATTTTAAAAAAAATACTAGTCCCTCGTTATTCTTATTTGAGCCCTTTTGTTTGCACATGCCATGTAGGACAGGTTTGATAATGTTAGCTGTAAAGTAAAGTTAAGCATCAAATCAAAAGCATTTTAATTCAAAACTCCCTCCTCCTTTTTCAAAAAAAGTCCAAAAGCAATTGCTAAAGCACTTGCTACTGAAGCAGGAGCTAATTTTATAAGCAATACTGGATCTACTCTTACATCTAAGGTACTTGAATCTTGAACTTGATACTCTCCTAGGCTAACTTTGCAGCAAATGGAAACCTATGCTAAAAATTGAAGAATGATTTCGTTGCACCAAATGGATTGGTGGGAAGAAATGACAGTGATGCAAACACCCAATTGTTATTCACACATGTCCATCCTTCATTTTGTGGAGCAAAGCCCCGACCCATGACCCACCAAAAAGCAAAAGAAGGGAAAAAAGGATAAAAAATTGGATTGAAAGATTTCCGCCACATGTACCCGCAGCATAAATGCAATTTCCAGTTTGCCTCCTCTCAGAGCGGAGGAAAACTGGAAAATCGACTTTACCGCCGATGGGAGAGGCGGTAAAGCTGCAATTGCCAGTTTTCTTCCTCTCAGAGCGAAGGAAAACTGGAAAATCAAGTTTACCGCCGATGAGAGCGGCGGTAAATCTGCAATTGCCAGTTTTCCTCTTCTCGTAGAGGAGGAAAACTGAAAAATGCGAGTTTACCGCCCATGCAAGAGGCGGTAAAGCTGCGTGAGTGTCTGAATAAAGTTGCAAGACCTTTCTATTTCCGATTAACATAAAATAAAATGAAAGAATCAATAGTTCCGTCTTTTCTTGTAGCCCATATCTAGTGAACTCCCATATGATATGAATGGAGAGAAAAAAATCACACAAGCTGACTTTGGCAATTGACACATGCTGAATTGAATTTCTACGCTTTTGAATATATATACTACCTCAGAAATAAAAGTTGAAATATATAAATGGTCATCAAGTAACATCCCCATAATGAAACAATAAAATCCGAGATATCAATCTATTAAAGCAATTCGCTCCTGTCTACAACTCCATCATAAAATCCTTCATTACTCGTACTCTTTAATGAACATCGGTGTGATTCACTTGATAATAAGTTCTTAAGAATTCAATTCTATGAAAACAGAGGGGACCTAAAGAGAACACTTGTATGAAAGAAATTTTAAAAGCATTGAATATTATTACATTTCTAATCTAAAGCAATGACACAAAAGATTTTGCAATCTTGCAATCAGCATCTAAACTTTACTTTTTTTTTTTTGACATGCTTAGATTTGGTAACTCTCTGGACCTAACCAACAGGCCCTAGGACTGATGGAACTGGTCAAGTCAAGTTCGATAACAGCTTTGGACCGGAGCAGACCACCCCATAGTTGTTCACACGCACAGAAAAGCAGCGATGTATCAAGTACTAAGGCATGCTTGCGAGTACATGATTTTTTTTTCTGGTTGTCCTGTTGAAATGAAGATTTCGCTGATTTCACTTATATTCTCAATCGTAGATATCGGGATCTCTGGTTTTGTTAAGGTAACGGTTCAGGTAAGCTTACTTTGCTTGTTAAGTAAAGTGAATCGCTAATACGAGAGACATTCGATTTATTGTGTTTTTACTGTGATTTGATATTATCTCACCTAATTGTTATTCACACATGTCCATCCTTCATTTTGTGGAACTAAGCCCCGACCCATGACCCACCAGCAAGCAAAAGAAGGGAAAAAAGGCTAAAAAATCGGATTGAAAGATTTCCGCCACATGTACCCACGGCATAAATGCAATTTCCAGCTTTCCTCCTCTCAGAGCGGAGGAAAACTGGCAAATCGACCTTGCCGCGGATGGAAGCGGCGGTAAAGCTGCAATTGCCAGTTCTCATCCTCCCAGAGCGAAGGAAAACTGGAAAATTCAGTTTACTGCCGATGAAAGCGGCGGTAAAGCTGCAATTGCCAGTTTTCCTCCACTATGAGTGGTGGAAAACTGGAAAATGCGAGTTTACCGCCCATGCTAGCGGCGGTAAAGCTGCGTGAGTTTCCGAATGAAGGCGGAAGACCTTTCCACTTTCAATTAACTTAAAATAAAATGAAAGATTCAATAGTTCCGACTTTTCTTGTAGCTCATATCTAGCGAACTCCCATATGACATGAATGGAGAGAAAAAAATCACACATGCCGACTTTGGCAATTGACACATGCTGAATTGAATTTCTAGGCTTTTGAATATATATACTGCCCCAGAAATGAAAGTTGAAATACATAAATGGTCATCAAGTAACATCTCCGTAATGAAACAATAAAATCCGAGATATCACTCTATTGAAGCAATTCGCTCCAGTCTACAACTCTATCCTTAAATCTTTCATCACTCTTACTCTTTAATGAACATCAGTGTGATTCACTTGATAATAAGTTCTTAAGAGTGCAGTTCAATGAAAACAGAGGGGCCCTTAGGAGAACACTTGTATGAAAGAAATTTTAAAAGCATTGAGTCTTATCACGTTTCTAATCTAAAGCAATGACACAAAAGATTTTGTAATCTTGCAATCAGCATCCAAACTTTATTACTATTATTTTTTTTGACATGCTTAGATTTGGAAACTCTCTGGACCTAACCAATAGGCTCTAGGACTGATGGAACAGGTCAAGTCAAGCTCGATAACAGCTTCGGACAGGAGCAGACCGCCCCATAGTTGTTCACACGCACAGAAAAGCAGCGACGTATCGACTACCAGGGCATGCTTGCGAGTACATGATTTTTTTTCCTGGTTGTCCCGTTGAAATGAAGATTTCGCCGGTTTCGCTTATATTCTCAACTGTAGATATCGGGATCTCTGGTTTTGTTAAGGTAACGGTTCGGGTAAGCTTACTTTGCTTGTTAAGTAAAGTGAAGGGCTAACACGAGAGACATTCGATTTATTGTGTTTTTATCGTGATTTGATATTTTTTCTCCCAATTGTTATTCACACATGTCCATCCTTCATTTTGTGGGGCTGGGCCCCGACCCACGACCCACCAACAAGCAAAAGAAGGGAAAAAAGTATAAAAGTCGGATTGAAAGATTTCCGCGACATGTAAGCTCAGCATGAATGCAATTTCCAGTTTTCCACCTCTCAGAGAGGAGGAAAACTGGAAAATCGACTTTACCGCCGATGGGAGCGGTGGTAAAGCTGCAATTGCCAGTTTTCCTCCTCTCAGTGCGGAAGAAAACTGGAAAATCCGGTTTACCGCCGATTAGAGCGGCGGTAAAGCTGCGTGAGTGTCCGAATGAAGTCGCAAGACCTTCCCTTATCCAATTAACATAAAATAAAATGAAAGAGTCAATAGTTCCGTCTTTCCCTGTAGCCCATATCTACTGAACTCTCATATGATATGGATGGAGAGAAAAAAAATTGCAGAAGCTGACTTTGGCAATTGACACATGCTGAATTGAATTTCTAGGCTTTTGAATACATATACTGCCCCAGAAATAGAAGTCGAAATACATAAATGGTTATCAAATAACGTCCCTAAAGTGAAACAGTAAAATCCGGTATATCACTCTATTAAAGCAATTCTCTCCTGTCTACAACTCTATCCTTAAATCTTTCATCACTCTTACTCCTTAATGATCGTCGGTGTGATTCACTTGACAATAAGTTCTTAGGAATTCAATTCCATGCAAATGGAGGGGCCCTTAAGAGAACACTTGTATGAAAGAAGTTTTAGAAGCATTGAGTGTTATCACGTTTCTAAGCTAAAGCAAAGACACAAAAGATTTTGTAATCTTGCAATCAGCATCTAAACTATATTTATTATTACTCTCTTTTGACATGCTTAGATTTGGAAACTCTTTGGACCTAACCAATAGGCCCTAGGAATGATGGAACCGGTCAAGTAAAGCTCTATAACAGCTTTGGACCGAAGCACACCAGCCCATATTTGTTGACACGCACAGCAAAGAAGCGATGTATCGACTACCAGGGCATGCTTGCGAGTATAGGGTTTTTTTTTTTTTTTCTGGTTGTCCTATTGAAATGAAAGATTTCGCTGGTTTCACTTATATATTCTCAATCGTTGATATCGGGATCTGTGGTTTTGTCAAGGTACCGGTTCTGGTAAGCTTACTTTGCTTGTTAAGTAAAGTGAATGGCTAATACGAGAGACATTCAATTTACTCTGTTTTTACTGTGATTTGATATTATCTCACCCAATTGTTATTCACACATGTCCATCCTTCATTTTGTGGAACTAAGCTCCGACCCATGACCCACCAGCAAGCAAAAGAAGGGAAAAAGGGATAAAAAATCGGATTGAAAGATTTCCGCCACATGTACCTGCGGCATAAATGCAATTTCCAGTTTTCCTCCTCTCAGAGCGGAGGAAAACTGGCAAATCGTCCTTCACGCCGATGGAAACGGCGGTAAAGCTGCAACTGCCAGTTCTCATCCTCCCAGAGCGAAGGAAAACTGGAAAATTCAGTTTACCGCCGATGAAAGCTGCGGTAAAGCTGCAATTGCCAGTTTTCCTCCTATCATAGTGGAGGAAAACTGGAAAATGCGAATTTACCGCCCATGCTAGCGGCAGTAAAGCTGCGTGAGTTTCCGAATGAAGGCGGAAGACCTTTCCATTTTCAATTAACTTAAAATAAAATGAAAGAATCAATAGTTCCGACTTTTCTTGTAGCTCAGATCTAGCGAACTCCCATATGACATGAATGGAGAGAAAAAAATCACACATGCCGACTTTGGCAATTGACACATGCTGAATTGAATTTCTAGGCTTTTGAATATATATACTGCCCCAGAAATGAAAGTTGAAATATATAAACGGTCATCAAGTAACATCCCCGTAATGAAACAATAAAATCCGAGATATCACTCTATTGAAGCAATTCGCTCCAGTCTACAACTCCATCCTTAAATCTTTCATCACTGTTACTCTTTAATGAACATCAGTGTGATTCACTTGATAACATGTTCTTAAGAATGCAGTTCAATGAAAACAGAGGGGCCCTTAGGAGAACACTTGTATGAAAGAAATTTTAAAAGCATTGAGTCTTATCACGTTTCTAATCCAAAGCAAGGACACAAAAGATTTTGAAATCTTGCAATCAGCATTCAAACTTTTTTACTACTATTTTTTTTTGACATGCTTAGATTTGGAAACTCTCTGGACCTGACCAATAGGCTCTAGGACTGATGGAACAGGTCAATTCAAGCTCGATAACTGCTTCGGACCGGAGCAGACCGCCCCATAGTTGTTCACATGCACAGAAAAGCAGCGACGTATCGACTACCAGGGCATGCTTGCGAGTACGTGATTTTTTTTTCTGGTTGTCCTGTTGAAATGAAGATTTCACCGGTTTCGCTTATATTCTCAACCGTAGATATCGGGATCTCTAGGTTTTGTTAAGGTTACGGTTCGGGTAAGCTTACTTCGCTTGTTAAGTAAAGTGATGGGCTAACACAAGAGACATTCGATTTATTGTGTTTTTATCGTGATTTGATATTATTTCTCCCAATTGTTATTCACACATGTCCATCCTTCATTTTGTGGGGCTAGGCTCCGACCCACGACCCACCAATAAGCATAAGAAGGGAAAAAAGTATAAAAGTCGGATTGAAAGATTTCCGCTACATGTAACCTCAGCATGAATGCAATTTCCAGTTTTCCTCCTCTCAGAGAGGAGGAAAACTGGAAAATCGACTTTACCGCCGTTGGGAGCGGCGGTAAAGCTGCAATTGCCAGTTTTTCTCCACTCAGTGCGGAGGAAAACTGGAAAATCCGGTTTACCGCCGATTAGAGCGGCGGTAAAGCTGCGTGTGTTTCCGAATGAAGTCGCAAGACCTTCCCTTATCCAATTAAAATAAAATAAAATGAAAGAGTTAATAGTTCCGTCTTTCCCTGTAGCCATATCTAGTGAACTCTCATATGATATGGATGGAGAGAAAAAAAAATCACACAAGCTGACTTTGGCAATTGACACATGCTGAATTGAATTTCTAGGCTTTTGAATACATATACTGCCCCAGAAATAGAAGTCGAAATACATAAATGGTCATCAAATAACGTCCCCATAGTGAAATAGTAAAATCCGGTATATCACTCTATTAAAGCAATTCTCTCCCATCTACAACTCTATCCTTAAATCTTTCATCACTCTTACTCCTTAATGATCGTCGATGTGATTCACGTGACAATAAGTTCTTAAGAACTCAATTCCATGCAAATGGAGGGGCCCTTAAGAGAACACTTGTATGAAAGAAGTTTTAGAAGCATTAAGTGTTATCACGTTTCTAAGCTAAAGCAAAGACACAAAAGATTTTGTAATCTTGCAATCAGCATCTAAACTATATTGATTATTATTTTCTTTTGACATGCTTAGATTTGGAAACTCTCTGGACCTAACCAATAGGCCCTAGGAATGATGGAACCGGTCAAGTCAAGCTCGATAACAGCTTTGGACCGAAGCACACCAGCCCATATTTGTGGACACGCACAGGAAAGCAGCGATGTATCGACTACCAGGGCATGCTTGCGAGTATAGGGTTTTTTTTTTTTTTTTTTTTTTCTGGTTGTCCTTTTGAAATGAAGATTTCGCTGGTTTCACTTATATATTCTCAATCGTTGATATCGGGATCTCCGGTTTTGTCAAGGTACCGGTTCTGGTAAGCTTACTTTGCTTGTTAAGTAAAGTGAATGGCTAATACGAGAGACATTCGATTTATTGTGTTTTTACTGTGATTTGATATTATCTCACCCAATTGTTATTCACACATGTCCATCCTTCATTTTGTGGAACTAAGCCCCGACCCATGACCCACCAGCAGGCAAAAGAAGGGAAAAGGGGATAAAAAATCGGATTAAAAGATTTCCGCCACATGTACCCGCGGCATAAATGCAATTTCCAGTTTTCCTCCTCTCAGAGCGGAGGAAAACTGGCAAATCGACCTTGGCGCCGTTGGAAGCGGCGGTAAAGCCGCAACTGCCAGTTCTCATCCTCTCATAGTGGAGGAAAACTGGAAAATGCGAGTTTACCGCCCATGCTAGTGGCGGTAAAGCTGCGTGAGTTTCTGAATGAAGGCGGAAGACCTTTCCATTTTCAACTAACTTAAAATAAAATGAAAGAATCAATAGTTCCGACTTTTCCTTTAGCTCATATCTAGCGAACTCGCATATGATATGAATGGAGAGAAAAAAATCACACATGCCGACTTTGGCAATTGACACATGCTGAATTGAATTTCTAGGCTTTTGAATATATATACTGCCCCAGAAATGAAAGTTGAAATATATAAACGGTCTTCAAGTAACATCCCCGTAATGAAACAATAAAATCCGAGATATCACTCTATTGAAGCAATTCGCTCCAGTCTACAACTCCATCCTTAAATCTTTCATCACTGATGGACCCTTCTTTTTCCTTTTCTCCTTCCTCCGTCCCGGGTCCGCCGGGGTGCGGCGGGGCGAAGAGAAAAAAAAGAGCAAGCATCAACATTTTTTTTTTGTACGGGTATGCCAGATTTTCTATTGTACTTGGAATTTGAAGTGGTGATCTGGAGATTCACCTTCACAGGTAGAAAAGGAAATCAACTTTTTTCTAACTTTCCATTGCACATATATTTTAAAGAAAGAGATAAGGTTTTAAAATGCCGTGAGAGGCGATTTTGTTTAATTTGCCGTGAAAGGTAGTTTTGTGCCGTAGAAGGCGATTTTGTGCTGTAAAAGGCAGTTTACAAATCTCATCAAAATGTAAAGACAAGAAATGTGATTTTTATGTCTCTTTTAAAAAAATACAATAAAATAGAAAAGTAAGAAAATGAATCTGACTTCTCAAGCGATTGTGGGGACTTGTTCAGATCGACGGTCGCGAGTCATGTATGAGCTCCGCCATCGTCCTTCAGATGAGAACACTTGATGCTTTGATTCACTTTGCTTGGCTTGGACCTCAGATTTTTAGAGGATAAAGACCAAGAGAAGGTCTTATATCTAATAAAAAACCAAGTAGACGGGCTGAAAAGCCGCATCTAGGCCATGTTGGATAGAATAAGAGAGGAGATCTTGGGGGGGTGGCCCCCCAAGGGACTTCGATCACCTTGTAGTGCTTGCAGCAGAATTTCTTCAAGGTAAGAGAGCTTCTTTTTGTGCAGAGAATTCTTCAGATGATTTTCAGACAATTTTTCTGGACCCAATTTTCAAGACCTAATTTTCAAGACCCCTTCCTTTCCCTTTGGAATGACCGCCTATTTATAGGCTTTTGGTGGCCATTAGGAAGGTCTTATGGGCATTAATGATATTAATGCTCCATGATGGGAGGAGTTACAAGATTTAATTTCATAATTTTGTAACTCATTTTTCTTGGATTTTGATTGGCCAATGGAGAGTAATGAGCATTTAATCTCCATGATGATGGGAGTTTCATGATTAATTACCATGATTAATCTCCATAATGATAGGAGTTACATGGTTAATTGTCATGATTAATTGGACTTGTAACTCCCATTTCTTGGCTTCTGATTGGGCCGTTTAAAATAATGAGTTAATGACCCTAATAAATTGCCATAAAAGGGCCATTTAACTTCATTAATTGGCTGCCGAGTCGCTTGAAGAGTCGCGGGCCGCGCCGCGTCTTTTGGAATTCTTCTTGCGATGATCATCGATGGATCCGTACGTTGCTTGATGTCAGATGACGATGAAAATTCAGACATTGGTTGCCACTAATGGTCCGGCAACATCTGTCCAGTCGATTTCTTGATCGGTCGGGCAGAAAGTGTGCTTTCTTGGTCGGCCGGTTGGCAATTTCGGAGTGTCCGATGATGATCAAATGATTTTGATGGCGGATCCGTGATGTTGACGAAGATCGACGGATATCATGCCTCAAAAATCAAATTTTAAGAAAATCACAGGGGCCAATCATCGAGAAACGCAAAAAGAATCGGACAAACGAACGTTTCAGCGGAAATCCGGTGACCCGGATTTCCAAGGTCGCAGGCGACCATGGGGCTGGCGACCTTGGACTTTGGTCCATTTTTCGGCCGCCTTCCGATCGCCGTTTCTTGGTCGTTTCTCGGGCTTTTTCGCTTCTGTTTTCTCCTGTATTTTTCTTTGACATTTCTCTTCATTTATTGGCTTGATTCCTCAGAAGAAAACCCGTCGAAAGGCTGTGCAAATCAGAGCACAAAGTTTCTTATTTTTTGGAAAAGCCGAAGACTCTGTAGCCGATTTTCCGCCAATAGTTGAAACTAGGTCAAACGATGTCGGAATGACCTGAAATTTGAGGTGAAGCTTCTTGGGCATTAGATAGGACCAACCATGGGCATTTATTTGAGTTTTGAAGCCGTTTGGGGTCCCTTCGATGCTTGACTTGATTTCACCGTACGGAAGATGTCGAGCTTTGATGTACGGTCATCCGATGTCCGATTGACCTGAAATTTGACGGGGAGCCTTTTGGAGTCATTTTGAGATGATCCATTAGCTCTGATTTGGGTGCCATGGTCCCGGGGAGCTTCGCCGCCGGTAGGCTTGATTTTGCTTCAGAGCATCAAAACCGGGTCAGACGTTGTCGGAATGACCTGAAATTTGACGTGCAGCCTGTCGCGACCCCGAACCGGGACCCGGGACCGCGACGGTGGTGTGGATGGGGTAATGAACTACCCTTAATAATGATTATACATTTCCTTAATTTCCCACAGGTTTCCGCGGTGAGGATTCCACACACACTCATAGAACATTTACATTGGTGCGGAAGCGTGTAGCAAATCAAACTCTTAATCCATTCTCATTATATGAGACTGGTAATACATAATTATGACATGATGTCAGAGTGAGCAATGATCTCATTAGCATTCCCAAAATTTGAATTTAGAGTTTAAACAACAGATCAAGTTAAATTAACATTCCCCAAAAATAATGGCCAACAAAGGCCAGTACAACCAAAAGTATAAATCATGTATCTTTCTATAATCTCCCCAAAATGTTCGCAGCTCAAAGCTAAACCAAATGTCTACATGACATTGTCAGCTTGCCACTCGACTAATCGTTGCAGTTCATCGACCGCCTCCTCTGGCTCCTCCTCAAAGGCAATAACGGGAGCTGGACCTGAGTACCACAAAAATGGGTCAGACACGACGGTCTGGCAGGTGGATGAATAGATAATACCAAGAAAGAAATCAAAGCATATCTTAGACATAACGAAAACTTATAAAAACGATAACTGTCATAAAACAGGATGCATGGTTCATTTAAAGTACAGATGCAATATAAATCATGTAGGGTATTCAAGGTACAGGAACTGACTAGATGGCAACCACACTAAAGCTAAATCCTCTCTATCACTAAGGTGATGAGAGCACATTCAGTGCGTTGGGCTCGAACACACGAAGTGACGAGAACCAACATCATATACATATACATATACATATAGCTAGGCAAGACCACGGCCGCGGAACTGGGTAACGGGACAGGACAGGATCCAAGTTGCAACTGGCGGGAGCACAAGGGGGAGGCCCAAGTCAGTTGATCAGACTGACAAGGACGTCCAAGCTTAGTGGTGCCGACTCATAGGTTACATGAGAAATCAAAACATGTACAATCCTATATCAGTATAAAACACTCGGGCAGGCGGGACATGGTGCTCGTAAGCACACATTTCGTATCATTATTTGTTCATGCATAAACGGGGCTTGCAGGACATATCAGGTGTATAAATCAGAATTTGAGATAAAACCAGTAGGATCATGTAATTATACATATAATCTGAGTAAAACAATGCAATGAATCCTTATACCATTAGGGACTATATATTGGGGCATCCATATTCAAACAACATGTATAAGGATCTTGTATGTCTATCATTACCCTTAGTATGGTACTCGAATGATGGAGGACATACAAAGTTTCCTTATGCAAGTTGATGAATCCAAAAGTCCCAATACCTTTCCGAAATGGTGTTTCTTTCTAAGTCAATCTCCTTATGTCATCCCCTGGGTCTTTCCAAGGTGGTAGGGCATCAGAACAACCCATCCAAGCCTTTAAATACTATATCTGAAAACAATAGAAAGACACAGGAATTCTGGGTGAAATTCGGTCACCAGTCGGCTAGCTGGCGGTTAACCGCCGAGGTGATCGACGGTTAGCCGCTGGCCGACCGCGGGGCTGACCGCGGTTCACCCTGCTAAAATATAGCATTCTGTGTTTCTAACCGCACATCTCGGCTACCTGGCAGTCACAGGGTTTTAGGGTAGCGGTTAGCCGCGAGCTGACCGCGGGGCTGACCGCGGTTCGCCTGTCAAAACACAGCATTTTGTGTTTCTAACCGAATCTGGGTCGGCTAGCCGCCGGTCACCTGTCGGCTAGCCACCAAGGTGACCGCCCGCTAACCGCCCAGCTGCGGGAACTCTACATCAGGTGCAGATTTCAATCCTTTCTTTCCCAAACCCTTTCACCTCAACTCCAACCATTTCCTAACATGAAATGGGTCTGTTCCCTTCCATTTAACATTTAATCCTTTCCACCAACCACCATTCCATCAATGCATTTAATTCTCCTTTCAACACAAATCTCATTCAACGCAAGTACAAATATCATTTAAGAAGTCCATAATGATCAAAATAAGCTTTAATGAATGAATGCATACATTCTCATAAACTAATTAGGAGAAAAATCATATCAATAAGTACATTTCTAAAAGTATTATGAAACATAATAAGCTAAAGGAATAGGAATAGTAAAAATCCACATTTTCAATAGAATAAGGACTTATTCAAATCCAATCCATTCATTCACTTGCCTTGGTCTCCAAATATGCTAGTCAAGCTCTAATCACACTCTCAAGTTCAAAATCTACAATCTACACAAAAATCCCCAAAATACATTCATTACAACCCTAGAATGTCAAAATCAAGAAATAGATGGAGATAGCTTCCAATAATCAAGGTGAAGCACCTCCATGGCTAGAAGAACACACAACCAAGAGATGAGAAGAAGAGCTTACATGGAAAGTCCTCTAATGGCAAGAGCTTGTTCAAAATGTAGCTTGGAATGGAAGGCTCTCTCTAAAAATGGTATCAAGATGAAGCTCTCATGGAGGGGAAGAAGATTACCACCTCCATTTTACCTTTAGCAATAGATTTGAGAGAGATTGAGAGATGAAGAAGCAAGAAGCAAGGTAAGTTGAAGAGAACCCTAGGGCTGGGCTGGGATTCCTCTTTCTCAAGAAAGTTGCAAGAAGAGGAAGAGGAAAAAGGACTCCTCCTTATATAGACAATGACAATGGGTCCCACAACTTAAAAATTCAATTGAGCTAAAACATCACTCTACGGGCTTCGGATGGATTTGACGAAGAAGGAAGAATCGATCGTCGAAATTTCTACTTTCCAAAAAGTATATATTTTATGAGTTTCGGAGACATTGAAAATAGTGTCCAGATTTTGTGTAAAAAGACTGTTTTACCCTTATCAATGGCAAAGTAGGGTTTAGAGGTCTAGAATGGAAACGGAACAAATACGAAAGTTGTCGGGAATCATAAAATACATTAGACGGAGCAAATTACAGATTTCCAGAATTATTACATAAATCCCAAAACTAATCAAGACATCATAAAAGGAACCCCCAAAGGGCCCCACTAGATCAAAAGAGTTCCCAAAGTAATTCAAAGCTATAAAAAGCTATTCTAATCCAGATTTAACCCATTTCCACTAATCTCACTTATAGCTAAAACGCGTCTTAATTAACACTAAAAGGAAACTCTCGGGGCGGGGTCTTACACAGCCCTTTGGAAGAATGCAGAAGCTACTCATGTGTTTTTTTTTATGAGTGGCGGCATCAGAGGTTCTCGCCGCCGGGAGGTTTGATTTCGCCGTTCGAGAGTTGATGGAGAGTCAAACGGTGTCGGTTTGACTTGAAATTCGACATAGAGCCTTTCGGACGTATTTTGAGAACATCTATAGACTCTGATCGAAGATTTGATGTATTTGACACTGTCGCCGTCGGGAACTCCCGCTCAGCTGTTGAAGGATTGAAGTTAGGCCAGATGGTGTCGAAATGGCCCGAAACATCATGTGTACCCTTCTTTTGGCTATTTTGAAGGATCTTGCAGTTTTTGTTTGATTCTAAAAAAAATCTGATGCTTGAAGCAGCTTTGCCTGTTTGTAGTAGGATGCGGCTCCATATAGCTTTTGATGTTGAGGAGGCTAAGTGACATTTTTGGTGTCAACAATCACTCTTACTCTTTAATGAACATCAGTGTGATTCACTTGATAATAAGTTCTTAAGAATGCAGTTCAATGAAAACAGAGGGGCCCTTAGGAGAACACTTGTATGAAAGAAATTTTAAAAGCATTGAGTCTTATCACGTTTCTAATCTAAAGCAACGACATAAAAGATTTTGTAATCTTGAAATCAGCATCCAAACTTTATTACTATTATTTTTTTTTTTTGACATGCTTAGATTTGGAAACTCTCTGGACCTGACCAATAGGCTCTAGGACTGATGGAACAGGTCAAGTCAAGCTCGATAACAGCTTCGGACCGGAGCAGACCGCCCCACAGTTGTTCACACGCACAGAAAAGCAGCGACGTATCGACTACCAGGGCATGCTTGCGAGTACATGATTTTTTTTCCTGGTTGTCCCGTTGAAATGAAGATTTCGCTGGTTTCGCTTATATTCTCAACCGTAGATATCGGGATCTCTGGTTTTGTTAAGGTAACGGTTCGGGTAAGCTTACTTTGCTTGTTAAGTAAAGTGAAGGGTAACACGAGAGACATTCGATTTAATGTGTTTTTATCGTGATTTGATATTATTTCTCCCAATTGTTATTCACACATGTCCATCCTTCATTTCGCGGAGCTAAGCCCCGACCCACGACCCACCAACAAGCAAAAGAAGGGAAAAAAGTATAAAAATCGGATTGAAAGATTTCCGCCACATGTACCCGCAGCATAAATGCAATTTCCAGGTTTCCTCCTCTCAGAGAGGAGGAAAACTGGAAAATCGACTTCACCGCCGATGGGAACGGCGGTAAAGCTGCAACTGCCAGTTTTCCTCCCCTCAGAGCGGAGGAAAACTGGAAAATCCGGTTTACCGCCGATTAGAGCGGCGGTAAAACCGCGTGAGTGTCCAAATGAAGTCGCAAGACCTTTCCTTATCCAATTAACATAAAATAAAATGAAAGAGTCAATAGTTCTGTCTTTCCCTATGGCCCATATCTAGTGAACTCCCACATGATATGGATGGAGAGAAAAAAAATCCCACAAGCTGACTTTGGCAATTGACACATGCCGAATTGAATTTCTAGGCTTTTGAATACATATACTGCCCCAGAAATAGAAGTTGAAATACACAAATGGTCATCAAATAACGTCCCCATAGTGAAACAGTAAAATCCGGTATATCCCTCTATTAAAGCAATTCTCTCCTGTCTACGACTCCATCCTTAAATCTTTCATCACTCTTACTCCTTAATGATCGTCGGTGTGATTCACCTGACAATAAGTTCTTAAGAATTCAATTCCATGCAAATGGAGGGGCCCTTAAGAGACCACTTGTACGAAAGAGGTTTTAGAAGCATTGAGTGTCATCACGTTTCTAAGCTAAAGCAAAGACAGAAAAGATTTTGTAATCTTGCAATTAGGATCGAAACTATATTTATTATTATTATTTTTTTGACATGCTTAGATTTGGAAACTCTCTGGACCAAACCAATAGGCCCTAGGAATGATGGAGCCGGTCAAGTCAAGCGCGATAACAGCTTTGGACCGAAGCACACCAGCCCATATTTGTCGACACGCACAGGAAAGCAGCGATGTATCGACTACCAGGGCATGCTTGCGAGTATAGGGTTTTTTTTTTTTTTTTTGGTTTTCCTGTTGAAATGAAGATTTCGCAGGTTTCACTTATATATTCTCAATCGTTGATATCGGGATCTCCGGTTTTGTCAAGGTACCGGTTCTGGTAAGCTTACTTTGCTTGTTAAGTAAAGTGAATGGCTAATACGAGAGACATTCGATTTACTGTGTTTTTACTGTGATTTGATATTATCTAACCCAATTGTTATTCACACATGTCCATCCTTCATTTCGCTGAGCTAAGCCCCGACCCACGACCCACCAACAAGCAAAAGAAGGGAAAAAAGTATAAAAATCGGATTGAAAGATTTCCGCCACATGTACCCGCAGCATAAATGCCATTTCCAGGTTTCCTCCTCTCAGAGAGGAGGAAAACTGGAAAATCGACTTTACCGCTGATGGGAGCGGCGGTAAAGCTGCAACTGCCAGTTTTCCTCCCCTCAGAGCGGAGGAAGACTGGAAAATCTGGTTTACCGCCGATTAGAGCGGTGGTAAAGCCGCGTGAGTGTCCGAATCAAGTCGCAAGACCTTTCCTTATCCAATTAACATAAAATAAAATGAAAGAGTCAATAGTTCTGTCTTTCCCTGTGGCCCATATCTAGTGAACTCCCACATGATATGGATGGAGAGAAAAAAAATCCCACAAGCTGACTTTGGCAATTGACACATGCCGAATTGAATTTCTAGGCTTTTGAATACATATACTGCCCCAGAAATAGAAGTTGAAATACATAAATGGTCATCAAATAACGTCCCCATAGTGAAACAGTAAAATCCGGTATATCCCTCTATTAAAGCAATTCTCTCTTGTCTACGACTCCATCCTTAAATCTTTCATCACTCTTACTCCTTAATGATCGTCGGTGTGATTCACCTGACAATAAGTTCTTAAGAATTCAATTCCATGCAAATGGAGGGGCCCTTAAGAGACCACTTGTACGAAAGAGGTTTTAGAAGCATTGAGTGTCATCACGTTTCTAAGCTAAAGCAAAGACAGAA
This sequence comes from Persea americana, assembly GCA_029852735.1. Taxonomy (NCBI): domain Eukaryota; kingdom Viridiplantae; phylum Streptophyta; class Magnoliopsida; order Laurales; family Lauraceae; genus Persea; species Persea americana. Next base: position 90,525,915 of record CM056810.1, read on the forward strand.
AAGACTTTGTAATCTTGCAATCTGGATCGAAACTATATTTATTATTATTATTTTTTTGACATGCTTAGAATTGGAAACTCTCTGGACCAAACCAATAGGCCCTAGGAGTGATGGAGCCGGTCAAGTCAAGCGCGATAACAGCTTTGGACCGAAGCACACCAGCCCATATTTGTCGACACGCACAGGAAAGCAGTGATGTATCGACTACCAGGGCATGCTTGCGAGTATAGGGTTTTTTTTTTTTCTGGTTTTCCTGTTGAAATGAAGATTTCGCAGGTTTCACTTATATATTCTCAATCGTTGATATCGGGATCTCCGGTTTTGTCAAGGTACCGGTTCTGGTAAGCTTACTTTGCTTGTTAAGTAAAGTGAATGGCTAATACGAGAGACATTCGATTTACTGTGTTTTTACTGTGATTTGATATTATCTAACCCAATTGTTATTCACACATGTCCATCCTTCATTTTGTGGAACTAAGCCCCGACCCATGACCCACCAGCAGGCAAAAGAAGGGAAAAGGGGATAAAAAATCGGATTGAAAGATTTCCGCCACATGTACCCACGGCATAAATGCAATTTCCAGTTTTCCTCCTCTCAGAGCGGAGGAAAACTGGCAAATCGACCTTGCCGCCGATGGAAGCGGCGGTAAAGCCGCAACTGCCAGTTCTCATCCTCCAAGAGCGAAGGAAAACTGGAAAATTCAGTTTACCGCCGATGAAAGCGGCGGTAAAGCTGCAATTGCCAGTTTTCCTCCTCTCATAGTGGAGGAAAACTGGAAAATGCGAGTTTACCGGCCATGCTAGCGGCGGTAAAGCTGAGTGAGTTTCCGAATGAAGGCGGAAGACCTTTCCATTTTCAATTAACTTAAAATAAAATGAAAGAATCAATAGTTCCGACTTTTCCTTTAGCTCATATGTAGCGAACTGCCATATCGTATGAAAGGAGAGAAAAAAATCGCACATGCTGACTTTGGCAGTTGATACATGCTGAATTGAATTTCTAGGCTTCTGAATATATATATACTGCCCCGGAAATGAAAGTTGAAATATATAAACGGTCATCAAGTAACATCCCCGTAATGAAACAATAAAATCCGAGATATCACTCTATGGAAGCAATTCGCTCCAGTCTACAACTCCATCCTTAAATCTTTCATCACTGGTACTCTTTAATGAACATCAGTGTGATTCACTTGATAATAAGTTCTTAAGAATGCAGTTCAATGAAAACAGAGGGGCCCTTAGGAGAACACTTGTATGAAAGAAATTTTAAAAGCATTGAGTCTTATCACGTTTCTAATCTAAAGCAACGACACAAAAGATTTTGTAATCTTGCAATCAGCATCCAAACTTTACTACTATTATTTTTTTGTTGACATGCTTAGATTTGGAAACTCTCTGGACCTGACCAATAGGCTCTAGGACTGATGGAACAGGTCAAGTCAAGCTCGATAACAGCTTCGGACCGGAGCAGACCGCCCCACAGTTGTTCACACGCACAGAAAAGCAGCGACGTATCGACTACCAGGGCATGCTTGCGAGTACATGATTTTTTTTCCTGGTTGTCCCGTTGAAATGAAGATTTCGCTGGTTTCGCTTATATTCTCAACCGTAGATATCGGGATCTCTGGTTTTGTTAAGGTAACGGTTCGGATAAGCTTACTTTGCTTGTTAAGTAAAGTGAAGGGCCAACACGAGAGACATTCGATTTATCGTGTTTTTATCGTGATTTGATATTATTTCTCCCAATTGTTATTCACACATGTCCATCCTTCATTTCGCGGAGCTAAGCCCCGACCCACGACCCACCAACAAGCAAAAGAAGGGAAAAAAGTATAAAAATCGGATTGAATGATTTCCGCCACATGTACCCGCAGCATAAATGCAATTTCCAGGTTTCCTCCTCTCAGAGAGGAGGAAAACTGGAAAATCGACTTCACCGCCGATGGGAGCGGCGGTAAAGCTGCAACTGCCAGTTTTCCTCCCCTCAGAGCGGAGGAAAACTGGAAAATCCGGTTTACCGCCGATTAGAGCGGCGGTAAAGCCGCGTGAGTGTTCGAATGAAGTCGGAAGACCTTTCCTTATCCAATTAACATAAAATAAAATGAAAGAGTCAATAGTTCTGTCTTTCCCTATGGCCCATATCTAGTGAACTCCCACATGCTATCGATGGAGAGAAAAAAAATCTCAAAACTGACTTTGGCAATTGACACATGCCGAATTGAATTTCTAGGCTTTTGAATACATATACTGCCCCTGAAATAGAAGTTGAAATACATAAATGGTCATCAAATAACGTCCCCATAGTGAAACAGTAAAATCCGGTATATCCCTCTATTAAAGCAATTCTCTCCTGTCTACGACTCCATCCTTAAATCTTTCATCACTCTTACTCCTTAATGATCGTCGGTGTGATTCACCTGACAATAAGTTCTTAAGAATTCAATTCCATTCAAATGGAGGGGCCCTTAAGAGACCACTTGTACGAAAGAGGTTTTAGAAGCATTGAGTGTCATCACGTTTCTAAGCTAAAGCAAAGACAGAAAAGACTTTGTAATCTTGCAATCAGGATCGAATTTATATTTATTATTATTATTTTTTTGACATGCTTAGATTTGGAAACTCTCTGGACAAAACCAATAGGCCCTAGGAATGATGGAGCCGGTCAAGTCAAGCTCGATAACAGCTTTGGACCGAAGCACCCCAGCCCATATTTGTCGACACGCACAGGAAAGCAGCGATGTATCGACTACCAGGGCATGCTTGCGAGTATAGGGTTTTTTTTTTTTCTGGTTTTCCTGTTGAAATGAAGATTTCGCAGGTTTCACTTATATATTCTCAATCGTTGATATCGGGATCTCCGGTTTTGTCAAGGTACCGGTTCTGGTAAGCTTACTTTGCTTGTTAAGTAAAGTGAATGGCTAATACGAGAGACATTCGATTTACTGTGTTTTTACTGTGATTTGATATTATCTAACCCAATTGTTATTCACACATGTCCATCCTTCATTTTGTGGAACTAAGCCCCGACCCATGACCCACCAGCAGGCAAAAGAAGGGAAAAGGGGATAAAAAATCGGATTGAAAGATTTCCGCCACATGTACCCGCGGCATAAATGCAATTTCCAGTTTTCCTCCTCTCAGAGCGGAGGAAAACTGGCAAATCGACCTTGCCGCCGATGGAAGCGGCGGTAAAGCCGCAATTGCCAGTTCTCATCCTCCCAGAGCGAAGGAAAACTGGAAAATTCAGTTTACCGTCGATGAAAGCGGAGGTAAAGCTGCAATTGCCAGTTTTCCTCCTCTCATAGTGGAGGAAAACTGGAAAATGCGAGTTTACCGGCCACGCTAGCGGCAGTAAAGCTGCGTGAGTTTCCGAATGAAGGCGGAAGACCTTTCCATTTTCAATTAACTTAAAATAAAATGAAAGAATCAATAGTTCCGACTTTTCTTTTAGCTCATATGTAGCGAACTCCCATATGATATGAATGGAGAGAAAAAAATCGCACATGCTGAATTGAATTTCTAGGCTTTTGAATATATATATACTGCCCCAGAAATGCAAGTTGAAATATATAAACGGTCATCAAGTAACATCCCCGTAATGAAACAATAAAATCCGAGATATCACTCTATTGAAGCAATTCGCTCCAGTCTACAACTCCATCCTTAAATCTTTCATCACTGTTACTCTTTAATGAACATCAGTGTGATTCACTTGATAATAACTTCTTAAGAATGCAGTTCAATGAAAACAGAGGGGCCCTTAGGAGAACACTTGTATGAAAGAAATTTTAAAAGCATTGAGTCTTATCACGTTTCTAATCTAAAACAACGACACAAAAGATTTTGTAATCTTGCAATCTGCATCCAAACTTTATTACTATTATTATTTTTTTGACATGCTTAGATTTGGAAACTCTCTGGACCTGACCAATAGGCTCTAGGACTGATGGAACAGGTCAAGTCAAGCTCGATAACAGCTTTGGACCGGAGCAGACCGCCCCACAGTTGTTCACACGCACAGAAAAGCAGCGACGTATCGACTACCAGGGCATGCTTGCGAGTACATGATTTTTTTTCCTGGTTGTCCTGTTGAAATGAAGATTTCGCTGGTTTCGCTTATATTCTCAACCGTAGATATCGGGATCTCTGGTTTTGTTAAGGTAACGGTTCGGATAAGCTTACTTTGCTTGTTAAGTAAAGTGAAGGGCCAACACGAGAGACATTCGATTTATCGTGTTTTTATCGTGATTTGATATTATTTCTCCCAATTGTTATTCACACATGTCCATCCTTCATTTCGCTGAGCTAAGCCCCGACCCACGACCCACCAACAAGCAAAAGAAGGGAAGAAAGTATAAAAATCGGATTGAAAGATTTCCGCCACATGTACCCGCAGCATAAATGCCATTTCCAGGTTTCCTCCTCTCAGAGAGGAGGAAAACTTGAAAATCGACTTTACCGCCGATGGGAGCGGCGGTAAAGCTGCAACTGCCAGCTTTCCTCCCCTCAGAGCGGAGGAAGACTGGAAAATCTGGTTTACCGCAGATTAGAGCGGCGGTAAAGCCGCGTGAGTGTCCGAATCAAGTCGCATGACCTTTCCTTATCCAATTAACATAAAATAAAATGAAAGAGTCAATAGTTCTGTCTTTCCCTGTGGCCCCTATCTAGTGAACTCCCACATGATATGGATGGAGAGAAAAAAAATCCCACAAGCCGACTTTGGCAATTGACACATGCCGAATTGAATTTCTAGGCTTTTGAATACATATACTGCCCCAGAAATAGAAGTTGAAATACATAAATGGTCATCAAATAACGTCCCCATAGTGAGACAGTAAAATCCGGTATATCCCTCTATTAAAGCAATTCTCTCCTGTCTACGACTCCATCCTTAAATCTTTCATCACTCTTACTCCTTAATGATCGTCGGTGTGATTCACCTGACAATAAGTTCTTAAGAATTCAATTCCATGCAAATGGAGGGGCCCTTAAGAGACCACTTGTACGAAAGAGGTTTTAGAAGCATTGAGTGTCATCACGTTTCTAAGCTAAAGCAAAGACAGAAAAGACTTTGTAATCTTGCAATCAGGATCGAAACTATATTTATTATTATTGTTTTTTTGACATGCTTAGATTTGGAAACTCTCTGGACCAAACCAATAGGCCCTAGGAATGATGGAGCCGGTCAAGTCAAGCGCGATAACAGCTTTGGACCGAAGCACACCAGCCCATATTTGTCGACACGCACAGGAACGCAGCGATGTATCGACTACCAGGGCATGCTTGCGAGTATAGGGTTTTTTTTTTTTCCTGGTTTTCCTGTTGAAATGAAGATTTCGCAGGTTTCACTTATATATTCTCAATCGTTGATATCGGGATCTCCGGTTTTGTCAAGGTACCGGTTCTGGTAAGCTTACTTTGCTTGTTAAGTAAAGTGAATGGCTAATACGAGAGACATTCGATTTACTGTGTTTTTACTGTGATTTGATATTATCTAACCCAATTGTTATTCACACGTGTCCATCCTTCATTTTGTGGAACTAAGCCCCGACCCATGACCCACCAGCAGGCAAAAGAAGGGAAAAGGGGATAAAAAATCGGATTGAAAGATTTCCGCCACATGTACCCGCGGCATAAATGCAATTTCCAGTTTTCCTCCTCTCAGAGCGGAGGAAAACTGGCAAATCGACCTTGCCGCCGATGGAAGCGGCGGTAAAGCTGCAACTGCCAGTTCTCATCCTCCAAGAGCGAAGGAAAACTGGAAAATTCAGTTTACCGCCGATGAAAGCGGCGGTAAAGCTGCAATTGCCAGTTTTCCTCCTCTCATAGTGGAGGAAAACTGGAAAATGCGAGTTTACCAGCCATGCTAGCGGCGGTAAAGCTGCGTGAGTTTCCGAATGAAGGCGGAAGACCTTTCCATTTTCAATTAACTTAAAATAAAATCAAAGAATCAATAGTTCCGACTTTTCCTTTAGCTCATATGTAGCGAACTCCCATATGATATGAATGGAGAGAAAAAAATCGCACATGCTGACTTTGGCGATTGACACATGCTGAATTGAATTTCTAGGCTTTTGAATATATATATATACTGCCTCATAAATGAAAGTTGAAATATATAAACGGTCATCAAGTAACATCCCCGTAATGAACCAATAAAATCCGAGATATCACTCTATTGAAGCAATTCGCTCCAGTCTACAACTTCATCCTTAAATCTTTCATCACTGTTACTCTTTAATGAACATCAGTGTGATTCACTTGATAATAACTTCTTAAGAATGCAGTTCAATGAAAACAGAGGGGCCCTTAGGAGGACACTTGTATGAAAGAAATTTTAAAAGCATTGAGTCTTATCACGTTTCTAATCTAAAGCAACGACACAAAAGATTTTGTAATCTTGCAGTCAGCATCCAAACTTTATTACCATTATATTTTTTTTGACATGCTTAGATTTGGAAACTCTCCGGACCTGACCAATAGGCTCTAGGACTGATGGAACAGGTCAAGTCAAGCTCGATAACAGCTTCGGACCGGAGCAGACCGCCCCACAGTTGTTCACACGCACAGAAAAGCAGCGACGTATCGACTACCAGGGCATGCTTGCGAGTACATGATTTTTTTTTCCTGGTTGTCCCGTTGAAATGAAGATTTCGCTGGTTTCGCTTATATTCTCAACCGTAGATATCGGGATCTCTGGTTTTTTTTAAGGTAACGGTTCGGGTAAGCTTACTTTGCTTGTTAAGTAAAGTGAAGGGCTAACACGAGAGAGATTCGATTTATTGTGTTTTTATCGTGATTTGATTTTATTTCTCCCAATTGTTATTCACACATGTCCATCCTTCATTTCGCGGAGCTAAGCCCCGACCCACGACCCACCAACAAGCAAAAGAAGGGAAAAAAGTATAAAAATCGGATTGAAAGATTTCCGCAACATGTACCCGCAGCATAAATGCAATTTCCAGGTTTCCTCCTCTCAGAGAGGAGGAAAACTGGAAAATCGACTTTACCGCCGATGGGAGCGGCGGTAACGCTGAAACTGCCAGTTTTCCTCCCTTCAGAGCGGAGGAAAACTGGAAAATCCGGTTTACCGCCGATTAGAGCGGCGGTAAAGCCGCGTGAGTGTCCGAGTGAAGTCGCATGACCTTTCCTTATCCAATTAACATAAAATAAAATGAAAGAGTCAATAGTTCTGTCTTTCCCTGTGGCCCATATCTAGTGAACTCCCACATGATATGGATGGAGAGAAAAAAAAATCCCACAAGCTGACTTTGGCAATTGACACATGCCGAATTGAATTTCTAGGCTTTTGAATACATATACTGCCCCAGAAATAGAAGTTGAAATACATAAATGGTCATCAAATAACGTCCCCATAGTGAAACAGTAAAATCCGGTGTATCCCTCGATTAAAGCAATTCTCTCCTGTCTACGACTCCATCCTTAAATCTTTCATCACTCTTACTCCTTAATGATCGTCGGTGTGATTCACCTGACAATAAGTTCTTAAGAATTCAATTCCATGCAAATGGAGGGGCCCTTAAGAGACCACTTGTACGAAAGAGGTTTTAGAAGCATTGAGTGTCATCACGTTTCTAAGCTAAAGCAAAGACACAAAAGATTTTGTAATCTTGCAATCAGCATCGAAACTATATTTATTATTATTATTTTTTTGACATGCTTAGATTTGGAAACTCTCTGGACCAAACCAATAGGCCCTAGGAATGATGGAGTCGGTCAAGTCAAGCTCGATAACAGCTTTGGACCGAAGCACGCTAGCCCATATTTGTCGACACGCACAGGAAAGCAGCGATGTATCGACTACCAGGGCATGCTTGCGAGTATAGGGTTTTTTTTTTTCTGGTTTTCCTGTTGAAATGAAGATTTCGCTGGTTTCACTTATATATTCTCAATCGTTGATATCGGGATCTCCGGTTTTGTCAAGGTACCGGTTCTGGTAAGCTTACTTTGCTTGTTAAGTAAAGTGAATGGCTAATACGAGAGACATTCGATTTACTGTGTTTTTACTGTGATTTGATATTATCTCACCCAATTGTTATTCACACATGTCCATCCTTCATTTTGTGGAACTAAGCCCCGACCCATGACCCACCAGCAGGCAAAAGAAGGGAAAAAGGGATAAAAAATCGAATTGAACGATTTCCGCCACATGTACCCGCGGCATAAATGCAATTTCCTGTTTTCCTCCTCTCAGAGCGGAGGAAAACTGGCAAATCGACCTTGCCGCCGATGGAAGCGGCGGTAAAGCTGCAGCTGCCAGTTCTCATCCTCCCAGAGCGAAGGAAAACTGGATAATTCAGTTTACCGCCGATGAAAGCGGCGGTAAAGCTGCAATTGCCAGTTTTCCTCCTCTCATAGTGGAGGAAAACTGGAAAATGCGAGTTTACCGGCCATGCTAGCGGAGGTAAAGCTGCGTGAGTTTCCGATTGAAGGCGGAAGACCTTTCCATTTTCAATTAACTTAAAATGAAATGAAAGAATCAGTAGTTCCGACTTTTCCTTTTGCTCATATCTAGCGAACTCCCATATGATATGAATGGAGAGAAAAAAATCGTACATGCTGACTTTGGCAATTGACACATGCTGAATTGAATTTCTAGGCTTTTGAATATATATATATATATACTGCCCCAGAAATGAAAGTTGAAATATATAAACGGTCATCAAGTAACATCCCCGTAATGAAACAATAAAATCCGAGATATCACTCTATCGAAGCAATTCGCTCCAGTCTACAACTCCATCCTTAAATCTTTCATCACTGTTACTCTTTAATGAACATCAGTGTGATTCACTTGATAATAAGTTCTTAAGAATGCAGTTCAATGAAAACAGAGGAGCCCTTAGAAGAACACTTGTATGAAAGAAATTTTAAAAGCATTGAGTCTTATCAAGTTTCTAATCTAAAGCAACGACACAAAAGATTTTGTAATCTTGCAATCAGCATCCAAACTTTATTACTATTATTTTATTTTTTTTTGACATGCTTAGATTTGGAAACTCTCTGGACCTGACCAATAGGCTCTAGGACTGATGGAACAGGTCAAGTCAAGCTCGATAACAGCTTCGGACCGGAGCAGACCGCCCCACAGTTGTTCACACGCACAGAAAAGCAGCGACGTATCGACTACCAGGGCATGCTTGCGAGTACATGATTTTTTTCTCCTGGTCGTCCCGATGAAATGAAGATTTCGCTGGTTTCGCTTACATTCTCAACCGTAGATATCGGGATCTCTGGTTTTGTTAAGGTAACGGTTCGGGTAAGCTTACTTTGCTTGTTAAGTAAAGTGAAGGGCTAACACGAGAGACATTCGATTTATTTTGTTTTTATAGTGATTTGATATTATTTCTCCCAATTGTTATTCACACATGTCTATCCTTCATTTCGCGGAGCTAAGCCCTGATCCACGACCCACCAACAAGCAAAAGAAGGGAAAAAAGTATAAAAATCGGATTGAAAGATTTCCGCCACATGTACCCGCAGCATAAGTGCAATTTCCAGGTTTCCTCCTCTCAGAGAGGAGGAAAACCGGAAAATCGACTTTACCGCCGATGGGAACGGCGGTAAAGCTGCAATTGTCAGTTCTCCTCCTCTCAGAGTGGAGGAAAGCTGGAGAATCCGGTTTACCGCCGATTAGAGCGGCGGTAAAGCCGCGTGAGTGTCCGAATGAAGTCGCAAGAACTTTCCTTATCCAATTAACATAAAATAAAATGAAAGAGTCAATAGTTCCGTCTTTCCCTGTGGCCCATATCTAGTTAACTCCCATATGATATGGATGCAGAGAAAAACAATCCCACAGCTGACTTTGGCAATTGACACGTGCCGAATTGAATTTCTAGGCTTTTGAATACATATACTGCCCCAGAAATAGAAGTTGAAATACATAAATGGTCATCAAATAATGTCCCCATAGTGAAACAGTAAAATCCGGTATATCCCTCTATTAAAGCAATTCTCTCCTGTCTACAACTCCATCCCTAAATCTTTCATCACTCTTTCTCCTTAATGATCGTCGGTGTGATTCATCTGACAATAAGTTCTTAAGAATTCAATTCCATGCAAATGGAGGGGCCCTTAAGAGAACACTTGTACGAAAGAGGTTTTAGAAGCATTGAGTGTCATCACGTTTCTAAGCTAAAGTAAAGACACAAAAGATTTTGTAATCTTGCAATCAGCATCGAAACTATGTTTATTATTATTTTTTTTTTGTACATGCTTAGATTTGGAAACTCTCTGGACCTAACCAATAGGCCCTAGGAATGATAGAGCCGGTCAAGTCAAGCTCGATAACAGCTTTGGACCGAAGCACGCCAGCCTATATTTGTCGACACGCACAGGAAAGCAGCGATGTATCGACTACCAGGGCATGCTTGCGAGTATAGGGTTTTTTTTTTTCTGGTTTTCCTGTTGAAATGAAGATTTCGCTGGTTTCACTTATATATTCTCAATCGTTGTTATCGGGATCTCCGGTTTTGTCAAGGTACCAGTTCTGGTAAGCTTACTTTGCTTGTTAAGTAAAGTGAATGGCTAATACGAGAGACATTCGATTTACTGTGTTTTTACTGTGATTTGATATTATCTCACCCAATTGTTATTCACAAATGTCCATCCTTCATTTTGTGGAACTAAGCCCCGACCCATGACCCACCAGCAAGCAAAAGAAGGGAAAAGGGGATAAAAAATCGGATTGAAAGATTTCCGCCACATGTACCCGCGGCATAAATGCAATTTCCAGTTTTCCTCCTCTCAGAGCGGAGGACAACTGGCAAATCGACCTTGCCGCCGATGGAAGCGGCGGTAAAGCTGCAGCTGCCAGTTGTCATCCTCCCAAAGCGAAGGAAAACTGGAAAATTCAGTTTACCGCCGATGAAAGAGGCGGTAAAGCTGCAATTGCCAGTTTTCCTCCTCTCATAGTGGAGGAAAACTGGAAAATGCGAGTTTACCGGCCATGCTAGCGGCGGTAAAGCTACGTGAGTTTCCGAATGAAGGCGGAAGACCTTTCCTTTTTCAATTAACTTAAAATGAAATGAAAAAATCAGTAGTTCCGACTTTTCCTTTAGCTCATATCTAGCGAACTCCCATATGATATGAATGGGGAGAAAAAAATCGCACATGCTGACTTTGGCAATTGACACATGCTGAATTGAATTTCTAGGCTTTTGAATATATATATATATATATACTGCCCCAGAAATGAAAGTTGAAATATATAAATGGTCATCAAGTAACATCCCCGTAATGAAACAATAAAATCCGAGATATCACTCTATTGAAGCAATTCGCTCCAGTCTACAACTCCATCCTTAAATCTTTCATCACTGTTACTCTTTAATGAACATCAGTGTGATTCACTTGATAATAAGTTCTTAAGAATGCAGTTCAATGAAAACAGAGGGGCCCTTAGGAGAACACTTGTATGAAAGAAATTTTAAAAGCATTGAGTCTTATCACGTTTCTACTCTAAAGCAACGACACAAAAGACTTTGTAATCTTGCAATCAGCATCCAAACTTTATTACTATTATTTTTTTTTTTTTGACATGCTTAGATTTGGGAACTCTCTGGACCTGACCAATAGGCTCTAGGACTGATGGAACAGGTCAAGTCAAGCTCGATAACAGCTTCGGACAGGAGCAGACCGCCCCACAGTTGTTCACACGCACAGAAAAGCAGCGACGTATCGATTACCAGGGCATGCTTGCGAGTACATGATTTTTTTCTCCTGGTCGTCCCGATGAAATGAAGATTTCGCTGGTTTCGCTTACATTCTCAACCGTAGATATCGGGATCTCTGGTTTTGTTAAGGTAACGGTTCGGGTAAGCTTACTTTGCTTGTTAAGTAAAGTGAAGGGCTAACACGAGAGACATTCGATTCATTGTGTTTTTATCGTGATTTGATATTATTTCTCCCAATTGTTATTCACACATGTCTATCCTTCATTTCGCGGAGCTATGCCCCGACCCACGACCCACCAACAAGCAAAAGAAGGGAAAAAAGTATAAAAATCGGATTGAAAGATTTCCGCCACATGTACCCGCAGCATAAGTGCAATTTCCAGGTTTCCTCCTCTCAGAGAGGAGGAAAACCGGAAAATCGACTTTACCGCCGATGGGAACGGCGGTAAAGCTGCAATTGTCAGTTCTCCTCCTCTCAGAGCGGAGGAAAGCTGGAGAATCCGGTTTACCGCCGATTAGAGCGGCGGTAAAGCCGCGTGAGTGTCCGAATGAAGTCGCAAGAACTTTCCTTATCCAATTAACATAAAATAAAATGAAAGAGTCAATAGTTCCGTCTTTCCCAGTGGCCCATATCTAGTGAACTCCCATATGATATGGATGGAGAGAAAAAAAATCCCACAAGCTGACTTTGGCAATTGACACATGCCGAATTGAATTTCTAGGCTTTTGAATACATATACTGCTCCAGAAATAGAAATTGAAATACACAAATGGTCATCAAATAACGTCCCCATAGTGAAACAGTAAAATCCGGTATATCCCTCTATTAAAGCAATTCTCTCCTGTCTACGACTCCATCCTTAAATCTTTCATCACTCTTACTCCTTAATGATTGTCGGTGTGATTCACTTGACAATAAGTTCTTAAGAATTCAATTCCATGTAAATGGAGGGGCCCTTAAGAGAACACTTGTACGAAAGAGGTTTTAGAAGCATTGAGTGTCATCACGTTTCTAAGCTAAAGCAAAGACACAAAAGATTTTGTAATCTTGCAATTAGCATCGAAACTATGTTTATTATTATTTTTTTTTTTGACATGCTTAGATTTGGAAACTCTCTGGACCTAACCAATAGGCCCTAGGAATGATGGAGCCGGTCAAGTCAAGCGCGATAATAGCTTTGGACCGAAGCACGCCAGCCCATATTTGTCGACACGCACAGGAAAGCAGCGATGTATCGACTACCAGGGTATGCTTGCGAGTATAGGGTTTTTTTTTTTTCTGGTTTTCCTGTTGAAATGAAGATTTCGCTGGTTTCACTTATATATTCTCAATCGTTGATATCGGGATCTCCGGTTTTGTCAAGGTACCGGTTCTGGTAAGCTTACTTTGCTTGTTAAGTAAAGTGAATGGCTAATACGAGAGACATTCGATTTACTGTGTTTTTACTGTGATTTGATATTATCTCACCCAATTGTTATTCACACATGTCCATCCTTCATTTTGTGGAACTAAGCCCCGACCCATGACCCACCAGCAAGCAAAAGAAGGGAAAAAGGGATAAAAAATCGGATTGAAAGATTTCCGCCACATGTACCCGCGGCATAAATGCAATTTCCAGTTTTCCTCCTCTCAGAGCGGAGGACAACTGGCAAATCGACCTTGCCGCCGATGGAAGCGGCGGTAAAGCTGCAGCTGCCAGTTGTCATCCTCCCAGAGCGAAGGAAAACTGGAAAATTCAGTTTACCGCCGATGAAAGAGGCGGTAAAGCTGCAATTGCCAGTTTTCCTCCTCTCATAGTGGAGGAAAACTGGAAAATGCGAGTTTACCGGCCATGCTAGCGGCGGTAAAGCTGCGTGAGTTTCCGATTGAAGGCGGAAGACCTTTCCATTTTCAATTAACTTAAAATGAAACGAAAGAATCAGTAATTCCGACTTTTCCTTTAGCTCATATCTAGCGAACTCCCATATGATATGAATGGAGAGAAAAAAATCGCACATGCTGACTTTGGCAATTGACACATGCTGAATTTAATTTCTAGGCTTTTGAATATATATATACTGCCCCAGAAATGAAAGTTGAAATATATAAACGGTCATCAAGTAACATCCCCGTAATGAAACAATAAAATCCGAGATATCACTCTATTGAAGCAATTCGCTCCAGTCTAGAACTCCATCCTTAAATCTTTCATCACTGTTACTCTTTAATGAACATCAGTGTGATTCACTTGATAATAAGTTCTTAAGAATGCAGTTCAATGAAAACAGAGGGGCCCTTAGGAGAACACTTGTATGAAAGAAATTTTAAAAGCATTGAGTCTTATCACGTTTCTAATCTAAAGCAACGACACAAAAGATTTTGTAATCTTGCAATCAGCATCCAAACTTTATTACTATTATTTTTTATTTTTTTTGACATGCTTAGATTTGGAAACTCTCTGGACCTGACCAATAGGCTTTAGGACTGATGGAACAGGTCAAGTCAAGCTCGATAACAGCTTCGGACCGGTGCAGACCGCCCCACAGTTGTTCACACGCACAGAAAAGCAGCGACGTATCGACTACCAGGGCATGCTTGCGAGCACATGATTTTTTTCTCCTGGTCGTCCCGATGAAATGAAGATTTCGCTGGTTTCGCTTACATTCTCAACCGTAGATATCGGGATCTCTGGTTTTGTTAAGGTAACGGTTCGGGTAAGCTTACTTTGCTTGTTAAGTAAAGTGAAGGGCTAACACGAGAGACATTCGATTTATTGTGTTTTTATCGTGATTTGATATTATTTCTCCCAATTGTTATTCACACATGTCTATCCTTCATTTCGCGAAGCTAAGCCCCGACCCACGACCCACCAACAAGCAAAAGAAGGGAAAAAAGTATAAAAATTGGATTGAAAGATTTCCGCCACATGTACCCGCAGCATAAGTGCAATTTCCAGGTTTCCTCCTCTCAGAGAGGAGGAAAACCGGAAAATCGACTTTACCACCGATGGGAGCGGCGGTAAAGCTGCAACTGCCAGGTTTCCTCCCCTCAGAGCGGTGGAAAACTGGAAAATCCGGTTTACCGCCGATTAGAGCGGCGGTAAATCCGCGTGAGTGTCCGAATGAAGTCGCAAGACCTTTCCTTATCCAATTAACATAAAATAAAATGAAAGAGTCAATAGTTCTGTCTTTCCCTGTGGCCCGTATCTAGTGAACTCCCACATGATATGGATGGGGAGAAAAAAAATCCCGCAAGCTGACTTTGGCAATTGACACTTGCCGAATTGAATTTCTAGGCTTTTGAATACATATACTGCCCCAGAAATAGAAATTGAAATACACAAATGGTCATCAAATAACGTCCCCATAGTGAAACAGTAAAATCCGGTATATCCCTCTATTAAAGCAATTCTCTCCTGTCTACGACTCCATCCCTATATCTTTCATCACTCTTACTCCTTAATGATCGTCGGTGTGATTCACTTGACAATAAGTTCTTAAGAATTCAATTCCATGCAAATGGAGGGGCCCTTAAGAGAACACTTGTACGAAAGAGGTTTTAGAAGCATTGAGTGTCATCACGTTTCTAAGCTAAAGCAAAGACACAAAAGATTTTGTAATCTTGCAATCAGCATCGAAACTATGTTTATTATTATTTTTTTTTTGACATGCTTAGATTTGGAAACTCTCTGGACCTAACCAATAGGCCCTAGGAATGATGGAGCCGGTCAAGTCAAGCTCGATAACAGCTTTGGACCGAAGCACGCCAGCCCATATTTGTCGACACGCACAGGAAAGCAGCGATGTATCGACTACCAGGGCATGCTTGCGAGTATAGGGTTTTTTTTTTTTTCTGGTTTTCCTGTTGAAATGAAGATTTCGCTGGTTTCACTTATATATTCTCAATCGTTGATATCGGGATCTCCGGTTTTGTCAAGGTACCGGTTCTGGTAAGCTTACTTTGCTTGTTAAGTAAAGTGAATGGCTAATACGAGAGACATTCGATTTACTGTGTTTTTACTGTGATTTGATATTATCTCACCCAATTGTTATTCACACATGTCCATCCTTCATTTTGTGGAACTAAGCCCCGACCCATGACCCACCAGCAAGCAAAAGAAAGGAAAAAAGGATAAAAAATCGGATTGAACGATTTCCGCCACATGTACCCGCGGCATAAATGCAATTTCCAGTTTTCCTCCTCTCAGGGCGGAGGAAAACTGGAAAATCTAGTTTACCGCCGATGCGAGCGGCGGTAAATCTGCAACTGCTAGTTTTCCTCCTCTCATAGTGAAGGAAAACTGGAAAATGCGAGTATACCGCCCATGCAAGCGGTGGTAAAGCTGCGTGAGTGTCCCAATAAAGTCGCAAGACCTTTCCATTTCCAGTTAACATAAAATAAAATGAAAGAATCAATAGTTCTGTCTTTTCTTGTAGCCCTTATCTAGTGAACTCCTATATGATATTAATGGAGAGAAAAAAATCACACAAGTTAACTTCGGCAATTGACACATGCTGAATTGAATTTCTAGGCTTTTGAATATATATACTGCCCTAGAAATAAAAGTTGAAATATATAAATGGTCATCAAATAACATCCCCATAACGAAACAATAAAATCCGGGATATCACTCTATTGAAGCAATTCTCTCATGTCTACAACTCCATCCTTAAATCTTTCATCACTCATACTCTTTAGTGATCATCGGTGCGATTCACTTGACAATAAGTTCTTAAGAATTCAATTCCATGCAAATAGAGGGGCCCTTAAAAGAACACTTGTATGAAAGAAATTTTAAAAGCATTGAGTGTTATCACGTTTCTAAGCTAAATCAAAGACACAAAAGATTTTGTAATCTTGCAATCAGCATCTAAACTTTATTTTATTTTTATTTTTTTTAACATGCTTAGATTTGGAAACTCTCTGGACCTAACCAATAGGCCCAAGGAATGATGGAACTGGTCAAGTCAAGCTTGATAACAACTTTGGACCGAAGCACACCAGCCCATATTTGTTGACACGCACAGGAAAGCAGCGATGTATCGACTACTACGGCATGCTTGCGAGTATAGGATTTTTTTTCTGATTGTCTTGTTGAAATAAAAATTTCGCTGGTTTCACTTATATTCTCAATCGTAGATATCGGGATCTCTGGTTTTGTTAAGGTAACGGTTCCAGTAAGCATACTTCGCTTGTTAAGTAAAGTGAAGGGTTAATACGAGAGACATTCGATTTATTGTTTTTTTACTGTGATTTGATATTATTTCACCCAATTGTTATTCACACATGTCCATCCTTCATTTTGTGGAAATAAGCCCCTACCCATGACCTACCAACAAGCAAAAGAAGGGAAAAAAGCATAAAAAATCGAATTGAATGATTTTTGCCACATATACCCGCAGTAAAAATGCAATTTCTAGTTTTCCTCCTCTCAGAGCAGAGGAAAAATGGAAAGTCGACTTTACCGCCGATGGGAGCGGCGGTAAAGCTGCAATTTCCAGTTTTCCTCCTCTTAGAACGAAGGAAAACTGGAAAATCTAATTTACCGTCGATGAGTGAGACGGTAAAGCTGCGTGAGTGTCCGAATAAAGTCGCAAGACTTTTCCATTTCCAATTAACATAAAATAAAATGAAAGAATCAATAATTCCGTCTTTTCTTGTAGCGCATATCTAGTGAACTCCCATATGATATGAATGGAGAGAAAAAAAATCACACAAGCTGACTTTGGCAATTGACACATGCTGAATTGAATTTCTAGGCTTTTGAATATATATACTACCCCAGAAATAAAAGTTGAAATATATAAATGGTCATCAAATAACATCCCCATAATGAAACAATAAAATCCGGGATATCGCTCTATTAAAGCAATTCTCTCCTGTCTACAACTCCATCCTTAAATCTTTCATCACTCTTACTCCTTAATGATTATCGGTGTGATTCACTTGACAATAAGTTCTTAAGAATTCAATTCCATGCAAATAGAGGGGCCCTTAAGAGAACACTTGTATGAAAGAAATTTTAAAAGCATTGAGTGTTATCACGTTTCAAATCTAAAGCAATGACACAAAAGATTTTGTAATCTTGCAATCAGCATCTAAACTTTATTATTTTTTTTTTGACATGCTTAGATTTGGAAACTCTCTGGTCCTAACCAACAAGCCTTAGGGCTGATGGAACTGGTCAAGTCAAGCTTGATAACAGCTTTCGACCGGAGCAGACCACCCTATATTTGTTGACACGTACAGAAGTGCAGCGATGTATCGACTGCTAGGGCATACTTGCGAGTATAGGATTTTTTTTTCCTGGTTGTCCCGTTGAAATGAAGATTTCGCTGGTTTCGCTTATATTCTCAACCGTAGATATCGGGATCTCTGGTTTTGTTAAGGTAACGGTTCGGGTAAGCTTACTTTGCTTGTTAAGTAAAGGGAATGGCTAACACGAGAGACATTCGATTTATTGTGTTTTTATTGTGATTTGATATTATTTCACCGAATTGTTATTTACATACATTCATCCTTCATTTTGTGGAACTAAGCCCCGACCCATGACCCACTAACAAGCAAAAGAAGGGAGAAAATGATAAAAAAAAAATCGGATTGAAAGATTTCCGCCACATGTACCCGCAGCATAAATGCAATTTCCAGTTTTCTTCCTCTTAAAGCGGAGGAAAACTGAAAAATCGACGTTACCACCGATGGGAGCGGCGGTAAAGATGCAATTGCCAGTTTTCCTCCTCTCAAAGCGGAGGAAAACTAGAAAGCGGTGGTAAAGCTGTAATTTCCAGTTTTCCTCCTCTCATAGTGGAGGAAAACTGGAAAATGCGACTTCACTGCCCATGCAAGCGGCGGTAAAGTTGCGTGGGTGTCCGAATAAAGTCTCAAGACCTTTCTATTTCCAATTAACATAAAATAAAAATATCATATATCACATCTAATGTGACTTTTATCCAGTGAATCACATCCTATTGGTAGCCATGGCAGTGAGCCCCAGCTATGAGTGAGAATTCCGGTGAAAACAAATTTTAAAAATAATACTAGTCCCTCGTTATTCTTATTTGAGCCCTTTTGTTTGCACATGCCATGTAGGACAGGTTTGATAATGTTAGCTGTAAAGTACAGTTAAGTTAAGTAAAGTTAAACATCAAATCAAAAGTATTTTAATTCAAAACTCTCTCCTTCTTTTTCATAAAAAGTAAAAAAGCAACTACCATTATAACCCACTCATATTTTATTCCCTCTTTTTATTTCACTTCACTCCACTTTATTTTAAAAGTAAAATGCCAGACGGGCTCTAATTGGAGTAACCTCAAAGGTGTTGGCCGAGTGGTCAGGACTACGGCTTCTCTTTCTTCTGAAGCTAGAGGTCCTGGTTTCGATCAACGGTTCCCCCATCTTCAGGAATCGAAGGTTGAGTTCTGTGAGTCACAAGGGTTTTATCCGGCTTCTCTCTTGACCTCGAGGGATTAGCCCACCTAAAAGAGTTGGAACCTTCCGTGAGCAAAAACATAAATAGTCTTTAGGACCAATTGTTGGAAAAATGAAAATTAAAAAAGAAACTAGGCCCTTACTGGCAAGGACTTATGGGGAAAAAAAAAAGGTCCCCCCAAATCATCCCAGCCCTTGATTGAATAAGCATGTAGTTTAGCGGTCTTTTATATGTCCTTATTCCTATTTATCCATCTCTTTCTATGTTTCTTCTCCAAGGACCAGGAGGAGGGGTTCTTCGCTTGGTTGGTTCTGTATGAAAGCAGAGTAGAGCAGTCAGCAGAGAAGAGAAGAGCACAGCAGATATATAGAGAATTAGAAAAGAGCGGAATGGAGCAGTCGATGTGGGCACATCTTCCCTTATTGTTGCGGTCGAATACTAAGGAATCAGTTGAGTACATCCTCCAAGCCATGTGGCGCACTCGAAAGACCGGTCTCGACTCCACCGACCGACAAGTCATACAAGACATGCTCCAGCTTCCCAACGATTCAGACCTCGATCCCGTTCGTTCCTAATCTCTCTCTCTCTCTCTCTCTCTCTCTCTCTCTCTCTATATATATATATATATATATATATATTGGAAATACCCTAATGCATGCCAAACATCTTGTCTTCACATTCTATTGTTTTATTTGTGTCCTATAAAACACCCTCTACAGAGTCAGAGACTGTTTTTAATCCATTTCAGAACTTACAAACATTACCTTGTCGCTTCTATCATTTTATCTTGCAGCTCAATTTTGTTCACTTCATTGTAAATCTGTCACTGATAAAATATATATATATATATATATTTTCACTTTCAGCTTCTAGTGTGCCTTCGGATGTTAATACGCAGGTGTGTTTATGAGAATACCAACAAAGATGAGATTCAGAAGCTGTTTCCTCCCGAAGTGTCGCCTGTACTGCAAAGATTGCTTATGCTTTTGCTGCAAAAGTTTCAGAGGGAGTGGCGAAATGATGCCCTTAAAGATCAGGTCTGTTCCTTAGTGATTATTTTTTCCATTAGGTTGACTACATCTGTGTGTTTGTACATTCCCATAATATTGATGGTTACACGATCATATATGTAGAGTCACATAGCATCCATACAAGTTAAACCAGGTTGCATCCTAGGTCCTAATAACCTTAAAAATCATGAGAAGTGATTAAAAAAAGTTACTACCTGATCATGTAAATCTTTTTAAAATTGATCATGTTTAATCATTATTAATGAATCTAATTATAGAAAGGCCTCTGCTCTGTTTTAAACTCAATTGAATTTGATGTTTGAATGCTTATATCTTCCACAAATTGTGGTTTTAATCTTCCAAAAGTAGTGCAAAAATGTCCCGGAAGCTCCGGAAAGCTGCTCCTGGTAGAAAAAATAAGGGAAAGGAAATCAATTTATGTCTTCTCTAATAGTCTGGGAGGCAACTCAGACTCGTCCGATTTTTAAAACCATGATCACGATCATTGGTCATCTGAATGTGAAGGAAGAAATGTTCCAAGTATTGGAAATAAGTATTCAGGTTAGAACTGTATATTTACTGAAATATTTACTTGGAAGGCTGGTTACAGATGCCTTACATATTGGGCCTTAAGCTTTAGAAATAGCCTGCAAGTTTAAACAAGCTAAGATTTGCAATATTTAGTCATTCTATCACATAAAACATTTGTCGCGTCCATATTTGTGACTTGGTGCCCAGCTGCCTGTCCAATCTTATAGGGAGAAAAATAGTAAGATTGGGCAGTCTCTTTGCCGAGTAATGCAGTATTGAAATTTTGGCTCCTGAAATACATCAATCTTGATGTGTATTTAGTGAACGGAGAAACCTTGCAACACTTATCCATAACATAGCATGAATTTTTGTTTTCTTATGTTTTGTTGAGTTATAACATAGCATGGAATTTGATATTTGCTAGGCACAAATACCCTAATGAGAGTTATAGAAGCCACCTTACCTTGATGTGGTTTGTTGAAACTCTGATGTGATTTTTAGACTGTTAATTTTCTTCCATCTACTTTAGGCCCCTGATAGATGATTTTGTATTATCTTTCGAGAAAAAAAAAATCTTACAACTTCTACTTAAGGTTGACAATGGGCATCCTCCTGCCCAATTACCTGAAGGACCCGACCCAACCTGAAATTCTCGGATATTTGGTAATTGGTGGTGCGAAGAAATCTTGGAAGTTAAGCTTTGGTGACCGGTGAGTCTCACTGAGCATGCTCAGTTTCTTACAGACTTGATCAGACACATTCTACTCATTGACTCGGTGATCTATTTAGCCCAATTAACTCATATTGATTCAGACAAATCAAAAGTCACAAATGTGAGAGTTATAAATTGTTTGGACTCCTGGAGTAGCATATTGAAGGAGTACAAATTAAGACAGTGCTGCAGAACACTACGTTCATTGATTGATTGAACATTCTAGATTAGATTGGTTGTTATTGATTGTCATCTATAAGATTTTTTTTTAATAACATTCATTGTATTCCAAGGAAAGATTTTTTTTTATTTTTTAATAACATTCATTGTATTCCAAGGAAAGATTTTTTTTTTTTTTTTAATAACATTCATTGTATTCCAAGGATTCAGTATTATGCAAATATAGCAAATTCAATATAAAAGGGGTGCTCACATCTCTGGTGATCATAGCCTTTATTCTCCCTTCTCTGTCTTTGTTTCGTCATGGATCAGAGAAATAGATCGAGCTATGACACATCTTTTCTACTTTTCCTTTCTTCTCACTTATTCTAAGAATGGGTTAAGATCATGAGTTGTCGATCATCAAGGCTCCTTGACCTTGAGTAACAGACCCTTGGGCTTGCCAGAACCAAATGTTGCACTAGGCCAGCAAGCCCATCAAGTAAGCTTGCCACGTTAGGTGACCACTTGGCAGCCCCACCAGGACAGTAGTAGGTCTGCCTGGGCGGTTCACCAGGCCAGGCAGACTCCTTCATGTGATCCAGCGTGCTAGGGCTAGTAGACCAACCTGTAAGACTCGCCATTCTACCATGTCTTCATTTCCATCTTCGATAGGCATAGGAAGCCTTACCAGCATAGGTGACAAGCCAATCTTGCTATCTGTTCTTTTTGATAGGGAGTGGAGTGTAGCCAAGTGTGGAAGATCAGGCCTCTTAACAGTGTGATCCATCCAGCCAGTAAGTATCAGATGAGCAGCATTATCGGGACTGTATGAAGATCATGAACATATGCTGAAGGCAGACTATACTGCAGGCTTTAAATTCTTCTAGCTTGGTTTTTTCATGAATACCTATGTAGCATCTCTCCCTTGTCTAAAGTTGAAACCGAAATCACGTGGAATGCCAAAAAATTCCGTCCCTACTTCTACAAATTGTTCTCCATGTCTGTAGGAATCTTTCATTGTATGACTGCTGATGTCAGACATACTGGCATATGTTGCAGGTGGACCATGGACCCCATCTGAATTATTGTGATGTTTATAATTAGCAAAATATGGAGGTAATGATAAATACAATAAGATGGAAGAAGAGAAGACAATAAAAGAAGAGGAGATAGGGAGAGCAGCTGTAACATTGGTCTGACACCATGTTACTAGAGCGTGGTTGAATTAGGGCCAAAATCACCCTCGTGTGAGAGGATTTTCTTTTATAATTAGAGATCTATGCACTGTTACACATAATTACCCTATGCAAGTTATTAAATGAGGGAAAAAGAGGATGAACAAGCAGACAAGATATTTAATATGATGTGGTACTCTTCAACTCATTATAACTTCTATTTTATAATCCCTGACTTTGATAAGACATACCAACTCTGAGCTTTTAAACAATGGTTCATGTTTATGAGTGCTTTACTTCTGTCTACGTTTTCTCTGTGGCTATATACTGTTATTCTTCCTAAATTTATAAGATCTTTTAATATATAAACTAAAGTAAAATGACAAAAGCAGAAGTTTCTTGATTATCATTAAGAGAGTAAAACTTTTCCAAGCTATATTGATCAATATGCATGAGGAGCTGATATATTATCTTTCTTTTGAAATGTCTTTATGAAACATATGTAGGTTTCTTTACCTCGTTTGAAGGCAATGACATGGAAAATGGCTAATCAAAATGCAGAATCGGAGCATGTTGCGGTTATTAATTTGAAGGTACTTGAACATGGACGCATGCATGAATTTCTTACTGTCTTCATCGAGTTTTTTGACACAAGGAAAATAAAAAAATAAGTGGAAAAATAAAATATTTTGAGTGCTTTCAAAGAAGTTGAGGTATGGAGATGTGAAACTGCTTTTTCTATTTTTGGAAGTCCCTGGGGACTATATCTCACTCTTGCCAGCCAATGATGGGGCATGCTCACAACTGAAGGAACCACACTACCATAGGCATGCCCTTGTGCCTTGTTTTCCAAGATTATGGTCTATCATCTGGTTGGTATTCTAGAGGGGATGTATTACAATGCTTCTTGTTGTATACAGAATGTGATATCTCGAGATATGCACCCTTTCCTCAGTAATATTTGTTCTTCAAAGGCATCATTCATTGACTTTGCAATTCCAGGTCATTCAGTTTGTGCATTATATATTCTTTCTTTTACTAAGCATATACGCTTCTAATGCTACTGCTTTTCAATATCATTGTACGATTTCAATACTCCCAAATCTTGATTCAGCCTCAGACTAAGTCCTTGCTGATCCATTCTTGGGCTTGAGCAATCTCTGTCCTTTAAGGGACTGGGTGACTTGACAGTCAACTCACTGCAGTAGCTGGATGTGGGTAACTGAATGGTAGAGGTTGTCCATAGCTAAGGTTCCATCTTTAGATAAAAAGATGAGTAATTTTTGCTGAAGTGGGAACAATTTATCATGCACTAGGTCGAACCCCTTTGTTTATTCTTTAACTTTTGGAACTTCAAAGCAAACCAAGTTTATGGCGCCAACTCAACTCATTTTCCAATTGGCTTGAAACTCTTGACAAGAAACCGACTTCTTTTTATAGAAAATTGCATGTATTTGTTTATGGTGTTCACATCACACATTTAAATGTACTAAAAAATAATATTGATCTAAATGTGCATACTTCATATAATGAAAACAAAAATTATGCAGTCATGTATGGTACGATTTGATAAATTGAATCACTGCTGTTGGGCGAGTCTTGTTTGGTTCATTTTGATGCTCCTACAGCACATGTGGTTTTTTTTTTTTTTGGTTTTGTTTTGTTTGTTCTTTTATTTTCTAAGTACCCCTATTGGCTGTGGGATCCTAAAGAGAGCGCAACTGGCCAGGCCAATAACTCCATGTACTCACCAGGGCTCAAGCTCACACTCTTGCCAGCCTAGGGAGGACTTTCTTGTATGTGAACAAATGTGCTAGGCAGGCAGACCCCAAGCCACAGGTGGTTTCAGTATTCTGCCATCATATTTTTTGTGTTTTGCTTTTGCGGCAGCACTGAAATTTGGAATACTGTCATGTCTGTTTTATCTGCTATTTTTGCACCAAGCTAACGTCCTAGATATTGAATTGGGGAAAAAGGAGGAAAACACATCCCATTTAATGCAGTTTCCTATTGCTGCACCATCCCATTTTTTGAAAATGACTGACCTCGCCCGATTTGGGTACATCCAAATGCACCATATCCAATTTTATGGTTGACATGTTGGTTCCTTGTAAAAGGAGGAGAGAGAATATGCAAGGGTGATGATTACTAAGAAAGTAAATCATTTGCATTATTTGCATCTATTTATTCAAGTGGGCCTGGTGCAGCTTCAAGATGATACACAATCTTTATCAGGGGAAAAAGATGTGAAGTTCCAACTGGCAAAAGATACTCTAGAAACGATGTTGAAGTCCATGTACTATGTTAGGGACCAGTTGTCTACTATTGTAAGTTTGCTCACTACATTTGCATATTCAGTATGTGATCAAAGGATGTTCCTATGACTTACATAATTGATTTAGGTAGCTAATGCATTGCACATGGATTGTTTGCCTTTTCAGGGTGATACCTCAAACGGACAATTGCAAATGCAAGTGCCTGAGACAAGTGAAACATAGTACAACATGATGATTTGACAGGAAAGTCAAATGATTAAAAAGACAAAAAAAAAAATTTCATGTTATAGAAGTTGGCAATAGGAATAAATCTTTCAGTCTACAGTCGGGTAGTGACATATTCACATTGGACAGTTAGGACCCGGTTAACTTTGCAGGTGATCTATTTTGGAATGCTAATCACATCTGAAGATCCTGCTTGGATACTTGTCCAATTATTATTTGAAGAGGTTCATGCTACATATGCAGATGTGGAACATGTGTGACATTGGGGCCGTTTGTTGCCTAGCTACTTGTGGAACTTGAATATGGACCCAATTTCTTTTATCAAATTTTTTCTTCTTTAAATTTCTAGATATGTGGCCCACGGAGTGGCCTGGTTCCCCATGTCTTTGGCCCTCAACATTGAGAGGGCGGGCCTTTTCCCATCAATCTAGACCATATTTCATATTTATAATAAGTAAAGATCCTAGAAAATGAAAGATGTAACATCTCCATGTTTAATGACTTTTAGAGTGTTTCAGTTCAGTTGTAAAAACCAAAAAAAAAAAAAAAAGAAAATAAAAAAGATCTGACGCATATTATTTATTTCGTTGTTATTGTACATTTTTTACCATTATTTTCACATAATGGTGACTGATTATTGAAAGGGTATGCAATGGGCAAAATCTTCCCCACTTTTTTGGCTGATTGACCGAGTCTGCAAAATCATATTTACACACGGACCGTATTGACCAAGTCTGTAGCACTGCTAATTTCGTTGATTTTGCTGATCCTGTTAGTCTTGAGTGGAAATTTCAACAAAATTGAGTGCCATGCTTCTTTTTTTTTAATGGAAAATGGAAGTAAAAATGCATGGGCCCCCAGTTCCACTCTCGTCATGTAAATTAGGACAATCATTAGTGGTGGTTCTTGGCACCCAGCTGACCTGACCTGTCTTTTCTTGTTAACTTAGGGGAAATGAAGAAGGAATTTGCTAATCTACTCTTGAATGGTTGGCATGAATTTGAGCTGTTAATGGGCTTTGAATGGTTGCTAATCTAACCCCTTCCTCCTTAAACCAGGCTTGGACTGGTTGTTTTTGGCACTTGGGACAGAACAGATCTAATACAAAGGCCTGAACCCTGGCTTCTGTTTCAGAGTCTGGAGTGACCCATTTTTGCATGAAGCTTTTCTCTTGTTAGATTAGTATAATTGTTTGTTTGAATGCAAAATGATCCTAACCTTCTCTTGCACACACAGGTTGATGCCCGAAGCACGTCTGCTTGTTGATCCTGGCTGATTAATAGTGCCTTAGAAGGGAGTTGAAATAAAAGTAGATAATGATCCGTGTTTAGCTGTTAATAACAGAAGTTAACACTTTTTTAGAAGGGTCTAATGGGCCTCCTGTTGATGGGCTGAGTTTAGGCTGTCATTGGCTCGCCCATTGACATGCCTGCTAGGAAAGAAGAAAATTTGTGAGACTTGATTAGGTTCACGAGAAAGAGCTATATCTGAAGCTAACAGGTCAAACTAGTGTAGCTTCTCCTCTTAACCTATAGATAGAAGAGAGAATGGCTAGTTAAGAGAACAAGGAGGTGAACTTCCCCACATTCTTCAGTTTTAGGCTTTTAGCAATGTCGTAGTTGTAATGTGCCCGGATATTTAGAAAGAGAAGTGATTTGGACTATATAGAGCCCACCCTTGCTTTATCCAGTCAACTCGTATCACACACGTCACAATGTACAGGCACACGACCCACTCCAATGGGATACTATATATATTGTTGGATTCACATTTAAAAATATTTATATATATATATATATATATATATAACTTGCCTTTTCCACTATAAATCTGGTAGATCTCACTTCAGTTGAAAGAAAATTTCAGTGTTTTTAGAAGCATTTGAGGCTTACATGAGGGCAGGGCCCAAAGAACACCTTATGCCTATGCTCATGCTGTTAAGTTTGAGGTCTTGCTTTCATTGAGGGCGTACATCTCACCGTGTTAGACATATTTGAAGCATACGTCTCTGTGAAAGTACTTGCTTCAGTCACACTCCATTTCAATGAATATACTATTTTTAACACATCTTGTTTTAAGAAAAAAATCGGGCAACGTGTAATTTTATCTCAAATTTTAAGATTGGTAACAATATTTGTTGAGTAGGATGTCACGCTAGGATAAAGTTAAAAGAAGAGTGGGTTAAAATATATGAGTAGATGAATTGTTTTTTATGCGTTTGAATTGTTGATGTAAGGTAGAAGTATCTAAATTTGAATTTGATTGGATAAAGAGAATGGACGAATGAGTTATTCAACCCCTTATTATGGCATATCCGAGTAAGCGTGGCAGAGAAAAAGTTGTGCTGGAGTAACTGCCAGCTGGGCATACATATTAACTTATGTGGGCCAATGCAAACAAAAACCTCATGGTAAAGAACCTAATCATTGGAATTATTTTTACACTTGTTCACTCTACTTTTTTTTGCAAACAAAGAGGCCCTAAAAGGAGGGGTACTCATGGCTGGGTCAGCCCGAGCCCGATTTGTGCCAAGCCCGCTTTGGGCCGGGCTTGGGTATGTAATGAGGGCCCGATTAATATTGGGTTGGGCCTGGATTAAGTGAAAGAAAACCCATAGCCCGGCACGACCCGATTTGTGTAAGAAATGTGCATAATTTAATTTAATTAGTGCTCTAATTCCCATAAAAGTGGTGAAAGCCAAGTTCGGCCTAGTCCGATTGATTAAATGGGCAGGCTCAGGCCTAACTTTTATGGTCCATGTGGGGCTTGGGCCTGGGCCACTATTTCTAAAGTCGGGTCAGGCTTGGATATGCATTAGCCTGGATATGCCTTAGCCCGGGCCATGAACACCCCTACCTAAAAGGCTTAAAACAGCTAAATTTCTTTTCTATTTTTGAAAAACTTTTTTTAAATCTAATCATTTATTTCTTATAAAAGACATTCTCGTAATGCTTACGCCCTATCATTTTAAAACATTGGGAAATTTGGGTTAGTTTCTAAATATAATAGGGCTTGTGATATGCACATTAGATAGGTGGAGATAAATTAGATAGGCGGTTAATGTGGTAATTGACAGAAGGATATGATCATTGAAATTTGTGTCTACAAGTTTAGCATCTCCTTATGCACTTGTTGATAATAACTGCTGCATTGCGAACAATTTCATTTGCTCACTTGTCAACTGTGGCAGAAATGGGAAACTCCAATCATGGAATACAATTTTTCACAATCAATTGTGACAGTTGCTGATGCTTGCATGACCATGATGAATAATTGGGATTGGCTTTTCTCATTTTGGTCTGAAGCTTGAGTCTCTTGGGCTCACTTTCAGTGCCTGCCACTGTTGAAGACAACAACGATGCATTTGCAAAACGGCCGATTATAATTTGAGGAGCATGCAGCACAGGTGGCAGGTGCTCAATTCTCACAACCATGAGACTGTGGGTTGGGTTCTGTAGACATTCACAATTGTAGACAATTTTTTCAGTCCTTGGTGCTTGGGTCAAAGTAATTTTCCTATGATCAATGCAATATTTATTCTTTCAAACAAAGGCTTGAACTTTGTAAGAAGTTTCACTCCATGGGCATCATCATTTTGAGAGAGAAAGTGAGAGAAATGTGAGCGTTTGATAAGTCAAGGCGGACTCAGGACTTTCATTTGGATGGGGCTAATTTTTTGCTCGAAAGAGAAAATGAGTATTTTCACTAAGATTTTGTGACGTACGGCAATCACAGTGTTCAGACAGACATCGGGTGATTATTTATTAGATATATGTGGACTGGTCATGACCCATTCAAATCTCAGGGAGTTTGAAAATCGATATGTAGGTCCGCCCCTGTATGATAAGTCTTGGTTTTGGTCTTCTTGATTTTGGTAGAGTAGAACTTGGATACAAGTGAGATGTGATGGTTTGAGAAGTCTTAGTTTTGTGGGCTCCACTCCATACGTGTATGCTAATCCAAATATTGACCGTCCAAATCGTGGGCCCCATAATTGATTTATCATAGCTTGATAATTATCAACGTCTTATTTGCTGCCATTATCATTCTAAGACTAAGAAGACGAAAATATTTCTCAGGCCAACTTCCACGAATCTAGTTAGATAGGGTCATTTGATCTTCTTTTTTCTTGAGATGCAACATCAGCAACGGGGTCCACGACTTTTGCTATGTCTGGATTGGCTCACATGTAATGGCACAATTGTGGTAATCAGTTCATACAGTTAGATGTGGGAATGTCCAGCCCGTTGAAGGATTACATGTCCAAAGTTCAAACCACTTTGTGTGGCCCACTTAAACTGACTTTCTTAACAGTGGGGGTTGGATAAGAAGGCTTTTTATAAAAATCACTTAACAGTTGATAATGTAACAGTTGGACTGTTAATTTTGTGGACTCTTCATTCAATGGTTTTGATTATCAAATCAATTGAGTTCAAGCCATAAGCAGTCAGTGTAGGTACTGACCAGATTATGGCCGTGCATGTTGGACTTTCTATTCTGTGGGCACACCTATAGATTTAAACAAGTTTGGTAAGAGGCCCTCGAATGGGCTACTGTAGTTGCAACAGAACTTTCAGCTGTCCTCTACACTTGTTTTGACAAACATATTCAGCTGCCAGCTTGGTTCTGGTATGTGATCTCTCTTATATTTTTTTGGGTAGTCTTTTGTGCTTATGATCTAATTACCCTCTTGTTGAAGGGTCACTAGTCTAAATTGAGCGCTCATTCAATTATTTTCAGTCGTTGGATTTAAGCCTTTTAAAAATCAAGCGATGGATTAAGAGGTTAGAATGACACAATACCATTAATATTTTGTAAAATCTCAAATCTCTTTTGAGATCTTTCCTTTCCCTTCTCCATGTGAAAGAAATGGCTCCGTTTGACTTTACTGGTGATTTCACACCGTGCAGCCAGTCTGCATCGAACAAACTGTTGAAAAGTCAAATTTGAATTTGAATTCCTTTCGAATCGAAAAACAGATTTTCACACCATACTCTGTGTAGCCAGTATGCTTCAACTAAATCTCCCCTTCCCTGTGGCCGCAAACTAGTTTGAGCTGAGGTGGAGCCAAGGTGGGTTTAAACCTTGAAGTATCTTCATCTACTGGTTCTGAACGCAAAACCTATTTATTGTATTTGGATCTAACTAAAATTAAGAAAATCGGACTCCATATCCTTCCCATCAGTTTTCAATTTCCAAACTAAATTTCTCTTTGATCCAAAAATAGATTTATGTACCTGTAGGCGGTAAAAACGACACCTACTTAGATTAGGATGAGATCGGGGTAGAAAGCTTAGGACAGGGAAATGCTGAACGCCTGGAACCTGAAACGGAAGGAGAAAGGCTAACGTCAGAGCCCTTGGCTGCTGGGAGCCGAAGGCACTCCGATGCCTGAGTTAGTTCTGAAGAGACTAAACAGGAGGAGGAAGAAGGGAATGAAACAGTCTAGTATTCAGGGCTGTATGCTGAGTATTGCGTACCTTTCATGGGACCAATCCCATGCGTATATATAAGCGAGCGTTGCATGTTCATTCCCTCTGTGAGTGGGGGTAGGTGAGGTGAGGTCCCATCGACCCTTACCCTGGCGGGCTGCAGTAGGTAGAGTGGGCAACATCCCATCCTCACTTTCCATGCCTTCAGTCAGTTGACGTACAGGGCTGATAAAGCAAACCTCTTATCGCCATAAATGAGCAATCCTATCGCCATAAATGAATGCCCGTATCAGTCTGAGCGCGCCGCATTTCCAGGAGGGTGGCGGCCCACCCTGACTTTAGCATCTTAGCCTGAGACCAAGGATGGCTTGGCCGTAGTGCGCCTTTGCACCGAGCTGGCATCTATGCCGAGCTGAGACCGGGCTGACTGAGCTGCCGAGCTGTGACCGAGCTGCCGAGCTATGACCGAGCTGCCGAGCTATGACCGAGCTCACTGGGCTGCCGAGCTGTGACAGAGCTGCCGAGCTTCCGCCACAGAGGCTGAGGTGATCGGCAAGTTCAGCCGTGATCCCTGCTTAACTTTGTCATTACGGTGTTTTACCCACACAGTACCCACTTTTTTTAGTCCCAATTCTTCAAATAATCAGATACCCATCTACCATCTTGTCTCCATACGCTCACCAACATCAGTTTGTGCAATCAATTTGTGGGGCCCACAAGCTGAAACAGCTTCAGCTTCACTCCCGAGCACATGACCTCCTGTCAAACAAAAAACAGGTTGGGGGAAAGAAAGAAAAGATACAATAGTCATAATAGGTCAGACAGGGGCAGAGAAAAGATCGAGGTTACAGAAGGATAAGCTCCAGTGGAGCATGACCTGACCTAACCTAGGACGGTCACCAAAACAATAGAAGAACAACAACATAAAAAAATAATAAAAAGAGTAGCATTTCTTTATTTGGACATAAAAATGGATGAGATGTATATCTAGAGAGAGAAACGAGCAAAGTACCATCTCCGGCATCTGCACTATTCTTGAAGAGACTCTGTCGTGCGTCCGCCACCATCCAACGTGATATAGATCCTTCAACAACTAGAACACAATTGACATTTGATATGATGGCACGACAACAATCATACTATGAACAAGGCCTCAAATGAATGATGTGTGTATAGTGCCTATTGAAACGAGGCGAGATATTCAATCTCCACCCTCTGATTCCCATGGGAGAAATCCCCCATCAAATGAGGTTAGACCCGTTGGATGAAATGAGGTTTTACTTCTCTTACTTGCATTTTTAAATAGTCAAGATCATGTGGCGGAGGATGCTTTAGAATACTCAAGGTTTGATCTCTAGCACGTGTGTAAAAAGTGTCATCACTATTCAACCATGAATAAGGCCGTCAATCGCGTTGTGTTAACGAATTCGTACTGCGGGTTAATGAATTCGTGTTAGAATCTCTTCAATCTGTATTTGACCTATTAAATAAACGGATCCAAAAATCAAACACAAATAAGACCCATTAACTCATTAAATAATTTTGTCTATTTTTTACTATGTTAATTAACACACTCTTTTGCTAATAAAAGGAGAGTAAAGGAGTTTGAAAATGATATTTTATATGTGAATTTCAGGGTTTCACTTCATCATTTTCAAACTTACCAAAATACCCCTCATACATTTTATAAATTACAGGCTTTATTCGTTAATGACCCGCTAATTAACGGGTTAATGGTTCTAATCTATTAACGACACGAATCCATTAAGAAGCCACATGAACCCATTAATATCGTATGGATTCATGTCATGTTAATGGCCGGGTGACATTCTAAGAACCCTAACCATGAGTGAATTAGCTGTCATGAGTTGTTTTGCCTGTGCATTTTTTACTGCGGCCTTCTCTGGGGCCTGCCCCACAAGTTCAGGCTTGAGCTAACCTGATCCATATGTCCCAAACCCAAAATTCATTTCAGGCCGCTCATCAGATGGGCCACACATTTGCAGAACCATCCATTTCATAGATGCACGGCTGTGACGTGCATCTGAAACTGACTCTAAAAAGTAAAACCAAGAAAGAAGCAGGCCCCTTTGAATAGAACAATGTGCCAGTCGTAGATAAACGGGACTGCATTGTCGCTGCGCATGTATCAGAAGAATTCAGACATGAAAGATAAACAAAAAATTATACATTTCAATCAGCTACTTGGCTGTCATCACAGAGCAACTTTAATTATTGTAATAGGATGAAAGCTTGGAAGATTTAGATAAAATTTTAGTGTAGTCTTGATCCAATCAACTCGTATTTAATTGTCCTTCTGCCAGAGCAGCAATTCTCACCTCATTCTTAAATTACAAGTCCTACACAGCTGTTGTGTCGGAATTTATGTTCAGGCCATTAATTAGGGGGAATTTTGCTTTTGTGGAAGGGGTGGATATATGATCCTAATTTATTTAAGTCCGGAGTCAGTCAATTAGGTAAATAATACTTTAAAAAGCCTAGTGATTGGGAGATGTAAAGTGGACCTTTGATCACCCCTAGATTCTATTTTTGGACCCTATTGATTATCAAGTGCAAATCTAACTCCATTGAGCTCTATATTTGAAGGAAAATATTTTTTCACATTCTTACAATGAAAGCTTCCAACAGGCCCACCTTATGGTCAATCTAAATTGTTCACACAGAGATGCCCCCTTGGATAGTCATCAGACTAGGAGTTTTGCACTCACCGGCTGCACTGGACTGCTGGAACTCATATCAATTTTTTTTAAAGATAAACGGTTAAACTTGTGGTCAATAAATCAAGAGTTTAGAGGCATACAATTGACCTTATTTTCATATCTGGGTCCATAATGAGTGGATCTTACTAGCCCCCTATGTCCCATGATCTACGAGGACCCATGTGGACCCCGGCAGCCGATGCGCACGATCGATTGTGAATGAATATTAATATATTATTCATAATGACATATATTTTTTTGATAGGACATAATGAAATATTTGATTATCTACATAAATGATATGCAAAAATAATTACACACCAAATAGACTTTTTAATAATACTAAATTATCATTTTTTATACACTCATCTACAAAATGAAGTCATGCGAGTGACATGGATGGTAGAGGTTCAACGTTTGACCAAACAATCACACGTTATAGTTTACATCTTCGTGTCCTCTTTCCTCTCTCTGTAATTAGTACATTTGAAAGTTTCATGTTGGAAAGTTGAAACTTAAAACTAAAGCCAGGCCTTCTTTGGTGGGGTCCAGATCCAGATCGATGGGCTGGTTCGTTGGTTGGTGTTTTTTTCATACAAAATGACGTAGGATTAAGAAAAATCAAAAGAGAATAGTAATGAGTAAAAACCAGCGACTCCAGCTTTCTTTCTTTGTGTTGAATAGAAGAAAGAAAGAAGGAAGAAAGAATGGCATAAAAACGTAGCGATAGAATTGGAAACGCAGCCGGCCAATGTCTTGTTATTGGAAAGTTCGAAACACGAGTCTGCCTTCGACTCGAGAGGGTGGAAACGGCAACGTCGACACCAACAACGAAACAACCCTAGAAAAAATTTGGTGAGTTCTTCTCCTTCTCCTTTTCTTCTTCCTCAATTTCACTATTGAAACCCTAGAAAGTTCGAAATCTTCCTCCCTCAGCAAAACCCTAGGCACCTGTCCGGAGATTTCAGGGCAAGAACCCTCGAATCGAAAGCCCTATGCCTAGAGATCTCAAGGAAAAGACACTCGAATCGAAAGCCCTAATGGCCGCTACGATCGATGGCGACGAACGCGTGATCGCCACGGCTCAGCGGATCGTGAAAAGCCTCGGCAGCAACAAGGATATCACCAAGGACATGATCCTTATCCTCTCCAACTTCGACAATCGTCTCTCCACCATGAGCGATCTCATCCAATCCGACGAGACCGCCAAAACCCTAAGTCGCCTCGATTCCTCAGAAAAGCTAATCCTCCGCTGGAACACCAATCCACATGACTCGCTCCCTTGGGAGGAGTCCCCCAACGAGGCTGCCGACTATCTCCGCGCCGTAGACGACATCCTCCGCCTCACTGAGGACCTTGCGATTGACGGAGATGCTGGGGGAGAAGCCGCCGGAGAAACCCTGGAGCACGCTGAGACGCTCTTGCAGCTTGCCATGTCGCGGCTCGAGGATGAATTCCGGCATCTTCTCATCCAGAACACCATACCGCTCGATTCGGACCGCCTCTACGGCTCGATCCGGAGGGTTTCGCTCTCGTTTGCCTCTGATATGGGAGAGACCGAGACCGTCGATGACTTTGAGAGCCCGGTCGATGAGGACCGGGAGAGCGGCGTGGACCGGGAGAGCGGGGACCGTGGAAGCCTCTCCGCAGCTGCAGTGGCCTCCGTTGATGAGGATCTTTCAGTGGAATTGATCCACCCGGATGCTGTGAACGATCTGAGAATGATCGCGGATAGGATGCTGAGGTCTGGGTATGAGAAGGAGTGCTGCCAGGTGTATAGCAGCGTCCGCCGAGATGTGCTCGATGAGTGTTTGACAATACTGGGTGTTGATAGGATGAGTATTGAGGAGGTGCAGAGGATTGAGTGGAAGGCTCTGGATGAGAAGATGAAGAAATGGGTGCAGGCGGTTAAGGTTATGATTAGGGTTCTCTTGCCTGGCGAGAAGCACCTGTGCGAGCAGGTGTTTGGCGATTCAGATCTGATCAGGGAGGTGTGCTTCGCGGAGACTGCCAAGGGCTGCCTCATGCAGCTGCTGAATTTCGGTGAAGCAGTCGCAATTGGGCAGCGCTCGTCCGAGAAGCTGTTCCGGATCCTGGACATGTATGATGCCCTCTCGGGGGCGATGCCGGACCTGCAGGCCCTTTTCCCTGACGAGTCGGGGGACTTCATCTGCACTGAGGCGGAGGGAATACTGAAAGGTTTGGGCGAAGCTGCTTGTGGCACATTTGCTGAGTTTGAGAGTGCTGTCCAGAAGGAGACCTCGAGGAAGCCGATGCAGGGCGGTGAGATCCACCCCCTGACTCGCTATGTGATGAATTATGTCAGGTTGCTTGTGGACTATAGCGACTCATTGAATTTGCTCCTTGGCGATGATGATAAGGGTGGTAATGCCCGCGGGGAGGGCAATGATGCTGATGAGTGTATGGATGGCATTTCTCCGGTGGGGTGTCGGTTGGTATCGTTGATTGCAATGCTGGAATCCAATCTAGAAGAGAAGTCGAAGCTTTATGAAGATGGTGCAATGCAATATATATTCCTGATGAATAATATCCTATATATTGTACAAAAAGTGAAGGACTCTGAGCTTGGGACACTGTTGGGAGATCGTTGGGTTCGTAAACGCCGTGGGCAGGTACGACAGTATGCAACTGGCTATTTGCGTGCTTGTTGGACCAAGGTGTTGTCTTGTCTGAGGGATGAAGGATTGGGCGGTGGCGGGAGCTCAAGCAACGTCTCCAAGGTGTTGCTGAAGGAGAGATTCAAGAACTTCAACCTGGCTTTTGAAGACATTTATCGTACCCAGACAGTTTGGAAGGTTCCAGATCTGCAGCTCCGAGAAGAACTTCGGTTATCTATATCGGATAAGGTCATTCCTGCCTACCGTTCATTTATGGGGAGGTTTGGGGGCCATCTAGAGAGTTCTAGGAATGCAGGGAAGTACATAAAGTACACAGCAGAGGATATGGAGAAACTATTGCTGGATTTGTTTGAAGGATATCCAGGACAGTTGAATCATCTGAGGAGGAAACTGAGCACATAGATATAGATGGCTGTGTACGGGGTTCTTGTAATTTGGTATGCTTTTCTGATCTTGATAGGGAATCCCCATTATTGGGGGTTCATTCAGATACCTCACTGAATTATGCGTTCATAATGTGCTATTTATTGTTGATGTTTATGTTATAATCACAGGATACACTTGGATGCTTTTGTCCATGTCGTCTTCTATGTATTGTAATGAAAAATGTACATGTATTATAGTTCCTCTTTTGTGTGATTTTTTCTCAGGGTTTTATGAATTCCATATCATAGATGATGATCAGCTGCTGAATTCACCCATGACCATGGTATTGAACTCGATTTGTGGTTTTGAACTTCCCTGAACTGATGTTTTATTTCTGAAACATTATTTGGTTAATTTTGGTAAGTGGGTACTGACCTCTTGTTAAGTAAACGCAGTTTCTGCTTCATATTTTTGTTACATGAAGTTGCCTTTTATGTTTGTTCAAATGTTCTGCTTGTAGCCTTTTACTCATTTTTACTTGAAAATTCGACTTTTTACCCCTTTCTTTGTATGCCACACTGGCTAGCTCTATAATGTTTGAATGGGTCGAGGAGGGCTTGAAACCGTGTTGCTGCTCCCTTTGGGCTTCAATGCCACTACCACCATGTTATGTGTATATGATTCCCAAACCTCCCCCTCCCTCTTTCTCCTTTTTGTAACTACATTGTTTCTTGTTGCAATGTTCGATTTATATTCTTCCTCTTCTCCTCCCTCTTTCTCCTTTTTGTAACTACATTGTTTCTTGTTGCAATGTTCGATTTCGATTTATACTTGCAGATTAGAGATATATATTATCCATGATTAACATTTTTTTTTTCCTGTTACAAGGTATGTGGGTACAATAGAAACTGTTGTATTCTAGTCATCCATGGTGGGGGGAAACCGATGTTCCTCGAGTCTATTGATATCCACATGAGTGGATACATTCATTTATTAATAATAATTTGCACAGCTTTGTCTATATGTGCAAAGGCCAAGAGTCTTGCTTGCTGTCTAAATTGGTAATGATGATTGTAATTACTGTATGGTTGAATAAGGGTGAAACAGTGCTGTGGATACTGTCTAGGCAGGCATCACAGTTCATTTTGATGGCAGCAGTAACTATGCTTTGAGCCCATCTATGTCAACAGGTAAATTTCTTTATTATCTGTCTTTTTGCTTGCATCTTGTTGTACCATGGTGTTGCTGGTGCTCACCATCAGCTCTTCCAGTATGCAGTGTACTGATATGTGATGTTACTGCGGCTTTTTATTCTCTATTGACATCCACAAGCATTGAGGTAGTTATTATGGTATTTGTGACAAACCCGTCTTTTTAAGCAGTTGGGCCATCCATATTCTCATGGTTTTGCAAGAAAACACCATCAAATTGACCTGTGTTTAGAACTCCAAATGAAAATTTGAACCACATTCTCTTTTTTGACCTTCTTAAATATTATATAGTTTGTATAAATATTTTAAAGCATTTAATCTGCCATACAAGAAATTTGCACGGAGGAGCAATTTACAAGCTAGTTGATTGCAGTTCTATTCTACCTTTTTTTTGTTGATCTCGCTATCATGTATTATATTGTGATATTGTTACTCATTAAAAATGTTTCATTATCATTAAAAAAAAGTCTATTGCCTTCTCAAGATAAGTATCTTATGTATTGCTGGAACTCTACTATTTGACTGCAATTTAATTTTGCTGGACTTTTTGTTGTTTGCTGTGCATGGAGAAAAGGGCAAAAATGAACTGATTTTCCTCTTGAGGATTTTGAAATCCTCAATTCCGCGTGAGATTGTGAAATCTAGTGAAGAAATGTGCCCATAAAGTGAGTGATTTTTCCATTGTTGTAAGTAGTGCCTTGGAAACTTAGTAATAGGCCTTTTTTTTTGTTCATAGTTAGTAATAGGCCACTAACTTAATTTTGTTCATAGTTAATATTTGATCTTTTGTCCTTCATTTGTTAGTACTCTTATCTTCATGCATTTTAAAAGATGGTGGAATTTAGGAGAAGAAATACTAACAAAATTTAGAGAGATTTTTAAGCGAAGTTGGTTGAAATTGGTCTATGAATTCTAATGTAGCATAGAATCAAATGGCAGAAATAGGTCAACAAGGACGTAGTCGGAGAGTCCAAAGGGAAGAAGAGATGCACATAAAAAAACTTGCTAGTAGAATATAGAAGTTCAAAATGCTATTGATGAAAAAAAAAAAAAAACTTTATTCAAGAAATGGAAGACAAAGTCCAGAAGACTGAAGAGCTATGAGTTGGCAAAAAGTGAAATGAAGAAATATGTGACTACTGGGATGGAGGGACCCTGGATGAAGAAAAATTGAGTGGTAGGACTACAGATCATATAATTGTGCAAATATGGATTTCGGAGGGAGAAATTGGGATCTATGGGTTAACCAAATTGTTCAACAAAATCTTGAGTAAGAGAAAAATGTCCTGGGAATGGAGTTTAACAAAATCTTTAGTAAGAGAAAAATGTCCTGGGAATGGAGAAAGAGCTTTGTTATCCTGTTCTACTAGAACAAATGATATATATTAAGAACTCTGCAGGCCGCCAAACTATTGTACTTGCGAGCCATATAATGGAACTTTGAGCAAGTGTACCATGCAATGCGTATGAAAGAATTTACTGTTTTCCAGAACCAATTTGGGTTTATGCCATAAAAGCCATTACAATATTAAGACAGGTCATGTAAAAGTACGAAGAGAGGAAGAGAAATTCACATAT
Source organism: Persea americana (assembly GCA_029852735.1). Lineage (NCBI taxonomy): Eukaryota > Viridiplantae > Streptophyta > Magnoliopsida > Laurales > Lauraceae > Persea > Persea americana. Next base: position 90,565,060 of record CM056810.1, read on the forward strand.
TTTTTTATTGACTTAGAAAGGGCTTATGATGGGTGCTAAGGTAGCTAATTTTGCAATCACTAATGAAAAATGCATCTGTAAGGGCTCTGCTATGGAACTGAAATGACAAAAAATTTCTATCGCCTACCATTTGGCGCTCTATAAGCAATAATAAAAGTAAAATAATTTTGATGATGTGGTGCTCTATTTTTCCACTTTTGAGTGGATTTTTTTTTTTTTTTTAAGGGGATGGGTTGAAATGAGGATTTGACCCTCTGAGGAAGATGCTAAGCATGTTCGGAACTGATGCGTCGCTGATGTGCCCAAGTGAAATAATCAGGACTCGTATGGCAGAACACTTAAGTTCTCAGAGCGGAGTTAGACTATACCAAGGATCTACTTTGAGCACTTATTTATTTGCCTTGTTTATATACACTTTAATGACATATATCTAAGAGTTAGCTCCTTGGTGTATGCTGTTTGTCCAGTTGTCAAACAAAAGAGTGGTTTGGGAATTTCCAAATCAAAGACGGAATGTATTGAGTGTGTGTTTAGGAATTTGAGAGTAGGGAAGGTGGGTTGCTAAAAATTAAGACTTGATTCGTAGGAGCAGCAATTGAGCAAAACAAAAAGGCGCAGGTTGGATGTATCTAATAGGATTGGTGCTATGTGAGCTTAGCATAGACAAGCCAATGGATTGATGTGTGATTGTTGTCATTTTGATTGAAAAGGTATTTTCACAAGACAAAGGTGGTTATGCTGTATGGTGTTGAATGTCGGGCAACAGAGAAATGACAGGAAGTGAATAACATGTGGCAGTGATGCATCTGCTAAAGAGGGGGGCTGTGTGGAGTCAGAAAAAAATATAGACCTGGGAGTGAACATATTAGATGGAACTTATGGTAGTGATCAAAGGGTTATTGTTTAGTATGGTATGGCATGTATGCAGAAGACTATCAATAGCTGTTGCACGTTGTATTGAAGTTAAGGGTTACACATTCCAAGAACCGAGATTTTGTTTGTTTGTTTTGTATTTTTTTTTTTTTTGTTGGGGTTGTGTCTGAAATCTTGTTTGAAACTACATAGATTGGATGATAAGCTTTGATGATGATTCCTTTGTTAGCATCAAATTCTGCTTTAAATGGAAACTATGGATGTGGTTGTTGAAGGGTTACTTATTCAAGGAATTTGGGGGGGGGGGGGGCGGTGGGGTGGATCTTTTTTTCCATTTTTTGTTCTTTTTTTGTGGAGACCAAACATTTCCTAGAAGCTCTATTTGCTTGCTTGGTGCATGCATGATTTCTTGCAGAAAACTATTCAAGTTGTTTTTGTTCATTAGGCATTGCTCCCCATATTCATCCTGGAGTATCAATGGAGATGAAGCCATGATGGGTTAGATGAAGATCATTCTTAAGAATAAGTTAAAGCTAACATCAAGAAAAACCACCCCAATACTTAGATGAAGATCATTTGTTTGCCTGTGATTGAATCCCTCACGCTCACATGGGGAAGATGAAGAGGGAGAGAGAGGAGGTGTGCAACAGAAGTCAGATAGGAGAGTAGCAAGTGTTTTTGGTAGAGAATGGTGAGAGGAGCGTCCTCCTGCAACTCTTTGAATATAGAGGGTGCTTCTCATTGGAAAATACGAATATGGTTGGACTATTGGTTTGAAATGGACCGCAGCACTTCACTGGTCATGTGATGAGATGTTGTCTGATATTTATGGTCCCTTTCAAGTGACTTTTATCCAGCATAGATTACAGGGGATTTTTTGGCCTGTGAGGTGATCCATTCTAGAAAATGGGATGGTTCCTCTTTGTGATTGGCCTAGGATGGTGCTTTTGATCATGCGAACCACAAATTATTGAACTACATGTATAGAATGGGGTTCAGATGTATTTGAAGGGAATTGGGTTAACAGAGACACTGCTTCCTTCTGGCTCTGGTAGATAGAAGAAGAAAGTTAACCAGCAAACAAAAAGGGTGATTCCTGAGCTAGGTACGCGTAAGGGGTCAATAGCACAAACCTTGAAGGAGAAAACATAATGCACATTACTGATCAAACATTAAGATATCTTTCAAAATACCGCCTTGTACTAGAAGATAAGATTTTTAGGAGTAGAGAGTTGTGCATCTGTTGTCGGAGTAGAGAGGTGTAATTTCAGGAGCGCATGATTTTTGGATCTTGTGCTTTTTTGATGTGCTCTGAGAAGGTGTGTTTTGTTAGGGTTATTGATAATTTGGAAATGTTTGTTTTGGTTGAATGTCGAGCCTTTGGACAATGGGATGCTTGTTTGTGCTGATCTGAATAAATAGAATTTTGTATGAGGCTAGGATCATGTATAGTATGGTCTAATTTGTTTTTGGGTAAACCCTTCTAAAATTCAGTCTGGGTTTGGGTTCCGGATCTGTTCATTGCCCAAGCTGACATTTGTTTTTTTGTTGAACATAACAACATTATATCCAAGAGAGGTTTATGGGGTATGCTATCTTCAGTTGATGAGCTTATTATTCAAGCAAGAAAGCAAGTAAATGACACCGGGGAACTTTAGAAAAAGGCATTGAGCAAGAGGGTTAAAAATTGGCATATCATAGACAAAATATATAGAATGCAATTTTAGTGAATTTGGGGAGTAGATAAAATGAGTTGATCAAAATGAAAATCAACTTAATAATAAAGTATGATAGATTTCTATACCAATGATTACAACTCAGGTTTGAGTAGGGGAAACTATGATAGGTTTCAATGCTCATGGTTACAAGCGGGTTTGAGTTGATGTAGCAAAATGAATAGGCGCAGAGCTGGCAAAGGAGGCAGGATAATGGAGTTCTTTGCAATTGTCAAATTCTAGCTCTATTGAAGGGTCATTTCTGTAACATGACAATTAGACTAACCCATTTAGATGAATGTTAGGCTGGGGAAAATGAGAAGCTAAAGTACATGTGTGGCAAATATGCACATCCTAGATTGATGGTATAAAGTTATGATGATGATTTGTTTTGTCATCCCACTTTAGTCCTATATTTTTTTCATTTTTCTGTTCAGTTTAATGAAATTGTCATGTTGGTACTAAATATGTGTATTGATTTCCTAAATATTCCAGTTATTCATTGATTTCCTAAAGTTATTCATCAAATAAGATATCAATAATAGTAGCATAGTACTACTACTGATTTCTGATGGAATAACATCAAGGTGACTGGAGTAATATCAAAATGGTTGCGCACCATTTTTTTTTCTTCAGTTCTAGAATATTAGAATGCTCTCTCACACTCTCTCTCTCTCTCTCGCTCTCTCGTGTGTAGAGTATTCCTTGTTAATGAATTTTGGTATTTCAAGGGAGTTTTTTTTCATTCGAAAGAGGTCCCATAGAGGACGCCTTTTCATCTCATGGCTTTCTGTAAAGGTGCAATTTGAATTGCTTTCATTGTATTTGTTTTTGGGATGTTTTATTAGCCAAGTTTGCCATTGTTTTCATTCTCTTCTAAAGATGACTCTTCAGTTTGTCTTTTTTTCCTCCCCTAAATATTTGGTGGTGTTAATTCATTGAATTCTAGTGCGTTCCTCAACAAACTGTAGTTATTAGATGATGCAAAATTCTTGGCTCACATCTAGAAGTGGGTTTCTATATTGATTCACAAGTTGTGCCACCAGCCTGTAGGTCGGATGGATTGTATTGTTTATGTGACCCAAACCATTTTCCCCAGCCCTCCATACCCATGTTGTGTACTGCTCGGGTCCAGTGGTGTACATTTATAGCAAGGTCTTAGGTAATCACGTAAATGAGGTGGGTTCAAATCCACTGGTAACTCGATTGTTGAGGCAGCTGCTTTCCATGGAAACAAACAGGTAACAATCCCTGGGCTGTAGCTCTGATGGCAGGGACCTCGATGAGTGTGTGAGGGTGTGTGTGAGTACTTACCTAACAGGGAAAAAAAAAAGGGAAGCAACCTTTCTCCAAAAGCCAAACCTACATTTGCAAAGAACACACGCCACAATAGTATCTCGGAGAGGAGTTGTTTAAGTAGTCAACAAGCAGGGCAAAGTAATAATGGTTCAGAGCTGATGGCGTAAACCACCTTCAGTAGGGATTTTTCCTCTTCCAGCTTTTTCATAAATTGTGAGGGAAGTGATTTTTCTGTAGCCAAGTCTCTCTCCTAAACATAAATATGATTTATTTAAAATACTTGGTTTGATTGTAGGCATTTTCGCTGTCATTGGCTTCCGAAATTCCGTTTTATGATTCATGAGTTCGTTACACTGATTCTTTCTTGATTAGGCACTCTTCCTACACCAATAATTCAGAATTTTCTAGATTTTATACCTTTTTAAGAAGCAAAATAGACAGAAAACTTTTGGCTATCCAAAACTCAACTCAAATTGCACTCAGGTGGGATTGATTCTACATTATGGATTGGGGTCACATTAGGGTCAGATACGTTCAGGTTCATCTCAAGTCAGGTTTAATCTTGAATCTTCATACAGTTTGGCCAACGCTTGGGTTCAGCCAATACCCAACTCGACATGCCCGAGTTGCACCCCCAAAGTACACCGCAGTCCATCTCAAAGTGTTGGATGTTTGGTCCTTTGATCGATTCTTTTCAATTCCTATACAGAAAACCAAGCAGAACATTTCCTCAAAAAGAATCCTTCTATTTCTTTCTTTCCACACCCCTACAAAATAGCATGTTATTTAGCCAAATCTGCCCTCTTGTGAGACACAACTGAGTCCCATCCTTCCAAGAAGGGCCTGCCTAAAGGACTTCTAAAAAACCTTGGTCATGGAGATGAGTAAAATGGCCAAATAAGCCTAACAAAGGGGCCTAGACAACCAAGTGACTGCTGGAATAGGGATCTCATTGGGTTCATCAAAAGGCATTGACCCTAGAAAGGGCACCCTATAACCTAGTGTTATATCAAACTTAATTCTAAGAGATAATTATGCGTTAAACTCAAAAAAAGAAGTTAAATATACCAACATCATAATCATCAGCATCTATCAAATTGATGGCATAAGGCTCTAATGAAGATGATGATGGACTCTAGTGTGTATAAGCCTTATTCTTGGCCTAGATTTTGTAGTTTATCTTGTAGTATGAGAACTACGGGGTTTAATTTTAAAAGTATCAGGTATTTACTTTTTATTTATTTTATTAATAATTACAATATTTCAATCAATTCATTATGTAACTAATCAATGTTATTTTTAACTAACAGTGTCTTTAAGTTTTCTCATTCACAGGAATCCCACAATGGTTAAAGCAATTAGCATGCCTTCAGTAAATACTTTTACATGCTTATAAGTATAATTTTTGTTTAACTCATTTGCTTTAGCACTCCAAGAGAAATGTGATGTTTCTTCCCCTGTAGACAGGTCCGCCTGCTCTGCAAAGCATCATTTTCTACCTTAAGGAAATCATCATGCACAGGCTTTGCAGATTAATCAAAATGCAACAATCACTGATAATCCAATGATAGCTCAGTGATGAGGCACCTCCCCTCCACAGAAATAAACAGGGTTCAGTCCCTAGCTACAGTGGTGAGGGTCATTGGAAGGTGGGGTGTGAATATTTACCGGAGTGAAAAGTTAAAAAATGCAACAATCACTAACAGCACTTCAGCAATAACCATAAACAAAAGGTTGAACAAAGGAACTGAGAAAACACAAAAACATGCCAAATGCAATGCCTCTCAATAATTAAAAAGTTCTAACCGGAAGGAAAATTGGATCAAACAAGAGACAAATCAAATGCAGGTGACACCATATGAAGATGTCGTGATGATGATGAAGGCAGACTCATCTAACTGTAGCTGCAACATATCATTCACTGCTGCCGGTAGCCATCAAGAATTCTCCCTCACATACGACCTCCCCTCCAACATATGCTTTCCCCTCCATCTTTGCTATTCCAAACCGCTTCTGCAGCTTCACGAGCGTCATTCTCATGACTAAAGTGTCCCCTGCAATAACAGGCTTCCGAAACCTCACTTTGTCGATCCCTGCAAAGAAAAAGTTTTCACGAGAGCCACCAACTTCAGGCTGCAACATCACCAAGCCTCCGACCTGGGCCAAAGCCTGTAATCAACAAATTCACAACTTTTTCATGAGAGAGAGTGGGGTAAACAAGAGTAATTAGTATATGAACCTTGAACAAGACAGAAAAGTGCATCAAGCATTACAATTGAGGTTCTTAAATTTATAAAACTATTGATCTAGCAGTCAAGTTTCTTTTTTCTTTTTTTGATACTTCGTGTTCTGTGCATTTGGAATTCAGAGCGAAAGCTGTCCGCAAATATATTGTTGCTTTGTGTGGATAACACAATGTGAGAAAGACAAGCACAATCAGGGCTCATGGTGCGATCTGTGCCATTGTCGTGGGATGGAGGGATGATGGAAAATTTCTGACCAGAGTCATTCCACTGAGCTACAATGGAAAACTCAGACCACGAACATCTCATACTAACAACGATACTGATGGAAGCAGAAGCTCATACAGTGAAACTAACAGATTGCCTTCAACTGCAGCTTTCAAATAAGGTTTAAATAACAAATAACAATCTTTCAGCAAAAAAAATAGAAACTTTCAGCAAAAAAAAAAAAAAAACAAATAACAATAACATAAGAGTCCATATAACAGGCATAAGTCAATTTGCATTTGGATTGACCAATTTGGTTGTTCATTACATTGAATAATTAAGAGAAAGAACTGATTTTGTTTTTATTGGTTTGATTGGCAACAGTAAATTTATTAGATAGAATTTAATGATGAACATCATGATAAAAACTCAATAAACACACAGATGGGTTCACGGGAAAAGAGCTATAAGTGATGATAATGATGTTGATGATTCCCTTAGTAAGCAATTTGAAAGGAGTCATATACATAAAATAATAGATAGTATCAACTGTGTAAATTTTAAAATATTGTTAAAAGGCAAAGTAAAAATCCTAAAAGTAATTTTCTTTGACGATGATGATGGAAAATCCAAACTTCCTGTGACCAGTATCTGTGACATATAGATTTGAAAAGGCAACCCACTTTACCTTTCATTTTTTTTTTTAACTTAAAAAGTATGCTATTATGATGACGATGAAATAGATTTCTATTTTTTTGTGGTCACGTGTTTTTTTTATGTAAACACATATTTCCAGGTTTTATTTATTTCTGAGCTAGTCATCACGTCATTGTCAAGAACATTTGCAGAAAACCTATATATTCCGGCTCTCAATCCTCAACTGTGGCAGCCCATCAACAGCGTAATACCTTGTTGGATTTCAAGTCATTTAGAAATGAAAGAGATTACATCCCATCCTTGTCTGTTGTCTTGTCTGTCCATCAAACAGCAAGTCTTGTCTCAAGATGTCAAAGTTATTATTGAAAAGATATTATTGTTTAAGATCCACAGAGAAACCATGAGAAACATTTTGCTGCTACAGATGTTGATTTGAGGTTAAAAATAATAGAGTGAGTATAGATAGCCCCAGATGAATGTTTGTGTATAGTTTATTATTGTTTTATTTGTACAGTGAAGAAGATTCATTTAAAACTAAAGAGAAGAAACAATAGTATAAATGGTGAAGGCTACACCAAAGAGAAAGAATGAACGATAAGGGGAAAAAAAGAACATAAAAGCAGAAAGAATAATTGGCAATAGCAAGACAAATTGAACTCCCAACACATTCCTGAAATTAAACACACACGAACTCCCTTGAAGCTGGTAGGTTTTGAATTTTTTAATGATTCTGGGGATGGTAGACTTAGTCCATCCCTACAAACTCTATCACTTCCTTTGAGCCAAATTTCACCAGAAAAATGAGAAAAAGGAGCAGCCTCTAATAGCCTGCCCCTGCAAGACAAAACCACCACATTCCAAGAACTAAAGATGTCCATCACTTTTGACACCAGGACCAAATGCAAGCCAAATAGGCCAATCGAGTGATCCCGAATCCAATAGATGATGTCAAAGTGAAATAGAGCATGACTGATATAACCTCAATTTATAGCTAGGGAGACACATGCTTGATAATTTTGCAACTTGAGATTATTGCACATGAGAAGACTGTTTGCCACTCCAAGCCAACAAAACACCCCAACTCTAAGAGGTGCACAGACATGCCAGTTCATTGATCTATCTGCCTTCTCCCAACCATCACTATTGGATAATTTGGTCTCTTCAAGGTGCTTCATGAAATGAGATTATTTCCTAATTTTCAAAAGGAACTTTTTTTACTGATCCTTAATTGTTTGACAAATAGATAATACATATCTTATAAAGAGAAGCAATAAAAGAAAAATCAAACATTAGAAAAAGTAAACCGAACCAGAGCCACTAAAGAAAAGCAAACCACATTCAATGTTAAGAGTCCTAAACCAATTATAATTAATAAAAAGGAAAAGAGATAATATTAAGGGTCCATCCCTGGTTGCATGGTGTGTAACTTGCAAATTGAATCCAACATTGGGTCCCATGTGTACCAATGTCAATGTAAATAACCAAGGAGGATGATCACTCTAAACCCTATCCATCTAAAACAGAGTAACAACATCAAACTTGTCATAATACCAGTGTGACTATCCTAATAGACGTTTAATACGAAAAACTGATTAGTTGTCTGGAGCTGAAGTGTTGCAAGCTCGAGGCACTAGTAGAAAGGAGAGACCAATAACAACTCAGTATGAGGTAGTTAGACGCCGCATGTTAGGTTGCAATTTGATAGAGAATTCATCACTGAGAAGAGATGAGTGTTGAAGTAGAACCGAATGTTGGCCCTTAGACAAGATGAGAGGTGTGAAGAGGTAAGGGGATGAAGATCAAGCAATACTTGCAGGCAAAGGCAAAGAACAAGCAAAAGAAAGCACGAGAATGCAGAGGAAAGGGACCTGCATTTTGCATTAATATTCGTGGGTACAAAAGGTAATGAATTTTTCAGCCACCCTCAGATAAGGACAACTGCCAATAGACAGAAGATGACCAAATAACTGCTGCCGCCATGAGACTTTACTTGCAACAACAAAAAATGGCTGCCTTCTCCTTTCCGCATGATTCAGATGGCACACGGAACAAGAGGAAACTTTTTAAGCTACACAAGTGAGGAGTGCAGTTGTAGAAGGATTGAAACTTGAAGAAGCTTATACAAAGATGGATTTTAGGTGAGAGGGGATCGGATCTCTAAGACAGCAGCATTGTTGTCCTTCCATAGCAGCCCTCCTCCAAGATTAATGCTAGAGTAAGGTTCTAGAATGCTTCAGAAAATATTTCAGTAAGAGGGTTAGGTGAGGCATCAGCCACCAGAAGTGGTCCAGCATACTAGCATTGACATGCCAGCACAAGCACATATGCAGTGAAACGGGGTGGACACATGGACAGTGACATGCTAGCTGCTCCAGTCTGTTTCTTCCTTGCTTATTTGAGGAGGATAGCCCACAAGTGTATGTGCCCACATTACTGGGAAATACAGAGGTGAGTGACATGCGACCTAGATGGCTGCCTTGTCAGGGCTTGCAAATTATAATGTCTACAACCCCAGACAGATGGCGAGATAGCCTTTGATTATGACGACAGTGACAAACAGCAATGAAGATCTAACCCAACTGTTTCACTAGCCTTAATTTACCATCATTAAAGAAGAAGCCATTACTCACACGTAATGCAGGTGACTTTACCCAAAGAGGCTCCCAAAGCTCATTAATTTATCATGAAACTAGAAATCACATGAGTCAAATGAACCATCTCAACCAAATGGAAACACTGATATCATTTTATCTAGTTCTTTGAACTTCTGATTCTTTCCAAATATAAAATCTAATTGTTAACAACACTTTTCACATGAACTAAAAATCTGAACAAGAAGTTGACTATACAAAACTTAGCCTAAAAACACAGGTTGCTCGGGGTTTAAGTTGATCAGCTGGTGAGGCCACCAGTCACTTGTCCAAACTGTTTAAATGATGGACCTCACCTTGGAATTCATGCACTATAATCTATGATGTCCAGATACGGATATGGATACGGACACTGATACAGGGATTGGGGATACGACTCCTCACTTTTGAAAATCTAGGATACGGATACAGATACGGGTGTCCTAATTCCTTTCTTTAAATCACTTTTGAATTAATAAAATTATCATTGTTTTCATCCCTTTCTAGCATTTTTTTAAGGTGAGAAGTAAAAATATTAAAAGAACTATATGAAATAAAGGACTTCATAGGATATGTTAAATTTGTTCATTAGAAGTATCAGTGTAGCATCAGGTACCAATACAAGTTCGTTTCGGTCTGATACGGACATGTTGAGCTTGTACAGGTGACTGGGTATCATAGACTACAATCCAGAAGTTGTGCAGAAATAGACCATTAGAAAAGAAAAGCACCACAGCAGTCCATGTTCAACATAAAAGTAAAAGACTGAACAGCAAGTCATCCTTCAATCTGGAAGATCGTCTATAGCTAGACCATCTGTCAACCTGCCCAATTGACCAACACAGGCAACTTCCCTTAGACTACCTTTAGCTCTTGCCATAAAGAACCAAGTACCCCACTAGAACAGATTGAAACCCAAGTAAACTGGCATGTATTCCCACACAATTTTTCATCCAATCAACAAAGTCAGAGACAGAGAATCAGAAGAACAGATGATACAATGATGAGCAATACCTCAACCATGAGAACACCTGGCATAATTGGCCTCTCTGGGAAATGCCCAGGGAAGAAGTTATCATTGATAGTCACATTCTTAATAGCAACAGCTGAGACACCAGGGTTGTATTCAATCACTCTGTCCACCAGCAGAAATGGAAACCTGAACCAACCCCAAAAACACCCAAAAAAAGTCCATTTAAAATGCTGAACCTACCAACAAAAGAAAAGGGACATTAACCCTCAATTCCTGTTACAAAATAGAAAGTAACCATCGCGATACTGGGCCCACCTTCATTCATTTTGCATGCTAACACTGAAAATATCCACCGAGGGCCCCTTTCCTATTAACAAATCTAATGTGGCATTTCTTTGCACTCGTTTTCCTATTGAAAAACTATTCCCATGCGCAATGGTTACACATCATCCCATTGGTTTGCGCTCATTTACGTATGTAATGCAAAAATGAAGTGTAAAAATGGTGTTGATAAGGTCATTTTTACACAAAAAAATTCACATCTAAAGAAGTGCGAAACACTCAAATCTCCCACTCGCAAAAAGGCGCCCATACAATTCTCTATACAGTGATTGCATTTGGTTATTCAATTGGTCATCCGATCAAATCCCATCAAGCACTCTCTTTTTCTAATTCTTGTGGGCCGCCCCATATTTGTAATCCAAACTGCTCAATATGTTATTGAACTAATAAAACAAAGACTTTTAAGTTTATTATCTTAAATCTTAATAGATTGAGCAATTTGTGAAAACACCCAAAAAAACTCAATTTTCCCCTAATTCATGATATGAACCGTTCACGGACGTGAAAATGATCTTGACAAACATGGGAATGAAAATGATCTTGACAAACATGGGAATGTGTTCCACGTATGTAAGATTGCATAAACATTTGCATATTTTCCTATTCCTGGAGTCCAACGATGAACCCCCACCATCCTAGCACACCGGACAAATCAAAGGGTAGCACAAACATTGATTCAATAGTCCCACCACTGGGCCGCTCCCATTCAAAAGTCCATCAAATTCAACGGTGGGCCTACCCAAGCCCTCTTACACAGGACAAATCCATACAGGTTTGCCCATGGGCCAAGCCAGTCTGGGCTGAGGCATATCCAGCCCCAGCCCAACTTTAGAAACACAGGCCCATATATCCGGGACAAAACCCACACAGGCTAACAAATGTCAAGCCAAGCCCACCATTTGAGCCAATTGCTCCAGGCGGCCTGACCGGCGATTTTTTCAGTTGTATGGGCTTTTCTAGCAATTGTTTGGACAAATTAACACTAAATTACAAGCACACTCCACGTGGAATGTGCCGGGCTAGGCTTTGGGCTTTCTATCGCTTAATCCTAACCCGACCCAAATATTTAATGGGTCCAAATTATATATCCAGGCCAGGCCTAATCCATAGTGGTCCACCCCTATTCAAGAGCTAACACCCCAAGTGCAGAGGTGGGCCCCACCATCACAATACTCGGTAAGCATTACCCAAGACACAGATTCAAATAGGAAAAAGGAAAGGAACTCACCGATGAGGCAAGATGTCGCGAATCTGGTTGATATCTAAGACCGTCGGGAACGCCGGAAATCCTGCCAACCCAAAAACGAAAATATATATATATATATAAATATAAATATATATATCAATTTAAACAGAAAGAACAGCAGAATGCAAAACCCTAAACCCTAGATATCTACGAAAGCCGAAAGAAGTAAACGAATCAAATCAGAAAAAGAAAAGGAAAAGGACACCATACTCTTCTCGATCGGGATCGCTTCATCAGCAGAGTGCGAGGTATCATCTAACGATGAGCGAGTGATGAAGCTTCTGCTGCCGCTGACGTTCTTCTTCGAATGAAGGTGAAAGCTAGGGTTTGAAGAAATGGAAAGAGAAAGAGGAGAAAAAGATGACCTTTTTGGCTGAGAATGCGAGGAATTGAAGGAGGATTGAAGATATAGATTTGGGCGAGAGAAGGATGGATTGGAAGAGAAGAGACAAGGAGAGGCGATCGATTTCGACACTGCAGAAGTGACTTCCATCTCCACAGGAATTCGAAGAAGAAGAAGGGAAAGAGAAGGATTTTTGTGGTATTGGAGCAGAGGAATTGAGGAGTAGAGTAGTAGTAAAAAAAGTAGTAGAGTCAAGTGGACGGAGGAAACGAAGTAAAGAGAGCGTTGGCTTCTACAGTGGAAAGGTAGCGTGGGTGCGGAGATCCCTATGAACTACGCCCGCATCTGGTTGTATAGTTTATACGGGTTTTAATCCGGATCCTCTGAGTGGTCAATTAATTACACGCTTGCCGTGATGTTTTTTTTTATCGGAGTTGTATAAGGCCTCTTTGCATACCCGACTAGTCCCCTCATGGCGATGGCATCGCCCTGTTTTTACTCATCGGGTTTGTTGGGCTATATAATAGCCTGGGGTTTCAACGCATTAACGGGCTTTGATGCTGAGACCTCCGGGTGGTTACGGAGTGCCACAACCAACGGTGCTACCAAGCGTTGGTACACGGTTGCCGTGAGTAGGATTCAAGTAACTCACCATGGGGCCCACATAGGGATGGTCCATCCCCTCCACTATCATATCCTCGAATAATTTTACTTCCATGACTTTTGATCCCGCCTTCAGATTCAACACATGAGGTTCACAATGTGATTAGCACAATTTATGCAATATTAATTCTCTATGTAATTAATTATCAATCACGTATTAAATTTTATAATGAAACTAAAAATCTCGTGGATGCAAAATTTGAGGATATGCTACTGATGGAGATGGCCTTCCAAGTTAACGGTTTGGATCATTAGTTGGTAAGCACCGCACTAAGTTTTACTTTCAAGATATTATTCATCCAACGTGTGCCCATCAAGTTAATGGTCTATATTAACAGATCATGAAATCCTCCACCCCCACCTCCAGATGCCCCAATTTTTACCTCTCAATTTTACCGTATAAATAAAGGGGGCTTCTATTGGCACCACACTTTTGTCTCTCCACACCGCAAAGAAATAAATAAAAAAAATTCATTTTTCTAAACTACCCCCTCCTCCCTTCCCCTCTCCCTCCACCCTCTTCCGGTCTTCTTATTCTTCTTCAATTGGGTTCTGCAATAGAAGAGACGAGGTCCTGTTGTCTTCTCTCCGATTGAGCAGGACCGGCGACCGGAGGCGGCACGACAGTGCGTGGCTCCGACTACAGCGTCTCTTCCTCTCCGGCCACGGTGTGGTCAGCGGCGACGTGCGATAGCTTCCTCTAGTGTTCTTTCTCCGGTCAGAAACGAACCCAGCCTCCTCCACTAATCTCCAACAGATCTAAAACCAGTCCCTTTGTTTCCCGTGACAAGAGTCTGGATCCTCTGTTTCTTACTGCAACGCAGCAGAGAGATAGAATCGTCCCTCCTTTTACAGCGACAATCAATGGCAGCGGCGACTGCGTCTCCGTCGATGTGGTTTCCAGACAAGGCTTCTTCGGCAAGACCAGATCAGGTTTGCAAGCCCAAATCCTCTGAGTTTCTCCTCTTCTTCGACCACGGCCACAGGAGAGAGAAGGAGAGGAAGGGAGAGAGGGAGAGAAAATAGAGGACGATGGAGGGAGGAAGAAAGAGGGAGAGGGGAGAGGGAGGCCGCTGGTTGGCCGGAGACGGGGTGGGGTGGGGTGGGGTGGGGTGGGAGAGGGAGAGGGTGGAGGGAGAGGGGTAGTTTAGGAAAATTATTTTTATTTTTTATTTTTTATATTTGCGGTGTGGAGAGCCAGAGGTGAAGCCCACATAAATAAATCAGTTAGATGACCAAATAAAAAAATCAGTTATGTGTGGGTAAAACACCGTAATGACGAGATTAAGCGAGGATTACAGTAGTACTTGCTGTCCACCTCGACCTCTGTAATCACAGCCCTGCAGCTCGGCAACTCGGTTAGGAATGCCAACACGGCAGGCAGCTCGGCAACTCGGCGTGAGTGCCAGCTCAGCACAAATGCCCAGCGCGGCTAAGCCATTCTCGGTCTCGGAACAAAACGCTGAAGGCAGAATGGGCCGTCACCTTCTTCCGGAAAGTACGGCGCGCTCTGACAGATAGGAGCATTCATTTATGACGATATGATTGCTCATTTATGGCGATAAGAAGTTAGCTTTATCATCCCTTAACATCAGCTGACTGAAGGCATGGAAGGTTCGGATGGGATGTCCCCTTTTTACCTACCGCTGAATGTCAGGGTCAGGACCGATGGGACCTCACCCCACCTACCCTCACTCACAGAGAGAATGAACGAGGAATGTCCACATATACACATGGGGTCAGTCCCATAGAGGTACGCAACATACAATACACAACGCAGACTCTCTCATTCTCCTCTTCCTCCTCCTACTTAGTTTTCTCAGAACTAACTCAGGCATCGGAGCGCCTTCGGCTCACAGCACCCAGGGGCTCTAATCCAAGCCGTTTTCCTTCCCTTTTCAGGTTCTTGGCGTTCGGTATTCCCTGATCTACAGAGTTCATCTCAACCTAAGTGGGTGTCGTATTTTCACCGCCTACAAGTTAGATGACCAAATACATTCTCACTTAAAAGAGAAATGATAACGACCTAATATCCTTTCCCATGATATCCCATCCCACGTCTTATTTCTCTCCTGTCCAAAGTCTTTCATGTAGTGAAGAAGCCAAACCAGAAAAAAACGCGACCCTACTCTATGAATCATCGTTGGTCAACATTTTACTCGAAAAGAACTCGACTTAGCCATGTGCAAAACTGGTGACCAACTTAACCTAACGATATAGCCATCTTGGAATGGATTGGAATGAAAATATGGCCATTGACAGTTCAAATAGAGCTGTCGATGGGCCTAAGTTTGCCCAAGCCTAAGTCCTGTGACTCGGGATTCGGAGTTTCGGACCGTCCAATAGGGGTAGCGTTTCGGGTTCTGACCAAGATTTTAAAGTTTGGATTCCTTATTGGATAGACTTAAATAAAATATATATATATATATATATATATATGTGTGTGTGTGTAGGCAAATGATTCGGTTTGATGGGCCTAGGGGATATATTAGTGCATGCGAGATGGCCAGCCCCTGATTAAGTTCACAAAACCCCCTCCATGACTTCTGAAAACCCATTATGAACTGGCACAAGCAAAAATTTAGTACTCAGTGAAACTTTTTTCACTGTAAGATTAAAACCTATAAAGAAATGATGCTTTTCGAAACCGGTAAATTTGAGGGCTATAGATCAAGGATTCATGATTATCTAATGGATTTGATATTTTGTACTCATTGAGGTCTTTTCACCCTAAACCTTCAAAATAATTGTGATATTTGTGACTGAAAAACAAGACTTCAATGGGCTCTGGGACTAGTTCCTAAATAGGACTTGAGCTTGGAGCCGGTGGGCTACGAACTAGGGTCCATATTCAAACTCTAACCCTTTCATCGAGGGCTGCATATGGGTGGTTTGGATCAGTTTAGCAATAAAACCAACCACTAAATCAAATCTATCGGTTTTTTAATTAACCAATCTGATCCAACTGATGAAGATGACTTAGAAGATTCAATTCAATTCGGTTGGTTAAAACGTTTATTTATTTTTATTTTTATTTTAAAAATCAAAAATTAAAATTTTTAAAATGATGACACCCCATCATTTGCATTTATTCCAATGTTTCAGGCAAAGATAAAAATTCATATTGACTATCATGAAACCCTAAAATCTAAATAGTAAAATACTCAAATTATATAATATACCAGTCAGTTTGGTTTAGGTGGTGAAACGAGGGTTCAAATTGATAATTGACCGATCTAAGCGGTTTCTATGATTTTCAAACCATAGACCGAACCGAACTACTATAAAACACTTGGC
This sequence comes from Persea americana, assembly GCA_029852735.1. Lineage (NCBI taxonomy): Eukaryota > Viridiplantae > Streptophyta > Magnoliopsida > Laurales > Lauraceae > Persea > Persea americana. Next base: position 90,581,548 of record CM056810.1, read on the forward strand.
GGTCCAGTTTGGTTTATCAGTTATAGCGGATTTTCTGTGGAGCCCTACTTCCATCCTTTTCCGTCTCAATGAGGCCCAGAATGTCCAGTACAAATCAGACCCATTGACATCCATAAGGACAACAGCCCGGTATCAAAAGTCAAAACACAGGCAAGCCCCTGAACCTGTTCACCATTCACATTAGGAGGGGCCCACACTTGGTCTTTAAGTCCTTGATCAACCTCTCCCCATGTCTTGTCACCTATTCCCACACCCTTAATATCAATCAGATTGCTGTGCCAATTAGCAATTTGACATGGGCACCCAAGTACTGGTAGAATCAAGTGGGGCCTACTCTCCTCACCATCAATCATGATCGGACGGCTGTGATCTGAAGATAACTTTTCCTTGTATCATCAACTAGTCTACAACCAGTGGCTTTTCCAACAAAGAACAGAAAATCATCCTTGATTCTAAAGTCTATTATTCGCACATGAGACTCTTCTTCTTCGATTACTTCGTTTCTCGCTCTTCGATTCTTTCCCGTGCTTCTTCTTCTTCTTATTTCCGCGCCTTTCGCGCCAATTCCAGAGAAGTAAGTTCAAATCTCAACCCACCATCAGTTTCACAAGAACAAATAGACCATCTCTCTTACACTAAAGATTTCTGCTCATTGATCCATGATTTCCCCAAAAACAACCGGAATTTCAGACTTCTTTCCGTTCTAGATTCAATGCTGAGCAAAACCCATTTCTTGGATTCTGCTACTTCGGTCCTTGTTATCGAGGGTCTGTGTCGATTGAAAAAACTCAATAGAGCCAAAGCGGTTCTGTTGGATCTGAAAAGGAAAGGGAAAGTGTCTGATTTCTTTCTCTACAGTTTGGTTTTCCAATGTATGGTGAGAGATGGAAGAATTTCGGATGTTGAATTGGTGTGGAACGAAATTTGTGGGCCAGAATCGTCGGTTCGAACCGATGCTTCTGATTTCGTTGTCTACATTTCAAAGTTTGGTGATGGGTTGGAGATTGAGAGTGTTTGTAAGCGGGTTTTGATGGATGGTGGGACTCTGAGGCAGCAGAGCTATGTTGCTTTAATTGGGGCTCTCTGTCGAAAAGATGACTGTTTATTGGCTGTGGAAGTTCTTCAAGAATTGAAGGAGAAGGGGTTTGTATTGGATGATCTGACGTATATTGCGCTGTTCCAATCCCTGTGTAGGAACGGGAAATTATCTGAAGCTGATTTGATTTTGAGGAATTTGGTCAGGCGGGAATGTAGTTTAGATGTTTGTGTTTATGGCAGCTTCATGTATGGGCTTTGCAAGTCAGGTAAGTTGAGAGAAGCAGAGAAGCTGTTTCATAGATTGATAGAAAAGGGTCACTCAGTGAATGGGGATTCCCCGCGTTTGAAAATGGGTAGGCGGGTTATCTTCCAGTTGAATTGTCGAGGCAAGGTTCCCCAGATAATGGTTTATGAGACTTACTGTAGATCGCTGTGTAGCACAGGAAAGGTCGATGAGGCTGAGCTGTTATTGAAAGAAATGTTATGGAAGAAAATGGCACCGGAGATTTGCGTGTATAGATCTTTCATTAAGGCTCTCTTTCGTGCAGGAAGAAGTGATGATGCTATTAGGTTCTTTGATGTAGAGAGGAAGAAAGGTCTTGTTCAGGCTGAGGAGATTGCAGTTGCTGTGATCATGGGGCTCTGTGAGTTGGGGAGAGTTGATGATGCTCGAGAGCTTCTCAATGAGATGGCAAAGGATGGGTTTGTGCCCACAGTGAGTGTCTGGAATTGTGTTCTTGTTGGCTACTGGAAACAAGGGAGAGTTGATGAAGTAATGGATCTGTTTGAGAGGATGGATGAGGGGAGTTGCAGAAAACCTGATATGTCAACGACATACACTGTTATGGTTAATGGCTTTTGTGAGCATAAAAAAGTTGAGCAGGCCATTTCAATTTACAGAAAAATGATTGAGAATAAGATTCCAGTGAATAGGGCCATGTATAATGCCATTATCGGACAATTATGTGAATGTGGGAGAACTGAGGAAGCTCATAACTATGTGAATGAAATGATAGAAACTGGTCATTTAACTTCATATGTAGGATGGAAGTCACTTTCCGATTGTATAAATTCTAGTAGCAGGAACAATATGTCATATGGATTCTAAGTGTCATGCCAAACGCAAAGTAAAATGGGTTCTCCTTTGAAAGATGATGATCTGTTCACAAAACTGCGGTATGTGCTAGCTGCTTTGAGCTTATGTTGTTGAAATCATGTCATATGTCAGTCATTGTCTGTACTTTGATTTTCTCGTATAAGTATATCTAAAAAATGCCTTCAAAATGTTTGATGGTGATTACTGAATGTCTATTCAGACATTCTAAAAGCAGTCAATTCAGGTAGAAGCTACATGATTGCTGACCTGGGTACATCATCATCATGGTCATTATTGCCATATCCCATCTATCTAGTGTTGGCTTTGGGAGTTCTATTATTTAACTCAATTATAAGCTACGACCATCAGGTCTCCAGAAGTTAATATATTTTTCTTTTTCTAGTTTCCTACAACACTCATCTCCTTTAAAGAACAAAATGCAATGCATGAATTATGTTAGCCTCACGCATATCAGTTCTTCATCAAGGGATTATTGGTTCTTGAATTTCTCCTTTTCCACTCAATCCTATTTGCGACTCCATAGTCTAGCATGTTTTTCCACATGACTTCATTCATGGTCTTTAACTACCTCCCTTCCTCTTAGTTCCTTGAACTTGCAACCCTTATTTACATTATACAAGAGTTGTCACTTTAGTCTTTTGTGTACTTGCCCGAATAATCTCAAATCACAATTCTTGGTTTTCTCTTTTATTAAACCTACCTGGCAGTTTCCTTTTATATAATCATTTCTAATCCCATCCTGTTGTTTTTACTCCACACTTCCATTTTAGTTACACATCTCACCACACAGACTTTAGCTTCTTGTCTCGTCGTATTTTGATTTACAGTTTGGACATGTGGACCCTTTTAGATTCATAGATGCAGTCTTGAATACATGTATGTAGTCATGTCACACATTATGCGAAACCAATGCCATTATCCCAAGTAACATATCATGTTTTGTTGTATACTATTAAGGAAAATGGTTTGCTGTATGGTATCGACCATGTTGATGGAATCATTGCAGAGTGGACAAATCACACTTCTTGGTCCACATTTATAGAATAGGTAGAGATATTAATTTGGATCACGTTATAGATAATGTTTGTAATTGTAATGCCAATGGTCAAGGGCCAAGCTTAGCCCCTTTAACTGGCTCAAAAATCCAGATCTGTATTAGATACCTTAGGTTCCATGAAGTGCCGTACCCCAAATGTTGTGTTTGTCCATTGTTGTTGAGATGTTTTCTGGTTGGGGTGTGAACTTTTTAATGTTAAATATTTGTGGCGGTAAGTTAGTTGAAACGATTCAATGGTTGCTACTTTTGCCCGTTGCATATGGACTTTGCACATCCTTTATTGAAGCAATTCCAGCTACATTATTTTTTTTTCAAAAAATAAAAAAATAAAGCTAGAAGTTTCTTGCATACTTAGAATTTGATTTTTGGCCATGTAGTCTTGAATGCTTTCTATTGTACTATTGATTTGTGCTTATTTTGTTCTTCATTTTATCCCAGGTGATAACATGCACCAAAATTAACCCCACAGCTGGCAAACCCTTAATTTCTTTCTGTCCTACAAAACTTAGGTAGAAACAAAGCTGTTGGCAGCCTCAGAACACAACTCAAAAAATCAGCCCATTAGACAATTAACCCATTGCCCAAGAACCTGTCCCTTACTCAGCAAAGGAAAGGATCCAAATCTGTCTCAGACCCAACTAAAACAGGGTTCAGCCAACACTAGCTAACTCAAATAGGGGGGACTACAACAATGTGACCAGAGTCTCAATAACCAATTCGTTTGGTTTGAGGACCGGGTTTGGAAGAGAATCAGGGTCATCTTGGAGTTGTTTTTGGTTTAAGTGTTGCTGCTATTTTGGGATGAAATGAGGCATGGTAGGGGATTGGTTTTGGTTATTTTGGTTAAAAAAATTACAGATTTACTGCATTGTATTATGCTGAAATATTTTTTTTAAAAAATCGGTTGTAATATTTCTACTTATATTCTTTTTGTTAACTTTTATTAATAAGGCTTCGTTTTATTTTCTTGTTCTCTTAAACTCTGATTTCGTTTTATGTTTTATTTGTTGTGATGCATGACTTGAAAAGTAATTAGTTGTTTGAACTGTTCAAGCAAATAGAACCAATGCATTCAAATAGGATGGAGTTGTCTGTTATTCATCATTGCTTAGTTTAGTGATTTTTTATTTTTTTTGGGTTTTCGGTACTTAACATAAGTATTGGTTTGTTTGTTTCTACAACCTGTGTACAGAATGATCACAAAATTGTACTGTTTTAGCTAATAATATGTTCAAATCACTGCTAACAGGTGATATGTTTTCTCTTCTAAGTAATTACCCATTGTTTTGCTATACCATGCCACATTCAATATAATAATCACTTGTAATTTGCAGCGTTTTCACAAGATTTATGTGTTTTTTTAATTGAATATCCAAATATTTTAAGTAACTTTTGTCTTCACCCTGATGCATAACCTTGAGAATGAAGCAAGTATTGGTTGTTTAAACATCTCCTGCTTTCATTTTTTTCCAATTTCTATGGAAATATATTTTGAATAGTTGTGACTGTGAATAAATGTAATTTAAATTAGAAAACTACAAAATTTTATTCATCTCTAATATGTTTTTATAGTCAATGAAAAATCCTAACAAGGAAATCGGTACTGGTACTTCCATATTCTTGCTACATATATCGCTTTGTGCTTCTTTAACATGATGTTCTGATAAGTTTGTAAGTCGCATGACAGTACTTCCATATTCTTGCTACATATATTGCTTTGTGCTTCTTTAACACGATGTTCTGATAAGTTTGTAATTAGCATGAATTGCATATTGTATGCAGGTCGTACCTTATTTTCACTTTTGTAATTAGCATGAATTGCATATTGCATCCAGGTTGTACCTTATACCTTTTACTTTGTTTTGTGTGTATCTTTGACAGAAGGTAAATTCCGTTTAAAACTTTTTTTTTCTGCAGGGTACAAAAGAGGCTAATTTTATGAATCCTTTTTTTCCCTCTTTATGGTTAATATCAAGTGGGCCGATATCTCTAACTATCTTGGACATGGATGCTATGCTCTTAGGTATGCAAGCAATTTTATATTTTCAGTACTTTGTTTCCATTGCTTGTTTTAATTTGAGATATAGATAACCATTTTTGTTTGAAGAAAAAGTGTCATTTTTTCTTTAGATTGTAATGACATGAAAACGCATAGAAGCTCCCATTTCATTGAAAAAAGAAAAGAAAGGAAAAACAGAAAAAGTTATGGTGTATATACTAAAGAACAGTGGATAGATTTATGCTCTCTTTGTTCAAATTTTTACATGGTTCAAAACTATGATGCACGGATACTTCAAAATGGACAACGTATCGTATCCGATACTTCACTTTTTATGTGTAAAATCTGTGTCCCTGCCGTGTCTATAGCGTGTCCTTGCCATATCCATGCCGTATCTGTGCATCATAGGTTCAAAGGCTTTCTATTTATATGCTTTTTTCTACTGCTAAACTCCCGACTTTAATGCTTCATTAAGTACAAGTGTTCAAATAGTTGTCTCCTGCCTTTAATCTCAAGTTTTCCCGATGAACTTTTTAAAACATCTACTTTTTGGCTATCTTTGTTGCAAGTGAACATGCTTTTGCTTAGCATGGACTCTTATGCTTGATCATTTTGTTGTGTATCAATCTCAGAAACAGAAATAATAGTAAGCTTTCACTCGTCTTTTTTTTTTTTGCTGCATATCATCATCATTAAAGCCTTGACCCAACTATGTTGGGGTCGGCTACACGAATTATGTTTCTCCATTCCGATCTATCTTCAGCTAAATCTTCAGATAAGTTACACTTCTTCATATCTACTTTTACTACTTCCCTCCACGTCCTCTTTGGCCTGCCCCTTCCCCTTAGTGGGCCATGTTTGGGTTGTGAAAAAAATTTACGCTAGCTGTCAACTTACCTAACGCAACCCTCCTCCTTTACCCGAACATGGGACCGACAGTTAAAAAAACTGGTGGAGTTTTTTTTTTTTTTTTTTTGCTGCATACGGGAATATAAAATTTTTTATTCTCTAGTTACAACCTGTCCTTTGTCTAAATGGTTGGTGAGTTTGCTTAACTCCCATATGTTCATTCACATGCAAATTAAACATAAACAATTCATTTGGAACTAATTTGCAAGGTGAATTCAGTTATTGAATTTATTCCTTTAATCATTAAGGAAGAAGTGCCAATGAAAACATAGCCTTGGAGAATCATTTCACGCCTTGCTGCTTATACCATCATCTTCTTTGATCCACTAAACATAAGTCGGCTTACTGGGTTGACAATTCTTTTCTTCCATGATAATTAACAAATGAGGGAACCCTCCACTGTGACCTTTTAGTCAGACATCAATGAAAATTGCCCATGTTACATTGGAGCAAGCTACAGAAAACTTTATTAGCCTTCCCAACATTCGTCTCATCACAAGTCCACAAATGAGTTGCTGTTTTGATTCCAGATGCAGCAGATTACTGCATCGTCGAACTTCTGTATCCATTGGCATCTATGCAACATTCCTCTCATCACAAGTCCACAAAACTACATTCCTTGCTTCCAGCAACAGTTGACAAGAAAGACATGGACATCCTCATTGGGAGATATCCCTCTTTCACCTGGGGATGAAAGCAGGTCGGGTTTAGAATGGTTCCATGGTGCAACCAGGGTTAGATCCAAATTGGTGTATACACTGGACCTGCACCTCAACGAATATAAGCTAAAAGGTATGAAGCTGTAGCTGAACTCGTTCCAAAACCTGGACCTGTACCCAATCTAGAACTGAAGATGTGCCACTTTTGTTTAATTTTTATACTTAAAAAGGAATAATTGTTCATGATATTTTATTATGCACATTGAATGTGTTTGTGATTTTATTTATCTAAGAAGAAAAATATTTTATATAAACATATTGATGTGTTTTTTTTATCGGTAACATATTGATGTATTGACATAGGTATTGAGATCTAGGGATATGAACTCTATAGATGTTGATTGAAAATGGGTCCAAAATCTAGACCCATGCCTTTTTGTTTCTTTGGCTTGAGTACAATTGCTATCTGAATCTCACATGTTCAACTTTATTCTCTAATTTTCCTTTTGTTGGATAGGGAGATCGAATTGATCATAGAAACAAGAGGTTAGTCAATCAGTATATTAGTGATCAATGAAATATATTATCTATATAGACGATTGAATAGATTGACCTTGAAACAACAGTGGCTAATTACTATTGTTAATAGAAGTAGCGATGAAATTGAATGAATTAAAAATAATATCACTGCATGAATTCAAAATCAAGACTCCCTTTATTTGATCTGATTATGAGTTATTTTTGAGAATTCAAAATTGTAGGCACAATTCCTAACTCAAGAGACCCCATGAAGGGGTCCTCTGTTATTAATTCCTGTTGCTTTGTTGGATTTTAAACCAATCGATGGACCAATAAAAAACCAATCAGGTGCTGACAAAATTAAAAAGGTGGGTATTCTTCATTTCTTTTTAGCACCTCACAAATAATTCCTAGATGTTCTGCAGGAAAATTACTTATTTTTTTACAACATGGAAATTGGATAGTTTAATTCAGTTCTATGAATCATATATTATATGTAAAATTGTTATAAAAAAAAGTCCAAACATTTAATGTTTTTTCACATTATATCATTTTAATTAAGAAGTCCCCTTGGAAGAAAAGTAAAATGAAAATGTGATTAACTAGTTTTGCATTGATCTACCCACATGGGAGTTGGTGGAGTGGCATAAGTTGTGGGTTTGCTCCTACTTGTGTTCGAACCCACCCTAGATTTTCCCAATGTGCATTTGTGTGAGTTTAGTGGGTGCCGCGGGGGGATTAGTCCAGTTGAATCAAAGACCTAGGGGATAATCACGTCATTAAAAAAATAAGTTTTGCCATGATCTTGATCTTTTCGTATCATAATTTGATCTTAGGGTTAATGATTGCAGAAAAAAGAATGCATAGAAGGGTCCGTCCTTGTATCCATGTTTGAACTTAAAAGCAGATTCTAATAGCCTCGTTTTCTACCAAGTACATCCATCTCACAGCAAGGATGATAACTTTCTATTTTGCAGTGCTGTAGTTGAGGAGGGAAAAATGAATTGTGGTCTTTTTCTTTTTTTTCGTCATTTAGCCCCAAAGATTTGATCTTTTACTTCACAACACTATACAAGTAAATTACTCAAACAACCAGATTTTTGACTAAATCAATCGTGTGAAACTTTTCATTTTTTCGTTTGGCAATTTACTATTAAAGTAAAAATAATTTAAAGCATTAAATTAAAAGATAATAAAATAAAAGAAGGTTATGATGATATTTTGTCTTTAGTGAATTGATAGGTAATGTTTTTTACTTTTTAAATAAAATAAAGGTGGGAGGTTTTTTGTCATTTACTAGAGAAAGAAGGTTATTTATTTATTTATTTAAAATTAGCGGATTTTGAAAATATGTATTTTGTTATGACCCTTATATGAAAAATAAATTGGAGCTTTAACGTTGCTTTTGCTGATCTAGTAAATTGCCAAACGGGGGCGTGTTTGGATATATGGTGAATTGAAGTATGGTGAGGTAAAGTATCAAATCAAGAGAGAATAAAATATAACGAGTTATGATGGTGTTTTATTTATAGTTGTTTGGTATGGAATCTTTTTAACTTTTTGTATATATAAAGTTGAGTTCTTTTGTCTTTTTGTGGATAAAGGAGATTGTTTTTTTTACTTTTTTTAAAAAAATTGAGAGGGAATTTTAAAATTGTGTACTTTTAATATGACTCATTATCATTTATTGTCTGGATTTACTTTACTTTAATTTGATTAATTAATTGTTAAACATGCTAATGATCAGCCAAAATCACTTCTAGACAGATCCAAGAGCAGCAAAACTGCCAATAATACAAATTTGAACCAATGGACAATTCTCCCTCGGTTTTCTACCCTTCCTTGTACACCATTCACTCTGTTTTCCTTGCCTTCTCTTGCCGACTAGAGAGGCACGAAGATAGGTCTATTTTTGCTTCTGTTGGGAGAGGATAAGAAGGGGTGAGGAAGGGACAGGTGCGTGTATTTCTATTGTCCTACAACTTGGAAAGATAAGAAGGGATGGGATGTGAGGGCATGGGCACTGCGGTCTGTCATCTCTAGAACCACAAGTACATGGAAAGCTGGAAAGCAGTGGGCGTTGTAGGCGTGTGTGTGGCTGACGGTCGGCTCAACCAAATTCATGATTTTTTGTCAAGTCAGCTAAATCAGGACTAGGAATCGTTTGGATTATCAAGTACACGGATTACGAAGAGAGGTGGATCCTATCCAGATCTTTTTATACCCTACCTTTCCTTTCGATCAGTGAGCCCCAAATGAGAGGGCACATAGATTTGTTGGAAGTGGAACCCAACAATGAATAATGTTGGATGAATTTTAAGTTGAAGCCAATGGTAAGTGGTGATATGTTTAGTCTGGTGGGTCTCATTGGGAGAAGTAGAACAGAAAGGATATGTACGAGAGTTTAGGGATCTTTGTAAGTGAGGATATTCAGATCTATGTCATCTAATCACTTTCTGCTTTTACTCGCGTGTCATGGGTGACCCATGAATCTTTCTTTGGCCAGAGTGATAGCCGCCTGTATGGTCACTCAATTATTAAGTATAAATCACCTTTACGTGTACATGATGAATTCCGAAGTACGATGTAGCAGGTTGCCATATCGCAGCAGGGGCCCGCACTTGTAGTCAGGTCTCTTTTTTTTTTCAGGCAACCCAGCCCACGTGAGAACCCCGCATGAGCGAGCCATACAAGTGGTAAAAGAGTACGCAAATGGATAAAGAAGGCCTACATAAGTGAGAATGGAGCCCGCGGCATGCAGATAAAGGTGGATACCTGAGATTCAAATTCTGGGTACCCAAGTGAGAAGTGTCACTCATGACGCCCTTGTGAAACACATTGGTGGAACTCACTTTTTGAAAATCCAAATGAATTGCAAGTCCTATCAGACATCAGATATCTAAATTACTCAAAAAGTTAATTTATATTGGCCACCCATTGAATTTATGGCTTGATTTTACATGAGACGGACTCCCTCCTTTTTCTATCAAGAAAAACAGAGTAGTAAAGAAAGTTGATGGTGTGTTTAAGATATAGTCAATCCACCTGTGAACATCTTATTGATTTGAATAATAATTCATATGGTGATCGCTATAATGTGTGTTGGGGCTGGCAAGTCGATTTGATTTTACCCTCAGCAATAACTATAACTATTATACTGTGATCCGATCAAGATTTTAGAATATTACATTCTGTTAGTGGAAATTATTGTACTGTTCAAATTTGGATAATGGCCTTTTGTTGCTGTCAATATCATACTAATGACAACCAATATATGACTTTTCATGATTAGGGTAAACTTTTGTTTGATCTTAGCATTTTTGCAACACATGACTGTTTATTAAAGTGATGTATTCTGTCGAATTTCCAAGTGGAATATTATCTAAACGTGATAAATGCACATCATTCTTATCAAAAGTAAATCTTGAATTAAGTCGTATAAACTAATGATATGAGTAGTTTAAATTCTTTAATACTAGAAAAAAGGCGAGCCATACCCATTAATAAACATATCATCAAGTGCCTCAACACACTTATGGTTGAATGGTGTTAGCACTTGACACGATACTTTTCACACTCTTGCCCGGACATCGATTCCCAAGTACTCAAGTTAAAAGCATCACTTTTGGCCAATACACTCATGGTTGAGTACACTCATTGTTTGAGTAGAGTGGTTAGGGATGCAAATTGGTATTTGATGTGTAATCAATAAAAAACCGTAAGTGTACGGTGTCTATAAATAGATAGCGGCAAGTACAGGTCAAATCCACATAGAGCGATCAATTAGAAAAATCTAATGGTGTCATCAGTAATTAATAATGCATAAAACTAAAGCAAATAGAATATGAGATGTTGATGATAATAAAGAGATAAACAATAATAATATTCATATAAGAGCATCTAGAATCCATTAAGTATTTCAAAACATCATTTTTTTCATTCAAACACATGTTGATCAATTTTCTACTTTAGATCTGGACCTAGTCAAGGAATCAAAATTCGGGTAATTTATCTTTAAAAGCAATTTTCTTCTCAAAAGAGATGGTTTTTCTATAAAAAATTATCACAACATCCAAGACCTCCTTCCCTTTATAAAACTGTTAAAATTACCTAATAATCACCTATAAAACCTAAGCATAGATTATTAAAAAAAAAAAAAAAGAACATATTCCCAAGCATAATCTATCAAAAGTAAGCATAGATGATAAAAGGCTTATTTTAACATTGTGAACTACAAAAAGAAAGGCACCTATTGGTACGAACTAAGAAGACAAGCATATTCTAAAATTCAAGTACATAAAACAACTAGATCAAAAAGCACTTACATGAATAAAAAGGAAGTTAGGGCATAATTAATTTCATCCAACAGTCCCGATCGCTAAGTTAACCGATCATTCCACGTAAGAAAAAGATGATCTTCATTAAAAACATCTTTAAGTACAACTTCAGCTCCTCATAAACCTAAATTTTGCTTGGACAAGACCGAAAGCTATATTAAAAAAAAATAGAAAAAAGGCGGAGAACTAGAACAAGAAAACTAGAACTAGAAGGAAAGCAAGAGGGGAAGACGGAAAAGGACAGAGGGGGCTGGATGTCCTAGGCTAAGGGAGCATGCCTTGGATGTCCTCCCTAGGAGTCTATTTATATTTTTTCCCTTCTTCTTTTGGCTTGAAACTCTTCCTAAAATAAAACTCTATCTTGGCTTGACTTGTAAGCAAAGCAATTGTAATTTGAAATGGAGGTCATTTGATCCTCTTACTTTATCTTGAACACAACTCTGAGTAGCGGGTCCCATAGAAAATCTCTTGTTGCACAATAGATAGGAATGTGTGGTGTGGATTGAGCAGAGAAGGAGAAAGAAGAGGAGAGAGAGAGGGGATGAGGTGGACGTCCAAGGGCAGTGGGCCTCAGGGTTGGACGTCCACTTCTCCTTGGCTCTTCTCGTGTGAGATATGTTTATCTCCTTTCTTTCTTTGACATGATCTCCTAATCCTTCTTGGTTTCTATCTCCTCGTTGATAACTCATCACAAATCTCACTTGGATAACACTTTCTTGATTCAAACTTGATTAGAACTCTTCTAGAATATTCTTGATTTGAAACTCTAATCTTGATAGGAGAGAAATCTTGTAAACTTGTAGAGGGAGAGAGAGATTTGTGCACCAGTGGGACCCACCTTGGGCCTCCATTGCTTGTGACAATTCGTCTACAATAAAATAAATAAATCACTAGCAATGAATTAATTAAAAATGCAATGCATGAGCCCTACCTAGTGCAAAATGAACTAATGCAATGGGGCCAAAGTGCTTTAGATCTATTTGGTGGGACCCATGGGTGATGAAATATACTAATCACACAAATTCATTCCAAATTAAGGGTTTTTAGCTAATTTTTACTACAAGTCCACATTTATGCTCAAATGTATGAAATCATGGGATTATGATGCAATTGGTCATAAATAAGTCTATAAATGGATATGAAATAACGACTTCTTAAACCAATTTTGTAGACTTATCAGTATTCGATCTTTCAATTGACCAGAAGTTATGACCCATGAACCTGCGTTAGGTCCCAATTCGTAAATGGGTCCAGCTCCTGAATCTATCTTGATTAATAATTGGGTTTGGTTCTAAATCCATATAGGTTCTGACCTGTGGGCTTGGGACCCAACACACAAGTATTTAATGTTGTTAATTATAGCATAGAACTAACTTTAGTTGGTTATCTTTATGTCTAATCTTAGAGGTAGTTGACTTGATGTATTATCATAAGCAGAATTATTTCTTTATTTAAAAAAAATAAAAATGAAAAAAAGAAGACAAAGCCAGTTTTAAAACTAGATTATAGTCCTCTGGTTAGATTGGATCCACGTTTGGAACAAAAAAAAAAAAAAAAGACTCAAAGTTAAAGACGGGCCTAGAATTTAAATCATTTTTAAATAGCAGTTCCAATTCTAAATCCAATATGGTTCCAACGTACCTTGTGGTGTTGTTAGCCTTTAGTATTTTGTAACACACACATGCCCTAGAGTTGATCGCAGCGACTTAAAGGTTTTTGTGGTAAGACCCTAAACACACACGCGCCATATAAGGTGTTTTTTTTTTTTTTTAAACAATGATCATTAAATGTAGATGAACTCAATTTCAAACATTTTTCACAAGATACAATAGTTGCTACTTTGTTTTGTACACCGAAAATCAGTGAACCACAAGAGACAAAGTGAAAGAAAAGTAAAGAAGAACAAAAAAGAGATAAACTATATGGGAAGGGATTCGCAACCTTGGATAGCATCCCCCTCTCCACAAATTATGGGACTTTTCTGCATATATGAGAACAAGATTTCCTTCCCCTTCTTCTTTTATTTCTTTATATTTATTATATTATAGTGCTAATTATGAAAACTCATATTGCTCAAGGCATGATACGAAAGTCTCCACAATTAGAGACTTAGAAGAAGATCAAGGGTTAAGAGATACTTCCCTTGCTCCACTTCTTTCATTCCTATCCATGTGGGCCTCAAGTTTTTAAATCAGTTTAAAAAGTAATATTTAAATTAGGTCACCCACAAAATACCTCACTTGGCTAAAAATATTCTAAAAGCACATTTGGGACATTTAAATTTCATACATAATATACATGGTATATGATAAACAGCAACCTCGTTTGAAAGAGAGATACATAGTATATCTCTTTCAAATTCCAAGTTTACACACAAAATCAATCAAGACCCATGCTTTAGGGAACATGGCACTTCATGTGCCTCTCCCTAACCATGGCCTTGAATCCACCATCCATGTGAGCAGTCAGTAGAGGAACGAAGACCGGCCGGTCCCGACTTACCGGCTGGAGCTCAAACCGCCGCATTATGGCCGCAACGACAAACTTCATTTGAATGAAGGCCATTTCTTTCCCCAGGCAAATCCTAGGACCCCCTTGAAACACCGGGAACTTGTAGGGACTAACACTTTCACGTGACACCAACCATCTGTGAGGCTTGAATTTCATGCAATCTTCTCCCCACACAGTCTCCATCCTTCCCATCCCATAAGGGAAGTATGTGACCCTATCGCCCTTTTTAATCTGGGTGCCATCTGGGAGCACATCGCCTTCGATCGCATGCTTAGAGTCCCATGCCACCGGCGGGTACAGCCGCATGCTTTCGCACAAGCATGCCTGCAGTACCTTCATATTTTTCAATGTTTCATAGTCTAATTGCCTCTCCTCCGTTGAAGACGCAGTCGATACTTCGTCAAACACCTCCCTTTCGATGTCGGGGTGGTGCCAGAGCAACCAAAATAGCCATGTGAGCGCCGCCGAGGTGGTGTCCCGCCCTGCAATTATAAAGCTTATGACCATGTCCCTAATCACCTCTTCATCATGGCCACCCAAAATCAATCTAGATAGAAGGTCTTTGCCCTCTACTCCTTCCCCATCTTTTGATTCCTCTGCATGTTTAAGCTTCTTACTACGAATTATCTCCATGACTGAACTATGAACAAGCTCCACCGCCTCTCGAAGCCGCTTCTCAGACCCAATGCGCAACGCCCGCTTGGCCTTCCACACACCAAACACTGGCGACATCCCCCGCCTTGCACTTATCTCTGATGCTACATCGAACGCTTTCGCTAGCCTCGACGCTGGCAACGAAGGGTCTAGACAACCCGGGTCAATTCCCAAAGACACCTTACATATGATATCAAATGCGAAGCTTCTTAGTAAATCTTGCAGGTCTAATTCCCTAGAGTTTGCACATGCAGACTCCATGATGGGCAATAATCTCTCCTTCACCTCAATTTCTAGTGTGTTCACTAAGAAGGTTCGCAGCGATTTGGCGGTGAACTCATGGCTTGCTAACTTGCGCTGTGTGTGCCATAGCTCACCATCCACATTGAATATGCCACGCCCAAGAAGGTCACCTAGAATTTCAGTGAAGGGCTTTCCCTTGGGAAAGTTATCGAACTTGGTCTTTAGAATGTACTCAACGTTGTCTGGATTTGCGGTGATGATGGTCCGCCTAGCGCCCAATCGATGCACCGCGATCGTTTGGGTCTGAGACTCGGCCAATAGATCGGTGTACCAATCCAACAGACGGTGGCGATTTTTGTAGAACGAGATCAAGCACCCAATAAAGGGGTACGTAGGAGGACCATGGCCGGAATTCTCATCGCGGCGCTGCCGGATTATACCCAACAAATGGTGTATAAACAAGAATAAGAACAAGAAAGAGGAGGAGAAGAGCAGTAGAAATGTAAGTGAGATGGCCATGTTTATGTGTATAGGCTATAGAGTAAAGAGGAGGAGAGATGCTTTTGGAGGCTGTTGGAATTGGAATCTTGCATGGGAGATTACTCACATGGGGTATGGTTTATATAAGATTGTGGAGGAATCATGAGGCAGCTGAGGGTTAAAATACAATAAAGAAAAAGGTTCACATGATTCTCGAGCTTGAAGTGAATCGACTTGATAACTGGTATCTTCCTGGACGTCTTGTGTTCCGTCCACAAGTGTGGCCCACCATTTTGACGGCCCAGATTGGTACCTTGCAAGGAAGGTGGGCTGTGAATTAGTTCGCCGCAATTGCTGTCGGCAGTTTGTGCAGCCGCATGAGTTTCCCAGGTCAGAAGAAAAAACAGAAAAGTAAAGTAGGCCACATGGAGATTCTATTGGATATCGAGTGGGGAAAATTTAATCCGCGTGCTGAAAATTGTACGTGTATTGAACGTGTTTTGCCTTTTTTTTTTTTTTATAATTATTTCCCTCCTTTTCTTACCAACATTAGGAAATTGTGAAGCATAGTTTGGTTAAGTTGGGGGTAGAAAAAGATGTAGTTTTGCTTGCTCCTTTGCAATTATTTATTCTTTTTGTGTGGGTATGTGGGTATTTAAGCTCTAATACCTCTGTAGATTTTTTTTTCTTTCCATCTTCTTTGTTGTACCTTTCTTAAATCTTTAATATATTTTACCATTATTGAACAAAAAACAAAGGGGTTTTTTACCGGAAAAAACAGTTTATGTGGTCAGTACACCGAACAGGGAACATTAGGCAAACATGCAACTAACAGAGAATTCGTACAGGATTTCTAGTTTTTTTATCCTTTTTTTTTTTTTTTTTGTGATCAAATTCGACATTCGGTTTCAGCGCTGGAGGTCGAATTTGACCATCAGATAGAATTCATCAACCTTCAGTTTCAGAGCTAGCGGTCGAATTCAACCCTCAGATAGAATTCATTATATATCAAATCTCGTCTTCCCTTCGTGCCCTACCCTTACAAATCATGTTCTAGAAGATGGAAAGTGCATTAAAGGCAGTCTTTGCCTGCGTCCACCTCTCTTGGGCATCTTCCCTCTGATGTAAGGTACATATGCAATGAATGAGTAAGAATATGAGTAGGGCTGGACTTCTCATGGATTTTAAATGAATTTATTTGTTGTTTTGGGTATCTTCCCTCTAAGGTTTAGAGGCTGCTTTTCTTGTATCTGTGGTCTCAACAGTTTCCTTGAGTTTCCATGGGAATTCAAGCACTAGTTTATTGTTTTATGCATTTGCATTTCATACAAAGAAGTGAAAAAACACAGGTAAATAAATAAGCTCTAAAAATATATTTTCTGACCTAACATTTTACCTCATTTACCATGAATTGGCAGTATAAGGTTGACTCACAAAATTTTAGTATGAACTTGTGAAATTGACTTCACATTTTCCACTCAATTCTTGTTGATTTGGTGAGTATCCATTCAATTCTTGATGATTTTGATCCTTTCATTTAAATAAACTCACCCACCGAATCATCTTCTCTATAGAAACTGTGGTTAGCCGAACGGTTTTTACGAGTACGGGTGGATGGAGCCATGGGTGTGGTCGATGGATGTCAAGGCGGACATTCTCTGTCAACAGAATGGAAGTGACTGCAGTGTCTTTACCTGTGCGTTTGTGGAGCACTATATTTTCCGCCGCCCAGTTCGGTTCACCCAAGCTGACATGCCATATTTCCGCCCTAGGATTTTGATCGAGATATTCAAGCGAAGCTGGAAATTAAATGGAAATAGACTCAATCTCCCTAGATGGCAAGGCATTTGGTGTATCACTTTTATTGACATTGAGATAGGATGTAACTCTGTAACTTTGAAATATATGATTGGAGTTGTTGTATTTTGATTGACAGGAAAGCAGTAGAAATGAAGTTCTTTAACTCATGTCTAATTGTCGTAGTCTGTAAAGTTAATGAATTTGAATTTTATTGACATTAGATGTAATTTGAATGTTGCATGTAAATTGATTAAGATTGTCTTTGTTAATTGTTGTATTTAGACTTTGGAATGGTTGTATTTTGATTGACAACTTTCTTAGAATGAAAGTTATTTTTTTTACTACTTTCCTCCCAGCATCTAATTCGACCTAGAAATACACAAGGAAAGGTCGAATTAGATGCTGGGCATTAAGTTCACCCCTATATATTTTAATTCCCAGCGTCGAATTTGACCTACCTTCGTGCTATTCATGGTCGCATTCGACGCAGGTGTCGGTTCCAATTAAAAAACCGCCCTTCCAGTACCAGTTAAAAAAACTCATGTACAATTCCGGTCGAATGTGACTTTGGACGGCGACCCTCACTTGTTATAGTGATAGTCGAATTCATCCCTCAACACAGAAAATGAAGACCCTCACTTGTTATAGCAAGGGTCGAATTCGACCCTCAACACAGAAAATAAAGGTCGAATGTAACCACAAAAAAAAATGGTAAAAAAAGTTACTTTTTCTGTACGGATTCCTTGTTTGGTGCAATACTGACTAAAGTTCACTGTTTGGTATAGTGGCCACTTAAAGTAATTTTTCCGGTAAAAACCCCAAAAACAAATGTAAAGCATAAAGACATTATATTGTAGATTTGGAGTAGAAGAATAATTTTCAATACATTGTGATTATCTTTGTGAAAGAAATCTTTCGTAAAACAGTTAAAAGAGGGATAGGAATTTCATTTCCCATCTTCCAATAGTGTAAGATTCAACAAAGATCTAAAATATATGGTGTGCTTTCTTTTTAACTATTTTTCTAGAAGCATATATTTTTAAGCAGACAATGTGGTTGCACATAAGTAAGCCAAATCTAAGAGTGCGAAGCTGAGTGTTCTTGATAAATTGCAATATGCATTTTGGAAGGAATATTTCAACAAAAAATTGGTATTTGAGTGTGCTTTTTCATGCAATGTCAGCTTGCGTTAAGTGTGCTTTTTCATGACAACATGTGATTATTTAGTTTGTTGATAACCCCACATGCCACCTGACCTTAGATCGATCCCCAGTAATACCATGTTTTTATTTTGTGCGCTTCTTCTTTCCACTTATGTGGGCTTTCTTGGTTCATGTTCTCAGACATAGATTAAAAAAAAAAAAAGTGTAGTTTTTATGTACTATTTCAACTAACAGACGTTGCAAGGTCACAGGTGGTGTTCTTACTTACTAGAAAAGAAGCCAATGTGGTTAAAAAAAAAAATCCAAACTAGCCACACCTTTACTAAATGGAAAAATATAACCCAGATTTTGGTTACTAACCCCATCGACCTAATACCAAACTTTGGCTTCCAGGTTTTGTTTGGTCCGGGTCAGATACGAATGGCTTGGCCAATCAGTTACCCACTCTGTACCATCCCCACTTTCGCCCGTGGAAAAAGTCTATGTGCGCGGCCACAAGACCCACCGACCAAATTGTATAGCCGGAATTGCTGTAGTTGGAACTGGGACGTCCGCCACACGTGCTGATGGTTCGCAGAACAGACCAAGTGCATGTCCTTTCAACGCCAGTTTTTCGGCCATAAATAATGAAATGCCGCCGAGAGATTTGGCTAGCGAATGAGATCATTTGATTGATTGACGGCTGGTATTCTAGTATTTGATTGATTTCCCCATGTTTCTAATGTGAGGCAAAGAGGAGTTCATTCACGTGAACCTTACCGGGAGTGCCATTTGCCATTGGCCAAGAGTCGGCAGTCGTGTGGCTTTTGTCTTTTCTTTTGATCATGGCCCCACTGGATGACTGGAAGAGATCATAGGCAACATCCAATTAGTTATTTTTAGATTGTAGGTGGTGGGTTAGTTTTCCATGAACTCTTTACTAGCTAGGAGGGATTTAAATAGGTCGCCTTTGGGTTTAGTCCCTAGGGCAAATCTCGACCTGGCCCCAACCCAACTCTAAAATCCAAGTGCCGACTTAATGCAATGAGAATGGGACCAGGACATTGGACAAATGGAAGTGCAATTTATTCTATACCCATTTGTCCAATTTATTCTATGCCTGTTAAGAATTTATTCTATACCTCAACTGGTGAATCCTAGCAGTGGGCCTTAATAGATCTATAACCAAGAAATTATGGGGATGGAAAACCATTTTGAGGGTTTCATAGATTGCCATATTTTGTCATGAAAATTCAATGGTGTAAATACATTTGATTAGCATGAAACATGGCAACTTCCTACACACAAAAATCTCCATACATCCTGCCATCCAACTTTCAAGGAGGAAAAACCTCGCACATACCCAATCTTTTTTCGGGTCATTTGTTGTAAGTAGTTAGTTGGCGGACACAAGTCCACTGCCATAGCTAGTTTATCTTTTTGGTCTCAAAAGCTAGCCCCGGCCATGCTATCCAGTTCATAACTGAAGCTATCCAAGCAGACCACCCAAAATTAAGGCCCATGTAGTTCTTGGATCAACAGTAGTATTGCCATGTATAAGGGCATGTTTGCTAAAAGAGGAATTTACGGCACAAGTCCCCGTAGGATCCTATACAACTCATGAGGTGCTGGTATTGTGTTGGACACGAGAGGGGTCCTCATGTGGCCTCTTTTTTTTCTTTTTCTTTTTTTTTCTTTTTTTTTTTTTGTCATTTAGCGATTGGTCGATATCGACCATTCTGCAATAGCTACTCTCGATTTGTAGAACCTAAATAAAAAATGGGTTTTTCAGGAGGGAGAAGAGGGGAGGGGAAGAGGGGAGGGGAGGAGGAGGGAGAAGAGGGGAAGAGTAGTGTTGCACAGGGGTGGTGTCTCATCAACTGCATAAATCCCCAAAACCTATTTATTAATAGATTACTCAAAAACAATTGTTGCTATTACACTTTGAAAAAAAAACAAACATGTTCAATCCAAATTGGGGAAAAAGCTGGAAGTCCAATTGAAAAGATGAACCCAGGTAAGAAACCCACATCTCATAATCTCAAAAGAAGATCCAAGCTTTGAGCTTATCCGAAAAAAGGATTCAATCTTGCACCGCAGATGAGTGGGAGGAGAAAAGGGAGAGAATGGCCATCAGTATCAGCTTCCACCTCCTTCCTCCTCCTCTCCACCATCCTTTCTCCATCGCTTCTGCTTTGTTCCATTTTCCATGGTTGATTTCTATTTGGGTTCTGCAAATCGAGAGCAACAACCGCATAATGGTCGATATTGACCATAACTTTTCCATGGTCGATTTCTATTTGAGTTCTGCAAATCGAGAGCAACCACCGCATAATGGTCGATATCGACTATAAGAATAGTCGATATCGACCAAAACTTTCCCATGGTTGATTTCTATTTGGGTTCTGCAAATCGAGAGCAACCACCACATAATGGTCGATATCGACCAATCGCTAAACGACAATATATATATATATACAAAAACGCACCTTGAGGACCTTATCCATAAATATGATGATTCTAAGATCTTATGAGTGGTATAGGGTCCTACTGGTACCTATGCGGTAAATTCCTCTTGTCAAAAAGAGCTTTTCAAAGTAAGTTTATAGGGACAATACAAGAAAAACTTTAAAACATTGGCAGAAGGTGTCATGCCGCCCCTTTCTCCATTTTGAGAAAACCTATAATTCAATAGTCACCAGCAGAGAAGATGGAGAGGCTGTTCTTAGGGTGGGCACTGGGCAGTAGGATTTTTATTTGAGTGGGGTGGGTGATAATCAATTGAAAAAACTCAATTATTCATGCGGGCCCCACTCTATTTGTTATGAAATTTGAACATATATCTATGAAGGTATGAGATTTATCTTTAACAGTCCAGATTACCTCTAAGTGGGCCCCACGATGGAGTTTCGGGACAGCTTGTTCGTTCCTAACATGAAGTTAATCACATTTCCAATATGCACTCAATTGAACGGTGGGATCTACCTCTATTGAAAAGAAATTCTAAGATGTCATTGGAGGGCATGACATTCATTTTGTATAACTCGGATTATCATTTCGTGGGTCCTACGATGGGTTCTCGGGGACCTGTAGGTTCAAATATAATAGCTACACCATGTTAGACTTGTTAGTTTTCTCATCACCCTCTTCCTCTCACTCATCTACAATCATGATTACCACACGTGGATCCACGAGCACAAAACAAAACAAAACCCCAACCCACCTCCCACTTTCTAAAAAGATCCCATATCCTTTTATTTCATTTTTTTCCCCATCTCCTTTCTTCTTTTTTCTTCACTTTCCACTTTCTTTCTCCTCTCTCTCCTCTCCGTCTTTCCATTTCATCTTCTCTCTCTCTCTCTCTCTCTCTCTCTCTCTCTCTCTCTCTCTCTCTCTCTCTCTCGGGTGGGGCGGAACCCATTTTGAAGGTGGGCATCAGCCATACCATCAATCATGGTGGTAGGGGTGTACACGGATTGGATTGGTGTGGATTTGGCCAAATCTATCACCAATCCATTACCTACGGATTAACGGATTTGAAATCCGTCACCAATCCGTGGTTGTTTAAATTTGATCCGATCCGATCCGTGGAGGACCGGATCGGATCAGATTAATCCGTTCAATCCGTTCAATCTAATGTTTAAAAAAAATGGCAAACATGTTGTAAAAAAATTCAGCATACAAGCTAACAATCCACAAAAAAAATATAAATTACAAATAAGAATTACCAATTGATCAATACAAAGAGTTGTTTTTATCTATATTACAACTAAATGAGATCTAATCAACAAAATAGTGCAAGAACATGGAACAAAATAGTGCAAGAACATGAGTTTGGGAGATGAAGCCACGAATGGAGATACGGTTTTAGGGATAAAGGTTCGTAGGGTATTACATTTTACCCCCTTAAATATTTTTTTATTTTATATTTAGACCCCTTATATTTTCTTTAATTTATATTTAATGTCAACGGACCGAATCGGATTGAATCCACGTATTAAGGGTGAAATCCGCCACCGTTTTCTTGCTAACGAATTACAAAATTTTCAATTCGTCTACCTTCGGATCGGATAAAAATCCCTGGATAGGATCAGATCGAATTTACGGATTTTTTATGCACCCCTAATCTATACCCAACTAAGATGCAAACTATAGATTGAAGAGTGCTTGGCGTTACATGAACCTTAAAATCAAATCAATTAACAAAGACAATAATCAAATCAATTAACAGAGACAACAGTCCAGCCAGCAATGGGTTGTTTGGGTACTTTACTTGTAAAGTATTGTGAAGTAAAATGTAAATTCAATATACAAGAAAAGAAGTGGGGTTCAAATAAAAAAGTACTAAAGTTAAAAAAGCACATCTTCTTTTTTACAAAAAAAAAAATGTCAACAGGCTACTCTCTCATGCTACTAAATGACAAAAGCCTTCTTCTTTTTACCAAAAAAGTAAAAAAGTTGCTCTCTTATGCCACTAAATGACAAAAAGCCAATACTTGGTTTTTTGTCATTTAGCAACTTTTAATTTGACCCCCTTTTCTTTTATTCTCTCTTGATTTTACCATTTTCAACACTATACAAGTAAATTACCCAAACAGACGTTAACCGTCATGTAATTTCTTTAGAACTTGGATATAATCCACTGGAAGCATACTTGTAGGAGAAGGATACAGCAATTCTTTGCAATCTAGAGGACCGGGACGCAGCTTGTGCATTATAGTTTTGTCCTCACGAGACAAGTACTAATTTTTACAAACCTTCTTTCACCTATTGATAGCTGTGCATTTCTTTAAATGTAGAACATCTAAATTTAATAAATGACATCAAGTCCTTTTTAGTGATTGAAATAGGTCGGTCCGGTCAAGGTCTATGGAGGACCCAGAACCAGAGCCATATATGGGGTGGGTCTGGGTCCGGATCCGAGTTTAGGTAGAAAATGGTAAGGGGAAAAAATCTAATTTTAAGGAGAGATTTTCGAAGATTGAGGTAATGTATGAGGTAATGTGTTGGGTCCTGGGTCCTAGGTCCATGGGTTCAAACCAATGTGGAACAGAAACCGGACCCGTTTAGGTCTCGGGTGCAAAAAAAAAGGACCCGAACCCGAACCCATTTACTTAGCGGGGCCCAAATACGAACCCAAACCCGATTTTTAACAGGTTAGAACCTCCGGGTAATTAGAGAATCGGGAACCCATTTACATCCCTCCATCCAATGTCTCAAACTCTATCATCCTAAATTTTATAGGTAGGCAATAATATTGAAATGATTTAAAAAAAAATTAAACCAAAATGTTATTAAGGAATATTGTTAAAACAAAAAATAAACCTAAGCTATAATGTTAAAAGGGCAAGATATTGTATAAAGGATTCCAAAGCAACCCATGAAAAAGAAAAACAAAAGGTGGAAAATGAAGAACCATGAGAGGAGTACTCTAGAAAAGTATAAGAGAAATGGTCATATTCAGTGATGCAGAGTGTAAATGATAGGTAGGATGTTTTAGCTTAGGGCATAGGGACTGTTGACTCATACATGATTCTCCAAGCCATGCAATGGAGTCAAATCGGCTACTCAGGAATCATAACAATTTTTTATTCTTATTACAACAAATTAAAATTTATAAAACGTTTAAATTGATGTAGGATGCTAAAATAGAACGTTTAAATTGATGTAGGATGCTAAAATAGTTTTGAAAATATCGCAATATTGCAATGTTGAATCCAAAATGTGGGTGATATTTGCAACACTGGAGCCATCCAACTTCAGATTGAGAAGCCAATGGATGAATGCTCCGGATAACAGTTCGCATTTCCAGTTATATGTGAGACATTTGGCTAACCCAATGAAGGCCCACACTATTGCTAAGTAGGCCTTAGCCATTTTCAGCTTAAAGGATGGCCCGAAGCCCACCAGGGCCCAATATATAAACACATAAGTACTTGGCTAACATAGTTTTTGAGCCTCAGGATGGATCTAAGTCTCAATATTACAGTTTTACCCAAAAAAAAGTCTCAATATCACGGCCCACTGTTAAATGGGCCGTGTTCCAAAATAAAGGTCTCAATATTACAGCCCACTATTTCTGGCCCTGTCTGACAATGCTTTGATCAAGTACTATTTTTTGTTCATTCTAAAGTACAAGGGAGTAAGAAGACTAAAAAACGAAAACTTGTAAGCCTGGGCTTTAAGGCTTGTTTGGCAACTCTACTAATAGAGTCAAGTAAGGTAAAGCCCCCATTTCTATAAAAAAAATCCCATCAAAAGCACTTTAATTCAAATTTCCCACCATATTTTTCAAAAAAAGTCAAAAAGTAACCTCATACTCCACTAAAAGACCAAAAAAAAAAAAAAAACTCCACAATCAATAAAAAAAAGTCAAAAAGACTCCATAATAAACAACTCAAAACAAAATATCATCATAACCCACTTATATTTTATTCTTTCTTCAAAATAATCTTTACTTCACTCAACTCCATTAATAAAGCCCCCAAAGCTTCCCTTGCCTGCCGCTAATGCTACAGCTTGTGCGCTTGTCGACATCTATTTAGAAGCAGACAAGTGGTTATTAAATCTAAAACACATTGTAGCTCCTAACCAGCCAGACTCACCAAAGCCAACCTTATCCAAGTCCAACCTGGTAATTGAGGTTTTGGTTTTCCTTAGTACAATTTCAGGGTAGCTTCAACTTAACATTTCCAATGCAATTGATAAATGAGTCAGGTTTCGGGTGTGTTTTGTAAAGAAATAAATGAGTCAGATTAAGGTTGAGTTTATACTCATAAATTAAACCTGCCAAGGCGCCAACCCTACCCAAAACTGATCCAACCTGACTAGTGACACTTAAAGCCCACCAAGTTGACCTAGTAAGTTAGGTTTTTTTCTTTTTTTGGGTAACCTAGCTAAAAGCGTTGGGACTCATTAGAGACTCTGTCCCAAGAGATAACACTCGCTCCCATGGTAGAAATTTCATCCTAGGATATAAGACCCATCCCATAGTAAGTTAGGATTTAGATTGACTGTTTTAACTTCCAGATTATACTTCAATTGAAATTTCTACCCTAATTACTTTAACATGAGTTGAATTCCCACCGGCTTAAACATGTTACCCTTGGCTCAACCTAACCAAAATGGCGTTTTGAAGAAAAAGGATAAATTAGCGATAGGTCCCTGAAATGGACCTTGTAGAGGTTCTAGTCGACGGAATTTCTGTTTAAGTGCTCTAGTCCACGCAGCTAGACATTTTGCAGCCAGAGGTCCCTATATTCTCCACATCGCATATTTCGTGACAGATTTGCCCCTATAACTGCCGCAATATGTCATGCATAAGTGGCCTAACACATTATGCAAACTAAGCCATTAATCTTAGGGCCTTAACATGATATTTCATGACTAATTTGCCCCTCTAAAGGATTTTATTTCCTAGTTTTAGATGAAGTTTCGAAATCCAAATGGGAGTGAATAGATCAAGTTTTGAAATTCAAATAGGAGGGAATGATCTACGTTTTCTGCTATACACTCATGGCGATTTGTTAATGAATGTCTCCTTGATGAATGTCTAATAAATGGTTTTATCTAAAGTTTTTTTACTAAAATGACCGAGCCACATGTGTAATACAATTATTCAGGTAATTCTCAAAAAGAGGGGGATAAACTGCATTTGATGTGTTTTGACCCACTCAAATGACAATGCGATCTTTTCCTCTCTTTTTTTTCTCATCATTTGTTCCCCTTGATTTTATAGATTCAGGGTTTAAAAATGTCAAATATAATAAGGAAACTAACAGCATTTAGTGGAATGTATCAGGGAGAACTCAATCGTATTAAAAATGAGAGGAAATTTGTTCTTTTGAAATTTTAGTTGGGGTCTTGAGTTTTTTTTTATTTCTAGTGTGACTAGATTTGAAGGAAGGGTGGAGAGTGGGGTTTTTTTATGAGACTATGGATTTAATCTATCATTTTCTGAATTTATCTTAGTTTGGTATGAATTTATTTGAGTTTTAAGTGAATTTATCTGAGTTTTGGATAAATTTATCTGAGCTCTGGACAAATTTATCTGAGTTTTAAAATAAATATATGAGTTATAGACAATTTTATATGAGTTTTGGAACAAATGTATCTGAGTTCTAAAATAATTTAATTAGATACGAGGCACAAATGCTTCCAATCAAAGTCGTTGATCTGGTGTGCCCCCACTATGAATAGGACATTTTGGGGGACATTGGCTTTGATTGGGCAATGTTAGCCACTTGATTGACGGTAGATCTTTATATTTGGTACCTTCAATTTTGGGTAGGATGTTTTTCACCAATTTCACAGTCGGAAAGGTTTGGTTAATTGGATTTGTTGATCGATGCCCATCCATAGTGGAATCCGCCCGATGAACTGTCTCCTTTCTTGATTCACTTTTCTCCTTCTCCTTGTGCCCGATGTTCAAAATCTCTAATTTTTCTCTTTCGTTCCTTCTTTAGCAAGTTACTATGATTTTAGGCTTACTGGTTTTTTAATGAAGAGATAAGAGAATATGTGGGCATTATTGTCCTTTCAAGTATATGAAAGGGTGAAAGTGACCTTTGCCTATACAAAATTAATTCATAGACCGTTTGTAATAAAAGGTAATTACGATGGACCTCCTACCAAATGCCCCTTTGAAAAATTTGTCATTTGATTAATATTGTCCAATTAATGGTGTGCAACATGTGTTGAATGGAGAAAGTGACAATCCGATATCTCCGGATACTCAATTGGTAATTCAAACAGATTGATTAAAATACCAAGTAGCATAATAATAGTATAAACGATAAGGTTTAGTCGCAAAGTGATGTCACATTCACTTTCCACAATCAGAAGATTAACCACTCAAACAAAAATCTTCACTACTAATTTTGCCAAAAGACAAAATACAACATCAATGAATAGAATTAGAAGTACAAGCGAAGCAAAAATAATAATAATTTGAACGGTTACAACTTGCAAGGGAAGAAAAACAACATAGATCAAAATAAGATTCTAGAAGAGATGATAGAGACTGAAATAAGAGAACATTGAAGAGTAAAAAAGAAGAGGGACAGTAAAGCCTTATTATATACTGGGAGAGTAGTTTAGAGGTTGAGAGATAGAAGAGAGAGATACTGGGAAATTAGAATTAGAGTTCATCCTCTTTTAGTACAAATTAGGATCTAGTTATCCTAATCATTTTAGGGTGGATTTTATTCAAATCCTTTCAAACTTCCGATGAGAATTTTTTTTTTATCCCCCACTACTATCCAAATCAAACCACTCAGGCCAGTAGTATATTCCTTATGTGCATCCTATCACCCACCTTATAGGGGCTTGTTTGTTTAGAGGCCTTTCCAACAGCAATGCAGGTCTTGTTTTTGTGGAGTTCCGAGTCCTCTATTTTTTTATGTCGATCATATCCCCCATGGTATTTTTACCCAATACGACTATTCCACCAAGCACGCGCATAAGCCTGCAACATACACAAGTGGAGTGGAATTCCAAATCCTCTGTTTGAATCAAGATAATTCACAAAGCTTTGGAAAATTCCAATTGTGCTCTGGACAAGAAACCTCCAAATGCAGCAACCAAATGGGCCCTCAACAAACAAAAAGGGTTAAAAAATGTCACTCCACTGGTAGCTTAGTGGTGAGGTATCTCCTTCTCCACAGAAACAATCAAAGATATTGATTGCCTGATCTATTCCCCTTTTACTCATCCATTGTCATTTTCATTGTCCAAATAATGTATTGGTTGCCAGATCTATTCCCTTTTTAGCCAAGTTATCCAATGTTGTAAATCATTATCCAAATAATGTTGGTAGGAGATAATATTAGGATGATTCTAAGTTTTGTGTTTTTATCGTAATGTTATCAAGAAAATGTTATTAGAACCAAAATAATTTTTAACTTAAAAATCAAAATAGTAGAATATTGAATAAATGATTCAAATGAAATGGGGAAAAGGGAGAATATAGTACATGAGAAGAAAAAAAAAAGAGTACTTTAAGATTTAGGAAAAGTAAAACAATAATAATAATAATTAGGGTTGTGTGTGGTGACATAAAGGTGTTGATGTTTTTATCCTAACTTGTGGACTTTTGACTCTGCAAGCCAAGGAGAGGAGCCAATCGGCCGCTCATGAATCACGCTTTATTAACATAATACAATAATGAAATTTTATAAAAAGTTTAAATTGAAGGATTGCAGTAAAATAGTTTTGGATAAATTTTAAAAGGATGAAATAAATTAGATTGACCACACATGTGGGAAGAGAGCAGCATGATTGAACCCTGGGCCGGGTGAGAGACCAGGTTGTTGACCAACTAAGAAAATTGCAACCATGTTATTATTCGAACAGATTGAGAAACAAATAGTTCACATTATACTATATTAAAGAGAAGGATTTTACCTTTAATTTTGACCATCGGTTAGGATTTTGACCGTTATTTTTTTTTTTTTTTTCAAATCTTCTCACCCCACTTAAGCAACTCTACCTATACTATGAAAACCACTCATAACGACTCCCCACCTCTCTTTCTCTACAAAAACTTTATTCTTATTCGAACTCTTACCATTTCCTTTCTACTCCAACTCTCTACTTCCCTTTCTAGCTCTTGATTACATAAACAGGTACTCTAATCACAGTTTTGTCCTTTCGTTTTCTTCTAAAATCTATGAATTTGTTTAATGCATGAATACTTCAATTGCAGTATTGGTCATATCCAAGTTGAGCACGGGTTATTATACTAGTTTCTAATTATATGAAACATGCCTGATTATCCTGATGAGGCCCCACGCTATTTCTAATTAGGCCCACAAGAAGGGCCTTGGCCTTTTAGGCTTAAGGCCCAACCAGAAGCATTCATATGGGAGCTATTTTACGATTTTTTTTGGGCCTGAAACCATTAAATGGGCCATGCTCCAACAAACTTCTGTCCTAGGGCTATGACCAATATTATTTTTGTTCATTCTAAAATACCTGGGAGTAAGAAAATCAAATCTTTTACCCGGCGTAGGCTTTTGGGCCCAACAACCCAATCAATTCAAATCTCTGGAAATGAATAGATCCAAACTCACCTGTTGGCATCTATTTAGAGGTGGATGAATGGTTGGTGAATCTAGAACATTTTGTTTCTTCCTGACCCAGCCAGACCCACCAAAGGCAACCTAACCCGAACCCAACCCAGTAACTGAGTGTTCGTTCCACCCTTTACATTTTCAGGGTGGCTTTAACTTTAATATTTCAAATACAATTAATAAATGAGTTGGCTGGTTTAGGCTTAAATTTATACTTGTTATTGAACCTAACAACCTAATCCAAAACCAATCCAACCTGACTCATCTCACTTGAGCCCACCAACCTTTGTGCCTTGATTAACATTTCTACCCCCAAGTTTACTTTTTAAATGGGTTGAGTTCAGACTGGGCTAAAACATCCTACCCTCTGCTCAGCCTGGCCCCACTGTCCTTTGGAAAATTTCCTCATTGAATGTGGTCAATTAATGGTGTGCAACATGTGGTGAACACGACCCAATTTGCTTGCATTAAATTACATAGGAACTAAATACATAAGATGGTTAAAAATGCAAATCAAATGCGAATCTCCAAAATTGAGAATCAAATAGCATGATTTTATTTCACTAAAAGAAGATGTTATTTGATATTCATTTTTAACGACCCTATGTTTTCAATTCCTTCGTCTTCTATGGTAAACAAACATGCCATAAGTAATTTACTTATATGATCAAAGCAATCAAGTTTCGTCACAATAATCTTTTTAAGATTAAAATAAAACCTCTTATAGAAGAGATGATAAGGACTGCAGAAAGAGAACAAGAAAGAGTAAAGGCAGAAGGAGAGTACGAGTTATATTATATACTGACGAGAGTAGTTGAGAGGTAAAGGCACGCGAGGAATTCTGAGAGGAAGATACGAGGAAATTGGAATTTAAATATATTCTCTTTATATAAATTGGGTCGTAGTCCTCCTATAATGCTACGGTGGATTTTATTGAATTCTGAGGTCAGAAGAGAAATTTTTACCCCAAAACTCTTCAAACTAATCACCCACTTAAAATTAGTAGCATAGTCACTATTTGCCTCCTAAATCGAACCCACCTCAACGGGGTTCACTAGTGAGGCATCTCCTTCTCCACATAACCAATCAGGATTTAGCAGAGACAAATGAACCAATGTCCCAATACACTTGTGTGGGTTTTCTTTCCGAGTAGTAATGAGCGTCAGTTTTTATTGGCTGTCTGAGGTTTGAACCCCGGGTACATCATTTATTTCCGGTTGTGCGGGATCCTTTTCCACTTGTGCAGACTTCCTTCCCGCGTGTGCAGACTTCCTTCCCACTTGAGTCGACTGCTTTCCCGTGTGTATGCGGGCTCTCTTTTAGGTCTAAACCCCCTTGTGTGGAGTACCCAAAAAATGTCCAGATACACACTTAGAACAAAAAATATTGTAGGGTACAGAAGAGACAAATGAGCTGATGTCCTGCTACAACAAGTATTCCAACCTTGGAGAAACATGAGACACCAAGTGGAAAGGGTTACGCAGCTATCTCGGGATCGATCCCAACGTGGGTTAGGAACGAGGACACATGTAGGTTTCTTGGTGCCTTTTTTCTTCAATTATCGTTCTTTGTTTGCTTTATGGTTGCCTTCATGTATTAGGACAAACAAGTTTTCCTGCTAAAATTCATTTGAAATTGGTGTTGGATTGGCCAGAACCATTTGAATGGGACTCCTTGCATTTGTTCGCATATGCTCCATATAACCTCCACTGAATGCACAGTGGTTGAGGCATGCAACTTCTTAGCTGATCTAATCTAAGTGGCTTGCACCTGTAATTTCTTCTGCTTAAGTGAATGATAACAGGATTCATTATTATCTAATGGGATGTCCAATCACTAAACCA
This sequence comes from Persea americana, assembly GCA_029852735.1. Lineage (NCBI taxonomy): Eukaryota > Viridiplantae > Streptophyta > Magnoliopsida > Laurales > Lauraceae > Persea > Persea americana. Next base: position 90,612,929 of record CM056810.1, read on the forward strand.
AGATAAGGAAGATATCATTGCTTGGATGATTATCTCTAACAATGTTAGTTATGGTTGCCTTCATGACTAACGTTGACTTTGTCCTAAATCTTTGGATTTAATAAATAAGTTCTACGCATAATTTAAGGGAGATTTTATTTCCAGCAACTCTTTCATTCTTTCCCATGTTGAGATGGGCTCTCGAGCACGTATAAACGTAATCTTTAGCATCAACCCCCTAGAAGGCAACAAATTAAACATGATTTGTACTACACTAGCTTTGTCATTTGTCATGTAAATGTTAGAGAGGATTCTAGAAGATTCTGGGTGATTACATAAATGCGTGGAGAATTCTAAGAAGATTGTGAAAAAAAAAAAAAAAAATGAGAGCGAAATGTCTACAAGGTTCATTCATGCGATGAGAAACATATATATGGCTTAATCTTGACCATTTATTTTATATAGTTGAAGTATAAATAAAAGAAATATTGGACATTCATTTATCCAAATCAATTGAAGGTTCTCTCTAGTCTAATGGCTGGACAACCAAAACAGAGAAAAAATGTGTGCCACATGTGCTAGAATCGAAGTATTAAAAATGATTAAGATATCAAATACCGTTCTTGTATCATTTGCTTTTATCACTTTTATATATATATATAGTGTGTGTGTGTTTGCAATATGATAGGATAAATATATATTAAGTTTCTTTTCTTTCACATTCATCCTATCATTAGATTCTAAATACATGGGATATGAAATTTTGATGCTCCAAGATCGAGGTTAACGAAGACTTGTGATTCTTATTTAATTTCTAATATTAATGAAGTCAAGGGCGGAACCCTGCCAGCCCCTCCTCTGATTTGGTGTTTTCTTTCTTTGGGTCCTTTGCCGCTCTATCTTTTGGCCATTTTTTAATGGATGGGCCCTCCTTTGATTTGGTGTTTTCTTTATATGAGTCCTTTGGCCCCTCCATCTTTTGGCCATTTTTGAATGGATGGTCCCACATCATTTGCAAATTAATAACTAAAACAATATAATTTTAGATTCCCCCCCCAAAAAAAAAAAAAAAACTAGTACCTGATTTGAGGAAAACCAAACTGGAATGAAAGAAGAAATGTGAAGAATGAAGGAAGAAAGAAAAACAGAAAAGATGAATGGGTGGATTAGAAACCATTTACCCAATCTAGACTCTTTGTCACTGCCCACATACCTTGATTTGAGATCGTGATGCTGAGTAGAGGGAGGCATAGAGCTTTTGTCATTGGAGTCTTTGAGATTAAGTAAAAGCTTCTGGACTTCTAGTTGTTCCATGTTTACGTAAAAAAAGAAGTTGAAGAAAGCAGCCCATCATCTAAATATGACTTTTACTTTGTATTTTAACAATTGTAAATGTACTAACCCTCCATAGATCATTATTTCTTTTCAATAATGGGTCAGATATTTGAAATTTAACTCATTCAAAATACCTTTCTACTCACATTCTACTATTGCAAAAATTTTAATCCAATAAGAATTATATTGACCGTGGATAAAGTTGTTGGTTTTCAATTTTTAATTATAGTTAAACTTTCCTTGTTCTGCCCCATTTAATTATGTTTCATTATGTTAGATGTTTTTTAACTTTGCGCCCGCGCGCCCCCCCCCCCCCCCCCCCCACACCCACAATAAAAAAGATTATGGTTCCGCCCCTTAATGAAGTTGTAATATTTCATTAAAAAATTGATTAATATATTCTTTACTATCTTATTTCTCCTATAACATTACATTTTATTTCTTTAATTTTTATCATCGCAATACTATACTTTTAGTTGCCAAAATTAAAACTTAATTGATTTAAGCCTTTTTTAACCAAAACCTAGACAAGGAAAAAGACCTATTAATCAAATCACATGCCCAAGAGAAAATGAGATGAACTCCTATTCACACTAGATTCATCTTAAAAAAAGGCCATTCATCAAAACTGGGGCCCATAGATATTAGGTCGACCTGAAAGACACGTACGGCCTCACCTACGTAGGGGGGAGATGCCAAAAGAAAATATCAGCTGGGAAGATGAAGACCTTCTGCTTAAGAATCATGTGATGTTGTTCTTTCTCAAACTTTAAAAAAGTTAAAATGGTCGGTCCTATGTCTAAATCCACATGACCCATCTCAAGAAAACCCCAACACCAAATGCAGCAAACACACCGGCCCCTACCATTCCTATTCTATAAGCTCTGTTATACTAACTGTAATTTGATCAGTTATAGCTAACTGTTTGGTCTCGTCTGCACATCAACATGACCATGTATCCCTCCCAACTTGCACCCACATCACTAGTATTTCTCTCACTCTCTTGCTTCTTCTTGCTCTTGCTCTTGTTCCTGTTCTTCTTCTTACACCGTCTCATGAGTGTATTCCAGAGTTATCATCATGACAAGATTTCCAGCCATGGTCCACCTACATACCCTTTACTTGGGTCTTTGATCGCGTTCCACAAGAATCAATACCGTCTACTGGATTGGTATACTGAGCTATTGGCTAAGTCACCAACCCAGACGATAGTGGTGCAACGATTGGGCGCTAGGCGGACCGTCATCACTGCAAATCCAGACAACGTTGAATACATGCTCAAGACCAAGTTTGTTAACTTCCCCAAAGGGAAGCCCTTTACTGAAATTCTGGGTGACCTTCTGGGGCGCGGCATATTCAATGTGGATGGCGAGCTGTGGCACACGCAGCGCAAGTTAGCGAGCCATGAATTCACTGCAAAATCCTTGCGAGAATTCGTCATGAACACACTCAAAATTGAGATGAAGGAGAGATTATTGCCTATCTTGGAGTCTGCTTGCGCGAATTGCGGTGTGGTGGACTTGCAAGATTTACTTAGAAGGTTCACATTTGATACCATATGCAAGGTGTCTTTGGGTACTGACCCGGGTTGCCTAAACCCTTCACTGCCCATGTCGGCTCTCGCGAGAGCCTTCGATGTGGCATCTGGAACAAGTGCAAGGCGGGGGATGTCTCCGGTCTCCGCCCTGTGGAAGGCCAAGCGGGTATTGCGCATTGGGTCTGAGAGGCGGCTCAGGGAGGCGGTGGAGCTTGTTCATAGTTCAATCATGGAGATAATTCATGCCAAGAAGCTTAAACATGAAGAAGAATCAAAAGAAAAGGAAGGAGTAGAGAGTAAAGACCTTCTATCTAGATTGATTTTGGGTGGCCATGATGAAGAGGTGATTAGGGACATGGTGATAAGCTTCATAATCGCAGGGCGGGACACCACCTCAGCCGCACTCACATGGTTCTTTTGGCTGCTTTCGTGCCACCCCGTCGTCGAAAGGGAGGTGTTTGATGAAGTATCAATGGCATCTTCGCCGGAAGAGAGCCAATTAGACTATGAAACATTGAAAAATATGAAGGTGTTAAAGGCATGCTTATGTGAAAGCATGCGTCTGTACCCGCCGGTGTCATGGGACTCTAAGCATCCGATCGAAGGTGATGTGCTCCCTGATGGCACCCAGATCAAAAAGGGTGATAGGGTCACATACTTCCCTTATGGGATGGGAAGGATGGAGACTGTGTGGGGGGAAGATTGCATGAAATTCAGGCCACATAGGTGGTTGGTATCACATGAAAGTGTTAGTCCCTACAAGTTCCCTGTGTTTCAAGGGGGGCCTAGGATTTGTCTAGGCAAACAGATGGCCTTCATACAAATGAAGTATGTAGTGGTGTCTATACTGCGGCAGTTTGAGCTCCAGCCGGTGAGTCGGGACCGTCCTGTCTTTGTTCCTCTACTGACTGCTCACATGGAAGGTGGATTGAAGGTCATGGTTAGGAAGAGGAATGTGAAATCTTATGGCTGTTAAACTTATGATGGAGTACTTTATTAGTACAAACTACACTGTAGTTTGTGGAAAAAAACACCTATTTTTAGCTGTTATTTTGGATCTTGTACATCAGTAAGCAACCGTTAGTATCTGATATATAGGATCTCGTATATGAGTTGTCATTAGTAGCATGTAAGAGTTTGTTTCATCCCAGCTCTGTATTTGCATCTGTTGGAAATCTTTGTGTTTGCATTCTATGCTTGTATATATGATTAGAGAAAGCAATATTTATCTCTCAATAGTGCGTCGATTGTGGAAGATTATTTGTACAGTAAAAACAGGAAATTACACCCCATAGTTGGCTTTTTTTTTTTTTTTTTTCACACCATAGTTTTAAAAGTTCAGAACTCGAGTGCGGTTGAGGACTATTTCATGGGGGGTGCAACTCGAGCAGGTCGAGCTGGGTATTGACGAAGTCCAAGCTAGGCACTAAATGGCATGTGGGTGAGCCCGAGCCTGAGCCCAAGTGATATTATTTGTCATATAATGTACATATAAGTAGGTTATATTTATAATGTATTTAAGCTATCATGATGCATGTGTATGTATAATGTATTTAAGTTAGATAGTGTGTTATGTGCGCACTTTTTGTTTCACCCTATTTTCCTAAAGAGAAAAAGAAAATCTAGAGATTCACTTGGAGGGGAACCTTGGCCCTTCAATAACTTAATAAAAAGTTGCTAGAAGATTAGATATATCTTCCATTAATCTATGTCAGCCTTAAATAAAAATACACATGCACTTATAACTACCACAATTTAACTCACTCTCTACCACAACTGCATCTACTACTCACACTCCTACAAATATGAAAACTACTACTACTCATAAGCAAACCAACTAACTCCCCATGACTCACTACTTTTCCCATTACTCATGCAAGAATTACCATCAACACCTCATGGGTTACTTTTCGTAACTCTCCTACTGCCATATATGGCCCCACATAGGATTGATCATGCATGTGTAATGTAAGGCCTGATCATAATGTATCTAAGATGATGATGGCGATGATGATGATAATCTGTAATTTTAATACCCCTGGCTGAAGCCTGGCCCAATTCAATTAGGCTTCAAAATACTGGCTCGAGCCTGAGATTACCCCAACCCAATTAAGTTTTTATGTAGGATGGGTGACGTGGGCTTGTGCTGGCCGCACATAAATGGAACCCCGACTTTGGCAGGGTTATTTGACTCACCCAACTCGGCGTCCTAACATGCCAAGCCAACTCAGCCAAGTGAGGACCATGCTATTCATACTGGGGACACCTGAAACTCTACCATGCGTCCAAAACTTTGGACCACTACGCAAATAGATCACAAACTGAAAATTGGATTGATCTAAACAAGGACCCGATATTGTTTGAAATGAATTGAGTTCCAAGGAATTTTAAGAAATGTTCTTCTATCAAAGTGTAAAATTCGAAGAAATAATGGTGAAGATTCACAAATGGCTAATCAATCAATCTGTCCTCCGATGGAAAATGATAACTGATGATGGCCCTGCAGCCATATGCATTTTTATATGTGATATATATAATGGCCCCTTCAAGGAAAGTTTTCTGGGTCAACCATTGGCCGTCCCTAGGAAAGGCAAGGTCACATCTATGTTTTCATCTTAGCTCCTTAAATTAATTTTAAAAATTGCTTCATTATAACCTATTTAACCTTAAATTCTTAGGTCAATTTTAGCAATCAAATCCTCATAGATCTCCACTTTTTTTTTTTTTTTTTTATCACGAAGTCATAGAAAATCTGCATTTGGCATTTTTATACCCTTGGGGATTTGGACTAGTTATTCTCATTTTTGTAGATTTTCAAGACCCGTTCCCCAAAATCCAAATAAAATGAATGTCTACTCTTTTCCTCTTTCTTTTTAATTTTTGTATTGATGTCAATTTTCCTCAATCATACGTACTAATATCAATGTGAAATATTTAATTATAAGAATTATCCCAGAAACTCCTACTCTAAGAGCAGTGAGGAAGCCTCCAATGTAAGGATTTCCTTTCCTTTCTTTCCCCTATTGCCAAACGGTGCCCTCTTATCATAGATTCGATGCCATGGACAAACGGGCCTCGTGTAAATACTAAATTAGAAAGTAACTACGCAACCCTTTTGACTTTTTCTAGAAGATGGACCGAGTTACGAAGTTTTTATTAGGCTAATGGATTTACTTATCTTTCCATCCACATAGTACCAATAAAATATAAATGAATGAAAGGAGCCTCAATTATAGATTAGTAACGGAAACGAATCCTTCAGACCAAAAGGACCATGTGCCCACGTGGGCCTAAAAAATTAAAAGTGCTAATGATAACATAAGCACATATTAACTAACTACCTGTTCACATGCATGAGTCAGGTCAGGTGGTTGACACTAATTTAGGTTTTTTTTTCCAAAAATGAGACTAATTTAGTTGTCTCCAATAGATAGTTATATTCTGCGGCCCACTATTTTTTGCCAGGGCAAGTGACATCAGGGAGAGAGCGTGAGTTCGAAACTGTAAGCTCTAACTCTTGAACCGTGACCCTATCCAACTGTACTATCCCTCGATTCATTTTATTAGACACATACGATTTTTAATGGGCCGTGTATTCAACAGTTTGGATCACCAATTAATTCACCATTGGTAGACCCATGGGCCATGTATGATGGGGACTGGTGAGGGACAGAAAAGGGCTGGGAGATCTAGTGCCTTACTGAAAACAGTGCTTCTTTTTCTAGTAATAGGGAACAACGCCTACCTTCCTTGTCTTATTGACTAATCATATTATATTAATGCATCTTTGAGGAATGAAGTATTAGCTGAACTAAGAAGTTGTAGCCTTCTCTCCAACTCTCTAGTGGTTGAGAAAATGACAAGAGAATCTAGTCTCCATATTGATAAGTTCTTGTCTTACTGAATTAAGAAAGACATGTAAGTCATGAAACGGTAGATAGGGTTAAATTTATTTTAAGGATGGGAGTAAGAATATTACCATAAAGCCCGCACCAGTTAAGTCTCAAGCAAATTAAATAATAAATTAAATTTCATATTTAAATTAAATATTAATTAATTAAGAAGACATGAATTAATTGAATAATATACCCATTTGAACAATCATTAGAATATAAATTCATATTATAAAATTAAATAAAAGAAACTTATATGTAGCTTCAACAATATATGAGTACGTAAATGTCTGTAAATCAATTTGCAATTCTTCCGGCTCAAACTATTTGTATATCTATGGGGCATTTGGAAACTCTAAACAAGAGCTCTTGTTTTATGATTTAGAAATTATTTACATATCAGAGCATTTGGTAAATCTATAATTGTATTTCCTAGTTTTAGAGATCATTTATATATTAGAGCTTTTGACTCTCAAAAAATAAGCTAAGGTGGGTTGCCTTTTTTTTAGCTAGGTTGAGCTACTGGTCAAGAGTAATATTTTAAACTTAAAGACCCATGGATCGATCATTGGGCAAGTGTGTGATACCAAAATGCCAACACCACTTGGCCATATAAAGTGTATTGTCACAGGGGTTCCTTTTTTAGTAAAGCTTTTCTGGGTAAAGCGGATGGAAGTAGACAATGCAAGATTTACAAGTTTTTTTTTATTAAAATAACCTTGTGAAAGTTTTTTTTTAAATAACCTCGTCCATATAAAGTGTATTGTCACACGGGTTCCTTTTTTAGTAAAGCTTTTCTGGGTAAAGCGGATGGAAGTGGACAATGAAAGATTTACAAGTTTTTTTTATTAAAATAACCTCATGAAAGTTTTTTTTATTAAAATAACCTCAGCCATATAAACTGTATTGTCACATGTGTTCCTTTTTTAGTAAAGCTTTTCGGGGTAAAGCAAATGGAAGTGGATAATGCAAGATTTACAAAAAAAATTTTATTAAAATAACCTCGTGAAACTTTCAAGATGACTCAAATGGGGGGTTCTACAATGTGATTTCTAAATGGTTGCCTCATGAAATAAGAGTTGTTTTTAATAAATTTACTAAACAAAGTAAATTAGAACTTAAAAACTAGAATAGTTATTTTAGACTATAACATAACTATCTTTTACTATTAAGATTAGAGTTTCCAAATGGCCTAGTTTAAGGAAAATCCTCAAATGAGCACCATCTCACAAGCACTTATTTTACTAATGCATGAGACCCACTGTGATCAATCCAAACCCCTCACACACTCACTACCTCCTCATGAACCTACACAAGCCCAGATTCGACAACCAACCATTACTTATCATTGGATTAAAATTCAAACAAACAAAAAAAAAAAAAAAAATGGTGCCTTCTAAAACTATTAAAATTGAGAACCATAGATCAAAGGTTCAACAATATCTAATAGGGTTGATATTTTTCATACCCCTAGTCTCATTGAGGATCTTATGACCCCCCACCTCCCCTGTGATTGACATGGGCTCAGATGAGCCCCACAAGGGGGTGCCCCTCAATGGCGCTCACGATTGGTGCTCGGGAGAGGGTGGTTCTGGGGTTTTCACAAATTTGAACTTTTTTAAATATATTTAGTTAAATGAGGGTGAGCCTACCTAAGTAACATAATCATTGTTTGATCACAAAAATAGTGTAATGGTAGTAGGCTCTCTTAAATGATAGTGGACCCACATGATCCTGTTAGATCCAACTAATATACCCAACTATATATGAAACCCATCGGTAAAACAGCAGATTATATAGAGGGTGGAAGGGTTGGATGTGACGAGTCTAGTATATATGAAGACAAAGAATGGGATGGGCAACTAGGTTGTGTATGGTGGCTCTTATTTATTTAAACATAACATATGCAGGATATTCATTTAGTAGGGGTTTATTTCATTCAGTAGGTGTTAAAATGGGGGAATGATCATATGCATCTTTCCCTCACCATAAGGTGAGGAATACTTCCATTTTTTTGTCTTTCCAAGTACAAAAGACCCCACCCCATGTACTTGAGAAGTCACTTTCATACTTGAAAAGACCTAAAAATGAAAATATTGATGAGGGAAAGGTGCATATGAACATTCCCCGTTAAAATGAGAGGGGGAATAATAACTCCTCTTGCCTTTTGTGTTTTAGTTCTTCCAATAATTTTAGGTATAGTCCAGCCCAACCTTGTCTTTATCAATTCAAAATGACGAAAACTAATCTATCCTTGGCACGTATTCACACAACAGTTGAAGAAAATACATCTAGGAAACTTACAAGGACCGACAAGGCTCCGGGTTTAGATGGTTATCTGGTTCAAGTGTTTCTTGCAATATAATTGAAATATTATTGCTTCTGACTGTTTGTTTTCACATGGCCAATCTCTTTCATTACTGATGAGCTCGTGCCATGCATAAACAACAACGAAGCCTTATTCTTAATTCCAAAGCAGTTGAAATCCACTAAAGCTAAATAGCTAATCTATTTCCAGCCCATAGTTTCATACAGCACTATTTATAAGCTAAGCACTAAGTTTTTGCATTGTATTATATATATGACGTGCAAAAGCTTTTTGATAACATGATTCTTGCGTCTGTGTAAAGCCTCCTTTGCTTGATCTAATTCTACTCATATCGCACCCTTCATATGGGCGAAATACATATAGTTGTCTTCTGTTACATAATTAATCTATAAAGGAATGTTTGTTTGCATAAAATATATAAAAGAAATGCTCCAAGTGGTTAAAAATGAAGATCAAAGGTGAACATCCAAAATTGAACATTAAATAATCCTTTCTTTTTTATAGAAATAGAACCAAGAGAGTATGGAAAATAAATACCTAACCATCACCCTAGTAATTAAAATCCTAAAAGGGTAAAATTCACATCTACATCACTACCTCATATCCTTCATCTATCCCCTCTTTAATAATCTCATTTAACCATGAATTTTCATGTATTCAATTTGTATATATTTTATATAAGCAACCAGGCCTAGTGGTAAGGGTGTCCCATCTGCCCGTCCCCAACTAGCAAAAGGAAAAAAAAAAAAAAACAAAAACAAAAAACAAAAGGAAAAACAGGTCTTAAGTGTATATCACTCTTATTGAAGTCAAATTTGGGTGTTAGAGAGTGTTCTCTCGGCAAACAAAGATTAAAAATGGTTGCAATAGCATACTAGTTTCTTCAAAAAAAAAAAAGGAAAAAGCAAGAACGATCATGCTAGCTAGTAAGAATATCAACAATTATAGAGGCTGCTTCTTGATGAGTGTGCGCATGTGTTGGTTACCTTTCATCATATTGATGAAGTTGCTTTAATAGTTTGATTCATATATAAACATTAGTTTATGTTATGTTATTGTTTTAAGTCTTTTCACACACACACATAGTGAGATCTAGAAGTTTGCTTATTGGTCAATTGTACTCAGCTAAACCAGTGACCATCTTAACTAAATTGGACAACTGGTTTTGGTTTTCAAGTTACGAAAACTCGCTAACCAAGCAATAAAATATGAGAAGTTTCTGGCAACGAACTTCAAGTAAATATCAAATTAGCAAACCATTTTAGTACCTACCTTAATCCATGCTAATAACAGAAGTAAAGAGGAATTGGAACGCCTTAGAATTGATTTGGGTTGTGTAAGAAATGGGCCAACCTGATGAAGGTGGCTATCGATTTAAGACACCATTCTCTAATGATTCACAAGTGGTAAGTTCTTGTAAAACCTTTACCTATGTTTGGGAAGTGAATGGGGGGGGGGGGGGGGGGGGGGGGAGCAAGAGGAGAAAATGGAAGGAAAGTGAAAATTGAAGGTGTTTGGGAAGGGGGGAGGGAAAGTGGGGGAAGGGAAAATGGGAGTAAAATTCTTGTGGGGCCCACCCTAAAATTTTCCTCTCAAAAATGGGGGGAAAGTATGAGGGAAAGAGGGGATTATTTATGCTTTTACTAAAATGCCCTTATCACTTTTTCACTTTTTCACAAAGTAAGGGTAAATTATTCATTTTCTCTCTACTTCACAAACAAACAAAACCCTACTTTTTCACTTTTCTTTCCCCTACTTTTTTACTATCCAAACAAGTAGGAGGTAAAATTAATTTTCCCTCCCCTCCCCTCCATTTTCCTTCCCCCTCAAATTTTCCCTCCCCTCCCCTCTTCCCTTCCCAAACATAGGGTTAAGATTGGGACCTTTAAGCGAATGGCTAGGATCATCCGATTGTGCCAATTCTTACGTCTAATCCTGTCCACACCAAGGCATTCCATTCCACCCAACTCGTGATTGGTATATTCAAAGTGGGCCCACACAAGGGTTTTGCAAGTTTGATTAGTGGTTGGTTTACGCCCTCTGCAAATTGTACACTAGTAAATATCCTACAGCTGTGGGTCAACATTTGTTGAGATGTGGAGAGTACCATTCAATCAAGTGCTCGTTGCCAAGCTAACACATATATCGTGTTTCATGTAATGATTCTTAATTTTCTTCACCTTTTCATATAAGCTGGGTCTTGGCTGGAGGAACTGAACCTATTGTTTGGTATCCAGTGGAAAATACTTGCAATCAACAGGCTACCACAATGCACAAACACAAACCATTTAAGGAATCACATGAACACAGCAAGATTTATGTGGTTTGGCAATGGTGCCAACATCCATAGAAAAGAGAAACACTGGGGACTATTGTTTTCTTATCTCTCACAAGGTTAGGCTTACAATATACATACACACACATCATGGCATAAAGACCATACTACCCTCGAACCCTGAACCTCGGTGTTGGCTTACCTAGATGAACCGATCTGGCTAAATCGGAATACTAGACATAACCGAACACTTGAACTAAATACAAAATGTTACAATCATAGTAATAAGCAAAACATCATTTGAAGGGCCAATGAAAGATAAATTCTCCATCAGTTCCATATTTAGTTGAAAGTCTAGAAAGTCCACTGCCTCATTAGCTTCCCTAAACATAATGACAAAATCTATGTCCAAAGAAGAGACCAAACACGTATAAAAAAATCTCATTCATTAAATTTTATACCATAAAATTGCTCATGATTGCTAAGCTAGGGATATGATATTGGTGGACTTCAGAAACTGTGATGATCAGATACAAGATGCATACTGCAACAAAACACCATGTATTTGACGGGCACAGATTTTGTACATAAATGAAAAATCAAATATGCATCCATACAGGTGTGCGTTTGAGCTATCTGAGAATCATAACTTCCAAAGCAAATTTCATAATAACATGTGGGCTGTAAAACCCAAGACCTTGAAAACCATGGCTACTACCTCAGAAACCTAGGGGCTCACCTAGGGTGTAGGTCCCCTACACCTATAGAACAAAACAAAATAAAGCACTTTCATGTGACCATGACAAACACTGCCACTAGTCTCACCGAATTCATCTGAGGTTCATTAAAGTGATCATCCAGTTCATTTCAAACACATGCCAAAACATTCATTCACAAGCCATCTGTGAGATGGTAGATGAGGGACAATCACAAGGGAAAAAACAAAATTCAAATTCCTAGGTCAATATAACGGCTGATTATCGAACCAAAACTGCAGTGACACTTCTTTTTTTTCCTTAAAGAAAAGGTGCCATGATACATAAAGTTGAATTTGTTAAATGGATAAGCTACCAAATTGTTTGTTCCATTCTTCATAAGTTCCAAGCTCATTCACAGAAACAGACGGCCTCACCTCTTGTAATGCATCCTCAAAATCCTGCAAGTTGGCATGATGAAATTAGAGGGTCAGCTTGTTCAAGTTCCATAACCATCAATTCTTAGAATACCATGTGTATATGTTCAGGGCTTGACTGTATACAAGTGTGCACCATTGTTCAATATCTAGATTAATAAATCTGAGGGATCTATTATAGATTGAGCATGCACCAAGTATCTCCTGAATTGGACATTTCTAACCTTTTGATGGGCAAAATAGATGGCTAAGATCATGCGCTCGAGTTTTTTTGGGACATCATGCCACCCATCATGGTGTTTTATCAGATCAACAATCTGGATCTCTGGACATTAGAATCCACTTTTACAAAACTCAAGAGGTATATTATGTGTATATTCTCACAGATATAGACCATATAGTTCATCGAATGCATGAATGTTTTTACCTGAAGAGTGACAGGCCTCAAATCCTCTTTTCTCAGCTTTGTAATTTCAATTCCTTGTCTCAGTGCCTCTCTCAACGGACCCATGGATGCATCTTTCACCAAGTTCTTCATGTCTGATCCTGAATAACCTGAAAATGAAAGTCTATAAGTAGGAATTTGATCATGAACCATGAAATCAATGCTGCCTTTGTCGTGGAGATTACAACACTGGAACCTATAGTTCAATGGAGACCACGTGTATACCTTCAGTTAAGTTGCAGATGGTATCAGTATCTTCTTTGGAAAGCTTGAACAACCCATCCTTCTTCAAAAGATTATGGATAATCCCGGCTCTTGCTTCTTCACCAACAATAAACATTATAAAATTGTTTTCTAAATAATTCTTAAATGAGGAAACAGTGCGCATCACTCACCTGAGGAAGGGAGAGGAATGTATAGTCGCTTTGTAAGTCGTCTACGAGCAGCTTCATCAAGCTCCTGAGGTCTATTCGTTGCCCCTTTTTGAAAATATCCAATAATCAAAAGTTAATGGAATGAAGTGATGTTATAATGATTACAGAAGCTACTGTGCTGGTCACTTTTTTCAGTGATCTTCTCATAACATGACAACCATAAGAAATCCAAGCCATTCATATAATGGACCTTACCATATATGGGCCATGTCCTAACAACAAGCACTATGGTTCACTTTTTTTCTTATCTACGCACATCTCCTCAGAAATCATCCAACCATAACATTAGGGCTGTCCATTAGATGCTTTAAGTAATAGAAGTAAAGAACAGCAAAGTTAGGACCTACCAAATGAACATCTCTGAGGATGTACACACGCCACAAGTTCAGAATAGATGAGAGAGAGAGAGAGAGAGAGAGAGAGAGAGAGAGAGCACATCAGCGAAGTTTTCCCTGATGAGTAAGTACAGCTATATGAAAGCACATTCGAACTGGGAAAAAATAAAAGTGTAAAGGTAAATGGGACATTCGGGGAAACTTTCTGTTTCCTGTGTTCCATGTTTTGTACTTCCTCTTACAGTAAGAACCATTCTCCTTTTCTCAATCTAAAAGAAATGAGGAAAGATTAGTTAAAATTATTCTTTTATTACGTGAATATGTTCGTGCTTCAAGACACATCAATATTTAGAAGAAAATTGTAAAGAGAAACCTGAAGGTCCGACCCAAGGAACCAAAAATTCATAAACATAAAATGACAGGGCTCATGTACAACAGCATCAAGGGCAGTTCGCATTTACTGCAAATTGGAAGTGGTTCAGATATTTTGACCGAACTGATAGCCATCAGTTACACAAAAGCATTTATAGAAGCATGTAGCACAGTAACCAGATTGAGATGCCACATTTTTTCTTTTTACTCCCCACCGAAAGACAAATTAGGATCAGGCATGATTTGGGTTGGTAAACTGACTAAGAGTCACATCCAGATTTGCAGTGAACATCAAGACAGGCTGTGCCACCTTCTGCTACATATATAAACAAATAGTAATACTCACTCTTAGAGCCCACAATTTCAAAGATCAAATGGCAAAAAAGCATATTTTCTGCCTGGGATATTAAGACAAGCTCTTTCAGATTCTGCTACCTAAATGAACAAAATTCAACATCCATTCAAAGACAGCAAGTGGAAAGAGCAAACACCGGAAGATGTGACTGCTTATTTTCGCACTTCTTATATATGGGCCAATGGCTGTAATTTTCCATTTCCATTCCAAGCACTAATGAAATAGCTAGGAAGCCTAGAATCATCTCCATTGAAGAGAGATTAGGGAATGGCCATCCCTGGGGATGGGCCAGTAAATGAACAGTGTGAACCACCAAAATGCAAAACTAGCAGTAGTGCTGTGGGTTGAACAACAAATTGCATTGGTTTCTCACAATGAGTTACCTATAAGCAGAATTTGATCATTTCCACTGTCAAAGCCTTCCATCTCTATCAGAAACTGTGTTTTAAGTCTTCTGCTCGATTCATGTTCACCTTCAGACTTACGCTGCAAGTATAAATGGTAGACTCAGCATACAATTGCCTACGGCATTGAGAGAATAGTTTCTTTTGTAAATTTATAATCACCACAACATACCTGAGATAGCAGTGAATCTATTTCATCCACAAATATGACAGCAGGCTGGCGACAACTGGCAACACCAAAAAGTGCCCTCACTAGCTTTTCACCCTCTCCTATCTATGACGAGTCAACACATTAAAATATACTTTGGTCTCAAAATTTGTAAAAGACCACAAAATTAGACATCAAGTATCGACATCCCCAAAATAAAATAAAATAAAACTCTATCTCTTCACCACAATTTACCAATACACCAGCAGGCCTTCACCTCCATATGTACATGGAAAACTTGAAAAGATTGATGCAGATTGCAGACAAACATCAAGTAAATCCCATCAAAGTGACCAAAACATCAAGAATGATTGGAGCAACACTTTATTGGGACAGGAAAATCCGAGTCATTGGTGCTTTGTCTAATCTATAAACAATTATGTATTAAGTCTATTGTCAAAGCTTAAACCTCATGAAAGTTAATATCCATATCTCTTTCCCAATGCGGCAATCTATATTCTTCTGGATAACCCAAAGTTTTGAATGCAGTTTTTCTTTTTCCATACGTAAATTTCAATGCAAATGAGAACTTTGTTACAGTATAAGCCAGGACCAAAAGAATTGCCTCTCTAACATTATGTACTTCTAAAAGGCTTTCTATCTTAAGTATTCCACCTTGATCACCACTAGTGGTCTAAATATCAAACCAGATCTCAAGGTTCAAACCTGGCTAAACACGGAATTAGGAATTACACAAAAGAGACCATTTGTGGTTAAAGATTGACCATTCTTTGAAATATTCTCACAATCAAATCCAGTAAATGCATTTAAACAAGGTATACTAATCCAATATACGAGCATAGTTGACCCCAAAATAGTAGGGACAAGGTTTTGATGATGGTGATTATGATGATACAAGCATGCAATGTCCACAAATACAATCATGCCATTAGTCCAAAATTGTCATGTTGGAGACACATCAATACTGCTATAGGACAAAACCTTACCCTATCTTTTTCCTTTTATGTGATCTATTTACTCGTAGAATATAAGCCTTTGGTGCTTTTCTATTATCAATATATGCTCTTATAAATAGCATTAATGCAAACTGATGTTATATTATCACGTCTTTTCATTCTTTTGATAGCATAGATCAAATGGATATGTCAGGTTTTCTGGGTTTCAATGTTCGACACTTCATGTCAATATTTTGTAGCATTGCTCCACATAGGCATTTGCATCACAGGTCCATGGTCCAGAGTCCAGACATCTTTCAGGAATGGCCCTATGCAAGATGTTATGCAAGACATAAAGATAACAACAGTGGACTAAAGTTCACATACCCACTTGCTTGTCAATGAACTGGCAGATATATAGAAAAAGGTTGCTTTAGCTTCTCCAGCAATCGCTTTCCCAATCATTGTTTTACCTGTCCCCTAAGATTATACGAGTATTAGGAATAATTTATAATTCAGATCAATATTAAGTGTTCCTCCTAGTCTCTAGTTTCTTAAGTACTTACAGGAGGACCAAATAGAAGAAGGCCTCTTCCTGGAGAGCGGCAGCCCTGAAATATGTCGGGACGTAACAGAGGCCATATAACCATCTCAGTTACACACTTTTTTGCATGTTCCAGGCCAGCTACAGTATTAATAATATAATGAGAACATATTATAACATATTATTCAAGTCAAATAGATCAGGACGAGCCAAAAGTTAAGAATTACAAATTACACGATCCAAAACACAGGGATATACACACTATCATAAGTTCATGAGTTTGTACATGTACCATTGTCTAGTGATCTGGACCTTCGATCTGAGAGGTCCCATTGTGTATAGATCATGCCCTAAAATAACCTACATTTGAACAAGCTAGCCGTCGCATATTTAAATATTGTCTTCAGTTGTATGATGAAAGTTGCATTTCCTTCTAAACCATACATTTGAGGACTGTAATGGGTTAGGATTGTTCAATTGGAAAGATACTTGAGAAATGCTGTGTCTATGTGGGCCAGTCATATCAATTCTATGAATATCTGTACCATGAGGCCACTGATGCAGCCAGTGGTGAGACCTGACAGAACTCCACATATCCCTGGGTTGAAAGTTGCAGTTGAACTCAAAAGTAAATAATAGTAAACCTTAGGCATCTTACATACTCACCAATGTCATCCCACCGTACATTAGGGTCCCGATCCATGATCTCGTTACTAACATGTTCAATAAGACGAGGTTCCAGATTTCTTAACTTCTCTGGAAGCTCACCATCAGGACCACATAACATTTCCAAACTGAAATAAGAAACCAAATTTATTCAGTAACCTAAAGTAACATTAAAATAGGTGCAAACCAAAGAATTTTTAACATGAATGCAAAATGTAAGGAAAGATTTCATTGTCAAAGAAACTTTTTTTTTTATATACAATGAAAAGAAAATACACCAGTCCCTTGAAAACACATCAGACAGAGCCTTTCCATTTTAAATAGATGAATAGCTTTGCACCTATGTAACTTAAGGACAGACGTATTTGGCACACATGAACAGAATGTTTCAAAACAAAGGGCCTACAAGGCAACAAATGAACACATCCAAGTACCATATGCATAAAATGTCAATAATATATATATATATATGTACACTTAAATCACCAACACAAACAGTTGGAACTGAATCTCCATGACTGATCATAGGATGGAACATCCCTAGGATCAAAGTCACTTTTAAATTATTGGAACAATCAACCTCTCCCGCAAAGATAGGGGGCATCCTTGAAGATCACTCCTCATAGGATTAAACATTCTATGCAGCATGACTAATTCCCTGATGTTGAGATCAATGTTGCCTTTGAGGAAAGTAGGTCTAATCTATGTTGCGTTACTGGTGGCTGCATATAATTAACTTTTAGTCCTTTAATTGTGTTTCAGAAACCAACCTTAAACTTCAGTTAATCAACTATGCAGAAATTTCAGAGTATAGAAACTCAAACGGCGAAATTGTCAATAAAACAGGTGCATGTTTTTCAATTTGAATATTAAACCATTAAGTAAATTCACTATATTCACTAATACTAACCATCTTTTTGTTGACTCTTCTAATGCATCATCACACTTTCCTGCAATTTTTGAACCTGTCGTATTTCCTAAGTTTGTTCCATTGGATCTGATAGGAGGAACAAAATTACCACGCACACCACGACGAGAAATGCCACCCGACCTCACACCATAGTTTCTTGTATTTCCTATAGAGTTATATTCACTTTGTGGAGAAATAGAAGCACTTGGTGAGCCTGTTGATCCATGCTTTTGTCTCACGTCCATTTCCTGCAAAAATAAATGTAGAGATGTGCTTCCACTTTATATGAGACTCGTGCAAACCAATACTTGTGAACAAGTATTTAACAGTTACAAAAATCTATGATGAACAAGTCATAAAAAAGAAAGAAAAAAGGCATACCAATTTTACTCTTGCAGTGACAAATCCATTCGCAGAAGTATCAGCATTAGGCTCCTCGTTGCTTGACTGGAATCTTGTGTTTTCCTGCCTAGGGCTAATAATTTCCGTGTACTGACGTTTTGTTCTCAGGCAATTCCCATAGGATTTTTCGTCTTCGGCTTGTGGAAATATGGAACCACCACGGCTCTTCAGAAAATGCTGGCGATTTGAAACTGCGTTTTCTACAATAACACACTCCTCTGAGTTGCTACTGTCAGAATTCGGTAGTTTCTTGTGTGAACTGTTATTAGGCATTGAAACATTGCTGCCATACAAAGATGTTAAGGTTCTTTGTGTCAGAACTTTTGAAGACTTAAAATTCAGTTTCTCACTCTGCCTGTCTGATTGGCTTGGCTCAGACGAATGCTGCTCTTCACGGATGCCACAACTTTGAAGGCCAGATGAACCAATGTCTATTAATGCATCAGAGTTCTGAACACAGATTCAACATTGTTTTGAATACAGCATGCAACCTTAGGAAAAGGAAAACACAAAACTGATGCAAACTATTTTTACATTTAAATGATACCCAGAGATGAACACTAGAAATGTATCTGAATTTTCCCTTTTTCCAAAACTTAGAATGAATATGGATACAGATAAACGTGTATTTTATAAACTGTAAAGAGGAAATGCAGATCAAGATGGGGGATTATATCTCATTTGTAACATGTTCATATTTAGTTTGTGTTTTCTAGTTTGAAACATTGTTATGTCATTTATTGTACTATTCTTATCAAGCATATTGATCTTTCCACAATGGTAAAGTTAACTAAATTCTTACAGCTTGTTTGTTTGAATGGAAAGAAAAGTGTTCCTATCAAAGTGGCTAAACTCACTAAACAAAGGTGAAACAGCCAATAGCTATTAAATAATCCCCCATTTGGTGGAATATGGTTACCCAGCCATCACCCTAGTAAATCAAATCCTAAGAAAGTCAGGGACCCATCTACATCTCCACATTATATGCTTTGCCCCTCACCTCTTTAACATTCTTCTACCATGAATTCATAGAAATTCATTTCTATGCAAATAAACAGGTCCTTTGCATTTAAAAGTAGAACTGTTCTTGAGTATGATGCCCACATCCAGCATGGAAACGGCAGGGATACACCAAGGCTATTGCAAGGACATGAGTTTTACACAAATTAAAAAAAAAAAAAGTGAAGTATTAGATATGATACACCACGATACGTTGCCTATATTGAAATATATTTGTATCATAGTTCTTGACATCCTTTTTATATGTTACAAGTAGTAACAAGAATATAAGTACATTGTTATGAGTTCCATATACAAGAAAACATCATGCATGCACATAACTGAAGCCTTGAGGGCAGTATCAGTACCAATATATCAGCCATGCCTCCCTTGGATTTGCGGAGAAAAGATTGGAAGTACTTTGACTGCTTGACTTTCTCAATGTCAACATCCGCTCTTTTGAAGAAAACAAAACCCTCATCTCTTCTTGCCTGTTTGAATGCCTGGCTGAAGTCAGAAGGAACTGAAACTATTATTAATAACATTATGATGTGTTCAGGATAAAAAACTAAAACTAATTGGCTAATCTTAATCAAATGTATCACTCTTTTTTTTTAAGAGTCAAATTAGAACATTGTAACAGCATAACAGCCTCCAAATCATCAACATAATGCAGAAATTGAAGATTGAAGGAATATAGAAGAGGCACTTCAAAGATCAGTAGGTGTTGAAGAACCAAGAACGTAGAAGGGCGGCCGAACTGGAGTAAAGACCATTTTTTATACGCACAGTTCACCCTTAATAGTTCACAGTATCACCCATCCAGCAGATTGTTAAAATAAATAAATATATATATAAGTGATCACAAGTAAAAGTAAATGGAGACGAAAATATTTAATAAAAGAAATAAATTGAATAACATCCAGACAGAGAGACCATTCCTAAGCTTGGAACAGTATGGCCAATGGGTCCCACCTGGAAATAGGACAAACATAAACGGTTAGAGGTCTCCCAATGACCTACCGCTATGCAAAAGATGGCAACCATCATATCAAGGGAGGTCCTGTTTTGAGGTCCTCACAGTCGTCCAAGTCCTAGCCTCATTTAATTAAGTCACATGGGTGCCGAATTTTGCATGAACAATTCAATGGACAACACAATAGGATAAGTATCTAGTTCGCTTGGAAAAGAATCAGTTTTAATGTCCAAAACTCACCCCAAAAACCTGGTTAAAAAAATCCCACGCCCTCTCTAAAAATGCAGACAGAAACCCCATGCATATAAGACTCAGCCATGCCTATATAAAAGCGGTGTCACTCCAACTCAGACAATTTTAAAGCCATGAGTTGCATTGAACCATGTGTAGAAAACATAACTGTATATATTTCACACACTCAATTGAGCACATCACTCTGACTGTAATGAAAAGCAATCTTCCACATAGCGATTTAGCTTATATTTTGCTTAAATAGAGTTATCTCTTTAGTTGCCTTGTTTATCTCAATCAATGTCATTTCCTTCATTAAAGGGATTTAGATAGTCAACAGTAGGAATGATTGGTGTGACTGGTAGCCTGTATAAGTGGCTCCATTTCACCATCAGAAATACAGAAAATTCATACTTTTCTTATTTCCCTCTTTTTCTAAATAACAAATCAAGGCTCATAACATACCAGATTGAAGTGAAATTTGGGTCAGTGCTAATACATTGAATAGCATATTATATAAGTGAGTTGGATCAAACAAAGTCCATCTTATCATTGATCATATCTCTCTCTTTCTAATTTAGTAATGATTTTCTCTCTCAATCTTCATAACAACAAACAGGTGGCAGTTCTGACAATGGAATCACTGATTTTAGAAAAATGGGTTTTTGTGAGACGTACCGATCGGATTCGGGGGCTAGGGATCTACGTGCGGAGTCGATTTTGGAGAGGGCTTCGACGCGGATGGGATGAATGAAGGCGGCGTCGATGGGATTTTGGGAATTGGAGTCGAGGAAGCCGAGGAGGCGGAGGCCGAGGATCAAAGCAGCGGTGAAATCGCCCCTTTTGAGGGCGAGATCGGCACCGAAGAGGAGGGAATGCAGCCTCTTCAGCTTCTCGTCCATCTCCTTTCTCCAACAAGCGTTTGAATCAGTTCTTTCCATCTCCTCCTCCTTCTCTCCTCCTCCTCCTCTCGTTCGAATGTGTTTTTTGGCTTTCGCGCGTTTGGAGAAAGAGGGAAAAGCACTTCATTTCGGACAAACGGAGATTTTTAGATTTTTTTTTCTTTTTATCAGGAATACCCCTGACTATTGTTTAAAATTTGAAAAATGTCACTGGTAAATGATACTTTGAAATTTATCCCTACTACTTGAAATAATTCTAATTAGACCCTGATGCTACTTTATAATTAGGCAAAATATAGCAATGGCATTGGGTGAGTTAAACAGTCCACCCGACCCGACCCGACCGGCTCCTATTAGGGGGTGAGTACTTTCGATCCCAGTCGTGCCTATTACATGCTTCTCATGTAGAATCCATCGTGGGGGTCATATATTGATAATTTAGATAATTCAAAATGAATCTCATCTTCTCCTCCGATGAGATATCCTCAAAATTCCTTCAAGAAGAGTGGGTCTCATTGTTAAATTGAGCAAATGCCAGATAATAGGATTGAGGCTTATATTTAGTAATATATAAGATTGTGCTAATTACATTTTAGTCATATATTCAATATGATGGTGGGACTCGCTCCTATTGAAGTAAAATTCAAGGTATATCCTGGGAGGGTGCAGATTTATCCCATGTGTGTAATAGAGGGGATTTGAAGTCTTCTGACCCATACGTGTTGTAGATGTGTTTGATACTTTGATTGTCGTGCTCGGTATATATAGGTGCACATGGGCCAGGCCAACCCGCTTTGGGCTGTCTTTAGACAGATAACATAGGCCACCTTAATATTTGTGTCGGGCTTAGATTAAATGATAGAAAGTCCAAAGCCCGGCACATGCTGGCCCAAGTAAGGGGTGGTAGTAATTTAGTGGTAAATTGTTCAAACAATTGCTATAGAGCCCAGTTCAGCCAGCCCGCCCATGAAAACCCCAAGCTATACCAAGCCAATATAGCAGAATCTGTATCAAGTACTCAATAATGGACATAATGCCAATAAACCCTGGACAAGTTTGCAACCTCAACCAACCCGCACCTCAAGCAGGTCAACCTAACCCAACCCACTTTTGGAAGGAGGAGGAGGACTACTTTAACATTTTGTTACTGTGTTTGGGTGACTTTTCTTCAATGCGTCAATGTCATTTTCTTGTAATGTTATGGGTGATTTACTGTGCGTGATGCCATCGAATGGGGAAGGTGGCAGGGCGTTTTGAGCATTAAAAAAAGGAATACCAATTACGGGTTTAGGACTGGCATGAAAATAAAATACCAAGTAGAGAAAACTAAAGAACATGCACAGAACACATGATATAAAGGACATGGTTTTCTGAATTTTGATTGTTCCAGAAAGGTGTACAAAGTGTCTTGAACGGATCTGAAGAAGGAGATCAAGAGAAGGAAAAAAGAAAAAAAAGAAAAGAAAGAAACATTGGGTCAACCTTAACCTGACCCGATTTATTGCAGGTCAGATTTATCTGGCCTGTGATTGATGTGGATACAAGCCGGGTTATGTAGGTCAAATGTAGGTTGGATACGAGTCGGATTAATAGACTGGGTCCAGTTTTGCCACCTCTGAGACTTATATTAAGAAGTGAACGGGAAAACTACATTTTGCCAGCCCTCCTTATACTTAAATTAAGAAGTGAACGTAAGACAAAACAACATTGAACTCTCTGTGTAATCTAATGTTGTAAACTTGTCAAATGTCCAAAAATTGGCCCATCTATACTGCTGTTTATTCATCTGAACAGAAAACTCGTCATTCATACCTGTCATCTTTATTTAAATACCTCTTTCTAGACACCAACTCGGAGAATTTTAAGATCTCATAGGCCTGTCTCTTTCTGACTCATTGTATTGCTGTTGCAAAGAGGCATCTACAAGTCGGAAAGCAAACTTGCAAACGTAATGCAAGTGGCCCATCTTGCTTTTTTTTTTTTTTTTTTTTGGGTAATAAAAGGCCCATCTTACATAACGAATATGACTCTGACTTGTTGGAGTCACTGAACGTTGGAAGCCATGTTTCTAGAGAGAGAGGGAGGGGTTGACATATATTTTATTTTCTGTTTTTTAGCTAAAGTATACATTAAAATTTTACAGATACCCATAAAGATTCTTTTGACAATTACAAATCACTATGCGTCTTTTTATTTAATTTTATTTTTTGTCGAAAAACCACCTCCATGAACATGAAAATCTCAGTCAGAGTGAGCTGATTTTTTAACCGGTTGATAAGAGTAAGAGGCCATGGATTTCCATCAAGGAAAGGTGATTTTTTTTTCCCAATTATAATTTTGTTTGGAATAGACATTTCTCACAGCAAATATTTCCTAATGCTTTTAAGAATTCTACACTATCATTAAAAATCAGCTTTTTATGAATTAGTGGATTGATCTTTTGTTGACATCAGCATGAGAGTTCTCATGTGGTCGATTCACATTTGGCTCATGTGGGCCTCACTTTTTTTTGTTCTAAGCCATCAATATAACATGCCCCTAAAATGAATAGATAGTACCTCAGATTTCTTTGAAATTAGAGTTATATTCACCGTTGTATAGTTCAAATGTGAAAACAATATTTACCATCGACCTAATTCCCTACCTTTATATGCACTAACTGATCCAACATTGCATGTCGCACCTAATGAGATTAAATTTGGCTGAATGCATATCGAGTGGAGAGCCTCTGATTTGAATGGTTTGTATCGCATAAATATATGTACTCTACTTGAGTAAAGCCAACTGGTCCAGGCCCACACGAAAACTTTCACGTGGACATCAGCATATGATCATCTATCATGACAAGTAACATTGCAATATATTTCAACAAAAATTGACAATATTTGTGACCGAGGTTCAGATCACTGGACCACATAAACACCATGTGCATGAGGTTGAGGGTTAAAAACGTGGGACATTTTCCAATACTTCCTTTTGCTTTGGGTGTGGGTAGGTATAGGGTAGGTGTGAGCGGCTGAATGCACCTTCACAATGTTGATACTGGCAGAGTCGTGCATTTGGGTGTATGATTAAAAAACGCGAGTCAAATAAATAATAATCCTCGGATGTCCTCTCCTTGACAATGCCTTCTTGATTAATGCTACTTCTATTGCCCCGGATGTAACTCCCCTGGTTAGGAGTACATAGGTGTTGGAGTCAACTTCTTTTTCTTTGCTTTTCTTTTTTTCCTTGAGAGAGTTAGTTTTATAATAGTTCACAGATTTTGGCAGTCTTTGTGAGCCCGGCACTGGCACATGCATTTGCTGGAGATGTGGAGGCGCAGCCATGTGAGAACATATTTTTTTTTGGCAATGCATACCATTTGTGTTGAAAATTTGTGAAAATATTGGCCAAAATATTGATACCGGCCGATATTTTCAAAATATCGGTCACATGGGGAATGGTTTTGGGGGATTTTTTTTCGGTTGCAGAGAAAATGACAACAAAAAAAAAAAAGTGAAAAGGAGAGAGAAGCTCTACTCCATAACCCATTTCCATTTGTAACAAGAGGAAAAAAAACTAATACAAGAAAACAGAGGGAGGAGGGGGCTGGGGAGGAAGCAAAAAGGAGAGAAGCTATGCTCCAGAACCCATTCCCATTTGTAACAATAGGAAAAAAAACTAATACAAGAAAACGGAGGGAGGAGGGGGCTGGGGAGGAAGCAAACAAATATACTTGGAAGTAGGGACTAGGGAGGAACACCGATGGCCGGCGACTGCACCTTCTCCTTCCCTCTTTCTTTTCCTCCTTCCCTCTCCTTTTAGTTCTTCTTTGGGTCTCTGTCGATGAGAAAAAGTGGCAATAGTTCTTTTTAACTTTTACCTCTATCATTTATCTTTCCCCTGTGGTATGTACTCTGGACATAAGGGACTTTTCAGTGTGGCATGATGATCTTTATAACATGTTTGTGGTCCCTACAATGGGGTCCACTTATATATGAAACCTAGACTTCCTAATTGTGGGCACACCAAATTAAAATTGGGCCACTAGATCACTAATCAAATTGAAATTGGGCTCACTGTGTGAATAATATATTAAAAATAATGTTTTATATTATTCAATAAATATTGGTGGGCCCAATTCCTTAAAGTATAGTGAATTTTCTTGTTTATACTTGTACCCTTCTTATTGGGTCTACTTATGAAAAAACCAAACTTCTAGAAGAAAACCTCCTTGATAGGTGCTTAACAGATTTTATTGTAAAATAAGTTAGACCCAAAGTCATATTGATCGCATATATAAAGTAAAAAAAATATTAATAAAAACAAAAATATCTTATAGTAGCCAATATGAACTATATCAATGCATTTATAAATTATCATATAAGCTTAAATATTAAACACTAGAACTTAACTTATTTTATAATTCAAAATCAAACAGCAATACAGGATGTTGTGACTTAGGGAGACCGATATTTTGGTCTATAGTCGTTACTAATGGAAAAAAATACTACTTTCTAGCATTTTCTAATAATTTGGATTTTTTGGATATTTTTGTAGATTTTTTTGGATTAAAGAAAAAATTCACACCCCGACAAACCGATAACCGCGACCGATACCGATATCGTATCGTTTTTTGGATCCGACCGATACCGCGACCGATACCGCCATTTTAAACCATGCTTTAGATATATTTGATTGGGTTAGTCTAGGCATTGAATTGAAGGGCTCAAAATATTCTGATACAAAATTCAGGCACAAGCTAAAAGCTAGTTTAATGTCTGTTCAACCATATGGGCTGGGGCATGACCCACCTAAATTTCACCCTACACCAATCCAAAAGCTGTCAAGGGTCAGGTCGGGCCCTTACTGACCCTTGAGGAGGGTCACAGTGGGGGCCGAGGCTTGATTAGAAGAAAACTAATTTTTAATTTTTTCCGCACGCCATCACCAGGAACTAAGTGAAAACCTAAGGTAACCCTTATATTTTATATGAGCTTTAGAATGTCAAGTGCAGTGTAACAAGCAACACCGCGATATATGAAAATTCACTTTACTGCAATTTGACTATGGAAGATGACTAGGCATTAAATATCTAAGAAATTACTATTTTATGGTATAGGTGAAACTTATCTTTTAGCTCATCAATTTTAGGCCTTATTAAAATGCATTATATTGAATCCTTGTGAAATTGGATATTAAAAAGATTGAATGATGGGATGTACTCTCCTATTGAACAAGATCACGAGTTGAGTCATGACATAGATGGTTATCTCGTTGATGCTATAGTGTATTGGAGACTAATACCAAAGTATGTATATAAAAAAAGAAGAAAAAAATAATCTCATAATTTATTCCACAACATGCCATTGAGCTTTTATACAGGACTTTGATTTTTAGGCTGTGGACCATTGGAGCATGAGATAAAATTGAAGCTAAACATTGGATTTAATAACTCAAGATAAGTGATCTTATGCTAGTAAGAACCTACAAAAAAAATCATGCTCGATAAAACCCTCATATGTACTCAAATGAATCCACATAAATTCATATATGGAGCAATTGTATGTAAATAAGCCATTAAAAAACATAATTATCATGCATGAGTAATTTACATAAAAAAACCACAACCAAATCACATAAGAATCATATAAAAAGTAACAGTAAGGATCACATAAAAATTTACATGAGAATTGCATAAGAATTTTGCTCAAATAAATACACATACATGCTTAAATGTATATACGTATATATTAATAAGAAAATAAAAGAGCCAGGCCAAACCTATAAAAATTAATACCAAGCCTGGTCTTCAATTTGAGCGGCCTAAAAGATTTTGTCTCACATTCGGGCTTTTAAGAAAGGAAATTAATTATTTTTTTCGAGAGAGAGAGAGACCGCAAGGGGCTGAATTTCTGGGAGAAACAATGGAAAAATATATGTCTTCAGCTCTACGAGGGTTTCATCCTCCAAAGCCTTCTTTCAACGAAAAGGGGAAAGATATTTTTTTATATGTAGGCAACTTGTCATATTGTAATTTTTATAAGGGTAAATATGTCTCGGATTTTTCAGAAAACATCTGTCTATTTCAGATGTTTTGTGTATGTTTTGAAAGGGCTCTTTCTTGGGCACTTTCAAATAAAGAAAATATATGTCTTAACTACAATTAAATCGAACATTGATGTAGACCAGATTCAAACAGTCTAAATTATAAAGGCATCTATTTGAAACTATTTTAAGATAAAAGTACCTAAAAAATAGAGATGCGAAACTAAACATAAATTACAAAAGCATATGTTTGAAATTGTTTTAAGATAAAAAGACCAAAAAAATAGAGGTGCCAAACTAAACGTTATATATTTCAACAAAATCTCAAAAAGGGCTTTCTATTTTGTGTTTTTACTAAATCCCCCCTTGATTGGAGGTTAAACCGTTGATAAAGTAATTACCTTTTTTTGACCTACATTCTCATGTCTTTTTATAGTTTTTCTATCAAGAAATTTCAAGTAGGTCATCTCAGGCCATGTTTGGATAAAAACTATGTAAAACTAAAACCTAAACGCGGGGCCCATAAAAACCATACAAATCTATGTACTACTATAGCAATGTTTGGATAATCTATGGGCAAAACTTTCATTTGATCTTTTCTCAAAGGGACAATCCATTTAAGTTTTTCTCAAAGGTAAATCCATATATGAAAAAAATCGCGAGTAGCTAATTTTTGTAGAGTTAGAATGTCAGTTAAAGGGGTTTTTAGTAGAAGTATAAAACCACAGGGCTCTTTTTGTAAAAACCTCTTAAGGAAATAAAAACTCTCGTTTCGCGGGCTTCCAATGTCACAGATGGCATGAGTAACCCATACCACGAGCCCCACGAGTTCCTACATTCCTCGCCGCACGTATGGCATTTCCTCGGCATTTCCACCTCAATAATCGGCGAGGAAATAGAGACGTGAGAGGCGCAGATGCCAAACTCCCTGTAATTCGAAGATTCGTCCTTTTTCCAACACGCACTCATCTCTCTCTCCCTCATACCAAAACCAAGCATTTCTTCGCGCCTGTCGTCACAAACAAGCAAATCAAAACTTTTTTAAAATAAACCACCAAACCCTAGCTTCTCTATCCTTCTAGATATATATATTCAAACCTTCCTACACCAGATCTCGATTATCTCTATCTCTCTGATGCTTAGACTTCTCTCCTTGTGATTTGTTGTTTTTCTTTGAGTTCGATCGAAGATGATGAGGTTTCGTTGGAATTCAGGAGATGCCACGGCCCTGAAATGCTTGATTTTTCTCGCCTTCATGTACGGATCCATGTCCATGGCCGCGTACTGGATCCTTCACATGAAGCACGTCAAGCCGCAGCCGATGGACGCGCCTTTCGATCGGTTTTCGGAGGCGAGGGCGATCGAGCACGTCCGTAAGTTGTCTGTGGAGATCGACGGTCGACAGGCGAGTAGAACATAAAAATCAGTCTTTTTCAGTATTCTTCCAAGTAGAACTTGAATTTCTAAGAAGTTGATGTGATGAGGCTTTTATGATGATGATGATGATGATGATGTTTGGGAACAACGGAAGTCTAATTCTAACATTCCTGATTTGGTTGGGCATAGAAACTCTGTATGTGATTAGTGCATCAAGTTGTGAACAGGCCACATGTGAAACTCACAGCTTTAGTGAGTGGATGATGTTAACTGTTGGAGGACTGGAGACATGCAAATCGATGGCAGTGGGCAGCAGTTAGTGAGGAGATTGCTATTCTACGATTTGAGCCGATTATCTGGTTGACCAGATGTTGGATTGGTTGTTGAAGAAAAGCTTTATTGAATGGACAATCTAACAATCTGGTTCAGAATGTGAAGATGGATGATAGAAATTAATGTTGGCAGTTGTGTTCAATGGGAGGTGCAGCAATCAGAGCTGCTCTGATGAGTGGTGTTGATCACCGCAGTATAGGTGTGCTTTGATTGCTGCAAGATTAGTTTGTCTTTATTATCACGGGCGATATCATTATGCTCATTATCATCATCGTTTAAGCCTCATTCCATCTTCGTCAGGGCTATGCGAGTTCTACTTCTCCACTCATCCTTTCTAGATGTTTTATTGAGATTATATTTTGACACCAGGAAGGGCGCCCAGGTCTTAATGAAGCTGCTCGATACTTGAAGGAACAGATGCAGATGCTGGCTGAGCGAGCTAGCCCTAATATTAGGTTGGTGAAGCTTCAAAGTAGTATCTTCTTCCTCTTTCTTATTTTATTTTTTCCCTCACTCTCTATCAATGAATAATTTAAATATTTATCAGAAAATTCAAGTTAAAGTAAAAAAAAAAAAACACACACACACACACAGTTAAAGAACACTGTAACATGTGAACTATAACGCAGAGTGAGAAGCAATTCTTGCGTGAAAAAAATAAATCTCAACCGAACAGCGTGCTCATGATATGTGGATGCTTGCATTCTCACTATAAAGGAAAGAAGCTGAGTATAATGTCCAATCTTTATTTTGAGGATGTAGTTGGTTTGGGTTTCTGGATTATTTAATTGTACCAGATGAGTTTTGGTGAAAGGCAGAGGTTGTGGTTAAGGATGTGTGGCTCATCATCATGCCTTTGTATTATGGTTAAGTGGTGAACGGAGATCTAAAAGAATTTTTAAAACAAAGGGTGAGTCATCAAGCACATTAAAGGGAGAGTCGACCAGTCGAAGCGATATGGAGCTTCAAGGAGTATTGGAGGTTCTTGTTCCAAAGTCTCGAACCTCGTCCTCCTTTCTATTGTAACTTGTTCTCTTTCTTTTGGTTTTGGGGTATCTTTTGGTTGATGTTACGTTTTTCTCATCCAAGTGAAAAAAAATAAGGATTTTTAAAAGCTTGGGTAGACTTAAGATAGGGTGATCCTCTTCCCTCTTTATTATTTGTAATTGTTGTCAAAGCCTTGAGTAAAATGCTTGACAAAGCGGTTAAGTTTTGTTTTCAAATAGAAATTCTGAAGTAGATATAACTCATCTTCGACGGATGATACTATGATGTGACCTTGTACGATACTGAGGAGGAACGGTTATTTATTTATTTATTGGTAACGCGATTTGAACCGACAACCTCAAGGTTTCAATGTGAGCACCAATCACTATGCCCCCTATTGAATTGAGAACTTGAAATTGATCCTCTGTTGATTTGAACTGCTATCAGGTCTAAAATCTAATTTTAGCAATTGTGAACTAATGGAAGTTGGGGTTGGTCATTTAGTGAAGTTGTTTGGAACTTTGGATGCTTTATGGGATGGTTTCTTTCTCTGTATTGTTAAGCATAGAAAGGGCTTTTTGAATCAGATGATTGAACAGTTCGAAAAGAAACTATCTACTTGGAAGAGTTGATATATATTTCTGTTGGGGTGAAGGGAGTGGGAGGTGTTGAGGATTACTTTAATCAAGCATTGTAAGAAGCTCATCAATTTACTAGTTATTGGCATCGAAATAGATAGTGAGAATGGTGAAGAAGATAAGTCCAAAGCGATTTTTTGTGGAGTTTTTTCAAGATTATACAAAATTCCTCTTTGTAGGATGGAAACATGTGTGCTGTCTGATAAGAGAGGGAGGGCCTTCGTCTTGTAAACTTTAGTAACGAACCATCTTTGGAATTGTTAGATGTTTGTTGTCAATGTTTGCATCCTCTGCTCGAGGAGTGATGAGGATGTTTATCACCATTTTACTTACCATCTGTTTGTATAAATATTTTGAGACTACTTTATTCAACTTTCCGGACCAGTGGTTTCCCAGAACGGTAGTAGATTTAGTGGAGAATTTGCGTATTGGCTTTATTAATTAGCGAGGAGTTATACTCTATAATTGTTCTTTGGCAGCTATCCTATGGGCTGTGGTTAATAGAGGTATAAAAAATATTCAAATTGCCTATCTGGTAGCTGCCCGGTCTTGATCCAGAGGAGCTACACCTTCTGGCTTCCAAAGGAGTGCTTTCCAGATGTCTCGTATAGCATAGGAAAGGAACAGAGGAATTCCCCTTCCGACGAATATGTGAAAGATCTTCTTTACAATGAGACAACATATTAATGGTTGTTTAAATATTGTTGGTTCCTACTACTACAAGTGAAGGGCACCATGGTGCAAAATAGCTCCATCAGAGCTGTGTTAATAACAAGCAGGATTTTTGGTGCCATCTAGTAGATTCCTGCTCAACAGTTTAAAATTCCTTGCTCTGGTGCTATAAATGGATGTGGATTTTTTTTTAGAGTAAAAATGAATGTTGCCAAGTTCTTTTGACGAGCATTGACTGTGCTGATCGAAGATCAAATAGGGAACCATGACATGTAAATGCGGGCTAAAGATGGCTCAGGGTTAGCCATTTCCTAAGGGCCCGTTTGGCAATTAACTAGTGGAGTATAGTTGAGTACACCGACATACTTTATAGTAAAAGGGTGATACTTGGAAAAAATAAGCTGACGTACATGCCCTACTCAACAACGTTTGGGAAGCCTAGTAAAGTTTTTTAAAAACAGACTTTACCATGTTTGGGTCCGGTTGTGTATATTCTCTGACCTTAGTTGATGCAGCAGCAATAGCTGTCCGTTGGAACAAGTCCCGTGGTCCAATTGTGGGACCCAAGCAAGTTTAGGAATTTTTAGTAATTGTTATTAGTTTCTAATTTTATTTAAGAAGTTGCATTTAAGATTAGTTTCTAGTAGGATTATTATTTGGTTTCCTAGTTTGATTAAGATTGTTTTCTTAGCCCTTAAGCTTCTTTTCTTATAAATATGACATTGTAGATTGGTAATCTTAGAGATTATTGGAGTTAATAAAATTTCCCTGCGTGGGTTTTTCGTTGGAGACTGTTGCTTCTTCGAGTGATTGTTCTTCGGAACCCTAATTGTGCTCCGGCACTTGCATCCTAATCCTAGGTTGCATCAATTGGTATCAGAGCCGATCGATCCCCTCGATCGGATGGCGTGATCACCCCTATCCTTTCCCCATTCCCAAACCGTCACTGTCCCTGACCTTCCACTCTCGTCCAGCCCAAATCACCGACACCATCACCCCTTCACTGTCAACTCCTCAATCCGAAGTTCCTTCGTCCACTGCCTCCCGCAAACCTCCCCACACCCCTATGCCCTAACCCCTCCAACAAACCCCTCTGCCGAATCCCACAGCCCTGCACAATCACCAAACCAGAAATCCATTGACCTGCCAAAACCGTTTGAAACCCCCCTTCTCAAAATCGTCAGCCCAATTCCGTCAGCCCCGTCCTCATCTTCGCACCCATTCCTAGATCCCTTGATCGAGACCACCCACCGACCATCCAACCCATAAATTCGCAAAATCTTTCACCCCCTTCGGCCTACAGGAGCCCAACCCAGAGAAAAAAAAAAAAAAAGAGAACAGAAAGAAAGAAGAACAGAAGTAGCAGAAAGGAAGGAGAATTAGGGCAGAAGTGAGTACCTGGCTCCCTCATCGACGCTACTCCACTCAATTGCTAGAGCTATCCCTCGCTGCGTCTTCGTCACAGCAATCGTCGTCCAGCGACGCCGTGTCCTTCTTTGTCTTACCAGCGTTGTCGTCGCCATCCCAGCGCCCCAGTCCCAACCTCACGCTCCACAGTCTCCCTTCGTTGGAGCAACAAAGAAGGGTTTGAACCCCTTTTCTCTTTTTCCGGGTGCCAGCATCAAGGCAAGCAAAAGGCCTAGGTCATCGCCCAGGTCTGGGCTTGGGTTATCGCCCGGGTCAAGTTCGGGTTAAGTTACACCGGCCCAACTTGCATACAGAAAGGGCCGGCATTTGAGGCAGCCTATTAACAGCAGATTTGATCCTCTCAACGGTTCATATTTCTTTTTACGATATCGGGCTCATCCACTGTCAGATTTCATATCAGTTTTTTGCCATCGTGTTCGTAGAGCACAAATCTACACATCAGGTCAGTCACAAAACAAAATTTTAAATTTGCCTTGAACAAAGATGCCTCCCAAGAAGCAGGTTGACGCGGAATCTTCCTCTCATAATGATGATGATTTAAGGAACACCGTTGCGGCATTATCAGTAACTGTTAATCAACTATCCGCAATGATGGTTCAAATGCAAGCTCAATTGGAAGAGTCTCTTGAAAGAATTGAACTCCGATTAACCAATTTAGAAAATAATCGGCGTGAGGAAAATCATCGGGATGATGGAAGACATAATCGGAATCAACGAGATCCACATGCAGTCAATGTTGATCGTGATTTGGATATTAAACTTGTGATTCCCGAATATGATGGAAAATTGAAACCTGATGAATTCCTAGATTGGTTAGTGTGTGTTGAAAATATTTTTGCACACAAGCCAATGACGGATGGTCATAAGATTACACTAGTGGCAACTCGATTTCGCAATTATGCTACGATCTGGTGGGCCGAGTTGCAACGGAAGCGAAGAAACCAACAAATTGACTCCGTTGACACGTGGACTGAGATGAAAAATCTGTTGAAGCAAAAATTCCTCCCTGTCAATTAGTCTAGAGATTTGCGTGTAAGTTTTCAATATGTGAAACAAGGATCTAAGACAGTTGTTGAGTATTCTGAGGAGTTTATGACCATGCAAGCCCGTTGTGGTTTAGATGAAGAGGAAGATGTATTAGTTAACTGATACTTTAATGGACTTACACTTGACATACAAGATATCCTCGCATTCAAGCATTTTGATAATGTTGATGAGATTGTTCAGCATGCTATCAAAGTTGAGGGGATTGCAAACCATCAAGCCAGAAAACTTAATGCATCTAAATGGGTTATGCAGAAGAATTCCTCCCTTGCAGGGTCTAAACCGAGTGATTCATCAAAGAAAGTTTTCGCCAAGCACGAAGGTTTAAATAAGATTACATGCTTTAATTGTAAACAGCAAGGGCATCGTGCAGCGGAATGTCCAAAACGCATCCACTTCATTGAGAATGAATGTGATGTGAACGATGCAGCAGATGATGATCCTAAAGAGAATGACACCGAGAAAGTGCAGGACATTCCGCTCGAGGAGGATATTGATTCTCTCATGGTAATTACTGACACTCCCTTAATTGCTGAGAAGAAATGGTTGCGAGAAACTATTTTCCGCTCCAAAGGAACAATCCAGGGTCAATAGTGCACAGTAGTTATTGATGGAGGAAGTTCTCAGAACATTATATCTCAAACTCTTGTGGATCGATTGCAACTGAAAGTTTGAAAGCATCATCGTCCTTATTTTGCTAGGTGGTTAATGACAGGTGATGAAGTGCAAGTACGGTATGCATGTCCCGTTACCTTATCTGTTGGAGAAGACTATACAGATACAGTTTGGTGTAATGTGGTACCCATGAATAGTTGTGATATCTTGTTGGGTCGTCCATGGATGTATGATAAAAATGGTACTAATGGAATGCGTGACAACACGTACACATTCATGCATGGTAAAAAGCAAGTAACACACTGTCCTATGAAGCTGGCACCACCAAAGAAAGGGTCTAGTTCTCGCCTCATCCAGGAAGCGCTTCAAGTGCACACTATTTACAAAGCAACATCAAGAAGAAGAGTCGAGTTCGAGGTCGAACTCTTTTCCAAGCTGGGGAGAATGATGCAGCAGCAATAGCTGTCCGTTGGAACAAGTCCCGTGGTCCAATTGTGGGACCTAAGCAAGTTTAGGAATTTTTAGTAATTATTATTAGTTTCTAATTTTATTTAAGAAGTTGCATTTAGGATTAGTTTCTAATAGGATTATTATTTGGTTTCCTAGTTTGATTAAGATTGCTTTCTTAGCCCTTAAGCTTCTTTTCTTATAAATATGACATTGTAGATTGGTAATCTCAGAGATTATTGGAGTAAATAAAATTTCCCTACGTGGGTTTCTCGTTGGAGACTGTTTCTTCTTCGAGTGATTGTTCTTTGGAACCCTAATTGTGCTCCGGCACTTGCATCCTAATCCTAGGTTGCATCATTAGTGGTACACTCGTACGACAATGGGGATGACCCATAGATCTGGTTAGTCTTGAGCAATGGAAGTGCCAGACACGGACTTGAGTGCTTGGATCATTTTGTGTCCCACCCCACATATCCTACCCCCGCATAACAGCAGGTGCCAAGGGAGGTGGGCCCAGATAAGTTGCAAATGGGGCATCCCAGCGAACTAACTATGGAGAATTGCCAAAGTGTGGATCTTGGCCCCACAAACACCAAGCTACCATTTAAGCTAAACGGTGCCCCACCCATCAAAACTCCTGGGCGACAAAAGAGTACCCATCTTGCACAAAAGGGGAAGTGTGTTTTCCTCCCTCCTGGACGCAGGACACCCTTTTGCTACCCAAATACCATACCACATTGGCTGTGTCTTCTCCGATCACTCCGGCGAATTGGCAGAGCTATATGTAGTGAAGCACACCTTCACCGTCTCTCTGGCGGACATCAGGCTGCAAGGATCGTTTGTGGCAGTATTCGTCTTACACCCGTTTCCATTGTGCATCATTGCGTTTCAAGCTCAAGATTGAAGCTTGCTTCTCCTTGCTCTCTTCTTTCCGTTCCTTCTCTTTTCTAATTTCTTCTTTTATGCCTGCCGTAAAAAACGTGTTGATGTACAATGTCTGGACTTGAGATTAGGGTTGGGTTTCATCATCCCTTTTTCCCCTGGATGGCGATGTCAAGCAAAAAGGCTCTTGCATGTTGAAAAATGAATTCATTTGCAAAGGACTGATCTCACTCTACAGAAAGCGGGCCGTGGTGTTATGCATATGGGCAAAATCCTAATTTCATGTAAAATTACAATCAAGTGGGCTCCAGGATAGGGCCGGCTCTAGCATAAGGCCAATAAAGCCTTTGCTTTAGGCCCCAAAAATTAAAGCCTAGAAAAAGGCCCCATAACAGCAGCTGATATCTTTTGAAATTCCAAAAAATCAAACTTGTCAACTGCCATCCCTTTTTTTTCTCCCCAAAATATAAGGCCCCATAATAACTCTCTCTTAAGAAGATACGACCAAGATTTTTATGGGGCCTTAAAGTGTCATTTATGCATATTATATTTCCAACTCTGCCCTTTATATTACTATTGCTAGGAGTCCAATTTTAGTACACTATTATATTTCTAGCAGTCCATGTGTATCAAATCTCAACCATACATTGAGTCATGAATTTGCTTTAGAAGCCTTTCTCATTATTTTTATGTATCCTATTTCTATAGGGGCCCATTTAGATTTGATCAATGATTTGGTTGTAATAAATCCATAGCTTGGGATTTCGGCCTTAATAATAGATCTTAAAATTTAAGATAAACGATGGGCCCCCACGAGAATTTATTCACTTGCCCACAGTACATATGAGCACCGTGCATCTGGAACATCCAATACGTGGGGCACAACTCTGAAGTCCATCTTGGATGGTCCTGACTCATGGTGCGTATGCGCACCGTGCGCAGGTAAAAATACTTCGAGCCCCACTAGTGGCAAATTCAATATTTTTCTCATTTTTTTTTTTTTTTTGGGTTTGGGTGACCCAAGATTTCCATGTGGGTTTTGGGGATGGATCCAAAGTTTTCATGTGGGTTTTGGAGGTGGACTTAAGAAAGATTAGCAAAACTTGAATATCAAAACTTAATTAGTAATTCTGCATCACAAAAAAGAAAGAAAAGTAAATTTTAAATAAAATATTTATAATAATATTAAAACATAAAAAATGCCTCATTTAGTATTGTCGCTTTAGGCCTTAAATTGTCTCGAGCCAGCCCTGCTCCAGGATTTGCTAAATTTGTTGTGATGATTTATTCGGTTCCAATTTTAAAACAACACTGCTGAGTTGATGGGGTAGAAGACTCTACTTGACTTTTTGGCTTCATAGACAAATGGTCACGAAGAAGACAGTGAAGAGGGCATTTGTCAATTATGGGTAGTTGTCCCATTACTTAATTTGTAAAGTCCAGTTGAGACAGCTGTAAAGTTGGTTGTATGCCACAAGCACTGTGTGTGATCCCAGCCAAACCGGGTGCAGTGAAAATCTCGACCGTTGGAGGGCTGCTTTACTTGACATCACTTTACATGTAAAATTATCAAACGGGCCCTAAGAGAACAGCTCCGAAGATGCCATCTTGATGGTGGCACCGTAATACATGTCTGCTTAAGGAGGTTCCAAGCATTCTAGAGAGGTGGTGATTGAAACCTGAGGGTCATGACATGTCCGTGCTGGTCCCTCTGCAGTCTGGGTGCAGCAAACGAAGTAATTCATTTTCTCAGCTGAACATTGTATGTTTCTTATTCTCGTTTGTTCCTTGGATTTCTGTTTGCATTTTGCACAGTGCTTCAAAAGAGAACCATCCTACATAATAGTTTCTGAATTTACTTCAACATATTGCTAAAATCAAGCTTTCTACATGTACTGTACAAATTCCATGGGTTATTTGATTTTAGGTCATTGTTGTTTTAGTAATTCCTCCATTTCTTCTTGATGTTCTCTCTTGTGTATTTTGCAGAGTTGAGGTTGATGAAACTCTTGTTAGTGGTTCCTTCAACATGATGTTTTTGGGTCATAGCATATCCCTTGCGTACAGAAATCATATTAATCTTCTTATGAGGTATTTTCTTTGGTCCACTATGTTAACTGTATTTGTTCAAATGATGGTCGCCTCATTTGATAACCATTCATAACAAAGAGATGAAGTCAATTAATCATAATAATTTCTGCAAATAGTGAAAAAAAATGTCTGTGCAAATATTTCTGTATTGTGATTGTTAGGTTTCTCTATATGATAGTTACTTAGTTGCTGCTTTGTATTCTAAATGAAAGTTGGCTTCATGCATTAGTGGTTTCAGAATGGGATGTTGGGCATATTGATAAGCGACACAATTCAGGTCCTTTTAGTTGATAGGGTTGGTCCTCCGAGGCTCTACCACTCCAAAATCCAATAAGAAACAAAAACAAGA
Source organism: Persea americana (assembly GCA_029852735.1). Classification (NCBI taxonomy): domain Eukaryota; kingdom Viridiplantae; phylum Streptophyta; class Magnoliopsida; order Laurales; family Lauraceae; genus Persea; species Persea americana. The sequence goes on from CM056810.1 coordinate 90,651,384, forward strand.
AAGAAAAATCAAGTGGCTCCTGTGAAATACACACCAAAGTGTTTATGCACTTGTCCCACAATGAATTCACTACAAGAAAGAAAAATCAAGTGGCTCCTGTGAAATACACACCAAAGTGTTTATGCACTTGTCCCACAATGAATTCACTACAAGAAAGAAAAATCAAGTGGCTCCTGTGAAATACACACCAAAGTGTTTATGCACTTGTCCCACAATGAATTCACTAGGGTCACACTGCGACACAATTCAAGTCCTTTTAGTTGATAGGGTTGGTCCTCTGAGGCTCTACCACTCCAGAATCCAATATGAAACACAAGAAAGAAAAATCAAGCAACTCTTGTGAAATACATGTCAAAGTGTTTATGCACTTGTCCCACAATGAATTCACAAGGGTCACACTGACTCACATCCACACAATATGGTGGAGGACAGAAAATATGATAAAAATCTGAAATTTTTAGAGAATCAAATAGTTGACAAGCTCTCATTACTTCTATTTATAGTACCTATAACAAAAACAAGCTGATCAAAAAGAAAAAAGAAATCTACGACAAAAACATGCCCCTTAGATGTATGATAAAGAGTTTGTTTTAACTAGAGTTCTTTAAAAAAGTCCACTGTCTATTAGGAGTTAAATTTTGTAGGAAAGTGTCTAGTTGGCCAATTTAGCCAATGCAGTGAGCTCCCATGGGAGGAGCACAAGGTTCAACTAAGCCCAAGAAAGTCCACACAGACACGTTTTAGGATTTGAAATAGAATTCTCTTTTGTTGATTGTCATTGAGTTGTGTAACTTAAATGAATTTGGGATGTTTAATACGATTATAATCAGTTCGCTTTCAAAAATCAAACCATGAGATCTATTCCTGCTTATTTTAATCTTTATAAAGAATGTATAGTTGGCCAATGGAAGGGGTCTTTTTTTGGAATAAGATATCGTTGGTGTTCTCTTTAGTATGTTGGAAAATATGCTCCTCCATATTATTATTATTATTATTATTATTAGATTCCTAGAAAGTTGATTCGGTTTAACCGAATTGTGCGAGAATCAGTTTCCCATTGGGCTGAATCTTGTGAATTTGAGCAGCAATCTACAAGCACCAAAAAGCCTCCATTGACCGTTCTTTCCTGCTAGCACAGGGCCATAGCCTATATGCTACCCAAGGGGTTCGCTATTTGCTTGAGCTTGAAGACATTCAACTATTCCAGTTGGCCATTGACTATAGGAATTAGGAAGTTCCAATCAAAGTTCACCCTAACGTCCTGGTTATAGTGAGGTTGTCGCCAACGCTCCTATCATTGGCATCAAGCAATTAATCTACGTTTTGAATTAGTGGAACCCACTACAATTGATATGAGTATATGCCTTTTGATTAACTTGATGTAGTCAGGTACAATTCATGTTGACGTGTGGTTATTATAAAGCTTAGAACACTTGATCTATCCTTATCCACGGGTATATGCTTCACCATTGGAAGTTAAAACACAGGTGGGGTTTTTAATTAGCATCATCATACAGTATGCCTCAGATTGGAATCTAAGCCAACCGAGTTTAGAATTCTTGTGAGCCAAGAATTTCTGATTGAACTAAATAGATCCGATAGGGACTAAGTCACTGAAGGTTTGTTATGTTATTTTGTATATTAATGAAAATAGCTGAATAACATTGTAAATCATAGCATTTTTAAATCCTAAAACTTGCAATGAAGGGAAAATATGCCTATATATGTATTCTTAACCAGTTTAATGAATTTTTTTTATGATATTCCATTTGTGGAAAAGTACTGTGCTTCTTTTACATGTGTAAGTCCATTCACCATTGCTGCCTGCTGGTGCGACACTGTAAGTTCTACAAGCGTGACTCTGTAGCCCTCTCCATGTCCCACTGGCCTTATAATGGTGAAATATATCAATATGCCAGCTATTCTCTGCTACTCACCAACATCTTGTAAACTTTTAACCTTCCTCACAGTATTGAGTGACTTAATCTACTGGTTATGACCATATGAGTGATGCAAATATAATAAAAAAATGTAGGCCCTGGCAAGTAACTAGTACTAATATAACAGAAAAGATGTATAGATAATACCATTCAAAGAAAAAATTGTATTGATGATAAGCCCACCCTCTTATAACAGAGTAGTGTATCCCACAACCCAGTGCATCATGCATTTTGAAGTTCTTGTTCCTATTTGTCAAACTATATCCTTTATGTGGTATTGAGTTTTATTAGTATCATATCTTACACTTCACAAGTTTCTTTACCAATATAGCATTTAAAAGCATTATTAATAATTCTCATGTAAATGACAGGATTTCATCTACAGATTCTACTGACAATGATCCGTCAGTTTTAGTTAATGGCCATTTTGACAGTCCACTTGGTTCTCCTGGTGCTGGTGATTGTGGCTCTTGTGTTGGTAGGTTTAATGATACCAACATCTATCTGTAAATTTATATTCCATCGCCCTTATATTGTAAATTTGTCTGAATAAATTATCTTTTTTTTTGTATGGTAGCATCAATGCTTGAAATGGCACGCGTTATGGTTGATACTAACTGGGTTCCACCTCGTCCTGTTATATTCCTTTTCAATGGTGCAGAAGAGCTCTTTCTCTTGGTAAGATTCTTGATATGACTGTAACTTGCCATTGCTTTTACTACGACAGCCCAAAATCCTAACTCCATACTCAAACCGAAGAGTTTGTGGAGAGGAAAAACCATATGTCCTTGGACATGTGTGCTCTGTTTATGAGTTTCTATATACGATACAATGACAAACAAAGAGAGAGATAAGTACCCTATCTTATCTTCCTAATTGATCTACAAGAGATTGTCCGACCAACATGCCCACAAGTCTATTTTGCTGAGGCCCAATGGACTGGGCCAGATTATGTTTTCTTTTTCTTTACAAATACCCCAGCTGCTTTTATTAGAAATTAGTTCCAGAATGTTAGAAATTAGTTTCAGGGAGTTCTATGTAAATTTATATTTTAGGGACTTGCCTGTAAATACAAGAAATTATAGGGTTTTTGTAAATACGAAAAATGTTATTTCTTTTGAGTATAAATACAGAAGGATGCTAGGTTGGGCGGCCAGCAATCCCTCTCTCTTTTCCTTCTTATTTTCCATTTTTCTTTTTTCCTTCTAAATTTTCCATAATTTATGGTTCTCTATAGAAAAATCTCTGTAAATCAAGATTTTAATTTCCAACTATTTGGCACAGAGCTACAACTCTACAACTTTCTATTTTATTATTGCTATTTTGAAGTTAATTTTGGCATCCCCATGTTCGCACTGGTCTTTATTATGACTTCTTCCCTTGGAATGATGGCTGGCTTGGTGCATTTTTTGGCAGTCATGGTTTTAAAGATTGGTTTTGAAGTGAAACTCATTTAGGGACTGAAATTGTTAAAAATTGTTCCAGGTCTCCCATAACACAAGCAGCTCATATGGTTTTAAAGTTGATTTCACATTATTCAGGGGGACTAAGTCCTTTTTTTTCTAAAGCTGAATGGACTTAGTTTTGGACAAGTTTTACTTCCATGCTAGCAATGCTGTAGGTCCACTATATTGAAACTTGATTCTTGACTTTGGTATCATATCTTTTTTGTTCATGTTGAAACCAAATTTGATTTTCATAATTAACACAGTTTAGCCTGGCTTGTTGGTCAGGCTTGGGTTTTTTACTTGATTAGTCTGGACTCTGGAGTTGTCAAAATGACTGACCTTGGTCTGAACATGTCTGGCCTTCTATGAGGCAGGACTAGACTTGTATTTAAGTTTGATGGGCTAGTATTAGATCTATAAAGTGGATTTGTTTTGTTAATGAGCCAGATTTGGGCTTGGGTCATAGGGTCTATTCCCTATTGGGTTTCAAAAAGTCTGGTTTATATGCGTTTTTTTTTTTTTTTTTTTTTTTTTCTGGGTGTGTGTGTGAGTGTTTTCTGGGCTCTCTCGAGTAAATGGTGGTGGAGGTTTGGGAAGGAGGCATAGGTCTCTCTCGAGTAAATGGTGGTGGAGGTTTGAGAAGGAGGCATAGGTCTAGTGGAGAAAAGTGCTATTTTGAAAATATGGTGAAAGTATAGGGGTTGGAGCTAGATGAACTTAATAGAACTAAATGTCCATGGTATGCAGTGTGAGTAAGATGGGGGACTTTGAGTGAAAGGTGGCCAAGATCTTTTTAGAGGTTGAGAGGTTCTCTATAGGGGATGGTTGAGGATTTGATTTTGAAAGACATTTGACCAGGGGATGAATTTTTTCCATGTTTCCAAATCTGTAGAGTCACATCATATGAAGGTATCATTGTTAGTTCGTTTCACGAGTATTTTCTGGGAAGAGTGATTTAGGGTATTACTTTAAGGAGGTCTTTGTTAGAGATGGAGTTGAGTTAGTTTGAGTCTTGTCCATTCTTGATAAAGTTTACACTTGCAAGGACATGTTGGATTCTAGAATTTGAAATTCAGATGTATTGGGGAAGTCTTCTCAGAATTCAAAATACTGAGAAAAATATTGAGATAAAAGGAAAAATCTTCATATGGTCTTCTTTGATCTAGAGAAAGCCTACAATAGGATATGTAGAGATTTGGTTTGGTGGATTTCGGACAAAAGGAGTATCCTGAGAGGCTATATTGATATCAGCAAAAAGATCTATAAGGGAGCGGTCATGGGTATAGGTGAGTCTTCGATGACAATATGTTTGCAGCAAGGGTCAGCTTTAAGCGCCTATCTCTTTGCACTGATTATGGATGGCTAACATCTTATATTCAAGACGAGGTACCTTAGTGTACGTTCTTTGCAGACGATATTGTTGGTGGATGAATCGAGAGATGGCGTGAGTGTGAATGCAAAACTTGAGAGATGGAAGGAATCTTTAGAATCCATGGGCTTTAAAATAAGTCATATAAAGACAACGAACTGCAACTTCAATAGGGATGTGCATAGAGATGAAATGCCTGTGAGAATTGTAGCTTAAGAGATATCACAAAGAGATTCATTCCAATGCCTTGTTTTGATAATTAATAAGTACGGAGAGATTGACGAAGATGTCGAACATATGATAAGAGTAGGATGGTTGAAGTGGAGACTTGCTTTTGGAGTGCTTGGTGATCGGTGTGTACCAACTAGATTGAAGGGAAAATTTTACCAGACAATGATTAGACAACTATGTCTTAAGGAGTAGAATGTTGCTCAGTCAAGAAAAAATATATGCATAAAATGAGTGTAGTAGAGATGAGAATGTTGAGATGAATGTGTGGTATAAAACTCAGAAAGATAGAATTAAAAATAAGTGCATTTGGGAGCATTTAGGGATAGCATCAATAGGTGATAAATTAAGAGATACCGTTTGAGATGGTTTGAATATGTCCAATGTAGGCTAACAACAACACCAATGAGACGAAGTCATTCTCACCGAGGAAAGGGGTGATGGAATTAGTAAGGTTAGATCTAAACAAGTGCGACCTGTCCGTGGACAAGGCTCTAATGATAATGATGATGTATTGGGTAAGTTTCTTATAAGGTCAATGTTCGAGAATTTTCCTCTCATACACCTCATTGTGTGTATGTTTGTCTGCTTGGAGTGGATCAATACAACCATGAGTTCAGGCTTTTAGAAAGTGTGTATTGGCTGGGAAGATCCTCATGATGAACGTTTTTTGGCGTAAGGAAATAGCACGTGAGAATGCATCAAGTATTTGTTGTTTGTGCAAGAGTGAGGAAAAATTGATAGACCATCTTCTAGCAACTTGCATATTCTCAAGTTCGACTTAAGGAAGAATCGCATATCTATTGGTAGTTGGTTGGGTTGGTGCTGTCACGCTGGCTGGTTTTTTTACATTATGGGAGAGGGGTCCATTTGAGAGCAGGCGGTGAACCCTGGAAAGGATTGTTCTATTGTAGGGTGGCAACGGGTCGGTTTTAAATGAGGACCCTTCCCAACCCACTCCTATTAGTGTGTTGATCTGGTTCAGGGTAGATATTATTTTCTAAGTTCTGACCCGTGCCAGGTTTGGGTTTTGGCTGTGCTTGACCCTCCCCTCCTTGTTAGTCTTGAGGTTATATGTTACACTATATGTTTTTGTACATAGAACTTCATTAGCACAACTGATAGTAGTCAGTGACACTTTCTCACACTGCAGGTCCAAACCTAAACTATGCAAATAATCTTTTCATATTTTAATATGAAAAAAAAATTCTACCACTGACAAACCTGACCCCAGCCATACATGTAATGGGGCTGGTTTGGTATCACAAACAATAAAACCCATCAGGGGTCAGGTCGGATATGGGGCAGAGCACATGCCAGTCGGTTGGGTGAGGGTCAGCCTAAACTCAAACTCGACCCCACCCATTGCCATCCCTATCCTTGAGGCAGTTCTATGGTCTTTAATCTTTATGGAAGGAAATAGATGTTAGAGTTTTTGAAGGAAAAAAGAAGCGAAGGAAGAGAAAGTGGTGGATCTCATCAAAGTAAACGTTGCACATTGAACCAAGTCACTGAAGGCTTTCAAGGACATTTCGACTCAGGTCTTATGAGAAATTTGGGCACAGTTATGATAAGGGGACATTATAAGCTCATCTCTCTCTCTCTCTATATGTATATTTATGTAGCTGTCCTGGTAGCTTTTTTGAGTAATGCTATTTTTATTAGTTTGTTCCATGGTTTTATACTTAAAATCTTCTTATGAACTTATTTTCCAAATAATTTTCAGGGCTCACATGGCTTTATGATGACACATAAATGGCGTGATTCAATTGGAGCTTTTATCAATGTTGAAGCATCTGGAAGTGGTGGTCCTGGTATGGCCTCACTCAAAGTTGAATACTGCTACTGTATATACCATGAAGTTTAAATTGCTAGTAGAGGAATATTTTAGGGGCCCTTAGGTGAATTGTTAGGATCATCTGATGGGGTTGATTTTATGCGCAACCCTTATCTGTGATGAAACCTTTTCCATCCCCCACTTCCTAATGCCCTGCTTATTTGCCATGCTTCAAGGTGGGCCTCACATGGCATTTTACAAACCTTTTTCTTTTAAATGGCAGCGGATCACTTTATTGAGAAAAGTGAAAATAATGAATAATGGATTGTAAAAGAATGAGGAACCAAAAATGTAGTCCTAGCCTCATGAATTTGTCAAAAACATTAAGATGACACCATGTTGTCCAACACCTGCAAAGATCAGAAGTAGAGAGCCCACATAATTGCTTCATGGCAAGAGCCCAAGATGTAACCTTATTCTGAGCCTTTCAAGACACCTCTATCATGGAACCCAACCTATTGTGGAAAGTGCTATTATTCTGCTCAGGCCACAAGGGGCATAAAACAGCTACAAGAGAGAACCTCCACAATTTAGAATCTGTGAATCCGGAAAAATGTAACTCTTTCTCTAATGAGGCACACACCATTACAGGCATCGCCAATTGGGTAGCGAAGGGGTTAAGAAAATACCACCAAACTACAGAAGTGAATAAACAATGGCGAAGGAGATGATGGAACATCATCTGTTTCACTAAAGCACCTGACACACCCATTACCCCTGAAACAGTTCTTCACATGCTGCTGCAAATGTAAGGTCAAAAAAATTATCCAAGGCTGTAGCCCAAACAAATGCCACCACTACTCTTGGAGGATTAGGGATTTTCTTCAAAAATACATAGCTTGCAGAGTAATTCCTACCATTTAAATGATCATAGAAATGGCTTCACAAAGAATTCACTTTTAGAGCTGTGTACTAAGTCTACAATCAGGGCACCTGTTAAGAAGAAACACACTGCTTGGACTTTCAACCACAAGTTAGCCAGCAGGATATACTTATCATCACACAAAATGCGCCAAAAAGCAGGCCCCTAGACAACTACCTCCTTAAACAATCCAAATAACGAAAGACCAACTTCTCATTGTTGGAAGCAAAACAATGAAGGGAACTCAACAAAAACTCTATCATCACATTTTAGATTTTCCCAAAACCTAATATGAGCCCCATCCTAATTCTGATAGAATTCTATCATCCTAAGGCTTTAGTTGGCTTCCGATACACGGGCAAGCATAAATAAGAAGATGAAGGCTACTCACTTGGGAATGATATCATGCAGCATGAGAATCTATTTTATTCTCTTTCAATCTAATTCTCATAATCTCAAAACCTCAAATCATATATTAGATTCAGACACAAGCTCAAACCAAAGAACAATCCTTAGATTTTTCCACTTGCTTCACATCTGCATTACAATAAATAATAGTATCATTGATGCACTGTATGTAACCCATTTATCCTATCCTCCTTAAGTTGTGGAAATTAAATGCCAAAAAGAGGAAAATAAATGGAGGCAGAGATCATGTAATAAGTGGATCATGGAGGGTGTTAAGAATACTAATTTTTTCCATTGGATTGCTAGTGCAAGAGGCTATGCCAATCGGATTCATGCTTTGGAATCTAATTGTACTTTGGGGCTACTGAGTTGATATTGAAAGAGAAATTGTTGATTTCAAAATGATACCCTCGGGAGGGTTGCTGGCAGCCCACTTTGGATGGGTTATGCTTTGATTCTTTTTGCTGATGCAGGCCAGACCATGGGTTGCCCAACCATTTGGCCCTAGGTTGCTCAGTTGTTGGACGCCCTTTTCTTTGAGGTGGTAAAGGAGGTGATTGGGCATCAGGCCCCCAAGGGTTTCCATTTGTTTCTTTCATCAGTTTGGAGATGTTTTTGGAATGATGTCATGAACTTGTTTCATGAATTTTATAATAGGGGAGTTTGTCTAAAGAAATGGTTGCCACATTCATTGTTTTGGTGCCAGAAAAAGGAGGGCACTGTTGCAATTTAATATTTCAGACCTATATTTCTTTTTTTCTTTTTTTTTTTGAGAATGTTGACTGCATTCAAAACTCAAGACTGTACAGTATAAGAGAGGTATACTGAACACAAAACAAAGGTGGGAAAGGACATCCGACTCAAAAGCAAGTCTGGGCTTCAAAACCTAGCCAGGGCTACCCAAAACAGAAAAGAAAAGGAGATTAACTATCTACAGAAACTAGCAACTCTTATGTTTCTAACTGGTAGCATTTATAAAATACTACTATGATCTACCTGGAGAGATATGCCCATTTTTTACACTTGCTATTCCATGCAGCCCTTGTAATTGGCATGCATCCATGTTGTCCCTGCAAACTGTGGTTATCTTTTAAAAACCAAACCTGGTTTTTGTATAGACCTTTCTGGTTCAAGTTTTGAACCTTTAAGTTTCAAAGGGAAGCACAAATTCCTGAATCCTCAAAATTAAATAAATCACGATCATTCTTTGGGTTGTTAGAGAAGGGAGCTCTTGTTAGTATTGTGGTGTGTTTGTAGCCTTTTCAATTTTCCACCTAGTGTTGTGTAGGTTGATTTCCTCTGTTGGTGGGTGCTTGACTTTTTCCTTGGTGTTTTTTGCGCTTTCACCACTAATATGCAGTTTTTTAGTCTAATTGATCATTTACCATTTCAAGAAAAGAATAGTTTCATGTCTGATTTCTTTTTCTTTCTTATCATATTTTATACACATTTCACTTTGTTGTGACATCGAACTACTGCTACATTTGTACCTTTTGCCCTCTCCTGGGAATTGAATTTCACATTAGCACATGTGCAAAAGGTTCAAAATATTTTAAACTAAATAATGCACATACATTTTTATTTATTTATCAGTGTTACATAATGCAGCATTGATGCCTAACTAATGTATTGTTCTATTGATAGATCTGGTCTGCCAGTCTGGACCTGGGTCTTGGCCTTCTGTTGTGTATGCTGAATCAGCAATATTTCCCATGGCACATAGTGCTGCGCAGGTTTGAACATGCCTCTTGCATCGTTTAGATGTAGGTGTCTTTAAGCAATTACATTATGCCTGTTTTGGAGAAAAGCTTGTATTTTATGTTTATTTAATCTCTCTTAATCTTCTCCAGTGTGTCTTAAATTACAAATAATCTAACTTTTTAAAGGTACATAGAGACATAAATATTCCAGTGAAATGTTTTTCTCATTTCACATACAAGGTTTGCAGCTTTTTATTTACTTTTCAAATGAAATTGTGAAGATCATCATCATTATTTTTTTGAATGGAAATTGTGAAGATCATTATAAATTAATTATCTTTCAACTTCTGTATTGTTCTCCTCTATTCTGACAATGATGTTATGGCTGCAATGTCATTTTATGGCATCTCTATCAACTGGTCCAAAATCCTCTACAATTTCAACCAAACATGCATGCACAGGGATTTGGGATGCATTCATTTAAAATGAGATTGAAAACCTTCACAACTACAAATTAGGATCGATCGAGATAACCATAGGGGTGATGTTACCAGTATGTCATGTCATGCCTAGTAAGGGTTCTTGGTTCTCTAAGCTTTTCTTTTCTTAAGTGTCTTGTCTTTTCTTTGCTAAGGGATCTTTTATGAACAATCTGCAATTTCTTTGAGTTATAGCAAATGAAACACATGCACGCACGCACATGTTGTTAATGCTTTATTTTACTTATATAGTCAATAGCCAGAAAACAACCTGTGTGAGGCACAAGTGCCAATAACGTAAAAATTACAAAATATTGGTACACTTTTAAATGAAAATTCTAGTAGGCACAGTCGCACAGAGACTATTTGATATGAAAAAAAGAGACAAAATAAAATAAAATCTAGAGAGAGAGAGACATAAAATAAATCGAGAGAGAGAGATGTGGTTTCTACTGTAGCGTGGTTTGCGGAAAAGCATGTGCACAACTTGCCCTAAAAGTCGAGCTAATATTTTTTCAATAAACGATGTAATAAATTGAGTTAATAAAAGTAGGATAATAGAATTTTCGTCATGTTTGCATTTGCATGTAGAGGCACTAGTGCTACCAACCAAGTTCTATTTGCATGCCATGCCATGCAAATGTTACACATGTGAAGCACATGTTTGTGAAAGTCACCAATTTCACTTGAGTAAATGAGTACATCCAACGGTTTTAGATGTATTTGATTTTTTTTTTTTTTGGAAATTTTCACAGATTTCTCAAAATCCATTAAGAATTAAGTTTTGAAAATAGGATCGATAGCCTTGCTCGGTTATTTTGGGCCTTTTTGTTTCAGTAAAGATCTCTTTTACTGTACAGTTATTTTCTGTCTGAATACAATAATAATCCTTTTCTCAAAAAAAAAAAAAAAAAGTTATGAAACTAAACATCCTGATATTTACCATTAATACAAGAATATTGAACGGTTCAGATCATGAATTGGGGGCCCATTGAAATGCATGACAGATTCTATAGCTAAGGGGTTGATCATTCTTGTTATTTGAGTGTGTCAGTTGCATAGTATTGGGATGAGGTTTGGTATATTTCTCTTATACTGGGACCACTGCATTTTGTTTTGTGTTGATGGTTGGTTGTAATTTTTTTCCTTTTTAATTTATCATTGCCGTTAAAAAAAGAAAACTTCAAGGTCTTGGGGTTTATTAGTTCCAACAAAATGAATGGTTTGGATACAAACATGGTGTCAACAGGAATGAGAAAAAAAAATTAAAGGTGGTCGATGGGGCCCACAAGAATGCAAATCACCTTTGAAAGAGTCTGTGCTAGTGCCTTTTTGGAAGGGGTATGAACAGTGAGTGATATTCACACATTTTCAGGTGTGTAAATGGCCTTATTTACACACCATTTTCATACTTCATTTACTCACCACATGCGTAAATGAGCACAAACAAACGTGATGATGTGTGACCATTACACATGGGAATCATTTACATAAGTAAATGACTGCCCTAACAGGTTGAAAATTGGCAATATCCCTTTTTCTTCTTTTTATTGTTGTAAGAAAGTAGGGCATTTTTCCCAAATCAAAGCACTAAATGTAAATGACTGCGCTAAAGGTTGAAAATTTGCAGTATCCCTTTTTCTTCATTTTATTGTTGTAAGAAAGTAGGGCATTTTTCCCCAAATCAAAGCACTAAAATAAGCCATGTCAATATAATTTTTGGCATTAATTCAAAACCCGTTGTTTTGGCATAGTAATATAGTATATATAAATAGATTGATGAAGAATAAATAGATTTTCATCTGGAGAATTAATAATACAACAGCAATGCTATTGGTCTCTCCAGATACTGTGATTGGTTTATTACTCACAGTGCTATTGGTCTGCCACAATTACTGTTGGTGGTTATCACTCAAACTGCATTTTGGTTTACCCATGGGCAATATGTGTTGCAGTCTCTCTCTCTCTGCCTGTCTTTTCCCCTTGATGTAGAACTTTATGGCTTCTGAATGAGGATTGCTTATATTAGGTTGCTAAGTTCAAAGGACACCATTTTATTGGCCCCTCTGATCTTTATTGACCATTGATGCGTCTTTCAGTGTTGTCAGTTGTGTAGTTTGTTTAGCTGCAATTGATTTGATATCTTTATGCAGGATGTTTTTCCTGTTATTCCTGGGGATACCGATTACAGAATTTTCGCAGAAGATTATGGCAACATTCCTGGGCTGGATATTATATTTGTCCTTGGCGGTTATTTCTATCATACCTCTTATGATACAATGGAAAGACTATTGTATGCATTACAAGTGCTATTTTGGTACAGATTTTTTTTTTGGTATTTTAGATATCTTGATATCTCTTTTGCCATTTATTATTTTTTTAATACAAGTAAATATTACTATATCAGACCTGGAAGTATCCAAGCACGAGGAGAGAATTTGCTCAGCATAACTAAGTCCTTCACATCTTCCCCTTTTTTACTAAGTGCCCAACAAAGAACTAAAGAGGCGATAGATGGAGCACAAGACGACAGGGCTGTCTTTTTTGATTACTTATCATGGATTATGGTATTTATACTGTTAATGCTTTATTTATTTATTGTTACTTTTTGCACATTCGAGATGCCCAATTAACACCCACTACTATTTCATCCATGCGGTCATTGCATACAAATATTAGGATATATGATCAGTAATCTCTTTATTGATTTGCACTGCAGATATTCTATTCAAGGAAGCAAGCTATGGTACTTCATAGTCTTCCCATTGTCATATTTTTTCTGATGCCAGTGCTTCTGCTTTTGCCAAATATTGGTGTGTGGTTATGGTTTACAACCGTTTTTGACTTCTTAAAGGGTATGTCATTTGCTATCAGCTTTAGCGAACAATTGTGTTTGAGCATGGTTTCATTGTTTTTTGTGATTAAGGCTTTGATGATGATAGTAATTGTTCAATTTAGTTCTATAGTTGAACTTAATGAAGATGAACAATTGATTGCTTCCTTTTCTTTTCTTTTCTTTCTTTTTAAAATTAAATTCTTATGCCTTAGTTTCCTAAGTTGAGTGGGGCCTTGATATGCCTTGGTCCCACCTGACTGAGCCCTTGAACACTCCTAGTTATGCAGGTATCAGTGGGTTAATTTGCAACTCCAGTGGGATTTTTTGGAGGTTTTTCTTGGGTCTAGGTTACCTTTAGGAACATTAACAAAGCCAAGTTCCTTGCCTTGGTGATTGGGGTGAGGGAAAACAAGCGTCCTTTGGTAATGGAGGGTTACATCAGCATGTGCTGTGAGGGTTGGCCCTTCAAGATTCGTTTGTGGTTGGATAAATCATGGTATATTCTTGCAGGCAGTGAGGTGTCCTTGTCACAGGTGCTGTGAGGTTGGTGGAGATGAGGCACTTTTGGGCCTGGGAAGATTCGTTTGTGGTTGGATAAATTGGAGTATATTCTTGAGGGTAGTGAGGTGTACTTTTCATACGTGCTGAGAGTGGCTAACTCTGTTCCTTATTCTCTAGCTTAGGACAAGATATTACATGCAGGATTGATGTTTGATGTGTGATAATTTGCTTGTCATATTGTATTTGTGACCTTCGTTCTTGTTATTTGAGAGGTCCTTCTATCTCAAGAATCATCCCTGTGCTTTCTGTTTTCCGTTTTCTTATTTTTTTTGTTCTTTTTTCCTTCTCTCAATAAGATCATCCTTGTCTAACAACAGAAAAAGAAAAGAAAGAATGAAAGAAAAAAGAACAAGAGAGATAAATTCATCGAATTTGTTAAAGTTGAACCCCTTGCATCTATCAACATGATTAAATATCAATGTAGCTTACCATTTAAAAAAAAAAATCAATGTAGCTTGACAGTGATCCGTTCATTGCATGTGCGGCCTGCATCATTATGTAATGGTTTGATTGTGTCCTCTTTTTCTTCTTTACTCATATCAGTTGTTGAGATGTCCAGTCTTATTTAATTTGGATGTGATTGTGCTTAATTTGTAAAATTTTCTATTTATGCAGGAATGTTGTTTCATGCCTTTGGAGTTCTTCTAGCAGTTATAGTCCCTGTCATCTTTGCTATTTTGAGATTACTTTTCTCTAGTCATGCTATGAGTTGGTAGGGAACTCTTCCTTGTAAGGTGTAAAAGTTGTTTACTTTGTGCAGGTTTATGTGACCAATGAGTTTCTCTATTAATATACGTTCTTTCCCTATTAATCATGAGGCAAAGATTTGAATCTATTTTTCCAAGTTATATTTGAATCCCCTTTTCAATTTCATAACTGGCTATTATAAATAAATGGTGAATCTTGTAATTTCACTCAAACACCCAAACCTTTCAATTCCATTCATCATCTTCATCAAAGCCTTGTCCCAACTATGTAGGGTTCGGCTACATGAATTCTGTTTCTCGATTCCGAGCTACCCAGAGCCAAATTCTCAAATAAGTTGCAATTCTTCAAATATAAACCTTGCAATTCCATTAACAAGGAAAGACATGCTATCATCTATTTTAGTGTTCCTACATCTTTTATCGCTTCTAAATCATTTGAGGTCTACTGAGCCACAGCAGTGGTGTAAGCACAAGGGCAAAACCTGGGACGATGACATTTCACACATGGATCCTAACAACTCAGCACCTTGATCACCCTAACATAAGGGTCAATTGACTGCAACCATTAAGGCCCAATCTGTTATATTCCATGTCTGTGCGAGTCTACTGTCAATAGATTAGTTGTACAATCAATGTGGATGACTACAGTCACCAATATGAGCAATAACCTTTGCCGAAGCTGTTCTTCCAACAATACAAGAAGAGGTGAAGACTGAAGACAACTTGAATGATATTTCAGCACTTATCTCTTGAATCTTCAAAGAGCAACAAAGAAAGATCTTGTAAGCATGCAATACTTGACAGACAATCATGTATCTACTTTCAAACCACCACTAGAGAGATAATTTCCAAGTACCAATAGATGAATCTCAAAAATCAGATGCAAAGATCTGAACTTCCAGGGGCATGCAGGACCTGACGCCCAAGGGGGTATCGGTCCTTTTTGCCTTAGTAAAAAGTGGAGCTGGTCCCAAACGAAAGGAGAAAAAAAAATCCTTTAAAATATACCCTCACAACTTTGCAATATCGACAAAGTTCAATTACCAAAAAACTTCACTAGTAAGGCTTCCCCCCAATGAGTTTGAAGCCCTTAATCCTAGCCATTAACGTGAAAAGGTCCTAATCTCAGTCTGGGTATATTTAAGAACATTACAGTTCTAAACCTGCTTTCCTGCCTAAACCAACAAAGGAAGCTTTTTTAGATAAAAGGCTGATTTTGCTAGTTGTATGGAATCATCCACGTGCTTGTCTGTTGCTCTTCCATGGTTTTGTTGACCCATTCTGTGGGCATCATGTGGGCCAGCTCTCTGCAAGTTGTACTTGATCTCTCTGACTTGCAATAAGCACTCGTAATGTGGCTCTCCAAAAAACTTTCAAGTTAAAGCTCAAGATGTTCTTAGTTGTTACCGCTTAAAAAAAATATTGTTAGCTGTTCAATGAAGTTCAGATATGTCAATTTCATTATATTTCTGAGTCAAAAGATAGGATCATATTTGTGTATCTTATCAAAATTTTGATTCCAATCATCACTCACTGAGTTCTTGGTCCACTCCCCTCCCCCCCCCGCCCCCCCCGCCCCCCCGCCCACACACACACACACACAAAAAAAAAAAAGAAAAAAAAAAGAAAGAAAGAAAAAAGTTGCTGAATCTAGAAAGCTTCCCACTATTGTTCTTCCATTTCAGGTTACTTATATCCCAATTCTTTTTATTTAATAACATAGACTCTTAAGATGGAAGTAAATGGGATTTGCTACATTCCTTTGGTAGTCCTCTCACGCTGGCTCTGTAAAATAATAAAGATTAAGGGTTGAGGAATTGTGACTTAGTGAGATGGTTCGTAGCAAGACCATGAGATTGAATCCCTATATTTTGTGCAGTTATCTTGTAAACACTTGACAGATGAGACGGGTGATGATGATACATCACTTTGATTGTCCGAAGCATTAACTATATAAATTAGATTAACTGAGGATGCCAGGCAGCTTGCCATAGGCCAAGAGAAATATAGTGATTTGAATTGCTTAATATATATATCTATTTTCTAGTTACGATGCACGATGCATCATCTTAAAGTTTCCCATCTTGTCTTACTAAAATGCACTAACTTTTGGGTGCATCACGATTGTCATCATTCTTTCCTGTTGAGATTTCACTACCAGGCTCTCGAATCAAATCTCATGCTCTAATTGAAATCTTTGTAATTTTTAAGCCCACTCCTCAGTACTAGACTACATAAAACATCTTGAAAAATACTAATTTCATTTTTTATAAAGGTATGCTATAACTTTTTGAGTGTAACTAAAGATATTATATCATTATGTTTGAGACTTCGTTTGAAACAGAAATGATTACCAACTGAAAAATTAGCTTTCAATTTGTACACATTTTGCCCTTTTAAGAAAATCTTCTGCACTTGATTACTAAATCCTTTGTTTAAAAAAAAACCTAGGAAAAAGATAAAAGGAAAATTGCCATTCACTCTCTCTCTCTCTCTCTCTCTCTCTCTCTCTCTCTCTCTCTCTCTCTCTCTCTCTCTCTCTCTCTTTAAATGTTAACCACAATCACACATCATATAACAAAGTAGATCAATTGACACAACCTATAGCCAATTGATGCAGTTTAGACTCTGGATCCCTTGGAGTCATACTTCAGTCTTCAAACTGTGGACAATCTCTCACGGTTGCACCAATAGGGTGATATGGATATGAACCACACTCCTGGAAGGGAAACTCCCATTTGAGGAACATAAAATCTGAACTACAAGCAGGCAAATTACTAACCTTGATGTTAGTTGTAACAAAAGCCTGTAGCACATTTGGAAGGTGCTTAGTGTCACAAGTCACAACCACAAGGTTCTGGGTTCGAGTCATGTTACCATTTGAAAACACACACACACACACTTTGTTGTTCGTCGCATTGCTAGGACATAGGAATTCTCAATACACTTTCAGCCCTTTTTTTTTTAACTTAAAAAAAAGAAAGCTTGGTGAACTTACTCCCTTGTAGCAAAGAATAAAAGACTCCTTAACATATTTTATTTTTGATCGGAAACAGTAGAATTTTATTACTGAAAGATCAAATACAACTCGGGTTAGAGCATGCATAAAGCACCTCTCATAGGTTTACCGATACAAGAGAAATGTACCAGCCACCGACCCAACTACATTATAGAAGCACTTAAATTTCATGATCAATCTACTCCTTGCTTAGCTAAACAACCCGCCATTTCATTTGTAGATCTACTAACATGCTGGAATGTGGCCTGTATCTCAGATATTAGATGACTAATTTCGTTGAAGAACTGCATTTTCCATGGCCCTCTTGACAATTTCACTCAAGATATTAGCCGAATCACCCTCCACGACAAGATTACGATGATATAAAGTGTGATAAACACTGAGAGCTTCTAAATTTGCTAGAACTTTCGCTTCAATAGAGTCTTTGATCCCTACATGTTTAAAAAACATATACATAACTTCCCCTTTGTGATTTCTTAGTACACCTTCAATGCCAGCTAACTCCGGTTTTGCCCTTGCTGCTTCAGCCACATTGAACTTTAAAACTCCGAATGGCGAACACCAAGATACTTTTCTTTTTCTCATTAAGACAACCAGCTTCAAACAAGTTCCCCAACTTTGCATAATGCTATCTATCTTAAGATTTGAAAATTCCTTTCTGGCACATGCCGATTTAGCAATTTTCAAAAGTACAACTCATTATAGATCCTACCATGTCGATTGTTTTCTATTAAAGATTCTGTCATTTCTTTCTTTCCAAATTGACCAAAGAATGGAAAGAGGAATAATCCTCCATAAAATCATACCGTTTCGAGTCATCAGAGTCCCCCTACAAGCCTTGAACACCATTGCTAATGAACCTGAAAAAACCAACTTATTCCACATTCTTTGAGGAAATACCCCACAAATAGACGATGCTTCATCACAATGAATGAACAAGTGATCTATTGACTCAATCTCCCTCCCACAAAGACGACACATGTCTCAAATGGTATCTGACACCAACCCCCTTCTTAATATACCTGTTGTCAAGATTTTGCCTGCCACTGCCAACCAACAAAATGCCTCCACTTTAGGTTGGAGAAGCCCCATCCAAACTAATGCACAAGATTACCTAACTGCGCTAAATGGATCTTTCTCTCTATAGAATGACCTTGAGGAAACCAATCCTGTAGAATGTGGCTTCCAAATGCGATAGTCAATTTCATCCCTGGGTGAAGGGCTCTTAATTATAACTTATCAACCAGTCTCATTAATCCATGAGGTAGTTTGTTAATGATACTGGATTCTTAATGGAACCAAAAAAAGAAAAAAGAAAAAAAGAAAGCACATCCCACTATAGGGTTTCTGTGCAAGAGCAATGACAGTGGCTTGAGTAGGATCCTGGCTTTTGAGGTGGGTTCCCCCTAGGCTTGTCAATGGGACGGGCTGGGCCTGGGCTTGGGTTGTCCAATCCCGTCCCGAAAATAGGACGGGCCTGCTGGGTGTTGCCCAATCCCGTCCCTAAATTGAACGGGCCTACATAAAATCTTGTCCCGTACGGGCCCGGGCTGGGACCGGGCTGGGCTTGGGCTTAGCCCGATCCTGAATATAAGCAAAACATTCTCTAATTATTTCTACTGTCACCAGACACCCGGTATAAACCGGACTTTAAACCCTCCTCCTTTTTTCCGGGCTTGGGACCGGCAATGTAATGCAACAACTACAAGCAACATGGCGGAGTTAAATTTTTTTTTTTTTTACGGTGACAATAGAAAATAAATAGAAATGAATGAGTATCCTATAGGCTATATGAGTCAAGTAATGTAGGAATGGTTAAAACCTCTTTTTTTTTTTTCCGGTGAAAGTAGAAAATCAGAAAATCAATAAAATGAATGAGAATGAGTATCCTATATGGGTCAAGTAATGTAAAAAAGAAATCAACATAAATTATTTTTCTTTTAATATGTCTAAAACATCAGTTAGTGCATTCCCATCATTGTCTAAATCATCAATCCTAGTTGGGTCACGACTAAACCAATCTTGGGCACAAACTAATGCTTCTACTGTATCTGGTTTCAAAGAAGTCCTATGTGGGTCAAGTACCCTCCCTCTGGTGCTAAATGCTGACTCTGAAGCAACGGTAGAAACTGGAATAACTAAAATTACGAGCCATATGAGATAAAATAGGATACTTAGTTGAATTTAATTTCCACCATAGTAATATATCTATCATGTCATCTTCTTCTGTTGACTTGTCATCAAAATAACGATCTAATTCTGTTTTTTCTTCTACAACTGCCTTATTGGAGATTTCATTTCGATACTTTAAAAAAAGGGAACGAGCCTTTCCATGTTCATCATCACCAGCCTTTCTTTTAAATTGCCTACTAGTTGCATCATTTTTATTTATTATCTGATCACTTTCTTTAGCACCAAATCTCACACGATACTCCTCATACAACTTTTTAAATAGATTACGAGCTTCAATCATACGAGTATTTCTATATTCCACTGTTTCATATAATATCTTAAAAACCCATTCCAAACACACTATCTTAGAGGAGGGATCAAGTAATATGGCTATTTCAAACATTTGATTATAATTCTTCCAATATTTATCAAAATTTTCCATCATCGCTTTAGCCATTCTTGCAGAAACAAAATCAAAATCACCTAATTTTTGTACCAACTCATTATGTATTGTACAAACTTCAGGTAAAAAGGTATGAATGGTTGGATACTTTCTAGCAGAGAACCTATTTGTCGCTTCATAGAACCTTTCCAAAAAATCATTAAGAGTGGCAACCTTGTCCCATTCCTCATCCGAAGGAATCAAAGTCTTATAGTATAAGTCATCTGTTAAAGATAGATAAGAAAAAACATCTCGAAAATACAGTGCTGAAGAAACCATAAGATATGTGGAGTTCCATCTAGTTTGAACATCAAGAGGCAATCCCCTTGTAGAACTTAGCCCTTTCACACTTCCAATATCACGAAACTGATGTATACGATTCGAGCTATTCTTAATGTATTTAACTACCTCCCTGATGTTCTCAATAATTGGGTCAATATCTTTAAGTCCATCTTTCACTATAAGGTTAAGAATATGTGCAGCACAACGCATATGAAAAAATTTACCATTTAAGACGAGAGCATTGGTTTTCAAAAGTTGATTTCTAAGTGTCCTTACAATACAATCATTTGTAGAACAATTATCTAATGTCAAACATGATAATTTATTCTCAATTTTCCAATTAAGTATACTTAGAGTAATATTGTCAGCTAGCATTTGGCCAGTGTGGGGAGGATCAACATTATGAAAGTTAATTATACGCGATTTAAGAACCCAATCAGAGTCAATATAATGTGTTGTAATAGCCATATAACCTAAATGCTGATTGGATGTCCACATATCTGCTGTGAGAGCAATCCTACTAGTGAGATCCTTGAATTCTTTAAAGATCTCATTCTTTTTTCCATTGTACATTTCCATACAATCTGCCTTCACAGTGTTACGTGATACAATCTTGAATTCAGGTCGTAGAGTCGCACAGAACTCTTTAAAACCTCGTTGTTCAACAACATTAAAAGGATGGTCATGTAATAACAACATTTTTGCAAGGGCTTCTCGACTCTTTTTTTGATCAAATCTAAAAATGCCAACACCGGTTTTGGATTGAGCATCAGTCCTTAAAAGTGGTTGTTTTTTTGACTTATCAGTGCTTGGTTTACAAACACACGATTTGCAGTGTCTATGGAGGTGTGAAGTTCCATCCTCAGGTCTACTGACTAGAGATTTCTTGCAATAGTTGCACACCGCTTTAATTTTAAGGACATCCTTCCCATTAACTTTCACAGTCAAATCTGATTTTACAAAGTGTTGCCAAACCGCTGATTTAAGCTTTTTTGCATTAGGCTCAGCATTGGGAGAGGGAATGGGAGGCACTTGCTCACTACCACCACTACCCATCTCATCATCAATGGAGAAGGGGACATGTGAACGAACAAGAATGCTACCAACACTACTAGAAGGTGTATCAGGAGTATCAGAAGACATATTTAACAATTCAAACAAAAAACAAGTATCAATCTCTAATATCCACAACTATCCACAACTACTCACAGCTAAACAAGTAAAGCAGTTATCAATCCCTAATATCCACAACTAAACAAGTTATCAATAAGCTACTATCCACAACTAAACAAGTAAATTAGTTTCTACTATCCACAACTAAACAAGTAAATAAATTTAAAAGAAGAAGAGTCAAGAGACGTATCTTAGTATCCTACAATTCCAAAAGCGTAGCAGTCACAGCAACGCAATTGACCCAAAAAGGACAAAATCTAGCCAAGTAAAAAGAAATTAATTCATGTCAGTCTTTATTGTAAAATCCAATTATAATACTAAGTTCAAAAATTATTTGTTGAAAGTTGAAACTCTTATGATGCAGTCACATACGCAGAACAAAATTGGATAGACATGAATGTTTTTGGCCTACATATATCCCACCCAAAAGGTCAGGAACAATTTAGGACCTTTTCTTCTCATTCCTCTCTTCTTCTTTGTTTTTTTTTTTTATCTTTGTATCTTCAATTCATTCTCAGAAGAAGAAGATAATGGCTTCTGTGCCATCTCGAGGATGGGAGCCTGCTATTGAAGATGGCCCAGAGATTGATGGTGATCTTCTGATGGCTCCACTTGAACGGTTGGGACATAGTATCATGAACATCATGAACATTGGATGGATCATGTATTGGGAACCATTGGATTGGATGATGGCCAAAGCACTGATCCATTCGACTGGGTTGATATGGATATGGTTACCAACTCTCACTGTGTTGACATGGGCAATTGGTATGTGGAAACTTGTGGAGATGATGTTGAGATGGGTGATAAACGGTTAAAATAGATAATTCCACTTTCCAGCAAAGCTTCATCTTCGATTAGCATGAAAATTGGCATTATACCTGATTAGAGAGCATATTGCATACCTGATTAACCAATGGTTCAGATCTCTGGTGCTTCTTTGGTGTGGGACAGAGAGGCAATAACAGAGAGAGCGCAAAGCAGAGAGCAGAGAGCTGAGAGGGAGAGCTGAGAGGCGAGATCTGAGAGCTGAGAGATCGGAGAGCAGAGAGGCGAGACGAGAGCGCAAAGAGCGAGATGAGAGAGCAAAGAGGCGAGACGAGAGAGCAGAGCGAAGCTCTGAGAGCAGAGAGGCTAGCAGAGAGAGCAAAGCGGAGATCTGAGCGCAGAGATGCGAGCCGAGAGAGCAGAGGGAGACCTGAGAGCAGAGAGCCAAGCCGAGAGAGCAGAGTGGAGATCGCAGAGAGGCGAGACGAGAGAGCAGAGAGGTGAGACGAGAGATCAGAGAGGAGAGAGCTGTTCGCACTTCGCAGAGATGAGATCGCAAGGAGGCAGAGAAGGCGAGACGAGAAATGTTCAATGAGCAGATGCTGTGAATAGTGATGTTAGGTTTCCTCTTTCCTGGCTTTGTGAAAACAGATGGGGGCCGAAATTTACGAGAATGCCCCTCCTAATATCCGTTTGATGCTGTTAGTGAGGGGCAATTTAGGTAATATATAAAAAATTATCAAATTTTATTTAAAGCAGGCCGGGCTGGGCCTGAACGGGCTGGGCATCCTTTGCCCAGTCCCAGTCCCATTTTGGTCGGGCTTTTGCTATTATTGACCAAGCCCAACCCACTGGGCTAATTTTTTTTTAAAAGTCCCATATTTTCGGGCTTGGGATGGGACGGGCCGGGCTTTCTACCCGTCTCAACGCGTCCCATTGACAGGCCTCCCCTTTTAATTTCTAGAGCATACAAGTCTGTGTTACCAATTGTTCTGCCAGAATCATTACCCTTGAAACACATGGTGGATAATGAAATGGCTCCATCATGCCAAATTGAGATTCTCCTCCATATAACTGCTAGCCACCACCATTGGACTTAAAAAAAAAAAAAAAAAAAAAAAGAATTGCCCTCCACAATAGAAACTATCCCTCCATTGCCAAAAGCTCTGGATGGCCTAATAGCAAAATTGAAACCCCTAATTTATTAAATTAATGCCACCTATAGGCCCGGGAAAATTCTCTCTCATTGTAGAAAGTAAGCGGACTGGGAAAAACACCCTTGTGCTTGCGACAGTAAGCATCTTCCAACTGCAATACAAGGCCTTGTCCATTTTTGAAGGTTTCATAAATAAAAGGAAATAGTAGCATTGAATCATGCATGTGCATAATTACTATGAAATTCCACTTGGATTAATACCGACCTTAAAATTTATATGCACTTCCTAGTGTATCAGAAACAAACCTTCTTAAAGAATAAAAATAGCTAGGTTAAGCTTCTTTGAAATATTGAACTAACTGTAAAAAATAGAAGTTTTTTGAAATCTGAAATAGTTGCAAGAGTTGTAGACTTGTAGCTTTACTTTCTCTTTTCTCATATCTATGATTTAAAATCTCTAGTAACACATATTCATCTTGTTTGTAACTCTCCTCCATTCATATTTTTATAGTAGTTGTTGTCAGTTGTCACCTATGATACCCACATATGGCATGGATACGGATAGGATACGCCATAGACACGGCAAGGACACGAATTTTACACATAAAAAGTGAAGTATCGGATACGATACGATATGATACGATGCGTTGCCCCATTTCGAAGTATCCGTGCATCATGCATCATAGGTTGTCACCCTCTTTCCTAGTATCCCTGTTTTAGGATTTTTAGCATATTTTCATCTTGTTTGTCCTTCTCGTTTCCCTTCATATTGCTACTGTAGTTGTTGTTATTAATACTATTAGTTTTTAATGGGATTTCAATTTAAAAATGGTTGATTTGACTGCACATCTGGGTAGAATGATGTGTATGCTAGGGTCATGCTAAAATGCCCTTGACGACATGCAGGTTTGCTCACCCATACCTAGCTTTCTTGATGTTCATCCCCAGTTCATTAGTTGGTTTATTGATTCCAAGACTCAGATGGGGATATTTGCCAATATCCCAGGATTGTACATTACGCAAAACATCAAAAGAGGTAACTTTTCATTTTAGTTTCTTATGCCAAACTTCTTTTCTTGTTCTTTTCTTTCCTATGCATTTCTTTTGCTTATTGGCACATTTTAGCTCCCTTCTGTTGGGCCTATTGTCTCTATGTACCTCCTCATGTACATTTTTGTAATCGTTGGATCTCTTGCTGTGTTCATCATTGTCTAAATATTACAGGTCCTATCTGATGAAGCTTGTTTTTGGGGAGCTTTTGGATTATATGCTTCTATAACTTTGGTAGGTAAATTCATATTTACCATTTCAAACAAAAGATTTGATATGCAAATGTATTTTTATTTTCATGAAGCCATGATTCTTACGGCAGATATAATGGTAATGGGTTTATTTCAAACATCGGTCGTCGATTGAGCCTCAATTACCTTCTTACTGTATGACTGATTTTTGTTCGAGTGGTTAAATGTAAGAACTACAAAATAATAATGGAAAACAAGGTCGGAGCATGATAAATAGAAAAACAAAGAAAAGGAAAGCTCGTTGTAAAGAATATGTGAAACATATAAATGAGAAAGATGTTAGAAGTTATCTATATATTTAGGTCATCTCTCAAGCCAATTGTTGGCCTACACTCTTTTTAAATGCGAATTATGCCTAGGGTCCACATGTTAACTAAATTGAATTAAAAAAAAAAAAAAAAAAAAAAAAAACACTATGAGGAGGTTTTCTGATTCTTTTTGCCTGAGGTGCATTCCACTAGCTCAGTGGAATGCATCTATTCTTTTCTTATAGGACCACCTTTTCCATGGTTGTTTCATTGCAAGTGGTGACAAGTAGCTTAAAAAAATTGTGCGCCCTGCTAAACAAGCCCTGTGATGTTGATTGTATTAGTATAGCATCAACACTAAAATATAACATGTAGGGTCTTTCTTCTGTCACATTTTTGTTGTAAGATTTCATTCCTATAATGATAAGAATGTTGTGTTAATTACTCTTGTAACTTCGAAATCATTTGGACCAATAAAAAGAAGTCAGAAATGATTTAGTTTATCCTTCTAGTGGAGCTATGCTCTCTCTCTCTCTCTCTCTCTCTCTCTCTCTCTCTCTCTCTCTCTCTCTCTCTCTCTCTCTCTCTCTCTCTCTCTCGTTTTTTAATCGATTTTAAGGTTATGGAAATAAGAATGGAAGGAACGAGGTCCTGAGAAAAAAAATGGAAGGAACATTGATAATAGTTTATCCTTCTAGTGGAGCTATGCTCTCTCTCTCTCTCTCTCTCTCGCGTGTTTTTTAATCGATTTTAAGGTTATGGAAATAAGAATGGAAGGAACGAGGTCCTGAGAAAAAAAAATGGAAGGAACATTGATAAAGCTATTGTCCCATAAATTTCGAAATAAACTATCCTAGATTTACTCTAAACAGATGTGCTAACCTTTCTAAGATTTTTTTTTTTTTTTTTGAAATGGTAATTTGTATTGATCTTTGTAAGATTATTATTGCTAAATACAATAACTTGCTAGAGAAGAAATCCAAAAACAGAAAGTTTGGCTTACTTTGGGCATCCAGACTCCAGAGACTAGTCTGGGTGTTTCCACCTGTGGGCCCCACACATTGTCTTTTCTTGAGACTACCTATTTGGGTTGAAATTAAGCTTATGGGTGACCATAATGGTTGTGGATTCATTTGGATCTGGGTCCATTAATGCCAAGTTAATTCAAGCCCAAAAATAGGCAGTACTGGGATTTTTGAGCAACCCCTCAAGCAGTATTTTAATTTCCAAGGGTTGTTATGGTTTCTTTTGCTGATCTGAACCATTCATACATGGGTTCGAACCCCATGTGTGTGATAAAAGGTCCCCCAGAAACAACAGTGCTTGGCCCCCTATGTGATCTTCATCATGATCTGCATCATCCTCCCCTGCTTGAGAGGAACTCAACCTCAAATTGGCTCGAGCTAGTCTCTGCTTCGCTTTTTTCTCCCTCCCTCCCCCACTCCCCAGCCTCTATATATATATATATATTGTTGGTTTGTGCCGAAGTAACCCAACAGCTGGCATTGTCGCACTTTTTCCTTTGCATGCAATCTGATGGATACTGATGAATACGCTGTATTGTGCCAATCAAAGCTACTCTCCAATGTAGGAAGGTGATTGTATGTTGCTTTTGATCACTGTGCATATCCCCAAAAGTGGGTCGACATACTCAGGTTTTGCAAGAAGGTCTTCATGGATCAAAATCACATTGCTGTTTTGAATTTTGATTCTTTTTGGGTACTGATCACATATTGATTGTGATCTAAAAACGGTCAAGTCGATGCTTTATTGATCCATAACCTAATTGATTCCATTAGTAACTTCCTGATCTGGTTCATCAAAGCGGCCTCTTACTTTTGGAAGTTATGGTTACAATTGGATTATTATCATGGATAGTTTAAGAGTTTTCTTGCCCATTGTGAATCAATCTCCGATCAAATTGCCACGGTCTCCCCAAGAGGAGATGATAGACATCCATGAGGGCTTTCACATCGCACGATACACGCCATAAGATTCTAATGAAGCAGAAGTTTTGGCGATTGGAGGCTTTTCGCATTTATCAATCCTCTTATCACCAATCACTTATTGTGGAAAGTGACTCAGCTAATGCCATAGTTTGGATGAAATCTTTTAAAGGTCCATGGAAAGTGCAATTTTTATTAAACGAGATTAGCTCTCTAGTATCTTGGATGCAAATATCATTTCAACATGTGTGTAGATCTGCAAATGGAATGGCGGATTGTTTAGCCAAGCAAGGGGTAGATCGTTCTTGTAATCTAAGTGTCTGTGTAGTGTAGTGGTGGTTGGTGTTTGGTATATATCTTTTATACCGGTTCACCAATGAGCTATGCTTCTTCAATTTAGTCTTATCAGTGTAGTACTTTTCTCCTTTTTAATAAAATTTTCATGTTACCGACAAAAAAAAAAGAAGAAGAAAGATAATATTCCCCTGACAAAATCGATTAAGCATCACTCCTAAATGAGTACCTTACAGCCTTTTTTAACTCATGTTAGTTGATATGGTTGCGCCATTAATTTAGTTTGTTGTTGACGATCTTGTACCACCTGCTGAGTCCTTAGTGCTGCTGCCACTGTCAATAACCACCTCTAATTGGTGTCCACTAACCAAATAATCAAGTTGGAACAAATTTGTCTCTTGACCTACTTGATCTCTATTATAAGCGGCTGCTGGAACTAATGAACCTTGCTGGACAATCAAGGACCACCCATCATCTCCTTGGATTATTTCGTCATCCTCATATTTAGGTTTTTTTTTTTATTTTTTTATTTTTTGGCACCAACAAACTCTTGCAATTCATGAACGTTTTTGGTCCATCTCCAGCCACCCCACTCTCATGGTCATCATCATAGACAACATCGTTACCCACATTGAGCTCCTCTTCACTCACGATCTGGTGCGACCTCCTTTGCTATTGAAGTTTCTACCAAATTATTTTGCTGCTTCCAACACTCTGATGAAATATGGGTTACTTCGTTGCATTTGAAGCAATGGATGTTATGCTGCCCCATTCTACCAGCTACTCCTCCGTCATGAGCCTTTAGGCAGGGTGCTTGCGTAACATGAGATGATGGGATTCTATCCGCCTTAGAGATATTGTTTCTTTCCATTGAATGACTTGTGTGATTTGAGAGTGAATCACCGCACTATTTTTTTGCTTTGAAAGGCATTTCCCTACATGGATTTCTTGCCTAAAAGCCTAGGCAACAACGAAGATTGGGCCAAGGCTCATATGATCAAGAATAGCTGGCCTAAGTCCATCATGAAGTGCTCATGAAGTGCAACACTTGCTGCTCTTTGCACTCATTCAGTTCACTAGTTGGTGAAATTCCTCCGCATACTCTTCAATTGATCAGTCTCCTACTCGCCCCTAGATTGGAGAGCTGCAAGTTGTCGAGAGATCACTTGCAATTACTCCTGCAGCATCCCGACTTGGGTGTCTATCATATCCATTAACCTTGCAAATCTTCCCGTTGAACCGTTGCGGCTGCCATGGGACCCTCTACCCCTTCCTCTGCAATCTATTGCTATAAAAGGGATTCTATTGACTGCAGAATATGGACTTTCATAATTTTTTTAGATCTTTGAATCCTTGTGTTGGAAATGTGGACTCACTCCTTGTGTATAGATTATTTATATTCTAACTGAAAGGCATTGTCTTGATGTTTCAGCTGTATTTCTTAACCATAAATGGCTTTCTAGTTATTTCTGAATCTGTTTTTCTTTATGCATACATTAAATCAACAGTATGTTAAAATAAAACTTACCCTGCCTAAAGACTCATAAAATTATCTCTTCTTTCTCAACATCAATGGCCTCTTAGCTCTTTTTTTTTTTTTTTACCATTTATATGAAACTGGGGATATTAACCTACGATATTGTTTCAATAATTGATCAAATTCTTTGGTATGCCTGGACGTGATTAACAAAGTTTTAGCTAATTTTTTTTCTTTTATTTGTACGATTTAAGCCAGCAACCTTTTGGTCATGAGAACACCTTCCAGCTGTGCTAAGGGTTCTTGTCATTTCAGTTATTTTGGTTGGAGAATATTATTTCAAAATGTGCAGTAGTTATAGTATGGAATTCTTAATGTGCAGGCTTATCTAGTATCTGGGCTAAGTGGTGGTTTCTTGACCTTTTTCCTGTCAGTTTTTATGGTTCTAGCATGGATCTTCTTTTGCCTATTGACCAAGTATTTTGGTCACCGATCTCTCAAGTACTTCCTAAACGATTCTCCAGATCTACCTTTGACTTGTTTGCAGCATGCAATACTAATCTAAACAGAAACTCCTTCTTGTTTATCTTTGAATTCTCATGTTGCCTAAATGGGTGTGTATTCATGGGTAGAATGTTGATTTTTTTTATGTTTTTTGCTCTTTTTTTTGTTGACTATTTTTTTTTTAAAGAGAGTATTGTGTTCTGTGAAATACTAGGTGGTCTTAGAATTATGTTCATTTGTTTGATTGAATAAACTCCCGAAAGTCTCAACATAAAGACCTAGCATATATGTGAAATGTGATGTCCCTGTAGTTCATTGAACATCTGAACCATTAGTGAGATTGGTTTTTAGGGTCTCAGTTAGGACTTTTCTTGTTTTCATTTCATATTGCTAAAATTTAGCTGCTTTAGATGTATAAACATCATTTTTTTTCAGTCAATGTAGTTATTTGGATGTGGGGATTCTGGCATGGATTCCTAAAATCCATGGATTTTGGAATCCAGGTCTCGTATCTCATGTTTGGATAGACTAGGATTTGTACAAAAAGAGACGGTTTGGAGTCCCCCCCATCCCCCAAGGAAAAGAGTTATCCTCTGGCCCTGTTGTTTCGTAATACCCATTATCCAAATCCATGGTTTGGGTTTTTCTTCCACAGAACAGATCCTGTATTCTCACCATAAGGGGAATATCCATGTTCTCCAAGTGCTTAACATATGATATATAATAATATTATTTATAATTTATTAATATAATATTTATGATAAGTATATATATTATATAGCGATTTCAATGTGGACTCGATTACCTAGTTACAGAGGAGACCCAAGTCGAAAAAATCTGAGTTTGGATCCCTGTTTGAGGTCCAGTCGATGATTGGGTTGAGCTCCTCAGTTTGGGTCCATACTCATTTACTTGAATCTATGATATATAATCTTCATTATCACCATCAAGGCAATGTCCCAACTGTGTCGGGTTCAGCCATATATATATATATATATATATGCATGTGTGTGTATATATATATATAGGGGCTAGTTCTCCTAAGCTCAAGCTTAGGATAAGGTAAGCTCAAGTATGTGGTAAAGCCCACCAGGGGGCCCACATGGGGGTGGGGATGGGGATTTTAAGGATTCCCTGGCCCCAACCATGATTTCTATCATCTCCATATAGGCCCAAAAGTTTAATGGTCAACAGTCCATTCGGATTGATACATAGTCGATCCAATGGTCTAGATAATTCGGATCTGACCGAAAGTTGGTGGACATGTGCAATTTAGGGGGGTCATGTGTTTGGTCCATTTGGACCAAAGGTGGCCCCCACAAGCATGAGCTTGCAACATTTTATCCTAAGCTTGGCTTAGGAGAGCCTTGCTCTCTCTCTCTCTCTCTCTCTCTCTCTCTCTCTCTCTCTCTCTCTCTCTCTCTCTCTCTCTCTCTCACACACACACACACACACAAAATCCACCATGCATCCAACCCCAATCCAACGTGTTTATATGCATTACGGTAGATCAATATTATTATATAATATATTAATATTATCCACCATGGATAATCTTGGGAGGAAGCACATTTCTTTGGAGGCAATTTTTTATTTGTGCCCTTTCTGTGGGGAGAAGAGAGGGTTGATCATCTATTTTTGCATTGTGATGTTTCTTCCTCTTCATGGAATCGCTTGGTTCTATAGTGCGGCTTGTTTGGTGTTTGTTTGGCTCGTTGGTCGGGATGTTCGAGGATTGGAGTTTGTCCCTTTTTTTTGTTGTTGTGGTGCTATTTGATGGACGTTTATTTCATTTGATATTTTTTTTATCCATTTGGAAAGAGAGAAATGATATGGATTTTTAGAGGGGTGAGGATGGATGTCAATGATCTTTTTTTCTGTTGTGATTTGGTCTAATTGGGCTATCCTTAGAGGGGAGTTTTCTTATCTAAGATTGGATGACATTTTGCATGATTGGGAGGGATGTTTTCAATGTAGATTGCCTCGGGTGAGGAATTTAGTATCTTGGATTCCATTCCACCTCCTGTAGGCTTTCTTAAAATTCAGCATTGGCGGTGCTGCGAGAGGAAAGCAAGTGAGGCAGGGATTGGAGAGGTGCTCAGGGATGATAAAGGAGACGTGTTGCTTATTTTTTCTTGAAATGTGGGTATTAAAGAGTTTAATGGCACATATCTTAGCCATAGCCATTTTAGAAGCTCTACGTTGGTTTTCCTCCTCCTACGCTGCCAATTTAATTGTGGAAAGTGATTCTACCAATGACATCTCTTGGATTTCTTCCGGTGTGGGTCCGTGGAAGTTTCATTTTCCCCTTTCCAAGAGCAAGATTCCGTCTTCTGTCATCCATGTGGTATTTCAACATGTTTGGAGCTTGTTTAATGCGATGGCAGATGCCTTAGCTAAGAAAGGGGTGGATAGAGAAGTTCCTTTCTTTGTTCATATTATGTAATGTTGTGTTCTTTTGGGTTGGTATAAAGCTTTTATTCCGGTGTTGGTTTGTCTTTTTCTAGTAATTTTTTTCCTATAATTATCATTTCCTCTATACATTTTCTGTTACCTATCAAAAAAAGAAAACAAAAAAGTCATCATTGGTATTTTTTTCTAGAAGTTAATATCAAGCAGTCAAGCCCACACTTTTGAAATAGTTTTTTCAGTTTTTCATTGAAAGCAGTGATAGGATCAATTAAACGGAAGATGATAAGCTCATCAGCAAAGAGAAGATGGGAAACTGTAATTATTTAGAAAGACTTTTGTCTGTAAAATTTGTTGGCATTCATGATATTTTTTTATGGGTTTTTAGCTGTGTCCCCTTTGTATAGTTCCGTAAATGATTGAATATTGATTTTTGGTTATGGAAATACAGTTTTTTTCCAACAAGAGCCTGTAGCACTGTTGGAAGGTGCTCAGTGTTGCAATCACAAGTTTGTGGGTTTAAGTGATGTTACCATTCAAAAGGAAGAAAGAAATAAATACCATTTTTTCAACATGAATTGGTTATACTGCCAGCGTGCACAATGTGGTTTGAGATGATTAGCTACAACTGGGACTAATATAATATTACTGATAGAATACTATTTGCAGGTCAGTTGCAGGATATGTAATAATTCTAGTTCCATGCCTCACATTTTCCGTCTACTTTGGTGGGATCCTTTCCCAATTCTTGATAGAGAAGATGGGTATGATGGGCTCCCTTCCACATCCTTATGGTTAGTTGCGTTAAGGTCAATCATTACAACTTGCAAGTGATATTAAAGTTAGAGAGGAGAGGTATTTTTGCTAGAATTGGTTATTACTGTGACGAGTCTTCACTTGCAGGATATTTTGTTCAAGATATTGTAGTGGCAGCAGTGATTGGAGTTGTTACAGGCTGGTGCGTGGGCCCATTATTACCTGTTGCTGGCCATTGGCTAGCCAGATCATCCATTGTGCAGTTATTGCTTCAGATTAGTGTGCTTGCCTTGGCATTGTCATCCCAGTTCTTTCCCTACAGTGCTGCTGCACCAAAAAGGGTAGTGCTTCAGCATTCATTCCTGACTGCCCCTATGCTAGAGAATGGTAATGGAAATTTTAAATTTGTAGGTTTTCTTTTGAGATGATTTTCAGCTTACTGGTAAAACTATACTGTTAAATGAAGAACTTGATGGTAACAATTTTGCTATTTCAAGAATCCTTTTTTTTTGGGTATGAGTGGAAAGAATATTAGATCATAAATCATGGAACAAGAATCTTTAGTGCACTTCTTTGGTAGAAATTCTACTGTTAGCATAAAAGGCCTTCACTGTAACAACTATGCTAATTTAAGACTCCTTTCATTTTTTGGTATCAATGGGAAAGGATAATGGATCACAAACTGTGATGCACAGATACTTCAAGGCAATGTATCTTGTCATATTATATCCGATATTCCAACACCTAACTTTTTTTGTGTAAAATCCGTATCCCTACAATATCCATGCCGTATTGATGCGGATCAATCTCCATCTATGGGCATTGCTTGAGAAATTTGAGTTATGAGTTGGGCTTTCAGATATTTGGACGCTCATGATTGGGTGTCTGGTTCCTCAAAGTGATCCTGGGATCAAATGTGCCCCCAAAACAGTCCCTAAATAGTTAAGAAGCTTGCTGTCACAAACTGATTTGAGAAAACAGGAAGAAGCAGGGGTTTTTTTGCAAGTGCTGAAAATTTCTGGAGAAAATAAAGCAAAGCAGGTCTTTTTTGGGTTATAATAAAAAGTGGTTCTTTTTTTGGGCCTCACTCGAGTGGGCCAAGATGGGTCCAGACCTGTCAAAGTTTCGCTTTAATTTCTCCATGATTTCCACACAGTTTGATCAAAATAGAGAAGCGTATGGCTTAGCCGTACTATCATCAAATTCTTGTTGTCATCTTGCTCGTGAAATCATCTGCCATCTTCTTTAAAAAGAAAGTCCACCTAGCCTTTCCAGAGATGTCTCCACTCAATGAGCCTTTGCTTTGAAAAATAATCACATTTTCTTTCCAATTGAAGGGACGAAACTGCATCAAAATTCATCTATTAAAGGTATATTGATGGGATGTGAGAGCTATAACTAAATGACTTAGTTTAAAGGTTTCTCACTCAAGAATGCATTAATAACTTCCGCATCTTGAAATCACATGGTGCAAACATCTCTGATAATATGTGAGGCTCTTGTACAGGCTGGCTACACAACCAAATGCATTTACTTGCAGAGGAGCTTTGATGCCAAGATAGGATTTTGTTCCATAATGGTTTCTTGATCAGGAAACGCAGTAGCGAATAGCATGGTGTGTGCAAGCCTCTCGACATCGTTTAATATGAGGGGCCACATACTTTTGTTCATGTCTTTCATCATAAAAGGACCTGAAGATTATCCACCCATGAGTTGCTGAAAGAATTCTCATAAAACCCAAGAAAAGTCGAAAGAGACAAAAAAGAAATGCCACAGTCTAGTGCTCCACGAACTAAACTTGTATACTGAACGCCGTACACTCAAGAATTCTTTTATTCTTCAAGTCCTTTCGAGATAAAACTCAAAAGGCACGAATAAAATTATCTTGCACCTTTGAGAGGATTCGATGACCATCCATCCCTCAGTCAATGGAAGTACTCTGGTAGAACAAAAGGCATGTTGAAAATGACATAAAAAGAAATTTCAAACACTTCTAGTTGTTCGCAATCCACACTAAAAGCATGAACATTGTACACGGCTACACGCGGTGGATGTTCTTTTTTAATATCCAACTTTCATGCCCATATGCATATTGTTGTTTTGCTCTAGTACTATGTTTCATTGAAACTGCACATGTACTGATTTTGTTATTACTTCTGCCAAATGTATTATGTTGGAAACCATAGATGCAAACGTGGTTGTGGAGTCCAGCTACCATTTTTCTGTCGTGGATTCCAATTCTCTGGACTTTCTGTTCAAGTATGCACCTGAAGCTGCTAAAGCATTACATATGGAATCAGAGTTCTCTCTCGTAACCACAAATGATTTTGACCGAAGTGTTTGGATGGTATGTGAATATATTCCATAAGTTGTGTGAATCACTGGATCTTTTTTTTTTTTGCTATGAATCACTGGATCTTGGACGCATTGTTTCTCACTTTGGCAGAGTATGACGACTCATGCATGCTTTCTTTTCCTGTGTTTGTAACATTTGCATCAATTTCAATTCTCCAAATCGTATTTTTTTGCCATGTAAGTGGGTCTGAAATTGCACTGAATGGCTGATCCTTCAGTTAAGCAAGTAGGTACCTTGGGGATTAGATTACGAAAAAAAGAGAGATTTCAAGATAGAAGTCGGCTATGATTATGTTCTACTATCCCTATTAATTCTATTGTGTAAAACTACCTGTCGGGCGTGGCAAGGTATTCCATCTTGTATGGTTTTCCTCTCTCTGATGATCCTTGGATGATTTTGAATATTGAAGTGGTCTATACTCTGTATTCATTTTTCCCTGTTGTATATTCCACCTCTCCAAATGACACAAGAGAAATGCCTCTTCAAGTTATGGATCAAAGCTTTAGTAGTTGATATCTGCAAATAATTGTTTTTTTTTTTTTGTTTTTGGCAGGCAATTCTACCAATATCTTTCTTGTTCTCAGGAAGCTTCAAGTTCCCCGCAAGAGGTGATGATATCTTCAAGCACTACAGATATATGCCATATTTATCAGCATACAAACCAGCTATTGTTTCTAGCAGCGGATCGCGCAAAGTTTTCCTGGAACTTTATTTGGGGTAGGGTTACCATTTAAAAAGGAAAAAAAAATAGAAAGAAAACTCCAGACAGGGTAAGAATACAGTTGCAGATGTGTCCATTAATATGATGTGCATGTGATGTATCCACCTAAGTGACTACATACATGCATGCATACATGGATTGAGTGATGTTGGTCCAGTCATCAAGCTGGGCGCATGTCCTAAATATAGACTGTAAGGAAATCTCTAAGAACCCTAAGTTCAAAAGCATCATTCTCCTTTTTGCTTCACTCAAGGGGAGAAGAAGATTAGTGTTGGCTGTCCAAATTCAGTTTACACGTGTCCCGCCGGTCTTCATGATTGCTTTTTGGACAGATCATCGACTTGGTAGGGTGATAGGGTCTGCCTACTGAAGTTTGGACGTGACAAATGATTGGTTGGTCACTTGTGGAGCTGACTATTTATTTAGCATACATATCCAATGAACTTCTTTAATGGTTCTCTTTTTTTCCATTGTAGTTCTTTAGAGGAGGTATGGGTTACTGTCCTTAACATTACAGGGCCCTTGTCGACTTGGTCATTTGCTGACAATAAACTTCCAGGTGATCTGATATTATCAAACTATGGTTTCGTTTTATTGAATTTAACTAGAACCTTTCCTTACGGTAGTTCTCCTTCTGGAGATTTGCAGATCCAGAATTTGCAGATGGAAGCCCACCTTCATACATCTGTAGACTTAGTGGTAGTGGGCTCGAGAATTGGACCTTCTGGCTAGAGGTGAACTCTTCACTGTAGACCGTTTACTTGGTTTTCATTTGTTCAGTATATGGATTTGAACTTTTTGTTATATACTCTGGGGAAATATATAGCGCTTGATTCAAGATGGCTGTGTTTTAGGTTCATTTGGGTCAGCATTCTAGATGGATATGGTTCACCTCGGTGGTGCTGATCATCCATCTCCTAGGTGGTGGTTTCTACGTATATGCAGTGCTCGTCTTGAACGAGCCATTCTTTAGTTTGAGCCAGCGTGGATCCAATACTTCTGATGGGACCCGCAATGAATGGGAGTTACCGCAAAAAACCGAAATTGGCCAGTCCTAATTAACCATTCGTTGTCTGCAAGTGGATGGGACTCATTTGTTGCATGCAAATTTTTGTTGTCATCATTATTATCATTATCACCAAAGCCTTATGACTTTCGTTTGAAGTTGGCTTTGTGTTTCTACTGCACTCACCCCTGTTTAGGGCTAACTTCTTTGCCACACAATCTAGAACTTCATTTTTTAATACTTAATTCTATCCCTCGTCGTAACTTCTTGCACTTATATTTCTCATTTAGAGGTGGCTTAGGTCTGCTTTGTAGATGCCCATACCATCTCAATTTTTTTTTGTTGGCCCTCCTCATTGAGCATACTCTAGTTTCCTCTGATTTATTTATTCCTAATTATGCTCTAACATGCACATTTCAGCCATACTTTTGTTCCGTCATCTCCGTGCATAGCTCTATACAATGCAGGTCTAACTACCTCGTCAATCTAAGTAGTACTCATTGTGTAGGAATCCTCTAATATGTCTCAACTTTGCTTAGCTTGAACTAATCATGTTTTATAGTCGCTCGCGGATATCAAATTCGATCACAACTTAGAGCTAATTTTTACTCGACCATTCAACCTATTCTTAGCTAAATTGTGAAACAAATCAAGAAAACAAGAGATTTGGAGAAGTTGTGGGGTTATTGCTCCCAACCACTCTATTTATAATGGAGTCTCATGTACATGAGAGACTATCAAATTATGGGGACCCTCTAGAGATTATATCTTTACCCACTCTCCTCAAACTCACAGTGGGAGCCGCTAGAATTTTGAGCTTGGATAGTAGCTATTGAAAATGAAGGTTGAGATGAGGCTTGGTGAAGAGATTAGCAAGTTGATGAAGCGAGGAAATGCATGAAGAAGGATGGTGTGCTTGTGAAGATGATGGAGACCAAAGTGCTAGTTGATCTCTATTTGTTTGGTGTGTACATAGAAGACATCATTTTGAGCAAACTGGAGAGCGCTTGCACTATCACAATATAGAGGGGTTGGAGCACATTGAAAGGCACCCATATTGGCAGAAGCCAGTGAATCCAATTAATCTCAATAGAAGAATGAGCTAAGGCGCAAATTGGGTGATCAGAGAATGGCTGAGGAATATGCAAAATCCTGTAGTAGATCATTCAGTGTCAGGTGTCATTACATCCACCCCAATCAGAGTTAAAGTAGGCAGGGAGCTGGAGAGAGCTATCATTGAATAGTAGAAGGGCTTGATTCATTGTCCTTTGAAGATTAGCTCAAAATCCGAAAGACAACAGTCCAATGAATAGAAGTAGGAGCATAGACGAACTGGCTGACCACCTGGACTGGATAAGCTTCTATGTCAACGCCCAATCAAATCTCCAAATTAGCTGGGAAAGCTTTGACTTTACTTCAACAAGCACCATTGATTCACTTGTATTTTTTCCTTTCTAGACTTGTCAGAACTCTAATTTCCAGTTCGACCCGCCTACTCGTGAAGATGATATACTCACACATTCATCAAGTCTCTCAGTCTTGTTTTTGTTCATCCAGCTGCATGATTCATATGCATTTAGAAGAGATGCCAACAGATTTGATCTAGTAGGTCATTGGCTCTGACAAACTCAAAAAGAGCGGGATACGACAGAGGGACTCGACAGGCAAACGTGATCAGCAGCGAGGAGCACAATGGACATTTTTTTAGGACATTAACCGAGAAAAAGGGGTTAATATTTATTATGATCAAATCAAAGTGGTGCAATGGAAGATTATGCAGGTCTTCGATCTGCAATATTAGGTTGTTTCTTTTCATCAGAACAGTAAAGTTTATGAGGGTTATTGAAGTTTGTGGGAGAAAACTCTATATATACTCCATAGGTACTTGGTGATGTGAATCCAAGAAAGCGTTATGTGTGAGTGTTCATTTGTAATTTCGTTTGAGAATGTTGTGTGGCATTAAGGTTCATTGGATACACTGTATAGCATACCATAGGTCAGTTTAATCAGCAATTTTGTTAAGAGTGAGTTCATGTAGTGTATATGAAGTTCACATCTTCTTCATTAATCAGGAATAAGTAGATTGAAGATCCGTCAAAGTTTGTGTGTAATGAAGCTGACAGAGTTCCTAACCAAAGCAATTGCAAAAGAAAGTTATGGTGTTTAGTCCAAGCTGGACATAGTATCTATGTACTGGCTTGAGGGGGAGCGTTGAGAAAGAGTTGAATTTATTTGTTATATTGGGTTATGGATTTATTTGTAATTTTGAGAATAAGTTTACTAAATTAGGATTAGTTTAAATTTGAGTTATTTTAGGCTGGATTTGTGATGGGATTTGGATTAGGTTTCCTACTTTGAGTTGACATCTTTGCTAGTACTTTATATATAACCAATGGCTATACTCAATATTAGAGATCAAAAAATTGTGTCTAAAAGATGTAGCCCTAAAATTTCAACTAGATGTAATAGTGTGTTATAGCAGTATGACCTGATATATAGCTAGAAAGTTCCTACTAATATATTAAAAATGACGACTTCCAGAGTTTTCTAATGTTTTTAGATGTTTTAATCCTTTTATCATTTTTTTTTTGGGTAAAGTACTACGTTGTTTTGGATGATATTCCTATTGATTTGGCTGGTATCTATCGGTTTGGGGCTCAGTTGATATGGGGTTCAATTCTGATATTGATCTGTCTCTTAGATTATTCAGTGTTGTATATTCTACAAACAAGATTCACAAGTGAACCTTCCTGTTTTTTTGCCATCAATCAATTATAAGCAACAGAAATAAATTGGAATCATTTAGATATTTATACCCAACACTAATTGGGAATTCATTTCCTTTCTAGAAAGTTTTTATATCTACTATTGTCCCTTTCTACATGTCTGTCTTAATCTCATTTTATTTATTCAAGGTGATTTTCCTCATTATTCTCCAGAGTAGCTACTTTGGACCTCCTAATTTATTATATATACATATATTTTCAATGTGTAATCTCAATAGGAAAATGGTTTTTATCATGAATCTAACTAGCATAAATCTGAACTAGTTTCTCTTTTTTTATATTGGGTCAGAATTCAAAGATAGTTACCATTCAAAATAATAATAATAATTCAAAGATAGTTCTTGTGTGAAAATTAGAGTATACACAAGAAAGTCCACAGGTTTTTTTTCTTCTCCATTTCGCCCGGATGATGGCTTCCACATGGAGACAATTTGGGTGGTTGAAAAAATAGCCCCACTTGTATGTCATGCTAACCTGCAAAAGGATGTTGCCAGTTTAGACCTAGCATTCTATGAAGTGCTGATGAGTCCTCGAACAATTTGTCTAATATGACTGTTGCTGGTATTGAATGGTAGTTCCTTCAAAAAGAAATATATTCAATGGCGATTGCATGTGACTCTGTTTACTGAAATTGCAGGCTAACAGTTCTGAAGCTCTGAGGGTGGATCTTGCTGTACTTGACCAGTATCTAGTTGATGATTTGAGGAAACTGAAGGACCTTTTCCCAAGCTGGGTAGATGTAACTGCTTATTCGAGCTTTATGTCCAGTTATTTATTTTAATTCCGTGATCTTGTGTTGGTCATTGATGCTTACGTATGGATCTTAATAAAAATTAATTGTACTTTAAGCATTTATGTTGGAAAACCCAGTTTTGATGTCAATCAAGAAAGTGGATGAGTTGCAAAGGATTTGCAGAGTCTATTGCAGCTGCAGGCACTGCAAGATGAGTGAAATGTGGCTTTAGGACCCAAATTTTAGCAATCCTCATCTTTATAAAGCTGGATTCTTTACTTGGATTCTTTTACATTGCCTAATAAGTTGCACTTTTTCAGATCTATTTTTATTACCTCCATTCACGTCCTCTTTGGCATATTCATTTTCCTTGGTGGGCCATCAACCTACATAGCCAAATTTTTTTCTTAGCAACGTTGTTGCTGGCCTGTGTTGGATATACCCAAATCATTTCAAACAGGTTTCTCTAATTTCATTCTCCATTGATGTTACTTTTAAATGCTCTTAAGAGCGTTCATTTTTAATTTTATCCTTTCTAGTTTTACCACATATCTACCTCAACATTTTCATTTCTGCAACATCTATTTTGTGCATATTTTGTGCAAATGTGTATTAGAAGGAAATTGATAAAATATTTAATAGATGAGCTTTAAAGAGTGTCATCCCTTACACTATAAGTGCGTTGCCTTGCTTTTAATGAACTACAAGATCACATCCTCAAAGGGTGGGGATACCTTCTCTTTCTCCTTTTGCTTTGTTCTTTGTTCGTTTTGCTACTCTTTCTTGACTCAATCAATGTTGGTAACTTGGTACAGTTGACGCATCTCAAAGCATCTCTAAGAGACACTTTAAATTTGGATATGTCTTTTAAAAAATGAAGGCTGATGCGACATATGTAGGGGAGATGCTCCTATAAGAGATATCTCTCACCCTAACCCTCTGTTTGGGAAGGAGGGAAAGTAGAGGGGAGGAAAAAGAAGTGGGGAAAATGGAGGGAAAGTGGAAATTGATGGTGTTTGGGAAGGAGGGAAGGAAAATGGGAGTAAAATTCTTGTGGGGCTTACCTTAAAATTTTTCCCTCAAAAATGGGGGAAAAGTATGAGGGAAAGAGGGGATTCTTTGTGCTTTTACTAAAATGCCTTTATCACTTTTTTACTTTTTCACAAAGTAAGGGTAAATTGGTAATTTTCTCTCTACCTCACAAACAAACAAAATCTTACTTTTTCACTTTTCTTTCCCCTACTTTTTTACTATCCAAACAAGATGAGGTAAAATTAATTTTCCCTCCCCTCCCCTTCCCCCTTCCCAAACATAGGGTAAATGAGAGATTGGATGGGGGCCCTCATATCTATATCCAATGTCAACAACTTAAATGTGAGGGGCTCCACCCTTAT
The DNA here is from genome assembly GCA_029852735.1 of Persea americana. Taxonomy (NCBI): domain Eukaryota; kingdom Viridiplantae; phylum Streptophyta; class Magnoliopsida; order Laurales; family Lauraceae; genus Persea; species Persea americana. Next base: position 90,692,702 of record CM056810.1, read on the forward strand.
CTCTCATATTAGGTGAGAGATATCTCTCATAGGAGTATCTCCCCATATGTAGTTTGGCATATGTAACTTGGCAACTCCAAAGAAAGATGTCAAATGCAAATGCAAGTGGGCTCATGATCATTATTTTATTTAAAAGAAAGATTTGCACCCAAAAATTCAAATGCAAGTGGCCCCTTATCATTATTTGATTGAAAAGAAAATTTTGAAGTATGCTTTATGGTATGCCAAATTTGTTATACCATCATATACTTCAAATGTCATGTAGGATATGAAGTATTTGCTGAAGACAATCTCATATGTTAATTAGAGTTGTTGGAGGTTGACATGGCCATTTGAAGTGTCTAGTGGAGTTGCTTTCAGTTGATTCCTGTTTTCTCCCTTTGTATTTTTTTGGTGCGCTCGCTTGTGAGGACTTGAGCTCTCATAATTGCTTTCTTCTGTCACGGGACCCAAGTGGAGTTGCATGTTACTGAGTTCTGATGCTCGAAGAGGTCTCAAACGAAGGAACTTTTGTGCGTATTGGTTGCTTGAAATATCCAGTGGCAATGTCTCAACTCTCATCCAACAGTTGCTCAAGGTTGGATCCATGGGCAACTCTCATCTAACAGTTGCTCGAGGATAGATCCATGGGCAGGTAGGTTGTATCACAGTTTGTTTACCGCTAGAGCGAAAAAAAAAATTTGCTCGATTAAATAAAGAAGAGGAAACTGCCAAAGGGTATTTACAGGTTTCAAAAGTTCTAAAATCAGCTAGGGGAACCCGCTGCCTTTCTGTGCATCTTGATTTTCCATTATTTGATGTGCTGTCTATTCACATGAAAAAAAAAGGTGTTTTTTTATCTTAATCCTTCTAGACATCAAAGCTTTTCAGAAGTGGTCTAGGTTGTTACTTGGCACTCCCGTTATTACATACCATTGAACAACGTAAGTGGATCGAATTTCTCCATGAAAGTGATCCCAAATTGTATTTGCCATTGTTATATCATCTAGAGTTTTTCATTGATATATTGTAATACTGCATATTTTTTCAAATATCGCATTTATTCCTACTATTTATTTCCTAGTTGCCTTCTCAAAATCTGATCCGCACCTTTGGTAACTTAATTCATCAAAATGTAACACTTCAAGGTAAATCTTTAATATTGTCATGTTTTCATCACTCTTCTATTATTCCCACAAAAATGTAATGCCAGGGTTCTGCATGTTAAGGGCTGGGCCTGGGCCCAAGTTCACAGTCAGACAGATACAACAACTGGCTTTTTACTGTTTGTGTTGCTGAATATCTAACAATGACAGTCAAATAGCCTTCCCTTAAATGAGAATTAAATTGGAGAAGACGAGAAATAAATTACCCAACCATATCACCTTATGTTAGTCAAGGTTCCACGTACATTGTTGGCTTATATCCATATCCTCACTCTTTTTTTTTTTTTTGTAAGGGTTGCAAGTAAGTATCCATTTCTGGGATCTCCAGTCCATTAAAAAATTGAGTATGGACACTATAAATTTCTTTCCACTGGAAAAGAACCCATTTTTGTATCCAATAAGAATTGGAGTCCATTTCATATATGTTTGATCCTGGGGAATGCTTTTTTACTTTTTAGGAATAAAATTATCAATTAAATAAAATGGCCTTTAGCACTCGGCATATCAAGCAACCCAAAAAATGGCCTTAAAAAAATGTGTTCGAGTCTTTACTGTTGACGATTGCGATATTAATATGCTGCTGTAGATTAAGATGAGAGGGACAACTGAAGCACATTTTGAACCATTGTGAGTGACTACTTATGATGTGTAAACTATATAGTTCATGCGGGTGTCATAGGGGTGGTGTTGTGGATAGCAACACCTGCTTCCACAGCACCCTCCGAGAATCAATCACCGGAGGGATAGGTTTCCTTCCATATTCCTAGCCACTAGGCCAACTCAGCAAAAGAAAAGAAAAGAAAAAAACATTAGTTCATGCATATAATTGTCTGAAGTACATGTTAGGGTTTGTCTGGGAGGTCTAGTCTATTTTCTAAAAGCCATTCAAAATAGACCCATAGAAAAAGGGAGGCTAAAATTATAAAATAAAAAAAAAAAAAAAGGTGGCCGGTAATGCAAGGGTCTATGCTAAGTAGACATTTTTATATCATTGATTGAGAGTTTTTCACATATTTTTTGAGATCCACAAGTTATTAAGCCATGAAAATTGGCACTATGGATGTGCCCGTCCTTTCAAAGAGATCTCACAGTTTGGATCTTGTGTTTGAGGCCCACATAATCCACAAAATTATACATAATGACTCACTTTTTTTGCACATATCTAGAGACTGGTGATGATCCAACGGGTCAAATTTTGTCTCATGATTATGTTTGATGTTGTGAACATTGCTAACGGTTTAGATCTTATTTTACACGTATCTAAATGATAATAAAAATTGAAACAGTTTACTTCTCATGGACAAACCTCTATTTTTCTAAACCTCTATCTAATTTAGAGATATAGAGAAACAGAAGTAAAAATTAGACCTCCCAAATATGCACTTTTACTCTATAGTTTTCTCTCTCTCCTGCTAAGTTGGACTAGTGGTTAACCTCATCCATTGTAGGACTTTTCTCCTCCCACTCTGGTAATCGGCATGCACGGCAAAGTCATTCTTCACAAGCTTGTGCTTGAAAATTTCACCTTTCTCCAAATTCAGTGTCCAACTTGTAAGGTGACTTAATACATGAGCCCCTTGACTATAAACAATCGTTACCCCTCTGCCTGAATCCGATGTTTTATTTTTTTGGTAAAGTAAAATCTTATGATAAAGTAATCCCAGCAGTCAAATTTTGACTTCACTGATATCTCAACTCACTTTACCTTATTTTACCTCATGAAAACAGGTGCATCTTCACTTTACCTAACCATTACTTTTTCCACTAATTGGCATTTACTTTACCTTACTTTATATTGGTTAAAAAATACCTTAGATAAAGTGGGCCTACAATACCTAGGCCCTTAAACGTGCATTTATAAGTAAATTAGTTTAGTTTTGGGCCTAACCTTAACACGTGCACTTTTTCCTAAACACTATATTTATTTGTTATTAATTTATTTTCTTATCATTAATATTTCAAAAAAGCATTCTTTCTTATTGATGATTAGTGTCTTATGTGGTTATGCCTAACAATAAAATAGTTGCATGGGTGCCTTTGAATCAAAGGGTTGGAACACACTGATGAGCCTCACTTTTATTCACCATGACTATGTAAGTATATCATATATATTTTTTTCTATTTAATAGTTTTTGATACAAAGTACTTTAGAAGGTCAAAAAATACATTTATATATTTTGGACTCATTTTATTCCTAATAATATTTTTTTTAAAATTATGTTTTTTTTTCTCGGGTTGGGCCCGGCCGCACTGAGGGATATTCCTGTACATCCTTCCCTCACCAGACTTAATGGGGCCCACCTAGGGACCCACTGATCATGGGACTTACGAGGGATGGAAAGAGACATCTTGGATGAGACCATATATCAAATATCAAATCTGGGGTCAATCACATGCCTCTAACTCCTTCATCCGTGGTCCACAAATTTAATGACTTTATATTAAAGGAAAAAATTTGACACTCGATCCAGCGGTCCAATCCATTTGGATAGGTGAAAATCCATTTGGTCTAGTGTACTTAAGGGTCTTCTATGTGTGTAGATGGTTCGAATGTGTTATAAAGTCAACCCTACTATGTTGTCCATTACTATAACATGGTGAGGATTGATGTACATGAATATTTTTCATATTCAGGTGAGAATTAGTTCTCACATATTATATGAGAATTTTTTTATGGGGCCCAATTGTGGGCCCTATTTGGGGATGGGACCATAGGGGTGGAAAGATCTATGTGAGACCACCCTAAGTATCAAATTTGACCCTAAACCCATGCCCCTTACCCTTTTATCCGTAGCCCACAAGTTTAATAGCTTCATATTCAAAAAAATATTAAACCCTCGATCCAACGGTTCAGTTTATTTGGATGTATGCCAATCCTTGGGATTAGTGACTATCAGGGGATTTCTTATTGGTTGATAGGTTTGGATGAATTGCTAGTTGGGCCCCGCAAAAAAAAAATTCATAGAATAGGTGAGAACTAGTTCTCACTTGAATATTTCTTATATATATAAAGAGAATTTTACAGGAGAAATCTCAAATTTTGGTCACTCCTTGCGAAGGGTCCTTGCAAGTTGTTCGGCACAAACTCAGTCTTCCCGCCACTTTTTTTATTTTTTTGGGTACTTTTTTCTTAGCGATGCTAGGGTCGCTCTTCACGTCTTCTTCTTCTTCGTCTCCTTCCTGTTTCTCAATAGCCCTCCCTCCATTTCTCACCCAACCCTATAGGTTTTCCATTGTTAATTTAGGTGGAAAAAGTTGTGAATAACAGTTTTACATTGGTGGAAAAAAAGCTGGAAATACTGGTTTTCCACTATGTAAAAGTTGTGAATATAGGTTTACCACCATTCATATCGGCTCAGCAGAAAGGTTGTGAATATAGGTTTATCCTGTCAAGCAGCCTCTATCTCGTTTTCTCATGAATGTGTTCATGGGTTGAGGATAAACTCTACATGATAATGTATGAGCATAAGATTGTTATTTGAACCATTCTTCCATATTATTTTTGTCATTTTTTTTTCTTTCCCGTCTCTTTCACTTTTTAAGATAAATCTTCAAAATATGAAAATAAGAAAGAAAGAAATTGTACATCGATAGGTAGTAATCTTTTTTATAAAGTATGTGGTACTGTTTTTCCAAGATGATTGAGAGAAAATGGGGGGGGGTGGCGGCTAAAGAAATGGGTGGGGTGGATAAAGAAATGGGTGGGAGATGAAGAAACAAAGGGAGTTCTATGTTTTCAAAAAATCGCGCAGAGCAACACTAGTCGGCTTCTATTAGACACGAGCGATGCTAGCGTTGCACTCTTCATCATTAAAAAAAACCGGAATAGGTCACCTTGTTTGTGATGTATAATCTATGGGGACCCTTCGCAATGAATGACCAAATTTCGAAATATTTTCCATAAAATCCTCTATATAATAATAGACAAAATGGCCAGGTTGGTATGGGCCAGGCTTAGTCAGGTCTTAGACCGGCTCTCAAAGTTGTGGGTTTCTCATAAAGGGCCCTACCCAAACCTCTGGCTCGGGCTTTAGGCCTCGTGGACTTGGCGGGCTGGATCGACCGCCCGTGCCCATTACTGAAGCTAGGGTTAGGGTTTTGCGTCCTATAAAAGCGCCTCCCTCTCTCATTTCTTCCTCCTCAGGCCTCCGAAGTAAAATACAGAGAGCGAGAGGCGATTCTCTTGCAGTTGCAGACAGCAGCAATGGTCTCTCTTACTTTGCTTCTTGATTTCATCCTTTTTCTTCTTCTTCTTCCTTACACTGATCTTGTTTTCCTTCTCTTATGCTTCGTTTTTCTCTTTGTTATGATTCTTTCAGGTGAAGTATTCGAGAGAGCCGGAAAACCCTACCAAGTGTAAGATCACTGATTTCCCATCCATTTCGCTCCTTTTCTTTACATACACGAGAATCTAGGGTTTTGTGATGTGGTTTTTGTTAGATTTGATCTTCTTTGCCTCCTATAAAATCTGTTTTGCACTTGAAAAGCTGTTTTTTTTTTTTTTTTTTGAATTTCCAATGATTCATGATTCCTTTTTTGGTGCCTGTGTAATTTTTCGGCTTGTATTTGATCTGGTTTGATTGCATATGAAGATCTGCAGTTACTTGTTTTTCTGAGTTTGTGCTTTTGCGAAGCTAGTAGATCCTGATTTTCTGCTTCGTATTGAAATGGAGGAGATGTGTATGGGAAAATCACTTCAGTGGGGTTGATTAATCAGTGGTCTGCTCTTCATATTCACCTTTTGATCCTTCATTTTTAACCCCTTTCATAGAAGAATGGCATTGCTTTGAAATCCTATGGATTCGACCAATTGAAATAATGGGACTTTAATCTCATTTACTGTGTTTCAATTTTTGTTCCCTTGTTGCATTTGTTATCTCACTTGCACATGTTCTGCTATATCTGTTATTAATTTCCTCATGAATGTGGAGATTTATGGCTCATTTTTTTAGAAATTTTGGTTATGACTATTCTTGCTTTTTGATGTTGTGATTTGTTGTTTTTTGTTTTCAGCCTGCAAGGCCAGGGGATCTGATCTGAGGGTCCACTTCAAGGTGAGTTGATATTATGTTATTCACTTTTTGCTCTATATGAACATGTCAATTTCTGTATGGCTCATTGTTGCAATTTTGAGGTCGGGTTTCCTCCGTACCTGTTTTACAGTATGATACCTTTCAGAGATTCAAGTTCCAAGATTATTGAAAGTTCATTTGAAATGTTACTGCCCAATGATAAAATATTCTGATACATTTTAATGGTTCCAAACACATCAGATACTGCTACAATTATCAGTTTCATGGTGGTGGGTCTTTGAACCTGAATAAAAAAAGCAGGGGTTTGTTGTCTTACGAATAAGTCTCTCGTAGACTTCAGGGGAATGTTATTCCATTGTTATTGGGTGAACCACTGTAGGCTTTGTCAATGACAAGAGGTTCAGTAAATAATGGCACATTGGAAGCTTCAAACCATTTTTTTAGTTGAAAATCTGATTTTTCAGGCATCTTCCAAACACATCAGATACTGCTACAATTATCAGTTTCATGGTGGTTGATCTTTGAACCTGAAGAAAAAAAGCAGGGGTTTGTTGTCTCTACGAACAAGTCTCTCGTAGACTTCAGGGAAATCAAATTCCATTGTTATTGGGTGAACCACTGTAGGCTTTGTCAATGACAAAAGGTTCAGTAAATAATGGCACATTGGAAAGCTTCAAACCATTTTTTTAGTTGAAAATGTAATTTTTCGGGCATCTTCCAAACACATCAGATACTGCTACAATTATCAGTTTCATGGTGGTTGATCTTTGAACCTGAAGAAAAAAGCAGGGGTTTGTTGTCTCTACGAACAAGTCTCTCGTAGATTTCAGGGAAATCGAATTCCATTGTTATTGGGTGAACCACTGTAGGCTTTGTCAATGGCAAAAGGTTCAGTAAATAATGGCACATTCAAACTATTTTTTTAGTTGTAAATCTAATTTTTATCCTTTAATCATAGACTCTGGCTACATAAACCTTGAGTATATATATTTTCTTTCCCAAATTTACAGTATCAAATTATATTTATGCAACTATATTTTTTCCTGGTATACTTCTTTTATGTTTGTGCCTGAAGAAAAAAGCAGGGGCTTGTCGTCTTTCGGACAAGTCTCTCGTAAACTTCAGGGAAACTCATCCCATTGTTATTGGGTGAACCGTTGTAGGTTCTCTGTGACAAAAGGTTCAGTAAATAATGGCACATTGTAAACTAAACTTCACATAATTTTAAACATAAAAAGTCTTGTCGGTGAGATCCAGATTGCTGTAATATATGCCAAAATGGTTTCATTATCCTTTTGAGTGTTTTTTAATTAATTTGTATTGCTATCTTTGTAAATCTTACTCTTAAGTTGAACTGAAAGGGTTCTTTGAAGTTCAGCAGAAGGTTTGAAGGTCTTCATTATAATTATAATAATTTGGTTTTTTTATTTTTTTGGGGTGTTTATTTTTTTAGATGTTAAGCGGTCATTAAAATTTGTTGAGTTGCAGGGTTGCATATCAGACATACTCCTTTGCTAGTTTGTTTCTCTTTGAGTTTCATCCATGATCATCTGGGGAAGGTTTGGATGCTTTGATTCCTGGCCTGTATGTGTGCAAGGTTGCTAGGGTCTACCTTCCACCACAAGCATAGTTATGACTGTTTTTGGTTCACGTTGGATAGTTGAACCTGAAGGGTACAAGGGGCTTGTTTTCTATAGGAACAGGCCTCATCAACTTTTCAGGGAGATCACTCCCGTTGTTATCAGGCAAAACTCTATGATTTTCGGATAACAAAATGTCCTGCAAATGATGGTGTTCTTTTCAATTGATGTCGTTTAATGGATAGATTCTGTGAACTAGAATGTTGCTTCTGTAGCCTGTTTAGACTTTGGATTTCTGTATTGTACCTCGGGATGGGCAGAATGTTTGTACTTATTAGGAAACTCGTGGACCTGGATTTGTATTTTTGCAAACTAGCAGATGTGGATTGAAGTTGTTAAAACCCTCTTTATGTTGATGCTAGTTTGTCACAAGACCTTATTGTTGTGTGTTTTATATTTATTAATTATGTGCCTATACTTCTCGTGGTGCTAGAGTGGGGTGTTATGATGTTATTAAATGTTGTTGAGACTGCAGAATGACAAATGATGACATCAGTAGTTATACTAAAGAATTGTTGGTGCGATGTACTGTTTTTCTGATTGTAATATTTTGTTATAAATCTTATTTTCTTCTCTCTGTTTTTAGAACACTAGGGAAACTGCCCATGCACTTAGGAAGCTGCCTTTGACCAAGGCTAAGAGGTATCTTGAGGATGTCATAGCTCACAAGCAAGCCATCCCCTTCCGTCGGTTTTGTAGAGGTGTAGGACGTACAGCTCAAGCAAAGTCACGCCATTCGAATGGGCAGGGCCGCTGGCCTATGAAATCTGCCAAGTTCATTCTGGACTTGCTAAAAAATGCGGAGAGTAATGCAGATGTATGTTCCATTACATATATGGTCAATATCTGACTATCCATTCATTTATGTTTCTGAGTTCATATTGTGAATCATCTTTCAGGTAAAAGGTTTGGATACGGATACTCTGTTCATCTCTCACATTCAGGTAAATCAAGCACAGAAGCAGAGGCGCAGGACGTATCGTGCTCATGGAAGAATTAACCGTAAGTTTTTCATTTTCACTCAGATTTTTTACTTTCATTCATTTTGGGCTTCCTTGCAACAAATATGCTCTTTTCATCTAAATATTATACTCGCTGTGGCAGCCTATATGTCATCACCATGTCACATTGAGTTGATTTTGTCTGAGAAGGAAGAGTCTGTAAAGAAGGAGGTGAGTCTTTTTACTGTAAATGCTTATTCACATATTAGCAAAAATCCTCTTGGCAATGTCAACTGAATTTCTCCATTTATACCAAAAAAAACTGAAATTCTCCATTGTATTTTACTAAAAGCAGCACTTTTTCTTGGTCTGTGATAGAATTTCATCTACAAAAATAGATTTTGCAAAGCATTTATTCAGTGTAAGAGTTATGGTATTAAAGAATAAAACCGTGGGAACAACTAAAAACAGAACAGAAAGAAAAAAATTGGGTGGAAATGAACTCAGAAAAAAAAAAAGCCTGCATGTACTAAAAGCACCAAAAAAAAAAAAAAACTTGGCTTTATTTTTTAAATAAGTGCACCCTCCATTTTTTATTCTGGACGATTGGGCCTAATTTTTTTTTATCATTATCGTCATTGTTGACATAAATCATAATTGGATCATTATTCCATAACTGGGTTGACTTTGTGAATTCTATTTCACCCGTATTTCTTCCTTGCATGATTGTGATGAATTCTACAATCTGCTTATTATTGCCGTGGAAAATCTTGTGAAAATAGCACAACTAAAAATACTTCAATAACTCAAAAAATGTGAAGGCTTTTGTCAAAATTTACCAGGAAACTTCAATTCCTGCTTTCCATGGCATCATTTCTGTATATTGCCAAAAATGACAATGTCATAGGAAATTCTAGCGTTATGGGGAAAAATGAGAAAAATCTATGACTTGATTATAATAAACATTATTTTATATTTATTGTGATACTATTTTTTTTTAATTATAAAATATTGATTTATTTTCCATTGTTTTTTCTGATGAGTTCCCTATAAAGTGAAAATTTAAAAATACACTGACATTTCCTTATAAGTTATTCCCAATAATGATGTCAAAATATTGGTATATTTCTGGATGGCATTTTTTTATGACAAGTGATGCTGATCTTTATAAAATAGTAATAATAGCGATTTTTGTGACACATTTTTCCCAATGATTGTATTTATCTTGATTTACAGTTTTCATGTGCACGGGTTGCAAGTTATACTGCAATTTTTAAGATTATACATGTCAGAGAGAGAGCTGGATACATGTATTGCATTTTTTTTGGTAAATGCTGGATGGATGACTTTTTTTTTTTTTTTTTTGCAGCCTGAGACACAGTTGGCTCCCAGGAAGACCAAGAAAGCTAAAGCACTTCGCAGTGGCACCTCTTCTTGAAACCATTTCAAGGATTTCCTTTTTCCCCCCTCTTATTAAGCAAAGAACAAGAATAGTAGGTTCAGTTTTATATTCTCTCCATTTCATGGAATTGTTAAGATTATGATGGTGGTTTCCATCCGGAGAATACTTTTTTGTTTCATTTGAGTGCATGTATTTGGATAATGTTTTGGCCTTTATAGGAGACCTCAATTGATTCGGTTTTCGACGCATGGGCATTTAATTTCCTTTATTGCAAGGTAGAATTTAGGGAAAAAAACCTTTTTCTGGAACGTTCTAATTGAATCCTTAGAAACTGGCGATTGTGAATGGCGTCTCTGATGTTGAAGAATTTTGTGTCAAATCCTTTTTTTTTTTAAATCTTGGGAGTAGCAGGTCATATTCCGAAAAAAATTTGCAGTGTGGATTCATCACTTGTTTTCAAAAATCCTCTTTTAACCTATTTGACTCCACTGGCTGGTCCGTCCCCGCTCCTACCCTTTTCCCAGTAGTAAGGCAGTTCTACAGTGATCTCCATGTGATTATGGGGGTGACTGATTCTTTCAATTTTTTCCATTCATGTGCGCTCCTGAGTTACAATCCCAACCTTCATTTTCTTTATAAGGTTAAAAGAATGGCTGGGGGACAAATTTCAGCCATTGATTTATCACAAATTTGAAACCTTTTTCTTTGGAAGGCTGGATCATGAGAAAATTTCAAAATAAATGTTAAAACTATACGATGGTACCGTGAAATTTATGGGGGCAATGTACGTTTTATTTTTAATTTTTCTCCCCATCGTGGGCTAGATTATGCAGATTTAGAGATCTAGTATTTTAATATTTGTGGGCTCCTAAATCACGATCAAAACAACGTGTGTAAAAATGGTGGAACTGTTGGATTAATACATGGTGTGAAGCTGCTAAGTTAGTTAAACATGGAATACGCTAATTGGTTCCCTTATAAATCCTCATTGATTTGGAGATTAGTTTCCTTTCCTGTTTTACAGTACATGCTATTTTTTAGGGAAGTGGTCTCGTTCCTAGTTCTGGCCTCTTTTTTTACAGTGGTTAGAACAAAAGCATCAACAGAAGTTATTTGAGTCTTGGGGAGTTTTACCTGTCTGCCTTTTCATAATAATCATTTATAACCCGTTTATTCAGTTAATTTTATAGTTAGTGGTTAACTAACGGATGTAGCTAATGGTCCTGTGTTTAAACCTTGACCTGACCAATTTCTACAAATTCAACCCTCGGCCTTGGATGAACTGAGCTCTAGAAAAGTCTATAAACATCAACAGAAACACCACAAGTCATTAGTCTTAGTGGTGTTATTTTGAAACCCATGGTGGTTAACCTTTTCCTTTTACCATAAAAAAAAAAATAAAATTGGGGCTGGCTAATTCCTTAATAACAGAACCAGAGTTTTTGTTTGGATCTTTGGACATAAGGAGCTAATACAAGTCTGCATATATGAGGTTTGCATTTCGTCAGCTGTATACTACAGCTTTGTTCTTCGCAATAGTGGAAAATAATTTTTGGTCTGGGTGGGTGCATGGGACACATTTTTTTCGTAAATGTTTTAAAACCTTTTAAGACTTGGACATAATCAGTAACTCAACTGAGACACCAAGTTTTTGGTCTAACTCAGTCACACTGCTTTGACAAGATAACCAGACATGTAAAGTCAATTCGCCCAAGTCTTAAAACAAAGTCAAACGATACTGTGCAAAAATGGAACATACAAGATTAATAGCGGCTATGATCATTAAAATAACAGCATTATGAACAAAAATATACAATTGAGAACATTTCAACACTGAAAGGATGCATAAACACATACAGAAATATAATTTAACCACTAACAAAAAAGAAAGAAAATCAATAATAATACATACATCCATATTCCACTCAAATCACTTGGCTTATGTGGAGCTGCAACATCTTTATTCCTGTCCCTCCCGCACTGAACCCATTACATTACATTACATCTCAATATCGTCTAATTGTGGCATTGGAAACCGCAAAATGGCTGCAACTCCTGTCAGCTGTGCTAATTCTGCTCATGTGCATTTAATGAAGGGGAAAAAAAGAGTCAATTCTCAATTCAAAAACATCCAGGCCACCCATGCCCCCAGAAGGCACCCATGAAGCTTTCCAGTGAGTATGTTTTTACAGAATCTCATGAAGATCTTTTTGTGGACCCCACATGTGTTGCATTCAGACCTTTTATGCAAGCCCAACCCAGTGGGATCGGGAGTCACCAAAAATTAGCCGATCTGGATGATGATAACCATCAATTGAAGCGCCCAAAAGTTCAACAGATGAAAAGTTTTTGGTGATTTAATCCAGATGTTAATATCACTCTGACGAGGATTGAAATTTGGATATGTACCAAAATTCATGATGAGTACGTGTACATTCACCAGATGTTGTGCCCCCAAAAGGATCTCTAGAAGACTATCATGTCCATGATTTGTTCTATTTAAGCATCCCTAATCCATGCACAGCATGACTAAGAAATTTAAGAACAAAAAATAAAAAAGAGATTAAAAAAATTAGAGAACACTACACTCACGTTCTCCAGATGGATGCATTGTCGAAAATATGTGCACGTTGCCCCCACCAGCTTTGACAGAGTCGACAAAGTTCACATATTTTTTCCTCATGTCTACATCCGAGCTTCTGGATTAATGAAGAGAAAAGAGAACTCAGTTTTAACAAAGATAAACAAGACCTGTTTCTATGTACAACTTCATACAAACATATTAATAAATCTGCCATAAGAGAAGAAATCAACGGACAGGCTTTATTTTTATAATTGACAATGACAATGAAAAACCAAAGGAAAAAGATTAACAAAAACCCATAATTGAGCAATTGGTGAGTCAGTCGTGGACATTATTGGATCCGAGTTCGTGCTCATAACCTAAGAAATATGAAATAGCCAAGCTTTATATTTATAATTCACAAGACCGAAAAATCGGAGGAAAAAGACCAACAAACACCCATAATCTAGCTACAGGAGTCCCTCGTAGCAATGTTTGCAATAGATGGTGTTCATAAGAGAAGAAATCTGAGTTAGACAGGCTTTATTTTTATCATTCACGTGTTTGCAATAGAATCGTCGCCTAAGTGGCAACCATCACACCTCTACAGAGTTGACAATGAACATTTTAGTCTCAATCCTAGGACTCCTGAGACCATCTTCTCCTGAATACTGACATTTCTCTCTTTTTCTAGTATCATCTGCAATTTTTCTCTATAATATTTTCTTCTTCATTTTTTCCTTATTTTTTTTAAATCTAGATTGAGGGGAGAAGACTAAATATCTTCACCTTTAAATTCCACCATTTTTTTTTTTGTGCTACTTTTAACAGTAAATTTAAAATTGACATAGCCTACGTTCACCGTAAGGTTTAATCATCAAAAGTCAAATCATAAATCACAAGATTCATCAGGAAAAATCATAAGACTCTTAAAAGAATGGAATTCAAGAATAAGACCAATTGTCTTTCACAGAATATGATTCAAATAGTAACCTGGAAGGGTCTGATTATAATGTTTCACTCTATTTCAGATATCAAGATTCCTGTCTTATACAAACAGGTTTCATTAAGTCCGCAGTTATGGAAACCTCAGTTTGTTCAGGTAACATAGATAAGACTCATAAGAGACAATAGGCAACACTAAAATGGGTAACTAGTGATTTGGAAGACATTAGGCATTCTAAATAAACTTGAACAGTTAAATGAAAGGCCAGCAATAAATCTTGTTATATATTACTGAAGTAAGGCAGTCTAGCACGCCAAAATGACAAGCAACTACAGAACATAAAGATAGGGAAGAACAAAAACAAGCCTAGGGAAGAGCAGGGAAAATCAAACATCAGCACAAATCTCCACATTAAAGTTTGCTCTGTATTATATTTAACATAAATGAGCAGGCACTAATATCTTTTTGAAACTTAATATACCTAACCATGAAACTAGTAGTCTATACATTAATTATCCATCTGCAAATATCAACTAGAATTATAAAGTAATTACCTCAAAAGATCATCAGTTATTAAAAGAGCTTGAACGGCCATACTTTCATGGGCAACCTCAACATGCTTGGGCCCATAACAAGCACGAGCTGGGTCCTACAAGCATATGCAAAAAAATTAGAAGCAGAAACCAAGCAGACAAAAACCTCTGGTTGTAGACAACACTATGGCCAATAATAATCAAAGGAACTCTGGGATTAAGATACAATAACCTGTAAGGATATGTAAAATGTACAGTGGCTTATAACAATGAATATCAGAGACAGTAGGACCCTTTTTTCGATAACCAGTACGACCCATAATTTAATTATCTATACATATAAACCAATAATGACATACATGAGAGAGAGAGAGAGAGAGTTGGTACTACAAAAGTTCTGAGAGAGAGAGTTGGTACTACAAAAGTTCTACTTTTTTTTTTTTTGCGAGCAGCAGAAACAGAATCAATCTACGCTTATGATTTTAAAAACAAAATTCAAAATAACTGGCATGGCCATGACATTTCTTTTAGCAACCAATAAAAATTACCAATGACAAACAATAAGTTCATGAGCTTCCAAGTTGGCGATCTTCATTGGTTGCTAAAAGAGAGAACGAAATGGAGATCAAGGTCATCTTTTCCATACTGCAAACTGCAACCCTCCCTGATTCTCATAGGAAGAACTCAACTACTTGTGTCTGGCTAAAATGGAAAGAAAACACACTATCACATCATTGCTCATTGGTAAGTTCCCTTTTACAAAGGAGAAACAATATCTTTATAAGCTCGTAAAATCATTGTTTATTAGCTTATGATTAATCTAATGAGAAGCAGAAGTCCTACTTGGTCTTGTCAAAACCAAAAGAAGTTTAAACTAAAAGCTCTTTGTGAAAAAAGGGAAAATCTTAAATGGGGTCCTCATGGCTAAAGAATTTATTGACTCAAAGAGCTCTAGAAAGTAGGGTGTAATCTCAAAGCAGAGTCAGTAGACATAGAAAAGATATGTGATCATGTTGGGTGGAAATTTGTGGATGATATTTTGGGAAGAATGGGCTTTGTGGATGGGATTTCAGGTGGGCTGTGATGAAAAAGCTGTTTTGATGCAGAGTGGGTTTTGAATCAAGATTTCAAAGTGGCCAAAGCCTACATGAAGCAGATTGAGCATCGCAAGAAGGCCTGCAAGTGTTTAAACAAGAATTGATAGAGATTTGGAGCACAAACAGTCTCAAATATTAAAAGAAATATGATTTGAGGTACCGTTTCAGGAAAAGAGAGAAGCAGAGGGTTGTTTATGCAATTTTCAAAAATTCTAAAGACCCAAATAAAGTCTCACGTGCAGTATGTCTGAGCAGCAGGTTGGTCAAAACCAGCCCAACCCACAAGGGTCACCCATTAAGTCCCCTTTCAAATTGTTGCATCCTCTTCATGACCAAGTGGACCATATCGACCCCATACCAGATCTACTGCAAGATGTCCCTGATGACCACAATACAGAGAATTTCTAATTTTCTTTATTTCTTTTAAGTATTTTGTGACTGTTTTGATCAGGAAACAATATCGAAGAGTTTTTATTGTTGTAGGGGTCTTATTTAGAGGGTTTTTAGGGTTGTATGGAGGTCTTTTGGCATTATATAAGCAATGTACTAGCACAATAACCTGTACTAAACACGGGCATTCCTACCCATAATGTTTGTACAAAATAAATATTAATTTAAATTAAACTTTCATAAATTAAAAGTCTAAATGATATAATTAAATTCTAACTAAATGATAACTACAAAATAAAAACAATTAATAATTTTTCATATATTAAAACACGATTAATAAATTAAAACTACAACGCCACATAAGCATAAGCATGAAAAAATAGCAACAGCAGTATTAATAGGGGTCAACATTCTATAAATATAATTAGTTTTAATGAATATATTGTAAATAAAGTTGAACCGACGTCAATGTTTAAAAAAGTTATAAGACCCCATGTAGCAACGGCCCCGCCCCATCTAAGTGCTTTTGTTATTTTTTTAATAAATTTTTATGTGAAGTGTTGTGTGGTGTTTTGGGTAGGTTAGGTACTCTAAAAGGCTAGAGGTCATGAGTTCAAACCTCACAACCTATATATTTTAGCTTTTTATCTAGGCTCCATAAAAAAAAAGTCAAAATTGAAGGAATCCGGTCAAAATTGAATCAAGAATGCTTGGCTTTAATATATTATAAAGGTCTCCAGTACTGTTCACGCTACAGTAACAGTTTTACATTTTTCAATTAAAACACAGCAGTGTGTTTCTTTTCCTCTCCCTTAAGGACTGTTTGGGTAATTTACATGTATAGTGAAGTGAAGAGAACAGTCAATTCAAGAGAGAATAAAGGAAGTTAGTGTCATTTGGATGCAAAGGTGATTGAGAAGGCCTTAAGGTCAGTATTTGGGTCGATTTGAGTTGTTCCTTGCTTATTTATCAATTCTGGAATTTCTATTTTTTCTACAAATCTATTGTTCGTTGGATTGTTGGGTGACTTAGTTTATTTGGGCTCACAATCGATTGGATTGTGCTTCCACATAGTGCGTCATGTTTTCACTACAGTTTTTCAATGATACAATCTTGTTTAGTTCAACAGGTTGGGAGGACATTGCTACTGTGAAAAGAATTTTGAGATATTCTGAGTTCTGAGCCGTCTTCAGGATTGAAGATAAATTTATCCGAGAGTGTGACTGTAGGGGTGGGTTGATCTAGAGAGTTAATCCAGCCTTCATCAGTTCATCTAATAGGATAGGCTGGATTGCAGGATCGGTTGACTTCCAATTGTTATCTGGGATTGTCCATTGGTGTCAATCCAAGGTTGAAAACCTTTTGGTATCCTGTTGTAGAAAAATCTGAAAAGAAGCTATCTATATGAAGATGCAATTTTTGCCCTTTTGAGGGTCAAATTAACTTAATCAAAGCCATGTTTCGTAATCTTCCAGTTTATTATGTGCCCCTAACTAAGATGCTTAGGGTGGTGTTGGAAAGTTCAGATTTGAGTCCGAAGAAATTTCTTCCGTGGAGAAAAATGACAAAAAATGCATATGATGAAGTTGTAAAGGCCAAATCTCTGGGAGATTTGGGTTGGGAAGTTTAATGCACAAAAATTGGGGGCTGTTAGCCAAATGGTGGTGGGGCTTTGATGACAGAAAGGAGGTTTTGTGGATGTGAATTATTCTCTCGAAATATGAGAGGATGAGTGGGGTTGGGTAATTGGGTTCCTAAAACAGCCCCCAGGTACAGGCGGTCGGGGTGTTGGCGCACCATTTCTTGTGTCAGGGATGAGTCTAGCGTTCATGTTCAAGTTTTCAGAAAAAGGGTGAGTATCAAAGTTGGGGTGGAAATGGAGTTATGGATTATTTCCTAGGTTGTTTAGGATAGTATCTAATAAAGATTCTTAGTCAAAAACGATTTATGGAAGTTTGGGGGACAAGGTTGTCTGGCAGTTATCCGTATGGAGAGTTTGTGTTGGTTCAGGACTAGGATTATGTGCCCCCCGTCGACTCTACTTTCTGAGTTTCCTTTCTAACGTGTTTCTTTGCAAGGAAAAGGTGGGACGTCCACATATAAAAATCATGCACAGCCTGTAAGTTTTTTTGTTATGTCCTATTATAAGGCTCTAGACTCGTCTTCAGTTAGCAGTCCATCTTATTCGCTTATTTGGATTGGCTCAGTTCCTCTTGGACGGGAGCCATTTTTCTAGTTGGCAGTTGTAAGAAAAGTGTCTCCAGTAGATAATCTCAGGAGGGGATTCAACTAATCATTGTGTGCGTGCGCGCGCGCGCGAGAGAGAGAGAGAGAGAGAGAGAGAGAGAGAGAGAGAGAGAGAGAGTCAATCACTAAAGTATTTTTCTACATTATGACATAACTTCTTGTATTTGGTATCATTTTTTCATGACATGTGACATAGCTTGGTGTATGCTCGGCACTTCAGGTGAATTGGTGGGCGACTGGAGGGCGAGTCCATTTCGTGGGTATGGTTTTATGCTTTGGTAGCTCATTCCCTATATATTGTGGTCAGTTTGGAGAGAGAAATTGTAGCATTTTTAAATAGGCTATCATTGGGAAAGAGTTTTAGAATTTGAACTTGAACGGAGGCTTGCATGGTTTATGGTACTGCCAAAGAAAAGAAGATAGAGAAGTGGTCACCTCCTCACAGTTAGTATGTTGAAATTTAACGTGGATGAGGTGGCTAGAGGTAAGCCAGGGCCAGCAGGCACAGGGGGCATTCTTCGCAATTTTGAAGGCCAGACTTGGCTCACGTTTTCTAAATCAGTTGGAGCTAAAGATTACATGGAAGCAAAGGTAATCGTTATACTGAGAATACGTTTGCAAGCTTTTCAAGGTTGGTGGATGGTGGTAGGTGAATAGGTGACCTTTTCTAATGCAATTTAGTAGGTTGCCAGTGAAGTTGGAGGGCCTTAAAAATTCCAATACTACCTAAATGAGATTAAATCATTGATGTCTCATATCAAGGTGGAATCTTAGCATGTTTTTCGGTTGGCAAATGAAGTGACAAATACTTAGGCTAAGGGCAGGATGTCTAGTGCTGAAGCCTGAAGCTCTTATTATTCCTAATACGCAATTGGGTTTATGCTGTTATGTGTTTGTTGTGTTGTTATGTTCGTGATAGTGCTCTTATTTGCTGCCTTCTATTTCTTTTTATCTATTTCTATCATGTAACGTGTGCTCTTCTTCCCCTTGGTGATAACGTTTACCAGTTAAAAAAATATCGATATATACGGGCAGCTTAACACTTGGAAATGGAAGAACAAAGATTTCTTTAAGATCCTTGCCTCACATTTTTATTAATTGTCACAACTCACAAATATTAAAGCTATCAAACACTAAGGGGCCATCTCAAGTGTAGAACCTCACATTTGAAAGCGTATTGAAGAAAGCTTTTAGAGCTTGAACCTGTAAGATAAACAGCATGAGGACATTAATATTCATAAGAAAATGTCCCACTTCAAGCAGAATGAATTTAACCATACTGGGCATACCTCTTGTGCAGCTTTTGTATCCTTTATTAAGGACAAGACAGATGGGGTATCTAAAACCTCCTTCAAACTATGCCTTCACACAAAAAGTTAGTTTGAATTAAAATGGGAAAATCAGCTGATTTCTAATTATATTTTGTTATCTTGAGAAATTAAAATATGAGGAATTAATTATAATATTAGATATCTATGCACTTCAGCAGTACGCACCAACACTATTATGCACAGATAATAATTTCTAGACAAGCTTCTCCCAGCTGCAGCTGGAACTACCTAAGGGAGTACAAGCATGACCTACCGCAGTTTCGGGCCCATGTGTGTGTCACAGTATTGACTTAAAACAATGACTGTATCAACTAAAACAACAAAGGAGTAAAAAGTATGCCTCACAGTACATAGGTAGGTAGATAAAAGAGGGCCTAGTCACATGAATCTTTTCCTCAATATAAAAAAGATGAAAGGGAAAGGTAGGTGAAACATTCTATATTCTAATTAGTCAGCAGCGAGTCAGAGGACAAATATTTTAGAAGTGACAAAAAAATGTTAGATTTATAGGTCATAAGAATGTGTTATCCAATATTATCAGAGATTTGTAATTGCTCCGAAGGTGAAGTTTCATGTAACTATAGAAAATCTGACATAAAATGATCTGCTGTCACTGTGAAAGGCCTATGAACAGTGTGCTGCTGTTGGCATGACTGATAGAATAATGTACTAGACCACCTTTACTAATCATTACAAGAGTGCTGAATAATAATATGTTAGATATAAGATAGTAACCAAATAATGTTTTCAAATTAACGTCATAATACAATTACAAAACATGTTTACAAATGGTTAAGTTACCAAAAGCATACTTGTATCCAGAAGTAGCATGTGCAAGAATTATATGTTGTTTGTTCTCAATAATAGGTCTCAGTTGTCGTCGCTCTGCCTCCAATAGCAAGTAGCTCCGGAATTGATCCTGCAAGACATCAAAGATGAAAATATAAAAGACAATCCATTTGCATTTCATCCATTATGATGCAAACAAACACTAGATCTGCTGACCACGACAAAGTATAGGCAAGAAACTTAAGATTTGGAGTGTGAATGCACAAAAAAAAAAAAAAAACTTTGTTCAATAAATAAAGTCTTAAATAGAAAATTTTCTAATCAGAGAAGCAAAGAAGTATGCCAAACAACATTAAATAAACACAGTAGGTAACAGAAGAAAAGAAGTGAACACGAAGCAGCACAATTTAATAGGGCGAAAAGGCAATCCCATGATCAAGATTAAGTTTTGACTTCTGTATAGCTCAATTATGCTTTGCTGATAGACCACTGGCTCAAACCCTTTTTGAATTAACTAATCATCCAAAATTATTGAAAAGGGCATCCCACTAGGGCGCAAAATACAAACTAGGGAAGTAAACAAGTTTAACAAAAATGGACGATCACTGGGTTTTTTTGGTTTTTTTTTTTTTTTGTTCTACCCATCCATGGCCATGGCTTACGGGCTATACAAAGGCCTTAACCTGAACTCGCTCTTTCTGGCTGAATCTGTGGAATAGAGCAAAAATAATGCAAAATAGCCTTATCTCAAAAGCACCGGTCAGCTTTACTTTCTAAAGAGTTCTCTCTTGTACTGCAGTGAATTCCAAAGGATATTCCTGATACCAATAAAGAGAAAAATCGGAAAAAGAGAGTTCACCAGTTACCCATGAAAGAAGAGGAAGAAGAAAGAAGAAAAGAAGAAAAGGATATTCTCTGTACCAATAGTTAAGTGAGACTGTCATCGTTCATCAGTATCATTCTAATTCATGTGACAAGCGCCTAGCATGAGGTAAGATCAGTAATTTAACTATAACTTCATTAAATTAGTGGTCAAAATGAAACACCTACAAACATACAAAGCGAGAAGAGGTTTTCGTCAGGGGAAGGTGGGGTTGGTTTACAGGGGAGGGAGCTATTACCCAAGTTGATGGGTTAAGGCTCTAACTGATGAGAGCTAATCTTTTGAACCTTCAAGCAGCGGCAGAATCAGTTGCCACCCCCTCAACTAAGTGTCTCACTCCTTCTTAAAAGAAAGGAGTGGAACTCCCTCATGGGATCCACATCTTAAAAATCCAAGCCGCTAAAAATGAGGTCCCTCTTCTCAATTGGGGTGTCCCCAAATTTTACTCCAATAGGAATTTGTCCACCATAAAATTGAGCATATGATTAAAAATGTCATTTGCCAAATCCTGTAGTAGCACCAACTCCTATTGGAGTAAAATTTGGGGGAAGTCCACTTAAAGGGAAGACACTTATTCTCAGCAGTATGGGTACTCAACAGGTGGGTCACACTTTAGAGTTCCACACCCATCATGGGAAGTGTGGGTGGGTCACACTTTATTCATCACTTGCATTACCATATCATTCACACCATTACTGTTCACCTTCTCATGGGGTTGGTGAATGGTTATCAATGGCGTCCTCCCAACCATCCATGCTTACTGCAAGCGTCATGGCCCATCAAACAATCACAACTCCACCAAAAGAAAATGTTTTAAATAAAAGATATGTAAAAAAATGTTTTTAAATAATTAGTAAATATAATAAATATAAAGTATTATTGGTGCCCCCAAAAGAAAATCCCAGCTTTACCACTGCCAGTTGACTATCTCTTGCCCCACTAGAAGAATATCCCAGCTCCACCACAGCCTTCAAGTGTGTTGGGTCTCATTTGTTTAGGCTGCTTGTGGCAGTTGTAAAGAGATTGAAGAAAATTTAGAGGAATTTTCTTCTCGAAAGGGAATAAGATAATAAGTTGTATTTACCAAGTTAGAGGACATAATGAAACCGCCAAGTGACGGGTTTGGCAATATGAAGGTGCCACGAGAGGAAGTTAGCTCCCGCAGGTGAGGCTTGAAAGCTGCAAGATGGGTTGTGAGAAGAAAGGGGTATTATACGGAAGGTTATGTCAACAGTCATAGTATGTTTGGGATGGAAAGAGCAGAACATGGTCTTCAAAACAAGAGGAGCATTTAATAAGATGGTTCAGAATGTGAGGCTTGCAAGATGGGTTGTGGGAAGAAAGGAAAAGAGGTGATTCCATGTTCACCCCTCCCCAGGGTACACTCGAGTTCAATGTTGAAGGATGGCTGGAGGCAATTAATGGGCAATAGGTATACCAGATTTGCATGACCATAATGGGGAGATCTGAGAAGTGTTCTTCAGCCTGTGGGAATCAATGATGCTAATGAGGTGAAATGCAAGTCATTAGAACAGCTATGGGAATATTTTTCCAGAGATTTTAAAGACAGTCTCGTTACCACGAGATTCCATGAATGCAATTTGGAAGGACAAGGTCAAGGAAAAATGATGCAATACGGAAGCCAAAAAAGGTCCCTGGGCCCACATGATGGACCCAGCCATCCAACTCAGTCCTTTGGGTTCAGTCCACAGGCCCAATTGGCTAAGAAGCTACTGTGGCATGCTAACCTTTCAAAAAAATATATATTTCTAATTTATTGTGGATCGATCCCAACAACATATGAGTGATCTTCGAATCAAATGGAGCGCCGACCTTCAGGGATTCACTTCAGTCTCCGTCGTAAAGCGGTAAAGATAATATGGTAGCTAATGCATTAAGTCGTTGGTAACATCTCACTACTACGGCAGTCACTGGACCGAGTTTTGAGCAAATAACGCAAGAGTATACAGATGACAAAGATTTTGGCACAATCTATTCATATCTTCTTAATGGTGACCAGGATAAGCACCCTCATTACAACATACATCATGGATTCTTATTCAGAGCTAACAAACTTTGCCTCCCTGCTACTTCTATTCGAGAACCCGTTGTTTGCAAATTACATTCAGGAGGTTGTAGTGGTCACTTGGGACATGACAAGACACTTGCTCGTGGATGATCGCTTTTATTGGCCGCATATGAGAGTTAATGTTATCAGCATTTGTGAAAGATGTTGCACCAGTCAATTGGCTAAAGATAACAAAAAGAATATTGGGTTATATCAGCCATTGCCTATTCCTAATGCACCATGGGAAGATATCGGCATGGACTTTGTGTTAGGACTTCCAAAGATTGCAAAAAAAGTTGATCCCGTCTTCCTTGTTGTTGATCATTTTTCTAAAATGGCACATTTTATTCCATGCAACAACACAACAGATACTTATAAAGTAGCTCAACTATTCTTCCAAGGAAGTTGTTCATCTACATGGCCTTCCCAAGACAATCGTTTCAGATCTTGACACCAAGTTTATGAGTTACTTCTGGAAGACTTTGTGGATGACAACAAAGACAAAGCTTCACTTCTCTACTACTTACCATCCACAGACTGATGGACAAACCAAGGTTGTTAACAGAAGCCTTGGACAATAATTAAGGTGCCTTGTACGTGATCATATCACCACATGAGATCAAGTTCTACCTATGGCTGAATTTTCTTACAAGAATTCAGTCAATCACTCCACAGGCATCTCCCCATTTTAAGCAATCACAGGTGTTCAACAGTGCTTGCCAATTAAACTTGTTCCCTTGCCTCTTGAAGCGTGCCTTGGTGCCGAAGCAAATAACTTCATCAAACACATGCAACAAATACATGATAAAGTTCGACGTCATATCGCCGCTAGCAATGACAATTACAAGGCTCAAGGAGATATCGTTACGGTACGTATCCATCCGGCAAGGTTACTGCTAGGAGCTAACAAGAAGTTGCATCCAAGAAATACATGTCCTTTCTAAGTGTTGAAGAAGCGTAGCTCCAATGCCTATACTCAAGAGTTACCATCAGATCTTGGTATGGGTCCCACGTTCAATATTGCAGATCTCACTCTACCGTGGGTATGATAATGAGGAAAATTATGAAGAACAAGCCATTACATTACCAGTTGCTCCATCGGCAAATAAAATCATTGATGTTCTTGATGATCAGATTGTTTCTACTCGTCAAGGAGGATTCCAGAAGTTCCTTATCCGTTGGCAGAACCGTCCAATCTCCGATGCTACATGGATCACTGCTACCGATTTCTAGCATCTGAATTCAGATCTCTATGAACGTTATCAAGTTATTAACTCGCCGGAGTAGAGTTCTTCCAAGCCGGGGAGAGTTGATGCAGTATGGAAGCTTAAGTCCCTGGGCCCACATGATGGACCTAGCCATCCAACCCGGTCCTATGGGTTCGGTCCACAAGCCCAATTGGTTGAGAAACTACTGTGGCATGCTAATTTTATCTTAAGTTTAATTAGAGAATATTTCTAATTTATTGTTTAATTAGAATTAGTAGCATTCTATTTTGACATTCTTAATGGCTACGAACACTGCCTATATATATTGAGCCATCCATTGTATTTGGGCATGCTTACTTCAATTAATAACAAGATTTTCTGAGTTTATCGTCAATTATGGTGTGTTTCATTACCGTGAGTGTGCCTTCGGGCTAGAATCCAATGATGGATTCAATCAATCCCTCAGAAGATTGATCTAGTGCATCGATCGTGGCTATGGGCCGCACCAAAAAAGGAACAGTGGCAGCTGAATTCCATGGCTAGTGAAATCATATATATAAGCATGTTATTTTGGCTTTCTTTTGTGCTTAGCAAAATCCGGTATAGAAACAGATGGGATGTTCTTCTCATCTCTGCCTTTAAGCGTGGGGTCTTCTTGTAGAAAGACTTCATGTATGGTATCTTGTCCGCTTTTCTTTACAATAATACGCAAATGGCTCTACTTTAATAGATTCTACAAGTTTCCGTTTTCATGAGTAATTTTTTTATTGACAAAATGTAACTCAGTAATCTGAGTACATTAACGATTATTTCCATGATCAAAACTTACAAATAGAAAAAAAGAAGCCATTTAAAATATGATGCAATTATATTTATCTAAATAACAGATTCAGAAAATATGGCCTAATTGGACAATGCTTCTAGTTTAATAAGTCCATAGAGCATCATGAATATTATAAAAGGTAATAATAAGTCCTTACCTCACACCTTTCTAAGAAGTATAGAAACCTAATTCTCCGGAAAAAAAAAAAAGTATTACATGCACTTATTATTTACTAATATATGGATGTTAAAAAAGGTAATTAAGTCTTGAATCATGTCATCTCCTGAGAACTATAGAAACTCGATCTTCAAGAAGAAAGGAAAAAAACACAAATGCATGCACTTCTGACAGTAAATTTTGAGTAGTTAAGGACCTTAGTGAAACCTGGACTTGCAATTACAGCACAGCGAACAATTTTGAAGTCAACATGCTTCAGAAAAGCCTACAACCAACATGGATACTTTGTTAGGCATAAAAAAAAAGACTCCATCAAGAAGTAGCAAATCAAAGAGGGATAAGATTGCATCATCATTAAGTGCAGCTTAAATCACCTGTAAAACTCTTTCAAAGAACTTATTCAGTGACTGCACAGAAACAAGATTATTTCAGAATCCAGCTTTTAAGGAAAAAATAATTACAACAATTGAACTTTACTAAAGTAGAGATTTACTGGCATTACCTTCTCATAACCAGCAATAGCAGGCCCATGCTTACGGGGGATCGAAGCTTCTATCCGAGAACAAGTTGTAGTTACACTGTCAAAGGTAGTTCCAAAAATGACATTGTGAGGGATAATCAAATTGAAAGTCACATGCAGAGATATTTGATTTTAAGAAAGCGTCAGATGACTATTATGAATTATCACTTCATTTATGACTACTTTTCACATCACCCATATGAGTTGCCTCAAAAGGCCAGATTCTATGAAGCTCAAGAAATTCAAGGAAACAAATTGCTTAGGACCCAAAATCCATATTAGGAAAGCATTCATCAGTTTGTGAGATATTCCTTACCAATACCATTTAGTACTAAGGGAAAAAAAAACCTGTTTTGGACATTTATTTTTCCCATTTTAGCAGAACCTAATAAGAAGCCCAATTAATTGGAAATTACAAATCGGTCACAGAAGGGGTTGGGGTTGGGGGGGCGGCGGGGCGGCGGTGGGAGTTACTTTTGCATATTTACTCCTGACTACGTCAAGATATTCTATATAAGCATTCCTAGCCAAATTTGAATTGATGAATTGGTATACCTCTTGCCAATTAGGAAGATGTGTGCTAGTCCTTCTTGCATCAATACCACAGCCAGATCAGCACTTGCAGCAGGATCTACAACTCAAAAACACAGTAATGTAGCTTTAAAAATACAGAAACTTCAGTTTCTTTTATTACTCTAAAGTCTGTCCAAGAAATGTTATGGTCACTGACCATTACTGAACCACTATATAGCCATCAGATGAACAAGCCAATGAGATGGGCACTGATGGGCTCTTGAGAAAAAAAGGGCATATTACAATTACTGATGTCAGGTTATATGCATTTGTCAATAGTATAAAAATAACAGTTGATAAAGTCAAGAAAGCTATAAATCATATACTATTTCTACAGAAGTTAGTCATCACAAGTTATATGACCATAATCATGGCACATATGTACATGATCCAAACAGCTCATTCAAGCCCTAAAACCCCAAAATTGTTCACCTGAAAGATAGCTCTTACAGATCCTATGAGAGGGAACCCCTTGTGGTGCCCAGTGCCCACCTGTGATCAATCTGACCCTCATGAAAACGTTTTCTTCCCCTCTTGCCTCCAAGGGAGAATGTTCTCCTATGAGCAACTGCAAGTGCAATCGAAAACTGTGGGGCCACCTTTCATCAGGCAGCCCCTGTGATAGTCTTTTAATCTCATGGTCTGGCATCAGGCCCAATTTTACACTTACGGAACCTTCACTCACCATTCAATTGAATCTCAAGAAACTCTACGATTAAGATGCCATTAAACTTTAAAGCTGTTAAATCATTGGCTAAGATAATCTAGTGGGGCTGATTTTTGGGATCCCCCTTGTCCATGAGGAGACCTTTCAATCTGCCCTCCTTCCATTGTAAGCTTGCATCTGAGTGGGCCCCATGAGCCAGACTGCGTTATCTGCTTGTAGGTGAACATTTCCCTCCAACACCCAAAAAAAAAAAACAGAATGAATTAGCCCTCATCCTAATTCCTACCCACACTACTCACTATTGGGTTGAACTTTTTAAAAGGCCCATTATTAATCAAGGGTTGGGATGATCTGATCAAGCTTCGTTTTTCTCATTTCTTACCCGTGATCGGTGTGCATCCAACTAAGATTGTTTCCTCTCATAGGATCTGTAAGAGGTGCATCTCAGGTAAAAATGATCGATGAACATATATAGCTTGCTCCCACTTTTGAAACTGAAGCATGCTGCATTTTTTTTTTTTTTCAAAACCCATACACTGTGCCCCCCTATGCATGAATTTAAGCTGCTTATGTGTCCCAAGTCCCAATCATGATGATGATGATGATGATGATGAATGTTAAAAGAAATGATCTAGCAGATTCTTGTATTTCCTAGTAACTTTTTGAAATTTTGGACTAGAAGGCCAACCAATCTAGGAGGAAACCAACCGGAATCCTACCTCCAATCTCATAAGGAAAGGGGCCCAAGTAGCACTCTTACGAGTAATACTCACCATTGGCCTCAATCATGCTAGAAGGTGCGATTTACCTCCCACAGAAGTGAGTTAATCCTCCTGGCATGGTACAATCCAACTGAGATTTGTTTTGGTCTTCACGCCCATAACTGATCAACAAGGAAGGTTAAGATCCAGCTGATCATCACCATGGAAGGTGGGCGGCACAATCCAAATTTTCAAAGAGTAGAAAGGTATAAATATATGTATATATGATGTACCTAGTACACCAGATATTGTATTAGTTACATTGAAAATATTGTTGTGATACTCTAATCGAAATCAAAATTGTAGGATCTTTGCCTGTAATCTATTGACTATATGGGATTTATATATTTGACTTTTTTTTTGGATTTATGATGTCACATTGATAGTTTCCATTAACGACCCAAGATGCGAGGCGCCAAGATCCTGGGGCGTTACAGTTTGAACAATCATAGTTGTCAATTTCGTTTCAGTCCCCATTTCAAATGGGCCTCAAAAATGAAATATTTTGGCATTTCGGAATTTCGGCGAAACTTTTCGGAGTAATCTTTCAGAAAATATAAATATATATATGTAAAAAAATAAAACAAATACTAGATTTTAGTATTATATTTATATTTGGCTAAGATCCTATTACTCCTACACAAGGTCCCACACCATGATCCATCCAGGTCTTGAAAAATATATATGAAAAACATAAGGACTTAAAAAGAAAAAAGAAATAGGGGCAAAATGGGCATTTCTCATTTTCATTTTCAAAAGGCAAATGCCTATACGTTTCTGAGGCCGTTGTGAGACGTAGCGAGACTTCAAAGAATTTTCTGTCTCGTTGTTTTTCGAGAGTCAGAGAGTTCGTTTTTCTAAAAGGGAGAGAGGGAGCAGAAGGAGGAGACAACGACAATGATGATGCAGTGGGAGCCAGGAGGACGATGGCGGCCGCAAGGAGGATGATGCTCGTTCGGCCGTCATAGTAAAGATCAACCCAGCTGCTGGAGCAAGGGAAAAAATGAAAGGGTGGAAGAAAATGAGGAAGAGGAGGAAGAACGGGAATCAGATTGGCCACTGCTAGGTAAGAGTCCATGTCTCTGTCTTCTTTTTTTTCTTTTCTTTTTCCCTTTCCCCTGCCACCAAAGGTTTAGGGTTTGTTAAAAAGGGGGTTTAACTTCATCATCCTCCTTTTTTTTTTAAGATAATGGACAACCAAAAAAAAAACACTTTTCGGCCGGTTCGTTCCTTTCATCTGTTTCAGACGAAATTCAGGCATTTCGGCCAAAATCCATTATTTCGGCCGAAGTGGAGCGAAATTCTAAACGAAAACTTTGAAGATGCATTTCGTTTCGGCTGAATGGCCGAAATGAAATATTTCAGCCAAAACGAAATGGTATTAATAACTATACTAAGAACACATTCAACGCAGGCCAAAGATGGCGCCATTGAGGAAAAGTTTATCTATGCAAGTTGATGGCCCACCAAGTAAAAAGGGTAGGCCAAAGAGAACACGGATGGAAGTAGCAAGGATAAATATGAAGAAGTCCAATCTATCCTTGGTTCAGTACAGACCAGAATGGACAAATATAATTCATGTCACCAACCCCATGTAATCAAGACATGGCCTTCATGATGATGATGATGATGATGATGATGATTGTCTTTTAAGACTTTATTTCTTAATTCTCCTTACTCTAATTTAGAAATGAAATATAAAACCAAAGGCACCAGAAACTTCAAACGCAGGCCACTAGTATAAAAAATCAAGAAAGTTTATCAAGTGTGCTACATACCACAAGCATCTTTGAGTACATCCAGCGCCAATGAGTCCCAAACATCCTACAATCATTTGATAAGAACCACATCAAAAGAGTATCAATGAACTAAAACTGATGATCAAACAGAAAAGGAGAGAATAGGAGCATCATATAGCGAAAAGAAAAAACTTGAAACCAGTCCATTGGGCACTATCGATGTGTATGCTGCTCAAAAGCAATAAAAGGGAACAATTATACGCCATGCAATTAGGAAAATCTACAGATTAAAAAAGGTAACTTTGGAAACTTCTAAGAGATCACAACAAATTGATAATGCTCTCAAAAAGCTGTCACTTGGGACGCCATAGGTAGATCTCATGGATAACAAGCATACTAGAATATCGAGTTCCCGATTCCCTTTGAGAAATTATACCAATTTATAACCTTCTTATTAAAATCCCTCAATAAAATTTCAGCACATCATTCCAAACATAGCATTCATAAGATCCACCAGCACCACAAGTCACAAACCAACAAGATATAAATACATAACTAAATAAGAGCCTTCCAAACATTTTCTAACCCTTTCATCATCACCATCATCTTATTCCAGTGTAGATGAACATAAGCGTTCTAGACATGTTTGGAGCTTATGCCTTGAGGGCCAAGGCTCACCTCAGAACAGGACTCCCCAAAAATGCCCCACACTGTAAATCAAAGTTGTGGCTTGCATTTAGGGCATACATTTCATTTCACCGTATGAGGCACACACTCCAAGTGAAGTGCATGCTTTAACCACACTCCAAGAGGGGGGAAGAGGGTGGAAAGGAGGGGGCATATCATATGCCCTACTAAAACCTTTTTTTTTAAATCAAAGCTAACACATGTTCAGGAAAATAGGGTCAATTATAATTATAAGAGGTTGAAAGACTTCTTTTAATATAAGACTTGTAACTAGATTTAACTTAATTCAATCCTAGTTAACTCAATTAGAAGGGGGCCACTGGGCCAATGACCTATCCCTCGGGCCGTTGGTGTAGATCTCGGGGACAGTTCTGCCGCGGGTTTGGTTGGTGTGCCTAAAGCCCAATGGAGCCATGGGCTCAGCCATGGGCATGGTCTATATGAAGTAACGAAGACAGAATGATGTATATGAGTGGCTGGCCATGCGGCCTAACCAACAAGAAAGTACTTTTATGCCTGTAATGACACAGATATTGAGGAAAGTGCTTTTGAACCAATATTACATCATTAATTCATATACTTTCTTTAACATGTTGTAAGATTGCTAGGGAGCTAACATGAGAAAATATCCGACTAACAAATTAACTTGATTAACCCAAGTTATTATTCCAGTTATAACATTAGGCACTATGGCAAGTATAATATGATGAACTTCACAATTAACTAGTGGGAAGTAATTGCAACAAAAACATCTATAAACAAATGGCATATCTTACAATACCTCTAGAAATGTTGTTTTAAATATCGGCCGTGCTCAGGTGTGCACCCTCTCAGTGCTACCTTGTGGGGCCCACCTAGGGCCGCGCCAATTAGGGGTGGGAGAGAGAAAGATCTTTTTGACCTACATGTGTGCAAAATTTCAACTCCGTTGGATTATCCTAACCCCTTGATCCATGGCCCTCAAGTTTAATGGTTTTACAATGCATCATTGTCTTACGATCTCAATCCAGCGGTGCGTAACAATTGGATGAGTGTCAATACATGGCTTGTGAGTTGTGCCAATACACATGGGGACCTAGTGAGTGTGAGGGGGGTTGGAATGATCATAGGGGGTGCCACGTACTTAAAAAAAGGGATTTGAGGAGAGAACTTGTTTCGTGGCGGGGGCGGGGCGGGGATGTCTCTCACAAGAGGGTGTGCACCTGAGCATCAGCCTTTAAATATTACCAATAGGTGCTTAACAAGAAGTAACATAGAAAATCATCTAAAGTAGCTGTTGGGACATACTTTACTCAAAAAGAGAGGCCGTTGTTGCTCAATTTCAAGGGTGTGATATTGCCCAAACTGCATTCAAACAAGAAGGATGCACCAGTTATATCTAATTAAAGGAGGAGGAAGAAGAAGACTTATTTTGCTAAGTAATTTACCTTTATATATTCGTTCTCCTTGATGTTCACACCACGTATGCGTAGAAGTCCCCCTTCTTGGTCGTAATCAACAGCCTTACAACAAATAGAAAATAATAATCAATAATTCAATATGTTGCTAAACCTTGTACATCATAGTCCAAACAATAGAAGAATAAGCTGAATTGACCGTTCTCATCTTGTCAATAGAGCTAAAGGAATTAAGTAAAAGAAGGGGAAGCTCCAAACAAAGACCACAGGATTATGTTCCAACAAAATCATATTTCAAATTATGAAAAGGTCTCAAAAACCATGACCTTCCATATTATTAAATTATAAGCAGCATAATATCATTGAAACTAGTAACTATCTAAATGTACTAGCATCATAGTTACTCAATGAGAACTATAGTAGCAGTTCTCTTTTTTAAATGATGTAGTAGTAGTAGTAGTAAATGTAGCAGCAGCAGCAGCAGTAGTAGTAAATGTAGTAGTAGTAGTAGTAGTATACTCTTGGAAGCTAAGCTTCAACATCTACGTAAAAGGCCTCAACATTAATCCCACCTCAACTTTGATTTCTATCGATAGCCTCACTCGTTCAGGATCCAACCTTCTCCCAGAGTCTGTCTCTTTGATAACCTTCCTAAAAAAAGTATGAGAAGAAACCAGCTATAAGTATGAGAAGAAACCAGTTATAAGTTCCACACAACTAAAGATAGATACTTCTAACTTTTAAAAATGATCGATATAGCAACATAACATAACTATTAAAAAAGAAAGAAAAATAAAGAAAGAAAATGGCTAGGAATAACCAATTCCAGGCCATGACAGTATGAGAACAAAGAAATGCCAGAACTTTTGTGCAAGATATTTGTGTCTCTATTTCCTCATTCTACATGTAAGGATGATAAATCATTAGACAATGCTATTGATTTTAGTATTAAAATGATCGTTTACCTAAGCATGACAACACTTTAAAACTAGATAGACTTCTTCCTTACATTGCAACAGATAAATCCATGTCAATCGAGATGCATCATCCATCAATGAAACAAAATATAGAAAACCAAATGGCATCACTGGAGCAATCCACACATTAGAATGAATTAACAAAAACATAACCTCAAACCATTTATGCAACTAACTCAATGAAGATTTGGTTTTAAGTACGAACAATACATAAGTCTCACTTTGAAATCTAGAAACGTCATCAGGCTCTTCACAGAAGGCAAAATAGCTCTCATTACAGAATTGGAGGTAAGGATGGCAATAGGCCAGGTTTCAACCAATGGGGCCCATGGGTCTGTCCTGCATCACCTGCCCCAACCAGCTCCTGTTGGGGGCGGGTTTGGTAGTGAGTTAGTCGGGTTCAAAGTGGGCTCATGTTTTGGTTGCGACAAACCCACCCCGCTCCATTTGTCTTAAATTTGTATATTACTCATTAAGTTTTATCCATAAAGCTGCACTATCACAAGTGGTAGAGTGACATGAATATTCTTCACCCAAGTTGTCCAAAAAAAAAATCCCCATATTTTAAAATAAAATAAACCAACCAGTATCAACGCAACGCAACCCGTACACATCACGAGCGGGATTGGCATCACAAACACTAAACCTATCACATACTCTTCAACAGTGTGGGGTATGTATCCCCTGGGCCGAGTTTGGGTTTAGCCCAATTCATAAAAAAAACCCGACCCGTTGCCATCCCTAATGGAGGGTGGCCTCAACAACTGTGACACTCATCTAGTTCCTCCTTAACATAAAGGCAAGTACCAATAGGTTCTTTAGGAACACGTACAATCTATTTTTATCCCAACCACCCCCAATCAACTTATTCTATAGGTCCTGAAAAATAAGATGAGTGGGGGAGAATGTGACATTGGAATTTAGTTTTTTTTGTAAGACTACTAACGGGTGAATAAATAAATATTTATATTGAAGAGAGGTTTCGAACAAGCAAAAGTGATTACAAGGGCAGAGAGGAAGACAAATCCCCTTCACATGGATGGTGGTAAAGGTCCAATTGGCTAAGTTTCCCCAGTTTTGTGTTATGAAAAACAAACTATAAGGGATAAGAAGCACCTGGCATATGATCAGAGGTAAATCGAACTCCTGTACACCAGACTGAAATCATTCGATATCTGCCTTGACTAAACACCCCCACATGACCACACATGATACAAACTAGGATCTAGCTGAGACTAATGTCAGCCTCACATATGGCTAATGTCAACCCTACTACAACAAAAGAGGAAAAGAGGCAATTCAACGATTATGAGATTTGCAGTAAGAAACAGCGAAGGAAAGAATGGTGGAGTAGAAGTGAAGAAAGATAGGAAAGGAAAGCTAGAGGGTGATGCAGACGTCTGAAGGCTCAGACTAATGAACTAGCAAAAAGCTTTGGTAGCACTTTGGGAGCCAAATGAGCCAGCCCAGATTATGCAAAGGGCCTGACATTGGCCACTTATAACCCCCGTCCCTCCATCTTTCCGCATAACCACCCATTATCAACGTCCCTTTATCTCTCCATGCAACACACGATCATTTCATTCACACGAATATTAAATCTCCTCATAAGTGTATAATGTTCTTCCTTGGTAATGTAAACATATAGTGCTAAAGGAATAAAGTAGGACTTAGAAATTAGAACTCTTCTCATTAGTAAATTTGCCTTTGTAGTAACAAGCACATTTTTGGATCCCTCAGGGAAAATTGCCATGGACAGCTCCTCATCAAATATAATGGGAGGCTGGACAGATGAACATTTTACGATCAAAGTACACACACGCCTTTGGTGTTTACCCCCTTTGGCAATTACATGAGGATTTAGGAGGAAAAAAGATGGTTCTTCAATGGCAAACACAAGCTCTTTCCATGGTAGCAAAGGATGAATTGGATACCTCAAGAGAGATAACCCATGCGCAATGGGAAGGCTTTTGTGATTGCTTAATATGAGTAAAAGAAGATAGTATTGGGCTTGAAAAGACAGAAACATAATTTGAAGAGAAAAACAAATAAAGAGAAGAGCTTTGATATCCATCTATAAAGTCACTACAAAATCTTAAAAGCTATAGCTGCCTAAACAAGATCTCATCAAGATTTTACAAACACTGTCTCTATTAGATTTTCAATATTCCTTCATTCTTTATTATAAATTTTGGCATTAATTAGAGAGAGAGAGAGAGAGAGAGAGAGAGATTTTGAGCTGTTTCTATAGGATTCTCGTAGTTATTTAAGAAAATCTCACACTAGAAAGCATGTCTAGGATTCTCGTAGTTATTTAAGAAAATCTCACACTAGAAAGCATGTCATCCTCTCTCAAAGGACAATTCCCTCCGAAGTAAGTTTTTCCATGCTCGCAGGTGGGCCCCACATGCCAGGCTGTTAGGGTTTGGTGGTGGAGACGTAGAATTTGATGGGTACCTGACAGTTTGGGATTTAACGGTGTCGCCCTTGGCAATTAGGTTGTAGAGGTGCCAAAGATCTTCTGAATCCTCTGGAATCAACTGCAAAGAACACAATAAAGAAGAGAAAACAAAATCAAATAGACAAAACAAGAAGAAGAAGAAGAAGAGAAGATGTTTCTGAAGCATACCTTAATCCTACCCGGACCATGGGGTACCAGATCCCTGTGTACAATCTTCATGAGAGAGAGACGATGTGCAGCAAAACTCTGGTAATTGAATTATCGAAGAGAAGTCGCTGACTCAGAGAGAGAGAGAGAGAGAGAGGGAGAAGATCAATAGAAAAAAGGGGGAAAAGGGTTTCAGACAAGGGTACAAGATTTCTAATTTTAGTTTTTCTCCTTATTTATATAAATATATATAAGTGAACATTCACGTGCATTTATCCCTCACCATAAGGTATGGCACTTTCCATTTTTGCACATGAATCCCCTTCACTCTGTTACTTGAAATCCTCCTTTTCTATTTGCAAATTCTCATTTATGGTGGTGAGGGATAGATACACTTGAATATTTCCCTCTCTATATATATGGGAAAATTATAAAACAAGGCTTAAGTTTTTCTCATATTTCAAAATAGGACAAAATTATATTAACATTTCAAAAAGGGCCATAAGTTTTCCAACTGAGTTTCAATCCAGGACATCCGACGATTTGGGAGCTATTCCGGCCGTTTCTCCCCTAATTTTTTTCAAAAACCCCAAAATGCCCTTACCTCCATTCTTTCTCATCCCCACCTCTTAGACCAGATGCGGCTGTAGAGGACGGAGAAGACTACCAACCAGCCCATGGCAGCGATGGTCTTGAGGAGCATCCTCATGCCGAGCCACGCTGTCTCCAGGCGCGTGTCCCACCTCTAGGCCAAGAACCTGTTGGCGTCATCCTCCATTTCCTTCACTTCCCCTTCTACGACCGGGAAACCACCGCACTTCTGACACCGCCCCGCCGATAGGATTTGACGGCAGGTAGGGAACGACGAGTGGGCCCCAAGCCACATGTCGACACAGGCGGCGTGGAACTCGTGGCTGCACTGCGGGAGCACGCGTACTTCGTCGCCGTCGGCGAACTCCGCCAGGCAGATGGGGCAGTCCTGCGGGAGCTTCTCCTTGACGGCGTCGTTGTAGGAGAGCTTGGGGAGGGATCGGATGACCTTCTTCTTCAGGCCCTTGTTCTCAGGGGTCTGACAACTGGAGAGGCCGCCGGAGGCAGTAAAAGAGGGGCGGCGAAGCCAGGCGCAGCGGGCGACAAGGGCGAGTCCGACTACGCTGATGAGGGCGCAGAGGAGGGCGCAGAGTATGACAACGACGGCTAAGTCGATGGAATCTGGGGCAGGAGGGTCGGCCGGGTACCGTTCACCGGCGGTGGGCTGGAAGAATCGGGGCGGAGATGGCATAGAAAGGAAGATATATGAGAGAGAGAGGATGGGAAAGGATGGAGGTAAGGGCATTTTGGGGTTTTTGGAAAATATTAGGGGAGAAACGGCCGGAATAACCCCCAAATCACCGGATGTCCTAGATTGAAACCCAGTTGGAAAACTTATGGCCCTTTTTGAAATGTTAATCTAATTTTGTCCTGTTTTGAAATCTGAGAAAAACTTAAGCCCTGTTTTGTAACTTTCCCTATATATATTAAGTTGAAGCTTACCTTATCCTAAA
This sequence comes from Persea americana, assembly GCA_029852735.1. Taxonomy (NCBI): domain Eukaryota; kingdom Viridiplantae; phylum Streptophyta; class Magnoliopsida; order Laurales; family Lauraceae; genus Persea; species Persea americana. The sequence continues at coordinate 90,729,391 of CM056810.1, forward strand.
CTAAAATAGTACTGGTCCCACAAATCAAAGTTTATTATATCTATTTTTTTGCATGATGTAACTAGAAAATCCAGTTTTGATTGGATTTATCTTAATTTTGGGGACGATCATCATGCAAAAAAATTAATGATAATCGACTTTAATTTGTGGGACCAGCACTGTTTCAACTTAGGATAGGGTAAGCTTCGGCTTAAGAGAGCTTGCCTCATATATATATATATATATATATACGTGGAATGGAAAAGACACTCGTTGTTGAGTGGTGTTGGCGCCTTTCTAATTGTCACTCATTATATTGGACAATGTTGTGCTAGGATGGAAAGGTCTCCTCGTGTATAGGAGAAAGTTAAAAATAAAAAAAACAGCTACCAGTTTATTCATTGGATCACTTAGATTTAATAATTTTAAAATTTAATGATTCCTTAAGTTTGGAGGGAAACCCTACCTTCTCTTATCCATTCAATACGTGCAATTTCTTTTCAGTCGATACGCCCTGCAATTTCCACTTGAATTCCTTTTGTGTCTGCTTGCTTGTTTAGATAATTCAATAGCTTTTTTAATTGCCTTTTCAAAACGAAACCCTATTCTTTAATTGTAGAGCTATATATTCTACAAGAACATTAGGTTGTCATGAGGTTTTACAACTTATGCCGGCATGTGCAGCAACACCAACTATGAGAAATCCACTGATCCACATGTGATGTGTGAACAACGAAAGTTGTGTACCATAGTCAATAGCTAGGTATGGACAGGGGGGCATGGAATACATATGGTGAGCTACAACAATGGTTGAAGAGCCTAACATAGCTAGATTAAGAGATAATTGAGCATGCCATGACGTTGTTAGGATCTCATAGTGGCCTTTATGACCCTATAGATGTTTTTGAGATCCCTGTTTCATTCAGCAAGATATTGTTTCATCCAATCCTAAGTCACCCACTGTGTAAAATTTTATGGAAGCTGATACATCATCTCAATTGCTTTCTTGAAATGAGCAAATTTAGGAAGAGATTTTACACCATTCGCAACTTAAAAATGGATGAAACAATTTCCCCATGTTTCTATGAAATAGGGGATCTCGACTCCCTCACTATATGTTAGTATTCCAATGTTGATAAAAAAAAAGGGCTCATGTCCAATTTACCTCTACTCGTACATATGGGACAGATGGATCTGCATGTACAATTTAGCTCTACACAACCCGCTATGATGCTATTGTCATTCATCCCATGGTTGACCATTGGACCAAATTTATACTTATTGAATCTTCACTCAACTACGTTGGGTTAATTCTCCAAAAAATAAAAAATCTAATGTGGCTGATTGTTTGGCTTCCACTCATACATTTCTATCTTTCCTCCTCCTATTGATGCACACACGACAAAAAAGGTGGGCTCCACAAGCAAGACTGCATATTAGCGAGCAAGAACATTGTTCAAGTTGGTGGAGCCCACTAGCCTATCATAAAGAGAGCTTTCGAATCTAATTCAATATAAGAAAAAAAAACTTGATACAATGGCATTACTAGCTATTCAATTGAAGGCCATGAAATGAATCAACAGATATAAAATTTGACCATTTTGATGGAAAAGGGGCGATTGAAAGACCATTTTCATCTATTAATCATCCAGAAAAGGATACCAGAATAAATTATCAAATTGGCTTTTGAAATTGGTGGAATGTGATCACCTAGTTATGACCATTGCACCAATAAATTGATTCCTAAAGTAGAAGAAAGTTTTATGGGCTACAAAAAAATTCACATACGCTATCGCTTTCATCTGATGATTCTCAATTTAAACAATGAGTGAGTCTGAATCAATCCACAATGACTTATATGAAATAATGATTTAAAGGTTCAATCAATATTATGAAAAAATAGAGGAAGTAATATTAAAAAGAAAAAGGAAAAAGAGAGATGATTAATGGGCCTCATAAGAAATGGGCTTGGCTCGGCAAGCTTTGTCTCAGCCCATGGACACCCCTACTAGAACACTAATGTTGATTATGTTTTTTTTTTTTTAAGTTCCTTTAATCAAGGACTACAATTGATTCACAAAAATCGTTTTTCTATATTGTTCATCCATCCCTGATATTTAAGCTTTGAATGTATTGAATAACCCCAAATGCCATTTGAATAGCTTTTTTATTGAGATGCCTGTAAAGAGACTTGTGACCAGCCCCCTCTAACATTCCAAGTTAATATTGTCATTATCAATTTCAATAATGGATAGTGGATGAATATGGCATGTTCATTTACAGGAGGTGGAAGAACACAACCAGCGCAGGGGAGCCGTTTTGATGCAAATCTTAAGTCTTATGCTGCAGTTCCAGAAGCTTTTGATGCAGGTCCATATAGTACATAAATATGTTATCAGCTATGGTGTCAATATAGTACATAAATATGTTATCAGCTAAACCAATGTACAGGGCATAGAATCCATTGAATATCTCGGCTGTATATGCTTTGCTTGCTTTAATATAATCCTCTTTTTAAAAGAAAAATGCCATTTGAATACTTTTTCTTTTTTTTTTTTTAATTTTCAGGGAGAAACTCTCTTTAGGCATGAGGGATTGCAGAAAGGTTGAAAATAACATCTGGTATGATCTGGGCGCGATTCAACCAATTTTAAAACGGTTGGTTCTTGTTGATGTGAAGCGGTAGAAACAAAAGCTAATCACTCCGGCCTAGTTTGGATCCTCAGAACGCGGTTATGCTGCATTTTAGTTTACCTGTAAATCCCATTGCCTAAAATTCCTGTTCACGTGTATTTGGTTATGGAAAGAACAACACAACTCAAAGGAGACAAGTCGGATAATCCAAACCTGTAAGCTCTGACTTACTTGTGAACTGACTTAACTGCACTCAGATTTAGAAGATCCAGACTGGCCCTTGGATTGAAGGACAGTTATATTTCTTGAAGGAGCTAATTCAAAATTAGACCACTTTTTTAAAAGAAACATTAGACAAACCTCCTTGACATGCTAACTATCATCAATCAATTCTCAAGATGGAAATAGATCAACCAGAAAAGCTACACTCTATTTCACCCAAGTGGAAGTGGATGCCAAAAACCAACAGCAACAACAACTACCACCCTAGGAATCAGAAAAATAAGGGAGAGAATTTTGGTGTTCCAAAGCAATTGATGGTAGAGATTTGGTGAGAAGTAGGAGACATATGAGGATTATGGCAAGAAGCAAGGTTCTTGGAGGGAGGGGGAGAGAGAGAGAGAGAGAGAGAGAGAGAGAGAGAGAGAGAGAGAGAGAGAGAGAGAGAGAGCATGCAAGGACGGAAGGGAAAGTAGTGTTCTAAAGGATGTTAGAAGAGGGTAACTCGGTTTACACAACCAGAATTTAGGTCCTCACGCATTTGGATAACCTGAGTACCTTTTTTGGTTCATTACCATGACCAAGTTTGGAGGACCCAAATAGGACTGTGGCTTCAAAAGCGATCCCTCATTCAGAGAACTAGAGAGAAGAAACAAACTGAAGTCCCTGTACATTCATTGTATCTCATAATTCACTCTTCTAAGCAACACAAAAGGCAGTTGACTAGAAGCTAAGCATACCATCATTCATCTCTCCAGCAGTTGGGCCATTCACAGTACACCTACGATGATAGATAAAAGTGACTCAAAACAACAGAAAAACCATTCACATCAGTTGGGGTTGTGTAGCCCTGCAGATTGTCCAATCACATGGAAAGAAAGATACTACCACTGTGACCAGTGACCTGAAAGTATACGAAAATTTTGTTTTCTTTTTCCCTTCAATTTCATTTGGAAGAACACATCCTGTACGCACACACACAAAAGCATAAACAAATGACCGAGGGAAACATCAAGTCCCTAAGAAGTGCATCTTTTGGATTTGTATGATGTCTGCTTCTAAAGAGTAGGGGTGATTATAAAAAGGAGAAAAAACCATCATGTTTTTGTGAGAGACTGAGAAGCCTCTAAGACACTGGAAAGAGTACATAGAGAACAAGAGGCACTCCAAAGCATTCATAGTGGAGAGAATAACTTCAGCAGAATGGTCTGTAGTTTATGTCCTTGGATAGTGTTACAGACACACCAGGCGAATATCCTGGAGTTCATATCTTTGCAAATAACTTTAGCAGAATGGTCTGGAGTTGACATATGCAGCACGGTTATAGTCTCACAAAGCTTGTACACATGATCAGTGGTTGTGTCGTCTTGTTGAATCCTCCTATATGAATGTATTCATCCTTTTCGGTGGATTTGGAAATAGGCAACCTGTTAACCACATATTGTTGTCTCTTTCTCTAATTTTCCTTGCTTTTATACTTCTTTGCTTGTCACAGTGTGTGTGTGTGTGTCTTGGCATTAGTGCCTATTTTTTCATTTGGTGACTAGAACATTAATAATGATCTGCTGCCAAGCTGGGTTGCACATCATAAATACAGTATTCTTCAAGGCCCAGCAGGTTGTTAGAACTCTCAAGAAGTAGAGGATAAGAAACCAAGAGAGGGATTACACATTTGTTGTTCCATGTAAACACACATTTTCCTCCCTTCTCAATATTCTTATCAGGTTGATCATCTTTTTTTTTTTTTGAAGTCACTCTCTTGCTAACAAGGTTTGGAATGCGGTGTTCAGCTGGTTTGGATGTGCTTGGATGCTTCAAAAAGTCTCTCCTAGATCTGTTTCTAGCATGAAAACCACATAAAAGGTACTCATAGAAGCAAGGAGATGTGGAGATAATTTTGAGGGAGAGAAATACCAGATGCTTTGAAGGAGTAGCTTTGAGAGTTGCTCCTTTAATTGAAAAGTTAAAATTAATGATTGCCTCGTGGGTTTTGGTGCCTCCTCATTTCCATGGTTTATCCATGGACCAGATGTTGTCTAACTGGAAGGAAGGGGCTTTCTTCTTTGCAGGGGTTTAATGTTTAGCCAGGGTGATGCGTTTCCCTGTCTTTTGGTATTGTATGGGGCTTCTTCAGGGAGTTCTATTTTGTTCCCTGTTGTTGGTGGTTTTAAGCTTGTCAACATAGTTCTCAAGTACTGCTGGTTTCTTTAATGAAAGTTATCATTCAAAAAAGAAAAGAAAAGAAAAGAAAAGTAAATACATAATGTCATGGGCTTCCAACAAAATTACAGTAACTTGGGATCATGTTGAGATAATTGATAATATTCAAGAATTACTGCAATGTTAACATCACTGAAACATGTGTTTGCAACGACAAGGTTGCAGGTTTTAGGTTATGTAACCAATAGGGGAAAAAAGGCAGTTTCATCAGCTTAAAATGGTCTCACTAAGGACATTCAGCTAAGTCTCTACTTTAAAATGATGCCACTAGATTGTCCTCTTCTTCTTTAATGATATATAGGAACAACATTCTTTTTCAATAGAATCTCACAGTTACCGTAATGCAAATAAGTGAAAAAAGAAGAAACACTACTTAACATTTTGTCACTGTAGTCAAATGACAAGTAGTCCATAAAATGTATGTATGTAAGATCATTAAATGTGGATGTGAGAAGTTCAAACAGAAAACAACCATGATAACGTTTTGTTTTCAAGATTCTTATAAAAATTGGTAACATATAACCATTATACCATTGTCCATGTAAATATTGCAACTTCCCCAGAGAAACCTCACAGAAGATGGATCTATAAGCAAGGGAAGGCAATGCAAGCAACCATTTAAAGATAAACATGCTCCAAGATATTTGTCATAGAAATTTTTTCTCACAGAAACAAGTTGATTGATTTTAGATAAATATATCACCCCTCCACTAATTACATTTTATTTTACAACTCATAGCTGACAGCAACAAGCTTCTTTAAAAGGGTGTCAGCTTCTAGCTGCCATTACAGAGCAATTAAAAACAAAGGGACTCATGTGGTTACCATTACTACCAAGTTTTCGCCAGTGCAATGCATTAGTTTGAGTATCATGCCAACAAGTACATATCATCATCCCATGGCCGACGGATGGATCCTTGGCGAGGCCTATTAAAAGCAGCTCATCGCCTAAGGATTTAAATGCCACACCCCATCCTCTGCTATGGTCTGCTTTCACAGGCACATTCCCCAGCTCCCTCCATGAATTTCTCCCCTTCAAGTACACTTTCAACTGGTTCGACGTTGCATCAAGAGAATAGAGCTCGTTGTTTGCAACCGCTATGAGCGGGGGTGAGCGAGAAGTTGAGCAAGGAGCACCATTCATCATGTCAGGGATTAGAATCCACACATCCCTCTCTGCATCATAGAATTCGCCGCAGGTTAGGTCTCTGTTAGATTCATCCACCCCACCAATCACATAGAACTTATTGTCCATGTAACAACCCGAGCAGAGCTTCCTCCTCCGGTTCATTGTTGGAAGAGGCTCCCACATCCTTTTACCTGGGTCATATTTCTCAGCTGAATCCAAGACCTCCACATTCTGTCCAGTCAGAATCCCTCCAGCAATGCAGGCAACAGCCCCACAATTGGCAGACGCAAAGAGGCACCGGGGCTTGATCATTGATGGTCCTCTGAACCACCTATCGGCAGCCAATTCATATCGCCATATGACTAGCCCTTCGATCTCCTTTCCTGAAACCAGGAGTTGGGTCCCAGTGCAGAGAGACTCCTTGTCACCAGATGCGAAACAGTGGTCAGAAGGAAGTTCAGGGAGATTTCTGTGGGACCCAAGAAGGGGGTCAAGGGCCCACCAACAGGGCTCCCCGCTCACCAGCATGAAAACTGATGGCTCTCTGATACCAATCTCTCGGCGGATTTTATACAATTCTCTGCTCCTTGAAAGGGCATGATAGTGCTTGTTGATGAGTCGGAGTGTTTGATGGAGTGATGGAGGGAGACGGGCCAAGATCAGAAGCACAAGCTCATCGCTGAGCGATGGGATGTAGGAATAATCTGCATCCTGGGATTCAATGCCATCCAAGAACCTGGCAATTCCACCTCCACCCATGATCTCATCCAAACCACCAAAATTCCTTCAAAATTTACCAGGATTAACTACAAGGACACCCACCCAACAGTTTAAAATCGCAAAACAACAGACCCAACTCTGAGTTTCAAAATCAAGACAATTGAAACTCATCAAATTCAGAAACTCTCTCTCTCTCTCTCTCTCTCTCTCTCTCTCTCTCTCTCTCTCTCTCTCTAAACAGTTACAAGAAAAGTGGAAATAGCAAAAACTATCTCTCTCTCTCTAAACAGTTACAAGAAAAGTGGAAATAGCAAAAACTATCTTCCTCCCTCGACTTACCACCAAATTCTCTCCAATTCAGATTCTTGTTACATAAGACATTACCAAAACACTCACCCAACATTCAAAATCGCAAAACAAGAAGGACCCATATCAGGAATTTCAAAATCAGCATAAATGAAATTCATCCAACAGCAAAAGGCCACTTCAATCTCTCTCTAAACCGATACTGGAAACAGTGAAAAAAATCGTAACTTGATAGTTGATACTTCTTTCTAATCCGGGTTCTAGCAACAATATAAAGAAAATCACTCAAATTCTCTCTTTCGGCGGTCAGAAACATAAACTCGTAGAAAAGATCCGAACTTTGTCACAGAAAAATGACCAAAGTTCTCTCTTTCTGCAATCGAAAACCCTAACCCAGAAATTCAATGCAATTTTGGTGTTGAACGATGAGAAATGGAAATTGAAGGGGATTTCAAGTAGAGGGATAGGAATCTTGGAGGAGATGCCATGAGATTAAATGATGGAAGAAGACGGTTGCATTCGAGGAAGTGATGTTCTGGGGTAGGGTTTGGGGAGTGGAAAAAATCCCTCGAAATGTTTCCATATGAAAAGGAGAGAAGGAGAAGCTATGGATTTATAGTTTAATTATTGCTACTGGGTGTTGGGAGATTAAAACACATAACTTTCAGAGACATCAGAAGAGGAGGGAGGCAGAGATGCTTCTGTTTTTTTTCTTTCTTTCTTTCGTTTTTTTCCCCTAATTCAAAGATAAGATAGAAACGGGCTATTTATAATATCACTTGGGCCTTTTCCTTTGATCTTGACCATCTAATTTGTGGGCCACTTATTGAAGTGTTGTTGGTATTTTTTTTTTTGGATTTTTTATTATTTTTTTAACGGAGGGTGTCTCAACTCTTTGGGCTAAAATAATCCCTACAAGCCCAAGAGGAGCCATGTAAATCGCCTGTGGTTCCAATGTGGTAGTGCAGTTTCGAACCCTCAGTCCTACGCCAACTAAGCTATCCCTTGGGATTATTTTTTTCTGAGTTTAGACATCAATCATCAATGGTTATTGTTGATGAGACACCTTCCTTCCATGGAAATAATTAGTGATCAATCCCCTGCTGCAGCATTGACGATGAGGGACCTTTTTTTTTTTGTAACCCAGCCAAGGGGGTCGGGACCCTAGTAAGAGCCCGCACACACACGACAGCCCACTTAAGTGAGAAAAAAGCTCGCACAAGCTAGAAGGAAAGCCCGTATACGCAGGAAGAAGTGGCGTCCTTCGGGTTCAAACCCGGCCGGCCAGGTGAGAACTGCCTTGTATTCGATGACGAGGGAATTGTGTGAATGTGTTATGCCCAGTTGCATTTAGAAAAGACAGGAAAGGAGGGGACATCAACTAGAGCTTTTAGACATAGGCTCTCGCCTATCCTGCATGTTATTGGGTAGGCCCAACCCAGAGATTATAAGTCTACTCTGATCCAGGTCCAGAATTGTGGGTTACTCTGGCTAATGAAGTTAAATCGACCGTTCTCAATCCCAGATCATGGATGGTCCTGCTTTTCAAATTGGTGAACTTCAAATCCAGTAAAGGGTTCAACCGAACATGATCAAGCATCAATGCAGCAATTCTTGATAGATGGCTAGCAACATCTGATCAAGTGGGCTTAGACACTTAAGGTGGGCCCATCATATCCAACAGCCTTTCTGCATTGAATGTGAGCAGCATTTTTTCTTTTTTTCACAAAAGAAATAGATTCTTCTTAGTTTCAATATATTTCATATTTTCTCTACAAGGGCCTGGTCTTCGTCGCAAATCAAGGCCCAGATGTAATATACTTGTATACATTCAGAAAACAAACAGTTGTTGCATGATTTTTAGGGAGACCTTAATTTAGGGGTTCCCTTTTTGTGGATGGTAAGGATTGAAATTCCCACACCTACATACATGCGGATTCTCATGGAAGAAAATTTCACTATCTAAACTCTCACCTAAAGTTTTCTCACCTCTGTCATTCCAGCAGTAGGGTGGGACACTTTTTGTGGATGGTAAGGATTGAAATTCCAACACCTACGTACGTGCGGATTCTCATAGAAGAAAATTTCACTATCTAAACTCTCGCCTAAAGCTTTCTCAGCTCTGTCATTCCAGCGGTAGGGTGGGACAAACTTCTACTAGAAAATGCATTTTACATATACCAGAAAAGGAATTTATTTAGGGCCTATTTGTTTCACGTAGTTGTATACCTAAGATCGTATTTCTAAACGTGGTTAAAAATGAAAAATCAGAGGTGAATATTAAAAAAAAAAAAAAAAAAACCATCAAATAAGCTCCCCTTTCATTAAATTAAGTAAAAGAAAGATGATAAATAAATGCCCAAGCTATTACCCTAGAAATTCAATACAAAGGAAAGCCAAATGCCTCATCTGCACCCCTACCTTATTTCATTAACCCTCAAATTTCAAAGCTTGACACCTTCAGATCAATAATTAAAAAAATAAAAACCCACAGTTTGGATTGAATTGAAAATTTCTTATGAACCTTGAAACACGTTTAACTGCCAACAAGACATCTTGAGACATACAACACGAGAAGTCAATCGGGATGACTACTCATAGCCCCAAGCAAACACCCAAGCACAAAGTTACACCCTCCGAAAGTTAAAGTATAAATAACACATGCATTAGAACAAAAGTGTCCTCCAAAAGTATAAAGTAAGATTTGCTAATTAAGAACTAAATAAATCTTAGTGCACTTGGGTCATCTTTTTCCTTTTATTATCTTTTTTTGTCTTTTTAATTAGAGCATAAGGACACGATTATCAATCAAAGCTAGTGAGATTAGTTGGATACTTAGATTAATGGTAAAATATCAATATCTTAAAAGAAGATAAGATACCAACTGTTGCTATATTTTCATAACAAATCCAAGTGAAGTTGACACACTCCCATGCTATAATGTTGGGGCTCTATGGGTTTGGATTGGTTAGTGCAAACCCATTGGCCAAAGCTTCATTAGAAAATATCTCTCTCTCTCTCTCTCTCTCTAGTGAGCACAGCTTTGTTTTATTTGATCCTTAAACACCCCTTTAAGTGCCATCATATTGTCTTTTACTTCTTGTTGTACAGAAAACAGAGAGATGGATGAATCAACATATTTCAAAGATTTTAGTTTTAGGTTTTAGATTGTTAATTTCATTGGTCTAAGGGCTTCATTAAGCACATCGAGACCATAAAAAGTCGTGGCACCTTTATTCTACTTTTAGATGGAGGAAGATATATCAGAAGAAGTCCCAATAAGGTGCCTATAGATTATAGAGCAAATGTGAAAGGGGAAATCTGTTTGCCGAAATCTTTGATTTAGGTGGAGAGTTCTGAATTTGGTTGTTAGACAGGTGGCTCCACTCTTTCCGGGCAAAAACCCAAATTGGGGGCATTGCATTGTGCAAGCCACATTTGAGTTGGCCTAGTCAGTGCAAATTCAATGGACAAAGCTTCTTTACAGTATATGGTTGTCTCAACAGCCTCCACTCCTAAAAGTGGTGAGCCCACCTTTGTTTTTTTAATCTGTCAACACATCTTTCAATGTCATCATCCTGTCCTATATTCTTTGTTGTGTAAATTAGGGAAAGGACTTTGTTTTTTATCAACTAACCACTTTAATCAGTAGAACTGATTAGAGTTGTTTAATACCAATGGGGCGTGGCCTTTCTAATGGATGAAGGCTTCATTATTTAATTCCTCGTACTTATCTTTTACCTCATGAAATGCATTATGGATTAATTTTCTCTTTGATTCTTATTGGATGTCGACTAACCCTCGTTGGGCCCTGGTTTAACAAGGTTTCAATCTTTGCCACAAATGTTGGGCTTTTTGCAGAAAAGAATTTTCCTGGTAATGTTAGGCTATTCTCAAAATATTGAAAGAACCTAAATTAATCATTTTCGCAATCCATAAGATACTATTACTCTCAAATTTGAAAATACCCCAATATCTTCCTAATAGATGATATTTATCTCAGAATAAGATTTGTGATAAAGATACCTAACAGGCCCACAGGAAAAATATGTTTACATTAATTTCGTTTAGGTCCTGTAACACATTGTTGGATTAGAGTGATGCATTATTTACATTTAGGGTTGTGATTTTGATTTCTCTCTTTCTCAGACTGGTTGTCTATCAACAAATTAGTGGTTTCCCTTCATGTGGATGCATGCAGACTGTGGCATTGTGGTAGGTCATTTGTCTAAAGAAGATTATTCTAACATGCCAGTGAAAACTGTTTATAATTAGCAATTTATGAGTCTAGAACTCATAAATTGTTCTGGTAATCACCATTGCCGTTATATGAATATAATGATCTTAATAAGAGAACTCATAAATTACAAAGAAACTAATATCATACATAACTGTATAATACATTTTTGGGTTTTTAGCTTCATGGTTGCATTCTACTAGAACCCTTCAAAACTTACCTAGGATATAGATTTTCGACTATTTTCATTTTCTGTATTCTTTAAAGAATTTCAGCTAAAAGAGAGCAGAGAGCTTTTACCCAATAACTCTCCTTTCAATCCCCAAAGCATAGTCCCATGGGGCCGCCGCACAAAATGTGAAGCATTTGAGACATGATTCAACTGCCAATAGTCACCTAAATATGCTTATATATGCATGCTGTGTGTGAGAGAGAGTAATCAAATTCGTGTCATGGATGGGGGACCCAGATATTCCCTTAAATAGAAACAGGTGATGAGAGTGGGAAATGATACATTGTAGGACACCCATTTCAGAAGCCTGCAATGATGGATGCTACCACCATTTTGATCAAGTTCAAACACTAAAATAAAAACGGTTCCATCCACTTTGATTATTAAAAAAAAATTATACTATCAAGTGCACCTTACAGCTGCTTAATCACTGTTAAGAATTTCCAACACAGATGAACACCTCGACTATGGGCATTCGTGCACGACCATATCCCTTAATAAAAATAGGTGGAATATAACAGTCAAGCTCCATTGACCCATATGAGGCGCACCAATCCTTGATCCTAGCCATTCATTCATATTACAAGGCCCCCAATGAACAGATGCTCATAAAAATTTCACTGCAATTGAAGTGATATGCACCATCGGATTGACCTATCTTAAAAAAAGATGAATTCAACTCAGTAGCTAATCTTATTTTTCATGTACTGGCTAATCCAACAGTGTACATTTATCCATTGGAGGGAATTTCAGACCACTCCTTATTTACTGGGGGCAAGTTATGTGAATTACTAAGATCAAGCGAAGATGAGACCCATGTCAATGCAAATATGCAATGCATCCGAATGGAAAATCTCCCGCGGATATCATTAGAACTTCTCAGTATAAAAAAAAAGTTAAATCAGAAAAAAAAAATATGCAACTAGTTTATATTGTGAAAATGCATCCCCAAGCTTAGATGCTTGGAAAACAAAATAAGGCACTGTCTGCCATCATTCTAGTAACAGAAGTTCCAAATATCCTAAAACACAGCTAGCATGCAATGCTAATGTGGATACCCAAATTCAGCCACCATGAAAACCCATGAATGAACAACGAATAATATATTCTTCACATGCACAGACCCATATATGTGCATGTGCGGCTCATGGTCAATATATGTCCTCAAGGTTGCACGGCTTCCAAAAGCTTCTCGTAAACCTCTCTAGCAGACAAGTCTTCCACCTGAATCAGGCATCACATTTTTCAAAATGTTTCACAAATAAGAACAAACACGTCCTAGGCACGACACCCATTGCACACTCCAAATACAACAAAATAGAGCCCATAGTTAGTAATGGAGATTGTTGGGTGCTCAGGGACCACATTGCCAGAGGATTTTATTTTCTTCCAGATTGAAATATCCTATCAGTCAATTCTTTAAAAAATTTCTAAAGGATATTTCCCTATTTGTTTATCAACTGTATTTCTAAGCCACATGAGGAGTAAGAATCTTCAATCTGGGAGGCTTTGAGAATGCGTCCATGATGAGCCCACTAGAGAGGCTAGATCACCAAACCATGAGCACCATACATTTTCTACTGCACAGGTTGCAGTAATGAACTAATATCTGTGCGTGTTGGGGGTTATTGATTCTTAAGAAATTAGCGTAAAATCATGATAATTACACATTCTACTGATACTTTAGCAAAACAATTCAAGACAGGCAAACTCACCACAAGAAGCTTCGATTTATTGTTCCACCCCCTCTGAAGAGTCATCTGACTTAATCTTAAACCTAATACCTGTATCAACAACAACTTAAAATGCATGCTTCCTTGCCTGTCAAAATGCTAAACTGGGGATGCAAGCGACAGAGATCACAGCTTTATCCCCTTTGAAATGGATAGATCTTTATGGGGAAATAAAGAATCACTAAGTAATTGAGCCCTAAAATTTGCAAGCCTAGGAGAAACATAGAAAGACCACTTCGGTAGTCAACAGACTTTTAGTTTTTACACTGCACTGGTTGAGTGACCCATGCAATCCATAAGGTGTCCTTCCATCAATGGAAGTCTGCCCATTACTAGTCTCCATGTTTAAATAACCTTTAAAGAATGATAAAAAGTTAGAACAGTATTACCTTGCCCATGAATTCCAACAATTCATTATTAGCTTCACCACGGGCTGCAGGTGCAGCTACAGTTACTCGCACATCATCAGCATTTACTCCTGATATAAAACATTATTATTAGAGATGAGATAACTGTGAATGCATCTCTGTGAAGAAATTAACAACATGCATCCTCAAAGAGACCGTTAACTTCAGTTGTGCATGCTCAGCCAGACTGCAGTGCAGAACATGAATTTTCACATATGCCAAGTGTCATATATGAGTGGCAGCAAAAACATCTTTGTCCAATCATTCAAAAAAATGTAATAATAATAAAATCTTTGTCCATAAGTTAATATATTTGTTGATTAAAAAAATAATATCAATGCAAAGAAAATCTTACACAGAATCGTAGACAAGTACGGAAATTTGATGATAAAAAAAGGTTGATGTGCTTTTCCTGTTTACAATGGGTTGGCGTAGCTGTGTTTCCAATATTTCTCCTCCTATTTCCCCTTTTAAAAGATATGGAAATTAACCAGAACTCCATCAGGAAAAAATAACCCTTTTTATTGAAGGAGAGATTTTTAGTGTTTATTTTCTATTTGTCGACATTTGAGCAACTGCAAAACATTTGGTAGACAACTATCAGATGTCAACATTTTTACGTATCCAATAACTACAAAATTTGGATGTTGGATGTGATCCTAAGTTTGAAAATAAGAGGTTTTGTACCTAAATGGAAGGTATGTGAAAATAACAGGTTTGCACCTAAATGAAAGGTTTGCGAAAATGATGGGTTAGGTCAGTGTTGAGAAATCCGTTTCGGACGCCGATTCGGTTTGGCCTCCAAACTGAAATATTTCGGCCTATTCGGAATTTCGGCGAAACATTTCGTATTTATGTTTAGGAAAAATATAAAAATTAAAATAATATAATACATATAGAAAAATATAATATTAATATCAAATTTTAAAATTTTGGCTACATACATGTGTACAACTACTATATAAATTCAACAGCAATACCAAATAAATTCAACATTACATGTGCACAAGTGTGAAGAAATGAAAAGTACACATTTAACCAAGGCCCAACTGTTCTTTTAGGGGCCCTTCAGAAATTTCAGAATTTACATATTACTGGATGAGTCATTGAATAAATGGTTTGCATATTATGTGTCACAGTTGATGGACCTATCGTGTTGCACAACAATGAACCACATAAAAAAAAAAAACCCAGCAGCCCTCCACAAACTTAGAAAAAATAAAATAAAATAAGGCAGCCCAGCCCAACAGCCCTCCACAAACTTTAAAAAAAGAGAGAGAAAAGAAGCCCAGCCCAGCAGCCCTCCACAAACTTTTGAGAAAAAGCAGCCCAGCCTAGCAACCCTACACAAAATTTGAGGAAAAAAAAAAAGAACCACAGGCTAGCCCAGCCCAGCAATCCAAATGGGAAAAAAAAAAAAAAAAAAAGAGATGGACAGCTGCATTTTGAAAGGGCAGCTGTCGAAATAAAGAGGAAAGAAAGGGAAAAAAAAAGAAAAAAAGAAAAAGGAAAAAAGACAAGTGTAGCTGAGTTGAGCTCTGGAAGAAGAAACAGAGGAAAAAAAAGGCAGTAGCTGGCAGTCGATGAAGCATAACAGCAGTAGAGTCGAGTCTGAGTCGACGAAGAAACAGCAGCCCTCTTTCAGCTGGAGCAGCAGCTGCTTCATCTCGTCATCTTGTTTCAGCAGGAGCAGGAACTTCTTCTTCTTCTTCTTCTCTTCTTCTCATCTCGTCATCTTGTTTCAGCAGGAACAGCAGGTGCTTCGTTTCTTCTTCTTCTTCTCTCTTATTTTTTCTTTCTTTCTTCTATTTTTCTTTTGTTTTTTTGGTCGATGAAGAATCTTTTCTTCTTCTTATTCTTATTCTTCTTCTAAGTTAAAAAATTACTTTTAAACCCTCCTTTTTTATTTTTTCTATCTTGAGGGCAAACAACACATATTGGCCGAAATCCGATTTTTGGTCAATTCGGCCAAAATCCTAAATTTTGGTCCGAATTTCCGAAATTCGGACGAAATGGACCAAATTCTGAAACGAATAGTTATAGCTGTGCTGTTCGGTTCGTTAGAGGAACCGAACCGAAATAATTAGGAAATTTCGGACGAACCGAAACAAATTTCATAACACCGGTTAGGTGCCAACCATTCAAAATCAAGAAATACTCTATAGTTTATTATCATATATAAATGTTTCATCTGTCATGCTGCCTGAACTTTCTTTCAGATGGCGGAAGAAAACAAGGTTATTTCTGTTAATGTTTTTACTCTCTTCCATGAACACAAATATCCTATGTTTCAGACCAACATCATAGTTGAGTTTCAAAGTTCAAAGTTTAGTGAAACAATTTTGAACAAAATAAATATATCCATTAAGAATAGAAACCCCCAGCCACAATACTCCAAAATATCATTGTAATTAAATGGATAGGCAACATTGTATTTGAATATCTGCAAATGACTTTCCATAAAACAGACAATACCATTGTAATGTCTGAAAGACAACAAATATGAAAAGGAAGCTATGAAACAATCATTGCAAAAATCAAATACATAAATTACTTGTAATTGCTGACCGCTGAGCACGATCCTCTACTTCTATTGCCACCTGAACAAGGCCACCTTCCAACTGTGATATACAGGGTGGAACAGGTGCATCCTGCAACATGGAGTTAAAAACAATGGTAAATTGAGTGGCCACCTTTAATGAAACGACTATGGCACAACATTGCAATGACCAAGCAGAGGGGGCAACCACAGTAACCAAGAAATACAAGGGGCTTACCTGAGGGTTTGTTTCTGCTGCAACTGAGCTTAGTGCACCATCAACAACATAAATGAAAGGAGCAGAAGCCAAATCTTCTTCAGAGCGGTAACAAACAAAAAGCTCACAACCGATACAAGCCATACGGAATTGTTTTTCTAGTTTTCCTTCGCCGCTGGATAAGAAAGATCCATAGTTTGTATACATGAGCTCCAACACTACAAAATTTATTTAAAATTGGAACCCTGATTACCAAATGAAATGATAGCTCAGATTGAAGGTATGACTACAACATCAATTAAAAGTTCTTACAACTAGAAGAGGAAAACAAAAAGGGAAATGAATGATTGCCAGATTAGGTAATTATCAAGTAGGGTTGCCAATAGGTATCCAATTATCTAAGTATCCAAAGTCTCCAGTTCTGAATAAAGTAGATGTGGAACCTAATTTTGGATCCGGGAGAATGATCAAGATCCAGATTCCGACTCGAGGATCCAGAACCAAGACGATTGCATCCACACATTATTTTATATATATATATATATAGGTTGTATTCCTGTGTGAACCCGGCATGTGAACCCACCGTGCAAACCTGCTATAGGGCCCGCTGTGGGTCCCATTTGGGAATGGGAACGGGGGCTGTGGAAAGATCCATGCGGAGCCACCCCAGGTATCAAGTTTGACCTCAACCCCATGCCCCTAACCCTTGCATCCATGGCCCACAAGTTTAATTGCTTCATAATATAAAAAAATAGCCCTCCATTCAACAGTCCATTCCATTAGGACGGGTGCCAAACATAGTAGTCAAGTTCGTTTCGTTTCGGGCGAAACTCTAGATTTATTTCGGTACAGTCTGGAAACCGAACCGAACATCCCACACGTGGATGTTCGGTTCATGTCTCATTTGATCTCGGCCGAAATCATGAAGTTTGGTTCAAAATCCCCAATTTCGGGTGAACAACAGTCAAACACCTCAATTCGAACGAATCGATGGTTGGACGATTCAAAGAAGAAGAGGTAAAAAAAAAAAAATTTAACGTTTATCATTTGGAAAACCACTCGTTACAAGTACCTTTCTTCATCGACGAGTGAACCTTTCTTCGTCGACAAGTGGGTGCTTTGCAGAGGTGCCTCTTCTTCTCATGCAGCCCTAAATCTTCCAATCGTTCTATAAAATGAAATCCAAAAATTCCATTACCAGCCACAAAATCTTCAGTTTCCATGATTCCTCCCTTGGCGAATCACAAGCTTGGAGATTTGCCCGCGCTGAGACCTTTTCGTGACAGAAAGTCGAGATTCCTACCTTTCCAAAGTTGGTCGCTGCCGCAAGAGCCCTTTTCCCTAGCTACATATCTTGCAGAACTCCTGGTACGTTCGACTTCTTCCATTTCTTCTTCTTGCTCTTTTTTTTTCCTCTGTATTCGGTGATGCATTCCCTTTTATAGGAAGGGATCGTGATGTTATACGGATGTGAGCCCCTCTTATGCGAGTGGTTGATGAGATGCAGATGAGAGGCCCACTTATTTTCATGTCGAGGAATCTTTATTGAGTTGAGGCGAGCACTGTTTCTACATATCTAAAGGGCACTACATATGTAGGCCCAGCCTCATAATATGTCATATCATCATTTGATTTTTTTTCTTTATTGACCAACTAATTTTGATCATATTTTCCAAAAAACTATTACGGAAAAATTATCAACCGAATAATTCCTAAAATCACGGTTATTAGGAATTTCTAATTAAGTAACAACAAAGTCATTATTTACTATGAAGTGTGCCATTATAAACAGTGGGCCACCATAGTAGCAGTATATTAATCAGTTATAATTATCAACATAGAGTGACGCTGAGTAGAATACATTTTTTATAATTGTTAAATATTTTATTTTTATTTTTTTTATATATGCCGAAACGAATTTCCGAATTGGAAAGCTGAAATGCCGAATCGGCCGAAATGTTTCACTTTAAAGCCAGACTGAAATGGGGTCCGAAACGAACTTGACAACTATGGTGCCAAACCTAGGGATCGGTGACTATCCCCAGTGGGGAGGGGGTTGGGGGGATGTCACTGTTTGGTGCACGGTTTGGATTGGTGAGAGGTGGACCCCACCACGTGGTTTGCATGGTTCTCACTTGCATATTTTCGTATATAGATATAGTTGGGACAAGGCTCTCGTGATGGTATATATAGGTTTTAAGGGCCTGGATAGCTTGAGTCATATTGATATTTGGGAGTCTACCTAGCTTTAATCATATACCATTTAGTAGCCCCACCTGTATATTATAACAATTTATGTTGAAAATATTTTATCCAATTATACTAATACACAATCTTATTTTGGATCCAGATCCCCCTTTCTCAGTTGAAGCGGGATCAGGATACAGCACATAGATTCTGTGTTGGTTCCAGATCCAGATCTAGATCTAATCTATGAAGATGGTTCCTGGTCTGGATCCACTATGGTTTCGCCCCAAATTCTAGTATTCTACCCATTTGCATCCCTACTATCAAGCTTGCGTACACCAAACATATTAATTAAACATCCAACCAAAAATCATGCTATATGAAAATGTGGCTATCAGACTGAAGTGGATTTATCAATTGAGAAAGCAAATATTTTGATGTTAAGAAAAATGGACACACGCACATGCTTAAATATGTAATTAACAACTCTTTCACAGATACATTTAATCAGGTGTGCACCTAGCGCAACAGGTCCAAAGGACTTCAAACTGTCAAATATCCTTCTACTTGTGAATTATGGTCCTAGTTTCCAGAAGAACAGTTGCTGTTTTAACATTAATAATAGTTTACAGAAGAACGTTTAACTCTCCAACTCCACATGTGCAGTTCAGGGCCCATGATTCAGCCAGAGGCTCGATGTATTTGGTTCTAGAGTGGATGATATCGAGAATTTTCTAGATTGTTAGATCCTTGCATTGGCCAGCCTTTCTTCTGGACCATGATTATGCCATTCCTAACTGCCCTTTGTAGGTCATTGATCAAAAAGTTGGATCTTTCAGTTCTGAAGATTTTTGTCTTGACTTTCAATCCAGGAAACATCTAGAAAATCATCCACAGTGGCTCCATCACATCAACAATCTGGACCACAGAACCATGAGGCTCACGAGTACAGTAAATTGTATATTTGCTGTGGATCAAAAACTATGATACCTCCCTTCAAGTACTGAGGTAGCCCCAAACATACTACATCAGATGGCAGCAAACAAAAGACTTACGGTTCCCACACTTGACCTCATAGCGACATTTGAGTCCCATTACCGATGAGAGACTGTGAAAGACTATTGATCCAAAAAAAAAAGAGATACTAATGAGAGAGACCTCGTCATTTCCATATTTTTAGGCTTTCCAAGAACCCCTGGTAGCACATTAGTCTATGGCTCATTAATAGTTGTTAATGGGTCAAAATTTTAATGCCTCAATCCTATTGTATTAAATAGTCCTATTGTACAGGGTTAGAATTGAACTAAATTTTATACAAACAGGGGATGCGGCATCCAAGAAAGATGGGATATTCTGAGGTCAACTCATTCGTGTAGGTACTCCGTCATGTGCCAGTCACAAAACCATGAAAATGGGGTTCCATCAAAACAGTTGTCTGTGGAAAACTTTGCCAAACATTATAATAAGTTAAAACTTTTTATAACTGGCCAAGCTAACCCAAGACACCCTTCCAAAAAAAAAAGAACTGGTAAGACGATGATGATTCCTTGATGGTTTTTCCTTTGTATTTTTACTAGTTCCAAGTAGGCTGAATGCTTGGTGACAGTGACTCTTCTTTCTTTAAGTAACTGCTAGTGTCACTCAGTTCTCTGGTTGTATTTATCAAACAACTTCAGGACCGCCACTATCTATAGTACCCATACTTGATTCCCATTTTAGACAGATTATTCATGTTATTTTATAACAATGTTTGGGTCATTAATATTGGCAGTATAAGCATGAACTATGTTCTTTCTGAGAACCAGCAATGTGACAGGATTCTGTCTCTTTTCCTTCTTGTATTCCTATTACTAAATTAAATTTATTCCACCAACAAACAGGAACCAAGAGTAACAGCCACTCTACCCACCAATGTAAAGGGTCAAATAAAAACCATGCTCCAGAAAGGGATAACAGAACCACCCAAAAAAAAAAACCTTCAAAATTAATCTGAGTACTATTTCCGTTTTCATTATTCATATCTGCAAAGTTAAAATTAATCTGATTTCGATTTTGGTCAAAGATCAGACTTGAATCTGATGTTACCTGGAAACTATTTTTACCAGATCATAGCTGAATATCAAATTTTGGACCTGCTTTTGTCCAGTTCTAAAAATGTGAAAGATCACTTTTTTTAACCAGATTATTGCTGAATATCAGTATTTGGGACTGGTTTGTCCAGTTCTACAAGACTACAACTGCGAAGCATCGCTATTATTTTTCAACTTATTCCAGTGGTAGTTGGTTGATCCAATCAATATGGAATTGCATCTGATTTTGATACTTTTTTGGATGTCAAACTACGTTAGGTGCAGTAAGTCTAGAGCCTCATTTAAGTACAGCACAGGTCCCAAATATAATTCTTAACGGCCATCCAAGTGCAACTCCTTGTAACCAATCCAAAAAAAAGTGTAGCTCCTTCTAGTAAATGATGATAAATGCCTATTGAGGAATTACAAGATCCTTAGAGTATCAGCCACCTTTCTAACAAAGAATTTAATATGATGGGCCCTACAATGGATCGATAATATTCAAAGCAATTGCAGAATGGAAGTTCAAAGCCCTCCACTCAATTGGCCTTTTTTCCCCTGGACTGCTGTTGCATTCCTTTCTTAGCCTTCTATTAGCAGGGGCAAAGAATGATAATCTCTAAATCTGGGAGAGTTTAAGGGATCTCTTTCGACAAAAGGCTCATACTTCATTGGTATGGATAAAGGAATAATGAGTGACACACTTCAAAAAATTGGGCCTCAAGAACATAGTCAAATTTTGTTCCATTTTGGACATGAAAACCGGAACGAAACACACCCCTTCAAATATTTTGTTCAGAATTCTCGCCTGAATAGACCTGTTCCAGCAGAATGGCAAGCAATGTTCTGCAGGGGAAAAAAGGTATCACTTTATTTTATTTTATTTTTCATTTTTTAACATTCTAAAATGCCTAAAATGAGGGCCATATGAGTGCTTTTGCCTCCACAATCCAATAAGATGGTCCGTATCTCCTTAAAATCAAGTTTCATACAGATATTATAAAAACCCTACTAGCCCAAACAAAAATGTCATGTTTTCAGGTAGGAGATCAATCCTCGCATATTTATTATTATTCTAGTCAATTCAAAAAAAAAAAAAAAACAAATGAAAAATTATATAAAATTTCATTCAGTTTTTACATTATGCCTTTCTGAAATGGAAACACCGGAATGGCCAAATGCTGAGATGTTTACTCTTAATAACAAACGGAGTGGAGACCAAAGTGGAACGGACAACTATGCTTGAGAAACTGATCATTTCCAAAGGCACTAGACAAAAGTTCATCATATGAAATTCCTAGACAGTTTTCTGGTGTTCATCACGACTATATCCCAATGGAGAAAGTGACACAGCAGGCGCCTTGCAAAAAAGCAATTATTCTGCAGTGAAACTCTTTCAATTGATGTTTACGAGAACATTGAGAAAGATTCATAAAATTAGAACGATTAATCCTGTTGGGCGAACCAATTAAAGAGTGACAGGAAACACAAATAGAAAAGCTTCATATAGGAATTCGCAGAAATATGCTAATAAATTGAACAACATGCAAAATGAAGATCATGCAATGCATGCCAAACCCATGACCAACGGGTTGACCATGTCCATTGGGGCCCAGCCCAAACCCCAACAGGATCAGCAGATTACTAAGGGAGTTTTGAGTCAGTCAGAAGTCTTAATTGGAGATTTTTGATTTATTTAGGAATCTTTGAATTAGGAATTTAGTTTGATTTGTTTGTTTTGAGGATTTGGGATTCGACAAACCGCCATTGTGGAGTTAGTGACTTTCGTTTGCGGATCCCAGGCCGCACCATCTTGTCTGTATCATTTGGGATTATCCAACAGATATAATCTGTTCTGCTATTCTAAGTGGTTATTTTGTTCCAAGGTAATGAAGGAATTGATATATAAAACTCGACCTGAGGGTAGGAATGATCCCCAAAAGAGAATTGTATTCTTTCAATTTCATGACTGAAATTAAATGAACAGAAGTAACCTCGTGATCCTGGTAGAACTATCACCATAGCCAAGAAAGAGGGTGACAATCTTCCAGATTTCAGACTTATATCTTGTGGGTATTGAGTAAAATAACAAACTCTATCAGGAGCAAGAAGCCAATGGAGTCTCCCTATCATCTGGGCAGGGAGCTTCATGGAAATGACACTAGAGCCAAGTGTGAGAAATTCTAGCCCTCCTCTAATTTTAACTTTTAGCTATAACACAATGAAGAATGAGATCCAAATGGAACCCATCTTAGAGCTTTCATGAAAATAAGTAAATACATACATGATATAGAAATAATGAAGTGATTATAAAATGGAAAAAATCAATTCAGATGTTATCAGAGAGTGGCACTTATACCGTTTTAGAAGAACCTTTCCTGCTTCAGATATATTCAGCCTTGCCAGATGCTTCTTCTTGTCTAGGACATAGGCTTTATCAGTCTTTCTCTTTGGCATTTTCTGCAACTGGGTATCTATGAAATGTGTCCATCAATAAGAAAAAAACACAACCTGTAAGTTCCACCAACCTAAACAATATGAGAGAGAAAGGACCATGTGATGAAATCTCTGAACACCAGCTAAGATGTGTGATGCTAGCAGAACCCAACAGATGATTGATGTGTCCTAGCTGTTTATGGTTGGTAGAGAAGTGGAATTTGCAATTGAGGGTTTGGATCAAAACCCTAGGAAAGAGGGAGAAGAGAGAGAACCTGTGATGAGAACATGGGAACCGCAGTGCTTGCAGTAGTAGACGAAGAGGTCGGATTCAGGACCATCTGGGGCCGCGTCCTCGCTCGAGTATGTGTGAGTTGTCCGCTTCGGCATCCTCCACCACCACCACTGATCCGCGTACGGAGGATTGGAGACGAGGGAAAAGAGATTTTCGGTTGGACAGAGACGGAGGTAACGTTGGTCGGATTCATCAATTCAGCTCAGCAGCCCCTATTATCTCATTTTCGTCGTCCCACTTTTTCTCACCGTTGATTAGATAATAAAAAATAACTTTAATTCAATTTTTTTAAAATATTTATCAAAGAATGATGCAACATAATTATTAATATAGATATTAGTGTCGTTACAAAGTCCCGCCCTCGTTAATGCTTCTACCGATCACCAAAAAATGCGCTTTAGTTAGAACATCTTTTTTTCTATGATCTTCTATAACGGACCTAAATTTCCCCTAGGAAATTATTTTAAGGCCTTATTATTGAATCTATAGCAATTTTGGAGTCACTGAGGAAACTTAACTTTCTTCATCCATGTTGAATTGTCAATTCTTAAGCTTCTTGAATAGCCAAAATTTCTACCATGAGAGCAAAATTCCCCTCCATTCTTTTTTTTTAAACCTTTATAAAATGCCACAATTTTTGTTATAGTCAATGCATCCGACTCCTAGTTTGTTAGCATCTTTATTCACATCTCCATTGCAAAAGATGCAAACATCTATATCAAGATTGTGATTATTGTTGGGAGTGTACACTTGTCCATCATCGCAATTTTTATATCCATGCATTTTCTTTAACAAGCTTTATCGATTCCTCCTGTGCAAGCTTGATTCTTTGAATCACATTCTCTCCATTTGGATCTAACTTGTGAAAGATTTTTGCATTTCTTGCTCCCCATATCCACCATAGAACGAATCCAAAATAGATATATAATATGATCTCGGTCGATTATCCCTTCATTATGTTTCTCTAGCCAATATTACCACCGGGACATAAATGAGGCATGTTCTCTATTATCCATAATAAAGGACAACATTGTGCCATACCAAATGGCTCGAGCAAAGTCACATTTAAAAAAAAAATGTTCAATGGTCTCATTATGTTCCCCACACATGTGACATATGTTATTTATACCCGCTTTGTTCTTCAATAAGTTCCCCACAACCGGTAGTTTGTTATGTACATTCTCCCATAAGAAGTTTCTAACATACAGCAAGGTGTTCCATAGGTTTTCCCATGCCTTTGTAGAAACAACGATTGATGATGAAGCCACTAAATAAGACTCTTTAATTTTGGGATGGTATGTTGATTTAACCGAAAAACGTACCTATACTTGTATATTGTCATATCCACCTGATATGACAGGGAGCTTCTCCATCTTGAATATTTTTTATTGCAACTATCTTCATTGGGCTGAACATTTCATTAAGAAGTGTATCATTCCATTATTTCCCTTGTCTCAAATCAGCAACTGAATTTAATGTGGTGTTTTCAAGCTCGAAGGATTGGACTTTGTGTGAAGAAAAATAAGGAAGCCATGGATCTTCCTATATTTGTGTGCAACTCCCATCACTAACCTGTTTCCCAAGTCCATTACATAGAACTTCTATTCCTACCATAATACTTTGCCATTCCCATGAGGCCCTTGAGCTAAACTTTACAATAAAAAATTTCACATTAGGGAAATAAAGACCTCTAATCACCTTAGCCCAAAAAAAGTGTTAGGATTGGCCATAAGTCGCCTACCTAACTTGGCTAATAAGACAAGATAAAATCTCTGCAAGTCTCTAAAACCATACCCTCCACAAAACTTCCCTTCACAAAGCTTAGACCAGCCCAATCAATGAATCTCGCTTTTCACATTTGCGTGCCCCGACCAAAAGTTATAAGCAATGATATTGATGGTATCAAGCAATTTCTTTGTGATCTTAAAGCACCTCATTTGGTGCGTCGGTATGATTTGAAAATCTCCGACTAGGCTGCAATTGGCTTAATTAACTGATATGATAATCTTGTGGAGCTGATGTTTTGGATCCTCTTTGTTCATGACCTCTTCACTAGCCCTCCTTATATTGATAAACATGCATTTAAGGGGCCCCACGAGCTGAACTTCATATAATGTCATATGCCATCTGCTCGTTAGAGAATATTGTCATTGATTAGTATCATGATTAACGATTTCTTATGCATATTTGTTTTAATCAATCATCAATCTTATAGTGGAACTGAATGTTGTTGTAGCAATATAATTATATCGAGCGAATCAATTTTTACTAGGTTGGGCCCACTGCGGAGGTTCACCCATCCAGCTTAAGAGTTCCTTCGAGCAGGTATGATAGTAGACGAGGAATCCATGGATTTGAGGGTTTGGCACTGGTGCATATCGATGCAAAAGTTGAGTAAAAAATGGTCTTATCATGTGGATATCCAAAAATGAGATTTTCCGAAACTTATAGAGGGAGTTTAAACCTATAAATATTGGGAAAAAAAAACCTGAGAATTTAAATTAATCTAAATCCTCAAAAATTTACAATTGACAAAAGTGAGTTTTCTATGTCTGTATGGAAGGTGAAGATTCCCACCATGGAGACTCACTCATTCAACCCAAGGATTTTTTTAGAAAAGCCATTTTCTTTAATTTCAATTTATTTCAAATGGGAAACATGATTGTCTTTTCAATTACTCTACTGAAAAATTTATAGAAAATATTTTTTCTCTTCAATGCGGTCGTAGAAGCACCATATGCGATAGTAAAAATAATGAAATTTCATTATTAAAGAAGATTTGAGATTATATAATAATAAATTAGAAAAAAACCAAAATGACTTTTTATAATCATTTTCATTCAAATGCAGAGTAGGAAATCATTACAAGAGAAAAACTCAACAACAACCTTCTCTCTGCTTGGGATGTCTGAGCTACTTGGGCCCATTTAAACAATAAAAATAAGATGAATACAACCCCTCTAAATGGAAAAGCAATAAGAAAATCTAGAACAAAAAATCTCTGAAAGATTATAATTGTGTTGAAAAAACTTGAAATGATTTATAGTAATTAATCTAATCATAAACCTAAATCAAGGGGCTTTTCCTTGTACGGTAACTATTAGTTGTTCAATTTTTGCAATTGGTGATAAGTAAAAATATTTATTGGAAATAAACATTTAAATACAAAAAAAAAACTTGCTGATTTATTAAAATTAAATTTGAATGACTCTAAAAAAAAAAAGAGATCACCTTAGGTGCACACTATAATTAAAAACCGTAAATAAATTAGCCTTCTTGGTAGAGTGTACATCTAAAATATATATTTTTTTATATAAAATTTACTAAGAAACGACCAATCTATAGCCGGGGACATTTCCAAAGTCGCTCCATATCTTCTTTCCCTCTCATTCGAAGCTTCTGCTCAGTTCAGACAAAGCAGATCGGTCTATCACACACTCTCCCGGTAAGCCATCTCCCTCTTCCCTTCCGAGCTTTTGTGAGATCTAGGGTTAAGATTTCAAATCCATCTCGCACCATTATCATCTGGTCCTTGGAAATGAGTTTTTGGGGTTTTGCATGAATTTTTTTTTCCATATATAGATTTCAAGGATTTTTGGGGTTTCGATTGATCCATCTCTTCCACGATCAGCTTCCTTTACTATTTGATTTCGATTCTGAGAATTCTCACTGCAATGAAATTGATTATTTTGCAGTTCATCTTGTCAGCTTGTAGGGTTCTTGCACGATTTTAGGGCTTGTTTGTTCTTACTTCTGATTTAGCAGTCCTTTTTTTTTTTTTTTTTCTTTCATCGAAATCGAAGGTGTATTTCAATGTCTTTTTAGGGTTTATGCTCTGATTTTCGCTGCATATTACGCAAGATCTAGGGTTTTTTTCCGATCACTCCATGTTCTAGTTTGAATTATTTCTTCTTCAGCTCACTCTCTATGCCTAGATGACCGTGGGTTTTTTTTTCCACTGACAGTTAAGTATATCTGTTTTCTTTTCAATTCACAGATGGATTGGCAGGGGCAGAAGCTAGCAGAGCTGCTGATGCAAATCATACTAGGTGTATTTGCGGTTGCGGCGTTCGTGGCTGGCTATTCCATGGGTTCATTCCAGACAATGCTGCTAATCTATGCTGGTGGTGTGGGTGTTACCACATTGTTCATTGTTCCTAACTGGCCCTTCTTCAACCGTCATCCGTTGAATTGGCTAGATCCTGTTGAAGTGGAACGTCATCCAAAGCCACAGGCGTTGACTTCAAAGAAGAAGTCATCTTCTAAGCATAAGTAGTTCTGAAATGAATCTTGATGTTTTTTTTTTGGTCTTCTAGTTTCTACTAGTTTCTGAATGCAACTATCCATCTATAATTACTGATACTTTATGAAAGTGGATAGAGATCTTTGCAATTTTATCTTCACCAATGACTGAATAATCTTGTGCTTAGTGATGCCTGTTTTGGGTCTAACTCTTATGGCGTAGGGTTGAGGATTTTGATTTTATAGTCTTTCATCTATTTCGTTCCACCTTCTGTGATGTGTTGTGATGTGATCGATCTGTTGTTCATCCACATTCACCATTGTACGGATGATTGATTGCTTGGATGTTTGATCTTGAGAATTAATTTTGTGGGATGCGATGGATGTAGTAAGTTCCCGATATGGAATATATTGGAAGTATCCAGACCATCTGATTGAGAATTCCCCATCCGTCATTGCAAAACTTTGAAAGTTCTGTGTTTGATTATTCTTTTGGATGTGATTAACTATATTCCTTAGCTGCCTTTTTTGGACTAGGGCTTATTTGAAGTACTGCACCCCCACCCCATATCAATGGTCTAAATAATTGTCAATCCTATCAGTTGAATTTGGCCTCATGTGTAGAAGTGATGGTTGCCAAATCCATATTGGTCCAGTGCATCAGATACAACATTTGAGAAACTTTACATCCTGTAAACTCTAGCCTATAGGAAACCAGGTCTTTAAGATGGCTTGGAGCTGCAGCTCCCCTGCCAATTTCTCCTGCGGTGGTTTGATATGGTGAGCGTAATAGCGTATCAGTTGCAATTGTGAAAAATATTGGAAATATTACTGCATTATCTGATATTTTCTTTGAATTCTGATTTGCCCAATTCGTTGGCACTTTTCCTCCATTTCTTAGAGATAAGTAATATGTCATTTCCGCTCATCACCAGCATCTCTTGTTTGTTTGATCACTTGAATCTGCCTACCTTAAGTGGCATACCAATCAACTCAATAGCATTGATAAATGGAAGAGAGACACTGCATAGCTGTTGTGATTCTTGCTCATGATGAATTTGGCAGAACAAAAGAAAGGCATTGGTAGAAATGGTACAATATCATCCAAAACAATAACCGAATTAAATGGAGTGTCAAACTGAAAGCTGACTTCCTAAGATGGGTATAGCAGTCCCTAGCATTGTTGGAAGTGAAGCTAAGTGTTCTGTTCCCTAGGAACTCTAGGGAACAATTAACATTTTCCGATATCTCCTATGCACCATAGTAGATAAAACTTTTTTTATAATATTTTCCTAAAATCTCCCCCTTCATCAGCACCCATCTGAGACCTCATCCTTATTTTTCAATACAATAGGTATGGAGCATTGGAGTTTTAATCAGCAGTTGATGCATCTTCATTCCATAACACTATCAAAACCCCTAAGCGCCTTGAGATGGGACCCAATAGAAGTCATACTCATATCCCTCTGAATCCCATAGGGTACATTTCTACACTGAGAGGATTCCACAATAGAGGTAAATTGTTCTAAATTTCCATGGAGCCCACTCTTTCCATCTTTTGATGACAGGTTTCTTCCCATAAAAGGGAAAAAAATGAACTGATTTTCCTCAATGGAGAGGATTTTGATTTCCTAAGCGGGGGTTAGGAATGCAGTATTCAGTCCTCTCATACCACAAGCACACCCTTGATGCTGACACAATTCCTCATCCCTTCGAGTTTAGTCTTCGGAATAATAATAATAATAAAGTTAATATTATTTGCTTTTATAAATCTTCTAACTGCTCCTCCTTGCTCTCCAGCCCCTCATATTTCATGTGCTATCTCCTTTGATGCTGTTTTCACCCTCTTCGATAACTCTCTTTTCTGTTCCCCTCCAGATTTCTCTTTTTTCTTTTTTTTGATCCCTCCCATCTTACTTTGCCTCGACAGTCTCTATTTTTCATGGTTTGTAGAAGTACAACTTTATCCTTCTCCACGTTGGAAGATAATCCCCAGCCTTTGACCAATTTGATGGTCATCATCATGTCTGTTGCTAGAGCTTGAAGCAAGCTCTCCCTGTTTTGTTGGTATAAGGGGATCCCTCCGCCAAACCTTTAAAAAACCTATATTTTTTAATTTACCTTTCCACCTTTTGATTTGGTTCTAAATATCTTTGTGGACGATTGGAGTCGTGTGTGAGCTATGGGCCTGACCTTGCTTCTAGCAGGCTGTGCTATTGGATTTATATCCAATACTGGGACCTGAACCTTTTTTTAAATTGTAGCCTACAATGGAAACCCCACTTCAAGAGTGGGTTTTAACTTTCAACTATAGAGTCTTCTGCAAATCCTCCTCCAATCTATTCATAGATAAGTTGCAAGAGAAATCTGAATTTTTAACGCGAGATATTGAGGTAAAAATCAACCTCACCTCATTTACAATGAAGGGGAATCCTTTTCAAACAATCTCCTCTCCCAAGTCATAACCCATTTCTTTATCATGCATGAAAATTAGGAGCCAATATCTCAGTAAAACCATCTGAAAATTGGATCTTTAACACAGCGCTGCATGTTTTTCCTTTCTCGTGGCATGTCCTGCATCTTAAAAAAAAAGATAAAAAAAAAGAAGGAACATCTGCCTTTTCACCTGCATTTGGCTCAGAAGCCGACCAGGTACGCCAGTTAAAATTTGCAGATCTATCAGAACCACACTTCTGCTGTGGGCCCACTTACCAGAAAGGTCAAATGGGCACGGAAGGGATACCTTCCATGTCATCCTTCTCTGAGTGCTAGAGGGCTGAGGATTTTCTCTCTGGCATCCTCTATGTCTTCTTTCCCCACTTCCCTCCTGCAACAGTGGACTAGAGTTGCTTTGGCTCCTGAAAAACTTCACTTGTGGCAAGTCTCAAATATCGTGTTTATTTTCTTAAAATGATCCAATGTCACATATTATACGTTGATGTATGGAGCCCACAAAAAAAAATCACAATATTACTATCAGAATATAGTTTATTTCAGTCAAGTAGTTGGATCCTAAAATTTGTGGCCCGATGAGACAAGCCTATTAGAAAAATGACATAATCCAAAAATCCGATCATGACAACAAAAATTGTTGAAACCGGAAATGCCTATTTGGTTCTTCTTCATCGTTCTCATTGCTTTGCCCAACCTGATGTCGCTCTGGCTCCATTTTCTCAATGATTGAGATTTTGTACTTCGTGTTTTGCTCGACCATCGCATTGGTCTTCAACAAAACCATTCTTGCATTGATCTCAACTAGAAGTCTGCCAGTCCAGGCATCTTCTCGAGTTCGTCTTGCTTAATGGAGTTAACCCATATCTGCCTACAAAGGCTTCAAAGATGCATTCCTACCATGCATGTAATAGGATCCTGTTGACCCAAATCTTTCTCTTGGCTTCATTCGGTTTTGGCCTACATGATTTGGAATTCTGTTTGCCCCATCAGCGCCCTTTCTTCTGATGAGAATTCCAGAAGCATCATCTGCTCGGCTCCCCAAACTTGCTCGGACAAATTATAACCAATGATGTGTTATCCTTACAACTGGCCTCCACTTCTCTAAGATTCAGTGATCTTCTTGAGTCCAATGAGGCATCTATTCAGCAGCTTCATATTCTCCCTTACAGCCTCTTTCTGTCCACTGGGAAAAACCCTGTCGTATTCCTTACATTTTCCTCTTCTGATTTGCCTATTTTTATTCCCATTTCACTGCTGCTGCATAACTATTCTATCCTTTAAGTGAGTTTCTTCTCTGCTATTGGGTTGGCTTTTGTTTCCTCATGTTTTTTCTTGTCCTTTCTGCTCCTTTTGTTTGAGCCTTGAGGTTCTCTAAAGCATGCCTTCTCCCAAATCCCAATTCATATGCCTGTTTCCTAGCCATAGTTTTCTTACCTGAATTCTTCTTCCTTCCACACAGTGGCATGCTTTTAGATGCTTGTGATATTCTCCTGATCTCAAAAACACGTAATCCCTAATCTACTTTTTGAAATGAATTATCTCCATTACATATAGGGTTGTAAACGGGTCGGTTTCAGTCCGGGTCCATGGTGGAACCGGATCCGGACCCGGAACTGTTTGGGAACTGGTTTCTTGGCTCTGGTACCGGAACCCGGAACCATATATGGGACGGGTATGGATCCGGGTCCAGATCTAGGTAGAGAATGATATTAAAAAAAAAAATGGTTTTAAGGAGAGATTTTTGAAAATTTAGGTAATATGTCAGGTCTTGAGTCCGAACCAAGATGGAACCGGACCCATTTACTTATTGGGGCCTAAATAAGGGACCCAGACCCAGTTTTTAATGGGTCAGAACCCCTGGGTAATCGGAGAATCGGGGACCCATTTACATCCCTAATTACATACCTATATCAATGAAACGTAGCAGCAGAGACGTTTATTTCAAGATTATTGATGTCTTCAAATCTGAATCATCATTTTGCTTACCATCTCTGCCATGAGTCTCCACCTTACCAGCTGCAACTCCTTTTGCCATTATTCTCAGCTCCATCTTAACAAGGGATGCGATCTTGGAAGTGCTTTCACTATTGAGGGTGACTCTCAAATTGCTATCTCTTGGACTAGTGGCAAGAGCTAGGAACCATGAAGATTGGCATTTAGTTTTGATGAAAACCATCCTACTTTGATTTTCCACGATTGGACCCATTGTGATTTCTAACATTTGATGAATCCCACAGGTTGCCGACATAAGATGGTTCCACTATGGGCTTCAATATTTGTCGTTCACATATTAATTATGGACATTAGTTAGGTCCAATAGTAATTGTTAACAATTGATGGTTCCCTCATGGAATTTAACTGAGTCCCACACTGATTTCCGACATTACATGGGTCCTACCATGGATTACTGACATTAGATGGGTGCATAACTGCTGCTCTCTCTTTGATAAAAAGTACCATCAATCATTCATTTTTCTTTCACATGCCCCACCTGTCTCCAAACATTGTTGTCCATCAAATAACAGTTGGAATCTTCAAAAATTGACTAGACACTGCACTTTCACATGCATCTGATTATGGTATAGTTGTCAAATAGCACAACCATCGGGGCATTCTATTATTTCACGCAAATTGAATTTCACAGCATCTTGTATTTCATGTATTTAAACAAGCTGTGTTTGGAAGTGGTAGAAAGGGTAGGCAGAACTCATTTTGCTAGGAAAAAAGTCTATGAATGATAGTAATGTATCATTTACATGTTTCTGTACAAAAATGAGGGAAACAGGTTCCTTTAGAAACTATTAGCACATTTTTCACTTTGGTATCATTTCTTAAATACATTTCTACGTTTCTAGTAAATGGGAAATAGGAAATAAGTTCTCTCTTCCTTTCTACACATCTATAAAATATTTCACTCTCTATTTCCCTCCGCTTTCTATCTCTCTAGATTATCTCTCTCACAAAATGCCTGCCAAACAAGTTTTTCCTCTTTTATTCTCACTCAAAATGATGCCAAATTGGCCCAATCTTCTACTTTTAGATACCTTTGTCCAAGAAGTTGTCTTAATAACAAGGCCATAAATATGACGAATCAGAAAAGTGAAAAACATGTAATCTCCACCAAGTTATTGCTTTCTATGTTTCTCATTACTTTCTCTACTTTCATTTCACCATATGCAGACAATCTAACTTATCCATTCATATATCAATATATTGAATAATATGTTAGAGGTTATGTCTTTAAAAGCCAAAAAAGAAGAAAGATTGTCCAGGCATATTATTTAGTTAAAAATTGTTTGGTCTTTCTTCCAATATATATGATGTAATATGCATGGAAAAAAGCGAGAACTAGATAGTTTTTTTTTTTTTTTTTTGCTCATATTATGTGATGGTCTAGGTTCTGGAGTGAAG
The DNA here is from genome assembly GCA_029852735.1 of Persea americana. NCBI lineage: Eukaryota > Viridiplantae > Streptophyta > Magnoliopsida > Laurales > Lauraceae > Persea > Persea americana. The sequence goes on from CM056810.1 coordinate 90,763,057, forward strand.
CTTCCAAAGACTAAAAATGTTCAAGGGAACACTTGGATGTTGTTTATAACCTAAATATTGCCATAGCTCCTACAAATTGGGTCTGTACTTGTCGGAGAAACTTCATGCTTCTTTTCATGGCTCATCTTCATGGTTGGAAAACTTGATCATACATTTGGGCTCTTCCGAAACCTGAGGATGAAGGCGGGGTTTTCTTGAGTCCTTCATCATGATTCTTAATTTGCCATATGAAAGTCAGCATTTTGAAACAAATTTACTTTGTTGAAAAGCTTAAAAAACCTGAAGCAATCAATTGCCAAAATGATCAACGTTTCATGTGGTGAACTCCTTGGTCATGAGTTTTGGATTTTGTCAGTGGCAGTGGAAGGATAAATAATAAATTTATGAATCACGGTTTGATTATGTGTGTTTGATGAGTTTTTATGGTTAGATCTCAAGATATTGATTGTATTATCAAGCTATCAAATCTAAGAAATGATGGTTCCACAAGAATTTAGAATAAAATTCTTCTTTTTTTCGCATTATGAGAAACTATTTGAATTTGTAGTCACTTGGGCCATTTGCATGTATCAAGCTCAAACTTTCTTGCACATGTGATACTCCAAAAGCACACACCATTATAATTAGATTTTTATTACATATATGGATCAAACAAGCAGAATAAGACTTTTCAGCGGAAGAAAAAAACAAAGAGGAAGAAACAGCGTAATGCGATTTAATTATGAGTGGAATGGATGTGGAAGGTTTTAAGGCCCGTGAGGGCATGTGTGGGAACAGAGTTGTGGGCTTGTGGGGGCATGCTTTAATTCAATGTGGCCATTTAAAGCAAGTAGGAAGTCCCATGTTCCAGAAAGGATGGGGTTAGGATGTAAAATATAAAAACTAGTTGAACTGGACATCCGAACCAATTTGGACGTCCAATGCAATCCTAGTGGAAGAAGGAAAGAAAGAGGAAAAGGAGGGAGAGAGAAAAGGAAACTTTATTCTTCAGAATGCTGCTCTCAGCCTCTCACTCAATTCCATCTTTTTCAAGCTTTGGGAAGGTTGAAAAGGAACTAAAGCTGAATTTATTATTATTATTTTTGTTTCTTTCGCTAAACTAAATCTTTCTGTGTCAGCCGAAGTTGACAACCTGACTGGCAAAATCAGAAAAAAAGAGGTGATGTGTGTAATAAGTTTCCTGTAAATTCTTATTATGGACGGATGGATTTTTTTATTAACTTTGTCGATAAATTTGAAAATCTCATGCTTCCAAGTTTTCTAATAGAATACCCTACCTGTTTGTTTGTGTGGGAATTAAATACAATGGAATTCATGATCAAGTGGACTATAAGAAGGATTGGGTTAGAGGTGAAGGATATAAAGAGGTGATGTAGATACAATATTTACTTTCTTAAAATTCGAATTATCATAGTGACGTTGGGAATTCATTTGCTCTCTTCCCTTAATCCATTTTTCATTAATAGAGTAGGTAATCTGATTATCCTTTGTAGTTATTAAGTTAGTAATTTTTTTTTCAATTTTAACCACTTTTAAAAATAGAAATTTCACATTTCCTATGTATTTAATTACAAAAAACAAAGGGTGCATTGTGAAAACCTCGAACCATGTTTTCAGTAAGGGCCCACCATTGGATTCCTTTTGATCAACGGTGATGATGGGTGGCTTAGATCTCAAGATCTACCGGATAGAAATTAGATAATCACACAGAATTAATTAAAAAGAGGAAAAATGGAGAGCATCATAGAATTAATATACCAAGCAGTATTTTACCAATTCGAATTCTCCAATATATAGAGGATAAGGAAAGAAGAAATCAAAGAGGTTTCAGGGCAAGTTTGTGTAGTCGTTTTTTTTATTTTAATTTTTTTTTCTGCAATGAAAAAAAATTCTCATGTTTGGTGCAACTGTTTTACAATGAGGAGCAATTCTTCATGATTATGTAAAGAAGTGTTTCCATTGGTGGAGGAGAGGATTGGGGTTTCTCTGTAACAGCGGAACCAAGTATTTTGAAGTGCAGCACAAATGTGCTGTAAGAGTACATTTGCTTGCACCAAGCAATGAAAAGTCTTCACCGTAGAAAAGCTTCTCATTTTATGCGGAAAAAGTGGATGCAAATTTATGCCATCCAAAAGGACCTCTTTGCAATTGTATATCCAATCGAGCACGATCGGACGAGAAAATGTCACACCAGGAGGGGTCGAGTTTAGGATAAGACCATGTGTCTACATCCCATGTGGGCCCACCATCAAGTCAGTACATAGCTGGGTCAAGTAGAAATAAAATGAAAGGTCTGTAGTCTGTACCCAATCCCAGTACCCAATCCCAAGGTGTGAACTTTTCAGCCCTGAATCATAGCTACGCGTACGGGGTATGTATAATGGTGCCTTTTACGGTCGGTCAAGTAAGTCGGAACCAAAACTGGATCGGCCCATGTTTAACTCCACATGCACTCTAATTTGGTCAATTTTCAAAAATGTGGTTGAATTTTACAGCGAGCTGTGCACAAGAAACATCCCATGGGAAATTTTGGGCGTGTTTGGCATCGCAGGCATTTTCTCCATTCTTGCACATATGTAAATTCTCTCTCTTTCAATTTTCTTTCCCTTGGTCTCTTCAGATTTTCTCTCTTACAAAATACTTGACGGATAATTTTTTTTTCATTCATTTTAAACATGAAACATTCTCGTTATGATGCCAAATGAGCCCTTAGTTTTTGCACATGAAAAAGAGTGGGCTTCCCTGGTTAATGTTGGAGACTGATTTTCACACAAGATATTTTCTATTGACATCTGAAGGAGAAAATCACTTCAACCATATATGTTAATCTAGATTTTCAGTCAATGAACCAAGATAATGTGAATCTAGACTTTTAATTCAATTTTACATCAACGCATGGATGTACGGCCTTAATTCCTATTAATTTCAGGTCAAATGGAGAAATATTAATTATTAGATTCGATACATTTAAAAGATTTGGCTAAATTGAGTTTGTCCGATTTAAAGTGGGGAGACTCTCCTATGAGAGATATTTCTCACCTTATATGAGAGATAGAGGTAGGAGCGCTCACATATATATTAAATTGTTGGCATTAGATATAAATGTGAGGGTCCCAACTCATTCTCTCGTAGAAGCATCTCCCTTTAAAGTGTATCTCACTTGATTTGGACTAAAATTTGATAATGAAGAAAATTTTCACATTGAACTAATAGCCTAGGTTATGATATGATGATGTGCAAAAAATAAATTTATTAACTAATCATTTTGATTAGTATTTTTATCATGGTTTTTCTAAATTCATCAGTCAATAACACCACCTTTGGATAAAGAATTGAAGCAAGTTTGTAGGTAAACTTAATGTTTGATCTTTTAACCTGATTTGACCTCAATCTCTTACAGGGGTAGACCTAGGCACAGCCACATGAAGGCGGCCCCACCCGTTAAACCATGGTACGCTTTTAAAATTTTAATAGAAATTATGAATCCATCTACAAAATCCACGTGGAAATTCTCAATTTGCCCCTAAAATCAAACTACCTATTAAGGTTTGCACCCGTCAAAAGAAAAACCCGGTTCTACCAGTGATCTCTTACAACCATTCTCCCACATCTATATAAATATATATATATATATATAGAAGAATATTTTGCCAAAAAAAAGGGCAAAGAATAAACCTTTAAAATCTATTCCTTGGAATAAAATCTGATTGGGATTTGGTATCTGGTGGTTGTCATGGCTTCTTAGTTGCAGAACATTTCGTTTGGTGGGGGAAACTCCATTTCACCCCTCATCCTCTTTAGTCTGGAACAAATGCCAGTTTCATCTCTTTATTCTCTATTCCTTTCTGGGCTATGTGTTGAAAAGTGGCACGTGCCATTCCTAAATCGCTGCTGAAGATGAGGTGGTTGTGTCGGCAAGTTGATTACAACTTTAACACATGTTAATGATTGCCAAACAGAATTTCAGGTCCGACTGAAATGAGGTATATATCAATCAAGGTCTTCATCTGCTCAAATATCCTGTGAAACTGCATACTGTAACAGGAAAGGTAAGATGGTAACCTAACCCAACCAAATGGAATATAGCTATTTTTGGTAAAAAGCTAAATGGAATATAGTTACCGGAAATGATGTGAATCATTCAATTTGCTTTTCCATCAAATAGCCCTAAGCTTTCTCGGAGGTGGCCATGTTGACACCATTGAATGGATAAGATCAAGTAACATATTTGTGATGATTAGAAATAAAGATGATAATGGATTGTTTCTAAGATATTTATTAGGAATTTTTATGAAAAAAAACCTCCTTAAAGTTGAAAAACAGGGAGGGCCTAAACACTTCATACCATGATATCATGAAATGGCAGGTTACTGTACGACCTCTTCATTTTTTTTTCTAAAAAGGATTTTTTTCTTCTCATCATCATTATCAAGCTCCTGCAAATGCTCAGACACCTATACACACTCACTCAAGTCCCTCACCATCAACGAATAGAGATAGTGATTGATTCTTGATTATTTTTGCAAAAGGCAGGTGTCTTGCTATTGTTAAAAGTGATTGTCTAATATTCATTAAAATTTAAATAATTGGAAATGAATTTCTAACTCGTGCATAGGTCTGTGCAAATTTCACTCTAGAGTGTTTTTTTTATATTATTTTATATAACACTCTAAGCAGGAGACCAACTATTAATTTTGTGACCCATCGTTCAAAAGGGTGGTTTTAATTTTGGAAAGAGTTCAGATTTTACATAAATCGTACTGATCGAGAGGCCCTATAAAATTCCCATGAGTCCAACCATTAGAGGGGTTTTAAGGTCTAGAAGGAATCATATCAATTTTGGAAATGAAATACTCCTACTGGCAATTTCAGAATCTTTCTAATCCTTTGAATGCATTGTTGAGTTCAACTTTGTTACATGTATTTTAAATGTCATCAATCTAAAAGCAGACTCTCTTCCAAAACCCTCTTCCAATTTCAATTTGACATTGTTAAAGCAAGTGGAGTAGTTTATTTTGACCCTTCCAATTTAAAAAGATGGGCCCATCACTTTTTTTTTTTAAATGTAGTTTGGTGCATTTTCTTTAAATTGATTTCGGAGCTGTACTCATAAAAAACTAGTTAGTGGGCACTGGGGCACCACAAAACCCCTTTATATCGCCTTGAAAACCTGTATTTAAAATCATGCTTAGATGTAAAGCTCTTGAAAACACCAAAGTTCTTGGACAAAATGTGCTGGTTAGGTTGGATTTATCATATAATCAAAGTCCAAATATATTATATATAGTATGTGCTCCTAAAACACACACGGCATGATGTGTGCACCAAACCCTCTAATCATATCATGCGCACGTTTCCATATGATATGGCTAATTTACATGGTGGGCCACAACAACTGTGGGCCAGATGGCGGCAATCTGGACGTTCAGATGCTTCACTTGTGGACTTTCCTACCCAATTGAAAATTTCGGACCCACCCCAGATTTTCATTTCTTTACTTGGCAGGTGGGGAATGAGGTTTGGACCTTTGTTAAGAACCAACATCTTGGACAGAAACCCATGCAATTTTTACATGGGTTGTTTGTCCCAAACCAAACTTTGCAATGAGGCCCACTAATGACAGTGCTGTCCTCTGTAAGGGGTTGGAAACTTGGATACCTTTAGGAGTTTCAAATTGACAGCCCTTTTTGTGGGGATCACTTTGGTGCATGTTATTATAAATTTGGATGATAATAGTTTTGACGAGTGTTGATAAAATGGGCATGTTTGTTTGTATTAAAATACATACAATTTATGTCATAAGTAGTTGAATATGAATACCATACGTAAATTTTGAAAAATAGCCATTAAAAAATCTTTCCTTTATGAAAATAAAATCAAAGAATTATGAGAGATGAACAACCAACCAGTCATCATCTTAGTTTTTCATTTCTTATCTTCTTTTGATACTTTTTTCATAAAAGAAAAGGTAGTTTGATGGTCATTTTTTATAATTCACCATTCGTTTTCATTTTTAACCAGTCGTGGCATAAATTATATGTATTGAATTCCTATGTACTCTAATGCAAGTAAATAGGTCCTAAGTGAACTTTAAAGTTCTTAATTAGATGGTTATTATAATTAAATCATACTGATTATTTGACCCTACTTTAAATTCTACAACCAACTCTAAATCCCACTCCAACCATGTGATTATAAAGCATTAAGATAAGCTAAAAATGCATGATCTCCACTTAATCTTCTAGTTTCCGTGGGCGGCACCAAACACATCCAAAATGATAAGAGATAATTCATTATATACTAATACTACATGTCCCACAATTATATATATAGCCGACCAAAACAAGTGTTAAGGAAAATTTAGATAGTCCGTGAGATCACTATTTCGAACAATGCTCTTGTCTTGTAATTGATGAATCCTGCCATCATTGGTGGGCCACAAGCAGATTCCACGATTAAATTAAAGTCTAACAAATGGCCTTTGGTAACCGTCTGTTGACTGTGGTTATGACAATCGATGGATATTTAAGACACCGGCCAAGCTGATTTATTTAATCAAATTACGGGACCACAATCGCTTAGGTTTAAGTCTGAATTGTTGCTTTAAATGCAGACCACCAAACTCGATTACTTGAAAAAATCATGTTAGTGTGGTTGATTGACTTGTGATTCTTCCGTGATTTATTTACTGGGCAATATTTAAGTGAGAACTAATTCTCATATATTACCAATTATGTAAGAACTTTTTGCAAAGCCCAACTAGCAGCCCATCCAAACCTAGCAACCAATGGGGAACCCCCTAATAGTCATTAATCCCAATGATTGGCATACATCCGAATGGATTGAACCGTTGGCTCGAGGGTTGAATATATTTTTTTTAATATAAAGCCATTAAACTTGTAGGCCATGGATGAATGGGTTATGGGCATAGGTCTGGGGTCAAAATTGATACTTGGGGTGGTCTCTCATAGATCTTTCCATCCCCCCTTGTCCCATCCCCAAATGGGGCCCCACAATTGGGCCCCACAAAAAAGTTATCATATAATATGTGAGAGCTAGTTCTCAACTGAATATTACCGTTTTTTTTTTTTCTAACATGATTAATTCTTTTGAGCCCAAAGAGAAGTCTGGTAAAACCCCTGTAGCCCTCAGGTGATAGCACTAGTGGACTCAATATTTGAGTTTTGAAGAGGGGGGAACCGATGATCGATACTAAACCTCTAGTTCCGGAAGAGATAGAAACCGTGGTACTGACCACTTGACCAACGCCTTAGGATTTCTTACATGATTTGCATTTCACATATTCTCATGGCTTGGGAATTGGTAAGGGTGGTTTTTGTTGAGGAGTATGTTCATTCAAAAAAGAGTACTGAAAAGTATTTAATGTTGCCTCTATAAGACCAATGGTTAGTTAAAATGATATCAGAGTCAATTGGTCGCGAGTTCGAATCTCACGAGCAGCGGCTCGACGCGAAAAAGTACATGCAGTCAAAAGTGCATTCGAAGAAAGATAGTTTACACTTTGTTAGATTGTGAAGTAATTGCACTTCATAAATTTTGATTTTTTTTTTCGGCAGGAAGAATCCCCAAAGTAATACAAAGGTGCCCTAACCCAGCTCTCTAAATCTATTAATGGAAATCATCTTTTAAATTTAAATCATTGGAAATCGGTGTCTCGCCTTATTCAATCAAGGAAGAATTCCATCAGCCATTGCACTGTATTTAAAATACATGATTAAATAGAAAAAGGATAGAGTGAAATCACATCTTTTAAATATGGCAAACATAATGTTGATGAATGTAATGCTTTCTAGGATGAGAAAGAAAGTGTTGGTCATAATTACAAGCAATTAGTTTTTCTAAGATGAGCCCTAATGATGAATTTATATTGATGGGTTAGAAAATCTTTTGTTACCATCCTCATAGAATATGGACTCATCCAAAGGATCCATTGCCAGAAGGTGTGGTGGACACTGAAACCTTTTATTGAGGGGCCACTTAGTGTAAAAATATAAATAAATTGACAGGTCATCTGTAATTTTAAAGGGTTTTCAAAGAATTTCAAAGGGACCCTAGGAACCCCTCCCCTTGTTCTGGCCCTGAATAGGAAAATATATATGTGGGGCCCACATATGAGATCTAAACTGTCCAATATCAGCTCATCATGTATTAGCATTGTGCTAAATCTTCATTCCAGCGCCTACAGTAGGAATTGTAATCGTGATGAACTGAGGCAACAGAGTTTACAACAAAACATTAATCTATGCTTCTTTGAGAGAGAGAGCTCATTTAAAAACTAAATAATGGAGAATCTAATCCCCAGTCAATCAAGGCATGTCCTGTGTGTCTTCAGGATTATTGAACCAATAGTACTAATTATTGTTTGTTCATATCTCCCAATCAAATTACACACTGATGTATGATTTGACAGGGATACAGTCATCTGAGACAATTATCCCATTACATGTCATTATCAGAACACTTTGGCCATTTTGAAAAAACATTAAAAGGCTCAATTGCTTGAATTCATCTAAATGGTTAACCAGTTGAACTACTGCAAGAGACAGACGGACATAATCTAATTTTAAGATTTTCTTGTATAACATCTTTCATCCAAAAGATCTTTTAGACATTTATTATATAATTATGAGATTACATTGACGTCGTGATTTAAGTAAAATGAGCCACAAGTTAAACTAGATTAGAGCAAACCCTTGCTGTTTTTTTTTTTTTTTTTTCTTAAACATTGATTTAAAGTTCTTTTACTCAGGCCATACAATGTTCATATGTTGTGCCAAAGTGGCGGAATATACATGCGATCGACGGTCAAGATGCAACATGCATAAACACATGTAATCAAGCCACACACGCAAGAGACATAGAAGATTTACATGGTTCACCCAATCAGAGATACATCTACCGGGGGAGATAGGAAGTGTATTACTACTTTGGAGGTACACTGCATATGGAATGATCTCTCGGTCCCCAATCCCATGGTAAACCCAGCAACTCTCCTCTCTATGTGGCGTAGGGAACACCACCTCGCAGATAGATTACATTATACCTCTTCCACTCTGTCTTTCTCCCACACTCTTTACAATAATAGAGGCCTCTATTTATTGCCTCCGTAAAACTGGAGAGCCCATACTGTTGCCCATGCCTATCGTCAGTTGGCCCATGTGAAGATGTCTCTTGAGTTAGTCAACAATATCAGGCTACTATTGAGCCATTATCTAACATCATTCAAGTCTACTCATTAGCTGATTTTGTTTTATTTTTTATTTTTTTGTCAACTTGCAAAGGTTTGAACATTGAGCAGCAAAAGAACCGCAAAATTCACACAGTAAAACTAAAAAGTAATCCCACACTTGGAATAACTGCAAAAATGTAATGGTTCCAGTTCCCCAGTGTCACACCAGCTAGTCCAATCCACACATAAAAAATTGATTTGATTCCATATGCATTTCATATACACTTTATTGAGACTTAAAACGACTGGCGTGAGTGGTGCTCTCAATTTCTTTCTATGTTGTAGATGTGTTTTTGTCTACTTATCTCTTGTCAGTGGGTCCCATGGCAGATGCCATTCATGATTTGGTGGATGTGCTCACATCATGAGTACTGCAGATCCCGCAGATCCCTTGTGTCTGATGAGTCCACGAAATTGTAGTTTTGATTCATCATTTCATATGCATTTGTGGACTTAACTAGGTTAATTGCATAGAATTACGCTTAATTTCATGATTTTATGCATTTGAGCATCAAAGTTGGAATCTTAGTCAAATTTGGTCAAAATTCATTACATTGCATGACTTTTGTGAAATTAGGGATTTTCATCTCATTCATCACCCAAAAATTAGTTCTTTTGGCTTCACTAATGCATACCTTTTAATTTTGACGCCATGTGTTATTTTTGAAAAGTTGGGTATTTTTTTGTACATTAATTAGGCATGTAGGGTCCCCTGCATAGTTCATCTAGATTCCTCACACTTTATTATTATTGACATCATTTAATTTTATTTTTGTATGATAAATCAAGAGTGGGACCTGCATTGGTGAAATTTGAGAGAGATCAAAGGCGGGACACTCTTCATGGTGGGCCCACATATCTTGACATCTTGGTGGAGTTGGAAAGATTGGAAATTCTCAAAGATGTAAAGGGAATCAAATAAGCAAGCAAAGAAAAAGTCTAAACATGCCACGGACGTCCAACATGGGTCCCACACATCCCATAGCATGCCAAACATAAAAGTTTCCTTAATTGCAAATTATTCTCGGATTTTTCAGGGGCAGCAAATTGAAATGACCATAACTCTTAAACAGTGTGTCGGATTGGTGCAATCTACCTACCGTTGGAAAGCTCTTTTCGAGTAGATATCCGTAGAGCCCAAGAGACCACACTTAGTAGCAAATTCTCTCCAAATAAGGAAACAAGTCCTAAAAGAGAGGATATTCTTTTCTAAAAAGGAGGCATCAACATCTATAAAACCAACCCACAAGGGGATGCAAGATCACACATCTAGCCCTCTCTCCAATTCCCTTCTTTCTTTTCTTCCTTTCTTGTTTTCCATTAGCATTTTCTTTATTTATTTTATTTTGGTAGCCTTGGACCATGTCCAAGGATTTATTTTGAAGGAGAATTTTTGTAAAGGAGAAGTTGTAAAGATGCAATTTTTAATGACAAATTAAGAAGCATTCTTTGCAATGACGGGCTAATTTTCTTGATTAGAGCTATGGATGAAGGTAAGTAACTTCTTTTTATTTATTTAGTAATTCTAATTTGTGTTCCATGATTATATGCTTAATGATTAATGGGCTTGTCTTCGTGCCCTAGGTAAATCTCCATTCTTAAATTATGAATATAAAAATTGGTTTTTGATTATTCATGCTTAGGTTTGATAGGCCATGCTTAGAATTTAGATCTTTTGATGGTTTATGCTTACTTTTGATGAGTAGTTCTTAAATTATTTTTATTCTTTTATAAGATGAAGGAAGTCTTGAGTTTTGAATTTTTATGATTGAAAAGGGATTTTAAAAGTTAGATTTTCCAAATTAAAAACATTGATTTGTCTTTGATTTGAAGTAGAAATTGGAACAAATTAGGATTACTTAATAAATAATTTGCGGATGCTTATTGGATTCCTATGCTCTAATCACTTTCATTAATTTGTAGTTTTTCATCTTTCTAAATTAATTGCTTGATTTTATTTCTAAATACTCAAAACTTTCCTTGGTTGTAGTTAATTAGTTTTCTTAATCTAAAAGTTTCTTTAATTAGCTCCTTGTGGGTTTGACCCGTTCTTGCCATTGTCTCATCAAGACATCCGTGCACTTGTGGTATTTTATGATTGATATTGATCACATCAATGCCCTTGCATAAAAGGGGGAAAAAGGGCAGAAGAGTGATTAGATGGAGAAAAAGGGACCACACCCATGAAAGATGAAGCCCACAGAGTTTCTTTTTTCTTTTTTTTTTTTCCCATACCATGCCAAGAAGAGTCTACACGAGTGAGAAGAGGAAGCCCACACAGTGAGAAAGATAACCACGCAAATGAGAAAGGTAGCAGACCTTGGGATAGAACCTTGGAGAGGGTGGTGATATATGGCGTTGCCAACCAATTGAATAGTCCCCTATTGTCAATTAAGTATCCAACTGATAGCAGTGATTGCGTTAACCTGATATTTGTTAAAGTTGATGGGACTTATTTAAATAATGATAACAGTGAGGTTATACTAATTGGCAACGCTTGTAAATGATACCAACAATGTGGTTGTGTTAACAATTCTTAGAAAGGGATGAGTGGCTAAACTCAAAGAAGTCATTAAACTCCACCAGGGGAGAAGTGCACCACAATCACAATTCTTCATGTGTAGTAAATAGACGAAAGAATCTCATCGATTATAAGCTGAAGGGTTTTTGGATCGGATTTTGACCGTCAATTACGATTTTAACTCAGAGTCATCCCCTTTTATTATAATGTTTCACATTCTTTCCCCGTGACTACCCACTCATATCCTTATCTTATCAAATCACCCATTAATCTCCACTATAGTTCTACTTCTTCCTTTTTTTTTAAGTGTCTCGCTCCATCCTATCTCTTCTACTCCCTTTTTCCTAAAGTTTTTTATTTATTTTATTTTCAAATGGAAAGAGGTAATTCACAAAACTTTTTTAATGTATAAATATTTAATTTACAATGCATGAATATACCATGCTGAGCACGGGTGGTTATGCTAGTTATATTGCATAGGGAGTTTATTATACCCGGACGATCATCTCCATATGCACCATGCCTTTGGAACCTCTAACAAGTGGAGCACTTGTAACTTTGATTACTGATGCTCCTAATGCACTGTGCCTATGTGCACTGTGCACACAATATTATATTCTTACTCTACTCTCTCTATTTTTCCATCCAAACACTCGTGATGTAAGATTTTATGACACATCAGTCACAATTTCACACTCCTGCTTTAGTAGTACTTCTATACAAACCGTAATGTTTGTTTGCCGGTTTTCTCTAGTGCTTCTCTCCAAATCCTTATGAATCCAACATGTTTGACTTGAACCTCTCTAGTTTTTTTTTTTTCAACATTGGATTTCTTTGCACGTAGGGTCACGATGACCAGTATCGATGTGCCTCAAGGTTTTTTTTGGTGCTTCAATCAAAGAGGTCAGGATCCAAGAGAGAGCCCGCACACACACGAGATGACAATCCACTCAAATGGGAAATGAAGCTCATGTGAGTACTAGTGCGCCTCAAGATTGTTTGAACTGTTTTAAAATCTTGAGTTGGCTTCCACATGTAGGCAGACCAGCTCAACTGACTCATTTTTACCCTACTCACCCATTTGCCATTCCTAGGCATGAGTTCCAGTCCCCTGTAAGTAAATAAATTGAATGGTATGCTCATCTAATGGTTTTGGAAACAAGGAAAAACTTGGAGAGCCCTTGGCAGTTGAGATATGTGAGAAATGAATCCAAAACCTCGTGGAAAGCGTGGCCGGGCTTGTCACTTACTGTATGGAGGAAAAGTGACGCTATAGAATATCTTCTGCAATAATGTATCTAGAGACTAATGTCAAACATATATCAAGTAATTATGACCTTTATAAAGAGGAAACTCGTCCACTTGTGAGGGAGAAAATGAAAGAGAAAGAAAAGCTATACTCCACCTTTATATCTTTTCCGAGTCATCTGGTGAGAAGAGTAGGTGGAGAAAATAAAAATTATGGGAATGGTATTCCAAGTACGAATTATGAAAGTTAGCAAATTTTCTCCACCTTCTACCTTCATTCAAAGACCGTGAAGCTTTTATATGTGGCTGAGGTCATTGTAAAAAATATCATTCTTGCAAAATTATCTTTTCAGTGTATTGTTACAAAAAAAAATATCAAATAGGGGGCTTTCGAGATATAGTAAGGAAAATAGTGAGAGAATAATTAGATTCTAAAAGTACAAAATAAGAACAAGTTAGCACAGTTTTGTTTATAAAAATGACTTTTACAAGTTAACAAAAATATACACTTAAAACAAGTTTATGTTAAAAGGTTTATTTTACATATTTTTCACATTTTGTATCATTTTCATATTTTCGTCTTATCACAATCTTCTCTTGACGTTTCACGGTAATCTCATAGCATCACGGTATATGAATTGACATAGATTTCACTCCCATAAGTGTGATATGCACATTCAGATTGACCACGCGTAGAATATATATAAGTTTTATGCATGACTAATCCAATGGTATATCTAAATATTTGGAATAAGTTTTGAACTATCATAAAACAATCTGAAGGCGTGTGATATGAGCGGGTTGAATCAAATAAATATAGAATCATGCGACATATAAGCTATTGTCAGGGCAGGGATCATCGCTAATTTCATGCTGTTCACATCTCTGTTAGGTTAAAATCACAACTCCAAATAAAACCATCAAGAGATAATTAAGTCTAGGTGCAAGCTTGATTTGATTTGTACCGCACTCAGCTTTTTCAGGAAAGATGTTTCCTCAAAAGAGTTTTCTAGAAGGCTCACTTCCCTTCTCTTTATGAATAATGTTTACCCCCTTGTTCAAATAAAAATAAATCCTAGGGAATTAAATGGTGCTTCACCGTTGCTATTGGATAAAACACTCTTGTCATAATCCAAACAAATTTAACTCAAGTTCTTTTTTTTTTTTAATTTATTATTATTATTATCATTATTCTCTATTTGTTTGTGCCATTCTTTATGTGAGGTCTACCTTGAATCCTTGATGCGTGCAAATCATAATGGGGAGAGAGAATGTGGCGAGGTATCATTGTATGATAGGCCCATTTGCCAACTTGCTGAAAGGTGAGTTTTAAGGAGTTTTACCCTTTGAATAGAAAGCAAGTACGTAAATTCCCCGTCAAAGCCAAAAGGGAGGTTAATTGATGGGCCTTTGGAATATTATTTATCTTTACTCATTCAATTTAATCCTTTTTAAATGAAGACATTGCTTAGAATTCCTAAAAATGCAATACATCGTCTCAAACAAATGAGCCTTGAGAGCTTCAGTAAAATTATCAGCCGTGCCAAATATCTTTACATGAGATGATCTTCTAATTTTAATGGTGTAATTTTATTTTAAAAGACTTAATAAACAATAATTTATTAGTGTCAAATTGTGGTGGATACCAATTCATGCCATTATTATTGTAAATGAATTAGATTGATCATGAATGAGGCCCCATTGCGCATCACAGAAAAGGGATAGAAGAAAATTGATGGCCGAATAAGAATTTTAGGCCATCAATAAACCACTCAATCTCAATGAGCAGCTGTGCACCACCTGTCATGAAAAGCTTGTTTTGAGATCAACATCAATCTGCCTTTCATGGTTCTTATAAGACTTCTGGCCTCTAGGGACTCATAGTCAATGTCGTTTCATTGTTGTGGTTTTTAGCCCAGCGGCCATCTCCTTCTCCATCGACAGCGTTCACAATCAGTGAGAATCTAATCTCCATGTAATGTGACCATGCTATGGCCTATGGTCTATATGCTTCTTTTTTGTGTTCACCATTAATGAGAATCTTACAAATGGCCCTCCAGAGTTTCATCCACCATTTCTCCACCATACAATATCTGAATAGATCCTTTCAGGGATCCAATCAAAGGGGCCCCAGATTGTATGAAGATGTCTTCAATCAATGATATTTCAATTGTTCATTTTCAAGCCATACTTATCAGATTTGATAGAATTGATTAGTACCATCATGAATATTTCTCTATTTTTTGAGATTTGAGACAGGGCATCATATCTTCTTCTCCATCATCATCATCGCGAGGAAGCCTCAACTCATCCATCGGCTGGCCGCACTATTTGCAATCTGTGATTTTTCCACTACATGGCCCACCCAATAGATGTCTTTGAATGAATGTAATGGAAGCCATGGCTTGTTCCATGGGTCGGGGTCGCAATTCATGACCTGACCTGCCAACCCAACCCTGAACGAGATTCAGAAAGCCAGGTTTCTGCTGGCATTTCATTGTGCCCCGGGGGGAGTCCGCACTTGTCATCTGCTCAGCCATAGTCAAAACCCAACTACTTACACTGTGACCTATGATAACTAAATAATAAATTGGTGGAGTTGATCGGGTCCATACCTGCTTCTCCTACTCAAAAGAAATTATTTAGAAAGTAACCTATCTCGACTTATTGCAATATGATTGATTAATTTAATCCATACTCAACCTCATTATACAGGTCTCTTGGATTTTTTTTTTCTCTAAAGTCGAAATTCCAAACCTCAATATTATTCAACTTCCTAACTTTGACCAATTGATTCTCCAAAGCCGTGGGTCAGGAGATTGGTGCGAGTTATAAATTAAGGTGGTAGCGCGGAACACCTGATAGCATCTATTTATGGATCCTTTTCTTATCTTCGTATTAGGTGGCACGCATGCCAACCACACCGATGTTGGGAATACAGCACGGGTCGTCGGGCAGGCCGTCCCATTTCGCAGAAATAGGAAGGATATGCTGCCCGGTCTTCTGCGGGCAGATATCCACCAAACCCGACTACCCGAAAGTGCCTATCCAGCGGCCATCTTCAATCGCACTCAACAACCACCATCAACACGGAGATTTTGTTCTACGATAAAAATAAAAATAAAAGGAGATTTTGTAACACACTGAAACCACTCAAGTTCTAATTAAATTACAGCAAAAAATTAAGGGAGATGAATTTGGACCATTGAACTTCTTATTTTAACCATTAGCCTTTTCTCCTGAATGCGTTGGCCCACAAATTAGGAGTGATAATATCAGCCAAAATATCCAGGACTTGACGTGTGCATATGAAGGTGCCAACATCTCTAAAAAATGAGTATATTCGCACACAACTAACTATAACTATTATTTGAAAAAATGCACATTTTTGTATGGGAAAATTTTCTCATAATATTTACGTGCATTGTGCGCACCCACAGCGGGGCTCATAGAATAGATAGAATAATTCATCTAACCATACTACACACATCTTGAGTTTGCATTTATCCAAATGGATTTGACCGTTGGGGCAACTATGTGCCAATTTTAGATTGTAAAATCTTGTGAGCTGTGGTTGATAGGGTTAGAATGAATGATTTTTCTCATCTTTTCCACTTTTAGATAAATTTTATTTTTAGAAGTTATTATTATTTTATTACAGTGATGTCGCAGGTCAGCCAAAATGAGTCACCAATTGAGATAAGTTCAACTTGACTCTAGCTTTCAACGTCTTGACTTGATGCATTGCTTCTAACATTCTTTAATAAAAGTAGCATCTGCCGTGAATTTTAACAAATAACAACTCGCATGGAAGGCCTAAGGCCCTAAACCTACATTCTAAAAGAATATAAATTTTATTCCCCATCGAAAGTAATAATATCTAAATTTGCCTACTTTTGTGATCAACACAAGATGCATTTCCTAATTCACTAGTGTAAGCGGTAAAAACTACACCTACTTAGATTGAGGAGATGAGCCTCTTAGAGCAGGGAAGACCGAACGCCGGGAACCTCCACGGGGTCGAGAACCTGAAAAGGGAAGGAAAACGGCTTGGGTTAGAGCTCCTGGCTGCTGAGAGCCGAAGGCGCTCCGATGCCTGAGTTAGTTCTCGAAAAAGACTAAGCAGGAGGAGGCAGGAGAGGGGAATGAGACAATGTGGTGAGTATTGCGAGTTGCGTACCTCTATGGGGTCATCCCCCGTGCCTATATGGGGGCATTCCTCGTTCATTCCCTCTGTCAGTGGGAGTAGGTGGGATGAGGTCCTATCAATCCTTACCCTGACAGGCAGCAGTAGGTGAAAAGGGAACATCCCATCCTCACTTTCCATGCCTTCAGTCAGTTGATGTTAAGGGCTGATAAATCTAACTTCTTATCGCCATAAATGAGCAATCCTATCGTCATAAATGAATGCTCCTATCTGTCAGGGCGCGCCGCATTTCCCGGAGGAAGGTGGCGGCCCACTCTGCCTTCAGCATTTTGTTTCGAGACCAAGAATGGCTTGGCCGTGCTGTGCTTTTGTGCTGAGCTGGCACTCGAGCCGAGCTACCGAGCCGCTGAGCCGCCCTGCCGTGCTGGCACTCTTGACCGAGCTGCCGAGCTGACGGGCTATGACTACAGAGGCCGAGGTGATCAGCGAGTCCTACTGTAATCCTTGCTTAATTTTGTTATTATGGTGTTTTACCACACAACTAGCTTTTTAGATTTAGCCCCATTTGCACTTACTCAAATCGGGTCCAACCACAACTCGGTCAATCAGCATATTTAGCATCAATGACGTATAAAAAAGAACGACACTCTCTCTTGTGATGTGGAGAAGAATACGATATTGGTTGGCCTTCGCTTCCGGAGCAGTCTGACTGTTTCACACGTGGATTGATCAACTCAAAATACGTCGCAAACCTTTTGTTGTTTGTACGGGCATGGTTCCATGTTTCATCAACTGAAATTCCACGTCCAACCGCTATTATTTACACCATTTCAAACATTATTCACGGATGGATAGTATTATTTTTTTTTAACGGTCAGGTGGATAGTATTATAAGTGTGCATAGTCTTAAACTCCAAGGACTTCAAACTACATGCCAGAATCATTTGATAGACTGGTACCTCATACTCTCTGTATCTATAATCCGAGCCTTCTCATTTCCCAAATCCTTTGAATGTCATGAATCCATGTTGGCTCCACTTAAGAGAGGCAATTTTTTGCCAAAAAACTGTCTGGCCATCTCAATTCGGCACTATTGATATGTATGCTTGTGTGTAGGTTTTTTTTTATTTATTCCCTTGGTTTTACTACATGATATTTCCATCATGTGAAAAGATTCAATTGGGTAATATTTGGATAAGCACCTAAGCAACAAGAATCCGAATCCCCTGTTTCAACGATGTTTCATCCTATCAACGTTCGTCAGCTGTATAAATTTGTTTTTTCCATTTCAATGAAGCAATAAAAAATGTGCATTAGTTGGCATAAAATTTTAAACAGCTAGCAAATATTGATAGAATAAATCAGTATTTTCGCGTTTCAACAAAATAAGAGGCTCAGACTCAAGCAACAAAGAGTCAATTTGGAGGGCCACTCGTGTTTGAAACAAAGAAAGAGGATGAGGCTCGGTCTGAATGCTTCATGCATGCACGTACATAAGATGAAATGGAAGTTTTTTCACTTCTCTGTTTGGAACTTTGACCAAGCCTCGGCAGGTCGACTGAATAATGGTGGAGTTAACTAACTCTTTGTGGAGTTAACTAAATAATGGTCGACTAAAGTCTTTGTTGATAAGTCTTCGTGGACTCTGTCTGAGTCAACTAAATCATGGAGTTAACATGAGGATTGAACTTCTCATCCAATTTCACACACAGACATAAGTGAATTGGTTAATCTTGACCGTGTCAAGTCTTTAGCTAGACAATAAAATGAAAACACTTACACCAATTTTCTTGTAAGTGTACGATCAGCTAAAATAAGTCATGTGAAGCCCACTCGTCTTCTAGATACGAAAAGACTCAAGAACTAGCAGTCTAAAAATGTTAATTTAATGGCTGATGGCAAGTAGCTTCATCAAAGGCTAAGAAATAGATAGTAATCAAAGTCTAAATTTTGATTATTGATTTGACGTTTATTGAATAATAGATACCATATATCCAATAAACTTGATATTTTGTAGATGACTTGATATTAAAGCATCCTGATATTTCTAGAAAACTTGGGATCGCGTGGTCCACCTAACAGCTACAAGCCACCGTGCCCCATTTAGTATAGTCGTGGATTTGCAAATAAAAGCCCCCACACGTTTTGTTTTGAAAGGTTTTCTTTCCGTTATTTCTTTATACCTACCAGAAAGGGAGATAAAGCATGCGCCACTTGGTGGAGGAGGCCTCATAAAAGGAAAGGGCCTTGGCAACCCTCGGCATTTGAGAATGGCACCTTACCTGTATGGTAAGGAGTGACAATTCTTATCTGGCTGCCCATGGTTCGAACCTTAGATAGGTTACTTTTTCTGCGTGTGCGAGCTTTCCTTCCCACTTTTGTGGGATTTCTTTCTACGTGTACATGCTCCTTTCCCACTTTAGTTAACTATCTTCCTGTGTGTGTATATAGGCTATCACTTAAGATCTAACACCGTTAGGTGGGTTACCAAAAAGAAAAAAAAAAAAAAAAACTATCGGCAATTGAAATCTTGCCATCATCGATTCTTGCAAAAACAAAATAAGGAAAATCAGTGAACGAGAGTTGTAAACCCCATCTCTTCAATCATAATAAAAGAGATCAAAGCTTATCGATTCAAGGGGTATGTGGCTTATTATTTGATTTTATTTCATTTTTCAATTTTAATCCATGATATTTCGATCCTGATATTTTACAAAAGTTCAAGGGGTTTTTATGAAAAAATTAGTCTTATACCCTAATTACACGAATTGATTAAGAACGACACTACAATAATGAATTAGGGTGTCATACATAGCCAAAAGACCAATTTTCCCTCCAACAATATTGTTAGGGCTTGTTAAAAAAAAAGAAAAGAAAAGAAAATGCCCCGACCCTTTGCAATTTTCCCTCTCTTCTTCCTTGGTTTCTGTTTTATCTCTTTTTTTGCAATTCCCAATTTGGTGTCTATTGTACAGTAGTAGAGAGAGCCTCCAAACTTAGCCATGTTTGTTGACGAGGGACAAAAACAACTGAACCTCTTTTACCACAAATATTAAAAAGCATGCTAATAATCTATTTCAAAGGCCTTATAGGTTGTACTTGCAACTCCAGCAGTAATTCCTCTGCCATTTTAAGAGCACTCTATATCTAGACCTTTCTTTGCAACTGATGGTGGAGAGTGCTTTTCCAATTGCTTACTTGAATGTGACCATGAGAGTAAAAATGTATTTGATATGCATAGAGAGATTGTAGATTTTATAAAATAAAATGGGAAACGAAAATGGAAAAGACAGAGGTTTTGAGTTGCAGGCAAAAGAAGAAAGGTGAGACAAGAAAATGAGTTTCTTTTTTATGGGTAGAAAACGAAAATAGGGCAAACAATATCGTTCGGAGCAGAAGAGGGAAAAACTTTTAGCAATGGGCCTTAACGATATCATTTGGGAAAGAAGACTCTAATAAATATTTTTTTTTAAATGAACCATAACAATATCATCCCAGGACAAATTTGTCTTTTAGCTACGTACAAACCCTATTAGGATCCTTATTAATCAATTTATGTAATTAATATTTATGAATAATTTTTTCGTAAAGATCCCAAAGCTCAACATGTATTTGGTGAGACAAGTAGTTTGTTATGTATCCTATTTTGATTAGTGGTTAATTTTATAAGAAAACTTAAATGGGATCAGTTGGTTGAAAAAATTGGTATGAATTAAAGGAATGTGATCATTGGAAAAAATAAATTCAACCAGGTTAGTTTGGCTGAAAACTTTAATGGATTACTTCGTTGAAAAAGAAGGAATGGAATCAGCCTATGCAACGAGGAATTGAAATCTTTTGGTTAAACTCGTTTCATCATAATATCATACTAGCATAAAAACCCGTGCTAATCACGGGTATGCATGAAATGAAAGGGAGGAAGATGGGGGTCCATAAGTGGGGGAAAGTATATTAGTGGATAGTGGAGGGAGAGTATGGTAGATGTTGTAGAAACCGAAAATAACTTCTGGTCAAAATTAAAAGAATGGTCAAAATCGAATCCAAAACCTTTCGGCTTAATATTTTATAATTTACCAAATTTATTCCAAAAATAAAGCAAAAGATAAAGGAAAAACAATGTTTGAAAGTGGGAAGGAGGGCTAGCCACTGGAGTCGATGGTATGATCCAACTTGGTCTGACCATATGGTTCAATCTTGCTAGACCTTGATTAATAAATATAAAAAAAAGAGACTTATGGCAGCCCCAACAAGTTTAGCTTTTGGTTCTAATCATTTGTTGCCTTTTTTTTCCTACTAAATTTAACTAATTTCAAAGATTTGATTCATCAGGTCGGTGAAGAGACTAATTTGAGTCCGGCCAAGTTTGAATACCGATTCAATCAAATTTAGGAGTCTCTGGTAACAGATATCATCTTTCTTTATATATATATATATATATAAATGAGAGATACTCTTATGAGAGATATCTCTCACCTTATATATGAGATAAGGGTGGGGGCCCTCACATTTAAGTTCTTAACATTGGATATGGATGTGAGGGCCCTACTCAATCTTTCATCTCTCATTAGAGCATCTCCCTGTATATAGTGAATCTTTAAAATAACATTCCATCAACCATACTCATTTCTTGACCTCTAAATATTCTCTCGATTAACAAACTCAATTGACCATGTTGAGGTGTGAGTTGAATGGCAGCATCTCACTCACGCTTTTTCCCTGGAGTGAATGGTTTAAACCTCTAATACAAACCCGACTTGCTTAAGATCCAAACTATGCCCTCAAAACTTAAATACAACAGCATTCACTCTAAACGGTTTGAGTTTTCACTAAAAGGTCATATTTCCATGTTCCAGTCTGAATCCTAATCCTAAGAGGCTTCGACTTAGAGAAATCCCAAGTTTAAGAGCGGAACTGGATAACAAAGCCTAACTATTGTAATCCGAACCTTTCAAAATAATCATATTGCAATCACATAGGGTATCCTTATATTTTACATCAATCCGAGTTTTCTCCACTAGTGGATTAACTATCCGATGAAAAATCTGATAATGAATATGCATAAGATTGTGTCAGACACGTTTTTTTATCAAATAGAAAATCCAACAGTAAAGAAACTTGAATTGAAGTGAAATTCTAGGACACATAGCTTCAAGGAGTGTATTTTAAATTATTCGGTTACAATATATAGGCCCCATGGTGGAGTTCATGTCCTTTAAATCAGTATTTCTCTAGGTTTTACCCTTACAAAATCCAAATTCGCAACTCAATCACTTTGGTAAGCATTGTTAGCAACATACCAAACCCTCCCTGCAGGAGCCGAGCATTGTCAACACAACCTCCTGCTCTTTTTATTTATTTATGTGATGTGTTTGTATTCCTAAGGTCTTTGAGCCAACATGACTATTCCTCTCCGGGGTGGCGCATGCTAAACCCACACAAAAACATGCTGACAAATTTGGAATGGGTTTCAAACATAAAATTTAAAGAGTAAACCCATGCATTATGCCATTCTACAATAACTTCATGCTATTTACCTCTAAATGGGGATAGGGGGAGAGCTAAAGACGACTAAATACCATAGTTATTTTACATAATCTAACCAAACACAAAGGACCAAGCTCATTCCCTTTAACAGATCCGCCTCCCCTGGATATTGATGGATAAAAGGCACAAGCAGCAAGTCCAGGAATCTTATCCTAAGTTTACTCACTACATTTACCACTTTTATGTTCTTTCATCTCTCGAGCAACGTTCAAAATACTGTCACAATACCGCCCTTTGCTGGCCGACCACAGCAATCTCCAAAGCCCAAAGTCTAAACCATGTGCTGCCTGTAGATGTAGATGGGACCTGAACCGTCTACAGACCAGATTCTTGAGTGTGGATAAACTGGTAAGTTACCTTGTTTTCCATTTCCCACTTGGTTTGATAAGATTATGTTTGAAATTTGACCAACCATGAGCATTAGTGGCCCAGATGGAGACCCTAACCAACTCAATTTAAGGTCTGGAGTCAATGTTAGAAGTTAACAGAGTCATTAATTAGTTTAATAGAAATGGTCTTGGCAGTGTACGTATTATTGTCAATTGGATGATGGTGTGATGATGTTCAAAGTAGCTAAGACCTTTTTTAACATATATATGAGAATTGATTTCTCCATTTTGTTATTTTTCATATCAAAGTGCCAATGTATACTATCATTGAAGCGATGACTACTTAAAGCTCATGTTCTCTTGCACACGATTAATCGACTTTATGAGCTAGGCTGATATGGGGAGCTGTCTAATCAAGCAAACGCGGCCTGTGTTAAATTAGAGCCATTATCATTTGGATGAAATTGAGTTTCAAGAAATTCTAAGAAATGTATTTTTAAAAATTGACTAATATTGAAAGAGGATTATTAATAATCTTTCTATATGTTGCATTTTGTGTGGTGAATTGGATGAAAGGAATCTGCACGAGAGAGGAATATTGTTTTGATTTTTCGTGCAACTCCTTTTTGAGTTGTTTGGTGCTACACATTTTTCTCGTGGGAAATGAAAACAAATAGGTTGAATTTCTCGATAGGTAAGATTTTGATTTCCTATATTAGGGATATGAATGCAAGACATGGGTTTGTACAAGCATAGTCGTGCGGTAGAAAGGATAGTAAAAAAGTACGTGATTTTATGAGACGTTACTCAATGAGATCAAGTGGCAAACATAACAACTACCAAAGATAGAGGAAAGCAAGGGTGGATCCCGGAAATTAAATTTGGGCGGGGCTTAATGTAAAAGAAATATTGGGGAAGCAAAAAATGTAAAGAAAAACACATTAATTATCAGAATTTGCAAGGGGTTCTTTGAAAGTTTTCAAGCAGGTTGGGGTTTCAGCCCGAGACCCTTGTACTTGGGTCTGCCATTGGAGGAAAACATCCATTATTATCATATTTTTCACACAATAGGAGAAATTTAGAGCATACTTTTAGTATAGTGAAAGAGAAAAAAACGTTCCCTCTTTCCCAAACGCTATAAAAAAATCACCAAAACGTAAAATCGTATCTACATCTTCGTCTTGTATATTTTACCCCTCAAATCTCTTCTATTATAAAAGAGAAGAACTTGCACAAGTTTTTTAATACACCTTTGTGGGGCCCATCCTTATTAAAATCATAAATCTACTATTATATTATATATTAAATAAATATCTACTATTATATAAGAGAATAACTTGTACAACTTTTTCACTACACCTTTGCGAGGCCCACCCTTATTAAAATCATAAATCTACTATTATATATTATATATAAGGGTGTCTATATACCCTTATATATAAAATAAAAAATAACTACACATCTCTATCTCTACTGATATAAAAGAGTAGAACTTGCTCAACTTTTTCACTGCACTTTTGTGGGTCTCGCCCTTATTAAAATCATAAATCTACTATTATACTATATTATATATATACCCTTTTGTAAAAGAGAGAAAGATGACATGTTTTTCACTACACCTTTGTAGTGGGCCACATGCTTCATCATTATCTTTCACTTAGTGGGCCCCACTTACTATTATTATATTATTATATAATAAAAGAGTAATACATATCTGTGGGCCCTACTTAGTAGAATAACATGTCATGCTCTTTCTCTACATCTACACATATGTGGCCCCACTTAATATTATTATATTATATATATAATAAAATAGAACTTTATGAGGAATGACAAAAAATCGTTCATGCAGTTCCTGAGAGTTATAATCTTTAGATTTTCATTAGTAGTTAAAAATGTAAAATCATACATGAATATTAAAAAATGCCAATTAAATAACCTCTATTTTAATGGAAATTGATTTGAGGAAAAATGAGAGATGAATGCTCATTAATTATCCTGGAACTCAAATCCCACGATAGTCAATGTCATTTTTGCATCCATAACATCGTGTTTCTCACCATTCACTTTTTTAATAATATTTTAATAAAATTTATTTTACTATAAATTTCTATATATGCTAGCAAATATGTTAGAGTGCACTGAAAATCCGATACATATACAAATAAGGTAAAAATCATATACATGCACAAATAGATCTGACGCAATAGCCACTCTTAAAAAATATAGAAAATTCTAATGTAGCAAAGTCTCGTCTCGCTTTTTATGTTAAATCGTCTCTGCAGTTGTTTTTAGACGACTGACGTGTCTGGGTCTGTCGCTTCTATCTTAACTCTTTCCTTCCCATCCACCCACTGAGGAGGCTGAAAATTCCCCCCTTATAAATTCCCCATCGCACTTCTTATCCTCTCCTCTCTCTCCACGCTACTAAAAATATCTCTTTTCCCTCTTCTTCGAATCCCGATTCCTTTCCATTGGCGTTTTCGCGTTTTCATTTTCAGGTATCCGCTTCTCTTCTCTATATATATCCATTTGGTTTCAGCTTTTGGTTTTAGGGCTTTTGCCTCTCTGCATTTCAAAGATTCTTCAGGTACTTCCTCTTTAGTCCCTACGTAAGTTCGCATTTGGAATTCGGATGTCAGTCCAATCGTAAATGAGATGAATGTTTGTCTGCCTCAAACACGGATTGAATCTTGAAACCGTCCGGAATAAGTTCTGTTGTGTTGATATCTGAAATCTGATTCGAAGGACATCCAAACGGTATCTGAATTTTTCTTGCGGCTTTGGTATATTTGATGATCGGAAAGTTCCTTCTTTTTTTTTTTTTTTTATGATCTTAAGGTTCTTATTCCGTGTCGTTTGTGAAAGATTTTTTGTTCAATCTATAGATGCTTGGTTTGGATTTGAAATCCGGTTGATTTGTTGCAGTTCTTGTATATTCTAGAAATGTTTGGATTTTTTTGTCTGATCGGTTCGTGCTTTTCTGTTTGCGCGCCTTTGAAGATCTCAACTTTCATGATCTGTTTGGTAGTTTTTGATTCTCCAGTATTCTGTTTGCTGAATGGGATTTTGTTTGCTGCTGCTTCTCGCAGGTTTGATCTGTGTTATATTTGATTTTTTATTATCTTATCTGTAGCTATCGTTTTGGTATTATTCCATTTGCTTTTAAGTGTTTGGATCTAGCGATTCAGATCTGCTGGTTTGATTATGTTGTTTCAGTCTTTAGCTTTAAATTAGTCTGAAATATCTCTACTTTTCTACATTTTTCTCATTTTCCAGATTTGTAATCTAGAAAAATAGTGTTTTTGTGGGAGTTGAAATTCCTGTAATTTCTTAGTCTTTTGGCGATCCTATCTTTGATTTCTCTACTCTATTTGCTTTTGATTTTTAATTTTGCCTAGGAAGGGTTCGGATCGAGCGGTTCAGATCTGGTGTTTATATTAAGTTCTCTCTGTTTAATCTCTAAATTAGCTTGGTTGTTTCTTGCCTTTTCTACATTTTATTGTATTCCAGAACTTTTTGTTCAGAAAAAATGGGATTTTGTGGGAGTTGAAATTACTGAGATTTCTGAGTCTTTTGATCTATCCTATCTGATTTTTTTAATGATTGTTTTCGATCGGTGGATATCGCTTGACTACTACTCTATTTGCTTTTGATTTCTCATCTTTTACCCTGGGTTTGGATCAAGTGGTTCAGATCTTTTTTTTTTTTTTTTTTTTTTAAGTTCTCTCAATTTTTTGTCTCTCAAATTAGTCTGGCTGTTTTGCCTTTTCTACATTTTTTCTTATTTTCCAGATTTTTGTTCAGAAAATTAGGATTTGCGGGTGTTGAAATTCCTCTAGTTTCTGAGTATTTTGAACCAACTCTGGACCCATTATTTTATTTTGTTTTATTTTTATTCTCAGTGATTCATTATCGATTGCATCTCGGATTTTGTTATTAGAGCCTAATTAGTAATTAATTATTGATAAATTTATGTCCTGCGTAGGAGTCCACGTTCTGGTGATCCAATGTCAATTAATTTGCAAATTCATCTTAATAAATTTGTGAAATTTCAATGAAGTTGGAGTTGCACACTGTTGGTAGGAGAAACATGATTTCACACGTCTAGGTGTGCTGATGGACCGGCCCAGACCACTTTGGACCAGATCTGGCCCTTAGTTTTGGCATTCTTAATATTTGGGCTGGGCTTGGATTAAAGCCGAGCCCTGCATGGACTAAACTAGTAGTGTTTGCATTTCAGTGACTGATTTGCCCAAAGAAGCGATAGAAAGCCCTAATAAAGCTTGAACAAGTGGAGAAAGCCTGGTCAGCCTGACCTTATTGCCTAAATGGGTTGGCTTTTGCCTGTCATGTTTAGGTGGGCCAGGCTCGTTCTAGGCACTTACAGCCTGTGTCGGGCTTGGGCTTGGGCTGGATATGGGCCTGCATTTATAAATTCAGGCTGGGCCTGTATATGCCTGAGCCCGTTTGTCCCATGAACACCCCTAGTACGTCTCGTTCCAAAAAAAAAATTGGAGTGATTTGGAATTTGGGCATATCAATAAAGGGGAGGATTATATTGATGGTTTGACTGCATGTGAAACATGAAAAAATTGTTTTTATTAAAACAGAATGTGATGCTATGTGATTTAACCTCTTTTTTTATTTTCTGAAAATTCCTAAACCAAACGGTGACTGCCGCAGTGAATCATGGGCCATGAGTGGCACATCTTTTGAATGGTCTGGATCCTCATTGAGTGCACCGCACGCATGCTGATCCGATTTGACCTTACCACATGCCCAGGCCAGCCTTATGTAACCATTCCTTCATCATTTTATATGAGACACTAACTGCCCGGTGGTAGCTTTATTGTTCCCTTGTCTACCTGATGTGGAAAAATGATTATGTGCCGTGTGTTTTTGGATTGCACGAAAAAAAGGGTTCTATATCCAATTTTAAGGGTATTTTTTACTTACATAAAAAGCACATGGGGCCTACCTTTCATGGTTTTTATTGTTTATTTTTCACAAATCCTGTGTTCTATACAAGCTTGTTCCTGTGAGCTGGCATGCATTGAGTCCTTATCAGATCGTATTAAGGTGAGGGATGTGTGTGCATGTGCATAAGATCCAAAATTCTGGATGTGCAAAATTGGTGGCTAGATTGTTGGAATTTGCTTTGATAGCAAAAAGTGTAATGTCATGGATGCAAATGGAGCCTGACTTTTTGGTCACATAAGACATTGGCACCTCAATCAAACTCATTGTAATTGACTTGTGTCTTGATTGTATTTGTTGCAGTTGATTGTAATTGTAAGCATCGAGAGAATGGAAGTCACAGGGGGCTAAACCTTGTGAAAGTTCTATGGCCTTAATTGGTAGTTATTACTCCTTTGTCTTTATGTTTTATAGTTCCTGGTCACATTTATTTTATTCAGGAAAAAAAATTGCCTTATTATTATTATTTTTTTCACTCTTTGCAGACACTGGGGCAATGTGTAGGGGAAGGAACAGTTGCTGCAACTCAAAAATCAGTTTGACTATCTACCAATTGATAGGTGGAAACAACTTTAAGGGAAGCAGGTCTGGAATGGCATTTGAACCAAATCGAACCAAGCCTAGAAAATCATCAGCACCAGCGGTTCAAATCATCCATTCTGCAATGTCTTTCAAGCCTTGGTCTCGAGAATTCCCTATAGGCGATGGTTTCCATGAATTCCTATAACCATCTACTTTATTTTGTTGTTGTTCAACATTCTTGAAACTTGTTTTGTGGACAGATTTCCTGAAGCAGGGAATCTACACAGGTCTTTTGAATCTTATAGTGACCCATTTAGCAAATGCCTGGACTTGTGGTTGGTGAGAAACGATTTATTGAACCAGAAATGTGTTTCTCCACTGCAACCCAGAAAAAAAATCCTAAAACACACTCGAAAATCACCTCCCAGGTAACTCCTGATGCATTATTGCCTGACTCTTGCTGCCCTATTTTACCTGGTTTGCCTGATGATGTGGCAAAGTACTGCCTTGCACTTGTTCCCCGCCGTGATTTCCCCATCATAGGCGCTGTCTGCAAGCAATGGAGGTCATTTATCCGAAGCAAGGAATTCATCACCGTAAGGAAGGAAGCTGGGAGGGTTGAGGAGTGGCTCTATGTACTAACTGGTGATCCAGAAGGAAAGGGAAGCCACTGGGAGGTTTTGGGTTGTGTAGGAGGGGAGCACCAGCTGCTTCCACCAATGCCTAGTCCAATGAAGGCTGCATTTGGGGTGGTTGTCCTTGATGGAAACCTTTTGGTTATGGCTGGGTACTCAGCGGATGTGGGTCCAGGTTCGGTTTCAGCAGATGTTTATCAATATGAATCTCGGCTAAATAGGTCCGTATGCTCATCTCTGATAATCTTTATTTTAGTAGTTCATGCTTTAGATGTTGACGGTAGGAGTAAATATCAACATGGGACCATTATATCTCTAGGATTTGCATGAGAGGTAACCTCCTTTTGAAGGCTAAAAATGTTTTTGCTTTCTGCTGCTGCTTACTGTATTCCAGATTATGCTGACTATTTCATTACATCTCCAAGGGCACTCATTCTTTAAATGGGTTTATAGATGTCTTTGCAGTTATATGAAGCTTTGAGGATCACATTTGTGCCTTTTGGGTCGTCTATACCATGCATTAAGAGTTGAATATATCTCAGCTTTCACCAATAGAAGTATAGTTCCTTTCCGTTTTCAACCTGGCAGGCCGGGCCAACTAGAAACTAGGTCGTGTCAGCCTGACCAAGTCACATAAGAGGCGATTGCATCAAGTTGATTTTGGTTTGGATTAGGTTGGGTCAAACCTTGTTTGATGTGCCTAGTCGTAGGGGTGCTCATGGGCCACGCGAGCCCAACCCTGACTTGAGCCCAGCTCACGGTAGTCTGCTTTTAGGCCTTGATATGTACTAGGGCCAAATTTTCTGGCTTGATTCTTAAGTTGGTCTATCTTGGCCCAACATATTAGACACAAAGGGTCGTCGTCATCATCATCATTAAAGCCTTGTCCCAACTTTGTTGGATCGGCTACATGAGTTTTGCTTAAGCATTCCGGTCTATCCTGCACCAAATCCTCTGAAGGGTTGCACTTCTTCATTTTTATCCTTATTACTTACATCCATGCCCTCTTTGGCCTATCCCGTTGCCTATCCCATTTCCTTGAGGGGCTATCGACCTGCATACTTTTCCTCATGGGCATTGATTTTGGCTTATGTTGGACATGTCCAAACCATCTCAAATGATTTTGTCTCAACTTATCATCTATTGATGCTACCCAAAATGCTCTCAAATGTGCTAGTTTCTGGTTTTATCTTTCTTAGTTTTACCACACATCTATATTAACACAAACTCTCATTTTTTGCATTTGGTGTTTCCTCATTGACCAACATTTTGTTGCATAGGTCATATAGCTGGTCTAGTTGTATAAAAATTTCCTTCAATCTTGTTGGTACGTGTCAATCACAAAGCATTCAAGAAGCAAGTATCCAGTGCAACCATCCAAGTTCTTTTCCTATATTTGACATCCTCTTCAATTCCCATATCCTTAATAATTATAGAGCCAATGTATCAAGTGGATTCCCTTTGTGGCATCTTTTGAGCTTTAGTTTTCAAAGGAGTTACATATCTTTGACATATCTTTGCAATCCTCATATTTCATCTTTGTACGTCTTATTTTAAGTCCTTTGAATTCTAAAGCCTTCCCCCATATCTCCAGTTTCACATCCACGCTATCTCTTGATTTGTCTACCAACTCTATATCATTTGCAAACAACATACATCAAGGTACCTCCTCTTGATATGAGTTGTTAAGTGATTCATAATCAGGACGAAGAGATAAGGGGTCATTTGCCTTTTATGTGTGGGATAGGAAAATGGGGTTTGCATTAGTTGGAAACTTCATTCTCCTTTATTATGAGACAAAGTCTCGATTTATACAAAGGAAAATAGAATAAAATAAAGGATTCAAAATTCAAGCTAAAACCTATCTAAAATGTAAATTCAAACCTATATAATCATTATCAAAGTCTTGTCCCAACTATGTTTGGGTTGGCTACATGAATTTTGTTTCTCCATTATGATCTATCTTGAGTAAATTCAAACCTATCTCTTGCGTAAAAAATGGTGTGATTGGCTACATGCATTTGTTTTCATATAATAACCCATTAAATTGTTTCGTCTAATGTAGATGGAGCATGCTTGCAAAGATGAATGTTGCACGCTATGACTTTGCCTGCGCGGAAGTTGATGGCATGGTATATGCAGTAGGGGGCTATGGTGCTGATGGTGAGAGCCTATGTAGTGTGGAGGTTTACGATCCTGAAAAGAATGACTGGACCATCATAGAGAGCCTCCGTCGCCCTAGGTGGGGCTGCTTTGCCTGTGGGTTTGAGGGCAAGCTTTACGTCATGGGTGGTCGGTCAAGTTTCACGATTGGCAACTCAAGGTTCGTCGATGTGTACAATCCTGAGCGCCACACTTGGTGCGAGATGAAGAATGGTTGCGTTATGGTCACTGCACATGCTGTTTTAGGCAAAAAACTCTTCTGCATGGAGTGGAAGAACCAGCGAAAGCTGGCCGTTTACAATCCCACCGACAACTCATGGCAAATGGTGCCAGTACCCCTGACTGGGAGCTCAAGGATAGGTTTTCGCTTTGGCATACTCAATGGAAAGCTGCTGCTTTTCTCCTTGCAAGAAGAACCAGAATACCAGACGTTGTTGTATGACCCAGATGCCCAGCCAGGTTCTGAATGGAAAACTTCAGCCCTCAAGCCATCAGGGTTGTGTTTGTGCAGTGTGACAATCAAAGCATGAGGGAATTCCATGAACTCTTTTACCTGTGTTGTTGTCTTAAGGGTAGACTGTTGCCTCTGTTGTTTGTTCTATTACTATTTACTTATTAAGACTGATGAGCTTAGCGCTGTTTGCTTTTTAAATGAGATTAAACCTGGGAATCTGTTTGTGATTTTATTTCTTTTGGGCCAGCTATGCTGCAATTTGATGTGGATAGCTTTAATTGCTGGCTGCTTCGAGGCTGCTTATTACGCTCAGTAGTAGCCAAGTAGACTGTGCTTTCTGTAATTTGAGTTTGCCATGTGCAGCTTATAAACCAACGCACGAATCAAACAAGATAAACAACTCTTTGTGATGGATTATCACAGCATGTATATGCACATTTTCCTTTTCTGAAACCCTCCAAATTCCTTTTTCCTTTAATTGTGGCTTAGATTTCTCAAACAAAACTGCTCAGCTCGGTCCTGCAACTACCCTTTCTTCCTCCTTGATTCTTATATCCATTTGTTTACTTTCTTTTAAGAGGCATGTGAACCGCATTTAGCTCCTCTCACTTCTTATATAGGCTTAAATAGCATGGAGATCTCACAACTGAGAACAAGAATGATATTTTTTATTCCAACATCCAAATCCAATGAGGTGGAGGCAAAGAGGAGGAAGAAGGGGGTTCAGTTTTGAAAACTAAGTGATCATATGTGGTGTCGCCCTTATAGCTCACTCAACGACACGGACAAAAACCATCAGAATCTCTTTCTTGCGACACTACAAAAATCGAAAATCTAGGATGCATCCAACGTTTCAGACATATCCAGTAAGTCTTAAAAAAGGATTTGACTCAGATATGTATGAGCCCAATTCAAAGGCTCTTGAACTTTATTTTTTTTTATTTATATAAGAATAAGAAACTCAAATGATATGTTTAAGAGTTTGCTTTATACAAACTTTCTTGAAATTGTAGAGGAAAATCAAAGTTCTTAATGTTTAATCCACAAACTTAGTAAAGTAATAAGTTCACTACTTCAACCAAAAAAAGGAAGTTCACTACTATTCTTCTTCTTGTTTTTATCAAATTTACTAGTTGGAAAAGTTATACCAATATTATTTTAATGCCATATGTATTGTTACATTGTATTAAGCAGCTACAGAAAATGCATAAAATAAATATTTTATAGCCATGTTCACATTATCTTAATAAGTATTGTAAATTTTGTTGTGGTTAGACCTTAGTAACAGGAACCTCTTCTCTCCCTCCAGCTCCAAAAACATGGATCGGTGTTTTCGAAGCGGATCCCTCATCAGAGCGCAGTTCGACCATCTTCAGAGCCAGGGGCGGCGCTATATGGATGTCAGTGGGGTCAATTGACCCTGCTGACATTTGAAAAATTATTTTTAAAAAATATTTAATCAATCGAACTTATGTGAAGATTTTGATCCCACTCAATGCCTAAGTTAATTGGTATCTATTTACCAAAATGAATAAAAAATAATGGGCCCGACTTTTGTTTTTTAAAGAAAATTCCCTTTTTTAGACATTCTGTCACCAACTATTCATTTAGCCTAACTTAACCTCTAAATATGATATTCTCCCCATATTAGAATGAGAAAACCCTAATATTTAGATTTAGGCATATAGACTCCCAGCCTCAGCCGAGCAGCAGAAATCAATTGATGAATGACTATTTGGTCACATATATTGAAAATGACGTGCTTTCTAGTGTTGATAATGAAGCTAGTATGAAACGATTTTAACACATGAAAATTCGTCGAGGGTAGCTGTAAGAGTTTATGTATTTGGATTTTTTTTAAATTAAGAACTATTAGTAATAATGTATTAAGATTTATGGTTTTTTTTTTTTTTTGTTTTGTTTGAGAATTCAATGTTATCTTTGTCGAATTGTTGGAAATAGATTATTTAATAATTTTATATTATATTTGTTGAATTATCGAAAATAGGTGACAGACGTTAATAAAGGGAAAAACAATTTTATTCGATTTGTGGAATATAAGTCTTTTATTGACCCCACTGTCTCAAATTCTTGGAGCCGCCACTGTTCAGAGCGTGGTTCGAAGATGCTCGGAGCGTGGATCAACCGAATATGAAGCGAATTGTGCAGAATCTTTAGTCTATATGTATTTTCTTTTTCCGTAAGCTTGACATTTATCTTTTAAATGAATAAACTTCTTCTGACTTATTAATTATTATTTATTTTATTTGATCAAATTGTAAAGTTAATTTTTTTCCCATTTTTTTATACTTGAATATATATGGATAAAATATATTTGTGCCCATTGGTTGATTGTTTATAAACCCATAAGCAATATATTGTATAGGCATTTCGGAGGCACTCCGGACAAATAATTATTTTAAAATTTAGCATTTCGTTGCTCCCGCTCCAGCACTGCGCTCTGGGCACTTAGGGTTAGACACAATCACATTTATGAATGATTTATGCATGATGGCAGTCATAGATTTATTATGGTTGGGTAATTGCATTTGTGCATGAACTGTGACCAATAGCACAATCTTATATAAAATACATCTTTCCTTCTTTTGTTCATTCATAAATACAAGGTAAGAGATTTTTTAAGTAGCAAAATAATTAATAAATCAGTAATCAACTGTTGAGATATTGGATGAAAACTCAAAACCAAGGTAATTATTATATTTTGAAATATCAATAAACTTGTCTCACGTGTAATACTTTTTGGGATTTTTGATATGACAATTTCAAATTTAAAAGTTGTAACATTCAACTAAAGTGCATCATTATTTCTCTAACTCAATTTTAATAAATTAGTTTATGTTATGCCTCAAAAATAAAAGTTTAGGACCTTAGGTAGCCATAAAAGTTGGATTTTATTTGAAACTTGAATGAAAAGGATGATTAAAACTAGTTCTAATTGCAAGGTTCTATTGGTGTAAAAGTAAAATAGAATACAATAAAAATAAAAAACGTGAGAAATAACTATATTGAAACACATGCTCTTTATTTTAATAGATTGACTTGTTCATCTAATTTTATCCCTTTATTTATTTTAGTTAAAGTTATAAAAGTTTAAAATTTTTAAAATGAGAAATAAATGATGGCCCAAAATTAACAGTTGGAACTTGAATATTTTATTATCGAGCTATGGAAAAAATACATAAATTTTAAAATGAAATGTGGATATGATATATAAAAGAAAAATGAAAATTTATGAGCAATAACAATAATTCATAATAAATGTCACTTTTCAATATGGAAATACTGATATTGTTTTGGAAAAATTTAAAGGTGATCCTAAGTGCTCATTTTCATGAGATGAAAAATACCAAACAAGTTTCTTACATGATTTTTATGTGTCCAATTTTACTAATTAGCAACCATGGTGTTACAATGATTAAGGATCATGTGTTGCTATGTATAGATTTTGAAGACCAGAAAGATGTGAATGGTTGCGAATTATCCTCTTTACATACATTCAAATGCATATAGTTTTTTTTTTCTTTATAGTATTATAAAATGAAAGATCTAGTATCACCGATAAAAAAAAAAATCACCAAAACCAATTTTATAGAAGAGTCGGTTCGGTATTGCAAGAATCACAAGTGCAATTTATAAAGCAAAAGAAAATCTTAAAATTAGATGAACACAAAGGGGACAAGTGAATTATAATTAATTTTAGATTTTTTCAACGTTTAGTTTCATATATATATATATATATAATAGTTAAAAGGAGTGGTTAAGTAAGTGATCCAACGTGCCCACATCTGTCATATATAAGATAGGTTTGATATTGCAAATTACAAAGCTGCCATGCTCGGTCAGGGTATACGGAGGTGGGGAAGTGGGAGTTTAAGTAGGTCGGCATTGGCCCAACCCATATCAGACCGACTAACTATTAGAATTTCTAATTATTCACCCCAAAAAATTAAAATTCATGAAAACCAGACCAAATATGACCCACCTACTCTTCTTATATATATATATATAATAATAATAATAATTCTTACTCCCACCTATGAGGTTCCATGTTTGAATAAAAAAAAAGAAGTCACAAAACTGTTTCTTGTTTTTTCTCAAATGGTTTTGCAGGGAAAAAAAATAAATTATATATTAAAAAAATAATTATTTTACATAGTTTAGATTTTTAGTAGGTAAAATCTAGGGTGGAGTTTTACTACTTTAACTCAAAATTTCAATTAGTAAAAATGGAAAGGATCCGGATTCCTTTCATATATGACTGGACGATTTTACTAAATTCAATCGCTTCTATTGACCCTATCGATATCGACACACCTTCGGAAAATCCAATCCATTCGAGTCGCAAATCAAGCTAACCTGTCAGATTATTGAACTTTGAGACTAATAAAATTGATATTCGGTCTTAAAGCTCTAAGTGACTATTGAGATATAAAAGTAAAACCGACCTCCGTGATTGGGGTGGGTGCCAAGTGGGCCCCACTACTATAGGACGCCCGTATTTGTGCATAATAAATATATGTATTTTCTCCAGGCCCTCCCCATCTTTCGATTTCTCTCGTTTCCCTTTCTCACGAGGAGAAGAAAGCAGGGAGAGAAGATAGAAATCATGGTTTCGACGAGGAGAAACGGAAATCTATCCAACAACAACAACAACCCTAAGAAATCTTCTTCCCATTCTTCTGAAAAACCCTCTTCTCCTAAACGCCCTAAGGTTTCTCTCTATTCCTATCAGAACCCAACAAGAAAAAGGGAAAAAGGTTTTTTTTTTATTTTATTTTTTTGATGGCTTTTCGTTTGACATGTTGATGATTTTGGAATTATTGTAGGTCGAGGTAGCTGTACCAGTGAAATCAACTTCGGTTGTGGTGGAATCAGAGAATTATTCCAAGAAATTGCCTTCTTCACCTTCACAGGTGGCTGATAATGTTTCACCGGTGGCTGATAATGTTGAATGTGCTGTTCTCCATCCTCCGATCTCGACTGAGGCTGCCACTGGTATTTCTGTGGATGAAGAGTTGGAGGAGATCGGAATCGAAACTGCAGATGGTTCTGCATCTGTTTCTGCAGAGAGTAAGTGTTTGAGATATTTTGGAGCTCAGATCTTGATTTAAGTAATTCGTTTATTCCTTTTATGTTGTTTTTTAATTAGTGGTTTTGGATTGTGCTTTTTAATTTGTAGAATCATTGCCTGTTTCCAAGAGCTCGTCCTATACATGGCGTTCGAGTCAGAAGCAGCAGCAGATGATGATGGGAAGTTCAAACACATCAAATGCATGGTGTAGGCTTTTGTCCCAATATCCACAGGTGATTTGCTAGAGAAACTATGTGTTATGTGGTATTCTTTAACGAGTGGTTGCATGCATTAAATATTGTATGGAATTTTGAGAATTTGAGGGTTGTACTCTTGAAAAGAACTTAATAGAAGAAAAGTGAGATGATTTTCAAGAACTTAATAGAAGAAAAGTGAGATGATGCAAAAGAGAGATGATGGAGAATTTGAAGTGATATTTGATATTTAAAAGGGGTATGCCAAAGAGTACATGTTGAGAAATAAAACTACATAGTTGAGATTCAGAATGAGAAAATTCATCGAACTTATCACGTTGATACCAAAACTGATGCACAATGAAGGCCTTGAATCACTTTATGTCTCCATCTTGCATGATAGACCCTCAAATTCACTCCATGAGGCCAGCCATGGGTTCACCCACACCAAATATGAGGGAACACCCAATTTTTGAAGTAAAATAACACATCTTTCCTTAATGCATGCAAGTCAAAATACATATATGCACCCACGTGTGTTTTGCTGCATAGCATTGGGAGTTGAAATCCCATTTTAGGAGGCATTCATCCACTTTATTCCATTTCCTGATTAACACAATGATTCAGAGACCGAATCAACTAGGAATCTTACTATGTCCTCAATAGAGCGCCAACCAGTAGAGCGCCAACCAGGACTTGTAGACTTTTTAAAACAAACCCTTAAAACATATGATCTTAAAGTTCCCTTGACTAACAAGATAAAAGATATAAGTTGATTGAATTGGACCTTTCAAAATAATAATAATAATAATAATAATAAGTTGATTGAATTGGCTTGCATAAGCTTACGCAATTCCCCTTCTGCATTCGAGCTTGTAGGACCTGTCTGGCCTGATATGGGCCCTTCCTTTACCATCTTCCAATCAATCATATGTAATGAATAGGTTGCAGAAGTTGTCCCTGTCATATGGTTTTGACTACAGCTGTAATTCAACCAAAGTTGATCCTTTCTCCATTAGATAAGTAAGAAAATTGATTTGTATCGGACGCGTGAATATGTGCAGCAAGGAGAATGAATCGATTGGCCTTTTGTACGTTTAGTGTGATTCTTCATGTCATTTGGAGTTCCATTTTGAAAGCTTTCAGCTTATCACTTTATCTTGGTGCATTCAATTGTTATATGATTTGAGCATGCCTTGTGTTACGCCTCCATTGATGAGCACGGGGATTATCCATGAGATTAGGGGCCAATTAAATTTTTTCTTAACAAACCACACATTGTGGCCCCAATCGTGGTCCCACAGGATCAAAGTCTGTAGTAAGGTATAAACATTTCCTCGGTTAATCGTAAAACATAGCGAAACTTCATGATAAACAAATGACACAATAGAAACATTTCGGAGTAAGCACGTCATAGGATTACTAAAGTTTTAAAGTTTTACAAAACATAAGTTAAAGTAGTTTAATTACATGGCCTCTGTAAAAAAACCTAGACTAGGCCAACAAAATGAATAAATACAAACTATCCCAAAAATGAATTTGAAGGCACTCGTGGGCTGGACATGCCAACTCAGACTCTGTCGTCGGCACCCCACTCGTGATCGCCATCGGGCTAATTTGCCTTAAGCAATGCTGCCTCCTTGAAATAAAGGGGCTCGGTGCCCATGGACCCAGCATAGCATCATCGAACTATGAATAGCCGGCAAGTAGATATACACATGACAATAGATACGTAATACAAAGCGATGTAAGGACAAATAATCATGTGAACTATGATGATAGGAATCTAAGCACAAGGCTGAATAAAATACACAATAACCAATGAAAGACAATGCCCTATCACAATACACTAACAACATAGGTGGTCTGCATGGGCCAATACACCACGTGATATTCTCATTGCCCTTCCGTTCTCTAACCGAGTGTGGTAGAGAATAAATAACGGGAGAACAACCCGTTCCAATCAATCCATCAGGTGGTTAACTTGGAACAATACATTGGGCTTAACTCGGGACAATACATTGGATGGTTAGTCTGGAACAATACATCGGGGTTCAACCCAAGACGATCAATACATCGGGGTGCAACCCCGGAACAATTATAACCCAATATCGATTTGCAGTCGTAACTCGTAGCCCAATCCATCTAACAATCTACAGTCCTCCCACAGAGGTGCCCTTCTGTGTTGGACGTCAACAGCTGAGTGCTGCCTGACACTAGAATCCTAAGACAATCAGTGAGGGCTGGGCTTATGCTGCATTAACAACATCCAACAAATGTGGGAAGAACTACATTTCCATTAGTCATTCGATCAATCCCATCGATCAATTTGCGACTTCAATCACATCCAATTCCCACAATAATAGTCCTCCCTAAGCCTCTACAATCAAGGCCGCCTGGCCTCATCACGTCAATCAATGCCGATGAAAATTAATGGGGATTCTATGTTCAATCAATCTTGGTTCTCAATGTGATCCCGACAATAAAAACAACATAAATCTATAGAACATGCACGAGGCATGTGGGCACCAATATCAAGACAACACAATTCAATTCGATCTTTGATAGTCTATCAAGGAAGACGAGTGATCCAATCTTAGGTCAATCATTACCGTCCTCGTACAAGGCGTCACTACTCGGTCCGAGGAGGAAGTGCGGTCATTGATATCGTGTCATTTTCCTTTGTGCATCATCCGTTATTGGATATTCTTTTTGCCTCACTTTGTCTCGGCTCGATGTAGATTGCACACCATATATTGTCTGACAATTTGTAAGGGTATGTTGGCTCAGAACATCGCTCACCAGTGGTCCACCAATTGGTTTTCATTAACGGGTGCCAAGGGTACCAATCTATGCCTCCAAAAAGACCTATGGAAAATCCCTTTTCAAAAGGGGATGCAGTGTCCATGGTTGACCGTGGGACATCCTCTACGGTTAGTTCACGACATAGGCCATTAGTAGAAATTATTCCGGAAAAAGGCTCCGTCATTTTCGTTTTCTATAGAGCAACATGGGTTCCATGGCTAGCCGTGGGGTAGCTGTAGAACTAGAGTAGAATGTGAAATTTAAAAGGGCCTAGTCGATCATTTTTCCATAGGCCAACATGGAATTACCGAGAGACCTCTCACGGTCGACCGAGAGCTCCCATAACCGATAAGTGTAGAGTCTCACAAATCGCCGTGAGCTCTCCATGGCTAACCGTGAGGCTACAAAAATTGCACTCCGAGCTTTGTTTTTGATAAGAAACCGGGGGAAAGTTTCCTTGTGCCTCTAGTACCCGATAACAATCATCATACAGGGCCTAGCCCTCTCCAATTCCACAATAAACGACCTCCGACACACCACATTCGATTCCGTTCAATTAATCAACCTAATGTAGCATATTAAGTTCCAATTCCATATCAATTGAGCTCCAAGGTAGCTAGAGATGAAATTAAATGCTAGAATCAACAATAAGCATGCATATCACGCTATAATCATGTTTATCCACTTGCCCTGGTTTAATAGTTATCAATTCCGTTTCATTTTGGCCATTTGACCGAAACAAAACAGGGGCTCAAAGTTTCATTTTGAATATCGTCTCATTCCGGCCGAAAAATCGCATTTCAGCCGAAAGGGGGACATTTCGTCCGGCATTTCCGATATGGATGAAATGACTAAAACCTTTTCTGTTGAAGTTTTCTGAAAAAAAGATAAGAAAAAGAAAAGAGGGATTTTGTGTATAAGTAGCCGTTGTCTTCCATTTTTGCCCCTTTCTCCAAAATCCAAATCGATTGCAATGACTCTGCACTAGCGCCGCCCCCCGCCCCCCCCCCCCCTCTCGCTCCAAATTGACTATGTTGGACTGCACTCCTCTTTATTGCTCGCTGTAATGCATCACTGCGCACTTTCCTCTCCTTCCCTTGCCATGTTTCTCCCTCTCCCTCTCCATCTTTTTTCAGTTCTTTGGAAACTGAGTCCCTCCCTCTCCCACTCCTTTTTTTTGTCTCTTCTTTGGAAACTCAGTCCCTTGGGAGCAAAAGAGATTTTAAGCTAATAAAATAATGAAGAGTAGATGGCTCACCAATGGATGCAAGCCACGTATGAAGCTTCTTTGTAAACATGCTAGCTGGCAGCAGGAAAGGAAGAGTGATTGCAATGATGCATCTTTCAAAAGAGGATAACCATCATCCTCTTTATTAAATGTACATGACGTGTGGATTTCTTGGGTGAGGGTTTAAAATGGAGTGGGAAAACTGGATGGGTTGGAGCATTGGACTCAAGTAATGGTAGTAGCCTATTGGGCTTTCTATTCATGGGTAGGAAGATTTGTCCATTATTTAACGTACTGCCTTACTAATTTAATTGAAAAAAATAATTGCATTAATTTCTATGCTATTTTTAGAGTGTTATTATTTATTTTATATTTTCTGAGATTTTACTCCGAAATATTTCACCGAAATTCCGAAAAACCGAAACATCTCATTTTGGAGGTCCAACCGAAATGAGGAGCAAAACGAAATTGACTTCAAACATAGAGAAAAGGGAGGAAATCCTAGCTCAAAGCTCCACCAACAACTCAAACTCATGAGAACCCGACCCAAACTCAAATCAACGTACAGAAGTAGGAAGGCACTATTAAGCTCAAGAATCACATTTCTAAGCCAAGAAGCCAAAACCCTAGCTCTCTACAGTGAAAAGAACTCACTCAAAGCAACGAAAATGGGGAGGAGCCTTGAAAATTGGATGGATGGAGAAAGGGGAACTTGATGATGATGACAACGACAATGGACGGTGAGATGGGGCCTTGGATCTTCCACTCCTGGCAAAGAGAGATAGAAGAAAGACAAGGGAAGAGAAGAGGGGAAACGAGCAGTGAAAGTGAAGGGTCAATCGGGACATAAAGGGCTAGGTTAGGTCTTTCCTAAAATTTCATGTTAGTCCCTAGTGGACTTCGGGTTAGATTTAAAGGGTCTTTGAGGAGTTGGGGTTGAGGAGAGGTAGAAGGGGAAAGTTTGGGAAATTAGGTCATCTATTCAACGGGCCAAAAATCTCGAAAAATGGAAATTACGAAAAAACCCTCCAAACTTTCCTAAAATTGCAAACTACCCCTATTGTACCCAAACGAACTCGGATCTTGACGAAACTTCGCACAAACGGTCCTAACAGTAAATTGGACTTGCTTAGCTTCTAGTTGAGCTTAATTAGCTAAAATTCAATTAACTAGAGCTAATTATAATAGTAGGATTTCGGACCTTACACCTTGTAGAATGGTTCAATTTCTTGTGTGTCGGTTGGTGCTTTGGACGCTCATCCTAGATGCCATCCTTTGTGCAAATGGAAAGAGGGAATGATAGTATTTTTATTTTTTAGAGACGAGGAGCGTCATTCCATGATATCTTAAACTTGGTGAAGGTGATGATAGGTTAATGGGCTTTATGAAAGTTATTGACGGTATTGTTCACAATTGGGAGGCATATTTGGCTTGTCGTCCCTCTAACAAAAGAAGGCGGGAAAGATGGTCTCCTTCCTTTGTTGGTACGTTGAAGTTTAATCTAAATGGAGTAGCTAGAGGCAAAGCATGTCTGGCCAGTATTGGTGGAGTTCTTCATAATCATCAAGGTTGGGTTTGTCTATCTCTTTCTAAAGACAGTGGAGTGGAAGACTCAAATGAAGTAGAGATTTTAGCCATCCTCAAAGCTTTGAGGCTATATGTGCACCAGTGATGGAGGGAGCGGCCCCCTCTCGACCTCTTTGGTTTGTGAGCTTACATGGGATAATGTTTCAAATTTTTTAAGGTTGTTTTGATCTATTGCATGTTTGCCCCTCCTCATCTACTTTTTTCCTTTCATTAAACGAGAGAATTTAAAAGGTTTTGAGGTCAATTTTGTCTTTTGCTTTGGTAAGGCAAGGACCGCAAGGTAACTCCAAGTTGTAAGGAGCAAATCGTTTTTTTCCTCCCCTTTTTTCTCCAAAATGGAAGTCTCCACAAGAAAACATTTATCCTTCTCTGTATTTTGAGATAGTTGGATTCGGGCATCCTTTAGATTCAAATAGGAGTTGGTCCCACCATGTTTAAGCATACATATAAACTATGATGTGCTCAATCTTATGGTGGGACAAACCCCTATTTGTGTAAAATTCTGGGTAAGTCCACTTTAAAATAGGTAATTTATTTGAAGCGGCATGGATATTACACCTTGATTCTTCACCTTTTTATGGCATGAGTTAATTGCTATTAGTGGCATGCTCTCAAACGATCACAATTAACAAATCAATGGATTTTCAACTACCGATGTCTGCCGTAAGCATTGTGGCCCATTAAATGGTCACAAGTAACCAATCAACATATTTTCATTAATTAATTATGAGAAGATTGGTTAACATGTTAATAATCCGAT
Organism: Persea americana; assembly: GCA_029852735.1. NCBI lineage: Eukaryota > Viridiplantae > Streptophyta > Magnoliopsida > Laurales > Lauraceae > Persea > Persea americana. The sequence continues at coordinate 90,806,516 of CM056810.1, forward strand.
ATAGGTCCTACTTTGATTAGAGTGTGATACAACTCTGAGTCCTCTAAAAGAAAGTGCAAATGATTATTTTAAGCGGATTGAATTCATTATAGTGAGCCATATTATTTTTGTACATTAACTGTCACCAAAGTTTCAAGAAATTGTGTTTTAAAACTATTGAAATATTTTCAAATTTAGGGTTTTTTCTTTAAATATTAGTAAAAATCCCTCAAATAATAAATAAATTTATTTTTAAATGATAAGTAAATAATAAACAAATATACAAATATTATTGATCGCTGTTGCAAAAATTCTGCTCTGCCACTGTTAGTCTACTATTGCCTCCCCTCTGGGAAGAAAATCTTGGCTCGGTCACTGATGTGCACGCCAGCTTTTGATTGTGGAAAATGATTCATTAAATGTCATTTCTTGGGTCTCAAATTTTGCTAGGGGTCCGTGGAATTTCCAATATTATCTTAATGATATTAATTTTATGCCTTCTGCTGTTGAGGTGATTTTCTGGCACATTCTTCAGGCCACTAATGAGGAGTCTGACTTGTTTGGTTAAGAGAGGGACTTTAGTGGCTAGTGGCTTTTTCACTGTAGTTTCTTGCTTTTGTTGTTTAAGCCATATGTAGGGAGGGCATACCATTATTATACATTCTATTTTTATATTCTCTGTTTTTTCCCCTTTATAATTTGATATTGTTACCTTCTTTTTGGCCTAATATATTTACCAGTTGCCAATTAAAGAAAAAAGAAAGAAAGAAAATTGATTTGTATCATTGTATGAAAATCCTAGATTTGCTAAGGGCCTGTTTACATTGTTAGTTATGAATTCCCTAGATCTATCAAAGTGCTAGAAGTGAAGGATCAAAGGTTAAGAAGTACAGGAGACCATCAAAATACCCATGTTTTGAGGAGAACTGAATGAACACTTTTACCTTGTGTTATAAAACCTGGTGTTATAGAACCCGACAACATGAGCATTCTCAAGCATGGTCTTCAAAACTGGACTTGGCTACTAAATGGAGGATGGATTTTTTTTAAAATTTCTGCATTGAAGAGGAAATAGTGGAAGAATTATGTATGGAAACATTAATCAATGTCTTATTGGATCAAGGAAAATCTATCATTAATCTAAGGTACCTGTTATTAAGCAGAAAAAAAGGATGAAATGTAGTGTGGGGATCTGTGGGGTCATGAGGACTACTGTAGGTCTATGAGGACCTGTGGAGTCCACGCCTCTTTTGGTTCTAATAATACATATTCTTTGGCCTAATTTGTTTAGCCATTGGATGAGAAGATTAGACCCTTGTCCGCCCCGTGGGCCATAAACACAGTTCCATTGATGGTGAAGAAAGAGAATTCTTGGTTCGGTTCTCCACCTTAACGATGAAAAAAAAAAAGAAGGATTGATCAAATTCTATTGAGTCTGACTCACAATTATATTTTATAAAAGAATGACTCTAGTTATCAAATGATTGAACGACTTGGATCAATTTACTTATGATACTTAGTTGACATTCATAAAAACTATCTAATGAATTATGAGTTCATGGATCCCGTGTTGGTGAGTTTGGGTGTAAGTTTGGTCTCCTCAAGGTGGGTACTATGTGGGCGTGATTGGGTCTCCTCAAGGTTGCAAATTGCAATAGTGTGCCCCTTCCACCGTGCCACAGGCTCTTGTCTAGGGAAAGCAACTTTTCTTCTTGCTCATTTTCCTCTTTCCCAATTTTCTCAGTTCTCTCCACTTTGTGTGGATACTCCTATATTTCCCTTTCCTCCCCTACCTCCTCTTCCAAATCCCTTCTGCAATATACTATTTAAGAAACAGTTTTGTTAGATCACCATGAACATAAAAAAGGGGGGAAAAAAGAAACAAAAGAGAATGTCTTTCTGGACAAATGTTAATGGGCTGTGACTTACTAATATCATCATTAAGAAAGAGGGCTATTGCATTGACTCTCATTTGACTATTGTTGCAGATTGTTGTTTTGTCAAATTGATTGAGGAGATCTTTTTATTTTGCGTAATTTATTTATAGAACCCATATTTATATAAAGGGAGATGCTCCTGTGAGAGATATCTCTCTCCTTATATGAGAGATAGAGTGGGGGCCCTCACATCCATATCCAGTGCCAACAACTTAAGTGTGAGGGCCCCCACCCCTATCTCTCATATAAGGTGAGCGATATCTCTCATAGGAGCATCTCCCTTATATAAATATTTTCTTTATCTAAAAGAATTGTTCTCATTCCATGTTTAAATCTAACAATTTCGTTATTCATCTATTTTTATTTTTATTTTTATTTTTGGTATCCCTGTTTCTGATGATTTGTGGAAAACTAAATCTGATTATTGTCCATCTTGCAGCATCCAGATGTTTCTATATGCTCTGCGGTCTACTCGTTCGGTGGCAAACACTGCGACTTGCATCTAAAGGACTTACCTGTCAGTGCAACTTTATGCAAGCTCAGACTTTCACAGGTTTGTCCTAGAATTTGAAGTTTTCTAGATAAGATTGCCATGTCTTGTTGGTTTGGAGGTGAACCTTGGCTTAGTCAACCCAGATACTATTTCTTGTATCTTAGAAGTGAACCCTTTAATGTGTATATGCAGTATTGTACTTACTATTTCTGGACATGGTCAGCATGACGGCCGTGCTGTTGCTCTACTTGAGTTTACAAGCAAGGGGGGTTCTGTGCAAGTGAATTCGGAGAAAATGGAGAAGAATGGCAGAGTTTACCTCACACCCGGGGATGAAGTCATTTTCGGAACATCTGGAAAATATGCTTATGTATCCTTTTTAATTAACTAGTACAGAACGGTGAGGGTGTGTACTGGTACTATATTAATCTACAATTGGTTTGATTATCTTATAAGAAGTGAATTGTAGTGCATTTCACTTTGCATTTGTGGTGGTGTAGAAATTGTATATCATATCAAATTGGATAACTGCTTCCCATCTCTTTTTGCCTAAAATTAGTATGAACCTTTTCTTTCAAGTAGTGACTGACGCTGATAATGGTTTGAGGTAGGAAACATCACCTGCACCCGAAACCCCCTCAAGAAAACCATGATCCTACCCAAAGTAGTTACTGTGTCCATTCCGCCTCAAATGCGTAAATTTTTTATAACCATTTGTTTAGCCAAAATATTTGAAATCATCGCCGATTTTGCTCTTTCAGGAACTTCCTTAATTACTCTTTGTAGATTTTTCAGCAGCTGGTAAACGAAAATGTATCTGCATCTGCCCTTCCTTCAGTTGCAGCAGTTGAAGTGTGCAACAGTTCAGTTAAAGGCTTGCATTTTGAAACAAGGTCTGGTGATCCGTCAGCTGTAGCTGGGGCATCTATACTGGCATCACTGTCCAATGACAAACAAGATTTATCAGTTCCACAATCAGCTCAAAATGCTGATGAAGCACAGCAGGGAACTGAGATAGCTTCAGCTTGTGATGTATTGGATGAATTTGTTACAGATATGGATCTTGATAGCCAGGAGATCAAACATAAATCTGATCCTACTGGAGGGCGTGATATCCCAACTGCTGAGAAAGCTACTGTTCCCTTTTCAGCTGACATTGGAGCAACTAGTGAAAAACTTCATCTCAACAGCACAGGCCCTGATTCCAGTGTAGAGGCAGATATTGTGAAGATTTCTGGGGTAAATGATTCTATAAGGCCTATTTTTCGGATGCTGGCTGGATCAGCTAGTTGTGACCCCGATGTGGGTAAAAATATCTTCAAACAGGTGTCGGAGGGGAGGAAGGAAGCAAAAAGAGATTCACTAGTATCAACAATGATCTCGGGCCAGTCTGCCAAATGTGCGGCACTTAAAGAAGAGCTGCAGGCAGGGATCCTTGATGGAAGAGGAATTGATGTCTCCTTTGACAATTTTCCTTACTATCTGAGGTGGGAACTTTTATTTCCTTTCATACCATACCAAATAGGAGGGTGTACCCAGAGGCCAAAAGGCAAAGTGCACTCTCAGGATTTTGTTTTTTAATTTTTTGGTGGACTGGAACTAGAAATTTTAGTTCATTTAAAGGTAGAGAAAAATAATTCCAACCCCCACCCACCCCCGACCCCCCCCCCCCCCCCCCCCCCCCCCCCCCGCGCACAAAAACAAAAAAACTCAGCCGTTTATTTTAATTTTTAACTCTTCCTTGATGAATGAATATTTTGAAGAAAAGCTGAGGCAAGTGGAAGTTTCTCAGTGTTGCAACCTTGAAAAAATGAACGAATATTCTAAAACAATCCCTCGACTTTGAAAATGTTTATGAATAGGTCCCTTTAGGATGAATTTATAAGAAAGACTTGAGAAAAAATACATGGTCTAGCAAATGCTTGAAGGAGAATGCATCAGATTCAATCCCTTGAAACCAGGGGGACTAGGTAGGAGAATAATAGGGATATTTGGCTAGTAATAATAAATTTCTATGAACCCCTATACAAAGGTGAAGAATTGGATCCTCCTATGCTAGGTGTGAAATTCATTATTTCTTTTCGGAGTTGGTTGAAGCAATAAGTCACCTTTTATGTATAGAAGAGGAGAGTGTGATCTTTAAATTGGGAGGAATATGCACTGCAAGCAGGATATGTTTGGGTGGGTGGCGGTATTATTGAGCGGAAATTTTCTCCTGCACATGCTCATGTGGGAGCGTGCATCCTGAGTGTCACCAAAGATGTGCCCTGACTTTCACTGGGTCCAGTGTGAAGATCGGCATCATTTCGCGGGAGAAAATCATCCATATTTGATGGTATCATAAAGGACAACCATATGGTTTACACCTTTATCTTATGTTTTCTTTTTCATACGTTTAATTTTCTAATAATCTATATAGGTTGCTAATTAACTGTAAATGGATCTATTAAAGAAAGCCTCAAGCTCGGGTTGACAACCTTCAGTCAAGTCATCAAAATGTTTAAAGCTTTTTTCCCGTCTCCTCTCTTTCTTGCCAATCTGTCATTCATATTTCAGGACGACTTAACTGTTCCTTTTCTACAATAACACGTAAAAGTATTTACTGTTTCTGATTTATTATTATTTTTTATTTTTTTAAAACCTCCATGGAACATTTCATTTATAGCAGTCATTGATTCCCCTTTTTGTTTAGCGCGGTTGTTGGGAATCTAACTGGTTCATAATATAATATAGAATTGGCTCCTAACTGAATTATATGATGAAGTTATTGTAGTTTTTTAATGAACTAGGAATTTATCTCCTTTTTTATGTGGCAGTGAGAGCACAAAAAATATTTTGATCACCGCTTCATTCATACACCTGAAGAAGAGTGAATTTACAAAGTTCACTGCAGAACTTCCTACTGTCAGCCCACGAATTTTGCTTTCTGGTCCTGCAGGTGAGTTACTTTACCTTTATCTGTACTGTCCCGAATCCCTTTCTTCCCCATTACACTCACAACATGATTTACTGTTTATTAACATTTCTGCAGGATCTGAGATATATCAAGAGATGTTGTCAAAAGCACTTGCTAATCACTTCGGTGCCAAATTGCTTATATTCGATACAAATCAATTTTTGGGTGTAAGTTTTAGATTAATGCAACAGTTTTTCCTATTTTTAAATCACCAGCGGCTGGTTAGTCTGAGGACTGTTTATAATACATTAGTAAGTCTTCATTATTATTGTATTGTAGGGTTCATCTTCAAAGGAAATAGAAAAGCCAAAAGATGGGTTACGAGCAGAAAAATCTTGTCTTTGTACCAAGGAACGTCCGGGTCATGCCGATATAGTTAAGGGCACAAACACATCAGCAGCTGAGGCAGATACACCGGGCCCTTCAAACGCACTTTCTTCTTGTGGTTTAGAATCTCAATCAAAGTTGGAGACCAGTGTTGCTGCACCTTCACCTGCTGGGTCATCTAAGACTCATCTTTTTAAAGAAGGTGTGTTTCTCTTAGTTATTATTCAATAGTTAAAAGTCATTTTGTGATGCTCAATTGAGAAAGGCCAGTGCTTTTCTTTTGATGTAGCAATGGTAAAAAGGGGGCTGCCTCTTGGTGAAACAATGTTGATTTGGTAGGTCCCACCATGGAATCCTCTCTTAGAAAAGACTTGTCCAACATTGTCGCCATTTGATGATTCTCACCATCCAGTTGAAAGGGAGAGTTGGAAATGGTAGTCAATAGTAGTTGGGGCCGATCAGTTGGTCAAGATCATTCAGTGTGGGAGATTATTTTCCATCCATTTTGGTGCCCGTGATATGAATGATTGGGACGAGCAATAGATGGGTTCAACATTTGCAGTTCAGTGGCTGGAATAGATGTCAGATCTTTCTTTATTGGTTCTCTCTTTTTTTGTGAAAGATATATCTTTATCGGTTCCTCTTGCATCAAGTTTAACTGGGTTTTGTTATATGAAACTTTCAGGTGATAGAGTGAAATTTGTGGGTTTTGTCAGCAGTAGTGGTTACTCAACTGCACAGCCTCCTTCTAGGTACCATTCTACAATATGATATTTTTCCTGGTGAAATTCTTAGCTGCTAAGATATATTTGCTTGAATAAGACTAGGGAGAAGAGCAAGAAGGTTGTGTAATTGATGAATGGAAATGCCAATCTTGATGAAAAGCCAATCCAGAAATTTATAGCTTAGGCAAAAGATCCCCGTTTCACCATTATCATTGAACCCTTATCCCATCAATTTGGCGCTGGTTTAGTTTTACTTTTCTGGTTAATCCTTTTTTAAGTTCTGTTTGCTGTTGCTCCACCATTGGACACCATTGGGCCTATGATGCGCGAATACTTTAAATTGGGCAGCGTATCGTATCCGATACTTCGTTTTTTATGTGTAAAACCCATGTCCTTGGCTTATCCCTGACGTGTCCATGCCAGATCTGGGCATCATAGCATTGGACATGTTTACTCACTACGTCCCTCCACGTCTTAATGAATCATGGGTCTCCGCGTCTCTTAAGTTTCTTGAAATTGCAACACTTAGTTGCATTGGAGCTGTTATTTTGTGAATGCACATAGACCATTTTAACTGGCTTTCCTTGATTTCGACGTCTTTTGGAGTGGCCTGGAGATTTCCTTTTTGGCACTAATTCCTAATTCCTAATTCTAGAATTCTATTTATTGATATAATTTTTATTGTTTATTCTTGCCTTTTCTTATCGTGAACAAGTATTCATATGTATTGACTGTGGAACACAGAATCCTGATTCTCCTATGCTGTACCTATGTTGTGTATTATCCATATGTAAGCATCTTCTTTTCCCTCAATCAATGGATATTATTATTACACTAATTAGTTACAAGGTTACTTTTTATTGTTATGAATAGGTCTAGATTTGCTACTACTGACAATGAGAGCACACACATTCACCACCTAACATGAACTATTATTAGTTTCCTCGTTTACTCAAATTTTCATGGTATTGCTGCAAATGAGAATGTGAATTGGAATCTATTTGGTTTTAGGTTCTTCCTGCTATATGGTTTATTGGCAACGGTTACTTTATCTATAGGATTTTTATTTTTGTTTTTTTGGGGTGGCTCCTGCCTAGTAATCAACCATATGATATGAACAGCTTGGATTTGTGAATGGTGGGTCCTACAGATTTTTAAAAGTTGGAGCTACACACACAAACATAAAATTTTAGTTAAACAAACTTCATGTAGACATGTAACATTCCCATTCTATTTAGTCTATCATATTATTGCAAAATTGGCATGAATAGTATGTTTCTTGGTATCATGATTGTACTTATGCTTTTATACACCAACTTTTGATGCTCATTTCTATTAATTGGATGATTATTATGAAATTTTTATGGTGGCTTAGAATTGTTGAGATCGGTTAGACCTGGGTGATCCAGATTGAAGATTTATTCTTATTCTTACAAAATAAATAAATGTGTTTCAGTTCTTACACATCATGGTTTTGATTTTAAGAATCTTAATTCTTAACCGCCTTTGATCTTTTTTGCTTGGGGGCTGGGATGTTACCTTTGATCTTTACTTGTTCCCAGAAAATATGTTATGGGCTTACTGCTAGCTGCTGTTCTATGTTTAGGGGGCCAACATATGGATATCGAGGCAAGGTTCTCTTGCCTTTTGAGGAAAACCGTTACTCCAAAATCGGTGTGCGATTTGATAAAATCATTCCTGAGGGTGTTGACCTTGGGGGCCTTTGTGAAGGAAATCATGGATTCTTTTGCAATGGTAATGTTTTAATCTATTTTACCCGTTTGTTTTTGGCTCCGAAGCTTGTAAAATTCTCATATTTGTCTGCCTTAAATCTTGTATTGGTAGTTACTGAATTTGTTTCTGTTGTAGTTAATGATCTTTGTCCTGAACCACCGGGTACTGAAGATTCAGACAAGTTGCTCATCAACACATTGTTTGAGGTGCACACTTTGCCCATTATGTTAATAGAGCATGAGATGCAATTTGACAATATTAATTCTGTTTTTAATGTTCCCAGGTTGTGTCTAGTGAAACCAAAAATGGGCCTCTTATACTGTTTATGAAAGATGTGGAGAAGTCTATTATAGCCACAGAGTCTTACCCAACATTTAGGAGCAAGCTTGAAAAACTTCCTAATAATGTAGTGGTAATCGGCTCTCATGTTCAGATGGATGGCCGTAAGGAGAAGGTAATGCGTCTTTGATCCATTTTTTGTCCAGTGGAACTCGTCTTATTCTCCAATTATTTTTTTGCTACTTTCTTGATATTTCTATCATAACTGGCTTCTATACCGAGATTAATAGCCACAAGACTAAGGTCATGCTGTTTTGTGTTTTATTATTTAGCTTATTTGTAGATGATTGAGCCAATGAAAATGAGCTAAGTAGATATCACACCTGTCTATATTCTTAATTGAAGGCTTTTCTGCAAGTCGATTTCGCCAGAAATGGCCTGAAACGGCTAAAACTACCAAAATTCAAGCTAAAAAGATCAATGTGACCAAAATCTGACCAGAATTTAAGCTGAAAATATGATGGCTGCATTTCAGATTAATCACTGAAGGTCACCACTGAAAAAAAAGACTGAAAAGCCCCAGCCAGGTTTTTTCTGAAACAAAAGGAAATTGACAACCATATCCAAGACCAATCTGCTTCATGTGCTTGCCGAAATGAAACAAAATCAAGTTGACAGTAATGATCCAAGCTCCAACCCTGTCTCCCTCCTTCCCTTACTCAACATGTGCATTGGCACTGAACCCAAATTGACACTGATTGGATTTAAGAGGCACCTTTGACTTGATTTACAGAAAGAGGGTCCAACTCTAAACTGTTGAACTTTGAGAGCTTAGAACCTCTTCTTATAATCCAGCAGGGTTGTTTTTTTTTTTTTTTTTATATTATTATTATTGGTAATGATAACTTTTATTAACAGAAAGAAATATTACAACCAGCCATCAACATGGAGCAAGAAAACATTAATGTACCGGTATAAAAGATATATACTGGAACCCAGCCCAAACCTATTGGCGCAGCCCTGGATCCTGGATCGGAAGTGTAGACCAATCGATCGAATCCAAAAGGATTCCAGCCCTAAGGTACAACACGAACCATAACACACAAGAGAGAAACTCTCGATAACTTGAATTAATTGAATAAAGCATAAGCATTACAATGGGGCTCCTCTAAATATATAGAGCAGCACTGTTTCTAAAATAACCAAGACATTAAAAACAAGGAAATTCACATTTAGCAATTCACATTTATTCACAGATGTAACAAGAGACCCTCTCAAGATGATTCCTTTTGTCTAAAATTCTTTCATTCCTTCAGAAAAAAAATAAAAAGAAAGAAAAGAAAAGAAAGTTCTTTCATTTCCCTCATTCCATATAGACCAAAGTATGGAAAAGGGAATGATCCTTCACAAAATCCAGCACAAAAGGCACTCCACAAGAGGGGGCTGATTTATTTCCTAACTGTAATGCATAATGGGACCTTTCTATCACCCAACTTTCTGTGTCAGCATGCATGTAGGTGGTGGTCCCTACAGGAGAGGTTCTCAACTGATCACAACCTTATGTGTTACCCATTAAATGTGCAGCTGTCTATTGATCATCCTCATATGGGCACATGGTTCAGCCTGAACAATCTACTTGCACATAGCAGAATTTGAACTCCATGAGGAGTTGAGAACCAGCTTCTGGGCCACACAGGACAACCTGATCAATCTACTAGTGCACCCTCAATCTCTTCCTCCCTCCCCCACCCTTCCCTCCCTGCAGCTTCTGCGAGTGTGTTCGTACCCAAATGTTAAGAGTCATCTGACTATCGCTAGTGGATTGGCATGCATGTGTGACCCCAAAAATGGTTCTCATATAGACATATATAACCGTTTTCAAGTGAACACTAATCTGTGTGTGTTGTGTGTGTCCTTTTTTTTTTTTAATGCTTTAATATGACTGGAGCTAAGATTGTCCTTTTTTTTTTGTTTTTGTTTTTCTTTATTCTTTTCCACAGTCACATCCTGGTGGTTTTCTTTTTACGAAATTTGGAAGCAATCAAACAGCTCTACTTGATTTTGCATTTCCGGTAATAATTTTTTTATTAGATATTTTTTATTGGTTTTTTTTTTACAGAGTCATGGATATTAATTGATTTTTATGGTAAATTGAAGATCAAGTTAATACTCCATTGTGTCATTTGCTTGGCCCTACTAGCAGGTACACGTAGAACCAAACTTTTGGTTGCCCAAACCATTCATATAATTGGCCCTATCATGGAGATACTGTAAAATTCTCCTGCATCAAATGATCAAAACCATCTATCCTGACTTTGTTAAATGTGGACGTTCGATTCAATTGTTTGCATTGGTATAGTGAACTGTCCAGTAATAGGGCCAGTAAATGAGTGGCTTATAATACCGTAAGATGGTACAATATGTTGTAGCATGCTGATCAAGTAAAAAAAATGTTGTCTCTCATTTGTGCATCATATGAGTGAGGTCATCCTCTTTCTTAATTTGCAGGATAGTTTCGGCAGACTTCATGAAAGAGGGAAGGAAGTTCCAAAGACCACAAAAGCATTGTGTAAACTTTTTCCAAATAAAGTAACTGTACACATGCCGCAGGTGCTTAATGGCTGAACTTACGTAAAATTATTTGGGTCCATGTCATTTATTGTTATCTTATACATTATCAAATTTTTTACTTCCAAACTCTAGGATGAGACCCTTCTGGTGGATTGGAAACATAAGTTGGATCGAGATGTTGAAACCCTTAAAGCGAAGGGAAATCTGAACCACATACGAACGGTAAGTGCGAAGAAGATTCTTCGCTCAATTTTCTATTTTCTTTTTCCTTCTTACCTTTGGGCGGTTAGCTTCTCAGTGTCTCTCTCTTGTACTGCTAAGCTTTCAACATTGATAGTTAACATTAGAAAAAGAAGGAAGATTCTTTGCTAAAAAATATAACCATCTCTAAATTTTCTCCATGTCATCTTATGCTTTTCTTATAAGAACTTATATGTTTCTTCTCTCTCTCTCTCTCTCTCTCTCTCTCTCTCTCTCTCTCACACGCACGCACACACACACTTATGAAATTAGGGTTGTATTTAAGGCTGGCCCATGGTGGACCTAGTCCTAGACTGGGACCCAACTTTGGGCCCAACTCAAGATGTTTACGGTGGGTCACAGGTTTTGAACCTTAGACCCGTATTGGTTGCAAAGGTGAGTATCTGAGCTGAAAGCTCGTCAGTTGTCAAGTCTATTTTGTATAAAATAATACTAATAGGATTTAATAACATATAGATATATATATATTATTAATAATATGATATTTGTATACATCACTTGACTATACAGGTATTTGGGTTGGACCTGACTGACTAGGTTCCGATTATCAATCAAGGTCCAGAAAGAGGGTTCGTGCATGGATGTCTTTTAGGTAGCTAGGTAATCGGAGTTCTATTGACATAAGTGAAATGGTGCCCATGCTAAGGGAGTATAGATTCGCAATTTTGGTTAGATGGCGGTGTCAGAAATCCTATAGTAATGTTTTGGTATTTATTATGAATGTTAGATGCATCTATGATAAATGTTATATAAAAAGAGAGAATAAACATAGGACTGTTGTAGTGATTTTTTTATCAGTAACAGGTAATTGTTTTAAGGATATGAGAGACAAAATACAAGATCCGAAGGCAGTGGAAACCAAGAACAACAACTGAACAAAAAGGGAGGTATAAGCATAGTAGTCAAGTTCGTTTCATTTCGGGTGAAACTTGCGATTTATTTTGGTACGGTCTGGAAACCGAACCGAACATCCCACATGTAGATGTTCGGTTCATGTCTCGTTTGATCTTGGCCGAAATCATGTAGGTTGGTTCGAAATCCCCAATTTTGGGCAAACAACAATCAAACACCTCAATTCGAACGAATCTATGGTTGGACGATTCAAAGAAGAGGATAAAAAAACTAAACGATTAACATTTGGAAAACCACTCTTTTCGAGTACCTTTCTTCATCGATGAGTGTACCTTTCTTTGTCGACAAGTGGGTACTTTGCAAAGGTGCCTCTTCTTCTCATGCAGCCCTAAATCTTACAGTCGTTTATAAAATGAAGTCCAAAATGCCATTACCAGCCACAAAATCTTCAGTTTACATATTTCCCCTTTCCCTATTTTGAGATTCCTCCCTTGGCGAAGCACGAGCTTGGAGATTTGCCCTCGCTGAGACCTCTTGGTGACAGAAAGTCGAGTACCTTGCCAAAGTTAGTCTCTGCTGCCAAGAGCCCTTTTCCCTAGCTACATATCTTGTAGAACTTCTGGTATGTTCAGCTTCTCCCATTTCTTCTTCTTGATCTTTTTTTTCTCTGTATTCGGTGATGCATTCCCTTTTATAGGATGGGATCGTGATGTGATATGGATGTGAGCCCCTCTTATGCGAGTGGTTGATGAGATGCAGGTGAGAGGCCCACTTATTTTCATGTCGAGGAATCTTTATTGAGTTGAGACAAGCACTGTTTCTACATATCTAAAGGGCTTTACATATGTAGGCCCACCCTCATAATCTGTCATATCACCATGTGATTTTTTTTCTTTATTGACCAACTAATTTTGATCATATTTTCCAATAAATTATTACGTAAAAATTATCAACCGAATAATTTCCTAAAATCACGGTTATTAGGAACCATAGTAGCAGTATATTAATCAGTTATAATTATCAACATGGAGTGACGCTCTGTAGAATAATTTTTTTATAATTGTTAAATATATATATTTTTGTATTTTTTTAATTTTCTGAAATGAATTTTCGAATTGGAAAGCCGAAACGCCGAATCGGCCGAAATGTTTCACTTTAAAGCCAAACCGAAATGGGGTCCGAAACGAACTTGACAACTATGGATATAAGAGATAGGAAAACTTTCTCGTATGAGCAGACTGCATATTGTTCTTATGTAGTCTAGCTCATGGGCCTACTTATAGCATGCCTACCCGTGGGAGAGGGTAGGTGGAAAGGTCACCTTATGGATAAGGGTCATCCAACAAATCAGCCCCACAAATTATCCTAGCCCTTGATTTAACTTCCTTAGGGCCCGTTTGGCACTTTACTAGTTTAGTAAAAGTCAAGTAAAGCCTCCATTTTTCAGACAAGGGGTCACATCGAAAGTACACTTGCTCAAAATTTCCTCATTTTTTTAAAAAAATAAAAAAGCAACCTCATTTCTCCACTAAAAGACAAAAAGTGCACTTTTCTATACAAATAGTAAAAAAGATTCCATACCAAACAACTAAAAACAAAATACAATCATAACCCACTTATATTTTTTTTATCTCTTGATTTGATGCTTCCTTTATCTTTATTTTAGGGTAAAATTACCAAACGGGCCATTAAAGTTTAATGGTGTTTTAACCTTAGTGCCCGGAACCTCCTCTCGGCCTTCTTGATCCCGCTCTGAATACACGGATCGGCTTTTTCGGAGCAGATCCGTCCTCGGAGCACGGTTTGACCATTCTCAGAGCGCGGTTCGACCAAATATGGAGCAAACCGCACAGAATCTTTGGTTTTTTGTGCATTTTCTTTTTCTATGAGCTTGCCATTTATTTTTTGAATGAAGAAACTTATTCTGACTTACTAATTATTATCTATTTTATATGATCAAATTGCAAAATTAAAATTTTTTCTCCATTTTTTATTAAATATATGGATAAGATATATTTGTGCCCATTAGTTAATTGTTTATAAACCCACAAGCCCTATGTTGTATAGGAGCTCTAGAGGCGCTACAGACATATAATTATTTTAAACTTTAGCATTTTGGCGCTCCCGCCCCCCACCCCCGCTCCCTCTCTGGGCACTTGGGTTTTAACAGACCCAACGGTGAGTGAAGGTTCGATGATGATAAAATTGGGCCTAGCACCAGATAATGGGATAAAAAAGAGTGAAAGGGGCTGCACTAATCAAAGGTGGGCCCAAGTGGGCCCCATAGAGCTGGACCACACATGCAATCTCCTTGTAGGAGAATTCTCTGTGAGAGAAATATACCATCTGAAGAGAAAACTACATAATGGGAGTGAACAAAGATACTTCCATTTCCACTCATTGGCCAAGGAGTCTACCTTTCTGTTAACTGATCTCCAAACATGGTTGAACTCCTCTGACATCAACGAGGATAGAAGATATATTTCCTTGAGAAGAAACTGAAGCTTTCAAGGACCCACACCCAAGGGAGAGACTCAAGTGTTAGCATTAAAAGAATCACTTTCCACACAACACTTCTTAATGACATCATTCGAATAATAATAATGATGATGGTGATGATGATTTTCTTCAACTTTTTCTCTTGAAGTGGTTATATTACAAAAACAAACAATAACACAAAGGCCTATGGAAGACCAAAAACCCCTCAAAGGAGACTCCTTATACATTAAAAAGCCCTAACAAACGTAACCCCCAAAACCCGCAACCATCTGTAAGATGAACTTTTTCAGTCCTTAATAAACTAGTAAGATAAGTCTCTTTTCTGCGTAATTTCTTTTGACTGATCATATTCGACGTACTTTGAAGATTTAATAGTTTGGTTTCCACTTCCCCTTTGCTTTCATTGGTTATTTCTTACTCGCCTTTACCCCAAGGCATCACGAACTCTCAACAAAGAATTGCATACGATAATCATTATTCGTGAATGAAATCTATACTGCTTTTCCAACCCTCACCATCTATGCCACATCTCATTCTTGAGGACCCTGAACATTAACGTTATCCTTCACCATTTCATTAGACATTTCTAGGACCAACAATAATTGGGTTAACACTAACCTGATAATCAATGTTCCAGTTTTTAATACAGTATTGCCAATAAAATTGGGTGCCGTCCTTGGGACTAGTCCTCTTATAATAATCTTATATCGAAACACAGTAAGTTATTCTCCTTGATTGGGGTGATAACATGTCATTTATATCCCTTAATTAGGGATTATCCGTATCAACAAGTGATACAAATCTTTTCACTGCTATTAATACAAGTCATCACTATTTGGTGGATGACTGGACCCTAGTGCCACATGTTAGACCCCACATCCACACCACACGAGGGCCATTCTAACACCTGTTACTCACCTAACCAGTAGATTAAATTGGAACGTCTCCTAGGGTCTCCTCTGATTGCTCATTCAGTCATATCTTTGAAAGAAATCCTCATAATTTACCAATTTTGAAGATATTTTCCTCAACTGTGCTTATGTTTAAAATTTTAGATGTGTAGATATTTAACAAAATTCTAAACAAGATTAAAACTTATATCAAGTTGAATAGGATTTGCATCCTCACATTATGTTAATATCAATATTTGTAGAAACCTAGTGTCCAAGTTCCAATGTAAGGCAATTGTTTGTTCCCTTCCCATGAACTATGGAACACTAGTTTTGATAGGGAGCACCATCATCATTATCATCATCGTCACCACTCACTACCACACCACCACCATCATCAAATCGTTGTCCCAACTATGTTGGGGTCAGCTACATGAATCTTGTTTCTCCATTCCAATCTATCTTGAGCCAAATCCTTGGATAGGTTGCACTTCTTAAGATCTATCCTTATAACTTCCATCCATGTTCTGGAAACAACGAGCTCAAGAACAATGGGCGACCTTTGAGTTCCTGTTTGGAGTGGGATTGCTCCATCAGTCTGTTTTGAGCTTTCACTTATTTGCGTTAGTGTTTTTTTTTTGGTAAAACACTTATTTTCCTTAGTTATAGATGCAGAATGACATGATGTCTGAGATAAAGTTGTGTGGTATTTAGTGTTCATGGACAACATAGTTCCTGATAGTCAAATAACGAAGGTGATAAGTTGGAACTTTGGAAGGTGTTCAACTCAAATGGACTGGGAATTAGTCTATCAAAGATAAGAGTAAATGGTGTGCAAGTTTGGTTTGTCTAGACGAAGGTGATAAGTTGGAACTTTGGAAGGTGTTCAACTCAAATGGACTGGGAATTTGTCTATCAAAGATAAGAGTAAATGGTGTGCAAGTTTGGTTTGTCTAAGAGAAGAGAAGAGCAGGCTGTCAAAATTGAAGGCAACTAATTACAACGACGTGATATATTTCAGTATCTAGGGTCAACTATAGAGCAAAACTGGTTTGAGCTAGATATTGTGAGTAGGCTAATGTGGGCAAAATGGTGACAAGCTAGTGGTGTGCTATGTGAATTTTGAGTGCCACTTTGATTAAAGGGCCACTTTATAAGACAGTTAAACATACTGTGTTCTATGTAGGTGAATGTTGCCCAGCGAAAAAAGGGGAAGAAGCAAAAGTACATGTGGTCAAGATGCAAATGCCAAGATGGATGTGTGGGGTTGTAAAGAAGGATAGAATTAGGAATGGTGCATAAGAGGAAGCCTCAAAGTGTCTTTAATTGTAGAAATAATCAAGAAATGTCATTTGAGATGATTTGGGCACGTGAATGGAAGGCCTGGATCAGCATCTGCACTACATGTTGACTGGTTAAGAACTTTTTGAAGTACTGAGATAAAACGTGTTAGACTATAGGGTTACAAAGAACATATGATCTCAAATAAGGTTGAGCAGACTATACAAGAAGGTTGAGCAAAAAAGTAGAACTCACAAAGGTGTCACTTACTAGATGGAATTAGGCAACAATAGTGGTGACGGTATTGATCTCATGTACTAACAATTGAAGATTAAAAAAGCGGTTGCTGAGGGCATACTGGCCACTCTCCAGAATGATATCTATTAGTTGTGGTGATACGTACTGCATATCTGTGTGAATTTAATGAGGTAAGAAATGAGAAAATATTAAGAAAATCAGAATATTAGAAAATTTCTAGATTTTTGTGCTCAATTTCATTAATAACTAAAGAAATGTATATATCAGACCCTTCGGAGTCATTTTGGTCCTAAAGGGAGGATTTTTTTAATTGATATAAATGGGGAAAAGTCCATGGGCTGTTTGTAGAAGTGGCATGGAAAGCAATGGAAACTTTATTTGTCTAGGGCTTCTAGGCCATTGCAGTAGAGGATTGAGATACCTCAAGAAGAGAGACACCTCTTGGGAGTAAGGTGTCTTGATCACTCTTCGAAATTTGAACTGTCACTTTAGGTAACTATCCTCATAGTGCTAAAGCAATATGACTAGACCAGGAGACATCTCTGAAGATGCTACATTGTCATTAGTAGAGCCATTGAAGGTAGCCATTTCAAAAAAGAAAAAAAAAAAAAAAACCATTAGTAGAGCCATTCCGTAGATGTTCTGACATTTCTTTTGGTTTCTCCTCCCACAATTTGCATGAAAGCTATCCATCCCATGACCGCATTCTCAACCATCATCATCATCCCCATGAGTCCACCATGACGTCCTAGGCCTCCTAAATCCCTCCCTTGATTCCACTAGAAGGGCCTTTGGACTTTGCAACTAGAGTTGATCTTTCAGGAAGGATCATCAATGATCTATGACATGTAATTCAGAGTAGGGAGTCTCCTCCAGCTCTGGGTGTGCTCAAGCTTAACTTTGATGGGAGTGCTAGGGGCAACCTGGGTTGGTCTGGTATTGGAGGCATTATTAGAGGATAGAGATAGTTCAGGATCTTTTTTCCTTTCCATCTCCTGTCTGTTTTGCTTTCATTTGGTTACGAGGCAGAATTGCTTGCATGGAGAATGGGCCTCTGCCAAGCTGATCGGTTGGGTTTTTCCATTTTTATTGCTAAAGAAGATTCATCCTTTGCTATTGAGTGGGCTTGGGGATCTTCTAGGCCCCCTTGGCGTCTCATGGACATTGCAGAGCAGATGATGGAGCTAGGTTTGAAGCTTAATGTTTCCTATGTGCTCATCAAGAGGTTGACCCCTTAGCTAAAGAAGGAGTTGGGAGAACAGATTTGCTTATTGAGATTTCTGCTTCTTAGGCTCTCCCGCTATTTTTCACGGAGTCTTTTGTTTTTGAATGGTTTTAGTTTTCTGCTTTTCATTATGTCTCTCATGCTGCTTAGCTTTAATAAAATTGGTTACCATTCAAAAAAAAAAAAACAAAAAAAAACACTAGAGTAGGGAGGAATAGACATTGTTATAGGAAAACTAAGGATTTGAGCTCATATTGATTCAAAAAACTTACAAGAAGTTCAAATATATGCTATATTTCAACACACACAGACACACATGTGGATTGGCCCAAACTTATAAGAAACTCAAATATATGCCTAGTCTCACCTTACGCACATTATGATAGTGGAATCTTTTGGTCATTCCTACACAGAAATAGTCCAACCCATGGAACCCACTTGGGAGCATGACAATCATTGGTGGGGGAGGCGTTTGAGTTGTCTCCCTATGACCTACTTTTTTGTGAAAATGGGAACCATCTAATTGAGGTACTGCTTTGAGGGCCTCAAAGGTGTGTGAATCCTAATGGTTAGATGAGGCCCAGTTTTTGCCAAAAATTGGATGATCAATTTCGGGGGCCTACAAATTCAGATGGGCATTGAATTTGGTTTTGTGGCAATTTATGGTTTTTATTTTTTTATTTTTTGTGGCTGGGGATGGGGAAGGGACTTAGATTGATCATGAGGGTGCCATATGGGCCCCACAGGTGGGCATTTCCTAGCCAAGGTACTGTCCCTCACAGTTCTCATGTGTCCAATCATTTCTTCTGGTCTATATTATCCTTCAGACAATGAAATTGTATATTGAGATTGTAAATACTAAGCAACCCAATAATATCTAGGCTTAAAGTTCAAGAAAACCTAAACACATTTAGAAAAGGAAAACTTGAGGAAGGAATAGAAATAATTCAAACGATAATATTGTGGTGTTCATTAGGGTTGTGGACCATGCCTAATGTATAGTTTATTATATTTCAGTATTTACAAAGAACCCACCAACTTTTGTCGTATTTGTAAATTAGTCCACAACACCCCAATAATTTAAGGTAAGTTTTAACTATATCCCTCAAGCTGGAGCAGAGATATTTACCATGCCCAGCTTGGACAATGCATGTGGTAACTTTCCTCCTGAGACAACTTTAGTAAGGAAATCTGCTAATTGTTAATTTGTATGAACATACTTTACTTTGATGTCTTTGCTTTTAATTCTCTTTCTAAAAAAATGGACATCAACTTCAACATGTTTTGTACGTTCATGGGAAACTGGATTTGTCACAATCTATCGTTCTGAACTGAAGTACTATCACAATGTAACACCATGAGGCCTTTATATATTAATCCTAACTCATATAGCAAAATCTGCAGCCACAACAATTCACAAGTTTCAAGTGCTGTTGCTTGATACTCAGCCTCAAAACAAAATTTTGATACCACGGGTTGTTTCTTACTTTTCCCTGACACTAGATTTCCACCTACCATGGTACAACACTAATCTTTTATCTGTCTATGAACCTGCCCAATGCATTAGTTTAGGCCTCCACTAGTAAATGACAATACCTAGAGTACAAAATCTGGGTGACCTTTTGAGATGCTTCAAAATCCTGTACGCAAGATTTAAAAGTCCTGTTCTTTGAGCATGCATGAACTGACGAACAATACAACATAAGCTATATCTGGAATCTGGATGAATTTAACAACCATGACATGTTTGACTTCCATTCCTTGTGTGGAGATTATCAGGCTTTAGCTCCTAGACACGTCCATCCAAACAACTTAATTCTTGTATCCTGCCAAGAAACATCTTGACATCTGCGGATCATTTGAGATAGTTTGTAGACCCTTCGCTTTCGTAATCTGCAAATTGGGATTTTTCGATGCTTTGGATGCCATTACTTGGATTCCTGTTGTGGCCATCAAAGCTAATCCCAGATGATGATGCCATCTTAATCAATTCATCATTCTTGAATCAACACGTGAAAACCTAACCAGATTCAGTAACTCTGAATAACACAGTCATCATGAGATACAAACATGCAATTTAGCAGCCTCCAAATGCTCCAGCTGCAAGCCCAGAACATAGCCAATATAAAAACGGTTAACCACAGTAATACAACAGGCAGCCAGATGAGACAACAGCCATAGATCACATCAAACTTCTCACTTCAAGCATGAATTACATCCCGAAAACCCAACTACAGTCCTGATGGCAAGCAGTATGGGGAAAAATTATCACAACCAGTTCAATCCATTGTCAGGTCTCTACAGCACTTAGGCTTTCAAATATGAAAAAACTCTCTTTATATCCAGAAATCCCCTCAAACAGCGAAGAGTGATCACGCAACAAATTTTCCAATCCAGGCTTTCTTGGGATTTCATCCCTAGATCCTTATAAGTTCAGCATCCATTGAGTCATAATGTTTTCTAGACAGTGGATCGACATCTTTTCATCCCTTTTGATAAGAAGCATAACCAATACACACAATTGAAACGTTTAATTAAATGGATGTGCATAACATACCCAAAAAGTCTTGAATTAATTTTAGCAACAGTGTGTATAATAGATTTGGATAACATTAAATTGGAGACCATGACATTTAACAGAGCATCAGACCAAAAATGACTTGCGAACATTACATTACATACATATCCAAACTATTGTATGTTTTCTTTTTACAAATCACACTTTGTTATGGATAAAAATAATTCATTATTTGTGTTCATTTAAGAGGGCATGAAGCAAACTTGGAGGGAATCAAGCTTCTAATCTTCCATTTCTGTTCAAGAACTCCTCTGGAGGAGTTGAGAAAGAAAATGATTGCTTCCTCAGAAAATTTGTACCTGCCCAATTTTAAAGCCTTTTAGAGTGGTCCAGCATCTGTGCAAGTTCCCTGGTACGAATAATCAATATGTTGTGATTACGAGGAACTAGGAGAAGAGGGGAGGTGTCTCATTTCACCAAGAGAAAGGGAGAAGCATTAGGGGTCTGTTTGTGCAGTAGTGCCGTGCGTGACTCTGGGTTTCCGACGGGGTAGATAAGAAAACTGGCTCCTCTCTAATGAGGAAGCATGGCGAAAAATAGCGGAAAGACCTTGGTTATCTTTTCTGCACTGCCACCAAACAAGGAGATGAAGGCGCCGGCGGCACCCCATTTCCGCTGAAGTGGTGTCTGCACAAAACAGACCTTAGAAGTTCCATTCTCTTGTCAATCACATTTGATAAACTAATTATATTCATGTTCAAGCGAGATTTCTAGTCAGCGACTTTGGGTCATGCTATAAAAAATATCCTAGTCGATGCATATATATCATGGCCTAATTTTTGTTCTCTTTAATTAATCACTCTGCTATCAGTAACAAAATCTCCTTAATAGTCCCAGCTGTAGCGCAGATGGTTAGAGGCACGGTGTGAGTGTGCAAGTGTGTTAATTCGGGCCCTTCATGTAGCAAAAAAAAAAAAAAAAAAAAAAACTCTACTCATTCATCTTACCATTTGCATCTCAGCCATGTGTGCGTTTTCTTGTCCTCTCTTTGTTGCCCAACGTTCAACTCTATATTGTTGGGTGGTCTAGGGACAAGATCTCTTAGACAGATGAATCAAGACCTTCTGGGCAAGTGGTTGTGGATAATAGGTGAAGAATCAGATGGACTTTGGAGACAGGTGCTGGAATGGAAATATGGTCTTCGTGGAAATGGGTGGCACCTTTAGGACACCCCAAAGAAGTTGTCGGCAATATGGAGAGGAATCCTTTCAGTTAAGAAGCTCTTCATGCAGAATATAAAATATCAAATCGGGTTGGGAGAGAGGATTCTTTTTTGGAAAGACAAGTGGACTGGAGATAGGACCTTGACTATTCAATTCCCAGGCCTATTCAATTATGCCATAGACAAAGAAGTCAGGGTTAAACCTTACATGTCAAGAGCTGGCAACAAGGTGGTTTGGATCCTCATACTAAGGAGGAATTTAAAGGGGCCGGAGGAATCCCAATTCATATTGCTCCTCAATCTCCTAAATGATGTCCATATCCGGGGGGCGGGGGGGGGCGGGGGGTGAGAGGAGCGTGGATACTAGGATGTGGACGGCCTCAAAAGATGGTCTCTTCTCAGTCTCTTCATTCTTCTCAGTTATTTTTAATAGATCGCGGGAGAGAAATGTAGTGGGCAGCATTTGGAAGCTTAAGGCACCTCCAAGGGTGGTAATATTTGGGTGGCTAGCAATATGGAAAAGAATTCTCACTCAGGATAACTTGAGGAAGAAGGGGATGATAGTGGTCAATGCTTGCCCCATGTGTTTAAGAGGGGAGGAATCAGTGGACCATCTCATGGTGACCTGCAAAACAGCTCATTATAAATGGAGATCGGTGATTGGTTGGTTTGATTGCTGTTGGGTCTTTCCTAATTCCCTACCAGAGCTCTTCCAGGCTTGGAAGGCGCTCCAATAGGAGCCCCTAAAAGGAAGGAGCTATGGAGACTGACCTTTCTAGCAGTCATGGACCATTTGGAAAGAAAGAAACTCAAGATGCTTTGAAGGGGTTGGTAATAGCGACAGTCATTTGGTGGAAAAAGTAAAGTTCTTAGTCGTGCTGTGGGTGTCCATTAGTCCATCTTTTAGAGGATATTCTAAAGAGCAGATAATGTTGCAATGGAAGGATCTGGCATTTTCTTTTGCACAGCCAGATTAGTATCTCTTTAGGGGCCTCATCTTGTTTTTTCTTTTTTCTTGTTTTTAGCTTGCCGGTATTCATCTCTTGTACTGCTTGCTTCTGTTAATGAAAGTAACCATTCAAAAAATAAATAAAAAGTCAACTCTATATTGTCAAAAAATGGGCCAGTTGGAGCTTGATGCCGTGTTCTTGTATCTGTTTTCTCTTACTAATCACTTTCTTTTCTTGATAAGAAGTCATTACTCATCCATTCATGACGATTCCACAGTGCTTCATTGAAGTCAAAATCATACATGTAAATGCTGAAAATGCTTGCCTTTCTGGTCATAATGCTTTTTTCCTCTCTCTATACAGGTGCTAAGTCATAATGGGCTGGAGTGTAATGGACTTGAAACCTTATGTCTTAAGGAGCAAGCCCTTACAACTGAAAGTAAGTATCCCTTGCTGAAAAGAAGAACAAAGAAAACAGTTTCTTTTTCTTTTTAAATTGTGCTATACATCAATTTTCTAAGGTTACATTTATTTCCTTGTTTGTGGAGCAAAATTCTTTAAGTGTTCAATTACTAAACGCTTGAAAGAAGTTTTCTTGGTCCTTAAATTGGCACAGGGCCAACAGAGCCAAAAAAAACCTTAAATATTTATGCTGGATGATTGTATTTGCATGTGTGTGTTTCTTGCAGGTGCAGAGAAGATTGTTGGATGGGCCTTGAGCAACCATCTCATGCAGAATGCAGATGCTGATGCAAAAGATGCAAAGCTTGTTTTGTCAAGTGAGAGGTAATTTGATGAATTTTCATCGCATTTTCTTTCTTATGGTAGATCATATGTGTTATGTAAATTCCTATAGTCCAGAAAGTATATGATTACAAATTAACTTTTGGCAGCATCCAGTATGGAATTGGAATCTTACAGTCCATTCAGAGTGAGTCTAAAAGCTTGAAAAAATCCCTCAAGGTGATTGTTTACTTTTCTTGTTTTGCTCACATAGGAATTTTTCAAGAAGCAGTATTCGTTTTATCAAAGATAATTAACTAGGAGTAGTTTTAGGGGTCGTTTGGCTTTTACACGTGATAGGAAAATGGGTTTATATATGTAAATGTTACATATGCAAATGTTACACGTGAAACAACTAGGGATAAATATTTGGCTGTAGCATTGGACTTGTGTGAGGGGGGTGTGAGAATTTACAAGAGCCCAACAAAAATACCATGGTTGTCAAAATCACCATTTTCACATTAGTAAATGAACAACGGTTTTAGATGTATTTGGATTTTTTGGACATTTGTCGCAAATTTCTCAAGATCCATAAAGAAAATAAGATATGAAACCAAACATCCTGATATTTACCATTAACACAAGAATATTGAACAATTCGGATCATGAATTGGGGGCCTACAAGAATGCAGAAAATTAGATCTGTAGGTTGGGACCTTTTCACAAATTACTCTATCTATGAAGATTTAAGATAGTCAGCTTCAAGGCAGGTTTATTAGTTCAATAAACAAATTGAATGGTTTGGAATACAAATATGGGGCCCACAGGAATTAAAAAAGGGTGGTTGATGGGGTCCATATGAATGCAATCACCGTATAAGACTGTACTAGGCTACTGGCGCTATTTCCAAGAGGAGGTATGAAAGTGATTTTTCACACCTCTTTAGGCGTGAAAAGTTTGGTGTGCAAATGGCCTTATTTACACCATTTTCACACCTTACGCGCATCGCGAGCAAGTGAGCCAAAAAAAAAAAGGGTGGTGATCTGTAACCATTACGCATGTGATTCATTTACATATGTAAGTAACTGCAAACAAATGACCCCTTATTATTTATTGGAAGAAAGTGTTATCTTTTTTATTAAAAAAAAAAAAAAACGTGATGATCTTTAACCATTACGCATGTGAATCATTTACATATGTAAGTGACTGCAAACAAACGGCCCCTTAGTATTTATTGGAAGAAAGTATTCTCTTTTCTTATTTTAAAAAGATTTCTTGTTAAGCCATCATTGGTGCAGATAGGGCTCACCTTTGGTGATCAAAGCTGTCCATCTGGTGTGCTCCATCATCGGATGGGGTGTGACCTAATATCCTCCTGATTGGATTTTCCTAGCTGTCAGGAGTGGCTTGCAAATGGACTAAGCCAATGGCCAATTTCTTACTAGGACATTTGGATGGTTTGTAACTTGTATTAATATTTGGAGCAACTTCTGTTGTCAATGGGTCCATCACATGTTTAGTTATAATCGCCGAAGGGTTGGCTTCTTATGCTCAGCTTGGAGGGCCAAGCAGTAAATTTTGTAGCATTGTTAATTTCTTCATTAGTTGGTGCAGGCAAAGAATTTCGAAGAAAACACTAATTTTTGGGACTGAACTTGCACTCTTATTGAAAGCTATTTTATCTGATTCCTTGATACTTGTTGTGCAAACCCTCAGGACATTGTGACGGAAAACGAATTTGAGAAAAGGCTTTTAGCTGATGTCATCCCACCTAATGATATTGGTGTAACTTTTGATGACATTGGAGCTCTAGAAAATGTCAAGGATACATTGAAGGAGTTAGTGATGCTTCCTTTACAAAGGCCAGAACTGTTTTGCAAAGGGCAGCTGACAAAGGTTTGCACATTTTTTCATTTAAAGGACGAAGTTCATTTCCTTTCACATCTTTAGTTGGTTGGATAATGCAAACTTCAAGATTTAGTATCTTCATTGTTATGGATTCATTTCTATTATTGCTCTCTTGTCTTCATTCCGAATTGTTGCAAAAAAAAAAAAAAAGAAGAAGAAATAAATAAATAAATAAATTGAGATCATTATTGGTCATGATAACGCTTGATATTCATCGTTGCATAGTTATTAACTTATTATTACCTTTATTGCGTAGACTTTTGAGATGCTTTAGCCTTCTGTGTTCAGGGAAGACTTGTCCGTGTCTTACATATATTATCGGTGATCTGTGTGTATGAATGGTAACCGAATTTTGTTGAGAGAAGCCATACAATGTAAGGACAATATACCAAATATCTTCATGCGAAACAAATTGAAAAACAAGAAATGACACCCTAAAAAGATCAAACAACAGAAAGCCCAACATTGTTATAGATCAAAGCATTCGGACCCCGGACACAACCAATCCCACACACACACACACACAAACCCCCCCCCCCCCCCCCCCCAAAACCACCACATGGGCAACAGAATCCGCCCACAAGTTGGCACCTTGCAATGCTTGAAACCACTTAGCTAAGTCAAGGATTTCTTCCATTGCATCTGTCAATTCCCAATATTTGCTAATCCCATTTGCCCATTGAATTGCACTCAAGGAATCACCTTTGACTAAGACCTGGTGAAGGCCTAATTGAAAAGCTTCATGTAGCCTGGTTCTCAAAGCAAGCATCTCTGCCACAATAACAGAACAAAAGCCTGCTGGACCGGAGAAAGAGAATAAAACCTCTGTCTCACTACAAACAACACCTCCACACCGGCTCTTCCTTGATTACTAATAACACTACCATCAAAGTTCAACGCGAGGCATGGTTCATATATGAATTCCGTGAGCTCTTTGCACTATCCGCCAACGTGAACACAGAAGAGGAAGACCCCTCCAAACATCTTTTTTTCCTCTCCTCAGAGCACTCAAATAACCACTGGGAAGAAACATGCCACATGATTCCCCCCCAAGCTGAACCTAGTCAATGTCCAATCCTCAAAAAGATAACAAAGTCTATCTGGAGGAACAATTGCAACTGAACCATCGCAAAACCGAGATTCGAAGGGGGACTGAGCAAAGAGATAATGCAAATGATCAATTGACTTAGCTTATGCTATGCACATAAGACACATTAACAATGATCAATTTGCGCTTCCAAAGATTGAATAGCCAGCCATCCAAACGCTAGAACCGCCCTCGGCAGGGCCTTAATCTTCCAAAGAGAAGATAATTCAATAGCGTTCAGAGAATGACCCATACTTGCTGAAAGTAGAGAAGAAACAAAGAAGATTCCATCGGTTGTGCCCGTCCACACCCTTATGTCCATTGTACCTTCCTGAATTTAAACTTCTTTTATGATAACTTGCGTGGACAGAAATTGCCTTTCATCTTCCCTTATGAAACTTCTTCTCAAGATGAGACCCTAAGCTATCCTTCCCCCTTCCATTGACGTGTAAGAGCTCACCAACTCCCGGCAGCTAACAGCACATCTGAAAAGATATCGGAGTCTTGCAGCAAGTGGCCTATCTCCAACCCACATATCAAGCCAGAAGCAGTCCTCTCCCCCAGAACCAACCATGTATGTAATATTAGGATCAAAAGGTTCCTTAATGGACAGAGTGCCTCTCGACATGCCTGATTGATGAGAAGAGGGCCTTTGAATATCCCACCCATTTCTAGCGACCCCATATTTAGCCATAAGAATCAGCTTCTAAAGGCCATCTGATTCATCCCTGATTCTCCTAATTCACTTCCAAAATGAGCTTGATTCATGAGCTTTGGAGACCTAAATGCAAGGCCTCCTTCCCTTTTGGACTGACAGACAATGGACCATCCTACTAGATGATACCTGTGCTTATCCTCCCCACTTTGCCACAAAAAAATCCCTTCGAAGTTTTTCATACTGCTTTATGCCAAGCATTCGAAGTGTTTTTAAGATGTGTTAATTAACCAGCAAATATGTGGAGGTAGCAGTCGAGGATACTCAACCTAAAGGCAAGTTTTAAAGACGTTTACCTAGCCTAAATCAAGTAGTTTGATTGCCGGTTGCTGGTTTAAGTGTTTGGCCTGTGGACAACACTTCATTATGGTGACTGTCTATTGTTGGTTTGTGATTTAAGTGGCTATGTGGAAGTCACGCAGTTGCTGTTTGGAGGCTATACATTTGCTGTTTGGTAAAGTGAATAGCAGTGTGAAGTCTCTATTATCGCTGTTTGTTGATCAAGTTGCTGTTTGGCCAATACTAATGATGTAGGTAAAGGTTAACTAGCTCTTCCTGTGGAGCACATGCACTGGCCGATGTTTGCTATTTGGCCTGCTAGTCTTGCTGCAGAACTGCTATTGGTATATAGTTGAAGAGTATATATATCTGGAATCGAAGTCCTGTTTTCTTTTGGGCTACTGTGCAGTAGTTCTTCCCAGATTTAAGGGGCTGCTGTATAGCGGATAGCTGATTTCTTTTATCAAGAAGATCTCTTTCTTTTTCTTTTTTTGAAGGTAACAGTGTTATATCAAAAAAGAAAGATAGTACAACAGAATGTGCTAGTAGCCTATACAATAATACAAATGGGTACCTGTATAAAGATATATATGAAGCACCCCTTCCAAAGGCTACAGCATAATAGCACTTGGATTACAAATTCTATCTACCCCTTATCTAGAAGATCTTCATTAAACAGCAAAAAAAAGGAATGTGCTTGTCTGCTTGTTTTCCAATGCGACAGATTAAATTCAATTTAGTCTTTATTATTTTAAGTTAAAGGTTACCATGCTTGAGTTGAGATAATTGATCAGCCTTTATCTTGTTGGGTGTTTGTGTACTCATCCAACCTGTTTATCTTAATTGGAAGTGTTCTTCCATATTGGTCACTTCTAAGATATTTCATGTGCAGTAAAAGGGCCGATCTTGCTGCCAGGAGTTGTTTTCATTACACAGGTCAATTAATGAACTCTAGGGTTTATAATGGAGTTCCAGGCCAGGAGAGAAAACTCTGAGTACTCCACAATTATTTAGCATTATGAATCCAAGTAATCGGTGCGTTTTGAGGGATTGTTCATTCTGAAGGTGTGATTCGAGTTTATTGGGTGAGTATTCGTCCTTAGTTTCATATGAGAAGTAAAAGGGTTTTGTGGAAACCCTACCGGACTACTGTGAGACTGTCATATTGTTAGTAATTCTGTAAGGCATTGGAGTATATATAGGCGTTGTGGCCTCTTTGGATATGCTGTAGAGTATATATAAGTGCGGTTTATATCAGTGGTGTTGCTGCTTATGCAGTTCGTGTTGTGGATCATATAAAGTTAAGTTGCTGTTTAGTTCAAAAGTGGCGTTGATTGTGAAGTCTATGCTGTAGAGCGTATAAGCATAAGTTAGTTGTTGATCTGTAAATGATTCAGGTAGTTGTTTGCTGAGTGTAGTGTGCACAAAGAGTAATTGGAATGTTGCCCATTGTAGAATTGATGCAGGAGCAAAGTGCAAAATTTTAGAGGATCAACATTAGATTAAGCCCTAGATTATTTAGATTTATTGATCGATCAAAAGCGTTCTTGGTCCATCTCAGAAGGACCATAACTAGAGAAAGGGGCTAAAACATCAATTGGACGGTCTGGATGGGTCCAAAATAAATTGTTAAGTTACCCAGTTGCATAAAGAGGTAAAAGCCAAAACAGGCCCATATAGGGCCAATTATCTCTTTGGCTGAGAAGTTGCTAAAGGCTGGTTTCCAAGGAAATCTCAAAAGCACAACCAACAAGCAATCCTTTCCCCATTTAAATTCTTCAAGTGATTTCTTGCCCTTTCGTTTGAGAATATTTAGGATTTTGTGATGAGAGTTTCCTCATATTTTGACATTTTGATGATAGTTAAGAAACAAGTAGATTTTAGGATTTTTTAGTGAATTAGTACTTTACCCAAAAAAAAAGTGTATTAGGGCATTATTTAAAGGCATGTAAAGGGATGTTCAATTTAGCTTTTGTTATCTCATATTATATTTAATGAAAGCTGCATAATTGTTGCACTTTTTCTTTCCTTCTTGGTTGAGCCTCCTCCCAAGATTGAAGGTTTTTCTATTCAGTGGACATAAGTGTACATCAGTAAGCCAATCTACTGCACTTCTCCTTGTGTCTTGTGGAATTTATTTCTGATTTGAGTATTGTGGGTTGGTGTTGCAAATCAATTAAGAAACAATCAGATTTGGTTTTCCTTGGCTTCGACATGAATGCAGTAGTCAAGTTAGCTGGTAGCTAGTGTAATAAACTTTTCTGCAGCTTCTTCATTAGCTAAGTCATAAAACTGATCGAAGATAAGTCAGAGGTTACTAGCACTGAAGATCAAGTATTCAAGTTGAAAATTTTCCTCAGCAAAGCAGTCACAAAAAGTAGTAGTTATATGATGTTTATTCCAAGCTGGCATAGTAGATATCCATGCGCCATATTCAATATGTCTTTCCTTGATACGTCATAGTACAATGTCTTAGTTAGTTTCCCCCTTTAGTTGCCTTCCAATATGTTGGATAGGGGGAGGCATGGAAACAGGTCCTCAAATACCCAAAGGGCCCAAACTGCCGAACCAGGTATGAGTCCAAATTTTTTTACCCATTTTTATTTCAGCTCCAGGAATGGATCCAAGTCTGGGTCCATGGATTCCATACACAACAACCCAAACACCTGATGCCTCAGCCATCCATATTTATGTGTGTACTAAGTACATAAATATAAGATATTAGTATAAAAATATTTGGGTCTAGATAGTCTGATGCAATTCTAGGTTCAGGTCTTCAACTTAAATTCTGGTGTGGGTTTGGGTCCAGTTAACCTGGACAGAATCAGGCATCGGTTAGTAATTTGGGTTTGGGTTTGAATACAGTATGGACCCAACCCATTTTCATCCTTAAACAAGGGAGTATTTCTTCTTTTTGGCCTTCTGCTTATGTGCCCTAACCATCTCAAACAACCTTGGTAATTTCTGATTTACATATCCTATTTTGTGTGGGCATCTCAGATGCATGCACTTTAGCTTCTTTTTTTTTTATCGGCCTAGCATTCAGCTCCATATACCAAAGTAGGTCCAGTTGCCTTATAGAAATACCCCTTTAGTTGCAGTGGCATTTGATGATTGCGAAGCACTCCACTTGTTTGTTTCCACTTTGTCCACTCTGTGTTGATCCCTATGATGCCCAGATATGGATATGGGTACAGACGTATATGGGGATCGGGGATACGACTCTACACTTTCAAAAATCTAGGATTTGGATACGGATACGGATGTCCTAATGTTTTCTTTAAATCACTTTTGAATTAATGAAATTGTCATTGTTTAGGTTCCTTTCTAACATTTTCTTATGTTGAGAGGTAAGAAAATTGAAAGAACTATATGCAATAATGGACTTGGTAAGTAGAATATGATAAACTTGTACCTTAGAAGTATCTGTGCAGTATCAGGTACCAATACAAGTGTTGTATCGGTTCAACACAAATACATTGGCCTTGTATAAGTATCCAGGTATCATAGGTTGATCCTATCAAATACAAAAAACCCTGAACCTCCCACCTCTATCACCATCACTAAGCAGATATATCTATCCTATTTTTTGGGGGATAATTAGATAAACTTATCACGTTGCGATAGTCATTTTCAGTTTTGACCAACACACCTTTGCTACTTTTTGATCAACTGAACTTGTACTTCATAATTTCTCCCTTCTGCTAATTTCAGTTTACTGTTATTTTACCTATTAAAGAAAGAAAATTGCAGTCAAACCAGTTGGACTTGATTTTTTCACTCATTGATATCGTCTTTTAGATTAAGGATGATCATTATCAGTAATGCATGTGTTAGTGCTTGACTAATTATCCATTAATTTTTCCAAATTATTGGGACTACACCTTTGCAACTTTGCCGTACTGTTTGCATTGCATTTGAGTCGCACAGAACACATAGATGGTCCAGTTCTATCCATTTGAACTGTCCATCCTGAATATGACACATCAATAATGTTGGATTGGTGCCTACAATGGAGCAGTTAAAAAAACATTTTTTTGCTGCTACTGCTGTTTCTAAACTATAAGGGGGAGGGTTATGATTTTTTATTTGTGATTCCAAAACCTAGGGAATTTAAGGTGAACCCTCCAAAGGGATGTTTTAGATTCTTATCAGACTATCTATGTGTTGAATGCAGCCCATTGTACCTGATTACAGTGCGGAGTGCCATAGGTCGAGTCCCCTAAAAGTATTAAACGAGAGTTGAAGAGCATTAAGAAAATTATTGACGGAATTTCTTTATTTCTGCAGCCTTGCAAGGGCATCCTTTTGTTTGGTCCTCCTGGCACAGGAAAGACGATGCTTGCAAAAGCAGTGGCAACTGAAGCTGGTGCGAATTTTATTAACATTTCAATGTCCAGCATCACATCAAAGGTAATGTTCGGAAAAGCTTCTGAAATGATTACTTTCTTTGTAAGTTCATTTATGGGTTCTAGTAGTCATGTTTCCTATCTCATTACAGTGGTTCGGGGAGGGTGAGAAGTATGTGAAGGCTGTTTTTTCTCTGGCAAGTAAAATTGCTCCTAGTGTTGTTTTTGTGGATGAGGTAAGCTAGCTGCAGCTCATTTATATGCATATGATTGGTTCTCTCATTTTACAATGCTTGGATCCTTAAAAGTGAGCAATAAAAAAAAATGGATTTCTGATCGGATTCTCTGTTCTGTTAATAATTTGAGCTGACATGGAATGTGCCAAAAATATGGGTGTAATTTATCTTCCACAAGGAGGAGTGGTTCCATTTTAGAGTTGGGCAGTTTCCCGAAACTGCAAATCAATTGCTACGTGAATTCCAACACTCCCTCTAGGTAGTGCTGAATATCTATTATGCTTATTGCTTAGCTTGGAGAAAGCATCAGATAACTACTATTTTGCAACTACTCTTTAAGAACATCTGCCACTTAGATATTTAATCTGAGCATACTCTAATTTTAATTCTTTCTTCGTCAATCTTTCATGGACAAAATGACAATCAACTTCAATGTGTTCCGTCCACTTGTGATACTGGATTTGTAGCAGTATGAATAACGATCATATCATTACACTGTAGAATCATAAAGCTACTCTTTGAAAAACCCTATTCTTCGAGTAGCGTTTTCATGCACAACAACTAGTATGTCCCACAAGCCATAGTGCGATAATCTGTTTCTGAACTTGATTGAGCAACAATAGACTGTTTTTTATTTTTAATTTTTTTAAGCTTCTTCATGACAAAATGTTTCCATTAACCTGTATCAGACTATTTGGTTTGGACCATGCCAAGTCTGTAACAATAGAAGCTTGTATGTTAAAACGACCACACATGCATAGGGTATTCCTTCCTCCATAGAGCCTTTCATATATCTTAAAATGCAATTGATTGTATTAAAATGCCCAATTCTCGAAGTATGTATGAACTAACCACAGTAACTATGTATGAGATGTCAGGACGCTTGATGGTTAGATAAATGAGATTATCAACAAATCTCTGGTCTGCTCTTGGTACATTCAATGAGTCAACGCTATTGTAATCAAGTCCATGGTTTTGCTCTATGGCTGTCTAAAAGTGTTTCACACCTAGCTTTCCAGTTTCCTTTAATAAATATAATGTGTATGTTAAATGTGTACTTCTGCTTTGACATTGGGATCCCCATTTTGGACCTGGCTACTTCAATACCCAAAAAGTATTTCAAGACTCCTAGATCCTTAATTTCAAAGTCCTTTTTCAAGTATGCATTCAAATGCCTAGTTTCCTTATCATTTCCAATCACAATAATATCATCAACATAGACTACAAGGATAGTCATTTCATCACTTCTTCTTTTAACAAATGAAGTGTTGTCCGCTTGACACCTCTTGTACCCATACTTCAACATTTCCTGACTAAATCTCTTAAATCATTCCTTGGGCGTTTGCTTTAGCCTATATGAAGCATTTTTTTTCGACCGATACACCTTTACCTCTTCACCCTTTTAACAAATGAAGTGTTGTCTGCTTGACACCTCTTGTACCCAGACTTCAACATTTCCTGACTAAATCTCTCAAATTATACCTTGGGTGTTTGCTTTAGCCTATATGTTGCATTTTTTCAACTGATACACCTTTCCCTCTTGGCCTTTTAGAATATATCCCAGAAGAGGATCCTTAGAAACTTATTACAAGTAGTCATAAAGGAAAAGTATTCTTCACATCCAAATGATGCAAAGGACAGGAGAAGGTTGTAGCTCTTAAAATTATTTTGAGATTGAATTTAATTTTTCCATTGGAGACAGCGTCGAGATAATCAATTCCATAGGAGTAGTAAAGGTTTATATCTCTAGGTTGATCCATCCAGATTATACTTCAAGGTGGTACACCATTTACGACCAACTATAACCTTCCAACTGCAAGGTCTGTCAACTCCCATTTTCTGTTTTTCCCTAGGGCCTCTCTTAAAATAAATAATTAATAATGTTAGATGAGTTGCCTATAATAGTACCCGAATTGTGGATTTATCTCCATTTCAATTCCACTTCCAAGAGAGTGATGGGCTCATTTTCCGTTTCCTGTAAGAGAAATTTGAAGAGTTTTTTCAGGGGGTTTTCACGAGTTTGGTTATTTCGTCATCAACAAACTGACATTTAGAGAGAGATGAAATACAGAACATAAGAGAGAGAGAGATGAATGTCGTCCATCCTTTGAGGATCGACTGTTGTTTATATAAGGGTTTTAATTCCCTAATTACAATCAATTACAAATCTTAGATCCTAAACTGAAGCCACAAATTAAGTAACAACCTTTGACTAATTACAATGTAACAAATGGGTACAATAAATGGGCCTAAATGGATGGGCCTGGATTGACACCCCCCCTCAAATTGATGCTGGGGAGTCATAAAGCAGCAATTTGGATACAAGAAATTGATGTCGAGGCTGAGGAAGTCCCTTCGTGAAGATATCTACAAACTGAAGTTCTGTAGGGACATGCGGGAGACGAATGACATCACGCTTATATTCATCTCGAATAAAGTGATAGTCAACTTCGATATGTGTGGTGCGTTCATGGAAGACGGGATTTTCAATTATGCGAATAGCCCCAGTATTATCGGCATGCAAAGGAGTAGGAGAGGTTTGAGCGAACCCGAGTTCTGAAAGAAGGCCCTGTAGCCATAAGATCTCAGAACAAGCAGAAGACATTGCCCGATATTCAGCTTCCGTGGAAGATCGAGACACCCGTTCTTGTTTCTTGCATTTCCAAGAAATGAGAGAATTTCCAAGGTACATGCACCAACCAGTAGTAGAACGGCATGTGTCTTGACAGCCTGCCCAGTCAGCATCCGCATAAGCGGTCAGATGAGGATTATCCTTTGGATAATATAAACCACGAGGGACGGTTCGCAGCAGATAGCGAATAATCCGCTTCACAGCTGCCAAATGAAGGTGTCGATGAGCTGTCATGAACTGGCTCACAAGATTAACAGCATAGGATATGTCAGGTCTAGTGATAGTGAGATAGACAAGACTTCCCACCAGACGCCGGTAGGTATGAGGATCAGGAAGAAGATCGCCATCATCTTTACTTAACTTGAGATTTACCTCTACAGGCGTATCAACAGGTGAAGAATCATGGAGGTCAGCCAACTCGATAAGATCTGATGTGCATTTGTGTTGATTAACAAATAGACCTTTGGGAGATTGATGCACCTCTAAGCCCAAAAAATAATGCAATGGGCCCAAATCCTTCATACAGAAGGAATCCCTGAGAGAAGCTTGGAGAGATTTGATCATACCATCATTTGTGCCAGTGATAATAATATCGTCAACATATACGAGAAGCACAGTAACACCGGTAGATGTGTGGCATAGAAAGAGAGACGGATCATAAGGACTTTGGGTAAAACCACTCTTGCATAAGCGACTCTTGAAGGTTTCAAACCATGCCCGAGGAGCTTGCTTTAGACCATAAAGCGATTTGTGCAGGCGACAGACAGTCCTCTTTGAGGGAGAGGGGACGCCTTGTGGTATCCGCATATAGACTTCTTCTTGCAGATCCCCATGGAGAAATGCATTTTTGACATCCATTTGGTATAAAGGCCAGGAGTTAGATGCAGCAATGGCGAGAAGTACCCAAACAGATGTCATTTTTGCTACAGGTGCGAACGTTTTCTCATAGTCAATGCCATAGTCCTGTCTATTGCCGAGTGCCACAAGTCTAGCTTTGTGTGTATCCAAGGACCCATCAGATTTAAGTTTGATCGAGTAGATCCATTTGCAACTAATGGGTTTAACTGTGGAAGGACACTCCACAAAATCCCAAGTGTGATTCTGATCCAATGCATCCAATTCCTCCTTCATGGCCTGGTTCCGACAATCGTGTTGTACAGCCTGCAAATAAGAACTTGGGATAGGGACAGAAGATAGGGTTGTCATCAAAGAAGTATGGGTAAATCCATACCTCTCAGGCGGTCTAGAATATCTGGAGGAGCAACGCAAGGCTTGAGTAGGCACGGAACCATTGGTCGGTGGAGGATCAGGAGGATGGCCATCTGCAGTGGTAGGTTTTCCCGTCGGTGATACACAAAATCAGGATTCAACCTAGTAACAGTTGTGTGAGCTGAGAAACCAGGTAAGAGAGCGGGTGAAGATGGTTGAGGACAGTCGATGTGAGTTTGGAAGAAATATTTATTTTCAAAGAAAATAACATTTCGAGAAACCCTGATACGACGTCCAATTGGATCATAACAAACAAAACCTTTTTGATTAGTGGCATAACCTAAAAACGCACACCTGCGAGATTGCGCGGTTAGTTTTGTTCGTTCCGTGAGATGGAGATGAACAAAACAAACACATCCAAATGTATGAAGGTGATCAAAGACAGGTTGATGCCCAAATAGTTTAAAATGAGGTGTGAAATGATCAATGGTAGGTGATGGAAGGCGATTTATGAGATAAACTGCTGTGGTGAGAGCTTCAGTCCAAAAACGAGGGGGAACGGAAGATTCAATTAGAAGTGTTCTAGTTACATCAAGGAGATGTCTGTTTTTCCTTTCCGCGACTCCATTTTGTTGGGGAGTATACGGACATGTACGTTGAGAAATGATTCCTTTAATGTTCAGAAAAGATTGAAAATCATTGGACACATACTCCCCCCGGGAGTTGGAGCGCAAAATCTTAATGCATGTGGAGAATTGAGTTTCAACATAGCTAAAAAAAATTTTAAAAGCATGAAGAACATCAGACTTTGAATGTAATAAATAAATCCAAGTAAATCTGTTGTAGTCATCAATGAAGGTGACAAAGTACTTAAAATGACTATGAGAAAGAGTTGGAGCAATGCCCCTAACATCACTATGAATTAAGTCAAAACATGTAGTGCTCCGTGTGTTAGAGTGTGGAAAAGCTAAAGTTTTACTCTTTCCTAATTTACAAGCATCACATTC
This sequence comes from Persea americana, assembly GCA_029852735.1. NCBI lineage: Eukaryota > Viridiplantae > Streptophyta > Magnoliopsida > Laurales > Lauraceae > Persea > Persea americana. Next base: position 90,843,618 of record CM056810.1, read on the forward strand.
AAACGAAGCAGAATCAATAGGTTTAGGTAATAATCCAGATTGAAATAAATTAGACATTGTAGAGGCATTCGGATGACCAAGTCTATTATGCCACAACTGAGAATTATTCTTAATGAAAAAACAAAATAACTGATGTAAGGAGTTATTCGGAATAAATGAAGACACTGGTAATGAAAAAAGCCGTCCACGCTTAAGCCCCCTCGCGATCACTTCCCCCAACTCCCGGTCCTGCACAACACAACCAGAAGGAGAAAAAGAGACATTGCAGTTATTTTCAACAAGTTGACCCACAGAAACCAAATTGGTAGCAAGATGAGGAGAAACTAAAACATTGGTTAATGGTAAAGGGCTAGGGGTATCACCAACAGAGGTGATGGGAAGATGATCTCCGTTGGCAGCTTGGACAGTAAGATGACCAGTGTAAGGAACAACATTTTGTAATTTTAGGGCTGAAGTGGTCATATGGTTACTTGCATTAGAATCTAAGTACCATGTATTGGAAAGAGAGGAAGCAGTACCTGCGATGTTCATGGAAGCTAATGCATTGATGATCATTTGGTTTACCATCTCAGGGGTGAGAAGAGCTGGTGACGCAGATTGTGAGGAACCAGGTTGGGAGGAAGAATCATACCGCAGAGAACCACTGAAGGCAGATGAAGCATATGGTGGAGCGGTCACAATGTAAGCACTAGGAGCTGACGGCACGCTGTAAGTACCAGGGGCTGACTGCACATAGTTGCGGGAAGTAGAATTGCGATTCTTCTTCCGGCACTCTTCAATAACATGACCAGTGGCCTTACAATATCAGCAGATTTTTGCCTTACATTGATTTGCATAGTGACCATATTTCTTGCAGTTATGGCACTGAACTTTACTGATGTCCCTAGAAGGTGGTCTGGTTGTAGCAACATAGGCAAGGGGAGCCTCAACAGATCTCGGTTGTTCCAGAGTAGTTTGAGTGACCCGACGTTGTTCTTCCTGTAGAAGTTCCTGAAGACAATCATCCAAGCTAGGAAGAGAAGCCTTGCTCATTAAGTTAGATCTAACTGTCTCAAACTCCAGACGAAGTTTCATAAGAAACTGATCCCGATGACTACATTGCTGTAATGGAAGTAATTCCGGTAGAAGAGCTGCAGATACCGAGGCAAACTTAATCTCATCAGATTCGGACCACAGTCTGCGGAAGCCATTATAATACTCTGAATAGACTGGGTGCCTTGAGTGAATTGAGAGATTTCAAGTTTTAATTGAAACTTGCGAGCAGCATTGCCCTGTTGGTAAATTTTCTTAAGATACTCCCACATTTCACGGGCATTTTTGCAGGGTTTGAGGTTGAGAATAAAATGTAACTCGACAGAGCCCAGCAACCAGGGCTTGATTTTAGCATCCTTTGTCTTCCAAGCTAAAATTTTCTTATCATCTTCCGCAGGTTGAGGTTCAGATCCATCAATGTGTCCCCAGAGTTCTTTTCCTTCCAAATAAATTTGAAATTGGAAGGCCCATGAGGTATAATTTGTACCATCAAAGAGAATTAGGGCAATCTCATGTTTTTCCATGACTAAAGACAAGGAAGAAGCATGCACAAATCAGTTCGGAAAAGATACTGTCAATTAGTGGAAATGGAGCAGCAGCACTGATATAGTCCAATTTTAGGCAAAAGAGACCACAGTCACAATTGAACTAAATCTGACGTGTGAAGAGGTCCAGAATCCACAAGATAAATAGTGGACAAAAGTAGTGCACAGAAAAATAGTCCATAACAATCCCCAGAAGGCATACAACGAATAGTGCACTAACACAGTGCACGGATTGACACAGACGACCCTGTCGTCACTATGTAGATCTGCACGTGGGTCCCACCAAATGATCTGCTGCCAGATCTGAGGATGAGAATGGGTTCACAACAAATTTCCGCAACTATTGGAAGTGGTCTCAGGCATAACGAATCCAAATCCAAACTTTTGGACGGCTGAGATGAAAAGAAATGGACAAGACAGAGTTTCTACAATAAATGGTAGATGGCCTACCTCTGATGATCCATAAATCGTGAGAAAATCTTCAAAAAGATGTAGAAATCCAGACGACCAAGATGGTCTGGTCCAGCTGAGTAGCGATGATGATCGCAGGTGGGCCACTTCAGATCTGAGATGAACAGGGATGAGCACAGACGATCAAGGCTTCCAGATCTTGGAAGATGGCTCAGATGATCAATAAATCAGAACAAATTCTTCATAAATCCTAGAAGCTTCAGGCGACCAAGACGGTAGGGTTCCGCTGATGAGTTGGTGATGATCACAGGTGGGCCACGTCTGATCTGAGATGATCAGGATGATCTGGCTGAAGAGAATGATCACAGATGATCATATACTGGCTTCCAATATTTGGAAGATGATTTAGGAGAAGATCACAGATCACAGATGATCGAGCTCTTATACCATGACATTTAGAGAGTTGAAATACAGAACATAAGAGAGAGAGAGAGATGAATGTTGTTCAACCTTTGAGGATCGACTGTTGTTTATATAAGGGTTTTAATTCCCTAATTACAATCAATTACAAATCTTAGATCCTAAACTGAAGCCACAAATTAAGTAACAACCTTTGACTAATTACAATGTAACAAATGGGCACAATGGATGGGCCTGGATTGTCACAAACTATACTGATGACACTAAGCCAGTGGAGGAATAAACTAGTTCAGATGACCACTCCCCCAATTGATTTGGCTTAGTAATTTAGTGCGTTGAGAAGAATAGAAAAAGAAAACATTACATCCATAATGACGTTGGTTCTTATCCTTCCCTGTTAACAACACTCATACCCCTTTCTGTGCTTGGATGTTCCAATAATATACATTTGATTGTTTTAGGACCAATCTTGAGAGTATGAACAAAACGATGGAGCATCAGGACAATGTAACTGGATAGGACTTTCACTCCCTTGACACACAAGATGACATATGGCTGATGAGAGAAGAATGAAGATGTTAATATTGTCTGAGACAAATTGGACTTTGGGCCATTTGAATCTCTAGAACAAGTAACCAAGTGACCTCCTGTGTGTTCATGTTGTGTGCATGTGCACCAATGCGATCTGCAAGATGTTGGCAATTCCTGTGAATTTGCTTAAAACTGGATGGAAAATTAGGTCCTTTTTTTATATGATAGTGGACATGAAGTAATAATAAGCAACTGGCAGCAACAAACAGTACTAAATAATGAGGTGGATGTGTGGTAAAACTAGGAATGATAGAATTAGAAATAAGCGCTTTCGAGAGCATTTAGGGGTAGCAACAATAGGGGATAAAATTAGAGAAACTCGTTTGAGATGGTTTGGGCATGTCAACGTAGGCCGGTAAGGAAAAGCTTGGCTATGAAGGTTGATGGCCCACCAAGGGGAAGTGGTAGGCCAGAGAGAACGTGGATGGATGTAGTAACAATAGATATGAAGAAGTGTAACTTATCTGAGGATGTGGCTCAAGATAGATCAGAATGGAGAAACAAAATTTGTGTAGCCGATGCCAACATAGTTGGGATAAGGCTTTGATGATGATGATGATGATGATGATGATGTTGATGAATGATTATCAGCTCACCTATCGCCTCTCTATGAACCCTGAGCTTGCAAACCTTCTGCCTTCTTGCTTGCTCATCTATGCCACATGCTAATGCGGCCGAAATTCATTGAAACTTCTGGCTCATGTGATAACTGGGTCACTCACATTTTAAGTGCACATTCACCAATGCTGCAATGCATTCACCTAACAAATGGCCTGCACCATTCAGCATGTGTAGGACACAGACCTAGTTTTCTTCGTAAGTACCATTTTCCCCCTTTGTTCAGTCGTTTGTCAGTTCTGATCTCATTCTCATTATTTGGTTTATTTCAACATTAATTTGATTGTGGTTCTTTTGAAAGGTTGATAGCATGTTGGGGCGTAGAGAAAATCCAGGAGAGCATGAAGCTATGCGTAAAATGAAAAATGAATTTATGGTCAATTGGGATGGATTACGCACAAAAGATAAAGAAAGGGTTCTTGTACTTGCTGCCACTAATCGGCCTTTTGACCTTGATGAGGCTGTTATCAGAAGGCTTCCAAGAAGGTAATTTCATTTCTATATTTCCATTAGTTTCACATTCTGCTGTTCAAATTTCTTATTACGTCCCAGTTTATATAAAGTGCTCTTTTCCCTCCACATTATGGCAGGTTGATGGTAAACCTGCCCGATGCTCCAAACAGATCAAAGATCCTGAAAGTTATATTGGCGAAGGAGGATTTGTCTCCTGATGTTGATCTAGATGCAATAGCAAATATGACGGATGGATATTCTGGAAGTGACCTCAAGGTTTCTCTTTCCTCATTAATATTACTAGTACCACTACTACAATACTGCTGCTGCTACTTTTCATGTCATTGTTACTACTAGTGATTGTTTTTACAAAATCTTGTACTCAATTGATACTATTGCAGAATCTGTGTGTCACTGCTGCACACTGTCCGATTAGGGAAATATTAGAGAAGGAAAAGAAGGTCAGTACTTCTTCACTTTATTATTATTATCATCATCATCAATTTAAATTTTCAATGAAGCAGTCATGCAGAAATAACAAAGTGGGGCTCTTCAATTTTCTGTCATGGGTTGTCTTGGTGTTTGAATGCTCCCAAATTAAAAGCAGTTTTAGACTCTGAGTTTGGCAAAACCTATCTGTTCCTTGTTTGAAGGCTGTCTGGGAAATCTGAAACTAAACTGGTTCAGATACGGTAGTTCTCCCTTATTTCATCTGCCAAAAGGTTCTTACTACTGCAATAAGGATATGCTGTGAATTGTTGAATTGGTGGACATTCCCTGAGGCTGACGACCCTATGATGAAATTTTCCATTCTGGTATGCCATGCATGAAAAATTAGATGCTAAAAGAAGTACAACAAGAAAAAGGAAAATGGAACTCTGATAGAAGAAACATCAAAATCACTACCATGTTTGAAATATGACATGGAATTATTTGTGAATGCAAACTGGCAAAGTTTGAGCACTCACATCCGTCCATTCCATGATCTCTTGGTCACACACTGTAAACTACAAAACTAAAATATATTGAAGCATTTGTCTAATAAGCCTACCGCATCGTTTGGTGGCAGGAACAAGCATTTGCATTAGCGGAAGGAAGACCCTCTCCAGCATTGAGTGGTAGTGCTGACATACGCCCTCTAAACATGGAAGATTTTAAATACGCCCATGAACAGGTAATGGAACTCTCCAAAATTTATTGGAAAACCCTCAAATGTGCACCATCTCATGAGCACATAATATTTACCAGCAAGTGGGACACCCCACCCCACCTGAATTGGCAACAAGCCTAAATTTGAAATCCAATGAATACTCTCCATTGGATTAAAATTCAAAAAAAGCGCTGCCTTCTAAAACCACTAGACTTGAGGGCCATAGATCAAAGGGTCAAGATGATCAATCAATCCCCCACCTCCCCCACAATTGGTGTGGCCCCGGGTAAATCCCACAATGGGGTGTTCAAGAGACACCGCCCAAATGAATTTATCAATTTGCATTTGATCTTTTGCAAGGGCCGTCGGGTCATGTGAGATGACTGGATGATCCAACTGTTCACTTCCTGAGTAATTTTGGCAGGCTGGCCATGGTGGATACCAAGCCTTGTGCTGTATGGCAATCGTATACTCAATATTTGTGCCAAATGATTTTGAGTTGAACTGGCCAATGCCTAGTTTTTGTTATTTTTGCCAGCTCCTGCTGTGTGCTGCATAGCACTTATCTTGAATTTGGGCAAACACTCTTCCAAGATTTAGCTGCTAATTATCAATTAATTATTTGCTGTCATGTGTATTCCTCCTGCAGGTTTGTGCGAGTGTATCTTCAGAGTCTGCTAACATGAACGAGTTGCTACAATGGAATGAACTGTATGGAGAAGGAGGTTCTAGAAAGAAGAAGGCTCTTAGCTACTTCATGTAGCCGTTTATATGTACAGAGGTTATTCTTCTATTTTTTCCCCCCCTCTTTCAAGACCAAATTGCCTGTGCTGTTCTCTCAAGCCTACAACGATTTCACCTATGACCGGGTTGAGCATGGGGTGTATAATACAAGTCCTACATCATACACATGAGTAACTTATGCTTGCTTGGTTTTGTGTAGTGTTGGTTCATGGGTGATTCCTGTATAAAGGGAATGCGGCCTATTAAAGTGCAGAGATGGCCGCGCCCCTTATCTATTTTACGCCCTCTTACCCAGCGGCTTGTTTCTTTTCGTCGACCACAAGCTTTTGTAGACGCTTCTCATAACTTAAATTTATTTATTAAGAAATAAACAACTGTAAAAATGTGTAGCGGAGTTCTACTGACCGTTGTGACACTTTTTATGGAACCTGCTGTTGGTATCAAAGTAGATCATTCTCTTTTCTGCTTTCATATAATCACATGCAGAGGAACTGTGTGATCCATGTTTCAGGTATGTGTGCTATTGATCTAATGGATGAAAGCAGTACAACACGAACGGTAGTAGAGGATTTTAGAAACAAAAGATTACCCCATTTCTCCATACAAAGCTTATTAATGGGATCATATTGATTTTTAAGGCAGAAACCCTTCACATGTTGGTCCAATAAGTTAGGTTTTTATATTTTCTTAAAGAGCCTTCACATGTCTGGTTATAGATATTGGAGAGAAGTTGATGCTCCTTAGACCATCTCAACTAAAAACAGTAATTGCATTGGATGTTTCTAAAAAATCGGAGTGCCCAATAAATATGAGCCGTTTGTGACTGGTAGATTGAGGGTTCTGATCCATTTTTATGGATAGGTTTTCATGCGTGATCTATGCTTGAGCCTTTGTTTAAAATTCAAATTCTGATCGAGATCCAAATTCGAGTCTAAATCTGATTTTATGAACTAAAGGTGCAAGGGTCTTTTAACTACACGTCCAGCGGTTAAGTCAAGGGTCTAGATTAATCAAAGGTGAGCTGAATGGGTCTCATTGGACTAGGCCATATTCCAACAGTAGGCAGTCTCCTTTTGGAAGAAAGTTTGTGCTTATAATAGCTTCATATTCATCAATGAAATATTGGATGTTTTATGATTCTTCTGATCTAGATTGAGGGACAGATACCTATCTTCTGTTGGCAAATTTTGTTGATGACAATGGGCCATCAGGGAAAGCTCAAGTGAAGAAATCCAACCAATGGACATTGCATCCTACCAATGAGAAGAAGGATCATTGGTGGGGATGCAAGTTTAAGCAAAAAATGAAGATCAAAAGGGACTGAGATGAACTTGACATGATTAGGGAATCATTTCGAGATCCTTGAGTCGAGATCTAAATGAGGGGCTACATTCTTTCAAGAATCCTTGTTTGGAATCCTCAATTTCAATGCAGACAACAAAGAAAAACAATGTGAACTAGTGGAAGCTAATCCTCTTATTTGACTTTTGTGAGGCTCACATTTGCTTGGTCTAAGCCACTCATATCACACATCTCCTTTTATAGAATAAGTGGGTCAAATTCCGTTCCAACCCTACTGTTACACGCCACATTGGTCATCCGGAGTCTGGAGACGTGAAAACTAGATACTTTTACACTTCTCCAGTTTATTTGTTCTCCTAAACAGATTGAAGTAAAATACTTCACATCATATGCATACTTTTATTTCATCCTTTTTATTACAAATTGTTAAACAAACAGACCAATGTAAATCTAACGCTATATCACTGTTGGAGTGAGATTTCGGACAGTGCCTATCCATGTAGAGGTGTAGGAGGCTGGCCAATTTGGTCAAGGTAGGTCCCACTCAGGTTAAGTCAGGTGTTACACAGGATCATTTCTCAACAGCAAGCTCATTCTCTAAATTAATCTTTGTACATTTTCCATTAACAAATTCTCTGCTAACAACTATGCGCATAACCAACTCTCAACTGCTTACATCAACCTCTTAATTTCGACACATACTTACAAAAAAAAAAAAAAAAAAAGTTGATTGCACACTTCGGTCATTTGTGTCTAAATCCTCGTTTTAAAAAGGTTTCAATCTCTAATAGACTTTTCAGGCATAATAGTTAAGTGTTATATGAACGAATGACATACATGGGCATTAAACAAAATGAAACTGCAGAGGGTTAATAATATAAAGACGATGCTTAAATATAATTTCGATATAGGCATTGATGAGGATTATGTAGAACTTGAATAACATTCACATTTCACTTGGTAGTACTATATACAGCCAACAACATTGTCTGTGTTAAATGAACTATTATTAAAATGATTCAAGGTCATACTGATATTAGTGTGTGATTAATCCAAGTTGTTAAAGAAACCATTGAATGAGTAAAATTGTACCATCTAAAGTGGGGCATTACCACCGGATCTGGACTCTTCTCATCATCCTCATGGGTCCTGCAATGAAGGGCTACACCAACATTGACCAAGGCCTCAATGCCTCACATCACTCATGGTAGGCGTGCCCTGAGGATAATTGAAGAACTGGAGCTGGATGAGGATGAGATGGAAAATTACACTGATCTGAATGTATCCTCCAACAACACAACACATATACTCTGGTGGAGAGAATGCCAGTGGCCAAGGTGGTGATGCTCTTCGGGCAGGTTGGACTCTGCCATCTGCTGATCGTGTCCCAGTGTCAAGCAGCTGGGATGAGTCGATCAGCCCATAGCAGATGATGCAAATGGCTTATGGCTGTCAATTGGGCCGTCCTATGGGGGTACCTGGTCCGGCCCTTAAAAAGTCCAAGGGAAGGGTCAGGACAGTACTAGACAAAGGAAACTAGTATTTGAAGATGACAATGGGAAGCCAAAATTAACATTTACATGGAGCAGGAGTTTTTGGTACAGGGTCCTTTGTTTGCACTCAATCACATAAAAAATATAAATAATGAAAATGTAAATGCATGACAGTTACTTACATATGAACACATTTGTTTGTGTTCATTTACACATTATGCATAAATAATGTGTGGAAATGGTGTACACGAGGCCATTTCAGATGAGAATTTATACACGTGAATAGATGTAAAACCATTACACACCTTGTTAGAAGAGGCACAAGACAGATTCGAAGCCAACCAGGTAATGGCTTCAAACCTTGTCACTCCTATTTTATTTTTTTAACTCCCATGGGCTCAAGTTTTTTTAATCCCAGCTTTTCAAATTGTTTATTGACCCATTAAATCGCAAAATGTTTAGGTTATATTTCTTAAATATTTATAAATTTTGAGAATATGAGGATCTTACATTTATAATCTATGAACAGTTCAACATTTACTCATGAAAATGGTGCTTCCTAACAAACATGATATTTTGTTTCACACGTAAATTTTACATAAATAGCATTTCACATCACATGTAAAAAACAAACAACAAACCTTTATCAATAACTTAAACTCACACCACCTCAAGATTGCAATAATCAGCACCTTCCAATGTGCCACTGGTTCTTGTCAATGATGAACTAGGACTTAAAACTAGCCATTGCCCTAAACCCTTAAAACTCCATTTTAGTCTTTCTATATTACCAACCAGTATATTTGTTAAACATCTATTTCATACAGATCTATCTCATACAAATAAGATTTGCCAAACAAAAGACCAAATCGGCTGAAAGAGGTGACTCGATTAAGGTAGATAAGATTTTTCAAAGCTCTTTTGATATTAAAAATAAAAATAAAAAGATTTTCTTCCGTGAAGCTTCTCATTGATAGAAATTAAAATTGATTTTCTTCTCTTTTAAGCCTTGGGCCCGGTCCTAACCTACGAGGATAGGGCACGGGCCAAGGTAGTGCAGACCCTCTAAGGGCTTTGGCCAGACCTGAGCCCTAAGCGCACATATGATGAGGGTAGAGTAAGAACCCCGGCCCCACCTCTCACAGCCCTATATGTGTTTGGACTTCACTCCTCTGTATCCTTTACGGCGCGGTCAGGAGCCAAATTCAAGATCAAGCATGTTCCCACTGCCTTTATCAAGTTCAAAGTTCCCAACATTAATCAGTTTAAAGTATTACAAGTAGAAAGCAGTTCATCCAACCATCACCACTGTCCATTCAGGAGTAAAATGGCTGCCAGCTGAGTGATGAGCCCCACAACTCCACAGTGCCTCAATGGTGAGTGGTGATGCATGGATTCTTTTTGTGTATGAGAGAGAGAGAGAGAGAGAGAGAGAGAGAGAGAGAGAGAGTTTCCTAAGCGGATGACCACATGGGAGTCGTTTGAGGGAAATTCCAGAAATGACAACAAAGTAATACACAAAAATAGGGAAAGAAATAATGTTTACAAAATAATGAGTCTAGACACATAACTGGTAATGTCATCTTAAAGATATCCACATGGGAGTTGTTTGAGGGAAATTCCAGAAATGACAACAAAATAATACACAAAAATAGGGAAAGAAATAATGTTTACAAAATAATGAGTCTAGGCACGTAACTGGTAATGTCATCTTAAAGATAGGTTTGACCCCACAAGGACAGCGTTACTGGTGAAATAGTCTAGAAAGACTCTCCTTAATACACTGAACAGCCTCCTGCTTTGCCCACGGTTGAGGAAAGTAGAGAGGAGAGACATTTTCAGAACAGAATAACAGAAAAGAAGAGGGAAAGGCCAAGAAAGATATCCAAGAAATTTCATGAAGAAGCGGTATGGTCACTGCCAAAATCATTGCTGCAACCAAAGAGACGATCCAGAAGTGCGATACAACTATCCATATGCTAAAAATTGTGACGAAAAAAAAAGAAAATAAAGAGGATGGATGTTTATGGGAAAGAAAAACAAAAAAAGAGGGGAGATTTTTTTTTCATAAAATCCAAAAACCTCTTAAGCTGGGAAGACTCTGCCATGTGACAGACATCACGACAACCAATGGCAGAGACCACACTTACAGTAACAAGGAGCAATAAGTTTTTAAAATGGAACCTCATATATGCTTTGCTACAAACTACTCAGAGGAAGGATGAGAGTACAGATAAATAGACACATCTACCTCCATCAGGGAGCAGGTGTGGCCTTCTTTGCTCTGCTCCATTCTAGCCTAAAAATATAATGTTCTCTGGTCCTCACTGTTTTCTCTTCTTCTTCTTCGCAGTTTTCTTCTTCTTGAGGTCCACCGGTGATCCTCGTTTGAACACGGCGAGAACTTCAATGCTGCAAAATTGCTGATTGTTATACTTCATAGAAAAGTCTCTTCATTTGATGAAAAATAACAATTGTAAGGCTTTTTGTCAAAGGCGAAATACCCAGAAATGTAATGAAATGGAATGGAATCAACTAATATCAGGGAACTTCATGCATTTGGGTAAATACTTCTGCCTGACATCAGATTTTGCAGGTCCTATTTTTACTCCTTGCTGGTGTTTGTCAGATGGCTGATTCCATCTTTCATGTATTTCCAAATTTCCATAAGTATATTCTCTATTAAGGAAATTCCGATTTCTTGAAATCATTTTCAAGGATTTTCATGGTAATACTGATCAGCATCAACAACAATATTATCACAATAGTGTCCCGTTTATCTAGGGTCAGCTTTCCATAGAAATGCATTTATATTTGCAGTTTCATTTCTGTGAACTTCAACCGTCTCCACTAGTATCCAGTGTCTCTCTATGATTAATAAGATGAGAATCATGAGATCCACGAGTATACAAGATGAGGGGAGTATACAAGTGCCACATCCAATGGGACTTATACAATTGGGGAAAAGGTGACACATGCAAATTTCATTCATTTACAAAGACAATACGCCCCAGTTGCATGTGTATTATATGCAAATGACGAGGTTTACTACGCCTGCATGCAAGAGATTATCCAAGAGCAGCCATACAAGTGTCACATCCAATCTGCAACAGGTGGACCTTACCATGTAGATGACCTGACCTGAAATTGAGTGGGCCATACATGTCCGAAATGACTGAGGATTAAACCATATTACCATGATTTGAAATTGCAGAGGCGTACTAATAAAGCATAGCATTCTAAAATTAATTGGAAATGAGATGTGCAATATCAATTTCAGAAGTTGGGTTTTTAGATTCATCAAATGGTGGAGTTCATGGAAATTCTTGAAGGGGTGGTGTTTCCTTTTAGATGGGGTAGATAGGTAGATTTGCATGCAAGATTCCAAAGTTTGAGTGAAAGCCTTTTCCGCCTTTTAACAATTGAACCTTCAATTTATTTCTCTTAAAATTTTCTTGTGCCCCACCCAAGGTTGGCTTTTTGTTGGTTGGCTTCCTCTTACAAAATTCGAATACTAGTTAAGACAATATTTCGCCTTGCCAAACATATGTTTCCTGTGTCAGCCTATAGAAGAGCAATTTTATCATTTATTTGTTTGTAGTCCGGTGGTCCATTATGAGATCAGGTCAAGTTATATGGAATATTGTCATTGGCAATTGCTTGACGAATCTGAAAACAAAGGAATACAAGAATCTTTGAATGTAAATGATGCTCATTGAGCTCATTGGAGGCTATGATTAGAGGTTATGCACCAGTTCGTTACAATAATGCCGCAAGGGTGATGCTCAGACCAGAACAGGGCAATAAGTAAAGCCAGGAAAGCCAAATCCTTCGGGAATTGGAGGAACAACTAAAGACGATGAAGGAAACCTCGTCCGTGACTTTTTCAAGCCCTGCTGGGATGAGTAATCTAATATTGTTCATTCTTTACGATAAGAAAAGGGGTTAAATTTTCTAAATATCATGTCGAGTTCCGTTGCTGATTTGAGTGGATTTAGTCAAATCAAGAGGGCATAAATCCTCCTCAGAGACTGCTACCAATCATAAATGAACTGCAAGAGCTGCCTTCTACATTACAGGTGTCCCTTGTTCACATCCAAAGGGATTGGAATGAAGAAGCAGACTTATTGATGAAGTCAGTACTACTATGATTCAGTTTGGTCTTTGGTGGCATTCTTAATTTGCAGTCATCTTCATGTTCTTAAGCATCTACTTTGGTAGTCTAGTGCTTAACAGACTGCAAACTCTGTACAACTTTACCATACTCAAAGATTATTCTTTATTGCCTCTCAAGGTTTTTTTTCTAAAAAAGGGCAAAAGAAACTGAGTAGTCTATGTTCAATGTACAGATGTGGTCCACCCACAGTGAAGTGCACTTGTTGCAAGGTTTGAACGTGGCATGTCATGTCTATGAAAAAAGTTTGATGTGGCAAAACTAATGCTGGACCAAACATATGATTAGAATCAATTAAAGGAAAACTAGTACCTCTCGGTGCCAGGAAAGAAATTGAAAGCATGAGCTTTTTCCAAATGCCATGCCTCGCTTGACAATATAGACCTGCAATCCTGTTTAACAGCTGCCGTACTTAGTTTGTGGAAATGAGATTTTGCTATGCCCATGGGCAGTGGCAGACCCAGGATTTTCATTTTAAGGGGACGGACCCAAACGGGTAGTTGGATTTTGTGGGCAAACCTAGGATTTCATGTGAGTTTTGAGGGCGGACCCGAAATTTTTGTGTGGGTTTTGGAAGACCCAATATTTCATGCAAGTTTGGAGGCGGACCCAAGCCCGGGGGCGACCACCCCCATACCCATATACGTGGGTACACCCATGCCCATGGGCAGCTCCACATGAGAATGCATGCCACACCAAGCAAGTCCAACATGTAACAAATCTGGCCCAAAAACTCATCATCATATCGGATAACCCACACATGTATGCTAATTGTAGTCCATGATGATTTGTCACTGCAAGTGTGGCTCACTGCATCAGTAGCCTGCCATGGCTCTTGGGCCAGGTCATCTACAAAGCAGGGGCCCACATGTTGCACAGATGGGATTTTGATGCATGCACATGTTCATGCAAGCATAGGCTTAGTAAACCTCTAGAAAGAGAAATATATACATCAGGAACTACCTCCTTAAAGCTTTCCCATCCGCAACTTATGTAGATGAGAGTCTGAGGCCATGATTGAATTTCCTCCCAATCTGTTTTACTTTCTATGTGAACAGATGCTTCCCTTGCACGTAGAATCCATGGCCTTTTTTCATCTTTCTCCTTGACAGATAAACTGATGAAGGGAAAGGAAAATAATGATTAACTCAAATCGTCAGTGCTTAACTTAGGGCACATAAGGCATTTTCCTAGTGATTTCCTAGGCAGGGGGTTTTGATCAAAGAGGTCAAGTGTCAAGGATCAAGGGCACGTAAGAATTCACTTAAATAGGGTGAAGGATACAGAACTATTTTTCTAAGAAAATTCACCATTCACTCGCCTGCTAGCCATGGACCTATTTCTGTCCCCAAGAATGTCCAACTCCTCCCATTTCCATGGTAATAGGAAAATGCCTAAGATGCCCTTATGACAGTTGTCTAAATGATTCTAAATGAACATAAATCTTCTTAACTGTGGGGTCTAAATACATATGGGCTTTATGATAACTAAAAGCAACTAAGCCTGACCGGAAGGCCAAATATTGAAGGGGTTATGCCTCCAATATACTGCTATGTCAAGATATACAGTTCAAAGTCTTAATATTGCAAATGCGTTGCAATGTACAATGATGAATATCACAGTATTTCTCTTTAGAAGTGGAATTTGCACAGCCAAAAATATGACAGTATTAAAATAAATAATGAAAAACAGTATACATCAAAAGAAATACTATCATCCTAGACTAGTGGCACAAATGCATCTTGAGATGCTGAACTGAATTAAGCTAAAGAGATTTACCTTGCAAATCTGTTAAAAGCCTTTTGTTCTGATAATGGTAAAGTTCGTAAAGCATGAATCAGAGATGGGTGCAGCCCTTTTCTAGGAGGGTCGACGACAATTACATCTGAGCCCTCAAGCCAGTGAAGCGGTTCCTAAACCAGTAACATTTATCACATGAATAAAGCATGCCTAGAGAGCTTAAAAGAGTGGAAAGTAGAGGGTATATAATTCAGAGGGAGACGGGGTCGTAACGGAATGATAGTATTGGATTTGCAGGTATAGGCATGCTTGGTGGGTCTAGAAAGGGAGGTGCACCTGATCATGATTGTATCATATAGGGCTGAATGCCAATCCAGAAGGAGAGGGGGCAGCGAGTCTGAGGGGATTGGATTGATCACACGCAGGCCAGGTGGGCAAAAAAAAAAAAAGAGGTGTGCACCTAAATTAAAGTGCAAACAGTGTACACCCGATCATGAATGTTGGGTGTGTAATGCACAGATTTAGATTTCGAACACCTACAACTGAAGCATCTGCATGGTGCCAGCTGATGCTACTGTCCACAGATTTTGGCAAGCGACCAATGGATTTCTCAAAAGATAGCTTTGACTCTTTATTTATCTCAATACATTTCACAGACCTGCACAGGAGGAGTGAGTCAATGACTACATAAAGGTGATGTTTTATATTTCACAAAGGAGTACGAAACTTGGAAGTATTCAAGGAAAGCGTGAAAGCAGTTAAACCACTCACCTGCATTTCCTCGTGACGGCTAGTGATAGTCCAATAATACCAGCTCCTGCATAAATATCAGCAACAGATGCTCCATAGGGAACATACTTCTGTAATTTCCTAAGCAAGGAATCAAAAGCCTGCAAGGACATATCTAGATTTATTACATGATTATCCATTGAGAGAGATGGATTTTCTGTTCCAATAGAAATGGTACACATGGGACCTGTCTTTAGTAACAAAGTGACTCATTGTTATTTATCTGGAGTAAATAAAAAAAGTCACAATTAATCATAAGAGACAACCCACAACAAAACTAAGTCCAAACAAAAATCAAATAGCCTGGGCAAAGATAGCCAAACCGTGTAAGGAACTGACCCCAAAAAATGTTATTTTATAATATCTAATTAAATTTTTATTGTCTTACTGTAATTTAATAATAAATTCAATTATAGGAGAATTTGGCAAATGTGTTTAAAGGGCCAGATTGTAATTACCGATAATTAAGTAATTAAATCAATTAATAATTAGGATCGGCCAACACGAGACTAGTTAAATAAAATAATTAATTAATCAATCTAGATCACCAGAAAGTGAGCCCCAAATGCACAGTAAGCAGGCAAAGCAAATGATGAGTGGCCATTGCATATTTCATAGTATTTAATATGTTGAGTTCCTTTGTATTTGCATCTACATATTCTTCAAAAACACCAATATCATTCAGATCCAGAATAACTTTCTGATAAGGTTCCATAATACCACATTTGATGTTAGATTCCTTCAACACCTAAACTATGATGGAAAGACAAGGGCCCTGTTCAACAAGAATACAGGAGATTGCAGGGAGGAAAAACATGCTACCACAAACAACCATGAGAATAGGCAATTATCAGAGAGCTAGGCTTTGAAATTCTTCAACTTTTCTGGTCCTTCTTGGGTGGAAATTGAAAAGATAACCTCCCCACAAGAATTTCTAGTTCCTGACCCTAAATGATCAGTGGAATGGGTAGCCACTCTTTCTGCCAAAGTATCCAAAGAAGTTGTGATTTTGGGGACACTGAAGCAGATTTAAGTGGCGTTTTTAACTCATCACTGAAGAACATCAGAACAAGCTAGAGAGATGCTTTAGTTCAATAAGGAAGAACCATCTTTTTATCCCTAGTATAATTTGTGTTTACCACTAACCTGCCAGTACTAATCGAAAAAATTACATTTAAATATGATAATACCAAAGATAAGCGAATTAGAATTTTGGTGCACCTGGGTATTCGCTTGACCAAAGCTAGATGGAGCCAAGGAAATATCAATTCCTCCAATGTGTTCCCAAAGATCTTTTTCTCCCAATAGATGCCTCCATCTATTTCCAAATATTATCTGCATGAGTAGTAGAACAGTGTCAAGTTATAACACTATAGTACAGTGAAAATGTATATCAAATGAACCAGAGCATGCCAACATCTTCCTTCAAGACTACAAGAAATGTAATAATTGGTAGATCAAGTCATTGAAACATAGGTAAGAAAAGAGTACAAAAGAAAAAAAAAACAAGGGCAGCCCAGTGCACGAGACTCCCGCCACTGCGGGGTCTAGGGAGGGTCAGATGTACGCAGCCTTACCCCCGCAATCGGAGAGGCTGTTTCCGCATTTCGAACCCATGGCGCCCAGGTCGCAGTCTTACCGTTGCGCCATGGCCCACTCTCATTGGTAACAAAAGAGCATTCGATTTAAAAATAGAAATCAATTCCACTCCGTCATTGCCTGAACTGAATAAAGTTAGAAAATCATTTTCAAACAAATGATAGGATTAACAAAATCATTGTGGCAACAACCAAAACTTTTAAAAAGAAAAAGAAAACGAGAAAAAGAAAAGAAAAGGCTTACATTGGTATTTGATGTCTGAAAATTAACCCATATGGAGTGGATTAAATGAATGTTGTTCCGGGGTCCACCATGCCTCCATAAGAACTGGAATGCATTATTGAGCATCAGACTTGATAACTATGACAAAATACTAGATCAAAAGAGAGGCCAAAGGGGCATTTGGAAATTTTGATGCACCACAATCATAATTTGTTTGCATATTTTCACAGAAAAAACTTTCAAAAAATCATAAAATAGATGGTCATCTTTCCGCTATGCATCTGGGATGGTGTGGAAATCAGAAACATTTTAGGTCTGATCATATTTTCTTTTATCTAATTTTTCCCACACATCAAAGATAAAGAGTATTCTACCAAATGCAATTTTCTGAATTGCATTCTAGAATATGCACAGAAGCTACCAGATTCCACACCAAACCGAATTTTCGTTTCTGCCAAAATATTCAAAACAACTCAGATTTGGATGCATCAATCTGCACCACAAAGAACTGTTCTTAATGTGCATGAACACATGGGACAGTAAAGTTACGAGCCTAGCTAAATTTAAGTCCTGGAGTCACAAAAGTGGGCACAGCAAGCTTTCTATCTGTGTCATTGTGTCCAATGTCAGAAGACTCAGAACATAAGAAGCCCAAACAAATCTGACAACTTACATATGACAAAGCATTTAATTTTTCTGCACTAGGGGAGTGCTCGTTATTTGAATTCCAGACCAAAGTAACCTGAACTTTTCCTGAAACACAAGTAGGGTTAGCAATAGCATTCATGCTGTTTCTAATCAGTAGCATTCTGGTATTTTGCCAACGAAATATTTGGATTTGATGGGAAGCACTCATTTGACATACATTTGATGGGCATTATCCATGCATTCTGCCCAATATATTTTCTAAAGGTAAACAGACTCCATAACCTCATGCATAAAGTACTGCACAAAGAATTACATGATCCTCAACCCAATCATAAGCATCCAGTATATTCTTCAGCCTTGAGTGTGTACAAGTGGAACCCGTGATAAGAGGTATAGCAAATTAGCAATGGTCTACATTTAACACAAAAATGTACAGCAGTGATTCTCATAGAAGGAATTAAAACAAAGAAGAGACAAATACCGGATGGCTATGACTAATATCTGGGTGATTAAGTGATTCCCTATCCAATGTGAGGGCCCATCAGATGGAAAGCCTGCTCATGGAAATATGGTGTCTACTTGAATAGGCAAAAAGCCAAAGGATACTTGCACATCTATACATGAACTCCATAAAATTTCTCCATATTGCATACCTGTTTTGTATCGCTCTGCAGCTGGAAGAGATGTATTATGCGTAGTCACAGCCATCTGCACACAATCAGGCATGATGAGTTGGTGACAGCTGCCAAACATTATGACAATTTGAAATAAAGAAGCATAATTGACATGAAACCAGTTTTCAAAAGGTGTAAAAATATGTTGGTGTGTTTTCTATAATTAGAGTCTACTTGGAATTAAGCTAGATACAAGGGGTTCTTCTGGAAATCTCATAAAATAGTCTCTTAATAAAATAATAAGGGGATTGTGCATTTGAATGTACGCATTTTGTCCCTTTTCTCTTCTTTTTTTTTTTTTTTTTCTCTCTACTCTCTTCTTCATTACTCCCTCATTTCTTTCTTCTTCCATCTCTGTCTTTCTCAAGCACTCAATTAAACAAGTGTTGGAGCCATTAAAAGTGTAAATAATGTGCTGTGCAATGCACATGAACAGTCAGTTTAGTGTGTGAACTTTCTTGTGATCTAGGGTTTGTTTTGAGGAGTTCTTAGCCAAGTGCATCCTAGGGTTTGGTGAGTTTTGGCCCTAGGCTTTGGTGAGTTTTGGCCAAGGAGCAGTTTTTTATTGGGATTTGATAAGTTTCAGCCCTAGGGTCTGGTGAATTTTGGCCAACGAGCAGTTTTGTTCCTGGGATTTGGCGAGTTTTGGCTAGGGCTGACATTGAGCTCTGTCAATCTTATCTAAGCCCACACAAATAGAATCCTGTTCGCCCCCCTATATAATAATAGTAAACAAAATATTGATTGTTTGAAGGAGTTGTGGAGCAATCCCACTCCTCCGAGATCACATCTAAGGTATGGATGTTCCGAGAGAAGTTGGTGCAGAGAACTTACACATTAAAGACAGCACGATCCCACAGAACACCAATATGTAGTCAGACTGTCATGTTTGTAAATGTTGTATAATAAAAAATGCAATTCGAAGACAGGAAAAGTGGGGGCGCTAAGGCGGTTCGATTCAGTAATCCTGTTTGTATCTTGTATAATTAACCATTGATTCCAGTAGACACCCTCACAGAAGATTTAAGCAGCATAACCAGACAATATTTATAACACATCCAACTCAAGCAAAATAATTATTTGTTTTAATATGCTTAGAATATAAAAATGACTAAAATAAATATATGAATATAGCTTACCTGCACATACCGCAATTCACCTGTCCCTTGATCTTCATCATATGGCTGCACATCTAATGAAGTAATCCCTGACAAAAATGGGCAAGGTGAAAAAATCTGAACTAGATTATGTACATACTACATATAGAATTAAAAGGGAAAAAAAAAGACTCAAAGATTTAGAAGTGCGAAACAAGATGCAGCAAAGATCATACCTTGTCTTAGGAGTTCAACGGTAGCATTGATCTTTGGATGATGAGCTGCACACAAAAGCCAAAAGTACTTCTAGTCAGCAGCAGCAATACATGAAGATACTGCATAATTGTGTCTTTCAACTTCTTATATTCATAAGAAAAGGAAATGTCTAAGTAAAACCCATAGCTATTGCCCATATACATGCGGACCGCACTTCATTTACCATACAATGGTAGTAAACTGTGCTACAATTTCAGACAGCACCAGCACACAAATGAACTTAAGTTACACGGTATATCGCACATTTGCCTGTTTGATCTATAGAATTTAGGAATTGAGCATTTTAGGCAGTATTCCATCCAAACTTCTTATAGGATCTTACACCCATTGAGATACCACTTATCCCAAAACCAATTGGTAATAGGAAACAATACAACAATGATTTTATGGTGAGGGCGACTCCTGCTGCGCAACTCGCAAAATGTGTGTCTCATGAACACCCGACCTACCAGGCTCTTATACCACTTGAAGGATCTTACACCCCATTGAGGTACCACTTATCCCAAAACCAATTGGTGATAGAAAACGATACACGACAATGCTTTTATGGTGAGGGCGAGGGCTTGACCGCAGTTATAACCGACCGCTCGGGAGCCAAGGTGGACGTTGAGCTGGACAAAACTAAGACACAACCGTGACGCCCTAAACTGATGAACGTGTTTAAAATTCCATAATTCTAATTGTAACATAGTTTATGCAATAGTGTTGAATAAATAAATAAGAAACTGACTAACCTCGACATTGAGGAATATCAACAACATTATGCGTGCCCTCTTCATAAAGTCCAATCAAAGGGTTGTCTGATGAGCCACGCACAGCAAGCTTTGCCCGACATCTCCATTCCCACTAAAAACACTACGTTAGAAGAAATGCTCACACGGCCTTTTGAGGCAAGCTACCTTCAAAAAAAAAAAAAAAAAGAAGAAGGAGAAGAAGGTTTGGGGGGTCTCTTACTAGTCTGCCGCTGTCAAAGCTGAAGTCGGAGATGCCGAATCTCTTGAAGAATTTTTCTGCATCGTCCAGGACGATGGGACGGTCCAGATTCCACTCGTGAGAGCAGCCCGAGCATCTGAAAGAAAAGAAAGGGTGAGATGTAGAGAGGGAGTATAAAGAAATAGAAGTGAAGTGGAGGAGTAGGGAAGGAGATGTAGGATGCATACGATTGGAAATGTTGGCACTGGAGTGCGGAGGATAAGGAGGCGGCAGGGAGAGGGATGGGAGGTGGGGAAGATTGGGTCATGCGGGAGGTGAGGTTGGGAAGCGAGACAGGGTCGACCAAACGAGACGTGGAGAGAAAGGAGAGGGACAACATCGTCTCTGGCCTCCTGCTGCTGTTGAGCCCTGGGTATTTGCCTATTTGGTATTGAGTATGGAGCACGGTGGGGGCGGGAAGGGGATGGATAGGGTGGAGGACTAGTCACAAGGGAGCTAGAAAAATCTTGTTGGTTTTAAGGTGCGGTTGGATGGTGGGGGTATTTTTTATAAATAAAAAAGGTTATAAAACTTTTGGATCGTTTTTAAAAAATATAAATGAAGATTTGAATATTTAAAAAAGCAATAAACTTTTTGTACAAGTTTTTGAATCGAGTTCTCTACATGTCAAAAAGGAAGTTTTTAAAAAAATGTTGTTCGGTTGTGACAGGTTTTTGCCTTTTATTGATCTTTTTTTGGATCTAACCATTTTGATTGGCTAAAGTGGGCCCCACTAGATTATTTGGGTTAGATTTCATCTTTTTTTTCTCAGATGATTTATTAAATAAAATTTTTAAAAAATAACATGTAGATATTTTTATTTTTAAATTTTTTTTTTTACTTTTGTTGGGGTGAGTACTTGATTGAAAGAATTACAGGGAATTTGTGCATTCTTTTGAAATATTCAACTTTTCATATTTTTTTTTAAATGAGGTAAAAGTTGTATGCCTTCTTTTATTTTGTCCTTGTAAAAATGGCAGCGCAGTAATAATGATATTCAACCGTTCATTTCTACCATTTAACGGCTTGGTAAAGAAAATTCGTTCATTTCAACTTTTCATAGTAAAATTTTCCTTTTTTAATTTCTCGTTTGCTTCACATGATCATGAAAATGAGTTTGGTTTCAAAAGAAGAAAAATGTGTATATATATAGCATTTTCATATGCAGGTATTACATTTGCGAAAGACAAAATCATCCCTTTAATGTAAGTAAAAGAGTATATCTAACTGTTCTAAATGTGTTCAAGCTCTTTTAACACTTGTTTTTTTTTTTTTTTTTACAAATTTCTTAAAAATTGTGAAGATATGGAACTAATTATTGCGCATCCATACATGCATAAATGGATGCAAATAAATGTGCTCACGTGCAACTGTTACATATATGATCTTGTAGATCACTTCTGTCTTGCATGGCATCAAATTTCCGGTGATCCATGGTAAAATGACATGGGTTAAGAAAATAGGTGAGATGATATAAGGTGAAAATCTAGATGATACAAATTTTTACTTTTTACGATGATTGTTAGGTTTCTTTTTCATTTCTTCTTAACTTATTTTTAATCAAACGATGAAGATTATTTAATGGTCATTTATGGATGTTCAATTTTAATCGCACCTCTACATATAATTCTCATAACATATATGAATTACGTTTCACACAAAACAAGTAAGTGTTTGGACATCTGTGCAATGTTGAAGTCTATGCTCATGGGAAATTACTTCATAATCCCTTAAAAACAATAACTTTACGTGCTAAAAAATATTTATTTTATTTATTCAAGAGGGTAAACACCGTGCTAGAAAAAAGAAGTAAATGTGCATGGAAAAGTTTTTTTTTAATTGTTTTTGACTAATTTGCTGATAATGTTTTGAAAGTTTGTCACCATAAAGAACACTTTTCCACGTTATAGGATCATGGAGCTACAAAACCATCATGCGTTTTATTTTAAAAAGGAAATGCATAATGTTGCACATTTGTGAAGTCAATTGAGAGGACCTAAGTAATTAGTTTGAAACCTGGCCGAGTCCAAGTGACTCTATGAGTTGATTGTTGAGTCCTCTCCCTCTCTCCTGCATATTTCACCTCAAACCTTTTCAACACGCATTCAATTGCTTTAATAAACAGGCATTGATCGAAAGGGAACGAAAGAGGGAGGAGGAGGACTACGAAGACGAAGAAGAAGATAAAAAATACTCAATAGCCATGTTTCAAAACCCATCCGCCTGGACTTCTCCTCCATCAAACTCCTCTAAAGCATATTTGAATCCAAATGTTCAACCAGAGCTCTCTCTCTCCTTCTCCGTCTCTCCTTGCCCTCTCTCTAGACACCTTCTCTACCCGGTTAGACTTGGGTGGCTTGACCAAGTTGAGTCGGCGACTTGCCATGATAGGTCAAGTAGCCATAATCTATTTTTTACACCCCAATCATGAATCATTTGTAAGCATCTAAAAGATATTTGAAGAATCAAATAGAAGAAAGTCAAATAATTAAATACAACTAATTGGAACTTGTATGACAACCCATATACAAGTACAAATGCAAACACTTTGACCTATGAATCTTTAACTAAGATGTTTCAAGTGATGGATATTTTAAATTTTTAATAAAGAATGATGATATTTGCAAATGTTAGGCGGACGATCGGTCACGTCATGTGTATGAATTTCCAACACCAGAAATTTCCGTCGAGATTCTAGCGAAATAGCTGGCCCAACCTATATGAGGGGTGACTTCACCAAATACATTGTACATTATGATTAGTTCTACGTGCTATAATATACTTATAATTTTCACATATTAATATTAATTCAAAGATCCACGTCACTTTGTTTGAAATGAATTTTGGGTTAGTTCCTATCCAACAAGAATCACATATTAAGAGATTGATCTCATGAAACTTTTCTTGGCCTCCTTGAACGCAATGTCAAATACTGATGATGCTTTAAAAATGTCACTATTTTTTTATTTTTTTTTTGGGATTTCCTTTCAATCATCATAAAACTGTCATAAAGTAAGAACAGAATTAAAGAAAAAGAAAACAAAGAAAAACATTTATAACAGTATTTAATATTTATCCTCTACTTTTTTACACTATTTTAATTTTAATTAAATCACTCTATTTCTTGCAAAAAAATTTCCTGAGTGAAAACCCCAAATTTCAAAACATCCCAAGTTTCTTATGACACAGTGGGGTTGCTTGTCTTTTATGCGTGGGACATGTAAATACAATTTATATATGTAAATAATGAATATTCAAATTTTAAGTATTTAACGTTTACACATGTGTTTCTTTTTACAACGTTTGTCTAATAACATTATTTTTTCATCGTTTACACATGTGATTCGTTTTTCTATATTTGTTTCAATGATATGTGTATATGTATGAAACGATTTTGTAAATGATACTTTTTAATAATTAAATTATATGCTACTATAATGAAAGTAAAAGGAGACAAAAAAAAGATTGATTTATATCAATGTTTTCATTTCCATTTTAAATCCTTAAAAAAGAACATGTCTTTCAACATGAAATATAGTTTTTAAAAATATATATTTCTATCAATGATCAGCTTTAAAAAAATGCATTCCAACATGCTTGGTTAAGGAAATGTGCATTTATAGTATGATGGTTAAGAAAAATATGATTATTATTAATATTTTTATTAATTAATATTTAGTTCAATATTATCCTAATTCATTATTCAATTATATAATAAAAGGCAGCAGCCTTTTCGTGAGGGAGCGACACGTGATGCATTTTAAAACTTTTTGCAATGCTGCATTCATGAATTGCCCTTCTAGTATTCCCTAAAATCTCTTAATTAAAATCTCTTATAACTTCTCTCTAATTGCAACATAATCTCGTTAAGATTCCCAAAATCTTTCCACTAATGACCCACCATTGAACTTATCCAACACACCTATTGACCCATCATTAAAACCAACCCTCGCTTTGTGCAACTCAGAAACTGAGCCCATCAATCTATATCTTGCTGCTCCATCACCTATATCTACTTCATCTACAAGGACTTTTATGTTTTCTTTGAAAAAATAATTTTCTAATAGATTCGTGGTTTTTAAACTTTTTATTTTAATGATCTCGAGCTACAAAAGATTGAGTCCTCTTTTATTATTGAAAAAAAAAAAGCAAAGAGACATGAATGTGGTTCCACATTGGAAACAAGAGGTTTTATTCATGAAGAGGTATGATTTTTTTTCTTTTGTATTTTGTTATAGATTTTTTTATTGTAGTTATTTTTTTGTAAATTTCTTCCTTTTATTGTGGTCAGATTCAAGTAGTAGATGTAAATGTAATTTTTTTTGTTGTGTTATTGTGCTTCCTTTCTTTTGTATTTTTTAGTAAATGTTTTAACGTGAAATTACATTTTTATTTTAAATGAAGCTACGTTTTGCATTTGGGTATTCGTGATGATTCATAAATTTTTTTCACTTTATTTTTCATTCAATTTCTATTACTCAAGTTTTAGTCTAATTACGGTTAATGAAAAATGATTCAATTAGATCATTTTACTTCTTTTAAATTTTGATTTTTGAAGTTCGATTTTAATTGTGTTTGTATTATAAATTATATATTACTTTTTATTTATAATTTATTTAAAAATTATAAATATTATTTATTTTTATCTGCTTTACTATTTTGCATCAAACTTGAACCATTCATCTCACCCGCTTTGTGCCGATATTAATCAATTATACGAAAATCTTAAAAATTTTCAGATCTCTTCTCTTCTAAGTAACAAGGAGGGAGGAAGGACAAGCAAACTTTAGTCGGGAAGAACGCAACCAGAGACTCATACAGAGAAGGAGAAGGAGAAGAAGAAGAATCCATCAGCAATGGCGACAGATCTGCAAAGATCCCCAACTCAACTTCCTCCTCGCTCGCAAAACGACTTCTTTGGAGACCCCATCGACTCCAACCCTCTCTGGTTCAAAAAAACCGCCTTCCTCGAACCCAATTTCTCCTCAGAGTCCTACATATCCGACCTCCGCTCCTTCGTCCCCTTCGACACCCTCCGATCCCACCTCCGCACCCACCTCTCCGCCCTCAACTCCGACCTCGTCGATCTCATCAATCACGACTACGCCGACTTCGTCAGCCTCAGCACCAAGCTCGTCGATGTCGACTCCGCCGTCCTCCGCATGCGCCCTCCTCTCTCCGATCTCCGCGACCGCATCTCCGCCTTCCGGTCCGCCGTCGAATCCTCTCTCGCCGCACTCCGCAATGGCCTGCGGCAGCGCGCCGAGGCATCTTCGGCGAGGGAGATCCTTGAGCTGCTGCTTGATACATTTCATGTTGTATCCAAGGTAAGAGTAGAGAGATTTGATTCAAAAACTAATCTCAAATTGGGTTTGTTTTGATGTTGGTATTGGTTAGTTTTCTCTGTTCCTGAATTTTCTGTTGTGGGTATATCTGAAATTGGCTGTAGCTCAAAATCCTTGATGGGTCTCTTTGATTTTTGCTGTTTTTCATTTTTTTAAAGATGATTTGTTGGATAGGATCTGAAATTGTGGGTGTATATATGTTAGAGCTCAGAAATATGATCGTTATACCTGCGCTTCGATCGCCCCATGCAAATGAGATCTGGGTTGCTCTTTAATTGGTAATTGAAATCAAAGATCTAAAGTTCTCTATGTATATTTGAAGGTTATTAGCATACATGAGTATGAGTTGCCTCTTATGATTATGAAAACAGTATCATTCACTGAATGTTACCCACCATGCATATTTTCCCCTGCTCATTGAAATCAAAGATATGAAATTCTCAATACATGTTTTAACAGTCAGAAATTTGAACATTACTGAGTTTTAGTATAATTTTGAGAATTTTGGTTATTTTTTTTTACAAAGGAGCACAATGGCATTTTTTTTTAATGCTTTGAAATGTAAGATTGTTTTGTAATTGTCATGGAATACATGGGGTTTTTATGTAGAAAGCCCTTCATTATTCTGACGGTAAGCTCGATTTGAACTGAAATTTGCTTTCTATCATCACGTGGCCTGATTTTATGTGGGCAAATGGACAAATAATCTAAGTATCTTGTATCCCACACCAAAATAATCACCGTGTACTTCCATTGAAATTTGATATCTTGTGCAGGTTGAGAAACTTATTAAGGAATTACCAGGTGTGGCAGCCGATTGGTCAGGTACAGATCTAGGTTCCACAGCAAATGGATCTTTAAGCAATGGCATTTTATCACAGCACGCTGAAAGTGGAACAGGCCTAAGAGAGACCCAAAGCATGCTTTTGGAGAGAATTGCCAGTGAGATGAACCGGCTAAAGTTCTACATTGCTCATGCACAGGTCCTTTTGCCTTCTCCTGCATGGAATTTTTTATTTCTGTGCTTCTTTTATAGCTTGCCTCTCATTATTTGTTTGCAAGTTATAGATATTTGTCTCTTGGAATTTATTACATGGTGACATGGTGCTAACATTTGACATGAGTTCACCATCACCTTTAAGAGGTCCATTGTTCTTCTATTAATCAAACTATAACGAGTGATTTAAGAGGTCCATCAAGATGAAGGACAAGTATTGTGGAACTTATAATCCTTAGGCGGGCCTAAACTAATTCAAAGACTTGAAAATGTAAAAAGGGAGGCGGTACTTGCATGCTGAACTTCTCTAATGGTTACAAACTTATTACAATAGAGGCAAGCCTGAACTGGATCCGTATGTGTGTTATCTTTTCATGGATCCTTCTTTTAAGCTGGTTTTGGCACGACCTTCCTCCTTCCTTAATGGTTATTATTATTATTATTATTTATTTATTTTGTCACGACGAAGAATCAGATCCTATTGATTATAACTATTTGGTGGAATATGCAACCTATGCAACCTAGCGGCCATTTATCTTGCTAATATTTCTAATTTGAACGTTGAACAAATACCAGCTGTTTAATTGAGTTATGCATCAAAGTTAAGTGCTTACACTCGTTTCTTGTTAGTGAG
The DNA here is from genome assembly GCA_029852735.1 of Persea americana. Classification (NCBI taxonomy): domain Eukaryota; kingdom Viridiplantae; phylum Streptophyta; class Magnoliopsida; order Laurales; family Lauraceae; genus Persea; species Persea americana. The sequence continues at coordinate 90,871,544 of CM056810.1, forward strand.
CACATCTCACGATGATGTTTTCTTCTTCTCTTTTGCACCTGCTTCGATAGGAAGACTTAGTTACACCCGCATCTTCTTGAAACTCGTTAATATCATTTATTTAGCATACTCTTTTCTGGTGCATTCAGCTGATGCTTCTCCTTCTCCTTCTTCTTCTCTCTGTCTCTCTCTCTTCTTTCTTTCTTCTTCTTCTCCTTTCAATCGAAACTAGTTTGGTGCATGCATCTTCCTTAGTTTTTGTGCAACTGAGTTTGGTTTGTGTTTGCATTGTCTAACTTGTCCTAGTTGTTACTCTGTTTATTCTGTTAAAGCTCTCACGGAGGAGGATAGGCACACATATTGTACATGTATGAATATATAGACCAGTGAGTTCGAATTAAGTTGTGAGCAGTATGCCTGCTGTTCTGATTTCTCTTCTATGTTATGGCAGTACAGAATCTTCCCTTCATCGAAAACATGGAGACGCGAATTCGGAGTGCTAGCTTATTATTAGATGGTAGCTTGGGGCGCTGTTTTGTGGATGGACTAGAACATCGAGATGAAAATGCAATTTACAACTGTTTACGTGCATATGCCGCTATTGATAACACTGCAGGCGCTGAAGAAATTTTTCGTATGACTACAGTGTCTCCAATGGTTCACCAAATTATTCCATATGGTTCTTCCCAGTTGGTTGGTGGGCCTTCTGAGGATGAGCTTGAGGAGGATTATCAACAAATTATGCATTCAATTGAGAAGGACTGCAAATTTTTAATAGAAATTTCATCTTCAGGTCTGGTTCTTCTGAACAATTTTCTTCCTTATTTTTGTTGAAAATTTTGCCTCAGATGCGGGCATAATATCTCTGAAGAAAAGGCATACTGTTATGTTTTATAACCAGCTAATGTTTTTGTTTGTTGAAGTTAGAAGGCATTATTTTATATTTCCTTAATTAAGTATATATTTATTGACCTTAAGCAAATATTTTTGTATCTCTTACATTTTCAGTGTTTTTGTTACGTGTACAGCAAATTCAGGTTTGCATGTTTTCGATTTCTTGGCCAATTCCATACTTAAAGAGGTACATTTTGCTATTCAAAAGAGCAAACCAGGAGCATTGTCTCCAGGGAAGCCAACGATGTTCCTGAAAAACTACAAATCAAGTTTGAGGTTTTTGGCTTATCTTGAAGGTAAATACTGAACATATTTTAGGAGCCTAACTGATATTTTTTGAAGTGTTTTGAGTCGAATAGAGCTTGCATGTTTATTTACTTATTTTTGCATTGAAGTACTTATGTATGGAAGACTTCAAAATGAACTGCTTTTAATATGTATTGACTTTTATCTATTTTTGAACTGTTCATTTTGATCGTGAGTTCTGCTTGTCATGTCAGGGTACTGTCCATCCAGATCTGCTGTCACTAAGTTCCGATCAGAGACTGCCTATGTTGATTTCATGAAACAATGGAATGTTGGGGTATATTTTTCTCTGAGGTATTTCATACAATTTGGGATTGATGATACTTTACTAGAATAAGGAGTTAACTTTGGGGGAAGAAAGAAAACATTTTGTGTGACAAATATTAGTGCAACATATCAGATTTCAGGAAATTGCTGGAGCTCTGGATTCTTCACTCATGACAGCTGCTATTGCTCCAGTCCAAAATCCGCAGTCTAATGAAGTAAATTCTCTAAACCTAACTCTGAAGCAAAGCATCACACTTCTAGAAAGCCTGAGAACATGCTGGAAAGAGGATGTGCTTGTTCTTTCTTGCTCAGACAAGTTCCTTCGGTTATCACTTCAGCTTCTTTCCAGGTTTGACTGCATTATAGCATTGTTTTGCATTTCTTTAAAACCCCATAATTCTGAATTATATATGCTCATTTGTCTCATTGCTAATAGGTACACAACTTGGTTGTCTTCTGGACTGGGCGCTCGCAAATTGGGCAGTACAGGATCCAACCCTGGCTCTGAGTGGGCTATTGCTGCAAATGCAGAAGATTTCATTTATGTATGCACCTGGACTGATCTCAATGAGTTTATTCATTTATTGTTAATATTTTCAATTTAATTATTTTTTGGAGTGGTAACATGACTCAAATCCTTATACCTCATGGTTGCGACGATGAGCTCTTACCAACTGTGGTATGGGCTCTTGTCATATCACTTCGTGCGCTTCGGTGATCTGTTAGTGCCTACTTTTGCTTTAAGTTCTGTCAACATTTTTGGCATTTGGGTTGAAACTGCAAACTTTGGTTCTATCTAGTGAACTGGTAATCTTTGTTTAGTGGGATCTTTCAGGCTGAGGCAATATAAAAAAAGTATATTCTTGGTAGAATGGCAGGCGGTGCTCCTGTTCGGACATCTTGCACATGAGACCGTGTGAGACAACCACTGGGGCCCCGACAATCGTGGCTGAGGTGGGGGGATCAAAAGATTCAGATTGGACCACCCTATATATAAAATTTAAAGTCAATCCTATCATTCCAACCCCTTGATCTGTGACAGAATCTAAAATGTTGAAACTTGTGTTATTATGATTCCTTTTCTATTTTGCAGGTAATGCATGATATAGGCTGTCTGGTTACCGAGCTTAATGGGAACTACCTTGAACATGTTCTCCAACTCCTTAGTTCATGCCCCACTGAAGTACTTGGCATTCTCAAGCAAAGCATTTTACAGGGTTCGAAATCATTGAAGGATTTGATACCCATCATAATGGACACTATAATTGAGGCCCTTGTGGAGAAGTCTGTTGAGGTAAGTAATTTGATTGTTTTAGAACCTCATGTGAGTTCTACAGGGAAAGTACTCAGTGGAATATCCTGATAGTTGTTTGGTTTTGTGTTTTTTGATATGGCTAGTCTCTGTTAATTATTTTTTTCATTATCAATTTTTTTTCAGTAACGCGTAAACTATATTGATGGCGAGACTCACATAATGTGCATAACAGTATCAGGATACAATTTGCTAAATGAGTTGGATACATCCTTTGATAAAAACAAGTTGGAGACGATGCAGATGTATCCATGGCTGCATAAGAAATTTCTTGATGAGAAATACTGGCAGAAAAGACATGTTGGAGGATGCAGCATGGTTCTTTGTTGAAATAAGTTGTGATTTTCAGAAAAAGCATGACACTCTGCGAAATAAGTAGTAATTTTCAGAAAAAAAATCATTCTCTCTCTACATCATTATATATTGGCTTTGTTTGCTTCAGTTATAGCCTAATTCTGATAATCTGATTCTCAAATTTCAAAATTAGTTGTGAGAGTTTGGAGACAAATGAACTTGAACATAAGAAAGGATTTCTACTGCCCTTCAGCATGTGTCGGGCTTGCATTTAATTTATCAAGAACTATCAACTGTAATTGATACAGCAAATGCCTTTAAATGACTGTTGTATCCATCTCAATCTACACCTATGGTGAAGTGGCCTGCAATGGAGCTGCTTGATTTTCAGTTGCCATTTGACATTGAGTTCCCAACTGCTGATCTGACTACTTGCTACGTGGTTTCCTGTCTACAGTTTCCTTCTGTAGTCATTTAAATGTATCACCTTTGATGGGTCTATCCTGGCTTGCAGGCTAACCAGTGCTAATTGGCCATTTGTTGTGTACTGCTGCAAAAGCTCTGCTTGGTATGCAGCATAAATTGATATGCTATTGCCACCTGCTTTATGTGCAGCTTGCTGCCTTTATACGTCCAGTACAAGCTGCAAGAACTGTGTCAAATCTTTTCATATTTACAATAAATGCATGCCTTCTTCTTCTTCTTCTTTTATTATTATTATTATTATTATTATTATTATTATTATTTCTGAACTGGAGTATACGCCAATCCATTTCTATCATTTAAAATTGCTCTGTTGGGGCTTTAGTTCTGGTCTCTTTGGAGTCGCCCCAACCTTGCTGTCCAGGGAAACTTTTCTTTTTGGGTGGTTATTGTCAATACCAATTCCACATTTCCTCTCAATTCAGGACTTCTTGAACTGTCAAAATTTAGTTTCTGTAGTCTGCATACATTTCTTTAGTTGGAAATTTTCTTGCTATATGAGTCTACTTTGTTTACCATTCAAATTGTGGAAGAAAAAAAAAATGAAGTACTGATAAGAAAAAAGTGATTCTTTCACTTGCTTTTTGATATTGATGGACAACGTGAATGCCTTTATCAGCAGTTTTCTAACAATCTATGTATTTTTCCCTTATGATATTTCCCTGACAACTTCTTAAAAATATTTGTAGGACTTGAGGCAGCTGAAGGGAATAACAGCTACTTATAGGATGACGAATAAACCGCTTCCTGTCAGGCATTCACCCTATGTTTCTGGAGTTCTGCGACCGCTGAAGGTATGTTTCATATCCTTTCTGTGGGCTTTTCTTCCATAATCACAGATTCTGCTTCTATGGGCATTCCACTTCTATTATATACACTGCTTCTTATTTTTCAAGGTATTTCTAGTATGCCCTTTGGGTTTCTGACTTGTGGACCTGTGACTCTGTGAACATACATGCATAATTATGTAGGTTGCTACAGGTGTATTAATATGTATGAGATGCCTGGATTAGTTATCATGGTTGTTTTTATGAAAGTTTGGATCATCCCAAAGGATAATCAGTTTAAATAATCAGTTCTTTTTTTTTTATTTTTTTTTTTAAATTTTTTTTCTTATTGTTGATATTATTATTCTATCATCATCATCATCAACAACAACAACTACTTATCACCACCACCACCACTGTATCCTCTCATCTATTTGGGATCAACTTTGTGAGTTTTGCATTTTACTCAATCCTATTTGAGGCCATGTTTTCTGGATCTCTAGAAACCATCATGTCTTTCCTTACTTATTCAAGGTCTTTATTGGTGTACCCTTTCTCCAAGTTCCTTGAACGTGCAACCCTCCAGTACACTGTTTTGAAGCTGTTTTTGATCTTTCATCTTTGGACACACATGCCTGAACCATCTCAAGCAACTTTCCTTGATTTTTGCTTATATCGAACCTGCAACTCAGTTTCCTTTTGTCTCCATTCTTATTCCTAGAACCTTGTAACTCTAGGCATCCATCATTCAGCTGGACACAACAATTTAGATCTAATTATTGCCTAATGAAGGGCAATTGAGTGGCTTTTTATGATCATAGAACTTAACACTAGCTTGTCCCCATTTTGCACGCTCTACATAATTTCTATCTGTTATATCCAACTCAAACCCACTTTTTTGTTCAATAGTTGCTCTCAAGCATTGAAATCCATCACACTGCGACACTAAGTTATTTTAAGTTTTCTTCTTGTGTCTTCCTTGCCTAACATTCATATTCACAGGACAAAGCAGGTCTGATTGTTTCCTTATAAAGATACCTCTTCGATCAAAGTCACATTCAATGATCACAAAACACCAGCTTGTCTCCACTTTGCCCACTCTGTGTAGATCCTATTTGCTATCTCTTATACAAACCTTCTGTATTGTTCAATAGTTTCACTCAGGCATCAAAATCTATCAAATTATGACAGTTATTTTCCACTTTTACCTACTCATTTCCACTACTATAAGATCCATTGAACTTGAACTTGGTATATTACTATATTTATTATGTACTAATTTTCAACCTGTTTGACTTGAAAGACTTTATCCAAGGTTCTTGCTTATCATTTACCTTTTTCTCCTGATTAGCATCTCTTACTCATTTTCTTGATTGACTACACCATTCTGAAAAAAAAAAAAAAAAAAAAAAACCTTGATTGACTAAGATGTGCTGAGGTGCTTCTTATTGTATGCTTGCCATTAAATTGTCTATAATCAATGTGAATAAGTAGGGCCTCACAGCAAACCTTTGGCACAATCCAACTCAATTTGAGAACATTGATGTCTTTCGCATAGTTTTCTCTTGCATTTGATTTTTTTTTTTTTTTTTAATGGGGTTCTCCCTGTTCTGTTGTAGTCATCTTTTTTACTAATTGAATAAATCATCCCTAAAAAAAGAAAAAGAAAAAAGTGTTACATTACTGAATTCCTTCAGCCTGATGCCATGCCAACTAAATCTTCTGTCAAGATTACTATTTTCTTTGTTGTTGTTTCTGGGTGAGTTTGCAAGAAGTCCTTGTGTGGTCTTGAGATTCTTTAGAATGCTCCTTTTTTAACATAACTGTATTCATTCTTTCAAAAATACCAAAAGCAAGCTAGAGCCTGCATCATCCAGAAATATGCTTTTCTCTTTATTTTATTTCGGGAGATGTTAAAACCATGGTTACAAAATGGTGATAATGGTCAAGTGGCACAATATTATAGATATTCACATAGCGAGCTTCTGAAACATCAGTATCGGAAAATCAAAGCCATGGTAGAATGCAAATATTTTATGTCAGCTTTTAATTAGTTAAACAGACAATACATCAGCCTTGGGAAAATAAGAAATGGCATATGATCTGATGGAATAAATGCACTGACTTCTGTTTTCTTATTGAAGCTATTTCCTTTTTCTTGTTGAATAAATTATAATGGTGGTTTCTGTTAACCTCGAGGTAACAGCATGACAACCATATCATTACTTTATTATTGACACCTGTACCAAATCTTTGGCAATGGTCCTGGTGAATTGTGAACAAATCAGAGGTATGATCAATAAATTCGTGAGATTGGATGATGTCTTCACACTTCACAACCCAGACTGAGCAACTTACAGACTGACTTATGAATTGGACCTATAGGAAAATTTTCATGATCTCCTGTTTCTGATAATTTAATTGAAAGATCCACCTCTGAAATTTCAGGGACCACCTCTGCTCATCTGGTTAATCAATTCTACGATAAATTTCTCTTGGCAGTCCAGAGAAATATGTTATAGATCAACTATAAATATAAACAGACAGTTGCTGTTAAGAAATTTCTTGAATTTCGCAGGTGCGATTGCACCCGTGTTGTAACACCTAGGTCCACCCCTGTTGGTGAAGTTCTACTAATTAGGTTATATAGACTCATTGCTGCAGTTGACCAACCAGGGACTTGTAGGTTTGATGAATCTCTATTAAAATGTCAAACAACACATTGGCTTCTAAACCTTCATTTCTTTGATATGATTGGTAATTAGTTTACAGCCTTTTGTTTTGACATGTGATTTGCCTGTGAGCTGTAACTGCATTATATTTCCTGGCAACATCTATTTTATCATGTTACTCTTTTGAAAGCGTGCTGATTTTGTTATTTACTCCTAGCACTCTGCAAATAGAACTTGAAATTGTTTTACTATCTGACTTGTAGATGTTTCTTGATGGAGAGCGGGCCTCATATTTGAGTTCTGAAGCCCAAAATGAATTGCTCCTTGGTGCTGCAGAAAGGATTACTGGTCGCTATTATGAACTAGCATCAGATCTTGTCAGTGTGGTAAGTGTTGAAGCCATACCTCACAGTGCTCACACACAATTTGTGATAACTTGGGAATCCCACCCTTTCTTTTTTCCACCCAAAAGAATCCCACCCTGTTTATATAACTGCTCCACTGATAAGTATTCTAACAACCTGACTAGGCTAGGAAAACTGAGTCTTCACTGCTGAGAATACGTCAAGGTGCGCAAAGACGAGCAGGGGCCAGCTCAGACACATCAGACCACAATATCTCTGACACCGACAAGATATGCATGCAGTTGTTCCTTGATATTCAGGTAGCATACAAGCATTGCATATGATATTTGTCTTATTCCTTTTTAGGTATTAATGTATAATCTAATGGACAAACTGAGAGAATCTACATTTACTTGTGCCAAGCATATTTTGTTCCGGTATGTTGTATCTTTGAGCTATCCAAATTTTGTCCGTTCCCACTGGATAAAGAATAGAGCTCCGTTGAACAATCCATTTATCTATGTGGGTAGATCATGGGTTATATTTCTTTTTAATTGTCCATTTGCAAGGCAATCATCAAATGGCGAGGGGGGTGGGACACCAAATGAACTACATCAATCATTGAATGACGAGTCTCATCTGCATGAATGTGTTTGGCCTGAATTTGTAAATTCTGCTTGGCTGTGCATTGTATGTTCAGCAGTTGCTTTTATGGTGATTCCTTTGCCGTCACAAGTTTTGGTGAGCCTACTGAAAAAACATCTATGGCCATGGGCCATGGACATGTACCTGTGTGCAATATTTAACAATTTTCTTAGTGGGGCCCATATGTAAATTTCCCACTTGAAATAGGTCAGTCCTTCCATTCATAGGTTCCGTTGCGTGATTAGTCTTTAGATTTGAACTGCCTGTCAGCCTCCTGGTATTCTCATCATCTTCTTGGACGACACGAGCCTGTTTGTCTTCCATTCTCATGGTTTCACAGGCTGTAGAAGACAAATCAGTTAACTTGCTGTATACTAGATTCAATAAACAGATTAGTACCTGGCCTATGGTCTTCTGAGGGTAGGCCATGTATATGGAGGGCTCCTGCCGACTACAATTTTGGATACCCCTGAACCTACCTTTCTATGAGATATTTTTAATTTTGATTTCCCTGCTTTCATCAGGAATATGGGCGCAATCTCGCTGCTCTCGGTGTTGTGGCGGCCGACCTCCCTACCTTCCGTTCCTTGTGGCAGTGTGTAGCTCCTTCAGACAGACAGGGACAGATCACATTTTAATGCAATTCATGAAGTGGCATCTGATGGGATCCACCCGGACTGGACCTTATTGGTTTTTATTTTTATTTTTTTTTGTTGTCACTTCGTATAAAATGTTGGCCTTCATTTTTTTGTAGTTGATTTGTCCATGAAACAAATAGTTCATTCTCTGATTGTATTAATATCTGTGCTCCAGAATGCCAATAATAGAGATATACATTTTATAGATCTAGAGAAATGATCAGCCTATACAATATTGTATATTGTTCAGGCGTGGATTATGCAACGTTCCCTTTATTGTGGCCCACCTGTCTGAAGAGTGTAACCATTTTTTTTATTTTTTTAAAAAGCACTTTGGGGTTTGTTTGATAAAAATACTTGTATGGTGAAGTGAAGATTGAGGAGAGAATGAAATATTAGGGGTTTAATCTTAGTACGATGAAAATTTACTTTTAGCAGTTTGACAATGAATCTTTTTGACTTTTTAGATGAAAAGCAAATAAATTTTTGTCTTTTAGCAGCCCGAAGGATGATAGACCATGCTTCCCTCTTTAGTTGGCATGTATTCAACTGCATGAATCAAATGCACCCTCTTCTCTCCCATAATTGGTGCGCATTGTGCGACTCCAGTTCTTTCATAAGGAACTTCTTGAATTACTCTTTAGACAGTTTGCAGACCAGAGTCCTTTAAGTCCGAGTGTGTGTATGTGCGCATTTGAGATTCTTTTTTCGCAGGTGAAACGATTTGAATTCCAGTATGAAGGAATTGGATGTACCAGTTCTTCACTCTGAGCAAGCAGCATCAGAAATTATTGTCCCAAGGAAATATCGTATAGTGTTTTTATATTAGGGAAGATGTTGCGAAAAATCAAGTTATAGTAAGTATCAATAAAATGGATTTTTCCTCTCTTGAATTTCATTGGGTCCTGCTGTGACGATGGAACGATTCAAATGGATCATAGAACGCAGGCTAAAATTATCTTAATAAAATACGCTTTTAGGGTCTGTTTGTTTGCATAGATAATATAGAAATTGAATACATAATAAGTGAATAAGGGTGATTTAAGGTTAAATAGCAAAGGGTCAAATCGTAAACAAGGGACAAATGAGGGAGTTAAAAGCAAAAAACACTATAAGACATAATTATCAATATGATATGATATGATGGTGTGCTCAACTCTTAAATGAGGTGGGAATTCAACAATAGTATCAGTTACAGGGCCCATTTGACCAAGGGACCAGATTTCTCGCATGTGTATCGACTCTGGCTTAAAAAACAGAAAACAACACAAACTACATTATCGCTGCTGCTACTTCCCTCCCCTCTGCAAATCCCACTCTCTTGTCTCGTTCCTCCCTTCCTTTGACATCTTCGCTCTAATTCTCCCAAAAATCTGTAAAAATGTTCGGTAATCCAGCATCTTCTCCGGGCTTCGGTACTCCCTCAACCCCCTCATTTACTCCCGCATTCGGCTCCTCACCCTTCTTCTCTACTCCGGCGAACACCGTATCCCCCTTCTCTCAGCAGCCGCAGCCGCAGCCGCAGCAGCAGACACCTTCTCCTTTCTCTTTCCAGACGCCGACTCCTTCCTCTTCTCATTTTGGTGCTCCTGCGGCACCATCTCCTTTCATGAACCCCCAGCTCACGACCCAGATGGCTCCTGTCGCTCCTCTCCCCTTCTCTCTCGCCGATCGAGATATCCAGGTGTATTATTATTCACAAAACCCTAGCAGAGATTTTACCAAAACCCCCCTGCATTCTATTGAATTTGTAAAAAAAACCCTCATCCCCACCGTTCCCTTTTTATTCTACATATGGGAGATTGCCTGGAGTAAAAATATCCTACTGTTACATGGATATTGTGTGTATCATTTTTGGGTCACTGATCAGATGGGAAGATTACTCCAATTGCTGTGATATACGGGATGTGTGTTGCAGAGTTGATTGATGGGTGCTTTTATTAACGGTCCATATTAAAAGTCAGGACCTTTTTTGGGGTTCCAACTCCTTGGATATGGCTGAAGGAAGCAACCCATCACCTCAGATTGATCGTATGATTGATATTTGGCCAATTGTTTGATGGGTGGCTTTCTTCTGATCACCCATGATATGTGTGTACAGTGGCAAATGCAAGTGATGATGGTTGCTTTGATCAAAGGCCGAGATCAAATGTCAGGGTTGCTTTGGGTGTGAATTTGACTGAAGAAAGTAACCCACCATCAGAGAGTTATTGTATGAGCATATAGAGGCCGGTGATCAGATGGTCAGCCTCGTCTGATTAATGTGGCATTCGAGTTGTAGCACTTGCAACTGATGGGTGCTTTGATCAACTGTCGAGATCAAATGCCAGGGCTGTTTTGGGTATGAATTGAAAATGTGGGGTTGATCCCATATAAATCGAAGGGTGGGTTTTTGGTTATTTCTTCTCCTCTCATTTGCGTTTGGTTAATTTTCTTTTAATTAGAGGTCTTTGTAACAAAAACCTAGTTTTTTTCCCCTTTCATTTGATTCTAGGCAATTGTGGATGCTTACAAAGATGAGCCTGGAAACCCTAAATACGCGTTCAAGGTCTGTTTCATTCTCCATTGGATGGAATTTTGAATACTTTGGTTTTTCCTCCATTTTTTCTAGGGTTTAGGGTTTTATGAGATTTTTGGTGTTGGTTTTGGCAGCATTTATTATTCAGTGTGACTGATCCAGCATTTAGAGCAAAGCCTGTTGGTGTATCAGATGTAAGCTTCTTATTTATTTATCTATTTATTTGTGTTTGCTAGAGGTTTGGCATTGCCCTTTTTTGTGATTCTGTTGATTTTGGTGTGTTCTTTATGGTTTGTGGCAGATCATGTGGGCAGAGGCAATGGGGAAGTTGGAAGGGATGGAGAGCTCTGATCGTGAAAGACTCTGGCCTCAGCTTGTTCAGGGTTTTAAGGATCTTTCACATCGACTTAAGGTAGTTTCCCCTCGTTTAGTGTGAGGTGAAGAAGGGATTTCTTTGTTTGGTTGGCATTGTGGTGACAATATCGATACTGAATCGCAGATGGCTGTAGAACTTTCTGCATTTCAACTTTAAAGTATTTCTACCTACTTTACGCATGGTTAATCTCTGCTTAAATCTGATACTGTCTACTGTCTAGTTATTGCATGCAACATGCTGAATATGTGATGCTCGCATTTCTTAATGAGGATTGAAAAATGCAACACTTCCATTTTACTTCTATTGAAAGTCTTCCAGATTGTTTAGTTTGTATGCATTTTGGGTATTGCCACATCCTGGAAGTGCCGTCTACCTGTTTTATCTATGAATAGATGGATAAAAAACAACTTGAGAACTGGAACACCGTTGTGCATAACAAATAAAAGGAATGAAAATCTAGATTGGAGAAATTTGAGGTAAAGTTGTTTAATTAGCTATTGCTATAAAAATCTTGAAAATAATTCAAGAAGTAGATTAGCAAAAGTCATTTTTGCACGGCTGAAAAGTCATTTTAACTTACATATTTTTCTTGTTACTTAGGGTGATATTTCTCACATTGAGTTTGACAAAATGCCAAATTAGTTCATGCTGGTCATTTAAGTTTTTCAGAGACACACACAAAAAAAGTTAAAAAAAAAAGGAGTTATAAACTTATAAATTCAGTGTGTATGTAGGGATGGCTGTTATTGATGTAACATTTGGTGCATGATTCAAAGCTCTAATATGGTGAAGACAAAGAAAAACTATACATATGTGTGTGTGCGTGCGTGCGTGCAAAGGAGAACTTGATACACACACACACATATGGGAAAACCTCTGCTGAGCACCGTTGCTCATGACACAGTGGGCCCACCTTATGATCCATGTGAGTGGACCATGAAACAGGGACCCCCCTCTCCTCTCTCTGATAGTCACTGATCCCAAGTTTGGCACCCATAGGAATGGACTAGATTGTTGGATTGACTATGCACTTGTATGGATGGTGAAAACTTATGGGTTATTGATCAAGTGGTTAGGACTTGTGCTTGTGTGTCTAAGATGGACTTGCCTCGGAGGAAGCTTTTTCACTGTTGCGTGTGACACCCCATTACAAATCCAATCCCCTCACACTCACTTACTCCTCACGAATTAGCACCCTCTCTAATTTGGCACTAATCTGAATAATAATCACTATCGGATTAAATTCCAACAGTTTCTTAAGTTATATTTGTCATGAAACTTATACAAGGAAGGGAGGGAGGGAGAATGAAATCATAAAGAAATGAGGCCCTAAAAAAATGATGCCTTTTAAAACTGTTAAACTTGAGGGCCATTGATCAAGGGGTTAATATCATCTAACATACTGAGATTTTGCACATAGGTAGTTCCCATCTAGATGTTTCGACCCCCCCCCCCCCCCCCCCCCCCCCATGATTGGTGTGGCCCTAGGTGGGCCCCCACAAGGCCGTTTTGGTCAGTCCATTCTCAGGAGAGCATTGGCCATATATGTATTTGACAAATTCAATACTTTGAATTAGAAATTTCCAATGAACATAGTAACATATCTTATCTTGCTACATATCTTATCTTGCTATTCTTTTGTTTTATATTTTGGAGCATCATGGTTTTTTGTACAATATGGAACAATATAGATTGATACTTTAAGCATAAAAAAAAAAAAAAAAACGCCTTTAAGCATCAAGTGAATGGTCTTCATACTTAGGCTTAATACAGTGTCTGCTCTTTCCATGGGATACATGTTATGCTGGCATGTGCAGCTTTGTGAGCTCATGGATTTGCATATATGCGGAATAATTAGATGACTGTAATTATGAGATCAGATCATATTTTCCAAATCCAAGAATTTGCGTATTTGTGGCCATGGTTTAGTTAATGGTTCCACTTATAATGTTATTCTTAGTGGGTATTGGGATACAGTGAGTTTTGGAGGAAATCATTGATAAAGGAGTCTACTAAATTTCGTTTTTTGGGTTTTTATGGGGTGGTTTTCCACAAAGAACTGTGTTCTTTATGTTTGGTGGGGTTGGTATGTCACTATGTCGGTATTGGGCATATTGAGTTTTTTGAGGGAATCGTTGGTTAGAGTCTACTACTTTGGTTTTCTGAGTCACTGTAGGGTGGTTGTCCACAACAACTGAGTTCTCTTTGGTTCGGGCGAGAAAGAGGGGGGAGAGAGGGGTTTGTGGGGTGGGGGTGAGGGTGGGGGAGTGAAGAATGGTATTGAAGGTACAAGAGGTTAGCAATATTGTTATCGAAGCTTTAACCCATTGCCCTTTGTAGACTAATTAGTGATTAAGAAGAATGGTACTGAAGGTACAAAGGGTTAGTAATATTGTTGTCATCTTTGTTTTAACTAATCTATTTTGGGTTACCTTCTGGGTTTTCTTTTCAACTTGAGCCTATTTAAAATTTGAAGCATGCACTTGTTACTCCGTCATATAACGTCATTCCTCACTACTTAATCCAAGGTCTTTATTGGTCTCCTTCTCTTTGTTCCTTGAACTTGTAACCCGGAACATGTCGCAAACAAGCTTATCTTAGCCTTTGGTGTACATGCCCTTAACCATCTTAAATGACATTCCTTGATCTATTTTTTTTCCCTCCTATTGAAGTTATGTATAGATTTCTATTGAAGTTATGTATAGATTTCTTCTTACCTGCTTATTCCTAATTATTGGAGTACAAGGTGATGGAATCGATCTGAAGATTGAAACACAAGCTAATGTTTGATTATTGATCTGGTTATCAGCCCAAAATTGAGAACAGTTGCACACAAGCACACCGGAGAGTAAATTTTGAATTTTTATTAATCAATAGAATGAAATCTAAAATAGGCAATTGCATGTGCTTGGCTGATATGCAAGGTGACCACTTTTCTATTTGGGCTAGTTTCCAAATGGCAACTAGTTTCATTACATCTCTCCTTTTCTTAAAAAAAATATAGATAAAATAAAATCCCAAAAGAGTTAGAACTTACCAAACTTTTACTTATCTAACAAGAGTCATAAAAAAAAGTAAATGAAACTTTCTGAAATTGATAAAAGAAACTTTCTAAAATTAAATAACTGGACGCATTTATTAATGATATGTGCTAAGAATGACCCCACTTGTGTCACATGTTCTGCTGAGCCAAAAAACTTAGCGCAGGTGGGTTGTGGGCCTTTGGCTTAATCATGATGCGAGCCTAATTCTATCTTTCTTGTAACTCTATACATCCATCTTAGCATGCACATTTTGTCCACATGAACATTTGCTCTTTGTTTGCGTCTGCATCTTATAAAAATGCCCCTTCAATCAGATGGCACTCAACGGCTGTATAGAACTCCACTTGCTCTCTACTTAGCCTGCCCTGCACTATCCTATTGGCCATATCCAGCTCAAACCTTCCTTTCTGTTCTAAGTTGACCCTAATTTTGAAATCTATCATGCTGTCTCTCTAAATTATTTTCAGTTTTGACTTACTCTTCTCTCTCAGATCTACTGAACTTGCACTTCATGTATTCCTTGATGTTTTTTTGAATGTCATAAATTCTCTGATTCAGATGCCTTTCTTCTAAGTTCTATCTTATCTATTTGTTTTATTGTCTAATTAGTAATTAATGAGTGTCATGAGCAACAAACACCATTGAACTTCATTTACTCGGTTTTCTGGAACTTCTGCTCAGTTCGTATTAGTAATTTTAAGTTGTTGAGTTGTGAGGCGAGGCGTTCCAATAACCCAAAGCATGAGGTGTAAGCATCGAGGCATGGAGTATAAGCCTTATGAACACCTCCAAGTGTGATCCTGCAAGCATGCCCCGTCTCATAGACTCATGATGTAACAGTGTGTCCTGCCAATGTCTCCATGGATGAATCCTGCTATGCTTATGAATGTGGGGAAAAAAATCATATTTATGTAACTTTGTTAAAACTGTAGTGCTGCGTTTCATTCATTCAGTACATTACAGACTTGTGTCACTCAAGTCCGACATGCTTCCCTTCTCACCTAGAGAGATTCTTATTTCTTTAACTTATTTGACTGATGGCATATTGAAATATATAACAGTACCTTTGTTAAGTGCAAACTTTCATTTTTTATTCATTTATGGGACAGCTGTCAAATAGGTCTTTGGCCAAGTAGCAGGGGCTGCTTTTTCACCCACGTGAAGGCACTACACCTGTTCAAGTTTTTGCAATTACATGGTGTTCGTTTTATTTTATTTTATTTTATAAAAATACCCTTTGGTACATTTTACCCATTTCCTAGTGGAATGGGGAGTTTTTTACACTACTAATGCAAACTAATCAGAAATCCATGAAAATGCTGTAGGCCAAGGTTGTCCCGGCACCTAGGTGGGCTACTTTCCTGGGTTGTATTAAGAACCTTATGACACTTCGGTGTTCCTTCTTCAGTTTTGCATGTTGACATGCATATTCATTATCCTTAAAAGAAAAAAAAAAAAAAAAAGCTTTAAAACTCATTTGCTTAACAATTAAAAATTACAACCATTTTTAGATTATTATTTTACCAATAGGTACTTTGAGGCAAAGCTGCAACCTCATGTTGTGAGAATGAGCACCTTGCAACTGTGATACTCTCTCTCTCTCTCTCTCTCTCTCTCTCTCTCTCTCTCTCTCTCTCTCTCTCATATATGCATTTTTCCCTCATTAAGTAACTGGTTAATTGGAACAACTGGGCTTGATTGGCATAGTCTCTTTTTCTTTCTGCACAGCTTCAAGATGAAGCCATAACTTCTGATGCTGAGAGACTGCAGATGACACAAACGAATGTGAAAATGGTATGCTTACCCTTTATAATCTTCTGTTAATTTAATTTTCTTTATCTCTTTAGCATACAATCTATCTTGTTACAGCTTCAGAGGCATTTTCAAGCAGACACTCTTCCGTGGATCCAGAGAATGAAACAGAAAGAGCAAGGGCTTCAAAGGCGCCTCTTGAGGGTACAGATAGTGATGTGGCAATTTCCTTTTTCATGTCAAGTCAGTTTTGCTTTGGCTTTAATATTAGCTTGTGATTGCTATTGAGAAGGTAATGAGAATAGTGGAGGCATTGGAAGGGAAAGGTTTTCGAGTGCCCTTGACAAAAGCTGAAGTTGAGTTGGCGGAGAAGTTGGCAACAATAGCAAGACAGGTCACCTTTTTTCTCATTTGCTCCTCTTTGCCTCCTTTAATGCTCAATTATTTTGCAAACCCTACATGCGGGGAGATCCCAGTCAATGTCACGTTTGCAGTTCCAATTCAAACCATTCATAAGGAAGCTGGTCATTTGTGCCCTTCCAAAAAGATCAGGCAGGTCCACTCATCAAGAAGGTTGGTTCAATGAAAATAGGCCACTCTACGGAACTGGGGATGAAGTGTTCACTTTCAGCATATATTTCTGGCCCCAGGCATGGACTGACTGGTTTTTTTTCGGGTGTGAGCACTTATGCAAGGGTGCCTAGCTTATGAATGGCTGGAATATCACACAAAGTCCATGATGGCATGATCTGCTGTGGATGGACATGCGGCACATATGGCCACTCGGTGGAGCTTGGATCCCATGAATGAGACATGTTTACATGTGTTGGCTCTGCATGGACAATCAGAGCTGTAACTGAACTCTACCTGTCCGAAAGGTGTTATTCACTGGCTTTTTTTTTTGGCATTCCAGCTCAAAGGACCTGGAGCGGAATTAGCCAGGCGGGTTCATCATCTGCTATCCGTTTCTAGGGTGCATGCAAATGTTGGTGTAGGTGGTTCCATTTATCTTCCTGGATCAACCAAAATCCATGAGCAAAGCCTTGCTGATATGCAGGAGGTAATTAATTATCTAGAACAATGTGGTTGCATGGTAGTGGTCCTTGTCCATTTAGGTTTTAATTTTTTTCAGGAAATATCCAATATTTGATTGCATCCACTCTCATCACCTAACACCTCTGTTTAATCTTTCTTGCCAACTCGTATATATCTTGGCCAGGTCTTACAGCAGCAAACAGAAGGAATCGCAAGGTTGGGTAGTGTTCTGAAGAGGGATGTTAGGGATATGGAGATCATGACGTCTGAGGATACAGACATGGCAGATGATGGTAGTGGGAAGGTTTCTCAGAGCTGGCCAACAGCGTCTATTTTAACTTGAGGATTTTGACGTCTTTGTATACATTTTGACATGAAATCCTTGCATGAGAGATCATGAGTCCTATCAATTGGGTAGCAGGCGATACTGGTGCCGGGGTTTACATACTGAACTGATCCATACGGACTGCGAGATTCTTCTTTTGAACTGTTGAGTATTGGGTGCTCTTTTGACGAGAGCATAGCATGCGAGAGTGGCTTCCATGTATCGTTTGTTTAATTACATTGCTCTGTTCAATGTGTCATGAATATAAGGTTCATGCCCATACACATGCCGGTTGCCTTAAATTGGCTGCAGTACGTCTTTTTCTCATCTCTGTAATTTGCGGTGACTTTTTTTTTTTTTCTAGTGTAATGTGGGTTCTCCACCATGGGATGCCTCATGGTGTCTTTTGCCCCCAAAGAAATGGCGAGGGGGGTCGAGTTTAGTGTTTACACTATTGTTTGAAAAGTTCAGTTCCAACTTGCATCGACTTGACTTAGTCGTTCGCTGGGTTAAGTTGAAGGAGTAAAGAGCAGGTACCCAGACGGCCCGAGTTACCTAAGTGACCCACATGATGTGTATGATATGGTCCAAAATCTCAAATTTTGTTTCTTGCCTTAATGATTCCTTTATAGGTCTGAACATAATAGGAATGTTTGTGAGCCCACCACAAGCGTTTTACTTCCAATCATCATACCCATGAAATATCCACAGGTGAATACCTTCTGGAGGCTGATTTTGGTTGATCCTAGTGTCACATTTGCATGGTGATTATTTAATATTTAGATAAATGCATTCTTTACTGTAAAATTTTATCAATCCTTGATACTGTTCGACAAAATCTCGAACCACACAACTCAAACCCTCTTTATCTATAGATATCAGCAGCACTTTGGAATTGATGTTGAACATGCACTGGGTGGGAGATATTTAGAAATGAAAACAGGAGGTACTATAATTAATTCCATTTTTTTTTACTGGAGTTGTGAATCCACACACTAGCCATCATCTTTATTAATGAGTTAGATACTACATATATATATATATATACACACATTATTTGATGGTAGAATAAAGTATTTGGGTCATTGGTTGTGAAACATAGGGCTCTGGACCTGGAAGGCTCAGACCCAAGTTGTAGATGAATCCAAATGCGAAACCTGAACCTCGATCACTGGGTCATAGTTGTGGGACCCACGTTTATCCACCCAACCATTTATTTATCTGGTTGAAAATGCTAATTTGAACCCAAATTAATATAAAATGGGTGAATGAATTAAACTTAAAATACCAGATCAAGTTCTGAGTTGGGCTGGCGGGTCAAGATTTCTCAACCCTGATGCTAATAATAGTTTGACCAGGAACACTAAAACCAGATTTGCTAAAAACCAGATTTGCTACTTGGTTGCACAAAGCAGTTTGGATAATTTAGGCACTGAGCCTAGAGACCAACCATGGTTTTGTTTAGGGCATTCACAATGGGAACAGAATAACTTGCCATATTATTAATTAGTTGGAGGGAAGGCCTTTCAATCATCTTCTATTTCTTGGATCAGTACAGGCTTCCAAACCGGGCGCCCCCCTGCACCCCCCGCCCCCCCCCCCCAAATTTTTTCCAGTTTATCAAAACAATAATAACAAAAGCTGTATATGATTGGTTCTTAAAATGCCTCTCTTCTACCTTTATACCTTTTCGTGTGCATGAATTTATACAAGAGTAAACAGCTAACTCCTATTTTTTTCTAGATGAGCTCGCAAAAGCAATGGTTGATGGCTTAAATTATCAGATACAGATCTAACCACCAATGGTCAACGGCTTAGTCCACACTGGACATTTGTTTTTAAGAAATTATGAACTCAACCCCGAGTTGATCAGTTGGGATTTCTTCAGTTTTTTTGGGCTGGAATTCGTAGCTCATCTCCAGTGAATTACCAAAAACCTAACTAGATGGGAGGTGGTTGTTAATGCATCCCTATTAATAAATAATCGAGCAGGCCATTAATTTTAATAAGCTTCTGCCATCATCAAAAGAACAAGTGAAGTCCACCCAGTAAATAAGCGCGCGCCTTTTCCTTTTCCCTTGTTCTTTTGATCATACTGCTCCCATAAGTATCCAGTCTGGAAGTAGTTCCTTGCGACATTCCTGCCACACAAAATGGAACCATGAGAAAAGGACACTGAATAAGTTTAATAAAAACCACCAATGAATAACTGAATACCCAATTATGTTTTTCCTTAGCTCCTCGTAGACTATCTTTGCTCTGGCTTTGTATGGTCCATCCTCTTGGGAGTAATGATGAAGAGCCGAAAGAATCATATAGTTCATGTTCATCCAAATGGGGCCTCTCCAATAAGGTGCGTCATGCTCTGTGTTACGTTTCATATAGAGAGAGCTGCACAAAGGCAAATAACATTCATTAGACAGGACACGTAAAATGATTTAGATTCAGTATCTCTGTTGCCAACTTCCTTGAGTGTCAATCAAGGTAGGTATTGAAACATCAACTTGTGAGAATAAGTCTGGTCCTCCTCAAATGTTCTTGTGCACTAACAAAGTGATGGTGAGATCTTGCAGACTGTTTTACCTCAAATAGTAGTAGTGCAATTCAATAACTAATAAAATAGTATCTGGCTAAACTTAGTATCTATGATGCCAGTATACACTTCAAAACAGCAAAATATTAGTATTATATTGCATCCAGCACCAATTTTATATGTAAAATGCGTGTCTCTGCTGTATCCATGATATGTCGTTGCCAGTATCTGGAATCATAGCTTGATACTAATCTTGGGACTTTGAT
This sequence comes from Persea americana, assembly GCA_029852735.1. Taxonomy (NCBI): domain Eukaryota; kingdom Viridiplantae; phylum Streptophyta; class Magnoliopsida; order Laurales; family Lauraceae; genus Persea; species Persea americana. The sequence goes on from CM056810.1 coordinate 90,891,994, forward strand.
ATGTCACAGCCAAGATATGTGAGGATTTACAGTTGCTGCTTGGGTGCTTTGTCTACGTGGATCATAAAGTTATCTACCTCTCTATATTGTAAACATTAATCACACCTAGTAGTATCTCGTGTACTTCGGGTATCAATCACAGGCTTTTCAGCTGTTATTTACTTTAAAAGAAATCAAGCTGATATCAAAGATCACATTGTTGTAAACCACCAACATAATTATTCAGCTGCTCTCTAGGTTTATAGTGCAATTGTTTAAGATTATAATGTTAAATTATTCCAAAGATGCAGGTTCCATCAACATTACGATTATTCACTACTTTTTCCCAAGTAGTAATACATTTTTATCATAATTTAAATGAGAGAATCAAGAAACAGGGGAAGATTCCAAATATAGAGTTCTTCCAATACCCTCTTTTTGGGTGGCATCTGTGATCTCATTCACTTCTCCTGACATGGGCTAAAGAAATCTTCAAATAAACATAAACTAGTAGTAGTTGAGAACAGAAGCAAATGTCCAGGGATAGAGTCAGAAACTTTGCCTTCCCATTTTAACATGATACAAATTCATGAGCTAAGGATTGTATGATGCACTTTCTTTTATTGGGCCAAAAGTACATCAACACTCAGGACCTCTCTCCAAGAGAGAGAATTCCTTAACCATTGCACCAGTTGTGGGGTTGACAATTATAGAATATAATCATTTATCAATATGATAAATGAAACAAAGACGGATTTAAATAAGGCCAAGAATCACTATAAGCATTGACCTGGAACACCTAACTTCTCATAGAGTCAGCAAAAGCAACTGCCTCTGTAGGAACTGATGAGATCAAGTACGAAATCTCCTCAAGCATCTTTTGAATAATCATTTTATGATTATAAACGAATACCGGTGGTTCTATCTCAATACTTTTAGAATCTGCTTCCAATGTGACCCTTCCAAGGCATTATAGTTTAAAATAGCGGCTGCTACGCAGTGTAACGGCGCATTATCGGCCATAGCGGTTGAAGCCGCTGCGCTATTTTGAAAATAGCGGCGCTACAGTCCAAACCTAGTATAGCTAAGCAATTTTAATTTAAAATATTATTTTTCCCATTTCTTCTTCCCAATAGCATTTCCTAAAATTGTCTCCACACTTTTAAGGTTCCAAATCACTAAAAGTAACAAAAGATTGGCTCCTACACATGATTCAGATTTTTTTTGACCACTTAAAAATTCACACTACTTTGTATCGCCGCAACTGCTGCGTATTGCCCGCCCGCTGCAACCGCTATTTTGATCCTTGGAGGCAGCGACCTTTGAAAAGCCTTACTTCCTCCCAGGGCTAGAATTTCTGCTATACTTGCATTCTCCAGATAAGGCCATGATCAATTTCATTTTGTCATCTCTAACATAACCACCACATGGCCCAGAAAGTCAATATTAAACCTTCCCAGATAACCAATATTTCAGCACAATGTCTGATCCCTGCAGGACTGGATAACATTTATGCTCACTCCCTCATGTCACCTGTAAAGATAACTCCCAAGCGTCATGGTCCCAAATAACCTGTGGTGATTCCATCAGTTTTAAGCACCATCAGTTTGGCTGTGGATCAATTACATTAGCCTCCCTTTAAGTGAGAGGAGTACCATTAATCACCACATCCTGTTCTCTTTTAAATTGTAAGATATCCATTATTTGATGGCTCAGTTTTTAAGTTGGCGTAATAATCTTGGTAACAGTGGGCACATTTTCTGCCCTTACACTGGTCTAGAAAAATGAATGAGGCAAAATTGTAAGATATCTATCGTCTGTTGGCCCATTTTAAATCGGTGCAATAATCTTGGTATCGGTGAGAACATTTCAAGGAAAGTTCACTCTATAGTTTAATGTCATGTTCAAAACACATCCAAAGAGTAATCAAGGTAGTTCAATTGAAAAGGAATAAAAGGAGACCCAATAAAGAAACTCAAAGGAAAATAAAGCAAACATGAAATATAAAGCAATATCGCATCGATCGACAACTATTGATATGAGCAAATAAAACATGCTCAATCAGCAACTGACAAACTTGTGCTAATCATTTGTTCAACCATTGCACATTTGATGCTCAAGTTTAGATGATCCATGCAAGGTTGGAAAACTCGTGACTCGGACTCGACTCATCCAGCGTATACTGTAATTGACTTGGTCTTTTGTTGAAATGAGGTGACTGGCAGAGTCAAAAGTCAACTTGCCGAGTTTCCAAACCTTGGATCCGTGCTATCCTTCATATTATGAACTCTCAAATGGTCTTAACTTGCAATCAGCCCCAAAATTTATCATGAAACAATAGTTATAATTAGCTGTTTTCATCAATAGGCTATTATAGAAAACTGATTCGGGTGATACTGGGGCACAGGGCACTCTATGAACAATTGGTCAATTGAGGATTTGGGGAAAAACCACCAGTTCTTTCAATAATTCAATCAAGCATTATGTATAGCAAAAATAAGAAATCAATAAATCATTTATGATTTGAGTTCACATTTCTGACTTTATATAGTCACTTAAGAAAGTGTCAGGATCAATTAGTGTCATGAGTTTCTAGGGGATAAGGTGGTGAGGGGTAAGAGTGTCTAGGAGGTCTGTCAGAACCCAAGTAAAGTGAGGTTTGAGATTTTGTTGCTTATACTTAATGATGTTTTAATGGCAAGGACTTTTCAGATTCAAGGATTGATGTAGTGGAAAGTTTTCTTCAAAATTCATATTAAAAACTTGTAATATCCTGAGCTACCTGGGCCAGGATTAGTTTGGCCCAGGTAGGGCCCTTAGTTGATTTCTTATTATAGAATTATAAGTTGTCTCACATTATTGGTTTTAGAAAGGGAAGGAGTTGTGTTTCAACTCTAACTAGAAAGAGAAAGAGGTAGTATATGAGAAGGATTAGAAATTAGGAAGTATACCTCATCCTTGTGTATATAAACAAAACCAACGACCTTATTCTTGTTTTCTTTGGAAAGAAAGGCAACTGATTGAAAGAGTTGGAGGCTGGGAATTTAGGAGGAGAAAAAGAAGAAGGCAATAAGTGGTGGATGTCCTATTCACGCCCACACATTGCAAAGGCGACGATCACGTACCAGAGGTGAGTGGATCTTCCTAACTACCTAATGGATTGGTTGAGATGATTGATAATAGCGTGAGATTCAATTATTCTATATTGCTATGTATACAGTGATTCTCTATAACCATGGTGTAGGCACAAAAATCTATTTTTGAGTCAAGGTAATCATGTAAGAATGGTCGTGACTCGTGAGAATGTTACAATTGATATAGAGTGTAAACTCAAGATCATTCATCGAATAGTTGTGATATTGGGAAGACAGGGGCTTGGCGTCACAGGTATATGTTGACGTTGAGGAGTTGTGGGACCCCTTGGCCCATTGTATGGATGATCAGGACCATAGATCCCAAGGAGGATCCATGGTCGACCAAGGAGAAGCTGGACCCATGGTCGACAAAGGAGAAGCTGGACCCATGTGAGGTGGACCCCGTTTGGGCCACCATCCATTCGATTGTAATGTTACAGTCGTGATTGTGAGTGAAAGAAGGCTGAATGTCATCAGGGGTTGTGGGACCCATCAGTGGGCCTTATCAAAGATCAGAACCCCACATCTTGGAGGGGACCCCTGGGCGACCTTGGGGAACAAGGCATCTGGGTTTTGGACCATTGGGTCCCACTGTGCAATAGACTTAAATAAGCTTAGGTGTTAATATGGTGGAAACAGAACTGATGACGACAGGGATTGTGGGACCCCTCAGTGGACTTGATTGGAGATCAAGACCACACATCCTTTAGGGGACCCATGGTCGACCCTAGCGATAGTGGACTCCTGCGCAGTGGGCCCCGTCTGTTGTATGTCTATTAGCCATCAAAATCCCCAAGCGTGACTTATGGAGAGAAATATTCATGAACAGTGTTGATCTGTGGGCCCCAAGTATTGATCAGATGATGAATCTGATCCATTGGCATGAGAGTTTAGCCTTGGGCGACCAAGGGCATCAGGTCTGATCTTGGTATGATTCAGTGGGACCCACTGGATGACACACAAATGTGTTCTGACGTGTAATACTAGGTTGTATGTGTGTTCTGTAAGTGGAATTGAGGCCTGAGTGGACTTATAGATGGGGACAGTCCTATACTTGGTAGGAAACTACTATATAAACTTTCCATCTAAAGTATGTAAGGTTTCTGTGTAAATAGTATTACACTACATGGTCTGTGATTAATTAACTGTGACTAAATATATGGACTGTGATTGATTATTGTTGTGTAAGGTTGTGTCATGGAATAGTGTGGGCCACCCCTATACCAATCAATACCAATTATGATTAGAAGTGGGCAGCGATCAATAAATTGTGTAAGGGTTGGATCCACACTATTGTTTGTGTAAATTGTTAATAATAATGAAATCTGGTTGTTATGTGATTATGAGATATTGTGCACTTGGTCCCAGACGTGGGATGTTGGACTTAGTGTCCGGGATGTTACAGCGGCTGGTCTTTGTGGACGTGTTTGATGAGACAGGGTCATGGTGACCGGCATACATGTATATGATAAGCCTGGGAGGCGTGTTAATGTGCATGGGCACGAATATGTTTATGAATGTACTTTTAATGGTAATTTGATTTATGTATTCAGATTTGTTGTTATGCGATATTATGTTTTATACTGTTTGTGTAATTAGGAAAATTCATTCACCAGTAATACTGACGTTCTGTTGCCCCCTTCAGGTAATCACGTTGCGAGTGGGGCAGAGCAAAACGATGTTCAGCACGTAAATTTTGGCATGCGTGGCTGACGGGAGAGAACGAGAAATATTCAATTAGTGGATAAAGGGATTAACCCTTGTTTAAGGATTTTATTATATGTTTTTAGACATCTTGAACTGAATTAGAATATGGAATTTGGTTTACTCAGAGATAGTTGATTTTGTTCGACATTCGTAATTTAATTAAAGATATATTTTGATCTAAATGCCTGATCCCTTGTGGAAGTCATTTGATGAATGCGTGGTGAATATTTACTAAATAATCACGATCCAGAGTCCGACAGGGCCCCGGAATTTGGGTCGTGACAAAACTCCTACTCCACACCCTTCACATACTCCAGTTTGTTCTTGGGCTTGCAGTGGGCTGGTGCTTCAGACTCTCGGAGTTCAGGCTTTTGGAAGGAGTGTCATGGCGGGGAAGATGCTTACAATGGATGTGTTACATCTCAGGGAACTTCTCTTGAGAATGCCTCACAAATATGCAGCCTTTCCAAGATAGAAGTGCACTGGAGTCAATTAATCATCTTTTGTGGCTTGCGGTTTTGGATGTTCAGTGCGATGCAGGAAATAAATGAACAAGTTGTGAAAGTGATGAAGGCAAGAATCACACATTGAAGGACAGCAGAAAAGGAGTCCAAGGAGTTCCTAACAGAGATACTATGAGAGAACTCTTTTTTTTTCTTCATCATTTATAGGAAGAGAGGAGTGGGGCTGTGGTGGGGAGGTGGACAGAAACACAAAAAAATGTGAAGATGGATTCCTCACCTAGTGGAGTGCTGAAGTTTAATGTGGATGGAGGATCAAAAGGAAAACCACACCCAACAGGGATAGGACATGTGCTTAGAAACGGAAGTGGAGATATATCATGTTCATTTCAGGTCTGGTTCAAGGAACCTAATGAAGCAAATGCTTTGGTAATCAGGGAGATGTTTAGGATTTTGAAAAGAAAATTCTCCAGCAGGCTGGTGATAAGAGGGGGATTCAGAAATGTGACTAAATGAGCATCAAGGAGGAAGATATTTTTCTACATTATGAAGGAGAGGTGGGTGCTAGTGGAGGCAGCTTCAAGTGAGTTTTAGCACATAATGGATGCTCTAGCAAATGTGGGGATTGAAAAAAATAACCCACGTGTAGTGTTGAATTAGGGAGGTTTGTGCTATGGAAGTTTTATGTATGACAGTATAACTCTGTCATCCTGACTGCTTTTTCCTGTTTTATTTTCTTTTCTGCACTCCTTTGCTTTCTGAATAAAATTTTCCATTGCCTAAAAAAAAAAAGGAAAAAGAAAAGAAAAGAAAGAAGGAAAGAAGAACAAGCAATTGAATTCCTAGATCACCTGGTCTTAGATAGAGATCGAATTCCATAGTCTGTCCACAAGGTGCTCCGGTTGAAAACAAGGTCAAGCTGCTTTTCAAGGACCCATGATGCCTGTATGAACCGGCATTTATAGTGAACATCATATTGCAACCCAGGTGACTCAATACAGCCTATCATGTGCAACTGAGAGGGGTGCTAATATCACAAGCCACACATCCATGCCCATTCACATGCTGCATGTGTAGATGTGGTACACATGAACAAGGGGATCCACAAAGTAGATCACCTGGCCTATAAATCAGGCTGTTCTACGCACCAGGTGAGTCCCATATGTGCAGAAATATTGATGGCTTAAAACACGCCAACAGTCCACATTTAGCATGAATGGGGATCCACCAGATGAGTGGTCTCCAGTCCATTTTCAGCCCAAGAAATTCAAATGACGGGCCTACCTCATGCACATCTTGGATGTAGCATGTGCACCACATCATTATTTCCAGTTATGTGGAAACGGCATGAAACAATGGTGTAATACTAACTGCTGTTTCATCAGACATTTCTTTCCCCCACTGTCACTGTTAAAGATTGGAACTTACAGGTGGGATTATCTTCATCATAAATGGGAAAAGGCTGACATAACCAACATGAGGAACAAAACCCAACTGTGGCCTTTCTGCTACTGCCCTGACAAGCACCCTCTTCAGATGGTTGTTGCTTGGTTCCATGACTTCATGCCATCTTAAGCGTACCTAAAATTATAATAAATAGGCATGAAAACACCATACAGGCTTAGAAATCATACAGAAGTTATAATTTTTAATATTTTATGATTATAGGATTGTTTAACATATAGAATTGGCAGGGAGAGGTAAAAAAGAACAAACTACCTATGGTGTTGCCACCCAAAAGAAATGCACTGTAGTGCATACTGTAGAGAGACTAAGGGCCTTTGTGTGGTTATTAGCATTTACTGGATGTAACACATATACAGGGAAGAGAAGAAATTCAGTATGATATGAGAAACAACTTATAACCGTTTCGTGCCATCCCAAATATGATCATTTTGAGGAATTGCAGATTCACCACCATGACAGGAGCTTACCAAGGTTGTGATTGGTGGGACTACCTTTACAAGGAACTTGCACAAGAAAAATCCAATGAAAATGGCTATGATACTCCAGAAGTAAATAAGATATACCTTTTCTGTGTGATTCCCAAAATCAAAATATGCTCCATAAGTAAGATCAAGGTGCATCTGCCAGGAAAGTTAGCACATTTAGCACCACCAAATATGAACTAAAGTTCCGAAATAAATGGTTTATGGGCTTGAAGTTTCATTCACAATATTCAGTGAAGTTACTTGAGGAAAAAACACCAAAAATTGAATTAGACACCTATACTTCATAGTCACAGAAAATTCCACAAACTGATGAGCTTGTAAATTCATTACAGCACATATAATTAAGGTAGCCCATACTGCCTTTCTGCCATCTAAAATAGCATGACTATAAAATATTTGGTCATGCTTCATGACAATATGAACTCGTGACTCCTACATCTTCTCCGAAGTGCATCATACTTAGCATTTTTGCATATAACCACCTACTTTTTCCAGAAAATTTCAAACAACATCATCATTGACAAAAAAACCATAGTCTTATACCATCAATCTGGGGTCAGCTAATATAGTTTATTCTAAAACTCCAAGGAACTATGAAAAACAGCAACCTAAATAGTTTCTGTGTGTGTGCATGCGCACAACACAATCCCTAAAAGACTGTCTACCACATAGAATAAACTATCGAACTAATATATGTTAAGTGCAGGTCACGTAACTCTCTGAACTAATCGATATCAATTTGCTTTGTACACTCATGAAACACTATATTAGAGGAGAAACAAATTGGCAGCTTGGTCAACACAGTACATTGGGATTGGAAGCTGAACTGTAAATGCCCTCTCTTCCACTGACTGTTTCAGCACAAACTCACATGCAGTTGCTCTATATTTTCAACTTTTTCCCTTTACTGTGCCGCAACAGCTATAAGTAGATAGGAGGTCATAAGGAGAACCATCCTAGTTTATATCAGAGTATCCAAAAAATCTCCAAGTAACCGTGGTGACTGTAAAGATCCTTCAACAAGAGACCCCTTAATATGCTGTAAAACTCTGTTCACTAGTTTGAGAGGATATGATTGAGAAGCGTGCATATACTGACCATACAACATAAGAGAGATCAGTTTTAGTGATAGATACGTAAGTTATTACCACCTATTTTCAGATACATTCTTGGAACATCTAGAAGATCATCAGGCAAATGAAGCCTTTGGATTCACTTCAAGCGGAGTATCTATTGGCTTAATACCCAAGTTCCCTCCAGCATGGAGATAATCTAGTGCATATTTTCTTGTCATAAAAGATGTCCCTCAATGACTTAGAAACGTCCACACAAAGGAAATGCTTAGATTTCCTAAATTTCTTGATATCAAACACTCTGGCCAAATGCCCCATAACAGATATAGAAACACTATCATCTCCACTCAAGACTTTAGTCAACATATACACTGAGATGAGTTGTCCCCTACATTTTTATTACAAACTGATTACAATTACACCATGCAAACCAAATGTGTAGTAATACACCATTAAACTTTTCAAACCAAGCTTGAGGCGACTGCGTCCAGCCATACAAAGCCTTCTTAAGCAACGTACTTTATGCTCCTCCACATGATGAATACCTAGGAGGATGCAACACGCAGATATCCTCATGCAAATCACCATGTAATAACGCATTCCAGAGTCCTGATATCTTACTGATGAACAGCTAGCCCTAATATACAACTACCGGAACCATCACTCATACAAATTTGAGCTTCACAACTAAGAAAAACATCTCCAAATAATCTTTACCATAAAACTGTGTAAAACCATTTGCTACTAATCTTCCTTCGTGATAATCCGAATTATATTTTAGAGAGTAAGCCCACTCACAGCCAACCGATTCCTTTCCCTCACGCAATTTAAAATCCACAAAACAGATAAGAGATCCAATTGTTTATTTGGCCTTCTAATATAGCAGGGTGACCGCTATAGTTTCCGGTTCTACAATTAACAAGATCTAATAGTTTATCAATTTGCTTGATATGATTTATTCTTTTGCCTATGTTGGCATGACTGACCATTTTAAATAGAATATTCTTTTTAGCATCACAAAGTGATGTTTAATCCATGCAGATGCACAATCACAACTCATTCTACAAAGCATGTTAAGGGGAAAGAAAAGACGTCTAGAACATTGTGATATGGTTAATGACTTAGAACTATAAATGCATAATTTCCATGGAAAAAATTAACAAATAGCTGAAAAGGAATCATGACGGGTAAGAGGTCATAAATGACTTGAGTTTACACTTACCTGATTAAGTGCCTCAAAATCTGAAAGCTGTTTAGCCATTGTGTAGTAACCCTGCATTTCAGGCCTATTAATCTAACACGTAATTATTAAAAACTCCAATAATTTATTTTTCAATTTCATACCTTCTCTTTAACATTTTTCATCCCAATAAGTTCTCCAATGGAATGCATGCAATCTGCGGCAAGAAGCATCCAGCATCTTAAATCCAAGTGGCGCTCATCCCCACTCGGGTGCGATGCACGTGGATAATCATCCAGCCCAGACATTAGAGTCTAGAAATAAAGAGCAACAATCAATGGGTCTGGTGACCATTAAAAGTACGAAGACCATGAGGTAAGAAAAGGCTAAAAACATGACAATATGAAAACCAGAAGATGAAATCATTGCATGTGCTTCCCATATTTGAGTTTTTGATAATGAAATTATATAACAGCATCAACAAAATGGACTGCTTCGCTTCACAAAAGGCAGATATGGCTGATGAGTAATGCCTACTATATTTTTGGTTGAACAGAAGGGTTCCGTCATTTTGCCATTGTTAGTGTTTCTAAAAGTCCTTACATTACCACTTTCGAGTTTTTTTTTTCAAATGAAGTGAACAGACACTTGTTCCTGTCTAAACAAGGTATGGTTCCCACCATTACTCTCAAAGAAGACAAGTGTGCTTGTCCTTAAAACAAGTTCTTCGTCCAGAAGCACGAGTCACGAGTGTATGGCATCTTACCCCCATCGAGGTTGCCAGCCCACTTCTGAACCTCCTTTTCAAGAAGAAAAGGCTTAGTAAATAAATATGCTATTTACTCTTAATTTTCTCTTTGCAGGGATCAAGGCAGTTCATTTGCTCCGTCAACAACTACCAATTATGATCGAGGAGACTGAATCACTATTTATACATAATTCTGTTCCTTGCATGACTTTTGACAGTCAACATATATAGAAGAATGCAAGATAGCTTGATTTAAAAATAATCTATCAACTAAAATTGCAAAAAATATACAAAAACCAAACAAGAACAATCTAGTCCAAGGATGAAGAAACTGGCATTTTTATTATATATTAGCAACCGTCCTAGGTCCTGAAAACAAATTCATGCAGAGAAAGCAAAGAGCTTGCAGTAGAATCACTTCAAGTTTGCTCACACGCTACTTTCTCATTCGGCTTTTAATGCACTTATACCTCCAAGAAACTTTCTTTCTGAATCAAGAATTAGATGTCTTCTAACACAGTTAAGAAAGAGCTCAGTACAATCACCTTCTAAGAATACCAACAGAAGAAAAATCCGAAAAAACTGTTCTAATTAAGGGAACAAGTGTATGAATTGCACAGGTTTGATAGAATTAGACTACTTAATGAGGGATTGAATTTCATAAGAGGCTTAAAATTTACGTTCTGAGGACGTGGGACAATTTGGATTATCCAAGCTCTCTATGATTCTGTACAAGATGTGCATTTTCAAAACACTTGGTCGGAAAATTTTGAAATAGTAGCATTACATTTTGTACAGGTATTAGGATGCCTAGTACCCCAGAAGGTACATTGGCATATTTACACAGTTCCAGTTCCTGCCTTGATGTTTGGCTGGCTCAGTGAAACATTCTTGCAGGTTTGAATACATCTTTCAGCACATAAGATTAAGTTGACTTATGTAGATACCTGGGTTGGCTTAAAGAGTTCTTTTTCATAAAAAAAAACTAAAAAAAAAACTTTAAAGAGTTTACACACGATGAATACAAAGCGGGGCAGATTTTAAACATTAAAACGAAGTATCACATACAACACAGAACAGATATGTTGCTTATTTTAAAGTATCCAGGTATCACTCACTCGAACAGAGGGTTGAGTCGTAAACAATCCAAAGCCTAGAGGCTTTAATGGAAAGGGTCCTATGGAGTTATCACCACGGGAAAGAAAGATTTAGCATGAAGAGAGAATGTTTTCAACGTCACAATTTTGAAGGAACAATCCATATTCATAGGGAAGCTTGATCCTCCAGCCCTATATTACAAGACTCGAACAGAACTACAGTTTGTCAGTTAATAGGCCATAACTTTCAATCCCTGTTAGAATTGCACTATTTTGGGCTCGTTGAATAGATAATTGAATAACCCATCAAATGCACTTAATTTCACAGCAATGGGACATTTGTTTGAGATATTAACTTCACTCATCTCTGAAAAAAACACAGGACTTAGCAAAGCTAAAACAACCTCTAAAGACTCCTATCAATACTTTGGTGTATAGCAATCTAATTGTACTGACCGCATAAGTTTTGGCACGCGCGCGCAGGAGAGTGCATAAGAGATTTATTTGTGGCTATGAGAAAAAGAATGTAGGAACCCTGGGAAGACATGTTATAAAAAAAAAAAAAACCAGGGATGGCATAAAGAAAACTTTGCTTATGGAAATACTGAATCCTAAAACGTGCATGCCCTAATAAGCATAGTTCAATAGGCAACCTTATATCTAGTAACCTCCATATACTGATAATTAAGCACCAGTTATGCTGCCATCAAACTAGTCTCTTCTCCATCAAGGATTCATCAACTTCGCCGTCAATGTAACATTATTCGATCTATTAACGGTTGCCTTTGTAAGTTTTGCTTCTCAACTCCGACATATTCAAAGTCATGCTCTCCATCACTCTAGAGTAAGGATCAAAATAGCGGTTACGGTGGGGGTTGGCCAAAACGCTACATAGCAAGCGATATGTAGCGGAACAGTGGTGTGAACTAAAAAAGTGGTCAAAAGATTTCAAAAAATATCCAAAAAATCCAGAATATTGGAAAATGTTAGAATTTGATGTTTTTTCCTATAGTAACTAAGATAGGGGGATGTACTGGTTCCTTTGATGCATTGAGGTTCTGAATTGTTTAATGACTATAAAACAACAATATTTACCTATTTTTTCACATGTTTTCATGCTAGTTATTCTAAGTTAGAAACTATCATGCATTTCTAAATTCATAATTCATAAGCAATTTAGCGTTACTATACATAACACATGATAAATAAATAAATTACAAAGTAATGCGTAAATAAAGCATAAAGTTCAAACCAAATGACAAACTAACTTCCATTAAATACAAACAATGTACACTTGTTGACCGTTGAGAAAACAATACCTCTACTAATACCAAAGGAGGCGTCTACTACAATATACCTAGAGAAGAGCCCTTGAGAGAAACTCTATATATTGGCTTCAATCCGGCAAAATCTTCTAATTTTTTTTAGTGTTCTTTTAAGCATGGAAGGGTAGAATAGTTGAGCATAGAAATGTTGCTTGAAAAGAAGAAAAGCAAAATAGAACCCCTACTATTTGTTTTAAAAAATTATGTAAAGTAGATGCCAGTCACGGTCTGTAGCGTGTCCGTAGCGGCCTATAGCAGTTTGTAGCAGGTCTATAGAGGACTGCAGTGGCCGTTACATTTGCTAGCGGCGATAAATTGTTTGTACACCGCTACGCCCGATATAGCAGCTGCTATGTATTTTGATCCATGCTCCAGAGTCTTAACATATCTTTCCTTGCAACCTCATTCAGGGCTTTGCCAGTCACCTGCTTATCGTAGTTCTTTGACCTTGAAACCTTTCGACACATCATGCAGGAGTTGTTTCTAGTCTTTTGCGTACATTTTCGAACCATTTGAAACACATTCAAAATTTTTTTTTTTCCTTCCGCTAAAGCTACCTGTAGGTTTCCCCTATGATAAACTCTTCTTGCCATTTCCTTTAAATACACATCCATCTTAACTGCGACACCCCGACCCTACCCTAATCGTGTTTAGTGTCTAATTAACCCTAATTAGATGCTTAATGGATGTTTTGAATGTATTCGGGCTTGGTTAGGTAGATTAGAAGGGGGTTTGACCATTGACTAGGTAGCATTGTGGCTTTTTGGGTATTTTGGATATTTTGGGTCCCGCGCGTGTGTTTTCTGTTTTTCAGAGGATTTTGGGTGCATTGCATAGGTCATGAGTTGCTCTTCAATTTTCGTGTTTTGACCCAACTCATATGAGCCCATTTAGACCCATTTATGATCCTAAGCCCTAAATTGTAAATTTCTATTAGATTTTGGACTTTCCTGCAAATAACAGAAACTTATGTATCCCTAGCTAAAACCCAAGAACCCTTCTTTCACTTCATTCTCATCTCCATTAGCAAGAGGCACCTAGGGTTCCTTTTCTATATCACTTCTCCTTCCATTTTCTTGCTTCTAAATCCCAAAGGAGAGGTTAGAGAGTGTCCTACTTCATCTTCTTCAAGCAAGAACCCATCTTCTCCACACTTCCTTTTCACTATTTCGTCTATTTGGGTAAGCTACCACTCTCAAATTCTTTCCCCTTGGTTGGAATCATCTCTAGAAGCCTAGATCTAATGAGGCATTTCAATCATCATTTCACCTCTTGTGTGTGTAGGGTTTTGTTTTGGGAGCACTAGATTTGGAGGTTTTGCGCTGGAAGCTTGGTAGTAAGTGAGATTTGAGTTCAAAGCACCCAAGGCAAGTAAACATTTATAATTTGTGTATGTTTCTCTCTATTTTGATTCTTGTAATGGATTTCATCCTAGATTACCCAAGTTATGGCTCATTTTGTTAAGTTGTTTTAATTTGATTCTAGATTTGTAAATGGGTTCGGTAATACTATGATTTAGGGTTTGATTTGAGGGAAAGTTGATTGTAGTAGTTTGGAGACCATTGGAGGCTCTTATTGCAAGTTTTGGACCTATGTATGAGGCTGGGAAGAGAAGGGTTCGGAATACCCTTGTAGTGGAATGAGACAGAAATTCGCACAGTTGAGCGTGCGCTCGAGCGCGTGGCTCCATGCTCAAGCAATAAATTTCTAGAGGGCGAACCCGCTTGAGCACGCCCATGGCCGCTCAAGTGTAGGTCATCCAAAGACCAGACCTGCTCGAGCGAGAATTTTCAAGAGAGCATGCCCGCTCGAGCGCGCCCACCTAGAAACTCAGGAACCTTAGAATTTTGTGTTTTTTGCCCTAGTTGACCCCAGTATGGAACCCATGTACCCTACTAACATGTCCAATGGTTTAATTAGTGTAAGAGAGTGTCGTTTGAGCGCATGCACACTCTCATGGAAACTCGTTTCTTGGACATCATGTACCCAGAACCCAAAGTGTTGTCTTGAGGCATTTAACGTCTCAAATTATGTAACACCAAGGGTCCTCATGTAGCCAAATGACGTCAGAAGCCTTAGAACTACATAGTGTTGGACGGTGAAGCCCACAAGTATTCCTAAAACTGTAGGATTGGCTTGTAATGCATCCTTGATTCCGTATATGACCTTTATGCATGCATTTTGCTTACATTTCTAGTACTCTCGCATGATATGTACATGCTTCTCGTGTCTATTTGCTTAGCTCATGTACCTCGTTGCATTACGTTATATGTTCCCTTATGCACTATGTATTTGCACATGTTCATAGACTATGTCGTGTTACGCACTTGTGATTATGGCTATGTACTCGTTCATGTTTATATCTTGTACATGCTTATGCTCACGTTTATGTCACTCCATGATGTGCACTGTACACTCTATTGCTTGAGTTGGCACCACTTAGCTTCGACCCTAGCACAGTCGGACCCAGCTGGGTGTGGGTATAGAAAATTTTCATGGACCTCTGCAGATGGGATTTTATGGGGGGCTGACCGGTACCTCAGGTCCATGATGGAGTTTCCGGGTCCTATGCCTCCTAGTGGTACGTCATGTTAAGTTATGTCATCCTCATGCTCTCATGTGATTTCATGTTTACATGCTTATGTGAGAGAATATAGCTCCTGTGGTTGTGCCACATTGTTATGTATGTCTATGCACTTATCATCTTTGATCCTTAAGTATCATGCTTATTCATGCACTAATTATGCCCAGATTACTCTCTTTGACTTCATATGATCTATCTTGTCATTTCTACTCATTTGATACGCATGTTATATTTGATACTTGTTTACCTTGCTTAGCTTAGTCTAATGGTGCTACACTTGGCGTTACAGGTAAGGACCACAACGCCACTGCCCAGGAGATCACGGAGGTTGAGGAGGAGACTCCTCAACAATTAGCCGAGTGGGCCCCGAGGATGTCTTTTAGACATCCGTTCGTTGAGTGGTCTGACGTCACATTTTGCCCATGACCGTGGCCTGGAGTGTCACACGTTTCTAGGAGTGTTGTTAGGATGTTTTATTTGGATATGTAAAACCTTAATTAATACTTTTCTTCCGCTGCTACTACTTTTCTTACTTCTTAACTTTGAAACTTGAACTTAAATTTATGCTTATGGACCTGTTTATGCTCTTATATCATGATTACATGTGTGAATGATGATGATCATGGATGGATATCTATTGTTGAAATATACAGGTGAATAATACAGGTATATGAAAATTTTAATCTCACACTTGATATCCTGTGGGAAAAACCGTTCATGGAATTCAATTGATCATCGAGTTGGCTCGAATTTCCACGCGGGCGTACGTCGCACTTTAAGATGAGAGAAATCTCAGGCTCGAGGTGTGACAAACATCTTATGGAAGTTTGCTTATGGAGCCTTGAAGATTTCACCAATGAATTGCAAGTACAAATTTCAAGAAATGAAGGAAACTCAAAAGGATAAAGTCAGATAGACAAGGGAAGTAAATGAGGTATTCTTCTTCATGTAATAAATTTTACCCTAAAAGAACCTTAGGGTAATTTGGACGGGGAAAACATGTTTCCATTAGGAATAGAGAGAGAAATCGGAGGTAGAGAATCTGTAAAGTGGAGAACCACCCCTAGTGCTTTACTCCCATTTGATGAAAATAGAGAAAAGTAATGAGGGTGTAACATTTATTAAATGAGAAAAAACAGAAAAGAGGAGGGGTTTTTTTTTTTTTTTTTTTGTCTTGGAAAAGGGTGTTTTCTCTACGTAGAGAGGAGAAACATTAGTCCCAGTTTTGAGGAGAAAAG
Organism: Persea americana; assembly: GCA_029852735.1. Taxonomy (NCBI): domain Eukaryota; kingdom Viridiplantae; phylum Streptophyta; class Magnoliopsida; order Laurales; family Lauraceae; genus Persea; species Persea americana. The sequence continues at coordinate 90,908,472 of CM056810.1, forward strand.
TTTCAAGGGGCGCATATTTCTCTGCTAAAGGGAGAGACAAACAGGAGTATTTCCTATTCTCTGTAGAAAAGGCATCTCTCCCCAATTTGTCTTCTTCTCATCTTGCCTACCACCATTAGAAGATGGTTATCCGCTCTACTACAGCCTCAGAATAATGAGGGAAAATTGGGAAGTCACGTGTACAGCTCCACCCTTCACACATTTGATAAAAGCAACCTTTCTAATAAGCCATTCCCTCTTTGCAAGGAAAATTCATAATAAGACCAAAAGATATAGAAGAGTCGGGTTGTTTCCCACTACATCTATATGGCAACTTATTGAGGTGTTTTACCCTTTGGAGTTCTAAGTTCTGATTGACTTTTATGTGTTTACAATGGAGAAAAGGGAGAGTGCAACTCAAATTCAGCAGCTGCAACAAGCATTGATTAGAGAATTAGAAGGAAAGAAAAAAATAGTCCGACACTCTAATAACAATAAGTGTCAGGAAGATATCTTCATATAGGCAAATAACAAGTCTACAGTACTGAAAGGATTTTTCTTTAAAAAAAAAAAAAAAAAAAAACCTTTGGGTTTAGCTCCCGAGTGGTCTTGTTGTCTCTCCCATGCCAATAGAAACTGTCTGTATCCTTCCCTGCAAATCAAAACATAACAATGGTCAAATGACAAGATATATATAATGAAACACATGTGCAAGAGTTCACAAGTTGGAAAAAGCAAGAATTACAAAAGATAATCCATCAAGGTTACGGAAACCTTTATTTAATTCTTGGTAGGTCACAGAAAACTTAAACGAACAATAAATCAAATATCTCAGTAGGGAGGACAGATGCAACTCTTCATCCTATAAAGTACCTAACAGATCTTGAGAGGCAGTCCCCTACCTAGTTTTCTACTTTCGATATTATAGTCAAAGAGATATTCCTCAATTTCTTTGTATTCTTTTTCACTTACAATCAGTAACAACATATTTTATAAGTTAATCAGAGTATTACAAAGAGAGAAATACAGTACAAGGGGACAGTATCATACAGCCTAATAAAATATACAAAGAAAGAGATACTCAAGAGGGAGACTCTCAGTGGAGGCTACAAATTGGATGAACCAAATCAAAAGACCCATATCACTGTTGGGGTTGAAATTATACTCTCATTTTTTAAGGCACATAAAGATATGGATTCCCTCGCCAACGAAAACCTTTGAAATTCACTGTCGTAACTTCAGCTGTTCTGCTTTGGCTTTTGCTTCTTTACTAAAATTCATAATTCCATTCAAAAGGAAAGAAAGTTTCTTTGAGTGTGCGCTTGCATGTGCGGTGATGGTGTCCGTTTTTACCAGGTTTTCTTTTCTTTTCTTTTCTCTTCTGTTTTTAGGGGGTGTGGGGGCTGATACACCTATGATCGTGCCAACCTGATAAGTGGATGGATCTCAGACATGCGTGCAATTTCTTCACTTGCTATGTATACATTTTGCGAGTGCAATTAGTGAGGTTCTTTATTAAATCAATATCTCTGCTAATGATGTTTTCGAAGAAACTCCTACGATCACATTTTAGATTTTTATTGATCTAGAACATATTAAATCACATTACAGTATTTTAAAAACTAGCATAAAAAATCTCAATACAATACATTAGAAAGAAAAAAAAAATCCAACACTACCTTTTTGTGTAGTATTGAACCAATTGAACCATGCCTCAAGACGCACAAAAGCCCTCTCCAGGAATGCAGAAATCTGGTTGTTTTCTGCATCTGTAAATTTGTTTCTCTTAATGCCACTCACTAGATCTGGGGAGAAAAGAAAATCTCAAATTAAATAGGAATTCCATTTATAGAAAATGTTCAGAACTGAAGCACGGATAGGTTAAAATTATTTGTAATGGAGAAGTACAAATATGTCAGGGCAGCAACTATAGTTACAATCCATTTTTCAGAAGTGTAAAAACCACACCAAATATAATTCTGAACTGAAGCATGGATAGGTTAAAATTCTAAGTAATTGTAACAGAGAAGTACAAATATATGAGTGTAGCAACTGTATGGAGAATCCATATTTTTCATAAGGTTAAAACCACACCAAAGACAGTTTAGAATGATTTGATACAGAAGATGCTTTCATGCAAGAATATGAAAACTAGAATTTAGAAAATATCATTCAAATTTCAAATAACATGATCCACCAAAAATTATAGCTTTAACCAGAATATGGGATGTCAAAGCTTTAAAAATCTAAGCAGCATCAGGGCCTTGGATTGTTTGGCAGGATGACAATCATGATAATCTACAGGTGCTTTAAAACATTTGTTTGGATTGAAAAATAAGGTGGATGGTGTTTTTGTCTTTTAATTTTAACATGAAAATTTAATTAGAAAACAACAGTAAAAAACATTAAAAAAAAATGTTACTAGAACTACTACAAAATGATGCTCTGAAAAAAGAGGAGAGGACAATATTAGAACTCTCTTTTACCAATCTATCTGCATCTCCATTCCCTTCATATGAAACATCAAATATGATTTAAAATGAAGAACCACTACAAAAAAATGCTCTAAACAAAGAGGACAATATTAGAACCCTCTTTTACCCATCTCTCTACATCACCATTCCCTTCATGTGAAACATCAAATATGATTTCAAATGAAATGGCCCCCAATATCTAGAACAACATCTAGAACATGAATTGCTTCCATTGAATCCGACATCACCCATCAAAACAAGCAAGATCCTAGAGCCCACTGCAAAGCACTGTAAAGAGACTATTTATTTATTACAATTAGAATTAAGACGAAAGTGTAATTGATACTAAAGAGGGAGTGTAAATATTGCACGCTTTTTTATAAAATTTACAGATTGCCGGCAAGCAAAATACACAAAAATCCAGTCTTCTTTTCTACTTATTCTACAATCTATCTATCAACACAACTCCATGCCAACGATGTCAACCTTGTATTGGTGTTCTGATAGCAATCAATAAGGAATTCTGGCCATCTTCTTTCCTTCCATGGCAGACATCAGATATCGTACTTTACTGGGGGTGGGGGTGGGGGGGGGGGGGGGGGGGGGGGGGGTGTGCGCGTTTGGATGTGAGCATTTCTGACATGGGTTCTTGAAATGCAAGGATTTTGGTAACCACATCAGGTATCTCACGTTTGGATAGGCATGAATTGGCCTTTTTTGCAGAGTCCATGGATTTGTGAATCTATAAGAAGTCTGGAGTTTAAGCCAGAAAAATCCACCCTCATACCCTGTTAATCTAGAATACCAATTACCTAAATCCATGGCTTGAATTTTCTTCACCTCAACACCATATCAATATGGATGATTTATATTATTATATCATATAAGTAAAATATTTATAATAAATATATATTGGATAGGGGTGTCAATGGACCCCAGTTACCATATTACCCATAGGACGAGACTAGAAGAATCACGCTATTTAGCCTGACTGATGGATAATTGGGTCAGGGTACACTGTTTGAGTTTGAGTCCATCAGATCCGTACTAGCACAGCAGCAAGTCACCTCAGCCTCACAAGGGTCCTCACTTAGAGGTACTGCTAGACCGGTGATCCAATCTCTTGGAATTGATGACCCAATCTAGCAATACACATATATTAGGTTAATATTCAAACATGTAATAACTTTAGTTCAAAGTCGGGTGTTAAGTCCAGGGAATTGCACCATTTAAGCATCATTTTAGGGTGAATTAGGGACTTAATTAGGTTAAATGCATCAATTTTCAATTAATTTCATGCATTTTCACTTAGGAATTGAAATTTCCACATTTTTCACACATTTTTTGCATTACTTAGTATTTTATGCAATTTTTCTTCAAAAAGTCCTAGTTGAAGTAAAACTTTGCCCGGACGGGTCCCGCTTCAAAATAGGCTCTTCGGCATTTTACGGGTTGAATTAGAATGTGAAGGAAATGTAGGACCCGCAAAACCCTAGAGAAGACTTGGAGAACAGTCCTAGGTGCATCGGGACTTGGCACTAGGACACACATCCCTATGGGACTTCCCACACTCTCCCCCGAATCCGGGAAGATTCCAGAAGCCTCTGGATTATTCCCCTATCCTTATCTCTCAGGAAGTTTGAAAGTTGCAGAAATTATCAACAAAGAGAGAATGAGCAAACTGAAGCTAGAAGCGGCCCCACCTCATCTTGGACATCCCACTCCCTCTCTCTTTCTTATCTTGAGCATCAAATAATTTTACCTCTCTATCTCTCTCAGTCCCATCCAGATTTGAAGCTAAGATAAGAAGAGAGATAGAGTTGGACTCAAACTGAAAGAAGGCACAAGAAACAAAGAAGCAGAGTCCAAGAAGGACTCCACACATGTATGGGACATCCAACACTCTCCCGTGGGCCCCATCTCTCATGCATGAAAGAGTCCTATTGCAAGAAGAAAGTCAGCCCCATTTTTCTCAGGACAGCCTATCGTAAAAATGACCATAACTTTCAATTCAACCGTCAGATCGGTGAAATTTACCTACGATTGAAAAGCTTATTCAGAGTAGATGTCCGTGGAAACCAAGATATGAAAATCAGATCTTAAATGACCAAGTTATGACCTCGGGAAGTTGGCTGTAAATTTTCTACTCGGGAACAAATGTTCATTATCAAAGGTGGGCCCAATTCTTTTGCAAGTTTTAGTTCAAGGAGGTGTGTGTGCAAAGAATTCCAAGAATTCAGATTCATCTAGAAAGTTTTCTCCTATCTCATCCAGTTTTTCAAATTTGAAGCCAACCAGAAGATCCTGGAGATAAAATTCTATCTCTCAAAGAGTCCAAGGGAAGCAACTATGGGGGCTCAAAAACTATAAAAAGGGAGCCATATGGGACGTCCACTCCATTCTCTCTCCTCACTCTTTTCTTTCCCTAATTAATGTAATTTAAGAATTATTTTCGAGTATTTTGCAGCCCTGTTCGAGAAATTAGGATTTTTAGAAGAGAGATTTCTGAGAGACCATTGTAAAAGGAGATGCTATCAATTTCTGAAGTTCTTTTCAATGGCTGGCTAGATTTCTAGATTGGAGCACACAGATGAAGATAAGTAGATCTTTGATTTAATCTATGTGATTTTTCTATTTCTTTCTTGTCTCTTCTAAATAAATGTTCTATTAGAATAATAGATCTGGCTTCATGCCTTGGCAGCGTCTGTTTTGATTTCTAATGAAAATAGTTTGATGATTTATGCCTATTTTGATAGATTATGCGTAGGATTGAGATCCTTTGATTGTTTATGCTTAATTTGATAAGTCACGCTTATGATTTTTCATTCTTTTATGAGGTAAAAGAGGTGTTGGGTGGTGATCTTATTCTTTTTATTAAAAATTGGTTTTTGCGAAAGACAAATCCTCCGGATCAGAAACATTGATTTGTTTCATATCTGAGTTATTTTGAGAGAAAGAGTAGAATAATTGCATGGATGGATAAATTATCTTGCTTAGTGGATTTGGGATGCTTTGATCTATTTTCTATATTGAATTCTCTATACTTTTGATTAGTTGGTGTTTCTTACCTTTTCTAGTTTTTCTTGGATCTCAATTATTTTTTCTTAATCTTAGATAAAAAAAGGTTAAGATTTTTATTTTTAACTTAGTGGTGCTCCTTGTGGGACCGACCTGTATTTGCCACTGTCTCAACAAGACAACTGTGCACTTGTAGTTATTTTATTGGATTGATTTAATCACACATCATTGGGCCCGAACTAGGTCTAGGTATGTCTCCAAGAACAAAACCCTTTAATCACGTCTGAGTTGGTCCATTGACACGATGGGATCAGACCAATCTATCAATACAAAATAATATGTATATTATTATTATATATTATAAAATATTTTGTGAATTGTATTAAATATATAATAATATACTCAGGATTTGAGTCGTGCTTGGAGTCAGCTTGATCGAATCTGGACCAGTGGAGTTGGGAGCAAAACCAATACATTAGACACATCTTAGGTCTGGGTAAAAAAACATTCAGTCCGATTGTGGTGATATTTTTTATAATATGTTGAAGTTGAAAAGAGTTTTTAGAAAGAATAATTTTCTATATAGTGTGATAATAATTTCACATTTTATAATGAGTGAAACACCGGTACAGAAAGTATCTGACAGAATCTCAGTGTTTATTCATTAGCTCGCTCTTTGAATGGTTAGAATGGCAGATAGGTGGAGAAGAGCTGCGAGTTTTTGTGTGAAAGGATTAAATTCTCTATTGTGAGTTGGGTATTGATCAATCCCAGGTTCCAAGGCCCCTCAGTTGATCAAATCATGCTAAATTGGAAAGAAGTTGCTGGGTAAAATGTGGGCTTGTAGCGTCTGTATTATTTCCCTGCTTCCTTTTCTTGTAGTGTCTGTCTTGGTGGTGTTCTTGTATTGTTTGTATTTCTTGTAGTCCTTTGGGTGTTTAGCTTCTCAGTATAGTTCTCACGTACTGCTTGCTTCTCTCTCTAATGAAAGTAACCATTCAAAAAAAAACAAAAAAACAAAAAAAAAAGAAAAGGAATGGTTAGAGTGGCAGATGGTTCACATGTTTATTTAAGGAGGAAAGAGGCGTCTTAGTTGAACTCCGCATGTATCAGTTCTGGTTCAACTGGGTCGGACCAGTAGGTGCAGTCAGCAGTCGGTTATTACAACAGTATATTTTTCTATCAGAATGCCAGAGTGGAGCAAACAATACTCACGTCCTTGGTTCTTCAAAAGTTCTTTGTGAAATGTTAATTCCAATCATGTCACTCCCACTCAATGGATCAGAAGTTTCAAGCTAATAGACAGGGTGAGCTTTGTCTTTGTATTCGCCATTGGCGACACGACATTTTTTTATGACTACAAGGTACTGTCTTACCTGTCAATTTCTAGGAAGATTCCCTCTTTTTTTTTTCTTTTTTTTTTTTTTTTCTTTTTTGTTTTTGATATTTCTTCATAAATTAAAAACAAAAAAACACAAGAAACAATATATTTATGATTTACATTCTTTTGCTATGGGTCTGACGAAATTTGAGAAGTTACATATATGCTCCCTGACGTACATTTGGCATGTAAGGGCGGCAATGGTGATGATACCAATTCAGTCTCAAATTACCTACCAATAACAAAGCAAAGAAAAGAAAGCATCACACATAAACAATACCTTACATAAAAATAAGAATCTGTAGAGCGAATCAAATGCACAAGCACTTGCTCTTTTCAACCATTTGAAGTGGAAACATATTAAAAAATGATCTAGTTCTGGATAACTATTGTTTCACATGACTTTAAAATGTAGAAAAGAAGTACCTAAGGTGGTTGATCAAGTCTAATAATGAAGTAGAACAATGTAGAAGGTAAGTAATAAACATTACCACGTAAAACAAGGAACAAAGTTGGTGGATTTGCGTTCGTTGGGTTCTGAAGGACAAATTCCTCTGGGACTTTACTGCAGATATTCCAGAGCAGTTGTATGAAATCTATCTAGTAACAGAAAAAATAAAGTTTGAATATGGTTACGGGTAAGAAACTATTTATCCAAGACGATATGTATCACCTTAGAGCTTCAGCGCCAAGGATTTGTTCCCGTGGAATCCATCCATCTGCATTCATTAGATCTAACCAATGTCCAATGATATCCAAGCAAATCCCAATGTCCCAGCGCCTGGTCAAGAAATAGCCAGCACACATGCACACCAATGATTCAATGACATTGATAACATTAGATATGAGCCCAAAATATACTATAAATGTGTAAACCATGCACCGCAAGTAACCAAACAACAGTGCATTAGAAGGTACAATCGTCAATAACATTTAAGTGAACCAAGCATCCACAAACTAACCAAATAAGCAGCTGGTGAAAACCTTCATCCCATAGAAAACCTCTTGGAAAGAAGGGGCGACTTGGAACTGCCGAGTAAAGTGCAGCTGGCCAGTAAGGAACGTACTTCTTGCCATTATCAAGCTACAATAAAAGGTCACCCCAAAAAGATATAAATAGTTTCAAAGTTTTGAAGGTTAACTTTCGAAAATACAAACAAATGGCACTATCATCAAGATAAACAGTGCACATGAAGTTAATGTTTAATCAGAAGAGGGATAAACAATGACATATGGACAAAAATAAACATTAACATTTCCAACTGACATTGAAAAACAAGATAGAATAAGGACAACATCATCTTTACTAGAACTGATAATAGTTGCGAACAAATCTTAGGTCCTAAATCTATATTTTAATGAAATTACACGAAGAATTGAGAGGAATTCCCCAAAACTTTCATGGTAATGCAGACTGAAAGAAGAGGAGAAGAGAGAAATTAAAACGAGACACCAAATTGAAGCACCAAGCCACCTAGATGCCTGATATATAAATACAATGTTAAATTCCACAAGGGTCATCAAACACGGAAGCAATATAACAAAAAGACAATCTAGTGGTTAGCTCAACCAAGTGATTCATGTTTCTGAGTTTAGGAGAAAACTCAGGCAACCATTCCAGTCGCCTAGCCTCAATAGAACCTCCTCAATGTTGAAACAAACATTCTGTTGAACAACAACATTCCACATAAGTGTCATCACAACACAACATCCTACACCCACAAACAGATTAATGATAAGAAAAAATCTCCTGACCAAAAACTCCCCAACAAATCATCCTAGCTGAATGAAAAAGCCAGGAAAACCATAACTGGCCAGGCCAATAAAAAATGATTCTAGACCATGAACATGAAATTGTCCTCTCAACTGAAATCCAACATCAACAAACCAACGACAATCAGTTCAATCACGTGTTACAAGTAAATGAGTACTTGACCAAGTTAGAAAGACCCAAACAAGCCTGAAAGAAGTGAAGAGATAACCTCGGAGACCCATGTTTTGCATGCACAAGGACTCCTGGTCCATGAGTGAGTGGGTAGTGGGTACACGGCAGTCCACGTGTAGTGTGGGAGCACTATTACCCCATCAATGGGGTCATCTCCCATGGACAGGACTTGCTTGTTTTGAGACTATTTATTCACTGTTATTAGTTGTTTTGGTTATTCACTGAAGCAGTATGGGTATTAGACTTCTTTATCATTATTACACTATAAGGGATAACATTCAAACATCTTAACCATAGCTGATGGGATCTAAAGTTTCGAGCACATTATTATTCTTTTTTCTTTTTATGGTGAGGTATCCCTATGGAATTTGACCCAAAAGGACTAATCCCCTGGGTGCACATTATTATTCTTAAGATTCCATAATGTCTTTTCTTCATTATTTTATCTAATGCAAGTATCTAGGATTTGGCTGCATAACCTACTGACCTTGCGTCTGCGAATGTGACCCGAACAATTGGAATATTTACATGTAAATTGAACGGGTCCAAATATTAGAACCATAGATAATCTTTTAATTTGAGTCCTTCAGGGTTCAGGGACCTGTCTTCATCCCTGCCCATGAGCCATGTCATCACCAAAACACCAAAAGAGCAGCCCATCTAAACTCTAGTCTTGACATACATCATTATATAGAGAGGAATTTCATAATTTCACCTTCTACTCTACATCCATAAGACTCACCATAATACAGTCATCAACGACAATGATAATTATATTAGTCTAATTCAAGGAGCTTGTCATCCCATGAAAAAGTCATGCATTATTGTTACCATCGTTTAGGCCAGTTCGATAATAATGGTGGACGTCATTATTTCATGATGTCTGGCAATCCCTTCTTTCAAAGGAAAGATTCTCTGAAAAATATACTTCCATATGTTACCTTCTGGCAATTGGTGCAAAACTCCAATATTTAAAAGAGACGCTATCCCCATTCACGAAAAAAGAAAGAAAGGCAAAGAAAATAGGTTAATTTGGGAGATAGCAACAAAGGAGTTTGTTGGCTTCCATAAGGTGGAAAGACCATGGATGGGTGACTTTCTCCTGTGGGAGTCCGCAGAGAACGCAGTGTGCGAACTTCGGTGGGCGCCTCTAATTCAAGGGGGCTTGCTTTTGTAGTGGGGATAAGAATAGAAAATATGCAGAGAACCAATGTAAATCAACCCAAATAACTGACTTTAAAGCCTTGCTCAGTCACTTGAGTCACACAAAAAAAAGGGAGAGGGAGGAAAAAAGCACTGTGTGCTTTTATTCAATACAAACAACTACTGACTGTTGACCATTGCCACCTATATATAAAGCAAAAGGAACCTCAAAACCCCAGAAAAACCCTAGCAATTGCTTTCCTACTATTTTTGGACTCTTAGATATTGTTTCCTAATCAACAAGACCACAACTTACTAGAAAAAATGATGAAATTTGACAAAATTCCATATTCTGGTTGTTCTAGACCACTTATACAAGATAGGCTGTGGGCCCCACATGGCCAATCTAATGTTGAAAGCCACCATACAACCTGCAAGAAGACTCCCAGGTGATCCTAATGAGGTAGGTTTCAACTGGGTTGGGCTTGGTTTGACCCAAAAACCCATCCTCCAAACACTGCGCACCATACTGCCCTTTTTAACAATCCAGCATGTATAAAATTTGCACAAAAGCCCCTGCCTTCTTTTCTTTTCTCAAAGCAATCCCTTCAATTCAGTTTTAAAGCAAAATATGGACTGTTTGGGGCCCGAGATCTTGTCAATTCTTGATTAAGTGCTTGCGGGCCTTCTTGTGATGCTCAATCCAATCCATGTAGGCTTTGGTGACTTCAAGTTCTTGATCAAAATTCCATTCAGCATCAAAAGCCCTCAATGCCACTTGTATAGACTCCAGTGGTAGAGAATTTCGCTCATAAGGATATTGATAGGAGAAGGGAATACAAGGATCTTAATCATGAACAACAGGATCCTTGGGAAGCCTTACGAAGTTATGCATCATGTCCGACATGACTTGTGATGGGTTTAGAAGTTGTGATACCAATACTGCTTTGTGATAAGTACAGGTCAGGTTGAGTTTGATATTGGTTATTTCTTTATAGAAAAAAAAAATTGTACACATTTCATGCACACAAGAAGACTTGAAGCTGCAGTCAACAATCCTACGTTTGCAAGTGCTCACGGCCAACTATGCTACACAGGTTTTATGTATTATAATTTCTAATTAATATCAAAATCAGCCAGACAAAGTCGGACGAGGTGGGGCAACTAGAACCTGAACTCGACTTGGGTCAAAATCTAAAAACTTATACTCCTCTAAAACCTGAAAAACCCACTACCAAACCCGCCCCCAATAGGGGTGGAATGAGATGGGTAGGGATGGGTCCCCCGTTCAACCCGACCTTTTGCCATCCCCACCTATGCCTTCATTCTTTTTTATTCTTTTTTTTTCTTCTGAGAAGGTTAGAATATATTGATCAAATGGAAAAATAAAGCAGCAGAACAAGGTTGACTCGCTTAAAATAAAAAAAGCCAAACATCAAACATAATAAAATCTATGGAACATCATTGCTTGGCATAGTGTTTCATTGATCTAATCTACAACCTCTCATGGATAGAAAGAAGTGCCAAAGGCCATCATATAGGACAAGCATAATCACCTTCCACCATTCATAACTCCCTGCACCATTGTTTTAAAAATCAGCTGAGTCTGGGTTGACTCAGACTTAGCAGGTGCCGAGTTGACTCACTCTCCCAAGTCCAATGGTTAGTTGAGTCACATTGTTTTTAGGCCCTAAACACACTTATTTCCTATTTCTCTATTTTGAAAAGTCTATGGGAGGCTCTTAAGGAAAATTTTCACTGATTCTAGAAGATGAAAACTACTTTTTAAGATCAAGTATTTGAAGATCAATCGTACTATTCATCCGACAGAATGAAATACAAATGTATATAATTATACTAACTTTACTTCATTGTTAAAAATAATAAATGAATGAAAGACAAGTCTTACAATTATAGATTCAAACCTATATTTTCTATTTTCTAGACTTTCTGTTATTTTTCATAATTTTTTTAAAAAAATTATTGGGGTCAAGGGTGAAACTCGGTCCAACTTGACTGAAGGGGAAGCAACTCACAACAGGGTCGACTGGCATTTTTATTATCTCTTGTAGGTGTTAAGATTAGCTGAACAGTTCTCCACATGACTTTATCTGTTGTTACAATTGTGGGTGTTAAGATTAGCTGAACAGTTCTCAATTGTGTGTCTTTCCCATGTTTCTCTTCTATATTTTACTTTGAATAAATTCTTCTTATTTAAAGAAAGGCTAGTTTTAGTGATATGTCACATTAACATCTGCAACATAAAAATATTAAGTCCTCATCAGCATCCAACATACTAATACGTCTAATACCAAAGTAAGCATCCACTTTAAGAAAAGGCAGATAATAATATCAATCTAACAGAAGGGCAGACACTTACCTTAGAATCCGTTGGAAGGGCAATTCTTGACTGGCCATAGAAGTAGCCAATGCCTCCCAGCATATTCCCAATAGCAGCCCTACCAACAGTCACTGATTCAGAATCAACCTGAAGGTGTGATAAGATCATTCAGAACTATTGAAAACTAAAAAAATGTAAGAGAACAACGGCAAGTTAAACTTCTATATTTCTATCAAAGGTTACAAGAGATCTAAACTATAATCAGAAACAGATGACATACAAAGTTTAATTCCGCATCAACGAGAAGTTCCCATAAAAGCAAATATATAATTATTATAATAAAAATCTCGCAAAACAAAAATGCACTGCAAAGAATAGAACATCATAATAATATGAAATCACACAGTGAGCAATAAATTTACACTAAAAGGAAATCCTTGCTTCAGAGGCTTGCAAGAGATCAATCTTACCATCATCATCTGATAATAATGATGAACATCATCACCATTATACGTACCACTATGGACATCAAATGTACATAAGAGGAAATCATTCTATGGTAGACCAATGATGATTCACAATGGCTGCATAATTAATGTATGGATATGGTTGTTTAATATTTGGAAATGAAAAATAAATAACTCTTGTTGGAAGACTGCTACAAAGCAACCTAGCCAAGGATAGCGTCAACCGTCTTATAACTTTGGGACTGTACCAAGGACATAGGCAAATCATTGCTCAGAACCACGGTTACTCACCATCATGGTCGACCCCAACAAGAAATACAAAAATTCATCTAATAAAAAGGGCATTTGCCCATTATTTAAGAGGGAAAGAGAAGTAGAAGGGAAAACGAGAAAGGGAAAGGAGGAGGAAGAGATGTAGCCGCAGTTGCAGGAGCACTAGTAGCCAGCAGCTGTAGCATGCAGCAGTAGCAATTCTCCCTCTCTCTCTCTCTCTCTCTCAAGTGGGTTTCTCCAGCCAATACAGTCATTATGTGAAAAATAAGAGTCATGACAGCCGAGATTTTGTTGGTGATACAGTCTATGCCCGATATCCCAGCAAGATACCATTGCAGTCCCAGTTGATTCCAGATTTCTATCGGCCACTAGTAATGTATTGACTGATATATTAGACCATGACGGCACGCCAACTCCCTCTTCCCATACTCATTGACAATGACTTGTTACCATAGACCATCAATTTCTACTCCAAATCTCCACCACCACTTGCTCATGTGGGCCCAATTGGAACCTACCCTTCAGAATTTGCATTGGATGCTATCGGTTTCGTTTGCCAACCCTCTTGTCATCTTAAACTAGGACATAGTCACTTGATCAGCGTTATGCACACACTTAGGAACAAATATTGCCTTATCCACCAAGATAACTCCTCATATATCAACATTGGGTTCCCTCGCTTTAGACCGCATATTCATTCCGAGGGAGAACAAGGTACTTGACAGGGAACGAACTGACCTTGTAGTCAAGTCTACCGCTAATAATTTGACCTCAAATCTTCAAAATCAATACCCATCATGCAACTCTTATAGAGCCTGATTTTGTGACCCAACACCTCTTTGAATCATGTAAGAATAACCATCATGGTACCCAAATCTACCTCATTTGTTTTTGAAAAGATCATCATACCATAAACAAACTATAAGAGAGAAATCTCAAAGCCCCATCACCTAAACTTTAATCCCTGTTCTCCGGTTCTAAGAAAGAGGGCTCCAAAACTTTCTGCAGCAATTGTAAATAAAAATGAGGAAACTGGATCCACATGCCTACGCCCTTTGGACACTTTGAAAAATCCAGGTGGGAGATCCATGGACGAGTACAATAAAACGATCAAGATACGCAATTTAGATCCAACCTCTCCACTTTGACACAAATCCCATGCGCCCATTCTATCAAGCATGGATGAAAATAGCGGCCGCTACGCTATATCGGCCGTAATGGCCGCCACCGCTACGCTACGGCCGATTTATCGGCCGCCGCACCCGTAGCGGCCGCAACGTCCGCTACAGGGCCGCTATGGCCGCTACAAGCCCGTTACGGGCCGCTACGACTACTACGGGGCCGCTACGGGGTGAGAAAAATTCCTACTTTTCAATTTTTTTTTAAAAAGCATAATAAGACTTATTTATTTTCTTCTTCTCTTCAAATAACATTTCTACACAACTCTTCTACCCTTTTATTTTTAAAAGAACACAAAAAAGCACATGATCTTGCCGAATTACAGTCAATACAGAGAGTTCTTCTCTAAGTACATCCTATTAGACACCCCCTTTGGTAGATGTATTTTTTTCTCTAGGTACTCTTAAGTCTTGATTTCATGACATATTTTTTTCTTTTATGAGCCTTTCATTAGTTTCTAAGTTAGCATAACCAAGCAACATGAGCATATGTGAAAAAAATGATCATTACTATTATTTTCTATTTATACAACGATACAGGACCTCATATAGTGAGGGGACCGCTACGCCCCCTTACCTTAGTTACTTTTGCAAAAAAAATACATTTTCTCTCATTTTCCAATATTCTAGATTTTCTAGAATTTTTTCATATTTTTTTGACGATTTTTCCAAATCGCACCACTACGCCGCTACGTAGCGCCGCTACGCTACGTATCGCCCGCTACGTAGCGTTTTGGTTGCAGGCCGCTACGCCCGCCGCTACCGCTATTTTCATCCTTGCTATCAAGCATGTATGCTAGGAAGACAACATGATCATAGGCCTTCCTTACAACTACCTTTCTCAGCTGTTCTTCTGGAATGGAAAACTTCATTGGCAACCACAACACCATCTAAATATCTGCCTACCTACCATGATCGCCCTTGGAAAAGAGCAAAAGATAAATAGCAATACCTTCTTTAACTAAATGACGAACACCTCAGCTAACAGTTAATTTCTGTAACCCATCAAGCTAATGGGTTTATAGTCTTTCAGCTGAATGGGACTAGGAATTTTAGACATCGGCGTGATGAAAGTAGAACTTTAGCTTATTCTAGAGCGTATCAGTTATCACTAACGAAGAATTCAGAGGAAAAGTCTAGAAGAAGTCCCATGTCACTTTGATTAAATAGAAACTAAAAGCAGCAGCGCCTGAACCTTATTATTATTATTATTATTATTATTATTATTTTATAACAGCACCTGAACCTTAACCCCCGCACAATTTTTAAGAGTTTCTTTCATTTTTGACGAGGAAACTCACTTCCAAATAGCACACTTTATCATAAGAGAGAGTGGGAAAAGAAATACCACCAATCTTTGGCCTCTATCCTGTGTTCTTTCAAGAACAAATTCAGGGGAAAAAAGGGAAACCATGACCCCTTTTTTTCTTTTTCTTCTTTTTTTTTTTCTTTTTCTTTTTTGGGTATCCCAGCTAAGAGGATGGGTCCCTGAGAGGCTGCACATGTGAGGCAATGGGAATTTGCACAAGCAAGGAGTGATAACTTGGACGTGCGAGGTAATAGGAACTCGCACATGCGAGGAGTAACAACTTGCACATGTGAGGAGTGGGGGGTGGCCAAATCTCTTGTTGCTCTTTGGGTCCTATATAATTTGCCTTAGGGGTCATTTGACATTTACGCATGAGGAGCGTAAATGCAATTTACATATATAATTGTTGAATTTGTAAATTTAAGTACGTATAAAGGCTTTACAATAAGCATGTTGTGCAAGCACAACATTTCTAATAAATGGTAGGGGTAAAGTAACAACCAAGATAAAAATAATAAATAAATAAATCCATAACATATAAGCAAATAAACTTGTGTGATACCTCATCTGTTACATTGAAACATCTTCTATATTTGTCTTCAAACTCTTTTTGTTTCACATTTAATTGATTAGTCAATAGTGCTCCTGAAATATAAAGTAGAAGACAGGAAAATTAAAAGTGTAAATAATGAAGATGAACTAAAAAAAGACAATCAAGACAAAATCTAAAAACTGTGATGAATCCTCTATGATCATAAGGTGTCACATGCCCAAGGTCAAGACAAAATCTAAAAACTGTGATAAGTCCTCTATGATCATAACCAAGGTCCATGGCAAGTACACACAACGTGGTGAGACATGCAATGGCAGGAAGAGAGGGTTTGGAGTCACTTGTACATCATGGCCATTCAAGCAGTGTGACGCTAAAATATGATTGGAAGGACAGAAGGATACAGATTGATCAATAAAGATCTTGTAGGGTCAGGAATAATCTATAAATCTCTATTGAAGTCTTGAATCATGTTGGAATATTTAGAATGTGCTTGTAAACTATAGAAATGTATAGAGTATTCTATAATGTGGACAAGTCACAGAATAGAGTAGAGTTGAAACAACTTTCCTATAGTAGGGTATAGAAGGTTCTCATCCGTTGGGTAAGTGACGTGGAAAAATCAAGGCCATTGTTTGAACAGAATACGGCTATAAATAGGGTAGCCTATCAAGAAAGTTTGAAGAATCAATAGATGCTTTCATTTCTGTGAGTTTTCTCACTTCTTGGTGTGTGAGTGTGCAAAGCCTTTGGTGTGATTCTTGGTCTAAGGGCTAGACTGCTGTTAGGGAAGACTGATACACTAGCGCACAAGGCAAAATCAAGTGCATCACGGGCTAGAATTAAGGGGATTCTCACAACCCATGACATACAGGTGGGCACACGAGCATCATTCAACTATCGAATATCACAAGCAACTTAACAAGGACATGATGCATACTAGGAAGTGTCAAATTCATCTAGGAAATACTCAACAAAGTTGCTGTAAACGAAATTTTAGGTTAATTCATACAAAACTAGTTTGCCTACAGCCATACCAGTTAAAGGAGAGAGGGGAAAAAAAAGTTCCTGAATCTGTTCCAAAGGAATCCCATCATGAGACGGTCCAAGAGACATGTATTCGGAATAGAAGTTCCATATGCAGAATTATCAAGATCCAACATAAGTTTGAACCCCCTGATCGATCACTCACGAATGCATCAAACATACAAGATCAAGACAAAAGGGGCCCCTATCACCAAAATGACTTCATAAAAACTAACGAACAGAGAGTTCTGAGCTTTCTTGCTTCCAAATTCTATAGTTGATCTAAAACTACAGGATTAAGGGGAAAAAAACTCTGAACTTTCCAAGATGCAACAGCTCAATCTCCATGACAACCGGTTCTTCTCAGCTTTGGACAGTATAATCACATCCCTAGAAAACACCTACTTATTCACTACAGCTTATCATAACCCAACACAAGGGAAATTTTTGCCAAAGAAAAGTCATCATGCCAAACATTGTCCCATTGTCGAGGATGATGTTTCAAAAAGAATATTCAGGTAGAACATTCCTATTTGTAAAGTTGTCTATTGGTTTCCAAATAACACCTATAACAGAATGCCTCGAAAAGTTTTATGAGTTACCATTCTTCATTAAAATAAGGTACTGCGAACAATGTTATAGACGACACAAACCTGTAAGGCTATTGACACGTTCTTCTGCTCTTGAATTCAACAAACCAGTTCCAGATAGGAAAGCGATGTCCATTTTAAAAGGAAGATTTCCAGAAATCTGCATATACAAAAAAATAAAAAATAAGAGCAATAGAACTTGAAATTCCAGACAAACAAAATTGAATATTTGCTAATACCATCAAAATATGAAAAATTACCAGAGAATATGGGGAGGAAAGGATTAAAATGTGTTAAAGAACCATGACAAAAGGAAGTCAGCGCCCAAACTAAAAGCCTATAGTTCAGATTCTCTGAAAAAAAAAAAACCTGAAAAACAACAATATTTGGTGATTGCTCAGATGTGTCAGGCAGCTGAAGAAGCCTTGTCTTTGTTGCCTGGAAAAATGCATGTTCCAAAAAAAGAAAACCCAGAAGTCAAACAAGTAGGCACGTTTCAGTGTTCCAAAATAGCAACTAAAAAGGTGCCTGGCAATAAGCACCCAAATCTTAACAAGACGTACATGGACTCCAAGAGTTTGCAGAAAAAGCTCAGATAAATTGTGCATATGTGGGGTTCTAAAGCCAGCATAGTGGACTTCCAAGTTATCCTACAAAAAGAAGGAAAAAAAATCAAACTGCTTGTCCATATCATATTGTTAAATGTGAGGCACAAAGAATTAATTAGCAAAGGCTTAAATTTTAGAACATAAGCATACAAATTGAATAATATTCCTAAACATGAAGTAAAAACAGTATGTCCTTAAATGTGCTAGTGATACATTATGGATTCACTTGGGGATGGAGAAGAGAGTTTGTCAGCTGATGAATTTAGGTTGGGAAAGTGCTGCAGAAATCGTTGTGAAAAGGTAAATCCATATTGTTCCATTCATACATTTAGATACAGCTGTTTAGCAAATATATATAATATGAAATAAATGGCATGCTCACATGCATATCATTCATTAACGAATCTGTGCAAAAAGGAATTTTTGATGGGAAAAACCACTTAAAGTTGAGAAAAATGACGGAGGACCTAAACACTTCATAATGACAGCATAGGGCTTCCTGCCACCTTTTTTCTTTCCTTTTTTTTTTTTTTTTTCAAATTTGCCCCCATTCCATGATGCCACGAAATGTCGGGTTATTCTGTCCGTGATATCGCGGAATGTCCTTTTTCGTGAAATTTGCATGTCGGATTATTCCGTGATATCACAGAATGTTGGGTTATTCCATGATATCATGGAATGGAGGCCCTCTGCTATTGTTATGAAGTGTTTGGGCCCTCTATCGTTTGAACTTAAAGGGGGTTTTCATAAAAATCCCCCAAAGAAATATGACACATTATACTGTCCATTACTCTCTCAACAACTATGACGCATAGATCCAGAGCTAGCGTACATTTTTCCGAAGGTGATAGGCATTAGATACTTCATTTGATTTAAGTTTAGTTCTGAGACTATATTAAATATCTGGTGAACAGGATGCTTTTCTCATTGATAGTTATGAGATCACAGGGGCAAGAATTATGTGGCATGGTTTGTTCAGGAGTATATTTCATAGAAGGAACTTCTACAGCTACTTGAAATTGGCACTCGATTATGATGAAAAGAAGGTATCTAGTCTACTGACAGTTTCTACACCACAAGTTCTATGTAAAGATGTTTAGATGGAAAGGTGACTAAAGGAGTCATGTACTAAGGTTTGGGGATAAGTGCACCACCTAGATAGGAGGTGTTATTTTGGACTTCCATTGAGAACAAAATCATCATTTGTCACCTTGAATGATTTATGAACTATGAAGCCCACAAATACACTTATTCAAGTACATGCACATATGATGATGAGGAAATAGTGGAGCATCTCTAGGTTGTGGAGACTTTTGGTGTCTTGGTTCATCTTTTGGTTTATACATTTGGAGTTTTGACATTTGGAGGAGAGGACCATTCAATAAAAGGTTAAAGCCATTAGGAATTTGTTTGTATTACAATCTAAGGGGAATTTGGAAAAAGCACAAAAGGACATTTTAGAATTTTCGATGACCAAGTTTATATCCTGCAACCAAACAAGGTAGAAGGAGGGATGTTGCTTAATGTACATCTAAAAGGAAAGGTTTTTCTCGAGTCAAACCAAGTGATGTGAAAATGAAATTGGTTTGCCTATAAAAGAGAACACTTCTTGATTAAAAGGCCTCTTTAGTTTTTATTTTGTTTTAATTATGGATGCATATCCCCATAAACATTTCTCTTTTATTCCAATCCTTATGCTTTTCCTCTCTTCTTCAATTATTTCTTTGTTCTTTTCCTTAAATGGTAAACTTGCAACATGCTAATTCATTTTCAATTAATTCTTGCTAACACTTTTTAAATGGTAAGAGGAAAAAATTCAAAATAGATTTAGAATTATTTTATTAGAATTTCGTTTGAATTGGATTCTTGTTTTGTTTAGAAAGTCTCGTAGTACAGATTAAATGAATCTTCATGTGTGTTAGGCTTACAAATGACTTACCTTCATTTAAAAAAATAATATATTTTTTTGAATGGTCACATGACTTGCCTTCATTGTGATTTAATAGTTATAGAATTACATGAAGCCTCTATAATACAAACAAAATTACATACTAACTCTTAATACCTCAAAATAGACATCTAGACAAAGAATAGTGTCATCCACAAAATGGTAATGAGCAATCTCTACACCAAACACACCACACCCCACACCACCCCCACCCCCCCCCCCCCCCCCCCCCGCCCCCCTCCTCCTTCCCTCTTTTCTTTTTAAATGATAACATTTTATTAAGGCAATCTGTAACCCCTCCCTTGCCACCTCAAAACCGTCAAAACTATAGCTTTTCTCATAAATCACCCAAGACTCTCCACAACATCCACAAAGGAAAATTGGATCTCCTTGCCTCAGTCCTAGATTTTTAAAGAGAGGCAATGCCGTACAGTGAACCATTCACCAAAATGAGAACAATGTCGAGGATATGAATTATGAGATTCAGCCCCTCTGCTTTGAGATGGTGATCCATTAACCAAAAGTGAGAATGATGTCAAGTACATGCACCTTGGGATCCAACTCACCCACATTGCTCTAAATTCAATTCTCCCAAACAAATAATCTACAAAATTCCAATCAACATGGTCTTTCTTACCTCAATCAACAGTGACAAATCTATGGGCTTCACATAAGTCCTTGGTGAACTTTATTTTCATGAATATGAGCACTTAAGAAAGTACAAGCATGCAATGTGTAATTTTAATTGTTTAGCACCAAGGCAACATCGATGTCACAAAATGAATATGATTCTGTCCTGTGTAAGAAAGGCATTATTGTTCCTCACAACCCCCCTGGCCCCTATATCTCATGGTATGTTAACCACATCATCTTGATCCACACACCATTTCCCGTAAATTAAGCAAAATGAAATGATGACTTTACCACTTTACATTCCCTAAACAATTTAGCGGCTTCAAGAGAAGCATTTGCTAATTTTCAATCAAGCTAAATACTAGATTATAAATCTCCGTCAAATGCTTTTGACTCCCAATTCAATATTGCCATCAACCAGGAAATTTGTATGTGAGCGCAGAATCCCATGAATACATTAGCAAAGATACTATGCAAAAGAGCCATGCAAGTTGATTCAAAATCATACCGGTGAATCCAAATGAAGTTCCCAACCACCAACATCCTCACGTAACCCAGATGACAGGAGAGTGCTATCATGAAAGAAAGGGTCCTCCCTAGCGATACTAAAAGCATTTCCATCTTCATCAGCCAAATAGAAAAAAAGATGGGCAGTTCTCAATGTTTCTTCATCCAATTTAGATCTGTGGGTCGACCAAGACAAGAATGTCTGAATACACAGGGAAAGTATGAAACCATCTCAATTCAGAAGTAGATAACCAATGAGAGACAAACCTACACAAAGCTATCAACATCACAAGTACATTAATATCCAGTACCACAAAAAGTAGGACCAACATTCTTTTTGAGATGGCACATTAACTATCCTAGCATGATTTAAACTTTATATGCAAAACTTGCACGAAGGAACTGCAGATCAATTTCTTCAATTTCTTCAATAGATGAATGATCCAATGACATTAAATGATTAGAACAAAACTATCAAAGGATCATGATTCACTCGTTCCAAGGGTTTCAACTCAGAAACCTTATAAAAAAAAGTTAACAAATAATTACTCATATCCATATACAAGTAATTAAAGAAAAAAATCCACCCACACTACTAATAGATCTGCAAAACAACCATTTCCTTTCATTCTGGCGTTGCTTATATCTAACAGAAGCCCAAATGAGATGAGTTGGAAGCTGGAACATTTGGTTAAGTCTCGACTCATAAAACTTGCATCAAAGGACTACATGTGCAGTCCAACCACTTGAAACCTAATGGAGATTCTAGATAAATTCTTCAGTGCATATTTGTGATGAAATAACTTGACGGTATGTTATCCAATCTCTTTCCAGAGAAAGGTGAATCCGCAGAAAATAGATATATACCCCCATGACAGCAAATGCACATGCAACACACGTGCGCACATGCACACACATGCATGCAGAATTCACAAACCATCCTCATTCTAAAACCATGCTCATTACAAGATGCTGCATAAATAGAACTTCAAAATGGGAATACATGTATACTGGCAAGATAATCAAATAATTGGATAGGATTTACTTCTCATTTTGAACAGTAACTTGCACAGCCCAGTCACCTCCATAGCCGCTGCCATTAGTCTTGGTTTTGAAGAAACTAGTGGTCAAGGTTAAGTCTTGGTCAACCAAAACTTGATGCCCATAATCATGTCCATTGTGTTGCGTCCAACCATAAGTACTAAGATCATCACTATCTTGACACACATGCCGCATGAAATACTGCCCATTCTTTTTACCAATCCACATCAATCCTGCAATTAATGACCGTGGTGTCCTGCAAATCAGTGTCATTGATTAACATCCACCGCAAACTAGAGTAATTTTTTCTTATCTTTTTTTAGAGAGAGATGGAAAAAAGTTTTACATATTGAGCGTCGCCTGCCAGATAAGTTGCAATCATGGTTTAAAATTAAAAACAACAAGAAAAGAAATATTATAGCCATGGGACACTGCATTATCTCCACTCATCATTCCACTATGTAAACTTGCCTGCAAATCAGTGTCATTGATTAACATCCACCGTAAACTAGAGTCATGGTCTTTTTTTTGTTTTTTCTTTTTTTCTTATCATTTTTTAGAGAGAGACGGAAAAAAATTTTACATATTGAACGTCGCCTGCCAGATAAGTTGCAATCATGGTTTACAAGTAAAAACAACAAGAAAAGAAATATTATAGCCATGGGACACTGCATTATCTCCACACATCATTCCACTATGTAAACTTGCCAGCATACCATATGGAGATAGACGATATAGTATTATTTCAGTAAGAGGCAGGCCGTCCCAAAGAATAAAAAGGTGTGGCCAGTGGGCCCACTTGGAAGCATCACATTCATGGGAGGATAGGCAGTTTGAAAGGTCTCCGCATGACCTACCACTATGAAAAATGGTAACCATCTGATTATGGCAAATATACTTTTGAGGGCCTCAAAGTTGTTCAAAGCCTAGCCATTAGAGCACATGGTGAATCCATGGGAATACAAAACTCAGAAGAGTATCAAAGTTGGGGAGTGCTAATTCACAGTAGTAGTGGGTGTGGAGTTTAGATTGACCATTGGTGTCTAAGGTCACCTAAGGTCAAATTAAATCCATGCTCGGAGGCCTACCTTTGAAAGATCCAAACTGTAGAAACAGCATACTTATCTGTTTATATATAGGTTCGTGGCTACAAACATTGCTGGATTAAAAACTATTACGAAAAGCCAGATAAAATTCAATAGCTTTGTAGCATGACATGAATCCTTTCTCTTTTTTTCCCTTTTTTTTTTTTTTTTTTTTTTTTTGAATGGTGACTCTCACTTGAATCCAACAGTTAATCACGAGTTGCAATAAAATCAATTATCTTGAACAGTGGGCTCAACTAACATGTAGGAATGGCAATGGAGAGGGCGGCAAGTTTAGCCCAACTTGAACCCAATCCGATTGGTATTTGCACAGCCCCATACCCTGCCCCGACTGTGGCGGGTTTTATGGTTTTCATGCCAAACCCACCCTATGACAGTCACAGGTTGGGTCGGGTAGTTGAATTTATATTTTTGGAAAATATGAAAAAAATATGAGTTAGGAAATACTTGAACCTATGGCATCTAGGAAAAAATCACTCCTTACTGCCTCCTACACATGAATTTTTGTATACAAAACCTTCCTTAGCAATACAAAAGGTAAACACATACAGGGCGGGGCGGGTTAGGTACACCAAAAACCCAAAACTGCCCCAAACCCGACTGAGGTTAGTGTATGGAAAACCATACCCAACCTGAACCCTACCAAGACACTACCAAACCTGCACGTGATAGGAGCAGGTCGGGGCAGGTCCCCATTTAAACCCGACCCATTGCCATCCCTACTAACATGGATCCAAACCATCCATTAAAATCACCGGTCATCATTTGGTTGGTACCCCAAATTTCACTTGGAGAAATATGGCCACTGAATTGGATATTATAGAGAGAGAGAGAGAGAGAGAGAGAGAGAGAGAGAGAGAGAGAGAGAGAGAGAGAGATTATCAAAATATCTGTCCAATCCAATGGCGTGGATATTGTGTCTCATCAATTCAGTAGTGGCTCTCTCGATATATAAAGCCTTGTCCCATCAACTCAGGGCTCTTACTTCTATTTTTTTTTTCATTTTATATAGGTTTCTTTTCAACTCAAATTTATTAAACAATTTTATTTCTTATTATTTCTCATTTACATTTATTACTATTTTTTGCAAGTAGTGTGAGAGAAAGACTAGATAGGTTTTCTGCTCTCAGCTTTGTTGGAGGTCATTTTTTTTTTAACAACTACTACCATTATCATCATTTTCATTATTTGTCCTATTTTTAAGAAAAACCTCAATTTATAAAAAAAAAAAAACCCTCCCAATAACGCCCCCATGATTAACCAGTTGACACTATTTGTGACAACGGGTGGGGCTAAGCATCCAAAAAATATGGATTCCTGACAAATCCATCTAGAGGGTTTTTCAATGAATGGGCATTTCTGTGTTGATTAAATAGTTGCATATTGAGTGTAAAGCCCTCATAATGGACACTCGGATGATCCATCATCCCGTCAAGGGATAGGCCAGAGACTGACTTGAACCATGTATATTTATTTACAGACTATACATAGACAGGCTTAACATCATTTTCAGCGTAACTATCAAAGAAACAAAATGTGCAACCCGAAGTACCTTGCACGAATTCCAAGATAAACCAGTGGGCGGTAAGTTCCCCAGTATAACCTCTCCTTATGCTCCCCTTGAAACTGCAATTTTCCCACCAAAAAAAAAAAAAAAGAGTCAGTGCATGCTTAGTCCTACCAAAAAATACATTTTTTTCCTCCTTCAGCCAGCAACCAAACAAAAGCCCACCTTCCTAGTATTCAAACCATTCATCAAGCGGGAGACTTGAAAGCATGTGAATATATCATAACTACACATGAAATCTTGGCCAGTTGAATGTTTTATAGTTTTAGACATCCATTTTTTTACTTACCACATTCATTTACATTTGGGCTCATTGTTCTTAAGCCCGAGTTCTGTCAAGCAATTCAGAAATTCTATTATGGAGCCTGGACTTGGAGAACAGACAGCTTGACAATAATCCAAAATCAGGAAAAAGAACAGGACTTGGTTAGGTAATAAAGGGTTTGGCCCATATTCATTGATTCAGCCAAGCCTATCAAAAACTATTCTTAATCAGTTCCATTTGTAGAACATATGAAGAATATAGTTTCAAAATAAAACCAGGTTCAAAGTTAAGAAGGGAAACCGATCCTGTACGCCATCTACCAAGTTTGGCCAGGAAACAAGATTCGATTTTACTGGAATCTTGACAGAATTGAGTTTTCTGTTTTCATTAGCCATAAAACCTATGGTGCTTTGCTGTGTTTCTCCACAGATATTTTCTCATTCATGGCTTTATCCAGAGTGTACTGGTGGTGCTTTCTGAAGATGAGGAGATGTGGTGCTTTGCTGGATGGCTGGCCCTTCTCTCAAACGTGGTGGAATGATGCAGAAGAGTCTTTTGTATGTTAGTTGGTGATCAACAATTGCTTTTTTAATTACAAGATAGTGGCGATAGAAGAACTCACATAAGTTACTGCTTGAGGATGGGCCCATGGGCTTCTATCTCGAAACTACATGCTGATCTAGGAACATAGATCTCATTAGAAGATCCAACTGTAGATCTCAATATGGCTCAATAAGGAAGGTCTATCGGATGAAGATCCAATTGTAGATCACAATATAGAACATCTACAAGGCAAAGATCCTGCCATGGAAAATTAATCGACCAGATAGCTTCCAAAATACTAACAATCTTGAGATAAAGGATCAACTAGAACCAAAATCAATTGGTGATTCTTTTGTGGAAGATGAAACTGTAACTTTCACTGTGCCTAGTTGTAGCTCAGCTTGTTTGGGACACCAATGTGAGTGCAAGAGTGCACGAGCACAAGTCCTCCTTGTAGCAAATATATATATACATGATAAATTCTCAAAAACTCCCCATTTTAAAAACTCCCCTTCTTGCTCCCCTAGTTTTTTTGGACATGGAAACCATCTTGAGCCAATCCAATTCTCTCTCTCTCTCTCTCTCTCTCTCTCTCTCTCTCTCTCTCTCTCTCTCTCTCTCTCTCTCTCCACCCAATGAATTGTCACGAGTCCAAATTTGACACTCATCCAATTTTGCTCACCATTGGATTTGAAATCCTAAGAAAATAATACCTCTAGAAGCCATTAAACTTTAGGACCATAGATCAAGGCATTAGGATGATTGTCAGTGGGCCCTGCTAGGAGGGACATTTTTTGAAAAAAAAAAAAAAAAACACCCTGGGAGTTTACTATGGCATATATATATATCACACCCCACTTTAAAAAGCCCCTTTTTTCCACCCCTCTTTTTTTGGCATGGGAACAACCTTAAGCCAATTCAGTCTTTTCACACACTACTACAACCACACACCGCGCCCCCCACCCCCCAAAAAACCCATCCCCACATGAATAGTCAAAAATCCAAATATGACACCCATTCAACTATTCCTCAACATTGGATTGAAATCATAAGGAAATGATGCCTCTAAAATCTTTAAGTTTTAGGGCAATGGATTAAAGGGCTACGATGATCTTATGGAGTCTAAATTTTGCACATAGGTAGGTCCCATATAGAACTATCCATCCAAAGGACTTCCATGATCATCATGCATCCCGGTGGGTCCTACTAAGAGGGCCCAGGCATTTTCTAGTGCTGCCAATATATATATATATATATATATAAATTGGAACATTCATTAGAACTGTCAGATCAGCATATCAAGGTTCGATTAAACATATGGACAGCTTTGGCACTTTTGATTACATTATTGGCAATTAGGAGCGGCAGTCTAGCTTTCACCCAACAGTGATATCTTGGTTACTTACAAGTGAATTTTAGGAGGCACAATGGCATATCAATTGATTTCAATCATCAGCTGGAGCAGAATATCCAACCATTCAACGGCATTTGCAACAAGATCCAACCATTCAACGGCAAGTTGGCAACCACAAACATCTATGAGTAGAGTGGATGATCTGAAAGGAAAACAACTATGGATCTTTGTCATGGAATGTATAACGTTCGACCCAGAAGGATAATGATGTCTGCGTCATTTACAAACTTGAGGGGAATTTTTCTTGGAATAAAGCAGCTCTTTGCTATAGCCTGCATGTGAGCCTCCAAATAGTCAAGCAGGCCCATGTCGAGATTCAAGTCTAAATAATACATTCGATGAAAGACAAACAGTTAGCTTTATGTTTAATGAGCCGTTCAATTAAAATTAAAACTTTTTTGTCAGAAGGTCGTTTATAAGTGATTAGCATTAGTTTTCACCTAGAATGAGGGATTAAGATTGAATAGGATTTTTACTATTTTATCTCTATAAGAGAAGTTGCGATCAAGAGAATTAGAGGATTCTTTTAATAAGATTTCTTGAGAAGTTTTCCTCTTGTGGGGCCTTTTCCATGTAAAGGTTAGGAAAAACCTTGAAGCCAATCTTGTGAAAGAAAAGATCTGGCAGGGAGATCCCTACATCTAGGATGGTTCCTTTTTGGCTTAGAAGAAAGAAATTTAACTGGGATTAACACCCCTTGTTGCTGTATTTGGGCTGAGTTGAAGATCTTGTGTGTGGCATTTTCAATTATTTCTATTTGTACGAACATCCCTATTTTCTCTATTGGTATCTCTTAAAACCTGGTGGTAGAAAAAGAACCAAAAATCTGGTTGTGATTTGTAAAGGGGCAATGCCCAAAGGTGACGGAATAGGACCCAAAGGTCCAATCTCAAGTAGAAGCTTGGGAATGATCCTAAAATTAGCTCCCTAGGAACTAAAACACATGCACAAACAATAAAATGTGGGAGAAATTCGGATTTTATGAGTCAATGGCGTGATGAGAAGAGAGGACATCCTTATTTATAGAAGGGAATCATGACTAGCACATGGAAACTTCCCTTTTTTGGAGGGGGTTCCAGTTTCGGGCCTGTTTCATTACTAGAATTCCAATAATTCATGTCTGGAGAATTTCAAATTCTCCAAAAGCTTTCCCTTTAGGTGGAATTCCAAAATCCTCCTTGTGGTGGAGCATTTGAAATTCCAACAAAAAGCAAAGAGATTATTATTCCAGGAATTCCAAAAGGTCATTTGAGAACTTTTAGGTGGCTAGGATTTGGAATTCTTGTGAAAGAAACATGCCATTTCAAATACGAGGGGACAAGCCACCACATCATGTCCAAAAAACCCCAACATGCCAAATTCTTGTCAAAAATTCTAATAAAAGAACAGACCCTAATGAAAACTAGCTACATATTTTCCCTTCTAAAAGACAACTACGCATTTTAAATTCTTGACTTTCCCACCAAGACTCCTAGTGAAAGTACAAAAAGAACTTCTAAAGAAAAGATCAAATACTACAACAAAGTCAGGTCGTCCCACATGCGAAATAATGTGCTAATGGAAAGAGCCCCACTTGTGTACATGCCTAGCTGGGCCTATGGTGGATGATGGGCCCTCCTTGCATACACCCTGGACCTAGATGGGCTGTGGGCCTGCTGGGATTTTGGGCACAAGGCCCAATGGGTTGTTGGGCTGGCCAATCTTGGCATGGGTCTGGCCATGGGACTGGCATGCATCAAGGTGTTAGTATTTAATCAAGGGAAAATATTCTCCTATGAGTACTTCCAAGAGCAGTCCAGCAGTGGGCCCACCTTTCATCAATGCAACCCCTTTAATTCTCATTTCATCCCATGATCTGGCTTCATGCTCAATTTTACACT
This sequence comes from Persea americana, assembly GCA_029852735.1. Lineage (NCBI taxonomy): Eukaryota > Viridiplantae > Streptophyta > Magnoliopsida > Laurales > Lauraceae > Persea > Persea americana. The sequence continues at coordinate 90,937,658 of CM056810.1, forward strand.
CAATGAACCTTCACTCACAGCTGGATTGAACCTCAAGCAAATCAATGGATAAGATGCCATTAAAATTTAAGGCCGTTAAATCAAGGGCTAGTCTAATGGCGGTGCTGATTATTTTTTTTTGGATCACCCTTGTCCATGAGGACACCTTTCCATCTGCCCTCTTCCCCTCGATAAACTTACATCTGAGTGAGCCCCACAACCTGGACTGCATACAGCTTATATGCAGTCTGCTCTTGGGAGAACATTACCCTTTAATCAAGCCCATCATAAAAAACAATAAGGTAATCATCTCTTTCGAGCTACATCACTCTGGAGTGGATAGAGCTTCTATGCATCAACGATCAAGGCCCTCCTTTGTAGCTTGTGCTTTGTTTTGCCTTATGTTTTCTCACTTCCAACTGTATGCATAATTGCATATTATGCCAGTTTCCAATACATAATTTTCTTAATGTACTTGCGAGTTCCCTTTAACATATTACCACCATTTGAGCTATTGAAAGGGATTGTACTGTCCTGTTATATTGTCTGTCAACCATTCAAAATTAATGCAAATTTGGTTAGAATTACTCATCCTTACAGAAATGAATGGCTTAGATCACATTCACATCTAACAAAACGGTCCGATCATCGATTTCAGTCGTCCACCACCCCATAGATGCTAAGTGTAACTTGGCAAGTTATGATGATGCAAAAGTGTAACTTGCCACATCAAGAAAAATACAAAAAAAAAAAAAAAAAGGGGGCCTGAAGTAGCCAAATATCAGAAATGGGCACCACCTTGCATTCTTCACCATCAAATTTAATACTTCAAAATTGGCAGTAAAATGGAGGTCAAAGACTAATGATCACTTTAGATCAGATGACTAAGAATGTCAAATGAATATTGGTGGATGTTTAAACTAAACACAATAACCTGCCAAGTTGCACAAGCGTTCTTTCCCCCTAAATGACTCCAAAGAATCTTAATCAAACATCCTAACTATTTTATTTTTCTGGGGTTTAGAAAATGGGCATTCCTATCAAAGCTCCCCCACATTCAGACACCCATTGTCACCCATTCACTTCAGTTATCATAAACTAACGTCTGCAAAGTGAAATTAACCTAAACAAACACCATAGATCAATAAAACCAACTCTCCCAGGCATCAAAAATCCAACTAGAACTCAAACCACTCACAGTGCAGTAGATCATTTCCAGCAAAAACAAAAAAATATCAATTCAAGAACAACAATCAAAACCACCCACCTGTGGAAGATCCATCATCTTTGGAGCTGGCAACGGCGTCACAATCCTCAGACTCCGATCCTCAACAACAACTGATGCTGTACGATCGTATATCAAGAAGACGACTATCAGGAGGGCGAGAAATCCAAACCCTAGCAAGGACTTGAGGTTGACCTCCATCAGTCGAATCGGGCCGCGGCCTCTGTGCATATCCCTTCGGGTTCTCGTGGTCGGATTGCGCGTCTCGGCATCGGCGGAGGCGGCGGAGGAGGATACGGCTCTGCTGCGAGCCGATCTTCGGCTGCTTCCGCTCATCTTGCTGGGATCCGGCGGATCTGATAGAGAGAGAAAGCTAGGATTTTGGCACTGGAAGGTGAAAAACACGGCTTTGGAGAGAGCTAAAACACTGGTAGAGACCAGGGTACGACGTAATTAGATGGAAAGGGAGATCTTCGGATAAGGACTCAAGTTTTTCCCTTATTTAGAAAAAAGACACAAGTTTCACAAGTTTTTAAATTAGTCTCTACAATTTTCAGAAAGTTTTCAATTAAAGACATCTGTCCATTTAAAGCTATTTTTCGGCAACCTTTTCTCTCATTTTTTTAATACTCAAATTACTTTTTCATTAAAAGAAAACCATCATTCACTTTCTCTGTATTATCCTCATTTTCTTCACTAGCGTCCTCATTATGATCAAGGACGACCACCGTCCTCGCAACGATCGATTACATGTAGCGGCTGCCGGAATGATGTCATATCATTAAATAAAGGGTAATTTGAGTATTTTAAAAAAAAAACTCTTAAAAAAAATATCAAGAAATACCTTTAAATGACCGGATGTCCTTAATTGAAAACTTACTAAAAAACTTAGGAGCTAATTTGAAAACTTTTAAAACTTGTATCCTTTTTTTAAAATAAGGCAGAACCTTAAGGCCTTATTTGAAATTTCTCATTTGAAAATGGTAACACTTTTATGATACTCCATGGGTTCCACTTGAGATTATTCCGACGATTCAAAATGAATCTCATCCCCTCCAATGATAAATCCTCACGTTTAAGCTCAAAATGAGTGGGTCCAGCCAAACGATTGAGCACCATAACATAAAATGATATCACCGCATCAGTCTTTCCATCATGGTGCTCAATTAGACAGTGGGACAAAATCCTTTTGAACCAAACTCAAGAAAATATCATTGAATGGAATGAGATTCATCTTGAACGATCAAGATTATCTTAGTGTGGGGCCCATATTTAGGAATAATAAAATGGGACCACCTTATGAGGAATTGATGTGTATATGGGACCTACCTTAGGAATTACAATGCTTGTATGGCTTTAGAAATTACAATGAGGTCCCACCTTTTAGGAATTGTTGTGCATGCAACCCCGTCTAAAAAATTACAACATGAGATCCACCATTTTAGAAATTAAAGCACGGAGCCCACTTTTAGAAATTCTATCATGTGGGGCCCATCTTTAGAAATCAAAAGGTGAGATCCATCCTCAATAATACACCATACATAGCACGCAAGTCCACCTTTAGAATTGCATGTACAATGTTTTATAGGAATTTCAGAATCCAAGAATTTATAAGGTCATGTCTGTGTAACACTTTGTCAAAAAAAGTGGACGGTTTTCCGCCGAAAACTTATTTTTCAGGCATTTGGTGCGGAACAATTCCACAAAATGCTTTCATGGTTCTCCAGCATTTTCCTTGCTTATGATGGAAATGGGTTTCCTTGTTAGTGTGGGTTGGGATTTGCAAATGCCTCATTTTGAGCATTTAAAGATCCTGACATTTTATGGTTTTTTCAAAATATGTTAAAAGATTATAGAACTCTTGACAACATAAATTCCAACAAAAAAACATACCCTCAGAGTTGAGTAGGGTTTAACTAACCAGAGTTGAGTAGAGTTTAACTAACTTTGGGCTGAGTTCTTTGTATCGTGTGTAAGATTCATGCCTAAATATGGCCCAATAACTAAATAGGCTTGGGCTAGACAAATAACTAACTAAAGACCCAATATATGATCAGCCTAGCTCAATATATTTTTAATAACAATTAACCTTGCTGTTTGGGATAAAAATGGGTGGATTTAGGTCAGGTTCATATAACAGCGAATCCAAACCTGAATTACTTGTAAGGCCTGATTCTTTCATGTAATTGAGTTTCAAGGATTGTATTTCTACAAGTTGTTAAATTTGAAAATTTGAAGGTGAATATTCCAAATTGACTATCAAATAACATTTTCTTTAATGAAAATAAAATAAAGAGAATATGAGAAATGAATAACCAGCCATCCCTGAAGTTACTCAAATACTTGAAAAGTCAAGATCGATCCACCTATCAACGATCCATAGGTGGAGCTCATTTGACAATAATTGTGAACTAGCACGAAAACATGTGCTAATCATGGGTATGTATGAAGATGTAGGATTCTATGTATGTTAGAAATGGGACATATGGGAGTCCATAAATGGGGGAAGTATATTGGTGGAATGTGGAGTGTAAGGCCCCGCCCCGAGAGTTTGCAATTAATACTAATTAAGTCGTCTTTTAGTTCTAAGTGAGATTAGTGAATTTTGATTAAGTTGAGATTAGAATAGCTTTTATATAGCTTTGGAATAATTTAAGAACTTTGTTTCATTAGTAGGGCCCTTTGGGTGGGGTTCATTTTTAGTGTTTTTGCGTGACATGGGGGATTATCTGATATTATGAAAAATTCATGTTTTAGCCTCGTTTGAACGATTTCATCATCCTCTGTGACTTTCATGTTCGAGACCTCGAAACCCCACTTCCTAATGTTATGGGCAAAACAGTATTTTTACACAAAAATCTGGACACAATTTTCGATGTTTCTGAAACTCACGAAATATATACTTTTTGGAAACTAGGAATTTCGACGAACATTTTTTCTTTCTTCGTCAAACTCATCCGAGGTCCAGAAATACATGTTTTAAGCCCCACAAGTTTCTTAAGTGGTGGGACCCAACCCCCCTTCCTTTATAAGGAAAACCCATATTCCTTTTCCCCTTTTCGTTGCTACTTTTCATTGAGAAGAACTATTGCTCCAACCCTAGGGTTTTCCCTTGCCTTCTTCTTGCTTCTTCATCTTCAAATCCACACCAAACCCTTGCTAAAAAGAAAATGGAGCTCATCATCTTCTTTCCCACCATAAGAGCCCTCTTTGGATGCTTTTTGTAAAAGAATCTAGCCACTTCGAGGTCCTCTTTGAACAAGCTCTTGATATTTGAAGCACTCTCAAGTAAGCTCTCCTCAGAAACTCCTAGATTTGTGTTCTTTTAGTACTAGAGAAGCTCTATCTCCATTATTGCAAGCACTTCCTTCCTATTTCTTGGTTTTGCCATTTTAGAGTTTGCAACGGATTGTATTTTGGGGGTTTTTGTGTAGCTTGGAGATTTGGCTTGGAAAGTGTGTTTAGGAACTTGATTTGCTAATTTGGAGCTAAGGCAAGTGAATGAATGAGTTGATTTTATGACTTATTGTTTTTGTGGAAAATATGGACTTTTATTAATGGCTTTTACCTATGTTCTATGATTTATATTGATTTTAGAAATGTGCATATTGATGAGTTTTCCTTCTCTCAATTAATCCCTTGAGAACATATGCATTTACTTTGCTAAAGTTTGCTTTATCATTTGCGGATTTCATAAATGGTAGTTGTCCTTGTAATAAATGAGGTGAAAATTAATGTGAAGTAAATGTTTTGATGGAATGGTTGTTGGAGGAATTAATGATGGTGATAGGGAGGCAAGGAGGCCTGTTTTGTGCAGGAAAAAGGGGATTTTGGGAAAGAAAGGAAGAAGGCTTAAAAGTCATGTTCGAGCAGTAATTAGATTGCCCGCTCGAGCGGACGCCAGGCTGCTCTGGGCGAAAAATGATTACCCGCTCGAGCGCGTATGTAATGTCCAAATCCTGAATACCGAAGTTACCGCCAAAGCACCCGAATTTGGAGTGCTACTTCCCGGAAAATCCGAGAACTTCCAAGATCATAGTCCGCAGTGAGGTCAAGTTTTTAAACCTTTTTGAACAATAAAATAATCAACAGTTAAATTGCTGAAGCATAAGAAAAGATAGCTGAAGCAATATGTATCATATAAAATGAATCAGATGGAACATGACTGAAGTCTAATAAAATCTCAAAGTATGAATAATTATTTTAATTACATATTTGGATAATACCCTGCTCGCTACAAAATCACTCAAATCCCAAAAATAAGTGTGCACTCAGACACCCAGTGCAGGCACTCCATCCTCCGGCTCGATCACCTGATTAGCCGGCCTCCAACCGTAATCTCCTGCTGCAGGTGCCTCATAGATCGCGTTACCCGCGAGGTCAAGGTTGAAACATAAGCACCAAAGATGAGTCAGATCCAAGGATCTTGCAAAGCACCATATACAGATAACACAAGATGTATGCAACAAAAGAGAATAGAGACGATCATATAATCATAAGAGTAACAAGGAAACATAAGTTAGGCAATTGAGCAGTAAATAACAGTTTAGAATCAGAAATATAAGTAATCTAATCTAACATATATTAATATGGCACATTCACACAAGCTGGATATCGCGGGATATTATGCCGTGGCCCTCCCATACTGTAAACAGTCGGGGCGGGAAAAAGTAAAGTAACCATGCAAGGGATAACAACCCTAATAATAACAATATATAAATATAACACCGATCACACCCCTTTATCGCACCGATCACACTCTTTTATCAGATTAAATCGGACCCGGTATCACACCGTCCATCTAACCATAGCTCATCATGATAGCTCTAGTTATAACAAAATATAGCTCATACCAGTGATGATTAGTCAACAGGTTGAGCTTAGATTAATTGAGTCAATGTCTAGTGCCAACCTAGGGAATAAATATAGGTTTGTGTCTGTCTAGGCTTACCTTGCACGAGCAATGTTCTAACTGAGTCTCTAAGAGGTTTAAGTACAATATTATGGGACACAGCCCAATATCCAAGTCCAATCACCATTGGATTCACACTAGGCCCACAACCATGGCCTTAGTCTATAACAATGTATGTAGCCAATCCAGATCCATTCACAACATACATCATGACCAACCTCTTCATTCTAAGGTACCACACACCTAACTTAGGCCGTATGACGTCCCGCCTAGCGACAGACACGGGTTATTTATTACCAAATACATCGTCGGGTCACCACTACGTAGTCCTAGGTTCAGGTCATCCAATTTCCATTTAATTAACAGGTTTATATTAATAACAATGATACAAGAGAAGAGCAATATATAATAGTCTCCAAGCAATAGAATTAAATGGAATAAGCAAGGGTCCAACCTAGGTAATGGTCCACTCTTGGTTCAGGGCCACATCAGATAATTGGATCCCTAACTGTAGTCTCAGATGTCAAAGGATGTTATATTTGGTGCTCCTAAAGTAACGGACATCATTGACTATTTTTAAGGGTCGAATCACTGACACTTCCAATCCCAAAAACCCATTTAGTGGTCTCCAAGAGTCAAGGTTGAGCCATACCATTGACTCGTGCTTGTCACATCAATGAAAGTCTATTTGAATAGCCAATGGGCCTCACAATTGATCAAAATCTCAAAAAAACTGAAGGATGAAAAATCACTGTACACAGTGTATCCGGTCAACCGAGTACAGGGTCCGGTCGACCAGGTACATTGGAAAGTCAAGATGTTAACTCCCAGGTCGACCCTCAGTGCAGTGTGCCCAGTCGACCTCTTGGCCTGGGCGGTCGACCACACGCACTGGGAACAGTGGACAGTCACTTGGCAGGCAACATCTTAAGCTAAAAAGCCTTAGTGTGTCCGGTCGACCTCCTAGCCTGGGTGGCCGACTGCACATATTGAAGTCCTGAGAAAAGTGGATGTTCCAGCTCCCAGCTATTTCCTGCAGTTTTTATGTACGCAGTTGACCTGGCACAAGGTCCGGTCGACCGCATAAACTGGTCTGACAGTCCTGCAGAATGTTAACTGAGACTTGGTTTTTCACCAATTTTAGTGTGCCCGGTTGACCCAACTATAGGTCGGTCGATCGGGTACACGCGTCTGCAACAGAAAATCTAAATTTCTGGATTTCTCCTCTTCAATCCAATTTTCGAACAAAACACTTCTAATTACTTCCAATCATCATAAAAACATCCCTAAACAGGAAAAATACTCCAATACTAATCCCAACATCCATCCTTGGGCCATTGATCTTCCAAATGAGAGAACTCATCCATCAATGGCCAAAAGCCCAAAAACTAAGCTCAATTGGTAGATCTAAATATGTATATACATCAATTGAATTAAAATTGCAGAATCAAAGGAAAGAAAGCATGCATTCTAAGTTATCCAGCATAGGGTACTTGCCTTAAACTATTAGGAATTGAAATTAGAGTATAAGAGAAATCCAAGTTGATAATGGTGGTTTGATGTAGCAATTGAAGGTCTTCTACTCTCCTTGTTGCTGGGATTTGAGAAATTAGGGTTTCTTGGTGGGGAAAAAGATAGGGAAGATGAGAGATGAGAGTGAATTATGGTTAAGCTCATGTTATTGCAATAGTTAGTATATATAGATTAGGGTGTAGTGGTTATTTACTAGAAAGCCCTTAAGGTTTAAAATTGAAGAGAGGATAGGGACATGGGTAATTTGGTCAATCTTAGAAATTCTAGTAGCTTCTCTCAAGTAACATCCATCTTAATAAAACTAAATCACTAACTAAGGCCTAATCTAACTAAAACTCTAATTAAATTACAAAAATCATCCTATCTCTATAAGGAATTAAATAAAAATCTAATTCTAAGACTTAGGAACAATAATAAATTATTCTACTAAACCCTATTAAATATCATATTAAGACAGATAATATTATATTCATAATTATTCAAATCAAATTGAGGGCCCACAAGGGGTGGGGCCTCACACGTATAGGCCCGCTTGAGCACGCAGCCCCTCTGCCTGCAAGCCACGGGACAGAACATCTGTCCGCTTGAGCAGGCACTTGGCCGCTCGAGCGGGAAGATTATCTGTCTGAAGCACCTCCAGGTGCGCTCGAGCGAGCTTATGCCCGCTCAAGCGCACTCCCTCTCGGGCCTGGGCCATTTATGGGGTCCGAAAAAAAGGATTTTTAGAGGAAGAAGGGATTGTTCAAGTCCTATTTTTTTTTATTGGAGGTAGGAAAGACTATGTGGAGCCCGATTGAGAAAGAAGCCCCATTATTAGGGGTGTAATGGTTAAGTTAACCGCGCTTTTTGGGAAAACGGCTAACTGAACCGTGTTTCACGGTTTTTGGTTTTTAAAAACTTTAACCGTAGCCGAACCGTGAAAAATCGTTAAAAACCGAACTGCGGTTAACGGTTCGGTTACAGTTAATTGTCACTTAAAAAAAATTGAGAAAATTTTGTTATTTACCAATCAAACTTACTGTGAAAAAAAAATCATAGTTAGATAATGGCATAATATGTTACTGTAAAAAAAAATAAAATCCATTCAAGCTCTTAAGTTTTTTTCTTATTAGTGAAACGGTTTGGTTAACCGTGTGTTTTGGGAACACGGTTAACCGAACCGCGGTTAACGGTTAACTGCGGTTAATAACCGTGAGTCGAGACAAAAACCGTAATCGAACCGTGAAGCGCGGTTTTTCAATTTCAAAAACTGTAATTATAACCGAACTATGAAACACGATTATTAACCGCAGTTCGGTTCGGTTAGACGGTTTGTCGGTTTTTTTTTACACCCCTACCCATTATGGAAATTCATTGAGGATTTATGGAATTGTCAATGTGTATGGGAAGCTCAGAATGTCTTAAATTTTGATGAGTACCAAGTGGGTAACTGAACCGACATACGGGACCCCATCCACATCGATTTATACCTTGCATTCTCAATGCATGGTCCAGAATTAGTGTGGAAATCCATCGTGACTACTGTTACTTGAAGTATATATGTTTTAGCCCGTTTTCACGTATCATTGACAGTTTTGCTTTCAAAACATCGTCACATGCTCTGAATGTGTTCTGTCAGCCCCATACTTGCATGATAAGTGACTAATATGAAAGGTGTGCCTATGAGCACTCTGTCCCGCCTGCCTGGGTGTTATGCACCGATATAATATATGTATATGTCCAGATATTTTCTTGTAACCTATGTGTCGGCACCACTGAGCTTGGATGTCCTTGTCGGTTTGATCCAGCGACTTGGGGGTCCCCCTCGTGCTCCTGCCAGCTGCAGTCAGGACCCTGTCCTGTCCCATAACCTGGTTCCGCGGCTGTGGTCTTGTCTAGCTATGTGTATATATATAATGTTCGTTCTCGTCAGTTCGTGTGTTCGAGACCAATGCACTGAATGTACTCTCTCATCACACTAGTGATGGAGGATTTAGCTTTTGTGTGGTTGCCATCTTGTTCGTTCCTGGTCATTGTTACCCTACATGTTTTGTCTTGTACATGTGTTTTAAATAAATGGTGCACCTTCTTTTATGGAAATTAATGATTTGACAGGTTTTAACTATTTTCTAAATTACTCTTTCGATTTTTCTTATTGTTATATCTATTCCCCCACCTGCCAGATTGTCGTGTTTGACTCACTCTTTGGCACTCAGGTCCAGACCCCGTTGCCCTTGAAGAGGAGCCGGAGGAGGTGGCCGGTAAGCCGCATCGTGTAGGAAAATGGCAAGCTGACAATGTCATTTAGACATTGGGTCGAGCTCGGAGTTGCGACACATTTTGGGGGAATTCTTTTGGTTGTACTGGCCTTTGTTGGCAATTATTTTTGGGGAAAGTAATTAACTGATCTTTTGTATAAATATTCAACTTTATAATTGGGAATGCCATGTGGATCATTGTCCACTCTGACGTCATGTTATTTATATGAGTTTACTCAGTCTTGTAATATGGAATGGATTACCGGTTTGATTTGCTACACGCTTCCGCAATTTATTGAAAGTGAATGACTAGTGTGCATGTGTGAGATTCTCACCATGGAACCCTATGGGAAATTAAATGAGTGTATTCTTACATATGTTTATTGTTGCACTCATCACCACTAAACCGCTTCGATCCTAGATTGGGTGTGCTGACCCGGTTCGGGGTCGCGACATGGAGGAAGAGTATGTTAACAGTTGTAGAAATCGAAGACAACTTTTGGTCAAAATTAGAAATATATGGTCAAAATTAGATCTAGGACCTTCCATTTTAATATATAATAATTTGGTTCTTATTAATTTTAGGAAAGCAAACCTTTTATGATTGAGGTTGGAAATGGTATCCCAAAACCCCACCCTGGCAAAAGTATGAAACCCAAACTCAAAAGTCTGGTGTTCGGCTCAGCAAATATATTTGAACCTCATGCGGTGGTGAATTGAGGTGCAGCTACTTTAATTAGGCTGAATTGAAATTAGGTTGATGGCTATTATGGAGTTAAACTAACCCAATTCACTTATAAATTGGGTTGAAACCATCAATCAAGTAGAGTTCATGAAGGAAGTATATTTATAGATCTGGTTTGTTTGCTTGCAAATAATACATTAGAATCGAATAAAGGGAAATTCATATGTTGAGTATCACATAAGCTTTTCCTTTTATTGAAGTTTAATCAAGCGAAGATAGAAAATCAAAGACTTTGTATTTATGATGGTGGTTAAAAATGAAGAATCAATGGTAACATCGAAAAAAAAGATCATTGAATAACATTTCTTGATAGAAAGTGAATCAAAGTAAGGTAAAGAAATTAATAACCGCCATCACCCTAGTGACAAGTAGTATGCCGCGTTCATCACCAATATCCAATTTAGCAAACCATGTTGAATAACACTTACAGAAATTTATTGAATAATAAAAAAGACGAGTACTACATTTCATCATAAACTGACTCCAACCTAGTGACCACTACAAGGCTACAGAAAATCTTCTCTACTAATCATGCACTGAAAAAACAAATATTCACATCTGCACGGATTTTTTTGCTTATTGAGCTCAATGGCGGATTTTTTGTTGATTGAAGTCAATGCCGATTAAGGAACGCGATTATTGCATTGTAGACGATGGTTTTCGCGGTAACTCCCATCACAAAATCAGCATGGGCAAAATCCTCCACAAAATGTATTAAAAGCTTATCAACATCATGGAACTTGAGACAGTCCAGTAAAAGCTGAACGTCGTAAGCGTCTGAAAGCGCATCTTGACCTCCGTAGCTGAGAAAGAGAGGTAGATCATTGGGGATGTGGGACAAGTTATAAACAGGAGGATTAAATTGCGCATAGTGAAGCATGTTCATTGCAGGTCCGTAGTCGAATTTTGTCAAGACACCATTTCGAACCGCTGTTGATAACATAACTCAATTGTTAGACGTATAAATATGACATACCTATCTATCTTTAATCAAGTTTCTAAGGCAATTTATTTTTAGTAACAATTGTTTAGTGTAGATCAAAGTGTTGTATGTAGGGACTGCCACTCAAAACTGATGAAATGCTAAGCATCAAAACTATCAATCAATGGTTTCTAAAACCACATCTAACAAATTGTGGAGGATCATATATATTTGAATGGCCATGCATGCTTAAGATGTAAAGGGACTTACTCTGAGCTAGATGCACCATGTTCTTTGTTGAGGTTGGTTGTGGCTCAAACTTCAAGAAGAGTTCGACGGTGGATGAATTGAGACAACAATTTTTGCCTTTCAGAAAAAATGGTTCCAGGTTAGTATATGATATAACGCACAAGACTTTTGAATTGTGGGTACCAATGACCTATCATAGTGGACCCCTGCAAATAAACATAGGGCTTGTGCGAGTGTGATTGTGCTTAAACCATTAATCTCTGTGGGTGTGAGCTAATGTATTATTACCAGTAAATGATGTGAATAAGTCATAGCAATTGAACCCACTTTGTTTACAAAGACCAGTGAGAATGTCAGCTACAACCGGCCTGTTTTGTGTTCAAAAGAAGATCAGTAAACTACAAGCATTAGATGTAAGGTCGTGGAACAAATGAGAGTCGAAATCTTACTCTTTTGGATTGAATTCAGGAATACCTAATAAGCTACTCATCTGTTAAATAAAACATGAATAGATTAGCCTTAAAGAGGGATGACCGAAGTGAAGAGCATAAAAATAGACTATGGGTTTGATCATATTGGGGTTTGGGTGTGACCAAGACCAGTACAGAACCATGTGGCCATCTTGTTAAAATTGAATGCCTGGGAGACTCCGATCTATTGATGTTGATAGTGGTTTGCATCAAGCATTTCTCAATGTTAAGGCCATCTATTATTTTAAGCCTGAAATTTCTTTAAGGGAATTACTAATGAGAATTCCATATTTTGGGGATTTCTAACACAATATTAGTTGGTGTCTCCCCAGCATTCAAAATTCCCTGTTTAATTTGTGAGATTCCAAAAATATAGTCTTGTGCATCGTCGCTTTTGGCTTATAGAATTCTCCAAATCTCTGACTTCAAAATGCTAGGTGGTAATTGAACATTTATGAATCCAGTTTGGAGAAAGCTTTTTTAGGGAATTCAGATATCCCCCTACAGGAATTATCAAAAATCATGCAAACAAATGGCCCCATTTATGAAGTTTGGTTGAAAAATGTATACTATTTCTCCGATGAACACTTTGGCAGCGACTTGACCGATTGGTGTGGTCATGTGACTGAGATAAGCAATGGGGCATAGCAAAGCAGCTGATTTCAACATGTTCACCAGCCTCCCTTCAGAGAAGGAGGCAAGAGCTACCAAGGTTCCCTGCAATGAAAAAGATTACAGCTTTAGTATTTTTTGACAAGAGAAATGATCCTAGCTACCTAGGTAATGTCGCTGATACTCATAATTCAATTTCTACGGATCATTCTCATGGATTGTTTTTTTATTCTATTTTGGTCTGGTGATTCTTATTTTAATTGGGGGCACTTGGGCCAATTGCAGCTTAATCTAGCAGTCTACCTTCCTTGATCTACCACCTTCCTTGATCTACCAGATAAAGAAGTCTACCTTGATCTGAGTGTCCTTCACTGTACATATTTTCAGAAATATATAGCCAAACATCTACATTAATGAAATTGATCACAGTATACTCTGTTCTGCATAAAGCAGAAGTCTAACCAATTCCTCCATGCATCATAAATGAAGTATCAAGAATAAAGAATACACAAAGATTATTACCAAGGAATGACCAACATAATGGATTTTCTGGCCTGTCTGGCTATGCACAAACCCAACAATGGCAGGGAGTTCATGTTCCACCAGTTCATCCCATGACCAAGCCCAATAAGCCTGCAAAAGAGTTCACTGATCACATAAACCTTAGGCACCAAGTTAGCTAATCCACACTTAAATTAGGTATATATATGCTCATGCTGAATGATCCAATGCTAGGCCCAACCGAGCCTAGCCCAGCATATTTAAAAAGATATTTTGCAAATGATCTTGATCTGGGCCTTACTTTCGGGTATGCGGGCTAGATCAGTAGCTAAATATGGAAGGGCCCATTTACCATGAAGCAGCCCACATTTAGGAGGATGTAAGGAGAAATTGAAATTAAATAAAGGAAAATGAGAAATGAAACCTTCTTCTTTGGATCGAGATATTGATGGTTGAGGCTGTATTGGGTCCCTCTGGTGTTTGCGATCCAGACATCGAATCCACTATCGGCCAAGATGTACCCTAGCGACTCATCAGGATTGTCCAAAAGCCATGTCATTCCATCCTGCCACCACCGTAGCAAATCCATCGTTCGCCATGCATATGTAAAAATGGGATTTACATATGTAAGATTTGCAGCATTTTTGCATAAGTAAACGTCGCATGGTTTTGAAAATAAAAGACAATGACAAGTTTTGAAAATGTGACCTGTTAGATAGGTCACTTGTATTGGTGGCTCTCTAGCCACACAGGTGTGTAAAGCTTCCACATCTTTTTAGGTGCATAAATTGTGATGATGTGTCAATGCTTTGCATGTTCATTATTTATATATGTAAATGGGTGCAAACAAATCAACCCTATAAATAGAGTTTCATAGAATTTAAGGACTTGTTTGTATAATGATAAGACTCCTATTTTACAAATATCATTTATGTGTTCTGTATTATGGTGGGACTAAATCCCATCGAGGTGATATATGAGGGTATGCAGTTGAAGGGGATGGCATTTAATTTTAGCGGTTTGGATTATTAGTGCATGGGTAGCCCCACAGCCAGTTACACACATCCCACACACGGGTATAACAGACCATCCATGGGATTTGGACTCTTACATAGGTGAAAGGAATTCTACATTCCTATCCCTCTATAGAAAATCAATATCCTCTCTTTCAAGAAAAATTAGTTCATTTTTTTAATTTTCAACAAAGAAAATGTTTGGTATCAAACAAACAAAACGAAGCGAGTTGCAAGTAAAACTAGAATAATCTTTTCCTATGTTGCGTAATCCTATCACGAAAAAGAAAAAAAGGACCCTATGGGCATGTTTGTGGCTTTGTGTTGGCCACATTTCCATAGAAAAGGTGAGCAAAAGTTGGCTACTTTTCTGTAGTGAAAACTATTCATGTTCTGTGCGCCCTATTTTATGTAGAAAATGACATAAACTTTTTGCAATTTTGTGGAAAAGTATTTTTTTAATGGTGGGTTATGAAGTAAAATTATGTGTAAGAGGAAAAGCCCGCGTAATTGATTTCCACTAATGCTATACAAACGTGTATTGAAATTTCTAAAATAGTACATATTATGATCAAATGACAAAGAATTTAAGAGACCTTTCAAACCACCCTAGCCATACATGTACCTACCAGTAGTAACTTTAAATGGCCGAGCACCGTAGGATTAATGGCGTTCCCGAATGGAAACAGGATTGAATTACTAATAGGTGTTTGTAGCCTTATAAACCCATATTAAGAGCTTATTGAGAACACGAGCAAGGACCTCGCGTTTAAAACCCAACTAAAGTGCTTGATTCTTAACTAAAATTAAGACCCAAATAAGCTTAATATACATAGCATTGCTAACGGAATCTTGCTCGTAGGAGAAATTTTTCCTTGAACCCAACGTTTATTATGATGAATGCAGATGACTTAAAAGGGTTTTAGGACCTAAACTAAACCCAAACTCTTTTTTAGGGTGCTGCATGCAATGCACGGTATAAAAAGGTTGGTATTGGACCCATCTCTGTTTATTTGAGTTGCAAACTAATATCCAATTTTATCATTTTCCGGTAGTTCCGACCTGCAAAAAATCACGTTTGGAATCTATTTTAAGTTCTGAATCCAATTTAGGCTCCAATTGTTAAACGGGTCAAGTTCTGGGCCCATATAGGTTCCGACACATGGACTCTGAGTCTTTGATGTTGCAAGCTGTAGTTCAAAATCAATTTTTTTTTTGACATTTTTATATTTAATTATGGAGGTAGTAGACTTGATGCACTATAATAAATTGAATGATATGCATATTTAAAAATAAAAAAAATGGAATCGATTTTAAATCTAAATCCGACTTAGAACCAAATCCACAATCGGAATCATTATTTAGAAACGAGTATGAATCGGGATCCATTACGACTCCGACCCAAAACCGTCCTTACATTCCTACTATTTATAAATTCGGGTCCTTCAGATATTGGGAGACCAATTGGCATCACTATCTACTGATTATGGAACCCCCTAGAGATCACGACGACAAAGTTTTAAATAGTTTATCGTCTCTGCTCATCAAATGTTTGAGATGATAGGAGGGCCCACATTTGGAGCTGACTTTGTTCCTATCTAATTTGTAAGATTCATGAGAAGGCCATGTTTTTCAATCTTTGTTTGATTAATTGTATGTAGCAGAATGATTGCGTATATAAGGTTGACCATAACACATACTCACGTTGAATCAAATCCATTCTAAAATCTGACGACCCAATGTGAGTCCATGATTGATGATTCACTGCAATCAGGGGTGGACCCAGAAAATGGAACTAGAGGGGCCAAATGAAAATCATTAAAAGAAGTCCCCTAGGCCAACATATGTAGGTCCGGCCCTGCTGCAATAGTCAGTCATTTTAGTTGGACTTCAAAACATGCAGCTCAATCGCATGTTAATAAAGAAATATCATATGCCAAGCCCAACAGCCAATCAACTATCAATTCAATCCCTTGGTCTCCCTCTCCTAATTCCATGTGCCAGTCTCCTCTCCTCCCATGTGCTAATACTCTTCCCTTTCCTTGTGCTGCTATTAAAAAAAAAGAAGATTTCTAAAGTAAAGCAAGATACAAGCCTGTGTTTCTAAAGTTGGGCCGCTCCTGGATCGTCCCCAGCCCGGTCCAATCCTTGCTCAAATAAGAATTTGAATAAGTTTGAATAGAGTTTGGATCGAAATGTACTTCTTGCAGATAAGCTTCTTTGGTGTAAAATGCCAACACTGATTGCTAGTACCTCTCGAGCAATCATAGTATGAAGTATTGCGAGTGTATTCAGTTATCATCCAATCAAAATCTTTGACATAAACTACAACTCATTTATACATACAAATATACGTAACTGTGTACATACATACCATCAGAACTCCATGTTGAAGTAATACTGGCTGCCTTTTTCCTTCCTCAATTCCCTTTTCAAGGCGGCCACTTGGTATATTATGCAAGCTAAGGATATAGCCATCTCCCGTCGTCACCTTCAACAGAACCAAATGCAATCATATAAATAGAGAGGGAGGGAGGGAGAGAGAGAGAGAGAGAGAGAGAGAGAGAGAGAGAGAGAGAGAGAGAGAGAGAGAGAGAGAGAGAGAGAGAGAGAGAGAGAGAGAGAGAGATTGTACTTTGTACTCCTTGCATGGGTAGCCATGTGGGGTCACCACTGACTCACATAGGCCGCTTAGCTCCGGAGCCGTTGGGTTGACGACCATATCAGCATGTCTCATGAGAAGGTTTGCTCTCCTTGATCCATAGGTGAGACCCAGATGGAAAATAAGCAATAACACCAATCTCATGCATTCTCTAGCCATCTTCTTTATTGGATATATCTATCAACCTTGTCTGCTAGATTCCTCCTTATTTAAAGCGAGATCTAGTGCTTCTTATCTTTGAAAAGGCAACTAAATCTCCTTATATATATATGAGAGTTTGAGAGAGAGAGAGAGAGAGCATGAGAGAGAGAGAGAGAGAGAATGGGAACGAGAAAAGGCGATTCTTTTGCATTCCATAACAGAAGCATGGCCAAAAAGTATGGAATGGTATTTTATCCTGAGACTGGATCCTCTGAGGCTTTACCATAGAGAAATCCTGGGTTGAAGGAGGGGGACTCCACAATGAGGCTGAAATGTTGGAATCCAAACCGTTTAAAATAAATACCATCTAAATACACGGAGACTTCGTAAAAGTTTACATCAATAGGAGTTTTTTCCTCCGTTGCATTGACTATTAGATGAAAATGATGATAATAAATATACGTCAGAGGATCCAAATTCTTTTTTCTCGAATGTTCTTTTCTGTACTGAGTGATGTGGGCTCCACATTGGACCTGCCTTATCCCTTCTACTCATCAACTAACTCTTTGAATTTTACAAGCTCTGTGCCGAATGGGAGTAAGTTCAGTATGCACCATGCACTGTGCAGTGACAGTGCGCCAAGTTCTCATCGGGATCCTCTGCAGGCAAGGACTTTGATCGATGTAGGCCATTAGTGAGAAATCATAACAGCTTAGAATCACCAACTTGCTTTTGTTTGTATATTTGTAGGACTTCCATGGATGGCTGGGGCCTAACCGATTTATTTGCATCGAATATATAGGAATTAAACACATTGGGATTCCCATGAAGATCCCATTTATGGTTCAACCTAAGCAACTTCTAACAATATATGTCATTTGTGGTTGGTGTGAGATTTGAATTAGTTTTCATATCATGTATACTGGGGCCTTACATAAGAGTAGGTTGATCAAGTAAAGACAGGCCATACATGCTAAATCAAGAGTTAGGTGCAGTTAGCGCTGTATTGAATGTAGCCATGTGCAACAGTGTAAGACGGCCAAGTAAGGGACCTGATGTTTCTCAAGCCTATATTCCGGATATTTGGAGAGATCTCCTTTTCCGTGCATGGAAGTAGAGATAGAGTCAATTACCATGAACTAACATTAAGGAATTAATCCAAGATCCAGAGTCCACATCACCTGCTTTGTGCTGGTCATGGTTTTGAAAAACGGTTTTGGAACCCATTTAACGGCCAGGCCAAAACCTTGCATGCCGTACATATAATGACCTAAATAATTACAGTATTGTTATTTTATTGCTATTTCTTCTTTGTGGAAGGGGTGACTGTACAAAGGTGGGCCCAAGTGGGCTTAATAAACTCGAATCACACATGAACCGTGTGTAGTCTGCTCTTAGGTAATTTGACACTCATTCAACTGTTACTCAAAGTTGTATTTAGATCAAGAAATTAATAACTGATGCTTTTTACGATCAAGAATAATAAACTTGAGGGCCATATATTGAAGGAATGTATGACCTAATGGAAATGATGGTTTATACACCCTTAGGGCGTACAAAACTTGATTATGAAAGAATGATGTTGATGATAAGGATGATGGTAATGATGATTGTTAGTGGTGGTGATCTGTGATCATGATAACGATGGTAGTGGTGGTGTCAATGACGGTGATGGGGATGACGACAATGGGTTGGCAGTGGTGAAAAATTTTCTCCGTCATAGAAAAAAGGTGGAAATGTAAATTTGAGTAGTTTGGACTTCAAGGCGTGCCTCATTGATAGATTAGAAATGACAAATTACACCCAAATAAAGTATTTTATAAATAATTAATCTAACATGAATTCTACTCTAATCAATAAAATTAAGATGATGCTATTTGCAACACATGCCAAACAACTCAATTTAAAATCTATTACATTCTTCACAAATTGTAAAAAGTAAAAGTATTATTATATTTTAACTTCACACCTATTCTAGTAACACTCTTTCCTACAAGTGGATTGCACGTGTCGTCCAACTTTATGGGGCCCATTTGGTCTTATCTTTGATCAGTGCAGCCCGTTTGATACTCTTATCATTACATGATTCAACATTAGGCCTAATTTTACACTTACTAAATATTTACTCACCATTGGATGAGGAGAGCTAGGATAATCCGATGTGAATGACCTTTTGGCTCTCCCTTCTCCATAAGGAGACCTCTCCATCTTCCCTTCTCCTATAGGTGTATATGCATTTAAGTGGGACCCTTGATCTGGACTATATATGAGCAATTTGTAGTCTGCTTGTAAGAAAACATTTTCCATTATGTAATATCTTATTCTAGCTAGTAATATTTAAATTTGCAAATATTTTATTCCGTAGACAACCAAATAAATGTGAGGGAGTTAGATTTGTCACATAGGGTCACTCACACTTTCCTTTTAAGGTACCTCGTAGTTAGGGTTGTAAACGGGTCGGTCCGGGTCCATGGTGGACCCGAACCCGTTTATGAGACGATGAAACCGGACTAGATCCGGACCTAGTTCGGAACTAGATTCTTAGTTCCGGAACCGAAACTGTTAATGAGATTTTGTAGAACCTTACTCAGACCCGGTAATGAGAAGGGTTCGGTTGAGAATTATGTAGAAAAAACTAGCTCAATGATTTAAAAAAACTAACTTTTAGGATAATCTTTTTGAAACTTGATGTAATATGTCAGGTTTTGGGTCAACAGGTGAGAACCAAAGTAGATTCGGACCCATTTACTTATCAGAACCTAAATACTGACCCAAACCCGATTATTAATGGGTTGGAACCTTTCGATAATCGGGGACCCATTTACATATCCCTACTCACATAGGAACCTTCAATATTATTTTATAGCTATATCAATGTCTATGTATTATTAGAGGCCAATAAATTTGGATCCAAAGCTCTAGTCTCATGCAGTACGGAATGTGACCCTATCCCTCGGTTAAGCTGGCTCATTGGACAGTCCAAGTACTCGATTATCAGACTTTGACTTGGGTTGACCCAGCCCACACCAGGCCCATTACCAGTTGCCACACCAAAGGCATCTTTTCTTCAAACGCATCTACAGTCACGTGAGCATCACGCGCCAAGCACTTTAACCACCCCGCAGTCGTCCAACGTTTGCCGAATCCTTGCGAATGCCTGACATCTGCAACCGCCACTCTCCCATAGCCACGTGGAAGCAGAAGCTGTCGAGTGGGCCCCACATTAACCAACCAACAGAACTGCCATTTACATGTGGTCCCTTTGGCCGCACAGTTCAGCAGGTGGGACCCACACATTCGATTTAATTGGCTGATGATGAAGTTGGGGGTGAAGCCAGTGGGCCCCACATTACTCATAGCAGTGAAGAACGTGAAGTGAAAGGGCCAGGCCCTTGCTTGCACTTGGCAATTCTTCCGAGTCCGTTTGCGTAAAAAAAGAAGTTTTCTCTGCCTTCAAAGATATCGAACGGTCTCTTTTCTCTCATCAAAGTGGTGTCTGAAACTATCTACAAGAAGAAGATGGCTATAGAGAGCATAAGATTGGTCTCTTGGGCCATTTTCTACATGGGTCTCACCTATGGGTCGAGGAGGTCAGACAAATGAGCCATGCTGGTGACATGGTCCCCGACCCACCTGACCCATTGCCGCTCGGCATATGTGAGTCATTCGTGAAGCCACAGGGCTACCCATGCAAGGAGTATCAAGTAGTAATCAACCTCTCTCTATATCTATCTATCTATCTATCTATCTTATATACCATGATTTGAATATTGCATTTGGTTTTTGTTGCAGGTGACAACAGAAGATGGATATATTCTTAGCATGCAAAATATGCAAGGAGGTCGCTTTGTTAAAGGAAACGAGGGAGGAAAAAGGCAGCCAGTCTTACTACAACATGGACTTCAAATGGTATGTTGCATATAACTATGGATTGTTCTTTGCATCAAAGGTCTGATGTCTATTGGACGGTGATTAGATACATACACCCACAGCAAGGTTTCAGTAGGGTTGCTTAAACAAGAATACTAGCAATAGGGTATTAGCAACAGAGTCATCACAATTTATCATGTGGGAATGATCTTATGAATATTGAACAGCGCATGACCACCTGATGGATGTCAGAAAATGATCTCCACCTAAAGTCTCGAAATTTCTGAAGGACCCAGAATAAAGAACAGGGGTATGGGTCCAATGCCCGGGCTTTTTTTCCCTCGGTCCACTGCATTAGATATTAGACCCTTGTGAAGTTCCGTGATCATTTGGGGTTGATTGCTTTCATACAAGAGTACGGGAAAACCCAATGCAATACCCCCACGGGTTTTCTCATGCTGAAGAGGGGATTTTTTCTTTTTCTTTAAACCTTTGCAGTTGCATTAGGATGTAAGCGGGTTCTAGAGCGCCCACTCGCATACACATACTCAACCAAGCCAGTCACCATCAGCGCCACGATTGACCTATGATTGTTTCTATGGGGGGGGTGGGTGTTTTCGTGTTCTCACCAAGTGCTTTTAAGTGAATTGGGCATGGATTCTTATTAGTTTTTGATGAAAGGCACACGTGTGTATATTAGTTGTAAATATTTGGGATCATTTTGATTTCAGATCGGGGCCCTTTGAAAATAGGAACTCATTAGGGTCAGTATTAGGTCCTGATATAAATACAAATAAAGGTAATCTTTTAGCAATTTGAGTTTGGATTTGGGCACAACATTGGCCGGATCCAAACTCCACAACTCATCCCTCCTAGCAGTTCAATTCGTATGTATACTATGCAAACAATCAATCAGGCAATCGCATGATTGAAAGATTATGAAAGAATGTTCAATTAGATATTTTATATGGGTATATATGTATGAGAGGTGTTGCGGTGGTGACAGGATGGATTGACATGGCTTCTGAACAATCCTGATGCGTCACTAGGGTACATCTTAGCCGACAGTGGGTTCGACGTCTGGATTGCAAATTCCAGAGGGACCAGATGGAGCCTCAAGCATCAATCGCTAAATCGAACCGAGCCGGTCATTTCTCATCTTTCTTCATTTAATTTAATATATTATTATACCATCCTAGAAGTGTATTCTATGTGTGGACTGTGGGCCATTCATTAGATGCTCTGAAATGATGCCCATATGCAGTGATTATATATGGATTTTGAACTCATTAAAGTGTAAATCAGTCACTTGGTGTCAAAGGTTCATGTGCTGAGTGAAACATTTTGCAGGCTTACTGGGCTTGGTCATTGGATGAGCTGGTGGAGTATGAACTCCCTGCTATAGTTGGATTTGTGCACAACCAAACAGGGCAGAAGCTGCATTTTGTTGGCAATTCCTTGGTAACAATCTTTGTGTCATCATGACCGTATTGTTAGCTTCGATGCATATTAATCACGACTTAATCGGTCATCATAGGATTGGATCTGAATAACACAAGCGCAATAATGTAAAGCATATCAGAGTCCATCACTTAATCTCTGGATTTATGCAACACAACTTGTTCTTTACATGGGATTTCCAGCTCTCTTCTATCAGGGGCGGACCTACATGCATACCGCCCCAGTTCTATTTTGAAAATCTTAGAAAACTGAATGGGCTAGACATGTCCCACTTATAATTAATAAATAGTCACCTCACGTCTAAAAAGTGTGATCGCCCACAAAACCTTAGTAAAAATACTCCTGTCAGACATTTTCTTCATATCGAGAGTACCGGATCCTCTTCGCGCCATTCTCTTTCGACATTTTCTTTCTATTCAGACTGTGAGATCCTCTTCACGGCGATCAAACTTTTCGTCACCAGTCCTCTCGTGGTTAGTCTCTCTCACACCAAATAACCCTCAATAAATCAATTTCCCTCCCTCCTTAGATATAGCATAATTCTAACGACTCTATACCTAAATTTGAAACCTTAATCTCCAAATCCTATTTTCAAATCATAATCCAAACGTAAGCCTAAATCATTAAATATGAGCATATCTACAAGATGACCAAATCACCATTGGGCATACTTTAATCTTCAATTCATACAAAAATAGGGTCTTAGAGTTCATGTGGGAATAATTTGAGTTACATTTACGTGGCGGTTTTTCTTTTTTTGGTCATGAGCCCATCACCAACTATAGGAAATTATTTTTACAGCTAAGGTAACTACATGCAACCAAATTCTTTAGATCCAAATAAAACCTATTTGGGAACTCAAATTGGATAATTGGGTGGTTACCCAAACCACCGAGGCATGGCATTCGAACGCCTAGGATTAAAGAAAATGTTATCTTAGGCTTATTTGATGATAATGAATCGATGATAACCTGAATTTGGGAGAGGTAGTAGGAAGACCCTTCAATTGGACATGAGATCTGAGCATGAAAAAAAGTTTTATTTCTATTTAAATGAGATAAATTTGCTCTTTTGGTATTATTCATGTGAAAAGAATTAATAAACCGAGCAAAGGTTTAGCCCCACCCAAACAAAAATCCTGGGTCCGCCACTTCTTCTACTTCCCTTACCGCATGTCTAATTGATGGGATTGCAACTAATTTCCTATGAAGTGAAGTGACTTACCTTCAACCTTTTATTTATAGGATTCTGCAACAATTCTCATCATGGAACTCCCCGGTTGTAACAGGTTTCCTCCCTATAATTTAGCTGATTCAAAAGTTTGTGGGGAGCCACTTTTGTCTCCAAGTCCAAACTTGAATTTAGAACTAAAAATGAAAGAGGGATTCTCAAAAGACACGGTCATCTAAAAGGAGTGAAGCCCATCATGTGCTTGTGACATAACTCTTAACACATGTCTGTGTGTGTGTTCAGGTTTCAATGGATTTCAAAAAATGAGTCCATGGTAGACTTTTTGCTTTGTATAGAACGAGTTTATTCTGCTTCCCTTCCAGAACATTATATATTTTTGAAAATATGCATGTACAGTGTGGTAAACTTCTGACCGAGGTAGACTATTAACTTAATGCACAATTAGCACAAGTATCAGTAATTTTTAGATGATCTTTGCCACCCCATAATTAAATGTGGAATCATACACTGTAAAGATCAATTGAAATAAGGTTATGAATCACTTATATGAGAATATACACAGGACAGAGCCAAGGGGGTCTCTTTTATTTATCAATAATGCAACTTCATTAAAAAACAAAGAGCAACATACAGAGAGCAAAGTAAAGGTAAAAGTACAAGAGAGAGTACAAGAGCATTGCACCACTCTCCAACCCAATTACATTGTACCACTCTCCAAGGGGGTCTAGTTAATTGGATGGAGTTATTTCTCATGACGGAATGTACTAAAGTTTCAAGCTGTTTAATTGCAGGGGGCGTTGGTAGCTCTTGCCTCTTTCTCTGAAGGGAAGCTGGTGGACATGTTGAAATCAGCTGCCTTGCCAACCCCAATTGCTTATTTGAGCCATATGACCTCGGTCATTGGTCAAGTTGCTGCCAAAGCGTTCCTTGGAGAAACAGTATGCTTTCTTCCTCAGAAGTTCAAATATTTTTTTTTGAATAATAGATGGCCTTAACATCGAGAAACTATCGACGCAAAATACCCATATGGATATTCGTATACAGGGATCTCTCAAGCATCTGATTATGGTTAAATGGTTCTTAGGCGTGGTAATACAACATGTTCTATTACCAAAAGACAATTGACCAAGTTAGCTTCAAGTTTTTCACATATCATTCTTTTGTTTAATGTACATTTAGACTTGAAGATGACGGAAGGAGTGTTCTAAAAGCATAATTCGACTAGCCCCAGTTGGTCAGGTGAGGCCGGCCAGACTAGTTTCTGTGCTGGTCTTGTTCACAACTAGGACCCATATAATCAAAGACATAGTTTATGTTGACACAAGTTGGGTCATTCCAGTTTTAGGTTAATGTATACTTGTTTATGTAACAGATGACTGACCTGTTAGGTATTCCTGAATTCAATCCGAAAGGGTAAGATTTGCGCTCTTTTGCATTGCTAGACTTTTTATCTAACCTTATATCTAATGTCACCCTGGAAACTTTTGCTCTAGTAGTCTACTGATCTTATTTAGGCCATCGAACAGGAAGGTGTTTGCTTGCTTTCTCAACAGCCTATGTTCCAAACCTGGGATCAATTGTTATGACTTAATGACATCATTAAGCGGTAATGATACTTTTTCTCTGATTTTCACTAACACCTAGAAAGAACAATGATTCAAGCACAATCACAATCATAGCCAAAGACTTTTGGCACTACAGAACTTTTGGACTCTGTTTAGTTGTGGGGTCCACGATGATATGTCACTGGGTCCCACAATTCAAAAATCTTATGCATTATATCATACTAACATCGAAATCATTTCTTAAAGGCAAGAATTGTTGAATGAATTCATCTACCTTCGATCTCTTCTTGAAGTACGGGCCACAATCAACTTCGACGAAGACCATTGTCCATCAAGCTCAGGGTAAGTTCCTTATAATTTTGACAAAGAGCATAGTGTAATCACATTCAAATGTAATGATCTTGCATGGACCATTGACTGCTAATCTTGTTGGATCGCAAGGATAAGATGGTTGTTGAATCACCTTGCACAACTATGTTTAACACTACAATTATGTGTGAACAGCGGTTTGCAAAGGTGTTACAACAAAATTAGATTATGGGAGCCCTAAAGCTAACATGGTCCACTACTCGCAATCGAAGCCCCCTGTCTATAAGATGTCCAACATTCCAAATGATCTGCCTCTCTTCCTCAGCTATGGTGGTCAAGATGCAATTTCAGATGTCTATGACGATCAGCTTTTACTGGATTGTCTCAAATTCCATCATAGTGATAAGCTTACAGTACAATTTGTGAAGGATTTTGCCCACATGGATTTTGTAATGGGAGTTACTGCCAAAAGCATTGTCTACAATGCAATGATCTCATTCTTTAATCGCTATTAACCTAGAAAAAGAGAAGAAAAGAAAACGAATCTATGTAATTCATTTCAGAAAAAAGAAAAGAAAATGAATCTATGTAATTCATTTCTCAATAGGCAATATATATATATATATATATATATATTTTGCTTGGGCAATTGCCAACTGCTTTGGACTTAGGAGTGATACTTTCAATTGGAAGATCCTCGGATTGATCCCTGGGGCAGGTGAGGGATTCTAATGGGCCAACAACAGGAGTGCATTGGCAGATAGAGCAACTTTTGTGTTACATTCTGTAAATTAACTTGGTCAAAGTCATTTAATGATGACATGTAATTTTGGCGGTTTGTTGAGACACATCACACGTGTCTGTTGTTGTTTTTTATCTTCCAATAATGCTAACAATGAATGTGTTTTCTCTGCCTGGTGCTGGTGGTGGTGTTGTGGGTGGGGGGATTTTTGTGTGTGTGTTTTTGGATAGATAGATAGATGGAGGCGACAGGTAACAAGCGCACAGAGGTGGTGGATAGAACCGAGCTCCTTCATTTGGCAATTCAGGAACTCAGACAAAAAGAAGAAGAAGAAGAAGAAGATGAGGAGAAGAGAAACAAGATTTTCACTTCATCTGGCTCAGGCCACATTGTAGAAGAACAAGAAGAGGAAGCGGAAGAGCGACGCCTCCTCACCAGATTACTTTCCCAGGTTAGGATCATCAGATCTCAAACGCTTCATTCTTCTCCCCTTCCTGATGAACTACTGTTTATTAGCTTCTAATTACACGCTTCCTAATGGTTAGTGCAGTATTAGTTTGGATGATTAGAGTCCCGTCACACCTCCCCCCACCCCCCCAAACTTTGCAGACAAACAAACCCAATATATAAATATAATTCCTTGACATATAGGGGAATTCATATCTTGAGTATCACATAACTTTTTTCTTTTATGGGAATATAATCAAGCGAAGATAATCAATGACATAGTATTTTTTTATGGCGGTTAAAAAAGAAGAATCAATGGTAAAGTCTAAAAAAAAAGATGATTGAATAACCTTTCCTGATAAAAAGTAAAAAGTGAATCAAAGGAAGATTGTTACACTCCGACCCAAATTAAGCTTGATTAGTACTAATTAATTATGGTTTAGTTAATTAAATTATACTTAGTTACTAATTATGATAATTAGAGTAAATTAGTTCTTTATAGGCTGAGTTAGATGAGTCTTGAGTCTTGAATTGGTAATTGAAACCGATTTGACTTGGTTGGGTAGAATTAAGGGCTTTTATGTAATTATCGATTTTCTCATTTTGCATCATATGCACGTCATCTTAGCGTCATCGCATGTATTTCGTCGAGCACATCGATTTTCGTATTTGACTCTGCTCCATTTGATCACTTATTGAAGAAATGGGCCTTCATTTGACCCAATTTGAAAATATGTAAACTTAGTGGACTTAGTTGCAAAAAGAGGGCAAACTCATCCCTTATAAACCTTTACGCATTTTGCTTTGGCTAAAAACCCCTTTCTCCTTCTCTCTTTCTCACTACTCTTTTCTTCTTCTCCTCCTTCATCATATATTGAGAGAGACTTGAGAGATGCATTGAAGACAAAGATTGAGACCATTGCTTCTCCCTCACCTTCTCCATCTTCTTCCTCTAGTTGTTGGCAAGAAACCTTCATCTTCACCTCATACACTATCCATTTTCGGAGTTCTTACTAGAGGTAAGAATCAAACCCATTTCTTTTTGTGTTTTTGAGTTAAAAGGAGTCAAAGAGACTCTATGGTAGCCATTCATATCCATTCATTGGCATTTTCATTTGATTTTCATTTGAGCTAAAGAGTGAGAAAAGGCTTGGAAAGCTTGATTTGAGCTAAGAAGAAAAGATTAGAATAAAAAGCACAAAAAAAAGGCAAGTAATGAGCAATTTTGATTAATCCATGTGATTGTTCATTAATTGAGTAATATTATTCCATTGAATACTAATTCAGCTTTTTCCATTTGGATAGATTGTTAATGTAAGAATGGGTTCTTTTAATTTGATTATCAAAGAATGGGTTGTGTGTGTGGAAAAGATATGGACCATAAGAGCAAATAGAGGCTCAAATTGGTCATATGATGATCTTAAGAACACTTTAGAAGCAGTTGGAAGAGTGGGAATGAATGGGAGTGAGAATTCCTTCAAAAAACAGAGTTCTGTTGCTGGTTCGGGTGCCAAACAGCAAGCCATCTCGCTATAGCGAGATCTGGGCTCACTATAGCGAACTGGCCCAATGGGCCTGGTAGTGTCCACTTCAAAGTGCAATAACTTTTTACCTGTATATCGGATTTCGAAGTTCCACATACCGTTGGAAAGCTCTTGAAGTGTGGAATCTAGTGGTATACACCACTTAATGACCAGAGATTGGGAGAGAAAGTAAATATTATGACCATTGAACCGTGCCTTATCTCTTTTGGAAAAAGGGACTTTAACTCTAGTTGGACTCTTAGGTTGTAACCATTGGCCACTAAGGGAGTTAATCCCACTTCAAAAGGCCTAAACTCTTCATAATCAATCTCTGAGGATGATTGTGATATAAACACTAAACTAATAAGGTTTTTAGGTTGTAAAGGAGTGACCTTATAGGTCCATAGAATGGTACCTATCACCGATTACCATAGTCCAACGGAAATTATAACACATGAGAATCTTGGGCTGAGATTATCTCATGTGCTTATCCTTCTCGTCTAGAACTTCGCCATTGATGTTGATTTAGAGGGATTCGACGTACCTCACACATACACAACGTGACATCAAGAAAATGTAACACGCGCATCGAATTATCTAAGGTTACATCGTAATGGGCGGTTAGAGTTGACGGGTAATTAGATTAGGATTGGCTAGTAAATATTCTTGATTCGATTAATTTATTTGCATTTGCATATTGGGATTAATTCATTATTGCCCTCGAATATTCACATGATTATTATTATTGTATTATTCGTATTATTCCACAAATTGTATTACAAATGTTATCATTCATTGATGTGTTATTTGAAAGGAGTAAGTATGCGATTTGATTTGATTAGAAATGATTTGAGACTAGGAAATGAAATAATGGATTCGATTAGAAATGATTCGATTCGTAAAGTCTTACTCCAGTTTATTATTATTTGATTCGAATGGTTCGGCACTACTTAGCTTCGACCTTGTGATACCCGACGGGGTTGCAACTTAGTTTAGTTATTCGAGACTACTGCAGTATGTCATTTGGAGCACCGGAACTCCAGAACCGGGTAGCCAGCTAGCCTTTGGCCGGGCCGCTGGTGACATCCCAACTAGATTCGCTTTCTATCGGAGAGGATGAGCAAATGTAGTAGCCAACTAGAAAGTGAGTATTCGATTATTGATTCGATAAAGCATGATTTTTTCATAATGCACAATGTGCCTAGTTGACATTTATTTGGTCTCTTTAATCTATTCGTCTTTAAATTTGAAATTTGAATAACTTATGTTGAATCTTAATTGCTCATATATCTTATTGAATCGTTGTATTCATGGTGCTACACTGCGTGTCACATGAATTCATGTTACCGAAGGGGATAGTTAATAGTTCTACAGATTATTGATTGAATAGGTTAAAGTATTGGTTAGCTTGACTCCGGAGTACGTACAAGAGTGGTATTGATGAGTTTAAGATTAGCCATTTACTCTTGCACTTAGCTGAAGGTAATGCATATGATTAGTTTTATTTTGCATTTGTATTAGGATTATATTCCATTGAGATAAGCATCTAGTAGATATTCATTAGAGTGTTTGTGTACTATGGTTTTAAGAGGTTTAAATTATTAGCTTTGTTATAGACTAATGGTAATATATTTGATTGATTAATAGACTACTCATGGCTTTGTTATTGATGATATACATGCTTCCACAAATAAATGTTGTTTAACAGGTGTCAGTGAGTAATCCTCACACGTGAAATGTGGAAATTTCTCCTTCGTGAATTCGGACTTGGTCCGGAACAGGTGTGAGTTCACGGGAGTACGCGTGTCACACCTTGGGTACCACACTAATTTGGAAATTCTCGAGACCGGGATGTGACAAAGATAAAGAAAATAATAACTAGCCATCACCCAGCTGGTTAAGATAGAGAAATTAATAACAAGACATCACCCAGCTAGTTACAACTTACAAGTAGTATGCCATGTTCATCACCACTATCCAATTTAGCAAACCATGTTGAATTACACTTATAGAAATTTATTGAATAATAAAAAAAAAAACGAGTACTACATTTCATCATAAATCGACTCTAACCCAGTGACCACTACAATGCTACAGAAAATCTGCTCTACTAATCATTCATTGAAAAAAACAAATGCTCACATCTGCATGGATTTTTTTGTTTATTGAGCTCAATGGTGATTAAAGAACGCGATTATTGCATTGTAGACGACGCTTTTGGCGGTAACTCCCATCACAAAATCAGCATGGGCAAAATCCTCCACAAACTGAACTGAAAGCTTACCAACATCATGGAACTTGAGACGGTCCAGTAAAAGCTGAACGTCGGGAACAACTGAAAGCGCATCTTGACCTCCATAGCTGAGAAACAGAGGTAGATCATTGGGGATGTGGGATAAATTATAAACTGGAGGATTAAATTGCGCGTAGTGAAGCATGTTCATTGCAGGGTTCCCGTGGTCGAATTTTGTCAAGACACCATTTCGAACCACTGTTGGCAACAGATCTCAAATGTTAGACGTATAAAAATGACATAACCATCTATCTTTAATCAAGTTTCTAATGCAATTTATTTTAATAACAATGGTTTAGTGTACATCGAAGTGTTATATGTAGGGATTGCCACTCAAAACTGATGAAATGCTAAGCATCAAAACTATCAATCAATGGTTTCTAAAACCACATCTAACAAATTGTGGAAGATCATATATATTTGAAAGGCCATGTATGCATAAAATGCAAAAGGGACTTACTCTGAGCTAGATGCACCATGTTCTTTGTTGAGGTTGGTTGTGGCTCAAACTTCAAGACGAATTCGACGTTGGATGAATTGAGACAACAATTTTTGCCTTCCAAAAAAAAAAGGGATCCAGGTTACTATATGATATAACGCACAAGACTTTTGAATTGTGGGTACCAATGACCTATCATAGTGGAGCCCTGCGTATAAACATAGGGCTTGTGCTGAGTGTGATTGTGCTTAAACCATTAGTCTTTCTGTGCGTGAGCTAATGTATTATTACCAGTAATTGATGTGAGTAAGTCATAGCAATTGAACCCACTTTGTTTACACAGACCAGTGAGAATGTCAGCTACAACCGGCCTGTTTTGTGTTCAAAAGAAGATCAGTAAACTACAAGCATTAGATGTAAGGTCTAGGAACAAATGAGAGTCGAAATCTTACGTTTTTGGATTGAATTCAGGAATACCTAATAAGCTACTCATCTGTTAAATAAAACATGAATAGATTAGCCTTAAAGAGGGATGACCGAAGTGAAGAGCATAAAAATAAACTATGGGTTTGATCATATTGGGGTTTGGTTGTGACCAAGACCAGTACAGAACCATGTGGCCGTCTTGTTAAAATTGAATGTCTGGGAGATTTCGATCTATTGATGTTGATAGTGGTTTGCATCAAGCCTTTCTCAATGTTAAGGCCATCTATTATTTTAAAGCCTGAAATTTCTTTAAGGGAATTTCGAATGAGAATTCCATATTTTGGGGATTTCTAACACAATATTAGTTGGTGTCTCCCCCGCATTCAAAATTCCCTGTTTAATTTGTGAGATTCCAAAAATATAGTCTTGTGCATCGTCGCTTTTGGCTTATAGAATTCTCCAAATCTCTGACTTCAAAATGCTAGGTGGTAACTGAACAATTATGAATCCAGTTTGGAGAAAGCTATTTTAGGAAATTCAGATATCTCCCTACAGGAATTATCAAAAATCATGCAAACAAATAGGCCCTACTTATGAAGTTTGGTCGAAAAATGTATACTATTTCTCCGATGAACGCTTTGGCAGCGACTTGACCGATTGGTGTGGTCATGTGACTGAGATAAGCAATGGGGCATAGCAAAGCAGCTGATTTCAACACATCCACCAGCCTCCCTTCAGAGAACGAGGCAAGAGCTACCAAGGTTCCCTGCAATGAAAAAGATTATAGCTTTAGTAGTTTTTGACAAGAGAAATGATCCTAGCTACCTAGGTAATGGCGCTGATACTCATAATTCAATTTCTACAGATCATTCTCATGTATTATTTTTATTCTATTTTGGTCTGGTCAGTCTTATTTTAATTGGGGGCACTTGGGCTAATTGCAGCTTAATCTAGCAGTCTACCTTCCTTGATCTACCAGAAAAAGAAGTCTACCTTGATCTGAGTGTTCTCCTCTGTACGTATTTTCAAAATATATAGCCAGACATCCACATTAATGAAATTGATCACAGTATAATCTGTTCCGCATAAAGCAGAAGTCTAACCAATTCCTCCATGCATCATAAATGAAGTATCAAGAATAAAGAATACACAAAGATTATTACCAAGGAATGACCAACATAATGAATTTTCTGGCCTGTCTGGCTATGCACAAACCCAACAATGGCAGGGAGCTCATGTTCCACCAGTTCATCCCATGACCAAGCCCAATATGCCTGCAAAAGAGTTCACTGATCACATAAACCTTAGGCACCAAGTGAGCCCATCCACACTGAGATTAGGTATATATATGCTCTTGCTGAATGATCCAATGCTAGGCCCAGCCGAGCCTAGCCCAGCATATTTAAAAAGATATTTTGCAAATGATCTTGATCTAGGCCTTACTTTTGGGTATGCGGGCTGGATCAGTAGCTAAATATGGAAGGGCCCATTTACCATGAAGCAGCCCACATTTAGGAGGATGTAAGGAGAAATTGAAATTAAATAAAGGAAAATGAGAAATGAAACCTTCTTCTTTGGATCCAGATATTGATGGTTGAGGCTGTATTGGGTCCCTCTGGTGTTTCCGATCCAGACATCGAATCCACTATCGGCCAAGATGTACCCCAGCGACTCATCAGGATTGCCCAAAAGCCATGTCATTCCATCCTGCCACCACAGTTGCAAATCCATCGTTCGTCATGCATATGTAAAAATGGGATTTACATATGTAAGATTTGCAGCATTTTTACATAAGTAAATGTTGCATAGTTTGGATTACATATGAACATTTTTATCCAAAACTCTTCCATCATCTCAAAAGCTATAAATATTTAGGGCCTGTTTGTGCATCAGCTTCCGCGACATGAGTTTTCGCTCTAGCCAAAAAAATAAAAAATTGCATAAAAACAGCGATTTCCTGAGGAGAGCTCAATTGCACTGAACAACCAAGCAAAGAATTATGGAGAGATTTGATTTCTGCTTCCACAAAAAATGTGCCCGTAAGAAATGAAACCAAAGATCTTGGAATTAAAAAAACTGAATGGTTTTGATTAAATTGTGGGGCACATAGGAGTTGCAGAAAATAAAAGACAATGACAAGTTTTGAAAATGTTACCTGTTAGATAGGTCACTTGTATTGGTAGCTCTCTCGCCAGAGAGGTGTCTAAAGCTTCCACATCTTTTTAGGTGCATAAATTGTGAAAATGTGTAAATGTTATGCATGTTCATTATTTATATAAGTAAATGGGTGCAAACAAACCAACCCTATAGATAGAGTTTCATAGATTTTAAGGGCTTGTTTGTATGATGATAAGACTCCTATTTTACAAATATCATTTATGTGTACTGTATTATGGTGGGGCTAAATCCCATTGAGGTGATATATGAGGGTATGCAATTGAAGGGGATGGCATTAAATTTTAGCGGTTTGGATTATTAGTGGGTAGCCCCACAGCGAGTTGCACACATCCCACACACAGATAGGATGTAATAGACCATCTAGGGGATTTGGACTCCTGCATATCAAGGTGAAAGGAATTCTGCATTTCTATCCCTCTTTAGAAAATCAATATCCTCTCTTCCAAGAAAAATTAGTTCATTTTTTAAATTTTCAACAAAGAAAATGTGCGGTATCAAACAAACAAAACAAAGCGAGTTGCAAGTAAAACCTGAATAGTCTTTCACTCTATTGCAAATCCTATCACGAAAAAGGAAAAAAAGGACCCTAAGGGCACGTTTGTGGCTTTGTGTCGACCACATTTACATAGAAAAGGTAAGCAAAAGTTGGCTACTTGTCTGTAGTGAAAACTATTCATGTTCTGTGTGCCCTTTTTAATGTAGAAAAGGGTATAAACTTTTTGCAATTTTGTGGAAAAGTATTTTTTTTTATGGTGGGTTATGAAGTAAAATTATGTGGAAGAGGAAAAGCCCGCGTAATCAATTTCCACTAATGCTATACAAACCTGTCTTCAAATTTTTGAAGTAGTACATATCATGATCAAATGACCAAAGAATTTAGGAGACCTTTCAAACCACCCTAGCCATACACGTACCTACTGATAGTGGCTTTAAATGGCCGAGCATGGTAGGCTTAATGGCGTTCCCGAATCGAAACAGGATTGAATTACTAATAAGTGTTCGTAGCCTTATAAACCCATATAAAGAGCTTATTAAGAACACGAGCAAGGACCTAGCGTTTAAAACCCAAATAAAGTGCTTGGCTCTTAACTAAGATTAAGACCCAATTAAGCTTAATATACATAAACAACATATATTTGTGCATTGCTAACGGAAATTTTCTCGTACGAGAAATTTTTTCCTTGAACCCAAAGTTTATTATGATGAATGCAGATGACTTAAAAGGGTATGCAATGCACCGGATAAAAAGGTCGGTATTGGACCCATCCCTATTGATTTGGGTTGCAAACAATGTCCAGTCCTATGATTCTCCAGTAGTTTCGACCCGCAAAAAGTCACGTTTGGAACCTATTTTAAGTTCCAATTCATAAAATATGGGTCTGGGTTCGGAATCCAATTTAGGCTCCGATTGTTATATGGGTCAAGTCCTGGGCTTATATAGGTTCCGACCCATAGACTCAGAGTCTTTGATGTTGCAAGCTGTAGCTCAAAATGAAATTTTTTTTTTGACAATTTTATATTTAATTATGGAGGTGGTAAACTTGATGTACTGTTATAAGTTGATTGATATGCTTATTTAAAAAATATAAAAAAAAATTAAAATCAATTAGGAAACTAAATCCGACTTAGAACCAGATCCATAATCGAAACCGTTATTTAGAAACAGAGTATGGATCCGGGTTGAATACGATTCCGCCCCAAGACCGTCCTTGCAATCCTACTATTTATGAATTCGGGTCCTTCAGATATTGGAAGACCAATTGGCATCACTATCTACTGATTATTGAACCCTCTAAAGATCACGACGACAAAGTTTTAAATAGTTTATTGTCTCTGCTCATCAAATGTTTGAGATGATAGGAGGGCCCACATTTGGAGCGGACTTTGTTCCTATCTAATTTGTAAGACTCATGTGAAGGCCATGTTTTACAATCTTTGTTTGATTAATTCTCTATGTAGCAGAATGATTGCGTATATAAGGTTGACCATAACACATACTCACGTTGAATCAAATCCATTCTAAAATCTGACGACCCAATGTGAGTCCATGATGATGATTCACTGCAATCAGGGGTGGACCCAGAAAATGGAACTAGAGGGGCCAAATGAAAATCATTAAAAGAAGTATCCCAAGGCCTACATATGTAGGTCCGGCCTGCTGCAATAGTCAGTCATTTTAGTTGGACTTAAAAACATGCAGCTCAATCGCATTGTTAGTAAAGAAATATCATATGCCAAGCCCAACAGCCAATCAACTATCAATTCAATCCCTTGGTCTCCCTCTCCTAATTGCATGTGCCAGTCTCCTCTCCTCCCATGTGCAAATACTCTTCCCTTTCCTTGTGCTGCTATTAGAAAAACAGAAGATTTCTAAAGTTAAGCAAGATACAAGCCTGTGTTTCTAAAGTTGGGCCGCTCCTGGATCTTCCCCAGCCCGGTCCAATCCTTGCTCAAATAAGAATTTGAATAAGTTTGAATAGAGTATGGATCGAAATGGACTTGTTGCAGATAAGCTTCTTTGGTGTAAAACGCCAACACTGATTGCTAGTACCTCTCGAGCAATCATAGTATGAATTATTGCGAGTGTATTCAGTTATCATCCAATCAAAATCTTTGACATAAACTACAACTCATTTATACATACAAATATACGTAACTGTGTACATACATACCATCAGAACTCCATGTTGAAGTAATACTGGCTGCCTTTTTCCTTCCTCAATTCCCTTTTCAAGGCGGCCTCTTGGTATATTATGCAAGCTAAGGATATAGCCATCTCCCGTCGTCACCTTCAACAGAACCAAATGCAATCATATAAATAGAGAGAGAGAGAGAGAGAGAGAGAGAGAGAGAGAGAGAGAGAGAGAGAGAGAGAGAGAGAGAGAGAGAGAGAGAGAGAGTGATTGTACTTTGTACTCCTTGCATGGGTAGCCATGTGGGGTCACCACTGACTCACATAGGCCGCTTGGCTCCTCAGCCGTTGGGTTGACGACCATATCAGCATGGCTCATGAGAAGGTTTGCTCTCCTTGATCCATAGGTGAGACCCAGATGGAAAATAAGCAAAAACACCAATCTCATGCATTCTCTAGCCATCTTCTTTATTGGATATATCTATCAACCTTGTCTGCCAGATACCTCCTTATTTAAAGTGAGGTCTAGGGCTTCTTATCTTTCAAAAGGCAACTAAATCTCCTTATATAGAGAGTTTGAGAGAGAGAGATATGAGAATTAAGAGAGAAAACCACTGAATCATATTTTTTACACACCTTCTCTGTTTTGGTTTACATTGTATATATATAGAATTACACTCCCTTTCAT
This sequence comes from Persea americana, assembly GCA_029852735.1. Lineage (NCBI taxonomy): Eukaryota > Viridiplantae > Streptophyta > Magnoliopsida > Laurales > Lauraceae > Persea > Persea americana. Next base: position 90,974,623 of record CM056810.1, read on the forward strand.
CATGGGATCTTAAAGATACATAAAAATCTACCATTGTTATTTATGGATAGAGTGTTAATGACAATGATCTTCTTTGGCTGGCAGTCAACTTTGTGTTGATACACTAGATGATAGGGTGCATTGTAATCATCCTTATCATTATCTCCATTAAGAGAGAGCGAGGGAGAGAAAGGAAATGAGGAAAGGCGGTTCTTTTGCATTCCATAACAGAAGCATGGCCAAAAGTATGGAATGGTATTTTATCTTAAGACCTGATCCTCTGAGGCTTTACCATAGAGAATTCCTGAGATCTTCCTTAAAGCCTATAAAATGAAGACTTGGGAGAGCAATATGTTTTGTCCAAAAAATGGAGTGTGTAATTGAGAGGTGAAAAAGTCTCTGCAGAAGCTTTATTTCTTATTTTATCATTTGAACGTTACAGAAAGATATGGAAACAACTTAATTACATAAAAAAAAGGGGTCATCTCTATTTTTATTGTACATGGGTTCTTCATTGTTTCACCTTTTGAGTACAAGTTGTTTACACGTCTTTTTTTTTTTTTTTTTACAACCTTGATCAGGCTGAAGAGATCAAGATAATGGAAAACTTGGGTTGGAGAAAAGGAGGAGATAGTTGTTGTCTTTGATGATTTGCTGAAGACAGGATTAGAGAAATATGCTATTAAGCTTCTTCAATCAGTCTTTGTAATTCATTACCATTGATGGGGAAGAATGATTAATCAGAGAAGTTCGATTCAAAACAGCAGAGGCAATCTCTATCCTTCCTTCCTAGTGAGAAGAACAAAGGTTGACCTTCAGTGGCTATCACCCAGGTCCTAGAAGAGAAACGCCTATCACTGCTTTATTCTCACTTGATGGATGAATGAGAGAGTTTTCACGATGACGGAGTTTCTAGGCTTCTTGATGCAGGATCCGAGAGACAATCGTTTTTTTTTTTTTTTTTTTTTAACCTTTTTGCACCAAAGGTAATTTTTTCGACCTCCTTTCTGTTCTTCTGAGTCTTCATTTTATAGCCTTTTTGAGGTCATAACTAGCAGGAGATCATGGAGGTAGTTTTGAAACTGCCGTTGATGGGTGTGTAATTGTTCATTTTTTGCAGTTCCAGGGGCCAGTGGAAGAAGTAGCTGACCATGGATTGTGGGCGACGTGCAGTCGGAGAAGAGGGTGCTCGGCGGCCAAGGCGTGGAGTTGTGTAGCGTCCAGCGGCCAGTCTTGCATTGTTGAGCGGCTAGTTTTTAAACGAAAGTCAGTGGCCACTCTATTGTATTTTGAAGACTGCAGCAGCTGGTGACGCTTTACAGGCAGTAGCCGTTGGAAAGTTTCATGAGTTGTAGCTGGCCAGATTCCAGCAGTCACCAAATGTCATTATTTTTTTTTATGAAAAATGTGTATTTTGCCTTGGAGAATGTTATGTATGGGCATATGGATTTTTTTGTATGCCAGCACAAGGAGGAGGTTGGTTGGTTGGCTCTTTTTCATTCGACACCATTATATCTCGGATCTAGCGCAAAGAAGCCTAGAAACTCTGTCATTTTCAAAACTCTCTCATTCTTCATCTACAAGGTAATAATCAGGCAGCGGTGAACGCTTCTACTTGGACCTGTGCAATAGCCTCTAAAAGTTAGTTTTTGTTCCTCTCACTATGGAGGAAATGTAGAGATCATTTTTGCTGTTTTAAAGTAGACTTCTCTGATTAATCATTCTTTACAAACAATGGTGATGAACTACAAAAACTGACCGAAGAAACTAAATTGCAGACTTCTCTAATTCTGTCTCCAACAAACTCTTGAAGACAACGAACATCCGTTCTCTCTTTCCAATCCATTATCCCATTGGTTTTATACGAGGGGGTTGTATAAAAAATTGTAAACAACCTACACTCAGAAGGTGAAGCAATGAAGAACTCATGTCAATAAAAGTGGAAATGACTCTTCCTGCGCGATCAAACAATCGTGCGGGACATCTTCACATTTTTCTATAATGTTCAAATGATAGAATAAAAGAAAATTTTCTTCACCAGACTTTCATCCCCCTTTCCACTTATTTTGGGTGAAACACCACCTATCAATAATTCTTAGGTGGAGCTCATTTGATAATAATTGTGAACTAGCACAAAAACCCGTGCTAATCATGGGTGTGCATGAAGAGGTAGGATTCTGTTTATGGTGGAAACGGAGCATAGAGTCCATAAGTGGAGAAGTATATTAGTGAACGTGGAGGGAGAGTATGTTAACGGTTGTAGAAACTGAAGACAACTTTTGGTCAAAATTAGAAAGTATGTTCAAAATTAGATCCAGAACCTTCCACTTTAGTATATAATAATTTTGTTCTTATTAATTCTATGAAAGCAAACCTTTTGTAATTGATGTTGGAACTGTTAACCCAAAACCAGCCCGGCAAAAGTATGAAACCCAAATTCCAAAGTATGGTGTTCGGCTTAGCAAATTTATACATATGAAAGAGACAGATTTCAATTGAAAAATCAGCCTCAATTTGTTCAATTGAATTTGACCACTCAATTTATTTTGACCATTTAGTTATGTAACTTCTCTCTATTCTATTCAATAATGACTCATCCATTACTCTTCCACATTTTTCTAAATATGTAACGGTTCTACTCTTCCTTTTATGGTTTAGTACATCTCTTCTTCATATTCCATTTCTCCTCTTTTAATTCATTTATAATATCTTCTACTTGGTTTTATCATTTACTTTCTTAGTTTTGTTTTAATTTCTTTCTTAATGACAATGCCATTTAATGGATAGTAACGGAAATGTCATTTAATTAAAAATAGTTTTTTTCTGAATTTTTTTAATTAATAGTTGTCCATATCTCTAAAATGAATAAAAATAACTAACTATACTAAAAGAACATTTTGAAGTTAAAGATTTCTGTATATATTTTTTCTTATAGCCTGGGTTTAGCACAGGCTTTTTTTGCTAGTATATTTGAACCTCATGAGGTGGTGAATTGAGGTGCTGCTACTGTAATTAGGCTGAATTGGAATTAGGTTGATGGACTATTATGGAGGTAAATTAACCCAATTCACTTATAAATTGGGTCGAAATTGTCAATCAAGTAAAGTTGGTCAAGGAATTATATTTATATATTGGGTTTGTTTGTCTGCAAAGTACACAAAGGAATAAAATATACGGGAATTCATATCTTGAGTATCACATAACTTTTTTTCTTTTATGGAAGTATAAGCAAGCGAAGATAATCAATGACGTAGTATTTTTTTATGGCGGTTAAAAATGAAGAATCAATGGTAACGTTTAAAAAAAAAGATGATTGACTAACCTTTCCTGAAAAAAAGTGAATCAAAGGAAGATAAAGAAAATAATAACTAGCCATCACCCAGCTGGTTAAGATAGAGAAATTAATAACAAGACATCACCCAGCTAGTTACAACTTACAAGTAGTATGCCATGTTCATCACCAATATCCAATATAGCAAACCATGTTGAATTACACTTACAGGAATTTATTGAATAATAATTTTTAAAAAAGTACTACAATGCTACAGAAATCTGCTCTACTAATCAAGCATTGAAAAAAACAAATATTCACATCTGCATGGATCTTTTTGTTGATTGAGCTCAATGTCAATTAAAGATCGCGATTATTGCATTGTAGACGACGCTTTTGGCGGTAACTCCCATCACAAAATCAGCATGGGCAAAATCCTCCACAAACTGAACTGAAGATTTTTCATTAGGTGAAGGAGATTTTTGCCTTAAATAAATTGTGGAAAATTGTGCTCTTTGATAGATAAATTATCCGAATCAGAAATATTGATTTGTTTCTGATTTGAAGGATTTTTGGGACAAATTTATTTTATCAATTGCATAGAATGATGATGGGACTACTTAATGAATTCATGATATTTTGATATGCTTTTTTTCATATCTTATTTCTACACTTTAGATCTAGAATTTTCTCAATTTTATTATTGTTTCTTATTATCTCTCTTGTCATTGTCATTGATAAAAAAAATCAGATTTTAAATTTTAACTTAGTAGTGCTTCCTGTGGGATCGACCTGTAATTGCCACTGTCTCAACAAGACAACTGTATACTTGCAGTATTAAAGGATTGAATTTAAAATCACATCACCTTTCAAAAAAAAACTTTCAAGGAACCAAGGTCAGTGTAAGATATGACACACAAGACTTTTGAATGACCAATCACAGTGGACCCCTGCAAATGAACACAGGGCTTATGCAAATGTGATTGTGTTTAAACCATTAATCTTTCTGTGCGTGAGCTGATGTATTATTACTAGTAATTGATGTGAATTAGTCATAGCAATTGAACCCAGTTTGTTTACGAAGTTCAATGAGAATGTCAGCTACAATCTGCCTGTTTTTTGTTCAAAAGAAGATCAGTAAACTACAAGCATTAAATGTAAGGTTAGATATAAGGTTTAGCAATAAAGGAGAGTGGAAATCTTACTCTTTTAGATTGAATTCAGGAATACCTAACAAGCTACTCATCTGTCAAAAAAAAATCACGAATAGATTAGCTAGCCTTAAAGTGGGATGACCAAAATGAAGAGTATAAAAATAAATTATGGGTTTGATCATATTAGGGTTTGGGTTTGATCATATTGGTGTTTGGGTTTGACCAGAACCGGTAAAGAACCATGTGGCCTTCTTGTTAAAATCAAATGCCAGAGAGATTCCTATCTATTGATGTTGATAGTGGGAATGTTGCGTCAAGCATTTCTCAATGTTAAGGCCATCTAATATTTTAAAGCGTGAAATTTGTTTGGAGCAGTTTTTAAGGTGAATTCCATATCTTGAGAATTTTTGACATAATATTAGTTGGCATCTACCCAGTATTCAAAATTCCATGTTTAATTTGTGAGATTCCAAAGATTTAGTCTCGTGCATCGTCGCTTTCGGCTTATAGAATTCTCTAAATTTCAGCCTTCAAAATACAAGGTGGTAATTGAACATTTATGAGCCCAGCTTACAGGAATTATCAAAAATCCTGCATACAAACAGGCCCTATATATGAAGTTTGGCGGAAAGAGTATATACTATTTCTCCAATGAGCGCTTTAGCAACGACTTGGCCGAATAGCGAGGTCATGTGACTGAGATAAGCAACTGGGCATAGCAAAGCAGCTGATTTCGACATGTCTTCTTCCATCATCCCTTCGGAGAATAAGGTAAAGGCTACCAAGGTTCCCTGCAATGAAAAATATTAAAGCTTTAGTATTTTATGCCAAGAGAAATGATCCTAGCCACCTAGGTAATATCGTTGATACTCATAATTCAATTTCTAGAGATCTTTCTCATGTATTATATTTCATTCTATTTTGGTCTGGTCAATATCATTTTAATTGTGGGTACTTGAGCTAATTGCACCTTAATCTAACGGTCTACCTTCCTCGATCTACCAGAAAAAGAAGTCAACCTTTGTCTGAGTGTTCTCCACTGTACATATTTCCAGAAATATATAGTCAACCATCTACATTAATGAAAATGATCACAGTATACTCTGTTCTGCATAAAGCTGAAGTCTACCATAGATCCTATTCTTGAAATATGTTGAAACACAGAAAAAATATTTATATGGACAAAGTCTGGACCTGATTTGTCTGTCTTCTGATGGTGGGACCCACAAATCATCATGACCACATAATAACCAATTCCTCCATGCATCATAATTGAAGTCTCAAGAACAAAAGAAAACACAAAGATTGTTACCAAGGAATGACCAACATAATGCATTTTCTGGCCTGTCTGGGTATGCACAAACCCAACAATGGCAGGGAGTTCATATTCAACCACTTCGTCCCATGACCAAGCCCAATAAGCCTGCAAAAGATTTCACTAATCACATAAACCTTAGTGAGCTCATCCATAGGTATATTTGCTCATGCTGAATGACCCAACCCTAGGCCCAGCCGAGCCTATCACAGCATATTTAAAAGAAATGATCTTGATATGGGCCTTACTTTCGGGTATGCAGGCTAGTACCTAAATATGGAAGGGCCCATTTACCATGAAGCAGCCCACATTTAGAAGAGATTGAAGTTAAATAAAGGAAGATGAGAAATGAAACCTGATTCTTTGGATCGAGAGATTGATGGTTGCGGCTGTATTTGGTCCCTCGTGTTCGCGATCCAAACGTCGAATCCACTATCAGCCAAGATGAACCCCAGCGACTCATCAGGATTGTTCAAAAGCCATGTCATTCCATCCTGCCACCATCGCAACAAATCCCTTGTTCGTCATGCCTGTGTAAATGGGATTTACATGTGTAAAACTTGCGTATATGAAATACAAGACCATTGTTGTTTGGAAGCAGCATTTTACATGAGTAAACATTGTATGGTTTGGATTACATTTGAACGTTTTTATCCAAAAAATTTCCATTATCTGAAAAGCTACAAATATTCAGAGCTTGTTTGGGCAACACCTTCCGTGGAAAATGAGTCCGAGGTGGTAAGGTAAGACGTGAGTTTCTGCTCTAGCGCAGAAAAATTGCATAAAAATAACGATTCCCTATGGAGAGCCCAATTGCACCCAACAACCAAGCAAAGAATAATGGGGAGATTTGAATTCTGCTTCCACAGGAAAAATGTGGTGGATAAATGTGCAGATTAAATTTTGGCATTTAATAGGTTAATTAAAAAACTGAATGGCGGGCTTATATTAAATTTTGGGGCACATGGGAGTTGCAGAAAATAAAAGGACAATGGCAAGTTTTGAAAATGTGACCTATGAGATAGGTGGGTCACTTGTATTGGTACTTCTCTAGCTAGAGAGGTGTGTGACACGGCCACATCTTTTTAGGTGCCTAAATTATAACGTGGACCAGAGGGTTTGCACATGCCTTAGAAATTAGTTCCCAGCCATTCAAAATTGAGTGTCTCTCGAGCTAAGGGCTAAGGCTCTTTAGCTGAGCTAGGCGAGAAATAGCCTAGGATCTCAAAAAAATAAAAAAAATGCCACATTTTCGTACTATTTTTACAAGGTGCAAAAAATTGTGATAATCTGTAAATATTGTGCATGTACATTATATATATATATATATATATATATATAAATGGGTGCAAACAAACAAACCCTATAGATCGGGACTCGTAGACTATAAGGACTTGTCGGTATGATAATAAGATTCCAACTTTACAGTTAACATTTATGTGTTCAGCCTTATGGTGGTACTGAATCCCATCAAAGTGATTTTTGAGAATATGCAATCGAAGGAGATGTCATTTAATCGTAGTGGTTTAGATTATCAATAGGTAGCTCCACGGTGAGTTACACATCCCACACATGGGAAGGATGTAACAGACCATCCAAGGGATTTGGACTCCTGCATGGGTGAGAAGAGCCCTGCACTTCTACCCTTCTATAGAAAATCAATATCCCTATCAAGGAAAATCAATTCATTTTTTTTTTTCATTTTCAACAAAGAAAATGTGTCACACCATATAAACTAAACAATGAGTTACACGAAAAAGCACAACAATTTCGTACTCAATCGTAGAATTCTCTCACTGTAATAAAAAAAAAGAAAAAAAGAAAAAAGGGGGACCCTAAGGGCATGTTTGCGCCTTTGTGAAGCCGCATTTCTGCTAAAAAGGCGAGGCAGCTTTTCCATCATGAAGACTCTTTATGTTTGGTGCGAATTTTTTTGTCCAAGGAAAGTGTAAAAATGAGCTAAACTTTTTTGTGATTTTACGGAAAACCCTAAATGACCAAAGGATTTAGGGGACCTTTCAAAGTTCAAACCACCCTGGCCATACATGTACCAGTAGGATCAATGGTGTTGCCAAACCGAAACAGGATTGAATTACTAATATCTGTTTGTAGCCATATAAACCCAAATAAAGACCTTATTAAGAACCCGAGCAAGGACCTAGATTTTAAGCCAAAATAAAGTGCTTGATTCTTAACTGAGATTGAGATCCAAATCTTAATACACATAAACAACAAATATCATTGCTAATGGAAGATGATGTCCTATCCGTGGAATTAGGGTGGGGTTGTGGTGGGTTCCTACCTTTTGGATGGTCGGGACTTGCATCACATTGCTTGTAGGAGAAATTTTCCTTAGCTGTCTTCGGGCATAAAACATATATGGACCGCACTGAACCCAAAGTTTATTAAGGTGAACGTACACGGTGGACTGAAAAGGGTATTAGGAACTAACCTAAACTCAAATATTTTTTAGGGTGCAAGTGCATCAGTGCATGGAATGCGCCGGATAAAAATACGTCGGTATTGGACCCATCCCAATTTATGAATTAACTAGGGTCCTTTAAATATTGGGCGACCTATTTACTGATTATTGAACCCCTCAAAGATTAACCCCAAGCGGTTGGTCGAGTGGTCAGATCACAATTCCTCCTTTTTTTGGAGTTAGAGGTCTTGGTATTGATCCTCGATTCCTCCCTCTTCCGGAACCGAAGGTTAAGTCCACTTGTGCTACCACCTGGGGACCACAGGGGTTTTACCTGGGCTTCTCTCTGGGCCCGATGGATTCGTCCAATCAAAAAGGATTAGGAATCCTCCATTAGCAGGAAAAAAAAAAAAAAAAACAAAGAAAAGAAAAAAGAAGAAACCCTTGAAGATCACGACCACAATGTTTTTAATAGTTTATCGTATCTGCTCATCAAATGGTTGAGATCGTAGGAGGGCCCACATTTCTAGCGGACCTTGTTCCTCTCTAATTTGTAATATCCATGAGAAGGTCATGTTTTTCAATCTTTGTTAGATTGATTATATGTAGCAGAATGATGGCATATATATGGTTGACCCTACCATATACTCACGTTGAATAAAATCCATTCTAAAATCTGCCGACCCAAGTTTACCAACGTGAGTCCATGATTGATGATTCACTGCAATAGTCAGTCTTTTTATTTGGATTTAAAAACATGCAACTCAATCGCATGTTAATGAAGAAATTGCATATGCCAAGGCCGACAACCAATCAACCATCGATTCAATCCCTTGGTCTCCCGCTCCTAATTGCATGCGCGAGTCTCCTCTCCTAACAGCGGGCCCAAGACTTTCATTTGCGTGGTCTAGGCAATGGTTAAGTTAAGAAGTTAAATAAGAAAATAGAATTACTTAAGGTATTATTTAAGAAATTTTCTGAATGTCTAAGAAAATATATATAATTTTTTAAAGTATTATTTAAGAAAATTTTCAAATCTCGCGGATGCAGCGCCGCGTCGTAACACCTAGGTCCACGCATCTCCTCGCATGTGCAAGTCTTCCCTTCCCGCTCATGCCGCTATTAAAATAAAGAAAATTTCTAAAGTTTAGCAAGATGCAAACTTATGTTTCTAAATTTGGGCCGTTCCTGGATCTTCCTCAGCCTGGTCCGACCTTGCTCAAATAAGAATATGAATAAATTTGAATAAAGTTTGGATCGAAATGGACTTCCTGCGGATATGCTTCTATGGTGTAAAATGCCAACACCCTATCCTCTCGAGCAATCATAGTATGAAATATTGCAGCTGTATTCAGTTACCATCCAATCAAAATCTTTGACAGAAACTACAACTCATTTATATACATACAAATATATGTAACTGTGTACATAAATACCAACACAAGTCCATGTTGCTGTAAGACTGGCTGCATTTTTCCTTCCTCATTTCCCTTTTGAAGGCGGCCTCTTGGTATTTTATGCAAGCCGAGGATATAGCCATCTCCTGTCGTCACCATCAACAAAACCAAATGCAATCATTCATATATATATATATATATATATAGAGGGAGATGCTCGTATGAGAGCATTTCTCACTTTACTATAAGAGATAAGATAGGGACTCACACATTTTAATTGTTGGTATTAGATGTGAGTGTGAGGGCCCCCACCTTATCTCTCATAGTAAGGTAAGAGCATCTTTCATAGGAGCATCTCCCATATATATATATAGAGAGAGAGAGGCTGATTATACTTTGTACTCCTTGCATGGGTAGCCGTGTGGGGTCACCACTAACTCACATAGGCCGCTGCTTGGCGCCGGAGCCAGTGGGTTGACGACTATCAAAATGGCTCATGAGAAGGTTTGCTCTCCTTGAGCCATAGGCGAGACCCAGATGGAAAATAACCAATAACACCAATCTCATGCATTTTCGAGCCATCTTCTTATTGGATATATCTATCTACCTTGTCTGTCAGATACCTCCTTATTTAAAGCGAGATCTAGTGTATCTTATCTTTCAAAAGGCAACTAAAGCATCTTATGTAGAGAATTTTAGAGAGAGAGAGAGAGAGAGAGAGAGAGAGAGAGAGAGAGTATGCATGGGAACGAGAGAAGGCGTTTCTTTTGCATTCCAGCATTCCATTCAAGAAGCATGGCCAAAGTATGGAATGGTATTTTATCTCAAGACCGGATCTAAGGCTTTTCCCTAGAGAAATCCTAAGTTGAAGGAGTGGGACCCAACAATGAGGCCAATCTCTTGAAATTCAAACCGTTCAAAATAAACGTCCTCCAACTACATGGGGGCATCCTAAAAATTTATATCAATAGGAGTTTTTCTCACCATTGGATTGACTATTAGATGAAAAACAAAATAATGAATATACCTCAGAGGATCTGAATTCTTTTATCTCGAATGTTCTTTTCTAGACTGGGTGACATGGGATTCACATGGGGCCCACCTTATTCTTTCTTCTCATTAACTAACTCAGGGGTGGCTCAGCCATAAGACAAGAAAAGCCCTTGCTTTGTCCCCCACCCCAAGAAAATAAAAAAATAAAAATAAAACTAAGGCCCCATAGTATCACATTCTATTAAAGTCATTTTTTCACATTCTAAAAATGCATTAAAGCAATTGCCATACTTTTCTTGCTCTCCAAAAAAGAATGTCTCATAATAATAATTAGTATCACATCTTACTAAAGCCCTTTTTTTACATTCCAAAAGGGTATTAAAGCAACTGTCATCCTTCTTTTACTCTATGGAGTATCTTTTTATTACTCTATATAGTATCTTTTTAGATCATAACAAATCTCAACCTCCCTATCACCCTAGGTAATCTGACTCCTCATTTAGGATTGTCACTTTGGACCTCAAATTATCTTAAATTGACCCTGAACTTACTCCTCGAATTTAACGGGCTCTGGGACGAATGGAAGAAATTGCAGTTTGCACCATGCCCTGTGCAGTGACAATACACCCAAGTTCTCATTCGGATCCACTGCAGGCAAGGACTTTGACCGATGTATGCCCATCCATTAGTGGGGCTCCCCTGAGAAATCATAACTGCTTTCACTGCTTGCTTATGTTTGTGTAGGACTTTGATGGATGGTCAGGGCCTAATCTATTTCTTTGCATAAAATATAAAGGAATTGAATACATATATATTTATGTGAAGATGCCATTTCTAGTTCAACCTAAAAACTTCTAACAATATATGTCATCTGTGATTGGTGTGAGATTTGAAATAATTCTCATATCATGTATACTAGGGCCACTAAGTAAAGACTTTGGATCAACCTTAGGCCCGGGACTCACCAAATGAGGATCAAGTAAAGATCTGGGCGACATCAAGATTTTTGTTTTCCTTAAGAAGCAAACAAAACTGTCATTTGCATCACATGGCATGACTTGTTACTCTTTCCAGGGTAAGGGAGTTTGAAGGGAAAAAAATCTAAGAAATAAAGGCAGATATCACTTCTGTAGCAGAAAGGGTAGAAAGATCTGAAGACGAGGATGGGCAGGAGATCAGCCAAATTTCGCCCTCTTGATCTTCTCACGATGATGGTGATAGAAGGAACCCACACGTTGACACGATGGCCGGAGAAAGCAGTAGTTCTGCTCATGCTCCAAAACTAGATTCTATGCATTTAAAGACTTCTACAAAATAGTCCCATTGATATTTGGAGAAAAACAATTAAAAATACAAATTAAGGAATTGAACACAGAGAGATTTGTGTGAAGATGCCATTTATAGCCCTACCTAAAAAACTTCAAACAATATGTCATTTGTGATTGGTGTGAGATTTGAATTAATTCTCATATCATGCATACTGGGCCTTACATAAGAGCAGGTTGATCAAGTAAAGGCAGGTCATACATGCATGCTAAATCAAAAGTTAGGCGCACTTAGGGCTTTATCGAATGAATGTGCCCACGTGTAAGACGGACAAGTAAGGTAAAATTGTAAACTGCAGAACGTGGTGAAGCCGTGAAGGGACCTAATATTCCTCAAGCCTATATTTTGGGTATTTGGGATTTGTTGTATCTGTGCCAAGATCTCCTTATCCGTGCATGTAAGTAGAGATAAAATCAATTAGCATGAACAACATTAGGGGATTGATCCAAAGATCCAGAGTTACGGCACCAACTTTGTGCTGGTTTTTGAAAAACGGTTTTAGAACCTATTTAACGGCCAGGTAAAATCCTTACACGCCATGCGTATTATGACCTCAATAAGTTTAGCATCATTATATTATTACTATTTCTTTTTGGTTGTTATCTAATCAACCCAAGTGCTCTTTTTGATGAGAATCACAGAGTGTTGTTGTGGTACGCACAGCACCACTCAGGGATCGAGGGCAGATTAGTTCCCCTCTTTCTAGCCACCGGGCGAACAAGCAAAAAAAGAAAAAAAAATGTTCTCTCTTTTTTATAACATAATAAATAAATTTGATTAATAATATATAAGATTGCACTAGTCACATTATTCATCATATGATAAATAGTAGTTTCTGTCATAGTAAAATTTTGGGTTTTCACAGTCATAGCAAGTTTATTTTGATTGGCTCCCGTTTCAATAAGTGGGCCCCAATGTGAAGTTCCACTTGTTCACCTTCAGAATTCACTAGTATGACTTCAGAGGACCATACTCATTATATGGATGGTAATCAATAGGAATGATTCTTAATCGATCACTATGTTGGGGATGGAAAGGTTTCATCATCGATTAGGGATATAAAATGAGGGCAAAAGCTAAAAAAAAATCAATGCATGTATATAATAGCCGATGAAAAATATTCTCCTACGTGGGACTAATCTCCCAAGGCTGGATTCCCCATGAAATTTACTATCACGCCCTTGACGACAGGCACTAATCTGTTGGACCGTAGAGCACAAGAGTTTGGGAGAATAGTTTCACTTGTTTAATAGCTTCAAATTTGACTGGCTTTAAATATATATTTTTCATTTTTTTTTTATTTTATAGATATCAAGTTAGATGACTTTCGAATTAGGTCTGGTTCTAGCTTCAATGGCAAGGAGAGGTGAGTTTTAATAGGTGTGGAAGGGGTGATTGATCAAAGATGGGCCTAAGTGGGCTACATATGTATGGCCCAATGGACTTGAGAGCATCCGTTATTTTACAGTCACATAATGTACTTGAGAGCCATAGATCAAAGGAATGTATGACCTAATGGAATCGATGTTTTGTACACACTTACGGCCTGCAAAACTTGATGATGAAAGGATGATGATGATGAAGGTAATAGTGATTGCTAGTGGTAGTGATCATGATGATGATGGTGGTGGTGGTATGTGGTGGTGACAATGCCCACGGTGACAGGGATTATGTCGGTAGGGTGGTGGTGAGATTTTTCTTAATGATAAAATAAAGTGGAAATATAAATTTAAGCAATTTGGATTTTGAAGGTGGACCTCATTGATAGATTGAAAGTGACAAATTACACCCAAATAAAATATTTTATAAATGATTAATCTAATATGAATTCTACTCTAACCAACAATATTAAGATTATATTATTTGCAACACCTACTAAACAACTGATCAATTTAAAATCTAATTAATTCTTCAAAACTGTAAAACATAAACCGTATTATAATATTTTAATATACCACTATTCTATTCGAGGAACACTCTTTCCTACGAGTGAATTGCCTGTGTAGTCCAACCATATGGGGCCCATTTGGGCTTGCCTTTGATTAATACAGCTCATTTGATACTTGTCATACCTCCATCCGGCCTCAGCCCTAATCTTACACATATTATAAACATTTACTCACCATTGGATGAGATCTAGGATAATTTGGTCAAAATGATCGTTCGGCTCTCCCTCGTGCATAAAGAGACTTCTCCATCTTCCCTCCTCTTATAGGTAGATATGCATTTAAGTGGGACCCTTGAGCTGGACTATATATGAGTAATATATAGTCTGCTTGTAAGAGAACACTTTCCATTATATAATATCTTCTTCTAGCAAGCAATATTTAAATTGCAAAAAATTTGTTCCATGGACATCCAATGGAGCTTGAATGAATGTGAGGGTATTGGGTTTGTCACAGAGGGTCAGTCACACCTTCCTTTTGAGGTACCTCATGGTCATAGTAGAACCTTCAATATTATTTGATAGTACTATCAAAGTCCATGAATTTTTAGAGGCCAACAAATTTGGATACAAAGCCCGGGTCCGATACAGTAAGGAATGTGAGCCTAAACCTTGGCTAGCTAAGCTGGCTCATTGGAAAGTCCGAATACCTGATTATCAGACTTTGACTAGTGTTGACCCAGACGGGCCAGACCACACCAGGCCCATTGCCACACCAAGCGCATCTTTTCTTCGCACACATCTACAGTCACGTGAGCATCACGCGCCAAGCACTTTAACCACCCCCACAGTCTGTCCAACGTTTGCCAAATCCTTGCGAATGCATGACATCTGCAGTTCAGCAGAAGCATGACATCCTTGCGGAAGCAGAAGCATGTCGACTGGACCCCACATTAACCAACCAACAGAACTGCCCATTACATGTGTCCCCTTGGCCGCACATTTCAGCAGGTGGGACGCACACATTCGATGTAATTGGCTGATGTGAAGTTGGGGGTGAGCCAGTGGGCCCCACATCACTCATAGCAGTGAAGAACGTGAAATGAAAAGGCCAGGCTCTTGCTTGCACTTGGCAATGCTTCCGAGTCCGTTTGCGTGAAAAAGGAAGTTTTCTCTCCACATCAAGGAGGTTTCTGCCTTCAAAGATCTCTCTCTCTCTCTCTCTCTCTCTCTCTCTCTCTCTCTCTCTCATCAAATTGGTGTCTGAAGCTATATACAAGAAGAAGATGGCTATAGAAAGCATAAGATTGGCCTTTTTGGCCATTTTCTACATAGGTCTCACCTATGGCTCGAGGAGGTCAGACCTTTTCATGAGCCATGCTGGTGACATGGTCCACGACCCACCTGACCCATTGCTGCTCGGCATATGTGAGTCATTCGTGAATCCACAGGGCTACCCATGCAAGGAGTATAAAGTAGTAATCAACCTCTCTCTATATCTATCTATCTTATATACCATGATTTGATTGCATTTGGTTTTTGTTGCAGGTGACAACAGAAGATGGGTATATTCTTAGCATGCAGAATATACCTGGAGGTCGCTCTGTAAATGGAAGTGGAGGAGGAAGAAGGCAGCCAGTCTTACTACAACATGGACTTCAAATGGTATGCTGCATATACGTATGGGTTGTTCTTTGCATCAAAGAACTGATGTTTATTCGACGGTGATTAGATGCACCCACAGAATAGTTTCAGTAGGGTTGCTTAAAAAAGAATACTAGCAATGGGGCATTAGCAACAGAGTCATCACCATTTATCATGTGGGAATAGTCTTATGAATATTGAACAGCATGATCACGTGATGGATGTCAGAAAATTGCAGTTATATATCTCTAGTAATTCGATAAACTGGCGTCTGCTAAAAATGCGGGCCCCGCTATGATCTCCACCTTAAGTCTCGAAATTTCTGAAGGCCTCGACTAAAGAACAGGGGTATGGGTCCAATGCCTAGGCCTTTTTTTCCCTTGGTCCATTGCATTAGACATTAGACCCTTGTGAAGTTCGTGTTCATTTGGGGTTGATTGCTTTCATACAAGAGGGCCGGAAAAACAAATGCAACTACCCCACGGGTTTCCTCATGCTGAAGAGGGGACTTTTATAAAACCTTTGGAGGGGATTTTCATAAAACCCTTGTAGTTCCGTAGGATGTAAGCGCGGGTCCTAGAGCACCCACTCGCATACACATACTCAACTAAGCCCCTCACCATCAGCGCCACAATTTATCCATAGTTGTTTCAATGGAAGGGAGGTTCTCACCAAGTTCTTTCAGTGGATTGCACATGGATGCATATTAGTTTTTTATGAAAGGCACACGTGTATATTAGTTGTAAATATTTGGGTCTATTTTGAGTTCAGATCGGGGCCCTTCGGAAATAAGAACTCTTTAGGGTCAATATTAGGTCCTGATAGGACTACAAGTACAGGTAATCTTTTAGCAATTTGAGTTTGGATTTAGGCACAACATTGGCCTGATCCAAACTCCACAACTCATCCCTCCTAGCAGTTCAATTTCTATATATTCTATGCAAACAATCAGGCGATGACATGATTGAAAGATTATGAAAGAATGTTCAATTAGATATTTTATATGGGTATATATGTATGAGAGGTGTTGCGGTGGCGACAGGATGGGTTGACATGGCTTCTGAACAATCCTGATGAGTCACTAGGGTACATCTTAGCCGACAGTGGATTCGACGTCTGGATTGCAAATGCCAGAGGGACCAGATGGAGCCTCAAGCATCAATCTCTCAATCGAACCGAGCCGGTTTCATTTCTCATCTTTCTTCATTTAATTTAATATATTATTATACCATCCTAGATATGTATTCTAGATGTGGACTGTGGACCATTCATT
Source organism: Persea americana (assembly GCA_029852735.1). NCBI lineage: Eukaryota > Viridiplantae > Streptophyta > Magnoliopsida > Laurales > Lauraceae > Persea > Persea americana. Next base: position 90,991,282 of record CM056810.1, read on the forward strand.
AGATGCTCTGAAATGATGCCCATATGTAGTGATTACATATGGATTTAGACCTCATTAAAGTGTAAATCAGTCACTTGGTGTCAAAGGTTCATGTGCTGAGTGAAACATTTTGCAGGCTTATTGGGCTTGGTCATTGGACGAGCTGGTGCAGTATGAACTCCCTGCTATAGTTGGATTTGTGCACAACCAAACAGGGCAGAAAATGCATTTGGTTGGCAACTCCTTGGTAACAATCTTTGTGTCATGATGACCATGTTGTTAGCTTTGATGCAAATTAATCACGACTTGATCGATCATCATAGGATTAGATCTGAATAACACAAGCAAAATATTGTAAAGCATACAAGAGTCCATCACTAATCCCTGGATTTATGCAACATGACTTGTTCTATACGCAGGATTTCCAGCTCTCTTCTACTTCCCTTACCTCGTATCTAATTGATGGGATTCCAACTAATTTCCTATCAAGTGAAGCGACTTACCTTCAACCCTTTATTTATAGGATTCTGCAACAGGATTCTGCAACAGTTCTCATCACGGAACTCTAGTTGTAACAGGTTTCAAAAGTTTGTGGGAAGCCTCATTTATCTCAAGTCCAAACTTGAGTTTAAAACTCAAAAAAGGAAAAGTAAAAAAAAGGGATTCTCAAAAGACACGGTCGTCTAAAAGGAGTGAAGCCCATCATGTGCTTGTGACATAACTCTTAACACATGTATGTGTGTGCGTGTGTTCAGGTTTCAATGGATTTCAAAAATTGAGTCCATGGTAGACTTTTTGCGTTGTATAGAACAAGTTTATTCTGCTTCCCTTCCAGATCATTATTTATTTTTTTAAATATGCGTGTACAGTGTGGCAAACTTCTGACCAAGGTAGACTATTAACTTAATGCACAATTAGCACAAGTATCAGTAATTTTTAGATGATCTTTGCCACCCCATAATTAAATGTGGAATCATACACTGTAAAGATCACTTGAAATAAGGTTATGAATCACTTATATGAGAATATACACAGAGCAGAGCCAAGGGGGTCTCTTTTATTTATCAATAATGCAACTTCATTTAAAAACAAAGAGCGACATACAGAGAGCAAAGTAAAGGTAAAAGTACAAGAGAGAGTACAAGAGCATTGTACCAATCTCCAACTCAATTACATTGTACCACTCTCCAAGGGGATCTAGTTAGATGGAGTTATTTCTCATGACGGAATGTACTAAAGTTTCAAGCTGTTTAATTGCAGGGAACGTTAGTAGGTCTTGCCTCTTTCTCTGAAGGGAAGCTGGTGGACATGTTGAAATCAGCTGCCTTGCCAACCCCAATTGCTTATTTGAGCCATATGACCTCGGTCATTGGTCAAGTTGCTGCCAAAGCGTTCCTTGGAGAAATAGTATGCTTTCTTCCTCAAAAGTTCAATTTTTTTTTTTGAATAATAGATGGCCTTAACATCGAGAAACTATCAATGCAAAATTCCCATCATGGATATTCGTATACAGGGATCTCTCAAGCATCTGATTATGGTTAAATGGTTCTTAGGCGTGGTAATACAACATGTTCTACTACCAAAAGACAATTGACCAAGTTAGCTTCAAGTTTTTCACATATCATTCTTTTGTTTAATGTACATTTATACTTGAAGATGATGCAAGGAGTGTTCTAAAAGCATAATTGGACTAGCCGCCAGTTAGTCAGGTGAGGCCGGCCAGACTAGTTTCTGTGCTGGTCTTGTTCACAACTAGGACCCATATAATCAAAGACTTAGTTTATGTTGACACAAGTTGGGTCATTCCTGTTTTAGGTTAATGTATTCTTGTTTATGTAACAGATGACTGACCTGTTAGGTATTCCTGAATTCAATCCGAAGGGGTAAGATTTCCACTCTTTTGCATTGCTAGACTTATTTTCTAACCTTATATCTAATGCTACCCCTGGAAACTTTTGCTCCAGTAGTCTACTGATCTTATTTAGGCCATCAAACAGGAAGGTGTTTGCTTGCTTTCTCAACAGTCTATGTTCCAAACCTGGGATCAATTGTTATGACTTAATGACGTCATTAAGCGGTAATGATACTTTTTCTCTGATTTTCACTAACACCCAGAAAGAACAATGATTCAAGCACAATCACAATCATAGTCAAAGACTTTTGGCACTACAGAACTTTAGGACTCTGTTTACTTGTGGGGTCCACAATGATATGTCATTGGGTCCCACAATTCAAAATCTTATGCATTATATATCAGACTAACATCGAAATCATTTCTTAAAGGCAAGAATTGTTGCATGAATTCATCTACCTTTGATCTCTTCTTGAAGTACGGGCCGCAATCAACCTCGACAAAGACCATGGTGCATCTAGCTCAGGGTAAGTTCCTTATAATTTTGACAAAGAGCATAGTGTAATCACATTCAAATGTAATGATCTTGCATGGACCATTGATTGCTAATCTTGTTGGATCGCAAGGATAAGATGGTTGTTGAATCACCTTGCACAACTATGTTTAACACTGCAATTATGTATGAACAGTGGTTCGCAAAGGTGTTACAACAAAATTCGATTATGGGAGCCCTAAAGCTAACATAGTCCACTACTCGCAAACAGAGCCCCCTGTCTATAACATGTCCAACATTCCAAATGATCTACCTCTCTTCCTCAGCTATGGTGGTCAAGATGCAATTTCAGATGTCTATGACATTCAGCTTTTACTGGATTGTCTCAAATTCCATGATGGTGATAAGCTTACAGTACAATTTGTGAAGGATTTTGCCCACATGGATTTTGTAATGGGAGTTACTGCCAAAAGCATTGTCTACAATGCAATGATCGCATTCTTTAATCGCTATTAACCTAGAAAAAAAGAGGAAAAGAAAACGAATCTATGTAATTCATTTCAAAAAAAAGAAAAGAAAATGAAATCCATGTAATTCATTTCTCAATAGGCAATATATATATATATATATTTATATGGCTTGGGCTATTGCCTACTGGTTAGGACTTTAGAGTGATACTTTCAATTGGAAGATCCTTGTATTGATCCCTAGGCAGGTGAGTTATACTAATGGGCCAACACCACAGGAGTGCATTGGCAGATAGAGCAACTTTTGTGTTACATTCTGTAAATTAAAAGAATTTGGCATGTAGTACCTTTTTGCATTGAGTGGTGATATCGCCATTCATTACAGTGTGTTGAGCAGGGATATCCCCACTTAATCGGATGTTTAACTGTAATGAGTGGACTGTGGAGATATCGCCACGCATCTCATGTTTTAAAAAAAATCTTGCATTGAAATAGATACAAAATATTTAATTTTTCATATATAGTGCAACTAGAAGAAGAGAAAAACCAATCAAGACATTGGGTAAAGCAATGTACAAAACATCATTATATAATGAAATTGAGTTATATGGTCAAGTGGAAGAACATGATCACAAAAGCAACCTTAAGCAAATAGGGTTCTTGAAGCACAAACTTAGTTTTAAAGATGATCTTGAAGAGAAATCACTGTTCTCTTTTAAGTGTAGTTTGACAATCAATAATGTTACTTTCTATAGATGGTTTGCAGAAACCAAAAATTTAATTTTATCCGAACTTGATAGAAGTCATCCATAGACAATATAAAAACGAGTCAAGAAGGAGATCGTGATGAATATAAGCTTTCTATATTTTCAACCATTCATCTTATTGAAAAGCTTGGATGTGCTACAAACATGAATTGCAAAACAAATACAAATATGAAAAGTGCAGATGATTGCTTAGCTTGATGGGCACATTTACTCAACACATGATTAAGATTCTTTTTTTTTTTTTTTTTTTTTTTTTTTTTTTTGCTAATGGCAAATTGTATTAGAAAAGGGAGGGGAAAATACCAAAGCCTAGACGCCCCAAGAGAGGAAAGCCACTCAGCCACTGTACAATATAAAGAAAGAAAAGAAAAGCTAAAGAACTGAGCCCCCTAATAAGCAAAATAAGGCTAGGGGAGAGCAGACAAAAAATTGCAAAACTCTTGTAGAGGTCTACCAGAAAAGGGATTTTCTAATCTGAGAGCAGCTCAGTCAAGTAGCTAATGACCCCTCGTCTGAGAGACTCTGGAGTTACTGAAGAGACAAGCATTCCTACATTTCGAGAGAACAAAAGTTGTGGTGAAGAAGATGGAGGCAGCACCTTTGCGGGCCAAGTCGTCACTGTTGTAGGTCAGAGCATACCAGATCTTTGAAGGAGATAAGGGGCCAACAAAAGAGAGAGCAGCTGCTTGGAAGATCCAGCTCCAGATTGAAGTTGCAAAAGAGCATTGAAAAAGAAGGTGAGGAGTAGTTTCCATCTCATCTTTACAGAGGCAGCAGCGAGAAGCAAGGCTGAAACCAGCTTCTTGGGCCCAGGCTTGAGTTGGAGTCTTTCCATGAAGAAGCCTCCAAGCAAAAAAGGAGACTCTTAAGGAGAAGAAGGCGGTTCCAGATCAAGGGAGCCCAAGTTGCCCATTCAGCAGAGACTCTTCTGGATCGGAACTGCCAGGCCTCCTTAAAAGAGAGGCCTTTGTCTGGGTGAGCTTTCCAAACAATACGATCTGCGGAGCGCTCATCTAGGGAGAGGGTGGTGACTGCGTATCTCAGGGAAATTGCAGCTGCAGCAGGAATGTCAGAAGGAATAACCTAGGTGGAGCCGTCCTAGACGAGGTGGGGGATTCAGATTAAGATATTGCACTATAAACATTAGTTTTGGATGTGGATTGAGAAAACAAGTAATACCAAGCCAATCAAATAATCTCGACCATTAGTTTTAGGTCCTCACAATTTAAATGGTATGCATTGTGTAAACTTTTTCGCTATAAAATCTGATGTGAACAATGTCCAAAGTAGTGTCAACACATGGATGTTTGGTCACCAAGAGGCACGGCGATGAAAAGACATGAATGCGGGTTCAGAAATATGTAATATATCAAGCCAATCAAATGATCTTAACCCTTAGTTTTAGGTCGCTACAGTTAGGTTGTTTTTTTTTTTTTTTTTGGTACTCCAGCTCCAATGGCGTGAACCCTTTCTTTTTTTCTATTTTTTTTTTTTTAGAGAGGCCGGCATATCCGGGAAGGAAGCCCACCAAAGTGAGAAGAAAGCCTGGCATATCTGGGAATGAAGCCCACCGAAGTGGGAAGAAAGCCAGCATAAACACATACAAAAATATATAGGGGGGATGTGGGGGTTGAACCCTTGACCTCCCCAATAGGAACCCAACTCCTTACCAGTGGGGTAAGGAGCAGTTCTTAGGTCCCTAGAGTTTAAAGGCTATATAGTGTCCCACACATTATTCACCATTGGATATAACACTAGAAAAATTGCATGGTGTTTGCACATTTACTTTTGAAAACTTAAAAATGAAGGCTAATATCATTTCTTGATATATCTAATTCCCCTCGTCTGTGTCCAAATCTTTTCATTGTTTCTTCTTTTGATTATCATGCATCCAAGCGGACCCCATTGGAGAGCTTTTCTTTTTTCAAGAAAAAAATTCTCAAGCACTTTATAGTCAAGCCAATATATATATATATGGGAGATGCTTATTAGAGATATATATCTCATCATATATGAGAGAGATGAGTGGGGGCCTTCACATTTAAGTTGTTAGCATTGGATATGGATGTGAGAGCCTCCATCCAATCTCTCATTTAAGGTGAGAGATATCTCTCACCTTTTAAGGTGAATAATGTCTGGGACACTACATAGCCTTTTAATTTTGAGAGAGAGAGAGAGAGAGATGGTCTACTAAAATAGTGTGACGTGTGAGCTGAGTTTATTGGGACCACCTTAATGCATACCAAGCATAAGGGCATTAAGGCCAGAGAGACTTTCAGTATCTTGATGTGGGCTATGCGCTAAAACCCACCAATTTAATTTTGATATGTGAAATGTGGCATCTTTGTCTCTGCCATTGCAAATGTAAACTATTAAGATGATGGGGCTATGATAATTGGATGGGGTTGATTTTAATTAAAATTGATTCATCATCATCAACTAGGCCTTAACCTATCTGCTTTGCATCAGCTAGACTAAGAATTGAGCGATACGTTCAATTCTCGAGTAAAAGAGAACCTATATATGCCTGATCAATGTTACGTTAAACTAGAACTTACAAAGCCAGCCCCAAATAGACAACATAAGGCATTAGAGATGATTGCTATTATTTAAACCTAATCAATAAATATTATAAAATTAAAACAGTACAATTGTCATGTGATTCTTTAAACGAAGTTTTGTGAAAAGCTTAAGTTACGAGTCATATGGGGCATACCTCACCAGTCTGGCAAAACTCACTGGCTATTACATGTCAAATTATGCTTTTGAAATGTGATTAAAGAGCGAAACAAGTACTTGGCATCATATATATATAGCATAGAAAAAAGAATTATTGTTTGACAATTAATATCTGCATAGATGCTTTTCAGCTACATTCTTAGGTTATTGGCTATTAAAGAATGCGATTATTGGATTGTAGACAATGATTTTGGCATTAACTCCCATTATGAAATCTGCATGGGCAAAATCCTTTACAAATTGCACTGTAAGCTTATCAGCATCATGGAACTTGAGATTGTCTAGTAAGAGCTGAGTATCTTTGACATCTGAAAGTGCATCTTGACCTCCATAGCTCAGGAAGAGAGGCATATTACTAGGGATGTTGGACATGTTATAGAGAGGGGGCTTCAATTGTGAGTAGTGAACCATGTTGGCTATAGGGCTCCCGTAATTGAATTTTGTTAGATCACCTTTTCGAACCGCTGTCAATACACAATACATTTGTTAAGGGTTTGTTTTTTTGCATAAAATCATCATCATCGAAGGCTTATCCCAACTATGTTGAAGTTGGTTTTGCTTGCATATAATATATATATATATATATATGAATTAAATACATAAAAATCAATGGTCTCAACGAAAGGATTCTCAAACAGGTGAGGTTTGAAAGATATGAGATAGCAAAGTAGATGAGGCCTTCACTTTCCTAGGACATAAATTACTTGGATGATGCTTGGGTATTCATTTCTCGTCTTCCCTTGATTTAATTTCCACTAACGGGGAGGTAATTTGATGGTTATTTTTGGATGTTCCCCTTTACTTCTTCATTTTCAAACACTTCAAGAAATACAATCCTAAGAATCGATCACATGAAACAAAATGGCCCTAAACATACTTGTACAAGTTTGATTCAACTGTCTATCTTTGCAATTCGACCACTAATCTTGAATTGAGTTTCAAGATGCAATTTACTTTTAGAGTAATCTAATTAATAGATTAAATGGTTGTTTTATGTAGGGACCATAATTTGAAATTAATTTTCCCCACATCTAACAATAATGTCTATGTGAAATCATCTAAGTGATCATACTATGATCTTTCACAAAATGCAAAAGGACTTACTTTGAGCTAGATGCACCATGTTCTTAGTAGAGGTTGGTTGTAGCTCATACTTCAAGAAGAGATCAACCGTGGATGAGTTGAGACAACAATTTTTGCCTTGCAGAAAGGATTTCAAGGTTAGTATGATAATCCTGAATCCATAAGATTTTCAATTTATGGGACCCAATGACCTCTAATAGTGGACCGCACGGATAAATACTGTCGTCTGGTCTTTCTTTTGCCAAAAGTCAGAGGGCTTGTTCGGCAAGTCTCATATCTTTGAAATAGAGTTGACTCAATTAGATCCATTTGAAATAGAGTTGATTCAATTATACTCTTTCACAAAAGATTGTTTGCTTTTTTCTTTATTCAATAAAAAAACTACAAACTTATAGTAAAAGTAGTACAGGAAAATTTGTTGTACGTCAAAAGTTATATGGGTAGACTTATAAAAAGAAAAAATCAAAATACCTATCTATTTGAAAAAAAGCTACCTCTCTTACATCTTGAAAAAGAGACAAAAGTCTTAGAACTGATTCATTCATCTATATTTGAACCAGACATTAAAAGTAAAGCTCTGTAGCATCTATTTAAATCAATTTGAACTTAGGTAGGTTCAAAACGTTGACTTGCCAAGAGGCACCTCAGTGTCACTATACTTGAATGACCTTTCTAGGTGTTTATAAAAACAGAGCAAATGTATTATTACCAGTAAATAATGACATTGAGTCATGGCAAGCAATCCCATGTTTGGAACAAAGTTTGTTGAGAAAGTCAGCTACAACCTTCCTGTTTAATGATCAATACAAGATTAGCAAAATACCATAATAGAAGCTTCCCAATAGCATTAGATACAAGGTTGGATAATAGGTCCAACAATGCGAGAGAGTAGAAATCTCACCCTTTTAGATTGAATTCAGGAATATGTAACAAGTCAGTCACCTGTTAAATAAAACAAGATAAAATTAACCTAAAATAGGCATGACCCAAGTGAAGACTACAAGTATAAATTACCATCCATTTAAGATCTAACGTTTAAGAGATTCCTGTGTGCTAATATTCATAATGAGTGTTTTTCATTGATTATTTTTGGACTTAAGGAAACCAATATATTTTAAATACTATGGGCCTGTTTGTTTTCATAAAATACATAGGAATTTAAAAAAATAAAAGTTCATGGTCAATTGAGCTAGAGGTGATGGGGGGTAAAGGATAAGAGGCAGTGATGCAGATGGGACCTTGATTTTCTAGAATTTTAATTATTGGGTATTGGCTAGGTATTCATTTCCATCTTCCATTTATTAAATTTCCATTAAATGGGAGATCATCTCATTGTCATTATTTTGGATATTCACATTTGTTTCCTCATTTTTATTTACTTATAGATACACAAAGTCTTAGAATTCCTAGGAATTTAACTATAGGAAACAAACAGGCCTGTCAACTTATGGGGAAGATGGCATACCACTTCTCCAATGAATGTTTTGGCGGCAAGTTGGCCAATGGGCGTGGTCATATGACTGAGATAAGCAATGGGGCTTAGCAAGGCAGCTGATTTCAACATGTCCACCAGCCTCCCTTCAGAGAAAGAGGCAAGAGCTATCAAGGTTCCCTGCAATAAAACAGATTAAAGCTTTACTTGTTAATGCTGTGAGAAATGATCCCATCTAGCTAGCTACCATTTTCTCTCCCAGCAAACTTCATGGTTTGTATCACTGTCATCCAGTTAATCGGACTGATAATTATAATTCACTTTCAAGTTATCTCTGTCATGCATAATTTTTCACATTTTATCTTTGGCTGGCCAAGATCATTTCAATTGACGTTAATTGCACCTTAGTCTACCTTGATCCGCAAGATCAATAGAGCACAATCTAATCTGTTCTATGTAAAGATCTACCAATGGACCCTATTCTTGAAATCCAATGAAACATATAAAAAAACATTTTTAGAGACACTCTTTGGCCCCTAGAGTTGTGCTGTTCAAATGGTGGGGGACGTCCTTACAATCAAGTGTTAATGAAGTGTCAAGCACAAAAAAGCACAAAGATTATTACCAATGAGTGGCCAACATAATGCATTTTCTGCCCTGTTTGCCTATACACAAACCCAACAATGGCAGGAAGTTCATACTCCACCAGTTCATCCCATGACCAAGCCCAGTAAGCCTGCAAAATGTTTTAGATATCTAATAAGCCTCTGGCAACTAGGGACCGATCTACACTTAAATTGATCTAAATCCATAGATAATTGTCACACATGTGTATTATTCAGAACATCCAAACAAATGGGCCACATCTAGAATGCACATCTAGGGGTAGGGAAATATAAGAGGAGATTGAAATTAGTAGAAGAAAGATGAGAAATGAAACCGGATTGTTTCGATCAAGAGATTGATGTTTGATGCTCCATCTGGTCCCTCTGGTGTTTGCAATCCAGACGTCGAATCCACTGTCAGCCAAGATGTACCCCAGTGACTGATCAGGATTGTCCCAAAGCCATGTCATCCCATCCTGCCGCCACCATACAACACCCCAACATCTCAGCACATCTCTCCTACTACAAACATACATGCATAACATTAAATGAACATTCTATCACAATCTTTCTATTTATGCAGATATATTCCATCCAGCAAATACAGCTGACAGTTTCCTGACTAACCCTTGTCTATTGATATTTCCACTCAATTCAAATGGAATACGAGAAAATTTCGCTTGGACCCATTCCCCTGTTCTTCAATTCGGGTCTCTGGGAAAGATGGGGACCCATTTTCAATCGAACAGACCAAAACATTGGAGATCATGATGGGGTCCACATTTACTGAGAGAGAACTGCAATTTTTCTCACAACAATCAGGCGGCCACCTTTTTCAATATTTGTAACACCCCATTGCTAGTATTCTCTTCGAATCAAACCATACTGTTTTAAGTATGTCGTGGGCGTTTCCAGTCACCAACCAATCAATATATGTACATACATTCATACTTAGATACGTAAACATATACATACATACCATTAGAATTCCATGTTGTAATAAGACTGGTTGCTTTCTTCCTCCCTCGCTTCCTCCCACAGACCGACCTCCTGGTATATTCTGCATGCTAAGTATATACCCATCTTCTGTTGTCACCTACAACAAAAACCAAATACAAATCAAATCACGTTTCAGAGAGAGAGAGAAAGAGAGAGAGAGAGAGAGAGAGAGAGAGAGAGAGAGAGAGAGAGAGAGAGAGAGAGAGAGAGATGTTATTACTTGATATTCCTTGCATGGGTAGCCATGTGGAGCGACCAATGACTCACATGTACCAAGCAGTAGAGGAGGTGGGTCGTGGACCATGTCAGCACCATGGGTCATGAAAAGGTCTGACCTCCTCGAGCCATTGGCGAGACCCATGTAGAAAATAGCCACGAAAACCAATCTGATCATGCTTTCACTACCAGACACACACCTCTTTGATTGTGGAGGGAAAGATAGTGAGAGCATCTAAGGTAGAAACCTCCTTATATAAAAATTTAGAGAGAGAAAGAGTATGAATGGGAAGAGAGAGAGAGAGAGAGAGAGAGAGAGAGAGAGGGAGAGAGGGAGTATGAAAGGGTTCGAGAGAAGGCTATTCGTTTCAAAAGCCAACGGACTTGGAATGTGGGGCCCAGTCCAAGAAAGTGAAAGAAAGCGAGACCCGTTCTCTTTTCCAACCGAGTGGCGTGGTTCCCACGCGGGAAGCGGACTTCTTATACCAATTTGTATGGAATGTGGGTTCCACTGCTGGGGGGTGGAAATGGACTTGGAACCGACTCTGCATTTTCCTTCTTTGGGGTCGTGGGTCCCACTCGGCATGTGCTCTCCAACGTGGGCAATGGGGAGTAGTGGCCCCGGGTTCACACCGGTTGGGGTTTTAAGTGGGTCTGTGCAGTCTGCATTAGGCTATGGGCCTAATTGAGTCCTAAACATTTGACCCAATAATGAAATGGATTGGTCCTAGACCAATGGCTGCCTAAAGGCCCATTTATAGCCTGGTAACCCAATAGATTTATAATTTAAAAAAAAAAACGAAATTTCACTGTCTCTTTTTTCAAAGGTGATGACATGATTAAACAAAGGTAATGAAAAATGAATCAAGTGGAGAGAAAAATGAATACTCATACATCACCATCATCCCAGTAAATCAAATTGTAGGAAACTCAAGGCCTCGTATACATAGATTTAATAATCCTATAATTGAATGCATCTCACCATGAATTCTGAAAAATTCAATTTCAAGCAACCAAATGGGCTTGACAAGACTAGGCCTCTCAAGCCAAACATTCATCCACATCAAATATATATATTTATATATATATCTCCTAAGCTCAAGCCTATGATAAGGTAAGTTCAAGTGTGTGGTGGGACCCACCTGGGGACTCAAATGGGGATGGGGGTAGAGGGGATTTAAAAGACTACCTGGGATCTTCCTCTCTGCAAAAAATCAGTCACGACCATGATTTCTATCATCTCCATATGGGTCCAAAAGTTTAATGGTCAGTGGTTCATTCGAATCAATACATGGTCGATCCAACGGTCTAGTAAATTCAGATCTGACAGAAAGTTGGTGGACATGTGGAATTTAGAGGGGTCATGTGTTTGGGTCATTTGGATGGACCAAAGGTGGGCCCCACAAGCATGAGCTTGCGAGATTTTATTCTAAGCTTGAGCTTAGGAGAACCTTGCTATATATATATATGGGCTGATAAAGAAATGCACCGCCCCGATCCACAGCATTTTCAGAGCTAAAAATTGAAGTTGAATGACTGATCTTGTACACTAATTAAGTGGGAAATTGATTTGATGGTGATGTCAGGGTTCAACTTGATCATGTAAGGCACCTCTTTCTAAATGGGAACTAGCGCAAGTGCTTCTACAACTTAAGTGATGTGTGTATTACTGGGACTCATTGAGTCCCTGCTCACATCATGAGAGGCGTATCAAAAATAGGAGCAGTTTGTAACAACCAAAGGTGGGCCCCACTTGCTAAACCAGATGGTCAGCTTTGATCATTAAAGGTGCTCAATTTACACATCTGGCATCGTGTGAGATGTGGGAAAATTATGTAAATTGAACATTAGAGGATCCAGGGGCGGAACCAGGATATGGACCTTGTGGGGGTGGGGGGTGGGGGGGGCGCGCGCATTGCAAAAACTAGCTTTAAATTCTAAGTAATATGAACCATGGCCCCTGCTAGCCCCTCCCTAGCTCCGCCCCTGAGAGGATCATCTAATTACAATATAGGAAATGCAAAAAAATAGGAAACTAAACATTAGAGGATCATTACACTATACTTGTGCAAAACCCAAAACCTAGAAGTCATCCAATGAAGGAAGGTACTGTTTTGAGGAGATGAGTGACAAAATTCACATTGATCATTGATCAAGTAGTGCGACATAGAAACACTAACAAGTGGCGAACCCAGGATTTCCATTTGAGGGGAGGGGACCCTAATAGGTAGTTTGGTTTGGGGGGCAAACCGATGATTTCAAGTGGATTTTGAGGGTGGGCCAAAAATTTTTATTGGATTTTTTGAAGTGGAGCCATAATTTTTGCATAGGTTTTGAAAGTAGACTGCAGTTTGATGGGTGCCATGTGCTTGTACTTGGGCCCTCCCTTGACTGTAACCCTTTCGTGTATTTTTTGAAGCTGGAACGATCTACTTGTGTGAATGGTAACAACAAAAAATACTAAATGAAGGAAACAAAATAGAAAATCAAGTTGTTTAGATAATTTAATATATAATTCATACCATTAGTAGTTAAAAAAGAGTATCAAAGGTGCATTTTAAAAAGTGAGCATAAAAAACCCTTTCCTTTCAAGGAAATAGAATAAAAAAAACATGAAAAATGAAGCGAACTACTAGCCACCACACTAGTTGTTCATTTCCCATCTTATCCTATTTCCCTAAATAGAATAATTATTTGATGCTCATTTTTAAAATTCACATTTTTCATCATTTTTAACCACTTAAGGTATGAATTAATTATAGCCCAGCCCTATCCTCAGCTCAAGTGGACAGGAGAGGGTTGTCCGCTGCCTAGGCTGGGGCCCACTATTTGGTCCATCCAAATGGACCACACTTAAGGCCCCCCTAAGTTGCATATGTCCACAAAAATTTGGCCCCGTTCGATTAAACTGGACCGTTGGATCGAGTGACACCCATCCAAATGCATTCTACACCGTAAAAATTTTGTGCCCCAGATGGAGATGCTAGAAATTATCTTTAGGGCTGATTTTTTGTAGAGAAGAGAGTCCGAGGAGGGCCCCCAAATCCCCCTAATCCCCATTCCCATGTGGGTCCCCAGGTGGGCCCCATGCCATTGAGCTGACACCCTTATCCTCAGCTTGAGCTAAGGATAGGGGGCCTCTTAATTTTATATATATATATATATATATTCAATTGTTATGTATTACAATTCAAAAAAACAGGCCCTTGGCGTTGCTTGATATTCGAGTTTTATTACATAATAGATCACACATACATCTGAAGGGAATGTACTGATAGGAATTGTCTTGATTTATACGTTAATTCCATTTGTTTCAGGCCCAAAGAAATTGGAAACGTAGTATCAATTAACCAAGTCCATATGACCACTCATTTTTATGATTCATCACTGCCTAATACTATTTTGTTGTGGTGAACGAGGACGTGTGCTCTCAAAAATAAGTCTCTCTATCATAGGAAAAAAATAACAAGAATCCAACATTTAGCCATTGACCGTAAATTTGGACTGTTATCTTTGTCTATCTAGCATGACATGATCTTTTGTGATTAAATTATAAAATGAGTTTGTGATATTTTCCGCATGGCATGATCCTTTGCGAATTGCTTCATCGCTTACCCCATTTTGGTAAAATATGTTCATAACATTATTTTTAAGTACAAGCAAAGGGCATTATATATATATATATATATATATATATAGGGAAGTGCTCCTATAAGAGGCACTCTCACCAACTTGGTGAGAGATGGGTGAGGGCCCTTACATTTAATTTGGGAGTCCTTGCATTTAAATTGGTGAGAGTGAATATGGAAGTGAGGGCCCCCACCCATCTCTCATAAAGTTAGTGATAGTGTCTCTCATAGGAGCACCTCCCATCCATATATATATATATATGAATGAAAGTGAAAGAGCCACATCAGTCCCATTTAGTAATTTTACTTTTAAAATAAAGTGAAATGAAGTGAAATAATGAGGGAATAAAATATAAATGAAATATGACGGTATTTTGTTTTTGGTTGTTTGGGATGAAATATTTTTTCCATTTTGCATGAAGAAATGGAGTTTTTTTGTCTTTTAGTGAATAAAAGTAGCTACTTTTTGACTTTTTTGAAAAAGATGGAGGGAGTCTTGAATTAAAGTGATTTTGATTTATACCATGTTGTACTTCACCTAATCACCATTCAATCACAATAAGATGCTCAAGAGATTCCTGTATACTAATATTCATAAGGGTTGTTTTGGGCTTGATGATTTCTCAATGATATGGCCATCTATTATTTTAAATAATATTTGGACTTATGAGGAAGAGGGGATACAATTTCTCCGACAAACACTTTGGCGGCAAGTTGGCCGATGACCGTAGTAATATGACCCAGGTAAGCAATAGGGGTTAGCAAGGCAGCTGATTTCAACTTGTCCACCTGCTTCCCTTCAGAGAGAGAGAGAGAGAGAGAGGAAAGAGCTATCAAGGTTCCCTGCAATAAAACAGCTTGAAACTTTAGCACATTATGTAACGAGAAATAATCCCAACTAGTATGTAACTTCTTTGAAACTTTATGGTCTGCATCATAAAGGGTAGAGCAAGAGATTTATCTTTAAGAAGGCCACCATCTAAAAAACATTAATATGAGGGTCCTAACCTTATCAGATGACTATACATAGAAAGGTATTTTCAATTTTTCCCTGGCTTTCCCCTTGTATATCATTCTCATCAAGGTAGATTGGTGTGATTCATAATCCAATATGAAGTGATCTTTGTCATGTATGATTCTACATTTAATTATGGGCTGACCAATATCATCTCAATACTGATATTTGGCCTAATAGTGCCTTAATTTAAAGGTCTTCAGAAGTGTACCCCAACACACATATTTTCAAAATTATATTGTGAAACAGCTATGGAAAGTGGTATGAACTCTGTTCTACTAAAAGCAAAACGTCTATCATGGACCCTATTCTTGAAATCCATTGAAACCTGAACACACACACATTCGGACATGTTTTCCATCAAATAATCATATAACAGAGATTATTACCAAGGAGTAGCCAACAAAATGCATTTTCTGCCCTGTCTGGCTGTGTACAAATCCAACAATAGCAGGGAGTTCATACTGCACCAGCTCATCCCATGACCAATCCCAATAAGCCTGCAAAATGTTTCAGTAATCACTTAAACCTTGGACACCAAGTGGTGGATGTACTCTAAAATTTGGTATAGGCATGCTAAATGAGCAAACTATAGGCCCGTGGAACTTTCTCATGGGGTTGTCTGCATAAACCAGATGTTAAAAAAGGCCGGGCCCATCAATAAACTGGGACCCCTCTGAATTCAGGGCGTGGGTGGTGATGTCACCCATCCGTATGTGGGAACATCTGCAAGAGAAAAAATTACGCCATAGGCCCGCCCAACCTAGCCCGACACAATTAATAAGATATTATGCAAACGGGTTGGATCAGGCTTAAGTTTCAGGCATGTGGGCTCGCCAGTAATAACTGGGGCCTAGGACCATCATCCACCATGAATAAGCCCACATCTAAGAGAATATAAGATATTGAAATTAAATGAAGTAAGATGAGAAATGAAACCGGCTTGGTTGAATCAAAAGACTGATGTTTGAGCCTCCATCTGGTCCCTCTAGTGTTTGCGATCCAGACGTCAAATCCACTGCTGGCCAAGATGTACCCGAGACTCATCAGGATTGTCCAGAAGCCAAGTCATCCCATCCTACCACCACCATGCATATCAACAGATCATACATACATAAATACATAAGTATACATACGTAATGCCAAATGAACATTCTATCTACACAGTCCTGTATTTCCATTTTCCCGTCTGAGTGTGCCCCCTTGCAACACTAGATAGACTGAGAGGTGAGGTGAGGTACCATACTCAGTTGGGCCACACATGTACTAACTAGGAGGGAATGATGATGTCTGGCCAATGTTGGGCACAAGCCTAAACTCTGATTTCTGTCCTTTTATCCAGGGCTCAAGTTTCCGTGATGGATTGGTAGTATCAGATACCAAACGGGCTCTGTTTGGCCTGGGCCAGGTCGAATTTAAAGTATGATTTATTTTTTTGGAATATATGAAAATATATGGGAACGAGTACAGTAAAGATCCAACGTTAGTTACGTTACCACCTTCTCTTTCCACATGCCTGAAGTTAATGCACAACACCATCTACATCACATGAGTTTTGTTTACATCTTTAATAATAAATAAAAATATATTATATCTACGGCCGGGGTACAACAACAAAACCAACCCCACCCCGAATCAAGAAAACCACTATTAAACCCACCTCAATAGGAGCAGGTCGAGTGAGGTCCCATTTAAACCCGACCCATTGCCATCCCTATTTTTTTTTTTTTTTTTGGAAGTTTTCTTTTTAAAAAACCAGTCTATCAAAATTGTCATTTATGATCACCTGTGGAATTCTCCAAATTTTAGTTTGATGTTTGTGAAACTAGGTGGGTGATGGCATGTGAAAAATTAATATATCCCAAAATGTTTGAATATATAGGACATGAAATTGAATGTTTTCGTGTTTAATGGGTCGATAATCAATTTGAGCAGTTCGGATTAAAAATTAAGCGCTCATAAGATTTATAAAAAATTAAAACACAATGTCGCTCTTCTAACCAAGATGTGTGAAATGGTTTCGCACCTCTTCATATGCATAAATTTTCATATATATGTTTATGCATAGAGCAAAAACAAATGTGATCGTGCATGATCATCACACATGCATCATTTTTTACTATCCTGGTAAATACTCACACACCCACACAAAAGTCCCTAATAATCAGTGTTTTGGGCAGGGATGAATCCCTAATTATTTCTATGGAAGGGAGGTGCCTCACCACTGAGCTACCAGTTAATTGGACACATGCATACATGGGTTTTCTTCTCTTCATGGCTTGCGGGAGAGTAATATTTTTAGTAGCATGTGGGACTTGCACATGCTATTTTAAAACTAATGTGAATTAAAGTTGGTGTTGGATTAAATCTTTTAAAACAAAGCATAAGAAATAGTTGAACTTTAAAGCTCCTAAATCAACGGTTGTGATGACATGATTAAGATGATTTTGTCCCCATCAAACCTTTCCACCGCATTATTTCTACAATACTCATCAACACCAAATTAACACAGGGCTTGTAATTAAGGGTCCCTGCAATTGACCAAATGGAAGAAAAAAAGATCCAGGTATTGGACCCATACCCCTGTTCTTCAACTCTGGTCTGTCTTAAATTGGCAGAACCATTTTCATCCCATATACTAGTGACTGAACAGCCCAAAGAGACAGTGGTGTGCACATTTCTAGCAGACTTCAGTGTTATCCAATTACTAGAGACAACTGCATGCAATTTTTCTGACATCCAACAGGTGACCACGTTTCTCAATATTTGTAAGAGTGAATATAGGTGTATCTAATCACCGTTCAATCAAAATCAGATCTTTTTTTTCTTCTTTTGGCTAATGAATCAACATCAGATATTTTGGTGTAAAGTACTATCCATAGATAGATACATATACGTAGACATACCATTAAAATTCCATGTTCTCCTCCACTTCCATTTACAGAGCGACCTCCTGGTATAATCTGCATGCTAAGTATATACCCATCTTCCGTTGTCACCTGCAACAAATCCAAATGCAATCAGATCATGGTATATATATATATGAGAGAGAGAGAGAGAGAGAGAGAGAGAGGGGTTGATTATTACTTGATACTCCTTGCATGGGTAGCCATGTGGAGTCACTAATGACTCACATATGCCGGGCAACAGCGGGGCAGGTGGGTCGTGGACCATGTCAACACTATGGTTCATGAAATGATCTGACCTTCTCGAGCCATAGGTGAGACCCATGTAGAAAATGGCCACACAAACCAATCTTATGCTTTCTGATCTAGTCATCTTCTTCTTGGATATATCTTCAGACACCTCTTTGAGAGAGTGAGAGGAAGAAACCTCCTTATATAGAAACACACACGCACGCATGCATGCGCGCGCACACACACGCACAGAGAGAGAGAGAGATTATGTATGAAAGGGATCGAGAAAAGGCCGTTCTATCCTCCACAAATGAACTCGATCGGACTCTCTGGAGCATCACCAAATGTGCTAGATAGAGCGGGCCTTCAGTACACATTCTTCCACAGGACTGATTGATGTGGGGCCCACTGGCATCACCACCTTCCTATTATCAACCAACCATATCCAGTTGTGGGTCCCACCTGTGGAAGTATACATCTAGATGCAGCCACATGTGTGTTGATTCCAATGTGGGTACAGGAAATGGATGCGTGTGGAGGTGCAGCCTGTCAAGTGTCAATGGACCTGTCCTGGGCTGAGTCCACCAGAGTCTAGTCTGATGATCAAGAATTCGAAACTGTCCAATGGCCCACATCCTTAGACCCAGGTTTAGGGCCCAAATTACTTATTAGGGGAGACTTTGGCTACTGATCCCATCCTGTTGGATTCTAGCAGATTTTGATACTAGAATGTAGTAAGTTGTATAATATGATTAACACTTATAAATTCCATTTATAGTTCTAGCTAATCTATTGTTGTTTACTTGTATCTATAGTACATTTTGTTATCAAGTGATTAGTCGTTCAGGCCAAGTAGTGAGCAAATTTACGTGAATATATGACAATGTCGTTCAGGTCATATATTTTAATTAAGGCTTTCCACCCATTGAATCCAAAGACAACGAAGTCGCCACTGAAGAAAAGTGAGGATTCTCGATTTGTCATTCCCTTACCATCAAAATGAACCCTCCGAACTTCAATAGCCATCATCATCCATCAACAATAAATTTTTGAGTAAAACTTTGACAACAATGGGTACCCCATCCCACCTTGCCATGATTAGGTCCAAGTACACCGTAGGTAGACCACACCTTACTATGGCACATCATATGACACCATCAAATTTCTTAAAATAAAATTAAATAAGAGAAATGGAACCTCAATGCACCATAAATGTAGGAAAGTTTGATGCTAATTAAGAAATTCAGTTGGCAGGGGGTCAAAAATCCAAACTCCAATCTTTGTTCAATCAATCCTTCAGAAAACCGGCCTGTTCCACACCACAATACTAAAACAAATTTCCAAGTTCCTTTCAAGTTTTTGGAAATCAGTAAGGATTTTTGTTCACTATCAAATAATGAAATATTATCTAACATGCTTGAATTGATTCAAACTTAAGCCTACAATTTATTTAGATCTCAAAAGGAAACAAAGTTCTCATCCAGCAGCATGTAGTCACAAAAAGAAAAGATCAAACGTAACACTCAAAGCTAATCAAAGTCGCCAAATCCAAAGTCACCGACTAATAAGAGCACACCTTCAAGAGTCCGTGTGTGATTTAACAATGAAATTTTGGCGACTGATGGGGTTCATTACAATTGGTGGTCCAGCAGTTCGAGGCCATGCCTGAAACTTCTTTTCGGTTTCTTCCACCATTCGTTAGAAGCCACAGTTTTTGGGTGGTTCCTGTGAGATTCAATATCCACATTGTGAGATAGCTGTAAAGCAACAGTCAAATAAGCTATGGCAAAGGATAAGTTGAATTGTCTTTACTAACCTCCAAATATCTTCTTGTCGGCAATCAAGTAGTCCAATGAAAATGCAACAACAGTAGCGGCCACCATAGATCCGAGTACGTACTTGGTTGCCATGATGGTCGAACTGAACAAACTATAAATTGCCAACCTAATTAAGACTCAGAAACACAACTCAAAAGGAATAATGATCTGCACCACAACTCAGTAATTTCAGAAAGGAACAGGTAGCAATTTGTGTTTTTAGTCCCGCCATTTTGACGCATTTAAAATTATCGTTGTTGCCTAATTCCACATATTTTTCTTGACAGAGGCATTACAATTCATTTTTCCTCAGGCCTCACTCTCTAAATAGTGCAGTTAGAGGAAAAAGAACATCAACCATGAAATGCGCATCCGGTGGTATTTATAAACATGAATATCTATTGCAGCACTGTCGGGATTCAACAGATAGTGTTACATTATGACGGACTCCCAACAGGCAACTAAGAATGTCCACGTGGAAGTAGCAAGTAGTACTATCCTTTCACCAAATTGTAGTTGTTGGTTTCTCTTTTACCTTTTAAAATAAAATCAAATCAAATCAAAAGGCAACTAGAAACATGAAAGTAACAAATGAGCACAAGCCAGTGATTTAGTCCACCACTATCAGCCGATTTTTTAAACCATGGATTTGAGAGCCAAACTTAATGCTTGTGTGTCAGCTTAGTTATCCACGTCTTGTTTAAAATGTCTTTTGAGATCTTCCATAAACTACATTCTGTTCTCTAATATTTGAAAGTTGATAGCAACTGATGAGAATAGCAACAAACTTTTCAGGGTGATCCGGTAATCATTTAAGAAGCTATTATGATTTATGGGATGCCAAGCCACTAAAAGAACATTACTAAGTTAGAAACAAAAGAAACATGGTTCCAAAGTCCAATGGAGCATTTAGGGCTTTTGAGACTAATTATATCAAATAATGGTTCCATAGTGCATGATAGACAAGATTTCATTGTGATCTTTATTCTTCATATAACATCATTGGACTGCAGAAAAGCGTTATTTTATTCTTTGAGAAATAGGAAGGGTTTGCCTTATCTCAATGCATGTATGTTTTGTGGTCTTCGAAACTCTCTTTTAATAACAGATACTTTTCAAAAAATAAAAAACATTGAGAGATAATAAAATTTATAACTAACAGATGCATGATACAGCAATAACTTTTGTGGACTTAAGCACATGCCTATGCAGGCATTCTCCAAGGATAAAATGGAAAACTCCCATTTATCGTTGCAACTGTTACTTCTATACACTACATATTTCTTTCATTCACTAAGCTGTTGCACTAACTCCATTTGGGTCTATGCGAGATTTTCTTTACAGCAAACCAGGATGCATCATCACATCATCAATACAAGTCTTGAGCAGCAGCATTAGCATTTTGAGGAAGCAGATTATGAAGTATATGGGCTATAGTGCTAATGAATCCCAAGGTTTGCTGAAATAATACTAGCTTATCCACTTGTTGAGTAGAACCAAAGGAAAACAATGATCACTGGTTAAGCATATAATATATTCAGTTCATCCAATACATTTCAAGTACTATGACCTATGCCATGCAAGTACAACTTAGAAGATTCTAAGAAGAAAGGCACTAGACCTTCTCTGTCTCGCATAAAATTGAGTTAAAAAAAAAAAAAAAAGAAATCACCAAGGTTGATGAAATAGAATAAATAGAACAAAATAACTACAAAATGTACAAACATCACAATGCTAAAGGCAAAAGAATTGCCAAGACCATAGCAGAGATTTTTCAGCAATTATCATTTCAGCTCGAGAATCCACTGCCTTGGTCCAAATAGGGAAACAGAACATTCACCGACACAACAAACAAATCTCACTAAAGATAAGTGCAAGCCTTAGCATCCTTACACCTCAATCACATGCAGAATGTAAATAGGCTGGTGGGAACGTAACACATGATGTGAGACACATACAGGATGAAGTCATCAGTATGGAATCCATGCAGCTGAACTTCAAATTGGATGGATCTAAGAGACAGGCAACAGCTT
Source organism: Persea americana (assembly GCA_029852735.1). Lineage (NCBI taxonomy): Eukaryota > Viridiplantae > Streptophyta > Magnoliopsida > Laurales > Lauraceae > Persea > Persea americana. The sequence goes on from CM056810.1 coordinate 91,013,545, forward strand.
AAATATCCCATTGCTCAGAACATGTCAGTTTTTTTATGTATTTATTCCATAAATCTTTGTGTACCACAAATGCAGCCCCAAACCAATCAAGTTTAAGTCTAATATGAACAACAACCATTACATGATGTGTCTTATTCAAACATACACACCAATATGCATCAGTCTAGAAGAAACCGTATTAATGAGGTCAAGTGTATCGAGCAAAACCAAATAAGGAGATTGTTGAGGCATGCAAACAACTGGGTCAATTTATGAAAGAGTCATGAAAGTTCTGCCAATAAAAACCCAATTATCTGTTTGGATGATGAAGAGCGTTAAAAGTGATGCATAGGAGACTTCAAAATCATAAGAAAATTCCAGTATTTGTTTCGGTAATGAAGAAGCCTTAAGGTGAAGCAAAGGCAGCTTTGAAATCAAACTTACGGCTTCTTAGTGAGATACTCCCATGGATTCACACCATATAGGGGATCGTGTCACACCATTCAAGAGATAAAGAGGAAAAAAAAACATTATAACATTATTTATGGTTGCATCAAGAACACTGTATATAAAGATTAGAGTGTTCACCATGTATATTTAATAGTGATTACTACAGAACAGGTCAACCACTTTCACAACATTTTAATTGGAAACAATTACTGGGAACCTTTTAAAGTTTAAAGACTCTTTAGAAATGAAACTTAAATTAGGAATTTGACACTTGAACTCTTGATTTGACTCAAATATGACATTAAGTTTGCATTTTATCATAGTCATGCTGACTAGAACAATGTATAATAGACGACTCCCAAAAATAGCAACATGCAACTAGTTGACGACTTTTTTTTTTTTATAACCTAGCTTACAACTTGTGCAAAGCACAAAACACAAATGATTGTGCAGACGGATTGTGGGTACACACTACGTAATGGGCCCTCATTTTGGGTTCTTCCAATGTTCATGTCTATATCATAAAGGCAAATATATATCCTCCCGCAATAAGCTATTAGATGATGAATCGGATCAAACTGGGGTGGAGAAAAGGCTGTTAAGTGTCCAAATGACATCTCAAATAACATTATCAATTGGAAGACCATCGGCGGGCCTTCATCTTTTCCAAGTCCATTGCTGAAAGGATCTCAGTCAAAAGTCGGGTTCTATCAATCAAGGCAATATTTGGAGACACCCCATCCATGTTGTAATTCACCAATCAATGATCACAATAGCCAAACGAGCATATGGGACTGACACTATACACATCCAGATGCATCAGCATAAACACACTTTAATTATCTCATGTAATATAGGGATGAAGACAAATTGCTAATAACATTTTTAACAACTACAATGGCATTAAATCATAGGGTGTGGTTAAGTGTAAAGCAATATAGCATCCAATTTGAATATTGCAGCAGCAACAATGTTTATCTTCACTGCTGTGCATTTTGGAGTATGAAAGGTAGAAAACTTAATCGGCTACTCCCGCCCAAGAAGCTTCATCAATTTTCCTCATTTTTTTGGGGAAAGCATAGAGGGACCCAGGAAGTAGAAACTCATTTCTATCATTATCATATAAGATGTAGAAATCCATTTGAATCGAGAGAGATTTTTGCCGCACCAAACAATAGAAAATGGAAAAGGTAAGAGAATGGAATCTTCAGTTTCATCTTATGCAGAAACTGCAATCAACATGAAAAGAAAACTGGGGCGCACAAACATGACCTTTTAGGGTTATGGTTAGCGTTAGGGCATCTTCTGCCCTATCACAGATAGTGTTACGGTTAGAGTATTAGCAATTATTAGCGCCAGAAGATGGACTTTTCTGAGTCTTTGTGGAACTGCTTCTTTTATCTACTTGGCCTAAAGATGCAAGTTTCAAACTTTTAAAGTTATTATCTAACTTTTTAAGTAGATTTTTAATAAAAGACATTCCGCCATGTAAAAGTATTTTTTGACGATCTTTCTTTTATTTTTTTTAAAATACTTAATTACCTTTTATTAAGAGCCATGACATGGTTCTAGTAGCCACTGCATACAGCCGATTGTCATAGGGTCGCTGGTTGTTCTTGGCCACTGTATGGACACCGGTGAAAAATGAGGAAAGTATTGAGGAAGTGAATGAGAGTTTTATTTCAATAAAAGGTGATTTTGGTATTTTTTTAAATCGAGGGAAGATTTTGCTAAAAAATAGTTTTAGATAGATGGATATTTTTAATTGAAGACTTTTGTGAAGAACTTAGGGACTAGATTTTTGTAAAGTATTGAAACTTGCGTCCTTTTTTTAAATAAGGCAAAAGATTGATGCCTTATTTATAATTTTCCCAATTTTGAAACTAGGTTTAATTTTTGCCCAATTTAAAAAAAAAATAAACTTTATTTTAGGGTTTAAATTTTAGGTTATTGACAATATAGCTAACTATTTACAATTGCCCTAAAATTGTCGAAATTTTGATAATTCCAGAAAAGTTGTTCCTATATGAAAGGACGCTTTGAAATTGGCGGTTTTACCCTCATATCGTATCCTAGGGTTGTATGATACCACGCAAAACTAAAAAAAAAAAAAAAAATCCACCCCCTTTCTTTCTATCCAAGAGAGAAGAACAACCTATTGCTTTCTACCAAAGAGAAAAGGAGCCGCAGTCAAACCCATTTCACTAAGGTTGGGGTAGGGTGTAAATTGGGCCAAGCTGCCCAGGTTCGACATGGTCAATGGGCAGGTGTTGGGTCAAGGTGCCTGGGCCGCAGCACCACATGACTCTATTCGGTTCTGCCCCAACTATAAAAAATACACCTACTAAAAAACTATCATAGTTGTAATTTGTAAATTTTATTTCAATCGCAATAATTATTGTAAACATTATTTTCAAGAAATTGTCATACTTGTATTTTTTTTATTTCTAACTTCTTTAAAGTCGTAATTATCATCGAAGTTGTAAAAAAAAATTGGACTGGAAATTTTTCATCAAAGTTGTTGAAAACTTTATTTCAAGGATTATAAAATAATTAGTTTTTTTCATTTATAAATTAACATCAATGTTTATGTATTTATTTTAGTAATTGTAATTTTATTTCAAGTTGAAAACCCTAAAAGGGTCTGTTTGAATAAATGAGGGGAGTAAAATTAAGTGGATTTCACAAGAGAAGTGAAATGGAGGAGAAGCAAGTTGAAGTTAAAGTATAGTAGTTTACTTTAGTGGGTTTGGATGCTTGGTGTGATGTTAAGGTTTGGAGTAGAATCTACTTTGATTCAAGAAAATGTAAGTATTTAGGGTTAAAATGAAATAAAGTACATGTGGCTGAAAACAATACTTCATCTATTAGGTCAGACTCATCCAAATATGGTCGAATTGAAATTTTAAACTATAAGGCCCATTTAACTTTACTCCATTTTTTACCTACCCCAACAGCCCTTAAAGTCCATAAATTCCTTTCAAATTATATAAAAACATTAAAAAATATATGAGGGGCATGGGCCGACCCATGGGTGTCACAACTCAACCCGGGTTGGACACCACCTAGCACAACACAAGTCAAGTCATGCCATGGGTCGTGATAGGCCGACCATAGCTAACGAGTGCACAACATGACATGACATAGCTCAGCCCATTCACTGTTGTGCCGTCCAACCAGCAAGCAAAGACACAACTTGTTTTACACCCCAGGTCGGGGTGAAAATTGTAAAAGCTCCAACTCAAGAACTTGCATCTAGCAAAAAAGAAGAAGAGAAGATGAAGTTCTAAATTCGGGGCGCACGTGTGTGTTTTGGGTTTGGACGGAAAGGAAAAATTGTGTAATATCCTATGGTATGCAGGCTATCATATGCCTTAAGGCAACGTAGCTATTACACGTTTGCAGTAATTCCTTGCAGGAAATGGTTTATATATGAGACAATACAAACCGTCCAAATGATTGTTATCCCCTTCAATAGTATATTTTCAAATAACAGTTCAAGGAAGGCGATATTTTTGCATCATTAGTTTTTTTTTATAAATTTCTTCCATGGGTAGGGATTGAATTTGAATTCATATTGTGATTAGATCGAAAATTTGAAGAACATAAATTTGGTAGGCCACCAAGAAAGACAAAGTGATATCAGCGAATTTTCAATTAAGAAAGTCTCTGCCAGCTATATAAATTTTCCACGTACAACGGTGCTAAGTTTCCGCGTACAAAAAGTATTTATATACGTTGCCTCTCCTGCACGCCTAATCCTCATCATCTTTCTGTCGCTGCGATTAATCTCTTGCTTCTCCTGTACGCTTTTTGATGTCATCCAAAAGTTGGGAGAAAGCTGGGAGTTGCCAGATGCCGTTGTCAAACCCTTTCAGCTATTTTCACGCGTTTGCTCTCTCCTAGACTTCCTCTTTCTTGAACTCAAGCAAAAGAAAGCTTCCCTAAGCTCCATATTCACTGCAAAATATAACTAGATTGATTCCTGTTTTTTTATTATTATCCCTACATTCCTTTGTATCTATCTTATCATCCACTTCTGCACACCAATTATATATCTCCTTTTGAAGAGGAGTAAGACAATCCATGTTTACGTCAATCCAAGTTTTTTCCATGATTGGATTAACTATTTGGTGAAAAACTTAATCTTACCTTTTTCCTATGCCACCCATTTCCGATAAAGATTTTATGACTGCAATATATAAATGATTTTATAATTTATTTTATAATTTATTTAAAAACTGAACTCATCATATTTATGGAAGATGTTCAAAAGTATAAGATTAAAGATCTCAAAATAATATCAGCATAAATAAAAAGAATAGATATGAAAATAAACAACAATATAATCAAGTAGTTTTTTTCATATAGAAAATAATCATTTCAACATGCTCCATTGATTTTTGGAAATATGTCCTATCAATAAATCAGATTCAAACCACATTTGTATCCTTATTCAACTTTTAGTCTATCTATTTGGGAAATAAAGAAGTCCAAATCCATTTTGTTTAAAGGCAATTGATATACTTTAACTTGGTTCTAGGTTATATGATTGTACGTTATTTTCAATTATATAAGTTTATACGATATTCTATTTTGTTAACATATGCATAATATAATACATACATAAAAAGTAATAAGTAGAAGTGAAACCTTTGAAACAAAAATTGTTGACGAATCATATAGTCTTTGACATGGACTCAAGCACCCCTAGAGTTGGCTTAACTTGTTTTGGGTAATATGATATATTAACTTTTTAAAAAATGAATTAAAATTAGGTAAGGGCGAGAGACTAATACATGAAAAATGAATAGGAGTGTTTGAATTAAATGGAAGAACATACCCTATTTATTAGCTAAAAGTGTCATAGATGTTTGACACGTGTTATCTATTCAATTGATATTAAAAAAGTTGTGACTCCAAATGTCACTAATTTAAACTTCCACACAAAAAAGATGATTATAAGTACCATGAAAAAAAATGATAGTCTAGTGATAGTACAAAAAAAAAGTTTGCACCCGGAGTTCGAAACTGCACTATCACATACTTTAACTTGGTTCTAGGTTATATGATTGTAGGGTATTTTCAATTATATAAGTTTATACAATATTATATTTTGTTAACATATGCATAATATAATACATACATAAAAAGTAATAAGTAGAAGTAAAACCTTTCAAACGAAAATTGTTGACGAATTCATATAGTCTTTGACATGGACTCAAGCGCCCCCAGAGTTGGCTTAACTTGTTTTGGGTAATACGATATACTAACTTTTTTTAAAAAATGAATTAAGATTAGGTAAGAGTGAGAGACTAATACATGAAAAATGAATAGGAATGTTTGAATGAAACGGAAGAACATACCCTATTTATTAGCTAAAAGTGTTATAGATGTTTGACAAATGTTATCTATTCAATTGATATTAAAAAAGTTGTGACTCCAAATGTCACTAATTTAAACTTCCACACAAAAAAGATGATTACAAGTACCACGAAAAAAAATGATAGTCTAATGATAGTACAAAAAAGATGTTTGCACCCGAGGTTCGAAACTGCACTATCACACTGAGGCCACAAGAGATTTACCCGTCTCCCCCTGGGCCCATAGGGATTTTTTTGGCCCAAAGGGCTATGACATCCTCCATTATAAAAAAAAAAAAAAGTACTATGAAAAAATGATAGTCTAAAGATAGGTGTTAATGATTGGCAAGTCTCATTTATCAAATTGCTATAAAAGAAACTTGATTACAAATATCACCCATCTAAATCATCACACCAAAAAGATGATAGACAAAGAGAAAAGTGATAACTTAAAGATAGAGAGATGGATTTGAATGTGTCGAATAGTGCACAGTAGTATGTGTGCTCAACCTAAAGTTAATTCATTCATTAATTATGATAAAGATGTCAATCCAAATGTTTTTTAAAGTTATAAAGGTTAACTCAACATTTAATTAATAGGTCGCATTCAAGTTAAATTGTTGGAAGGTCAAGGTAAAGTTGGGTCAGGAGGTCATATATCATATATTAACTTTAATCCAATCCATTGATTAACTGGGTTAGAGAAATGTTAGTTTAAACATATGAAAAAAATGAACTCTAACTTTGAATTACCAAGTGGATTCAAGTTTCCAATTCACTTATAGCTCAGTGGTGAGGCACATCCCTTCTATAAAAACAATTAAGGATCAATCTCTTATTGTAGTGCTGATGGTGAGGGACTTGATCGAGTGAGTGCAAGGCATGTGATTATTTATATTAAAGTGGGGGGGTTGGGTTCAAGTTAGGTTGGTAAGTTGGGTCAAAATTGCTACTCCTATCAATTTTGTCTAAAACTTTCTCCAATTAAAGGATTATAGCTATTTTACCAACTGCCTCATGACAAAACTCTTATTAATTATCATAAATTAAAAGAGTTTATAAAACTATCTTACTTTTGTTTCATTAGAAGGTAACTCGCACTTGACCTAGGCCTAACATGTTTCCATCAACCTAATTTTTTTTCTTATATTTATAAGTTTGTTATGACCTCGGTAGTTCTTTATTAGGTCTGGAGATTCATCCTGGGTTCAATTGAGTTTAAAACTTGATATTTTGTTTAATGCATTTATTACAATATGATTGACCACTATATTTTTTTACCTTCAAATGAATAAAGTTTTTATAATTTATTTACAAATGTGAATGTTGTGACCATTTTCTTCTCGACCATTATTATATTATATATTAAAGTTGTTACTGAACCAACTTCAATTCTAACCCTTCCAATTTCAAACTTAACCTCTAAATTTCAAATTTCTTTAATTCTAGATTTTTTTTAGTTGTTAAATCATTTAAGGATGATTGTAGCCATTTTTTATTTTTAAATATTATTAACATAATTGCCTCATTTAATTTATAATCTCGTTGATCAAAATATAACTACAAGAGATATTATTCTTTCTCAATAAGAGAGAACGTCATGTCATGTCCATTTCACTCGGCAATTCAAAATTATGATAAAATACTCTCTACATTTATATAACTTTTCCTTCACCCAAAATTATCTCACTTTATATTTTATTTTTCTCAATTTGTAAATGGGTTTTTTTTTAGGCATATACTTAATAATTCTCATTATGTCACTCCAATTGAAATTAGACCTGTAAGATTGATCATGCTTAAAATACTTGATTATAAATAAAAGAAAAACCAAATTACTTGATATGTAGTTAAAATTTATATTAATTTCTTATTTCTCATAAACTTTTATATTTTTTACTACCTTTTATTTTTTAAAATTAAAACATTGACACCAACAAAATTTAAATAATGTTTAATTCATAAAACTAATTACATCTTTAAGGTTTTGACCTTAATCAAGGCTACTATGACAAATGTCCGTGCTTTAAGCAAGGGTGGTCAAGCTAGTTTTTTATTATTATCTCTAATGTGCATTCCTTTGTATCTATCTTATCATCCACTTCTGCACACCAATTATCCCTTTTGAAGAGGAGTAAGACAATCTATGTTTATTTCAATCCAAGTTTTTTCCACGATTGGATTATCTATTTGTTGAAAAACATGATTAACACAAGTTATATGTATTCATTATCACGTTTATTAATTTAAAACAAAAAGGGCATTTAGTGACTAGGGATTGAATTTGAATTCACGTTGTGATCAGATCGGAGATTCGAAGAAAATAGATTGAGTGGGCCACCAATAAAGTCAAAGTGATTCAGCAGATTTTCAAATTAATTTCAAAGTCTTTTCCGCGTACAATGGAAAGTTCGCGTACAACGATTGTATGTTTCCGCGTCGAAAGGGTATTTATATACGTTTCACGCCTTTTATCCTATTTCTCACACTGTAGCTGTGATGATGCGATGATGCGATCACTCTCTTGCTTCTTATGACACTGGAATGATTTCAACGATCACATCGATTCCAGAACTCAGGTTGACCCCTCTCTCTCGCATCCCTCTTTTCTTCTTTTACCTTCACTAGGTTGTGATATTGATGCCATTTACCTTGTGTCCGATACTGATATACTTGTCTGCCAAGTTAAATACATCTTTAGTAGATTGTGTATTATAATGTGATGGTGCACATCAAAAGCGTGAATTCATCAATGAGCACCTGGGTGTATCCCATTTTTCAAATCTGGATTTAGTCAGATAGAAAACTAAACCCTTTCTTTTCAATTGAAATGTATGTATTTTCATAATGTTGAGTGAGAACAAGCATATATGATTTTGGTTCTAAGATCATGGAAGTAAATTTGACCTAATGCAGGATCTCATTAAGAGTAGAGAAATGGAGTTTCTCAATGGATCTTTAGCTGTTGCCATGACTAAAGCTATGCTGACTCCTGTGGAAACCATGACCCTTTTTTCCGCCTCATTTTTTTTCCCATTTGCATCTTAAATGGGGCGTATTATATGCTTACACTTGTTCTGATTGAGAGAAGTTCAAGGGCAGCAACGATAGGTTGACTTGATAGCTTTGTGAAATATCTGAGTTGCTTTCATTCTTTTGTGGCACCTTGGTTGGCCTTTATAGCGTCAATTGGGTGAATAGCAGGAAAGCTCTAAATGGCCTTGCTCATATTTGATCATTGATGATTTGGTTCTATTAGTACCCTCACCATATGTTTGCAGGGCTCATATTTGATCATTGATGATTTGGTTCTATTAGTTCCCTCACCATATGTTTGCAGGACCCATAGTTAATTGTGGGTTAAGTTCTCTTATTCTTATCTTCTAAAAAAATTAATATTGATCACTAAATCCATAGGAATCTGAGCACGTTTGGGGGTACCTGTAGCAATACAGTATTTTTCATATAGCACTTTGCCTGATGGATTAAGAATTTTTCTTATTTCATGTTGACAAACATTCATACTCTTTGCCTGTTGGATTAAGAAAATTTCTTATTTAATGTTTACAGCCTTCGTACTCTTACAATCATCCAAGTTTTTTTATCAGCTTGGGCAGTTTTCTTCTACATCATGGTATTTATGGATGTGGTTGGTTAAGTGTTGATCAGATTGCATTCTAGTTGGAAATTTGAGTTCAGTACAAGACTTCTACTTATTCTAGTGATAAAAAAAAAAGCTTGTAGATATTGTCATGCTTAATCTCAGTTTGGTTTGGCATTTTGTCGTGTTGGTTTAGTCGCTCCCACATGTACGTACTAGCAGAACATAGCCAGTGATTTTATGGTCCAGGATTGTATGTTTCCTATTACATCTTGAATACTTAATGTCGTAAAAACTAACAGTGAATAAAATGATGTTAATTCTATTTCGAAGGGGGTTAGTGCGTGAAAGGAGTAAATTGATCAAATGGTGGGCCACTTTTATGAAGACCCAGCATACAGACGAGGAAAAAAGAAGGGAAATCAAAATCTAGGTTCTAGACAGAATTTACAAAGGAAATCCCCTTTTTGTTCTTAGCTAACCAAACAAGGGAGATTGGATTAAATGGTTGACTGCTTTGACCGCTCCAGTAAAGGTTAGGTTTCCAAGTGGTCTTTCCGATTTATGAATATACAGATTTAGACACAGGTTGGTCTTGGGGTGGGCCACCTTCCCACCCCTGCCTTCTATCTCTCTCTCCCTCTTTCCCATTTTATAGTAAGCCACGAGGACATGAGTGCAAATAGGATACTTGAAGTTAAAATGAGAGTTGTAGACTCCAATTCGTACCTTTCAATACAAAATATACAATCTTGGCCGTGGTCATCATCATCAAATCCACTCTTAATTACATGGATTCTATTCTTTGACTTCAATCTATCCCAAACCAAATCCTTTGATAGGTTATTCTTATTAGGGAAGATTTCAGTAAGAAAATTTTACGAAATAACCAAGTTTAAACTCTTATTAAATTGTTTTACGAAGAAACATAATGAAATGATAGTGGAGGAGTTAGTATATTTGTTAAAGAAAATACTCCAAATGATGATAGTGTCAACCATTTTGAAGATATCGTCATTCTCCTGCAACTTTTTTTCTTTAGTGGTTTTACGTTTTGATCTTCTTGTGGCTCGCTCCATGTCCACCCAAAGCTTAATAAGATTAAAGAAAACCTTATTGCACGTTCTACAATAGTATTTATTCCTCTGTCAAGGGCAAAGTCTTATCTTTTCTTCTTCCTACTCTTCTTCATGCTTTATCTCATTATCCTCACCTAATTCAAATTCCTCAAATATAGTTTTCCTAAAATCTCATCCAAATGTTTCTAGAAATAGGGTTGCATTTGGAACGGTTCCGGATTGGAACCATAGTAAACCCGCACCTGGATCTGTTTCTAAATAGCGGTTCCGGTTTCGGAATCGGTTTTGTTGGTTTCAGACCCGGTTTCGATAGGGAAATCCGAATCCGGTTCCAGAACCGGGTCCACTTAAAGGACTGGAATCTACTTCTAAAATCGATTCTAATTTCTTGTTATTCTTCATTTTTCTTAAAATAAGTGTACCATCAAGTTTATAGCAGTGCATCAAGGCTACTACCTCTAATATTATATATAAAAACGTCCAATTTTTTTTTTTTAATTTTGAGGTAAAATTTGCAATATCAAATGCTCATATGCCAGGTTCACAGGTCGGAACTCATATGGACCCAGAACCGAACTCGTTTATCAATCGGAACCTAAATTAGGTTCCGGACCCGAACCTGTTTATGAATCAGAACCTAAAATAGATTCAAGACCCATTGTTTTACGGCCCAAAACTTCTGGTTAATCGGAGAATCGAATACCCGTTTGCCACCCTATCTAGAAAGCATCATGAGAGAGACAATCACATTCTCTTCCGAAAAACATCAATATGTATCAACCAAAAACAACATCCAAATACCATCTATATCCAAACAAGGTTCTATCACATAGTATATTATAGATAATAATAATGCCCATGTCTCAAGAAAAAGGAAAAGAAATACCAAACAAATTAGATGAAATCCGCATAAAATGGCAAATTAAAAAAAAAGAAAAAGCTAATTCGATGACAACTACTAATCAAAGGAGGTCAATTAATGCATGGGTTGACCATTGGAGAAAAAAAGGGGAAAAAAAGTTATAAGAAGTTGTCGATGTCCTCAACCAACTTGATTATGTTGTCAACTAAGTTGATGATATTTTCAATTTAGGTATTTTCGTCAAAAAATATGTGAATAATTCTGACGTTATTTTGATATTTTTCTTCATAAAATCGTTTAATCATAGTTTAAGCTTAATTATTTCATAAAAATTGCTTAAAATTTACTTTTTAGAAAGTATAAAATCTTTCGCTCATTTTTATTAAAAAAAGTACATAAAAGTTTGGATATTTCAAAAAAAGTACATAAAATCTTCCACAATCTTTTCAATCAAGTCCTCTCCATAAAATTCTTTGAGTGATGACAAAATACCCTTTCCTTATAACTTGTGTTTTTGTCTTTTCTTAAACTCTTTCCTCTCCAAAACTGACCGTTTTGATTTTGATGATCATAACCATTCAATGAACCTAGTTTTTTTAGTAATTTGGAATCTTTTTTCAACCATTTATGCATAAAGGTAGTTGAAGTTTGCCTTACTAGGACACTTGAGTATAATTTATTTTAATTGATTTTTTAACGAAAAATCTGTTATTTCTCAAAAAAAATCTTATGGAGAGAATTGTTTAAAAGAATTGTAGGAAATCTCTATACTTTTTTGAAATATTTAAATTTTTATGCACTCTTTAAAAAAAAAAACCAAGAGTATTATCCCTTTTTGAAAATTTCCCTTTTGTTAATATTTCCTTCCATGTACTCTTTTTTCTATCGTGGGTTTGAATTGACACGTGGATAAAAAAGGAGAGTTGAAGCAGGCTGCTAACTAGCGTAAGATTTTGTCAAAATCCAAGACAAATATATAATTTATTTTATATTATAAGTTTTAAAATAAAAAATTATAATATTGAATTTGACCTAGACCGTGGACTGATAGGATCAGATTTAACCGGACCCGTACAGAACACTACGCGTACACAAACTCAAAACATCCGTTCTTCTACAGTGGGCCGCTGGCGCTGGCTCTTTCCCTAGGTGAATTTTGTTCTTCATTCGTCCCTCCGTTGCTATATGTATTTGCCTGGCTGGAAATGTCACCCTGTGTGCTATTGTGCTATATACTACATTACCTACTGCCCATCGTCTGCTGCCATACAGATACAGATCCTCCCTCCAACTAAAATGACCTCAATTTTCACCTAATATTTCCAATGTGCCCAAGGTCGTCCCAATCTTCTAGTTGCAACACTATGTTAATAAGGGGCGAAGAATGGGTATCTAATCTGTAGCTCAGGTAGCAAGCGACATGGGTGTATGAGTTTGAATCCGATGTATAAATAAATAAATATATATATATATATATATAAATTGGTTGAAGAATGGGTTGGTGATAGCCAGAATATCCTTTGTTGCGTACATGTTGAAGTTCAGCCCACATTTGACCCATTTCTAAAATGGTCAGATAATCTCAATTTGCATTCAGTGTTGAGCAATTGGACTTGACCCGCATTACAAACATTCAATGTGGGTTGTCCATTTAACCTAATCTGACCCAACCCAACATATAGAATTACTGCACAAGCCCAATTCACTTCAGTCTCCAAGTATGTATTAGCTAAAAGAAACCCCAAAGTACAAAGTTGTTAAAACCACTGATCTATCTAAATATGTACATATCTATAGGTCAACTTTAATCCAACCCATTTAAATTGGTTTTACAGTCAGTTTTAAACTGGCCCATTTTATTACGGGCTAAATTTATCTCAACCCATGACGGACCCATCTACGATGCAAGTCAAATATGGGTCGAGTAAAATTTCCCCACCCCTAACTATAAGGCTGCTCTCTGAATCTTGGATAGCTTAAAACCTTACCTCCTTATATTCACATTTTTTTTTAACGGTAATGCAAATATATATTAAGAAAAAAAGAAAACTTACACCAAAAAAGAAAGAAAAGGAAAAACCAAGCTTAGGTACAAGGGATATCTACCCAAACATCTTAAACAACGTAAGATCAGTTACATGTAAAAGACTTGATTACATTAAAACGGAGAAGATTTAAGAGTTGAACTCCTGTCAAATTGATCAAGTATAAGCATGATTAAATAGAAAACAAAAGCAATCGAAAATCATAGGATCAATCTAAGTGTAAGGTCATGGTGGGACAATTATTTACCATATAAATCTTAATTAAATATATGACCCACACTTGATGGCCACAAAAGAGTGTTAAAAGGCTTATAAATCTCTCCTACTCGCCTATCATTGTCAATGAATGCTGCAACGAATCTAGAGGTCCGTTTTACAAAATATATGATGCCGTTTGCACTGAACTTGTTGGGCCAGATTGACCTTTAAGCAATAAAGGCCCAGGCCCAGTGTAGTCCAGCCCACAGACCAAAAGCCACAGCCAAAATCCATCACAGCAACGGACTCTTGGTAAGGCTACTGCTGGCCCAGCCCAGGAGCTCCCTATTTTCAGGTGATGTGGGCAAGAGAGTAAAACCCTTAACGACATATGCGTCAGTAGTCTTAACTTTACAGCATATGCTTAAGACACTCATTTTCCATTCAGTAGAGCAAAATAATTCAGTAAGACTACTGAATTATGACAAGGGAATACCAAATTGAGCCAAGAGAGCTAATCCGGTTTCAACGATGTGGCAATGTTTTCTTTCCACCAGTCCATTTTGTTGAGGTGTGTGGGCAAGAAATTCGGTGGGAAATGCCATGTTGAGATAAATATTTTTTAAAGTTATTACTAGGAAATTCCCCAACTCCATCAGATTGAAGGGATTTAATTTTGCTATCAAACATGTTTTCGACAAGTGCTTTAAAGCTCACAAACACATTAAAAACTTGTGACTTAAACTGAAGAGGAAATATCCAATAGTATCTACTGTAATCATAAAAAAAAATAACATAAAACCTACAACCACTAATTACTGATGTAGTGGTCTAGCCCCAAACATCTGTATGAACTAACTGTAGTGGAGAAGTAGAAACAGATGAAGAAAGCTGAAATGGTAACCTTGAACTTTTTCCTAGCTGATGTGCAGTGTAAATATTAGAAAGTTTAGATGACCCACTAAGAGAGAGAGAAGTCGCAAGCTTTTGGAGAACTTGAGACGAGGGATGCCCTAGCCTGTGAAGCCAAATGGAGCTAGAGACACGAGGGCTACGGAAGGCAGAAGGAGACGCGGACAAGCTATTCTGAAGGTCCAAAGAGAGATGCAGTGGGTACAAGCCATTATTGATTTTGCCTTGGTAAAGGATCTTCCCCGACTTGTTCTCCTCGACATAAAAACCAGAGGAATTAAATACAAAGTAACAATCATCGTCTTTAGTAAACTATGAAACAAACAAAAGATTTTGTGAAATAGATGGAACATGAAGAATATTATGAAGAGCAACAGTACGACTGTGAGATAAACAAGTAGAGATAGGTAGCCCCTTACCATTACCCACAGTCAGATTGTCCATACCAGCACAGTTTGTGTGAACTGCTAGATTTTCCAAATCAGAGGTCACATGGTTGGTTGCTCCCGTATCTGTAAACCAGGTTGTATCGCCTTGTTTTGCGGCGACCATGGCTTGTAGCTTCTCTGGAGGCTGGCGCCCTTGAAAGGAGAGGTCTAATCGATGAAAGCAATCCAGAGCCAATGTCCAACACGGTTACATATCTGACAAGAAGTAGATTGTGCAGATTTGTTGCTTTGAGATGGATTGGGGTTATAAGAGGATCCACCCTGTGCATTTTGACGACCACGACCACGGCCGAACCCACGATTAAGAACGTCCACGAGAGTTGGAATGGCCTTGTGTTGTGGTGGTGGTGTATAGAGCAGTAGCCGTTTGCTTAATGGTAGGAGTAGAGTGATCCAACTCCAACCCTAGTTCAAATGTAAGAAGTTGGCCAAATAATTCTTCAAAGGAAATCGGTGTTCCCCTATTTGCAATGGAAGTGTGAGTAGAGTCATACTCAGGGCCTAACCCATTCAGAATTTGATTACAAAGATCATATTCTGTAACCGGTTGAGCAATGGCCTCTAGAGCATCTGCTATGCTTTTCATTTTGTCCAAGTAATTGGTCACGGACATACCTCCCTTTTGAAGGTACTGAAATTGTTGCTTTAATTGCAACACACGTGACCGAGACTGAATCAAATGCAATTTCTCCAGTCGTTGCCACACCTCATGCTAAGACTGGAGGCCAACGACACTTTGAAGAACGGGGGCCGTGAGAGTTGCATTTATCCACAACAAAACAAGTGAATCTTGTTCAACCCAAAGCTCAAATGTGGGGTTGATTGTCACGGAGAAACTGTTCCGGGCATTCAGCTGAACCATCAACATATTTGAGTAATTTGTTTATTCGAAGAATAGGAACAAATTGACTTTTCCACAGATTGTCCCGGTCTAATTTGATTGTAATCAAACTAGCAATATTAGAAATAGAGATTGTCCCCTACGAGAGTTGAGGTGTTGGAACTTGTACCAGCCATTAAAGAAAACAATATTATGGAAATATGAAAGCAAGAAGAATGCAACACCAGATGTGTGTGGACAGATCCGACGACGAATGGCCAACCAGGCAGCGGGTTGTTTCACCCCAGCATACTGTTGCACGTGACTATGCCCAGCACAAATGAAAGTTGATGTAAGGGCTGATATAAATGGGTTTCGTCGGGATAACAACTGTAGAGAAAGGATCATATGCTCTGATACCATATAAAGGTGTTTGTATTTGGCGCGCACCCTTTGATATTTTGATTCAGTATATATAGTACAAGAGGATGCTCATACAGAAGTTTATCTCTTGGAATTTAAAATACAAATACGAATCATGCTTAGCCAAACTGATATGATTGAACTGTGCTTAGCATATGAGATAAGAGTGATCTTTATCTCTGTAGATGAACGAGTCTTATCTCTGTGGATGAGTGGGATCAGGCAGCCTAGTGGGACCAGGTATGTTATCATTTCCAACGTGTTTCTCTGATAGTTTGGACTATTGCTGCCATATGGAATGCAATCTGCATGGAAGAAAATGCATCCTGAAGTAATGACGATGGCCAGAGTAGTAATAACAGAAAACAAAAAACATAGCAAAGCATAGTGATTTCTTGTTTGGAAAAAATGCCATATTGAAATCAGATCTTCTATAGATTGAGAGAGTATATATGGCCGGATGCTTTAGCCGAACTATATGGCATATTGAAATCAGCAAACAATATGGCAGATGCTTTACCCAAAGAAGGGCTTGAGGGAGTGTATGTCGAGATTCAAGTCTAGCTAAATAATACATTCCAATGAAAGACAAACAGTTTGCTTTTTGTTTGATGAGTCGTTCAATTATAATTAAGACTCTTTTGTCAGAAGGTTGCTTATAAGTGATTAACATTAGTTTTCACCTAGAATATGGGATTACAATTGAGTAGGATTTTTACTGTTTTATCTCTGTAAGAGAAGTTGTAATCAAGAGAATTAGAGGATTTTCTTTTAATAAGATTTCTTGAGAAGTTTTACTCTTTTTTTTTTCTTTTGAAAATGGGGGAAGTACTTTTCCTCTTGTGGGGCCTTTGCCATGTAAAACCTTGACGCCAATATTGTGAGAGATTAGATCTGGCAGGGAGATCCATACATCTAGGATGGTTCCTTGTTGGCTTAGAGAAGAAAGACATTTGACAGGGATTAACACCCTTTGTTGCCATATTTGGGCTGAGTTGAAGATCTTGTGTGTGGCATTTTCAATTATATCTATTTGTACGAACACCCCTATTTTTTCTATTGGTATCTCTGAAAAATTGATGGTGGATAAAGAACAAAAAAATCTGGTTGTGATTTGTAAAAGGGCAATGCCCAAAGGTGATGGAATAGGAGTCCAAAGGTCAAAACCCAAGTAGAAGCTTGGGAATGATCCCAAAATTAGCATTCTAGGATCTAAAACACAGGCACACGCAATAAAATGTGGGAGAAATTATGGGTTTTATGAATCAATGGCATGATGAGAAGAGGACATCCTTATTTATAGAAGGGAATAGTGACTAGCACATGGAAACTTCCTTTTTTTTTAGGTGATTCCAGTTTCTTAGGGCCTACTCCATTAGTAGAATTCCAATAATTGATGTATGGAGAATTTGAAATTCTCCAACAGCTTTTCTTTGAGGTGGAATTCCAAAATCCTCCTTGTGGTGGAGCATTTGAAATTCCAACAAAAAGCAATGACATTAAAACTCCATGATTCCAAAAGGTCATTTGAGATCTTTTTGGAAATACGCCAGTTTAAATGCAAGGAGACAAGCAATCACATCATGTAAAAAAAAACCCCAACTTGCCAAATTATTGTAAGAAATCCCAGTAAAAGAACGGCCCTGATGAAAACTAGGTACATATTTTACCTTCCCACAAATACGCCTTTTAAATTCTTGAATTTCCCACCAAGACTCCTAGTGAAAAGGCAAAAAGAACTTCTAAAGAAAATATTGAATCCTACAACAAATTCAGGTGGACCCACATCCGAAATAATGTGCTAATGGAAAGGGCCCCACTTGTGTACATGCCTAGCTGGGCCTATGGTGTGTGATGACCCTTCCTTGCATCCACCTTGGACCTAGGTGGGCTGTGGGCCTGCTGGGCTGGTTGGGCATGGGGCCTAATGGGCTGTTGGGCAGGCCAATGTAGGCATGGGTCTGGCATGCATCAAGGTGTTATTATTTAATCAAGGGCAAAATATTCTCCCACGTGCACTTCCACGAGCAGTCCAGCACTGTGAGGCCAACCTTTCAACAATGCAACCCCTTTGATACTCTTTTCATCGCATGATCTTGCTTCATGCTTAATTTTACACTCAATAAACCTTCACTCATAGTTGGGTTGAATCTCAAGAAAATCAATAGTTAATGTGCTATAAAAATATAAGGCTATTAAATCAAAGCCTATTCTAACGGTGGAGCTGATTTTTTGGATCCCCCCTTGACGTCCATGAGGACACCTTTCCATCTGCCCTCTTCCCTTTGATAAACTTCCATCTGAGTGGGCCCCACGACCGGGGCTGCACGCAACTTAGATGCACGTCTGCTCTTGGGAGAACATTTCCCTTTAATCAAGCCCATCACCATAGAGAACGTTGGGCTACATCACTCTGGAGTAGATAGAGCTTCCATGCATCAGCCATCAAGGTCCTCCTTTGTAGCTTGTGCTTTGTTTTGCCTTTTGTTTTCTCACTTGCAACTGTACGTATGCATATTATGCCAGTTTCCTGTACATAATTTTCTTAATGCATGTACTTGCCAGTTCCCTTTAATATATTTCCTCCATTTGAGCTATTGAAAGTGATTGTAATGTCCTGTTATATTGTTTATCAACAATTCGAAATTAATGCAAATTTGTCGTAGAATTACACGTCCTTGCATAAATGAATGGCTTAGGAGTCGTTTGGCAACTCTATTAGGATGCTCTTATTCACTTAAAACTATCTGAAAACGCTTTACTACTGTTTGATAACAACATTACCAGCCATCATTTCAAACCACGTAAAGAGGCCCAGCCTCTATTCTGCGTAGCGCTAGAATTGTCCAGAATTGAAGAAGACCTCATCATCTGAAGCGGAAAGACACACTCTTGAAACAGTAGTTTTACCATCCCCTGGGTTTCTCTTTTTTTCATAATTTAAATACCCTAAACAATAATCCAAACCATTGGAATCATGGAGGAGGTCAAACACGGCTAGTATAAGTAATTTCAACCGTTGATCTGTCGTGGAAGTTGAGAAATTTATGGAAAACCGTATAGCCATGGATCAAATTTTTAGACTTCTGTGGGCCCCATGATCACAATCCGAACCGTTAATCCTAGTTGGAAGATTTAAAACTGCTATGGCTAAAAATTCCAGCGCCTGATTTGCTCCAGATCAAGAGAAAATGATAAGAATTTGAGAACCGTTGCATAGTACCACAATGCGTTAACCGTTGACATGTGATTTTGAACAGTCCATTTTTTCACTTTTTCCCTTGAATTTCGGGCCAGTAAATCACCATTTGAAATGTTGGGAACATGTAATGGTCCAAACATGATTATGGGCTCAAATTTGAGCCATTGATCTACCATAGATCTCAATATATTTTCAATAAAAACGTGAACCATTTGATCTAATTTTATGAACTTTGTGGGCCCATATATCAAGCTGTTGATTCTCTTAAGAATACTGAAGAAGGCCATGGGTTCAAATTTGGAAGCTTGATTCCTTGTGAATCTCAAGAAATTTTTCAAAAACTTTCAACCATCAATTTAAAATAGTCTATTTCAATTAGTCTTTGTATGTTACAGAATAAAACTGTTTCCAAAATATCTATTCCAAATAAGGCCATTTGAAATAGATCTATTTCATACGAATTTGTTTCAAACAAATAAGATTTTCCAAACAAGCCCATAGTCTATTTCAATTAGTCTTTGTATGTTACCAAACAAGTCTGTTTCCAAAATATCTATTCCAAATAAGGCCATTTGAAATAGATCTATTTCATGCGGATCTATTCCAAACAAATAAGATTTTCCAAACAGGCCCTTAGATCACATCTAACCAACATGGTCTGATCATCAATTTCAATCATCTGCCACCCCACTGAGCAGATGCTGGATCACCCTCAAAGATGAGTAGGGTTTAACTAACTCTGGGCCGAGTTCTTTGTATCGTGGGTAAGATTCATGCCTAAATATAAATAGGCTTGGGCTAGACAAATAACTAACTAAAGACCCAATATATGATCCGCCTAGCTCAATATATTTTTAATAACAATTAGCCTTGTTGTTTGGGGTAAAAATGGCTGGATATAGGTCAGGTTCATATAACAGCGAATCCAAACCTGAATTACTTGTAAGACCTGATTCTTTCATATAATTGGGTATCAAGGATTGTATTTCTACAATTGGTTAAAATTGAAAATTTGAAGGCGAAAATTCCAAAATGACTATCAAATAATATTTTCTTTAATGAAAATTAAATTAAGAAAAGATGAGAAATGAATAACCAGCCATCACTGAAGTTACTCAAATACTAGAAAAGCCGAGATCTGCCCACCTATCAATGATGCTTAGGTGGAGCTCGTTTGATAATAATTGTGAACTAGCACGAAAACTTGTGCTAATCACGGGTATGTATGAAGAGGTAAGATTCTATGTATGTTAGAAATGGGACATATGGGAGTCCATAAGTGGTGGAAGTATATTGGTGGAAAGTGGAGGAAGAGTCTGTTAACCATTGTAGAAACCGAAGACAACTTATGGTCAAAATTAGATCGAAAGCCTTCCACTTTAATATATAATAATTTTTTTTTTATTAATTCTACGAAAGCAAACCTTTTATAATTGAGGCTGGAAATGTTAACCCAAAACCCCACCCTGGGAAAAGTATGAAAATCAAATTCAAGTCTGGTGCTCGGCTCAACTAATATATTTGAACCTCATGCGGTGGTGAATTGAGGTACAGCTACTGTAATTAGGCTGAATTGGAATTAGGTTGATGGGCTATTTTGGAGTTAAACTAACTCGATTCACTTATAAATTGGGTCGAAACTATCAATCAAGTAGAGTTCAGTAAGGAAGTATATTTATATACAGGTTTGTTTGTCTGCAATAATACATAGGAATTAAATATAGGGGAATTCATATCTTGAGTATCACATAAGCTTTTCCTTTTATGGAAGTATAATCAAGCCAAGATGGAAAATCGAAGACTTTGTATTTATGATGGTGGTTAAAAATGAAGAATCAATGGTAACATTTAAAAACAGATCATTGAATAACCTTTCCTAATAGAAAGTGAAAAAAAGGAAGGTAGAGAAATTAATAACTAGCCATCACCCTAGTTATAAGTAGTATGCCTTGTTCATCACCAATATCCAATTTAGCAAACCATGTTGAATTACACTTATAGAAACTTATGGAATAATAATAATAATAAAAACGGGTACTACATTTCATCATAAACCGACTCAGGGCGGACCGTTGCCAAACGCGTACAATGGAAAGTGCGCGTACATGTTTCCGCGTCCTAACGGGTATTTAACTCACTTGCTTCTTCTCACACTCTTCTCACACCCTTCTCCAGTGGAATGCGATCGATGGTTCTCTCTCGTTTTGATGTTATCTTCTTCAGTAGAATGCGATCGATGGCTCTCTCTCGTTTTGATGCCGTGTGAAGCCCTTGCGGTGTCTCTCGTGTGAGCCTTGATTCTCTGCTGCTAAAGGTAAGGAGATTGGGTTTTCCCCCACAAAACCTTCTTCTGCTTTTCGATGTTTTGGGATAATGTGTGTATGTTTTCTAGAATCTAGGGTTGTCTATAATTTTTCGTGCACAGAGTGTGAATCTAGGGTTTTCTAGAATGTTTTCTGCACAGAGTGTGAATCTAGCGTTTTCTATAATGTTTCGTGCACAGAGTGTGAATCTAGGGTTTTCTAGCATATTTTCTGCGCAGAGTGTGAATCTAGGGTTTTCTAGAATGTTTTTTGCACAGTGTGTTATTCAATTCCAGTTAGAGATTGCCCCTCTGATTATGGAAATTGGGATTTTCGTGGGTTCATGTGGATTGAATTAATCGCTATCTGTTTCACGGTGCTTTTGGGCAGTTTGGAGATACATATACACGACATTGCCAATTTTGATTTGGGACAGTGAAACTGATAAAGTATTTTGAAAATTCTAAATGGAACAACAGATAAACACTCTGTGGTGGTAAGCAGCTACCCCTTGGAAGAGTGGGTGGATCCGATGGTAAGCAGGTAGCTGCAGTAGGTGGTACTGGGATTTGGGAGTCAAAATAGTTGGTTGCAAGTACAGGAACCGAGGTTGAGGAATGGATGGATTGTAGAGGGGCTGAGTTTAAGTGGAGAAAATGCTGGAGACCGGTGGATCTAGACTCAGTCAGGGCTTGGTACATTTTTGCATTTAGAGAAGATGACGACCATATGTAAGGTACAATTTTTTACTAGCAACATGTGAAGTGCAAAATAACTAATATAAGAGAGACCTCCAGATATCTATCATAACCTAGCCAAGTCACATATATCCTAACAGATCCTAATTTGTTCTAGGACTGTTCTAAAACCATAAAATGTAATGAAGTCACAGTGTAGCAGAGAGAACAATCAATATTTACCCAATGCATTTGGTTGTGAAGCTAGGTTGTCCTAGCCCGGATAATCTTACATGATTTTTCCTTTTTCAGCATGTATGGGTGATTTTAGTGAGACACGGTCATTTTCTTGGGCACATTCATGACTTTGTCAACACTACAGCCCTGGGCTCAGATGATATGACTCGAAATTGTTGAAAACACAGTCCTTCTGGTGAGTTAACTTGCACTTGGTGAAAAATGAGTCATGCCTTTAAACTGAGATTTTTTAATTGTATTTTCATTTTCATTATAAAGGTTTCACCAAAAATGCATGCAAGCTTTATTTATCGCTGATTTCCTGATAATTTGCATTTCATATGTGTATACTAAACATCGAATCAAATCCCAGCCAAAAATAGATCCAACTTAACCGTTGGAGGTACATTGAGCCGCTTGTGATTTGGTTGAGCTGACTAAGTTTGCAAGTAAGAAGCTGCAAGTAATGGAGGAAAAGAAGCTGCGGAAATTCCAACTGAGCAGCAGATGGAGGAGAAACAGTAAGGATGTGAATTGAAAACAGTACTATTTTAAATGATTTCTCCCTTTGGTTTATTGGTGTATGCTGATGCCAGCTTATGTTATGGTTTGGTCCTTCTTGATCAATTTCATTTACCATGTGGGGAATATGTTACCCTTGAAACATTTGTGCCCTTGATGGATGAGATAGACAATAGGTCTCTAGTAATTGATCATAATCATCAAAGCCTTGTCCCAACTATGTTGAGGTCAACTGCATGAATTCGGTATCGCCATTCTAGTTTATCCTAGGCTAAATCCTCGTATAGGTTGCACTTCTTCCAGTCTATCCGCATAGCTTTCATACATATCCGCTTTGACCTATCCGTTTCCTTGAGTGGCCCCAACCTATATAGAAAAACTTTCCCTCGTAGGCGCTGTTGCTAGCCTTCGTAATTGATATTCTTCTCTATTATCAATTAGCAGACTGCTTTATGGAATTAATGCATCAACGTGGGCCAGGTTTCAGAAGTTCAAAAATTAAATGGAAGGAAACAGAACAGGAAAGAAACCGACGTGTGATTGAGAAGCCACTTAACGAGAGCTATTGCATCATGTTTGAAGTATTATGTGTGAAAAGGTGTTTTTTGGTAGTTTCTAGCATGCTTTCTTCTGGGTTATTGTTCAGTTCTTGGAGTTGGAGTCAGGGCCTTCCTCTGGGAGCTACGAAAAATTACCTGATATTCCGATTTCCCAATTTATTTCTTTCATTCTTTGGCCACAAATTATAAAGTCGATGATATTGCCTTAGATTGTAAGACAAAATGGAAAATGGGATGGTGAAGTACAATCTGTTATGGACGTGATTGCATATGGCGGAGTACAATCTAAGTCAGTAATAAACTGGTGATTATGGAAATTGGGATTTTTGTGTGTTCATGTGGATTGAATTAATGGCTATCTGTTTCACTGTGCGTTTGGGCAGTGTAGGAATTGAAGATTATATTGGGTGGGATTCTTCTTCCTCCTTTGGAGTTTGGAGATGCATATACACGACATTGCCAATTTTGATTTGGGACAGTGAGACTGATGAAGTAAAAAGTCATCGTATTGAAAGCCTTGGCCATCAAGTCAGTGGTTGGCTTGAGGAGTTTTACTGGTGGATTCCGAACCACTCAAATTCTTGTTAAGGGAGTCTGCATTGAAATTCTTCAAGTGCAAATTTTTGAAAGGCATTTTGGGATTTTAAAATTTTGAGTATTCTATGGACCATTTTTTTTAGCTATTTCACTTTTAGCTGTTTTTTGCAAACAGGCATAAGAATCAGAAGCTATGTGCGACCAGATTATCTCTACATATTTTGAGAGCTTCAATCTTACATTAGTCTGGAGATTTTGAGAGCTTCAATCTTACATTGGCGGCGTTGTGATCAGGTTAGAGAACTTCTTTTCTCCTTCATTGTTGTAGTTTCTTCTTTATTTATTTATTATTCTATCTAGTGATTATTTTGATTTCTTGTGACTGTCTATTAGATAGGTAGATTTTATTTTATTTTATTTTTTGTTTAATTTTAGAAATTCTCCATAGCTGAATTTTCTCTCGCGGGAGTCCCGCCATGCGTGAAACCTCATCTTTGCCTCCTCTGCATTAAAGGCAGCCCTAAGGTTTCATGCATGGCCCTTTGTGGATGCCCGCGGAAGAAAGTAGGGAGATTAACTATACATTTTTATATTGCTCTCTTATTTATATATATATATATATATAGACGAGAATTCTATATAATTCTTTGCAAGTGATGGTAGATATTAATGTTTAACTGTACCTTTTTATTAATTACATTTTTATATTTTTTAATGACAATTCTGTATAACTCCTTGCAAGTGATGGTTGATGTTAATGTTTAATTGTACCTTTTTTTCATATTTAGATGATAATTCCGTATAATTCTTTGCAAGTGATGGTTGATATTGATGGAAGGTTATATGGATTGGTTCCCCTCATTAATGTCTAACTATTCAACATTTATTATACTGTACTATAATAATTATTTTTTCTTTTATATTTTTTAGTTTTCATGGCATATTTGGTGACTTGAACAAGCTAGATGCATAAATTTTAGACTTGATTGGCTGTTACTGAGTACTACCCCATTAGAATGCTAGTTTGTCCCATGCAATTGTTTATTGTTATAATTCTTTAAATAACAACCCTTGATGACCCTGAATTCCAGTCAACTATCTTTAAAAAACAATGAATTCCCGAGTCAACTACAATTAACTCATCATTACATACATTCGACATACGGGAAAAAAAATGGTCTAACCAATGATGCCATAGATTATTTTAATCTAAAACAACTTTAGTTAAGCAACAACCTTCTCACGTCCATCAACCACAACCACAATGATTTATTCCAACTTTTCATAGACATCTATCTAACAACCCTTGATCACCAGAATTTATAGGGACAACTGAAATAACTCATGACCACTTACATCCAAAACGCGAAACAAACCATTGTCTCTCATTCCTTAGAATTTATAATCTCAACCAACAACCGTTGGTCAAATACATTCATGACTAAGCAAATGGCAACCATCATCGATCACTTATCACAAATCATAAACAACATTTGAAGACTATGATCGATTATTTAGATTTATCACCATAATTATAGGCGACAAAACTATATGTCTTTGCCAATCAAGGGGTATCAAACGAGATAAGGCTGACATTTTTTTTTTAGTTTTAATCCATGATGACCTATGCTGAGTTTATTGGCTCTGCGATATTCCAGTTTTACAAAACTCTTGCCGCATGGAATTTCAACTTGTGTTTGATTTATCAGGTTTTTTTTCTTTTTGAAAGATCAGCTTTTTTTGAATTATAAATTTTTTTTGAAAGATCAGCTGTTTTTTTGGAAAGCTTTTTTTTTGGAAAGATAAGCCTTTTTTTTTGGAACGATCAGGGTTTATTTTATTTTATTTTAAGATCAGTTTTTTTTTTTGAAATATATTCATATTTTGAAATATAAGGTTTTTTTTTTAAAATAAAAGATTTTTTTTTTGTGAATTTTTTTTTTGAAACAAAAGTTTTTTTTTTTTTTTGAAAGATCAGTTTTTTTTTTTTTTTTTAAATATAAGTTTTTTTAAATGTAAGTTTTTTTTAAAGATAACCTTTTTTTTTTTTTTTTTTGAAAGATAAGCTTTTTCTGACTAACAACCTTCTCACATCAACCATGAACTCTCACGAACATCAGCTATTACAACAACTATAAATTTTTATTTTTCTCAGACTTCTCCAATTAACAACCCTTGACGATCTTGAATTTCCAGAGACTCCTAAAATAACCCATGCACACTTACATTAGAACTATGAAATACTTACAACGGTCGCTTATTCTTACAATTGATAATCTCAACCAATGATCTTTTTGTCAAATACTTTCATAATTGAGAAAAATAATCACCAGCGATCACTTCGCACAAGTCATAAACAACATCAGTAGACTATGATCGATGATTCAGACTTCTCTCCATAGCCATCGGTGACAAAACCAACTGTTGGTCAAATAGTTTCATGATTTAGCAAATGACAACCATCATTGATCACTTATCAAAAATCATAAACAACGTTTGAAGACTATGATTGATTATTCAGACTTATCACCACAATATAGGTGACAAAACTATACATCTTTGCCAATCAAGGGGTGTCAAACCAGCAAAGGATGGCATTTTTTTTCAGTGTTAATCCATGATGACCTATAATGAGTTGTATTGGCTTTGTGAAATTTGAATTTTACAAAACTCTTGCCGTGTGGAATTTCAACTTGTCTTTAAAAGATCAGCTTTTTTCAAAATATAATTTTTTTTCTTGGAAGATTAGCTTGTTTTGAAAGTTCAGCTGTTTCATGGAAAGATAAGGTTTTTTTTTTTTTGGAAGAACAACCTTTATTTTAAAGATTAGCTGTTTTATGCAAAAATCAGATTTTTTTTGAAATATATGCTTGTTTTGAAATGTAATTTTTTTTTTGAAATATAAGCTGTATTTTTGAAGATAAGTTCTTTTTTGAAAGATCAGTTTGTGTTAAAATATAAGTTTTTTTTTAAAGATAAGCTTTTTGTTTCGAAAGATCAGTTTTTGTTTTTCGAAAGATCAGCTTTGTTTTTTTAAATATAAGTCTTTTTTTTTTAAATTACAAGCTTTGTTTGCAACATATATATATACATTTTTTTTTGAAAGATAGGCTTTTTTCGAGCAACAACCTTCTCAAATCAACCCTTAACTCTCACGAACATCAACTATTACAACGACTATGAATGTTTATTTTTCTCTAACTTCTCCAATTAACCCTTGATGGTCTTGAATTTCAAGGGACTATTAAAATAACCCATGCGTACTGACATCCACATTGTGAAACACTAACAACAGTCACTTATTCTTAGAATTAATAATCTCAACCATTGAACTTTTGTCAAATACTCTCAGGATTGAGAGAATTAACCACCAACGATCACTTCTCACAAATCATAAACAACGTCATCAAAATATGATCGATGATTCAGACTTCTCTCTATAGCCATGGGCAACAAAACTAGCCGTTGGTCAAATACTTTTATGATTAAGCAGATGACAACCATCATTGATCATTTATCACAAATCATAAACACTGTTTGAAGACTATGATCGATTATTTAGACTTATCACCACAATTATAGGTGACAAAACTATAGTTCTTTGCCAATCAAAGGGTCTCGAACCAATCAAAGAAGGGTCTCAAACCAGTTAAGGATGACATTTTTTTTTATAGTTTTAATCCATGATGACCTATGCTGAGTTGTATTGGCTTTGTGATATTCCAATTTTACTAAACTCTTGTTGCGTGGAATTTTAACTTGTGTTTGAAATGTCGGGTTTTTTTTTTTGAAAGATCAATATTTTTTAGAAAGATACGCTTTTTTTGAAATAGAAGTTTTTCCTTTGAAACATCAGTTTTTTTTTTTTTTTTTTGAAATATGCTTGTTTTGAAATATAAATTTTGTTTTTGAAATATAATCTTTTTTGTGAAAGATAAGTTTTTATTTTTGAAAGATCAACTTTTCATGAATGATCAGGTTTTTTTAAAATATAAATTTTTTCAACTATAAGCTTTTTTTTAAGGATAAGATTTTTATTTGATTGAAAGACCAGTTTTCTTGTTTTAAAAGATTAACTTATCCGTCTTTGCCAATCAAGGGGTCTCAAACCATCTAAGGATGGTATTTTTTTTAGTTTTAAACCATGATGACCTATGCTGAGTTGTATTGGCTTTGTGATATTCCAATTTCACAATACTCTTGCCGTGTGGATTTTTAACTTGTGTTTGAAAGATCAGGTTTTCTTTTTTTGAAAGATCAGCTTTTTTTGAAATAGCAGTTTTTTTTTGAAAGATATGCTTGTTTTGAAAGATCAGCTTTTTTTTTGAAAGATCAATTTATTTTCGAAATCTATGCTTGTTTTGAAATATAAGTTGTTTTTTGAAAATATAAGTTTTTTTTAAAGATTAGCATTTTTTTTTCAAAGATCAGCTTCTTTTTTTTTTTTTGAAATATAAGCTTTGTTTGAAAGATAAGCTTCTTTTTTTTTTTTTCCAAAAGATAAGCTTTTTGTGACCAACAACCTTCTCACATCAGCCATTAACTCTCACGAACATCAACTATTACAATGACTATAAATTTTTATTTTTCTCAGACGCCTCCAATTAACAACCCTTGACGATCTTAAATTTCCAGAGACTTCTAAAATTACCCATGGACGCTTACATCCAAAGTTCCAAATTGTGAAGCAATAACAACAGTCGCTTATTCTTACGATTGATAATCTCAACCATTGATCTTTTGTCATACTTATGATTGAGAAAAATAACCACCAGCGATCACTTTTCACAAGTCATAACAACGTCAGCAGACTATGATCGATGATTCGGACTTCTCTCTATAGTCATCGACGATAAAACCAATCGTTGTTCAAATAGTTTCATGATTAAGCAAATAACAACCATCATTGATCACTTATCAAAAATCATAAAGAACGTTTGAAGACTATGATCGATTATTCTGACTTATCACCACAATTATAGGAGACAAAACTATACATCTTTGCCAATCAAGGGGTGTCAAACCAGCTAAGGATGACATTTTTTTTAGTTTTAATCCATGATGACCTATGATGAGTTGTATTGGCTTTGTGATATTCCAATGTTACAAAACTCTTCCCGTGTGGAATTTCAACTTGTGTTTAAAAGATCATTGAAAGAACATCTTTTTTTTTTGAAAAATTGGCTGTTTTTAAAATATAAGGTTTTTTTAAAGATAGGCTTTTTTTTTGAAAGATCAGTTTTTGTTTTTTAAAGATAAGCTTTGGTTTTTTTATTTTATTTTATTTTAATATAAGCTTTGTTTGAAAGATAATCTTTTTTTTTTTTTTTTTTTGAGAGCAACAACCTTCTCACATCAACCATTAGCTCTAACAAACGTCGACTATTACAACGACTATGAATGTTTATTTTTCTCTTACTTCTCCATTTAGCAACCCTTGATGATCTTGAATTTCGAGGGACTCCTAAAATAACCCATGCATACTTACATCCAAACTACAGTCGCTTATTCTTAGAATTGATAATCTCAACCATCGATCATTTGTCAAATACTCATGATTGTGAAAATTAACCACCGGCGATCACTTCTCACAAATCAAAAACAACGTCATCAAACTATGATCGATGATTCAGACTTCTCTCCATAGCCATAGGCGACAAAACCAACCGTTGGTCAAACACTTTCATGATTAAGCAAATGACAACCATCATTGACAACCAACCGTTGGACAAGTACTTTCATGATTGAAGCAAATACAACGACCAATGATTGCTTATCACAAATCATAAACATCCATCAACGAGTATGATGGATTATTTAGTCTTATCCTGCAATTATGAACTGCAAAACTGTACATCTTTGCCTGTCTATGGGCATCGAATCAACTATGGACGACGTACGCATTTTTCAGTCCATTACATCTACTGTTTCAATCCGTGACGACCTCACTGGAGTCGTAATGGGCTTTTGATATTCTATTCTGATGAGTTCTGGGTGTGCGGAGTTCTTACTTGTGTCTGGATGATAGAAGACCTTGACAGACCCAAAATTACAATACAAGCGATCTTCGCATGCCAACGATGGCTACAAAATTTTATGCTCCGTGCTTCGAAGCACAATGTTGGATTTGTAAACTCACCAATAATATCAACCCACGATGACCTTGAATTCCCGAGTCAACCAGGTTAGTCATGATTATTTTCTTCATTTATGCAAAACAATACTTCTTCAGGAATCCAAAGGAATTGTAACCAACGAAGGACGTCAAATGATCAGTTCCTACAAGTAATGGATGTCCTTTCAGATTCTGTTAACTTCTTCTGACTTGTCATCACGATTATCGACGGCATACTATAAATCTTTGCCAATCACTTGGAATCGAACCAACCAAGGATGACATACTCTTCTTTCAATCCATGACAATCTTAGTTTTAATTCTTGACGACCTAACATCGGTGATTCAGACTTCTCTCCATAGCCATGTCGACGAAACCAACCGTTGGTCAAACACTTTCATGATTAAGCAAATGACAACCATCATTGATCAGTTGTCAGAAATTAGAAACAATGTTTAAAGACTATGATCGATTATTCAGAGTTATCGCCACAATTATAGGCGACAAAACTATACATCTTTGCCAACCAAGGGGTGTCAAACCAGCTAAGGATGACATTTTTTTTTAGGTTTAATCCATGATGACCTATGCTGAGTTGTATTGGCTTTGTGATATTCCAATTTTACATAACTTTTGCTGTGTGGAATTTCAACTTGTGTTTAAAAGTTGTGCTCATTTCAAAATATAATTTTTTTTTCTTGGAAGATCAGCTTGTTTTGAAAGATCAGCCGTTTTATGGAAACATAATTTTTTATTTTTTATTTTATTTAAAGATCAATTTTTTATTTTGAAATATATGCTTGTTTTGAAATATAAGTTTTGTTTTCAAAATATAAGCTTTTTTGCTAAAGGTAAATTTTATTTTTGAAAGATCATCGGTTTTTGAAAGGTAAGCTTTTTTTTAGAAACAAAGGCTTTTTTTTAGAAAGTTAAGCTTGTTTTGAAAGATCAGCTTTTTTATGGAAAGATTATATATATATTTTTTGAAGCATCAGTTTATTTTGAAATATATGGTAGTTTTGAAATGTAATTTTTTTTTTTTTTGAAATATAACCTGTTTTTTGATAGATAAATTCTTTTTTGAAAGATTAGTTTATTTTAAAATATAATTTTTTTTAAAGATTAGTGTTTTTGTTAGAAAGATCAGTTTTTGTTTTTCGAAAGATCAGCTTTGTTTTTTGACATATAAGTCTTTTTTTAAAATATAAGCTTTGTTTGAAACATAATCTTTTTTTCTTTCTTTTTGAAAGATAGGCTTTTTCTGAGCAGCCACATTCTCACATCAACCATTAGCTCTCACGAACATCAACTATTACGACTATGAATGTTTATTTTTCCCAGACTTCTCCAATTAACAACCCTTGATGATCTTGAATTTCGAAGGACTCCTAAAATAACCCATGCATACTTACATCCAAATTGTGAGACACTAACAACAGTAGCTTATTCTTAGAATTGATTATCTCAACCATTGATCTTTTGTCAAATATTCTCATGATTGAGAAAATTAATTGCTAGCAATCACTTCTTAGAAATTATAAACAACGTCTTGAAACTATGATCAATGATTTAGACTTCTCTCCCTAGCCAGGGCAACAAAACCAACCGTTGGTCAAACACTTTCATGATTAAGCAAATCACAACCATCATTGATCACTTCTCAGAAATCATAAAAAATGTTTGAAGACTATGATCTATTATTCATTCTTATCACCACAATTATAGGCGACAAAACTATGCATCTTTGCCAATCGAAGGGTCTCAAACCAGCTAAGGATGACATTTTTTTTTAGTTCTAATCCATGATGACCTATGCGGAGTCGTATGGGCTATACATTTTGAGACCAGCTATACATTTTTTAGTTCTCAAACCAGCTATACATTTTTTTTTAGTTCTAATCCATGATGACCTATGCGAATTTTACAAAACTCATTCCGCGTGGAATTTCAACTTGTGTTTGAAACATCGGGTTTTTTTTTTTTGAAACATCATTTATTTTTCTGAGAGATTAGATTTTTTTGAAATATATGTATTTTTTTTGAAAGATCAGTTTCTTTTAGAAAGATAAGCTTGTTTTGAAACATCAGCTCTTTTATGGAAAGATCAGTTTTTATTTTATATTAAATATATGCTTGTTTTAAAACATAATTTTTTTTTTTTTGGAAATATGAGATTTTTTGTGAAAGATAAATTCTTTTTTGAAATATAAGTTTTTTTTTTAAGATAAGATTTTATTTTTGAAAGATCAGTTTTTTTTTTTTTGGAAATATAAGCTTTGTTGGAAAGATAAGTTTTTTTTTTAATTTATGAAAAATAAGGTTTTTCTGACCAACTACCTTCTCTTGTCAACGTTTATTTTTCTCAGACTTCTCCAATTAACAACCCTTGGTGATCTTGAATTTCCAAGGACACCCAAAATAACCCATGCCTACTTACATCTAAATTGCGAAACACTAACAACAGGCGCTTATTCCTAGAACTGATATTCTTAACGATTGATCATTTGACAAATACTCTCATGATTGAGAAAAATAACCACCAACGATCACTTCTCACAAATCATGAACAATGTCAGTAGACTATTATGGATGATTCAGACTTCTCTCCATAGCCATGGGCGGCAAAACCAACCTTTGGTCAAATGCTTTCATGATTGAGTAAATGTCAAAACACCAGCGATCACTTCTCACATCAGATATTCTCTCTCACGACTATCAACGATAACAACAACGATTCATAGCAAACAGTCCTAGAGGTCTCCAATTAACATTGCTCGATGACCATGACTGAAATAGCTTCTGACCACTTAAATCCAAAATGAGAAACACCTACGGTCAGTTATTCCAAGAATCTATATTCTCAACCAACAACCCTTGGACAAGTACTTTCATGATTTAAGCAAATACAACGACCAATGATTGCTTATCACAGATCATAAACATCCATCAACGAGTATGATGGATTATTCAGTCTTATCACCGCTATTATCAACTGCAAAACTGTACACCTCTGCCGGTCTATGGGAATCGAATCAACTATGGACGACATACGCATTTTTCAATCCATTACATCTACTGTTTCAATCCGTGACGACCTCACCGGAGTCGTAATGGGCTTTTGATATTCTATTCTGATGAGTTCTGGGCGTGCGGTGTTCTTACTTTTGTCTGGATGATAGAAGACCTTGACAGACCCAAAATTACAATACAAGCGATCTTCGCATGCCAACGATTGCTACAAAATTTTATGCTCCGTGCTTCGAAGCACAATGTTGTATTTGTAAACTCACCAATAATATCAACCCAAGATGACATTGAATTCCCGAGTCAACCTATTCGTCATGGTTATTTACTTCATTTATGCAAATCAGTTCTTTAGGAATCCAAAGGAATTGTAACCAACGAACGACGTCCAATGATCACTTCTCACAAATCATGGACGTCCTTTCAGATTCTGTTGAGTTCTTCTGACTTGTCATCACGATTATCGATGGCATACGATAAATCTTTGCCTATCACCTGGCATTTGAACCAACCAAGGATGACATACTCTTCTTTCAATCCATGACAACCTTGGTTTTAATTCTTGACGACCTAACATCGGTGATTCAGACTTCTCTCCATAGCCTTGGCGACGAAACCAACCGTTGGTCAAAACACTTTCATGATTAAGCAAATGACAACCATCATTGATCACTTATCAGAAATCATAAACAATGTTTGAAGACTATGATCGATTATTCATACTTATCACCACAATTATAGGCGACAAAACTATACTTCTTTGCAAATCAACGGGTCTGAAACCAGCTAAGGATGACATTTTTTTTATAGTTTTAATCCATGATGACCTATGCCGAGTTGTGTTGGCTTTTTGATATTCCATTTTTACAGAACTCTAGCCGTGTGGAATTTCGACATGTCTTTAAAAAATGAGTTTTTTCTTTTTTTTTTTTTTTTTTTTTTGACAGATCAGATTTTTTTGGAATAGAAGTTTTTTTTTTTTTTAAAGATCAGCTGTTTTATAAAGATCAGATTTTTTTTTGAAGGATCAGTTTTTTTTTTATAAAGTTCTCTTGTTTTGAAATAAATTCTTTTTTGAAATATAAGGTGTTTTTTGAAAGATAAGCTGTGTTTTGAAACAATAGTTTTTTTTTTTAATAAGTTTTTTTTTATTCCTTTTTTTTTTCAAAGATCAGCTTTTTTATTTTTCTTGGACTTCTCCAATTATCAAACCTTGGCGATCTTGAATTTTTAGAGACTCCTAAAATAACCCATGGACACTTGCGTCCAAACTGTGAAACAGTAACAACAGTCTTTTGTTTTATGATTGATAATCTCTACCATTGATCTTTTGTCAAATACTCTCATGATTGAGAAAAGTGACCACCTGTAATCACTTCTCCCAAGTCATAAACAATGTTAGCAGACTATGATTGATGATTCAGACTTCTGTGCATAGCCATCGGCGACAAAACCAACCGTTGGTCAAATAGTTTCATGATTAAGCAAATGGCAACCATCATTGGTCACTTATCAAAAATCATAAACAACGTTTGAAGACTATGATCGATTATTTTGACTTATCACCACAATTATAGGAGACAAAACTATAGATCTTTGCCAATCAAGGGGTGTCAAACCAGCTAAGGATGACATTTTTTTAGTTTTAATCCATGATGACCTATGATGAGTTGTATTGGCTTTGTGATATTCCAATTTTACAAAACTCTTGCCGTGTGGAATGTCAACTTGTGTTTAAAAGATCATTTTTTTTTCTTTGAAAGATCAGCCTTTTTTAAAACAGAATTCTTTTTTGTTGGAAGATCAGCTGTTTTATGGAAAGATCATTTTTTTTTTTGATAGAACAACTTTTTTTTTAAAGATCAGTTTTTTTTTTTTGAAATATATGCTTGTTTTGAAATATAAGTTTTGTTTTTGAAATATAATCTTTTATGTGAAAGATATATTTTTGTTTTGAAAGATCATCATTTTTTTGAAAGATTGGCTTGTTTTAAAATATAAGTTTTTTTTTTTTAAATATATATATATATTTTTTGAAAGATCAGTTGTTTTTTTTTTTTTTAAAGATAATCTTTGTTTTTTTTTAAATATAGGCTATTTCTGAGCAACAACCTTCTCACATCAACCATTAACTCTTACGAACATCAACTATTAGAACGACTATGAATGTTTATTTTTCTCTTACTTCTCCAATTAGTAACCCTTGATGATCTTGAATTTCGAGGGACTCCTAGAATAACCCTTGCATAGTTACATCCAAATTGTAAAACATAGACAACAGTCGCTTATTCAGAGAATTGATAATCTCTATCATTGATCATTTGTCAAATACTCTGATGATTGTGAATATTAACCACCACCGATCACTTCTCACAAATCATAAACAACGCCATCAAACTATGATCGATGATTCAGACTTCTCTCCATAGCCATGGGCGACAAAACCAACCGTTGGTCAAACACTTTCATGATTAAGCAAATGACAACCATCATTGATCACTTATCACTAATCATAAACAACGTTTGAAGACTGATCGATTTTTCTGACTTTTCAGCACAATTATAGGTGACAAAACTATGCATCTTTGCTAATCAAAGGGTCTCAAACTAGCTAAGGATGACATTTTTTTTTAGTTTTAATCCATGATGACCTATGCTTAGCGTTGGTCAAACACTTTCATGATTAAGCAAATGACAACCATCATTGATCACTTATCACTAATCATAAACAACGTTTGAAGACTATGATCGATTTTTCTAACTTTTCAGCACAATTATAGGCGACAAAACTATGCATCTTTGCTAATCAAAGGGTCTCAAACTAGCTAAGGATGACATTTTTTTTTAGTTTTAATCCATGATGACCTATGCTTAGTTGTATTGGTTTTGTGATATTCCAATTTTACAGAACTTTTGCCGAGTGGAACTTCAACTTGTGTTTAAAAGTTGTGCTTATTTCAAAATATAATTTTTTTTCTTGGAAGATCAGCTTGTTGTGAAAGATCAGCTGTTTTATGGACACATTAGTTTTTATTTTTTTGAAAGAACAACCTTTTTCTTTAAAGATCAGTTTTTTTTTTTTTTTGAAATACATGCTTGTTTTGAAATATCTACTTTTTTTTGTTATTTTTTTATAAAGATATGCTTGTTTTGAAAGGTCAACTCTTTTATGGAAAGATCAGTTTTTTTTTTAATTTATGCTTCTTTTGAAATACAATTTTTTTTTTTTTTTTTTGAAATATGAGATGTTTTGTGAAAGATAAGTTCTTTTTTAAAATTATAGATTTTATTTAAGATATAACTTTTTTTTTAAGAAAAGCTTTGTTTTTTGAAAGATCAATGTTGCTTTTTTTTTTTTTTTTTTTTTTTTTTTTTGAAATATAAGCTTTGTTTGAAAGATAAGTTTTTTTTTTTTAATTTATGAAAAATAATGTTTTTCTCACCAACAACCTTCTCACATCAACCCTTAACTGTCACGAACATCAACTGTTACAGCGGCTATAAATTTTTATTCTTCTCAGACTTCTCCAATTAACAACCCTTGGTGATCTTGAATTTCCTAGTACAGCTAAAATAACCCATGCGTACTTAGATCCAAATTGTGAAACACTAACAATAGTCCCTTATTCTTAGATTTGATATTCTCAACGATTGATTGTTTGACAAATACTCATGATTGAGAAAAATAACCACCAACGATCACTTCTTACAAATCATAAACAATTTCAGCAGATATGATCGATGATTCAGACTTCTCTCCCTAGCCATGGGTGACAAAACCAACCTTTGGTCAAATGCTTTCATGATTGGCAAATGACAAACACCAGCGATCACTTCTCACATCAAATATTCTCACGACTATCAATGATATCAACAACGATTCATAGCAAATAGTCCTAGAGGTCTCCAATTAACATTGCTCGATGACCATGACGAAAATAGCTCCTGACCACTTAAATCCAAAATGAGAAACACCTACGGTCAGTTATTCCAAGAATCGATATTCTCAACCAAGAACCATTGGACAAGTTCTTTCGTGTAAATCCAAAATGAGAAACTCTTGCCATGTGGAATTTCAACTTGTGTTTAAAAGATCATTTTTTTTAAGGTCAGGTTTTTTTAAAATATAATTTTTTTTTTTTTGTTGGAAGATCAATTGTTTTATGGAAAGATAATTTTTTTTTTGACAGAAAAACTTCTTTTTTAAAGATCAGTTTTTTTTCTTGGAAATATA
Organism: Persea americana; assembly: GCA_029852735.1. Lineage (NCBI taxonomy): Eukaryota > Viridiplantae > Streptophyta > Magnoliopsida > Laurales > Lauraceae > Persea > Persea americana. Next base: position 91,051,138 of record CM056810.1, read on the forward strand.
TGATTGTTTTGAAATATAAGTTTTGTTTTTGAAATATAATCTGTTATTTGAAAGATAATTTTATTTTGAAAGATCATCTTTTTTTTTTTGAAAGATTGGCTGTTTTCAAAATATAACCTTTTTTTTTTTTAAAGATAGCCATTTTTTTTTTTGAAACATCAGTTTTTGGTTTTTAAAGATAAGCTTTGTTTTTGAAATATAAGCTTTGTTTGAAAGATAATCTTTTTTTTTTTTTTTTGGAAAGATAGGCTTTTTCTGTGCAACAACATTCTCACATCAACCATTAGCTCTCACGAATATCAACTATTACAATGACTATGAATGTTTATTTTTTTCTTACTTCTCCAATTAGCAACCCTTGATGATCTTGAATTTTGAGGGACTCCTAAAATTACCCATGCATACTTACATCCAAATTGCAAAACACAAACATCCGTCTCTTATTCTTTGAATTGATAATCTCAACCATTGATCATTTGTCAAATACTCATGATTGTGAAAATTAACCACTCGCGATCACTTCTCACAAATCATAAACAACGTCATCAAACTATGATCGATGATTCAGACTTCTCTCCATAGCCATGGGTGACAAAACCAACCGTTGGTCAAACTGTTTCATGATTATGCAAATGACAACCATCATTGATCACTTATCACAAATTGTAAACAACGTTTGAAGACTATAATCGATTATTTAGAATTTTCACCACAATTATAGGCGACAAAACTGTACAAATTTGCCAATCAAAGGGTCTCAAACCAGCTAAGGATGTCATTTTTTATTTATTTTTAATCCATGATGACCAATGCGGAGTTGTATTGGCTTTGTAATATTCCAATTTTACAAAACTTATACCGTGTGGAATTTCAACTTGTGTTTAAAAGTTGTGCTTATTTCAAAATATAATTTTTTTTTCTTGGAAGATCAGCTTGTTCTGAAAGATCAAACATTAAGCTTTTATTTTTTTGAAAGAACAACTTCCATTTTAAAGATCAGTTTTTTTTTTTTTTTTTTTGGAAATATATGCTTGTTTTGAAATTTAAGTTTTGTTTTCAAAATATAAGCTTTTTTGTGAAAGATAATTTTATTTTTGGAAAGATCATCTTTTTTTGAAAGATAAGCTTTTTTTTTTAGAAAGTTAAGCTTGTTTTGAAAGATCAGCTGTTTTTTGGAAATATTTGATTTTTTTTTGTGAAGCATCTTCTTTTTTTTTTGGAATGCATGCTTGTTTTGAAATGTAATTTTTTTTTGAAATATAAGATGTTTTTTGAAAGATAAGTTGTTTTTTGAAAGATAAGTTCTGTTTTAAAAGATTAATGTCTTTTAAAATATATGTTTTTTTAAATATAAGTTTTTTTGGAAGAAATGCGTTTTTGTTTGAAAGATCATTTTTTGTTTTTCGAAAGATCAGCCTTGTTTTTTGAAATATAAGTCTTTTTTTGAAATATAAGTCTTTTTTTGAAATATAAGCTTTGTTTGAAACATAGGCTTTTTCTGAGCAACAACCTTCTCGCATCAACAATTAGAACGACAATGAATGTTTTTTGTTCTAAGACTTCTCCAATTAACAACCCTTGATGAGCTTGAATTTCGAGGGACTCCTAAAGTAGCCCATGCATATTTATATCCAAATTGTGAAACACTAGGAACAGTAGCTTATTCTTAGAATTAATAATCTCAACCATTGATCTTTTGTCAAATACTCATGATTCAGAAAATTAACCACGAGCGATCACTTCTCACAAATTATAAACAACGTTATCAAACAATGATCGATGATTCAGACTTCTCTCCATAGCCATCGGCGAAAAAACCAACTGTTGGTCAAATACTTTCATGATTAAGCAAATGACAACCATCATTGATCACTTATCGCAAATCATAAACAACGTTTAATGACTATGATCGATTATTTAGACTTATGTCCATAATTATAGGCGACAAAACTATACATCTTTGCCAATCAAAGTGTCTCAAATCAGCTAAGGATGACATTTTTTTTTATTTTTTAGTTTTAATCCATGATGACCTATGCTGAGTTGTATCGGCTTTGTGATATTTGAATTTTACAAAACTCTTGCCGCATGGAATTTCAACTTGTGTTTGAAACGTCAGGTTTTATTTTGAAAGATCAGTTTTTTTTTTACCAACACAAGATTTTTTTATTTTTTTTTTGAAAAGTCTTCTTTTTTTAGAAAGATATGCTTGTTTTGAAAGATCAACTCTTTTATGGAAAGATCGTTTTTTTTTATTTTAATATATGCTTGTTTTGAAATACAATTTATTTTTGAAATATAAGATGTTCTGTGAAAGAGATTATTTTTTGAAATTATAGTTTGTTTTTTTAAATATAACCTTTTTTAAAAGAAAAGCTTTTGTTTTGAAAGATCAGTGTTTTTTTTCTGAAATATAAGCTTTGTTTGAAAGATAGTTTTTTTTTTTTTAGATTATGAAAAATAAGGTTCTTCTCACCAACAACCTTCTCATATCAACAATTAACTCTCACGGACATCAACTGTTACGACGACTTTAAATTTTTATTTTTCTCAGACTTCTCCAATTAACAACCCTTGGTAATCTTGAATTTCCAAGGACACCTAAAATAACCCATGCCTACTTACATCTAAATTGTGAAACACTAACAGCAGTCGGTTATTCTTAGAATTGATATTCTCAACGATTGATCATCTGACAAATACATTCATGATTGAGAAAAATAACCACCAACGATCGATTCTGAGTTCTCACAAATCATAAACAATGCCAGCAGACTATGATCGATGATTCAGACCTCTCTCCATAGCCATGGGCAACAAAATCAATCTTTGGTCAAATGCTTTTATGATTGTGCAAATGACAAACACCAGCGATCACTTCTGACATCAAATGTTCTCTCTCACGACTATCAACAATAACAACTATTCATAGCAAATAGTCCTAGAGGTCTCCAATTAACATTGCTCGATGACCATGTGACCAAAATAGCTTCTGACCACTTAAATCCAAAATGAGAAACACCTACGGTCAGTTATTCCAAGAATCTATATTCTCAACCAACAACCCTTGGACAAGTACGCTTTTTCTGAGCAACAACTTTCTCACATCCACTATTACAACGACTATGAATGTTTATAGTTCTCAGACTTTTCCAAGTAACAACGCTTGATGATCTTGAATTTCGAGGGACTCCTAAAGTGACCCATGCATACTTACATCCAAATTGTGAAACACCAGGAACAGTAGCTTATTCTTAGAATTGATAATCTTAACCATTGATCTTTTGTCAAATACTCATGATTCATAAAATTAACCACGAGCGATCTCCTCTCAAATTATAAACAACGTCATCAAACAATGATCGATGATTCAGGCTTCTCTCCATAGCCATCGGCGACAAAACCAGTCGTTGGTCAAATACTTTCATGATTAAGCAAATGACAACCATCATTGATCACTTATCGCAAATCATAAACAACGTTTAATGACTATGATCGATTATTTAGACTTATGTCCATAACTATGGGCGACAAAACTATACATCTTTGCCAATCAAAGCGTCTCAAACTAGCTAAGGATGACATTTTTTTTTAGTTTTAATCCATGATGACCTATGCTGAGTTGTATCGGCCATGTGATATTCGAATTTTACAAAACTCTTGCCGTGTGGAATTTCAACCTGTTGTGTTTGAAACGTCAGGTTTTTTTTGAAAGATCAATTTTTTTTAGAAAGACAAGATTTTTTTTAAATGTAAGTTTTTTTTTTTTTTTTTTCAAAAGTCTGCTTGTTTTACAAAGATTTGCTTGTTTTGAAAGATCATCTCTTTTATGGAAACATCAAGTTTTTTTTTTTTTTTTTAATATATGCTTGTTTTGAAGAATAATTTTTTTTTGAAATATAGGTTGTTTTGTGAAAGACAAGTTCTGTTTTGAAATTATAGTTTTTTTTTTAATATAAACTTTTTTTTAAAGAAAAGCTTTATTTTTGAAAGATCAGTGTTTTTTTTTTGAAATATAAGCTTTGTTTGAAACATAATTTTTTTTAATTTATGAAAAATAAGGCTTTTCTCACCAACAACCTTCTCATATCAACAATTAACTCTAACGAACGTCAACTGTTACAATGACTATAAATTTTTATTTTTCTCAGACTTCTCCAATTAACAACCCTTGGTGATCTTGTATTTCCAAGGACACCTAAAATAACCCATGCCTACTTACATCTAAATTGTGAAACACTAACAGCAGTCGCTTATATTTAAAATTGATATTCTCAACTTTTGATTGTCTGACAAATACATTCAGGATAGAGAAAAATAACCACCAGCGATCAATTCTCAGTGTTTTTTTTTTTTTTTTTTGAAATATAAGCTTTGTTTGAGAGATAAGGTTTTTTTTTTTTTAATTTATGAAAAATAAGGTTTTTCTCACCAACGACCTTCTCACATCAGCCCTTATCTGTCACGAACATCAACTGTTACAATGGCTATAAATTTTTCTTCTTCTCAGACTTCTCCAATTAACCCTTGGTGATCTTGAATTTCCTAGTACACCTAAAATATCCCATCAGTACTTAGATCCAAATTGTGAAACACTAACAATAGTCGCTTATTCTTAGATTTGATATATTCAACGATTGATCGTTTGTCAAATACTCTCATGATTGAGAAAAATAACCACCAACGATCACTTCTTACAAATCATAAACAATGTCAGCAGATATGATCGATGATTCAGACTTCTCTCCCTAGCCATGGGCGACAAAACCAACCTTTGGTCAAATGCTTTCATGATTGGCAAATGACAAACACCAGCGATCGCTTCTCACATCAAATATTCTCTCTCACGACTATCAACGATATCAACAACGATTCATAGCAAATAGTCCTATAGGTCTCCAATTAACATTGCTCGATGACCATGACGAAAATAGCTCCTGACCACTTAAATCCAAAATGAGAAACACCTATGGTCGGTTATTCCAAGAACCGATATTCTCAACCAAGAACCATTGGACAAGTTCTTTCATGTAAATCCAAAATGAGAAACTCTGGCCATGTGGAATTTCAACTTGTGTTTAAAAGATCATTTTTTTTAAGGTCAGGTTTTTTTAAAATATAATTTTTTTTTTGTTGGAAGATCAGCTGTTTTATGGAAAGATAATTTTTTTTTGACAGAAAAACTTTTTTTTTAAAGATCAGTTTTTCTTTGAAATATATGATTGTTTTGAAATATGAGTTTTGTTTTTGAAATATAATCTGTTATTTGAAAGATCATCTTTTTGTTTGAAAGATTGGCTGTTTTTAAAATATAACCTTTTTTTTTAAAGATAGGCATTTTTTTGAAACATCTGTTTTTTTTTTTATCTTTATTTTTGAAATATAAGCTTTGTTTGCAAGATAATCTTTTTTTTTTGTTGTTGGAAAGATAAGCTTTTTCTGTGCAACAACATTCTTACATCAACCATTAGCTCTCACGAACATCAACTATTACAACGACTATGAATGTTTATTTTTTTCTTACTTCTCCAATTAGCAACCCTTGATGATCTTGAAGTTTGAGGGACTCCTAAAATAACCCATGCATACTTACATCCAAATTGTAAAACACAAACATCAGTCTCTTATTCTTAGAATTGATAATCTCAACCATTGATCATTTGTCAAATACTCATGATTGTGAAAATTAACCACTCGCGATCACTTCTCACAAATCATAAACAACGTCATCAAACAATGATCGATGATTCAGACTTCTCTCCATAGCCATGGGCGAGAAAACCAACCGTTGGTCAAACTGTTTCATGATTATGCAAATGACAACCATCATTGGTCACTTATCACAAATCGTAAACAACGTTTGAAGACTATGATCGATTATTCAGAATTTTCACCACAATTATAGGAGACAAAACTGTACATATTTGCCAATCAAAGGGTCTCAAACCAGCTAAGGATTTCATTTTTTATTTATTTATAATCCATGATGACCTATGCGGAGTTGTATTGGCTTTGTAATATTCCAATTTTACAAAACTTATACCGTGTGGAATTTCAACTTGTGTTTAAAAGTTGTGCTTATTTCAAAATATATATTTTTTTTCTTGGAAGATCTGCTTGTTCTGAAAGATCAGCTGTTTTATGGAAACATTAAGCCTTTATTTTTTTGAAAGAACAACTTTCGTTTTAAAGATCAGTTTTTTTTTTTTGGAAATATATGCTTCTTTTGAAATTTAAGTTTTGTTTTCAAAATATAAGCATTTTTGTGAAAGATAATTTTATTTTTTGAAACATAAGATGTTTTTTTAGAAAGTTAAGCTTGTTTTGAAAGATCAGCTGTTTTTTGGAAAGATTTGATTTTTTTTTTAAAGCATCTGTTTTTTTTTTTTTTGGAATGCATGCTTGTTTTGAAATGTGTTTTTTTTTTTTTTTTTGAAATATAAGTTGTTTTTTGAAAGATAAGTTCTGTTTTAAAAGTTTAGTGTCTTTTAAAATATACGTTTTTTTAAATATAAGTTTTTTTGGAAGATAAGCTTTTTTGTTTGAAAGATCATTTTTTGTTTTTCGAAAGATCAGCCTTGTTTTTTGAAATATAAGTCTTTTTTTTAAATATAAGCTTTCTTTGAAACATAGGCTTTTTCTGTGCAACAATCTTCTCGCATCAACAATTAGAACGACAATGAATGTTTTTTTTTCTAAGAATTCTCCAATTAACAACCCTTGATGAGCTTGAATTTCGAGGGACTACTAAAGTAGCCCATGCATACTTATATCCAAATTGTGAAACACTAGGAACAATAGCTTATTCTTAGAATTGATAATCTCAACCATTGATCTTTCGTCAAATACTCTCATGATTCAGAAAATGAACCATGGGCGATCACTTCTCACAAATTATAAACAATGTTATCAAACAATGATCGATGATTCAGACTTCTCTCCATAGCCATCGGCGATAAAACCAACCGTCGGTCAAATACTTTTGATGATTAAGCAAATGACTACCATCATTGATCACTTATCACAAATCATAAACAACGTTTCAAGACTATGATTATTCAGACTTATCACCACAATTATAGGCAACAAAACTATACATCTTTGCCAATCAAAGCGTCTCAAAACAAGCTAAGGATGACATTTTTTTTTTTAGTTTTTATCCATGATGACCTATGCTGAGTTGTATCGGCTTTGTGATATTCGAATTTTACGAAACTCTTGCCGCATGGAATTTCAACTTGTGTTTGAGACGTCGGGTTTTTTTTTGAAAGATCAGTTGTTTTAGAAACACAAGATTTTTTTTAAGTATAAGTTTTTTTTTTTTTTTGAAAAGTCTTCTTTTTTTAGAAAGATATGCTTGTTTTGAAAGATCAACTCTTTTATGGAAAGATCGGTTTTTTTTTTTTTTTTAATATATGCTTGTTTTGAAATATAATTTATTTTTGAAATATAAGATGTTTTGTGAAAGAGAATTTTTTTTTTGAAATTATAGTTTTTTTTTATAAATATAACCTGTTTTAAAAGAAAAGCTTTTGTTTTGAAGGATCAGTGTTTTTTTTTCTGAAATATAAGCTTTGTTTGAAAGATAGTTTTTTTTTTTAAATTATGAAAATAAGGTTCTTCTCACCAACAACCTTCTCATATCAACAATTAACTCTTACGAACATCAACTGTTAAGACGACTATAAATTTTTATGTTTCTCAGACTTCTCCAATTAACAACCCTTGGTAATCTTGAATTTCCAAGGACACCTAAAATAAGCCATGCCGACTTACATCTAAATTGTGAAACACTAACAGCAGTCGCTTATTCTTTGAATTGATATTCTCAACGATTGATCGTCTGACAAATACATTCATGATTGAGAAAAATATTCACTAGCGATCAATTCTAAGTTCTCACAAATCATAAACAATGTCAGCAGACTATGATCGATGATTCAGACCTCTCTCCATAGCCATGGGCGACAAAACCAACCTTTGGTCAAATGCTTTTATGATTGAGCAAATGACAAACACCAGCGATTACTTCTCACATCAAATGTTCTCTCTCATGACTATCAACGATAACAACTATTCATAGCAAATAATCCTAGAGGTCTCCAATTAACATTGCTCGATGCCCATGACCAAAATAGCTCCTGTCCACTTAAATCCAAAATGAGAAACACCTACGTTCAGTTATTCCAAGAATCTATATTCTCAACCAACAACCGTTGGACAAGTACTTTCATGATTTAAGCAAATACAACGACCAATGATTGCTTATCACAAATCATAAACATCCATCAACGAGTATGATGGATTATTCAGTCTTATCACCGCTATTATCAACTGCAGAACTGTTCATCTTTGCCTGTCTATGGGAATCGAATCAACTATGGACGACATGCATTTTTCAATCAATTACATCTACTGTTTCAATCCGTGACGACCTCACCAGAGTCGTAATGGGGTTTTGATATTCTATTTTGATGAGTTCTGGGCGTGCGGAGTTCTTCCTTGTGTCTGGATGATAGAAGAACTTGACAGACCCAAAATTACAGTACAAGCGATCTTTGCATGCCAACGATGGCTACAAAATTTTATGCTCTGTGCTTCGAAGCACAATGTTGTATTTGTAAACTCACCAATAATATCAACCCACGATGAGCTTGAATTCCCGAGTCAACCTGGTTAGTCATGATTATTTTCTTTGTTTATGCAAGAGAGTACTTCTTTAGGAATCCAAAGGAATTGTAACCAACGAAGGACGTCCAATGATCACTTCCTACAAGTAATGGACGTCCTTTCAGATTCTGTCGACTTCTTCTGACTTGTCATCACGATTATCGACGGCATACAATAAATCTTTGCCAGTCACTTGGCATCGAACCAACCAAGGATGACATACTCTCCTTTCAATCCTTAACAACCTTAGTTTTAATTCTTGACGTTGTAACATCGGTGATTCAGACTTCTCTCCATAGCCATGGCGACGAAACCAACCGTTGGTCAAATATTTTCATGATTAAGCAAATGACAACCATCATTGATCACTTGTCAGAAATTACAAACAACGTTGAAGACTATGTTCGATTATTCAGACTTATCACCGTAATTATAGGCGACAAAACTGTACATGTTTGCAAATCAACGGGTCTCAAACCAGCTAAGGTTGAATTTGTTTTTTTAGTTTTAATCCATGATGACCTTTACTGAGTTGTATTGGCCTTTTGATATTCCATTTTTACAATACTCTAGCCATGTGGAATTTCTACATGTGTTTGAACGATCAGTTTTTTTTTTTTTTGAACTCGGAGTTTTTTATGAATGATCATCTTGTTTTAGAAACATAACCTTGTTTTGAAAGATCAGCTGTTTTATAAAGATCAGATTTTTTTTTAAAGGTTCAGTTTTTTTTTTTTTTTTAGTTTTTTTTAAGTTATCATGTTTTGAAATAAATTTTTTTTTTTTTGAAATATAAGGTGTTTTTTGACACATAAGCTCTGTTTTCAAAGATTTGGTTTTTTTTTAAATATAAGTTGTTTTTAAAGTTATGTTTTTTTTTTTTGAAAGATCAACTTTTTTTTTTTTTTTTTCAAAGATCAACTTTTTCTTGAAATATAAGTTTTCTTTTGCAATATAGGCTTTGTTTGAAAGATAAGCTTTTTCATACCAACAACCTTCTCACAAGCCATTAACTCTCACAAACATCAACTATTACAACGACTATAATTTTTGTTTTTCTCGGACTTCACCAATTAACAAACCTTGACGTTCTTGAATTTCCAGAGACTCCTAAAATAACCCGTGGACACTTGCATCCGAAATATGAAACACTGACAACAGTTGCTTATTCTTACGATTTATAATCTCTACGCCATCAAACTATGATCGGTGATTCAGACTTCTCTCCCCAGCCTTGGGCGGCAAAGCCAACCCTTGGTCAAACACTTTCATGTTTAAGCAAATGACAGCCATCATTGATCACTAATCACAAATCATAAAGAACGTTTGAAGATTATGATCAATTATTCAAACTTTTCACCAGAATTATAGGCGACAAAACTGTACATCTTTGCCAATCAAAGGTTCTCAAAGCAGCTAAGGATGTCATCTTTTTTAGTTTTAATCCATGATGACCTATGTTGAGTTGTATTGGCTTTGTGATATTCCAATTTTACGGAACTTTTTTCGTGTGAAATTTCAACCTGTGTTTAAAAGTTCTTATTTCAAAATATAACTTTTTTTTTGTTGGAAGATCAGCTTGTTCTGAAAGATCAGCTGTTTTATGTAAACATAAGTTTTTATTTTTTTGAGAGAACAACTTTTTCTTTAAAGATCAGTTTTTTTTTTTTTTTTGAAATATATGCTTGTTTTAAAATTTAAGTTTTGTTTTCAAAATATAAGCTTTTTTGTGAAAGATAATTTTATCTTTTGAAAGTTCTTTTTTTGAAAGATAAGCTTTTTTTTTTTAGAAAGTTTAAGCTTGTTTTGTAATATCAACTGTTTTTTGGAAAGATTAGATTTTTTTTTTTTTTTTGACGGATCAGTTTTTTTTTAAATGTATGCTTGTTTTGAAATTTTTTTTTTTTTAAAAGAAAAGCTCTGTTTTGAAATATAAGTTCTGATTGAAAAGATTTGTTACTTCTAAAATATACGTTTTTTGAAGTATAAGTTTTTTTTTAAAGATGAGCTTTTTTGTTGGAAAGATCATTTTTTGTTTTTCGAAAGATCAGCTTTGTTTTTTGAAATCTTTGTCTTTTTTTGAAATATAAGCTTTGTTTGAATTTTTTTTTTTTTTTTTTTTTTTTTGTGAATGATAGGCTTTTTCTGAGCAACAACCTTCTCACATCAACTATTACGACTATGAATGTTTATAGTTCTCAGACTTCTCCAAGTAACAACGCTTGATGATCTTGAATTTCGAGGGACTCCTAAAGTAACCCATGCATACTTACATCCAAATTGTGAAACACTAGGAACAGTAGCTTATTCTTAGAATTGATAATCTCAACCATTGATCTTTTGCCAAATACTCATGATTTAGAAAATTAACCACGAGCGATCTCTTCTCACAAATTATAAACAACGTCATCAAACAATGATTGATGATTTAGACTTCTCTCCATAGCCATGGGCGACAAAACCAACCGTTGGTCAAACACTTTCATGATTAAGCAAATGACAACCATCATTGATCACTTATCGCAAATCATAAACAACGTTTGAAGACTATGATTGACTATTCGGACTTTTCACCACAATTATAGGCGCCAAAACTGTACATCTTTGCCAATCAAAGGGTCTCAAACCAGCAATGGATGTCATTTTTTTTAGTTTTAATCCATGATGACCTGTGCTGAGTTGTATTGGCTTTGTGATAATCCAATTTTACAAAACTTTTTCCTTGTGGAATTTCAACTTGTGTTTAAAAGTTGTTCTTATTTCAAAATATATATTTTTTTTGTTGGAAGATCAGCTGTTTTTTGGAAACATAAGTTCCTATTTTTTTGAGTGAACAACTTTTTTTTAAGGTTTTTTCTTTTTTTTTTTTGAAATATATGCTTGGTTTGAAAATTTAAGTTTCGTTTTCAAAATATAAGCTTTTTTGTGAAAGATAATTTTATTTTTTGAAAGTTCTTTTTTTGAAAGATCAGCTGTTTTTTGGAAAGATTAGATTTTTTTTTGATGGATCAGTTTTTTTTTTAAATGTATGCTTGTTTTGAAGTTTTTTTTTTTTTGAAAGAAAAGCTGTGTTTTGAAATATGAGTTCTGTTTGAAAAGATTAGTTATTTTTAAAATATACGTTTTTTTAAGTATCGGTTTTTTCTAAAGATAAGCTTTTTTGTTTGAAAGATCATTTTTTGTTTTTCGAAAGATCAGCTTTGTTTTTTGAAATCTTAGTCTTTTTTGAAATATAAGCGTTGTTTGAAACATAATCTCTTTTTTTTCTTTTTTTTGTGAAAGATAGGCGGCTTTTTCTGACAAACAACCTTCTCACATCGACTATTACAACGATTAGGAATGTTTATGGTTCTCATACTTCTCCAAGTAACAACCCTTGATGATCTTGAATTTCGAGGGACTCCTAAAGTGACCCATACATACTTACATCCAAATTTGTGAAACACTAGGAACAGTAGCTTATTCTTAGAATTGATAATCTTAACCATTGATCTTTTGTCAAATACTCATGATTCATAAAATTAACCATGAGCGATCTCTTCTCTCAAATTATAAACAACGTCATCAAACAATGATTGATGATTCAGGCTTCTCTCCATAGCCATTGGCGACAAAACCAGTCGTTGGTCAAATACTTTCATGATTGAGCAAATGACAACCATCATTGATCACTTATCGCAAATCATAAACAACGTTTAATGACTATGATCGATTATTTAGACTTATGTCCATAATTATGGGCGACAAAACTATACATCTTTGCCAATCAAAGCATCTCAAACTAGCTAAGGATGACAATTTTTTTTAGTTTTAATCCATGATGACCTATGCTGAGTTGTATCGGCCATGTGATATTCGAATTTTACAAAACTCTTGCCGTGTGGAATTTCAACCTGTTGTGTTTGAAACGTCAGGTTTTTTTTTAAAGATCAATTTTTTTTAGAAAGACAAGATTTTTTTTAAATGTAAGTTTTTTTTTTTTTTTTTTGAAAAGTCTGCTTGTTTTACAAGGATTTGCTTGTTTTGAAAGATCATCTCTTCTATGGAAACATCAAGTTTTTTGTTTTTTTTAATATATGCTTGTTTTGAAGTATAATTTTTTTTGAAATATAGGTTGTTTTGTGAAAGACAAGTTCTGTTTTGAAATTACAGTTTTTTTTAAATATAACCTTTCTTTAAAAAAAAGCTTTATTTTTGAAAGATCAGCGTTTTTTTTTTTTTTTTTAAATATAAGCTTTGTTTGGAACATAATTTTTTTTTAATTTATGAAAAATAAGGCTTTTCTCACCAACAACCTTCTCATATCAACAATTAACTCTCACGAACATCAACTGTTACAAGGACAATAAAATTTTATTTTTCTCAGACTTCTCCAATTAACAACCCTTGGTGATCTTGAATTTCCAAGGACACCCGAAATAACCCATTCCTTCTTACATCTAAATTGCGAAACACTAACAACAGGCGCTTATTCCTAGAACTGATATTCTTAACGATTGATCATTTGACAAATACTCTCATGATTGAGAAAAATAACCACCAACGATCACTTCTCACAAATCATGAACAATGTCAGCAGACTATAATGGATGATTCAGACTTCTCTCCATAGCCATGGGCGACAAAACCAACCTTTGGTCAAATGCTTTCTTGACTGAGTAAATGTCAAACACTAGCGATCACTTCTCACATCAAATATTCTCTCTCACGACTATCAACGATAACAACAACGATTCATAGCAAACAGTCCTAGAGGTCTCCAATTAACATTGCTCGATGACCATGACCGAAATAGCTTCTGACCACTTAAATCCAAAATGAGAAACACCTACGGTCAGTTATTCCAAGAATCTATATTCTCAACCAACAACCCTTGGACAAGTACTTTCATGATTTAAGCAAATACAACGACCAATGATTGCTTATCACAGATCATAAACATCCATCAACGAGTATGATGGATTATTCAGTCTTATCACCGCTATTATCAACTGCAAAACTGTACATCTCTGCCTGTCTATGGGAATCGAATCAACTATGGACGACATACGCATTTTTCAGTCCATTACATCTACTGTTTCAATCCGTGACGACCTCACCGGAGTCGTAATGGGCTTTTGATATTCTATTCTAATGAGTTCTGGGCGTGCAGAGTTCTTACTTGTGTCTGGATGATAGAAGACCTTGACAGACCCAAAATTACAATACAAGCGATCTTCGCATGCCAACGATGGCTACAAAATTTGATGCTCCGTGCTTCGAAGCACAATGTTGTATTGGTAAACTCACCAATAATATCAACCCACGATGACCTTGAATTCCAGAGTCAACCTGGTTAGTCATGATTATTTACTTCATTTATGCAAAACAGTACTTTAGGAATCCAAAGGAATTGTAACCAACGAAGGACGTCCAATGAGCACTTCTCCAAAGTAATGGACGTCCTTTCAGATTCTGTTGACTTCTCACTTGTCATCACGATTATCGACGGCATACTATAAATCTTTGCCAATCACTTGGCATCGAACCAACCAAGGATGACATTACTCTTCTTTCAATCCATGACAACCTTAGTTTTAATTCTTGACGACCTAACATCGGTGATTCAGACTTCTTTCCAAAGCCATGGTGACGAAACCAACCGTTGATCAAACACTTTCATGATTAAGCAAATGACAACCATCATTGATCACTTTTCGCAAATCATAAACAACGTTTAAAGACTATGATCGATTATTCAAACTTATCACCACAATTATAGGCGACAAAACTATACGTCTTTGCCAATCAAAGCATCTCAAACCAGCTAAGGATGCCATTTTTTTTAGTTTTAATCCATGATGACCTATGCCGAGTTGTATTGGCTTTGTGATATTCCATTTTTACAAAACTCTAAGCATGTGGAATTTCTACATGTGTTTGAACGATCAGTTTTTTTTTTTTTCAGTTGTTTTTTTTTTTTGGAACTAGAAGTTTTTTTATGAAAGTTCATCTTGTTTTAGAAAGATAAGCTTGTTGTGAACGATCGGTTGTTTTATAAAGAAGATCAGATCTTTTTTGGAAGGATCAGGTTTTTTTTTTTTTTTTTTTTAAGTTATCTTGTTTTGAATTTTTTTTTTTTTTTTTTTTTTTTTTGAAATATAAGTTGTTTTTTGAAAGATAAGCTCTGTTTTGAAAGATTTGGTTTTTTTTGAAATATAAGTTGTATTTAATGTTATTGTTTTTTTTTAAAGATCAACTTTTTTTTTCAAAGATTAGCTTTTTCTTGAAATATAAGTTTTCTTTTGAAATATAGGCTTTGTTTGAAAGATAAACTTTTTCAGACCAACAACCTTCTCACAAGCCATTAACTCTCACGAACATCACCTATTACAATGACTATAATTTTTTTTTCTGGGACTTCACCAATTAACAAACCTTGACAATCTTGAATTTCCAGAGACTCCTAAAATAACCCGTGGACACTTGCATCCGAACTATGAAACACTAACAACAGTTTCTTATTCTTTCGGTTGATAATCTCTACCATTGATCTGTTGTCAAATACTCTCATGATTGAGAAAAATAACCACCAGCGATCTCTTCTCACAAGTCGTAAACAACGTCAGCAGACTATGATCGGTGATTATATTTCTGTGCATAGCCATCGGCCGACAAAACCAACCTTTGGTCAAATAGTTTCACGATTGAGCAAATGAAAACCATCATTGATCACTTATCGAAAATGGTAAACAACGTTTGAAGACTATGATCAATTATTCAGACTTATCTCCACAATTATCGGAGACAACTATACATGTTTGCCTATCAAGGGGCGTCAAACCAGCTATGGATGACATTTTGTTTAGTTTTATTCCATGATGACCTATGATGAGTTGTATTGCCTTTGTGATATTCCAATTTCACAGAACTCTTGCCGTGTGGAATTTCAACTTGTGTTTAAAAGATCATTATTTTTAAGATCAGCTTTTGTTAAAATATAACTTTTTTTTTTTGTTGGAAGGTCAGCTGTTCCATGGAAAGATCTTTTTTTTTTTTTTGACAGTTTTTTTTTTTAAAGATCAGTTTTTTTTTGAAATATAAGTTTTGTTTTTGAAATATAATCTTTTATGTGAAAGATAATTTTATTTTGAAAGATCTATTTTTTGAAAGATTTGCTGGTTTTAAAATATAGCCTTTTATTTTTAAAGATAGGCTTTTTTTTTTTTTTTGAAACATCAGTTTTTGTTTTTTAAAGATAAGCTTTGTTTTTGAAATATAAGCTTTGTTTGAAAGGTAATCTTTTTTTTTTTTTTTTGAAAGGTAGGCTTTTTCTGAGCAACCACATTCGCATATCAACCATTAGCTCTCACGAACATCAACTTTTACACCGACTATGAATGTTTATTTTTTTCCTACTTCACCAATTAGCAACCCTTGATGATCTTGAATTTCGTGGGAGTCCTAAAAAAACCTATGCATACTTACATCCAAATTGTAAAACGCAAACATCAGTCGCTTATTATTAGAGTTGATAATCTCAACATTATCAACCATTGATCATTTGTCAAATACTCTCATGATTGTGAAAATTAACCACTAGCAATCACTTCTCACAAGTCATAAACAATGTCATCAAACTATGATCGATGATTTAGACTTCTCTCCATAGCCATGGGCGACAAAACCAACAATTGGTAAAAAACAGTTTCATGATTAAGCAAATGATAACCATCATTGATCACTTATCACAAATCATAAACAACATTTGAAGACTATGATCGATTACCACAATTATAGGCGACAAAACTGTACATCTTTGCCAATCAGAGGGTCTCAAACCAGCAAAGGATGTCATTTTTTTTAGTTTTAATCCATGATGACCTATGCTGAGTTGTATTGGCTTTGTGATATTCCAATTTTACAAAACTTTTTTCGTGTGGAATTTCAACTTGTGTTGAAAAGTTGTTCTTATTTCAAAATATATATTTTTTTGTTGGAAGATCAGCTTGTTCTGAAAGATCAGCTGTTTTATGGAAACATAAGTTCTTATTTTTTTTAGAGAACAACTTTTTTATAAGGTTTTTTTTTTTTTTTGAAATGTATGCTTGTTTTGAAAATTTAACTTTTGTTCTCAAAATATAAGCTTTTTTGTGAAAGATAATTTTCTTTTTTGAAAGTTCTTTTTTTGAAAGATCAGCTGTTTTTTGGAAAGATTAGATTTTTTTTTTGATGGATCAGTTTTTTTTTAAATGTATGCTTGTTTTGAAAAAAAATTTTTTTTTTTGAAAGAAAAGCTGTGTTTTGAAATATAAGTTCTGATTGAAAAGATTTGTTATTTCTAAAATATACGTTTTTTGAAGTATAACTTTTTTTTTAAAGATGAGCTTTTTTGTTTGAAAGATCATTTTTAGTTTTTTGAAAGATCAGCTTTGTTTTTTGAAATCTTAGTCTTTTTTTGAAATATAAGCTTTGTTTGAAACATAATTTTTTTTTTTTTTTTTGTGAATGATATGCTTTTTTTGAGCAACATCCTTCTCACATCAACTATTACAACGACTATGAATGTTTATAGTTCTTAGACTTGTCCAAGTAACAATGCTTGATGATCTTGAATTTCGAGGGACTCCTAAAGTAACCCATGCATACTTACATCCAAATTGTGAAACACTAGGAACAGTAGCTTATTCTTAAAATTGATATTCTCAACCATTGATCTTTTGCCAAATACTCATGATTCAGAAAATTAACCACGATCCATCTCTTCTCACAAATTATAAACAACGTCATCAAACAATGATCGATGATTCGGGCTTCTCTCCATAGCCATCGGCGACAAAACCAATCGTTGGTCAAATACTTTCATGATTAAGCAAATGACAACCATCATTGATCACTTATCGCAAATCATAAACAACGTTTAATGACTATGATTGATTATTTAGACTTATGTCCATAATTATAGGCGACAAAACTATACATCTTTGCCAATGAAAGCATCTCAAACCAGCTAAGGATGACATTTTTTTTAGTTTTAATCCTTGATGACCGATGCTGAGTTGTATCGGCCATGTGATATTCGAATTTAACAAAACTCTTGCCGCGTGGAATTTCAACCTGTGTTTGAAACGTCAGGTTTTTTTTTGAAACATCAATTTTTTTTAGAAAGTCAAGATTTTTTTATATGTTAGTTTTTTTTTTTTTTTTGAAAAATCTGCTTGTTTTAGAAAGATATTCTTGTTTTGAAAGATCAACTCTTTTATGTAAACATCATTTTTTTAAAAAATATATGCTTGTTTTGAAGTATAATTTTTATATGAAATATATGATGTTTTGTGTAAGACAAGTTGTGTTTTGAAATTATAGTTTTTTTTTTAAATATAACCTTTTTTTTAAAGAAAAGCTTTTTTTTCTGAAATATAAGCTTTGTTTGAAAGATAATTTTTTTTAATTTATGAAAAATAACGCTTTTCTCGCCGACAACATTCTCATATCAACAATTAAGTCTCACGAACATCAACTGTTACAACGACTATAAATTTTTATTTTTCTCAGACTTCTCCAATTAACAACCCTTGGTGATCTTGAATTTCCAAGGACACCTAAAGTAACCCATGCCTACTTACATCTAAATTGTGAAACACTACCAGCAGTCGCTTATACTTAGAATTGATATTCTCAACTTTTGATTGTCTGACAAATACATTCAGGATAGAGAAAAATAACCACCAGCGATCAATTCTCAGTTCTCACAAATCAAAAACCTTTTTGAAAGATCATCTATTTTTTGAAAGATTTGCTGGTTTTAATCTTTTATAATCTTTTATGTGAAAGATAATTTTATTTTGAAAGATCATCTATTTTTTGAAAGATTTGCTGGTTTTAAAATATAACCTTTTATTTTTAAAGATAGGCTTTTTTTTTTGAAACATCAGTTTTTGTTTGTTAAAGATAAGCTTTGTTTTTGAAATATAAGCTTTGTTTGAAAGGTATTCTTTTTTTTTTTTTTTGAAAGGTAGGCTTTTTCTGAGCAACCACATTCGCATATCAACCATTAGCTCTCACGAACATCAACTTTTACAACGACTATGAATGTTTATTTTTTTCCTACTTCACCAATTAGCAACCCTTGATGATCTTGAATTTCGTGGGAGTCCTAAAAAAACCTATGCATACTTACATCCAAATTGTAAAACGCAAACATCAGTCGCTTATTCTTTGAGTTGATAATCTCAACCATTGATCATTTGTCAAATACTCATGATTGTGAAAATTAACCACTAGCAATCACTTCTCACAAGTCATAAACAATGTCATCAAACTATGGTCGATGATTTAGACTTCTCTCCATAGCCATGGGCGACAAAACCAACCGTTGGTCAAACACTTTCATGATTAAGCAAATGACAACCATCATTGATCACTTATCACAAATCATAAACAACATTTGAAGACTATGATCGATTATTCGAACTTTTCACCACAATTATAGGCGACAAACTGTACATCTTTGCCAATCAAAGGGCCTCAAACCAGCAATGGATGTCATTTTTTTTAGTTTTAATCCATGATGACCTATGCTGAGTTGTATTGGCTTTGTGATGTTCCAATTTTACAAAACTTTTTTCGTGTGGAATTTCAACTTGTGTTTAAAAGTTCTTATTTCAAAATATATATTTTTTTGTAGGAAGATCAGCTGTTTTATGGAAACATAAGTTCTTATTTTTTTGAGAGAACAACTTTTTTTGAAGGTTTTTTCTTTTTTTTTTTGAAATATATGCTTGGTTTGAAAATTTAAGTTTTGTTTTCACAATATAAGCGTTTTTGTGAAAGATAATTTTATTTTTTGAAAGTTTTTTTTTTGAAAGATCAGCTGCTTTTTGGAAATATTAGATTTTTTTTTTTGATGGATCACTTTTTTTTTTAAAATGTATGCTTGTTTTGAAATTTATTTTTTTTTGAAAGAAAAGCTCTTTTTTGAAATATAAGTTCTGTTTTAAAAGATTAGTTATTTTTAAAATATACGTTTTTTTAAGTATCAAATTTTTCTAAAGATAAGCTTTTTTGTTTGAAAGATCATTTTTTGTTTTTCGAAAGATCAGCTTTGTTTTTTGAAATCTTAGTCTTTTTTGAAACATAAGCTTTGTTTGAAACATTATCTCTTTTTTTTTTTTTTTTTTGTGCAAGATGGGCTTTTTCTGAGCAACAACCTTCTCACATCAACTATTACAACGACTAGGAATGTTTATAGTTCTCATACTTCTCCAAGTAACAACCCTTGATGATCTTGAATTTCGAGGGACTCCTAAGGTGACCCATGCATACTTACATCCAAATTTGTGAAACACTAGGAACAGTAGCTTATTCTTAGAATTGATAATCTCAACCATTGATCTTTTGTCAAATACTCATGATTCATAAAATTAACCACGAGCGATCTCTTCTCACAAATTATAAACGTCATCAAACAATGATCGATGATTCAGGCTTCTCTCCATAGCCATCGGCGACAAAACCAATCGTTGGTCAAATGCTTTCATGATTAAGCAAATGACAACCATCATTGATCACTTATCGCAAATCATAAACAACGTTTAATGACTATGATCGATTATTTAGACTTATGTCCATAATTATGGGCGACAAAACTATACATCTTTGCCAATCAAAGGGTCTCGAACCAATCAAAGGGTCTCAAACCAGCTAAGGATGACATTTTTTTTTTAGTTTTAATCCATGATGACCTATGCGGAGTTGTGTGGGCTTTGTGATATTCGAATTTTACAAAACTCATTCCGCGTGGAATTTCGACTTGTGTTTGAAACGTCAGGTTTTTTTTCCTGAAACATCCTTTTTTTTTTTTTTTTTTTTTGAGAGAGATTAGATTTTTTTGAAATATATGTATTTTTTTTGAAAGATCAGTTTCTTTTAGAAAGATAAGCTTGTTTTGAAACATCAGCTCTTTTATGGAAAGATCGGTTTTTATTTTATATTAAATATATGCTTGTTTTAAAACATAATTTTTTTTTTGTGGAAATATGAGATTTTTTGTGAAAGATAAATTCTTTTTTGAAATATAAGTTTTTTTTTTAAGATAAGATTTTATTTTTGAAAGATCAGTTTTTTTTTTTTTTGGAAATATAAGCTTTGTTGGAAAGATAAGTTTTTTTTTTAATTTATGAAAAATAAGGTTTTTCTGACCAACTACCTTCTCTTGTCAACGTTTATTTTTCTCAGACTTCTCCAATTAACAACCCTTGGTGATCTTGAATTTCCAAGGACACCCGAAATAACCCATGCCTTCTTACATCTAAATTGCGAAACACTAACAACAGGCGCTTATTCCTAGAACTGATATTCTTAACGATTGATCATTTGACAAATACTCTCATGATTGAGAAAAATAACCACCAACGATCACTTCTCACAAATCATGAACAATGTCAGCAGACTATAATGGATGATTCAGACTTCTCTCCATAGCCATGGGCGACAAAACCAACCTTTGGTCAAATGCTTTCTTGACTGAGTAAATGTCAAACACTAGTGATCACTTCTCACATCAAATATTCTCTCTCACGACTATCAACGATAACAACAACGATTCATAGCAAACAGTCCTAGAGGTCTCCAATTAACATTGCTCGATGACCATGACCGAAATAGCTTCTGACCACTTAAATCCAAAATGAGAAACACCTACGGTCAGTTATTCCAAGAATCTATATTCTCAACCAACAACCCTTGGACAAGTACTTTCATGATTTAAGCAAATACAACGTCCAATGATTGCTTATCACAGATCATAAACATCCATCAACTAGTATGATGGATTATTCAGTCTTATCATCGCTATTATCAACTGCAAAACTATACATCTCTGCCTGTCTATGGGAATCGAATCAACTATGGACGACATACGCATTTGTCAGTCCATTACATCTACTGTTTCAATCCGTGACGACCTCACCGGAGTCGTAATGGGCTTTTGATATTCTATTCTGATGAGTTCTGGGCGTGCGGAGTTCTTACTTGTGTCTGGATGATAGAAGACCTTGACAGACCCAAAATTACAATACAAGCGATCTTTGCATGCCAACGATTGCTACATAATTTTATGCTCCGTGCTTTGAAGCACAATGTTGTATTTGTAAACTCACCAATGATATCAACCCAAGATGACCTTGAATTCCCGAGTCAACCTATTAGTCATGATTATTTACTTCATTTATGCAAATCAGTTCTTTAGGAATCCAAAGGAATTGTAACCAACGAACGACGTCCAATGTTCACTTCTCACAAATCATGGACGTCCTTTCAGATTCTGTTGAGTACTTCTGACTTGTCATCACGATTATCGATGGCATGCGATAAATCTTTGCCAATCACTTGGCATTTGAACCAACCAAGGATGACATGCTCTTCTTTCAATCCATGACAACCTTGGTTTTAATTCTTGACTACCTAACATCGGTGATTCAGACTTCTCTCCATAGCCATGGCGACGAAACCAACCGTTGGTCAAACACTTTCATGATTAAGCAAATGACGACCATCATTGTTCACTTATCAGAAATCATAAACAATGTTTGAAGACTATGATCGGTTATTCATACTTATCATCACAATTATAGGCAACACAACTATACATCTTTGCAAATCAACGGGTCTGAAACCAGCTAAGGATGACATTTCTTTATAGTTTTAATCCATGATGACCTATGCTGAGTTGTGTTGGCCTTTTGATATTCCATTTTGCAAAACTCTAGCCGTGTGGAATTTCGACATGTCTTTAAAATCTTTTTTTTTTTTTTTTTTGACAGATCATATTTTTTTGGAATAGAAGTTTTTTTTTTTGAAAGATCAGCTGTTTTATAATGATCAGATTTTTTTTTGAAGGATCAGTTTTTTTTTTTTTCAAAGTTATCTTGTTTTGAAATAAATTTTTTTTTGAAATATAAGATGTTTTTTGAAAGATAAGCTCTGTTTTGAAACAGTATTTTTTTTAATAAGTTTTTTTTATTCCTTTTTTTTTTGAAAGATCAACTTTTTTTTTCAAAGATCAACTTCTTTATTTTTCTCGAGCTTCTCCAATTAACAAACCTTGGCGATCTTGAATTTCCAGAGACTCCTAAAATAACCCATGGACACTTGCATCCGAACTGTGAAACACTAGCAACAGTCTTTTGTTTTATGATTGATAATCTCTACCATTGATCTTTTGTCAAGTACTCATGATTGAGAAAAATAACCACCTGTAATCACTTCTCACAAGTCATAAACAATGTCAGCAGACTATGCTCGATGATTCAGACTTTTGTGCATAGCCATCGGTGACAAAACCAACCGTTGGTGAAATAGTTTCATGATTAAGCAAATGGCAACCATCATTTGTCACTTATCAAAAATCATAAACAACTTTGAAGACTATGATCGATTATTCTGACTTATCACCACAATCATAGGAGACAAAACTATACATCTTTGCCTATCAAGGGGTGTCAAACCAGCCAAGGATGACATTTTTTTAGTTTTAATCCATGATGACCTATGATGAGTTGTATTGGCTTTGTAATATTCCAATTTTACAAAACTCTTGCTGTGTGGAATTTCAACTTGTGATTAAAAGGTCTTTTTTTTTCTTTGAAAGATCAGCCTTTTTTAAAACAGAATTCTTTTTTGTTGGAAGATCAGCTGTTTTATGGAAAGATAATTTTTTTTTTTGACTGAACAACTTTTTTTTTAAAGATCAGTTTTTTTTTTTTTTTTTTGAAATATATGCTTATTTTGAAATATAAGTTTTGTTTTTGAAATATTATCTTTTATGTGAAAGGTATATATTTTTTTTGAAAGATCATCATTTTTTTGAAAGATTGGCTTGTTTTAAAATATAATTTTTTTTTTTTTTTAAGATAAGTTGTTTTTTTTTGAAAGATCAGTTTGTTTTTTTTTTTTTTTTTAAGATAATCTTTGTTTTTAAGAAAGATAGGCTATTTCTGAGCAACAACCTTCTCACATCAACCATTAACTCTTATGAGCATCAACTATTTCAACGACTATGAATGTTTATTTTTCTCTTCTCCAATTAGCAACCCTTGATGATCTTGAATTTCGAGGGACTCCTAAAATAACCCTTGCATAGTTACATCCAAATTGTAAAACACAAACAACAGTCGCTTATTCTTAGAATTGATAATCTTTATCATTGATCATTTGTCAAATACTCTGATGATTGTGAATATTAACCACCAGCGATCACTTCTCACAAATCATAAACAACGCCATCAAACTATGATCGATGATTCAGACTTCTCTCCATTGCCATGGGCGACAAAACCAACCTTTGGTCAAACACTTTCATGATTAAGCAAATGACAACCATCATTGATCACTTATCACAAATCATAAACAACGTTTGAAGACTATGATCGATTTTTCAGACTTTCAGCACAATTATAGGCGACAAAACTATACATCTTTGCTTATCAAAGGGTCTCAAACGAGCTAAGGATGACATTTTTTTTTAGTTTTAATCCATGATTACCTATGCTTAGTTGTATTGGTTTTGTGATATTCCAATTTTTCAAAACTTTTGTCGAGTGGAATTTCAACTTGTGTTTAAAAGTTGTGCTTATTTCAAAATATAATTTTTTTTTCTTGGAAGATCAGCTTGTTGTGAAAGATCAGCTGTTTTATGGACACATTAGTTTTTATTTTTTTGAAAGAACAACTTTTTTTTTTTAAAGATCTGTTTTTTTTTTTCTTTTTTTTTGAAATATATGGTTGTTTTGAAATATAAGTTTTGTTTTTAAAATATAAGTTTTTTTGTGAAAGATATTTTTATTTTTTGAAAGATCATCTTTTTTTGAAAGATAGGCTTTTTTTTTTTAGAAAGTTAAGCTTGTTTTGAAAGATCAGCTGTTTTATGGAAAGATTAGTTTTTTTTTTTTTTTTTTGAAGGTTTAGTGTTTTTTTAAATATATGCTTGTTTTGAAATGTAATTTTTTTTGAAATATAAGCTGTTTTTTGAAAGATAAGTTCTGTTTTAAAACATTAGTTTATTTTAAAATATATGTTTTTTTAAATATAAGTTTTTTTGAAAGATAGGCTTTTTTGTTTGAAAGTTCAGCTTTGTTTTTTGAAATATAAGCTTTGTTTGAAGCATAATCTTTTTTTTCTTTTTTTTGAAAGAAAGGCTTTTTCCGAGCAACAACCTTCTCACATCAACTATTACAACGGCTATGAATGTTTATTTTTTTCAGACTTCTCCAATTAACAACCCTTGATGATCTTGAAGTTCAAGGGACTCCTAAAGTAACCCATGCATACTTACATACTAACAACAGTAGCTTATTCTTAGAATTGATAATCTCAACCATTGATCTTTTGCCAAAAACTCATGATTCAGAAAATTAACCACGAGCGATCACTTCTCTCAAATTATAAACAACGTCATCAAACAATGATCGATGATTCAGACTTCTCTCCATAGCCATCGGCGACAAAACCAACCGTTGGTCGAATACTTTCATGATTAAGTAAATGACATTTTTTTTTTAGTTTTAATCCATGGAGACCTATGCTGAGTTGTATCGGCTTTTTGATATTCGAATTTTGCAAAACTCTGGCCACGTGGAATGTCAACATGTGCTTGAAACGTCATTTTTTTTTTTTTTTGAAAGATCCGTTTTTTTTAGAAACATAAGATTTTTTTGAAAGATCTGCTTTTTTATTTTATAAAGATATGCTTGTTTTGAAAGGTCAACTCTTTTATGTAAAGATCAGTTTTTTTTTTTTTAATATATGCTTCTTTTGAAATATAATTTTTTTTTGAAATATGAGATGTTTTGTGAAAGATAAGTTTTTTTTTGAAATTATAGTTTTTATTTAAGATATAACTTTTTTTTAAAGAAAAGCTTTGTTTTTTGAAAGATCAATGTTACTTTTTTTTTTTTTTTGAAATATAAGCTTTGTTTGAAAGATAGGGTTTTTTTTTTTAATTTATGAAAAATAAGGTTTTTCTCACCCAATAACCTTCTCACATCAACCCTTAACTGTCACGAACATCAACTGTTACAGCGGCTATAAATTTTTATTCTTCTCAGACTTCTCCAATTAACAACCCTTGTTGATCTTGAATTTCCTAGTACACCTAAAATAACCCATGCGTACTTAGATCCAAATTGTGAAACACTAACAATAGTCGCTTATTCTTAGATTTGATATATTCAACGATTGATCGTTTGTCAAATACTCTCATGATTGAGAAAAATAACCACCAACGATCACTTCTTACAAATCATAAACAATGTCAGCAGATATGATCGATGATTCAGACTTCTCTCCATAGCCATGGGCGACAAAACCAACCTTTGGTCAAATGCTTTCATGATTGGCAAATGACAAACACCATCGATCACTTCTCACATCAAATATTCTCTCTCACGACTATCAACGATATCAACAACGATTCATAGCAAATAGTCCTAGAGGTCTCCAATTAACATTGCTCGATGACCATGACGAAAATAGCTCCTGAGCACTTAAATCCAAAATGAGAAACACCTACGGTCAGTTATTCCAAGAATCGATATTCTCAACCAAGAACCATTGGACAAGTTCTTTCATGTAAATCCAAAATGAGAAACTCTTGCCATGTGGAATTTCAACTTGTGTTTAAAAGATCATTTTTTTTAAGGTCAACTTTTTTTAAAATATATATTTTTTTTGTTGGAAGATCAGCTGTTTTATGGAAAGATAATTTTTTTTTTTTGACAGGAAAACTTTTTCTTTAAAGATCAGTTTTTTCTTTGAAATATATGATTGTTTTGAAATATAAGTTTTGTTTTTGAAATATAATCTGTTATTTGAAAGATAATTTTATTTTGAAAGATCATCTTTTTTTTTGAAAGATTGGTTGTTTTTAAAATATAACCTTTTTTTTTTTAAAGATAGGCATTTTTTTTGAGACATCAGTTTTTGTTTTTTAGCTTTGTTTTTGAAATATAAGCTTTGTTTGAAAGATATATTTTTTTTTTTGGAAAGATAGGATTATTCTGTGCAACAACATTCTCACATCAACCATTAGCTCTCACGAACATCAACTATTACAACGACTATGAATGTTTATTTTTTTCTTACTTCTCCAATTAGCAACCCTTGATGATCTTGAATTTCGAGGGACTCCTAAAATAACCCATGCATACTTACATCCAAATTGTAACACACAGACATCAGTCTCTTATTCTTTGAATTGATAATCTCAACGATTGATCATTTGTCATGTACTCATGATTGTGAAAATTAACCACTCGCGATCACTTCTTACAAATCATAGACAACGTCATCAAACTATGATCGATGATTCAGACTTCTCTCCATAGCCATGGGCGAGAAAACCAACCGTTGGTCAAACTGTTTCATGATTATGCAAATGAAAACCATCATTGATCACTTATCACAAATCGTAAACAACGTTTGAAGACTATGATCGATTATTCAGAATTTTCACCGCAATTATAGGCGACAAAACTGTACATATTTGCCAATCAAAGGGTCTCAAACCAGCTAAGGATGTCATGTTTTATTTATTTTTAATCCATGATGACCTATGCGGAGTTGTATTGGCTTTGTGATAATCCAATTTTACAATACTTATACCGTGTGGAATTTCAACTTGTGTTTAAAAGTTGTGCTTATTTCAAAATATAATTTTTTTTTTCTTGGAAGATTAGCTTGTTCTGAAAGATCAGCTGTTTTATGGAAACATTTAGCTTTTATTTTTTTGAAAGAACAACTTACGTTTTAAAGATCAGTTTTTTTTTTTTGGAAATATATGCTTGTTTTGAAATTTAAGTTTTGTTTTCAAAATATAAGCTTTTTTGTGAAAGATAATTTTATTTTTTGAAGGATCATCTTTGTTTGAAAGATAAAGATTTTTTTTTAGAAAGTTAAGCTTGTTTTGAAAGATCAGCTGTTTTTTGGAAAGATTTGAATTTTTTTTTTTGAAGCATCTGTTTTTTTTTTTTGGAATGCATGCTTGTTTTGAAATGTTTTTTTTTTTCTTGAAATATAAGTTGTTTTTTGAAAGATAAGTTCTGTTTTAAAAGATTAGTGTCTTTTAAAATATATGTTTTTTTAAATATAAGTTTTTTTCGAAGATAAGCTTTTTTGTTTGAAAGATCATTTTTTTTTTTTTTTCAAAAGATCAGCCTTATTTTTTGAAATATAAGTCTTTTTTTGAAATATAAGCTTTGTTTGAAACATAGGCTTTTTCTGTGCAACAATCTTCTCGCATCAACAATTAGAACGACAATGAATGTTTTTTGTTCTAAGAATTCTCCAATTAACAACCCTTGATGAGCTTGAATTTCGAGGGACTCCTAAAGTGGCCCATGCACACTTATATCCAAATTGTGAAACACTAGGAACAGTAGCTTATTCTTAGAATTGATAATCTCAACCATTGATCTTTTGTCAAATACTCATTATTCAGAAAATTAACCACGAGCGATCATTTCTCGCAAATTATAAACAACCTTATCAAACAATGATCGATGATTCAGACTTCTCTCCATAGCCATCGGCGACAAAACCAACTGTTGGTCAAATACTTTCATGATTAAGCAAATGACAACCATCATTGATCACTTATCACAAATCATAAACAACGTTTCAAGACTATGATCGATTATTCAGACTTATCACCACAATTATAGGCAACAAAACTATACATCTTTGCCAATGAAAGCATCTCATACCAGCTAAGGATGACATATTTTTTTTAGTTTTAATCCATGATGACCTATGCTGAGTTGTATCAGCTTTGTGATATTCAAATTTTACAAAACTCTTGCCACATGGAATTTCAACTTGTGTTTGAAACGTCAGGTTTTTTTTAAAAGATCAGTTTCTTTTAGAAACACAAGATTTTTTTTAAGTATAAGTTTTTTTATTTTTGAAAAGTCCCTTTTTTAGAAAGATATGCTTGTTTTGAAAGAATAACTCTTTTATGGAAAGATCGGTTTTTTTTTTTAATAGATGCTTGTTTTGAAATATAATTTATTTCTGAAATATAAGATGTTTTGTGAAAGAGAAATTCTTTTTTGAAATTGTAGTTTTGTTTAAATATAACCTTTTTTAAAAGAAAAGCTTTTGTTTTGAAGGATCAGTGTTTTTTTCTGAAATATAAGCTTTGTTTGAAAGATAGTTTTTTTTTTTTTTTAAATTATGAAATTAAGGTTCTTCTCACCAACAACCTTCTCATATCAACAATTAACTCACGAACATCAACTGTTATGACGACTATAAATTTTTATTTTTCTCAGACTTCTCCAATTAACAACCCTTGGTGATCTTGAATTTCCAAGGACACCTAAAATAACCCATGCCTACTTACAGCTAAATTGTGAAACACCAACAGCAGTCGCTTATACTTAAAATTGATATACTCAACTGTTGATTGTTAGACAAATACATTCAGGATAGAGAAAAATAACCACCAGCGATCAATTCTCAGTTCTCACAAATCATAAACAATGTCAGCAGACTATGGTCTATGATTCAAACCTCCATAGCCATGGGCTACAAAACCAACCTTTGGTCAAATGCTTTTATGATCGAGCAAATGACAAACACCAGCGATTACTTCTCACAACAAATGTTCTCTCTCACGACTATCAACGATAACAACTATTCACAGCAAATAATCCTAGAGGTCTCCAATTAACATTGCTCGATGACCATGACCGAAATAGCTTCTGACCACTTAAATCCAAAATGAGAAACACCTACGGTCAGTTATTCCAAGAATCTATATTCTCAACCAACAACCCTTGGACAAGTACTTTCATGATTTAAGCAAATACAACGACCAATGATTGCTTATCACAGATCATAAACATCCATCAACGAGTATGATGGATTATTCAGTCTTATCACCGCTATTATCAACTGCAAAACTGTACATCTCTGCCTGTCTATGGGAATCGAATCAACTATGGACGACATACGCATTTTTCAGTCCATTACATCTACTGTTTCAATCCGTGACGACCTCACCGGAGTCGTAATGGGCTTTTGATATTTTATTCTGATGAGTTCTGGGCGTGCGGAGTTCTTACTTGTGTCTGGATGATAGAAGACCTTGACAGACCCAAAATTACAATACAAGCGATCTTCGCATGCCAACGATGGCCACAAAATTTTATGCTTCGTGCTTTGAAGCACAATGTTGTATTTGTAAACTCACCAATAATATCAACCCACGATGACCTTGAATTCTCGAGTCAACCTGGTTAGTCATGATTATTTACTTCATTTATGCAAAACAGTACTTCTTTAGGAATCCAGAGGAATTGTAACCAAGGAAGGACGTCCAATGAGCACTTCTCCCAAGTAATGGACGTCCTTTCAGATTCTGTTGAGTTCTTCTGACTTGTCATCATGATTATCGATGGCATATGATAAATCTTTGCCAATCACCTGGCATTTCAACCAACCATGGATGACATACTCTTCTTTCAATCCATGACAACCTTAGTTTTAATTCTTGACGACGTAACATCGGTGATTCAGACTTCTCTCCATAGCCATGGCGACGAAACCAACCATTGGTCAAACACTTTCATGATTAAGCAAATGACAACCATCATTGATCACTTGTCAGAAATTACAAACAACGTTGAAGACTATGTTCAATTATTCAGACTTATCACCGTAATTGTAGGCGACAAAACTATACGTGTTTGCAAATCAACGGGTCTCAAACCGGCTAAGGTTGACATTTTTTTTAGTTTTAATCCATGATGACCTTTGCTGAGTTGTATTGGCGTTTTGATATTCCATTTTTACAGAACTCTAGCCCTGTGGAATTTCTACATGTGTTTGATAGATCGGTTTTTTGTTTTTTTGTTTTTTTTTTTTTTTTTTTTTTGACAGAATGGTTTTTTTTTTTTTTTTTTTTGAACTAGGGGTGTTTTATGAATGATCATCTTGTTTTGGAAAGATAACCTTGTTTTGAAAGATCAGCTGTTTTATAAAGATCTGATTGTTTTTTTAAAGGTTCAGTTTTGTTTTGGTTTTTTTTTTTTTTTTTTTGAGTTATCTTGTTTTGAAATAAATTTTTTTTTTTCAAATGTAAGGTGTTTTTGAAAGATAAGCTCTGTTTTCAAAGATTTGGTTTTTTTTTTTTTTAAATAAAAGTTGTTTTTAAAGTTATGTTTTTTTTTTTTGAAAGATCAACTTTTTTTTTTCTAAGACCAGCTTTTTCTTGAAATATAAGTTTTCTATTGAAATATAGGCTTTGTTTGAAAGATAAGCTTTTTCATAGCAACAACCTTCTCACAAGCCATTAACTCTCACGAACATCAACTATTACAACGACTATAATTTTTGTTTTTCTCGGACTTCACCAATTAACAAACCTTGACGATCTTGAAATTCCAGAGACTCCTAAAATAACCCGTGGACACTTGCATCCGATCTATGAAACGCTAACAACAGTTGCTTATTCTTATGATTGATAATCTCTACGTCATCAAACTATGATTGGTGATTCAGACTTCTCTCCCTAGCCATGGGCGACAAAACCAACCATTGGTTAAACACTTTCATGTTTAAGCAAATGACAGCCATCACTGATCACTAATCAGAAATCATAAACAAAGTTTGAAGACTGTGATCAATTTTCAGACTTTTCACCACAATTATAGGCGACAAAACTGTACATCTTTGCCAATCAAAGGTTCTCAAACCAGCTAAGGATGTCATTTTTTTAGTTTTAATCCCTGATGACCTATGCTGAGTTGTATTGGCTTTGTGATATTCCAATTTTACAGAACTTTTTTCGTGTGAAATTTCAACTTGTGTTTAAAAGTCGTGCTTATTTCAAAATATAATTTTTTTTTGTTGGAAGATCAGCTTGTTCTGAAAGATCAGCTGTTTTATGGAAAAATAAGTTTTTATTTTTTTGAGAGAACAACTTTTTTTTTAAAGATCAGTTTTTTTTTTTTTTTTTTTGAAATATATGCTTGTTTTAAAATTTAAGTTTTGTTTTCAAAATATAAGCTTTTTTGTGAAAGATAATTTTATTTTTTGAAAGTTCTTTTTTTGAAAGATGAAGTTTTTTTTTTTTTTTTAGAAAGTTAAGCTTGTTTTGAAATATCAACTGTTTTTTGGAAAGATTAGATTTTTTTTTTTTGACGGATCAGTTTTTTTTTTTAAATGTATGCTTGTTTTGAAATTAATTTTTTTTTTGGAAGAAAAGCTGTGTTTTGAAATATAAGTTCTGATTGAAAAGATTCGTTATTTCTAAAATATACGTTTTTTGAAGTATAAGTTTTTTCTAGAGATGAGCTTTTTTGTTGGAAAGATCATTTTTTGTTTTTCGAAAGATCAGCTTTGTTTTTTGAAATCCTAGTCTTTTTTTGAAATATAAGCTTTGTTTGAAACTTTTTTTTTTTCTTGTGAATGATAGGCTTTTTCTGAGCAACAAACTTCTCACATCAACTATTACAATGACTATGAATGTTTATAGTTCTCAGACTTCTCCAAGTAACAGCCCTTGATGATCTTGAATTTTGAGGGACTCCTAAAGTGACCCATGCGTACTTACATCCAAATTTGTGAAACACTAGGAACAGTAGCTTATTCTTAGAATTGATAATCTCAACCATTGATCTTTTGTCAAATACTCATGATTCATAAAATTAACCATGAGCGATCTCTTCTCACAAATTATAAACAACGTCATCAAACAATGATCGATGATTCAGGCTTCTCTCCATAGCCATCGGCGACAAAACCAACCGTTGGTCAAATACTTTCATGATTAAGCAAATGACAACAATCATTGATCACTTATCGCAAATCATAAACAACGTTTATTGACTATGATTGATTATTTAGACTTATGTCCATAATTATAGGCGACAAAACTATACATCTTTGCCAATCAAAGCGTCTCAAACCAACTAAGGATGACATTTTTTTTTTAGTTTTAATCCATGATGACCTATGCTAAGTTGTATAGGCCAAGTGATATTCGAATTTTACAAACTCTTGCCATGTAGAATTTCAACCTGTGTTTGAAACATCAGGTTTTTTTTTTGAAAGATCAAATTTTTTTTGAAACACTAGATTTTTTTTTAAATGTAAGTTTTTTTTTTTATAAGTCTGCTTGTTTTAGAAAGATATGCTTGTTTTGAAAGATCAACTCTTTTATGTAAACATCATTTTTTTTAAATATATGCTTGTTTTGCAGTATATATTTTTTTTGAAATATAAGATGTTTTGTGTAAGACAAGTTTTGTTTTGAAATTATAGTTTTTTTTTTAAATATAACCTCTTTTTAAAGAAATGCTTTTTTTTTTTTTTGAAAGATTAGTGTTTTTTTTTTCTGGAATATAGGCTTTGTTTGAAAGATAATTTTTTTTAATTTATGAAAAATAAGGCTTTTCTCACCAACAACCTTCTCATATCAACAATTAACTCACGAACATCAACTGTTACAACGGCTATAAATTTTTATTTTTCTCAGACTTCTCCAATTAACAACCCTTGGTGATCTTGAATTTCCAAGGACACCTAAAATAACCCATGCCTACTTACAGCTAAATTGTGAAACACCAACAGCAGTCGCTTATACTTAAAATTGATATACTCAACTGTTGATTGTTAGACAAATACATTCAGGATAGAGAAAAATA
Organism: Persea americana; assembly: GCA_029852735.1. Lineage (NCBI taxonomy): Eukaryota > Viridiplantae > Streptophyta > Magnoliopsida > Laurales > Lauraceae > Persea > Persea americana. The sequence continues at coordinate 91,084,494 of CM056810.1, forward strand.
ACCACCAGCGATCAATTCTCAGTTCTCACAAATCATAAACAATGTCAGCAGACTATGGTCTATGATTCAAACCTCCATAGCCATGGGCTACAAAACCAACCTTTGGTCAAATGCTTTTATGATCGAGCAAATGACAAACACCAGCGATTACTTCTCACAACAAATGTTCTCTCTCACGACTATCAACGATAACAACTATTCACAGCAAATAATCCTAGAGGTCTCCAATTAACATTGCTCGATGACCATGACCGAAATAGCTTCTGACCACTTAAATCCAAAATGAGAAACACCTACGGTCAGTTATTCCAAGAATCTATATTCTCAACCAACAACCCTTGGACAAGTACTTTCATGATTTAAGCAAATACAACGACCAATGATTGCTTATCACAGATCATAAACATCCATCAACGAGTATGATGGATTATTCAGTCTTATCACCGCTATTATCAACTGCAAAACTGTACATCTCTGCCTGTCTATGGGAATCGAATCAACTATGGACGACATACGCATTTTTCAGTCCATTACATCTACTGTTTCAATCCGTGACGACCTCACCGGAGTCGTAATGGGCTTTTGATATTTTATTCTGATGAGTTCTGGGCGTGCGGAGTTCTTACTTGTGTCTGGATGATAGAAGACCTTGACAGACCCAAAATTACAATACAAGCGATCTTCGCATGCCAACGATGGCCACAAAATTTTATGCTTCGTGCTTTGAAGCACAATGTTGTATTTGTAAACTCACCAATAATATCAACCCACGATGACCTTGAATTCTCGAGTCAACCTGGTTAGTCATGATTATTTACTTCATTTATGCAAAACAGTACTTCTTTAGGAATCCAGAGGAATTGTAACCAAGGAAGGACGTCCAATGAGCACTTCTCCCAAGTAATGGACGTCCTTTCAGATTCTGTTGAGTTCTTCTGACTTGTCATCATGATTATCGATGGCATATGATAAATCTTTGCCAATCACCTGGCATTTCAACCAACCATGGATGACATACTCTTCTTTCAATCCATGACAACCTTAGTTTTAATTATTGACAACCTAACATCGGTGATTCAGACTTCTCTCCATAGCCACGGCGACGAAACCAACTGTTGGTCAAACACTTTCATGATTAAGCAAATGACAACCAACATTGATCACTTGTCAGAAATCATAAACAACGTTTAAAGACTATGATCGATTATTCAGACTTATCACCACAATTATAGGCGACAAAACTATACATCTTTGCAAATCAACATGTTTCAAACCAGCTAAGGATGCCATTTTTTTTTAGTTTTAATCCATCATGACTTATGCCGATTTGTATTGGCTTTGTGATATTCCATTTTTACAAAACTCTAGCCATGTGGATTTTCTACATGTGTTTGAGCGATCAGTTTTTTTTTTTTTTTTGCCAGAATAGTTTTTTTTTTTTTTTTTTTTGAACTAGGGGTGTTTTATGAATGATCATCTTGTTTTGGAAAGATAACCTTGTTTTGAAAGATCAGCTGTTTTATAAAGATCTGATTGTTTTTTTAAAGGTTCAGTTTTGTTTTGGTTTTTTTTTTTTTTTTTTTGAGTTATCTTGTTTTGAAATAAATTTTTTTTTTTCAAATGTAAGGTGTTTTTGAAAGATAAGCTCTGTTTTCAAAGATTTGGTTTTTTTTTTTTTTAAATAAAAGTTGTTTTTAAAGTTATGTTTTTTTTTTTTGAAAGATCAACTTTTTTTTTTCTAAGACCAGCTTTTTCTTGAAATATAAGTTTTCTATTGAAATATAGGCTTTGTTTGAAAGATAAGCTTTTTCATAGCAACAACCTTCTCACAAGCCATTAACTCTCACGAACATCAACTATTACAACGACTATAATTTTTGTTTTTCTCGGACTTCACCAATTAACAAACCTTGACGATCTTGAAATTCCAGAGACTCCTAAAATAACCCGTGGACACTTGCATCCGATCTATGAAACGCTAACAACAGTTGCTTATTCTTATGATTGATAATCTCTACGTCATCAAACTATGATTGGTGATTCAGACTTCTCTCCCTAGCCATGGGCGACAAAACCAACCATTGGTTAAACACTTTCATGTTTAAGCAAATGACAGCCATCACTGATCACTAATCAGAAATCATAAACAAAGTTTGAAGACTGTGATCAATTTTCAGACTTTTCACCACAATTATAGGCGACAAAACTGTACATCTTTGCCAATCAAAGGTTCTCAAACCAGCTAAGGATGTCATTTTTTTAGTTTTAATCCCTGATGATCTATGCTGAGTTGTATTGGCTTTGTGATATTCCAATTTTACAGAACTTTTTTCGTGTGAAATTTCAACTTGTGTTTAAAAGTCGTGCTTATTTCAAAATATAATTTTTTTTTGTTGGAAGATCAGCTTGTTCTGAAAGATCAGCTGTTTTATGGAAAAATAAGTTTTTATTTTTTTGAGAGAACAACTTTTTTTTTAAAGATCAGTTTTTTTTTTTTTTTTTTTGAAATATATGCTTGTTTTAAAATTTAAGTTTTGTTTTCAAAATATAAGCTTTTTTGTGAAAGATAATTTTATTTTTTGAAAGTTCTTTTTTTGAAAGATGAAGTTTTTTTTTTTTTTTAGAAAGTTAAGCTTGTTTTGAAATATCAACTGTTTTTTGGAAAGATTAGATTTTTTTTTTTTGACGGATCAGTTTTTTTTTTTAAATGTATGCTTGTTTTGAAATTAATTTTTTTTTTGGAAGAAAAGCTGTGTTTTGAAATATAAGTTCTGATTGAAAAGATTCGTTATTTCTAAAATATACGTTTTTTGAAGTATAAGTTTTTTCTAGAGATGAGCTTTTTTGTTGGAAAGATCATTTTTTGTTTTTCGAAAGATCAGCTTTGTTTTTTGAAATCCTAGTCTTTTTTTGAAATATAAGCTTTGTTTGAAACTTTTTTTTTTTCTTGTGAATGATAGGCTTTTTCTGAGCAACAAACTTCTCACATCAACTATTACAATGACTATGAATGTTTATAGTTCTCAGACTTCTCCAAGTAACAGCCCTTGATGATCTTGAATTTTGAGGGACTCCTAAAGTGACCCATGCGTACTTACATCCAAATTTGTGAAACACTAGGAACAGTAGCTTATTCTTAGAATTGATAATCTCAACCATTGATCTTTTGTCAAATACTCATGATTCATAAAATTAACCATGAGCGATCTCTTCTCACAAATTATAAACAACGTCATCAAACAATGATCGATGATTCAGGCTTCTCTCCATAGCCATCGGCGACAAAACCAACCGTTGGTCAAATACTTTCATGATTAAGCAAATGACAACAATCATTGATCACTTATCGCAAATCATAAACAACGTTTATTGACTATGATTGATTATTTAGACTTATGTCCATAATTATAGGCGACAAAACTATACATCTTTGCCAATCAAAGCGTCTCAAACCAACTAAGGATGACATTTTTTTTTTAGTTTTAATCCATGATGACCTATGCTAAGTTGTATAGGCCAAGTGATATTCGAATTTTACAAACTCTTGCCATGTAGAATTTCAACCTGTGTTTGAAACATCAGGTTTTTTTTTTGAAAGATCAAATTTTTTTTGAAACACTAGATTTTTTTTTAAATGTAAGTTTTTTTTTTTATAAGTCTGCTTGTTTTAGAAAGATATGCTTGTTTTGAAAGATCAACTCTTTTATGTAAACATCATTTTTTTTAAATATATGCTTGTTTTGCAGTATATATTTTTTTTGAAATATAAGATGTTTTGTGTAAGACAAGTTTTGTTTTGAAATTATAGTTTTTTTTTTAAATATAACCTCTTTTTAAAGAAAAGCTTTTTTTTTTTTTTGAAAGATTAGTGTTTTTTTTTTCTGGAATATAGGCTTTGTTTGAAAGATAATTTTTTTTAATTTATGAAAAATAAGGCTTTTCTCACCAACAACCTTCTCATATCAACAATTAACTCACGAACATCAACTGTTACAACGGCTATAAATTTTTATTTTTCTCAGACTTCTCCAATTAACAACCCTTGGTGATCTTGAATTTCCAAGGACACCTAAAATAACCCATGCCTACTTACAGCTAAATTGTGAAACACCAACAGCAGTCGCTTATACTTAAAATTGATATACTCAACTGTTGATTGTTAGACAAATACATTCAGGATAGAGAAAAATAACCACCAGCGATCAATTCTCAGTTCTCACAAATCATAAACAATGTCAGCAGACTATGGTCTATGATTCAAACCTCCATAGCCATGGGCTACAAAACCAACCTTTGGTCAAATGCTTTTATGATCGAGCAAATGACAAACACCAGCGATTACTTCTCACAACAAATGTTCTCTCTCACGACTATCAACGATAACAACTATTCACAGCAAATAATCCTAGAGGTCTCCAATTAACATTGCTCGATGACCATGACCGAAATAGCTTCTGACCACTTAAATCCAAAATGAGAAACACCTACGGTCAGTTATTCCAAGAATCTATATTCTCAACCAACAACCCTTGGACAAGTACTTTCATGATTTAAGCAAATACAACGACCAATGATTGCTTATCACAGATCATAAACATCCATCAACGAGTATGATGGATTATTCAGTCTTATCACCGCTATTATCAACTGCAAAACTGTACATCTCTGCCTGTCTATGGGAATCGAATCAACTATGGACGACATACGCATTTTTCAGTCCATTACATCTACTGTTTCAATCCGTGACGACCTCACCGGAGTCGTAATGGGCTTTTGATATTTTATTCTGATGAGTTCTGGGCGTGCGGAGTTCTTACTTGTGTCTGGATGATAGAAGACCTTGACAGACCCAAAATTACAATACAAGCGATCTTCGCATGCCAACGATGGCCACAAAATTTTATGCTTCGTGCTTTGAAGCACAATGTTGTATTTGTAAACTCACCAATAATATCAACCCACGATGACCTTGAATTCTCGAGTCAACCTGGTTAGTCATGATTATTTACTTCATTTATGCAAAACAGTACTTCTTTAGGAATCCAGAGGAATTGTAACCAAGGAAGGACGTCCAATGAGCACTTCTCCCAAGTAATGGACGTCCTTTCAGATTCTGTTGAGTTCTTCTGACTTGTCATCATGATTATCGATGGCATATGATAAATCTTTGCCAATCACCTGGCATTTCAACCAACCATGGATGACATACTCTTCTTTCAATCCATGACAACCTTAGTTTTAATTATTGACAACCTAACATCGGTGATTCAGACTTCTCTCCATAGCCACGGCGACGAAACCAACTGTTGGTCAAACACTTTCATGATTAAGCAAATGACAACCAACATTGATCACTTGTCAGAAATCATAAACAACGTTTAAAGACTATGATCGATTATTCAGACTTATCACCACAATTATAGGCGACAAAACTATACATCTTTGCAAATCAACATGTTTCAAACCAGCTAAGGATGCCATTTTTTTTTAGTTTTAATCCATCATGACTTATGCCGATTTGTATTGGCTTTGTGATATTCCATTTTTACAAAACTCTAGCCATGTGGATTTTCTACATGTGTTTGAGCGATCAGTTTTTTTTTTTTTTTTGCCAGAATAGTTTTTTTTTGAACTAGAAGTTTTTTATGAAAGTTCATCTTGTTTTAGAAAGATAAGCTTGTTTTGAAAGATCGGTTGTTTTATAAAGAAGATCAGATCTTTTTGGAAGGATCAGTTTTTTTTTCTTTTTTAAAGTTATCTTGTTTTGAAATAATTTTTTTTTTGGAAATATAATGTGTTTTTTGAAAGATAAGCTCTGTTTTCAAAGATTTGGTTTTTTTTGAAATATAAGTTGTATTTAAAATTATTGTTTTCTTTTTTTTTTTTTTTTTTTTTGAAAGATCAACTTTTTTTTCAAAGATCAGCTTTTTCTTGAAATATAAGTTTTCTTTTGAAATATAGGCTTTGTTTGAAAGATAAGCTTTTTCAGACCAACAACCTTCTCACAAGCCATTAACTCTCACGAACATCAACTATTACAATGACTAGAATTTTTTTTTCTCGGACTTCACCAATTAACAAACCTTGACGATCTTGAATTTCCAGAGACTCCTAAAATAACCCGTTGACACTTGCATCCGAACTATGAAACACTAACAACAGTTGCTTATTCTTACGATTGGTAATCTCTACCATTGATATGTTGTCAAATACTCTCATGATTGAGAAAAATAACCACCAGCGATCACTTCTCACAAGTCGTAAACAACGTCAGCAAACTATGATTGGCAATTATATTTCTGTGCATAGCCATCGGCTGACAAAACCAACCGTTGGTCGAATAGTTTCACGATTGGGCAAATGACAACCGTCATTGATCACTTATCGAAAATGGTAACAACGTTTGAAGACTATGATCAATTATTCAGACTTATCTGCACAATTATCGGAGACAACTATACATCTTTGCCTATCTAGGGGCGTCAAACCAGCTATGGATGACATTTTTTTTTAGTTTTAAACCATGATGACCTATGATGAGTTGTATTGGCTTTGTGATATTCCAATTTTTCAGAACTCTTGCCTTGTGGAATTTCAACTTGTGTTTAAAAGATCATTTTTTTTAAGATCAGCTTTTTTTAAAATATAATATTTTTTTTGTCGGAAGATCAGATGTTTAATGGAAATATCATTTTTTTTTTTACAGAATTTTTGTTTTAAGATGAGGCTTTTTTTTTTTTGAAATATAAGTTTTTTTTTTGAAATATAATCTTTTATGTGAAAGATAGTTTTATTTTGAAAGATCATCTTTTTTTTGAAAGATTTGCTGGTTTTAAAATGTAACCTTTTATTTTTAAAGATGGGTTTTTTTTTTTTTTTTTGAAACATCAGTTTTTGTTTTTTAAAGATAAGCTTTGTTTTTGAAATATAAGCTTTGTTTGAAACATAATCTTTTTTTTTTTTTTTTTTGAAAGAAAGCCTTTTCCTAAACAACAACATTCTCACATCAACCATTAGCTCTCATGAACATCAACTATTACAACGACTATGAATGCTTATTTTTTTCTTACTTCTCCAATTAGCATCCCCTGATGATCTTGAATTTCGAGGAACTCCCAAAATAACCCATGCATACTTACATCCAAATTGTTAAACACAAACATCAGACGCTTATTCTTAGAATTGATAATCTCAACCATTGATCATTTGTCATGTACTCAAGATTGTGGAAATTAACCACTGACGATCACTTCTCACAAATCATAAACAACGTCATCAAACTTTGATTGATGATTCAGACTTCTTTCCATGCATAGGCGACAAAACCAACCGTTGGTCAAACACTTTCATGATTAAGCAAATGACAACCATCATTGATCACTTATCACAAATCATAACCAACATTTAAAGATATTCAGAGTTTTCACCACAGTTATAGGCGAAAAAATTGTGCTTCTTTGCCAATCAAAGTGTCTCAAACCAGCTAAGGATGTCATTTTTTTTAGTTTTAATCCATGATGACCTATGCTGAGTTGTATTGGCTTGGTGATATTCCAATTTTACAAAACTTTTGCCGTGTGGAATTTCAACTTGTGTTGCCTTGTGGAATTTCAACTTGTGTTTAAAAGTTGTACTTATTTCAAAATATAATTTATTTTTTTTGAAAGATCAGCTGTTTTATGGAAACATAAGTTTTTATTTTTTTGAAAGAACAACTTTTTTTTTAAAGATCAGTTTTTTTTTTTTTTTTTGACATATATGCTTGTTTTGAATTTTTAGTTTTGTTTTCAAAATATAAGCTTTTTTGTGAAAGATATTTTTTTTTTTGAAAGATCATCGTTTTTGGAATGTTAAGCTTGTTTTGTAAGATCAGAAGTTTTTTGGAATGATTAGATTTTTTTTTCAAGGATCATTTTTTTTTTAAATGTATGCTTGTTTTGAGATGTAATTTTTTTTTAAATATAAGCTGTTTTTTGAAAGATAAGTTCTGTTTTAAAAGATTAGTTTATTTTAAAATATAAGTTTTTTTTTAAAGATAAGCGTTTTTGTTTGAAAGATCATTTTTTGTTTTTCGAAAGTTAGCTTTGTTTTTTGAATTGAAATATAAGCTTTGTTTGAAACATAATTTTTTTTTATTTCTTTTTGAAAGAAAGGCTTTTTCTGAGCAACAACCTTCTCACATCAACTATTACTACGACTATGAATGTTTATTGTTCTCAGACTTCCCCAATTAACAACCCTTGATGATCTTGAATTTCGAGGGACTCCTAAAGTAGCCCATGCATTCTTACATCCAAATTGTGAAACACTAACAACAGTAGCTTATTTTTAGAATTGATAATCTCAACCATTGATCTTTTGTCAAATACTCATGATTTAGAAAATTAACCACGAGCGATCACTTCTCACAAATTAGAAACAACGTCATCAAACAATGATCGATGATGCAGACTTCTCTCCATAGCCATCGGCGACAAAACCAACTGCTGGTCTAATACTTTCATGATTAAGCAAATGACAACCATCATTGATCACTTATCGCAAATCATAAACAACGTTTAAAGACTATGATCGATTATTTAGACTTATCACCACAATTATAGGCGACAAAACTATACATCTTTGCCAATCAAAGCATCTCAAACCAGCTTAGGATGACATCTTTTTTTAGTTGTAATCCATGATGACCTATGCTGAGTTGTATCGGCTTTGTAATATTCAAATTTTATGAAACTCTTGCTGCGTGGAATTTCAACATGTGTTTGAAACGTCATTTTTTTTTTTTTAAGAGTCTGCTTTTTTTAGAAAGATATGCTTTTTTTTGAAAGATCAACTCTTTTATGGAAACATCAGTTTTTTTTTTAAATATATGCTTTTTTTGAAATACAATTTTTTTTTTTTAAATATAAGGTGTTTTATGAAAGACAAGTTCCTTTTTTAAATTATAGTTTTTTTTTAAATATTACCTTTTTTTAATGAAAAGGTTTTTTTTTGAAAGACCAGTGTTTTTCTTTGAAATATAAGCTTTGTTTGAAAGTTAGGGTTTTTGTTTTAATTTATGAAAAATAAGGTATCAACCATTAACTCTTCACGAATATCAACTGTTACAACGACTACAAACATTTATTTTTCTCAGACTTCTCCAATTAACGACCCTTGGTGATCTTGAATTTCGAAGGACACCTAAAATAACCCATGCCTACTTACATCTAAATTGTGAAACACTAACAGCAGTCGCTGATTCGTAGAATCGATATTCTCAATGATTGATCGTCTGACAAATACATTCATGATTGAGAAAAATAACCACCAACGATCACTTCTCACAAATCATGAACAATGTCAGCAGACTATTATGGATGATTCAGACTTCTGTCCATAGCCATGGGTGGCAAAACCAACCTTTGGTCAAATGCTTTCATGATTGAGTAAATGTCAAAACACCAGCGATCACTTCTCACATCAGATATTCTCTCTCACGACTATCAACGATAACAACAACGATTCATAGCAAATAGTCCTAGAGGTCTCCAATTAACATTGTTCGATGCCCATGACCAAAGTAGCTCCTGACCACTTAAATCCAAAATGAGAAACACCTACGTTCAGTTATTCCAAGAATCTATATTCTCAACCAACAACCGTTGGACAAGTACTTTCATGATTTTAGCAAATACAGCGACCAATGATTGCTTATCACAAATCATAAACTCCATGAACGAGTATGATGGATTATTCAGTCTTATCACCGCTATTATCACCTGCAAAACTGTACATCTTTGCCTGTCTATGGGAATCGAATCAACTATGGACAAAATACGCATTTTTCAGTCCATTACATCTATTGTTTCAATCCGTGACGACCTCACCGGAGTCGTAATTCGAAGCACAATGCTGGATTTGTAAACTCACCAATAATATCAACCCACGATGAGCTTGAATTGCCGAGTCAACCAGGTTTGTCATGATTATTTTCTTCATTTATGCAGAACAATACTTCTTTAGGAATCCAAAGGAATTGTAACCAATGAAGGACCTCCAATGATCAGTTCCTACAAGTAATGCACGTTCTTTCAGATTTTGTTGACTTATTCTGACTTGTCATCACGATTATCGACGGCATGCTATAAATCTTTGCCAATCACTTGGCATCGAACCAAACAAGGATGACATACTCTTCTTTCAATCCATGACAACCTTAGTTTTAATTCTTGACGACCTAACATTGGTGATTCATACTTCTCTCCATAGCCATGGCGACGAAACCAACCGTTGGTCAAACACTTTCATGATTAAGCAAATGACAACCATCATTGATCACTTGTCAGAAATCATAAACAACGTTTCAGGACTATGATCGATTATTTAGACTTATCACCACAATTATAGGCAACAAAACTATGCATGTTTGCAAATCAACGGGTCTCAAACCAGCTAAGGATGCCATTTTTTTTAGTTTTAATCCATGATGACCTATGCTGAGTTGTATTGGCTCTGTGATATTCCAATTTTACAAAACTCTAGCCGTGTGGAATTTCTATATGTGATAGATCGGTTTTTTTTTTTTTTTTTTTTTTGAGAGAATAGTGGTTTTTTTTTTTTTTTTGAACTAGTATTTTTTTTATGAAAAAGATCATCTTGTTTTAGAAAGATAAGCTTGTTTTGAATGATCAGCTGTTTTATAAAGAAGAACATATTTTTTTTTTAAGGATAATTTTTTTTTAAGTTATCTTGTTTTCAATTTTTTTTTTTTTTTTCAAATATAAGGTGTTTTTGGAAAGATAAGCTATGTTTTGAAAGATTTGTTTTTTTTTTTAAATATAAGTTTTATTTAAATTATGCTTTTTTTTTTTTTGAAAGATCAGCTTTTTCTTGAAATATAAGTTTTCTTTTGAAATATAGGCTTTGTTTGAAAGATAAGCTTTTTCAGACCAACAACCTTCTCACAACCCATTAACTCTCACGAACATCAACTATTACAACGACTATAATTTTTATCTTTCTCGGACTTATCCAATTAACAAACCTTCACGATCTTGAATTTCCAGAGACTCCTAAAATAACCCGTGGACACTTGCATCCAAACTATGAAACACTAACAACTGTCGCTTATTCTTATGATTGATAATCTCTACCATTGATCTTTTGTGAAATACTCGCATGATTGAGAAAAATAACCACCAACGTTCACTTCTCACAAGTCATAAACAACGTCAGCAGACTATGATCGGTGATTAGAGTTCTGTGCATAGCCATCGGCGACAAAACCAATTGTTGGTCAAATAGTTTCATGATTAAGCAAATGACAACCATCATTGATCACTTATCGAAAATGATAAACAACGTTTGAAGACTATGATCGATTATTCAGACTTATCACCACAATTGTAGGAGACAATATACTTGTTTGCCAATCAAGGGGCGTCAAACCAGCTAAGGATGACATTTTTTTAGTATTAATCCATGATGACCTATGATGAGTTGTATTGGCTTTGTGATATTCCAATTTTACAAAACTCTTGCCGGGTAGAATTTCAACTTTTGTTTAAATGATCATTTTTTTTATGATCAGGTTTTTTTAAAATATAATTTTTTTTGTTGGAAGATCAGCTGTTTTATGGAAAGATTTTTTTTTTTTTTTGACAGAAAAACTTTTTTTTTAAGGTTTTTTTTTTTTTTTTATGTGAAATATATGATTGTTTTAAAATATAAGTTTTGATTTTGAAATATAATCTTTTATGTGAAAGATAATTTTATTTTGAAAGTTCATCCTTTTTTTTGAAAGATCGGTTGTTTTTCAAATATTAGCATTTTTTTAAAGATAGGCTTTTTTTTTTTGAAACATCAATTTTTTTTTATTTTTTATTTTTAAGGAGAAGCTATGTTTTTGAAATATAAGCTTTGTTTGGACCATAATCTTTTTTTTTCCTTTTAATGATTGGCTTTTTCTGAGCAACAACATTCTCACGTCAACCATTAGCTCTCACGAACATCTACTATTACAACGACTATGAATGTATATTTTTTTCTTAATTCTCGAATTTGCAACCCTTGATGATCTTGAATTTCGAGGGACTCCTAAAATAACCCATGCATGCTTACATCCAACTCTCTAAAATAACCCATGCATGCTTACATCCAAATTGTAAAACACAAACATCAGTCGCTTATTCTTAGAATTGATAATCTCAACCATTGATCATTTGTCAAATACTCTTATGATTGTGAAAATTAACCACTAGCGATCACTTCTCACAAATCATAAACAACATCATCAAACTATGATCGACGATTCAGACTTCTCTCCCCAACCATGGGCGACAAAACCAACCGTTGGTCAAACACTTTCATGATTAAGCAAATGACAACCATCATTGATCACTTATCACAAATCATAAACGACGTTTGAAGATATTCAGACTTTTCACCACAATTACAGGCGACAAAATTGTACTTCATTGCCAATCAAAGCGTCTCAAACCAGCTAAGGATGTCATTTGTTTTAGTTTTATTAATCCATGATGACCTATGCTGAGTTGTATTGGCTTGGTGATATTCCAATTTTACAAAACTTTTGCCATGTGGAATTTCAACTTGTGTTGTGCTCATTTCAAAATATAATTTTTTTTATCAGCGATTTTATGGAAACATAAGTTTTTATTTTTTTGAAACAACAACTTTTTTTTAAAGATCAGTTTTTTTTTTTTTTTTTTTAAAATATATGCGTGTTTTGAAATGTAAGTTTTGTTTTCGAAATATAAGCTTTTTTGTGAAAGATGAATTTTATTTTTGAAAGATCATCAGCTTTTGGAAGATAAGTTTTTTTAGAAACATAAACTTTTTTAGAAAGTTAAGCTTGTTTTGATAGATCAGCTCTTTTACGAGCGATCTTTGCATGCCAACGATGGCTACAAAATTTTATGCTCCGGGCTTCAAACCACAATGTTGTATTTGTAAACTCGCCAATAATATCAACCCACGATGACCTTGAATTCCCGTGTCAAACTAGTTAGTCATGATTGTTTGCTTCATCTATGCAAAACAATACTTCTGTAGTAATCCAAAGGAATTGTAACCAACAAAGGACGTCCAATGATCACTTCTCACAAATCATGGACGTCCTTTCAGACTCTGTTGAGTTCTTATGACTGTCATCAAGATTATCAATGGCATAACTGTAAATCTTTGCCTATCGCGAATTCCTATTTCAACAATACCAAGAACATTTTATGCTCGTTACTTTGAAACACAACAATGTATTTTTAAAGTGGCCTGTTAGAATAAGCCAAGACATCCCTATATTCCCTTGTCGGGCACCATAACTCTCGATTATTTACAATATTAGTGAAAAATCAGTAAAATCTTTTCGAATCCGAGGGAATTCTATCGAATAAAGGACGACATTCATAGTTTAAAATTCACAAGAATCTTTGTCTCAATTGATTCCCCAACAGTGAACTTCGTGCTCAACAATACTTCCAACAATTAGTGCTTTCGACATGAGCACCTTTCTCCCGCAATTGTTTATTCTTAAAATTCTTTAAATAACACCTCTTGATTACCATCAATTCCCGAGTCTAGCAGAATGTCTCATCATGACATACATCTGACATACGAAAAAACAACAATGGTCTTACCAATGATGACATACGTTCTTCTTAAACTACAACAATCTTAGTTACGGTCAATACTTTGACGGACAAGCTTCTCACATCAACCATTAACTCTCACGAACATCAACAATTACGACGACTATTAGTTTTTATTTTTCTCAAACTTCTCCAATTAACAACCCTTGATGATTATGAATTTCCAGGGACACCTAAAATAACCCATGCCTACTTACATCCAAATTGTGAAACACTAACAACAGTCTCTTATTTTTAGAATTGAGAATCTCAACCATCTATCATTTGTCAAATACTCTCTTGATTTAGAAAAATAACCACTAGTGATCACTTCTCACGAATCATAAACACCAGCAGACTATGATCGATGATTCAGACTTATCTCCATAGCCATCGGGTACAAAACTATATATCGTTGCCAATTATGGGCACTAAAAGGACGAACCATGCCATAGGTGTTTTCTTTGTCTCAATTCATAGTGACCTATGCTTATGCTGAATAATACTTGCTTCGTGATATTCAAGTTTTGTAAATATATTTGCTTTTTTGGAAAAATCAACTTTTTTGGAAATATAATTTTTTTTGAAATGTGAGGTTTTTTTTATTGATCAGCTTTTTTTGAAAGATCAGCTGCTTTTTTAAAAGATCATGTTTTTTTGAAAAATCAGCCTTTTTTAGAATTTTTTTTTAATAAAATAAGCTTTTTTTGAAATAAATGTTTTATTTGAAATGTAGCCTCTTTTTTTTTTTTTTAAGACTAGTTTTTTTGAAAGATAAACTTATTTTGAAAGATCAGCTTTTTGTGATTGATATGTTTTCTTTTTTATATAAATTTTTTTGAGAGATCAGCTTTTTTAGAAATATAGTTATTTTTTGAAATATAAGATTGTTTTGGAAGATAAACTTTTTTTGGAAAGATAACTTTTTATGACCAATCACCTTCCCACATGAATTATTAACTCTCACGACCATTAACAATTACAACAACGATTTATTTCAATTTTTCTCAGAATTCTCCAATTAACAACTCTCCATGGCCATGAATTTCCAGGGTCACCTGAAATAACACATGCCTTCGTAGATACAAAATGCGAAAGAGCAACATTGGTCGCTTATTCTTTGAATTTTTAATCGCAACCATCGACCATTGGTCAAATACTTTCATGATTAAGCAAACACAATCAGCAGTGATCATTTCTCACGAATCATCAACAATTTTTGCAGACTATGATCAATTATTCAGACTTGTCGCCATAGTTATCGTCAACTAAACTATACATCTTTGCCAAAAACACAATCAACAATGATCATTTCTCATGAATCATTAACAATGTTTGCAGACTATGATCAATTATTCAGACTTGTCACCATAGTTATCGTCGACTAAACTATACATCTTTGCCAATCAAGGGGCATCAAACCAACTCAGGAGCCATACTGGCTTTATGATATTCCAGTTTTATAAAACTCTTGCCGGCAAGTGAAACATTATGTTTGTATGAATCCAGAGGAATTCTAACCTACAAAGGACAACGACCAATGATCACTTATCAGAAATCATAAACATCCTTTCAGACACTGATTAATTATTTCGACTTGTCAACACAATTATTGTTGACAGACTATACATCTTTACCTATCAATGATGGGCATCAAACCAACCAATGATGACATACGCATATATCAATCCAGGACAGGCTTGGTTTTAATTCATGACGACCTAAGCTCTAGCCGTGCGGAGTTCTTTCTTGCTTGTGTCAACTACAAGGATCTTAGTTACAATCAATACTTTGATCAATAACCTTCTCATAGTAACCATTTAACTCTCACGACCATAAAAAATTACAAGAATAGTTCATTTCTATTTTTCTCAGCTTCTCCAATTAACAGCCCTCAATGACCATGAATTTCCTGCAACACCCGAAATAACCCCTGCCTACCTACATCCAAATGCGAAACACTAACACCTGTCGCTTATTCTTAGAATCTATAATATCAACCATCAACCATTGGTCAAATACTTTCCTGATTAAGCTAACACAACCATTGAAGCTCACTTCTCACGAATCATAAACAATGCTTGCAGATTTTGATCGATTATTCAAACCTGTCACCATAGTTATCAGGTAGCAAACAACTAAGTATGCCGTACATATTTTTCTTTTTCTTTTTTCTTTTAATCCATGGTGACCTTTGCTGAATCGTATTGGTGTTATGACATTGCAGTTTTATAAAACTCTTTCCGTACAGAATTTCAGCTTATGATTGGATGATGGATGACTTTGATAGACCCAAAAATAAAAATAAAAAAATTGCGAACTTCGCAGGTCAACCATGAGAAAAACATTTTGTGCGCATGACTTTGAACCTCGCTGATATATTTGTAAGCTCGCGAATAATGACAACCCACGATGACCTTGAATTCTCCAGTGAACCACCATTACTCGAATATTTCTGTCATCTTTTCTAAATAGAAAATCTTTACAATTTCAAGAAAATTCTAACCAACGAAGGATGACTTTCATATTATTGAATTCACACTAAACTTATTGACCGATACTCCAAGAGGCAAAATCCACACTTAACAAAACGAGCATACTCAGTGCTCATGTCTTTCAACAAAAACGATCCCCTTTGATTTTTTATTATTAAAATTCCTTAAATGGAAACCCTAGATTACTATGAATTTCCGAAGTGAACTAGAATAGCTCATAACATTACATACGTCTGGCAATACGAGCAATAATTAGTGCTTATAACTTTCATCAACTGCAACTATATATCACGATTGTTTATTCTTAAAATTCCTTATACAAAAACCCTTGATGACCTTGAGTTCCGAAGTCAACTTTTGTAACTCGTCATGTCATACATCCAATATATGATAAAAAACAAGGTCTAACCAATGATGACATACATATTTTTTATTTTATTACAACCTTTGTTGCAACCAATTACTCTGATCAACAATCTTCTCACATCAACAATTAGCTTTCATAACTATCAATAGTAACCACGCCGATTTAAAACAATCATTCATAGACTTCTCAAATTAACAACCCTCGATGACCATGAATTCGCGGGGGCATCCAAAATGTGACACAACTACTATGGTCATTTATTCCTAGAATCCACAATCTGAACCAACAAACATTAGTGAAATACTTTAATGATTAACGCAGATACAACCAACAATAATCACTTCTCGCAAATCATAAACAAGCTTTACTGACTGTGATCAATTATTCATATTTTTCAATTTGCACGAATCTTAGTCTCAATTGATTCTCCAACATGCAAAACCCACGCTCAACAATACTTGCAACAATTAGTGCTTATGACTTTCGACAAGAACACCTTTATCCCACAACTGTTTATTCTTAAAATTCTTTAAGTAACGCCCTATTATGACCATGAATTCCTGGCCAGAATGACTCATCATTACATACATCTGGCATATGGAAAAACAACGGTCTAACCAATGATGAGATACGTTGTTTTTAAACTACAACGATCTTCGTTTCAGTCAATACTTTGACCAACAACAATCTCACATCAACCATTAACTCTCAAGACCGTCAACAATTACAACGACGATTTATTCCCATTGATATTATGGGAATTGTTTGAATCGGTTATGGAGACGTGCATCTCGATCTTATTCCCCATGTAAGTTCTACCATTTGCCCCATCCATTAAACTAACTTTGTTGCTAATCCTAATTTCAATTGGAGAGAGGAAAGAGAACAAGAAGAAGAAGATGTGATTCTCTAATGCCAGCTGGAATGATTTCAATGATCACATCGATTCCAGAACTCAGGTTGACCCCTCTCTCTCGCATCCCTCTTTTCTTTTACCTTCACTAGGTTGTGATATTGATGCCATTTACCTTGTGTCCGATACTGATATACTTGTCTGCCAAGTTAAATACATCTTTAGTAGATTGTGTATTATAATGTGATGGTGCACATCAAAAGCGTGAATTCATCAATGAGCACCTGGGTGTATCCCATTTTTCAAATCTGGATTTAGTCAGATAGAAAACTAAACCCTTTCTTTTCAATTGAAATGTATGTATTTTCATAATGTTGAGTGAGAACAAGCATATATGATTTTGGTTCTAAGATCATGGAAGTAAATTTGACCTAATGCAGGATCTCATTAAGAGTAGAGAAATGGAGTTTCTCAATGGATCTTTAGCTGTTGCCATGACTAAAGCTATGCTGCCTCCTGTGGAAACCATGAGCCTTTTTTCCGACTCATTTTTTTTCCCATTTGCATCTTAAATGGGGCGTATTATATGCTTACACTTGTTCTGATTGAGAGAAGTTCAAGGGCAGCAACGATAGGTTGACTTGATCGCTTTGTGAAATATCTGAGTTGCTTTCATTCTTTTGTGGCACCTTGGTTGGCCTTTATAGCGTCAATTGGGTGAATAGCAGGAAAGCTCCAAATGGCCTTGCTCATATTCGATCATTGATGATTTGGTTCTATTAGTACCCTCACCATATGTTTGCAGGGCTCATATTTGATCATTGATGATTTGGTTCTATTAGTTCCCTCACCATATGTTTGCAGGACCCATAGTTATTTGTGGGTTAAGTTCTGTTATTCTTATCTTCTAAAAAAATTAATATTGATCACTAAATCCATAGGAATCTGAGCACGTTTGGGGGTACGTGTAGCAATACAGTATTTTCATATTTCACTTTGCCTGTTGGATTAAGAACTTTTCTTATTTCATGTTGACGAACATTCATACTCTTTGCCTGTTGGATTAAGAAAATTTCTTATTTAATGTTTACAGCCTTCATACTCTTACAATCATCCAAGTTTTTTATCAGCTTGGGCAATTTTCTTCTACATCATGGTATTTATGGATGTGGTTGGTTAAGTGTTGATCAGATTGCATTCTAGTTGAAAATTTGAGTTCAGTACAAAACTTCTACTTATTCTAGTGATAAAAAAAAACAAAAAAAAAGCTTGTAGATATTGTCATGCTTAATCTCAGTTTGGTTTTGGCATTTTGTCGTGTTGGTTTAGTCGCTCCCACATGTACGTACTATTAGAACCAAGCCAGTGATTTTATGATCAAGGATTGTATGTTTCCTATTACATCTTGAATACTTAATGTCGTAAAAACTAACAGTGAATAAAATGATGTCAATTCTATTTCGAAGGGGGTTAGTGTGCGAAAGGAGTAAATTGATCAAATGGTGGCCACTTATATGAAAACCCAGCATACAGATGAGGAAAAAAGAAGGGAAATGAAAATCTAGGTTCTAGACAGAATCTACAAAGGAAAGCCCCTTTTTATTCTTAGCTAACCAAACAAAGGAGGTTGGATTAAATGATTGACCTGCTTTGACCGCTCCATTAAAGGTTAGGTTTCCAAGTGGTCTTTCCGATTTATGAATATACAGATTTAGACACAGGTTAGTATTGGGGTGGGAAGGTTCCCACCCCTTCTCTCTTTCTCGTTTTATAATAAGCCACGAGGACATGAGTGAAAATTTGGATATTTGAAGTTAAAATGAGAGTTGTAGACTCCAATTCTTACCTTTCACTACAAAATATACCATCATGGCCGTGGTCATCATCATCAAATCCACTCTTAATTACGTGGATTCTGTTCTTCAACTTCAATCTATTCCGTGCCAAATCCTTTGATAGGTTATTGTTATCAGGGAAGATTTCAGAAAGGAAATTTTATGAAATAACTAAGCTTAAACTCTTATTAAACAGTTTTAAGAAGAAACATAATGAAATGATAGCAGAGGAGTTCGTATATTTGTTAAAGAAAACACTCCAAATGATGATAGTGTCAACCATTTTGAAGATATCGTCATTCTCCTGAGACTTTTCTTCTTCTTGTGGCTTGCTCCATGTCCACCTGATGCCTAATAAGATAAACCTTATTGCACGTTCTACAATAGTATTTATTCCTACCTCGAGGGGAAAATCTTATCTTTCCTTCTTCTTACTCTTCTTCATGCTCTATCTCATTCTCCTCACCTAAATCAAATTCCTCGAATATAGTTTTCCTAAAGTCTTCTCTGCTGAAAAACATCAATATGTATCAACCATAAACATCCAAATACCATCTATATCCAAATGAGGTTCTATCACATAGTATATTATAGATAATAATAAGAGAAATAATCAGGTGAGAACTGTTCTCGCGGTTTAAATCATGAGAACTATAAGTGGGGCCCACCTATCACCCAATTCAAACCTTTCAATGGACAGGGACCCACTTGATAGTCAAACGCCCAAAGGTTTGGCACTAATGAGAATGAACTGGACCGTTTGATCGACTATATACCCGTACGAATGGATTGAGCTTGTCGGCCATGGATGAAGGGGTTAGAAGCATGAGATTGAGGCCAAACTTGATATTCAGGGTGGTCCCATATAGATGTTAAAATCCCCACCGGTCCCATTTCAAAATGAGGCCCCCAATGGACCCCACAAAAAAGTTCTTACAGTGACTCCGTGAGAACGGTTCTCATTGGATCACATCCCTAATAATAGTACCCGTATCTCAAGAAAAAGAAAAGGAAATACCAAACAATTTAGATGAAATCCGCATAAAATGGCAAACTGCAAAAAAAGAAAAAGTTAATTCGATGACAACTACTCATCAAAGGAAGTCAATTAATGCATGTGTCGACCATTGGAGAAGAAAAGGGGGGGAAAAAGTTGTAAGAAGTTGATGATGTCCTCAACCGACTTGATTATGTCGTCAACTAAGTTCATGATATTTTCAATTTAGGTATTTTTGTCAAAAAATATGTGAATGATTCTGCGTCATTTCGATATTTTAAGCTTAATTATTTCATAAAAAATGCTTAAAATTTGATTTTTAGAAAGTATAAAATCTTTCGCTCATTTTTATATAAAAAAAAAGAGTATATGAAAATTTGGATATTTCAAAAGAAGTACATAAAATCTTCCACGATCTTTTCAATCAAGTCCTCTCCATAAAATTCTTTGAGTGATGACAAAATACCCTTTCCTTATAACGTGTGTTTTTGTCTTTTCTTGAACTCTTTCCTCTCCAAAACTAACCGTTTTGATTTTGATGATCATAACCATTCAATGGAGCTAGTTTTTTGTCATTTGGAATCTTTTTTTAACCATCCATGCATAAAGGCAGTTAAAGCTAGCCTCACTAGGACATTTGGGTATGATTTCTTTTAATTGATTTTTTAAGGAATAATTTGTCATTTCTCAAAAAAAAAATCTTATGGAGAGAATTGTTTGAAAGAATTGTAGGAAATCTCTGTACTTTTTTGAAATATTTAGATTTTTATTTACTTTTTTTGAAAATGAACCAAAAGTTTTACCTAGGCCTGTCAATGGGACAGGTCGGGCCTGAGCTTGAGTTGTCCAATCCCGTCCTGAAAATAGGACAGGCCTGCTGGGTGTTGCCCAATCTCGGCCCTAAATTGAACGGTCCTACATCAAATCCTGTCCCGTATGGGCCTGGGTTGGGACAGGGCCAGACCTGGGCTTAGCCCGATCTTGAACATAAGCAAAATATTCTCTAATTATTCCTACTGTCACCAGACACCTGGTGTGAACCGGACTTTAAACGCTCCTCCTTTTTTCCAAGCTTGGGACCGGCAATGCAATGCAACAATTACAAGCAACATGGTTGAGTAAAAAACTTTTTTTTTTTGGCTGGTGACAGTAGAAAATCAATAGAAATGAATGAGTATCCTATAGGCTATATGGGTCAAGTAACGTGGGAATGGTTAAAACTTTTTTTCTATTTTTTTTTTTTGCCGGTGAAAGTCGAAAATAAAAAAATTAATAAAATAAATGAGAATGAGTATCCCATATGGGTCAGGTAATGTAAAAAAGAAATCAACATAAATTATTTTTCTTTTAATATGTCTAAAACATCAGTTAGTGCATTCCTATCATTGTCTAAATCATCAATCCTAGTTGGGTTATGACTAAACCAATCTTGGGTACAAACTAATGCTTCTACTGTATCTGGTTTTAAAGAAGTCCTATGTGGATCAAGTACCCTCCCTCCGATGCTAAATGCCGACTCTGAAGCAATGGTAGAAACTAGAATAGCTAAAATATCACGAGCCATATGAGATAAAATAGGATACTTAGTTGAATTTAATTTCCACCACTGTAATATATCTATCGTGTTATCTTTTTCTGTAGACTTGTTATCAAAATAACGATCTAATTCTGTTTTTTCTTTAACAATTGCCTTATTAGCGATTTCATTTCGATACTTTAAAAAAAGAGAACGAACCTTTCCATGTCCATCATCACCAACCTTTCTTTTAATTTGCCTACTAGTTTCATCATTTTTATCTACTATCTGATCACTTTCTTGGGCACCAAATCTCACACGATACTTCTCATACATCTTTTTAAATATATTACGAGCTTCAATCATACGAGTATTTCTATATTCCATTATTTCATATGATATCTTAAAAACCCATTCCAAACACACTATCTTAGAGGAGGGATCAAGCAATATGGCTATTTCAAACATTTAATTATAATTCTTCCAATATTTATCAAAATTTTCCATCATCACTTTAGCCATTCTTGCAGAAACAAAATCAAAATCACTTAATTTTTGTACCAACTCATTATGTATTGTACAAACTTTAGGTAAAAAGGTATATATAGTTGGATACTTTCTAGCAGAGAATCTATTTGTAGCTTCATAGGACCTTTCCAAAAAATCATTAAGAGTAGCAACCTTGTCCCATTCCTCATCCGAAGGAATCAGAGTCTTACAGTGTAAGTCATCTGTTAGAGATAGATAAAAAAAAACATCTCCAAAATACAATGCTGAAGATACCTTAAGAGATGTGGAGTTCCATCTAGTTTGAACATCAACAGGCAATCCCCTTGTAGAACTTACCCCTTTCACACTAACAATATCACGAAACTGATGTATACGATTAGAGCTATTCTTAATGTATTTAGGTAATATAAAAAAATTATCAAAATTAATTTGGAGCGGGCCGGGCCGGGCCTGAACGGGCTGGGTATCCTCTGCCCAGTCCCAGTCCCAGTCCCATTTTGGCCGGGATTTTGCTATAATTAACCAAGCCCAACCCACTGGGCTCAATTTTTTTTAAAAGCCCTATATTTTTGGACTTGAGACGGGCCGGGCCGGGCTGGGCTTTCTACCCGTCTCAATGCGTCCCATTAACAAGCCTAGTTTTACCCCTTTTTGGAAATTTCCCTTTTGTTAATATTTCCTTCCATGTCCTCTTTTTTCTATTGTGGGTTTGAATTGAAGGGTGGATAAAAAAAGGAGGGTTGAAGTAGGTTGCTAACTAGCGTAAGATTTTGTCAAAACCCAAGACAAAATATATATAATTTATTTTATATTATAAGTTTTAAAATAAAAAATTATAATATTGAATGTGACCTAAACCGTAGACGGATAGGGTCAGATTTAACCCGACCCGTATAGGAGACTACGCGTTCCTAAACCTGACAAACTCAAAACATCCGTTCTTTTACAGTGGGCCGCTGGCGCTGGCTCTTTCCCTCTGGGAATTTTGTTCTTCATTCGTCCCTCCGTTACTATGTGTATTTGACTGGCTGGAAATGTCAGCGTGTGTGCTATTGTGCTATATACTACATTACCTACTGCCCATCCTCTGCTGTCATACAGATACAGATCATCCCTCCAACTAAAATGACCTCAATTTTCACCTAATATTTCCAATGTGCCCAAGTTCGTCCCAATCTTCTAGTTGCAACACTGTACTATTAAGGGGCGAAGAATGGGTATCTAATCTATAGCTCAGCGATATGAGTGGGTGGGTGTATGAGTTTGAATCCTCACTTCCATATCCACTCTCACCAACTTAAATGCAAGGACCCCTAACTTAAAAGTGAGGGCCCCTACCCATCTCTCACTAACTTGGTGAGAGTGTCTCTCATAGGAGCACCTCCCATATATATATATATATATATATATATATTGGTTGAAGAATGGGTTAGCGATACCCGAAATAACCTTTGTTGCGTACATGTTGAAGTTAGACCCACATTTGACCCATTTCTAAAATGGTCCGATAATCTCAATTTGCATTCAGTGTTGAGCAATTGAACTTGACCTGCATTACGAACATTCAATGTGGGTTGTCCATTTAACGTAATCTGACCCAACCAAACATATAGAATTGCTGCACAAGCCCAATTCACTTCAGTCTTCAAGTATGTATTAGCTAAAATAAACCCCAAAGTACAAAGTTGTTAAAACCACTTATCTATCTAAATCTTTACATATCTATAGGTCAACTTTAATCCAACCCATTTAAATTGGTTTTACAGTCAGTTTTAAACTGGCCCATTTTATTACGGGCTAAATTTATCTCAACCCATGATGGACCCATCTACGATGCAAGTCAAATATGGGCTGAGTCAAATTTCCCCACCCTAACTATAAAGGCCCACCTCTGAATCTTGGATAGCTTAAAAGCTTACCTTCTTATATTCACATTATTTTTTAACGGTAATGCAAAAATATATTAAGAAAAAAAGAAAACTTAAGCCAAAAAAAAAAAAAAAGAAAAGGAAAAACCAGCTTAGTTACAGGAGACATATACAAAAACATCTTAAACAACGTAAGATCAGTTACATGTAAAAGACTTGATTACATTAAAACAGAGAAGATTTAATAGTCGAACTCCCGTCAAATTGATCAAGTATAAGCATGATTAAATAGAAAACAAAAGCAATTGAAAATCATAGGATCAATCCAAGCGTAAGGTCATGGTGGGACAATTATTTACCATATAAATCTTAGAAGTGGGCCACACAGACACTAATGTTGGTGGCATCTTCGTTATTTCAACCTAAAAAACGAAGTCCTGAAAACAGAAACTACGCGCTTTCCTTTTCCACGCAAGCGACACGCCGTTTTCAACGCCCGGGAAATTTTTTGTGAAGCGTCCCTGGCAATATTTTGTGTTGGGTTACACATGTATGGGGCAGGAATTGGGCAATCTGAAGTTGGTCATAACAACAGTATGGATTATGAACTGTACTTTATTTATTTATTTATTTTGGTAAAAGGATTATGAACTGTTAAGGAACGATTAGATGCCATGATCTCCTACATTGGAAATTTTTGTGAAGGACCTCTGAACTCGGATCAGTCGTAGAAGCCTATAGTCTTGGATTACAGACTCATGGGCTCATCTAGTACAAATGGAAAATCCAGGTAAACTGTAAGCGCAGACTGAAACAGGTGATATGAAAGGGCATTAAGTGCTACTAAAGGTACATGGAAGAAATGATCAAAGGCGATGCCTTTGCCAGAATTAGTAATTGTGTGAAAAAGAAGGTGGAGCGGTGATTCATTGCAAATACTAGCTTTGCTTATGATCTCGTTGACAAATGCCAACTTCTTGGGCCAAGCCTCAATTTCTCCGAAAAGCAGAGAGTAGAAACCCCACACATTTTAAAATTTTGAAACTACTTTCTCCATTTGAGATTCAGAAACATACAAGGAACTGAAATCAATGGTAGACATATACACACATTTTTATCTATGTAGTTGCTTGGTCATTTGCACTCTTTTTCCTTCTCCATTACATGAACTATGACATGAATTCAAAAGAAAAAAAAAAACCCAAAAACAAATTACAAGATAAAATCAACAAAACAATCAACACAGAAGCTGCACTGAATCATTAAAAAGAAACATTGCTGACCTTGCTACTTCATATGAATCACCAGTGACCTCCAATCCGCTTGACCACTCTGAGGCATGTCAATGAAAATGCTTGCTTCCTCAATCCGACAATTTTGGCTCCCTTCACTTAATCCTACCATATTTTGGCTTCCTCCGTTTACACTGAGCTAAAGCATTTTCTTTATTAAAGGTGAATTGGATGCAACCCGTACAGTAACCCCCACTTGAATGTTTTGATGGGACAGAGTTCTGTATTTTCCCCATGAGCTTGCAGCTGTGTGGGAATCAGAAACGACTCTAAGTTGGACACTGTTTATCTATTTCTCCTATCTAATGTGATTTCCAAAACCATGGCACCCAAACACAGAGCAGTACAGTAATCTTCCAAGTTGCAAAGCATTAAAAAAAATGCAATACTGGGAGCATCTAAAAATGCATGAGAGACTGAAATACCCATTCAGATGGTATTATTCTCCTTGTGGCTGGAGCTCTGCGGCGTTTTCCTCTCCCTGAAGCTCAAGCTCTGAACAAAACTCGGCAGACAACACTGGGTTGCCTTCAGTGTTTCCTCTTTCTCCTGTTTGGGATCTATATTTGGAGTTCTCTCACTGCTGCATATGGAGTTGAGTTGAGACACGCAAGGGGACTTCTCTGATGATTTTTGACAAATTTTGCCAGCAGTTTGGTCTTCACTGTTAACTTGTTCTTCTTGCAGACTTTCTTTGAGGAGTTCAGACAATCTCATTTTCTTATCAGTTGGAGAAGATTCAGGCTTGGAGTGTGGTAATCCATCTGAGAAAGAAACTTCATTGAGTTGAGGTTTTCCCAACGTGTTTCTCTGATAGTTTGGACTGTTGCTGCCAGATGGAATATAATCTGCATGGAAGAAAATGCATCCTGAAGTAATGACTATGGCCAGAGAAGTAATATCAGAAACAAAAAACATAGCAAAGCATAGTGATTTCTTTTTTAAGAAAAAATGCCACATTGAAATCACATCTTCTATAGATTGAGAGGGTGTATATGGCAGATGCTTTAGCCAAACTATATGGCATATTGAAATCAGCAAACTATATGGCAGATGCTTTACCCAAACAAGGGCTTGAGAGAGTGTGTTGTATGGGTCAAACGGATGTTGATAGAAGTTCTGTCAGAACTTAAGAGTCCCCAACCCAAGACACATCTCGCTGTAGAGAGGGTGAAGCTCGCCATACCGAGAATGGCGCTGAATGCCCAATTGATTCAGGACTCTATGTGAAAGTTTGAGATTGACTACTATTCTGATTGGATTATTATTAGGAGTCTTAAATACAGATTTGGGGCTATATATTGAGTGTTATTCTCAACCCAAAGAGACACAGATCATCTCTCAAGTTCTGAATTAGTTATCTAATTGAGAGAAATTTTCTCTAGAGATTTTTAAAGGGTTGTGCTGCCAAGTATTCTAGAGAGCCAAGTTCTTCTGCATCATTTGTAGAAGATTATCTTCTAACTAGAAGATTTGAGGAGTCAAGCGCGAGATTGAGTCTGTTGCAATCAGCGGTGTGAAGTTGTTGAAGCGTGAAGCGACACAAGGTAACTTCAATCCTTAGGTATGGGATATCTGGGGAAGAAATCTGAGTTTTTTGTAATTGCGAGATTCATAGTGCTTGATTAAATCAACTTCAGATCCGTGGTTTTTCACCTGATTAGGGTTTTCCACGCAAAAATCTGGTGTCCTTGTGGTGTGTGCTTGTGATTTTATTTCCGCTGTATATTTATAGTTTTTGCACACTTTTTGGGCTGATTTATTGAGTTGACCAATCTAGTGATCTTGAACCCTAAACTTTTAATTGCTAGTAGAGCGGGTTGCACTAAGTTGTTGTGTTTGATCGAAAGAGATTTCTAGAATGGTACTCAATCGAAAAGGGAATCAACTTCTAAGCCACCTTTGCTAGATGGTTCTAATTATGCATATTGGAAACAAAGGATGATTGGGTTCTTTAAGTCCATCAATGATGATGTTTGGGATATTGTTGAAGAGGGCTACTCTAGACCAACAATTGTGGCTAATGGACAAACTATTCCTAAACCTAAAGCCCAATGAATTAAGGATGAGAAGCATGCCTCCAATTGTAATAACAAGGCGATAAATGGAATATACAATGGAGTGTCTGCTGAAGAGTTCCGTAGGATTTCCACTTGTAAAACTGCAAAAGAAGCATGGGAAGTCTTACAGACAGTGTATGAGGGTACAGACGCGGTGAAGCAATCTAAATTGCAAATACTGACTAAAGAATCTGAAACCATCATGATGGAAGAAGATTCGATCAATTTTATGCTAAGCTGAATGATATTATCAATTCTGTTTTCATTCTGGATGAGGAGATTCAAGAAAACAAGATTGTCAAGAAAATTATGAGGTCTCTACCTTCAAGGTTCAATTCTAAGGTTGACGCTATAGAAGAAAATAAGAATCTTAATACCCTCAAGGTCAACTAGCTGGTTGGAAATCTTCAGACATTTGAAGCAAACCGTTTGGATAAAAAAAAATCAAAAGAGAAAGGTATTGCTTTGAAAGCCAACTCAAAATCAAGAAAGAAATCTGAAAAGAAAATTGGGTCTGATTCTGAATCTAAGGCTGAAGATGATATGATTGAATTGTTTAATTGCTTCAAGAAGTACATGAAGTCAAAAAAAGTCAAGTGGAAGAGTTCTAAATTTGAGAAGAAGGATTCTGCGAAAGGAACTAAGTGTTTTGAGTGCCAAGGCTATGGACACTATGCTAATGAGTGTACCAATTAGAAAAAAAGGGTACAAAGAAAAAGGCTCTCAACGCAACTTGGGATGAAGAGTCATCATCAGAAGAAGAAAAAGATCATTCACTCGTTACTTAAGAAAATGTGAATGGCAAGTTTGTGGCTTTCATGGCTAAGTCTTTGTCTGACAATGATACTGATGAAGATCATAATGATGAGATGTTAGATCAAGAGAAAGATTATGAAGAGTTGTATCATACTACACATGCTGATTGCATCAGAATGACCAAGTATGGCAACAAGATTACTATCAAGTTTAAGGCTGCTCAAGAAGAAAATTCTGCATCGAAGATTGAATTAGAGCAAGCACTTAAACAGGTTCACCTCTTGGAAAGTCAGAGAAACTGTTTAGCTGACAAGTTGACTACTGATGGTCAAAAACTTGAGAAGGCTGAAAAAGAAATAGTAAATCTAAAGAAAGAGATAGTGATGATGAAAGCTGACAATCAAGACTTGCAAGGAAGACTGAAAATCACTCTGTCTAAGCTAGAAGTCAAACAGGCATCCCTAAACAAGATGAACACTGGTTTGAAGATTCTTACAAACATCTTATACAATTAGAAGTCTCCTTTTGACATAAGCGGTCTCGGTTACGATGATGGTGCATCCACTTCAGGTATTACAGGTAAAACAATTTTTGTTTCAAGTGTTGCACATACTACTCCACATGCTGCACATGTTACTAATCTATTGAGTAGTTTCAAGAAAAAGAATGTGTCACTCGCTGCACGCACATCCATGTGTCACCATTGTGGAAAGAAAGGACACATTCGTCCCCATTGCAAAATGCTGCAAAGTCTACCCAAGACCAAGTAACAATTTAGGTTAGAAAATCTAATTTGCCTAAGGAGTTTACTCACACTATGCTGAAAGATCAAACTACACAAGTGTGGGTGGCTACATATAAAAAGCTCTGATCAAGGAGGTCAAGCTCCCACCCCAATGCTGTTACAAAGATACATTCAGGGGGAGTTGAGATTGAGAGGGAGCTACTACATCCAGATTGACAGAAGCTGCATGATGATATTTGTTTGCCAATTATGGACAAATACAGGGAGAGAAGAATGAAGGCATGAGGAGCTTTACAAGCCAAGGCAATTTAAGATCTAAAAAGTTCAAGGTAAGGCAATTCACGATCTACAGTGCTGATTTCTTTTGTTTTAAAATTCAATGTATTTTGGGTTTTTATTTTGGGTAAATCATATTGTATAGTTCTAGGGAGATTTGTCAAAGAATTCCCGAAATGGGCAGATTGTAAG
Source organism: Persea americana (assembly GCA_029852735.1). Taxonomy (NCBI): domain Eukaryota; kingdom Viridiplantae; phylum Streptophyta; class Magnoliopsida; order Laurales; family Lauraceae; genus Persea; species Persea americana. The sequence goes on from CM056810.1 coordinate 91,113,884, forward strand.
GGTCAAACGGATGTTGACAGAAGTTCTGTCAGAACTTATAGTCCCCAACCTGAGACACATCTCGCTATAGCGAGGGTGAAGCTCGCTATAGCGAGAATGGCGCTGAATGCCCAGTTGATTCAGGACTCTATGTGAAAGTTTGAGATGGACTACTATTCTGAGTGGATTATTATTAGGAGTCTTAAGCACAGATTTGGGACTATATATTGGGTGTTATTTTCAACCCAAAGAGACATAGATCATCTCTCAAGTTCTGAATTAGTTATCTAATTGAGAGAAATTTTCTCTAGAGATTTTTAAAGGGTTGTACTGCCTAGTACTCTAGAGAGCCAAGTTCTTCTGCATCATTTGTAGAAGATTATCTTCTTACGAGAAGATTTGAGAAGTCAAGCGCGGAATTGAGTCTGTTGCAATCAGCGGTGTGAAGTCGTTGAAGCGTGAAGCGACACAAGGTAGCTTCAGTCCTTAGGTAGGGGATATCTGGGGAAAAAATCTAAGTTTTTTGTAATTGCGAGATTCATAGTGCTTGATTAGATCCATTTCGGATCCGTGGTTTTTCACCCGGTTAGGGTTTTCCACGCAAAAATCTGGTGTCCTTATGGTGTGTGCTTGTGATTTTATTTCCGCTGCATATTTATAGTTTTTGCACACTTTTAGGGCTGATTTATTAAGTGGACCAATCTAGTGATCTCGAACCCTAAACTTTCATGTGTCATCCGTTTAAAAAAGAGAGAGTGTATCCTTGGGTGGGTGTCATTTGGTAAGGGGGCGTGGGTTGGGACTTGGGGTACAATGATCTCGTGGCCTCTGTTTCTTGTTGTTTGTGTTGGGAAAATTCCACATCCCACATCACCCAAGTAATGGATTTCACAGGGCTTCATATACTTGTTTGGGCCTTCCACTTATCAGCTTAAGCGTTGGGTTGGTACATGGTATCTTACATGGTCTCTTCCTTTCTTTGTATTCCCCTTTTCTTTTAATGAAGTTACTTTTACCGATAAAAAAAAATCACTCTTCTACAGATTTCCTAACATAGGAGAAGCATTGGAGAGAGGGAGTTTCAGGATGATCATTGTAGATGAAGGCTTAGTTTAAGGATAATAGTTTTACCATTTGTAAATTTAACTACATTATTACTATTTACCTGAGTGGAACAGTAGAACACACAAAGCCACTCCAATGTAGATGGGATAAGGATTCAATGATGATTATGTGATGATGGCATTATTAATGTCGTAAGCTAAAAGAAATCATTTCTTAAGCTGAGCAGATGCTCAATAGAAAATTCTGTATTTCCATGCAAACTCACCTCCATTGACACTGATGAAATCATCTTCGCAGTCTGATTCTAACCAGGCCTGTGAATCAAAGAATGCTTCGTCTTTAGCACCTGTACCGGCACAGAAGCATATTTACAAAAAGGAGCAAAAATGAGTTTAAAAACCAGCAAAAGGGAGAGAGATAAGATAAGAAATCCATTACCATTTGGAAGGAAGCCCCAAGAAATAAGGATTCAAGGATTTTTATATGATTGGACCAAGATTATGAATGTTCAATCAAGATTATGAATGCAAAATTAAGAGAGCACGTCTTCTGGTGGTTCTTTTAAGATGTTCAATTAAGATGGGACCTATCTTTTAGTCATCTAAAGCTATCATGTGGTCGTTCTTTTAAAATGTGTTGGACTATTTATGTTCTGATATCTCACCAATTGATAAATTCTATTTATCTGATTGCTAGAAAAAAAAACTTAGACAATTGGACGCTTAAGATCAGCTAATATCAAAGAGTATTTGGAGCATTCATATTATTAACAGTTTGGAACACCAAAAGTGTGAACTGCGTCTTTAGAGGACCTAGAAAATGATTCAAAAAGGAACATCCTACATTTTCTTGGATTCCTAAGTTAACTGGTAGGAAAGCTTTGAACTGTTGAATTGAGAGCCTGGTGTCATTGGCATCTTTGGACTGCCACATTTTGATTAAGCTGAGCTTATTGTGCTTATCTCATTAAATAGGAGGACGTGAACACTTGCAGTAACAGGAACTTGGATTAACTGAAACATGATTAATTTAATAAAGAAAATAGCATCTCATAGAGTCAATGAGATGAGGAATTCATCAAAGACATGTCCCAAATATGAGAATTGCATGGATTAAATATACAAGATTTTCCCATTCTACTCAACAGGTATTTACTTGCCTTAAAACTGATCAAGGGAAGCATTTTGCTGCTCCCATCCCTTTGTACTTGTTTGACTACAGTGTGCAGTGGCAGCAAATGTACTACCGACATGCTTTAGTCACAATAATAAAAGAATTGACACACACTATTGTTTTAAAAACTGGAGGGGCTGGTTCAAGCAAGCTGGAGCAGATTCAAGTTTTACACCTTGTTTACATTATATTTCAAAATACACCCAACTTAAACCTTATTTCAACCATAACCCCACCCTGTGCTGATTTGAGTTTCTGTTGGGTTGGGTCAGGTCGGAGAGGTTTGAGTGGAGCCTGGCACATGTTGCACCCTATGAATGGGGATTTATACTAGCCAAAAACTAATGTTTCTAAAGTTAAATCTAATATGACACACCACAACGAAGCCACGGTTCAAGCTGGCATTTAAACCACAACTCTACAGATTCTGCACTTTTAAAACAGTACTTGCAACTATTGGTAAGAGTTTTTTTTTTTTTGGTACCACAACCGTGGGAGCTGGACCCAAGAGGGAGCCCGCATACACACGGGAAAGCAGCCCACTCAAGTAGGAAGGAAATCCGCACACGTAGGAAGAAAGCCTACACAAGTGGAAAAAGGAGCCTGTACAAGTGGGAAGAGGTGACGTACCCGTGTTCAAACCCTGGACAGTTATGGAAGCTGGACCCACTCAAAATACACCCAAAGTAAACCTTATTTCAACCATAACCCCACCCGGATTCAAAAATGAGATTTTGATTATAGACTCAAGCCCGAAAATGCCTTTGCTGATTTGAGTTTCTGTTGGGTTGGGTCAGGTTGGAGAGGTTTGAGTGGAGCTTGGCACATGTTGCACCCTATGAATGGGGATTTATACTAGCCAAAAACTAATGTTTCTAAAGTTAAATCTAATATGACACACCACAACGAAGCCACGGTTCAAGCTGGCATTTAAACCACAACTCTACAGATTCTGCATTTTTAAAACATTACTTGCAACTATTGGTAAGAGTTTTTTTTTGGTACCACAACCATGGGAGCTGGACCCAAGAGAGAGCCCGCATACACACGGGAAAGCAGCCCACTCAAGTAGAAAGAAAATCCGCACACGTAGGAAGAAAGCCTACACAAGTGGAAAATGAGCCTGTACAAGTGGGAAGAGGTGACGTACCCGTGTTCAAACCCTGGACAGTTATGGAAGAATTGACGCTCCTTACTACTCGAGTCACTCGAGTTAGGAGTCGTTCTTAACTATTGGTAAGAGTTGTTTGATGGAAACAACACCTACAAAGAGAAAGGTATGTAAGTTGAGAGCAAAAGGGAAAACAACAAATAGGGTTTGAAAAAATAAATAAATAAATAAAATAAAATCGATAGAGATTCTCATGACTGTTGAGAATTTTGTTGAGAATTGTATAACTAAATTTCTGAAATGATGTGGTTTGAGTTTAGCATTTGCTCGAGCAAAAAATAGAAAAATATATGGATTTTGCCCATACAGCTGCCCTAAGGCATGACATTCACCTGTCAGGCCTAGGTAACAAAATTGACTCTCTCTCTGTTGGCATATCCTCAAAATTTTAAATGGTATATTACATCCAAAACCCTAAATGGTATAGTACATGTTTCTCAATTTTGAATCTAATTAGATGTTAAACTGGATCGGAGTTTTCAAACATTTACATGGAGACTTCAACTTCTAATGAGTAAAGACTCTTATGAAAGACTCAAGGAGTTTTCAACTTGCTGAACCAATGTTGGAAGGAGTCCTCAACTACTTAAATAGGAGTGCAGATTTAGGCAATTGGAAACAGTTTGTTGATTTGAGCAATATCAATCTCGTCTGCTGAACCCAATCTATTCCATGTGTTTTTTTGGTTTTTTTTCTCTCTTTTAAGTTTAAGTGTTTTTCTCAACAATGTAGTTTTTTTTCTCGGTAGCTTCAAGCTCCATCCATGTAGGATTTACTTTATATATTCTTTTTTCAACATACGATTTTGTTTATCCTTTTTTTATGTTCAGTGTAATGATTTTGTGTAATTAGGATTTTTATTGTTCTGTGTTTATTTTTTGGGTCAGATTTTGCCGCATAGGTTATGTTTTTTTTATTGTTCATTGTAATGATTTGTTGTGATTAGGATTTTAATTTTTCCTGTATTTTGTGTTTTCTTATTGCTCAATATAAAGATTTTGTTTGATAAGGATTTTTATTGCTATAATAGGTTTTTTTTTTCTTTTTAAAGTTTAAGACTTATTTTCTCAACAATACATTTTCTCCTTTTAGGTACGATTTAGTTTATGTTTTTTTTATTCAGTGTAATGGGTTTGTGTGATTAGGATTTTTATTGTACTATTTTATTTCCCGGCTCAGATTTTGCCATATAGATTATGTTTCCTTTATTGTTCAGTGATGTGCATAGATATTAATTTCGTAACTTTTTGGCCGAAATGCAAAAAAATTTCGTTTCGGCAAGGTGGCTGAAATGAAATTTCAATGAAAACTTTTCGTTTTGAATGGCAATTTCAGCCGAAATGGTATTTTACCTTTTTTTTTTTTTTTACTTTTTATACACATATATTTTGTATTTTTTATATTTCCCTAAAATGTAATCCCAAAAAATTTAATCAGCATGGGTTAAATCTATATTTATTATATTTTTAATTTTTAGATTTTTTACATATATATGTATATTATTTTATTTTTCCCCCGAAATGTAATTGCGAAAAGTTTCGCTGAAATTCCGAATCAACCAAAACTTTTCATTTTAGAGGCCAGACTGAAATGGGGTTCTAAACAATATTGACAAATATAGTGATGTGGCACCTCGAGAGCACACCTCCATATTGCTTTAATATATATAATAATTTAATGGGGGCAGTCACACTTGCATCCACCTCTAGACTTTGCATTAAAGTCTTGAGTTTGCCTTCAAAACCTATGTGAAAATCTTGTGCCAACCCCAAAATCCACATGCAAGTCCTGGATTTGCACACAAAATCAAACTACCTGCGTGGGTCCACCTGCGTCAAATGAAAATCATAGGTCCATCCCTTTCCACAGTAGATGCCTGCCTGTCTATCAATGGGAGGAGATCAATTGAAAATATCCTCGTAAACATGGTGGAGCAAAAAATCAGCCATGTACCAATTTATCCAAGCCCTTGATTTAATGGACTTAGATTCTTTTTAGATTCGATCCAATGATAGATGAATGTTCAGTTATTATAAAATTAGGGTCGATGCCGATCATGGGATGACAAGATTATGAAAGGGATTACACGGATCAAAAGTGGGCCCAAGTGGGCACCATCTCAGAAGAAACATTTTCCTGCCAAATGGATCTTGCTCCGTGAGTGACCCATCGGCGCTTAGGTTCTTCAACTTAACCGGCGTAGGTAACAAAACATCATGACCATGTTTATCAGCCCCACGAGTCCACGACTTAAGAAACAAGCTATATTCTTTTATCTTATCGGTCAAGGCCTGATATCCGTTGATCTACATTTTTTTTTTTTTTTGTTGACCTGTTTGGCTTGAGTCCATAGGGCTCCAAAGATCCAAGTGGATGCTTATGTGAGCCCACCACACACCACTCTTCTTGTGACAAGTTTAATCTAAAAATACACAATAATATATGAAAGTCTCAATTCCAAAGAATCCAGACCACCTCTCAATATGGAGGCCCAAAGATGTCCTGAGATGACAGCCCAGGGGTGTCCCTGGGCCCAGAACATTGGTGCATTGTCGCATGTAGAAGCTAGTGGGAAGAAACAAAACAAAGTGAACTCTACGAGAGGGATTTTAATGGGGCTGTCCAGCCTGCTCCTTACCCCACAGGTAAGGAGTTAAGTTCTTATTGGGGAGGCCAGGGGTTCAACCCCCACCTCCTCCTTATATATTCCTGAATGTGTATATGTGGGCTTTCTTCCCACCTCGGTGGACTTCCTTTCCGGGTGTGCCGGTCTTTCTTCCCACTACGGTGGGCTTTCTTCCCGGGTGTATCGGGCTCTATAGAATTAAAAAAAAAAAAAAAAAAAGGTTCCAAGCCACTAAAGCTGGGGTACCAAAAAAAAAAAAAAAAAAACAGTCTGAGTTTGGCCCACATAAAACTAGATTTTGGGCTCTGGTTTTAGTTCCATTGTTTACATGGGCCTGATTTTCCAACTTAATTGTTAAGATTGCCTGATATAGACCTACACTACACACACTTAAAGGCCCAACGCAAAATGGGGCCTTGGCATTACTTTCAGGCCCACCAGTTGAACTCAACTACATCTCTCCCATGAACACCCCCTAGAAACACCCCCCAGAATCGGCAAAATTGAAAAGGCTCCCACATAGAAGAAGAGAAGAAGCGGGTCAAGGATGAAAATCAAGTCCTCACAGCGGCATAAAGCACTTGAGAAGTATGTGAGGACTACCGCAACCTTTTAGTAATTCATCTTAGGCTGAGCCATAAGTGTGTTGGCACCTTCTCTTATGATTTATCCTTTGCTCTCCGCGGATAAATGTCGAAGTCACTATCCCTTTCCACTTCCACCCACCCCCACCCTTTGTTCTCCTTCATTTTATTATACCTTGCTCTCAAGATGTGCGGCATCTTGATAATTTCCACTTTCTTCCTTTCGAAGGCTTGTCTCTCCCTTCATTTTCTTCAAGCAGGCCACAGTCTTTTGTCCGTGCACGTGGGTGTTTGTGTCATTTCCATTTCATTGCTTCCGTGAGTACTGAGAATGGCCAGTGAGACTAGTGATGTTCGAATAGTCCCCTTAACGCGCGGAACATGAAGATAGGGGGTGGTTGGTGGAGATAATTCGAGAGCAACAGAGCCGGTCCATCGAGATTACAGGAGAGCAAGCACAACAAAGAAGTCTCCAGCCTCGGATACAGAAGGTGGACGGAACACTGCGTCAAATCCAATCAAACAAGGAACACTTGGAGCCGAAGGTGGTGGCGCTGGGCCCTTTCAACTGGGGCAATGACCAAGAACATCTTAAGCCGATGGAGCGTTACAAAAATATAGCAGCTGGCTGGTTCATGTCGCTTGCAACCAACAAAAAGGAAGACAACATTGCTGAGGTGGAGGCTAATAAAGTCTACAACGACTTCATCAAAGAGGCGACCAGAGTGTCGTCTCCCATAGAATGCTATGCTGATGGTTGTTTCATCTTGCATTTCATTCACCTTATTGTTGAAGGGTGGCCCGATCATCTGTCTAAGAGTAGCCCTCGTCTTAATCCACGAGATATTGTGAGGGACATGTTCTTACTTGAGAATCAAATCCCATTTTCAATTCTCAAGGCTTTGATGGGGATACAATCTGGTCTGGAATTTGAAATGAGTTCTATATCCGCGTTCATCTTTATATTCTTTCTCGATCAATATGAATTCTACTCCCGGCAAATCAGTTGCTTTAGGGTGCCGATTTTTATCTTTAAGGAGCTTTTTTTCGCATAGATGGGATTTCGACTATGGAGTGCCTTACAGAGATGAGATTAATAACCGCCATCACCTCCTCGACGTTCTTCATTACATGCTTGTCGGTAGGGATCGCTCCAGTTTCTCTTCCAGTGGAAGGAGTGAATGGTATTGCGATTTTTCTCGTCCAATCAGGGAGCTCAAAGCAACAGGCATACAGGTAAGGAGAAGCAATTCTACGCAATTGAGAAAAGTTAAATTCAAAAGGGGCCTTCTTTATAGCTATCTTGAGATTCCTGCGATAATAGTCGACGATTCGACTAGGACTCGCCTGCTCAACTTGATCGCCTACGAAATGTGCTCCGATGGGCCAACGCACCGCACAGTTACCTCCTACGTATGCCTTTTACATTCCCTGATTCATAATGGTAATTGTAGGTGGTGAAAACACGACACCTACTTAGATTGAGATAAACTTTGTAGATCAGGGAATACCGAACACCAAGAACCTGAAAAGGGAAGGAAGATGGCTTGGGTCAGAGCCCCTAGCTGCCGTGAGCCGAAGGTGTTCCGATGCCTAAGTTAGTTCTGAGAAAACTAAGCAGGAGAGGAGGAGGAGAAGTGAATAAGAGACAATATGTTGTGTATTGTGTGCTGCGTACCTCTATGGGGTTGACCCCACGTGTATATATGTGGACATTCCTCGTTCATTCTCTCTGTGAGTGGGGGTAGGTGGGGTGAGGTCCTATCGATCCTCACCCTGACATTCGGCGGTAGGTAAAAAGGAAACATTCCATCAGGACCTTCCATGCTTTCGGTCAGTTGATGCTAAGGGATGATAAAGCCAACTTCTTATCGCCATAAATGAGCAATCCTATCGTCATAAATGAACGATACGATCGCCATAAATGAGTGCTTTTATCTGTCAGGGCGCGCTCATACTTCTCAGAGGAAGGTGACGGCCCTCTGCCTTCAGCGTTTTGCACCGAGACCAAGAATGGCTTGGCCGCGCTGGGCACTGTACTGAGCTGGCACTCACGCCGAGCTGCCGAGCTGACCCGTCGTGCTGGCACTCCTAACCAAGCTGCCGAGCTGCGTGGTGGAGTCTCTTGAGTCGGTGTACCTTACCGAGCCGCCAAATTGCTGGGCTGTGATTACGAGGCTGAGGTGGACAGCTAGCACTCCTACCGTGATCCTCCCTTAATCTCGCCATTACGGTGTTTTGCCCATACAGTAATGATGTGAAGGAGCTTCAATCCGAGAACATACTGCTTCACCACCTTGGCAGCAAGGAGGACGCCGTCAAGCTCTCTAAGGAGTTGGCACTCTATTATCCCCGGACTACTATCCTTACGGTAATGTCATCGACGCTTTCTACGATCACTATAGGAGGCATTTCAACCATGAAAGGGTGAAGATTGGTCAATGGATTAGTCAGTTCACACGCACCTATTTCATTAGCCTATGGACTGCGATCTCATTAATAGCAGGGATTTTCCTCTTACTATTAACTCTGTTGCAGACCATTTACACCATCTGGGGTTTCTATAAACCATAGTTTCTAAATCTACTATGGCTTGGATTCAGGTTTTCGTATGTATGAGTGCTCTATTTTGTGTGTTAGGTTAAGAAGAGTGGTTGATTTCGTTAGGAAATGTTGGTTGATTTGCGTATGTGTGTAATAAGGAATGCTGTGGATTTACCGGCTCCTTGCAATTGAATTGGTATTGTATCTCTGGCTTTCAGTTGATGGCCTCTTTTATCTCTTCAATGGTGATGATGATTTATATGTTTTTGCTGGATGTAATTGTGTTGGTCATGAGAGGTTGGGATTTGAAATTGGTGATGATTAATTTGTGTTAGAGAATATCTAATTATTGTTATGACTCTCCTTATCTTGAAGAGGAATAATTTGAATAAAAAAGGGTTTAGTTTTATTAGCTTGAATTTAGGGACGATTTGTGTTACCTTCCTATAAATTGGGATTTCCACTGTCAGAAGTGGGAAGGTAGCCTGGACACATGAAAGGGAGCCCGCATGTGTGGGAAGAAATCCCACACACGTGGAAAGAGGGCATCATATTTAGGGAAGGATCCATAGGCAAATGGGTGAGATACTATTGAAAAGTATTTACACATCTACTAATTCCCGAGGTTTTGCTAGGAATTGGTCGGTGGAGCAAATTTAATAGGCTATCAACGAGTCGCGACTTCGAATTCCAGGAGAAATGACTTAGCACTAGAATGTCACAAGAAGTGTGCCAATTAAAACTGAACTCCACTTGATGGAATGTGCTAAAATGTATTTCCGCTTCCCCTACTAACAACCCAAATCTTACATTGCGACTGATTCCTATTGTATTAAAATTTGAGGATATTACCAAAGAGGATGGTTTTCAATTTTTATAGTTTGGATCATCAATTACTGGGCCCCACTCTTAAGTTACAGACATCCCACCTACGGGAACCATGTAATACACCGCTCAGTCACCTGTTAAATAAAACAAGAAGAAATTAACCTAAAATCGGCATGACCCAAGTGAAGAGCGCAAGTATAAATTACCATCCATTTAAGATCTAACGCTTGAGAGATTCCTGTGTTCTTATACTCATAATGAGTGTCTTTCATTGATTATTTCTGGACAATAAGGAAACCAATATAATTTAAATACTATGGGCCTATTTGTTTCCATAAAATACTTAGCAATTGAAAAAAAATAAAAAGTTCATGGTCAAACGAGCTTCATGTAAGGATTATTAAAGCGGTGATGGGAGTGAAGGATAAGACGCAGTGATGCAGATGGGACCTTGATTTTCTAGAATTTTAATTATTAGGGTACGGCTGGGTATTCATTTCCATTTTCCCTTTATTAAATTTCCATTAAAGGGGAGATCATCTCATTGTCATTACTTTGGATATTCACGTTTGTTTCCTCATTTTTAATTATTTATAGATTCACGAAGACTTAGAATTCCTAGGAATTTAACTAAAGGAAACAAATAGGCCTTGCGAACTTATGGGGAAGATGGCATAACACTTCTCCAATGAATGTTTTGGCTGCAAGTTGGCCAATGGGCATGGTCATATGACTGAGATAAGCAATAAGGCTTAGCAAGGCAGCTGATTTCAACATGTCCACCAGCCTCCCTTCAGAGGAAGAGGCAAGAGCTGTCAAGGTTCCCTGCAATAAAACGGATTAAAGCTTTACCAGTGAATGTTCTGAGAAATGATCCCATCTAGCTAGCTACATACCATTTTCTCTCCCTACAAACTTCATGGTTTGTCTCACTGTCATCCAGGCAATCCGACTGATAATTATGATTCACTTTCAAGTTATCTATGTCATGCATAATTTTTCACATTTCATCTTTGGCTGGCCAAGACCATTTCAATTGGGGTTAATTGCACCTTAGTCTTCCTTGATCTGCAACATCAATATAGAGCACAGTATAATCTATTCTATGTAAAGATCTGCCAATGGACCCTATTCTTGAAATCCATTGAAATATAAAAAAACATTTTTAGAGACAGTATTTGGCCCCTAGATTTGTGCTGTTCAAATGTTGGGGGGAGCTTAAAATCAAGTGTTAATGAAGTGTCAAGCGCAAAAAAAGCACAAAGATTATTACCAATGAGTGGCCAACATAATGCATTTTCTGCCCTGTTTGACTATACACAAACCCAACAATGGCAGGAAGTTCGTAGTCCACCAGTTCATCCCATGACGAAGCCCAGTAAGCCTGCAAAATGTTTTAGATATCAAAAAAGCCTCTGGCAATAAGGGACCGATCTACACTTAAATTGGTAAGTCCATAGATAATTGTCACACATGTCACATGTGTATCATTCAGAGCATCCAAACAAATGGTCCACTTCTAGAATGCACATCTAGGGGCAGGCTAGGGTAACATAAGAGGAGATTGAAATTAGTAGAAGAAAGGTGAGAAATGAAATCAGATTGTTTGGATCAAGAGACTGATGTTTGTTGCTCCATCTGGTTCCTCTGGTGTTTGCAATCCAGACGTCGAATCCCCTGTCAGCCAAGATGTACCCCAGTGACTGGTCAGGATTGTCCAAAAGCCATGTCATCCCATCCTGCCACCACCATACAACACCACAACATCTCAACACACCTCTCCTACTACAAACATACATGCATAACATTAAATGAACATTCTATCACGATCTTTCTATTTATGCAAATACATTCCATCCAGAAATACAGCTGACAGTTTCCTGACCAACCCTTGTCTGTTGATATTTCCACTCAATTCAAAGGGAATACGAGAAGATTTCGCTTGGACCCATTCCCCTGTTTTTCAATTTGGGCCTCTTCGAAAGATGGGGGCCCATTTTCAGTGATCGAACAGACCAAAACATTGGAGATCGTGATGGGCCCCACATTTCTAACAGACTTCAGTATTACCCAATTACTGAAAGAGAGAACTGCAATTTTTCTTACAACAATCAGGTGGCCACCTTTTTCAATATTTGTAACAACCCATTGCTAGTATTCTCTTCTAAGCATTCCATAAAATTCACCGTTGAATTCATTGACATCTAGACTCCTCAATTTATACAAGAGCGATACACTAATGAGATTATAAGTTAAAATTCAAACTCTTAATCTATCCCTAGAATTTCTAACAACCTAAACCTAATCTCTAACAAAGATTTGATCAAATTTATCACCATCTAGGCCTTATCTATCTCATCAACAGCCAATCTAGTAAACCATCCAAAATTATACTTCCTATAGTTTTATCAAAGGAAAGACTACTACTACTACATGCATCAACAAATGACTTTAACCTAGTTCACTTCTAGAATGCTTCATTGCCATATTTATCTAGCAGCATCGAAAGAACTGATTTACATTTCACATCTGCATAGGTCCTTTCAGTTTTTAGTTTTTCTAGTTATTGGTGATTAAAGAACTTGATCATTCCATTGTAGACTGTGCTTTTGGTAGTAACTCCCATTACAAAATCGGCATGGGTGAAATCCTCCACAAATTGTACTGTAAGCTTATCAGCATCATGGAACTTGAGATTGTCCAGTAAATGCTGAACGTCGTTGACATCTGACAGTGCATCTTCACCTCCATAACTGAGGAAGAGAGGCAGATCACTGGGGATGTTGGCCAAGTTATAGAAAGGAGGCTTCAATTGCGAGTAGTGAGCCATGTTTGCTTCAGGGGTCACATAAACGAATTTTGCTATAACACCATTTCTAACACTGTCGATAAGAGAATTCGGTCATTAACCATATGTAAATAAATATGATGCAACCATCTATCTTTGCAAATTCAACAGCTAATCTTTGATTGAATTTCCACTGCAATTTCATGTTAATAACTAACAATTGTCTAGTGTAGGTCAAATGGTTATTTTATGTAAGAGACTTACCCTGAGCTAGATGCATCATGGTCTTTGTCGAGGATGATTGTGGCTCGTACTTCAAGGAGAGATTGACAGTGGATGAATTCAGGCAACAGTTCTTGCCTTGAAGAAATGATTTCACGGTTAGTATGATATAATGAACAAGATTTTCGACTTGTGGGTCCCAGTGACATATCATTGCAGACCCCACAGCTAAACAAAGTCCTCAAGTTCTCCACTGCCTGAAGTCCTTGGGTGTTAGTGAGAACAGAGAAAATGAACAATTACCAGTTATTGATGTCAATAACTCATAGCAATTGATCCCAGGCTGTGAACAATACTTGTTGAGAATGTCAGCTACCGCCTTCCTGTTTGATGGCCAAAAGAAGATCAGTAAAACCATTAGAACTAAAGCTTCCTAGGTTAGCATTAGATACAAGGTTAGATAATAAGTACAGCCATGCAAGAGAGAGGACTTCCTAGTTCTTACTCTTTTGGGTTGAATTCAGGAATACCTAACAAGTCAGACATCTGTTTGATAAACAAGAATACATTAGTTTAAAAGAGAAGATCCAATTGAAATGTGTAAACATAAATTAAGGCTCTGATCATATGGGTCCTGTTTTTAGAACAACACTTCATCATCTTCAAGTAGATGGAAGCTTAAACAAATGAATTAAGTGTGAAAAACTTGATGCTAAAATTTTCAAATATCAATTGATAATATACCATGTTGTACTTCACCTAATCACCATCCAATCACAATAAGATGCTCGAGAGATTCCTGTATACTAATATTCATAAGGGTTGTTTTGGGCTTGATGATTTCTCACTGATAAGGCCATCTATTATTTTAAATAATATTTGGACTTCTGAGGAAGAGGGTATACAATTTCTCCGACAGACACTTTGGCGGCAAGTTGACCGATGACTGTAGTAATATGACCCAGGCAAGCAATAGGGGTTAGCAAGGCAGCTGATTTCAACTTGTCCACCTGCTTCCCTTCAGAGAAAGAGGCAAGAGCTATCAAGGTTTCCTGCAATAAAACAGCTTAAAACTTTAGCACATTATGTAATAAGAAATAATCCCAACTAGTATGTAACTTCTTTGAAATTTTATGGTCTGCATCATAAAGGGTAGAGCAAGAGACTTATCTTTAAGAATGCCACCATCTAAAAAATATTAATATGAGGGGCCTAACCTTATCAGATGACTATACATAGAAAGGTATTTTCAATTTTTCCCTGGCTTTCCCCTTGTATATCATTCTCATCAAGGTAGATTGGAGTGATTCATAATCCAATATGAAGTGATCTTTGTCATGTATGATTCTACATTTAATCATGGGGTGACCAATATCATCTCAGTACTGATATTTGGCCTAATAGTGCCTTAATTTAATGGTCTTCAGAAGTGTACCCCAACACACATATTTTCAAAATTATATTGTGAAACAGCTATGGAAGTAGTATGAACTCTGTTCTACTAACAGCAAAAAGTCTATCATGGACCCTATTCTTGAAATCCATTGAAACCTGAACACACACACACTCGGACATGGTTTCCATCAAATAATCATATAACAGAGATTATTACCAAGGAGTAGCCAACAAAATGCATTTTCTGCCCTGTCTGGCTGTGCACAAATCCAACAATAGCAGGGAGTTCATACTGCACCAGCTTATCCCATGACCAATCCCAATAAACCTTGGACACCCACCATGAATCAGGCCTAGCCCAACGTAATTAATAAGATATTATGCAATTGGGTAGGATCAGGCCTAAGTTTCAGGCATGTGGGCTCGCCAGTAATAACTGGGGCCTAGGACCATCACCCACCATGAATAAGCCCACATCTAAGAGAATATAAGAAGATATTGAAACTTAAATGAAGTAAGATGAGAAATGAAACCGGCTCGGTTGGATTAAGAGACTGATGTTTGAGGCTCCATCTGGTCCCTCTGCTGTTTGCGATCCAGACGTCGAATCCACTGTCGGCCAAGATGTACTCCAGCGACTCATCAGGATTGTCCAGAAGCCATGTCATCCCATACTACCGCCACCATGCATATCAACAGATCATACATACATAAATACATAAGTATACATACGTAATGCCAAATGAACATTCTATCTACAGTCTTGTATTTTCATTTTCCCGTCTGCGTGTGCCCCTCGCAACACCAGATAGACTGAGAGGTGAGGTGAGGTAGCATGCTCAGTTGGGCCACACATGTACTAACTAGGAGGGAATGATGATGTCTGGCCAATGTTGGGCACAAGCCTAAATTCTGATTTCTGTCGTTCTATCTAGGGCTCAAGTTTCCGTGATGGATCAGTAGTATCAGATACCAAACCGGCTCTGTTTGGCCTGGGTCAGGTCGAATTTAAAGTATGATTTTTTATTTTTTTTTGGTATATATGAAAATATATGGGAATGAGAACAGAAAAGATCCAACGTTACTACCTTCTCTTTCCGCGTGCCTGAAGTTAATGCACAACACCATCTACATCACATGAGTTTTGTTAACATCTTTAATAATAAATAAAAATATATTATATATATGGCCAGGGTGCGACAACAAAACCAAGCCCACCCCGAATCAAGAAAACCACTATTGAACCGACCCCTATAGGAGCAGGTTGAGTGAGGTCCCGTTTAAACCCGACCCATTGCTATCCTTTTTTTTTTTTGGAAGTTTTCTTTTTAAAAAACCAGTCTATCAAATTTCTCATTTATGATCACTTGTCGAATTCTCGAAATTTTAGCTTGATGTTTGTGAAACAAGGTGGGAGATGGCTTGTGAATAATTAATATATCCCAAAATGTTTGAATATATAGGACATGAAATTGAATGTTTTCGTGTTTAATGGGTCGATAATCAATTTGGGCAGTTAGGATTAAAAATTAAGAGCTCATAAGTGTCACAACCCCGGACTGGGACCCCATCCTAATTCGGCATCGCGGCGCGGCGGGTCAGAAAATTCCACCCCCGCACACGCTAATTAGTTTCCCACAAGTTTCTGCGGTGAGGAATCCACACGAATCACACACATTGATAGATTTGCGGAAGCGTGTAGCAAACACATAATTAAATCACCTTCAAGAGAGAGAATATATATATGTATTCACATACTCATGTCAGAGAGAGAGAAACATCACTACCATACCCACAATTTAAGTTAAGGTTTACATCACACCAAAGATAAGGTTAATTTTACATATTTCCCAAAAGAACAAACCAACAATGACTAATAACAAAGTCCCAAAATAAAAGCTAGATGTTCCCCCAAAATGATACACATCTCGTACCCTAACCCGATGCCTATATAACATCGTTGGGCTGCCACTCTTACCCAACGGGCTGCTCAACTACAGCCTTCTCATGCTCCTTCTCAAGGGCAACATTACATGGATCTGAGTACAAAAAACGAAGAGTCAGACACGACAGTCTGGCTGGTAATTTAATCAAGTATAATCATGCTATAAATCCATAATTTGCAATTTATAAAATAAATACGATGGAAAGAAACCAAATAGAAGGAGTAATTCAAAACAGTATCCTTCATAAAGTCACATGATAAATCATGATAAACATTTGAAACAAACCTTGGCAACCACACAAAGTTATGTTCTCCGTCACACAAGGTAACGAGAGCACTCGCGATATAGATTATATGTCACACAAGGTGAAAGGAGCACACACGATTATAACTCAGTATAGCTGGGCATCACTCATGAGTCTTACTGTGGAACGGGCTAAATAAATACGCACGATATTCTAAACTGTAGTTGCCACGAAGTATTTAAGGATCCAAGGCGGTTGATTAGACCAACAAGGTCGTTCAAGCTGAGTGGTGCCGACAAGAACATAAATACACACTAACTTTCAAAACCATGCTTGCTACATTTAAATTCGGAAAACTACTCACACTCCATCAAGGACACACACCGACTCACGAGAATTCACGAATAGTAGTCCCGACGCGATGTGTATGAAAATATGGTTCATGCATTGAATCACAAAACGAGGTTTTAGGTTTAGAAATTACAAATTCATTTCACAATTCCTCACCAATTCCTTGGGACTGTAATTATCGAGTTAATATACACTTTGAGGTCTCATGTTGTTTATTCTTTTAGGCGGTGCCCAAATTTTAACGGCATTTAAGATATCAATATGTACACATCGATTAGGAAGGGTCCAAAAAAAATTGGGATTGAAAACTCCACTTCCCTCTTCATTTTAAAAATTTTGAATCAAGTCGGTCACCTCTCAGGGATCGGAAGAATATAGATTGAGTGGGCCACGAAGAAAGTCAAAAGCGATTCAGCAGATTTTCAAATTAATTTAAAAGTTAAGCCAGCTGTAAACTCTTCCGCGTACAATGGAAAGTTCGAGTTCAACGGCTGTATTTTTCCGCGTAGCGCTCCGGCACGCCTCATTTGGCTATTTCCCACACTGTAGCTGCTATAACTCCCTTGCTTCTTCTCTTCTCACACTCTTCTCCAGTGGAATGCGATCGATGGTTCTCGCTCGTTTTGATGTCATCTTCTCCAGTAGAATGCGATCGATGGCTCTCCCTTGCAGTGTCTCTCGTGTGAGCCTTGATTCTCTGCTGCTAGAGGTAAGGAGATTGGGTTTTCCCCCACAAAACCTTCTTCTGCTTTTCGATGTTTTGGGATAATGTGTGTATGTTTTCTAGAATCTAGGGTTGTCTATAATTTTTCGTGCACAGAGTGTGAATCTAGGGTTTTCTAGAATGTTTTCTGCACAGAGTGTGAATCTAGCGTTTTCTATAATGTTTCGTGCACAGAGTGTGAATCTAGGGTTTTCTAGCATATTTTCTGCGCAGAGTGTGAATCTAGGGTTTTCTAGAATGTTTTTTGCACAGTGTGTTATTCAATTCCAGTTAGAGATTGCCCCTCTGATTATGGAAATTGGGATTTTCGTGGGTTCATGTGGATTGAATTAATCGCTATCTGTTTCACGGTGCTTTTGGGCAGTTTGGAGATACATATACACGACATTGCCGATTTTGATTTGGGACAGTGAAACTGATAAAGTATTTTGAAAATTCTAAATGGAACAACAGATAAACACTCTGTGGTGGCAAGCAGCTACCCCTTGGAAGAGTGGGTGGATCCGATGGTAAGCAGGTAGCTGCAGTAGGTGGTACTGGGATTTGGGAGTCAAAATAGTTGGTTGCAAGTACAGGAACCGAGGTTGAGGAATGGATGGATTGTAGAGGGGCTGAGTTTAAGTGGAGAAAATGCTGGAGACCGGTGGATCTAGACTCAGTCAGGGATTGGTACATATTTGCATTTAGAGAAGATGACGACCATATGTAAGGTACAATTTTTTACTAGCAACATGTGAAGTGCAAAATAACTAATATAAGAGAGACCTCCAGATATCTATCATAACCTAGCCAAGTCACATATATCCTAACAGATCCTAATTTGTTCTAGGACTGTTCTAAAACCATAAAATGTAATGAAGTCACAGTGTAGCAGAGAGAACAATCAATATTTACCCAATGCATTTGGTTGTGAAGCTAGGTTGTCCTAGCCCGGATAATCTTATATGATTTTTCCTTTTTCAGCATGTATGGGTGATTTTAGTGAGACACGGTCATTTTCTTGGGCACATTCATGACTTTGTCAACACTACAGCCCTGGGCTCAGATGATATGACTCGAAATTGTTGAAAACACAGTCCTTCTGGTGAGTTAACTTGCACTTGGTGAAAAATGAGTCACGCCTTTAAACTGAGATTTTTTAATTGTATTTTCATTTTCATTATAAAGGTTTCACCAAAAATGCATGCAAGCTTTATTTATCGCTGATTTCCTGATAATTTGCATTTCATATGTGTATACTAAACATCGAATCAAATCCCAGCCAAAAATAGATCCAACTTAACTGTTGGAGGTACATTGAGCCGCTTGTGATTTGGTTGAGCTGACTAAGTTTGCAAGTAAGAAGCTGCAAGTAATGGAGGAAAAGAAGCTGCGGAAATTCCAACTGAGCAGCAGATGGAGGAGAAACAGTAAGGATGTGAATTGAAAACAGTACTATTTTAAATGATTTCTCCCTTTGGTTTATTGGTGTATGCTGATGCCAGCTTATGTTATGGTTTGGTCCTTCTTGATCAATTTCATTTACCATGTGGGGAATATGTTACCCTTGAAACATTTGTGCCCTTGATGGATGAGATAGACAATAGGTCTAGTAATTGATCATAGTCATCAAAGCCTTGTCCCAACTATGTTGAGGTCAACTGCATGAATTCGGTATGGCCATTCTAGTTTATCCTAGGCTAAATCCTCGTATAGGTTGCACTTCTTCCAATCTATCCGCATAGCTTTCATACATATCCACTTTGACCTATCCGTTTCCTTGAGTGGCCATCAACCTATATAGAAAAACTTTCCCTCGTAGGCGCTGTTGCTAGCCTTCGTAATTGATATTCTTCTCTATTATCAATTAGCAAACTGCTTTATGGAATTAATGCATCAACATGGGCCAGGTTTCAGAAGTTCATAAATTAAATGGAAGGAAACAGAACAGGAAAGAAACCGACTTGTGATTGAGAAGCCACTTAACGAGAGCTATTTCATCATGTTTGAAGTATTATGTGTGAAAAGGTGTTTTTTGGTAGTTTCTAGCATGCTTTCTTCTGGGTTATTGTTCAGTTCTTGGAGTTGGAGTCAGGGCCTTCCTCTGGGAGCTACGAAAAATTACCTGATATTCTGATTTCCCAATTTATTTCTTTCATTCTTTGGCCACAAATTATAAAGTCGATGATATTGCCTTAGATTGTAAGACAAAATGGAAAATGGGATGGTGAAGTACAATCTGTTATGGACGTGATTGCATATGGCGGAGTACAATCTAAGTCAGTAATAAACTGGTGATTATGGAAATTGGGATTTTTGTGTGTTCATGTGGATTGAATTAATGGCTATCTGTTTCACTGTGCGTTTGGGCAGTGTAGGAATTGAAGATTATATTGGGTGGGATTCTTCTTCCTCCTTTGGAGTTTGGAGATGCATATACACGACATTGCCAATTTTGATTTGGGACAGTGAGACTGATGAAGTAAAAAGTCATCGCATTGAAAGCCTTGGCCATCAAATCAGTGGTTGGCTTGAGGAGTTTACTGGAGGATTCTGAACCACTCAAATTCTTGTTAAGGGAGTCTGCATTGAAATTCTTCAAGTGCAAATTTTTGAAAGGCATTTTGGGATTTTAAAATTTTGAGTATTCTATGGACCATTTTTTTTAGCTATTTCACTTTTAGCTGTTTTTTGCAAACAGGCATAAGAATCAGAAGCTATGTGCGACCAGATTATCTCTACATATTTTGAGAGCTTCAATCTTACATTAGGGTCTAGAGATTTTGAGAGCTTCAATCTTACATTGGTGGCGTTGTGATCAGGTTAGAGAACTTCTTTTCTCCTTCATTGTTGTAGTTTCTTCTTTATTTATTTATTATTCTATCTAGTGATTATTTTGATTTCTTGTGACTGTCTATTAGATAGGTAGATTTTATTTTATTTTATTTTTTGTTTAATTTTAGAAATTCTCCATAGCTGAATTTTCTCTCGCGGGAGTCCCGCCATGCGTGAAACCTCATCTTTGCCTCCTCTGCATTAAAGGCAGCCCTAAGGTTTCATGCATGGCCCTTTATGGATGCCCGCGGAAGAAAGTAGGGGAGATTAACTATACATTTTTATATTGCTCTCTTATATATATATATATATATATATAGACAAGAATTCTATATAATTCTTTGCAAGTGATGGTAGATATTAATGTTTAACCGTACCTTTTTATTAATTACATTTTTATATTTTTTAATGACAATTCTGTATAACTCCTTGCAAGTGATGGTTGATGTTAATGTTTAATTGTACCTTTTTTTCATATTTAGATGATAATTCCGTATAATTCTTTGCAAGTGATGGTTGATATTGATGGAAGGTTATATGGATTGGTTCCCCTCATTAGTGTCTAACTATTCAACATTTATTATACTGTACTATAATAATTATTTTTTCTTTTATATTTTTTAGTTTTCATGGCATATTTGGTGACTTGAACAAGCTAGATGCATAAATTTTAGACTTGATTGGCTGTTACTGAGTACTACCCCATTGGAATGCTAGTTTGTCCCATGCAATTGTTTATTGTTATAATTCTTTCAATAACAACCCTTGATGACCCTGAATTCCAGTCAACTATCTTTAAAAAACAATGAATTCCCGAGTCAACTACAATTAACTCATCATTACATACATTCGACATACGGAAAAAAAAATGGTCTAACCAATGATGCCATAGATTATTTTAATCTAAAACAACTTTAGTTAACCAACAACTTTCTCACGTCCATCAACCACAACCACAATGATTTATTCCAACTTTTCATAGACATCTATCTAACAACCCTTGATCACCAGAATTTATAGGGACAACTGAAATAACTCATGACCACTTACATCCAAAACGCGAAACAAACCATTGTCTCTCATTCCTTAGAATTTATAATCTCAACCAACAACCGTTGGTCAAATACATTCATGACTAAGCAAATGGCAACCATCATCGATCACTTATCACAAATCATAAATAACATTTGAAGACTATGATCGATTATTTAGATTTATCACCATAATTATAGGCGACAAAACTATACGTCTTTGCCAATCAAGGGGTATCAAACGAGCTAAGGCTGACATTTTTTTTTTAGTTTTAATCCATGATGACCTATGCTGAGTTGTATTGGCTCTGTGATATTCCAGTTTTACAAAACTCTTGCCGCATGGAATTTCAACTTGTGTTTGATTTATCAGTTTTTTTTTTTCTTTTTGAAAGATCAGCTTTTTTTGAATTATAAATTTTTTTTGAAAGATCAGCTGTTTTTTTGGAAAGATTTTTTTTTTGAAAGATAAGCCTTTTTTTTTGGAACGGTCAGGGTTTATTTTATTTTATTTTAAGATCAGTTTTTTTTTTTTTTGAAATATATTCATATTTTGAAATATAAGGTTTTTTTTTAAATAAAAGCTTTTTTTTTGTGAATTTTTTTTTTGAAACAAAAGTTTATTTTTTTTTTGAAAGATCAGTTTTTTTTTTATTTTAAATATAAGTTTTTTTAAATGTAAGTTTTTTTTTTTAAAGATAACCTTTTGTTTTTTTTTTTTTTTGAAAGATAAGCTTTTTCTGACTAACAACCTTCTCACATCAACCACGAACTCTCACGAACATCAGCTATTACAACAACTATAAATTTTTATTTTTCTCAGACTTCTCCAATTAACAACCCTTGACGATCTTGAATTTCCAGAGACTCCTAAAATAACCCATGCACACTTACATCAGAACTATGAAATACTAACAACAGTCGCTTATTCTTACAATTGATAATCTCAACCAATGATCTTTTTGTCAAATACTTTCATAATTGAGAAAAATAATCACCAGCGAGCACTTCGCACAAGTCATAAACAACATTAGTAGACTATGATCGATGATTCAGACTTCTCTCCATAGCCATCGGTGACAAAACCAACTGTTGGTCAAATAGTTTCATGATTTAGCAAATGACAACCATCATTGATCACTTATCAAAAATCATAAACAATGTTTGAAGACTATGATCGATTATTCAGACTTATCACCACAATATAGGTGACAAAACTATACATCTTTGCCAATCAAGGGGTGTCAAACCAGCAAAGGATGACATTTTTTTTCAGTGTTAATCCATGATGACCTATAATGAGTTGTATTGGCTTTGTGAAATTTGAATTTTACAAAACTCTTGCTGTGTGGAATTTCAACTTGTCTTTAAAAGATCAGCTTTTTTCAAAATATAATTTTTTTTCTTGGAAGATTAGCTTGTTTTGAAAGATCAGCTGTTTTATGGAAAGATAAGGTTTTTTTTTTTTTTGGAAGAACAACCTTTATTTTAAAGATTAGCTGTTTTATGCAAAAATCAGATTTTTTTTTAAATATATGCTTGTTTTGAAATGTAATTTTTTTTTTTGAAATATAAGCTGTATTTTTGAAGATAAGTTCTTTTTTGAAAGATCAGTTTGTATTAAAATATAAGTTTTTTTTTTAAAGATAAGCTTTTTGTTTCGAAAGATCAGTTTCTGTTTTTCGAAAGATCAGCTTTGTTTTTTTAAATATAAGTCTTTTTTTTTTTTTATAAATTACAAGCTTTGTTTGCAACATATATATATATATATTTATACATTTTTTTTTGAAAGATAGGCTTTTTTCGAGCAACAACCTTCTCAAATCAACCCTTAACTCTCACGAACATCAACTATTACAACGATTATGAATGTTTATTTTTCTCTAACTTCTCCAATTAACAACCCTTGATGGTCTTGAATTTCAAGGGACTATTAAAATAACCCATGCGTACTGACATCCACATTGTGAAACACTAACAATAGTCACTTATTCTTAGAATTAATAATCTCAACCATTGAACTTTTGTCAAATACTCTTAGGATTGAGAGAATTAACCACCAGCGATCACTTCTCACAAATCATAAACAACGTCATCAAAATATGATGGATGATTCAGACTTCTCTCCATAGCCATGGGCAACAAAACCAGCCGTTGGTCAAATACTTTTATGATTAAGCAGATGACAACCATCATTGATCATTTATCACAAATCATAAACACTGTTTGAAGACTATGATCGATTATTTAGACTTATCACCACAATTATAGGTGACAAAACTATACTTCTTTGCCAATCAAAGGGTCTCGAACCAATCAAAGGGTCTCAAACCAGTTAAGGATGACATTTTTTTTTATAGTTTTAATCCATGATGACCTATGCTGAGTTGTATTGGCTTTGTGATATTCCAATTTTACTAAACTCTTGTTGCGTGGAATTTTAACTTGTGTTTGAAATGTCGGGTTTTTTTTTTTTTGAAAGATCAATTTTTTTTAGAAAGATACGCTTTTTTTGAAATAGAAGTTTTTCCTTTGAAACATCAGTTTTTTTTTTTTTTTTGAAATATGCTTGTTTTGAACTATAAATTTTGTTTTTGAAATATAATCTTTTTTGTGAAAGATAAGTTTTTATTTTTGAAAGATCAACTTTTCATGAATGATCAGGTTTTTTAAAAATATAAATTTTTTCAACTATAAGCTTTTTTTTAAGGATAAGATTTTTTTTTATTGAAAGACCGGTTTTCTTGTTTTAAAAGATCAACTTATCCGTCTTTGCCAATCAAGGGGTCTCAAACCATCTAAGGATGGTATTTTTTTTAGTTTTAAACCATGATGACCTATGCTGAGTTGTATTGGCTTTGTGATATTCCAATTTCACAATACTCTTGCCGTGTGGATTTTTAACTTGTGTTTGAAAGATCAGGTTTTCTTTTTTTGAAAGATCAGCTTCTTTTGAAATAGCATTTTTTTTTTTTGAAAGATATGCTTGTTTTGAAAGATCAGCTTTTTTTTTGAAAGATCAATTTATTTTCGAAATCTATGCTTGTTTTGGAATATAATTTTTTTTGAAATATAAGTTGTTTTTTGAAAATATAAGTTTTTTTTAAAGATTAGCATTTTTTTTTCAAAGATCAGCTTTTTTTTTTTTTAAATATAAGCTTTGTTTGAAAGATAAGCTTCTTTTTTTTTTTCCGAAAGATAAGCTTTTTGTGACCAACAACCTTCTCACATCAGCCATTAACTCTCATGAACATCAACTATTACAATGACTATAAATTTTTATTTTTCTCAGACGCCTCCAATTAACAACCCTTCACGATCTTAAATTTCCAGGGACTTCTAAAATTACCCATGGACGCTTACATCCAAAGTTCCAAATTGTGAAGCAATAACAACAGTCGCTTATTCTTACGATTGATAATCTCAACCATTGATCTTTTGTCATACTCATGATTGAGAAAAATAACCACCAGCGATCACTTCTCACAAGTCATAACAACGTCAGTAGACTATGATCGATGATTCGGACTTCTCTCCATAGTCATCGACGATAAAACCAATCGTTGTTCAAATAGTTTCATGATTAAGCGAATAACAACCATCATTGATCACTTATCAAAAATCATAAAGAACGTTTGAAGACTATGATCGATTATTCTGACTTATCACCACAATTATAGGAGACAAAACTATACATCTTTGCCAATCAAGGGTTGTCAAACCAGCTAAGGATGACATTTTTCTTTAGTTTTAATCCATGATGACCTATGATGAGTTGTATTGGCTTTGTGATATTCCAATGTTACAAAACTCTTGCCGTGTGGAATTTCAACTTGTGTTTAAAAGATCATTGAAAGAACATCTTTTTTTTTGAAAAATTGGCTGTTTTTAAAATATAAGGTTTTTTTAAAGATAGGCTTTTTTTTTTTGAAAGATCAGTTTTTGTTTTTTAAAGATAAGCTTTGGTTTTTATTTTATTTTATTTTATTTTAATATAAGCTTTGTTTGAAAGATAATCTTTTTTTTTTTTGAGAGCAACAACCTTCTCACATCAACCATTAGCTCTAACAAACATTGACTATTACAACGACTATGAATGTTTATTTTTCTCTTACTTCTCCAGTTAGCAACCCTTGATGATCTTGAATTTCGAGGGACTCCTAAAATAACCAATGCATACTTACATCCAAACTACAGTCGCTTATTCTTAGAATTGATAATCTCAACCATTGATCATTTGTCAAATACTCATGATTGTGAAAATTAACCACCGGCGATCACTTCTCACAAATCAAAAACAACGTCATCAAACTATGATCGATGATTCAGACTTCTCTCCATAGCCATAGGCGACAAAACCAACCGTTGGTCAAACACTTTCATGATTAAGCAAATGACAACCATCATTGACAACCAACCGTTGGACAAGTACTTTCATGATTGAAGCAAATACAACGACCAATGATTGCTTATCACAAATCATAAACATCCATCAACGAGTATGATGGATTATTTAGTCTTATCCCGCAATTATGAACTGCAAAACTGTACATCTTTGCCTGTCTATGGGCATCGAATCAACTATGGACGACGTGCACATTTTTCAGTCCATTACATCTACTGTTTCAATCCGTGACGACCTCACCGGAGTCGTAATGGGCTTTTGATATTCTATTCTGATGAGTTCTGGGCGTGCGGAGTTCTTACTTGTGTCTGGATGATAGAAGACCTTGACAGACCCAAAATTACAATACAAGCGATCTTCGCATGCCAACGATGGCTACAAAATTTTATGCTCCGTGCTTCGAAGCATAATGTTGGATTTGTAAACTCACCAATAATATCAACCCACGATGACCTTGAATTCCCGAGTCAACCAGGTTAGTCATGATTATTTTCTTCATTTATGCAAAACAATACTTCTTTAGGAATCCAAAGGAATTGTAACCAACGAAGGACGTCAAATGATCAGTTCCTACAAGTAATGGATGTCCTTTCAGATTCTGTTAACTTCTTCTGACTTGTCATCACGATAATCGACGGCATACTATAAATCTTTGCCAATCACTTGGAATCGAACCAACCAAGGATGACATACTCTTCTTTCAATCCATGACCACCTTAGTTTTAATTCTTGACGACCTAACATTGGTGATTCAGACTTATCTCCATAGCCATGTCGACGAAACCAACCGTTGGTCAAACACTTTCATGATTAAGCAAATGACAACCATCATTGATCAGTTGTCAGAAATTAGAAACAACGTTTGAAGACTATGATCGATTATTAAGAGTTATCGCCACAATTATAGGCGACAAAACTATAATTCTTTGCCAACCAAGGGGTGTCAAACCAGCTAAGGATGACATTTTTTTTTAGGTTTAATCCATGATGACCTATGCTGAGTTGTATTGGCTTTGTGATATTCCAATTTTACATAACTTTTGCTGTGTGGAATTTCAACTTGTGTTTAAAAGTTGTGCTCATTTCAAAATATAATTTTTTTTTCTTGGAAGATCAGCTTGTTTTGAAAGATCAACCGTTTTATGGAAACATAAGTTTTTATTTTTTTGTTTTTTTAAAGATCAATTTTTTATTTTGAAATATATGCTTGTTTTGAAATATAAGTTTTTTTTTTTCAAAATATAGGCTTTTTTGCTAAAGGTAAATTTTATTTTTGAAAGATCATTGGTTTTTGAAAGGTAAGCTTTTTTTTAGAAACAAAAGCTTTTTTTTAGAAACTTAAGCTTGTTTTGAAAGATCAGCTTTTTTTATGGAAAGATTATATATATATTTTTTGAAGCATCAGTTTATTTTGAAATATATGCTAGTTTTGAAATGTATTTTTTTTTTTTTTTTGAAATATAACCTGTTTTTTGATAGATAAGTTCTTTTTTGAAAGATTAGTTTATTTTAAAATATAATTTTTTTTAAAGATTAGCGTTTTTGTTAGAAAGATGAGTTTTTGTTTTTCGAAAGATCAGCTTTGTTTTTTGACATATAAGTCTTTTTTTTAAATATAAGCTTTGTTTGAAACATAATCTTTTTTTCTTTCTTTTTGAAAGATAGGCTTTTTCTGAGCAACCTCATTCTCACATCAACCATTAGCTCTCACGAACATCAACTATTACGACCATGAATGTTTATTTTTCCCAGACTTCTCCAATTAACAACCCTTGATGATCTTGAATTTCGAAGGACTCCTAAAATAACCCATGCATACTTACATCCAAATTGTGAGACACTAACAACAGTAGCTTATTCTTAGAATTGATTATCTCAACCATTGATCTTTTGTCAAATATTCTCATGATTGAGAAAATTAATTGCTAGCAATCACTTCTTAGAAATTATAAACAACGTCATGAAACTATGATCGATGATTCAGACTTCTCTCCCTAGCCAGGGCAACAATACCAACCGTTGGTCAAACACTTTCATGATTAAGCAAATGACAACCCTCATTGATCACTTCTCAGAAATCATAAACAATGTTTGAAGACTATGATCGATTATTCATTCTTATCACCACAATTATAGGCGACAAAACTATGCATCTTTGCCAATCGAAGGGTCTCAAACCAGCTAAGGATGACATTTTTTTTTAGTTCTAATCCATGATGACCTATGCGGAGTTGTATGGGCTTTGTGATATTCGAATTTTACAAAACTCATTCCGCGTGGAATTTCAACTTGTGTTTGACACATCGGGTTTTTTTTTTTTTTTTTGGAACATCATTAATTTTTTTGAGAGATTAGATTTTTTTGAAATATATGTATTTTTTTTGAAAGATCAGTTTCTTTTAGAATGATAAGCTTGTTTTGAAACATCAGCTCTTTTATGGAAAGATCAGTTTTTATTTTATATTTAATATATGCTTGTTTTAAAAAAAAAATATTTTTTTGGAAATATGAGATGTTTTGTGAAAGATAAATTCTTTTTTGAAATTATAGTTTTTTTTTAAATATAAGTTTTTTTTTTTTAAGATAAGATTTTTTTTTGAAAGATCAGTGGTTTTTTTTTTTTTTTTTTTTTGAAATATAAGCTTTGTTGGAAAGATAAGTTTTTTTTTTTTTAATTTATGAAAAATAAGGTTTTTCTAACCAACTACCTTCTCTTGTCAACTTTTATTTTTCTCGAACTTCTCCAATTAACAACCCTTGGTGATCTTGAATTTCCAAGGAAACCCAAAATAACCCATGCCTACTTACATCTAAATTGCGAAACACTAACAACAGGCACTTATTCCTAGAATTGATATTCTCAACGATTGATCATTTGACAAATACTCTCATGATTGAGAAAAATAACCACCAACGATCACTTCTCACAAATCATGAACAATGCCAGCATACTATAATGGATGATTCAGACTTCTCTCCATAGCCATGGGCGACAAAACCAACCTTTGGTCAAATGCTTTCATGACTGAGTAAATGTCAAACACCAGCGATCACTTCTCACATCAAATATTCTCTCTCACGACTATCAACGATAACAACAACGATTCATAGCTAATAGTCCTAGAGGTCTCCAATTAATATTGCTCGATGACCATGACCGAAATAGCTTCTGACCACTTAAATCCAAAATGAGAAACACCTACGGTCAGTTATTCCAAGAATCTATATTCTCAACCAACAACCCTTGGACAAGTACTTTCATGATTTAAGCAAATACAACGACCAATGATTGCTTATCACAAATCATAAACATCCATCAATGAGTATGATGGATTATTCAGTCGTATGACCGCTATTATCAGCTGCAAAACTGTACATCTTTGCCTGTCTATGGGAATCGAATCAACTATGGACGACATACGCATTTTTCAGTCCATTACATCTACTGTTTCAATCCGTGACGACCTCACCGGAGTCGTAATGGGCTTTTGATATTCTATTCTGATGAGTTCTGGGCGTGCGGTGTTCTTACTTGTGTCTGGATGATAGAAGACCTTGACAGACCCAAAATTACAATACAAGCGATCTTCGCATGCCAACGATTGCTACAAAATTTTATGCTCCGTGCTTCGAAGCACAATGTTGTATTTGTAAACTCACCAATAATATCAACCCAAGATGACATTGAATTCCCGAGTCAACCTATTCGTCTTGGTTATTTACTTCATTTATGCAAATCAGTTCTTTAGGAATCCAAAGGAATTGTAACCAACGAACGACGTCCAATGATCACTTCTCACAAATCATGGACGTCCTTTCAGATTCTGTTGAGTTCTTCTGACTCGTCATCACGATTATCGATGGCATACGATAAATCTTTGCCAATCACCTGGCATTTGAACCAACCAAGGATGACATACTCTTCTTTCAATCCATGACAACCTTGGTTTTAATTCTTGACGACCTAACATCGGTGATTCAGACTTCTCTCCATAGCCTTGGCGACGAAACCAACCGTTGGTCAAACACTTTCATGATTAAGCAAATGACAACCATCATTGATCACTTATCAGAAATCATAAACAATGTTTGAAGACTATGATCGATTATTCATACTTATCACCACAATTATAGGCAACAAAACTATACTTCTTTGCAAATCAACGGGTTTGAAACCAGCTAAGGATGACATTTTTTTTATAGTTTTAATCCATGATGACCTATGCCGAGTTGTGTTGGCGTTTTGATATTCCATTTTTACAGAACTCTAGCCGTGTGGAATTTCAACATGTCTTTAAAAAATGAGTTTTTTTTTATTTTTATTTTTATTTTTATTTTTTGACAGATCAGATTTTTTTGGAATAGAAGTTTTTTTTTTCTTAAAGATCAGCTGTTTTATAAAGATCAGATTTTTTTTTGAAGGATCAGTTTTTTTTTTTATAAAGTTCTCTTGTTTTGAAATAAATTCTTTTTTGAAATATAAGGTGTTTTTTGAAAGATAAGCTCTGTTTTGAAACAATAGTTTTTTTTTTTTTAATAAGTTTTTTTTTATTCCTTTTTTTTTTTTTTCAAAGATCAGCTTTTTTATTTTTCTTGGACTTCTCCAATTATCAAACCTTGGCGATCTTGAATTTTTAGAGACTCCTAAAATAACCCATGGACACTTGCATCCAAACTGTGAAACAATAACAACAGTCTTTTGTTTTATGATTGATAATCTCTACCCTTGATCTTTTGTCAAATACTCTCATGATTGAGAAAAATGACCACCTGTAATCACTTCTCCCAAGTCATAAACAATGTCAGCAGACTATGATCGATGATTCAGACTTCTGTGCATAGCCATCGGCGACAAAACCAACCGTTGGTCAAATAGTTTCATGATTAAGCAAATGGCAACCATCATTGGTCACTTATCAAAAATCATAAACAACGTTTGAAGACTATGATCGATTATTCTGACTTATCACCACAATTATAGGAGACAAAACTATAGATCTTTGCCAATCAAGGGGTGTCAAACCAGCTAAGGATGACATTTTTTTAGTTTTAATCCATGATGACCTATGATGAGTTGTATTGGCTTTGTGATATTCCAATTTTACAAAACTCTTGCCGTGTGGAATGTCAACTTGTGTTTAAAAGATCATTTTTTTTTTCTTTGAAAGATCAGCCTTTTTTAAAACATAATTCTTTTTTGTTGGAAGATCAGCTGTTTTATGGAAAGATCTTTTTTTTTTTTTTTTTTTGATAGAACAACTTTTTTTTTTAAAGATCAGTTTTGTTTTTTTTGAAATATATGCTTGTTTTGAAATATAAGTTTTGTTTTTGAAATATAATCTTTTATGTGAAAGATATATTTTTGTTTTGAAAGATAATCATTTTTTTGAAAGATTGGCTTGTTTTAAAATATAAGGTTTTTTTTTTAAATAGTTTTTTTTTTTTTTTTTGAAAGATCAGTTTTTTTTTTTTTTTTTTTTAAGATAATCTTTGTTTTTTTTGAAATATAGGCTATTTCTGAGCAACAACCTTCTCACATCAACCATTAACTCTTACGAACATCAACTATTAGAACGACTATGAATGTTTATTTTTCTCTTACTTCTCCAATTAGTAACCCTTGATGATCTTGAATTTCGAGGGACTCCTAGAATAACCCTTGCATAGTTACATCCAAATTGTAAAACACAGACAACAGTCGCTTATTCAGAGAATTGATAATCTCTATCATTGATCATTTGTCAAATACTCTTATGATTGTGAATATTAACCACCAGCGATCACTTCTCACAAATCATAAACAACGCCATCAAACTATGATCGATGATTCAGACTTCTCTCCATAGCCATGGGCGACAAAACCAACCGTTGGTCAAACACTTTCATGATTAAGCAAATGACAACCATCATTGATCACTTATCACTAATCATAAACAACGTTTGAAGACTATGATCGATTTTTCTGACTTTTCAGCACAATTATAGGGGACAAAACTATACATCTTTGCTAATCAAAGGGTCTCAAACTAGCTAAGGATGACATTTTTTTTTAGTTTTAATCTATGATGCCCTATGCTTAGCGTTGGTCAAACACTTTCATGATTAAGCAAATGACAACCATCATTGATCACTTATCACTAATCATAAACAACGTTTGAAGGCTATGATCGATTTTTCTGACTTTTCAGCACAATTATAGGCGACAAAACTATGCATCTTTGCTAATCAAAGGGTCTCAGACTAGCTAAGGATGACATTTTTTTTTTAGTTTTAATCCGTGATGACCTATGCTTAGTTGTATTGGTTTTGTGATATTCCAATTTTACAGAACTTTTGCCAAGTGGAACTTCAACTTGTGTTTAAAAGTTGTGCTTATTTCAAAATATAATTTTTTTTCTTGGAAGATCAGCTTGTTGTGAAAGATCAGCTGTTTTATGGACACATTAGTTTTTATTTTTTTGAAAGAACAACCTTTTTTTTTAAAGATCAGTTTTTTTTTTTTTTGTTTTTGAAATACATGCTTGTTTTGAAATATCTGCTTTTTTTTTTTTTATAAAGATATGCTTGTTTTGAAAGGTCAACTCTTTTATGGAAAGATCAGTTTTTTTTTTTTAATATATGCTTCTTTTGAAATACAATTTTTTTTTTTGAAATATGAGATGTTTTGTGAAAGATAAGTTCTTTTTTGAAATTATAGTTTTTATTTAAGATATAACTTTTTTTTTAAAGAAAAGTTTTGTTTTTTGAAAGATCAGTGTTTTTTTTTTTTTGAAATATATGCTTTGTTTGAAAGATAAGTTTTTTTTTTTATAATTTATGAAAAATAATGTTTTTCTCACCAACAACCTTCTCACATCAACCCTTAACTGTCACGAACATCAACTGTTACAGCGGCTATAAAATTTTATTCTTCTCAGACTTCTCCAATTAACAACCCTTGGTGATCTTGAATTTCCTAGTACAGCTAAAATAACCCATGCGTACTTAGATCCAAATTGTGAAACACTAACAATAGTCCCTTATTCTTAGATTTGATATTCTCAACGATTGATTGTTTGACAAATACTCATGATTGAGAAAAATAACCACCAACGATCACTTCTTGCAAATCATAAACAATTTCAGCAGATATGATCGATGATTCAGACTTCTCTCCCTAGCCATGGGCGACAAAACCAACCTTTGGTCAAATGCTTTCATGATTGGCAAATGACAAACACCAGCGATCGCTTCTCACATCAAATATTCTCTCACGACTATCAACGACATCAACAACGATTCATAGCAAATAGTCCTAGAGGTCTCCAATTAACATTGCTCGATGACCATGACGAAAATAGCTCCTGACCACTTAAATCCAAAATGAGAAACACCTACGGTCAGTTATTCCAAGAATCGATATTCTCAACCAAGAACCATTGGACAAGTTCTTTCATGTAAATCCAAAATGAGAAACTCTTGCCATGTGGAATTTCAACTTGTGTTTAAAAGATCATTTTTTTTAAGGTCAGGTTTTTTTAAAATATAATTTTTTCTTTTGTTGGAAGATCAATTGTTTTATGGAAAGATAATTTTTTTTTTTTTACAGAAAAACTTCTTTTTTAAAGATCAGTTTTTTTTCTTTGAAATATATGATTGTTTTGAAATATAAGTTTTGTTTTTGAAATATAATTTGTTATTTGAAAGATAATTTTATTTTGAAAGATCATCTTTTTTTTTTTGAAAGATTGGCTGTTTTTAAAATATAACCTTTTTTTTTTTTAAAGATAGCCATTTTTTTTTTTTAAACATCAGTTTTTGGTTTTTAAAGATAAGCTTTGTTTTTGAAATATAAGCTTTGTTTGAAAGAGAATCTTTTTTTTTTTTTTTTTGGAAAGATAGGCTTTTTCTGTGCAACAACATTCTCAAATCAACCATTAGCTTTCACGAATATCAACTATTACAATGACTATGAATGTTTATTTTTTTCTTACTTCTCCAATTAGCAACCCTTGATGATCTTGAATTTTGAGGGATTCCTAAAATTACCCATGCATACTTACATCCAAATTGCAAAACACAAACATCCGTCTCTTATTCTTTGAATTGATAATCTCATCCATTGATCATTTGTCAAATACTCATGATTGTGAAAATTAACCACTCGCCATCACTTCTCACAAATCGTAAACAACGTCATCAAACTATGATCGATGATTCAGACTTCTCTCCATAGCCATGGGCGACAAAACCAACCGTTGGTCAAACTCTTTCATGATTATGCAAATGACAACCATCATTGATCACTTATCACAAATCGTAAACAACGTTTGAAGACTATAATCGATTATTTAGAATTTTCACCACAATTATAGGCGACAAAACTGTACAAATTTGCCAATCAAAGGGTCTCAAACCAGCTAAGGATTTCATTTTTTAATTATTTTTAATCCATGATGACCAATGCGGAGTTGTATTGCCTTTGTGATATTCCAATTTTACAAAACTTATACCGTGTGGAATTTCAACTTGTGTTTAAAAGTTGTGCTTATTTCAAAATATAATTTTTTTTTCTTGGAAGATCAGCTTGTTCTGAAAGATCAAACATTAAGCTTTTATTTTTTTGAAAGAACAACTCCGTTTTAAAGATCAGTTTTTTTTTGGAAATATATGCTTGTTTTGAAATTTAAGTTTTGTTTTTAAAATATAAGCTTTTTTGTGAAAGATAATTTTATTTTTTGAAAGATCATCTTTTTTTGAAAGATAAGCTTTTTTTTTTTAGAAAGTTAAGCTTGTTTTGAAAGATCAGCTGTTTTTTGGAAATATTTTATTTTGTTTTGTGAAGCATCTTTTTTTTTTTTGGAATGCATGCTTGTTTTGAAATATAATTTTTTTTTTTAAATATAAGATGTTTTTTGAAAGATAAGTTGTTTTTTGAAAGATAAGTTCTGTTTTAAAAGATTAATGTCTTTTAAAATATATGTTTTTTTAAATATAAGTTTTTTTGGAAGAAATGCGTTTTTGTTTGAAAAATCATTTTTTGTTTTTCGAAAGATCAGCCTTGTTTTTTGAAATATGAGTCTTTTTTTGAAATATAAGCTTTGTTTGAAACATAGGCTTTTTCTGAGCAACAACCTTCTCGCATCAACAATTAGAACGACAATGAATGTTTTTTGTTCTAAGACTTCTCCAATTAACAACCCTTGATGAGCTTGAATTTCGAGGGACTCCTAAAGTAGCCCATGCATACTTATATCCAAATTGTGAAACACTAGGAACAATAGCTTATTCTTAGAATTAATAATCTTAACCATTGATCTTTTGTCAAATACTCATGATTCAGAAAATTAACCACGAGCGATCACTTCTCACAAATTATAAACAACGTTATCAAACAATGATCGATGATTTAGACTTCTCTCCATAGCCATCGGCGAAAAAACCAACTGTTGGTCAAATACTTTCATGATTAAGCAAATGACAACCATCATTGATCACTTATTGCAAATCATAAACAACGTTTAATGACTATGATCGATTATTTAGACTTATGTCCATAATTATAGGCGACAAAACTATACATCTTTGCCAATCAAAGTGTCTCAAACCAGCTAAGGATGGCATTTTTTTTTTTTTAGTTTTAATCCATGATGACCTATGCTGAGTTGTATCGGCTTTGTGATATTCGAATTTGACAAAACTCTTGCCGCAAGGAATTTCAACTTGTGTTTGAAACGTCAGGTTTTATTTTGAAAGATCAGTTTTTTTTTACCAACACAAGATTTTTTTGAAGTATTAAGTTTTTTTTTTTTTTGAAAAGTCTTCTGTTTTTAGAAAGATATGCTTGTTTTGAAAGATCAACTCTTTTATGAAAAGATCGTTTTTTTTTATTTTAATATATGCTTGTTTTGAAATATAATTTATTTTTGAAATATAAGATGTTCTGTGAAAGAGATTCTTTTTTGAAATTATAGTTTTTTTTTTTAATATAACCTTTTTTAAAAGAAAAGCTTTTGTTTTGAAAGATCAGTGTTTTTTTTCTGAAATATAAGCTTTGTTTGAAAGATAGTTTTTTTTTTCTTTTAAATTATGGAAAATAAGGTTCTTCTCACCAACAACCTTCTCATATCAACAATTAACTCTCACGGACATCAACTGTTACGACGACTTTAAATTTTTATTTTTCTCAGACTTCTCCAATTAACAACCCTTGGTAATCTTGAATTTCCAAGGACACCTAAAATAACCCATGCCTACTTACATCTAAATTGTGAAACACTAACAGCAGTCGGTTATTCTTAGAATTGATATTCTCAACGATTGATCGTCTGACAAATACATTCATGATTGAGAAAAATAACCACCAACGATCAATTCTGAGTTCTCACAAATCATAAACAATGTCAGCAGACTATGATCGATGATTCAGACCTCTCTCCATAGCCATGGGCAGCAAAATCAATCTTTGGTCAAATGCTTTTATGATTGTGCAAATGACAAACACCAGCGATCACTTCTGACATCAAATGTTCTCTCTCACGACTATCAACGATAACAACTATTCATAGCAAATAGTCCTAGAGGTCTCCAATTAACATTGCTCGATGACCATGTGACCAAAATAGCTTCTGACCACTTAAATCCAAAATGAGAAACACCTACGGTCAGTTATTCCAAGAATCTATATTCTCAACCAACAACCCTTGGACAAGTACGCTTTTTCTGAGCAACAACTTTCTCACATCAACTATTACAACGACTATGAATGTTTATAGTTCTCAGACTTTTCCAAGTAACAACGCTTGATGATCTTGAATTTTGAGGGACTCCTAAAGCGACCCATGCATACTTACATCCAAATTGTGAAACACCAGGAACAGTAGCTTATTCTTAGAATTGATAATCTCAACTATCGATCTTTTTCCAGATACTCTTGATTCAGAAAATTAACTACGAGCGATCTCTTCTCACAAATTATAAACAACGTCATCAAACAATGATCGATGATTCAGGCTTCTCTCCATAGCCATTGGCGACAAAACCAATCGTTGGTCAAATACTTTCATGATTAAGCAAATGACAACCATCATTGATCACTTATCGCAAATCATAAACAACGTTTAATGACTATGATCGATTATTTAGACTTGCGTCCGTAATCATAGTCGACAAAACTATACATCTTTGCCAATCAAAGCGTCTCAAACCAGCTTAGGATGACATTTTTTTTTTTAGTTTTAATCCATGATGACCTCTGTTGAGTTGTATCGGCCATGTGATATTCGAATTTTACAAAACTCTTGCCGCGTGGAATTTCAACCTGTGTTTGAAACGTCAGGTTCCTTTTGAAAGATCAATTTTTTTTTAGAAACATAAGATTTTTTTTAAATGTAAGTTTTTTTTTTTTGAAAAGTTTGTTTGTTTTAGAAAGATTTGCTTGTTTTGAAAGATCAACTCTTTTATGGAAACATCAGGTTTTTTTTTTTTTTTTTTTAATATATGCTTGTTTTGAAGTATAATTTTTTTTTGAAATATAGGATTTTTTGTGAAAGACAAGTTCTGTTTTGAAATTATAGTTTTTTCTTTTAAATATAAACTTTTTTTTAAAGAAAAGCTTTATTTTTGAAAGATCAGTCGTGTTTATTTTTTTTTTTTTTGAAATATAAGCTTTGTTTGAAACATAATTTTTTTTAATTTATGAAAAATAAGTCTTTTCTCACCAACAACCTTCTCATATCAGCAATTAACTCTAACGAACATCAACTGTTACAATGACTATAAATTTTTATTTTTCTCAGACTTCTCCAATTAACAACCCTTGTGATCTTGTATTTCCAAGGACACCTAAAATAATCCATGCCTACTTACATCTAAATTGTGAAACACTAACAGCAGTCGCTTATACTTAAAATTGATATTCTCAACTTTTGATTGTCTGAC
The DNA here is from genome assembly GCA_029852735.1 of Persea americana. Lineage (NCBI taxonomy): Eukaryota > Viridiplantae > Streptophyta > Magnoliopsida > Laurales > Lauraceae > Persea > Persea americana. Next base: position 91,151,693 of record CM056810.1, read on the forward strand.
AAATACATTCAGGATAGAGAAAAATAACCACCAGCGATCAATTCTCAGTGTTTTTTTTTTTTTTTTTTTTTGAAATACAAGCTTTGTTTGAGAGATAAGGTTTTTTTTTTTTTTAATTTATGAAAAATAAGGTTTTTCTCACCAACGACCTTCTCACATCAACCCTTAACTGTCACGAACATCAACTGTTACAATGGCTATAAATTTTTCTTCTTCTCAGACTTCTCCAATTAACCCTTGGTGATCTTGAATTTCCTAGTACACCTAAAATATCCCATGCGTACTTAGATCCAAATTGTGAAACACTAACCATAGTCGCTTATTCTTAGATTTGATATATTCAACGATTGATCGTTTGTCAAATACTCTCATGATTGAGAAAAATAACCACCAACGATCACTTCTTACAAATCATAAACAATGTCAGCAGATATGATCAATGATTCAGACTTCTCTCCCTAGCCATGGGCGACAAAACCAACCTTTGGTCAAATGCTTTCATGATTGGCAAATGACAAACACCAGCGATCGCTTCTCACATCAAATATTCTCTCTCACGACTATCAACGATATCAACAACGATTCATAGCAAATAGTCCTAGAGGTCTCCAATTAACATTGCTCGATGACCATGATGAAAATAGCTCCTGACCACTTAAATCCAAAATGAGAAACACCTAGGGTCAGTTATTCCAAGAACCGATATTCTCAACCAAGAACCATTGGACAAGTTCTTTCATGTAAATCCAAAATGAGAAACTCTTGCCATGTGGAATTTCAACTTGTGTTTAAAAGATCATTTTTTTTAAGGTCAGGTTTTTTTAAAATATAATTTTTTTTTTTGTTGGAAGATCAGCTGTTTTATGGAAAGATAATTTTTTTTTGACAGAAAAACTTTTTTTTTAAAGATCAGTTTTTTCTTTGAAATATATGATTGTTTTGAAATATAAGTTTTGTTTTTGAAATATAATCTGTTATTTGAAAGATCATCTATTTTTGAAAGATTGGCTGTTTTTAAAATATAACCTTTTTTTTTAAAGATACGCATTTTTTTGAAACATCAGTTTTTGTTTTTTATCTTTATTTTTGAAATATAAGCTTTGTTTGAAAGATAATCTTTTTTTTTTGTTGTTGGAAAGATAAGCTTTTTCTGTGCAAAAACATTCTTACCTCAACCATTAGCTCTCACGAACATCAACCATTACAACGACTATGAATGTTTATTTTTTTCTTACTTCTCCAACTAGCAACCCTTGATGATCTTGAAGTTCGAGGGACTCCTAAAATAACCCATGCATACTTACATCCAAATTGAAAAACACAAACATCAGTCTCTTATTCTTAGAATTGATAATCTCAACCATTGATCATTTGTCAAATACTCATGATTGTGAAAATTAACCACTCGCGATCACTTCTCACAAATCATAAACAACGTCATCAAACTATGATCGATGATTCAGACTTCTCTCCATAGCCATGGGCGACAAAACCAACCGTTGGTCAAACTGTTTCATGATTATGCAAATGACAACCATCATTGGTCACTTATCACAAATCGTAAACAACGTTTGAAGACTATGATCGATTATTCAGAATTTTCACCACAATTATAGGCGACAAAACTGTACATATTTGCCAATCAAAGGGTCTCAAACCAGCTAAGGATTTCATTTTTTATTTATTTATAATCCATGATGACCTATGCGGAGTTGTATTGGCTTTGTAATATTCCAATTTTACAAAACTTATACCGTGTGGAATTTCAACTTATGTTTAAAAGTTGTGCTTATTTCAAAATATATATTTTTTTTCTTGGAAGATCTGCTTGTTCTGAAAGATCAGCTGTTTTATGGAAACATTAAGCCTTTATTTTTTTGAAAGAACAACTTTCGTTTTAAAGATCAGTTTTTTTTTTTCGAAATATATGCTTGTTTTGAAATTTAAGTTTTGTTTTCAAAATATAAGCATTTTTGTGAAAGATAATTTTATTTTTTGAAAGATAAGATTTTTTTTTAGAAAGTTAAGCTTGTTTTGAAAGATCAGCTGTTTTTTGGAAAGATTTGATTTTTTTTTTAAAGCATCTTTTTTTTTTTTGGAATGCATGCTTGTTTTGAAATGTTTTTTTTTTTTTTTGAAATATAAGTTGTTTTTTGAAAGATAAGTTCTGTTTTAAAAGTTTAGTGTCTTTTAAAATATAGGTTTTTTTAAATATAAGTTTTTTTGGAAGATAAGCTTTTTTGTTTGAAAGATCATTTTTTGTTTTTCGAAAGATCAGCCTTGTTTTTTGAAATATAAGTCTTTGTTTGAAATATAAGCTTTCTTTGAAACATAGGCTTTTTCTGTGCAACAATCTTCTCGCATCAACAATTAGAACGACAATGAATGTTTTTTTTTCTAAGAATTCTCCAATTAACAACCCTTGATGAGCTTGAATTTCGAGGGACTACTAAAGTAGCCCATGCATACTTATATCCAAATTGTGAAACACTAGGAAGAGTAGCTTATTCTTAGAATTGATAATCTCAACCATTGATCTTTTGTCAAATACTCTCATGATTCAGAAAATGAACCACGGGCGATCACTTCTAACAAATTATAAACAACGTTATCAAACAATGATCGATGATTCAGACTTCTCTCCATAGCCATCGGCGATAAAACCAACCGTCGGTCAAATACTTTTGATGATTAAGCAAATGACAACCATCATTAATCACTTATCACAAATCATAAACAACGTTTCAAGACTATGATTATTCAGACTTATCACCACAATTATAGGCAACAAAACTATACATCTTCGCCAATCAAAGCGTCTCAAACAAGCTAAGGATGACATTTTTTTTTTAGTTTTTATCCATGATGACCTATGCTGAGTTGCATCGGCTTTGTGATATTCGAATTTTACGAAACTCTTGCCGCATGGAATTTCAACTTGTGTTTGAGACGTCGGGTTTTTTTTTGACAGATCATTTTTTTTTAGAAACACAAGATTTTTTTGAAGTATAAGTTTTTTTTTTTTTTTTGAAAAGTCTTCTTTTTTTAGAAAGATATGCTTGTTTTGAAAGATCAACTCTTTTATGGAAAGATCGGGTTTTTTTTTTTTTAATATATGCTTGTTTTGAAATATAATTTATTTTTGAAATATAAGATGTTTTGTGAAAGAGAATTTTTTTTTTGAAATTATAGTTTTTTTTTTATAAATATAACCTTTTTTAAAAGAAAAGCTTTTGTTTTGAAGGATCAGTGTTTTTTTTTTCTGAAATATAAGCTTTGTTTGAAAGATAGTTTTTTTTTTAAATTATGAAAATAAGGTTCTTCTCACCAACAACCTTCTCATATCAACAATTAACTCTTACGAACATCAACTGTTAAGGCGACTATAAATTTTTATGTTTCTCAGACTTCTCCAATTAACAACCCTTGGTAATCTTGAATTTCCAAGGACACCTAAAATAAGCCATGCCGACTTACATCTAAATTGTGAAAACTAACAGCAGTCGCTTATTCTTTGAATTGATATTCTCAACGATTGATCGTCTGACAAATACATTCATGATTGAGAAAAATATTCACCAGCGATCAATTCTAAGTTCTCACAAATCATAAACAATGTCACCAGACTATGATCGATGATTCAGACCTCTCTCCATAGCCATGGGCGACAAAACCAACCTTTGGTCAAATGCTTTTATGATTGAGCAAATGACAAACACCAGCGATTACTTCTCACATCAAATGTTCTCTCTCACGACTATCAACGATAACAACTATTCATAGCAAATAATCCCAGAGGTCTCCAATTAACATTGCTCGATGCCCATGACCAAAATAGCTCCTGGCCACTTAAATCCAAAATGAGAAACACCTACGTTCAGTTATTCCAAGAATCTATATTCTCAACCAACAACCCTTGGACAAGTACTTTCATGATTTAAGCAAATACAACGACCAATGATTGCTTATCACAAATCATAAACATCCATCAACGAGTTTGATGGATTATTCAGTCTTATCACCGCTATTATCAACTGCAGAACTGTACATCTTTGCCCGTCTATGGGAATCGAATCAACTATGGACGACATGCATTTTTCAGTCAATTACATCTACTGTTTCAATCCGTGACGACCTGACCAGAGTCGTAATGGGGTTTTGATATTCTATTCTGATGAGTTCTGGGCGTGCGGAGTTCTTCCTTGTGTCTGGATGATAGAAGAACTTGACAGACCCAAAATTACAATACAAGCAATCTTTGCATGCCAACGATGGCTACAAAATTTTATGCTTTGGGCTTCGAAGCACAATGTTGTATTTGTAAACTCACCAATAATATCAACCCACGATGAGCTTGAATTCCCAAGTCAACCTGGTTAGTCATGATTATTTTCTTTGTTTATGCAAAAGAGTACTTCTTTAGGAATCCGAAGGAATTGTAACCAACGAAGGACGTCCAATGATCACTTCCTACAAGTAATGGACGTCCTTTCAGATTCTGTTGACTTCTTCTGACTTGTCATCACGATTATCGACGGCATACAATAAATCTTTGCCAATCACTTGGCATCGAACCCACCAAGGATGACATACTCTCCTTTCAATCCTTAACAACCTTAGTTTTAATTCTTGACGTCGTAACATCGGTGATTCAGACTTCTCTCCATAGCCATGGCGACGAAACCAACCGTTGGTCAAATACTTTCATGATTAAGCAAATGACAACCATCATTGATCACTTGTCAGAAATTACAAACAACGTTGAAGACTATGTTCGATTATTCAGACTTATCACCGTAATTATAGGCGACAAAACTGTACATGTTTGCAAATCAACGGGTCTCAAACCAGCTAAAGTTGAATTTTTTTTTTAGTTTTAATCCTTGATGACCTTTGCTGAGTTGTATTGGCCTTTTGATATTCCATTTTTACAAAACTCTAGCCGTGGAATTTCTACATGTGTTTGAACGATCGGTTTTTTTTTTTTTTTTTTTTTTTTGAACTCGGAGTTTTTTATGAATGATCATCTTGTTTTAGAAACATAACCTTGTTTTGAAAGATCAGCTGTTTTATAAAGATCAGATTTTTTTTTAAAGGTTCAGTTTTTTTTTTTTTTTTAGTTTTTTTAAAGTTATCATGTTTTGAAATAAATTTTTTTTTTTTTAAAATATAAGGTGTTTTTTGACACATAAGCTCTGTTTTCAAAGATTTGGGTTTTTTTAAATATAAGTTGTATTTAAAGTTATGTTTTTTTTTTTTGAAAGATCAACTTTTTTTATTTTTTCCAAAGATCAACTTTTTCTTGAAATATAAGTTTTCTTTTGCAATATAGGCTTTGTTTGAAAGATAAGCTTTTTCATACCAACAACCTTCTCACAAGCCATTAACTCTCACGAACATCAACTATTACAACGACTATAATTTTTATTTTTCTCGGACTTCACGAATTAACAAACCTTGACGTTCTGGAATTTCCAGAGACTCCTAAAATAACCCGTGGACACTTGCATCCGAAATATGAAACACTAACAACAGTTGCTTATTCTTACGATTTATAATCTCTACGCCATCAAACTATGATCGGTGATTCAGACTTCTCTCCCCAGCCATGGGCGACAAAGCCAACCCTTGGTCAAACACTTTCATGTTTAAGCAAATGACAGCCATCATTGATCACTAATCACAAATCATAAAGAACGTTTGAAGATTATAATCAATTATTCAGACTTTTCACTAGAATTATAGGCGACAAAACTGTACATCTTTGCCAATCAAAGGTTCTCAAAGCAGCTAAGGATGTCATCTTTTTTTAGTTTTAATCCATGATGACCTATGCTGAGTTGTATTGGCTTTGTGATATTCCAATTTTACGGAACTTTTTTCGTGTGAAATTTCAACTTGTGTTTAAAAGTTGTTCTTATGTCAAAATATAATTTTTTTTTTTGTTGGAAGATCAGCTTGTTCTGAAAGATCAGCTGTTTTATGGAAACATAAGTTTTTATTTTTTTGAGAGAACAACTTTTTCTTTAAAGATCAGTTTTTTTTTTTTTTTTTGAAATATATGCTTGTTTTAAAATTTAAGTTTTGTTTTCAAAATATAAGCTTTTTTGTGAAAGATAATTTTATCTTTTGAAAGTTCTTTTTTTGAAAGATAAGCTTTTTTTTTATAGAAAGTTTAAGCTTGTTTTGTAATATCAACTGTTTTTTGGAAAGATTACATTTTTTTTTTTTGACGGATCAGTTTTTTTTTAAAATGTATGCTTGTTTTGAAATTTTTTCTTTTTTTTAAAGAAAAGCTCTGTTTTGAAATATAAGTTCTGATTGAAAAGATTTGTTACTTCTAAAATATACGTTTTTTGAAGTATAAGTTTTTTTTTAAAGATGAGCTTTTTTGTTGGAAAGATCATTTTTTGTTTTTCGAAAGATCAGCTTTGTTTTTTGAAATCTTTGTCTTTTTTTGAAATATAAGCTTTGTTTGAATTTTTTTTTTCTTTTGTTTTTTTTTTTTTTTTTTTGTGAATGATAGGCTGTTTCTGAGCAACAACCTTCTCACATCAACTATTACGACTATGAATGTTTATAGTTCTCAGACTTCTCCAAGTAACAACGCTTGATGATCTTGAATTTCGAGGGACTCCTAAAGTAACCCATGCGTACTTACATCCAAATTGTGAAACACTAGGAACAGTAGCTTATTCTTAGAATTGATAATCTCAACCATTGATCTTTTGCCAAATACTCATGATTCAGAAAATTAACCACGAGCGATCTCCTCACAAATTATAAACAACGTCATCAAACAATGATCGATGATTCAGACTTCTCTCCATAGCCATGGGCGACAAAACCAACCGTTGGTCAAACACTTTCATGATTAAGCAAATGACAACCATCATTGATCACTTATCGCAAATCATAAACAACGTTTGAAGACTATGATTGACTATTCGGACTTTTCACCACAATTATAGGCGCCAAAACTGTACATATTTGCCAATCAAAGGGTCTCAAACCAGCAATGGATGTCATTTTTTTTAGTTTTAATCCATGATGACTTGTGCTGAGTTGTATTGGCTTTGTGATATTCCAATTTTACAAAACTTTTTTCTTGTGGAATTTCAACTTGTGTTTAAAAGTTGTTCTTATTTCAAAATATATATTTTTTTGTTGGAAGATCAGCTGTTTTATGGAAACATAAGTTCTTATTTTTTTCAGTGAACAACTTTTTTTTAGGTTTTTTCTTTTTTTTTTTTGAAATATATGCTTGGTTTGAAATTTTAAGTTTTGTTTTCAAAATATAAGCTTTTTTGTGAAAGATAATTTTATTTTTTGAAAGTTCTTTTTTTGAAAGATCAGCTGTTTTTTGGAAAGATTAGATTTTTTTTTTTGATGGGTCACTTTTTTTTTTAAATGTATGCTTGTTTTGAAGTTTATTTTTTTTTGAAAGAAAAGCTGTTTTTTGAAATATGAGTTCTGTTTGAAAAGATTAGTTATGTTTAAAATATACGTTTTTTTAAGTATCGGTTTTTTCTAAACGTAAGCTTTTTTGTTTGAAAGATCATTTTTTGTTTTTCGAAAGATCAGCTTTGTTTTTTTGAAATCTTAGTCTCTTTTGAAATATAAGCGTTGTTTGAAACATAATCTCTTTTTTTTCTTTTTCTTTTTTTTTGTTGTGAAAGATAGGCTTTTTCTGACAAACAACCTTCTCACATCATCTATTACAACGATTAGGAATGTTTGTAGTTCTCATACTTCTCCAAGTAACAACCCTTGATGATCTTGAATTTCGAGGGACTCCTAAAGTGACCCATACATACTTACATCCAAATTTGTGAAACACTAGGAACAGTAGCTTATTCTTAGAATTGATAACCTTAACCATTAATCTTTTGTCAAATACTGATGATTCATAAAATTAACCACAAGCGATCTCTTCTCTCAAATTATAAACAACGTCATCAAACAATGATCGATGATTCAGGCTTCTCTCCATAGCCATCGGCGACAAAACCAGTCGTTGGTCAAATACTTTCATGATTAAGCAAATGACAACCATCATTGATCACTTATCGCAAATCATAAACAACGTTTAATGACTATGATCGATTATTTAGACTTATGTCCATAATTATGGGCGACAAAACTATACATCTTTGCCAATCAAAGCGTCTCAAACTAGCTAAGGATGACATTTTTTTTTAGTTTTAATCCATGATGACCTATGCTGAGTTGTATCGGCCATGTGATATTCGAATTTAACAAAACTCTTGCCGTGTGGAATTTCAACCTGTTGTGTTTGAAACGTCAGGTTTTTTTTTAGAAAGAGAAGATTTTTTTTAAATGTAAGTTTTTTTTTTTTTTTTTTGAAAAGTCTGCTTGTTTTACAAAGATTTGCTTGTTTTGAAAGATCATCTCTTTAATGGAAACATCAGGTTTTTTTTTTTTTTTTAATATATGCTTGTTTTGAATTATAATTTTTTTTGAAATATAGGTTTTGTGAAAGACAAGTTCTGTTTTGAAATTATAGTTTTTTTTATATATAACCTTTCTTTAAAGAAAAGCTTTATTTTTGAAAGATCAGCGTTTTTTTTTTTTTTTTTTTTTTAAATATAAGCTTTGTTTGGAACATAATTTTTTTTTAATTTATGAAAAATAAGTCTTTTCTCACCAACAACCTTCTCATATCAACAATTAACTCTCACGAACATCAACTGTTACAAGGACAATAAAATTTTATTTTTCTCATACTTCTCCAATTAACAACCCTTGGTGATCTTGAATTTCCAAGGACACCTAAAATAACCCATGCCTACGTACATCTAAATTGTGAAACACTACCAGCTGTCGCTTATACTTAGAATTGATATTCTCAACTTTTGATTGTCTGACAAATACATTCAGGATAGAGAAAAATAACCACCAGTGATCAATTCTCAGTTCTCACAAATCAAAAACAATGTCAGTAGACTATGATCGATGATTCAGACCTCCATAGCCATGGGCGACGAAACCAACCTTTGGTCAAATGCTTTTATGATTGAGCAAATGACAAACACCAGTGATCACTTCTCACATCAAATATTCTCTCTCACGACTATCGACGATAACAACTATTCATAGCAAATAGTCCTAGAGGTCTCCAATTAACATTGCTCGATGACCATGACCGAAATAGCTTCTGACTACTTAAATCCAAAATGGGAAACACTTATGGTCAGTTATTCCAAGAATCTATATTCTCAACCAATAACCCTTGGACAAGTACTTTCATGATTAAGCAAATACAACGACCAATGATTGCTTATCACAAATCATAAACATCCATCAACGAGTATGATGGATTATTCAGTCCTATCACCGCTATTATCAACTGTAGAACTGTACATCTTTTCCTGTCTATGGGAATTGAATCAACTATGGATGACATACGCATTTTTTAGTCCATTACATCTACTGTTTCAATCCGTGACGACCTCACCGGAGTCATAATGGGCTTTTGATATTCTATTCTAATGAGTTCTGGGCGTGCAGAGTTCTTACTTGTGTCTGGACGATAGAAGACCTTGACAGACCCAAAATTACAATACAAGCGATCTTTGCATGCCAACGATGGCTACAAAATTTGATGCTCCGTGCTTCGAAGCACAATGTTGTATTGGTAAACTCACCAATAATATCAACCCACGATGACCTTGAATTCCCGAGTCAACCTGGTTAGTCATGATTATTTACTTCATTTATGCAAAACAGTACTTTAGGAATCCAAAGGAATTATAACCAACGAAGGACGTCCAATGAGCACTTCTCCCAAGTAATGGACGTCCTTTCAGATTCTGTTGACTTCTCACTTGTCATCACGATTATCGACGGCATACTATAAATCTTTGCCAATCACTTGGCATCGAACCAACCAAGGATGACATTACTCTTCTTTCAATCCATGACAACCTTAGTTTTAATTCTTGACGACCTAACATCGGTGATTGAGACTTCTTTCCAAAGCCATGGCGACGAAACCAACCGTTGATCAAACACTTTCATGATTAAGCAAATGACAACCATCATTGATCACTTTTCGCAAATCATAAACAACGTTTAAAGACTATGATCGATTATTCAGACTTATCACCACAATTATAGGCGACAAAACTATACGTATTTGCCAAACAAAGCATCGCAAACCAGCTAAGGATGCCATTTTTTTTAGTTTTAATCCATGATGACCTATGCCGAGTTGTATTGGCTTTGTGATATTCCATTTTTACAAAACTCTAGCCATGTGGAATTTCTACATGTGTTTGAACGATCAGTTTTTTTTTTTTGACAATTGTTTTTTTTTTTTTTGAACTAGAATTTTTTTTTATGAAAGTTCATCTTGTTTTAGAAAGATAAGCTTGTTTTGAACGATCGGTTGTTTTATAAAGAAGATCAGATCTTTTTTGGAAGGATCAGGTTTTTTTTTTTTTTTTTTTAAGTTATCTTGTTTTGAAATTTTTTTTTTTTTTGTTTTGGAAATATAAGGTGTTTTTTGAAAGATAAGCTCTGTTTTGAAAGATTTGGTTTTTTTTGAAATATAAGTTGTATTTAAAGTTATTGTTTTTTTTTTTAAAGATCAACTTTTTTTTTTCAAAGATCAGCTTTTTCTTGAAATATAAGTTTTCTTTTGAAATATAGGCTTTGTTTGAAAGATAAGCTTTTTCAGACCAACAACCTTCTCACAAGCCATTAACTCTCACGAACATCAACTATTAAATGACTATAATTTTTTTTTCTGGGACTTCACCAATTAACAAACCTTGACGATCTTGAATTTCCAGAGACTCCTAAAATAACCCGTGGACACTTGCATCCGAACTATGAGACACTAACAACAGTTTCTTATTCTTTCGGTTGATAATCTCTACCATTGATCTGTTGTCAAATACTATCATGATTGAGAAAAATAACCACCAGCGATCTCTTCTCACAAGTCGTAAACAACGTCAGCAGACTATGATCGGTGATTATATTTCTGTGCATAGCCATCGGCCGACAAAACCAATCTTTGGTCAAATAGTTTCACGATTGAGCAAATGACAACCATCATTGATCACTTATCGAAAATGGTAAACAACGTTTGAAGACTATGATCAATTATTCAGACTTATCTCCACAATTATCGGAGACAACTATGCATGTTTGCCTATCAAGGGGCGTCAAACCAGCTATGGATGACATTTTGTTTAGTTTTAATCCATGATGACCTATGATGAGTTGTATTGGCTTTGTGATATTCCAATTTCACAGAACTCTTGCCGTGTGGAATTTCAACTTGTGTTTAAAAGATCATTTTTTTTAAGATCAGCTTTTGTTAAAATATAACTTTTTTTTTGTTGGAAGGTCAGCTGTTCCATGGAAAGATCTTTTTTTTTTTTTGACAGATTTTTTTTTTAAAGATCAGTTTTTTTTTTGAAATATAAGTTTTGTTTTTGAAATATAATCTTTTATGTGAAAGATAATTTTATTTTGAAAGATCATCTATTTTTTGAAAGATTTGCTGGTTTTAAAATATAGCCTTTTATTTCTAAAGATAGGCTTTTTTTTTTTTTTGAAACATCAGTTTTTGTTTTTTAAAGATAAGCTTTGTTTTTGAAATATAAGCTTCGTTTGAAAGATAATCTTTTTTTTTGTTTTTTGAAAGATAGGCTTTTTCTGAGCAACCACCTTCTCATATCAACCATTAGCTCTCACAAGCATCAACTTTTACAACGACTATGAATGTTTATTTTTTTCTTACTTCACCAATTAGCAACCCTTGATGATCTTGAATTTCGTGGGAGTCCTAAAAAAAGATATGCATACTTACATCCAAATTGTAAAACGCAAACATCAGTCGCTTGTTATTAGAGTTGATAATCTCAACATTATCAACCATTGATCATTTGTCAAATACTCTCATGATTGTGAAAATTAACCACTAGCAATCACTTCTCACAAGTCATAAACAATGTCATCAAACTATGATCGATGATTTAGACTTCTCCCCATAGCCATTGGCGACAAAACCAACCGTTGGTAAAAAACACTTTCATGATTAAGCAAATGACAACCATCATTGATCACTTATCACAAATCATAAACAACGTTTGAAGACTATGATCGATTATTCAGACTTTTCACCACAATTATAGGTGACAAAACTGTACATCTTTGCCAATCAAAGGGTCTCAAACCAGCAAAGGATGTCATTTTTTTTAGTTTTAATCCATGATGACCTATGCTGAGTTGTATTGGCTTTGTGATATTCCAATTTTACAAAACTTTTTTCGTGTAGAATTTCAACTTGTGTTTAAAAGTTGTTCTTATTTCAAAATATATATTTTTTTGTTGGAAGATCAGCTTGTTCTGAAAGATCAGCTGTTTTATGGAAACATAAGTTCTTATTTGTTTTAGAGAACAACTTTTTTATAAGGGTTTTTTTTTTTTTTTTTTTTTTTTTGAAATGCATGCTTGTTTTGAAAATTTAACTTTTGTTCTCAAATTATAAGCTTTTTTGTGAAAGATAATTTTCTTTTTCGAAAGTTCTTTTTTTGAAAGATCAGCATTTTTTTGGAAAGATTAGATTTTTTTTTTGATGGATCAGTTTTTTTTTAAATGTATGCTTGTTTTGAAAAAATTTTTTTTTTGAAAGAAAAGCTGTGTTTTGAAATATAAGTTCTGATTGAAAAGATTTGTTATTTCTAAAATATACGTTTTTTGAAGTATAAGTTTTTTTTAAAGATGAGCTTTTTTGTTTGAAAGATCATTTTTAGTTTTTTGAAAGATCAGCTTTGTTTTTTGAAATCCTAGTCTTTTTTTGAAATATAAGCTTTGTTTGAAACATAATTTTTTCTTTTTTTTTTTTGTGAATGATATGCTTTTTCTGAGCAACATCCTTCTCACATCAACTATTACAACGACTATGAATGTTTATAGTTCTCAGACTTTTCCAAGTAACAACGCTTGATGATCTTGAATTTCGAGGGACTCCTAAAGTAACCCATGCATACTTACATCCAAATTGTGAAACACTAGGAACAATAGCTTATTCTTAGAATTGATATTCTCAACCATTGATCTTTTGCCAAATACTCATGATTCAGAAAATTAACCACGATCGAGCTCTTCTCACAAATTATAAACAACGTCATCAAACAATGATCGATGATTCAGGCTTCTCTCCATAGCCATCGGCGACAAAACCAATCGTTGGTCAAATACTTTCATGATTAAGCAAATGACAGCCATCATTGATCACTTATCGCAAATCATAAACAACGTTTAATGACTATGATTGATTATTTAGACTTATGTCCATAATTATAGGCGACAAAGCTATACATCTTTGCCAATCAAAGCATCTCAAACCAGCTAAGGATGACATTTTTTTTAGTTTTAATCCATGATGACCGATGCTGAGTTGTATCGGCCATGTGATATTCGAATTTAACAAAACTCTTGCCACGTGGAATTTCAACCTGTGTTTGAAACGTCAGGTTTTTTTTTTGAAACATCAATTTTGTTTAGAAAGTCAAGATTTTTTTATATGTAAGTTTTTTTTTTTTTTTGAAAAATCTGCTTGTTTTAGAAAGATATGCTTGTTTTGAAAGATCAACTCTTTTATGTAAACATCATTTTTTTAAAAAATATATGCTTGTTTTGAAGTATAATTTTTATATGAAATATATGATGTTTTGTGTAAGACAAGTTGTGTTTTGAAATTATAGTTTTTTTTTTTTAAATATAACCTTTTTTTTAAAGAAATGCTTTTTTTTTTTTGAAAGATCAGTGTTTTTTTTTTCTGAAATATAAGCTTTGTTTGAAAGATAATTTTTTTGAATTTATGAAAAATAACGCTTTTCTCGCCAACAACATTCTCATATCAACAATTAACTCTCACGAACATCAACTGTTACAACGACTATAAATTTTTATTTTTCTCAGACTTCTCCAATTAACAACCCTTGGCGATCTTGAATTTCCAAGGACACCTAAAATAACCCATGCCTACTTACATCTAAATTGTGAAACACTACCAGCAGTTGCTTATACTTAGAATTGATATTCTCAACTTTTGATTGTCTGACAAATACATTCAGGATAGAGAAAAATAACCACCAGCGATCAATTCTCAGTTCTCACAAATCAAAAACCTTTTTGAAAGATCATCTATTTTTTGAAAGATTTGCTGGTTTTAATCTTTTATAATCTTTTATGTGAAAGATAATTTTATTTTGAAAGATCATCTATTTTTTGAAAGATTTGCTGGTTTTAAAATGTAATCTTTTATTTTTAAAGATAGGCTTTTTTTTTTGAAACATCAGTTTTTGTTTTTTAAAGATAAGCTTTGTTTTTGAAATATAAGCTTTGTTTGAAAGGTAATCTTTTTTTTTTTTTTTGAAAGGTAGGCTTTTTCTGAGCAACTACATTCGCATATCAACCATTAGCTCTCACGAACATCAACTTTTACACCGACTATGAATGTTTATTTTTTTCTTACTTCACCAATTAGCAACCCTTGATGATCTTGAATTTCGTGGGAGTCCTAAAAAAAACCTATGCATACTTACATCCAAATTGTAAAACGCAAACATCAGTCGCTTATTCTTAGAGTTGATAATCTCAACCATTGATCATTTGTCAAATACTCTCATGATTGTGAAAATTAACCACTAGCAATCACTTCTCACAAGTCATAAACAATGTCATCAAACTATGAACGATGATTCAGACTTCTCTCCATAGCCATGGGCGACAAAACCAACCGTTGGTCAAACACTTTCATGATTAAGCAAATGACAACCATCATTGATCACTTATCACAAATCATAAACAACGTTTGAAGACTATGATTGATTATTCGAACTTTTCACCACAATTATAGGCGACAAAACTGTACATCTTTGCCAATCAAAGGGTCTCAAACCAGCAATGGATGTCATTTTTTTTAGTTTTAATCCATGATGACCTATGCTGAGTTGTATTGGCTTTGTGATGTTCCAATTTTACAAAACTGTTTTCGTGTGGAATTTCAACTTGTGTTTAAAAGTTCTTATTTCAAAAAATATATTTTTTTGTAGGAAGATCAGCTGTTTTATGGAAACATAAGTTATTATTTTTTTGAGAGAACAACTTTTTTTTAAGGTTTTTTCTTTTTTTTTTTGAAATATATGCTTGGTTTGAAAATTTAAGTTTTGTTTTCACAATATAAGCTTTTTTGTGAAAGATAATTTTATTTTTTGAAAGTTCTTTTTTTGAAAGATCAGCTGTTTTTTGGAAATATTAGATTTTTTTTTTGATGGATCGGTTTTTTTTTTTAAATGTATGCTTGTTTTGAAATTTTTTTTTTTTGAAAGAAAAGCTGTTTTTTGAAATATAAGTTCTGTTTTAAAAGATTAGTTATTTTTAAAATATACGTTTTTTTAAGTATCTGTTTTTTCTAAAGATAAGCTTTTTTGTTTGAAACATTTTTTGTTTTTCGAAAGATCAGCTTTGTTTTTTGAAATCTTATTCTTTTTTGAAACATAAGCTTTGTTTGAAACATTATCTCTTTTTTTTTTTTTTGTGAAAGATAGGGTTTTTCTGAGCAACAACCTTCTCGCATCAACTATTACAACGACTAGGAATGTTTATAGTTCTCATACTTCTCCAAGTGACGACCCTTGATGATCTTGAATTTCGAGGGACTCCTAAGGTGACCCATGCATACTTACATCCAAATTTGTGAAACACTAGGAACAGTAGCTTATTCTTAGAATTGATAATCTCAACCATTGATCTTTTGTCAAATACTCATGATTCATAAAATTAACCACGAGCGATCTCTTCTCACAAATTATAAACCTCATCAAACAATGATCGATGATTCAGGCTTCTCTCCATAGCCATCGGCGACAAAACCAATCGTTGGTCAAATGCTTTCATGATTAAGCAAATGACAACCATCATTGATCACTCATCGCAAATCATAAACAACGTTTAATGACTATGATCGATTATTTAGATGGGCGACAAAACTATACATCTTTGCCAATCAAAGGGTCTCAAACCAGCTAAGGATGACATTTTTTTTAGTTTTAATCCATGATGACCTATGCAGAGTTGTGTGGGCTTTTTTGTGATATTCGAATTTTACAAAACTCATTCCGCGTGGAATTTCGACTTGTGTTTGAAACGTCAAGTTTTTTTTCCTGAAACATCTTTTTTTTTTTTTTTCTTTTTTTGAGAGATTAGATTTTTTTGAAATATATGTATTTTTTTTGAAAGATCAGTTTCTTTTAGAAAGATAAGCTTGTTTTGAAACATCAGCTCTTTTATGGAAAGATCAGTTTTTATTTTATATTAAATATATGCTTGTTTTAAAACATAATTTTTTTTTTTTTTTGGAAATATGAGATTTTTTGTGAAAGATAAATTCTTTTTTGAAATATCTATTTTTTTTTTAAGATAAGATTTTATTTTTGAAAGATCAGTATTTTTTTTTTTTGGAAATATAAGCTTTTGTTGGAAAGATAAGTTTTTTTTTTAATTTATGAAAAATAAGGTTTTTCTGACCAACTACCTTCTCTTGTCAACGTTTATTTTTCTCAGACTTCTCCAATTAACAACCCTTGGTGATCTTGAATTTCCAAGGACACCCAAAATAACCCATGCCTACTTACATCTAAATTGCGAAACACTAACAACAGGCGCTTATTCCTAGAACTGATATTCTCAACGATTGATCATTTGACAAATACTCTCATGATTGAGAAAAATAACCACCAACGATCACTTCTCACAAATCATGAACAATGTCAGCAGACTATAATGGATGATTCAGACTTCTTCTCTCCATAGCCATGGGCGACAAAACCAACCTTTGGTCAAATGCTTTTTTGACTGAGTAAATGTCAAACACTAGCGATCACTTCTCACATCAATTATTCTCTCTCACGATTATCAACGATAACAACAACGATTCATAGCAAATAGTCCTAGAGGTCTCCAATTAACATTGCTCGATGACCATGACCGAAATAGCTTCTGACCACTTAAATCCAAAATGAGAAACACCTACGGTCAGTTATTCCAAGAATCTATATTCTCAACCAACAACCCTTGGACAAGTACTTTCATGATTTAAGCAAATACAACGACCAATGATTGCTTATCACAGATCATAAACATCCATCAACGAGTATGATGGATTATTCAGTCTTATCACCGCTATTATCAACTGCAAAACTATACTTCTCTGCCTGTCTATGGGAATCGAATCAACTATGGATGACATACGCATTTTTCAGTCCATTACATCTACTGTTTCAATCCGTGACGACCTCACCGGAGTCGTAATGGGCTTTTGATATTCTATTTTGATGAGTTCTGGGCGTGCGGAGTTCTTGCTTGTGTCTGGATGATAGAAGACCTTGACAGACCCAAAATTACAATACAAGCGATCTTCCCATGCCAACGATTGCTACAGAATTTTATGCTCCGTGCTTCGAAGCACAATGTTGTATTTGTAAACTCACCAATAATATCAACCCAAGATGACCTTGAATTCCGGAGTAAACCTATTAGTCATGATTTTTTACTTCATTTATGCAAATCAATTCTTTAGGAATCCAAAGGAATTGTAACCAACGAATGATGTCCAATGATCACTTCTCACAAATCGTGGACGTCCTTTTAGATTCTGTTGAGTTCTTCTGACTTGTCATCATGATTATCGATGGCATATGATAAATCTTTGCCAATCACCTGGCATTTGAACCAACCAAGGATGACATACTCTTCTTTCAATCCATGACAACCTTAGTTTTAATTCTTGACTACCTAACATCGGTGATTCACACTTCTCTCCATAGCCATGGCGACGAAACCAACCGTTGGTCAAACACTTTCATGATTAAGCAAATGACAACCATCATTGATCAAACACTTTCATGATTAGGCAAATGACAACAATCATTGATCACTTCTCAGAAATCATAAACAATGTTTGAAGACTATGATCGATTATTCATACTTATCACCACAATTATAGGTGGCAAAACTATACATCTTTGGCAATCAAAGGGTCTCAAACCAGCTAAGGATGACATTTTTTTATAGTTTTAATCCATGATGACCTATGCGGAGTTGTATGGGCTTTGTGATATTCGAATTTTACAAAACTCATGCCGCGTGGAATTTCAACTTGTGTTTGAAACGTCAAGTTTTTTTTCCTGAAACATCAGCTTGTGTTTTTTTTTTTTTTTTTGAGAGATTAGGTTTTTTTGAAATATATGTATTTTTTTTGAAAGATCAGTTTCTTTTAGAAAGATAAGCTGGTTTTGAAACATCAGTTCTTTTATGGAAAGATCAGTTTTTATTTTATATTAAATATATGCTTGTTTTAAAATATAATTTTTTTTTTTTGGAAATATGAGATGTTTTGTGAAAGATAAATTCTTTTTTGAAATTATAGTTTTTTTTTAATATAAGTTTTTTTTTTAAGATAAGATTTTTTTTGAAGGATCAGTATTTTTTTTTGGAAATATAAGCTTTGTTTGAAAGATATGTTTTTTTTTTAATTTAGGAAAAATAAGGTTTTTCTGACCAACTACCTTCTCTTGTCAACTTTTATTTTTCTCAGACTTCTCCAATTAACAACCCTTGGTGATCTTGAATTTCCAAGGACACTCAAAATAACCCATGCCTACTTACATCTAAATTGCGAAACACTAACAACAGGCGCTTATTCCTAGAATTGATATTCTCAACGATTGATCATTTGACAAATACATTCAGGATTGAGAAAAATAACCACCAGCGATCAATTCTCAGTTCTCACAAATCATAAACAATGTCAGCAGACTATGATCGATGATTCAGACCTCCATAGCCATGGGCGACAAAACCAACCTTTGGTCAAATGCTTTTATGATTGATCAAATGACAAACACCAGCGATCACTTCTCACATCAAATATTCTCTCTCACGACTATCGACGATAACAACTATTCATAGCAAATAGTCCTAGAGGTCTCCAATTAACATTGCTCGATGACCATGACCGAAATAGCTTCTGACCACTTAAATCCAAAATGGGAAACACTTATGGTCAGTTATTCCAAGAATCTATATTCTCAACCAATAACCCTTGGACAAGTACTTTCATGATTAAGCAAATACAACGACCAATGATTGCTTATCACAAATCATAAACATCCATCAACGAGTATGATGGATTATTCAGTCCTATCACCGCTATTATCAACTGTAGAACTGTACATCTTTTCCTGTCTATGGGAATTGAATCAACTATGGACGACATACGCATTTTTCAGTCCATTACATCTACTGTTTCGATCCATGACAACCTCACCAGAGTCGTAATGGGCTTTTGATGTTTTATTCTGATGAGTTCTGGGCGTGCGGAGTGCTTGTGTCTGGATGATAGAAGACCTTGACAGACCCAAAATTACAATACAAGCGATCTTCGCATGCCAACGATTGCTACAAAATTTTATGCTCCGTGCTTCGAACCACAATGTTGTATTTGTAAACTCACCAATAATATCAACCCAAGATGACCTTGAATTCCCGAGTCAACCTATTAGTCATGATTATTTACTTCATTTATGCAAATCAGTTCTTTAGGAATCCAAAGGAATTGTAACCAACGAACGACGTCCAATGATCACTTCTCACCAATCATGGACGTCCTTTCAGATTCTGTTGAGTTCTTCTGACTTGTCATCACGATTATCGATGGCATACAATAAATCTTTGCCAATCACTTTGCATTTGAACCAACCAAGGATGACATGCTCTTCTTTCAATCCATGACAACCTTGGTTTTAATTCTTGACTACCTAACATCGGTGATTCACACTTCTCTCCATAGCCATGGCGACGAAACCAATCGTTGGTCAAACACTTTCATGATTATGCAAATGACGACCATCATTGTTTACTTATCAGAAATCATAAACAATGTTTGAAGACTATGATCGGTTATTCATACTTATCACCACAATTATAGGCAACACAACTATACTTCTTTGCAAATCAACGGGTTTGAAACCAGCTAAGGATGACATTTTTTTATAGTTTTAATCCATGATGACCTATGCTGAGTTGTGTTGGCTTTTTGATATTCCATTTTACAAAACTCTAGCCGTGTGGAATTTCGACATGTCTTTAAAATCTTTTTTTTTTTTTTTGACAGATCATATTTTTTTGGAATAGAAGTTTTTTTTTTTTTCGAAAGATCAGCTGTTTTATAATGATCAGATTTTTTTTTGAAGGATTAGTTTTTTTTTTTTTTTTCAAAGTTATCTTGTTTTGAAATAAATTTTTTTTTGAAATATAAGGTGTTTTTTGAAAGATAAGCTCTGTTTTGAAACAATATTTTTTTTAATAAGTTTTTTTTTATTCGTTTTTTTTTTTTGAAAGATCAACTTTTTTTTTCAAAGATCATCTTCTTTATTTTTCTCGAGCTTGTCCAATTAACAAACCTTGGCGATCTTGAATTTCCAGAGACTCCTAAAATAACCCATGGACACTTGCATCCGAACTGTGAAACACTAACAACAGTCTTTTGTTTTATGATTGATAATCTCTACCATTGATCTTTTGTCAAGTACTCATGATTGAGAAAAATAACCATCTGTAATCACTTCTCACAAGTCATAAACAATGTCAGCAGACTATGCTCGATGATTCAGACTTTTGTGCATAGCCATCGGGGACAAAACCAACCGTTGGTCAAATAGTTTCATGATTAAGCAAATGGCAACCATCATTTGTCACTTATCAAAAATCATAAACAACTTTGAAGACTATGATCGATTATTCTGACTTATCACCACAATCGTAGGAGACAAAACTATACATCTTTGCCTATCAAGGGGTGTCAAACCAGCCAAGGATGACATTTTTTTAGTTTTAATCCAGGATGACCTATGATGAGTTGTATTGGCTTTGTGATATTCCAATTTACAAATCTTGCCGTGTGGAATTTCAACTTGTGATTAAAAGGTCTTTTTTTTTCTTTGAAAGATCAGCCTTTTTTAAAACAGAATTCTTTTTTGTTGGAAGATCAGCTGTTTTATGGAAAGATATTTTTTTTTTTTTGACTGAACAACTTTTTTTTTAAAGATCAGTTTTATTTTTTTTTTGAAATATATGCTTGTTTTGAAATATAAGTTTTGTTTTTGAAATATTATCTTTTATGTGAAAGATATATATTTTTTTTGAAAGATCATCATTTTTTTGAAAGATTGGCTTGTTTTAAAATATAATTTTTTTTTTAAGATAAGTTTTTTTTTTTTTTTTGAAAGATCAGTTTTTTTTTTTTTTTTGAAAGATAGGCTATTTCTGAGCAACAACCTTCTCACATCAACCATTAACTCTTATGAGCATCAACTATTTCAACGACTATGAATGTTTATTTTTCTCTTCTCCAATTAGCAACCCTTGATGATCTTGAATTTCGAGGGACTCCTAAAATAACCCTTGCATAGTTACATCCAAATTGTAAAACACAAACAACAGTCGCTTATTCTTAGAATTGATAATCTTTATCATTGATCATTTGTCAAATACTCTAATGATTGTGAATATTAACCACCAGCGATCACTTCTCACAAATCATAAACAACGCCATCGAACTATGATCGATGATTCAGACTTCTCTCCATAGCCATGGGCGACAAAACCAACCGTTGGTCAAAAACTTTCATGATTAAGCAAATGACAACCATCATTGATCACTTATCACAAATCATAAACAACGTTTGAAGACTATGATCGATTTTTCAGACTTTTCAGCACAATTATAGGCGACAAAACTATACATCTTTGCTTATCAAAGGGTCTCAAACGAGCTAAGGATGACATTTTTTTTTAGTTTTAATCCATGATTACCTATGCTTAGTTGTATTGGTTTTGTGATATTCCAATTTTACAAAACTTTTGTCGAGTGGAATTTCAACTTGTGTTTAAAAGTTGTGCTTATTTCAAAATATAATTTTTTTTTCTTGGAAGATCAGCTTGTTGTGAAAGATCAGCTGTTTTATGGACACATTAGTTTTTATTTTTTTGAAAGAACAACTTTTTTTTTTTTAAAGATCTTTTTTTTTTCTTTTTTTTTGAAATATATGCTTGTTTTAAAATATAAGTTTTGTTTTTAAAATATAAGTTTTTTTGTGAAAGATATTTTTATTTTTTGAAAGATCATCTTTTTTTGAAAGATAAGCTTTTTTTATTTAGAAAGTTAAGCTTGTTTTGAAAGATCAGCTGTTTTGTGGAAAGATTAGTTTTTTTTTTTTTTTTTGAAGGTTTAGTGTTTTTTTAAATATATGCTTGTTTTGAAATGTAATTGTTTTTGAAATATAAGCTGTTTTTTGAAAGATAAGTTCTGTTTTAAAACATTAGTTTATTTTAAAATATATGTTTTTTTAAATATAAGTTTTTTTGAAAGATTGGCCTTTTTGTTTGAAAGTTCAGCTTTGTTTTTTGAAATATAAGCTTTGTTTGAAGCATAATCTTTTTTTTTCTTTTTTTTGAAAGAAAGGCTTTTTCCGAGCAACAACCTTCTCACATCAACTATTACAACGACTATGAATGTTTATTTTTTTCAGACTTCTCCAATTAACAACCCTTGATGATCTTGAAGTTCGAGGGGCTCCTAAAGTAACCCATGCATACTTACATACTAACAACAGTAGCTTATTCTTAGAATTGATAATCTCAAACATTGATCTTTTGCCAAAAACTCATGATTCAGAAAATTAACCACGAGCGATCACTTCTCACAAATTATAAACAACGTCATCAAACAATGATTGATGATTCAGACTTCTCTCCATAGCCATTGGCGACAAAACCAACTGTTGGTCGAATACTTTCATGATTAAGTAAATGACACTTTTTTTTTATAGTTTTAATCCATGGAGACCTATGCTGAGTTGTATCGGCTTTTTGATATTCGAATTTTGCAAAACTCTGGCCATGTGGAATGTCAACATGTGCTTGAAACGTCATTTTTTTTTTTTTGAAAGATCCGTTTTTTTTAGAAACATAAGATTTTTTTGAAAGATCTGCTTTTTTATTTTATAAAGATATGCTTGTTTTGAAAGGTCAACTCTTTATGTAAAGATCAGTTTTTTTTTTTTTTTTAATATATGCTTCTTTTGAAATATATTTTTTTTTGAAATATGAGATGTTTTGTGAAAGATAAGTTATTTTTTGAAATTATAGTTTTTATTTAAGATATAACTTTTTTTTAAAGAAGAGCTTTGTTTTTTGAAAGATCAATGTTGCTTTTTTTTTTTTTTTTTTTTTTTTGAAATATAAGCTTTGTTTGAAAGATAGGGTTTTTTTTTTTAATTTATGAAAAATAAGGTTTTTCTCACCCAATAACCTTCTCACATCAACCCTTAACTGTCACGAACATCAACTGTTACAGCGGCTATAAATTTTTATTCTTCTCAGACTTCTCCAATTAACAACCCTTGTTGATCTTGAATTTCCTAGTACACCTAAAATAACCCATGCGTACTTAGATCCAAATTGTGAAACACTAACAATAGTCGCTTATTCTTAGATTTGATATATTCAACGATTGATCGTTTGTCAAATACTCTCATGATTGAGAAAAATAACCACCAACGATCACTTCTTACAAATCATAAACAATGTCAGCAGATATGATCGATGATTCAGACTTCTCTCCATAGCCATGGGCGACAAAACCAACCTTTGGTCAAATGCTTTCATGATTGGCAAATGACAAACACCATCGATCACTTCTCACATCAAATATTCTCTCTCACGACTATCAACGATATCAACAACGATTCATAGCAAATAGTCCTAGAGGTCTCCAATTAACATTGCTCGATGACCATGACGAAAATAGCTCCTGACCACTTAAATCCAAAATGAGAAACACCTACGGTCGGTTATTCCAAGAATCGATATTCTCAACCAAGAACCATTGGACAAGTTCTTTCATGTAAATCCAAAATGAGAAACTCTTGCCATGTGGAATTTCAACTTGTGTTTAAAAGATCATTTTTTTTAAGGTCAACTTTTTTTAAAATATATATTTTTTTGTTGGGAGATCAGCTGTTTTATGGAAAGATAATTTTTTTTTTTTTGACAGGAAAACTTTTTCTTTAAAGATCAGTTTTTTCTTTGAAATATATGATTGTTTTGAAATATAAGTTTTGTTTTTGAAATATAATCTGTTATTTGAAAGATAATTTTATTTTGAAAGATCATCTTTTTTTTTGAAAGATTGGTTGTTTTTAAAATATAACCTTTTTTTTTTAAAGATAGGCCATTTTTTTGATACATCAGTTTTTGTTTTTTAGCTTTGTTTTTGAAATATAAGCTTTGTTTGAAAGATAATCTTTTTTCTTTTTGGAAAGATAGGATTTTTCTGTGCAATAACATTCTCACATCAACCATTAGCTCTCACGAACATCAACTATTACAACGACTATGAATGTTTATTTTTTTCTTACTTCTCCAATTGGCAACCCTTGATGATCTTGAATTTCGAGGGACTCCTAAAATAACCCATGCATACTTACATCCAAATTGTAACCAAATTGTAAAACACAAACCTCAGTCTCTTATTCTTTGAATTGATAATCTCAACGATTGATCATTTGTCATGTACTCATGATTGTGAAAATTAACCACTTGCGATCACTTCTTACAAATCATAAACAACATCATCAAACTATGATCGATGATTCAGACTTCTCTCCATAGCCATGGGCGACAAAACCAACCGTTGGTCAAACTGTTTCATGATTATGCAAATGACAACCATCATTGATCACTTATCACAAATTGTAAACAACGTTTGAAGACTATGATCGATTATTCAGAATTTTCACCACAATTATAGGCGACAAAACTGTGCATATTTGCCAATCAAAGGGTCTGAAACCAGCTAAGGATGTCATTTTTTATTTATTTTTAATCCATGATGACCTATGCGGAGTTGTATTGGCTTTGTGATATTCCAATTTTACACTACTTATACCGTGTGGAATTTCAACTTGTGTTTAAAAGTTGTGCTTATTTCAAAATATATTTTTTTTTTCTTGGAAGATTAGCTTGTTCTGAAAGATCAGCTGTTTTATGGAAACATTTAGCTTTTATTTTTTTGAAAGAACAACTTACGTTTTAAAGATCAGTTTTTTTTTTTTGGAAATATATGCTTTTTTTGAAATTTAAGTTTTGTTTTCAAAATATAAGCTTTTTTGTGAAAGATAATTTTATTTTTTGAAGGATCATCTTTTTTTGAAAGATAAAGCTTTTTTTTTAGAAAGTTAAGCTTGTTTTGAAAGATCCGCTGTTTTTTGGAAAGATTTGAATTTTTTTTTTTTGAAGCATCTGTTTTTTTTTTTGGAATGCATGCTTGTTTTGAAATGTATTTTTTTTTTTGAAATATAAGTTGTTTTTTGAAAGATAAGTTCTGTTTTAAAAGATTAGTGTCTTTTAAAATATATGTTTTTTTAAATATAAGTTTTTTTCGAAGATAAGCTTTTTTGTTTGAAAGATCATTTTTTTTTTTCGAAAGATCAGCCTTGTTTTTTGAAATATAAGTCTTTTTTTGAAATATAAGCTTTGTTTGAAACATAGGCTTTTTCTGTGCAACAATCTTCTCGCATCAACAATTAGAACGACAATGAATGTTTTTTTTGTTCTAAGAATTCTCCAATTAACAACCCTTGATGAGCTTGAATTTCGAGGGACTCCTAAAGTGGCCCATGCATACTTATATCCAAATTGTGAAACACTAGGAACAGTAGCTTATTCTTAGAATTGATAATCTCAACCATTGATCTTTTGTCAAATACTCATGATTCAGAAAATTAACCACGAGCGATCACTTCTCGAAAATTATAAACAACGTTATCAAACAATGATCGATGATGCAGACTTCTCTCCATAGCCATCGGCGACAAAACCAACTGTTGGTCAAATACTTTCATGATTAAGCAAATGACAACCATCATTGATCACTTATCACAAATCATAAACAACGTTTCCAGACTATGATCGATTATTCAGACTTATCACCACAATTATAGGAACCAAAACTATACATCTTTGCCAATGAAAGCATCTCAAACCAGCTAAGGATGACATATTTTTTTTAGTTTTAATCCATGATGACCTATGCTGAGTTGTATCGACTTTGTGATATTCGAATTTTACAAAACTCTTGCCACATGGAATTTCAAGTTGTGTTTGAAACGTTAGGTTTTTTGTAAAAGATTAGTTTTTTTTAGAAACACAAGATTTTTATTAAGTATAAGTTTTTTTATTTTTGAAAAGTCCTTTTTTTAGAAAGATATGCTTGTTTTGAAAGAATAACTCTTTTATGGAAAGATTGGTTTTTTTTTTTTTAATATATGCTTGTTTTGAAATATAATTTATTTCTGAAATATAAGATGTTTTGTGAAAGAGAAATTCTTTTTTGAAATTATAGTTTTTTTTAAATATAACCTTTTTTAAAAGAAAAGCTTTTGTTTTGAAGGATCAGTGTTTTTTTTCTGAAATATAAGCTTTGTTTGAAAGATAGTTTTTTTTTTTTTTTTTTTAAATTATGAAATTAAAGTTCTTCTCACCAACAACCTTCTCATATCAACAATTAACTCACGAAAATCAACTGTTATGACGACTATAAATTTTTATTTTTCTCAGACTTCTCCAATTAACAACCCTTGGTAATCTTGAATTTCCAAGGACACCTAAAATAACCCATGCCTACTTTCTTCTAAATTGGGAAACACTAACAGCAGTCGCTTATTCTTTGATTTGATATTCTCAATGATTGATCGTCTGACAAATACATTCATGATTGAGAAAAATATCCACCAGCGATCAATTCTCAGTTCTCACAAATCATAAACAATGTCAGCAGACTATGATCGATGATTCAGACCTCTCTCCATAGCCATGGGCGACAAAACCAACCTTTGGTCAAATGCTTTTATGATTGAGCAAATGACAATCACCAGCGATTACTTCTCACATCAAATGTTCTCTCTCACGGCTATCAATGATAACAACTATTCATAGCAAATAATCCTAGAGGTCTCCAATTAACATTGCTCGATGACCATGACGAAAATAGCTCCTGACCACTTAAATCCAAAATGAGAAACACCTACGTTCAGTTATTCCAAGAATCTATATTCTCAACCAACAACCGTTGGACAAGTACTTTCATGGTTTTAGCAAATACAGCGACCAATGATTGCTTATCACAAATCATAAACATCCATCAACGAGTATGATGGATTATTCAATCTTATCACCGCTATTATCAACTGCAAAACTATACATCTCTGCCTGTCTATGGGAATCGAATCAACTATGGACGACATACGCATTTTTCAGTCCATTACATCTACTGTTTCAATCCGTGACGACCTGACCGGAGTCGTAATGGGCTTTTGATATTTTATTTTGATGAGTTCTGGGCGTGCGGAGTTCTTACTTGTGTCTGGATGATAGAAGACCTTGACAGACCCAAAATTACAATACAAGCGATCTTCGCATGCCAACGATGGTCACAAAATTTTATGCTTTGTGCTTTGAAGCACAATGTTGTATTTGTAAACTCACCAATAATATCAACGCACGATGACCTTGAATTCTCGAGTCAACCTGGTTAGTCATGATTATTTACTTCATTTATGCAAATCAATTCTTTAGGAATCCAAAGGAATTGTAACCAACGAACGATGTCCAATGATCACTTCTCACAAATCATGGACATTCTTTCAGATTCTGTTGAGTTCTTCTGACTTGTCATCACGATTATCGACGGCATATGATAAATCTTTGCCAATCACCTGGCATTGGAACCAACCATGGATGACATACTCTTCTTTCAATCCATGACAACCTTAGTTTTAATTCTTGATGACGTAACATCGGTGATTTAGACTTCTCTCCATAGCCATGGCGACGAAACCAACCATTGGTCAAACACTTTCATGATTAAGCAAATGACAACCATCATTGATCACTTGTCAGAAATTACAAACAACGTTGAAGACTATGTTCGATTATTCAGACTTATCACCGTAATTGTAGGCGACAAAACTGTACATGTTTGCAAATCAACGGGTCTCAAACCGGCTAAGGTGGACGTTTTTTTTAGTTTTAATCCATGATGACCTTTGCTGAGTTGTATTGGCGTTTTGATATTCCATTTTTACATAACTCTAGCCCTGTGGAATTTCTACATGTGTTTGAAAGATCGGTTTTTTGTTTTTATGTTTTGTTTTTTTTTTGACAGAATGGTTTTTTTTTTTTTTTTTTTTTTGAACTAGGAGTGTTTTATGAATGATCATCTTGTTTTGGAAAGATAACCTTGTTTTGAAAGATCAGCTGTTTTATAAAGATCTGATTTTTTTTTTAAAGGTTCAGTTGTTTTTTTTTTTTTTTTTTTTTTTAAGTTATCTTGTTTTGAAATAAATTTTTTTTTTTTGATATGTAAGGTGTTTTTTGAAAGATAAGCTCTGTTTTCAAAGATTTGGTTTTTTTTTTTTAAATATAAGTTGTTTTTAAAGTTATGTTTTTTTTTTTGAAGGATCAACTTTTTTTTTTCAAAGACCAGCTTGTTCTTGAAATATAAGTTTTCTATTGAAATATAGGCTTTGTTTGAAAGATAAGCTTTTTCATACCAACAACCTTCTCACAAGCCATTAACTCTCACGAACATCAACTATTACAACGACTATAATTTTTGTTTTTCTCGGACTTCACCAATTAACAAACCTTGACGATCTTGAAATTCCAGAGACTCCTAAAATAACCCGTGGACACTTGCATCCGAACTATGAAATGCTAACAACAGTTGCTTATTCTTATGATTGATGATCTCTACGTCATCAAACTATGATCGGTGATTCAGACTTCTCTCCCTAGCCATGGGCGACAAAACCAACTGTTGGTTAAACACTTTAATGTTTAAGCAAATGACAGCCATCATTGATCACTAATCAGAAATCATAAACAAAGTTTGAAGACTATGATCAATTATTCAGACTTTTCACCACAATTATAGCCGACAAAACTGTACATCTTTGCCAATCAAAGGTTCTCAAACCAGCTAAGGATGTCATTTTTTTTAGTTTTAATCCGTGACCTATGCTGAGTTGTATTGGCTTTGTGATATTCCAATTTTACAGAACTTTTTTTGTGTGAAATTTCAACTTGTGTTTAAAAGTCGCGCTTATTTCAAAATATTTTTTTTTTTTGTTGGAAGATCAGCTTGTTCTGAAAGATCAGCTGTTTTATGGAAAAATAAGTTTTTATTTTTTTGAGAGAACAACTTTTTTTTTAAAGATCAGTTTTTTTTTTTTTTTTTTGAAATATATGCTTGTTTTAAAAGTTAAGTTTTGTTTTCAAAATATAAGCCTTTTTGTGAAAGATAATTTTATTTTTTGAAAGTTCTTTTTTTGAAAGATACGCTTTTTTTTTTTTAAGAAAGTTAAGCTTGTTTTGAAATATCAACTGTTTTTTGGAAAGATTAGATTTTTTTTTTTTGACGGATCAGTTTTTTTTTTAAATGTATGCTTGTTTTGAAATTATTTTTTTTTTTGGAAGAAAAGCTGTTTTTTGAAATATAAGTTCTGATTGAAAAGATTTGTTATTTCTAAAATATACGTTTTTTGAAGTATAAGTTTTTTCTAAAAATGAGCTTTTATGTTGGAAAGATCATTTTTTGTTTTTCGAAAGATCAGCTTTGTTTTTTGAAGTCCTAGTCTTTTTTTGAAATATAAGCTTTGTTTGAAACTTTTTTTTTTTTTTTCTTGTGAATGGTAGGCTTTTTCTGAGCAACAACCTTCTCACATCAACTATTACAATGACTATGAATGTTTATAGTTCTCAGACTTCTCCAAGTAACAGCCCTTGATGATCTTGAATTTTGAGGGACTCCTAAAGTGACCCATGCATACTTACATCCAAATTTGTGAAACACTAGAACAGTAGCTTATTCTTAGAATTGATAATCTCAACCATTGATCTTTTGTCAAATACTCTTGATTCATAAAATTAACCATGAGCGATCTCTTCTCACAAATTATAAACAACGTCATCAAACAATGATTGATGATTCAGGCTTCTCTCCATAGCCATCGGCGACAAAACCAACCGTTGGTCAAATACTTTCATGATTAAGCAAATGACAACAATCATTGATCACTTATTGCAAATCATAAACAACGTTTAATGACTATGATCGATTATTTAGACTTATGTCCATAATTATAGGCGACAAAACTATACATCTTTGCCAATCAAAGCGTCTCAAACCAGCTAAGGATGACATTTTTTTTTTAGTTTTAATCCATGATGACCTATGCTGAGTTGTATCGGCCAAGTGATATTCGAATTTTACAAACTCTTGCCACGTAGAATTTCAACCTGTGTTTGAAAAGTCAAGTTTTTTTTTTGAAAGATCAAATTTTTTTTGAAACACTAGATTTTTTTCTAAATGTAAGTTTTTTTTTTCTAAGTCTGCTTGTTTTAGAAAGATATGCTTGTTTTGAA
Source organism: Persea americana (assembly GCA_029852735.1). Classification (NCBI taxonomy): domain Eukaryota; kingdom Viridiplantae; phylum Streptophyta; class Magnoliopsida; order Laurales; family Lauraceae; genus Persea; species Persea americana. The sequence goes on from CM056810.1 coordinate 91,182,284, forward strand.
AGATCAACTCTTTTATGTAAACATCATTTTTTTTAAATATATGCTTGTTTTGCAGTATATATATTTTTTGAAATATAAGATGTTTTGTTTAAGACAAGTTTTGTTTTGAAATTATAGTTTTTTTTTAAATATAACCTTTTTTTAAAGAAAAGCTTTTTTTTTTTTTGAAAGATTAGTGTTTTTTTTCTGAAATATAGGCTTTGTTTGAAAGATAATTTTTTTTAATTTATGAAAAATATGGCTTTTCTCACCAACAACCTTTTCATATCAACAATTAACTCACGAACATCAACTGTTAGAACGGCTATAAATTTTTATTTTTCTCAAACTTCTCCAATTAACATCCCTTGGGGATCTTGAATTTCCAAGGACACCTAAAATAACCCATGCCTACTTACAGCTAAATTGTGAAACACCAACAGCAGTCGCTTATACTTAAAATTGATATTCTCAATTGTTGATTGTTAGACAAATACATTCAGGATAGAGAAAAATAACCACCAGCGATCAATTCTCAGTTCTCACAAATCATAAACAATGTCAGCAGACTATGGTCTATGATTCAGACCTCCATAGCCATGGGCTACAAAACCAACCTTTGGTCAAATGCTTTTATGATTGAGCAAATGACAAACACCAGCGATTACTTCTCACATCAAATGTTCTCTCTCACGACTATCAACGATAACAACTATTCACAGCAAATAATCCTAGAGGTCTCCAATTAACATTGCTTGATGACCATGACCAAAATAGCTCCTGACCACTTAAATCCAAAATGAGAAACACCTACGTTCAGTTATTCCAAGAGTCTATATTCTCAACCAACAACCCTTGGACAAGTACTTTCATGATTTAAGCAAATACAGTGACCAATGATTGCTTATCACAAATCATAAACATCCATGAACGAGTATGATGGATTATTCAATCTTATCACCGCTATTATCAACTGCAAAACTGTACATCTTTGCCTGTCTATGGGAATCGAATCAACTATGGACGACATACGCATTTTTCAGTCCATTACATCTACTGTATCAATCCGTGACGACCTGACCGGAGTCGTAATGGGCTTTTGATATTTTATTCTGATGAGTTCTGGGCGTGCGGAGTTCTTACTTGTGTCTGGATGATAGAAGACCTTGACAAACCCAAAATTACAATACAAGCGATCTTCGCATGCCAACGATGGCCACAAAATTTTATGGTGCGTGCTTTGAAGCACAATGTTGTATTTGTAAACTCACCAATAATATCAACCCACGATGACCTTGAATTCTCGAGTCAACCTGGTTAGTCATGATTATTTACTTCATTTATGCAATACAGTACTTCTTTAGGAATCCAGAGGAATTGTAACCAACGAAGGACGTCCAATGAGTACTTCTCCCAAGTAATGGACGTCCTTTCAGATTCTGTTGACTTCTCACTTGTCATCACGATTATCGACGGCATACTATAAATCTTTGCCAATCACTTGGCTTCGAACCAACCAAGTATGACATTTCTCTTCTTTCAATCCATGACAACCTTAGTTTTAATTATTGACAACCTAACATCGGTGATTCAGACTTCTCTCCATAGCCATGGCGACGAAACCAACCGTTGGTCAAACACTTTCATGATTAAGTAAATGACAACCAACATTGATCACTTGTCAGAAATCATTAACAACGTTTAAAGACTAGGATCGATTATTCAGACTTATCACCGCAATTATAGGCGACAAAACTATACATCTTTGCAAATCAACATGTTTCAAACCAGCTAAGGATGCCATTTTTTTTAGTTTTAATCCATCATGACCTATGCCGATTTGTATTGGCTTTGTGATATTCCATTTTTACAAAACTCTAGCCATGTGGAATTTCTACATGTGTTTGAGCGATCAGTTTTTTTTTTTTTTTTTGCCAGAATAGTTTTTTGTTGAACTAGAAGTTTTTTATGAAAGTTCATCTTGTTTTAGAAAGATAAGCTTGTTTTGAAAGATCGGTTGTTTTACAAGGAAGATCAGATCTTTTTGGAAGGATCAGTTTTTTTTTCTTTTTTAAAGTTATCTTGTTTTGAAATTTTTTTTTTTTTTTTGGAAATATAATGTGTTTTTTGAAAGATAAGCTCTGTTTTCAAAGATTTGGTTTTTTTTGAAATATAAGTTGTATTTAAAATTATTATGTTTTTTTTTTTTTTTTGAAAGATCAACTTTTTTTTCAAAGATCAGCTTTTTCTTGAAATATAAGTTTTCTTTTGAAATATAGGCTTTGTTTGAAAGATAAGCTTTTTCAGACCAACAACCTTCTCACAAGCCATTAACTCTCACGAACATCAACTATTACAATGACTATAATTTTTTTTTCTCAGACTTCACCAATTAACAAACCTTGACGATCTTGAATTTCCAGAGACTCCTAAAATAACCCGTGGACACTTGCGTCCGAACTATGAAACACTAACACCAGTTGCTTATTCTTACGATTGGTAATCTCTACCATTGATATGTTGTCAAATACTCTCATGATTGAGAAAAATAACCACCAGCGATCACTTCTCACAAGTCGTAAACAACGTCAGCAAACTATGATTGGCAATTATATTTCTGTGCATAGCCATCGGCTGACAAAACCAACCGTTGGTCGAATAGTTTCACGATTGGGCAAATGACAACCGTCATTGATCACTTATCGAAAATGGTAAACAACGTTTGAAGACTATGATCAGACTTATCTCCACAATTATCGGAGACAACTATACATCTTTGCCTATCAAGGGGCGTCAAACCAGCTATGGATGACATTTTTTTTTAGTTTTAAACCATGATGACCTATGATGAGTTGTATTGGCTTTGTGATATTCCAATTTTTCAGAACTCTTGCCTTGTGGAATTTCAACTTGTGTTTAAAAGATCATTTTTTTTAAGATCGGCTTTTTTTAAAATATAATATTTTTTTTGTCGGAAGATCAGATGTTTAATGGAAATATCATTTTTTTTGTTACAGAATTTTTGTTTTAAGATCAGGCTTTTTTTTTTTGAAATATAAGTTTTGTTTTTGAAATATAATCTTTTATGTGAAAGATAGTTTTATTTTGAAAGATCATCTTTTTTTTGAAAGATTTGCTGGTTTTAAAATATAACCTTTTATTTTTAAAGATGGGCTTTTTTTTTTTTTTTTGAAACATCCGTTTTTGTTTTTTAAAGATAAGCTTTGTTTTTGAAATATAAGCTTTGTTTGAAACATAATCTTTTTTATTTTTTTTTGAAAGAAAGCCTTTTCCTGAACAACAACATTCTCACATCAACCATTAGCTCTCATGAACATCAACTATTACAACGACTATGAATGCTTATTTTTTTCTTTCTTCTCCAATTAGCATCCCCTGATGATCTTGAATTTCGAGGAACTCCCAAAATAACCCATGCATACTTACATCCAAATTGTTAAACACAAACATCAGACGCTTATTCTTAGAATTGATAATCTCAACCATTGATCATTTGTCATGTACTCATGATTGTGGAAATTAACCACTAACGATCACTTCTCACAAATCATAAACAACGCCATCAAACTTTGATCGATGATTCAGACTTCTTTCCATAGCATGGGCGACAAAACCAACCGTTGGTCAAACACTTTCATGATTAAGCAAATGACAACCATCATTGATCACTTATCACAAATCATAACCAACATTTGAAGATATTCAGAGTTTTCACCATAGTTATAGGCGAAAAAATTGTGCTTCTTTGCCAATCAGAGGGTCTCAAACCAGCTAAGGATGTCATTTTTTTTAGTTTTAATCCATGATGACCTATGCTGAGTTGTATTGGCTTGGTGATATTCCAATTTTACAAAACTTTTGCCGTGTGGAATTTCAACTTGTGTTGCCTTGTGGAATTTCAACTTGTGTTTAAAAGTTGTACTTATTTCAAAATATAATTTTTTTTTTTGGAAAGATCAGCTGTTTTATGGAAACATAAGTTTTTATTTTTTTGAGAGAACAACTTTTTTTTTAAAGATCGGTTTTTTTTTTTTTTTTTTTTGACATATATGCTGTTTTTGAATTTTTAGTTTTGTTTTCAAAATATAAGCTTTTTTGTGAAAGATATATTTTTTTTTTTGAAAGATCATCGTTTTTGGAAAGTTAAGCTTGTTTTGTGAGATCAGATGTTTTTTGGAATGATTAGATTTTTTTTTCAAGGATCATTTTTTTTTTTAAATGTATGCTTGTTTTGAGATGTAATTTTTTTTTAAATATAAGCTGTTTTTTGAAAGATAAGTTCTGTTTTAAAAGATTAGTTTATTTTAAAATATAAGTTTTTTTTTAAAGATACGCGTTTTTGTTTGAAAGATCATTTTTTGTTTTTCGAAAGTTAGCTTTGTTTTTTGAATTGTTTGAAACATAATTTTTTTTTATTTCTTTTTGAAAGAAAGGCTTTTTCTGAGCAACAACCTTCTCACATCAACTATTACTACGACTATGAATGTTTATTGTTCTCAGACTTCCCCAATTAACAACCCTTGATGATCTTGAGTTTCGAGGGACTCCTAAAGTAGCCCATGCATTCTTACATCCAAATTGTGAAACACTAACAACGGTAGCTTATTTTTAGAATTGATAATCTCAACCATTGATCTTTTGTCAAATACTCATGATTTAGAAAATTAACCACGAGCGATCACTTCTCACAAATTATAAACAACGTCATCAAACAATGATCGATGATGCAGACTTCTCTCCATAGCCATCGGCAACAAAAGCAACTGCTGGTCTAATACTTTCATGATTAAGCAAATGACAACCATCATTGATCACTTATCGCAAATCATAAACAACGTTTAAAGACTATGATCGATTATTTAGACTTATCACCACAATTATAGGCGACAAAACTATACATCTTTGCCAATCAAAGCATCTCAAACCAGCTTAGGATGACATCTTTTTTTAGTTGTAATCCATGATGACCTATGCTGAGTTGTACCGGCTTTGTGATATTCGAATTTTATGAAACTCTTGCTGCGTGGAATTTCAACATGTGTTTGAAACGTCAGTTTTTTTTTTTTTTGAAAAGTCTGCTTTTTTTAGAAAGATATGCTTTTTTTTTTTTGAAAGATCAACTCTTTTATGGAAACATCAGTTTTTTTTTTTAAATATATGCTTTTTTTGAAATACAATTTTTTTTTTAAAATATAAGGTGTTTTATGAAAGACAAGTTCCTTTTTGAAATTATAGTTTTTTTTAAATATTACCTTTTTTTAATGAAAAGGTTTTTTTTTGAAAGATCAGTGTTTTTCTTTGAAATATAAGCTTTGTTTGAAAGTTAGGGTTTTTGTTTTAATTTATGAAAAATAAGGTATCAACCATTAACTCTCACGAATATCAACTGTTACAACGACTACAAACATTTATTTTTCTCAGACTTCTCCAATTAACGACCCTTGGTGATCTTGAATTTCGAAGGACACCTAAAATAACCCATGCCTACTTACATCTAAATTGTGAAACACTAACAGTAGTCTCTGATTCGTAGAATCGATATTCTCAACAATTGATCGTCTGACAAATACATTCATGATTGAGAAAAATAACAACCAACGATCACTTCTCACAAATCATGAACAATGTCAGCAGACTATTATGGATGATTCAGACTTCTCTCCATAGCCATGGGCGGCAAAACCAACCTTTGGTCAAATGCTTTCATGATTGAGTAAATGTCAAAACACCAATGATCATTTCTCACATCAGATATTCTCTCTCACGACTATCAACGATAACAACAACGATTCATAGCAAATAGTCCTAGAGGTGTCCAATTAACATTGCTCGATGACCATGACCGAAATAGCTTCTGACCACTTAAATCCAAAATGAGAAACACCTACGGTCAGTTATTCCAAGAATCTATATTCTCAACGAACAACCCTTGGGACAAGTACTTTCATGATTTAAGTAAATACAACGACCAATGATTGCTTATCACAGATCATAACCATCCATCAACAAGTATGATGGATTATTTAGTCGTATCACCGCTATTATCAGCTGCAAAACTGTACATCTTTGCCTGTCTATGGGAATCGAATCAACTATGGACAAAATACGCATTTTTCAGTCCATTACATCTATTGTTTCAATCCGTGACGACCTCACCGGAGTCGTAATTCGAAGCACAATGCTGGATTTGTAAACTCACCAATAATATCAACCCACGATGAGCTTGAATTGCCGAGTCAACCAGGTTTGTCATGATTATTTTCTTCATTTATGCAAAACAATACTTCTTTAGGAATCCAAAGGAATTGTAACCAACGAAGGACCTCCAATGATCAGTTCCTACAAGTAATGCACGTTCTTTCAGATTTTGTTGACTTATTCTGACTTGTCATCACGATTATCGACGGCATACTATAAATCTTTGCCAATCACTTGGCATCGAACCAAACAAGGATGACATTTCTCTTCTTTCAATCCATGACAACCTTAGTTTTAATTATTGACAACCTAACATCGGTGATTCAGACTTCTCTCCATAGCCATGGCGACGAAACCAACCGTTGGTCAAACACTTTCATGATTAAGCAAATGACAAAACCATCATTGATCACTTGTCAGAAATCATAAACAACTTTTGAGGACTATGATCGATTATTTAGACTTATCACCACAATTATAGGCAACAAAACTATGCATGTTTGCAAATCAACGGGTCTCAAACCAGCTAAGGATGCCATTTTTTTTTAGTTTTAATCCATGATGACCTATGCTGAGTTGTATTGGCTCTGTGATATTCCAATTTTACAAAACTCTAGCCGTGTGGAATTTCTATATGTGATAGATCGGTTTTTTTTTTTTGAGAGAATAGTGTTTTTTTTTTTTTTGAACTAGTAGTTTTTTTATGAAAGATCATCTTGTTTTAGAAAGATAAGCTTGTTTTGAATGATCAGCTGTTTTATAAAGAAGAACATATTTTTTTTTAAGGATAATTTTTTTTTAAGTTATCTTGTTTTCAAATATATATATATTTTTTGAAATATAAGGTGTTTTTGGAAAGATAAGCTCTGTTTTGAAAGATTTGTGTTTTTTTTAAATATAAGTTTTATTTAAATTATGCTTTTTTTTTTTGAAAGATCAGCTTTTTCTTGAAATATAAGTTTTCTTTTGAAATATAGGCTTTGTTTAAAAGATAAGCTTTTTCAGACCAACAACCTTCTCACAACCCATTATTAACTCTCACAAACATCAACTATTACAACGACTATAATTTTTATCTTTCTCGGACTTATCCAATTAACAAACCTTCACGATCTTGAATTTCCAGAGACTCCTAAAATAACCCGTGGACACTTGCATCCGAACTATGAAACACTAACAACTGTCGCTTATTCTTATGATTGATAATCTCTACCATTGATCTTTTGTGAAATACTCGCATGATTGAGAAAAATAACCACCAGCGTTCACTTCTCACAAGTCATAAACAACGTCAGCAGACTATGATCGGTGATTAGAGTTCTGTGCATAGCCATCGGCGACAAAACCAATTGTTGGTCAAATAGTTTCATGATTAAGCAAATGACAACCATCATTGATCACTTATCGAAAATGATAAACAACGTTTGAAGACTATGATCGATTATTTAGACTTATCACCACAATTATAGGAGACAATATACTTGTTTGCCAATCAAGGGGCGTCAAACCAGCTAAGGATGACATTTTTTTAGTATTAATCCATGATGACCTATGATGAGTTGTATTGGCTTTGTGATATTCCAATTTTACAAAACTCTTGCCGGGTAGAATTTCAACTTTTGTTTAAATGATCATTTTTTTTAAGATCAGGTTTTTTTTAAATATAATTTTTTTTGTTGGAAGATCAGCTGTTTTATGGAAAGATTTTTTTTTTTTTTTGATAGAAAAACTTTTTTTTTAAGTTTATATATTTTTTTTTTTGTGAAATATATGATTGTTTTGAAATATAAGTTTTGATTTTGAAATATAATCTTTTATGTGAAAGATAATTTTATTTTGAAAGTTCATCCTTTTTTTTGAAAGATCGGCTGTTTTTCAAATATTAGCGTTTTTTTAAAGATAGGCTTTTTTTTTTGTGAAACGTCATTTTTTTTTATTTTTTATTTTTAAGGAGAAGCTTTGTTTTTGAAATATAAGCTTTGTTTGGACCATAATCTTTTTTTTTTCCTTTTAATGATTGGCTTTTTCTGAGCAACAATATTCTCACGTCAACCATTAGCTCTCACGAACATCTACTATTACAACGACTATGAATGTATATTTTTTTCTTAATTCTCGAATTTGCAACCCTTGATGATCTTGAATTTCGAGGGACTCCTTAAATAACCCATGCATGCTTACATCCAACTCCCTAAAATAACCCATGCATGCTTACATCCAAATTGTAAAACACAAACATCAGTCGCTTATTCTTAGAATTGATAATCTCAACCATTGATCATTTGTCAAATACTCTTATGATTGTGAAAATTAACCACTAGCGATCACTTCTCACAAATCATAAACAACGTCATCAAACTATGATCGATGATTCAGACTTCTCTCCCCAGCCATGGGCGACAAAACCAACCGTTGGTCAAACACTTTCATGATTAAGCAAATGACAACCATCATTGATCACTTATCACAAATCATAACCGACGTTTGAAGATATTCAGACTTTTCACGACAATTACAGGCGACAAAATTGTACTTCATTGCCAATCAAAGCGTCTCAAACCAGCTAAGGATGTCATTTGTTTTAGTTTTAATCTGACCTATGCTGAGTTGTATTGGCTTGGTGATATTCCAATTTTACAAAACTTTTGCTGTGTGGAATTTCAACTTGTGTTTAAAAGCTATGCTTATTTCAAAATATATATTTTTTTATCAGCTGTTTTATGGAAACATAAGTTTTTACTTTTTTGAAAGAACAACTTTTTTTTAAAGATCAGTTTTTTTTTTTTTTTTGAAATATATGCGTGTTTTGAAATATAAGCTTTTTTGTGAAAGATGAATTTTATTTTTGAAAGATCATCAGCTTTTGGAAGATAAGTTTTTTTAGAAACATGAACTTTTTTAGAAAGTTAAGCTTGTTTTGATAGATCAGCTCTTTTATGGAAAGATTAGATTTTTTTTTTTTTTAAAGGATTGGTTTTTTTTTTTTTTAATATATGCTTGTTTTGAAATGTAATTTTTTTTTGAAATATAACCTGTTTTTTGAAACATAAGTTCTGTTTTGAAAGATTAGTTTATTTTAAAATATATATGTTTTTAAAGATATTCGTTTTCGTTTGAAAGATTTGTTTTTGTTTTTCGAAACATCATTTTTTTTTTAAAGATAGGCGTTTTCTGCGCAACCACCTTCTCACATCAACCATTAACTCTCACGAATATCAACTATGAGAATGACTATGAGTGTTTATTTTTCTCAGACTTCTCCAATTAACAACCCTTTATGATTTTGAATTTCGCCAGACTCCTAAAATAACCCATGCATACTTACATCCAAATTCTGAAACACTAACAACAGGAGCTTATTTTTAGAAGTGATAATCTCAACCGTTGATCTTTTGTCAAATATTTTCATGATTGCGAAAATTAACCACCGGCGATCACTTCTCAGAAATTATTAACAACGTCATCAAACTATGATCGATGATACGGACTTCTCTCCATAGCCATCAGCAATAAAGCCAACCGTTGGTCAAATACTTTCATGATTAAGCAAATGACAACCACCATTGATCATTTATCACAATTCTTAAACAACGTTTAAATACTATGATCGATTATTCAGACTTATCGCCACAATTATAGGCGACAAAACTATACATCTTTGCCAATCAAAGCATCTTAAACCAGCTAAGGATGACATTTTTTTTTAGTTTTTAATCCATGATGACATGCTGAGTTGTATTGGCTTTGAGGTATTCGAATTTTACAAAACTCTTGCCGCGTGGAATTTCAACTTGTGTTTGAAATATCAGGTTTTTTTTTTTTTTTTTGAAAGATCGGTTTTTTTTTTTAAGATAAGATTTTTTTGAAATATAAGTTTTTTTTTAATTTATGTAAGATCAGCTCTTTTATGGAAAGATTAGTTTTTTTTTTTTTTTTTTAAATATATGCCTGTTTTGAAATATAATTTTTTTTGAAATATAAGAAGTTTTGTGAAAGATAAGTTCTTTTTTGAAATTAAAGTTTTTTTTTTTAAAATAAGTTTTTTTTTTAAGATATACTTTTTTTTTTGTCAGGTTAGTGTTTTTTTTGAAAGATAAGTTTTTTTTTTTAATTTATGAAAAATAGGTTTTTCTGACCAACTACCTTCTCTTGTCAACTTTTATTTTTCTCAGACTCCTCCAATTAACAACCCTTGGTGATCTAAATTGTGAAACACTAACAACAGTCGCTTATGCTAAGAATTGATATTCTCAACGATTGATCGTCTGACAAATACATTCATGATTGAGAAAAATAACCACCAACGATCACTTCTCACAAATCATGAACAATGTCAGCAGACTATTATGGATGATTCAGACTTCTCTCCATAGCCATGGGCGGCAAAACCAACCTTTGGTCAAATGCTTTCATGATTGAGTAAATGTCAAACCCCAGCGATCACTTCTCACATCAAATATTCTCTCTAACGACTATGGACGATAACAACAACTATTCATAGCAAATAGTCCTAGAGGTCTCCAATTAACATTGCTCAATGACCATGACCGAAATAGCTTCTGACCACTTAAATCCAAAATGTGAAACACCTACGGTCAGTTATCCAAGAATCTATATTCTCAACCAACAACCCTTGGACAAGTACTTTCATGATTTAAGCAAATACAACGACCAATGATTGCTTATCACAAATCATAAACATCCATCAACGAGTATGATGGATTATTCAGTCTTATCACCGCTATTATCAGGTGCAAAACTATACATCTTTGCCTGTCTATGGGAATCGAATCAACTATGGACGACATACGCATTTTTCAGTCCATTACATCTACTGTTTCAATCCGTGACGACCTCACCGGAGTCGTAATGGGCTTTTGATATTCTATTCTGATGAGTTATGGGCGTGCGGAGTTCTTACTTGTGTCTGGATGATAGAAGACCTTGAAAGACCCAAAGTTACAATACAAGCAATCTTCGTATGCCAACGATGGCTACATAATTTTATGCTCCGTGCTTCGAAGCACAATGCTGGATTTGTAAACTCACCAATAATATCAACCCACGATGAGCTTGAATTCCCGAGGCAACCTGGTTTGTCATGATTATTTTCTTCATTTATGCAAAACAATACTTTAGGAATCCAAAGGAATTGTAACCAACGAGGGACGTCCAATGATTAGTTCCTACAAGTAATGGACGTCCTTTCAGATTCTGTTGACTTCTTCTGACTTGTCATCACGATTATCGACGGCATACTATAAATCTTTGCCAATCTCTTGGCATCGAACCAAACAAGGATGACATACTCTTCTTTCAATCCATGACAACCTTAGTTTTAATTCTTGACGACCTAACATCGGTGATTCAGACTACTCTCCATAGCCATGGCGACGAAACCAAACACTTTCATGATTAAGCAAATGACAACCATCATTGATCAAACACTTTCATGATTAAGCAAATGACAACCATCATTGATCACTTATTAGAAATCATAAACAACGTTTGAAGACTATGATCGATTAATCAGACTTATCACCACAATTATAGGCGACAAAACTATACATCTTTGCAAATCAACGGGTCTCAAACCAGCTAAGGATGACATTTTCTTTAGTTTTAATCCATGATGACCTATGTTGAGTTGTATTGGCTTTGTGATATTTCATTTTTACAAAACTCTAGCCGTGTGGAATTTTGACCTGTGTACGAAAGATCAGTTTTTTTTTTTTTTTTTGACAAATCATTTTTTTTTTTTTGAAATAGAAGATTTTTTGTGAAAGATCAGCTTGTTTTGAAAGATTAGCTCTTTTATAAAGAAGATCAGATTTTTTTTTTTTGAAGGATCAGTTTTTTTTAAAGGTATCTTGTTTCGAAATTGTTTTTTTTTTTTTTTTTGAAATATAAGCTGTTTTTTGATTGATCAGCTCTGTTTGGTAAGATTAGTTTTTTTTTTTAAAGATTTTTTTTTTAAATATATGTTTTGTGTAAAGTTATGTTTTTTTTTTTTTTGAAATTCAGCTTTTTCTTGATGTATAAGTTTTTTTTTGAAATATAGGCTTTGTTTTAACGATAGGGTTTTTCTGACCAACAACCTTCTCATAAGCCATTAACTCTCCCGAACATCAACTATTACAATGACTATAATTTTTTATTTTTCTCAAACTGCTCCAATTAACAGCCCTTGGTGATCTTGAATTTCCAAGGACACCTAAATTAACCCATGCCTACTTACATCTAAATTGTGAAACACTAACAACGGTCACTTATTCTTAGAATTGATATTCTCAAGGATTGATCGTTTGACAAATACTCTCATGATTGAGAAAAATAACCACCAACGATCACTTCTCACAAATCATAAATAATGTCAGCAGACTATGATCGATGATTTGGACTTCTCTCCATAGCCATGGGCGACAAAACCAACCGTTGGTCAAATTCTTTGATGATTGAGCAAATCACAATTACCATCGATCACTTCTCACATCAACTATTTTCTCTCACTACTATCAACGATAACAACAACGATTCATAGCAAATAGTCCTACAGTTCTCCCATTAACATTGCTCGATGACTATGACCAAAATAGCTCGTGGCCACTTAAATCCAAAATGAGAAATGCCTACGGTCGGTCATTTCAAAAATCTATATTCTCAACCAACCACCATTGGACTAGTACTTTCACGATTTAAGCAAATGGAACGACTGATGATTGCTTATCACAAATCATAAACATCCATCAAAGAGTGTGAAGGATTGTTCGGTCTTATCAGCGCTATTATCAAATGCAGAACTTTACATCTTTGCCTTTCTAGGGAATTACATCTTTGCCTGTCTAGGGAATATAGCAAATGACAACAATCATTTCTCACTTATCACAAATCATAAACAACGATTGAAGCCTATGATCGATTATTCAGACTTATCACCCCAATTATAAGTGACAAAACGATACATCTTTGCAAATTGATGGGTCTGGAACCAGCTAAAGATGACATTTTTTTTAGTTTTGAATCCATGATGACCTATGCATAGTTGTATTGGCTTTGTGATATTCCAATTTTACAAAACTCTTGCCGTTTGAAATTTCAACTAGTGTTTGAAAGAATAGTTTTTTTTTTTTTTTTAGAAAGATGAGCTCTTTTTTTTGTGAAGATCAGCTTTTTTTTTTTTTTTTAAATATATGTTTGTGTTTAAATATAAGCTTTTTTGTGAAAGTTAAGTCTTTTTCTTTCTATTTTGAAAGATCAGCTTTGTTTGAACAATCAGCTTTTTTTAAATATTTCTTTTTTTTTTAACTAAAGCTTTTTTTTTTTTAAGTTCTGTTTTTTTTTTTTTTTAAATATACTTTTTGTTTGAAAGATAAGCTTTTTCTTACCAAAAACCTTCTCACATCAACTATTAACTCTCACGAACATCAACTATTACAACGACTATAAATTTTTATTTTTCTCAGACTCGTCCAATTAACAATCCTTAACAATCTTGAAGTTCTAGGGACACCTAAAATAACCAATGCCTACTTACATCCAAATTGTTAATAATCTCTTATTCTTAGAATCTATAGTTCGAACCATCGAACATTGGTCAAATACCTTAATGATTTAGCAAACACAATTTTTAGTGATCACTTCTCACGGATCATTAACAGAGTTTGCAAACTATGATCAATTATCCACACTTGTCGCCATAGTTATCATCGACAAAACTATACTTCTTTGCCAATCAAGGGGCATCAAGCCAACTAAGAAGTTGTACTGGCTTTATGTTATTTCAGATTTATAAAACTCTTGCCGTACAGAATTTCAGCTAATGTCTGAATGATGGATTCCCTCGATAGACGCAAAACTGAAAACGTCATCCACAGCAAGAGCGTTTTGTTCTCATGACTTTGAACCACACTAATGTATTCGTAAACTCAACAATACTAGTAGGATTCAGCGCTTATGACTTTCAACAATAAGAATGATTCCCTACGATTTTTATTCGTAAGATTTCTAAATTGACTACTATTGAAAACCGTGAATTCCTTAAGTAAACTACAGTAACTTGTCATTGCATATATCCGACATCTGAGAAATAAAATGCTTTAACCAATGACAACATACATTTTTTCTTTTTAGTGTTGATCCATTTGTTACAATAAATAGTCTGACCAGCAACCTTCTTACATCAACTATTGACACTAACGACTATCAACGCTAACAACAACGATTCATAGCAACTAGTCCTTGAGTTCTCCAATTAACAATGCTCAATGACCATGACCAAAATAACTCATGACCACTTAAATCCAAATGAGAAACACCTATGGTCAGTTATTCCAAGAATCTATATTCTCAACCAATAACCATTGGACAAGTACTTTCATGATATAAGCAAATACATCCAGGATGAAAATAGCGGTAGCAGCCCGCGGCTAAACCGCTACGAAGTGGGCGCTACGTAGCGGCGTAATGGCGCGATTTGAAAAAATCGCCCAAAAAATTCTAGAAAATCCGGAAAATTGTAAAATGAAAGAAAATGTGTTTCTTCTGCAAAAGTAAGTAAGAAAACGGGGCGTAGCGGTGCCCTCAATATATGAGGTCCTGTATCACTGTATAAATAGAAAATAATAGTAATAAGTAGTTTTTCACAAGTATTCATGTTTCTTAGTCATTCTAACTTAGAAAAGTAATGAAAAGCTCATAAAAAAAAAATAGAACATGAAATAAAGGCATAAGACTTAAGGGTTAGGTCTTAGGGAGTAGGGATTTAATAGCAAACAATATCCAATGAAGTTTAGTGAACATTGAACAATCAACACTTCAAGCCTAAAGGTTCAAATTCAATCAAGTGATCAACAACAATTTAGAAATGACATAAAGAGTAGAGAGTTGGTGAAGGAATACCTTATACCTTAGTCACCACCAAAAGGAATGTCTACCAAATAAATTCGAAAATAAAAAATAGAGAAAAGTCAATAAACATTCAAAATGTGATGGATTGATCTATGGGAAATACAGATGTATCATTTACAAGCAATTTCCAAGTCGTTTCATTGGTTGTCCATGAATATTCACATTTTAAAAAAAATAAATAAATAAATCCTAAAATAAAAAATAACAAAAAATAAAAATAAATAAAAAAACTTAAACCCTCCCGCTACGTAGCGGGAGCCACGCTAGGTAGCAGAATGTGTAGCGGCCGCTACGGTGTGCTACCCGCTTTTTTGAAAAAAGGTTGGCGGCCACAGCCCCCACGGCCGTAGCGTAGCGGCCGCTATTTTCATCCATGAATACAACGACCAATGATTGCTTATCACAAATCATAAATATCCATCAAAGAGTATGATGGATTATTCTGTCTTATCACCACTGTTATCAACTGCGATAACTGCAAAACTGTACATCTTTGCTTGTCTAGGGGCATCAAATCAACTATGGATGACATAATGCATTTTTTAGTCCATTACAACAACTATTGTTTCAATCCGTGACGACCCCACCAGAGTTGTAATGGGCTTTTGATATTCTATTCTGATGAGTTCTGGGCGTGCGGAGTTCTCACTTGTGTCTGGATGATAGAAGACCTAGACAGACTCCAATTACAATACGAGCGATCTTCGCATGCCAACGATGGCTACAAAATATTATGCTCCGGGCTTCAAACCACAATGTTGTATTTGTAAACTTGCCAATAATATCAACCCACGATGACCTTGAATTCCCATGTCAAACTAGTTAGTCATGATTGTTTGCTTCATCTATGCAAAACAATACTTCTGTAGTAATCCAAAGGAATTGTAACCAACAAAGGACGTCCAATGATCACTTCTCACAAATCATGGACGCCCTTTCAGATTCTGTTGAGTTCTTATGACCGTCATCAAGATTATCAATGGCATAACTGTAAATCTTTGCCTATCGCGAACTTCCTATTTCAACAATACTAAGAACATTTTATGCTCGTTACTTTGAAACACAACAATGTATTTTTAAAGTGGCCTGTTAGAATAAGCCAAGACATCCCTATATTCCCATGTCGGGCACCATAACTCTCGATTATTTACCATGGATGAAAATAGCGGCCGCTACGTAGCGTAGCGGCCGTTATATCGGCCGTAGTGGCCGCCACCGCTACGCTACGGCCGATTTATCGGCCGCCGCACCCTTAGCGGCCACTATGTCCGCTACGCGGCCGCTACAAGCTCGCTACGGACCACTACGGGGCCGCTACGGGGTGAGAAAAATTCCTACTTTTCAATTTTTTTTTAAATGCATAATAAGACTTATTTCGTTTCTTCTTCTCTTCAAATAACATTTCTACACGACTCTTCTACCCTTTTATGTTTAAAAGAACATCAAAAAGCACATGATCTCGCCGAATTACAGTCGATACAGAGAGTTTTTCTCTAAGTACATCCTATTAGACACCCCCTTTGGTAGATGTATTTTTTTCTCTAGGTACTCTTAAGTCTTGATTTCATAATATAGTTTTTTCTTTTCTGAGCCTTTCATTAGTTTCTAACTTAGCATAACCAAGCAACATGAACACATGTGAAAAAAATGATCATTACTATTATTTTCTATTTATACAGCGATACAGGACCTCATATAGTGAGGGGACCGCTACGCCCCCTTACCTTAGTTACTTTTGTAAAAAAAATACATTTTCACTCATTTTCCAATATTCTAGATTTTCTAGAATTTTTTCATTTTTTTTTGACGATTTTTCCAAATCGCACCGCTACGCCGCTACGCTACGTAGCGTTTTGGCGGCAGGCCGCTACGCCATCCGCTACCGCTATTTTCATCCTTGTTATTTACAATATTAATGAAAAAACAGTAACATCTTTTTGAATCCGAGGGAATTCTATCGAATAAAGGACGACATTCATAGTTTAGAATTCACAAGAATCTTTGTCTCAATTGATTCCCCAACAGTGAACTTCGTGCTCAACAATACTTCCAACAATTAGTGCTTTCGACATGAGCACCTTTCTCCCGCAATTGTTTATTCTTAAAATTCTTTAAATAACACCTCTTGATTACCATCAATTCCCGAGTCTAGCAGAATGTCTCATCATGACATACATCTGACATACGAAAAAACAACAATGGTCTTACCAATGATGACATACGTTCTTCTTAAACTACAACGATCTTAGTTACGGTCAATACTTTGACGGACAAGCTTCTCACATCAACCATTAACTCTCACGAACATCAACAATTACGACGACTATTAGTTTTTATTTTTCTCAGACTTCTCCAATTAACAACCCTTGATGATTATGAATTTCCAGGGACACCTAAAATAACCCATGCCTACTTACATCCAAATTGTGAAACACTAACAACAGTCTCTTATTTTTAGAATTGAGAATCTCAACCATCGATCATTTGTCAAATACTCTCTTGATTTAGAAAAATAACCACTAGTGATCACTTCTCACGAATCATAAACACCAACAAACTATGGTCGATGATTCAGACTTATCTCCATAGCCATCGGGTACAAAACTATATATCGTTGCCAATTATGGGCACTAAACGGACGAACCATGCCATACGTGTTTTCTTTGTCTCAATTCATAGTGACCTATGCTTATGCTGAGTCATACTTGCTTCGTGATATTCAAGTTTTGTAAATATATTTGCTTTTTTGGAAAAATCAACTTTTTTGGAAATATAATTTTTTTTAAATGTGAGGTTTTTTTTATTGATCAGCTTTTTTTGAAAGATCAGCTGCTTTTTTAAAAGATCATGTTTTTTTGAAAAATCAGCCTTTTTTAGAAGGTTTTTTTTTAATAAATATAAGCTTTTTTTGAAATAAATGTTTTATTTGAAATGTAGCCTCTTTTTTTTTTAAGACTAGTTTTTTTGAAAGATCAACTTATTTTGAAAGATCAGCTTTTTTTGATTGATATGTTTTCTTTTTTATATAAATTTTTTTGAGAGATCAGCTTTTTTAGAAATATAGTTATTTTTTGAAATATAAGATTGTTTTGGAAGATAAACTTTTTTTGGAAAGATAACTTTTTATGACCAATCACCTTCCCACATGAATTATTAACTCTCACGACCATTAACAATTACAACAACGATTTATTTCGATTTTT
This sequence comes from Persea americana, assembly GCA_029852735.1. Lineage (NCBI taxonomy): Eukaryota > Viridiplantae > Streptophyta > Magnoliopsida > Laurales > Lauraceae > Persea > Persea americana. The sequence goes on from CM056810.1 coordinate 91,200,592, forward strand.
CTCAGAATTCTCCAATTAACAACCCTCCATGGCCATGAATTTCCAGGGTCACCTGAAATAACACATGCCTTCGTAGATACAAAATGCGAAAGAGCAACATTGGTCGCTTATTCTTTGAATTTTTAATCGCAACGATCGACCATTGGTCAAATACTTTCATGATTAAGCAAACACAATCAGCAGTGATCATTTCTCACAAATCATCAACAATTTTTGCAGACTATGATCGATTATTCAGACTTGTCGCCATAGTTATCGTCAACTAAACTATACATCTTTGCCAAAAACACAATCAACAATGATCATTTCTCACGAATCATTAACAATGTTTGCAGACTATGATCGATTATTCAGACTTGTCACAATAGCTATCGTCGACTAAACTATACATCTTTGCCAATCAAGGGGCATCAAACCAACTCAGGAGCCATACTGGCTTTATGATATTCCAGCTTTATAAAACTCTTGCCGGCAAGTGAAACATTATGTTTGTATGAATCCAGAGGAATTCTAACCTACAAAGGACGACGACCAATGATCACTTATCAGAAATCATAAACATCCTTTCAGACACATAGTTATCGTCGACTAAACTATACATCTTTGCCAATCAAGGGGCATCAAACCAACTCAGGAGCCATACTGGCTTTATGATATTCCAGCTTTATAAAACTCTTGCCGGCAAGTGAAACATTATGTTTGTATGAATCCAGAGGAATTCTAACCTACAAAGGACGACGACCAATGATCACTTATCAGAAATCATAAACATCCTTTCAGACACTGATTAATTATTTCGACTTGTCAACACAATTATTGTTGACAGACTATACATCTTTACCTATCAATGATGGGCATCAAACCAACCAATGATGACATACGCATATATCAATCCAGGACAGGCTTGGTTTTAATTCATGACGATCTAATCTCTAGCCGTGCGGAGTTCTTTCTTGCTTGTGTCAACTACAAGGATCTTAGTTACAGTTAATACTTTGATCAATAACCTTCTCATATTAACCATTTAACTCTCACGACCATAAAAAATTACAAGAATAGTTCATTACTATTTTTCTCAGCTTCTCCAATTAACAGCCCTCAATGACCATGAATTTCCTGCAACACCCGAAATAACCCCTGCCTACCTACATCCAAATGCGAAACAGTAACACCTGTCGCTTATTCTTAGAATCTATAATATCAACCATCAACCATTGGTCAAATACTTTCCTGATTAAGCTAACACAACCATTGAAGCTCACTTCTCACGAATCATAAACAATGCTTGCAGATTTTGATCGATTATTCAAACCTGTCACCATAGTTATCAGGTAGCAAACAACTAAGTATGCCATACATATTTTTCTTTTTCTTTTTTCTTTTAATCCATGGTGACCTTTGCTGAATCGTATTGGTGTTATGATATTGCAGTTTTATAAAACTCTTTCCGTACAGAATTTCAGCTTATGATTGGATGATGGATGACTTTGATAGACCCAAAAATAAAAATAAAAAAATTGCGAACTTCGCAGGTCAACCATGAGAAAAACATTTTGTGCGCATGACTTTGAACCTCGCTGATATATTTGTAAGCTCGCGAATAATGACAACCCACGATGACCTTGAATTCTCTAGTGAACCACCATTACTCGAATATTTCTGTCATCTTTTCTAAATAGAAAATCTTTACAATTTCAAGAAAATTCTAACCAACAAAGGATGACTTTCATATTATTGAATTCACACTAAACTTATTGTCGACCGATACTCCAAGAGGCAAAATCCACACTTAACAAAACGAGCATACTCAGTGCTCATGTCTTTCGACAAAAACGATCCCCTTTGATTTTTTATTATTAAAATTCCTTAAATGGAAACCCTGGATTACTATGAATTTCCGAAGTGAACTAGAATAGCTCATAACATTACATACGTCTGGCAATATGAGCAATAATTAGTGCTTATAACTTTCATCAGCTGCAACTATATATCACGATTGTTTATTCTTAAAATTCCTTATACAAAAACCCTTGATGACCTTGAGTTCCGAAGTCAACTTCTGTAACTCGTCATGTCATACATCCAATATATGATAAAAAACAAGGTCTAACCAATGATGACATACATATTTTTTATTTTATTACAACCTTTGTTGCAACCAATTACTCTGATCAACAATCTTCTCACGTCAACAATTAGCTTTCATAACTATCAATAGTAACCACACCGATTTAAAACAATCATTCATAGACTTCTCAAATTAACAACCCTCGATGACCATTAATTCCCAGGGGCATCCAAAATGTGACACAACTACTATGGTCATTTATTCCTAGAATCCACAATCTGAACCAACAAACATTAGTGAAATACTTTAATGATTAACGCAGATACAACCAACAATAATCACTTCTTGCAAATCATAAACAACCTTTACTGACTGTGATCAATTATTCATATTTTTCAATTTGCACGAATCTTAGTCTCAATTGATTCTCCAACATGCAAAACCCGCGCTCAACAATACTTGCAACAATTAGTGCTTATGACTTTCGACAAGAACACCTTTATCCCACAACTGTTTATTCTTAAAATTCTTTAAATAACTCCCTATTATGACCATGAATTCCTGGCCAGAATGACTCATCATTACATACATCTGGCATATGGAAAAACAACGGTCTAACGAATGATGAGATACGTTGTTTTTAAACTACAACGATCTTCGTTTCAGTCAATACTTTGACCAACAACAATCTCACATCAACCATTAACTCTCAAGACCGTCAACAATTACAACAACGATTTATTCCCATTGATATTATGGGAATTGTTTGAATCGGTTATGGAGACGTGCATCTCGATCTTATTCCCCATGTAAGTTCTACCATTTGCCCCATCCATTAAACTAACTTTGTTGCTAATCCTAATTTCAATTGGAGAGAGGAAAGAGAACAAGAAGAAGAAGATGTGATTCTCTAATGCCAGCTGGAATGATTTCAATGATCACATCGATTCCAGAACTCAGGTTGACCCCTCTCTCTCGCATCCCTCTTTTCTTTTACCTTCACTAGGTTGTGATATTGATGCCATTTACCTTGTGTCCGATTCTGATATACTTGTCTGCCAAGTTAAATACATCTTTAGTAGATTGTGTATTATAATGTGATGGTGCACATCAAAAGCGTGAATTCATCAATGAGCACCTGGGTGTATCCCATTTTTCAAATCTGGATTTAGTCAGATAGAAAACTAAACCCTTTCTTTTCAATTGAAATGTATTTATTTTTATAATGTTGAGTGAGAACAAGCATATATGATTTTGGTTCTAAGATCATGGAAGTAAATTTGACCTAATGCAGGATCTCATTAAGAGTAGAGAAATGGAGTTTCTCAATGGATCTTTAGCTGTTGCCATGACTAAAGCTATGCTGCCTCCTGTGGAAACCATGAGCCTTTTTTCCGACTCATTTTTTTTCCCATTTGCATCTTAAATGGGGCGTATTATATGCTTACACTTGTTCTGATTGAGAGAAGTTCAAGGGCAGCAACGATAGGTTGACTTGATAGCTTTGTGAAATATCTGAGTTGCTTTCATTCTTTTGTGGCACCTTGGTTGGCCTTTATAGCGTCAATTGGGTGAATAGCAGGAAAGCTCCAAATGGCCTTGCTCATATTTGATCATTGATGATTTGGTTCTATTAGTACCCTCACCATATGTTTGCAGGGCTCATATTTGATCATTGATGATTTGGTTCTATTAGTTCCCTCACCATATGTTTGCAGGACCCATAGTTATTTGTGGGTTAAGTTCTGTTATTCTTATCTTCTAAAAAAATTAATATTGATCACTAAATCCATAGGAATCTGAGCACGTTTGGGGGTACCTGTAGCAATACAGTATTTTCATATAGCACTTTGCCTGTTGGATTAAGAACTTTTCTTATTTCATGTTGACGAACATTCATACTCTTTGCCTGTTGGATTAAGAAAATTTCTTATTTAATGTTTACAGCCTTCATACTCTTACAATCATCCAAGTTTTTTATCAGCTTGGGCAATTTTCTTCTACATCATGGTATTTATGGATGTGGTTGGTTAAGTGTTGATCAGATTGCATTCTAGTTGAAAATTTGAGTTCAGTACAAGACTTCTACTTATTCTAGTGATTAAAAAAACAAAAAAAAAGCTTGTAGATATTGTCATGCTTAATCTCAGTTTGGTTTTGGCATTTTGTCGTGTTGGTTTAGTCGCTCCCACATGTACGTACTATCAGAACCAAGCCAGTCATTTTATGGTCAAGGATTGTATGTTTTCTATTACATCTTGAATACTTAATGTCGTAAAAACTAACAGTGAAATGATGTCAATTCTATTTCGAAGGGGGTTAGTGCGCGAAAGGAGTAAATTGATCAAATGGTGGCCACTTATATGAAAACCCAGCATACAGATGAGGAAAAAAGAAGGGAAATGAAAATCTAGGTTCTAGACAGAATCTACAAAGGAAAGCCCCTTTTTATTCTTAGCTAACCAAACAAAGGAGGTTGGATTAAATGATCGACCTGCTTTGACCGCTCCATTAAAGGTTAGGTTTCCAAGTGGTCTTTCCGATTTATGAATATACAGATTTAGACACAGGTTAGTATTTTGGGGTGGGCAACCTTCCCACCCCTTCTGTGTCTCTTTCTCGTTTTATAATAAGCCACGAGGACATGAGTGAAAATTTGGATATTTGAAGTTAAAATGAGAGTTGTAGACTCCAATTCTTACCTTTCAATACAAAATATACCATCATGGCCGTGGTCATCATCATCAAATCCACTCTTAATTACGTGGATTCTGTTCTTCGACTTCAATCTATTCCGTGCCAAATCCTTTGATAGGTTATTGTTATTAGGGAAGATTTCAGAAAGGAAATTTTATGAAATAACTAAGCTTAAACTCTTATTAAACAGTTTTAAGAAGAAACATAATGAAATGATAGCGGAGGAGTTCGTATATTTGTTAAAGAAAACACTCCAAATGATGATAGTGTCAACCATTTTGAAGATATCGTCATTCTCCTGAGACTTTTCTTCTTCTTCGATGGTTTTAAGTTTTGATCTTCTTGTGGCTTGCTCCATGTCCACCTGATGCCTAATAAGATAAACCTTATTGCACGTTCTACAATAGTATTTATTCCTACCTCGAGGGGAAAATCTTATCTTTCCTTCTTACTCTTCTTCATGCTCTATCTCATTCTCCTCACCTAAATCAAATTCCTCAAATATAGTTTTCCTAAAATCTTCTCTGCAGAAAAACATCAATATGTATCAACCATAAACATCCAAATACCATCTATATCCAAACTAGGTTCTATCGCATAGTATATTATAGATAATAATAAGAGAAATAATTAGGCGAGAACTGTTCTCGCGGTTTAAATCATGAGAACTATAAGTGGGGCCACCTATCACCCAATTCAAACCTTTTAATGGACAGGGACCCACTTGATAGTTACACGCCCAAAGGTTTGGCACTAATGAGAATGAACTGGACCATTGGATCAACTATATACCCATACGTATGGATTGAGCTTGTCGGCCATGGATGAAGGGGTTAGAAGCATGAGATTGAGGCCAAACTTGATATTCAGGGTGGTCCCATATAGATGTTAAAATCCCCACCGGTCCCATTCCAAAATGAGGCCCCCAGTGGACCCCACAAAAAAGTTCTTACAGTGACTCCGTGAGAACAGTTCTCATTGGATCACATCCCTAATAATAGTACCCGTATCTCAAGAAAAAGAAAAAGAAATACCAAACAAATTAGATGAAATCCGCATAAAATGGCAAACTGCAAAAAAAGAAAAAGTTAATTCGATGACAACTACTCATCAAAGGAAGTCAATTAATGCATGGGTCGACCATTGGAGAAGAATAGGGGGGAAAAAGTTGTAAGAAGTTGATGATGTCCTCAACTGACTTGATTATGTCGTCAACTAAGTTCATGATATTTTCAATTTAGGTATTTTTGTCAAAAAATATGTGAATGATTCTGCGTCATTTCAATATTTTAAGCTTAATTATTTCATAAAAAAATGCTTAAAATTTGATTTTTAGAAAGTATAAAATCTTTCGCTCATTTTTATAAAAAAAAAAAGAGTATATGAAAATTTGGATATTTCAAAAGAAGTACATAAAATCTTCCACAATCTTTTCAATCAAGTCCTCTCCATAAAATTCTTTGAGTGATGACAAAATACCCTTTCCTTATAACGCGTGTTTTTGTCTTTTCTTGAACTCTTTCCTCTCCAAAACTGACCGTTTTGATTTTGATGATCATAACCATTCAATGGAGCTAGTTTTTTGTCATTTGGAATCTTTTTTCAACCATCCATGCATAAAGGCAGTTGAAGCTAGCCTCACTAGGACATTTGGGTATGATTTCTTTTAATTGATTTTTTAAGGAATAATTTGTCATTTCTCAAAAAAAAAAAAAAAAAAAAATCTTATGGAGAGAATTGTTTGAAAGAATTGTAGGAAATCTCTGTACTTTTTTGAAATATTTAGATTTTTATTTACTTTTTTTTAAAATGAACCAAAAGTTTTACCTAGGCCTATCAATGGGACGGGTCGGGCCTGGGCTTGAGTTGTCCAATCCCGTCCTGAAAATAGGACAGGCCTGCTGGGTGTTGCCCAATCTCGGCCCTAAATTGAACGGGCCTACATCAAATCCCGTCCCGTATGGGCTTGGGTTGGGACAGGGCCGGGCCTGGGCTTAGCCCGATCCTAAACATAAGCAAAATATTCTCTAATTATTCCTACTGTCACCAGACACCCGGTGTAAACCGGACTCTAAACGCTCCTCCTTTTTTCCAGGCTTTGGACCGGCAATGCAATGCAACAATTACAAGCAACATGGTTGAGTTAAAAACTTTTTTTTTTTTTGGGCTGGTGGCAGTAGAAAATCAATAAAAATGAATGAGTATCCTATAGGCTATATGGGTCAAGTAATGTGGGAATGGTTAAAACTTTTTTTCTATTTTTTTTTTTCCCCCTGTGAAAGTAGAAAATCAAAAAATCAATAAAATAAATGAGAATGAGTATCCTATATGGGTCAAGTAATGTAAAAAAGAAATCAACATAAATTATTTTTCTTTTAATATGTCTAAAACATCAGTTAGTGCATTCCTATCATTGTCTAAATCATCAATCCTAGTTGGGTTATGACTAAACCAATCTTGGGTACAAACTAATGCTTCTACTATATTTGGTTTTAAAGAAGTCCTATATGGGTCAAGTACCCTCCCTCCGATGCTAAATGCCGACTCTGAAGCAATGGTAGAAACTATAATAGCTAAAATATCACGAGCTATATGAGATAAAATAGGATACTTAGTTGAATTTAATTTCCACCACTGTAATATATCTATCGTGTTATCTTCTTCTGTAGACTTGTTATCAAAATAACGATCTAATTCTGTTTTTTCTTCTACAATTGCCTTATTGGCGATTTCATTTCGATACTTTAAAAAAAGAGAACGAACCTTTCCATGTTCATCATCACCAACCTTTCTTTTAAATTGCCTACTAGTTTCATCATTTTTATCTACTATCTGATCACTTTCTTGGGCACCAAATCTCACACGATACTTCTCATACATCTTTTTAAATATATTACGAGCTTCAATCATACGAGTATTTCTATATTCCATTATTTCATATGATATCTTAAAAACCCATTCCAAACACACTATCTTAGAGGAGGGATCAAGCAATACGGCTATTTCAAACATTTGATTATAATTCTTCCAATATTTATCAAAATTTTCCATCATCACTTTAGCCATTCTTGCATAAACAAAATCAAAATCACTTAATTTTTGTACCAACTCATTATGTATTGTACAAACTTCAGGTAAAAAGGTATGTATAGTCGGATACTTTCTAGCAGAGAATCTATTTGTAGCTTCATAGAACCTTTCCAAAAAATCATTAAGAGTAGCAACCTTGTCCCATTCCTCATCCGAAGGAATCAGAGTCTTACAGTGTAAGTCATCTGTTAGAGATAGATAAAAAAAAAAAACATTTCAAAAATACAATGCTGAAGATACCATAAGATATGTGGAGTTCCATCTAGTTTGAACATCAACAGGCAATCCCCTTGTAGAACTTAGCCCTTTCACACTAACAATATCACAAAACTGATGTATACGATTAGAGCTATTCTTAATGTATTTAGGTAATATAAAAAAATTATCAAAATTAATTTGGAGCGGGCCGGGCCGGGCCTGAACGGGCTGGGTATCCTCTGCCCAGTCCCAGTCCCATTTTGGTCGGGATTCTGCTATAATTGACCAAGCCCAACCCACTGGGCTCAATTTTTTTTAAAAGCCCTATATTTTCGGGCTTGGGACGGGACGGGCCGGGCTGGCTTTCTATCCATCTCAACGCGTTTCATTGACAAGCCTAGTTTTACCCCTTTTTGGAAATTTCCCTTTTGTTAATATTTCCTTCCATGTCCTCCTTTTTCTATTGTGGGTTTGAATTGAAGGGTGGATAAAAAAAGGAGGGTTGAAGTAGGTTGCTAACTAGCGTAAGATTTTGTCAAAACCCAAAACAAAATATATATAATTTATTTTATATTATAATTTTTAAAATAAAAAATTGTAATATTGACCTAAACCGTAGATGGATAGGGTCAGATTTAACCCGACCCGTATAGGAGACTACGCGTTCCTAAACCTGACAAACTCAAAACATCCGTTCTTTTACCGTGGGCCGCTGGCGCTGGCTCTTTCCCTCTGGGAATTTTGTTCTTCATTCGTCCCTCCGTTACTATGTGTATTTGACTGGCTGGAAATGTCAGCCTGTGTGCTATTGTGCTATATACTACATTACCTACTGCCCATCCTCTGCTGTCATACAGATACAGATCATCCCTCCAACTAAAATGACCTCAATTTTCACCTAATATTTCCAATGTGCCCAAGTTCGTCCCAATCTTCTAGTTGCAACACTGTACTATTAAGGGGCGAAGAATGGGTATCTAATCTATAGCTCAGCGATATGAGTGGGTGGGTGTATGAGTTTGAATCCTCACTTCCATATCCACTCTCACCAACTTAAATGCAAGGACCCCTAACTTAAAAGTGAGGGCCCCTACCCATCTCTCACTAACTTGGTGAGAATGTCTCTCATAGGAGCACCTCCCATATACATATATATTGGTTGAAGAATGGGTTAGCGATACCCGAAATAACCTTTGTTGCGTACATGTTGAAGTTAGACCCACATTTGACCCATTTCTAAAATGGTCCAATAATCTCAATTTGCATTCAGTGTTGAGCAATTGAACTTGACCTGCATTACGAACATTCAATGTGGGTTGTCCATTTAACCTAATCCGACCCAACCAAACATATAGAATTGCTGCACAAGCCCAATTCACTTCAGTCTTCAAGTATGTATTAGCTAAAATAAACCCCAAAGTACAAAGTTGTTAAAACCACTTATCTATCTAAATCTGTACATATCTATAGGTCAACTTTAATCCAACCCATTTAAATTGGTTTTACAGTCAGTTTTAAACTGGCCCATTTTATTACGGGCTAGATTTATCTCAACCCATGATGGACCCATCTACGATGCAAGTCAAATATGGGCTGAGTCAAATTTCCCCTCCCCTAACTATAAAGGCCCACCTCTGAATCTTGGATAGCTTAAAAGCTTACCTTCTTATATTCACATTATTTTTTAACGGTAATGCAAAAATATATTAAGAAAAAAAGAAAACTTACGCCAAAAAAGAAAGAAAAGGAAAAACCAGCTTAGTTACGGGAGACATATACCAAAACATCTTAAACAACGTAAGATCAGTTACATGTAAAAGACTTGATTACATTAAAACAGAGAAGATTTAAGAGTCGAACTCCTGTCAAATTGATCAAGTATAAGCACGATTAAATAGAAAACAAAAGCAATTGAAAGTCATAGGATCAATCTAAGCGTAAGGTCATGGTGGGACAATTATTTACCAAATAAATCTTAGAAGTGGGCCACACAGACACTAATGTTGGTGGCATCTTCGTTATTTCAACCTAAAAAACGAAGTCCTGAAAACAGAAACTACGCGCTTTCCTTTTCCACGCAAGCGACACGCCGTTTTCAACGCCCGGGAAAATTTTTGCGAAGCGTCCCTGGCAATATTTTGTATTGGGTTACACATGTATGGGGCAGGAATTGGGCAATCTGAAGTTGGTCATAACAAAAGTATGGATTATGAACTGTACTTTATTTATTTATTTATTTTGGTAAAAGGATTATGAACTGTTAAGGAATCATTAGATGCCATGATCTCCTACATTGGAAAATTTTGCGAAGGACCTCTGAACTTGGATCAGTCGTAGAAGCCTATAGTCTTGGATTACAGACTCATGGGCTCATCTAGTACAAATGGAAAATCCAGGTAAACAGTAAGCGCAGACTGAAACAGGTGATATGAAAGGGCATTAAGTGCTACTAAAGGTACATGGAAGAAATGATCAAAGGCGATGCCTTTGCCAGAATTAGTAATTGTGTGAAAAAGAAGGTGGAGCGGTGATTCATTGCAAATACTAGCTTTGCTCATGATCTCGTTGACAAATGCCAACTTCTTGGGCCAAGCCTCAATTTCTCCGAAAAGCAGAGAGTAGAAACCCCACACATTTTAAAATTTTGAAACTACTTTCTCCATTTGAGATTCAGAAACATACAAGGAACTGAAATCAATGGTAGACATAAAAACACACATTTTTATCTTTGTAGTTTAGGTTTTCCCAACGTGTTTCTCTGATAGTTTGGACTGTTGCTGCCAGATGGAATGTAATCTGCATGGAAGAAAATGCATCCTGAAGTAATGACTATGGCCAGAGAAGTAATAACAGAAACAAAAAACATAGCAAAGGATAGTGATTTCTTTTTAAGAAAAAATGCCACATTGAAATCACATCTTCTATAGATTGAGAGAGTGTATATGGCAGATGCTTTAGCCAAACTATATGGCATATTGAAATCAGCAAACTATATGGCAGATGCTTTACCCAAACAAGGGCTTGAGAGAGTGTGTTGTATGGGTCAAACGGATGTTGACAAAAGTTCTGTCAGAACTTAGAGTCCCCAACCCGAGACACATCTCGCTATAGCAAGGTTGAAGCTCGCTATAGCGAGAATGGCGCTGAATGCCCAGTTGATTTAGGGCTCTATGTGAAAGTTTGAGATTGACTACTATTCTGATTGGATTATTATTAGGAGTCTTAAACACGGATTTGGGGCTATTGATAAGTGCTTAATTGTTTACAATCTAAGCCCTAATACTTGAATTATCTTATGCTAGTCATGTTTATTTTATTTGATTTTACATATTCTTTGTTAATTTGTATGCAAAGGTAAAAAGGAGCAAAAAGAGAAGATTTTATGAAGAGTGATGGGCGTAAATCATCAAGTAGGGCCAAGGTGGGTCCCGTCCAAGTTATTTCAGATTTCAAGACTACTTTCTAATTCTTTGGACAACTTACAATTCTAATCAAAGAAGAAAAGTAAAAGAAAGAAGAAACCCAATCTAGGGTTATACGCCAAAAAGGGGGCCTACAGCCATTGCAAAAGTGAAATTTCAGAAATTAGAAAGTCTTCTTCAAGTACAAGTGGAGCTCAAGAATGGAGAAGAAAAAGGAGAAAAATAAGGAAAGTTTAAAGGAAGAGTCCAAGCCAGGTTAGAAGTTCAAGAAGGGGGTCCCACAATCACTGTACATGCATCATATGGGCCCACCTTTATTATAAAAGGTTCAGATTTAATCTCTTGCAATTAATCTTAGAATTGTGGGTCCATGTGAAGAACTTTCTATAAAATACAAGTAAGATCAGATTTAAAAAGTCTTGTTATTAAAAAAAGAAGACTCCTATTTCATTCTAATTAAGAAGCCTACTTGTAAAGAAAGTTGGAGATCTATTTCCACAAGAGAACTACTTGCTAAAAGGGGCTGTTGCAAGACTTATAAAAGGACAAGAAGAGGTGGTCATCCAGGATATATATCCCATATAAAACCCTAGCCACGTCCATAAGAATACCAGCCACTATTTCAGCACCCTATCATCACAAAAACCATCCATCATCATCCCAAAACCCCTAGTTGCTGTACAGCCACCTTTGGAGCATTCTTTGGAGCATCTTGGAGAGCTTTTGGAGCGAGGAAAAGGAGAAAAAGTTGCTGGACAACTTCTTCTTCTTCTTCAATATTCAGAGTTTTTCTTATGGCTCTATTTTCTATTTTGTTTTCAATTCTAGACATGAGTAGCTAAACTTTTTAGGGCTAGGGTGTAGTTGAAACCCTAGCCTAGTTCTATGTAGTCTCTTTTGGCATCTTTTAACTCAAATTTCAGTTTTATTAGTTGAGATTCTAAACCATGTTTTCAATTGATGAGTTGTGTATATGCCATGCCAACCATGCCATGTTCAATTAATTTTAAGAGTAGCTAACTTAATTTTGATTGATCTTGATGTTAAGCATCTAGGGTTTAGAACTATGAATAATCTAAGTATATGCCATGCTTAGACTCATGCATTTATCATTCCCATTGTTTTTATGCATTATGTGTGTTTTGACTAGGACATATGCCATGCTTAGTTTTTGCATCATAATGAACAATTCATGTAGTATGCCACTCATGAATTAGGTTTAGGGGAATAGTAATCTAGACGCATATGCCATGGTCTAGGTTGATAAATGTCACTAATAATTCTGATTTTTTTTATTAAAGGATAATAAGGGACATGCATAGGGTTGGTTAGGGGTGTAGATGAAACCCTAGTTCATTCATTATTACTATTTTTCAATTTTAATATTAGTTGTGTGTTTTAGATTATTTTCCATTTAGCTTTTAATAGTTTAATTTACTGTTTTTAGTAGTTTAATTCAACTTGTCATCATTTAAATTGTTCTTTTAATATTCTGATTTTTAGTTGTTTTTGACATTATTTTATCACAAGTCTTCGTGGGATCGACCTCGTACTTACAATTCACTACACTACATAGTGATCTTGTGCACTTGCGAGTTTTAATTGTGTGCATACTAGTAGCCTATTTCTAGGTTGCTTAGTGCATACCAGCTATATATTGAGTGTTATTCTCAACCCAAAGAGACACAGATCATCTCTCAAGTTCTGAATTAGTTATCTAATTGAGAGAAATTTTCTCTAGAGATTTTTAAAGGGTTGTGCTGCCAAGTATTCTAGAGAGCCAAGTTCTTCTGCATCATTAGGGTTTTCCACTTAAAAATCTGGTGTTCTTGTAGTGTGTGCTTGTGATTTTATTTCCGCAGTATATTTATAGTTTTTGCACACTTTTTGGGCTGATTTATTGAGTTGACCAATCTAGTGACCTCGAACCCTAAACTTTTAATTGCTAGTAGAGCGGGTTGCACTAAGTTGTTGTATTTGATCGAAAGAGATTTCTAGAATGGTACTCAATCGAGAAGGGTATCAACTTCTAAGCCCCCTTTACTAGATGGTTCTAATTATACATATTGGAAACAAAGGATGATTGGGTTCCTTAAGTCCATCAATAATGATGTTTGGGATATTGTTGAAGAGGGCTACTCCAGACCAACAATTGTGGCTAATGGACAAATTGTTCCTAAACCTAAAGCCCAATGGACTAAGGATGAGAAGCATGCCTCCAATTGTAATAACAAGGCGATGAATGGAATATACAATGGAGTGTCTGCTGAAGAGTTCCGTAGGATTTCCACTTGTAAAACTGCAAAAGAAGCATGGAAAGTCTTACAGACAGTGTATGAGGGTACAGACGCGGTGAAGCAATCTAAATTACAAAGACTAACTAAAGAATTTGAAACCATCATGATGGAAGAAGATGAGACCTTCGATCAATTTTATGCTAAGCTGAATGATATTATCAATTCTATTTTCATTCTGGATGAGGAAATTCAAGAAAACAAGATTGTCAAGAAAATTATGAGGTCTCTACCTTCAAGGTTCGATTCTAAAGTTGACGCTATAGAAGAAAATAAGAATCTTGATACCCTCAAGGTCAACCAGCTGGTTGGAAATCTTCAGACATTTGAAGCAAACCGTTTGGATAAAAAAAAAATCAAAAGAGAAAGGTATTGCTTTGAAAGCCAACTCAAAATCAAAAAAGAAATCTGAAAAGAAAATTGGGTCTGATTCTAAATCTAAGGCTGAAGATGATATGACTGAATTGTTTAATTGCTTCAAGAAGTACATGAAGTCAAAAAAAGTCAAGTAGAAGAGTTCTAAATTTTAGAAGAAGGATTCTGCGAAAGGAACTAAGTGTTTTGAGTGCCAAGGCTATGGACACTATGCTAATGAGTATGCCAATTAGAAAAAAAAAGGTACAAAGAAAAAGGCTCTCAACACAGCTTGGGATGAAGAGTCGTCATCAGAAGAAGAAAAAGATCATTCACTCGTTACTTAAGAAAATGTGAATGGCAAGTTTGTGGCTTTCATGGCTAAGTCTTTGTCTGACAATGATACTCATGAAGATCATAATGATGAGATGTCAGATCAAGAGAAAGATTATGAAGAGTTGTATCATACTACATATGCTGATTGCGTCAGAATGACCAAGTATGGCAACAAGATTACTATCAAGTTTAAGGCTGCTCAAGAAGAAAATTCTGCATCGAAAATTGAATTAGAGCAAGCACTTAAACAGGTTCACCTCTTAGAAAGTCAGAAAAACTGTTTAGCTGACAAGTTGACTACTGATGGTCAAAGACTTGAGAAGGCTGAAAAAGAAATAGTAAATCTGAAGAAAGAGATAGGGATGATGAAAGCTGACAATCAAGACTTGCAAGGAAGACTAAAAATCACTCTGTCTAAGCTAGAAGTCAAACAGGCATCCCTAAACAAGATGAACACTGGTTCGAAGATTCTTACAAACATCTTATACAATTAGAAGTCTCCTTTTGACAAAAGCGGTCACGGTTACGATGATGGTGCATCCACTTCAGATATTACAGGTAAAACAATTTTTGTTTCAAGTGTTGCACATACTAATGTATCGAGTAGTTTCAAGAAAAAGAATGTGTCACTCGCTGCACGCACATCCATGTGTCACCATTGTGGAAAGAAAGGACACATTCGTCCCCATTGCAAAATGCTGCAAAGTCTACCCAAGACCAAGTAATGGCGGAAGAATTTTTCTCCACCCAAGACGACTCCAATTTAGGTTAGAAAATCTAATTTGCCTAAGGAGTTTACTCACACTATGCTGAAAGATCAAACTACACAAGTGTGGGTGGCTACATATAAAAAGCTCTGATCAAGGAGGTCAAGCTCCCGCCCCAGTGCTGTTACGAAGATACATTCAGGGGGAGTTGAGATTGAGGGGGAGCTACTACATCCAGATTGACAGAAGCTGCATGATGATATTTGTTTGTCAATTATGGACAAATACAGGGGGAGAAGAATGAAGGCATGAGGAGCGTTACAAGCCAAGGCAATTCAAGATCTAAAAAATTCAAGGTAAGGCAATTCACGATCTACAGTGCTGATTATTTTGGGTTTTTATTTTGGGTAAATCATATTGTATAGTTCTAAAGAGATTTGTCAAAGAATTCCCAAAATGGGGAGATTGTAAGGGTCAAACGGATGTTGACAGAAGTTCTGTCAGAACTTATAGTCCCCAACCCGAGACACATCTCGCTATAGCGAGGGTGAAGCTCGCTATAGCGAGAATGGCGCTGAATGCCCAGTTGGCTCAGGACTCTATGTGAAAGTTTGAGATGGACTACTGTTCTGAGTGAACTATTATTAGGAGTCTTAAGCACAGATTTGGGGCTATATATTGGGTGTTATTCTCAACCCAAAGAGACACAGATCATCTCTCAAGTTCTGAATTAGTTATCTAATTGAGAGAAATTTTCTCTAGAGATTTTTAAAGGGTTGTACTGCCAAGTACTCTAGAGAGCCAAGTTCTTCTGCATCATTTGTAGAAGATTATCTTCTTACGAGAAGATTTGAGTAGTCAAGCGCGCGATTGAGTCTGTTGCAATCAGCGGTGTGAAGTCGTTGAAGCGTGAAGCGACACAAGGTAGCTTCAGTCCTTAGGTAGGGGATATCTGGGGAAGAAATCTAAGTTTCTTGTAATTGCGAGATTCATAGTGCTTGATTAGTTCCATTTCAGATCCGTGGTTTTTCACCCGGTTAGGGTTTTCCACCCAAAATTTTGGTGTCCTTATGGTGTGTGCTTGTGATTTTATTTCCGCTGCATATTTATAGTTTTTGCACACTTTTTGGGCTGATTTATTAAGTGGACCAATCTAGTGATCTCAAACCCTAAACTTTCATGTGTCATCCGTTTAAAAAAGAGAGAGTGTATCCTTGGGTGGGTGTCATTTGGTAAGGGGGCGTGGGTTGGGACTTGGGGTACAATGCTCTTGTGGCCTCTGTTTCTTGTTGTTTGTGTTGGGAAAATTCCACATCCCACATCACCCAAGTAATGGGTTTCACAGGGCTTCATATACCTGTTTGGGCCTTCCACTTATCAGCTTAAGCGTTGGGTTGGTACATGGTATCTTGCAGTTTGGTCTCTTCCTTTCTTTGTATTCCCCTTTTCTTTTAATGAAGTTACTTTTACCGATAAAAAAAAATCACATCTTCTACAGATTTCCTAACATAGGAGAAGCATTGGAGAGAGGGAGTTTCAGGATGATCATTGTAGATGAAGGCTTGGTTTAAGGATAATAGTTTTACCATTTGTAAATTTAACTACATTATTACTATTTACCTGAGTGGAACAGTAGAACACACAAAGCCACTCCAATGTAGATGGGATAAGGATTCAATGATGATTATGTGATGATGGCATTATTAATGTCGCCAGCTAAAAGAAATCATTTCTTAAGCTGAGCAGATGCTCAATAGAAAATTCTGTATTTCCATGCAAACTCACCTCCATTGACACTGATGAAATCATCTTCGCAGTCTGATTCTAACCAGGCCTGTGAATCAAAGAATGCTTCGTCTTTAGCACCTGTACCGGCACAGAAGCATATTTACAAAAAGGAGCAAAAATGAGTTTAAAAACCAGCAAAAGGGAGAGAGATAAGATAAGAAATCCATTACCATTTGGAAGGAAGCCCCAAGAAATAAGGATTCAAGGATTTTTATATGATTGGACCAAGATTATGAATGTTCAATCAAGATTATGAATGCAAAATTAAGAGAGCACGTCTTCTGGTGGTTCTTTTAAGATGTTCAATTAAGATGGGACCTGTCTTTTAGTCATCTAAAGCTATCATGTGGTCGTTCTTTTAAAATGTGTTGGACTATTTATGTTCTGATATCTCACCAATCGATAAATTCTATTTATCTGATTGCTAGAAAAAAAACTTAGACAATTGGACGCTTAAGATCAGCTAATATCAAAGAGTATTTGGATCATTCATACTATTAACAGTTTGGAACAACAAAAGTGTGAACCGCGTCTATAGAGGACCTAGAAAATTATTCAAAAAGGAACATCCTACATTTTCTTGGATTCCTAAGTTAACTGGTAGGAAAGCTTTGAACTGTTGAATTGACTCAATTGAGAGCCTGGTGTTATTGGCATCTTTGGACTGCCACATTTTGATTAAGCTGAGCTTATTGTGCTTATCTCATTAAATAGGAGGACGTGAACACTTGCAGTAACAGGAACTTGGATTAACTGAAACATGATTAATTTAATAAAGAAAATAGCATCTCATAGAGTCAATGAGATGAGGAATTCATCAAAGACATGTCCCAAATATGAGAATTGCATGGATTAAATATACAAGATTTTCCCATTCTACTCAACAGGTATTTACTTGCCTTAAAACTGATCAAGGGAAGCATTTTGCTGCTCCCATCCCTTTGTGCTTGTTTGACTACAGTGTGCAGTGGCAGCAAATGTACTACCGACATGCTTTAGTCACAATAATAAAAGAATTGACACACACTATTGTTTTAAAAACTGGAGGGGCTGGTTCAAGCAAGCTGGAGCAGATTCAAGTTTTACACCTTGTTTACATTATATTTCAAAATACACCCAACTTAAACCTTATTTCAACCATAACCCCACCCTGTGCTGATTTGAGTTTCTGTTGGGTTGGGTCAGGTCGGAGAGGTTTGAGTGGAGCCTGGCACATGTTGCACCCTATGAATGGGGATTTATACTAGCCAAAAACTAATGTTTCTAAAGTTAAATCTAATATGACACACCACAACGAAGCCACGGTTCAAGCTGGCATTTAAACCACAACTCTACAGATTCTGCATTTTTAAAACATTACTTGCAACTATTGGTAAGAGTGTTTTTTTTTTAGTACCACAATCATGGGAGCTGGGACCCAAGAGAGAGCCTGCATATACACGGGAAAACAGCCCACTCAAGTGGGAAGGGATTGCACACGTCGGAAGAAAGCCTACACAAGTGGAAAAAGAGCCCGTACAAGTGGGAAGAGGTGACGTACCCGTGTTCAAACCTTGGACAGTTATGGAAGAATTGACGCTCCTTACCACTCGAGTCACTCGAGTCGGGAGTCGTTCTTAACTATTGGTAAGAGTTGTTTGATGGAAACAACACCTACAAAGAGAAAGGTATGTAAGTTGAGAGCAAAAGGGAAAACAACAAATAGGGTTTGAAAAAATAAATAAATAAATAAAATAAAATCGATAGAGATTATCATGACTGTTGAGAATTTTGTTGAGAGTTGTATAACTAAATTTCTGAAATGATGTGGTTTGAGTTTAGCATTTGCTCGAGCAAAAAATATAAAAATATATGGATTTTGCCCATACAGCTGCCCTAAGGCATGACATTCACCCGTCAGGCCTAGGTAACAAAATTGACTCTCTCTCTGATGGCATATCCTCAAAATTTTAAATGGTATATTACATCCAATACCCTAAATGGTATAGTACATGTTTCTCAATTTTGAATCTAATTAGATGTTAAACTGGATCGGAGTTTTCAAACATTTACATGGAGACTTCAACTTCTAATGAGTAAAGACTCTTATGAAAGACTCAAGGACTCTTCAACTTGCTGAACCAATGTTGGAAGGAGTCTTCAACTACTTAAATAGGAGTGCAGATTTAGGCAATTGGAAACAGTTTGTTGATTTGAGCAATATCAATCTCGTCTGCTGAACCCAATCTATTCCATGTGTTTTTTTGTTTTTTTTTTTTCTCTTTAAGTTTAAGTGTTTTTCTCAACAATGTAGTTTTTTTTCTCGGTAGCTTCAAGCTCCATCCATGTAGGATTTACTTTATATATTCTTTTTTCAAGATACGATTTTGTTTATCCTTTTTTTATGTTCAGTGTAATGATTTTGTGTGATTAGGATTTTTATTGTTCTGTGTTTATTTTTTGGGTCAGATTTTGCCGCATAGGTTATGTTTTTTTTATTGTTCATTGTAATGATTTGTTGTGATTAGGATTTTAATTTTTCCTGTATTTTGTGTTTTCTTATTGCTCAATATAAAGATTTTGTTTGATAAGGATTTTTATTGCTATAATAGGTTTTTTTTTTCTTTTTAAAGTTTAAGACTTATTTTCTCAACAATACATTTTCTCCTTTTAGGTACGATTTAGTTTATGTTTTTTTTTGTTCAGTGTAATGGGTTTGTGTGATTAGGATTTTTATTGTACTATTTTATTTCCCGGCTCAGATTTTGCCATATAGATTATGTTTCCTTTATTGTTCAGTGATGTGCATAGATATTAATTTCATAACTTTTCGGCCGAAATGCAAAAAAATTTCATTTCGGCAAGGTGGCTGAAATGAAATTTCAATGAAAACTTTTCGTTTTGAATGGCAATTTCAGCCGAAATGGTATTTTACCTTCTTTTTTTTTTTTTACTTTTTATACACATATATATTTTGTATTTTTTATATTTCCCTAAAATGTAATCCCAAAAAATTTAATCAGCATGGGTTAAATCTATATTTATCATATTTTTAATTTTTAGATTTTTTACATATATATGTATATTATTTTATTTTTCCCCCGAAATGTAATTGCGAAAAGTTTCGCTAAAATTCCGAATCAACTGAAACTTTTCATTTTAGAGGCCAGACTGAAATGGGGTTCTAAACAATATTGACAACTATAGTGATGTGACACCTCAAGAGCACACCTCCATATTGCTTTAATATATATAATAATTTAATGGGGGCAGTCACACTTGCATCCACCTCTAGACTTTGCATTAAAGTCTTGAGTTTGCCTTCAAAACCTATGTGAAAATCTTGTGCCAGCCCCAAAATCCACATGCAAGTCCTGGATTTGCACACAAAATCAAACTACCTGCGTGGGTCCACCTGCGTCAAATGAAAATCATAGGTCCATCCCTTTCCACAGTAGATGCCTGCCTGTCTATCAATGGGAGGAGATCAATTGAAAATATCCTCGTAAACATGGTGGAGCAAAAAATCAACCATGTACCAATTTATCCAAGCCCTTGATTTAATGGACTTAGATTCTTTTTAGATTCGATCCAATGATAGATGAATGTTCAGTTATTATAAAATTAGGGTCGATGCCGATCATGGGATGACAAGATTATGAAAGGGATTACACGGATCAAAAGTGGGCCCAAGTGGGCACCATCTCAGAAGAAACATTTTCCTGCCAAATGGATCTTGCTCCGTGAGTGACCCATCGGCGCTTAGGTTCTTCAACTTAACCGGCGTAGGTAACAAAACATCATGACCATGTTTATCAGCCCCACGAGTCCACGACTTAAGAAACAAGCTATATTCTTTTATCTTATCGGTCAAGGCCTGATATCCGTTGATCTACATTTTTTTTTTTTTGTTGACCTGTTTAGCTTGAGTCCATAGGGCTCCAAAGATCCAAGTGGATGCTTATGTGAGCCCACCACACACCACTCTTCTTGTGACAAGTTTAATCTAAAAATACACAATAATATATGAAAGTCTCAATTCCAAAGAATCCAGACCACCTCTCAATATGGAGGCCCAAAGATGTCCTGAGTTGACAGCCCAGGGGTGTCCCTGGACCCAGAACATTGGTGCATTGTCGCATGTAGAAGCTAGTGGGAAGAAACAAAACAAAGTGAACTCTACGAGAGGGATTTTAATGGGGCTGTCCAGCCTGCTCCTTACCCCACAGGTAAGGAGTTAAGTTCTTATTGGGGAGGCCAGGGGTTCAACCCCCACCTCCTCCTTATATATTCCTGAATGTGTATATGCGGGCTTTCTTCCCACCTCGGTGGACTTCCTTTCCGGGTGTGCCGGTCTTTCTTCCCACTACGGTGGGCTTTCTTCCCGGGTGTATCGGGCTCTATAGAATTAAAAAAAAAAAAAAAAAAAAAGGTTCCAAGCCACTAAAGCTGGGGTACCAAAAAAAAAAAAAAAACAGTCTGAGTTTGGCCCACATAAAACTAGATTTTGGGCTCTGGTTTTAGTTCCATTGTTTACATCGGCCTGATTTTCCAACTTAATTGTTAAGATTGCCTGATATAGACCTACACTACACACACTTAAAGGCCCAACGCAAAATGGGGCCTTGGCATTACTTTCAGGCCCACCAGTTGAACTCAACTACATCTCTCCCATGAACACCCCCTAGAAACACCCCCCAGAATCGGCAAAATTGAAAAGGCTCCCACATAGAAGAAGAGAAGAAGAGGGTCAAGGATGAAAATCAAGTCCTCACAGCGGCATAAAGCACTTGAGAAGTATGTGAGGACTACCGCAACCTTTTAGTGATTCATCTTAGGCTGAGCCATAAGTGTGTTGGCACCTTCTCTTATGATTTATCCTTTGCTCTCCGCGGATAAATGTCGAAGTCACTATCCCTTTCCACTTCCACCCACCCCCACCCTTTGTTCTCCTTCATTTTATTTTACCTTGCTCTCAAGATGTGCGGCATCTTGATAATTTCCACTTTCTTCCTTTCGAAGGCTTGTCTCTCCCTTCATTTTCTTCAAGCAGGCCACAGTCTTTTGTCCGTGCACGTGGGTGTTTGTGTCATTTCCATTTCATTGCTTCCGTGAGTACTGAGAATGGCCAGTGAGACTAGTGATGTTCGAATAGTCCCCTTAACGCGCGGAACATGAAGATAGGGGGTGGTTGGTGGAGATAATTCGAGAGCAACAGAGCCGGTCCATCGAGATTACAGGAGAGCAAGCACAACAAAGAAGTCTCCAGCCTCGGATACAGAAGGTGGACGGAACACTGCGTCAAATCCAATCAAACAAGGAACACTTGGAGCCGAAGGTGGTGGCGCTGGGCCCTTTCAACTGGGGCAATGACCAAGAACATCTTAAGCCGATGGAGCGTTACAAAAATATAGCAGCTGGCTGGTTCATGTCGCTTGCAACCAACAAAAAGGAAGACAACATTGCTGAGGTGGAGGCTAATAAAGTCTACAACGACTTCATCAAAGAGGCGACCAGAGTGTCGTCTCCCATAGAATGCTATGCTGATGGTTGTTTCATCTTGCATTTCATTCACCTTATTGTTGAAGGGTGGCCCGATCATCTGTCTAAGAGTAGCCCTCGTCTTAATCCACGAGATATTGTGAGGGACATGTTCTTACTTGAGAATCAAATCCCATTTTCAATTCTCAAGGCTTTGATGGGGATACAATCTGGTCTGGAATTTGAAATGAGTTCTATATCCGCGTTCATCTTTATATTCTTTCTCGATCAATATGAATTCTACTCCCGGCAAATCAGTTGCTTTAGGGTGCCGATTTTTATCTTTAAGGAGCTTTTTTTCGCATAGATGGGATTTCGACTATGGAGTGCCTTACAGAGATGAGATTAATAACCGCCATCACCTCCTCGACGTTCTTCATTACATGCTTGTCGGTAGGGATCGCTCCAGTTTCTCTTCCAGTGGAAGGAGTGAATGGTATTGCGATTTTTCTCGTCCAATCAGGGAGCTCAAAGCAACAGGCATACAGGTAAGGAGAAGCAATTCTACGCAATTGAGAAAAGTTAAATTCAAAAGGGGCCTTCTTTATAGCTATCTTGAGATTCCTGCGATAATAGTCGACGATTCGACTAGGACTCGCCTGCTCAACTTGATCGCCTACGAAATGTGCTCCGATGGGCCAACGCACCGCACAGTTACCTCCTACGTATGCCTTTTACATTCCCTGATTCATAATGGTAATTGTAGGTGGTGAAAACATGACACCTATTTAGATTGAGGTAAACTTTGTAGATCAGGGAATACCGAACACCAAGAACCTGAAAAGGGAAGGAAGATGGCTTGGGTCAGAGCCCCTAGCTGCCGTGAGCCGAAGGTGTTCCGATGCCTAAGTTAGTTCTGAGAAAACTAAGCAGGAGAGGAGGAGGAGAAGTGAATAAGAGACAATATGTTGTGTATTGTGTGCTGCGTACCTCTATGGGGTTGACCCCACATGTATATATGTGGACATTCCTCGTTCATTCTCTCTGTGAGTGGGGGTAGGTGGGGTGAGGTCCTATCGATCCTCACCCTGACATTCGGCGGTAGGTAAAAAGGAAACATCCCATCAGGACCTTCCATGCTTTCGGTCAGTTGATGTTAAGGGATGATAAAGCCAACTTCTTATCGCCATAAATGAGCAATCCTATCGTCATAAATGAACGATACGATCGCCATAAATGAGTGCTTCTATCTGTCAGGGCGCGCTCATACTTCTCAGAGGAAGGTGACGGCCCTCTGCCTTCAGCGTTTTGCACCGAGACCAAGAATGGCTTGGCCACGCTGGGCACTGTACTGAGCTGGCACTCACGCCGAGCTGCCGAGCTGACCCGTCGTGCTGGCACTCCTAACCACGCTGCCGAGCTGCGTGGTGGAGTCTCTTGAGTCAGTGTACCTTACCGAGCCGCCAAACTGCTGGGCTGTGATTACGAGGCTGAGGTGGACAGCTAGCACTCCTACCGTGATCCTCCCTTAATCTCGCCATTACGGTGTTTTGCCCATACAGTAATGATGTGAAGGAGCTTCAATCCGAGAACATACTGCTTCACCACCTTGGCAGCGAGGAGGACGCCGTCAAGCTCTCTAAGGAGTTGGCACTCTATTATCCCCGGACTACTATCCTTACGGTAATGTCATCGACGCTTTCTACGATCACTATAGGAGGCATTTCAACCATGAAAGGGTGAAGATTGGTCAATGGATTAGTCAGTTCACACGCACCTATTTCATTAGCCTATGGACTGCGATCTCATTAATAGCAGGGATTTTCCTCTTACTATTAACTCTGTTGCAGACCATTTACACCATCTGGGGTTTCTATAAACCATAGTTTCTAAATCTACTATGGCTTGGATTCAGGTTTTCGTATGTATGAGTGCTCTATTTTGTGTGTTAGGTTAAGAAGAGTGGTTGATTTCGTTAGGAAATGTTGGTTGATTTGCGTATGTGTGTAATAAGGAATGCTGTGGATTTACCGGCTCCTTGCAATTGAATTGGTATTGTATCTCTGGCTTTCAGTTGATGGCCTCTTTTATCTCTTCAATGGTGATGATGATTTATATGTTTTTGCTGGATGTAATTGTGTTGGTCATGAGAGGTTGGGATTTGAAATTGGTGATGATTAATTTGTGTTAGAGAATATCTAATTATTGTTATGACTCTCCTTATCTTGAAGAGGAATAATTTGAATAAAAAAGGGTTTAGTTTTATTAGCTTGAATTTAGGGACGATTTGTGTTACCTTCCTATAAATTGGGATTTCCACTGTCAGAAGTGGGAAGGTAGCCTGGACACATGAAAGGGAGCCCGCATGTGTGGGAAGAAATCCCACACACGTGGAAAGAGGGCATCATATTTAGGGAAGGATCCATAGGCAAATGGGTGAGATACTATTGAAAAGTATTTACACATCTACTAATTCCCGAGGTTTTGCTAGGAATTGGTCGGTGGAGCAAATTTAATAGGCTATCAACGAGTCGCGACTTCGAATTCCAGGAGAAATGACTTAGCACTAGAATGTCACAAGAAGTGTGCCAATTAAAACTGAACTCCACTTGATGGAATGTGCTAAAATGTATTTCCGCTTCCCCTACTAACAACCCAAATCTTACATTGCGACTGATTCCTATTGTATTAAAATTTGAGGATATTACCAAAGAGGATGGTTTTCAATTTTTATAGTTTGGATCATCAATTACTGGGCCCCACTCTTAAGTTACAGACATCCCACCTACGGGAACCATGTAATACACCGCTCAGTCACCTGTTAAATAAAACAAGAAGAAATTAACCTAAAATCGGCATGACCCAAGTGAAGAGTGCAAGTATAAATTACCATCCATTTAAGATCTAACGCTTGAGAGATTCCTGTGTTCTTATACTCATAATGAGTGTCTTTCATTGATTATTTCTGGACAATAAGGAAACCAATATAATTTAAATACTATGGGCCTATTTGTTTCCATAAAATACTTAGCAATTGAAAAAAAATAAAAAGTTCATGGTCAAACGAGCTTCATGTAAGGATTATTAAAGCGGTGATGGGAGTGAAGGATAAGACGCAGTGATGCAGATGGGACCTTGATTTTCTAGAATTTTAATTATTAGGGTACGGCTGGGTATTCATTTCCATTTTCCCTTTATTAAATTTCCATTGAAGGGGAGATCATCTCATTGTCATTACTTTGGATATTCACGTTTGTTTCCTCATTTTTAATTATTTATGGATTCACGAAGACTTAGAATTCCTAGGAATTTAACTAAAGGAAACAAATAGGCCTTGCGAACTTATGGGGAAGATGGCATAACACTTCTCCAATGAATGTTTTGGCTGCAAGTTGGCCAATGGGCATGGTCATATGACTGAGATAAGCAATAAGGCTTAGCAAGGCAGCTGATTTCAACATGTCCACCAGCCTCCCTTCAGAGGAAGAGGCAAGAGCTGTCAAGGTTCCCTGCAATAAAACGGATTAAAGCTTTACCAGTGAATGTTCTGAGAAATGATCCCATCTAGCTAGCTACATACCATTTTCTCTCCCTACAAACTTCATGGTTTGTCTCACTGTCATCCAGGCAATCCGACTGATAATTATGATTCACTTTCAAGTTATCTATGTCATGCATAATTTTTCACATTTCATCTTTGGCTGGCCAAGACCATTTCAATTGGGGTTAATTGCACCTTAGTCTTCCTTGATCTGCAACATCAATATAGAGCACAGTATAATCTATTCTATGTAAAGATCTGCCAATGGACCCTATTCTTGAAATCCATTGAAATATAAAAAAACATTTTTAGAGACAGTATTTGGCCCCTAGATTTGTGCTGTTCAAATGTTGGGGGGAGCTTAAAATCAAGTGTTAATGAAGTGTCAAGCGCAAAAAAAGCACAAAGATTATTACCAATGAGTGGCCAACATAATGCATTTTCTGCCCTGTTTGACTATACACAAACCCAACAATGGCAGGAAGTTCGTAGTCCACCAGTTCATCCCATGACGAAGCCCAGTAAGCCTGCAAAATGTTTTAGATATCAAAAAAGCCTCTGGCAATAAGGGACCGATCTACACTTAAATTGGTAAGTCCATAGATAATTGTCACACATGTCACATGTGTATCATTCAGAGCATCCAAACAAATGGTCCACTTCTAGAATGCACATCTAGGGGCAGGCTAGGGTAACATAAGAGGAGATTGAAATTAGTAGAAGAAAGGTGAGAAATGAAATCGGATTGTTTGGATCAAGAGACTGATGTTTGTTGCTCCATCTGGTTCCTCTGGTGTTTGCAATCCAGACGTCGAATCCCCTGTCAGCCAAGATGTACCCCAGTGACTGGTCAGGATTGTCCAAAAGCCATGTCATCCCATCCTGCCACCACCATACAACACCACAACATCTCAACACACCTCTCCTACTACAAACATACATGCATAACATTAAATGAACATTCTATCACGATCTTTCTATTTATGCAAATACATTCCATCCAGAAATACAGCTGACAGTTTCCTGACCAACCCTTGTCTGTTGATATTTCCACTCAATTCAAAGGGAATACGAGAAGATTTCGCTTGGACCCATTCCCCTGTTTTTCAATTTGGGCCTCTTCGAAAGATGGGGGCCCATTTTCAGTGATCGAACAGACCAAAACATTGGAGATCGTGATGGGCCCCACATTTCTAACAGACTTCAGTATTACCCAATTACTGAAAGAGAGAACTGCAATTTTTCTTACAACAATCAGGTGGCCACCTTTTTCAATATTTGTAACAACCCATTGCTAGTATTCTCTTCTAAGCATTCCATAAAATTCACCGTTGAATTCATTGACATCTAGACTCCTCAATTTATACAAGAGCGATACACTAATGAGATTATAAGTTAAAATTCAAACTCTTAATCTATCCCTAGAATTTCTAACAACCTAAACCTAATCTCTAACAAAGATTTGATCAAATTTATCACCATCTAGGCCTTATCTATCTCATCAACAGCCAATCTAGTAAACCATCCAAAATTATACTTCCTATAGTTTTATCAAAGGAAAGACTACTACTACTACATGCATCAACAAATGACTTTAACCTAGTTCACTTCTAGAATGCTTCATTGCCATATTTATCTAGCAGCATCGAAAGAACTGATTTACATTTCACATCTGCATAGGTCCTTTCAGTTTTTAGTTTTTCTAGTTATTGGTGATTAAAGAACTTGATCATTCCATTGTAGACTGTGCTTTTGGTAGTAACTCCCATTACAAAATCGGCATGGGTGAAATCCTCCACAAATTGTACTGTAAGCTTATCAGCATCATGGAACTTGAGATTGTCCAGTAAATGCTGAACGTCGTTGACATCTGACAGTGCATCTTCACCTCCATAACTGAGGAAGAGAGGCAGATCACTGGGGATGTTGGACAAGTTATAGAAAGGAGGCTTCAATTGCGAGTAGTGAGCCATGTTTGCTTCAGGGGTCACATAAACGAATTTTGCTATAACACCATTTCTAACACTGTCGATAAGAGAATTCGGTCATTAACTATATGTAAATAAATATGATGCAACCATCTATCTTTGCAAATTCAACAGCTAATCTTTGATTGAATTTCCACTGCAATTTCATGTTAATAACTAACAATTGTCTAGTGTAGGTCAAATGGTTATTTTATGTAAGAGACTTACCCTGAGCTAGATGCATCATGGTCTTTGTCGAGGATGATTGTGGCTCGTACTTCAAGGAGAGATTGACAGTGGATGAATTCAGGCAACAGTTCTTGCCTTGAAGAAATGATTTCACGGTTAGTATGATATAATGAACAAGATTTTCGACTTGTGGGTCCCAGTGACATATCATTGCAGACCCCACAGCTAAACAAAGTCCTCAAGTTCTCCACTGCCTGAAGTCCTTGGGTGTTAGTGAGAACAGAGAAAATGAACAATTACCAGTTATTGATGTCAATAACTCATAGCAATTGATCCCAGGCTGTGAACAATACTTGTTGAGAATGTCAGCTACCACCTTCCTGTTTGATGGCCAAAAGAAGATCAGTAAAACCATTAGAACTAAAGCTTCCTAGGTTAGCATTAGATACAAGGTTAGATAATAAGTACAGCCATGCAAGAGAGAGGACTTCCTAGTTCTTACTCTTTTGGGTTGAATTCAGGAATACCTAACAAGTCAGACATCTGTTTGATAAACAAGAATACATTAGTTTAAAAGAGAAGATCCAATTGAAATGTGTAAACATAAATTAAGGCTCTGATCATATGGGTCCTGTTTTTAGAACAACACTTCATCATCTTCAAGTAGATGGAAGCTTAAACAAATGAATTAAGTGTGAAAAACTTGATGCTAAAATTTTCAAATATCAATTGATAATATACCATGTTGTACTTCACCTAATCACCATCCAATCACAATAAGATGCTCGAGAGATTCCTGTATACTAATATTCATAAGGGTTGTTTTGGGCTTGATGATTTCTCACTGATAAGGCCATCTATTATTTTAAATAATATTTGGACTTCTGAGGAAGAGGGTATACAATTTCTCCGACAGACACTTTGGCGGCAAGTTGACCGATGACTGTAGTAATATGACCCAGGCAAGCAATAGGGGTTAGCAAGGCAGCTGATTTCAACTTGTCCACCTGCTTCCCTTCAGAGAAAGAGGCAAGAGCTATCAAGGTTTCCTGCAATAAAACAGCTTAAAACTTTAGCACATTATGTAATAAGAAATAATCCCAACTAGTATGTAACTTCTTTGAAATTTTATGGTCTGCATCATAAAGGGTAGAGCAAGAGACTTATCTTTAAGAATGCCACCATCTAAAAAATATTAATATGAGGGGCCTAACCTTATCAGATGACTATACATAGAAAGGTATTTTCAATTTTTCCCTGGCTTTCCCCTTGTATATCATTCTCATCAAGGTAGATTGGAGTGATTCATAATCCAATATGAAGTGATCTTTGTCATGTATGATTCTACATTTAATCATGGGGTGACCAATATCATCTCAGTACTGATATTTGGCCTAATAGTGCCTTAATTTAATGGTCTTCAGAAGTGTACCCCAATACACATATTTTCAAAATTATATTGTGAAACAGCTATGGAAGTAGTATGAACTCTGTTCTACTAACAGCAAAAAGTCTATCATGGACCCTATTCTTGAAATCCATTGAAACCTGAACACACACACACTCGGACATGGTTTCCATCAAATAATCATATAACAGAGATTATTACCAAGGAGTAGCCAACAAAATGCATTTTCTGCCCTGTCTGGCTGTGCACAAATCCAACAATAGCAGGGAGTTCATACTGCACCAGCTTATCCCATGACCAATCCCAATAAACCTTGGACACCCACCATGAATCAGGCCTAGCCCAACGTAATTAATAAGATATTATGCAATTGGGTAGGATCAGGCCTAAGTTTCAGGCATGTGGGCTCGCCAGTAATAACTGGGGCCTAGGACCATCACCCACCATGAATAAGCCCACATCTAAGAGAATATAAGAAGATATTGAAACTTAAATGAAGTAAGATGAGAAATGAAACCGGCTCGGTTGGATTAAGAGACTGATGTTTGAGGCTCCATCTGGTCCCTCTGGTGTTTGCGATCCAGACGTCGAATCCACTGTCGGCCAAGATGTACTCCAGCGACTCATCAGGATTGTCCAGAAGCCATGTCATCCCATACTACCGCCACCATGCATATCAACAGATCATACATACATAAATACATAAGTATACATACGTAATGCCAAATGAACATTCTATCTACAGTCTTGTATTTTCATTTTCCCGTCTGCGTGTGCCCCTTGCAACACCAGATAGACTGAGAGGTGAGGTGAGGTAGCATGCTCAGTTGGGCCACACATGTACTAACTAGGAGGGAATGATGATGTCTGGCCAATGTTGGGCACAAGCCTAAATTCTGATTTCTGTCGTTTTATCTAGGGCTCAAGTTCCCGTGATGGATCAGTAGTATCAGATACCAAACCGGCTCTGTTTGGCCTGGGTCAGGTCGAATTTAAAGTATGATTTTTTATTTTTTTTTGGTATATATGAAAATATATGGGAATGAGAACAGAAAAGATCCAACGTTACTACCTTCTCTTTCCGCGTGCCTGAAGTTAATGCACAACACCATCTACATCACATGAGTTTTGTTTACATCTTTAATAATAAATAAAAATATATTATTTATATGGCCAGGGTGCGACAACAAAACCAAGCCCACCCCGAATCAAGAAAACCACTATTGAACCGACCCCTACAGGAGCAGGTTGAGTGAGGTCCCGTTTAAACCAGACCCATTGCTATCCTTTTTTTTTTTTTGAAGTTTTCTTTTTAAAAAACCAGTCTATCAAATTTCTCATTTATGATCACTTGTCGAATTCTCGAAATTTTAGCTTGATGTTTGTGAAACAAGGTGGGAGATGGCTTGTGAATAATTAATATATCCCAAAATGTTTGAATATATAGGACATGAAATTGAATGTTTTCGTGTTTAATGGGTCGATAATCAATTTGGGCAGTTAGGATTAAAAATTAAGAGCTCATAAGTGTCACAACCCCGGACTGGGACCCCATCCTAATTCGGCATCGCGGCGCGGCGGGTCAGAAAATTCCACCCCCGCACACGCTAATTAGTTTCCCACAAGTTTCTGCGGTGAGGATTCCACACGAATCACACACATTGATAGATTTGCGGAAGCGTGTAGCAAACACATAATTAAATCACCTTCAAGAGAGAGAATATATATATGTATTCACATACTCATGTCAGAGAGAGAGAAATATCACTACCATACCCACAATTTAAGTTAAGGTTTACATCACACCAAAGATAAGGTTAATTTTACATATTTCCCAAAAGAACAAACCAACAATGACTAATAACAAAGTCCCAAAATAAAAGCTAGATGTTCCCCCAAAATGATACACATCTCGTACCCTAACCCGATGCCTATATAACATCGTTGGGCTGCCACTCTTACCCAACGGGCTGCTCAACTACAACCTTCTCATGCTCCTTCTCAAGGGCAACATTACATGGATCTGAGTACAAAAAACGAAGAGTCAGACACGACAGTCTGACTGGTAATTTAATCAAGTATAATCATGCTATAAATCCATAATTTGCAATTTATAAAATAAATACGATGGAAAGAAACCAAATAGAATGAGTAATTCAAAACAGTATCCTTCATAAAGTCACATGATAAATCATGATAAACATTTGAAACAAACCTTGGCAACCACACAAAGTTATGTTCTCCGTCACACAAGGTAACGAGAGCACTCACGATATAGATTATATGTCACACAAGGTGAAAGGAGCACACACGATTATAACTCAGTATAGCTGGGCATCACTCATGAGTCCTACCGTGGAACGGGCTAAATAAATACACACGATATTCTAAACTGTAGTTGCCACGAAGTATTTAAGGATCCAAGGCGGTTGATTAGACCGACAAGGTCGTTCAAGCTGAGTGGTGCCGACAAGAACATAAATACACACTAACTTTCAAAACCATGCTTGCTACATTTAAATTCGGAAAACTACTCACACTCCATCAAGGACACACACCGACTCACGAGAATTCACGAATAGTAGTCCCGACGCGATGTGTATGAAAATATGGTTCATGCATTGAATCACAAAACGAGGTTTTAGGTTTAGAAATTACAAATTCATTTCACAATTCCTCACCAATTCCTTGGGACTGTAATTATCGAGTTAATATACACTTTGAGGTCTCATGTTGTTTATTCTTTTAGGCTGTGCCCAAATTTTAACGGCATTTAAGATATCAATATGTACACATCGATTAGGAAGGGTCAAAAAAAAATTGGGATTGAAAACTCCACTTCCCTCTTCATTTTAAAAATTCTGAATCAAGTCGGTCACCTCTCAGGGATCGGAAGAATATAGATTGAGTGGGCCACGAAGAAAGTCAAAAGCGATTCAGCAGATTTTCAAATTAATTTAAAAGTTAAGCCAGCTGTAAACTCTTCCGCGTACAATGGAAAGTTCGAGTTCAACGGCTGTATTTTTCCGCGTAGCGCTCCGGCACGCCTCATTTGGCTATTTCCCACACTGTAGCTGCTATAACTCCCTTGCTTCTTCTCTTCTCACACTCTTCTCCAGTGGAATGCGATCGATGGTTCTCGCTCGTTTTGATGTCATCTTCTCCAGTAGAATGCGATCGATGGCTCTCCCTTGCAGTGTCTCTCGTGTGAGCCTTGATTCTCTGCTGCTAAAGGTAAGGAGATTGGGTTTTCCCCCACAAAACCTTCTTCTGCTTTTCGATGTTTTGGGATAATGTGTATATGTTTTCTAGAATCTAGGGTTGTCTATAATTTTTCGTGCACAGAGTGTGAATCTAGGGTTTTCTAGAATGTTTTCTGCACAGAGTGTGAATCTAGCGTTTTCTATAATGTTTCGTGCACAGAGTGTGAATCTAGGGTTTTCTAGCATATTTTCTGCGCAGAGTGTGAATCTAGGGTTTTCTAGAATGTTTTTTGCACAGTGTGTTATTCAATTCCAGTTAGAGATTGCCCCTCTGATTATGGAAATTGGGATTTTCGTGGGTTCATGTGGATTGAATTAATCGCTATCTGTTTCACGGTGCTTTTGGGCAGTTTGGAGATACATATACACGACATTGCCGATTTTGATTTGGGACAGTGAAACTGATAAAGTATTTTGAAAATTCTAAATGGAACAACAGATAAACACTCTGTGGTGGCAAGCAGCTACCCCTTGGAAGAGTGGGTGGATCCGATGGTAAGCAGGTAGCTGCAGTAGGTGGTACTGGGATTTGGGAGTCAAAATAGTTGGTTGCAAGTACAGGAACCGAGGTTGAGGAATGGATGGATTGTAGAGGGGCTGAGTTTAAGTGGAGAAAATGCTGGAGACCGGTGGATCTAGACTCAGTCAGGGCTTGGTACATATTTGCATTTAGAGAAGATGACGACCATATGTAAGGTACAATTTTTTACTAGCAACATGTGAAGTGCAAAATAACTAATATAAGAGAGACCTCCAGATATCTATCATAACCTAGCCAAGTCACATATATCCTAACAGATCCTAATTTGTTCTAGGACTGTTCTAAAACCATAAAATGTAATGAAGTCACAGTGTAGCAGAGAGAACAATCAATATTTACCCAATGCATTTGGTTGTGAAGCTAGGTTGTCCTAGCCCGGATAATCTTATATGATTTTTCCTTTTTCAGCATGTATGGGTGATTTTAGTGAGACACGGTCATTTTCTTGGGCACATTCATGACTTTGTCAACACTACAGCCCTGGGCTCAGATGATATGACTCGAAATTGTTGAAAACACAGTCCTTCTGGTGAGTTAACTTGCACTTGGTGAAAAATGAGTCACGCCTTTAAACTGAGATTTTTTAATTGTATTTTCATTTTCATTATAAAGGTTTCACCAAAAATGCATGCAAGCTTTATTTATCGCTGATTTCCTGATAATTTGCATTTCATATGTGTATACTAAACATCGAATCAAATCCCAGCCAAAAATAGATCCAACTTAACTGTTGGAGGTACATTGAGCCGCTTGTGATTTGGTTGAGCTGACTAAGTTTGCAAGTAAGAAGCTGCAAGTAATGGAGGAAAAGAAGCTGCGGAAATTCCAACTGAGCAGCAGATGGAGGAGAAACAGTAAGGATGTGAATTGAAAACAGTACTATTTTAAATGATTTCTCCCTTTGGTTTATTGGTGTATGCTGATGCCAGCTTATGTTATGGTTTGGTCCTTCTTGATCAATTTCATTTACCATGTGGGGAATATGTTACCCTTGAAACATTTGTGCCCTTGATGGATGAGATAGACAATAGGTCTAGTAATTGATCATAGTCATCAAAGCCTTGTCCCAACTATGTTGAGGTCAACTGCATGAATTCGGTATGGCCATTCTAGTTTATCCTAGGCTAAATCCTCGTATAGGTTGCACTTCTTCCAATCTATCCGCATAGCTTTCATACATATCCACTTTGACCTATCCGTTTCCTTGAGTGGCCATCAACCTATATAGAAAAACTTTCCCTCGTAGGCGCTGTTGCTAGCCTTCGTAATTGATATTCTTCTCTATTATCAATTAGCAAACTGCTTTATGGAATTAATGCATCAACATGGGCCAGGTTTCAGAAGTTCATAAATTAAATGGAAGGAAACAGAACAGGAAAGAAACCGACTTGTGATTGAGAAGCCACTTAACGAGAGCTATTTCATCATGTTTGAAGTATTATGTGTGAAAAGGTGTTTTTTGGTAGTTTCTAGCATGCTTTCTTCTGGGTTATTGTTCAGTTCTTGGAGTTGGAGTCAGGGCCTTCCTCTGGGAGCTACGAAAAATTACCTGATATTCCGATTTCCCAATTTATTTCTTTCATTCTTTGGCCACAAATTATAAAGTCGATGATATTGCCTTAGATTGTAAGACAAAATGGAAAATGGGATGGTGAAGTACAATCTGTTATGGACGTGATTGCATATGGCGGAGTACAATCTAAGTCAGTAATAAACTGGTGATTATGGAAATTGGGATTTTTGTGTGTTCATGTGGATTGAATTAATGGCTATCTGTTTCACTGTGCGTTTGGGCAGTGTAGGAATTGAAGATTATATTGGGTGGGATTCTTCTTCCTCCTTTGGAGTTTGGAGATGCATATACACGACATTGCCAATTTTGATTTGGGACAGTGAGACTGATGAAGTAAAAAGTCATCGCATTGAAAGCCTTGGCCATCAAATCAGTGGTTGGCTTGAGGAGTTTTACTCGAGGATTCCGAACCACTCAAATTCTTGTTAAGGGAGTCTGCATTGAAATTCTTCAAGTGCAAATTTTTGAAAGGCATTTTGGGATTTTAAAATTTTGAGTATTCTATGGACCATTTTTTTTAGCTATTTCACTTTTAGCTGTTTTTTGCAAACAGGCATAAGAATCAGAAGCTATGTGCGACCAGATTATCTCTACATATTTTGAGAGCTTCAATCTTACATTAGGGTCTAGAGATTTTGAGAGCTTCAATCTTACATTGGTGGCGTTGTGATCAGGTTAGAGAACTTCTTTTCTCCTTCATTGTTGTAGTTTCTTCTTTATTTATTTATTATTCTATCTAGTGATTATTTTGATTTCTTGTGACTGTCTATTAGATAGGTAGATTTTATTTTATTTTATTTTTTGTTTAATTTTAGAAATTCTCCATAGCTGAATTTTCTCTCGCGGGAGTCCCGCCATGCGTGAAACCTCATCTTTGCCTCCTCTGCATTAAAGGCAGCCCTAAGGTTTCATGCATGACCCTTTATGGATGCCCGCGGAAGAAAGTAGGGGAGATTAACTATACATTTTTATATTGCTCTCTTATATATATATATATATATATATATAGACGAGAATTCTATATAATTCTTTGCAAGTGATGGTAGATATTAATGTTTAACCGTACCTTTTTATTAATTACATTTTTATATTTTTTAATGACAATTCTGTATAACTCCTTGCAAGTGATGGTTGATGTTAATGTTTAATTGTACCTTTTTTTCATATTTAGATGATAATTCCGTATAATTCTTTGCAAGTGATGGTTGATATTGATGGAAGGTTATATGGATTGGTTCCCCTCATTAGTGTCTAACTATTCAACATTTATTATACTGTACTATAATAATTATTTTTTCTTTTATATTTTTTAGTTTTCATGGCATATTTGGTGACTTGAACAAGCTAGATGCATAAATTTTAGACTTGATTGGCTGTTACTGAGTACTACCCCATTGGAATGCTAGTTTGTCCCATGCAATTGTTTATTGTTATAATTCTTTCAATAACAACCCTTGATGACCCTGAATTCCGGTCAACTATCTTTAAAAAACAATGAATTCCCGAGTCAACTACAATTAACTCATCATTACATACATTCGACATACGGGAAAAAAAATGGTCTAACCAATGATGCCATAGATTATTTTAATCTAAAACAACTTTAGTTAACCAACAACTTTTTCACGTCCATCAACCACAACCACAATGATTTATTCCAACTTTTCATAGACATCTATCTAACAACCCTTGATCACCAGAATTTATAGGGACAACTGAAATAACTCATGACCACTTACATCCAAAACGCGAAACAAACCATTGTCTCTCATTCCTTAGAATTTATAATCTCAACCAACAACCGTTGGTCAAATACATTCATGACTAAGCAAATGGCAACCATCATCGATCACTTATCACAAATCATAAATAACATTTGAAGACTATGATCGATTATTTAGATTTATCACCATAATTATAGGCGACAAAACTATACGTCTTTGCCAATCAAGGGGTATCAAACGAGCTAAGGCTGACATTTTTTTTTTAGTTTTAATCCATGATGACCTATGCTGAGTTGTATTGGCTCTGTGATATTCCAGTTTTACAAAACTCTTGCCGCATGGAATTTCAACTTGTGTTTGATTTATCAGTTTTTTTTTTTCTTTTTGAAAGATCAGCTTTTTTTGAATTATAAATTTTTTTTGAAAGATCAGCTGTTTTTTTGGAAAGATTTTTTTTTTGAAAGATAAGCCTTTTTTTTTGGAACGGTCAGGGTTTATTTTATTTTATTTTAAGATCAGTTTTTTTTTTTTTGAAATATATTCATATTTTGAAATATAAGGTTTTTTTTTAAATAAAAGCTTTTTTTTTGTGAATTTTTTTTTTTGAAACAAAAGTTTATTTTTTTTTTGAAAGATCAGTTTTTTTTTTATTTTAAATATAAGTTTTTTTAAATGTAAGTTTTTTTTTTAAAGATAACCTTTTGTTTTTTTTTTTTTTGAAAGATAAGCTTTTTCTGACTAACAACCTTCTCACATCAACCACGAACTCTCACGAACATCAGCTATTACAACAACTATAAATTTTTATTTTTCTCAGACTTCTCCAATTAACAACCCTTGACGATCTTGAATTTCCAGAGACTCCTAAAATAACCCATGCACACTTACATCAGAACTATGAAATACTAACAACAGTCGCTTATTCTTACAATTGATAATCTCAACCAATGATCTTTTTGTCAACTACTTTCATAATTGAGAAAAATAATCACCAGCGATCACTTCGCACAAGTCATAAACAACATTAGTAGACTATGATCGATGATTCAGACTTCTCTCCATAGCCATCGGTGACAAAACCAACTGTTGGTCAAATAGTTTCATGATTTAGCAAATGACAACCATCATTGATCACTTATCAAAAATCATAAACAACGTTTGAAGACTATGATCGATTATTCAGACTTATCACCACAATATAGGTGACAAAACTATACATCTTTGCCAATCAAGGGGTGTCAAACCAGCAAAGGATGACATTTTTTTTCAGTGTTAATCCATGATGACCTATAATGAGTTGTATTGGCTTTGTGAAATTTGAATTTTACAAAACTCTTGCCGTGTGGAATTTCAACTTGTCTTTAAAAGATCAGCTTTTTTCAAAATATAATTTTTTTTCTTGGAAGATTAGCTTGTTTTGAAAGATCAGCTGTTTTATGGAAAGATAAGGTTTTTTTTTTTTTTGGAAGAACAACCTTTATTTTAAAGATTAGCTGTTTTATGCAAAAATCAGATTTTTTTTGAAATATATGCTTGTTTTGAAATGTAATTTTTTTTTTTGAAATATAAGCTGTATTTTTGAAGATAAGTTCTTTTTTGAAAGATCAGTTTGTATTAAAATATAAGTTTTTTTTTAAAGATAAGCTTTTTGTTTCGAAAGATCAGTTTCTGTTTTTCGAAAGATCAGCTTTGTTTTTTTAAATATAAGTCTTTTTTTTTTTTTATAAATTACAAGCTTTGTTTGCAACATATATATATATATATTTATACATTTTTTTTTTGAAAGATAGGCTTTTTTCGAGCAACAACCTTCTCAAATCAACCCTTAACTCTCACGAACATCAACTATTACAACGATTATGAATGTTTATTTTTCTCTAACTTCTCCAATTAACAACCCTTGATGGTCTTGAATTTCAAGGGACTATTAAAATAACCCATGCGTACTGACATCCACATTGTGAAACACTAACAATAGTCACTTATTCTTAGAATTAATAATCTCAACCATTGAACTTTTGTCAAATACTCTCAGGATTGAGAGAATTAACCACCAGCGATCACTTCTCACAAATCATAAACAACGTCATCAAAATATGATCGATGATTCAGACTTCTCTCCATAGCCATGGGCAACAAAACCAGCCGTTGGTCAAATACTTT
This sequence comes from Persea americana, assembly GCA_029852735.1. Taxonomy (NCBI): domain Eukaryota; kingdom Viridiplantae; phylum Streptophyta; class Magnoliopsida; order Laurales; family Lauraceae; genus Persea; species Persea americana. The sequence goes on from CM056810.1 coordinate 91,239,375, forward strand.
TATGATTAAGCAGATGACAACCATCATTGATCATTTATCACAAATCATAAACACTGTTTGAAGACTATGATCGATTATTTAGACTTATCACCACAATTATAGGTGACAAAACTATACTTCTTTGCCAATCAAAGGGTCTCGAACCAATCAAAGGGTCTCAAACCAGTTAAGGATGACATTTTTTTTTATAGTTTTAATCCATGATGACCTATGCTGAGTTGTATTGGCTTTGTGATATTCCAATTTTACTAAACTCTTGTTGCGTGGAATTTTAACTTGTGTTTGAAATGTCGGGTTTTTTTTTTTTGAAAGATCAATTTTTTTTAGAAAGATACGCTTTTTTTGAAATAGAAGTTTTTCCTTTGAAACATCAGTTTTTTTTTTTTTTTTTTGAAATATGCTTGTTTTGAACTATAAATTTTGTTTTTGAAATATAATCTTTTTTGTGAAAGATAAGTTTTTATTTTTGAAAGATCAACTTTTCATGAATGATCAGGTTTTTTAAAAATATAAATTTTTTCAACTATAAGCTTTTTTTTAAGGATAAGATTTTTTTTTATTGAAAGACCGGTTTTCTTGTTTTAAAAGATCAACTTATCCGTCTTTGCCAATCAAGGGGTCTCAAACCATCTAAGGATGGTATTTTTTTTAGTTTTAAACCATGATGACCTATGCTGAGTTGTATTGGCTTTGTGATATTCCAATTTCACAATACTCTTGCCGTGTGGATTTTTAACTTGTGTTTGAAAGATCAGGTTTTCTTTTTTTGAAAGATCAGCTTTTTTTGAAATAGCATTTTTTTTTTTTGAAAGATATGCTTGTTTTGAAAGATCAACTTTTTTTTTGAAAGATCAATTTATTTTCGAAATCTATGCTTGTTTTGGAATATAATTTTTTTTGAAATATAAGTTGTTTTTTGAAAATATAAGTTTTTTTTAAAGATTAGCATTTTTTTTTCAAAGATCAGCTTTTTTTTTTTTGAAATATAAGCTTTGTTTGAAAGATAAGCTTCTTTTTTTTTTTCCGAAAGATAAGCTTTTTGTGACCAACAACCTTCTCACATCAGCCATTAACTCTCATGAACATCAACTATTACAATGACTATAAATTTTTATTTTTCTCAGACGCCTCCAATTAACAACCCTTCACGATCTTAAATTTCCAGGGACTTCTAAAATTACCCATGGACGCTTACATCCAAAGTTCCAAATTGTGAAGCAATAACAACAGTCGCTTATTCTTACGATTGATAATCTCAACCATTGATCTTTTGTCATACTCATGATTGAGAAAAATAACCACCAGCGATCACTTCTCACAAGTCATAACAACGTCAGTAGACTATGATCGATGATTCGGACTTCTCTCCATAGTCATCGACGATAAAACCAATCGTTGTTCAAATAGTTTCATGATTAAGCAAATAACAACCATCATTGATCACTTATCAAAAATCATAAAGAACGTTTGAAGACTATGATCGATTATTCTGACTTATCACCACAATTATAGGAGACAAAACTATACATCTTTGCCAATCAAGGGTTGTCAAACCAGCTAAGGATGACATTTTTCTTTAGTTTTAATCCATGATGACCTATGATGAGTTGTATTGGCTTTGTGATATTCCAATGTTACAAAACTCTTGCCGTGTGGAATTTCAACTTGTGTTTAAAAGATCATTGAAAGAACATCTTTTTTTTTGAAAAATTGGCTGTTTTTAAAATATAAGGTTTTTTTAAAGATAGGCTTTTTTTTTTTGAAAGATCAGTTTTTGTTTTTTAAAGCTAAGCTTTGGTTTTTATTTTATTTTATTTTATTTTAATATAAGCTTTGTTTGAAAGATAATCTTTTTTTTTTTTGAGAGCAACAACCTTCTCACATCAACCATTAGCTCTAACAAACATTGACTATTACAACGACTATGAATGTTTATTTTTCTCTTACTTCTCCAGTTAGCAACCCTTGATGATCTTGAATTTCGAGGGACTCCTAAAATAACCCATGCATACTTACATCCAAACTACAGTCGCTTATTCTTAGAATTGATAATCTCAACCATTGATCATTTGTCAAATACTCATGATTGTGAAAATTAACCACCGGCGATCACTTCTCACAAATAAAAAACAACGTCATCAAACTATGATCGATGATTCAGACTTCTCTCCATAGCCATAGGCGACAAAACCAACCGTTGGTCAAACACTTTCATGATTAAGCAAATGACAACCATCATTGACAACCAACCGTTGGACAAGTACTTTCATGATTGAAGCAAATACAACGACCAATGATTGCTTATCACAAATCATAAACATCCATCAACGAGTATGATGGATTATTTAGTCTTATCCCGCAATTATGAACTGCAAAACTGTACATCTTTGCCTATCTATGGGCATCGAATCAACTATGGACGACGTGCACATTTTTCAGTCCATTACATCTACTGTTTCAATCCGTGACGACCTCACCGGAGTCGTAATGGGCTTTTGATATTCTATTCTGATGAGTTCTGGGCGTGCGGAGTTCTTACTTGTGTCTGGATGATAGAAGACCTTGACAGACCCAAAATTACAATACAAGCGATCTTCGCATGCCAACGATGGCTACAAAATTTTATGCTCCGTGCTTCGAAGCATAATGTTGGATTTGTAAACTCACCAATAATATCAACCCACGATGACCTTGAATTCCCGAGTCAACCAGGTTAGTCATGATTATTTTCTTCATTTATGCAAAACAATACTTCTTTAGGAATCCAAAGGAATTGTAACCAACGAAGGACGTCAAATGATCAGTTCCTACAAGTAATGGATGTCCTTTCAGATTCTGTTAACTTCTTCTGACTTGTCATCACGATTATCGACGGCATACTATAAATCTTTGCCAATCACTTGGAATCGAACCAACCAAGGATGACATACTCTTCTTTCAATCCATGACCACCTTAGTTTTAATTCTTGACGACCTAACATCGGTGATTCAGACTTATCTCCATAGCCATGTCGACGAAACCAACCGTTGGTCAAACACTTTCATGATTAAGCAAATGACAACCATCATTGATCAGTTGTCAGAAATTAGAAACAACGTTTGAAGACTATGATCGATTATTAAGAGTTATCGCCACAATTATAGGCGACAAAACTATAATTCTTTGCCAACCAAGGGGTGTCAAACCAGCTAAGGATGACATTTTTTTTTAGGTTTAATCCATGATGACCTATGCTGAGTTGTATTGGCTTTGTGATATTCCAATTTTACATAACTTTTGCTGTGTGGAATTTCAACTTGTGTTTAAAAGTTGTGCTCATTTCAAAATATAATTTTTTTTTCTTGGAAGATCAGCTTGTTTTGAAAGATCAACCGTTTTATGGAAACATAAGTTTTTATTTTTTTGTTTTTTTAAAGATCAATTTTTTATTTTGAAATATATGCTTGTTTTGAAATATAAGTTTTTTTTTTTTCAAAATATAAGCTTTTTTGCTAAAGGTAAATTTTATTTTTGAAAGATCATTGGTTTTTGAAAGGTAAGCTTTTTTTTAGAAACAAAAGCTTTTTTTTAGAAACTTAAGCTTGTTTTGAAAGATCAGCTTTTTTTATGGAAAGATTATATATATATTTTTTGAAGCATCAGTTTATTTTGAAATATATGCTAGTTTTGAAATGTAATTTTTTTTTTTTTTGAAATATAACCTGTTTTTTGATAGATAAGTTCTTTTTTGAAAGATTAGTTTATTTTAAAATATAATTTTTTTTAAAGATTAGCGTTTTTGTTAGAAAGATGAGTTTTTGTTTTTCGAAAGATCAGCTTTGTTTTTTGACATATAAGTCTTTTTTTTAAATATAAGCTTTGTTTGAAACATAATCTTTTTTTCTTTCTTTTTGAAAGATAGGCTTTTTCTGAGCAACCTCATTCTCACATCAACCATTAGCTCTCACGAACATCAACTATTACGACCATGAATGTTTATTTTTCCCAGACTTCTCCAATTAACAACCCTTGATGATCTTGAATTTCGAAGGACTCCTAAAATAACCCATGCATACTTACATCCAAATTGTGAGACACTAACAACAGTAGCTTATTCTTAGAATTGATTATCTCAACCATTGATCTTTTGTCAAATATTCTCATGATTGAGAAAATTAATTGCTAGCAATCACTTCTTAGAAATTATAAACAACGTCATGAAACTATGATCGATGATTCAGACTTCTCTCCCTAGCCAGGGCAACAAAACCAACCGTTGGTCAAACACTTTCATGATTAAGCAAATGACAACCATCATTGATCACTTCTCAGAAATCATAAACAATGTTTGAAGACTATGATCGATTATTCATTCTTATCACCACAATTATAGGCGACAAAACTATGCATCTTTGCCAATCGAAGGGTCTCAAACCAGCTAAGGATGACATTTTTTTTTAGTTCTAATCCATGATGACCTATGCGGAGTTGTATGGGCTTTGTGATATTCGAATTTTACAAAACTCATTCCGCGTGGAATTTCAACTTGTGTTTGACACATCGGGTTTTTTTTTTTTTTTTGGAACATCATTTATTTTTTTGAGAGATTAGATTTTTTTGAAATATATGTATTTTTTTTGAAAGATCAGTTTCTTTTAGAATGATAAGCTTGTTTTGAAACATCAGCTCTTTTATGGAAAGATCAGTTTTTATTTTATATTTAATATATGCTTGTTTTAAAAAAAAAATATTTTTTTGGAAATATGAGATGTTTTGTGAAAGATAAATTCTTTTTTGAAATTATAGTTTTTTTTTAAATATAAGTTTTTTTTTTTTAAGATAAGATTTTTTTTTGAAAGATCAGTGGTTTTTTTTTTTTTTTTTTTTTGAAATATAAGCTTTGTTGGAAAGATAAGTTTTTTTTTTTTTTAATTTATGAAAAATAAGGTTTTTCTAACCAACTACCTTCTCTTGTCAACTTTTATTTTTCTCGAACTTCTCCAATTAACAACCCTTGGTGATCTTGAATTTCCAAGGACACCCAAAATAACCCATGCCTACTTACATCTAAATTGCGAAACACTAACAACAGGCACTTATTCCTAGAATTGATATTCTCAACGATTGATCATTTGACAAATACTCTCATGATTGAGAAAAATAACCACCAACGATCACTTCTCACAAATCATGAACAATGCCAGCATACTATAATGGATGATTCAGACTTCTCTCCATAGCCATGGGCGACAAAACCAACCTTTGGTCAAATGCTTTCATGACTGAGTAAATGTCAAACACCAGCGATCACTTCTCACATCAAATATTCTCTCTCACGACTATCAACGATAACAACAACGATTCATAGCTAATAGTCCTAGAGGTCTCCAATTAATATTGCTCGATGACCATGACCGAAATAGCTTCTGACCACTTAAATCCAAAATGAGAAACACCTACGGTCAGTTATTCCAAGAATCTATATTCTCAACCAACAACCCTTGGACAAGTACTTTCATGATTTAAGCAAATACAACGACCAATGATTGCTTATCACAAATCATAAACATCCATCAATGAGTATGATGGATTATTCAGTCGTATGACCGCTATTATCAGCTGCAAAACTGTACATCTTTGCCTGTCTATGGGAATCGAATCAACTATGGACGACATACGCATTTTTCAGTCCATTACATCTACTGTTTCAATCCGTGACGACCTCACCGGAGTCGTAATGGGCTTTTGATATTCTATTCTGATGAGTTCTGGGCGTGCGGTGTTCTTACTTGTGTCTGGATGATAGAAGACCTTGACAGACCCAAAATTACAACACAAGCGATCTTCGCATGCCAACGATTGCTACAAAATTTTATGCTCCGTGCTTCGAAGCACAATGTTGTATTTCTAAACTCACCAATAATATCAACCCAAGATGACATTGAATTCCCGAGTCAACCTATTCGTCTTGGTTATTTACTTCATTCATGCAAATCAGTTCTTTAGGAATCCAAAGGAATTGTAACCAACGAACGACGTCCAATGATCACTTCTCACAAATCATGGACGTCCTTTCAGATTTTGTTGAGTTCTTCTGACTTGTCATCACGATTATCGATGGCATACGATAAATCTTTGCCAATCACCTGGCATTTGAACCAACCAAGGATGACATACTCTTCTTTCAATCCATGACAACCTTGGTTTTAATTCTTGACGACCTAACATCGGTGATTCAAACTTCTCTCCATAGCCTTGGCGACGAAACCAACCGTTGGTCAAACACTTTCATGATTAAGCAAATGACAACCATCATTGATCACTTATCAGAAATCATAAACAATGTTTGAAGACTATGATCGATTATTCATACTTATCACCACAATTATAGGCAACAAAACTATACTTCTTTGCAAATCAACGGGTTTGAAACCAGCTAAGGATGACATTTTTTTTATAGTTTTAATCCATGATGACCTATGCCGAGTTGTGTTGGCTTTTTGATATTCCATTTTTACAGAACTCTAGCCGTGTGGAATTTCGACATGTCTTTAAAAAATGAGTTTTTTTTTATTTTTATTTTTATTTTTATTTTTTGACAGATCAGATTTTTTTGGAATAGAAGTTTTTTTTTTCTTAAAGATCAGCTGTTTTATAAAGATCAGATTTTTTTTTGAAGGATCAGTTTTTTTTTTTTATAAAGTTCTCTTGTTTTGAAATAAATTCTTTTTTGAAATATAAGGTGTTTTTTGAAAGATAAGCTCTGTTTTGAAACAATAGTTTTTTTTTTTTAATAAGTTTTTTTTTTAATAAGCTTTGTTTGAAAGATAATCTTTTTTCTTTTTGGAAAGATAGGATTTTTCTGTGCAATAACATTCTCACATCAACCATTAGCTCTCACGAACATCAACTATTACAACGACTATGAATGTTTATTTTTTTCTTACTTCTCCAATTGGCAACCCTTGATGATCTTGAATTTCGAGGGACTCCTAAAATAACCCATGCATACTTACATCCAAATTGTAACCAAATTGTAAAACACAAACCTCAGTCTCTTATTCTTTGAATTGATAATCTCAACGATTGATCATTTGTCATGTACTCATGATTGTGAAAATTAACCACTTGCGATCACTTCTTACAAATCATAAACAACATCATCAAACTATGATCGATGATTCAGACTTCTCTCCATAGCCATGGGCGACAAAACCAACCGTTGGTCAAACTGTTTCATGATTATGCAAATGACAACCATCATTGATCACTTATCACAAATCGTAAACAACGTTTGAAGACTATGATCGATTATTCAGAATTTTCACCACAATTATAGGCGACAAAACTGTGCATATTTGCCAATCAAAGGGTCTGAAACCAGCTAAGGATGTCATTTTTTATTTATTTTTAATCCATGATGACCTATGCGGAGTTGTATTGGCTTTGTGATATTCCAATTTTACAATACTTATACCGTGTGGAATTTCAACTTGTGTTTAAAAGTTGTGCTTATTTCAAAATATAATTTTTTTTTTCTTGGAAGATTAGCTTGTTCTGAAAGATCAGCTGTTTTATGGAAACATTTAGCTTTTATTTTTTTGAAAGAACAACTTACGTTTTAAAGATCAGTTTTTTTTTTTTGGAAATATATGCTTTTTTTGAAATTTAAGTTTTGTTTTCAAAATATAAGCTTTTTTGTGAAAGATAATTTTATTTTTTGAAGGATCATCTTTTTTTGAAAGATAAAGCTTTTTTTTTAGAAAGTTAAGCTTGTTTTGAAAGATCCGCTGTTTTTTGGAAAGATTTGAATTTTTTTTTTTTGAAGCATCTGTTTTTTTTTTTGGAATGCATGCTTGTTTTGAAATGTATTTTTTTTTTTGAAATATAAGTTGTTTTTTGAAAGATAAGTTCTGTTTTAAAAGATTAGTGTCTTTTAAAATATATGTTTTTTTAAATATAAGTTTTTTTCGAAGATAAGCTTTTTTGTTTGAAAGATCATTTTTTTTTTCGAAAGATCAGCCTTGTTTTTTGAAATATAAGTCTTTTTTTGAAATATAAGCTTTGTTTGAAACATAGGCTTTTTCTGTGCAACAATCTTCTCGCATCAACAATTAGAACGACAATGAATGTTTTTTTTGTTCTAAGAATTCTCCAATTAACAACCCTTGATGAGCTTGAATTTCGAGGGACTCCTAAAGTGGCCCATGCATACTTATATCCAAATTGTGAAACACTAGGAACAGTAGCTTATTCTTAGAATTGATAATCTCAACCATTGATCTTTTGTCAAATACTCATGATTCAGAAAATTAACCACGAGCGATCACTTCTCGAAAATTATAAACAACGTTATCAAACAATGATCGATGATGCAGACTTCTCTCCATAGCCATCGGCGACAAAACCAACTGTTGGTCAAATACTTTCATGATTAAGCAAATGACAACCATCATTGATCACTTATCACAAATCATAAACAACGTTTCCAGACTATGATCGATTATTCAGACTTATCACCACAATTATAGGAACCAAAACTATACATCTTTGCCAATGAAAGCATCTCAAACCAGCTAAGGATGACATATTTTTTTTAGTTTTAATCCATGATGACCTATGCTGAGTTGTATCGACTTTGTGATATTCGAATTTTACAAAACTCTTGCCACATGGAATTTCAAGTTGTGTTTGAAACGTTAGGTTTTTTGTAAAAGATTAGTTTTTTTTAGAAACACAAGATTTTTTTTAAGTATAAGTTTTTTTATTTTTGAAAAGTCCTTTTTTTTGGAAAGATATGCTTGTTTTGAAAGAATAACTCTTTTATGGAAAGATTGGTTTTTTTTTTTTTTAATATATGCTTGTTTTGAAATATAATTTATTTCTGAAATATAAGATGTTTTGTGAAAGAGAAATTCTTTTTTGAAATTATAGTTTTTTTTAAATATAACCTTTTTTAAAAGAAAAGCTTTTGTTTTGAAGGATCAGTGTTTTTTTTCTGAAATATAAGCTTTGTTTGAAAGATAGTTTTTTTTTTTTTTTTAAATTATGAAATTAAAGTTCTTCTCACCAACAACCTTCTCATATCAACAATTAACTCACGAAAATCAACTGTTATGACGACTATAAATTTTTATTTTTCTCAGACTTCTCCAATTAACAACCCTTGGTAATCTTGAATTTCCAAGGACACCTAAAATAACCCATGCCTACTTTCTTCTAAATTTGGAAACGCTAACAGCAGTCGCTTATTCTTTGATTTGATATTCTCAATGATTGATCGTCTGACAAATACATTCATGATTGAGAAAAATATCCACCAGCGATCAATTCTCAGTTCTCACAAATCATAAACAATGTCAGCAGACTATGATCGATGATTCAGACCTCTCTCCATAGCCATGGGCGACAAAACCAACCTTTGGTCAAATGCTTTTATGATTGAGCAAATGACAATCACCAGCGATTACTTCTCACATCAAATGTTCTCTCTCACGGCTATCAATGATAACAACTATTCATAGCAAATAATCCTAGAGGTCTCCAATTAACATTGCTCGATGACCATGACGAAAATAGCTCCTGACCACTTAAATCCAAAATGAGAAACACCTACGTTCAGTTATTCCAAGAATCTATATTCTCAACCAACAACCGTTGGATAAGTACTTTCATGATTTTAGCAAATACAGCGACCAATGATTGCTTATCACAAATCATAAACATCCATCAACGAGTATGATGGATTATTCTGTCTTATCACCGCTATTATCAACTGCAAAACTATACATCTCTGCCTGTCTATGGGAATCGAATCAACTATGGACGACATACGCATTTTTCAGTCCATTACATCTACTGTTTCAATCCGTGACGACCTGACCGGAGTCGTAATGGGCTTTTGATATTTTATTCTGATGAGTTCTGGGCGTGCGGAGTTCTTACTTGTGTCTGGATGATAGAAGACCTTGACAGACCCAAAATTACAATACAAGCGATCTTCGCATGCCAACGATGGCCACAAAATTTTATGCTTCGTGCTTTGAAGCACAATGTTGTATTTGTAAACTCACCAATAATATCAACGCACGATGACCTTGAATTCTCGAGTCAACCTGGTTAGTCATGATTATTTACTTCATTTATGCAAATCAATTCTTTAGGAATCCAAAGGAATTGTAACCAACGAACGATGTCCAATGATCACTTCTCACAAATCATGGACATTCTTTCAGATTCTGTTGAGTTCTTCTGACTTGTCATCACGATTATCGATGGCATATGATAAATCTTTGCCAATCACCTGGCATTGGAACCAACCATGGATGACATACTCTTCTTTCAATCCATGACAACCTTAGTTTTAATTCTTGATGACGTAACATCGGTGATTTGGACTTCTCTCCATAGCCATGGCGACGAAACCAACCATTGGTCAAACACTTTCATGATTAAGCAAATGACAACCATCATTGATCACTTGTCAGAAATTACAAACAACGTTGAAGACTATGTTCGATTATTCAGACTTATCACCGTAATTGTAGGCGACAAAACTGTACATGTTTGCAAATCAACGGGTCTCAAACCGGCTAAGGTGGACGTTTTTTTTAGTTTTAATCCATGATGACCTTTGCTGAGTTGTATTGGCGTTTTGATATTCCATTTTTACATAACTCTAGCCCTGTGGAATTTCTACATGTGTTTGAAAGATCGGTTTTTTGTTTTTATGTTTTGTTTTTTTTTTGATAGAATGGTTTTTTTTTTTTTTTTTTTTTTTTTGAACTAGGAGTGTTTTATGAATGATCATCTTGTTTTGGAAAGATAACCTTGTTTTGAAAGATCAGCTGTTTTATAAAGATCTGATTTTTTTTTTAAAGGTTCAGTTTTTTTTTTTTTTTTTAAGTTATCTTGTTTTAAAAAAAAAATTTTTTTTTTGATATGTAAGGTGTTTTTTGAAAGATAAGCTCTGTTTTCAAAGATTTGGTTTTTTTTTTTTAAATATAAGTTGTTTTTAAAGTTATGTTTTTTTTTTTGAAAGATCAACTTTTTTTTTTCAAAGACCAGCTTGTTCTTGAAATATAAGTTTTCTATTGAAATATAGGCTTTGTTTGAAAGATAAGCTTTTTCATACCAACAACCTTCTCACAAGCCATTAACTCTCACGAACATCAACTATTACAACGACTATAATTTTTGTTTTTCTCGGACTTCACCAATTAACAAACCTTGACGATCTTGAAATTCCAGAGACTCCTAAAATAACCCGTGGACACTTGCATCCGAACTATGAAATGCTAACAACAGTTGCTTATTCTTATGATTGATGATCTCTACGTCATCAAACTATGATCGGTGATTCAGACTTCTCTCCCTAGCCATGGGCGACAAAACCAACCGTTGGTTAAACACTTTAATGTTTAAGCAAATGACAGCCATCATTGATCACTAATCAGAAATCATAAACAAAGTTTGAAGACTATGATCAATTATTCAGACTTTTCACCACAATTATAGCCGACAAAACTGTACATCTTTGCCAATCAAAGGTTCTCAAACCAGCTAAGGATGTCATTTTTTTTAGTTTTAATCCGTGACCTATGCTGAGTTGTATTGGCTTTGTGATATTCCAATTTTACAGAACTTTTTTTGTGTGAAATTTCAACTTGTGTTTAAAAGTCGCGCTTATTTCAAAATATATTTTTTTTTTGTTGGAAGATCAGCTTGTTCTGAAAGATCAGCTGTTTTATGGAAAAATAAGTTTTTATTTTTTTGAGAGAACAACTTTTTTTTTAAAGATCAGTTTTTTTTTTTTTTTTTGAAATATATGCTTGTTTTAAAATTTAAGTTTTGTTTTCAAAATATAAGCCTTTTTGTGAAAGATAATTTTATTTTTTGAAAGTTCTTTTTTTGAAAGATACGCTTTTTTTTTTTTAAGAAAGTTAAGCTTGTTTTGAAATATCAACTGTTTTTTGGAAAGATTAGATTTTTTTTTTTGACGGATCAGTTTTTTTTTTAAATGTATGCTTGTTTTGAAATTATTTTTTTTTTTGGAAGAAAAGCTGTTTTTTGAAATATAAGTTCTGATTGAAAAGATTTGTTATTTCTAAAATATATGTTTTTTGAAGTATAAGTTTTTTCTAAAAATGAGCTTTTATGTTGGAAAGATCATTTTTTGTTTTTTGAAAGATCAGCTTTGTTTTTTGAAGTCCTAGTCTTTTTTTGAAATATAAGCTTTGTTTGAAACTTTTTTTTTTTTTTTTCTTGTGAATGGTAGGCTTTTTCTGAGCAACAACCTTCTCACATCAACTATTACAATGACTATGAATGTTTATAGTTCTCAGACTTCTCCAAGTAACAGCCCTTGATGATCTTGAATTTTGAGGGACTCCTAAAGTGACCCATGCATACTTACATCCAAATTTGTGAAACACTGGAACAGTAGCTTATTCTTAGAATTGATAATCTCAACCATTGATCTTTTGTCAAATACTCTTGATTCATAAAATTAACCATGAGCGATCTCTTCTCACAAATTATAAACAACGTCATCAAACAATGATTGATGATTCAGGCTTCTCTCCATAGCCATCGGCGACAAAACCAACCGTTGGTCAAATACTTTCATGATTAAGCAAATGACAACCATCATTGATCACTTATCGCAAATCATAAACAACGTTTAATGACTATGATCGATTATTTAGACTTATGTCCATAATTATAGGCGACAAAACTATACATCTTTGCCAATCAAAGCGTCTCAAACCAGCTAAGGATGACATTTTTTTTAGTTTTAATCCATGATGACCTATGTTGAGTTGTATCGGCCAAGTGATATTCGAATTTTACAAACTCTTGCCACGTAGAATTTCAACCCGTGTTTGAAAAGTCAAGTTTTTTTTTTGAAAGATCAAATTTTTTTTGAAACACTAGATTTTTTTCTAAATGTAAGTTTTATTTTTCTAAGTCTGCTTGTTTTAGAAAGATATGCTTGTTTTGAAAGATCAACTCTTTTATGTAAACATCATTTTTTTTAAATATATGCTTGTTTTGCAGTATATATATTTTTTGAAATATAAGATGTTTTGTTTAAGACAAGTTTTGTTTTGAAATTATAGTTTTTTTTTAAATATAACCTTTTTTTAAAGAAAAGCTTTTTTTTTTTTTGAAAGATTAGTGTTTTTTTTCTGAAATATAGGCTTTGTTTGAAAGATAATTTTTTTTAATTTATGAAAAATAAGGCTTTTCTCACCAACAACCTTTTCATATCAACAATTAACTCACGAACATCAACTGTTAGAACGGCTATAAATTTTTATTTTTCTCAAACTTCTCCAATTAACATCCCTTGGGGATCTTGAATTTCCAAGGACACCTAAAATAACCCATGCCTACTTACAGCTAAATTGTGAAACACCAACAGCAGTCGCTTATACTTAAAATTGATATTCTCAATTGTTGATTGTTAGACAAATACATTCAGGATAGAGAAAAATAACCACCAGCGATCAATTCTCAGTTCTCACAAATCATAAACAATGTCAGCAGACTATGGTCTATGATTCAGACCTCCATAGCCATGGGCTACAAAACCAACCTTTGGTCAAATGCTTTTATGATTGAGCAAATGACAAACACCAGCGATTACTTCTCACATCAAATGTTCTCTCTCACGACTATCAACGATAACAACTATTCACAGCAAATAATCCTAGAGGTCTCCAATTAACATTGCTTGATGACCATGACCAAAATAGCTCCTGACCACTTAAATCCAAAATGAGAAACACCTACGTTCAGTTATTCCAAGAGTCTATATTCTCAACCAACAACCCTTGGACAAGTACTTTCATGATTTAAGCAAATACAGTGACCAATGATTGCTTATCACAAATCATAAACATCCATGAACGAGTATGATGGATTATTCAATCTTGTCACCGCTATTATCAACTGCAAAACTGTACATCTTTGCCTGTCTATGGGAATCGAATCAACTATGGACGACATACGCATTTTTCAGTCCATTACATCTACTGTATCAATCCGTGACGACCTGACCGGAGTCGTAATGGGCTTTTGATATTTTATTCTGATGAGTTCTGGGCGTGCGGAGTTCTTACTTGTGTCTGGATGATAGAAGACCTTGACAAACCCAAAATTACAATACAAGCGATCTTCGCATGCCAACGATGGCCACAAAATTTTATGGTGCGTGCTTTGAAGCACAATGTTGTATTTGTAAACTCACCAATAATATCAACCCACGATGACCTTGAATTCTCGAGTCAACCTGGTTAGTCATGATTATTTACTTCATTTATGCAATACAGTACTTCTTTAGGAATCCAGAGGAATTGTAACCAACGAAGGACGTCCAATGAGTACTTCTCCCAAGTAATGGACGTCCTTTCAGATTCTGTTGACTTCTCACTTGTCATCACGATTATCGACGGCATACTATAAATCTTTGCCAATCACTTGGCTTCGAACCAACCAAGTATGACATTTCTCTTCTTTCAATCCATGACAACCTTAGTTTTAATTATTGACAACCTAACATCGGTGATTCAGACTTCTCTCCATAGCCATGGCGACGAAACCAACCGTTGGTCAAACACTTTCATGATTAAGCAAATGACAACCAACATTGATCACTTGTCAGAAATCATTAACAACGTTTAAAGACTAGGATCGATTATTCAGACTTATCACCGCAATTATAGGCGACAAAACTATACATCTTTGCAAATCAACATGTTTCAAACCAGCTAAGGATGCCATTTTTTTTAGTTTTAATCCATCATGACCTATGCCGATTTGTATTGGCTTTGTGATATTCCATTTTTACAAAACTCTAGCCATGTGGAATTTCTACATGTGTTTGAGCGATCAGTTTTTTTTTTTTTTTTGCCAGAATAGTTTTTTGTTGAACTAGAAGTTTTTTATGAAAGTTCATCTTGTTTTAGAAAGATAAGCTTGTTTTGAAAGATCGGTTGTTTTACAAGGAAGATCAGATCTTTTTGGAAGGATCAGTTTTTTTTTCTTTTTTAAAGTTATCTTGTTTTGAAATTTTTTTTTTTTTTTTTGGAAATATAATGTGTTTTTTGAAAGATAAGCTCTGTTTTCAAAGATTTGGTTTTTTTTGAAATATAAGTTGTATTTAAAATTATTATGTTTTTTTTTTTTTTTGAAAGATCAACTTTTTTTTCAAAGATCAGCTTTTTCTTGAAATATAAGTTTTCTTTTGAAATATAGGCTTTGTTCGAAAGATAAGCTTTTTCAGACCAACAACCTTCTCACAAGCCATTAACTCTCACGAACATCAACTATTACAATGACTATAATTTTTTTTTCTCGGACTTCACCAATTAACAAACCTTGACGATCTTGAATTTCAAGAGACTCCTAAAATAACCCGTGGACACTTGCGTCCGAACTATGAAACACTAACACCAGTTGCTTATTCTTACGATTGGTAATCTCTACCATTGATATGTTGTCAAATACTCTCATGATTGAGAAAAATAACCACCAGCGATCACTTCTCACAAGTCGTAAACAACGTCAGCAAACTATGATTGGCAATTATATTTCTGTGCATAGCCATCGGCTGACAAAACCAACCGTTGGTCGAATAGTTTCACGATTGGGCAAATGACAACCGTCATTGATCACTTATCGAAAATGGTAAACAACGTTTGAAGACTATGATCAGACTTATCTCCACAATTATCGGAGACAACTATACATCTTTGCCTATCAAGGGGCGTCAAACGAGCTATGGATGACATTTTTTTTTAGTTTTAAACCATGATGACCTATGATGAGTTGTATTGGCTTTGTGATATTCCAATTTTTCAGAACTCTTGCCTTGTGGAATTTCAACTTGTGTTTAAAAGATCATTTTTTTTAAGATCGGCTTTTTTTAAAATATAATATTTTTTTTGTCGGAAGATCAGATGTTTAATGGAAATATCATTTTTTTTTGTTATAGAATTTTTGTTTTAAGATCAGGCTTTTTTTTTTTGAAATATAAGTTTTGTTTTTGAAATATAATCTTTTATGTGAAAGATAGTTTTATTTTGAAAGATCATCTTTTTTTTGAAAGATTTGCTGGTTTTAAAATATAACCTTTTATTTTTAAAGATGGGCTTTTTTTTTTTTTTTGAAACATCCGTTTTTGTTTTTTAAAGATAAGCTTTGTTTTTGAAATATAAGCTTTGTTTGAAACATAATCTTTTTTTTTTTTTTTGAAAGAAAGCCTTTTCCTGAACAACAACATTCTCACATCAACCATTAGCTCTCATGAACATCAACTATTACAACGACTATGAATGCTTATTTTTTTCTTTCTTCTCCAATTAGCATCCCCTGATGATCTTGAATTTCGAGGAACTCCCAAAATAACCCATGCATACTTACATCCAAATTGTTAAACACAAACATCAGACGCTTATTCTTAGAATTGATAATCTCAACCATTGATCATTTGTCATGTACTCATGATTGTGGAAATTAACCATTGACGATCACTTCTCACAAATCATAAACAACGTCATCAAACTTTGATCGATGATTCAGACTTCTTTCCATAGCATGGGCGACAAAACCAACCGTTGGTCAAACACTTTCATGATTAAGCAAATGACAACCATCATTGATCACTTATCACAAATCATAACCAACATTTGAAGATATTTAGAGTTTTCACCATAGTTATAGGCGAAAAAATTGTGCTTCTTTGCCAATCAGAGGGTCTCAAACCAGCTAAGGATGTCATTTTTTTTAGTTTTAATCCATGATGACCTATGCTGAGTTGTATTGGCTTGGTGATATTCCAATTTTACAAAACTTTTGCCGTGTGGAATTTCAACTTGTGTTGCCTTGTGGAATTTCAACTTGTGTTTAAAAGTTGTACTTATTTCAAAATATAATTTTTTTTTTTTGGAAAGATCAGCTGTTTTATGGAAACATAAGTTTTTATTTTTTTGAGAGAACAACTTTTTTTTTAAAGATCAGTTTTTTTTTTTTTTTTTTTGACATATATGCTGTTTTTGAATTTTTAGTTTTGTTTTCAAAATATAAGCTTTTTTGTGAAAGATATTTTTTTTTTTTGAAAGATCATCGTTTTTGGAAAGTTAAGCTTGTTTTGTGAGATCAGATGTTTTTTGGAATGATTAGATTTTTTTTTCAAGGATCATTTTTTTTTTTAAATGTATGCTTGTTTTGAGATGTAATTTTTTTTTAAATATAAGCTGTTTTTTGAAAGATAAGTTCTGTTTTAAAAGATTAGTTTATTTTAAAATATAAGTTTTTTTTTAAAGATACGCGTTTTTGTTTGAAAGATCATTTTTTGTTTTTCGAAAGTTAGCTTTGTTTTTTGAATTGTTTGAAACATAATTTTTTTTTATTTCTTTTTGAAAGAAAGGCTTTTTCTGAGCAACAACCTTCTCACATCAACTATTACTACAACTATGAATGTTTATTGTTCTCAGACTTCCCCAATTAACAACCCTTGATGATCTTGAGTTTCGAGGGACTCCTAAAGTAGCCCATGCATTCTTACATCCAAATTGTGAAACACTAACAACAGTAGCTTATTTTTAGAATTGATAATCTCAACCATTGATCTTTTGTCAAATACTCATGATTTAGAAAATTAACCACGAGCGATCACTTCTCACAAATTATAAACAACGTCATCAAACAATGATCGATGATGCAGACTTCTCTCCATAGCCATCGGCGACAAAAGCAACTGCTGGTCTAATACTTTCATGATTAAGCAAATGACAACCATCATTGATCACTTATCGCAAATCATAAACAACGTTTAAAGACTATGATCGATTATTTAGACTTATCACCACAATTATAGGCGACAAAACTATACATCTTTGCCAATCAAAGCATCTCAAACCAGCTTAGGATGACATCTTTTTTTAGTTGTAATCCATGATGACCTATGCTGAGTTGTACCGGCTTTGTGATATTCGAATTTTATGAAACTCTTGCTGCGTGGAATTTCAACATGTGTTTGAAACGTCAGTTTTTTTTTTTTTTTGAAAAGTCTGCTTTTTTTAGAAAGATATGCTTTTTTTTTTGAAAGATCAACTCTTTTATGGAAACATCAGTTTTTTTTTTTTAAATATATGCTTTTTTTGAAATACAATTTTTTTTTTAAAATATAAGGTGTTTTATGAAAGACAAGTTCCTTTTTGAAATTATAGTTTTTTTTAAATATTACCTTTTTTTAATGAAAAGGTTTTTTTTTGAAAGATCAGTGTTTTTCTTTGAAATATAAGCTTTGTTTGAAAGTTAGGGTTTTTGTTTTAATTTATGAAAAATAAGGTATCAACCATTAACTCTCACGAATATCAACTGTTACAACGACTACAAACATTTATTTTTCTCAGACTTCTCCAATTAACGACCCTTGGTGATCTTGAATTTCGAAGGACACCTAAAATAACCCATGCCTACTTACATCTAAATTGTGAAACACTAACAGTAGTCTCTGATTCGTAGAATCGATATTCTCAACAATTGATCGTCTGACAAATACATTCATGATTGAGAAAAATAACCACCAACGATCACTTCTCACAAATCATGAACAATGTCAGCAGACTATTATGGATGATTCAGACTTCTCTCCATAGCCATGGGCGGCAAAACCAACCTTTGGTCAAATGCTTTCATGATTGAGTAAATGTCAAAACACCAATGATCATTTCTCACATCAGATATTCTCTCTCACGACTATCAACGATAACAACAACGATTCATAGCAAATAGTCCTAGAGGTGTCCAATTAACATTGCTCGATGACCATGACCAAAATAGCTTCTGACCACTTAAATCCAAAATGAGAAACACCTACGGTCAGTTATTCCAAGAATCTATATTCTCAACGAACAACCCTTGGGACAAGTACTTTCATGATTTAAGTAAATACAACGACCAATGATTGCTTATCACAGATCATAACCATCCATCAACAAGTATGATGGATTATTTAGTCGTATCACCGCTATTATCAGCTGCAAAACTGTACATCTTTGCCTGTCTATGGGAATCGAATCAACTATGGACAAAATACGCATTTTTCAGTCCATTACATCTATTGTTTCAATCCGTGACGACCTCACCGGAGTCGTAATTCGAAGCACAATGCTGGATTTGTAAACTCACCAATAATATCAACCCACGATGAGCTTGAATTGCCGAGTCAACCAGGTTTGTCATGATTATTTTCTTCATTTATGCAAAACAATACTTCTTTAGGAATCCAAAGGACTTGTAACCAACGAAGGACCTCCAATGATCAGTTCCTACAAGTAATGCACGTTCTTTCAGATTTTGTTGACTTATTCTGACTTGTCATCACGATTATCGACAGCATACTATAAATCTTTGCCAATCACTTGGCATCGAACCAAACAAGGATGACATTTCTCTTCTTTCAATCCATGACAACCTTAGTTTTAATTATTGACAACCTAACATCGGTGATTCAGACTTCTCTCCATAGCCATGGCGACGAAACCAACCGTTGGTCAAACACTTTCATGATTAAGCAAATGACAAAACCATCATTGATCACTTGTCAGAAATCATAAACAACTTTTGAGGACTATGATCGATTATTTAGACTTATCACCACAATTATAGGCAACAAAACTATGCATGTTTGCAAATCAACGGGTCTCAAACCAGCTAAGGATGCCATTTTTTTTTAGTTTTAATCCATGATGACCTATGCTGAGTTGTATTGGCTCTGTGATATTCCAATTTTACAAAACTCTAGCCGTGTGGAATTTCTATATGTGATAGATCGGTTTTTTTTTTTTTTTTTTTTTGAGAGAATAGTGTTTTTTTTTTTTTTTTTGAACTAGTAGTTTTTTTATAAAAGATCATCTTGTTTTAGAAAGATAAGCTTGTTTTGAATGATCAGCTGTTTTATAAAGAAGAACATATTTTTTTTTAAGGATAATTTTTTTTTAAGTTATCTTGTTTTCAAATATATATATATTTTTTGAAATATAAGGTGTTTTTGGAAAGATAAGCTCTGTTTTGAAAGATTTGTTTTTTTTTTTAAATATAAGTTTTATTTAAATTATGCTTTTTTTTTTTTGAAAGATCAGCTTTTTCTTGAAATATAAGTTTTCTTTTGGAATATAGGCTTTGTTTAAAAGATAAGCTTTTTCAGACCAACAACCTTCTCACAACCCATTATTAACTCTCACAAACATCAACTATTACAACGACTATAATTTTTATCTTTCTCGGACTTATCCAATTAACAAACCTTCACGATCTTGAATTTCCAGAGACTCCTAAAATAACCCGTGGACCCTTGCATCCGAACTATGAAACACTAACAACTGTCGCTTATTCTTATGATTGATAATCTCTACCATTGATCTTTTGTGAAATACTCGCATGATTGAGAAAAATAACCACCAGCGTTCACTTCTCACAAGTCATAAACAACGTCAGCAGACTATGATCGGTGATTAGAGTTCTGTGCATAGCCATCGGCGACAAAACCAATTGTTGGTCAAATAGTTTCATGATTAAGCAAATGACAACCATCATTGATCACTTATCGAAAATGATAAACAACGTTGAAGACTATGATCGATTATTCAGACTTATCACCACAATTATAGGAGACAATATACTTGTTTGCCAATCAAGGGGCGTCAAACCAGCTAAGGATGACATTTTTTTAGTATTAATCCATGATGACCTATGATGAGTTGTATTGGCTTTGTGATATTCCAATTTTACAAAACTCTTGCCGGGTAGAATTTCAACTTTTGTTTAAATGATCATTTTTTTTATGATCAGGTTTTTTTTAAATATAATTTTTTTTGTTGGAAGATCAGCTGTTTTATGGAAAGATTTTTTTTTTTTTTTTGATAGAAAAACTTTTTTTTTAAGTTTATTTTTTTTTTTTGTGAAATATATGATTGTTTTGAAATATAAGTTTTGATTTTGAAATATAATCTTTTATGTGAAAGATAATTTTATTTTGAAAGTTCATCCTTTTTTTTGAAAGATCGGCTGTTTTTCAAATATTAGCGTTTTTTTAAGATAGGCTTTTTTTTTTTTGAAACGTCATTTTTTTTTATTTTTTATTTTTAAGGAGAAGCTTTGTTTTTGAAATATAAGCTTTGTTTGGACCATAATCTCTTTTTTTCCTTTTAATGATTGGCTTTTTCTGAGCAACAACATTCTCACGTCAACCATTAGCTCTCACGAACATCTACTATTACAACGACTATGAATGTATATTTTTTTCTTAATTCTCGAATTTGCAACCCTTGATGATCTTGAATTTCGAGGGACTCCTTAAATAACCCATGCATGCTTACATCCAACTCCCTAAAATAACCCATGCATGCTTACATCCAAATTGTAAAACACAAACATCAGTCGCTTATTCTTAGAATTGATAATCTCAACCATTGATCATTTGTCAAATACTCTTATGATTGTGAAAATTAACCACTAGCGATCACTTCTCACAAATCATAAACAACGTCATCAAACTATGATCGATGATTCAGACTTCTCTCCCCAGCCATGGGCGACAAAACCAACCGTTGGTCAAACACTTTCATGATTAAGCAAATGACAACCATCATTGATCACTTATCACAAATCATAACCGACGTTTGAAGATATTCAGACTTTTCACCACAATTACAGGCGACAAAATTGTACTTCATTGCCAATCAAAGCGTCTCAAACCAGCTAAGGATGTCATTTGTTTTAGTTTTAATCTGACCTATGCTGAGTTGTATTGGCTTGGTGATATTCCAATTTTACAAAACTTTTGCTGTGTGGAATTTCAACTTGTGTTTAAAAGCTGTGCTTATTTCAAAATATATATTTTTTTATCAACTGTTTTATGGAAACATAAGTTTTTACTTTTTTAAAAGAAAAACTTTTTTTTAAAGATCAGTTTTTTTTTTTTTTTTTTTTTTTGAAATATATGCGTGTTTTGAAATGTAAGTTTTGTTTTTGAAATATAAGCTTTTTTGTGAAAGATGAATTTTATTTTTGAAAGATCATCAGCTTTTGGAAGATAAGTTTTTTTAGAAACATGAACTTTTTTAGAAAGTTAAGCTTGTTTTGATAGATCAGCTCTTTTATGGAAAGATTAGATTTTTTTTTTTTTTAAAGGATTGGTTTTTTTTTTTTTTTTTTTTTTTTTAATATATGCTTGTTTTGAAATGTAATTTTTTTTTGAAATATAACCTGTTTTTTGAAACGTAAGTTCTGTTTTGAAAGATTAGTTTATTTTAAAATATATATGTTTTTAAGGATATTCGTTTTCGTTTGAAAGATCTGTTTTTGTTTTTCGAAACATCATTTTTTTTTTAAAGATAGGCGTTTTCTGCGCAACCACCTTCTCACATCAACCATTAACTCTCACGAATATCAACTATGAGAATGACTATGAGTGTTTATTTTTCTCAGACTTCTCCAATTAACAACCCTTTATGATTTTGAATTTCGCCAGACTCCTAAAATAACCCATGCATACTTACATCCAAATTCTGAAACACTAACAACAGGAGCTTATTTTTAGAAGTGATAATCTCAACCGTTGATCTTTTGTCAAATATTTTCATGATTGCGAAAATTAACCACCGGCGATCACTTCTCAGAAATTATTAACAACGTCATCAAACTATGATCGATGATACGGACTTCTCTCCATAGCCATCAGCAATAAAGCCAACCGTTGGTCAAATACTTTCATGATTAAGCAAATGACAACCACCATTGATCATTTATCACAATTCTTAAACAACGTTTAAATACTATGATCGATTATTCAGACTTATCGCCACAATTATAGGCGACAAAACTATACATCTTTGCCAATCAAAGCATCTTAAACCAGCTAAGGATGACATTTTTTTTTTAGTTTTTAATCCATGATGACATGCTGAGTTGTATTGGCTTTGAGGTATTCGAATTTTACAAAACTCTTGCCGCGTGGAATTTCAACTTGTGTTTGAAATATCAGGTTTTTTTTTTTTTTTTTTGAAAGATCGGTTTTTTTTTTTAAGATAAGATTTTTTTGAAATATAAGTTTTTTTTTAATTTATGTAAGATCAGCTCTTTTATGGAAAGATTAGTTTTTTTTTTTTTTTTTTAAATATATGCCTGTTTTGAAATATAATTTTTTTTGAAATATAAGAAGTTTTGTGAAAGATAAGTTCTTTTTTGAAATTAAGTTTTTTTTTTAAGATATGCTTTTTTTTTTTGTCAGGTTAGTGTTTTTTTTGAAAGATAAGTTTTTTTTTTTAATTTATGAAAAATAGGTTTTTCTGACCAACTACCTTCTCTTGTCAACTTTTATTTTTCTCAGACTCCTCCAATTAACAACCCTTGGTGATCTAAATTGTGAAACACTAACAACAGTCGCTTATGCTAAGAATTGATGTTCTCAACGATTGATCGTCTGACAAATACATTCATGATTGAGAAAAATAACCACCAACGATCACTTCTCACAAATCATGAACAATGTCAGCAGACTATTATGGATGATTCAGACTTCTCTCCATAGCCATGGGCGGCAAAACCAACCTTTGGTCAAATGCTTTCATGATTGAGTAAATGTCAAACACCAGCGAT
The DNA here is from genome assembly GCA_029852735.1 of Persea americana. Classification (NCBI taxonomy): domain Eukaryota; kingdom Viridiplantae; phylum Streptophyta; class Magnoliopsida; order Laurales; family Lauraceae; genus Persea; species Persea americana. The sequence continues at coordinate 91,263,025 of CM056810.1, forward strand.
CACTTCTCACATCAAATATTCTCTCTAACGACTATGGACGATAACAACAACTATTCATAGCAAATAGTCCTAGAGGTCTCCAATTAACATTGCTCGATGACCATGACCGAAATAGCTTCTGACCACTTAAATCCAAAATGTGAAACATCTACGGTCAGTTATCCAAGAATCTATATTCTCAACCAACAACCCTTGGACAAGTACTTTCATGATTTAAGCAAATACAACGACCAATGATTGCTTATCACAAATCATAAACATCCATCAGCGAGTATGATGGATTATTCAGTCTTATCACCGCTATTATCAGGTGCAAAACTATACATCTTTGCCTGTCTATGGGAATCGAATCAACTATGGACGACATACGCATTTTTCAGTCCATTACATCTACTGTTTCAATCCGTGACGACCTGACCGGAGTCGTAATGGGCTTTTGATATTCTATTCTGATGAGTTATGGGCGTGCGGAGTTCTTACTTGTGTCTGGATGATAGAAGACCTTGAAAGACCCAAAGTTACAATACAAGCAATCTTCGCATGCCAACGATGGCTACATAATTTTATGCTCCGTGCTTCGAAGCACAATGCTGGATTTGTAAACTCACCAATAATATCAACCCACGATGAGCTTGAATTCCCGAGGCAACCTGGTTTGTCATGATTATTTTCTTCATTTATGCAAAACAATACTTTAGGAATCCAAAGGAATTGTAACCAACGAGGGACGTCCAATGATTAGTTCCTACAAGTAATGGACGTCCTTTCAGATTCTGTTAACTTCTTCTGACTTGTCATCACGATTATCGACGGCATACTATAAATCTTTGCCAATCTCTTGGCATCGAACCAAACAAGGATGACATACTCTTCTTTCAATCCATGACAGCCTTAGTTTTAATTCTTGACGACCTAACATCGGTGATTCAGACTACTCTCCATAGCCATGGCGACGAAACCAAACACTTTCATGATTAAGCAAATGACAACCATCATTGATCAAACACTTTCATGATTAAGCAAATGACAACCATCATTGATCACTTATTAGAAATCATAAACAACGTTTGAAGACTATGATCGATTAATCAGACTTATCACCACAATTATAGGCGACAAAACTATACATCTTTGCAAATCAACGGGTCTCAAACCAGCTAAGGATGACATTTTCTTTAGTTTTAATCCATGATGACCTATGTTGAGTTGTATTGGCTTTGTGATATTTCATTTTTACAAAACTCTAGCCGTGTGGAATTTTGACCTGTGTACGAAAGATCAGTTTTTTTTTTTTTTTTGACAAATCATTTTTTTTTTTTTTTTTTTTGAAATAGAAGATTTTTTGTGAAAGATCAGCTTGTTTTGAAAGATTAGCTCTTTTATAAAGAAGATCAGATTTTTTTAAAGGTATCTTGTTTCGAAATTGTTTTTTTTTTTTTTTTGAAATATAAGCTGTTTTTTGATTGATCAGCTCTGTTTGGTAAGATTAGTTTTTTTTTTTAAAGATTTTTTTTTTAAATATATGTTTTGTGTAAAGTTATGTTTTTTTTTTTTTGAAATTCAGCTTTTTCTTGATGTATAAGTTTTTTTTTGAAATATAGGCTTTGTTTTAACGATAGGGTTTTTCTGACCAACAACCTTCTCATAAGCCATTAACTCTCCCGAACATCAACTATTACAATGACTATAATTTTTTATTTTTCTCAAACTGCTCCAATTAACAGCCCTTGGTGATCTTGAATTTCCAAGGACACCTAAATTAACCCATGCCTACTTACATCTAAATTGTGAAACACTAACAATGGTCACTTATTCTTAGAATTGATATTCTCAAGGATTGATCGTTTGACAAATACTCTCATGATTGAGAAAAATAACCACCAACGATCACTTCTCACAAATCATAAATAATGTCAGCAGACTATGATCGATGATTTGGACTTCTCTCCATAGCCATGGGCGACAAAACCAACCGTTGGTCAAATTCTTTGATGATTGAGCAAATCACAATTACCATCGATCACTTCTCACATCAACTATTTTCTCTCACTACTATCAACGATAACAACAACGATTCATAGCAAATAGTCCTACAGTTCTCCCATTAACATTGCTCGATGACTATGACCAAAATAGCTCGTGGCCACTTAAATCCAAAATGAGAAACGCCTACGGTCGGTCATTTCAAAAATCTATATTCTCAACCAACCACCATTGGACTAGTACTTTCACGATTTAAGCAAATGGAACGACTGATGATTGCTTATCACAAATCATAAACATCCATCAAAGAGTGTGAAGGATTGTTCGGTCTTATCAGCACTATTATCAAATGCAGAACTTTACATCTTTGCCTTTCTAGGGAATTACATCTTTGCCTGTCTAGGGAATATAGCAAATGACAACAATCATTTCTCACTTATCACAAATCATAAACAACGATTGAAGCCTATGATCGATTATTCAGACTTATCACCCCAATTATAAGTGACAAAACGATACATCTTTGCAAATTGATGGGTCTGGAACCAGCTAAAGATGACATTTTTTTTAGTTTTGAATCCATGATGACCTATGCATAGTTGTATTGGCTTTGTGATATTCCAATTTTACAAAACTCTTGCCGTTTGAAATTTCAACTAGTGTTTGAAAGAATAGTTTTTTTTTTTTTTTTTAGAAAGATGAGCTCTTTTTTTTGTGAAGATCAGCTTTTTTTTTTTTTTTAAATATATGTTTGTGTTTAAATATAAGCTTTTTTGTGAAAGTTAAGTCTTTTTCTTTCTATTTTGAAAGATCAGCTTTGTTTGAACAATCAGCTTTTTTTAAATATTTCTTTTTTTTTTTAACTAAAGCTTTTTTTTTTTAAGTTCTGTTTTTTTTTTTTTTTTTTAAATATACTTTTTGTTTGAAAGATAAGCTTTTTCTTACCAAAAACCTTCTCACATCAACTATTAACTCTCACGAACATCAACTATTACAACGACTATAAATTTTTATTTTTCTCAGACTCGTCCAATTAACAATCCTTAACAATCTTGAAGTTCTAGGGACACCTAAAATAACCAATGCCTACTTACATCCAAATTGTTAATAATCTCTTATTCTTAGAATCTATAGTTCGAACCATCGAACATTGGTCAAATACCTTAATGATTTAGCAAACACAATTTTTAGTGATCACTTCTCACGGATCATTAACAGAGTTTGCAAACTATGATCAATTATCCACACTTGTCGCCATAGTTATCATCGACAAAACTATACTTCTTTGCCAATCAAGGGGCATCAAGCCAACTAAGAAGTTGTACTGGCTTTATGTTATTTCAGATTTATAAAACTCTTGCCGTACAGAATTTCAGCTAATGTCTGAATGATGGATTCCCTCGATAGACGCAAAACTGAAAACGTCATCCACAGCAAGAGCGTTTTGTTCTCATGACTTTGAACCACACTAATGTATTCGTAAACTCAACAATACTAGTAGGATTCAGCGCTTATGACTTTCAACAATAAGAATGATTCCCTACGATTTTTATTCGTAAGATTTCTAAATTGACTACTATTGAAAACCGTGAATTCCTTAAGTAAACTACAGTAACTTGTCATTGCATATATCCGACATCTGAGAAATAAAATGCTTTAACCAATGACAACATACATTTTTTCTTTTTAGTGTTGATCCATTTGTTACAATAAATAGTCTGACCAGCAACCTTCTTACATCAACTATTGACACTAACGACTATCAACGCTAACAACAACGATTCATAGCAACTAGTCCTTGAGTTCTCCAATTAACAATGCTCAATGACCATGACCAAAATAACTCATGACCACTTAAATCCAAATGAGAAACACCTATGGTCAGTTATTCCAAGAATCTATATTCTCAACCAATAACCATTGGACAAGTACTTTCATGATATAAGCAAATACATCCAGGATGAAAATAGCGGTAGCAGCCCGCGGCTAAACCGCTACGAAGTGGGCGCTACGTAGCGGCGTAATGGCGCGATTTGAAAAAATCGCCCAAAAAATTCTAGAAAATCCGGAAAATTGTAAAATGAAAGAAAATGTGTTTCTTCTGCAAAAGTAAGTAAGAAAACGGGGCGTAGCGGTGCCCTCAATATATGAGGTCCTGTATCACTGTATAAATAGAAAATAATAGTAATAAGTAGTTTTTCACAAGTATTCATGTTTCTTAGTCATTCTAACTTAGAAAAGTAATGAAAAGCTCATAAAAAAAAAATAGAACATGAAATAAAGGCATAAGACTTAAGGGTTAGGTCTTAGGGAGTAGGGATTTAATAGCAAACAATATCCAATGAAGTTTAGTGAACATTGAACAATCAACACTTCAAGCCTAAAGGTTCAAATTCAATCAAGTGATCAACAACAATTTAGAAATGACATAAAGAGTAGAGAGTTGGTGAAGGAATACCTTATACCTTAGTCACCACCAAAAGGAATGTCTACCAAATAAATTCGAAAATAAAAAATAGTGAAAAGTCAATAAACATTCAAAATGTGATGGATTGATCTATGGGAAATACAGATGTATCATTTACAAGCAATTTCCAAGTCGTTTCATTGGTTGTCCATGAATATTCACATTTTTAAAAAAATAAATAAATAAATCCTAAAATAAAAAATAACAAAAAATAAAAATAAATAAAAAAACTTAAACCCTCTCGCTAGGTAGCAGAATGTGTAGCGGCCGCTACGGTGTGCTACCCGCTTTTTTGAAAAAAGCTTGGCGGCCACAGCCCCCACGGCCGTAGCGTAGCGGCCGCTATTTTCATCCATGAATACAACGACCAATGATTGCTTATCACAAATCATAAATATCCATCAAAGAGTATGATGGATTATTCTGTCTTATCACCACTGTTATCAACTGCGATAACTGCAAAACTGTACATCTTTGCTTGTCTAGGGGCATCAAATCAACTATGGATGACATAATGCATTTTTTAGTCCATTACAACAACTATTGTTTCAATCCGTGACGACCCCACCAGAGTTGTAATGGGCTTTTGATATTCTATTCTGATGAGTTCTGGGCGTGCGGAGTTCTCACTTGTGTCTGGATGATAGAAGACCTAGACAGACTCCAATTACAATACGAGCGATCTTCGCATGCCAACGATGGCTACAAAATATTATGCTCCGGGCTTCAAACCACAATGTTGTATTTGTAAACTTGCCAATAATATCAACCCACGATGACCTTGAATTCCCGTGTCAAACTAGTTAGTCATGATTGTTTGCTTCATCTATGCAAAACAATACTTCTGTAGTAATCCAAAGGAATTGTAACCAACAAAGGACGTCCAATGATCACTTCTCACAAATCATGGACGCCCTTTCAGATTCTGTTGAGTTCTTATGACCGTCATCAAGATTATCAATGGCATAACTGTAAATCTTTGCCTATCGCGAACTTCCTATTTCAACAATACTAAGAACATTTTATGCTCGTTACTTTGAAACACAACAATGTATTTTTAAAGTGGCCTGTTAGAATAAGCCAAGACATCCCTATATTCCCATGTCGGGCACCATAACTCTCGATTATTTACCATGGATGAAAATAGCGGCCGCTACGTAGCGTAGCGGCCGCTATATCGGCCGTAGTGGCCGCCACCGCTACGCTACGGCCGATTTATCGGCCGCCGCACCCGTAGCGGCCACTATGTCCGCTACGCGGCCGCTACAAGCTCGCTACGGACCACTACGGGGCCGCTACGGGGTGAGAAAAATTCCTACTTTTCAATTTTTTTTTAAATGCATAATAAGACTTATTTCGTTTCTTCTTCTCTTCAAATAACATTTCTACACGACTCTTCTACCCTTTTATGTTTAAAAGAACATCAAAAAGCACATGATCTCGCCGAATTACAGTCGATACAGAGAGTTTTTCTCTAAGTACATCCTATTAGACACCCCCTTTGGTAGATGTATTTTTTTCTCTAGGTACTCTTAAGTCTTGATTTCATAATATAGTTTTTTCTTTTCTGAGCCTTTCATTAGTTTCTAACTTAGCATAACCAAGCAACATGAACACATGTGAAAAAAATGATCATTACTATTATTTTCTATTTATACAGCGATACAGGACCTCATATAGTGAGGGGACTGCTACGCCCCCTTACCTTAGTTACTTTTGTAAAAAAAATACATTTTCACTCATTTTCCAATATTCTAGATTTTCTAGAATTTTTTCATATTTTTTTGACGATTTTTCCAAATCGCACCGCTACGCCGCTACGCTACGTAGCGTTTTGGCGGCAGGCCGCTACGCCATCCGCTACCGCTATTTTCATCCTTGTTATTTACAATATTAATGAAAAAACAGTAACATCTTTTCGAATCCGAGGGAATTCTATCGAATAAAGGACGACATTCATAGTTTAAAATTCACAAGAATCTTTGTCTCAATTGATTCCCCAACAGTGAACTTCGTGCTCAACAATACTTCCAACAATTAGTGCTTTCGACATGAGCACCTTTCTCCCGCAATTGTTTATTCTTAAAATTCTTTAAATAACACCTCTTGATTACCATCAATTCCCGAGTCTAGCAGAATGTCTCATCATGACATACATCTGACATACGAAAAAACAACAATGGTCTTACCAATGATGACATACGTTCTTCTTAAACTACAACGATCTTAGTTACGGTCAATACTTTGACGGACAAGCTTCTCACATCAACCATTAACTCTCACGAACATCAACAATTACGACGACTATTAGTTTTTATTTTTCTCAGACTTCTCCAATTAACAACCCTTGATGATTATGAATTTCCAGGGACACCTAAAATAACCCATGCCTACTTACATCCAAATTGTGAAACACTAACAACAGTCTCTTATTTTTAGAATTGAGAATCTCAACCATCGATCATTTGTCAAATACTCTCTTGATTTAGAAAAATAACCACTAGTGATCACTTCTCACGAATCATAAACACCAACAGACTATGGTCGATGATTCAGACTTATCTCCATAGCCATCGGGTACAAAACTATATATCGTTGCCAATTATGGGCACTAAACAGACGAACCATGCCATACGTGTTTTCTTTGTCTCAATTCATAGTGACCTATGCTTATGCTGAGTCATACTTGCTTCGTGATATTCAAGTTTTGTAAATATATTTGCTTTTTTGGAAAAATCAACTTTTTTGGAAATATAATTTTTTTTTAAATGTGAGGTTTTTTTTATTGATCAGCTTTTTTTGAAAGATCAGCTGCTTTTTTAAAAGATCATGTTTTTTTGAAAAATCAGCCTTTTTTAGAAGGTTTTTTTTTAATAAATATAAGCTTTTTTTGAAATAAATGTTTTATTTGAAATGTAGCCTCTTTTTTTTTTAAGACTAGTTTTTTTGAAAGATCAACTTATTTTGAAAGATCAGCTTTTTTTGATTGATATGTTTTCTTTTTTATATAAATTTTTTTGAGAGATCAGCTTTTTTAGAAATATAGTTATTTTTTGAAATATAAGATTGTTTTGGAAGATAAACTTTTTTTGGAAAGATAACTTTTTATGACCAATCACCTTCCCACATGAATTATTAACTCTCACGACCATTAACAATTACAACAACGATTTATTTCGATTTTTCTCAGAATTCTCCAATTAACAACCCTCCATGGCCATGAATTTCCAGGGTCACCTGAAATAACACATGCCTTCGTAGATACAAAATGCGAAAGAGCAACATTGGTCGCTTATTCTTTGAATTTTTAATCGCAACCATCGACCATTGGTCAAATACTTTCATGATTAAGCAAACACAATCAGCAGTGATCATTTCTCACAAATCATCAACAATTTTTGCAGACTATGATCGATTATTCAGACTTGTCGCCATAGTTATCGTCAACTAAACTATACATCTTTGCCAAAAACACAATCAACAATGATCATTTCTCACGAATCATTAACAATGTTTGCAGACTATGATCGATTATTCAGACTTGTCACAATAGCTATCGTCGACTAAACTATACATCTTTGCCAATCAAGGGGCATCAAACCAACTCAGGAGCCATACTGGCTTTATGATATTCCAGCTTTATAAAACTCTTGCCGGCAAGTGAAACATTATGTTTGTATGAATCCAGAGGAATTCTAACCTACAAAGGACGACGACCAATGATCACTTATCAGAAATCATAAACATCCTTTTAGACACATAGTTATCGTCGACTAAACTATACATCTTTGCCAATCAAGGGGCATCAAACCAACTCAGGAGCCATACTGGCTTTATGATATTCCAGCTTTATAAAACTCTTGCCGGCAAGTGAAACATTATGTTTGTATGAATCCAGAGGAATTCTAACCTACAAAGGACGACGACCAATGATCACTTATCAGAAATCATAAACATCCTTTCAGACACTGATTAATTATTTCGACTTGTCAACACAATTATTGTTGACAGACTATACATCTTTACCTATCAATGATGGGCATCAAACCAACCAATGATGACATACGCATATATCAATCCAGGACAGGCTTGGTTTTAATTCATGACGATCTAATCTCTAGCCGTGCGGAGTTCTTTCTTGCTTGTGTCAACTACAAGGATCTTAGTTACAGTTAATACTTTGATCAATAACCTTCTCATATTAACCATTTAACTCTCACGACCATAAAAAATTACAAGAATAGTTCATTACTATTTTTCTCAGCTTCTCCAATTAACAGCCCTCAATGACCATGAATTTCCTGCAACACCCGAAATAACCCCTGCCTACCTACATCCAAATGCGAAACAGTAACACCTGTCGCTTATTCTTAGAATCTATAATATCAACCATCAACCATTGGTCAAATACTTTCCTGATTAAGCTAACACAACCATTGAAGCTCACTTCTCACGAATCATAAACAATGCTTGCAGATTTTGATCGATTATTCAAACCTGTCACCATAGTTATCAGGTAGCAAACAACTAAGTATGCCATACATATTTTTCTTTTTCTTTTTTCTTTTAATCCATGGTGACCTTTGCTGAATCGTATTGGTGTTATGATATTGCAGTTTTATAAAACTCTTTCCGTACAGAATTTCAGCTTATGATTGGATGATGGATGACTTTGATAGACCCAAAAATAAAAATAAAAAAATTGCGAACTTCGCAGGTCAACCATGAGAAAAACATTTTGTGCGCATGACTTTGAACCTCGCTGATATATTTGTAAGCTCGCGAATAATGACAACCCACGATGACCTTGAATTCTCTAGTGAACCACCATTACTCGAATATTTCTGTCATCTTTTCTAAATAGAAAATCTTTACAATTTCAAGAAAATTCTAACCAACAAAGGATGACTTTCATATTATTGAATTCACACTAAACTTATTGTCGACCGATACTCCAAGAGGCAAAATCCACACTTAACAAAACGAGCATACTCAGTGCTCATGTCTTTCGACAAAAACGATCCCCTTTGATTTTTTATTATTAAAATTCCTTAAATGGAAACCCTGGATTACTATGAATTTCCGAAGTGAACTAGAATAGCTCATAACATTACATACGTCTGGCAATATGAGCAATAATTAGTGCTTATAACTTTCATCAGCTGCAACTATATATCACGATTGTTTATTCTTAAAATTCCTTATACAAAAACCCTTGATGACCTTGAGTTCCGAAGTCAACTTCTGTAACTCGTCATGTCATACATCCAATATATGATAAAAAACAAGGTCTAACCAATGATGACATACATATTTTTTATTTTATTACAACCTTTGTTGCAACCAATTACTCTGATCAACAATCTTCTCACGTCAACAATTAGCTTTCATAACTATCAATAGTAACCACACCGATTTAAAACAATCATTCATAGACTTCTCAAATTAACAACCCTCGATGACCATTAATTCCCAGGGGCATCCAAAATGTGACACAACTACTATGGTCATTTATTCCTAGAATCCACAATCTGAACCAACAAACATTAGTGAAATACTTTAATGATTAACGCAGATACAACCAACAATAATCACTTCTTGCAAATCATAAACAACCTTTACTGACTGTGATCAATTATTCATATTTTTCAATTTGCACGAATCTTAGTCTCAATTGATTCTCCAACATGCAAAACCCGCGCTCAACAATACTTGCAACAATTAGTGCTTATGACTTTCGACAAGAACACCTTTATCCCACAACTGTTTATTCTTAAAATTCTTTAAATAACTCCCTATTATGACCATGAATTCCTGGCCAGAATGACTCATCATTACATACATCTGGCATATGGAAAAACAACGGTCTAACGAATGATGAGATACGTTGTTTTTAAACTACAACGATCTTCGTTTCAGTCAATACTTTGACCAACAACAATCTCACATCAACCATTAACTCTCAAGACCGTCAACAATTACAACAACGATTTATTCCCATTGATATTATGGGAATTGTTTGAATCGGTTATGGAGACGTGCATCTCGATCTTATTCCCCATGTAAGTTCTACCATTTGCCCCATCCATTAAACTAACTTTGTTGCTAATCCTAATTTCAATTGGAGAGAGGAAAGAGAACAAGAAGAAGAAGATGTGATTCTCTAATGCCAGCTGGAATGATTTCAATGATCACATCGATTCCAGAACTCAGGTTGACCCCTCTCTCTCGCATCCCTCTTTTCTTTTACCTTCACTAGGTTGTGATATTGATGCCATTTACCTTGTGTCCGATTCTGATATACTTGTCTGCCAAGTTAAATACATCTTTAGTAGATTGTGTATTATAATGTGATGGTGCACATCAAAAGCGTGAATTCATCAATGAGCACCTGGGTGTATCCCATTTTTCAAATCTGGATTTAGTCAGATAGAAAACTAAACCCTTTCTTTTCAATTGAAATGTATTTATTTTTATAATGTTGAGTGAGAACAAGCATATATGATTTTGGTTCTAAGATCATGGAAGTAAATTTGACCTAATGCAGGATCTCATTAAGAGTAGAGAAATGGAGTTTCTCAATGGATCTTTAGCTGTTGCCATGACTAAAGCTATGCTGCCTCCTGTGGAAACCATGAGCCTTTTTTCCGACTCATTTTTTTTCCCATTTGCATCTTAAATGGGGCGTATTATATGCTTACACTTGTTCTGATTGAGAGAAGTTCAAGGGCAGCAACGATAGGTTGACTTGATAGCTTTGTGAAATATCTGAGTTGCTTTCATTCTTTTGTGGCACCTTGGTTGGCCTTTATAGCGTCAATTGGGTGAATAGCAGGAAAGCTCCAAATGGCCTTGCTCATATTTGATCATTGATGATTTGGTTCTATTAGTACCCTCACCATATGTTTGCAGGGCTCATATTTGATCATTGATGATTTGGTTCTATTAGTTCCCTCACCATATGTTTGCAGGACCCATAGTTATTTGTGGGTTAAGTTCTGTTATTCTTATCTTCTAAAAAAATTAATATTGATCACTAAATCCATAGGAATCTGAGCACGTTTGGGGGTACCTGTAGCAATACAGTATTTTCATATAGCACTTTGCCTGTTGGATTAAGAACTTTTCTTATTTCATGTTGACGAACATTCATACTCTTTGCCTGTTGGATTAAGAAAATTTCTTATTTAATGTTTACAGCCTTCATACTCTTACAATCATCCAAGTTTTTTATCAGCTTGGGCAATTTTCTTCTACATCATGGTATTTATGGATGTGGTTGGTTAAGTGTTGATCAGATTGCATTCTAGTTGAAAATTTGAGTTCAGTACAAGACTTCTACTTATTCTAGTGATTAAAAAAACAAAAAAAAAGCTTGTAGATATTGTCATGCTTAATCTCAGTTTGGTTTTGGCATTTTGTCGTGTTGGTTTAGTCGCTCCCACATGTACGTACTATCAGAACCAAGCCAGTGATTTTATGGTCAAGGATTGTATGTTTTCTATTACATCTTGAATACTTAATGTCGTAAAAACTAACAGTGAAATGATGTCAATTCTATTTCGAAGGGGGTTAGTGCGCGAAAGGAGTAAATTGATCAAATGGTGGCCACTTATATGAAAACCCAGCATACAGATGAGGAAAAAAGAAGGGAAATGAAAATCTAGGTTCTAGACAGAATCTACAAAGGAAAGCCCCTTTTTATTCTTAGCTAACCAAACAAAGGAGGTTGGATTAAATGATCGACCTGCTTTGACCGCTCCATTAAAGGTTAGGTTTCCAAGTGGTCTTTCCGATTTATGAATATACAGATTTAGACACAGGTTAGTATTTTGGAGTGGGCAACCTTCCCACCCCTTCTGTCTCTCTTTCTCGTTTTATAATAAGCCACGAGGACATGAGTGAAAATTTGGATATTTGAAGTTAAAATGAGAGTTGTAGACTCCAATTCTTACCTTTCAATACAAAATATACCATCATGGCCGTGGTCATCATCATCAAATCCACTCTTAATTACGTGGATTCTGTTCTTCGACTTCAATCTATTCCGTGCCAAATCCTTTGATAGGTTATTGTTATTAGGGAAGATTTCAGAAAGGAAATTTTATGAAATAACTAAGCTTAAACTCTTATTAAACAGTTTTAAGAAGAAACATAATGAAATGATAGCGGAGGAGTTCGTATATTTGTTAAAGAAAACACTCCAAATGATGATAGTGTCAACCATTTTGAAGATATCGTCATTCTCCTTAGACTTTTCTTCTTCTTCTTCGATGGTTTTAAGTTTTGATCTTCTTGTGGCTTGCTCCATGTCCACCTGATGCCTAATAAGATAAACCTTATTGCACGTTCTACAATAGTATTTATTCCTACCTCGAGGGGAAAATCTTATCTTTCCTTCTTACTCTTCTTCATGCTCTATCTCATTCTCCTCACCTAAATCAAATTCCTCAAATATAGTTTTCCTAAAATCTTCTCTGCAGAAAAACATCAATATGTATCAACCATAAACATCCAAATACCATCTATATCCAAACTAGGTTCTATCACATAGTATATTATAGATAATAATAAGAGAAATAATCAGGCGAGAACTGTTCTCCCGGTTTAAATCATGAGAACTATAAGTGGGGCCCACCTATCACCCAATTCAAACCTTTCAATGGACAGGGACCCACTTGATAGTTACACGCCCAAAGGTTTGGCACTAATGAGAATGAACTGGACCATTGGATCAACTATATACCCATACGTATGGATTGAGCTTGTCGGCCATGGATGAAGGGGTTAGAAGCATGAGATTGAGGCCAAACTTGATATTCAGGGTGGTCCCATATAGATGTTAAAATCCCCACCGGTCCCATTCCAAAATGAGGCCCCCAGTGGACCCCACAAAAAAGTTCTTACAGTGACTCCGTGAGAACAGTTCTCATTGGATCACATCCCTAATAATAGTACCCGTATCTCAAGAAAAAGAAAAAGAAATACCAAACAAATTAGATGAAATCCGCATAAAATGGCAAACTGCAAAAAAAGAAAAAGTTAATTCGATGACAACTACTCATCAAAGGAAGTCAATTAATGCATGGGTCGACCATTGGAGAAGAATAGGGGGGGAAAAAGTTGTAAGAAGTTGATGATGTCCTCAACGGACTTGATTATGTCGTCAACTAAGTTCATGATATTTTCAATTTAGGTATTTTTGTCAAAAAATATGTGAATGATTCTGCGTCATTTCAATATTTTAAGCTTAATTATTTCATAAAAAAATGCTTAAAATTTGATTTTTAGAAAGTATAAAATCTTTCGCTCATTTTTATAAAAAAAAAAAGAGTATATGAAAATTTGGATATTTCAAAAGAAGTACATAAAATCTTCCACAATCTTTTCAATCAAGTCCTCTCCATAAAATTCTTTGAGTGATGACAAAATACCCTTTCCTTATAACGCGTGTTTTTGTCTTTTCTTGAACTCTTTCCTCTCCAAAACTGACCGTTTTGATTTTGATGATCATAACCATTCAATGGAGCTAGTTTTTTGTCATTTGGAATCTTTTTTCAACCATCCATGCATAAAGGCAGTTGAAGCTAGCCTCACTAGGACATTTGGGTATGATTTCTTTTAATTGATTTTTTAAGGAATAATTTGTCATTTCTCAAAAAAAAAAAAAAAAAAAAAATCTTATGGAGAGAATTGTTTGAAAGAATTGTAGGAAATCTCTGTACTTTTTTGAAATATTTAGATTTTTATTTACTTTTTTTGAAAATGAACCAAAAGTTTTGCCTAGGCCTATCAATGGGACGGGTCGGGCCTGGGCTTGAGTTGTCCAATCCCGTCCTGAAAATAGGACAGGTTTGCTGGGTGTTGCCCAATCTCGGCCCTAAATTGAACGGGCCTACATCAAATCCCGTCCCGTATGGGCTTGGGTTGGGACAGGGCCGGGCCTGGGCTTAGCCCGATCCTAAACATAAGCAAAATATTCTCTAATTATTCCTACTGTCACCAGACACCCGGTGTGAACTGGACTCTAAATGCTCCTCCTTTTTTCCAGGCTTTGGACCGGCAATGCAATGCAACAATTACAAGCAACATGGTTGAGTTAAAAACTTTTTTTTTTTTTTGGGCTGGTGGCAGTAGAAAATCAATAAAAATGAATGAGTATCCTATAGGCTATATGGGTCAAGTAATGTGGGAATGGTTAAAACTTTTTTTCTATTTTTTTTTTTCCCCCTGTGAAAGTAGAAAATCAAAAAATCAATAAAATAAATGAGAATGAGTATCCTATATGGGTCAAGTAATGTAAAAAAGAAATCAACATAAATTATTTTTCTTTTAATATGTCTAAAACATCAGTTAGTGCATTCCTATCATTGTCTAAATCATCAATCCTAGTTGGGTTATGACTAAACCAATCTTGGGTACAAACTAATGCTTCTACTATATTTGGTTTTAAAGAAGTCCTATATGGGTCAAGTACCCTCCCTCCGATGCTAAATGCCGACTCTGAAGCAATGGTAGAAACTATAATAGCTAAAATATCACGAGCTATATGAGATAAAATAGGATACTTAGTTGAATTTAATTTCCACCACTGTAATATATCTATCGTGTTATCTTCTTCTGTAGACTTGTTATCAAAATAACGATCTAATTATGTTTTTTCTTCTACAATTGCCTTATTGGCGATTTCATTTCGATACTTTAAAAAAAGAGAACGAACCTTTCCATGTTCATCATCACCAACCTTTCTTTTAAATTGCCTACTAGTTTCATCATTTTTATCTACTATCTGATCACTTTCTTGGGCACCAAATCTCACACGATACTTCTCATACATCTTTTTAAATATATTACGAGCTTCAATCATACGAGTATTTCTATATTCCATTATTTCATATGATATCTTAAAAACCCATTCCAAACACACTATCTTAGAGGAGGGATCAAGCAATACGGCTATTTCAAACATTTGATTATAATTCTTCCAATATTTATCAAAATTTTCCATCATCACTTTAGCCATTCTTGCAGAAACAAAATCAAAATCACCTAATTTTTGTACCAACTCATTATGTATTGTACAAACTTCAGGTAAAAAGGTATGTATAGTCGGATACTTTCTAGCAGAGAATCTATTTGTAGCTTCATAGAACCTTTCCAAAAAATCATTAAGAGTAGCAACCTTGTCCCATTCCTCATCCGAAGGAATCAGAGTCTTACAGTGTAAGTCATCTGTTAGAGATAGATAAAAAAAAAAAACATCTCAAAAATACAATGCTGAAGATACCATAAGATATGTGGAGTTCCATCTAGTTTGAACATCAACAGGCAATCCCCTTGTAGAACTTAGCCCTTTCACACTAACAATATCACGAAACTGATGTATACGATTAGAGCTATTCTTAATGTATTTAGGTAATATAAAAAAATTATCAAAATTAATTTGGAGCGGGCCGGGCCGGGCTGAACGGGCTGGGTATCCTCTGCCCAGTCCCAGTCCCATTTTGGTCGGGATTCTGCTATAATTGACCAAGCCCAACCCACTGGGCTCAATTTTTTTTAAAAGCCCTATATTTTCGGGCTCGGGACGGGACGGGCCGGGCTGGCTTTCTATCCATCTCAACGCGTTTCATTGACAAGCCTAGTTTTACCCCTTTTTGGAAATTTCCCTTTTGTTAATATTTCCTTCCATGTCCTCTTTTTTCTATTGTGGGTTTGAATTGAAGGGTGGATAAAAAAAGGAGGGTTGAAGTAGGTTGCTAACTAGCGTAAGATTTTGTCAAAACCCAAGACAAAATATATATAATTTATTTTATATTATAAGTTTTAAAATAAAAAATTATAATATTGAATGTGACCTAAACCGTAGACGGATAGGGTCAGATTTAACCCGACCCGTATAGGAGACTACGCGTTCCTAAACCTGACAAACTCAAAACATCCGTTCTTTTACAGTGGGCCGCTGGCGCTGGCTCTTTCCCTCTGGGAATTTTGTTCTTCATTCGTCCCTCCGTTACTATGTGTATTTGACTGGCTGGAAATGTCAGCCTGTGTGCTATTGTGCTATATACTACATTACCTACTGCCCATCCTCTGCTGTCATACAGATACAGATCATCCCTCCAACTAAAATGACCTCAATTTTCACCTAATATTTCCAATGTGCCCAAGTTCGTCCCAATCTTCTAGTTGCAACACTGTACTATTAAGGGGCAAAGAATGGGTATCTAATCTATAGCTCAGCGATATGAGTGGGTGGGTGTATGAGTTTGAATCCTCACTTCCATATCCACTCTCACCAACTTAAATGCAAGGACCCCTAACTTAAAAGTGAGGGCCCCTACCCATCTCTCACTAACTTAGTGAGAATGTCTCTCATAGGAGCACCTCCCATATACATATATATTGGTTGAAGAATGGGTTAGCGATACCCGAAATAACCTTTGTTGCGTACATGTTGAAGTTAGACCCACATTTGACCCATTTCTAAAATGGTCCAATAATCTCAATTTGCATTCAGTGTTGAGCAATTGAACTTGACCTGCATTACGAACATTCAATGTGGGTTGTCCATTTAACCTAATCTGACCCAACCAAACATATAGAATTGCTGCACAAGCCCAATTCACTTCAGTCTTCAAGTATGTATTAGCTAAAATAAACCCCAAAGTACAAAGTTGTTAAAACCACTTATCTATCTAAATCTGTACATATCTATAGGTCAACTTTAATCCAACCCATTTAAATTGGTTTTACAGTCAGTTTTAAACTGGCCCATTTTATTACGGGCTAGATTTATCTCAACCCATGATGGACCCATCTACGATGCAAGTCAAATATGGGCTGAGTCAAATTTCCCCTCCCCTAACTATAAAGGCCCACCTCTGAATCTTGGATAGCTTAAAAGCTTACCTTCTTATATTCACATTATTTTTTAACGGTAATGCAAAAAAATATTAAGAAAAAAAGAAAACTTAAGCCAAAAAAAAAAGAAAAGAAAAGGAAAAACCAGCTTAGTTACGGGAGACATATACCAAAACATCTTAAACAACGTAAGATCAGTTACATGTAAAAGACTTGATTATATTAAAACAGAGAAGATTTAATAGTCGAACTCCCGTCAAATTGATCAAGTATAAGCATGATTAAATAGAAAACAAAAGCAATTGAAAATCATAGGATCAATCTAAGCGTAAGGTCATGGTGGGACAATTATTTACCAAATAAATCTTAGAAGTGGGCCACACAGACACTAATGTTGGTGGCATCTTCGTTATTTCAACCTAAAAAACGAAGTCCTGAAAACAGAAACTACGCGCTTTCCTTTTCCACGCAAGCGACACGCCGTTTTCAACGCCCGGGAAAATTTTTGCGAAGCGTCCCTGGCAATATTTTGTATTGGGTTACACATGTATGGGGCAGGAATTGGGCAATCTGAAGTTGGTCATAACAAAAGTATGGATTATGAACTGTACTTTATTTATTTATTTATTTTGGTAAAAGGATTATGAACTGTTAAGGAATCATTAGATGCCATGATCTCCTACATTGGAAAATTTTGCGAAGGACCTCTGAACTCGGATCAGTCGTAGAAGCCTATAGTCTTGGATTACAGACTCATGGGCTCATCTAGTACAAATGGAAAATCCAGGTAAACAGTAAGCGCAGACTGAAACAGGTGATATGAAAGGGCATTAAGTGCTACTAAAGGTACATGGAAGAAATGATCAAAGGCGATGCCTTTGCCAGAATTAGTAATTGTGTGAAAAAGGTGGAGCGGTGATTCATTGCAAATACTAGCTTTGCTCATGATCTCGTTGACAAATGCCAACTTCTTGGGCCAAGCCTCAATTTCTCCGAAAAGCAGAGAGTAGAAAGCCCACACATTTTAAAATTTGAAACTACTTTCTCCATTTGAGATTCAGAAACTTACAAGGAACTGAAATCAATGGTAGACATAAAAACACACATTTTTATCTTTGTAGTTGAGGTTTTCCCAACGTGTTTCTCTGATAGTTTGGACTGTTGCTGCCAGATGGAATGTAATCTGCATGGAAGAAAATGCATCCTGAAGTAATGACTATGGCCAGAGAAGTAATAACAGAAACAAAAAACATAGCAAAGCATAGTGATTTCTTTTTAAGAAAAAATGCCACATTGAAATCACATCTTCTATAGATTGAGAGAGTGTATATGGCAGATGCTTTAGCCAAACTATATGGCATATTGAAATCAGCAAACTATATGGCAGATGCTTTACCCAAACAAGGGCTTGAGAGAGTGTGTTGTATGGGTCAAACGGATGTTGACAGAAGTTCTGTCAGAACTTAGAGTCCCCAACCCGAGACACATCTCGCTCTAGCAAGGTTGAAGCTCGCTATAGCGAGAATGGCGCTGAATGCCCAGTTGATTCAGGACTCTATGTGAAAGTTTGAGATTGACTACTATTCTGATTGGATTATTATTAGGAGTCTTAAACACGGATTTGGGCTATATATTGAGTGTTATTCTCAACCCACAGAGACACAGATCATCTCTCAAGTTCTAAATTAGTTATCTAATTGAGAGAAGTTTTCTCTAGAGATTTTTAAAGGGTTGTGCTGCCAAGTATTCTAGAAAGCCAAGTTCTTCTGCATCATTAGGGTTTTTCACGCAAAAATCTGGTGTTCTTGTAGTGTGTGCTTGTGATTTTATTTCCGCAGTATATTTATAGTTTTTGCACACTTTTTGGGCTGATTTATTGAGTGAACCAATCTAGTGACCTCGAACCCTAAACTTTTAATTGCTAGTAGAGCGGGTTGCATTAAGTTGTTGTGTTTGATCGAAAGAGATTTCTAGAATGGTACTCAATCGAGAAGGGAATCAACTTCTAAGCCCCCTTTGCTAGATGGTTCTAATTATACATATTGGAAACAAAGGATGATTAGGTTCCTTAAGTCCATCAATAATGATGTTTGGGAAATTGTTGAAGAGGGCTAATCCAGACCAACAATTGTGGCTAATGGACAAATTGTTCCTAAACCTAAAGCCCAATGGACTAAGGATGAGAAGCATGCCTCCAATTGTAATAACAAGGTGATGAATGGAATATACAATGGAGTGTCTGCTGAAGAGTTCCGTAGGATTTCCACTTGTAAAACTGCAAAAGAAGCATGGGAAGTCTTACAGACAGTGTATGAGGGTACAGACGCGGTGAAGCAATCTAAATTACAAAGACTGACTAAAGAATGCAAAATTAAGAGAGCACGTCTTCTGGTGGTTCTTTTAAGATGTTCAATTAAGATGGGACCTATCTTTTAGTCATCTAAAGCTATCATGTGGTCGTTCTTTTAAAATGTGTTGGACTATTTATGTTCTGATATCTCACCAATTGATAAATTCTATTTATCTGATTGCTAGAAAAAAAACTTAGACAATTGGACGCTTAAGATCAGCTAATATCAAAGAGTATTTGGAGCATTCATATTATTAACAGTTTGGAACACCAAAAGTGTGAACCGCGTCTTTAGAGGACCTAGAAAATGATTCAAAAAGGAACATCCTACATTTTCTTGGATTCCTAAGTTAACTGGTAGGAAAGCTTTGAACTGTTGAATTGAGAGCCTGGTGTCATTGGCATCTTTGGACTGCCACATTTTGATTAAGCTGAGCTTATTGTGCTTATCTCATTAAATAGGAGGACGTGAACACTTGCAGTAACAGGAACTTGGATTAACTGAAACATGATTAATTTAATAAAGAAAATAGCATCTCATAGAGTCAATGAGATGAGGAATTCATCAAAGACATGTCCCAAATATGAGAATTGCATGGATTAAATATACAAGATTTTCCCATTCTACTCAACAGGTATTTACTTGCCTTAAAACTGATCAAGGGAAGCATTTTGCTGCTCCCATCCCTTTGTACTTGTTTGACTACAGTGTGCAGTGGCAGCAAATGTACTACCGACATGCTTTAGTCACAATAATAAAAGAATTGACACACACTATTGTTTTAAAAGCTGGAGGGGCTGGTTCAAGCAAGCTGGAGCAGATTCAAGTTTTACACCTTGTTTACATTATATTTCAAAATACACCCAACTTAAACCTTATTTCAACCATAACCCCACCCTGTGCTGATTTGAGTTTCTGTTGGGTTGGGTCAGGTCGGAGAGGTTTGAGTGGAGCTTGGCACATGTTGCACCCTATGAATGGGGATTTATACTAGCCAAAAACTAATGTTTCTAAAGTTAAATCTAATATGACACACCACAACGAAGCCACGGTTCAAGCTGGCATTTAAACCACAACTCTACAGATTCTGCACTTTTAAAACAGTACTTGCAACTATTGGTAAGAGTTTTTTTTTTTTTGGTACCACAACCGTGGGAGCTGGACCCAAGAGGGAGCCCGCGTACACACGGGAAAGCAGCCCACTCAAGTAAGAAGGAAATCCGCACACGTAGGAAGAAAGCCTACACAAGTGGAAAAAGGAGCCTGTACAAGTGGGAAGAGGTGACGTACCCGTGTTCAAACCCTGGACGGTTATGGAAGCTGGACCCACTCAAAATACACCCAAAGTAAACCTTATTTCAACCATAACCCCACCCGGATTCAAAAATGAGATTTTGATTATAGACTCAAGCCCGAAAATGCCTTTGCCGATTTGAGTTTCTGTTGGGTTGGGTCAGGTTGGAGAGGTTTGAGTGGAGCTTGGCACATGTTGCACCCTATGAATGGGGATTTATACTAGCCAAAAACTAATGTTTCTAAAGTTAAATCTAATATGACACACCACAACGAAGCCACGGTTCAAGCTGGCATTTAAACCACAACTCTACAGATTCTGCATTTTTAAAACATTACTTGCAACTATTGGTAAGAGTTTTTTTTTGGTACCACAACCATGGGAGCTGGACCCAAGAGAGAGCCCGCATACACACGGGAAAGCAGCCCACTCAAGTAGAAAGAAAATCCGCACACGTAGGAAGAAAGCCTACACAAGTGGAAAATGAGCCTGTACAAGTGGGAAGAGGTGACGTACCCGTGTTCAAACCCTGGACAGTTATGGAAGAATTGACGCTCCTTACTACTCGAGTCACTCGAGTTAGGAGTCGTTCTTAACTATTGGTAAGAGTTGTTTGATGGAAACAACACCTACAAAGAGAAAGGTATGTAAGTTGAGAGCAAAAGGGAAAACAACAAATAGGGTTTGAAAAAATAAATAAATAAATAAAATAAAATCGATAGAGATTCTCATGACTGTTGAGAATTTTGTTGAGAATTGTATAACTAAATTTCTGAAATGATGTGGTTTGAGTTTAGCATTTGCTCGAGCAAAAAATAGAAAAATATATGGATTTTGCCCATACAGCTGCCCTAAGGCATGACATTCACCTGTCAGGCCTAGGTAACAAAATTGACTCTCTCTCTGATGGCATATCCTCAAAATTTTAAATGGTATATTACATCCAAAACCCTAAATGGTATAGTACATGTTTCTCAATTTTGAATCTAATTAGATGTTAAACTGGATCGGAGTTTTCAAACATTTACATGGAGACTTCAACTTCTAATGAGTAAAGACTCTTATGGAAGACTCAAGGAGTTTTCAACTTGCTGAACCAATGTTGGAAGGAGTCTTCAACTACTTAAATAGGAGTGCAGATTTAGGCAATTGGAAACAGTTTGTTGATTTGAGCAATATCAATCTCGTCTGCTGAACCCAATCTATTCCATGTGTTTTTTCCTTTTTTTTCTCTCTTTTAAGTTTAAGTGTTTTTCTCAACAATGTAGTTTTTATTCTCGGTAGCTTCAAGCTCCATCCATGTAGGATTTACTTTATATATTCTTTTTTCAAGATACGATTTTGTTTATCCTTTTTTTATGTTCAGTGTAATGATTTTGTGTAATTAGGATTTTTATTGTTCTGTGTTTATTTTTTGGGTCAGATTTTGCCGCATAGGTTATGTTTTTTTTATTGTTCATTGTAATGATTTGTTGTGATTAGGATTTTAATTTTTCCTGTATTTTGTCTTTTCTTATTGCTCAATATAAAGATTTTGTTTGATAAGGATTTTTATTGCTATAATAGGTTTTTTTTTTCTTTTTAAAGTTTAAGACTTATTTTCTCAACAATACATTTTCTCCTTTTAGGTACGATTTAGTTTATGTTTTTTTTATTCAGTGTAATGGGTTTGTGTGATTAGGATTTTTATTGTACTATTTTATTTCCCGGCTCAGATTTTGCCATATAGATTATGTTTCCTTTATTGTTCAGTGATGTGCATAGATATTAATTTCGTAACTTTTTGGCCGAAATGCAAAAAAATTTCGTTTTGGCAAGGTGGCTGAAATGAAATTTCAATGAAAACTTTTCGTTTTGAATGGCAATTTCAGCCGAAATGGTATTTTACCTTCTTTTTTTTTTTACTTTTTATACACATATATATTTTGTATTTTTTATATTTCCCTAAAATGTAATCCCAAAAAATTTAATCAGCATGGGTTAAATCTATATTTATTATATTTTTAATTTTTAGATTTTTTACATATATATGTATATTATTTTATTTTTCCCCCGAAATGTAATTGCGAAAAGTTTCGCTGAAATTCCGAATCAACCGAAACTTTTCATTTTAGAGGCCAGACTGAAATGGGGTTCTAAACAATATTGACAACTATAGTGATGTGGCACCTCGAGAGCACACCTCCATATTGCTTTAATATATATAATAATTTAATGGGGGCAGTCACACTTGCATCCACCTCTAGACTTTGCATTAAAGTCTTGAGTTTGCCTTCAAAACCTATGTGAAAATCTTGTGCCAGCCCCAAAATCCACATGCAAGTCCTGGATTTGCACACAAAATCAAACTACCTGCGTGGGTCCACCTGCGTCAAATGAAAATCATAGGTCCATCCCTTTCCACAGTAGATGCCTGCCTGTCTATCAATGGGAGGAGATCAATTGAAAATATCCTCGTAAACATGGTGGAGCAAAAAATCAACCATGTACCAATTTATCCAAGCCCTTGATTTAATGGACTTAGATTCTTTTTAGATTCGATCCAATGATAGATGAATGTTCAGTTATTATAAAATTAGGGTCGATGCCGATCATGGGATGACAAGATTATGAAAGGGATTACACGGATCAAAAGTGGGCCCAAGTGGGCACCATCTCAGAAGAAACATTTTCCTGCCAAATGGATCTTGCTCCGTGAGTGACCCATCGGCGCTTAGGTTCTTCAACTTAACCGGCGTAGGTAACAAAACATCATGACCATGTTTATCAGCCCCACGAGTCCACGACTTAAGAAACAAGCTATATTCTTTTATCTTATCGGTCAAGGCCTGATATCCGTTGATCTACATTTTTTTTTTTTGTTGACCTGTTTGGCTTGAGTCCATAGGGCTCCAAAGATCCAAGTGGATGCTTATGTGAGCCCACCACACACCACTCTTCTTGTGACAAGTTTAATCTAAAAATACACAATAATATATGAAAGTCTCAATTCCAAAGAATCCAGACCACCTCTCAATATGGAGGCCCAAAGATGTCCTGAGATGACAGCCCAGGGGTGTCCCTGGACCCAGAACATTGGTGCATTGTCGCATGTAGAAGCTAGTGGGAAGAAACAAAACAAAGTGAACTCTACGAGAGGGATTTTAATGGGGCTGTCCAGCCTGCTCCTTACCCCACAGGTAAGGAGTTAAGTTCTTATTGGGGAGGCCAGGGGTTCAAACCCCACCTCCTCCTTATATATTCCTGAATGTGTATATGCGGGCTTTCTTCCCACCTCGGTGGACTTCCTTTCCGGGTGTGCCGGTCTTTCTTCCCACTACGGTGGGCTTTCTTCCCGGGTGTATCGGGCTCTATAGAATTAAAAAAAAAAAAAAGGTTCCAAGCCACTAAAGCTGGGGTACCAAAAAAAAAAAAAAAACAGTCTGAGTTTGGCCCACATAAAACTAGATTTTGGGCTCTGGTTTTAGTTCCATTGTTTACATGGGCCTGATTTTCCAACTTAATTGTTAAGATTGCCTGATATAGACCTACACTACACACACTTAAAGGCCCAACGCAAAATGGGGCCTTGGCATTACTTTCAGGCCCACCAGTTGAACTCAACTACATCTCTCCCATGAACACCCCCTAGAAACACCCCCCAGAATCGGCAAAATTGAAAAGGCTCCCACATAGAAGAAGAGAAGAAGAGGGTCAAGGATGAAAATCAAGTCCTCACAGCGGCATAAAGCACTTGAGAAGTATGTGAGGACTACCGCAACCTTTTAGTGATTCATCTTAGGCTGAGCCATAAGTGTGTTGGCACCTTCTCTTATGATTTATCCTTTGCTCTCCGCGGATAAATGTCGAAGTCACTATCCCTTTCCACTTCCACCCACCCCCACCCTTTGTTCTCCTTCATTTTATTTTACCTTGCTCTCAAGATGTGCGGCATCTTGATAATTTCCACTTTCTTCCTTTCGAAGGCTTGTCTCTCCCTTCATTTTCTTCAAGCAGGCCACAGTCTTTTGTCCGTGCACGTGGGTGTTTGTGTCATTTCCATTTCATTGCTTCCGTGAGTACTGAGAATGGCCAGTGAGACTAGTGATGTTCGAATAGTCCCCTTAACGCGCGGAACATGAAGATAGGGGGTGGTTGGTGGAGATAATTCGAGAGCAACAGAGCCGGTCCATCGAGATTACAGGAGAGCAAGCACAACAAAGAAGTCTCCAGCCTCGGATACAGAAGGTGGACGGAACACTGCGTCAAATCCAATCAAACAAGGAACACTTGGAGCCGAAGGTGGTGGCGCTGGGCCCTTTCAACTGGGGCAATGACCAAGAACATCTTAAGCCGATGGAGCGTTACAAAAATATAGCAGCTGGCTGGTTCATGTCGCTTGCAACCAACAAAAAGGAAGACAACATTGCTGAGGTGGAGGCTAATAAAGTCTACAACGACTTCATCAAAGAGGCGACCAGAGTGTCGTCTCCCATAGAATGCTATGCTGATGGTTGTTTCATCTTGCATTTCATTCACCTTATTGTTGAAGGGTGGCCCGATCATCTGTCTAAGAGTAGCCCTCGTCTTAATCCACGAGATATTGTGAGGGACATGTTCTTACTTGAGAATCAAATCCCATTTTCAATTCTCAAGGCTTTGATGGGGATACAATCTGGTCTGGAATTTGAAATGAGTTCTATATCCGCGTTCATCTTTATATTCTTTCTCGATCAATATGAATTCTACTCCCGGCAAATCAGTTGCTTTAGGGTGCCGATTTTTATCTTTAAGGAGCTTTTTTTCGCATAGATGGGATTTCGACTATGGAGTGCCTTACAGAGATGAGATTAATAACCGCCATCACCTCCTCGACGTTCTTCATTACATGCTTGTCGGTAGGGATCGCTCCAGTTTCTCTTCCAGTGGAAGGAGTGAATGGTATTGCGATTTTTCTCGTCCAATCAGGGAGCTCAAAGCAACAGGCATACAGGTAAGGAGAAGCAATTCTACGCAATTGAGAAAAGTTAAATTCAAAAGGGGCCTTCTTTATAGCTATCTTGAGATTCCTGCGATAATAGTCGACGATTCGACTAGGACTCGCCTGCTCAACTTGATCGCCTACGAAATGTGCTCCGATGGGCCAACGCACCGCACAGTTACCTCCTACGTATGCCTTTTACATTCCCTGATTCATAATGGTAATTGTAGGTGGTGAAAACACGACACCTATTTAGATTGAGGTAAACTTTGTAGATCAGGGAATACCGAACACCAAGAACCTGAAAAGGGAAGGAAGATGGCTTGGGTCAGAGCCCCTAGCTGCCGTGAGCCGAAGGTGTTCCGATGCCTAAGTTAGTTCTGAGAAAACTAAGCAGGAGAGGAGGAGGAGAAGTGAATAAGAGACAATATGTTGTGTATTGTGTGCTGCGTACCTCTATGGGGTTGACCCCACATGTATATATGTGAACATTCCTCGTTCATTCTCTCTGTGAGTGGGGGTAGGTGGGGTGAGGTCCTATCGATCCTCACCCTGACATTCGGCGGTAGGTAAAAAGGAAACATCCCATCAGGACCTTCCATGCTTTCGGTCAGTTGATATTAAGGGATGATAAAGCCAACTTCTTATCGCCATAAATGAGCAATCCTATCGTCATAAATGAACGATACGATCGCCATAAATGAGTGCTTCTATCTGTCAGGGCGCGCTCATACTTCTCAGAGGAAGGTGACGGCCCTCTGCCTTCAGCGTTTTGCACCGAGACCAAGAATGGCTTGGCCACGCTGGGCACTGTACTGAGCTGGCACTCACGCCGAGCTGCCGAGCTGACCCGTCGTGCTGGCACTCCTAACCACGCTGCCGAGCTGCGTGGTGGAGTCTCTTGAGTCAGTGTACCTTACCGAGCCGCCAAACTGCTGGGCTGTGATTACGAGGCTGAGGTGAACAGCTAGCACTCCTACCGTGATCCTCCCTTAATCTCGCCATTACAGTGTTTTGCCCACACAGTAATGATTTGAAGGAGCTTCAATCCGAGAACATACTGCTTCACCACCTTGGCAGCGAGGAGGACGCCGTCAAGCTCTCTAAGGAGTTGGCACTCTATTATCCCCTGACTACTATCCTTACGGTAATGTCATCGACGCTATCTACGATCACTATAGGAGGCATTTCAACCATGAAAGGGTGAAGATTGGTCAATGGATTAGTCAGTTCACACGCACCTATTTCATTAGCCTATGGACTGCGATCTCATTAATAGCAGGGATTTTCCTCTTACTATTAACTCTGTTGCAGACCATTTACACCATCTGGGGTTTCTATAAACCATAGTTTCTAAATCTACTATGGCTTGGATTCAGGTTTTCGTATGTATGAGTGCTCTATTTTGTGTGTTAGGTTAAGAAGAGTGGTTGATTTCGTTAGGAAATGTTGGTTGATTTGTGTATGTGTGTAATAAGGAATGCTGTGGATTTACCGGCTCCTTGCAATTGAATTGGTATTGTATCTCTGGCTTTCAGTTGATGGCCTCTTTTATCTCTTCAATGGTGATGATGATTTAT
Source organism: Persea americana (assembly GCA_029852735.1). NCBI lineage: Eukaryota > Viridiplantae > Streptophyta > Magnoliopsida > Laurales > Lauraceae > Persea > Persea americana. Next base: position 91,290,524 of record CM056810.1, read on the forward strand.
ATGTTTTTGCTGGATGTAATTGTGTTGGTCATGAGAGGTTGGGATTTGAAATTGGTGATGATTAATTTGTGTTAGAGAATATCTAATTATTGTTATGACTCTCCTTATCTTGAAGAGGAATAATTTGAATAAAAAAGGGTTTAGTTTTATTAGCTTGAATTTAGGGACGATTTGTGTTACCTTCCTCTAAATTGGGATTTCCACTGTTAGAAGTGGGAAGGTAGCCTGGACACATGAAAGGGAGCCCACATGTGTGGGAAGAAATCCCACACACGTGGAAAGAGGGCATCATATTTAGGGAAGGATCCATAGGCAAATGGGTGAGATACTATTGAAAAGTATTTACACATCTACTAATTCCCGAGGTTTTGCTAGGAATTGGTCGGTGGAGCAAATTTAATAGGCTATCAACGAGTCGCGACTTCGAATTCCAGGAGAAATGACTTAGCACTAGAATGTCACAAGAAGTGTGCCAATTAAAACTGAACTCCACTTGATGGAATGTGCTAAAATGTATTTCCGCTTCCCCTACTAACAACCCAAATCTTACATTGCGACTGATTCCTATTGTATTAAAATTTGAGGATATTACCAAAGAGGATGGTTTTCAATTTTTATAGTTTGGATCATCAATTACTGGGCCCCACTCTTAAGTTACAGACATCCCACCTACGGGAACCATGTAATACACCGCTCAGTCACCTGTTAAATAAAACAAGAAGAAATTAACCTAAAATCGGCATGACCCAAGTGAAGAGTGCAAGTATAAATTACCATCCATTTAAGATCTAACGCTTGAGAGATTCCTGTGTTCTTATACTCATAATGAGTGTCTTTCATTGATTATTTCTGGACAATAAGGACACCAATATAATTTAAATACTATGGGCCTATTTGTTTCCATAAAATACTTAGCAATTGAAAAAAAATAAAAAGTTCATGGTCAAACGAGCTTCATGTAAGGATTATTAAAGCGGTGATGGGAGTGAAGGATAAGACGCAGTGATGCAGATGGGACCTTGATTTTCTAGAATTTTAATTATTAGGGTACGGTTGGGTATTCATTTCCATTTTCCCTTTATTAAATTTCCATTAAAGGGGAGATCATCTCATTGTCATTACTTTGGATATTCACGTTTGTTTCCTCATTTTTAATTATTTATAGATTCACGAAGACTTAGAATTCCTAGGAATTTAACTAAAGGAAACAAATAGGCCTTGTGAACTTATGGGGAAGATGGCATAACACTTCTCCAATGAATGTTTTGGCTGCAAGTTGGCCAATGGGCATGGTCATATGACTGAGATAAGCAATAAGGCTTAGCAAGGCAGCTGATTTCAACATGTCCACCAGCCTCCCTTCAGAGAAAGAGGCAAGAGCTGTCAAGGTTCCCTGCAATAAAACGGATTAAAGCTTTACCAGTGAATGTTCTGAGAAATGATCCCATCTAGCTAGCTACGTACCATTTCTCTCCCTACAAACTTCATGGTTTGTCTCACTGTCATCCAGGCAATCCGACTGATAATTATGATTCACTTTCAAGTTATCTATGTCATGCATAATTTTTCACATTTCATCTTTGGCTGGCCAAGATCATTACAATTGGGGTTAATTGCACCTTAGTCTTCCTTGATCTGCAATATCAATATAGAGCACAGTATAATCTATTCTTTGTAAAGATCTGCCAATGGACCCTATTCTTGAAATCCATTGAAATATAAAAAAACATTTTTAGAGACAGTATTTGGCCCCTAGATTTGTGCTGTTCAAATGTTGGGGGGGAGCTTAAAATCAAGCGTTAATGAAGCGTCAAGCGCAAAAAAAGCACAAAGATTATTACCAATGAGTGGCCAACATAATGCATTTTCTGCCCTGTTTGACTATACACAAACCCAACAATGGCAGGAAGTTCGTAGTCCACCAGTTCATCCCATGACGAAGCCCAGTAAGCCTGCAAAATGTTTTAGATATCAAAAAAGCCTCTGGCAATAAGGGACCGATCTACACTTAAATTGGTAAGTCCATAGATAATTGTCACACATGTCACATGTGTATCATTCAGAGCATCCAAACAAATGGTCCACTTCTAGAATGCACATCTAGGGGCAGGCTAGGGTAACATAAGAGGAGATTGAAATTAGTAGAAGAAAGGTGAGAAATGAAATCGGATTGTTTGGATCAAGAGACTGATGTTTGTTGCTCCATCTGGTTCCTCTGGTGTTTGCAATCCAGACGTCGAATCCCCTGTCAGCCAAGATGTACCCCAGTGACTGGTCAGGATTGTCCAAAAGCCATGTCATCCCATCCTGCCACCACCATACAACACCACAACATCTCAACACACCTCTCCTACTACAAACATACATGCATAACATTAAATGAACATTCTATCACGATCTTTCTATTTATGCAAATACATTCCATCCAGAAATACAGCTGACAGTTTCCTGACCAACCCTTGTCTGTTGATATTTCCACTCAATTCAAAGGGAATACGAGAAGATTTCGCTTGGACCCATTCCCCTGTTTTTCAATTTGGGCCTCTTCGAAAGATGGGGGCCCATTTTCAGTGATCGAACAGACCAAAACATTGGAGATCGTGATGGGCCCCACATTTCTAACAGACTTCAGTATTACCCAATTACTGAAAGAGAGAACTGCAATTTTTCTTACAACAATCAGGTGGCCACCTTTTTCAATATTTGTAACAACCCATTGCTAGTATTCTCTTCTAAGCATTCCATAAAATTCACCGTTGAATTCATTGACATCTAGACTCCTCAATTTATACAAGAGCGATACACTAATGAGATTATAAGTTAAAATTCAAACTCTTAATCTATCCCTAGAATTTCTAACAACCTAAACCTAATCTCTAACAAAGATTTGATCAAATTTATCACCATCTAGGCCTTATCTATCTCATCAACAGCCAATCTAGTAAACCATCCAAAATTATACTTCCTATAGTTTCATCAAAGGAAAGACTACTACTACTATATGCATCAACAAATGACTTTAACCTAGTTCACTTCTAGAATGCTTCATTGCCATATTTATCTAGCAGCATCGAAAGAACTGATTTACATTTCACATCTGCATAGGTCCTTTCAGTTTTTAGTTTTTCTAGTTATTGGTGATTAAAGAACTTGATCATTCCATTGTAGACTGTGCTTTTGGTAGTAACTCCCATTACAAAATCGGCATGGGCGAAATCCTCCACAAATTGTACTGTAAGCTTATCAGCATCATGGAACTTGAGATTGTCCAGTAAATGCTGAACGTCGTTGACATCTGACAGTGCATCTTCACCTCCATAGCTGAGGAAGAGAGGCAGATCACTGGCGATGTTGGACAAGTTATAGAAAGGAGGCTTCAATTGCGAGTAGTGAGCCATGTTTGCTTCAGGGGTCACATAATCGAATTTTGCTATAACACCATTTCTAACACTGTCGATAAGAGAATTCGGTCATTAACCATATGTAAATAAATATGATGCAACCATCTATCTTTGCAAATTCAACAGCTAATCTTTGATTGAATTTCCACTGCAATTTCATGTTAATAACTAACAATTGTCTAGTGTAGGTCAAATGGTTATTTTATGTAAGAGACTTACCCTGAGCTAGATGCATCATGGTCTTTGTCGAGGATGATTGTGGCTCGTACTTCAAGGAGAGATTGACAGTGGATGAATTCAGGCAACAGTTCTTGCCTTGAAGAAATGATTTCACGGTTAGTATGATATAATGAACAAGATTTTCGACTTGTGGGTCCCAGTGACATATCATTGCAGACCCCACAGCTAAACAAAGTCCTCAAGTTCTCCACTGCCTGAAGTCCTTGGGTGTTAGTGAGAACAGAGAAAATGAACAATTACCAGTTATTGATGTCAATAACTCATAGCAATTGATCCCAGGCTGTGAACAATACTTGTTGAGAATGTCAGCTACCGCCTTCCTGTTTGATGGCCAAAAGAAGATCAGTAAAACCATTAGAACTAAAGCTTCCTAGGTTAGCATTAGATACAAGGTTAGATAATAAGTACAGCCATGCAAGAGAGAGGACTTCCTAGTTCTTACTCTTTTGGGTTGAATTCAGGAATACCTAACAAGTCAGACATCTGTTTGATAAACAAGAATACATTAGTTTAAAAGAGAAGATCCAATTGAAATGTGTAAACATAAATTAAGGCTCTGATCATATGGGTCCTGTTTTTAGAACAACACTTCATCATCTTCAAGTAGATGGAAGCTTAAACAAATGAATTAAGTGTGAAAAACTTGATGCTAAAATTTTCAAATATCAATTGATAATATACCATGTTGTACTTCACCTAATCACCATCCAATCACAATAAGATGCTCGAGAGATTCCTGTATACTAATATTCATAAGGGTTGTTTTGGGCTTGATGATTTCTCACTGATAAGGCCATCTATTATTTTAAATAATATTTGGACTTCTGAGGAAGAGGGTATACAATTTCTCCGACAGACACTTTGGCGGCAAGTTGACCGATGACTGTAGTAATATGACCCAGGCAAGCAATAGGGGTTAGCAAGGCAGCTGATTTCAACTTGTCCACCTGCTTCCCTTCAGAGAAAGAGGCAAGAGCTATCAAGGTTTCCTGCAATAAAACAGCTTAAAACTTTAGCACATTATGTAATAAGAAATAATCCCAACTAGTATGTAACTTCTTTGAAATTTTATGGTCTGCATCATAAAGGGTAGAGCAAGAGACTTATCTTTAAGAATGCCACCATCTAAAAAATATTAATATGAGGGGCCTAACCTTATCAGATGACTATACATAGAAAGGTATTTTCAATTTTTCCCTGGCTTTCCCCTTGTATTTCATTCTCATCAAGGTAGATTGGAGTGATTCATAATCCAATATGAAGTGATCTTTGTCATGTATGATTCTACATTTAATCATGGGGTGACCAATATCATCTCAGTACTGATATTTGGCCTAATAGTGCCTTAATTTAATGGTCTTCAGAAGTGTACCCCAACACACATATTTTCAAAATTATATTGTGAAACAGCTATGGAAGTAGTATGAACTCTGTTCTACTAACAGCAAAAAGTCTATCATGGACCCTATTCTTGAAATCCATTGAAACCTGAACACACACACACTCGGACATGGTTTCCATCAAATAATCATATAACAGAGATTATTACCAAGGAGTAGCCAACAAAATGCATTTTCTGCCCTGTCTGGCTGTGCACAAATCCAACAATAGCAGGGAGTTCATACTGCACCAGCTTATCCCATGACCAATCCCAATAAACCTTGGACACCCACCATGAATCAGGCCTAGCCCAACGTAATTAATAAGATATTATGCAATTGGGTAGGATCAGGCCTAAGTTTCAGGCATGTGGGCTCGCCAGTAATAACTGGGGCCTAGGACCATCACCCACCATGAATAAGCCCACATCTAAGAGAATATAAGAAGATATTGAAACTTAAATGAAGTAAGATGAGAAATGAAACCGGCTCGGTTGGATTAAGAGACTGATGTTTGAGGCTCCATCTGGTCCCTCTGGTGTTTGCGATCCAGACGTCGAATCCACTGTCGGCCAAGATGTACTCCAGCGACTCATCAGGATTGTCCAGAAGCCATGTCATCCCATACTACCGCCACCATGCATATCAACAGATCATACATACATAAATACATAAGTATACATACGTAATGCCAAATGAACATTCTATCTACAGTCTTGTATTTTCATTTTCCCGTCTGCGTGTGCCCCTTGCAACACCAGATAGACTGAGAGGTGAGGTGAGGTAGCATGCTCAGTTGGGCCACACATGTACTAACTAGGAGGGAATGATGATGTCTGGCCAATGTTGGGCACAAGCCTAAATTCTGATTTCTGTCGTTTTATCTAGGGCTCAAGTTTCCGTGATGGATCAGTAGTATCAGATACCAAACCGGCTCTGTTTGGCCTGGGTCAGGTCGAATTTAAAGTATGATTTTTTATTTTTTTTTGGTATATATGAAAATATATGGGAATGAGAACAGAAAAGATCCAACGTTACTACCTTCTCTTTCCGCGTGCCTGAAGTTAATGCACAACACCATCTACATCACATGAGTTTTGTTTACATCTTTAATAATAAATAAAAATATATTATATATATGGCCAGGGTACGACAACAAAACCAAGCCCACCCCGAATCAAGAAAACCACTATTGAACCGACCCCTATAGGAGCAGGTTGAGTGAGGTCCCGTTTAAACCCGACCCATTGCTATCCTTTTTTTTTTTTGGAAGTTTTCTTTTTAAAAAACCAATCTATCAAATTTGTTATTTATGATCACTTGTCGAATTCTCCAAATTTTAGCTTGATGTTTGTGAAACAAGGTGGGAGATGGCTTGTGAAGAATTAATATATCCCAAAATGTTTGAATATATAGGACATGAAATTTAATGTTTTCGTGTTTAATGGGTCGATAATCAATTTGGGCAGTTAGGATTAAAAATTAAGAGCTCATAAGTGTCACAACCCCGGACCGGGACCCCGTCCTAATTAGGCGTCGCGGCGCGGCGGGTTAGAAAATTCCACCCCCGCACACGCTAATTAGTTTCCCACAAGTTTCTGCGGTGAGGATTCCACATGAATCACACACATTGATAGATTTGCGGAAGCGTGTAACAAACACATAACTAAATCACCTTCAAGAGAGAGAATATATATGTATTCACATACTCATGTCACAGAGAGAGAAACATCACTACCATACCCACAATTTAAGTTAAGGTTTACATCACACCAAAGATAAGGTTAATTTTACATATTTCCCAAAAGAACAAGCCAACAATGGCTAATAACAAAGTCCCAAAATAAAAGCTAGATGTTCCCCCAAAATGATACACATCTCGTACCCTAACCCGATGCCTATATGACATCGTTGGGCTGCCACTCTTGCCCAACGGGCTGCTCAACTATTGCCTTCTCGTGCTCCTTCCCAGGGGCAACATTATATAGATCTGAGTACAAAAAACGAAGAGTCAGATACGACAGTCTGGCAGGTAATTTAATCAAGTATAATAATGCTATAAATCCATAATTTGCAATTTATAAAATAAATACGATGGAAAGAAACCAAATAGAAGGAGTAATTCAAAACAGTATCCTTCATAAAGTCACATGATAAATCACGATAAACATTTGAAACAAACCTTGGCAACCACACAAAGTTATGTTCTCTGTCACACAAGGTAACGAGAGCACTCACAATATAGATTATATGTCACACAAGGTGAAAGGAGCACACACGATTATAACTCAGTATAGCTGGGCATCACTCATGAGTTCCGCCGCGGAACGGGCTAAATAAACACGCACGATATTCTAAACTGCAGTTGCCACGAAGTATTTAATGATCCAAGGCGGTTGATTAGACCGACAAGGTTGTTCAAGCTTAGTGGTGCCGACAAGAACATAAATACACACTAACTTTCAAAACCATGCTTGCTACGTTTAAATTCGGAAACTACTCACACTCCATCAAGGACACACACCGACTCACAAGAATTCACGAATAGTAGTCCCGACGCGATGTGTATGAAAATACGGTTCATGCATTGAATCACAAAACGAGGTTTTAGGTTTAGAAATCACAAATTCATTTTACAATTCCTCACCAGTTCCTTGGGACTGTAACTATTAAGTTAATATACACTTTGAGGTCTCATGTCATTTATTCTTTTAGGTGGTGCCCAAATTTTAACGGCATTTAAGATATCAATCTTTACCCATCGACTAGGAAGGGTCCAAAAAAATTGGGATTGAAAACTCCACTTACCTCTTCATTTTAAAAATTCTGGATCAAGTCGGTCACCTCTCAGGGATCGGAAGAATATAGATTGAGTGGGCCACGAAGAAAGTCAAAAGCGATTCAGCAGATTTTCAAATTAATTTAAAAGTTAAGCCAGCTGTAAACTCTTCCGCGTACAATGGAAAGTTCGAGTTCAACGGCTGTATTTTTCCGCGTAGCGCTCCGGCACGCCTCATTTGGCTATTTCCCACACTGTAGCTGCTATAACTCCCTTGCTTCTTCTCTTCTCACACTCTTCTCCAGTGGAATGCGATCGATGGTTCTCGCTCGTTTTGATGTCATCTTCTCCAGTAGAATGCGATCGATGGCTCTCCCTTGCAGTGTCTCTCGTGTGAGCCTTGATTCTCTGCTGCTAAAGGTAAGGAGATTGGGTTTTCCCCCACAAAACCTTCTTCTGCTTTTCGATGTTTTGGGATAATGTGTGTATGTTTTCTAGAATCTAGGGTTGTCTATAATTTTTCGTGCACAGAGTGTGAATCTAGGGTTTTCTAGAATGTTTTCTGCACAGAGTGTGAATCTAGCGTTTTCTATAATGTTTCGTGCACAGAGTGTGAATCTAGGGTTTTCTAGCATATTTTCTGCGCAGAGTGTGAATCTAGGGTTTTCTAGAATGTTTTGTGCACAGTGTGTTATTCAATTCCAGTTAGAGATTGCCCCTCTGATTATGGAAATTGGGATTTTCGTGGGTTCATGTGGATTGAATTAATCGCTATCTGTTTCACGGTGCTTTTGGGCAGTTTGGAGATACATATACACGACATTGCCAATTTTGATTTGGGACAGTGAAACTGATAAAGTATTTTGAAAATTCTAAATGGAACAACAGATAAACACTCTGTGGTGGCAAGCAGCTACCCCTTGGAAGAGTGGGTGGATCCGATGGTAAGCAGGTAGCTGCAGTAGGTGGTACTGGGATTTGGGAGTCAAAATAGTTGGTTGCAAGTACAGGAACCGAGGTTGAGGAATGGATGGATTGTAGAGGGGCTGAGTTTAAGTGGAGAAAATGCTGGAGACCGGTGGATCTAGACTCAGTCAGGGCTTGGTACATATTTGCATTTAGAGAAGATGACGACCATATGTAAGGTACAATTTTTTACTAGCAACATGTGAAGTGCAAAATAACTAATATAAGAGAGATCTCCAGATATCTATCATAACCTAACCAAGTCACATATATCCTAACAGATCCTAATTTGTTCTAGGACTGTTCTAAAACCATAAAATGTAATGAAGTCACAGTGTAGCAGAGAGAACAATCAATATTTACCCAATGCATTTGGTTGTGAAGCTAGGTTGTCCTAGCCCGGATAATCTTATATGATTTTTCCTTTTTCAGCATGTATGGGTGATTTTAGTGAGACACGGTCATTTTCTTGGGCACATTCATGACTTTGTCAACACTACAGCCCTGGGCTCAGATGATATGACTCGAAATTGTTGAAAACACAGTCCTTCTGGTGAGTTAACTTGCACTTGGTGAAAAATGAGTCACGCCTTTAAACTGAGATTTTTTAATTGTATTTTCATTTTCATTATAAAGGTTTCACCAAAAATGCATGCAAGCTTTATTTATCGCTGATTTCCTGATAATTTGCATTTCATATGTGTATACTAAACATCGAATCAAATCCCAGCCAAAAATAGATCCAACTTAACTGTTGGAGGTACATTGAGCCGCTTGTGATTTGGTTGAGCTGACTAAGTTTGCAAGTAAGAAGCTGCAAGTAATGGAGGAAAAGAAGCTGCGGAAATTCCAACTGAGCAGCAGATGGAGGAGAAACAGTAAGGATGTGAATTGAAAACAGTACTATTTTAAATGATTTCTCCCTTTGGTTTATTGGTGTATGCTGATGCCAGCTTATGTTATGGTTTGGTCCTTCTTGATCAATTTCATTTACCATGTGGGGAATATGTTACCCTTGAAACATTTGTGCCCTTGATGGATGAGATAGACAATAGGTCTAGTAATTGATCATAGTCATCAAAGCCTTGTCCCAACTATGTTGAGGTCAACTGCATGAATTCGGTATGGCCATTCTAGTTTATCCTAGGCTAAATCCTCGTATAGGTTGCACTTCTTCCAATCTATCCGCATAGCTTTCATACATATCCACTTTGACCTATCCGTTTCCTTGAGTGGCCATCAACCTATATAGAAAAACTTTCCCTCGTAGGCGCTGTTGCTAGCCTTCGTAATTGATATTCTTCTCTATTATCAATTAGCAAACTGCTTTATGGAATTAATGCATCAACATGGGCCAGGTTTCAGAAGTTCATAAATTAAATGGAAGGAAACAGAACAGGAAAGAAACCGACTTGTGATTGAGAAGCCACTTAACGAGAGCTATTTCATCATGTTTGAAGTATTATGTGTGAAAAGGTGTTTTTTGGTAGTTTCTAGCATGCTTTCTTCTGGGTTATTGTTCAGTTCTTGGAGTTGGAGTCAGGGCCTTCCTCTGGGAGCTACGAAAAATTACCTGATATTCCGATTTCCCAATTTATTTCTTTCATTCTTTGGCCACAAATTATAAAGTCGATGATATTGCCTTAGATTGTAAGACAAAATGGAAAATGGGATGGTGAAGTACAATCTGTTATGGACGTGATTGCATATGGCGGAGTACAATCTAAGTCAGTAATAAACTGGTGATTATGGAAATTGGGATTTTTGTGTGTTCATGTGGATTGAATTAATGGCTATCTGTTTCACTGTGCGTTTGGGCAGTGTAGGAATTGAAGATTATATTGGGTGGGATTCTTCTTCCTCCTTTGGAGTTTGGAGATGCATATACACGACATTGCCAATTTTGATTTGGGACAGTGAGACTGATGAAGTAAAAAGTCATCGCATTGAAAGCCTTGGCCATCAAATCAGTGGTTGGCTTGAGGAGTTTTACTCGAGGATTCCGAACCACTCAAATTCTTGTTAAGGGAGTCTGCATTGAAATTCTTCAAGTGCAAATTTTTGAAAGGCATTTTGGGATTTTAAAATTTTGAGTATTCTATGGACCATTTTTTTTAGCTATTTCACTTTTAGCTGTTTTTTGCAAACAGGCATAAGAATCAGAAGCTATGTGCGACCAGATTATCTCTACATATTTTGAGAGCTTCAATCTTACATTAGGGTCTAGAGATTTTGAGAGCTTCAATCTTACATTGGTGGCGTTGTGATCAGGTTAGAGAACTTCTTTTCTCCTTCATTGTTGTAGTTTCTTCTTTATTTATTTATTATTCTATCTAGTGATTATTTTGATTTCTTGTGACTGTCTATTAGATAGGTAGATTTTATTTTATTTTATTTTTTGTTTAATTTTAGAAATTCTCCATAGCTGAATTTTCTCTCGCGGGAGTCCCGCCATGCGTGAAACCTCATCTTTGCCTCCTCTGCATTAAAGGCAGCCCTAAGGTTTCATGCATGGCCCTTTATGGATGCCCGCGGAAGAAAGTAGGGGAGATTAACTATACATTTTTATATTGCTCTCTTATATATATATATATATATATATAGACGAGAATTCTATATAATTCTTTGCAAGTGATGGTAGATATTAATGTTTAACCGTACCTTTTTATTAATTACATTTTTATATTTTTTAATGACAATTCTGTATAACTCCTTGCAAGTGATGGTTGATGTTAATGTTTAATTGTACCTTTTTTTCATATTTAGATGATAATTCCGTATAATTCTTTGCAAGTGATGGTTGATATTGATGGAAGGTTATATGGATTGGTTCCCCTCATTAGTGTCTAACTATTCAACATTTATTATACTGTACTATAATAATTATTTTTTCTTTTATATTTTTTAGTTTTCATGGCATATTTGGTGACTTGAACAAGCTAGATGCATAAATTTTACACTTGATTGGCTGTTACTGAGTACTACCCCATTGGAATGCTAGTTTGTCCCATGCAATTGTTTATTGTTATAATTCTTTCAATAACAACCCCTTGATGACCCTGAATTCCAGTCAACTATCTTTAAAAAACAATGAATTCCCGAGTCAACTACAATTAACTCATCATTACATACATTCGACATACGGGAAAAAAAATGGTCTAACCAATGATGCCATAGATTATTTTAATCTAAAACAACTTTAGTTAACCAACAACTTTCTCACGTCCATCAACCACAACCACAATGATTTATTCCAACTTTTCATAGACATCTATCTAACAACCCTTGATCACCAGAATTTATAGGGACAACTGAAATAACTCATGACCACTTACATCCAAAACGCGAAACAAACCATTGTCTCTCATTCCTTAGAATTTATAATCTCAACCAACAACCGTTGGTCAAATACATTCATGACTAAGCAAATGGCAACCATCATCGATCACTTATCACAAATCATAAATAACATTTGAAGACTATGATCGATTATTTAGATTTATCACCATAATTATAGGCGACAAAACTATACGTCTTTGCCAATCAAGGGGTATCAAACGAGCTAAGGCTGACATTTTTTTTTTAGTTTTAATCCATGATGACCTATGCTGAGTTGTATTGGCTCTGTGATATTCCAGTTTTACAAAACTCTTGCCGCATGGAATTTCAACTTGTGTTTGATTTATCAGTTTTTTTTTTCTTTTTGAAAGATCAGCTTTTTTTGAATTATAAATTTTTTTTGAAAGATCAGCTGTTTTTTTGGAAAGATTTTTTTTTTGAAAGATAAGCCTTTTTTTTTGGAACGGTCAGGGTTTATTTTATTTTATTTTAAGATCAGTTTTTTTTTTTTTGAAATATATTCATATTTTGAAATATAAGGTTTTTTTTTAAATAAAAGCTTTTTTTTTGTGAATTTTTTTTTTTGAAACAAAAGTTTATTTTTTTTTTGAAAGATCAGTTTTTTTTTTATTTTAAATATAAGTTTTTTTAAATGTAAGTTTTTTTTTTAAAGATAACCTTTTGTTTTTTTTTTTTTTGAAAGATAAGCTTTTTCTGACTAACAACCTTCTCACATCAACCACGAACTCTCACGAACATCAGCTATTACAACAACTATAAATTTTTATTTTTCTCAGACTTCTCCAATTAACAACCCTTGACGATCTTGAATTTCCAGAGACTCCTAAAATAACCCATGCACACTTACATCAGAACTATGAAATACTAACAACAGTCGCTTATTCTTACAATTGATAATCTCAACCAATGATCTTTTTGTCAACTACTTTCATAATTGAGAAAAATAATCACCAGCGATCACTTCGCACAAGTCATAAACAACATTAGTAGACTATGATCGATGATTCAGACTTCTCTCCATAGCCATCGGTGACAAAACCAACTGTTGGTCAAATAGTTTCATGATTTAGCAAATGACAACCATCATTGATCACTTATCAAAAATCATAAACAACGTTTGAAGACTATGATCGATTATTCAGACTTATCACCACAATATAGGTGACAAAACTATACATCTTTGCCAATCAAGGGGTGTCAAACCAGCAAAGGATGACATTTTTTTTCAGTGTTAATCCATGATGACCTATAATGAGTTGTATTGGCTTTGTGAAATTTGAATTTTACAAAACTCTTGCCGTGTGGAATTTCAACTTGTCTTTAAAAGATCAGCTTTTTTCAAAATATAATTTTTTTTCTTGGAAGATTAGCTTGTTTTGAAAGATCAGCTGTTTTATGGAAAGATAAGGTTTTTTTTTTTTTTTGGAAGAACAACCTTTATTTTAAAGATTAGCTGTTTTATGCAAAAATCAGATTTTTTTTGAAATATATGCTTGTTTTGAAATGTAATTTTTTTTTTTGAAATATAAGCTGTATTTTTGAAGATAAGTTCTTTTTTGAAAGATCAGTTTGTATTAAAATATAAGTTTTTTTTTTAAAGATAAGCTTTTTGTTTCGAAAGATCAGTTTCTGTTTTTCGAAAGATCAGCTTTGTTTTTTTAAATATAAGTCTTTTTTTTTTTTATAAATTACAAGCTTTGTTTGCAACATATATATATATATATATTTATACATTTTTTTTTGAAAGATAGGCTTTTTTCGAGCAACAACCTTCTCAAATCAACCCTTAACTCTCACGAACATCAACTATTACAACGATTATGAATGTTTATTTTTCTCTAACTTCTCCAATTAACAACCCTTGATGGTCTTGAATTTCAAGGGACTATTAAAATAACCCATGCGTACTGACATCCACATTGTGAAACACTAACAATAGTCACTTATTCTTAGAATTAATAATCTCAACCATTGAACTTTTGTCAAATACTCTCAGGATTGAGAGAATTAACCACCAGCGATCACTTCTCACAAATCATAAACAACGTCATCAAAATATGATCGATGATTCAGACTTCTCTCCATAGCCATGGGCAACAAAACCAGCCGTTGGTCAAATACTTTTATGATTAAGCAGATGACAACCATCATTGATCATTTATCACAAATCATAAACACTGTTTGAAGACTATGATCGATTATTTAGACTTATCACCACAATTATAGGTGACAAAACTATACTTCTTTGCCAATCAAAGGGTCTCGAACCAATCAAAGGGTCTCAAACCAGTTAAGGATGACATTTTTTTTTATAGTTTTAATCCATGATGACCTATGCTGAGTTGTATTGGCTTTGTGATATTCCAATTTTACTAAACTCTTGTTGCGTGGAATTTTAACTTGTGTTTGAAATGTCGGGTTTTTTTTTTTTTGAAAGATCAATTTTTTTTAGAAAGATACGCTTTTTTTGAAATAGAAGTTTTTCCTTTGAAACATCAGTTTTTTTTTTTTTTTTTTTGAAATATGCTTGTTTTGAACTATAAATTTTGTTTTTGAAATATAATCTTTTTTGTGAAAGATAAGTTTTTATTTTTGAAAGATCAACTTTTCATGAATGATCAGGTTTTTTAAAAATATAAATTTTTTCAACTATAAGCTTTTTTTTAAGGATAAGATTTTTTTTTATTGAAAGACCGGTTTTCTTGTTTTAAAAGATCAACTTATCCGTCTTTGCCAATCAAGGGGTCTCAAACCATCTAAGGATGGTATTTTTTTTAGTTTTAAACCATGATGACCTATGCTGAGTTGTATTGGCTTTGTGATATTCCAATTTCACAATACTCTTGCCGTGTGGATTTTTAACTTGTGTTTGAAAGATCAGGTTTTCTTTTTTTGAAAGATCAGCTTTTTTTGAAATAGCATTTTTTTTTTTTGAAAGATATGCTTGTTTTGAAAGATCAGCTTTTTTTTTGAAAGATCAATTTATTTTCGAAATCTATGCTTGTTTTGGAATATAATTTTTTTTGAAATATAAGTTGTTTTTTGAAAATATAAGTTTTTTTTAAAGATTAGCATTTTTTTTTCAAAGATCAGCTTTTTTTTTTTTGAAATATAAGCTTTGTTTGAAAGATAAGCTTCTTTTTTTTTTTCCGAAAGATAAGCTTTTTGTGACCAACAACCTTCTCACATCAGCCATTAACTCTCATGAACATCAACTATTACAATGACTATAAATTTTTATTTTTCTCAGACGCCTCCAATTAACAACCCTTCACGATCTTAAATTTCCAGGGACTTCTAAAATTACCCATGGACGCTTACATCCAAAGTTCCAAATTGTGAAGCAATAACAACAGTCGCTTATTCTTACGATTGATAATCTCAACCATTGATCTTTTGTCATACTCATGATTGAGAAAAATAACCACCAGCGATCACTTCTCACAAGTCATAACAACGTCAGTAGACTATGATCGATGATTCGGACTTCTCTCCATAGTCATCGACGATAAAACCAATCGTTGTTCAAATAGTTTCATGATTAAGCAAATAACAACCATCATTGATCACTTATCAAAAATCATAAAGAACGTTTGAAGACTATGATCGATTATTCTGACTTATCACCACAATTATAGGAGACAAAACTATACATCTTTGCCAATCAAGGGTTGTCAAACCAGCTAAGGATGACATTTTTCTTTAGTTTTAATCCATGATGACCTATGATGAGTTGTATTGGCTTTGTGATATTCCAATGTTACAAAACTCTTGCCGTGTGGAATTTCAACTTGTGTTTAAAAGATCATTGAAAGAACATCTTTTTTTTTGAAAAATTGGCTGTTTTTAAAATATAAGGCTTTTTTAAAGATAGGCTTTTTTTTTTTGAAAGATCAGTTTTTGTTTTTTAAAGCTAAGCTTTGGTTTTTATTTTATTTTATTTTATTTTAATATAAGCTTTGTTTGAAAGATAATCTTTTTTTTTTTTGAGAGCAACAACCTTCTCACATCAACCATTAGCTCTAACAAACATTGACTATTACAACGACTATGAATGTTTATTTTTCTCTTACTTCTCCAGTTAGCAACCCTTGATGATCTTGAATTTCGAGGGACTCCTAAAATAACCCATGCATACTTACATCCAAACTACAGTCGCTTATTCTTAGAATTGATAATCTCAACCATTGATCATTTGTCAAATACTCATGATTGTGAAAATTAACCACCGGCGATCACTTCTCACAAATAAAAAACAACGTCATCAAACTATGATCGATGATTCAGACTTCTCTCCATAGCCATAGGCGACAAAACCAACCGTTGGTCAAACACTTTCATGATTAAGCAAATGACAACCATCATTGACAACCAACCGTTGGACAAGTACTTTCATGATTGAAGCAAATACAACGACCAATGATTGCTTATCACAAATCATAAACATCCATCAACGAGTATGATGGATTATTTAGTCTTATCCCGCAATTATGAACTGCAAAACTGTACATCTTTGCCTATCTATGGGCATCGAATCAACTATGGACGACGTGCACATTTTTCAGTCCATTACATCTACTGTTTCAATCCGTGACGACCTCACCGGAGTCGTAATGGGCTTTTGATATTCTATTCTGATGAGTTCTGGGCGTGCGGAGTTCTTACTTGTGTCTGGATGATAGAAGACCTTGACAGACCCAAAATTACAATACAAGCGATCTTCGCATGCCAACGATGGCTACAAAATTTTATGCTCCGTGCTTCGAAGCATAATGTTGGATTTGTAAACTCACCAATAATATCAACCCACGATGACCTTGAATTCCCGAGTCAACCAGGTTAGTCATGATTATTTTCTTCATTTATGCAAAACAATACTTCTTTAGGAATCCAAAGGAATTGTAACCAACGAAGGACGTCAAATGATCAGTTCCTACAAGTAATGGATGTCCTTTCAGATTCTGTTAACTTCTTCTGACTTGTCATCACGATTATCGACGGCATACTATAAATCTTTGCCAATCACTTGGAATCGAACCAACCAAGGATGACATACTCTTCTTTCAATCCATGACCACCTTAGTTTTAATTCTTGACGACCTAACATCGGTGATTCAGACTTATCTCCATAGCCATGTCGACGAAACCAACCGTTGGTCAAACACTTTCATGATTAAGCAAATGACAACCATCATTGATCAGTTGTCAGAAATTAGAAACAACGTTTGAAGACTATGATCGATTATTAAGAGTTATCGCCACAATTATAGGCGACAAAACTATAATTCTTTGCCAACCAAGGGGTGTCAAACCAGCTAAGGATGACATTTTTTTTTAGGTTTAATCCATGATGACCTATGCTGAGTTGTATTGGCTTTGTGATATTCCAATTTTACATAACTTTTGCTGTGTGGAATTTCAACTTGTGTTTAAAAGTTGTGCTCATTTCAAAATATAATTTTTTTTTCTTGGAAGATCAGCTTGTTTTGAAAGATCAACCGTTTTATGGAAACATAAGTTTTTTTTTTTTTTTTTTTTTAAAGATCAATTTTTTATTTTGAAATATATGCTTGTTTTGAAATATAAGTTTTTTTTTTTCAAAATATAAGCTTTTTTGCTAAAGGTAAATTTTATTTTTGAAAGATCATTGGTTTTTGAAAGGTAAGCTTTTTTTTAGAAACAAAAGCTTTTTTTTAGAAACTTAAGCTTGTTTTGAAAGATCAGCTTTTTTTATGGAAAGATTATATATATATTTTTTGAAGCATCAGTTTATTTTGAAATATATGCTAGTTTTGAAATGTAATTTTTTTTTTTTTTTGAAATATAACCTGTTTTTTGATAGATAAGTTCTTTTTTGAAAGATTAGTTTATTTTAAAATATAATTTTTTTTAAAGATTAGCGTTTTTGTTAGAAAGATGAGTTTTTGTTTTTCGAAAGATCAGCTTTGTTTTTTGACATATAAGTCTTTTTTTTAAATATAAGCTTTGTTTGAAACATAATCTTTTTTTCTTTCTTTTTGAAAGATAGGCTTTTTCTGAGCAACCTCATTCTCACATCAACCATTAGCTCTCACGAACATCAACTATTACGACCATGAATGTTTATTTTTCCCAGACTTCTCCAATTAACAACCCTTGATGATCTTGAATTTCGAAGGACTCCTAAAATAACCCATGCATACTTACATCCAAATTGTGAGACACTAACAACAGTAGCTTATTCTTAGAATTGATTATCTCAACCATTGATCTTTTGTCAAATATTCTCATGATTGAGAAAATTAATTGCTAGCAATCACTTCTTAGAAATTATAAACAACGTCATGAAACTATGATCGATGATTCAGACTTCTCTCCCTAGCCAGGGCAACAAAACCAACCGTTGGTCAAACACTTTCATGATTAAGCAAATGACAACCATCATTGATCACTTCTCAGAAATCATAAACAATGTTTGAAGACTATGATCGATTATTCATTCTTATCACCACAATTATAGGCGACAAAACTATGCATCTTTGCCAATCGAAGGGTCTCAAACCAGCTAAGGATGACATTTTTTTTTAGTTCTAATCCATGATGACCTATGTGGAGTTGTATGGGCTTTGTGATATTCGAATTTTACAAAACTCATTCCGCGTGGAATTTCAACTTGTGTTTGACACATCGGGTTTTTTTTTTTTTTTGGAACATCATTTATTTTTTTGAGAGATTAGATTTTTTTGAAATATATGTATTTTTTTTGAAAGATCAGTTTCTTTTAGAATGATAAGCTTGTTTTGAAACATCAGCTCTTTTATGGAAAGATCAGTTTTATTTTATATTTAATATATGCTTGTTTTAAAAAAAAAATATTTTTTTGGAAATATGAGATGTTTTGTGAAAGATAAATTCTTTTTTGAAATTATAGTTTTTTTTTTTTTAAGATAAGATTTTTTTTTGAAAGATCAGTGGTTTTTTTTTTTTTTTTTTTTTTTTTTTTTTTTTTTTTTTTTTTTTTGAAATATAAGCTTTGTTGGAAAGATAAGTTTTTTTTTTTTTAATTTATGAAAAATAAGGTTTTTCTAACCAACTACCTTCTCTTGTCAACTTTTATTTTTCTCGAACTTCTCCAATTAACAACCCTTGGTGATCTTGAATTTCCAAGGACACCCAAAATAACCCATGCCTACTTACATCTAAATTGCGAAACACTAACAACAGGCACTTATTCCTAGAATTGATATTCTCAACGATTGATCATTTGACAAATACTCTCATGATTGAGAAAAATAACCACCAACGATCACTTCTCACAAATCATGAACAATGCCAGCATACTATAATGGATGATTCAGACTTCTCTCCATAGCCATGGGCGACAAAACCAACCTTTGGTCAAATGCTTTCATGACTGAGTAAATGTCAAACACCAGCGATCACTTCTCACATCAAATATTCTCTCTCACGACTATCAACGATAACAACAACGATTCATAGCTAATAGTCCTAGAGGTCTCCAATTAATATTGCTCGATGACCATGACCGAAATAGCTTCTGACCACTTAAATCCAAAATGAGAAACACCTACGGTCAGTTATTCCAAGAATCTATATTCTCAACCAACAACCCTTGGACAAGTACTTTCATGATTTAAGCAAATACAACGACCAATGATTGCTTATCACAAATCATAAACATCCATCAATGAGTATGATGGATTATTCAGTCGTATGACC
Source organism: Persea americana (assembly GCA_029852735.1). Lineage (NCBI taxonomy): Eukaryota > Viridiplantae > Streptophyta > Magnoliopsida > Laurales > Lauraceae > Persea > Persea americana. The sequence continues at coordinate 91,310,368 of CM056810.1, forward strand.
GCTATTATCAGCTGCAAAACTGTACATCTTTGCCTGTCTATGGGAATCGAATCAACTATGGACGACATACGCATTTTTCAGTCCATTACATCTACTGTTTCAATCCGTGACGACCTCACCGGAGTCGTAATGGGCTTTTGATATTCTATTCTGATGAGTTCTGGGCGTGCGGTGTTCTTACTTGTGTCTGGATGATAGAAGACCTTGACAGACCCAAAATTACAACACAAGCGATCTTCGCATGCCAACGATTGCTACAAAATTTTATGCTCCGTGCTTCGAAGCACAATGTTGTATTTCTAAACTCACCAATAATATCAACCCAAGATGACATTGAATTCCCGAGTCAACCTATTCGTCTTGGTTATTTACTTCATTCATGCAAATCAGTTCTTTAGGAATCCAAAGGAATTGTAACCAACGAACGACGTCCAATGATCACTTCTCACAAATCATGGACGTCCTTTCTGATTCTGTTGAGTTCTTCTGACTTGTCATCACGATTATCGATGGCATACGATAAATCTTTGCCAATCACCTGGCATTTGAACCAACCAAGGATGACATACTCTTCTTTCAATCCATGACAACCTTGGTTTTAATTCTTGACGACCTAACATCGGTGATTCAGACTTCTCTCCATAGCCTTGGCGACGAAACCAACCGTTGGTCAAACACTTTCATGATTAAGCAAATGACAACCATCATTGATCACTTATCAGAAATCATAAACAATGTTTGAAGACTATGATCGATTATTCATACTTATCACCACAATTATAGGCAACAAAACTATACTTCTTTGCAAATCAACGGGTTTGAAACCAGCTAAGGACGACATTTTTTTTATAGTTTTAATCCATGATGACCTATGCCGAGTTGTGTTGGCTTTTTGATATTCCATTTTTACAGAACTCTAGCCGTGTGGAATTTCGACATGTCTTTAAAAAATGAGTTTTTTTTATTTTTATTTTTATTTTTATTTTTTGACAGATCAGATTTTTTTGGAATAGAAGTTTTTTTTTTCTTAAAGATCAGCTGTTTTATAAAGATCAGATTTTTTTTTGAAGGATCAGTTTTTTTTTTTATAAAGTTCTCTTGTTTTGAAATAAATTCTTTTTTGAAATATAAGGTGTTTTTTGAAAGATAAGCTCTGTTTTGAAACAATAGTTTTTTTTTTTTAATAAGTTTTTTTTTATTCCTTTTTTTTTTTTTCAAAGATCAGCTTTTTTATTTTTCTTGGACTTCTCCAATTATCAAACCTTGGCGATCTTGAATTTTTAGAGACTCCTAAAATAACCCATGGACACTTGCATCCAAACTGTGAAACAGTAACAACAGTCTTTTGTTTTATGATTGATAATCTCTACCATTGATCTTTTGTCAAATACTCTCATGATTGAGAAAAATGACCACCTGTAATCACTTCTCCCAAGTCATAAACAATGTCAGCAGACTATGATCGATGATTCAGACTTCTGTGCATAGCCATCGGCGACAAAACCAACCGTTGGTCAAATAGTTTCATGATTAAGCAAATGGCAACCATCATTGGTCACTTATCAAAAATCATAAACAACGTTTGAAGACTATGATCGATTATTCTGACTTATCACCACAATTATAGGAGACAAAACTATAGATCTTTGCCAATCAAGGGGTGTCAAACCAGCTAAGGATGACATTTTTTTAGTTTTAATCCATGATGACCTATGATGAGTTGTATTGGCTTTGTGATATTCCAATTTTACAAAACTCTTGCCGTGTGGAATGTCAACTTGTGTTTAAAAGATCATTTTTTTTTTTTTTTTGAAAGATCAGCCTTTTTTAAAACATAATTCTTTTTTGTTGGAAGATCAGCTGTTTTATGGAAAGATCTTTTTTTTTTTTTTTTTTTGATAGAACAACTTTTGTTTTTAAAGATCAGTTTTGTATTTTTTGAAATATATGCTTGTTTTGAAATATAAGTTTTGTTTTTGAAATATAATCTTTTATGTGAAAGATATATTTTTGTTTTGAAAGATAATCATTTTTTTGAAAGATTGGCTTGTTTTAAAATATAAGGTTTTTTTTTTTAAATAGTTTTTTTTTTTTTTTTTGAAAGATCAGTTTTTTTTTTTTTTTTTTTAAGATAATCTTTGTTTTTTTTGAAATATATGCTATTTCTGAGCAACAACCTTCTCACATCAACCATTAACTCTTACGAACATCAACTATTAGAACGACTATGAATGTTTATTTTTCTCTTACTTCTCCAATTAGTAACCCTTGATGATCTTGAATTTCGAGGGACTCCTAGAATAACCCTTGCATAGTTACATCCAAATTGTAAAACACAGACAACAGTCGCTTATTCAGAGAATTGATAATCTCTATCATTGATCATTTGTCAAATACTCTTATGATTGTGAATATTAACCACCAGCGATCACTTCTCACAAATCATAAACAACGCCATCAAACTATGATCGATGATTCAGACTTCTCTCCATAGCCATGGGCGACAAAACCAACCGTTGGTCAAACACTTTCATGATTAAGCAAATGACAACCATCATTGATCACTTATCACTAATCATAAACAACGTTTGAAGACTATGATCGATTTTTCTGACTTTTCAGCACAATTATAGGGGACAAAACTATACATCTTTGCTAATCAAAGGGTCTCAAACTAGCTAAGGATGACATTTTTTTTTAGTTTTAATCTATGATGCCCTATGCTTAGCGTTGGTCAAACACTTTCATGATTAAGCAAATGACAACCATCATTGATCACTTATCACTAATCATAAACAACGTTTGAAGGCTATGATCGATTTTTCTGACTTTTCAGCACAATTATAGGCGACAAAACTATGCATCTTTGCTAATCAAAGGGTCTCAAACTAGCTAAGGATGACATTTTTTTTTTAGTTTTAATCCGTGATGACCTATGCTTAGTTGTATTGGTTTTGTGATATTCCAATTTTACAGAACTTTTGCCGAGTGGAACTTCAACTTGTGTTTAAAAGTTGTGCTTATTTCAAAATATAATTTTTTTTCTTGGAAGATCAGCTTGTTGTGAAAGATCAGCTGTTTTATGGACACATTAGTTTTTATTTTTTTGAAAGAACAACCTTTTTTTTTAAAGATCAGTTTTTTTTTTTTTTTGTTTTTGAAATACATGCTTGTTTTGAAATATCTGCTTTTTTTTTTTTTTATAAAGATATGCTTGTTTTGAAAGGTCAACTCTTTTATGGAAAGATCAGTTTTTTTTTTTTAATATATGCTTCTTTTGAAATACATTTTTTTTTTTTGAAATATGAGATGTTTTGTGAAAGATAAGTTCTTTTTTGAAATTATAGTTTTTATTTAAGATATAACTTTTTTTTTAAAGAAAAGTTTTGTTTTTTGAAAGATCAGTGTTTTTTTTTTTTTGAAATATAAGCTTTGTTTAAAAGATAAGTTTTTTTTTTATAATTTATGAAAAATAATGTTTTTCTCACCAACAACCTTCTCACATCAACCCTTAACTGTCACGAACATCAACTGTTACAGCGGCTATAAAATTTTATTCTTCTCAGACTTCTCCAATTAACAACCCTTGGTGATCTTGAATTTCCTAGTACAGCTAAAATAACCCATGCGTACTTAGATCCAAATTGTGAAACACTAACAATAGTCCCTTATTCTTAGATTTGATATTCTCAACAATTGATTGTTTGACAAATACTCATGATTGAGAAAAATAACCACCAACGATCACTTCTTGCAAATCATAAACAATTTCAGCAGATATGATCGATGATTCAGACTTCTCTCCCTAGCCATGGGCGACAAAACCAACCTTTGGTCAAATGCTTTCATGATTGGCAAATGACAAACACCAGCGATCACTTCTCACATCAAATATTCTCTCACGACTATCAACGACATCAACAACGATTCATAGCAAATAGTCCTAGAGGTCTCCAATTAACATTGCTCGATGACCATGACGAAAATAGCTCCTGACCACTTAAATCCAAAATGAGAAACACCTACGGTCAGTTATTCCAAGAATCGATATTCTCAACCAAGAACCATTGGACAAGTTCTTTCATGTAAATCCAAAATGAGAAACTCTTGCCATGTGGAATTTCAACTTGTGTTTAAAAGATCATTTTTTTTAAGGTCAGGTTTTTTTAAAATATAATTTTTTTTTTGTTGGAAGATCAATTGTTTTATGGAAAGATAATTTTTTTTTTTTGACAGAAAAACTTCTTTTTTAAAGATCAGTTTTTTTTCTTTGAAATATATGATTGTTTTGAAATATAAGTTTTGTTTTTGAAATATAATTTGTTATTTGAAAGATAATTTTATTTTGAAAGATCATCTTTTTTTTTTTGAAAGATTGGCTGTTTTTAAAATATAACCTTTTTTTTTTTTAAAGATAGCCATTTTTTTTTTTAAACATCAGTTTTTGGTTTTTAAAGATAAGCTTTCTTTTTGAAATATAAGCTTTGTTTGAAAGATAATCTTTTTTTTTTTTTTTTTTGGAAAGATAGGCTTTTTCTGTGCAACAACATTCTCAAATCAACCATTAGCTTCCACGAATATCAACTATTACAATGACTATGAATGTTTATTTTTTTCTTACTTCTCCAATTAGCAACCCTTGATGATCTTGAATTTTAAGGGACTCCTAAAATTACCCATGCATACTTACATCCAAATTGCAAAACACAAACATCCGTCTCTTATTCTTTGAATTGATAATCTCAACCATTGATCATTTGTCAAATACTCATGATTGTGAAAATTAACCACTCGCCATCACTTCTCACAAATCGTAAACAACGTCATCAAACTATGATCAAACATTAAGCTTTTATTTTTTTGAAAGAACAACTCCGTTTTAAAGATCAGTTTTTTTTTTGGAAATATATGCTTGTTTTGAAATTTAATTTTTGTTTTTAAAATATAAGCTTTTTTGTGAAAGATAATTTTATTTTTTGAAAGATCATCTTTTTTTGAAAGATAAGCTTTTTTTTTTAGAAAGTTAAGCTTGTTTTGAAAGATCAGCTGTTTTTTGGAAATATTTTATTTTGTTTTGTGAAGCATCTTTTTTTTTTTTTTTGGAATGCATGCTTGTTTTGAAATATAATTTTTTTTTTAAATATAAGATGTTTTTTGAAAGATAAGTTGTTTTTTGAAAGATAAGTTCTGTTTTAAAAGATTAATGTCTTTTAGAATATATGTTTTTTTAAATATAAGTTTTTTTGGAAGAAATGCGTTTTTGTTTGAAAAATCATTTTTTGTTTTTCGAAAGATCAGCCTTGTTTTTTGAAATATGAGTCTTTTTTTGAAATATAAGCTTTGTTTGAAACATAGGCTTTTTCTGAGCAACAACCTTCTCGCATCAACAATTAGAACGACAATGAATGTTTTTTGTTCTAAGACTTCTCCAATTAACAACCCTTGATGAGCTTGAATTTCGAGGGACTCCTAAAGTAGCCCATGCATACTTATATCCAAATTGTGAAACACTAGGAACAATAGCTTATTCTTAGAATTAATAATCTTAACCATTGATCTTTTGTCAAATACTCATGATTCAGAAAATTAACCACGAGCGATCACTTCTCACAAATTATAAACAACGTTATCAAACAATGATCGATGATTTAGACTTCTCTCCATAGCCATCGGCGAAAAAACCAACTGTTGGTCAAATACTTTCATGATTAAGCAAATGACAACCATCATTGATCACTTACTGCAAATCATAAACAACGTTTAATGACTATGATCGATTATTTAGACTTATGTCCATAATTATAGGCGACAAAACTATACATCTTTGCCAATCAAAGTGTCTCAAACCAGCTAAGGATGGCATTTTTTTTTTTTTTTAGTTTTAATCCATGATGACCTATGCTGAGTTGTATCGGCTTTGTGATATTCGAATTTTACAAAACTCTTGCCGCAAGGAATTTCAACTTGTGTTTGAAACGTCAGGTTTTATTTTGAAAGATCAGTTTTTTTTTACCAACACAAGATTTTTTTGAAGTATTAAGTTTTTTTTTTTTTTTGAAAAGTCTTCTGTTTTTAGAAAGATATGCTTGTTTTGAAAGATCAACTCTTTTATGAAAAGATCGTTTTTTTTTTATTTTAATATATGCTTGTTTTGAAATATAATTTATTTTTGAAATATAAGATGTTCTGTGAAAGAGATTCTTTTTTGAAATTATAGTTTTTTTTTTTAATATAACCTTTTTTAAAAGAAAAGCTTTTGTTTTGAAAGATCAGTGTTTTTTTTCTGAAATATAAGCTTTGTTTGAAAGATAGTTTTTTTTTTCTTTTAAATTATGGAAAATAAGGTTCTTCTCACCAACAACCTTCTCATATCAACAATTAACTCTCACGGACATCAACTGTTACGACGACTTTAAATTTTTATTTTTCTCAGACTTCTCCAATTAACAACCCTTGGTAATCTTGAATTTCCAAGGACACCTAAAATAACCCATGCCTACTTACATCTAAATTGTGAAACACTAACAGCAGTCGGTTATTCTTAGAATTGATATTCTCAACGATTGATCGTCTGACAAATACATTCATGATTGAGAAAAATAACCACCAACGATCAATTCTGAGTTCTCACAAATCATAAACAATGTCAGCAGACTATGATCGATGATTCAGACCTCTCTCCATAGCCATGGGCAGCAAAATCAATCTTTGGTCAAATGCTTTTATGATTGTGCAAATGACAAACACCAGCGATCACTTCTGACATCAAATGTTCTCTCTCACGACTATCAACGATAACAACTATTCATAGCAAATAGTCCTAGAGGTCTCCAATTAACATTGCTCGATGACCATGTGACCAAAATAGCTTCTGACCACTTAAATCCAAAATGAGAAACACCTACGGTCAGTTATTCCAAGAATCTATATTCTCAACCAACAACCCTTGGACAAGTACGCTTTTTCTGAGCAACAACTTTCTCACATCAACTATTACAACGACTATGAATGTTTATAGTTCTCAGACTTTTCCAAGTAACAACGCTTGATGATCTTGAATTTTGAGGGACTCCTAAAGCGACCCATGCATACTTACATCCAAATTGTGAAACACCAGGAACAGTAGCTTATTCTTAGAATTGATAATCTCAACTAACGATCTTTTTCCAGATACTCTTGATTCAGAAAATTAACTACGAGCGATCTCTTCTCACAAATTATAAACAACGTCATCAAACAATGATCGATGATTCAGGCTTCTCTCCATAGCCATTGGCGACAAAACCAATCGTTGGTCAAATACTTTCATGATTAAGCAAATGACAACCATCATTGATCACTTATCGCAAATCATAAACAACGTTTAATGACTATGATCGATTATTTAGACTTGCGTCCGTAATCATAGTCGACAAAACTATACATCTTTGCCAATCAAAGCGTCTCAAACCAGCTTAGGATGACATTTTTTTTTTAGTTTTAATCCATGATGACCTCTGTTGAGTTGTATCGGCCATGTGATATTCGAATTTTACAAAATTCGAATTTTACAAAACTCTTGCCGCGTGGAATTTCAACCTGTGTTTGAAACGTCAGGTTCCTTTTGAAAGATCAATTTTTTTTTAGAAACATAAGATTTTTTTTAAATGTAAGTTTTTTTTTTTTGAAAAGTTTGTTTGTTTTAGAAAGATTTGCTTGTTTTGAAAGATCAACTCTTTTATGGAAACATCAGGTTTTTTTTTTTTTTTTTAATATATGCTTGTTTTGAAGTATAATTTTTTTTTGAAATATAGGATTTTTTGTGAAAGACAAGTTCTGTTTTGAAATTATAGTTTTTTCTTTTAAATATAAACTTTTTTTTAAAGAAAAGCTTTATTTTTGAAAGATCAGTCGTGTTTTTTTTTTTTTTTTTTTTTGAAATATAAGCTTTGTTTGAAACATAATTTTTTTTAATTTATGAAAAATAAGTCTTTTCTCACCAACAACCTTCTCATATCAGCAATTAACTCTAACGAACATCAACTGTTACAATGACTATAAATTTTTATTTTTCTCAGACTTCTCCAATTAACAACCCTTGTGATCTTGTATTTCCAAGGACACCTAAAATAACCCATGCCTACTTACATCTAAATTGTGAAACACTAACAGCAGTCGCTTATACTTAAAATTGATATTCTCAACTTTTGATTGTCTGACAAATACATTCAGGATAGAGAAAAATAACCACCAGCGATCAATTCTCAGTGTTTTTTTTTTTTTTTTTTTGAAATACAAGCTTTGTTTGAGAGATAAGGTTTTTTTTTTTTTATTTATGAAAAATAAGGTTTTTCTCACCAACGACCTTCTCACATCAACCCTTAACTGTCACGAACATCAACTGTTACAATGGCTATAAATTTTTCTTCTTCTCAGACTTCTCCAATTAACCCTTGGTGATCTTGAATTTCCTAGTACACCTAAAATATCCCATGCGTACTTAGATCCAAATTGTGAAACACTAACCATAGTCGCTTATTCTTAGATTTGATATATTCAACGATTGATCGTTTGTCAAATACTCTCATGATTGAGAAAAATAACCACCAACGATCACTTCTTACAAATCATAAACAATGTCAGCAGATATGATCAATGATTCAGACTTCTCTCCCTAGCCATGGGCGACAAAACCAACCTTTGGTCAAATGCTTTCATGATTGGCAAATGACAAACACCAGCGATCGCTTCTCACATCAAATATTCTCTCTCACGACTATCAACGATATCAACAACGATTCATAGCAAATAGTCCTAGAGGTCTCCAATTAACATTGCTCGATGACCATGACGAAAATAGCTCCTGACCACTTAAATCCAAAATGAGAAACACCTAGGGTCAGTTATTCCAAGAACCGATATTCTCAACCAAGAACCATTGGACAAGTTCTTTCATGTAAATCCAAAATGAGAAACTCTTGCCATGTGGAATTTCAACTTGTGTTTAAAAGATCATTTTTTTTAAGGTCAGGTTTTTTTAAAATATAATTTTTTTTTTTTGTTGGAAGATCAGCTGTTTTATGGAAAGATAATTTTTTTTTGATAGAAAAACTTTTTTTTTAAAGATCAGTTTTTTCTTTGAAATATATGATTGTTTTGAAATATAAGTTTTGTTTTTGAAATATAATCTGTTATTTGAAAGATCATCTATTTTTGAAAGATTGGCTGTTTTTAAAATATAACCTTTTTTTTTAAAGATACGCATTTTTTTGAAACATCAGTTTTTGTTTTTTATCTTTATTTTTGAAATATAAGCTTTGTTTGAAAGATAATCTTTTTTTTTTGTTGTTGGAAAGATAAGCTTTTTCTGTGCAAAAACATTCTTACCTCAACCATTAGCTCTCACGAACATCAACTATTACAACGACTATGAATGTTTATTTTTTTCTTACTTCTCCAACTAGCAACCCTTGATGATCTTGAAGTTCGAGGGACTCCTAAAATAACCCATGCATACTTACATCCAAATTGAAAAACACAAACATCAGTCTCTTATTCTTAGAATTGATAATCTCAACCATTGATCATTTGTCAAATACTCATGATTGTGAAAATTAACCACTCGCGATCACTTCTCACAAATCATAAACAACGTCATCAAACTATTATCGATGATTCAGACTTCTCTCCATAGCCATGGGCGACAAAACCAACAGTTGGTCAAACTGTTTCATGATTATGCAAATGACAACCATCATTGGTCACTTATCACAAATCGTAAACAACGTTTGAAGACTATGATTGATTATTCAGAATTTTCACCACAATTATAGGCGACAAAACTGTACATATTTGCCAATCAAAGGGTCTCAAACCAGCTAAGGATTTCATTTTTTATTTATTTATAATCCATGATGACCTATGCGGAGTTGTATTGGCTTTGTAATATTCCAATTTTACAAAACTTATACCGTGTGGAATTTCAACTTGTGTTTAAAAGTTGTGCTTATTTCAAAATATATATTTTTTTTCTTGGAAGATCTGCTTGTTCTGAAAGATCAGCTGTTTTATGGAAACATTAAGCCTTTATTTTTTTCAAAGAACAACTTTCGTTTTAAAGATCAGTTTTTTTTTTTCGAAATATATGCTTGTTTTGAAATTTAAGTTTTGTTTTCAAAATATAAGCATTTTTGTGAAAGATAATTTTATTTTTTGAAAGATAAGATTTTTTTTTAGAAAGTTAAGCTTGTTTTGAAAGATCAGCTGTTTTTTGGAAAGATTTGATTTTTTTTCTAAAGCATCTTTTTTTTTTTTTTTTTTGGAATGCATGCTTGTTTTGAAATGTTTTTTTTTTTTTTTGAAATATAAGTTGTTTTTTGAAAGATAAGTTCTGTTTTAAAAGTTTAGTGTCTTTTAAAATATAGGTTTTTTTAAATATAAGTTTTTTTGGAAGATAAGCTTTTTTGTTTGAAAGATCATTTTTTGTTTTTCGAAAGATCAGCCTTGTTTTTTGAAATATAAGTCTTTGTTTGAAATATAAGCTTTCTTTGAAACATAGGCTTTTTCTGTGCAACAATCTTCTCGCATCAACAATTAGAACGACAATGAATGTTTTTTTTTCTAAGAATTCTCCAATTAACAACCCTTGATGAGCTTGAATTTCGAGGGACTACTAAAGTAGCCCATGCATACTTATATCCAAATTGTGAAACACTAGGAAGAGTAGCTTATTCTTAGAATTGATAATCTCAACCATTGATCTTTTGTCAAATACTCTCATGATTCAGAAAATGAACCACGGGCAATCACTTCTAACAAATTATAAACAACGTTATCAAACAATGATCGATGATTCAGACTTCTCTCCATAGCCATCGGCGATAAAACCAACCGTCGGTCAAATACTTTTGATGATTAAGCAAATGACAACCATCATTAATCACTTATCACAAATCATAAACAACGTTTCAAGACTATGATTATTCAGACTTATCACCACAATTATAGGCAACAAAACTATACATCTTTGCCAATCAAAGCGTCTCAAACAAGCTAAGGATGACATTTTTTTTTTTAGTTTTTATCCATGATGACCTATGCTGAGTTGCATCGGCTTTGTGATATTCGAATTTTACGAAACTCTTGCCGCATGGAATTTCAACTTGTGTTTGAGACGTCGGGTTTTTTTTTGACAGATCATTTTTTTTTAGAAACACAAGATTTTTTTGAAGTATTAGTTTTTTTTTTTTTTTTGAAAAGTCTTCTTTTTTTAGAAAGATATGCTTGTTTTGAAAGATCAACTCTTTTATGGAAAGATCGGGTTTTTTTTTTTTTAATATATGCTTGTTTTGAAATATAATTTATTTTTGAAATATAAGATGTTTTGTGAAAGAGAATTTTTTTTTTGAAATTATAGTTTTTTTTTTTTAAATATAACCTTTTTTAAAAGAAAAGCTTTTGTTTTGAAGGATCAGTGTTTTTTTTTTTCTGAAATATAAGCTTTGTTTGAAAGATAGTTTTTTTTTTAAATTATGAAAATAAGGTTCTTCTCACCAACAACCTTCTCATATCAACAATTAACTCTTACGAACATCAACTGTTAAGGCGACTATAAATTTTTATGTTTCTCAGACTTCTCCAATTAACAACCCTTGGTAATCTTGAATTTCCAAGGACACCTAAAATAAGCCATGCCGACTTACATCTAAATTGTGAAACACTAACAGCAGTCGCTTATTCTTTGAATTGATATTCTCAACGATTGATCGTTTGACAAATACATTCATGATTGAGAAAAATATTCACCAGCGATCAATTCTAAGTTCTCACAAATCATAAACAATGTCACCAGACTATGATCGATGATTCAGACCTCTCTCCATAGCCATGGGCGACAAAACCAACCTTTGGTCAAATGCTTTTATGATTGAGCAAATGACAAACACCAGCGATTACTTCTCACATCAAATGTTCTCTCTCACGACTATCAACGATAACAACTATTCATAGCAAATAATCCTAGAGGTCTCCAATTAACATTGCTCGATGCCCATGACCAAAATAGCTCCTGGCCACTTAAATCCAAAATGAGAAACACCTACGTTCAGTTATTCCAAGAATCTATATTCTCAACCAACAGCCCTTGGACAAGTACTTTCATGATTTAAGCAAATACAACGACCAATGATTGCTTATCACAAATCATAAACATCCATCAACGAGTATGATGGATTATTCAGTCTTATCACCGCTATTATCAACTGCAGAACTGTACATCTTTGCCCGTCTATGGGAATCGAATCAACTATGGACGACATGCATTTTTCTGTCAATTACATCTACTGTTTCAATCCGTGACGACCTGACCAGAGTCGTAATGGGGTTTTGATATTCTATTCTGATGAGTTCTGGGCGTGCGGAGTTCTTCCTTGTGTCTGGATGATAGAAGAACTTGACAGACCCAAAATTACAATACAAGCGATCTTTGCATGCCAACGATGGCTACAAAATTTTATGCTTTGGGCTTCGAAGCACAATGTTGTATTTGTAAACTCACCAATAATATCAACCCACGATGAGCTTGAATTCCCAAGTCAACCTGGTTAGTCACGATTATTTTCTTTGTTTATGCAAAAGAGTACTTCTTTAGGAATCCGAAGGAATTGTAACCAACGAAGGACGTCCAATGATCACTTCCTACAAGTAATGGACGTCCTTTCAGATTCTGTTGACTTCTTCTGACTTGTCATCACGATTATCGACGGCATACAATAAATCTTTGCCAATCACTTGGCATCGAACCCACCAAGGATGACATACTCTCCTTTCAATCCTTAACAACCTTAGTTTTAATTCTTGACGTCGTAACATCGGTGATTCAGACTTCTCTCCATAGCCATGGCGACGAAACCAACCGTTGGTCAAATACCTTCATGATTAAGCAAATGACAACCATCATTGATCACTTGTCAGAAATTACAAACAACGTTGAAGACTATGTTCGATTATTCAGACTTATCACCGTAATTATAGGCGACAAAACTGTACATGTTTGCAAATCAACGGGTCTCAAACCAGCTAAGGTTGAATTTTTTTTTTTGTTTTAATCCTTGATGACCTTTGCTGAGTTGTATTGGCCTTTTGATATTCCATTTTTACCAAACTCTAGCCGTGGAATTTCTACATGTGTTTGAACGATCGGTTTTTTTTTTTTTTTTTTTTTTTGAACTCGGAGTTTTTTATGAATGATCATCTTGTTTTAGAAACATAACCTTGTTTTGAAAGATCAGCTGTTTTATAAAGATCAGATTTTTTTTTAAAGGTTCAGTTTTTTTTTTTTTTTTAGTTTTTTTTAAGTTATCATGTTTTGAAATAATTTTTTTTTTTTTTAAATATAAGGTGTTTTTTGACACATAAGCTCTGTTTTCAAAGATTTGGGTTTTTTTAAATATAAGTTGTATTTAAAGTTATGTTTTTTTTTTTTGAAAGATCAACTTTTTTTATTTTTTCCAAAGATCAACTTTTTCTTGAAATATAAGTTTTCTTTTGCAATATAGGCTTTGTTTGAAAGATAAGCTTTTTCATACCAACAACCTTCTCACAAGCCATTAACTCTCACGAACATCAACTCTTACAACGACTATAATTTTTGTTTTTCTCGGACTTCACGAATTAACAAACCTTGACGTTCTGGAATTTCCAGAGACTCCTAAAATAACCCGTGGACACTTGCATCCGAAATATGAAACACTAACAACAGTTGCTTATTCTTACGATTTATAATCTCTACGCCATCAAACTATGATCGGTGATTCAGACTTCTCTCCCCAGCCATGGGCGGCAAAGCCAACCCTTGGTCAAACACTTTCATGTTTAAGCAAATGACAGCCATCATTGATCACTAATCACAAATCATAAAGAACGTTTGAAGATTATAATCAATTATTCAGACTTTTCACTAGAATTATAGGCGACAAAACTGTACATCTTTGCCAATCAAAGGTTCTCAAAGCAGCTAAGGATGTCATCTTTTTTTAGTTTTAATCCATGATGACCTATGCTGAGTTGTATTGGCTTTGTGATATTCCAATTTTACGGAACTTTTTTCGTGTGAAATTTCAACTTGTGTTTAAAAGTTGTTCTTATGTCAAAATATAATTTTTTTTTTGTTGGAAGGTCAGCTTGTTCTGAAAGATCAGCTGTTTTATGGAAACATAAGTTTTTATTTTTTTGAGAGAACAACTTTTTCTTTAAAGATCAGTTTTTTTTTTTTTTTGAAATATATGCTTGTTTTAAAATTTAAGTTTTGTTTTCAAAATATAAGCTTTTTTGTGAAAGATAATTTTATCTTTTGAAAGTTCTTTTTTTGAAAGATAAGCTTTTTTTTTATAGAAAGTTTAAGCTTGTTTTGTAATATCAACTGTTTTTTGGAAAGATTACATTTTTTTTTTTTGACGGATCAGTTTTTTTTTTAAATGTATGCTTGTTTTGAAATTTTTTTTTTTTTTTAAAGAAAAGCTCTGTTTTGAAATATAAGTTCTGATTGAAAAGATTTGTTACTTCTAAAATATACGTTTTTTGAAGTATAAGTTTTTTTTTAAAGACGAGCTTTTTTGTTGGAAAGATCATTTTTTGTTTTTCGAAAGATCAGCTTTGTTTTTTGAAATCTTTGTCTTTTTTTGAAATATAAGCTTTGTTTGAATTTTTTTTTTCTTTTGTTTTTTTTTTTTTTTTGTGAATGATAAGCTTTTTCTGAGCAACAACCTTCTCACATCAACTATTACGACTATGAATGTTTTTAGTTTTAATCCATGATGACTTGTGCTGAGTTGTATTGGCTTTGTGATATTCCAATTTTACAAAACTTTTTTCTTGTGGAATTTCAACTTGTGTTTAAAAGTTGTTCTTATTTCAAAATATATATTTTTTTGTTGGAAGATCAGCTGTTTTATGGAAACATAAGTTATTTTTTTGAGTGAACAACTTTTTTTTAGGTTTTTTCTTTTTTTTTTTTGAAATATATGCTTGGTTTGAAAATTTAAGTTTTGTTTTCAAAATATAAGCTTTTTTGTGAAAGATAATTTTATTTTTTGAAAGTTCTTTTTTTGAAAGATCAGCTGTTTTTTGGAAAGATTAGATTTTTTTTTTTGATGGGTCAGTTTTTTTTTTAAATGTATGCTTGTTTTGAAGTTTATTTTTTTTTGAAAGAAAAGCTGTTTTTTGAAATATGAGTTCTGTTTGAAAAGATTAGTTATGTTTAAAATATACGTTTTTTTAAGTATCGGTTTTTTCTAAACGTAAGCTTTTTTGTTTGAAAGATCATTTTTTGTTTTTCGAAAGATCAGCTTTGTTTTTTTGAAATCTTAGTCTTTTTTGAAATATAAGCGTTGTTTGAAACATAATCTCTTTTTTTTCTTTTTCTTTTTTTTTTTTGTGAAAGATAGGCTTTTTCTGACAAACAACCTTCTCACATCATCTATTACAACGATTAGGAATGTTTGTAGTTCTCATACTTCTCCAAGTAACAACCCTTGATGATCTTGAATTTCGAGGGACTCCTAAAGTGACCCATACATACTTACATCCAAATTTGTGAAACACTAGGAACAGTAGCTTATTCTTAGAATTGATAATCTTAACCATTAATCTTTTGTCAAATACTGATGATTCATAAAATTAACCACAAGCGATCTCTTCTCTCAAATTATAAACAACGTCATCAAACAATGATCGATGATTCAGGCTTCTCTCCATAGCCATCGGCGACAAAACCAGTCGTTGGTCAAATACTTTCATGATTAAGCAAATGACAACCATCATTGATCACTTATCGCAAATCATAAACAACGTTTAATGACTATGATCGATTATTTAGACTTATGTCCATAATTATGGGCGACAAAACTATACATCTTTGCCAATCAAAGCGTCTCAAACTAGCTAAGGATGACATTTTTTTTTAGTTTTAATCCATGATGACCTATGCTGAGTTGTATCGGCCATGTGATATTCGAATTTAACAAAACTCTTGCCGTGTGGAATTTCAACCTGTTGTGTTTGAAACGTCAGGTTTTTTTTTAGAAAGAGAAGATTTTTTTTAAATGTAAGTTTTTTTTTTTTTTTTTGAAAAGTCTGCTTGTTTTACAAAGATTTGCTTGTTTTGAAAAATCATCTCTTTTATGGAAACATCAGGTTTTTTTTTTTTTTTTTTTTTTTTTTTTTTTTTTTTAATATATGCTAGTTTTGAATTATAATTTTTTTTGAAATATAGGTTTTGTGAAAGACAAGTTCTGTTTTGAAATTATAGTTTTTTTTAAATATAACCTTTCTTTAAAGAAAAGCTTTATTTTTGAAAGATCAGCGTTTTTTTTTTTTTTTTTTTTTTAAATATAAGCTTTGTTTGGAACATAATTTTTTTTTAATTTATGAAAAATAAGTCTTTTCTCACCAACAACCTTCTCATATCAACAATTAACTCTCACGAACATCAACTGTTACAAGGACAATAAAATTTTATTTTTCTCATACTTCTCCAATTAACAACCCTTGGTGATCTTGAATTTCCAAGGACACCTAAAATAACCCATGCCTACGTACATCTAAATTGTGAAACACTACCAGCTGTCGCTTATACTTAGAATTGATATTCTCAACTTTTGATTGTCTGACAAATACATTCAGGATAGAGAAAAATAACCACCAGTGATCAATTCTCAGTTCTCACAAATCAAAAACAATGTCAGCAGACTATGATCGATGATTCAGACCTCCATAGCCATGGGCGACGAAACCAACCTTTGGTCAAATGCTTTTATGATTGAGCAAATGACAAACACCAGTGATCACTTCTCACATCAAATATTCTCTCTCACGACTATCGACGATAACAACTATTCATAGCAAATAGTCCTAGAGGTCTCCAATTAACATTGCTCGATGACCATGACCGAAATAGCTTCTAACCACTTAAATCCAAAATGGGAAACACTTATGGTCAGTTATTCCAAGAATCTATATTCTCAACCAATAACCCTTGGACAAGTACTTTCATGATTAAGCAAATACAACGACCAATGATTGCTTATCACAAATCATAAACATCCATCAACGAGTATGATGGATTATTCAGTCCTATCACCGCTATTATCAACTGTAGAACTGTACATCTTTTCCTGTCTATGGGAATTGAATCAACTATGGACGACATACGCATTTTTGAGTCCATTACATCTACTGTTTCAATCCGTGACGACCTCACCGGAGTCATAATGGGCTTTTGATATTCTATTCTAATGAGTTCTGGGCGTGCAGAGTTCTTACTTGTGTCTGGATGATAGAAGACCTTGACAGACCCAAAATTACAATACAAGCGATCTTTGCATGCCAACGATGGCTACAAAATTTGATGCTCCGTGCTTCGAAGCACAATGTTGTATTGGTAAACTCACCAATAATATCAACCCACGATGACCTTGAATTCCCGAGTCAACCTGGTTAGTCATGATTATTTACTTCATTTATGCAAAACAGTACTTTAGGAATCCAAAGGAATTATAACCAACGAAGGACGTCCAATGAGCACTTCTCCCAAGTAATGGACGTCCTTTCAGATTCTGTTGACTTCTCACTTGTCATCACGATTATCGACGGCATACTTTAAATCTTTGCCAATCACTTGGCATCGAACCAACCAAGGATGACATTACTCTTCTTTCAATCCATGACAACCTTAGTTTTAATTCTTGACGACCTAACATCGGTGATTGAGACTTCTTTCCAAAGCCATGGCGACGAAACCAACCGTTGATCAAACACTTTCATGATTAAGCAAATGACAACCATCATTGATCACTTTTCGCAAATCATAAACAACGTTTAAAGACTATGATCGATTATTCAGACTTATCACCACAATTATAGGCGACAAAACTATACGTATTTGCCAAACAAAGCATCTCAAACCAGCTAAGGATGCCATTTTTTTTAGTTTTAATCCATGATGACCTATGCCGAGTTGTATTGGCTTTGTGATATTCCATTTTTACAAAACTCTAGCCATGTGGAATTTCTACATGTGTTTGAACGATCAGTTTTTTTTTTTTGACAATTGGTTTTTTTTTTTTTTGAACTAGAAGTTTTTTTATGAAAGTTCATCTTGTTTTAGAAAGATAAGCTTGTTTTGAACGATCGGTTGTTTTATAAAGAAGATCAGATCTTTTTTGGAAGGATCAGGTTTTTTTTTTTTTTTTTTTAAGTTATCTTGTTTTGAAATTTTTTTTTTTTTTGTTTTGGAAATATAAGGTGTTTTTTGAAAGATAAGCTCTGTTTTGAAAGATTTGGTTTTTTTTGAAATATAAGTTGTATTTAAAGTTATTGTTTTTTTTTTTAAAGATCAACTTTTTTTTTTTTCAAAGATCAGCTTTTTCTTGAAATATAAGTTTTCTTTTGAAATATAGGCTTTGTTTGAAAGATAAGCTTTTTCAGACCAACAACCTTCTCACAAGCCATTAACTCTCACGAACATCAACTATTAAATGACTATAATTTTTTTTTCTGGGACTTCACCAATTAACAAACCTTGACGATCTTGAATTTCCAGAGACTCCTAAAATAACCCGTGGACACTTGCATCCGAACTATGAGACACTAACAACAGTTTCTTATTCTTTCGGTTGATAATCTCTACCATTGATCTGTTGTCAAATACTATCATGATTGAGAAAAATAACCACCAGCGATCTCTTCTCACAAGTCGTAAACAACGTCAGCAGACTATGATCGGTGATTATATTTCTGTGCATAGCCATCGGCCGACAAAACCAATCTTTGGTCAAATAGTTTCACGATTGAGCAAATGACAACCATCATTGATCACTTATCGAAA
The DNA here is from genome assembly GCA_029852735.1 of Persea americana. Taxonomy (NCBI): domain Eukaryota; kingdom Viridiplantae; phylum Streptophyta; class Magnoliopsida; order Laurales; family Lauraceae; genus Persea; species Persea americana. The sequence goes on from CM056810.1 coordinate 91,329,230, forward strand.
ATGGTAAACAACGTTTGAAGACTATGATCAATTATTCAGACTTATCTCCACAATTATCGGAGACAACTATGCATGTTTGCCTATCAAGGGGCGTCAAACCAGCTATGGATGACATTTTGTTTAGTTTTAATCCATGATGACCTATGATGAGTTGTATTGGCTTTGTGATATTCCAATTTCACAGAACTCTTGCCGTGTGGAATTTCAACTTGTGTTTAAAAGATCATTTTTTTTAAGATCAGCTTTTGTTAAAATATAACTTTTTTTTTGTTGGAAGGTCAGCTGTTCCATGGAAAGATCTTTTTTTTTTTTTGACAGATTTTTTTTTTAAAGATCAGTTTTTTTTTTGAAATATAAGTTTTGTTTTTGAAATATAATCTTTTATGTGAAAGATAATTTTATTTTGAAAGATCATCTATTTTTTGAAAGATTTGCTGGTTTTAAAATATAGCCTTTTATTTCTAAAGATAGGCTTTTTTTTTTTTTTTGAAACATCAGTTTTTGTTTTTTAAAGATAAGCTTTGTTTTTGAAATATAAGCTTCGTTTGAAAGATAATCTTTTTTTTTTGTTTTTTGAAAGATAGGCTTTTTCTGAGCAACCACCTTCTCATATCAACCATTAGCTCTCACAAGCATCAACTTTTACAACGACTATGAATGTTTATTTTTTTCTTACTTCACCAATTAGCAACCCTTGATGATCTTGAATTTCGTGGGAGTCCTAAAAAAACCTATGCATACTTACATCCAAATTGTAAAACGCAAACATCAGTCGCTTGTTATTAGAGTTGATAATCTCAACATTATCAACCATTGATCATTTGTCAAATACTCTCATGATTGTGAAAATTAACCACTAGCAATCACTTCTCACAAGTCATAAACAATGTCATCAAACTATGATCGATGATTTAGACTTCTCCCCATAGCCATTGGCGACAAAACCAACCGTTGGTAAAAAACACTTTCATGATTAAGCAAATGACAACCATCATTGATCACTTATCACAAATCATAAACAACGTTTGAAGACTATGATCGATTATTCAGACTTTTCACCACAATTATAGGTGACAAAACTGTACATCTTTGCCAATCAAAGGGTCTCAAACCAGCAAAGGATGTCATTTTTTTTAGTTTTAATCCATGATGACCTATGCTGAGTTGTATTGGCTTTGTGATATTCCAATTTTACAAAACTTTTTTCGTGTAGAATTTCAACTTGTGTTTAAAAGTTGTTCTTATTTCAAAATATATATTTTTTTGTTGGAAGATCAGCTTGTTCTGAAAGATCAGCTGTTTTATGGAAACATAAGTTCTTATTTTTTTTAGAGAACAACTTTTTTATAAGGGTTTTTTTTTTTTTTGAAATGCATGCTTGTTTTGAAAATTTAACTTTTGTTCTCAAATTATAAGCTTTTTTGTGAAAGATAATTTTCTTTTTTGAAAGTTCTTTTTTTGAAAGATCAGCATTTTTTTGGAAAGATTAGATTTTTTTTTTGATGGATCAGTTTTTTTTTAAATGTATGCTTGTTTTGAAAAAATTTTTTTTTTGAAAGAAAAGATGTGTTTTGAAATATAAGTTCTGATTGAAAAGATTTGTTATTTCTAAAATATACGTTTTTTGAAGTATAAGTTTTTTTTAAAGATGAGCTTTTTTGTTTGAAAGATCATTTTTAGTTTTTTGAAAGATCAGCTTTGTTTTTTGAAATCCTAGTCTTTTTTTGAAATATAAGCTTTGTTTGAAACATAATTTTTTCTTTTTTTTTGTGAATGATATGCTTTTTCTGAGCAACATCCTTCTCACATCAACTATTACAACGACTATGAATGTTTATAGTTCTCAGACTTTTCCAAGTAACAACGCTTGATGATCTTGAATTTCGAGGGACTCCTAAAGTAACCCATGCATACTTACATCCAAATTGTGAAACACTAGGAACAGTAGCTTATTCTTAGAATTGATATTCTCAACCATTGATCTTTTGCCAAATACTCATGATTCAGAAAATTAACCACGATCGAGCTCTTCTCACAAATTATAAACGTCATCAAACAATGATCGATGATTCAGGCTTCTCTCCATAGCCATCGGCGACAGAACCAATCGTTGGTCAAATACTTTCATGATTAAGCAAATGACAGCCATCATTGATCACTTATCGCAAATCATAAACAACGTTTAATGACTATGATTGATTATTTAGACTTATGTCCATAATTATAGGCGACAAAACTATACATCTTTGCCAATCAAAGCATCTCAAACCAGCTAAGGATGACATTTTTTTTAGTTTTAATCCATGATGACCGATGCTGAGTTGTATCGGCCATGTGATATTCGAATTTAACAAAACTCTTGCCGCGTGGAATTTCAACCTGTGTTTGAAACGTCAGGTTTTTTTTTGAAACATCAATTTTGTTTAGAAAGTCAAGATTTTTTTATATGTAAGTTTTTTTTTTTTTGAAAAATCTGCTTGTTTTAGAAAGATATGCTTGTTTTGAAAGATCAACTCTTTTATGTAAACATCATTTTTTTTAAAAATATATGCTTGTTTTGAAGTATAATTTTTATATGAAATATATGATGTTTTGTGTAAGACAAGTTGTGTTTTGAAATTATAGTTTTTTTTTTTTTAAATATAACCTTTTTTTTAAAGAAATGCTTTTTTTTTTTGAAAGATCAGTGTTTTTTTTTTCTGAAATATAAGCTTTGTTTGAAAGATAATTTTTTTGAATTTATGAAAAATAACGCTTTTCTCGCCAACAACATTCTCATATCAACAATTAACTCTCACGAACATCAACTGTTACAATGACTATAAATTTTTATTTTTCTCAGACTTCTCCAATTAACAACCCTTGGCGATCTTGAATTTCCAAGGACACCTAAAATAACCCATGCCTACTTACATCTAAATTGTGAAACACTACCAGCAGTTGCTTATACTTAGAATTGATATTCTCAACTTTTGATTGTCTGACAAATACATTCAGGATAGAGAAAAATAACCACCAGCGATCAATTCTCAGTTCTCACAAATCAAAAACCTTTTTGAAAGATCATCTATTTTTTGAAAGATTTGCTGGTTTTAATCTTTTATAATCTTTTATGTGAAAGATAATTTTATTTTGAAAGATCATCTATTTTTTGAAAGATTTGCTGGTTTTAAAATGTAACCTTTTATTTTTAAAGATAGGCTTTTTTTTTTGAAACATCAGTTTTTGTTTTTTAAAGATAAGCTTTGTTTTTGAAATATAAGCTTTGTTTGAAAGGTAATCTTTTTTTTTTTTTTTGAAAGGTAGGCTTTTTCTGAGCAACTACATTCGCATATCAACCATTAGCTCTCACGAACATCAACTTTTACACCGACTATGAATGTTTATTTTTTTCTTACTTCACCAATTAGCAACCCTTGATGATCTTGAATTTCGTGGGAGTCCTAAAAAAAACCTATGCATACTTACATCCAAATTATAAAACGCAAACATCAGTCGCTTATTCTTAGAGTTGATAATCTCAACCATTGATCATTTGTCAAATACTCTCATGATTGTGAAAATTAACCACTAGCAATCACTTCTCACAAGTCATAAACAATGTCATCAAACTATGAACGATGATTCAGACTTCTCTCCATAGCCATGGGCGACAAAACCAACCGTTGGTCAAACACTTTCATGATTAAGCAAATGACAACCATCATTGATCACTTATCACAAATCATAAACAACGTTTGAAGACTATGATTGATTATTCGAACTTTTCACCACAATTATAGGCGACAAAACTGTACATCTTTGCCAATCAAAGGGTCTCAAACCAGCAATGGATGTCATTTTTTTTAGTTTTAATCCATGATGACCTATGCTGAGTTGTATTGGCTTTGTGATGTTCCAATTTTACAAAACTGTTTTCGTGTGGAATTTCAACTTGTGTTTAAAAGTTCTTATTTCAAAAAATATATTTTTTTGTAGGAAGATCAGCTGTTTTATGGAAACATAAGTTATTATTTTTTTGAGAGAACAACTTTTTTTTAAGGTTTTTTCTTTTTTTTTTTTGAAATATATGCGTGGTTTGAAAATTTAAGTTTTGTTTTCACAATATAAGCTTTTTTGTGAAAGATAATTTTATTTTTTGAAAGTTATTTTTTTGAAAGATCAGCTGTTTTTTGGAAATATTAGATTTTTTTTTTGATGGATCAGTTTTTTTTTTTAAATGTATGCTTGTTTTGAATTTTTTTTTTTTTTTTTGAAAGAAAAGCTATTTTTTGAAATATAAGTTCTGTTTTAAAAGATTAGTTATTTTTAAAATATACGTTTTTTTAAGTATCAGTTTTTTCTAAAGATAAGCTTTTTTGTTTGAAACATTTTTTGTTTTTCGAAAGATCAGCTTTGTTTTTTGAAATCTTATTCTTTTTTGAAACATAAGCTTTGTTTGAAACATTATCTCTTTTTTTTTTTTTTTGTGAAAGATAGGGTTTTTCTGAGCAACAACCTTCTCGCATCAACTATTACAACGACTAGGAATGTTTATAGTTCTCATACTTCTCCAAGTGACGACCCTTGATGATCTTGAATTTCGAGGGACTCCTAAGGTGACCCATGCATACTTACATCCAAATTTGTGAAACACTAGGAACAGTAGCTTATTCTTAGAATTGATAATCTCAACCATTGATCTTTTGTCAAATACTCATGATTCATAAAATTAACCACGAGCGATCTCTTCTCACAAATTATAAACGTCATCAAACAATGATCGATGATTCAGGCTTCTCTCCATAGCCATCGGCGACAAAACCAATCGTTGGTCAAATGCTTTCATGATTAAGCAAATGACAGCCATCATTGATCACTCATTGCAAATCATAAACAACGTTTAATGACTATGATCGATTATTTAGATGGGCGACAAAACTATACATCTTTGCCAATCAAAGGGTCTCAAACCAGCTAAGGATGACATTTTTTTTTAGTTTTAATCCATGATGACCTATGCAGAGTTGTGTGGGCTTTTTTGTGATATTCGAATTTTACAAAACTCATTCCGCGTGGAATTTCGACTTGTGTTTGAAACGTCAAGTTTTTTTTCTTGAAACATCTTTTTTTTTTTTTCTTTTTTTGAGAGATTAGATTTTTTTGAAATATATGTATTTTTTTTGAAAGATCAGTTTCTTTTAGAAAGATAAGCTTGTTTTGAAACATCAGCTCTTTTATGGAAAGATCAGTTTTTATTTTATATTAAATATATGCTTGTTTTAAAACATAATTTTTTTTTTTTTTTTGGAAATATGAGATTTTTTGTGAAAGATAAATTCTTTTTTGTAATATCTGTTTTTTTTTTAAGATAAGATTTTATTTTTGAAAGATCAGTATTTTTTTTTTTTTGGAAATATAAGCTTTGTTGGAAAGATAAGTTTTTTTTTTAATTTATGAAAAATAAGGTTTTTCTGACCAACTACCTTCTCTTGTCAACGTTTATTTTTCTCAGACTTCTCCAATTAACAACCCTTGGTGATCTTGAATTTCCAAGGACACCCAAAATAACCCATGCCTACTTACATCTAAATTGCGAAACACTAACAACAGGCGCTTATTCCTAGAACTGATATTCTCAACGATTGATCATTTGACAAATACTCTCATGATTGAGAAAAATAACCACCAACGATCACTTCTCACAAATCGTGAACAATGTCAGCAGACTATAATGGATGATTCAGACTTCTTCTCTGCATAGCCATGGGCGACAAAACCAACCTTTGGTCAAATGCTTTTTTGACTGAGTAAATGTCAAACACTAGCGATCACTTCTCACATCAATTATTCTCTCTCACGACTATCAATGATAACAACAACGATTCATAGCAAATAGTCCTAGAGGTCTCCAATTAACATTGCTCGATGACCATGACCGAAATAGCTTCTGACCACTTAAATCCAAAATGAGAAACACCTACGGTCAGTTATTCCAAGAATCTATATTCTCAACCAACAACCCTTGGACAAGTACTTTCATGATTTAATCAAATACAACGAGTATGATGGATTATTCAGCCTTATCACCGCTATTATCAACTGCAAAACTATACTTCTCTGCCTGTCTATGGGAATCGAATCAACTATGGATGACATACGCATTTTTCAGTCCATTACATCTACTGTTTCAATCCGTGACGACCTCACCGGAGTCGTAATGGGCTTTTGATATTCTATTCTGATGAGTTCTGGGCGTGCGGAGTTCTTGCTTGTGTCTGGATGATAGAAGACCTTGACAGACCCAAAATTACAATACAAGCGATCTTCCCATGCCAACGATTGCTACAGAATTTTATGCTCCGTGCTTCGAAGCACAATGTTGTATTTGTAAACTCACCAATAATATCAACCCAAGATGACCTTGAATTCCGGAGTAAACCTATTAGTCATGATTTTTTACTTCATTTATGCAAATCAATTCTTTAGGAATCCAAAGGAATTGTAACCAACGAATGATGTCCAATGATCACTTCTCACAAATCGTGGACGTCCTTTTAGATTCTGTTGAGTTCTTCTGACTTGTCATCATGATTATCGATGGCATATGATAAATCTTTGCCAATCACCTGGCATTTGAACCAACCAAGGATGACATACTCTTCTTTCAATCCATGACAACCTTAGTTTTAATTCTGGACTACCTAACATCGGTGATTCACACTTCTCTCCATAGCCATGGTGACGAAACCAACCGTTGGTCAAACACTTTCATGATTAAGCAAATGACAACCATCATTGACCAAACACTTTCATGATTAGGCAAATGACAACAATCATTGATCACTTCTCAGAAATCATAAACAATGTTTGAAGACTATGATCGATTATTCATACTTATCACCACAATTATAGGTGGCAAAACAATACATCTTTGGCAATCAAAGGGTCTCAAACCAGCTAAGGATGACATTTTTTTATAGTTTTAATCCATGATGACCTATGCGGAGTTGTATGGGCTTTGTGATATTCGAATTTTACAAAACTCATGCCGCGTGGAATTTCAACTTGTGTTTGAAACGTCAAGTTTTTTTTCCTGAAACATCAGCTTGTTTTTTTTTGTTTTTTTGAGAGATTAGGTTTTTTTGAAATATATGTATTTTTTTTTGAAAGATCAGTTTCTTTTAGAAAGATAAGCTGGTTTTGAAACATCAGTTCTTTTATGGAAAGATCAGTTTTTATTTTATATTAAATATATGCTTGTTTTAAAATATAATTTTTTTTTTTTGGAAATATGAGATGTTTTGTGAAAGATAAATTCTTTTTTGAAATTATAGTTTTTTTTTTAATATAAGTTTTTTTTTTAAGATAAGATTTTTTTTGAAGGATCAGTATTTTTTTTTGGAAATATAAGCTTTGTTTGAAAGATATGTTTTTTTTTTAATTTAGGAAAAATAAGGTTTTTCTGACCAACTACCTTCTCTTGTCAACTTTTAGTTTTCTCAGACTTCTCCAATTAACAACCCTTGGTGATCTTGAATTTCCAAGGACACTCAAAATAACCCATGCCTACTTACATCTAAATTGCGAAACACTAACAACAGGCGCTTATTCCTAGAATTGATATTCTCAACGATTGATCATTTGACAAATACATTCAGGATTGAGAAACATAACCACCAGCGATCAATTCTCAGTTCTCACAAATCATAAACAATGTCAGCAGACTATGATCGATGATTCAGACCTCCATAGCCATGGGCGACAAAACCAACCTTTGGTCAAATGCTTTTATGATTGATCAAATGACAAACACCAGCGATCACTTCTCACATCAAATATTCTCTCTCACGACTATCGACGATAACAACTATTCATAGCAAATAGTCCTAGAGGTCTCCAATTAACATTGCTCGATGACCATGACCGAAATAGCTTCTGACCACTTAAATCCAAAATGGGAAACACTTATGGTCAGTTATTCCAAGAATCTATATTCTCAACCAATAACCCTTGGACAAGTACTTTCATGATTAAGCAAATACAACGACCAATGATTGCTTATCACAAATCATAAACATCCATCAACGAGTATGATGGATTATTCAGTCCTATCACCGCTATTATCAACTGTAGAACTATACATCTTTTCCTGTCTATGGGAATTGAATCAACTATGGACGACATACGCATTTTTCAGTCCATTACATCTACTGTTTCGATCCATGACAACCTCACCAGAGTCGTAATGGGCTTTTGATGTTTTATTCTGATGAGTTCTGGGCGTGCGGAGTGCTTGTGTCTGGATGATAGAAGACCTTGACAGACCCAAAATTACAATACAAGCGATCTTCGCATGCCAACGATTGCTACAAAATTTTATGCTCCGTGCTTCGAACCACAATGTTGTATTTGTAAACTCACCAATAATATCAACCCAAGATGACCTTGAATTCCCGAGTCAACCTATTAGTCATGATTATTTACTTCATTTATGCAAATCAGTTCTTTAGGAATCCAAAGGAATTGTAACCAACGAACGACGTCCAATGATCACTTCTCACCAATCATGGACGTCCTTTCAGATTCTGTTGAGTTCTTCTGACTTGTCATCACGATTATCGATGGCATACAATAAATCTTTGCCAATCACTTTGCATTTGAACCAACCAAGGATGACATGCTCTTCTTTCAATCCATGACAACCTTGGTTTTAATTCTTGACTACCTAACATCGGTGATTCACACTTCTCTCCATAGCCATGGCGACGAAACCAATCGTTGGTCAAACACTTTCATGATTATGCAAATGACGACCATCATTGTTTACTTATCAGAAATCATAAACAATGTTTGAAGACTATGATCGGTTATTCATACTTATCACCACAATTATAGGCAACACAACTATACTTCTTTGCAAATCAACGGGTTTGAAACCAGCTAAGGATGACATTTTTTTATAGTTTTAATCCATGATGACATATGCTGAGTTGTGTTGGCTTTTTGATATTCCATTTTACAAAACTCTAGCCGTGTGGAATTTCGACATGTCTTTAAAATCTTTTTTTTTTTTTTTGACAGATCATATTTTTTTGGAATAGAAGTTTTTTTTTTTTTCGAAAGATCAGCTGTTTTATAATGATCAGATTTTTTTTTGAAGGATTAGTTTTTTTTTTTTTTTTCAAAGTTATCTTGTTTTGAAATAAATTTTTTTTTGAAATATAAGGTGTTTTTTGAAAGATAAGCTCTGTTTTGAAACAATATTTTTTTTAATAAGTTTTTTTTTATTCCTTTTTTTTTTTGAAAGATCAACTTTTTTTTTCAAAGATCATCTTCTTTATTTTTCTCGAGCTTGTCCAATTAACAAACCTTGGCGATCTTGAATTTCCAGAGACTCCTAAAATAACCCATGGACACTTGCATCCGAACTGTGAAACACTAACAACAGTCTTTTGTTTTATGATTGATAATCTCTACCATTGATCTTTTGTCAAGTACTCATGATTGAGAAAAATAACCACCTGTAATCACTTCTCACAAGTCATAAACAATGTCAGCAGACTATGCTCGATGATTCAGACTTTTGTGCATAGCCATCGGGGACAAAACCAACCGTTGGTCAAAGAGTTTCATGATTAAGCAAATGGCAACCATCATTTGTCACTTATCAAAAATCATAAACAACTTTGAAGACTATGATCGATTATTCTGACTTATCACCACAATCGTAGGAGACAAAACTATACATCTTTGCCTATCAAGGGGTGTCAAACCAGCCAAGGATGACATTTTTTTAGTTTTAATCCAGGATGACCTATGATGAGTTGTATTGGCTTTGTGATATTCCAATTTTACAAAACTCTTGCCGTGTGGAATTTCAACTTCTGATTAAAAGGTCTTTTTTTTTCTTTGAAAGATCAGCCTTTTTTAAAACAGAATTCTTTTTTGTTGGAAGATCAGCTGTTTTATGGAAAGATTTTTTTTTTTTTTTTACTGAACAACTTTTTTTTTAAAGATCAGTTTTATTTTTCTTTTGAAATATATGCTTGTTTTGAAATATAAGTTTTGTTTTTGAAATATTATCTTTTATGTGAAAGATATATATTTTTTTTGAAAGATCATCATTTTTTTGAAAGATTGGCTTGTTTTAAAATATAATTTTTTTTTTTAAGATAAGTTTTTTTTTTTTTTTTGAAAGATCAGTTTGTTTTTTTTTTTTTTTTTTAAAGATAATCTTTGTTTTTTTGAAAGATAGGCTATTTCTGAGCAACAACCTTCTCACATCAACCATTAACTCTTATGAGCATCAACTATTTCAACGACTATGAATGTTTATTTTTCTCTTCTCCAATTAGCAACCCTTGATGATCTTGAATTTCGAGGGACTCCTAAAATAACCCTTGCATAGTTACATCCAAATTGTAAAACACAAACAACAGTCGCTTATTCTTAGAATTGATAATCTTTATCATTGATCATTTGTCAAATACTCTAATGATTGTGAATATTAACCACCAGCGATCACTTCTCACAAATCATAAACAACGCCATCGAACTATGATCGATGATTCAGACTTCTCTCCATAGCCATGGGCGACAAAACCAACCGTTGGTCAAAAACTTTCATGATTAAGCAAATGACAACCATCATTGATCACTTATCACAAATCATAAACAACGCTTGAAGACTATGATCGATTTTTCAGACTTTTCAGCACAATTATAGGCGACAAAACTATACATCTTTGCTTATCAAAGGGTCTCAAACGAGCTAAGGATGACATTTTTTTTTAGTTTTAATCCATGATTACCTATGCTTAGTTGTATTGGTTTTGTGATATTCCAATTTTACAAAACTTTTGTCGAGTGGAATTTCAACTTGTGTTTAAAAGTTGTGCTTATTTCAAAATATAATTTTTTTTTCTTGGAAGATCAGCTTGTTGTGAAAGATCAGCTGTTTTATGGACACATTAGTTTTTATTTTTTTGAAAGAACAACTTTTTTTTTTTTAAAGATCTTTTTTTTTCTTTTTTTTTGAAATATATGCTTGTTTTAAAATATAAGTTTTGTTTTTAAAATATAAGTTTTTTTGTGAAAGATATTTTTATTTTTTGAAAGATCATCTTTTTTTCAAAGATAAGCTTTTTTTATTTAGAAAGTTAAGCTTGTTTTGAAAGATCAGCTGTTTTATGGAAAGATTAGTTTTTTTTTTTTTTTTTGAAGGTTTAGTGTTTTTTTAAATATATGCTTGTTTTGAAATGTAATTGTTTTTGAAATATAAGCTGTTTTTTGAAAGATAAGTTCTGTTTTAAAACATTAGTTTATTTTAAAATATATGTTTTTTTAAATATAAGTTTTTTTGAAAGATTGGCCTTTTTGTTTGAAAGTTCAGCTTTGTTTTTTGAAATATAAGCTTTGTTTGAAGCATAATCTTTTTTTTTCTTTTTTTTGAAAGAAAGGCTTTTTCCGAGCAACAACCTTCTCACATCAACTATTACAACGACTATGAATGTTTATTTTTTTCAGACTTCTCCAATTAACAACCCTTGATGATCTTGAAGTTCGAGGAGCTCCTAAAGTAACCCATGCATACTTACATACTAACAACAGTAGCTTATTCTTAGAATTGATAATCTCAACCATTGATCTTTTGCCAAAAACTCATGATTCAGAAAATTAACCACGAGCGATCACTTCTCACAAATTATAAACAACGTCATCAAACAATGATCGATGATTCAGACTTCTCTCCATAGCCATTGGCGACAAAACCAACCGTTGGTCGAATACTTTCATGATTAAGTAAATGACACTTTTTTTTTATAGTTTTAATCCATGGAGACCTATGCTGAGTTGTATCGGCTTTTTGATATTCGAATTTTGCAAAACTCTGGCCATGTGGAATGTCAACATGTGCTTGAAACGTCATTTTTTTTTTTGAAAGATCCGTTTTTTTTAGAAACATAAGATTTTTTTGAAAGATCTGCTTTTTTATTTTATAAAGATATGCTTGTTTTGAAAGGTCAACTCTTTATGTAAAGATCAGTTTTTTTTTTTTTTTTTTAATATATGCTTCTTTTGAAATATATTTTTTTTTGAAATATGAGATGTTTTGTGAAAGATAAGTTATTTTTTGAAATTATAGTTTTTATTTAAGATATAACTTTCTTTTAAAGAAGAGCTTTGTTTTTTGAAAGATCAATGTTGCTTTTTTTTTTTTTTTTTTTGAAATATAAGCTTTGTTTGAAAGATAGGGTTTTTTTTTTAATTTATGAAAAATAAGGTTTTTCTCACCCAATAACCTTCTCACATCAACCCTTAACTGTCACGAACATCAACTGTTACAGCGGCTATAAATTTTTATTCTTCACAGACTTCTCCAATTAACAACCCTTGTTGATCTTGAATTTCCTAGTACACCTAAAATAACCCATGCGTACTTAGATCCAAATTGTGAAACACTAACAATAGTCGCTTATTCTTAGATTTGATATATTCAACGATTGATCGTTTGTCAAATACTCTCATGATTGAGAAAAATAACCACCAACGATCACTTCTTACAAATCATAAACAATGTCAGCAGATATGATCGATGATTCAGACTTCTCTCCATAGCCATGGGCGACAAAACCAACCTTTGGTCAAATGCTTTCATGATTGGCAAATGACAAACACCATCGATCACTTCTCGCATCAAATATTCTCTCTCACGACTATCAACGATATCAACAACGATTCATAGCAAATAGTCCTAGAGGTCTCCAATTAACATTGCTCGATGACCATGACGAAAATAGCTCCTGACCACTTAAATCCAAAATGAGAAACACCTACGGTCGGTTATTCCAAGAATCGATATTCTCAACCAAGAACCATTGGACAAGTTCTTTCATGTAAATCCAAAATGAGAAACTCTTGCCATGTGGAATTTCAACTTGTGTTTAAAAGATCATTTTTTTTAAGGTCAACTTTTTTTAAAATATATATTTTTTTGTTGGGAGATCAGCTGTTTTATGGAAAGATAATTTTTTTTTTTTGACAGGAAAACTTTTTCTTTAAAGATCAGTTTTTTCTTTGAAATATATGATTGTTTTGAAATATAAGTTTTGTTTTTGAAATATAATCTGTTATTTGAAAGATAATTTTATTTTGAAAGATCATCTTTTTTTTTGAAAGATTGGTTGTTTTTAAAATATAACCTTTTTTTTTTAAAGATAGGCCATTTTTTTGATACATCAGTTTTTGTTTTTTAGCTTTGTTTTTGAAATATAAGCTTTGTTTGAAAGATAATCTTTTTTCTTTTTGGAAAGATAGGATTTTTCTGTGCAATAACATTCTCACATCAACCATTAGCTCTCACGAACATCAACTATTACAACGACTATGAATGTTTATTTTTTTCTTACTTCTCCAATTGGCAACCCTTGATGATCTTGAATTTCGAGGGACTCCTAAAATAACCCATGCATACTTACATCCAAATTGTAACCAAATTGTAAAACACAAACCTCAGTCTCTTATTCTTTGAATTGATAATCTCAACGATTGATCATTTGTCATGTACTCATGATTGTGAAAATTAACCACTTGCGATCACTTCTTACAAATCATAAACAACATCATCAAACTATGATCGATGATTCAGACTTCTCTCCATAGCCATGGGCGACAAAACCAACCGTTGGTCAAACTGTTTCATGATTATGCAAATGACAACCATCATTGATCACTTATCACAAATCGTAAACAACGTTTGAAGACTATGATCGATTATTCAGAATTTTCACCACAATTATAGGCGACAAAACTGTGCATATTTGCCAATCAAAGGGTCTGAAACCAGCTAAGGATGTCATTTTTTATTTATTTTTAATCCATGATGACCTATGCGGAGTTGTATTGGCTTTGTGATATTCCAATTTTACAATACTTATACCGTGTGGAATTTCAACTTGTGTTTAAAAGTTGTGCTTATTTCAAAATATAATTTTTTTTTTCTTGGAAGATTAGCTTGTTCTGAAAGATCAGCTGTTTTATGGAAACATTTAGCTTTTATTTTTTTGAAAGAACAACTTACGTTTTAAAGATCAGTTTTTTTTTTTTGGAAATATATGCTTTTTTTGAAATTTAAGTTTTGTTTTCAAAATATAAGCTTTTTTGTGAAAGATAATTTTATTTTTTGAAGGATCATCTTTTTTTGAAAGATAAAGCTTTTTTTTTAGAAAGTTAAGCTTGTTTTGAAAGATCCGCTGTTTTTTGGAAAGATTTGAATTTTTTTTTTTTGAAGCATCTGTTTTTTTTTTTGGAGTGCATGCTTGTTTTGAAATGTATTTTTTTTTTTGAAATATAAGTTGTTTTTTGAAAGATAAGTTCTGTTTTAAAAGATTAGTGTCTTTTAAAATATATGTTTTTTTAAATATAAGTTTTTTTCGAAGATAAGCTTTTTTGTTTGAAAGATCTTTTTTTTTTTCGAAAGATCAGCCTTGTTTTTTGAAATATAAGTCTTTTTTTGAAATATAAGCTTTGTTTGAAACATAGGCTTTTTCTGTGCAACAATCTTCTCGCATCAACAATTAGAACGACAATGAATGTTTTTTTTGTTCTAAGAATTCTCCAATTAACAACCCTTGATGAGCTTGAATTTCGAGGGACTCCTAAAGTGGCCCATGCATACTTATATCCAAATTGTGAAACACTAGGAACAGTAGCTTATTCTTAGAATTGATAATCTCAACCATTGATCTTTTGTCAAATACTCATGATTCAGAAAATTAACCACGAGCGATCACTTCTCGAAAATTATAAACAACGTTATCAAACAATGATCGATGATGCAGACTTCTCTCCATAGCCATCGGCGACAAAACCAACTGTTGGTCAAATACTTTCATGATTAAGCAAATGACAACCATCATTGATCACTTATCACAAATCATAAACAACGTTTCCAGACTATGATCGATTATTCAGACTTATCACCACAATTATAGGAACCAAAACTATACATCTTTGCCAATGAAAGCATCTCAAACCAGCTAAGGATGACATATTTTTTTTAGTTTTAATCCATGATGACCTATGCTGAGTTGTATCGACTTTGTGATATTCGAATTTTACAAAACTCTTGCCACATGGAATTTCAAGTTGTGTTTGAAACGTTAGGTTTTTTGTAAAAGATTATTTTTTTTAGAAACACAAGATTTTTTTTAAGTATAAGTTTTTTTATTTTTGAAAAGTCCTTTTTTTAGAAAGATATGCTTGTTTTGAAAGAATAACTCTTTTATGGAAAGATTGGTTTTTTTTTTTTTTTAATATATGCTTGTTTTGAAATATAATTTATTTCTGAAATATAAGATGTTTTGTGAAAGAGAAATTCTTTTTTGAAATTATAGTTTTTTTTAAATATAACCTTTTTTAAAAGAAAAGCTTTTGTTTTGAAGGATCAGTGTTTTTTTTCTGAAATATAAGCTTTGTTTGAAAGATAGTTTTTTTTTTTTTTTAAATTATGAAATTAAAGTTCTTCTCACCAACAACCTTCTCATATCAACAATTAACTCACGAAAATCAACTGTTATGACGACTATAAATTTTTATTTTTCTCAGACTTCTCCAATTAACAACCCTTGGTAATCTTGAATTTCCAAGGACACCTAAAATAACCCATGCCTACTTTCTTCTAAATTGGGAAACACTAACAGCAGTCGCTTATTCTTTGATTTGATATTCTCAATGATTGATCGTCTGACAAATACATTCATGATTGAGAAAAATATCCACCAGCGATCAATTCTCAGTTCTCACAAATCATAAACAATGTCAGCAGACTATGATCGATGATTCAGACCTCTCTCCATAGCCATGGGCGACAAAACCAACCTTTGGTCAAATGCTTTTATGATTGAGCAAATGACAATCACCAGCGATTACTTCTCACATCAAATGTTCTCTCTCACGGCTATCAATGATAACAACTATTCATAGCAAATAATCCTAGAGGTCTCCAATTAACATTGCTCGATGACCATGACGAAAATAGCTCCTGACCACTTAAATCCAAAATGAGAAACACCTACGTTCAGTTATTCCAAGAATCTATATTCTCAACCAACAACCGTTGGATAAGTACTTTCATGATTTTAGCAAATACAGCGACCAATGATTGCTTATCACAAATCATAAACATCCATCAACGAGTATGATGGATTATTCTGTCTTATCACCGCTATTATCAACTGCAAAACTATACATCTCTGCCTGTCTATGGGAATCGAATCAACTATGGACGACATACGCATTTTTCAGTCCATTACATCTACTGTTTCAATCCGTGACGACCTGACCGGAGTCGTAATGGGCTTTTGATATTTTATTCTGATGAGTTCTGGGCGTGCGGAGTTCTTACTTGTGTCTGGATGATAGAAGACCTTGACAGACCCAAAATTACAATACAAGCGATCTTCGCATGCCAACGATGGCCACAAAATTTTATGCTTCGTGCTTTGAAGCACAATGTTGTATTTGTAAACTCACCAATAATATCAACGCACGATGACCTTGAATTCTCGAGTCAACCTGGTTAGTCATGATTATTTACTTCATTTATGCAAATCAATTCTTTAGGAATCCAAAGGAATTGTAACCAACGAACGATGTCCAATGATCACTTCTCACAAATCATGGACATTCTTTCAGATTCTGTTGAGTTCTTCTGACTTGTCATCACGATTATCGATGGCATATGATAAATCTTTGCCAATCACCTGGCATTGGAACCAACCATGGATGACATACTCTTCTTTCAATCCATGACAACCTTAGTTTTAATTCTTGATGACGTAACATCGGTGATTTAGACTTCTCTCCATAGCCATGGCGACGAAACCAACCATTGGTCAAACACTTTCATGATTAAGCAAATGACAACCATCATTGATCACTTGTCAGAAATTACAAACAACGTTGAAGACTATGTTCGATTATTCAGACTTATCACCGTAATTGTAGGCGACAAAACTGTACATGTTTGCAAATCAACGGGTCTCAAACCGGCTAAGGTGGACGTTTTTTTTAGTTTTAATCCATGATGACCTTTGCTGAGTTGTATTGGCGTTTTGATATTCCATTTTTACATAACTCTAGCCCTGTGGAATTTCTACATGTGTTTGAAAGATCGGTTTTTTGTTTTTATGTTTTGTTTTTTTTTTGATAGAATGTTTTTTTTTTTTTTTTTGAACTAGGAGTGTTTTATGAATGATCATCTTGTTTTGGAAAGATAACCTTGTTTTGAAAGATCAGCTGTTTTATAAAGATCTGATTTTTTTTTTAAAGGTTCAGTTTTTTTTTTTTTTTTAAGTTATCTTGTTTTGAAATAAAATTTTTTTTTTTGATATGTAAGGTGTTTTTTGAAAGATAAGCTCTGTTTTCAAAGATTTGGTTTTTTGTTTTTAAATATAAGTTGTTTTTAAAGTTATGTTTTTTTTTTTGAAAGATCAACTTTTTTTTTTCAAAGACCAGCTTGTTCTTGAAATATAAGTTTTCTATTGAAATATAGGCTTTGTTTGAAAGATAAGCTTTTTCATACCAACAACCTTCTCACAAGCCATTAACTCTCACGAACATCAACTATTACAACGACTATAATTTTTGTTTTTCTCGGACTTCACCAATTAACAAACCTTGACGATCTTGAAATTCCAGAGACTCCTAAAATAACCCGTGGACACTTGCATCCGAACTATGAAATGCTAACAACAGTTGCTTATTCTTATGATTGATGATCTCTACGTCATCAAACTATGATCGGTGATTCAGACTTCTCTCCCTAGCCATGGGCGACAAAACCAACCGTTGGTTAAACACTTTAATGTTTAAGCAAATGACAGCCATCATTGATCACTAATCAGAAATCATAAACAAAGTTTGAAGACTATGATCAATTATTCAGACTTTTCACCACAATTATAGCCGACAAAACTGTACATCTTTGCCAATCAAAGGTTCTCAAACCAGCTAAGGATGTCATTTTTTTTAGTTTTAATCCGTGACCTATGCTGAGTTGTATTGGCTTTGTGATATTCCAATTTTACAGAACTTTTTTTGTGTGAAATTTCAACTTGTGTTTAAAAGTCGCGCTTATTTCAAAATATATATTTTTTTTGTTGGAAGATCAGCTTGTTCTGAAAGATCAGCTGTTTTATGGAAAAATAAGTTTTTATTTTTTTGAGAGAACAACTTTTTTTTTAAAGATCAGTTTTTTTTTTTTTTTTTTGAAATATATGCTTGTTTTAAAATTTAAGTTTTGTTTTCAAAATATAAGCCTTTTTGTGAAAGATAATTTTATTTTTTGAAAGTTCTTTTTTTGAAAGATAAGCTTTTTTTTTTTTAAGAAAGTTAAGCTTGTTTTGAAATATCAACTGTTTTTTGGAAAGATTAGATTTTTTTTTTTGACGGATCAGTTTTTTTTTTAAATGTATGCTTGTTTTGAAATTATTTTTTTTTTTTGGAAGAAAAGCTGTTTTTTGAAATATAAGTTCTGATTGAAAAGATTTGTTATTTCTAAAATATACGTTTTTTGAAGTATAAGTTTTTTCTAAAAATGAGCTTTTATGTTGGAAAGATCATTTTTTGTTTTTTGAAAGATCAGCTTTGTTTTTTGAAGTCCTAGTCTTTTTTTGAAATATAAGCTTTGTTTGAAACTTTTTTTTTTTTTTTCTTGTGAATGGTAGGCTTTTTCTGAGCAACAACCTTCTCACATCAACTATTACAATGACTATGAATGTTTATAGTTCTCAGACTTCTCCAAGTAACAGCCCTTGATGATCTTGAATTTTGAGGGACTCCTAAAGTGACCCATGCATACTTACATCCAAATTTGTGAAACACTGGAACAGTAGCTTATTCTTAGAATTGATAATCTCAACCATTGATCTTTTGTCAAATACTCTTGATTCATAAAATTAACCATGAGCGATCTCTTCTCACAAATTATAAACAACGTCATCAAACAATGATTGATGATTCAGGCTTCTCTCCATAGCCATCGGCGACAAAACCAACCGTTGGTCAAATACTTTCATGATTAAGCAAATGACAACAATCATTGATCACTTATCGCAAATCATAAACAACGTTTAATGACTATGATCGATTATTTAGACTTATGTCCATAATTATAGGCGACAAAACTATACATCTTTGCCAATCAAAGCGTCTCAAACCAGCTAAGGATGACATTTTTTTTAGTTTTAATCCATGATGACCTATGCTGAGTTGTATCGGCCAAGTGATATTCGAATTTTACAAACTCTTGCCACGTAGAATTTCAACCTGTGTTTGAAAAGTCAAGTTTCTTTTTTGAAAGATCAAATTTTTTTTGAAACACTAGATTTTTTTCTAAATGTAAGTTTTTTTTTTTCTAAGTCTGCTTGTTTTAGAAAGATATGCTTGTTTTGAAAGATCAACTCTTTTATGTAAACATCATTTTTTTTAAATATATGCTTGTTTTGCAGTATATATATTTTTTGAAATATAAGATGTTTTGTTTAAGACAAGTTTTGTTTTGAAATTATAGTTTTTTTTTAAATATAACCTTTTTTTAAAGAAAAGCTTTTTTTTTTTTGAAAGATTAGTGTTTTTTTTTCTGAAATATAGGCTTTGTTTGAAAGATAATTTTTTTTAATTTATGAAAAATAAGGCTTTTTCTCACCAACAACCTTTTCATATCAACAATTAACTCACGAACATCAACTGTTAGAACGGCTATAAATTTTTATTTTTCTCAAACTTCTCCAATTAACATCCCTTGGGGATCTTGAATTTCCAAGGACACCTAAAATAACCCATGCCTACTTACAGCTAAATTGTGAAACACCAACAGCAGTCGCTTATACTTAAAATTGATATTCTCAATTGTTGATTGTTAGACAAATACATTCAGGATAGAGAAAAATAACCACCAGCGATCAATTCTCAGTTCTCACAAATCATAAACAATGTCAGCAGACTATGGTCTATGATTCAGACCTCCATAGCCATGGGCTACAAAACCAACCTTTGGTCAAATGCTTTTATGATTGAGCAAATGACAAACACCAGCGATTACTTCTCACATCAAATGTTCTCTCTCACGACTATCAACGATAACAACTATTCACAGCAAATAATCCTAGAGGTCTCCAATTAACATTGCTTGATGACCATGACCAAAATAGCTCCTGACCACTTAAATCCAAAATGAGAAACACCTACGTTCAGTTATTCCAAGAATCTATATTCTCAACCAACAACCGTTGGATAAGTACTTTCATGATTTTAGCAAATACAGCGACCAATGATTGCTTATCACAAATCATAAACATCCATCAACGAGTATGATGGATTATTCTGTCTTATCACCGCTATTATCAACTGCAAAACTCTACATCTCTGCCTGTCTATGGGAATCGAATCAACTATGGACGACATACGCATTTTTCAGTCCATTACATCTACTGTTTCAATCCGTGACGACCTGACCGGAGTCGTAATGGGCTTTTGATATTTTATTCTGATGAGTTCTGGGCGTGCGGAGTTCTTACTTGTGTCTGGATGATAGAAGACCTTGACAAACCCAAAATTACAATACAAGCGATCTTCGCATGCCAACGATGGCCACAAAATTTTATGGTGCGTGCTTTGAAGCACAATGTTGTATTTGTAAACTCACCAATAATATCAACCCACGATGACCTTGAATTCTCGAGTCAACCTGGTTAGTCATGATTATTTACTTCATTTATGCAATACAGTACTTCTTTAGGAATCCAGAGGAATTGTAACCAACGAAGGACGTCCAATGAGTACTTCTCCCAAGTAATGGACGTCCTTTCAGATTCTGTTGACTTCTCACTTGTCATCACGATTATCGACGGCATACTATAAATCTTTGCCAATCACTTGGCTTCGAACCAACCAAGTATGACATTTCTCTTCTTTCAATCCATGACAACCTTAGTTTTAATTATTGACAACCTAACATCGGTGATTCAGACTTCTCTCCATAGCCAGGGCGACGAAACCAACCGTTGGTCAAACACTTTCATGATTAAGCAAATGACAACCAACATTGATCACTTGTCAGAAATCATTAACAACGTTTAAAGACTAGGATCGATTATTCAGACTTATCACCGCAATTATAGGCGACAAAACTATACATCTTTGCAAATCAACATGTTTCAAACCAGCTAAGGATGCCATTTTTTTTAGTTTTAATCCATCATGACCTATGCCGATTTGTATTGGCTTTGTGATATTCCATTTTTACAAAACTCTAGCCATGTGGAATTTCTACATGTGTTTGAGCGATCAGTTTTTTTTTTTTTTTTTTGCCAGAATAGTTTTTTGTTGAACTAGAAGTTTTTTATGAAAGTTCATCTTGTTTTAGAAAGATAAGCTTGTTTTGAAAGATCGGTTGTTTTACAAGGAAGATCAGATCTTTTTGGAAGGATCAGTTTTTTTTTCTTTTTTAAAGTTATCTTGTTTTGAAATTTTTTTTTTTTTTTTGGAAATATAATGTGTTTTTTGAAAGATAAGCTCTGTTTTCAAAGACTTGGTTTTTTTTGAAATATAAGTTGTATTTAAAATTATTATGTTTTTTTTTTGTTTTGAAAGATCAACTTTTTTTTCAAAGATCAGCTTTTTCTTGAAATATAAGTTTTCTTTTGAAATATAGGCTTTGTTTGAAAGATAAGCTTTTTCAGACCAACAACCTTCTCACAAGCCATTAACTCTCACGAACATCAACTATTACAATGACTATAATTTTTTTTTCTCGGACTTCACCAATTAACAAACCTTGACGATCTTGAATTTCCAGAGACTCCTAAAATAACCCGTGGACACTTGCGTCCGAACTATGAAACACTAACACCAGTTGCTTATTCTTACGATTGGTAATCTCTACCATTGATATGTTGTCAAATACTCTCATGATTGAGAAAAATAACCACCAGCGATCACTTCTCACAAGTCGTAAACAACGTCAGCAAACTATGATTGGCAATTATATTTCTGTGCATAGCCATCGGCTGACAAAACCAACCGTTGGTCGAATAGTTTCACGATTGGGCAAATGACAACCGTCATTGATCACTTATCGAAAATGGTAAACAACGTTTGAAGACTATGATCAGACTTATCTCCACAATTATCGGAGACAACTATACATCTTTGCCTATCAAGGGGCGTCAAACCAGCTATGGATGACATTTTTTTTTAGTTTTAAACCATGATGACCTATGATGAGTTGTATTGGCTTTGTGATATTCCAATTTTTCAGAACTCTTGCCTTGTGGAATTTCAACTTGTGTTTAAAAGATCATTTTTTTTAAGATCGGCTTTTTTTAAAATATAATATTTTTTTTGTCGGAAGATCAGATGTTTAATGGAAATATCATTTTTTTTGTTATAGAATTTTTGTTTTAAGATCAGGCTTTTTTTTTTTTGAAATATAAGTTTTGTTTTTGAAATATAATCTTTTATGTGAAAGATAGTTTTATTTTGAAAGATCATCTTTTTTTTGAAAGATTTGCTGGTTTTAAAATATAACCTTTTATTTTTAAAGATGGGCTTTTTTTTTTTTTTGAAACATCCGTTTTTGTTTTTTAAAGATAAGCTTTGTTTTTGAAATATAAGCTTTGTTTGAAACATAATCTTTTTTATTTTTTTTTGAAAGAAAGCCTTTTCCTGAACAACAACATTCTCACATCAACCATTAGCTCTCATGAACATCAACTATTACAACGACTATGAATGCTTATTTTTTTCTTTCTTCTCCAATTAGCATCCCCTGATGATCTTGAATTTCGAGGAACTCCCAAAATAACCCATGCATACTTACATCCAAATTGTTAAACACAAACATCAGACGCTTATTCTTAGAATTGATAATCTCAATCATTTGTCATGTACTCATGATTGTGGAAATTAACCATTGACGATCACTTCTCACAAATCATAAACAACGTCATCAAACTTTGATCGATGATTCAGACTTCTTTCCATAGCATGGGCGACAAAATCAACCGTTGGTCAAACACTTTCATGATTAAGCAAATGACAACCATCATTGATCACTTATCACAAATCATAACCAACATTTGAAGATATTCAGAGTTTTCACCATAGTTATAGGCGAAAAAATTGTGCTTCTTTGCCAATCAGAGGGTCTCAAACCAGCTAAGGATGTCATTTTTTTTAGTTTTAATCCATGATGACCTATGCTGAGTTGTATTGGCTTGGTGATATTCCAATTTTACAAAACTTTTGCCGTGTGGAATTTCAACTTGTGTTGCCTTGTGGAATTTCAACTTGTGTTTAAAAGTTGTACTTATTTCAAAATATAATTTTTTTTTTTTGGAAAGATCAGCTGTTTTATGGAAACATAAGTTTTTATTTTTTTGAGAGAACAACTTTTTTTTTAAAGATCAGTTTTTTTTTTTTTCTTTTGACATATATGCTGTTTTTGAATTTTTAGTTTTGTTTTCAAAATATAAGCTTTTTTGTGAAAGATATTTTTTTTTTTTGAAAGATCATCGTTTTTGGAAAGTTAAGCTTGTTTTGTGAGATCAGATGTTTTTTGGAATGATTAGATTTTTTTTTCAAGGATCATTTTTTTTTTTAAATGTATGCTTGTTTTGAGATGTAATTTTTTTTTAAATATAAGCTGTTTTTTGAAAGATAAGTTCTGTTTTAAAAGATTAGTTTATTTTAAAATATAAGTTTTTTTTTAAAGATACGCGTTTTTGTTTGAAAGATCATTTTTTGTTTTTCGAAAGTTAGCTTTGTTTTTTGAATTGTTTGAATCATAATTTTTTTTTATTTCTTTTTGAAAGAAAGGCTTTTTCTGAGCAACAACCTTCTCACATCAACTATTACTACGACTATGAATGTTTATTGTTCTCAGACTTCCCCAATTAACAACCCTTGATGATCTTGAGTTTCGAGGGACTCCTAAAGTAGCCCATGCATTCTTACATCCAAATTGTGAAACACTAACAACAGTAGCTTATTTTTAGAATTGATAATCTCAACCATTGATCTTTTGTCAAATACTCATGATTTAGAAAATTAACCACGAGCGATCACTTCTCACAAATTATAAACAACGTCATCAAACAATGATCGATGATGCAGACTTCTCTCTATAGCCATCGGCGACAAAAGCAACTGCTGGTCTAATACTTTCATGATTAAGCAAATGACAACCATCATTGATCACTTATCGCAAATCATAAACAACGTTTAAAGACTATGATCGATTATTTAGACTTATCACCACAATTATAGGCGACAAAACTATACATCTTTGCCAATCAAAGCATCTCAAACCAGCTTAGGATGACATCTTTTTTTAGTTGTAATCCATGATGACCTATGCTGAGTTGTACCGGCTTTGTGATATTCGAATTTTATGAAACTCTTGCTGCGTGGAATTTCAACATGTGTTTGAAACGTCAGTTTTTTTTTTTTTTGAAAAGTCTGCTTTTTTTAGAAAGATATGCTTTTTTTTTTGAAAGATCAACTCTTTTATGGAAACATCAGTTTTTTTTTTAAATATATGCTTTTTTTGAAATACAATTTTTTTTTTAAAATATAAGGTGTTTTATGAAAGACAAGTTCCTTTTTGAAATTATAGTTTTTTTTAAATATTACCTTTTTTTAATGAAATGGTTTTTTTTTGAAAGATCAGTGTTTTTCTTTGAAATATAAGCTTTGTTTGAAAGTTAGGGTTTTTGTTTTAATTTATGAAAAATAAGGTATCAACCATTAACTCTCACGAATATCAACTGTTACAACGACTACAAACATTTATTTTTCTCAGACTTCTCCAATTAACGACCCTTGGTGATCTTGAATTTCGAAGGACACCTAAAATAACCCATGCCTACTTACATCTAAATTGTGAAACACTAACAGTAGTCTCTGATTCGTAGAATCGATATTCTCAACAATTGATCGTCTGACAAATACATTCATGATTGAGAAAAATAACCACCAACGATCACTTCTCACAAATCATGAACAATGTCAGCAGACTATTATGGATGATTCAGACTTCTCTCCATAGCCATGGGCGGCAAAACCAACCTTTGGTCAAATGCTTTCATGATTGAGTAAATGTCAAAACACCAATGATCATTTCTCACATCAGATATTCTCTCTCACGACTATCAACGATAACAACAACGATTCATAGCAAATAGTCCTAGAGGTGTCCAATTAACATTGCTTGATGACCATGACCAAAATAGCTTCTGACCACTTAAATCCAAAATGAGAAACACCTACGGTCAGTTATTCCAAGAATCTATATTCTCAACGAACAACCCTTGGGACAAGTACTTTCATGATTTAAGTAAATACAACGACCAATGATTGCTTATCACAGATCATAACCATCCATCAACAAGTATGATGGATTATTTAGTCGTATCACCGCTATTATCAGCTGCAAAACTGTACATCTTTGCCTGTCTATGGGAATCGAATCAACTATGGACAAAATACGCATTTTTCAGTCCATTACATCTATTGTTTCAATCCGTGACGACCTCACCGGAGTCGTAATTCGAAGCACAATGCTGGATTTGTAAACTCACCAATAATATCAACCCACGATGAGCTTGAATTGCCGAGTCAACCAGGTTTGTCATGATTATTTTCTTCATTTATGCAAAACAATACTTCTTTAGGAATCCAAAGGAATTGTAACCAACGAAGGACCTCCAATGATCAGTTCCTACAAGTAATGCACGTTCTTTCAGATTTTGTTGACTTATTCTGACTTGTCATCACGATTATCGACAGCATACTATAAATCTTTGCCAATCACTTGGCATCGAACCAAACAAGGATGACATTTCTCTTCTTTCAATCCATGACAACCTTAGTTTTAATTATTGACAACCTAACATCGGTGATTCAGACTTCTCTCCATAGCCATGGCAACGAAACCAACCGTTGGTCAAACACTTTCATGATTAAGCAAATGACAAAACCATCATTGATCACTTGTCAGAAATCATAAACAACTTTTGAGGACTATGATCAATTATTTAGAGTTATCACCACAATTATAGGCAACAAAACTATGCATGTTTGCAAATCAACGGGTCTCAAACCAGCTAAGGATGCCATTTTTTTTTAGTTTTAATCCATGATGACCTATGCTGAGTTGTATTGGCTCTGTGATATTCCAATTTTACAAAACTCTAGCCGTGTGGAATTTCTATATGTGATAGATCGGTTTTTTTTTTTTTTTTTTTTTTTTTTGAGAGAATAGTTTTTTTTTTTTTTTTTTGAACTAGTAGTTTTTTTATGAAAGATCATCTTGTTTTAGAAAGATAAGCTTGTTTTGAATGATCAGCTGTTTTATAAAGAAGAACATATTTTTTTTTAAGGATAATTTTTTTTTAAGTTATCTTGTTTTCAAATATATATATATTTTTTGAAATATAAGGTGTTTTTGGAAAGATAAGCTCTGTTTTGAAAGATTTGTTTTTTTTTTTAAATATAAGTTTTATTTAAATTATGCTTTTTTTTTTTTGAAAGATCAGCTTTTTCTTGAAATATAAGTTTTCTTTTGAAATATAGGCTTTGTTTAAAAGATAAGCTTTTTCAGACCAACAACCTTCTCACAACCCATTATTAACTCTCACAAACATCAACTATTACAACGACTATAATTTTTATCTTTCTCGGACTTATCCAATTAACAAACCTTCACGATCTTGAATTTCCAGAGACTCCTAAAATAACCCGTGGACACTTGCATCCGAACTATGAAACACTAACAACTGTCGCTTATTCTTATGATTGATAATCTCTACCATTGATCTTTTGTGAAATACTCGCATGATTGAGAAAAATAACCACCAGCGTTCACTTCTCACAAGTCATAAACAACGTCAGCAGACTATGATCGGTGATTAGAGTTCTGTGCATAGCCATCGGCGACAAAACCAATTGTTGGTCAAATAGTTTCATGATTAAGCAAATGACAACCATCATTGATCACTTATCGAAAATGATAAACAACGTTGAAGACTATGATCGATTATTCAGACTTATCACCACAATTATAGGAGACAATATACTTGTTTGCCAATCAAGGGGCGTCAAACCAGCTAAGGATGACATTTTTTTAGTATTAATCCATGATGACCTATGATGAGTTGTATTGGCTTTGTGATATTCCAATTTTACAAAACTCTTGCCGGGTAGAATTTCAACTTTTGTTTAAATGATCATTTTTTTTAAGATCAGGTTTTTTTTAACTATAATTTTTTTTGTTGGAAGATCAGCTGTTTTATGGAAAGATTTTTTTTTTTTTTTTTGATAGAAAAACTTTTTTTTTAAGTTTATTTTTTTTTTTTTGTGAAATATATGATTGTTTTGAAATATAAGTTTTGATTTTGAAATATAATCTTTTATGTGAAAGATAATTTTATTTTGAAAGTTCATCCTTTTTTTTGAAAGATCGGTTGTTTTTCAAATATTAGCGTTTTTTTAAGATAGGCTTTTTTTTTTTTGAAACGTCATTTTTTTTTATTTTTTATTTTTAAGGAGAAGCTTTGTTTTTGAAATATAAGCTTTGTTTGGACCATAATCTTTTTTTTTTCCTTTTAATGATTGGCTTTTTCTGAGCAACAACATTCTCACGTCAACCATTAGCTCTCACGAACATCTACTATTACAACGACTATGAATGTATATTTTTTTCTTAATTCTCGAATTTGCAACCCTTGATGATCTTGAATTTCGAGGGACTCCTTAAATAACCCATGCATGCTTACATCCAACTCCCTAAAATAACCCATGCATGCTTACATCCAAATTGTAAAACACAAACATCAGTCGCTTATTCTTAGAATTGATAATCTCAACCATTGATCATTTGTCAAATACTCTTATGATTGTGAAAATTAACCACTAGCGATCACTTCTCACAAATCATAAACAACGTCATCAAACTATGATCGATGATTCAGACTTCTCTCTCCAGCCATGGGCGACAAAACCAACCGTTGGTCAAACACTTTCATGATTAAGCAAATGACAACCATCATTGATCACTTATCACAAATCATAACCGACGTTTGAAGATATTCAGACTTTTCACCACAATTACAGGCGACAAAATTGTACTTCATTGCCAATCAAAGCGTCTCAAACCAGCTAAGGATGTCATTTGTTTTAGTTTTAATCTGACCTATGCTGAGTTGTATTGGCTTGGTGATATTCCAATTTTACAAAACTTTTGCTGTGTGGAATTTCAACTTGTGTTTAAAAGCTGTGCTTATTTCAAAATATATATTTTTTTATCAGCTGTTTTATGGAAACATAAGTTTTTACTTTTTTAAAAGAACAACTTTTTTTTAAAGATCAGTTTTTTTTTTTTTTTTTTTTTTTTTTTTTGAAATATATGCGTGTTTTGAAATGTAAGTTTTGTTTTTGAAATATAAGCTTTTTTGTGAAAGATGAATTTTATTTTTGAAAGATCATCAGCTTTTGGAAGATAAGTTTTTTTAGAAACATGAACTTTTTTAGAAAGTTAAGCTTGTTTTGATAGATCAGCTCTTTTATGGAAAGATTAGATTTTTTTTTTTTTTTAAAGGATTGGTTTTTTTTTTTTTTTTTTTTTTTTAATATATGCTTGTTTTGAAATGTAATTTTTTTTTGAAATATAACCTGTTTTTTGAAACATAAGTTCTGTTTTGAAAGATTAGTTTATTTTAAAATATATATGTTTTTAAAGATATTCGTTTTCGTTTGAAAGATCTGTTTTTGTTTTTCGAAACATCATTTTTTTTTTAAAGATAGACGTTTTCTGCGCAACCACCTTCTCACATCAACCATTAACTCTCACGAATATCAACTATGAGAATGACTATGAGTGTTTATTTTTCTCAGACTTCTCCAATTAACAACCCTTTATGATTTTGAATTTCGCCAGACTCCTAAAATAACCCATGCATACTTACATCCAAATTCTGAAACACTAACAACAGGAGCTTATTTTTAGAAGTGATAATCTCAACCGTTGATCTTTTGTCAAATATTTTCATGATTGCGAAAATTAACCACCGGCGATCACTTCTCAGAAATTATTAACAACGTCATCAAACTATGATCGATGATACGGACTTCTCTCCATAGCCATCAGCTATAAAGCCAACCGTTGGTCAAATACTTTCATGATTAAGCAAATGACAACCACCATTGATCATTTATCACAATTCTTAAACAACGTTTAAATACTATGATCGATTAGTCAGACTTATCGCCACAATTATAGGCGACAAAACTATACATCTTTGCCAATCAAAGCATCTTAAACCAGCTAAGGATGACAATTTTTTTTTAGTTTTTAATCCATGATGACATGCTGAGTTGTATTGGCTTTGAGGTATTCGAATTTTACAAAACTCTTGCCGCGTGGAATTTCAACTTGTGTTTGAAATATCAGGTTTTTTTTTTTTTTTTTGAAAGATCGGTTTTTTTTTTTAAGATAAGATTTTTTTGAAATATAAGTTTTTTTTTAATTTATGTAAGATCAGCTCTTTTATGGAAAGATTAGTTTTTTTTTTTTTTTTTTTTAAATATATGCCTGTTTTGAAATATAATTTTTTTTCAAATATAAGAAGTTTTGTGAAAGATAAGTTCTTTTTTGAAATTAAAGTTTTTTTTTTTAAATAAGTTTTTTTTTTAAGATATGCTTTTTTTTTTTTGTCAGGTTAGTGTTTTTTTTGAAAGATAAGTTTTTTTTTTAATTTATGAAAAATAGGTTTTTCTGACCAACTACCTTCTCTTGTCAACTTTTATTTTTCTCAGACTCCTCCAATTAACAACCCTTGGTGATCTAAATTGTGAAACACTAACAACAGTCGCTTATGCGAAGAATTGATATTCTCAACGATTGATCGTCTGACAAATACATTCATGATTGAGAAAAATAACCACCAACGATCACTTCTCACAAATCATGAACAATGTCAGCAGACTATTATGGATGATTCAGACTTCTCTCCATAGCCATGGGCGGCAAAACCAACCTTTGGTCAAATGCTTTCATGATTGAGTAAATGTCAAACACCAGTGATCACTTCTCACATCAAATATTCTCTCTAACGACTATGGACGATAACAACAACTATTCATAGCAAATAGTCCTAGAGGTCTCCAATTAACATTGCTCGATGACCATGACCGAAATAGCTTCTGACCACTTAAATCCAAAATGTGAAACATCTACGGTCAGTTATCCAAGAATCTATATTCTCAACCAACAACCCTTGGACAAGTACTTTCATGATTTAAGCAAATACAACGACCAATGATTGCTTATCACAAATCATAAACATCCATCAACGAGTATGATGGATTATTCAGTCTTATCACCGCTATTATCAGGTGCAAAACTATACATCTTTGCCTGTCTATGGGAATCGAATCAACTATGGACGACATACGCATTTTTCAGTCCATTACATCTACTGTTTCAATCCGTGACGACCTCACCGGAGTCGTAATGGGCTTTTCATATTCTATTCTGATGAGTTATGGGCGTGCGGAGTTCTTACTTGTGTCTGGATGATAGAAGACCTTGAAAGACCCAAAGTTACAATACAAGCAATCTTCGCATGCCAACGATGGCTACATAATTTTATGCTCCGTGCTTCGAAGCACAATGCTGGATTTGTAAACTCACCAATAATATCAACCCACGATGAGCTTGAATTCCCGAGGCAACCTGGTTTGTCATGATTATTTTCTTCATTTATGCAAAACAATAATTTAGGAATCCAAAGGAATTGTAACCAACGAGGGACGTCCAATGATTAGTTCCTACAAGTAATGGACGTCCTTTCAGATTCTGTTGACTTCTTCTGACTTGTCATCACGATTATCGACGGCATACTATAAATCTTTGCCAATCTCTTGGCATCGAACCAAACAAGGATGACATACTCTTCTTTCAATCCATGACAACCTTAGTTTTAATTCTTGACGACCTAACATCGGTGATTCAGACTACTCTCCATAGCCATGGCGACGAAACCAAACACTTTCATCATTAAGCAAATGACAACCATCATTGATCAAACACTTTCATGATTAAGCAAATGACAACCATCATTGATCACTTATTAGAAATCATAAACAACGTTTGAAGACTATGATCGATTAATCAGACTTATCACCACAATTATAGGCGACAAAACTATACATCTTTGCAAATCAACGGGTCTCAAACCAGCTAAGGATGACATTTTCTTTAGTTTTAATCCATGATGACCTATGTTGAGTTGTATTGGCTTTGTGATATTTCATTTTTACAAAACTCTAGCCGTGTGGAATTTTGACCTGTGTACGAAAGATCAGTTTTTTTTTTTTTTTTGACAAATCATTTTTTTTTTTTTTTTGAAATAGAAGATTTTTTGTGAAAGATTAGCTTGTTTTGAAAGATTAGCTCTTTTATAAAGAAGATCAGATTTTTTTAAAGGTATCTTGTTTCGAAATTGTTTTTTTTTTTTTTTTGAAATATAAGCTGTTTTTTGATTGATCAGCTCTGTTTGGTAAGATAAGTTTTTTTTTTTAAAGATTTTTTTTTTAAATATATGTTTTGTGTAAAGTTATGTTTTTTTTTTTTTGAAATTCAGCTTTTTCTTGATGTATAAGTTTTTTTTTGAAATATAGGCTTTGTTTTAACGATAGGGTTTTTCTGACCAACAACCTTCTCATAAGCCATTAACTCTCCCGAACATCAACTATTACAATGACTATAATTTTTTATTTTTCTCAAACTGCTCCAATTAACAGCCCTTGGTGATCTTGAATTTCCAAGGACACCTAAATTAACCCATGCCTACTTACATCTAAATTGTGAAACACTAACAACGGTCACTTATTCTTAGAATTGATATTCTCAAGGATTGATCGTTTGACAAATACTCTCATGATTGAGAAAAATAACCACCAACGATCACTTCTCACAAATCATAAATAATGTCAGCAGACTATGATCGATGATTTGGACTTCTCTCCATAGCCATGGGCGACAAAACCAACCGTTGGTCAAATTCTTTGATGATTGAGCAAATCACAATTACCATCGATCACTTCTCACATCAACTATTTTCTCTCACTACTATCAACGATAACAACAACGATTCATAGCAAATAGTCCTACAGCTCTCCCATTAACATTGCTCGATGACTATGACCAAAATAGCTCGTGGCCACTTAAATCCAAAATGAGAAACGCCTACGGTCGGTCATTTCAAAAATCTATATTCTCAACCAACCACCATTGGACTAGTACTTTCACGATTTAAGCAAATGGAACGACTGATGATTGCTTATCACAAATCATAAACATCCATCAAAGAGTGTGAAGGATTGTTCGGTCTTATCAGCGCTATTATCAAATGCAGAACTTTACATCTTTGCCTTTCTAGGGAATTACATCTTTGCCTGTCTAGGGAATATAGCAAATGACAACAATCATTTCTCACTTATCACAAATCATAAACAACGATTGAAGCCTATGATCGATTATTCAGACTTATCACCCCAATTATAAGTGACAAAACGATACATCTTTGCAAATTGATGGGTCTGGAACCAGCTAAAGATGACATTTTTTTTAGTTTTGAATCCATGATGACCTATGCATAGTTGTATTGGCTTTGTGATATTCCAATTTTACAAAACTCTTGCCGTTTGAAATTTCAACTAGTGTTTGAAAGAATAGTTTTTTTTTTTTTTTTTAGAAAGATGAGCTCTTTTTTTTGTGAAGATCAGCTTTTTTTTTTTTTTTTTAAATATATGTTTGTGTTTAAATATAAGCTTTTTTGTGAAAGTTAAGTCTTTTTCTTTCTATTTTGAAAGATCAGCTTTGTTTGAACAATCAGCTTTTTTTAAATATTTCTTTTTTTTTTTAACTAAAGCTTTTTTTTTTTTAAGTTCTGTTTTTTTTTTTTTTTTTAAATATACTTTTTGTTTGAAAGATAAGCTTTTTCTTACCAAAAACCTTCTCACATCAACTATTAACTCTCACGAACATCAACTATTACAACGACTATAAATTTTTATTTTTCTCAGACTCGTCCAATTAACAATCCTTAACAATCTTGAAGTTCTAGGGACACCTAAAATAACCAATGCCTACTTACATCCAAATTGTTAATAATCTCTTATTCTTAGAATCTATAGTTCGAACCATCGAACATTGGTCAAATACCTTAATGATTTAGCAAACACAATTTTTAGTGATCACTTCTCACGGATCATTAACAGAGTTTGCAAACTATGATCAATTATCCACACTTGTCGCCATAGTTATCATCGACAAAACTATACTTCTTTGCCAATCAAGGGGCATCAAGCCAACTAAGAAGTTGTACTGGCTTTATGTTATTTCAGATTTATAAAACTCTTGCCGTACAGAATTTCAGCTAATGTCTGAATGATGGATTCCCTCGATAGACGCAAAACTGAAAACGTCATCCACAGCAAGAGCGTTTTGTTCTCATGACTTTGAACCACACTAATGTATTCGTAAACTCAACAATACTAGTAGGATTCAGCGCTTATGACTTTCAACAATAAGAATGATTCCCTACGATTTTTATTCGTAAGATTTCTAAATTGACTACTATTGAAAACCGTGAATTCCTTAAGTAAACTACAGTAACTTGTCATTGCATATATCCGACATCTGAGAAATAAAATGCTTTAACCAATGACAACATACATTTTTTCTTTTTAGTGTTGATCCATTTGTTACAATAAATAGTCTGACCAGCAACCTTCTTACATCAACTATTGACACTAACGACTATCAACGCTAACAACAACGATTCATAGCAACTAGTCCTTGAGTTCTCCAATTAACAATGCTCAATGACCATGACCAAAATAACTCATGACCACTTAAATCCAAATGAGAAACACCTATGGTCAGTTATTCCAAGAATCTATATTCTCAACCAATAACCATTGGACAAGTACTTTCATGATATAAGCAAATACATCCAGGATGAAAATAGCGATAGCAGCCCGCGGCTAAACCGCTACGAAGTGGGCGCTACGTAGCGGCGTAATGGCGCGATTTGAAAAAATCGCCCAAAAAATTCTAGAAAATCCGGAAAATTGTAAAATGAAAGAAAATGTGTTTCTTCTGCAAAAGTAAGTAAGAAAACGGGGCGTAGCGGTGCCCTCAATATATGAGGTCCTGTATCACTGTATAAATAGAAAATAATAGTAATAAGTAGTTTTTCACAAGTATTCATGTTTCTTAGTCATTCTAACTTAGAAAAGTAATGAAAAGCTCATAAAAAAAAAATAGAACATGAAATAAAGGCATAAGACTTAAGGGTTAGGTCTTAGGGAGTAGGGATTTAATAGCAAACAATATCCAATGAAGTTTAGTGAACATTGAACAATCAACACTTCAAGCCTAAAGGTTCAAATTCAATCAAGTGATCAACAACAATTTAGAAATGACATAAAGAGTAGAGAGTTGGTGAAGGAATACCTTATACCTTAGTCACCACCAAAAGGAATGTCTACCAAATAAATTCGAAAATAAAAAATAGAGAAAAGTCAATAAACATTCAAAATGTGATGGATTGATCTATGGGAAATACAGATGTATCATTTACAAGCAATTTCCAAGTCGTTTCATTGGTTGTCCATGAATATTCACATTTTAAAAAAAATAAATAAATAAATCCTAAAATAAAAAATAACAAAAAATAAAAATAAATAAAAAAACTTAAACCCTCTCGCTACGTAGCGGGAGCCACACTAGGTAGCAGAATGTGTAGCGGCCGCTACGGTGTGCTACCCGCTTTTTTGAAAAAAGCTTGGCTGCCACAGCCCCCACGGCCGTAGCGTAGCGGCCGCTATTTTCATCCATGAATACAACGACCAATGATTGCTTATCACAAATCATAAATATCCATCAAAGAGTATGATGGATTATTCTGTCTTATCACCACTGTTATCAACTGCGATAACTGCAAAACTGTACATCTTTGCTTGTCTAGGGGCATCAAATCAACTATGGATGACATAATGCATTTTTTAGTCCATTACAACAACTATTGTTTCAATCCGTGACGACCCCACCAGAGTTGTAATGGGCTTTTGATATTCTATTCTGATGAGTTCTGGGCGTGCGGAGTTCTCACTTGTGTCTGGATGATAGAAGACCTAGACAGACTCCAATTACAATACGAGCGATCTTCGCATGCCAACGATGGCTACAAAATATTATGCTCCGGGCTTCGAACCACAATGTTGTATTTGTAAACTTGCCAATAATATCAACCCACAATGACCTTGAATTCCCGTGTCAAACTAGTTAGTCATGATTGTTTGCTTCATCTATGCAAAACAATACTTCTGTAGTAATCCAAAGGAATTGTAACCAACAAAGGACGTCCAATGATCACTTCTCACAAATCATGGACGCCCTTTCAGATTCTGTTGAGTTCTTATGACCGTCATCAAGATTATCAATGGCATAACTGTAAATCTTTGCCTATCGCGAACTTCCTATTTCAACAATACTAAGAACATTTTATGCTCGTTACTTTGAAACACAACAATGTATTTTTAAAGTGGCCTGTTAGAATAAGCCAAGACATCCCTATATTCCCATGTCGGGCACCATAACTCTCGATTATTTACCATGGATGAAAATAGCGGCCGCTACGTAGCGTAGCGGCCGCTATATCGGCCGTAGTGGCCGCCACCGCTACGCTACGGCCGATTTATCGGCCGCCGCACCCGTAGCGGCCACTATGTCCGCTACGCGGCCGCTACAAGCTCGCTACGGACCACTACGGGGCCGCTATGGGGTGAGAAAAAATCCTACTTTTCAATTTTTTTTTAAATGCATAATAAGACTTATTTCGTTTCTTCTTCTCTTCAAATAACATTTCTACACGACTCTTCTACCTTTTTATGTTTAAAAGAACATCAAAAAGCACATGATCTCGCCGAATTACAGTCGATACAGAGAGTTTTTCTCTAAGTACATCCTATTAGACACCCCCTTTGGTAGATGTATTTTTTTCTCTAGGTACTCTTAAGTCTTGATTTCATAATATAGTTTTTTCTTTTCTGAGCCTTTCATTAGTTTCTAACTTAGCATAACCAAGCAACATGAACACATGTGAAAAAAATGATCATTACTATTATTTTCTATTTATACAGCGATACAGGACCTCATATAGTGAGGGGACCGCTACGCCCCCTTACCTTAGTTACTTTTGTAAAAAAAATACATTTTCACTCATTTTCCAATATTCTAGATTTTCTAGAATTTTTTCATATTTTTTTGACGATTTTTCCAAATCGCACCGCTATGCCGCTACGCTACGTAGCGTTTTGGCGGCAGGCCGCTACGCCATCCGCTACCGCTATTTTCATCCTTGTTATTTACAATATTAATGAAAAAACAGTAACATCTTTTCGAATCCGAGGGAATTCTATCGAATAAAGGACGACATTCATAGTTTAAAATTCACAAGAATCTTTGTCTCAATTGATTCCCCAACAGTGAACTTCGTGCTCAACAATACTTCCAACAATTAGTGCTTTCGACATGAGCACCTTTCTCCCGCAATTGTTTATTCTTAAAATTCTTTAAATAACACCTCTTGATTACCATCAATTCCCGAGTCTAGCAGAATGTCTCATCATGACATACATCTGACATACGAAAAAACAACAATGGTCTTACCAATGATGACATACGTTCTTCTTAAACTACAACGATCTTAGTTACGGTCAATACTTTGACGGACAAGCTTCTCACATCAACCATTAACTCTCACGAACATCAACAATTACGACGACTATTAGTTTTTATTTTTCTCAGACTTCTCCAATTAACAACCCTTGATGATTATGAATTTCCAGGGACACCTAAAATAACCCATGCCTACTTACATCCAAATTGTGAAACACTAACAACAGTCTCTTATTTTTAGAATTGAGAATCTCAACCATCGATCATTTGTCAAATACTCTCTTGATTTAGAAAAATAACCACTAGTGATCACTTCTCACGAATCATAAACACCAACAGACTATGGTCGATGATTCAGACTTATCTCCATAGCCATCGGGTACAAAACTATATATCGTTGCCAATTATGGGCACTAAACGGACGAACCATGCCATACGTGTTTTCTTTGTCTCAATTCATAGTGACCTATGCTTATGCTGAGTCATACTTGCTTCGTGATATTCAAGTTTTGTAAATATATTTGCTTTTTTGGAAAAATCAACTTTTTTGGAAATATAATTTTTTTTTAAATGTGAGGTTTTTTTTATTGATCAGCTTTTTTTGAAAGATCAGCTGCTTTTTTAAAAGATCATGTTTTTTTGAAAAATCAGCCTTTTTTAGAAGGTTTTTTTTTAATAAATATAAGCTTTTTTTGAAATAAATGTTTTATTTGAAATGTAGCCTCTTTTTTTTTTAAGACTAGTTTTTTTGAAAGATCAACTTATTTTGAAAGATCAGCTTTTTTTGATTGATATGTTTTCTTTTTTATATAAATTTTTTTGAGAGATCAGCTTTTTTAGAAATATAGTTATTTTTTGAAATATAAGATTGTTTTGGAAGATAAACTTTTTTTGGAAAGATAACTTTTTATGACCAATCACCTTCCCACATGAATTATTAACTCTCACGACCATTAACAATTACAACAACGATTTATTTCGATTTTTCTCAGAATTCTCCAATTAACAACCCTCCATGGCCATGAATTTCCAGGGTCACCTGAAATAACACATGCCTTCGTAGATACAAAATGCGAAAGAGCAACATTGGTCGCTTATTCTTTGAATTTTTAATCGCAACCATCGACCATTGGTCAAATACTTTCATGATTAAGCAAACACAATCAGCAGTGATCATTTCTCACAAATCATCAACAATTTTTGCAGACTATGATCGATTATTCAGACTTGTCGCCATAGTTATCGTCAACTAAACTATACATCTTTGCCAAAAACACAATCAACAATGATCATTTCTCACGAATCATTAACAATGTTTGCAGACTATGATCGATTATTCAGACTTGTCACAATAGCTATCGTCGACTAAACTATACATCTTTGCCAATCAAGGGGCATCAAACCAACTCAGGAGCCATACTGGCTTTATGATATTCCAGCTTTATAAAACTCTTGCCGGCAAGTGAAACATTATGTTTGTATGAATCCAGAGGAATTCTAACCTACAAAGGACGACGACCAATGATCACTTATCAGAAATCATAAACATCCTTTCAGACACATAGTTATCGTCGACTAAACTATACATCTTTGCCAATCAAGGGGCATCAAACCAACTCAGGAGCCATACTGGCTTTATGATATTCCAGCTTTATAAAACTCTTGCCGGCAAGTGAAACATTATGTTTGTATGAATCCAGAGGAATTCTAACCTACAAAGGACGACGACCAATGATCACTTATCAGAAATCATAAACATCCTTTCAGACACTGATTAATTATTTCGACTTGTCAACACAATTATTGTTGACAGACTATACATCTTTACCTATCAATGATGGGCATCAAACCAACCAATGATGACATACGCATATATCAATCCAGGACAGGCTTGGTTTTAATTCATGACGATCTAATCTCTAGCCGTGCGGAGTTCTTTCTTGCTTGTGTCAACTACAAGGATCTTAGTTACAGTTAATACTTTGATCAATAACCTTCTCATATTAACCATTTAACTCTCACGACCATAAAAAATTACAAGAATAGTTCATTACTATTTTTCTCAGCTTCTCCAATTAACAGCCCTCAATGACCATGAATTTCCTGCAACACCCGAAATAACCCCTGCCTACCTACATCCAAATCCGAAACAGTAACACCTGTCGCTTATTCTTAGAATCTATAATATCAACCATCAACCATTGGTCAAATACTTTCCTGATTAAGCTAACACAACCATTGAAGCTCACTTCTCACGAATCATAAACAATGCTTGCAGATTTTGATCGATTATTCAAACCTGTCACCATAGTTATCAGGTAGCAAACAACTAAGTATGCCATACATATTTTTCTTTTTCTTTTTTCTTTTAATCCATGATGACCTTTGCTGAATCGTATTGGTGTTATGATATTGCAGTTTTATAAAACTCTTTCCGTACAGAATTTCAGCTTATGATTGGATGATGGATGACTTTGATAGACCCAAAAATAAAAATAAAAAAATTGCGAACTTCGCAGGTCAACCATGAGAAAAACATTTTGTGCGCATGACTTTGAACCTCGCTGATATATTTGTAAGCTCGCGAATAATGACAACCCACGATGACCTTGAATTCTCTAGTGAACCACCATTACTCGAATATTTCTGTCATCTTTTCTAAATAGAAAATCTTTACAATTTCAAGAAAATTCTAACCAACAAAGGATGACTTTCATATTATTGAATTCACACTAAACTTATTGTCGACCGATACTCCAAGAGGCAAAATCCACACTTAACAAAACGAGCATACTCAGTGCTCATGTCTTTCGACAAAAACGATCCCCTTTGATTTTTTATTATTAAAATTCCTTAAATGGAAACCCTGGATTACTATGAATTTCCGAAGTGAACTAGAATAGCTCATAACATTACATACGTCTGGCAATATGAGCAATAATTAGTGCTTATAACTTTCATCAGCTGCAACTATATATCACGATTGTTTATTCTTAAAATTCCTTATACAAAAACCCTTGATGACCTTGAGTTCTGAAGTCAACTTCTGTAACTCGTCATGTCATACATCCAATATATGATAAAAAACAAGGTCTAACCAATGATGACATACATATTTTTTATTTTATTACAACCTTTGTTGCAACCAATTACTCTGATCAACTATCTTCTCACGTCAACAATTAGCTTTCATAACTATCAATAGTAACCACACCGATTTAAAACAATCATTCATAGACTTCTCAAATTAACAACCCTCGATGACCATTAATTCCCAGGGGCATCCAAAATGTGACACAACTACTATGGTCATTTATTCCTAGAATCCACAATCTGAACCAACAAACATTAGTGAAATACTTTAATGATTAACGCAGATACAACCAACAATAATCACTTCTTGCAAATCATAAACAACCTTTACTGACTGTGATCAATTATTCATATTTTTCAATTTGCACGAATCTTAGTCTCAATTGATTCTCCAACATGCAAAACCCGCGCTCAACAATACTTGCAACAATTAGTGCTTATGACTTTCGACAAGAACACCTTTATCCCACAACTGTTTATTCTTAAAATTCTTTAAATAACTCCCTATTATGACCATGAATTCCTGGCCAGAATGACTCATCATTACATACATCTGGCATATGGAAAAACAACGGTCTAACGAATGATGAGATACGTTGTTTTTAAACTACAACGATCTTCGTTTCAGTCAATACTTTGACCAACAACAATCTCACATCAACCATTAACTCTCAAGACCGTCAACAATTACAACAACGATTTATTCCCATTGATATTATGGGAATTGTTTGAATCGGTTATGGAGACGTGCATCTCGATCTTATTCCCCATGTAAGTTCTACCATTTGCCCCATCCATTAAACTAACTTTGTTGCTAATCCTAATTTCAATTGGAGAGAGGAAAGAGAAGAAGAAGAAGAAGATGTGATTCTCTAATGCCAGCTGGAATGATTTCAATGATCACATCGATTCCAGAACTCAGGTTGACCCCTCTCTCTCGCATCCCTCTTTTCTTTTACCTTCACTAGGTTGTGATATTGATGCCATTTACCTTGTGTCCGATTCTGATATACTTGTCTGCCAAGTTAAATACATCTTTAGTAGATTGTGTATTATAATGTGATGGTGCACATCAAAAGCGTGAATTCATCAATGAGCACCTGGGTGTATCCCATTTTTCAAATCTGGATTTAGTCAGATAGAAAACTAAACCCTTTCTTTTCAATTGAAATGTATTTATTTTTATAATGTTGAGTGAGAACAAGCATATATGATTTTGGTTCTAAGATCATGGAAGTAAATTTGACCTAATGCAGGATCTCATTAAGAGTAGAGAAATGGAGTTTCTCAATGGATCTTTAGCTGTTGCCATGACTAAAGCTATGCTGCCTCCTGTGGAAACCATGAGCCTTTTTTCCGACTCATTTTTTTTCCCATTTGCATCTTAAATGGGGCGTATTATATGCTTACACTTGTTCTGATTGAGAGAAGTTCAAGGGCAGCAACGATAGGTTGACTTGATAGCTTTGTGAAATATCTGAGTTGCTTTCATTCTTTTGTGGCACCTTGGTTGGCCTTTATAGCGTCAATTGGGTGAATAGCAGGAAAGCTCCAAATGGCCTTGCTCATATTTGATCATTGATGATTTGGTTCTATTAGTACCCTCACCATATGTTTGCAGGGCTCATATTTGATCATTGATGATTTGGTTCTATTAGTTCCCTCACCATATGTTTGCAGGACCCATAGTTATTTGTGGGTTAAGTTCTGTTATTCTTATCTTCTAAAAAAATTAATATTGATCACTAAATCCATAGGAATCTGAGCACGTTTGGGGGTACCTGTAGCAATACAGTATTTTCATATAGCACTTTGCCTGTTGGATTAAGAACTTTTCTTATTTCATGTTGACGAACATTCATACTCTTTGCCTGTTGGATTAAGAAAATTTCTTATTTAATGTTTACAGCCTTCATACTCTTACAATCATCCAAGTTTTTTATAAGCTTGGGCAATTTTCTTCTACATCATGGTATTTATGGATGTGGTTGGTTAAGTGTTGATCAGATTGCATTCTAGTTGAAAATTTGAGTTCAGTACAAGACTTCTACTTATTCTAGTGATTAAAAAAACAAAAAAAAAAGCTTGTAGATATTGTCATGCTTAATCTCAGTTTGGTTTTGGCATTTTGTCGTGTTGGTTTAGTCGCTCCCACATGTACGTACTATCAGAACCAAGCCAGTGATTTTATGGTCAAGGATTGTATGTTTTCTATTACATCTTGAATACTTAATGTCGTAAAAACTAACAGTGAAATGATGTCAATTCTATTTCGAAGGGGGTTAGTGCGCGAAAGGAGTAAATTGATCAAATGGTGGCCACTTATATGAAAACCCAGCATACAGATGAGGAAAAAAGAAGGGAAATGAAAATCTAGGTTCTAGACAGAATCTACAAAGGAAAGCCCCTTTTTATTCTTAGCTAACCAAACAAAGGAGGTTGGATTAAATGATCGACCTGCTTTGACCGCTCCATTAAAGGTTAGGTTTCCAAGTGGTCTTTCCGATTTATGAATATACAGATTTAGACACAGGTTAGTATTTTGGAGTGGGCAACCTTCCCACCCCTTCTGTCTCTCTTTCTCGTTTTATAATAAGCCACGAGGACATGAGTGAAAATTTGGATATTTGAAGTTAAAATGAGAGTTGTAGACTCCAATTCTTACCTTTCAATACAAAATATACCATCATGGCCGTGGTCATCATCATCAAATCCACTCTTAATTACGTGGATTCTGTTCTTCGACTTCAATCTATTCCGTGCCAAATCCTTTGATAGGTTATTGTTATTAGGGAAGATTTCAGAAAGGAAATTTTATGAAATAACTAAGCTTAAACTCTTATTAAACAGTTTTAAGAAGAAACATAATGAAATGATAGCGGAGGAGTTCGTATATTTGTTAAAGAAAACACTCCAAATGATGATAGTGTCAACCATTT
The DNA here is from genome assembly GCA_029852735.1 of Persea americana. Classification (NCBI taxonomy): domain Eukaryota; kingdom Viridiplantae; phylum Streptophyta; class Magnoliopsida; order Laurales; family Lauraceae; genus Persea; species Persea americana. The sequence goes on from CM056810.1 coordinate 91,372,055, forward strand.
TGAAGATATCGTCATTCTCCTTAGACTTTTCTTCTTCTTCTTCGATGGTTTTAAGTTTTGATCTTCTTGTGGCTTGCTCCATGTCCACCTGATGCCTAATAAGATAAACCTTATTGCACGTTCTACAATAGTATTTATTCCTACCTCGAGGGGAAAATCTTATCTTTCCTTCTTACTCTTCTTCATGCTCTATCTCATTCTCCTCACCTAAATCAAATTCCTCAAATATAGTTTTCCTAAAATCTTCTCTGCAGAAAAACATCAATATGTATCAACCATAAACATCCAAATACCATCTATATCCAAACTAGGTTCTATCACATAGTATATTATAGATAATAATAAGAGAAATAATCAGGCGAGAACTGTTCTCCCGGTTTAAATCATGAGAACTATAAGTGGGGCCCACCTATCACCCAATTCAAACCTTTCAATGGACAGGGACCCACTTGATAGTTACACGCCCAAAGGTTTGGCACTAATGAGAATGAACTGGACCATTGGATCAACTATATACCCATACGTATGGATTGAGCTTGTCGGCCATGGATGAAGGGGTTAGAAGCATGAGATTGAGGCCAAACTTGATATTCAGGGTGGTCCCATATAGATGTTAAAATCCCCACCGGTCCCATTCCAAAATGAGGCCCCCAGTGGACCCCACAAAAAAGTTCTTACAGTGACTCCGTGAGAACAGTTCTCATTGGATCACATCCCTAATAATAGTACCCGTATCTCAAGAAAAAGAAAAAGAAATACCAAACAAATTAGATGAAATCCGCATAAAATGGCAAACTGCAAAAAAAGAAAAAGTTAATTCGATGACAACTACTCATCAAAGGAAGTCAATTAATGCATGGGTCGACCATTGGAGAAGAATAGGGGGGGAAAAAGTTGTAAGAAGTTGATGATGTCCTCAACGGACTTGATTATGTCGTCAACTAAGTTCATGATATTTTCAATTTAGGTATTTTTGTCAAAAAATATGTGAATGATTCTGCGTCATTTCAATATTTTAAGCTTAATTATTTCATAAAAAAATGCTTAAAATTTGATTTTTAGAAAGTATAAAATCTTTCGCTCATTTTTATAAAAAAAAAAAGAGTATATGAAAATTTGGATATTTCAAAAGAAGTACATAAAATCTTCCACAATCTTTTCAATCAAGTCCTCTCCATAAAATTCTTTGAGTGATGACAAAATACCCTTTCCTTATAACGCGTGTTTTTGTCTTTTCTTGAACTCTTTCCTCTCCAAAACTGACCGTTTTGATTTTGATGATCATAACCATTCAATGGAGCTAGTTTTTTGTCATTTGGAATCTTTTTTCAACCATCCATGCATAAAGGCAGTTGAAGCTAGCCTCACTAGGACATTTGGGTATGATTTCTTTTAATTGATTTTTTAAGGAATAATTTGTCATTTCTCAAAAAAAAAAAAAAAAAAAAAATCTTATGGAGAGAATTGTTTGAAAGAATTGTAGGAAATCTCTGTACTTTTTTGAAATATTTAGATTTTTATTTACTTTTTTTGAAAATGAACCAAAAGTTTTGCCTAGGCCTATCAATGGGACGGGTCGGGCCTGGGCTTGAGTTGTCCAATCCCGTCCTGAAAATAGGACAGGTTTGCTGGGTGTTGCCCAATCTCGGCCCTAAATTGAACGGGCCTACATCAAATCCCGTCCCGTATGGGCTTGGGTTGGGACAGGGCCGGGCCTGGGCTTAGCCCGATCCTAAACATAAGCAAAATATTCTCTAATTATTCCTACTGTCACCAGACACCCGGTGTGAACTGGACTCTAAATGCTCCTCCTTTTTTCCAGGCTTTGGACCGGCAATGCAATGCAACAATTACAAGCAACATGGTTGAGTTAAAAACTTTTTTTTTTTTTTGGGCTGGTGGCAGTAGAAAATCAATAAAAATGAATGAGTATCCTATAGGCTATATGGGTCAAGTAATGTGGGAATGGTTAAAACTTTTTTTCTATTTTTTTTTTTCCCCCTGTGAAAGTAGAAAATCAAAAAATCAATAAAATAAATGAGAATGAGTATCCTATATGGGTCAAGTAATGTAAAAAAGAAATCAACATAAATTATTTTTCTTTTAATATGTCTAAAACATCAGTTAGTGCATTCCTATCATTGTCTAAATCATCAATCCTAGTTGGGTTATGACTAAACCAATCTTGGGTACAAACTAATGCTTCTACTATATTTGGTTTTAAAGAAGTCCTATATGGGTCAAGTACCCTCCCTCCGATGCTAAATGCCGACTCTGAAGCAATGGTAGAAACTATAATAGCTAAAATATCACGAGCTATATGAGATAAAATAGGATACTTAGTTGAATTTAATTTCCACCACTGTAATATATCTATCGTGTTATCTTCTTCTGTAGACTTGTTATCAAAATAACGATCTAATTATGTTTTTTCTTCTACAATTGCCTTATTGGCGATTTCATTTCGATACTTTAAAAAAAGAGAACGAACCTTTCCATGTTCATCATCACCAACCTTTCTTTTAAATTGCCTACTAGTTTCATCATTTTTATCTACTATCTGATCACTTTCTTGGGCACCAAATCTCACACGATACTTCTCATACATCTTTTTAAATATATTACGAGCTTCAATCATACGAGTATTTCTATATTCCATTATTTCATATGATATCTTAAAAACCCATTCCAAACACACTATCTTAGAGGAGGGATCAAGCAATACGGCTATTTCAAACATTTGATTATAATTCTTCCAATATTTATCAAAATTTTCCATCATCACTTTAGCCATTCTTGCAGAAACAAAATCAAAATCACCTAATTTTTGTACCAACTCATTATGTATTGTACAAACTTCAGGTAAAAAGGTATGTATAGTCGGATACTTTCTAGCAGAGAATCTATTTGTAGCTTCATAGAACCTTTCCAAAAAATCATTAAGAGTAGCAACCTTGTCCCATTCCTCATCCGAAGGAATCAGAGTCTTACAGTGTAAGTCATCTGTTAGAGATAGATAAAAAAAAAAAAACATCTCAAAAATACAATGCTGAAGATACCATAAGATATGTGGAGTTCCATCTAGTTTGAACATCAACAGGCAATCCCCTTGTAGAACTTAGCCCTTTCACACTAACAATATCACGAAACTGATGTATACGATTAGAGCTATTCTTAATGTATTTAGGTAATATAAAAAAATTATCAAAATTAATTTGGAGCGGGCCGGGCCGGGCCTGAACGGGCTGGGTATCCTCTGCCCAGTCCCAGTCCCATTTTGGTCGGGATTCTGCTATAATTGACCAAGCCCAACCCACTGGGCTCAATTTTTTTTAAAAGCCCTATATTTTCGGGCTCGGGACGGGACGGGCCGGGCTGGCTTTCTATCCATCTCAACGCGTTTCATTGACAAGCCTAGTTTTACCCCTTTTTGGAAATTTCCCTTTTGTTAATATTTCCTTCCATGTCCTCTTTTTTCTATTGTGGGTTTGAATTGAAGGGTGGATAAAAAAAGGAGGGTTGAAGTAGGTTGCTAACTAGCGTAAGATTTTGTCAAAACCCAAGACAAAATATATATAATTTATTTTATATTATAATTTTTAAAATAAAAAATTGTAATATTGACCTAAACCGTAGATGGATAGGGTCAGATTTAACCCGACCCGTATAGGAGACTACGCGTTCCTAAACCTGACAAACTCAAAACATCCGTTCTTTTACAGTGGGCCGCTGGCGCTGGCTCTTTCCCTCTGGGAATTTTGTTCTTCATTCGTCCCTCCGTTACTATGTGTATTTGACTGGCTGGAAATGTCAGCCTGTGTGCTATTGTGCTATATACTACATTACCTACTGCCCATCCTCTGCTGTCATACAGATACAGATCATCCCTCCAACTAAAATGACCTCAATTTTCACCTAATATTTCCAATGTGCCCAAGTTCGTCCCAATCTTCTAGTTGCAACACTGTACTATTAAGGGGCGAAGAATGGGTATCTAATCTATAGCTCAGCGATATGAGTGGGTGGGTGTATGAGTTTGAATCCTCACTTCCATATCCACTCTCACCAACTTAAATGCAAGGACCCCTAACTTAAAAGTGAAGGCCCCTACCCATCTCTCACTAACTTGGTGAGAATGTCTCTCATAGGAGCACCTCCCATATACATATATATTGGTTGAAGAATGGGTTAGCGATACCCGAAATAACCTTTGTTGCGTACATGTTGAAGTTAGACCCACATTTGACCCATTTCTAAAATGGTCCAATAATCTCAATTTGCATTCAGTGTTGAGCAATTGAACTTGACCTGCATTACGAACATTCAATGTGGGTTGTCCATTTAACCTAATCTGACCCAACCAAACATATAGAATTGCTGCACAAGCCCAATTCACTTCAGTCTTCAAGTATGTATTAGCTAAAATAAACCCCAAAGTACAAAGTTGTTAAAACCACTTATCTATCTAAATCTGTACATATCTATAGGTCAACTTTAATCCAACCCATTTAAATTGGTTTTACAGTCAGTTTTAAACTGGCCCATTTTATTACGGGCTAGATTTATCTCAACCCATGATGGACCCATCTACGATGCAAGTCAAATATGGGCTGAGTCAAATTTCCCCTCCCCTAACTATAAAGGCCCACCTCTGAATCTTGGATAGCTTAAAAGCTTACCTTCTTATATTCACATTATTTTTTAACGGTAATGCAAAAATATATTAAGAAAAAAAGAAAACTTAAGCCAAAAAAAAAAAAAAGAAAAGGAAAAACCAGCTTAGGTACAGGAGACATATGCTCAAACATCTTAAACGACGTAAGATCAGTTGCATGTAAAAGACTTGATTACATTAAAACAGAGAAGATTTAAGAGTCGAACTCCTGTCAAATTGATCAAGTATAAGCATGATTAAATAGAAAACAAAAGCAATTGAAAATCATAGGATCAATCCAAGCGTAAGGTCATGGTGGGACAATTATTTACCATATAAATCTTAGAAGTGGGCCACACAGACACTAATGTTGGTGGCATCTTTGTTATTTCAACCTAAAAAATGAAGTCCTGAAAACAGAAACTACGCGCTTTCCTTTTCCACGCAAGCGCCACGCCGTTTTCAACGCCCGGGAAAATTTTTGCGAAGCGTCCCTGGCAATATTTTGTATTGGGTTACACATGTATGGGGCAGGAATTGGGCAATCTGAAGTTGGTCATAACAAAAGTATGGATTATGAACTGTACTTTATTTATTTATTTATTTTGGTAAAAGGATTATGAACTGTTAAGGAATCATTAGATGCCATGATCTCCTACATTGGAAAATTTTGCGAAGGACCTCTGAACTCGGATCAGTCGTAGAAGCCTATAGTCTTGGATTACAGACTCATGGGCTCATCTAGTACAAATGGAAAATCCAGGTAAACAGTAAGCGCAGACTGAAACAGGTGATATGAAAGGGCATTAAGTGCTACTAAAGGTACATGGAAGAAATGATCAAAGGCGATGCCTTTGCCAGAATTAGTAATTGTGTGAAAAAGGTGGAGCGGTGATTCATTGCAAATACTAGCTTTGCTCATGATCTCGTTGACAAATGCCAACTTCTTGGGCCAAGCCTCAATTTCTCCGAAAAGCAGAGAGTAGAAACCCCACACATTTTAAAATTTTGAAACTACTTTCTCCATTTGAGATTCAGAAACATACAAGGAACTGAAATCAATGGTAGACATAAACACACACATTTTTATCTATGTAGTTGCTTGGTCATTTGCACTGTTTTTCCTTCTCCATTACATGAACTATGAAATGAAATCAAAACAAAAAAAAAAAAAACCCAAAAACAAATTACAAGATAAAATCAACAAAACAATCAACACAGAAGCTGCACTGAATCATTAAAAAGAAACATTGCTGACCTTGCTACTTTATATGAATCACCAGTGACCTCCAATCCGCTTGACCACTCTGAGGCATGTCAATGAAAATGCTTGCTTCCTCAATCCGACAATTTTGGCTCCCTTCACTTAATCCTACCATATTTTGGCTTCCTCCGTTTACACTGAGCTAAAGCATTTTCTTTATTGAAGGTGAATTGGATGCAACCCGTACAGTAACCACCACTTGAGTGTTTTGATGGGACAGAGTTCTGTATTTTCCCCATGAGCTTGCAGCTGTGTGGGAATCAGAAACGACTCTAAGTTGGATACTGTTTATCTATTTCTCCTATCTAATGTGATTTCCAAAACCATGGCACCCAAACACAGAGCAGTACAGTAATCTTCCAAGTTGCAAAGCATTAAAAAAAATGCAATACTGGGAGCATCTAAAAATGCATGAGAGACTGAAATACCCATTCAGATGGTATTATTCTCCTTGTGGCTGGAGCTCTGCGGCGTTTTCCTCTCCCTGAAGCTCAAGCTCTGAACAAAACTCGGCAGACAACACTGGGTTGCCTTCAGTGTTTCCTCTTTCTCCTGTTTGGGATCTATATTTGGAGTTCTCTCACTGCTGCATATGGAGTTGAGTTGAGACACGCAAGGGGACTTCTCTGATGATTTTTGACAAATTTTGCCAGCAGTTTGGTCTTCACTGTTAACTTGTTCTTCTTGCAGACTTTCTTTGAGGAGTTCAGACAATCTCATTTTCTTATCAGTTGGAGAAGATTCAGGCTTGGAGTGTTGTAATCCATCTGAGAAAGAAACTTCATTGAGTTGAGGTTTTCCCAACGTGTTTCTCTGATAGTTTGGACTGTTGCTGCCAGATGGAATGTAATCTGCATGGAAGAAAATGCATCCTGAAGTAATGACTATGGCCAGAGAAGTAATATCAGAAACAAAAAACATAGCAAAGCATAGTGATTTCTTTTTAAGAAAAAATGCCACATTGAAATCACATCTTCTATAGATTGAGAGAGTGTATATGGCAGATGCTTTAGCCAAACTATATGGCATATTGAAATCAGCAAACTATATGGCAGATGCTTTACCCAAACAAGGGCTTGAGAGAGTGTGTTGTATGGGTCAAACGGATGTTGACAGAAGTTCTGTCAGAACTTAGAGTCCCCAACCCGAGACACATCTCGCTCTAGCAAGGTTGAAGCTCGCTATAGCGAGAATGGCGCTGAATGCCCAGTTGATTCAGGACTCTATGTGAAAGTTTGAGATTGACTACTATTCTGATTGGATTATTATTAGGAGTCTTAAACACGGATTTGGGCTATATATTGAGTGTTATTCTCAACCCACAGAGACACAGATCATCTCTCAAGTTCTAAATTAGTTATCTAATTGAGAGAAGTTTTCTCTAGAGATTTTTAAAGGGTTGTGCTACCAAGTATTCTAGAGAGCCAAGTTCTTCTGCATCATTTGTAGAAGATTATCTTCTTATGAGAAGATTTGAGGAGTCAAGCGCGAGATTGAGTCTGTTGCAATCAGCGGTGTGAAGTTGTTGAAGCGTGAAGCGACACAAGGTAACTTCAGTCCTTAGGTATGGGATATCTGGGGAAGAAATCTGAGTTTTTTGTAATTGCGAGATTCATAGTGCTTGATTAAATCAAGTTCAGATCCGTGGTTTTTCACCTGATTAGGGTTTTCCACGCAAAAATCTGGTGTCCTTGTGGTGTGTGCTTGTGATTTTATTTCCGCTGTATATTTATAGTTTTTGCACACTTTTTGGGCTGATTTATTGAGTTGACCAATCTAGTGATCTTGAACCCTAAACTTTTAATTGCTAGTAGAGCGGGTTGCACTAAGTTGTTGTGTTTGATCGAAAGAGATTTCTAGAATGGTACTCAATCGAGAAGAGAATCAACTTCTAAGCCCCTTTTGCTAGATGGTTCTAATTATGCATATTGGAAACAAAGGATGATTGGGTTCTTTAAGTCCATCAATGATGATGTTTGGGATATTGTTGAAGAGGGCTACTCCAGACCAACAATTGTGGCTAATGGACAAACTATTCCTAAACCTAAAGCCCAATGAATTAAGGATGAGAAGCATGCCTCCAATTGTAATAACAAGGCGATAAATGGAATATACAATGGAGTGTCTGCTGAAGAGTTCCGTAGGATTTCCACTTATAAAACTGCAAAAGAAGCATGGGAAGTCTTACAGACAGTGTATGAGGGTACAGACGCGGTGAAGCAATCTAAATTGCAAATACTGACTAAAGAATCTGAAACCATCATGATGGAAGAAGATTCGATCAATTTTATGCTAAGCTGAATGATATTATCAATTCTGTTTTCATTCTGGATGAGGAGATTCAAGAAAACAAGATTGTCAAGAAAATTATGAGGTCTCTACCTTCAAGGTTCAATTCTAAGGTTGACGCTATAGAAGAAAATAAGAATCTTAATACCTTCAAGGTCAACTAGCTGGTTGGAAATCTTCAGACATTTGAAGCAAACCGTTTGGATAAAAAAAAATCAAAAGAGAAAGGTATTGCTTTGAAAGCCAACTCAAAATCAAGAAAGAAATCTGAAAAGAAAATTGGGTCTGATTCTGAATCTAAGGCTGAAGATGATATGACTGAATTGTTTAATTGCTTCAAGAAGTACATGAAGTCAAAAAAAGTCAAGTGGAAGAGTTCTAAATTTGAGAAGAAGGATTCTGCGAAAGGAACTAAGTGTTTTGAGTGCCAAGGCTATGGACACTATGCTAATGAGTGTACCAATTAGAAAAAAAGGGTACAAAGAAAAAGGCTCTCAACGCAACTTGGGATGAAGAGTCATCATCAGAAGAAGAAAAAGATCATTCACTCGTTACTTAAGAAAATGTGAATGGCAAGTTTGTGGCTTTCATGGCTAAGTCTTTGTCTGACAATGATACTGATGAAGATCATAATATGAGTTGTTAGATCAAGAGAAAGATTATGAAGAGTTGTATCATACTACACATGCTGATTGCATCAGAATGACCAAGTATGGCAACAAGATTACTATCAAGTTTAAGGCTGCTCAAGAAGAAAATTCTGCATCGAAGATTGAATTAGAGCAAGCACTTAAACAGGTTCACCTCTTGGAAAGTCAGAGAAACTGTTTAGCTGACAAGTTGACTACTGATGGTCAAAAACTTGAGAAGGCTGAAAAAGAAATAGTAAATCTGAAGAAAGAGATAGTGATGATGAAAGCTGACAATCAAGACTTGCAAGGAAGACTGAAAATCACTCTGTCTAAGCTAGAAGTCAAACAGGCATCCCTAAACAAGATGAACACTGGTTTGAAGATTCTTACAAACATCTTATACAATTAGAAGTCTCCTTTTGACATAAGCGGTCTCGGTTACGATGATGGTGCATCCACTTCAGGTATTACAGGTAAAACAATTTTTGTTTCAAGTGTTGCACATACTACTCCACATGCTGCACATGTTACTAATCTATTGAGTAGTTTCAAGAAAAAGAATGTGTCACTCGCTGCACGCACATCCATGTGTCACCATTGTGGAAAGAAAGGACACATTCGTCCCCATTGCAAAATGCTGCAAAGTCTACCCAAGACCAAGTAACAATTTAGGTTAGAAAATCTAATTTGCCTAAGGAGTTTACTCACACTATGCTGAAAGATCAAACTACACAAGTGTGGGTGGCTACATATAAAAAGCTCTGATCAAGGAGGTCAAGCTCCCACCCCAATGCTGTTACGAAAGATACATTCAGGGGGAGTTGAGATTGAGAGGGAGCTACTACATCCAGATTGACAGAAGCTGCATGATGATATTTGTTTGCCAATTATGGACAAATACAGGGAGAGAAGAATGAAGGCATGAGGAGCTTTACAAGCCAAGGCAATTTAAGATCTAAAAAGTTCAAGGTAAGGCAATTCACGATCTACAGTGCTGATTTCTTTTGTTTTAGAATTCAATGTATTTTGGGTTTTTATTTTGGGTAAATCATATTGTATAGTTCTAGGGAGATTTGTCAAAGAATTCCCGAAATGGGCAGATTGTAAGGGTCAAACGGATGTTGACAGAAGTTCTGTCAGAACTTATAGTCCCCAACCTGAGACACATCTCGCTATAGCGAGAATGGCGCTGAATGCCCAGTTGATTCAGGACTCTATGTGAAAGTTTGAGATGGACTACTATTCTGAGTGGATTATTATTAGGAGTCTTAAGCACAGATTTGGGACTATATATTGGGTGTTATTCTCAACCCAAAGAGACATAGATCATCTCTCAAGTTCTGAATTAGTTATCTAATTGAGAGAAATTTTCTCTAGAGATTTTTAAAGGGTTGTACTGCCTAGTACTCTAGAGAGCCAAGTTCTTCTGCATCATTTGTAGAAGATTATCTTCTTACGAGAAGATTTGAGAAGTCAAGCGCGGAATTGAGTCTGTTGCAATCAGCGGTGTGAAGTCGTTGAAGCGTGAAGCGACACAAGGTAGCTTCAGTCCTTAGGTAGGGGATATCTGGGGAAAAAATCTAAGTTTTTTGTAATTGCGAGATTCATAGTGCTTGATTAGATCCATTTCGGATCCGTGGTTTTTCACCCGGTTAGGGTTTTCCACGCAAAAATCTGGTGTCCTTATGGTGTGTGCTTGTGATTTTATTTCCGCTGCATATTTATAGTTTTTGCACACTTTTAGGGCTGATTTATTAAGTGGACCAATCTAGTGATCTCGAACCCTAAACTTTCATGTGTCATCGGTTTAAAAAAGAGAGAGTGTATCCTTGGGTGGGTGTCATTTGGTAAGGGGGCGTGGGTTGGGACTTGGGGTACAATGATCTCGTGGCCTCTGTTTCTTGTTGTTTGTGTTGGGAAAATTCCACATCCCACATCACCCAAGTAATGGATTTCACAGGGCTTCATATACCTGTTTGGGCATTCCACTTATCAGCTTAAGCGTTGGGTTGGTACATGGTATCTTACATGGTCTCTTCCTTTCTTTGTATTCCCCTTTTCTTTTAATGAAGTTACTTTTACCGATAAAAAAAAAAATCACTCTTCTACAGATTTCCTAACATAGGAGAAGCATTGGAGAGAGGGAGTTTCAGGATGATCATTGTAGATGAAGGCTTAGTTTAAGGATAATAGTTTTACCATTTGTAAATTTAACTACATTATTACTATTTACCTGAGTGGAACAGTAGAACACACAAAGCCACTCCAATGTAGATGGGATAAGGATTCAATGATGATTATGTGATGATGGCATTATTAATGTCGTAAGCTAAAAGAAATCATTTCTTAAGCTGAGCAGATGCTCAATAGAAAATTCTGTATTTCCATGCAAACTCACCTCCATTGACACTGATGAAATCATCTTCGCAGTCTGATTCTAACCAGGCCTGTGAATCAAAGAATGCTTCGTCTTTAGCACCTGTACCGGCACAGAAGCATATTTACAAAAAGGAGCAAAAATGAGTTTAAAAACCAGCAAAAGGGAGAGAGATAAGATAAGAAATCCATTACCATTTGGAAGGAAGCCCCAAGAAATAAGGATTCAAGGATTTTTATATGATTGGACCAAGATTATGAATGTTCAATCAAGATTATGAATGCAAAATTAAGAGAGCACGTCTTCTGGTGGTTCTTTTAAGATGTTCAATTAAGATGGGACCTATCTTTTAGTCATCTAAAGCTATCATGTGGTCGTTCTTTTAAAATGTGTTGGACTATTTATGTTCTGAAATCTCACCAATTGATAAATTCTAATTATCTGATTGCTAGAAAAAAAAACTTAGACAATTGGACGCTTAAGATCAGCTAATATCAAAGAGTATTTGGAGCATTCATATTATTAACAGTTTGGAACACCAAAAGTGTGAACCGCGTCTTTAGAGGACCTAGAAAATGATTCAAAAAGGAACATCCTACATTTTCTTGGATTCCTAAGTTAACTGGTAGGAAAGCTTTGAACTGTTGAATTGAGAGCCTGGTGTCATTGGCATCTTTGGACTGCCACATTTTGATTAAGCTGAGCTTATTGTGCTTATCTCATTAAATAGGAGGACGTGAACACTTGCAGTAACAGGAACTTGGATTAACTGAAACATGATTAATTTAATAAAGAAAATAGCATCTCATAGAGTCAATGAGATGAGGAATTCATCAAAGACATGTCCCAAATATGAGAATTGCATGGATTAAATATACAAGATTTTCCCATTCTACTCAACAGGTATTTACTTGCCTTAAAACTGATCAAGGGAAGCATTTTGCTGCTCCCATCCCTTTGTACTTGTTTGACTACAGTGTGCAGTGGCAGCAAATGTACTACCGACATGCTTTAGTCACAATAATAAAAGAATTGACACACACTATTGTTTTAAAAGCTGGAGGGGCTGGTTCAAGCAAGCTGGAGCAGATTCAAGTTTTACACCTTGTTTACATTATATTTCAAAATACACCCAACTTAAACCTTATTTCAACCATAACCCCACCCTGTGCTGATTTGAGTTTCTGTTGGGTTGGGTCAGGTCGGAGAGGTTTGAGTGGAGCCTGGCACATGTTGCACCCTATGAATGGGGATTTATACTAGCCAAAAACTAATGTTTCTGAAGTTAAATCTAATATGACACACCACAACGAAGCCACGGTTCAAGCTGGCATTTAAACCACAACTCTACAGATTCTGCATTTTTAAAACATTACTTGCAACTATCGGTAAGAGTGTTTTTTTTTTTAGTACCACAATCAAGGGAGCTGGGACCCAAGAGAGAGCCTGCATACACATGGGAAAACAGCCCACTCAAGTGGGAAGGGATTGCACACGTCGGAAGAAAGCCTACACAAGTGAAAAGGGAGCCCGTACAAGTGGGAAGAGGTGACGTACCCGGGTTCAAACCCTGGACAGTCATGTAAGAATTGACGCTCCTTACCACTCGAGTCACTCGAGTCAGGAGTCGTTCTTAACTATTGGTAAGAGTTGTTTGATGGAAACAACACCTACAAAGAGAAAGGTATGTAAGTTGAGAGCAAAAGGGAAAACGACAAATAGGGTTTGAAAAATTAAATAAATAAATAAAATAAAATCGATAGAGATTCTCATGACTGTTGAGAATTTTGTTGAGAATTGTATAACTAAATTTCTGAAATGATGTGGTTTGAGTTGAGTATTTGCTCAAGCAAAAAATAGAAAAATATATAGATTTTGCCCATGCAGCTGCCCTAAGGCCTGACATTCACCTGTCAATTGTTGAAGTTTATTAAATTCCCGCATAGGTGTTTCATGTGATATCCTAGGACTGTGTGATATCACACATATCACAGTATGCAATATCCTAGGTTCGTGCGATATCGCATATATACGATGTAATATCCTACATCCATAGGACATTGCACCTTTGTAGTATGAATAGCTCTGCATGGACTATTTAAATTTCGACCGTTTGGAGATAAATGATAGGTCTAAAGGCAGCCACTTATAATCAACTCAACAAGATTATGTCTATAAACAAAAAAATGGCCGTCAACTCAATATATGTGCCATCTCACCAACATAATTGCAGCAGTCTAAAAGCTGTGCGGATTACAGAGTACAACATATGTAGGAAGTAGGAATTATAAACTAAAGATACGGACAAATTCAGACCAATTATGATGTAAACAACTCGACCAACTCCCAAAATGTTAAAGTTGCAGAGCTGCTGAAACCACAATTACATCCATGAAACATATGAAAATAGTACATGTTTCTTCTGTTTAACATGAAAGTCCAGAGAGAAGAAATCAATAAATATACACAAACTGAAACACATGAAAAGGGCAGCACTGATATTTACAAAGAAACATGTGATGGGTACTCCCTTGTGACTGACTTGCCCCACATTGAGCAACACAGCAGACATGAAAATCTAAACAGAGTATCAGTTGAGAACTAGATTGGATGTGAGATAGCATGATAATCAGGCTATAGTCCACTCAAAATGTATGCACACATAACAAAACAATGGACAGAAAATTTGCCGCCAGAATTCCAGATTCATAATAAAGGTGTGGCCCATGCAATGTGTGAATCAGCCTGGTAGTCGCCAGAGGACCCATCCATGATTGGTCGCACCTAAGCAACAGTCTGGATGTCATACACCTTCTTGTAATCACTGCGGGAAAGATGATTGGTCGCATCTGATCAAAACTCACCACTGGGACCATTGATCTAGTAGGCCACCATGAGTCCATGACTACAATATTTGATATAGTGAAAAGATCAGAGCAATAGTTACTGATTAGACAATCCAAACCATCCAGTCATTTTGAGTTTTCTTTTGCCTTCTGAATCTGGACTAACAACTACTTTGAGTGAACCATCTATTTGCATACATGATTATTGTAGTTCAAACACCCTGTGATTCAATCTATAATCAATCCACATTTTCCATGTGAAACAGGAACATGCCTCTGTACCCAATTATCACGACAGCTTTTCTCAAGTTAGAAGTAAACATAATTAGAAACAAGCAATTCAGAACCGCAGGAAATGCGAAAAATATCCACGACAGAGGCAAACATCACCATTTCTAACGATTGAATACTGCATAATCTCCAATGTTTCTAACTGCCCATCTTAATTCAAGGCCCTTAAAGTGTGTTTTCATTCAAATAACATACCTATGATCAAATCAGATAGAAACAAACGCAATTCACAACAACCCAAAACTCAGATTCATGTACACATTAAGTTTATGTGCTAAAAAAACGAACTCAGAGGTAGAGTGAGTTTGGAATGATACCGATGTTTGGGTCAGCCACATTAGATTTCATACTCTGAGAACCATCAAATTCTGCATTTGGGTTCTCTCCCTTTATTGGTTTTTCATTCGTGGGTGTTGGAATCAGCAGGCTCTGAGGCTTAGAATCGACTGAGAATCCCATCCTCATTGAGGAATCTGGTCTCTTATGAGATGAAACACAAGCACCCATCTCTAGCAAAAGACCCTTTTCATGCCAAAGGCCAAGGAACTTGGACCTCTGCTAGAATTGCAGACAGAGAGAGGGTAAAGTAGAAGTAGGAACAGAGGAGGTCCCTTCTCTTAGTGGGTTCTTTTTCTTATGAGAAAAAGGCAACACCAACAACAGAACGGGCACCAACAGCAGTAGCGGCTTTCTTTCAGTTTTCTGGTAGGAAGAATAGAAAATTTCTTCATAGAAAATCTGAATCCGGCCAGTGGAGATTGAGCTTTAAAGGGAAGTTAAATTTTGCAGATCTGGGTCCCAGGCAGTTTTGGAATTTTTCTACTTTTGGGGTTGAGGAGAGAACAGTGAAGGTTGCTTTTTGGAGACTGTGGGGTCACACTCTCATTTGCTTTTTTAAGCATTACAGATGGAGATTTGGTTTTTTTCTGTTTTGTTTTTTGAACTTTTAGTAATAGTTCAGTAGTCTGAGGAGCATATATAAATATGGGAGCTGCTCTCCTCAGCTGCAGCTGAAATTTAATTTCAGCTGCAGCGTGTGATTGAGTTGATCTTAAGCTTGTTATGCATTGTCAAGACTAGCTCAGCTCAGCTAGATTTCTAATCAAGACTGAGTTTGGGCTTGATTTCTAAACATGTGATTGAGTTGATCCTGCCACTGCCACTGCCACACGAGCCTATTATGCATTGTCAAGACTAGCTCAGCTCAGCTAGATTTCTAATCAAGACTGAGTTTGGGCTTGATTTCTAAACATGTGATTGAGTTGATCCTGCCACTGCCACTGCCACACGAGCCTATCACACGCTGCAACTGAAATTAAATTTCAGCTGCAGCTGAGGAGAGCAGCTCCCTATAAATATATATATATATATATATTTATCAGTCACGTTCTCTAGATATGGGCATAGGGAATCCCAACTCCCAAGCCCAGTCCATTTATAGTAGGCCTGAAATCTAGGGCCTGCCTGATGTATCACGCTGATTGTCCCACTTCATCTAAGCCCAAGACTGCCTCTATGTTTTAGAGGTTAATCATGAAAATCTTTTCTCATCAACTCAGGATAGTTCGAATGCTACTTTCAACTTAAAGGAAATTTGCAATTCTTGGCACTAATTGATGTACCCTTTTCTACAGAAGACAATACCAAAATAAGAAAAAATGGTTCATCTAAGGTATCATCAGCACCAGCTCTCATCCATTTTTTGCTTGCTACTCTGATTATGTGCTCACCTATTTTTTTTTATTGTTCTTAAAAGTCTCGTCGAACCTTTCTTTATGATCATCATGAAGTACTTTATTACAGATATAATATGGTGTATAAATAGGCTTCAAATCTTCAAATAAACAAGGCCAATTATGTGATCATACAAATCTCACTGTGAAAAAGCCTAGCAGGCTCAAGGGGCTGCTTCAGTCTGCACTCGCAGACTTTTGAATAGAAGCCTTCATTTAGGGGCATTTTTTCTAATTCATTGTCAAAGGAATATCAAAATTCAAGAAAAAAAAGAAATATAAAAAAAGTGAGGAATGAAAGATATAAGGTAAGAGGTGAAGGATATGAGGTAGCTATCTAGATGGGAGCTTCACTTTCCTAAGATTTGACAAATTGGGTAATGGTTGGATGTTCATTTCCTATCTTTCCTTTATTCAATTTCCATTAAAGTGGAGGTTATTTTACTTTCATCTTTTGGATATTCTCTGATATAATATAGGAATTATATATAGTATAATTGAAGAGAATTCAATCTGAGCTCAAGCTCAACTTGGCATGGCTTGTTCATAATTAATCAAGCTCGAGCTCAAGCTTCAGATACTTATTAATGCTGGGCTTGGCTTAGCTTATCTACATCCCTAGGCACCACCCCAACCCATGGACCTGAAAACTGTCTGAGCCCATCTTGCAGCAGGCTGGGGCTGAAACGCCCAATGGCCCATTGCAGCTTTATGGTTGGTGATAGAAGTGTGTGAACCTGACAATTCAATAAATATATTTGTATGTAGACTGCAGGCCATTTTATGATTTTAGTTAAATTCGTTAGGGGATTGATGATGGTCATTAATTAAACGGCTGCAATTACTCATGATGTCGACTGCGACATAAACTGTTCTATTCATTTGTCCACACCCACACACACTATAGCCATGAGAGCTCAACTACTTCCATTGATCCCCACACACTTCTGAGCTGGTCCTCATTTATTTTACCTTTATACAAGCTTAGCGAATTTTCATCTGTACATGAGCCCTCCCACAAGGATAGTGCAAGCTTTTTAATCTCGACTGTCCACAAAAAACAAGTCTCTTGAAAGTTGAAATAAAGGCTGGCATAAAAATCCCTGCATAGCCAGCAGGAGGAAATTCCTGCTCCTCCAAAAATTGTTAATCAAACTCAAGATGAATTGTATTGGTGGTTCTAAATGAGAGATTTTCTCTTGAATCTAGTATGGGTTCCGTGCAGGATTTTTTGGAGGGTATGTTTTGGGGGATATTTTGAGGGGTATGCTCTTTTTGTGGGAGGAATTTTTTTTGCTCAAAATAGTGGTTGTCGGTGATTGTTTTTGCCTGAGTCAAAGATGGTAGTCATTGTCATGGTCAGCAAATCATTTCTTTTTCAGTGCATTAGATAGTGCTTTTTTACTGTGATTCAATCCACAAGTTGCTAATTGTCGGATTAATGTCACAAGGGTATAAATTGATGTGAAAGCATTCACCTGTGTGCACTGCATATGAGCACCTTGCATCTACAATGCACATCATGGGTAATGTGTGAAATTCAAAGGTGGGTTACAGATGCACTATGCTCAGTTAAAAGCTCCGCAGACCGATAATGGCTGGGGCAATACGTGAACTAAACGATGAATGTGGAATAAGCATTGACTTGTGTCCCGCTTTATATATATATATTTATGAAGCGAACTGGTTTCAAATTGAAATCAGCTCCAATTGATTTTGACTCATCTAATTAATTTATTTTAGTTTGACCCCTTCCAATCTCCTCTCTTTTGTCCACACATCCTCTTTTCTTACTGGGCCGGCGGGCTAAATTGGGTCGGGTACACGGTAAAAATTTATTATGGTATGTGTCAAGATTCGAACTCAAAACACTTTAGGTCTTAAATGGGCAACCCTGCCACTACAACACAGAGCATTTTTTTTCTTTTTGCTAATAGTTTTCAACAAAAGGTTAAAATTAGTTAATGAGGAAGGGACCCTAGCCCCACTTTGGAATGTTGATCGGGAGTTGGATTTTATCTACGAGGTATTTATAAAAATAACTATATTTTTATAATATTGACCCCTATAAATATTATTGTTATTATTTTCATAGTTATGTATTGTACTTTAAGCATAGGCGATCAGACTTTTGAAATAACTATTTTATATGATTTCCTATATAGTCGTTAATTTTCTGTAATAACCCAAATGAATATATAATAAATGGGATTGATAAAAATAATAATAATAAGTTTCATAATTCATAAGAAAATGACAATATTATTGAAAAAATGACAACATTTATAACCTTTTGCATTTGATTTTAAAGAAGTTAATCATTAAGTTTTTTTTATAAATTTTAATATTATGATTATATTGGCACAGGCATGTTTTTCTAGTTATTATTTATGAAAGAGAATGATTTCAATTGAGATGAGCATCAATTAATTTTGATCATTCCATTCAATGTTAACTACATTGATTTCAATTTAAATATGCGTAAAAAGTGTATGGGCCCTCTCTTATAGCATCCCCTTTGAATTGCACGGTTTGATGTAGGTTTTTAAATAAGATTAAATGAGAATGTACGATTTCCCTCTCCCCTATCATAGCTCTCCATAATAAATCCCCCAATATCTCTCCTTAATCAATTAATAAGAACATTAGACATGGTAGTGTATTGTTGCTCATATTGCTTCCTTTAGTTTTACTGAGAAATAAAAGACTCAATCCATTTGCTAATTTTGTCACCATGCTGGGAGATTTTAAAGGAAGAACAATGTGTTGGAATCTGGTGGTGGTTAGGAATGTCTGAAGAGGGTTAAAGAGGGAGAAGAGATTTAGGGAGATGAGAATTCGGCATTTTTTTGTGGGGTTTGGAGATTTGGATGGTTTCATTCAAGGCACATGATGTCTTTTGAGAGGCTTATCATTAGGACAAAAAATAGTGATGGTTTGAAATTTTAGATACCATTTTTTAAGGTTGGGTTTGTTGTTTGACCAGTTTTAGATGTTGAAGCTCATCATTACTAGGACCAGAAATAGTGAAGGTTTGAAACTTTTAGGTCCCTTTTCCTTTTTTTAAAGATTGGGTTTGATGTTTGTTCCATTTTAGATGTTGATTTTTTAGACATCTTTAGATGAATGTTTGTTCTCTCTGAAATTTATATATAGATAAAATCTTGTGGCAATAGAATTTAATTATCTAAGGTTTTACCATCATGAAAATATTCATCATTTTCTATATCGATATTCATTCAACCTACTATCTTCTTTACCACAGCATGATAGAACCACAAGGCGGGCTTCTGAAACCTGTGTGATGGGTGCCCATGTATATTGACTCTCCGCTATTTACTTTGGGTCATGGCCATGTCATATCATTTGGGGCCTATGCTGCATAGTAAACTAATATTGACTCTCCGCTACAAGTTTTCTTTTACCCTTGAAGAAAATAGGGTAAAAGAAGTAGTGTGCACTGACTTAACCAATACGCCAAGAGCTGATGGTTCACGTTAGATTAAGTCTTATAACTATTTAGGACCGTAATACGTATCACTGTTCAAATAAGAAAAGAAAGGTCGAATCATATCCTCTACAATGTGATCAATCCAATGGTGTGAAATTTATTATGATTATGAAAAAATGAGGATGGACTGTGGTATCTCTTGAAACTCCATATTGGGACCCTCCTGTTAAAAATCCAAGCCTCTCAAAATAAACGTCCACCCAATCGATGACGTATTTTAAATTCTACTCCAATGCAAGTTGATCGTAACATAAAATTGCATGTTTTAATATAAAAAAGGGTGATTAATAAATATGCACATGATTGTGTTAATCACTTTTTTAATTCAATGTTCATTTTTTTTATGAGACAATTGGAGTAAAATTTGGGGATACCAAATACATTGGAAGGGCATTTATTTCAATGGCTTGAATTTTCAATACTGAAAAAAATTCAACGGAAAAAGCAATGTGTCTACGGTGAATATCATACTGTTGTGATTCTGGCCTTGACCTTGTTCGATATAGATATTGGACAATTATCGTACCGATGGCACTAAATCCGACATTTGTCCAATAATAACTGTTCGTACAGAAAATAACGATATATTGTAGTGATTTTATCCTTTACTGTGAGATATCCTAAAGTTGTAGGATATCCCAGGATTCGATATCCTGTTACCTACTCCAGCCCAAATGGAAAGCACATATTTTCATCTGAAGAACTCTGTTTCATTTTCTTCGATTTTACTTGTGAATTCTATAGTTCGTGATGAAAATATATACTTTCCATTTGGGGATTATATCTAGGATTGTAAACAGGTCGGTTTCAGTCCGGGTCCATGGTGGACCCAGAACCGGAACCGTTAAAAAGAAGGTGGAACCGGGCCCGATTCCAGAACCGTTTCATAACAAGTTTCTTGGCTCCGGAACCGGAACCAGAACCAGAACTATATATGGGACGGGTCTGGATCCGGGTTCGGGTCTAGGTAGAGAATGATATTAAAAAAAATATGGATTTTAAGTTAGATTTTCAAAAATTGAGGTAATATGTCGGGTCTTGGATCCATGGGTCCGAACCAAAGTGGAGCCGGACCCATTTACTTATCGGGGCCTAAATAAGGACCCAATCCCATTTTTAACGGATTATAACCTTTGGGTAATCGGAGAATCAGGAATCCATTTACATCCCCGAATATATCGCTATAATCGGTAATAGTGCCATCCTTACGTTAATTTTCCCTATTATATATCCATAGCTCATGACCTACACCCACCTTCCTTCGTTGACACAGAAATAGAAGTTGAGAGAACCTAACCTAACCTCGCTTGCCTTTGTTGAATTTGTTGTTGTTGTCATTGTTGTTGAGAGGAGAAGAAAGAGGAGAAGATGGGTGTAGCTACAGGAGCAAAGATCGCACCCTCAATGCTTTCATCAGATTTCGCAAATCTCGCTTCCGAGGCCGACCGCATGGTTCGATTCGGCGCTGATTGGCTCCACATGGACATCATGGTAATTCCACACCCAACCTTCTCTCTCTTCCCAAACCCTACTTTTTCTTAATTCCCTGGCGCACGATCTGTTATTCAAGAGCAGATGCAGAATATCGGGTTCATACCTGATACCGGTTTTTATATCCTGCTAAAAACTGTTATAAAGTACGAGCTGATGCTAATAACTATGACCCATGAAACCAGTTTTCCTATTGGTGGGTCATTCGCTTGTGCATCTACTGTAGTTTCCCGATTCACCCAATATTCCAATTTGCTCCAATTTGAGCTGATCTAATTGTAGAATAGTCTGTGCTCCATGATTTTAAGAACCTTAGACAGAATTCTCCTAGTTGAGTAGATATTTTATGACTTTGAATGTGTTTGGTTTGGAGAAAAAGTGGGTATAGGGAGGTGTGAAGTATAAAGTAGGATTTAAAATTTGATTTTGAACTAAAAAAGATTGGGTTCATGAACAGAGATAATCAAATAGTTGAACTATTCGAATTGATGCCTAGAATTGAACTAGTGTAATGATAGGACTAATAAGAGCACCATGAAAGGGATTCTGAAATCAGCAATGCTTTTGAATTTGATAAGTATGAGATATTTGGTCTTTCGAGGATTTTGAAGTTGGTGTGGTTATTTTACGAGCGTGTTCTCTATAGAATTGATTTGAGTAATATTCTTGGAAGGATCAGTTTCTTCATCTTTTGTCTTTGCCACATAAGAACAGTAAAACTTTAATGGGACTGTTGTATTCTTAGTCTTATTTGCTTTGCTTCATAAGTTTATACTCGTACACTCTAGTGGTGTATTTTGAATTGTTGTCTTGCTACATTTCTCTAATAAAATTTACATGTTTCTTTGTTGGTGTGGTTGCAGGATGGGTACGTGATGCTACCATTATGATATCGTATTGGCTTTGACCTTTTGGAGTTCTCTTAATAAAGGAAGCTCTTTGTCTCACTTATCAAACTGAAGTTCTTTATGACACGAATCCTCGTGATTATGATTGATTCAATCCTTTTTAAATAACAAAACCATAATCCATAAGATAAATTTTCAGGAAAAAAACCTTACTTTAAATTCTACAATGATGCCTATATTATCGGCACTAATGAGTACGTCATTACAGCTCAAATCTCCGGAAAATTGTGAAATGAATCATCTTGGCGAGTGTTAGTAGCACGGGTAAGCTGCTACAGGATTAGATTAGCATCTAATCTAAGATTGTATCATATATTTTCTATAATATTTAGAGATTAGGTTAGCATCTGTTAGAGTTAGTTGTAATCTACAGGATTGGGTGAGTTGCAGATAATACAGGTCATATGGTCAAAGGGAGCATGCAAGTTAAAAAATCTCTCATTCTCTCATTCGAAGTTCATTATTTGAGACTATTTGAATCATTTTCTCTAAGATTAGTCATGTACTCATGTTGACAAAGATACTATGAGGCCCCTTCCACTTAGATTGGACAAGGCTTAAATCAACCCATGGACTTCATATTCATTGGATGCTTTGCTATTACTTGAAATCCCTTGCGCTTTTGGTGGTAACCCCTTTCTCTTATTGTGAGCATTTAACCATCTTTCAACTTCAACTTTTCATAATATGCCTGTTGCACTCTTTCAAGTTTTTAAGTTTTTTTTTTATTTTTTATTTCATAATAAATAAACAAAAGATCAGTTTGCATTATTAATGCACTATAATTGACCTGCGATATGCTTACCTGCATTGTGTTCTTACTAGGCATTTTGTTCCAAATCTTACTATTGGAGCTCCAGTCATCGAGAGTTTGAGGAAACACACACAGTAATTTCTGCTTCTTTATTAATTGTTCTTGTAATAAAGCTGATCACTTTCCGATTCATCAGCCAATGATCATTGGAGTTTCCAATACTAACTTGTTTGATTCTCTTCGATTTTAGGGCATATCTAGACTGCCACCTTATGGTCACAAATCCTTTAGATTATGTGGAACCACTAGCAAAAGCTGGTGCTTCTGGCTTTACTTTTCATGTTGAGGTTTCCAAAGGCATGTTTTTCTTTTTGTGCATTACTCTTTGGATGCAACTCATTTGATTTTCTTATATGGACATCATATGATAATTGGTTACAGATAATTGGAAAGAACTAATTCAGAAAATTAAGTCAAAGGGCATGCGCCCTGGTGTAGCATTAAAGCCTGCAACTCCTATAGAAGAAGTTTATCCGCTGGTATACATTACCTCATTTCCTCAATTTCTCATTATCTCCTTTTTACATGTCTTTATTATTGCCTATGATGCTGCAAACTAGATCTGGGTTAAATCTAAATGTGCCATTACTATTTAGAATTTGATTTCATAACCATGTCATTCCATATGTCTAAGGCAAAGGCATAACCTTTCTTTGTGCAGTGATTCCTTTTCTTCTCTCTCTCTCTCTCGCTCTCTCTCTGTTTTTTTTTTTTTTTTTTTTTTCCGGCATCTCTCATTGTCTCCAAATTTTTTTTTGCATGCTCAGCCTTCAACTGTGCAGTCCAGCACCTGGTTTGTGGTTGACAAGCCCTTAAGTTTTTGTATATAATCTTTTAATCATGTTATATATGCTGCATCGTGATATGTTTCGATATCTTTCTTAATAGCTTGATAGTGGACAGTGATTCATCCAACACCATCTCATGGATGAGGTTGAAAACGGCTCTTATACCAGAGCTATTCTGTTGTTTGGGTTGGTTGTGTTGATTTTTATTTTCTTGCTTTCATTAATAAAATTTACTAGTTGCCAATAAAAAACGAAAAAATATATTTCAATGTCTAGGAGCAACTATAGAAGATTTTGAGTTGGATATCCCAAATTGGATCAGTGTATGATGGCATATAGTAGAGATAAGCTGTCGGAGAGTTGTGTCATTTTTTAGTACCACTTCAATTGAAGGAGCTTTTTAGGTATTGCTTCATTGTAATGTTAGGGTACAAAGAAATGCCTAGAAGATAAAGTTTATATGTTGCTGACACGTGTATTTTTGCTGGATGCGTCCATTTATTATACAGGATAAGTTTAAGAATGAGTGCATACAAAGAAATCTATGGGTAGCCCTAGAGGAAGAGGAAAAGCGAGGAATGCTATTTGAGATTGTTTGGCCATCAACACATGAGATCGAAAAGAGTCTCCACATGAAGTATTGAATTGTTACAAGTTCAAGGAACTAGGGGAAGGGGGAAACTAATAAAGGCTTGGAATGAAGTAGGGAGAAAACAATATCCTAGATTGGGAAATGTGGAATAATAAAATGTTGAGATGGATGTGTAGGAAAACCAGGGAAGATAGAATAAAAAATGAATGCTCTTGATAGCATTTAGAGTTTAGATGGTGTTCACATTTCTGGTCATGATTTGGATGATGCTTCATGCTTATAGCCTTGGAGTTGATTTTGCATTGAATCCACTTTGGGCCTGCCAGAAATAGAGGACGGAATGCAAACACATGGTTTTTGGTTCATTTTGAGAGTTCACTAGATGAAGATTCTATAAAGGAAGCACAATGACTCTGTTACCTCATTGTCTCCTCATCGGCGATAGAGTAGTTTTTACTTATATAAGCTATATATGTTGGTGGGGAAAGAAATAATGATCCAATTCCAGCATACTGGGTTCTTATGTACCAGTACTGTGTTGGGTTCTCCAGATGTTGCTGTGAGCCTGTGACTTTGGATGGAATACTTTGATTATGCTGAAGGGAAGTAAAGATTCATTTGAACTGTTACCCACCTTGGTTCTATTGCTTATTTACGTAATGTGATGACTTGCTAAAAATGTAAATTGTTAATCAGTTAAACATCTTTGCATTATTCCATCTACTGGGTTTGCTTAATGGCCAGATGATGAAAGTCACAATTTAAATTCTCCCACTTTAAATGTTTTGATTGGTGATGAAAGTTATAGTTATTTCTTAAAAATTAAGAAGGAATTAAAATTTTAGGAGCTACGAACTGTGGGATTGAAATAAAAAAAAATAATCATAGAAGTAATGCGAAATTTTGATCAATTCTATTTGCAGGTTGAAGATGAAGATCATGTGGAACTGGTCCTAGTTATGACAGTGGAACCTGGCTTTGGTGGCCAAAAGTTCATGCCAGAGATGATGGACAAGGTGCACTCACCTTTCTCTTAATCATGTTGTTAGAATTTCTTTCTAGCCTGATCATCTTTGTTTGACTTTTTGCTGGCCAGGTACGTGCCCTGAGAAAGAAGTACCCTTCTCTTGATATCGAGGTAAAGTGACTTCCTGGTCCTCTCTATTATACAAGTATTTATTTGACCTTCTCGTTAGCTTGTGCTATGCAGAAGCAGAGTAGCTGTATGTGTTTGCTGGTTGTTCCTTGTATATGGTTCTGTATTTGGAACCATTAAGGATGTAGGTCATGTATTGATAGGCTTCTTGCCATTCTTCGATCAACCAAACCCTACATATAGTGGAGAATCTTCTATGGTTTCAATTACCAGAGAAAAAATTGTGCATCCATTGATCATGATCTGGTACTTTGGTAGGAAACTTAAGTGGCATATAGAGCCAGAAAGCATCATGCACAATTCTTTTGTTGATCTACTTTCAGTATGAATCAAGACTGTTTAGTTGACAAATGAGTAATGACCCAAAACTAATGTGGACTTTGGATGTTCAACCCAATCTTCTGTCTAATTTTTAAAGACCATTCTGTCAAACCCAAAAGATTGCCAATCATGCATTCTAGCACCTATCATGCCACCACCACACAAAAAGAGGAATATAAACATAATGGTTTGATGACCCATCAATGAAGTTGTAGACTGTAAATTGGTCAGGTCTGGACCTTATGTTTACATGGGCGTCCATTTGTAGGATCCATAACTGGGCTGCCTTATTGGGTTGGGCCTGTTAGTTATGACCTGTGTAACACTTGAATATATCAAATATGATCATTATATGTTATTAGTATAATATTCAAGTTGAAGTCGAGTCAATCATCATATTTTTTGACACTGGGTCTTGGTCTTGGGCCCTGATGGCCTGGACTGAACCCAACATGTTGGGTCTATTTCTACCCAGAGTTTTATTTTGTTCCTTCCCAGGTTGGTCCAGTTGGGCCTAGTGTGACCTATATACTGTCCCATCAAGAGGCAGTCTATCAATTGTGTTACAGATTGTTTGGCACATTTTGCCTTATGCAGTTGATACCATTTTGTGGATGGTACTCACCTCAAACTGGATCTTACCATTACGATCTAAGAGATTTTATTGCATGCATGCAATTGTATCCCTGCACTGAAGAACCTCCCGTGTTAGATGTTACAATTTTATGAGAAGTTCTAAAAGCAAGTGGTAAATATAATCTTTTTCTATTTATGAACTGTCCAGCAGGAAATTATTGGAGGTCTTTTACAGGCCTTTGAGACTTTAAACCATTTGGGTGAACTTCAAATTGCTATCTGTTTAAATATTCTGTGAGAGTGGATGGTTATCCTTTCCTATGTGCTAGGACAGTGCTGAAATTATAGACATGTTTGGTGGTTCCCTTTTTAAGAGAAAAAGAAACGAAAAAGAAATCTTCCACCTTGTACAGCAGGGTGGGAGAATGGATCACAGAAAACCATATGCTTTACCAGGATTATGCACAAGGTGGGAGAATGTATCAGGGAAAACCATACATTTTTCCAGGATTATAAAACCTTTTGGGAATGCATTGAACACACCCTTCTCAATCTTTATCATCATCTTAGCTTTATCTCATCAATCTTTGGTTGGATTAATATGGTCTACTCATGAGACAAGCAAAGAGCAACCAAATCCTCGAACGCTCTTCTTGATATATAGTTCATTGATTTGACTCGTCAATTTGTTAAAACTTTGGACAGGCATTGAAGTCATGTTTGACCCTTCTATAGTAACTCTGAGTTGATGAAAAGTGATCCTTGAAACTTCTTTAACATGCAGGTTGATGGTGGCTTGGGCCCTTCAACCATTGATGCTGCGGCTTCAGCAGGTGCAAACTGTATTGTGGCAGGAAGTTCGGTATTTGGAGCTGCAGAACCAGCCCAAGTTATATCCTCTTTGAGGAAGAGCGTGGAGGAAGCTTGCAAAAGCTGCTGATACACAGGCATTTAATCTCCAAAAGATAAGAAATTACTAATAAGAAGTTTTCTGTGTAGTATATTGGTTTGTATGTCCTGGTCTTTTGCACTGGTGGTAACACAAACAGAATCATCATCATTATTAAGGCTGTATCCCATCTTTTCTGGGGTTGGCTAACAATAATACATATGCCAATAAATTTATCTGACTGTATGCGGTGTCTTTTTTGTATCATTTTTATTCTGAATGGTGGCAGTGAAAAGCTTTGTAGAGGGGATGTGAAACTTGTTAGTGTTTTATGCCAAATCAAGGGAGATTTTAACTGATGTTTCTCGTGAGTGTAACAGAAAATGCTGCTCATAAATTGAATCACGGAGATGTTTCTGTTTTTATTAAGTAGTTTTCGGGTTTAACAAGATGGCAGGAAATGTATGATTATTTGATACACTAAATTCGGCATTGGCAGTTGGTTATTTCGCTCAACCAAAATGCCTTATTTCCCGTGTCCCACCATGGTGGGGGAAATAATGGAAGGTCCTGGCCTTCTGTTCTTTTACCATCTCTCCTCTTCAAAATCCTTTATTTTAGGGCAGTTACTATTTTTTCTTCTTTTACCATCTGTAACAGGTAGTGGGTTAGACGACTCCAATTCGGGATCTCTTTGGGCCAGTGCCCATCAGATCTTGTCAATTGGATGGACATTATGGATTGCGTTCTATGGCTCCCACTGCATGTGAACACTCTGTGTGTTGGTCTGTTTTGGATCTTCATAAACTAAAATGCAGGTAACTCAGTTTGCACATATATTAGGGTTCATGTGTTTGGATAACCTGAGCTGCTTCTAGTGCCACCGTTTTACCTTTGGCCATAAATATTTGTGGGTAAGCTGAAGGCAGGGATAAAGAGTTCCAAGCATCCAACCGGGGCATTGAGATCCAATAAAATGAGTGATTCAAAATACTTGTAGGAGGAAGCTTTTCAGACCTGTGGAGTCAAATTAAGTATTACACTAAGCTGGGTCGACTTGGGACTCAGGTTTTTCACCAAGTACTCTTTAAGTTTTTAAGTCTTTAAACCTCAATGGAAGTGTCGCAGGAACATTTCATAAATGGCTGTTTAATGCGTCCTGATCTGCATCAGGCGGTGAGATCAGAGGTGTGAAAGGAATCGGGATCGCCTACAGATTTCCCCCACGGTGACCGTGAGTGGACCAATCATGCCGCGTCACGATGCATGGCAGGCTGCCGCATGCATGGTAGGCTGCGCGCGTGCATATAGCGGACCTTGATTGGTCTACTCACGGTTACCATAAGGGAAATCCTCATGGGATCCAGACTTGGTGGGATCCGGACTTGTTGGGAAAGGCATGAATTCCACAAGCAGTGCTTTGTCAAAATCGGAGTAGGCAATCTTGTCATCAATTACCTATTATTAACCTGAAACAAAAATTTGAACTCATCATCAAAACCTTACTTTCCGGGCATCTTTGACCTTTCTGGCTCGGTGCTGAGCAATTTATTTGGCTTTTAGTAGAGACAGGATGAAGTATGAGGCCAGTTTGGGTTGGACTCAATTGTTGTACTTTTAGCCAATGTTTATTTTTCAATTTAATGCCAACATGGGTTGTGACCCAATGATTCTAGCCATCTGATTTCATTAGTTGAATTTGGATTGCTGGCTCTTCTTAGATGTCCATATTATGGCCATCAATACCAAGATTTGGTTCTGTTCCCATAAGGCTGCATAAAGGAAGTTGGTCTGCGTTTCTAGCTGCCTACACTACGGATTTGGTTTAAGGGTCTGATGAAATTCGGGTTACCTACACTACTATACAGCCCCATAGTGTATGATCTAGGTCACATCGATTCAGATTGTTGGCAGGTTATCCATGGGTCACTATATCAAACAAATCCTATATGATTCTACTTAAGAATTCTACAGGGATAGCGATTCCCGGCCCAACCTGCCAAACCAACCGAAAGCTGACCATGCAATTCAGGGTTTGGGTTGACCCTTCTAACTTTTGGGTTGGGTCATTGATAAATGGTTGGAGTTTCGGTTGAGTACATCTTTATATCTGATCCGCTAACCGATTAAAACATGACCCAACCTGACTAATTGTATAATGATTCACCAACTAAAATCTGACCTGGTAATTAAGGATTCATACTCTTATTTGACTTTCGGGCTTGGTCCACCCATATTAAGTGCGTTGGACTCAGGCAGGGGCGGACCTGAGTGTTACTTGCGCCCGCGAGATCGAGAAACTCCTTAAGTAAGACTTAAAAAGTCTATTTTATTATTTGACCTTTTAACTTAACCAGTGCCCACACCACCCAAATTAAAACTTCGAGTCCGCCATTGGGCTCAAGTTGAACATATTCATGCTAACTATGGTGCTCTATAGGCTCGACCCAACCTGAGCCCGATTTGAACCTACCCACTGATATCTCTATTCAGATCAGTTTACATAGTTTTCCAATGGAGAGAAGGGTTTTTGTTTTTTGGTAACCTGGCCAAGGGGGCCGAGACCTAAGTGAGAGCCCACACACACGGGAAGATAGCACATGCAAGTAGGAAAGGAGCCTGCACACACGGAAAGAAAGCACATACAAGTAGGAAGGTACAGCGAGGTGAGACCTGTCACTCCTAACCACTCGGGTAAAGAGCCGTTCTCAGGAGGTTTTTTCTTGTTGTTTCGACATTTTCCGTACCCTCCCCTGCAAGGAATGTTATTTGAATTCAAGGGCTCTCTTCCTTGGTCGGCAGTTACATACTCTTGTTTGGTTCCTATACATTGTCATGGTAACGAACAAGAAATAACATGTTCCTTTTCCTTTGTCCCTACAAACCAAGAAAAAATTCCAAGTCTTAAATGCATTTTTGTCTTGAGATTCATGCCACATGCATCTTGTCTGAACAAGGATAGTTATTATTATTATTTTTATTATCTACCTATAGTAGATGAAGAAAATTGATACACTCATTATTCCTGGATGATCTTTTTATAATCTTTTTGCTGCCCCAACTGAATCCTCATGGGGCTCATTTACTCCATGAAGACCATTGGCTTGGTGATGGTCACAGCGGATCGCAGATTTCGAAAAATCTCCTAGATTGAACTTAAGAGGCCTAAGAATGGGTTGGCTGGACATTCAATCTTTTTGAAATTTTTGTAAGTTCATCAATCTGTTTAATGATGACTTCAATAATCTAAATCTTGATCTCTTTAATAATCAGGTGATCAATCTGAAATACTGATACATGGATCAACATCTATAGAATTAGGAGGGGCAGTAAACTATACATATGTTGTTGAGAAGTGTACTATTGTCATAAAAAGAAAAAACAAACAAAAAGAAGAGAAGGAAATGATATTTTCCTGTTGTATGTGGGAGTCTAGACATCTTAGGCCTTTGTAGAGGGTGTGTGGGGTCCACCTCTTTTGAATACATCATGTTCAAAAACCACTGCCAACAAATTGGCAGGTACCCAGCTAGAACGACATTCTCTATGGATACCAACTAACAAATTTAAATCTAGTTAGAGAAACACATGCAGTAGGTCGTTATAAATACCCCATGTAGAGTGTGGTGAGATGTGACTAAAAAAGTGAGAGAGAGAGACACTTTTCATGTTGATCATCTAACTCTTTCACACCTGCTAACTTCCCTTTTATCTTGGGAGCCACCGTCCTAGATTTGTGACGCAGTCCAATTTGAGGCAATCGGACTATCTAGGGCCCAAGTAACCAAAACTAGAAAATACCCAGCCACCACATTGATAAGTAATAATGAAAACAGAAATCCAGAAATTTTATGGTGAAGGAATAATGCTGAAAAACCCAAAAAAACTGACTTGTATAAGCCTTCTCAATCACCATGCATCAACAAGACACAAGGGAGAAGAAAACAAAGCAAGTAGTGCTTTATTGAATAAATTTTTGAAAACTATTTTGTAGCATGAACATGGATGCCTTGCAGTAGATCTGATGTGGGGCCCAAATGGGCCATTCTTTGATATAAGCAACTGCACCATTTGAAAGAGCCCTCATGGTCGACCCTGCTGGTGGTTTCCTTTCTTGGATTGGGTCCAGTTTGACCCACCAAAATGTGGCTTGAAAACAGTGTACGTGAGGCCCTTTTTATGTTCTGATTTTTTCTGTAAAATTGTAAAACAGTCCATGTACTTCTCTACATTCCCAAAACAGTCCATGTTGTATACTTTTAAACTTAAATCTAAATTGTTTGGGCCCAAGGTTTCAATCAAAGCTTGTCGGGACCCTTGCAGGTCATCTTAGGATGCTCCAATTGTGCCATATAGGATTCAGCTAGCGCAATAATATCTTCATCATTAAATTCTACATCATTCTCCCCCGGTTGAGAAGAACTTGCCCTCGAGTTTGCACTGTCCTCAACATCACTAATATCAAGAACTGCATCATCCCCTTTGTAAGGTGTGAGATCTTGGACATTGAATACATCCGTTGTCTTGATATGATTCGGTAGCTTGAGTTTATAAGCATTGTCATTAATTTTCCGAAGCACCTTGTATGGTCCCATCTTCTTCCCGATTAGTTTGTTGTAGGTTCCAACTGGGAACCTTTCTTTGCGCATGTGAACCCATACCAAATCTCCGACCTTAAACAGTTGTTGTCGACGTCCTCGATCTGCTACTTCCTTGTATTTAGCATTGCTAGCTTCAATTTTTTTTCGCACCTCCTGATGGATATCTTTGATGCACCGTGCCAAATCTAAACTGTCTTGGCCCAAGTTTTCAATCAAAACTTGTCAAGACCCTTGCGGGCCATCTTAGGATGCTCCAATTGTGCCATATAAGATTCAGCTAGCGCAATAATATCTTCATCATTAAATTCTACATCAATTCGACACATTGGGATCTTTTGGGCAATGCAAAATTTGACACCTTTCTGACTTTATCTAAAGGTAAAGCCTTGATCAATTTCTGGAGTCAAAACATTACCTCTCATGATCAGGCAATTACCAATTTTTGCACACCCATAGTCTTAGGAAGACTTTCCAACCTTTCCCCTGTGATTTGCATGCTTTCTGATGTGCTGTGTTTCAAGTTTAGTAAAGGATGGGCTGCTCCCTATGTATGATTTTATTAATTTTTCGACATGGATCCTAAGAAATACAACATATATATACCAGGTCCTCAGTCGCGTACCACATCATAACTTGACGTTTGATAAATATACAAGCCGGCCTCTGATTAGTGACACAAGGCTCAAAAGATAAGATTATGAATTATGATCTATCTCACCCTTGATTGACTCCAGATTCACTGGATCAATATTCACCTTTGTATTAAAAATGTGATTAACTCTCATATTGAGTGGAATCAATTCAAGAAAGATGGACCCCACCTTGCAGATTTGAAGGACAACTTCATGTGATCATTTCTCAAAGAATTTGACTTGACAAAAATACGAAATGACCAATACCTTTCAAAGGCTGGGGTCCTATCTCTTATGTGGTTGTGACTTGTGAGAACGTGGGGTAGCATGAAAATTGAAGAAGATCACCTTTTTTGCATGAATATGGGAGTTGAGAACCCAAGACAGATAAGATGTTGACATAAGGTGGAGGGACATCAGGGATGGGAAAAAACACGTGATTGACTGGAAGAATATCCTCGACAGAAAAGTTAATAGAAATTCACTGTTCGATCGTAACATATTTCAATTGCTTTTTTTTCGGGGAGCAATACAATTGGACGGAGAAAATGACCATTTGCACATGCTGGCGAGATTGTGTTAGGAAAATTGTGTGGTGCGATTGTCACTGGGCCCACGTCAAATTGAGTCCGGCGATATGCTGTAGATGAACTCCCAACAAGTCTTGATCTGTTTGAGTCAGATAATGATCAAACTTTTGGTGGTAGAGTTTGGATTAGGTTCAGGCTCTCGGTTGGTAGAATTTCCACGCTGGTCAAGAGATGTAGGATTTCAGGAGGGGTAGAGTCCGTAGTAGTCATGACTCATAGGGATTGCTCTATATAAGGGAGATGAGAACTATTGCTTGATTACCCAGTAAATCTGAGAGCATTCGCAGCGAGTTCGCAGGTCTACCTCACACCGAAATGCACAAGGTTTTCAGCGAATTCGGTTCTTAAACCCATCTGAGGGCTACCCTTTGAAACCCTCCAAATAAGGGTGCAACTAATATGCCGGTTCAAAACTCATTTAAGGAATTGAGCTTTTCGTTGAGTATTTCATTTTATGACTAAGTGGACTCATCTAACTCTGGTTGGGTTGAGCCTAGTTTCCAAATTATGGTTTGTACTCATGTGCAGCTAATCCTCTATTTCATATAATCTTGATGGCTTTATTTCTTGAACTCGGTAGGTCAATGCGGAGTTACCTGTCTAATATGTTCATTTTTTAGTAACTAGTGATAGGCTTACAACTGTTCACCAAATGCACGATCTAGATCATAAATACACGGCACAAAATTTAAAAGCTATACATACATGCACTGATGCACATGTGGTTACTTGCACATTCACATATTGACCCACATGGCCACTTGATATGTGGGGTTTTGATTATAGAAAGGGGCCTTTGGTGTTGGGTATCCAACCAAAAATATATTCTATTGTTTTAGCAAAAGAACCATATTCCTACTTTTTTTTTGTAAGCCATGAGACCTACGCGCTAGCCAACAACATATTCCTACTTTGTCTAAGCTTCCTGAAATGTTTAAATCTTATCTCCCTTTGTGGTTTCCAGAATGGTTTTCTATTCTGCAATTTGTTTTTGACCCATTGTGTGGCTTCTTTTCTCTATTCCAGTTTTAGTTGCATACACTTTTCTGGTTCTTAAAGATGTCCGACTCCATTACAGTTACCATTCCAGTCTTGAATTTTAAGGTGATGAGATGGTTGGCCAGAGATTTTCTGAAAAAAGGTACGGATTTGAAAGTGATGCAACCAAATCCTAACATGATGGGTTTTGGCTAGACAATGAGGCATACCATGTGCTAGAGAAGTACTGGACCCACCGAGCATGTCTTTGCCTAAATTACACAGGCCCTCACTAGGATAAAATTCTTTGATATACTAGGTTGTAGGCTTTGCTAGTCAGAGTTATAAAGTGTGGTTGGGGTGTCTTAAATTTTTGTGATTAGAATTATGTTATGATTAGGTAATCTTAATTGTACTTTATTAGTGATCATTAGCCATTCTCTATAAAATTAGTATAGAGAGTTTAGCAAGACGTAGCCTTGAAATTTCTACAACTTGATTCTAAGCCTGAAAAACAATTTTATTATACCACCCAAACTGTCAAAGCTAAAGCATGACGAGATGAGAATTAAAGAGGAAACTCTAGGTGCATGAATGTATAATAACAAGATTTCGTAATGAGAGGAAAATCACTCCAATCTCTTTTAGAGTGGTCTGATTTTCCACTGTGGTGGTCACATTTTCATGCACAAAAGGCACCTTTTTTCTTCAACTTCATTTTCTACAATAGAGAAGAAATCATAATTCAAACCTATATTGATCATAATGTCACTATTAGAAACACCTAAATTTACATAGGAGTGGATGAGTTATAATTTGTTTTAATCTAATTAAAAATTATTCACATTCTAATTGAACTTCTGAGATATTTCCTAACACCATCAAACATTGGTAGTAATGGAGAATCTTATCCCTTGGCCGTGCAAAGAAGAAGTTCTACAAAGCACTAAATCCTTGCAGTGGAATGTGGGGAACTTTTTAGGATGTTTTTGGGCAAGGCAATTCCTAACTAAAGGAACGAAAGAGGACTGGGTTTTCTAAGTCTCCCCTTTCTCACATTCGGTGCAGCTACATTTTGTCGATTTTTCCCCACTCGGCCGGCATGCGTATATACTCGCATGTGACAGAAATTGTGGGGGTGGGGGTGGGGAGATAATTCTTGGCAATATATTCCTAATAGTGGTTAAAATTAATAAAATAAAGATCATAAATGGCGGTTACATAATTTCTGTTTTAATGGAAAAGAATGAAAGGATGATGGTAAAGGAGTACGGACCATAACTGTGTTAAAGAACTCTTAATAATCTTCTTTAATAATCCTTTGTTGCAACACATTTTATCATGAATTCTTTATAATTTAATTCCATACAAGAAAATAAACCCACAATGTAATTTTCAGGGACTTTATTTTTTAGATATTGAACGATGGAATGCAGAGACATCAAGAAGTGATAGATTTTCCATCAAAATGTCTAAAGGCTGCATTAAAAAACACAATGATCCTAAGAACGCAGCCTCTTACCCTAATTGTAAGAGGCGCTGGTTCTTATCTACCTGTGCTAGGTTCAAACCTGGACAACTACCTTTCCAAATGCCCGAGACTGTGATACCTCACCAGCGGACTATGTCCCTTACCAGAGGGCCCCCCGCCTCATCCGAGGTTTACTCCCCTCACCCGAGGGCCTCCTCTCCAGAGGGCTAGGGGCCCCGACCCCTCCTAAGCTGGGATAAAAAAAACACACACACACACAATGATCCTATTTTTTATTTTAAGTAATCTCAACAATGACTTCGGGTCTAAAACTCCTTTTTTTTTTTTTTTAATTGCCCTCCTCAATTGACAATTTTAGAGACAATAATATGCTTCTGGCTCTTGAAATAATTTACAAACGTTTCTAACCCTTAATAATCATATGGTTTCTTTATCTTTTTTAATGCTAAGCTGCGCTAGTAAAATTTTCGTTTGAAAAACCCAGGGATCAATTCATGAGCATTTGTGCCATACCCATACGATAGAATCACGACAATGGAGGGAATGAGGAATGGACAATCCTGAATCGTGATCCCACCAACTGATGACATGTGTACGGCTATGGGGCATACCTGTTTCACCTTTTGCGGATGATGAGAATCTATGTGCCCCACATGAATGCGGGGTGGGAGGGTGGCTCACGTGGAAGGCCACGTGCACGTGCCTGGTACCAGCCGAGGTGTGGGTTCCACGACAAGAACATGCCCCTCTCTCGCTCTACGCATTTACGTCCCTGGTCATCTTCCACACGTGTGTGACAGCGCACAATCTCTCCTATTGACCAAAATGCCCTTTTTCAAAAGTGCCAGAAATGCCATTGACGAGTGGGCCATAGTCCCTTTGGTGGGTGGGGTTCCCATATCTAGGACCCCGGGGCAAGAAAATTTTGTTGCACCCAAGCTAGGGCTGTGCCCTCGACACGTCAAATAGATTGGTGGGCCATTCTCAAAGGATGTTTCATCCAACGATTGTGACAAGTTGAACTTTTACTCATGTAGTTCACCCATGATCCAATATTACAATGGACTCAGAGTGCTCACTGTATTTGCATTAAAATATATAGGAATCGAATACTTATGATTAATATAAAAATTGATTGGAATGAAGACGGAGAGTGTATTTAAAAGATGAGCATCAAATGATCTTTTATTTTAGGAATATAGAATCAAAATAAGATGAAAAATGAATTTCCAAGCAGTTGAATACAAACGAAGAAGACGTTACACTTTTAATAGGTTCACATGCGACACAAATTTCTAAAGTTTCGAAACTTACCAAGGACATTGGAAGCTCTTAAAGTGGATTAGGGATATATAGGGCATTGGCCTGATTTATGATCATGACCATTTATTTATAACCCCAAAGTTAGTAGTTTTGTAATTGGGCATTGGCCTGATTTATGATCATGACCATTTATTTATAACCCCAAAGTTAGTGGTTTTTTAATTGAATGGTAGAATTAGAAACTCTTAACATATAATAGAGTTGGCAAGAAAAAGAGAAAAAAAGGAACATAGGTTAGGGTTATGTTTGATAATGACATAATTTGATGATTGTGACCGTCAATCTTAAGGCCTTTAATCCACTTCAATAACTTTCAATCACACATGAACTCCATAACTAGATACACAAAAGTACACTCCATAGAAGGATTTACTACTAATTCCATCCATTAAGTCCAAAAATGCACTTCCCCCATTTAATGTTGCACCAATTCAAGATTAAGGGGTTGGTCAGTTAGTTAGCAACCACATATATCATTTAGTTGTCCATGGCTTGATCCCTAGGTATGATACTCTTTGTAGGCATCTCTTTTCATGTGGGTGGGCTCTTCTTTCCATAGTATGGGCTTCTTCTTCCACTTGTGCGGGCTCTCCTAGCTCTTAGATCTCCTTAGGTTGGGATACCAATTAAAAAAAAAAGAAAAGAAATTGTGCCAATCCTACTAGTTCTAACCTCCACATGTTTTATCTCTTGGGAGATAGAAGTTGAAGTTTGTTGACTTTTAAGCAATGCAAATTTCTTATGATTAATCAGGGTTATCTAAATTGCTATACTACCTTTGAACCATGATTTATTCATAGCGATTTGGATTGTTGATCAATTCTCATTTGGTTACAATATTAAACGATATATCTACATCTTTTTTTTCCTTATTTAGCTTGTCAATAGCTTGAAATTTGGATTCATAAAAGTTCCAAATCAAAATTTCTTATTTCAATATCCACATTGCAAACCATATAAGAATGAAGAACCTCAACTTGAATCTCTCTGATCATTGATGATCTGGGTGCCACGTGTAGGGTGGCGATGGGCATCTCCAATTTCATTTGGCCACCCGAAATTCACAAGCCCCGTACGGAAGTCGGAACATATACTACCGTTCCCTACCCTCTGTAGCGTATCGGCCGACATTTTGTTCAAGAGCCACGAATATAATGTCGTCTCCTGCCCCAACTTCGTAACGTGACGGTCACTGTCTGTCTGTACTCTGTAGGCATTTGTCGGTACATGGAAATTACGTTAAAGTCCAAAAGCAGCTTTAGGACTTGGGGAAACTATCCACCTCAGGGCATGTCCTTTTCTGTCCTCCTTCCATAAATTCTTCCACATGGGACAAAACAGACCCATTTACTCTTCATAAAACTGGTTTTCCTTTTCCTCATTGTGATCTGAGGCGTCCCTCCCAACTTGGGACATCATAAACAGACCTTCTACCTAACTTCTCTAAAAAATTATTAGTAGTAGAACTTCAATTGCAAAGAATTGTGGCCATCTGATGATCCAACCGTTTGATTTTCTAAAGAAAGAATCTTAGCCGTTGGGTCGGTCAACGATTTGATTTTCTAATTGAGACAATTGTCTGTCTATTGGACATTTCTTGCCATCCATTTGTGTGCTAGTGATTGGATGATGAAATCATCAGATCAAAGAGATGGGCTTTGTTTGTAAACGGGACATTTAGGCCGGTTTTGTCTAGAGCCGTGAAAGAGGAAAGGCCGACAATTAAGTCGCTGTAGGGAGGTCGGAATATCAGCCGTGAAAGAGGAAAGGCCGACAATTAAATTCGCTTTAGGGAGGTCCGAATATCAGTCGTGAAAAATGGCTTTAAAAACCGCCCTTGAAAACTTGGAACAAGAGAATCCTCCTTGCATGCAAACGCCAAAGAAAAGGCGCACGAAAATCCGGTGCCCTGTCGCCGCTGGTTTCCGCAGAATCCCCCACCACACAAATAGGCCCTTACGTTGAATATGATCATCATGGTCTTATTCTATCAATTGAGATCTTATCTTCCTTAATGTTTAAGTCTAGTTACCAATAGGTCAGGGTTAGTTTCTAACTGTACTTGCTAATGACTGGCCCACCTGACACTGACCCAACGCAACTAATAATATGCGTGTGCAGCTTTAACTTGCCAACCCGACTCAACAGAAAATGATACTTAGGATTCAAGGTTAGTATTGAACCTTTTTAGCCATTAATGAGTTTGGCTTTACATTTCCAACCCTAGAGGGCTGTTTGTACAAGGTTTGATCACTTTTTATATGTTAATAAAGTCAAGTGAACTTAATTAAATTTTACTAGACCCGACAACAAGGGGATGCTTTGTTAGTTGACAACCTCGAATGTGACCCGGCTAGCTACCTAGGGTTCCACACGTAGGTAAATCACTCTTTACTTTTTTGTGAGTTTTTCTTTCTACTTATGTTGACTATCCTTACCTCTCGTAAGAGTTGTCCTAGGGCACCAGGACATAAAATCCTAGTGTACCCAAGGGCCAAGGTTTATTTCCACAGGGGCAAATTAGTCAGGACTTAGGATTGCGAAAGATATAATGAGGTTGATAATGAATAGGGATTTTTATAAAGAAAAACTTAAACTTTGATTAGATGAATAAGTATGTAAAAACATAAAAATAATAGCAGAGGGTGCCATACTTTCTTTTTTTTACGAAATTGCCTCTAGTGGTGATATCGCCACTATTTGGCGATAGCGTCATTGTTCCTCCATGTTTTTTAACATTGTTATCTTATTTCTTTTTAAGTCTCGGACTCTCTTCAAAGAAGCTACAAACCAGAGAAATTATTTTTTTTCGAAATGAATCCAAATTTTTGAAAATGCAACTCTTATTTGAATATTAAAAAAAAAAATCTACCATTTAACTTTCTCACATAGGGAAATAGTATACAGAATACAAGGGAAAAAAAAATCAAGATGAGGCCAAACCTCTTAAAGAACGAAACTACTGGGTTCAAGGGATAATGAATATAATTTTCTTTTCCACTTTGATTTGTAACTTCTTTGAAGAGAGCTTGAGACTTAGCAAGGTAGATTTTGAAGTACATGAAGAAAGGAAGTTACCGGGTTAAACAAAAAGATGAACACTGGCGCTCTCACTAGTGAGTCATGATACTGCAAATAGATGAACAGTATTGCACCCTCTGCCGTTGTTTTTATGTTTTCGTATACTTATTTGTCTAATTAGATTTTAAGCCTGATTTTTTCGTAAAGATTTCTAATAAATAATTATTTTCAGTAAATCATAATTTTCAATATAAGTCAACCTACTTTTCATAGATCCAAACTTTCCATGGGATATATAGTTGTTTTTCCGTCACCAGAGTTGCTTTGCAGGCTATGATAAGGATAGCCCAGCTGCAGGATATTTTCTTTGAGGTGAGGGCTATATGTAAAAATACACAGTTTTTCAAAAGTTTTGGGGGTTTTTTAAAACAAAACACTCTTGAATTAATCATGTGCAAAATACATGATTACATAGTTCCCATACTATCAAAGGTCATGGTCATCTTTAGTATCATCATTTATGCAATATCCCTTCTTTTAAGTCTAAAATCTTCATACGTTTTTGTTTTATGTAACAAAAAATGTCTTTGGTAAACTCTTCATAAGTTTTTTTTCGGGTACCCTAGCCTAAAGGGCATGGACCCAAGAGAGCCCACACAAGTGGGAAGAGGTAGCTCACACGCTAAAAAATGAGCTCACACAAATGGAAAGAGTGTCATACGTACCCCATGATCTGTCCTTAAGCAGCTGAGTGATATAATTGTTTTAATATATATAATATTAAAGCAAGCTGCTTCAATTACAATCCTAACTCTACATAGATTGGCCTAAGCAAGATATGATTTATATAGTTTTTAATTGAATGAGCAATTCATTAAAAAAAAAAAAAGGGATATTTTTGTGAGATCCTGTTCATTCCATATAGGTCCATATTTTATATAACAAAATCAATGAAAAGCCATATTTGTCTCTTAAAATGTTTCCATTTTACTACAATCTTAACAAGACAACCGAATCTTGAAAAACCAAAGTCCAAATCTACTTTTTTGACAAGGGATGTCTACGACAACTTGATTGCTAAGTTAAGAGGAATCTTTTGCTTGATTGTTGAGGTCAGCATTATTGTTATTGGTTTTCATATATTGTACCAATCTAGAACTTATTGCAACAAATTATTAGATAATAATACCATCCGAGTATGTAGAGCGCAAATTGATTAAAAGAATATTGCAAACTCTCTTTCCTTTCCTGTTTCACTAGAATTATATACTAGTGAAAAGCCCCCGTACTAAGCACAGGCAGTGTAATTCATAATATTAAATATTAAAAAATACTTTATAAAGTTTGAACCATCCCGTGGTGCAGTAAACTTTTTCTTAAAACATATATCGTCAATTGTAATTGTCATGTAAAAATTCTCAAAGCTTTTCCAATGGCCGATACCTCTACTTTGTTCGACTTCTTCAAAACGACCACATGTTAAAATAATATTGCAAACAGTCAGTTAGGCTTTGGGATAGCAAATGAACAATGGACAATTGCCCACCATGTTCTAGAAATTGGATTACATTCATTGTGCTTGGACTACATGGACGGTCATAATCCAACCTTTTTGTTCTTCTTCTTCTTTTTTTCTTTTGTATGTATTTTTCTTTATTAATGAATAGAACTCAGAACATGGGTAAGGAATGAGATGCACAAAATATCACTATACAAATCATACTTTAAAGAACATGTAAATAGATGGGTTTTCAACACACATTTGTACCAGAATTTCTCACAAGAGGCATTTTGTCAAAAACCATTTTCAGAAAAAATAAAAAAAAGGTGGAAAAAGAGGGGAAGAATAATTAAAAATAAATGTAAGAAATATAAAAAATGATGCAACACCTCCGGCTTACATCTAGTGGACATGGTAAATGCCTCAGAAGTGCCCACAAGTGATAGAGGTAGCGTTGTAATAGTGTGGAGGACAAAGTAGTGGCCTTTGGGGATGAAGATGAAGAAGTCAATGAAGATGTTGGAATCTGGCCACATATCAATGGAGAGAGTTGCTGAGATAGTAGTGATAAGGTCTGCATTTTATCCATGATTTCCAGCCATTATTGAAATGCATGATTATTATAGGTTAAGAGGAATGATGGGTTGTTCCATGTTTCAAAGAGAGCTCTACCGACGTGGAGGTGAAACTGTTATTATTAATGGTGACATTATAAGGCCATTATTAGTAGGAGATGGGGGAGGAAGAGTGAGAAAGGGAGAGAGAGAAATCATTTCTTGGAGTAGTGGAGAGAGTTACATTTGAGAAAAAATAAATTCAATTCATGGTTGGTGTTAAGGGGAAGTCAAAATACTAACACCATCAAAATCACATTTGAAATTGGCCAGTGATTCCTCAATTGGAATCAATCGGCTTCATATATTATATATATATTATAATAGGAGCTTCAGTTGCAAAACTTACAACTTCCATATATAATATGATTTTGTAGTGCAGATAATTAGGTTGCAAATCAACACTAAAAAGGTCTCAACATACACTACAAGTGAGACAAATATCAGTACAATTTGATGGGGGTAACCATTTATTTAGGAATCCTAAACTTCAGGCTCCATTTGTTTGCATTATAATTATTAATACATGTGGATTTAATACATGGGCTTTATAACATAAGTGGTTAAAAATGAAAATTAAAAGTGAATTTTTTCAAAAATAAGCATCAATTAATCTTTTTCTTTTATCGAAATAGAATTCCATCTTGTTTTTATTCTACTTTCACAAGGAAAAGTTATTTGACGATCGTTCTTGCAA
Source organism: Persea americana (assembly GCA_029852735.1). Lineage (NCBI taxonomy): Eukaryota > Viridiplantae > Streptophyta > Magnoliopsida > Laurales > Lauraceae > Persea > Persea americana. The sequence goes on from CM056810.1 coordinate 91,414,636, forward strand.
AATTGACCTTTGGGCTTCATTTTTGGCTACTTATGGAATAACTCCTGTGGATTCACTTTCTATCTATTTTAATGCAAACAAAGGGCTCTTGATGATTTTATATGTGCATGTATTGACATTCAACGTTTTTCTTTTCTTTTTTTTTTGGTAAAATTGACATTCAACGTTTAAGCTCTTAAATTCCTTTTTTTTTTCCATGATCATAGTGATCTTTTGTCAACCTCCAAATCTCCAATCCACGTTAAAACCTTCCAATGACATTGACTAGTTATTTGCACGCATTAAGGTGGGCCGTGGACACAGCTTGTAAAATTATGTTTTTCTAGCGGTTCATGATATAATTTTCTTCATTTTGTAAATTGGATTGACTTGAAAAACTCAATGGCCATTTTTTTATGATATACAAAAGGTTCTGGAGAGGAATGGTGAAGTCCTCCTGACTGTCCTTTTACACTAATTGAACAATTCTTGCTTCTGTTTTAGAGAAAATAAAGAGACTGATTTGACTTTTGAGACTTTTTGGTTATTTTAGTCTAAGATGTTAGAAAACAAAGAGAGTTTGGAAGAATATAGTGAACAAAGAGATGGTTTGACTTCCTTAACTTTTATGGCATGTTTGATAATTAACAAGTGAGGATTCCATATATTCAAGGATTCCTCCGTGCCACTGGAACAAGGATGCCTTGTTGAAGATTTTATATCACTATTGGTGCATATTGATAGTGAAGACATAAATCTGCAAGAAACAAGTACTTCCAAATCCTATGGAGGGGGGACGGACCTAGAAATTTCACTTGCTGAGATCTTCAGGGAATTACAATTGTCAAATCTGAGTTCTCCAACAAAGAGATGGTTTAACTTTCTAGGCTTTTGATCATTTATACTAGTTCCTTTCCCTATGAAGACGAGAAAACAAAGAGATGGTTTGACTTCCTACACTTTTATTTAATTTCTCCTTCATTTTCATTAATGGAGGATTGTAGAAAACAAAGAGACAATTTAACTTCCTAGACTTTGGGTTAATTATTCCTTCCTTTCCATTAATGAAAACTACAGAAAAATTGCTTATTAGACATTTGGTTTAGTACTCGTTTTCCATCATTGAAATGTTGTATAAACAAAGAGATGATTTGACTTCCTAGACTTCTGGTTAGTCACTCCTTCCTTGCCATTAATGGAACACCATTGAAAAACAAAGAGTTGCCTTTACTAAGGTAGAAAGGAAAAAAAGGTAAATTAGATACTTGCTAGAAAGCTCCTCTCTACAGCAGGGCTTTGAACAGCTTGGCCTGATGACTAAATGGGTGTGCTTGGGCCTAAAATATTTGAGGTGGGCTGGGCTCAGGCGGGGCAATTAATTACAGCCTAAGTTGGCCTTGGGGCAGATATGTCCATGTGTTTCTAAAGCCGAGTCGAGCCTAATTATGCCTAATTAAGCCCGGGCCATGAACACTCCTTCAGGGGTGCGTGTGGCTCGGAAGAATTGGAGAAAGCAAGATCAAGCTTTTAAACTACGCCACAAAGTATAAAGACCCATTAGAAAATAGTGTCTAATAAGGTTGTTTTTGTTTTTCTTGTCCTCGCTACTGCTTACTACTACATTTCCATTTTAGTAACTACACTCTATCACTACTGTCTGCTGCTACACTTCCATTTTGGTAACAATCAGACTTTCTTCACCTCCCCATCATCAACAACAAATCCAGGATCTCCATCCTCACAGATAAACACACACAAGCAAAGACAAAGAAGAGAAAATGATAAAGTTCACAGATCTCTATTGTGTTCTTAGTGCAGTTGTTCCTCTCTATGTGACCATGTTCTTGGCTTATGGTTCTGTGAAGTGGTGGAAGATCTTCACCCCGGATCAGTGCTCAGGGATCAACCGTTTTGTCGCAATCTTTGCTGTCCCACTTCTCTCGTTTGAGGTCATCTCACGCATCAACCCATACAGGATGGACTTCTTGTTCATAGCCGCTGATGTTGTTTCAAAGATTTTAGTGCTCTTAGCGCTGTTTTTATGGGCTAAATTCTCTAAGAAAGGAAGTCTTGATTGGGTGATTACTATCTTCTCCCTCTCGACGCTTCCGAACACACTTGTGATGGGAATTCCACTCTTGAAATCAATGTATGGAAATGATAAGGAGGGTCTTATGAGCCAAACTGTGGTTCTTCAGTGTATAATTTGGTATACTTTGCTACTCTTCTTGTTCGAATACAGGGCTGCAAGGATTCTAATATTGGAAAAGATGAATAGAAGCAGTAGTGCTACTACTAGTTACCATAGTTGCAAGTCTGGCAGAAGTACTGATGAGAAGGCTGGAATTCAGAGGCCTTGTGAAGATGAAGTTGTTCATGTAATTGTAACTAGGCCTACTACACATTCAGGCTCACCTGATTCTGATCCACAAAGGCTACAGAATTTCAACAAGGTGGCACCAGCTTCTGCTCATGCCAAGCCGGCAGACGAAGACGGTAAAGAGCTTCACCTATTCATTTGGCGATGCGGGTGCTGCAATTCTGAAGGCAAGATATGTAAAAAAAAACAAAAACAGGAGTGCAAACAAGGAGGGTGTTTTTTTTTTTTCTCCTTTACACATGAATTTTAAAAAGGGTTATTGGGCTTTACAGATCTTTGTGAGAAAAAAATTGCAGTTGTCCACTTTTGCTGTTTTTGCAAGAATCTGAAACTAGGTCTTTAGATCAACAGACTTCTATCTGCACTAACTCAAAAAAAAAAAAAAAAAAAGATTTTCTGATTTAAGTGTTATTTCTAAGTAATTAATGCAAATGAGTATATATTTATGTGCTTATTTGTATCCCAATCCTTTTCCATTAAATTGACAATGGTTTATTTTGGGATTAACAGGTTTCTGTAGACAGTCAGTCCAAGTTTGTAGTAGAGAAGAGGAGAGAGTTCCAGAGAAGACAGAAAGCAGTGAGAATTTGGAGAATTCTTCCATATCATCAGAGATGTTGAGGGTTATCATGAGAATGGTTTGGTACAAGCTTGTTAGGAACCCAAATTCATATGCAAGCTTGTTGGGTCTGAGCTGGGCTCTTGTCTCTTGCAGGTAGCTTTCTTGTCTTGCAAGTTGCAAGTAGAGGTCTGTTTGGATGTACCCCAAATCACAAGATTATGTCTCTCACTAGAGATGGGATTCTCAAACCAAATTCCATTTGGGATTTGTCCAAATAAACATTTCATAAATTATTAGATTAACTGGTTATTCTAATATATTAAGAATTTTTTATTGTAGGTGGGGTGTTAAGAAGCCTCAAATCATGGAAAACTCAGTGACAATATTGTCAAATGCTGGTCTTGGAATGGCCATGTTTAGTCTTGGTAGGAGCATTATTATATTTATATGTTTTGATTCTCTGTTCTTTTCCTTGTTGGGTTTTGAAGCATGTGAATTGAATTGAAATTAGCTGAAAATAATATCTTTTTCAGGTCTATTCATGGCTTTGCAACCAAAGATCATAGCCTGTGGGACTAGGCTGACAGGATATGGTATGATTGCAAGATTCATCGCTGGGCCTGCTGTAATGGCAATTGCATCTATTGCGGTTGGACTCAGAGGGACAGTCCTAAGAGTCGCTATTGTTCAAGTAAGTCTCAAGCTTCAAATCTATTAACTAGATTCTTAAAGCATTTTTCCACAATAGAAGAGATATTATAACATTCAATATCAAAATGATTTTTCAGGCTGCTCTACCACAAGGAATAGTGCCATTTGTATTTGCAAGGGAATATAATTTACACCCGGATGTGTTAAGTACAGCGTAAGTTCAGAAACCCATACCAATTTCTAAATTAGAAAGAGAATTACTATTGTTGTCACCTGTAATTGTGCCATGATTATGTCTTAAGGGTCTTGAAAACATATTTGGATTGGTCTAGCACCACATTGTACAACAAAAACCTTTCATTAATGCTTTGTTTTGTCAGATTAGTTAAACTTAATCAGTAATTAATAATATATTTATTGGATTTTGCAGGGTTATCTTTGGAATGCTTGTCTCATTGCCCATCACCATTCTGTATTACATCTTATTGGGCCTCTGATCAAATTAATAGATGGTTAGAAGTCCAGATCATGAGTCATGCAATTCAATCAAACTAAGGACTGTCTTCATATAAGTTCTGTTTTTCCTCTCAATGTTGAGTGTCAGACTCTGATAACTATGTAGAAAGAGAAACATCAAGCCAAACACATGAAAGAAGATATTGTATTCTGACTTTTGTTCCATGTAGCATGAGATTTTGTTCTTTGAAATCTGAAGATATTTCAATCAGAAAAAGGTATGTGGAACATTAGTATTTGGCTCTTTCTGTTCACATACGAAAATATTCTATGTTGCCTTTTCTGATGAATGAACTTTTTCCTTTTTTCTTTTTTTGGTTTAAGGAATAAATTCTATTAAAAAGGCCAAAATACAGAGAGCGGCATCATCAGAAACATGTCCCTATCACCCTATTTCATTCTGATGAATGAAATTTAGACCTTCTAAGAAGCTATCTATCTATCTTTCTACACATAGGGTAATTTTCACTCGAGAGATACCTTTCATGTTTCTATAAGAGGTAAAAATCTAAGTCCCTTATAGGACCCGCTTGGATGTATGCCAATCACTGATCAGCATCATTGGATTGCAGTGTATTTGAATTGCCTAGAAGCTTGGAATTCACTGCTTGGATGGAGATACCTTTACCAAGTGATTTTAGTAAGAACCAACAATCCCTTACTTCCTACTCCATTTCTTATCATCAACTGCTGTCATCAAGTGCTTACCCAAAAAAAAAAAAAACCTGCTGTTATCAAGGAATCGTGAATTTGACTGAGATTGAGTAATACGGTTAGTCAGTAGAGTTACTTGAATCAAAGTGAGTTTCCTACTTTTTAAGCATTGGATAGCAGACAGAAAAAAGATAAAGAGATTTAGTCAATAATCCTTGAAAGAAACCTGTGAGCAGTGAGTTTGTCTTTTTGTGTCCCATTCAAAGGTACAGAGGGTCTGTTGTGTATATTTATTAAGCATCCTTACATCTTTGTTAGGTCAATTAATTCCATATCACATGTGAGTCATTTACCGTTTGCTCGTGCGAATTCCACTTGATCTATACCATTCATATCTCACTTCTCCAATGAATGAGTAGAATTGAGATTTTTTATTCGAGCATAGTTGTATCCACCATCAAATTGATCAATGTGTAGTACAAGATTAACCATGGATCTAAATTCCTAATTTTTACATACAAACCAAATCGGTAGTGTGTACCACTCTAAATGAAGTAAAATCTTGCTGCGCAAGTATTCAAGATAAGGTTTGTGGTTTGAATGGCTGGGAATAACTCCTCTATGCGGAAACTTCCATGTGGCATGTGATAATTTTCATTGGAGTAATAAAACATAAAGGTAACACTCTGCAAGAGATATGGGCGTTTATGCTTATTCTTCTCCATAATGCAAAATCATGTCTCAATAATAGAGAAAGACCCATTGGCTTTGGGAATCACAGGCAGTTGTTGTGGATAGCACACCTGCTCCCAGAGCTCCCTACAGGAATTGATCCCTGGGTGGGCAGGTTTCCTTTCCTCCCCATGGGCACTAGGCCAACTTGCCAGAAAAAAAGAAGAACCCATTGCCTTCAATGAATTTTACCTTAAGAACCCGGAGAATCTGATCAAATGATATTGGGGTATGTCTCATCAAACCAGTTGATTGGACGGTCCAAGTTGATGTGATGGAACATTGATATGATTTATAGAATGAGCTTTGATGTATAGTTTAGACCTAACACACGTTATCATACACATGAAAGTATCAATTCAAACTAATCCTATTCTAATCTGTGTTTGCATATTTACCCAACTACCCCAAGGCCCACACCACAAATAATTGAGTAAAAGACCCACTTTTGGCTTGTTGAACAATTGCGTTTTGGTTCAGGTCAATGCCTATGGACCTGTCAGATAATCAGGTTGGTCCATGTATAGACAAGTCAGTCCTAATGTTCTGATGGGCGGGGCCATCCTAAGCCCAGCCAACATTTGGCTGTCTTTGGTCTCTGTTTATGGAGCGTTGACTGTTATGATCATTTTGGCCCAATCCTTAATGGGTTATCCTAATAGGCAAGCGGTAGAGCTGTATTTAACACAAATGAGAGAAAATGCTTTGTAAATGAGATGGGCCTGGTCCTGACTTTCAGGCCCATGAGTTTGATCCAGCATCAATATTCTTCTTAATTGAATGGGTTGGACTTGAACAAGCTTCAGCCTGGCCTGACCGGGCCCATGAACATCCCTAGACTCAAGGATGCTAGTTATCTGACTACCCAAATGGGCATAGAGTTATATGTAATTATGCTTGGGCCCAGCCTTCTAACAACCAAGGCACTGTTTTGATCGTCAGAACGCAGTTGCCCTGCACTCAACTTACTTGTAAGTCTGAGTACTTGTAACCCTTTACCTGTAGTTAGTCATCACAAAAACAAAATAACTGTCTCTTAACAGGTAATAAATGTTTTCCAACATATGAACCCTGATGTGAAAACCGAGTTACTTGCCTTCAGTTGATGAAGATCCAAACAAGCCCAAAAGATAAATTTAAAACAGCTAACAGCCACTTATACTAGCCTGAAACAACTGGGCATTGGCCAAGATTTTGGGCCTATTTGGAAATATTGCCAGATTATGGTCCATCTAGAGGACCAATCGGAAAATCCGGATGTGCCTAGGTTTCCAAAACTTTAACCGGATCTGGGCTCAGTTCCAACCAAAGCCCTACACAAAACCAACCCATTTATAACCCAAGTCTTTATCAGGCCCAGGTCTGGGGTATTCAGGAATCTCTTTTGCTCATGCTGTAAACCACTTGCCATGTTCTCAGAATCTCAAGTGCTGCTATATTCCCCTAATGCATAAATGATAGTTCTTGCATTTAGATGACTTGTGGCTAAAGTCACAGTTGTTTGTTCTTTGACATAGCGAATCACAGGTAAATGGAGTTACAGCTAATTAGATTTACAGGTAAACTGAGTTTCAAAGACCTACAAGGGCCTAAGCACTAGAATTTGGTTGCAGTTGACAAGCCTGTCTCACAGCTTGCAAACATTTCAAGAGGACAATGGTTTAAAATTTTCTGATTGGTGACAGTCCCAGATGCATATTGCAAAATTCAGGAGTAGAATAGATTGATTTATTGCTAATTTGCAATGATGAATACATCTTTATTGTTACAAAGAAATGAGTAATGCAATTACATATGTTACATTGTAGCATACAGGAAATCTGAACTATTATAGAAACTCAATGTATAGTTCATCATCCCTCTTATGTTGACCAGCCAATGCCCCAGCAATGGCACTCCAAAAAATCCACATTGTTCAGTAGCTGGACGCCGCACAAAGACATGTGTTCATTATGCCCATCCAACAATAATTATGAAGAAGTTTGGAGCATGCACCTGTAATTTATAAATATATAATGATCACTTCTAACCATTTGCTGTTAAGAGTATGGATCAGTCCAACATTCATCCTCCTTTGCTGCCTTCCGCCATCTTCTTTTGAATTCTTCCAATTCAACAGAGGAATGTCTCCTCACCTGCACACGCATACACACGCGCACACACAACACCAAAAAAAGAAAAAAGAAAGGGGTCTACTAAGCAATGCCAAATAGAGAAAAATACAAAGTTGGTAAACATGGTTGAGAAAATCACTTAAAATAGTTTTTAATGCATTGATGTAAAAATTGCAACTGGTATGAATATTATTGGCAATGCAGATGTGCTGTGTTTAGGATGGTGTTGGCCTGAATAAGGTGACAACCAAACTCTCTTTCCCAACACATTATCTGCCTCCTATTAATGATATTCTTTTGTGGGGGTAGAAGAAGAAAAGGAAAATTCCATCTTCCAATTTCTGCACCACCACAAACTGTAGCAGAATGGATACCTAAATAACTATCCATTCTTTCAAAACACTGAATGTGATTTGGGATACATCCCAAGTACCCTAATTGGTACAAGTATTCGAACAGAAACTTCTAAATACAGGATAGTGTCGATACTTACCGCCCATCTAGCAGTTGAGTTCTCTGGGACCTGCAAGTTTCAATGCAATTCATAATAAGTTTTGAGAGATGAACATCAAATGTGGAGAAAGGAATGGAAGATTTGGAGAATTGAATTATAAGCTGAGGAAAAGTTGGGTGCTTTGGCATTTGATAGTATGAAGAAAATTATATTACTGATGAGAAACCAAATTAAAAAATTAGAAATACTTTTATGGAGAGTATAACATTCAAACTGAGCATGATAGCCAGTGCTGATCTGACCAATGGGTTGGATGCAATAAACAAAAGAGGTAACATACTTGTCATGCAACTGAACTAAATGACCCTTCTAGTTCAGCAAGCGGACCTATATTGTCTGATGGCTCCGACCCAGGAAGATTAGTAGTGCTGTTGAGGTCAATGTCCACCCTTACTCCTGAGTGGTCATAATTGTGGTTGAGCCCTCACCCTCTTCATAAAACTATTGTTGTGCCGTTTCCTATCACCAATTGGTTTTGGGATAAGTGGTAGCTCAATGGGGTGTAAGATCCTACAGGTGGATGCACGACGAATGCCATTTTCTAAGCTTATCCACCATTAAAAAACTTTACAATGCGAGCAATGGATTCTTTCTCATTGCTTGTGGATCACAATTGGATAAACTGTCCATTAGAAGGCTACCATTTGGATTAGCAGATTGTTTGATCAGTTTTGCTCATGGTTCATCTATGACAGGGCTCACCAGATGGGGGAGGTCAGAATCAATGAAAAATGGTCCTAATTACAAAATTTCGGACCATTCATAGACCTATTGGTAGTGTGCATCATATGGTGCATCATAAACCGAGAAAAAAATAATTTAAACCACGAAAAATTATGAGCATTTTTTTAATTGAACTTCTTTCTTATACTCTAAAGGGTACAGGAAGAATTTAGTTTGTTAATAGTTTGATCTGGGTCTGATACAAGGCCAAGTCTATTTTCGATCTTTTTCTTTTCATATTAGTACCCAAGTATTGAACTGCCTACCCCCTTTTTCTCTGCGCCCCCAAGTGTAGCAACACCTTCATGAAATACATATTCACTATCCACCACCCCCACATTTTTGCTTCGATTCCCCTATAAAAAGAAAAGAAAATTCTCAGTTTCCTGCACTTGTACTGTACAAGAACTAGAAAGGTTTGGGAATGAGAAGTTACCTGTGCACAGTAACCGAGGTTATAGTCCAGTCCCCATGCATGGATCAAATCATTCTGTAAAAGGAATCAGAGAAAGTTTTCTTTAGATGCCAAAGTGAGGAGTGCAATGCAACTGTGGTTCCAATAGTCTAATCACTAATGTAATAATCAAAATAGGGCTCAAAAACAAGATTGAGAAATCAAGAATGTTGTCATACCTGAATCATATACCACGTGCAGCGCCAGGCTGCCCTCGTGAATACAGGAGCCATCATTTCCACCCATCTGCACCACAGGATAAATTTCGTGTCATCATTGGCTTGAACCTTTTCACATCAATGCAGGGTAGGCAGAGTGTTATTTTAGATGGTTAATAAATACTCTCGCAAATGGAAATCTTTCCGTAATCCATTGACACCCTTAAAAATATTTTGAAAAACAAAATGAATATTAATACATAAAAACTAACCCTGTGCATGGAGGAGCTGTACTGTTTTCATAACACTTCCTATTTCCCATGGACTTGTTAGTCTTCCTGTCATCATGATTGACCAAAGTCTTCCCATATTAACTATATAGAGTAGGCAACTGCATGTAATCTGTATATATTTTAATTGAAGTCTAACTGCATTTAACTGAGGAAGAACAGTAGAAAGGAGAGACGACCTGTGCACTTTTGTGTTATTCACGCGCTCAGTAATTTGATGATGCGTCTCTGAGTGAGGTCCCAAGGCTGGCTGTGATATCTCCAGACCTTCCTCTTTAACAATTGATATATAACTGCATGAGTTCATAAATACAAGTAGTCAATGCACAGTGCGCAACCAAGATGCCAAAGTAAGCTGGAGTCTTAAGGCGTTAAGAGAGAAGCACGACTAATTTGTTTGTTTTGAAAATTTGTAAGATTTAAAGGTTCATAATACGCTAGCTCATATTTTTAATTTGAGGAATGATCCTATATTGCTATTGGTATAGTGTTCTTTCTTATTCTTTTCTTTTTTGGTTCTCCATTAGCGTTGATGGCAATTAACAACCAAACAATTTGGGGCCACCTTTGTTTGATCCATCTTGCTCAAATCACATGCCTCCTTGTGTACGGATACTGGTCCTCACTCCCGTCAAAATTGTTTGTACTACTCGATATAGTTGTTTTTCTACACATGATCACACCAGCAGTGTATATCCCTCCAGTTTGAGTGAAATTTAACCTAAGTCCTATATAGAGGGACAATGGCAGACCCAGGAGTTTCACTTGGGTGGTGTGGTATATGGTCAAGTGAAGAGATTAAATTAAAATTTTGAATTTTTAAGATATTATCAAAGGTGTTTCTTGAATCACGCGGCTGCACTCGGGTCCGCCCTTGTAGAGGGGTGTATCTGATCTGGATCAAGCAAATGTGGGCCACATGAGTAAAACAAGCCACTTGTATGGAAATGACAGTAGTATAGGATGACTAATCTTTGTTTGGTGCATGTTAAAACACAGTTAACAAAATCAAAATTTTAACGGATAAATGAAAGGTCCTTCATCTAGTTCATTAAACAAGAGTGCCAATATTGTTCAAAATATCAAAATAGAATATGCATTCATAAGAATAAAAGACAAATGAGCATGACTCTATGATTAGTTACCAAGAAACTCCACACAATCCGTAATCCATATCCCAAATAGAACTCCAAAAGGAAGGGGTGTTCCTGGAAATGGGTTTGAAAATAGTGCCAAGGCAAGCCTGCTGTCCTTCGCTCCTCCTTTCCTCTTCTCCTCCAATGAATAAGAAAAACATCCCTCCTCTCTCTCTCTCTCTCTCTCTCTCTCTCTCTCATATTACAAACACATCAGTTAAAATAGAAACTTTATGTTAATAACATTAGCCATGCCTCAGTGCCTATTGCACTTAGACTATTAGCTACAGCCAAGCACTGGTGAGGCATATATGGTACCCGAAGAATATAGTTTAAGGCCAAGGTCATGATTGAAGTAAAATCTTAGATGAACCGTTGTTTTGTTCCCTTATCATATCAATAATCAATGTGTGGAGGGGGTAAGAAAGGACAAGGACTCTTCAACAGGAAGATTAATGCGGCACAGGCAAGGCCTCTATATGGTGGAGCCCATCAGATCACCAATCCAGATGAAATGATAACCTCTCATAGTCGCATTTACATACTAAAGACATATCCTCAGGTTGAAGATAGTAAAACCCCTCTACAAAAGATGTGTTTCAGAATGTACATACCGTCTCGGATCAAAATGTTCGACTCCTAGATCCTCATCCCAGAGGAAAATATACTCGTATTCAGTAACTACGTCTGGATGTAAGAAACGCTTGGCAAACCACCTACATCAAATTAGCAATGCAAATCTAGTGATCACTGAAGCCTAATTACACGTACAAAGAAAAAGAAAATTTACAAAATTGGTCATGAACTAACTGTTCACCATTTGGTTTGACTGGCCGCCGATACATGTATGACACTTTTGCTCCATGGTAGATCTCTCCATGCATCAACTTCTCCATCATAATGAAAAAGCATTACAACAAAACCACTGGGGAGGAACTGCAATTTATATCGAAAATGAACATGAGGAACAATTATTTTGGATGCAGTATATGATCCTGACCCAAGGATATGCATGGTGTCCATGGACCTTGAACTTGCACTCGTTGAGCCAATGACTCAAATTGTCCCAAGAGACCATTGATTCCAAAACATGGATAGACTAATCCTTGAAATTCTCAACAGTGAGATAATCCTGTTGCTTTGGTCAAGAGTCGTATAGTATGGTTAGAAAACAATTGTCGAAATGTGTCACATTCAAAATATGAGACAGGCCAACTATTATACAGATAAGATTTTCTGTTCTGGGATGCTTCCAAGGGATGGTCTGTCCAAGTTGAGGCACATCAGATCAATAGTATCAAAATCTCAATTATTAAGTGACGGGTGTCACGTGAAAATTCAAGGTCCAAGCATACTATAATTAACTGCATATATTTGGTCAAGGAATGCATAAGAAACAAGATGGAAGACAGAATGGTAGGGTGTACATGAGAATAACGATTTGATGATACCTTCTTGATAATTTGGTTTACACTTTCTTTTTGCTTTATTCCTACTGGAATTGCCAGTAAGTTCTTTGACTCTTTTGGATTTGTCTGGAAATAGAAAAGTTGAGAAACTATCGTAAAATCCAAGAAAAATAAGGGTGGAGAGGTGTGGAGGTTAACTCTTTAATAATATAAGAATTATAATTGCCAAATTAGGCAGTTTTAAGGAAGCTTGCTGATAATTGTGACAAATATTTAATTATACAACACGATCCTGTATTTTTTCTGATGCAGCATCAGACTCCAGACAACCATATGAAAATTTTGAGCTATCAAGATACTAAAATACTACCCTCATCAGAATTCAAATGAATCTGGTACCAAGGTAATTGAACCTTCATCTATCATTAACAGTAACATTTATAGCCTTGATGAGAAATTTCCTCCCTTATGAACTTCAACATAGGCCTTTAGTTCAGGCATTAGATCCTATAATAAAATTTGCAGCAAGCAAAATTACCATAGAGTCATAGACCCTTCAATTGAACTGGGAGCATTTCAGCATTCTTCTAATTCCAATATCCAAATGTGATTCACAAGTTGCACTTATTTCCATATCTTAGCATTTGCATAAAATCACCAGTAATGAAAAATCACAAGCCCCATGCTCAATAGTTCCCATTATGTCAAAACACAAGGCCAAATGCAAGAATTTAACAATTTTTATCAAATAATTACAAGACTGTTGGTTTATCTAAATCATCCATCGAAACTTATACATTTTCCACATACCTTTGGGAAGCCCCATAATGGCCGCATGTCCAAGTTGGAGGTTGTTCTGACTAATCCTTTAGGTAGTGCTTCACTCCCTTTAGGCCTACATTCAGCCTGATACAAATAAAAGATATGAATCAGTATAGAATTACTTTTCGACTTATTTTTTTGTAGCATTTGAACTTGCAATATGTGCACAATTTGTAGAAAAATAAGAAAAAGAAAATTGAATATGAAATAATTCTATATAGAAGAGTGGAACCTTGCATCTATCAGCTGATGTAATCACTGGATCAACTTTCAACTGCCATCTTGATATTCTCTGCAAAATGGACATCGAAAATTACCCTCTGTTGCTGATACATACATTGAATCATAGCTTTACTTGTGAAATCACAAGTATTGCCCCCTGAAGAAAAGAAGGGGCTATGAAGTTGGTCTTTTTTTTTATTGGTATGAAGTTACTTTTTGACTCCTTGTGAAAAACAAAGAAAATTCTAGCAATGTGGTTAGGCATATAATTAAGACATTGAAGCAGACTCTCCTAAGATTTTACAGAGGTGGAAGTTCCATTGCCACCAAAAAAAAAAAAGTTTTTTTGAAAGCAGTGAATTTTATTTCTCAAAAGGAAAAACACCATTTACAAATTTTCTCTATGTTTTAGGAGGATACAAAATTACGCATTTGAAAGGTGAAAGTTACTCACAAATCACAATTGCCTCTGGTTTCATATTTTCTATATTTTTCATGGTCCATGTGGAAAATGCTTTTATCTTTCAAAAATAAATAAAAATAATAATTGGAAAAGAAAATAAATTGCCACAATCTGAACAAAAAATGTTTTGACTCTAATGTTCAGAAAATTCCATCAAAATGCAATATGTCATCCAAATAGGCATTAATTTAATTAGAAAAAGAAGCTAAAATGAAAGTCTAGTGGGTGATAACAAAAGGCATTGACTGTGTATCGCACTACAATTGCTTCGATTAGAAGGGGAAAACATACCGAGATGTGAAGACCTGTCTATCTTTCAACCTTCTAAGACCAGAAAATGTATAAGGGCAATTGCTCTTATAGGAAGGGAAGTAAAATAGAAACTCCACTAAAGAGAAACAATAATTCAAACAGTAAAATACCCTCTTAAGCTCGAAAGGAATTAAGAGCAATGTATCAACAATGCCCAGACAATAAACAATAATTAGTAACTTGTTATTAAGAAACTGCTTACTTCTATATAATCAGTAGTAGTGAAAACACCCCCAATGAAGAAAAGTCCAGAGAATAAAGCAGCAGCAAGAAGAGCGTTGCAGAAACACAATCGTTTGCTTGTCAAATCTGACAAACGCGGAACCTGTGATTGGAAAGAGGAAAATAAAGTAAGCCCGGGAACATAATATAGTTATAGTCCACGTCTTTTGAGTACAGATCAAAGCTGGGATTTACTGAATATAAACATAAAAGTGGTCTATATAATTGAGTTGAGTACAAAACTAATGTTAGCAGAAAAATAGAATGACAGATTACGCTAGTCACATACACAAACATCACATCCTCGTATCACCATCACTCATATCATTACAACACAGAATGATGCCATCTTTGCTATTGACATTTACAATTATCAGAAACAGAACAGATTTCCATAAGCACCTCAATTTCAGATGATAGAGATGTACATGGTAAAATTGGAGGTTTTTGCAATTTTAGCCAAAAGGGATGTTCTTTTTACTCCTTTCAAGCCCCCAATAGTATTAAAAAGCTTATTTGGGGACAAAGACCCACATTCCTTGGATTGGATACCGAGCAGGCCCCTAAAACAAAGCATGACATCGTCTGGACATTTATCTAAATCAACATGGATGGCTTATCCAACATTAATTCCTAATGCATCAGAAGCCTAAACAGTATATGAGATTTGAAAGCAACAACCTAATCAAATCCACTGGAAGGGCTAAGAATATGAAATTAAGTCCATCCAATCTAGCAGCTAGCAGATATTTGAATCACTCCCGCATCCATGCCACAAGTCATCAGATTAATGGTTTAGATACATTTCAATGAACCACATGTAAGTAAAACATCAAATCTCTAAACAAACATACATTGATTGGTTATTTGATTGAAACAGCCATCCCTATCTTACATCAATAAAAACTAAGTTAGTACATAAAGCAGTCAGTCAAGATCCAGCAACTCAATCCACACCATCTAATTCAAATGTTCCAATACAAAATCAATCCAGTAATAGGACAAGTGCAGAGGATTTATGATGTAATAACAATATTTCATCACAGTTTTACCAAAAAAAACACAATAATAATAATCACAGTTTAAAATTAATACTAAAAGAAGTGGTCATTCAAACACACAGAAAGACTTACAAAATGCGTTTTCGCCATCTTCCACGAAATCCCAAAACTGTCTTGTCCCAAAACAATAAAAGAAAAAAAAAGGTTAGCGACAGCTCTTAGAAAATAGGATGCAGAAGAAGAGCTGAATAATACATATGCCCCCTGCCCCCTGGCCCTGTTTCTAATAAATATGACCCTGAGTTAATCTCCTCTATCCATTAAACATATATCAAAAGAAAAGCAAAAACGTGTTCCTTCTTTCAAAAACATAACGCATAAATATTACTTCCCAAAGATTGTAGTAAACCAAAATACTAAATCAGAAGAAGAGCTGCAACATGTAAGAAAACCAGAAATGAAAATACCCGAAAGAAAGAATCGACAGCAGAAGAGAAGATAGCATAGAAAAAGTGATATTTCTTTCAAAAACATGAGGCATAAATATTACTTCCCAAAGATTGTAGTAAACCAAAATACTAAATAAGAAGAAGAAGAGCTCATGAAACGTGAAAGAAAACCCAGAAATGAAAATACCCGAAAGAAAGAATCGACGGCAGAAGAAGAGAAGATAGCATAGAAAAAGTGATCTTTCTTTCAAAACATGAGGCATAAATATTACTTCCCAAAGATTGTAGTAAACCAAAATACTAAATAAGAAGAAGAGCTGAAACATGAAAGAAAACCCAGAAATGAAAATACCCGAAAGAAAGAATCGACAGCAGAAGAAGAGAAGATAGCATAGCAGATTCTTCTGTGAAGAAAGACAAGCCTTGGGTTATTGTTCTTGTTCCCTCCTGGAAAAGAAAGAAGGGGGAGAGAGAGAGAGAATCTGAAATACAAAGTCTTAAAATCGTGTGTAGAATGTTTACTGAAATTGAGGTGGCGCCTCGTAAAGCAGTCCAAATTCAGATACTCTTCCACCACCCCCACTGCTAAAAATATATTAAAAAAGGGACAACAGAAGAATAAAAAATACACATGGTGCTACTCTGCAAGAGCTTGCAATCGGTGGCCATGCATTGATTAGAACCAATGCTAACCATCCACACAATGGGCCCCAACTAGATGCAAGTGAAATGTACCCCACTTCACCTGCAGTTTGACTGATACAACCATTTTGCATCAAACCAATGGGTCAACGACAAAGATTAGATATGAATGTTGTAATATAGGGGCCCAAAATAATGGATGGTTTGGATTTAGACGTGTGGGATGGGTTTGGAAAATGTGTGTGCATGTCCATGGGAAGCCCTTAGTCTGCAAGAGTATCAGAGAGCCTTCCTTTTCTTCCTTCTGGTGAAAAGGTCGGTTGACTTGGAACTACAGCCAATGGACAGAAGACTGAGTGCTTTCATTTCTTCTCAGAGAATTTTCTCTTCACGCTTGTGGATGGGATGGAATCTGCCGAACTCATACTTTGACTTTGAATGTCAGAGGAGTCCTGCTAGCCAGATCAAAGTGCTGTTTTTTATAGGATTCAAGAATGAGGGCAATGGGTAGGGTTGGGTCAGATTGGTCAAACTGGGACAGTATTATGCATCGGTCCAACCCAGACCTAAATCGTTTGATAATCAGGCTAGTAATGTAAACCACAACCGAGCCCAGAAGGTAAGAGGGTCAACTGGAAGCCTGAATTGCCAGGTAGGGTTTGGGTCGCTTGGTGGGTCAGCATGTTTAGTTGGGTTGTGTGGGGTTGTGTGGGGTTGATGGGTGTAATGGAATCAATATGAACTCAGCCTTTCCATTAATCTGGTTTTATTTGTCAACCCAAACCAAGCAGAGAAGGGGGTCTACAACCTGAACATCAGATTAATCTGTTCAGTTCAGGTTGAGCTGGGAGGTCGGGCCAGGAGTTGAGATTCCTAGTGCTCATGGATAGCTAATCCTGGGCTGCCAACAGGCCTAGACGAGCCCAAATAAAGATTATCAGTATTCATTATTCAACCTATTCAATTATCAAACCAAATAATTAAGCCACTCCAAGCCTGCAACGATAAGTCGATAATGAATCAAGCCCATTGCTAATTTGAAAGGTTGATTAGTACTTAGACATGCCAGCCAAACCAGCAAATTAATTCAGATTTACGGAAACATAGGACCAGACAAGGCCATTTTATTATCTGGCAAATATATATTTCACCAGCACATGGACATAAAACCACAGCCAAGATCTAGCCTAAAGCAAACTCTCATGGCTCACTAGCAACAGTAGCAGGCACCAACGGCAGTTTAAATTGTCCCATATGAATTGATGTGGTCATCCAGACTGTGGATCTGATTATAGCTTAATGGATAGATGACGCCCAGAAACTCAGAAATCCATATTAGATCACATCAAGGAACCAAAACTCGGATGAAACGGGTCAACTCATTGAATCACATGCTAAGTAACGTTTGATCTTGTTATACAGAGTCAGCTCAATTAAGCAAAACGAGATCTTAATTCATTGTTTAAGATCTCAGATCCCACACCACTTTAATGAACCCTTCAAAATGGCCATAGACAACGGATTTCTTTATGATGATTGTCTTCCACGTCACACGATATTATCCTTGTAAATGAAGAAACAAAGGATGCACACAAAGGCTTTTCTTCTTCTTGTTTTGGTTTAAGTATTTTACAGTAACTTGACAGTCGGCGAAAAGGCTTTTACATGGGAGATGTCCTGCAAACACTTTCCTCAATTTCATGGGATTTCTATTGATATCATTTTGAGGATTTGGAGGGAGGTGGTCTTCCTTTACTGTTTCTTGTTGCTACAGTTGTTAGTGCTCCGTTCTTTCTCCCATTTCCTCTTGTGGCTGTGGGTTTTATTTTGGTGGTGTTGGTTTGTGTTTCTCTTTTCTTTCTTTCTCGGCTTTTCAGTATTTCTCTCATGTACTGTTAAATTTGATCAATGAAAGTTGACATTAAAAAAAAAAAAAAAAAGGATGATATCCTGCAAACACTTTCCTTAGTTTTCGATTGTTTCTTTCACAAGCACATGCACTTTCTACCACCTCAAGTTCCTTTGTTTATGCTCCTTTTCCTTTCCGACTTTTGGTATAAAATCATTCATTGACATTGACCTACCCCAGAGATTAGAATAACCTTTGAATAAACACAGTTATAACAATTAAAAATGAAATAACAAATGCTGCAACAAAATAATCACTAACTGCCAGATGTTGAATTGAGCACTGTAACAACAATTCCAACAGTTTTTGCGAAAGATCCTTATGATCCATCCACTAGAACTTTGGGTATTCCCTAAACCATCTACGTGTTTATTATTTTTTCCTATATATATAAATTTAGAACCATCCCATTAGCAAGACTTTTACCGAGGCCTGTTTTCATCATAAGGTTTCCTTAGGGCCTGTTTGATATTTTACTAAATTAGTAAAAGTCAAGTAAAGTCTTCATTTCATTTTTCAGACAAGATGTGATATCAATAGCACTTTAATTCAAAACTCCATCTATCTTAAAAAAAAAAAAAAAAAAAAGTAAAAAAACAACCTTATAATTTCATATCACTTTATTACCATTCTATTCCATTAGACCTTCATCTGCTTTCTCAAGCCACTATAGAACTGTCAATGTCAGTCATATTTGTGGGAGATAAGGTGAGAGGGTCTTAAACCGATCAGTGCATAGAGAGTGGCCCTTAACAAGTTTATAATGCAGGGTCACTGCAGCAAAGTGTTGTAAGTCATACCGGACACCAATGACAGCTCTGTGGTCTATTAGAACTCATGGCTATGGTGATTCATATCTCACAGAACAATGGCAACTTGGTCATCTTTCCGGATCTAAATGGTGTCTGGTCTATAGGCTCACCCCGTGGCCCCAACGCCCATCCTCGTGGTCAAGACTGATGGTTATGTGGTTAGATATGGTGGTACAACCGAAGCCTTGTTTTCTATCTTTAATCGTATTCCAACAAGCCATCCAAAATAGACCCATTAAAGACAGAGGCCTATTAAAGCTCTTATTTTCACAAGCTTGGAAGTGAAGCCTTTCAATTTTTTTCATTTTTAGAGGAATTGCTCGTAATTCTCTAAAGCGGGTGGAGGGTAAAATCGTGTGCCAAACCCTCTTGTTTTCTAAACCCTGCCCACTTTAGACATTTAGACAAATATAGTTTGGAAATATAGAGGTGTCAAACATGAGCTTAGTATTAACACTCATATGTGAATTCCTAGACTTTTTGGCCCCTAGATCATTATTTATACCATTGATCCTCTTCATAAGCCTAAGAACTGCTCTTGGGCCAAATTTCAGTCCATGATTTCTCATGGGTATTGAGAAATTCTTGAAAAACGATAGATGGCTAGATTCTGAAACATTTTTTTCATACAGATAAGATTTGTCAAACCTAAGATCAATGTCAATCCATTACTAGGGATGTAAATTGGTTCCCAAAGGCTCAAATCTGTTAAAAATCGGGTTTAGATTCTTATTTAGGCCCCAATAAGTATATGGGTCTAGGTCCGGGTCTTTTTTTCGACCTTTGACCTAAATGGGTCTGGGTTCAGTTCCACCATGGTTTAGACCCGTGGACTCGATATCCAACATATTACCTCGATTTTGGAGAATCTCTCTTAAAAATTAGGTTTCCATCTTCAAATTAATAGTTCCAGCTCCGGATCCAAGAAACCAGTTCCGGTTCTGGTTCTACCTCCTCATTAACCTTTAGGATCCAAAAAACCAGTTCTAGTTCTGGATCCGATTCATATCCATTATCCTATGAAACTCCAATCATCATAGCAGGCCCGTGCCCAGTCCAGGTTGAGGTGCGCTCGATCCGCTTTAAAAAGAGGTCGAATACGGGTTCAACTTCAACTTTCAAAGACTCATGGCCAACCCGACCCACTTCCTACCTAGCGTTCTCTTTGGGTTTTAAAATCCGATCCGTTTCCTCTCTCTTTTACGTTCTACTCTGCTAGGGTTTGCCGCGCGGATCCGATCGATCTCCAAACAACGATGACGATAGGTTCCTCCATCTTCACCTACTCTTTCGAGCTCGCCTTCAACGACAAACGATTCGCTGATTGCATAATGGCGATGGAGGCACCAGCATCGTCGATGGGACCAGGAACCACAACCGGATTAAGAGGGAGAAGGAGAAAGATCCAGGTCAGTTTCATTTGACCTTCTCCTGTTGGATCTCTAATTGGCCTTTTGGATCTCTGCAGATGGTGGTTTTGTTTAGAATTGGACGTCTGTTTGCATTAGAATACGTAGGTATTGAATACATTGGGTGGTTTAAAATGAAAGTCAAAAAGATGAATCTCCAAAAATAAAGATCAAACAACATTTTCTATTTAAGGAAATAGAATAAAAAAGAGAATGAAGTTGCTATTCAAGAACTTGCACATTCAGCACTGGAGGAATTCGAATATGTACAAGAACGGTTTCAAGTAAAGCTTATTCATTCCCTCTCATCAAAAAAGAAACAGCACAAAATCCACACACAAGAAACCCCACAAAACCCCACCCAAAGGAGGGGACAAAAGAAAAACAACAATAACAACAAAAGCAACAACAACAGACAACAATCACCGCATCAGATTCAAGAAAATGAACACTTGCAGCTCAGAAAATGATCCCAGATCAGCTTCAAATTGTCTTGAAGCATCTTCTTCACGATGCTGGTTTCAGCCATGCCATCCTGAAAATGAGAAAGCCATAATAAGGTTAGGAAACCACTCAGATCCTGTGGGAAGTGATCAATGCGCTGTGAAACAATTAAAAATATCTCCTGGATGTTTTATTTTTATTTGATAAACTGAACAGTTTATTACAAGACCAGTCATAGATAGCAATAGCCGAGCAAATATTAGATATTTGGTTCCGAGAGAAGACAAAGGGAAATGTAGAATGGAACAACATATCAAGCAAAATGTGAAATTGTGTGGTTGTTCTAGGATTTCTATATTTCTATATTTATTTTTCGCAGATAACGATGTTTTTATAAAATAGGATGATAGAATTTACAAGGAGGAAGACACAGCAGCTGGATCAGATAAAAAAATATCATACCATTTTCCAAAAAACCAGACAATTGAAACCAGAACCAAATCCCACAAATTTTATCTTCACTCCAAACATCCCTCCTAACAGGACAGAAAGATGCAGCTGATTGAGCAGCTAGAACCTTATTGATTGAGGATGTAGGAGAAATGCCAAAGGTTCATTTACTTTGCCACTTGCCCAAGATATTGAGGATTTTAAATACAGGACTCCGGCCGACTCAGTCACCTACAAGTCAACTAGGCTTGGCTAAGTAGCACGGGACTCGAGCGAGTCAAGCCAAGTCACAACCTAGGATCAACAACCATTATAAAATAGCCTCAAAAAATTCTTAAAAAATGCAAAAATATAGTTCTATGAATCTAGAATTTTAAGATTTATTTTGTTTGATTCATTAATAATGAATTTAAGTTCTTATAGGTATTACATTTATATTTCACCAAGTAGGATGAATAGTACAATCGATCTTCAAATGCTAGGATGGAAATGAGTGCATCTAATGCCCAAAAACCATAGAATTCGGACAACTATAAGTGACTCAGCTCAGTATTTGCCAAGTCAAGAGTTGATTTGGACTTGGTCAATTTATTAAACCACAGCATTGACTAAATCACCTCCAACTATTACCAGACCATGAAACTGGCTGAAAGAAATTGAAAGAAACTGACTTCTCACCCAAACCCCCTGGCGAATAGTGATTTGCTCTATTAAAATTCCTCAACAGTTCTCACAGGGAAGGGTTCTCAGTTCTCACTGGGTCACTACTAGTTTGTTGCTTGTAGGTCATAACTGTACGAAGACCAATCAGAAATGGACAAGCTTGAATGACTAGAGCTTTATTCCAATCCAGGATGACTTAGTAGAGACATCTGAAGAAGTTTGTGTGGCTCAAAATTCTCCCTGCTATAAGTGTTTTTTGAGAAGTCATAATGATGGAAAGATGCTGATTTAATCATCCATGCAGCCGAATGTCATGGTTGAAGTCCAACATTCAGTCATTGAAGATAAAAATATACTGTGAAACTTGACTCGAACATGCTATCATCAACATTCAACTGATGTGTACGATGGACAAGACAACACAATTTTGGAGGGTGCAGAAGTTAAGCCAACATTGGAAGACCACTGGGGGGAGGGAGAGAGGTTGAAAGACAGATACCTAATAAGTAATAACCCCTATTAAGTAATAATGTTACTTTTGATAAAATGAGAACATTCATTGTTCAATCAAATATTTGTCGCACGCACAATAGAGGAGGTGTTTTTTTTTTTTAGGTGGGGGGGTGGGGGGGGCACTTATTAATTCTAGTACTTAGAGGTGGGGCGGGTTGTTCTTTTAATTCTGGCACTTAAGGGGTGTTATTAATTCTAGTACTTAAGCTTCCAATAGTTTGTCATGATGATTTGTGGTAAAGATTAAAAAGAACTTACCCTCACCACCTTGGATATTCCCACCATCTTCAGAGTAACTTCCTTCGCAACTTCCCCAGCAGAGGTCCTTAAATCAAGCCGGTCTGCATCTCTCATCTTAAGCCTCATCGAATGACCTCTATAGGATTTAAGCTTGGTGTGCCAAGTACCAACCACAGAGAACCTATCCCCGAAAGTCTCCTTCCCCGGAGGCCATCTCAGGCCCCCCTTCACACGAGGATCCAAAACTGCACGCTTCAATAGCTCTCTTATGCCATGTTCCTCCTCATCCTGAAAACAACACATACAGTTTGTTCACAGAGTTATCAATTCAGTTAAAATCCAGCGACGGATGATTCATTTCCATACGTGACAGATCAAAACTCACAGTTAGTGCCATCAAAATCCTCTTGGTGGACAGCATTAGCCTTAGGTCAAGATCTTTATCAAGGCATGATATGTCAGCTACAAGGTGCCGCACCTGATTTAATTGGACCTGCAATATGAAATGGAATATGTTTCAATAAAAGCTACCAGAAGATGCACACTTGTTTTCTTTATGCAAGACAGTCCATATTGCAGGGGTAGTAGACAAGATGCTTGATTCTGCTTCCATCCTGAATCAAAGTAGTTCTGAAAATAGACTCACTTGTAGAATCAAAATATCAAGTAATGATCAAAAATCAGATTTCCCTATCTGCAAACACTTGAATGAGAAGCAAAATCATTTCCCAACAGGATGGAAACACTTGCAGATGAAAATACAAAATGAAAAATGAAAAATTAATTTCCATATAGAAGTAACGGGTCATCATGATTAAAGCTCAAAATGCTTAGGATAAAAACAAAGAAGCCTGGAGAGGAGAAAATAGAGGCTGATAACACTTTGTCAAATGTACAAGTGAATGGCACCCGCCTCTTGAAGATAAAAGGTTTTGCCCATTTAACAAACTCACCAAGGGTGCTCTTGCAAATAACACCTTGAACTTGATTCTCGACACCTTGGCAAGAGTGTTTGCATGCAACCAACAAAAAAAAAAAAAAAATCTAAATGGAATGGCTTGGGGGGATTTCTCACAGGGTTTTCCAATGCTTTGTTCTAATAGAATATTTCATTGCCCACTCACAACCTATGATAACCAGATGCACCAGATATAAATGGCATGGCTTGGACAGATTTCTCACATAATTCAAGTATTGGGCATGATACAATAAGACAACGATGTCAGCAAGCCTAGTTTGAAGTATCTGACTATCATGGCTGGAACAAACTTCCACAATCAACCAGGGAAGTAAATCCTAGTTTGCAGAGAGATATCCTAAGCTGTAGAAACATAAGCATCAAACTCTTTTTCTTTTTCTTCTTTTTTTTTTATGGTCACATGACTTAAACATGTACCCTCCACGCAACCTAGCCGCTGCAACAATAAGCACCTTCGAACTGTCAAACCGGCACTTGTCACATAAGCAAGAAAACTAATAAAATCTAGATACAACTACTCATTACATGGAGACAAGACACTTGCCTTTTGAAGTTCAAGCCCCGCACCATCCATTAAGACAAAACATTTGCATGAAATGGTCACATTTGGTCTGTATTTGTCATATATCTGCATGAAATATGAAAAGCAAACATGATAACTTCCTCTAGCCATGGGTAACAGACAAGATACAGATATTAACCATTAAGGTAGTGAGTTAAATTAAAACCTTAACATGGTAATGTTCTTTCTCCGATTCAAAATCAAATCCGATTTTTGGGACAACCACATCTCGAATGGCTTCCATATAAGCGTCAGAAACATTTGTGTAAAATGTTTTAGTAACTTGGTTGCAAGGGGCAATGTCAGCAGCTGAACTCTTCATGATCTCATTAAGGCTCATAAAAGAGTCCCTGTGTTACATAAATGAAAAGTTTAGTTGAAATTGAGAGAGAGATAGATTTCCTTTTTCAATCAAATACAAGTTTGATTCTTATGCAGGTACTGACAATAACATAATCTTTCTTTATTTTCATTTTC
Source organism: Persea americana (assembly GCA_029852735.1). Classification (NCBI taxonomy): domain Eukaryota; kingdom Viridiplantae; phylum Streptophyta; class Magnoliopsida; order Laurales; family Lauraceae; genus Persea; species Persea americana. Next base: position 91,439,499 of record CM056810.1, read on the forward strand.
CTGTTTAGTAATCCTGCCCTCGTGCTCTTGGCCAAAATCTATATGTATCAGGCGATTAATTTCCTCTCACAAGAAAATGCAAGCCAACGAGTTCAAGAATCAATGACCTTATTACAAGGCAGACACAGAAGAGAATATGCTTCCAATCCACTTACAATAGGTATCTAAATTGTCGCTTTCACTGATACCAGTTACTCACATTTATCAGCAACGGTTTTCAGAGTTAAGTGTTTAGTCCAATCCAAATCTCGAGCAGCTGTTTTCTTATCACAAGGCAGATACGATTAATAATTTCAAAATAAAAATCAACAATTACTCTGGAAAGGACATACACACAGTTTTACCAATAAAGCACAAACATGCATAAACAGTATGACAAATTTGTCAAGGTTCCGATGGCTTCAATTGTCAATAAGTTTGTCAGATCCAACACCATTTTGCAACAGCATTGTCAGATGACTAATGTTTAGACTCCTTTGTCACTCTGTATGAACCTTTTCTGGTAACAAATGTTCTTTTTTTTTTTTTTTTTGGAAGTGGTAAAACAATATTATTCCACAGGAGAAAGCTTGCAAAGAGAAGCTGCAATCAAAGCTTAAAGATGTTGTGACAAGGATTTTGAGCAGAAATATAACAAAATGGATAAGCAAAGGAATTGTTTGTCTTTATGAGGCATAGAGTACGCCACTACAAAGAAGATAAAAGATTCACCACTGTGGAGGATAAACACATTCTAAATCCAGTATGGGACAGTGAATAATCACATCCAAAATACTTAAACGGGTGTTAATCAATCAACAAAAACATCCAAGAAAAAAACAAATCACTCTGAATCATCCTTAAGCAAGGAACTGCAGTCAAATGAATCAAGTGCAAGAAAAAATAAATTAATCAAGTACAAGAAGATTCTTACTCAGGAAAGAATAGTTTGCCGAATCGAGCAGCAAAAGAAGGTTTTACATGTTCAGACTCTTGAGATTCCATTACATTCATCACGCTCTGAAAAGAAGTTTCGAAGTCCAGGCGAATCTTCTCTGGTATAGATAGCCATGGCCTATCTGAGGAGCTTTCTGTCACTTTACTAGTCTCTAGAAACCAAGACAATGCTTACATTCAGATTGCATACTTTTCAGTGTAGAAGTAAAAGGAACAAACCATGAATTAGTAACTGTCTAGTGAAAACAGAGTAGAGACCTCCAGATGGAGGGTCATGCACTAAAGCCAGTGGTTTTTCACCCCTTCTGCGCTCAAAAGTTTCACAAGAAATTGGCTCCAGCCTAACTGAAGTTGAAAAATGACCGTCGTCTGTCAAACCAACTGCCCACCATCTTGAAATGGAATTCTTCCCGTAAACGATCTTTCCACCTTGTGAAGCATGTTGGTCTTTCCTTCCCGTCGAATTCGATGTGGGCCCGAGGTTTAAATTTCTTGCAAATCGAGGAAGCAACGAAGAGGGAGAGGGCACCGGCCTCTTCCCATCCTCAAAATGCGGCTTAGGTCGACGGATGTATGCCATAAGGATATATCACTGATTCTAAAGTCCTCAAGTCTTTACCCTAAAAGAAGATAGAGCTAAACATCTCAAATCACTGATAATGAAGATAAATATCACAAAAGCGATGCATTTAATCAGCATCAACAAGGAAAAAGCAATGAGCTCTCAATACAGAAATCAAACTGGAGTGAACAATCCAAAACCAGAGATTACTTGAAAACTCAAAGAATCTGACAAGAGCCTTCCAAAGATGTAAAACTCAATTGACTACCCAAATCAGTCCTTTACAAACTCTGACATCAGATTGTCTACCCAAAACCCCAACGGATTCTATTAGATATCATTTGAATGCAAGAGAATCTAAGAAAAAAAAAAATTCTCTCTTTTGTATGGAGTGGCAATGACCTAAGAAGAAGGTACTTGGGCTTGTTAGACTGCAAGAGTTTCTGACAAGAACATGGGCAGTTGGGAATTCCAAATACCAGTCAGAATTTGTCCTCTGCAACCCATCTTTGATTAGTGAGGATCACACAGAAATTCCCGAATTCCGAATTCTCTTGTGAAATTAGGATTTTCAAAATCCCGTTCAGAGAAATTAGGGGGTGTACGAATTCTATAAATTATAGCAATCAAGTTCAAGAAGGCGCTTCAGAAGTCATTTCCTGACCTTGTGAGGAAAATTAGATCCCTCGGAATGGGTATAAAACTTCTCCTAAGAAAATCCAATAGAGAAAAAGACTAAATTTTTCAAAGAAAATCAACACCGCCTAAAACCCCAAACAAGAAATCAATGCAAAGACAAAGTTTCCCATTGAAATTCAATTCAAAACAATATAAGAACCATAGCCATCTGCCTGTTTCTAGTTCAACACTCAACACAAAATGAGCAAGAAAATCCACAAACCAAACAAGAACTTAACTAACCAGAATCCAATTTCCTCGGTTTTTAGATCTTTCCTTTCCTTCTATTCAGCTCAGTAAAACCAAGTGAACCCGCGAAACCTTTCGAAATTTGCCGTTTGCTTTTGTAAGGCAGCAAGAGTGGAGGCTAAGGAATCTGTAAAGGCGTCTACATGATTTGGACCGTGTGGGCCCTACACTTGATAGAGCTCTTCAAGTTAATCTGAAGCTTGGAGGCTAAGAAAGAGAGTCAGTGTGACTTGGACCTGCGGCCATTGACCTGGGCCCACGTCTAAGATTATCACATCATATAAAATAAAATAAAAAAAAAGCTCGATTATCATAAATTCTAACAAAGAAAACAAGCTTTGTCCTCACTCATTTTGGCTCGTGCGATTCACCTGATTCAAACAGATCGGTTGAGTAGAGTCGAGTTTAAACTTTCATTATCATCAAATGATTTCGAAGCACAGATACTAGAGATGAAACGGTAAAGTTCGGGTTGGGTCCTTGGTGTATCTACATCCACAACTGAAATCATAATAAGGGCACAAACTCAAAATCAAACGGGCGCTGGATTGATATCGCAAGGGCTCCAAATTGATCTCAAGGGCGTCGACCTAGGGTTGCAAACGGAATGTTCCCAAATCGGAATCATCCTGGATTCGAACCCGGGCCCATTTCTAAATAACGGTTCCGGTTCCGGCTTCGATTTTGACTCGAAACCTATTTTGTTGGAAATCCGGACCTGATTTCGGAATCAGATCCACTTAGAGACCTGGAATCTAGTTTTAAAATTGGTTCTAATTTCTCTTGATTTTTTTTTTTTTTAATAAGCATATCATTTAACTTATAACAGTGCATCAAGTCTACTACCTTCAATATTATTCATAAAAATGTCAAAGAAAAAGTTAATTTTAAGGTATAGTTTGCAATATCAAAAACTCATACTTCGGGTCCACAGGTCGAAACCTATATGGACCCAGAACCGGACGCGTTTATCTATCGGAGCCTAAATTGGGTTCCGAACCCGAACCCATTTATGAATCGGAACCTAAAATAGCCTCTACACCTGGGTTATTTTGCAGGTCGGAACTTGCAAGTAATTGGATACCCGTTTGCAACCCCATGTGGACCCTTTGTGATATATCCAACCCCCTCACGATTACTAACCCTAATGAACTGGCACTCACAGTAATTTGACATTAATTTGAACTTTATAATCACCATTGCTTAAATTTTCATAAAAATATATATAATTAAGAAACTATAAAAAACTAGAGCTCCTAAATCTATTATTGTGATGATCTGATTAAAATGACATTTGTCCAAAATATTATTATCCATAACATGACCTTTTTAATCACACTCTCCTCTCGTGACTATTATGCATCCAAGTGAGCCCCAAAAAGGGGTTAATTTCCCTGAAGTAATTAGCGAGAGATACCTCTTACCATGGTTGGAAGACTCTAACAAGTCATCCTATTTTGATGAAGAACCGAGTAAAAAACAGTGAGACTCGGCCGAGGCATTGCATCTTAAAAACTTATTTTCATTCTAAACCATTTGATAGGTGGATCTAATTTTGAGCAATTAATGTTTATTTTTAATAATTATTCCCGAGGTTTGGAGTTACCAATTGAAGAATGATGCATGTAATGTGATTTGAAACTTATATTTATTCTTTTACATTCGATATTTGGACTAGCATATTATATAATTTGCAACTTTTCTTTTGTTTTCCTTATTATAGTACTTTTCTTGCATATATAAATTTATTAATTTGCATTGATTATCATAAATGTATGTAAATAAATAAATATATTTCTGTTTTATTAGTAATGTATTCATTTTTAAATTATTTAAAAAAAATATGACTCTCCCGAGTCTCCGCATTGACTCTATTCAAATCAATTGTTTTGCATGGAATAAGTCGAGCCCGAGTTATGAGTTTTCCAACCTTACCTCTCACCAGAACATAATCTACACTTAATATATACATATAGGGGAGTATTCTTATGCATACTTCCCTCACCCTATGGTGAGGGACACTTCTTTTTTTGGGAATTTTCAAGTATAAGTGTACCTCACCCTATGTACTTGAAAGTTTCCTTTTATATTTGAAAATTCCCAAAAAGGGAAGTGTCCCTCACCATATGGTGAGGGAAGTATGCATAAGAATACTCCCTATATATATGCATATACGCTTTTACCAGAAAAAACATGCATATACAAATATAATTAGAACTAAATTCTACATCAATGTGCACAATTTTACTTGAAAATAACTTTAACAATAGTGGATGTGAAAAGGTGTGGTTTTTTGCCGGTTCAGCCCGAGTCACTTGCTAGTTTAGGTGTGGGAATCTCAACACTGCATGTGTTTGGAAGGTGTTTTCCATCTCTCCTTCTTATAAGTTGGGAGTAGGAAACTATGATGAACTTTTGATATATATATATATATATATGGAGCCGCTCTCCTCAACTGCAGTTGCTCGTATTATTAGCTGGGATTCGTGCAGCGGAACGCAGCGTGTGGGCGGAACATAAAATGCATACGAAATGAAAAAAATGAAAACAAGGGCCCGCGCTTCTGATTTCCCACTTTCATTTCCCGCTTTCCATCTTCGGCACCTTTCATTTCCCCCTTTCTTCTTCCTGCGATTTTTCATCTCTCCCGATCTCGTCGAGCTTGATCTCTCTCGCTACCGCTGGACGTCTGCAGACCCAATCGAGGTACTCTCCTGATGTCGTCGAGCTCTCTCTCTCGCTAATAGCTCTCCCACTCTCGTCGATCTCTCTCTCTGGTTGTCTCTCCCGCTGGAGCTCTGCAAACGTGATCTCTCTCTCTGACCATCGCTCTCTCCGGGACGTCTCTCTCGCTGCAGCTGTGTCTGCCGGGCGTCGTCTCCCCCACTGCAGTCTCCCTCACGTCATCTCTCTGTCGGCTGCTCTACAACTGTCCAAGCCCCTCCCTCAGCAACTCTTCCACAGAAAACAGAGTAAGAAAACAGCCATAAGAGATTAACCATCACATTTCATTGATTCATAGCTCACCGTCTGCTTAATTTAAGCCCACTGATTTCTAAGCCAAAGCTATTTAGCGGCCCAATCCTCCAAAATACTATTTGCAAACGCCAACATGCACCTTTTCTAGGAGTTGAAAAATGATCACTGCCACGCTTCCATTAATGGACGTTGCAAATAGTTGAAAAATACTATTTACTGCATGGAATTCTTATGCTGCCTAGAAATGGATAGGGGCCAAACAGATTTATTAGTGTGTTATTCTGCTTCTTCTTTTTTATTGATTATTTCAATAACATTAAAATGACCTAACTGGCTCTTTCTTAATCTGTTTTTTTTACCTGTCTCCTTTATTTTATAAGGATATACCGGACCCCTGTTGTAGCTCTACGCATGTAAGATGTTTCAGAGCCCTGGTATCAAGCTACTGTGATGGAATCTCTCCCCACCCCCAAATTGATTTCATATCATGTGACTCAATGTCTCCTTTCAATTAAAATAGCATATTCTTATCAGTTCAAGTCCAGATGTGCAATGGGCCATGATTTCATCTGAATTAGGCCTTCTCCATGGTTGCCACTTTAATGCATAGATTTTGAACTAATGGTCTGTGGCAGAGAGCTGAAGGCCAGATTGCCCCATTGCACTAATAATTAAAACAATCAAAACTCATGCCCATTGCACTAAAATTAACAAGTGTTAACATTAACATTTACACATTCATGAATAATGCCTTACATCTGTTAAATGTGGGCGATTTGTTCCCCAAATGTGATTTGGCAATCAGCCAAACTAACACATGTCAGAAGCTTGCCACAGTTCAACCCCAAATTGAAATTTCTTATAGAACGTGTTTCCTTCAAAAGATGCAAGACATTTATTGGGCTAGATAAAATGTAATTTCTTTTTATGCATGACTTAGTTTGATTTTTAGTGTTTTTATGAGCTATGTAAGTTCTCCATTCTAAAAATGGTGTGTCATGATATGTTTATGGATTTGCCCAGCAATGACTGCACAGATGATATTTGACATGTGAACTATTTAGATAAAGCACCATAGAGTGATACCTCATCACCTCATTTTTTTTTTTTCTTTTTACATGTATGAACATAAGCCATAAGTTTTTACTTATAAACATGGAAACATGAGTGATATCTGTATTAGGATGGATTGTCATTGTAGTGTAAGGATTGGATGGAATTTTTTTAGTGATATCTGCATTAACATGGACACATGAGTGATATCCATCTATGTTTGTGAGAAATTCTAATTTGTTAACTTCTGTCTATTGTGGCTCCCCCAGGTTGTGAAGGTAATATGTCAACAGACTAATCAAGCTTCGGAGCATTCAAGCATTGGACAGAAAAGTTTTAGGATTTTTTTAAAATTTTTTTAATTTTTTTAAAATTTCTTTTGTGTGTGTTCTGTGAAAGTTTTGATCTTTTTGATGATCCAAACTGTTGAAACATGTTAATTGGTCACTATAAAATTGTTGATGATTCAACTTTTGAGTGGTTTATGTATAACTGTTGAACATGTTGATTTGTCACTCTTGATTGCCTATTAGATGGATTCACAGATGATGGTTGGCTGCATTTCTCATGGATGTTTAAAACTTTTGAGTGGTTTTGATCAAGGGGATTCATGTTATCTGATTCCTACAGTTGTCATTATTCCTACAGTTTCATTCAAGAAAGTTCAGGTATCTGATTTGTAAATGAAAGATTGATTCACGTTACCTGCAGTTACATTGCACTTGTATAAAAATTAATGGAGCCACAAAGACTTTGAAGAATGACAAGAGAGAGTATCCTCAATAGAGCTTTGATTCCTTTGTTGACTAGAGTTTGTGCTATGATAATAATATGTGTTCTCAATGGCTGGAAATGAGACGGGGGCACTAAGAGAAGTGCTCCATGCCTTGACTTCGACTCATGCAAAAGCTCTATAACAATATAGTAATGTTCCAGAAATGGTTTTGAGTTCGCAAAGGTTCATTGAGTAATCGTTGATGTTGGTGTTCACAGATTGGCAAAACCAGATTTTATTTTAAATGTGAATGGTTGATGTTGGTGTTCACAGATTCAATGGTCACCAAGTGGAAATTCACAATAACTTAGTCACAAAATTCACAAAATATTCCAAATTCATAGTGTTGTTCATCATGCTTGTATGTTTGGAGAAAAGCTGTTTCGGGGGGCAAAGAAAATCAAACTAAAACTTCCTTGTGACCCATCATTGTGACATTTTAAAACTGATTATGGTTGCCTTTAGTGTTCTTGTAGTACTTTGATGATAACTACAAGGATGGTGTGTGACAGTTTATGGGATTCTTTCAAATTGATGAGGTGACATGGTTTGTGTTCTTGTGTATTTGTAGTACTCTGATGATGACTATTTGCAGGAATCATGTTTCTCTTAAATTGAAGACGGTTCTTTCAAAGTAATTATGCCCACCTTTTTTAGTTGTAGTTTAATATCTTTGAGATTGGTCAAGTGGATTTATGCCAAGGGTTCTTGGCCACATCAGAAAATTCATGTTTGAAATCCATACAGCTGAATTTGCACAAAACATATCAAACACTCTCATAAAAAACATGAACCACTATCAAACAATTGGAAAAAGAAAACTCCATCGGTCACTAACCACCTCTGAGTGTAGGATTACCAGAGACACTAACCGTCTTCCATTAAAAGAAAACACCTCTTTACAAAAAATTAGAAAAACAATTAATCACATTACAAAAATATTCAAATTTACTTTCCATTAATCTCCATTCAATACTAAAACAACATTCACATTAAAATCCAATATCCAAAAATAAAACATTCCAAAACCTACTTACACATTTAATGTCTGTTCATAAACACTCAAATGCACATAATGATGTGCACCTACTTACATATTCATAAGAACCCACAGAATAATTAATTTCTGTGCATAAACACTCAAAAGCACATAATGTCTGTGACAACAAGTCTTGATCAATCTCAAACAGAGTTAAACTACACGAACAAAAGATGGGCATGACTGTGCTTCCTTCTTTGAAATCAGTCATGATGTCTTCCTTCCTTGATGTCAGTCTTGATGGCTTCCTTCCTTCTCGGCATATAGTCATGATGGTAGTCTTCACGATGGCAACTTCTCTGCATTGAAATAATTGAGCTGCAATAGACATAAAAAAACTCTTGAGGAAAAATAAAACAAATTACAGAAGCATCAAGTTTCATCATCATAAAACAAACAGAAGCATCAAGTTTCATCATCTATTGAGCTGCAATAGAGGAACAATAAAATTTCTACTATTCATCAAGCTACCCAGTTTTCTCAAACTCATTCATCAATTTTTCTACTGGGCAGCAGTATGACTGATAAAACACAAACACAAGCATTTCATGTAAAAAGAAAAAAAAAATGAGGTGATGAGGTATCACTCTATGGTGCTTTATCTAAATAGTTCACATGTCAAATACCATCTGATGCAGTCATTGCTTGGCAAATCCATAAACATATCATGACACACCATTTTTAGAATGGAGAACTTACATAGCTCATAAAAACACTAAAAATCAAACTAAGTCATGCATAAAAAGAAATTACATTTTATCTAGCCCAATAAATGTCTTGCATCTTTTGAAGGAAACACGTTCTATAAGAAATTTCAATTTGGGGTTGAACTGTGGCAAGCTTCTGACATGTGTTAGTTTGGCTGATTGCCAAATCACATTTGGGGAACAAATCGCCCACATTTAACAGATGTAAGGCATTATTCATGAATGTGTAAATGTTAATGTTAACACTTGTTAATTTTAGTGCAATGGGCATGAGTTTTGATTGTTTTAATTATTAGTGCAATGGGGCAATCTGGCCTTCAGCTCTCTGCCACAGACCATTAGTTCAAAATCTATGCATTAAAGTGGCAACCATGGAGAAGGCCTAATTCAGATGAAATCATGGCCCATTGCACATCTGGACTTGAACTGATAAGAATATGCTATTTTAATTGAAAGGAGATATTGAGTCACATGATATGAAATCAATTTGGGGGTGGGGAGAGATTCCATCACAGTAGCTTGATACCAGGGCTCTGAAACATCTTACATGCGTAGAGCTACAACAGGGGTCCGGTATATCCTTATAAAATAAAGGAGACAGGTAAAAAAACAGATTAAGAAAGAGCCAGTTAGGTCATTTTAATGTTATTGAAATAATCAATAAAAAAGAAGAAGCAGAATAACACACTAATAAATCTGTTTGGCCCCTATCCATTTCTAGGCAGCATAAGAATTCCATGCAGTAAATAGTATTTTTCAACTATTTGCAACGTCCATTAATGGAAGCGTGGCAGTGATCAATTTTCAACTCCTAGAAAAGGTGCATGTTGGCGTTTGCAAATAGTATTTTGGAGGATTGGGCCGCTAAATAGCTTTGGCTTAGAAATCAGTGGGCTTAAATTAAGCAGACGGTGAGCTATGAACCAATGAAATGTGATGGTTAATCTCTTAGGGCTGTTTTCTTACTCTGTTTTCTGTGGAAGAGTTACTGAGGGAGGGGCTTGGACAGTTGTAGAGCAGCCGACAGAGAGATGACGTGAGGGAGACTGCAGCGGGGGAGACAACGCCCGGCAGACACAGCTGCAGCGAGAGAGACGTTCCGGAGAGAGCGATGGTCAGAGAGAGAGATCACGTTTGCAGAGCTCCAGCGGGAGAGACGGCGGGAGAGACGACGAGAGAGAGATCGATGAGAGTGGGAGAGCTATTAGCGAGAGAGAGAGCTCGACGACATCAGGAGAGTACCTCGATTGAGTCTGCAGACGTCCAGCGGTAGCGAGAGAGATCAAGCTCGACGAGATTGGGAGAGATGAAAAATCGCAGGAAGAAGAAAGGGGGAAATGAAAGGTGCCGAAGATGGAAAGCGGGAAATGAAAGGGGGAAATCATAAGCGCGGGCCCTTGTTTTCATTTTTTTCATTTCGTATGCATTTTATGTTCCGCCCACACGCTGCATTCCGAAGCACGAATCCCAGCTGATAATACGAGCAACTGCAGTTGAGGAGAGCGGCTCCCATATATATATATATATAGAGAGAGAGAGAGAGAGAGAGAGATAGAGAGAGAGAGAGAGAGAGAGAGAGAGAGAGAGAGAGAGAGAGAGAGAGAGAGAGAGAGAGAGAGATTTTCTAAAAGCTATGTAGAGTTCTAAAAGCTATGTGGATTATCCATATTTTCATCTTCATCTTATGATTGTCAGGTTCATATATATGTTCTTGTATCATTTCTCTTTGACTCTAAAACGCTTTCCCAATGCAGATACAGTGAAATGTTCTTCTGATCTGCATCTCTTTTTGGTGGTCATCGAGCAAATTCTGCACTTTGTAAGCAATCCTTGTCTAGTCTCATGACTCTCATCCACCAATGAACATTTTGTTGTGTACTACACCACAGTCCCACTCCCAATTAAAAATATGGGTCACGGGCAATCCACGTTGCAAGTGGATATTGGATTATTATTTCTCCATTGTACGTATGACACACAACACAATCCACTAATCAAACAATAAACTCTCCTTATATAACACAAACCACCACCTAAAATTTTCAATCCAAACAAGCCCTCCATTCGACCTTCATCTGCTTTCACGTTTGCTCTCTTCAAACATGACGTCAACTTTGCTAGCAAGTAGCAACTACAGTGTTAATTACTTGTCAGTCATCCTTGCGGGAGCTAAGGACAGCTCCTTCAGTGGGGAGAGGCTCTTAACCAGTCAGTTCATAGAGAGTGGCCCTTAACAAGTTTGTAATGCGGGGTTACTGCAGCAAAGTTTTGCAAGTGATACCGAACAACAAAGACAGCTCTGTGGTCCATTAGGATTCATGGCCATGGCGATTGGTCTAACTTGATCTCACAGAACAAAGGCAACTCGGTCATCTTTCTGGATCCAAATGTTGTCTGGGCTATAGGCTCACCTCGTGGCACAAGTGCCCAACGCCCATCCTAGTTGTTCAGACTGATGGCAAGGTGGTTAGATACGGTGCAACAAAGCGTCAATTAACACCAATATATTTTTGTTTCCTATTTTTAATCTTGTTCCAACAAGCAATCTGAATTCCATAGAAAAAAAAGCTTAAAGCTCTTATTTTTACAAGCTCAGAAGTGGAGCGGAGGATTTGCCTCTGCTTCTCGATGGATGGTAAAATTGTGTGTCAAACACTCTTATTTTTCAAACCACTACTCACTTTAACATTTAGACATATAGAGGATGGAAACTCAAAGATGCCAAACATGGGCTTAGTCATAACAATCATATGTGAATTCCTAAACTTTTTTGCCCCTACATCAAAATTCAAACCGTTGATCCTCTTTATAAGCCCAAGAACTAGGCCAAATTTCAGTCCATGATTTGTCATGGATTTTGAGAAATTCATGAAAAACGACAGACAATTAGATTCTGAAACATTTATTTCATACATATAAAATTTGTCAAACTTAAAATCAACGTTGATCCATTATTAAGGATGTAAATGGGTCTCCGATTCTTTGATTACCTGGAGGCTCCAACTTGTTGACAGCCAGGTTTGATTTTTATTCATATCCCAATAAATAAATGGGCTCGGGTTCAGGTCTGGATTTGGTTTCACCATTGTTCTGACTAGTGGACCAAAGACCCAACACATTACCTCAATCTTAGAAAATCTCTCCTAAAAACTAGAATTCCATCTTCACATTAATGGTTCCAGTTTCATATCCAAGGAATAGGTTCTGGTTCCACCCTCTCATTAAGGGTTCTTCTGATTCCGGAATCACCATGGAGCCGTTTACATCCCTGGACCATAACCCTATGAAACTCCTCCAAGTAGCATCGTAGGCCCGTGCCCAGTCCAGGTTGAGGCCAACCTGACCAACTTTTAAACACTCCTGGCCAACCTGACCCACTTCCTACCTAGCGTTCTCTTTGGGTTTCAAAATCCGATTTCCTCTCTTTTACGTTCTACCCTGCTAGGGTTTGCCGCGCGGATCTGATCGATCTCCAAACAAAGATGATGATAGGTTCCTCCATCTTCCCCTACTCTTTCGATCTCGCCTTCAACAACAAGCGATTCGCTGATTGCATAATGGCGATGGAGGCACCGGCATCGTCGATGGGACCAGGAACCACAACCGGATTAAGAGGGAGAAGGAGAAAGATCTAGGTGAGTTTCATTTGAGCATCTCCTGTTGGATCTCTGCAGATGGTGGTTTTGTTTAGAATTGGACGTTTAGGGTTAATTTTGGGGCATGTTTGTTTGGAGCAGAATACAATAGGTATTGAATACATTGGGCGGTTAAAAATGAAAGTCAAAGATGAATCTCCAAAAATAAAGATCAAATAGCATTTTCTATTTAAGGAAATAGAATCAAAAGAAAATGAAGTTGCTATTCAAGAACTTGCACATTCAGCACTGGAGGAATTCGTTTCTAGTAAAGCTTATAAAAAAACTGCACAAACACCAATCACCACATCTGATTCAAGAAAATGAACATTTGCAGCTCAGAAAATGATCCCAGATCAGCTTCAAATTGTCTTGAAGCATCTTCTTGAAGAAGCTGGTTTCAGGCATGCCATCCTGAAAATGAGAAAGCCATCATAAGGTTAGGAAACCACTCAGATCCTGTGGGAAGTGATCAATGCGCTATGAAACACTTAAAAATATCTCCTGAATGTTTTATTTTTATTTGATAAACTGAACAGTTTATTACAAGACCAGTCATAGATAGCGAAAGCCGAGCAAATATTAGATATTTGGTTCCTGAGAGAAGACAAAGGGAAATGTAGAATGGAACAACATATCAAGCAAAATGTGAAATTGTGTGGTTGTTCTAGGATTTCTATATTTATTTTTCTCAGATAACAATGTTTTTATAAAATAGGATGATAGAATTTACGAGGAAGACACAGCAGCTGGATCAGATAAAAAAATATCATACCATTTGCCAAAAATCCAGACAATTGAAACCAGAACCAAATCCCACAAATTTGATCTTCACTCCAAACATCCCTCCTAACAGGACAGAAAGATGCAGCTGATTGAGCAGCTAGAACCTTATTGATTGAGGATGTAGGAGGAATGCCAAAGGTTCATTTACTTTGCCACTTGCCCAAGATATTGAGGATTTTAAATACAGGACTCCGGCCGACTCAGTCACCTACAAGTCAACTAGGCTTGGCTAAGTAGCACGGGACTCGAGCGAGTCAAGCCAAGTCACAACCTAGGATCAACAACCATTATAAAATAGCCTCAAAAAATTCTTAAAAAATGCAAAAATATAGTTCTATGAATCTAGAATTTTAAGATTTATTTTGTTTGATTCATTAATAATGAATTTAAGTTCTTATAGGTATTACATTTATATTTCACCAAGTAGGATGAATAGTACAATCGATCTTCAAATGCTAGGATGGAAATGAGTGCATCTAATGCCCAAAAACCATAGAATTTGGACAACTATAAGTGACTCAGCTCAGTATTTGCCAAGTCAAGAGTTGATTTGGACTTGGTCAATTTATTAAACCATAGCATTGACTAAATCACCTCCAACTGCTACCAGACCATGAAACTGGCTGAAAGAAATTGAAAGAAACTGACTTCTCACCCAAACCCCCTGGCGAATAGTGATTTGCTCTATTAAAATTCCTCAACAGTTCTCACAGGGAAGGGTTCTCAGTTCTCACTGGGTCACTACTAGTTTGTTGCTTGTAGGTCATAACTGTACGAAGACCAATCAGAAATGGATAAGCTTGAATGACTAGACCTATTATTCCAATCCAGGATTACTTAGTAGAGACATCTGAAGAAGTTTGTCTGGCTCAAAATTCTCCCTGCTTATAGCACTTTTTGAGAAGTCATAATGATGGAAAGATGCTGATTTAATCATCCATGCAGCCGAATGTCATGGTTGAAGTCCAACATTCAGTCATTGAAGATAAAAATATAATGTGAAACTTGACTCGAACATGCTATCATCAACATTCAACTGATGTGTACAATGGACGAGACAACACAATTTTGGAGGGTGCAGAAGTTAAGCCAACATTGGAAGACCACTGGGGGAAGGGAGAGGTTGAAAGACAAAGATACCTAATAAGTAATAACCCCTATTAAGTAATAATGTTACTTTTGATAAAATGAGAACATTCATTGTTCAATCAAATATTTGTTGCGCACACAATAGAGGAGGTGTTTTTTTTTTTCCCGAAGGAAGAGGGGGAGGGGGGCGCTTATTAATTCTAGTACTTAGAGGGGGGGCGGGTTGTTCTTAATTCTAGCACTTAAGGGGTGTTATTAATTCTAGTACTTAAGGTTCCAATAGTTTGTCATGATGATCTGTGGTAAAGATTAAAAAGAACCTACCCTCACCAGCTTGGATATTCCCACCATCTTCAGAGTAACTTCCTTCACAACTTCCCCTGCAGAGGTCCTTAAATCAAGCCGGTCTGCATCTCTCATCTTAAGCCTCATCGAATGACCTCTATAGGATTTAAACTTGGTGTGCCCAGTACCAACCACAGAGAACCTATCCCCGAAAGTCTCCTTCCCCGGAGGCCATCTCAGGCCCCCCTTCACACGAGGATCCAAAACTGCGTGCTTCAATAGCTCTCTTATGCCATGTTCCTCCTCATCCTGGAAACAACACATACAGTTTGTTCACAGAGTTATCAATTAAGTTAAAATCCAGTGATGGATGATTCATTTCCATATGTGACAGATCAAAACTCACAGTCAGTCCCGTCAAAATCCTCTTGGTGGTCAGCATTAGCCTTAGGTCAAGATCTTTATCAAGGCATGATATGTCAGCTACAAGGTGCCGCACCTGATTTAATTGGACCTGCAATATGAAATGAAATATGTTTCAATAAAAGCTACCAGAAGATGCACACTTGTTTTATTTATGCTAGACAGTGTTGTTTTATTTATGCTAGACAGTCCATATTGCAAGGGTAGCAGACAAGATGCTTGATTCTGCTTCCATCCTGAATCAAAGTAGTTCTGAAAATAGACTCACTTGTAGAATCAAAATATCAAGTAATGATCAAAAATCAGATTTCCCTATCTGCAAACACTTGAATGAGAAGCAAAATCATTTCCCAACAAGATGGAAACACATGCAGATGAAAATTCAAAATGAAAAATGGAAAATTAATTTCCATATAGAAATAACAGGTCATCATGATTAAAGCTCAAAATGCTTAGGATAAAAACAAAGAAGCCTGGAGAGGAGAAAATAAAGGCAGGTAACACTTTGTCAAATGTACAAGTGAATGGCACCCGCCTCTTGAAGATAAAAGGTTTTGCCCCTTTAACATACACCAAGGGTGCCCTTGCAAATAACACCTTGAACTTGATTCTCATGGCAAGAGTGTGTGCATGCAACCAACAATGAAAATGCACAAAAAAAATTCTAAAAACAGGGTTTTCCAATGTTTTGTTCTAATAGAATATTTCATTGCCCACTTACAACCTATCATAACCAGATGCACCAGATAGAAATGGCATGGCTTGGACGGATTTCTCACATAATTCAAGTATTGGGCATGATACAATAAGACAACGATGTCAACAAACCTATTTTGAAGTATCTGACAAACTTCCACAATCAACCAGGGAAGCAAATCCTAGTGTGCACAAAGATATCCTAAGCTGTAGAAACATAAGCATCAAACTCTTTTTCTTTTTTTTATCTTACTTCTTTTTTTTTTAATGGTCACAGGACCTAAACATGTAACCTCCTGGCTGCAACAATAAGCACCTTCCAACCGTCGGACAGGCACTTGTCGCATGAGCAAGAAAACTAATAAAATCTAGATACAACTACTCATTAAATGGAGACAAGACACTTGCCTTTTGAAGTTCAAGTCCCGCACCATCGTTTAAGACAAAGCATTTGGATGAAATGGTCTCATTTGGTCTGTGTTTGTCATATATCTGCATGAAATATGAAAAGCAAACATGATGACCTCCTCTAGCCATGGGTAAGAGACAAGGTACAGTTATTAACCATTAAGGTAATGAGTTATAAAGTAAAACCTTAACATGATAATGTTCTTTCTCTGATTCAAAATCAAATCCGATTTTCGGGACAACCACATCTCGAATGGCTTCCATATAAGTGTCGGAAACATCTGTGTAAAATAATTTAGTAACTTGGTTGTGAGGGGTAATGTGATCAGCTGAACTCTTCAAGATCTCATCAAGGCTCGTAAAAGAGTCCCTGTGTTACATAAATGAAAAGTTAAGTTAAAATTGAGAGAGAGAGAGAGAGAGCCGTTTTTAATCTAATACAAGTTTGATTCTCATGCATGAACTGACAATAACATAAGTTTTTGTTATAAAAAAAATAACATAATCTTTCTTTATTTTCATTTTGCCGTTTGGTAATCCTGCCCTTGTTCTCTTGGCCAAAATCTATATGTCAGGCAACTAATCTCCTCTCACAAGAAAATGAAAGCGAACAGTTCAAGAATCAACGACCTTACTACAACGCAGACACAGAAGATAATATGCTTCCAATCCACTTACAATAGGTATCTAAATTGTCGCTTTCACTGATACCAGTTACTCACATTTATCAGCAACGGTTTTCAGAGTTAAGTGTTTAGTCCAATCCAAATCTCGAGCAGCTGTTTTCTTATCACAAGGCAGATACGATTAATAATTTCAAAATAAAAATCAACAATTACTCTGGAAAGGACATACACACAGTTTTACCAATAAAGCACAAACATGCATAAACAGTATGACAAATTTGTCAAGGTTCCGATGGCTTCAATTGTCAATAAGTTTGTCAGATCCAACACCATTTTGCCACACTATTGTCAGATGACTAATGTTTAGACCCAATGCTATTCATTTATTTGTGTTTTCCCTCTGGTCTTTTGGTTCATTTTAATTATGAGATTGTAGTTTTGTCCTTTGTCATTCTGTATGAACCTTTTTTGGCAACAGATGTTCCTTTTTTTTTTTTTTTTTGGAAGTGGTTAAACAATATTATTCCACAGGAGAAAACTTGCAAAGAGAAGCTGCAAGCAGAAGGACAATCAACTGAAAGAAAAACAAAGAAGGGCTGTAAATCAAAGCTAAAGATATTGTGACAAGGATTTTGAGCAGAAATATAACAAAATGGATAAGCAAAAGAATTGGTTGTCTTTATGAGGCATAGAGTACGCCACTACAAAGAAGATAAAAGATTCACCATTGTGGAGGATAAAAACATTCTAAATCCAGTGTGGGATAGTGACTAATCACATCCAAAATACTTAAATGGGTGTTAATCAATCAACAAAAACATCCAATAAAAAAACAACTCACTCTGAATCATCCTTAAGCAAGGAGCTGCAATCAAATGAATCAAGTGCAAGAAAAAATAAATAAATCAAGTACAAGAAAATTCTTACTTATGAAAGAATATTTTGCCGAATCGAGCCACAAAAGAAGGTTTTACTTGTTCAGACTCTTGAGATTCCATTAGATTCATCACACTCTGAAAAGAAGTTTCGAAGTCCAGGCAAATCTTCTCTGGTATAGATAGCCATGGCCTATCTGAAGAGCTTTCTGTCACTTCACTTGTCTCTAGAAACCAACACAATGCTTACATTCAGATTGCATACTTTTCAATATAGAAGTGAAAGGAACAGACCATAAACTAGTAACTGTCTAGTGAAAACAGAGTAGAGACCTCCAGATGGAGGGTCATGCACTAAAGTGAGCGGTTTTTCGCCCCTTCTACTCTCATAGGGTTCACAAGAAATCGGCCCCAGCCTAACTGAAGTTGGAAAATGACCATCGTCTGTCAAACCAACTGCCCACCATCTTGAAATGGAATTCTTCGCGTAAACAATCTTTCCACCTTGTGAAGCATGTTGGTCTTTCCTTCTCGTCGAATTCGATGTGGACCCGAGGTTTAAATTTCTTGCAAACCGAGGAAGCAACGAAGAGGGAGCGGGCACCGGCCTCTTCCCATCCTCAAAATGCCGCTTATGTGGAGGGATGTATGCCATAAGGATATATCACTGACTCTAAAGTACTCAAATCTTTACCCTAAAAGAAGATAGAACTAAACATCTCAAATCACTGATAATGAAGATAGATATCATAAAATCCATGCATTTAATCAGCATCAACAAGGAAAAAACAATGAGCTTTCAATACAGAAATCAAACTGGAGTGAACAATCCTAAAACAGAGATTACTTGAAAACTCAAAGAATCTGACAAGAGCCTTCCAAAGATGTAAAACTCAATAGACTACCCAAATCAGTCTAGTACAAACTCTGGCATCAGATTGTCTACCCAAAACCCCAACTGATTCTATTAGATATCATTTCAATGCAAGAGAATCTAAGAGAAAAAAAAATTCTCTCTTTTGTATGGAGTGGCAATGACCTAAGAAGAAGGTACTTGGGTTTGTTAGACTGCAAGAGTTTCTGACAAGAACTTGGGCAGTTGGGAATTCCAAATACCAGTCAGGATTTGTCCACTGCAACCCATCTTTGATTAGTGAGGATCACGCAGAAATTCCCGAATTCCGAATTCTCTTGTGAAATTAGGATTTTCAAAATCCCGTTCAGAGAAATTAGGGGGTGTACGAATTCTATATACTATTGCAATCAAGTTCAAGAAGGCGCTTCAGAAGTCATTTCCTGACCTTGTGAGGAAAATTAGATCCCTCGGAATGGGTATAAAACTTCTCCTAAGAAAACCCAATCGAGAAAAAGACTAAATTTTTCAAAGAAAATCAACACCGCCTAAAACACCCAAAGAAGAAATCAATGGAAAGACAAAGTTTCCCATTGAAATTCAATTCAAACCAATCTAAGAAACATAGCCATCTGCCTGTTCCTAGTTCAACACTCACACAAAATGAGCAAGAAAATCCACACACCAAACAAGAACTTAACTAACCAGAATCCAATTTCCTCGGTTTTTAGATCTTTCCTTTTCTTCAATTCAGCTCAGTAAAACCGATAGAACCCGCGAAACCTTTCGAAATTTGCCGTTTGCTTTGTAAGGCAGCAAGCGTTGAGGTTAACGAATCCGTAAAGGCGTTTACATGATTTGGACCGTGTGGGCCGCACATGTGATAGAGCTCTTGAAGTTTACCTGGAAGCTTCGACGCTAAGAAGGCGAGTCGACGTTACTTCGATTTGCGGCCATTGACCTGGCCCCACGTCCAATAAAGCTTTTCCAGTTCTCTGAAGCACAAAGCCCTGTAAATTCTTTGTCATTTTGCCTCAAATTTAAATTTTCATTATCATCAAATGATTTTAAAGCATAGATACAAGAGATGAAACATATTGATATCCAAGGGTGTGGACCCTCCGTGATGGATCCAACCCCCTCGCGATCGTTAACCCCCGTGAACTAGTACTCACCGCAATTTGACATTAATTTTAACTTTTTAATCACCATTACATAAAAATGTATATAATTAAGAAATTGCTAAATTTAGAGCTCCTGAATCTATGGTTGTGATGATCGGATTAAAATAACTTCTATCCAAAATATTATCCATAACAAGACTTTATTGAATCGTGCTCTCCGCTCATGATGGGCATGCATTCAAGTGAGTCCCAAAAGGGACTAATCCCCTCAAGTAATCACTAAGAGATACCTCTTAGCACAATATAATTGACTCTTTATATATGTATATGGGGATGTAATTAGATCTAAATTCTCAATCAATGGGCAGACTAAATCTTACTTGAGAATAACATAACAAATAACAATAGTCGGTGCACTTTTGGCGGCACACATTTTTTTCTCGCGCCGAGTCGTTCATCTTGCAATTCGAACTCGCAACCCAGTTGGATCTGATATTATCTTAAATTTATTTTAACTAACCATTCATACCAAAACCTCGAGACGTTAGTAGAAACAGCATAAATACTTTTCAATACTTCTTTCAGGTGGAGCCCACTCCTCAATATGTTCAACTGGCTGGCCTCAGTTTATCTCACCTAATGCCCATAGCAATCAAATCCTCTCTTTCTACAACACCGCAGTCCCTCTTCCAATTAAAAATATGGGTCATGAGCAATCCACGTTAGAAGTGGAAATTGGATTATTATTTCTCTTCTCATTTTTCTAGTGCATGTATGACACACAATCTACTAATCAAACAATAAACTCTGCTTATAAACCCCAAAACGCCACCTAAAATTTTCAATCCAAGCAAGCTCTCTCTATTGTCTCACTTCATTCCCTCTCTATCCCATTAGACCTGTATCAACTACAGAACTGCCATAAGCAATCAGTGGTGAGATTAAGAGTAGCTTCTTAGTGGTGAGAGGCTCTTAACCAATCAGTGCATAGAGAGTGGCCCTTAACAAGTTTATAATGCAGGGTTACTGCAGCAAAGTTTTGTGAGTCATACCGTACAACAAAGACAGCTATGTGGTCCTATAGGACTCATGGCCACGGCGATTGGTCTAACGGGATCTTACAAAACAATGGCAACTTGGTTATCTTTCTGGATCTAAATGTTGTCTGCTCTATAGGCTCACCCCGCGGCTCTAACGGCCATCCTAATTGTTCCAGACTGATGGTAATGTGGTTGGATATGGTTGAACGCATCCATTAACAGCATTTTCTATCTCTACTCTTATTCCAACGTGGCCTTTGAAAATGGAGCCATAAAAAAAATAAAAAGTAAAAAGTAAAAGAAAAGTGGCTAAAGCTCTTATTTTAACAGGCTTAGAAATGGAGCCTGTAAAAAAAATAAAAAATGGATGAGGCGGAATCACACCTCGCTACAGTGAGGGTGAAGCTCGCTATAGCGAGTTAGGCGCTGAATGCCCAGTTTGATCCGGACTGCTATAAAAAGTTTGAGATGGACTACTATTCTGAGTGGATTATTATTAGGAGTCTTAAGCATGGATTTGAGGCTATAAATTGAGTGTTATTCTCAACCCAAAAAGACACAGATCATCTCTCAAGTTCTGAATTAATGATCTAATTGAGATAAATTTTCTCTAGAGATTTTTGAAGAGTTGTGCTGCCAAGTACTCTACAGAGTCAAGTTCTTATGCATCATTTGTAAAATATTATCTTCTTGCGAGAAGATCTGAGAAGTCAAGCGCTGGATTGAGTCTGTTGTAATCAACGGTGTGAAGTCGTTGAAGCTGAAGCGACACAAGGTTACTTCAGTCCTTAGATATGAGATATTTGGGAAAGAAATCTGAGTTTCTTGTAATTACAAGATTCATAGTGCTTGATTAGATCCAGTTCGGATCCGTGGTTTTTCACCCAGTTAGGGTTTCCCACGTAAAAATCTGGTGTCCTTGTGGTGTGTGCCTGTGATTTTATTTCCGATGCATATTTATTGTTTTTGCACACTTTTGGGGCTAATTTATTGAGTGGGCTAATCTAGAGATCTTGCATACCCTAAACTTTCAGAGCCTTTCTTTTTTAAGAGGATTTATCTTTATTTTATTTCTCTAAAACAGGGTAGAGGGTAGAATCGTGTGCAAAATACTCTTGTTTTCTCAAACTTTTCATATTAAGAGACCTTTCATTTTAAGAGGATTTTCCTCTACATGTTTAAAGCGGATGGAGGATAAAATCGTGTGTCAAATGGTCTTGTTTTTCAAACCTCTACCCGCTTTAGACATTTAGACAAATAGATGTTGGAAATAAAGATGTCAAACATGGGCTTAATCTTAACACTCATGTGAATTTCTTTTTTTTTTTTTTTTTTTTTTTGGGCCCTTAGATTAAGATTCAAACCATTAATCCTCTTCATAAGCCCAAGAACCGCTCTAGGCCAAATTTCAGTCCATGATTCCTCATGGATTTTGAGAAATTCATGAAAAATAATAGACAATAGAATTCTAAAACCTACACCAAATCAGCTTTCCTGACCAAAAAATGACGGAAAGTAGATGAAGAGAAAATACCCAACAACAGTCCCAATGGAGATCACTACTCCAAACCCACAAAAACCCAACAAAGCGCTAACAAAACCCATCTTCAATCTCCTCCAACAGCCATACAAATCTCAAATACCTCTTTCTTACAAATCAAAAAACCAAACAAATACTCCCAAGAACAAAAACCCCTTCTTCTTCCTTTGAAATAATCCACAGTACTAATGCACCAAAGAACTCAAAGCAAACCCTACTCTCTCCTCCAAAATCACACAAATGTCAGCTCCTGCTTCAAAACAAATGAACCCAGTTACCAAATAACAAAGAAAACAAGATCTTATGTGTTTATACTTCTCCAAAATCAGCTTTCTTCCAAACCCATTATAAAGAGTTCGGATCCCCTGTTTCGTTGAAACAGGGGGAGCCTGTTTGGAGTAATCCGCACGTGCCACGTGGAAAATTGGCCACCTCAGCTATGACCCTTTTTTGGAATGAATAAAAAACGGCAGGGTTGTTTTTGCAAACATAAAAATTCTGCCTCTCCTCTAGCCCTCTCCTCTCACAGTAAATCGGAGAAGAGGCAACTGCCGTCTGCAACTCCTACGATTTCTGCACTGTAAAGCCTCAAGCAAAATCTGAACTAGCAGTCTGAATCCCTTGCAAGCAAACACCAGAAAAGAAAGTTCAATCTCCTTTGCAATATGCTTTCTTCTCCGTCAACGATGATCAATATTTGACAGGGCCCGGCTGCATCTTCTTCTCCGACGGTTTCCAATACAAAAGAAACTTGTCTCGGCCTCTGTTTTCTCTGAAATCGAGGATCCCAGAAACACCAAGAAGAGCTGAGATTGGGAGGAAATCTCCTCTACTTGATTTATCCATCCTATTTGAAACATGGGTTCTTCTGGGTTTTTTATTTGCCGGTGAGATGCGGAAGAAATCGGTAGAATATGGTAGAAAATGCGTCGGCGGCGGGGCGAATTTAGTTGGTTGGTTCGGAGGAGATTGACTTGTTTGATCCTGGGGCTTCTTGGGTTGTTTCTAATTGGAAGTTTGAAACTGTTTGTCATTCATCATGGGCATCGATCAAGTGGAGTTTGAACCGAGGTTACAGCTATAACTAAAAGGGAATTCTCATTGTCACTTTGTCTCTGCTTTTTTTTTTTTATTTTGTTTTGATTCATTGTGTCTTGGAATTGTTTGTGGTGATTGAATGGATCTTGATTTGATAAATGTGTAAGGATCTTGTTTTTTTATCATGCATTTCTCTCAAACTGAAACTACTTTTGCTTCAAAATTAAAAACCCAAATAGAAAAATCACACGAGAGAACAAAACCCTTTGCTGATAATGAAATAAGAATTCGTCATCTACTCAAGGCTTATGCTGGGGCAATTGGGATGTGATCAATTGAGTTGGGAGAAGTGATCTTGGAGCGCATAAGCAAGAAGGTTAGCCTAGTGGGTGCAACCATGGAGCAGTTGGGGCACTACTTGTCTCAATGTGGCGACCATCAAAACGACTACCTAATGCAGGAATCAAGAAAGAATTATGAGAAGGCAATCCGAACCTTCTACGATATATGCCCATGTGGATGGTTTGCTCACTTCTCGGCCAACGTGGCAATCATTGAGGCCATTCCTGAGGATGTCCAGACAGTCCATATCATTCATTTTGATATAGGAGAAGGCGTTCAATGGCCTCGATTGCTCGAGGCCGTGGGACGACATCAAATGGTGAGGCTCACATCGCTAATTCGAAAAGATGATCAAGTTAAGACCCATCACAATAGCAAATTAAATGTCCCGAAACTATTCTTATATGAATGAATGGGGTACCTCAATCAAACCCTAATTCTTAATTTTAAATTCGAAGTACACCTCCAAATCTGCTTTACTGTGCCAGGGTTGATAGTAATGGGGGTATTGGCATTCAGCCTTGGCAAAATGTAAATGACATGGTCGATGTCGACCCTGGTACATTATAGCTAGGGAGTCGACTCTCAACACAGAAAATAAGGGTTGACGTCGACCCTCGAAAAAAATAGTAAAAAAACAAGGATTTTTTGGCAGGAATGCTAGTTTGGTATGGGTTTGGCTAAAGTGACCTTTTTTGTCCAATGGCCATCTAAGGGGTTTTTTTTTTTTTTTGGTAAAATCCTCTTTATAGTAACTTGAGAGTTAGAGAAAGGATTTTACATGGGAGACATACTACAAACAATTTCCTTAGTTTTCAATTGTTTCCTTCACAAGCAACCCTTCACCAGAAGTGGACCAATAACAGTCCACCACGTCATCCAAAATTTTAGGTAATTTTCTTTCATCTGATTTAAGCTTTTTTAAAATTCAAAATTACCTAAGTTTTTGGATGAGGTGGCGGACTGTTATTAGTCCACGCATGGTGAAGGTATAACAACGGCGATGGATTATCTGGATTCCCTCAAGTTCCTTTCTTTCTGCTCCTTCTCCTTTTGGACTTTTTGTTTCCTTTTTGACCTTTTGGTATAAATCATTCATTGACATTGACCTGCCCTAGAGATTAGAATAACCTTTGAATAAACATGATTCCAACAGTTTTTCAAAACAACCAACCTGCTTAAAAAAATCCTTATGATCCATAGACTAGAACTTTGGCTAGCTTGTTTGAATGAATGGTGAATTAAAGTAGAGTGAGGTGAAGTATCAAATCAAAAGAGAATAAAATGTAGGAGGTTATGATGGTCTTTTGTATTTAGTGAGAATCTTTTTTACTTTTTGTGTAAAAAGATGATTTTTTTTTTGTCATTTTGTGGAAAAAGGAGTATGCATTTTTACTCTATTTTTTTTTTTCTTTTAAAGAATGAGGAAATTTTGAATTTGTATACTTTTGAAACGACACCTTGTCTTTTCTTGTCTGATAATGGAGGCTTTACGTCGCCTCACCTCACTTCACTTCATCATACATCAAACATGCGAATCATCTCATTAGCAAGACTTCTGAGTCCTGACTTACTGAGGCTGGTTTTCGTCATTAAGGGTTCCTTAAGGCCAGTCTGGATTTTCATAAATGAAGTGCAAAAAACTTGGTTTAATTGTAAATGAGGGTTTGACCAAACACGAGCTACTTGTGAGAGTTATTCTGCTGAGTAGTTTTGTTCTTTGGCATAACCAATTACAGTTAAATGGGAGTTGCACGTGATCAGATTTACAGGTGAACTGAGATAAGGAGGAGCAGCAGCTCTGAAACACATGGCTACACTTTTCTGTCTTACCAAAACTAACAAGGAGAAGAGAGCTAACTCATTCTGAGTTTCAAGAACTTGAACATTCAGCACCGGAGGAATTCGAATATGTACAAGAACGGTTTCAAGTAAAGTTTATTCATTGCCTCTCATCAAAAAATAAACAGCACAAAATCCACACAAGAAGCCCCCCAAAACCCCACCCAAAAGAGGGCAAAAATAACAACAACAGACACCAACCACCACATCAGATTCAAGAAAATGAACATTTGCAGCTCAGAAAATGATCCCAGATCAGCTTCAAATTGTCTTGAAGCATCTTCTTGACGATGCTGGTTTCAGCCATGCCATCCTGAAAATGAGAAAGCCATAAGGTTAGGAAACCACTCAGATCCTGTGGGAAGTGATCAATGCGCTATAAAACAATTAAAAATATCTCCTGGATGTTATTTTTTTATAACGGAGGGTGTCCCAGCCGTTTGGACCGGACTAATCCCTACGGGCCAGGGGAAGCCGTGTAATCCCCTGCGGCCCCAGTGTGGCAGCACATGTTTTATTTTTATTTGATAAACTGAACAGTTTATTACAAGACCAGTTGTAGATAGCAAAATCTGAGCAAATATTAGATATTTGGTTCCGAGAGGAGACAAAGGGAATGTAGAATGGAACAACATATCAAGGAAAATGTGAAATTGTGTGGTTGTTCTAGGATTTCTATATTTATTTATTTATTTTTCGAAGATAACAATACTTTTATTAAATAGGATGACAGAATTTACAAGGAGGAAGACACATCAGATGGATCAGCTAAAAAAATATCATACAATTTGTCAAAAAACCAGACAACAGAAATCAGAACCAAATTCCACAAATTTTATCTTCACTCCAAACAGGACAGAAAGATGCGGCTGATTGAGCAGCTAGAACCTTATTGATTGATGGAGGAGAAATGCCAAAGGCTCATCTACTTTGCTACTTGCCCAAGATATTGAGGATTTTAAAAAAAGGACTCGGGCCAACACAGTCACCCTCAAGTCAACTAGGCTTGGCTAAGTAGCACGGGACTCGAGCGAGTCAACCCAAGTCTCAGCTTAGGATCAACTACCATTATTAAATAGCCCCAAAAAATTCTTAAAAAATTCCAAAATATAGTTCTATGAATCTAGAATTTTAAGATTTATTTTGTTTGATTCATTAATAATGAATTTAAGTTGTTATAGGTATTACATTTATATTTCACTAAGTAGGATGAATGGTACGATCAATCTTCAAATGCTAGGATGGAAATGAGTGCATCTAATGCCCAAAAACCTTTGAATTCGGACAACTATAAGTGAATCCATTCAGTATCTGCCAAGTCAAGAGGCGATTTGGACTCAAGTCAAATTATAAAACCATAGCACTGACTGAATAACCTCCAACTACTACCAGAACATGAAACTGGCTGAAAGAAATTGAGGTTAATGGCAAGAATCCATCAACGGGCTCACCATTGAAATCCAAACTGAACCTTCTTACCCAAACCCCCTGGTGAATACTGATTAGATCTATTAAAATTCCTCAGCAGTTCTCACAGGGAAGGGTTCTCAGTTCTCAATGGGTCACTACTAGTTTGTTGCTTGTAGGTCACTGCACGAAGACCAATCAGAAAGGGACAAGCTTGAATGACTAGAGCTACTATTCCAATCAAGGATGACTTAGTAGAGACATCTGAAGAAGTTTGTGTTGCTCAAAATTCTCTCTCCTATAAGCGCTTTTTGAGAAGTCATAATGATGGAAACATGCTGATTTAATCTTCCATGCAGCTGAACGTCCTGGTTAAAATCCAATATTCAATCATTGAAGATAAAATATAATGTGAACCTTGACACGAACAGGCAATCATCAACATTCAACTGATGTGTATGATGGACGAGACAACACATTTTTGCAGGGTGCAGAAGTTAAGCCAACAATGGAAGACCACTAGGGGGGGTGTTTGAATGACTAAGATACCTAATAACCCATATTAAAGTAATAATGTTAATTTTGATAAAATGAGAATATTCATTGTTCAATCAAATATTTGTTGCGCAAACAAGAAGAGGGTGGTCATGGGTTTTTTTTTTTTTTTTTTAGGTTGGGGGTTTTGGGTTTTGTGGGAGTGGGGGCGCAGGGGTGGAGTGTTTATTAATTCAAGTACTTTTGTTAGCTTCCATTAGTTTTTCATGATCTGTGGTAAAGATTAAAAAGAACTTACCCTCACCACCTTGGATATTCCCACCATCTTCAGAGTAACTTCCCTCGCAACTTCCCCTCTAGAGGTCCTAAAATCATGCCGGTCAGCATCTCTCAACTTAAGCCTCATCGTATGACCTCTATAGGATTTAAACTTGGTGTGCCAAACACCAACCATAAAGAACCTATCCCCAAAAGTCTCCTTCCCCAAAGGCCATCTCAGACCCCCCTTCACATGAGGATCCAAAACTGCATGCTTCAACAGCTCTCTTATGCCATGTTCCTCCTCATCCTGAAAACAGCACATACAGTTTGCTCACAGAGTTATCAATTCAGTTAAAATCCAGTAATGGATGATTCATTTCCATATGCAGCAGATCAAAACTCACTGTCAGTGCCGTCAAAATCCTCTTGGTGGACAGCATTAGCCTTAGGTCAAGATCTTTATCAAGGCATGATATGTCAGCTACAAGGTGCCGCACCTGATTTAATTCGACCTGCAATATACAACGGATTATGTTTCAATAAAAGCTCCCGGAAGATGCACACTTGTTTTGTTTATGCAAGACAGTCCATATTGCAGAGGTAGTAGACAAGATGCTTGATTCTGCTTCCATCCTGAATCAAAGGAGTACTGAAAACAGACTCACTTGTAGAATCAAAATATCTAAGTAATGATCAACAATCAGATTTCCCTATCGGAAAACACTTGAACGAGAAGCAAAATCATTTCCAAACAGGATGGAAACACATGCAGATGAAAATACAAAATGAAAAATCAAACATTAATTTCCATATAGAAGTAACAGGTCATCATGATCAAAGCTCAAAATGCTTAGGATAAAAACAAAGAAGCCTGGAGAGGAGAAAATAAGGGCTGGTAACACTTTGTCAAATGTACAAGTGAATGGCACCCGCCTCTTGAAGATAAAAGGTTTTGCCCATTTAACACACTCACCAAGGGTGCTCTTGCAAATAACACTTTGAACTTGATTCTGAACACCTTGGCAAGAGTGTCTGCATGCAACCAAAAAAAAAAAAAAAAAACCCTAAAAACAGGGTTTTCCAATGTCTTGTTCTAATAGAATATTTCATTGCCCACTCACAACCTATGATAACCAGATGCACCAGATTTAAATGGCATGGCTTGGACGGATTTCTCACATAATTCAAGTATTTGGCACAATACAGTAAGACAACGATGTCAACAAACCTATTTTGAAGTATTGGACTATCATGGCTGGAACAAATTTCCACAATCAACCAGAGAAGAAAATCCTAGTTTGCACAAAGAAATCCTAAGCTGTAGAAACATAAGCATCAAACTCTTTTTCTTTTTCTTCTTTTTTTTTTTTAATGGTCACATGACTTAAACATGTAACCTCCACACAACCTCGTGGCTGCAACAATAAGCACCTTCCAACTGTCGAAGGGGCACTTGTCACATAAGCAAGAAAACTAATAAAATCTAGATACAACTACTCATTACAGGGAGACAACACACTTACCTTTTGAAGTTCAAGTCCCGCACCATCCTTTAAGACAATACATTTGCATGAAATGGACACATTTGGTCTGTATTTGTCATATATCTGCATGAAATTTGAAAAGCAAACATGATAACTTCCTCCAGCCATGGGTAACAGAAAAGATACAGATATTAACCATTAAGGTAGTGAGTTAAATTTAAACCTTAACATGATAATGTTCTTTCTCTGATTCAAAATCAAATCCGATTTTCGGGACAACCACATCTCGAATGGCTTCCATAAAAGCGTAGGAAACATTTGTGTAAAATGTTTTAGTAACTTGGTTGCGAGGGGTAATGTCATCAGCTGAACTCTTCAAGATCTCATCAAGGCTCATAAAAGAGTCCCTGTATTACATAAATGAAAAGTTAAGTTAAAATTGAGAGAGAGAGAGAGAGAGAGAGAGAGAGAGAGAGAGAGAGAGAGAGAGAGAGAGAGAGAGCATTTTTTAATCTAATACAAGTTTGATTCCTATGCATGTGCTGACAATAACATAATCTTTCTTTATTTTCATTTTCCTGTTTATTAAGCCCTTGTGCTCTTTGCCAAAATCTATATATCAGGCGACCAATTTCCTCTCACAGGAAAATGAAAGCCAACAGTTCAAGAATCAACAACCTTATCACAACACAGACACAGAAGATAATATGATAGCTATCTAAGTTGTCACTTTCACTGATAACCAATTACTCGCATTTATCGGCAACGGTTTTTAGAGTTTAGTGCTTAGTCCAATCCAGATCTCGAGCAACTGTTTTCTTGTCACAAGACAGATACGATTAATAATTTCAAAATAAAATCAACAATTACTCTAGATAGGATAAAGTGATAAGGATTTTGAGCAGGAATATAACAAAATAGATAGGCAAAGGAATTGGTTGTTTTTATGAGGCATGGGGCACGCCACTACAAAAAAGATAAAAGATACACCACTGTGGAGGATAAACACATGATCTAAATCCAGTACGGAACAGTGAATAATCACATCCAAAATACTTAAACGGTTGTTAATCAATCAACAAAAAAATATTATATAAAAAAAAAAAACCACTCTAAATCATCCTTAAGCAAGGAACTGCAATCAAATAAATCATGTCGAAGAAAATTGGTACCCATGAAAGAATAGTTTGCCGAATCGAGCCACAAAACAAGGTTTTACTTGTTCAGACTCTTGAGATTCCATTACATTCATCACACTCTGAAAAGAAGTTTCGAAGTCCACGTGAATCTTCTCTGGTATAGATAGCCATGGCCTATCTGAAGAGCTTTCTGTCACTTCACTTGTCTCTATAAACCAGCACAATGCTTACATTCAGATTGCATACTTTTCAATATAGAAGTAAAAGAAACAAACCATAAATTCGTAACTGTCTAGTGAAAATAGAGTAGAAACCTCTGGATGGAGGCTCATGCACTAAAATTAGTGGTTTTTCACCCCTTCTGCGCTCAAAGAGTACACAAGAAATCTGCTCCAGCCTAACTGAAGTTGGAAAATGACCATCGTCTGTCAAACCAACTGCCCACCATCTTGAAATGGAATTATTCGCGTAAACAATCTTTCCACCTTGTGAAGCATGTTGGTCTTTCCTTCTCATCGAATTCAATGTGGACCCGAGGTTTAAATTTCTTGCAAACCGAGGAAGCAACGAAGAGGGAGCGGGCACCGGCCTCTTCCCATCCTCAAAATGCCGCTTATGTGGAGGGATGTATGCCATAAGGATATATCACTGACTCTAAAGTACTCAAATCTTTACCCTAAAAGAAGATAGAACTAAACATCTCAAATCACTGATAATGAAGATAAATATCATAAAATCCATGCATTTAATCAGCATCAACAAGGAAAAAACAATGAGCTTTCAATACAGAAATCAAACAAGAGTGAACAATCCAAAAACAGAGATTACTTGAAAACTCAAAGAATCTGACAAGAGCCTTCCAAAGATGTAAAACTCAATTGACTGCCCAAATCAGTCTTGTACAAACTCTAACATCAGATTGTCGTCAGAATTTGCCCACTGCAACCCGTCTTTGATTTAGTGAGGAACACACAGAAATTCCAGAATTCCGGATTCTCTTGTGAAATTAGAATTTTCAAAATCCCATTTAGAGAAATTGGGGGGGTGTACGAATTCTAAAAATTATTGCAATCAAGTTCAAGAAGGTGCTTCAGAAGTCATTTCCTGACCTTCTGAGGAAAATTAGATCCCTCAGAATGGGTATAAAACTTCTCCTATCAAGAAAAAGACTGAATTTTTCTTAGAAAATTCACACAGCCCAAAACACCCAAACAAGAAATCAATGCAAAGACAAAGTTTCCCATTGAGATTCAATTCAAAACAATCTAAGAAACATAGCCATCTGCCTGTTTCTAGTTCAACACTCGAACAAAATAAGCAAGAAAATCCACAAACAAGAACCTTACTAACCAGAATCCAATTTCCTCGGTTTTTAGATCTTTTCTTTCCTTCGATCCAGCTCAGTAAAACCGATAGAACCCGCGAAACCTTCGAAATTTGCCGTTTGCTTTTATGGGCAGACTTCAAGTTAACCTGAAGCTTGGAGGCTAAGAAGAACCTGAAGCTTGGAGGCTAAGAAGGCGAGTCAATGTGACTTGGACTTGCGGCCATTGACCTGGGCCCACGTCTAATAAGGCCAGTCAGCTGGCCCAAGGTATGGGTTTGCTCCCCGTGGTCCTGGGTTCGACTCTCCACTCTGTTGGGACCCAAAAGCTGGAAACAGCTTCTAGCATGCACTCAGTGTGTGGGACTAAAAGAAACCACCATGTGGGGATTAGTCAGGT
Organism: Persea americana; assembly: GCA_029852735.1. NCBI lineage: Eukaryota > Viridiplantae > Streptophyta > Magnoliopsida > Laurales > Lauraceae > Persea > Persea americana. Next base: position 91,471,589 of record CM056810.1, read on the forward strand.
GCTCAAAGAGGCCTGGACACCTCGTTGGTTAAACAAAAAAAAAAAAAACTAATAAGTAAAAGATACGTCTTAGCAGAATGTAATTAACTCTTAATATATGTATATACGGATGTAATTAGATCTAAATTCTACATCGATGGGCAGACTAAATCTTACTTGAAAATAACTTAACAAATAACAATCGTGGATGTGAAGAGGTGTAGTTTTTTGCCAGTTCAGCCCGAGTAACTAGCTAGTTTAGGTGTGGGAATCTCAACACTCCCATGTTTTGGAAGGTATTTCTCGTCTCTCGTTCTCGTAAGTTGAGAGTAGAAAACTACGATGAACTTTTGAAGGAGAAAAAGATTCTCCAAAAGCTCTATGGATTGTCCATATTTTTATCTTCATCTTATGATTGTCAGGTTCGTATGTTTTTGTATTATTTCTCTAACTCCAGAACGTTTTCCCAATGCAGATATAGTGAAATGTTATTCTGATCTGCTTCTCTTTTTGGTGGTCATTGAGCAAAATTCTGCATTTTGTTAGCAAGCAAAACTCTGCACTTTGCTAGCAATCCTTGTCTAGTTTCATTAGTCTCATCCATCTATGAACGTTTAGTTGATATTGCAAGGCTCCCTTCTACATTAAGACTTTGTACAACAGGCTGGCCTCAATATTGGCATCTCACATGATGACTAAAGCAATCAAATCCTCTCCTTCTACAACGACAAAGTCCCTCTTCCAATTAAAAATATGGGTCATGGGCAATCCACGTTGGAAGTGGATATTGGATTATTATTTCTCCTCTCATTTTTCTCATTTTTCTAGTGTATGTATGACACACAATCCACTAATCAAACAATAAAGTCTTCTTATAAAACCCAAAACACCACCTAAAACTTTCAATTCAAAGAAGCCCTCTATTGTCACACTTTATTCCCTCTGTATCCCATTAGACCTTCATCTGCTTTCTCAAGCAACTATAGAACTGTCAATGTCAGTCATGTTTGTGGGAGATAAAGGTGAGAGGGTCTTAACCAATCAGTGCATAGAGAGTGGCCCTTAACAAGATTATAAAGCAGGGTTACTGCAGCAAAGTGTTGTAAGTCATACAGGACAACCAAGACAGCTCTATGGTCTATTAGAACTCATGGCTATGGTGATTCATCTAATTTGATCTTATAGAACAATGGCAACTTGGTCATCTCTCTGGATCTAAATGTTGTCTGGTCCACAGGCTCACCCCGTGGCCCCAACGCCCATCCTGGTTGTCCAGACTGATTGTAAAGTGGTTAGTTATGGTGATTCCTCAAAAGAAATTCAACTCACCATTCACAACCACTCCTGCATTCAACAAAATCATTATCATTCCTTAGTTCCACATTCCTAAAAGAAAATAAATGAATAAATAATATTTTTAATCATTCCATCATTCCTTCACATCCCACAATTTCACATCGTTCCATCACAAACACATGCACTAGACATGACTTGATACTCAAAACCTGAGTACACAACTTCCATGAACATCACACACACATATAACCTGTCAAGTCGTGTGACAACCTGTATATAACCTGCAACCTGTATGCTTGAAATGAACCCATTCAAGAACACATTCAGTTGAACCTGTCATTTCATGCAGCACCTCCACACATCTCAAAATGAAAAGTTCCAAAAACAACATTCCAAAAACAGAAAATGTTTTCATTAATCATTACATTTACATACACTCAACCAACCACAATCCTTCATTCAAGACGAGAAGTGCAAACACTTGTATTCTTACAGCAAGTTCCATAATCATGACAAGTGTCGTGAATCCAAAATAATGGACGTTATACATTAAAAAATCCATAAAATACCAACAATAAACTTTAAGGTCTTCCGTTAAACATTAAACATATAATAAATTAATGACCATGTCACATTTGTTGAGCAATTGTCTCCCATAGTTCACATGTAGATCGCATCACTCAAAATGGATCCAAGTTCTCTTTTAATCCTCGGCATTAAAACTCTTCATCACCAATATTCTCTTGTGCATGCTCCATTGCTTATATAGTTGTGAATGACACAACAAGCGACTACTAATTTCGCTTGAGAAGATGCCGTGGTGCTATCAGTAGAATGGGAATGCACTCCTCCAATACGGCAACAATGCACTCTACTACATTGCATAATTTCGAAAGTTGTAAATTAAAGCGTTTTTGAGGCATTTGCGGTGCTTGTGTGGTTGGCTAAATCTGCTAAGATCTAGCATTGTGTTTGCAGCTATGCAAAAAACCAGACACATAATGCATGTTCAGCTTTCTAGTGCTAAATATGTTTCACCTGCAATGATATCCTATAAAAGCATCTTGCAACTTTTCTAACTTTACATAGTTTTTTTTCAATAGAATGATGGAAGTCCATCATTATCACGAAAAGAAAGAACCGCATGAAATAGAGGAGATCCAACTTTCATGCTGAGGTATTTATGGAAAAAAAAACTCTGTAGCATAACTCCTCGCATGCACGTTTCTTTCATGTTGCTCCATGAACGTTTCTTTTTCTGTGCCACAATGAAAGAGTAGAGAATAAAAATATGTCCTTGAGCATTAAAAAATTATATATTTATTTCTTAAAGAAACAAGAAAAGAGGATAGAATTTTACATAATTCCTTACAAAAGGAATTTGCAAATGATGCCACCAAACCCAAACCTGGGCAAAAGCTGATTACTCATCATAAACACACTAAAAAAGCTAAAAAATGAAATTAGATCCCTCTATTTCATGAATCTCAAACCCCAATACATGAGAATCTCAGAAACATCATCCCATCATCTACTAAAAATTAATGAACTCCGAATCTCAGAAACATCATCCCATCATCTACTCAAAATTAATGAACTCCTCCAAAGACCATTTAAAAACAAATCTTGGTTAGCTATGCAGTCATGTGATGGCTGATCCTTTATCAGCCAACACAGCATCTGTCTAAAAATAATAGTGTATAAGCTATACTTAAGCATCATTTATACTTAAGAGCATATATTACAAACAATCACAACCTTAACTATAAATAAATCATCAACATATACACAAGTATATATAAAATAAATCACAATAGATTATTAAGCTATTGCAAGGAAAGATTAATATGCACAACTATATGCAGAATGAAGAAGATTAAGTGAAGTTATTTGTTATATTTTGTACATTAATTATCCAAGGTCAACATGTATGGGACTATATCCTGAGTCTTAGAAGTTGGTAGGGTGCTCGTTGAGAGGTAGGACCTTGTGGAATCTATCATTCATGGCAACTCGCAGGCTCATTTGTTAAGAGAGAAATGCTAGATGTTTTGCAGGGAAAGCCTCTTGCTTAGAAGAAGCGATCGACAAAATCAAATTCAAAGTGGAAACAAGGGCATCCATCTATCCTTCCTTGCTTCCATGGTTAATCCATCGACCAAATTCTTCAGAACTCGAGTGATGTGGCTTTCAGTTCGCTAGTGCAAGGCGGTTTGTTTTCCTTTTGTTTGTGTTGGGTCATGTAGTGCAGTGCCCTCGGGGTGGTCTTTCTACCCTCTCCTTTCTTTTTTGCTTTATGTACATCCCTCTTGTACTGGTTCTCCCTTTAATGAAAAGTTATCATTCAAAAAAAAAAAAAAAAGTATAGGACTCAATTACATTACTGGTACCAAGGGCAAGGCTGTTTTGTTTAAGGCGGCCTCTCTAGCACTTTACTAATACAATAAAAGTCAAGTAAAGCCTTCATTTTTAAGATAAGATGTCACATCAAATGCACTTTATTCAAAACTCCCCCCATCTTTTCCGGAAAAAAAAAAAAAAAAAGGTCAAAAAGCAACGACCTTTATCCACTAAAATCCAAAAAAACTCCACTTTTCCATCCAAAAAGTCAAAAAGATTCCATAACAAACAACTAAAAACAAAATACCATCACAACCCACTTATATTTTATTCTTTCTTCAAAATCAACTTTACTTCACTTGACTCTATTAGTAGAGTTACCAAACTGGCCCTAAGGGGTTTGGCTCCTTGTTTCAAAATAAGAAACTAAGTGGGGGCCACTTGGGTGCACACTAGTCATGGAGAAAAGGGCAGGCAAAAAACATATAAAATAAAAATGGCTTTAACAACATAGAACTCTTTTGGACTACCTACTTCACCTATTATCCATAACGCACAATAGAGACAAATGCTATATGTTTCTATAGTTTCACTTTAACGGCCATATATTCTATGCGCCCTCGTCAAAGTTCAATTAGTAGGAGTTGAGCCCGCTTAAAACTTTCATAGTCTTATAGTGGGCAAGAAATTGACAATGATCCTCATTGTGGCCCACTTATGAAACAGTTGTATTAGTATGGGTGTAGAATGAGGCAAGAAACTAGAAGCTGTTCAAAGTGATTGAACCACATCATCATTTCATAAAGAAAGTACTACATCAAAAAATGAAGATCCCCTTTCATGCAAAAGTTTTTTTTTTATTAAAGAGGCCAAGATTTTAAATCAGGTCCATCCTGAGTACTAAAATCCAAGGCCTAAATCCAACCTGAGGCCGCCAGGCCTAGGTGACATTCAGGTTGGGCCAACCCTACAAGCAATTTATGTAGATTGAAAGATATTGGATGTCTTTTTTTCTTTTCCTTCTTTTCTAGGACATCCCTTACTAGCAATTTAAGCAAAAACAAGTGGATGCTATTCTAAAAATGACCATTTCAATAATTCCTAGAATTAAAGGATCTAGACTCTTAAATAAGAGTCATCTCGACTAGCGGATTCCTTGGTACAAAGATTCACAAGGAGGATGAGAAGACATCTCCCTAACATTTTTTTATAGAATTGTTAAACTAAGATGCATTAAGTGACAAAAAGCCAAGAAAATATCCTAAAAAGGAAAATAATAGAATAGTTGTATACTAAATGGATACACACAGCACTTGCTTACATGACATCCATGGGTAACACAAAAAACCAAAGAACATGAAACTGAGAATTAGAGAAGTTAAGGAAGTGAATATTATGCCATACTGTTAGCCTTGATGGGCAAGGAACATTGACAAAAGAGAATATAATAGGATAGTTATAATAAATGGAATTCCCTTTATGTAGAGCTTTAACAGAAATTATTTGGTTGAAAAAGAATAAGTTGAGGTGGCAGAAATTATTACACCTCTTATTGTCGTACCTCAATGTTATTTATTTCCTATACCACCCAATCTCATTTGCATGGTAAAAAAAACACCTGAAGAAACCTGAATCTGTAAAAGAAAATTCATATTAGAATACAAGTTGCTATACATACATACATATACATAGATGAAAGCAGGGAGCTCTGTATGTAATACAACAAAAGTTGACATGTCAGTCATATACTACTATTGAACAATAAATAAAAAATCCCAGTTGGGTTCCATGATAGGTGCATTATACTGTTCCAATTTAAGTTTTAGAACCCATGCCCAACCCAATTACCCAGACCAAAATGACCTAAAATCAATGCCCATAACCTAATATTTCTATAATCGATGTTGCAATAGAAGGACTCAATTGCCCTCCCTTGTTTATCTCTATCTATCTAGAAGAGTGAGGACAAACACTACATGCACTAATTGTTAGGTATTAATACACCAAGCGCACCCGGGCTTGACCAAAAGCTGGCCCACATTAGGGTGGATTTGAATTGTGTTCGTACTCCTCAATGGTAAGACCACCGGAGGACAATAAGCCACCAAGTTTGTATATCCTGCTTGGATGCATGCCAATCATGAGAGAGTTGGGTGGAAACATGCATTGCCATCTAATCATCTCAACCGTCAGCTTAAGGGCCTCAAAGCTGGACAGCTTCCATGGAAAAAAAAAAGTGACATGTAAAATGATTGATCCAATGAAAATATAGGCAGGATAGTAGATTTAATCCTTGATTCATTTATTTATTTTTACTTTTATCTGATTATCTCATCAGACAATATGAAAAAAAAAGAAGGATGTTACAGGATAGCACAGTCCAGTTGGTTAAAAAAGATAATGATCTGAAAAGGAAATGAAATGAAACCATAGTTACATTGTTCCAGCATTGATCTAAGGAGACGATTCTTCAGTTACAACAAAGACCAAAATGGCATGACCAAATGAATGTTAGCTACTAGGACAACCTCACAAGTCACAACACATCATGGTTTGAGGAACTAAAAACCTCAAATGGTGTTTGGCTCATATAATTACATTACAGGTAGTTTCAGATACACAGTTACAACCAATCACCACCCTCATCCAAAAACAAAAAAGAAAAAAAAAACTTAATTAAAACCGATTGCACCTCATGCCGCAACAAGATAGAATTCAAACCAGTTCTGTACTACCTCTTTACCTCAAAATGAAATGAATAAATAATTTCTGAAAATTCTCTCATCAGCTTCGCATATGGCAATTTATGAGAGATTATCTTTAATGGTTCCAGTAGCAAGCACACTAAAAAATGGATCTCCTGAATCCTTATCATTGCTCGAGGACCAAGTAGTTTTCAATTTCTTGAGAGGCCATCACTCGCTTCGGAAGGAACCAACTCCATACTAGAGCTCTTTGGTGTAGCGGTAGCAAACATATCAAGCTTGCACCAATGAGGATGTATGCAGTCGAGTGGAATAGGCCGGTCTTCCCTAATGTATTTTGCAATCTCATGAGCACATGGTAAACCGTGTGTGTGTCGAATGACACAACCACATGCATCTTGGTCAACACCAACTGAATTGGCTCGCTTCGTCTCTACCAGGATCTTCTCCAATGCACTTATAGAAATCTTACCCCTAAGCTCCTTAAATTTTGAGGGCTTGAAATTGTGTTGCACGACTATTTTACTCTTTTTGAAAGATGCTTTAATATCTGTGTGCTGCAACTCAAGCAAATTGTGTATCTTCGTCCAAGATGACTCAAAAGTCCCTTGGCTTGATCCAAGTTCCTTCTTCAGTTGAGCATGTGAACTATCAGCCCTATCAAAATAGAGACAGTTAGTAAATTAATAATTAACTAATCAATAAGTATTTTTTCTTAAATGAAAAATTAATTACATGTTTGTTGTAGTAATTCCGAAATGCATAGATTTGTCAGTCCAGACAGCCACAAATCTGTCCATGTATGGATCTAACCAACTACATCTCACATACTCGAGTGCTTCCGGATAAGTGCTGAACTCCTTATTTAGCATCACCAATTGCTGAGTGTATTGCTCTTTTGTGGAGGAAGACACCAACATATTCCAACTAATTATAAACCTGTCCCACTTTTCCTTTGTCTCAAACATCTTCTTGCATTTCGCCGACACATTTCTATTAATGTGCCATCTACATAAAAAATGTGTAGCACCAGGAAATACCGTAGAGATTGCTTTCATTAGAGTGATCTCTCTGTCTGTGACAATGACACTAGGAAGAGCACCCTCACCAATCACACTACGCAATATACCCAATGCCCATGCGTAGTTATCTTCACGTTCATACTGGAGATATGCAAAACATACAGAAAAAGTCTTGTCTGTGGATGTCACTCCAACAATCTCCAATAGGAGCATATGATACCGATTGGTCTTGCAAGTGCAATCCATTATCAGGACATGCGGAAATGCACGCAACAAGTCTAAGTTGGTAGGGTGTGTCCAGAACAAGTCAGTGACAGTCTCTGTATCGTCACATTTCCTATGCCACTCAATGTATTTATGCTCCGCCAACTGTGCAAAGAGTTGTTGCATTTGAGTTCTCTCAGCCCTCTTACATTTCCTATAACGTGCATTGTAAATTGTCTTTATTGTGCTTACATTTAAATCACATCTTTGTTTCAATGTAGCCAATATCTCTTTTGGTCGAACCATACTCTTAGACATGTCAACCAACAATGAAGTTTCCTCCTCAGATAATCTCCCCGCATATGAGTGCCCCTCTCGAAAGTTTGTAGCCGGATGATTATGCACACCACATACTACGTGCAACATCCAATCGTTATTTGTACCCAAAATTTTGCCAAGTAATGAAAAAGGGCATCCACATTTCTTTGAAGTTGTCAGCTTCATCTTCTTCTCTGTATTGACCTCTCTATTCTTCCTACTATTCCTATAACACCCACTCCTCTCACATCCAAGGATAATTCTAGGTTTTTTACCATGACGGCCCGTAGTGGATGTCTTAATGACAATAACAAATCCATTTCTCCTCCCAACATCACGAGCCCACTTGATTAAGGCTTCTCGGCTCTTGAATATCTACAAATAACACAATTAAATTAGATTACACTAAGTGACGACATTAACATAACAAATAATTCAAATCCATCTCTTACCTCTTGAGTGATAAATTCACTACTATAGTCCATTCCGCATTCCGAGCCAACTTTGTTGCATTGAGCAGACGCATCATCCTACAATGCCCGATTATGTTAGTGGGGAAAATATTAAATTGTTCGGACACTCAGAGCTGAAATGAATTATTATGTTCGGCCCCAAGTGTCCAAATATAATTAATCCGTTCAGCCACTAAGGGCTGAACATAATTAAAATGTTCACCCTGAGTGTCCGATCAGTTTAAATCTGTTCGGTAACTCAGTGCCAAATAGATCATGACGCAACTACTTCAAAGTGACAGGAAAAAAAAAAAAAAAAAAACCTGCACATTCTCGCTGCTAAAATGATCACAAACCATGATTTGCTTGTCCATTGCTCAAGAATGATAAATGAGTATGAGAGATGAATGGGATGAAGAGTGAGAGATGAATGGGATGAAGAGTGAGAGATGAGTGAGAGGAATAGCGAGGGATGAATATTGAGAGTATGAGTGAGATGAAGAGTGAGTGGGATTGTATGAGAGGGAGAATGGATTTTGAGAATTGGAGGGAGAGTTGAGAGTTGAGAGTTGAGAGTTTGAGGGTTGGTGGGTGTAGAAAGAAATTGGGGAGAGTTGATAGGAGTTTGTTAATTGTGTCCTTCTAGGTAATTTACCACAAGGGTATATTGATAATAAAATAAAACTTAAAATAACGAAGGGTGCATTTAGAAGCTCCCTGATAGAAATTAAGATGTCTTTCTATACATACCAATGGGTACGGGAAAAACCCCATAGAGGGCCAGTGCACAAAAAAGGACCCAATAGATCCTTGTGGATTGAAAAGGCCCTCCTGCCACTTTCGTTTCTTTTTTCCCGCCTTTCAGCCTGGACGTCGATATCGATGCTCATTACAGTATTATTATAAAGACGCTCGATACAGGTTTACGGCTCAGTTGACGCTCGTGTCATCGTCTTCTTCTTCTTTCTCCCCCTACTCTCTCCATCTTCCCACTCCATGTCTTGCCCAATCCACCATTGTCAACACCTCATCATCATCATCAACACCCATATATCATGCTCATTAGTCAGCAGACTACCGGCCTTCCAACTCAAGCAACTTGGGAGACGTATAAAGAGGAGGGAGAAGAGGAAGAAACAAGGAAAGAAGAAGAAAAGGCCGTCGAATGATGTACAAACCTGTGTTGAGCTGAGAATAATACTAACTGAGCATCACACCTGTATTGAGCATCGATATCGATGCACGACTAAGAATAATGGGCGGCAATATCGATGCTCGGCCAAAAGGCCCAAAAAAAGGGCGTCCAGAGGGCCTTTTCTGCCTGTGAGGATCTATTGGGTCCTTTTTTTGTGCAAAGACCATCTTAGGGGTTTTTTTAACGTAAAATTCTCAATATATATTTATAACTCATGCATTAAAGCAGGCTCGAGCTTATACATTCAGCACTCCCATTTTTGTAAATGTCCAACGCCAACTGTGCTAGGTTGAATTTGTCTATTATATTCTATGAACAAATATGCAATTTGGTTATAAACAGGGAGGGAAGGTAGAGCAGCCAAAACCTAAACATGCCCCCAAACCAAAAGTCAAAATGCATAAGCCTATGCCAACACTAAACCATCACTATCAAAACTGCCCCAAATGGAGGGTTGTGAACCTGAACCTGGTTCACCCATTCAACACAACCTATTGCAATACACCCACCCCAACCCCATGATCTCTCTCTCACGGACTCGCACCATTAGAGTTCAGCAAACATTTGATTCCCACCACTGGATTTTACCGACCCTAGTTGTATCGAGTTCAGTTGAGTCCAAGTGAATGTAATCAAACTGCTATAGCCCCTCCATTTCCAACATATCCACCGATCCCCATCCAAACACATCCAAAATCCCAAATCTCCAGTTCCATTACACACCAACCAGATACAATTAAAAAAAAAAAAGCACCAACAACAGAGAACAGCTTAAATGATGATGAAGAACAAAAAGAAAGAAAGAAAGAGAAAGTTGAACTGAAACTGACTTGGATCTTTCCATTTCTCCTTTCTACTTCCGTCTGAGATTCTTGGCTTTTCCCGACGAGGATGCTGGCGCCTTCGTCCATGAGTATGAGTTTGGGAAAATGCGAATACCTCTTCTTGTCCAAAAGCAAAATCCAGGGAGGGAGGGTAATTGAATTTGAAACCCTAGAAAAAGCTTCCACTCTTCCTTTTCTCGGACGGATTTCCATTCCTTTCTCACGGTTCGATTTAAGTACGAACACGTCTTGCCATCGGTCTAAACGGATCCGGATATTACCTCAATATTTTAGAATTTCTTTAAAAATCTAGATAATTTCCAAATCATTTTCTACAAATATCTCGATGTAGACTCGTCCCATGTATGAGCCTGGTTCTAATTTCATCTTTTTATTAGTGGTTCCGATTTTAGAACCAAGCAACTGGACCAATTCCAATTCAATATCCAATTCCATCTTCTCGTTAATAATTCCGGTTCCACGTCTAGACCCAAAACCAACCCATTTACATCCTTATTATTCCAATGTAAACACGATTAACCATTCAAGTCCTCATTTATATGGATTTATGTGATGTTTATTCAAAATTTCTAAAATCTCTCTCAAGTTAAAGTTACTAGTGAAAGCAAGTAATTAATTGTCAAATTGAATTCCAACTTTAAAACTAAATCGAGTGAGTATATATATTATAATTTGATCACTCTCACGTCTATGTCATTTTCATTTTAGTGAAATTTAGGTCCGTAGCTAATCATTATCGGATGTGTAATATGGTGTATAGATTGATCAAAGGTGACAACATCCAAAAGCAAATTGCACCCTTAACAATTCTATAAAAGAGATAAATGTGATCGTTTTGTATAATGGAGTACAAAAGTACAAGGTTACAGGTGCCCTGGGCCTGTCCCACTTGGCCCATTTTTCTTCTGCTTTTTTTTTTTTTTTTTTTTTTTTTTGTTTTTATGTTGGCTACTGGGCTAGTCGGCCAAAACTTTGTTAGTGAGGCCCAGCCCATTGAAATTTGATCCACTCATAGTGGGCCTCACTATATATATTTGAGACCTAAATTGAAATAAAATAAATGTCCCACTTAAAATAGATCCCTACTCAAATTGCTACATGTATAAAAGTATATAATTTTCCAAAATGTTTCACTGGAGTTTTCGACTTGGCCGAAAATTTTAACTTCGTTGCCAAACCGAAATGATGACCGAAATGAATTTCACCACTATGCTTGTACACCTGACTTTCGTGTATCAGCATTGGTCATGGCTAGATCTAACTGTGACAAGAGTCACATTCCATGAGGCCCTTTAGCCAATAGTTACCATCTTTCACTGTTGGTATTTTTTTAAGTAAAAGCTCGTCCATCTTATAACCCTTTTTATCATACACCACATAGTTGATCAGTGGTGGAGATAATGGTGGGGTCAAGTTCCTTTGTTTTTATAATCACTGTTGTATAGGTTTTGTTCGGAAAGTCTACTTTACATGTTTTTGATTTAATGCTGATGCAAATATATGTTCTGAATTAAGAATGTTTACCAAAGTTTATGCGAATGTTTTTTTAAAAGGATTTTAAGAGATCATCTTCCAGGAATTTGTAAACTCCTCTAATCTAATGTGTTGAGGATTTCATGACATAATGTGACTGTTTGTCCTCTCACATTTCCAAATGCCATATATTTTTTTGGCAAAATCCCAAAATCCTAGCCACTAAAAAAAGTCTCAAATGACCTTTGGAATACAATCATTCTGAATTCTCAGCCTCAATTAAGCACATGCAATGATTTAATTTCAACTACAGGTGTTTTAGATCAATATGTGCAAAAACCCAATAGCTTCATGCTCCAAGCCCGCTTTATTCGGCCATGTTCCTATGATATGAGGCTGGGAAAAACATATTTTTAGGAGCTTGAATCTCCTGTTTCGTTGAAATAAGGAGATATTGTTTAATTCTATCAACATTCGCCTATCATTGGCAACCGGGATGAAATATTATCTCCCTCTTTTAACGAACCAAGGTATCGGCCACCATATGGAGAGGCCCACTAAAAAACCTGGCCCAAATATCGACCTAGCCTATGTATGGGTCCATGGTCCTTGGTCCCATCTATCTATCTATCTATCTATATAATAATTTATATGGAGAGTTATGATCCCTTTAAATTTGATAATTTGTAGCATGACATTATAATTTCCCTCATCTCCTTCCATCTCCCTATTCCTTTCTTCCTCACATGACTCACCTACTGCACATCCCTAATGCGCTGTCTCCCTACACAGGTTGCTACACCCCCTCCCTCATCCATTTACTTGAATAAAACCCATGCATACTCATTTCTTTTCTTTCTCGAGTTGAATTTAGTTTTTTTTTTTTATATATATATGATATTCCATGCATCAAATATGCCCAAGCATTATAACAAAATTGTCTATTCTGTTTTATTAATTTCTTCATGCATCAAACATGCCCACGCATCAATATGCTCGTCCACCTAAATTAGCATTTCCATTTTTTTTTAATTTGATTTAATTTGCTCCTAGCCCATGCATTAAAAATATGTTCATGCATTAATATGCACATGCACCATAGAGCTTGGTTACTTTTTACTCCTTTGCAGATAAATTTGACATTATAATTACATTAAAAAAAAATCAACAAAAACAACAAACCAAAACAGAAAAACCAATCCAAAAGTCCAAAAAAACAAAAAGTAAAGAACAAAAATAGAAGGAAAAAAAAACAATTCTAAGTATTATATTAATTAAAACAATTAGCTTAGGTTTAATAATTAATTGTCATCTCCTCCTCCCCTCACATTAAGATTAGGGAATTTAATTAGGAAGTTATAAATTAGTTAGATTAATGAATAAATAAAAATTAATAACTCTCCTCTCCTCCCTTTTCACTAGGGTTAGGAAGACCAATTTAGGGAATTTTAGATTCTAGAACAAAACCAACAATAAAAAATAATAAAAACCGAAAGGACCAAAAACAAAGTAAAAAATATTAAAAACCCTAAAATATTAATAAAATTAGAGTTAGAAATTAAATTGCAGTTTAGACTGACCAGGTCAAATCCTGGATTAAGATCTAGGTCTTCTCTAGCAAGGCTAGATTACTCATTTAGTTAGGCCAAACTCTTTTCTCCGGGCCTGCTAAGGGACCGGGAGAGCTGATGAGGGCAGTTAAGATCCTGGGATAGGGTGGAGATCAATTAGGGAAATGGATTAGTCGGATTAAATCCAAGTAGGAAATAAAAAATAATTTACTGAACTATCCTGACATATGGATTGGCGCCTAGATTCAACCAATTTCAAATGCAGATAGGGGTCTAGGTAGATAATTCCACGCTAATGCTTTTATTTATTTACTTACTTTTTTTTCAGATATATTCTATGAAATTATTAGATCTTTTCGGTGATGTGACTGGAACACAAACCTGAGTATATTGAATGAGCTCTAAGGATTCTCATTGAGGTATTTAATAATTTTGTTATGGCTGAAATCAAATAATGAAAATTTGTCAAATCTTATGGATCATGCTTGTTCGGGCATCTTATCATATGTTAAAGCATAAACGAGTTATATTACATGTTTTTCAACAAGTTTGGTTGCTAGATGTTGTCCAATTTCAACCACATCTTATTGGTATTTTTTAAATCAAATTATGAAGAATTGTCACATCTTATGGATCATGATGTGTCTTTGGTTTTTTTCAACACGTTTTTTCTTTTTTCAAACTGAGGTATTTAATACTTTGTTTGTATTCATTTTGAATTACATATTAGCATCACCAAAGAATAACAACCAGCCTAAATAAAGTAAGAAGAAATAAACAACCAAAATGAAATAACTATTGTTTATAAACTAAAAATGACATAGGATTTAATGCCTTGCCAACTTAAACAACTATAGAAATATGGTACTAGGTATAACTACAAGCCTGTGATGAATTAGAGACCCGAGCTTACTATTAAGCCAAGTAATTTTTTTTTGAAATTCTTTATTTAATAAAATTTTCATTTTAAAGAAGACCACATTTTATTGGGCTATCTTCAAACAAAAGCTTCATATGGAAAAAATAAAAATAAAATAACTATCTTCACATATGGACGGGGGCCTAGATTAAAAAAATTCCAAATGCGGTTAGAAGTTTAGGCAGATAATTCCTGGTTGATTTCTTTTTTTTTTTTACTCAATTTTAATCAAATATAATATACAATATTAGCATTTGGTTATTTCCATTATATAAGTAATGTTATCAAGCCTTTCTTATTATGGCATGTAACTCTTGATACTAATATCCTAGTATAATTTATATATTTGTCGTACATCTATAACATCGAATATGTAGCATTGGGTGCCTATAGAGCAAGGGGTTTCATAAGTTTACTAACTAGATAAAAGAAAAGAGAAATAATTAAAAAAAAAAAAGACTTTTCACTAAAAATGAACATAAAAAAAAATATAAGGACCATATCCAAGTTAAACAAATAAAAAAAGGGGGAAACAAAATAAACGGAGAAAAACCCAAATTGGGTAAAACCCAAAAAACAATAATAAAAAAATGATATATTACACAGTATTGTCAAAATGAACCTTAATGGTAGTACATGTAGGTGAAACACGCTCTTACAAAAAGGGCAATGATATAAAATAACTAAAAACTTTTTGATAAATTAAAAAAATTACCCAAATACACAAATACTGTCATTAACTTAACCGGCATGATTATTTTGTTGGATATTGTTTGTGTTATAATTTGTACATTTTTTGGATTTCTAGAGATTAACTTAACCGTTTCAAATGATGAATTCGGTGCCTTTTAATTTGTATAATTAATACGAATGTGCATAGTGTGGACCCCGTGTTATTCAAATTACGTTTACTTGATTTATTCTGTTGTTTTATTGTGAATATGTATTTTATTTTATTTTTCTTACAAGTGCCCTAGTTTCATCAAATACTATTTACACCTTATGTAAAATATAAAATATTAAAAAAAATACATAAACATCAAATTAGCAATAAAAAAAAGCGCTCACAGTTTACTACTTATTAAATTTAATAAAAATAATTTATACAAGTGTGCGCATTCGGTGGTTCCGTGGCCCGTGTACAAAAGTGGGCTTTGCTGGTTGTACGTAACAAGGCAGTGAGTTTCCCAAGTGCAAGTGCCTCTCTCTCTCTCTCTCTACACCAAGCGACTGGTTTCCGTTTCCCTTCTTCTCGAAACCAAAACCCTGTATTAGGGTTTCCGTACATC
The DNA here is from genome assembly GCA_029852735.1 of Persea americana. Lineage (NCBI taxonomy): Eukaryota > Viridiplantae > Streptophyta > Magnoliopsida > Laurales > Lauraceae > Persea > Persea americana. The sequence continues at coordinate 91,487,197 of CM056810.1, forward strand.
TAGGGTTTCGTTGTCCCCAATTCTCAATCTCCTTTTCTCTCCGCATCTAGGGTTTCGTCGCTGCCATGTACGCGGATAGGGTCCTGTCTGGGTCCAAGGGATCTATAAAGGATCGCCTGAACGGGAATTCGGTGGTGGATTTCGGACGCAGCCGCCAGATCACTGGCAAGAGGTTTGTTTCATCTTTCCCACAATCAAATCTTCTTTCTTTCTGTTTAGTTCATGTTATCTCTACATTTTCTTTCTTGTTCGATTCGGCTGCTTCTGTTTTTTGTCGATCTTGATCAGCTTCTGTGAATTTTAGCTTGAATTTGTGGTGTTGAGTTGTTGATATCATTGAAGTCGAGAATCTTTTGTACTACTTATGACTTCTGGTTATTGCAAGATGTAAAAGACGAGATTTTTTCCTCTAAATTTGCAAAGTGCCAAATGCATCCTTAGCGCAGGTTTTGAAGGTGCTAAATGCATCACTAAGCACCCAAGGATTCTTCTTCTTCTTGTTCACATGATTTCTTTGCAAACAAGAGGCGGAAATTATATCGCTGCAAAAAAGCAGAGAGATTTCCATGCCTTGTGTAGGAAGGTGTTTTATAAGTCAGGGTTATATGGACCAGGGTCTCATTGTTGCTTGGTTGAGTCAATTCTTCATGTTCCATTATGATTATTTTGACCTGTGAAGTATATGCATTAGCATTTCTTTTTCAACTTTTATTGTAATTTATTATGAATATTTTTTTCCTTTATAGCCTTGGGTGTCTGCAAGATTCAATTTTTATTTATTTTAATTCTTTTCCATGATATCTGATATGTTTGTTATATCTAAAGTTTCTAGTCATAGTTTATATTGGATTACAATTTACAATTTAATGATTCTTGGGAATGTCTTCTGTGCAGGCAACGCCAAACTGATGACAAGTGGAAACATGATCTATATGAGGATGATGAAGAACCTCAAGTCTCGAGTATAGATTTTTATGAAGATTGTAGATCATGCAACCAATCATTGGCTACTTTTTTATTCTGTTTACATAAATTTGTCACTGAAACTGTTGATTGTTTGATGTCATGTGAAGGACCCAGAGTTGGAGCGAGTGATCTCCGATTGAAGCTGCAAAGGAAGGAATCACAGCAACTGCATCCAAGTGGAAAGGGTTCTCATGTGGGAGTCCAAGATCTACGTGAAAAGCTATCTGGCACAATGCACTCTCAACCACCAAATACAGATCTTCATAAGGCTAAAGCAGTAGCAGCTGCTGCTAAATCGATTAAAAAAAGCACTCCATCTCCTGAGGCTTCTATCCCGGACACAAAAAAGGTTGCCAGTTCAGCTCCAAGGAAGAAACAGAAGGTACAAGTTTCTGAGAAGACATATTCTTTAATAGTTTATGCTGAACTTTTTTCATATGAGATTATTAGATAGACATGCACCCCAAGTGCCCCTTAATCATAGACTATTTTAATTTAATTCATATGGATGTTTGGGGAATTGCCCCAAACTTCAGTAGGATGGGATGGATATAAATGCTATGTTAGCTTTAGGGATCATCAATGTGGCATTCATGGATGAAGAGCAAGAGCATGTGCTTTAGAAGTCCAAGGGAAACTAACGGAGTGCCATTTGAGACGGTTCGGGCACGTGCTTTAGAAGCCTTGGAAGAGCATTGCACTCCATATAGAAGTGTTGCCAGAATAAGATACCAGGGGAGGTGGAGGCCTATAATGGCTTGGAAGGAGGAAGTTAGAAGCAGCATATTAGGTTGTGGGGTGACAAGGTTGCCCTAAGATGGGACTAGTGAAGTAGAACTCACAAAGCCAACCCTAGAGATTGTATAAGACTTCATGATTGTAATGATTCATGATTTGCTTGCATGTGGGAGATAGGCATTAGGTTTCAACTAAGTAATGCCAAAATAGCTGAAACTCTGATATGCAGCCACATGAATGCGTGATAATGTTGAAAGATTATTTTATAAGCTATAACTTGGGTGAATGTAAATATATACAGTGTGCTGTAGTAGATTTTAATTTTTTTTTTCTTCTTTAAAAAATTGGTAGCATGATGTGAACCTGCAACCCCATGGTTGTGATTATGAGCATCTTCCAACTGTGCTTATTGCTCTTGTCAGGTTGGTAGATTTTAATTAAAACATTATTGATATATAATTAATAAAGAAAGAAGAAAATGTGATCCTTTTGTTTTGTTTTGTCTTTGCTAGATGAACTTTCTTCATCCTATGGTTTGGTTGCATTACTGCCTCTTCCATGATTACCATTATTAATTGGGCATTGAGCTAGTGTAGAGGAGCTTATATGCTGTCTTTAGTAGGTGACTATCCTATATTCTTTAGGGGGTTTTAGGCATTATACCTCGACATCCTACTGTGAAAAAAAAAAACACTGGATCTCAAAGGCTTATATATCAGTTGTTGTTTAGCAACCGATTTTATTGATCCTGATCTTTGGGGATGTGATTTTTATCTATCTTCCGGTGCATCAGACTGTCAACTTGTTTGCACCACATTCCTTATGTTGTTACATGCTATCCTTGAGGAATTTTTTTCACAAAAATTTGCAGTTACCCTTCTTGGTTTAACTAAATTATAACCAACTATGCAGGCTGATTCTTCTGTGGATGGTTTGCTGCAATCTCTTGGCCTTGAGAAGTATCTGATCACTTTTCGGGCAGAAGAAGTATGTTCTTTTCAGGATCATGTCTTTTAGGCCAATCTATACTGCATGAGTTTCACGTATTTAGTTTTAACATTTTATACTGTATCTGTAGGTTGATATGACTGCCCTTTTGCACATGAATGATGATGATCTCAAGGCTCTAGGAATTCCAATGGTAAGTATAACTTAATTTTCATTTGCTATTCCAACTTTTATGCTATTCTGATTTGGCTTTGATTTTTGGAAACTTACTCAAGTGTCCACAACTAATGAAGTTGTTTTAAGTACCTTCTGTATAAGTTATTCTTTGAGCTCAGGTTCTGCTTTGAACAATCAAGAGCTGAACTTATTTTGTATACATTCTCTGATGTTATTGTTTTGTGAAGTGTCCATGATTTCTTTGAAAGTGTAATTGAGTAAAAGTTAATGATATGTGGTGCTGGGAGAGAGAACTATCCCTAAATTCAAACCAACAAATGCTTCTGTTTCCTATCAACATGTAAAGAGAATTAATTGTAATCACAAGCAAATTTGGACCGTGTCACCATTAGCTGTTAACTGTTTCACAGTCAGCTCTCATATTAGATAAAAGGTGTCTTCTTGTGACTGACATTTTTCTCCAAAAATCAATGCCGGATGTGGATTTTAACCCAAATACCAAAATAGCGGTTGCGGCGGGTGTAGCGGCTAGTGCCAAAAAGCTACGTTGCAGGCGATATGTAGCGGTCGCGACAATACGAAGTGGCATAGTGGCGTGATTTTTTTAAGTGGTAAAAAAAATTAGAATCTTGTTTTGCAGTCGGTCTTATATTTTTTTTAGTGATTTGGAACTATATAAGGGTAGAGACAACTTTAGGAAAGGCTATTGAAGAGAAGAAAAAGGGAAAACAATATTTAAATTAAAATTGGTTTGCTCTACTAGGCTTTAGATGGTAGCACTGCTATTTTGAAAATAGCATAGTGGTCTCGACTGCTACGGCCGATGACCATGTTTTAACCCTTAGAGAAAGGGATCGAAACACCACTTATTCAATTATATATTAATGATAATAAAATCAAGATCTTGTCTGACCTTTAAAGATGGCAGATCATTATTGCCAGCCATGGACATGGCTATGACACTGATGATAATACCACTGAGAAGGGGGAGAACGGAGATTATGGGGTGCCACTTATTAGATAAGCCGCTGACGACTTGTAATGGTTGTAATCTTGAACTTGGATCTATGGGTCAATTGACAATGGAAGACGATGGAATAAAAGAGTTCTCAATTCAAGCATTCCATAAATAAAAAGGAATTGAAATAGAAAGGAAGAATTATTAGAGCATCCATTGGCAAACCATCCCTTCTTCCTTTTTATTTCAATAAATAAAAGGGAAAGAGTTTTAAAAACAATTGTGAAATGTCATGATGTATTTGATTTTCGGGTTTTAAAACTTAGATCATACATTTTACAGTGCTGTGCCCACTGTAAAAATTTTAATTTTTAAATTCAATTGTTTAAGCATGTGTGAATCAAACTTAATCGAAGGGTTAATTCATTTGTTTCCACGCTTTTTCTAAAAAAATGTGAATGGTAAGTAAAGGAAATGAAACTGGGAAGTTTGGAGAAGTGTGTAGTGGTTTCTGAAATTTAGAAAGGAGGAATCCAGGACCAACTGCTGCTGTAGTATTCGCTGAGTATGGGTCTGGTGTATAACACATGCACCAGGGCTTCCTCTCTGGTTCTTGAAATTTGGGCACCATTAGACTATGATACCCCTATGGTATGGTTTGATTTGGTTTTAGGAGTAAGCGTTGGGGTTTTGAATTCTGAAAATCAAGAGAGAGAGAGAGTTGAAGATGAATTATTTGGGTTAAATCCAGTGGGCTTAGGGAAAAACTAGATGAAAACTTAAAGAACTTGAAGAGAGGGAGAAAAATAGAAGAAGGATCAAGGGAATGTTTGTGTGGCAATTTTCTGCTGAAAAACTGGTTTTGGTGTCGAATTTCTCATGGGAATTTTCTTGCATGTTTGTGAGGATTTGAAGTCGAGGAGAAGTGGTCAGGTTTGGGACTTTTTCTGCGGAAAATATGCAGTCTCCCTGGACTCCTTTATCCATTGTTGCACTCAAAACAGATTGCGGATTTAATATACATGGAAAAGTGAGAAAGGCTCCTTACCCCAGTGGTAAGGTGGGGCAGTTCTCGCCTGGCTGCCCACACCCGAGGGCTCAATGAGGTCCCAGCCCCCTTTAGCTGAGGTACCCAAAAAAAATACACATGGAAAATTGCACTGTGGATTTCACATGCTGTAAATCCATGACTGTTTCAAAATGTGCCGTGAAACTAAATGGAAAGAACTCACCCAAAGATTGCTCCCTTTGCTCGAAAGCTTTTCGTAAGTGCTCTAATGGTTTCTTTTATTGTGCTCTCTCAAAGAGTTGATTGTTCTTGATTTATGGTTCCTTCTTTGCTCCAAGTTGTTTTCTCCTCCTATGTGGGAGAGGTGAAGGGTGATTATTGGTGAGTTTGCAGGAGATTGAGGGCCCAGGTTAAGTGTAGAGTCACAGGGAAAAAATTCTCAAAATATTCAGGATGTCAGGGCTGGCACCTAACACTTGTGCGCTAGATTCTACATTCCGGATCCTAATTGAATTTTCCAAGTATCATTAGGTTTCCTAGTTGAGGATGAACAATGATATGCTAAATATTGGTGCTTATGCATTGTCTTATGTGCCAGACATTGTGTTCCGATTTTTAGAAGGAAACAAGACAGTGAACAGGCAAAAGTGGCTCCTACTGGAAATTTTAGGTCTCATAACAATTGCCAGACCCTGCATCCCTTGTTTTTCACGAAATTCAGGGGTAGGCGCGTAACAGTTATAATCCTGACCTTCACCTTGTATTTCAACAAATGCAGGGGTAGGCACATAGCAGTTATGTATGCCTCTGATCTGCACCTCCATGTGTTTTTCAGTTAAGTGTGGTATGAGCAGTGTTTTGGGTCACAATAACTTGGCACTATGGTGTTCTTGATCTTTCCCCATAGATCAAGGCAGGACAGTACCTTCACTACACAAACCTATGATCTTGGATGCTCCCCATGGAAAGGAATGCACTCTGCAACACAGTTACTGAGAGCATTTCTACTACATAAACTCGAGTTTTACTCACATTCATGTGCATCCTACCTGCGGTAGATGATAGTTGTCATTACAGCTATCATTGAAGCCTTATCCCATCTGTTGTGAGTTTTGCTTTGCCACCTTATCCTATCCTTACAGATTTATGGATTGGTTGCTCTTTTGCAAATATTATTGTTGTTCTGTTCAACAGTAAAATCACGTCTCCAAGTTTTGATTTACTGAGGGTGTATTTATGCCAAATTTCAAACGTTCTAGTATTCCAACATTACGGTGGTCATTCATTCTGTAGTGATCATTTTAATTATTTTGACCCGTGATTCTTTTTTCTGCATTGGGATTTGGTTGCAGGGTCCCAGGAAGAAAATTCTTCTAGCACTGGAATCCCAAGCCTAGTATTGAACTTCAATTGGTTCTGTTCTAATGCTGGAGGCCTATCTGTCCAATCCCTGAATGAGTTGCATTGCAGTGTATGCATGCACCCATCCATCAGCCATTATGAGCCGTGAAGGTAGCTTCTTTTATTTTGTTCTGATTGTTTGCTTGTCTGGCCAAAAGCGCCTACCGAACTGACAGGTTAACAGTGCGTGGCTTAAACTTCTACCAGACAAGCCCAGCCAAAAATTTGAGGGGCATGCAATGGAAATTGTATAACAGTGAGTGTATTTAATGGCATTTTCAATTTGAGTAATTAACCTTGTTTATTCTGAGTATGAATATTTTATCTAATCTTTCTTTCTTTAGAACATTGAACGGCTTGAGTAGCACCATTATCTTTTGTGATTGAGATATCTCTGTAATTGACACTGTTAGACTTTCACCGATTCAAATCATCTTTATTATGTGTACCTTAATCCATGGACCTAAGATTGGCCAAAATGAGTTATAAAATCAAATATGCTGACCATTAAACTTTTCTTATTACGATGTCTCTCTGTGCACGTGTGATCTGTGTGTATGGAGTATGTGCATGTTTGACAGAAGGTGCAAGGGTTTGGACTGTCATCGTAGTATAATCTCATCTAATTAGGGTCAATTGCTTTATGGCTGATTATTAAATATCATCCGATTCCGATTCTCTCAGGCAAAACTATGCTCGATGATTGTACTCATACTATCACAGGATGGAGCAACTTAAACGGGCCTGTTTCATGGCAGAATTGGGTGTAAAATAGGAATATAATTGCTGGCCTGGCAATAAGAAGAATTGCAACTGGATTTCGACCATGGTTGGCACAAAACTTTAATACAGAAGAGATGGTGAAATTCATGCAAATTCTGTAGAATCTCTAGAATACATACTCTAATGCAAAACAAGGAATGTTCAGACGGAAGAATGGCTCTGCTTTCCACCGAAGAATCTCTAAGTTCCACTTTGCTATTACACTGTCCCTAAATGATGTAATAGTAGGCTTGTGCCAGGTTGTTGGGTTAGGGTCAAGTTGAAGGCCGATCCATTGGTGGGTCTGAAAGGCTAAAGATGGACAGCCTTGTTTCAGAACATTTAAGCCTGCCGGCAGAAACAAGTGCAGGTGAAAGCATTACGGCTCTTTTCGTATTCTTGGCTGTTTGGTTGGAAGTTTGAGCATGGGGATCAGTATGAGAAGTAAACAAAAAATAAAATTGTAATGCAGGGTGTGTCATGCAGCCGGGAGTTCCATGCTTTCCATAGATCACAATGAAGATGGCCCATTCTAATTCAATCTACTCCAGTGAAATAACTTTCTATTCAGGAAAATAAAGTGGAACAACAACTTAGGACAGATCAAACGGCTTGTGCATCTATGAGGACCAGTTCTATACGTCTGTAAGAGTATGAGGAGATGCACAGATGAAACAGATGCCAAATTGAAGAGAGATTTCGGTGGGCAGGCTGCTACTAAGCAATCGGCACGTGGGCCACAGCCTGAGCTTGCATGTCCTTTTAACCTGCATGGGGAGCCATTTTGTACGGTTATTATTTGCAGCTATTTGTAGTTTTGTACTCAAAAGAAGGTTTGAGACGTTTTGGTGCAATGGAAATGGTAAAAGTCTTGGGTGCACGGGGGAACCAAAGGGGGGCTGGCAGGGGGCATACCCCCCAAAAATGCAGAAAAGCCCTTTTAGCTTTTCATAATTTTCTTAGTTTTTTACATATGGCCCCTCCAAAAATTTTCAGAAATACCCTTATATATTTTGAAAACTATATTTATTTTTTATGTGTCCCTCTCAAAAAAATCTCTCCACACTATGGCACCCCCCAAGGAAGAATTTCTGGGTCTCACCCTGCTTGGGTGCCATGAGTGATAACGTAGATTAGCAGCCACTTTGTGTAGATTAATTTTTTTATTTCCCAGGGTATTTCTTGCCCAGCCTTGCCTTAGGAGCCTCTGGCCCTGAGCCCGAGGGACTAGGGACACTCAGATTCTCGACATCTGAAAACCAATCCCTAGAGACACATGCAAACCCTGCTATCTACATGAACCAGGTAAAACTATGGGAGTTGGCCAATGGAGGTAGGTGGTAAACACAAGACCTCTCTGCTTCTTGAGGCAGAGAGTCCTTGGTCAACTGAGCTACCACTTAATGATTCTTGTGCATAATTGCCAGAGATTAGATCCGTCTCCAACTTGGACCTGCTTCGGTAGGACCTACACTGGGTAATAAGTTTTTTTTACTCAAAAGAAGGGAGAGAGAGAACCATCTTCAACAACCATAGGGTATAAATGCTGGTTTTCAAACCGCAAGTTTATTAGAACTAACTATATTCAAAATAAATATAGATCCATCCTCCCAACTAGTATAATGGTATTGTCCTTCAAAAAAAAAAAAAATCAGCCTTACCAGTCACATTAAAATAGATAAACAATCCGAATCAACCAATTAAAATAGGAACGAAAAGTGCTAATCTAAGTTTTAGAAAAATATGAAGAGACAAATGCCCTAACATTGGAAGCTGATGCGCTCACTGGGACTGTTGGTTTGATTAGGACCCCACTTTTGGGCCTAATTACTGCAGGTTGCATGAGTGACTCCTTTACCACTGTAAGTAGAAACAAAAAGTAACAGATATAATATCTAATTAAAAAAAAAGACAAATTTCCTATTGCACAGACAGTCAAGCACTGGAAAATGGAAGAAAATGTTCTAGCTGAAGATTTGATTGATTGATTGTTTCAAGGGTTTTTAAAGCTAGTGTCCTCCATTAATTCTTTCAAGATTGTAATCCAATCACATTTAGCGAGTAAGATACTGGAATAAAAAAAGTTAAATGAGTTAAAATACTTTGATTGCATGTGAGTAAAAATTACAGCAAGAGAATGTGCTAAGCTACACTTTTACAACCATACCAAAACTGGGTCATGTGATCACTATGATGAGATTTTCATAGTCATACCTGGCGTTCAGAGCCTCCCCAGAGCACACCTTCCTAATAAAAGGTGTCCCACGGGACTTCATTAGAAATCCTTTAGGTCAATGGCTCCAAAGGCAAGGGTATATAAACAATGGATAATGGTAACAAAACATGGGCTCATCCTACTAGAGACGTTCTATCTTCTTTGCAGTCTCAATAATATTAGGGCCTCTTTCAGGGTAGGTTAACTTTAATAGCTTCTCAAGTTGAACAGCTGCTGCTTCAGATAAGCATTCTTCTTCTGCAACACATGCCTCAGTAGGAAGAGCAAATAGAACCTTGTTGACATCTTCCTCAAGCTCGAGGTAGAACAGTTGGCTGAAGACCTGAAAATCAGTAGTGTGTCATTACTTACAAGTATTTGGTCACTGATTTTGTTGGATGGCTCTGGAGGAGTTAAGATAGTTTTATGATGCATAAAAACATATACACTGAATGTCATTCATTGAATAGGGCTGTCTTAAAATATGCTCTGACGAAAATAACTAGGCTGGATAATGCCTAAGATAGGCCGGTGTATGAAACAAATGGCCAGCAATGATGATTTTGTTGGATGGCTCTGGAGGAGTTAAGATAGTTTTTTGATGCATAAAAACATATACACTGAATGTCATTCATTGAATAGGGCTGTCTTAAAATATGCTCTGACGAAAATAATTAGGCTGGATAATGCCTAAGTTAGGCCGGTGTATGAAACAAATGGCCAGCAATGATGCCAAGATACAACATGTATACAGCAGGGATACACCATAGACAAGGCAGGGACACAGATTTCTCATATAGAAAGTGAAGTATAAGATACGATAGGACATGATAAGTTGCGCATTTTTAAGTATCTGTGCATCATACATGTACAGCCAAGCCTTTTCCACTGTCCATTTGGATAGGGCCATGTCCATGTTATTTTTGTTTTGGCAAGGCATTTAACTGGTTGGGGCTCATTGATTAATGATTACTTATGCACACAGGGGACATTAGTACACTTCTACACTTAAAAGTATGTGATTTGTATTACCACTTTCATTCTTGATACAATCATCTCCCTGAGAGCTGTAGATCTTGAGACCAAATTAATGACAAAGAGACCACTTTCAGAAAGAGACTCCCTCACAGACAAAAGAAAAGACTCTTCTGTAAAATCTGATGGAGGACATGTCAACCCAGAACTGCAAGGAGAATGGCATCATGAATACCCAAATTTTGTAAGACAAAACAATGCAGGACTGAAGAAAGATAGCAAGACAAACAAAAGATGCTTGATTGACATAAGTAGTGTCTTTCAGTTCAGCCAATAACATCTGAATAGAGTCTACCTTTTGATAATCTAAATTTCAGCTGGTGGGCTCGATGTTTTAAAAGTAGAATCCTCCATTGAATTGGTGAAGGCTAAGGTCCGCTCAAACTGGGTCCAACTGGTGGTTCATTCCAGTTGAACCATGACATCATAATTGTATGATAAATAATTTTAAAAATAAAGATATTCTAAAAATATAATTAAATCTAAAGAAGTCACAACAAAAATTTGAAAATAATGGTTCAAATTTCATCAAACATTTTGAAAATTAAAAACTTAAAGGATACAATTAATAAAAATTTGAACTTCTAAATTAGTTTTTCAATGTTTTCCCCCACATTCATTCAGTGGCCCATTTAAATAAGTTTGAACAGTTCAAAGGTTGAACTACAATGTTCACACAGTTCTATTAAGGGCATTCGGTTTTGTTTGAACCAAATCACATGTGGTTCAGGGCCTTCAGGCTCAACCGGGTTGGACCAGCCAGTTTGATCCAGTTTTAAAAACATTGGGTCGGCTCGAAAAGAGACTGGCCATGTCATAATATCTTCCTAATTGGAGGAGCCAAAGCTATCAAATAGGTGGTTTGCAAATGGAAACTGATTATAGGCTATAACCACTGGTCACATTTTATGAGGGCAAAATTGGTCATAAGAGATTATCCAACAAGGAACTTCTTGAGATCTCCCATCAACAATAGTGCCCTGCATATGAACAGTCTGGGTCACAAAAGGTTGGCCTCATATAAAGAGTGAATGTTACAATCAATCGCCGTACAAGTAAAGGTATAAAAGAAACAACTGTAGGAAAAATTTACCTCACATCAGATGATACAATCAATCACTGTATGAGTTTAGGTATAAAAGCAACTACTGTAGGAAAATTTTACCTCACATCAGATGAATCCGCATCAATGATGAGTATATCAATTTTGTTACTCTTCTTTCCTTTTGGAATAGAATCAATGCCACGTCCATTCACTGAAGACAAACATTCTTTGAAGGAAACTTCACCACTTGCCATAATTTTAGAAGATTTTGCACTATTTGCTACCTCTCTTACAAAATGGATACCATCAGCAACATGGACCTACAACATGACAAATAATGTGAAAAATGATGAAACAATGGTACTTCTATTTTACCAAGACGATGGTTAATACAAGACACAGCATAGAGGTATCACCTAGTGGCCTCACCATAAGGAAGACAGTTTATTAACTATATATGAAAAATAATCCTCATTAAACATGAACAGTCATCTGATAAAAAAAAAAAAAAACAGAACAGTAATGTTTGATGGCTCTCTCTCTCTCTCTCTCTCTCTCTCTCTCTCACACACACACACACATCTAATAAAAAAAACTATTTCTTATTGCGAAGACATGTCACTTACACCCACTTCTCCTGTATCCAACCCTCATTATGTTAATGGAAGTATTTCATTATTCCCACCATCTCCATATAACAAGAGTTGAGAATTGGAGAAAAAATTCAGAAAACAGAAAATATAGGGTTCTCAGGTTCACAGTGCCGAGTCACCTATGAGTAGGAGTAGTTTTCATATTTATATGATTGAGTAGTGGGTGCAATTATTTGTAGGAGTGGTGGATGCAGTTGTGGTAAGTTGTGTTAGTTGAAGAGAGTGGGTCAAATTGTGGTAGTTATAAGTGCATGTATCTTGTATTTAAAGATGGCAGAGATTCATGAAAGAGATATCCTATCTTCTAGCAACCTTTTGTTAAGTTATTGGAGGTTCCAAGCTCCCTGCAAATTGAACCTACAAATTTTCTTGTACTCTTTAAAAAAATAGGGTGAAAGAAGAAGTGTGCACATAACATTTGGTATCAGAGCCAGGCATTGCAGAACTACGACTTGAGCGAATAGAGATGGAGATAAGTTCCTTGGTTGCAATACAAGAATGGATACTTAAGGAAATGCAAGAGATGTTCGTTGCAATGAACACCAAGTTCGATAGCTTGTTGGTGAGTCAAACTTTGGAACACAGAGAAAGCTCTTTCAACCAATATAAAAATGGTGGAGGACGAACTACGAAGCAATAACTACTTTGGGGAAGGACATTCCGGTATGTATCAACCCAAGTTTGTTAAACTTGATTTTTCCCGTTTCAATGGAGGGGAAGATCCAACAAGCTGGGTTTGTCACGGGCGCCAATTCTTTGACTTCCATCAAACCCTAGATGGAAAACGTGTTCCATTAGCTTCCTTCCATTTGGAGGGTGATGTTCAACTATGACATCCAATTTTAAAGAAAAAGGATCATGACTTTGGTTACTTAAACTCCAAAGAAGATTCTCAATCGTCGGATGGTTAAATGAAAAAATAGACGTTGGAAGTTCTCATACAATGTCAAGGAATAGATCTTGAAGATACCATGTGGGTTCCATTTCGGGCTTTTGAGGAATGTTATCTAGATTTCAACCTTGAGGACAAGGTTGTTCCAAGTGGGGAGGAATGATATGGCCTTGCATTACACAAGCATGATCATTCCTACGTGGGGGCCATATGGCAGTAGGAGAGTTATGAGGAGTTACCCATGAGGTGTGGGTAGTTGGTCTTGAGTCATGGGGTATGTAATATCCTGAGTTACCTGGGCCCAGGATTAGGTTGGCCCAGGTAAGACCCTTAGTTGTTTTCTTATTATAGAATAGGAAGTTGTCTCACGTGTGTGGTTTTTAGAAAGAAAAGGTGAGGAGTTGTATGACAACTCTAATTAGAAATATAAGGGAGACTAGGACTCTGCCTCATCCTTGTGTATAAAAACAAACCAACGACCCTCTTATGGTATTTTATTCTTCTTCTTTTGGAGAAATTCTGAGAGAGAGAGTTTGGTGTGCTGAAATTCAGGAGAAGAAGAAGAAGGCAATCACCGGCGGATGTCCTATTCGCGTCCAACGATCTCGTATCAAAGGTGAGTGGATATTCCTTCTTACTAGATCGGATGATTTCTTTCGATGAATGATAATGGAGCATGGAATAGCTCTGTTACATGTATTGTGTGCAGAAAACGTGTCTGTGATCATGAATTGATTGCAATTACTGTCTTTGGATCATGAAAGTCTTGATAAATTTCTTTGACAGAAGTGTATAAACTTCATAGAGAGCTCTCAGGGTCATTGTGTGCTGAGATCAACTTGATAATGTAGTTCCAGGCTTTAGACGTCAGCATTAAGGCTTACGTTTGGGAGTAGTGGGACCACCTGGTCCACTTGATCAAGGATTTGATCCATGAATCCTGTAGTGAACCCATGGTCGACCCTTGAGGACCTGGACCCAAGAGGAGTGGACCCCATCTGGGCCCTCATCCAATTGCTTTGATGCAACACAGGCGATAGTTGCTAGGATTACAGGTTCATGTCGTTAGGCCCTACTGGGACCCACCTGGTCACCTGATTGGAAATCAGGTCCAGTCATCAGGTGTGGGACCTATGGGCGATCTTGGAGAAGTGGGACATCTGGGTTTTGGGCCAGTGGGTCCCACTGTCCAAGAGGGTTAAAGAATTCCAGGTGTGAGTTTGACGGAAACAGGGCTTCAGGTCGACATGGACTGTGGGACCCATTGACTGATCTGATCTCCACATCTTGAAGGGCGCCCATGGGCGACCTGGCTGATGGTGGTCCCATGTGGAGTGGGCCCCATCTGCCGCACCATCCAGAAACTTCAAATCTAGGATCCGTGAGGCTTGTCCATGAATTTCTTTGTGCTTGTTAAGACAGTGGGGCCCAGTAGGGATGCCTGATGATGAATCAGAACCATGGGACTTAATGTAGGGCACTGGCCGACCATAGAGATCAGGTCTGATCATGTATTCTTCAAGTGGGACCCACTGGATGACACATAAATGTGTTCTGACGTGTAATACTAGGTTGTATATGTATTCTGTACATGGAATCGAGGCTTGAGTGGGGACTTATAGATGGGGGCAGCCCTATACTTGGTGGGAAATTACTATATAAACCTTCCATCTAAATTATGTAAGGTTCTGTGTAAATATTATTAAACTACATGGACTATGATTAATTAACTGTGACTAAATATAGGAACTGTGATTGATTATTGTTGTGTAAGGTTGTGTTATAATATAGTGTGGGCCGCCCCTATACCAATCAATACTAATTATGATTAGAAGTGGGGCAGCGATCAATAAATTGTGTAAGGGTTGGATCCACACTATTGTTTGTGTAAACTATTAATATAACGAAATCTGGTTGTTATGTGATTATGAGATATTGTGCACTTGGTCCCCGACGTGGGATGTTGGACTTAGTGTCCGGGCCGTTATTGGCGGCTGGTCCTTGTGAACGTGTCTGATGAAACAGGGTCATGGTGACCGGTATACATGTATACGATAAGCCTTGGAGGCGTGGTAATGTGCATAGGCACGAATATGTTTATGAATGTTCTTTTAATGGTAATTGATTTATGTATCCAGATTTGTTGTTTATGCGATATTATGTTTTATGCTGTTTGTGTAATTGGGAAAATTCATTCACCAGTAATACTGATGTTGTGTTGCCCCCTTCAGGTAATCACATTGCGGGTGGGGCAGAGCAAAACGATATTCAGCACGTAAATTTTGGCATGCGTGGCTGACGGGAGAGAACGAGAAATATTCAATTAATTGATAAGGGGATTAACCCTTGTTTAGGGATTTTATTTTATGTTTTAAGACATCTTGAACTGAATTAGAATATGGAATTTGGTTTACTCAGAGATATCTGATATTGTTCGACATTCATAATTTAATTAAAGTTATATTTTGATCTAAATGCCTGATTCCTTGTGGGAGTCATTTGATGAATGCATGGTGAATATTTACTAAATAATCACGATCCAGAGTCCGACAGGGCCTCGGAATTTGGGTCGTGACAAAAGTAATGGGTCATGGGGGGTTAGTTGGTTTACCTATGAGTAGTGGTAGTTTTCATATTTATATAAGTGTGAGTAGTGGGTGCAGTTATTTGTAGGAGTGGTGGATGTAGTTGTGGTAAGTTGTGTTAGTTGTAGAGAGTGGGTCAAATTGTGGTAGTTATAAGTGCATGTATCTTGTATTTAAAGATGACAAAGATTAATTAAAGAGAGATCCTATCTTCTAGCAACTTTTTGTTAAGTTATTGGAGGTTCAAGGTTCCCCCAAAGTGAACCTACAAATTTTCTATTACTCTTTAAGAAAATAGGGTGAAAGAAGAAGTGTGCACATAACAGTAGACCTCCTATTAAAGTCATACTCATTCACAGTGGAATCCATCAGATCAGTGATCTTGATTACTCAAAGGTCACCAAATGCACAGAAATCAGGACTTCATAAGCCAACGGTACACTAACAAGAGGCTTCAGATCCATATATTATTGTGGTATCAGGAGAAGTATTTAAAGTATTTAAAGTTACATGCATCTAGAGTAATGTACATTTATTCCACACAGCCTTGCACATCCCCAAAGACTAATGAGGAAATCAAGCCCATTACGCAAATCAGCATGCATTGAAAAGAATTTGATTAATAGGTCCTCCATGCTTGAGCCAAATAAGCTATGAGTATGGCAGAACATTGGCCTGTGAAACATGGCTCGAGTGAAAATATGGAAGA
This sequence comes from Persea americana, assembly GCA_029852735.1. NCBI lineage: Eukaryota > Viridiplantae > Streptophyta > Magnoliopsida > Laurales > Lauraceae > Persea > Persea americana. Next base: position 91,503,290 of record CM056810.1, read on the forward strand.
TTTAGCATTTAGATATTCAGAAAATGTTGCTGTAAAATGTTCTCATCCTGATGCTGACAGCGAGAACTTAGTAAGCATAAAACAAGGCGAGAATAAGACAGGAATAAAAGACACAAAGTAATAATATCAACGAAGCATCTAAAAAATCTCACTTTAGAGTTAAGATAATGGTAGCTAAATCCTTGGTTCGGAATCTATGTAGGCGGCAAAAATTTTATCGTTTGACAATTGACATGAAGCCCAGAAAAGATGCTTAACTAAAAAGGCAATCCATATGAACATCTTACTGACTGTTGCACAGAAATGACCATGAGTTCGTATGTGCAGTCTTAACATTTGGTGACTCAGACCAGGAAGCTACTTCATGAATGCCATACCTCAAAAATCTTACTCAGGAAAATCCTGAACTTCTGATTGGCAACTACAAATAAATGGTCAAAAAGGGAACACAACCTAAGAATGGTCCACAGTAAGCATTTAAAAAATGTATAATATCTGATGGCAAGGAGCTTTTTTTTTTTTGGTAAAGGATGGCAACAATCTTAAAACCAGGGTAACTGATGCGATATTGCCCCATTCAAGGAGGTGATAAATCTAGAAATAACTATTCAACTAAATTTAATTTTAAGGAATGCCAGAAGACGATCAACAGAGACATAAAACAAAAGAAAGCGACAAATGGAAATAACCTTCAACTTCCCATCCTCTGCAAAGCCAAAATGGTCTTCTGCCAGGTCTAAAACAACAGGATCTAATTCCACCACCTGCACGTGTAACAAGAAGTTTAGCAGTTTCAGACATAAGCAGCTCTAGATTTCTGATCCGGTAGGATGTGTAGTATAGTTTCCTGGCCCGTGGGTCAACCAAACTCAGCTAGTTAATGAGCCCAGTAGACGAGGCAGGTCAGTGATTTTATTTAACAATAGCATATAAATATATACATTCTGTATTAAATCTATTAAAATATGTAAAAGAATTAGCAATTTTTTCTCTCAAAAATTCGATTTCCAGTTGTATTCAAGTATATTTTAACTTCTAAGATTCTGCTGACGGAAAAAGCCTACTTACAATGTTCGTTTCTTATAATACATAGGAATCAATGTGCCATTAAGTTGGCTGGGTGAAATCGGCCAAACCAGGACAAGTCAAGCCAGGTTGTTTCAACCCGCTAGGTTGATTCAGACTCATCCAAACCAAGTTTAACCCCACCGTCACCAAGTACGTGAATGGTTCTAGTCAACTTGAGTTAGGTTCCTAGTCGACCCATTGAGTCAGAGAACTACAGTGTGCAGTGTTCAACCATTTCAATATAAATATAAAGGAACTCATGGTTCAATGGTCCTGAAAATTGACAGATGGGCCCATTATATTTGATGGATATCCAAAGAATCTTCCATATTTTCACTTTTTCCTTGAGTTGTAAACTTGTAATGTTCTTTTACTGTCTATTGGAGGCTGAGTATTGTGTTGCAAGATCTTCAAATTTTGATTATTTTTTGGACATCATCTGACATCTATGGTGCTTCCCACCATAAGTTAAATCATTGAGCTATGGACAGATGGGGATACTAGACAAGTCCTATCACTCCAATTCCACATGTAATTGCTTGAATGAAGGATGTGCACCAGAAACGTACCTCGATGTCTAAAAAAGGCATGGATCTGTGGAGAAACATTGGAAGAAGACCGGCTCCAAGACCAATTATAATTGTTTTCAACTGAAATGTACAAAACTCAAATGTTTTTAGCAACATAAAATGGAATAACCTATGTAAAATTTCAAAAAAAAATAAAAATAAAAATCAGTGGCTAGGCTGTTATATCATTTCCTCGCCGCAAAGAAGCCTTTTATTAAATCTTTGCAACCCACTTCACATAAGGTACTCAGCAATTGCGATCCTTACTGTTCTTCCGGACGAGGCCACAGTTTCCAGATTAGAAGCTATCAACATGAACCCAGCAACGATCCCACTATGATAAGAACTGGCAAGGAAGCTATGGTCGATCTTCAGATTGTTTCCAGATTCTAAATGGACAAAGAAGTTGGAAGAAAAATTACAAAGTAAAAGAACTGCAATCAACAGTCATGCTAATTAATATCTGTAATGGGAAATTTCAAAATTAAACAAGTGACTAACTAAGAAGTGCCTCATGAAAATACTTGAAGTCAAATATGAGAAGTGCCTCATGAAAATGCTGATAGCAGAATCAATAAAAGGTCCTGTCCAGATGTAAGGCCCCAAATTCATGAGTTGAAAATATCTTGACCTGCCATCATCACATCTAATACACCCAGGTATTTCTACAAAATCCCAGCATACTGGTAATGACAGGATAAGATGGCGACACTGGTACTACCGGATACTTTACCATATAGGATACTGACACTGGTACCAGATGCTTTACCGTATTGGATGCTGATACTGGTACCAGATACTTTATTGTACTTATAGGATATATTTTCACCATATTCCAATGCACTAGGTTCATTAATTTCAAATTCTTTCCACTTTCTTTCTCAAGGGAAAAATTTATGAAGGGAATGCAACAAAGACTTCTTGTATGATTTTATGAAATGCAATAGTTTAAATATAGAACTGTTCTAGAGAACAACTGACAATACTCTCAGGAGTGATAACTATTAATGTCCAGTTTTGCATGAAATTTGTCTTAGTTTCCTTCTAAACTAGGAAATGAAGTAGTGGAACGCATGTGTAATGGAGGGTTCTATGCATACATGAAACTTTCAGCAGACTTCTAAACAAATGAAACTTTGGTTCAAGCTCTCTAGCTCTCTGCAAAAGGTATTAGTCATTCTCCCTTCCTGGTGCTGACTCCTAACCACAAGCGTAAGTGCAGTCTCCAGACTCCTCACCACATCAATCAGTCAGTTCTTAATCTTCTTTTAATTCCCATATACATCACAAAACATCTGCAAGATGCTCTGATGAATACTAAACAACAGGAACTGAGTAGAGATTGACTTGAAGACACCGATTCGAGATCTAGAATAAGTATCAGCAGCTTACAAAGGGAAAGACTGAGCCCAAAACAACCCAATTTATGTGTCCCCATCCAGCAGCAGCTAGCGCATGAACATGTTCAAGATATTAGGAAAGAAATTAATAAAAACATGGGAAATTTAGTTCCCCAACATAGTTAGGACAAGGCTTAGATGATAATGACGATGATGATGGGAAATTTAGTTGAATACGGTTTTATTTTCATTCATGACATCAGAATAGAGAAAGATCTAGTGTCTGCGCACCCGGAAGGTAGATGCAGTAAAAGAATCATTAATTAGATTACTAAAATACTAAAGTTTCATCAAATTTGCCATAATTTTGAATGAAATTTTTTTTTATGATTTGTTCCATTATTCCTTATAGATAAAATGTTTCCTTTCAAGCTTTAGATAGCAGAATGCTAAAAAGGGGAGTAATTATAACGGAAAGATAAAAATAAAATTGCACTTGTCAAAAAAGATTGTGTAATATTTATTTGGTCCTGAAGATACAAATTGTATAAAAACCAGATGTTCTACATGACAGAATGTGAAAAATATTTCTTCTCTAAGTGTACAATATAGAGCAGACATGCATATCATTACCTAATGCTACCGGCATGTGAGAATTAGTTTTCCTCTGGCTCCTCCTTTTGGATTTGGAGATGTTTTTCCTCCTACCTGGATCTCGAAGACCTTTTTGAGAACTCCCTTCTTTTGACACTAATGCTTCTGACTGCACCAAGCCCAAGCTTCTTTCAAAGGTGAGGCGCCGGAACATTGAATCCTTTGGTGGAAAAGGGTCATTACCATGATCATTGACATTTTCATAGATCACATCCTCAACAATTATATTCCCAGTCACAGATGATGTAACCTAGAAAACACACACAGATGAGAAGAAAGGCCGATTATGATAAAAAGTTTAACGCAAGCTCTCCTTTTTATAAACAACAGGGGATACAATTGGACTGGAAAGAGGAACATTGCAAAACTTCTGCCTTCTGACTGAATGATTTATTATTTCAATACTGCATAGGAATCAACACTGTACTTTGCAATATTTCCACCTTCACAATTGGAAATAATCAACACAACAATAGTATATATTGGAAAAGCAAAAACTCACTGAACCATGCAAGAATTTATCTTAAAAATTGAGCAGCCATCCATAAAACAACAGTTATGCATGCAACAATGTCATATTATGCACACTTCCAAAAGCTGAAATTATGAGTACACCTCTCCATCAAGTTAGGACAGAATTTTCCTAATCAATAGTATTAATTGCAATCACGTATGCAAAATATCAAGGAAGCATTATGCCATCGTGGGTACAGGAATATGAGGTTAGATAAGCAACCCCTCCCCAGGTCCTACACAGGGTCAATATTTGTAAATAGCACACCACAATCCGGCAATTCAGACGACTGATCTGGAGGCAATATAGATAAATGTCATCGTCATCATCATCATCAAAGCCCCATCCCACTATGGATGGACTATCTTGCAGCCTAGATTGGAAAATCCTAATATCCAGTCCATGACTTTTCTCATATTAAATGTAGATGACAAAAGAGCAGTTGACCTAAATTTCATGGATTCTGCGATTAATTAGGCCCTTGATTATTTGGATCGATTTGGTTGATCAAAAGGCCTTTTGATCCATTTCAATTAGGGCCCAATCAGGAAAGGGGGCTCAAATCTAAAATTGGATGATCAAGATGGACTTAAGATGGGTCTCAAATTGGAAAATAACTATGCTGAAATTAATGGGAACCCAAATCAATTCCTTAAAAATCCAATTAGACAATCTAATCAAACCCAACTCATTCCTAACCAAGCCCACCATGGACGTATAGAGCTGGCACATGTTCACACCCCATTCACTAATTCTACAAGCACAAAACATGGGGCCCACAGCCTATATGATGTGGCATGCCCAATGACTTCCTCTGCAACAAGGATGATATATGGAAACTTTTTTTTTTTTTTTTGAAATGGTTACTTTCATTAAAGCAGCAAACAGTACACAAGAATAATACTGACTTGCTCAAAAAGATGCACAAGAAGGACAGAACAAAAGAAAGAGACCCACTAAACAAAACTACATAGACTCAACATAATAGGAAGCAATCTCCTTCCAATGGTGCATATTCTGATCTATGGAGAAATCTTTGAATAACAGACTGATGGACACCCACAGAGCCACTAAAAACTTAGTTTTCTCCACTAAACATCTTTGACTAGTTGAAACCCCTTCAAAACATCTGGAATTCCTCTCCTTCCAAATTGTCCATAAGACTACCAGAAAAGACAATCTCCACAATTCCTTGCCTCTAGGGGCCCCAGTTGGGGCTTTCCATGCCTGGAAAGGATCCAAAAGGGAATGAGGGAAAACCCAGGAGCAATCGAACCACTCTACCACCGATCTCCAAATATATGGAAAGTTTCCAAAGAAAGACTATAGAGATGGGTAGACTTTCTAAAATATAGAAGGCAACGAAAAAGAAGCAAGTGAGATCAAATCTCCAACCACATGGGCATCTAATTCAAATTTGAATCTCTTTAGAAACTCTCTATTTTTCATTTTCTTGGTTCTTTGTAAGTCAAGTTGCAGTAAGGACTTATATTTAGTACTCTTTCCTTTATTAGTTAGATAGGATGGATGGTATGATTAGAAGTATATTAGGGCTTTCTTTTATGAGAGAACATTATAAAAGCATAAGCATGTGGCACTTCCAACCCCAAGTTGGACCTTTGATATTTTTTCTCAAAAAAATTGCATGGTTAGCAATTCTCTCTCTTCTCCATTGGTTTGATTTTTCTCTCAAGGATTGAAGACCTAACAAGTGATGAATTAGCAATTTGGGGTAAGCAATCCTCTACTTTCACTCCTCGTTTTGCTTATTTGATTGTTAAGCCGGCTCAAGTTGATTGGGGAGTTTTCTGATCGATCAAGATTCCCTGTTTGGCTATGATAGATAGTCCAATTTGCAAATAGAGACTATGTCAATAGACAAGTCCAACATATCTTTTATAACCATCTATTTGTAGCCCTGTTGGGAAGTCCCACATCCCATATCACCTAAATCTTGAGTTGGACAGGGTTTCCTATACCTGTTTGGACCTTCCACCTATCAGCCTAAGCTTTTGAGTTTGTATATGGTATTAGAGCGGGATTCTTTTATTTTTGCGTAGCCCACGTGCCAAGCCCGTCCATGAATTCTGTTGGGCCTGCATGTGAAAGGAAGTGTTGGGAAGTCCCACATCCCACATTGCTAAAAGTCCTGAGTTAGACAGCGCTTCATATACCTATTTGGGCCTTCCACCTATCAGCTTAAGCTTTTGGGTTGGGTACTATGGTCAAGGAAAATTTTAATTCCTCAACTGAGATGGGCACAACTACTCAATGCAGCATGACTCCAGCGCAGAAGATCCTCCAAACAGCAAACTCTGAAGATAAAGATAGGATATAGCAAGCAATTGATATCACCCAGGTATGATCATGTTAATTGTTACCGAACAGTATTGAAGATAAATGGGTGGGTCCAGAACAGGAATGAAAACAGCAGAAGGAAAAATAGAGGTATGATGTTTAAAGTTGTTAAACCTGCTGAACAATGTTCCGCTCCTTGACCCCATCATTGTCCATCATGAACCTGCATTTAGAACACAATTTAACAATAAAAAATTTGATACTTGGTATTGCTACCAGTCACTCAATAACTGATACAACAAGGCCTGAAATGGTAAATGCTATAGGTACTGTACGGCAAACCTGTGCAACAAAAAGTAGTGTAATAGGACAATTTTTTTAGTTATAATCCATTGGGTCATTCAGCCAGCTGCCTCGTACAGTAGTTCAATCAAAATAGGTTCAACATATTGCTTTCATCACTTTATGCCTAATGGTATTACTCCACTTAGTCTAAAATGGAAACTCCAGAAAAGTAGTGCAGGCGATAATTGAAAGGACCTTGGAGGGTCTTCACTGTCCACATGCCAATGAGGTTTGCTTGCCCAAGATCTAGGCCAGTCAACATGTGGAAACACTGCAAGCTTGCCCTAACTCATTTGTCAAAACAAGCTGGGGACATATGTCTATAAAGAATGGATAGTTTAAAAGAAAAGCGACCAATAATGTACATCTTTAACTTTTATAAGCTCAAAGACCTTCACTTGCCTTTCTTTAGCGTTGAAGACTCTCATTTCACTCTTCCATACAAACCATATGTTGCCTGAAGTGAAATTTCGATAACATCCTACCTCTTCCTTGAAATGGACATAAGCCCCAAGAGGTAAAAGGCAAGCTTGTTTTGAGGCACCCAAAGGACTCAATAAATAAATAAACTTTTATCTAAACCTCCCTTACAAAATTACAATGCAAAAAAATGTGACCAATGTCCTCATTGTCACTAGTCACTACCACATGGATGACACGCTGAAGAAGTATCTGCAGTGGCTATTCTTCAAGGTTGTCCATTGTGAACACCTTTCCTGCCACTGCTGACCAACAGAAAGCTTCAACTTTAGGAGGAACCCTGCTGGACTATCAAGAGTGCATGGGAACGGCAGGGGAAAGGACGAAGGTGGAAAAGAAAAATGACTTAGTTGAGAACTTCCCCAACAGAAACCACTTCTATAGTCTCAGGTTCTAATCTTCTCTGCAAAGAAAAACACTGTTAAGTGTGGATAAAAGTCCCTAGGCGAGGCCATCATCATCATCGCCATCCTCTGATCCTTTATTTCTTTTCATTGCTACTTCAGGATATGTCAAAATCGCACCCAATCATAGGAAAAGAGGCGCCACATCATTGAGAATCCTTTACCTTTCGAATACCCTACAGCGGTCCACGCAGCATAGAGCAGAACAAATTCTGCTTTTACATTTTCATGGCATAAATAAATGAAACCCGAAAGATTGAGAATTAGGCAGTTTTACCTCAACAAATGACAGTCTTATATTCTGATGATATAATGAAGTCTACTTGTTCAATACTGTATAACCCTCTAAGCAATTTCTGGTAATAGCTAGAAAAAAGGACATATCTGAAGTCCCAATACAATTTAATGTATCTGTTCTCAATTTCCTTCAGTGCCAAACTCAAACAAGTAACAAAAAAATAATTAATTAAGAAGGAACCATACGGGAATTGAGCTCCATCATCAAGTTTTCCAGGGGCCAAACTCCTGACAAGTGGTGATAGATCCTTCTGAAGAAAGAATATCAAGCTCAAAATAATCAGAAAAACATGATCAACAGCATGGTAGCATCACATAGAGCTCAGCACCAACATAGAACAAGTCAAAGAAAATGTCACCTGGATGTCATCCATGCTGGCACGTATGTGTACAGAATCTAAGAAAACCTAACTTGAAAACAAATATAAATCAATTATTAAAAGATGCAATACAAGAATACCATGCATCATAACACGTATAAAAAAAGAATATCTATGCGTAGATTTTCTTTTTTTTTAATAGCAACACAATTTTATTTCGACAAAAAATTAACACCATTCAAGGACAAACAACCAAAACATTGGAGAGTTACCATGATTAGACGAGCAGCCTTTGAACTCTCAACTACAACCCATTGTCCTTCTTCTGAAGAGAAGAGCCATTCATGAGCCCGAGTCTGAAAACCAGCAACTGAGTTATGTATCTCATGCAGAAATACAACATTGATAAGACAAACCAATTCCCACACACCTATAAATTACAAAAACATAAACACTCTCAGTGAGTAGAAAACATATCCATCAATGGGCAGCAAGGAAGCAAACTCCAATACCCAGCATCCCTTTCCCTTTGTTTTTTTTTTAATATTATTTTTTTCCTTAGTTGAGCAAGATTATTGTGAAATTAATATATTAATAGAGAACCAGATACTAAGAGAACAAAACAAAATAGGTCAGATTCATTAAAGTACTCACATGTGCACTATTATGAACAAATAAGTACCGTAAAGACAGAATATATTAATAAAATTCATTGCTAAGGAAATTTATGAAACCCTTGCCACAACTTTTCTAGGAAAAGCTGTCAGCCTGTCACAACCCTAGAAAAAAGTAATTACAATCGATGGAGGAAAAAGCAAGCACATTCCAATCATTGCCATTGAAGGTAACTTTTGTGCTTACACTCTTGGTTGGGCCAACCGTTTTGACGTCTCCACTTGATGTGTATGCAATTGACAGAACTCAGGATATGAAGACGAGTTGATTTCTCCTTTCACAATGTTCTGAGAATGCTAATTGGGGTGGGGGCTCGGCTCAATTAACTTGCTAAGCTAGGAGTTTCAAGAACGTCACTAATGATGGGAAAGGGAGCTCTGCATTTTATTTTTCGATCTGACTAAGATTTCTCTATCCCTTGTTGTAATGCTGTCTTTTTGCTAATCCCTAAAGCACTTCCCTTTAGGAGCTTCTTGTAGAGTAGTGAATTATTTGAAGTACTTACTCATAAATTATTCAGAATTCCTTTCTAAGTAACTTTTTCTGTTAATGATATTATGATCTTGACCGTAATTTAAAAAAAAAAAAAAAAATGATCTGGATTTTGGAGCTTCTTGCAGTGCAGTGAATTATTTTAAGTATCTGCTCATATACTGTTCAGAATTCCTGTCTATGTACCTTTTTTCTGTTAATGATATTATTATCTTCACATAAAATTAAAACAAGAAAAGGATAATCTGGATCTTCTCTCTCTCGATAAACAATTTAAGGAACCCAGGTTATATATCTGACAAAATATGAATTGCACGAAAGACAATAAGTAGAATTCTTACATAGTTGTATTTTCCTTCTTTCCATAATTTTCAAATTGTTGAGGATCATTTCTCATTGATCCCATTTGCATCATCTGCTGCTGTACTTGGTACCTTTTTTTATGATAGACTTCTCACGTTAAGCATTAACACTCAGAAAAAGCAACTTTTTATAAATTCGCATAATTAGATTTTGTAGAGAAGAATTAGACTTAAGAGTACAAAAGATTTAGGCAGTCATGAACAAGCCATACAACATGATTTTTAAATTCATTGTAAAAAATTCAGGGTAGAGCCCAAATGACATGCAATCAAATTCAGCCTCAGAGGTTGAATTAAACCATGCAAATGAAGTAGTTTAAAAAAACAGAAAACTGATATTGTAAGAATTTCTTTATTATTGAATAGTACCTTTATATTTTCTTTATGTTTCAGAAATATCTCCTCTTTTTATTTTTATTTTTGGTAATGAATTGCAAAAAAAAAAAATGCATTTTTGAAAAAAGGGATAATTTTCGGAATAGTAAAACAACATCCATCACAAAAAATATTTTGGTTGCATGTTAATCCCAAGGAATGCTTCCTTAAGATGATGAATCCTCCAAACTGATCACTCCTCTTTCTGTATTGGGTAATTTCTAACCTGGCTAACATTAAGGTTCATTTGAAAAAAAAAAAATGTTACTGTAAAAAAAAAAGTTGAATCTCACCTTATGCACAAGAAAAACTGCACAACGATACATGAATTGACCAGACTGTTGTTGAGAATCCAAAAGTATGGCTTTGTATCTGAAATGGGAATCCCCATTTTCACCCAACATTAGCTGAACTCTGCGGCCAGGGATGAGCTCCTTTAAATCTCCCTTAGTACCAAGTTGTAAATCTTTGATCGAGGATAAGATATCAGCACCTGAGGACCATTCACTGCGTAATTTGTTCTCAACTTCAAGTGCTTGCAGCACACCACGTCCCTAGAAAATACAACAAATCAACAACGCATTTTGTGTGATGGCTTTCAGGATTACATCAATCCAAGATCATTCAAATATAATTACTTCCCATTTTTGTGAAACTGAACTAAAACTTAGTAGCATCCATAGCTTTTCAAATGTTGCTAAATAAGACAAGTGTTGGGAGATTTTCCTTACTTGATTCCCACTGCAATCAACGGAAGATAGATCAAATGATGCCACAATAGGTTCCAGAGTACTAGAACTTTCTTTTGCAATGACCACCATAAAGGTTTGAAAGCCAGGCATATTACTCGGCTTGTGTGGTAGATTATGGATGTTAGTTTTCCATCCAAATCTAAATTCAGAAAAAAGCACATCTGCGAAGAAGAAAAACTTCAGATATATGTCAGCAAGTATAATTGTGAACATATCTCAAGGGGAAAAAATGCATATTCATTTTCATAGTTAACTATACTGTCTATACATAATAACTTTATTGAACAAAAGGGCCTACTGAACAAAATATAACATAATGATCTCTTGTAAAAGATTTTCAAGGCTTTCTTGACAGAGTGACTACCAACAACTACACGAATCAAGCAGATACTTGTTGCATAATTCTTTAATTGCTAGTTAAATAATGTTCTCGTGATTTGAAAGGACTGGAGTTTATTATGCGGATGAAGTTGGGTACAGGAAGAAGAGAGACACAATATGATATTATCAATCAGCAAGGAAAAAGACTTTTTTTTTTCAATCAACAGTGGTATAGACAGGGCCACATTTCAAGGCAACCATTCACCCGGGGGACCCCATCATGAGATGGATCATGCCCTAGTATCTATTCTAGCAGACCAATTATTGCTTACTACTGGGTTGTCAGTCATTACGAGCCATGTCTGCACTCTCTTTGTTCCTTTATTTTCTTTTAATAGGTTCCATTTCCACACTAGATGAAGCAAGATTGCTAGGGTAAGATAATACAATGAACAAAGTTCAGGGCATCTCCCATTGACAATAAAACCTGCATATGAACACCTTGGAACACCAAAAGATGGCCTCAAAACAGATTTTTGAGGTGAGCAAATTGTATGATGAAATATTATTCCATACAATTTTAAAAACTAAAATAAAATGCATTTTTAAGGAAGTTCTTCCGTTTCCTTTGATCACATTCAAGCATGATAAAAGTTTACCTAAAACATGAGATTCTGCCAAGGTGAGGCACACATATTTGCCCCCCGTTTTCAAAACTCTTTTCACCTGAGAACAATGCAATTAGGACCATGTGAATCCAAAAAATGGAAGCATATGTATATAGCAAATTCTTTCTAGAAGCATATATGAAAGATGCACGCGAGAAGCCACACTCAAGAGTCAAGACTCGAGTCTAAGAAGAGACCTCAGAAATATATTGGCATCCCAGCTTTGGCCCATGCTCTGGTTCCATCAAAGCATCTAATCCCCCTTTATCAAGAATTGCATCAAAGAATTCATCTGCGAACTGATGGAAGATGATGTTGAAGACCTTTTAGTAATAAACAATAATTTTACAAAAAATAAAAGAGCAAAGAAAAGAAAAATAAAAACAAAGAGAATCAAGAATCGCTTTAGTAAAACAAAGGTGAGCAGCAAAAATTTCATGGAGGTAAAACTTTTCTTATAAAATTTGAAATTAACTTACCGAAACAAAAGGCAGTAAAAATGTGATGCAGGGTGGTTCAAGTCATGTTGTCATTAAACTTCCAGGAAAAAAAAAAAAAAAAAACTAAACTTCCAAAAGTCATGTTGTCATTCAAAAAAAAAAAAAAGAAAAAGAAAAAAGAAAAAGTGATGACACTGTCACATGATCAGAAATTTAGCCATGATTTGAACCAGAACCTATGACACGCGGGCACAGCATGGTGAGTGGGTAGGGACAAGGGAGAAAAATTCTCTCTATAGTCGATGCTTTCTTTCTATTCTATTTTACATTGGTCACAAGACTCACAACTCTTTGTTCAGTTGGACCTTTAATCACTGGCTAGGATTTAGTTTCTTATTGATGATTACTATCTTAGATTAAAAATGCTTTCTTGCTCTGTTGTTAAAGAATGTAATAGGTGATTAATTGATTCAGTTATTGGAATAAGAAAATAATTATGTTTCCGCAACAAGGCAGAAGAGGGGTTTCACTTGAAAACTTTCATTTGTGCAAAGAGTGACTCCCCGCGCACCTTTTCTACATGTGATTGACCAATGTTGCACCTATAATGAATGACAAATTACAACCTATAGTTGTCTTCATCTTCCATCAAGTGGCAAACTATGATGCCCAGATTCAGCATGGAAACAGCACACAGTTTACACATAAAATAATGTGTCCAGTGCAATTTGAATTATTCAGCACAGAAACATTGCCTGTTTTGAAGTATTCAGGTGTCATAGGCGACGAAATGTAGATTCAAACCAACATTCAAGTGTGTTTTAACATTCGATCAAATTTGATTGTTGAAAGTGATTTCAGGAATGCGATCAGTTTTTGTTCCTTGTTGCTTTGATTTGGGCTTTGGTAAACAGATAATGCTGCAATAGCATAGTTTTACCCTTGTTTGTTTGCATTAAAATACATAGGAATTGAAAACATAGAATTCATAACATTACAAGTTAAAAATGAAGATTTTTTCTTTTCTTTTTTTTTTTTTTTTTTTTTTAATGGTAGTTCAAAATGAAGATGAAAGTTCCTTTAAAAGGAAAGGTTACTTACTACTTGATGCTCAGTTTAAAAAATTCACCTTTCATCTTCTTCTCTTTTTTTTCTTTAACTACTGATGGTATGAATCATATGTATTCAATTCCCATGTATTTTAATGCAAACAAACAGGTACTTCACGAAGTCTTTGGTTGCGGATCGAAAAAAGAAAAAGTATCTAAGGTCGCTGAATTCCTCTATTTCGGTGGAAAAATTAGGGTTTGGGGTTGGGGAAGAAGAGGAGAACCTGCATCTGGGTCATGTCCATGACGCGCCAGCGCATCTCGGGACGGGAGCGGACGTGGCGGCGGAGCATGTCGGAGACGACGACCTTGGAGAAGTCGATGTTGGTGAGGTGGCGGAATCCGGCGTCGTAGAGTTGCTCGGAGAGCTGGGAGTTGCCGCAGCCCGGCACGAGGATCTGTAACGGTTTCGGGGAAGGGACGGAGGAGAGCGCCGAGATGAGTGGGTCCCGCAGTGTGGCCCACTCGGCGTACCACTCGAATGGGTGGTCCGCATCCCGCAGGGTGAAGAACTTGTCCCAGTTCTCTCGGCTGGTGAAGTCGCCCAAAGTCTGCATCAGCTCTTCATCACTACTTCTCCGAGACATCTCTCTCTCTCTCTCTCTCTCTCTCTCTCTCAATCAGTTCAGGGTTTTGAAGTGGTTTCTCTACAACTCATTTCAGGGTTTTGAAGAGGCCTTGGGTCAGTGAGGAAATGTGTTCCCGCTAGGGTTGCAACTTGGGCCAGACCAAGGCCCAAGCTAGCATGTCTGAGCTCGGATCAAGGTTGAGTCCGGCCCTTCTTTATTCGAACCAGGTTTGACATAATCCGATCGAAATTTGGGCTCTCAAATTAGGCAAATACACACCAAAATTTTCACACCCATATAATACAAGTGTAAAATGTGATTCACACTCCCCTTACCATAAGGCACTAGTTCAATCTCTTACAAGGTGAATTGCATCCTTGTGAGCCCCTCTGCCAACTTTTTTTTTTTTTTTCTCATGCCGTGGTCCTTACATCTGCAATGATGTTCATTTTGTTTTTTGAACTAATAAACACTAAAATCTTGAAGCTACCATAAATATTTTATGTAATTTGTGAAAAGGCCCCATCCTATATGTGTAATTTTATCACTTTTGTGGGCATTCAGTTCATGATTGGAACTATTCAATATTTTTATATTAATGGTAAGTATTAGGATATTGAGTTTAATATATTAATTCGTTAAATATTTTAAGAAATTTGTGAAAAAGATCCAAATACATCTAAACCAATTGGATGTGCTTATTTAATTAGTTATGTGAAAATGACGATTTTCACAAAAATGATTATGTGTCTGACATGTAGAGCATTAGCATGTATTGATTTACATATATAAATCTCATTTTCCTCTTACATGTGTAAAAGGAAAATACGAATTGGAACAATGTCATTTCTTGCTCTTTCTCTACCATGACAATCACAACAGCATGGCCATTGATAAAAAAAAATGAAATGTTTAGTAGATGTCATTTCTACCATCACAGTCAAAAGTTTAGTAGGTACTTTTCTATGTAGTTCTCATCTATGGTTTTTTTTTTTTTTTCATAAATTCCTCTTAAATAAAAGAATTAAAATGAAATGATAAAAAATTGTAACAAAAAGGCAAGTAAACGAGGCCAAAAAAAAAATTAAAACCTTAAAATAAGTATTTAAATAAGTTGTACTAGATTCAAAATGACCACATGTGCTCCATCTATTCAATAAATACAGATGAAAAAAAATAACAAAACAAATCCTTGAATATTAAACATAATTGAATTTACTCAAATACTACTTTAATTGATCTTGAAGAATGGTGTCGGAAGAAAAGATCTTGGCGATGGAAAGAGTTGCATAGCCCTCAAAAATATAGTCTAGATAAAAAAAGTCTTGATATAGAATGACCATCTCTATTCCTTTTGGGATGAAAAAAAAAGGGATAATTGCATATTAAATACCGAAAAAAATCCAATTTGGATAAATAAAATCTTAATATATAATGCCTATTCGTTTCTTTCTTCTTTTCTTTTCTTTTTTTTTTTTTTGTCTAAATGCTAGTGTGTGTGTGTGTGTATATATATTCAGAAAGGGGAGAAAGAGCTTTTACAGGTAACTACTCTACTATTGATCATTAACCCTCGGCATTCATAATTATGAGTTCAACCTTTTTCCATATGTGAAGTAAGATTTTTTTATTTCCATGGTTAAGAAAATCATCATCAACATCATTAAAGTTTTAGTGATAAAATATAGAGGATTTTATGAAAAACTTCCCGGTATATGGCCGTTGCACGAAAGGTACCCCATAGTTAAGGTCTTACAAGTGGGGTCCGTCATCCCATTTTCCTTTTTTTTTTTTTTTTGACTTTGAGAGGATAGACGCTAGTGTCGCTGACTCTGACTAGCGTCACCCCTCAACCCATCCGACGCCGCCATCCGCCTCGTCGCCCTCAAGGACAGGGGCTTCCAACACATCATCCTCTTGGATCTCATTCCTCAAAGCTTATGTGGAGGAGGCTGTGTTTGTTGATGTGGAAGAGGCGAGGGCACATTGCTGCGTCATCGTCACGGATGGGGAGGAAGGCCGCAGGATCTATTGGAGAGATGAGGAGATGCAAATCTCGTCCAACTTGATGGGAGCCCCAGCATTATAGAAATGGGAGTTGGCAACCCAATAAGAGAGCTATCGCCCCACCACTACAAGGTAGACTCTACCTAAAGACAGCGTCCTCAACTTGTTTCAACTTAGTTGCCGCCAATGTTCGAGTTCCATCTTCCCTTCTACATAAAACTTATACTTGTTATGTTCTAATTAAACACAACATTGAAGAAAACTTATACCTGTTATTGAGCAAGTTATTGACAGCAACCTGAGCATCATCCTCCACCACACCTTTCTAAATAATTCCATATCCTCTCGTAAGAATTGAGGAGTGACGCTAGTGTCGCTTAAGTCAGAGACGAGCAACACTAGCATCACTCCTCTCAAAGTGTAAAAAAAAAATAATAATAAAAAATAAGAAAATGGGATGAAGGAACCCTTTCGTAAGGCTCTAACTACGGAAAACCTTTTTGTGCAACAGCCATTTACAGGGAATTTTCTAGTAAAATCTTCTAAAATATATAATGAAATTTAAGATAAAATATAGCACTTGCCACTCTAGTTTCCCTAGGCCCATCTGATAATTTTACCCGTAAAATAAAAATAAAGTAAAGCATCAAATCAAGAGAGAATAAAATATAAGTGGGTTATGATATTTTATTTTTAGTTGTTTTGTATGTAATATTTTTTACATTTTGTATAGATTAGTGGAGAATTTTTTTGTCTTTTAATTGAAAAAGGAGGTTGCTTTATGACTTAAAAAAAAAAATAGAATGATGAAATTTTGAAAAAGTGCACTTTTGATGCGATCCCTTATATGAATAATGGAGGCTTTAATAGACTTTTACTAAAGTAGTAAAGTGCCAAACGGGCCCCATGAACATTGAATACCACATACAAAATAGACTCGTCTATCAGTAATTTCGCCCACTCTTCTTTCTTTAAGACAAGCTACACAATGCTATGTTGGAAAGGCTAAAGTAATGTCACAACTAAAAATAAATTGGAAGTGGATATTCATCTGCAATGGGCCCTGCAATCAATGAATTGTTAATTGTCCACATCGAGTTGGTAGTCAGCACAGCTGCGACTTTGATCCTTGTAATTTCACCCTCAAAATGAATAGTGGCTGGATCACCATTAGACCACGTTGAATCAAGAAGCACTTATAGTTTCTCCATTTTTCTCATATCCATCTAATTCTAGACCCATCCATTGATAAACAGGCATCGAATGAATTAAATTTCCTGTGCTGGCTACCTGAATGCAATATAATTAGGGAGTGTAAGAAGGATTGATACATTTAAATTTGAAGGACTTGTTTATGCAACTCAACTGTTGCAGAACCAAGTGGCAAAGACACTTGTATTTTATGTGAACTTTCAAGTAATTTTATGTGAACTTTCAATTTCTCTTTTTTGGGGGATTGAATAGAGAATACCCATTTGAATTCTCTGATTCATGATTTAGTTAAACTTCAATTTCTATGCAAGCATTTGTATTCTTGTTTTTCAGTGTTCCCCATTCCTTTATTATTTATTTTATTTGTTTGATGCATCAAACCTATTGGGTGTTCAGTTGTCTTTATATATAGAGAGAAGTCAGACTGATTCATGCTTGCATTGATTTAAAAAAAAGTGTTGTAAAAGTTTTATGTTAAACGTTTCTATACCTATGATTGAATCCTGGTCAAATTAATACTTTCTTTGAGGAAATGTTGGGGATTATGGTGTTAATATGGGAGTACTAGGAGTCTTTCCTTTGCAATTGGAGTGAATGCATGTTTTCTGATTTGGTTGTTGCTCACGCAAAGCATTTTATAAAGTTGGGGCCTTTACCTTAGGCCTATTTGGATATATGGTGAATTGAAGTATGGTGAGGTGAAGCATCAAATCAAGAGAGAATAAAATATAAGGTGTTATGATGGTATTTTGTTTTTCGTTTTTTAGTATAGAATCTTTTTTATTATTTGTATCGAAAAGTGGAGTTTTTTTGTCTTTTAGTGGAGAAATGAGGTTGCTTTTTTTTACTTTTTTTGAAAAATTCAATTTTTTTTTGAAATTGTGTACTTTTGATATGACCCCTTGTTATTTCTTGTCTGTATTTACTTTACTTTAACTTAACTAGTTAATTGCCAAACGCGCTAAAGTGATCAGTGGAAGGAACGATGCCAACCATTTGATTGACTGTCCATGCATGCCAGTCTTCTGGTGGATATGATTGTTCCACCAATTGTCCATTGTGGGTCTCACCAGATTGATGATCTCGATAGCTGAAAAATGAGTCATATGGGTATCTGAATTCCAAAATTTGTATGGTACGATTTTCTTTCTGCATGTGTAAAGATATGCTGTATTCTTACTTCTTTTTTTTTTTAATGATTATATCATCATGGGCGAGGCTGAACCGGGCTAAGATATATTCAAGCCCAACCCGACTTTAGAAACACTGGTCTAGGCCTTGCCCGAGCCCGACACGGGCAATATAAGTCATGCCCGAGCTTGCCATTTAATCAATCGGGCTGAACCGGGCTATTTATCAATTTTGTAGGCATTCGAGCAATTGTTTGGATTGATTTAATTAAATTACATATAGTCCTTGGAGCTGGCTTTGGCCTTTCTATCACTTAGTCCAAGGCCGTCCCAATGGAGTCTGTGCAGAATTGGGCTCGGGCTGGCCCGGCCCACGACACGCCTTTTTATGCTATGTGAAGAAAATAAACAGTGAAAAAACAAGTAGAAAAAGATTGACAACGGGTATTTACAGGGTTCAGTTATAAGTCTACATCCACAGTAAACAGAACCTTTTGTGTTTTTTTTTTATCAATTGAATGTAACCTCTCTCCTCTCTCTCCTCTCTCCAGCATAAATGCGGACACAGCTCTGTTGAATAGTAAAGACAAGTTGCAACAATTACTTTGAAGTATCAATCAACAATTACTTTAAGTATCAATCAACAATTACAATCAATCCCTTTAATTATGGGAGTAGTAGGTAGGATTGCCTTATCATTCCAATTTGTCAACATGGTATAAATAGCATGCTTGATATCAAAACCGGTGCATGATTGAAGTTCGGGTTTTCGACCCAACCCAAGTCAGCCCAACTGGACTCAATTTTCTCCTATGCTGGAATCAAGATTCTGCTTCAGGTAGGAATTTACAATCTGGGCTGGGGTTGGTAAATACCCAATTGGGCACATCTGAGTTGCAACCCCCTAGACAGTAGACACTATGGGCATGCAAAATAATGCGTACATTCCTCCATACTCTATACTCTGGAAGAGAATACAATACTCCAAAAAAAAAAAAAATTCTGACTCTTGAGTATACTTGTCATCTAAGCAAATGGGTTAGGCAAAGCAACAAAAGCATAAGCCCCTTTCCAACCCATTCATCATCTCCTTTCACTTTTCCTTTTAATCTTCAAGTGTCACTTTATTATCCTTATAATATATACAATGACTTTTAAGTTTAAGGTCTTGTTTGGCTTTCATCATTCAACCACACAGGATCAGTCAGTGACTTATTCCATGTTCTTCAACAATTAAAGTTTTAGGTCAGGCCCACTAAACCTATAAAAAAAATGGAGATTCTGATTTTTTTTTTTTTTTTTTTTATGCTCATTGTGGATAAGTGCGGGACCAGTATTCGGTGTTCACTAAAAATATGAAACAAAAAGAGTTCCCCAATTTGGCTTTGATACATTTTCTGGGCACCCCCATCTGCAGTTGGCCCCATCATTTTGGCCCTTTGTAATTTGGACCACTGTGCACAAGCCACATTGGCATCAAGTAAGATCTGTTTGGATCCTCCGAACTCAGTCACCCTCCACAGGGTTTACTGGTAAATACAATTCACTTGACAATGAGGGCGTGGCCAGGGGCGGACCCAGGAAATTTTACTTGGGGCTCCATGTAAAAGAACTAGTATGAATTAGATCAAACAAATGTTACACAGTTTAAAATAAGCCTTTGCTGACATCAACACCATAATAATCTCAGTATAAAGTGTGTATGTTAAACAATAAACTCAACTACATATAGGAGAACCAAAAAAAAAAAAAAACACTAGAAATTTGCAGATAAAAAATATTTACAAAATATTATTTTTCTTTTTATGCTCTTTTAACATCCTATTTTAGGCCACCAGTCAAGGGAGCTGTAATCTTCTTCTTTTGAGATTCTTCTTTTGTTTATTTAAATTTGTAAAGAGACCTAAAGTTCCCTTCATATTGAATTGAAATGCTAAGATCACCAATGAGAAGCCCCACTTTGTAGATATATTCAGGAACAATAACGTACTCATGCTTTATTAAGGACTAAGGTTCCACTTGGCTCTTTAAAGAAATTGCAAAGATGTGGCATGATTAACTCATGGTTGATTGTCTATGTTATGCAAAATACAGATTCTATCCTCTTATGAAAAACAAAATGAGACTCGTTTTGCTTTTAAAAACTGACCCTTCATCATTTACCCCATTATATGAGGCCAAAATCCTTCTCATCTTACCTTTTCATGTTAATCAGGTCGAAAATGAAAAAAAGAAATCTGCCCAAGATAATCAGATTAAAGGATACCCATTAAATTTCATCCTTTCCCCATAGGTGCATTTGTATCTACAGTTTTTTTCTTGACAGTATATTTGCAGGGCATTTTGTCATGGGCATTTCATGTTATGGATACTTGGGAATTCTAAGGAATGCCTCTCTATTAAAATTGATTAAAAGTGAAGATACATGAGGAAACATGTCCATCTATGTTCTTAGTAATTTATGTCACTAAAAAGTGATCATCTCCTCTGGATTCCTTGGAGATATGAAGTACAAATCCCCTTGTGAAGGAAAAATGAGGAAGGAAAAAAATGAGGATTCTCACATGTTAGGCCGAAAAATGAGACAAAACAAAATCTGTCAGGCCCAAGACAGAATGGTGCCTCGCTATAGCGAGAATGACGTTGATGACCCAGTTCCGTCCGGACTGATATGAGGAGTTAGTGTAGACTTTAAACTCTAAATGTATTATTCTTAGAAGTCTCTTGGACGAACTTGGGGCTATTTATTGGGTGTTTCTCTCAACCCAAAAAAACAACACAAGAAGTTAATTATCTTTCTTGATCTGAAATTAGAATACCCTGAGAGATTTCTTTGTTTCTCTAGACCATTGAGAGATCGTTTTGAAGGGCTGCTCTAGAAGGTGTTTGCTGCTTTTACTCTCTTGTAGAAGATTGATCATCTTGTTTGACAAGGTGCGAGGAGATCAAGTAAGGAGAACGGTGCACGGTGGAAGTCGTGTTAGTGGATTCTATGCAAAAAGAACTACGGTCCTTAGGTCGAGGTACAGATTGAGGTAAATAAGCTATGAGTATCTCTTGTAACTGTTCGTGAACTCTTGATTTTTAGTTCGTAGTTTTTCACCCTGAAAAGGATTTCCACCATAAATATTGTGTCTGCCTTCTTATGGTGTGTGATTAGTAGATAGCTAGTTCTATATTGTTTGATTGATTATTTCTGCTGCATTGATTGGTTAAATTAGAACTAGTATCCATTATAGTGGGTCCTGCAAAATTCTCAATTGGTATCAGAGCGGGTTGCAATATTATATTGTGTAGATCCTATTTTTGTTAGAATGGATACCTACCGCGAAGGCACTTCAACTAATAAGCCTCATCTGTTGGATAGTAACAATTATGTTTATTAGAAAGCCATGATGGTTGCCTTCTTGAAAGTCGTAGATCTGAAAGTTTGGAAATCTGCTGTGAATGGCTATTCCTTGCTTACTATTACTACTGATGGGATAACTGGTCTCAAACTTGAAGATAAGTGGACTAAGGAAGAAGAGTTGGTTGACACTTGTAACTTTAGGGTTTTGAATTCTATTTATAATGGAGTTAGCATGTCTGAGTTTCGTAGAATTTCTACATGCACTACTGCAAAAGAGGCTTGGGCTATTCTGCAGACTGTGCATGAAGGGACTGACACTGACAAACAGTCAAAACTTCAGAAATTGTATACAGCCTTCGAAACCATAAAAATGGAAGATGACGAAACTTTTGATGAGTTCAATTCGAAGCTGAATGCAATTGTGAATGACACCTTCCAAAAAGGTTTGATGTAAAGGTTGTGGCTATAGAGGAAAATAAAAATCTGAATACTCTCAAAGTTGATGAGTTAGTTGGCAACCTACAAACTTTTAAAACAAACCTTAGGTCAAATGGAAAGACACAATCTAAAGGTATTGCTTTGAAAGCATCCAAGGAATCATACAAGAAAGCTGCAAGTGATTTAGATTCGGATTCCGATGAAATTGATCCCTAAGTTGCTGTACAGTTTATGAAGCAATTCAAGCTTTTTATGAAGGGGCAGAAAACCAGTGTGAGGATCCCTAAAAATTCTGGAAAGAAGAAATCTTTTAAAGGAATTCAATGCTATGAGTGTCAAGGCTATGGACACATTGCTAATTACTGCGGAAACAAAAAATCTAAAAAGAAGGCTTTAAATACTACTTGGGAAGATGAAACTTCTGATGAGAACGATGAAATTCATTAGTCGGACAAGCCCGACATTGGCAAGGGAAAGTTCGTTGCTTTTATGGTAACTTATGGTTCTGCTGCTTCCCATGTTTCTTCCAAAGTTGAAACTGATCAAGATACTGAGTTAGATGAAGAACCAGATTGGAAAGCTGAATATGAAACACTTTTTAAAGAAACCATGAAGATGGTTAAAGTGAATGAAAATGTTGTTATCAATTGGAAAGTGTCTAAAGAAAAGAATTCTTCCTTGAAAATTGAACTTGCAGAAGCACTTACAAAAATACAAAAATTGGAGGATGAAAATAATAAGTTGGCTGAAAAATTGACTGCAAAATCACAAAAGTGTGACATACTTGATTCTGATATGAAGACTTTGAAAGCAGAAAATTCTGATCTGAATTGAAGACTCAAGATGGTTTTATCTGAGTTAAATACTGTTAAAGCTTCATTGAATAGGATGAACACTAAATCGAAAAAATTAGATGATATCATGTACAGTCAAAAGGCACACACTGACAAGCATGGCATTGGCTACGCTGACGGAGCATCCACTTCGAATGCCAAAGGTAAAAATTATTTTGTTAAAAATTCAGTTGTTACTAATCTTGTTGTCAGTGTTGCAAAGAAAGCTTCAAAGAAGCAGAATATGTCACATCCTGAACGAATTCCCACTTATCATCATTGTGGAATTAAAGGACACATTCGACTCCATTGCAATAAGTTGCAAAGTTTACCGAATCAAAAGCAATGTAAAACACAGAATGCTGAGCTGAAAAAAAGAAGAAAAGAATACGAAAGCTGTTTGGGTTAAGAAAGAAGACATGTCTTCTATATTGGTACACGCTATGCTGAGATGTTTAAATTTACAAGTGTGTGTGCCTAAGTTTGTTTCATCACCCTTGATCTGCAAGATCAAGTCCCCACCCCAGTGCTGATACGAAGATCATATTGTGGGGGAGTTAATATTGAGGGGGAGCTACTGCATCCGGATTGACAGAAGCTGGATGATGATATTTATTTGTCAATTTTGGACAAATACAGGGGGAAAATAATGGAGCTAGGGGGAGCTTTACATGCCAAGGCAATTCAAGATGTAAAAGTTTAAGCAAAGGCTATACGAAATCTACAGTGCTGAATTTCTTTATTTTAAAATTCAATGTATTTTGGGTTTTACTTTTAGGTAAATCATATTGTATTCTTCTAAGGGGTTTTGTCCAAAAATTGCCAAAATGGGGAGATTGTTAGGCAAAAATACGAGACAGAACAAAATCTGTTAGGCCCAAGACAGAATGGTGTCTCGCTATAGCGAGAATGGCCCTAATGACCCAGTTTCGTCCGGATTGATATGAGGAGTTAGTGTAGACTTTAAACTCTAAGTGTATTATTCTTAGAAGTCTCTTGGACGAACTTGGGGCTATTTATTGGGTGTTTCTCTCAAAAAAAAAAAAAAAAAAAAACATAAGAAGTGAATTCTCTCTCTTGATGTGAAGTTAGAATGCCCTAAGAGAGATTTCCTTGTTTCTCTAGAGCCATTGCGAGATCATTTTGAAGGGCTGCTCTAGAAAGTGTTTGCTGTTTCTAGTCTCTTGTAAAAGATTGATCATCTTGTTTGACAAGGTGCGAGGAGATCAAGTAAAGAGAACGGTGCACGGTGGATGTCGTGTTAGTGGATTCTATGCAAGAAGAACTACGGTCCTTAGGTCGAGGTACAGACTGAGGTAAATGAGCTGTGAGTATATCTTGCAACTGTTCGTGAACTCTTGATTTCTAGTTCGTAGTTTTTTTCTCTGAAAAGAGTTTCCATGCTAAATATTGTGTCTGCATCCTTGTGGTGTGTGATTGGTAGATAGCTAGTTCTATATTATCTGATTGGTTATTTCCGCTACATTGATTTATTAAATTAGAACTAGTATCCATTCTAGTGGGTCTTACAAAATTCTCATCACATAAGCTGCATTAAACAACGGACATGCTTGTCATCAATGGCTTGTTTTTTTACTAGAATTTCTCACAAGAATTTGACACATGTTTTTTTTTTTTTTCTTTTAACATGACATGATGGCTTGTTCCGTAGCATTTGAAATGACATGTTTTTATTACAGTAACTTCTATTTGTTCAAAAGTTTGAAAGGACCAATCTCTTTGCTTTTTATTTCTTAAAATTCTAATAAACAAACATGCCCCGAGAGAAAAACGAGCTCTCATTCTCGATAAAAAGGTATCTTTAGCTAGTACGTCAGCCACTCGAAATCCTTAGCTAACAAGCAGGTCCCGGACACGTGGGCACCTATTGATTGCGGCAAATGTCCACCAATGAGTTAAAGATCCGGGCCATTCATCCGTCTAGAAAATCTCCTGACAAAAGATCAGTTTCTTCAAAAAAACCAATTGTGTCGCACACATTGACTCAGCTCACTGAAACAGGTAGCACTAGCGAGTTATTAACCACACTGGTTCAACTAGCCCAAGTTAGAGCTAATCAGATCGAGCTTTCAAAATATGTTCAACCATGTACGGTGCACCAAATGAACCAGATATTAGCCACTGTACTAGGTATATCCTTCAGTGGACTATATGTGTGCTTTGTCAAAAAAATTCCTAGATTGTTTCAATACCACAAGGAAGCACACAGGGTGTCTGTGGAGCGAGACAATTCCACTTCCTGACATGTCCATATCTGTAGGAGAGAAAATTATTGCATTCCTATCCTTCACACGGAAGATTGAAATCCTGGCACCAAATGATGAAATAGATTATAGAAAATTACAATAACTTTCCTCTCCGTTACAAATTCCTCGTCGGTGCCGGGATGGACCAAGAGTTCACAGCCTAGCTCAGTGCCTTTGTTAGACAGGCCTGAACTCTGTCTTAATCCAGACCTTATACAGAATATGGAAAAACTTGGCCGAAAAACTTGGCCCCATGAGCGGCCCATTACAAACTGGGCCCCCAGATCAAATGGGCCATCCTGGCCCATATCTGCTATCCTCCACACCAGTAGCTGCTGTACTTGCTCCTTTGCCTTGCAGTTGCATGCCTAGGTTTTCATTTTTCATCCTAGAAAGCAACCCACCTCCAAATCATGGAGCCCAACACCATCTCTCCAATAGCATCTCGTTCTCACTAAAGGGGAAGTGGTTATCTTTCCACATCTCCCTTGACTCTTGAAATCACCAGATTCATTCCCAGAGCAGAAACCTCCCAGAGCAGAAACCTCAGTCTCAGTGAAGTGGGGTTTGGGGTTTTGCAACAATATCTTTGCTTCTGTGGAGAGGGGTGTTGTGTTTTCCTTTATTTAAGATCAATACCTTAGACTCTGTGAAGTGGGGTTCTTCCCTTTAATCTCAAACATGGAGATCTTTCACAGTCAATAGAAAAGTGGGGTTTTGAAGAAATGTGTTGGGTTTTTTACTCAATTCAAATCTGTGCCATATTTCTAGAATGATAATTTGGGTTTTCTTTCGTGCCCCCTCTTGTTGTATGTTGGTCATATGAATGAATGAACTTCACATTCCAGAAGATGTTTACATTAGCTGTCATGTGGGTTCTTCTCTTTTCTTTTTAATTTTATCCACCCATAACTGAATTTTTCAAATCCATGGCTGTTAATCTCCATTTCTGGGATATCTTTCAGATGCAAAGAAAAGTGGGGTTTCTCTGAGATCTTCTGGAATTTCATCTGTTTTGATTTCTGCAGATTTCCAGAAGAAAATATAACATTATTGGGAAGTGTGTTTTCTTTGTTTTCACACCTTGTAGCTGTATTTTCCAAATCCAGGAGATCTCTTTCCTTTTTCACATTAGAATTGTAGTGGGTTTTTTGAGTAAGAGATGATTCAGCTTTTGTTTCTGGTTCTTTTCGTGGAGGGTGTATTGGCCCTCCTCCTAATGGTGAAGATCGGGCCATTGAGGGAGCTTGCAATGAAGGGCTTAGATCAGCTGAAAACGGGCAAGGGTCCTGCGACTGTGAAGACCGTGGCTGGCACGATGTCAGTTATACTGTTATCGAGTGTCATGAGCATCATTAAGATCCAGAACCGGGGCGCGAAGCTCGGGACCATCACCCCCATGGATCAGGTCCTCTGGAGAACGCATCTGCTCGAGGCGTCGCTTATGGGTAACAATTGAATTCCTGGCCTTCTATTCTCATTCCCCTGCTTATTACATTTATTTCCTCTTAACAATTCTTGTTTAGGGTTTCTTGCATTTGTTCTAATAGTGAAATGTTGAGATTTTGTTATTTTAATGAATTTTGTTAATTTATGGTGCATTTGGATGTACTACCTCAAATAACATGCAAACTGAGTTGAACCCACCTCCCTGTTTGTGTAGAATCACACAAATCCCACCTCCCTGAATATGTTGGATTGTTTTTTGTTTGTGTCAATGGTATTATATAAAGGATTAGAGCCTGAAATTTATGAATTTGTTCCTGTTGATAATAGGAGTTGCTTGGAGATTGCTTGATAGTAAAGATGGGATAAGTTGACAACACTGACCTGGTTAGAGATTGTGACTGTTAGGGTCTCTCTGTTTGCTTGGTATTGAATTCCTAAGAACTCATAGTAAAGTGATGTCTAACTAATAAGTTGGAAGGAAAGGAATCTAAGAGTTCTGAAGGCAAATTGTCTACCATTTCAGATGTGACTGATGGTATGAGATTCGCCGTTGCCTACTGGGTCTCTATTCTCCCAGAGTTTTGAGGCTTATCTTTTGATCTCATTTTGACGAGCTGGAAGGAAGTGGCCATCTATTAGTCCTGTTCCCGCTTCCTTTTTTATGCTGTTTGTTTTTTATTTTTGCTTTTCTTTTCCTTGACAGCCGGTGGTTTTAGTGGTCTGGTTTCATTTTGCTTTGCTTGTCAGTCCATTTATCTTGTACTACTAAGCTTTTGCTTAATCAAAGTTACCATAAAAAAAAAAAGAAAAGAAAAAAGGTATAGAAGAGGCCTAACCAAGGAATATATGGGACTGTGTCTAGGATTTGATTTACTAAGGTGATGACTGGATAATAATTTTCTACATAAGGGGAATTATTTGATTGCCATTTGTGGATTTTTACCTTTATTTCTTCAAATTTAGCTCCTTTGGTAGGAAGACATTACTAGAACTTTGAGGAATTTAATAACGAGCATACAATGCAAACGAGAAGAGATGGCAGGTCCCCTTGTCTCAGCTCCCTGGGAGCATGGGAAAGACATTTTGGAGATCCGGTGACCAGCAGCAAGAATCCATGGAAATGTGCTTTAATTTCAGAAATATGTAAAAAGGTTTTTTGGATCCATATGGTACATTTCCTGCTGCTCCCTTGTCCCTTGTTTCATGCCTCTTTCCTTGCTTCTACTTGTTTACTAAGCAACGGCGAAATGCAATTCATTTCACTCATGTAGTTTAATTGAAATTGTACCTTAATTTGATGTAATATAAAAGGTCCATGTTGGTGAAAATCCAGGTAAACAATGCTGCATTTTCAATCCTACTACTCCATTCTTTAGCTGTTATTCTCCCTTCTCCCATCTCCTTCAATCTTTTCAAGAGTTTGTTATTTTTCTTTTTGATCAGTTAAGAATTTGTTGTTCTTCTTACTTAATTGCTAATAAAACTGAAGGTAAGACAAGTTCTTTATTTGACCTATTAATGAGACTTCTCTTGGAAATCCTTGTTTTAGATTCCTAATGGCACTCTATTAAGGAGAGGATAAATTTCCAGCTATAATAAGTCTTTCGGATTTGGTTTGCTAAGAGATGGGAACCCACTTAGTATGGCTAAGTCTTCCCATGTGGTACATGAAAAGATGAGAATCATGAGATTAGTAAGTGTATTTCTTGGTGTACATCCAAGCCCACCATTTGCCTAAACATACAATGGGTCTTCGAAGTTGTACCCAAAGAAAGTACGCAACTCACGCATACAACGCATGTTTGGATTTCAGATTCTCCACCTGTACTCTTTAAGTTAGCAATAAGAGAATAAAAAAGAAACAAAAACTATACACCTTGAGTTCCTCCATTGCATAACTCCCTCTAGGTTTGGAAGAACTTCACTTTGGGGAGTTGTGTTTTGTATACAATTGACGGAAGGTTACATCTAGATTTGCCAATTCATCGTCAAAAACCCAAGTGCTTTCTGTGATATTATGTGATCTCTTGTCCTGCTTATACTTTTATTCTCACTTTCGTTTTTAACTGAAACTTTTAGCAACAAACTACGAGAACAAGGCTGCCAGGAAAAGGTCAAAAGTGAAGCAAATTAGTGGCTGATGAATTGCTAATAGGGATCAAATCTATATACGTCTGCGTGGACGACCCATTTAATTGAGGATTCCATAATTATCGTTTTTGGGAAGATTTTTGTATGTTAGGATGAATGATATCTCGATAGAGTTGGGGAAAGTCAGCTTAGCTAACTTTTTATTTTTATTTTTTTTATAATAGTCAAAGAAGTTATTTAGGATCTTTATTATTAATTCATTCAGTTTTTGGTTTTATTAGAAGTCACAGTTCTCAAATCCTAATTGGGTTGCAAAGAGTCATCTGCTGTGATTGTTACTGCAGTGATCCAAGAAATCACCCATTCTTGATAATTTAAACCACCTAATCAATACGCCTGAAAAACATAGAGTAGCATCAGTTTGTTGTAACTTGTAATCATCTATTTGCTGGTCCTGGTTGAGTTTTTATTAGTTAACCATAAGAACACATGCTATCTACTGTGGACATCTTGCATCCAATTATCCACCATGATAGCACCCGGACCACCAGTGCATTAAAATGCAACCCAAACTATATTGTAGTGCAATCTGGTTGCACCGGAAAATTCCTGTGTTGTACTAGTTTTTAGAAACTAAGGGGCCTTTGCATGAAATTGAGTTCCTAGAACTTATAGTGAAATGGGGTCCAACAAACAATTATGAAAGAGTTTAGGGGTGGAGGATATAAGGTGAAGATGCTGATGGGATGTGACCTACCTAGGATTTGTTTTACTAGGGTGATGGCTTCTATTAATCTTCCATCTCCCCTTGATTTATTTTTCATTAAAAGGCAGATTATTTGATGGTCATTGATGGATATTCACCCATGTTTCTACAATTTTAGCCACTTTTAGGAGTTCATTTCTTCGAATTTCTATGAATTCAATTTCATGCAAACAAACAGGCCGTAAGCTTTTTGAAAATAAGTATAGATGTCTGCCCCTAGTTCTCTTATGTTTACTTCAAACTTTATTTCTGAGATGAGTGGATTTTCACCCTTTTTCTTCTTTTTCTCCACTGTTCTCTCTCCTTTATAATTAAATTTCTGTAGCGGTGAGTGCTATATTTTTGAACTTGTAGTGCTGTGATCCACAGCAGTTTCTCCTTTTTACAGTGCCCTGCAAGGAAACCATAATTATTTTATCTTGCTGCGATTCTATCTCCATTGACGGGCATATTTCTACCGTTTCACCTGCATTTTCTGTGATTGGTGTTGGTGCCAAATGGCAAAAAATGGTCTTTCCCGCTGCAAACTGCCGTCTCGAACATCAGATCTTATGGACAAGAGACTGTGGCATGGAAGGTGCTCATTATGGCTGCCTTGAGGTTGTGGGTTCATGTTACCAATCACAAAAAAAAAGAAAGAAAAAAGAGCAGAGACAACATCTTTCTCTCTCTCTCTCTCTCTCTCAGTTTAAATTGGGCATTTCTGGTTCAAGAAAGAGGTTTTCTTTATTGCTTGATTTTAATGTTGAGATCTCTTGGTTGAGCCCATGACCTCCAACTAATCTTGTCTAACCCTTGCTGTGGCTCATTACTTGGAGCTCTTAGTTGAAATGGTTGACATGACTCCCATCAAGTGCTGTTTATCTTCCTTTGTAATGTTGCAAACTGCTTTTGACAAATGAACTCCTCAATCTTATCAAGCCAACCTCCTTGGCCTCCATCTCAACCACAAGGCATCAAGAGAAGCAATTTATTATTATTATTATTATTATTAATTTTTTTTTTTGAGGTGGGGAAGGGGGGCATCAGTGGAAGAGGAAAAGGCGTTTTGCCAACCCTAGAGGTTGGATTCTGAATTCTTGTCATTGCATGTAAAATGCAATAAAAATGGAAACATCCACTGCAATTGCCAATTGTGCCAAACATCTCATCGAGAAATGTCCTGAAAAACCTGGTGCCTTTCCTCGCCCTACACATGCACAAATGCATCCATAATGTTAGTAACTTTAGTGCACTACCACTAACAATGACCCCAAAAAAAAAAAAAAAAACTTTTCGTTATTCTAAATCAGCATCCTAGAAACTAAGAGTAAACAAAGCTATGCAAGGGCCTCTTTATGGTGACTGTGGGTCCCATACAGTTTACGTGGAGCCCAATTTTTACATTGCTGCATCAAAAGGCCCACCTACTTCATAGAACTTTTAGAATCACGTCCACTTTGAATCATATCCAACCCTAATACTTTCTATTATTGTGAACTATTATCACTAATCCAAAGATACAAGATTTTTTTGGAAAGAGGAAGTGAAGCAACATTTTGTCCTTTTTTTTTTTTTAATCTTTTCTGAAGCAACATTTCGTTCTTTTCTTTTTTTCAATCTTTTCTATATGGAGGGCTTAAATACATGCACTCTCACTCACACAAACATGTTCCTAACTAGTTGAGCCACAATCGTGGACAATAAAGCAATATTTCAACTAGCTACTAAATAAATATTTTAAAGTTTCGAAAAATTAATAATATATTACTCTTTTCAATAATCCAATTAACAAACTCTAAATTTGGATGGAATATATGTATTACCACATTACAGTGATAACCCAATAGCCGACAATGATATGATCAGTATTATATAATAAGAGTATATGTAGGATGATTTTATAGCTCATTAAATAAGCCTTTTGTAAAATATAATAAAGAATGAATTTTTGCTTTTCTTTTTTGTTTTGAAGTTTTATTTCTTCTCCCATTTCATAGCATACTTTCTTCTTACAGTAAATATCATTAATATGATTTTTTCAGCTTTGGATAGGAGAAATATAATAGACAAAGGACTGGACAGACTATACAGTTGGTTGACTTAAAATTAGGTTTGATGGATAAAATTTTGGTGGTCAAATCATTACCAATGTTAAATGGATGGAAGAAAATATCTTTATCCTTCTCCACTAACCAATCAATGACTATCATACAAATTACTATCCATCCATCCCACTGTCATCCAGCTTTGAGAGGGGGCAATTGCCCCCTCTCAACCACCCCTCCCTCGGCCCCTGGGGGGTGTGTAACTATATACCAGGGCAAACAAACAAACACACACAAAAAAAAAAAAAAAAAAAAAACAAAATAAAACTGATTGAAGATCTTGGATCTTACCAAAATCTAAATAGGATCAATCATCCGACACAGCAGTCCAACTGCAATACCAAGGGAATAAACGACAAAAACAAACATGTAACTTCACAAAACCTGGATGGAATCTGCAAGAAGCGCAGACCCCAACTAGAAGAAGACTTCACACACCCAGTATAGTGTTGACACAGTTTAAAGAACTCCACAATAGCTGGTCAACTGATTTGCTTGTGCATTTATATGTTGTGAAAGTCTAAAAGCCATTATATCTCTAGAAACAATCTAGACTGTTAATGAAGCCTAAAACTTTATTAAGATGTTTTTAGTCTCTACCCTACATAACATAACTGAAAGTACATGACAGATTATATATACGCTTCCCAAAGTTCTTCTCTAAACTCAAAAATCGAATAAAAATACTAAAATAATTGGATGTCCCTGCCATATAGGCTATATGTGGTCCATATGACCCAAAACATGTGAACCATGGTTCCATCCTGGCTGTTGGGTGTTCAGGCATGGGTCTGGTACCCATTGGCTTGGTCTGGTCATATACTCTAATACAAGTGCAGTACTATGGTCTTCAAACTCTTGATCACATTAATACACATCTTTCATGACATATTAGTCATTCCTCATCCAGGAAGAGTGGTTTTCTTTATTGGATGTACATAAGATCATAGGGCCATTTTCTGCTAAAAGCTGCTGTTCTAACAGCGTGGGATACCTATGCGGGCTTCATGCACAAAACTCTGCTGTAGGAACTATTTCTGGTGCATAAACAATTTAGTTAATCGGAAATCTGAACCCCTCAATTTAATTAAGTATTCGCTGTTGAGAAATTGGCAATATGGTTGGAGTCTTTTCTACTAATTCCAGATGGCTCTTGTTTCAGTAGTTCAGATTGCTTGTATGAGGGCTTGAGCACCTTTGTTCACATCATGTGAGACTTATTCCGTCTCTTTTGGCAGAAAACATTTTCCCAAACTAAATCTTGTTCACTTCCAATGTTAGGTATCACCCACTATTTGCCACCCAATGCGGAACCATAGTACTTTCACACTATAATTTGCCTTTCATGTAGAAGCACAATAACCATTTTAATGTGCTTTTGTTATCCACTTGTTCCTTTTTCATTAGGCAAGTAAATCTGATTTCCACCTCAAATCAATAATTTGCCTTTCATGTAGACGCACACTAACCATTTTAATGTGCTTTTGTTATCCACTTGCCTTGGCACTGATTGTGACTTGGCTCATGGGTTCATAGAAGCACTGATAATGACTTGGCTCATAGAGGCATACTTTTCCATCTTATGTGTTTCAAGATTCTGCTCCCCTTGCTGTATGTTATTAAAAAAAAAAATGCCAGTTCTGTGAAAAGGAACATAACCAGTAACCATTTTCTGGTGGTTTTGCAGGCTATTCCCTCTTTCTTGGATTTGTCATTGATCGCTTGCACCACTATCTCCGAAAATTAATGGGTTTGAGGTCGACGGTTGGAGTTTCCAAGCATGAGGTTGAGAAGCTAAAGAAAGATAATCAACATCTAAAAGAGAAGGAAGAGAAAGCATCCAAAGAAATCAGTTTGCTCCAGGAAGAAATATCCAGTCTAACAGAAAGTTTACAGAAACTGAAATCTGAATCAGAAGAGAATGAGAAAAGGGCAGAGTCTGCAGAAGCTAGCGTTGTTGCCCTTCAGAAGCAGTCTGAGGATCTCCTCCTTGAGTATGACCGTTTGTTGGAAGATAACCAAAACCTTCAGAGCCAGTTTGCATTTAGGATTCAGTGAGGCTTTGAGGTTTTCTTTTTTTGAGAACTTATTGTTCAATGAGTTCTAAGGACGGAAAAAAAGAAATTCATGGGTTTTTCCATGTGGGTGCCAATGAGCTGATCATACTTCTTGGCTGGATCCAAATCGTCAATCATGGACCAGAAATATGTCCCTAGGTGGTGGGTGTTGAGTTGGTGAGGGTGGGGTCTTGTTTACCAAATGTTATTAAAATTTTTTGTCATTCATCTATGAATTTTGGTAGCTTTTCTTTTCTCTCCCTCATGTTTTGTCTCTCTCAAATCAAGCTGTATTAGTGGATGAACGTTGACATAGGTAGGGGATGCTCATTTTTATTGGTTTATGAGAACATAGTGATGGCGAGTTGTTGAACATGGAAGAGATTAGAAAGGATAGTGATTTTGTTTGTTGTGTTCCTGGTGATCAGCGTTGGCTTCCATTCCTTACTGTGATTACTTTTTGCAGCATGAGCACTAACATTTGCCATATGCAGGCCCTCTTTGGATTCCAGGAACTTGGCTGAAGAAGTCAGTTGTTGATGTAGGAGCTTATGGCTTATATCCAATGGATCATGTGATGAATCATTCCCTCGATTATATAGATATATGGATCGATTTGATCGATCGAATGGGGGCCTCAACTCACCTTACAAGGGCTCAATAAAAAATAGTGGATGAAGTTGCAAAATCAATGGTCAAGATGAGTCCAAATCATATTTAAAAGTTTTCATCTATTTTGGCTTAAAAGTTTGGCAGCTGCCTGGCCACAATCAAGCCCAAGTGCATGCGGTTGTTTATTTGGTTCATTTACATTCTCCTCTCCTCATTTTAAGTATAATAAAACTCTTTTGTAGAAAGGTTGTTAGGATGAGATTGGATAGAGCAGTATATCTCCTAAAAAATCTCAACCAAGACCAGCAAGCAAGCAGTCTCTCGTACTATGACTATAAGTTTCTTTTTTAATTTTCTTTATTTCCTATTTTGAATGTGATAGCATTTCATTATGGTTATAAGGATGTTTCAAGCTTTATATATGTCATTGTAAGGGATAACCAATGTATTTTATGAGTGGGAGCGGTAGAAAAGTCCCAAAGAGTTGTGCATTTCCAGACTGGCCTTGACATAAAAATGACTAAAGTTTTTGTGGCAAGAATGCAAGGCAGTACAATTGGTCACAGGTGTTGACTCCTATGCATGGATATTTTAAAATGGGCAACGTGTCGTATCATATCTGATACTTTACTTTTTATGTGTAAAATCATGTCCACTGCCTTGTCTATGGCGTGTCCTCGCTGTATCCATGATGTATCTGTGCATCATAGCTCCTGACACTGGCAAAGCACAGACATGGAGTGTATTATTTCCAGTTGAGCACAGACACAAAAGATTTTAGGGATATTTTTTACATAGCTGCCGTTAGACCAAACTTGAGATTTGCCTCTTGTGCGATATTTTAGGGCTGTGCAATATTTTAGGGCCGCGCGATATTACACTATTACTGTATGAACAGTCTTACAGAAATTATATAAACCTCTGCTGATGTGAGGCAAATATAAAATGTAAGCACAGTCGTATGTTAAATATCCCAAGATTCTATTGCATAGTACGAGCAGAGGACACCACCCCTGGTAGATTAGGATAGTTAACCGTTCCCATCCATGTAATGGAAATAAAAAGAAGAAGAAGAAAAATGTGGCCACCTGATGAATGGATCTGCTGGTATTAATTCGTACTCCACAGTGGGATTAACCTGATGGATGTCTTGGACGTTGCATATTTTATACATCAGCACATGTTCTACATAGAACCTTGTAAATTGGCTTTTGTAGGACTATCCTTAGTTTCTCTTTTAATTTGCTTGTTTTTTTTTGTTAATGGTGTGTTCCTTGTTTTTGTTTGCTGGACCGCTCAACATAAATTTGCTCGAACTAGGAAGCCATTTGCCATCCCTGCAGGGAATGGATTTTACAATGGAACATATCACCAGTTTAACCCAACCCATAACCCATTGCCATCCCTACCTGTCACTCCAAAGGGCTAGAATTTGACTGGTGAAATTTTTATGCCGGGTCCATCTGAATTTGGCTCGCTGGATAAGCCATTTTCAAAGTATGGAGCAATTTTACATCTCTTAACCTCTATGACTGAGCACTGTATAAGAAATGCACCCATAGTGTATGGAGGGCATAATGGGTCAGGTCAGCCCAAGCCTAGCCCACATTTGGGTGGATTTGGGCTACTTCTTTTTCTTCAACTCATTATGATTACTAACTAGCTCGAGCTCGTTTTAACTCACCCAAGTATGGCCAAGTTGATTCGACTCAGATAGGTCAGCGACTCTGATTTGAGTCCAACTTGGTATTTGATCAGACTCGCTCAAGCCCCAGTTTTTGAGTTGAGGTCACACGTATGCTAAGGATAAGGTATTTAAAGACTGAGTTTGTTATTCAAGTTGTCCGAATTCAACTGACTCAGTTGGATGTCAAATCAAATTTTTTTTTTTTTTAACCCATCAAGGGGGCTATGACCCACAAGTGAGAGCCCATATACATAGGGGAAAGACAGCCCACGCAAGTGAAAAAGAAGCCTACACACGCAGAAAGAAAACTCACGCAAGTCGAAAGGAAAGCCTGCACAAGTAGGAAAAGGTGGGCATACCCGGGGTTCGAAACCTTAGCAGCCAAATAGAATTGTCACTCTTTACCACTTAAGTAAGGAGCCGTTCTCGAATGTCAAATCAAGTTAGAGTCAGGTTTTTAACCTATCAGACGGACGTACATTGTCCATTAGGACAACAAAAAAAAAAAAAAAAAACCCAGTTGCTGGAGGATCTGATCAGTCTTCTGAGTGTAGCTAGAAAGAGCAGGTTAATTGAAAAGAAAAAATGCAGTTGATCGGACTCACCGAGTTACCAGACTATGTGGCCTTCTGAGTCATTTGGGCGAGTCAAGTTTTAGAAGTACTATCGCAGGATGTGAAGGAGGAATCATGGAGGAAGGTGGAATTCGATTTCAAAATCTCGAAAGAGAAGTAAATTAGTTCGTGCTTATAAATTAAGCATCCAAACGCGGTGCTAACATGGTTTTAGAGGGAATTTTTAAGATATTGTGCACTTGCATGAGAAATCGCTAAAATGAATTTGTCTAAGGTAAGATTTACAAAACAAATTGACTACTTAAAAAGTTCAACTAGTTCTTCATTTTTATAACGATGTTTCAGTATATTGATCAATTTTGTTAAAAGTTTTGTTTATTGTAATTTCTTTCATGATTTCAAAAATTCTGAATGTTTTGTGTGGAGCTAGCTATCGTGCAGAAAATTGTGACAATGATTGAGATAATGCATGCATGGCTCTGAAAAGCAATCACACGTGAAACCAATAAAAGCAAAACGGGTAGCAATAATACCACGGCCCTTTTAAAATGCGTGGGATCTATGAAAATAGCTCCTTATCCGATGAGAAGGAACGACAATTCTTATTTGTCAGACTACCTAGGGTTTGACCTTGGACAAGCTACTTTCTCTCAACTAAGGGCTTTTTACCTCTCCCAAGATCTCCTTCCCTTATCAGAGGGCTCATGGGTCCCAGCCCCACTTAGCTAGGGTACCAAAAAAAGAAAAATGGGAGGGCGGGGGGCCGCGGGGGGGGGGGGGGCGCGGGCGTGTTTCATTGCTATTGACAGATCTTCTATTCTCATATTGGAAGATGATTCTAAGTTTCTCAACTTAGATCAAGGTGATGCTCATCATCAGATTCATGAAGTTATTTATTTATTTAATTATTTACACTAGGGACTCAAATTCATCCACAGTACTCTCATTCACACCTATACCCCTTAACCATCTGAGGACGATGGAAGTTATTTTCTCCTTATGGTGATCTTGGTTTTTATTTGGGAGTAAAAAAAGATGACTTCAATTAAAAAGTTAATGGCACCCCCATTTGATTGATACTTGGGTTGGTAGCAATTCTGGTTTGGATCCTACCTTGATGAGAAGTGGGCCTACTCCAATCCCGCCTCTAACGGGAGAAGTTTGAGAATGGATCCTTACTCGAGTGACAATTCTCATCTGGCTGTATAGAGTTCGAACCCTAGGTACCCTATCTCTTCCTATATGTGCGGGCTTCCTTCTCACTTATGTGGGCTTTTTCTCGCGTGTGCAGCTCCTTTTCCACATGAGTAGGCTGTTTTTTTTCGCATATATGCGGGTTCTCAGTTGGGTCCCAGCCCTCTTGGTTGGGTTTAAAAAAAAAAAATGTTTAGGGCTGTTAGGTGGATGACCCGTTTAACCAAACTCATTTCCATCCCCACTCGCAACTATTAGAGAGAAGGTATATTTGCAACTATTAAAACACTATGCTTTAGAATAGTTTCCCTTTTACTATGGAAAGCAGAAAACAACACAAATGAATAATGATCCGCAAATCTGACGTGGGTCTTTCTTGATCTCCCCAAAAACAATGATCAAAAGAGGAAACAAAACAGTACAACACTAACTTCAAACCATCACTTCACTAGCGCAGAGACAAAAGTCCCACAATTATTCAAGGGCTGATCTATGTCCCTATCTGATGAAAGAGGAGTCCAAAAGACAAGTGTATGGTTCTTTTTTTTGTCGAATGTGTATCTTCCGATTTTTGTTTTCGCAAGGTCATGGGCCCCTTGCCATGGATCATGCAGCTTTAACCCATAGAAAGCATGGTGATGCATGTGACTAGGTCTTCAACTATTTAAGCTGTAGATGACAAAGGGGCCAAATGGATATAGATTGGTTGATGGTGGTTGCAAGCAGGAAGAATGAATGGTTGGCTGCCACATGCATAAGCAATCCTAAAAGGGTGGTGGAAGAAGAAAGAAGTTTCATTCATTTTCCTCTTTGATAAAGGAAATATTAATTGGGTGCCATTTCTCTATATGATCATTTTGTGTATGGACAAGGAGATGGGCATATTTCTTTTCTAGTTTTATTTTTTAAGCTCCAGAAGTATGCGCAGCAATGTGGAGAGGAATTGGATGATCCTTGACCTCAGGTTTTAGATAGTTTGTCATTTTTTTTATTTTTTTTTAAGTGCTGGTCATGATGGATGGACCCTTGAGAGATCTAACTGCCATAGGAGTGAACCAGAGTGTACGCCGGAGATAAACTCGCACATGCAAGGAAGAATAAGAGAGGATCGAACTCTATGCAATTGGGTGAGAACATTGCTCTCAACCACTAGGCCACCCATTTATTGTTGTTTTTCATTGTTGTTGTATATTCACAATAGAGGTCACAAGATCAATGGTTTAGATCATCATAACACAGGTTATGTAGGTGCAAATCCAATCATGTTCCACCTTATGGATGTATAAACAAGGGCAAAAAATAACAAGGAAAAGATGAAAATACCATGTGATTTACCACTGAAATATTCGAGTGGAGGAATAAAAAAGCTTGATACAAAACTAGCTAAGGAGGCCCTTGTTAAGCTCAGGCCTTTGTCAAAGGAGTAGCTATTATGTGGATGAGATTTTAGTACTATTTTTGTATAATGCTACTACTTTTGATCCTTGCCACTTTTTTATTTTTTTTATTTCTCTGGTCATTTGTGTTATGACAAGGTTCTGTAATAGAGAGGAAATTGTTTTGATTTCCCGTACAAGTCACGTAATGCAAAATATTTTTTTCCACAAAAGAAAGAAGAAAAACTTACCTTTTTTTAAATAAAGAAAAGAGGATTTTATGAAAAAATTCTCTGTAAGTGGCCGTTGTACAAAAATGTGCCTCCTAACTCGGGCAGCACAAACGAGTTTCGTCATACCTATTTGGTTTTTTTTTTTTTTAAACTTGAGAGGAGTGACGCTAGTGTCGCTCGTCTCTAATTAGGCGACGCTAGCGTCACTCCTCATCTCTTCCTTGTCCTCCATTAATTTTTTCTTCCTCTGCGATATCACCAAGTAACCCTGTCAATAGAAACAATAGGCTTTCTTCGGCAGCAACAATGGTTGGGGGCAGGCGACGACAGCAGGTGGCGTGTGCTGACAATGGAGATAGATCTAGTATCAGTCTCAATATGCAGGATCTATTGGCACAGATAGAGAAGAGGGAGAAGAACGGATCGGATCTCAGAATTGGGCAGTCGCTGCGCACAGGTTTATGAGGAATGAGTTCAGCCTCGAATCCAATTCAACCATCGGGGTTGAGTTCGCCACCCGCGCAGAGCTTGAACATGATAGAAAGGTGATCAAACCCCCAGATTTGGGACACGACAGGTCAGGGGAGGTGATCTTCTTCAATACCCATCTTGTTTTTGCTTTTCTAATATGGGCTTTTGATATCTTGTTGTGCTTTAATGAGTATGAGTATGTTGTTGATGTTGCGGTTTTGAGTGGTTTGTATTTTATTTTATTTGGGTGATGTTTTGAAATGGGTTTTGTAGTTTGACATCTGAAGACGGTTCTGTGATTGGTTTCGGAATGTTGCATTGATTTCTTTATTTGCATAAGTGTGGGGTTTCGATCCAAGATTTTTACATAGCAGAAATTATTGTCCTTATGACGATCTAGATCTAGATCATGTGAATAAGTCTTCTTCCTTTTCTAGTCTTCTCCATTTCTCAGTTGTAGAAAACCAATAGGAATAGAACCAAACTAGGAAAAAATTGAGATTTGCATATGTAGTCTTACATTCGATTTGAGCCGTTAGACACACAGGAAAGAAGATGTGGACTATTAGAGATGAGAAAAAGGGGGGGATTTGGTAAGTAGGTATATATAACTAAAAGTGACGATAACATCACTTAATTTTATATCAAGCGACACTATCGTTGCTATGAAAAACTACTAAAAAAAAACGAAAACTGGCGGGAGGAATGCTTCCGTGTTATGTGAGTTACAAGGAACTATTTCATGCAACGGCCGTATAATGAGAATTTTCCAGTAAAATCTTCAAAAGAAAATTTTGATTTCCTATAGAAAGGGAGGCATGTAGGATTACTATCGTTTGAATTTGCCCTCTTCGAGTAGAATGGCAATTAGTGGGCTTAATTGGATGCCTTGATCTAAACATACACCATCTGCAGAGTTGGGTACCTGGATCTATTTACTTATATGGAGAGATTTCGGTGCTTACAATCTATATGCCTAGTCGGGCGTATATATATAGAATCATATTAAAGTACATTAAGTTGTGAATGTTGAAGGGCTCCAATCAATTATATCACAAAATCATCACATTTCTTCTAAAGATTTTCCACAATGTCATATTTTTCTTAGATTATACTTTGAATGGAGGCCAATAACCATCGTTCTATTGCTAGAAAAATGTGGGGTCCAAAAAACATCACTGGAGAAAAGGCTTCAAATGCTAGGATGTCTTCTGACAGTCCATTATAAGCTAGCCCACCATTTGATCTACATCGTGGGTCCACCTTTTTCAATCCAAACGTGTTATTAAGGATCCTTTGTAGCATAGCTATTACGTAAACCATGTATCACATGCTTGTAACTCTATTATGAAGCCCAAATAGAGTTAGTTCATAGCAACTTTCAATTAAAAAAGAGTGGATCCTACCGAACAGTTGAACACTGATGTGATCAATATCAATAATAAAATGCCGCAAGTGCACGGGTGTCTAGATGAGACAATGGTAAGA
Source organism: Persea americana (assembly GCA_029852735.1). Classification (NCBI taxonomy): domain Eukaryota; kingdom Viridiplantae; phylum Streptophyta; class Magnoliopsida; order Laurales; family Lauraceae; genus Persea; species Persea americana. The sequence continues at coordinate 91,544,664 of CM056810.1, forward strand.
ACGGGTCGAACCGACAAGGAGCTAATTAAAGAAACTTTTTTATTAAGAAAACTAATTAACTACAATCAAGGAAAGTTTTGAGTATTTAGATTTAAAATTAAGCAACTAATTTAGAAAGATGAAAAACTACAAATTAATGAAAGTGATTAGAGCATAGGAATTCAATAAGTATCCGCAAATTATTTATTAAGTAATCCTAATTTGTTCCAATTTTTACTTCAAATCAAAGACAAATCAATGTTTTTAATTTGGAAAATCTAACTTTTAAAATCCCTTTTCAATCATAAAAATCCAAAACTCAAGACTTCCTTCATCTCATAAAAGAATAAAAATAATTTAAGAACTACCCATCAAAAGTAAGCATAAACCATCAAAAGATCTAAATCCTAAGCATGGCCTATCAAACCTAAGCATGAATAGTCAAAAACCAATTTTTATTTTCAGAATTTAAGAATGGAGATTTACCTAGGGCACGAAGACAAGCCTATTAATCATTAAGCACAAAATCATGGAACACAAATTAGAATTACTAAATTAAATAAGAAGAAGTTACTTACCTTCATCCATAGCTCTAATCAAGAAAATTAGCCCGCCATTGCAAAGAATGCTTCTTGATTTGTCATTAAAAATTGCATCTTTACAACTTCTCCTTCACAAAAATTCTCCTTCAAAATAAATCCTTGGACATGGCTCAAGGCTACCAAAATAAAATAAATAAAGAAAATACTAATGGAAAACAAGAAAGGAAGAAAAGAAAGAAGGGAATTGGAGAGAGGGCTGGATGTGTGATGCCTCCATCCCCTTTTGGGTTGGTTTTATAGATGTTGATGCCTCATTTTTAGAAAAGAATCTCCTCTCTTTTAGGACTTGTTTCCTTATTTAGAGAGATTTCTTGCTTAGGACTCAAGTTAGTCTTCACACTTAGAAAGAGTTTAAATTGGAGAGGATTTGCTACTAAGTGTGGTCTCTTGGCTCCAAGTCTTGCCAAATTGAACTTCTCAAACATTTCCAATGTTGCCAATTTTGAAAACTTCTTGTAATTCCCGCATAGAATTATAATAGGTAACTTTCCGAGGTCATATCTCTCTCAATATAGCTCCGATTTATGCAATCTTGGGATCCACAGATATCTACTCGAAAAGATCTTTCCAATGATAGGTAGATTACACCAATCTGATATTGGGTTTGAGAGTTATGGCCATTTCAATTTGCTGCCCCTGAAAAATCTGGGAATAATTTGCACACATGGAAACTTCTATATTTGGTTTGCAATGGAGTGTGTGGGACCCATGCTTGGACTCTTTCTTTGCTTGCTTATTTGATTCTCTTTCCATCTTTGTGAATTTCTAATCTTTTCAACTTCACCAAGATGTCAAGATATGTGGGACCACCATGAAGCGTGTCACGCCTTTGATCTCTCTCAAATTTCACCAATGTAGGTCCCACTCTTGATTTCTCCTACAAAAATAAAATTAAATGATGTCAATAATAATCAAGTGTGAGGAATCTAGATGGACTATGCATGGGACCCTACATGCCTAATTAATGCACAAAAAATACTAAACTTTCCAAAAATAGCACATGGCGTCAAAATTAGAAGGTATGCATTAGTGAAGCCAAAAGAATTAATTTTTGGGTAATGAATGAGATGAAAATCCCTAATTTCACAAAAGTCATGCAATATAATGAATTTTAACCAAATTTGACTAGGATTTCAACTTTGATGCTTAAATGCATGAAATCATGAAATTAAGTGTAATTCCATGCAATTAACCTAATTAAGTCCACAAATGCATATGAAATGATGAATGAAAGCTGAAATTTTGTGGACTTATCAAACACCATGATAAAAACATGACTAGACGCTAATGTGGTGTCCCAATTGATGTGGTGTTAATTACATTTCCATCAATATTCAATTGTACCATAGAAACCACTCCCTTTGAATTGAAACTTGTAGATATATTGGTAAAGAGAATGACATTCATTTTGAATGGTCCTGATTCTTTTTATGTGAGCCTCAATCTTGAGCCAGAGTTTCATGCATGTGTCAATTCCGTATAATATCACCGATGCGGGATCCAAATTGGTACTCAAGTATTATATTGATTATAATGACATTTACCATTATAATAAAGAAAAAATGGGTAATCGATTGTTTATACAATCATGTAACCATTCTCATCTCAAACTAATTCAATCAAACAATCAATACCAAAATTGAAATTGGATCAAAGCAAGAGACTTTTTTTATAGAGCGACAACAATACTTAAACGATTCAGTTTTAATAAAAGGGAAAATAGAGAGCCCATTTTTAGTCCTACAATACAACCATGGTGGTGGGCTCCATTGCGGACATGTGGTGGGCTCCAATCTCCCTCATTCAAAACAAGCCTCGGCCCACCAGATCAACGGATCTGATCATCGATCGCAAAGCATCCACGTGTCCATCGAGATGGGAGAGCCAAATAAATAGGCGTAAAAGCGCCATGAACGCATAGAGAAGCGCGAAAGATTCATCACATCCGACACGTGTGCTTCGTGGACCCACATCCCGCCACGCAGACCTCTCTTATCGTATCGTAAGCTCTTCTTCTTCTTCTTCTCAAATCATCTTCCCATTCTCACTCCAACACCTCTCTCTCTCTCTCTCTCTCTCTCTCTCTCTTGCTTCTTCTTCTTCTTCCTACTATCTCTTCATTTGTCCTTTCTTTCCTCTTTCTTCTTCTTCTTCTTCTTCTTCTTCTTCAGGAAACTGGTTTGAATCCCAACTTTCTGCAATCTTTCTTTGATTCTTACATGAACAGAACTCATTACAAAGCACCTTTCTTTCTTCTTCTTCTTCTTCTTTGTTTCTTTCTTTATTAAGCTTTTGAAACAGAACCCAAATGTGTAGTTTTATTTTTCCTCTTTTGAGACAAGACCCATATAACAACATGTCTTCTACCATGCTTTTTCCCTGAGGAAACTCGCTTTATACACTTTCTGGTTGTTGCTTTGCCGTTTGGAAGAATACCCATTTGTCCTTTTTTTGTTGGGTATTGTTATATAAGCTCTGTTTCTGTTTGTATCTGAATAGTTGTGTGGTTCTGAAGTGAGAGAGAGAGAGAGGGAGGGAGAGTTGGAGAGTTGGGTTGAGTTCTCTCAGCAATGGCTGGGAACGAATGGATCAATGGCTATCTGGAAGCGATTTTGGATACTGGGGCTGGGGCGGCGGCGATTGAAGATCAGAGGCCGACGCCGGTGAATTTGAGGGACCGGGGTCATTTCAATCCGACCCAGTACTTCGTGGAGGAGGTGGTGACCGGCGTCGATGAGACGGACCTCCACCGGACATGGATCAAGGTCGTCGCCACCCGCAATACCCGAGAGCGGAGCAGCCGGCTCGAAAACATGTGCTGGAGAATCTGGCATCTCGCTCGTCGGAAGAAGCAGGTATAGATTATTGTATTTTGATTTGATTCTTCTTCCTTTCTTTTCTTTGCAATCCTAAAAAACTAGAATTTTGATTTGGGTGCGTTTGGATGTACCTCAATGACAATCCAGTAATAGAAAGAAAGTGGCTTCCGCTGGAAATGGGAAAATGAAATCCAGCCCCTGTTTTTCCTCCGTTTTTGTGGGGCCCAAATACATAACTGAAGGCAAAAAAGTTTGCAGAAGTTGGGGACTGTGGTTTAGAGTTTTAGAAAACTGGGATTTTTTGTATTGAAGTTGCTCTGTTATAATAATTTGAATTTCCTTTTTGGGGTGCCTGTAGGTGCTTTAAAATTTAATTTAAAACTAGTGTTTTTTTTTCCTAAATTGAATTTTCTGCGTACTGTTCCTTATTATTTCTCTTTTTCTGAATGATTGAAGAGATCAAGTTCAACAAATATGGTTTATTTCCTTTTTATTAGAGAGATGGAAGTAAAACGGTTCCATGAAGAGGTCTTCTTCAAAGGGGTCAAAAGTGAAGACTAAGGGCAGAGATTAACAAGTTGACATTAGACTTTTTCCCCATTTGATAAGAATTGACTGCTAACTTTTCAACTATAAAAATGAGTCCTATAAATTTGGTGGTTGCTTTAAGATCTCCATATTCCCTCTTCAGCCCTTGGATATTCCGCAAATTCTCTTACTTGGATAATTTTTATAAAATGAAATTATTTTTCTTCACAAATGTTTCAGGATGTTGATTGGTTCAACTCTTGAAAACAAGAGTCTTAGGTCAAATAAAGATGTTGACTCAATTTTAATAGTTGTGGTGTTTAGTATCTCATCATAATGACAGTCACCATCTTCATCATCGACGTCAAAGTGTTGTCTAATTTATTTGGGGATCAGCTGTGTAAGTTCTACTTTTATCATCATCATTATCATCGTCACTTATTTGCATTGAGTTGGAACCCAACCCAGTTGAAAGTTGAAACACACTGGGTGACTGGGATGGGAAGAACTTGATTTGGATGAGTTTTAGTTATAAACTGGTTGACCCGCCTGGTCAAACTCATGACTCAGGTGAACTTGTCCTGGTCTAGCTGAGTTGACTGAGTTTTATTATGGCATTTTGGAAAAACAAACAAGGTCGGTATATGTCTTACATTAGTAAAATGGTAGAAATTAAAGTTTTCTTGAATGAAATAAAAATAAAAATAAATATTATATATGTATATATTTTGAATGGTAACTCAATTTTATCAAAAGCTATACAGCATAAAAGGCACATATTGAAACGCGACAGAAAAACCATCCAAAAAGAAGAAAAAGATACAATTATCACCCAAAAACCAAAAAACTCAGAAATTATAATTTTTATGAATTTCCTATAGATTTTCTGAAAACCGTACATTTTTAAAAACTTTTTACATATTCTCTATATATTTTTATTCTAAATATGTATTTATAATAAAATATTTAAAAATTGTTTACTGACCTGCATAGTTGAATTGCTGAGTTTTACACAGTTATTGCCTGCGCTTGATACACAGTTATTGCTGAGTTTTTATGTCATTGTTTTTGCTGTTGTTCTTGTTTTGAAATGGATAGATTTTGCACCATGCTGTTGGGTAGATTATTTCTTCAGCTAAATAGTTGAAGGATTGAAACTTTGAGTCCAAGGTGGTTGATTCTGGCTATCTGTGGACAGGTAGCAGAGCACAATTGCACGTACACCTTAGTAGAAGGGGCTTCTAGTTGGTCTTTATAGCACATTGCATGATAATTTTTAGATTGGAAGCAAGATCAAGCTCATGCAACAAGGTTGAAACAATAAGATCACAATGCATACTGTTATAGCTTAGAGTCCTTTTTTTTTTTTTTTTTCTTTTTAATTGAAGCTATTCTCATTCTGAAATTTTTGTTGGAAAATGAGCAGTTGGAATGGGAAGATTTCCAGCGAATGGCCAACCGGAGATTGGAACGCGAGCAGGGGCGACGGGACGTAACCGAAGACATGTCAGAGGACTTGTCTGAAGGGGAGAAGGGCGACCAACCAGCGGAGCTTATCCAGTGTGAGACCCCTAGGAAAATATTTCAACGCAACTTCTCTGATATCCAAGTCTGGTCTGATGATAACAAGGGCAAAAGGCTCTATATCATCCTAATCAGGTACATTCCCTCCTAGTAGACCATGGCTTTGTGTTTTTTGATGCAGTTAACTTTTATTTTTTTAGGATATGAATGATAATTTTCAAGTTTCTGTTTGCATAACGTTCCTTCCATGAAGATTTGAATTAGGATACGATAAGTCCAAATGTTCATACCAAATTTTTTTTTCTTCTAAATCGGGTTCTTTAGGTATTTGGGGACCTGTTTTCATCCCTATTAAAAAAATCAGCTGGAGAGACAATGTGTTGCAGCATAAGAAAGAATGAGCCGTGGTAGGATATGGATCAGAAAAAGAAAGGGAAAAAAATACCCAGCTGTCTAGGTGATGATCCTGCAGAACCCAAATTTTGTAGCACTAGAATCAAAATAACAGCCTCATGAAACATCTTCTCTTTAATATATTTTAAAATCTGAAACTGGAATGTTTTCACAAGCAGCGGACAACACTTGTTTGTTACGGTCCCATACCAACGTCGAATGAAAACAATCCTAATTCTTTAGTACAGTTAAACAACTGACTATTCCTTCTCTCAAATCCTACTAGCATAAGGACTCTTAACTTCTTAAAGCCCAAAATTCCTGACCTCACTTGTACTGAAATCCTGTCTCAAGCTATTGCAGCAGGAGACTGGCCTTGTGATGGGCCTGGCTAGTCTGAGTCTGCTGGGCCGTGCATGACTAAAGGGCCTGATTTTGCATCAGATACTTGGGACACCTAGTTTTTGTAGAAACAGTATGGTGAGAGTAGCTAACAAATTATGAAAAGCATATAGGTTTGGAACTCAAGAAGGACGATGTCATTGCTTTTTGGTGGATACAGCATACAGGAAATTGGCTGTAGCAGTGTTGCAGTTGATAACGTACAAGATCCTTTTTTTTTTTTTTTTACCTTTTCTTTTCTTTTGTTTGGTTTTGAGAGGGTGCTGACGTGAACCTGCAACCTCATAGTTACATCTTTCGAGTTGCTACTTGCTCTTGTGAAGATGATTCTTTTTTCTTCCTTGCATGGTTCTATGGTGCTAACTGTGATATTCATATATGCAGTCACCAAATCTTTAAGCAAATCCCTTAATTTGGAATTTAGGCTAAGAATATCTAATCCAAATATCTTATATTATTGTGCTAACATCTTGCAGTCAAATCCAAGTATCCAAACATATTTTAGACTGTCACTATTTTTGTTTATACATTAACCAATCTGTGGTTTCTATTTATTCACTAACAATCCTACCTGATGTACCAGTTTGCATGGTCTTGTCCGTGGAGAGAACATGGAGCTGGGCCGAGATTCTGATACCGGTGGTCAGGTAATCTTTTGATCTAATGCAAGCAACTACGAAATCCTTAAATATAAGCAGGCAGGTGATTGAGCTGTTGGGTGCCTGTTCAGGTCAAATATGTGGTTGAACTCGCTCGGGCACTTGCAATGATGCCAGGGGTGTATAGAGTAGACCTTTTCACTCGCCAGGTATCTTCACCTGAGGTGGACTGGAGTTATGGTGAGCCCACAGAAATGTTAACCTCAGGCTCCTACGATGCAGATGGGAATGATGTAGGAGAGAGCAGTGGGGCTTATATCATACGGATACCTTTTGGACCAAGAGATAAATATCTAAGGAAAGAGTTGTTGTGGCCCCACATTCAAGAATTTGTAGATGGAGCTCTGACCCACATCCTTAACATGTCTAAAGTGTTGGGTGAACAAATTGGCGGGGGGCAGCCTGTTTGGCCCTATGTAATTCATGGACATTATGCAGATGCAGGAGATAGTGTAGCCCTTCTTTCAGGTGCTCTGAATGTCCCAATGGTTCTTACAGGTCACTCACTTGGGAGGAATAAGTTGGAACAGCTTCTCAAGCAGGGACGCCAATCAAAAGAGGATATCAATTCAACTTACAAGATAATGCGGAGGATAGAAGCTGAAGAGCTGTCACTGGATGCTGCAGAACTTGTGATCACAAGCACCAAGCAAGAGATTGATGAGCAGTGGGGCCTGTATGACGGTTTTGATGTCAAGCTTGAGAAGGTGTTGAGAGCCAGGGCCAGACGTGGGGTCAATTGTCATGGCCGTTTCATGCCACGAATGGTGGTAAGTTGTGACTTTTGGTGGTGATTGTGCATTAATTTAACTTGTTCTATTTTGTTCATGATTACATTATGCAAATTGGCAATCTTATAGTGGAGAATATTCTATATTGGCGGGGTTGAATATTTTTTAATGATAGTGATTTGATAAATGATAACAGCTTATATTAGGAATGAATTAGATTTGGTTTATGATCTGATTAGGTTATCTTGTTTATCTGAAAAGTTGATTATGTTTCCTTGTCTATGTTGTTGATTATTCTATAAATAGCCATGTTGTTCTCAATAAGGAAACACTATCAATTTATGAAAATGTAGTCTCTGAAGTTCTATTAGTGAATATTCTATGTTAGGAAGGCTGTGCAATTGTAAAAGTCTCGGGTGCCATGCGTAATAATGCAGGTTTGAGATCTACAAGCAGCCACTTTGTGCAAAATTGCCAAAGGTCAGGTCTGTCTCCAGTTTCGACCCTGTTTCGGTGGGACCCGCACTGGGTAATGACCTTTTTTTTAGGAAGGTTGGGTGTATTATGATAACAATGATTTGACAGCATCTTAGATTTAGGAATACATTAGATTTGGTTTACATTAGATCAAAGATTTTTGCTCTATAAGTAGCCATTGTTCTCAATAGGAAATAATATGGCCAATTTATGAAAATGTTGCCTTTGAAGTTTATCATGGTATCAAAACCATGGAAGGCTCTGATCTTGTGTTCAGGCTGGTTTTGATGTTAGCTCTTCTCTCTTCCACAATTAGCTTTTGATATAGATATGTTATGAAAACAAGTGCAAGATTCTAATTTAGCCAACTTACCTTTTAAAATGATAGAAAATAATTCCTAAAAAAAAGGGACTCAGAGAGAGACAGAGAGAGAGAGAGAGAGAGAGAAAGAGAGGGAGAGAGAAGTTCATTAAATGTTTAGAAAACTGTGTTTTACCAAGATAACCAAACATTAAAATGGCAAAAAAGTAAGAGTTAGACACTCAAATTTTCTTACCTGTAATCTACTGATTATATGTTTTACCTATGGATGTCAATGGGTTTCTGATTGTCTGAGTATCCGAAGTCTTTGTTCTAAAAAAAAGTGGGCATGGAACCTTTTTGAGAGTCTAATGAGCTTGAATCACATTACCATTTTATGGGCCCCACTTATATATTAAAAGTTATATTCGAGGCCCTTTGATCCACATTTTGTCTCAGTTTTGAATCCAAATTGGACCTGATCTTTGATTTTCAGTTTATGCTGGAACCAGATCCTATATGTGGGGATCCGTGTTGGATCCGGATTCGGATCTGCCATGGTTTTACCCCAGGTCTGACCCTTTTTCATCCCTAATTTTACTAAGAGGGACATGTATCACCTGTTGTGCTCGTTGCTTTTTTCCTTGTGTTAATGTATTTATGTGATATTTGCAGGTTATTCCTCCTGGAATGGACTTCAGCAATGTCGTAGTTCAGGAGGATACACTTGAAGCCGACAGTGACCTTGCTGCACTTATAGGCGCTGATGGGAGTTCTCCAAGGGCAGTCCCACCAATATGGTCTGAAGTATGCATCTCTTTCCCAAAACCAACAGAACTGTTGAGGAGTGGTATGCTACTTGGGTCAAGGGTGTATGGTATCCTAATGGCTTGAGTTTGTACACATGGGTCCAATGGCTTAAATCTATCCCCTCCTATTGATTTGGTTTTACATGCCTTCAGTCGGAAAATGAAGTGGCAGACGATTTGGCTAAGCAAGGAGAAACCTTAGGGGGACCATACCCTTCCTCTGTAGTTTTCCCCCTTGTTTCTGTAGTTTTCTGCCATACCCTCCTTTTCATTTCTTTGGTGTTGGTGTTGTTTTGACTCTTGTATGTTCCTTCCTCTTTTAATGAATCTTACTAGTCACTGATAAAAAAAAAGGAAAAAAGAAAGTTGTGATCTAGATTCGGGCTCTAGTGAATAGATATTGTCCCAATACCTAGCTAAATTGGATAAATTGGTATCCAAAATCTTTTTCGGTAACAAACGATTTCATTGATAAAGGATGATACAAGGGAGATGAAATACGAAGCCAGACGAAAACAGCTGATCTAACCGATTGGACTACTATGGTATAAAAGCATTATACCAAAAATAGAAAACATCACTAAAAAGTTAAAACGGTCAAGGACTATCCTCACCTTGCTTAGCCAAATAGTCTATCGAGGTGTTAGACGACCATCCCCACATGCTTGAACTCAACTTGAACCAAAGAAGACAACGCCTTGATCTCATTAAATAAAACCCCTTCTAGAATAGCCAAGACTTCCGCCTCCTTAGACTCCAAGATGCCAACATGCTTAGAGAACATAACCAAAACAACCCCTTTGCTATTTCATAGGACACCTCAAATTTCTGCCAGCCCCAGCTCCCCCCTTGCTGCTCCATCCTTACTCCTTATTGAACTTTAAGATGCCTTCGTGGGGACGGGACCTCCTCAACACCCTCCTAACCTTAGAAAGATCCCAAAATGAAGTTGCTTCCCAATTGTGTACTCTTCCAGCCACTTTGTAGCATTTGAACTGGGATCTTCAAAAAAAAAAAACATTTGTCAATTCTCATAATAACAAAAGAAGTCCTCCATGAATATTGACACCCCCCCTGAAGATCCTATCATTCCTCTCTGTTCAAACTTCAAACTGACCATAATGTAGCAAAAGGAACAAGCTTTCAAAGGACAACGCCGCACCCAAAGAAAGGACCCATCTTCCAAGCCTCCACCAAACTCATCGAGGACCCTGGAAAGCACCACATGACGCCACACAGAGCAAGAAAATGACAGTATAAGACCTAAGGGAACTCACACGGGAAAAAAGATGGTCAACCATTTCTCCGTACATCCTGCATAGCACACACAAATCTGAAATGGCCTCCAAAGGAATACCTCTCCTCCTAAGATTGTCCGCATTTAACACTTCCCCAAAGCAGCAGGCCAACAATACCACCTCCATCCTTGGTGGAGCCATGCCCAACCATGCTTTCGAGCTAGTGGAATTGGTGCCCAATATCTGACCTTTCCTATTTTGAAATGTGGGCGGTTAGCTGTGGATTTGTGATACTATGCTTGTACTCAAAGTGATAATCATATGATTCCTCACTTAATATCATCTCAGTTGTCTTCCTGCTCAATTAACATATTCCATTGCAGGTGATGCGTTTCCTCACAAATCCTCACAAGCCGATCATCTTAGCCCTGTCAAGGCCTGATCCCAAAAAGAACCTCACCACTCTCCTGAAAGCTTTTGGCGAATGTCGTCCATTGAGGGAGCTTGCAAATCTTGTAAGTAGCCAACGTAAAGGATATAGCTTCTTCTGTGCATTGTTGGGGCAGCACTTGAGCAAGACTACTATTGCAATATTTCACCATTACAATATTTCATCATTGCCGTATTGTTGGCCACCCAAATGCAGAGAGAAAATTGCAAGAATTAGCACTAACATCTAATGTTTTTCATTGAAATATCTTAAGCCTTTTGATATTTTGTGAAGGCAACAACATTGCAATATTGGGGCTTCTGCATATGTGCATTCACAATTTTTTATATTTAACTAATGATTCTACATGCAAATACAGACATTGATAATGGGAAATAGAGATGATATCGATGAAATGTCCTCGGGTAATGCTAGCGTCCTCACAACAGTTTTGAAGCTGATCGACAAATACGACCTATATGGGCAAGTGGCCTACCCAAAGCATCACAAGCAGTCTGATGTTCCAGAAATTTACCGTCTTGCTGCAAAAACAAGGGTTTGTATGATTTCATTAAGTTTAATGGAGTGAATGTGGATGTCACCATAATTGTTGATAGTTGGAATATTACAGATGGATATCACCTGTTTGATATGTTCGGAGTGGGAATCAGAAGACACATTAGGGTTATATGTGTGTATTTTTCTGGCTTTATCCCAAATCATGTATCATACAGATGCTGGTACTGATTTGGAGTTGGGGAAAAAGTGAAGAAGCAATATCCAGCCTAATGTGATTTTTACTTTCCACACCAAAATCGACGTGAAACTGATGTCCATCAATTCTAGAAATATCCAAACCTGGGTACATCCTAATTCCTAACACTCCTTAAATGGATCTGCTGAGTTTGTAAACGATGATGATGATCAGCAACTAAAAGAAGTTTTTGCAGGGAGTCTTCATAAATCCAGCTCTAGTTGAGCCTTTTGGTCTAACTTTAATTGAGGTTAGTTCTGGTTACATTTGGCAATATGTTTCATTCCATCAGATGTCCAGCAGTTGAGTATCTTACAACTTAGCGTAAAATTAAACAATGTAGGCAGCTGCACATGGGCTTCCAATGGTGGCTACTAGGAATGGCGGTCCGGTTGATATTCATCGGGTAAGGAAAACCAATAGATCATTTTAGGGTTAATCTGGAATTCTGGATAGAATGCTGTAAAAACCCCATGTTTTCAGAAATAGGGTGTGAACTATTTGTAGTTTTGAAGTTTCTTCCCACAAAGTTCGGCCTTTAGAAATCAGAAAAATGTGATTGTAGTGTACATCTGAATTTCTAAAAGTTGAATTTCATGGAGATAGCCTGCAGTTGTATTGTTGCGGTTGGAAACGTGGGAATTTCAGAATTTTCCAATCCAAACATACACTTATAGAGGGAAGTGGATGTTTTCCTTTTGTTCATACTAAGACGACATTTCTGATACGGGTTTGGATTATTTTAGGCACTGAACAATGGGTTGCTTGTGGACCCACATGACCAAAATGCCATTGCAGAGGCACTCCTAAAACTAGTTGCAGAGAAGAATTTATGGCTAGACTGCAGAAGGAATGGATGGCGGAACATTCATCTGTTCTCATGGCCTGAGCATTGTCGGACATATCTTACAAGAGTAGCAGCTTGCAGGATGAGGCACCCGCAGTGGCAAACAGACACACCATTGGACGATGTGCCTGTGGAGGAGTCACTTGGAGACTCGCTCAAGGATGTACAAGACATGTCTCTCAGACTTTCCATCGATGGCGACAAGCCCTCCCTCAATGGATCTTTGGAGTACAACCCAGTTGAATTGGAAAAAGTGGCTGCAGACAATGGCGATCCCCAGGTGCAAGACCAGGTGAAACATATCCTAAACAGGATAAAGAAGCCAACGCAAGAAGTGCAAGAACCAGAATCTGGAAAGAAACAACCTGATATTGCAGTAACTAAGTATCCCATGTTGAGACGTCGACGTAGGCTTTTTGTAATAGCACTTGACTGCTACGATGATCAGGGACGCCCTAGCAAGAAGATGCTGCAGGCAAGTTTCAGAACATGGATTTTTTTTTTTTTGTAAGGAGACAATGAATGTTATGACCTTATAACACCCAAGGGGTGTCATTGTTCTGCAGTGGTGACAAAAATTAAAATACAGTCTCCCAAATTATTAGCAATTTATTTATTTACAGTCTTGTGAAGTAGGTGCCATTTTTTTGGATAAGATAATGCCACATTACATTTCATGAAACAAACCTAAAAATGATCCTGTATAAATAAAGGTCATTGTTTTCCATAATGCAGAGCGACCAATCTTTACAGTGGCCCTTTTGAACCATGATTGCAGGTCATACAGGAGACCTTCAGGGCCGTTCGCTCGGACTCACAGATGATGAGGTTTTCAGGATTTGCTCTATCAACAGCTATGCCGGTCTCTGAGTTACTGGAATTTCTGAAAGTGGGAAAGATCCAAGCGACAGAATTTGATGCACTAATATGTAGTAGTGGAAGTGAAGTGTACTACCCAGGTACTTATAAGGAAGATGGTGGGAAGCTTTTGCCGGATCCAGACTATTCATCACACATTGAATACCGCTGGGGTTTGGATGGCCTTCAAAAGACTATTGTGAAACTGATGAACTCTCAGGATGGTAGAGGTGACAAAGCGGGCAACTCTTCAAGCCCCATTGAGGAAGACTTGAAATCAAGCAATGCCCACTGTATATCCTTTTTCATCAAAGATTTTGCTAAGGTATGTATTGTTTTGCTTCAGTTCTTTATGGCTTGTGTTTCGTACCCTACCAAACTGAGATGCATAAGGTTTTTTTTATTTTTATCTCAGGTTGAAAATATTTTGCTGTACCAAGAAAAAACTTAAAATTTCACCCTGTATATTTCAGTATTTTTGGCTGAAATGTCTCGCTACAGGAATCTTAGGGATATGATGCATAATGAGGACATAAAATATCCCAAGGCACCATTCCATACAAATCCATCATGCTTCGGTGATCCAGACCATTTATCTAATGTTGTAACTGTGGACAGATAATGGCACAAGCTTTCCCAAATTTAGATGTCTTACTCATCCAATCATTTTCTTTCAAGCAAATCTTTAACACAATACAGCAATGGTTGGATTGCTGAAAAAATACAGCAATGGTTTTGGTTCAGATTTTTAAGATCTTTAAATCTGAATTTTTTCTATGGCATTGTCCAACTTCATCCGAGCCCCATTGTATCTGATTTTTGACATCAACCTTATTGAATTGTCTTAAATGGAATGAGTGCAAGCTGACACATTCCGATGCAAGGGACACCATATTAATCTTCTATTGACAGGCAATTTCACTAATATCCGCTCAAAAAGCTGAAACATAACTGAAATTGACAACTGCTGCTTTAATGATGGCGATTTTGGTTGATCTAATTCAAATGGAGACTGAACAAAAAGTACAATCCACAGATGTTTTTTTAATGGTATAATCCACAGGTCTTGGCTGAAGTAATCTAAATGCTACATTAATGTTGTTGTAATGGCTAGACTGATCGATGGACTTGTAACTATTCAAAGAAACCTGATGAGAAAATAAAGAATCGGCTGATGTTATCTTACATTTGGGAGTGGCTACTCTTTCAGGTAAAACGAGTGGATGACCTGAGGCAGAAGCTTAGAATGCGGGGTCTTCGGTGCCATCCGATGTACTGCCGTAACTCTACACGATTGCAAGTCATTCCTCTGCTCGCATCTCGTTCACAGGCACTGAGGTATGAACATAATTGTACTAAATTAACTTCTGCGCTTTTAAGGGTGAACTGAGTGTTCATCAAGTGGCAAGCAGTTCCTTTGGTAGTGAAGGTTGGTAATATTTTGTACAATGAGCTTGGGGCAGCAATAAAATCGCAGATCAATTTGGGTAGGACACTGGGTTTATTTCTTGGAAACCAGTCTGGATGTTGTTTGCTAGTGCAAATTGGAAGACAGTTTCACTCAATACATTTCCAAGCCCTTGTTCCACAACAAATGGATAACTATTTGTGCTGAGAAAATCTACAAATTGTTGTGGTTTAGAAAATATCCAATTGCACCCTCAATAGAAATCCCGAAATCTTGTAAAGTCACTTATTCAAGTTTCTTTTCTGCGTTGATGATTATTAGGTACCTGTTTGTTCGCTGGGGCCTGAATGTTGCAAACATGTATGTGATTCTTGGTGAAACGGGCGATACAGATCATGAAGAACTAATTTCTGGAACTCACAAAACGGTGATAACAAAAGGAGTGGTGGAAAAAGGTTCGGAAGAGCTGCTGAGAACCTCAGGGAGCTACCATAAGGATGATATCGTTCCCGGGGAAAGCCCACTCGTTGCATATACAGTTAAAGTAACAGCTGACGAGATCTCTAATGTACTGAAATCACTTTCCAGGTCTGGTGTGCGATGATATATAATGGGGTGGTATAGGCAGTTAATTTTCAGAGGAAAAGCTAGAATAAGTTTCTTTTCCAAATAGACCGAACAGTTATTATATGTTGTGCAGGCATGCTATTTCTTTATGGGAAGCTGCAAATAAGATGGTTATAATGGGTTGCTACCTAGATGTAAAAATGTTGTTAAAAGACGCCCAATTGCTAATACAATGCCATAATCCTTAAAGAAGCTGGTTCCGATAGTCTTCTTGCTTTTAGATTAGCTATTGAGAGCCCATAAATCTCATCTATTTTATGATCTTTAAACTTCATGACTATGATTATGTGATAGGAGAGAATTTGGAGCATGTAGTTTTAGCAGGTTGGTTTTACTGCAGTCAGCTATGGTCCCTCCGCAGTCAATGGAAAAAACTGCCGCAGGAAGGTTGATCGCAGCCTGCCTGTTCTAGGAATTCTAAGAAATGTATTTCTAAATGTGGTTAAAATTCAAGAAATAGAGGTGGAGCTCCATAAGTGGTCATTAAATATTCTATCCATCGAATTAAGGCGCGATGGAAAATGAATACCCAATCATCAACCCCACAAATGAAATTCTAGCTGGGAGAGTCAATATCCTAATCTATATCACCATATATCCTTCACCCTTGCATCTTTGCAACCCATTTTATCATGAATTCCAAGGAATTCACCTTCACCCTTGCATCTTTGCAACCCATTTTATCATGAATTCCAAGGAATTCAACTCCACCAAAACCAATGTGCCCACTGTGACAACTGTCCTTCACCCTTGAATCTTTGCAACTCATTTTATCAGGAATTCCAAGGAATTCAACTCCAACAAAACCAATGTGCCCACTGTGACAACTGTCCTTCACCCTTGCATCTTTGCAACCCATTTTATCATGAATTCCACGGACTTCAACTCCATCCAAACAAATGGGCCCATTGTGATTACTGATTGATCACCGAGTTGGGGAATCCCTCTTTTTTAATTTAGAATCCATGTTGAAGGGAAACAAAAGATGAGGATGCCCATCTCGTCCTGAAACCCACCACTAAGCCTGTCCCAAATGCCCCTCCAAATTCTCAATG
Source organism: Persea americana (assembly GCA_029852735.1). Lineage (NCBI taxonomy): Eukaryota > Viridiplantae > Streptophyta > Magnoliopsida > Laurales > Lauraceae > Persea > Persea americana. The sequence continues at coordinate 91,561,105 of CM056810.1, forward strand.
TGGATTCCAGAAATTCTCCAGCAAAGCTTGTAAGCGCACAGTCGATCTTCCTGCAATAAAGAAACCTATGGTATTGAAGGATGCCGGTGCATCTCCAAGGCCTACAGTTTCTAACAGTGTAGATGGAAGCTTGAAACCGATTGTCATGGAGAATTAACACTCCTGGGATTCAAAACTCACGCACACTCCACTACAACTTGTCAGACTTCTGCTAAATGAATGAAGTATGGATGCCCTTTGCCTACCGGATCCAACCCCGTTAAATCACACTCACCACATTCATCCCAACTAGTGGATGCAAATGGGTTGGAACCGGGGCAAACCCTTGGTAGTTCTGGACCTGGATCCATCTTCATAGATCTGGATTAGAATCTGGATTCTACATGAAACCCGTGTGTTGTATCCTTGAAAAACAGATCCTATTTGGGTTCCCAAACGAGATGTACTTCCCATTAGCATTATCTGATCAAAGAGCTTAAAAATAAAATTATTAAATATACAAGCAGCGCTAATAAATGGTTTGTGATTAAAGCTCTGTAGATTTAGATATGAATATATCTCAAAGTATATGTAGATAGATACCTAAAACCAATAGACTTTTAATTTGTGAATGTAATTGTCTTGTGGCCGGCTACATAGATCCGATTCTGGATCCAAATGTTCCCATTGTATATGCCTGGATACGGATACGAATCAATCCTTTCCGGTTCCAAAAATAGGTTCCATCCCTTTTGGTCAGTTGTTTCTTTTCAATCTGAATTATGAGGATTAATGGACTGTTTGATAACTCTTTATCCGTTTAGTTAGACATCTAGTACGTCTGATTCAATTGATAACAAGAGGCAACAAAAACAGCTATATAATGTCTCAAAACTATAACTCAACTGATGAGGGACATGGGGTTGTAAGACGTGTCCCCATTGTTTAAAAAAAAAAAAAGTAGACATGTCTATTTTGGACGGCCCTAAACGACCCAATATGGGCCTCACTTGATTCATATAATTAATAATATTACTATGGGGACCCAAAACTATAAAAAAAAAGAAAAAGAAGAAAATAAAGAATTACATGATTTAATTCCAATAATCCGCCAGACTCTTTACCATCATGACGTTGACACCAAAAATCACTGTGCAAGACCAAAATGAAATTAGCCTCGAAAATCTGAAAGCAGCTGCCCTTTCCCTGAAAACTAAAAGGAGCCTGCCCTGAAAAGAGAAGAAAACTGTGCACAAATGTGGTGGTGGTGGCGGCGGCGGCGGCGGCGGCGGAGCAGCGGCATGTGAATTTTGATTCACCACCAACTCCTTTTATTACAACAACAATAATAAGACCGGATAAGTTGCTTTCCTCGTTACTTTTTTTTTTTTCTTTTTTTTTTTTAAATTAAATGTTAAGCTGTTATCCTCTCAAAACCACTGTTTCTTTCAACATTTACAGCCAGTAATTTAAGCATACAAGAATTCAGAACACAGAAGAAGAAGAAAAAATGTCAACAAACACTATGCAGCTGGCCGGGCACGCAACTTGTCCGCAACATATAAGAGGTGACTGATGTTTGCTGAGGGGTAATTCTGCAGTAGCTTGAGATTAGATGTGAAATCACCAGCCAATAAACGTCTCCGAATGAGAATCAGCATGGCGCAGCAGATCCGAAGCAGAGTCTCCTGCATGAGTAAGTTCTTTAGCTCGCAGTATTCCATGTGATGAACAATGTAAAGACATGAGTTTCACATTAGAAGGGCTTACCTGAGGACCTTCTGGGTCACTCAGAAGTGTGTCCCAGATATGGAGGCTGTCCGCAAAATTAAATTCTTGAGTCAATAGGAGGGTGATCCATCTAAATGCATAAAACTGAGGATTGACCTGTAAATTCAAAATAAATACATAAAAAGCAACAAAAATACTAATAAATAATAATAATAATTACAACAACAACAATAATGATAAAAGTAAGCACTTGGATGAAGCCTACATCAAGGTATTTTGACAACTAAAAGCACTCAAAACTAGAAGACTTGCAATTCAATTGGTATTGACTTCTTAGGATTCTAAAGCATTCCATCGAAAGGTGTAACTAAAGGATTAAAGCTGAACGCAGGGGGCATCAAATGATGACCCTTGAAAATTTTATAAACCATCACCCTAGTAAATTTCATGATAGGAAAGTGATTGTCGCATCTGCATCTACATCTAAATCTCCACCTCAGAACTCCACTCCTCGACCTCCTCAATTCACACCTATAAACAGCTTTGACTATAAATTCCCAGGAATTTAATACATAGTAAGCAAGCGGACCCCTAAGTATGAATGTAGCGCAAATCTTTCCATGGTAAAGCAATACGAACCTGGCTCTCCAAGTATCCTCGCCCAATTTGTACTTTTTAGTTCTGATCTGGTTGATAATACGATAATGTCACTGGCTGAGGACAAATTTGGCAAATGGCATTGGAATCTCTAGCTTCAATTGCGGTACAAAAAAAAAAGGGACAAATATAGAACCTTGACCACTGCAGAGGGCTCCTCAAGTTCCTGCTGATCTTGGCTTGCCTCTATAGATGTACCATTTCCATTAAAATTTAAGGCAAACCATTGGTTGACGAAGCCAAGAAGCGCTTCTCCTCTCTGATTTAACTCGGACAATCAAGCATTCAATTCTCATGAAAGCTGAAATTAGGACATCCAAGGATTCCATTTTCATGAAATCTGAAATCAGGACATTCTGAAATTCCGTCATTGAAGAGGCTTACCTACCTTACCTCTGCTGTATCTACTACCTCTTACCATTCCCTTTCCTCTCCTTTAAAATCCAATAATTCATCTTCCTCACAATCCTACCACAACACCGCTGCCAGGATCTGACCCATTTTGTTGAATGAGCCATTCCCCAACATGAAATAAACTCTCCTATACTCTACCAGGAAAACACCAAGTAATATTGAAAAGAGAGGGCATGTCGCTCCTGATCGAGAACAGTGCAATGGGAAAATGTGGTCCATGAATCCAAGGTGACTACAAAATGGGAAATATTCAAAATTGAAGACAAAAGGCTGCCCTTTTGAAGATCATTTGATGTTAAAATCTTCTTAGTAGCTACTCACCAACAAAAAGCGCCGACCTTTGGGGGATGAGACCGCTGTTGCAAATCCTCCCCTCTCCTTTTAAGAATACAATCATTTATCTCCCCACAATCTGACCACAACACTGCTGACAAAGGATCCGGCTACTTTTATTGAATGAGCCAATGCCTAACATGAAATAAGTTCTCCCAAATTACTAGGAAACACCGAACAACATTGACAAGTGATAGAATGTCGCTCCCGATTGAAAAGGTGCAATGGACAAAATGTGGTCCATCAACTCCAAGGTAACTCTATAAATAGGAAATTATTCAAAATTGGAGAAAAAGAAGTTCTCTCTTCCGAAGATTGATAGGTGTTGAGATCTTCCTAGTAGCTACTAATCAACAATGAGATTGAATGCTCCAAGGGCATGGAAAATTGTTCTGAATGAGATTAAGGAGTTTGGGGCCTTGTTGAGGCAGAGTTTGTACATACTTTCCGGAGATTTACAGCATGGCCGACTCTTAAGCAGAATCTGATTATTCACTGTATTTTTCTCTTTGAAAATTTTAGTATCTAAAACCTTTTATCCTTATTCTCTCCTGCTTGTATTTTTTTTTTTCAATAGTCATTTTACATTTCCAATAAAGACCAAATCATGACACACTCAAATTGAGTGGCATAGTCGAAGGTTTTTTGAATTTATGAGAGGGCATTTTATACCCTAAAAGAAAGTTCATGAAGCACTCAGATCAGAGTCATCATCGACTCATTGTCGTCGTCGTCCTCAAAGCACTAGGATCAGAGTAAACAGTATAAATTAAGTATCTGAACCTTCGAAACTGTGATAATATCATCATCAGAAAATGAAATCTACATCAAATATTCCAAGATGTTGCTTACTTTGGTTGTGACCTCCAGATGGCGCCAAAGCTCTTCATCATGTTCTTTCAGAAGCTGTGACAACCTGGTAATTGTGGAACGGATGCCCACAACACTGTTGTCAAGTTGCTGACAAAAATGATCTCGGAATCCACTTAACACTTCGACAAAACAAAAAAATGTATCGGCTTCTGCAGAGGCCTGCAACGAAGTCAGATTGCTAAATATAAGGAAAACATGAGGCTATTTTTAAGGTTGCACAAAATTTCTTAAAATAATAGGTACAACTTATCAATCATTGCAAATCTTCAAATGTCCCATTGAATGAGTATTCACCTTGAAAGAATTCTACGAGAGAGGAGTCTCTCACCCTCCTGACATTGGGGATCAATGCAGGGTTTTCCATATCAACCAAATTTTATATTTTTTTAATGTGATATTATTCAAAGAAAAAATGGGAATAATTCATCATGGGAACCATCATTGGAAGTGCAAGTCCAGTTCATTCAAGGAAGGATGCCATCATTTCCACCCATGGATATGGGTGAAACATGAGCGAGAGACTTGTCATAGCACATAAGAAACTTGTCATAGCACCTTCAAATAATAATAAGAGTAACCACCTAAATCAAGATAGGTCATGGGAACATGCAAAGTTCCAAGATGAGTCGCACAATTATTGTACCCCACCGATGAGATGAACACCTTTATAGCAGATTTTGATTATCCTACTCATGGATATGGAAGCTGATTGAGAACATAGGCAGCTTACAGAGTCAAAACCAGACAAAGGTAGCATTTCCAGGAACCTTTCTGGCACAATGCCTCTTGTTACCCCATCAACCTAAACTTCATACCTAACAGGGACACTTTCCCACAAATGGAAATTTTCTGGTACATTTTTGGGATGATGCTGACACACCAGGTACATCCTATCTCTTCATGGGGATCCGGGGATGAAGGGCTGTGGACTGAGTTTGAGAGGCATGTATTGCAGCCAACTGGGCCGGGGAATGGGTTTTGGGGTTTCAGAATTTCTGGGGGCAGGTACGCCTTCATGGGGATCGGGGGATGAAGGGCTACAGTTTGGGGTTTGAGAGGGTTGTGTTGCAGCCGACTGGGCCGGGGAATGTGTTTGGTGGTTTCAGAATTTCTGGGGGCAGGTACACCCTCTCTTCATGGGATTGGGGGATGAAGGGCTCTCACTTGGGGTTTGACAGGGTTGTGTTGCAGCCAACTGGGTCAGGGAATGGGTTTTGGGGTTTTAGAATTTCTGGGGGTTTTGAGGATTTAGGGATTTCGAATTGATAGGAATTTGGGTTCGGTGGTTTGGGGTTTGGGGGAAATTAGGTTGGGGCTTTGGTTTGATGGAGGTTTTAGGGTTCCATTGGATCTAGGATGACCTCAGATGTTGGGGAGTTTTAGGGTTTTGGGGTTTGGCTTGGAGTTTTGTGATGGATTGGGTTTGAATGATATGGGATTCGGATATGGGGATTTTGGGATTGGGACGGTGGTTTGGGTTGGCTTTTCGGTTTGGATAGAGTTAGGGTTGCGGAAAATTTGTAGGTTTTAGGGGTTCTAGGGTTTCAAGTAGGGTTCCACTAGGTGCAGCGCTCGTGATGGGGTTGTGGTGATGGGATGGATGGATGGTATGATGATAATAATGTTGAAAGGAATTTTAAATAAAGAGAACGAATTCTCGGGTTACCTCAATTGGAGATCGGAGTGACATAATTTCGCTCTGATACCAACTGACACAGCGTGGGTAGGGGAAGAGTAGCCAAGAACTACTTTCCAAGTTGAAGCTTATGGATAGAGATCCAATGGTCTTGGTTTCACATCAAAGCCAAACAACCGAGAGAAAAGTCAAAGAGAGAAATTTTATTTATCAATCAACTGATCCCTAGAGAGGGATTACAACATTTTATATATAGTTTAGATCTAATCCTTTTTTGGAAAGAAATCTAATTGGAATAAAAGTATACATCACTTAAGATAAAGCTTTCTAATTAATCTCGTATGCATCTCTAAAATTCAGCTATTGCTAAAATAGGCTAGCATAATCTCTAGGAATCAGGCACGATCTAGAATCTTTCTTTTTGGCCTTCTACTGAAACTTTTCGGCCAGTGGGCTGGGTCCAATGGGCTGGTCAACCTCTGGTCTGGCTTGCATCATCCACTTGAGAAGAGGAGGCCATTTATTCTAAGCAACATGGATATTATACTTTGACTCTTCACTTTAGTATGGAATTGGTTAATGGCTATCTATGATATGCTCTCAACCATGAACCATTGATGCCTACCACATGCATCGTGGCCCATCAAACAATCACAAGTAACCGACCAATAGATTTTCAACCATCAATGTATACCATGGGCATTGTGGCCTATTAAATGGCCACGAGTAACAAATCAACAGAATTTCATCATTTAATTAAGCTGATATAGGAGTAAATGATTATTTTGAGAGGTCAATCCAATATAGGTTTGGATTTACAACAGCGAGCCCTATTATTTTTGTATTTTAACTGTCCTCAAAAATTTGAGAAACTGTGTCTTTAAAAATATTGAACTAGTTTCAAATTTAGGATTTTTTTTTCTTTAAACGTCAGTATTTATTTTAAAATTATTAGTAAAAATCAACAAATATAAAAATTCTTAATCCCCTCCAGACAAAAAAAAAAAATCCCGGCTCCGCCGCTGTTAGTCGACTATCGCTTGCCCCCACTGGAAGAAACTCCTAGCTCAGCCATTATCTGTCTATGATCAATCAAAACCCTCATCAAACGCACCTACATCCTGTGTATTGACATGCTTCCCAACCCCTGACGACTAATGTCCAACATAACATTTAATAAAATTTGTATATTTTTATGAATATTAGTCAGCTTGGCGCCTAGGCCCACCCTTAATTCACATTAAGACTTCCCCATTGGCACCCCTTACAGCTATGATGGCATCCATCAAGTTGGGCCCCACCAAAACATTCAACTGTTTTTCTCCAAAAAAATCTTCATCCATTGATAAACTGATGGACACACTGGTAAAACCAGGTGTGATAGGTGATGCAGCCCCTAGGATTAGGGCTTGCGGGGAAGTGCTGAAGCACAATCGGCACCGAAGCGATTGTCCAAAGACACTTCAAAAGTCTCCGTAGAGACAATAAACGAGGACACACCTTAATGGGAAAACCTAATTCAATTAATCAAACTCTGAAAATCATCTTATACAATGCCATATAAAGAAGAAAATATAACTTAGGGCCTAAGAAACCTAATTAAACTAGGAAACTAAATAATATTGGAAACCTAATCCTAATTACAATTCTTTAAATAAAATTGGAAACTAATGACATATAATTAGTTAATAAAATATCCTAAATCTACTTGGGCCCAACACATGTGGCTTGAGGTCGATCTACATCACTAGGGGTGACCATGGCCCCCAAAGAATTTCAATAAACCCCTTACATTTTAAGGCCATGCCCCCCTCCCTACAAATTTCAATAAACCTCTTACATTTTAAGTAAACTCTTAGCAGCTTTTATATATGGCCCCTTCAGGATTTTTCTTATTTTACATAGTGGCCCCTCCAAGGAAAGTTCCTAGGTCCACCCTTGGATGGACACAATGATGGATGGAGTGTCTTCACACATTAATCATTAATGCCTCACCTTCGGAGTCATCACCATTCCTCAATAAAACCATAATAATGAGGAAAAAAGAATTTTCATTGAGTTCCAAATGAGAGATTACAAGGGTTTATACAGAGGAAGGGATGACAATCCAACCCATTAGGACCTAAATAGGATTTTCTTTCCCTTCCAATGAAATTGATTACATGCCTCTCTCTTTTTACTTAATAATGAATAAGATTTTATTTCTTTTTTTTTCATTGATTACATGACAATCAATTACATAATTACATTGCTAGATTTAAGATAGGATTTTCTAAACTAAGAATCTTAGATCTAAAAAACTTTATTGGAAGTTTTATATAATAAAAAAAGTATAGTTGGGCAAATGGGCTAGCTGACCATGGTTACGCCCAATAGATCAGTTATCTATCAGCTCAATACATCAGTTATCTATGTGCTTGGCCCAATGGGATGGCCCACTATGGGCCTCTTCTTGGGCGTCCTCCTGTAGATCTTGAGGCCCATGAAGGACTTGGATTGCATCATAATTTATAACTATTAAAGAAACAATACAATACAGCACTAGAAAGGCTGCATTAGGGAAAAAAATGCAATTTCGAGAAACCAAAGGGCAATGCAGAAGCAGAAATCTGGATTCACTTTTTCCTTTCCCTTTTTTCTAATTGTAGCAAAGCTATACACAGTTAAGATTCTACACAAGCCAAATTTCTTTTACCCCTTTTATTTTAATAGTAATGTTTTGACAATTAACCACCTTAATAAAGACTATGATCAATCATATATTCTCACGTCCAAGACCATTCGGAATAATATATATTCTCACATACAAGAATATGAACTACGTAAAGGATCAAATACAACGTTGGAGTAAACCGGAGCATTCCAATTGCACTTACAGCATTTTCCTCATCTGGATCATTCCTGAATACATAGAACAGAGGAGCCAAAACTTCATTCATTCCCTGTACATATCTTATGCCCGGATTTAGTTTTGCAAACACAATCAATATGTGCCTTAATGCTTCCTGAAACACGACAAATTTACACTTAAACAACCTAATTTAATGCCCAAACCAGTATCATTCAGCTGATAAAAGTTAACCTGATTAGATTTTGCAAAGGAAGAATCCCCAGAAAAGAAATGCAGATCCGGATGAGTGCGCATCACATCCCGATCAATTTGCTCTATGATCTCCGAATCCTGATAAAATAAGACATTTATATTGATATACATGTAGGTATTGTGTACAGGCCTCGGTCATTTTAAATGCAACATTTATATAGTTAGAGAGTACTGAATCTGAATGAGCCATAATGTAAAACTATGAAGCTTTTGCCAACAACTTGAAGAAAACAAGTCTAACTTTGAATTGATACACAGAAGTACTCTCTCTCTCTCTCTCTCTCTCTCTCTCGATACACAGAAGTACTCTCTCTCTCTCTCTCTCTCTCTCTCTCTCTCTCTCTCTCTCTCTCTCTCTCTCTCTCTCTCTCTCTCTCTCTCTCTCTCTCTCTCTCTCTCTCAAAAAAAACACAGAACAAGTATTTACTCTCTCTCACACACGTGTGTGTGTACATATATATTATATCTAAACCGGATCAGCACATAAGGATACACCCAATCATAGGCACCTTCAAGCCAACACAATTACTTCGACGGTTCTACCCCAAAAAGAAGACAAAGTCTGAATATCATTGAAGATTAATTTTAAGAATACATGCCTTAAAAAAGGCCTCTAGGACATCCAAAGAAAGAAATTCCTATTTATACATAGATTTCCTTTCCTTAAAAAAGCATCCATTGAACTTAGACCCAAATAAATAAAATAGGAAAATGTAAATAAGGAAGATTTTTAAAAGTAATAATAGTCCGACAAAAGAAAGTAGAGAAATAGTGCTTAATTGGAAGGCTTAGGTATCCTATCGTATGCGTCTGGGCCTGTTAGGCCAACCATGGGATTTGGCATTGGGCCAATGGACCTATGATAAGTCCACAAAATTAGGTCAAATTGTCATCATTTCATTTGCATTTGTGGACTTAATTAGGTCTAATTGCATAGAATTACACTCAATTTCATGATTTTAAGCTATTGGGGTTATTTTTGGAAAATATGGTCAAAATAGGTTAAGATTCATCACATTGCATGACTTTTGTGAAATTAGGGTTTTTCATCTCATCATCACCCCAAAATTAGCCTTTTGGTTTCATCAATGCATACCTGCTATATTTGGTGCCATGTGCTATTTTTGAAAAGTGTCATTTTTTATGCATCAAGTAGGCATGTAGGGTCCCATGCATAGTCCATTGAAATTCTTCACAATTGATTATTATTGAGATTGTTTAATTTTATTTGTGTAGGAGAAATCAAGAGAGGGACCCACATTGGTGAAAATTGAGAGAGATCATAGGTAGGCCCACATATCATTGCATCTTGGTGGAGTTGGAAAGCTTGGAAATTCTCAAAGAGGAAAGAAGAAGCTCAGATTTGAAAAGATGGTGTTGACTTGCTAAAGTTAGAATTCAAAATCAAGAGGGAAATTCAAGAAAGAGTTGACTAGTCAATCAAAGAAGCAAAGGAGGCATGCCAAATATGGAAAGAGGATCAAGAATCGAGCAAGGAAGGAGCCCAAGCATGCCTTGGACGTCCAACATGGGACCCACACACCCCATTGCATGCCCAACATAGAACCTCCTTTAATTGCAAATTATTCCCAGATTTTTTCAGGGGCAACAGATTAAAATGTCCATAACTTTCAAACCGAGTGTCGGATCGGTGCAATCTACCTACAGTTGGAAAGCTCCTTTCGAGTAGATATCCGCGGAGCCCAAGGTTGCGTCAATCGGAGCTATATTGAGGGAGATATGACCCCGGGAAGTTGGCTGCTGCAGTTTTAGACGAGAATCGCAAGAAATTCCAATTTTTGGAAAGTTTCTCTCCACTTCGTCAAGCAATCTTTGAGAGAAATTCTAGGAAGCTCCAAGGAAAGTCTTGCTCTCCAAGATAATCAAATTGGCAATGAGATCTCTCAAAGTCAAACTCTTTCCTACTAGCTTGGCAGTGAAAGCAAAAAATCCAATTTAAAAAGGAAACAAAGAGTTACAAAGAGGTGTGAAAAACTATATAAGGACCAGCCCCCTTTATAGAACTCCAAGCCTCATTGCACACTCTAGAGGACTTCCACCACTCCATCCATTCGCTTTCTCTCTAATCCCCTTTCTTCTTCTTCTCCCTTCTAGTTCTTTAGACATAGGTTGAGAGATCATGTTGAGAGAATGATAAAGAGAGGAGAATCTTAATTTTTTTGTACTTCAAGATCAAGGAATAAGACACAACTTTGATTGATTCTGCGTGCTCAAGTTCTTAGTGTAAGTGACTTATGTTTTCCTTGTCTAAGATCTTTGATATGTTATGATTGGAGACGACATATCATATGCTTAGATCTAGGGAATGAAAATAAAAAACGCGAATCAGAGTCGAGAGAAATCACATAATTCTAAGGTCACTTGCATCTTTCCCTACTCTGAGAAGAGAGGAGAAGAACTACACAGCCCATATTTTCAATGCTTAGACCTATGTCAAGTTTTTAGATCTTGGGTGCATAATTTCCCGTTTTACTTTTTTCCACCATTCTTAGTTTTAATTTTAGTTGTTTACGTTTAGTAGAAACTTTCTACTATTTATGTCTTTGTATCTTCTTAGGTTTAGTAGAAACTTTCTATTTATGTCTTTGCATAGTCTATGGTTGGAAAGTACCCATTGCATGCATTAGGTTTAGGAATTTCATTTAAACTTGTGTTTGGTTGCCGGAAACCAAAGACTATTGATTGATTAGAAAGATCAAGTTCGGACCTTGTACGTGAATAGTGAAAAAGACAGCATTGTTACAACAGTTTTAGGCTATTTTTCTCTCAAAAGTGCGCGATTTGAAAATCAGGAAAACAAGCTTAGTTTCCCTTGAAACTCTGCAAAATTAATATTTGGAAACAAGTCTTTGCAACTCCAGAGTTTCAGAGAAAAATAAGTTTGGGAAGTGGGGTAAACAACGGCCTAAACAGGGGTAGTCGGACAACCTGCAATCAAATTTCCAGCACAAAACTATTCAACTAGGCATCTTTAGGTGATCATAGTTTTTTCCTTTCAAGATCTTTCTCACTTCTCTTTTTTTTTTTTAATTCATGCATCATCAGAGTGTTGATTCCAACCATTAGATTCAGGTCTAGTGCATCCTAGGCAGGCCGTGCAGTCCAGCAAAGTTGGGCATGCACAATAGTTTCCATAGTTAGAATTTTTCAGCATGCATCATATAGGTAGAATTGAGGGAATCATAAATCATTCATATTTGCATTGTAATTTGTTTTGGTAAGTAGGATCTAGTTTAGAAATTTTTGTTTTGATTTTTCTTATATTAAATTGGTTGTTTTGATGAGTTTTTTTATTTTTATAGGTTCTAGTTATAATAGACTAGCCTAGGTTTCTTTTCTTAGCTTAGGTTTATTTTCTTGTTTGGAAAGTTGTAATTGTTAATTTTCAGTTATTAGGAGTTTTCTTGTAATTTGTTTAGTTTCTTATTTAGGCTAGATTTAGTTTCCAATTAGGACAGGTTAAAGTTGGAAGGCTTCTTAATCAACATTGCTCCCTGTGGATCGACCTGGTCTTACCAGTTATTACTACAATCGCACCCTTGCACTTGGGGGTCCGATCAACCTGCACCCAGCCCATGGTCCTGGGCACATCAACCCATGGTCTCTCACACACACGAAAAAGTAAAGGGAAGAAATTGTCTTTTCTGTAGATCTTGCATTATTGTATATAATAGCATAACTTCTGGAAAACAAAAAAGAACAAACAAAGGAACATTTTTTTTTTTTCCGACAACGGTAAATTTTATTACTCCAAAAGAACGAAACAAAAAACAAAGCCAAAAGCAGCTTTACAAACACGAAAAAAAAAAAAAACCCTACTTAAATACAAAAGGGAATTAAACATCAAAGGAACAATTTTAGCTGTAACAAAATGCAATTCAAAAGGCAAAAAAGGGGAATAGGTCCAAGTACCAAAAAAAGATTTAAAAAAAAGGGTAAAAATGTGAATATGAGCCATAAATTGGCTTTACAGCATGTCCAAGTGCTTTGCTTCATGCATTTTTAACATTTGGAAATGACCATCACCTTCCAGTGCTAACAAAAGAAGCCATGTGAATTTTCCTATACACTAGGATCAAGCACCTTCATGAAAAGAACTAAAATTATGCATGTGCATAGGCTTTCTGTACAGGGGCAAAACGGCATCAATTTTATTGATCTTTTTAACAGTCAGATGTGTCTGATGACTTCCTGCATGATATAATTATTAATACTGTTCTTCCTCAAGGAAATGAATCAACAAGAAATTGGTCTTGCCAAACCCAGTCTTAGAACAGTACCTGGAAGAACTGATTCCACACACTGGTCTTTCCAAGGCTCAAAGGATGCTCCCCGTGAGTTATCTCTGACCTCGGAAGCATGCCACTTCCTTCACAGTTTGCCACTTCATTTCCATTACCAATGGATTTATCCAACCTCCTTGCGATTTCTGACTGACTAACGGCATAAACATTCAGAAACAACAATTCTATAAAAATAAACACATAAAGCTTATTTAACATAAAATAAGTAAGATAATTAATCCGAGTCCTCCCTGCATCTTTAGTTATTAGAGGAATTATACCAACTGTTAATTCATGAGCCATGACGACATCAATTATTTGTGCATTTCACAGTGTCCTCAATGACAACATCAGCTTTTATCTTCCAATATGTATAGGGTCGACACCACTGAAATGCACCAATTATTGTGTCTTGTAGTATTCATCCAATTCTTATCAATTTAAAAGCAATGGACCTTTATCAGTGATTTCAAGTCCAAACTAAACAGGAAAGTTTTAGTTGTCATAATCCAAGAGAAGTAACAGTTACAGAAAAGCAGGTAGTTTTCAGTGTAAATATACAAGATGCTAGCTTACCGGGTTTACCAGGAGTTCTTCCTTAAATAGGGCATACTGAGCGCGCTTCTTTGCCAATTCAGTTGCCCACAATCCACGGTCAGCCGGTAAATACCCCAAAAGAATCTGCCATCACCCAAACATCATACGTGCATAAATAACCATTTCATTTTACTTATCGTGTGTAGCTTTAGCTTTTGCTTTTCAATTTGATGAAGGGTCTAGCTACAAATATCCAGATACCATGTATGCACAAAATTTGTGATCCTAACCATTGATCGTCAAACTCACGAGTCTTAACGGCTTGACGATCAGTGACCATATGAGCAAGATCCCAATGATCAGATTATTTCAATTGTCTAATGGGTCTCCTAGAAATCGTCACTGTCATCATTATTAACACCACTTGAACCTCATACTCTCAATCTAAGATCACTAAGAGTTTCTGCAACTAAACTCTAAAGAAGCTATGCCCAGTTCCCTTTCCCCCACCCACCCACCCACACAAAAACAACCCCCAAAAGAAGTCTCTCAAGAGATTTGGTGATAATGAGAAGAATGCAAAGAGAACAGAATAGCTTCAAAGCTTGCTTCTTAGGGAGAACAGGATTCATGTTATAAATGTAACATGCTGGACATTCCAAAAATTGATAGTCAATTTGGTCATTTACACTAATTGGTGTCTACCAAGGCAGAAAAGAAAAAAGAAAAAAAAAATGCAGGCAGCAAACACTGTCAGGTAAATGAAATTCTAGTAAACCCAACAGGTATAACCAAGAGCAACAACGGTTTTAAAACTGAAATATCCAAAACCACTAGAAATGTGAATCACACACATCTAAAATCATCAAAATCTACTCAAAAAAAACAAAAAGCAAAATTCATACTAAAAAAAGTAAAACTGTAGTTCATAAAAAAAGAAAAAGGAAAACATAAAGTACTACCTTCCATACAGTGGAACGAATCCCAGCACCATCAGGAATCCCCTGTGATGCCAATCTCCTCACCTCCGTCAAACTCACAACCTTACTCGACAACTGATCAAAAACACAAAAAACAGAAACAACCCAACTCAAAAACAAAGAAACCGAATTCAACCCATCAAACAACAAACAAAACAGGAAATCAGACACCCTAACCCTAACCCAAACCTCTGCCAATAGCTGAGCCTGTCGAGAGATCTCTTCCACAGAAAAAGCCGGCAACTTTGGATCATGGACGGTCGGATGATCTTCATCAGGCTCTGTCGTGGGTCGCTCTTCTTGTTTGGGTAGGGTCTGGGGAGGCGGGGAAGGAGGAGGAGAGGGTTCCGGAGGAGCCAGGGTTTCGGGTTTGGGGGTGTGGCGGAGGAGACGCTGGTCTTCTTGAGGGGCGGGATTGGAAGACCAGAGCGAGCTATTCAGCCAGTCTGGAACGCCCTTCTTCTTCAACATCTCGCTGCTCATTGAGAAATCTTAGCTCTTCTGAAAGCTGCGAAAGATGATTTGGATTTGGATTTGAAGCAGAATTCGGAGATTGGACACTCCTGTCATGGAATTTCAGATCGGATGGAAAAGTATGGGGATGTTTCTAGGGCTTTCATGGGGTTTCTGATCGGATGGGAGGGGATTTCTAGGGTTTTGGCTTCAGAGTCTTTGATTTTCTTCGAACTGTCTTTGATCTGATCTGCTTTGCTGCTCCTCTTCCTCTCTCTTCGAAGCGCTGTGAAGGGAGATACCGACCCGCGGTAGAAGTTGCAAGTATTTATAAGATGGATGCACCTCAGGAGCACCTCAAATTGTACTCTGCATGCTTTTCACATTCGACTCTGTAGGACCCGGACTGGACTCGATTAGGTTCCAGCGCCCGGGCCCTCCATGAGTAGGGGTGTTCATGGGCTGGATCAACTCAGGGCAACCTTGTAGGGCTTTCTAGCTACCCCTTTTTGACAAATTAAATTACATGGGTGGGCTTTGTGCTTTCTATCACTTAATTCAAACGGAACCCAAATATAAAAAGGCACATAGTACATAGCTAGGGCCCGACCAACCCAAAGAGGGTTGCTCCCGGATCAGGCTATGGATGGCCCGGACCATGAACACCCTTATGATCATGAGTGCAAAAATCGGGCGCAACCCTACCGGACCTGACTCAAAAGTGAAGTACATATCATTATATATTTATAATTAGGCTCAAATGATAGTCTTAACCATTTGATCAATGAGCAAAGAGTTTTCACCATTTAGAATGAGTGCACAGTCGAGTCAACAGTCCAGTCCATTCGAATGGGTTGGATGTCAAATCTTGAGATTGGTGACGAACAAGGGAGTCCCTATTTTAGGGTCGAATTGGATGGATCATAAGGTGGCCCTACTAGGAGTTGAGCACACAATAAGACGCACATGTAGCTGAAGGTTTTCCTATAAAATATAGGAAGATGCTTGTGTGCATCTATGAGAGAGGTGTTATTGTGGCCCACATGGGGCTCCACATATCATAAAATTAAATGAATGGAAAGACCCATGGGGTAGGCCTCATATATCAAATTTCAACTCAATAAGATGCACATAACCCTTGATCCATGACCTATAAGTGTAACAACTTTATATCAAAGAAAAAAATTGACTTTCGATCAAGTAGTCCTTCCATTTTGGATGGGTGCAAGCCCATAAGATCTGGTGACATTTAGGAGGGTCTCGAATTATGGTTCTTTCATATCATTGATGAGGTAGGTACTCAGAGAGAGAGAGAGAGAGAGATATGCACAAGAACCTTTTGTACCAATTATTTTTATATGATATTATATCATTATAAACATGAGATGTAGATAATTTGAGTGAAAAATCGAATGGATTCATACCTGGATTCATTAAGCCTAAATCTCAATCTTGATGGAGTCCAAACGAGTGTGTATTCGGATTTTTTGGGTTCCAGTCCTTTGGGTTTCTAAAAAGAAAAAGTGCTTTGGGTAATTAAGGTGGGGTTCCCTAACATCTCTATTCTAAAGACAAGTATGGTAACGTTGGAGCTCATGGCAGGGGAAGGAGGGGCAATTGAAGAATGAAGGCATTGATTAATTCTCTATCATTTTTAAATCAT
Source organism: Persea americana (assembly GCA_029852735.1). Lineage (NCBI taxonomy): Eukaryota > Viridiplantae > Streptophyta > Magnoliopsida > Laurales > Lauraceae > Persea > Persea americana. The sequence goes on from CM056810.1 coordinate 91,577,768, forward strand.
GATGTAACATGGTGGAAAAAAAAATTCTAACCATCATTCTTCTTAGATTAGCAGGCCCACCGATAGAAACGTGTGGATCGAGATCCAATTGGAGGATTTGATCAGCAAGTGCTTGGTGATGGGCCCACCGTAGAGACACTTTGACTTTACATGCTCATAATGAGGCCCACCTATTCAGACATGTGCATCCCCAACCATGAGTTACATGTAGGGGTCTTTTTTTTTTTTTTTTTGTAAGAGTAAATTAGTTCTTCAATTGCTCAATATAAAGAAATATTACAAGAAATGGAAGTCTCTTATTAGGAAAGCTTCCAAACAGAGGCATACCCCTTCAATTACAGGACAAAAAAAAAAAAAAAAAATCAACAACAACAACAACACCAATCCTAAATAAATAAACTGATCAAACTACTAAATGTCATCGAAATCTCTCACTAAGAAAATTATACAAAATATCAATGTTATCAACATTCAGCATTAGAGGACCAATGAATCTGCTTATTAGTTTGCTAAAACGCACAATATGAAGATGAAGTGGAGATAAGCGGACATGATTAAAGCCAGTAACCAATGCATGAAGCCATCTCGCTTGGAATTGCATACGCCAGTCAAATTGATCCGGATTGAGGAGCATTTGTTGCAGAGAAGCATCAGTTTCAATGGTGAGGAGAAGCATCAGCAGGAACAAGTTGCATAAGCCGGAAGATACCATCGTAATAATTTAGCAATTGCACCCTTTGTCCCTTCTAAGGGTGGTGAATATCTCTCCACACAATACCAACCAAAACCAGATTCATTATAACTATTGAAAGCCGCCATCCATGAGCTCTATCAATAATCAGGTTTCTAAATATAACTTGATCATTCGAAAGCACATTCCAATGACACTGAATGTTAGTTGGTAATCTGACACCAAGATACAAGATTTTAGTTGTCACAACTTGAACAATGTGCTACACTACAGTCCCACTTGACTTTGCTTTGACCCTGAAAATCCTTGCATTACATTCAACGCACACATGCCACACATAAGCATTAAAAAGAAGCTTTCCAAGAGTGACTACACGATCACAATTCTGAGCAGTACTAGAGATAACAGAATCTAACAGCTCCTGAACATCAGAACAGCTGATTGGCATCAAGTTCAATTTGGAAAGCAGTACGTTCCATATCTCTTGTGTATATAGATATTAAAGCATGAGGTGTGTAGACGTTTCCCATATACAATCACAAATAGCACAACAAGTATCACACTCAACATTTCTCTGCTGGTTGGGAATGTTGTAAATAAATTTGTAGGCAGACTTTAAAAAAAAAAACCCCTTCTCTTCATGCGTCCAAACAATTTCACCATCAAAGATACTCCATTGCTGAATCTCATTAGGGGTCAATTCTTGCCACCATTGAACATTTGTAGGCTTTTTTTTACCTAATGACACGACTAACGCTATATATAAATAGAATAGAAAGAAGAGAACTGCGTGCAAATTCAAGAAAAATGACCAAGGATAGACACTAAAAGCTGCTGGTGAGAAAAAGATTCGCAGCTACTGACTGGCCTATCACTTTATTCGTGTTAGTAAGGAAACCCAGCCAGAAAGAGATGCATGATGACCCCTCATGATGACATGTGAGTGGACGCGGTGTAATGCTATTAAATCGTAGTTATGTCTTTAAGAGGTGCGTTTGGTAGCACATTGCTTTTACACGGACAGTTTTTGCAAAATAAATGTTGCAGACGGCTCATAAAGTGATGCAATCTGAAGTGATTTGTTAGTCACTTCATGAAAAAAAATGACTGGTTGATATGGTCATGAGTTTCTTAAAAGAAAGACAGAAAGATTATTACATTTTATCTACATCTCCTTAATTTATCTGATTATTGCTGCAGGCTTTCGTATTTAGTGGGTCAGATGGGTTTTGATGACCCAATCACAGGTGCACTCATGCGGAAGGTAACCTAGATCATGTTATGATGGGCTTGTCAAGGTTGATGATGCACAAACCCATAACTCACAGATTCTAGTCATTAATAGCTCTATACAGCCGTTGAGAGTTAATTGCCGGTTTAAAAAACTGGGTGGCTATAGGTTGGTTCAGTTCGACCCAAACGGCAGCATTATGCGTCTAACCAAAATCTGACATTTTTATTATTAAATCAGGTAGGAAGTGTCAATTTGAGGTACATAAGTTGGGTCTGGATCAAGTAGCTAGTTTGAGATGTATGGACCCAACCGAAAAAGAGTCCGATAATCATATGATCACCTTGACCACTTATTTACCAATGGCCCATCAATGTGATATAACCCATTTAAAAGTCTTCGTCACCAGACCACCAACTGAATGATCCCAGGTGATCTTACAATAAAGATCATCCATTCAGCACAACCACCATTCGCAGGCGCCTTCAACGATGAGGCCCATTCTGATGTACCATACTTACTTTCCAATCTCAGTACAGTGAATAAGAACTGATCGACATGACATTAGTAGTTGTGTTGTTGGATTCTTTTCTTCTGTTTTCTTCTCATTCTTTGTTCATTGCTGTTGGAAGATCCTTCTAAATGATTGAGGTGGGGCCAGGACAAAGAAAATAACTCTGTACAGCATTATGTAAAACCTGATCTATGAGTTGATATATTCATGGAACACATGGTGTTTGGTGATCCAAACGATTGATATGAGGTGTGTTAGGCTGCTACCAGGACCCAAGAATGTGAACGCACTAAGGATTAACACATACAATAGATCCACCCGAAACAGCCCTACTGTACAGCCACTGTTGACAAAAAAAGTGTGAATTTCAAGAGTAAATATTTAAAATCTCCTTCAATCAAATAGCTAGAAATGTCAAGTGGGGCTCTTATTTGGTAGACCTCTGAACCAGCCAATGCAATATTAGTCTGATATGGCCACTGGACCCAACCATGCAAGTTGTCATCATCGTTATTGCTTTTATAGCATCAATCTGGGGTAGGCTTCCACATGCTAGGTGCACCGAATGAAAAATTGGTCTGTCACAAGCCATACTCTTTTAACAATATAAGCCCAAAAAAAAAAAAAAAAATCCAAACTGGGTATCATTACAATCACAAGCCACACTCTTTTAACAATGGTGTTCTTTAATTAACTGGCAGGCGACACAATAACAAGCCTTCAAAGTCAAAATAAATATGCATGCATTACAGCAAACATATAAATAAGCAACCAAACAATTATTGCAAGGGCTACATCTACGTGCAGGGCCAAAAATTTTAAGGTCTAGATGAAATAAGAAAGCTGATGCATTAAAATTAGGGCAAAACCTCAAAAATGCACATAAACTACCTACCACATACAACAAGATCTGCAACCTAAGAGCCTAAAATACGCCATTATATGGTCACAGTGACAGGAGTCAACATGTCTTTCTTTTCTTTCCTGGAAGCTCCCCCATTCCAGTTAGAGCAGAGTTCTTCATGCAGCTCGCATCTCTTTAGAGTGCAATAATTATGAGGCATTTGCTTGGGCAATCCATGCGAAATACTTAGCTCGCTCTTGCTTATATCGTCTCAATTCTTTGATAACAGCAAGTAGAACATGCAATGCAACAGGTGCAAAGAATGGCTGCCATGTGCAAAAGACAATAAAAAAAGAAAAGAAAAGAAAAAAGAATGAGAATATGCTAGAATATTTGGCACTGCTTGTACTGATGATCCTTCTCCTTCTTCTTCTTCTTCTTCTTCTTCATTTTTTTTTTTTTTTTTTTTTTTTTTTAAAATGATTAGTAAGATGATGTGACTTGAATCCACAATCTCAAGGTTACAACAGTGAGAGCACCTTCCACTGTGCCACGGATTCTGTAATATCAAAGCACCGAATGTTATGGCCATTTTTGAAAGGTAATGCATGGGTAGGCCTGTCAACAGGATATTCATGACACCATGGGTGACACAGGAGATTTTTTGTATAATCTAACAAGTATAATTGAAAATCATGGGCTGTAGATCCATATGAACATGTTTTCATGCCCTTGGATCTCAGTCATGATGACCAACTTGATCACCACCGAGTCTAACTCAACTTGGTTGAGTCTCCATGAGACTTGGTAGAATAGGTACTGAGCAACAGTAGACTGTCTCAGCTGATTTTTCAATCCCTGGTTTCAGTGCACAAGGTTGGAGAGTGTCAACAAACATCCATGCTTTACTAACCATGTAAATCGCCAAGTAGTGCTCAATGGAGAAATAGCTGAGTGACATGATGGATGGATGAAAAAATGCATCCTCCGCTAAAGCCATTGCTTCCCGAGAAGAAACTGAGATAAGATCAGCACCAATTATTTGTTAGTTATGCACCAGACAAAGCTTTGCAGATTAAACAAAGATATATATAATCCAAATTGGTTGCAACTTGAAAGGGATGTAGTTAAAACATCACAATATATATTGAAGAAGTCTTATATAATGATAAAATCTGAGAAACAAAAACACCTCACCAGCTGAGGCATCATATACTCCACGGGAGGCATTGTTTTGGGCTAATGTGGCGGCCTCAAGTGACAACTTCACCTGGAGAAGCCCGTCTCAAGTGTTACAAATAAAAAAATTATAAATAAACAACCAAGACATTCACATAAATTTATTGCCGGCAAGGTCCTGAAATCAGAATGAAATTGCTCTAGGATGAATCAAATCATATCGTAAATCATATCTAAGTAATAAGAATTATATTTTTAATAACAGATGAGTTCCATAACATTAAAAAGGGAAAAAGAAAGAGAATATATATATATATAAATATTCATTATCCACCTGTATTCCTTCTACACCATCAATACAATGACAAAAAAAACATGATTATAGCATAATGTGAAGTACCTGATGACAAATATTGAACAATTAAACCTTGTATCAGGACTTGAATATCTAATTTTATAGCCTATAGTCAGTGTTCAACCTATACAGTGTCCAGTGGATATACATTTTGCACAAATCTCCTGTGGAATGGTAATCAGAAAATATTAGAGTCTGTCTGTTGGGCCAAGAAAACGAGTATAAAAGCATTCAGTTGGGAAATGCGTAAATCTTTGTTGCTGTCATTTGATATGGTTCATCGCATAACTGTGGTGGTCTTGCTTTGTTGTTAGGTTTGTAGCTGTTACTTCGAAAAATTGGTAGCTTGATTTGTTATGGAGTTGATTTTAACTCTAAGATTCATTTAATACACAGAGCGTTAAGTTTAATTGAACAAAGATTCATTCAATACAGAGTGTTAAGGTTAATTGAAAGTGATTCATCTTGTACAGTTGTGGAGGTTTTGGTTTGAGGTTTGGTGCTTTTATTGGGGTAGGAAAGATTCCATCATTTTATTGAATACCCTAACATTATTAAATCAAAGGTTAGTTGATACCGTTCTTCTTGTGTGCTTGTTGGGATCTCATTTGGGTGCATTATCCGTTGATGTGGAATAAGAAACAAGTTTCTATTGTTTCTGGGGTCTGGTAACGACTATAATTTTTCTTGGCTTCAAGGTCTACGTATGTTTGTGAAAAATATAAGACTAAACTTCAATTTCATAATATTGCTTAATAGTACATCGGTGCATCTGAAAGATGCTAAATCTAGAAAGTAAACTTCGCTCAACAAATATAAAAACTTAGAATATAAATCAATCTCTTCCAACTCCTTGTTTTAAAAGTGGGGCTAAAGAATTTCCTTCAACCGCAGTGGAACTGAAGAGTACACTTTAACAGCTATGATGGTAATGCATTTGCTTTAAAAGTCTCATTACGTTTTTTTTGGTCAAGTTAAACTTAGTTCATGTATTGGATTTCAACTCAACTGGCAAGAACTATAAACCAGAGAAGTTATTGTGACTGCAAGAGTCAAGATTAACAGATTGAGATGCTCAAAGGAAGGTCAACAACTTACCTGTTTCCCAATTTCTTCCATGACAATCATCCTTGGCAGAGACTGAACCTGCAAATGCGTTAAAAAAATCAGAAAGATAATTTAAGGTGAACCTTGCTAAACAAGGTACAATCATAGTTCCCTCATCTTTGCCTCTTGTCTTTAAAGAATTTTCTTTAGTCAAAATAATCAGACATACTTGGAACAGAACTACAGAAGACACGAAAAGAATAAAATCACATGAAAGAAACTATCTATAAGTCTAGAAGGCCGCTACATACCAGTCTGGAAAGAGATCCAAGGGTCGTTGCACAGGAATTAAGATTAAAACATGTATGATGCCGAAATAACACATCCAGTTCCCTAAAGAGTATGGACACATATTAGCAACTCACGCAGAGCATAACTTCATACTATTTGAAAGATCAGGAAATATATTTTGTTTCTAATCTTTCAAGCGTAATATACATAAACAAAAATTCACAAATAATATTTGACAGACAACCAGCAAAGCATTACCAGTTCTCAAGGAACAGGAAATGACAAATTCAGAATGTGAGAATGTGTCATGATGAACACACTTGGAAATTCCCTACTGGTGCAAACTGAAGGCTGATTTAACTAACCAATCAAATTATTTACAAGCTATGTTTCATGAAATGATGAGAAAACCTGTTCGATTGCCGAAAACCCAGTTTTTCAGCAAAAGAGATAAACTAAAACAGAAGTAAAAATAAAAATAAGAAAGGGTCTCAAGGTTGAGGTTTCCCCCTGCAAACAGTAATCTTCTAAAATGAACTGGAAACCTGCAACACAACTACTTTGCAGGAGGGTCATATAGCATCATTCAATGAGGATAATGCAACCTACTAAACAATAGTAGTTTTCCCTTCCGTGGGCCAATTTCCCCTTAAAAATTTCTCCATAATCAGGCCCCACCATGACTGCAGTTTCAGGATATAAAGGTTAATGTAATTTATCAGAGGCCTCTTAACCATAATAAAACCCACTCATGCCACCAATCAGTCAACTTTCTCAGCTTCAAAAGCAATACTGACATCACACTTCTGTTAACACCTTCCTGAGGACCCAAGGGTGCTCTGCACCACCGAAGAGCTCCCTATTTGATATAGTTATAGAAAGGCATTAATAGAAAAATGTAAAATTGTTACAAAAAGAAATAGCCAATTCCAAAACTCCAAGTCCCCACTTAAAGCCAGCTAATAAAACCTAATTCCATAGAGCCTTTTGAATGACTTTTCACCATGACATAGAAAGGAATCTGCGGTTCACCAAAATCCATTAACACATATATAAGGGGACCAAAACCTCTATAGTGGTTGTTTTCTTGGGCTTTTCAGGGCTGGGAAATAGTGGGTCTTCTATGCAAAAGGTCACATGTAATCAGAGTTGCAAAAAAAAAAAAAAAAAATCAATCTTCATGCAAATTTTTAGACCAAATGAAAGAAAATTCTCTCACCATTCTGCAAAGCCTCTTTCACTAGCCAAGAAGCTAGAGATACCAGAATCTGCACCATCAAGATTATCAGACTTGAGACCAAACAATAACCGAAGCTGCCCCATGAAAATTTTGAAGATCCTTTGAAGATCCTGCTTCAAATTGTGCATGTATCAAGCCTCAAGAGAACAAAAAAATAGCAGCCACCTGCTAAATGATTTTATCAACACATTTCATGGATAAAGCAAAATACGTAAGAAAGAGAAACAGAATAGGATTGCAGAAAATCCAAAATTCATTTCTAGATGCTTACAATAATTTTGGAAAATGCTAAGAAGTTAAATTGAATTTCAAGTCATCCAGTAAAGATTACTCGACTAGCACTTCGCTGCACATCAATTGCCAATTGCTCCTGAGTTTTTAAAACTTGGTCATCATGACATATTAACATGCATATAAAGTGATCACATGACACACGCCAATTGATTTAGTTAAACTTGAGATATAATAACCTTTTGAACAAAAAAGCATCAGCGTACTGATCTCAATTTTGTGAATATATATGGCCAATATTTGGGTACATACACCTTGCACAGATGAATTCATGTGAGGTAACACACAGGATGCTACAGTAATCATAATTGTGTGCTAACAAGCACAGTTCTTCACACGTTAAATAAATGAACTATATTCATATTTCACACTCCGAAAATCAGAAAAACTAAAGCTGTTGTTGGAACTGCCAATGTATGTTTATCCAAAGCAATACATAGAACGAACAGAGCTGATGCAACAGAACAGCTATGACGTATAAACAACACAGAACTTAAAAGTTAAAAGTAGGAAGAATAAAAAAAATGCTTAAAGCAAAGAGATGATTTCCAACAAAGAGAGATCAAGAGGGGGAAAGGCACAGTAACAAAGTGATTCTACAATTATTATATTTCTGACCTGATCTGATATGGTATGCTTAGCAGGACCTGCACCATGAAAATCCCTTGAGCAACTTTGTGGATTCCAAACAATAACACCTCCCCACATCTACAAAATTTCATTGCAAAAATTTCTATGAAGTATGAAGAACTGCTTCGTAATAACAATGTCAGCATTAATCATATTCAAGATGCAAAGAACAATTATGCTAATCACGTACAGGAGATATAAATGCATTAGTTGCTGAGATCTCTCCACTAGGAAGCCGTAGGAGTAGAGGGCACTCCTGCGCAGATGGAACATATCTGAAGAACACAAGAAGAAAACCTGTGTTCAGTGCTATTGACAGATGAGCTCTTGCAATTATATATAGTGTCCATATTATTTCAGTTTTAGCAAATGGCAATTCCCTTGCTGATGTAGGAAAGAAATGAGAAGTTTGAACCACAACATCATTCCTTGAATACATTGAAAACGAACTACAAGCAGAACACTGCAATAGAGCTAATTCCATGTTTACATAGTTCACCGCCCTCAAGGCAGCCATATAATCTAGCACATTAGTGTATTTATTTTCGTTAATATCAAATTATCCTATATATCTGGGGTAAAATGAACACAAAAAACTACAGATCAAGCTGACATGAAGCAGAAATAAATTCTTCGATAAAAAACAATATTCTGGATGTAGCTTGGAAAAACATTTTTCAAGGAAACCAAGAGAGAAGTTTAGTGTTCAACAGAACAGTATATTGGACGAGGCAAAAGAAAGGAATAGCAGAAAACTGGGAAACCTATCAATCTGTGATCATAATCTTAGATTTAAAGATAGCCCAATGAGCAACTTGAACATGGGAAAAGTCAGGGATCAATCATGAATAAACTAGCTACTGGCCAGGAGTGATACAATCAACCTGAAGACCCATGGATCTATTTTCGGGCATGTGTGTGATACCAAGGTGCCAACACCACTCAACCATGAAGTAGCAAGACCCCACATGTTGGACATTCAACCGGTCAAAGAAAATCTAGAAAAGTTCATTGATATTACAGATCTCAAAAATTTTAAGACATTTCATTCATCATTGAAGTAGCAAGACCCAAGCATAGGATTTGCATATCCAAATGAAAATATGCCTTGCATTTACTAAAAGAAACAAAAATACTAAAAGGTAGACCAGCCCAAACCATACTTGGCAAGTTGGCATTAATCACCAGCTACAAACTCTAGAGTCAAAGATTCTCTCTAATCAAGGAATGTTTCAATGGCAAGTTGTAAAGCTTATTACTTATCACTCAACCTATCATTGTCTATGCTATCACATCGTTAGTCAGTTAATGCATAAGCCGTGCGTACATATTTAGATGCAGTACATCGTATCCGGAGATAATAGAAGCTGGCTCCAAGAAAATAGTTGCCATATCTTTCTCTTGGACATTGAGATATCACCTGATATTGTAATGCACAAGGGACAGGTAATAGGATAAACAGATGCTTTGCAAGCAGGTATTGCATGTATGAGAGGAAACTTGGTCACATGGTAAAACAAAAAGGAAATTATCATGGCACGGAGCATGATCCAATATGGCTATGATTCTTCCCACAAGTGAAATATTGTGGTTATGTTTGCTCTCATAATAAATGGGCTTTTCGATCCCCCTGCCCATAAGTCATCATTGGCACTGACCAATAAGCTATTCATATTGCCAGCAATCTAGCCTTCTACGAAAGAACAAAGCAGATCAAAGTAGATTGCCATTTTGTTCAAGAGAATGTGTCTACCAAACGGATTGCTCCAGAATATGTTTAGTCTAGCAATCAATTTACAGATTTCCTTACCAAGGCCCAAAATTTAAATCATCTTGCTGATACTATAACCAAGTTGGGAAAGAACAATATTCATGTTCTAACCATCAGTGTTGCAAGTGATGATGTATTTCAGAGCATCATAAAGATGGAATTCATATTGGCATAGCATCAAGGACTGCATCATAACAGATAATAATCTCTTTTTAGTCCTTGAATGATTGTAATTATATTAATCTTTGATTAATTTTAATTAGGTTGACTGATTTCAATTAGTATCCTTAAAATGTTACTGTATCTGTAATCAAGGAATGTACAATCATGAATAAATAGAGGTGTCTATCACCCTGAAACACCATTTCATTTTCTCCATTCTCCATTCTTTTTCTTTCTTACAGACATAGTCACACCATTCAAAAAGAAAAAAACCTGTGGTTGGAGTGATTCACAAAAATCTAGAAGGGGAATTTCAAGCTTTTGAACTTGGTGTTCAAATGGACTGTCTATTGATACTGATGCGCAAACTGTTGTTAAATTTATCTATAATGGTCATTTGATCCACTGCCAGCACAAACTTTTCACCTCTCATGCAGGAGAGAAACAGATTCTTGATAATCACAAAAGTAAAATCTATGCTAGCTCATTCTTCGGAAAGCGTCGCGAAGAAAACATAAAACTTCCTCATCATTTTCTTAACAACATGAGTTCATGAGTATCATACATGTCCTCTAAATAAATGAATAAATATCCACATTCTAAAGTTCATCTAATTCAGAGAAACCTTAATTGTAAGGAAAATAAAAGGGCATGATAACCAAGAAAAATAGGAAAGCAAACACCATAATTATTCTTACATTTTGTTTCTTTCTTTTTGATGAGCCTCTTGCCTTGACATTCATGTGACTCTGCCTAGCTCTTTTTCTAAGAATGGACAATTATGAGGCATTCCAACTTTTATCAAACTCCATCTGTCTCTGCTCCTGTGGCTCCCATGTTTGATCATCTTTGAGTTCATCATCACACGAATCATCCACATTGTCTGCAGCCTGTTTATTGGAACCAATATCTTCTGGGTGAATTTTATAAGACATCCTCCACAACCCGTCCCTCACATTCATCATTGCCATTGAATGAAACCTTCAGCTTTGCAACCTTCTCGCAGTCCTTCTTCGACTGCTCGTGATTCTCCCACTGCTTCTCTGATTTGAACTTCTTCCTACACGCTACGCAATACAACTCATTCTCCTTCCTCCGTACATCCCTTTCCTCTTCCTCCTCCTCGAACCCATAATTAGGAACCTCCTCCTCTTCCTCATCAATTCTCGCCCACTCGGGCTCCTTATGCAACATCATTTTCTCGATCTTCTTCCTCAACTCCTTCCTCTTTGTCTGCATCTCAACCACTGTTGTATCCCTCTTCTTCATAAATTCAACCAACCCAAGAACTGTCTCATTGAATTCTCTTTTATACTATCTTCTCAACCAGTGAATTCTATTTTATACTATCTCCTCAACCAGTTATGGTAGGGCTCTCTTTCCGTCGCTGAAATCTCTCCACCAGTTCTGGTAGGATTATAACTTTCTAGGATTATAACTTTCTAGGATTTTTTCTTCTTTCCATTTTAGATGTTGGATAGAGTTTGGAAGAATTGCTCTTTCTATTTTTTACAACTGGAGAGAGATTTTCTCACGCAGAGTCCGTAAGCCATGCACGAAACTCAATGCCCGGCGTTTAATGCGGGGGTCCTCTTTGCTTGACCAGTGCAAAATCTTGTAATCCTATAAATAAAGGGGTACTAGCATCAAATCCCATGCATCTTTACTAGCCCATTCAAGAATTAAATCAGAGATTCTCTCTCAACCCCATCCTAAACTACCAGGCCCGCTCTTGATCTAAGACACAGATCAAAAGGAAACCAAAGTACCAAACCCATACTTTCAACCCCATCCTCTTTTCTTCTGTGGTTGCCAAACAACCAGCCTAACCTTCTTTCCCCTATATACATATATATATATATATATATATATATAATAGAAGTTATAAACAAGGCTTCCAAGATCTTGGTTCAGGATATGGCTCATTGATGCATTTCAGAGATATGCATAAAAACTTAAAAACATAAAGACATGCCTTGGTGGGCGAGGGAGAGATGAGAAAGAGATTGTAGCAGATGTAAGGAAGGCTTATGCATTTTACAGTGAGTTGAGAGAAAGGCATTGATGAGAAAACCATGAGCAGTGGAAGATAAGGACGTTTAAAAGAGGCATTTCTTTAAGAAGATAGGAAGAGGAAGCTGTTTCAGAAAGGGCTGTTTGAGAATGGGAACCGCTTGCGGATAAGGGAGATGATGTGGATGCCCTTGCTGACATAGCTTGTGGAGGATTGAGAATGAGATCTTTTTTTTCCATCTGTTTAGAAAAAAAAAAGAGAAAGAATGGGGAAGTGCAGCTGACTCATTCGGGAACAACTGGAACCAGACTCAAATGAAGCTTTGAAGCAGGCTACCCAAGATCTAGAGTGGTAGATGAAGAACCATTAACAATCACTAGATGGATTGTTTAAGCAAAGATGAAATGGGCAAATTTTTACTAACAATTTGTGTAGGTTGGGATCAAAATTCAAATTAGTTTGGATTGACTTGATTTTATAAAACCTGACTTAATCCAAACCTCCAATAACGGAGGAATTTCAATAACAGCCATTCAAATGATTAGTATTCAGTATTAGTTGCAATCAAAGTGCAAGAAAATACCAGCCGCCCTGTGCCATTTCAACACAATTTCTCAGTTTCCAGCAATCAGCCCAACAGCATAGGTTATATGAACCTGTTGCAGCCCATTGACATGGTCCCCGCATGGGGTCCACTAAATCAACAATCAATTAGAAGTCATTTTATCTTCTAAGAATCTTTTATTTTTTGTCAAGTGCAGTTAGGAGACCTTAATAAGAAACTGTGATAAGATCTACTATAACCTGTGGGATTAAATAGAATTCTAATCTATATGCTAGATTAAATCAAATTAGTTTCTGCTTTCTTTTCAAACAAGAAATCAAGATCTATTAGAATCTGAAATTATTTTTTTGAACTTTGTTTAAGGAGATGTATGCACAAGTACAACAAAGATTCTTGTGCTTCGTAATTGGAAAAAATATTTTTATGATTTCTTCTAGGCATGAGCCAGGTAAAGGTAGTGTAAGAACCTAAATCTTGCTACAAAGGTTGGCACTTGGCAGTGAACATGATCTTGCCTCCATCAGACTGACACAAGAAGCTTGTGGTAGACATCAAGGAACTTGTTGATGCACCCATTCATAATGTTCACTCTGGTGCAAGCACAGAAGCAAACTCTGTGTCAAGGGTTGGGGACGCTAAGCAATTTGTTAGGGTGCGTCCCAACACCCAATTGAGCAAGGTTAGTTGTCATGATCTTATGCTGCATTGTTCTCCAGGCTGATAAAGCTTTTTTTATTTTATTTTATTTTAGGACATCCACATAAATTTAAAAAAGGAAAAAAAAAAAAAAAAAAAGCAAAGCCAAAACTGAATATTGTAGATTTCCGGTGATTAAATTCCAAGTTCACGCCAGGAAACCATTTGGTAAGTTCAATAAATTTTCAAAAGCTAATCCGGCGCTCTTACAAACAAATAACATGCCCCTTTCAATGAAAAGCAAAATAAAATAAACTAAAATGAAGAAAGAAGATGAAAGAGTATACACCACAAATTGTAGAATTTTTGATCGCCCAGCAGCTGCAATGGAAGTATCCAAATGCCATTCATTTGAATTCACCTATTAAATTTCTCAAAAAGTATTAGTGAGAAGTCATTCCAAACGGCGAATCTTGCATTTCAGAAAAATATCACAAATAAATTTCTTTCTGACGATAAAAGACAAAAATTTTAGGATGTGAAAAAGAGCTAACAGAGTGCAAGTACATGGAAAAACACAAGAGTTACAGTAGGAAATCAACAAAATGAATGTACGTTTTTATGAACATCGACATTTATCTCCCCCTGCAAGTATCCAGGTGCTTCACTTTTATCTTATCAAGATTTGACATCTTAAAGACTCTTTTTTTTCTTTTTTTTGAAAGGCTAAATTCATTAAAAAAGCTAGCGTCACATTCTTTACCTAGGAAAAGAAAATTGTATTAAACTCATGAGTAAAATTATATCCAACATTGAATCTGCATGGAGAAAAACCAACACACACAAAACTGAAAGATACAGAGGGATAATCAGCCACATGTTCAAAATGGGAGGGGAAAAAAAAAGAGAGAGCAAATATAGGCATGTGAAAAAAGAAATTTCTTAACATTTACTATTAACAAAAATCATGTAATTTCTATTATTCACAAAACAAAACTCTGCACATTCTCTAATAACATATGCCAAAAATCTGTTCATTGAACTGGTATCATGTGAAAGGGAGATTCTTTCTAAGGGAAAGATAAAGTCTATGGACATTGACAAAATCGCAGAAGAACTTTGGGTTTGATATCCTTGAACGCAATGAAGTAATGGGATAGAGGAGCACATTGCAGCAGAAAGAAGTTTCTCTTTGTTTCAGGAAACACACGTTCTTTGGCGTGCCAAGTTTTTTACTGCATCAAATCTCTTAAATATCCAGTGCAGACTTCACTGACAGAAGTGCTACTTATTTAGACATAAATTTGAACACAATTTCCCATTATGAATTAATTCCAGTGCAGTTAAAAAATAACACAAGTTTGGATAAAGAGGCAAAGAACCATACAAAAAAAGAGAGATCTTTGGTACTAAAAATGTAGCTAGCTAACTTCTCGTCCCAAGAAGACAGTGATGACTTTGGAGTATGGTATAACACCTACGTAAAAGAAAATACAACATAAGCAAACCGTCATTAACTTCTTAACTTAGCAAATCTATACATCTGAACCAAAGAGCAAACGCTTAAATGCAATGAGAGGAATGATCTCAAAGACAAATCATTACCTGACTTTCCACACTTATCTTCGCAATAGGTGATAAAACCTCCACAACAGGGGCAAGTAGATTTTCATCCATGATTCTAAAATCCCTGCAGATACATGGATGAATAACTTCCAAATAAACAAAACAAGATAGAATCAAAATTAAAAAGCTAATTCAAGTACTTTTGGAATCCCTAAATGTGCAAAGAAAGGATTATTTTGTATGTATCGGTTTCCATCTGCAGAGGTTTCTCCCATACAATTTACTTATCTGCTAAAACAAACCTCGACTCACATCTAATAATCTAAAAAAATTAAAGAGCAAGATGTGTCTTAACAAGTAAACAAGTACAAGAACAGCAGCCACAGCAAACCTCAAATCACATGTAACCATCTAAAAAGAATAATTAAAGAACAAGGAGTGTCTCACCAATCATAAACCCAATCATTGGGATTCGAATTCAGAAGGCTGAACGAAAGCACAATGCTTCCATCTGCACCCACGGGCATGAATTCCCCTTTCCCCTGAACCATCTCCCCTTCCTTCTTCCCCCCATTCATAAAAACATCCACAAAAACCTTTCCAATCAAAGAAACCGCATCCATCTCCGAAACTCTCCCCACAATCCAACCATGTCGATGCTTCCCAACAACCACCCTAGTCTCCTCCTCCCCCCAATTCATCACCACAACCGAATACACCCTACCACCAGAACCCAAACACTCATCACCAATCCCTCCCAACCCCAACTCCAAAACCTCATCAACAGCCTCATCGTCCCTAAAACTCCCATCAAAACCCACCGCCCCACACCGCCACAGACACGAATTCCCAACAATGCCGGCCTTCCCGCTCCGAACGCAACCCTCTCCTGAATCAATCGTCACCGAAACGGAATAATCCTTCCCACACCCACCGCACACCGGATCACTGCCCGTCCTTCTGCCCATCTCTTCCAAGACCAAAAGCTCCAATCTTTCAGCATCAGATCCATCGAATCCGACAAACACTGCTTGGAATCGGCAAGGGAGAGAGAGCGGATTCGATTCAAGGTGTTCCGATAGGGAATCGATGGCGCGAAAAGGGAGAGGAGAGCGGTAGATCTCCGTCGATTTGAGAAGAAAAGGTAGCCCTAGATTGGAAGAAAAAAAAAAAGAAGAAAGAAACACTGTAAGAAGAAGAAGAAGAAGAAGAAACCCAACAAAGGAAGAGAGGAAAGATCGAGACTTGCCTAAGATGAAGGAAGAGAGAACTGTTAGTGTTAGAATCAGACGCTTAGATCCCGGTTTGGACACGCGTAACGGTTTTGGGGCTTCTGTTTGGGGTATTTCGGGTGGGGTTTCTGAGGTTTCGGCCATGGATTTTTGCTGTTTTGGAGTTCTTGGCCTGAGAAGAGATGCTGACATGAAAAGATTGAGACTTTCGTTTTTAGGGCTTGAAACAAGATCTGATTGAATTGGGGCGATCGATACGTTGAAGAATAAAACGGTTGCAAGATTTCAATTTTGAAAATTTCGGGTGGGGTTTCTGAGGTTTTGACCGCTACGTTTGTTTTTTAACGACCGAGGAAGACGATAGCAGTAGTTGGAGAGGACTGGGCAGCAGAAAGTGAAATAGAATTTAATAGATAGAACGCGTTGAAGTTTCAGATAGCCGTCTTAGCTCAGAGGTAGAGCGCGTGGCTTTTAACCACGTGGTCGTGGGTTCGATCCCCACAGACGGCGATGGTTTCTTTTCCACTAATTTTTGACAAGTTTCATTGTTTTCCTCTTACACTAGTTATGGTTGGCATACAATTTACTTATATATATCTAGTGCCATTATTTTTTTTAAGATATGGACTAAATTTATGCAATTATATGGACAATGCTCATTAAATCTATCTATCTATACCTCTATTAGAATGTGATTACACTTCACTCAACTACAGGCTTTCAAACTCTTATCTCTCTATTCTCATTCATTCTCTCTCCTACGTGGCAGCCTCATAAAAAATAGGATTCGTTTCCACTTCTCATCTCTTCTTTTTCTAACTAGCACTTCCTACTTCTTTAACTGCTTGAATAGTTACCAAAGGAGAAAGTGAGAAATATAAAGGAGGAGAAAGAAGCACAAAAATGATTTTAAAAAATGATCCCCAAAAATGAACATAAAAAATAGAAAATTATTGAAAACTTAAATGACGGGGCGAAAAACCAAGAGAAAAAAAATATAAAAAAAACAAAAAATTAAGCAAGACAAAAGATTCCAAAATTAAATAATAAACACAAAAGAGGACTATATTAAAATGACATTTGAAGGTGTCTTTCAAGGTTCTATAACAAAATAATAATAATAATAATATGAACCATTAATTTCACGTTGTAAGGTCCACAGAAAAAAAAATGAAGATAAAAGAATAATAAGAAAAAGAAAGTGATGAAGACATCAATGATCTGGTGAACAAAAACAATTTGAGGATAAAGAAAAAAAGGGAGGGAGAGGACCAAAAAACACCACAATGAATAATAATGTAAAATATATGGGCCCATCTCCAAAAATTACAAAAAATTAAAATTCCTAAAATTAATGACCCGAGCCAAAAATTAAGCAAACAAAAAGATTCAAAACTTGAAGAATAAACACAAAAAAAAAAAAAAAAATCTACATTAAAATCACATTTGAAGGTATACTTCAAGGGTCTAGAACGAGAAAAAAAATATTAATATGGAACATTAGTGTCATATTGTAGGATCAACAGAAAAAAAGAGAGAAAAAAAAGGAAGAATCTATCTATATCTCTAAGGGAATGTGGTTTCCCTTCACTTAACCACAAGCCTTGAAACCACAAATCCTGAATTCTTAAAATATGTTATAACGGGTGTCAATATCTCTCTAGTATCCTCTCTCCCCAGTCTACTCTCTCTCCACTATCCTCTTTCGAACTGCTCTCTCTAACTGAATTTGGAATTGCTCTCTCTCCAATTTACGAATGCAAATACACAGAGTATGAAAAAAAAATGATGGAATCCCTGTGTGCCCCACCTTAAAATGATGCAATCATATTGCAGCCCAATCTGAAAAGATTATGTGATTTGTGTAAATTTTATTTTTGACCCATCAATTTTATTTTTAATGGAATCACCGTGTGTCCCACCTTAAAATGATGGCGGGGTTATTGAAAACTTATTCAAGGTGATGATGAAATCAAGGTGACCCATCAATTTTTGATGGAATCACTATGTGCCCCACCTTAAAATGATGGTAGGCTCCGATAAAATAAAGGTAATCCATCAATTTTTGATGGAATCACTGTGTGCCCCACCTTAGAATGATGGTATGATTTGTACATAGTCATCTTTACAGTTAAATTGCTAGATTTGAGTAATTATGGTAGGCTCTCACAAAATCAAGGTGACCCATCAATTTTTTATGGAATCACTGTGTGCCCCACCTTCAAATGATGCAATCACATTGCAGTTCAATCTGTAAAGATTACGTGATTTGTGTAAATTTTATTTCTGACCCATCAATTTTATTTTTGATGGAATCACTGTGTGCCCCACCTTAAAATGATGGTGGGGTTATTGCGAACTTAATCAAGGTGATGACGAAATCAAGGTGGTCCTTCAATTTTTTATGAAATCACTGTATACCTCACCTTAAAATGATAGTAGGCTATGACGAAATCAAGGTGACCGATCAATTTTTCATACAATCACCGTGTGCCCCATCTTAAAATGATGGTATGATTTGTACATAGTCATCTTTACAGTTAAATTGCTAGATTTGAGTAATTATGGCAGGCTCTGACAAAATCAAGGTGACCCATCAATTTTTGATGGAATCATTGTGTGTCAAACCTTCAAATGACGTAATCATATTGCAGCACAATCTGTAAAGATTATGTGATTTGTGTAAATTTTATTTTTGACCCATCAATTTTATTTTTGATGGAATCACTGTGTGTCCCACATTAAAATGATGGTGGGGTTATTGCGAACTTAATTAAGGTGATGACGAAATCAAGGTGACCCATCAATTTCTGATGGAATCACTGTGTGCCCCACCTTAAAATGATGGTAGGCTCTGACGAAATCAAGGTGACCCATCAATTTTTAATAGAATCACCGTATGCCCTACCTTAAAATAATGGTATGATTTGTATATAGTCATCTTTATAGTAAAATTGCTATATTTGAATAATTATGATAGGCTCTGACGAAATCAAGGTGACCCATCAATTTTTGATGGACTTACTGTGTGCCCCACCTTCAAATGATGCAATCATATGGCAGCTCAATCTGTAAAAATTATGTGATTTGTGTAAATTTTATTTTTGACCCATCAATTTTCTTTTTGATGGAATCACTATGTGCCCCGCCTTAGATGATGGTAGGCTCTGACGAAATCAAGGTGACCCATCAATTTTTTATGGAATCACTGTGTGCCCCACCTTAAAATGATGGTATGATTTGTATATAGTCATCTTTACAGTTAAATTGCTAGATTTGAATAATTATGGCAGGCTTTGACGAAATCAAGGTGACCCATCAATTTTTGATGGAATCACTGTGTGCCCCACCTTAAAATGATGCAATCACATTGCAGCCCAATCTGTAAAGATTATGTGATTTGGGTAAGATCCCACATTAGTGCCCTATTTTCTTTCTAAAATTTTATTCCTTTTTATATTCACCGCTCATTAATGGCCGCAAAGAGAGTGAAATTGGCAAAAGTTTCAGCTCATTAATGATAAAGATATTAGGTCTAATTCATCCCAGATTTTTGGACCTATATGGGGCCAGATTTTTGGCCCAATTCCTGGTTTTTTTTTTTTTTGTCTAAACCAGGTCTAATTTTTTAGTGTAAATCATGACAGATTTTTAGTCCATTTCAAGACAGAATATTGGGTCTAAACCAGGCCACATTTTGGGGCATACATAAAGCCATATTTTGAGTCTAAAATAATTATATTGTTAATAACTGCACTGAAACAAAGAGTAAAAGGACTACAAATAAAATAATTAAACACACTTAGTTTTCATAGAATAATTATTAAATTATGTACTCTGATAAAAATTATAATCTGCATAGAATAATTTATATGGAGAGTTATAATCCCTTTAAATTTGATAATTTGCAGAATGACAGTATAATTTCCTTACTCTCCTTCCATCTCCCATTTCCTTTCTTCCTCACATGATTCACCTGCTGCACATCCCTGGTGCGCTGTCTGCATGCACAGGCTGCTGCACCCCCTCCCTCATCCATTTACTTGAAAAAAACCCATGCATATTCATTTCTATCCTTTTTCGAGTTGAATTTAGTTTTATTTATTTATTTTTTTTTATGATATTCCATGCATCGAATATGCCCATGCATTTTAGCAAAATTGTCTATTCTGTTTAATTAATTTCTTCATGCATCAAACATGCCCACGCATCTACTACGCTCATCCACCTAAATTAGCATTTCCATTTTTTTTAGTTTGATTTAATTTGCTCCTACCCCATTCATGCATTAATATGCATATGCACCATAGAGCTTGGTTACTTTTTATTCATTTTCAGATAATTTTGACATTATAATTACATAAAAAAAAATATCAACAAAAACAACAAAACCAAAACAGAAAAACCAATCCAAAAGTCCAAAAAAACAAAAACTAAAGTACAAAAAACTAAAGAAAAAAAAAAGAATTCTAAGTATTAGATTAATTAAAAAAATTAGCGTAGGTTTAATAATTAATTGTCATCTCTTCCTCCCCTCACATTAGGATTAGGGAATTTAATTAGGAAGTTATAAATTAGTTAGATTAATGAATAAATAAAAATTAATAACTCTCCTCTCCTCCCTTTTCACTAGGGTTAGGAAGACCAATTTAGGGAATTTTAGAATCTAGAACCAAACCAAAAATAAAAAAATAATAAAAACCAAAAGGACAAAAAAAAAGAGTAAAAAATATTAAAAACCATAAAAAATTATTAAAATTAGAGTTATAAATTAAATAGTAGTTTAGACTGACTAAGTTAGACCCCGGACCAAGATCAAGGTCTTCCCCAACCGGGTTAGATTACCTTTAGTTTCTTTAATCTTATTTAGTTAGGCCACACTCTTTCTCCGGGCCCGCTAAGGGACCGGGAGAGCGGATGAGGGCAGTTAGGACCCTAGGATATGGTGGAGATCCATTAGGGAAATGGATTAGTCATATTAAATCCAAGTAGGAAATAAAAAAAAAATTAGTGAACTATCTTGACATATGGACCGGCGCCTAGATTAACCCAATTTCAAATGCAGTTAGAGGTCTAGGTAGATAATTCTACGCTAATTCTTTTATTTATTTACTTACTTTTTTTACAAATATATTCTACGAAATTATTAGATCTTTTCGGTGACGTGACTAGAACACAAACCCGAATATACTGAAGGAGCTCTAAGGATTCTCATTGAGGTATTTAATAATTTTGTTTTGGCTGAAATCAAGTAATGAAGATTTGTAAAATCTTATGGATCATGCGTGTTCGGGCATCTTATCATATGTTGAAGCATAAACAAGTTATATTACATGTTTTTCAACAAGTGTGGGTTGCTAGATGTTGTCCAATTTCAACCACATCTTATTGGTATTTTTTAAATCAAGTTATGAAGAATTGTCACATCTTATGGATCATGATGTGTCTTTTTGTTTTTTTTTCAATATGTTTTTTCTTTTTTCAAACTAAGGTATTTAGTACTTTATATATGTTCATTTTGAATTACATGTTAGCATCACCAAAGAATAACAACCAGCATAAATAGAGTAAGAAGAAATAAACAACCAAAATGAAATAACTATTGTTCATAAACTAAATTGAATCAATGAACTAAATTGACTAGATTTAATCTCAAACAATTGCTGAAATTGGGTTGGGTTACAGCCAGATTTTGACGCCAAATGGGTTGAGAGTTTGGTCAAGTCTAGAGCTAATTAGGTCATAAACCACCCCAAAGAGATAGATATGCTGGGCTAAAACATAGACTAAAAGAGAGTCCTAAATAGACTGAAAACTGGCTCAGCAAACTACTATGAAAAAGTTGAAAATCAAATCTGTGAATAGACTTGCTCATTAATGACAAATATATTAGGCCTAATTATGGCCAGATCTTGGGCCTAAATAAGGCCAGATTTTGGGTTTAATTCAAGATTGAATATTGGGTCTAAATCAGGTCAGATTTTTTCATATAAATCAGGCCAGATTTTTTGTCTAATTCAAGACAAAATATTGAGTCTAAACTAGGCTACATTTTTCGGTCTAAATTTGGGCCAGATTTTGGTCTAATTCAAGATAAAATATTGGGTCTAATTCTACCCAAATTTTGGATAAAAAATCAAGCAATAATTCTGGGTCTAACTCAGGCCAGAATGACAGTCCAAATTAGGCCAGAATTATAGATTTAAGTCAGTCCAAAATTAGTACATACTTATAATTCTAAACCAGTTTAGACTTATAGGTAAAAAAGAGAGGCTAAGATTAGGCTAGAATTGACAAGCCTAAATCAGGCCGGAATGCAGCATAATTTAGGCCAGAATATGTCTTTTATTTATTTTATTTTTACACGTGCCCGGGCTTCATCAAACTCCATTTACACCTCACGTAAAGAATAAAACATCTAGAAAAACACATAAAGATCAAATTAGCAACAAAAATGACTCAAAAGTTCACTAATTTATAAATTTAATAAAAATAATTCGTTTAAGTCTGTGCATTTGGTGGTTCCGTGGTCCGTGCATAGCACGGGGTTTTGCTAGTACTATAGAAAAGTTTGTATGACTTCAAGAAAACAAAAGGTTTTTATTGGTGTGAAGTTTTGAAATGAAATTATAAGAAAGATGTATAAAAACCTAATCACCAAAAATAGCTTCAAATGGTCTGGGTTGAAGTGCAGCTGCTTAGGAATTTGTGTAGTAGGCCTAATTCAACTCCACCAATTCATTCAATTGTGTATGGTTTTTTCTTTTTAGGGACATTTACTTCAAAAATCTTATTAAATAGGGTAATTACAACTGAGGACCCTAAATTTTTATAATGACGGCCAAGGACCTCCAGCCCAAATCATCCCTTTTTTTTTTTTTTTCCCGTTTTGCCATTTTTTTGTTGATGTCAACATAACGAGTTCTATATTTTGTCATGAATAATATTTGTTGACATCAACAAAACGTTCGTTAACATCAATATAAAATTGTGTTGACATCAACAAAAATGCTTAGTTATTACAATCAGTGACTTTGTGAATTTGTTGACGTCGATAGAAGATTTGTCGACGTCAACATAAAATTGTATTGACGTCAACAAAAATACCCAGTTAATCGCATGAGTGACCCTGTTAATTTGTTGACGTCGACATTAATATAAAATTGTATTAACGTCAACAAAAACGCCCAGTTAGCGTCAACAACAATTGAGTTTTCCGTTGTTTAGGGCATTGTTGACATCGAGCAATCTCTTTTTCATTGTGATTGAGAAAAAAAGGGATAGGGCGTCGATCTCCTTCTTCTCATTCCTCTCTTTCTTCTATTCTACTATTGCTATTGATTTGGGGGTGAAGAACGCTTTTCTTTTCTTATTTTTAGGGTTATGTTGACATCAACCAACCAAGGGCAAAAACGGAATGAAAATATTGTATTTTGGGTTGGAGGTCCTTGGCCATCATTACAAAAATTTAGGGCCCTCAATTGTAATTACCCTATTTAATGGGATTTTTGAAGTAAATGTCCCTTCTTTTTATTTATTTTTGAGAGAGAGAGAGAGAGAGGGGTGGGATGGGTCTGGATTGAGTCCAGCTTGATCCGACTCAGTCATGCCCGTGCCCATATTTTAAAACCCTGGTGGGAGAGGATCCATCAGTTCAAGTCCCATTCAAAGTAAAAAAAAAAAAAAAGGAAAAATAGGCTTAAAAAAATACTCAATGGTCAGGCCAACAGTATACAATAAACCTTCAAGTTATTGCAGCCTACTTAGATGCAAGTCAATCATGAGTGAAATGGGTGGAAACGTGCATTGCCATCTAATCATACGCACATCTAATCATCTTAACCCTCTACTAAAGGCCCTCAAAGTTGGACAGCTTTCATGTCAGAGAAAGTGTATGGTAAAATTATTGATCCAATGAAAAGATAGGCAGGATGGTGTCATGTAGATTAAATCCTTGATTTATTTCTTTATTGTTTTTTTCCTTTTGTCTGACTATCTCATCAGAACTATGAAAAAAAAAAAAAAGATGTGCAGGACAGCAACAGTCCAATTGGTTAAAAACGACAATGATCTGAAAGGAAATGAAATGAAACCATAGTTACATTGCTCCAGCGTTGAGGCAAAGGAGAAGATACTTCAGTTACAGCAAAAAAGACGAAAATGGCATGAACAGATGTGAATGTCAGTTAACTAGGACAACCTCACAACACATCATGGTTTGAGGAGCTTAAAACCTCAAATGGTGTTTGGCTCATATAATTACATTGCAGGCAGTATCAGATACACAACCAATTACAACCCTCACCCAAAAACAAAAAAGAACATACTTAAAACTGCCTACACCTTATGCTGCAACAATATTGAATTCAAAATGGATCTGCACTATCAGACTACACACCTCTTTACTTCAAAATGAAATGAATAAATAATTTCTGAAAATTCTTTCATCAGTACCATGTATGGTAATTCAAAAAAGACTATCTTTGATGGCTCCAGCAGCAAGCAGACTAAAAAACGGATCTCCTGAATCATTATCACTGCTTGAGGACCAAGTAGTTTTCAATTTCTTGAGAGGGCTGCCATCACTTGCTTCGGAAGGGGCAGATTTTCTTACTGAAACGAATGCCACTTTCTTTACCGTCAACTGAGATTTTGTTTTCGTACTCTGGAATGGGCTTCTGCAGGCCACCTTGCTATTGTCTGCAGTGGATTGTGTCGGACTCATGGATGAGCTTGAGTTTTCCACCTTGCTACCCTCTGCAGGAGAGCGACCTTTGGGAGATCTTTCATCATTTATACCATTTTCATCAGCACAATCTTTCACCTCTATATCAGTGCTGATCTTCAGAGACTGATGAGAAGATAAATTGATCGTATATCCCTTGTTCTCATCAATGGAAGACATGAACTCTTCATTGGTGTGGTTTGCAGGAGCTGTCTCACATCTGAACTCATCATTTAGACATGGATCTGGAGTTTGGCAGAGACATGATAAGGATGTACACCACAAACTACTTAACAGCAATCAGAAAGTAACTAGAATCATATCAGTGTTTAATGAAATTGGTATAAAGAAAGATTAGTTTGAAGTTTACAATGCATTATATGATGCTCAATTGAAGGAAAAAGCAACCAAGGCTTCTTTTGTTCAATCCAACAACTCAACAAGTGAGTCCCACCTTTCAATGGTCCAAATAGACCAACCCCAACAGAGAGGTCATACCACCAACAAAGTTCATTTATTCTGATAAGCAGCCTTCATGGCTACCATATGTACATGGTGGCTTATGGACAAGTGCATATGAGCCACATGCCTTTTTCTTAGGGTTCTGAATTTTAGCCATCAAGCAACGGAGAGTGGTTATAATGCATTTATAATTCAGGAAATATGGAAATTCCATGGAACCCGCAAAATTCAAGGGAGGTTTCAGATTATGTGTCCACCAAAAGTAGCTCCATAAAAACATGTTAACTGTACGATCCAATATTTTGAAATGGTTGGTGGTTACCTTCACTGGGAACTTCAATACGTTGATACTGAATAGATGGTGTCCCGAAAGAAATATCTCTTCCGTCTTTGAGATCCCCAGCTGTGTTCTTCAACTCAGTTTCATTAGTATTCTCGAGCAATACAAACTTATCTCCCTCCCACAAGCATTGTAAGGTAAGAACTTCTCCACTGAGGGGATAGTATTCTTGGAAGACCTATACCAACCAAAGAAAAAGCATGAAGAACAGTCCCAAAAAAATATCCATTCATCAACTCCATATTCTGCTTTCATGCTTCCTGAAATATAACAGGGACATAGTCGAGTAACTAGTCTCATATTACCATCCAGGCTAGTGAGAAATTGGCATGCAAGTCATTTATGGCTGATTCATAAGAATTAAAAAGCATAAGGTTATGCTTGGGTGTACCCCAAATCACAATGACATTTGAATATTTTGAAAGTTGCAGTTGAGCCTTTGGGGACAAACAGAAAATGAAAATCACACGGGACAACAGATTGGATAATGTTTTCCAGACTATCCCTACAGGTGATTGGGATTCGATAGTATGGAGCAGAAACCACATTCCAAAAATAGTGGTTTCTGATTGCATGCCATATCATGAATAGCAGCAGAAAACCATCCATTTTGTCAAAATCTTAATTGTTTCAATTTGAGGTACATCAAGACATTCCAAGCTATCGCACTAAAGTAACAGACCTCAATTTCTTCCTGTTTGAGTTTTACAGATTGCTCCTTTTGAGATATTGATGAAACCATGTTGAACACCTGAACAATGTCGAGTAACATCTGTTGAAGAGTAAAACAAAACACACTTCAAGTTAACAGTATCAATCAAGACGAGTTTGGAAAGGCTACGTACATCAGTGAGTGATTTACTAACACAAGAACCAAGAAATTGCCAATACCTCATTGACCCGATATGTACCATAGGAGTATGAATAGTTAAATGAGAAACTCGACGGTAATCTATCCTAAAACCGTCAGAAAAAAAATCTAAACTGTAAAAGTATCAACAAAGAGGAGGATGATGTGAAAATGTCAGTCTGCACCAGTGCATACAAGGGCACATTCTCTGGTGATCCATCCTATTTAATATGATGAGCCTGTTGGTCAGGTATCGGCCAAAAATGCAAAAAACACTAGATTGATCAATCATAAGTTCATAACTATCCATTATCAGGCCTATACAAGGACAAAAAATGTCAAACTGAAAAGGGAGACTTTTTGACTGCAAGATTTTGAGAGCATTTCACATTTGACAGTTTGTCCCAATAAATAGACCATTTAGACCAAAGAACTTTAGTTCAATACTACAGGACAAACATCCAGAATCTGATGCATCAGTACCACATAATTCCTCTCCATAAAAAATGGACCACAACTATCTCCACTCTATGTTATGAGAAAGAAATTTTGACAAGATTGAGTTTAGAAATAATGTGAATACAGAATATTTTTGGAAGAATATAGTGGGCATTTATGTCTGACTGCCAAGTGTGTATAGACAGAAACAACATTTACCATTCAATGTGAGAGTTAAAAGAAAAGGTAAGATGGAGATAAAAGCACAGCCAAAGAATCACAGCATGCATTCCTGTCTCAAAGGAACACCAATATATTATACACTCTGGTACAGCATTTGAGAAATCCAATTCATGTCTCCACAAAATATCTTGTGTCACATGACATGCACACATGAACAATTGGAGCCATTCATGAGGTGAGACCAACAAGTTCGTAACTTTGGCCTTTTAAAAATAAGGCTATTAGCTGTGTTTTCAGGGCAGTGAAGAAATTCACATTCGGGATGGAAATTAGGAGTTGTAACCGCATAAGAGTAAAAAACAGATAGGATGCATTCTGGAATGAATAACCACCCATTTCAGCAAGGAGTTTTACACCCCCCACCACCCCAGCCCCGCCCCGCCCCCCCCCCCCACCCACACACACACAAAAAAAAAAAAAAAAAAAAAAGAAGAAGAAGAAAAAAAAAAAAACCTAAAATTACATTTGAATATATGGCACCTAAATACTGTTCCATGAAAATGAAGTGGTGCGTACTCCTTTTTTTTTTTTTTTTAAAGAGTAACAGAAAAGTTTATTAAAAACAAGAACATCAGAATATCAACCGCGAGAGGAAAAGGGTATAAAAGACTTATACGCTAACAAAAGGATTACATGAGAGAAAAGAGGTGCTTACTTGTTGGACCAAAACTCGAAAGCGGGCAAGCATTGCCAAACTTGTTAGAGAAAATCCCATGAAAAATGAACGAGCCAACAAAGTAGATATCTGACTGTGCACAGGTGAAGGAAAATGGTAATGCATCTATAGACTAATTGATATTTGACAGCACAAGTATCTGAGGTGTAGAATATGCATCCTCAACATATAGCCAGCAGTACCAAATGTAGTGTGCGTGTTGGGAACTATGTAACGTTATATGGATAAAATACATCAGGGATCCAGAAAGAAAACTGATATGACATGGTCTACAAGTTAGTAAAGGGTCCTGCAACGCTGGACATGATGAATCACAATAAGTATGAAAAAGTAAGTATGCATTCTATCTTAAAATTTTGTGGCAAGACATCCATAGTACAGGCGGCACGAGTGTGTCAAGTCTCTAAACCAGACTGTCCTCTTATGCTCTGAGACAACTCCTCTTTTACAATTCTTCCCTTCGTATAATCTTATCTTCTGATGATGTGCCTTAATCTGTTGTACTCTTTCTACTCTTTTGCTCTTTACATCATCTTTTCACTATCTTCCCTTTCTTCCCTTACTTTTAGCATCAAGGATAGCATTTGCCATCAATAACGGCATTTGCAGTTAAATGACAGCTGCTATTACAATCTATTAGTGAGTGGGGTACTTGAAAGCTGCTGTTTTCCTCATGTTTTCATCAACCAATGGATGTCTAACATACTGTTGTTGCTGCTCAAATGTATATTTGTTATTCTAAATCAACGACTTTTGTCAAAAAGATTCTCTTTGCCTAATACTGCAGAGCAGTATATTTATCCAAATGAAAAGATGTAATCCTACAGTCCTCATGAAGAGCTCATTAGGAATGTTGAAGTCCAAAAATATTACAATGCATGTTGATAAACTGAGAGTGGGTTTAGATGTACCCCAAATCAAAAGAATATAAAATAAAATTATTATACGTTAAAATTACCAAATACAGGATACATTGCTGCCTTCAGTATTGGTTCAACCATCTGCAACACATGTAATAACATTAGCTGCCGGAATGGAAGAGTGAGACAGGGAATCCCCTATCTAAAAACTCAACACAATAAGTGCATTTAGACAATGCAAAAAAAAAAAAAAAAAAAAACAGACCTGTGATAGTAGACGCGCAACTCCCAAAAGCCGCTCTTGAAAATTATGTTTTCCATTGTGATGTTTTTTTACTTTTAATCTGTAAGGCAATAAAGGCATCATGGAAATGGGAAACAGACCTGTAAATTGCTTTCTTGAACATGATACATAACATCAACAAAATTAGAACTTGCAAATTGCAATGCAAATCATAACTTGTGAAACCTATGCTGCATGGATTCTTTGAAATAACATACCTTATCACACACGACATCGTGTCAGATTCTTCATTTATGCTTCCATTATTAATTTCAACAATGTTTTGCGGTTGATAAATGCATAATCACATGCTTTCTTCTATTGGAATGTAACTAAAACGTTGAAATATGTATTACTCCACTACTTACAGTATGATTTGAACATATTTTTTTTTATTGAACCTATTTTTATGCACTATTTTTTTAATAAAAAATACGAATTTTTATGAAAGAGTAAGTTTAAACTCATAATCAACAGGGGAGTTAACAAATTCCATAAATGATCGGTAGAGTACTTCATACATGGTGTCAGAATTGTTTACATTTTGCATTCAACTGCAATTCCAATATTACATTCAGAGCGAGCTTAGCAAATCAAATGAGAAAAGATGCAGAATCATTACCTTTCCAAAAGATACACCTTTTGTTTAGGCTTGTCTCCATTTATAATTTGAAAGTGATAGCTCAAAATCTCTTCCAGGCCAGCTGAGATTAGAAGTCTCACATCCCTTCTAACCTATAACAGAAGGCACTATTAAAATCATAAACAAAATCAAGGTGGTAATCAAAGAAGCACTAATATGTAAGATAAAATTAACCTTGAGGAGGCATTGGAAATACAGGCAGTGTCTGTGCTGATTCTTTCCCTTGTATACAATCCTATCAAGGATCCCTGACTCTGTTTTCAGCTGAGCAATGAGAGATTTCAATCGTTCCTCGAGATTTGCACTTTCAGAACTCATTCTCTAAACTATAGAGACATGCATTTTCCAACAGATAGAGATCAGTCTATGTAAGATAGATTGGATTAGGGATTTTAAGAAAAGATGGATTATTCTAGAGAGAGGGACAGTGCAGAGACGGAAATAGGGATGGTATTAGACTGTAGTTCTAAAACTCAGTAGGACTCTATGCAACTCAGCCTAAATACTTGGCTTTCGGTGGCTTTTCCTAGTCCAATACATCTGAGCATCTTAATATTATATGTACTCAAACAAAGTACCAGTTAGTAATTTTTGACTGTCAACCAAAAGGTGACAACACTGCGTTAGGTTTCATTTGAGTCGAGTTAAACCTAAACATGCCCAACACACATCTACCCTCATTTGTAACTGGGTCAATCCTGTAAAGGGGTTATAGTGATCGGTGATGTACTCTAATGTGAGGAATTTATTATTTAAAATATTATAATGAATGTTGAAGTATATTATAAATATATTTTTAAAGATTTCATTGGGGAATCCTAGATGACTAGGGGTTGCTCCGTTGGTTAGCAATTTTGTTTGTCACCTGGTTACCTAGGGATTGATCCATGGGTAGTGGCGAACCCAGGACTTTCATTTAAGGGAGGCTGACAATTGTCAATTGAAAAGGTCCATATATAAAATACTTTTTAAATGACTGAACGGTAAGGAGAAAATAATCTATCTAAAGATCAAATGTGAGCGGCCCATTTATAAAACTGGACCTTGTGCTCAAGCAAATAGAGGCCAACTTAGGTCCATTGAGACCCTACCTTGTCAAAAAAGTATAGATGGTTGTACATAAAATAAAAAATATATATATTATTAAAAGTAGTCGAGGAATTTTCTAATTTCGAACACACCAATTATTGAATGCTTGGAAACATCTAAATAATGGAATCAAGATGTGAGGCGGGACATAGTGAGTTACAATGCTCATAATCAATTGCAGAGTGATCATAAAGGGAGATCATAAACTTGACCTAAAAAGATGTTGAATCCACAAAAAAAATTTATTTGTCCCAAACCAAACTGCCTACCACCATTTTGAACAGAAACTTAAAAATGCAAGATTCTAAGAAAGCATAAAACAAATGAATTGGACAACCACATTAGCTGATAGTTAGGATTGGGACTCGTCACATGTCACACTCACATAGAAACCTCATGATTGAACTCGCTAAAGCTCAAAACTAACTTCATGAACTTGAACTTACTATAAATCAAAACTAATTCAATGAAAAACCGCATAATATATGGGAATCAGAAGCACAACAAACTGAAACAAGACCATCTAAAGCATCAAGAAAGTGAGTGGAGTACCAAAAAAATGGGGGGATTTATAAATGTTGTTCCTCCTACTACAGACATCATCACTATTTTGCACAAATCACATCATTCGAGATCAATCCAAATCAAAACCACTACTGCCCATAGTTATATAAACCGCATCATAATATAAGATTCACGTCTGAACATAATGAGAGTCTAATCATCTACACCACAATTAAAAGTCAATACTTTAATCAGATCACAAAAATATGGAAAAATGAGAAGATAAAAATAAAAAGAAAATCCGGGTTAGAGTTTGAAGTTGAGGGATTGAGATTGGGATTGGAATTTAGGGTTTGGTTTGGCAGTTTAGGGATTTAGGGACAGAGGTTTGCTGTGTGAGAGAGAGGCGGAGAGAGAAAGTGACTGTGCGTGTGAGGTTGAGAGAGATGAATACCTGGTGAATGCCTGCCGGAGAGAGAGAGAGAGAGCGATGCCGGAGGGATTCTAAGGACTGGTCGGAGAAGACTCGACGTCCCAAGGCCACTTATGGTCTTTTTCGGATCTGGTGGGGGCTCGAAGTCGAACACAAAGAGAGTCACTGAGGAGGAAGAAGACTCGAGGTCACCGGGCCCCTTGCGCTTTTGGTGGTAGGGTTGTAATTGGGTCGGTTCCATGGACATGGACCTGGACCCGGACCCGGACCCGTTTATGAGACGATGGAATCGGACCCAGACTCGGCTCGGAACCAATTTCTTGGATATGGATCCGGTTGAGAATGGTTCAGAAAAACTAACTAAATGATTCAAAAAAAAAAAAAAAAAAACTAAATTTTAGGAGAGTTTTTCCAAAACTTGATGTAATATGTCCAATCCCGGGTCCACGAATTGGAAGCAAGTTGGAACCGAACCCTAACTCATTTAGATCACATGACCGAAAAATGGACTCAGATCCGAACCCGTTTACTTATCGAAAACCTAAATAAAGACCTAAATCCGGGTTATTAAAGGGTTAAAACATTTGAGTAATCAGAGAATCGAAAATCCATTTACACCCCCCAGTGAGTTAATATATAGGTTCGGCCCTCGTAAACATCTATGCCATGCTTGTGGGCTGGTATATCTCAAGATGATACCGGGGATCAATTCTCCCAAATGAATAATCCCAGGAATAACTAGATATGTTATTATACAGTTTGTACTACGAGTCCGGATCCCCTGTTTCGTCCAAACAGGGGAGCCCTGTTTGGACGAATCAGGGAGCGACACATGCGGGGGCGAAGGGGGGTGGAGGAAAGAGGAAAAGCACTTTTTCTTTCCTCCGCCCCCCTTCGCCCCTGCATGTGTCGCCCCCTGATTCGTCCAAACAGGGCTCCCCTGTTTGGACGAAACAGGGGATCCGGTTCCTTTGTACTACATACAATATGCATGGGATTCGCCGCTTCAATGGTATGCATGGGATTACCAAACGTCCATCATTCCCTCACGCTTGGCCCCAATGAGTTTTTTAATTTGAGAGTAAAACAAAAAAGAATATGCCCTCGTCATATACTCATATGGAATATGAATAAAGTAATACTTGACTTTCTCCTCTCTCCCGAGCATTGTCATGACCTGTATTGCAGTTGCTAGAGAAAATATATCCCATCTCAAAAATAGAGTGCAGGATTTGACATAGCCTTTGCCACCATCAAAGAAAGATTGGATAAGGAAGAATCCAATTTAAAACCTCTCTTTCTCCGTGGAATAACTTCTTTCCAAAGTTCTACCAATCTGGGTGCGATCTTACCATGGGAATTAGATTACTTTAGATGTGCACCTTCACTGCTTATTGGATATCCCTAATTTTTAGAGTTGGCCCCACTATAAAATTAATCATTTGATGAAAATTTAATTAATAATTAATTGCACTATTTATCATATAGTCCATCTTACAATGGGCCCAATTTTGATTTAGAGTAAAACTAGGGACATCCAATCCAGTGAGGATATTGATGTTGAGCATTTAAAATTTTGAGGATTTTACCGGAAAATGAACCATATTTGGCCGTTGCACCAAATAGTGCATAGTATTTTCCAATGCACAAATGTGGTCCGTTAGGCATGATTTCGATTTTTTTTTTTTTTTTTTAAACTTTGGGACCAGTGACGCTAGCGTTGCTCAAGTAAAAATCAAGCGACGTTAGCGTCACTCTTCGTAAATCCAATAAAACTAAAGCTCTTCATGTAATTGCTGCTGCAAGTGAGACTGCTGCTTCTGTTGAATCGTCAGAATGATTTCGTGAAAATGGACTTTTCGTTGGATTCTGGATTCACCAAAATCTCTCTCAGGCTCTTTTTTTTTTTTTTTTTTTTTATGATCATGTTTTGTTGCTTTCATTGAAAGAATTGGTGGGTCAGAGAATCGATTGGAGCACTATGTGCTTGTTTAAGATCATGGGAGAATGAGATTCTCAAGCTGATGGTATTCCAACTTGGGCTATCCAAATAGAGCACAACAGCTATTGGGACGTGACAAACAAAGAGAAAAAGGATGGTTGCTTGCTTCCATTTGTCCTTGCTATTGGCAAAACTCAATGGGTTAAAAGCCTCTTAAGCTTGAGAGATAAAAGGGCAAAAGAAGTCTCTCCTTTCTTCCCAGTTGTCCCTACTACTAGACAAAACCCAATGGGCAAAAGAACTCTCCTTACAATATCCAGAAGGTATGAAAGAGGATCTCTCTTTTCTTGAACACAAAAGACAAAACGTTTTTGCATTGAGATGAGCATGGAGAAGATCCACAATGGTTGTTGGACATGGCTGCAACACATCTGGCCATGCACTTTGGTGGGTCATGAATACATGTCTACAATAAAGGGGAAGGGGCACAGTCATCAAGAACGATGAAGAGGAATGGGTTAATGCATGATATAAAGTTGGTGGTTGCACACCATGATGGTTTCCATTTCTATTTCTATGGTTCTCACTCTACTCCTTTTCTCATCTCAGAATCCCAATAAGTGATCGAAAAGCGACATGCTCTTCTTATTCTTCTATTTCATCTTTCTCAGTTACCTTCATTTACTCTTTATAAACCCTTTTGAGGGAAAATAGATGGAGAAAAGTTGGATTCGGGGTAGGAAATATATAGCGAAGAGTGACTCTAGCGTTGCCCATGCTTATTTTGGGCGATACTATCGTCCCTTGTAAAAAAAATGAAAAAAAGAAGAAAAAGTGCGGAATAAATAATCTCGTGCAGTGGGAAATAGCTTTTACTATTTCGTGCAATGGCTAAATAGCGTTTATTTTTGGGTAAAATCTTCTAAAATTTTTAATAAGCAAGGCCCATGGTGAGTTCTAAGAGCTTTGAACTCATGAATTCTCAGAGTCAGAAACACGGAGGATCCGGGCTGGATCAGATGATGTACGGCTGGACTCAAACCACAAAAATCTCTTTTTGCCTAGGAGAGTATTCCATCCTTGATTGAACATCAACTTACCTGAGTCGTTCATCTACTCCCCCACTTGCTTTGACAGCGAATCACATGGGTCATCTCCCTTTTCATTGGGGAATCCGGATTCCTCCAAGGACAGAAAGAGAGGTGTGAGTCTTTTGCACTATAATTGAGTTATTTTTGGCCTATGGAAGGGGAGTCACATTAGGCTTCCACTCACCTGAAGTTTATGAGGTTCCTACGTGCGAAAAATCAATTGCTTTCCTTGGCAAAAATTCGACTTCAATTATAATATATTAAAGTTAAGGGTTTTTGCTTTAATTTTAAGTAGTTGTTCTAATTTGGAAAGTAAGTCTTTTTTTTTTCAAATATTTTTGGTTTTGTTCCTACCCACCTACTTTATCTTTTTATGGAAACTACTCACATCTCTTCTCACTTTTCAAAGTTTCACATTTCCTTTTCTATAGTGATTTTTTTTCTACCCAGATTCTCTTTTCTATGCAAACTCTTAGGGTATGTTTGTGTAGCCCAATTTCGCGGAAAATGATGTAGTTTTCTACAAAAAATTTCTTTTTCATATGTTTGATGCTGCAGTTTTCCACGGAACTGCTTTTTTACCACGTCAGCTTTTTCATACCTAATTATGGAAATAAACTTCTTATGGGGGGGCATGAGAAGTCTATTTCCACGGAAAATTGACCCCCCATTAACTCACTCCCACCTTCATTCCACCCAGCCATCCTCTTTCTTCCCCCTCCCCTCCCAACCCCACCCACCCCACACACATTTCAACCCACCCACCCAATAGTTTTCACTAAAGAAATCCGCAACTGCACCAAACAACATTAGCACTAATTCATCGATGAATTTTTTTTGCACAAAACATGAATTTCTAACTTTCTCAAAAAACCTTTTCTAAGGAATTTAAAATTCATAGAATTAGCTGATGTGATAATTTCATTTTTCCATGAAAGTTGCCTCTACACAAACATGCCCTTAGACTACATAAATTGGCGCTCTCATTATTATTTTTTCTTCTTTTTCGTTCTTTCTAAAATTTATAGATATTTTTAATGCATTAATATTTAAATTGTAATGTTGGCCATACATGTGTTGATCACGAGTTATTATGCTAGTATAAGATTAGACTCATCATCAATTAATTGTTAAAAAGAGCACAAATTTTTCATAATATTTTTATGGGACATTTACTAAAAAGAATTCACTAAATAAAGTAACTACAGTTGAGGACCCCAATTTCTTATAATATCAGCCAAGGACCTCCCACCCAAATCTCATATTTCCTTTTCCATTTTGCCCTTGGTTAGTTGATATCAACAAAAGCCTAATTTCAGGGATCGTCCACCTTCACCCAAATCGGCAGAAAATGAGGGTTAGGATGAGAGGACTTTGGCAAATCGATCCAGACAATTACCAACAACAATGTCAATGGTCTTTCCAAATATGCACTACCAGCCCTAGAGCAATCATTCGCTTCCCCATTTCCTTCTCTGTCTATTATATATCAAACTCCCTCTCAAGAAGAAAGAAAAGTTCTCTCTCGGAGAAGAAGAAGAAGGATAGGGAGATAAAAATAACAGTGCAAGTTTTTGGAAGAATGGAAAGGGCGGAAGAAGAAGAATACTGTATAACCTGAAATTTAGTCCGTGACCATTCGTTGATTTCTACGAATAATTGGTTGATATCGACGAATTCTTAATTGGTATCAACAAATACTGAATTTTCTGAATGACATGAAACTTGTCTATCTGCATCTATCTATTTGCTAATATCGACTAATATTTTGAATAATTAGTTGATATCAACAAATATTGTGTTTTCTTGTTTCTCATCAGATTTGGCTCTTGGTTTCATATGAACTTCATATACCCATCCATTTGCATTCATCATCCACCATTCACCAAAATGCAAACATACAAAAAAAAAAAATGATTTCATCATTCTTCATTCAAATGCTCATCTTCTGCTGATTTGGGTGAATGGAGACGATTCCTGAAATTAGGTTTTTGTTGATATCAACTAACCAAGGGCAAAATGTAAAAAGAAAAATAGGATTTGGGTGGGAGGTACTTGGCTGATATTGTAAGAAATTGGAGTCCTCAACTGTAGTTACTTTCTTTAGTGATATATTTTGTAAGCGATTAATTTGACAACATAATTACTTTTTCACGGAACTAGTACAAAAAAGTAAAATATTATGTTTTAAAAAGAAAAAAAAAAAAAAGCCTTTCCATCATGCGCAATACTTTTTTAAGAAAAGAACATCAAAATCGATGATTGTTTATTTATATGAGTCCAGTGGAAAGAAAGTACTTTCTCAGGATTAATGAAAGTTTTGAATTATATTTTCATGAAAACAGCACAAACATGTTTTATATATAATATATAGTTTTTATTCAAGTGTAGGGTCCGGTCATGTGCCTCACGAGTTTGTCGTGATTGTAAGTACCGGAGAGAAAAAAACCTCTATGAAGGACGGGATCCGACGGTCCGGATTTCTCGTGTATTGTTATAAATAACCGCGAGGAACGCTGGCCAGAGATCAGAGGGTTTCTTCTGCTTTTGCATCTACATCTTAGCAATTGCAGAGGGAGAGAGAAAGATAAACCCTAGAAAACCCTAACGAGAGAGAGAGAGAGAGAGAGAGAGAGTCGAAGGGTTTTATCAATCGAAAAAGATGTCGGGAGTTCCTGGTACTCAAGAGGAAGAGAAGAAGCCGATGGACCAATCCGCTCACATCAATCTCAAGGTCAAGGGCCAGGTAGGGTTTCTTTTGGGTTGTTTTTCCTTTTTGATTTCATCTCTGATCGGTTCTGCTTTGGATGAGTGACTTGTTTCTTTGCATCTTTGGTTGGTTTCTTGAATTTTGAGTTTATGTATTCGCGATTGTGAGATTGATTTGATTTGATTTGATCGTGTGTGGTGTCTGTGTGTTTTGATGCAGTATGGAAAGATTAAAACACACAAGGATGTTTTTGACAGAGGCTGCCTTTTCTCTCTCTCTCTCTCTCTTTCTTTCCATTCTCAAAGAAGATGAAAAGCCTAAAAATCTTAGCCAAAAAGTGTAGAGACCAAACCAGAAACTGCCTAGTAATGCTGCTAGTATTGAAAAAAGTGGATTAAGCCGATTAAGAAAAGATTAATCTTAATCAGAAGTTATGGATTATTGTTAAGAGTGGAATAACAAATAAGAAAGGAAATGATTGATATAGAATCCGAACCTTCAACGTTTACTCATGCGAAAACGGTGCTTCCAAAAATACATACTATCATGTTTCACATGTGTAAATTTAACTATGTAAAAAAGACATTTGGAATTTTACATGTTACTCTACATATTCCATGCGCAAAAGACAAACAACCCCCAAGGGGCACAAGCTAGGAAAGAGATGTGGATACTTAGGAGGGGATTCAGGACTACTGTAGTTTGCATTACTTTGATTTGCCAAGGGAGTACAGTCTCGGCTGTGGGTGTAGAATAACAGCTGAGGGTAGTGTTCAACAAGAGCTATCTACATCAGTTGGAATCTTATAGGTCATCTACTTATAACATCCTAGGTTGACAACTCCATGGAAAGTCAACTTGAGTTTTTAGCACCATTTTCCTTCTGTGTAAAAAAGAAATCCAATCAAATTGAGAGCTTCAAAACCAACTCAGGAACTGTGAACAAGAATGTACCCCCTACCACACTACTCTATTTTGAATGTGACCACTGGTTTTCCGTTTACCTTTTGTATGGCGAACTGGATGAGTTGACTGACTTACTTTTTACTTTTACTGCCGGTTAGCATGTCATATGCAACGTCTTGTGTTAGGTGGGACCGTGGGAGGGTATTGCTCCTAGGTGCTATTATGCCTGGATATAGATTTGGACATGGATAGGGGGATTGAGATATGACTCTGCACTTCTGAAAATCTGGGACACCGATACAGATATGGATAAGATTGTTGAAATTTTTTTTTCAAAACACTTTCGAATTAATGATGTTATTTTGGCCACCTCACATAGTTTACCAGGTGTATGTGGATAGGAGGGTTTGCATGTGCCCCTAGGGATTAGTTCTCGGCTGTCCAGAATCAAGTGTTAGGGCAAAGGCTCTTGGGCTAGGCGGGGCGGTAGATACCTTGGGTTATAAAAAAAAAAATTTAATGATTTATTTTGTTTACATTCCTTTCCAAACACACACACACACGCATATGTTTGAAAGAAAATTAAAAGGACTTGATAAATAGGATATGTTAAGCTTGTACCCTAGAAGTATCGATGTTGTATCGGGTATTGGTATGAGTGTTGTATCAATCCTACACGGGTGCGCTGAGCACATACAAGGTACACGTATCTGGGTATCATAGACCAGGTGGCTGCTGGCTGATTCATCTTCTTTACAATGGTAACTTTTATGTATTATTTGAAGAATCTATGTACCATGGTGTATGATTTGGATCAGGGGATGCAAGCAAAAAATGAAGGATACTTGCAATGATAAAAATACAGTTTACTCTCCCACCACTAGAGGAGCAGCTGAATTTCATGTTGCCTTTGCTGCTGAGCCCTATGATTTTGATCCATTCCATCAGCAAGCTGTGGCTTTCTTTTGTTTTTGTGTTATTATTATGTTTATGGCTCTTATTATTGCGTGCTAGTTATACACTAGCTGCTTTGAATTTGTGAGATTAAAATTCTTCATCATCATCAAAGCACTGTCTCAACTATGTTGGGGTTGGCTATATGAATTTTGTTCCTCCATTTCAATCTATCATTGGCTAAATCTTTGGATAGGTTCCACTTCTTCAGATATATCCTGACTACTATTCAAGTCCTCTTACGTCTATCCCTTCTCCTTGGTGGGATGTTCACCTGCATAGAAAAACTTTTCCTCAATGGAGCCTGTGTTGGACATGTCCAAAACATCTCTAACTGGTCTCACTTAATTTATTATTTATTTATGCTACCCCTAAATGCTCTCGAAAGCACTTATTTCTAATTTTATCTTTCCTAGTTTTATAATACATCTCAACATTCTCATCTCTCTCATTCAGTAGATATTTCTTGTCAGAATAAAATTATTTAAAAATAGGTTTTGTTCTATGCACTTATATGTAACCAAATGTTGGCTTGTACGATCCAATATTGGCTTCATCAGTTTATGTCAGTTTGATAGGTCTTGCTGATATTCTAGATGCAAAAAGGTTGTAATTCGTTCATTGAATTACTGTCAATACCTTGTTTCAACTAGGGAACACATTGACGAAGTCTTCCTGTTGGTTGACTGAAAATGTATAATATTTCAATTTAGCGTCATTGCTTGTTGCATTGGCTGGTCTATGGATGCTCCTGGAATAATATCTGATGTGAAAATTTTTCTGCTTTTGGTTGGCATCAATATTGTAAGCTTTAATAATGTTGTTTGACTGTAGGATGGGAATGAGGTGTTCTTCAGGATCAAGCGTAGCACTCAGCTGCGCAAGCTTATGAATGCCTACTGTGACCGACAGTCGGTAGATTTAAATGCCATTGCATTCTTGTTTGATGGACGTCGATTGCGTGGAGAGCAGACTCCAGATGAAGTAATCATTTTCTTTTTATGTTTTAACACAGATCATTATTTTATGTTGTCTGATAACTTTTTTTAATCCCATGGACTTCACTTTTATGGTGCTTGATATATATTTTTATATATTTGATGTAGCTCGAAATGGAGGAAGGGGATGAAATCGATGCCATGCTGCACCAGACTGGTGGCGGTCATGGTGTCGCCTGATTTTGGATGCTTGCAGACAAAGAAACTGTTGGGTATAGTGGGCATTTGCTGCTCCCATTTCTTTCTAAATCAATGTATACAAGGGATTCACTTAGGATGGCTTATGGGTTTTGGTGGATGGGCCTCTAATTCCCATATCTTTCTCTCTTGACAATTTAGACTATTGAATGATGGATG
Organism: Persea americana; assembly: GCA_029852735.1. Lineage (NCBI taxonomy): Eukaryota > Viridiplantae > Streptophyta > Magnoliopsida > Laurales > Lauraceae > Persea > Persea americana. Next base: position 91,618,531 of record CM056810.1, read on the forward strand.
GTATTTGCTCTTTTTGTGATGTTTGTGATGGTGGTTAGTTATTGTTATGAAATATAAACAGGTCATCAGTGATCATTAATGTTTTGCACAGATATCTCTGGTGACTGTTTTAAGTTCCATTGTGTGATTGAATTTTCTAGACCAGGGCGGCATTTTGTTGAATAGGTTGCTGCTATGAGGATGAACTATGGATTAGCAGGTAGCACCGGTCTTTGGCGTCCTGAATTTGCCATCGTTTTGTAGGATTGTGGATTTTTTTTTTATTATATCTGCCATTTCTTGGACTTTGGTCTAAAGCCTTTTGGATTCTTAGGTTTATAATTCTACCTATGAGAAATGATCCTGCGGTGACAAGTGACAACAGCAATGTTGGGAGCAGCTTTCCACCTGACTCCACCATTTGATTCCACCTTTTCTTGGATGAAAGCTGCTTACTCATAGCGAACAGCATCCTCCAGGGTTGATCATGTCAAATATGGCTTCCAAATGAACTAGGGAAAGTCAAACTCGTGCTGTTGTCTAGACATTAGCAGTTTCAATTTCAGTTGTAAATTGCATTTAACACATCCTCTGTATTGAACCAATTTTTACTTTTGGTATATGGGTGGGTGCTGCACTGTTGGTTGATCTTGTCAAATATGACTTCGAAGTGAATTATGGTATGGGAAGATAAATTTGATTTATGATATCGGATGTTAAATTTATGCTGCTGTCTAGACAGTAGCAATTTCGGTTGCAAATTGCATTTAACAGCACAGTGAACGCAGCATTTGCTAAATTTTTTAATGCAAAATGGGTATACAAGCGCATATGCCATCATAGCTTGTATCCATTGGATTTGCCATTATTTGTTATGATTTTGCTTAAGGCTGGCTTAACATTGTACATACCCTGCGGGCACTTGGGGTCCTGCATGCTGTCCAATCCACGTTTCTTGATGACGAATCCCACGTCTGTTTTTCAAAGATGGACACCAAAAAAACGCTTGCAACAACAGATCACAAGCAAACTACACAAATGGCTCCCGTGACGTTTTGACTGTTGAAAAAAGTTCTCTACACTACACATGACCAATCCAATTCAGGGCGAGAATCATCTTCAAACAATTACAGGGAAGTTTAAAGTCACCTGTGACTGCACTGTGGATTATTGGGAGTAGGAATTGATTTTACAGCATGGATCCGAGAAAAACGGGTTCAGTGCTGTGGGTAGGTTTGTGCGTGCGCTAAGAAACAATTAGAAAATTGCCGGTGGAAACAAATTGCAAAATGTATAGAGAAATAACAAAGTATAGACTATCACAGGTGTAAAATCTGCAAGGATTGATTCAACTTATAAATAAATTGCATCTCATCTGTCATTTTTAACACAAAGGCCCCAGACTATAATGTAATAGGCTGATGCGTCATTAGGTTGAATTTTTTGTCCAAAAATATATGAACCATGCTTGATTTGGTCCTCATCAGTCTCGAGTCCACCCTGTCAACGGAGTTAACCTAACCACACAATTTTACAATCTTCCCCTCAAAAAATGAAAAAAAAAAAAAAAAAAAAAAAAAAAAAAAAAAAAAAAAAAAAAAACGAACCCTTGGAATTTACACAATCTTCACGACAAAATCCATCTACCTAAGTGAACTGATCTGCCATTTCAGGTTTTAGACTTTCTCTAGAGTAGGAAAAAAGACAATGGCACGTTCATCCAAACCAGCCCCATAAAGCCACCCAAAGAAGAGCAAGGATAATCAAACCCTGAAGTACACTTGCACACGATCATACACGTATATATAATCTGGAGCTGCACCTCTATTGGAAAATCCCAATGTAGTTGAAGATGAATTCAAGCAGGTAACTGGAGCCTGACATTGTTCTTCCAGCTGCAAATCACAGGCAAAATGATTAAACAGTTCAGAATTTGGCATTAAGACCATCTTATGTTTGCCACTCTTCTATCTTTGTTCTTTTACCCTCGAGTTATTGGGACTACACATCACATGTGGACAAATATTCCAACTTAGACTGGCAAAGTCAAGCTTGGGATGGACCATGGCCAACACCAACCAAATAGTTCAAACCATCCCACTGGATAATAATTGGACAGTTAAAGAAAGAATCAGAACTCAAATGAGTACTCCATTCACATGGAAACCTCCACTTACAGGGTTGGATTGTCTGGTGGGCGTTTTCAGGAAGCAAGACATCCATGGTATAGAATCCCAATCCAAGTGCCCCAATAGGATAGTCATTGGTAATTAAGTTTAAACGTCGTCTTGTCAAGCCTTCCAAACTTATCCAAAAATTTTGACTACATGTTTTGAATAACAATTAACTTTTACCTATTAATATAATAATAGAAGAAATCAGCATAGAGTAATGTTTGCACGAGCCCAGATATCCATGCTGCACAAATAGAGATGCGATTAATATAAAGATGGGATTTGAAGAAAGAAAAACAAAACAAAAAAGAGGAGCAATTATATGACCTTCAATCTGAGGAAGCATGCAATATCACTAGGCTTGCTAATAGAAGTGGAAAACATGATTTATGATCCAATTGTTGAGTTAGTGGGCTTGACCATGTTTTCTGATCAAATCTGAAGGCTTAGGATTGTTCCCTAGGGAGGTTACACGGTCCATTCATAGTGGGATCCACAAATCAGCAGTTGTATGACCAAATCATGGACCCATTGTCTAGCCCAAGGATATGAAGTATATCCTCAGTTCATGGATCAGATAGTACCATTTGAAACAAAGATGAAAGGAATGAGAGGAAGCTAGTCATACTTATCCAATGAACGAAGTGTTTCTCAGTTAAGTAGCGGTAGATCCAGTTGAGGATGTAGAGTGCTCGATATGCACTGCATTAAGACAGGCATAACTAATGAAACAGACGGTTAATTAAACCAGAAATCTTGAAATATGAGAACATACAGTGAATTTGACAAATAATACACGTGTAAATGTATAATAACATAAACAAAAGAAATCTTGTGGGCAGACAGAAAAAAGATGCTTTCTCTTCAACTTAAATAAAAAATTTATTGATGGTCATGTTTTCCCCACTTTTACCGGCAACAACAAAAAATTAATTAAAAGATAAGCAATACACCGACATACCCAGGGCACCAATATAGGACTGCTATACTGAAAATGAATAAAAAAAAAAAAAAAAACCACCCCACAAAAAAATTTTTATATAAGAAGACCAACATAAGGGGCAGGCCTATCAATTCCTTCTTTAGCTAGAGCATCTGCCACCTCATTACCTTCCCAAATTGGAATCTCACAAGTGGGGAACTACACAAGCATTTGATTTCATTACAGATAGAGAAATTTCCAAGCGGCCAGCTATTCGAAGAGATCCAACTAATTGCTAAAAAGGAGTCACTTTACATACCGAGGTGCCCCAAAGAAGAGGATTGCAAGATTCACAATGCTTCTCCTATAGCCCAAACCACTGCTTCATTTGAATCCTTGGCCCAATTGGGCAAGAAAAAGACATGAGCACCTCCCTGGATCATTCTGCACCCTCAATGCCCACAGGCACTGAATTTCTTTTCCCTGTCAAGGCATCAACTCTAAATTTCAAAAAGCCAGATGGCAGTGGCTTTCAAGATATCCTCCAGTTTTCCTCTCTTCCTCCACCTCACATCAACTTGAAACGTCATCAATCCTTAAACCTTTAACTCATCATGATAAAAGGCCTATTTTCCAACTTTGTGAAAAATGTGTGGAAATTACTCCTCTAAACTCTTAGGAATAATAGGAAAAAAACTCTAGCCATAGAAAACTAGAGCACCAAACCACCCGTTACATCTCACCAGGACTCTCGCAAACACCAATAGAGACCTTCGTTACCCAACAGGTGACACAGCACTTTGCAAGAGCATGACCGAAGGAAGAGGTGGGCAATGGATCTAGTTGCTCCTTATACATGGGCTATACAATTGAAATAGCACATTTGAGTTGATCCCCCTCCTAAGATTGTCAACTGTACAAATTATACTGGCTAGTACCACCCAACAAACGACCTTCCACATAGGCGGAGCTAGCCCTTTCCAAGCGATGCATCGGACAAGAGGAATGATTGTTGCCTGGCCTTCTAAAAGATAATGCTGAGAACTTCATTTTCAATAACAACAACAAAAAAAATTCAATAACAACAACAAAATAAAAAAAAAAAAAAAAGAAAAGAAAAAAAGAGAAGAAGATAACAGTGAGAACTTTCCTAACAATTGTGATTTGTTGTTTCCAAGTCCTCTCATCAAATCCTTGTCCCTTAAAAAAAAAAAAGAAAAAGAAAGAAAGAAAGAATAATCTTCCTCTTTGCCCTATTTCCCTTATGTTGAATTCCTTCTAAATCTAACCCTCATGAAACCATATTGCGCTCCACTTGTAATAATCCTCAACTCAAGCGTCCTTGTCTAAGAAGATCCTAAACAGTCACAGAGAAAATATCAAAGGAGCCTCCCCATCCAATCATCTAAACAAAGACCAACTCTATCCCCCTCAATTTTAAAATCCAACCTTTTATTGAGCAACCTAGCCACTTCTTTAGAATCATCACAACATGCTGAAATATTCTTCCATACTCCAGATCCCTAACCCTAGCTAGTCTCGTGGAAACTAAGCCCCGCCCCCACCAAGTTTACCATAGTTAAGAGTGACCACCTTTCTCCAAAAGGTGTCCCTCTCCAAATCTCCACAATCACTTGTACAAAATAGTCCATTTCCTTTCCTACAAATTCTTGATCCGGAGCCCCATAAAGCTTTCGGTTTGGAAACTTAACCCGTAAGATACATCTTTTGTTTCTTGATCCCCTCCCCCCAAGAAGTTTCTCTGAATCAGCTTCAATTTATTAGCCACCTCCACTGGAATTTTAAACAATGACATGTTGGATACGAGAAGTGGTAGTGTTGCATTGATGAGGGTCAGTGGGTCACTGCATTGGAAAGAAAGATATTGGCACTTCCAAGTAGATAGCTTTCTCTCAAAACTTTCCATTATTGAAACACAAATAGCTCTAGATCTAAAATTTGCATTCAAAAGAAGAGATTTTCTGCAGAGAACCCTATTTGCACTTGATCATTTCTACTAGTGGTTCGGTCTACAGAAAACTTTCATCCAGCTTTGGTGAAAAAAAGATTAAAACCATCTGGCCTTGATGCTCCATCTCCTCCACACCCCAATAATGCCTTAGACAATTTCGTCTTCGTCAAAATATCTCTCCGACCAGAATGTCATCTAGGCTCATATAGATGGAAAAACAACACCATCCAGTAACGGTCTTTGACACTTCTCTTTAGTAAACAGCTTCTCATAGTGACTAGCTACCTCCTCTTTCATCTCTGCCAGACCTACTAGAACCCTCTCCTCATCCTTTTGTCTTCCAATGTGAATAATTCTCCTTCCATCATCAGCCATTTTATGGAAAAACTTAGAATTCTGGTTATGATCCCAACAATCTTTTTAAGTTTCTAGCTCAACATCCTGCTCTCTCCAAGTCTGTGCCAAAACAATAGATCCTCTGACAATTTCTTTTTCTATTCATGTCAATCCTGCAGAAGTGAGCTAACAGTTACGAAACTAAATGGCTTTGGGCCCCAGTCCACCTGTTTTTATATCAAGTATAATCGAGCAATGTTCTAACAACTGCCTTGATAATGCACTTGAAGGAACCCGGATGAGGCATCCTCAGGGAACATGATGTTTAGCAAAGACCCAAAAGTTTTATTATTATTATTTATCACAGTGGGAAATGAGTAGTCCATTTGATTATCATACACAATGTATGACCATAACATGAAATTGAAGATGCAAAGAGTTAAAGAAAACTTAAAAATATTCCTACAATGCAGAACTTGGAAATCAACTGAAATAGGATTCAAAATGGTAGTTCACCCGAGAAGGAAAACATATTGCCCAGTCAAATTGTCGATGTTCTTTGTCCTCTGCAACAATACCAGCTGAGGAAGTATGGCAACAGCCTCCATGTACAAGGAAAATGTCCACATTACCTGTTTCACGTAAAGGTAGACCTAGTATTTAACGGGAAAATGAAAATAAATGATGAATTAATAGGAATGTGATGGTAGGAAATCTTTCACCTATTATTTTGTATTCAATAGTAATCCAGTTGAGGATTTTCTGATTCTGCTTAGTGCATAATACTTCAATGCAAAATGAGACTAATGAATAAAAATATAAATGCAGAAGACATGCATATAATATCCATTTGCAAGTACAAGGAAACAGAGAGGTACATTACATACCTCTTTAAAAGTGAACTTCTCATTAACAACTAGGGCTAAAATTAGGCATGGCAATATGAGAAACAGATGACGAAATGTGTCTTGTTGTTTATCATAGGATCTGCGAACAATCTTGTGATGCCTCATGTACCAGACAATTGAAAAAGAGGTTGCCAAGAAAATCAACTTCATAATGGTATTGTAAACTGAGACAAAATCTGTAAAAATGTCCAAGTATCGAGTAGCAAAAACAAGAGCATAGAGTTCTTGGGTCTTCAAAGAAATGCCTGCATAAAATGAAGAAAAGTTAGGGACTTTCACATCATCCAAAATGCCATGAAAAAACACAAGTGGCAGAAACTATAGTCTCGCACGGCTGCCGTGCAGGATTTGTGGTGGTAACCTTTGGTTTTTCGATGGTTGGGATCGAAAATCAAGCACCATCCATGTGCAGGATTCCCGTAGGTGAGATTTTTTCACAGAAAATGAAAGATTACTCCACTCATTTCAAATCACGAATCCTGGATTTGACCTCTACAGCTCTAAGGGGTAATGAATTTAGACTGCATTTGAATCTAACTAGTTCAAATCGCGAGAAATTTGCAGAAAAACGAATCAAAATCTTTGCTTTATGATGAAACTCCAATTCGGAGACATGTTGGAGCAAATAGAAAGGGATCAGATCATAAAAATTCAATCTTTCTGAGGATTGGAAAGGGGAAATAGAGAGAGAGAGAGAGATTGTATTGTACCAGCGCAGGACTTGATGGTGTGGATCTTGAGGAGGAGGACGATGACGCTCATGAGATGCGTCATGTCGCCTGATAATCTGAAAATGTTCATCTCTTTCTCGATCGATCGGTCGAATTGATGATTGGTGTAGAAAGATCTTTCGATTGATTTCAGAAATTTCAAATCTTTCGATCCGGAGATCTAGAAATTAGAGTTCTTGCTTCCTTTTCTTCTTTCTCTCTCCGATGGGATCTGCTCCGGCGTTTGGCAGAGAGGGAGAGAGAGAGAGAGAGAGATTTCTGGTACTTGCGTTTTCCATCGTTGGATTGGAGAAGAGAGATGGGAGATGAGAATCGACGGCGGCAGTTAAATGGGTCAAGTAGATCCATTGAAGTCGCGGGCATGTGGCGAAAGTGCGCCCCCTATTTATCGACGGATGGATCATGTGGGTTGTGTAACAAACTTGAGTTGGAACTTGGAGGTTGGATTGGAGGGGCCCACTTTAGACTGGACATGGCCCATGGCCCAAAACTAGATCTGATTGGTTGGAAAATCACAACCAGAAAATGTTAGGCCAGTGAAATGGAGAGTTCTACGTCTGCCAAAAAAAAAAAAAAAAAAAAAGGGAAAAAAGGACACTAAGGCCTGTCGGATCTAAATGAGTACAGCTTATTTAAGGGTTTGGTTAAAGCTAAAAAAGAATGGAGAAACAGTATTTATGTATCAAACCCTAATATAATTAGTAGAAGGCTTTGACTTTGATAATGATGACAAGGACTAAGGCCCATTTCCATACATAAAATTTAATAAATAGGTGGAATCCATAAAAAGGTTATCAAATAATTTTTCCTTCTAAATATTAAAGATAATAAGTTAAGTGGAGATGGGAATTAAATTCGGGGCCATTACTAAATCAAATCTTTGGAAAATCAAAATTTTATTTATATCTCCATCTGATATCTTTGACCGCTCAGCTCTTTAATAATACTATGTTGAAACACATTTTACCATGAGGTGACTCCTGAGCTCTATTTGACTCAATTCTTCAACTAATCAAGAGTCAAACCGAGAATTTCTCTTCCTTGAGTTTTCCATGCGAATGATTTACCATTAGCTTATGTGGTGCAAAATTTACTTAAGCTATCCATATCTCACACCCCTTGATCCAAATTCCATTCCAATCAGACTAATATTCATCCTTAGATTAATCAATATATGGAAAACAAGATTAATTATTGATCTTGGTCTCTACTTTTACACATAGCTTGATCTAGTTGTGGGTATCACCCAGTGAAAATTTGGCTTAGTGCACATTGAGGGGAGGGTATACACATGAATGGTTTAGACAAGTAAATATGGTGCAAACTTGGAATTCTCTCTGTATAATCATTTTTCTATATATCGTGCAAATTTATTGTGATAATTTTTTTTATGACATGGGTATCTTTGAGGTCTTTCACCTAATCCCCTAAGTGGCATCCATTGAAAATCAAATGGTGACTTGCATTTCTAGTGATGCCAAGTTAGAACTTATTGTCGGCTATAGTTAGGGGCGGACCTACATATAAATCACCGCCCCAGGTCAATTTTGAAAATGCTTTAAAGATTTGAATGCCCTAGATTTGTTCCACATATTTTTAATAAACAGTTGCCCTACGTCACAAAATCTTATTAAAAACACTCATCTTTTCTGTTGACATCTTCTCGCTGAGAGTACCGGATTCTTTTGTGTCGTTCTCTCTCAACATCTTCTTCCTATTGAGAGTCCGAGATCCTTGTTGCACCGATCGAGCTTCTCATCACCGGTCCTCTCGTAGTTAGTATCTTTCTCTTACCTAATAATCCTGAATAAAGCAACCTCCGTCCCCCCTTAGATCTAGTATAACCTTAATCACCCTATACCTAAATTTGAACCTTTAATCTCCAAATCATAATTTCAAATCCTCAATCACAAAATCCCAATCCAAACCCTAAGCCTAAATCGGCAAATCAAAGCATACCTGCAGGTTTGAAGATGACCAAATCACCAATGGGCACACTTTATTCTTCAACTCATACATAATAAATCAGGCCTTAGGGTTCATATGTTTGGATAACTTGAACTACATTTAACTGAAAATCTTTTTTCTTTGCCATGAACCCACAACCAATTATAGAGAATTATTTTTACAACTAAGTTAAGTGTAGGCAACCTGTGACGCCCCGGAGTCCCACATTGACTATAGAGAGGAAAGTGAATGTGATTATATGTAGAGCTTACACCCTTACCTTACATGAGGCCTTTTGATGGTTCTGGGTCATCAGAAATAAAACCGTGAGGCCCGTGGGCCAAAGCGGACAATATCATGAATGCGTGTAGGGTGGGGCGTTACAAATGGTATCAGAGCCGACTCTCGACTAGTTTGAGTGGGCAGGCTACTGCATATGGATTGTGACGCCCCGATATATGTAGATCTTACACCCTTGCCTTGCATGAGGCATTTTGATGGGTTCTGGCTCATCATAAACAAAACCGTGAGACTCATTGGCAACCGTGTGACCCGTGGGTCAAAACAGACAATATCATACATGCGTGTAGGGTGGGGCGTTATGCAACTAAATTCTTTAGATCCAAATATACCCCTTTAAAAACTCAAATTGGGTAATTGGGTGCTCACCCAAATCATTGTTTCATTCTTTAGATCCAAATATACCCCTTTAAAAACTCAAATTGGGTAATTGCGTGCTCACCCAAATCATTGTTTCAGGGCATTCAAACAGCTATGATTAAAGAAAATATTGTCTTAGGTTCTTTTGATGATAATTTGGGAGAGACGTTGGGAAGACCCTTCAATTGGACAGGTGATCCGAGTATGAAAAAAAGTTTCTGTATATTTAAATAAAATACATTTTTTCTTTTGATATTGTTAATGTGAAAAAAGTCTGGCAAAGCCGAGAAAAAATTTAGCCACACTCAAACAAAAATCCTGGACTTGCCAATGGCTATAGTAGTCTAAATTGTCCATCCCGCCTGTATACATATTAGTGTATCGAGGTATTGCAGCAATTTCTCTATTTGGTCATTTGAAAATTATGTACGTGCCTACCGTTCAAAATCATTGTGAAGAATTCCTAGGTGAACAAAATGAAGATAGAAAAGAACTATATGTATCTATCAAGAAGATTAGAAGAAGATGATTTTCAATGTTTCTTCGTCTTCTTTTTAAAGTGGAAGTTTGAAAAAGGCTCAAGAACATCCAAACTGTCATTTTCTTTCTGTTGGAATTTGGAAAATATACCCACGCCTTAACTTTTCCCCCACACCATTCTTTCAAAAGCGAAAAGGATGCTTTCTTTGTTTTCTTTCTCAACAATTTCTACCATGGGAGATAGTCACATGCATTCCCGTGCAACGATTAGAAACTTTGTAAACCTTGATGGGAAAAGGTAGATGGTCAAAGTGACTCTTATGGTAGTTTGACTGCCTGGTTCCGTGATCCATAGTGACTTCTGTCTGTACAATGAGAGGAATCAGTGGCAGACCTTTCTTCTTATTTTTAACGCAGCCTCTTATTATGTGCCTACACATTTTTCTAATGGAAAAGGAAAATAAATTGATTTTGGAGAAGATTTTAATTTCAAGGATAGGAAGACAAGATTCCTCTCCCTTACAAAAATGAAAATCTGCAAAGAGTAAAATCCTTCTTTTTGTTTGATATTGTGTCAAACTTTACGAAGGCACGAAATTGAAGATTTTAAGGTGAAAGTCTACAAAATTCGCTGAAGAGTTTCTCCTTTATTTGGAGACTGTTATTAACCATTACCCCTAAATAATCGAGTCTTACTAAAGCAACACTTTGAGATGTAGTGTTTCTTTTTCCACTCTTTTCCACTTTTATACTCCTTGTAAAATGAAGATTGAGTTGGAAAATGAATTATGACTAGAGCTTTAGGAAGTCGGATCAAAACTGTTGGATGAACTCATTTATTTATGTGAAGATGGTGATTTTCATTAACTTTATTATGTGTTTTATATGAGTAGTGTTTTGTATATTTAACATTTACACACGTACACACACACATATATATATATATATATATATATAAAACTCATTTTCTTAGAGAAGAAAAAAGAAATTTCCTAGCCCATGCATATAAGGCAAAGTAACTTTTAAGTTATAGAGCATCCAAACTTAAGTTGTGTGGCTTGGGATGTTGATCAAGGATTCCCTTAATCTTTCTTGCCGTAAATCAATGAATGAGCAGAATCTTGAAATTTAAACGCTAAAAAATCATGGTTTCACCTATTTTCATCATCAAGGGAAATTTTAATTCAATTAAAATTATATCATTATTGATTGTGTTAAAAAATTTCCGATCTATTTTTTTCTTATATCAGAGGGTGTCCACACCCTTTAGACCGAACTAATCCCTTAAGGCCCACGGAGAGCTGGGTAAATCCCATGTAGCCCCTGTGTGGTAGCTCAGTTTTGAACCCTCAACTTTTGAAAGTAAACCGTGGTCCAAAGCCAATTGAACTACCCCTCGAAAGTTAAAAAAAAAAAACTTGTAATCAACATTATTAAAAAAAGAGCCAAAGATTCAAAACCATGTGTTCTAAGCATGATCAATGGTGATTGTACCCACTATTTTTAAAACAAACAGAGCAGGCCAGTCAACCAGGTTACACCATAACCATACCTTCTCACTGATCTTGGCAAAATAAAATATGGGCTTGGTAAAAAAATTGGCCATAACCAGCCAAACCTAGTGGAAATCAATTAAAATTGATAAAAACAAAACTGCCACCACCTAGCTTAACTCACCATTAATTCTTAATCTTTTATATTATGTTAATGTTAACATCATGACTGTCCACTTGACTCACCCACCTATAGAATTTTTAAAACACTTGCTTCCTTTTTCAACAATAGAAACAAGTTGAGACAATAACTACAATTAAAATTGAAAGGTGGGCCTGGACAGATAAAGCTAAATTCATACCACCCTTTTCCAGAATGTCTCCAGGTTGCAGTCCTCAAAAAACACAAACTCCCTCAAGTCATGCCTTTCCTGTGGGGCCCACCATTTGGACGGTAGTGATCATCTTCCAAGCATGGGTACTTCTTGTGGATGAGTTAAAGTTTTCAGTTTCCCAGTAACAAGAAGTCTATTTTTTCCCGCCACAAACAAAGTAATCCGACTAATTGCGGGAAATCCGGGTCCCAACGAACCACCGCCAACGACTTAGATTTGAAAATATGGCGGGTATGACACCTTCCTCTAACGGTCAAGAAAAGAATTGAAAAAGCTACAGGAGAAATACAAATCACCAAACAAACAATATTCCGCAATTATTCTCTGGAATATACCCTTATGCTTTTCTAGGATTCTCTTCTTCATTGCCTTATTTAGAAGCAAAATCCGCCACCCTCTGATCACCCATTGGTGTGGGGGTATAATCCAAACATGGCTTTTGATTTTCTCTCATTTGCCCTGATCTATCTGCTTTCTTCTAGCTCAATCTCTGCCTCTGCAAAGACCATCCCTACCACCCTTGATGGACCCTTCATTCCGGTCACCGTCCCCTTTGATGAGAGGTTGCGTGGCAACTCCGTTGATCTGCCGGCGACTGACCCTCGCGTCGTCAGGCGTGTCAAGGGGTTCGAGCCGGAGCAGATCTCGGTCACCCTCTCGGCTACCTATGATTCTGTTTGGATCTCTTGGATTACAGGTTTGTAATTTAAAAAAAAAAAAAAAAAACTGAATTGCATGAACCTTGAAATGGGTTTTCTGTGGACATGATATGAAGATGAATTGAAAAGTTTCTGGTTTTGAATTTTGTGGAATGAATAGATGTTGGGTTTCTTTGATTCTTTCTATCTGTTTGAGAAGTGTGTATGATTGTTTCTAAATATAGGAAAAATTAAACAATATTTATGATAATTTTCTTAGGGTAGTTTTCTTGGTGAAACTAAATTAGTTCTCTTTAGATTTTTTTTTTTTTTAATTTATAGTTATGTGTGGTTAGTAGTTATCATTTAGAATAACTACATCCATAATCATGAGAAAGTTTGTGTCTTTTTTATAGCTCAAAATTAATGATTTTCCATAGAAAACTGGGTAAGAGAGCTGTCTTAGTGTTTGATTATTTATTTGTTTTTGTTGTTGTTGTGAGTCTTGGGCTAGTGTGAACTTAGATTCAACCAATTTTGAAAAGCAAATATTTTTGGGAGTTGGAAATTTGTCCTTCAGTTTAACTCTTCTTGAATATGTTGGTTTTGAGCTTTTCTCTATAGGTAGTTGGTGGGTTTTGTGGGTGATTTTCTTTTTTGTCCGAAGTGCATGATGTCACATGAGTTTTCTGTAGAAACAATTAAAATTCTAGTCAATGAGAATTACAAGAAATCCTATATGTCTTCTTTTGAATTCTGTTCATCAGAATGAATTGTGTTTCATCGATTTCTTTCTTTCCATTTGAGAAGTATGGATTATGATTTTAATGAGTGAGAACTGCGTTTCTTTTATGTGGGCGCTTGTCTCTCTCTCTCTCTCTCTCTCTGTTGGAATGTTCTTGTGAAGGGTCAGTTGTAATGAGTTTGTTTAAAAGTGGAAAATCTGATAATACTTGGGTAGCTCCTGTGGAACATTTTGCTGACAGTGATAATTCATAGGAAGGATAAAAAAGGGATGATAACATGCTTCGTTGGAGTTCTCTTATTTGGAATCTCCACTATACATACATTTAGAAAATACATGTGGTGATCAGCTTCTTGGGTGACCATGTGGAAGGGCACCGGCATGAAAATTGGGTTGATCAGACAATCTAAATGATCTTGCAATTGTGAATTTTGCCTGATAAATGTGGCGTGTTCCTCATTTCTCGCTCAATTGGATGGATGCTATTATCCATTTGCTTCGAATTTTCTCCTTTGTGGCCTGTCTTACTGAATATACTAAAACACTGGTCAGTTGCAGGACTTGTGCCACATATGCAGTGTTCATCATTCCACGCACCATGGAAGAAAATCATTGTTCAGTGTAGTTGTGTATAAAAGTGAACCTCTTTGACTTGTTTCTGGAGTTCATTAACTTGCTCCTACCCCTGGACATGGATTGGCTAAGAATTTGAGATATTACAAAATAAATAGAATTCTGTAAATAGAGAATAGTAAATCAAACTGACTGAGAGTTCTCGTCTTCTTTCTTTTCCAGTTTGTTGTTTGAGGATTTGGTTGGTGTTGAGTTGCAGGTGAATACCAAATTGGAGATGACATAAAGCCTCTGAACCCGAAAAGTGTGGCGAGCATTGTTCGTTATGGAAGGATCAGATATCCACTGATCCATGAAGCCACTGGTTATTCACTTATTTATAATCAGCTTTATCCATTTGAAGGCCTCAAGAACTACACCTCTGGAATCATCCATCATGTACGTCTGACGGGTATGCTCACTTGCCCACTTCATATTGAGTTCCCTGTAATTCATAGTAAATCTGGTCTAATTGAAGGAATATTAAAGAGGCAAGGAGTGAAGGGCCAAAGGTGGTGAAGAAAATGGGAATTGGGATAATCACTGTGGTGGGATTTAATTTACTAAGATGTTGGATATGTAATCATTTCCTACCAGGGGGAGACTATTTGATGGCAGTTTGCTGATATTTACTTTGAATCCTTCATTTTTAGCCCATTGGAAGGAATTCATTGGGATTCTTGGGATTCACTACTGCTTAAACAATTGGACCCTATGTGTTTTGTTGGTTTACTTTTTCGTGGATTTCTAATAATTCTACATAACTGTGCCTGATTTTCCGAAAAGGATGTATCAACTAAATTGTTCTGGAAAAATTTCAAGCTATTAACATTTTTGTTGAATATGGTTTGCAGTTTATGCTTATACAGTTGTGGATTTCCACTTTCAAACTGGGGACTTCAACTTGAAGGAAAAAAAAATCAATAAGCGATCACTGGTTTTTATGTCATGATGTTGTTCTGGCTAGTGGTTTTGCTCCTGTCCTTTGGACAAGGGGATTCTTTTAACGCCAACTAACATCACTGTAGCCTAAGTGTTGGCATCTGAACATATGTACTATGATTTGTCTATCATGTCTAGTTTGAATCCCTTCTCCTGAATAAAGGAATTCTTGAAAAGAGATAAAATGTTAATCAATTATAACCAAAAACTTCCATTCTTACTTTTCTGTTTATCTCCGTGATCCTTTTTAGAATTAATTCATCTACGCCATTTTTTCTTCTCTGTAGGGCTGAAACCTGACACACAATATTATTATCGATGTGGAGATCCCTCTATACCAGCCATGAGTAACATTCTTTCATTCGGGACCATGCCAGTGTCAGGTCCTCGAAGCTACCCTGCGCGAATAGCTGTGGTTGGAGATCTCGGTCTTACATACAACACGACTTCCACAATTGATCATCTGAGAAGTAACAAACCAAATCTGGTTCTGATGATTGGAGATGTAACTTATGCAAATCTATATCTCACAAATGGAACTGGGTCTGACTGCTATTCATGCTCATTTTCAAATACTCCCATTCATGAGACTTACCAACCTCGCTGGGATTATTGGGGAAGGTAAAATTTCAACCTTTTGTTATTTATCCATTTTTTTTCTTGTTCCACATGTGACGTTATGAACTGGAGTATTGGTATGTATCTATGTGTGGAACCCCTGCAACAAGAATTTTTGGTGCCTGTTCATTCATTCAAGTTTGCAACAGATGGAATCCTTGCAGATTTAATACATCATGAATTACAAGACACAGGCCAAGGAATGAACCAGTATAATGGTACATCAACAATCCATGATTGTCGTTTTCAGGGATATTGGTGCATCCAGAGGGAGAATTAATTCTGATAATTTTGATTCCTTGCATAGCATGTTTTCCGGTTATAATTATTTATTTACATGTAGGTTGTCATGGTTAAGGAACCTGAGAATTTGATGCCTCTATAGCTCACAATGAAACTCTCAACCAGAAAGAAAACGAAAAATGGGAGTGAGAAGAAAAGAAAATAAACCGAGGATATAAATAAAAGGAGCAAAAGACTTGTGACATTAGTCTAAAGACTCTGAACTCCTGTGACATGTAAAGCAATTATAAGTGACTCACTCTAAAGGGTGGGAATCATTTTTTTTCTCTTTTCAATAGTTGAACATCGAGGTTCGATAATTGGCAACATTTTTATTCAATTTATGTGGGCAGACAGGTTTGGTGATTCAGACAGTCTCAAATACCCTGCTGTGAATTTGGAGGATGACCCTAAAGCCTAAACCCAATAACACAAGACTGGGATATCATGATGTAGAATCAATTGGCCTGCAAGGCTGCAACAGATGGTTAAAGGACAGCAAAATAGTTCCAGAGACATGACCAAATAACCGGGGATTAGTGCCATCCAATTTGAGACCTTCTGGGTCAGTAGATAGTGGGGCACCTCAGAGAACTACTTCTTGAGGAGCAGGGATACGATCTTCCTCTATCGTAATTGAATATGAGGATTCTCTATGTGGTGGATTGATATTTCTTTTGGATTTCTTTCATGTTACGAGGTTTTGAATGGGGAAGGTTAACTTCCAACCTTCTGTTATTTATCCATTTTTTTGTCATTTCATCATGTGATGATATGAACTGGACTATTGGTATGTATCTATTTGTGGAACCCAGCAGCAAGCATTTTTGGTGCTTTCATTCATTGCAGGTTTGCAACAGATGGGAAAATTGCAGATGCAACATGTCATAGATTAAAAGACATGGCCAAGGAATGGACTAATATAATAGCGCATAAACATTCCATGATTGACTTTTCAGGGACATTGGTGCATCCATAGAGAGAATTAATTCTGATATTTGAATCTGATTCCTCTTGAAGCATGTTTGCTCATAATGAAATTGTTCTAGACTCCCATGACAAGTAAAGAAAGGAAGGGAAGCTTAGTTTCTTGTCGATAGTCAGACATCAAGGCTTGATAATTCCCAATCTTGCTTATTCAATTTATTTGGGCTGACAAGTTTGGTGATTCAGACGGTCTCAAATGCCCCAACCTGCATTGGGGGTTGACCCAAACCCAATACCAAGCAGACTCAGATATCAGTGTGGAATCCATGGCCAGCAAGGCTGCAACAGATGGTTATGGTCAGAAAATATAGGTCCAGTTGTCCAGAGACATTGCCAAGTAAAAAGGGATTAGAGCCATCCAAATTGAGACCTTCTGGATCATTGCATTTGGAATTTATCTGATCATTGCATTTTGAAGTTAGATTCAGCGGGGCAATTTTCTTCAAGGTCGTTCTACAGGGATATAGATCCATTTAGCGTAGTTCGGTCTCCAAGTGCTTCTGCTTGGATGGGACTTGCCCCACCTAGAGTAGAGGCATTCTGTTGGTTGGCAATGGCCGGCAAGATTTCGACGACAGACAGTTTAAGAAGGGGATTGGTATCGGAGGCCATTTCAGATTTGGGTTGCTTTTGTGGGAGGGAGATGGAATCAATAGATCATTTGTTCATTCGTTGTGATGTTGCCACATCTATTTGGAGTTATTTCCTCAAAGAATGTGGGGTAAGTTGGTGTTTTCCAGGTTCACTAACGGAGACATTTGAGGCTTGGAGGGGGATTCCAATGTTTGGAAATAGTAGAATCCTACGGAGAATCATTCCTTTTTCCATTCTTTAGCCGATTTGGAAAGAGCGAAATGGTAGGATTTTTAATACAAAAGAATCGACATGCGTGAATCTGTTGTCAGTGACGCAAGTAAGGACTGCTGAATGGGCATGTGCTAGAAAGGAGTCATTAGATTTTTATGCAAGGTTGGGGTGATTGTTTGAAGAAGAGTATATTGAGGAAGAAAAGAAAAGTATCTTGGTTTGTCCCATTGACCGGAGTTTTAAAGTTCAATGTGGATGAAGCTGCAAGGGGGAAACCGGGGTTGGCTGGCATTGGAGGTGTTTTAAGGAATCACAGAGGGGAAGTTATGTATATGTTTTCTAAACATGTAGGGATTAAAGATTCCAATGAGGCGGGAGTTACAACCATTTTGGAAGCTCTCCATATATATCACACATTTATCACCATTATCTTACTGTGGAGAGTGATTCTGCTAATGCTATTTCTTGGGTGAAAGCACTGAAAGGGCCTTGGAAAATGCAAATTCTTATTCAATGAAATTAGTCTTCTAGTTTCTTGAGTTGCAAGTCTTGTTTTAGCATGTGAGTAGATCTGCGAACGGTATGGAAGACTGTTTAGATAAAATGGGGGTAGATCGATTATGTAATCTAAGTTCTTTTATTATGTAGTTTGGCTTGGACATGTCTCTTGTACCGGCTCACCTTTTAAGGAGGCTTCTTCTATGCTTTAATCTGTCTTGTAACCGTTCCTTTCTAAAAAAAATTCTGTTACTGATAAAAAAATAGTTATTATTTGGGCCGACAAGTTTGGTGATTCAGACGGTCTCAAATGCACCAACCTGGATTGGGGGTTGACCGAAACCCAATACCGAGCAGACTCAGATATCAGTGTGGAATCAATGGCCTGCAAGGCTGCAACAGATGGTTAAGGTCAGAAAATACAGCTTCAGTTGTCCAGAGACAATGCCAAATAACAAGGGATTAGAGCCATCCAAATTGAGACCTTCTGGATCACTACTACCTATGATGGTGGGGAATCTCGGAGAACTACTTCCTAGGCACAGGGATATAGTTTTTCTCTACTGCAATTGAACGTTCTTTGTTTGCTGGGATTGATATTTCTTTTGAATTTCTTTCATGGGATGAAGTTTTGAATGGCCAGACAATATGATGCTAATGGGACTCTTGTTGGATATGACATTTCAGGTTTATGGAGCCTTTGTTGTCAGAAGTTCCGATAATGGTAGTTGAAGGAAACCATGAGATAGAAGAACAAGCTGGGAATCGAACTTTTGAAGCTTACAGTTCGAGATTTGCATTCCCATCTCAAGAAAGTGGTTCTACTTCAACATTTTACTACTCCTTCAATGCAGGGGGAATTCATTTTATAATGCTTGGTGCCTACATTGACTATTACAAGTCGGGTAAGTTGATTCTTAAGATCCTTCTCTGACTTAAGTATTCCTGTCATGCTTGAGAATACATTCCTTTAATAATCTATTGATGGCTGACAATAGTTCACATTCAATCAGAAAATCATGTATGACTTGGTATGAATTTTGTACTGTTCTGTAAAAGGTCAGCCTATTAAATGGTCGGTCATGACCATATGACAAAGAAGCTACATCTTCAACAGAGGCAGGGGGGAGGGTGGTTGTATTAATCCTAGGTGTGTGATTCTAAACGCTAGAAGCAGACATAACCAATGGTTCACATTCAATCAGAAATCACATTATCAGAATTGACTTGATGCCTACAAAGGCTCGTTTGGATGCAATAATATGTATCCTGAGGAAGTTGTTTTTCATTTAGCAAATTCAAATACTTTTGTTTTGGTTGTGTGCAGTTATATTCTCTGAAAAATGGGGTTCTCTTGTTGGAGCTTTCATCCATAGGCTTTGAAAAACCTGAATTTTGAGTAGACCATGCCCCAAATCCTGACTTGGATGATCAGTTCAAAAGTTCAGGCCTAGTCTTTTTCTACACTTCTTCTTTGGCTTGATGAGAAAGAAAATTTTCCCCTTTACCAATACAAAGAGGCATGAAGGAATGAATATAAAGAATTTTAGGGTGTGCTTTACATTCTCCGAGTGAAGAACTAAACAACAGAAAGTGTTTTTCCAAAAGTTCTTTCTTTCCTGTCATTGCATTTCGACGGGATTCATGATCTCTAACAGCCACTTTTGGCAAGAATCTTGGACATTGTCAAACCTTGAACCTTTCATTTTCGGTCACTGCATTTGCTTTGTGGTACTGACTTTTGCAAGGGGTGGGGGGCAACCTGATCTTTCTAACTCACCACCACCACCACCATGATTTTCATGCATCCAGGTGCTCTGCACAGGTGCACACTGAGTAATGCTAAGCACATTGCTTTGTGGATCATCACCCTATATATATTTTAAACAATCACATTTAAATTAAACTATTTCCTACTAAATGCCAAGAGATGTAGGGCTACTAACATTTTTCAGAGGTATATCCCACACAGAACAACAGTATAAAACGTGTCCTTACAGATCCAAGTTTATTATCATGGTTTTTTTTTATCACCGCTGAAACTGAAAGAAATTTTTGGTTTTGTTCGAACCATGATCTTTTCATATCAGCATGCGATCCTCATCTTGTTGATGTACATTTTTTTTTGCTAAGTTGGGACAGTGGTACAGAACTTGTCAAACTACCTACCCACCCAAGGATCCCTTGGTGCCTGTGAGATGAAATGCCCCTTTCCACTTGGGCATCTCTCTTGTTGATGTACTTTGTATCCTAGATGATCACTTGGCTTTTTGCAAGTTGGATCCATCATTTGTTGATCCTAGCTATTGATCTATTGAATCTTGTAGATGCATCAAGCCCTTGGGATAGTCTTGACCCTTGATTGGTGGCCCATATGTTGATGTGTAGGTAAGTAATAGAGGAAGTATCTAAATTCAACAGGAAAGTAAAAGTCAAACTATTGGATGGCTTGGACCTTTAAGAATGATTGGTGCATCTTCATCTGTGGTGAGTCCCATTATAAATAAATATATATATATATATATATATGATTTGGGTTACCACACCATGGACACCATAGGATACAGTTGTTCTACTTTTCATTTTAAATTAAAACATTTAAGTGAATGTTGGAGGCTTTGGCTTTCTTCCTTCTCCACTCTTTAATGTATGACATTTGTAAAACTCTTGGACATACCGATTTATTTCTAATGCTTATTTAATGCTGGAGCTGACAATTCCTAAAGATCATTCTTTAAATGTTGGGTACTGGTTTATCTGTATCCATTTATAGATATTAGTTGTTTCAAATTGGCTAAATCCGAAATGAGAAAGACCCTATCCACCTCCACAGGGGATTAATTCATGAAGATATTAGTGGCATTAATTATCGCAAACACCACACCAAAATGGTGCTTAATAACGATGTTTCACCCTTTTATTTTCAATCTTATGTAAGCAAATGTGTACACAATGAAGGACATCAATGTGAATACTCCCCCTGCCCTGATTTGATCTCTATTGACGCCCCTCAAGGGACAGGACAATCTTAACCACTTGATTGGAGGACTAGGAGAAAATAAATAGTTAGGGAATAAACTCGAGTTCCACCAACTGTCCTTTTCATTTTCCTCTTAAAGTTCACCAGATGGGATTATTCATAAGTGTTTTTTGGCCATGGCTCATTCTTTACTTACCCCCCTCCACAAACTTTTGGACCTAATACATGTGTGCTACATATAAGTTGATACTTTGATAATTTTGTTGACAAAGATAGCAATGAGTGCCTTAGATTTTGTCACCAATGTTATTCTAGATTTTGTCACCAATGTTATTCTAACACCTATCAGCATTACAGGTGAGCAGTATAGATGGTTAGAGAGAGATTTGGCTAATGTAGAAAGATCAGTGACTCCATGGTTGATAGCTACTTGGCACCCACCTTGGTACACCTCTTACAAAGCCCATTACAGAGAAGTCGAATGTATGCGGGTGGAGATGGAAGAGTTGCTTTATTCTTATGGAGTTGACATCATCTTCAATGGACACGTATGTATATATAACCATATGATCAGAGCCTCATAGGAACCATACCTTGTTGCGTCATGGAATTCCATGCATGAGGAACCGACAGTTTTGTGCCCAAGATTGGTGACCCAATAGGTCCCACCATGGATTGGGGGGATGCCCAAAAGATCTCCAAGATGGGAGTATTTTAACTATCAACCTTTTGCCTATTTCCCCTTGGATGTGGCATGATTATAGGCCTACTATTGAAAGGTTAGCATCTTATAATCTAGGGAAGTTTTGGAGTAACCCAGTCCATACTTAAGGTGATCACTCAAGGGTCTTGATAACCAATCTAATGGGCCTCATGTCTATAAAGCTATTGCCCTTTTAGTCATTGAGATATGTTAATAGCTTTCCTAACCCTGCTACAACTGTCAGGTTCATGCCTATGAAAGATCAAACAGAGTTTTTAACTACACATTGGATCCTTGTGGTCCTGTTCATATCACTGTTGGTGATGGCGGCAACCGGGAAAAGATGGCGATTAAACACGCTGATGAACCTGGAAACTGCCCAGATCCATCCACAACAGCAGATAGCTACATGGGTGGTTTTTGTGCTATGAATTTTACAACAGGCCCTGCGGCGGGTAAGTTCTGCTGGGATCGGCAACCAGATTACAGTGCATTCAGAGAAAGCAGCTTTGGCCATGGAATTCTTGAGGTATCATTCTCTCCCAACTAACTGAACAATGCTCAAGTTTTGTTACATATCTGGCATTCAAAATCTGGCACACATACATTGTGCGATGTGTGGCGTCCAGACTTTCATCTCCATTGGTTGATTGTCTGGATTGCGTACATGGGTGGCATGTGGCCCGTCATAGTGCCGGATGATCAATGGAAATCTTTCCAACAAAATAATCAAATTCCAAATGTAGTAATATGGTTGGTTCTATGCAAATTTCAGGTGGTGAATGAGACGTATGCCTTGTGGACATGGCACAGGAACCAGGACATGTATAAGAGTTCAGGTGATCAGATTTACATTGTGAGGCAGCCAGACAAATGCCCCACCGACCCCAAGGCCTGTAACACTCGGGAATTGCATTTCCTAGCTTAGTCAGTAGAGAGAGATTTGAAGCATATTGCTGTATTATTATTTGATCAATTAGCATAGGAGGATGACACTTCCTAGCTTCTTGTTGTATTACTACTTGATCAGATAGCCCCGGAGATGTGGGGATAAAATCGAGAGCAGAATTAGGATTCCCCTAAAAAAGTAGTATAGGAAGAAGATTATTAAAGATGAACCGTTCGTTGAGTACATGTATACCTGGTTGTAATGTAGAATGTATAAACTGTTAAAAGCTTCTTATTCCAAGAATGTTCTCCAGTTCCTTAAAGTACTCTCTCTCTCTCTCTCTCTCTCTCCCTCCCTCCCTCCCTCCCTCCCTGTGTGTGTCTCCAGTGAATAGAAGGGCCCATCTCCTTTTCTTTCTTTAAAAAAAAAAAAAAGAACAAACGGGTGATTTGGGAAGTGCTCAATTTAAAGAAAATGTTAGTGATTTTCTGCTGAGCCAGGTGATGGAAAGGGGCTGGGCTAAGAATTGTAGGGTCCAAGTCCGGTTCAGGCCCGATTGGACCCTAGTCCAAAGTCCAAGCCTGCCAGATAAGATTCATTGGAGACCTGAGCCCACCCACCAAAAGGCCCAGTTTGTATAAGGGCCTGTACCAAACAAGGTCCAAGCCAATTGAATGCTTTCTTTTAGCCAAAAAGCTCTCTATCAATAAAAAAAATAATATAAACTCTACTTTTGTAAACATATAAAATATGTTCATACATTTAAATATGCATATATATATATGAAAAATATTTATCCATTGGGCAATGTCTCCCATGGAGTGATGGAGATCAGGGGTGACAGCCCAGTGCACCTTAATCAGAGTTGGGCCTTTTGAGGGGTTGGAAAGGGTGGAGGAAGTGGTTATGCCTTATGGGGATAGAGGTTGAAAGGCCTCTCCCTGAGCTAAATGTTTGTGGAAAAATGGGTACCATTTGATCACATCATGAAACACTATTTTGAAGGTCTGTTAAATAAAGTTTGATGAATGCCAAATTTGCATGAATAATCCAGGGATGGATAGAGCTAGCAGGAGTGTCAAATTTGGGCTAGTTAATGGAGATTTGAAATTCCATAAAACAAAATGACAGAGAAAATTGTCACACACATACCAATGGAGATTAGATATGAACGATTCATTCTCTGTTTTTTACCCTTATTCAAGAGCTAATATCAAAGAAAAGTTAAAGCTAACCCAGTGTCAGAGTTCTCAACATTAAAAAAATATTAAAAAAATGAGAGAAATTAAAGTGTGATATTTATCTTCATGTAGAAAAAGCTTATTAGTGAAATGAGAGGCATGCCTTACAAAAATGGAAAAACAGGGATACAAAAATGTTACAAACATCCCTGTTTTAGAATAATAGTAGTGGTTACATGAGCACCTTGTTGTGCAGCCCATCATGTGTCCCACTAATCAATAGGACTGTGGAGGATTGAAAGATCTAGATGAGTCTTATCTCTATCTCTGTATAAAATTGAGGCCCTTCGTATTATCCTAATTCCCTTATTTATGACCCATAAGTTTTAACAGTTTTATCTATATATATATATATTTATATATATATATATATATATAAAGAGACAGTTGATTCAGTAGTACATTCAGAGGGTCCTTCAAAACAGCAGAAGAAGATCATGACGATGATGATGATGATCATCATCAATGGCTATAGCCTGCAGGACAAGTTGTGTGAAATTAGTGATCAGGTCTCCCCCACCAGAAGGTACCTCAAAATTATTCCTTTTTAAAAAGAACTGACAACTGGTTGACAAAGTCAAAGTTGAATGCAGGGGATTGCCGTTCTTTATATTTTATTTCTTCTGGGCAGAAGCAGGAGCCAGGAGGGGAGGTTGGTTCAGTGTAAGCTTTGATGGTTGAATATGTGGCAATGGCATGCTATGCATTTATCATTTGACTTGTCCAGTCTCTTTCCATCTTCATGGATTATTAACAAGAAAACCGATCCCAAGTAGCCCGTGATTGCATGTACGGGGCTTCACCTTCCTCGCCAAATGTCACCACTAGCTTTCATTGCCCTTCCCATGAGAATCCCTCAAGTGACAAACGTAATATACCGGTGGCCCACAGTGGTGCCCAATCAATTAGAGAATTCATGGGTTTGTCATCATAGTCAAAATGCGGGGTCCACTACCAATCCCATTCCCATTCCCACCCCGTGACAAGGTGACAATGAAAGAAGGTCTATTTGTGGACAAGTTAAAATTTGGACCATGACTAATATCCAATTTTTTTATTTTGAATTTGGTCTTAAATTTGAATAAATAAATAAATAAAATGCAAGTGTGTTTTCATCGCATTATACTATATCATGTTATTTTAGTTATATCTCTAATAACGGAAGAGCCTTTTTTTTTTTTTCAATCAGCCAAGGAGGCTGGGACCCATTTAGAGACTTTCTGTCGAATACTATGTGCCACTGGGGTAAGGGACAGGATCCCTGAATATGTAACACCTGCTCTTGTAAAGCACCTAAGGATTCGATCCATTAATAATAAGGTGAGAAGCGGGGTTTTCAACCAACTAGGTAACTCCTTGTGCTCACGGAAGAACATTTTTTGTTGTAGAGAAAACTATAAAATAATGATATTTTCGCACTATAAAAACTATCTGTGTTAGTTATTTCTCATCATCAAATAAGCCCTTCCCTGGGTGCTCTTGTCTCAATGAAGAAGTAAACTACGCCTAAGTGATTTCTACAGTGGCAGAGGTTCAGGAGATTACAAAACAGTGTGTTAGTTCTTCGCACATCAATGAACAATTAAGACTTAGAAAGAGGTACAAATTAGCTCTTTCACTAGTCCAGAAGATTTACAATATGCTAATGAAGTGGCTTGAAGAGGATGGTTCTTTCAGCTGTGCATCTAGGAAGGGGACTTCATAAGAGCCAAAGTATAAAGAAATAGGTATTACCAATTTACTTCTATAAGGACTAAATCTCGGAAAAGCACCGGTGTAGGAACTACAATAGAACTCCTCAGGGATCCCATCTACCAACTTTATGTTGTCGAGAGAAAATTTTCACTAGAAGCGATGTGCATTAAAAACAGCAGCCATCATCGACTGGGGCTTGTTTGTCCGCACGGGTATCGAATGCATCGGAATTCTTTGTCAGATGGGTCTCCAACTTTCTATTGGTAAAGAGATGAGGGTAGGTTAGAGCCTAGAGGCGAAGGAGAAGGATGTAGATGGATGGGGATGGGATCTTAAATTTTTTGAGATTTGAATTACTACGGCGATTGCGTCATAATCATTTTATTCATTTTCAGCTAAAGAGGAAGTTATTCAATAGTGAATTTTAGATATTGACCTTCTCATTCTCATTTTTATCACTTTTAGTGAGAAATCCTAAGTAATCAATTATATGAAAAAAGGCCACTAGGTTTGTTTTTTTCTTTTTTTTTGTCATAAGCCAACCCAAAACCAACAGCTACCTAGAGAAAGCTTTCCAACAACTATTGATTTTACACTTTCTAACATTTCTACTCAAGAATTCCTTTGTTTCACTTTTATATACCTTCCCATTTGGCAATTTACCTGGTTAGTAATACTAATGTAAAGCTTCCATTTTTCAGAAAATGAGTCACATTAAAAGTATACATATCTAAAATTTTCATTGAATTTTTTTAAAAAAAAGTCAAAAAGCAACTTCCTTTCTCTACTAAATGACAAAAAAACACTCACTTTTTACACAAAAAGTTAAAAAGATTCCATACCAATCCACTAAAGATAAAATACCATTATAATCTCCTTATATTTTATTTTTTCCAGATTTGGTGCTTTACATTACTTTTATTTTAATAGTAAATTGGCGAACTGGCCCTATGCCTTGTTGATTTATCATTCACATCTACTTTTTTTTTTACTTAAATGACTAATAACATTATATAAGTTTTATTTTGTAGGCAGCTAATCAACCAAACTCTCTTTTTTAGGGTGAGACCATTTGTCATGGACTGATTACTTTCAGAAAGATTCTCATTTTTTTAAATATTTATAGTAGGTTTTTTTTGAAAACTGGTCCACATGACTGCTTTCTTTATATGATAAAAACTGTATTATTGGAAGTTTATTTAGGAAAGAATCTAATATGCCTTTCTTTAACTAAGAGGTATTCATTTGTGACTATTTATTGATCTTCTTGACTTATAAAGGAAGTTAACATGGCTATCTTTTGAAGGCATAACTCATGTGATACAATTTGAAGGTATTTTGTTTTGTGGTGTGTACAACTTATGTTAAGTCGTTGAAGGTATTTTGTTCTGAGAGCTTTGTTAGAAGATTGTTTTGGGCTTTATCATGGGTAGGGCATATGATGATAAAATATCTTGTTCTCTTTGTTCCATTATCTTGCTCCTTATTATAATGAAAGCATATATCCTACTCACACACGAGAACACTTAAGGCCCGTTTCTCTAGCAAGATTCTTAGAATTCATATCTAAAAAATCTGTAGTTCTCCAAATACTCTCGTCCACATGGAATTCCAAATCCTCATCTCCCATGATACTAAGAAAACTAATGGTGAACCACAGGCAAATAATGTATTACAAGGTTCCTAAATCAGCAAAGCAAAACTTTTAAGTTTATTTTGAAACGACATGTCAAACATTATGATGATGGTGACGACGGCGATGATGATGGGAAGAAATTTGTAAGACCTAACCATCCATTAATTTGGCCTCTATTTTGTTTAATGTGAGCTACTCTTGTTTCTATTTTATTTAGGTGCACTTTAAAACTCCAGCTAATTATATCCGACTGTAATTTAGGTGGTTAGAGACATTTCAAAACTCTATTTAATTGTACCAGTGTTAATGGTTGTAGGTTAACCTGAAAGAGACATATGTGCGTTACAAAGAGTGCATCTGTTGGAGTAGGCCTTGGAAATAAAAAAAATCCAATTAAGTTATTAGAAGTTAAAAATGTTCCATCTTGGCCATTGGAGGAGTAATGGGTCTAAACTATCAAAATCATGGTTTTTATTTGTTCTCATCCAAAGATGCTATAATTCAACGTCACTGAAAACCAAGATGGCAGATTAACCACCTTATCCTAGAGGGGAAAAGTCAAGGAGAAATGGAAAGCCAGTGGTGGGGCGCATGCTTTGGTGTTTTGCACAAGTCTGCGTGTGGAAAGTTGTGACCTAATAATATCAATACAACCTGTATTCTTAGTGCACCAAACTAAGACCAAGGGGAGTTGCTCAACCTGTCCTTAGTGGGGGTGGCATTTTTGACCCCACGTTACCTGAACTCCATTTGATAAAAGTAGGGAGCAGTTGACTTCTTTATTTCTCCCATTTGCAGATCTTTTTTAATTTTTAGGTTGAGTTAAACTTAACATTTGTGCCCTAACTAATTAATGAGATAAGGTTCAAATTTTCTTTTATTATGTAATGCCCCACCAAGGAAAATTTCTTAGTTCCACCACTGATGAGACCTTTGTCCAATCTGATCCATTGTAAGGATGCCAATGAACGGCCCCAAATTCCCTTTTGTTCAGAAGGACCCACATGAAAACCAGGGTATGGATATGTCAGGCTCAATTGAAACTGATAATTTGTGAGTCCAACTTTGATGGATGACAAAAGAAGAAATTTCTTTGATGTTACTGCAGGACCACTAGCCTCATTTGAGTGAGGTCGAGCTGGTTAAGTACACTTCCGGGCCACCCTGTATTGGAGATTTGTGGCCACCGAATCTGGATCTAGAGACTACAGAATCTCTGAGCCAAACCCTACAAATTAATAACCAGTACCCACATAACAAATCTGAACCGTTAAATTCACATTAGCCATTGTTGCTACCGTTGGCAAAGCTAAACCCTCGGACCCACCATTCATCACATGTTTAAAATAAGAATGAAAGAAAGTAAAATCTCATGTCTAAATAGGATCATCTGAAACTTTTCACCTATGAAGATCGTGAGTTTACCAACCAGAGTCCGCCACGTCACTGCAGGGTGCCTTCCTTGGATCTGGTAAGAATTGCCTAGAAGATCCGGACTCGTCTAAACGTGCCAAATTCTGAATGGAGTGAGTAAAATGAGGACCAAAATTATGCACAAGATAAAGATAATGGGGATGGTAGATTTGAGCAGGTCGAACTAAAAAACATTCGAAGGATCCGCTTGTGGATCCATGGGATTGGCATCAAGAGAACTCTCTACCTCCAAAAAGATATAGATTCCCGTACCCCCCACAGAGGACTGGGCCATGATTGTGTGTAGGATCCGATGGCAACATCTACAAAAAGGTTCATATGTAAAGTCCTATTAGCCAAAGAACAACACTACGTGTCAGTAAAATGTCCAATTCTAGTGGGGCACACTGAAAAGATATGAATGATCAAAGGATCATTCTACGCACAAATTTGTTGGTACACTAGGGTCCGGCCAGAGTCGATTTTGATTTTAATGTCTAGCCAGAGTCTATATAGATTTTAATGTCCGGCCACAGTCGATTTAGATTTTAGATTTAAACAAAGTGCTGAAAACCTTGGAATTTTTTTTCCTAGGTTGATCTACTGGTCAGGAGTAATAGGGAAAATTTCAAAAAAATATATAATATTTGCCTGATTCCCAAAAAGAATATGAGGACTTGAATGTTTTAAAAGTATACAAGTTTTCAATTTTTCTTTCCAAGTCCTTTGTATAAAATTTTTTTAATGACAAAAATACTCTCATTCTAAGTTTTTGTCTTTTTTTTTTTTTTTTACAAACCTTCTTTCACCCCAAAAAAACCAATTGAATAGTCAGTTTATGGGCCTCAACCAACCTATGTTGATGATGAGATACCTTTTTTCTATTTTTCTGTTACTAGGGAGAATGCCAGAACTGAAATTGAAGTTGTTTTATCTAAATTCTCATATGGCCCAAATTTCAACTTTATTTTCATAATCCTAATCAATTTAATTAAGCTATTTTTTTCGGTCATTTGGAATCCATATCAATTCATTTTTTAAACCATTTTTGCATGAAGGTGCCTAAAGTGGGCTCCATTAGGTAGTTTGAGTTGGATTTGATCATTTCTCTTAAATGATTAGTAAAAAAAAAAAAAGGAAAACAATATAAGTGTATTTTAGTCATTTTGGATTTTTTTTTATGATGACTTGATTGAAAGAAAACATGAAAAATTTTATACTATTTTGAAATATTCAAATCTTCATCTACTTTTTTTAAAATAAGCTATAATTTATTGGTCATGTTAAAAATCTCTCTTATTTTAATATAGGACTTAATAATAATAAAAAAAAAGACCAACATAATTGGTAGCAGGAGGTTAACATGTACATTTGAAGAATTTTTATTGTCCCCTCAAACATGGCTTTCCTCACCCACAATTTCTTGTATTACATTTGATAATACAAGAGAAATTTGCAAATTTAAGGATTTTAAACTCTCCAAGGAATAGGTTGGATCTCAAAATTCAAAAAAAAAAAAAAATCCTAAAAATCTAAAATTATCAAATGCGAGTTTTGACGACTCGGCGGAAGGCAAAAATTTCCAAACGTGACAAAAACACAAAAAAAAGGAGCCGTAGAGAATTTGCCATCAGCCCCGTAAATGACTAAATTACCCTCGACCCATTCCCGTCCATCTAGGGACATCTCAGTAAACTCGCTACTATAACCGGTCAGCTAAAACGGCGTCGTCGGGTATAAAATTAGGAAACGGAAGGCCAGAGTCTTTCCATCACTAACCACGCTTGTCTGTTGCAGGCAGAGAGAGATATTGCAATCTCTTTCTTTTCTCTTCTACTTCTCACAACAGCAAAAACAGCCGTTAGAACTAAAAACAAAGAGCGCGAGAGAAGGGAGAAGGGAAAGAGCGAAGGCGAAAATCTTCCGCTTCCGTCTATTCGAAGCCGCTGATCTTCCAACTTTTGCCCTTTTCGGTGTATGATTTTTCACTCACTCGCTCTGCCACAATCTCTGCAGAGCGATATTGCAATCTCTTTCTTTTCTCTTCCTTCTTCTCGCAACAGCAAAAACAGGCGTTAGAACTAAAAACAAAGAGAAGGGAAAGGGAGAAAGCGAAAATCTTCCGCTTCCGTCTATTCGAAGCCACTGTGCTTCCAACTTTTGCTCCTTAACGGTGCTTGATTTTCACTCACTCGCTCTGCCACAATCTCTGCAAAATGTTTCCTGACATTAGTACCTGTGGGACATCTTTTTGACCGATAGATCGCGAGATCAGGTATCCGATGCCGTCCATTCCACTGCTTCAATCAATCGTCCCGTCTCCACTGATTTCAGATCTCATTGCAGATTCTTGCGTTTTCCGCAGCAGATTTCGGATTTTCTTCCGTTTCTATTCCTGAAAATCTCAGTTTCTAACGTCGGATTTGGTGATTTTGTGAAAAATCATCTCAGCTCGTTCAAGACCAAGAGATTACGATCGAGCTTTCAGAACTCGAGAAGTTTTGTGTTTGTAGTTTCTAAGGTTGTCTTTTTCTCTCTGATTGCGGTTTTGTTTTTCCTCTCTTCTGTTTTTGGTCATGGAAGTTAGAAGGCGGACGACGCTATCTGATCAGATGGCGATCTCCAACTCATCGAACCTCGGAGACCTTCTCAAAGTTAAAGAAGAGAACGAGAGGCGAGAAACCGTAACCCTAGGCTCGATCCTCGGATGCAGCAACAACAACAACGAGAAGCAAGAGATCGCTGACGCAGCCGAAGCCGCGAGGCGGACTCTCTTCGACATCATCCGAGATGAAGAAGGCGGCACAGACGCTTACAGAGGCTTCGTCTGCACCAGCAGCGGCGCCGGAGCCGGAGACGGTGGCAGCAGCAGAAACAAGATAAGCTGGAAGCTCTTCAAAGACCGCCTCCTGCTCCGCCGCAGCGCCGCCGCATGGATCTCCTCGCCGCACTCCATCGCGATCTCCACCGATTTCATCGAGCCCGTCCCTGCTGGATCCACGGCCGAGATCGCGTCTTCCGACGACCATGACTCGGTGCGGATTACGAGTCAGAGTCCGGCACGGAACTCGGTCCGTACGGACCTCGCGTCTGCACTGGCAGCAGAGAGACAGCAGCGGGAGGAGGAGGAGAGAGCGGAGAGGCAGCAGCGGGAGGAGGAGGAGAGGGAGGTTGTTGCGTCGCCTGCTAGGGTTTCGTTGATGGCATTGATGGAGCAGACGGACGTGTGTACGGTGGCGATGGAGGGAGAGGGACAGGGAGAGGAGGTGATCGAGGAGAAAGAAGAGAAAGGGAGAGGAGTGGGTTCGGTGTGCTGCGTGTGCATGGTAAGGCAGAAGGGAGCTGCGTACATACCGTGCGGGCACACGTTTTGCAGGGTGTGCTCGAGGGAGCTTTGGATCAGCAGAGGAAGCTGCCCTCTCTGCAACACCTGCATCCAGGAAGTTCTTGATATTTTTTGACCAAAATGGTAATTTCGTGAATCCCTTTTTTCAGTTCTTATATATTTTGATAATTCCCAATAACCCTATAGTGTATATGAAATTTTCAAAATTTCAAATTTCTTTGATGTCTAGATTTTCAAAGGTTAGCGATTTGAAATCTCAATCTTGATCTTTTAAAATCTCCAAATTCTATTTGAGGACATGAACAGGAGTTAGAGAATTGGAAAGGACAAAGGTTGCATTTAAAAAAAATATTTTTTTGGGAATTTTAATAATTAAAGAATTTTTTTATTAATATTGTTTGTGACGTTAAGAAAATTTTTACAGAGAGAATTCCCATTAGAAATTATAGGCAGGATTGCTTGGGAATTCTATGAATTCCATTAAAAAAATCCCCCCTCTGTTTTGTTTCCTCAAATCCATGTAAAAGATTGTTAACATAGATTGGGGAGGTGACAAATCTCTATTGAATTTATATATGTCACGTGGCCAATATAGAAATGTCTTGAGCGGTTGGGAATTGGAATACTTATATATAAATGAAACCCTACTTCTGGGTTTTTTTTAAGGCCTACCTTCTTAATTGAGGTGTTGAAGGAATTAGCGGCTCTCTTAACACCATTGATGACTGGGGACTTTATGAAACATACGTGTTACACTGAAAAATCATCTCGGGGTGATTTTTGATTAGCTATTTACTAAAATCTCATTTCACATGACATTTCCAATCATCCATTTAAGTAGATGATTGTTGAGGATGTTGGTTTTGAATTCTTTAGTTTTGGAATGGTGATCCAGATCCTCTCTGTAAAATCTGACCACATGGCGTTTGATGGATTGTATTTCAGGGTGAACTGTACAAGCGTGGGTATTGCGTTGTTGAAGGGCTCTGTGTAAGTTTTTTTTTTTTTTTGGAAAAATGATAGTCCTTGTGTCACATTCATTGAAAATTAGTTCTCAATTGATTGATGTAGCTGCGGTACATTTATATTCTTGTGATCTGGCCACTATCTAGTGGGCCTCACCCGACTGTTTTTTTTTCTCTCCAGTTGGAGACATAATTTAGGGGCAATTACCATGAAAAGCCTGAAATATCTAAGAAGACGCTGACCAGACCTGAAAATTTTCAAAGGCCATCCATATTCTGGACAATTTGGAAATCATGTGTTAACATCTAAAAGGTTGTTTGCCCACCTACAATTTGGGATTCATCACATCATATCTCAATGGATGTACAATATACAGTAAACAAATTCAATTTATAAAATACATTGTACAGTTGCAATATATTCACATGGATGTACAAAATATGTCAGAGGCCATAAAAAAAACTCCTTGAAATTCATATATCTGATAACTAGGGCAGGAAGGAATTCAAAGCAACACCAATGTCTGATAGTATAATTACTCAATGTAAGTGAAGAGACAATAACCGCAAAAAGCATATACACGGGTGCGTTGAGGAATGAGGAATGAGCAATGGATGGAGAGAAAGAGAAGAGAAGGGGGAAAGATGAGCAATGGATGGACAGAAAGAGAAGAGAAGGGGGAAAGATTTGTGCGCAATGGGTTTCCACACGTAGGAAAGAGGCACGTGTGACGGGTGATCTCTCTAAAAATAGAGAAAAAGGAACATACCGCAAGAAAAGTGGCCTTGCCCGGTTTCAAGACTGTTGTTTTGGGCCTTTGCATGTTTTCAAGTCTGGTTTGGGTCTTTTTAGTTATTTTGAGGCTTTTTTTTAGTAATTGTCTCTGTAATAATTTAACTGGGACCAAACTGGTCCGGTTGGCAGTTGCGACTTAAGAATCTATACCCGACGTCCCATGCACGGCGGGGTCCATTCGATCAATTATATGCTCCACCGATCAGTAGCCCCACTTTTTAGAAATGTGATGGTAAGCTGCAAAGTAAAATGCAAGTTGATTCTATTATATTTACTTGTGCATGATCACTATTATGTCATGGACTAGTAAGTAATATTCTAATGGGTCCTTGGAAAAGAACGAGGATCTCTCGCGAAGGAAAAGGTTTCTGTAGTCGTGGCATCTATAGTCTCTTTTGAGCAAATTGATTTTAGTTTGTTAGGTATAAAGGATAAGATAAAGTAGAGAATCTCTGAATAACATGTGCATGTACTGATGAAATTGTGGGGTTACTCATCACATTAAAAAAAGGTTCATCTGATTTGTTTGAATAGGCATTTCTATAAGGAATATAATCATCTTCATTGGTATGTGAAAAAATAAAATATGGGGTGAAACCATTGACTGGCTTGACGCTGTCATAATGACTCCTAGAACTAAATGACAAAACTATAAACCACCACAAGCTTGTTAAATAATCCGTTTGATCAGTTTTACCTGTTTCCATTGAGAGCTGCTAATGCCACTGCCCAAGAATTAGTTAAAATAACATCTTTAAAACGTCTTTTCTTCTCTAATTTCTTTCTACCCTCATCCACCCTCTAATTCCATCCCAGCCGCAACTGTCCCCCGATGTCATGACAAAAGGAGAGTATTCTGCTTGGTGGAAAGATGAGAAGATATCTAATAGTGAAAATTTTCCATTTTTGATATTGAGAATCCCTTTGTTGAAATAAGCTATTAAATGGTAAAACATTAGAGAAAATGGTGTTGTTCATTTCACCAATAGAGGCACGGTTGTTTTTAATCACCATTTTTGTTCAAAGCTAGTAAAAAAATGTTCTCTGTGATGGTTGATTGGGCCAATGGATATGTAATCCTCCATTGGCATGTTCGGCCATGGGAAAGGATTTACTTTTATGCTGTTAGTCACTTTTCCATAGTCTGATAGGGGCTCCAACATTACACGAAAGTGCCGTGGTTTTTCTTCTCCACTCTTCTTTACAGCCGAATGAGATAAGGTATTCTTTTGGAGATTGGACTTAATATCCATTGATAATTGAGGGAGTCCAACTAATAGGAGTATATGGAAAATATGGGAACTTGGATTTTGAATTCAAGTGGGGTCGTCGTTGTGAGACCCCAAACCCAAACAGACCTATTTGGTCGTCCCAATCACATGGCTTTGACGAAAAGTTCAGTGGGGGTCTTTTCCTCTTTGTATAAATAATTCTAAGAAAGCAAGATGCGCCAGCTTTAATAAAATAAACCACTCATGATTGATAGATACATAAAATCAGTGAGGAGTCACTTAGTCCAATCTAAAGTAAGAGTAAAATAAAGGCATGTTATGTTTCTTGTTGGGTAAAATAAAGCCATGTTAAGTTTCTTTGTTAGGTAGGTCTTCTCACTTTTCAGTCAGTTACCATTAACAACCAAAGCGGCTAATGTTACTTGGGGGGGTGTTTCTTTGTGGCCAATTATTATGTCCGCTTGGTTTTTGCTCACCTACTTAGAGGAATCTTTGAGAGAAACAACGATTCGTTTACTCATGGCGAGATATTATTAGTTTCATGTGCTGCAATGATTTAAGAGGATTACTAACATTTTTTTGAATCCAACAATTAGATTGTCTTTGAAAAGAAAACTGATTGAAAAAAAAAAAAAAGAAGAAAATTTTCAAAAAAAGAATAAAACTCTTCCACAGTTCTTTTAATCAAGTCCTCTCCCTAAATTTTGTTTAAAAATGACAAAAGTAACCTTCTCTTATAAGAGGTTTTTGTCTTTTCTTAATCTCTTTCTTCACCAAAGCTGGGCTATTTTAATTTTAATAATCATAATCATTTAATGAATATAGGTATTTAGTCATTTGGGATCCCCTTTTTTAATCTTTCGTGCATAAAGGTAGTTGATGTGGGCCCTATTAGATCATTTGGGTTGGTTGATTAATTAAAGGGAGAATTTTGAAAAAAGATTAATTGTATTTTTATTATTTTTTATAATATTTTTATAGAGAGGATTTGATTAAAAATATTGTGGAAGACTTTTATACGTTTCTGAAAATGCTCAAATTTTTATATACTTTTCCTGAACATGAGCACAGAAATTTATATCTTTATGAGAATTTCTCTAAAAAAAAAAGAAAATAAATAAATAGATTGATGAGATGGCATTTATTGCCTTTCTGCAGTTCCCAGTTCTCACGTTAATTCCTTTCAACTACCGAGTTTGACTTCCTCAACAACAGACATTCAAGATAATAAATCCGTCCACCTACCTCCTCCACTCTGACCCTCTATAAGAACCCACACACATCTCACAGTCCCTCGCCAGAAAAACCGCAACCCATGTATGAGTGGCAGCACCTCCCATCGTAAATCCAACACTTCACCCACTGGAAGGGGGCATATAGTTGTAATATAGTTGTAGTATTGCAGTATCCGACTACTCGAAAGTTTTGATCCGTACAAAATTAGATTTGAAACTTATTTTAGGTTCTAATTTATAAACAAGTCTGATTTCGAAACCTAATTTAGGCTTGATTAATAAATGGGTCTGGTTCCGGGTCCATATAGGTTCCGACCCGTGGACCCCAGACCTGGTATGTGAGCTTTTAATATTGCAAACTATATTTCAAAATCAACTTTTTTTTATGGTATTTTTATGTTTAATATTGGAGGCAGTAGACTTGATGTACTGTTATAAGCTAAATAATATGCTTATTTTAAGAAAAATTAAAAAATAAAGAGAAATTAGAATCGATTTTAGAACTAGATTCCAGTCCTCTAAGTGGACTCGGTTCCGAAACCGGATTCGGATTTTCCTATCGGAATCGGGTCTGAAACCAACAAAACAAGTTCCGAGTCAAAACCGGATCCTGAACTGTTATTTAGAAATGGGTCCGGGTCTAGGTCCACTATGGTTCCGATTCGGAATTGTCCCGTTTGCAACCCTACATAGTTGGAGGTGGATGCCTGTCTGGCTCTGTTGAGAGCAAGATCGCTTTGGACCCCACTGGTAGTGTGGTAAATTGGTTTCAAAGCCTTGTTCAAGGTGAATGATGGCCTCCATTATTACAAAGCCGAAAATCCAATCTCGGTTAGTTATTGTAATAGAAATTGGGCTCCAAGTATTGATGATTGGAAGAAGTTTTTTTAAGGGATACAAATGGATATCCAATTCTTCAATTATCAAGATGTTCTGCCTCGAGTCTAGAACCTATTTTAGGACCCAATTGGTAAACGGCTCCAAGTTCAGAACCTATTTTAGGACCCATTTCATAAACGGGTCTGGTTCCAAATCTATGCATGTTCCGACGTGGACACGTCCTTTGCAACAGTAGCATGTAGATTTTTTTTCTAAATTATAAAAACTCTAGAGCCCCCCTTGCTTGACTCAAACTCCTTTTCCTCCCCTATTTCGCTCGGTCTCAGCTACTAGGGTTGGTGCACATCTGCACTGTACTTTAAATTATGTTTTTAGCTTTATGTATATATCCCCCTAAGGTTTGTAAGATTTGTAAATAGGCCCCTGAGGTTTTAATATATGTAAATAGGCCCATGTCCTTTCTTTTTAATACATCTCATGTCCCCCAAATCAAAATTCTTAACAAGAATGTGCAACCACCATGAGATTTGTGATGGTTTTTTTATATAAATGACAACTTTGCCCTTACCCATCCATTAAAAAAAAGAGTATTATTATTTGAAAAAATACTATTTTTTTATCTCAAGTTCCAATGGTTTCTCTCAATAACTCTCTCATGAGCATGACCGAGGGGGGACCTAGGTACAAGGGCTTGGGGACTAAAGCTCCCACCCATATTTGATAAAAGTTTAAAATCTCCCCCCTCCCCGCAAATTCTAAAAATTAATATGTTTTTTCTTTTACATTTTTCCCATCTCCCAATATTTATTTTACATAGAGCCATACAACACCCTCCGCTCGCAAATTTTAAAAATTATTTTTCTTCTACATTTGCCCGTTCCCCTAATATTTTTTACACCATCGACAAATAAAGTATAATCATGTATTTTGAAACTTTCATCAATCCAACAGTGGGTCATGTATGGATTGGATAAATCATAATCGGTTATAAGCATATGTGTTGATTGTTGTCATGATCAATTTGGATTTAATGAAATTAGCCCTGTATTGATAAAAAAAAATGAGTTTATGTAGGGTTATTCTCTCACTAAGTACAATTGTTAATATTACATGCTTTATTAAAAAAAAAATTGATACCAGGCTTTTGAAATTATGCATATAAGGATAAAAAAAGACGGACAAAAGTGTCATTTCACTTTAAAAACCTATGATGGTTGAAAGACTATTGATTTTGAGGGCACCGAATGTATTAAAATGAAAATGCAAGGGCCTATTTGCAAATACTAAAAACCGAGGGGTCTATTTACAAATCCTACAAACCTTTTGGGGGTGGGGGGATATATTCAAAAAGCTCTTATGTTTTTAACATTAACTCTTATACTAGTTTGATATAATTACTTTAACACAATGGAAAAAGGGAATGGATACTTAAGGGAAGAAACTTGTCCTCTTAATTTCAAACAATAAGAAAAGAAGCATAGTATGTAAAACAACCAGGGAACTTAAAATTTCACTCTCCCTCTTTTGTTTTTAAACAAAAATCCTCTCTTTTCCTTTATACACAAGACCCGAATCACTTAAAAGCTTTTCTTTTTCATAATATGCATCCTTAAAAAATTGTCAACAATACAAAAAAAAAAAAAAAAAAAAAAGGACCAAAATCAGTAGCTCTGATACCACATT
Source organism: Persea americana (assembly GCA_029852735.1). Taxonomy (NCBI): domain Eukaryota; kingdom Viridiplantae; phylum Streptophyta; class Magnoliopsida; order Laurales; family Lauraceae; genus Persea; species Persea americana. The sequence goes on from CM056810.1 coordinate 91,657,311, forward strand.
GTAGAAACGTAATATATATTTTGAAAAGCTCTCTACCACTTTGTAGAAATATGATACTAAATATATTTGATAAAACACCATTTGTTAATGATATCAAACAAGATAGCCAAGTGTGGAGTGTGTGCGCGGGGATGTACAGTGAAAGGGCCATATGGTGCCCTAGTATAAATCAAATGGACAATACACTTGACAGGATATAAATTTATCCATTGATTCTAATCTTAGGATAATAAGAGGACTTTCTCTACACCAAATACTTGGATAATCTCCATGACCTTCAACTCACCAATCACTTGCTACATGTCAAAACAAGTACAACACAATCTTATATAGAGTACCAATTGAACACTTTCATGATTCATGGCTTTAGATCTTCAAGGTAACAATGAAGTTCATAAAAATGGCTTCTTACTCATAGTTATTAATATCGTTTTGGACCTCATTTTCCTCTGGCCTGCAAAATGAAAAGTTTCGGTAGATTCGGGATTTCGGCGAGACTTTTCGGAATTACATTTCGGGGAAAATATAACATAATATATATACATATATATGTAAAAAAAATAAAAAAAGTAATAAATGTAGATTTAATCCATTATAGTATTTTTTTGGAATTATTTCGAAAAATATAAGAAATACAAAATATATGTGTAAAAAAAGTAAAAAATAATAATTACGTAAAATCCCATTTCGGCCAAATTCGGCAGAAATCTTAAATTTCGACCGAGATTGACCGAAGTTTAAACCGAAAAGTTTTGGCTGAAATTTCGTTTCGGCCACTTGACTGAAATGAAAAATGTAGGCCATTTCGACTAAAACGATACGAAATTAATAACTATGTTCTCACTTCCCTATATAACTTTTGAATGTTGAGTGGACTTTTTAGAATTTCAATTCACACTTAGATAGATTTTCTAAAAATTAAAATTAGTAAAAAATACCAACACTCCCATCTTCCCCATAAATCAGGCCCCATGATTGGAGGTAGATGCCTGTCTGGCTCTGTCCGGAGCATGATGCTATCTGGAACCCCATTGCCAGTGGTGATTTCACTTTCGTCCGCTATCCTGTGGTCCTGACCCCATCTACATTCATCTCTACATTTCTCAATAACAATACTTGTGGCGATGGTGTGGATTATAGGTTCGACAAAGACCACTTGAATGAGATCATTCCAACATCGGTTTGCTTGAAATTTTAATGGTTTTAAAAGTGTTTTTTTATTGTGACCACCTGAACTGACCACACCTGATTAGGGCTTCTTGGGTTGGATCATGCTTTGTTGAGCCTGCATTGTGGGATCATTATTAAGCCAGGGGGACAGAAAGGTCTGGTGAAAGATAAAGTATGCATCTAAAATCAGCTTCTTTAGCATCTGATCACAATTCCTTGTTCACCTGGTGGGAATCAGCCTCAGGGGACTTATTTGAACGTGGAGAAAAAAGAGGAGCAGCATATTTGCCTCAAAATTTCAAATTAGGAACAATTTCTCCATCCTTTTCCACATCCAAATGAGGCCTTTCACCCTTGATCATTTAGATAAAATTTTATGTAGTCAGTGGGAATTTGCCGTCTGCACAATGGTGCTGTTTGCAACATGTAGCCAAAAGACAATGAGGCCCTGTGGCCGTGGCCCACCACAGTCCGAAAGATTCTTTGTATTGGTCACAAAGTGAGACTAAATGGGACAAGCCACTACAACGAGATGTAGACCTCACAAAGTATCTTTATCTGAAACTTGTGGAATGATCCAATGCATTGTATTATTCTAATATATCCCTCAGAACTAGTGGGGGCAATGGGTACCCAGGGTACCCTGATCTGACCCATGAAAACGCGGTCTAGGTGCTCACAAAAATAAAGAAGGAACAAAAGGAGCTAGGGGTCCACAGATGTCCGAATGCGAAGAGGAGAAAACCTGAATTGATAAAATCAGGCATGTGTCCATGACTCAGGCCCATTTTTAATTTTGGGTCCGCGTCCATGGATGCAACAAGATTAGAACCCTAGTCCTGGGTTGAAGGACTGCCTCTTGCACCACGATCATTCCGCAATCTAGCATTTGTCTTCTGGGACCAGCAATGGCAAGCAATGCCACTCTATCCCTCTCATTTCTACAGCAGCTTCACATTGGAATGATCGGATGTCTATACAGTAGTGGAGAAGAAAAGGAGAGAGAGAAAGTACTCGTACAGGACCATTTCTTTTAGTCTATCTGGCTCAGGGGAGATGAGTTTTAAGTCTGAGAAAAAGAGGGAAAAAGAATGAGATTAGGTTATATTCTAAGCAAATGCAAGTTGAAGCTTTCATCTCGATTTTGCTTTTATTTCTTCCCATCGGAATGGCTTCGCACTGGCTTGTTCAAGTGTTTTTATGGTGTCTAGCATCAGCAACAATAACATCATCATCATCATCATCTTCTTCTTCTTCTTGTTCTTGGAATTCCGAGAACTGCCAAAGGAGCTGCGAAAACATTAGCATTCCTTACCCTTTTGGCATGGGAGAAGATCCCACCTCTTTCAGAAACCAGATGTTCAACATAACATGCGACGAATCTTTTACACCCCCTAAAGCACTCCTGGGGGGTCAAGAGGTGTTGAAGATATCTTTACAAGGACAGTTAAAAATCAAATTCCCGATAGGCTGGGATTGCTACTCCGAATCGGGAAATCGAACGGACTATGACTCGGGCTTTTACTTCGATACTGATCCAAGTCCTTATACCTTCTCCAACACACGCAACAAATTCACAGCCATTGGATGCGACACCCAGGCCTACGTGCATGGTTATCCTGCTGAGGAATTGATGAACCTTTTTGAGGAATTCATGAAAATGGATGACTTCAGATTTGGGTGCATGTCATCTTGCTGGAACCCTACTAGTGTCATAAACGGATCCTGCACGGGCATCGGCTGTTGCCAGTCCGTCATCGCAGCAGATCTCAAGGTGTTTGGTGTGAAGATCGACAGCTTCAACAACCACGAAGACGTGTGGAGGTTCAATCCGTGCAGTTACGTCTTCTTTGTCGACCAAGACTTCAACTTAAACTTCTCCGTCTCCGATCTCTCCAATACTAATTTTCGGGATAGAAATGGACAAGTGCCAGTGGTGATCGACTGGGTTGTGGAGTGGAATGAGAGATGCCAAGAAGCTACAAGAAACTTGACGACATATGGTTGTCTCAGCAAGAGTAGTGAATGTTCTGATTCGACCAATGGCCCCGGATATCGTTGCAGGTGCTCCCCTGGTTACCAAGGGAATCCTTATGTACATGGAGGATGCCAAGGTATGATAATGGGATCGACTTGTTTGAAAGTCGCCTCCCAAATAAGGGATTGGAAAACCAGCTCCGCCTACACTTTACCATTCTGGTGGAAAATTTTTTCCCACACCCAATGCGAAAAGCTAAATTTTTGTGTTTTTTTTTTCTCTTCGAAAAGCAATTACACCAAACGTCTCATTGTTGTGTGGAAAAGCATTTAAGTGATTCTCACTTTTTCCACATAAAACCATTGACACATACGTGGCCTGAAAAATCATTATGATTATATTATTGTTACGGTTAGTATTATGAGGTTTTTTTCTCAGTTAGCCTAGTGGCTAGGAAGATTGAGAAAATGTGGATGCTGGGGTTTGAAACCCCAACATCTTTCTATGTTTTAATTTGTCCTTTATTACTACTTGGCTATAGTGCCCTAAATAATTGCTTACAACCTACTCATGTATATAAATGAGATGCTGAATACGGTCCCATTCTATACCATTTTCACACCTCATTTACACATTATATATGTTGAGAGCAAACAAAAATAACAAAGTATAACCAATACACGTGTACATTAATAACATATGTAAATGAGTGTAAACAATGACTCCCATGTGCCATCAAGCATATATGCTTAGAAAATAATTTTTCTCTAAGTTTAGCTATGACTGTAGCTACTTCATCATTCCATACAATATTATAAACATTATGATACATTCAACATGAGTTAATCAGAGAAATTAAGTAATGACATACACTAAGTGTCAACACACTCATAATTGAGTGGTGTTGGCACCTTAGTATTGTATACATGCCTAGGAATCGGTCCTTGTGTCTTAAAAATTGATAAGCTAGCAACCTTTGCAAGGAAAAAAGATGAAGAAGAAGAATGAAAAGGAAAAAGAAAAGTCGGTTATTGTGTCTTAAAGTGTGATAAGATATCGAATTTCGCAAGAAAAAAGAAAGAAGAATAAATAAAAGGAAAAAGAAAAGATATACGCTCAGTAGGTGCTAAAAGCATTTCTCAAAATCATATAATTACATTTGGCTAATATATTTTTTTTTGGCCCTGGTTTCCACAAGAAATCAAGTAGCTTTTGATTTGTCATTTTTAATTTCTAATTAATCCCCAATTTGGATGATTATGCAGATGTTAATGAATGCCTAGATGAGGACAAGAATAATTGCGAGGAGAATTACTGCATTAATTTACAAGGGAGCCACAACTGCGCTTGCCCGCAGGGTACGTATGGCGATGGAAGGATTAATGGAACCAGTTATATTGTAGATGACGATGGATTTCCAATGCTCAAGAACATTTTAGGTAATATTCTCGTGATCCACGACCCATAAGTGCCATTTTTTTGTGCTCATTTTTCTCTTTAATGCTGCTGCATATGGTTCTTTCTCAGCTTCTAAAACTTATTATAGCTAAACTTGTGTAGTTTAATTTGTGCATGTCGGAACCATCTTAAGTCTACTAGTTCTACTTATTGGAAGCACTTGGACATACTGGCTGTGGACAAAGAGAAGGAGCATTAAACTCAAGGAGAAGTTCTTTCAACAAAATGGAGGTTTGCTGTTACAGCAAAAGATTTGTTCTCGTATAGGCGATACATTCAAGATCTTTAGTATTGAAGAGTTAAAAAGAGCAACAAATAATTACAATGATAGCACGATTGTTGGGCAAGGAGGCTATGGTATAGTCTACAAAGGAATTTTGCCAAATAACAAAATAATTGCCATTAAGAAATCCAAATTAGTGGATGGGAGTCAAATTGAGCAGTTAATCAATGAGCTTAATAAGATCAATCGTAGGAATGTTGTGAAGCTATTGGGATGTTGTTTAGAGGACCAAGTCCAAATTTTAGTTTATGAATTTGTCTCCAATGGAACCCTCTACCACCACATCCACAAGGCAAAACATTTGCCATCGATCTCATTAGAAAATCGGTTAAGGATTGCAGCTGAAACAGCAGAAGCACTGGCCTATTTGCATTTTGCAGCATCCATTCCAATTATCCATAGAGATGTCAAATCTGCTAACATACTGTTAGACCAGAATTTCATAGCCAAAGTGTCTGACTTTGGAGTTTCAAGATTGGTTCCTATTGATCAAACTCAAATAACAACATTGATGCAGGGGACTTGGGGATACTTAGACCCAGAGTGCTTCCCAACTAGTAAGTTAACAGCTAAAAGCGATGTTTATAATTTTGGAGTGGTTCTTTTGGAACTCTTAACAGGAAAGAAGAGTGTATGTGTGACTGGGGCCGAAGAAGAGAGGAACCTGGCTATACATTTTATAAATGCAATGAAAGAGGATTGGTTATTTGAAATGTTAAGAGGAGCGGGTTCGAAGTGAGGGTTCAGAAAAGCAACTCATGGCCATTGCTCGACTAGCCATGAGATGCTTGAACTTTAAAGGAGAAGAACGACCTATAATGAAGGAGGTGGTGGTGGATCTACAGGGGATAAGAGGGTTTCAAGGCCATCCTTGCGTTAATAATAAGGAGACCGAGAGGATGCTGTGTGAAACATCTCAAGATTTTATTGGAGATGCCCATGGGCATTATAGTATCGAGAGACATTTTTTTTCAGTCTCAGAGACTAGGGGTCAAGACATTTCACTCACTTTGAGTAGATAGAAGGGTTACAATTACAAGTACCATTATTGAATAGGGGTTATTACATTTCATCAAAACTATGTATGGGGTACTTGAACAACTTTCTCTCTCTATGGGGTACTTGAACAACTCTCTCTCTCTCTCTCTCTCTCTCTCTCTCTCTCTCTCTCTCTCTCTCTCTCAATTATTATCTATATTAAGAACTGTAAGTTTTGTATTTCCAAATAGTGGAGACTTTAGAAACTAATCCAGTAAAATGTCTTTTTACCTTCTGGATGGTGGACTCTAGCTTGTTTTCACCCTACCTTCCACTGTAATTTAATTTCTTTGAGTAGATTGTGTGCAGTCTCTACTAGACAATGCTTCTCCTAATCTTTGTTGAAAGTAACAAAATTTGTGTCTTAAAACTATCAGTAAGGATGAAAAAAATAGACCAGCTATTATTTACTTACTTCATTTTTAATCTTTCCTTTATTTGTGAAGCAATGAAGATTTGGGACCCTCGTGAAAAGCCTTTGCTATTAACCAAATCAACGGTCATGATCACCTTACATAAACCACCACCGGCCATTACCAGGCAGGATACCTTACAAAAGCTAATCAGCTGATGCACTAATCGCAGTTATTGGGGGACATGTTAACAGAAGCTGGTACAAAAGATGGGGGGTAAGTGGCCGATTGTCAATGCATATTTGATGTCAAATGAGGCCAATAAAATGATCCTAGCCTTTCTTTAGGCCCTTAAAGTTTAATAATTTGTATATTTTACTAACTTGTCGTAAAATCCAACACGTTAGTGATGTCTGGATTTGGGTCAAATTAGCATAAAATCCCAAGCGAATTATGGTTGGTGTATGTGAGGAGATGGATTGATGACGTGTGATTCCTCCTATGAAAATCTATAGAAGGGAGCCAGAAAGTAGAATTTTGAAGAATTCTTCGTCTTCTCTATGCGTGGTGTAATTATTGGGGTTGTGCTTTAGCTCAAGCTAGAGGTTACCCTACCCACATGCCACTTGAACCCAGTGTAGAACGATCGGTGGGTCTTGCTGTCTCTGGGCTACTTGTCGAAACAAGACACATTGTGCAAATGGCAAATCCATATTGACTGACTAAATTTCTCGGACCCATTTATTTGCATGGAATTGGATTCTTAAGAATTCCAAGAGAGGTATTTTTTTAAAGTGGTTAAAAATAAAGAAACAGAGGTGATGATCCCTAAATTGCCTTCAAATAATTTCTCTTTTAAGTGGAAAATGAATTAAGGAGAGTCACCTCTACTTTATATCCTGAATCCTTTACCCCTGACTCCCTTAATTACCCTTTATGGCATCCCATTTTACTTTGAATTCTTACTAATCCAATTCCATTATGGCAAAAGGGCACTTTGAATGAAAAAAATGCTCCTCCGATTCATGATGATCAAAGAAGTTGGAAGATGGACACACTGAGACTTTGATTAAGATCAGTTAATCCCGAGGGGTAGCTCGGTTGGCCTAGAATCACGGTTTGCACCTGAAAGTTGAGGGTTTGAAACTGCACTACCACACTAAAACCATATGGGATTTACTCGGCTCCCTCTGGACCCGTACGGATTATTTTGGCCTAAAGGGCTAAGACACCCTTCGTTATAAAAAAAAGATGATCAATTAGAAAATTGGTTCTCACTCTTCTTCTATCTTTTGGTACCATGCACCTCTATTATCCATCAAAAAGTAAACCCTTACCAAGCTATTCATATCATCGTTGTTGCTGTTTTTAATTTTATTAATAATAATAATAATAATAGTAATAATAATAAGAAGAAGAAGAAGAAGAAGAAGTGATAATGATCCAGGTCAGCCTAGTCCTGACCCATAGTATGATGGATTTGAGCTAAATCATAAAACCTGTTGATTGTAACCAAGCCTAATGTTCTGGCCAGTTTTTAAATGGGCTAGGCTTGGGCTTGACATATTCTTAAAGGCCACTAATCCTACATGCTTGTCATAAAGACTGTATGTATTATGCAAATGGGCTATGCTTGGGCCTAATTTTCAAGCCCACGGTCTAGATCTAGGCCTAAAATTAGGGCTAATAATTAAATGGGTCTAGATTAGAAAAGCTTAGGCCCAGCCTATCCAAGGCCATGAAGAACCCTGGTTTATTTTCTAGTAAAGCTAATGCAAAAGATCCTTTTTAATTATAGAACCACTGAAACAGTATTATGGTAAGTTTTATCTTACTCCCGAGTCCGGGATCTTCCAAGTGTCTCACCCACGCATGGGAATAGTACACATTGAGACTCATTTAAAACCTAATTTGCTCAAAATAAATACCCTCCCGACCCAGATTTTTACTCTAATAGATCAAATGATGAATAGATATGTGTTGTGTTTGTGCCTTGTGGGGATGCACTCTAATCTCTCCATCAGGTATGGGCCTATCAAAAGATCAAAACCCCTCTGGAATTTAAAAGTGCCAGCCATGACGATTGGCATGCAGCAAATTCCCTCTTGAATTTGATCGATATCTTTAATGGGCCAGGACGTGGGCCTATCTGAGTCTAGCCCGTTGAGATCTCTACAAAAAAATCGTGAGAGAGGCACAGACACATCCTCTCGGCTGTCCATTTTTCGAATTCATTTGCTTACAAATCTGCAAGCATTTTCGTTGATCCATATTCATGGAGGAATCCCTCTAAATCTCCGCTCTTCATTGGCTCTTGTCTCTTCTTTCTTTCTTTTTTCCCTCTAATGAATCTTAGAAGACCATTTGGATGTTTCAGAAATCGAATTAAACGGATCGAATATTCGTGGTGGGTGCCTGGATAATGAGAATCCAATGGATGGAAATGGGAAGGAAAAGAGTAGTTTCTCAAGTCTGATCTCCAATGTTGATATGAGGATTTTTTTTTTCTTTGAATTCTGAAATGGGGTCAAATCGAAATAACAAGAAAAAGAAGACGACAGAAAGAACCAGAAGAGAGACAGTTGAGTTGATTGCGTAAATGAAAGTTAAAGCTCTGGGTTTTAACGAATGCAATGCAAAACAGAGGAAATGCCAGCTTGGGTTAGAAATCCGAAGTCTTTCCGTATCTTCCTGCCGGCTGCCACGTTGCGTCCATTTGTTAAAAAGAGCCAGTGGCATAATGCTTTGTTTTCGTTTGTGCTGTTAATTTTTTTTCATATTGGAATGGCTTTGCACTGGCTTGTTCAGGTGTTTCTATTGTATCTATCATCTGCAACATTATCATCATCTTCTTCGATGAAACCCAAGTGCCAAAGTAGATGCGGCAACATTAGCATTCCTTACCCGTTTGGCATGGGTCAAGATCCCACCTGTTTTAGAAACCATTGGTTTCGTATGACATGCCATGAATCTGATACACTTACACCCCCAAAAGCACTTCTGTTGAATACATTGGAGGTGTTGGACATATCATTGCAAGGCCAGCTGAGGATCAAATTTCCAATAACTTGGGTTTGTTACTCCCAATATGGAATTGAAAGCACCTCTAACCTGAACTACAGCTCCTCATTTTTAGAAAATCCTTATACCCTCTCCAACGCACGCAACAAATTCACTGCCATTGGATGCAACACCCTTGCCTATGCGACAAGTTTAACCAATACTGGTGGCTTCGAATCTTGGTGCTTGTCGTATTGTTCAGATACTAGAAATGTCATAAATGGATCCTGTACCGGCATCGGCTGCTGCCAGTCTTCCATCCAAGTAGGTCTCGGCCAGCCTCTAACACTGATCATCAGTAGCATCCACAACCACAGCAATTTTTGGAGCTTCAATCCATGCAGCTACGCTTTCGTGGCTGACAAAGACTTCAACTTCAACTTCTCTGTCTCTGATCTCTTGAAAACTAATTTTCTGGACAGAAATGAACTAGTGCCGGCGGTGGTTGACTGGATGGCGGAGTGGAATGAGACATGCCAAGAAGCTACAAGAAACAAGGCAGACTACGCTTGTCTCAGCGAGAATAGCGAGTGCTATGACATTACTACCAATGGGCCTGGGTATAGTTGCAGATGCTCTCCTGGTTACCATGGGAATCCTTTTGTACATGGAGGATGTCAAGGTATATGATATCACTTAAAATCCTGCTTGTTAACCCCATTTTAAAATCATCTACAAAACATAATCGAGGACAAACAATATAAGAGTAGAATTGTCATTTTCGCATCGTTTTTCAGTGTGAGGTGCTAGTAAATATTTCTCAAAATCATTTAAGTTTGCTGAATATATATATATATATATATATGACTTTTGAAGCTTGTTTCCAAACGGAATCAAGTAGCTTTTGACTTATCCTTTTGAGCTTATTATTAATCTCGATCTGTTTTGGATTTCTATGCAGATGTTAATGAGTGCATGGATAAAGACAGTAATAATTGCAAGGAGAGCTGCAATAATTTGCTGGGGAGTTACAACTGCACTTGTCCAAAGGGTTTTCATGGCGATGGTAGGATTAATGGAACCGGTTGTACTAAAGAAGCCAAAGTTTTTTCAGTGCTCGGGAGCATTTTAGGTAATATTCTCTGTAGTATTACAAAGAAGTAGAGTTTTCAGGGAGAGGGTTCTATGGTGGGATGAAAATTGGTCGAATCCATGGCAGAACCTTAATGGATGCAAATTCATCTTTTTGGATTTGGATCGAGACACGCAACCTACGTGTTGTATTCAAATCTGTATTTGGGACGCCCCTAATTGTTAGGGATCTCAAGAACACACGCACGATCTAAGAACAACAATCAATCAATCACACAATCACACGATCAAACCACGAGACACAGATTTACGTGGTTCGGCAAGATTGCCTACATCCACGGGAGATTCACGCCGTTCACTATTATTGGAGATTCCCACAAGAGTACAAGCACTCACTGTCTCTCTCGTTCTCTCTCAATATTCACCGTAATAACAATGCTCTCACCACCCAGTATAAATACATGAAACCCTAAACCTCTAGACAACCACAACCGTCGGATCTGGCCTCATAACAGATGGTCCAGATTACACCGACACATTACAGATATACCCCTGTAATTAAGTAAGAAGGTCTAAATCAGGCTTCACCAACCCATCAATCTCCCACTTGAAGACTGATCATACTGAACGGCTTTGACAATAACAGAACACGGCTAAGAATCTCGATACCTCATCTTCATGCTTGAAGACCAACTGAAGCTGAGCACAGCTTCAGTTTCTCTGTAGTTACCACCTTAGTGAACATATCTGCAGGATTCTCACTTGATAAAATCTTCTCCAGTTTCAACACTTTTTCTTCTAGAAGCCATCGTATGAAGTGATATCTGATCCGAATGTGTTTGGTTTTTGGATGAAAGGCTGAATTCTTTGCAAGATGGATGGCACTCTTACTGTCACTGTAAAGTCTGCTAGACTCTTGCTTCTTACCCAACTCTTCCATTAACTCCTGTAGCCAAATCATTTCCTTACTAGCTTCTGTAGCGGCAACATACTCTGCTTCTGTGGTTGAAAGTGCAACGACATCCTGTAATTGAGATTTCCAACTTACTGCTGCACTACCCAATGTGAAGACATATCCTGTAGTGCTTCTGCTTCTATCAAGATCTCCTGCTAAGTCCGAATCAACATAGCCATGCAATTTAATCTCTGATCCTCCAAAATGCAATGCTGCCTTTGTGGTGCCTCTCAGATATCTGAGAATCCACTTTACTGCTTCCCAATGCATTTTTCCCGGATTACTCATAAATCTGCTTACAACTCCCACTGCATGAGCAATGTCTGGTCTGGTGCAAACCATAGCATACATCAAGCTACCAACAGCTGAAGCATATGGGACCTTGGACATGTTCTCCTTCTCCTGTTCTGTCTTAGGAGACAACTCTTTTGAGAGTTTGAAGTGGCTGGCTAGCGGAGTGCTAACTGGCTTAGCACCATGCATGTTGAACTTGTTTAGAACCTTTTCAACATATTCTGCCTGAGACAACTTCAATGTGCGATTTTTCATGTCTCTACTAATTCTCATACCAAGAATCTGATTTGCAGCACCCAAATCCTTCATTTCAAATTCCTGTGACAACTGTTTCTTCAAATTATTTATCGCATGCATATTTGAACCTGCAACGAGCATATCATCTACGTACAAAAGTAGAATAATGTAACAGTCATCAAAACTTTTGAAATAACAACAATGGTCTGCATGACATCGTTTGTAACCTGTATTGTACATAAAACTGTCAAATTTAATATACCATTGTCTTGGGGCTTGCTTCAAACCGTATAAACTCTTTTTGAGCTTACACACCATTTCCTCCTTTCCTGGCACAGCATATCCCTGTGGCTGATGCATATAGATATCTTCTTCCAAGTCACCATGGAGAAACGCAGTTTTCACATCTAATTGCTCAAGGTGTAAATTTTCTACCGCCACAATGCTCAACACACTTCTGATTGTGTTCAATTTAACCACAGGAGAAAATAACTCAGAGTAATCAATACCTGCCTTCTGCTGGAAGCCTTTTGCAACTAATCTGGCTTTGTATCGCTTGCTACCGTTATGTTCTTCCTTCAATTTGTACACCCACTTGTTGTGCAAAGCTCTCTTTCCCTTAGGCAACTGAACTAAGTCCCATGTCTGGTTTGATGATAAAGATTTCATCTCATCTTCCATGGCTTGTTCCCACCTTGCCCGAGTTTCAACCTGCAATGCTTCTTCGTAACATTCTGGCTCACCACCATCAGTTAACAACAAGTAAAACAAAGAAGGTGAATAGCGCTGTGTAGGCTTAAGAGTCCTAGATGACCTTCTTACTGGGACAGGTGTTTGAGGGTCCACCTGCGGGTTTTCATTTCCATGTACTTCAGGTACATCATTTTCAGAAGTGTCATCCAGTTCTAAATATTCATTGCTGTCCTCATGCACCTTGTCCTTGTTTTTGTGCATCACTTTCTCATTGAATATAACATTTCTGCTTCTAATGATTTTTCTATTTTCTTCATCCCAGAAGCGGTAACCGAACTCATCAGAACCATATCCAATGAAAGTGCATTTCCTAGATTTAGAATCTAGTTTGTCTCTTTTTTCAGCATCAACATGAACATAAGAGATACAACCAAATACTTTTAAGTGTGAAAGGTTTACCTCTTTTCCGGTCCAAGCTTCCTCTGGTAGTCCACCATCCAAAGGTACTGAAGGCCCTCGATTGATCAAGTATGCAGCAGCATTCACTGCTTCCGCCCAAAACTGCTTGGGCAATCCAGCATGTAGCCTCATACTTCTGGCACGCTCAACAATTGTCCTGTTCATGCGCTCAGCCACACCATTTTGCTGTGGTGTATTGGGAATGGTCTTCTCTCGCTTAATGCCATTTTTTGCACAATACTCCTCAAATTCTTTGCTGCAGTACTCTCCCCCATTATCAGACCTTAGGCATTTCAGTTTCAAACCTGTTTCGTTTTCAACCAAAGCTTTCCACTTTTTGAAAACATCAAACACGTCAGACTTGTGTTTCATGGGATATACCCATAATTTCCTGGTAGCATCATCAATGAATGTAACAAAGTAAGAAGATCCACCAAGAGAAGGTACCTGAGTTTGTCCCCACACATCCGTGTGTACTAGTTCCAACCTTTCTGACTTCGGTGGCCTGCCTACTTTAGTGAATGTAACCTTCTTCTGCTTTCCGAAAACACAGTCTTCACAGAACTCTAAGTCCAAGGACTTGAGTCCTTCTAGCTTACCTTTAGAATGAAGAATCTTCATCCCTTTCTCACTCATGTGTCCGAGTCTATAGTGCCATGTGTTTGAGTCAATGCCTTTATCTGCAACTGCAATGGAACTTGTAGAGCTGTTAGTCAAATAAAGAGTTCCTTCTTTCTTACCGCGAGCAACAACCATACTCCTTTTTGTAACTTTCCAGAAATCATCTGCAAAAACAGTTACGTGACCAGAGCTAGCAAGCTGACCAACTGATATGAGGTTTCTCTTCAGGCTAGGTACATGCCTGACATCATTCAATTGCCATATACTGCCATTTGGCAATTTAATCTGAACATCTCCCTTGCCAATTATGTCACAAGGTTCATCATCACCAAGATAGACTTTTCCAAAATCACCTTGTACATAATTTTTGAGATATTCTTTATGTGCAGTGGCGTGAAAGGACGCACCTGAATCTATAACCCAAGATTCAGACTTATAATCAAAAGCAAGAATTAAGGCATCTTGAACAGCATCACCTGCGACATTTGCGGAAGCTTCGTTATCCTTATTACCGTTCTTTTGCTTAGTCTTCTTTGGTGGAGCTCTGCAATCTTTTTTCAGATGTCCCTTTTTGCCACAATTCCAGCACTCGATTTTGCCTTTTGAAGATCTTGACTTACTCCGTGTTTTTGATCTTCCATGACTTTGCTCTCTCTCAGATGACCTTCCTCTGTTTCCCACATTCAATACACTTCCTGATGATTCACCTGAAGGTTTCCTGCGAATTTCCTCATCGAGGATAGCACTCAAAACATCATCAAATTTCAGTTTGGTTGATCCTGAAGAATTACTCAGTGATGTAACCATACCATTCCAGCTGTCTGGTAAAGAAGACAAGACCAACAAAGCCCAAATTTCATCTTCGAATTGTACGTTAACAGAGGATAACTGGCTCATGACCGTGTTAAGCTCGTTCAGGTGTTCAGCAACAACCCCACCTTCAACCATCTTCATGTTAAACAACTTTCTCATCAAGAAAACTTTATTTGAGGCAGAAGGTTTTTCATACATTCGAGATAGGGCATCCATAACATCTTTAGTGGTTTTCTCCTTAGATATATTGAATGTAACAGACTTTGATAGAAAGAGACGAACAGTACCTAAGGCTTTCCTGTCGAGTACCTCCCACTCTGCATCTGACATTGTTGTAGGTTTCTGGGCTTTTCCCCCAAACGGCAGGTAGAAATTCTTCTAGTAGAGGAGATCTTCAATCTGCATCTTCCAGTACGCGAAGTTTGTGCCATTAAACTTCTCAATCGTGAGCTTCATGTCGTCCGTCATTGCTCCCACTCAAATCAAGCTCTATCTACTTGATATGAATTCTGCTGGTCAAACTGTCAATCCGTTCCGTCTACCTTGTAGATCTCGTTGATACGAATCCAACAAAAAAAACGGAGCGCAATTCTGAGTCCGGATGGCTTCAGAGATCAAGAAACAATTCTGGCCCTTGAATCCGGTCAAACTGGATGGTTGACCGTACTGCTTCAGGATGACGTCAGCGTCTGCTGACTACTGGGCTTCTCCTTCACGGACTGGGCCGGGTCAGACCTGACCTGGACTGGAACCTGGCCTGGACGCTGACCCAAGAACTACTGGGCTTCTGGAGTGGGTCAGGTCGGACCTGACCTGAACCAACCCGGGCCCAACTGGGTCTTCTTCCTCCCTTTCTCTGTTTCAGAACAGAGCTGTAGCCCAGGTCACTGTCTTCTTCTTCAGCGGCGACGGCGGGCAGGTAGCCGGACTGCGAAGCGGCGACGACGGCACGGCGATGGAACAACGGCGACGGCAACGTGCAGGGATGGACGGAGGGAGATCGTCTGTTGACGATGGGCGACGGGCGGCGAAAACAGCAGCAAAAGCCTTCTCCGACGCAGGCGATGGACGGCGTACTGCGACGGGGACAGAAGGCGGCAGCGGTCCAGCAGTTCCGGCGATCGATCCCCGTGATGGAGACGGTGCGGACGGCAAGTGCGTGGCCCACTTGTTTGATCAAGAAGACCTCTGATCGTCGATTTGCAACAGTGCACAAACCTTTTTTTTTTTTTCTTTTCCTTCTCCGGTGAAGACGACAAGGGACGGTGACAGCAGCTCTGTCCCTTCCGGTTCCGACGACTGCGCTGTGGCTGCGGTTTCCTTCTTCTCCGGCAGCGACTGTGGCTGTGAAACCGTCTGTAGGTTCCAACACACACGGTTGCAGATCGACGATCCTCCGTGCACAGTGGCCCACCGAGATTTGCGAATCAAGAGATCAAGATGATCTCTTCTCCAATCTCGATCCTGATCGAGCGCGAAACCCTCGTGCTCTGATACCAGTTGTTAGGGATCTCAAGAACACACGCACGATCTAAGAACAACAATCAATCAATCACACAATCACACGATCAAACCACGAGACACAGATTTACGTGGTTCGGCAAGATTGCCTACATCCACGGGAGATTCACGCCGTTCACTATTATTGGATATTCCCACAAGAGTACAAGCACTCACTGTCTCTCTCGTTCTCTCTCAATATTCACCGTAATAACAATGCTCTCACCACCCAGTATAAATACATGAAACCCTAAACCTCTAGACAACCACAACCGTCGGATCTGGCCTCATAACAGATGGTCCAGATTACACCGACACATTACAGATATACCCCTGTAATTAAGTAAGAAGGTCTAAATCGGGCTTCACCAACCCATCACTAATAACCAACGAAACACAAGTAATTTTCGTTTTGTAGATTCCATCTCAATAGGAACCTGATGAGTTGATCTACCTACAAATCTTGCCTTGACTGCTATATCGGCAGATTTCTTGGTTGGTTAGATATAAATATAGAAATGTCAGCTCAATTGAACTAACCCATTTCAAAATAGGGCTGATGGAAAGGATAGAAGGAACACAAGCTCAAGTTATCGTTTAGACTCACAACTAGTTGATATTATTACCAAAGCCTTAAGTCATCCTTGACTTGAGGCTTGTTGGGCAAGCTGGGCAATTGTGCCATCTAAATATGCTTTAGCTCGAGGGGGAGTATTGTAGAAAAAGAGTTACCTTTTGTTTTCTTGTTCTTGCAAAGGAGGCAGAGTGTGCCATGCTTCTATGCGCTTCCTGGGTCGCCTGGTAGCTTCGGCTGACGCTGTATTGAGCTAAGACCAGGTTGACCAACACTCCAATATACAATCACAGTCAAAATGTAGGATCTGATCACCTGGGACCTATGCATGAGTTTAAAAGAAATTGTACAATAAACCTCGTGTAAGATAAACATTCTTCATGTAAATCACGGCCTCGACGTTATAATTCATCTCATTAGATCATGACACTATCTGTCCAGGGTGATAAGTTAAATTGAACAATAAACAAACCAAACAAGAGATGAAACTATTTGGGAGTGGCCTAAGTCCTTCCACCTCAATATAGAAGAAAACTTGCCTCTAGTGTCCTCTCGAATTCCCATAGAAAAATGTCACACCAACTTCAAAATCTAGCAACTGCATTCTAATTCCATGTTTTTCTAGAAAAAAGAAAAAGAAAAAAAGAAGGCAGTTGCAAAATTAAGCTAGCCCATCTAAGTGAGGAAATGAGAAGTTTAAAGGAAATCTCTCTAGATACTCACTACTTTCTCTAATAGCGAGAACGTTGTATTGAAACTATCTTTAAACAAAAGTTATTCGAGGAAATAAATTGTTCTCTAAGACTATAACTATTGGATGAGAATTTATTATGCTTTCCAAATGAGAATCTACATTATAAATGCATGGTTATTTTTTCCCTTCTAAAAGTTATTGTAGCTAAATCTAGATGGTTTAATCTGTGCATGTAGGAATTGGCTCAATTCTACTATTTCTACTCTTTGGAAGCAATTGGACGTCATATTGGATGTGGAGGAAAATGAAGAGCATTAAACTCAAGGAGAAGTTCTTTCAACAAAATGGAGGTTTATTGTTACGGCAAAAGATTTGTTCTCGTAAAGGCGATACATTTAAAATCTTTACCATTGAAGAGTTAAAAAGAGCAACAAATAATTTCAATGTTAGCACAGTTGTTGGGGAAGGAGGTTATGGTATTGTTTACAAAGGGATTTTACCAAACAACAAAATAATTGCCATTAAGAAATCAAAATTAGTGGATGCAAGTCAAATTGAGCAGTTTATCAATGAGCTTGATATTTTGTCTCGCATCAACCATAGGAACGTGGTGAAGCTCTTGGGATGTTGTTTAGAGTACCAAGTTCCTATTCTAGTTTATGAATTTATCTCCAATGGAACCCTCTACCACCACATCCATATGCCAAAACATTTTTCATTGATTTCATTAGAGAACTGGATAAGGATTGCCGCTGAAATAGCTGAAGCATTGGCCTACTTGCATTCTGCCACATCCACGACAATCGTCCGTAGAGATGTCAAGTCTTCTAACATACTCCTAGATAATAATTTCACTGCCAAAGTATCTGACTTTGGAGATTCTAGATTGGTGCCTATTGATCAAACTCAAATAACAACATTGATGCAGGGAACTTGGGGATACTTAGACCCAGAGTGCTTCCCAACCGGTAAGTTAACAGCTAAAAGCGATGTGTAGAGTTTTGGCGTAGTTCTTGTGGAACTCTTAACAGGAGAGAAGCCTGTGTGTTTGAACAGGACCGAAGAAGAGAGGAATCTAGTTATATACTTTTTCCATGCGATGAAAGAAAATCAATTATTTGAAATATTGGAGGAGCGGGTTCGAAGTGAGGGTTCAGAAGAACAACTCTTAGCCATTGCTCGACTTGCTGTGAGATGCTTGAACATTAAAGGAGAAGAACGACCCACAATGAAGGAGGTGGCGGTGGACCTACAAGGGCTGAGAGGGTTTCAAGGCCATCCTTGGGATAACGAAAAGGAGACTTGAGAGGCTGTCGTCTGAAACATCTCAAGGTTGTGTTGAAGATGCCCGTGAGACATATAGCATGAAGAACAACCAAGTACAATTAGTGAACCGACGATCACTTTGATTAGATTGAAGGTTCCAACTTCCAAGTACCATTTAGTGAAAATATAGGGCATTTCATCAAAATTAGTTAAATTCTTGTCTTTGGCGTTTGAACAACTTTTCTTTTCTGTTATTTCTTTGTTTTTTTATCTATATATAGAAATGTAAGTTTACTTAGGTTAAAATCTATAAACCCATCCACATAATCCGACAAAACTACAATGGCTGTCGTTACATGTGGGGAGGTGGGCCTAAATAAAAACATAACGCCCATTGGTTCTTTCTGAGAATAGAATTCAGACCCAAATAAATGGAGCTGAGTTAAGAAGAGCTGATGGCACAGTGGAAGGAGTTCCTTAATTCCTAATTCAAGAGATTGTAAGTTCAAGTCACGTTACGAATATAAAAAAGAAAAAAGAAAAAAATCTGGGCTTCAGGTGACGCTATACGGGCTTGAGTCCAGCCCATTAAGTAATGACAAACCCCACAGTGGTACTGGTGCAGCTTGTGGGCTAATTTCTTGCGCCTTCAATTACTGATAGGCTTAGTCCACAAGGCTTGAGAGTTTACCTAAAGTACTCTTCTTTGATTGTGATTAAAGTCATCTTTTGAGTGCCAGAAGTCCCCTAATTATTCTTATTGATGGGCCCCACCATGTCAAATTTAAGGTTCAAAATTCAGTTATGAAACAAATCTCGAGTCTAAGAAGCATATAGGGAATTCAATTCAGCTTATGAAACAGATCCTCAGTTCTAAATTTTAAACGCTCTGTGACCTTGTCTGGTTTAACCCAACGCCCAAATTCATTCCAACATCAACCCTTGACCCCTTATGAACATGTAGACTTCTTAAGGAAGGGTGGCTCTTTGGCATTGCTTATTTAAGGGAGTTGGAGACCCTTGATCATCATCCAGCAGATCTAGCATTCATAGAAAGTTCATGTGGTCTATTACCTTCGGAATACACAAAGGTAGTCGGAGTAGAGACATCGACCCATCTGTAACCAGCAATGGCAACAAATGCCGCTCGATCCGTCTCATTTCCTACAACAACTTCACATTGTCATGGTTGGAAGTTTATGCACAAGAGGAAAAGACAGTAACAAAAGATGAAAAAGAAGCCATTGAGCTAAATTACGTATGTGAACTATAGAACTACAGGACCATTTAGCTTAGCCTCTTTCGGCTACGGGCGATAAGTTTTAAGTCTTAATAAATGTAGGTTGAAACACTAGGTTTTAACGAATGCAATGTACAACAAAAGAGGAATGCTCAGCTTGGGGTTAGACACCGATATCACCTGGCCGGCTTCCATCTGTTGTACAATATTTATAAAAGAGCCAGTGGCATATTGCTTTGTTTTCGTTTTTGCTTTTACTGGAATGACTTTGCACTGGCTTGTTCGAGTGTTTTTATGGTTTCTATTATCAACAACAATATCATCATCCTCATCTTCTTCCATGAATTCCAACTGCCAAAGGACATGCGGCAGCATTAGCATTCCTTACCCGTTTGGCATGGGACAAGATCCCACCTGTTACAGAAACGAAGCTTTCAATGTAACATGCCTCGACTCTTTTACACCCACAAAAGCACTTGTGGGAGATCTGTTGGAGGTGTTGGACATATCATTGCAAGGGTAGTTGAGATACAAATTTTCCATAGGTATGGATTGTGTTGAGGTTAACATTTACCCTCGCTCCTGAGCGATCATAATTGTGGTTGAGCCTTTGCTCTCACCATAAAATTGTTGTTGTGCTATTTCCTATCACAAATTGGTTTTGGGATAAGCGGTACCTCAATGGAGTGTAAGATCATACAAGTGGTCTCAGAGCCTGGTAGGTCAGGTGTTTGAATCAAGGAACACGCATTTTGCGAGTTCGCAGCAGGCGTTGTTGCGGGTGTGCCGTTGAGGGAGGGATTGTTGAGGTCAACGTTCACCCTTACTTCTGAGCGGTTATAATTGTGGTCGAGCCCTCGTCCTCACCATAAAACTGTTGTTGTTCCGTTTTCTATCACCAATTGGTTTTGGAATAAGTGGTCGTCCTCACCATAAAACTGTTGTTGTGCCGTTTTCTATCACCAATTGGTTTTGGGATAATGGTACCTCAATTGAGTGTAAGATCCTACAGGTTGTTACTGCGAATCACGCAATCAAACCTACAATGAACGGGGTGGCTTTTATGTGTCCCAATCGGGCCTTTTAGGGTACTCGACAGGTTTTGGAAGCAGTCCTTATACCTTCTCCAATACACGCAATAAATTCACTACCATTGGATGCGACACCATGGCCTATTTGAAGGGTACAAGGCATGGGGATAATAATGCAACCTTTAGAACTGGATGCGTACGTGTCGTCTTGCTCAGACACTGCTAGTGCCATAAACGGGTCCTGCACTGGAATCAGCTGCTGCCACTCCCCCATCCCAGAAGGTTTCGAGGATTTCGAAGTGGACATCGAAAGCTCCAGCAACCACACGAGAGTGTGGAGCTTCAATCCATGCAGCTACGCCTTCGTCGTCGACCAAGACTTCAACTTAAACTTCACTGCGTCCTGCATCTTCAAAACTAATTTTCGGGACCGAAATGAAGAAGTGCCAGTGGTGATCGACTGGGTGGCAGCGTTGAATGAGACATGCCAAGAAGCTACAAGGAAGAAGCTGGACTACGCATGTCTTAGCTAGTGAGAATAGCTACTGCTACAATACTAGTACCAATGGCCCCGGGTATCGTTGCAGATGCTCTCCTGGTTACGATGTGAATCCTTATGTGCATGGAGGATGTCAAGGTATGATACCACCTAAAATCCTTCTTGTTACCCCTGCTTTAAAATCCTCTCAGAAAACAAATCCTCTGATATCATTACGTTTGTAAACAGGAAGGTTCCGTGTCAGAACCATACTAGTCCCGTCTCATACTCGGAACCTGTTTTATTGGTTCCATACCCATTTTTTATAAGAGGACCCGAATCCGGTTCCAAAATCGGTTCTTCGGACCAAAATCGAGTTCTAAAACAAGTTCTAACCTCTTCTACTTTTTTAAAAAAAAATATATATTATTATTAAGGACATCATTCAGCTGATAACATTGCATTAAGTTTATGACCTCCACGATTAAATATAAAAATATCCAACAAAAGTTGATTTTGAGGTATAGTTTGCCACATGAAAGACTCATATGATAGGTCCGGGGTTCACGGGTCGGAATCTGTATGGACCAAGAACCGGACCCATATATCAATCAGAACCTAAATTGGGTTATGGACTAGACTCATTTATGAATCGGAGCCTAAAATAAGTTCCAAACCCAATTTTTTATATGTCAAAAGCTTAGGATAATCAGATAATCGGATACCCATTTTCATTGCAATATATCAAAAGCAAAATTGTCATTTTCACAATCCTTTTTATTGTACAAACCAATCAGGAATCTCTTAGATATCAACACTTCTAAGATAAAAGTTTAGTCTTAGGGCACTTGTATGGGGTTAAGTATAGGACCATAATACGACAATGGACATTCATTGGGCTTTGGTCTTAAGCCCAACGCACTCTTAATGGGCTCCTTTGTGTCTTACATTGATATGTACGTGTGCAACGTAAACCATAGATATGTTTAAACAAGGGGGGCGCAAACCCTAAAGTCTTGTGATCATCCCGTGTGTAAATGGTTGGGAAGGATCATATGGTGGGCCCGTTGGAAGCTCTCAACATAATTCGGTTAAAGATAAATGCATAGAAATATTTGCCTTCAAACAATGTAACATTTAACATATAGCACATATATCTTAAAGAAAGAATGAATTTTTATGACATTCTTATATTCTTTTATCATGAGTTCTGACAAAGTTCTACCGCCCGAGAAACATGAGATACCCTAATGGTAAGGTTGTCTCATCTCATACAACTGCCAAGGGGTTGATCTCTAGACAGGCAAGTAGTCTCATAGGTTGTGTACCACCACTTAACTCATCTAGCAAAAAAAAAAAAAAAAAAAAAAAATCCTACAGCGAGGAACCGAGTTCAATTATACTAATGGGCATGTAAAAGGGCAAGAGTTGAGCCTTCCCAGTCCCACTGTCAAAATGGGCGGAACAGGATACGGGACTATTGTCCGTTTCATCTTAGGCATATGGACTCCTCGGTTGTAAATAAACTTAGGCTGGGACATAGGTGAGTCCAACCCAAGTTCGGCC
Source organism: Persea americana (assembly GCA_029852735.1). Lineage (NCBI taxonomy): Eukaryota > Viridiplantae > Streptophyta > Magnoliopsida > Laurales > Lauraceae > Persea > Persea americana. Next base: position 91,680,104 of record CM056810.1, read on the forward strand.
CATAGGCTTAGATTTCTTTGAATGCCTACACCTATGCCTGCATGGGACTCCATGCCCCAATATTTCTTATTGGATCAAGTGAGCATTCACATGGCTCTTGCGGCTACACGTGCTGCCCTTGATGACAACCTCTCTTTCACCCGAGAAAGCCCATGCACAAAGACTGGGCCTAATCCTCTTTCCTTCTAGTTTTTCTTTTACTTTTACTAAATTGTAATTATACCTTTTTTTTTATCTCCCGCAGTGAGAAGCTTCGAGTTTTGGCCTGTTTAATGTTTAGGCCTATATATATCTAAAATTTTGGCCTGTTTAATGTTTAGGACACACTTGAATTAACTAATAAAAGGCCTGAAGCCTGGCTGGGACGGCTCAGCTCGATAAGTAGTGTTTGTAGTTTAGTGATTTGTTTTCCCCAACGAGTGATACAAAGCCCTGCACAGCTTGACTTGATTGATGAAATGGGTGGCTCAGGCTAGGCACGAACAGCCCATGTCGGGCTTTGGCTGCATATGGCCTATATTTATAAAGTCAGGTCGAGCCTTGATACCCCTCAGCCATGATCCTGTTCATCTCTGACTATTGTCACAAATATCAAGTCAATCTACCATGAAGTCATTTTACACTTATGAGAATATGCCTCTTGTGACTTAATCAATGCCTTTGAATTAATGGATTGGATGTTTGCCTTTTACATGTGATAGGAAAATGGGTTTTACATATGTAAACACCCCATATGCAAATAACATACATGAGAACTGCATCACCTTGTTTGTCAAAATCACCATTTTCATAGATTTTTTGGATTTTTTTCACAAATTTCTCAAAAACCCATAAATAAATAAGACATAAACTTATGTCTTGATCAAGAATACAATAATATAGAAGTACAAGAAATTAAATATTTAGGTTGGGATTTTTTGAAGTTCTTTTACAAACTTCTCAAGATACATGAATATTTTAATGGTGATATAATACATCTTATTAGGGTTCCTTAGCCCTATAAAGAAGATGAATGACTTGGAAAAAGGAATATGGAGTCCACAAAAGTGAGAAAAAATGTGGTTGATGGGTTTGAATCCCAACCTCCTTATAGGCCGACCGCACTATACTACTGCTGACTATAGTGCCATATATGATGGTTTACCACGTCTATTCAGGTTTATAAATGAGATGTTACCTCATTTACTTATCATTTTTACACCTCATTTACAAAACATATGAGTAAATGAGCGTAAACAAACATGCTGATGTGTAACCGATATATATATATGTACATCATTTACATATATAAATGAGTGCAAACAAACATCCCCTAGGTGCCATCAAGCATATACGCTTGAAAATAATTTTGCTTTGAGTTCAGCTATGAATGTAGCTACTTATCGTTAACATTGTGATATATTCAACATGAGCTAAAGAGAGAAATCAAGTAATGATATACAACTAAGTCCCAACACTATCAAGGTGGAGTAGTGTTGACACCTTAGTATCACATACATATCCAATTATCAATCCCTGAATCTTCTTGCTTAATGAGTAGCCCAATATATATATATATATATATATACACACACTAATTAGGTGCTAATAAAAATTTCTCAAAATTATATAAGCTTGGTGCATGTATGACTTTAGGAGCTCATTTCCAAAAGGAATTTAGTAGATCTTGATTTTTTCCTTTCCAGCTTATAATCAAGTCCTATTTTGGATTTCTATGCAGATGTTAATGAGTGCATGGATAAAGACAACAATAATTGCAAGGAGATTTGCAAAAATTTACCAGGGAGTTATGACTGCACTGGCCCAAAGGGTTCCTTCCTACGGCGATGGTAGGATCAATGGAACTGGCTGTACTTCATATGCAAAAAAGGATCTCCAGTGCTAAAGATTATTTTAGGTAATATTCTCTATACGTATTACAAAAAAGTAGGATTTTCGTAGAGGGTTCTGATGTTCTATGATGGAATGCAAAGTGGGGAGCTGGGCAGCCCATCGTGGATCCCAATTCATCTTTATAGATTTGGACCGGGATGTGACTCGCAATCTGTGTGTTGTATCTAGATCTGTATTTGAGATCCCCCAAAGTAATACCCAACAAAAGCAAGTGCTTTTACTTTTGTAGATTCTATTTTAATAGGGACTTGTTGAATGGATCCACGTACATATCTTGCTTTTACTATGGCTCACTTGTGCCCTCGGCCATCGATGCTTGTGCACGTGATGTTTATTTGGGTGGGCTAGGCTAATCAAATCATAAAAACATGGTCAGTTTTTGTGGAGTTTATTTGGCTGGGCTAGGCTTATATTTGAAATTTATAAAGGGGAAGGCCATTCCTAGCCAATTTAGTTGTCAATTCAAATCGAAAGCCCAGCTTGCAAAAAGTAAAATTATTGCCAAAAATCTCGTCTGGGCAAGCCAAGCTTGAGCTAAGTTCAGGTTGACCCAACACCTCGATGAACAATCATAGTAAAATGTTGGATCCGACTTGGGACCTATGCATGACTTCAAAGGAAATTCCACAATAACCCTCATCTGTAAGATACGCATCCTTCATGTCACAGGCCGCATTTTGGATAAATCACAGTCTCGGCATTTAAATTCATCTCATTAGATGACACTATATGTCCAGGGTGATTGTTAAATTAAACATTAAACAAACCAAACAAGTTAGCAACTACATTCTAAATACATGTTCTTTGTTAGAAAGAAAAGGATGGTAGAGGAAAAAGCAAGCCCTTAAAGCCCATCCAATTGTCTTACTCAAAAAAAAGTCCATCTAAGTGAGAAAATGAGAGATCTGTAATCTCTTAGGAGTATCACCACTTTTCTCTAATTGTGATTGTACAATTTATATGGATTTAAAAGTTTTAGTAGAGCAATCTAAGGAGACTGTTAGATTGAAACTATTTAAACAAAAACTATTTGAGCAAAAAGAATTCTAAGATAATAACTATTGCATGATAACTAATTATGCTTTCCAAATAAGGATCTAAATATTGAATGCATGGTTGTTTTTCCCCCTTCTAAAAGTTATTGTAGCTAAATCTAGACAGCTTAATTTGTGCATGTAGGAACTGGCTCAATTCTACTATTTCTACTCATTGGAAGCACATGGGCATATAGGATGTGGAGTAAAAGGAGTATTAAACTCAAGGAAAAATTCTTTCAACAAAATGGAGGCTTATTGCTATAGCAAAAGATTTGTTCTCGTAAAGGCGATACATTCAAGATCTTCACCATTGAAGAGTTAAGAAGAGCAACAAAAAATTACAATTCTAACACAGTTGTTGGGCATGGAGGCTGTGGTATGGTCTACAAAGGGATTTTACCAAACAACAAAATAATTGCCATTAAGAAATCCAAGTTATTCGATGCGGGTCAAATTGAGCAGTTTATCAATGAGCTTGATATTTTGCCTCAGACAAACCATAGGAACGTGGTGAAGCTCTTGGGACGTTATTTAGAGGACCAAGTCCCTATCCTAGTTTATGAATTTATCTCCAATGGAACCCTCTACCAACACATTCACAAGGCAGAACATTTGCCATCGACCTCATTAGAGAATCAATTAAGGATATCGCTTAAACAGCAGAAGCATTGGCTTACTTGCATTCTGCCACATCCACACCAATCGTCCATAGAGATGTCAAGTCTTTGAACATACTCTTAGACAATAATCTCACTACTAAAGTATCCAACTTTGGGGTTTTGAGATTGGTGCCTATTGATAAGACTCATATAACCACATTGGTGTAGGAACTTGGGGATACTTAGACCCAAAGTGCTTCTCAACTGGTAAGTTAATGGATAAAAGTGATGTGTATAGTTTTGGTGTAGTTCTTGTCACGCCTCACCCTACATGCATGCATGATATTGTTCGCTTATCAAAAAGCCTCATGCAAAGTAAGGATATAAGCTCTATATATAATCTCATTCACATCACCCCCCTTAGGGCTACACGTCAATGTACTTGCCGGCTCTCTTGGCCCGCTCATATGGAAACTTGCCTACTTGCACTAGATCACGGCGGTAGGGGACTTACACTCGAACTAGTCGAGAGTCGGCTTTGATACCATTTGTTACGCCCCACCCTACACGCATGCATGATATTGTTCGTTTTGGCTCACGGGTTTCATGGTTTTGTTTTTTATGGGCCTCAACCCATCAAAAGGCCTCATGCAAGGTAAGGGTATAAGCTCTACATATAATCTCATTCAGTTTCCTCTCTATAGTTGATGTGGGAATTGGGGGCGTCACAATTCTTGTGGAACTATTAATGGGAGAAAAGCTTGTATGTTTGGATAGGACCGAAGAAGAGAAGAATTTGGCTATATACTTTGTTCATGCGATGAAAGAGAACCGATTATTTGAAATGTTAGAGAAGTGGGTTCAAAGTAAGGGTTTAGAAGAACAACTCAAGGCCATTGCTCAACTTGCCATGAGATGCTTAAACTTTAGGGGAGAAGAACGACCCACTATGAAGGTGGCTGCAGATCTACAAGGGCTAAGAGGGTTTCAAGACCATCCTTGGGTCAACAACAAGGAGACTTCAAGGGGTTTCTATGTGAAACATCCCAAGGTTTTAGGTTGTGTTGAAGATGCTCGTGGGCAAATAGCCATTTCATTTCAACATAGAGATTGGGGGTCAAGACTTTTCACTCACTTTGAGTATAGATAGAAGGGTTCCAATTAGTGAATAGTATGGGGCTACTATATCTCATGAAAATTAGTTAAGTTCTTGTATGGAGTGTTTGAACAAGTTTTCTTTTTCTCTTATTGCTGTTTTTTTATCTGCATTTAGAATTGTAAATTTTGTATTTTTAAATAATGGATACTTTTGTTTCGTACCCCAGCCTAGGAGGTTGGAAACCAAGAAAGCTCATTCAAGTGGAAAGAGGGAGCTCATACCGTAGGAAGGAGAGCCTACACGTGTGTGAAGAGGAGACCCATATATGTGAAAATAGTGGCGTACCCAAGAATCGATTTCCGGACAGCTGGATAACATGCGCGGTTCCCAACCGAGAAACCCCTATCTTTTTAGTTCTTATTAGGTAAATGACTTAAAGCCCCACCACAAAGGTGCAACAGTGAACACCTTGCACTGTGCCCATGGGCTTTAGTCAACACAACTTTTTCTATTTAAGCCTAAATTCTATACTCATTCGACTAATAGGCTTTCCTGTTTTAGCACAAACCGCATTTTAGCTACATCAATTGTTTAAGCCCCAGTGAGCTCATCCTTATGCAAAAACGTTGTGCACCGTCTCTTAGTGGTAGCTCGGCTGGTTAGAAATATTGGTGTGAGTAGAGTGCATGTGTTCGAATTTCCAATGCAGCAGGAAAAAAAAAAATGTGTTTCTTGTCATAGCATGATGGCTCCCACATTAAGTCCACTCAACACATTAAGCCCCTTAAGCAGGGGTCATTATTATTTCATTCTTGCTTTATCATTATGATTTCAATTTGAAGGTCTGACTCAACTTGGATTTAAATTCAGCTGATGTATGCTAGAAAATTTCTTTGAGAAGAATATGATGGTTAATCGCCTCTCAAAGGTTTTAAAAGTAGGTTTTCATTCTCCCATTATAGAGCTGGACCTCACATACAGTCCCCTGGTTTTCTATTTTGGCAGAAATTTCTTGAGAATCAAAATCCATAATGGGCCGAGACATTGGCCCATCCAAGTCCAGCCCAGTTGAGACATCAATGAAAAATCGTGACCCGAGTAATAACAAAGAAAAAAATCCACTCGGCCGTGTAACTTTCCCATTCGCTTTAAAATAGCAAACAGGAGAGTTCCAAAACCCTAGATCAAAGTGATATAGAGATCTTCTTCAAGGGTTTTTCTTCGCTAGCCACACCTTGAAGAGATCTCTCTGAAACCTTCGATTCGTCGGAGGGTCTTGATCTGAAATCGATAAAAAGACATCTCAGAAAGCCATTGCTCGCCCTTCATCGGCTCTTGGCTCGCTATGATGCCTACATCTTCTTCTTCTGTTTTACTTTTTCTGTTTTTGTTATTTGAATGATTCTTAACAGGACCGGATCTGGAAAGGGAAAGAATAGTTTCCCATGTCTAATCCTCAGTTTGTTGAGATGAGATATTTTTTTTCTCTCTTATAGAAATGATCTTCATTTTTTTTTTTTATTCATTAAGTTGATTCTCTGGTTTTTATTTTCCGTGATTTTATTTGTTTATTTATATTTTGTGTGATTTTATTATTAACATGTTTTTTGTGGCCAACTACTAAAATACATTATTTGTTTTTTGTTTTTGTTTTTTTTTCTATGAGTAAAATATATCAATTTACACAGAGTCCAAATGTAAGAATGAAAATCAATTTCAATTGTTGGTATATTTATTTATTTATTTTGGTGGGGAATTTCAATTGTTGATTTGTGGTCATGATTTGTAAATGCTCAATTTGTTGCCTTCTTGGCCCTATGAAGTGTACAGGCCATTTCTAAATAATTGGCCCCTATGCCAACCTCTGTTATCCATGGAGGTATCACCTTACTCTATCATGAGTACCTAAAAATGCCACAAAATGTTCCCTTACACATAATGGTACACCTGATCAATGGCCGCGCCCATCTTACATAAACCACCAGCCTTTAGCATTGAACCCTAAACACAGCCAAGCACCTTACAACGCTACGCAGTTGTTGCTCCGACAGCAGCAATTAAAAGACACTAGCTTGAAAGCCCCTGCGATGAAGGGTTAAATATTATTCAAATGTTAGCATTCAAATTAATTATCAACTAATAAAAATGGTCGGAAATCATTTAATTATTATCAAATAAAAATTAGATCGTTTTTTTTTTTTTTTTCCTTTAATTCATGCATGTGTTTCAATTTTGAAAAGATGGTTTTTATTTGAGTTTAGTTTTCGACTTTAATCGGTTATGGGGTATCCTCTGCTACTAAAATTTTATGTTAAATTGAGTCATGGCAGAAAGAGAGAGAGAGAGAGAGAGAGAGGAGGCAAATTTTTCATAGTCAAAGGCTGAACCAAACTGTACTGCCATTTGTGAGGCAAATGGCCCTACCTAATACATAAAAAATCAGTCTAACATGACATTTCTAAACATCTGATCTTGTGTGATATAATGCACAATCAAAACCAATTCGTATTGACTATCATAAGATCACTTTTAGATTAGATGGTTAGAAATATCTAATGAAACTATTTAGAGGAAGCCACTGATGATCTGCTGGTGAACTTGAGGTTCTCTTGAAAATTCATTTGTAATGCCAAAACAGTTTTTATGGGCTGGGCTGGGCCAGGGCTGCTGAAGATCAGTCCACATATTTAGTATGGGCTAGAGCAGGGCTGCCTTTTTATTTTTTTGTTGGAGGACCAGGGTTGCATTTGTAAGCCCACAAGGGCCACAACCCAACGTATGTAGCTGAATAGTAAAATTGGTCACTGCACTATCTGCCCAGCATATTTAACACAGAGATGTGTATATTTTGCCAACAGGAAGATACTGGAAGTGGCATACCGGTCCAGTGGGTCCACTTAGATGGATAGGGTGGTTAAAACTGGATCCCGTGACAATTGGTAGGGCCCCAAAATTATAGTGTTGGGCTGTGGATTGAAAGCCCGAGTTGACTCAGCCAGGTGGTGGGCTTTCCCTGGAAAGGTGGAAAAAAACAAATGGAGCTCCTTCCCTCTCTTTGTTGGTGCCATATCTTGAACCCATGACTTGATGGTAAACAATACGTTTTAACCATCTTGACAGGGTAGAGATCTGCAGCACTTGAATTCATATTCACTCTTTTAAAAACTATCAATGGTACCAGGCCTACCAACCACACCGCCCAGTCGCCGATTCCTTCATCTGAAGAATAAAAAGGCTTTTCTGCCACGAATGTTGCCAACCATCCATCAAGCAACATATGTTGTGTAGTGTGTAGGATATCGATATGCATGACCCCAGGTTATTTTCATCCCTTTCTTCTCTCTCATACGGTCAAACTGTATGCACCTTTCTCTGAAGAGAATAATTTCCTTTGTATGTAAATTGTAAAGTACATGTCTCATTTGGTATCATTTGATTCAATTGTAAATTTCATAATTTCAGATCAAATAGGTAAAAATGTCTACAATGTTGGTGATATTCATCTTCCCTAATCAACAGTCCATCTATGTGAGAGGGCCAGTAGGCCCCGCAAAGATAGCAGGCGGATGTCCATTCAACTAATTTTATATATATTTTTTCTGGTGGGCTGCAACCAAGAGGTCATCTATGAATCTGATAGGGCAGTAAGCCTCACAGGACATCAGGTGGCCCAGCTGAAAATCCATTTGTCCCTCGTCTAAGTTTTAGTGGTTTTTCGCCCTAAAAGGAGGTATGGGTTTTATAGTTCAATACATGAGCCATAGGCATAATAATCATCAGTAATATACTGTATAAGCCACTGAATCCTTTTAAAATTAGCTGAGAAAACAGAACTGAGTCAAATGAAAAATAGATGAATAAAATAGATACTGAAAATTTTCTCCTCACCATTTTTGTTTCTGATCTTCCATTATTACTTAAAATTTTCAAATATTCTTCAATTACCCTTTTGATCCATTACAACCCTTCAAGATCTACTTGAGAAGAGAAGACAAGTCAGCTAAACCTACTTTACACTCTTTCTTTCTCTTATGTAATCAGCCCTATCAGCTGTAAGACAGTGGTGCTTTGTTGCTCTTTCCTTTGAGGTCTTTTTCTTCCTCTCTTTGGCCTCCTTTCGCTGCTGTTTCTTTTTCCTTTTTCTCTTCTCAATTCAATTTGAAATTCAGCAAAAAAAAAAAGTCAGCTAAACTTCAAAGACCAATCTTCAATCTCCATCTTACAATTACCATTCTTAAATATTATTAATATTCTTAGGAACTCTTAATTAAACAATGAAAACACATCTCACAACCATGACAAAATCAAACCAGCTGAGACATAATTTTGACAAAATTGATCAATGATGACAGCCAAATAATAGTAATTAATCCATTAAAACCAAACATCATTAAACAAGAATTTCATAAAAACAAAGAGAGAACTTCAATCTGCACTCACTATACATTCCCACTGTACGCAAATTTGTTCTTTATTTCAAACACATGCTTTGCATTTAACAACTGAGGCCTCCCCTTCATCCAATATAAAATATATTTTTATATTTTTACTAAAATCACTTTGATTGGCAGTCAAATTTTATAAAAAGTAACTACTCTCTATTTTTTTTATGACATATTTAACCTTGAGAAAAACTTAAATGGGCCATCTTCGCTTTAAAAGATAAAATGACTGTTTTGCCCATAGATTATTCATACATAATTAGCTATATTGGACCATCATTTTCGCCCAAAGATTAAAATATAGCTTTGCATAGTTTTTGTGGGCCCGACGTTCCAGCTGTGTGCTTTTATTTATATGATTTTAGCTCCCCACCGACAAGAGCTTATCAATACAAGGGTGACCTTGGGAATACAATTCAAGAAGGTGGGACCCATTTCACGGGCATCAGCACATTGAAGGCCTTGCAATTAGAACTTTCCGGTAGGGATACGTGGGTGGTGGTGGTTTTCCTGTTAAGATTGGGTGGGAGAGTCCTCATCCCCTCTTTTAATGTAAAAAGAGAGATTGTTTTATCCACTCTCGCTTCTGATCAGCCATAATTATGGTCGAATTCTTGCCCTCACCATATAATTACTGTTGATGTCAATGTCTATCATCGCTCTTGAGCGGTCATAATTGTGGCTAAGCCATCACCTGAAAATTTAATGACATTTTAATCATAAATTATTTTCAAATTCAATTCATTGGCAGTGAGGGTTCGGGTGAAATTTTAACTAAAGAGTTAGACCAAATTTTCTTATAAATTTTTATTTAACCATCTTGAAATTTAGTGACATTTTAACTATAAATTATTTTCAAATTCAATCCAACAGCAGTGAGGGTTCGAGTGAGTCTAAAAGTATATCTCTAACCAAATCATGAAAGAGGCTACTTTGATGAAAGGTGGTCTCAAGTGAACCAATTGATGGGTTGGTGAAGCCTGATTTAGACCTTATTTAATTACAGGGGTTTATCTGTAATGTGTCGGTTTAATCTGGACCATCTGTTATGAGGCCAGATCCGACGGTTGTGGTTGTCTAGAGGTTTAGGGTTTCATGTATTTATACTGGGTGGTGAGAGCATTGTTATGATGGGGAAACTGAGAGAAAACGAGAGAGACAGTGAGTGCTTGTACTCTTGTGGGAATCTCCAATAATAGTGAACGGCGTGAATCTCCCGTGGATGTAGGCAATCTTGCCGAACCACGTAAATCTGTGTCTCGTGGATTGACTGTGTGATTGATTGATTGTTTCTCGTAGATCGTGCGTGTGTTCTCTCGATCCCTAACAACTGGTATCAGAGCATAGGGTTTCGCGCGCGATCAGGATCAGATTGGGTTTAATCCCGGAGAAGAGAGATCATCTTGCTCTCTTAAGTCGCAACACGGTTGCAAATCGACGATCACTGATCAAACCAGTGGGCCACGACTTGCTGCTGCCCATATCGCCGTCGCCGGGGGTTCTGTTGCTGCCCAGATCGCCGTCGCAGCCATCGCCGGACGCTGCCATCGTCCGTCGCTGCCCGTCCGGCATCGTCGGAGAAGCCACAGCTGCTGATTGTCGTCGGGAACGGAAGAAAAACCAGACGATCCTAACACAGACGATCACCCTCCGTCCATCCCTGCACGACCGCCGTCGCCGCTGTTCCGTCGCCGTGCCGTCGCCGCCGCCTCGCAGTCCGGCTACCTGCCCGCCGTCGCCGCTGAAGAAGAAGACAGTGACCTGGGCTACAGCTCTGTTCTGAAACAGAGAAAGGGAGGAAGAAGACCCAGTTGGGCCCGGGTTGGTTCAGGTCAGGTCCGACCTGACCCACTACAGAAGCCCAGCAGTTCTTGGGTCAGCGTCCAGGCCAGGTTCCAGTCCAGGTCAGGTCTGACCCGGCCCAGTCCGTGAAGGAGAAGCCCAGTAGTCAGCAGACGCTGACGTCATCCTGAAGCAGTACGGTCAACCATCCAGTTTGACCGGATTCAAGGGCCAGAATTGTTTCTTGATCTTTGAAGCCATCCGGACTCAGAATTGCGCTCCGTTTTTTTTGTTGGATTCGTATCAACGAGATCTACAAGGTAGACGGAACGGATTGACAGTTTGACCAGCAGAATTCATATCAAGTAGATAGAGCTTGATTTGAGTGGGAGCAATGACGGACGACATGAAGCTCACGATTGAGAAGTTTAATGGCACAAACTTCGCGTACTGGAAGATGCAGATTGAAGATCTCCTCTACCAGAAGAATTTCTACCTGCCGCTTGGGGGAAAAACCCAGAAACCTACAACAATGTCAGATGCAGAGTGGGAGGTACTCGACAGGAAAGCCTTAGGTACTGTTCGTCTCTCTCTATCAAAGTCTGTTACATTCAATATATCTAAGGAGAAAACCACAAAAGATGTTATGGATGCCCTATCTCGAATGTATGAAAAACCTTCTGCCTCAAATAAAGTTTTCTTGATGAGAAAGTTGTTTAACATGAAGATGGTTGAAGGTGGGGTTGTTGCTGAACACCTGAACGAGTTTAACACGGTCATGAGCCAGTTATCCTCTGTTAACGTACAATTCGAAGATGAAATTTGGGCTTTGTTGGTCTTGTCTTCTTTACCAGACAGCTGGAATGGTATGGTTACATCACTGAGTAATTCTTCAGGATCAGCCAAACTGAAATTTGATGATGTTGTGAGTGCTATCCTCGATGAGGAAATTCGCAGGAAACCTTCAGGTGAATCATCAGGAAGTGTATTGAATGTGGGAAACAGAGGAAGGTCATCTGAGAGAGAGCAAAGTCATGGAAGATCAAAATCACGGAGTAAGTCAAGATCTTCAAAAGGCAAAATCGAGTGCTGGAATTGTGGCAAAAAGGGACATCTGAAAAAGGATTGCAGAGCTCCACCAAAGAAGAATAAGCAAAAGAACGGTAATAAGGATAACGAAGCTTCCGCAAATGTCGCAGGTGATGCTGTTCAAGATGCCTTAATTCTTGCTTTTGATTATAAGTCTGAATCTTGGGTTATAGATTCGGGTGCATCCTTTCATGCCACTGCACATAAAGAATATCTCAAAAATTATGTACAAGGTGATTTTGGAAAAGTCTATCTTGGTGATGATGAACCTTGTGACATAATTGGCAAGGGAGATGTTCAGATTAAATTGCCAAATGGCAGTATATGGCAATTGAATGATGTCAGGCATGTACCTAGCCTGAAGAGAAACCTCATATCAGTTGGTCAGCTTGCTAGCTCTGGTCACGTAACTGTTTTTGCAGATGATTTCTGGAAAGTTACAAAAGGGAGTATGGTTGTTGCTCGCGGTAAGAAAGAAGGAACTCTTTATTTGACTAACAGCTCTACAAGTTCCATTGCAGTTGCAGATAAAGGCATTGACTCAAACACATGGCACTATAGACTCGGACATATGAGTGAGAAAGGGATGAAGATTCTTCATTCTAAAGGTAAGCTAGAAGGACTCAAGTCCTTGGACTTAGAGTTCTGTGAAGACTGTGTTTTCGGAAAGCAGAAGAAGGTTACATTCTCTAAAGTAGGCAGGCCACCGAAGTCAGAAAGGTTGGAACTAGTACACACGGATGTGTGGGGACAAACTCAGGTACCTTCTCTTGGTGGATCTTCTTACTTTGTTACATTCATTGATGATGCTACCAGGAAATTATGGGTATATCCCATGAAACACAAGTCTGACGTGTTTGATGTTTTCAAAAAGTGGAAAGCTTTGGTTGAAAACGAAACAGGTTTGAAACTGAAATGCCTAAGGTCTGATAATGGGGGAGAGTACTGCAGCAAAGAATTTGAGGAGTATTGTGCAAAAATTGGCATTAAGCGAGAGAAGACCATTCCTAATACACCACAGCAAAATGGTGTGGCTGAGCGCATGAACAGGACAATTGTTGAGCGTGCCAGAAGTATGAGGCTACATGCTGGATTGCCCAAGCAGTTTTGGGCGGAAGCAGGGAATGCTGCTGCATACTTGATCAATCGAGGGCCTTCAGTACCTTTGGATGGTGGACTACCAGAGGAAGCTTGGACCGGAAAAGAGGTAAACCTTTCACACTTAAAAGTATTTGGTTGTATCTCTTATGTTCATGTTGATGCTGAAAAAAGAGACAAACTAGATTCTAAATCTAGGAAATGCACTTTCATTGGATATGGTTCTGATGAGTTCGGTTACCGCTTCTGGGATGAAGAAAATAGAAAAATCATTAGAAGCAGAAATGTTATATTCAATGAGAAAGTGATGCACAAAAACAAGGACAAGGTGCATGAGGACAGCAATGAATATTTAGAACTGGATGACACTTCTGAAAATGATGTACCTGAAGTACATGGAAATGAAAACCCGCAGGTGGACCCTCAAACACCTGCCCCAGTAAGAAGGTCATCTAGGACTCCTAAGCCTACACAACGCTATTCACCTTCTTTGTTTTACTTGTTGTTAACTGATGGTGGTGAGCCAGAATGTTATGAAGAAGCATTGCAGGTTGAAACTCGGGCAAGGTGGGAACAAGCCATGGAAGATGAGATGAAGTCTTTATCATCAAATCAGACATGGGACTTAGTTCAGTTGCCTAAGGGAAAGAAAGCTTTGCACAACAAGTGGGTGTACAAATTGAAGGAAGAACATAACGGTAGCAAGCGATACAAAGCCAGATTAGTTGCAAAAGGCTTCCAGCAGAAGGCAGGTATTGATTACTCTGAGTTATTTTCTCCTGTGGTTAAATTGAACACAATCAGAAGTGTGTTGAGCATTGTGGCGGTAGAAAATTTACATATTGAGCAATTAGATGTGAAAACTGCGTTTCTCCATGGTGACTTGGAAGAAGACATCTATATGCATCAGCCACAGGGATATGCTGTGCCAGGGAAGGAGGAAATGGTGTGTAAGCTCAAAAAGAGTTTATACGGTTTGAAGCAAGCCCCAAGACAATGGTATATTAAATTTGACAGTTTTATGTACAACACAGGTTACAAACGATGTCATGCAGACCATTGCTGTTATTTCAAAAGTTTTGATGACTGTTACATTATTCTACTCTTGTACGTAGATGATATGCTCGTTGCAGGTTCAAATATGCATGCGATAAATAATTTGAAGAAACAGTTGTCACAGGAATTTGAAATGAAGGATTTGGGTGCTGCAAATCAGATTCTTGGTATGAGAATTAGTAGAGACATGAAAAATCGCACATTGAAGTTGTCTCAGGCAGAATATGTTGAAAAGGTTCTAAACAAGTTCAATATGCATGGTGCTAAGCCAGTTAGCACTCCGCTAGCCAGCCACTTCAAACTCTCAAAAGAGTTGTCTCCTAAAACAGAACAGGAGAAGGAGAACATGTCCAAGGTCCCATATGCTTCAGCTGTTGGTAGCTTGATGTATGCCATGGTTTGCACCAGACCAGACATTGCTCATGCAGTGGGAGTTGTAAGCAGATTTATGAGTAATCCGGGAAAAATGCATTGGGAAGCAGTTAAGTGGATTCTCAGATATCTGAGAGGCACCACAAAGGCAGCATTGCATTTTGGAGGATCAGAGATTAAATTGCATGGCTATGTTGATTCGGACTTAGCAGGAGATCTTGATAGAAGCAGAAGCACTACAGGATATGTCTTCACATTGGGTAGTGCAGCAGTCAGTTGGAAATCTCAATTACAGGATGTCGTTGCACTTTCAACCACAGAAGCAGAGTATGTTGCCGCTACAGAAGCTAGTAAGGAAATGATTTGGTTACAGGAGTTAATGGAAGAGTTGGGTAAGAAGCAAGAGTCTAGCAGACTTTACAGTGACAGTAAGAGTGCCATCCATCTTGCAAAGAATTCAGCCTTTCATCCAAAAACCAAACACATTCGGATCAGATATCACTTCATACGATGGCTTCTGGAAGAAAAAGTGTTGAAACTGGAGAATATTTTATCAAGTGAGAATCCTGCAGATATGTTCACTAAGGTGGTAACTACAGAGAAACTGAAGCTGTGCTCAGCTTCAGTTGGTCTTCAAGCATGAAGATGAGGTATCGAGATTCTTAGCCGTGTTCTGTTATTGTCATAGCCATTCAGTATGATCAGTCTTCAAGTGGGAGATTGATGGGTTGGTGAAGCCTGATTTAGACCTTATTTAATTACAAGGGTTTATCTGTAATGTGTCGGTTTAATCTGGACCATCTGTTATGAGGCCAGATCCGACGGTTGTGGTTGTCTAGAGGTTTAGGGTTTCATGTATTTATACTGGGTGGTGAGAACATTGTTATGATGGGGAAACTGAGAGAAAACGAGAGAGACAGTGAGTGCTTGTACTCTTGTGGGAATCTCCAATAATAGTGAACGGCGTGAATCTCCCGTGGATGTAGGCAATCTTGCCGAACCACGTAAATCTGTGTCTCGTGGATTGACTGTGTGATTGATTGATTGTTTCTCGTAGATCGTGCGTGTGTTCTTTCGATCCCTAACACCAATTGGGCTCGATAGTACGTGCAGTCCACTGGTACGAGAACATTTTCCTTGCTAATAATAACTGTTCGAGCTTATCCGTTGGGTGGACCTATTCGAGTCCACGTACCATTGATGACAAGGGACAGGAGGAATCCTTTTGAAATCTGTGGAACTGCTGCCACGCAATGAGGATAAGGGCAAGGGACAAACAAACTCTTCCACGTCCACTATCACATCAGTTTTGGATTAGAAGGAAGACAGTGATCCCAAAACAGTACCACCGTACATGCACTCAATTAAACATTTTAACCTCACTGTTCTCCACTTTTCCACAGTATCTTCTCCATTATCTCTGTCTATTTGATCCCATAGGACACACTTCTTGATTGATCACCTTTAAAATATACTCCACACGATCTTCTCACCTGACCGGCTCACTCTATAACCCAACCAAGCAATCCATTTAATAAATGGGTTGAGTTCACTTAATGTCCATTATTGCTATTTGATCCACCAATGTGGTCACAAGTGATTCATTGTAACCCTTTTATCTTTTCAATCGGGTTTCTTTGTTGACATCTTTAACTTGTTTATTAAATATGAGTACAAATATTAATTATTGGTATGTAAAAGAGATAGGATTTTATAAAAAGTAGAGAAAGAATATGTTAGTAGCTGTAAAAACTAAAAATAACTTATTATCAGTTGTAGAAACTAAAAATAATTTCTTGTCAAAAATATAAAATAAAGTCAAAATTAGATATTAAAAAAAAACATTTTAGCTTAATATATTATAACGTTAGGCTCTGGTTGAACCTATTACAAGTTCAATAAGGAGACCACTTTATTTT
The DNA here is from genome assembly GCA_029852735.1 of Persea americana. NCBI lineage: Eukaryota > Viridiplantae > Streptophyta > Magnoliopsida > Laurales > Lauraceae > Persea > Persea americana. The sequence continues at coordinate 91,696,490 of CM056810.1, forward strand.
ATTAGGGGCCATGTGGAAAAATAGTAAGGATTTCCGAACAATCTTGGGTGGGGATAGTGGTGGCCGGAGATGTTATATTGCCTGTGAATGTAGCTGAACCCTTTGCCAACCCTGCCTCGTGTCCAAATGTCAATAGTTCTCCTTTGGTTGAAGTTACTAAATAGAAATGATTCCAAGCTCCATAATTGCTAATCCCTTCACACCATGTTGGAAAACTTAGCTCAAATCAAGTGATATCGCCTCATGCATAGATTGTTTGCTCTAAATAGAGACAGATTTTTCTTTTATCCAAATCCCAAACAAAAATGCTTTGGAACTCTATTTCTATTGTCTTTATATTAAAAAACAGCTTCTTCAGAGAAGAAATGACAAAAAACTGAGTGATATTATCTCAGATCTTCTATTTTTTTTCTACAACGAAGAGTATCCCGTCTTTTTGGGCTGGACTAATCTCTTCAGGCCTAAGCCTGTTTCTTTGTAAGGATCTCTGATGTTTGGGGCTTTTCAAATGCTGAATTCTTTATATGCTTTTGTCACTCATAAATTTCCAACTCAAAACTTGGGGCGATGTAGAGTTACACCAACCCAATAGAGAGACAACCCTACGTAGATTCCATGTAGTTGTACTATGTAAAACTACCGTGCTTTTGTGAGAAATGATTGTTTGGGACATTGGAGTTCCATCATAAAGCTGTGGGAATTTGAAATTCCAAAAATTCCAAATGCTTTCTTACATTTTGGAGGCTTTGTTGAGGTCAGTCTCCACCCTAGCTCCTGAACGGTCATAATTGTGGTCGAGCCCTTGCCCTCACCATAAAACTACTGTTGTATCATTTCCTATCACCATTTGGTTTTGGGATAAGTGGTACCTCAATGGGGTGTAAGATCCTACAAATGGTATCAAAACCTGGTAGTTTGGGTGTACCGTTTTGCGCTTTTGCAGCAGGAGTCGTGGCGGGTGTGCCGTTGAGGAAGGGATTGTTGAGGTCAACGTCCACCCTCGCTCCTGAGTGGTCATAATTGTGGTCGAACCCTCGCCCTCACCATAAAACTATTGTTGTACCGTTTCCTATCACCAATTGGTTTTAGGATAAGTGATACCTCAATTGGGTGTAAGATCCTACATGCTTGATTTCTGACATCTTACGATGCTAAAACTTTTGAATTTGGAACATTTTTCTAAACAACAATTTTAGAATTTTCAGACAACCAAAATATCCATAAAAATTCTAGTGAAAAAATGGTCTCATAGTGCTTTTGGCATTTCTCTTGCTTGGTTTTTATTTTTCTGAGTGTAGTTTCTCTCCTGCCCATGTACATTCTCCTTATCTTGATAAATTTTATTTGTTTTGAGCCAACAAAAAATAGAAAAAGTGGGTGTGGGTCAAAATTTTGTCACATTTTTATTCAGGTTTATATGACAATGTGGTGGACCTTATGGAAGCCAGAAAACGAGCTCCTTTTTAAGGGTAAACAGTTAAATCCTACAATTATAATCTTTTTGGTTAAAGCATTGTTGCATAATCTTTGTAATCCTTGCTTTATAAGGGATGGGAAAAAAAAGTTAAGGAAGAGGAACCCCCGAGAGTGATAAGATACGTGAAAGGATCCAAATTTGCTTGAATAGGAAAGAGGTGGTTCAGGCTCTTAATGGCGGTTTTGACTATGATATTAGGAATCTAATTTTGGACTTTGACCATATAGTGGCTTCTTATATTCCTAGAAACTTTGGGTGTGTTTGGTATTGTGTCATTCGGATGTTTTCATGTTCCCACGAAATAAGGCTATGAAAAACATGTTTGGTTAGTGTAAATTATTGTTTCCAATTCTGATCTTACGGGAAGGAATCCCAAGATCTTAACCCGCTGGCATAAGAAAATTGGAACAAAAAATCTTTGTTTGTTTTAAGAAACAACTTTCTAGCACAGTTAGTTCCTACTTATCTCTTACATTTTAAATAGGTCATTTAAAAAGATTTTAAATCCTCTCACTTTTTTTAATGGTAGGCCCCATGTTCACAGTTCCAAAGAAGGTGGCCCCACTTTGTAATTCTTGTAGGTGAGTCACATGGTCACAATCACAAAAGGTGGACCCAAATTATAATTCTTATAATGGTGGGACCACATTATAAGGCCCCATGTTCTATTTTCTAAAAGTGGGCACCACTTGTAATTTCTAAACGTGGGTCATGTATTTACAATCAATTAAAAAATGGCCCCATATTATAAATTCTATAAAGGTGGGCCCACATTGTAAATCCTATGAACATATCCTCATATTCTCATTTCTAAAGGTGGGCACCACATTGTAATTTTTAAAGCTGGGTCATGTGTCCACAATCACAACAAATATGTCACCACTTTGTCATTCTTAAATGTGGGTCACGATCATGATCACAAAAGGTGGACCCACATTATAAATTCTATGAATGTGGGCCCATATTCTAAACTTTAATAATGTTACCAAATAAGTTCTGGACAACATATAATGTTGCTAAACAAGATATGGAGAATATAGTCTCAGCACAACCTGATTTCAGAACAACCTAATCTGAGTATAAAACTAGGAACAATACGAGAATGATGTCAAACAGACCCTTGGTTGCCCACTCATTGGATAAATTTTATTTCCCATGTAGCCAGGATATAAACCGGGATAGGGTGCTAATATTCTTAGGAAAAGGTTATTGATTATGGCTTTTGTGGGGTAGTTTTGTTGAGAGTCTGGGTGTTTCCGTCTTTGTTTTTGTTTCTTTTCCTTAATGAATGGATCTTTTATATAAAAGGGGTCTAGGTTTTGGTCATTGAATGGACTGACCATGGGGTGGATACAGTGAAAATGCCCCTGTGACCGACTAATGAGCAGTAATTCCTATATTTACTACTTTCCATTTCCCGATCTTTAAACAAACGAATCATTTGTTATTCTCCCTACGTTTTCTCCTTCTTAGGAGGAAAGCATTTAATCTAGAAATCAATAGTAGCGTTAAAATCTCTTCTTTTTTATATAACAAGTGGATTGCTTGTCATAAAAAAAGAGGATTGCTTGTCATGTTTCTATTTGTAGTCTCCTGTTTTCTCTCTAATCCAAATTTCTTAAAAGATTGCAAGTTTAGAGCGGAACTAGGAGTGTAAAGAAAACTGAAAAACCGTGTGACCGACAAAACCGAAACAACGGTTAATAACCGTGTTTCACGGTTTCGGTTAAGGTTATTAAAATAAAAAAATAGCGCTTCACGGTTCAATTTCTGTTTTCAGCCTCGACTCACGGTTATTAACCGAGCCTAACCGAACTGTAAAATATGATTCAGCTAACTGTTTTTCCAAAATATATGGTTAACCGAACCGTTGCACCGCAATTTAAAAGAAAAAAAAGAAGAAAATAACCCCTTTTAACTTTTGAGCTCTAATCGTTGGAACAAAAAATGAAAGAGGGAAAAGTAAATGATCAAGGATGTGTTTATTGGAAAAATGCACTTTATTATTTCATTTGTGAATGTAAACATTTTAATACTACTTTAGTATTTTGAGATTATGTAATTCGTTATCTATGATATTTGGTTTTAACTTTTGAACATGTATTTTTCATTTTGACAAAAAATATATATGTATTTTAAGAGACAATTAACCGTAAGGGAACTATCTAATACGGTTAACCATGGTTCGGTTTCTTAACGGTTTTTTTAAGGTATGGTTATGGTTACGACTTTTCAAAATTAAAAACCATAAAATACGGTTCGGTTAATAATTTTATCAAAACACACAATTTACTGAACCGTTATACCCCTAACCGAAACGGTTAGGGATGGCAATGGGGACCTACCCGCCCCGCTCTTATTCGGGGGCGGATTTGGTATTGATTTTCTTGGAATGTAGCAGATTTAGATTATTTATTTATTACTAAAAGTATAAACAAAATTCATATAGTGCAAGTGGTGGTTGGAAATTAATTTTAAGGCATTCATGGAGATAAGATTCTGTTCCAGTTCTACCACACTATTTCCTTTTCATTTATATATTTTAAGATTTTCAAGCTTTAAATTTGACATTTCCCCAATCCCAAATGGGGCGGGTTTGATATCGCATGCGGATGTTGGATTCGAAAGAGACAAACATGGAGGACTTCTCTCCTCTCATCGTAGAAAGCAAGTGGAAGGGTCGGTCTTGTTTTGAATTATGTACAGCTCTTTCGGCTTATATGGCTGATGGATGGCTCGTTTAATTTATGTGACATGGCATTATATTAGTGGACCACTCAAAAGGGACAAAAATCCCTCTCTTTTCAAGTGGGGGCATTTTGTAGAATTCACCATGTATAAGTGGACTTTATAATTTCGGTTTAGGTTTGGGTGTAACAACGTTGACATGGGTCCCTAATAGTTATTCTGGTTTTGAGTCCAAATACACCATGGGCTTGACTTGAACCCAACATCCTTATGCAAGAAGATCAGCATCATGTTTTGGGGCTCCACTGAATGTCAAATGCATAAACAGGTGTTGATTGAGAAATTATAAAAGTTTGCAACGATAAAACTTTCTTTGCCATTGACTTGGCAGTGTACTGTATGATTCAACCAGAAGTGGCATTTGAATTGGGCTTGTTCGGGCATCCAAAATCTTTCTATACATTGAACCCCTTGAAGTGGTAGTAGCCTAGTTCACAATTTTCCAGACCTTTGTCAAAATTAATCTTTATTACAATAGATCTTTTTGGATGTATAGCCATTAAATTTTAGAACCTATAACGACAAGTTAGGCTTAATTGATCACGAGGCTCTATTAATTTATATTTTAATATTGACCGTTCTTTGGTTTTCAAGGAACCAAGTGGGGCCTTAATGAAGGGCATTTATCACAAGATACCGTTTTACACTGCAGAGCATTTCCATATAGGGAAAACTAAACTCACAAATTCAGATATTTTTGTTACTTTCAGCTATTGGATCAAATCCAATCATCTGTATTAAGATTTAGATTGACAAGATACAAACATTTCAAGCCTAACTATGTGCCTAAACTTATGATAAAGAATCCACCCACTAATTAGGACATATTTCTTTATCAGAATTTATGACTAGAATTTGAAAGGTTGGGGTTTTTTTAGACATGATGTGATACTGCCATTTGAAATGCTGTGTTTCTTTCGTTAGAGTTTCAAATTCCAACCACATAAAAGGCCTTTTGGAATTCTTAGAATTTCACTCTCTATACCATTTGTTGGAATTTCAAATTCTCCATAAAAAGAAGGGATTTGGAATTCAACTTAAAGGGACAACTTTTGAAAAATTTGAAATTCTCCCAGACGTGAATTCTTGGAATTCTGATAAAGAAATATGCCCTAATCAACTTCTAAAATCATAAGGAAAATATTGGCTTTATTTTGAAAATTGACATAAAAATTTTGTGTCCATCCCCAAAATCAATATAAAAATTCTAGTTTTATTTTAAAACCCATTTACCTATTTGAGTCCACACCCGTCAAATGAAAATATTGGGTGCACCACTAGGCCGCAACCACCCATACGGCATGTGTAATGGTGACATCCCATGGTTTGGTTCCACACTTTTATTTTTCGAAAAAATTAAATAAATATATTTTCTTAAATTTACCCAAAAAAGAAGCTAGATTCGTTTTCCCGCGGGACCACAAATTCCATAAAAACAAGGGCACAGTGCAAAGAGTTGATAAAGTAGCAAAAGGATGGGACGTGCTCCCGAGGTACATCCTCTTTTTCCGTATCAGATGCATGAATCAATAATGGTCAGAAGCATCCTCTGAGCAGAGCACGAGCAAGTGGACCCCTGGATGGTTACAGGTTTTCATAATTCGTACACTAAAAAATGATTAATTGCGGTCGCAAAGTTCGATTATTTTTACCTTTCTTGTGTATTAGTTTGTATTGGATTCAGTCAAGTTGGTGACCTGCCTTTCACACCCATCAATCGATCCCTTGACCTCAAGTTTTGTTATTATTATTTTTTCAGTCAAGTGGGGCTGGGTCCCATTAGAGACTGTCCCTGGAGATAAGACCAGTCTCCAAATTAGAGATTAGCTCTCTAAATATAAGAACCGCTTCTTAGGTAAGAAATTCATTTCCTGATTTCTAAAAAAAACTCCTTCATTGCAGGAGACTTACTCCTGTGGGTTATTCAGAGATTGATTCTTTTAGATACTACAAGATGAGAGAAGGGTTTCCAACCAATTGGCCAACCTCTCGTTCTCCCTCGGGTTAAAGTTAAAATTACACTTTAGAGTCACTAGGTCAAAGTTTTAGAAAAAGAAATAAATAGTGTCTTTTGTATTTAATTTTCTTCACTTCTAATTCTTTTAAAGAAGGCCTTTGACGAAGGTCTTTGCTAATTAGTCGCTGTCTCCATCATGAATTTCTTATTTTGTCAATGTCATTTTAAAAATTCAGTATTTTAGATTATCAATCTCGATAAATAATTTTTTTTTTTTTTTTTTAGATATGTCGGCCTTGCAAACTGCTAAGGGTTATTAGAGCATTTGTGAATCAGAGTGAAAACGACATTTGAGAAATTTTGCTTCTGAGAAGAATCTTAGAAAACTAATCAGCCCAATAAATTTTGAATGCAACTGCAAATGGGTCGGATTAGAGTTGGATTTATATTGAACCTAATCCAAACTTAAGACCCATGGGATCTAGACCTGACTCTAAAGGACTTGGTTGGACCTGTACTGACTCGAACTAAAAGAATACACATACACAATACACACACACACACATATATATATATATATATATATTAACATGTTATATATAATAAGTGCGTACTACAAATGTTTGAGTAGAAAGGGGCATCTCATATCGCACACCTAGAGATCAATCTCTAGACTCTAGGTACGTGGGCAGATAATTTCACAAATTTTGTACTTCAGTCTTGCCATATTGCAAAATGAAAAAATGTTTATGTTTGATCAAGTGCTCATTAGTGTAACTTAGAGCTTGGCGGTTCAATACACATTGCCAATAGAAAAGGAAAGAAAGAAAATAAAAATTATTTTTCAAAAGGATTAAGATCATTGGGTTTGTCCCCTAACAATGGTAACACACATGTGTTGAAAGGCTGAAAAATCTAATGACCCTTTCTTCGCTAATAATGACCTTGTTGATATTACTCCTTTGTGTGGAACCTTATTAATTAAACTTGGAAATGTTTAGGGCCAATGTATTTGCATGATGGTTGGAATGATATGGAATGATATAAAATTAAGGAGAGGGAATTAAAAAGTAAATGCATAAAATGAAAAAATGCCAAAAATGTTTTCTTCTCTGTCAAGGCAAATGTGGACCAGTAGGCTCCTGTAGCAAAAACAATAAAATAAAATGTAAAAGTTATTGAGAGGATGAGTATGAAAAGTTACATTTATTGGCTCTTGACAGGAGGTGGGAATTCTTTAGGCTGTAGATCTCATCTACCAATGGCGGTTCTTTCAGCTGCTGGTTTCATAGGCAGAAGAGAGCTTCCTGTTTTGTTTGGCGAAAGAAAGATCTGCAGCAACCCTTTTCCATCACCTGAAATAAATGAAGCAAGACGTTTCACTGTTTTCTGCACCCCTTATCTCCTGTCTTTGAACGCCTCGATTTTCTTCATTTTTTCTCCTTTCTGTAGATCCACTGGAAGAAAAACTTGGATTTCTTTATTATTTGAACCCTCTCTTTACTTGTCATCATCATCACCTTCTTCTTCATCAGCAGCTGCCGCTTCCTCTTCCCCTCTCTCCACTTAACTCCTTTTTTCATTTGCTTCATTTTCTTGTGGGTTTGCTTTTTTTGGTTGTGTGATTCTTGCTTCTGATTTTTTGCTTTTTGACTTGGTTTCTTCGCTTGACAACGAGAGAGAGCACGCTCGTCCACATTCATGCAAGGCTAAATGACTGTGTACATGCGTGCTCTCTCTCGTTGCCATTGAAATCGCTCGTCAAAGCGTTTCCTCTTCTACCCCCTTCTTTCTTCAAGGTCCTTGATTGTGGCCAGATCTCTCCCATGAGATGAGAAAAGTCTTCTTCTTCTTCTTCTTCTTCTTCAAGGTCCTTGATTGTGGCCAGATCTCTCCCATGAGATGAGAAGTGCAAAGAAATTGAAGGTTATGGTATGTGCTTCGCCATCTCAATTCCTCACTTGCAACCTTGTTGTCTTCTATACGGTTCTTTTTTTTTTTTTTTTTTCACTAGGAGAAATCGTTTTATGGCTGTTGTTTGTGTAGTTCATTAGTTATTCATGGGCACATAGTCTTTATACACCATACAAGGCAAGGATACAAAGTGGGTCTGTTTATTGTAGTCCTTTGCTCTAAAAAAATTGGTATCAAATGATATGCCGTAAGAATTCGCTATCTATTTGAATGATTTGTAGTTTCAGTTTCTTTGGTTCTAACCCTATTTTTTTTTTGAGGAATTATTATGTGGGGATGCCTCAAATTCAGAATGTTTTGTCCGTTAAGTAGCTTCTTAAAATCTTCTTTGTGTTTTTTTAGATGCTGTTAGTTTGTGTAATTGAAGAGTTAGCTAGATTTTGTGTGAACCCATATGTGCTTCTTACTGTCATTTTAGGTGAGCAATCTATTTCCATTTCTATAACCAGTTGGTTCATGTGGACTCGCAGCTTTAACATATGCAAAATACCTCAAGGGTTCGATGTGGGTGCATCTATTTAGTCATGCAGATTGAAGTATCAAACGGATGTGAAAGGAATTTTTTTTCCATTGTGGATCATCTTTGTACCTGAATTTGTAGTTTCAATTTCTTTGCTTCTAGCACTTTTTGAGAAAATATTATTTGTGGGTGTTTCAATTTCTGAATGTTCATTCTAAATTGACTTTTTTTTGGTGAGGTTGCTTCTTAGTAATCTACTGTCTGCATTTTGGATGTGATTAAACTTTAAAGAATAAGCTAGATATACCAATAAAAAACAAAAAAGAAAAGTAAAAAAAAAAGAATAGGTTGATTCATAAGTTTCTTATTCTAGAAAAAAACAAAAGAAAAGAAAAGAAAAGAAAGATTAAGCTTGATTCGTAAGTTTCTTATTCTAGCACCTGGTGAGGTTCTAACCTCCATTTTGTAACACAACTTTTATGTTTTTTGTGCTATTAAATTAATTGCTACTTTTGCTCTTTTGTTAATTTTCTTCCTATGTTTGAAATTCTTTCAAATGTTGATACCAAAAATTGAAAAAAGTAATTATGGGCATAGTTTGGGAGCCATACTTAGAACCTAGGGTTTTGTGTGACATGGGTAAATTGTTCCCATATTCACAACTACCACATGATGAAAGTAGAGAAGGAAAATCAGTCCAAGACTCAATATGAAGCATATCAATCCCGGCAATAGTCACAATTCACTTAATAAGCATAGAGAAAAATCAAATCACAATGGAAGTTCTGAATTTGTTCAAAAAATAAAATAAAATAGGGTGCGCATTGCCTATTACGCACGCGCGCGCAGGCGCTCGCACCACACACACACACACATACATTTTATCTACTAACGACAATCCTATAACAAATCTCAACCTTCTTAACCTACAATAGATCTTTCAATCTTCACCCTTTGAGCATTATAGAAGAAAAAAATAAATAACATACACCTAAACTCATTACTACCCTACATTTTATCAATAAAAGGGCTATAACTTTCTCAGAACTAGTTAGCAGCCTGCAAACTTGGGTTAGTGTGATGATAATGGAATATCCCATCCAATGGATCCAACTTCATATCATTTGGAGATCATTTAATGATTTAAATCAGGAAAATTTTTAAGATCACTAAAATAACACAAATTGTTCTATAACTCATTTGAATATGTCCACCCATGGTTTCTTCATTCTCCCTTGGTGGAAGAAAACTTGACCTTGAGTCTACTTCTTCCACCCTCTTTTGTTTTCACTTTCGCTTCCTAATTCTCTTTTGTCAATATTTTGAGCTTTGGCACCGCATTGAATTTCTTCTTTAATGCCTTGCATTTTTGGAGTTCTTGAAACTTGTTTGAATTTGATGTGATGTAGAGATCTTTTAAGTGTTTGAACTAATGGAAAATGCCCTCTAAAAAATGGATCCAATCTGCTTCTATTTTAATAATAATGTTCAAGAAAACACAATCTTGCCTTGGTGTAGAATTTTTTTTTCATTCTTTCAGGTTTTTACTTCCTTCTATTTTACAGTCAATTGGGAAAATAGAACAAATTTCATTCCCATAACTTTTTCCAAATCTTTCATCATATATTGGCTTTTCTTCGTCTCCTAGGTATGCTAAGTTGTTTCTTGCTGAATGGCTATTGGTTCTCTTGAACATTCTGTATGATCTTATCACCATAATCATTACCCGCTAATTTAAGATTAGAACCTTTCAGATTCAAGCTTCTACTTACCCATGCCAAAGAGCCCATCTTGCTAAACAAAATGCCTGATAGAAACCATTGAGTGAGGAGCCGTTAATGTCCCATGAACGACTCAGTAAATGATTGAAATATACTGACATTTTGACAATATGAGAGAGGCGAAGCATATGAGTTGATTATTTGGAGCAGTTATGACCAAACATGTTATAGTGGCAGTAGATGTTGTACCAATCGGGGACATACATGCAACTCTTATCTAACTCCAAGTGGGAATTGGAGAACCATCTAATGCCGACTTGGTGCATTGTGTCAACAGTTTGAATAACAATTGGGGGCGCCATGATAGTAAAGGTGGCCAGTCAATTGAAATTTTAGAAATTAAGCTACAGATGTTGAAATTAGTGAGGATATATATATGAAAAAGTGCAACCTATTTAAGGATTTTGCCTGGAATGGCCCAAAAGAATTTGTTTAGCTGATTGTGAGGATGATGAGAGAACTACAGATTTTGATTGTGAGATGGGTATAAAAACTGGAATTACCTATTTTGAGGGAAGATCAGTACTTGGCGCTTTCCTCAACTAGCTAATTTATGTGAAGAGTATGTTTATGGACATGGAGATGACAGAGGTGCATAAGGTACTGGATCTTATGGCTACTTGATTTCATGGGTTTGCGACAATCTAGTGATTTGATGTGCAAAATGTTGGCGATTGCATAATCTTAAAGTGCTTGTCATGAGGTAAAGAATGAAAGGACTGATTCAAGTCAGGTTCCTCCCTCGGGATCTTTATGACAGGTTAATAGATCTTCTCTAGGGGACAAATTAGGTTCGTGAGTATAGGGATAGTTTCTGCATGTTGATGGCTAGAGTGGACTTGGCCTTAGATAGTATCTCCATGGTCTTCAACAGAGAATGTGGCAAGAATTGGCAGTTCATGTGATAACATAAATGCATACCAACATGGACTCAAGGCAAAGGAGACTACAAACTATCAAGAAAATTTAGATCAATAAAATGAGGGCGCAGTGGTCTACATCCACATTAGTGACTCTAGGCATCGAAGGGTTTTAGAGACTTCAAAAGAAAAAAAAAATCAAAATAGTACGATGCTATAAAACCCAACTCCTAGCAAAGGAAGTTGGATCATACGTTACCTTTTCTGCAAGTCTAGGCATCGAGCTTACGATTGTCCGAAGCAAAACATTCTTGATATTGCTGAAAGTCATCAGCATGTTACTATTGAGGTAGAAAGGAAAAATGCTAAAATGTCAAAAAAGCTCAAGAACTAAATGACGAAGAAGATATCACACGCGGTAATGTAGAACCTTTTACTTTGAGCAAGTGTTTGATGGCGTAGAAGGTTAGCATGCACAAGTTAAAGATGACGTTGAAGATGAAGATATGGAATTAAATTCATGTTTACTCAAAATGCTCAAACTGCTCAAAATGCTCAAACTTGAGGATGAGTTCCTTCCCACTTCAAGGAAATAACTTATACACATTATGGAAAGGGCCCACTTTCAATGGTTTTTTTTATTTAAATTAATTCCTTGTCATTTGTTTACCATGTTATGTTTAAAGTTTCGAAATTAAATGTTATGATTTGTTTACCATGTTATGTTTAAAGTTTCGAAATTAAATGTTATGATTTACTTGACATAGATAGATTTGGGACAGCATCTACGGTTGGTTTGCTTTTAAGAAACAAATAAATATACTTAAGGCATAGGCGACATTATTTTTTTTTAGATTACCAATTGGTGCAACTGAATTTCTTCTCTTTGGAAGTCTTCCTTCATCCTTTGTCTTTTGTGAGAAAGCTGTGTGTGAGGCACTCAAGGATTGGGTACCTTGATGGAAGGCCTTCCTCGTTCGTTCTTGCTCTTTACACTGCATCAATTGTCATGGCAATTTCTAATCCCTCTAGCGAGCAAGATCAAATTTCGTTATGTGAACTGCTCATATTCGCATAAGGTATTTTATCTTTATGTCCATTAGATTGATATTTATTTTTTTATAAAGCCTCCTATTTCATCTTGCCCTCACAATGCTTGTATGATTGCTGTTGCAGACTACTTTTAGAACATTGTAATTATGCTTGCTCATTTATGCTTTGCTTTCCAATCAAATTAATGTAAACAGATCAATGAACACCCTAATACTGATAATCCTATATTTGTCTCCATTTATTGTGTTGGAGACTTGTGGCACTCACCTCCCAACCACTTCATAATTAGGTCAGTAAAAAGAAAACTCGCTTCATTGAACTATCTGGTGTTAATTTCATCACATAATTGTTTTTAGGCCTTCAATATATGCGGACCGGGAGGAACTAGGGTTGTCCAAGCTCTACCTTCAGCATATGTGGGCCGGCTGGCCCTAAGGCAGGCCAAATCTCTCGGAGGGCCTGCACTACCGAGGCCCTTATCTGACCCTTGTGGTCTAAGGCCTAAAGAGAAAACTAGTTTTAATTTTTTCTACAGTACATTCTATGCACCGAGTGTAAACCTATTCTTAATCCTTATTCCTTATCCAAGCTTAGGACAAGTACCAACTCAATGCAACAAGCAACATGATGGTAGATTAAAATCATAGTTTACTACAATCTGATTTACTAGGGTGATGGCTAGGCAATCATTTACTATCCAAGACTATTTGATGGTGTTGGTGAATCTTATCTTTTAACTCATCAATTTAGGCCAATGATAGAATGCATTGCATTCAGTTCTCATGAATTAAATACCAAAAAAAAAAAAGGATTCTATATAATAAATGAAAAATTTTCTCATAATTTCCTTCCCAATGTGCCATTGGGATTTTGTGGCACTTAGTTTTCTAGGTTGTGGCCCATACAAGAGGTGGGCCATTGGAATTGAATCCGAGTGTGAGCCTAAACAATAGACCCAATAACTAAAGAGAAGTGATCCTATGCTATCATGAATTTACATGGGACTCACATAAGAATCATGCTTAAATGAACCCACATATATGCTCAAATAAACCCATACATACAACAACTCTATGTAGATAAGTCATTGCAAAAGCAAATCATATAAGAGTTATGCGTGGATTGTTCCCATAAAAGTCAAATGGTGATTTCTCCGGTGGACTTCTACGAGAAAATCATTCCCCACTTTTATTGCTGGAGGGCGCAATTTGCATTCACAAATGGGAGTGATTTTCACACACATTGTTTAGTGTGGATGTTCGTAGTAGAAAATCTTACAAAAATCACAGAAGAATCATACTAAAATAGATCACATATATACTAAAATAAACCCACATATCTATAAATAAGAAAAATAAGAGGGCTGGGCTGGGCCTTATACTTTCCAAGCACGGCCCTCAAATCAGCGAAGTTTATAAAAACTTTGTACAAGCTTGGCACCCAGGCATTTTAGGAAAAAAAAAAAAAAACAAAATCCATTCTTTTACTGGATTTTGAGGGCAAGGCCTAATTGGATTCCCTCATTGGAGGGCCTTTTTGACAGCAATAATTGATTTCAGTCCTAGCATCCTGCATTAGTATTGGGAATACATGATTTGTGTCATAGCGAGAACCCTTGATAGTATAGGGGATGTGTTTGTTTGAGATGCTAATATTGCCTTGGAATTGCTTTCATTTCAAATATTTTGCTTTAGTCTTGTCTTATAGTGAAGCTGAGATTCATCATCATTATCATCAAAGCCCTGTCCCAACTATGTTGGGATTGGCTATTCGAATTCCGTTTCTCTATTTCGATCTATCTTGAGCCAAATTCTTAGATTAGTTCTTCATATCTATTTTTACTACATCCATCCATGTCCTCTTTGGCCTACCCGTTACCCTTGGTGGGCCATTAACCTTTATAGCCAAACTTTTCTTTACCGGTGCCTATTGGACATATGCCCAAACCATCTCAAATAGGTTTCTTTAATAATTTTATCCCCTATTGTCGCTGCCCTTAAATGCTCTCGAAAATGCTCATTTCTAATTATACCCCCTAGTAGTTTGTTCAGTTCAACTTCTATAATTTGTCATTCCACAAAGAGGGCATGTCATCCTTAGCTTAGCCTTTACCTTTTGGATCGGTAGGCAGTCATGCAATCAATCTAAGTTATCCATTATCCACTGTTCAATGTTGGCAGGATCTCTAACTCATTCTACGATATATTATTTTCAGCAGCAGTATGACCAAATCAAACTAAAGTAGGGCCCCCAATTAGTATCTTTTCTCCGTTCCTAGTATTTTACTATTGTTTGGGGAACGACACATCAAAACCATGGTGTTATTGCTGGAATTGGCATGATCTCTAACTCATTCTACAATATATTATTTTCAGCAGCAGTATGAACAAATCAAACTAAAGTAGGGCCCCCAATTAGTATCTTTTCTCTGTTCCTAGTATTTTCCTATTGTTTGGGGAACGACACATCAAAACCATGGTGTTATTGCTGGAATTGGCATGAACATGAATTATAGAGGACAACAGGTATTTTGATAATTTGGTATGCCTTTTGGATTTATGCGAAATCAAGGGAGTGGGTTTGGAGGAAACCATTTTGGTCCATCAAATCTAAACAATTAGCAACAAAACTAATTGAAATAGAGCTGTTTCAATTGATCCTTCTTACAAATAGACTGTTTTATGTGTCTATACTTCAATTCAATTAGAAAAGGCCAACTTGTTATATGGTAAAAGTTATATAGGCAAACTTATCTTTAAGTAGAAGTAGTACCGACAAATTTGTCATAAAGTAATAGTAGAGGCAAACTTGTCATATTATAGAATTTCTATGGACAAACTTGTCAAGACAAAAGAAAAAAGTGTCCGGGTACTCTAGACATTCATGTTTATTTGAAAAACTTAACTTATGGTTACCTTTTGAAAATTGGAAAAGAGGCAAAAGGTCTTAAAGCCGATTGAATTAGACATCCACATGAACTTTGCCAAACTGGCTAATGCATTCAAAGCATCTGTTCGATTCAGTTTTAAGTTAAATTGACATGAAAAGTAAACTTGCAAAACGACACCCTTTTTTTTTTTTTTTTTTTTTTTTTTAAGTTTTTTCTTGTAGGATCTTACACCCATTGAGGTACCACTTATCCCAAAATCAATTGGTGATAGGAAACGACACAACAATAGTTTTATGGTGAGGGTAAGGGCTCGACCACAATTATGACCGCTCAGGAGCGAGAGTGGACGTTGATCTCAACAATCCTCTTGTAGGATCGTACACCCCATTGAGGTACCACTTATCCCCAAACCAATTGGTGATAGGAAACGGCACAACAATAGTTTTATGGTGAGGGCGAGGGTTCGACTACAATTATGACCGCTCAGGAGCGAGGGTGGACGTTGACCTCAACAATCCCTCCCTCAACGGCCCACCCGCCGAGACTTTTGCTACGATCTCGCGAAACATGTGTCCCGTGACTCGAACACTCGACCTACCAGGCTCTGATACCACTTGTAGAAACTTACACCCCATTGAGGTACTACTTATCCCAAAACCCATTGGTGATAAGAAACGACACAACAATAGTTTTATGGTGAGGGCGATGGCTCGACTATAATTATGACCGCTCAGAAGCGAGGGTGGACGTTGACCTCAACAATATTAATTTTAATTTTCACTAATTATCCATTTTAATTAGATCTTGGGTTTAATGATAACTATGTCCTACCTGTTTGAGCTCTTGCCTTGGTCTATTGAGCCAATAGGTATGTCATGATAGCCATGGAGTTAGCAATCCTTATGAATAGTTAAGTTTGGGGGCTTCTAGACTTTGCTTTCTTTTCTTTTCATTTCCTCTAATACAATTTTCCTTTTAGCAAAAAAAAAAAAAAAAAGTTGTGGAGAATGTCAATTTGGGTGAAAAGAAAAATAGAAACACTCATTCAGTAAATCTGGGTCAAGTTATAATTCATCTTTTCTATATAGACGTCATTTCTAAAACATGGATGATGCAAATGGGCTTATGGAATTTTTTTGTCTCCTCTTGAAATGTATATGGACTTTAAGCATTTTGAGAGGACTTTGTAGACTAGTGATTATTTCTTTTAAAAGAAACTTCTAGGGCAAATGTGAGCTGTAATTCTAGAAGCCAATAAGCCAGTGTTCCAGAAAAGCTGTAATTTTTTTTCTGGTAGTGTGATGTTCACACCAAGACGAATAAGTGGAAGGTTAATCTCGAACTGTCCTCTTTAAGGAACGCCAGAGCTGAGTTACCTCTGATCGAACTGGTGGAAACTATGATGGCTGTTTCTTAGCTTAGTTTTTAATTGTTTAATTTATGGAAAATACACAATTTTTCTGATCTTTGTGACTGATAACCGTATTTGGGAGCATCCTTGTCTGTACAGATGTTACATATCAGTGTCAAAGCTATGAAAATTTATCAAGCTATGAAAATTTATCTTTGCAATGTTCAGACTCGATTTTAGAGACAAATTGCAAGTGAAAACCTGTTTAGCTGTTCTTCTACTAGGTGCATTTTTTAGTGGGCTGCATGAACAAGGACGTAGACTCTAATTGATAACTTTGGAGGGAACTGCATATGTTTTTGAGAAAGTTCACTCGCATAGAATAAAAAACATATGACGAAACTTCAAATGTTAAAAATTTGAAACTTTGTTAAAATCTCCTAATCTCTCTCCTAACACTCTTCCTCAACCGCAAGGTCCTTTCGTGGATTAGATCTTCTGATTGATAACATTTATAAGGAAAAAGTACAACTGTTGTATCTCTTGATTTCTTGCACTATCATCATCGGTTACTAGTGATCACTGTCTGTCATCTACATACCATCAGTCTCTAGTGCTGACATCACGCTAGATCAAATCTGTCATGATTCTTTCATAAGCATTCATTGTGTGGCTTGATGAAGATAATGAGAGGGGGGCGGGGGCTTGCATAAATGATGATAACTTTTAAGAACACTACATTTTTAGAAACTTCTTTGTAGCTTAAGGGAATAGATCCCAATTTATAGAAGAAAGAACTTTAAAGTATTCAAAATTTAATTCTTCCTGATGTCTCTCTCCCTACATCTCTCCTTTTTTCTTGTAAGAGGAATTTTCTCCTAATAGATGTTCCTGCATGCAGACATTACTGCCTTCACAGTTGACGCCTTTAAATTCCCAGTCTTGACTGCTCCCACACCTCTTTGATTGTCCGATTGGAACATCTGCATTTGGATGTTCCAGCAGGTGAAAATTTTGCCATCCCCTAATGTCTCACTCCTCCATCTCTCCTAATATTTCTAACAGGAATCACCTTCTAGAAATTACATCATTGCTGAAGTATTTACTTCATGGCCACTGATTGTGTGAACCATCTTCTCTTAGTGCATTCAATGATACATCTCTCACCAACACCAGTATTAGCTTTTACTTGTAGGTTAGGAAACAGCTTGTTATTCTCTCACTGATGTGTTGGTTTGTACTTTCTCACAGATAGAATTGGGGAATAAAAAGTAATAGAAACTTAAGGACTGATAGTCTGATACTGTTAGAATGTTATGTTGACAAAAACTTAATTGAAGCTTGAAGGCAAAGAATGATGTGAACTGAACTTCAAAGGAAGACTGATGTGAGCAAATTAAACATGGTATATGATAAGGAAGTTTTGAATAGTGTGTAGTGCTTAGGTAAATTATTGGGTCACGAATAATAATAGGGTATGGAACGGCATGACCCTTCTTTGTGTTGTTTGGACTATGGGATGGGGTCCCTGTGGATGAGATGCATGAAAGATGAGAACATGCAAGAATGTTTCTTGGACATCATGAGATTCTTTATAACATTTAATGAGTGGGGAGAGGACAGTAATGTTTTTGCATTCTGTTGAAAGTAGCATCTGTCCAATTATCTTGACTATCGCATCCTTGGGATTTGAGCAGTGGATGCTTTCGGGTTGCGAGAAATCCTGTTGAGGATCCATCTTGGAATCTTCTACCACTTCATCTGACATCTGGACAAAATAGACAGATATCCACCAAATGGAAATAAGGGATACCGACGATTCCACTGGTTGACTACTGGATGCAAATGTTAACCTTCTTCCTGAAAAATAAGTATTTAATACACTCTGATCGGTCTTGTGCACTTAACTGGGAGATCCATTCCTGGACATTGATGCTTTGTTTGGAGAGTAATACAATCTAGTTTAGACAACGTCAACGACTTATTATTCATGGAACAAGATCAATTGTCCTTTTTTTGGTCTTCTCTGGCTATTTGTATAAAATGCATGAAGTCCTCTTCTTGGTTTCCTGTAGCTTTCTATCAGTTGTACCTTACAAATTTGCATTCATTAGACTTACTGCATAAATTTTAGTAGATGTAATAATAATAGTAGTGGTAGATCTGATATGTGGGCATACTAGCTCATTAAATTTTGTGCGACTGACTTTAGCCTGACCATCCTCCATACGAAATGGGTGTTTGGAACTGTTAATTTTGTTGGTTGCACCCTTTGTGATATATTGAAGGGCTATGAATTTCAAGGAACTAGGGAAAGAAGAAGGTCCGTAAAGAGCTTGAATCAAGAACTGAGGACATTCATGATGTTTTTGGAGCTGCAAAGAAACATGGCTTTCATATAATTGAGCGCGAAAGTACTCACAAAGCTAACCCTTGACAGGGAATAGATCTATTCGGTTTCTCTAATGAATGGATCCATTTAGTCAAGGAATGTGTGTGCACATCTTCATGCTCAGTGCTTATCAATAAAATTCCTATGGTTTTTTCAAACCTCGTTGTGGTCTTCAACAAGGTGATCCAATCTCCCCATATGTCATCATTCTATTTAAGCCCGAATTCTATACTCATTCAAACAATAGGCTTTCATGTTTCGCATCAAGCCGCATTTTAGTTACATCAATTGTTTAAACCCCAATGACCCTCATCCTTATGCAAAAACATTGTGAAATTTCCTCTGCGGTAACTCAGCTGGTTAGGGATATTGTTTGTGAGTAGAGTGCATGTGTTCGAACTTCCAATACAATAGAAAATAAGTGTCCCTTGGCATAGCATGATGGCTCCCAAATTAAGTCCACTCAACACATTAAGCCCCTTAAGCGGTGGTCATTATTATTTCATTCATTTTTATCATTATGATTTCATTTTGAAGGCTCGATTCAACTTTGATTTAAATTCAGCTGATGTATGTTAGAAATTTTCTTTGAGAAGAATATAATGGTTAATCGCCTCTCAAAGGTTTTAAAAGTAGGTTGTCATTGTCCCCTCTGTACACAAACACGCACTAGGGATAGCATGAACGGATCAGGCTATCTAAATAAATGACCTCGCAGGGTATAGTTTTGTCAGATGATGGGTATAGAGATTTTTACTTTTTAGTCGAATTTGACAGGCAGAAATGAGAACTATAGTTCTTTCACTCAGCCTTTCTCAAGGCAGTTCTAGAACACATATTTTAGTCAACCAAGGTGGTCCAGGCTTAATATCACAATCAACAGCAAACCCATCATGAGTCGCACCTTTTTCTTTTTCGTGTAAGAAGTCACACCTTGATACGACACAAGATAGGTGTGAGTTGAAGGTGAGTTCGAGTTGACTCAAACTCATGCTAAACTGAACTCGTTGACACGGTATTTTACCCTTTGTATGTAGGGAAACTAACGGGTCCAACAGCTCCCTTGGTGCCTTCATAGTTGGCACTCCATTCCCATTCAAGGTAGTAGTACTGTTGCTGAAAGAAGGTAATTTCCTGTCCTTTCCTTGACTGAAGTCAGTCTTATATATGATTTACAAGCATAATTCTGGGCTATAGTTACGGTAACAAATAACTAATGATACACCTAATTCTAGGCTATAATTACGGTAACAAATAACTAATGATACACCTAACATATACAAAAGATAATTAAGGATTATTGCTCTATTGACATATATTCTAACACACCCCCGCAGTCGAAGCGGGAGGTCGTCGTACGCTGAGACTGTCCCGAAAATCTTCAAATAGAATCAAAGGAAGACCTTTCGTAAAGATATCTGCAATCTGATAGCGCGACGGGACATGTAATACACGTACTTGTCCACGAGCAACCTTCTCGCGGACAAAGTGAAGATCCATCTCGATATGTTTAGTGCGTTGATGTTGAACAGGATTCCCAGAGAGATATATGGCACTAACATTATCACAATAGACCAATGTAGCCGTCTGGATAGGACAATGAAGCTCCAGAAGAAGGTTTCGTAACCAACAAGACTCATAAACCACATTGGTGATCCCTCGGTATTCGGCCTCCGCACTAGATCGAGACAAAGTAGCCTGCCGTTTCGCGGACCAAGAGATCAAATTATCACCAAGAAATACACAATAACCAGAAGTCGAGCGTCTGGTATCTGGACATCCACCCCAATCAGCGTTGGCGTAGGAAATGAGAGTGGTCGTCGTAGATGGATATAAATGCAAGCCATGATCCAGAGTGCCCTGAAGATAGCGCACAATGCGCTTGAGAGAATGCATGTGTTCCTCCATCGGGTTATGCATGAATAAACAAATCTGTTGCACAGCATAAGAGATGTCGGGTCTTGTGAAAGTGAGATATTGTAGGGCTCCTGCAAGGCTGCGATAATGCGATGGAGCATCATATGGGGTGCTAGAATTAGCACTCAGCTTCGGTTTAGTGTCAACCGGAGTGGGACTGGGTTTACAAGATGACATGCCAGCCCGTTCTATGATCTCTTCAGCATACTTCCTCTGAGATAAAAATAGACCACCGGCATGACGAGTGACAGCTATTCCCAGGAAATAACTTAGTGGCCCCAAATCCGTCATAGCAAATTCTGAGTTGAGAAGTGCCATGATAGACTTGCGAAGAGCATCAGAGGAAGCAGTTAAGATAATATCATCCACATACAGAAGAATGTAAGCCATATCAGTACCTTGACGGTAGATGAAAAGAGAATGATCAGACTTGCTATGAGAGAACCCAAGACTGGAAACATAGTCTGCAAATCGTTTGTACCAGGCCCGAGGAGCCTGCTTGAGCCCATATAAAGACTTCTTCAGCAAACAAACATAGTCACGATGGGTTGGGTCTCGATACCCCATGGGCTGATGCATATATACAGTTTCCTTGAGTTCGCCATGTAAGAAGGCATTTTTGACATCAAGCTGATGAATAGGCCATGCTTTAGAGAGAGCCAAACTGAGAACAGTGCGAATAGTTGCCGGTTTGACTACCGGGCTAAAAGTTTCGCCACAATCTACGCCAACTTGTTGAGTTTTGCCATCACCTACAAGTCGGGCTTTATGCCTCTCAAAAGAACCGTCAGATTTTTCTTTATGTCTGAAAATCCACATAGACCGGATCGCATTAACATCAGGTGGACGGGGCACCAAAACCCACGTCTTATTTTTAATAAGAGCATTATATTCATCATCCATAGCCATTTTCCAATTCGGGTCATTAAGGGCAGACACGGGGTTACGAGGAAGAGGTGATTTAGTAACATTGGTAAGAAAACCGTACTTCGTGTTAGGCTTAAAGATCCCATGTTGACTCCTAGTAACCGGTCTTTGGGCTGGAGTAGGAGTAGGTTGGGCTGGAGAGTGAGCAGAGGTGATTGGGCCAGTGACAGGGGCGCTAAGGGGAGCAGGATTGGGCTGCTGAGCGGCTGGGATGGATGTACTGCCAAGAGGTGTGGGCGGGCGGAAAGGGAGGTCGTGTGTTTGGGCCGGCTGGGGTACAATAGGCTGAGACTGACTAGGCGAGTTGGGCTCTGCCGGAGTTGGGCGTCTTTGTGAGGCCAAATGATGGACGACATAAGGAGACAGACCAGCATCCAAAAAATCGTAAGTGTAATTTGATGGAGTATGTACCTTAGCAAACGGGAATTGGGTTTCATCGAAAATGACATGACGACTAATGGTGATTTTATTGGAGGATAAATCATAACATTTGTAGCCACGATGATGAGATGGATAACCCAGAAATACACACGGGGTAGAGCGGGCTTGTAACTTGTTAATCGTAGTAGAGGGGAAAATGGGATAGCACAAGCAACCGAACACCCGAAGATGAGAATAGGATGGGTCTTTTTGATAGAGAAGTTTGAGAGGAGATTGATAGGCTAATTGTTTACTTGGAAGGATGTTGAGAAGGTAGGTTGCCATTTGTAATGCATGATGCCAAAATGATGGTGGTAAGGAAGCATGGGCAAGTAAAGTGCGAACAATGTTGTTAATGGTACGAATCTTTCTTTCGGCTTTTCCATTTTGAGATGAAGTGTGAGGACAAGAAAGACGAAAAGACATACCATGAGCTTTACAAAATTCCCAAAACAAACCATTATCAAACTCCTTACCATTATCACATTGAATGTTCTTTATTTCCCGGTCAAATTGAGTGCGAATGAAAGCTCTAAAAGTTGAGAAAGTGGAAAAAGTTTGAGATTTTTTAGACAAGGGAAATGTCCACAAAAAATTAGAGTAATCATCCAACAAAAGAATATAATATTTGTGGCCCGAAGAGCTCAAAACGGGAGATGTCCAAAGATCACTATGGATTATATCAAATGGCATAAAGGTGCATGAAGTAGAATCAGCAAAAGGCAATTTAACATGTTTGCCTAGTGGGCAAGAATGACAAATATGAGACCTACGAGTTCCATTACAGTCAATAAACTTATTTAGCCTAAGGGAGTCAAAAACAGGTGCTCCCGGATGACCCAAACGTGCATGCCATAAAGATGGCGCTAAAGCTGCAAATGTAGATGAGGTGGCTGGATTGGTAGTGAAGGTGGTGGTGATGGGATAAAGCTCGCCCGGACTATCACATCTCATTAGACGCATCCCCGTCTGAAAATCCTTCACAGAAAAACCAAAAGGATCAAATTCGACAGAAACCGAGTTATCAGTAGTAAATTTTCTAACTGAAACTAAGTTTTTAATAAGTTGAGGAGCATGAAGGACATTTTTTAAGGAGAAAGGTGGGTTCGGGGGAGACAAGTTTGTATGACCATAACCATGAAATGGAATTGAATGACCATTTCCGACAATGATGCCACGATTATTGCTCAAATTAAAATAAGACGAGAGATTACCTTGTGCGGATGTCATATGAGAGGTGGCTCCGGTATCCATGTACCAGTTTGCATCCGGAGGAGTGAGCCCAAGTGTGTGCATCGCGGCCTCGATGTCGGTTGGAGTGGGCTGTGCTGCTGCAGAATAAGCTTGCTGTGGGCGTGGGCCAAGGACTCCAGCCTGCCTCTGCTGTGTGTTGGGCCTGGCCCATGGGGCTGTTGGGTAAGGACAGGGAGGAACAGCCCATGGCATGAAAGGCCAAGGCCACTGCTGGCCATTCCCTATCCATGGTTGCTACTGCTGCTGTTGGCTGGGCTGCCGCTGCCAGCTGCCGCGGCCACCATTGCTGCTACCGACAGTCCGGCCGCCACCGCCCCTGCTGCCACTGCCCTTGCTGCCGCTGCCCCGGCCGCGACTCCGACCACCGTTGTTACGGTTTGGAGCCTGTTTGCCGCCACTAGGAGTATGGTTTGGAAGGGTATATTCAGAGGATGAATGGTCATCGGACTCCCTGGCAACCATGGCGGCAGTCAACCCAGTAGCGACCTGTTTTGCTAAACCGACCTCTTCAAGAATGAGCATGGAACGAGCTTGATAAAAGGGCGGAAGGGGATTGCTTTGACGGAGAAGCGTTCCCATCCCTTTATAAGCTTCAGTGAGGCCGGCCACCATTTGAAGGACAAGACGATTGTTTGAAACCGGTGCTCCTACATTCTTGAGTTGATCCGACAAAATCTTGAGCCTTTGACAATAGGCGGAGGCATTCGGGAAATCCTCCATGTTTGTGTGAGAGAATTCTTGCTCAAGAGTTACGGCACGAGAATTTTTGTTGTCTTGGAATATATCACGCAACCTATTCCAAGTGTCCATTGCCGTGGAGTCTGGTTCAAGAATGGTATGCAATAGGTCGTTCGAAATGGTGGCATAGATCCATTGAAGGACCGTAGCATCAAGGGTCGACCAGAGTTCCTTCTCGACATCGGTTGTAGGCACCTTGCCTTTGCCTGTTTCCGGTGGGATAATGTGGTCGATGACCCGGTGAGAGCGTGCGTGAATTTTGAAAAGTTCCGCCCACGTCGCATATTGGATGTTTTCCATCTCAAGAGTAATGGAGATATGGTTCTTGATGTTGGAGACAGCAAGAACTGGGTGGAATTTAGATGTTGAGTCAGTCATGGTGGCTGATGGGAAGAGGATCGACGGTGAGAAGGAGGTGGGGAAACGCTAGGGCGCGGCGGAAGAGATTGGAGGAGAAGAGAATCGTGCCCTAGTCTGATACCATGAAAGAAGGTAATTTCCTGTCCTTTCCTTGACTGAAGTCAGTCTTATATATGATTTACAAGCATAATTCTGGGCTATAGTTACGGTAACAAATAACTAATGATACACCTAATTCTAGGCTATAATTACGGTAACAAATAACTAATGATACACCTAACATATACAAAAGATAATTAAGGATTATTGCTCTATTGACATATATTCTAACAGTTGTAAATGGGTATTCCATTATCCAATTATTTAGAAGTTTTGACCTGAAAAAAATTGGGTCTAGAACCTATTTTAGGTTCTGATTTATAAACAAGTTTAGGTCTAAAACCCAATTTAGATTTTGGTTGATAAACGGGTCCAGTTTTGGGTTTATATAGGTTCCGACCTATGAATTTAGGACTTGTCATATGAGTCTTTGATATTGCAAACTGAACTTCAACATTAACTTCTTTATTTTTATTATTTTTTTTAACTTTTTTATGTGTAATATTGAGATAGTTTACTTGGCGCACACTGTAATAAATTGAATGATATGCGTATTTTAATAAAGAGTTAAAAAACAAAGAAAAATTAGAACAAAATTTGGAACTAGATTTTAGTCCTCTAGATGGATCTGGTTCCGAAACTGGATTTGGATTTTCCTATCAAAACCGGGTTTGGATTCAACAAAATAAGTTCTGAGTCAAAAGCAGGCTCAGGACCGGAACTGTTATTTAGAAACGTCCGAGTTCAATATAGTTATAATATGGAATCGTTCCATTTGCAATCCTATTTGGTAGGGATTGTCATTGTCATAATAAAAGTTTCAATATGAAAAACATTTACCTGGCCACTGCACTAGACCATCCAAAAGGTGGTGGGACCCACCTCTGAATACGCATGATGCATGTCTCGTATGCATGACGCACTGTGGGCATGTGAATCTTCATGACCTTCCATTAATATGTTATCGTGGTATCTTGGATTACACTGACTTGAGCCAGGTGAGGGTCTAGTGATCCATGGCGTAATCAACTTTCATCCGAGAGGGGAATTTATAGTGACAAATATGGAGAAGAATTGTGCAAAAGGAAAGAGTTTATTTTGAATTATTTAAATTTTATAAACAGACGCCCGTAAAATTTTAGAAGCCTGCGCAATTATTGAACTATTTCACACATATGATAGGAAAATAGATTTTACATATGTAAATGTCACGTGTAATGGCTACGTAAAATGATTTTCTCATACGCTGTACTGGAAAGAGCTACACTTAGCAAAGCGAGACATGGGTGATGGGGCTCATTAAAAGACTGACGCCGAGACATTGGCCCATCCAATTCCCGCCCAGTTGAGACATCTATGAAAAATCTTGACCCGAGAAAAAAATCCGCTCGGCCGTTCAACTTTCCGATTCGTTTTAAAAGGGCAAACAGGCGAGTTCCAAAACCCTAGATCAAAGTGATATAGAGATCTTCTTCAAGGGTTTTTTCTTCTCTATCAACACCTTGAAGAGACTTCTCTGAAACCTTCGATTCGTCGGAGGGTCTTGATCTGAAATCGATAAAAAGACTTCTCAGAAAGCCATTGCTCGCTCTTCATCGGCTCTTGGCTCGCTATGATGCCTACATCTCCTTCTTCTCTTTTGTTTTTGTTTTTTGGGTATTTGAATGATTCTTAACAGGACCGGATCTGGGAAGGGAAAGAATGGTTTCTCATGTCTAATCCCCAGTTTGTTGAGATGAGATATTTCTTTTTCTCTCTTATAGAAATGATCTTTATTTTTATTTTTTTATTCATTAAGTTGATTCTCTGGTTTTTATTTTCTGTGATTTTATTTGTTTATTTATATTTTGTGTGATTTTATTATTAACATGTTGTTTGTGGCCAACTCTGTACCCTTATTATTTGTTTTTTGTTTTGCTTTTTCTTTATTCTATGAGGAAAATACATCAATTTACACACAGTCCAACTGTAAGAAAGAAAATCAATTTGTTGTCATGATTTGTAAATGCTCAATTTGTTGCCTTCTTGTTATCTCTTAATTGGCCCCTATGCCAACCTCTGTTATCCATGGAGGTATCAACTTAATCCATCATGAGTACCTAAAAATACATTGAGTTGATGTCCCAAAGTGCTATCAAGCATATATTATTACTTGATTTGTCTCATATCTTGTGTTGAATATATCTCAATGCTTATGGTATTGTTTAATTGAGTTGCCTTTTACCTGGCATTGCCGAATTCTACAAAGCTTCTGATTAACTCCTATTTTGGATAGCTATAGTTATTAATTTCGAACCATTTCATCCGGAATGGGTGCTGAGTCCCAGCTATCACCCTTCCACTAATTGATTTTCAATTTCCTCTCTGAATCAAATGCAGGGAACCTTCCTCAAGAAGTCTCATTTTGTTTGAGCAACGAAGCCAAAGATGCCTACCAAATAGTAGAAAATCGGTGGATCTCATGCCTTCTCTGCCACAAAATGTTCCCTTACACATAATGGTACACCTGATCAATGGTCGCGCTCATCTTACATTTGACACCACCCTGAAGAGCCAAGCACACCCATTACAATTGAAGAGCCAAGCACCTTACAAGGCTAAGCAGCTGTTGCTCCAACAGCAGCAATTAAAGGACATTAGCATGAAAGCCCGTGATGCAGGGTTAAATATCATCCAAATGAAATAGCTAATCAATGTTAGTATTCAAATTAATTATCAACTAAGAAAAAGGGTCAGAAATCATTCAGCTAATATAAAATAAAAATGACTTTTTTTTTTTTTCGTCGTTGGTTAATGCTTGTGTTTTTATTTGAGTTTATTTTTCAACTTTAATCGGTTATGGGGTATCCTCTACTACTAAAATTTTATGTTAAAGTGTAGGTTATGTTTATTGTTAGCTTTGATCCAACATGATTGAACCATGAGGTCCAATAAAAATCTGTGCAATGCACCTGGGGGAGATGCATATGCACGGTGGAGAGAAGTCTTTCTCTTCATCCCAATGTGAGTTTCTATTGGTAAAAAGCTTAGTCAATATAAAATACAGCCATAAGAAACACCCAATTTATTCTAATGCAATCACTTTTATGTAACTTATACGAATATGACCCAAAATATCATTATTCATGTGAGATGGTGAAAATCTAAAAATAAAATATAATCAACAAAACCACTCCAGTTTCTAATGACATTGGATTAAAAAAAAAAAAAACCGCGCTAGAACAAGACGGATATATGTTTCTAATTCAATCAATTGAGTCATGGCACAGAGAGAGAGAGAGAGAGAGAGAGAGGTGGCAAATTTTTAATAGTCAAAGGCTGAACAAAAACTGTACTGCCATTTGTGAGGCAAATGGCCCTACCTAATACATCAAAAATCAGTCTAACATGACATTTCCAAACATCTGATCGTGTGTGATATAATGCACAATCAAAACCAATTCGGATTGACGATCATAAGATCACTTTTAGATTAGATGGTTAGAAATATCTAATGAAACTATTTAGAGGAAGCCACTGGTGATCTGCTGGTGAACTTGAGGCTCTCTTGAAAATTCATTTGTAATGCCAAAACAGTTTTTATGGGCTGGGATGGGCTGGGGCTGCTGAAGATCAGTCCACATAGTTGGTATGGGCTAGAGCAGGGCTGCATTTTTATTTTTTTATTGGAGACCAGGGTTGCATTTTTAAGCCCACAACCCAACGTATATAGCTGAATAGTAAAATTGGCTACTGCACTGTCTGCCCAGCATATTTAACACAGAGATGTGTATATTTTGCCAACAGGAAGATACTGGTCATGGCATACCAGTCCAGTGGCTCCACTTGGATGGTGTGGTTAAAAAAAACTGCTGCTCAAATCCTGGTTGGGGAATTTTGGATGATGTAAAACTGGATCTAGTGAGAATCGGTAGTGCCCCAAAATTATAGCGTTGGGATGTGGGTTGAAAGCCCGAGTTGACTCAGTTGGATGGTGGGCTTTCCCTTTCCCCTGGAAAGGAGGGGAAAAAAAAGAGGAGGTATTTTAAAATACCTCGGCAATCCCTCTCCCTCCTCGCTCTCCCTCTTTTTGTTGGTGCCACATCCCGAACCAATGACCTAATGGGTTAAACCATAGGTTTTAACCATCATGAAAAGGTAGAGATCGGCAGCACATGAATTCATATTTCACTCTTTTAAAACTATCATTGGTTCCTGGCCTACCCAACTGACCACACATGCCTTCATCAGATGGCTTTTCTGCCAGGAAGTTTGCCAACTATCCATCAAGCAACATAGGCTGTGTAGGATATCGATATGTATGACCATGTGAGACAGCCGCATGTGAAACGCTACCAGGGATCAAGGAGATGAGAAATCATCGCTGCTGATGTGGCAGCAATTCCCCGACCTCCCCTGGTAAGAAATCAACTGCTGTAAAAGAGGAAATGCATGTTTATGACGATTGATATATTAATTAAGAAAGCAATTAATTAGTAAAATCTTATACATATTCACTAATCACATTTTTTCACATGGTCAATTTCACGGTTCCACCAACCTTTATCAGGTTTTACCTGGGATGCACTGCACAACACATTGGAAGGGTAGACCTCAGGGGTTACGGACTCAGGTAAGGAGTCATTCATCGGCCTTGTTCCTCACATCCACGGCTTCCGCTTTTTTAAACCCTCGGTGTGATTTTTTTCAAACAATAGACTCCTATTATTTTCAAATAACATTAGAAAAGCCACTATACTTTTGTGTTTTTGCTAAAACCACCTTGATTGACTTCCAGATTTTATAAATAGTAACTACTCTCCATTTTATTTGTTTTTGACATATCTAATCTTGAGAAAAACTTAAATGGGCCATCTACGCTTTAAAAGATAAAATGACCGTTTTGCCCATAGGTTATCCATACATAATTAGCTATATTGGACCGTCATTTTCACCCAAAGGTTAAAACATATATATATATATATATATATTTATATTTATATACCTTGCGTAGTTTTTGTGGGCCTCATGTGCTAGATGTATGTTTCTTTTATATGATTATTATTATTATTATTATTTTTGTAGAACTTGTATATGATTTTAGTTCCCCCACCGAAGAGCTTATCAATGACTTTGGGAATAAAATCCAGGAAGGTGAGACCCATTTCATGGACATCAACAAATTGAAGGCCTTTCAAGTAGAACGCACGTTCAGGTAGAGATAAAACCATTTGACAGAGAAGTCAAGAACATCGACCTGGAAGAGCAAGACTTTCTGGTCAACTTTCACACATGAACTTGGAAATGTTTCATCGGGTGATTATGTTCTTCTTCCTCCAGTTCGTAGAAGCTGCTTTGTTGACTGACTAGTCCAAGACTCTCCTTATCTTTTTCTCTTTTCCATTTTATAAAACAGCATTGCCGCTTACTTTCTTTGAATGAGTGTGTAGGAGAGAGAGAGAGATGGGTTTCCGTTGGTTTCTTCTTCAGGTATTAATTTGGTGGTGCGTATCGGCAACAACAATATCATCAGGAGCTGCGGAAACATTAGCATCCCTTTGGCATGGGACAAGATCCGACCTGTTTCATAAACAACGATTTCCATATAATATGTAATGAATCTGTGACACCCCCAAAGGCATTCCTGTTGAAAGAATTCGAAGGGTTGGACATATCATTGCAAGGACAATTGAGATACTCATCTCAGATAGCTCGGGGTTGTTACATGGATTCGGGCCATACGGCCGATAATGGGAAACCCGTTATGGAGTCACCCTGAGTAGGGAAGGTCCTTATACCTTTTCCAACACCCGCAACAACACCCAGTCCTTTTTGGTGGATCCTGCTCGGGCATCGGTTGTTGCCAGTTATCAATCCCAGTGGGTCTGAAGATGTTTGTACTAACTGACCGTTCTAAAACAGGGCGTGCAAATATAAATTATCCCCTGCTACTATCTCTACTCTAAAAAGCAAATATGTTAACCGGGTGTCGTATCCACTGGGACAAAAAGACTAAGTTGCGTTGTTTTTTAAATTCCTAAACTAATCCTAATAGAAAGCAAAGTGTTGATTTCTATACTAATCCTATTAGAAAACTAAGTGTTGGTTTGATGGGGTTTTATTCTTAAATTAATAAATTAAAAGATAATATTTTAATTCAATCAAAGAAAAGATCTCAAGGTACGAATCAACTCTAACCTCGCACAATGGCAAGTATAGACCTAGGGTTTCACAATCAACACTAAAAAGACTCGCTCTAGTTACAAACCTTCACAGAGTCAACAAATAAAAGATGTGGATGTAGATCGGGGCATAACCTATCTCTATAGCATAGATTATTCTAGATCTAACAACACATTCAATCAAGCACTGTTATATGATTAGCATTCAAATCTACAAAATTAAAATACTAAAGAAAGATATGTTGCATTAAAGAAATAAAATCCAATCAATGTATAACATCATTGTCATACAACTAAATGCATTTAAAAAAAAACCCTAGAACCTATACATAACCAAAATACAAGATTAGGGCTTCATCGCAACCCTAAGATAAATGTTTAGTTACACATGGCAAGAGGTTGAGGAAGAATCTCTGATGAAATCCCGATTGATCCTTTTCCAAAACTCCAAAACTTCGCTTCCGATCTTCTCCCAAGATGTGAATTGTGTTAAAACGAGATCAGAGCTTTTATTTAAAGGTTTTGGGACGAAAACCTCGCCAAAAACGCGCATGAGGCGGCTCTCAGACGATCCGGGCGTCCAGACGCGAGGTATTGCGCGTCCGGATGCCCGGAGGTAGTAGCCTTTGGGTGTTCTCTGTGGTCGGGGGTTCGGACGACCGGTGCTGGCGTCCGGACGCCTGGAGGCAAAACCTCCGGGTCGTCTGTATTTTTGGCACTTCTTCTGATTTTTTGTCATTTTCTTCCGTTTCGCGCCAATTTCTTCTCAATACATCTAGGGCACTTGTAAACATAAAAATGACACAATTAATGCTAATTAATATCATCGGAAGGTATACCAAAGTCTAAACTGAGGGGCCTAAATGGTACATTTTAGGCTATCATCACAGACCATCGGGAACTTCAATACTGGCGTGAGATTGAGATCCAATCAATGCAGCTATGCCTTCCTTGTGGTCCAAGACCACTTCACCTTCTCCGTCTCCGACCTCGCTGGAAAAGTTTCCAGGAAAGAGTTGGGTAATTGCCGGCGGTACTCGACTGTGTGGCCGGGAGGGAGACATGCCATGAAAACTATAAGAAACAAGGAGGACTACGCTTGTCACAGTGAGAATATATAGCAACTGCTCTAATTTTAGCAATGGCCCTGGATATCGTTGCAGTTGTTCCCCTGGCTACGAAGGGAATCCTTATGTAGATGGAGGATGCAAGGTATGATCAACCTCAGTGTTGTTTTTTTTTTTTTTTTTTTGAACCTATCGAGTTGAATTCCTAACACTTACCAGGCAAAATGCATTAAAATTTTTTTTATTAAAGATGTGAGGGATGAAGCATAATATAGGGTGAGATTAGGGGTGTCCATGGCCCAGGTAGGGCTGGGCTGAGGTCTATCCTGGCTCAGACCGATTTCTAAAATATATGTCTCAGCCCAAAACAAGCCCTAATTGGGCCTTGCAAGCCCCGGCCTGTCGTAAAATGAGTAAGCCAAGGCCCAGCCAGAGTTTACTTTATAATAATAAAACAGGGGCATTTCATGAGATTTCAAATGGGAGCTCAAGTGGTGGTGACATACATGTACATGTGTGATTGTGTGTCTTTGAGTACCATCTCCAAAACTCTCTAATAATAATGTTTTATATTCGGGCCAACCCAGGCCTGGGCTCTCTATCACTAAATCTAGGCCTGGTCCATATCTGATCACAGATGAAAACCTTTGGGCCAAGCCCTATCAAAGGTGTACTGGCCTGGGCCAGACTCGGGCACCCTGATATACTCCCTCTCTGGTGAAATTCACTCCTCAACACTGCCCCTAATGAGGAACCAGGTCGGAGCACTTTTGGAGACATATTTTTTTCACACCAAATTGTTCCGCCTGGGATTCGAACTCTCAACCTGTTACCATATTAAGTTTCATCTACTAACCATTCCTACAAGAACCTCAAGGCTCAATCTTTGTTGTAAATCTCGGTAGTTATTCACATTGGCCTGACCCATGAGTTTCTTCTCCCATAGGCCCCTCCACCATCACATCCATGACGTGGGTCATATACCATCAATTTCATTAGAGAACAGACTAAGGATTGTTGTTGAAACAGTAGAAGCATTAGCTTATTTGCATTCTGCCGCTTCAATGCCAATATTCCATAAAGATGTTGAGTCTGTTAACATACTCTCAGACAATAATTTCACGGCCAAAGTATCTGACTTTGGAGTTTCAAGGTTGGTTCCAATTGATCACACTCAAATAACCACATTGGTGCAGGTAACTTGGGGATACTTGGACCCTGAGTGCTTCAAAACCGGTAAGTTAACAGATAAAAGTGATGTGTATAGTTTTGGTGTGGTTCTTTTGGAGCTCTTAAATGGGAGAGAAGCCTATATGTTTGAATAGGCCTGAAGAAGAGAGAAACCTGGTCATGCACTTTGTTCATGCAATGAGAGCAAATCGACTTTTTGAAATGTTTGAGGAGCGGGTTCCAAGTGAGGGTTCAAAGGAACAACTCATGGCGATTGCTCCACTTGCTATGAGATGTTTGAAATTGAAAGGGGAACATAGACCAACAATGAAGGGGGTGGTGGTGGATCTTCAAGGGCTGAGAGGGTATGAAGACCATCCTTGGGCTAATAATGATGAGAATGAGAGGTTCTTGTGCCATACATTGCAAGCTAGTATTGGAGACGACAATGGGCAATATCGCATAGAGAACCATTTCATTTCAGTTTTCGAGACAGGGGTTCAAGCTATGTCACTTACTTTGAGAAGATAGAAGGGTTCCAACTACGACCATTAGTGAATCGTAAGGGGTTACTATTTTTATCAAAATTAGTTAAATACTATTTTGTGCGGGGTGTTTGAGCAACTATTCTTTTCTCTTGTTTCTTTGTTATTTTATCTGCATTAATAGTTGTATGTTTTTGTATTTCCAAATATTGAATACTTAAGAAACAAATCTAGTAGAATGCCTTGTTATTATGAAAGGCAATTGCCAAAGTAAACCCTGTGGAGAATAATTCTCCTCCAGGAGACATTTGTGAAACTACGCGTACGTTTGTGTACACACCTTTTTTGCGGAAAGGGAAAATTGCAATGTCACTAAATTTCATAGAAATGGAAATCTTGAAAAAAGATTTCCACAAAATTTAGAAATTTATGTTTGGTGCGAATTATTTTTCCTCGTTGAATTGGTGCTAATGTTGTTTGGTCCGGCTTTAGATTCCTTATAGAAAATCAAATTTTCTTGTTTGGTAAAATAATTTTTTGAAGAAAAATAACATAACATGTAAATTATTTATTCAACATCAAATAATAACTTATTTTAAGAAATAAAAAATGAAAGAGTTGTACGGTTTTGGGTTGAAATGGAAAAGAGGGAGAAGTTTTCTCCAAAAATCTATTTCCCATACCCTCCTCCCCCATCAGGAACCCATTTCCAACATTAGTATGGAAAATGTTGATGAGGCAGGAAAGCGTTTCCGTTGGATTGTTCCGCAGCAAGTGCCTGAAAAATGAATTTTCTACGGAAAACCATTCACTTTTCCGTGGAAAAGTGTTACACAAACATGCCTACAAGATTCCCAGCTGATGGCATCTTAATTTTCCCTTATGGGTGCTATTCTACGAGATGAGAAGGGAACTGTTATGATGGCTTTGAGCAAAATAGAAGATGGGGCGGCAGAGGCTGATGATATCGAGGCAGTAGCAGCTTTGCGAGGTCTTCAAATGGTTTGTACCATTGGTGTGCGTGGTATCATACTTGAAGGAGACTCTAGACAATTGATGCACTTAACTCCTCCTCTCTTAACCTTTCGAGACAAGGCCCATTGTTCAATGAGGTTAAAATTCTTCTGCAGCATTCCAATAGCTATGAAGTAATTCATGTAGAAATTAGGGACGGCAATGCAGTAGCTCATAAGTTAGTTAGACACGCCCAGTTCATTGATGATATAGAGGTTTGGTGGTTTTCTACGCCTAATTTAATTGTGCAGAATGTGATTGTGGATTCTATGTGTTATTCTTATTAATATTAATATCAAAATCTTCTCATAAAAAAAAGTACCCTGCTAAAAAAGTGCTTTCGCCAGGCTGAAAGCCGTCGCATCCAAGGTAAAGAAATTGAGAGGATCATGTGGACTCGATACGAAATGCACCCCCTAAAGTATCACATTTATCAGAAGCTCATTGTCGTAGGTAACCATAATGTCTCTCAAAACCATCGGCAAGGGTGAGAAAAAGGCCAACTTTTACTATTTTGTTTTCATTTTCTTATTTTTCATGCATTTCATTTTGAAGCAATATTACGCTTCTACTCCATTAGAAAGTCCAATTAGGGCAGCACATAAAAACATATATATATATATATATATAAAGACAGATATAGTAGCAGTTGTGCATGTGTGCAGGAAAACATGAAACCTGCAATCGACAAACAAACAAATCTATCTATATATTGGAATGTGTTATGACTTCGGTGAACCACAGACCTCCAAAATAGAGATCCTGATTTTTTAAGATACATGAGGACAGCTCAACACCTATCCACTCTCCTCTTTCTCTCCAGTCTACTCTCTCTCCACTATCTTCTTTGGAATTGTTCCCTCTAACTAACTTTGTAACTGCTCTGTTTGATGAGTGGATTGCAGGGGATGGTCTCAGAAGTAAGGGCCATTTTCAGAAATCCATAAGCAATATCCAAAATCAAAGAAGACAATCTCACCCTTCTAACCTATGGCCAACTGAAGTAAGTTTACTTCTTCAATAATCATTGTTAACAGTTATGAATTATTATTTATTTATTTATTTAAACATTAATTTAGTCTCAGCAACATATTCCTGATAATGGAATATGCTGGGAAGAAAACCCAAACTAGAAGATTTACTGACAATTTCCTGAGAATGATATTTGAACAATGAATCAGGCACAACCCATACATAATAGCTTGGTTTGGAATGAACCTATACAATAAATCAGAAGACTGTACGTGTCTGATTTAGGCCACAAACATTGGACAGATTTGTCCCAATTTAATTTCGGTCCTAATATGAGCTCCTAATTTAACCTGTGAGGACAATAATTAGGCTCTAGCCCAGCCCAGTATCAACATTGTATTCCTTTGTGTTAAAATGTTGGCCAACCCAGGGCTGGCCTTTTAACTATGATTTTACGAACATGCCTGGGTAAGAGGCTAAGAGAATTGTCACAAATATTGGCAATTATCACGATAAATAGCAAACAATATATTCCTGGTAACATCAATAAATTGCTGCAAAATGAAAATATTGAGGCCAAATCAGGAAAAAACGATAAAAATGTGAAAATAGGGAAATTTCTAAAAATATATTTTTTAAAGTAATTTTACTTATTTTGTATTAATCTGGTAGTTTAATTATTTTATTTAACATTCCCCAATAATATCCCAAAAACTCAATTTTTAAAATATCCCAACAATTCCCAAATTGGTATTTTCCGGGGAATAATGTTTTTGATAAGCATATGGGCTTGGACTGCCAAGATATATATAGTCCTGAATCTTGTGAGTTGTGATGCAAATTTGGATGTGTTATGGTTTAGTGATCCGGGTAGGTGACTTGAATCTGCCTCAATATAAATTTATTATTAAGAGGTGGGCCATCTCACTTTTGTTTATTATCCGTTTCTAATGAATTGGCCCATCCGTTTCTTATTTTTTTTATTAAGAATCCTTTTTTAAATTGGCCATCCGTTTTTTAGGTGGGCCATCTCATTTTTGATGAATGGGACATGTGCATGAATCTATAACTCTTATTAAAATGATCTAACCATTTGATTATTGGAATTTAATTAATTGAAAATATGAGAAGTGGAGCAACACATTGCCATGACTTGCAAGTGGTAGATATATGAATGTGATCTGCCAGAGTTAAACGCCTTGCGACCAACATTAGAAGATCCATGGAGAAATCTGACCACTGTATATTTTTTAAAACCCCAGAAGTTTTTCGGCGATGTGTATCTTGAGTTAATATACCCTTCTCCACAATGGTTATTTCTTTGTCATTTGTAAATAAACTATTTCCTGCAAGGCAAATGCATTGTGTTATGAAACAGAGAGATGGAGATGGACGTCCTCAATTTGAAATTTGAAAACCCGTTTCACAAACAAGGGAGAGAGAAAGAGAGAGAGAGATCTGAATTTGAAAACCTGTTTCAAAAAACCTCTTAGCAGAACGGCACCTATTCTATGATTGGGCCTACCCACTCATGCTCATATGTGGCCCCCTCATACATTCCAATAATTTCTTCAATTTATCCTAGAAAGCATAGAAAATTTAAGAGAGAGAGAGAGAGAGAGAGAGAGAGAGAGCTTGCATTGCAGGAAAAGTGCAGAGAGAGAGAGAGAGGGAATACCTCCTTCTACCCGTTTCACTGGCTGCTTTCAGAATTCTGAGTTTAACTCAGGGCAGAAAGGCAGTCCAAATCAGGCTAGAATTAAATATTCAAGTCAGGCCAGAATTATTCCCTACTTATAATTGAATGATGATAAAAATTTAAGAAATAGATGAATAAAGGTGGGCCCACATACAATATTTCTCTATAAAAAAAAAAGGATGGTCTGAAAAGTAAAATCTGAAGGTTCATGATCATGACTTTCTCAAGAGCATAACACATTTCCTATTCTGATCAGAAATATAATTATTTTCGGTGACGTGATTGTAACACAAACTCGAGTATATTGAAGGAGCTCTAAGGATTTTCATTGAGGTATTTAATAATTCTGTGCATAAAAAAATAATTCATTATGAATGTGTACATAAAGGTCAAATTAGCAACAAAAAAACGGACTTGACAGTTTACTACTTATTCAATTTAATAAAAATAATTCGTATAAGTCTGTACATTTGGTGGTTCTGTGGTCCGTGCATAGCAAGGGGTTTTGGTAGTATATATATAATATATATGGGAGATTCTCAAAAACTCCCTTATCTCAAAATGGTACTTTCTGCCCTTATCTAATAGCCAATGATTTGCTAATATTTCAAGATGTCTCCCTTTGTAGGAGAATATTTAGGAGAGAGAATTGGATATAGGTATCATTGATGACACATGTTACACTTTCATTGGCTAAAAGAGGGGCTTTTTTCTATATAAATATATATATATATTTCTTAGCCTTAAGAAAGTCTGGTACGTACATTTACCAAAAGACCAGTGACCTAGAATCTTGGTCCTTGGCCAACCCATTAATGTATCAATCCAGTTAATCCGGAATATGAGTTATATATAGACCCAACCGTATCCATTAAGTTAAACTTTTCAATTTTTTTGGTAAATAGCCATTAAGTTAAACTTAGTATTAACTTAGTAACGACTTTTTCCAAGGCAAACTGTGGCTCAGTCTTCGCTATTAACTTTGGTTGTCCACCAGATCAATGGTTGTTCACCTTACATAATTAGCCTCCATTACCAGCCAAGACACCTTACAAAATTAAGCTAATCAGCTGATGCTCTAGTAGCAGCTATTGGGTGACATGTTAACAGTGGCCTATTATAACTGATGGAGCCAAGTGGCTGATGGCTAATGCTCTGCTGTTGAATTAGGCCAATAAAATAATCCTTGCCCAACAGACTTATTAAAATTTTTGAACTCATTTATTTGCTTGGAATAGAATTCTTCATGATTATAAGAGATGTATTTTGAAAGTGGTTAAAAATGAAAAAATAAAAGTGAAGATCCATAAATTGCCTTTAAATAAAAATTTTCTTTCCATGGAAAATGAATTAAGGGGAGATGAAAAATTACCTCGACCTTGTATTATTCATCCTTCACCACTCACCTCTTGAATAATCCTTTGTTGCAACCCTATTTTACCTTGAATTCTTTGGAATCCAATTCTATGCAGGCAAACGGTCGCTTAGTGTGGAGAAATGCTGCTCCAATTCATGATGAGAAAAAAACGTTGGAAGATGGAAACATTGAGACTGAGATTAGAAAGTGATTAAATTTGAGTTATCAAAGTGGGTAAAAATGCTTCTTATTTTGCTTCCATCTTTTGGCACCACCTCTATTATCCATTGTTAAATAGACCCGACCATAACAACTCATGTTGTCATTGTTGTTATTATTGATTTTTTCCTTTCTCTTTCAAGCATGGCATCGGGCGCACCACACAAGTTATTTACAGGGTGCTCATGTTCTAGGCCAGCACAGGCATGACCCATATGTATTAGGAATTTAGGATGGATTAGAGCATAATCTTTAGACCTGTGGACTGTGACCAAGCGTAATTTTCTGGCCAATTAGATGGGCTAGGCAGGGGCTAATATAGTCTTGGTGCCCACTTACTCAACATACTAGACAAAAAGTGCGTATATAATTTGCAAATGGGCTGGGGTTGGGCATAAAATTCAGCTGGTGGGCTGGACCTAGGCTAGAATTAGGCCTGAAAATTAAATGGGCCAAGAAAAGCTTAGGCCCAGCCCAATGAAGGTCGTGGACACTCCCTTGTTTATATATTTTAGTATAGCTAATCCAAAAGGTCCTTTTTTAAACTATATATGGAGCCACACAAACAGTAATATGGAGAGTTTCTTCCTACTCATGACTCCATCCTTTGAGTGTCTCACCCATGCATGCGAGGAATGAAACTCTATAATGGGGCTACCCAATCAAAATCAAGTTTGCAAAAAAATTAAAAAAATAAAAAGGAACGCCCTTGTATGAGATGTTCTGAGTTTTACTCCATTTAGGAGTACAGATATCCAAGATTATTTGACCTAATCCATAACTTGACCCCTACTCAATCTGCATCACTTGATTCGCTTCCTACTCTTGTTGATCATGGCCCGGATATACCTGGCCCCACAGTAAAACAAGCCGGATTAGGGCTGACCGTGTCACACACGCCCAAATAAATTAGGTTAGGGTGGAATCAAATATTGGGCGGTTAATGGCGGTTTAATATTTTTTGTAGTTAAACAGTAATTTCTTTTATATAGAATGAGCCAAGCTTGTCTTGGGTTTTTTTTTTATATTTTCCGCCTAGAATTAAACTCAAGTGTATCCTTAATACTTGGAATTAGTTGGGTTTGGGCCAATTTTCTGCAAATCGAGTCAGATGAAATCGCTTAACGGGCTGACTTGTATTGGATGAAGGTTATACAGGTTGACTCGAGTTGATCAAGATCAAGTGCAGGTTGGGGTACTTATGAGTCCCATATAAAAATTGGTTATGATAAGGATTGGACTGGAAATAGAGAGATTTTGACCATAAACTATTTTCAAATTCAATTCAATGGTCAGTGTGGGTCCAAATAAATCTGAAATTAGATCTCTAACCAAATCATCAGGAAAGGCTGCTTTGATGGGAGGTGGTCTCAGGTGGACCATAGGGCTCGACAGCACATGCAGTCCCTAGTACGAGAACATTTTCTCTGTTGGTAACGGTGCGACCTTATCCGTTGGGTGGAGCTGATCGTGTCCACCACGTACCATTGATTATACAGGGAGCAGGAGAAATCCTTTTGAAATCTGTGGAGCTGCTGCCACGCAATGCGGATAAGGGCAAGGGATAAATGACTCTTCCACTCTCATCTATCACATCAGTTTGGATTAGAAAGAAGATAGTGATCAAAACAGTACCACTGTATCTGAATCAATTAAACATTTAAACCTCACCGTTCTCCACTTTTTCACTATATCTACATTATCTCTTACTGTATTCATATGACAAACTTCTTGATTGATCGTCACCTTTAAAATATCCTCCCAACGATCTTCTCATCTGAGTGGCTCACTCTATAACTCAACCAAGCAATCCATTAATCAATGGGTTGAGTTCACTTTGAGTCCATTATTGCTATTGATCCAGCAATGTGGTCACAAGTGAACCTCATAATTTAGGATTCGGGTAACCATTTTATCTTTTAAATTGGGTTTCTGTTTGACATTTTTTACTCGTTTGATAAATATGTCAGGGTCGGGCTGAACCTATTACCTGTTCATGGGTGAAATTAGGAAATTTTCCTTTTATGGGACCACTTTATTTTATTAGGGGTCATATGGAAATATAGTAAGGATTTCTGAACAATCTTGAGTGGTGATGGTGGTGGCGGGATTGCTCGTGAACCCTTCTCTTGCTTGGTTTTTGTTTTCCTGAGTGTAGTTTCTCTCTTGCCCATGTACATTCTCCTTATCTCATCTTGATAAATTTTATTTGTTTTTTAGCAAAAAAAAAAAAATTAGAAAAAGGGTGTGGATCCTTTTTTTTTTTTTGTTTTTTTTTTTTGGGATCTTCACTAGAAAACTAAGCTTAAAGATTAATTAAACGGTTTTATACAGAAAGACTATCAACAGACGAGATAATTGTTCGTATATTTTTTTGGACGAAATTACCCCAATTAATGATATCGTCAACTTTTGTTATAAAAGACGACGTTATGCTCTATCTTCTTCTACCTAGTTATGGAAAGGTTATGCAAATCATTGCATTTTGTGTCCCAATGGTCTTTCATAAGTTGTCTCATCAATCTTCCTTATGTGTGGGGTCCCATGCTTAGTTTCTATAAATTTGTTGCCCTGTATGCATGCCTTTGGAGAGTTTGATTTTGGAGTGCAAGATGTTTGGTGAAACGCCTGAATAAGAACTTTCTCTTTATTTGGCGTCATCTTTGAGCGAGGTTGGAGGTGATGAACATAAGTATGCTTTTGTGAATATATTTAAAGTTTGAAGCCATTAGTTTGGGAAAATTTCGTAAGTCTTCATGATTGTGACTTGTGAGCAATATGTAGGGAGCCATGTTCGGCATCTTTGAGTAGCGAGTGTGAAATTTTTTTTCCTGGATATGGTATTGTTTGTGTTGAGTTTTAGAATCCAAAAGTGTTTTTTCTTTTGTTAATCTGTAATCATGCACATGATCAAAGGTGGACTCAAGTACAAGGCTTGGAGCCCCCACACATATTTGAGAAAAGTTTAAAATTCCCCCATCCTCCCAACAAATTCTAAAAATTAATATGTTTTTTTTTACATGTGCCCCTTCCCCCGATATTTCTTTTACAGTGAGCCAACCCCACCCCACCCCACCCCACCCCCCCGGGCATTTTATCACATTTTTCTGTTCCCCAATATTTCTTTTACACCACATACACATGAAGCATAAATATGTATTTTGAAAGTTTCATCAATCAAATGGTGGGCCATGTATGGATTGATTAAATTATAACCGGTTATAAGCATAGATGTTGATTGTCATCATGATCAATTTTGATTTAATGAAATGAGCCTTGTATTGATAAGAAAAAAATGAAGTTTAGATAGGGTTATAATCTTCTAGTAAGTGCAATTGTTAAAGTTACATGCTTTATAAAAAAAATTGAGTCCAAACTTTTGAAATTATGCATATATGGATAAAAGAAATGAGCAAAAGTGTCAATTTACTTTAAAAACCAACGGTAGTTGGAAGACTATTGATTTTAGGGACACGAAATGTATTAAAATAAAGATACATGAGCCTATTTGCAAATACTAAAATCTTAACAGCCTATTTACAAATCCTATAAATACGAGAGGGATCTAAACAAAAAGCTATATATTTAAAAAAATTTAAGTTATAAATTTTACAAGACTTGCCCGAACAGGTGATTTCTGTCCTCTCATCGTAGAAAGGTAGTTTAATTGAAGGGCAGGTTTTGTTTTGAATTATGTAAAGCTGGTTGACTCCTTTTTTCGTTTTTTTTCCTCCTGCTTCATCTCTAATCATCTTACTTTGGAATGACAAACATCATTTATTTCATGGCTTGTGTCATGCTGAGATCCCATAGTTTGGTTCAAAGCTTTTCTTTTTCGAGAAAAAAAAAGGTAAATCTAAAGCTGGAATCGTTTTCCCGCGGGACCACAAATTCCATATATTAACAAGGGCAATGAAAAGAGTAGATAGAGTAGGATAAAGATGGGACGTGCTCCCGAGGTCCATCCTCTTTTTCCGTATCACATGCATGAATAAATGATGGTCAGAATCAGATACATCCTCTCAGCAGAGCACGAGCAAGTGGACCCTGAATGGTTGCAGGTTTTCATAATTCGTACAGTAAAAATGATTAATTGCGGTTGCAAAGGTTGATTATTTTTACTTTTCTTGGGGATAAGTTTGTTTTGGATTCAGGCAAGTTGGTGACCAGCCTTTCATTCTCTCACATCGATCGATCCCTGTACCTCAAGTTTTGTTATTATCATTTTTTCAGTCAAGTGGGGCTGGGTGCCATTAAAGACTGTCCCTGGAGATATGACCAGTCTCCAAATATAAGAACCACCTCTTAGGGAAGAAACTCTTTCCTTATTTCTAAAAAAAAAACCTCCTTCATTGCAGAAGACCTGCTCCTGTGGGTTATTCAGAGATTGATCCTTTTAGGTTCTATAAGGTGAGGTGGATTTCCAACCAATTGGCCAAACTTTCATTCTCCTTCAGTTTAAAGTTAAAGTTACACTTTAGAGTCACTAGCTCAAAGTTTTAGGAAAAGAAATAAATAGTCTCTTTTGTATTTAATTTTCTTCACTTCTAATTCTTTTAAAGAAGGCCTTTGATGAAGGTCTTTGCTTAGTTGCTGTCTCCATCATGAATTTCTTATTTTGTCAATGACATTTGAAAAATTCAGAATTTTAGATTATCAATCTAGACTAATGATTTTTTGGGAAATTTTCAAATAAGGCATTA
This sequence comes from Persea americana, assembly GCA_029852735.1. NCBI lineage: Eukaryota > Viridiplantae > Streptophyta > Magnoliopsida > Laurales > Lauraceae > Persea > Persea americana. Next base: position 91,739,995 of record CM056810.1, read on the forward strand.
GATTTTTGCCTTATTTAAAAAAGGACATAAGTTTCAAGACATTTCAAATTAGTCCTTAAGTTTTTCGTGAAGTTCTCAATTAAGGGCATCCATCCATTTAAAGTTGTTTTTAGGCAACCTTTTCCCTTTAGTTTTTTAAAATTTCCAAGTTACCATTCGTTGAAATAAAACTCTCATTTACTTCCTTTATATTCTCATAATTTCTTTCACTGGTGTCTTCACGGTTATCAAGGGCATCCAACATTCCAACAGCGATCGACTACATATAGTAGCTATCAGAACCATGGCACGGATTTAAATGAAGGGTAATTCGGATATTTTTAAAAAATAAGGAAAAAAGTCAATGAAAAATATCTTTAAATGGTCAGATGTCCTTAATTGAAGACTTCCTAAAAACTTATGGACTAATTTGAAATATTTTGAAACTTGTGTTCTTTTTTTAAATAAGGCAAAAACTTAAGAATTGGAAATTTCCCTAACTTTTTTTGGATATGACCTTGCAAGCTGCTAAGGGTTATTAAAGCATTTGTGAATTAGACTGAAAACGACATTTGAGAAATTTTGCTCCTGAGAAGAATCTTAGAAAACTAATAGGCCCAATAAATTTAGAATGCAAATGTAAATGGGTCGGGTTAGAGTTGGATTCATATTGAACCTAATCCAAACTCAAGACCCGTGGGATCAAGACCTGACTCTAAAGGACTTGGTTGGACCTGGAGTGACTCGTACTAACAAAATACACATACACAATACACACACATATATATTAATATGTTATATATAATAAGCGTGTAATATAAAATCCTTGAGTAGAAAGGGGCATCTCATCTCGCACACCGATCGATCTCTAGACTCTAGGTGGGTAGGTGATTTCACAAATTTTGTACTTCGGTCTAGCCATATTGCAAAATGAAAAAATGTTAATTTTTGATTAACTGCTCATTAGTGTAACTTAGAGCTTGGCGGTTCAATACACATTGCAAATAGAAAAGGAAAGAAAGAAAAGAAAAATTACTTTTCAAAAGGATTAAGTTCATTTGCATTCGGCAACAGGTCCCTCAACATTTGATTTTATTGCCTTAGACCCACCTTCTCTTTCTATAGTGTGGTAGGCCATTGTTTCAAATTTGAAGACATAAAATGTCCAAGTTACAATTTCTTTAAAGATAAATCATATCCCTTGATTAGTGGGATATGCCATTAACAATGGTCAACTACCATTTCAAAGGACAAATAAAATTCAAAAACAGAAATAGATTTCAAGATTTCAAAATTTTGAATACGGATCAAGATTTGAAATTCAAAATCTGCCAAAAAACTCACTTAGATTTTAAAAAAAATTTCTTTTTACTAAACCGAAAATAAATTTAAAAAGTCAAAATTTTTTTTCAAAAGAACACAAATAAATTTTAAAAAATGCAAATAAATTTGAAAACACGCAAATAGATTTCAAAAGAACTTAGATAAATTTAAAAAAATCTAATAAATTTACCAAAAACACAGAAAGATTTGTTGGAAAACTCAGTTCGATTTTTCAAAATAGAAATAAATTTGTTAGAAATTCAGATATATTTTTCCATAACTAATACAAATTTGCCAAAACTCAGATGGATTTATCCAGAACTCAGATAAATTTGTTCTAGAACTCAGACAAATTTGCCAAAAACTCAAATGGATTTGTCTAGAACTCAGTTAAATTTGTTCAAGAATTCAGACAAATTTACCAAAAACTCAGATATATTGGTCTAGAATTCAGATAAATTTGTTCCAGAATTCAGATAAATCCGTCCAAAACTGAAATAGATTTGTCTAGATTTCAGTTAAATTCGTTCTAGAACTCAGATAAATTTTTCAAGAGCTCAGCTAATTTGTCCAGAACTCAAATAAAATTGTTTCATAACTCAGACAAATCCGTCTAGAACTCAGATAAACTTGTATAAAACATAATTAAATTTGACAAAAACTCAGAACTCAGATAAATTTGATAAACTAAGATAAATTTGACAAATCAAGGGAGGACGACTGCATCACAGATCTACTGCTGATAGCAAGATCGGTTGGCCACACACAAGTCGAGAAAAAGATTGGACCATTCGGCTGCCGGTTGCGTTATCTCTGATGAACCTCCTTGAATTTCAAATCACCAATACACTAATCTCACTTTCTCTCTCTCTCTCTCTCATAGCAATTGTAGATCTTATACAGCTTTCTCTCTCATCTGCTCTTAAAATCAGCTTCAACCACACCAGATCTCTATGCAATCCTCTGTTCATTCGACCCTCTCTCTCCTTTCTACAGAAGATTTAGAATCCCATCATCGCCGGAACAAGGTTCTGTTAGAGAAGAAGGAAGGAACCTTGCCCTAGGAATAAGGGGGAATTGAATATTTGAAATTTTAAATTCAGATTTTTATGTCCAAATAGTTGAAATGGCAAATTAGTTATAAAATATCTAATGTGGCGTATGTAGGGACCTCTAGCTAAATTAAGTCCAACTTTATGGACCATAAGCCTTAAAAGAAAATTTGTTGGACCAGAGGTCTTATAAGACCTATCTAGGGACTTGTGGCTAATTTACTTTATGACCCTTTCTTCGCTAATAATGACCTTGTTGATATTACTCGTATGTGTGGAACCTTATGAATTAAACTTGGAAATGTTTAGTGCCTATGTAATTGCATGAGGGTTGGAATGATACGAAATGATGTAAAATTAAGGAGAGGGAATTAAAAAGTAAATGCATAAAATGACAAGATGACAAATGTCTTCTTCTCTGTCAAAGCCAATGTGGACCACCAGGCTCCTGTAGCAAAAACAATAAAATAAAATGTAAAAGTTCCTGAGAGGGTGAGTATGAAAAGTTGCTTTTATTGGCTTTTGACACTTGACAGGAGGTGGGAATTCCTTAGGTGTAGATCTCATCTACCGATGGCGGTTCTTCATCTGGTTTCGTAGGCAGAAGAAAGCTTCTGTTTTGTTTGGAGAAAGAAAAGATCTGCAGCAACCCTTTTCCATCACGTGAAATAAATGAAACAAGACGTTTCACTGTTTTCTGCACCCCTTCTCTCCTGTTTTCTGCACCCCTTCTCTCCTGTCTTTGAACGCCTCGATTTTCTTCGTTTCTTCTCCTTTCTGTAGATCCACTGTTAGAAAAACCTGGATTTCCTTATTATTTGAACCCTCTCTTTACTTGTCATCATCATCACCTTCTTCTTCTTCAGTTGCTTCTTCCTCTTCCTCTGTCTCTACTTAACTCCTTTTTTCATATGCTTCATTCTCTTGTGGGTTTCCTTTTTTTGGTTGTGTGATTCTTGTTCCTGAGTTTTTGCGTTTTGTCTTGGTTTCTTCGCTTGACAACGAGAGAGAGCACGCTAGTCCACATTCATGCAAGGTTAAATGACTGTGTACATGCGTGCTCTCTCTCGTTGCCATCGAAATCGCTCGTCAAAGCGTTTCCTCTTCTACCCCTTCTCCTCTCTCTCTCTCTCTCATACACGCACATTTTTTTCTCTTATCTCACATGTGGTGAAAGGTCCTTGATTGTGGCCAGATCTCTCCCATGAGATGAGGAGTGCAGAGAAATTGAAGGTTCTGGTATGTGCTTCGCCATCTCAATTCCTCATTTGCACTCTTTCAATTCCAACCTTGTTGTCTTCTATACGGTTCTTTTTTTTCACAAGGAGAAATCGTTTTATGGCTGTTGTTTGTGTAGTTCATTAGTTATTCATGGGCACATAGTGTTTATACACCATACAAGGCAAGGATACAAAGTGGGTCCGTTTATTGTTGTCCTTTGCTCTAAAAAATTGAAGTATCAAATGATATGCCATAAGAATTCGCTATCTATTTGAATGATTTGTAGTTTCAGTTTCTTTGGTTCTAACCCTATTTTTTTTTGAGGAATTATTATGTGGGGATGCCTCAAATTCAGAATGTTTTGACCGTTAAGTAGCTTCTTAAAATCTACTATGTGTTTTTTTAGATGCTGTTAGTTTGTGTAATTGAAGAATTAGCTAGATTTTGTGTGAACCCATATGTGCTTCTTACTGTCATTTTAGGTGAGCAATATATTTCCATTTCTATAATCAGTTGTTTCATGTGGACTCGGAGCTTTAACATATGCAGAATAGCTCAAGGGTTCGAAGTGGGTGCATCTATTTAGTCATGCAGATTGAAGTATCAACCGGATGTGAAAGGAATTTTTTTTCCATTGTGGATCATCTTTATATGCCTGAGTTTGTAGTTTCAATTTCTTTGTTTCTAGCACTTTTTGAGAAAATATTATTTGTGGGTGTTTCAATTTCTGAATGTTCATTCTAAATTGACTTTTTTTTTGGTGAGGTTGCTTCTTAGCAATCAACTGTCTGCATTTTGGATGTGATTAAACTTTAAAGAATAAGCTAGATATACCAATAGAAAAAAAAAAAAGAATAAGCTTGATTCGTAAGTTTCTTATTCTAGAAAAAAACAAAAGAAAAGATAGATTAAGCTTGATTCGTAGGTTTCTTATTCTAGTACCTGGTGAGGTTCTAACCTCCATTTTCTAACACAACTTTTATATTTGTGTGTTATTAAATTAATTGCTACTTTTGCTGTTTTGTTAATTTTCTTCCTATGTTTGAAATTCTTTCAAATGTTGATACCAAAAAAAGAAAAGTAATTATGTGCATAGTTTGGGGGCCATACCTAGAACCTAGGGTTCTGTGTGACATGGGTAAATTGTTCCCAAATTCACAAATACCACATGATGAAAGTAGAGAAGGAAAATCAGTCCAAGACTCAATATATGAAGCATATCAATCCAGGCAATAGTCACAAGTCACTTAATAAGCATAGAGAAAAATCAAATCACAATGGAAGGTCTGAATTTGTTAAAAAAATAAAATAGAATAGGATGTGCATCCCCTATTATGCACGCACGCACGCATAGGTGCTCGTGCCACACACACACATACATTTTTTCTTCTAACAACAATCCTATAACAAATCTCAACCATCTTAACCTCCGATAGATCTTTCAATCTTCACCATTTGAGCATTATAGAAGAAAAAATAAATAACATACACTCAAACTCATTACTACCCTACATGTGATCAATAAAAGGGCTATAACTTTCTCAGAACTAGTTAGCAGCCTGCAAACTTGGGGTAGTGTGATGATAATGGAATATCCCATCCAATGGATCCAACTTCATATCATTTGGAGATCATTTAATGATTTAAATCAGGAAATTTATTAAGATCACTAAAATAACACGAATGGTTCTATAACTTATTTGAATGTGTCCACCCATGGTTTCTTCATTCTCCCTTGGTGGAAGAAAACTTGACCTTGAGTCTACTTCTTCCATCCTCTTGTGTTTTCACTTTCGCTTCCTAATTCTCTCTTGCCAATATTTTGAGTTTTGGCACCGCATTGAATTTCTTCTTTAATGCTTTGCATTTTTGGAGTTCTTGAGATTTGTTTGAATTTGATGTGATGTAGAGATCTTTTAAGTGTTTGAGCTAATGGAAAATGCCCTCCAAAAAATGGATTCAATCTGCTTCTATTTTAATAATGTTCAAGAGCACAGAATCTTGCCTTGATGTAGACAAATTATTTCATTCTTCCGGGTTTTTAATTCCTTCTATTTTACAGTCAATTGGGAAAATAGAACAAATTTCATTCCCATAACTTTTTCCAAATCTTTCATCATATATTGGTTAGGTATGCTAAATTGTTTCTTGCTGAATGGCTATTGGTTCTCTTGATCATTCTGTATGATCTTATCACCACAATCATTCCCTGCTAATTTAAGAATAGAATCTTTCAGATTCAAGCTTCTACTTACCCATGCCAGAAAGCCCATCTTACTAAACAAAATGCTTGAAAGAAACCATTGAGTAAGGAGCCATTAACGTCGCATGAACAACTCAGTAAATGATTGAAATATACTGACATTTTGACAATATGAGAGTAGCATATGGTATGCACTAAGTAACCTAGAAATAAGTTAATATACACATAAGTTAAAACTCGCAAACGCACAAGATCACTATGTAGTATAATGAATTGTAAGTATGAGGTCAATCCCACGAAGACTTGTGATAAAACAATGTCAAATTAACTAAAAATTCAGAATATTAAATGGATGAAAAAGATGATTGAATGCTGATTGAATGAATGAAATTACTAAAAACAGTAAATTAAACTATTAAAATAAATCAAACGCTTAATGGAAAGTAACTTAACACACAAAACTACTGCTAGGATTGAAAACAATGATAATGAATGAACTAGGGTTTCATCTACTCGCCTAACTCATCTTATGTATGTCCCTTATTATCCTTTTAATAAAAAACCATAATTATTGATGACATTTATCAACCTAGATCATGGCATATGTATCTAGATTATGATTTCCCTAAACCTAATTCATGAGTGGCATACTACATGAATTGTTCATCAAATTGCAAAAAACTAAGCATAGCATATGTCCTAGTCAATACATGCATGATGCATAAAAACAATGGGAATGATAAATGCATGAGTCTAAGCATGACATATACTTAGATTATTCATAGTTCTAAGATGCTTAATATCAAGATCAATCAAAGAAGAGTTAGCTAATCTTAAATTTAATTGAACATGGTATGGTTGGCATGGCATATACGCAACTCATCAAATTAAAATCAAGGTTTAGAAACTCAACCTACAAAACTGAAATCTGAATTAAAGAATACCAAAAGGGACTACATAAAATTAGGCTAGGGTTTCAATTACACCACAGCTCTAAAAAGTTTAGCTACTTATGTTTGTAATGGAAAATAACTTAGAAAAAATGGTCATAAGAAAAACTCTAGAAGTTTGATGAAGAAGAAGGCACGGCCAACGGCTTGCTTCTCTATTCCTTTGCTCCAAAAAGCTCCAAATTAGGGTTGTTTGGCTGCTAGGGCTTGTGGTATGAGTGCTGGTCGTCCAACCCTATTGTCTCCTTTTATGCTTTTTTGCAAAAAGCTCTCTTTAGCAAAGAGTTTCCTCCTTTTTAGGCTTTGTTTTCTTTTATGATTAGATCTCTTGCTTTCTTTACAAGTAGGTTTCCTAATTTGATGAGAATAGAAGTCTCTTTTCGTGATGTGCAGGACTTTATAATTCCGGTCCCACTTTATGGCTTCTTGAAAGTTTTTCACTTGGACCCACAAATCTGATATTTACTTTCAAGGGACTAAATCTGAATCTTTGACATGAGAGTGGGCCCATATGGGGCATGCAACATGGTGTGTGGGACCCCCTTCTTGGACTTCTAAGCTTAGCTTGGACTCTTTCTTGGGAACTTCCTCTTTTTTCTCCTTTTTCTTCTCTATGCTTGGGCGCCACTTGGACTTGAGAAAGAATTTCCAAATTCTGAAATTCCTCTCTTTGCAATATATGTGGGGCCCCCCTTCGGGCGTGTAACACCTAGTTAGGTTTTTCTCTTTGTTTCACTTTCCTTTTTGGTTTATGATATGAGTCTCCAACGCTTTCCTTCTAGGGCTCCACCTTAATTTTGAATTTCAAATTCCCAAAAAAAATAGGGAGGGCCCACCTGGCTCTCTCAATTAATCAATTGCTGAAATTTCGTTTCTTGTGGCTCCTTTTGACCTTTTCATAAAAAAATAAAAAGACAATGTAAAAACAAATAAAATAACTATGAAGTAGCACAAGATAAACCAATTATTAGAGCTCAAATTATAAACAACTAAGCACTTATCAAATTCCCCCAAACTTACCTTTTGGTAGTCCTCGAGCAAAACAATAAACTAAACAAGTAAGAAAATCAAAACACTAAAATACGAAACCTATCCTTCCACCATTAGTCTCAGATATGTCTGATCAATACATAATTCAAAGAAGCAAGAGTCTCAACCAATTCTAGAGATTATCCAAATAATAATGTAGCTCACATACTCAAAGGGTTTTGTGTAAAATAATATCAACATCATGGACGAAAATATAGCGGCCGATATATCGGCCGTAGTGGCTGCCATTGCCACGCTATGGCCGATTTATCGGCCATCGCACCTGTAGCGGCCGCTACGGGCCGCTACGGGGTGAGAAAAATTCCGGGCTGCTACGAGGTGAGAAAAATTTTGACTTTCCAAAATTTTTTAAAATGCATAATAAGACTTATTTCTTTTCTTCTTCTCTCCAAATAACATTTCTACACAGTTCTTCTATACTTTTATGTTTAAAAGAACATCAAAAAGCATATTATCTCGCCGAATTATAGTCGATACAGAGAGTTCTTTTCAATGATTTTTCTTTAAGTACATCCTATTAGACTCCCCCTTTGGTAGATGTATGTTTTTCTCTAGGTACTCTTAAATCTCTAGTCTTGACTTCATGACATAGTTTTTCCTTTTATGAGCCTTTCTCATTAGTTTCTAAGTTAGCATAACTAAGCAACATGAACACATGTGAAAAAAATGATCATTACTATTATTTTCTATTTATACAGCAATACAGGACCTCATACAATGAGGGGATCGCTACGCCCCCTTATCTTAGTTACTTTTGTTAAAAAAAATACATTTTCTCTCATTTTCCAATATTCTAGATTTTCTACAAATTTTTCATTTTTTTTTTTTGACAATTTTTCCAAATCGCACCGCTACGCTGCTACGTAGTACCGTTACACTACGTAGCGCCCGCTACATAGCGTTTTGGAGGCAAGCCGCTTTGCCCGCCGCTATCGCTATTTTCATCCTTGATCAACGTGACTTTTAGTTTAGGCTTTCACACAACCAAATAATCATTTGCATATTAGTTTAACTTCAATCCTCACCATTGATATACTCACAATAAAACACCCAAGAATTGGCTAAGTATTGATTCACTCGAAGCATATATGTAAATACTCACATATATGTAAGAAAAATGGCACAAGTGAACAGAACAATGATCTCATGAAAGATACTACATACTTTAAGTGAAATCATACACCATAGGCTCCCATTCCATCTCATTTCCACAGTGGGACTACACTTCACTTAGAATCAATTAGGACTTTTACACATGAGTTATCATGGGGCTAGGGTGAAAGGGTTAAGAATGAGAGGGAATGAATAACAAGATCTAAGGAGTTTGCTGAGAATCACACTTCCGGTTCCGTTCTATACTTCTGATTTTGGCGGCAAAGGCTTGTATTTTGAACTTCCACCTTTTTGAGTCACACGTGTACCCTCCTTTGTATTATTCTTTCTTTTGTTTTTTATTTTTTTTCTTTTTTTTTTTATTGTTTTTTTTCCTTCTTTTAGCAACTCTGGGATGGAGGATAACGACGTAACGTCAACCTTTCTTTTATTTTCTGTTTCTCAGGCCTTGCACACATTTTTCAGTAAATCTTGAGTTCATTTCTATACTTCCTTAGATTAGGTAAGGATACTCATACAACAAGGTAACTCCCCCAACCTTAGGGGTTGGTAAGGGTGCAAGAAAGAATTGGCTTTAGTAAGGCTTAACATGGGTAGCTAGTGATAAAAATCAAAGGGAATGGGTAGAAAGGCACAAACTAGTCAAACATTTCCTAAAATCATCTCCTATGGTTCATGTGGTTGAAATATGCCTCAGTCGGATAAGAATGAAAGTTCTAGCATATTATTCTATATAAAATTCTAAGCATGTGATCAAAGAATGATAATGAGATCAATTTCAACATAAAGATCAAGAAATGAAAGATCATATTACTCTGCATATAACCCTCTCAAGAATAGGCATTTAGGAAATGATAACTCAAAATGCTCAAACTTGAGGATGAGTACCTTCCCACTTCAAGGAAAACCTAAACACATTATAGAAAGGGCCCACTTTCATTGTTGTTGTTGCTGCTGCTGTTTGTTTTTTTTTTTGTTTTTTGTTTTTATTAATTAGTTCCTTGTCATTTGTTTACTATTTTATGTTTAAAGTTTCAAAATTAAATGTTATGATTTAATTGACATAGATTTATTTGGGACAACATCTAGGGTTAGTTTGCTTTTAAGAAAGAAATAAATATAGTTGAGGCATAGGCGACATTCTTTTTTTTTTTAGATTAGCAATTGGTGCAACTGAATTTCTTCTCTTTGGAAGTCTTCCTTCATCCTTTGTCTTTTGTGAGAAAGCTGTGTGTGAGGCACTCAAGGATTGGGTACCTTGATGGAAGGCCTTCCTCGTTCCTTCTTGCTCTTTACAATGCATCAGTTGTCATGGTAATTTGTAATCCCTCTAGCAAGCAAGATCAAATTTCATTATGTGAACTGCTCATGTTTGCATAAGATATTTTATCTTCATGTCCATTACATTGATATTTATTTTTGATAAAGCCTCCTATTTCATCTTGCCCTCACTAAGCTTGTAGGATTGCAGTTGCAGACTACTTTTAGATTGTAATTATGCTTGCTCATTTCTGCTTTGCTTTCCAATCAAATTGATGTAACATATCAAAGAACACCCTAATACTGATAATCTTGTATTTTTCTCCGTTTATAGTGTTGGAGACTTGTGGCACACTCACCTCCCAACCAAGGATGAAAATAGGGGTAGTGGCGGGCGTAGCGGCCTGCCGCCAAAACGCTACGAAGCGGGCGTAGCGGTGCGATTTGGAAAAATCGTCAAAAAAATATGAAAAAATTGTAGGAAATCTAGAATATTGAAATATGAGAGAAAATGTATTTTTTTTTTTTGCAAAAGTAACTAAGATAAGGGGGCGTAACGGTCCTCTCATTGTATGAGATCCTGTATTGTTGTATAAATAGAAAATAATAGTAATGATCATTTTTTTTATATGTGTTCATGTTGCTTAGTTATGCTAACTTAGAAACTAATGAAATGCTCATAAAAGAAAAAAACTATGTCACGAAGTCAAAACTTAAGAGTACGTAGATAAAACGATACATCTATTAAAGGAGGTGTCTAATAGGATGTACTTAGAGAAGAATCCTTGAGAAGAACTCTCTGTATCGACTGTAATTCGGCGAGATCATGTGCTTTTTGGTGTTCTTTTAAACATAAAAGGGTAGAAGAGTTGTGTCGAAATGTTATTTGGAGAGAAGAAGAAAAGAAATAAGTCTTATTATGTATTTAAAAAAAAAGTGGAAAGTAGGAATTTTTCGCACCCCGTAGCGGCCTCGTAGTAGTTGCTACAGGTGCGACGGCCGATAAATCTATGTAGCGGCCGATATTTTCATCCATGCTCCCAATCACTTCACCCTTAGGTCGGTAAAAAGAAAACTCGCTTCATTGAACTACCTAGTGTTAATTTCATCACATAATTGTTTTTAGGCCTTCAATATATGCTGGTCGGGGTGAACTAGGGTTGTCCAAGCTCTACCTTCAGCATATGTGGGCTGGGCCTAAGGTAGGCTAAATCTGTTGGACGGCCTGCACTACCGCGGCCTCTACCTGACTCTTGTGGTCTAGGGCCTAAAGAGAAGACTAGTTTTAAAATTTTATACTGTACACTCTATGCAGCGAGTGTAAACCTATCCTTATTCCTTATCCGAGCTTAGGACTACCAACTTAATGCAACAAGCAACATGACGGTAGATGAAAACCACAGTTTTACTACAATCTGATTTACTAGGGTGATGGCTAGGTAATCATTTACTATCCAATACTATTTGATGGTGTTGGTGAATCTTATCTTTTAACTCATCAAATTTAGGCCAATGATAGAATGCATTGCATTCAGTTCTCATGAATTAAATACCAAACAAACAACTGGATTCTATATAATAAAAGAAAAAATTTCTCATAATTTCCTTTACAATGTACCATTGGGATTGTGGCACTTAGTTTTCTAGGTTGTGGCTTATACAAGAGGTGGGTCATTGGAATTGAATCCGAGTATGAGGCTAGACAATGGACCCAATAACTAAAGAGAAGTGATCCCATGCTATCAAGAATTTACATGAGACTAACATAAGAATCATGCTTAAATGAACCCACATATATGCTCAAATAAACCCATACATACAACAACTCTATGTAGATAAGTCATTGCAAAAGCAAATCATATAAGAGTTATGCATGGATTGTTTACATAAAAATCAGATGGTGATTTCTCCTGTGAATTTCTGCGAGAAAATCATTCCCCGCTTTTAGTGCTGGAGGGTGCAATTTGCATTCACAAATGGGATTGATTTTCACACACATTGTTCAATGTGAATGTTCACGGTAGAAAATCTTACAAAAATCCCAGAAGAATCATGCTAAAATAAAATCACTTATATGCTCATATCTTTAAATAAGAAAAATAAGAGGGCCGGGCCCGGCTGGGCTGGGCGTTGTATTTTCCAATCACGGCCCTCAAATTAGCAAAGTTTGCAAAAACTTTGTACAAGCCTCGCACTTAGGGAAAAAAAAATCCATTCTTTTGCAGGCTTTTGAGGGCAAGGCCTGACTAGATAGTGGATACCCTCATTGGAGGGCCTTATTGACAGCGATAATTGATTTCAGTCCTAGCATCCTACATTAGTATTGGGAATGTATGATTTGTGTCATAGCGAGAACCGTTGACGGTATGGGGAATGTGTTTGTTTGAGATGCTAATATTGCCATGGAATTGCTTTCATTTCAAATATTTTGCTTTAGTCTAGTCTTATAGTGAAGCTGAGATTCATCATCATCAAAGCCTTGTCCCAACTATGTTAGGGTCGGCTACACGAATTTTGTTTCTCCATTCCGATCTATCTTGAGCCAAATCCTTAGATAAGTTATTTATATCTATTTTTACGACCTCCATCTATGTCCTCTTTGGCTTACCTGTTACCCTTGGTGGGCCATCAGCCTTCATAGCCAAACTTTTCCTTACCGGTGCCCCTTGAACGTGCTCAAACCATCTCAAACGAGTTTATCTAATTTTATCCCCTATTGTTGCTGCCCCTAAATGCTCTAAAAAACGCTCATTTCGAATTATACGCACAGTGAAGTTGAGATTGATTCCTTATAATCAATAAGTAGAGGGAGAGGGAGTTCTCAATTTTTAAGGGAAATCTCCAACTGAATTGCCAATTGCAACCATGAGGCTCAGTTGGACCTCTTCCTAGTGGTTTGTTCTATTCAACTTCTATAATTTGTCGTTCCACAAGGAGGACATGTCATCTTTAGCTTAGCCTTTACCTTTTGGATCGGTAGGCAGTCATTCAAGCAGTCTAAGTTATCCATTACCCACCGTTCAATGTTGGCAGGATCTCTGACTCATTCTACAATATATTATTTTCAGCAGCAGTATGACCAAATCAAACTAAAGTAGTGTCCGCAATTAGTTTCTTTTCTCTGTTCCTAGTATTTTCCTATTGTTTGGGGAATGGCACGTCAAAACCATGGTGTTATTGCTGTAATTGGCATGAACATGAATTATAGATGACAACAGGTATTTTGATCATTTGGTATGCCTTTTGGATTTATGGGAAATCAAGGGAGTGGGTTTGGAGGAAACCATTTTGGTCCATCAAATCTAAACAATTAGCAACATAACTGATTGAAATAGAGCTGTTTCAATTAATCATTCTTACAAATAGACTATTTTATGTGTCTGATACTTCAATTCAATTAGAAAAGGCCAACTTGTTATATTGTGAAAGTTATATGGGCAAACTTACCGTAAAGTAGAAGTAGTACTGACAAATGTTTCATGAAGTAATAGTAGAGGCAAACTTGTTGTATTATAAAATTTCTATGGACAAACTTGTCAAGAAAAAAGGAAAAAATGTACGGGTACTTTACATATTAATGTTTATTTGAAAAACTTAACTTATGATTACCTTTTGAAAATAGAAAAAGAGGCAAAAGGTCTTAAAGCTGATTGAATTAGACATCCACATGAACTTTGCCAAACTGGCTAAAGCATTCAAAGCATTTATTTGAGTCGGTTTTAAGCTAAATTGACTTGAAAAGTAGACTTGCGAAATGGCACCTTGTTTTTTATTTTTATTTTAAAGTTTTCTAATTATCCATTTTAATTAGATCTTGGGTTTAATGATAACTATGTCCTACCTATTTGAGCTCTTGCCTTGGTCTATTGAGCCAGTAGGCATGTCATGATAGCCATTGAGTCTGTGATTTTAGCATTCCTTATGAACAGTTAAGTTGTGGAGAATGTTAATATAGTTGAAAAGAAAAATAGAAACACATTCACTAAATCTTTTTTTCTTTTTTTTTAATGTTAACTTTCATTAGATGAAAAGACTTAACAGTACAAGAGGGGTATACCAAAAAGCCAGATAGAAAAGTGAAGGGAAAACAAGGCCCACCCTGAGGAAGAACACAAAACAAAGCTACAATTAGCCCATGAAAGGATGGACCACCTCCCTCTAATTCCTTAGGAAGACATCGAAAGGGATCCCTTGGAATTGAGGTAGGATAGACAGTTAGACACCCAAGAAGCTATAGTGATCTTCAATTTGTAAGCAAGAACCTTTGTTGAAGAGATAAAGTCTTTAAAGCATCTCGAGTTCCCTTCCTCCCCAATGATCCAAATGACAGCTGAGAATGCCGTCCTCGAGATAACCCTCCCAATATCTGATCCAAACTCATTCACTAAATCTGGGTCAGGTTATAATTCATCTTTTCTATGTAGACCTCATTTCTGAAACATGGATGATGTAAATGGGCTTATGGATTTTTCTGTCTCCTCTCGAAATTTATATGGACTTTAAGCATTTTGAGAAGACTTTCTAGAGAGGCTAGTGATCATTTCTTTTCAAAGAACTTAACTTCTTGGGCAAATGCGAGCTCTAATTCTAGAAACGAAGAAGCCGGTTTTCCAGAAAAGCTGTAATCTTTTGTCTGGTTGTGCCAGCTCACACCAATACCAATAAGTGGAAGCTTAATCTGGAACTGTCCTCTCTAAGCAATGCCAGAGCTGACTTACCCCTGATCAAATTGGTGGAAACTACAACTGCTTTTTCTTAGCTTAGTTTTTTGTTGTTTAGTTTATGGAAAATGCACAATTTTTCTGATCTTTAATGACTGATAACTGTATTTGGGAGCATCCTGGTCTATATAGATGTTACATATTAGTGTCAAAGCGATGAAGTTTAACTTTGCAATGTTCAGACTCAATTTTAGAGACAAATTGCAAGTGAAAACCTGTTTAGCTGTTCTTCTACTAGGTACATTTTATTAGTGGGCTGCATGAACAAGGACGTCTGTAATTGATAACTTTTGTGGAAACTACTTTTTTTTTTAGAAACTTCACTCCCATAGGAGAAAAAACATAAGACGAAACTTCAAATATTCAAAATTTGAACTTTGTTAAAATCTCCTAGTTGTAACATTCAGAGAAATCTAAAACGAGAGAAGGATTGAATGAGAAAAACCTTGTATCTTCCTTTGCGTAACTTCTGTAGAAATAGTTCATTACATTCTAAGTTTACAATCGACAGTATCAATTAAGATTGATGAGATCCTAAATCTATGAACTAAATACAGAATGTACGCTTGGTCAAAGATATACTTGAATCATAGAAAATCTACAACTAGTCTTCTTGGACTAGTTTGACCCATTGGATTGGCCCGAACCATTGGCTGTGTCTTGACCTGTGTCTTGACAACCCCCCTCAAGCTTTGGATGGGAGTTGGTGAGCATCGAGAGATTGGATACAAAATGCAAGAATCTTTGCGACGGATGACTCTTGGTGAAGAAGTATGCTACTTGGTCCTTTGAGGGAATGAATGAAATGGTAATAATGCCTTCACAGACATGATGACGAATGAAATTACAAAAAATCCAGTGCTTTCACTTGGATTGACCCGAACCATTGGCTTTGTCTTGACCTGTGTCTTGACACTAATCTCTCCCTCCTAACACTCTCCCACAATCGCAAGGTCCTTTCATGGATAGGATCTTTTGATTGATAACATTTATAAGGAAAAAGTACAACTGTCGTATCTGTTAATTTCTTGCACTATCATCATCGGTTACTAGTGATCACGGTCTGTCATCTGCATACCATCAGTCTCTTAGTGCTGATATCACGCTACATCAAATCTGTCATGATATTTTCAGAAGCATTCATTGTGTGGCTTGATGAAGATGACGAGATTGGGAGACTTAATGAGAGAGGGTAATTATTATTATTATTATTAATTCAGGGCTTTGGGGTGGTTTTTTGTTTTTTTTTTGGGGTGGGGTGACTTGCAGAATGATGATAACTTTTAAGAACACTGCATTTTCAGAAACTTCTCTGTAGCTTAAGGGAATAGGTCCCAATTTATAGAAGAAAGAGCAGATGAAGCATATTTAAAGTATTCAAAATTTAATCCTTCCTAATATCTCTCTCCCTACATCTCTCCTTTTATCTTGTAAGGGGAATTTTCTCCTAATAGATGTTCCTGCATGTGGACGTTACTGCCTTCACAGTTGACGCCTTTATATTCCCAGTCTTTTGACTGGTCCCACACCTCTTTGACTGTCCGATTGGAACATCTGCATGTCGAAGTTCCAGCAGGTGAAAATTTCGCCATTTCCTAATGTCTCACTCCTACATCTCTTTTAATATTTCTAACAGGAACCAACTTCTAGAAATTACATCATTGCTGAAGTATTTACTTCATGGCCACTGATTGTAGTGCATTCAATGATACATCTTTCACCAACACCAGTATTACCCTTTACTTGTAGGTTAGGAAACAGCTTGTTATTCTCTCACTGGATTGTTGGTTTGTACTTTCTCACACAGAGAATTGGGGAATAAAAAGTAATAGAAATTTAAGGACTGATACTGTTAAAATGTTATGTTGACAAAAACTTAATTGAAGCTTGAAGGCAAAGAATGATGTGAACTGAACTTAAAAGGAATATGATGTGAGCAAATTAAACATGGTATATGATAAGGAAGTTTTGAATAGTGTGTAGTGCATAGATAAATTATTGGGTCTCGAATACTAAAATGGAATGGAACAGCATGACCCTTCTTTGTGTTGTTTGTACTATGGGACGGGGTCCCTGTGGATGAGATGCATGAAAGATGAGAACATGCAAGAATGTTTCTTGGACATCTTACGATTCTTTATTACTTTTAATGAGGAGGGAGAGAAGAATTATGTTTTTGCATTCTGTTGAAAGTAGTACCTGTCCAATTTTCTTGACAATCGCATCCCTGGGATTTGAGCAGTTGATGCTTTCGGGTTGCGACCAATCCTGTTGAGGATCAATCTTGGAAGCTTCTACCACTACAGCTGACATTTGGAATACGGACAATTCCACTGATTGACTGGTGGATGAAAATGTTACCTGTTCCCTGAAAAATAAGTATTTAATACAATCTGATTGGTCTTGTGTACTTAACTGGAAGATCGATTCCTGGACATTCATGCTATGTTTGGAGAGCAATACAATCTAGTTTAGACAACTTCAACAACTTACTATTCGTGGAACAGGTTCAATTTTCCATTTTTTGGTTTTCTCGGGTTATTTGTCTAAAATGCATGGCGTCCTCTTATTGGTTTCCTGTAGCTTTCTATCAGTTGTGCCTTATAAATTTGCATGCATTAGGCTTACTGTATAAAATTTAGTAGATGTAATAATAATAGTAGTGGTAGATCTGACATGTGGGCGTACTAGCTCATTTAATTTTGTGCGACTGACTTTTGCCTGACCATCCTCCATACGAAATGGATGTTTGGAACTGTTAATTTTGTTGGTTTGCACCCCTTGTGATATATTGAAGGGTTATGAATTTCTAGGAACTAGGGAAAGAAGAAGGTCCGTTAAGAGCTTGAATCAAGAACTGAGGACATTCATGAAGTTTTTGGAGCTGCAAAGAAACATGGCTTTCATAGAATTGAGCATGAAAGTACTCACTAATCTAACCCCAGACAGATGGAAAGAAGAAAATTTTCTTTGATTAATTCAATGTGCAACTTGCATTCACTCTCACCATTTTCTCCTCCTTACACAAAAGTACTGAATTTAGTGTTTTCTTTATTATACACATTATGAACTATGCAGATGATGCTATTTGGTTTTTGTGTTTACTGGTTGCAGCTTGGTTGTATCTTAAGTCCAACAATGTGACGGCTTAGCTTCTGCTGATGTAGGCTTGCCTACCCGTTATGAAATTTTACCATTTTTTTTAACATGGTTAGCCCTCCCCTGCAACTTTGTATGTACCCAGTTCTTCTCAAATGCGGGAATCTGTGAGTATCCGTATGGGAATTATATAACCCGTCAGTTGTATGCATGTTGCAAATCTGGACCATCATTTCAGTGGGTCCATTTACAATGTGCTAGGACAAGAACTAGATTGGGTGCTTGCATGGAGAAATGGAGGGCCAAAAAGAAAAGACTACGGATCAAGTTAAAAAAATGCAATGGTTTTCTACATACATGTTTGACCTACCTAATAAGTGGTCTGTCCTCATATATGTCCTAGAACATGTTCTTACCGGGTCCATCTGACTTTGTAGCCACCATATTAGCAATCATGCTGGAAAGAAGCAGGGCATTGCATAACACAATGTTTGTATATAGGTTAGGCTTTCACCAGATTTACTGGATAAATGAAGAAAGTTACAGAAAGCCTGGTTACCTATTCATATGTTTTTAGTTTAAAGAGAGTGCCAGTCATTGATTAGTTGGCCTTTGACAAGTAGACAAAGTCACTTGTGCTCAGACATATGGCACAGCCAATTTCTGCTGATCTAGCCTTTCCTTCTTGCACCATTGAGGTGGGTAGACTAGAACTTTTCCATTTCAGTAGAACCTAAACTACGCTACGGACTGAGGATATTACTTGGATTGAGTTTGACATTGAAGCTACACCATGATAAACCAACGGAAGCCAGCCATTTTGGGGTGTCTGTTTTTTTCTTTTTTTTCCTTTTTCTTGTTTTTTTTTTTTTGACATTAACTGTTGAAAACTGGTTGAAAGTGATGGATCTTGGCATTTGCCAGTCCGAAGATGGTAGTTTTGTTGGCTGCTGCTTTTTTTTTTCATTTGATACCTATAACGTCAGGTGGAGCAGGTTTAAATTGAACCATTCATTTAATTCTTAAAGATTAGATATGTTTAAAGTATTGATTGATGGCAATTGTTCATTTTATTACCTACTTTATTGTCTTGAAAGGTTTCTCTGAAATGTGTTGGTCCTTGGCACGTGCCAGTCTGAAGCCCAGTAGTCTGACTGGCAGTTGGCTATTAGCAAAAAGCTTGTCAAACCAAATTGAAATCTAGCTGGTAGCGCTCAGACCGCCTCAATTTGGTAGGGGATATGATTATGGAAATGACTATTGTGTTGAAATGTAGAGATGTGGAATTCAAAAGCTCCATCCATGATGTGAAAGTTCAGATTCTATTAAATAATATAGCAGCTGAGCTGAAAGAGAAGCGCAAGGGGAAAGAGGCCCACATCATGGCAAAATCAAAGAAGCACACTAGTCCATGAAAGGAGAAAAGGAGCAGATGGATCAATTGCAAGGGCATCAAACAAAATATATAACTTGGATACAAGCATTACCAGAATACAATCAATCGGAGCAGGTCTGCACTGCTGAATTAAGAGGTAAGCTCATCTCTATCACACTTGAAAGGAGGCGAGCACAGACTATTCTTAAAAATCTTGGGGTGAGGTTGCAAACACTTTGAATGCAGTAGATTTTGGAAGCAGGTGCTTGATTGATTTTGCTCGAAGTTTATTTTCCCTATTTGACAGGTTCGGATTTCTACTGGAATTTATTAAATGAGAATTATCCCAGATTATGCAAATAAACTTGACTTGATTGTTTAATTGCAGGATCTTGTTCCTGTTGTTGCTGTGAAATACAGTGAAGGTCCTGATATTTACCTCAAATAACTTAGTTTGAAGGAAGACTAGATAATATACTTGAAATGTGCGGCTCTGCAGAACGAGTCAGTCTCTTGGACATGAGCTTTCAGAGGATTACACTAATTTGTGGCAAGTTCTATACATTCAGCCGGCAAAAATGCCCCTCCAAGTAGGTTGCCATTGTTAGAATCTGAAATAAAGTTGATTGTAAGAACTATAGCATTTGTATCAGCCACTTGGCTCCATCGGTTATATCAGGCCACTGTTAACATATCTTCCAATAACTGTACTTAGAACATCAGGTGTCTTGGCTGGTAATGGGTGGTACTGGTAGCTTATGTTAGGTGATCACGACCATTGAAGTGGTGGACCATCATGTAATAAAGAATGATTAAGGCATTGAGCTACTGTTTAACTCTTTGGTTACTTATGCATATCTTTTTTATTATTAATTTTTTTCTTATTTTTGACGAGCGACTCTAGCCGTGAGGGAACTTCTAAAGGGATCAGAAGAGAGACCTGCACGGTTCCAAAACCAGCGTCTTTACAAATACACCAATGCTGGAAGGACAGAACATAAATAAATGAAGCCGTACTCTTTGATTTGCTTCCTTGCTGGTGGTTTTAGAAAATGCATTCTGGTTGTTGATGTAAATTGTGATGCTGTTCACCAACAGCCTGAGCTTTTGGTGTTGCAAGTTATTAACACTTCTAACAAGAAGCTGCAAAATATTGAGAATTTTGAAGGGTGTGGTTTTCTTTTATGAGAGTAGCCATGGATTTCAACCGATATTCTCCTGTTTGGAGCGGCATCATAATGCACCAAAAGAGGCTCTAAATGTTTTTATCCCTTTTTTTTATAGAGAGGAAACTGAAATCCAGTAAATGAAAATGGGAATTCTATGCCCAAACGAAAAAAATGTTGGTGCATGGAACAAATATATCAACCCTCTATTCTTGGGTGTGAGTGAAATATTTTTCCAGTGTGTGTAATGCTGTACTGTAAACCTCCAATACAACCCTTGCGATGCTTCACGCAGCAACCACTATAAACTCCCAGCCCTTGCGGATCCATCACCACCTCCTTCATTTGTATGTCTTCCTTTTCCTTCAGACTTCAAGCATTAGCAATGTCCATGATTTGTTCTTTTGAGCCCTCACTTCGCACCCGCTCCGCTCCAATGTTTGAAAGAGGCTACTCTTTCATCATTTGAACAAAATACAAAGCCAAATTTCTCTGTTCCGGGCACCGTATAGGCTTCTTTCCTGTTAAGAGCTCTACAAAGTAGCACTCCAAAACTGTACACGTCTGTTTCATCTGTTAATTTTACCTGTTAAGGTGTACTATCAGTCGAGTATCTCAGAAGGTTTCCTGCGTGATCATTTGACAATGATTAATATGAACCAATCTTGAAACTTTAAGCTTCACTTTGGCCTTGAAACTTTAAGCTTCACTTTGGCTTTGAAATTATTGTCCAAGAGTATCTTAGAAGACTTTGACATCTCCATAGAAAATTAGCATTGAAGCGGTGGGATCATGCAAATAGGTAAGTGCTTCTGCTGTTTCGGTGGTGATCCTTAAACGGTTCGCTAATGAGATAGATGGAAAATTGCTCACCTCATGGGTGTGGTGGTGGAGGGTTTGCATTGGAGACAAACTCATGAACCAGAATAGGAACTTGTGTTGGGAAGTCCCACATCTCAAATCGCCTAAGCCTTGAGTTGGATATGACTTTATATAACTGTTTGGGCCTCCTACTTATCAGCTTACGTTTTTGGATTGGTACATGCCTTCTTACAATGGTGATCTTCGCTATATTCCTGTGATTACTATGAGACAAGATGTCAAGCTGGTAAAACTCCTTTGTAAATTACACCATAGTTACTTTGCCCGACAACTCTTTGGCATTAAAGAGCCTTTAGGAGAAGACGTTTTTTGCTATAACAGTAAACCTTCATTTTGCTGAAAGAATTTCTGTGCTTAGTGCTCGTTCTTTTCCTTCATACTAAGTACGTCCAAATGCTTTCAATGAGCATAAATGGTAGGGTTAAGCTTATTCCTACATGTAATCCTACATGCACAAATTAAATGAGCAGAAATGGTAGGGTTAAGCTTATTCCTACATGTAATCCTACATGCACAAATTAAATGAGCAGAAATGGTAGGGTTAAGCTTACTCCTACATGTAATTCTACATGCACAAATTAAACTATACAATGTCAGCTACATTAATTTTAGAACAGGGAAGATAATGATACATTTATATTTAGGTCTTCATTTAGAAAGGCTCACTATTAACTATGCAGAAGCCAGTCCTAGAGAACAA
Source organism: Persea americana (assembly GCA_029852735.1). NCBI lineage: Eukaryota > Viridiplantae > Streptophyta > Magnoliopsida > Laurales > Lauraceae > Persea > Persea americana. Next base: position 91,762,089 of record CM056810.1, read on the forward strand.
TTTACTTTCCTCTCTTTTTTTTTTTTTTTTGTTTAAAGAAAAGTTTCAAAATATCTTTCCCTATATAGCTTTCTCAATTCAAACCATCAATTCCATACATATTGGATAATCACTACTAGAGTGAAGTGGTGAATCTCCAAAGGGGATTCTCTACCTCTATACACATCTGAATAGTTTTTCAACTTGCATAATTTTCTCATTCAATTGGGCATTTGTGCAATCGCCTTTTTCCTAGAAAAGTTGTAATTTCTTCCTTCAAAAATTTTGTAATTGGTGCTACTTTTTCACTCAGATGAAAAGAGAATCAACAGTCTTTTTTTTTCTTTTATTTTTATTTTTATTTTTATTTTTTATGAGGTCGATATTGAGGTTTGAATAGACATTCGGTCGATATAAGGAGAAGCCAGAAACAACTTGTTTCAGAAAACAGGCATTAGGTTTCAATAAAAATTTAAAGCTGTCAATGGCCGAATTCTGGTCGGACTCGCCTTTTTCCAAATCTGGGTTCATTTACATTTGAAGAGTTCAAGTCTGGGTCTGGGTCTGAAAAGGACCCTAGTGGTCAGACCTGAGCCCGTCTATTTTGGAAATGGGCAGGCTCAGTATCTTGCCCGATTAAGGCCTGTCAGTACATTTGGATGTGGATCTGGGCTATACAACCGAGCCTTAATTTTTTCTTCACGATGTCAGTACCACAGACAAAAGTTTGAAACCTATTTGTTAATGGCCAATGGGTTGCCCGGGACTCCCTCCCTCGAGAGATCAGATCTAGCTTAATGCAGGGGCTCAACAGCTGGACCCTCCAACCCTCTATCTAAGCCAGATACTCTAGCTTGGATCAATGCAAGTGCTAATAAGTAGTGGAGGTCTCTCGCTTAAAGAAGCTTGGGAGTTGATTTGCTTGCAAGGCACTAGTGTATCTTGGTGTCAGTTGGTGCGGAACAACATTTTTCGACCTACAACTACCTGTTTTTCAAGAAAACCTTGACTCGTATTTGGGTTAAGTATTGGAGTCTTGACTGCTTCTGGCTGCCCTCTGTCTAAATAGGCAGAATCTGGAGGAAGTCTTTTAATCAACTATGGTTCTACTACCTACCTCAGATGTTTGGGATTGGTTCTCCCAGCTGAAAGGTCATCCCTGCCTTCAATCCAACGTACCCAGCAACTAGAGAAAAATATCTCAGTGGGCAGCATCAAACACTTTGATGGATCGGGAAATGGAGACTCCGACACATGGCCGGAGATCCATCTGCATTCCAGCAATTGGGAATGGAGAGTATCTAACCCTAAGCTACCTTTGTGGGAATCTTTTAGTTGTGGGGACATATCAAGTCTTACTATAGGTGGGATTCTTACTATGAGCGGGATTTTGAAATCTATGCGGGCCTATGCCATGCATGATCTGATGTGGGACCCATGGTATGTGGGCTACGTGATTTCCTACCCACTCCTCCTTGGCTATCGGTGCAATTTTACTGATTTTTATCCATGCTTTTTAGAAGACTTGGAATAACCTAATTCACAAACGCACTCCAATTTCGTGTGCTTAAACTGTCTCAGCAAATAAAGAGAGGCTAAAATACCCTCTCAACCGCATCCAAAGGCCCTTTCCTAGTGTCATGCTTGAAAGCTTAATGCTTGGTCTTACTTCTAACCAAGCCATTATCACCTGATCTGGCATAGAGAGCTGCTCTTATTTATCCCCTGCTCCAGTCCAGCTCCCTTTTTTTCGCTGGCCTTGTTTCTATTATTTTCATTGGCTGCTTGCTGTATTTAGATATAGTTCTCATTTCTTCAATGTTCATCTCTGTATTCTTTTTGGGGGAAGGTTTTTTGTTACAAGGTTCTCTTTATTTTTGCTGGAAGGCAAATTGTATTAAGAGAGAAAAAAAAGGGAGTAAGGCTTTCTAAAACGCAATTCCCCAAAAGAGTATGCGTCATGCTGGCCCAAAAATAGAATAACCGGCAGAGAATAACCTAGCTAACAGAACCTACAAAACATGGAGACTAACTACTCAACTATAGAGAATAAATTCACATGAAGGCTGAGAACAGGATTTCCAACATACTACTAGGAATGGTTTCATTGGACCTTGCCAAATGTGGAACTTCATCTTTTAAGAGGGCTTTTACTGATTGAAATCAAGGCTGCCTATCTTGAAAAACTTTACCATTTCTTAGTTTCCAAAGCACAAAGATAGCAACGAAGAAAATTGCTCCCTGAACTCCTTTTGATTTTGTGCAAAAGCCTGCACCTAGGGAGTCCTGGCCCATTGGAGTTGACAAGTCTTGAGGATCACTAGCTTTGACAGAAGCTAAGATCCACTCCAAGAATTTAGAAGGAAAGGGACTGGAGATGAACATTTCCTGGTAGGATTCTTGGTGGGAACTACGTAGGGGACATACCGAGGCCAGATGGATACTGATGGACGGGCCCAAATACTAGTGGGGAGCTTTCTGTGGAGCTAAACCGTAGTCCAATTAAAGGGAGGATGCAAATTGGGATTTCATTCCCACACGCAAAAAAGATACAGCATAATACAGAATCTCGTAGTCGCGCAAGTTGGAGAATCATTCAACAAAGTATTTATAGCAGCAACCTATTATAAAAACAAGATATTTTACCATATTTGTTTTAGAAATGTCCATTATTTGCAAATAAAAACTAACAATTCCAGTACAGAAGTACAGATACAAAGCAAAGAACTAAGAAAAAGAAAGTTGTTCAAACACCCCACTCAAGATAGCACTTAACTAATTCTGATGAAATATAGCAGCCCCTACTATTTACTGTTGGTTCTTAATTAAAACCCTTCTATCCACTTGAAGTGAGTGAAATGTTGAAATGGTTCTCCATGCTATGGTGTCCATAGGCATCAATGATACTTCCTCGTAAAGTTTCGTATAAGAACCTTTGATCCTCCTCGTTATCAATCCAAGGATGGTCTTGGAAGCCTGTCAGCCCTTGTAGATCCACCACCACCTCCTTCATTGTAGGTCGATCTTCCCCATTAAATCTCAAGCATTTCTTGAAAAGTTGAGCAGTGGCCATGAGTTGTTCGTTAGGGCCCTCACTTCAAACCCGCTCCTCTAATATTTGAAAGAGATTATCCTCTTTCAATGCATGAACAAAATGCATGGCTAGATTTTTCTCTTTTTCAGTCTTACTCGAACATAGAGGCTTTTCTCCTGTTTAAAGCTCCACAAGAACCACTGCAAAACTATACACATTGCTTTTGTCTTTTAATTTACCCGTTTGGAAGCACTCTGGATCTAAGCATCCCCAGGTTCCCTGCACCAATGTGGTTACTTGGGTATGATCAATAGGAACTAATCTTGAAACTCTGAAGTCAGACACTTTGGCCGTGAGATTATTGTGTAAGAGTATGTTGGCATATTTGATATCTCTATGGAAGATTGGCATTGAAGTGGCAGAATGCAAATAGGCAAGTGCCTCCGCTATTCTTTTGTTTGGTAAAACTCCGTTGTAAACTATACGAAAGCTTCCTTGCCCAACAACTGTGTTAGCGTTGTAATTATTTGTTGCCCTCTCTAACTCTTTTATGGTAAATATCTTGAATGCATCGCCCCTACGAGAACGTAGTTTTTGCTGTAACATTAAACCTCCAATTTAGTGAAAGAACTTCTCCTTGAGTTCCATGCTCTTCCTTTTTCTCCATAACCAATTTGTCCAAGTACTTGCAATGAATAGAAATAGTAATAACATACCAAATAGCCGGTCTCCTTATTGGCACTGGGTAATTGGATCCAGTTGGGATCGGCCTCTGTTGTACATTGAGTTTTGACCTTTTAATAAAGAATATAACTTACCTAAAAAAAAACAGTAGAAAAGGCACTTGATCTCGTACGTTTGATCCCATAGCCAATTTCACTATTCTAGCCATTTCTCTGTTTTTTTTTTTATTTGCTAATGGAGGGTTTCCAACCCTTTGGGCTGGACAAATCCATCCGGGCTTAGAAAGAATCCAGGTAAAACCCTTGTGCCCCCCCCCCCCCCCCCCCCCCCCCCCCGGTGGTACCATAAGTAGACTTAACCTTCGATTCTAAAGATGGGGGAACGGGAGGTCGATATGAATACATCTAGATCCGGAAGAGGGAGGAGCCGTGGTCCTCACCACTTGGCCCTCTAGCCATTTCTTCTTAAATTTTCAATAGAACTTAAGCAACCCTTTGGAATGAAAATATTGCTCGGATTGAACCGACTCACTCCATGATAAATTTCTGTGTTAACTTTTGACTCTACTGCTGGACCCAGCCATTTGGAGTGGCTGTTTTATATATATATATATATATATACATATAAATGTGTATATATAAAAGGGTCTAAAATTGGTGGAAACTAATGGATTTGAAACCATTTTACCCTCTCAAAGAAAAAAAAGGCCATATTTTGGACATCTTAGGTTGTTTTAACATTTGAAAGGCTACAAATACCTCCTCTCACCTCATTTCTCAACTCTCTCTCTCACTCTCTCTCATAGTTGTAAATTGTAATATGTACAATGCAAGGAAATTGTCATTGTTATCAAATTTATTTCAAGGAAATTATCATAGTTGTAAGTTTTCTTAGAAGTTGAAGATTATCGTAGTTGTAAATTTTATTTCAAGTTGTTGTAAATTTTATTTCTAGGAGATTATTATAGCTGTGCTGTAAATTTTATTTCAAGTTCTTAAATCTGTGTTCTAAAAAATATTTTTTTTGGCCCGTGGGCCGGCACTGCCCGGTCATGGTTGGGCGGTGAGAAAATGGGCTGTGCCATATTGTTTGATTCCCCTAACCATAGAGAAAATGCCTAGTTGGGCAATAATTGAGGTGCTTGCCAAGCTTGTCCAACTCTATTACATCGGTGTAGTTTGTTTCCACTCATTTAACATGTGTAAATCTCTCACGTGCATAACATATACTTATGGTCAAGATTGTCATGTTTATTTACGCATTACATATGTAAATTAGGTGTAAAAATGGTATTTAGAGGGGGTCATTTCCCGCTCCAAATTACGAAGACAATACAAACCCCCATGAAATATTACACTAATTATAACCCCCAAGACATTTAGTGTATATTTCTTTACTAGAATTTCTGACAAGAATTTAAGGTGATGTAAAGTCTTGTCTTTGGCATTTATAAATGTCATGTTTCTATGTAAGAATTTCAAAACTCCAGCCACCTAAAAGGGTTTCAAATACCCTAGAAGAAACAGTCCCTTAGTTTCGTACCTTGAACTTATATGCTAAAGTACAAAGGGGAATTCAAGAATTCTACTTTGCTGGGGTATTTCCAAATCCTAGGGATAAGAATTCTATAAATTCCAGCAAACAAAATGACCCTCTGTTGTATATCTTGAATCTACAAAGATGGTGGAAAATATCTTAACCGCATAAATTAGTTTTCTTATAGATCTCGTTGTAGCTTTGTGGGGACGCATTCATGATCCAATCCATTTAATATTTTCTTATAAACGATTAGTCTCGAGACATTTATTTTCAAAACATGTGAAAAACGTCTACACATCATACACACCTCAGCAACATTCAGTATTCTTATGTACTCATGTGAAAATGATGCCTAAAAATAATCATATATAATAGTATTATGGGGTTTTTGACCGCGCCCTTTAGGGCCTGTTTGGGTTCTTTACTAGTAGAGTTGAGTAGAGTAAAGTCCCCATCTTTAAAAAATAAGTCACATCAAAAGTACTTTATTTCCCATTTCCCACCATATTCTTCACAAAAAAGTCAAAAAGCAACCATTAAAAGACAAAAAAACTCCATCTCTCAATAAAAAAGTCAAAAAGATTCCATCATAAACAACTAAAAATAAAATACCATCATAACTCATTTATATTTTATTATTTCTTTAAAATAACCTTTACTCCACGTAACTCTACAAGTAAATCCCCCAAACAGGCTCTTAGACTGTGCTTTAACCTTCTCTCCTTAACAATTTCAAGATTTTGCCCGACAAGACAAGTCCTCGAATGGGGAAAAAAAAGTGGTGGAAAATGACTACTTTGATATCGCAAAATTATGTAAAGTTAGGCGACATCGTACCAATTCTATCGAGCTCTCCTCTCGTTTCTCTTCTTTTCTTTTCGGCCTTTGTTGTTTTTATGGAAACGTACGAAACTACAGATCATAACCACTTCATTGTGGACGTCATCATCACCCATAGGTCTAGTCCTATTGACATATCTAATCTATAATATAATTCTGTCTGTATGATGGATTCGTGAAGCAAGAACCTTGAAACTTGATTTTCTTCACATAGCTGTGTTTATCTTGTGAGAAATCTTCTTTCATTTCGTCCTTTCTGATAATATTAGAGCAAGCAAGTTAGTAACTTCCAATAATGAGCTTCTTATAAAAATGAGAGATCTAACGTCGCATTTTGTAGCAAGAAAAGGTATGGAGCCCACTGCTTTTCTATCTTTTGTTGCGGCGTCATTCCGCATGGAAAAAATGCACCTTTAGATATAGATTTTTCATAGTAGAGAGGAAACTTATGTCCAATTTGGGGATGTGCCCACAATGGGAAAAGATAGATGTTGCATAACAAATAATGTTGTAGTTGCACAAGTAGGAAACTCATTCTCCAGATAACTTATGTCAGTAGCGACATTCTACTGAATTTCTGCCAAGAAATATCCATTATTTGGAAATACAAAACTTACAATTCTAGTACATATACAATAACAAGGAACTAAGAAAAAGAAGATGTGTTGACACACCATTGATCAAGACAGCATTTATTTTATTGAAATATAGCAAACCCCTATCTACCCAAAATGAGTGAAATGTCAAATTTGCTCTCTATGCTATATTGCCCGCCAGCATCTTCAGTACAACCTTGAGATGTTTCACCCACTAACCTCTCAGTGTCCTTGTTTTTAATCAAAAGATGGTCTTGAAACCCTCTTAGCCCTAGTAGATTGGCCACCACTTCCTTCATTGTGGGTCGCTCTTCCCCTTTAAATGTCAAGCATCTCATGGCAAGTTGAGCAATGGCCATGAGTTGTTCTTCTGAAGCCTCATTTCGAATCCTGTCCTCTAATGTTTGAAAAAGGTGATTCTCTTTCATTGAATGAACAAAATACATGGCAAGATTTTTTTCTTGGGACCTATTCAAACATACAGCCTTCTCTCCTGTTAAGAGCTCCACAAGAACTACGCCAAAACTATATACATCGCTTTTGTCTGTTAACTTACCTGTTTGGAAGCACTCAGGGTCCAAGTATCCCCATGTTCCCTGCACCAATGTGGTTATTTGAGTATGATCGATAGGAACTAATCTTGAAACTCCAAAGTCAGCCACTTTCGCCGTGAGATTATCGTCTAAGAGTATGTTAGCAGATTTGACATCTCTATGGAAGATAGGTATTGAAGCAGCAGAATGCAAATAGGCAAGTGCTTCTGCTATTTCAGTTGCAATCCTCAGGCGGTTCTCTAATGAGAACGAAGGTAAATGTCCCAACTCATGGATGTGGTGGTAGAGTGTTCCATTAGAGACAAATTCATAAACTAGAATCGGGACTTGGTCCTCTAAACAACATCCCAAGAGCTTTACCACATTCCTATGGTTGACTTGAGACAAAATGTCAAGCTCATTAATAAACTGCTCAATTTGGCTAGCATCCACTAATTTGGATTTCTTAATAGCAACTATTTGATTGTTTGGTAAAACTCCTTTGTATACTATACCAAAGCCCCCTTCTCCAACAATTGTGCCAGCATTGTAATTATTTGTTGCCCTTTCTAACTCTTTTGTGGTGAAGATCTTGAATGTATTGCCTCTACGAGTACTGATTTTTTGTTGTAACATTAGACCTCTATTTTGCAGGAAGAACTTTTCCTTGAGTTTTATGCTTCTCCTTTTCCTCCATAAGCAGTATGCCCAAGTACTTGCAATGAGTAAAAATAGCAAGCATGAGCTAGTTCCTGTATGCACAAATCAAGTTGTAAAATGTCGACTACATAATATATTAAACAGGAAAAGTAAAAATGCATTCCGAAATTAGATCTTAATTTGGAAAGCCTCACTAATCACTATAAATATGCTAGCCTTAGAGAACTATTTATTTTTGTCCAATAATTTCTGTTTAAAGAAAAGTTTAAAAACCTTTTCCAGTATATATAGCTTTATCTTTATTTCAAACTTTCAAATCCATACCACTGGAGAATCGCTACTTCCGTGGTGAATCTGAAAAACTCTCTGGATTTTACTTTCATTCTGAAAATGGTCCTTTCAAGGGCTTGTTTCTTTTTCCAATGGAGTGTCTAAGCTCAAGCTTGGAATCCAAAGACTGGATTCCGGAACTTCTTTTCGTGGGCTAGATCCATATTTGATATTCGTTCCCTATAACTAAACAAGCTAGCTAGGACTAGGATTCATAAATTTCTAATATAGTCTCAATCTAGTCCAACAGATTTGACAAAAAGGGTCATAATGCTTTTTTTCTTTTGTGCCCGGTTAAGTCCTAATCTAAAATGTTGGGGTTTTTGACATATTAGTCCCTCTTAAACTCAGATGTTTCAGTTTAAAGCCCAAAATCCAGGTAATGTCACAAGAGTCTTTTGACTCTAGTCAACATTTTTTTTAAACTTTTTTTGTTCCGGACCCCATGATATTAAGGGAACAGAAATTGATACATCCCATTATATCAGGGCTTTTATGCTGCATTTTAGGGAGATTTTTTTTTTCAAATGATAAAACTTAAAAAATAATAATCAGATGTGTATTTACTTTTCATAGAATGTCAGTTTTTGTGTTTTATATAAAAAAAAATTGTTTACTAGATGCAAAAACTATATAACACATAAATTGATAAATCTCATGATATCATGCGATATGGTGCAAAAAAGTAAAAAAATAAAATAAAAAAATAACATTGACCAGAGTCAAACGACTCTGGTAACGATATCTAAATTAATTTGGATCGTGAAATTGAAAAGATAAAATTTAAAGTGAACCAATATGTGAAAACCCATCTAATGTTTGGTACCAAAAGGTAGGGTATAGATCGGGCCCTCCGTGAAAACGCTATATTTCCCTACTAGCGCGATAGAGGATATTACCTAAAGTGACATTGAGTATTGGAATTCCTTCTGCAATACAACCGGTTCCGTTATTCCAACCATCACCTTTGTAACCCTTCCGGCACTTGCATTGGTAACTCCCTGGTATGTTACTGCAGATCTGCTTGCAACTGTTATTGCCGGTTTGGCACTCATTAATATCTGCATACCCATAAAAAAGAGGAACCAATTATTCAGGAGCACTAGGAGAAGTTGAAAACTGCTTGTTTCCATTCGAAAAACTTCAAAAAAGAAAAGAAAAAAGTTTCAAACTCTGCACTTTGAAGTATTTTTTAGACATCTTTCAAATGCAAATGCAAATTGCTAGGTTCTTCTTGCCTTGGCATCCTTCAATCAGATATGGATTCCCTTCATAACCAGGAGAGCAGCTGCAACGATATCCGGGGCCATTGTTAGAATCAGAACATTCGCTATTCTTGCTGAGGCAGGCATAGTCCTTGTTTCTTAGAGCTGTCTGGCATGTCTCATTCCCCGCCACCCAGTCGAGTACCACGGGCACATCTTTATTTCTGTCCCGAAAATTAGTTTTCAAGAGATCGGACACAGAGAAGGTGAAGTTGAAGTCATTGTCCGCAAGGAACGCGTAGCTGCATGGATTAAAACTCCACACGGCCCTGTGGTGGTTGAAGCTCCTGATCGACACTTCATACACATTGAGACCCGCTGGGATCGATGCCTGGCAACAGCCGATGCCCGTGCAGGATCCGTTTATGACACCAGTTGTGTTCCAGCAAGACGCCATGCATCCGAATTCGACATCATTCCGCACGAAATTAGTATACGGAACACCCCACATGTAGGCCTGGGTGTCGCAACCAATGGCCGTCAATTTGTTGTGAGTGTTAGAAATGGTACAAGGAGCGCCTCTAAAAGTGTGGCCGTAGCCCAAGGTTTTGGTTCGATGACCCGATTTGGAGTAACAATCCCACTGTATCGACATTCTGGCTCTCAACTGCCCTTGCAGTGATATGTCCAGCACCTCTTCACCCCACAGGATTGCTTTTGGGGGTGTAACTGAATAGTTGCAGGTTATTATGAAATCTTTGTTTCTGAAACAGGTGGGATCTTGTCCCAAGCCAAACGGGTAAGGGATGCTAATGTTGCCGCAGCTCGTTTGGCAGTTAGAATTCATGGAAGAATAAGAAGAAGAAGAAGAAGAAGAAGATATTGTTGCTAATGATAGACACCAAAAAGACACTTGAACAAGCCAGAGCAAAGCCATCTTTCACTGTGAGTCACTTCATACATATAGAAATGTGAGAAGAGGCAATGAGGTTTTATACAAAAATCGTTGTGCGGTCGTGGACTGAATGGTGAACTTACTAGTCAAGAAACAAGTCTCCTCGTCTCTGAAGATGGTGGAAGAAGAACGACCCCATGCCATGAAACATTTCAAATAAAAAAAACAAAGCAGATGTGATGTGAGCGAATGTAAACCGGTAAGTTGTGCGCAAGTGGGTGGATCTTTCCTACCACTTGCACTTGTCATGGGACCAGGTCCGTGATACTCACTAACATTGTTAGTGAAATTGTAGTGGGGAAGGTATGCCCTTTTATCTTTTCATATGTATCACCAAGATCGTGAAATGAAATATGTCAAGAACCATGATTTAACAAAAGGAACGAAAGCATTTAAAAAGTTATGTTATATCATTTTAAATAGAAAAGGATGAATACATGTCACTACAATGAATCCACCACAATCAATACAAATTACTACAGATCACTAGTTTGGTACTTTACTAATACAATAAAAGTCAAGTAAAGTCTTCATTTTTCAGATAAAATGTCACATCAAATACACTTTATTCAAAACTCCTCCAATCCTTTTAAAAATAAAGTAAAAAAGCAATTATCTTTATCCACCAAAATACAAAAAAACTCTACTTTTTCATACAAAAGATAAAAAAGATTTTATAGCAAATAACTAAAAATAAAATACCATCATAAATCACTTATATTTTATTCTTTCTTCGAAATCAATTTTATACTCTATTAGCAGAGAATATTTGTGGTGCCAATTTTCCTTTGTATGGTGTTGACTACTTTCCCCACTACGTTGAAAAGGACAGTCACTAAATTCGAGGGAAAGTTCTTTTTGTAAAGTGGGGATTTGGTATTGCTCCATAGTGCTCTTACATAGTGCGGATACAGTCAAGATAAGAGTTAGCAAGGACAACAAATAATTGTAATGCTAGCACATTTATTGGGCAAGGAAGATGTGATGTGATTCACATGGGAGTCACATTAAACAACAGAATATTTGATATTTCATCAATGAGCTTGAAATTTTGCCCCATCAATTATAAGCATATGGCGAAGTTACCGGGATGTTATTCAGAGGACTGTCATGACCCGGGCCCGAGTTACGATAATCCAGGGCCGTGAACCATACTTACTCCCGTGAACTCTGAATTAATCTAAACTAAAACAGAATCCACAGGGGATACATTCATTCATACATACCTGTCAATTGTATAATTTGCGGAAATACATATTGACAATTAATTCCAAAATGTACATGTATACAAAATAAAGTTCTTTATACATGTATCGCTCATTTGCTTTCTCTCATCAACTTAAGTATATCTAAACACTATGCATAGTGATGACTATTCAAATTCTCAAAATGTTACATTTTCAAAATGAATTTCAACTATTCAAAAGAATTCTCAAAAGAATCCTCAAAAGAATCACCAAAACATTTTTAGTCCATTCGCGCACTCGAATACCATCTCAATTGGCATTCTGGCCATCCCATTCTATCAATCCTCCTGGAAGAACCGCAACGGTCTCCTCTGCTACCGTCGGGGCCGCGCTGGGCTGGCACAGGCAATCGGACCTGTAATGCCATCAATAACACTAATGAATACGACAGTTCAACAATGTATAAACAAAACTTCCAATAGCAAATGTTAGTACATTACTAGATTCATTCAATATACTTAGTGGACAATTCCAATTCTAGACAATGGAGAATCATAATAAGTCAATCAATAAGCATGTACAAGATGACAACTACCATAGCTTTCATTTCAATTCATTTCATTCTATTTCTTTTCATGTCATTTCATTTCATATACCATCTTCCCTCAAAGGAATGATTCATCTTCCAATGGAAGGCATCGATCAGTACCCGTAGATACGATCGGAATTTGTGGGACTTACCAGTGTCCGGGCCAGGGACACTAGCATCACTACGGAGCTCCAGAACACCCCCAATCATCTACTGCAGTAGGAATAGTCATTTGGCTCAGAGCGGAAGGGCACACCATTCATGACCCCGGCCTCATGAAAATAATCATTATTAATTCATTTAGAATTTCATACAATAGCTAGGTAGTGCCAGACACAAGGGTCAATACATTTCATTACTAATCCATTTCTGGATCCAATTCAATACAATGATTCCATTCTTAACAATGGAAAGGAATAATCAATGACATCAATCTTGTGAGATTGGAATAAAGTGATAAAATATAATGGTATGAGAAAATCAGTGACTATCCGATTCTACTCATTTCTATTCCAGTTCCTGCCCACCATTTGGGTGTAACCATGGGTTATCCAATGTACGTGTTATTCTCGATGGATATTACATTTGCATTTATATGTACATTGGAGTCCCCATGATTAACACTAATAGAAGTATAGTCTACAATCAATTATCATTTAACCCATTATTAATCCATGGGTTCAATTCTCACAATCTCTATTTCATTATCCACAATTCCCCATCAATCTCTATTTTTACATTAATTAGCCTCAAAGCTAATTTAGAGGACACATAAATGTCCAAAAGTGTCCATGTTTCCTACGAAATCCAAAATTAACTGGACTCTAACGGAGTCCCTCGATCAATTGGACCGTTAGGTCCGATCGATTGGCCAAATTTTTGGACTCAATCAATACCCTGTCCAGTATCAGGTTCGCTCGAGCGGACTCAAGTTCGCTCGAGCGGACCCAGACAGAGAAGTGGTCGCTCGAGCGAACCCAAAGTTCGCTCAAGCTAACTCAAACAGAGAAATGGTCGCTCGAGCACACCCTTGTTCGCTCGAGCGCCTTCATCCAGAGAGTTGTTCGTTCGAGCGAACACAAAGTACGCTCGAGCGAATGCTTCAGAACTTCACTCCGTCCATCCAGAGAGTGGTTCGCTCGAGCGAATACTTCAAAAACCCAATCCGGATTTCTGCAACTCTCTCTCTTCTTCACTCCTTTCTCCATTCAATACCACAACCACCTGCAATAAATTTGGACCTCTTGTCCACTCCTCATTCATCATTTAATACACATTAATCACACTTCTATCATTCAATCAATCCATAACATTTCATTCTAAACCAATGGAAATTCACAAAAAGAAACTAATATTTATGAAACTCCATTAAAGGCTACAATGACTAACACCATTCACAAGTAGTGTTTACACTTGCCTCTCTTAAGCTTCTTTGATAAAAACCCCCTTTTCTTTGCTTGGCTTGTCACAATTCCTCTCCAAGAATCTTCCAAGCTCTTCAATAATGGAGGATGCACTTGAAGAAGAAGATGAAGATGATTATGCCTCTTCAAAATCTCTCCCAACTCTCAATCCTCGCTCTTGGTGGAGAAGAAATGGAAGAGAAGGAAGAAATGAGCCTAGGGTTTGCTAAAAAGGGGAAATGAACCATCTCTTAGCTTATATAAGCTAACTTTTGCACTTAAGTCCCCTTCCATTCTTCTCATTTACATTTTGGGTCAAATGAAGACCCACTTGACCAACCTTAGGTCAAATGAAACTAAGTGTATTATGAAAGTTGATGTACTTTTCGAGATACACACGTTGGTATCAAGAATTTTCATATTTGACGAAATACGAGAAAGTTCGTATTTACAAAAAGATCCTTAGTTTACCTTGTTTGAGTTTAAACTCATCTTAATCAACTCAATCCCTTTCAAGTTCACTTCATTAATCTTAATTTAATCATTCAAGACTAACCCAACTCATTTTGTTCACTAATCACAATTAGCACAATTAATCATGCTTAAGTAACACTAATTGGGATTAATTAGTCTTAATTACGATTAGTCCGGGGCGGGGCCTAACAAGGACAAAGTCTTTTTACTAGTTGATGAAATTCTCTCCAACAGTGCCGGTCTATTTCCTAATCCACAAGGCGGGTCACGTGCCATCAGTCTCATTAGAGCACCAGGTAACATATCTAACCACAACCTGCCTAGTATAGCTAGAGTGATCTCTATCACATGCCCACTAAAACAATATCAGGCAATCTTTCATACAGAGGCGTCAAATTTGCTAACATTAAAGCAATAATTTCATAGCCTAAGTGTGTTACTAATTTTGGAGCTACGAGATTTCATTCAAGTCAGTTAACTAAACCATTTATGAAGATGATATATAATAATCGATTCCCATAATATTAAATACATAAGGTAATGCGTACAGTTTTAGGGTGATCCTCCTAGGGCTATTAAGCAGAAGCCCTAATTTTACAATAGTTATGATGTTAGAATCCAATTGGATAGGTTAAAATTTGATGGATTTAGTGTGATTAAGGAGGTCCTATGTTGGTTTTTTTGGGTATGGCTTAATCTCGTATTTCTTCTCTGTATAATCTTTGTTTTCTTTTCTTGTTCATGTAACCTTCTTGGCTTTGGGGGCTAACTGCCCTTGTTCTCCCCTTTCTTTTTCGTTTTTTCAATACAAATTTGCCCTAAAGCAAAAGGAAAGTAAGAAAAAAAGAAAAAAAAAAAAAAGAAAGAGAAGGAGGTCCTATGTATGTAGATGGTTCGGATGTATTATAAAGTTGCCTTACTATATATAATGGTAAGGGATCATGAATGCACATGTACATTTCCCATAAACCTTTGATGTTCAATAAAAGCAAAGCCCTTAATTTTGAATCTCTTATAAATAAGATACTGCTGCACGTTATTTTTCTTTAAGAACTTTATTGAGAGGTGCATGGGCGAGGGCCCGAGGGCCTTACCTTGATGCCATCCCTCTAGCAATAGAGAGATGAAACCTTAATCATTTTACATCCATTGGCAGGGGCAGACAGACGTTGGAAGTACTTGGGTAAAACCACCCCAAGTACCTGGGTTTAATGATGCAAACTCGAAAATGCCCGTGTATTTTGTTGAAAAACACTCCCCTTTCTAATTCGTTGATCCACATTTCCTCATATAATTTCCAATCCAATATTCTCCTAAGATCTCCCTCATCATACCAATTCAATCTTCTCCTAAAATCCGTCTCATCTTACCTCTTTCTACAATTTCTCCCTAAAATTTTATCACATTCCATTCTACAATCCCCATTAATACAAAACACCTATTAAGGCCACAATGAAACTGATGAACACACAACCACCCACTATCTTTGAAGGACCCTTTATATAAATTGTTTTACCCATCCACCCATATAAATGAAGAATTTCAAATTTCAGAACTTCTCTTTTGTGTGAATACTTGTAATACCCTGTCCCGAGTTACTTAAGATTAACTCTAATTAATCGGGATTAATGCTAATTCAACATGTTTTATTGAATAAATGTTGATTAGTGGCTAAATTGATTTAGAATGTGGCTCAAAAGGACAACTTGAGCTTAATGGAAAAGAGTAGTGAATAGTATGAATGAATTGAAACGGTTTTAGGCTAAATCATGTAATGTAAGGACTGTTTCGTAAATACGAATTTACGAGTATTTCGTCGGATACGGAAACTCTTGATACTCACACGTATATCTTGAGGAGTACGTTAACTTCCGTAAATGTAATGATTCTATTCAGCGTGAATTGGTTCAAATGACCATTCATTTGACTTAAATTGTAAATAGTGGAAAGGAGAGGGGCTAGAATGCAATTTAGGGCTTATAAGATGAGGATGAACTCATTTGAGTTCATTCCTTCATCCCAGCCGATCTCTCTTCTTCTCTTTCTTTCTCTTCTTCCTTTTTCTTCCGTTCCTCTTGACTTTCCATCAAGGTGTGTGTGTGAATTGGAGAACTGACAAGTGATTGTGAAGAGGAACTCCATCTTCTTCATATTCTCCACCTTCTTTCTTACTTTCTTGGAGTTAAAGCTTGAGAAGATCTCAAGATTTCCACCAAAGAGGTTGCAAGTAAGTGAATTATGTTGTTTTTAGGATTTCTGAGTTCACTTTGGAATGGTTTCTTCCATAAGAAACTCATTAGACTGTTCTTGGATGGATTGATTGGTCCTTAGGTTCAAAAGAAGGTTTGGCTTAAGGAATTCAGCTTGGATTCAAGCTAGACAAGGGGATTCTTGCTGATTAATTTCCAAACAAGGCAAGTATACTCAATTATATTGATTTCCAATGTTAAGTGATTTGTTAGAACTCAAGGGGTTCAGTTACAGAAAATTCGGTTCAGAATTTTCTGACCGAGAGCTGACCGACATAGGTCGGCTAGCCGAAATTGTGAGTTCGGCTAGCCGAGGGTTGACCGCAAGGTAACCGAAAGTCTTGTCAGGGTTTTTCCATCAGAAGTTTAACTTCTGGAAAACGAACCGTAAGTTGACCGCGAGAAATTCGGCTAACCGAAAATTGAATTTCGGTCAGCCGAGTTGGTGACTGAGTAGGTGACCGAATTGAGCAAAGTGCACTGTAATGTATGGAATTCTGGAAGCTGACCGAATATGGTTCGGTCAGCCAAAATCTCTAATGCGGCTAACCGCTAGGTAACCGACGAGGTGACCGAAATTGAGGGGATATCAGAATTGATTTCTGATATTTTCCTAAACCTTCATGGGCGTTAGCTAAACTTATGTGAATGTAAATGTCACTAAAAAGTGATGTCATCTACAATAACACCTACATTGCATAATGAACGTTTCACCCGAATGTTGTTTTAGGAAATTTAATTGTTTCGGACTTGAGTTGGCTTGTCCTCTCTCGTCTATTACTGTTATGCTCCTTGTTGAGATGCCATTGAATAATGTGTTGAATTAATGAAATGAAATGCACTGAAATGAAAAGAAAAGCATTGAAGTGAATAAACACTGTAATGAATTAAAGATTAAGTCTGCTGCAGTAGATGAGTTGGAGCATTCCGGAGCTCCGTGGTGATGCCGGTGGTCTCTGATCAAGACGCTGGTAAATCCACACATTTGCCTGCTTCCTTCAGGGGAGAACTACATGACATTTGCCTGCTTCCTTCAGGGGAGAACTACATGAATAATTTGAATGCGTTCTTCAGGGAAGAAATAAATGAATGTAATTGTTATTGATTTGAGATGTTTAGACTGATTTGAATTGTTTAAACTTGCTAAGCAAATGGTTATCATAGAATTGTGTATACATTGTTGAACCGTCGTGTTCACAGTGTTATTGATGACATTACAGGCCAAGTTGCCCGTCCCGTTGATACAGATGCCACGCCGCCAGCGGAGGAGACCAATTAGGTTCCTCCAGGAGGATTAAACGAGGGGACGTAAATCGGAGGGCAATCACATTAACATGTTTTGGAAATATTTTGAGAATAGATTCATTTTGATGTAAATAGTGATCACATGCATTGTATTTGAATATGCATGGTTGATTTAAATAGAAAATGAGATGTGTAAGTAGACTTTACTGTATGTAAAGGACTTGTACATATTAAAGTTGGATGTCAATATATGTATATATTTCCGCAAAAAAAATGTACATTTGACAGGTATATGTAAGATCCCTTGTGAATCTCGTATTGGCTTCGGTGATGCGAGGTTTACGGGAGTAAGTATGGCAATCACGACTCGGAGTTTGGCCGTGGCAATCCAAATCTCGGGCCCGGGTCGTGACAATACTACACCCCATTCTCTTCGCGCTAGATCTCAAAAAAGAAACAAAAGGTCCTGATCTCAAAATATAGAGATTTAGGGCTTCCTACAGGCGTAATTAGGAGCTTTTCCATGCAAGAGTATGCAAGAGGAAATTGTCGCAAAACAGGGCTTTAATACGTAGCTTATGGGCTGGATGGCTACCTCATCTATGAAAAAAGATTAAAATAGAGAGAAAACAAAAGCAAAAGCCAAAACCAAGCGTTTATGCCGCTGTTTTTTCTGATATAAATGGATGATGTGGCAGCCGCCTAGCCGATAAAGGAAAGCCTTGGTCTTGTAACCCAAGCTGGCTTTGCTCTTTGTTTTGCATTGCATTCGATGAGACTTAGACCTTTCACTCCCGTTTACTAAGAATATACCCTAACCCTATTCATTTTTGCCTCTCATTCTCAATGAAACTTACAGCCCCAAAGCCAAACAGCCTAAAATAAATGGTTGAGTATTGCTACTGTTTTTCACATAATTTGGCTTAGTGGCTGCTTTTTGTCACTCTCTTTTACTTCTCCTCTTGTACATAAACTTACATGCGTTCCAATTATTAAATTTCTTTGGCTGGCCATTGCTTTTAAAACCTTAAGGCGTTAGTAGAGACAGCGGAAATATTTTTCAATATTTCCTCTCGGGTGTAGCCTACTCCTCAATACTCCCCATCAGGTGGAACCCGGCCGGTGCACTTTTGGCGACAGGCATTTTTTTTCTTTTCTTTGCCCAAAGTCGTTCTTCTTGCGATTTGAACTCGGGACTAGTTGGCTTTGATACTATCTTAAATTTCTTTTGCTAGCCATTCCTATCAAAACCTCAAAGCATTAGTAGAGGCAGCGGAAATACTTTTCAATATTCTCCCTTGAATGGAGCCCACTCCTCAATACCAATATGAAGCTGTACTAGGAAATGAGACTGAGAGTAGCACAGCCAGGATAGATTATACCCCACAAAGGATGACTAATGAATTTGTATTGCTTTCCACACCGGATAACATTCAATAATGACCCCAAAGGGCTAGAAAAAAATTGCAAATTGCATGATTTTAGATTAGTTACTTGTGAGAATATGTTTTCGGTTACTAAAAAAATAAATTAACAAATCATTCTCTTGAACACAATAATATGAGGTTGATATTTGCAACAAGTCTAGATCTTTGGCCCATTAGTTGTTTAGAGCTCAAGTCTTTCTATCATTTTAAGAAAAATGCTAAGGTAGATGGAAACTTTGGGCATGTAATTAGTGTGGAAAGAACCTTTGAGCACCTCTATTTTTAGCCACATAAAATTTATTACTTAAGAATTAGATTAGATCTAATTAAATTTATATTTTGAATTAAATTATAAAAACTCAAAACCTGATCACAACTTAAACGCGGTTCAAAATTTACTGATTATGTGTACCAAACTTAAGAGGATCTTGATTCTATAGACTCAACAAAAAGGCCAGCAAAAAGAAAAAAAAAAAAAAAAAGAAGAAGGAAGAATGAGGAGCAGTACGCAGGACACATACTTGAGTTTGTCTGCAATGAAGGAAGGAATTAAGTGACTTGGGTTTGTGGCGGCAAAAAAGAGAGGAGGAAGAAAATAGAAAATAGAAAATTAAGAAACATACATAGAAAGTCTCCAACGGCTCTCTATTTGGCTAGCAGAACACACCTACTTTTTCCAACGGCCAGTTCAACGGTCATATAATTTGAAAATCTTGTACATTAGGCTAGTTGAATAGGTTGTTTGGATGGCCGAACAGGTAGCCGAACACAACCCTATACAGAATATGACCTATTGAATAGGTGGCCGAATGGTGGCCAAATGACCTTTGGCTAGCCGACTTTTGAGCATATATTTTTATATGAAAATGATTGAAAAAAAAAAAAAGAATTGGCAACGAAGAACTTGACCAGAATAAAGACTTCCATGTTTTAAAAAAGGAGTTTCAAAATGTGATACAAAACATGTTTAGGCATGAATATTAAAACTTATTTTTATAAAAATTTTGAGAGTAAATTGAAAATACTAGATCATGCATAATGATCAAGTCTTGACTTACATGATGCAAAACATTAAGCTTAAAAGCAAAAAAAAAAAAAAAAACTGATTTTATTCATGATTTCAGAAATGAATTTTTTATTTGATTTATCCAAAATTATATGGTGAAAAAATCACTTGTAAGGAAAACATACCTCATTAGGTGTGATCTAACCTTATTATGCAAGTGTAAAAAACATAAAATCTATTCTCAGAAATTTCAAATCCAGAACACCTGTTTACTGTGAATAGGATGCGTCACTTTCTTTGCCCTAATTAAATCTCGCAAAAAATGCGGTCCTGATCTAAAAAAAAAAAAAATTGAGATTAAGGCTTCTCACAGATTTCAACCTCATAGGGTTTAAACCTTTTATACTCATTTACCAAGAAAAAAAGATAAGAAAAGAAAAACATTTTTCATAATCCGCTAGGTCTCTTGATCACAAAATATTTAGTCCTATCCTTTTTTATATTAAAAGTTACATGTATATATTCTTTAATATTGCCTTGTCTTTTCATGGATGATGGACCCAATCATTGGACAGGCCTAAAAGCATACATGAAGCAATTTTTGATAACCATGTGGATAGTACTATTTTTGTCAAGTTGTTTATGTCAAAAATCAAACAGATTCCACAGATCGTGTTTCACGAGCATGAGTGGGTTATCAGGTTTTGAGCCAATTAGCGTACGGACTGCCTTAAAATTGATAATTACTATAGAACAATTGAAAAAAATTTATTTACCGCAGAACAGTCCGATCCGTAGGATATCGCAAGCTGCAATATCCTACGGAAGTAAGATATCCTACAATTAAAAGAGGGAAAATTTGAACAATTAGTTTTTTTTTTCCTTGACTGTGGGACCACTAAACCACCATCCAAACCGTTGGATGGCTGTATGAGTGTAAAAGCTAATATCGCACCAAATTTGAACCGTTGATCTATTACGGTTATCTAGAATTTGCAAAAAGTCATATTGTTTTGCAAATTATAAGAACAAATTATAAGCCGTATTTTTATTTTTTTTTGCAAATTTCTAGATAACCGTGATAGACTAACTATTCGAATTTAGTGCGATATTAGTTCTTATACTCATACAGTTATCAAACGGTTTGAATTGTGGTTTGGTGGTCCCACAGTCAAGAAAAAAAAAAAAAAAACTAACTGTTCAAAGTTTTCCGCTTTCGACTATAGGATATCCTACTTCCATAGGATATCGCAGTCCTACGGATCGGACTGTTCTGCGGTAAATAAATTTTTTTCAACTGTTCCAGTAACGGTCAGTTTTAAGGCGGTTTTCACAGTAATTGTCCCAATCATTTGTCCTTTACCATGGACAGCTTTACATGTCCTTTTCTAACTTTTGAGTGACACGTCGTCTATCATTGGTAAAGTTTTCATGTTTATAAAGCCTATGCTCCTTACAGACCAACCACGTAGTGCACTTTTCCATAAATATCAACTCACACTTACAGCTTTGTGTGGGCGTTGCCCGGTGAACCTGGAATCAGGATCCTCCATGGAAGTCATTGGATCCATATATCTATCAGATCGACTGCATAGCTTCTTCGATTCAAGTAAAATTTGGTCAAAAACCAATGCAATCGGAGATAGTGAAATAGATTCAAGACAAGAGGAGGGACTCCTATGAGTTTACTCATGTCAAGTTCCAAGGAAATAGATCTCCTCAGTGTATAAGCGGGGGCCTTTTTTAGACCCTTACAGTCTCACACAATCAAGGATGCGCGCGATCTTAATTAATCTGTGTGTTACATTAAACGTGTCTAAATGTGGTCGTCGGTTGACTCATTTATGAGGGCTTAGATCTGAATTCTTCCTTGATAGGTTTCTTATCTTAAGGGACCATTTGGAAACTCTAATAATAAGATCTTATTTTATAATTTGGAGCTTATTTACATGATAGAGAGTTTGGTAAATCTCTAATTGAACTTCTATTTTTAGAACTTATTTGCATATTCAATGGTAAATTTTACTAAATGGTATGAGAACATAAAAATTAGAGCTCTTGTTTCAGACCTTAATCTCATTGGTACTTACTAATTATGTTTGCCAGAGCTTCCAAACAGCCCCTATTCTGGATAGAACATTTTGGACTTAATTCACATCTGAAGGGACCCTTACTTACTTACTTATTTATTTCTTAAGGATGGTTTTATTACTTGCTTACTTATTTATTTATTTATCTTTATAGGTAGTTCTAAGTGGTTACACTGAGAAGCTAGAGACCAAAGGTTATCTAATTTAAGTTCAAATTTAGCCCATAGGCATCGGATACAGGTGGAGGCGTAGCCCTTTATAGTCATTGTTTAGTCCCATATTAGACACACAATGCCCCCACTTTAAAAAAATGGTGTATAATTAGATAAGAAGGCATGATTATCAATGTTAAATCTGTAATTATATTTGTTACTTTTATTTTTTTCTTGCCTTGCTGTTCTCTTGAGCTTGTATTCTTTTTAGAGCTTTGCTTCGGAATCGTGATGTATCTTCTTCTCTTCTTCTAATATACGTCTTCCATTTAACCAAAAAATAAAATAAAAAAATTGATATATAAGAAGACATGATGATATGGTCTGGCTCTTAAACCATCTCAAGGGGTGCTTTTAAATAGATAGCTAGAACAAGTTGGTCACACTGTATAATGTTTATTTCTTGCTTTGGTAGATTGCATTTATACCATTAGTTTCAATCATTTAATTGGGGGTTTGTGTTTTCTCTTATATCTTTCTTAATTGATAAATTTTGCGTGTTCTCTTGTATCTTTCTTAATTGATGAATCCTTTGTTACAGGAAAAGAATAAATAAATTGCTCCACCCCACAAAGTGGAATCTCTCATCGTATAGCTTATTATTTGTATCATTTCCATTTTAATCCCTTTCTCAACCACATTTTGCTATGATAGTTTCAAAATCATCCATACGGGCCATGCCTTCTTGGTTCAACCGCTATGATTTCATTGAATGGTTCAAATTAATGAATAGTTTGCTCCATCATTAAATGAGTGGTTTGGCCACCAAAGTTGCTTGTAAGGTGAAACAAGTATTTCATTTATCAAAGATAGGATGATTAAGATCCTTCGATTAGTTTAGATTGTTTCCCTTGGGTCGTGCATAATGCCTAGTTTGCCTTTCCAAATGAAGAACTAATATATATATATACTGAATACATGATTTATGCCTATCGGAAATGAAAGTAGGTAGTTGACTTGACTCTACAAACCTTAATTTGAGCGTGTAGGACTATTTTAACCCTCCCATTTCTACTCGTCTGAAGTATTTTGGACATGCTGGGATGGAGGAAAAGGACAGGCGTTAACTTCAACGAGAAGTTCTTTTTTCGAAGTGGATGTTAGATGTTACAGCAAAAGGAGCTCTTATCATAGAGCAGGTACCAACAAGATAAGATTTAGAAAGACAACAAATAATTGCAATACTATCGTATTTGCCCGGCCAGGATGTTGTGCTATCATTACTGCGGTTTGCCTGTGAGCGGAAGAATCACGGTGAATGACAGTAAATCTTGATAAGCCACATTACTGGTAAGCCACGCGCTGCTGGAAATTAACGTGGTTCACTGTGATCGGACCATTCGTAAGTCATGACTAAGGAGAGCGGAAGGCAAACTCGCCCTTGTTGGCGCCGTGAAAGCCCAAAACGGACACGATAAGATGGTTTGGGTGAAAAACAAAGCAAGCACAGTAAAAAGAGAGGCACACGAGATGCGGACCCTAACTCGCGGTTGCGAAAGGTGAAGGGGGCCTTGGGGACACACCATGTGGCACAGATGTTGTGGGGTCTATGAAACCATGGAAAAAATTTTTTAAGGGAAAAATCCACAAGGAAGCAAGACCCTCAAAATGGTCCCTACCGCCTTGTCGGGTGTATATAGACACTGACCTCATTCATGATTTCATAAATAAATGTTTTATTTGATTTATCCAAAATTATATGGTGAAAAAATCACTTGTAAGGAAAACAGACCTCATTAGATGTGATCTAACCTTATTATGCAAGTGTAAAAACATAAAATCTATTCTCAAAAATTTCAAATCCAGAACACCTCTTTACTGTGAATAGGACACATGTCTTTCTTTGCACTAAATCTCACAAAAAAATGCGGTCCTGATCTAAAAAAAATGGAGCTTAAGGGTTCTCACAGATTTCAAGATCATAGGGTGTTAAACCTTGTTATACTCATTTACCAAGGAAAAAAAAAAGAAAAAAAAAAAAAAGAAAAGAAAAACATTTTTTATAATCGGCTAGGTCTCTTGATCACAAAAGATTTAGTCCTATCCTTTTTTTTTATATTAAAAGTTAAATGTATATATTCTTTAACATTGCCTTGCCTTTTCATGGATGATGGACCCATTCATTGGACGGGCCTACAGCTTTACATAAAGCAATTTTTGATAGCCATGTGGATAGTACTATTTTTATCAAGCTCTTTGAGTCCTCACCCAAAGAAATTAAACAGATTCCACAAATCGTGTTTCATGAGCATGGGTGGAGTTATCAAATCACTGATCCTTTACCATGGACAGCTTTAGATCTCCTTTTTCTAACTTTTGACCCGCCGTCTATCATTGGTAAAGTTTTCATGATTATAGAGCTTATACTCCTTACAGACCAACCACCTGATGCATTTTTACATATATCAACTCAGTTACAGCTTTGTGTGGGCGTTGCCTGGTGAACCAGGAATCAGGATCCTCCATGGGAGGCCTTCGATCCATATATCTATCTGATGGACGGCATAGCTTCTTTGATTCAAGTAAAATTTGGTGTAAAACTAATGCAATAGGAGAGACTGAAATAGATTCAAGACAAGACGAGGGACCCCTAGGAGTTTGATCATGTCAAGTTCCAAAGAAAAAAGTGCAATATTGTAAGACTTTATTAAATTATGCAGGAAAAAAGTGCCCATTTAAAATTGAACAAAACAGTTTTATACAATATTGCATAATTCATTTTACGATATCATAATAAAGCTGGATATCGTAAAAATTAGTACAACGATCATTTTGGAAAATATCTCTATTTTGTTCAACGGGCGTGAAAATTGACCTCTAACTGCAACCATACAAGGTAAACCCCTTTATATGTGCTTTTTTAATACCCTATGTTATAACAAAAAAAAAAAAAAAAAATGAAGCACCCAACAATGTCCGTTCGATTTAATTATTGAGCATAATATCTAGGCCCAGCAAGTTTGTTTGTGAGAATTATGTGGGGCCCAACTTTGAGTTCCATTTGGAGATGAGACGAGAAGATAGAAAGATATGTAAAACCACCCTCAAGTATTTAGTTTAACCCCAATTTCATGCCCCTAACTCCTTCATCTACCCCAAGTATTTAGTTTAACCTCAATCCTGTCCCCTAACCCCTTCATCCGTGGCCCATGAATTTAAAGGCTTCATATTGAAAAAAAATCCAACCCTCCAGCCAACAATCCAGGTCATTTGGATGGGTGCCAGACCTAGAGATTAGTGACTATCAATCAGGAGGCTCCCTATTTGTGTACAGTTTCGATAGGTTACTAGGTGGGTCCCACTAATCGTTCTCAAGAAAGTATGATGAGAATTAATTCTCACCTAAATATTTTCATGTGTTTACATATCATTCTTAAAAACTCCTATTTTTTAAGACTCCCCTTTCTACCCCCTGATGTTTTTACAGCATGGCGCGCCGAATCCGAACAAAGCCCAAACTTAACACTCACCCAACTTTTATTCATCATTGGATTAAAGTCACAAGAAAGTGATGCGACTCAAATCATTAGACTTTGAGGCCATAGATCAAGGGGCTAGGATAATCTCATGAATCATGGGTAGATTTCATCTATATTATTCCCTCTAGCAGCATTCCATAGTGGCCCAACCGAAAGTGACATTTTTTTTTGTAAAAAAAGAAAAAATAACTCCTAGAATGATCGAATGGGGCTGATCTTTTACGGAGAAAGACCAAAAAGATCTTCAAATCCCCCGGGTTTCATGCCGAGGTGGGCCATCAGGTGGGCACGCACTTGATGACAAAACGTACACCAACAGGCTCCTTTCTCACCAACCAAAATGATAGTTGTTCTTATGAAACTGGTCAGCGCAAGCATGACCAAGCCCATCAACATTGGGCTTATATTTATACTCTGTTCTTTCCCTCTGGGCTGTACCCAGCCCAAAATTTTCCGCCCCGAGCCGAATCCCCACATGTTGGACTATATACATACATAGTGCTTGGATCAAACCTGAGTTTTGGGTCTGCGATCAGCATCAAGGCGTGAACATTACACTCCAAAATTCAATAAGACGGACCTGGATGGTGGGTTTCCACCGAGGAACTGGGTTGGGACTCTGTAGAGTTGTAAAAGGTAATGAAAGCTCCTCTCATCGGATCCTTCTCATGAGGAAGGAAATTTCTTCTCAACTACTAGTGAAAAGGCCAGTTATGCCGGCAGACGGCAGAATCTGATAGTTCCTTGACTTTCTCCTTGTAGTAAAATCTGGTTTCAATATTCGCCAGGTTCTCTCTCCAAGCCCTCTAATACTTGTCTGACCTCTTCATCTCAGAAGTGTGGTTTGGGAAGGGAATTTTTTTTCTTCTCAAGTGGCAGTGTATTATACATTTATTCATTTCATTATTTTCACATGGAATGTGATTCCTTTCAATGATAGTTACCTATGAGAGGAGGCTTTCATTTTGACCCGTTGTGAATTTTACGAGGGGAGCATCACAAATTAATCACAGTAAAAACACCCTATCAAGTTTATTCCCCTTTTCCACACATCTTTTTTGGCGAGCCCTCAAGACCTCACTTTGATCTCCACTAGTTTACGCCTCATGTGAAATCCACTTCATTTTAGTCCACTCTTCATTCATCCAAACGGGCCCTTAATCTAATGGTCATCGATCTCATTCAAGCTGGGTTCAAGCTCTCTATCATTGAACCCAAGCCCCACCCCAAGTACTGCCCCAAAGTGAGGTAGGCCGGGGTTGGGGTTGGGGTTGGGGCCGGGCCGGGCCTGTCCATGGGCATTCCTAAATACATCTAACCATAGCCTTCCTAATAAAGAATTTTAAAAACCAATTATTTTCATAAATTTCACAGTAAGCATGAGGAGAGGAAGTCCTCTCAATTTATACACAGCAATAACAATAGTTATTTAAATTCAAACTCGATCCTAAAATCTCTAATAAATCTATCTTTTATCTCTACCAAGTGTCGCCGTTGAAACAGCTGAAGCACTTGACTATTTGAATTCTGCCAATTCAATAGCAATCTTTTACAGAGTCAAGTTTGCTAACATAAATAATCTGGATTAGAACAACCAACTGCACTGTTAATATCCAATGTAAGCAGCACATTAATCATCATTTAGCCCCAGGAGGGGCATGAGGAGTCAAAACAATAGCGTTAAACATTCAAGGGCTGCCTTTGTTGAAACTTGGATGTATCCAACTATAATATAGGGAGGTTGATGGGCTTGACCAGCCTGAGCCCGCCGCAAGCCAAGCCTATATAGGGCTGAATTTAGGCTCTTTAAAAATGCTCTGTTTTCCAATTTAAAGTAATCCATCGTGGGCTGAATTATCCTAGTCCAAAGAGCAGAGATACCGTCCGTTATAAATAAATAAATAAATAAATAAATATTCACACATATTTCATCTTTTATGAGAACCTCTTGACATTTGACAGTTTGTGGTGCGAGTATCTATATCAATGATTTCTTCTTATGTAAACCCACTAATCCTAAGATATTCCCTATGACAAAGCTTATTAATATTTTAACATAACTACAAAATTGATTCAAATAGATTCATCTTTACTCACCCGATCATCATCTGCAAATATAAGGAATAAGAGTAAAAGAGACGTCGCATTGGGGCTACTATAATACTATCACTACCAGATCAAGAAACATGGCCACAACATTTCGATGATGGAGTCTCTTCGGCTCCATTGATACAAGAGAGGTGGCATGGTTTGTGGAGCCCACTATCCTGCCAAATAGAAGATGACTAGATCTAATGATTAAAAGAGAAAAAAATAAGAAAGGTCAGATGTTGCCAATAGCATAAGGCCATCAAATTAGTGAAATGCCAATAGAATGTTTTACCATTTGTTTCTATTTTATATTTTTTGTAACAATGGGGACTCAAATTTACACTATGCTCGCACGCCTGTATCTCATATCAGCGAGCTTGTCCAAGGGACTACAATTATCTATTTTATAATTTTAGATCAAACACCCTGAAAATATGTAATACAACTAATTTTGTTCTCAGATGATTAGATGTCAAAATTTACTTGCATCTAAATTCCATTTCATATCGCTGATACATTCATACTTGGGTGGTGTTGGCAACTTAGTTTCACTCAATGGGTGTTGAGAACAATGAAGAGCCAGAGGGGCAGATGGGTTCGTCATTGGGAGGCTAGAGGAACTCACATGACTCATGAAGCAAAGTTTGAGCATCTGCCTTGGGCTATTAGTGGAGCTCACCGTGGGTTTGCCTGTGAAGGAGAGAAGAGGTCGAGCACAGGATGAAGGAATAGGAGGAAAAGAGAGAAGGAAAATGGGAAGGGAGGGCTTGATATTTTTTGCCATTTTGAAAAATCAAAGGGTGGAAAGTTGCTTGTATCAAAAGAAATTTGTTGGAAGGACCAAACTGAATTGTTGATGGAAAACTTAGACATTAAAACTTCTTTTTTTATTTTGTCCTTTTTTGAGAAGTGCAAAAAAGTTTAAGTTTTTTTTTTTTTTTTTTCCAATATCAATTTTTAAATAAAAGAAGAACATTGAATCTAAATCTTTGAGCATCACATAAGAAAATTTACTTTTGCCAAGCTGTAGCCCTCGTTTGGCATCTCTATGGACAAACGTTGTGGGTCCAAATTTCATCTGTTGGACGATCACCAATCTCGAGATATTTGCAAAGAAAAAAATAAGTAAACCATTTAATATTATTTATTATATTTTTTGGGCACCCAACACAAGATTCAAACTATTTAATTTCTTTGGAAGGCGGCTATGGAGATGGGTTTCAAAGCTTGATAACTTGTAAATCTTGAAAATTTTGTGAAAAACTTAATAGTTTTGTGAAAAGCTTTCAACCATTGATTTAAAAAAGTTTATTTAAAACACATCAATATATTAGCAAACACATTTATTGATTCTAGCCTATTTTTTTATGGCTCTTTTTTTAATGGCTTTATTTTACATGGGTTTGGGTTAAGTATTTATAACGTGAAGAGCTCTATATTTTTTCTCTAACTGTGATGAAGAGACTCCATTTCCAACAGAGTTCTTTTCCAACCAAGTATCTTGGTTTGCCTTTTTCTTCGTCTAGACTTGAGCTGCATGATTATCTTCCTCTGATTGAAAGCTTCAGGCAAAAGCTGACTGGTTGGAAGGCAAGAATCATTTCCTTTGTTGGCAGACAAGAGTTGATTAAATCAACCCAATCCTATCTTCCAAACACGTCTACTGGTCTTCTGTCATACAGCTGAAGCTGCCATTAAGAGACTAGTTTGGGCTATGGCTTGCAAGAGGAAATCCATGTGTCAAATGGGCTAAATATATCAAGGAAAACTCCTTTTTGGACCTGAAAAGACCTAATTCATCCTCTGCTTGGAATGGCATCCTGGCCAATTGTCGCAAAGTTCTAGATCATGTTAAGCATCTTATAGGGAATGGTAATGAGTAATGACACCAAATTCTGGTTGGACCCATGGTTTCCATGTGGTCGTCTAAAGGACTCCATTGGGGTTAGGGCCATTAATGACCTTGCTCTTTGGAGGGACCTCAAACTTAGCCACTTTAGTGCTAATGGAGACTGGTCCACTCCTCTCTGCAATGCAAGGCAGCTCAGGAACATTTTCTCTGTGCTTAATTCCATGCCTCAAGCAAATGTTGACTCTGATGATGAAATTATCGGGAGCTTTTCTGATGAAGGAAAGTTCAAGCTCAAGTTCACAGATGCTGTGCCAAATCCTCATCTTACGCCCTGGTGTTCCTTAATCTGGTTCAATGGAAATATCCTGGAGCACTCTATTTGCGTGTGGATAGCAATTCAAAATGGGCTAAACTAGAGAATTCATAACTTTAAGAAATGTCATCGTTGATGCATCATGCACTTTCTGCAATACTAACATTGAAAGCTGCTCCTATCTGTTCTCAGGATGCCCTTACAGTTCATCCATCTGGAATTCTGTGTTCTCAAAAATTGGAGTAAGATAAGATGGCAACGCAGCAGTTCCATTGAAGAAGCTCCGGTCTACTTACTTCATCTACAACTATGACCTAAGTAAGGCAGGCAATATCATCCTAGCTAAGCTCTGTTTTTCAGCTTTTGTCTGGTTGGTCTGGAAAGAGCACAATCATCGCATCTTCCGTAGTTCTAGCAAGCCTTGTGAAGTGGTCCTTTAGGAGATTCTCCAGCAGGTCTGAACAAAATCGTCGTTTCTTTACCTGGAGCTCTCCCAACTCTTTTGCAGCCTCTTGGAAAATTCCTGGGCACAGACACTCTGCAATTCCTGAGCCATTTGCCATAAGCAGGGAATCATGGAATGTTCTCATCTCTATTCATGTTGGCTTTTCTGTGGGAATCCTCACTGACATGGCAAGCTCCATCTTTTGTGCTAAATCGCAGACGACATGGCGGACCTGCATGTTACGAGGTGGGTGTGGAGATTCGAAAAATTTCTTAAATAACACCATAAAATTTTTATTTTATTAATTAACTTCTTAACTTCACTATTGCCCGCACCACCAAATGAAAATCTTGGGTCCGCTATTGTGTCTACCAAGCTGCTTTCATGTTCATCCCAGAAGCTACACGAGCCACCGATATCAGGACCTTCAGAGTAGCTCTCCTTGATCCGGATGATTCCTCCTGAAGCCAAAGGTTTCAAGTACGAAGAGCAATTCCCCTCATATCCCAGATTCGGGCAACTTTTGCAGTTCCCTCCCTACCTGAGCAGAATCAGCATCTGCCATTTAAATCCATTCTTTTTATTAGGCGACTGTAATATGTCTTCCAGTACCCTATTGTCAAAACGTCAATTGCTTAGCTTTTGTAAGATGTCTAGCTTAGCTAAAGTTATCATGACAATTGATCATGGATGGTTACCTATGTTAATATCGAAGGTTGAGCAGCAGTTTCAATGAGAAAAGGCATTACCCAAGTTGATGCCAACACTTTGGCTGCTATGTTTACAAAGAGAGCCTAAATGTACAATTAAGGCCCCTCAATGATAACTTTGTTACACCTTGGGATGGTAGAATATGACCTTATTTGTATTATTTTAATCTTTTCAGGTATTTTAGGTGAAGAGAAAGAATTCAGTGCTAATTGGAGAAAGATAGAGCACTGCACAAAGAACCGGAGCATATTGCCTCCTTGTGTTCGGACGCCAGACCCTGGAAACAATTTCGTAGCTTCTACCTCCTGGCATCCGGACTCTAGAACCTGCACAACACTACCAAGGCTACTGCCTGCTGGCATCCGGATGCCAGACACGGGTGGAGTTCGCCTCCTAACGCGATTTGAAGAGATTTTTAGAGAAAAAGCTATAAAAAGGATGTTTAACTTGTTTTTAAGCCATTCAAGTCCTAACAAAAGAACTGAAGGCTGGTTTTGGAGGATTGGGAAGAGTCTAATGTGGATTTCGTCAAGGATTCTTCGTCTGTCTCTCTCCATGAGTAACTAACTCTCCACCTTAGGGTTGCAATGAAGCTCTAATCTTGTATTTTGGTGATATATAGGTTTTAAGGTTTTACTTTGAACGCGTTGGTTATATGACTTGAATATTATCCATTGATTGAATTTTCTTTATTAATGCAATATCCCTTTTTGGTATTCTATTCTTATAGATTTGAATACCAGTCCTATAATAATGCTTGAATGAATGTGTTATTAGATCAAAGATAATCTATGCCATAGAGATAAGTTATGCCCAGATCTAAACCCACATAACTTATTTGTTAACTCTGTGAAGATTTGTGACCAGAACGAGTTTTTAAAGCGTTAATAGTGAAACCCTAGGTCTATACTCGTCATTCTACAAGGGTAGAGTGGATTCATACCATAAGATCTTTTCTTATATTGAATCAAACCTTGTTTTTAAATTGCTAATTTAGGAATCAAAACCTCAAATCAACATTTTCTAGTAAGTTTAATTTAGAAATTTGGAAACCAACGCAACTTAACCTCTTTGTCCCAGTGGATACGACACTCGGTTAACATCTATACTCTCACGAGTAGAGATAATAGCTAGGTATAAATTATATTTGCAAAACCTATTTTGGGATGATCAGTTTCTCCTCATTCTTTTTTAAATTTTTTTGGAGAGAACCTCCTTGTAATGGGACTTCATATGAAAGATCAAGAGAGACCTACACAATTTTAACCCATGCTCCTGCCTCTCAACACATTACCACTGCACCAAGGCAACCAAAAGAAAAAAAAAGAGAGAGGTGTGACCTTCTATTTTGACCTTTCTAATTCTGTTAAAATAAGCATTCTAGTTACTTCTAACGAAGAGCTTCTCATACAAATGAGTATTTCTCATGGTACATTTTGCAGCAGAGAAGGCATGGAATCCCCCGTATTTTCTAGCATTAGGTGCAACATCTTTCCACACAAAAATGCACATTTCAAGATAGGCTTTTCACAATAGAGAGGAAATCATAGTCCAATTAAGGGAGGGTAAAATTTTAGATTTTGTGCCCACAGATAAAAAAAAATGCGGTAGAACGCAGAATCCTGTAGCTACACAACATTCTCCAAAGAATTTATGGCAGTACCCTATCACAATAACAAGACATTTTACCACATTTGTATATGAAATATCCATTACGTACTTGGAAATACAAGACTTACAATTCTAGTAAGAAATGCAAGCAAAGAACTATGGAGAAGAAAAGTTACACAAGACACCCTACTCAAGATAGCATTTAAATAACTTTGATGAAATATAGCAACCCTATTCGGAACCTTCTATCTACTCAAAGTGAGTGAAATGTCAAAATGGCTCTCCGTGCTACATTGCCCGCCAGCATCTTCAGTACAACCTTGAGATGTTTTGCACAACAACATCTCACTCCCCTGGTCATGAACCCAAGGATGGTCTTGAAACCCTCTCAGTCCATGTAGATCCACAACCACCTCATTCATTGTGGGTCGCTGTTCTCCTTTAAGTTTCAAGCATCTAATGGCAAGCTGAGCAATGGCCATGAGTTCTTCTACTGAAGCCTCACTTCGAACCCTCTCCTCTAACGTTTGAAATAGACGATTCTCTTCCATTGCATGAACAAAATACATAGCCAGATGTCTGTCTTCTAGGGTCCTATTCAAAGTTACAGCCTTCTCTCCTGTTAAGAGCTCCAAAAGAACCACCCCAAAACTATACACATCACTTTTGTCTGTTAATATACCTATTTAGAAACACTCTGGGTCCAAGTATCCCCAGGTTCCTTGCACCAAAGTGGTTATTTGAACATGATCAATAGGAACCAATCTTGAAACTCCAAAATCAGCAACTTTGGTCTTGAAATTATTGTCTAAGAGTATGTTAGCAGATTTGACATCTCTATGAAAGATTGGCATTGAAGCGGCAGAATGCAAATAAGCAAGTGCCTCTGCTATCTCAGTGGCGATTCTTAGACGGTTCTCTAATGAAATTGAAGGCAAATGGCTCGCCTCGTGGATGTGGTGGTAGAGGGTTCCATTGGAGATAAATTCATAAACTAGAATAGGGACCGGGTCCTCTAAGCAACATCCCAAGAGCTTCACCACATTTATATGGTTGATCTGAGATAAAATGTCAAGCTCGTTGATAAATTGCTCAATTTGACTAGCATCAACTAATTTTGATTTCTTAATGGCAACTATTATGTTGTTTGGTAAAACTCCTTTGTTCCTTGTCCAACAATTGTGTTGGCATTGTTATTATTTGTTGCCCTTTCTAACTCTTTTATAGTAAAGATCTTGAATGTTCGCCTGCAAGAGAAGTGATCTTTTGCTGTAACATTAGACCTCCATTTTGGTGAAAGAATTTCTCCCTGAGTTTCATGCTTCTCCTTTTCCTCCATAACCAGTATGTCCAAGTACTTGCAACAAGTAGAAATAGCAAGCTTAAGCCAATTCCTACATGCATAAATTAAGTTGTAAAATGTAGGTGCGTTTATTTGTAAAGGAGAAAAATAATCAAGCATTTAGAATATAGGTCTAAATTTGGAACGCCACACTAATCACTACATATTAGCATGCCTTGGAAAACTAATTATTTTCGTCCAATATTTTTTGTTTAAAGAAAAGTTCCAAAATAGCTTTTCTTATGTAGTTTTCTCTAGTCAAACTTTCAAACCGATATATACGGAGCATCACTATTTTAAGTGGTGAATCTCTATGGCGGATTCTCTACTTTTAGGATGCGTTTGCGCATAGGTAAATTGCTGCAGAAAAGAGAGAAGGACGCCCTCCTCGACCTGTTTGGTGTAGCGACGATTTCACCTTACTAGAGATTTCCGGTGTGTTGTTGAGTCTCGTTTTCCCCTCTATTGAGCATCCAGATTTCACACCTCGATCCCCCCCCCCCCCCCCCCCGGGGAAAAGTAAGCGCTGCTGAAGAGGAAACACACGTTTCTCTTATGCGACTATGCACAAACGCACCCTTAAACTTCTCATTTCTCCTATGTGGTTTTTGAAACCAACGAGGACAACTACCAGTACCAGTACTTTTCACCCTGGTCCTAAATTGTCATACGATGATTAGACATTTTAACTCCTGTGAGTCCTGTACTATTACCTAATCCATGGTGGGGCTTATGGCATGAAGGATTTATATACATGGTTATTGTGCAATTTCATTTAAATTTGTGGATAGGTCCCTAGTTGGACCCCAGTTTTTTCCTATGGCTGTTTATTGGGGTGTTGGGTCAACCAATCCGAGCTGATAAACCTTAGAATGCACAGACTTGATTTCCGTTATAACGGGCTGGAAATGATTTGATATTACCTAAAATGACCTTGAGTAGCGGAAATTCTTTGACATCTGTAACTGCAATACAACTTGTTCCGTTGTTCCAGCCATCACCATCGTAACCCTTTGGGCATTTGCACTGGTAACTCCCTGGTATGTTAATGCAGATCTCCTTGCATTTATTGTTTTCTTTATCTTTACACTCGTCAATGTCTGCATAGCCATAAAAAAAAAAAAAAAAAAAAAAAAATCAGATTTAATAAGGACCTCTACAGTAGAAGTTATAAACTACTTGTTTCAATTTGGAAAACCAACTCCCAAGTCATAAATTTACCGAACGAACTTGACCACCTTTATAATATTGTTGGGAAATATGAAATAGCTTAGGGCCTTTTTTTTTCCTGGAATTCATGGAATTCCTATCCGGAGGTTTTTACATTTTCAGACTTGGTGTAATTCCAAAATCCTCCTTTATACTTGAACATATAGAAATCTTATCAAAAAGTAAAGAGGTTGAAATTGCTGAATTTCCAAAGGTCATTTGAGACCTTTCATATGACTGAAATTTTGAAATGCTTAGGAAGAAATATGACATTTTATAATTGCTAAAGGACAATAGCAAATTCCTATAAAAAAATCCTAATAAAGAAATATGCCCTTAATGTACTTACACCACACCCTACAACATTTTTGTTGATAGCAGAATTCTTAATAAAGGGAGTGAGTGAATGCAAAATTATTTAGAAGCATGTATGCTTGAATTGAATGCATCAGAGACATCTAATCGATGTATTTCTCGGCATATTTGCAAAAGCGTGGAATTAACTCGTAATGTATTAATTTGACACTTGTGATCATCATGATATTGTATTTGCAAATTGAGAAAACCCCAGGGAAAAATGGTCTAGTTATAATGGGGGAAAAAAATGCAGTATATAACCTTCTGACTGTTTTAAAAGATGTTGGCATGTAGGCCACACGTGTGGACACAAGAGGCTTACAACGTTATGACTTCTTCAAGGGCCAAACAAGAGGAGTTGAATGTCGGCCTGTAACCGAAGGAAGAGGCCCTAGAATGCTCAACTACTAGTTTTAGAAAACAGACCTAGGTATTCATAGAATCATAAAAATCTAAAGCTGTCTGTCAATGGGCTGAAGCTCGGTTAAACACACCTGTTTGGCTATTTCCAAGCCTGACTTTATATACAATTGAAAGTTTTTCAAAAAAAATATAATACTTCTAGAGATAATCTTTTTTTTAAATACATAAAAATTTGAATATTTTGTTGTACTGCTCATCTTCAGTGTAATACAATTAAACCTTTCTTAGCAAAAAAAAAACTTACTCAACTTTTTTTTAAAAATAATAATAATAACAACTACTGCTACCACTACTACTTTGGGATGACCATGTGGAGAGGGGCATCAGCATCACATCTCACAGGGGAAGGGCACGCCAAATGATCCCAGGGGCGAAGAGAGAGAGCGCTCCAAAATAGCCCTCCGAGTGTAATCCCAATATTAAAAAACAGCATTGAATGAATTGATGAATAAAGAAAAGTTTTTTCTTATGCATCTTTCAAATGCAAATAGATTTTTCTTACCTTCGCATCCTCCGTGTACGTAAGGATTCCCTCCGTAACCAGGAGAGCATCCGCAACGATATCCGGGGCCATTGGTAAATTCGTAGCAGTAGCTATTCTCACTGAGACAAGCATAGCCCGTCTCGTTGCTTCTAGCTCCTTGGCATGTACCATTCCAGTCTTTCCCCATCACCCAGTCAAACACCGCCGGCACTTGATCGTACCCTGAACTAGTCCTGAAGAGATAAAGGTGAGAGAAGTTGAAGTCGTCTTGGTCGACGATGAAGGCATAGCTGCATGGATTGAAGCTCGATACGCTCTTGTGATTGCTGAAGCTATTGATTTCCACTTTCAAGCTTGTGAGACCGGGTGGGATGGAGGACTGGCAGCAGCCGATGCCTTTGCAGGACCCGTTTATGACACTAGCAGTGTCCGAGCAATACGTCATGCACCCAAATGTGAAAGGGAGCGAACTTGTGCTCCTATAACCCGTCACATAGGCCTGGGTGTCGCATCCAATGGCTATGAATTTGTTGCGTGTGTTGGAGAAGGTATAAGGCCGCCCGTTAAAACGTCTGCCGAAGCTCAAGATGGTGTTATTTCGATAGCTTGATTTGGAGTAGCAATTCCAAGCTATCGAACTTTTGGTTTTCAACTGTTCTTGTAATGATATGTCCAACACCTCATTACCCCACAGGAGTGCTTTTGGGGGTGTAGCTGATTCGTTGCATGTTATATTGAACCAATAGCTTCTGAAACTAGTGGGATCGTGCCCCATGCCAAACGGATAAGGAATGCTAAGGTTGCCGCATCTCCTTTGGCAGTCGGATCTCATCGAAGATGGAGATGATATTGTTTCCGATGATAGACAACACAAAAACACTAGAACAAACCAGTGGAAACCCATCTATTTCTCTCTCACGCGCGCACAACAAAAGCAAGAGACAATCCTGCTTATAATAGAGATTTTTACAAAAAAAGCCCCTGTACTTCTTAAAACTTCAAAAATTTCCCGATCCTGCTTGTTTTAACTAAGGAACCTCGACTCACAGTGAACCTTAATCAAAAGTAACTACCGTTTGCACTTTCATTTTCTTCTTTTATTTTTCCTTTTCACCCCTTACCAAAAAGTAGTTGTGTCCATTCCCTCTCGATATATATAAAGAAACGCAAATAATCACGTATAAAGCTCATCATCCTCTGGATAAATGCGATACAATGTGGTAAGTATTGTTGGACAATGAGAGATACACACTAGCTACTGCTTAATTGCAAATTACACTAAAAACAAGAACCCACTTTAAAAAGTTCACACAAATACAATATTATAAAAGGAATACACTTTTAAGCCTACACACTTACAAAGAAAGAGACTCACACTAAACACTTTTCTCAATACACTCACTTACTACAAAGAGAGCACTCACACAAATTTCTCACTTCACTCCACTACACACTTGGACTCTCCACACTTCACTCACTACTTGAGCTGGTCTTCACTTCACTCAACTTATACACAAATGAGGCAAAGTCCTCATATATATAGGTGTGTAAGGTCGGTGGTGGAAGCCTCATATGGATGGGAAATGGTCAACGTGGCCCCATGCATCATCACACATTATGTCGGTTTGAGAAGGCTTATGTGCATTCTAGAATGGGTAAGTCGGTTGTGAGGAGATGAGAGACTTCTTGAATTCTCTAGAGCATGGGAGAGAGTCTTGGCATTGGGCTCTTTCTAGACTACTGTAGAGTCTTGGAGACAAAAAGTCACAAGGTCAGTGTTTGACTGACATTACTCCCCCTCAAACACTGACGTTCTTAATCTGCTGAAGCTATCTTCATGCAAAGCTTTGCTCTTAGTTTTGTGAATGTGTCTATTGGCAAAGCTTTGGTAAAAATGTCTGCCACTTGTTCTGTGGTGCTGCAATACTCCAGCATCACTGTCTTTTGCTTTACATGATCTCTTATGAAATGATACCTGATGTCAATATGCTTACTCCTTCCATGCTGTATAGGATTCTTAGCGAGTTCAATGGCAGATTTGTTATCCACATGTATAGTTGTGGATTCATCTTGTGGGTGATCAAATTCTTCCAAAAGATTTCTCAGCCATATAGCTTCGCAGACTGCTGCTGAAGCTGCTACGTATTAGGCTTCACATGAGGACATGGCTACAATACTTTGCTTCTTGGATGCCCAAGTGAAAGCTGTTGATCCAAGATAGAACACATACCCTGTAGTGCTCTTTCTTTCATCTTGATCACCTCTACAGTCATTGTCCGAATATCCATATAAGTTTGCTTCCTTGCCATAGCCGTAGAAAAGACCAAGATCCATGGTACCTTTGATGTACCGTAAGATTCTTTTTGCTGCGACCCAATGCATCTCCTTTTGCCTTTCCATATATCGGCTCAAAAGTCTGACACCATATACAATATCTGGCCTAGTGATTGTGAGATACCTTAAGCTTCCAATCAGGGTTTTGAATAATGTCGAATTAATGTCTCTTCCTTCTCCTTCTTTCGTTAGTCTCAAGCCTGTTGCTACAGGCGTGCTTACAGGATTGCAGTTGCTCATTCTGAATTTTTCAAGGAGTTCTTTAGCCTATTTTTTCTGTGAGATGGAAATGCCATCTTGTTGTTGCTTGACCTCTATACCAAGGAAGAAGGACATTAATCCGCAATCGGTCATCTCGAACTCCTTGAACATAGCATGCTCGAATTCTTTGAACATCTAGGGACTATTCCCAGTGAATAATAGGTCATCAACGTAAAGGCATGTTATGAGCATTTCTCCATGAGCATTTCTCTTTATATAGACTGAATGCTCATACGGGCTTTTAGAAAACCCGTTTTCCTCCAGATAGCTGTCTATACGAGCATTCTATGCTGGTGGGGCCTGCTTTAGCCCATATAATGCTTTCTTTAAGCAGTATACTTTTTGCTCCTCTCCTTCTACTATAAAGCCTTTTGGTTGTTCTACATATACTTCTTCATCAAGTATTCCATTTAGGAATGCTGACTTAACATCTAGTTGGTATATTTTCCAACTATGATGTGCTGTAAGAGAGATAAGCATTCTTATCGTATCAAGTCGGGCAACAGGAGCAGAGACTTCTTCATAATCCACGCCATATTGCTGTTTGTAGCCTTTAGCTACAAGTCTCTCCTTGTATCGCTCGATCTCTCCATCGATCGTGCGCTTGATCTTGTATACCCACTTGACACCAATGGCTTTCTGTCCTGGAGAGAGTGTTGTAAGCTCCCAAGCATCGTTCTTCTCGATGGTGTGAATCTCTTCTTCCATGGCTCTTCTCCAATAATCTTTATTCAATGCTTCTTGGAAGGTAAGAGGCTCATGGTCAACATAGAGACATAAGAGGTTGATCTCTTCAGTTTCCTCATAGATGTCTCTTAGGCTTCTCATCTTGATTGGTGTGATGGAGGAGGAAGAGCTTCGAGCTGATGAGCCGCTTGCTGATGATCCATCTTGTCTTTCAGGGCTCCTTTGAACTGATGATGTTGTATGTGGAGATGTTGCGTGATCTTGACGCGATCCTTCATGATTTTGAGGATGAGTCACTTGTTCTTCCATATCAAGAGGCTTTTCTTGGGCAGTGTTTTCTTCGTTCCATCTCCATGCTTCCTCTTCACTAAAGACTACATCTCTACTTACCACCACTTTTTTAGTGAGTGGGTCGTAGAGTTTATGGGCTTTAGACTCCTCACTGTATCCGATGAAGATACACTTCTCTCCACGATCATCAAGCTTCTTCCTCTTTGCCTCTGGTACTTGGGCATATGCAACACACCCAAATATTTTTAGACGGGCTTCACTTGGTTTGTGACCGCTCCACGTGTCACGACCCCGGACCAGGACCCCGTCCTAATCAGGCGCTACGGCACTGCGGGCCTGAAAATTCCGCCTCGCAAGCGCTGATTTTTGTTTCCCACAGGTTTCTGCAGTGAGGATTCCACGTGAATCACACGCACATTCAACACATTTACGGAAGCGTGTAGCAAACACTCTATCAAATTACTTTCAATAAAAGACAGCATAATTACATCATGGACTCATGTCAAAGGGAGAAAACATCACTAGCATAACCCATAGTTAAGTTAGAGTTTACATCACTACTAAGCAAGTTAAGATTTTACAAGTTCCCAAGGGAAAATAGGCCAACCTTGGCCAATAACAAAACCCAAAATAACAAGTCACTGAATCCCCAAAGTGTTCGCCTCAAGCCCCAACGCGATGTCTACATAACATCGTTGGGCTGCCACTCCTGCCCACCGGGCTACACGCCTACAATCTCCTCACACTCCTCAAGGGCAACATTACCTATATCTGAACACCAAAACGAAGGGTCAAACACGACGGTCTGGCAGGCAATTGAATCAAATATAACCATGCTATAAATAAAAAATTTACCCTTAATAAAACAAGTACAGTGAAAAAGAACTAAGTAAAGCAAATAGTTTGAACACAACATCCTTTGTAAGACCATACGATAAATCACGATTCACAATTGAAATAAAGATTGGCAATCACACAAAGCTACATTCTCTGTCACACAAGGTAACAAGAGTACTCGCGATAAAAATCTCCGTCACACAAGGTGAAAGGAGCACAAACATGACCCAGTAGAACTGAGCATCACTCACGAATCCCGCCGCGGAACGGGCTAAATAACACGGACAATAATTCAAACTGTAGTTGGCACGAAATGTTTAAGGACCCAAGGCGGTTGATCAAACCGATAAGGTCGTCCAAGCCGAGTGGTGCAGACAATAAAACAAATACTCACTACTTTTCAAAATCATGCTTACTATATAAAAATTTGGGAACTACACACACTATTTCAAGAACGTACGTTGTTTCACACGAAGTCACGAACAGTAGTCCCGACACGATGTGTATAAAACACAATTCACACACACAAAATCACAAATGAGATTTAGAAGTCGTAAATCCATTTCACATCACTCAACCAATTCCTTCGAACCATAACCGTTGAGTTCGAATACACTTTGAGATCCCATGTCGTTCATTCGTTTGGATGGTGCCCAATAGTTAACGACATTCAAGATACCAAGGTGTATGCATCAACTAGGAAGAGTCCAAAAAGAATTGGAAGTTGAAAACCTCACCATTCTCTTCATTTCGGAAACTGGGTATAGTCGGTCACCTGTCGGTTGGCCGTCGGTTAGCCGACATTGAACATGTCGGTTATCCGAGTGCTGACCGAGAGTTAACCTTCCCATCAAATCAAGAAAACATCGTTCTGGATCCGGAACCGAGGATGTTCGGTTACCTATTGGTCGACCGAGACCCCCAAACTCTGTCAAATGCCGCATTCTGGAAATGGAACCGAGATGGCTCAGTCACCTGTCGGTTGGCCTGTCAGCTAGCCGACCCCTAACCGACGGCTGACCGACCCACTGTGGAACAACATTTCTGTAGTTGTTTCCCTTCCTTTCTCTTCTCCATCATTTCTCCTTATGGCCTCTTCTTTCCTACACGAAAATGAGCCTACAGCTCCTCCCATTTCATCCAGCAACCATTCATTCCAACCATCAAAATCCATAATTCAAACTTCATCAAATTTCCAAGAACACAACTTAGATATTGAAAGACACATTTTTAAAGGAATGAAGCAAGTTGAAAACAGAATTCCATTATATAGATCATAATATACGAACATGTAAAACATGTATTTAATGAATCTATATCAATGCAAAACGAAATGGGATAAATCAAGAAGAGTACAAGTAAGAAAATCAACATAATTCCAAAACCATTGCATGCACAATCCATCTCATTCAATTACTTGCCTTGGGTAGGAAAAACACTCAAAAGAAGATCTCCTAACACTTCTCTCTCAGCTGCACTCCAATCTACAAGAAACGCCCCCAAAGAAAACCACTCAACTCCACCAAATTCGAAGTCAAAGAATCCTCATATAAAACCTTTTTCATGCAAGAGAGAAAGCTTGCTATGGGTTCAAGAAAGCCATGGTAGAATGATGGGAACCATTACATACCTCTAGAAGCTCTAAAAATGAAGAAAAGCTTAGAGAGAAGATGGTTGCAGCTGGGATTCCTTCAAAATGATATCAAGAGATAGCCAAGAGAAAGGAGAAGGGATTTGTGTGCTCAAAGCTCCACTCTCCACCAAGGAAGAGCGACATGCAAGAGGAGAGAGAGTGGCTGGAAGAGAGAAGAGAAGAACTGGTTTTTCTCAAGCTTTAGCTGATGGTTGGACGTGTGAAGAAAAAGAAGAGCAAGGAACTCACGTGGGTTATTCTTAAGTTGGGTGGGGGTATGGGCCCCACCAAGCCATGGCATTTCAAGGGTTTAAAACTTCCTCTTGTGGGTCCCCGATGAGATCGACGAAGAAGAACAAAATGATCGTCGAAATGTCTAGTTTCCAAAAAGTATGATT
This sequence comes from Persea americana, assembly GCA_029852735.1. Taxonomy (NCBI): domain Eukaryota; kingdom Viridiplantae; phylum Streptophyta; class Magnoliopsida; order Laurales; family Lauraceae; genus Persea; species Persea americana. The sequence continues at coordinate 91,805,084 of CM056810.1, forward strand.
TGACACATTTTTGGTATTTTGAATTCATGCACAGATTTAGAGGTGAAAAGACCATTTTGCCCTTTTCGCTGAAAAACATGATTTTGGGTTTAAATACACACGGGGAAAATTTCCAAAGTTGTAAAAAAATAAAAAATAAAAATAGAACCCAAGAGATCCAAAATCGATATTTTTCAAAATCGACAAACCGAATTCCCACACGAGCACGCGATGCGCAGGCCACCCAGGGCCCGGCCCAGCCTAACTCAACGTCCTCGAAATTTCCCAGAGCTATTCAAAATGCTAATCGAGCTAGAAATCTAAGTTAGTCGTCCTCTAATCCCACTTACTAACTAAACACAACTAAAACCAAGATTAACTATATTAAACCTGGGTCGGGGTCTGACACCACGCCTCTTGCGGTGTCTTATTCCTGACACTTTTTGTAGGGCATCTGTTGAGTAAGTAGGTTGTGCACGCAGCTGCCTCTGCCCAATATTCTTTTGGCAGACCTTTTTCTTTAAGCATGGTCCTCGTCATATCGAGGATGGTGCGGTTTTTCCTTTCCGGTATTCCATTCTGCTGCGGTGTATAGGCAGTTGTAAACTGACGCCCGATGCCCAATTGTCTACAGTACTCTTGAAATTCTTTCGAGGTGTACTCTCCACCTCTGTCAAATCTAAGTGTCTTTATTTTGCAACCACTCTCTACTTCTACACGGGCTTTGAAATTCTTGAAGGTAGTAAAGGCTGTGGACTTCTCTTTGATAAAGAATACCCATAGCTTTCTACTGAAGTCGTCGATAAATGTGATGATGTATCTATTACCTCCAAGAGAAGGTGTCTCCAGTGGTCCACAAATATCTGTGTGAACCAACTGCAATGGTGCTTTTGCTCTCCATGATTTCCCTACTGGAAGTGAGTTTCTTTGTTGCTTGCCAAGTGTGCATGCCTCACACACATGTTTGGGCTTTTCGATAGTAGGCAAACCATGCACCATATTTGCAGTGTATAATAGCTTGAGCCTATTGAAGTGAAGATACCCATATCTAAGATGCCACTTCCATGACTCATTGTTTATAAGTCCATGGAAGCACTTCTCTAGCCTTGTGTTAAGATATAGTGGAAATATGCGATTCTTCGCCATTTGTACTCGAGCTATATGCCTCCCATGTACATGGAAAAGGGGTATATAATACACATGGAGAATCTCACTTTTCTCAATACACTCACTCACTACAAATAGAGCACTCACACAAATTTATCACTACACTCCACTACACACTTGGGCTCTCCACACTTCACTCACTACTTGAGCTGGTCTTCACTTCACTCAACTTATACACAAATGAGCCAAAGTCCTCATATATATATATATATATATATAAATATAGGTGTGTAAGGCCGGTGGTGGAAGCCTCACGTGGATGGGAAATGGTCAACGTGGCCCCATGCATCATCACACGTTATGTCGGTTTGAGAATGCTCATTTGCATTCTAAAATGGGTAAGTCGGTTGCGAGGAGATGAGAGACTTCTTGAACTCTCTAGAGCATGGGAGAGAGTCTTGGCATTGGGCTCTTTCTAGACTAATGTAGAGTCTTGGAGGCAAAAAGTCACAAGGTCAGTGTTTGACTGACAAGTATTACGGTGGTGGGTCATTAGTAGGCGTGCTTTTCTCAGTCACTCGATCATCCAAAACTTCCCATCCTCTCTTGGTCTCTGCGTAGCATCATCAAAACTCTAGAAATCCAAAAAGTTCCAAAAATAAGAACGTTTGATGTTTGAGAATCTTTTGGGTCGTTCACCTTAATATTTTTCCAGGTGTTAGACCATTGATATTTCTTTTGTATTTATGGACATGTGTCAAGTTTACAATAGAAAGTCTAAGACAAAATAATATATAAGATTTGTGTCCAGCTGAGCATTGTCCAAGCTAACCACGTGGCATCCTCTTTCCTTTTTACCATGCATATCCAATTGAGGTGTGTTGGATATGATTTCTACTGTGCTGAATTGGAGTCCGGTGACGTGGTGGATTTTGATTCATCAACTTATGATCACCATAGGAGAAATTCTCAGATGATCCTGATTTGATGGATGGCGGATCTCTTTCCATGTTTGCTTCATTAATGGAGTGACATGAGAATATCCATGCTAGGAATCTGATGTGCTGCTAGGTTGGAATAAATAATGATATGGTCTCCTTCCTTATGCTTGTGGAATTCCTTGCTAGCTGAGGTGGATGATTGATATGCTAGATTTGTATGCAACTGATGACCTAGATCATGATGATTTGGCTCATCATGAAGAGCTGTATTTGGCCTCATCCTCGATCATGATGATCGTCATGTATGGACTGAAGTTGGGCTTGATGGATGGGCGACACACAACCCTTAATAAAAATCACTCTCTCCACCTTCCATGATTTCTCCACTCTCTCGCTCCGTGGATGACTCCGGGACATAGTACAATTAGAGGGTTGTGAATGCCTGAGATTGGTTTGAGCGATAAGTGTAGGGGGTGGGGGATAAATACTACGTGAATGGACCCTATCATGTAAATTAAGGCTCTAACAGTCTAACATGGGGATCTAATTGTAAAAGGAGAATCCTTGCTTTCGAAAATATATCAGCTGATAATCACTTTAACCCAATGGGTAACTGACAGTGTTGCACTTGAAATTGCTTGATTTCTGTTGGAGTTATTTCTATTCGAACAAGTGGATCACTATGTCAAAAAGGCTGAAGAATGACTCCTACGCTTTGGTTTTATAGACTGATGTGAGCTGTCTTTATTTTTCGACGGATGCTCCATTGTTACCACTGGCCCATGGCAGTCGTTAATGTTAAAAAAAAAAAAAAAAACAAAATGAATTATGAATTTTTTTTTTAAAACCCTCTAATAAAATGACTGATCCAAACAATCGTTAATTGAATAATAAATCCTTTTTTTTTACATCTTTTTTAAAAAATGACTTACAATATTTTCGACTGTCGATGTCCGTCTTTAAAAAAATTGACAGCCCTAGATAGTCGCTAATCTGACAAGTTTTCGACCGCCAACGGCAAAAACGCCGACTGCCCGTCCGACTACTCTTAGCAGTCATTTTTCGGCCTTTTTAACGTAGTGGATTTTCGAGATAGGTGCATGTACAACCCCTCATCTTCTGTTGCTCTCTAAATGAGGCCCACCATTCATATAATGAATCAGGTGGGTCCCATCATGAGTTTGAAGAAGTTAGATTTTTGAAACTCTAAACAGACTTGGTTGAGTTAGTTTTCCTCATAGTTTTTCAAGTTTTACTTCAGTTGTATAATCAGAGCGATGGATTGAGGTAATGATAGGGAGTTGAGGGATGAGGGCGAGCATTGACCGTTACTAGTTCTCTTCATATTTGCTATTTTGAGAGATATTTTTTGCCGTCCAATAATTGTACGGGATAGAGTGGGAAAATACAAAAAATAATGGGAGATTTTAGTGACACATAATTTTCTTCTTCCCACACAAAGTCTCTTTACACACATCATTATAATTTAAAAATTATTTTACTTCTTTCCACACACACCAAAAATTCCCAAATAACCCATGCTTCCAATTTCCTCTTTCTTCTCAAACATATCATTTTCCCTTTCTTCCTACACACAAATCACACAACCGGACCTCTACACATCTCCGGCATCTTGGCCTCTCCGGCGTTCTTACGGTGTTTCGAATTCTCTACACCATCTCATCTTCCAAAGGTAAATGTTTCTCTCCACCCATTACCATTTCATTCTCATTCCCCATTTCTTCTTTACCATTTCATCCACCTTAGATTGTCGTTTTTTCATGAAAACTTGTTATGGGATATAGATTCACATTCAATGTAAGCTTTTACAAATAATGTGATCAATACTTTTTCACGCATTTGGGCTAAGTTTTATCATCGCACGATTTTTTTTACAGAAATCGTGATTGTTCGGATGTACAGTTCCGGACCGAATGCTAACATTCGGATGTACAATATCGAACAAATTCACACTGCTAGGTACTGTACATCTGAACATTAGCATTCGGCTCATACCTGAAAGGCCGCACATATCAGGGCCTGCAAAGAAAGCTTTAGAGATGGAATGAAAAATAGAGAAAGTACAAGAAGGAAGAAAGATGAAGGAGATGGAGGAAGATGAGTTGCTCAAGAGCAGAAAATGGAAGAAGATGAGTTACCCAAGAGCGGAAAATGGAGGAAGATGAGTAATCCAAGACCGTCGTGTGAGGGAAGTGAAGAGTGAGATGGGTGGGAGAATGAGATGAGGAAGAAGATGAGCTTGTGTGTGAAAATGGAAATTTTTTTTTGAGTTTTTGTGGGATAATGAATATTTTGGTCATTTCAAAAAGGGGTACAACTGTAATAAAAAAAAATCCTTGTGTGGGACGATTAAAAATTTGTGTGCCAATAGAATGATCCAAAATAATAGGAGAGTGGGCGTGGTAGTTACTTTTGATTAGGTTGACCGTTAGGTGATGGTTGTTTATGTAAAATTACAAAATATAGGGGTGTAAGTCAACAAAGAAGCCGCCGAAGATGAAAACACATCATCCCATTAGCAGATGTGAGAGCTAGGTACGTAGGTAAGTTGGCCTCATATATAGATATTTCATAAAAAAAATATTTATTTTTCAGAGAAATAAAATGTTCTACTCATCTAAACAGATTGTTCATTACACCTGTCATTCTCACTCCACAGCTAGAGAGAGATAACAATGCTTATTTTATACAAAAAGTCAATAAATAATGAAGGCCCCGAGAATAAAACCAACGAGTCGACCCATGATGTTTCCAAAAAAAGGTCTAGTCCATAGAAAATTTGCATGAGAACGTGAGTAGAATAAGGGTAGATGAGGGAGAAAGTTTAATTCAAATTGTATTTGGATTGAGCGCAGCGTCAAGATACGTCGGGTGGCGCGGAATGGCTCTTTTACTCCAAGTCTCCACCCATCCCATCGGAATTTCACTCGTGGAAAACCAAAAAAAACTAGCGTACGTTACTCCATGTCCCAGCTTAATTTCACCCATTGTGATCCACACTACCCATTTGAAAGACCTGCAGCAGAGAAATTCCATCTGATCGTCACCTTTGTGTTCAGATTCTCCGGCATCGTTCCGTTGCTGGCTGTGCATATTCACCATCAGCGCCATGGAGACAGCAAAGAGAAGAAAATAACGAAAGACATGAAAAGATAGATGCAAGGGAGAGATGTGGTTGATCTTTTTCCACAACTTGAAATGTCCTGTCGTGTAAAAGAAAAGCAACAGTAACTATCCACTGCAATTCTCTCTCTTTATAGTTTAGTTTTGGTGAGGACAAAAAAAAAAAAAACTCAATTCTAGTTTAAGGAGAATCCACATCACCTTCTTGGGCCCACCAATGAACGTGTCTCAAAAAGCACTTAAAACTTGAATGTGTCTTTTCAAATATATTAAATTTTATATTCTTTCAAAAATATATTTCTATCTTTTCAATAAAATATGCCTCTTGGACCCATTTGTGTGGATGTCATCCAGTTCTAAGAGATGCCTTTCAAATCTACAAATAAAGGTGCTTTTCAAGTTGTTATATAGTATTCAAAATGAGCAAAAGTGTAGCATTTTCAGAAGCACGTTGTCTAAGAGCATCTTCTTCTCATTCATTTTAATTTGATTTTAAGGACAATTCCATATTTTTGAATTCTCTTTAAAGTGTTGTAAAAGATTATGGTTGGGCTTTCTCATATGATTTTGGGTTAATTTCTGTATATGCTCTTCGATTATTATGACATTATGGTATTGATAAGTTTGGTGTCTGAACTAGAATAATTTTTTTTTATTAAGATTTAATTTTAACCTCTTTTTAAATTATGGTGGATGCACAGGTTAGTACTTTTGGCAATTTAATTAGGTGTGTGCCTTGCCGGTATTGAATAAAACTAGTATTTGAGCTGCCTCCTTGCCGTCGGGGCTGCCTCTTGTAAATCTGGATCCTCTTATATCTATAGGATGGGGAGCAACCACGATTGAAGTAAGTTTAACCCAGAACTAATGCAAATGCGGGGCAGTGAAATAGATCCATCCAAGGCTAAAGGAAACCTACCATTACCAAAATTGATCTCTCCAGTGTACAAGGCCCACTTTACAGACCAGCAAACCAATAACGATATGATTTAAATATATCTAAAGTTAAACCATATTTGGTTCGGGGTCCAGACCTGAGGTTGGATGATCACCAATTGATCAGGACCTCGATCTGAATGTCTGCCCGATCCAAAAATAAATTCCATACCTCTTTTTTTTTTTTTTTTCTCTTTTTCCGATAAGAGATGTTGGTGGATATTTGCCTAGTACGTGTATTAAAGACAGGCGGCCCGGCCTGAAAATTTCAAAATGGTTAATGAAATGGTCCCCCAAGGTATATTTCCTGGTTCCGCACTTGATTAAAGACTGCAAATTAGTGATCATAGGTAATGCCAAGTGGGGTTACCATTGAGGAGCATCGGCCAAAGGTTGGCCAAATTAGTGATCATAGGTAATGCCAAGTGGGGTTACCATTGAGGAGCATCGGCCAAAGGTTGGCCTAATTTAGGAGCAAATTTAGCCCACAAGCCTCGGATCCAAGTAGAGGCGTAACCCTTTAGTCACCGTTCGGACCCATTATTCGTTAGATACAACAGGCCTCACATAAAAGAACAGTGCATAGTTGGATAAGAAAGTGTCACGATAATGTTAGGCCTCATTTAAAACTGAGATTTTGTGCTCACAGAGAATATAAAACATGCGTCAGAACACAGAATCCTGTAGCTACACAATATTCTCCTCAGAATTTATGGCAGTAACCCATCACAATAACAAGACATTTCACTACATTTGTTTTGGAAATATCCATTATTCGAAAATACAAAACTTAAAATTCTATTGCAGAGACAAAAGCAAACAACTAAGAAGAAAAGTTACAGAGACACTCTACTCTAGATATCATTTAACTAATTTTGATAAAATATAGCAACCATATTGTTCGCTATCCTTCTATCTACTCAAAGTGAGTGAAATGTCAAAACGGCCACTTATGCTATATTGTCGGCCGGCATCTTCTGTACAACCTTGAGATGTTTCACATAACAACTTCTCAGTCTCTTGGTCATGAACACTAGGATGGTTCTGAAGCCCTCTCAACCCTAGTAGAACGATCACCACCTCCTTCATTGTGGGTCGCTTCTCTCCCTTAAGTTTCAAGCATCTCAAAGCAAGTTGAGCAATGGCCATAAGTTGTTCTACTGAAGCCTCACTTCGAACCCTCTCCTCTAACACTTGAAATAGACAATTCTCTTCCATTGCATGAACAAAATACATAGCCAAACTTCTATCTTCTTCGGTCCTATTCAAAGACACAGCCTTCTCTCCTGTTAAGAGCTCCAGTAGAACCACCCCAAAACTATACACATCACTTTTGTTTGTTAATTTACCTGTTTGGAAGCACTCTGGGTCCAAGTATCCCCAAGTTCCCTGCACCAAAGTGGTTATTTGAGCATGATCAAGAGGAACCAATCTTGAAACTCCAAAGTCAGCCACTTTAGGGGTGAAATTATTGTCTAAAAGTATGTTAGCAGATTTGACATCTCTATGAAAGATCGGCATTGAAGCGGCTGAATGCAAATAAGAAAGTGCCTCTGCTATCTCAGAAGCGATTCTTAGACGGTTCTCTAATGAAATTGAGGGAAAATGTCCCGCCTCATGGATGTGGTGGTATAGGGTTCCATTGGAGATAAACTCATATACTAGAATAGGGACTTTGTCCTCTAAACAGCATCCCAAAAGCTTTACCACATTTCTATGATTGACTTGGGACAAAATGTCAAGCTCGTTGATAAATTGCTCAATTTGACTAGCATCAACTAATTTGGATTTTTTAATGGCAACTATTCTATTGTTTGGTAAAACTCCTTTGTAAACTATGCCAAAGCCTCCTTGTCCAACAATTGTGCTAGCATTGTAATCATTTGTTGCCCTTTCTAACTCTTTTATGGTAAAGATCTTGAATGTATCGCCTCTACGAGAAGTGATCTTTTGCTGTAACATTAGACCTCCATTTTGGTGAAAGAATTTCTCCTTGAGTTTCATGCTTCTCCTTTTCCTCCATAACCAGTACGTCCAAGTACTTGCAATGATTAGAAGTAGCAAGCTCAAGCCAATTCCTACACGCATGGATTAAGTTGTAAAATATTAGGTGCATTTATTTGTAAAAGAAGAAAAATAATCAAGCATTTCATTTAAGCTACCTAATCCATGGTGGGGCTTATGGCATGAAGGATTTATGTCTCGGACATGTGGGTTATTGTGCAATTTCATTTAAATTTTTCGATAAGTCGCTAGTTGGACCCCAATTTTTTCCTATGTCTGTTTACTGGGGTGTTGGGTCAACTAGTCCGATCGAGTTGATCAAGCTTAGAATGCAGAGACTTGATTTCGGATATAACGGGCTGGAACTGATTTGATATTCGAGCTCTCTATATCTAAACAAAATAGGACTGGGATTCCTGAATTTTAAATATAGGCCCAACTCATCAGCACGACAAATATGACAGAAAGGGACCCAATGGTTTTCTACTAGGCTAGCCCAAGGCCTAACTTTTGGGACCAAAGGGAGGCTGGATAAGGGCCCTCCATGAAAACACTCATGCTTCCTACATAGTGCTATAGATGATATTACCTGAAATGACCTTGTGCAGCGGAAATTCTTTGGCAATACACCTTGTTCCGTTGTTCCAACCATCACGATCGTAACCCTTTGGGCATTTGCAGTGGTAACTCCCTCGTGTATTAATGCAGATCTCCATCTCCGTGCAATTATTGTTTTCTTTATTTGTACACTCGTCAACGTCTGCGTAGCCATAAAAAATAAGGATTAATTACGAGCTCTAGTTGTAAAGTACTTACTTCCATATATTTACCAAACGAACTTGATCACAATATTTATAATCTTGTTGAAAAAGATGAAATAACTTGGGGCTGTTTTTTCACCGGAATTCCACTCCCGAGAATTTTTTACATTATCAGACATTGTGGAATTCCAAAATGCAAAATGCTTGTTTGTAATTAAGCATCCATAGATTTCACAAAATAATGAAGGGGCTGAAATTGTTGAATTCCCAAAAATTATTTAAGACCATTCAGGTTGATGAAGCGATTGCAAAATTCTTAATAAATGGAGTGAGTGCAAAATTATATAGAAGCATGTATGCTTGAATGTATCAAAGACATCTAATGGGTGTATTTCTTGGATTATTCACAAAAGCGTGGAATAAACTCGTGCTGGAAATATTAATTTGACACTTCTGATCATCATGGCATTGTATTTGCAAATTGAGAAAACCCCAGGGATAAATGGTATAGTTATAATGGAAAAAAGGAAAAGAAAAAGTGCAGTATAGAACCTTCTGACTGTTTTTAAAAGACGTTGGAACGTAGGCCACACGTGTGGATACAAGAGCCTTACAAAGTTACGAGTTCTTCAAGAAGGGAAAATAAGAGGAGTTGCTTGTCGGCCTGTAACCCAAGGTATAGGCCCTAGAAGGCTCAACTACCAGTTTCAGGAAACAGACCTAGGTACGTATTCATATCGAATCATAAAAATCGAAAGCTGTCAATGTGCTGAAGTTTGGTTAAACACACCTGTTTGGCTATTTCCAAGCCTGACTTCATTTACAATTGAAGAATTTTCAAAAAAAAAAAACTAATAGATATTTTTTTTAAAAAGTACATAAAAATATGAATTTTTGTGGTACTGATCATCTTCTGTGTAATACAATCACACCTTTCTTTGGCACAAAAAAAATTTTACTTTGCTTTTTAAAAATAATATTAGTAATAGTAACTACTACTACCACTAATACATCGGGACGCCCAAGTGGAGAGGTGCATCACCTCTCGCAGGGGAAAGGCACCCCAAATAACCCCAATATTAAAAAAACAGCATTGAATGAATTGATAAATAAAGAAAAGTTTTTTCTTATGCATCTTTCAAATATGCAAACAGGTTTTTCTTACCTTTGCATCCTCCGTGTACGTAAGGATTCCCTCCGTAACCAGGACAGCATCTGCAACGATATCCGGGGCCATTGGTAGATTCGTAGCAGTTGCTATTCTCGCTGACACAAGCGTACCCCGTTTTGTTGCTTCTAGCTGCTTGGCATGTCTCATTCCCCATCACCCAGTCGTACACCACCGGCACTTCATCATTCCCTGAGCTAGTCCTGGAGAGATGGGAGAGGGAGAAATTGAACTGGTCTTGATCGACGATGAAGGCATAGCTGCATGGGTTGAAGCCCGATACGCTCTTGTGGTTGCTGGAGCTATTGATTCCCACTTTCAAGCTTGTGAGACCTGGTGGGATGGAGGACTGGCAGCAGCCGATGCCGGTGCAGGACCCTTTTATGACACTAGCTTTGTCCAAGCAATACGTCATGCACCCAAATGTGAAAGGAAGCGAACTTGCACTCCCATAACCCGTCACATAGGCCTGGGTGTCGCATCCAATGGCTATGAATTTGTTGCGTGTGCTGGAGATGGTATAAGGAGTATTTTTAAAATATGTGCCGAAGCTATCGACAGTGCCCTCTGCATTCGACTCGCAATTCCATGCTACTGGACCTTTTGAGTTTACCTGTCCTTCCAATGATATGTCCAACACCTCATAGTCACCCCTGAATGCTTTCGGTGGTGTAGCAGATTCGACGCACGTTATATTGAACCACTTGTTTCTGAAACAGGATGGATCTCCCATGCCAAACGGATAAGGAATGCTAAGGTTGCCGCATGTCCTTTGGCAGTCGGATCTCATGGAAGATGGAGATGATACTGTTGCCGATGATAGACAACACAACAACACTAGAACAAACCAGTGAAAACCCATCTATTTTTCTCTCGCAAGCGCACCACGAAAGCAAGAGGCAATGATTTTTTTATAATAAAACAGAGTCATGGGATGTACGGTAAGAGTGAGTCAACAAAGAAGCCGCCGAAGAAGAAAACGCATGGTCCCATGAGATGAGATACTTCTTAGCAAATGCAAGACAGTAGATATAAAGATTTTTCTTATGCGAGGAATTCTCAAAAACTTCATTTTAAAAAAAAAGGAAGGGTAAACACTCATTTTTACTTATCCATTTAAATGATACCACATCACAAATAAATTATATGATTGAATAGATATTAATACTCATGTATAAAAACTTGCTAACTATCATCCCTAAAAACTCTCACCGAAGATAAAGCAATTTTGTGATAACCACTCAGTGTGGTCCACTTATCATGAATCCAAATCAACGAATCACTTCAAATAGCTGGCTTTTCTATGCCCACCAAATATTATCAAGAGTTGAGCCCATTGTTAGATTATGAAAATATCAAATTTTCTGTTTATAATAATCAATATGAAGTGGGCCCAACTCATGTTGAATTAAATATGGAAATGATGAGGTTCCTAAAGTCATCAATTTGGAGGTGGGCCCCAACTCATGTTGAAAAAAATAGTTTGCATAAATCCGGGCCTTTAAACTCAAATACCTCTCATGAATTGTGATTATTCCCAATTTAATACTACTCAAACCGTTAATGGCCATTGGATTTATTTATGTATGGACCCATCATACCATAAATTTGACAACCATGTAATGCTCGTTCATTACTAATAGGAGAAAAATAGGGAATTCATAAAGGAGAAAAGGTAGGGCATTCAAAAAAAAGAATCATTAGCCAATTATTTTGCTCTCTTTTCAAAAAAAAGATATAATCTCCACTAAGCAACTCGTATCATTAAATGTCCATTTTTCATTGGTTGAATAGAGGGGCATTTTTACTTTTGAAAACTCCCGGGGCATTTTCTATTGCCCCTCTTCATATATATATATATATATATATATATTTCAGGGAAATAAAATGTTCTATTCATCTAGACAGATTATTCATTCTCTCTCCACACCTAGAGAGAGAATAATGCTTATTTTATACGACTAAGTGAATAAATAATGATTCCCCCGAGAATAAGACCAACGACCCAATGTTTCTAAGTCTAGTCAGTGGTTCTAGAAACAGGTTGTGGCTGATCCGAGTGCATGTGGTTCTCATTCAACAGGTGTGGGTCCCATTTAAGAAAAGTCTAATTCGCTTGCCTGGTGGCTTGTAAGTTGTAGCGCGTACGTTGAACAATAGTAAATCGGTGTGCCCAGCTTTAGTTAGAGCCAAATTTTGCCGACTCAATGTAGCGCAGGACATATGATTTCGGACCCTTTAAAGGTGGGCCTAACTTTAATTCATAGCAGTAAAGGACAATGGTTTCGGGCCGTTTAAAGGTGGGCCCAATGATAGACATAAAAGCACGCCAACATAAAGAAAATGGAGATTTTTATCAAAAGCATAATCAAATATTTTAATACTTCCAAAAGCATCATGTCCAAAAACATCTTATACAACATACTTTATTTTTTTTAAGACCAAATTGCCCTTCATTTTATCTCTCGCAAGTTCAATATATTATAATCACAAGCTCGAGATATGACTCGTGAGTTCGAGAGAAAACTCACAAGCTAAAAATCTTGTGTTCATGTATGTGTCCAACATCATTCATGACGTCGAAAAATAACTTGAGATGTCGAGAATTAGCAGGATTAAGTCGCGATGTCGAAAACAACTTGCAATGTAGTTTAACATAAACCCAAAAGTAGTTATGTTTATTCTTAAACATTTATTTTAAACCCATATTCTAAAGCAATAAATGTCAAGGAAAGACATTCTCAACTTTAAAAGGAAATCCTCTTCATGACTGTAGTAAAAGTAGAGTTACAAATAGGGAATGGAGCGGAGCTTCTTTTTTTTTTTTTTTTTGTAAAAATGAAAAAATGAGTTTTTTTAAAAGCAAAGTCAAATTGTAGTAAGAGTATGCTTGCAGTTACTACATTCATTATTAAAACAACTCATAATACAATTGTTGAATTCATACATCCACACAAATCATTCTTTCGTAGGTACAATTGTTAGTCAATCTAAATGCACCTCCATGTATCATATTTTTATTAGCTTTAACTATTGAACTATTAAGTTTATTTTCAACATTCTAAGTTGTTTTTTGACATCGTGAATTGTGTAGGACATATATATATAAATAGGGAGATAGGAGCATCTCTCACCTTAAAATGAGAGATAAGGTGGGGGCCCTCACATCCACATCCAATGCTAACAACGTAAATGTGAGGGGCCCCCAAGTGCCGCGAAACGCCTCTATTATCAAAATTTTTACCAGATTTAGAGATTTTAAAAAATAAAGGTAAAAAGTAGTGATGCCAAACATGGGCTAAATCATCTTACATTATCACAAGCAATTAAACACAACAAAAATAACTCATCTACTCATTTGTTTCAACTCATTCCTCCCTATCTCCATCCTGACTTAACATCAAAGGGTACAAATAAATACACAACCAAAAAGCTACTTGATCATTTGGTTAAACAAAAGTAACAAATATCGTAAACACCCTTGTACACCACATAATGGCACATGATGACCCATCTAAATTGATCACACACATGAGACCCCTTGAATTACACTGCTCTGTTTTTCTACACTCATCTTTAAAAGGGTGAAACTTGTTGGTTGTTGATGAATGATTAGAACGATAAGATGGGCCCCTTATTTTGCATACTGATAAGCCGCAACTAGATGAAGAGAACCCCCTAGTCAGTCCCATTCCAAAGTGGGTCCCACGGCAAGGTGTGCACGGAAGCTTCCATGCATACCGTGTGCACTGTATATGAATTTGTTTTTCCAAGCTTTAGGGCACATTTGTGTAGAGGCAACTTTCATGGAAAGATGAAATTGTCACATTAACAAATTCTATGGTTTTTAAATACCCCGGAAAAGGTTTTATAAGAAAGTTAGAAATTCATATTTGGTGAAAAAAGTTTTTCCTCGATGAATTGGTGCAATGTTGTTTCGTGCGGCTGCAGATTTCTTTAGTGAAAACTATTGTTTAGTGAAAATTACTAGGTGGGTGAGTCCGTATGTGTGTGGGCGTGGGGGTGGGGGTGGGGGTGGGGGTGGGGGTAGGGGTGGATGGTGTGCGGGGGTGGGGTTGAGAGGGGAGGGGGAAGAAAGAGGGTGGCTGGGTGGAGTGGGGGTGAGAGTGAGGAAATGGGGGGTCAGTTTTCCGTGAAAATGGACTTCCCATACCCCCCTCATAGGAAATCTATTTCCATACCTAGGAAGGAAAAGGCTGATGTGGCGAAAAAGTAGTTCCGCGGAAAACTGCCGCACCAAACACATGAAAAAGAAGTTTTCCGCAGAAAACTACATCATTTTCCATAGAAATGGGTTACACAATGTGAAAGACCTATATAGAACTAGGAGACTGTTTGGAGGCCTGACCCATTGCCAATGTTATAAGTGTAATTAATCACTTGACATTGAATCGTTATTGAAATTCAACCGAACGAAAGGAAGGACGAAAACTATCTTACAACAATGCAATCCTTTTTAGATGTATATAATAAAATGTACCTTTCGTTTCTGTACTGGGCCTGAAACTTGATTTTGCAATTACACAAGTGTAGTTATTGGAATGCGTACATTAATAGAATGGCTTTGAGAGTAGAATAAAAAATAAATATTTGGGCGTATAAAGTGTAATTTTATTTTTTACAACCCCATATGATATAGAAACAGACTATATCATAGTTAGATTGCATTTCTCTCATTAGTGTGCATGAAACTGTGATGATTTTTAAATAATGTGGACACTAGAATACCCCCTTGTATTTTAAGCCAAGAATTCGTGAAATCAACTCTGTGGACACTTGCCATCTTGACAGGGTCAGTGGGCCCATCTACCAAAAAATGGGCCCAATTAGGAATTTCTATGCACATGGTCTAATAAAGTACTGATGCTATGGACAGTTGGAAAATTTTCATCTTGTTCTGTTGATTATTTGCAGCCTACTTATTTAGGTGGAGAATATTCAATTTGAGTGTACTGTTATATAATGTTTGTGGACCCATGTCTGACAACGATCGTAATATCAATTGGTGTTGGGTTTATCATGCCCTATCTATGGTTGTGGGGTAGCTTTCAAATTGGGACTTTTGCATTAGATGGTAATAATAACTATCAACGCACTTGCGTCCATCAATTTGGGGCTGTTGTTATAAATTGATTCTAAGGAATGTGAGAATTCCAATGCAAAGTTCAAATACGGTTTAAACCTAAATGTTAATTTGAATTTCATTTGGGGATTCCCACCCACTATCCGTGGTTGATGGAAGACTCGAGTGTTTGTATTTTATTGTCAGATGGTTCAAATCAACATGTGGACCCTTGATTCAATGAGTTTACGTTTAGCGCTGCCAATTAATTTTGTGGGATGTGTATATGACATATCTATGCGTGATTCTTACTCAGATAGGTCTTTATCCTATCTCAAAGTACCTGTACAGATAGGTCCTTATCCTATACAGTTATATATCTACATTTACACAAAAAAGTTGTCTTCATCAAAATAAATATTCATTCTTGAATTCTGTTTGATACTTGCCTATACAAAATTGATAGCAAGATTTCTATCTCTACGGACTTATTCGAAAAGATACAAGTCTCTCTCTTGCTAAGAGCTCCAAAAGAATCATCCCACAACTATACACATCACTTTTATTTGTTAATTTACCAGTTTGAAGACACTCTGGATCTAAGTATCCCCACGATCCCCGCACCAATGTGGTCATTTGAGTATGATCAATAGGAACCAATTAATCCTGAAACTCCAAGGGCTATCATTATAACTTTCCACTTTGAAATTGTGACCGTATGGTCACCCTATGAATATACCTGTCACCAATATCAAAAGTCAAAACTCTCTCTAGATTACGAAATTACTTCGCAAGATTTTGCATAGTATACTATACACGGGGCCCACCTTTTGTTAAATCATATGATATTAGCCAATGCTTACTCCAAAAACGTTGGTTAGAGCTTTTAACACCAAGGGAGTAGACCATAAATATGACCCAAGTCGGTTGGAACTCAGCACATTTAGGAACAAATGATAGGTATAACCTACTTATGATGAATGTAGGATGAATATGTTTCACTTATAATTGATGTCACTGTAAAAAGAAAAAAAAATCATGATTCGAAAAGGTTTTTAGGCTTTGTATGAATCCGCATGTTTGTGTTTCACGAGCATGTGTGGGGCTTACCGCTTACCACATCATTGCTCTTCCACCATGTACATCTTTAGATCTCCTTTCTACTCGTTCACCCATCTGTGATAAGTTTTCCTAAAATATCAAACCAATAACGATATGATTTAAAAAATATATAAAAGTTAACACCATATTTGGTTTGGGGTCCAGACCTGAGGTTGAATGACCCATTGATCAGGACCTCGATCTGAATTTCTGCCCCGTCCAAAAATAAGTTCCATACCTCATTTTTTTCCAATCAGAGATTTTAGTGGATGTTTGTTGAGTACGTGCATTAAAGACGGGTGGCCCCACCTGAGATTTCAAAATGGTTAATGAAATGGTCCCCCAAGGTATATTTCCTGGTTCAGCACTTGATTAAAGACTTCAGATTAGTGATCATAGGTAATGCCAAGTGGGGTTGCAATTGGGGTGCATCAGGCCAAAAGTTGGCCTAATTTAGGACCAAATTTAGCCCACAAGCCTGGATCCAACTAGAGGAGTAATCATTATGTGGACCCATTATTGGTTAGATACAACATTCCTCACAAAAAAGAACGGTGCATAGTTGGATAAAAAAGCATCATGATAATGTAAGGCCTTATTTAAAACTGAGATTTTGTGCCCACAGAGTATATAAAAATTGCGTCGGAACACAGAATCCTATAGCCACACAACATTCTCCTAAGAATTTATGGCAGTAACCTATTACAATAATTAACAACACATTTCACCACAATTGTTTTGGAAACATCCATTATTTGAAAATGCAAAACTTACAATTCTATTACAGAGAGGAAAGCAAACAACTAAGAAGAAAAGTTACAGAGACACACTACTCGATATATCATTTCACTAATTTTGATAAAATATAGCAACCATATTGTTCACTAACGGTACTCGGAATCCTTCTATCTACTCAAAGTGAGTGAAATGTCAAAATGGCTCCGTATGCTATATTGCCCGTTACTATCTTCAGTACAATCTTGAGATGTTTCGCATAACAACTTCTCAGTCTCTTGGTCATAAACGCTAGGATGATTCTGAAGCCCTCTCAGCCCTTGTAAATCTACCACCACCTCCTTCATTGTGGGTCGCTTCTCTCCCTTAAGTTTCAAGCATCTCAAAGCAAGTTGAGCAATGGCCATAAGTTGTTCTAATGAAGCCTCACTTCGAACCCTCTCTTCTAACACTTGAAAGAGACGATTCTCTTTCATTAGACGAACAAAATATGTAGCAAGATTTCTGTCATCATGGGACCTATTCAAGCAAACAACCTTCTTTCCTGTCAAGAGCTCCAGAAGAACCACCCCAAAACTGTACACGTCACTTTTGTCTGTTAATTTACCGGTTTGGAGGCACTCTGGGTCCAAGTATCCCCAGGTTCCATGCACCAATGTGGTTATTTGAGTATGATCAATAGGAACCAACCTTGAAACTCCAAAGTCAGCAACTTTGGCAATGAAATTATTGTCTACTAGTATGTTAGCAGACTTAATATCCCGATGAAAGATTGGCATTGAAGCAGCAAAATGCAAATAAGCAAGTGCCTCTGCTATCTCGGTAGCGATTCTTAAACGGTCATCTAATGAAATTGAAGGCAAATGTCCCGCCTCATGGATGTGGTGGTATAGGGTTCCATTGGAGATAAATTCATAAACTAGAATAGGGACTTGGTCCTCTAAACAGCATCCCAAGAGCTTTACCACATTTCTATGGTTCACCTGGGACAAAATGTCAAGCTCATTGATAAACTGATTGATTTGACTTGCATCAACTAATTTTGATTTTTTAATGGCAACTATTCTGTTGTTGGGTAAAACTCCTTTGTAAACTATACCAAAGCCACCCTGCCCAACAATTGTGCTAGCATCGTAATTATTTGTTGCCCTTTCTAACTCTTCTATGGTGAAGATTTTGAATGTATCACTTCTACGAGTACTGATTTTCTGTTGTAACATTAAACCTCCGTTTTGCTGAAAGAATTTCTCCTTGAGTTTCATGCTCCTTCTTTTCCTCCATAACCAGAATGTCCAAGTACTTGCAATGAGTAGAAATAACAAGCTTAGGCCAGTTCCTACACGCACAAATTATGTTGCATAACGTTAGCTGGATTTGTTTTTGAAAGGGGAGAAACAACCATCCATACAAAATTAGATTTGTTCTAGCTAGCACAATTTTGGAATGCAAGGCTTGATTTCAGAAATAAGCTAGGACTGGGAAATTTAAATTCACGCAGCCCAATGAATTTATTTGACAAAAAGGACATAATCATTTTGTACTGGCTAGGCCCAGGCCTAACTTTTGGGACCAAAAGCAGGCTAAATAAGGGCCCCCATCAAAGGAAACGGATCCCCTGTATGGACCAACTAGGGGTGCCACATGGGAGAAATGTCCAATCAGACACATCCCATCTTTCCCATGACTAAAAAAAAATAATTCCCGCCCCCCCCCCATCTTACCCATGACTAAAAAAAAAAAATCCCCCCCCCCCCCCGCCCCCCAAATGTGACACCCCCTGATTGGTCCCTGTTTGGACCAAATAGGGATCCTCTTCCCAAAACAATACTATTTCCTACCAGTGCTTTATAGAGACGATATTAATTACCTAGAATGACGTTGAGAACTGGGAATTCTTTGGCATCTGCAGTACAACCAATTCCATCATTCCAACCATCACCATGGTAACCCTTTCTGCATTTGCAGTGGTAATCCCCTGGCATGTTGATGCACATCTGCTTGCACTTATGCCTCTTTTTATCTTTACACTCATCAATATCTGCATAGCCATCAAAAATAGGAATTTGTAAGGAGCTCTACAAAAGGACAAGTTGAAAACTACTGATTTCCATTCTGAAACTTCGCAATAGCCCTTGCGTGCTGTCCTTACTCCTAATATTATTAAATGAAAGGATTCTTTGAAATGATAATACGAAAAAGGTCTTTTGAAGCTTTCTTGTGGCGTCTTTCTCACCTTTGCATCCTCCAAGAACGTAAGGATTCCCTTGGTAACCAGCAGAGCAATTGCAACGATATCCAGGGCCATTGGTTGAATCAGAACATTCGCTATTCTCGCTGAGACAAGCATATGTCGTCAAGTTTCTTGTAGCTTCTTGGCATGTCTGATTCCACACCACAACCCAGTCGAGCACCACTGGCACTTGTCCATTTCTATCCCAAAAATTAGTATGGGAGAGATCGGAGACGGAGAAGTTTAAGTTGAAGTCTTGGTCGACAAAGAAGGCGTAGCTGCATGGATTGAACCGCCACACGTCCGTGTGGTTATTGAAGCTGTCGATGTCCACACGAAACACCTTGAGATCTGCTGGGATGACGGACTGGCAACAGCCGATGCCCGTGCAGGATCCGTTTATGACACTAGTAGTGTTCCAGCAAGATGCTATGCACCCAAATCTGAAGTCAAGCCGGCCGTACAAATCTTGAAAGGGATAACCAGTCACGTAGGCCTGGGTATCGCATCCAATGGCTGTGAATTTGTTGCGTGTGTTGGAGAAGGTATAAGGACTTCGATGAATATCGAAGGAGAAGCCCGAGTAATAGTCCGTCTGGTTTCCCGACTCGGAGTAGCAATCCCAGCCTATGGGGAATTTGATTCTTAACTGTCCTTGTAATGATATGTCCAGCACCTCTTGACCCCCCAGGAGTGCTTTTGGGGGTGTAAATGATTCGTTGCATGTTACGTTGAACCAATGACCGTCTCTGAGACAGGTGGGATCTTTTCCAATGCCAAAGGGGTAAGGAATGTTAATCTTTCCGCAGCTGCTTTGGCACTTCATGGAAGAAGAAGAAGAAGACGATGATGATATTGTTACTAACGATAGGCCCCACAAAAACACTTGAACAAGCCAGTGCAAAGCCATATCTCTCTCTCTCTCTCTCTCTGTATATTAATCTCACAGACAGAAGAGGGAATGGTGTCTTATGCAATACAAAACCATCATCGAAACAAGTCAAGTCTCCTCCACTTTAGTGTACGGTTGGGAAAAAAAAAACCAAGGAGACAGCCACATGAAATGTTTTTTTATTTTTTATTTAAGAAATGAATGGCTAGCTTAGTCAACGAACGAGTCTCCTCCACTTAAGTTTACGGGTAGGGGTGTTCATGGCCTAAGGCATGTCCAGGCCCAGATGGCTTTAGAAACACTGGTCCACGCCCGGCCCAAGCCCAACAATGGACATAAAAGTTAGGTCCTAGCCGGCTTAATTAATCAATCAGGCTTAGCTGAACGAGGCTCTTTATCACTTTTATAGGCATTTGATCAATTATCTGTACTCATTAAATTAAATTACATGCATTCCTTATACGGGCTGGGTCTGGACAGGCCTCGGGCTTTCTATCACTTAATTCACGCTCAGCCCAATTATTAAACGGGCTCTAATTATATATCCAAGCCTGGCCCAAAGAGGGCAGGGCCAGGATCGAGCTCGAACTGGGCTGGCCTGCCCATGAGCACCCCTATGTACGGGTGGAAGAAGAGGAACGAAACGACCACATTGAATGCTTCTTCTTTTTTTTTTTAAGAAATGATTGGTTGGCTTAGTCAATGAACAAGTCAAGTCTGCACGCGGCGGAAGAAGACCAATTGGCAGTGGCCCCCATGTTCCATCAGTTTCGCTTCTAAAGCTGTCACCACGTGGGTGATACTTCAAAATTTCTAATGTAATTGCGGGGACTATTTTTTCAAAGTTGAGTACTCATGCAGGCAACCCAGCCACACACACTCACCCAAATCGGTATTCATAATCAGTAGTGCTACATTCAGAGTTTGAACCCTGGTAGATTCTGAAAAGTTGATAGTATTTCTTAGACCGTTCTTAGAGTTTTTATTCCTTTTTTATTTTATTTTGTCATTACTGTTAATATATTTTTAGGGATTTGTGATAAAAAAATATTTCTTAAATTTGAGAAAAACGATCGACGGAGAGCCCAAACACTTTATAATAATAACAGAGGACCTTTCTTTCATAATAACTAAAAATTCCATGATATCATAGACTAATTTACATTCAAATTTTATGAAAACGGGACATTTTGGTTTTTCCGTGATGTCATGGAATGGAACCCCTCCGCCGTCATTATAGAGTTTTTAGGCCTTTCATTATCTTTTTTTTTTATTTAAAGGGTTCATTTTTTTTTAATCCTTTTTAATGTAGTACAATTGATTCATAACTTTATTTTTACTAGCAACTTACTTGTAGATCTTCAAGTTTTCCACTTTATTTTTAGGTTGGTTTTCTAATATTTTCATTCTTTCTTTGTAAGTTTTTTGTATTTTTTTTCATCTAGACCTTTCAGTTCCACTTTTTCATACATTTTTTACAATTTGAAAAGTCTTCACTTTTATTTTTTTTTAATTCAATGGGACAAAATAAATTTTAAAAAAACCTTTACTTTGCTTGTTGTTTTTCCTATGGATGAGTTGCATGGGCGAAGGGCTTTTGAGTCCCACCTATGATACGAGACCCAACAAGACATTCATCTGGAATGGGTTAATATTCATTTCTCCTAACCATTGAATTTCAGGGGCACATATAGCTCACTCATTTCAGATCCTAGGGTCCGCGAGGGAAGCAAAATAGGAGGCCCAACACGTTGATCGGCCCATTGGAGCTCAGGCCATGCTGGGTTAGGGTGCCAAGCCTGTGGCACGGCACATGAGTTGGCCCAGCAACTTCATTCCTCCTCTTCTTCCTTTCCCTTTTCCATCTAAAAATACAGGTAGGTCTCTCCCCTTTCTTCTCTCATCTGGCCTTGCGGTTTCTGATAATACATGTGACTATGGCTTCTCAAGTCTCTTCCCCTTTCTTTTCTTATCGGCACCTTCAGCTTCCGTTAATGCAAGTAACATGGCTTCTTTAACTTTTCTATTTTTCCCTGAGACCGGAACTCTATAAGTCTAGACCCAGCAAAAGCCAACCCGACCCGCATATGACCCACATAATATATTAGTCGGGTCAGTTGTGGGTCAAGCTTTTCTAATCCGCATTTAAACATGTCAAATTAGGGTTAGCTCGTTTAACCCGCACAACCCGTTTGTTTTTAATTGCAGTTAAAACTTGTACTCGTACTTAACTCTATAGAGTGCATTATTTTATTTTGATCTGATGTTTTTCTTTTATGAGAAAAATATTTTATTTCTATTGATTTTGTTAGTCTATTTCTATAGTCACTATTTTAAAAGATGTATACTATACCCATTATATAAATAATTCCTTCTCATTCTTTTTTCTCAGACCATTTGTCAACTTACTTAAATAATATTTTTGTGTGCTCTTCTCTCTTAGGAGGATTATGGATATGAAGAAAATACAATGAATATGAAATTAAAAAAAATCAAGTAATAGCCAAGTTCATGCTAAGTTCATACACTATTTTCTCCTTATGCTGGCACAAGCTAGAGAGAATGCAGAATTATGGCATCATGACGCAGACTTAGGCCTAAATTCTCAACCCAACATCAATTGAGCCTAAGCATGATTTAAGGTAGACATATCATAATCCAAATAGAGCTGGTATATATTGCCTATCATGATAGGTTTTAAATCGCACTAATAAGATTTAGAAAGTTATGGATTGTTCTTCTAGATCTCATCTCATTTTTATAAACCAACTTATAGGTTTGCGTTTAATTTAAACTTTGGGTATAGTTAATGCCTTAAAGGATTGTTAATAAATTTAGGTTTGGGTGCAAGTTATGCAAATAAACCTGATCTGCATTAACCCACAAGGGCTATGCGGGTTAATGTGGGCCGGATCAGATTAACCCACACTCGGGTTTCTAACACGTTTAATAAACAGGACCGACCAGTTTATCTCAACCTTACCCATTTGCCACCTCTATCTACAACTCATCGTAGGAAGAGACATCCCATTGTGGAACCGGTTATACTAGGATATGTGGAATGGAAGGCAATAGGAAGAAGGAAGATTAAGACAATTTGATAGAAAATAAGGAGTTCATACTTACACAAATCTAGGGGATAATCCATTTAATGCAAGTGCAACCCTAAGCATGAGCCTCTTACCTATTTTAAAATAGTATAAGGAACTCTTTGTCTAACTATGCTTCCTTGATAAACAAGTGATGGCACAAATATGCATAGAAGGGTGTAACTACAAATTAGACTATATTAAAGCCAAGTGTTTTAAAGCTAATTTTGAACGTAACTAATGATTTATATCTCTTCTTTATAACTATTCCACATTCTCTCTCACTTCCACATGCAGCCACTCTACTCTTCCCACTTTATACTCTTTGCTTTTCAACAAATTTATTTCCATCCCAAATCTCATATACGCTTACTCTACGTATACTCCACTTTCACTTCTACCCAACTTCTCTTGCTCCATTTTTACACAATAAACTCTTGGATTAAAAAAAAAAAAAAAAAAAAAAAAAGGGCTATTGTCATAATCCACTTTTCTGTTTTTTTTTTTTTTTTCTATTCTTTTCTTCTTCTTTTTTATTTTTTGTCAGTAAGTGTTTTAGGAAGATTCTAGAGCATTTTACGGGAAAGGTCCCGGAATATAGCCATTCATCTGAAAGGGTCCTTGCAAAATATACAACACTAACGAGGTCCGTCATGCCTTGTGTCGCTTTTTTTTTTCAACTTTGAGATGAGCGCGTCGCTCGTATCTGACGGGGTCAATGCTAGCTCCATTCGTCACGGCATCTCCTGATCTCTCCTTCTTCCACTCCTCCTCCACTTTCTCCATCTCCAATTCCAGGAAAAGATGGAGATTGCAAACTGTTATTGGGTTTATGAAAAACAAATTACAAAATCTGATATACCATTTAAAAGGCCCTCAAGAGTCCTGCCACCCACAATACCAAAAGTGTCCAAAAGGGGAAGAAAGTTCAGTTCAGTACACACTACATAGGACCCATTTCAACAAACAAAGAGAGAAACAAAACCCCAATGAAATAAACTGATTCAAATCACAGGCAAATAAAACCAGACTCAAAGACTCAAATCCAAACCAAATCACAGGCAAACAAAACCAAACTCAAAGACTTAGTTGTTTTATGCCCTCCGCGTTAAGCCACTTCACATGCTTCCACACTTGTGTTTTACTCCAATCTACACATACTTAAACGCATAACAACCAACTTCACTTTACTAAACAAACGTAAGTTTACTATATGCGGGTCAGGTGGGAGTCTTCTATGTGGACAAAATGGAGAAAGAGGAGGAGAGGAAAAAGAAGATATTAAGAGATGATCTGACGAGCAACGCATGGGCAATGTCAAACGACACTAGCGTTGCCCATGGTGATCCTATCGTCGCTCAGAAAAAAAATATAAAAAAATATAAAATATTGGCAAGAGGAACCTATTAGTGCTGCACATTTTGTCAAGACCCTTCGGGATAAATGACTGTATTTTGAGATTTTTCCAATAAAATCCTCCTGATTCTATGTAATTTAATGTTCTTTTTATTTTATTTTTATGAATGTTGTTATAAATTTTAATGGTAAATATGCTCGTGCATAACATGAGTTATTATGTTGGTGAATAATTAAACTTTACTTGTTGGATTTTCTTTATAATTGAGCCTCGACAAGCCTAATATTCACAGGCTTTTGGCCTGAAATTCAAACAGGACATTACCCCGGCCGGAATCAGGGTCGGGCGGACTACAATATTATGCGCTCCTGCGAGATACTTGCAACTTCAAGATGGATTAAAATGAACGGACCGGACGATCCATTCACCCAAAACGGGTAACGGCTCCTCCTCGATCGTATCATGCTCTAGGCAGCGTAACTTAGAAATCCCCCGTGCTTCTGGCTATTGCGCGCATTGCTCGTGCTTTTGCTGCTGCTCTCTTCTCCTCAGTGGTCTTGCCATGGCTTCTGCAACCACTCTTTTTCTGCAAAATGTAAGCTTCAAATCACTTCTTCTTCTTCTTAATATTCAAGTGGTACTTAAAGAGGAGCATTTCCTTGTATGTGAAAGGCTATTCGCTCGGGTTGGATCGATTCGGGGCACTGTGGACGGTTTGGAGGGAATCTTCGTCTTTTCCATGAGAGTATTTCTCATGGGTTTTCGTCCTCTTGTTGATTGCATTTCTCTCATTTGTATATATATGAAACACGCGATGAGTTTTTTAAATATTGTGGAAACTAGATACCCCCTTGCATTTTAAGCCAAAAATTCGTGAAATCAACTATGTGGACACTTGCCATCTTGGCAGGGTCAGTGGGTGATTAGCCATCTGCCAAAAATGGGCCCAAGTAGGCATTTCTATGCACATGGTCTAAGATGATGATATGGGGCAGTTAGAATTATTCCATTTTGTTCTGTTTATGGTTTGCAGCTGACTCATTTAGTTGGAGAATATTCAATTTTAGTGTACTGTTATATAATGTTTGTGGACAACGTCTGACAACAATTCCAATATGAATCGGTGTTGGGTTTATCTAGGGTTGGGGGAAGCTTGCAAATTGGGGCTTTTTCATTAGATATTAATAATCAATGCACTTGCTTCGTCCACTTGCTTCCATCAATTTGGGTGTGTTGTTATAAATTGATTCTAAGGAATGTGAGAATTCTAATGCAAAGTTCATATAGGGTTTCAGCCTAAATGCTAACTTGAATTTCCTTTGGGGATTCCCACCCACCATCCGTGGTTGGTGGAAGACTTGAGTGTCTGTATTTTCTTGTTAGATGGTTAAAATCAACATGTGGACCCTTGATTCAGTGAGTTTAAGCTTAGCGCTACCAACTGATTTTGTGGGATGTGTATTTGACGTATCAATGCATATTTGTATAGGCTTCTTTCTCAACTCCGAATTGATATGGTTGACAAATCCCACCCACCACCTGTGTTTTGGTAATATTCTGCAGTTCTGCAATTTATTGCATACTGTCACACACGCTGCATAATATCTTCCCATAGAAATCCTGTTGCAGTTGTGTTTATATTAGATGATGCCAGGAAGATTTGGGAAAGATTAGAGTGCACTTATTAGTTTTGTTAGCTGGAGTATGTGTGGGAAAAAATCCAAATGCAATTTCAGATGAGGATTGCCGTTTGGATTATTAGTGTACACCGACTATGAACATGCAAATCTTAACCCAAAAAGCTCCAACTGCAAGATTGCAAATTCAGTTTATCCTTCATTTGAATAGTTTTGTTGGTTCAGTTTCTCAATGTCATTCTCCTTCTGGGTTTGGAGGGTGTTGAAGAAAACAGGGGTTTTGGTTTAAATGAAAGAGAAAGCTGAAATCTGTAGTTGTTGACAGATTCATATTCATGCAGTAGGTTTTCTCTGAGCTTATTTGATTTTTAAGGAATATAGTCCTAAATATCCAAGCGGAGCACATGTCAGGTGACTTTGTTTGAAATGTAAGAGAAACTGGACTCTGTCTTTGATAACTGATAACTATTCAAACAGAAGGTTTTCTCTGAGGTTTCTTACTTTCTAAGAGTTCTAGAGCCTAAAAGTTCTAAAGACGATATCAAGTGATTCTTGAAAAATGCATATCAATACAATCTGGTGATAGGGGGTTTCTGTACCTGTGTGTTTCTTTTCCACAGTAACCCTGTGTCGGCTATAGACATGTCAGCTATTGACAATGCATTTCAAATTCCAATAACATGCTATATTATTATTAGAATAAAAAGAATTTGATGTCTCCATAAAAAATAAAAAATAAAAAAAAACAAAAAAAAAAAAACTTATATACAGTATTGGATTATATTCAATTCTTAGGTTTTAACATGTTTATTTGTTGAGTATTGAGACAAATTTGGTTAATTGTGGTTGGAATGCTGAGAGAGAGAGAGAGAGAGAGAGAGAGAGAGAGAGAGAGAGAGAGAGATTATGTATTTTTCTCCCACCTTAATAGCCTGCTAGCCCTGAGATTGTTTGCAATTTAAAATGGGGTTGGCTTCATGTTGGAACGTGTGCTCCTTTTAGGCACTGTGGAGCTTAATATGTTTATGAAAAATAACTCACAGTTTTTTTTTAAACGGGACAAGTGGCCAAAAAGTGATGGAAAGGCAGAATTTCTCCAATTATTAAAAGTGGTTTCTGCTATAACCAAATGAAATGAACTGCAAGAATATCTTCCAACCAGACGTGCACTTAATATTCCTACTTCCTTTCTCTTAACTTTTTCCTGGAATACAAACTTCTCCATGCTGACACTTTCATATGGTAATGGTTGTGACCTTTCTTTTAGAAGGAAATGATAGCTTGTACACCACATTGCCACATCCATGTGAACAGTTAGTCAACCTTCCTTTTAATCTTTCGGAAGTTCTTTGTTCGTATAGTTCTTTCTCTAGAAATTGCATTGCTTTTAAATTTAATTGAACTGTTGGGTTGATGCCATGAACAAACGTGTTGACATTTTGATGCTTGCTCCCAAGTTCGTTCAGCTTTGATGCTTGAAATCCAGACGACTTATAGAAAATATTAACTGTGATTCTGATACCAATACGAACTCAAGCCATTCTTATCAAATGCAGGTGTCTTATACACATTTATCAAAACATTTAATTGCATCTGGATATCAAGGCATTTGAGTGTTTCTGTGGGAAAAAATTATTTTCACTTAAAAGATATTTAGGCCAGCTTGGAAATTGGAATCCACTTGAGTTATGACTTTCCTTTGCCAAATGTTATCAGCCTGACCACCAAGATTAATTTGTGTGGACAAGAAAGAGCAATACCCCAAATTATGTATTTTTTTCAACTTCTGCACCATCTCAACTTTGGAACAGATTAGCCATCCTCTTTGCTAAAATATTCAAACCAAATGTGATTTGGGCATTTTAAATCCCCCATTAACGGTGAGATACGTTGTCTTCCTTCTTTTTCTATCTGAGACGACACTACATTCTCAGGCCCGAGCTAACAATAAAGGCTAGAGAGCGTAAAGATGTAATAATTTCCACTGTCTTGCAGAGAAGCATTGAGGAGTCTCAAAAGAAACAAAATTGGACCATAGCTTGCAGGCAGGATGCAACGTGGAAGCTGTAGCCCCTTGAGCCCCCAATTGTATTTTTCCTTTCTTTCATTGTATTTCTTTTATCCTTGTAATCCAAATTCTATCAATGGAACAACAATTTTCTTTGAACCGCCTGGCTTTCTTTTTTCTTCTTTGATGGAATGAGTGCGCAGATGACGTGTGCCTTTTTATGCTTCATTTGCTAATTGGTTGGTCTGAATAACCGCATTCTTCGTAGGCCTTTAAAAGTTAAAATTGGATGTCTGCCCTTGACCGAGATTTAGTTTATAAACCGTGGTCTGAATCAGCATCTATAACCCTTGAGAGCGGAAGCTGCCAGAACTCGGGGTGTTCTTGAGCACCGAAGTCAGTGTTCTTGGACATTTTTGGCTTTACTGCCGCAGCTAGTGCTGGAACCGAGCTAGGATGGCTGGCACTCTGACTGAGCTGCCGAGCCGGGAGTGGTGCTGTCACCGGACCCTAGGATGCTCATGGTTGTGCCGCCAAAGCTGGTGCAGGCACCGAGCTGAGGACGGTTGGCACTCTAAACAGAGCTGCCGAACCGCGGGGTGGTGCTGTCACCAGACCCTAGGATGCTCATGGCTGTGCCGCCAAAGCTGGTGCAGGCACCGAGCTGAGGACGGTTAGCACTCTGAACAGAGCTGCCGAGCTGCGGGGTGGTGCTGTCACCGGACCCTATGATGCTCATGGCTGTGCCACCAAAGCTGGTGCAGGTACCGAGCTGAGGACGTTTGGCACTCTAAATAGAGCTGCCGAGCCACAGGGTGGTGCTGTCACCAGACCCTAGGATGCTCATGGCTGTGCCGCCAAAGCTGGTGCAGGCACCGAGCTGAGGACGGTTGGCACTCTGAACAGAGCTGCCGAGCCGCGGGGTGGTACTGTCACCAGACCCTAGGATGCTCATGGCTGTTACTGGAGTTCTCTTCTCTGTGGATCCGATCACGCCTCTTATTATCGAAGACGTGCCTCAGGTCCCGCCCGTGGCCTGGAGGAGCCTGGCTGTGCCTGGGTGGAGGACCCGAGGCATGGCTACACCCGTGAAGTGGGCTCCGAGCCCCTCTCTTCTCCTGGAGCTGCTGTTTGAGCCGTAGGATAAGCTCGTCCTGCTCCTAAATGAGGCGGTTTTGAGCTCTGATCTCATCCAGGCGAGGGTCTTCGTCTTCGTCAGGGTTGACTTGATGGTCGGACTGAGGCCCGACCTTGCTGACTTTTCATGCAGCTTGGTGACTGACTTGTTACCTCGCCTAGCGTGCTCATTGCTATGGTGGGGTTGCTCTAGAGGCATAACATTGTGAAAGGAAGGCATTGTCAATCCCCTAGACTGTGATACCGACTGGACTGTAAGGGACCTTCCTCCTGATCTTCTCTGTCGAGGGGGTGGACCTAGTACCAGCACAGGCTGCGTGGTTGGTCCCTTGCCCTTAGAGGGTTTTTCGCCATTTCTGGTTTTTGGAGGCATGGTGTTGGAAGGCTTTTTGTTCAGTGATTCCCATAGACAGCGCCAAACTGTAGGCGGTGAAAACACGACACCCACTTAGATTGAGATAAACTTTGTAGATCAGGAAATACCGAACGCCAAGAACCTGAAAAGGGAAGGAAATCGGCTTGGGTTAGAGCCCCTGACTACTGTGAGCCGAAGGCGCTCCGATGCCCGAGTTAGTTCTCAAAAACTAAGCAGGAGGAGGGAGAGGAGAATGAGACGATGTGTTGTGTATTGTGTGTTGCGTACCTCTATGGGGTTGATCCCAAGTGTATATATGTGGGCAGTCCTCGTTCATTCTCTCTGTGAGTGGGGGTAGGTGGGGTGAGGTCTCATCGATCCTTACCCTGACATTCAGCGGTAGGTGAAAAGGGAACATCCCATCCAAACCTTCCATGCCTTCAGTCAGTTGATGTTAAGGGCTGATAAAGCTAACTTCTTATCGCCATAAATGAACAATCCTATCGTCATAAATGAATGCTCCTATCTGTCAGGGCGCGCCGTACTTCCCGGAGGAAGGTGACGGCCCACTCTGCCTTCAGCGTTTTGTTCCGAGACCAAGAATGGCTTGGCCGTGCTGGGCATTTGTGCTGAGCTGGCACTCATACCGAGCTGCCCCGCCGTGCTGGCACTCCTGGCCGAGCTGCCGAGCTGCTGGGCTGTGATTACAGAGGCCGAGGTGGATGGCAAGTACTACTGTATTCCTCGCTTAATCTCGTCATTACGGTGTTTTACCCACACACTAGAGTTCTATCTTTTATGGACCTATTCAAAGATACAGCCCTCTCTCTTGTGAAGAGCTCCAAAAGAACCATACAAAAACTATACACATCACTTTTATCTATTTAATTTACCAGTTTGAAGGCATTCTGGATCTAAGTATCCCCATGTTCCCTACACCAGTGTCACTACGTCAAAAAGGCCGAAAAATGACTGTCGAAGACAGTCATTTTTTTGAAAAAAACGACTGCTAAGGGCAGTCGAACGGGCAGTCGTTAAAATCGCAGTCGTTTTTGAAAAACGACTGCTTCTAGCAGTCACAAATTAGGCAAATTTTCGACTGCCCATGGCAGTCATATTTTTAACGACGGACTTCGGCAGTCGAAAATATTGTGTGTCATTTTTCAAAAATTATATTAAAAAAAGACTTATCATTCAATTAACGACTGCCCAGAGCAGTCGTTTTTTTATAGGGTTTTTCAAAAAAAATATTTCATAATTAATTTTTAAAATTTATATTTTTCTAATAAAAATCATGTAATTTTCAAAACTGTAAATTAGCATCAACCATACAAATATCCATTGTCCATCAAATAAATAACTCAAATAAGCTAAGAAATCATCCATCCACTTAAAATTCAAACCATCAAAGTAGCTACATTAAATGGTAGAAATTTAACAAAAATCACGTTCACGTTCACGATCACACACATCAAAGTAAATACTACAAATAAAGTCATTTTACAGTAAATCATGTGGGCTTTGAAACTAACACACGGTTCTAAATGTGGGCCATGAAATGATATCACCCACGGTGAGATCCCCAAAAGTCTTTTCTCCACCCAACAATTCTACGTCAAACTTCAAGATCTCATCTACAACGATCCTATAGCATCCTTCCTCTTCAGTTGCCAAACCGAGAACGCGTCCAAGGGCAACGGTAATCTCTTTTCGCACGTAATGCAACAGCCTACATGGACCCTGGCGTGTATTAGTGTTCGGTTGATTTGTACATGCTAGTTGACATGAGGAATCATCCTGAGCCTACAATAATATTACAAATGCATTGTGTTATTATTTCATCAATGAAGATAATTAATTAATTTATCGAATCAATCATGTAAGAAAAAATAAACAATATTGTACCTGAGATGAACTACCATGATAAGTTGAAGGTCGCACTTGTGTCCCACCTTGGGTTAGAGCTTGTTTCAGCTCATCCATTTCCCTTCGTATGCCCATCTGACCCTCCTTCAACCTTTTCACCTCAGTTTGAAGATGTGTATTGCATTCATGCTCATCCTCCAAGGCTCTTTTATAAGGAGCTGAATGTTTTAAGGCCGTTTTTGAAACAGTTCCTAAGCCACGTACGCGTCCTCGGCTATCACGACCAAAGACCTATGAAAAAAAAAATCGAGTATACCATAAAACCCACAAAATAAAAAATTACTAACATTAAAAGATATTATAATCAACAAGCAATAAAAAGATACCTTTGTAACTGCATCATGGTCTAAATCACATTGCGCCACCGAGCTGTCAGATTCACATGCAATAATAACATCATCCTACAGTAATAAAAAATGATAAATAAGAAGCATAAACACATTTTGGCAACCATTAACATATACTTCATAAAAATGTTCCTAAGAAAAACTTCTAATGTAAAAGATTTTTCAAAATTTCGGCATAGTCTCCCCTGTACGTGTGACATTTAATTTTTTTTTACAACCTGCTAAGTACCTGTACATAACAAAAAAAAAAAAATAAACTTCATATAAACAACCCAATGCCCCAACACACTACAAAGTCATTCACCACTACATCATTAGTCATTCACCACTACAAGTTCCCTTCCACCATTCATCTCCCTTTCTCTGTTGTACATTAATGAGATTGTTATATGTGATTTAGCATGTAACATGAATGGCCCACTGCCAATAATCAAGTCCTTTTCCACTGTTGTGCCCTTGAAACAAGTCCCTTTCTAGGAAGGGTAGAAAATTGATATATTTAAAAAGAGCCCACCATGTGATTTTCCAAGTTTTGCTTGTCCATTGCCAGTACTTCACAGTTCACACCCAAAAACGGATTGATCAAGGAATATAACTCACACTAGCACAAACACAGGTCACACATACATTCTCAATAATAACATGCAAACAAATCATGCATAATACTGGCTGATAGAACATAGAGAGAACATATACGCCAATCAAATTCTGGCTGACAAATTGTTCACATGTTTGGTATTCAGCAGCTTTACTGATCCTAACTAGTCTACTGGATCTAAGTGCACTAATGAAGTAATCAAGTACCAAACTTGCAAAACTTTATAGCAATTGATTTTGGGATTCATTATTGCTATCATACATTGAACATTTGCAATGCACAGAAAATGCAAATGCCATAACAATCCATACTGGTGGAAGTAGAATTTGTAAACCAAGTAGAATTTCCAGCTCCTGCAGCACATACGGACACCATTTCAGGTTATTCATTGATTATACAGGCTGTTCAAGCCATGTTCATTGATGACTAAATTGGTTTGTATGAAATGTGGAATATTAAATAATAAGTTGATGTAGGATCTGTTGAAAGTGAATGGTGATGGACAATAACAGTTGTCATGTTGAATGTTTAGTGTTGAATGGGATTACTTACGACCATTCAGATGTTTCCAAATAACCATTCAGATGTTTTCAAATAGGAACAACAATTCTACACCCACATCAGAACATTCATGTTTAAATCAACACTTCGATCTCTCCACAAAAGATGCAGATTGGAGGATTTTTCCACTACATCTTGGAATATTGTTTCAAACCATTCTACAGTCTCTATTGTTTCAAACCAGCTCTGTTAATATTGTTTAACGAATACAGGGATCCATTTCTGTAAGCTTGGATTACCTTTTTGCCGCCTCATGCCTCTTGTACACTGATCAAACAATTGTAATCAAAGATAACAAGTAATAAAAGTCACACAACTACTAGCCACTCAGCTACAATAAATGAATATTGTAGAAACAGGGAAATTTATACTGATAGTTGCTTCCTATTTTAATAATTATAGATAACTACCTGGTGGTTCTTTTTTTTTTTTTTTTTATAACTAGGAAACAGCTCTTTTACTCAATAATGCCAGTTGAAGTTTGATATATATTATTACCCTGAGATTAGTACAACCTACTTCAAATTAAGCTGGGGTCATCAGCCCTGGTTCAATCAACTTGTGGCTAATGCCGTTTTCTTCTGAACTTCCTAACATCCATTTCATGTCTCTGGATTTAGATGGTTACACATGTTCACTGAAGCTGGTTTTATGGTTGAGGGAACATCCACAGCTTCCTCTTGCCAATGACTTCCACTAGCATGCCACATCCCCTGTATGTTCTTGTTGGGTTCAATTACTTGCATGAGAACATGTAATTTAGGCAAATACTCTTTTCATGAGATGATTATGTAAGACCTTGCACATGAATTGAATCTAAGGGGGACATTCCAAATTCTAAGCAACCATCCATTTTAGAATGAGGACCTTGTTTTGGTAACACGAGGCATTCCCTCACATTGTCAAGAATTAGTTATTGTTGGGGTTTGTCGAAGACTAATGTGAATCAGAATTCAATTTAATTGATCTAAAGCTTTATCCAATGCCAATGAAGGGGGTCATAATTAGGGCTCCATTTTTTAAAAGGTTGGCCCTGCTCAGAGTTTGGCAGACCACAGAAGAGGAAACCTATGCTTCCTCTTTGTAAACCTGGATCCCTTCTCAAGTGGAAAAGGGTCCGACTCTGAAGAAATCTGCTGTGCTCCTTACATATATTGAAATTCCTACCTGTTCACATGATAATGACTGGGAATTACAAAACCAAGTCCATTTAGTTTTTGGGATTCTGCATAATGATGATATGTATACATAAGAAAATCCCCCTGTTGCATGGCATAAAAGGATGTGCGCCACCAGGTTCCACCCATGGATTAGTGTTAAAAAAATTGGGTTCCATCCGAGGGGGAGAATTTAAAAGTATTTTCACTACCTCCAACTAACGCCTTGAGATCTTGGTAGGAATGTTTAGATGATGAAACTTAATATGTATCGGGATGAAAAGGAGTGTTGAAAAAGTATGTATGCTTCATCTATTGCCCAAGCTTTTTTGACTTTGTCAATGACTAACTTTGTCAATTGCTTCTCTATCATCTCTGTTAACTATCTTCTTTGGTATTTTTGTTTCCATTTTATTCCGTTAAATTTCCTATAGATATGTAGTTTGGTTGTAAATGAACTATAGTATAAATATAATATTTGTGACCTCTACTAACGCCTCCAAATTTTGATAGAAATTGTTAGGTAAGAAAATTTAATATGTATCAAAACGAGGAGTGTTAGAAAAGTATTTCTGCTTTAGCTACTGCCTAGGCTTTAATTTTTTACTTTGTCAATGACTAAGTTGAATAGTAAAATGACAACTTTATATACAAAATGTTTCATTTGGAACTTACTAAAAAAGCAATTATTATTTTTCAACCAAAACAAGCATAATGACAGGCACAAGTATGCACCTTCAGAGCAGCAGACTATGTAGATGCATGACTAACTAGTAACTAGACATTATAAAGAAAATATGTATAAGTTTCTTCCCCCAGTGTAAAAACTCCAAAATCATGAGAACATTTAGCAACAAATTCTTCATATAATCATTAATCATACCTCACAAAATACAACCAATCCCACAAAGCAGAGAAATTTTTTTTTACTTGATTGATGGGGCTAGAACAAGACTGCTCTGCCAAACACTCAAATTAATAACCTTTAACAGCACAACCACATCAGCATAAATCTATTCATAATGATTGAGTTGTGAAAATGATACCATCAGTTGTTCACTTTTAAAATAATAATAACAATAAAGTAATAATTAACAACAACAATAATAGTGGGTGCCTCCTTAGTGGATGTTGAAATGCTCCATTCTTGTCGACACTGATAATTAGACTTAAGGGACAAACAAATTGCTGGAACTAAAAAAAAAAAAAAAAATGCAGACCAAACAACCACAGTAACTATGAAAATGTTCTCTGTACACTCTCAGAAGAGAGTAGATGTGAACTAATCTAATAAGACTAAGATGATTTAGCAAACAACTACATCATGTGAATGTTTTGCTTTCATATAATACAGAAGATTAATCTTTCTCTCTCTGACTTCTTAATATGCAATTCAGTAATTTTTATTCCTTCTCTGAGTCATCTGTTACATTAGTACTGCCTCACTTGTCAGATCTACAAATATTTTTAGGAATATATATTTGTGCTCAATGTAAATCTTTTTATGTTAGACCAGACTACAATCTATTTCAGAATTCTTTGAATTTCAATTTACATTACAGCTTTGCTGCATTCTAATTTATACCTTAATGTAATGTATTTCAGGATATTAGAAAGAATTTCTTGTTATTGATGGTGCTCACTTTTGAGTGTTTGTGTTTCTTATGTGTGGATAACAGGCATGGGGACTAACCTGAAGGAGTCAAAGGGTGTAAATTCCACATGTGTTGTTGGCAGAAGAATAAATAGAAGGCACAAATTCTTTCAGTTTTGAATTCTTTGACGTCTCTCAAACACGTCTTCTCCCACCAAGTATACAATGAAATTGTAAAAATGAAATCAGCATATATTATCATTCTTTCTGGTTGGTTTCTGAATTGTAATACGTACAAGTTGTACAGAAATCTAGTTTTTAGCTTGAATGTGAACATTCTAGAATTTGAAGAAAGAAAGAGAAGAGAGAACCATCATCAAAATATAAATGTTTCTTATATGCATTTGCAATTAGCATATATTATCATTCTTTCTGGTTGGCTTCTGAATTGTGATACTTTTTTTTATGAACAAGAGGGTGTACCAATCCTTGAACCCCTACTTCCACAGAAAACTAGTTTTTAGCTTGAATGTGAATTGTGAACATTCTAGAATTTGATAGGAAAGAAAGAAGAAAGTAGAAGTGAACTAATCTAATAAGACTAAGATGATTTAGCAAACAACTACATCATGTGAATGTTTTGCTTTCATATAATACAGAAGATTAATCTTTCTCTCTCTAACATCTTAAAATGTGTTTATTTTGAATACTAGACAGCCAAACCCAGTGCACATCCAGCAACTTCCAGAGCACTGCTATGAGCTGACGGTTCGACATCCTCTGATGGTCGTTGGCACTGCTGATCGAAATCTGGTTGTTTTTAACTTGCAAAATCCTCAGGTAATTGCTATAATTTATCTCATGATGAAGTGTCAGTTTAAAGTGATTTCCTGATCAATCAAACAGTTGGCAGTAGCCCATCTCAGCCAATGACTAGGACATTCAAGCCACATGCTTTATAGTCTCAACCATTTGGTTGCCATTATTTGTTGACTTCTGTTTTCTTTTTGCTCGCTTTCTGTATATATACAAACTACACACTCTATTTATACTCTCTCTCCATATATATGAATATCATATATTAATATATATTGATGCTATCGCTTGTCTTAGCTTCATGTTTAGCTATTTACAAGTTCTAAAATTTCAAAGAATGCTTATACTTTTCACCTATACTTTTCCAACTAAGCCATCTTTTTTCCATATCTTCTTTATGATGTACAAATGTTCAATGAAATTTTGTCACTTGCAGGCACTTAACATGAGCATAACATCAGTTTTTATCTCAAAAACATGAGCACTTAACATGTGTCTATGTGACTCTTTGTTACTACAAAATTCAAACCTTCCATAGCCTAATCATACTGTAAACTTAATTGGGTCTCTTTTATATCATACATGTTTGCTTTTTATTTTATTTTTTTGTTTTTGTTTTCATAAGTAAACAATAAAGTGATTTATTCAAATCATATATTTACTTCTACATTTTTCCATTGGCCAATAATACAGTAAAATTCAACTGGGTCTCTTCTACTTTTGCTGAGATGGCTGGTTTTGTATTGATTATGGTGGTGCAGGTACGTATATTACAGGATTCATTTACTTCACAGGCGCCAATCTAGCTCTGACCCTGTTTGCTTCAGTTCTCTGTGTGGTGTTTGCACCAACTGCATCTGGACCAGGCATTCCAGAAAGTGTACAAAATTTTCTCCTCAGTACAGGTGCTGAAAACTTTTTTTTTTTATTTAATATTTATTACTCGAACATTTTCATCTTTTTGCATTTTGCATTTGGCAGGATGGATGGATATCCACATTGAGCTGGGACAGTGCAGGAATTGTGTTGAACAGATTAGGTGATGGTGTGTTTCTGCATCTCCTTCCCTTATCAATGGCAATTTTCAACCTTGTGGGAAGTCAGGAAAACACCATCACACCTAATTTGATTTTCCGATTCTTACACTGCTCCAATGAACGGTCTCCATCTTGCCAATAGCTTTGTGTCTGTACACTCCCATTAAAGTAAAAACTAACCATTACTGCTTGCAGTCCAAGTGCTGGCTACTCGCCTACTGCTCCGGGATACTCTCCATCATCCACTGGTCAATACACTCCACAACTTAGCAACAGGGACAAGGATGAGGACAAGAATGGCTGATGTTTGAAAAGTAGCATCTTGGCTTAAGCAGATGCAGGCTTCAGGAGATGCATTTGATCAAGCATCAACTAGCAGCACTTCTCGATGTGAAAAATAACAGACTTGGGATAGTTTTGTGTTTTAAGTTAGTAGCTTTACGTATGCACTCCAAGTGCTGGCTACTCCCTGTTGCTGAGGTCCTTGTCATTTGTGCCTTGAGGGAGACCTTGCCTTCATTGTAATTTAACTCGTAAGCTTTTTAAAAATTTTCCCTCTACTACGGGCTAATATATTCAACTAGCAATTTACGGCTCAAAAAGACTATTTAACTTTAATAAATTTGTTAAATCAAGGGCTAATATAATCAACTAGCAATTCAAATTAATAACCTATTCACCAATTACATTAAAATGATTCTCACCACGTGGGGGCTCGATGCTGATCCATCCTTCCTTTTATGAGTGGCCAAGAAGAGATCCGTGCGAGTTAATGGTTGATCCGGATTTTTTGCTTTCTGTAAAAAAAATTCGGATATTCATAAGAGTCATCCAATTTACTCCGTCCATGTTGAGTGCTGCAGGGGTCAACATAATACTACGATGAAAAATGTAAGCAGTATATATAAACTAATTGCATATGGAAAAATCATCCTAGGCTTGAAACATACATCCCCCGCAACATAGCAATCATCCTGGACCCGTTGTTCCTTCAAGGCATAAAAAAAGTTTAAACTAGTTTGTAGTTTGTAGCGGGGGATGTATGTTTCATTTTTTTTTTTTGAATGGTGCAATGTAAAGATATACTGTAAGAGTGACTAAACCACTAGTTACAAGCAAAAGGCATCAAGAAAGGAAAAGGATATCGAGCAGAAGCCCCACCCCACCAAAAAAAACCTCTAAAACTTGAATAAATCTTACCAACTCTGCAGCCACTCTAGCCTGTCCCTTCCTGCCCGTTGTATGCGGGCTCTTCAACTTTGACCTAGCAATCTTACCAGCCTCCCTGGCAGCTAAGGCCGCCGACGTCGAGGATATGTCCACAAATTTTACCCAATCTTCTGGTTTCACATACTTGGGCACATTGCTCTTCCTCTCTACATCTGTGAGGTATTTGTCTATTGCCTGATGACGAAGCATATACTTCCAACCTTTCCACGATATGTTTGCTTTCTTCATAACGAAAATTTTATGGATCTCATTGATGTTGTAGGTGTTCTGCAAAGATTATGAATGAGGAGTTATGATTGTAATGAAATGCTTATATAAAACTTTAAATTATATAAATGCAAAAGTACTCACAATCACGCCTAACCAAATTTGCTCCTTAATTTCATTCGGCACATTTGTCCATGCCTCATATATGGGGGACACATATGTCCTCACCAGATTTCCTATCAACGAACTCAGTTGGGCAGCATCTGGTCCGATAGGTTGGTCATGCTCGCCAAAAGTGATTGACTTAGGCACGCCTGTTTTGAATTGACTATTGTAAGGATTAGTTTGTTAAGAAGAAATAAAATAAAAGTGAATACATATAATGATTGCTGGTAATATGTACTCTCGCGGGAACTACACCCTGACGGTGTAGATGCTGACGCAGCAGAACTATGTGCTGTTGATTGATCTTGTGACATACTGGCTGTAACAAAAAATGTGAACTTTGAATATTGTTGTCATATAAAAAAAACATTGAAATGTAAAACTAAAGAAGGAAACTAGATCGATGAAACATGAAATAAATACCAATTTAATGAAACATGATATGTACAAATTGGTCCATTTAATGAAATAAATATGCAATGAGAAGAATATTGACATGAACTTGTCACCTCAAATGATATCAACATCTATAATATCTTCATGTAATGCTCCGATATATGCGTTTTCATTCGTTCTTGCCTCAAAGACTAACGGATCTTCATAAGAGTCCATATCTTGATTAAGTCTTTTTGGAGCATCCAACACAACATGCCACTCATCCGTAGGACGACTTTGATCTTTGCAATAAAAGACTTGAGAAGCTTGAGAAGCAAGAATAAATGGCTCATCTGATTCTTTTGTGGTTCTCATTAACCTCTCTAAATTAACATATCTCAAGTTTGTTTCTGGATCAACTCTAATGCTATTTGTGTTCTCTATACGCACCCAATCACAGTTGAATACTACTACTTTGAAGTCATGGTAATCTAACTCAAGAATTTGTTTGACAATACCATAGTAAGGGACCTCCTCAGATACAAAATTCGTGTCATTGACACTAGATCTGAACTTAGTTACAGCTTTCATAGAGACCCCGCTGTTTTGTGTTGTTTTCGATATTTCCGAATCCGCTGTGCAAAAAACATATCCATTTATCGCATATGAGCTATATGAAATAGCCTCAAATTTAGGTCCATCGGCAAGCTTTTTCAAAACACTATTTTCCTCATTTTGTAATTGTTGTCTAAGCCAAGGAATGTAATCCATCTCCTTTTCTGCTCGTATGGTGCCTCTCCGATTCTGAACATTAGATACGTGTTCCTGTACGTATCTATCATAATTCCTGAAAAGAAATTTATTTTAAAATTTAGATGCATTATATGTGTAAAAAAATAGCTAAGAACAAAGAAATTAACTAAATTTTTCCTACTCTTTCCATGCGATATTCTCCTCAGACGACTCCAATACCCATTTACGTGCTTGCTGGTACTGTACAATCTCAAGATATTCGACCTTCCCCCTTTTATCGATAGGATAGGCACATAAACCATCATCGTCCATCCACTTTCCCCGTGCTTGCTTATGGCTTCCTTTTGTACCATTTGGCATATAATTCATGGCATACATCATTGCTTCATCCATGAGGAAGCACTCTGAAATACATCCTTCTGGATAGGTATGATTCACTACATATCGTTTGAATGTTTTCATCATCCTGCCACACGTCAAATTAATAAAATCTCTATACTAAACCTTATTAAGGGGAAAAACATATTTTTAGCTTTGAATTTGATTTACCTCTCAAAAGGATACATCCATCGATATCTAACAGGCCCACAAATTTTTGCCTCATCCGCCAAGTGCACAACAAGGTGTATCATAGATACGAAAAATGAAGGTGGAAAGTACTTTTCGAACACACATAATGTTTCTACAATGCTATCTTTCATCTTCATCAGCTCTTCACGGTTTATAACCTTCGAACACAAGACATTGAAAAATATAGACAATTGTCGAATAGCAGCACGTAATGGCTTCTGTGATTCAAAGGCGTACATCAACATCACTGGTAGTAGTTGTTGCATGAGAATGTGATAATCATGAGACTTAAGGTTTTTGAGCTCTAAATCATCCAAGTTTACATTATGTCTCCAGTTCCCACTATACCCAATGGGAACCTTCAATTGGTATAAGGATTTACATATTAATTCTTTCTCCAACCGGGACAGTGTGTAAGGAGCATCCGGATAGGTCAACTTGCCATTCTTTTCTACGGGCCATAATTTTTTCTTAATCTTCATCTCCTTTAGATCTTGGCGGGCTTGAAGACCATCTTTCGTCTTATCCTTTGTATTCATAATTGTTCCAATTAGAATCTCTATCACATTCTTCTCAATATGCATCACATCCAAATTATGACGAATGGGAAGATCCTACAAAATTTATAGATTCATGTTAGTATGTAAGTCTTTTTATATACTGCATTGCTTTAATTTCAAGATACATCAATGTAAAACGAACCTTCCAATATGGCAAGTCAAAAAAGATCGATCTCTTTGTCCATGGAGTGGAATTAAGCTCATTCGCATGCCTCTTCCTTTTCTTACTCTTTCCAAAATTAGTTTGAATATTCTCCATTTTGCTTAACAGCTCGGAACCACTCAAACGCCTTGGAGGCTGTCTATGTTCCTCTTTTCCATTAAATTGTGATTTTTGACTCCGAAAAGGATGTCTTGAATTTGGTAGGAATCTTCTATGCTCCATGTAAATGCATTTCTTTCCATGTTTTAGCCATTGTGAATCTGTCTCTTCTCCACACACAGGACATGCATACCTTCCCGCGGTCCTACAACCCGACAAATGACCATATGCCGGGAAATCATGTATAACCCATAGCAGAATTGCTTTCATTGTGAACCTATTTTTATTGTAAGAGTCATATGTTATTGTTCCGATGGACCACAATTCATTCAACTCTGCGATCAATGGTTGCAAATAAATGTCAATATCATGCCCTGGACCTTTCTTTCCTGGAATCAATAATGTTAGCATCGTGAACTCCTTACGCATGCAAAGGGATGGAGGAAGATTATATGGAACAACCATAACAGGCCAGCAACTATATGCATTATTCTTTATCCCGAAAGGATTGAATCCATCCGTTGCAAGTCCTAATCGAATATTACGTGCCTCAAAAGCGAAGTGAGGATTTTTACGATCAACTTGTTTCCAACAGGATGAATCCACGGGATGACGCATGATTGAGTCATTAGGTACTAAGCTTGCATTTGCATGCCATGTCATGCTCTCTGCAATCCATGGTACACTATACATTCTTTGTAACCTTGGTGTAATAGGAAAGTATCTTAGCTTCTTCCAGGGCAAACGTACAGCTCTTGGCTTTGCAGGGTTTATCGGTTTCCATCTACTAAGCCCGCATGTTGGACAATTGTCATTTTCTTCATGCTCTCTCCAGTA
Source organism: Persea americana (assembly GCA_029852735.1). Classification (NCBI taxonomy): domain Eukaryota; kingdom Viridiplantae; phylum Streptophyta; class Magnoliopsida; order Laurales; family Lauraceae; genus Persea; species Persea americana. The sequence continues at coordinate 91,847,743 of CM056810.1, forward strand.
AAGTATGCAATCGTTGCGGCATGCATGTATAATTTTTTCCTCCATACGTAACGAATCGACAATCTTCTTGGCATTGTAAGTATTATCCGGCAAAGCATTGTGTTCTGGAAGGACCCTTTTGAAAAGTTTTAACAACTCATTGAAACTCTTATTAGACCACTTATGTCTAGCCTTCATGCTCAACAACTCAACTGTGACTGACAATTTCGTATCATCAATTCGACACGAGGGATATAAGGGTTGCATCGCATCCTCCATCAACTTCTTATATTGGATACCCTCCGGTGAATTATCCTGAGCATGAACTTCTTCTTCATGATTAGTTTCATCCATGCATGTAGGCGCACAACCCCCCATATGATATTCAACGCCATCCTCATTAGGGATACGCGCAAACACGTCATTCACCATATCAACCATTCTTGGGAATGCATCTTCATTGTTGTTAATGGTGCCAATGTTTACAGTGCTTGTTGATTGAATTTCTCCATGATGGATCCATCTAGTATAAGATGTATCTATACCATCACATATTAAATGTTCACGGATGTCTCTTAATGTCTTCTTCCCTCCTATTATATTACGACATTTGACACAAGGGCAACAATACCAATCATCACCTCCAAGCTTTTGTCGATTAGCTCTTAAGAACTCTAAAAAATCTTCAACCCCCTTTAAGTATTCATTAGACAACCTTGGTGCCATCATCCACTCTTTGTTCATGTCCATATTCTGAAAAATGACAATTAGCACTTAAATTATAAAATAACGCAACACAATTCCTTCTCTTTGGAAGCCTAAAACAGAACTTATAATTAGATTTCTTATAGTTAGAAATAAGGGTTAAAGAGAGAGACAGGGAGAAAATCTTTCTAGAATTTTTCTATGAAGGTTCATCTTTTAGGAGGGTTTTGAAATGATACAGAATTCAGTTCATAGCAAAGCAAATGTTCATCTTTTAGGAGGGTTTTGAAATGATACAGAATTCAGTTCATAGCAAAGCAAAGGTTCATCTTTTAGGAGGGTTTTGAAATGATACAGAATTTTTCTATGAAGGTTCATCTTTTAGGAGGGTTTTAGAAATGATACAGATTTCTTATACTCTACTGATCTTTTGGATATGGAACTACGGATTCTCTCTATGTTTAGATCTTTACACAGCTTAAAGCTGAAAACCTTTGATCTGTTTATAAATCAGAACTTAAAAAGTTAAGCTTTTTGTTCTCTTATTTATTGGACTAAGCTAATAAATGCATGGATGACGTTCACTAATCTTTTACTTTGTGGGTTTTATCCCACTGTTGTTTTTGCAGTGTTATTCCCAAGACCCCGATGCCCAGAGAGGTGAATATCAAAACTTGAAGCCATCATTAGTCATTCACTTAGTCTTTCCCTCACATTATCTGCTGCATCCTTCTCTCTGTAATGAAAGATGCCTATTAGTTCAATCACAACAAAGTTCATTAGACTTTTTCAACATGACAGCTTGTGGAGAGACGGGTTACTCAATCGTCTTAGCTAAGTTTTTCATGCATGAAAGAAACAGATTCCATCTCTTTCTTAAACCATTTTGGAGGTGTTTGGTTGGGTTGGGTCTTGGAGTTTTTTTTTTTCATCTTTGTTTTAGGGGCTTATGGATTTTGGAAAACAAGTGTATACTGTATGTAACACTTATATGCACATTAGCAAGCATTCTATTATTAATCATGTGACAAACATGTGCATAATTTGGACCACTCATCTGTTGGCAATGGGCCCTGGTGTGGATGGTCTATATACCCTAACACTGATTAGAGTGGGTATTTTTTTTTTCTTGTTGGATGTCGACCGTCACTCGGGCTTTTTTCTCTATCTGATTTGTGTTCATCAATACCCATCTAATCAGTTCAAGCCAGTATAATTTTAGGTAAATACCAATCACAGCAGGGTGCAACAGATGATCAATCCAGATCCTACATGTTCTCCACTTGGAAGGAAATAGAGTCTTTTATTACTTACCAGCGGCTGCATTGGACAACTTCTATTTGTAAAAGATTCTGTAAGATCTAGAAAATTCACATGTTGGAATTGTTTAAAGATGAAATCTATTATATATCACTTGAATTTTTTTTTTTTATTTCTAAGTTCACCCTCATCTCTTGAGAGATTACTTGTTTCAGTAAATGCACATTATGTTGAAATGGATATTTTACTCATAGGTTCTATTGCCAACAAGAATGATTCAGTGCAAGCTGTCCACATCCACATGCAGCGTAGTGTTAATCCTAGGGTTACAGCCTAATAAAGTGTTGTGCTAGATACACTGTTGTGTTCACTTGCACTCATGGTGGGCGATTCGATAAGAAAGCCCACCATAGATAAGGTATGGCCTAACTCTCATCCTTATTGAGCATGGCCATATGATGAAAGATGTATTGCATACAAATTCAACAGAAAGAAGACTCAAGTCCAACTACTTTACAGAGCCACATATCATTCACCTTCCCCTCTCAAAATGATCATCCACTCCAAATGGTCGAATAGTCCCATGACTAGCCTGGTGATTTTGCCTACTAGCAAGAGATGTTTAGCCACACTTTTCCTCATTATCCTAGAAAATAGTGTCACTCCAATCCTTGCATATGAACCAAAGCACTCCCATTTGGCAATCTTATTCATATGCTTGATTATCAATTCAGTGATTTTTTTTTCCAAGCATTTGAGAAGCTACAAACAAACATTGGGTCTTAATCAACTTTAAGAGGAAAATAAGTAAAAGTAGAAAAAATCCTATCTTAATCAACTTTAATCAACAGAATTGAAGAACTGAAGATCCACATTACCTTAGTAAATCGGATAAAAAAAAAAGGTTTTTTATCTACATATCCACCTTCTTCTGCAATCCAGGGCAGGGCAAAGCATAAAAGAAAAGAAAAAAGAAGAAAAACGAAGTGGAGGGGCAGGGAGAGGAAGAACAGGGGGAGAGCAGAGAGGGGAAGAAGATGAAGAGAAAGACGCTAGTCTTGTGTCACTCTTATAGTCTTATTCAAGGCGACAATGATGAAATCCAAGAGAGGTAGGAGTGTGATCCAGTAGACTCATCTTAAAAGAAAGGACTTGTTATTTTAGATAATAGTTATGTCTCATAACAATAATTATTAGGCATCTGATAAATAAATAAAAAAGAAGCAGAAGAAGAAGAACAAATAAAGGCATCGACAGGTTAAAAATGATTATTATGTACTAAATGTTCATAAATATATATAAACATCAAATCTTTTGTACATACAAGTAGTTCACTGAATATGTAGGAAATGAATTTTTAGGAATATATGATCAAATGATCTCCACAAAGAATTCATTGACTTTTCAAATGGCATGTCTTCATTTCATTGGATGATTTCCTCCTATGTGCTGCCTTCTATTGAATTGGTGCCGTCATCTTGGTGTGGCCATAGTGACATTGAGGGTGGGATGTTGGCCTGAATGTGCACTTGTACAGGAGAAAATCTTCCTCATTTCTTATCCGTTTATTTTGCATCTTTAAGAAAATATGAAGAATTTTTTTTTCAGGGAAACAGGAAGTCCTAGAATTCCTGGAATCCATCATATACATCAAACAAGCCCTAAATCCGTGGGCCCTGTTTTTCACCAATGCAGTCGGCCAAGCTTCTGGAAATTCCCATTTTGCATTGCAGCCCGAGGGTCGATTGGATCGGACGTGTATGATTCTCGTGCAGTACCGAACCAACTAATCTATAAAAAATTATCAGATGCAGCACCTTCCTCCTCTTCCTCGCAGAGGGAGGGGGGTGCAGGTGGGTGCGGCAGTGCTGCAGGAGGAAGGAAGAGTGTACCTGGTGCAGTGGGGGGAGGGTGCTGCGAGGAAGAGGAGGAAGGTGCTGCTTGCAGGGGAGAACGACGGTCGGCGGTGCTGGGGTTCCGGGCTGTCGCGTTCGTTTGGCGGGGAGAGGCGTCTGTTTGGCGATGTGCAGACGATGGAGAAGGAGATGGAGGGGGCTGACGAGAGACTGGAATGGCGATGTGCAGCAGGTAGAAGGGAGAAATTGAGCTCGTCGATGTGCAGCAGCAGATGAGGTATTGGGGGGAAAGATCTCGTCGAGGTGCTAGCTAGGGCTTGGGAGGAGTCGGTAATGAGAGGGGTTTTAGGTTTTATGTTTTGTTTTTTCGTTTCAGAAAAATGACTGCTATGGGCAGTCACGAATGCTAAAAATCAGTCAATAAAATATGACTGCTCTGGGCAGTCAGGAAAACCAACGTGTTGGGGTGGTATTTTTGGCTTTTTGACGTAGTGTGTGGTTATTTGAGTATGATCAATAGAAACCAATCTTGAAACTCCAAAGTCAACCACTTTAGCCGTATAAATGTTGTCTAAGAGTATGTTAGCAGACTTGACATCTCTATGGAAGATTGGCATCGACGCGGCAGAATGCAATTGCCTCTGCTATCTCAGCGGTGATTCTTAAGCGATTTTCTAATGAGATTGAAGGACAATATCCCGCCTCGTGGATGTGATGGTAGAGGGTTCCATTGGAGATAAATTCATAAACTAAAAGAGGAACTTGGTCCTCTAAACAACATTCCAAGAGCTTTACCACATTTCTATGGTTGATTTGAGACAAAATATCAAGCTCATTGATAAACTGCTCAATTGACTCGCATCAACTAACTTGGATTTCTTAATGGCAACTATCTTATTGTTTGGTAAAACTCCTTTGTAAACTATACCAAAGCCTCCTTGTCCAACAATAGTGCTAGAATGGTAATTATCGGTTGCCCTTTCTGACTCTTTTATGGTGAATATCTTGAATGAATCCCCTCTACGAGTATTGATTTTTTTCTGTAGCACTAAACCTCCATTTTTATGAAAGAACTTCTCTTTGAGTTTCATGCTCCTCCTTTTCCTCCATAACCAATATGTCCATGAACTTGCAATTAATAGAAATAGCAAGCATAAGCCAGTTCCTACATGCACAAATTAAGCTGTAAAGCATTAGTTGGGTTTATTTTTAAAAGGGAAGAAATAACCATGCATTCAGAATTACACTTAATTTGGAAAGCCTCACTAATCAATGTGCATAGGTCATGTTGTTAGTCAACTTTTATTGTTGTACAATATATATTTTTTGTTTAAAGAGAAGTTTGCATTCATTTTGAAATATTCTTAAAGAAAAAGAAACCGTCTTTGGGCTTTCTATCACTTAATTCAAAACGGGCTCTAATTATATATCCAAACCTGGCCCAAGGTGGGGTGGGCCAGGATCGAGCTAGGGCTGGCCTGGCCCATGAACACCCCTATTTACGGGTGGAAGATGACCAACGAAACGACCAATGGAATGCTTTTTGTTTTTTAAGAACAAGTCAAGTCTCCTCCGTACTTTAGTGTACGCGGTGGAAGAAGACCAATTGGCAATAGCCCCCATGTTCCATCAGTTTCGCTTCTAAAGCTGTCAGCACGTGGGTGATACTTCAAAATTTCTAATGTAATTGCAGGGACTATTTTTTCAAAGTTGAGTACTCAATGTTTCTAAAGTTGGTCCGGTCCTGGGCAGTGTTTCTGAAGTTGGGCCGGGCCTGAATATGCTTTAGCCCAACCCATAAATACCCTTATTAAGAGTCTGAGTTGACATATCTAGCTAGATCAATAAATGGTTTGGGTCTTGCTTGATATTCTCACTATTCAACGAGCCACCCCCACAAACATAAGCTCAACAAAAATCCAACGCATTTATGAAACAGTTAGAAAATGTCAATTTGATCCCAACTCAAGTTAAAATGGCCAACTCAAACTCCTAATTAACAAGTCTAGATTTGGGTGGTAGGTTATAGTATAATTAGGTATCTTGGAGGGTTGAATGGCAAGAGCAAATTCAATCTGAACCCAACCATTTAGTAATTAAGTAAATAAAGTCAACCCAAAATCTACCTTAAAAAAAAAAAAGATTCCAACTTCAACCCGAAATTGCAGTGTGAGGTTCGGGTTGCGTTGGTGGTCGTGTTAGGAAATGCTACCTGTGGATGAGAATAAAATTTTAAAAGTCAGATTGGACCGGCAGATTGATCCTGGTCCACCCCGATCAGGTTCCTTAAGCCAGGACAATGGTAAAACATGGTTCAAGCACGGTTTTAAAAAATAAATAAATAAAGAAAAAAACCCAGTCAAATAATTGAAAACCAATGGTTGAATAGGACCTACATTAATCATTTCAAATTAAATTTTATGTTTAATCAGTTGTTACCATAAAATTGAACATGATTAAACCTTTTTTTTTTCCTTACGAGGTTATTCCTGAGTCCTTTGATTCAACAAGATTAATTTCTTAAGTTGTACCTACTAAGTTCACACAAATATACAGCGGGTAAATTTGAAACACCCTTCTAACACAAGATGTGGGGAGCAAATTGCATATGGGATTAAGCATAGTCGTCGCAGGTACAAAATACGTTATACTAGAATCAAAGAAGGATGACTTGATTTGAATACAAGTGAAAAATTGAAAGAAAAAAAAAAAAAAAAAACTCAATTTGTAGAGTTGGACTGTTTGATAGGCCTACCGATCGCGATGCGAACTGGCACGTGGTACGTGCCAACTTGTGGCACGGTCCAAGACAAAAGCCTGACTGTTAGATGGGGCCTAAGTGCAGATTCCTGAAGAAAGATAATTGCAAGAAGCAGGTGGATGAAATTCCAATTCTTTCTCTTTAAAGCTGAATAGTGGTTAGAAAGCAGATAAATAAAAAAAAAAAGAAGCTTAAATCTCTATTTCTTTGAGCCACATCAGCAATTGGGCCCCATTTATTACTTCAAAAGACATGCCCAAAGGACCTAGATAAAAACTCTCAAGTTTGAAATTTAAAAAACAAAACAAAAACTACCCCATCTAACTGATTCATTTGAAACGATTCCATCTACTTCTTCCTCATAAAAGAAACACCCCTCCCCTTTTCACTCTAACCTAACCATTTTCATCATACTAAACGCAAAAGATTCGCATGGCTTCTCCCTTCTTTTACAAACCTGCCCATATGTGATCAAGATATAATTTATATTCTAATACGTGTTTGTAACTCTTATTATATTTAACACTGCGATTGCAGGGGCTTCCATGCTAGTAACTCTGAAATGTAGGCTGCCTGTTTCGCGGAAAAAAGGTGTTTCCAAGAGTACGCAGGATTTCTCAGTTGATGCAACAGTTCATTTTTCCAGATGATCACTTTTAAGGGGAAATAGAGGCAATTTTTTTATTTTTATTTTGGTAAGGAGGATGGTAGGTCCTCGGGAATTGCGTCCCTTGTTTTGATAATCCACACAGGTCCCATTTTCAATCCCAACTTTTTCCTATTGTTGTTTATTCCGAAGTAGGGTCAACCTAATTTTAGCACAAACTTGGAATGCAGAGACTTGATTTCGGCAATAATTTTAGAGGTTTTTCCGTATAGCTTATTTTTAGAGATGAGTTTTCCCTTCTCCTTTCCAAAAACTTTAATTTTCTCTACACCTTCTCAATACTACTGGAAATGTCAAAACTACCCAAACCTTCTCTTGAGGCATCCTCATTCTTTGATTTTTACTTTTTTTTCCCTTTTGGTATGATTTCTAACTTTTTTTCTTTCTTTATCAAACATTTGGTCATTGCACCCTGTGTGGCCCACCTCTATGTGTACAATCCACATTTACCTATTAAAGTTAAATACGATACAATGAAGAACATATTGGGAGTGGTCGTTCATGTGATCAAAACTTTAAACAATGAAAGGTGTGGCTCAAATATGATAAATTAACTATATCTCCATTTCTTCTTTTTATACATTGGTCTTTTTTCCATTATCCGAAAATTTTCTGGGTCATAACACCAGAAATCACATTGATTGATTGATAGTAAGGATGGAAGGGTCATGAAACTTTAGTTGGTTATCTTGCTTAGGGCCGATTTTATTGCATGAAAATAATTCTTATGAATTAGAAGGAACCACTTTACCACTGATATCTTAGCCCGAACATATAACAAGGCTTACTTATTTGCATGGAATCAAATTATCAAGGATTTAAATAAATGAATTCATTATTATCAAAATGTGATCTATTAGTATAAATCTGAATTTCTAAGAATTCAAAAGAACCAATTATATCATGAAATATAGGACCTATTAGTTCACATGAAACTGAATTCTTATAAATTCAAAGGAACTTGTTTTACCATAAAATCCTTTCTCTTGAGATTTTATAATATGTTTTCCATGAATATAATTCCTAGAAAATCCAACAAACCCATTTTATCATAGACTCTTTTTCTTGAAAATATAATTGGAGATCTTTTATTTTCATTGAATTGAATTCCTAGAAAATGGTGTCGTCATCTTGTCACTTAAAAAAAATTGAAACAAAATTAGAAAGTTATTGACCATTTCTTTCATTTGAAAATTAAGATCAATCTTGAATTTAGCGTACATTATAATATGGGATAATTGTCAAATTGCTTAGTTCAAAATCTATTAAATGTATTGGAAATTGCCAAACAACAACAATATTGAAACATCTTAATATTAGAATACTTTATTATGTAATATTTTATTTTTCTACTATTTAAATATAGAAATATCTTATTCTATACATGTCCATCCAAACATTCCGTAAGATCTAAAAGAATATTAGAAAATGCATATTAGATCACCGGTGTTCAATTATATAATAATGCTATATATTTTCATCCAAATACATTTACACCATTGCATTTTCAACCCACAAATACAATAGTACAAGTTTGAGTGTTTTCATTGACCAAGTCCCAACCTATTTACAAGAATGCATTGTTTTTAGGATAAATTAGGTGGAACTTGTATAGGCTCTGGTCCATGGAATCTCTGTTTAAGGGCTCTGGTCCACACAGCTAGACATTTTGCAGTCAGATGTCCCTATATTCGCCACATCACATATTTCGTGACAAATTTGCCCATGTAACTGCCGCACTATGTCCCGCATAAGTGACCTAACACGTTACGTAAATTAAGCCCCTTAATTTTAGGGCCTTAATATGATATTTCATGACTAATTTACCCCTCTAATGGATTTTATTTCCTAGTTTTAGATGAAGTTTCGAAATTCAAATCGAAGGGAATAGATCAAGTTTTGAAATTCAAATAGGAGGGAATGATCTACGTTTTCTGCTACACACTCATGGTGATTTGCCTACGGATGTCTCCTTGATGAATGTCTAGTAAATGTTTTTATCTAAAATTTTTTACTAGAATGACCGAGCCACATGCGTAATACAATTATTCAAGTAATTCTCCAAAAGGGGGGAGAAACTGCATTTGATGTGCTTTGGCCTACTCAAATGACAATGCAATCTTTCCTCTCTTTTTTTTTTTTCTCATCATTATTTGAGTTTGGTATGAATTTATTTGAGTTTTGAGTGAATTTATCTGAGTTTTGCATAAATTTATCTGAGTTCTGGACAAATTTATCTGAGTTCTAGAACAAATATATCTGAGTTCTGGACAATTTTATCTGAGTTTTGGAACAAATGTATCTGAGTTTTAAAACAATTTAATTGGATACGAGACACAGATGCTTCCAATCAAGGTCGTTCATCTGGTGTATCCCACTATGAATAGTGCATTTTGGGGGACATTGGCTTTGATTGGGCAATGTTAGCCACTTGATTGACGGTAGATCTTTATATTTGGTATCGTCAATTTTGGGTGGAATGTTTTTCACCAATTTGACAGTCTGAAAGGTCTGATTAATTGGATTTGTTGATCGATGCCCATTTATGGTGGGATCCGCCCGATGAAATGTCTCCTTTCTTGATTCACTTTCCTCATTCTCCTTGTGCCCGATGTTCAAAATCTCTAATTTCTCTCTTTCGTTCCTTCTTCGGCAAGTTACCACAATTTTAGGCTTACCGTTTTTTAATAAAGAGATAAGAGAATATGAGGGCATTTTTGTCCTTTCAAGTATATGAAACGGTGGAAGGGACATTTGCCTATACAAAATTAATTCGTAAACCGTTTGCAACAAAAGGTAATACTGAGGGGGCTCCAACCAAATGCCCCTTGTTTTTATGTTAAAGCCCACACTATGGGCATTTTAGTCATAAAATGGTGTAATTGTAGCTAGGGGGAAATATTCAAACTTTAAAAAGGTGAAGGGAAAAGTCATCTCTAAAGGTAAATTATAAGGAAGATCCTCATATTTTTATATATTAGTGGGCATGAACTAGATTTGATTCTAGAGCCCCATAGCTAGGATTACGATACTTCAATTTCAAATATAGGCCCAATCCAGCCCAATTGAATCTGACAAAAAGGGACATAATCATTTCGTATTGGGGTAGGCCCAGGCCTAACTTTTGGGACCAAAGGCAAGCTAGATCAGGGCCCTCCATCAAAACACTACTATTTCCTACTAGTGCCATATAGAGGCGATATTATTTCAAATGACTATTTAGCATTGGAAATTCTTTGGCATATGCAGTACAACCAGTTGTACATATCTATCTAGACAAAGAATAGCGTCATGAACTGAATGGTAAACTTTAGTCAACAAAGAAGCTGCCCCGAAAGCGGTGGAAAAAGAAGACACATGCGATATTTCCTAGCAGATGTGAGAGTGTAGGAGGTGAGTTCTCATCTAGATCTTTCAAGGGAAAAAAAAAAAAAGGTCCTTCCAAAAAAAGATTCTACTTATCCAGACATAACTTTCTATGGTGAGTAGGTGAGGGAAGAATTTGTGCTCCATGATTGTTCTTTCTGTCAAAACTCCTTTTTTCCTCATTTGTTGTTGTTAATTTGAAAATCTTTATAATCATTTTCCTTTGGAAATTCAATGTAGTAAGAACATATAGGGAAAGAAAAGGAAAAACCTTTACATTGCGCAGGCATGTTAATTTCTAAGAGAATCTTATCAAGGCAAAGGCACTGAGAGACCCACCTGTGATACTATTTTCCCAACACTCATTACTCCTCATGAATTGGCACCGGACTCAACAGGGCAATGTTCTGGAATGTATTGGCTAATTTCCTGACCATAGGTTTTCAGGGGTACACATCTGGATCTTTTGGAGGTCCCCTATCTAACCATTCCATTTCCCTCACAGCTTTAAATATAAGCCCCATTTGGCTATCATTATAACTATTCACCCATCCGTGATAAGTTTTCTTAAAATATCAATCCAATAACGGTATGATTTAAAAAAATATATAAAGTTAACACCATATTAGGTTCGAGGTCCAGACCTGAGGTTGGATGACCCATTCATTGATCAGGACCTCGATTTGAATTTCCGCACCATCCAAAAATAAGTTCCATACCTCATTTTTTTTTCCAATCACAGATTTTGGTGGATGTTTGCTGATTACGTGCATTAAAGACGGAAGGCCCCGCCTGAGAATTTCAAAATGGTTAATGAAATGGTCCCCCAAGGTATATTTCCGGGTTCAGCACTTGATTAAACACTACAGATTAGCGATCATAGGTAATGCCAAGTGGGGTTGTAAATGGGGTGCATCAGGCAAAAGGTTGGCCTAATTTAGGACAAATTTAACCCACAAGCCTCGGATCCAAGTAGAGGAGTAATCATTATGTGGACCCATTATTGGTTAGATACAACATTCCTCACATAAAAGAACGGTGCATAGTTGGATAAGAAAGTATCATGATAATGTAATGCCTCACTTAAAACTGAGATTTTGTGCCCACGGAGACTAGAAAAAATGCATCAGAACAAAAAATCTCGTAGCTACACAAAATTCTCCTGAGAATTTATGGCAATAACCTATCACAATAACAAGACATTTCACCACATTTGTTTTGGAAACATCCATTATTCGAAAATACAAAACTTACAATTCTATTACAGAGAGGAAAGCAAACAACTAAGTCACAGAGACACTCCACTCGAGATATCATTTAAATAATTTTGATAAAATAAAGCAACCATATCGTTCACTAACGGTACTTGGAATCCTTCTATCTACTCAAAGTGAGTGAAATGTCAAAATGGCTCCGTATGCTATATTGCCGGCCAGTATCTTCAGTACAATCTTGAGATGTTTCGCATAACAGCTTCTCAGTCTTTTGGTCCCGAACGCTAGGATGATTCTGAAGCCCTCTCAGCCCTTGTAGATCTACCACCACCTCCTTCATTGTGGGTCGCTTTTCTCCCTTAAGTTCCAAGCATCTCAAAGCAAGTTGAGCAATGGCCATAAGCTGTTCTACTGAAGCCTCACTTGGAACCCTCTCCTCTAATACTTGAAAGAGACGATTCTCTTTCATTACACGAACAAAATATGTAGCCAGATTTCTGTCATCATGGGACCTATTCAAGCATACAGCCTTTTCTCCTGTCAAGAGCTCCAGAAGAACCACCCCAAAACTGTACACATCGCTTTTGTCTGTTAATTTACCTGTTTGGAAGCACTCAGGGTCCAAGTATCCCCAGGTTCCATGTACCAATGTGGTTATTTGAGTATGATCAATAGAAACCAACCTTGAAACTCCAAAGTCCGCGACTTTTGCCGTAAAATCATTGTCTACTAGTATATTAGCAGACTTAATATCCCTATGAAAGATTGGCATTGAAGCAGCAGAATGCAAATAAGCAAGTGCCTCTGCTATCTCGGTGGCGATTCTTAGACGATTCTCTAATGAAATTGAAGGAAAATGTCCTGCCTCGTGGATGTGGTGGTATAGGGTTCCATTGGAGATAAATTCATAAACTAGAATAGGGACTTGGTCCTCTAAACAGCATCCCAATAGCTTTACCACATTTCTATGGTTCACCTGGGACAAAATGTCAAGCTCATTGATAAACTGATCAATTTGACTAGCATCAACTAATTTGGATTTTTTAATCGCAACTATTCTGTTGTTGGGTAAAACTCCTTTGTAAACTATACCAAAGCCACCCTGCCCAACAATTGTGCTAGCATTGTAATTATTTGTTGCCCTTTCTAACTCTTTTATGGTGAAGATCTTGAATGCATCACTTCTACGAGTACTGATTTTTTGTTGTAGCATTAGACCTCCATTTTGCTGAAAGAATTTCTCCTTGAGTTTCATGCTCCTTCTTTTCCTCCATAACCAGTATGTCCAAGTACTTGCAATGAGCAGAAATAACAAGCTTAACCCGGTTCCTACATGCACAAATTATGTTGTAAAACGTTAGCTGGATTTATTCTTAAAAGGGGAGAAATAACAATGCATTCAAATTTTAGACTTAATTTGGATAGCTTCACTAATCACGATGCATAGGCGACGTTGTTAGTGAACTTTTATTTTTGTCCAATATTTTTTGTTTAAAGAGAAGTTTCAAAATAGCTCATTTCTCCACTCACCGTAGATTTTCACTTACATTTTCAAATGGTCCATCCCGGCTTTTTTTTGTGTTTTGGTCACTGAAAAAGGAGCTGCAACATGTGATAGCTGAGACGTGGTGGGGTTATTTTAACTACCTGATTCCCGGAAAAAGTTGTGTTTCCAAATGTTTGCAGAATTTCTCATTTGATGCTACATGACATTTCTCCACAGGATTTTTCAGGGGAAACAAAGGAAAACTAGTTTTTTTTTTTTTTTTTTTCTGGACACTGAAAAGGAAGGACTGATTTGGTAGTTCCTCAAGAGTTGCATCTATTGTTTAGATTGTTTATTGCTTGCACAATATCCTATATTGGATCCCACTTTTTTCCTATGGTTGTTTATATCGGTGCTGGATCAACCTAGATTTAGCTCAAGCTTGGAATGAAGAGACTTGATTTTGGCAATATTTTTATATTCGTGGGATTGAACCAGATTTGATTTTAGGGCCCATAGTTAAACAATCTAGGAGTCGATTACTTAAATTCCAGATATATATAGGCCCAACCCAGCCCAATAAATTCGACAAAATTGAACATAATCTTTTCGTATTGGGCTAGGCCAAGGCCTAACTTTTGGTACCAGACGCAGGATATATATATATATTTATTTATTTATTTATTTATCGATCGAGAGAGAGTGAGGAGATTACCTAAAATGACCTTGAGCACCGGAAATTCTTTGAAATCTGCAGTACAACCAGTTCCATTATTCCTTCCATCACCATGGTAACCCTTTCGGCATTTGCAGTGGTAATCCCCTGGCATGTTGATGCACATCTGCTTGCAATTATGAGTCTTCTTATCTTTACACTCATCAATATCTGCAGAGCCATAAAAAAAGGGAATTAATAAGGAGTTGTATAATTTAAGGAGAAGTTGAAAAGCAACGTGTTTCTATTTGGAAAACTTCAAAATATATAGCACTTGACTATTGTCCTAATATTAAATTAAATAAAAGGATTCAACTATTGATGGTACGAAAAGCTCCTTTGAAGTGTTTCTAAGTATTTCATGAATTGCAAATGGGTTTTTCTTACCTTTGCATCCTTCATGGATGTAAGGATTCCCTCTGTAACCAGGAAAGCAGCTGCACAGATATCCGAGGCCAATGATAGAGTTATTGCAGTGGCTATTCTTGCTAACACAAGCATAGTCCGTCTTGTTTTTTATAGCTGCTTCGCATGTCTCATTCTGCGATGCCACCCAGTCGAGCACCACCGGCACTTGTTTATTTCTGTCCAAAAAACTTGTTTTCGAAAGATTAAAGACAGAGAAGTTCAACTTGAAATATTGGTCGACGAGGAAGGCGTAGCTGCATGAATTCCAGCTGAACTCTCTGCTGACGCGACTGATGTCCACTTGAAAGCCTGCGATACCTGGTGGGATGGAGGTCTGGCAACAGCCGATGCCGGTGCAGGAGTAGGGCCCGTTCATGACACAAGCAGTGTCAAAGCAATTCGAAATGCATCCGACTCTGAATTTTCGAGGAGGCGTAAGCTTACTAAATCCCGTCAAGTAAGCCAGGGTGTTGCATCCAACGGCTGTGAATTTATTGCGTGTGCTGGAGAAGGAATAGGGACTTTCGTAAAATGAAATTGGCGTCCCAAAGAAATCGGAATCATTATACGATTTGGAGCGACAATCGTGAATTATCTCCGTTTGGGTTTTCAACTGTCCTTCCAATGAAATGTCCAGCACCTCAAAACCTTGTTCCGCCAGGTAATCCTGCCCCAGAAGTGCTTTTGGGGGTGTAACAGATTCGTCACATGTTATATTGAACCATTCGTTTCTGAAACAGTTGGGATCTCCCATGCCAAACGGAAAAGGAATCTTAATTTTGCCGCATCTCCTTTGGCACTTCATGGAAGAAGAAGAAGAAGATGACGATGATATTGTTGGTAACGATAGGCACCACAAAAACACATGAACAAGCCAGTGCAAAGCCATTCCTCTCTTTCTCTCTCTAGCTATCTATCTCACAGACAGAACAGGTAATGATGTCTTCTACAATACAAAACCCTCATTGATTGAATGGTTAGCTAAGTCAACGAACGAGTCAAGTCTCCTCGATTTAGTCCACGCGGTGGAAGAAGACCAATTGGCAATGGCCCCATGGCAGAAGACCAATGCATGAATCGTGAATGTTCCCAGCAGTGTCGCCTCTAATGTTGCACCTAGTGGGTGATACTTTAAAATTTCTATTATAATTGCGGGGACTTTTTTTTTTTTTTTTTTCAAGGCGAGTACTCATACACACAACCACACATTCACCCAAGTATCTTATCATCATCAGAAATGGTGATGGTTGTGACCTTTCTTTTAGAAGGAAATGGTAGCTTGTACACCACATTGCCATATCCATGTGAACAGTTAGTCAACCTTCCTTTTAATCTTTCCGAAGTGCTTTGTTCGTATAGTTCTTTCTCTAGAAATTGCATTGCTTTTAAATTGAACTGTTGGGTTAAGGCCATGAACAAACATGTTGACATTTCGATGCTTGCTCCAGATTCCGTTCAGCTTTGATGCTTGAAATCCAGACAACCATTGAAAAGATTAACTGTGATTCTGATACCAATACGAACTCAAGCCATTCTTATCAAATGCAGGTGTCTTATACACATTTATCAAAACATTTAATTGCATCTGGATATCAAGTCGTTTGAGTGTTTCTGTGGGAAAAATGATTTTCACTTAAAAGATATTTAGGGCAGCTTGGAAATTGGAATCCACTTGATTTATGACTTTACTATGCCAAATGTTATCAGCCTGACCACCAAGATTAATTTGTGCGGACAAGAAAGAGCAATACCCCAAATTATGTATTTTTTTCAACTTCTGCACCATCTCAACTTTGGAACAGATTAGCCATCCTCTTTGCTAAAATATTCAAACCAACTGTGATTTGGATTCATTTTAAATCCCCCATTAACGGTGAGATACGTTGTCTTCCTTCTTTTTCTATCTGAGACGACGCTACATTCTCAGGCCCAAGCTAACAATAAAGGCTAGTGAGCGTAAAGCTGTAATAATTTCCAATGTCTTGCAGAGAAGCATTGAGGAGTCTCAAAAGAAACAAAATTGGACCAAAGCTTGCAGGCAGGACTTGAATGCAGATATTTTTATATCCACCTTCCCATCACCTCTTCAAGATGGAACTGCACCTTTGGTAAATGCTCTTAAAACTACAGCTGAACAGGATGTTGCTCGTTTTCATTTCCCAGGACACAACAGAGGTCAAGCTGCACCCTCTTCTTTAACCCAACTTATTGGAATACAACCGTTTCTTCATGATCTACCCGAGCTTCCAGAGCTCGACGATTTGTTCTCCCCAAAGGGAGCCATTTTAGATGCACAGAAGAGAGCATCCGATTTGTTTGGTTCTTCCGAAACATGGTTTCTGGTAGGAGGAACCACATGCGGGGTCCATGAAGCAATCATGTCTACTTGTTCACCTGGAGATACACTTATATTACCTCGCAACTCCCATATCTCTGCTATGTCGGGCATGGTCTTATCAGGTGTGATACCGTATTACATATTACCTGAGTACAACTCGCAGTGGAACATTGCTGGTGGAATTACTCCGCCACAGATAAAGAAAGCTATAGAGGACTTTAAGTTGGAAGGTAGAAGTGTATCTGCAGTGCTAATTACTTCAACTTATGAGGGCATCTGTGGCTTGAGCAATATTGTTAAGCTTTGCCATAACTATGGAATTCCAGTCATAGTCGACAAAGCTCATGGGGCACATTTCAGATTTCATCGTCAGATGCCGTGTACTGCCCTTGAGCAAGGTGCTGACATCTTCGAACAGTTCACACACAAGGTCTTCTGTTCACTCACACAGTCGTCAATGCTGCATATGTCAGGAGATATCGTTGATAGGTTAAAAATATGTAGATGCCTCCAGATGCTTCAAAGCACAAGTCCCAGCTATCTGCTTTTGGCATCACTGGATGCCGCAAGAGCTCAGTTAGGTGAAAACCCAGATGCCATTTTTAACAAGTCCATGGAATTGGCTGCTGAAGCGAGAAATCAGATCAAGACAAT
Source organism: Persea americana (assembly GCA_029852735.1). Taxonomy (NCBI): domain Eukaryota; kingdom Viridiplantae; phylum Streptophyta; class Magnoliopsida; order Laurales; family Lauraceae; genus Persea; species Persea americana. The sequence goes on from CM056810.1 coordinate 91,865,152, forward strand.
CCCAGGCATCACAGTCTTGAACATGTTAAACTTCTCCAATTTCCCTGCTATGGACCCTTTACGATTAACTGTTGGTGTGTGGCAGCTTGGGGTATCCAGGTATGAAGCAGATGAGGTCTTATGTGAAGAACATGGTGTCATTTGTGAGGTAGCACTGTAGCAGGCAGGCAATCTCTGACTTTTGCTATCACTTCTCATGAACAGCATATTCAGAGGTTTTTGTTGGGACTTGAGCATTTATCTTCGATGTCCTTGCTGAAGAATGGGTTAGATGAAAGGAGGGTGGAGGATAGTGTATGCACCCTTTGATGATATTACCATGAGCCTGAGTGCTAGAGTGGCCTTCTTTGCCAGAAAGAGAAAAATCAGTAGAGGTCCATAGGAAAATGTCTTGGAGAAATCTGTGGGGAGCTTATTTGTTCATACCCACCTGGAATTCCAGTACTAATACCCGGTGAGATCATTAATTAGAGAGCTTTATCATATCTTCTAGATGTTAGAAAAATTGGCGCTGTGATTAGCGGTGCAGCTGATCCTGAGCTCTCTACCATTGTTGTTTGCAAATAATACATGATTATTGCCAAAATGACATTTAATCTATGGTGTAGTTTTTTCTCTTGTAGACTTTGTTATATCAACTAAAAGCAGTTATATGATAGCCAGACTCAAAAGTGAATTTTGATATCCAGACCATTTATCTGATGAAACTCATTGCAGATAGACCATGTCCGAAAAATAACCAAACTGGAAATCCTAGGCATCTAATGCTCAAATTTTTTTTTAATTAAAAAAAAAAAAAAAAAAAAACCTAGAGCTTTTGCATCCAATGTATTCTTTGAATTTTAACTGTCAGTGTATTTCTTTCCCTTTTGTCTGCTCTCTGTCAATATATGTTTTAGAGTTGTCTGATTAAGAGATTTATGGGGCATCACCTATGTAGGCCAATCTAATAAACAGTCTAGATCATGAAACCATGGCTGCCCATGTACATTTCAATGCCTAAAGTAGTATCAGTATGCATATAATCAGATTGAGAGGATATTATTATTTCTCTTCCAACTTGTACTATTTTCATGGCTCCATGTGGTTTTTTTCCTCCATGACTCTTTTGGATGGGTAAGGAAACAATACTGCTCCCACTTCTGGTTCAAGTAAATTGGACCTGGCTTCAGTCATTTTACTTTTATGATGCTTGTACATAATCAGTGGTTGGAGAGTAGATGCTTATGATTGACCTTTAGAATGAATATTGGAGGCAGGTTTAAGTGTTGGGGGATTCTAATGTGAAATCTGGAGATGCAAGAGCAGGTTGTGAAGCTCTTGATATATTTTGGGTTTTGTGGAACTATAGATCTTCTGCCTGTGTGTGGCTCATGTATTCGTTCATTTGCATTTTCATTGTAAAAAATGTCTCCCTTTTTTTAATGTACTGCAGTATTGTCTCGATGATCTCATAAAATAAAAATCACACTGAGAAACTACAAGATAAATACTTATAAAATCTCTTCTTTTTGTTATTTTAAATTTATTTTAAGGTCAGCAGGTTTCCCCCTAGTGCCATGATGAAACCTAAAAAATATGGAAATTTCTGAAGATGAGAAAGTTCATTAATAAGAGCTGTTACATTTTGTGTGTCTGAAAAGTGGAGGATCAAACCATGGGTTTTGCAGGTACCTAATAAGGAGTAATGGCAAATCTACATTCACTACTTCCAGCTGTGGATGAGCTTGAGTTCAGGGTTGCTAAGCTGCCCATCTCTACAAATCCTAGTCATACAGTCCCATGGTTTGTTCATTTGGATCATTGATCTGATGGGGCTGATCGTGGATATGAAAGCCCTGAAAGTCTTTCCAATATGTGATTGACTGGGTCCTGGGATGATCCAGGCCAAAGTTTGTTCAAGTTTAAACTATTTAGTATTAGTCTTATCGTTTAGTTATTTACCCACACCATGGGACCTAGCCTTGTATAACAACCCTTGTCTCTGTATGGCTTGTTCCCTAAACATCAATGCACCCAACATCAGTTTCTCCAAATTAGGCTTATCCCATCTTGCCACCGCATACTTTTAGGTCATCCCTCACTTTCTGACCTTTGAATAGATTAAAAGGAGCTTTCCTAAGCATTATGAACCAGCCCCAAGTAAACAAAGACTTCTAAAGAGGAGACATAATGGCATCTTTAAATTGTCCCTCTCTCTTTGCATGATCAAATGAGGAGATGGAACCATCTTGAAGCCCATGCTACCATCACCCGTGTGGGCTTGGCACTACATAACTGCTCACCTCTGAGAGGATTAAGGGGAGGTTTCACATATAAACAAAGTCTTCTAATGACGGGACATGATGGCATCTTGCTGATGGTCCCTTTGCATGATCAAAATGAAGGATATGGAGACATTTATTGAGGTCTGCCCATGCTCTCCATCACCCATGTGGGCTTGGCAGTTGGACCATTTTAATGTGCTAAATTTTCTTGTCATTCTGTTACTATTTTAAGAGTCATTGATTAACATGCATGTAAAGTCCATCCTAATTTGTCTTCTCATGGAAAGGGGACACTTTTGGCATGGATGTGCTATGGTTATGTGATGTGTTGGAGAGTCAAAAAGTGTTTGCAAATAGAATAGATTTTAGTGCATCCAAGCCATCCGACATATCAATCTAACTTCCGATCAAGGGTCTTTAATGACAATTAAGACACTCAACAGCACAATCCCTCTTGCCAAACATTTCTCACCTTTTTTTCCTTTTCAAGTTTTTGATCACCTATTCTAAAGTCATATCATGCTTTCAATTTTGATACAGGGATAGTCTTAAGGCATTGAGACTGCTTTTATTGAGCGGTCCAGGCGTCTTTGACACCTCCACCATTGTCTGTATACTGTGATGAAATGACCTACAAGAAAGTTTTAGGATGTTCTAATCCAGCCCTTGAAACAGGTTAGTTGATGCATCTCATATACATGGGACCCCCCTTGCGCTGGTATTTCAACTGTTCATAGGACTTTGGAGTTGTCTAGACGTGACTTTGTTTTAATTATTTTTTAATGATGGCCGAATTTCATCTGCTGAACAATGTTAGAATGATCAGAAATTGGATCCATCGAGGGGCTTAATCCGCTAGCTTCCCGTCCAGTGCAAATTTCTTTTAATTATGAAGCGGTGTAGATGCAACCTCACTGTTTTAGTATTTGAATTACTAGCGGGGTAGTGGCTGGATATTCATTTTCACCTTCCCTTGGATTCATTTTCCATCCGAGGGGAGATGAAAATTCACATTGTTTTCTTATTTTAGTAAGTTTTAGAATAAGGAGTCTTACAATTCCTATATACTCAATTACACGGTGCAAACAAACAGGTCTTAATTTCGTGTGACTAAATGCGTAAGAATTGTAAACTTATATTTCTAAAAAGTGGTTAAAATTGAAGATGAACAAAAAATGGATTTTTAAAAATACCCATAAAATAATCTCTCCTTTAATGAAAAATGAATCAAGTGAAGATGGAAAATGAATACTCAGCCATCACCCTAGTAATTGAAATCCAAGGAAAGTAAGGGTTGCAACTACATCCCACCTTATATCATTCAGCTCACACATAAAATCCTTCACCCTTCACTTCTAATAAACATCCATCGAAACTCATATGACCATGAATTTCTATATATTCTGTATATCTTGCTGATATCATCCTAGTTGGGATCACATTGAACCTCATGTCCTCCATCTTTAGTAGCAATTTTTTAAGAGAACTCGTACACACTGATCTTCCAGGCCCGCAGGTGACCCACCTTGGATAGGAGGCTCTCGAGGATGCTACACTAGGCCAAGATCCCACCACACTAACAGTCCAGATAGGCAAAAGGGGCTGAACACCACGTGTACACAAAGGACTCACCAAACTTCACACATGAGTTTATAACCGTAGAATTCCTCAAGCTTATCAATTACAATTATACATGGAAGCTTCCAAATGTAGCAGAGTAACCAAAAAAAAAAAAAAAATGGAGAAGCCTTCCATACCATCATAACCTATATAATCTCTCCATACACATCATCACCACCGACACTATCTTTATGAATATATATTATCTATCACACCCAAATTCTAACTAAACCTAAGACAAGAACTTCCTCATCTGTAGGGCTAGATCTCCGGGCAGAACAAAGGTGAGTATTTTAATATCCATGCGGCTTTGCTTTGATGTCTGTAACTTACGAAGGCATCAAGTGGGATGATATTATGCTTTGCTTTCATTAATATGCATTCACCATCTTCTTAATTGATTTCAGGCTGCATATTAGTGGTCCATTAACTTCATCAGTGCCACTCCTTTTACACTCATATCCTCTCATGATTTGGCATTATGCTTATTAAATCTTTACTTACTGTTGGATTGAATTTGAATATATAAAGAATGCATGGTTAATGGTCCATTAAACTTTAAAGCCTTAAATAAAGGGCTAGGAAAATTTGTTGGGTCTGATTTTTTGCAGTCACACACCAGTGACAGGGATGCATCTAAGAGTGGTCAGCTCATAAGTGTAAAATGGGTACCTTATCTGGTAGCAATTTGGAAAAAAATCGATAAATGCAATTTTGAAAAAAAAACCAGTAAACACAATTTGGGTAAATGCTAAGGCCATGTATCATATCTAGTTATAATTTGGGGAAAACCAAAATCCACCAATTTGGGTAAATGCTAAGGCAGAGAGAGAGAGAGGAGTTACTGTTGTGGAGTGAGAGAGAGAGAGAGAGAGAGAGAGAGAGAGAGAGAGAGAGAGAGAGAGAAGTGATTTGGGTTTGGCCGTCAGAGATGAAGAGAGAAAGAAAGAGAGAGAGGGGGGGGGAGAGAGAGAGACCTATTTGGAGAGAGTAGCCAGCCGGAGCAAGACTTTTTTTATGCTTCCAAGTTGCAGCTACCTAGGAGAAAGGGTAGAAGAGGAGCATCCAGGGCAAGAAATCGAGAGGAGAGAGAGAAACGTTCTCATGGCAAAAATCCCATGTGAAGAAACATAGTTTAATACCTCTCCCTCTATTGATGATTTATTCAATGGGGGGAGGTCAGATCGGAAAATTCCATGATCAAATTGATTTTGAAAATCTCCAGTGCCAAAAATCCTCTGCAAAGAAAATTATCCAAATCTGAGTTTTCCTTAATTCCGAGAAAAAGTGGAGAGAATCCTCTCAGTGGGTGCCTACCAAACATGCTCTAAAAGAAAGCTGTTAATGCCATAGCGAAAGCTTCTCCTTCCACATCGCTTCTCTTTCCACATCCCTTCTCTTTTCAAAACTTCTCTCTGCTCACCCCATTATTCCCAAAATACCCTTCTCTCCCTTCTCAGTTCACTCCCCTTCTTGGCTTCTTGCTCCCCTCTCCCTCTTCCTGCAGTTGCCCGCTGCCCTCCCTCCCTCCCTCCCTCCCCTCCCTCTTACTCTTTCTCCTATCCTCTCTCTCCCTCCTTCTCCCTCCCCCTCCCCCTCCCCCTCCCTCTCTCTCTCTCTCCCTTCCTGTCCCTCCCCCCCTCTGGCGTTGTTGCCGAAGGGGAAGACACACCGCCGGAGGAGACAATGGTGGCTAGGCTGAGGGGTTAGGGTCGGGGTGGGGGTGGGGGTGGGGGAGTGTAGAAAGAAGAGGGTTGGGGTAGATATCCTTTTAGGTAAATTTATACAAGGATATATTGGTCATGAAAAAAAGGGCTGTGACATGAGAAGCTCTGGCTGTGGCATTAGCAGCTCTCATCTTAAAATAGTTCCGAGTAACTCTTTCTCTAACTAGGCTTCCTTGATAAAGGAGTGATGGCACAAATCTGCACTGGTGCATTTGTAGAAGAGTGTAATTCCAAATGAATAACTAAACTTTACCTGTTGGATCTTGTTTATAGTTGAGCCATGAGCCTAATACTTCACAGGCTTTTGGGCCTGAAATTCAAACACGACATAGCCCTGGCCGGAGCCAAGATCCGGCGGACTACAATATTATGCGCTCCTGCGAGATACTTGCAACTTCAAGACGGATTAAAATGAACGGACGGAAAGATCCATTCACCCAAAACGGGTAATGGCTTCTTCTTCTCGTATCATGCTCCTGGCGGCGTAACCTAGAAAACCCTCGTGCTTCCCGCTAATGTGCGCATAGCTGTTGTACTTGTTGCTGCCCTCTTTTCCTCAGTGGTCTTGCCACGGCTTCTGCTACCACTCGTTTTTTGCAAAATGTAAGCTTCAAATCACTTCTTCATCTTCTTCTTCAGATTCGAGTGGTAACTAAAAGAACATTTCCTTGTATATGAAAGGGAATTAGCTCGGGTTGGGTCAATTCGCGGCACTGTGGACGGTTTGGAGGGAATCTTCGTCTTTTCCATGTGAGTACTTTTCATTGGTTTTCGTCCTCTTGTTAGATTGCATTTCTCTGATTAGTATGTACGAAACTGTGATGGTTTTTAAATATTGTGGAAACTAGAATACCCCCTTGTATTTTAAGCCAAGAATTCGTGAAATCTAACTATATGGACACTTGCCATCTTGATAGGGTCAGTGGGTGATTAGCCATTTAACAAAAATCAGCCCAATTAGGCATTTCTATGCACAAGGTCTAAGGTGATGATATGGGCATTTGAAATTATTCCATTTTGTTCTGTTTATGGTTTGCAGCTGACTTATTTAATTAGATGGAGAATATTCAATTTGAGTGCACTGTTATATAATGACAACAATCCCAATATGAATTGGTGTTGGGTTTATCACGCCCTATCTATGGGTGGGGGAAGCTTGCATTGGGACTTTTGCATTAGATGGTAACAGTCAATGCACTTGCTTCGTCCACTTGCTTCCATCAATTTGGGTGTGTTGTTATAAATTGATTCTAAGGAATGTGAGAATTCCAATGCAAAGTTCAAATACGGTTTAAACCAAAATGTTAATTTGAATTTCATTTGGGGATTCCCTGTTCCCGCCCACTATCCATGGATGGTGAAAGACTGGATTGTTTGTATTTTATTGTTAGATGGTTAAAATCAACATGTGGACCCTTGGTTCAATGAGTTTAAGTTTAGTGCTGCCAATTAATTTTGTGGGATGTGTATATGACATATCTATGCGTATCTGTATAGGATTCTAACTCACTCCTGAAATCCGAGTTCGAAGTCTCTCCTCTAACGTTTGAAAGAGACGATTCTCTTTCTTTGCATGAAAAAAACACATAGCTAGATTTCTGACTTCCAGGGACCTATTCAGAGATACAGCCTTCTCTCCTGAAGAAGCACAGAAGAGAGCATCCAAGTTGTTTGGTTCTACCGAAATATGGTTTCTCGTTGGAGGAACCACCTGTGGGGTCCATGCAGCAATCGTAGCTACTTGCTTACTTGGAGAAACACTTGTTCTACCTCGCAACTCCCGTATCTCTCCTATATCTGACATTGCCTTGTTAAGTCTGATACCATATTACATAATACCTGAGCACAATTCGCAATGGGACGTTGATGGTGGAATTAACTATTACAGATTAAAAAAGCTATATAGGACTTGGAGTTGGAAGGCAGAAGTGTAGGCTGTGTAGCTGCAGGGCTGGGTACTTCACCAACTTATGAGGGTATCTGCAGTGAGTTGAGAAAGATAATTAAGCTTTGCCATAGCTATAGAATTCCTCTCAAAGTTGAGAAGCCCATGGGGCCCATGTACTGCCTTTGAGCAAGGTGCTGACATCATCGTGCAGTCCACAGACAAAGTCTTATGTTCATTCACACAGTCATCAATCCTACATGTCAGGAGACATTGTTGACAGGGAAAGAATATGTAGATGCCTTCTGTCCAGAAGCTTCAAAGCACAAACCCCAGCTATCTGCTTTTGGTGTCACTGGATGCCGCAAGAGCTCAGCTGGGTGAAAACCTAGATATATACCACTTCCAACAAATCCATGGAATTGGCTGCCCAAGCGAGAAATCAGCCCAAGACAATCCCAGGCATCCCAATCTTAAACATATTAAACTTCTAAAATTTCCCTGCAATGGACCCTTTATGATCAACTGTTGGTGTGTGGCAGATTGGGCTATCATGGTATGAAGCAGATGAGATCTTATGTGAAGAATATGGTGTCATTTGTGAGGAAGGAGGCAGGTAATCTCCGACCTTTTTTTTCTCACTTTATGGATGCGTAGACAACATATTCAGAGGCTTGTGTTGACATTTTTTTTTATCACTTTATGGATGCGTAGACAGCATATTCAGAGGCTTGTGCTGCGTTGCGATGTCCTTGCAAAAGTATGAGTTAGAGATTAGGTGGGCAGAGAATAATGTGTGTGCACCCTTTGATGATATTAGCATGAAATCAATATAGGGGAATGCCTTGGAGAAATCCGTGGGGACCTTATCTGTTCATACCCACCTGGGATTCCAGCACTAATACCTGGTGAGATCATTACCGAGAGGGCTTAATCTCCTAGATGTTGGAAAAATTGGTGCCGTCGATATAAATGGTGCAGCTGATCCTCAGCTATGTACCATTGGAAGAGGCCCACACACCCTTGAAAGAGGAGAGGCAAAACAGGAAAAAGGCCCACAGTAAGGACAAAATCCAAAGCACATTAGCCCATGAAAGGAGAAAAGGTGCAATATGGCTCGATTGCAAGCAACATAAAAATAAAAAGAATAAATTACTAGAATACAATTATCTTTTATTATAGTTGGAAATGGAAGGCGGGTGTAGACTTTTTGAAAAAAATTAGATGATGCTAAAGATCCAGATGAGGTTGCCTACATCTTGAACGCAGTTAATCTTGGTAGGGAGTGCCCGATTGGCATGGCCAGGTCTTGATATTTACCTCAAATGATTTCTCTCGAAGGAAGACAAACATAATATACTCGTAGAGTGTTGCTATGGAGAACAGGAGTCATGTCTCCAACATTGTTGTGAACTGCTATATCCATTGAACCTGAGCTTCTGAGACACTAATCTCAGGCATATTCCATTGGAAGCGAATTCATTTGGGAAAGATTACCCTAAGTAGATGACTGCTGTAGAATATATCAGCATTAGCATCAGCCATTTAAATTCATTATTTTTATTAGTCGACTTTAATAAGTCTTCCAGGACCCTATTGTCAACTGCTTAGCTTTTGTAAGATGTCTGGCTGCGGTAACTGGTAGTAGCTTATCTAAGTTTTTTTTATCACGACAATTGATAATGGATGGTTACCTATGTTAATATCAAAGGCTGAGAAGCAGTTTCAATGAGAATAGGCATTGCTTTGGCTGCTATGTTTCTCATTTTTAAAAATTTTTTTATGGGAAACCCTCCTTGTAAGGACTTCCTACAAAAGAACCAAGAGACCTACACAATTTCAACCAGCGCTCCTGTCTCTCAGCTCTTTACAACTGCACCAGTGCAAGCATGGGGGGTGGGGGGGGGGGGGCGGGGCAGGGTTGTTTTGGGGGTGTGTTGTCCACACAAAAATGCACATTTGGAGATAGAGTGGGGGTGGGTGGGGGGTGGTGTGTCCACACAAAAATGCACATTTCGAGATAGGCTTTTCACAATAGAGAGGAAATAGGAGTCCAATTAAAGGGAGGGTAAAAATTGAGATTTTGTGCCCACGGAATAAAAAAATTGCATCAAAACACAGAATCGTGTTGCTACACAACATTCTCCAAAGAATTCATGGCTGTAGCCTATCACAAGAACAAGACATTTACCACATTTGCTTCTGAAATATCCATTACCTGGTAATACAAGACTTACAATTCTAAGAAGTGATACAAGCAAAGAACTAAGAAGAAGAAAAGTTACTCAGACACCCTACTCAAGATAGCATTTAAATTTCTACAAAAAAAAAAGAGAAATAAAAAAGATAGTATTTAAATAATCCTGATGAATTCTAGCAACACTACTGTTCACTAATGGTACTCAGAACCCTTCTATCTGCTCAAAGTGAGTGAAATGTCAAAATGGCTCTTTGTGCTATATTGCCCGCCAGCATGGTCAGCACAATCTTGGGATGTTTCACACAACAACCTTTCACTCTCCAGGCCATGAACCCAACGATGGTCCGGAAACCCTCTAAGCTCTTGTAGACCCACCACCACCTCCTTCACCATGGGTCGCTCTTCTCCTTAAGTTTCAAGCATCTCTTGGCAAGCTGGGCGATAGCCATGAGTTTTTTACTGAAGCCACACTTCGAACCCTCTCCTGTAACATTTGAAAGAGATGATTCTCTTTCATCGCATGAACAAAATACATAGCTAGATTTCAATCTTTTATGGACCTATTCAACGATACAGCCCTCTCTCTTGTTAAGAACTCCAAAAGAACAACGCAAAAAATATACACATCACTTTTGTCTGTTAATTTACTAGTTTGAAAGCACTTCGGACCTAAGTATCCCCATGTTCCCTACACCAATGTAGTTATTTGAGTATGATCAATAGGAACCAATCTTGAAAATCCAAAGTCAGCCACTTTAGCCGTAAAAATGTTGTCTAAGAGTATGTTAGCAGACTTGGCATCTCTATGGAAGACTGGCATCGAAGCGGCAGAATGCAAATAGGCGAGTGCCTCTGCTATCTCAGCGGTGATTCTTAAGCAATTTTCTAATGAGATTGAAGGACAATATCCCGCCTCGTGGATGTGATGGTAGAGGGTTCCATTGGAGATAAATTCATAAATTAAAATAGGAACTTGGTCCTCTAAACAACATCCCAAGAGCTTTACCACATTTCTATGGTTGATTTGAGACAAAATGTCAAGCTCATTGATAAACTGATCAATTTGACCCGCATCAACTAATTTGGATTCTTTAATGGCAACTATCTTATTGTTTGATAAAACTCCTTTGTAAACTAGACCAAAGCCTCCTTGTCCAACAATTGTGCTAGAATGGTAATTATTGGTTGCCCTTTCTAACTCTTTTATGGTGAATATCTTGCATGAATCCCCTCTACGAGCATTGATTTTTTTTTTTTTCTGTAGCACTAAACCTCCATTTTTCTGTAAGAACTTCTCCTTGAGTTTCATGCTCCTCCTTTTCCTCCATAACCAATATGTCCATGAACTTGCAATTAATAGAAATAGCAAGCATAAGCCAGTTCCTTACATGCACAAATTAAGCTGTAAAGAATTAGTTGGATTTATTTTTGAAAGGGAAGAAATAACCATGCATTTAGAATTACACTTAATTTGGAAAACCTCACTAATCAATGTGCATAGTCGATGTTGTTGGTCAACTTTTATTTTATGTTTAAAGAGAAGTTTCAAAATAGCTCATTTCTCCACTCAGTGTAGAAGTTCACATTCATTTTGAAATATTCCTTAAAAAAGAAGGAACGGTCTATGCAGAGGCGGTGGAAGCCACAGTTCTTGGAGTCTAAGAGCATCTCCAAGAGAGGTGTTAAAATTGGAGATGCTTTATTGAAAATGAAGGTTATGTGGCAAATTGACCATTTACAATTTGACATCTTTGTTGAAGTAAACTCCACCCCATATGTCAAATGTAATATTTTATCATTATTTTTATCTTACGTCTTTTATATATTAAACTCAACTCATCCACAATAGTCCATTTGGAATAAAATAATGCAAAATATAATTTGACATTTCACTTTTTCACATGCCAAATTTGGCATAGCACTCCCATATGCCAAATGCCACCTCATTTTTGGCATAGCTGTTGGAGCAAAAATCCATGCCAAAATTCCTATGTGGCATGTACACCTTGGATTTGACATCACTCTTGTAGATGCTCTAAGCTCCTAGGTACGAAATGATTTTTGCGAATTCGTGAAAAAGTAGGCACCTTTGGCTTTCCTTTTTTTTTTTTTTTTTTTTTTTTTTAAAGAAATGAATGGTTAGCTTAGTCAACGAACAAGTCTCCTCCACTTAAGTTTACAGGTTGGGGTGTTCATGGCCTAAGGCATATCCAAGCCCAGATGGCTTCAGAAACACTGGTCCAGCCAGGCCCAAGCCCGACAATGGACATAAAAGTTGGGTCCTAGCCTGCCCAATTAATCAATCGTGCTGGGATGAACCAAGCTCTTTTATCACTTTTATGGGCATTTGATCAATTGTTTGGACTAATTAAATTAAATTACATGCATTCCTTATACAGGCTAGGTCGGTCCGGGCTTTGGACTTTCTATAACTTAATTCAAGCTCAGCCAAATAATTAAACGGGCTCTAATTATGTATCCAAGCCTGGGCGAAAGAGGGCTGGCCCAGAATCGAGCCCGGGCTGGCCTGGCCCATGAACACCCCTACGGACGGATGGAAGACGACCAACGAAACAACCCTATGCAATGCTTTTTGGTTTTTTGAGAACTGATTGGGTTGGCTTAGTCAATGAACAAGTCGAGTCTCCTGACTCTCCTCGGTTTAGTGCACGCGGTGGAAGAAGACCAGTTGGCAATGGCCCCATGTTCCACCAGTTTCGCTTCTAAAGTTGTCACCACGTGGGTGATACTTCAAAATTTCTAATGTAATTGCAGGGACTATTTTTTCAAAGTTGAGTACTCAATGTTTCTAAAGTTGGTCCGGTCCTCTGCCAGTGTATCTGAAGTTGGGGTGGGCCTGGATTTGCTTTAATCCATCCCATAAACACCCCTATTATGAGTCTCAGTTGATATATCTAGCTAGATCAATAAATGGTTTGAATCTGGCGTTGAGATTCTTACTTTTCAACTAGCCACCCCCACAAACATAAGCTCAACAAGAACCCAACACATTTATTAAACAGTTTGAAAATATCAACTTGATTCCAACTTAAGTTAAAATGGCCAACTCAAACTCCTAACTAACAAGTCTAGATTTGGGTGGTAGGTTATTGTATAATTAGGTATCTTGGAGGGTTGCATGGTAAGAGCAAATTCAATCTGAAGTCTGAACCCAACCATTTAGCAATCAAGTAAATAAAGTCAACCCAAAATACACCTTAAAAAAAACAAAACAAAAAAAGATTCCAACTTCAACCCGAAATTGCAGTGTCAGGTTCGGGTTGCGTTGGTGGTCGTGTTAGCAAATGCTACCCCTGTAGATGAGAATAAATTTTTAAAAGCCAGATTGGACCTGCAGGTTGATCCTGGGCCACCCCGAGCGGGTTCCTTAACTAAAAACCGATCTGGCTTGATCGAAGCCAGGACAATGGTAAAACATTGTTCAAGCACGGTTTTAAAAAAAAAGAAAAAAAAAAAAAACACTAGTCAAATAATTGAAAACCAATGGTTGAATAGGACCTACAATAATCATTTCAAATTAAATTTTATGTCTAATCAGTTGTTACGGTAAAGTTGAACATGATTAAACCTTTATTTACTTACGAGGTTATTTCTGAGTTCTTTGATTCAACAAGATTAATTCCATAAGTTAGTGTCTGCAAAATCCATATAAATGTACGGCAGGTAAATTTGAAACGCTCCTCACGCAAGATGTAGGGAGCGAATTGCATATCGGATTCAACATAGCCGTTGCAGTTACAAAATACGTTATGCTAGAATCAACGAAGGATGACTTGATTTGAAAACAAGTGAAAATTTCAAAGGAGGAAAAAAACGATCGCGATGCCAACTGGCACGTGGTACGTGTCAGCTTGTGGCACGGTCCAAGACGAAAGCATGACTGTTTGGCGGGGGCCCAGGTGCAGATTTCTAAAGAAAGAAAATTGCAGGGAGCAGGTGGATGAAATTCCAATTTTAATTAAGGGATTTGATCAGGTGAGAAGTGATCTGACCAACATTGTGCGAAGTTGGCTCTTGACCGTTGGATGCATAAGTTTATCCAACGGTGCAGGCGTAGCATATTTAAAGGCCTAAAATTTGGGAAAGACAGCCCATTCCCCACTTTGCCGCTCGTCTCTTTCCAGAGATGAAACAATCCCTATTTTTCACTGCTCTTTGGTCTCTCACTCTCTTTTAATTTATCTCTTCTTCTACTATCTACTGTCACTCACAAATGGATGGCTCCCATCCCATTCTCCTTCCAGGTTAATCCCTTCCTTTCTCATTCTCTATCTCTCCCTTCCTTTCTCATTCTCTATCTCTCCCTCAGGCTCTCTCTCTCCCCAAATCGTTTACAAGGGATTTCTAGACTGCAATCATCGAGTGAGTGCAATTTGGCCTTGTCCAAGCCACTATGAAAATGCAATTGGGTTTTAGGCTGCTATGGTTAAGGCATGAGTTCTCATGATGTACAAATCAGTTTTGGCGTGAGCAGGTACCGAATAAAACTCATACAGGCAACCCACCCACATACAGGCAAAGTTGACTATTTTTTCAAAGTTTCGGTCAGTGTAGACTATTTTTTCCACATGACTTTTAAGGGGACATAGAGGCTCTTTTTTTTGGAAAAGAGATGGTAGGTCCTCAGGAGTTGCATCTGTTGTTTTGATAATCCACATGATGAGATATTTCTTAGCAGATGTGAGAGTGAGGTGAGTTCACATCTAAAAAAAAATCTTTTCAATAAAAATAAAAAAATTCTACTTATCTAGATGAACTTTCTATGGTGATGAGGGAAGAATTTGTGCTTCATGATTGTTCTTTCTGTCTAAACTCCTTTTTTCCTCATTTGATGTTGTTAATGTGAAAATCTTTATAATTATTTTCCTTTGGAAATTCAATGTAGTAAGAATATATATAAGGAAAGAAACGGAAAAACCTTTAGGGGTCGTTTTTTTTTTACGCGTGGGATATGTAAATACAATTTACACATGTAAATGATGAATATTCAAATTTTAAGTATGTAACGTTTACACATGCGTTTCTTTTTACAACGCTTGTTTAATAACACTATTTTCGCATCATTTACACATGCGATTCATTTTTCTATGTTTGTTTTAATGATATGTGTATATGTATTAAACAATTTTGTAAATGATACTTATTGATCATTAAATTATATTCTACTATAATGATATGAAAAGGAGACAAAAAAAATGACTAATTAATATCAAAGTTTCCATTTGCATTTTCGATCCTTAAAAAAGAACATGTCTTTCAACATGAAATATATTTTTCAAAAATATACATTTCTATCAATGATCACCTTAAAAAAAAAAAAAAAAGCATTTTAACATGTTTGGTTAAGGTAATCATAGTCTGATGAAAAAGAAAATATAATTATTATTAATATTCTTATTAATTAATATTTAGTTCAATATTATCTTAATTCATTATTCAATTTGCATAAAACTTAATCCATGCATCTCACCAGCTTTATGTTAATATTAATCAACTATAGAAATAGATTTTATTAACAAAAAGATTTATAGCAAGGCAAGAGAGAGAAATAAGGGTTACCTTCATAAAAGGGGATAAGATGCAGGGAGGGTTTTCATTAATAGGTTTAATTGGTTTTGATGCATCTTTTATTATTATTTTGTAAATGCGTTGGAGTAGGATTTCGAACCCAGAACCTCTTTGATGGAAATGCCTATTTTATTATTATTTTTCTAAATGCGTTAGAGTGGGATTCGAACCCAAAACCCCTTTGACGGAAATTGCCTCAAAACAAAACCATCCGCCTCCAACGGGTATTCTTTGAAATCACATGTAACTTAGTATTCTCTTTTCCCACCTGAACAGGTATTCAAATCTTTGTGTGAAAATGTGCTCATTTTCACATCATTTACGCATCTGATTTACACACAAAATGCGTAAATACTTATATATAGACAAACATGATTGATGCGTAAATATTACGCATATTCACCATTTACATACGTAAATGGGTGTAGACAAACGACCCCTTACACTGCGCATGCATGTAAATTTCTTATAGAATCTTATCAAGCGTAGGCCCTTTTTGATGTGGTGCATGGGCAAAGGCACTGAGAGACCCACCTGTGATACTATTTTTCCAACACTCATTACCTCTCATGAATTGGCACTGGGCTCAATAGGGAATTCATCTAGAACGTATTGGCTAATTTCCTGACCATAGGTTTTCAGGGGTGCACATGATCTGGATCTTTTGGAGGTCCCCTATCTAACCATTCGATTTCCCTCTCAGCTTGAAATATAAGCCCCATTGGGCTATCATTATAACTTTCTACTTTGAAATTTTGACCTTATGCATGGTCACCCTATGAATATATCTGTCAACAATATCAAACATAAAAAATCTCCCTAGTAGTACTCCATACTGTAAGTATTCTGTATCAAAGGTTTAAATGCCCAAATTATTGCAATATAACAAAGAAATTCTGTGATATCTACAGAAGTTTTGCGATATCACAAAATTACTTTGCAAGATTTTGCATAGTATACTTATATACGGGGCCCACCTTGTGTTAAGTCATATGATATTAGCCAATGCTTACTCAACTTTGGTTAGAGCTTTTAACACTTTGGGAATAGACGATAAATATGACCCAAGTTGGTTGGAACTTGCCACATTTAGGAACAAATGATAGGTATGACCTACTTATGATGAATGTATGATGAATATGTTCCACTTATAGTTGATGTCACTGTAAAAAGAAAAAAAAAAATGATTCGAAAAGGTTTTTAGGCTTTGTATGAATCCGCATCTTTGTATTTCACGAGCATGTGTGGGGCTTACCGCTTACCACATCATTGCTCTTCCACCATGTACATCTTTAGATCTCCATTCTACTCGTTCACCCATCTGTGACAAGTTTTCTTAAAATATCAAACCAATAACGATAAGTAGAGTAATCATTATGTGGACCCATTATTGGTTAGATACAACATTCCTCACATAAAAGAACGGGGCATAGTTGGATAAAAAAGTGTCATGATAATGTAAGGCCTCATTTAAAATTGAGATTTTGCGCCTACAGAGAATATAAAATATGCGTCGAAACACAGAATCACGTAGCTACACAACCTTCTCCTGAGAATTTATGGCTGTAACCTATCACAATAACAAGACATTTCACCACATTTGTTTTGGAAACATCCATTATTTGAAAATACAAAACTTACAATTCTATTACAGAGAGGAAAGCAAACAACTAAGAAGAAAAGTTACAGAGACACTCTCCTCGAGATATCATTTAACTAATCTTGATAACATATAGCAACCATATTGTTCGCTATCCTTCTATTTACTCAAAGTGAGTGAAATGTCAAAATGTTCACTTATGCTATTTTGCCCACCAGCATCTTCAGTACAACCTTGAGATGTTTCGCATAACAACTTCTCAGTCTCTTGGTCATGAACGCTAGGATGGTTCTGAAGCCCTCTCAGCCCTTGTAGATCTACCACCACCTCCTTCATTGTGGGTCGCTTTTCTCCCTTAAGTTTCAAGCATCTCAAAGCAAGTTGAGCAATGGCCATAAGTTGTTCTACTGAAGCCTCACCTCGAACCCTCTCATTTAACACTTGAAAGAGACGGTTCTCTTTCATTACATGAACAAAATATGTAGCCAAATTTCTGTCATCACGGGACCTATTCAAGCATACAACCTTCTCTCCTGTCAAGAGCTCCAGAAGAACCACCCCAAAACTGTATACATCACTTTTTTCTGTTAATTTACCTGTTTGGAGGCACTCTGGGTCCAAGTATCCCCAGGTTCCATGCACCAATGTGGTTATTTGAGTATGATCAATTGGAACCAACCTTGAAACTCCAAAGTCAGCAACTTTGGCAGTGAAATTATTGTCTACTAGTATGTTAGCAGACTTAATATCCCTATGAAATATTGGCATTGAAGCAGAAGAATGCAAATAAGCAAGTGCCTCTGCTATCTCGGTGGCGATTCTTAAACGATTCTCTAATGAAATTGAAGGAAAATGTCCCTCCTGGTGGATGTGTTGGTGTAGGGTTCCATTGGAGATAAATTCATAAACTAGAATCGGGACTTGGTCCTCTAAACAGCATCCCAAGAGCTTTACCACATTTCTATGGTTCACCTGGGACAAAATGTCAAGCTCATTGATAAACTCGTCAATTTGACTAGCATCAACTAATTTGGATTTTTTAATGGCAACTATTCTGTTGTTGGGTAAAACTCCTTTGTAAACTATACCAGAGCCACCCTGCCCAACAATTGTGCTAGCATCGTAATTATTTGTTGCCCTTTCTAACTCTTCTATGGTGAAGATTTTGAATGTTTCACTTCTACGAGTACTGATTTTTTGTTGTAACATTAGACCTCCATTTTGCTGAAAGAATTTCTCCTTGAGTTTCATGCTTCTTCTTTTCCTCCATAACCAGTATGTCCAAGTACTTGCAATGAGTAGAAATAACAAGCTTAGGCCAGTTCCTACGCGCACAAATTATGTTGTATAACGTTAGCTGGATTTGTTTTTGAAACGGGAGAAACAACCATCCATTCAGAATTAGACTTAATTTGGAAAGCCTCACTAATTACTGTGCATAGGCGATGTTGTTAGTGAACTTTTATTGTTGTCCATTATTTTTTGTTCATAGAGGAGTTATAAAATAGCTAATTTCTCCACTCAGTGCTATGTTCACATTCATTTTGAAATGGTCCTTAAAATGAAGGAACCGTCCGTGCAGAGGCCGTGGAAGCCATGGTTCTTGGAGTCTTACCTCCTGGCTCCTAGTTAGGAAATGGTTTTTACGAATTCGTGAAAAAGTAAGCACCTTTGGCTTTTTGTGTTTTGGTCACTGAAAAGGAGAAATGCTGAAATGTAGGTGCTTATTTCAACTGCCTGTTTCCGGGAAAAAGTTGTGTTTCCAAGGGTCTGCAGAATTTCTCATGTGATGCAACAGGACGTTTTTCCACAGGACCCTTGGAAGGCGGGGTTTTTTTTTTTTTTTTTTTTGGGTGAAGAGGATGGTAGTTGCTCAGGAGTTGCTTGCCTTCTCTTGATTGGATACTTTCTTGCTTGTTTGGCAAGTCTACCGGTAGAGTCAAGTAAGGTAAAGCCCATTTATCTATAAAAGAAAAAAAAAAGTCTCATCAAAATTACTTTAATTCAAAATTTCCATCATATTTTTTCAAAAAAAAAGTGAAAAAATATAACATCCTTTCTCCACTAAAAAAAAAACCTCCACAATCAATACAAAACTACAAAAAAGATTCTATAATAAAAAAAATAAAAATAAAATACAATCATATTTCACTTATATTTTATTATTTCTTTAAAATAATATTTACTTCACTCATCTCCATTAATAAAGCCGCCAAACAGCCCCTTAAACTCGTACATAGATCCCATGTTGTACCCCACTTTTTTCCTATCGTTGTTTATTCCGGTGTTGGGTCAACCTAGTTTTAGCAAAATTTTGGAATGCAGAGGTTTGATTTCGGAAATATTTTTATATTCGAGGGCATGAACCAGATTTGATTTTAGGGCCCGCCCCCATTGCTAAAAAAGATAGGACTAGGAAATTTAAATTCCAAAAAGGGACATAAACAACGCAGCCCAATGAATTAATTTAACAAAAAAGGACAAAATCATTTTGTACCCAGTCCTAACTTTTGGACCAAAGGCAGTCTAAATCAGGGGCCTCCATCAAAACAATACTATTTCCTACCAGTGCTATATAGAGACGATATTAATTACCTAGAATGACGTTGAGAACTGGGAATTCTTTGGCATCTGCAGTACAACCAGTTCCGTTATTCCAACCATCACCATGGTAACCCTTGCTGCATTTGCAGTGGTAATACCCTGGCATGTTGATGCACGTCTGCTTGCAATTGTGGGTCTTTCTATCTTCACACTCATCAATATCTGCATAGCCATCAAAAATAGGAATTAGTAAGGAGCTCTACAAAAGGACAAGTTGAAAACTACTGATTTCCATTCTGAAACTTCGCAATAGCCCTTGCGTGTTGTCGTAACTCCTAATATTATTAAATGAAAGGATTCATTGAAATGATATTACGAAAAGGTCTTTTGAAGCGTTCTTGTGGCGTCTTTCAAATTCAAGGAGGTTCTTCTTACCTCGGCATCCTCCATGTACATAAGGATTCCCTTGGTGACCAGCAGAGCAGCTGCAACGATATCCGGGGCCATTGGTCGAGTCAGAGCATTCGCTATTCTCGCTGAGACAAGCATATGTCGTTAAGTTTCTTGTAGCTTCTTGGCATGTCTCCTTCCACACCACAACCCAATCGAGCACCACTGGCACTTGTCCATTAATTCTATCCCGAAAATTAGTATGGGAGAGATCAGAGACGGAGAAGTTTAAGTTGAAGTCTTGGTCGACAAAGAAGGCGTAGCTGCATGGATTGAAGCTCCACACGTCTGTATGGTTTTTGAAGCTCTCGATGTCCACACGAAACACCTTGAGATCTGCTGGGATGACAGACTGACAACAGCCGATGCCCGTGCAGGATCCGTTTATGACACTAGTAGTGTTCCAGCATGATGATATGCACCCAAATCTGAAGTCAAGCGCGCTCAAATTCAGAAAGGGGTGACCATTCACGTAGGCCTGGGTATCGCATCCTATGGCTGTGAATTTGTTGCGTGTGTTGGAGAAGGTATAAGGACTTCCATGAATATTGAAGTTAAAGCCCGAGGCATAGTCCGTTCTATTTCCCGATTCGGAGTAGCAATCCAAGCCTATGGGGAATTTGATTCTTAACTGTCCTTGTAATGATATGTCCAACACCTCTTGACCCCACAGGAGTGCTTTTGGGGGTGTAAAAGATTCATTGCATGTTATGTTGAACCCGTATCTAAAACAGGTGGGATCTTTTCCTATGCCAAAGGGGTAAGGAATGTTAATCTTTCCGCAGCTGCTTTGGCACTTCATGGAAGAAGAAGAAGACGATGATGATATTGTTACTAGCGATAGGCACCACAAAAACACTTGAACAAGCCAGTGCAAAGCCATCTCTCTCTCTCTCTCGCTATCTATCTCACAGACAGAAGAGGGAATGGTGTCTTATGCAATACAAAACTAGCTATCTATCTCACAGACAGAAGAGGGAATGGTGTCTTATGCAATACAAAACCATCATTGGAACAAGTCAAGTCTCCTCCACGTAAGTGTACTGTTGGAAAAAAAACAAAGGAGACAGCCCCATGAAATGTTTTTTTTTTTTTTTTAGCTTTTTCTATATACCCCCTAAGGTTTATAGGATTTGTAAATAGGCCCATGAGGTTTTGGTATTTGCAAATAGGCCCCTACATTTTCATTTTTATACCTTTTGTGTCACCAAAATCAATAGTCTTCCAACCATTATAGGTTTTTATTTTAGAGCAAAATGACACTTTGGTCCATCTCTCTTAACCTTATATGCATAATTTCAAAAGCTTGGACTCAATTTTTCTTATAAACCATGTAACATTAACATTTGCACTTAGTGAGAGAGAATAACTCTACATAAATTCATTTCTTATCAATACATAGCTCGTTTCATTAAATCCAAATTGATCACGATGACAATTAACACTTGTACTTATACCGGTTATAATTTATCCAATCTATACATGACCTACCATTCAATTAATGAAAGTTTTAAAATGCATGATTACGCTTCATGTATAAGGGGTGTAGAAGAAATATTAGGGAATGGATAAATATAAAAGAAATATTAATTTTGAGAACTTAAAAGGGGGGTAGTGTTCGGCTCTATGTAAAAGAAATATGAGGGGAAGGGGCAAATGTATATATATATATATATATATATTAGTTGCTGTAATTTTTTTTTTTATTTTATTATTTTTTTTGGGTGGTGGGGGGTGTTGATTTTAAAATTTTCCAGAATGGGTGTGGACTTCAATCCCAAGGCCCTTATACTTGAGTCCACCCCTGGTCATATACTTGAGAGAGTTATTAAGAGAAACCATTGAGACTTGAGCTAAAATAATTGTATCTTTGTAAATATTAATATACTCATCTTTGTTTAATGAATGTAAGAACAAATGTGTTATTTATATAAAAATCCAACACAAATCTTATGGTGACTGCCTATTCTTGTTAGGAATATTGATTTTGGGGACATGAAAGGTATTAAAAAGAAAACGCAGGGCCTATTTACAAATACTAAGATCTTAGGGGCCTATTTACAAATCCTACAAACCTTAGGAGGGTATATACAAAAAATTCTTTTTTTTTAAGAAATGAATGGTTAGCTTAGTCACCGAACAAGTCTCCTCCACTTTAGTTTACCGGTAGGGTTGTTCATGGCCTAAGGCATATCCAGGCCCATATGGCTTTAGAAATACTGGTCCAGGCCCGGCCCAAGCCCGACAATGGACGTAAAAGTTAGGTCCTAGCCCGCCCAATTAATCAATCGGGCCGGACTGAACGGGGCTCTTTATCACTTTTGTGGGCATCTGATCAATTGTTTGGACCAATTGAATTAAATTACATGCATTCCTTATACAGGCTGAGTCGGGCCGGGCTTTGGGCTTTCTATCACTTAATTCAAGCTCAGCCCAATTATTAAACGGGCTCTAATTATATATCCAAACGTGGCCCAAAGCGGGCTGGGCCAGGATCGAGCTCGGGCTGGCCTGGCCCATGAGCACCCCTATGTACGGGTGGAAGAAACGACCCCATGGAATGCTTTTTGTTTTTTTTTTAACTGATTAGTTGGCTTTTAGTCAATGAACAAGTCAAGTCTCCGCTGACGAAACGACCCCATGGTATGCCTTTTCGTTTTCAAGTGATTATTTGACTTTTAGGCAATCAACAAGTCAAGTCTCCTCGGCCTAATGCACGCAATGGCCCCATGCTCCATCAGTTTTGCTTCTAAAGTTGTCACCACGCCGGTGATACTTTGAAATTTCTATTGTAATTGCGGGGAGGATTTGATCTCTGGTCGATTCTGAAACGTTCCCCATCAATTTAGTCGCCAGCTAACGTGCTGCACGGACTTGTAATACACTAAACACAAGTTTACTTAGACCTCGAATTGTTTTATTTTTGACATGCCTCGCTAATCCTTTTGGATTGGAAGAAGATTTGTATTCCAACTTATGAGACTTAATTCTTTTGATTTTTTTAGTTTTTAAGATTTTTTTTTATTTTATGTCATTATTGTTTATTTCTTTTAGGGATTTATGATAAAAATATTTTTTAAAGTTGAGAAAAACATTCTACAGAGGGTTCAAATACTTTATAATAATAACAGAGGACCTTTCTTCCCATGATCTCATGGACTAATTTACATTCAAATTTTATGAAAAAGGGACATTTAACCATGATATCATGGAACGGAGCCCCTCTACCATCATTATGGAGTTTTTAGGCCTTTCATTATCTTTTTTTAATTTAAAGGGTTCTTTTTCGTAAAAGTCCATTTTAATGCAGTACAATTGATTCAAAATTTTATTTTTACTAGTAACTTACGTTTGGATCTTCAAGTTTTCCACTTTATCTTTAGGTTAGTTTTCAAATATTTTCATTCTTTCTTTGTAGGTTTTTGTATTTTTTTTCATCTAGACCTTTAAGTTCCACTTTTTCATACATTTTTCACAATTTGAAAAGTTTTCACTTTTATTTTGTTAAATTCAATGGGACAAAATAATTATAAATAAATAAATAAATAAAACCTTTACTTTGCATGTTGTTTTTCTTATAGATCGACGAGTTGCATGGGCGAAGGGCTTTTGAGTCCCACCTATGATATCAGACCCAACAAGACATTCATCTGGAATGGGTTAATATTCAGTTCTCCTAACCATTGAATTTTAGGGGCATATATAGCTCACTCATTACAGATCCTAGGGTCCGCTAGGGATGCAAAATAGGAGGCCCAGCATGTTGATCGGCCCATTGTAGCCCCGGCAATGCTGGGTTAGGGTGCCCAAGCCTGTGGCATGGCACATGAGTTGGCCCAGCAACTTCATTCCTCCTCTTCCTTTCCCTTTTCCATTTAAAAATACAGGTAGGTCTCTCCACTTTCTTCTCCAAGTCTCTTCCCTTTTCTTTTCTTATCGGTACCAAAAGCTTCCTTTAATGCAAGTAACCGATGGCTTCTTTAACTTCTCTATTTTTCCTTGAGCCCAGAAGTCTAGAACTAGAGCTGGCAAAAGCCAAGTTGACCCGCATAATATACGGATCGGTTACAAGTCAAGCTTTCCTAACCCGCATTTAAACAGGTTTGGTTAGAATTAGCTCGTTTAACCCTCATAATCCGTTTGTTTTTTATTGCAGTTAAACCTTATACTCCACTTAATTCTATAGAGTGCATCATTTTGTCTTGATATGATGTTTTTTTTTAATTTTTATGAAAAAAATTATTTTATTTCTATTGATTTTTTTATTCTATTTCTATAATCACTATTTTAAAAGATGTATACTATACACATTATATAAATAATTTCTTCTCATTCTTTTTTCTGAAGTAGACCATTTGTCAACTTACTTAAAGAATATTTTTGCGTGCTCTCTCTCTCCTAGGAGGATTATGGATATAAAGAAAATACAATGGATACAAAATAAAATAAAACTAAAGTAATAGCCGAGTTCGTACAAAGTTTCTATACTATTTTCTCCTTATGTGAGCACAAGCTAGAGAGAGTGGTGAATTATGGCATCATGACGCGGGCCCAGCCTTAATTCTCAACCCAACATCAGTTGAGCCTAAGTACGATTTAAGATCCTATATGAAACAAACTAATAATAGACATATCATAACCCAAATAGAGCCTGTACATATTGCCTATCTTGATAGGTTTTAAATCGCACTAATAAGATTTAGAAAGTTATGGATTGTTCTTTTAGATCTCATTTCATTTTTATAAATCAACTTATTGGTTTGAGTTTAATTTAAACTTTGGATATGGTTAATGCCTTAAAGAATTGTTGATAAATTTAAGTTTGGGTGCAAGTTATGTGAATAAGCCCAACCCACAGTAACCCGCAAGGGTTATGTGGGTTAATATGGGTTGGGTCGGGTTAATCCACAACAGGTGTGGGTTATGGGTTTCTAACCCACTTAATAAACGCACCGGATGCAAGTTAGGAACATCTAACCTGTTTAATAAACGGGTCTGACTCGTTTATCTCAACCAGACCCGTTTGCCACACCTTTATCTACAACTCATCGCAGGAAGGGACATCCTACTGTGGACCCTGTTGTACTCGGATATGTGGAATGGAAGGCAACAGGGAGAAGGAAGATAAAGGCAATTTGATAGAAAATAAGGAGTTAATACTTACACAAATCTAGGGGATAATCCATTTGCATGGAACCCTAAACATGAGCCTCGTACCTATTTTAAAATAGTACTAGTAGCAAAGCCCCGTGCTAAGCCCGGGGCCAAAATTGGAGATATACAAAAATATAAGAGTTTTTAAATATAATTAATGAAAAGTAAATCTAAAATAATATAAAATAAAGAATAGATGAAAGGAATTATATTATGATGGATTATAAAATCCACTAAAAATAATATCTTTATTTTTTAAAAGAAAATCCATATTAACAGAAAGAAAAACCATATGCTAGTGGCTTTGGGAAAAAACCCCTAACAAATTAATAAAAATAAGATCTTGCTCTCCTTGGAAAAAAAATGTATAAAAAAACCCCAATGAAATTCGCAAAATGTGATTATAATCTCTTTGAAAAACAAAATCCAAAAAATTCAAAGGAATGAAAATGCCCAATGCTATGGATAATAATATGATTTCCACTTCTTAGAAAAAAAAAAAAAAAAAAACTAACAAAGCCCACAAACATTATCTAAGATCTTACGTACAATCTCAGTTGTATTGTACCCACCTTGGATTGAATTTTGATTCTTACATAATAATTAATTGCGATGATTTGATTAGACTTTCTTTACCTTTAATTTCTACTTATAAATTCAAAATTTCTTCGAATTTGTAGTGGCAAACATTTATTGGATTTTGTATTAAGTAGTGTAGCTTTGCGTGTGTGTTGGTGTGGGTGGCGTGGGGGTTGCTTGGCATCACCTACAAAAGAGGGTATCTAGTTTGTAAATGGTGGGCTCGACCAAGGCCTCAGTTTCAGGCCTGTAAATTGTCCTAGGATGAATATTAGCCCCCCACAAACTAAATTAGCCAGCTTAGCCTTAGATATATTTCAAGCTTCTTGTTTTGATAGTTCCGTTCCTTCTTGTGAGAGATCAAGAAAAAAGTTAGGAAAATATAGATTGAGTGATAAGGTTTCACAACTATTGAGATATGGGCCCTATTGAGTAGTTATTCAATCCTATTAAGAGGATGAGAGATTTCAGGAAGTATTAGAATGAGATATTTTAGGAGGATGAGAGATTTTAGGGAAGTATTATTAGAGGGAGAGATTTGGAGTGGCCCACATTAAACTCAAAGCTCCATGTGTTTTTATTAATATTTTTCTAAAAGGAGAGACTTTCTAGAGATGACGTGGCACCCCTCAAAGCCCACCTCTCCCTTTGCTTTAATATATATAATATATAATTAGGAACTCTTTGTCTAACTAGGCTTCCTTGATAAACAAATGATGGCACAAATATGCATTGGTGCATTGTAGAAGGGTGTAAGTACAAACGGAAATATTGTCTAACTACGCTTCATTGATAAACAAGTGATGGCACAAATCTGCATTGGTGCATTGTAGAAGGGTGTAATTACAAACGGAAATATTTAGGTGAGAATCTAACTAGGCTTCCTTGTTAAACAAGTGATGGCACAAATCAGCATTGGTGCATTGTAGAAGCGTGTAATTACAAACGGAAATATTTAGGTGAGAACAATTACATGAGAACTTTTTTATGGAGCCCTCTAAGCAACTAATCTAAACTTAGCAACCAATAGGGAACCCCTCGATAGTTATCGATCCCAAAGATCGGCACACATCCGAATGGATCTAACCGTTTGATCGAAGATTGAATATTTTTTTTAATATGAAGCCATTAAACCCATGGGCCAAGGATGAAGGGGTTAGGGGCATAGGGTTGGGGTCAAACTTGATACTTTGGATGGTCTCACATAGATCTTCCCATCCCGCATGGTCCCATCAGTCCCATCCCTAAATGGGACCCACAGTTGGGATCCACAAAAAGTTCTCACTTGAATATTTCTAAGTTACAAATTAGACTCTATTAAAGCCAAGTGTTTCAAAGCTAATTTCGAACATAACTATAATAATTTATATATCTTCTTTATAACTATTCAACATTCTCTCTTACTTCCACAAGCAACCACTCTGCTCTTCCCACTTTCCACTCTTCTGTTTTCAACAAATACATTTTCATTCCAAATCTCATATACACTTACTCTACGTATACTCTACTTTCATTTCCACCCAACTGCTCTTACTCCATTTTTTACACAACAAACTCTTGGATTAAAAAAAGGGCTATTGTTATAATCCTCTTTTCTATCTCCTTTTTTTTTTTTTCATGTCAGTAAGTGTTTCAGAATGATTCTATGTGATTTATAATTTTTTTTAATCGATTTTTATGTATGTTGCTGTAAATTTTATTGGTAAATATGCCCGTGCTTAACATGAGTTATTGTGTTGGTGAATAATTAATCTTTTCTAGTTGGATCTTCTATATAATTGAGCCTTGACAGGCCTAATTAATATTCACAGGCTTTTGGGCCTGAAATTCAACATGACATGGCCCCGGGACGGGGACCCGGCGGACTACAATATTATGCGCTCCAGCGAGATACTTGCAACTTCAAGATGGATCAAAATGAACGGACGGAAGGGACGAACCGCCGATCCATTCACCCAAAACGGGTAACGGCTCCTCCTCACTCGAATCATGCTCTTGGCGGCGTAACGTAGAAAACCCTCGTGCTTCTGGCTACAGCGCGCATTGCTCTTGCTGCTGCTCTCTCCTCCTCAGTGGTCTTGCCATGGTTTCTGCAACCACTCTTTTTCTGCAAAATGTAAGCTTCAAATCACTTCTTCTTCTTCTTCTTAATATTCGAGTGGTACTTAAAGAAAGGCATTTCCTTGTATGTGAAAGGGTATTCGCTCGGGTTGGATCGATTCCGGGCACTGTGGACGGTTTGGAGGGAATCTTCGTCTTTTCCATGTGAGTATTTCTCATGGGTTTTCGTCCTCTTGTTGATTGCATTTCTCTCATTTGTATATATGAAACACGCGATGAGTTTTTTAAATATTATGGAAACTAGAATACCCCCTTGCATATTAAGCCAAAAATTCGCGAAATCAACTATGTGGACACTCGCCATCTTGGCAGGGTCAGTGAATAATTAGCTATCTACCAAAAATCGGCCCAAGTAGGCATTTCTATGCACATGGTCTAAGGTGATGATATGGGGCAGTTAGAATTATTCCATTTTGTTCTGTTTATGGTTTGCAGCTGACTCATTTAGTTGGAGAATATTCAATTTGAGTGTACTGTTATATAATGTTTGTGGACAACGTCTGACAACAATTCCAATATGAATTGGTGTTGGGTTTATCTATGGTTGGGGGAAGCTTGCAAATTGGGGCTTTTTCATTAGATATTAATAATCAATGCACTTGCTTCGTCCACTTGCTTCCATCAATTTGGGTGTGTTGTTATAAATTGATTCTAAGGAATGTGAGAATTCTAATGCAAAACTCAAATAGGGTTTCATCCTAAATGTTAATTTGAATTCCTTTGGGGATTCCCACCCACCATCCGTGGTTGGTGGAAGACTTGAGTGTCTGTATTTTCTTGTTAGGTGGTTACAATCAACATGCGGACCCTTGATTCAATGAGTTTAAGCTTAGCGCTACCAATTGATTTTGTGGGATGTGTATTTGACGTATCAATGCATATTTGTATAGGCTTCTTTCTTAACTCCAAATTGATATGGTTGACAATTCCCACCCACCACCTGTGTTTTGGTAATATTCTGCAGTTCTGTGATTTATTGCATACTGTCACACACGCTGCATAATATCTTCCCATAGAAATCCTGTTGCAGTTGTGTTTATAGTGGATGATGCCAGGAAGATTTGGGAAAGATTAGAGAGCTCTTATTAGCTTTGTTAGCTGGAGAGTGTGGGAAGAAATCCAAATGCAATTTCAGATGAGGATTGCCGTTTGGATTATTAGCGTACACCGACCATGAACATGCAAATCTTAACCCAAAAAGCTCCAACTGCAAGATTGCAAATTCAGTTTTATCCTTCATTTGAAGAGTTTTGTTGGTTCAGTTTCTCAATGGCATTCTCCTCTTGGGTTTGGAGGGTGTTGAAGAAAACAGGGGTTTTGGTTTAAATGAAAGAGAAAGCTGAAATCTGTAGTTGTTGACAGATTCATATCCGTGCGGTAGGTTTTCTCTGAGCTTATTTGATTTTTAAGGAGTATAGTCCTAAATATACAAGTGGAGCACATGTCAGGTGACTTTGTTTGAAATGTAAGAGAAGCTGGGCTCTGTCTTTGATAACTGATAACTATTCAAACAGAAGGTTTTCTCTGAGGTTTCTTACTTTCTAAGAGTTCTAGAGCCTAAAAGTTCTAAAGACGATATCAAGTGATTCTTGAAAAATGCATATCAATACAATCTGGTGATAGGGGGTTTCTGTACCTGTGTGTTTCTTTTCCACAGTAACCTTGTGTTGGCTATAGACATGTCAGCAGCTATTGACAATGCATTCCAAATTCCAATAACATGCTATATTATCATTAGAATAAAAAGAATTTGATGTCTCCATAAAAAAAACTTATATACAGTAGTGGATTATATTCAATTCTTAGGTTTTAACTTGTTTATTTGTTGAGTATTGAGACAAATTCGGTTAATTGTGGTTGGAATGCTCAGAGAGAGAGAGGGAGAGATTATGTATTTTGCTCCCACCTTAATAGGCCGCTAGCCCTGAGATTGTTTGCAATTTAAAATGGGGTTGGCTTCATGTTGGGACGTGTGATTCTTTTAGGCACTGTGGAGCTTAATATGTTTATGAAAAATAACTCACAGTTGTTTTTTAAACGGGACAAGTGGCCAAAAAGTGATGGAAAGGCAGAATTTCTCCAATTATTAGAAGTGGTTTCTGCTATAACCAAATGAACTGAACTGCAAGAATATCTTCCAACCAGACATGCACTTAATATTCCTACTTCCTTTCTCTTAACTTTTTCCTGGAATACAAACTTCTCCATGCTGACACTTTCATATGGTTATGGTTGTGACCTTTCTTTTAGAAGGAAATGGTAGCTTGTACACCACATTGCCACATCCATGTGAACAGTTAGTCAACCTTCCTTTTAATCTCTTGGAAGTTCTTTGTTCGCATAGTTCTTTCTCTAGACATTGCATTGCTTTTAAATTAAATTGAACTGTTGGATTGATGCCATGAACAAACAAGTTGACGTTTCGATGCTTGCTCCCGAGTTCGTTCAGCTTTGATGCTTGAAATCCAGATGACTTATAGAAAAGATCAACTGTGATTCTGATACCAATACAAACTCAAGCCATTCTTATCAAATGCAGGTGTCTTATACACATTATCAAAACATTTAATTGCATCTGGATATCAAGGCATTTGAGTGTTTCTGTAGGAAAAATTATTTTCACTTAAAAGATATTTAGGCCAGCTTGGAAATTGGAATCCACTTGAGTTATGACTTTTCTGTGCCAAATGTTATCAGCCTGACCACCAAGATTAATTTGTGTGGACAAGAAAGAGCAATACCACAAATTATGTGTTCTTTTCAACTTCTGCGCCATCTCATTTTTGGAACATATTAGCCATCCTCTTTGCTAAAATATTCAAACGAACTGTGATTTGGGTTCATTTTAAATCCCCCATTTGACAGTGAGATACGTTGTCTTCCTTCTTTTTCTATCTGAGACAACACTACTTTCTCAGGCCCAAGCTAACAATAAATGCTAGAGAGTGTAAAGCTGTAATAATTTCCAATGTCTTGCAGAGAAGCATTGAGGAGTCTCAAAAGAAACAAAATTGGACCATAGCTTGCAGGCAGGACTTGAATGCAGATACTTTTATATCCACCTTCCCATCACCTCTTCAAGATGGAACTGCACCTTTGGTAAATGCTCTTAAAACTACAGCTGAACAGGATGTTGCTCGTTTTCATTTCCCAGGACACAACAGAGGTCAAGCTGCGCCCTCTTCTTTAACCCAACTTATTGGAATACAGCCATTTCTTCATGATCTACCCGAGCTTCCAGAGCTTGACGATTTGTTCTCACCAAAGGGGGCCATTTTAGATGCACAGAAAAGAGCATCCGATTTGTTTGGTTCTTCTGAAACATGGTTTCTTGTAGGAGGAACCACATGCGGGGTCCATGCAGCAATCATGTCTACTTGTTCGCCTGGAGATACAGTTATATTACCTCGCAACTCCCATATCTCTGCTATGTCAGGCATGGTCTTATCAGGTGTGATACCGTATTACATATTACCTGAGTACAACTCACAGTGGGACATTGCTGGTGGAATTACTCCGTCACAGATAAAGAAAGCTATAGAGGACTTGAAGTTGGAAGGTAGAAGTGTATCTGCAGTGCTAGTTACTTCACCAACTTATGAGGGCATCTGTTGTGACTCAAGCAATATTGTTAAGCTTTGCCATAGCTATGGAATTCCTGTCATAGTCGACGAAGCTCATGGGGCACATTTCAGGTTTCATCATCAGATGCCATGTACTGCCCTTGAGCAGGGTGCTGACATCGTAGTACAGTCCACACACAAGGTCTTGTGTTCACTCACACAGTCGTCAATGCTGCATATGTCAGGAGATATTGTTGATAGGGAAAAAATATGTAGATGCCTCCAGATGCTTCAAAGCACAAGTCCTAGCTATCTGCTTTTGGCATCACTAGATGCCGCGAGAGCTCAGTTAGGTGAAAACCCAGATACCATTTTTAACGAGTCCATGGAATTGGCTGGCGAAGCTAGAAATCAGATCAAGTCAATCCCAGGCATCACGGTCTTGAACATGTTAAACTTCTCCAATTTCCCTGCTATGGACCCTTTACGATTAACTGTTGGTGTGTGGCAGCTTGGGGTATCCGGGTATGAAGCAGATGAGGTCTTATCTGAAGAACACGGTGTCATTTGTGAGGTAGCAGGCAGGCAATCTCTGACATTTGCTATCACTTTAGGGACTCATAAACAGCATATTCAGAGGCTTTTGTTGGGACTTGAGCATTTATCGTCAATGTCCTTGCTGAAGAATGGGTTATATGAAAGGAGGGTGGAGCATAGTGTGTATGCACCCTTTGATGATATTACTATGAGCCTGAGTCCTAGAGAGGCCTTCTTTGCCAGAAAGAGAAAAGTCAGTATGGGAAAATGCCTTGGAGAAATCTGTGGGGAGCTTATCTGTTCGTACCCACCTGGAATTCCAGTACTAATACCCGGTGAGATCATTACTGAGAGAGCTTTATCTTATCTTCTAGGTGTTAGAAAAATAGGCGCTGTGATTAGCGGTGCAGCTGATCCTGAGCTCTCTACCATTGTTGTTTGCAAATAATACATGGTTATTGCCAAAATGACATTTGATCTATGGTGTAGTTTTTTCTCTTGTAGACTTTTTCATATCAACTAAAAGGAGTTACATGATAGTCAGACTCAAAAGTTAATTGTGATATCCAGACCATTTATCTGATGAAACTCATTGCAGATAGACCATGTCCAACAAATAACCAAACTGGAAATCCTAGGCATCTAATGCTCACTTAATCTTTTTTAATTATAAATAAATAAACACTAGAGCTTGGGCATCCAATGTATTCTTTGAATTTGAACTGTGAGCGTATTTCTTTCGCATTTGTCTGCTGTCTGTCAATATATGCTTTAGAGTTGTCTGATTAGGAGATTTATGGGGCATCACCTATGTAGGCCAATCTAATAAACAGTCTAGATCAGTAAACCATGCGCTGCACATGTACATTTCAAGGCCTAAAGTGGTAACAGTATGCAGGGTGAGAGGACAATATTATTTCTCTTCCAACTTGTTCTATTTTCATGGCTCCATGTGGTTTTTTTCCTCCATGACTCTTTTGGATGGTTAAGGAAACAATGCTGCTCCCACTTCTAGTTCAAGTAAATTGGACCTGGCTTCAGTCATTTTACTGTTATGATGCTTGTACGTAATCAGTGGTTGGAGAGTAGATGCTTATGATTGACCTTTAGATTCAATATTGGAGGCAGGTTTAAATGTTGGCGTATTCTAGTGTGAAATCTGGAGATGCAAGAGCAGGTTGTGAAGCTCTTGATATTTTGGGTTTTGTGGAACTATAGATCTTCTGCCTGTGTGTGGCTCATGTGTATGTTCTCAGTATTGTCATGATGATCTCATAAAATAAAAATCACACTAAGAAACTACAAGATAAATACTTATAAACTTGAGGAATTTACAGGGAAAATCACCCTAGGACCACATACGTCCCAGCAGGACCCAGTTTCATGTCGATTACGGAAGGGGTCCTCATGTGGCATTTTTCTTCCTTTTTTTTTTGTCATTTTGTGATATGGTCGATATCGACCATCCCACGGTCGATTTCGACCATCCCACCATTCTGTCAGTTAGATCTTCTTCAACATGTAATTGTCTTATTTGCTGAACACAGCAGAATGGTCGATGTCGACCATATTGCGAAATAATAAGAAAAAAGATGAATCTGAGTTTTCTCCCTTGGTTGGTGGTGTTGCTCCATAGCCTGTGAGGGAGAAGAAGAAGAAGAAGAAGAAGAAGATAGAGAGAGATGCCAGTGAGAATGTGAAGCTGAGGAGGGGAAAAGAGATTCTTTCTTGACCAATTGCACATGGGTTTTGATAGAATGTCAATGCGATGACGGCGGTTGTGAATATGTACGCAAAATGTAGGGAAATTGAGGATGCGTAGAGGATGTTTGATAGAATGCCTGAGAGAGATTTGGTTGCTTGGAATGCAATTACTTCTGGGTATGCACAAAATGGGCTTGCAAAGAGAGCATTAGAGTTTGTTTTTATGATGCAGAGACAAGGGAAGATGCCTGACTCAATAATACTTGTCAGTGTCTTTGTGGTCTTTTGCTGATGTTGGGTCTTTGAGGATTGGCAGGGCTATCCATGGCTACACTGTTATGGCTGGCTTTGAGTTACTTGTGAATGTTTCTACTGCACTTGTGTACATGTATGTGAAATGTGGCTTGATTGGGATTGCTAGGTTGGTATTTGACTAGATGCGAGTTAAAAATGTGGTCTCATGGAATTCAATGATTGATGGTTATGCTCAGTGTGGAGACTCAGGTGAAGCAATGGCCCTCTTTTGACAGGCTATGGAGCAGTACCAACAACCAAGGGAGAAAACTGAGGTTTGTCTTTTTTCTTGTTATTTCGCGATATGGTCGATATTTACCATTTTGCTATATTCAGAAAATAAGACAGTTACATGTTGAAGAAAATCTGACTGACAGAATGGTCGATATCGACCATTATGTTGTATTGAAAAAAATTTGACTGACAAAATGGTCGATATCGACCATATCGCAAAACAACGAAAAAAAAAAAAAAAGAAAAAGCCCATATGAGGACCCCTCCCGTACCCGACATGGAACTGGGTCCTGCTGGGACATATGCGGTCTTAGGGAGATTTTCCCCATAAATTCCTCTATAAAATTTCTCTTTTTTTTTCTTTTTTTTTTTTTTTTTTTTTTGGCTATGTTAAGGTCAGCAGGTTTCCCCTGGTGCCATGATGAAACATCAAAAATATGGAAATTTCCCAAGATGAGAAAGTTCATTGATAAGAGCTGTTACATTTTGTGTCTTAAGAGCGGATGATCAAACCATGGATTTTGCAGGTATCTAATATGGAGTAATGGCAAATCTACAGTCACTACTTCCAGCTGTGGATGAGGTTGAGTTCAGGGTCGCTAAGCTGCCCATCTCTGCAAATTCTAGTCATACAGTCTCATGGTTTATTCATTTAGACCATTGATCTGATGGGGCTGATCGTGGACGGGAAAGCCCTGAAAATCTTTCCAGTATGTGATTGACTGGGATGACCCCGGCCAAAGTTTGTTCAAGTTTAAACTATTTAGTTTCAGTCTTATCGTTTAGTTATTTACCCACACCATGGGACCTAGCCTTTGTATAACAACCCTCGTCTCTGTATGGCCTGTTCCCTAAACATCAATGCACCCAACATCAGTTTCTCCAAATAAGGCTTATCCCATCTTCCCACCACATACTTTTAGGTCATCCCTCACTTTCTGACCTATGAATAGATTAAAGGGAGCTATCCTAAGCATTATGAAGCAGCCCCATGTAAACAAAGACTTCCAAAGAGGAGACATAATGGCATCTTTAAATTGTCCCTCTCTCTCTTTGCATGATCAGATGAGGAGATGAAACCATCTTGAGGCCCATGCTACCATCATCCGTGCGGGCCGGCTTGGCACTACATAACTGCTCACCTCTGAGAGGATTAAGGGGAGGTTTCATATATAAACAAAGTCTTCTAATGAGGGGACATGATGGCATCTTGCTGATGGTCCCTCTCTTTGCATGATCAAAATGAAGGATATGGAGACATTTATTGAGGTCCCCGCCCATGCTCTCCATCACCCATGTGGGCTTGGCACTTGAACCGTTTTAATGTGCTAAATTTTCTTGTCATTCTGTTACTATTTTAAGAGTCATTGAATTACATGCATGTAAAGTCCATCCTAATTTGTCTTCTCATGGAAAGGGGACACTTTTGGCATGGATGTACTACGGTTATGTGATGTGTTGGAGAGTCAAAAAGTGTTTGCAAATAGAATAGATTTTAGTGCATCCAAGCCATCCGACATATCAATCTAACTTCCGATCAAGGGTCTTTAATGACAATTAAGACACTCAACAGCACAATCCCTCTTGCCAAACATTTCTCACCTTTTTTTCCTTTTCAAGTTTTTGATCACCTATTCTAAAGTCATATCATGCTTTCAATTTTGATACAAGGATAATCTTAAGGCATTGAGACTGCTTTTATTGAGCGGTCCGGGCGTCTTTTAACGCCTTCCACCATTGTCTGTATACCTTGATGAAATGACCAACAAGCCCTTGAACCATTGTCTGTATACATGGCACCCCCCTTGCGCTGGTACTTCAGCTGGTCATTGGACTTTGGAGTTGTCTAAATGTAACTTTGTTTTAATTCTTTTTTAATGATGGCCGAATTTCATGTGCTGAACAATGTTGGAATGAACAGAAATTGGATCCATTGAGGGGCTTAATTGGTTAACTCTCTCTCCAATACTGCAATTTTTTTATGATTCTAAAGCAATGTAGATGCAATCTCACTTTCTTAGTGTTTGAATTACTAGCTGGGTGGTAGCTGGGTGGTAGCTGGGTATTCATTTCTCACCTCCCCTTGATCTATTTTCCATTGGAGGGGAGATAATTTGATGGTGATTTTTTAAAGTTCACATTGTTTCCTTATTCTAGCAACTTTTAGAATTAGAAGTCTTACAATTCCTATGTACTCAATTACACGGTGCAAACCAACAGGTCCTAATATCATGTAACTAAAAGCGTAAGAATTGCAAACTTCTATTTCTAAAAGGGGTTGGAATTGAAGATGAACAAAAAATGAATTTTCAAAAACACCCATCAAATTATCTCTACTTTAATGAAAAATGAATCAAGTAGAGATGGAAAATGAATACCCAGCCAACACCCTAGTTATGAAAATCCCAGAAAAGTGAAGGTTGCGACTACATCCCCCCTTATATCCTTCAGCTCACACGTCAAATCCTTCACCCTTTTACATCTAATAAACCTCCATCAAAGCTCATTTGAGCAATTCTATAAATCTTGCCGATATCATCCTGATCACATTGAACCTCATGTCCACCATCTTTAGTGGCAAGTTCTTAAGAGAACTCGTACAAATTGATCTTTGAGGCCCGCAGGTGACCCACTCTTGGATAGGAAGCTCTCGAGGATGCTACACTAGGCGAAGATCCCACCACACTAACAGTCCAGATCGGCAAAAGGGACTGAACACCACATGTGTACACTAAAGGGCTCACCAAACTTCACACGAGTTTATAACCGTAGAATTCCTCAAGCTCATCAATTACAATTATACATGGAAGCTTCCAAATGCAGCAAAGTAACCAAAAAAATGGAGAAGCCTTTCATACAATCATAACCTATACAATTTCTCCGTACACACCATCACCAACAACACCATCTTTATGAATATTGTATCTCACGCACAAATTTTAAGTAAACCTAAGAGAAGAACCATTAGCATGAGGAGCATCTGCTTGAGTAGCCATGGCAAGTTCAAACTGCCTGAGAGAAATAGAAGGGAGAGAGAATAGATCAGGAGATTTCAAGTCATCCCAGCTCTTCATGGTGGTGGTGGACCCATCCCATCCTATGTGTGTCACATGCTTCACATCTGTTGGAAATCCAATCTCCATATCCATCTCTTCCATGTCTTCTTCCTTGTAGACTACAAGACAAGACCCAACAGAGAGGGAAAATTAAAAGAAGTAAATAGAAAACCAACACCTTTCAGAAAAGCCTTAGGACCAAACAAGACAAAGTACAAAGAAAGTGTTGGAATGCACATGTATCCCCTTGTTGACGTTTTTACTATGGAGCCCGTTTTTCATGGATATAGACCATTAGATCTTAATAACCCCACTGTATGCAAAATCAAGATTGATGGAATAAGGCTTAAGAAGAAAAAGTCGATAATGGCGTGATCTTGACACACCTAGTTCTGAAGGTTTCTATCAGAATTGTATTCTTCGTTGGATTGAATTATGCCAGGAGGAATAAGGAACTTCGATGAGAGAGAATTGTCATTTGGACGCGGTCAATCCAATGTCAATTATCACTTAGATCAGAGTGAAATTTAGGCCTCATTTGTTCAAAGGGGATGGTTAAGATCCAACTGTTTGTCTTCTTGAAAGGTGGGCCCCACGGCCCAAAAAAAGTTCTATTCGGAATCACTCGTTTATTTCTTCGAACTTTCATCATGCAAAATGAAGGAAGAATGAAAACAGTTAGACTTTGTTGTTCTGTTAAAGTTTAATCTGGCTATCCCAATAGTTAATGGACCCCATGGTGGAAAATCCTCACTGATCACGTGCGAGACCCAATCATCCATCTAGAAAAATAAGACAGATTATGAGATTTTAGCTGTCCAATTTGCAGTCCTTATGGTGGAAAAAAAAAAAAAAGCAAAAGTGACGCTCGAAAGAAAAAAAAAATTCAATGATTTAGAAACTATGGTCATTCAGTGGCTGCAGTTTCGAGTACAACAAGCCATCCAATCTGGGAGCCACCAACAGTGCAGAATATTTGATTGCACATCCATGTGTATATGTGTATGACACGAATGATGATATGATCGGCCAGAGTAATTTCCAAGGGAATCAAATGAGCTTCTTCCTACTACTCACCAAATAAATGAGAGAAGTTCTTGAAGCCTCTGATCAGCCTGTGAAAACCAGCAGAAATGTTGGATTTTGGGACAGGAAGGAACCCAAGTGAATTCTTCATTTTCCCACCAGATAAACACTCTCCTTCATCAAAGCAAAATCCAAATAAGCATTAGAAATGGGGAGAGAGCACCTTCCTTCATCGAAACAAAACCCATATAAGCATTAGAAATGGAGAGAGAGAGAGAGAGAGAGAGAGAGAGAGAGAGAGAGAGAGAGAGAGAGAGTACTAGTTGAAGATGGGTTTGCATCTTGTTTGGTCTTCTTGGGATTGTTTTCGCCTAAAGCAACACTGGACTGAGAAACGCATCCGATAGAGAAGGGAAGAACCACCAACCTTTCCATTCGATCTCTCATCTCTTCATGAAAGTAATATGGATGAAAGAGGAATGAAATAGGAAGAGAAACAAAAGGAGGTGGTTAAAAACTTGAAACCATGCAAGTGTGTAGTAGGTTTGTTATATTGGTTTCGTTGCCTTTGTAAGCAAGATAGAATGATTTACATGAAGAAAAGGTGAGAACTACACAAGTTTGGTGAGAGAGAGAGACAGAGAGAGAGTATTTAATGTGACGGAGTGGTTCGATGGTGCAGTTTAAACTACTTTGCTGATTGCAAGTCCAATTTGTAGGTTGGTTTTGAGCCCACAAAAGAAAACTAATTTGTTTTTGTATGAGACTTCCTCTAAATTCTCATTTGGGGCTCTAGCACTTTGCTTCCATCACTTGTATACCAAGCCCTCTTTCAACATCTTTCCTTTCCTCTTTCTTGTTTACTACTCCTTCCAAATCAAAAAATCCAACAACAATTGAAAGAGTGAAATGCAAGGGAAGGGACTGGGCTATTTGGGGCTCAAACCATATCTGACCAGGGCGCCGATGATGCGGACCCATCGCTTCGATTCCAAGAACCAAGCCCCAACCCCCTTCCAATAACTTGGATTTTTTAACATGGGACTCTTATCTTGAATGCAACTGAGACCCAGAAATCCACCAATGAATTGGGATTTCTTCTGCTCCAAGATGCAGTTGCCTAATGCCTAAATCTGCACCGGAATGTCTTAGCCTATGAAATGGGAACAAGTATTTCTTGGATTCCAAGATGTGGGTCGTGTAAGATTGTATGCATACAATAGCTCTAAGTCACTCCTGAGGACATGGGGATTGAATACTTCTTTGATTTCAAGATGTGGGTTGTCCTAAGAAGCCTGTATATAGACTTAATTAGTAGTGTTGGGTTAGCCTACTAGTGCCTTTTCAACTAAAATCCAAAACTGCTCTCTCTTTTTGCCTGTCTTATATGTGAACCTCTTCCGGGTTCCATTGTGCGTCATTACTCATTAATAAAGTCTCTCAACAGTTCATTGCATGTGAAATGTGGAACATCTGGGTCATACTTTCTTTTTATTTTTTGGTAAAAACATCTGAGTCATACATTGGGGTGCGACTTAGGCAAGCTGGAACAGGATATCGACAGAGCCCAAGCCAGGCGGAATGAAGTGGCTTAGCCCAAGATCAGGTGATATTGGAAGTAATGCATGCAGAGTTTGGACCGAACTCATTTATTGTCCGAGCCCATGGCTATAAGTTCATCAGTGGGACCCACCTTTATACTCCAAACTGCTCAAAATTACTGCCGAACTTGTTCTTATCATCAAGAAAATTTTCAAACCTATGCCCATAAAATTAATCATATATATAAGCAAGGATTTTTCACAAAGCAGCCTGCTTTCATTTAAACCACTTTTTTATCCCTCTTTAGTTTATTAGGTAGGGCTCATCTTTAACAAATTCAAGCCATTCATTCTGATCGACTTACTTAACCTCATGGATTGGCATTGATTTGACATTCATGCAACCATTGACCATCATTGGGTTCAACTTCAATCACAAAAGATAAGTTCACTTCTAAGTTCTAAGAACCATTAGATTTTGCAGCTTCAACATTGAATACTGCAATTATCTGATTGGAGTGATATCTGTCCCAGGTGAGCTCACACAAGAGGAAAGAACTTTTTAGAATGCTACACCTACCCAGATTGACAAGAGAACGTCCTCATATGAGCACGTGACTAAATTAAGAAACGAAAAAAAGTCAGCTCCCATGTTTTACATTTCATCAATGTAACAATAGGAACAAGTGATTGAAGTAGAAAATTTCATGCTAATTAGAAGGGTTTGGGAACTTGGGACAATGATTTCGAGTGTTTGGTTTTCAAAAGTTGTCTCACTGATGGATTTATAGCTAGGAGCTAGAGAATCCAATCGTGCGTGCCAAAGGAAATGTCAAAACAGTCTTCAATACCCAGCCTCTATTCTGGTATCATGAGGCCAAAGGCTGTGCCTGACTGGATTCCACTCAGGCTTTCACACAGGACAATGTGAGAACTCTCTTAAGGTGGCATCATTAATTTTAGGGCATAGGGTGCCAACCACGAGCTTTCAATGAAGAGTCTTTCTAGGTCCCACATTGGATATGGCCGCTAAGATCACTGGGCTTATAAGTCAAACCATGCCTTAATTCAGTACGACCTCGTTTTATAGTTGTGCACCCTGAATCTAGATATACATCATAAAGTCACAGGCATAAATAAAAGTTGTTTGGACCTTCTTTTTTTTTTAAGTAGTCTGGACATATAAAAGATGGAAAGGAACTTGTGTGGATTGAGGTTGTTTGAGAGGGGTAAGGTCTATCTTTGCCTTCGCTTACAGGGCATTGTCTCATTGGAATCTCCCTGCCCATACAAGATATTTATTATAGCTACTAAGGTCCAAAAGCTTCCAAGGGGAAAGATGTTCCGGATATTGAGCCTTGAGGCAAAGGCAAGCCCATTAGCTAATGGAACAGGAACCTTTCTATTTTAGGTTCCTTTAATTTGACTAACTGGAGCAGAGAGTTCCCACCAATGTTTGCAAACAGTGCAAGTCAACTCGGGTGTGACTCAGTTGCTTTAGGTGTGCAGATGGACCGGGTTTAAACGGGACAGACTGAGATGAAGATCTGTTGGTTTAAACCCTTCTGACACCCCACCATTCTGCACCCTCTGTGGGTGAAACCGACCTAGCACTTCTAACCTATGCCATTACATGTGGGTGCACCTGCAAATTAATTATTCTGGGCCCATATTAAATTGACTCTCATAACTCATAAATCAATTTATTGCCCTAGTCCCCGCAACCAAAGCACTAGAACCTGTCTTATTAGGTTTATATAGGAAGGCAGGGTGTTTATCCAGGTTGACAAGTTGTGCCGGTCGACCCCTGCCCAACCAACTCAATAATAGTGCAGGTCAATTTAGGTCTGTTAGATGGGCCAGGTCTGTTTTTTCCAAACCTACTTCACCTTGATTAGTTGTGAAGTTCCCATCACTGTTAACTAATGGGGCATGGCCAGTTGAGTTGATTCAAGTGCAACTTGCAACTCTCCCTCAAATCTGAGAGTCAAGTAAAATGCACTGATTGTCACGGGAGTTACTTCATTGTGAGAACAATGGTAAGGCATGATTTTGTAATAAGACATAGAAGAGTTTGAATCCTAGTAAACAGCTTGTACTCTTGACAAGTGGCATGCCAACAAAAATAGAAAATATAAAATTCATTAAAAATAAATAATGGTAAAATTCATTGAGAATTCTACAAAGTAATTTTAAAAAGTAATTTGTATTGTCATTTTTAGTTTTCTAGGTTTTTCACTATTTAAAATAGCTCTTATTTCCCAAGACATTTTCGCCGATAATATCTAAAGAAAATTACCAAATTTAAACTGCCTCGACACTAATCGAGATGATAATTTTCCGGTCCCAAAATTCATGGGTGTTTTTCATCTTGTTTAGGGCTTCTTATTTATTTCTAAGAGAGAGTAAAAAAAAATAAAAGAAAACCTAAACCACAAGGCTAAAGAGGCCAATGATCCAAGACATTCCATGTGCACCAAGTCACATGTATTTGGAATCAGATGAATCGATCGTCCAAACCACCATTTTGACGTGTTCAATGTCCATTGCATCAAGACAAAGTAATGGGATGATCTGACCGTTCGACAAGTCAGGCTTTTGGCCTTTTTGGCTATAGACAATTTTCAGGAGACTATAACAATGACAGTTGGATCATCCCATCAAAGGGAATTTTTTATTTTTTTTTCTCATTTTGGTACTGTAATTTTGGAAGAGAACGGCACAA
This sequence comes from Persea americana, assembly GCA_029852735.1. Lineage (NCBI taxonomy): Eukaryota > Viridiplantae > Streptophyta > Magnoliopsida > Laurales > Lauraceae > Persea > Persea americana. Next base: position 91,907,568 of record CM056810.1, read on the forward strand.
GAAGCCCCAAAGGGATGAACATCTGATAACTTTTGATTGAAAACAGCTTGGACCGTCCATTTGCTTATGATCAAGCAAAGGTCCAGCAGTGTTGAGAGCTCTTTTAGTCCTTCACTTCACAAACAAAACAAATGCTCTTTGAGGTGGTTTGTTTGCACCCAATTACATATGTATTACATGAGGAAAATGTACAGATGTAAATTATGCATGATTACATCTGTTTATGCTCATTGCTAGGGATGTAAAGCGGGCCGGGGCCAGGATGGGCCGTAAATGGGCCATGGGAATACACTGCCCATCTCATCCGGCAGGCTAGGTAGTGCCGTGCCTGCAGTGCTCAGCGTGCCTAAACTAATTTTTTTTTCAATTAATTTTGACCTTTACGGTATTAAAATTAAAAATGAAAACATGTACAAAGAATGACAAAGATATTTAAGTGATTAGGTTAAACTCGACCTACTCCACTAAGAAGAAAACCATTTTAATCTAATTTCTTGAAGGTTCGTAAGTAGGATTATCTTTTATAGAGAGTGAAAGAGTTTAATGATTCGGTGAGAGATGAGAATAGGAAAAATAGACTATTTATAGACCGGGTAAAATTCAAAAATACACAAAATACCCCTTATATGACCGTTTTATAGGATGAGGGGTGCATGAAACTAGCTATCGGGCGGGCCGACCATTGTGAACAAGTCGACCCATCTCATGCCATGCCGAAACAAGCCAACCATGCCACAGTCCTCAGCCCAGCACGGGCCGTGCCGTTGACCATGCCATGCGATGCGGTGGGCAGTTGACTGACGGGCTGGGCCGTGCCTTCGCATGCCGCCCCAGCCCATTTGACATCCCTACTCATTGGTGTTTAAACGGCAAGCAAATGTAGATGAAGGTGTGGATAACAATTATAAATGTAAAAGAGGCCAAGCCCCGGTAGCTTTCGCCAGATTAAACCCTCTGAACCACTTCGTTTTTTTTTCTTCTTTTTCCTTTTTCACTTTTGCGGGCTCCAACTTTTAAGTCAGTCATCTTTTTTCCAAGTCTAATAAACCTTGGGACACTTATTTTCATATCTTAGTTTTTCACAAATTTTGAGAACTTTCTGAAAAACTTCCAAATTATGCTGCACCCTATACATCTGACTTTCTGCACTTTTGTGAGGCCCCCATTCATGCTTGGAACCATTCAGAATTCTTAATGATAAAAATCAAGACATTGAGTTTCATACTATAAATCTACAAAGATTTTTAACCTGTCAAAAGCAAAAACACATTTAAAATCATTGGAAGCACGCATTTACTCATGTTGAAATAGTGATTTTCACGACATGATAATATGTAGCACATCTATAAACATTTGCATATGTGCTTTTTTTTTAATCGGTATTTTCATGTGTTCTAAATGTATATCAAGTAAAACACATATGTTCTAAATGTATATCAAGTAAAACACATACATAAGTGGTGATTGAAGTTTTAACAACATTAAATTTCAAACTAAACACGTGAAAACGGTCATCAATAAATGTCTTAAAACGATATTTAATTTCCACAAAATAAATCCATTCGAGGGTCTCAAGCTACAAGCTGCAGAAAACTTACAGAGATGTCAATCTAATGCTCCAGCAACCCAAAACTCACTCTTATGCTGTACCCAGCTTGGCTAATGCTTGTTGATATTTAATGACAGCCAAAAAAATAAATATTGTGATTAGAAGATAATGCTGTATACAATGGGAGAGTGATCTAGTATACAAGAAATATAACCCAAAATTGAGTACTATCGACTATCGATCAGCATATCTCCATGATTCACTGAGTAAAAGAACACAAACAAGTGTGGATGAGCAATAGCTGCCCACAAAGAATTAGTACGCAACTAACTACAAAGGAGGGTAAAAGTATGAAGACAAGGAGAAGCAAAGGAAGAGCAACCCTCCAATTGTTGCAACAGTTCCTTGTGAGATCTTTGACGCCAACATGCTTCCACCCACCACCGCAATCGATGTGCAGATGGTGTGTCCAAGCGTTGCTCCCACAGCTACTCCAACAGCATTTTTGTGGGTTGCCAACTGCAGGTTCGAAAAAAAAAAAAAAAAAAAAAAAAAACCTGTCAGACATCATCACGACACTCTTACAGGAATAAAACCAAACGCTGTAAAGGTTGGTGCCGAGATCTCAAGTTTGTAACAAGACAATCAAAAAATATTTCTACAGGTCATTATTTCTACATCAGCATGATTTGGAGGGATACAATAAAATTTTCTTTAATGCCTGTACAAATATATTTATGACATTGATCACATGTCATTAATGCTTGTTCCTCCCTTCACAAAAATAGCATAACAAAACTTAGGTAAGAATAGTTCTGTAAAGCACGTACAGCATATGTTCAATCCCTTAAAATTGAACACACATGCACAGGCATATAGAGAAAACATTCAACAATAAATTCAATGTTTTGAAAACAGGCCAACCGACTTGGATCGTTTGGTTCTCACTGCTATACAAGTCAAAAACAGATCACAACTGCCAAAACCAATACAGATGGTTAGACCCTCGTGAACCTGGTTTTAAGCATTTTTCAATTATTTATTGCATTATCAGCGATCCGATCATCAAAGCCATCAACATTGAGCCGGCTGCAAAAGCAAATTGATCCGTCCGTTTTGAAGTTCAACCTCTAGGTTAGAATTATAAACATTGATTAAGATTTTAATATAAAAGCTCAAAAAGAAAAAGAAAAGGAAAAACAATAGTATAAAGACAAAAACATAAGCATGCCCTTCACAGAGGTAATGGCTTCTGAGTTCTGGTCAATTCCCATAATAATCCCAAGATACCCTTGCAAGCCACGCTGGTGGCCAACCAAAAAGATAAGAAGAAATCAAAAGAGAGATCAACTTACAGCAATTGTTGCAATCTGGCTACGATCCCCCCATTCAGCCAAAAAGGTTAAAATAAATGACTGCAAATAAACATTATAAATAAAATGAGAGTCCATATAAATGTTTGAAATGAACAAGCTTCTGAAAGCCTTAACTATGATGATATTAATATATTTAAGGCAAATTTTCTAACAAGAAGGCAGAAATGGTTTCGAGTATTAACATATACTAAAGCAGAGACTTAAGCACAAAATGATTCTGAGCATAATGCCTCCTGAATCCAGAACTGTCACCTAAAATTAACATATACCTCCAGAAAAATCGGTGTACAAAATCTTGAAAAGAAACGGCGGTATGCTGTTTTCCCCTGACCTGTTTCCAGTTTTTCTTCTACCTGCGTAAATTTGTGCATGGGCAATTAAATCAGCATTTATGCATTCCAGGGAAAGGATTAACAAAACTATGAAGACATGAAACACCCAAATGATGATCTATGCAATGCAACAAGGCTGCTCTAAATTTCTGCAGTGAAGACTAAACTGATATAACATATATTTCTACCTAGTGAAGAAGAAATTTACTTAAAAGAGATAAGTAATACAATTGGCTTACAATCAAGGTTGGAAAACTTGGAAGCACACTTGACTCGTCCAGCTCTAAAATATTGACTCGGAGAGTCATTTCCATGACTCGGGAGAGTCATGTTTTTTTTTAATAATAATAATAAATTCAAATTAGTAAATTTATTTCATTTCAATGAATCATTCTTAAATTGAAAAATCCAAACCTCAACCTTTAACTACTTGTTATTTGACTAGACCGAGTTTCCTATATACTTGACTCTGTCTTTCATCAAAACGAGGCGACTCAGCAAAGTCAAGAATCAACTCACCGAGTTTTCCAACTTGCTTACAATGCCATGAGAACAAATAAGAATCAAGGTTCCTAATCAAGACCTAAAACTATGTTATTCAATGAGTTGCAAATGTTAGAAGCCAAATGCTCTGTATACCCATGAATAAAAGAGTTAACATTTAGCATAGATCTGAACATTTTAAGAGAGAGACAGAGAACCAAAAATTAACTGTAAAAACAGAAATGTAGCATCATAGATTTAGAAACACCCTATCCATGTGGTGGCATCGTCAGTGGTAATACAAAAAGGAACACCAAGAGGCTGCTCACTTGCAAAGGATGGAAATCTTAAATTTCACATCTTCCACATGCACTTCCGGTTGTTTCATCCTTAAAAGATCAGAAAAGAAGCATGCAATTTAGCTGGAATCTCAACAATATCTGACCATCAGTGGAGCTCTTTTCCCTTTTTATCCTTGAAAATGTGTTGCAACCAACTCATTTCCCCAAGTTATTAACACTTGCTTTTTCCTAAATTGAATGATTCAAACCAGATATGTGGGTTCATATTCAAGAAAAATGTGAGATTTTATTCATCAAACAGACACTTGCAGACACAGTTGAATTCAAACTGAGTTCTAGGGCTTTGTACGAAAGGAGCTTCCATCAGATGGTGAAAGGTAAAGATACCGGATGATATCTACAAAAGGCCATCAGAATCCTAGGATTTAATGCCAGAGGGTGAAGTGTGAATACATGTTCCATTAAAAGAGGATGTATTTTGTATATCTTCACCTTTGATCCTTTGCTCAGCCCCTTTGGTAGAAGGATGTCTTAGGAAGTCCCAGCATACAATAGGAATTATGCACACATGCCTAGAGATTTAAGGCTATAAATGGACCCCGGCAGACCCAACATCAAATTGGCCCCCCACACCTATAAAAAAAAATGTCTGCTTCTAGGTCTAGATGCAATGTCACACCCAAAACCCTACTGGACCCAAACGATAACACTGGGCCTTGGACAGTTGGATGCATGTGACTAGATCATTCAACTTTATATCTGGGATTTTCCTGCCTTTATTTTTGTGATCTTTTTTAAATATTTTCTTTGTGATTAATTTTTTAACTTGAGTAGACATCCTAACCATGTAAGATTGATAATTTAGATTTTATTTTTATTTCTTCAATTTATAAAGAACAAAAAAGATCAATGTAACTTATTCTCCAAATAATGTTGATATCTTAAACTATTCAACTATTGACACATATCATTTATGATACATTAGTACATGTACAGGCTATCTTCCTATGATTGTATCCCAGCCTAGTCATTGTAATTATGCTGCTATGGATGGATTATGAATATTATTTTTTTAAGATTTTTCTTATTTTTAATTTTTTTATAAGATTTTTCTTATTCGATTCATCTCCTTAAACAATTTGCAATACGATTTCAATTTTCAGAACAAAAAGCACAAGAACCGAAACTGCAGCACTTATTTTATTGAGGTATCTACACCGCATAATATAAAACTTGAGCAGAAAGTGCATAAGATTTTAAAAAAAAAAATAGATGCAATTCATTTGCAAATACATTGCAGGGAAACAGACGAAAAAAGCATTGTATCAAGGTAAAGTAACAAAAGGTGAATTGATTGAAAAAAGGAACACATACTTCTTCCATTTCCTTCTTTTGTGATGCCTTTGAATCAGATCTCCAAGCAATGTAAAGCAGACGCAGCCCAAAAAATGCATAAAGAACTGCATTATTAGAAAACAATGGAAATAAAAAAGAATTCAAGATCACACATACTATTTAAGGACAACTTCAATAAAAAGGATATTTGGGATTCCAGACATTGAAATTAGGGAGTCACTAAAGTACCATGCCTTGTACCTAGATTATCATACCAATAAAATGCTTCTTCTTATTTGCTCCTTTCTTTTTTTTCTTTTCTGTCTTTTTATTTCTATTTGAGAACAACACACAGGAGGAGGAAAGAACACCAGCACTCAATGTGGCCAAAGGCACACCTAGGCAACAGAGTCCTTTGCACCTCACCTGGGTCAAGTAAGACCCAAGAAAAGGTTTGTGCCTTTTAAGGTTTTTCCACTTTCTCTTCTTTTATTTTCTTTTTTTATTTTTTGGAAAGGAAAGGAAAGGGAAAAGAGAAGAGAAGAAAAGGGAGAGAAAGATCACTGAAGGTACATCCACTCCCCGGTCGTGGTCAACTTTAACAGTTTGAAGTCAACCAGTTTGAGATTTTTTATCATTCCTCCTCCATCTCCTTATCCTTAGTCTCCATTTTTTTATTGATGGATTTCACTGAGAAAAGACAACAAACTCCTCTGTTGTGGTCAACTTTAACAGTTTGCAGTCAACCAGTTTGGGTTTTTTTCCCTCCCTCCTCAATCTCCTTCCTCTTCTTCTCTTGTTGAATCCATTGAATTAATCAACCCTCAGAAGCTGTTTGGAAAGATCAATCGTCACAATTGACTATAATAGTGAATTTTATTCTTTTGAGTCTCTCCCTCTTTCTGAAATTACCAATTGCATGATATTTCTAAAAGGTAAACAAATCCATTTGGTTTCTCATTAGGGGTCAAAACAACCCACAAGTTGGGATTCTGCAGCCGTCATCTTTCATGGCTAACTTTAAGGGCTAAAGCCATTTTGTTTTTCAAATTTCTAGGATCATAATTGATATAAAATGTATTTATTTAAGTATCATATCATCATCAAAGCCTTGTCCCAACTATGTTGGGTCAACTACATGAATTATGCTTTGCTGCTCTAGTCTGTCCTAGGCCAAATCCTCGGACGGACAGGTTGCACTTCTTTAGATCTATCCTTACTGCCTACTTCCATCCATGTAGGGGTGTTCATGGACCGGGCCATCCTGAGACTGGCCCAGCCCGATTTGGGACAGGCTTGGGCCATTTGGTTTAGTACTCGGGCCGGGCTCGGGCCTTTTATTTTGACCCGTTTAATAGATGGGCCAGGCTTAAGCTCAGTTGTAGAGAACCCAAAGCAACTGAGCTACACTTTTTTTTTTTTGGAAATTAACTGAGCTACACTTAACACGGTTGAATTTTACTTTTTTCTATACTATATATAAATGTCGGGCTGGGCTCAGGCCTATAGGTTTCCAGGCGGGTTGGGCTTGGGCCAGCTCCTTTAGCCCAATTCAGGACTGGGCCGGGTTTGGACATATCATTTAGAAGCCGGGCCGAGCCTAGACATTCCTTAGCCTGGCCTGGCCCTGCCCATGAGCACCCCTACAGCCATGTCCTCTCCAGCCCACCCCTTCCCCTTGAGTGACCATCAACCTGCATAGAAAAACTTTCCCTTGTTGGCACCATTGCTGGCCTTCGTTAACATGTGCAAACCATCTCAAGCCAGTGTCTCAAAAAAGGGTCAAGCAGCTTTTATTCCTTAATGATGACAGGGCATAATGATAGAAGCTAAACATGTATGTATGTTTACTTCCTGGTTTAACATTTAAGTACACCTCAGCTTGTGCCTAGAGAAAATTAGGCTTGCATCTCGCGCCTCAAACTTCAACAGGGGTTGGTGCCTTGCACATTGACTACATTGCCTACACTTTTTGGTCACAACAATCCAGATCACAGGTAAATACACTCACATCCAGAAATACTTTGCTCATAATGCCAAGAACCTATTTTGCAGTCCAAGTTCCCAATGGGGGCAAGATCTGAATCATTTTAGATCATGATCTAGAGTTCTATAAGCCGAGAAAGAGTATCACATAAAAGTTTCCAACGCATTTTTTATCTCACTGCTACAGTTAACCAATAAACTATTGAAGGTGAGTAATATTGAAGATAAATTCACAAAACTTTAAAAAATAATAAATAAAAAAATAAAAAATAGATGATAGGATTATTGATCCTTGAAGTTGGGTGATGAAAAAAAAAGTTCTAACTGTTGTTCGGCACTTCTAGCTCTACCACCAATGTCCACAACGAGGACAGTTGCATAACCTCCAAAGTATCAGTGTCGAAAGGTGCCAATCGTGACAATGATCTATTAATAAAAGGCATCTTGCTTCAATTGAAATCCAGAACTTCTTGACTGGCACTTGATTTTTTATTTTTAACATTAACTGAAAAAATGAAAAAAGTAAAAGAATATCTAATGGAAAGTCAACCAACTGGTTGCTTGAATTTTGGATCAAACATCCCATTTCTGTCTATTTCATACATCAGCACATTTAAACATCCAGAACAACATTGAAACTCAACAAGACATTGTTAACTGTACAGAAACTAGCAACTAGATCGATCTATAGAAAAAGGAATCACAAACATTTGGTGAAAAAACCAACCGCAACAAGGGGAAAAATAAACGAAACACAGATACTCAAAACCTAAAAACAATTGACTAAGCAGATAGTTTCTTTGTAAATTTACATGCATTGAGCAAGAAAAATACCTGTAGCTGCACTGTTTGTGTGCTTCCTTGAGATCAAGTTCGGCACAATCCTACCAAGTCCAGTGGAAAGTACCTAATGTGCACCAAAAAAAAAAAACTATAAATTTGAGCTCCACAACAGTGAAAACTGGGTGAGTAAACACTAAACAGGAGGGGCAATAAGATTCCAACGGACAAGAATGTCAGTGATCCCACGGAAAATTCAGAACATTGACCACACAGACTCCACATAATTTTGGATACACCAAAATATATATAAATAAAGTTGGATACAGCAAAATAGTTAAGATTTCAAGAAGTTAATGTGCCATCATTTGGCTACAAGAAGACAGTCAAAAACTAAAATTAGTTTGAAAATAAAAAGGAAAAGCTTGGTTAGCTAACTTCCAATTAAGAAGATTTATGGAGGTTCCTATCCACTGTAAGGCCTAACAGATCAACTGTCTGGATCATCAAAACATGAGATCCAACTCATATGGAACGCATGCATCACAGCATTGGGACACCACATGTTCAAGTGCATCAGAACTCTATAACTCCTCAGTAAAAAATAGCATGCAACGTGGAAAACAATCTTCAATTAATCATCAGTCAGAAATGACTCGTGTTTGAGATCTGCATACATACTGTCATCACAATAAGGGCAGTTAATGCACCCGACAGAACAATTGATTTCGGATGGCGCATTGCCATAAGCGCTGCTATGATAAATGTCTCATCTCCAATCTGGCAACAGCATCAGCAAAAAACATTTACATTAGATTGAGATATTTTACAAACATGAGAAAATCATCAATGCTCAAATTCAGGTGCACGTACCTCACTAACAATGATCATAGACAAACTAGCAAAGAAGGCATCAAATAACCCAAGACCACCTTCTTCAGAAAGTTCAACAACTGCGTTCTTTTTAATTCCTGATTCTCTATCATCATTTCCATTTGCAGCCTCATCTTGAACTTTGGGTAGAACTATCTGCTCAAAGAATATAACAAATAAATTACAATTCTCCACTCTCAGATTCCCCCTCAAAATGCAACAGATAAGATACATCAGTTTAACAGATAACAATCTGTTCCACCTTGCATATGGAAACCCATTTCTATTCTTTTAGCACCAAAATCAATATCTCGAGCATTTCAGGGTGACCCATTATTAAACCAAAATTGACCCAACAAAATTGATTGATCCACCATCCAACAGCACATGCTTCGAGCAAATCACCAAAATTTAGAAGAACAAAATTACTATAGAGCTACAAATCAACCACAAAGACAAAGAAAAAGATCAAACGTCCAAAGAATCAGCAATCATGTATTTCATGCACAGATAAAAGAACTCCCCAAAATCACCAACCATTCAGGTTAGATCTGTACTCTTCCAATCTAAAACAATAGGCTGTTTGGGCAGGCAACATCTTCGATTTCAAAACGAAAAAAAGGGGCTTTCTTTTCGACCACATACACAGATCCATCATTTCAAACAATTTAAAGTGGGGAAAAACCAAATCCATTCGCTCGAACACCTAAAAAATTCCCTAAATTCAATTTCAAACAGGAAAAGAAAAAAAAAAGACAGAAATCTAAATCTTGACTCACTTTACTACGCCGATTCAGAACTCTGGTAGATTCATTTGATGAATCATCACCCGTCTCCAACCCTAAATCCTACATCAAATATCAACATACAAAAAAGTTTCAATAAGACAATATCACAAGGCAATTCCTTTTCTATGTTTAAAGCCTAAGATCCAACAGAATCCAATAAAAAAAGAAACAGAATTACCTGAGCGGAAACGGGAGAGATCACCGAAGCCAAGCTCGCAACGAGGAGAAGGAGAAGAAGGAGAAGAGATCGTCGGGCGAATCCATCTCTAGGGATTTTCAACACATCCATGATCCGCGTTTTTCAAACCCTAGAAACAGATCCGAGATTCAAATAAGAACAAACACATCAATCTACAAGCTAAAGATGCTGAGAGAATCCATTTCCAGGGAAAGGGATTTTGGACAGATCCATGATCCGCATCTCCAAACCCTAGCTAAAGATACCAAATCGAGCAACACAGCAACCAAATCGAATTGAAATCTGAAGGTTTCCTCGTCTAATAGAGAGAGCGCAAAAAACATGAAGGATGGCAAATTCGTAAATTGAGGAAGTTTCGAGGATGGAAATGTTTGCTGCGAACACAAGACGTGTGATTCTTCCGAAAGCACCGACAGCGATGTACGTGAGCCCTGGTTTGATGGGGCAGTTGTAATGCTGATGTTACGAAATTGCCCTTCGTTGGGTGTTGAAATAGCGATTGTGCCAGTCATTTGAATTTCTCTTCTTTTATTTTCGAGAGGATGTCCTACGCGTTGCGGCACGAGTGAGCTGTGTAAGCGTGCATGTGGTCAAAAGGTGGACCCCACATGTACCTTTCCATCAAAATTGTGGAGGGTGATCCAATGGTCAATAGGTGGACCCCACACGTTGGTTACCTTTTCCTTTTCTTTTTTTTTTATGACTTTCGCAACTCTACTAATAGAGTCAAGTGAAGTAAAATTGATTTCGAAGAAAGAATAAAATATAAGTGGATTATGATGGTATTTTATTTTTAGTTATTTGTTATGAAATTTTTTGGATTTTTTGTATGGGAAAGTGGAATTATTTTGTATTTTAGTGGATAAAGGTGGTTGCTTTTTGGCTTTTTTTAAAAAAATTAAGAAAATTTTGAATTAAAGTGCTTTTGATGTGACATCTTGTCTGAAAAATGGATGCTTTACTTTACTTTTATTATATTAATAAAGTGTCAAACTAGTCCGAGGTATTTGACACAATAGAATTATTTAGATTTTTTTGAGCAGTAAGATATGGTGTTGGACTTGATTTTCCACAAAAACATTTCTAATGGGGCTGGATTTGGCTTTCCACGAGGTCATACAAACAAACGTGTCCTTTCGGGCATGTTTGTGTAGCCCATTTTTGTGGAAAAGTATACGGTTTTTCGCGGAAAACCTACTTTTCATGCGTTTAGTGCGGTAGTTTTCCACGGAATCACTTTTTTACCACATCAGCTTTTTCCTTTCTTACGATGGAAATAGACTTCCCATTGGGGGGCATGGGAAGTCTATTTCCATAGAAAACTAACCCCCCTTTATAAACTCCATTTCCTACCCATTTTTTTATGCAAAACCCAACCCATGTAATCAATCACCAAGTTCAGCCCGTATCTTTACACAAAAAAAAAAAAAAACCTTGACCACCAAACAATAAACACTAGTTTTCCGTAAGGAATCCGCAGCTGCACCAAACAACATTACCATCAATTCATCAAGGAAAAACTTTTTACACCAAACATGAATTTTTTACTTTCCCGGAAAACCTTTTCCGAGGTATTTAAAAACCATAGAATTTGATGATGTGGCAAATTCTTCTTTCCATGGAAGTTGCATGTACACAAACGTGCCCCTTAAAGAGCCCACAAAATTCAGGTAAGTCTCAAATTTGGGATGGTGGGAGATAACAGGGTATATAGCTAAAACCAATTGAAGTCTCATTGGGGCCATTTATATTTAATTTGTGAATATTTTCCCACATTGATACACAATAACACTGTGGGATTTAGAAAAGGATGTTTTTAATATTATTTTCTCCATTTTTGAAGTTTATTTGGACTCAGTATTCAGCCATGGATCCAGGTCCGAATGCATTAGCAGGTTTTACATGTGCACGTTTGAGTCTGCCCATTTTCTGATGAAGCAGACTGAGATGTGGGCTGTGGGGTCTAATTTTCTGCTATAAAATGTTTCGGCACTTTACAGCTGTGTAGCTGTCCTCAGCAAGCACTCCCAATAAGTAAACAGGTCGAGCCCATGCTGGATGGATCTACCCAGCCAACATGGGTGTTTTTCAAATTCAAATCTGAAATAGCAGAAGACCAAGATCCAGTTGCTCATCCAGATTAGAGAACAAATCAGAGCTGGAATGAATATACCTAATTTAACAAACATCAAAATAAAGTATCCTGAAGAGTCTCTCACAACAGCCCTAGGGAGGTGGGGATTGAAAATCATGCACTGCCCTTGTGCAAAACCTCCCACGGGTGAGAACTCAACCATTCTCCCACGGGTGAGAATTCGAGCATTTGCCGTGGTGGTCATCCACGTCCTCCGGTCAAAATACACATGGATCCAGATCGGATCCTATAGAATGGATCTGGATCCGAATTTCTTCTGGATCCAAAAGCAAGTTTCATACCTGTTTTCCCAATTCAGGAGAGTGAGACTTCAGATGATTGGATACCCATTAACATCCTTAACTCCAACATGATATAAAACTGGATACACGGACATCACACCTCCCCTTCAATCAATCCCACAACCGGATATAAAACTGGAGCAGATGTTGAGCTGTGAGAGACTTGCAATTTTTTGCTGCTTCCATCGTTGCATTAAGCTCAAATTCGATATCAGAAAACATGGACGTGCCGAGTTCAAACTGCACTGTTGGATCTAGATAACCCCTGCGCTGATAACCTCTGCATCTCTTGGAGGTCCTTCAAGAAACTGAATCACATGTTTAGCCAAAATAGGTAATGGGAAAGCTCTTCTAATCCTTCAATTAATAGCCCTACAACGAGGTTACTAAGAACAAAATACAGTAAAGAGAAAGCTAAATAAATAGAATGGATGGTTAGAATTAGACAATCTCGGACATGCTCCATCCATGATCTGGTCCATCATACCAATGGCCTTACTGAGCAATGGACCAGGCCAGTGGGACGCTATAGTTGAATTGCCACAAGCCTGTCTAGTTCAATGGGAACAGGTTAAGAGGCTAAAACTTCCACACACAGTCAACATGAGATGAATTTGACGAAACCATGAACACAAATCAAAAGAACCAATTCAGAGGAGCACCATGAAACCAAGCAATAGTTGGTACTGTCCTGATAAAGCCCAAGTCAAAATACATAAGGCGTTAAACGAGAAGTGGAGTAAAATGAAGTGGATTTCAAACGTAGAGTGGAGTGAAGAATAGTAGATTGAAGTTAAAATAGAGCACTTCAATTCACTTCACTCCATTTGGATGCTTATTTTGAAGTTAAGATTTGGAGTAGAATCCACTTTTATTCAAAAAAATGAAAGTACTTAGAGTTGAAGTGAAACGGAGTATATGTGGCTCACAATATGACTTCATCTATTGGGCCAGACTCATCCAAACGGGATAGAGTTGAAACTTTAGACTATTATAGCCCATTTATTTTCACTCTAATCTATTTTTTGCCTATCCAAATAGGCCCTAAGGCTCGAGGAGCTTGACCAAGCCCATGCCAAACCTGTCAGGCCCGTGGAACCCCGCCCAGCTCATATCAGGCCACTCACAAAAGGCTAAGCACACCTGCGGGCTAGGCCAGGCAGCGTGACGGCATACACATGGCGCGCAGCCTAGCCGGGCATTCTCTCAACCAGTTCATGACTCGAGCCCAGTGAGGAGCTTTCAAAAGCCCAAGTAAATTAAGCTTTTAACTTTGTTTTATTATTTTTAACAGTTGGATTATTTCTTCGGCTGATGGTCGAACTTTTGCTTGGAAAAAAATTACTCATTTCTCCTTGTTCACGTCCATCACAGGTTTTGAATGAACAACTATTGTAGAGGACTCTATTTCAGTAAAGGACTCTCTTGGATTGTGCAAGTTTTCTATTTGTTTAATTGCTTGAATCTTTTGAGTGGATAATTGGGTAAGTGCCTCGGGCTTAAAGATCAGCCCCAAATGTCACTGCCATTAATTGATCAATCCCAAGATTTGGGTGACGATCAAGTCAAAGATTGTGCCTTCTCTAATGGAGCCAGTTAAATCCCTCAATCACAGGAAATTTGTTGTAATCTTTACCTCTATAAATGAAAAAACCCAAATCAAGTGTGGGTGATTAATTTCTCTTCAAAGATTTTAGAGAGATTATCACATTTATAAGTTCCCTCTAGAGTGGAATTCTATAGTTCAGGCCTTCAACAAGTTAGTCGACACCAGTCAATGAGGAGACAAACTAGTAGATACAATATAAAAAAGTTTGATCCCCTTCAAAAGAGTTGCAAGCCATTGCCCAACAACTATGGTAATAGCAAAAGCATGAATCCTCAATCTAAAGCAGTGACAATGGTCCAGGGAAAGTAATGTCAATAAATTATATTGGGAAGCAGGCTGATAAGAACCATAGAGACTAGAAAGATGGGATAACTAGAATGATTGCGGACAAGATTCGTAAGTGTTGAGGTCAACGTCTATCCTTGCTCCTAAATGGTCATAATTGTGGTCGAGCCCTCGCCGTCACTACAAACTTATTGTTGTGTATTTTTCTATCACCAATTGATTTTGAGATAAGCGGTAGTTCAATAGGGTGTAAGATTCTACACTAAGAAAAAAAATCAATATTCTCGAGTATCATGGCAACATGAGAATTGACAATTTCTTAAATTGATACATGGTAGAACATATGTTTGATTACAAGGAAATTTCAAGGAGCAAAAAGTCAAACTCATTAGGGAGATCATTGGCATGGTGGGAACATGTAAGCCATAAAGGAGGGAAGGGAAAAATCCAAAGCCCATTCATGGGAAGTCCCTCTTAAAAGAGCCTTTCCTTCCAATTGAGCCCCGCCCGCGCCCCCCCCCCCCGCCCCCCCCCGCCATTGGCAAAAAATTTGTGAAAAAAACATGCCTTAATAAATCTCATCAGGCCTATTTTGTGTATCAAGAATAGTGATAAAACAAAGCAAAGAAGTAGAATTTTGTTAGTGCACATGTTTTCTCCTATATGATGTTATTCCACGTGCAAACAAGAGTCAAAATGTCCATTTTGTGTCGTCTTGCAAACAGGTTTCTTTGGGCATAAAAGTGTCTTATTTTTAATGAGGAAAAAGAAAGGCATTATTGCTCCGGCGCTTTTTTCACCCAAACAATGATAGGACTCCAGGGGGGAAATGCTATAAGCATCAAGTTCGGTTTTTATATGCCCTAGATGTTGATTGGACTTGAAAATCAGTCAATGTCCATGTTCAATTTAATGTCTGTTTGCCTGGATCCTGGAACATGGGAATCAAAATTTAATTGATTTAGATTTTGTGTATAATATAAATGTTGTTGCTCATTATTCTATCAAAGAAAATAAATTAAGAAGACGAATAAAAAAAAAGAATGGAAAAGAAACATTAATTTATATTAGTTGTTGGTTTTCAGATAATACATGACATTTGGTACATACCTGATTTAAAAAAATAAAAAAAAGTCATGAGTCACAACAAGCCTCGTGCACAGGACATCTAATTAATGGGTTTTTTTTTTCCGTAAGATCCTCATGAACTTTTTACCAAGAAAAGAAAATGCAAACTAAAATTAATGAACTGTTCTAATCAGCATTTGTGATAAGTTAGTCCCAGTCAACTCTTTCCATACATAAAGATATTAGAATCATAATTTACAACTATCATTCTTTTGAATGAGAAACATTATTCGTTCAGACCATGTTTTCTGCACCTTAAATGGGAGATTTGAAAAGCACGAATGAAACTTATAGCTTGTTTGTTTGCATGAATTTGAATTCATTTGCACTAAATTAAATAGTCATCATAAAAAATAAAAAATAAAAAAACTTTCCTAAGATTGATTTTCTCCACCATTTGATACAGATATTTTCTTCACAAGAAAAAAATATATATTGCAATGCAATTTTCTTCAAATCAACGAATTAGCATTTCTAACGTGGATTAGAAAAAAAAAATTCTACTTTTTTCACAAAAGTGATACAAACAATTCCTAAGATCAATCTTTATTTTTTTTTTTCCTTCACTTTTAATTACTTTTACAATAGAAATTTTTTAAAGACACCAAAATTTCAAATCCATACAAACCAGAGGTTCTAAAATTTTAAGAAATATTGACCGTAAGACTGTTTTTACATCTAACATTTGCCTTGCGAAAGCTAAAATTTATATAATGCCTATAAAATTATTTATAGGAGTGCGATATGGCACGGGCCCGCTCATGTCACATGTTCGATATCATATCAAAGAAGCGTGTGATATTGTACAGCACTCAAATATTGTAAAGCATGATGCGTATGACATCCATGGCCTTAGAGTATCTAATTTAAAAAAAAAAAAAATCGCATGTCCGCTGGCCCATTATTAGATGCCTTTTACATTCTGAACAATGGGCCCATGGGCTGAAAAAAAAAAAGAAAGGACGGTCAGAGTCTCTCTCGGAGCATAAGAGGACCGTCCAAAGGGAAAAAGTGGTGTGAATGAGTCAATAAGAGGACAAATGTCACCCCTATAATTCCTGAAAAAAGCCCCACCAATAGTTAGTAGGTAGTAAATCAGTAAGGAAGAAGAAAAAACAAAGGTAGCTATAATAGCTAGATGAAATAGGTGGACGTGGCAGCTCGAAAGCATAGATTCTGCAATCCTCCTCCTATCATAAATCGCAAGAATTTGGTGGGCCCATTATTCTGCACCTTTCATCGCCGGAGGGCGACGTATCGTTCAAGAACCAAACCTTTCAAGTCCCACTCAACTCGCTTTAGCGGTGTCGGCACACCTTACTTCATCCGCTGGGGCCCACTCTCGTCATCATCGCGTCAATGCCAAGCTATTATCCCTATTTTTTTTCTTTTTTTTTATGGTTACGAGTGGCTGTGATTTGTTGTTGGATCTCTTGCATATTTACTGCTACACTCGGCTTTCCATAAACCTCACTTTATATATGTATATTATATACTCTTTAGATAATTCTCTTTGATCACACGTTCACACAGCACCTTCTTTCAAAAGTACAAGCTTTCCCATTTCAAGACTTCTTTCTGGCTAGTTGGTGTGGTCGAGCGGTTACTATCACGATGTATCTCTCTTTCAGAGTTAAAAGTCTTGTTATTGAGCTTTGATTTTTTGTTTTCTACAGAAATTAAAGGTTAAGTCTACTAAAGCTGCCACATGAGTTTTATTCAGTTTCACTCTTAATATGAAAGGATCAGTTTGACCAAAAGGATTGAGAACATTCATCTTATTTCAATGAAAGAGATGCTTGGGGACATTGCATACTAGGTCAAGTTTTATTTCAATTGTTTGTTTCATGACTTTAAATTAAATTCTTATCACCTACTGCATGTGAAAGCTAATGGTTTTGACCAACCTGATTTTATTTTTAAATTGATGCCACTCATTGTCTAAAAGACATTACCTATGTATCTAGCCACCTATACATTTTAGAGCACTACGAGTGACATGCAGTGCACTAATGAATAACATCTAACTTTAATATAAAGTTAATCACATCACCTATGATTTAATAACTTTCCCATATGTCAGTTCTCATACAAGGACGGCTACAGGGAAAGAACAATGCCAAGCAAAACGTAATAGAATGGAAGAAAGCCAAATCAAGCAAGTCAACGTACTATCTAGGCTAATGGATGAACGGATACAGGAGCAGATGCCTAGAAAATCAAGCATGCTTTTAAAAACCAGTGTGTTTGCTTGGATGGGAATTGATGGTGAAATTAGCTCTAATAAAAAAGGCTATTAAAGAGTGAGGGTTAAAGTGTAGGTTTAGGTGGAGATATAAATAGAACTTTTCCTTTTCAAAATTTTGAATTGCTCGGTTGAAGTGAACACCCAAAATTAATCATGAGAAATGGGAAATTAATACTCAATTATAATCTTGGTACTACAATTCCAAAGAAAGCAGAAGTTGCATCTAGCTCCACATTGTGTTTTCACCTCTTGTTCTCTTGATAATTCTTTGTTTAGATCTATCTTTCCAAGAATTCATAGGAATTGAACTTTATATAGGGCTTATTTGTTTCCAATAAAATATATACATAGGAATGGAATACATGAAGTGATTAGAAACGAATATTAAAGGTGAGTGTCCAAAAATGAATACTGAAAAATATTTTATTTTAGTGAAATGGAATAAAAGGAAGATGTCATTTGATGCTTATTCTTTGATATTCACCTTTGGTCTTTATTCTTAATCGTGCTGTCTATTTTAGTGCAAACAAACAAAGCGTAACAAATATACCCTTGTAATACATTCACAAAAATAATTTTTGTCTATTTTTGTTTTTTTTTTTTCCTTCTTTGGTGGGAAATTAATTATATGACTCCTTTAGAAAACATCTTTCATTGGCACTACGAAAAAAATATTTTTTTTCCATCCTTTTTTGTTGTTGAGAATACAGCGCCCCATCGGACTACAAAATAAATGAAGATTGTGAAACTACTTTTCCGAAAAAAGTTGCAATACAAATTTGCCCTTTGTAATATATTTTAAAAAGTGGCTATAATTAAATGAATTAAAGCGAACATTCATAAATGACTAAATAAATTAAGGACGAATGGAAAATCGTAATACCTAACCATCAACCCTGTAAAAAAAATCCTAAGAAAGTCATATTCCAATTTAGATCCTAGAAAGTCCTTTATGTCTCCCATCTTAGTAAATCTCTATCGGAATCCATTTTACCATAAATTTCTAGGGACTCAACTTCATGTAAATAAACGGCCCCCTAAAGCGCATTTGTGTGACATTTGGTAAATTATTTCTAAAGACTTACTTTTCTTCTCTTTTGGAAAATCAATTGTGACTATTTTAGAAAATAATTTTTTGTGCCATCAGGAAAAAGTAGTTTGTTGCCATCTTTCTACCACTGTAATGGTACCGCATCAAATTGTAAAAAATAAATAAATAAATAAATAAAATAAAATATCTTGAAAGTGCATCTTCCATAGAAAGTGGCGTTTCCAAAAATGTGACCTTAGTTTATCAACAAAATGAAATGTGATGAAAAGCACACTATTTTTTTTATAGAGCAAACAATAATATATACAGCTACATGATGCTGCTAACAATTTAGTATTATAAGTTCTTCCAAGTTTCAACCATACTTCCGGACTCCAGCTGATGTTGTTGCAGTTTTATGATGTATCTTGACTTTTTGACTGTACTCTGAAAACATCAAGATATTGATTGATGCCGTACATTTCCGCGTACATGTATCTAACACCGACAAAATTAAATGTCACCTAATGCGTGACACTGCTGGCTGAAGATGCACTCACATGAACAATTTTGGAAAACCAGTGATGATACACATTCTCTTGGAGTGACCTTAAAAATGAGGCAAGGAGTAGATAAGTTTGGTGGTGGAAAAATCTCACTGTATTTTACAATAAAATTGTGAGCGCTTCCTTGGCCATACCTTAGTACAGATTAAACTCACAGGGCATTCATGTTTACGTAAATATATAAAAATTTATGGTGAAATGAAGTCCACCAGGATTATAAAAGATGCTGGGGTGAAGGATAATGAGACCCATGCTTTTATAGGTATTCATTTCTCATCTTTTTCTACTCATATTTCATTAAAAGATAAGTAATTTGATGGTCATTTTGAAAAACTCACCATTAGTTCTTCATTTTAACCAAATGCAGATAAAGGTATTTTTATTTACACGAAACAAAGATATGCCCACACCAAAAGCGCAAAAAGAAGGAAAGAAAAAAACAAAAACTTACCCTGACTATATTAAAAAAAAAAAACAAAGAAAAACTAACTCTCACTTCATCATCAAGCATAAAAGAGTCCATAGCATCCATAAATATATAATCACCCTACAAGAATTCACTTCAATTTGAGTTATTAGAACCATCATCAAATTTCCACATAGAAATTTTTTGATAATAAACTCTAGCAAAATAACTCACATTTTTTTTTTTTTTTTGCATGTAGTCAATTCAAGTGGTATGTATGGTGGGTTATACATATTTATCCCAAATGGGCCTACTGTCCAGAATCCAGATCTTTAAAAGTGGGGGGCATATTCCCACTTTTAAAATGGGAAATAAATATCAATACCATTCAAGTTGGTCCATCAAAGACTCCAAATCAGCAAAGGTAGGTAGGTTAATTGGAAAGAAAGAAAAAAAAAAAAGTTTGAAGATTATAGTTGTAACAAATGTAAAAGAAACAGGGGGTTTTCCAATTTCCATGTAAGATCCTGGTAAGCAGAGAAAAAGTAAAAGATCAGGACCGTCCCTTTGTACAAAAGCGGTTTCCGGTATTTTACCCCTTTCGCGGGTGAAAAAGCAAAAGTCGAAAAACTACTGGCTGTCTTTTGAATGGCTGCTTTTTATTCGTTTGTGCACAAAGAAAACGCTTCCTCTTCTTCCTCCTCTTCTTCTTCTATCTATTCCCTTTCATTGCCTGCGACCGATTCTTGACGCCCGGAAAATCGACTCTTTGATCGGCGTCCGGGCCGGAATCCCGGCCAGATTCTTGCAATGGTGGCGCTTCTGCGATGGAGAGCGATGACGGAATTCGGATTCATGGAGCCGCTGTGATCGACGGATCCGCGTTCTCTCCGTCGCAGCTGTACGAAGGTTCGGAAATCTTGAAATTTGGATGTGTTGTTTTCGTCTTGATATGGGTTTTTGGTTTTGGAGGCATTGGTGCAAGATGGGTTTTTTAAATTGGACGTTTTTGAATGGAAATGAATGTGAATTGGGGTTTGAAATTGCTGTTTTTTACGATAAAAAAGGTGTTTTTATCGGTGCATTTGGGAGGGAGTGTTGGTTTGGTGATCTAGGCCGTTTATCTGATGGGGCCCACTTGGAATTGGGGTTCCTCAATCTCATCTCTTGTACTGGTAGATCCTGTGTTTCCATTTGAGTGAGTCTTATTGTGTAATTTCTCTTGTTCTTGGACGCTGATCAAAAGTGAAGGGCCTATGGATGGAAATGAGTGCTGGGTACCCACCGGATCAACGGTTTGATCACTAAACTAAGGGCCCCATTGCCCTAACTCTATGTTCTGCATTGGCCAAGACACTGGATACTGTAGCCCATGGTGAAATTTTTGTATGACTCTGTGAAAATTGCAGAGTATGCTGTTGGTCGCTTGGCTTTTTTTTTGTTTTTGTTGATGGTCATGAATTTTGGTGTAATGATGTTCACATCTTCTGTTTGGGTTTGTATTTTTGCTATTGTTACAGCTCTCTGGATTGCGTTTTGTCTGCCATCCATGAAACGAGAAAACATTATATACCAACCACCAAAAAGGGCATGTGGGGCCCACCTGCCCCTGCTAGGATCAATCTAAGCCGTTCAGTTATTGATCCCTGTGAATCAGCACTCAACCAAAATTCGACACTCATCTGAGTTCTGTGGCACTTTGTCCAGGGCGACGATTTGGGACTACTTTTGGATGATAACCAATTTCTGCACACTGGTAGATATAGGAAGACCTTTCAGGCACTTAGAATTCAGATCCCTGCCCCTCCTCACAAACAACGATCTTGCTTCTAGGTGGGCCTCGCAGGGCATGCCTTTTCAAGCTTAGGAATGGCACAGTCTTTCCTTAAAATGCCATGTATGACTAGTAGTATTTTGCTACAGCAGATTTTCATTATGATTTTAGCATGGTCCTATAAATGTTATGTTGGATATTGCTTTGGGGTTCCCATAATCAAAGTAAAAAATGAAGAAAGAAGCAGAATGTGGGCATCATGGAGTTCCATGAAGTAGTGGTAAAGCGGCTGCATTCTACATGGGTACTTGTTCCAATGATTATGACTGCTCATTTGGCAGGCAATCAAATAGATGAGTCATTGCCTCATGGGCCGAATTATCACAGATTCACGTGGCCATCTGATCGGTTGCATGGCCCAAAAACACCAGAGATTCACGTGGCCATCTAATCAGTGCATGAGCATATATAGTTGAACAAAACATGAGTAGAGATCCACATTCTACCGGAAATTATTGCCATTATTAGATGGTGTGGACACTTGCAATTTGCAAATGTTGGAGTGTGAACCATCCGCCAGGTGGCCGACCAAATGAACAATCTCACCCAATTTTATTTGTCATGCGTGTGTTGCGGAATGTGGATGCTGTTCTTAGAACTTCTATGAGTGCAAATTGCAGTGGTTCTTTCACTATATTGTTCGAACATTAATTGGTGTTTCTCTTCACCCATGAATAGGGCGGTCAACAAGCTGAGTTAGCTCATAAGCCCTCTCTGATGAATTTCCAAGGGTAAAGCGGGCATTGTTCAGCCCAACTTGATGTCAAGGTTGAGCTTTGCAAACCATTTGTCTACGGGCTCAACCAGCCGCCCCTTGTGTGTGTGAGTGATACTCTCCCAGTTCCTCTCCACATATCCATCCTATTAGACCTTTCCCATATCTCTCATAACATTCTCATGTATATACTTCATACACTCTTGAGGAAGGTGGATTAGAAATTGCAGTCCCATCCTTCTATCACCATCTAAACAGAATAGATACATGGAAGACTACTACTAAATAGAAATCTTTCAATTCCATTTTTTTGCTTTGGCAAACCTCATTATCTATCACTGCTCATTTTGCCATGCTTTTTCTTAGTTTTACATGTTGCCTGTTTCATTTACTCATAGAAGAGTTATTCGCTCTTTATCTTTCTGGGAGGATGAGGAGTTTTATGTACATGTTTGACTATGAGTAAATAATGTTGATGAGTATGGCTACAAAAGTTTTGAGTGAATATCTTTTAATATATGATTTTGTGATAGTTTATTCTGTAGGTTTTTATTATTTTAAAAAGAAGAAAATACGGACATAAACCTTCTTTTAAAGCTTGGTCGAGTTGGAGCCGACTCAGGCAACGTTTGCCTTTGCCACATATTGGAATTAAGATTTCTAACTCTTATGAATGTTAGCTAGCTTGCTTAAGGCCTGTTTGTTTGGAGGTAATTTGCCAATAATTGCAAGTGTTGGGAATTTCTAATACTGGGGTCAGATTATGTCTCAAGTGAATTTGGAATTCTCAGTTTGAATGCTAGAGTTCTCAAAACCAACCTTCCGAGAAGTTACTTCAAAGCCTTTAGAATTCTCAAAATTCTTGCTTCCTGAATGTTGGAATGTACTTGAGCATTTTGGAAACCACTTGGGGGAAAGCATTTGGAGAATTTGTAATTCTTCCTAGGTAAGAATTCTCAGAATTTCTTTAACCGAACAGGCCCTTAGACTCCTTCAAGTAGAACTTAACAACTGTTAACTAATAGGAAAACGAGACAAAACAACTCATTCCCACTACGACCTTGTGCAAGACAACTTCTATTTACAATTGTAGCTGATGCATGTGCAATTGTGCAGTCACATACATTAAATCTGGGTCCCATCTTGGGTCTTCCTAGTATGAGAACTGCGTCATTTCCTCCTTTTTGGTGAATTGTTTCTCTGAAGTACAAGAACGTCATTATTGCTATTGTTGTGATATTATAATGAGTGCCACTGTTTTCTCCCATTTGCATTCAATTGGTTTTCTTCATGTATGCTTTGCTTGATATTTCTTGATTTGCTTTCCAATTATATGCTCTTGATATTTACAAGTGGAAAGTTGCAACCATGAAGAATCAGTGAGGATCTGTTAAAATAGATGCATAACCAAGGGAACACATGAAGTATATCTTAAATAAACCTTTTGTCTGTATAAGATGCGTGCAGAATTCAGTGAGGATCTGTATGAAATATATCTAACAGGTACTTTTGTGTCCCAGATAGAATGCCGCGAATGAATATGCACCCAAATGAAGCTATAGAATCTGGACCCTATCCAGAACGTCCAGAAGAGCCAGACTGTGCTTATTACATCAGAACCGGCCTATGTAGATTTGGGATGACATGCCGATTTAACCACCCTCCTAATAGAATGCTGGTAAACACTAGTCCCTATCTGTTTAATCTTATTGCACTTCCTTCAGTTGGTTGGCTGATATTTTTATTGGTAATCAGTGTTCCATAATCTGTGCTTGTATATCCTCATCTAGGGATTTTAATGCAATTGTAGATGTATTTTGCTATTGCATTCTTGTAAGCTCCAAGCACATACTCCTGAAAGGTTCTTGACGTATGATCATTTCATCAACAAAAATTATTTGTCTTTTATTGTTTTATCTCCTTTTCTTTAATTAAAGAACTATCCTGACTTGTTTAGATGCTTCTTGTTTCTTTTTTCTCTCATGTTCTGTATAATTATCTACAGTATAGATTGTGTGGGTTTCTTGTCTTGTTGTATCTTCTTTGAGGGGTCGGGGCAGGATCTTTTCTGTAAAAAGCAGTATGCTGGACATTTCAGGTCTAAACAGAAACGTCCAGAATTGATCTTATTGGTTGTGAAAGGGATCCCACAAAATCCAATTCCAAAATCTGCCCAGAACTAAACACCTAGGAGATGATAAAGCTCTTTTTTTCCCCTTGAATCATACTATCCACCTATGATTTGGATACGTTGAAATGCAGCAGTACGTTTTTATTTTAAAAAATGTTGGACTAATATGAACTTGATGGGGGTGGATTAGCAGGATTCCTTAATTGTCATTACTACAAGAAACATTTTAAAATATTTTGATGTTTTTGCTTGAAATGATAGAATGGGATAAATCCTTTGTTAAATTATTTTTGTTGTTGCATGAGTTTTTGGAGACATATGGGATGACCCTAAAGTTAGAGTTGATCCTCTTTTATCCAAGGCCTTTCCAGCACTTGGACAAAACTTCCCTTTACAGAATACAAAATATAAAAAAGAAACAAAAGCAATAAATAGAATGTATTTCTCTTGCATTAACAAACAGAACTATGCTGAATGCTCTAACAGTTTCAAATATGAGAGAGAGAGAGAGAGAGAGAGAGAGAGAGAGAGAGAGAGAGAGAGAGAGAGAGTCTCATAAGGTTTTGATGATAGTTTGCATTGTTTAAATACATTCTCCAACAACTTTTCTAACTTTAATCTGAGCGAACTTTCTTGTTTATTTCTCTATTGAGGCTCTTAATCCTCTTAATCTCCTAATATCTTCCGGAGGTCCTCACATGTTCAATTTTGATAGAATTGACGTATAATATTGAGATTTTTAAAATGCTAGGCTGTTGCTGCTGCAAGGATTAAGGGAGGTTACCCTGAAAGAATAGGGCAACCAGAATGCCAGGTATGCATTCAATTCACCTTTTAAAATTCAAACAAGACTGTAATATTTTTTATTTTTTAATGTAGCATTTAAAAGTTCTTAACTTTATTGGTCTTGTAGTTGGAGGTACTTCATAAGTTCTTATGAGCCTCTACAAATTTTCTTTTGTTTTGTATATGGATGCTGGTTTTCTTGTTGAAATATCTGGTTTAACAATTAATATATTAGTTTTTTTTCCCACCACTAAAAAGAGCTTGCCAATTTTTTGGTTTTAAATCCGTGGATATCAAGGTTTAAAAAACCGGACTCAGGACTCGACTTTTTCATGGCCGAGTCCAAGGAGACTCGCCGAGTCGCATGGGACTTGGCCCTCCAACTTAAGTTGGGACTCGGCCGAGTCCGAGTCTCATGGCTGAGTCCCATGGGACTCAACCGAGTCGCATTAGGACTCGGCCAAGTCCCATGCGACCCGACTCGGTATGTGTCGAGTCCGAGATGACTCCAAATCGGCCAATTTTTTAAACCATGGTGGATATGCTATGCATTGAGGAAAATGCTGGGTGAAGATATATTTTCTCCAAGTTCATTGCGACTTGTGCTGCTAAGATAAGTTATAGTGTGATACCACAAACTATGACAACGTGGGACACTTTCATACTTTTTTTGGAAAATTATTTGACACAATGTTAAATTATCCCCTCTTAAAAATTGCCTAAGCTAAGCGATGGTTGATCATTTAGAAATGCAGGTAGAGCCATTGATGCAAATGGCGGATCGAGGTGCAGGGCGGGTGGGGATACGACGGAGAGGGGGGTAGGTCAGGCTTTTGCTTGAAAAATTGGCCTCACACCAAACTCCCTATCACAGGCGAGGAAGAGATCTCAAAAAGAACTCGAAGAAGAACTTAGGGAATATCCCTAAAGCTTCCATATTCATAATCATTATCCTGTCTAAACCTCTGGCATTACAATGCTTTAAATAGGAGAATGCTAAACGTAGATCTAACCTGGACCATCCAAACAAATTGATGGCCAGGATTAAAACATCTAAAATTAAAACATAATCCACTAAAATAAGTTTTGAAATAAAATAAAATAGAAACTAAATGGGCTGGTAGGTGGGCTGGGCCCAAAGGACCGGTTATCCCATGGGGACCATGGGCCTGTCTTGTATCACCCATTCTTGGATGTCGAGGACCCGAGGTCCATGTAAAGAGTCCATTATTGTCATATTCTATAGCAACTTACAGTTTATTTTCATTTTGTCTTTATCTTTATAATTTGTTTGAGCCCAAGTAAAGTTGATGAGGACATGTGACATATCAGTCATATCACCCTTCCTTTCTTTTTTTTTTTATGACTATCAACCTCAACTGATGTAAACTCGATGCGCGCTCTTTTAGACCCACCTGGATGCATAAATTGCCAATCACAAGGATATAATGGCAAGGGTTGATGCAGATAAGACAACTTATGGTTATGGAAGCATCCTTTTCGTCCCTCGTCCCTTTGGCGTCCCCTGTTTAAAATGAGCAAGAGCTGTTGATGGATCCACTGGGATGGTAGAGTGTTACTGTCAAGAAAGAAATATAAGACACAACACTAACTGGAAGTGTTCAAGAGCTTTCTAAAAAAAAAAAAAAAAAAAGATAAAGAAAAGATTAATGAAATAAAAAGAAGGAAGACAGAGATGAATGAGCCAATGACAGTTCCAACTTCCAGGCTCAAGCATAAGAGTTGTCCACTCTTATTCACTAACATGAGCACTCCCAGTTAGTGCTGTGTAACTCTACCATGATGAGAAAATGCAGAACACATTTACTTTCCCACAATTGCGGATGTAGATTCTTCTTATATGTACATGAGCAATTCAGGTGGTGGCAACTGTGGCACTTGCACTGTGCATATTTATGTTTGAATTGTAGAGATTTGATTCTCTTTTCCTTTCCTCTCGGAATTCTTTTAAGTTTCATTCTTGTATTAGTTTATTCCGTCTTGAGTTTGAAAACAATGTTTGAATTGTTTTCCAGTACTATTTGAAGACAGGAACATGCAAATTTGGCGCCACTTGCAAGTTCCATCATCCTAGAGAAAAGGCTGGAATTGCTGGAAGAGTTCAATCAAATACTTTAGGCTATCCATTACGCCCGGTTTGTACTAGCTGTCTCTCTTTGACAAATATATGCCTGCAATTTCACATCTGTGATTATTTATAATAGAAGACATAATAATGATAATGATTTACATTCTGTGATAGCATTTAACTGTTCATCAGTTTCCGGCAATGTTCTGAACAAGTCAGATTGGATCATAACATTCAAAGAGGGCTACACTTCTAAATTGTTACTTGTAAGTCATAAAATCGGAGGACTTCTATAAAATTCTATAATTTAAATAATGGAACTATATATTATACATTAAAATATAACATATTATATTGTCAAATATTGTTATATTATGTCACAATTTGTGCATCATATCACAATAATACCATAGTAAATTGCCTAATGCCTACTGGTTTTTGCCTTGTAATCATTGACTTGCACTGAAAATCAAGGCATTTAGTTCGTCATGGCTACTTATTTTAGCAAGATATATCTGTGCTTAAGAAGCTCTAAAAAAGTATTTAAAAAGATGAAAGACTGAGAAGTAATTTTTAATGGTTACAGCTGTGCTGAAAACCTTTAGTTTTTCATTTTAGGGAATCACAAGATTTGAGATGATCATAATATTCAAATTGGATATTGTTGAAAGGAGAAGTTGTAAGGTTTTTGGAAAAAAAGATACAAGCATAAAATTGAAAGTGTTTACCGTATGGTTCAATTTGAACTGCAAGATCCATAATATGATCAACCTTTTGTAAGATTTTTCATAACAATTTTATTTCTTAGAAATTAATGTCAAATCTCCTCTGCTTTCCATTGCAATCTTTTTAGAGGTTCACTATTCTTACACTTGCACAATAGGGGAGCCAGGATTGTTGTTGGGTGGGGGGGCCGGGGCGGTGGGGGGTTTGCGTGGTGGGGTGATAGTCAACTAATAATGTTGCTAACTTTGCCGTACTACCATAATGAAAAATAAATAAATAAAGAAAATCATTTAGTTCTTGTAAATAGAGAAAACCAAGCTACATAATGCCATCTTTATCGCAACCGTGGGTCCCATACAGTTCACATGGAGGCCAACTCTCTACTTCATAGCACTTTTAATTAGAATCACCTCCACCTTGAATCATATCCAACCCAAATACTTTTCGATCATTGTGAACTATTACCAAGTAATCCAAAAGTAATCCAAAGATAAAAAAATCTTGGAAAGAAGTAAAGCAATAAATTTTTTAAATCTTTTTCTTATGGAGAACTCATTGATATGACTTTCCTTGGCATTGGATATAAGACATTGGATATGTCAAATTATACAGTTGGGTTGCCTTGAAATCTATTTTGATGGGTAAAAGTTTAGGTGTGGTCAAATTATTACCAGTGTCAGTTGAGTAGAGAAAGCCTTCCCATCCTTCTCTACTAAACCAATCAAT
Organism: Persea americana; assembly: GCA_029852735.1. Taxonomy (NCBI): domain Eukaryota; kingdom Viridiplantae; phylum Streptophyta; class Magnoliopsida; order Laurales; family Lauraceae; genus Persea; species Persea americana. The sequence goes on from CM056810.1 coordinate 91,936,286, forward strand.
AATTATCCACCCATCCAAGCACAAGTATTCCCTGGCCCCTTATTGAAGTGTCCACCCACTGTCCGGTTGGGGGGGCTGGGGGGGGGGGGGGGGGGGGGGGGGGGGGTGGGGTGGGGTGTGGTTTACTTTCCTCTCAACCACTCTCCCTCTGCCCCTGGACTTGCATAGAGACCAATTTTCCTTACATTTGGCTGTTAATTCCAAGATGGCACACGTGTGCAAAACCTGGGCATCCTCATTGTGGATCCATGTGCCAAACCTGTCTCAGAAAATAGTCTATCATTACATGTCCATAGAGTATGTACCGATAGATGGTTGATTAAACTCTCCTATGGTCTACCATCAGTGTAGCAGGTCACCTCATGAGCGAACTGGCCTGATTTTTTAGGCTAGGTTATCTACATAGTGAGTCCTACTTGATCTGTGGCTTGCATATCACATAGATGTTCATGCCAAAATGGTGCAAAGCCCTCGGTGTTCCCAATGGGGGCCCCAGATGTCAAATAGCTAGCTCAAATGTCACATTATCACCAGATGAGAACAGTGCATGAACAAACAGATATTGATAAAATTATCCGGTGTTCCACATTCAATGCACATGCAGGTCCACCTCATGAGTGGACTTCCTGATTTTACATGGTAGGTCCTAGTCGATGCAATGCTTGTGTATCACATCTGCATGTGTGCTTGTGTATCACATCTGTTGGTAACACTGCTTGTGCATTTAGATTTTTGTTTTTGCATTGGTGTCACATGGAAAATTTTGGTTGGATGGAAATTCTTTCTAATTTATCTGATTATGTCTTATTTCTTGTAGGGTGAAAAGGAGTGTGCTTATTATTTAAGAACCTTACAGTGCAAGTTTGGGAGCACATGTAAATTTCACCATCCACAACCATCTAATGCAATGGTCCCATTGCGTGGATCTCCCGTTTATCCTCCAGTACACTCCCCAACCGCTCCTGGTCAGCAGTCATATCCCGGATTGTCAAACTGGCCCCTTTCAAGGGCCTCTTTCATTCCAAGCCCACGTTGGCAAGGTCCTTCAAGCTATGCTCAGTTGATTCTTCCTCAGGGGGTGGTGCCAGTAGCTGGCTGGAATGCATACCCTGTAAGTCATTCTCTGTCTTCTGTTTTCTTTTTCCTTCTGAAAGTGGATGTACTTTCCATATATTGACTTAAGACCTCATTGTGGAGTTTCAGTATCTGTTCACATTGCTTATCCTTCTGGCACTGAATTTTATGGATTGTTATATTAGCAATTAATATAAGTTTATTTTTTAGTTTTTCTCTACTTATGATATTATTTATTATTATTATTTTAGTAAAAAATGCATGATCAGCTGTACATTTACTGTTAACTCTAAAAAAACTTGATAATTCACCAGGCAAGAATACAGGATTAAAGTTCTCTTAAGTTAGTGGTTGTTGCTGAAATCTAACGAATGAAAGTTTCATTGGTTAAAAGTATTGACCCAATACCAATAAAAAGAAAGACCTAATCAAAATATATGTCATAATAAGACTTTTGATGGGTTAACCTCTGCCCTGTTTCGATGCTTGGAACCCAGTTACCTTGTGCTCAGGTTTCCTCTAACTCTTGTTACCTATATTTGTCCAATGGATGAAAGAACTGTGGACTAGTGTATGACTCAGGTTCCCCAAACACAAGAACTACAGGCTTACTGCTTGGCGTAACTCAAGTCACCTTCACTTGAATTATGCAGATCCACCCTGAGAGTTTGTGAATTTCTGGTGCACTGGCAGAACAAAAGGTTTTTCCATTGTACGACCTTGACTAGAAGAATAGTAAAGAAGATTTCCGCCATAGAGTAGGGAGGCACTTGGTTGGAGAGCCACAATTGGATAATAAACTATATTGCAAATTTTTATGTGATACTATATATAAATGTGAAGACTGAATACAGGTGGCATCTGCTCCTAGATAATATGGAGCTTAGCATAATAGTGGAACAGAAATCTGACTTTTGGAAAGAGAATCTGAGGAAGACACAGATAGAGAAGTAGCCTTTGAGTTTGGGAGAGACTGGGCATCCAGTCTAGACATTTCCATATGGCTTTCTTTCAGCACTTTTGGGATGTGGTTCATCTTGATTTCATGAATTTCCTCAAGGAGTCTAATAGTAGGAGCAGATTACCAAAGCAGTCCCCTTAGAATCAGAATCAAGGCTTAGTGCTTTCTTCAATTTCTGGATTCTTCACCAAATAAAGGAGAGCTTTGAACCTTTCAAATCAATTTTTATTAGATAATACTCTGGAAGTGCCGCACATTAGATGTACGAAGACTGTTTTGCTTCTAGCACAAACTAGGATTTATTGTCCTAGTTACAAAGAAACTCAATAAATCCTATTTCTTATTTATTGAAATCGTAACCAGTGACTTAAAAACTTCAGCTTCTTTTTCTGCGAACTGCTAACTGACCTCTTTCTTGAATGATTTCACTGGGCATCATTTGGCATTGGAAGGTTTTGGTTTACACTATATAATTAGTGGCATTTTGTGGTGGCCATATTAGGTTGGCAACTATAATTTTCTACCTTTTGTTTCATTTTATTTGTTCTTGGTAACTTCTGTGAGAGATACATGCCGCAGATATTTTTAATAAAAATTTTCTTACTAAAAAAATAAAGCAGTATCATGCCCATAAGACCATGTGGATATATGGGCTCATCTTGTTACAAGGTTTAACGCCTTGAGCCAAGTGTTTAAAGCTTCTAAAAGTTGCCCAATATGACATTTATAGCCTGTTGAAAAAACTAATAGTAGGTGCAACTTGTTTAACAGGGGCTGAAATGTACATAGGCACTGGGTAGACAAAATGGCCAGTGACACTTTCTCTTCAAGTTTGTGGACCATTCAATAGCCAATATTGTTATTTTTAGTTTATGTATTTCCTGATGCAAGTCTGAAATGCTGACAAGCTTTTGTTTGTAGAAATTGGTGCTGTTATTTTATCTGTATAAAGCTATTTCTAGTCCAAGTGCGATAGTCAAGTTTTAGTTTGATTTACGAATATTTAAATGCCTTATGTGTGTTTGGAGGTGTCCATGTCAGGGGCAGATGGGGTCAGTTTCATCTTCTGAGAACCACCAACAAACATCAGGAACAAGTCAAATTTATGGGACTTCACGCCATGGTGAATCAACAAATGCAACATCTCAAGGGATATTTTATCGTTCTGGTTCTGTCCCTGTGGGCCTTTATGCATTACAGAGGGAGAATGTTTTTCCAGAGAGACCTGACCAACCTGAATGCCAGTATTACATGAAGACTGGAGACTGTAAGTTCGGTGCTATGTGCAAGTTCCACCATCCGAGAGAGAGGCTGATTCCTATTCCAAGCTGTACGTTGAGTCCCTTGGGGCTTCCACTACGTCCAGTAAGTACAACTCTTAGATTTTTTTATTATTTTAAATATAGAATCTCTACATCTAACAGCATGCACATCTCTCTGTTATACTGCCCTTTGAAGTCCTTAATTCATGCACTTCTATTACAAGAGATGCAGTAATATGAGAGACCATTATTTTTACTATATAAACTGAGTGATTTTTTAGGATCTCCCTTGCTGTGTGAATTGTTTCACATATATATATATGTCCTATAAGGACCGTCCTTACGGTCCACACAGTTCAGAACGTCCACTGGGGCCCACCTTATGACCCATCCAAATTGACCACACATTCACAACCCCTTTATAAGCACCGAATCCCATGAATTTGTATGGATTTGGATGAACTAGACTGTCACGCCCCCAAAAGTGTAACCGGGGTTATGCGTGAGATTAGGGCCAATTTAAAAATTTTCTTCAACACTAATCAAATGCAACATGGCCCCAATCGTGTCCCATCTGGATCGAAGACCGCTGTGAGAAATAAATGTTTTCTCGAATAAAACAACAATTAGCGGAAGCTTCATAATCACAAGAGGTATCCAAAATTGTATAGTTAAGAGCAAAGATTGAAATATTAATTAAAGTTAAAGTTTAAGACAGTTAACAAAATATTGATTACAAAACGAAGGCCACACTAAAAACTGGGCCTAATCAAAAGAGAACAAAGGAAACCAAAAGAATAATCTAGTCCCGGATATATCGTGAAGGCTCTCATGTATGGGGGCAGTACGGTTAGACAATGCCATCCGTACAATAATATAAGAGGTCATCAGACTGATCTGTTTAAATCTCCTTCGTCATCTCATCCTCGGGGTAGAAAGGCTCGGTACCTATGCACCAAGAGTAGCATCATCAGACACAACGGTCAGCAAGCAAACAAATATATAAATCATCATAGATATGCAGAACTAAATAGAGTAAAGGACTAGACAGAGTCACCGGAAATGCATAGCATCAGGATCAATAATCAACTATCAAAGTAGGCGGTCCACATAGGCTAATTGTTGTGATCATATCCCAATCAATCAGAGTGTTCAGAGTGATACCCCATTGGCATCTGGTCATGAGTCAGAGGCACCGCTTAACTCATACCCTTGGTGTCCATTCCACCGATCCGATCTACAAACGGTCCTCTCTTGGCTCATACGGCTTGGTACCCGTGGGCTCTGGCCTAATCTTGCCTCAAGGTTCTAAATTCAAAGTCCCCACACAGGTGGTGCCCCAGCTGTGTTGAACGTTAACAGCTGAGTGGTGCCCAACAAACAGAATCCTAAACAGACATCAGTGAGAGACTAGGCTTTCTTGTGCGAACAAAATTCATCAAACAATAGAGAAACTACTTTACTTCTAATTAGATCAGACTTCCAACAGATTTCAGACTTCAATAGGAGTTCTCTTTGAGCCTTACAATCAAAGCCGGCTGGTCTCAACACTTCATATAGACTTCAGAACAAATGGAACATTAAAAGGGATCCTAAGTCCACATCTAAGTTCTTCCTATGATCTCAAACAAAGTAAAGTAAACAGAGCTAATGAACATGGACATTCCATGTAGAGAGTATCAAACAGTACCATTCGGAATCAGAAGCGATAAAACAATCCAATCTTAAGTCAATTGTTATTCCAGAAGTCTCGTACAATCCCACTAAGTCAATGAAAGGAATAAGGTTCGCGATACCCGAATGAATAGTCTTCGTGCATAGATATAAAGGAGGGTATCCCGTTGCCCCGTACCGTTCAAGATTGAGTGAAGTTGAAACCCGAAAAGACTGGAATAACTACGAGGAATCATCTGTTCAAAACATCCCTCGTGCATAGTCAAATGAGTCCAACAAGGGTAATCAAGGTTCCACCTAAGTCCATAGACCAAGGGACAAACCCTTTCAAAAAGGGAGAAATTCGGTCAATGACAAGTTCGGTTAATCGAGGGTCGACCGACATAGCGACCAACTGCACATTCGTCCAGAAATGTCGCTCTCTGGAACCGGAATCGACAGGTAGCCGAGGTGCAATTCGGTCAACCGAAGGATTGACCGACAAGCTAACTAATAGTCCAACTCCTCCTTCAGAAAAATGTCACCTTCTGGAATTGGAACCGATAGGTCACCGAGGGTCACCGAACTGCAGTTCGGTCAATCGACACCTAAGTTTGGTTAACCGATTGCTCCAGTTCGGTTAACCGACACTCAAGTTCGGTTAACCGATTGCTCTAAAAATTCTGAAACGAATTTTGAGATTGGTTCAAAATTGAGGAGTTCCACTCCCTTCTTTCATTCACAGCTGCAAACAAGGGAAAATAGGGCCTTGCCCTTTCCACTTACATCTATACTCCCTCTCAACAATTCATACACATCCTCCATTCCAAACCAAATCCATTTCATTAGGCTAACAAACCTAATTATCATGTTTTCAAACCTCTAAAGCATCAAATGAGTATTTAACATCTAAATCATCATTTTTCCATACAAATCAAGGAAGACAAACATATCAAGCATAAATATAGATATCCACTTGCCTTAATGAAGAGCTAAAACCAAAACAAAGAAGAAATTAGGGGAAAATCCTCCTTGAAGCTCAAACTTGTGAAAAAGGCTTCAAAACCCAAAACCTCTCTACAAAATGAATGCAAAGGAAGGGGATGAGTCTTTCTAATCTATTTCTAAGCCAAAGAAAGAAGATTCATTAAGCTTAAAAGCTTAAGGAGCTTACCTAGCCAAGGTTAGTGGATGGAAGGCCTAGAAAAGTAGATGGTTGTGCTCGTGGAAGCTTGGGGAAGAAGAAATAGGGCTTGGTCGTCGCCGCCGGGATTCCGGTGGCCGTAAACGAAAGTGAGGCAATGAAGGGGCTGGAGCTTGGTGATGGAAAAGTGAAATGAGAAAGAGGGAAATGAGATGGGTGAGGGATGGGTTATATTAGGTTAGCTAAAATGGGTAATTACAGTTTAATCCTTGGCTTCACTAATGTGGATATCCGGGCCTCTTCGACGCGTCGAATCGAAACGCGACAAAAGACTAAAGTCCATGAAATGCCAAGATCTACTCGATGCACCCAAACTCACAAAACTCATAATCGCATAAAAACCCCTGAAAACTTCCCAAAATTACAAACCACGCCCCTACTGTACCCAAACGAACTCGGACTCGCGCGAGACTTTTCAAGTGAGATCCACAGGCCAAACCCGACTCGCGAAGACTCTAAACACACTTACTAACTAATCACGCAATTAATTATAATTAATAAGGGTTTAAGAGACGGGGCGTTACACTAGACCGTTGGATTGAGGGTCAATTTTTCTAGTTTGATATAAAGCTGTTAAACTTGTGGACCACGAATGGCGAGATTAGAGATATTAGATTGACTTCAAATTTGATATGTAAGTTGGCCCCACTTGGATCTTTCAGTCCCCCTCCATCCCATGACAAGTGGGGTCTCACAGTGGGCCCCACTAGGTGGTCTGCACCATTGTAAGGACAATCCTTATAGGACCGATTCCCATATATATATATATTTATATATTAATTGAATGCATTATCTCATGGAATTTCTGTCACTTGAATGTGCAATGGGACTGTGAGATGGATTTCAATGCAAACTGCAAAATATCCACTAATTGTGGCAGGAATGGGCTAAATTGAGATCTAAGGACTGATTGACCAACTGGCCTTTAGATTTGGAATTTCTGAATTATCCTTTTGGAATTGGGCCCCTCTAGGAAGTAGGAATTGCCCCATGAACACAGCCCCTCACTCATGCAATTCAATAATTATGGAAAGATGATCAATAAAGGAGAAACAAAAATAGTATACTTTCCTTAAAACTGCACATCACTGTATTCAATGCCTCTGTGACTTTGCTTGTGTGTTAGAATATACACATTCTTGTCTAGTGACTTCTAGTAATTAACAATTTAGGTTTGTCCTCAGCCTTTTCCATTTCTATTGCTTACCTTTTTAAATTAAGAGCAAAAGATTCCAGGTGATGTTTGAGACAGCTTTTGAAGTGACCATGATTCGGACGGACCCTTTTTGATGAGTCTAATATGGGTCATGCCTTGTCCTTGTTTCACTGTGAGCCTCTTCAAATGCTGAAAAACAAATTATCTTAGATATCCTGTGGGTTCCATATATTTCTTCTCCAATGGAAAATTTTAGTGCTCTGTGGCTGTCATCAGCCTTTGGCAATATGCACCACTAGTAAGTCTTTTCCCCATGCAAGGCATACTAGTTCAAGAAGTTTAAACAACGCATTCACATAGATCAGAGTGACTGGAATAAAGAATAGAATTTACTGTTGTCATCCCATGATGGGATTCTGTACAGCGGCAATCACTGATTGGAGAATCCTAAGTCACCGCTGTCATATGATTGGAGAATCCTGCCCTGTTAAGTGCCATTTTTGCTATTAAAACCTGCATATAAAAATCTAGGAGTTTTCAATCAGCATGAATTTTAGTATATGGTCCACCAATAAGAAAATAAAAAAAGAAAAAGAAAGTCAAGTAATCGTAAATACTAAACATGTCTCATGTACCAAAATAGAATTTCTAATATGTTGATTGAAAATCTAGGGATTTTTACATAAAACCCCCTATACCCTGAAAATTCCAAAATAGAGCTTCAGTATGCTAAATGAAAAAAATGACTGTTCCTCTGCCAATCTCAAAAACATCCCTTGACTGAATTCAACAAAATTCCACCATCTAGTCAAGCTATAAAATGATGTCAAGTTTGCAATACGCGAACCAACTAGTGAAAATTTACAAAAAATGCCCTCATTTTAGCTCTTGTTAACACAATTCCATCTGTTGAATTTAATCCATGCTTACTGAAGCTCTGAAAATTACTAGTTTTACATTGTCACCAAAGCAGCTGGGATTTCAGTTTCCAGGTCTCTTTATTCCTTCAATACCCATACAAACTCTGAGAGGAGTCCCCCATGGGAAGAAGGCCTGAAAGATGTTCAATCTGGCCTAAAGGCATGTTTAAACTCAGCTCACCCATCCTTGAAGATTAAACCTTTGAACCACCTAAGTGCAATATCGAGAGTGTTCATCAGGCAGACCTTTCAGTGCATTAGGTGTTGTTAAATTGTTAACAACTCAAAACTAGTAAATGTCCCCACCAACAGGCTAGTAATCAACCATATAGTAGATCTCTATCTTGCCTTTATGGTTTGAACCAATGGTTTATCCCATTAGGTCTTGGGATTGAGATTTGGCAGCGGCAATGTGGTGACAAAACAGGCTATTACTCAACCATATAGTTGATAGTTTCATGTTATTGTACCACTGGTGAGCCTCTGATTGAACCAAAGAATTAGAACCTTGCAATCATTAGGGCCCACCTGATGAATGGCTTGAATCCAATTTAGTGTGCCCGCATTTTGTTTTGGATAAAATGTGCAGAAAATGGTTGTGAGGCTGATGGTTACGTAGGAGTAGGGTAGGATGGTGCAGAGACTGGACTAAGATCGGGCTGCACTGATGGTTGTGCTCTTTGGTGCCACTGGACAACATGTTGGGTTCAGCACTACCATTGTTGCTGAGCTGTAGTTAGGATGACCATGGTGGGTTGATTTAACATTGATTTATCAAGATAAAATGTTGTAACGAAATTATGATATTGTCAAGAACAAATGGTAAAAGCAGTAAAATATATTTTAAAAACCAGTTTTTCAATGGTGATTATTTCTATTTTGTAAATTTTTTTAATTATTTAAAACTATATACTATTAAAAAAATAAAAATTTAAACTGTATTGTTCTTCATGACATTTTTGGATAATATCCTGCCATTTTTCTGAGATGTTTCCAGATACAGATATTTGCGACACTGGTTGTAAGTTTACCATGGGTGCTTAGAAAATTGAAGAATGTAGATAGGGGTGGGTTTGAAGGAGATGTGTTGGTCCTGATGTTAGTTGTAAATGGAAGAAGCTGGCAGATGAAATGGCATGGGCAATTGGGCATGATGGGTGGTGATTGCTGGAATTGGGTGATGGAAGATGTGTACATTTGTGTTGTATGTTAGGATTAGTCTGTGAGGATGCTTTATCAAGTATATTTAGAAGATGCTGCGGATGGGTGTTTGAAGATGCCACGAATGATGCTAACACAACAGCAACTAGAATAACGAGAGGAGATAATGTGAGGGTTGCAGTGCTTAGAGAGAGGAAACCAATCTCATTAATGCAGTTAACTGGGTTTAAAGTAGGTGTTGTCGTTCAAACCTTGGTTAAATGGTTTGTTTTGGTTATGGGGACATAGTACAGATCAAAAATTGGAAAAGCAATCATTTTTACAAAATTAGCATCAAGGAGGGATCACTGGAAAAATGATGTTTGAGTTGATCATCCGTAGGAGTTTTGATCTTGAACCATGTTTAAAAGGTTTGTTTTGGTTTAAGGGGAAAGTAGTACTGACCAAAAGATCGAGTGGTCATTTTTACAAAATTGTCATCAAGGTGACGCCACTGGAAAATCAGTGGAGTTTTAGATGGTCATCAGTTGAGAGAAGTTTTGATACTGTTGGAGGTGCAAATGGGCGTTTTGTAAATAAGTCTAATGTAGAGCTGTATTCATAATAAACTCCCTGTAGGGGGCTATGCTGCACACATACGGCATGGATATGGCAAGGACACATCGTAGACACGGTAGGGACACAGATTTTACACATAAAAAGTGAAGTATCGGATGTGATACAACACGATACGTTGCCCATTTTGAATCATCCGTGCATCATAGGTAGGGGGTTCTATGTAAAAACCCAAAAAACTATCTAAAACCATATTCCTCGTTCTATTATTTTAGAGACGAGAATTTTCTTTTCTTTCTTCATTTTATTATTTTCCTTTTTCTTTGTGATCTCCTTGGTCCATTTTTCTCGATCCTTTGCTCTTCATAAATTCATTATGGGATTGGTTATTTCTATTGCTATGGATGGAGCTCCTCGGAGAATGGTGCAGCTTGTCTTATATTTGTAGGGTCATCTAGGCGCTATGTGGACTAATTTACTCAGGGATTTCGGTTTTCCTTGAGAAACTAGATTTGCTAGACCTGCAGAATCATGTTGGGGAACTCATTGTTATGATGGGCTCTCCTGTGGAATGATTACCTTTTGTTATTCCTCATGGCTATATTTGCTTTTTGTGTGGAAAGTGAAAACACCATTTCAATGAGGCAATCTAGCATGGTTGGCATGGGGCCACAAAAGCATGTTTTATGAAAATTGGCTGTTTTCATAGTTCCCCAATATTATTTCAGCCCACTTCATTTACAATATCTGTCTAACAAGTTTGGTGCTGAATTGCTTAGAATATTGTCTTTTATTTTCTCTGAGCTCTGTTTCTACCTTTTCTTACCAATTCTGCTGTTTCCTTTTTTAATATATTTATATTTGATAATTTTGCATGATGCTGTATGTTCTGTTTTGAATGCATTTTATGCTATGCCTCCAAATTTTGGCTGAGCTACTAATGCGCGGTGCTGGCTTTTTTCCTCAAACAGGGAGAGCCCTTGTGCAACTTCTATTCTCGTTATGGAATATGTAAATTCGGCCCAAATTGTAAATTTGACCATCCTGTGGGATTTGCATATGGGTTTTCTACATCCCCTTCTGCTGTCCCTGTTGTTCGACATTTATTAGGATCCTCATCAGGCATGGCTGCAATACCAGCATCATCAGAACGGCCTGCTGAGGCAGGTACAGGAAAGTCCAGACAACCTTCTTTATCGGCGACACGGAAGATGCCTTCAGGCGATGAAAATTGAAAACATCAGGACATAGGGATCGCACTCCACTACAAGCATCAGCCCCATTTCGACCTTTTCTTTACCCTCAACTCAAGGATAAAGTATTCATCTGTAAATTTTCTGAAGATGTAAATGCTTTCAGAATGAATCAAGTCTTCATCTGGAATGCATTTTTATTTGAAAGAAAATATTTCTGAAATTTACATTGTCATATCTTGTAAATCTACATGTAATATCCCCATTTTAAAAAACCACTATTGTACATCTTATCTGTTTCGTAATACTATATCGTCCTAAATGTTTTAATGAAAAAACATGTTTTCCCGTGATTTGATCTGGTTACAAATGTCCCCTCTCCTTCGCAGTACCTTTCTTCAGTTGCCACTATCCCCCAACCTTACTTTCAGTACTGACTTATATCATGTTCTTCTATATTAACTATCAGCATATGCATCCAGGTGTGCTAGTGTCTGTGTGTGCATGTGCTTGTGTGCCTGTGTGTACATGCATGTGTTGTTTCTCTCTGTTTTTTCTCATTATAAATAATAATTTTCATGGGGGGATATTTTCAGGTCCTATTTATTATCATTGCCAGGACTTTGATATTTCTATTGTAGCTAACCAGTATCTGTTGCAGAGTTCATCATGTGTCACTCTTTAGTGAATAGATGCTGAAGGTACCAAGGATGAAATAGAAGGATCATATCATGCACTCAATAATGAAATAATCCCTCAAAGCTTCTGATTCTAGAAGGTGATTTCTTTCCTCTTCTTGTTTCCATTTTCTTCACTTATTATTTTGTAGAGCACCCTTTATGAGTTTGGATTTGGAATCCAAACACAGTTGATTTTTTTAATTTGGAAACTGGAGGTGTGGCAGAAATTGGAAATCACATTAATGTGACTGTTTGGCTAATGTAGTCAAACTCTACTAAAAACTGCTGAATATTAGACCCCAATGGTAGAATAACAGTACCCCACCATGGTTCCTCATTTTTGCTATGCCTGAAGTACATAAGAAATGGATATCCATCCATCCTTGAGAGATTTAAATGGTTTGTAATTTGGGTTAATCACACTCACATTCTAAGTGCAATAGCGTAGTTGATACTGATAGCCTAGTTGATATCTGAAGCTATATTTTGGCTTCTCTTAACAGGTTATTTCATGTGGTGTAATGCGAGAAAGATTCTTTAGATCTGGTTTGGTTCCTTCAGCATGCTTTTATGAAATAGCTATGAATCCAGATGCATGCAATACAAAGTTTGACCATGCTGAAGTGCTCATTTTATATATATAATCCCAAGAAGGCATTGTGATAGGTTGTTTAAGGGAGCACAGCTTTTTATTATGATCCCCATTTGATGTATATTTTTACTGTCTAAAATGTTATTGTGATTTATGTTGATGAACGGGTTTCCCTGTTGTTCTTTAGACTTGATTCATTCCACTTTATAAAGATCTTCTTGTGTGATCTGCACTACAATTATGAACTCTAATGGTAAATGATGTCTGAGAAAGGAATGTTGGTCCCACTTCACATTTGGATCCTCTCTACATGAATATGCAATATAATCTATGGTGGTGTGCTTAGGGATGACTAGGGATGTGGTGTTTATTTTCTCTAAAAGTGCTTTCACACACACCCCTGGCTGTCTCTCTGCTGGTTAGGGACATGACTGTGCAAGGGTGCATGAGTTTGAGTGCTACGTAGCCTGAAAAAAAAAAAAAGGTCTAATCACACAGTGTTGTCGTCCAATTTAGAAGCCCTCACTTTGTTCTCTTTGCTTCATGGAAAATTATTTGTGGAAAGAAATTCTAATAATGATATCTCTTGGATTTCTTCTAGTGTGGGTCCTTGGAAGTTTCATTAGCGAAGCGAGGGGTTGATAGGGAAGTTCCTTCTATTGCTCATACTATGTAATGTTTGTGCCTTTGTTTTTGGTATAATACCTTATATTAACGTCTTTTGGTTTTGTCCGTCTTTTTTATCCCTTGTAAGTTTTCTCATCTTTAATATAGACTACTGTTACTGATTAAAATAAATAAATAAATAAATAAAAAACAAAACAAAACAAAACAAAACTGTAATGTAATCTAGTGATGTCTTTGGCCCCAAGATGTGCATAGTATCCTTAAAGGTCTATTTGTTTGCATGGAATACATAAGAATACAATCCGTAGGAATTTATGATCAAATGAGCATTGCTGAAGGATTATTAAAGAGGTTACAGGAAGGTAGTCATGTAGATGGGACTTTGACTTTTAGGATTTAAATTACTGAGGTGATGGTCATTTACATCTTCCCTTGATTCAATTTCAATTAAATATATGGTTATTTGACGGTCATTTTGGGATATACTCACCTTTGATTCTTCATTTTTAGCCACTTGTAGAAATACAAAGCCTTAAAATTCCTAAAATTTTAATTACATGAAGCAAACAAACCCTCAGAGCCTTGAACATGTGCTAGTGTCTTTTTGTTGAGGAGCGCTAGAAACTTCACTTTTTTAATTTGATAAAGCCGATTATTTGAGGACCAGAATCTTCTTATCAAAGTTGCTTTTGTGGTATCCTTCATTTCTGTCAGGTCCTTTCAGATCAATGAGACAACTGAGCCAGCAGCCCCACTGTTTGCTATGGATGGGCAACACATACTATGCTTGTGTTCCATAGCAATATCCTATGGGCCCCTTACATCATCATCATCATTGTAGAGGGCTTATCCCATTTATCTGGAATTGGCTCGTTAGGTCTACTATTCTGCTTAGCCGCGTTTAACACATGTTATGAGGAACACAATCTGTTGTTTATTTCCTCACTACTCATTTAATTTAAGGTTTTATCAGTCTCTCTTGAGCATGTAATCCTTCAGTATATCATATTGAAGCTATTGTTGATCTTTTTTGTACATTGCTTGCTTATAACCTTCACCCCTGACATCTGTCATTCACACTTCACCTTTAATATAATCTTTTGGTGGAGCACATTTGACTATGAGTTCCTATGTATTTAATGAGTCAATTCATTTGTATTCTAATCCAAATAAACAGGCCCTAAGTTATGTTTCATTTTTATGAACTCATCTTTCTACTCTCGGATCCACCAGACTCGCACTCTATATTATTTTGGCTTTGCATCCCCTAAATTTTAATTATTTGATTTGAAGCCTTCATCGAAAGTTATCTTTTATCATTTACTTGTTTCCTGGTCTGAAAAATGAGTACAACGTTATCTGTAAACGACATATAGTGAAGGGCTTCATCTTGGGTATTTTTGTTAAACTGTCCATAACCAAGGCTTATAAACAGGTGCTCTGAATAACTCAATTGTATTTTGTTGGGAGGGCTAAATTCTTCTTTCTCCCTTTGTCCGGCATTCTTCTTGCGCTCATTTTTATATGATTACCATCAAGTTTAAATGCTCTATTTGTCTTCACCATCACTAGGGTGGTTTTGTACTCTCTGTTCTAGGTATCTTGTTGATCCCTCTTAGATTTGGTTTAAAATCACAGGTACTTACTTCACTCTCAGATTTTCCATCTAATAACAATTTAAAATGCATTCCTCGTCTATCTTTAAGCTCCCCATTTTTTTCTCTTTTTCCCGTGAGTTTTTTCAATTTTATCACTAAGTCCCAACATTTAAAGAGGCTAATTGTAGCTTTTGGGCTAGTTTATTTACTTGCATCTGCTCTTGAAGGTGTTGGAAGTTGGGATTGTTGTCAGTATCTCATAAGAAAATGCTGTACTTGTACTAAATTCTAGTGGTTCACAGAAAGGAGAAAAAAAAGAGTCATCGATGGTGGGGAGTAGGGGTGCACCTTGGGCAGGTCTGATATTATGACTTTAAATACTGGCAGAGCTTGTAATAAAGTGGGGTGCATGTGTAATAATGGTTTAATCTTTTAGCTGCTGAGTCAGGCAGATTCCTGTATGGATCCTCAAAAATTTTCCCTTCAATGGCAATTAGGCTCATTGTTTGATTGGTCACTTACGAAAATAAATATTTTGAAAAACTCAAATATTTTATAATTATCAATTTAATGGTAGGCCCAATTTTTATTGGGGTGAAATTTGTCAAAGACCCGTACAAGGAGGGGACATTTATTTTTGAGCGGATTGGATTTTTAATAACGGTCCATGGTTACTATAGCGTCACAGATTTCTCATGAGGCTGAGTCTAAGAAAATTCTTTTACGTAAGGCACGACAACATGCAATCTTCTCCTTAAGCCATCTCAGCATCCAATTTATTTAATAAAAAAACTTTGTAATTGATATTATTTCATTCAATTTTAATTCGAAGAAGAGGTTGGAGAGATTTAATCAACCTACTCTACCTAAATGCCTATTAACTCCATAATTCATTAAAAACTTTGTAACCAATATTGTTTCATTCAAATTCAATTCACGAAGGATGAGATGATGAATATAAAGGGATTTTTTACAGGCTTCTATAGAGTTCTATAGGGTGAGAATGGAGTGCTTGATGTTTTGATGTCCTAGTTATTATAGTTAAGCTTCTTTCTCCCATGTTGACCTTGCACGTGTGCTCCCACTTCTACTACTGCTAATCTATTAATAGTGAGGTGTTTAAACCATAGTCCAATTTTAAGCACGTATGTGCTTGGACTCATTAAAAATAATGTCCAAACTGATTTATATGGAGACTTAAGAGCATGCAATTCAACCATGCCAGGGGATTGAATCCACTGAGGAGTCTCACAAATTTCCCCTGAGCCCACTCGTCACAAGTAATAACTTCGTGGACACCCTAGGCAGGCATCCAAGAAAATTATATCCACCCTGGCCATTCTCCTTGTCTTCCATTTGGGGCTGATGTTTACTGACTGACCTCTCATTTTCCTAGTTCAATCTGTCTACCCTAGGGTTACAATGGGTCTGGTGGGGGTTTGAGCTGTGATGTTTCTCACTGTATCTGTATGTAACATGTTTTGGCTCAGATCAAACCAGACCCACCGAAGAATCCGGTTGAAAAAGTTAGCCAAAATATAACAGATGAAGTTCTGAATTTTCTAATTAAATTGGTGGGTTGTAGTGCAGTTACTCAGATTGAAGGGCCTAATGGAAAGAATGAACTCAACTCGAACCCAAGTCATTTATTAATCAGATCACATATAACGACCTTAACCCCAAAAATAAAAAAAAAGGAAACTCTCTCCTATGTACAAGAGACACCCTGAGTGGAAAGGGCGACTCATTTCACATGGCTATCCAGGAATCGATCTAGCATGTTGTCTTACATGTACTTGACTACGACAGTCCCAACTCGCACAAAAAAAATAAAATAAAACACGCTGTCTCTCTCTCTCCACACATACATGCACAAACAAGGGTTACAAAGCTAACTACATCTGCACTCCCAGTCCCAGCTCATTTATGCATGCCATTTATACAATGCGCTTACAGCTTCCAACTTCCCATCTCATTAAATATACTAGCAATGACTCCCACAAGCCCCTTTTCTTCTTCTTTAAAAAAAATCACAGCCCATTCAACTCTCTTCAAATGCTAGAAAGACATGTCTTGCTTTGGGGCTCTCTCCCTCCTCCTCATCAGCCTCTTTGCCTCTCTCATCAATGGAGGTATCTCATGCCATGTGAGTCTTTCTACATTTTTCACCCTCTTTTCCTTTGAAAAGTAGGTGCTTTTCTTTTGGGCGAAATTCCATTTTCATCCTCCTGTTTTTTTTCCATACATCCGATATCCTTGTAGTTTCATTAGTTCTTCTCAAATGATAATAGCAAGACTCCAGCAAAAACAATGCAACAGTAACATTGGCAAGAAGCACAATGATTTTACCCAAAACTAAAATAGTATTAAAGAAACGGTCAAAAAGTTCAGGGTTGTAAGTTTCAATCACTCCCCTTTCTTGATATTATTTATTTTTTCCACCTCCCTTTTGGTTGCTTTTATTTGTAGGAGTTGTTTTTTTCTTCTTTCTAATCTTCTCCTGTATATTTATTTTGGTTAATGAAAATAAACATAAGAGCTCATTTCAAGTTTTAGAGCTTATTTACAACTTGAGAATAAGAGATTGTTCTTAAGTTTGTGGACGTGGGTCCCACATATCAAACCTGTTGACATGATAGTGCCATTGAGGATGGCCCATTCTATGAAAATCTTCCTTATGGAGGAAGAGGCCTAACCCTCTCTTTGATGAATAATTAAAAAAAAGGGTTATGAGAAAAGGTGGCTAGTGTTATTATAAATGGTAAATATAGGACAATCAGACCATCTAGGGTGGGTTCCACAGGGCCCACTCTCGCAGATGGGGGTATTTGCATTGTATGATCTTGTCAACTTTCTGTCAATTTCATTGTGATGGACAGGGTGTGGAGAATAGATCAGAGCTGATGGAGCCGTTGATCGAGCAGGGGACCGGATGGATGGTGCTGAATGAGACACGTAGGCGGCTAGGGAGATTTAAGATATGTGCTCTTTGTACATGCTGTGGAGGCCCAAGGAGGATCTGCGTGCCTTCCCCTTGCTGTTATGCTATCAACTGCAATATTCCAAATAGGCCATTTGGCTTCTGTTCTTTTACACCCAAGACCTGCAATTGCTTTGGGTGCCATCTCTAGATTTTCATCACTTCCTTTTCCAAACTGCAACTTTCTTTCTTGTGGGCTTGGGTTATTAATTGTTATGATGTTGAGGCTTGGAAGTTTGAATGGAAATGAATATGAATCTTTCCTAACTGCCTCTAACAAGGGTTTTTATGGGTCGTTATAACAAGCTACAGTTTGCTAAAGGTTTACTTCGAGCAGTTTCAAAAAACCTGGTAGTTGTTTTTATGAAATTTCTTTAAGGTTTTAGAAGCTGTGGGTACCCCATTTTATTATGTAGAATAGGCCCACCTGTGATCAATTCAAACCTTACACACATGTGCAAAAGATTGTTGAGACTGTTAGAAGGGATGGCTTGATTATGAGTGGACGGCTGGGATGAGATATTTTGTACCTTGGTCATCTATATCATGGCCCATCAAATCACTGGTCTGGATTGATATAGGTGGGCTTGATTGCAGTCTGAGCACTGTGCAGTTTTGTGCATTATCTGATTGTTAGCAAAGCCTCAATCGTCCCAAAACCAGTAATTGTGAACTGAAATCATGTTTGACATCATGATGGTGTCATGGTGACATCAATGTCCGAGCCACCTCACTTAGTCATTTGGACTTGGCTAGGCTAGGTAAGTAGACCCATGCACCAGGTACTTTTCTTATCCCCATTGGGCATTGGCCATTCTGAAAATGTGTGGGCCCCACCTCAAGTAATGGGACCTCTTGATGTGTGGTCGCCACTGTACAACCAAAAGTTACGCCATTACTGTACAAAAGTTTGCAGCATACTGACAGGTGCAATATTAATAAATAGTCACTATGGGTGTAAATGGTTAATAAATTTTCTTTTGCTATAAGATTCAAATGGAGATTTTCTCAAATATATTTTCTATAGGGTTAGGCTTTTATTAATAAGGTCAAGTGAGTTCATATCATACATAAATACTATGAGCCAACCTTCTGCACGTTCAAATCAATCGAAAGATGCATCCACCCATTTTACCCATCATCACCAGTAGGTTGGGCAGGTTGTAAAATAAAAGTGATTGAATATCAAAAACTGCATGCCTGTATATTGAAAAAGTCAAATATTTCATAAAGTGAGAGCCACTTTGTGGTACACTTAAAAGGGAGACATTCATGTGCATCTATCCCTCACCATAGGGTGAGGGCACTTTTTCTTTTTGCTCCCCTTTTTGTACTTCACCCTATATACTTGAAATCCCTCTTTTGTACTTGAAAAATACAATTTATGAGAGCATCCCTCACCCTATGGTGAGGGATAGATGCATATGAATATTTCTCCACTTATAATATTTGTATTTTGATGGAAACATTTGATTGAAAGGTTTTTTTTTTTTTTTTTCAAAGATCTCACAATGGTTCAATTTATTAGTGAATATCACCCTAATCAAAGACAAATCTTGCTTGGTCATGAACAAACCAACTGTGCAGCCATGAAAGGCTTGGATTTATGAAACACGGTTCCTATTGTACCAAAACATTATTAATTAAAATTATTATTTGTTATCAGTTCGATTGCATTTTTCACAATCCGATAGTAATTCCACTCCAATAAAAGTAGACCATTGATCCACTATTGTTGAAATGGATTCAAGCATCATATTGAATTGAATGGCTTAGATTAAGATCATTGATTCCAAGATCCATCCACGATAGCTAAAAAATTTATTATAATGGAAAACTAACATTCTCCTATCAGTTTTTCCTTGTTTGTTCTCTTCTAAAAGCCCAAAAAGAGTTTTTGAGGAACGTAAATTCTTTTGTAACGTTTCAAGTAAGTAAATAAACTCCCCTGTAACCTCAAGGGTAACTCGGTTGGCTTAGGACCATGGTTTGCACCTGGAGGTTGCAGGTTCGAAACTGCACTATTACACTGGGGCCACAAGGGAGTTTATCCAACTTCCTTCTGGGCCCGGAGCGATTAGTTCAGCCCAAAGGGTTAGAAACCTTCCGATAACAAATAAATAAGTAAAATAAATAAATAAAGTACGTAAGATATAAACAAATGCATGTAGTAATAATTCGATTATCATAAACAAAGCGTTGTAAAATGACCTGAGAATGATTAAACGTGGCCCACAAAAATAGGATGAAATACACTCCATCAAGATGAGTAACATTTTTTACCAAAAGAAAAAACAAAGATGAGTAACATTGCAATTCAATGCCAATATGTCTATCAATGAGGTGTTTAAATGATAAAAGCTACCAATCAGTGTAATGCATTAGCATGTAATGATGCAATATCTTCGTAAATAAAATCTTAAGTGGGTCTTAAGAAACTTCACCAAGGTTGTTGGGTATGTGTAAAATATGTATATACTGGTAGTGGTAGCTAAGAAAAACAAGATAAAGAGCTGTCTTTTGTTTCGATGTTGTCATGGGTCATAGGTGTACAGCTAGTCTACACCATCAAAGACAGGTGGAGAGATTAAATTTCAGCATCTTTACATGCATTTGCGTAGAGGAAGAAAAATGTTGTTATCAATGCATGTAAGCTGAACCAACCAAAATATTTAGGGTAGGTGGATGTTGGGCAGGAATTAAAAGGAGGGAATTATGTGATGTTGACCATTGCAAGTGGGGCCCACAGTTTGAGTGGCAATGAGCATGGGCCGGGTTTGGGTCTGCTTTAAAGTGAGCTTTGGGCCGAACCAAATTACTAATACGGATCATAACTGGACCTGGACCAGAAGCAGAGCCAGGTTACAGGACCTGTGCCCATGCCCACACTCGAATGTACATTGGAGACTTAACCTTGACCTAGGCCCAAAATGGGCCAGCGCCCAAATACATATATAATATAATATAATATAATATAATTCGGTGGCCTTCTATGAATCTCTGGTGGTAAATGTTATTCATCTGCTATTGTTGAAGGAATTGACTTTCACTCATGATGGCAAAAAATATAACTTCTGGGCCCAAGATTTTTAATCTGAGCAATGTTTAAATTTTTTATTGACCCCTTAAAACCCCAAAAGTCTTAGTTCAGGTCTTGAATCTTCATAGATTTTGAGATAAATAAAAAGTTCACATATAAAATCTAAATCATTCAATAATTATCAATGTGAAAATGGCGCTTCCAAACAAGCATGGTACTCTGTTTTACATGTATATATTTTACATATTCAAAATTTCCATACACAGATTTTAAATATAAAATCTCATGTTAATAATAAAGAGGGGAGGAGGAAAGGTTTGAGGTGTAGTGTGGAGGATATAAGATTGCAATGTAGATTAGACCTTAAATTTTCTAGGATTTGAATTATGTTTAGGTATTTATTGCCCATCTTCCCTTATTTGATTTCCATTAAAGAAGAGATTTTATGATGGCAGTTTTGGGTAATTACCTTTGAATCTTCATTTTTTAACCACTTATTTAATGCAGAGTCTTAGAATCCTAAGAGTTCAGTTACACGTTTGAATGAATCAAACAGGTAGCAATCAAGTCGTTCATCCTTTTTTCTTTCTCATGACAACGATATATTTAATTTCAATGTTTTCTTTTAACTATATATTTTTTTCTCTCAATTTTTTGGAGACCTTGTTCCATTCTACATCTTCTATCTTATGTCCTTTCAGTACCCCTTATCTTCTATATAATTATTTTAAATTTCTGAGAGAGAGAAAGAGCCTACACAAGTGAAAACACAGCCCAATGTGATCATGTGCTGGCTGGCCCAGCCCATGAGCAGCCTACAATAATTGGCCAATTGTAACAACCCACCCTAGCCTTCCACTAATTATAGGCTGAAGCACACATCATCTAAGGGCACGTTTGTGGGGGCACTGCAAAAAACCAATTTCATGGAATAAATTTTCATTTTCCACGGAAAACCTTTTCCAACCTCTCCCATCAAAAATGGTTTTCCACATGATTACGGGAAAGTTAGTTCATTTTCTAGTTTTTCTTAAATGCATTTCCACATAAAAGCATCCGCACAAATGTGCCCTAATTACTGGATGCTTGGATATGAGAGAGATAAAATATAAAACATTTCTTCAAAGTCAATAAACCATTTTAGAAATCTCAATTCATTAAGGGGCCTTTTAAAACTTGAAACAACTGGAAAAGGTGTTTTCAAATGATCCGTTTTATTTATTTCTTCATTTGATTGGTTATCTACTGCTTCCAAAAGTTGTAAATATGAGCACCTTAAATTTGCAGTTCTGACAACCATATTCACATTTCTTGGCAGGAAACTGTCTAAAATTAAAGAGAATGCACAGAAAATTTAAGCAAGAACCTGGTCACAGGGTTGAAGGCTAGAGCAGAAGATACAGGTCAAAAAGCCTTCACTTGAGTGCACCAGTTGCGGATTCCATTCCTTGAACAACGAGCATCAGTTCTGGAAGAAAGCATCATTTGACCACCTACATGCTTGGTTCCAATCACACATACACAACCAACCCATTTACTGGAGCAGTCCCATGTAGGCCGTTCTCATCCTTTTGCTATTCACCCAACCAAAATCAGCTAACATGAGAAATGAGCCCAAAGTCCAAAACTGGACAGGGTTACCAATCCAACGGTACTATAAGAATCAAATATGCCAAAATTTGTCATATTATGGGTAGATACACGGCTGCAGAATTGTAGATAGTTTTGGTGCAAATCAATTCTCAAGATTCTTCTTTATTTAGTTTTCCTAGTATTCTTTGTTCATACAATTGTTGTTCACGGGCACGTTTGGCAGCAACAGCTTCCTCATCGAGCACTCGGATGGGCGACCATTCGGGCAAATTCCACTTGCTGATATTTCCATAACTCTGAAGGAAAGGTTTCAACCGCAGAGTAGCAAAATCTAGTGCAGTCCCTGCAAGTGCAAAAATGATGGAGTAGCGAATAGCACCAATTTGGCCCCCTGAAATGCAATAAAAATGACATACTTCAATTTACCGTGACGTTAAACAAATGTAACCATGTGATTTAAAGAACTATAAGATCCTCAACAATAGGATACATAAGCTTTGAGTAACAAAGTTATCTACTGACATCATGGGCTCCACCTTAGAATGTCCAAAAATTTTGCCAATGCAACAACTGATAATGCCTAACCTTTCAATTTAATGACTGATAGTAGACCGCACTCTAGGGAAATAACATCAACAGCAAGCGTCTCCGAGTAGGTCATCCTTAAGCATGGTCTACCCTGATGTTGAACAAGTTGCAGATGACTTTTTTATGGTGTGTCAAGATTAAAAGAAATCGAGCCAGACGGCTGAATGTGCAATTTAGCTTCCTGCAGCCATAACTTTTGATCTGACTGTCACATTTGTCATTAGGTTATATCACTGAGAAGCTCCGCAAGCGTACTTCAATGCGGCAAATCAACTTGGTTGATTTGAGCTTCCTTTCACGGTTAAACATCATTATTTAGTTGTCAGTTTCAGTTTTTTCCAAACATACTATATAGTAAGTTTTAGTTTTTCAAACTTTTTAGTCCAAATGAAATTGTCTTCAATCATTATGAAACATTACTCGAGTGTTGTAAGGTAGATTGGAGTCTAGATAGGCATTTATATTATATTCAGTTGGTGGTTGAAGGTATTCCAAGCAGGTGATGAGGTGATGGTCCATGTCTAATGGAACGTTCTTTTGGTAGGAACATACAAGAAATTCAAGAGCAAGAAGGCCCATATCATGTAGTTGTTACAATTACTATGTTGTTGATTTTTCTGACAAAACTCATTAGCGAACATTCAAAATTGTAGATTTGTTTGACCATAGTGCACCAGTAGAGCAGATGTGACCAGTGATCAACTCAGGCACAAGTTCTTTCCAAGATGGGGGAACTGATATAGAACAAGTAGTAGATTACTTTGTGGAGCGTCTGGATCAAAAGAAACTGAATCAATGGGCCTGGGACACACCCTCCCTTCTTGCGTTTGTAATTTTTTTATCCAACAGTCAGATTTGCATTTATAATATGCTGTTAGAAAGCTCCCAAGAAGTACTTTAATATGGAAAATAGATTTGTCAATGTTGAATGAGAGAAATAAGTAGGGAATCCTCTTTTCAACTTTGACTCTCCAACTCTGGTAGTTGCTTTTTCTTTCTTTTACTTTGAAAGTAGCAACTTCAGCTTCAGCCACTCTAACTTTCGATATTCCTTTTTATTTCTCGTCAAACGATTGGCATCTTCTTCTAGAAATGGGTGTAACTGTTGAGTTCTAGGTGGCGAACTCAATGGAGTCAGCTATAGCAATCTTGCTACTGTGGAAAAAATCTGCTAGACGTGCCAAGTCTCTCCTTTATGGTGAAATTCAATTGTCTAGGCAGTCAATATCAATTTTGTGGTCAAACTAACTTTCTATAGTAAGTTTTGGATTCCATTTTCGTTTTTTTAAAGAATGAATGAAGTTTTTGTGTAACTTGAGTCATTAGGAATCATAATTTAAGTGTTTCAACAAAGTTGAGTCCGGCGAAACAGGGAGATATTGTTTCATCCAATCTACAATTGCCAACTATATAAAATCTTATGCTAGCTAATGCACCCTCTCAATTGCTTTCTTGGAATGAAAAAAATTAAGGAAGATATATTACACAGTTGGCAATCGTAGATTGGATGAAACAACGAAACAGGGGATCCGGACTCAACAAAGTCTGTCCAAATATGCATTTTTACTATTTTTAGCGAACTTTCTTTAGAAAAAAAAAGAAGTTGAACATTTTTTTAGTAAGTCAAAGTGGATCCAATTTAGAAGTCTTTTTTTTAAGCATATGGCGTCCAGAACAAAATTTAATTCAATTCATCGGTTTTATTCTCAAAGTTCTCAAACTTTGTGAGGTTTTCCATTTTCTTCCTAGTGGAAGTCCTTGGGTTCTGCTACTTTTGGAAGAGAAGGTAATCTTTCCCCTTTATTTACACACGTCTGCCAAGTCATATGGATGGTAGGTCATCAAATCCACCATCGAGATCATGGAAGAATGAGTCAGCCCCGTAAGCCTAATCTAAGGGCCTAATGATGCTATGAACAAATAATCATAGAGTCCCTACTTCCTGCACTATCTCTGATTGGACCACCTCAAATCTTTTGAAGTAAAAACTACAAGATAATATAATAAGGGTAAACAGACAAAGAACTGATCCAAATTGTGACCTTGAAGCCGCCCAAGAAGAGCACCACTAGCAATCCCTCCTAAAACAGAATTTAGGAGGTCATCAGGTGTTGAACCTCGAGTTTCTCTGGCAAATTCACGTGCCCCTGTATATGCAAGAAACCACACAATCATTACACATTCTACAGCACAATTTCCTGTTGCAAATTATGGAAATCACATATATGAATCAGCATAATTAATAGAATTATTTGAAAGCAAATCAATAACCAAGCTCCACTCTTGGCTTCACGGTGGCATCTTAAGGTTTCAATAGGAGATCAATGATTGGAAGAATGATACATATCATCTTCTTCGCAAAAGTAAATCACCAGTCACAGTGAAGGACAAATAACCAAGAATAAGACGTGTTTTAGAACCAATGATGGGCTGCTCTTATTACAGAAGTTGTCCTCCCAGATCATGAAAGGTTTATTTTTAGTAGGATTAGAAAAACCCCACTCAAGATTCGGTTAGAATCTCATCCTTCTTTGATTTAATTTGAAAACTGAGATGCTAGCAAATCGCCTTCCATTTCCTTTTCAGAACCTAAACCAGAACTTGACTATACGTCTAAACGCATGCAAAGTTACAAAACACAAAGAACCAGGGTTTAAGAAAGCTAGGTATGGTTAATCGGGAAGAGTGGTGGCAATACAGGGTGTACAAATATATATATATATATATTTCAACAGTTTTCTTTAGATAATTTTGAGAAAATTTTATGGAAACTAAATAACAATTGTTAGTATTTCTGACACTAAAACTACTTAGCGAACATAATATTATCCATTACAAAAATCCCCCTTTTTTGAATGATAACTAAATTTCATTAAGAGCAATGCATCAGTACCAGAGGAATATACTAGACGGCTACCAAGAAAGCCACCACAAATAGAAACCAAACCAAACACACAAAGTGCCGATGCTAATTACTCCCAGGACCATGCTGAACAATCAACAAGCTATGACAACCTACACCCTCCTTAGTCAAAAGATCCACCGCCGAATTTGCACTTCTCCTAACATAAGCAATGGAGACTTTTGAATCCTTGGCCAAATCCATCATCTCCTCGACAACATCCACAATGGCCAGAGGATGGTAATGGATTCAAACTAGAAAACCTTCCATTTTCTTCATGGTTGCTTCCTGAGGATGGTAATGGACTCAAACTAGAAAGCTGGAATGGACCCTGACTCTGGGTTCATTTGATAACTAGGTCGGATTTGGTCCATGGTTATAAAGTAATTGCTTCAAATCCAAGTCCAGTCAGGTCTATACACAATTACCCAAACAACATTTTGTACATGGTTAGCCAAAATGCAGTTTGCATGGCATGCAAAATAACATTAAAGCGTCCAGGCTGGTATGTCCTCGTTAATGGTCTGGCCTATGAGGGGGCCACCGAGCCCACCAGTACCCTCGCATAAAAAGGCACTTCCCCCAATTGGTACTCATCTAACTTATATTTACTATTAGATTGATCAGGCAAAAACCAAAAATATGTACTTCATCTAATGGTAGAAAACTCTCTATGAGTTCAGGTCCTTAAATCAAGGTTTATTAAGATGATCAGATGGTCCTCTTTTTATCCAAACCGCCATGCCATAAACAGACCTATCTATCCTTCCCCTCCCTCATGATGTGCAAGCATCCAAGTCGGCTCCACAGGACAGACCATTAATTGCGTGATAGCAACCAGGCATAGCAGAAAATCTCTCATAGCATATATATTGTTGATTAGTTTTCAAATATATATATATATATATATTGTGGATTTTTTATTGGTTATATGCAATAAGTATCTGAAAAGTGGAAACCTTAACTAATGAGGATTTGGGGCTAGGTTCCAGCCCTAATTTGATTTCTAGAATTCAAGCAATTATTCCACACACACAGCATCACTCAAATTCCCCAAATGTTATCATGCCAAATCATTCCAATTGCCACATATACATTTAATGAAATCTACAATTAGAAGAATTCCCATCAGAAATGCTCCTAATAAAAAAGGCCCAAACAGAATTACATCAAGAATATCAAGTACAAATTCTAGAGAGTTGCAAAAAAAAAAAAAAAAGAGTTTTTACCGCAATAGCATCCAGTAACAATGGCGAGATTGGTGGCATATGTGGCCGGCAGATTAGACACACCCACACCATAAGATTTTCGACGTTTCAATACCAAACCGGCTCCTCCGCCAATAATCCCTGCAAGGCATCTTCATTTTTGTTAGATGAAAAGATTCAAATGAGAGGTTTCTAGGATTTTGGATTTCAAAACACGAAGGACAGAGAGATACATGTAGAGATTAGGGTTTGGAAAGGATACCTGCAATGATGGTAGGGATGTAGATTCGCTCCTTCCAACCATCTGATGGGTTTTTGGAGGGTTTCTCAGCGTCGTTTCCGGCCATGCCTCTGCTATTGTTTCTCTCAGAGTACCTTCCGAGAATGGGGCATGTATAGAAGATGGAAAGGAAAATTGTGTCGGCAGAAAGAGTTTCGCCCAAAAACAACTTGAGACCCTATTTTGAAATACTGACTTTTAGTGTCCTTCTTGAGAATCATGAAAAGATTTTAGGGACCTTTTTCAAAATTTGAGGTTTTTGTGGCTGTTATATGCACATCCACCCTTGAGACCCCTATGAAAAAAACTCCAAAATACCCGTCCCTTTCTTTCCTCCCTTTCTTTCCTCCCTCTCCCTCTCCCTCTCCCCCTTCCTCTCGCTGCTCGGTTGCCCACCTCCGCCTCTTCCTCTTTTTCTCTCTCCTTCTCCCTATCTCTCTCCCTCTCCTTCTCCCCAATCGCCGTCCCTCTCCCTCCCTCTCTCCACCTCCCTTTGGCCACTCAGGGCCTAACAAATGAGTATATCGGTCCTGGATAGTCAAATAATATCATCTTGTTTGGCCCTTCAGCCACCCAGGGGCCGAACAATATATTCATTTCTTCGGCCTTGAGCGGCCGAACGGGAGAGGGATAGAGGGAGGGAAAGGGACGACGATTGGGGAGAACGAGAGGGCGAGAGAAAGAGGGAGATGGAGAGAGAGGGAGAGGGGGCAGAGTTGGGTGGGGAGGAGAGAGAGGGAGAGAGACAGAGAAAAGGAGAGGGAGAGGGGAGGGAGATGGGCGGCCAAGCAGGGAGGGGGAGAGAGAGAGAGAGAGAGAGAGAGAGAGAGAGAAATGGAGGGGTATTTTGGGGTTTTTTCATAGGGGTCCTATGGGTGGATGTGCAGTGAGCAAGTTTGGATGTGAATATAGCAACTTCCTTTGCATATACCCCTAAAAATTCTAAGATTGTAAATAAGCCCCTTTGGTTTCAATATTTGTAGATACCCATATCCCTTCATTTTAATACCTAACACGTCCAAAGATTAGTAGCCTTACCGTGACCAGAAGTTTTTAGAGTAAAATAATACTTTTGCCTATCTCTTTATCCATACATGCGTAAGTTCAAAAGCTTGGATTTATTTTTCTTTAAAACTTGTAACATTAACAAAGACTATTAGGGATGGCAACGGGGCGGATTTGGATTTAGTCTTAAGTTTGTCCCATCCAAATTCAACCCGTCCCATAATAGGTTTGTGGCATGTGATACCAAACCCGCTCCGTTTGGGCAGGGGTTAGGTCAAATTTAAAGCTTTAAGATTTTAAAATATATAAAAGCATGGGAAGTAGTGTGGTAGAATTTAAACACACAATCTTATTTTAAAAAAATGCTTTAAGTTAATGCCCCAACACTACTTGTACAGTATGAATTTTATTTATACTTTTAGTAATAAATAAATAAATATTATATATATGAGGCGGGCAAGTCACATCAACAAAAACCCAACCGCCCCTAATAGGAGTGGAGCGCGGCGGGTCGAGTCCCTGTTTAAACATGACCCATTGTCTTCCCTAATTACTATAGTATATTTAGTGGGAGAGGGTAACCCTACATAAATCCATTTTTATCATTATGTGGCTCATTTCGTTAAATCTAAATCAATCACAATGACAATCAACACTTGTTCTTATAATTGGTTATAATTGACCCAATCCATATACAACCCCTTATTAAATTGATGAGAGTTTGAAATACATTATTAGAATTTATGTGCATGGCCGAATTTGAGAGAGATGATTAGGACATGGGATAAAATAATCTTATTATTATAAATAATGACATACTTATCTTTTATAATGAATATAAGGGTAAAGTTGTCATTTTTATTAAAAAAAATCAACACAAATCTTTTGATGGTCGCTTATTTTTGTTATTACTAGTGATTTTGAGGACATAAAAGGTATTAAAATGAAAAAGCAGGGGGTATATGCAAATATTGAAACCATGGGGTCCTATTTACAAATTCTATAAACCGGGCTATATACAAAAGACTCTTAGAATTTCCATTTCCCCTTTGTTTCATTCATGTTGATAACATAGGGACCACTTTTTTTTTTTTTTTAATAATATAGGAACGGTGTTCCAACCCTCTGAGCCGGACTAATCCCTTCAAGCTTAGAGGAAGCCATGTAAATCCTTTATGGCCCAGTGTGGTAGCGGCAGCACAATTTCAAACCCTCGACCTTCGTGAGCAAATCGTAGTCTCATGCATGAGGTCCACTTTTATGACCACGTTTGTCTAGTTTTAGTTGACTTCCGCTTTTTTTCAAAAAACTTTGTATCCTAAATGGGAAATACTTTTTTTTTTCTGAGTTTGTAAAGAATTAATCGTTTTTAATACCTTTTATTGTGGAAAAGTACCGACATCAAATGATAGAAGAAGGTTTTTTTGGGGGAAACATTCAACATTTTATTTTCAATTAAATGAAAAAGTAGATACTAAAGTCTTCTATATGAGCTCACTAGGTTGTCTCATATGCTTATGTATTGTTTTATCCAATTGGACTACTATTAATACACCACCATTTGAATGGATGGACGATTAACCTATTGTAACCTCATATTTTCTCAATCAATTCCTCTGCACAATTTTTCTTGATAAATGGTGAAAATACACTTCACTTATGATAGATTTTTATATTTTTAACATCCTTCCTCCCTAAAATTGGTCCATTTGATTACAACGATCATAACCATTTAATGAAGCTAGTTTTTTTAGTCATTTGGATATCCTCTTTTAACCATTTATGGATAAAGGCAGTTGAAGTGGGCCCCACAAGGTCATTTCAGTTGGACCTGATCATTTTTTTTTAAAATGATTTATTAAAGAAAATCTTTATAAAAATAACATAAGGGTATTTTTTTTTAATTTCTCAATATTTTTTATGGATAGGACTTAACTGAAAGAATTGTAGAAAATTTTTATATCATTTTAGAATATGCAAATCTTAATGTATTTGTTAAAAATTAGTGCATAACTTTATACTTTTCTTAAAAAAAATCTCTCTTTTGATAATGGCGAGGACTGAAAACCATCCTTATACCATTTGAATTCAATGGAATAAGGATGGCGAGGATCAAAACGTTACCATTTGAATTAGAGCAAAATTATAAAGTACATGGACTTTTTCGATCTTACGAAAAAACCTAGATATATTTTTGTCAAAAAAAAAAAAACTTAAAGAAAATTAAAGACGGAGAGAAGTAGGGTTTTAAGTCGAAGAAGGATAGTCTGAAAACCCTAAAACCAGGAGACGATAGCAGTCGAACAAAGCAAAGTCTCGAAACCCTAACAACAACAACAACAACAACAACATGATCTACGACGTGAATTCTCCTCTCTTCCGATCCTTCCTCAGCCAAAAAGGCGGGGCCTCTGATAAAAGGCAATCTCTCTCTCTCTCTCTCTCTCATCTTTGTATATATATTGTGTGACCCATGGTTATAAGTATTTGCAGTGTTCAAGAGTGGGTCTCCATAAGTTTCATGATAGTTTTTACTTGATTTGTTCATTACTTGAGTTGTTTCAGTTGTTTAAGGTTTAAAATTCTGATATGGTTAAAGCTATTTGGATTTTGGTTTTACTGCTTTTATTGCTCAGTTCCTTATTCATCTTATGGTGGGATTCAAAATTGTTGGGATTTGTTTGCTACTTAAATTCCTTGGTGGGTTTAAGTCTGCATGTATAGAGTTGATCTTGATCATCTCGTCTTAAATTATATCTGGATGTTTTGAGTATTCTCTCTGCTTGCTTACATTAAAGTTCTTTGTGTTGCTAGCATTCTACGATTGCATAATGTCTCTCTCCGGATTGAGCTTGAGTGTTGGAAGATGTTGGAATACTTTTGGATTTGAGTTTTGTTGCCTGTACTTTTTCTCCTGATAGTTTCAAATTGAAAACTTCATTTGATAGACTATTTTGTTTAACAAGAAAAGATAATGAAAGCCCTTTGTTTAATAGATCTATAGGGAATGAATAAATTTAGTTCTGAGGGTTGATTTGGACAGCTTTTTTTTTTTTTGGTACTTCTTAACTAAAAGTTAAGTGTCATTGAAACTGAAAACAGAAGATGCAACAAAGACATAGTAACAGCTCTTCCAGTGTAGAGATATATTAAAGAAACAACCTGAAACATGTAATAATACCAAAATTGGCTTAAGTTAATATCAATTAGAGAATGGGAATCTCCAAATTAGAGCAAGTTTTTAAATCCCAGTGCTGGTATCTGACTCCGTCGCCACTAATACTGGTACAACTTGACTGAGTTGCATGCCAACTTGCTCGAGTCATAGCGACTCAGTTCTTAATGAGTCACAGACTTGACGGCCCTACCGGGTTTTAGTTCCATGTATTAGGGGTGCATGTTTGCTCTTTTAACTTGTATTTTGCTTGCAGAAAGATTTAAACTTGGTATAGGATCCATAAGATCGTAAGGGGCAGTCGTGCATAGGGCTACCAGTGGGCCAGGTTTGGGATGGACCTACCTGGTCTCCAATACTGAACTGATTTGGATTGAAGGGGCTCAAGCCTCGAGTCCGCAATTGGGCCTAGAACCCAGGTCTGAGTCTGTGAAATAAGAAATATTGGATGCTGTGGCCTGCCTGTTTGAGGCCGAAGTTCACCAACAGTTTGTTCTTAGTCAAAAAGTTGTCCTTATACCATTTGAATGGTTCCCTAAAAAGTATATCATATACATTTCTAAAATGGGTACATATATATGTATATATTTGTGTGCATATCAGATTAAAATCCATGCATTACTAGATTTACATATATATGTATATATTTGTGCATATCAGATTAAAATCCATGCATTACTAGATTCCAATGGGGTTGGACTTGAAGGCCCGAGTCTTGACCGATGAGGGGTTTGGATCACTTTGGCTTGGGTCCATGGGACAGTCCAATCCTCCATTATCAAACTCGGATTCAAGTGGGACCTAGGTCCATGGACAACCCTAATCTATGCTTTTAGGAGTGCTCATTGGCATGCTTACTGGATGCTTTTCTTCTGTCATGTAGAGAATACAACTTCTCAAATGTCTCTTCTTTTTTTTTTTTTCTTCCCTTTTTAACCATGTGACTAGCTCCAAATGGTTGTACTTGTACCTTATCTTAAATGCTGGACCAGATCGAGTTGGTTAGATTGGAACTGCTGGGCTTTGGCAGTCCAATTTACATGTTCAACCTGTTTGATACATGCTGTTCTTTGTAGAACACAAAAAATGAACGGTACTTGTGACTTGAAAGGTAGGATCTCTTAAGAGGCACAGCAAACAATAGTCATTTGGTCATCAAATGTACCTGGCACTTAAAAAACAGTGAGAACTTCGATCTTGGAAATAGATTATTTGTTCCACCGCCTGAATTATTATGGACCTCGATGTCATAATTGAGCTAAAAAATCAGTATTCTTTCCATCACATAGAGAACACACTAATTGTTTTAACCATGGATAATTACAAAAGTATCCCCTATTTGAAGATCAAGTGAGAGTTTTATAAGGGCAAAAAGGAAAACTGTAAAAAATAAAATAAAATTAGAATGCTCCTAATAGACTTGGAAATCTATCCTCCAGCATAATTCTCAAGCTGAGGCATACTTATCAATGAGTTTCTACTTTCCATTGGCATGTTGCATGAGATTTAATAGCAATGCCTTGGTGAATGTGTCTGCTAGCTGTTTTTTGGACTTAACAAATGGAGTACAAATATACCCTTCATCAATCTTCTCAAGTATGTGATGAGAATCTGTCTTTATATTAGTTCACTCATGAGAACTGAGGTTCTTCCATTAAACTCTTTAACCACAACAACTCACAGTTAGTACTTTCGATGGTCCAATAATTCACCTTGGCACTATATCCAGCCACAGCTATTGTTTGTTGGTCTTCTTGTCACTACTGTCCCCAACAAATGTACAACATCCCAATAGTAAAATAGTGATATAGAATGTTCCTTTTTGAAGTAGACTACTCAGAACAGTCAAGACATACAGGATGACCATTCAGAATGCCCCTGCCTGTAGAACCCGTAAGATAACTGCAAAATGCATCAGAGAGCTTCAAAATGAGCCGTCCATGGGGCATGCAGTTTTTACATGTGTTCCTTCTATAATCTAAATTATCTTTATCTTATATTGTGCATGATTCTGGAATCATCGTTCAAAACATATGCAAGGATTAGTTTATCACCGTTTTCGATTTTCCTGAGAGTCTGCATCATTCATTCTAAATTTCTTGTTAAACAATCTATTTTGCAATTGCGTTGTCCATGAAGATCTGTATGTATTGATACCTTGGGTTGAAGATCATATAATCCTTTGAACATAAAGGTTGCTAAAGGAATAAACCAAGTATGTGTTTCTGGAGTTGGGTTTATTCATAACCCTATTGGGTCAAAAGGCAATGGCAATTTCCATAATATCACGTACTTGTAGGATAGGTGGACTGTTTTTTTTTTTTTAAAGAAAGTAATTACCAATAATTACCATTAATTTTTTTTTTTTACCAATAATAGAAAGAACTGTTCCATGACAAAGAGTCAAAGATGGATCCTTTTCGGTATATGAGTTTGAAAAAATGGCTGATATTGTGAACTATCCTTCTCTTCTGTTTTTAAACATGCTCAGATATTATGCTTTGTCCTCTAAAGTGACCACTTGTTCTTGCTAGTTTCAAGCAGCTCTTTTTCACGGAACATGCTTTGTGGCTGAGGCTAAGGCTAAGGCTACGCCCAATTGTCATGGTTTTGGTTTCTATTAATTTGAAATGTACTTGAGAATTCTCAATATCCCGCGAAAACAACTAGTTGTGTGTACCCTTTTTGCTTCAGGTGGGTTTGTGAAACTTTTTTTACTCTATTTGCACAATCTCCAATATAGTTGGAACAAGGCTTTGATGATGATGATCCACCACCACCACAATCTAGCAAGAGTTTTCCTTTGACTGGAATTCTAATGCATGGTTTTATGACCAAAACTTCTCTATGCGCTGAACATTGCCACGAATTTGTCTGATATTATCTGATCAACTGGGTGTGGTTTTGTTCAATATCCAGGAAAACAGAAGAGCAAAAGCCCAGGGAGCAGAGGCCAAAAGCAAATGAGAACAAGCCTGTAATGACAGAATAATGGAATACAGATTGGGTGGTAATGGACGTTGAGCATGTTATGGAGTATGTAATTATGAGAACTCAATGAAATACATTTTTATATGGGTAAAACACCTTTCTGATCATAGATTGTGATTTTGTATTGTGGCACTACTTTTATCAAAATTTATAGTTTACCAAACAGGAATTTGAAAAATACTCCTCTTAGAAGATTTGTGTAGTTGGAAGGGGGATGGCAAGTTTTTCCTCATAATTGCGTTTGTGAAATGAGAGCATTCTTCAGTAGAGAGGAAAATTGTTTTGACTTTCTGTGTAGCTCACCATTCCACTGTTTGGTGCAACACATTTTCCACGCAGTAAAGGAAGAAATGAATTGATTTTCCTCAACAGAGAAGTTTTTCCTCATAATTGCGTTTGTGAAATGAGAGCATTCTTCAGTAGAGAGGAAAATTGTTTTGACTTTCTGTGTAGCTCACCATTCCACTGTTTGGTGCAACACATTTTCCACGCGGTAAAGGAAGAAATGAATTGATTTTCCTCAATAGAGAGGATTTCGATTTCCTCTGGGAAGGGTGGAAATTCAGGATTATTCTTGGCTTTTTCTGGCCTTTTGGTAGGCAAGGTGTTTTTGCCTATATAATTTGTTTTGCTGCTTTTGTTTCCGGGCTTGTCAATACATCTCTCTTGTACTGTTTAAGCCTTTTTTTAATAAAAGTTATCATTTAAAAAAAGGGTAGAAATTTAGGATTCTTCTCTTCAGGAAACAGAAATCCCTAGAGGGGGGAACTCTCTCATTGCACAAACAAGTCCTTAGGAAAAGTAAATGGTTTCCTAGAAGAGTTGGGGTCTTTCAACAAATGGGGCTGCATGGTCTTGGTAAGAAACGCAGAGGTAGGGTTATTTAGGAAGTGGACCCTAATTTTTCGTATGAATTGGTTTCCTGCCCTTTCATTTCTTCCAGGAAAATGAATCCGAGAATGTTTTTTTCCTAATAAATTCCAGTAAGAATTTAGTTATGAACATCTAATGTCAGGAGCATAGGGCTTTCCGATGTGTGTGGGGACTACTTTGTTCCAGGTGGGGACCACATGACTTTTTTTTTTAGATTAATATCAGTTTTTTTGGGGGTTAAGATTTCCTTTCTCTGGTCTGGTATGTACAGTTTTAGTTAAGTACGTGCTGATCATCTTATTATATGTTGGTTGTTCTGTGATTCCCCAATATTTGTTTGCAGCGGAAACCTTTCCAGTGCTACTGAAATCTCTCTCTCTCTTAGATGTGGAGATTCTCCTATGACCACGTCTTGGTTTGCCCTCTAACCACTTGATGACTCTTAGGAAGTACAATGGGATTTGATGCCTTTTACTGCCTTACAGGTTCTAGTTTGATGGATGACAGAAATTAGGGGGTTGTGTTCATCCATCTTGGACCAGGTTTTAGGGAAAGGGGGTAGGTGAAGTCTTTGGTGAAGGGGAGAAGGATTAAGGGTCAAGGGTGAAAATCACATGGATTTTACTTTTATGTTCATATAGGAGAAGGTTTTCTAGAAAAAATTAACCTCCATTGCAATATTTGACAGTGTCCCGACTCCTGCCTCTTTTTACTCGCAAGCACAAAATGGCTAAAATGCACAATACCTTGCGGGTCCAGGTCCGCCTGATTAGTTTTACCTGGATTGGGAGACGGCTTTGTGGATGATGACGATGATATTGCTTGGGTACTGGGGTAGACGGGTGGGGACCCAACTGGATCTAGACCAGACCAGGGGTCCATAACTGGATTTTTCTGGGTGGGTTAGGAGATTAATTGGGTAATTGGTGGTCCATTGACATCGCTACCAGAGGTTTTCAAACCAAGATCAATAGGGTCTTCTATAACTTGGCAAGCCAGTTTCAATTTAAGGAGTAAATGGGTGTCTGTGTTTGTGTACCTGATCACCTGTATGTTGGAGCTTTTTATTTTTTGCCATAATCAATTGTGGGTAAACAAGAGTTACAAGTTTTAGATTTGCAGGTCAAGTGAATGCAGGGCAACTCAGTTCCATGGATTTCAAATTTTGAATAAACCTCAAGATTTGGGGTGGGTAAATCTGTTAAGGGCGGACTGCAGGTGAAGTTGGTTCTGCTTCAATCAGTCCTCATTTATATCTATTTACATGAGGCTCTGTACTCTATTCTCACCTTAAAACGATTAAATACATCTCCTTACTATCCATGTTATTCTGGCACGGTTCCTCATTTATTAATGAACGGATTTCCTATGAGCGGTTTTTCTCACCTGTGGGGCTCTTTTCACCTGTGTGGTGGGGGATTTCCAACCCCCCTTCCCCGGCGTCCAGGCCAGTGGCAGACCAATGATTTTTATTTTTAAGGGGGCGGTTCCAAACAGGGGGTTGGATTTTGTGGGAAAAACTAGGATTTCCCATGTGTACGCCCCTGGTCCAAGCAGTAGGCCCTGCGCGAAAGGTGTTACTGCCGTGTGGGACTCCCCTTTGGAGGTGCCCTATCCTACAATTGCCATGCAAAATCTCTCGTTGGAAATAAAGGATTCTTAGTTGCAGGATATGTTTTATTTTGTTGATGTGCTGAGTGCCCCTTTAAATCGTTCAGTGGTAGCTGATCGTAATCCTTTCCATCTGTGGCCATGCCAACAAATAGGTGGTTGAGACAAGGAGTGAAACAAAAGTTTAGTTAGGCTGTCACCCTCCATTTGAAGGGTTCAGATGTTCCAAACTTAAATGTTTTCCATCCATGTGTGCTCACACATGAATCAAATTGGTTTGCTTAACAGCAGACGAAATGAGAACTGATCCTGTGACCGCAGGCAGTGAAGACCCAATAAAACTTGTGCAGCGCTTCGCTTTCTTTTTTTTATCAACCTGCTCATAGCAAATGCCTCTGTAAATGTTTGTGGGTATTGACCCAAATCTTACTTTAAGTGGAGTCACATATACTGTTGAATTGATCATGTGAAACAAATATTGTCTTTTGTGCATGATTAATCCAATGGTGTATAACACGTCCATATGAGTAGGTTTGATCATTCAAACATGGGGCCTATGCGTTAATTCAAGTAGATAGCACACAATCAGCACCTTAATGAGGATTGAGGAAGGCATGTGATCAGCTCTCAGCGAACACTGAGACTCCTCCCTGAGAGAGTGTGGACTCTTTGCCTCTTAGCAGGAGAAAACCTCATCCAAATGTTGTAGTCTGACAGTAGAACTGACTTTGTCTGAAATCATGCTACAGGAAAAACAGTAAAGTTGGTCAACAAGTGGGCCATCTTGGTGCACGTGTGTGGGATCCACCATCACTTATATGCAATGGAGAGAGTGGACATTGGACAATCGTTATTGCGGTCAGCTTTTCCCTCCCTTATTGTGGTCAGTTTAAACTAGTAGAAGAAAAGGCCAATAAAATAGCAGAAGAAAGGAAAATTTTTCCACACGGTTGACCGCACAAAAGAGAAACACATGGGACCTTCGTTTCGGAAAAAGCTTGAACACATGGAGCCATGGGCACTTGAGTAGACATGAGTGCAAGCCATGTGAGAAGAACATGCCTTTCCTTCCCTCCCAACTTCTTTTATCCTTCTTCTTCAATCATGGCCATTTTACTTTGTCCTAGCAATATATATGCTAAACAAGAGCAATTAATGTCTCATTGTGTTGGAACCATCGTACCCATCCATTTGGCAGAAAAATTAGAAATGCCCTGTAAGTTTTACCTACCAGTACTGTCATGAGTGAAGCCATGTGAGAACAACTTGCCTCATTTCGTCCCATCTTTTCTCCTTTCTCACCAATCATAGCCGATTTTACAATGTTCATAGTTATCCGCTTAACAAAAGCAATCCGGTACATTGGGCTAAATGTTAAAAAAAACGTGTGGGCCATATGCCGGTGGGCCCCACTAGGATTAAGAATCAGTGTCCTCTGTAGAGATTAGAATGAGATCTAACTGTGTGTTTGGTGGTTAAGAATCCCAATCCTAGTCGGAGACATGGAGCATTAGGATTATCTAGCGGAGTTGTCGACTACACTCGACACATCCTCACCATCCAATTGACGCAAAGAGGAAGGTGTGCTCATTGTTGCAACCTTCAGGTTGCAGGTTCGATTAATCATGGCCACACTCCAATTGGCGGAAAAATTGGAAAATGTCTATTAATCTCCAAAATTGCACATGGAAACAGCACCCTGGTATAGGTCTTTGTGGTTAGTCATGCAGCATCAACCGGGTCCTTCTTTCTACATGTCAATGAAAGTTTTAGGGTACGAGAGATCTAGATTGGCCCACTCAATAAATCAGCCCAAAAGTGTGCAAAAATAAAAAATATGCAGCGGAAATAAAATCACAAGCACACACTACAAGGACACTAGATTTTTACGTGGAAAACTCTAACCGGGTGAAAAACTACGGATCCAAACTGGATCTGATCAAACACAATGAATTCGCAATTACAAGAAATTCATATTTCCTCCCCAGATATCCCATACCTAAAAACTGAAGTTACCTTGTGTCGCTTCACGCTTCAACGACTTCACACTGTTGATTGACTTCTCAAATTTTCTCGCAAGAAGATAATCTTCTATAAAGGATGCATAAGATACTGACTCTAGAGAACTTGGCAGCACAACTTCTTATTAAATCTCTAGAGAGGAATTCTCTCAATTAAATCTCTAATTCAGAACTTAAGAGATGTGTTGGTTGCTTTAGAATAGCCATTGAGTCCTTTTGCCTAACTTGATTAGGATTACAACAAGCAGTTTGGGCACAGTCAGAACAAAGTTTCTAATTTTTCGTAGGACTTTGCCGTATGTCCGCTCGAGCGGACCCACCATCCGCTCGAGCGGATGAGGTTCTGTTTCAGCGATTGCTATTCTGATACATGTCCGCTCGAGCGGATGAAGTGGTCGCTCGAGCGGGCCCCTTCGGTTGATCTAGAATTTCAGCACTCTTTTCTTCTAGCTTTCTTCTTCTAATTCTTTCAGACCTTTTTCATAGAGTCATTCCAACCTTCTATCTTCGGAGTCATTTTCTAAATATGAAACACAACTCAATAAACTCCCAGAGATTTGTCCAACCCATGAATTTAGCCAACACACTCAAAAGTCTAACAGTTAACCTAACCATTTTGACACCAAACCCCCAAGCCTGTATTGCCCAATGTTTCCAAAATTTATCTCTCGATATTTTCTTTAATTTCTTGAGATAGATTGATAAAAAGTGATATATCAAAAGATATTATGGCCGACAAGACTTTCCCCTTCACCTGTAGGACCCTACCCCAAAAATGCATTAGAGAGTGTGGACCCTGTCTTTGGGCCTGATTAATAATTACGTCCAGATTCGGGTCCACTTATCTGAACCCAATTCATAATGATGATTTTATATGCTTAATACTTAATATATGTAATTTGTATATGTTATGTACATTATACTATATGAGTCATATATTCTGGTATGAGATTTGGTCCAAGGTCCATATCACCATAAGCTGAAATGGGTCTGGATTTGGGTCCCATGACTGGATTCAATTTAGGTCGTTGTCGAACTTGGGCACAACTCAAATCACACTCATCTTAAATCGTTAGTACCCCATAAAAAATAATTCGTCTAGCCTGGCTGTTAATTGGAATAATAGAATCTATATTGTGCTGTTTATGTATATTCAACAGAGGAAGAGTGGAAGTGTGGAGCATAGAAATTAAAAGATTTCAGTGAAGTTGTCTGCTTGCTTGACAAAGATAATGAATAAACATCAGTTAATAGCATTCCAATTGCCATAACAATATTTATTAGTATTTTTTATGTTGAAAGATATTTCAAACTAGTATTTTTTCTTATGAAAAAAAAAAAAAAAAAAAGAAGCAGCAATCCTGCAACCAAACTGTACTTTCCTGGCAATGCACGATAAGCTGACCAGAAACTATACAGTATATGGTATGCTGTACCTGTTCCACCGAACATATGTAGTATGATCCAAGTCCCAAGTGCTGAAATAAATTGATGAAGTTTTGCCTTAGTTGGTCTAGTCAATCTTGTTTTGCAGAAAATTTTTTTTGAAGGGATAAAAAAAGCTGTTAAGATCTGTCATTATTGAGCAATTATTGGGCTCGTTTCCATTTTATGTATTGAATTCCTAAGAAAATGTAGTAAGATGGGTTTTAACAGAAAAGGATTAAAAACATGAAGATTGAATGATATAAGGTGGAGATGTAGATATGACCCTAACTTTCCTTGGATTTGATTTAATATGACCAAAGCTGAGTAACCCTTTCCTGCCGATGCAGAGACTATATGATGGCACTCTCAAGGTCTTCATGTTTATTCCTTCAATTTAAGCCCCTATGGTAGGAGGGTCCTGCTTAAAATTTCAAAGAACGCAATACCCCATTAAACAAAATGACCCCAAATGATGAGGATAAGACATGGGGTGGTTAAAAAGAAGGTTCCCAACGTTCTAAACCATTGACCTTTTGATCGGTGTAATATTCCACAATTTATGTATGTTTGCAAGTTATTAAATGATATAAGGTGGAGATGTAGATATGACCCTAGCTTTCCTTGGATTTGATTGAATATGACCATAGCTGAGTAACCCTTTCCTGCCGAAGGAGAGACTATTTGATTGTATTCTCAAGGTCTTCATGTTTATTCCTTCAATTTAAGCCCCTAAGGTAGGAGGGTCCTGCTTAAAATTTCAAGGAACTCAGTACCCCATTAAACAAAATGACCCCAAATGATGAGGATAAGACATGGGGTGGTTAAAAAGAAGGTTCCCAACGTTCTAAACCATTGACCTTTTGATAGGTGTAATATTCCACAATCTATGCATGTTTGCAAGTTATTAATAACTGCATTGATGAAAAGGAAGGCTTGGTGCACCTTTACAAAGAACAAAGAACCTTTTGTTTCCAAAGGTGTCTTTTGCCTGTGTGCTTCATCCTTTCCTTTAGTCAAGCCACTTTAACCACTCCTACAATCACGCATTCTATCCTCCAACACACTAAAACAAGAATACCAACTCCTTCTATTCATCCTCTCTTCCCTTCACAGCTCTCTCCCCGCTAAGAATCCATAGAAGATATGTCTAAGGACTGCTTCTCTAACATTCCCCAACATGTCCAAGCTCTCCTCATGGCTGACCTCCTCTCTCTCTTCTCCTTCATGCTCGCTCACCCTCTCTACTTTGTTTATCTCCTCCTCTTCTTTCCTTACCTTGTCCAATTCCTTTCCTTCCTCTCTCCTCTCCTCATGTCCACCTCTCTCCTCCTCCTCCTCTCCCTCCTCACAATCTCTCCTCACCTTGAGAAGCCAACCCGATACGGGTTCCTCATAAATGCATGCCAAAAGATTGTATACGCTTTACAAACAAGACTCGACGACAATGGGGAGCTTGAATTATTTGAGCCATTGGCCTCACTGGTATTGGAGCTTGAAGCATGCTTAAGTTTGAGCTCTAAGGGAGTAGAAGAAACCGTCGCCGTTGAAAGTGGTAGGGGAGAGAGCCTAAGACTACATGAAATTGAAGAATTTGTGAATCATGGAAGCTCAATTAGTATGATGTCTCGAAGACCAACTTCTAAGGTAGAAAAAGAGCTAATTGAAGTTCCCCAAGAAAATGAAGATCTGGGAGCATACAAGAGCTCAAGTGTGGTGTCTCAAGAATTAACTTGCAATGTAGACGAAAACTGCAGTGGAGTTTCTCAACGAAGTGACAGTGTGGGAGTATATGAATTTCAAGAGTTCAATTCAAGTCTTGACAGCTTATGGCATGAGTGTGAAACAGAAAGTATGGGGTGTAAGGGACTGAATAGCAATGCCAGAGAAGACCCCGTCGAAGTTCGTCGACAAATTCGCGAATTAGGAGCATATGAGCATAATGAGCTCAAGGTTTCGGCCGGTTTTCAAAGCTTAGGTCACAAGCCCGAAACCAGAAGTCTTGGGTCTAACGAAATGACTTACAATGTAGGAGAAAAGGCGATCAAAATTCCCCAACAAAATGATGAATTAAGAGCATATGAGCATCAAGAGCTCAAGACTTCGCATCTTGGATGTGAAACAAGAAGCATTGCATCTCAGGGACTATCTTGCAGAGTAGGAGAAAACCTTCTCCAAGTGATTGACAGAGACAGCAAAGAGAATTCTGATGTTATGGGCTTGAATCACGGAGGCTTCGGATCAATGAGGAAGGAGAAGGAATGGAAGAGGACATTGGCATGCAAGCTTTACGAGGAACGGCAGTCGGTTGATGGCACAGAAGGGATGGATCTACTGTGGGAGGTTTATGAGGTTGATTCTGGGAAGGCGAAGGGGAAGAACAAGAAGGAGAAGAAGGTCAAGAAAGAAGACATTGATGACGATGAGGAAGAGGAGGAAGAGGACTTGGATTCCCAATTGTGCTGCCTACAAGCTCTGAGGTTTTCCACAGGGAAGATGAATTTGGGGATGAGGAGGCTGAATTCAATGAGGATTTCCAAGGCCTTCAAAGGGATAGGATTGTTTGTGAGGAGAGAAAGGAAAATATTTTAGGTATGTGGGTGTTTAAATGTATGCTTGTTTATTTGAGAAATGTATGTTAATTTCATATTTACACGAATCTTTGCTTTGCAACCTTCCCTTGATTTTGCCATACTTATAAATATGCCATTCATATCACTTCTTAAAAGAAAATCATTTGTTCAAAGTAAATAAAGAAACAGAGTTCCTCAATAAAATTCCTATAAATGATCCACCACAGTAAAATAAAAGATCCCACAAGGAAT
The DNA here is from genome assembly GCA_029852735.1 of Persea americana. NCBI lineage: Eukaryota > Viridiplantae > Streptophyta > Magnoliopsida > Laurales > Lauraceae > Persea > Persea americana. The sequence goes on from CM056810.1 coordinate 91,979,439, forward strand.
TTGTTTAAGATCTTGCATAATTTTCATTCTCCTTGGGCAAGCTCTCATGAAGGGAGGCAGATAGGCAGAGAAATATTAGCTATCTCACTGCTTGTCCATTGATATGAACATCATTAGTGATTAGAGATTCTGATCATCCATGTGAAGGATGATTAGATAAAATGGTTGGCATTTTAAATCTTTTAAGGTCAAATGGACCAGTAAACAGATTTTTCTTTTCACCTAATTTCTCCGCGAACTCTACTGTATTCACTATGATACCAGGACACTTCAAGCTGAGAATTGTATTCATATTATATTGTAATTGGTGCTTCAATTGTATAGGTAAAATCCAAATCTCTGCAGTATTTCGTGACAATAACCCTGCCATATACATCCTGTATCTAGGCATCATAGCTGGATGACTGGTCAGTGCCAATCTTGGACAGAACAGGTTCTAAACTATTTGTATGTACAAAAAAATCAATTCTTATGAACATGAACAGGAATTTTCTTTTCCCTTAGAAGCGACAAAGGAGAGATATTCACTGAAATGGAATCTGTACAGGAAATGCAGTCCAACTAGTAAGTGGACCACCCAAGTTAAACAAGAGATCACATCTAGGACGTAAAATAAAAGAAGGAAAGGTAAGAAGCACACACACATCTTCAAAGACAATGGGCATCCTGGTATTAGCTTTGATTTAAACACTCCTTTTGCCAATGAATCTGCCCTGGGATTCCATTGTCTTGGGATGTGGGCAAAGTAGGTGTCCACATTGGATGGTAGAAGTCTACTCTCATTTTTCTGTCTGCCAATTTTCAAGGTGGTAAAGCTGTGCCTTGGGCCCATTTTATGGTGTTTCTTGAATCAGCTTCAATAAGGGCTCTTTTGCTCTCTTTGCAACGAATGTTTTTAGAATTCATAGCAAGTGGGTTTTACCAAAGGAGTACTTAGTGGGCAAAAGATGAAGGTCTAAGGTGGAGATGTGGATGAGACCATTACTTTTCTAAGACTTAATTTACTTGGGCGATGGATAAAAAATAATTTCTATCAAGAAGGAAGATTATTTGATGGCTTTTATGAACTCGCCTTCAAATCATCTAACTTCAACCACTTTGATAGGGAGGTATTTCTTTTGGATCCAAGGAATTCGATTCCTGTTAAACAAATGTGCCCTAAGTGTGATCCCTTGAATTCCAAGAATTATTATACTCTATTTGATTGCATGCATTGGACTTCTCTTCATGAGTTGTATAAAAAATTAATAAATAGAAGTCAATGCATTAGCATGGCACAAGCAAAAGATAGAAGAAGACAAACCACTCTCTTAGCATAAATGGTTATTATCAGCACATTATCAGCAAACAGATTTTAGGCTTCAAATGTATCATCGTCATCATCATTGTTGTTGTTGTTATTGCTGTCACTTAAGAAACTGCCGCGGTTATCTTCATTAGAATAAGCTAAATAAACCCATTGATCATTAGATGGGATCAATTGCATATGAAGGGATTAATTAACCATCTAACTGTAAATCAAAACAATCTAAACTGTACGTTTTCCATCTTAGTCATGAAAGTTTTCAGTTACATTAAAAGAAAGACATTTCAAGGACATCCTATGGGTGTCTAAATATGACCTAGACTCCGTCATGTATTGTAATTTATTTATCTGCTAGTATCATACCCAAATAAAGGGGGAGGGTGACCGATTAAAAAAAAATAAAGGGAGAGGGTATAAAAATTTGAGCCCCAAGTGGGTGGGACATGACTTCATTTATCATGCATGACAATGATCAGTGACCAAAGTTACACGTTTCTTCTGCCCAATCTCAAGTCATATTAATGCTATCCATTTTTCTTATCAGTAATATTGATGCCAGCCTTTACTAATTTTACTGCATATGCTACTGCATGTACAAGAGAATGATCCAGTAAGAACAGGCTACTGTTTCTTTCAATGTTGAAGTCAATAAAAGACTTTAACTCTTTGCCTCTTTCTGGTCAGTGTAAATGGGAAACTATGTGCCTTGGCCACTCCTCACTAACTAAACCATCAGTCACCATATGTTCATCTGTGGATCCCACCGCAACCCCCCCTTTCAATGCATTTGACTCTTTCTCTCTCTCATACGCAGAGTATCCAATGTTTGTCATTTTTAGATGCATCCGGTTATGAGATGTGGACTGCCCAAATCACGGGTTGGCCATGCCACACCATTTTGGATGATCCCAGCTACTGATTGTATTTTTTACCCCTTTCTCACTCTGGTTCTAGTTGGGTACATGGTGGATCCGCGCCTGAACCCTTACCCAATCCTCTCTTTGAGACCCATATCCGATTGGATTAACCATTGGATCCATAGAACCTAAATCTAGACCTGCTTGTCAAAGGGGCCAGGACCAAGTAAACACCTGTTATTTTTGTGGGTGAGATCCTTTGGACAGAGAGGTAAGAGGTTCCATTGCCATCTCAAGGTTATATTTGTTGATCTCAGAAAAAGGATTGGCCCAAGCCAGAATATGTATATGACTAAACACCCATTTTGGTGTAGGTGTAAATGGGAATGCCAAGCTAAGATTCAGACCTATGATACCTAGATGTTCAAAAGTTGAACATGGGCATGTCCCACTTCAACCGGATATATATAAATTGTGTCCGGACAGAAGCTTTGGATTGACAATGATGAGGCTGCCACAAACATGAAAAAATAAAGTATGCAATGGATGGGGTCAAGCACCATGTGTGGAGACCAAGAGATCAACCCCAACCCCATATAAGGCTAGGATGGTTTGGATATTCTACATATCTTAATTTTCTTCATTTTTTTTTTTAATCCAGCCAAGAGGTTGGGACCCAAGAGAGAGCCTGTACATGCATGGGAAGATAGCCCGCACAAGCGAAAAGAAGGCTCACACAAGTGGAAAAGAAGCCCGCACAAGCAGAAAGAAAGCCCATGCAAGCGGAAAAATGTGGGGTACCTAGGGCAAACCCTGAGCAGCAAGGTGAGAACCACCGCCACTTACCAGTGAGGTAAGTGGCCGTTCTCTATTTTCTTCATGTAGTTCTCAAGCAAGCATAGCTGGTTAAAGACATGGGTAGTGCCTAGTTTTGATCCCCACATGCGACAAAAGTTTAAATTTCTATCCTTTGTTGCATCCTACATTGTGGGTGGGTCCTACCCGCGTGTTATCACACATGAGCCCAGACATAAACTCCATGCTCTCACCAACCCCCACCACCCGCGTGTTATCACACATGAGCCCAGACATAAACTCCATGCTCTCACCAACCCCCCCCCCCCCCCCCCCCCCCCCCCCCCCCCCCCAACACACACACACACACACACACACACCCCTTTTTGTTTATAAGAGATACAATGTGAACACCTCTTTGTGGACATTGCTCCACATGTGGGATGACCTCTAATTTCAGAAATCTAGATTGTAAATTTGAGAGGGTTCACAAGTGGATTTATTCCCCTAAAGAAATGTCCATGTATTTACTCTTTCGTAAAATGAAAAATCTTGTGTCTCTAATTTGTCATGACTAAAAATGTCCAATAAATCCCTATTGTGTGCGTGCATGCAGAAGCGCGAAACTTATGATCGATCAACATGCCACACAAGAGAGACGAGGATTTTACGTAGTTCGGCAAAACCGCCTACGTCCAAGAGAGCAACCTTCACATTTAGACTCTCTTCAGAGTCTAGGGTTAGATTAAATGATATATATAATCTCTATTTTCTTATTCCCCAAGAAAGCCTCGGTACAAAGACCAAAATACCTTTGACCCTGAACCCGATCATTGGCTAACCCAATGGACCAATCCGGTGAACTAGGAATACAAGACATAAACCCAACAATCCCATTATAAAGTACTAGGTGTCATTAATGAAATCTTTCATTATCAAACAATGGCAGCTTTTGTGCTTGGCAGAATTTCATTTAATCGATCCTTAGAATTTGGTTGCCCTGCACTCAGCTTGGTTATTGGGAAAAAAAAAATAAAAATTTTGCACAGGTATCTAAGTTATTTAGACGTACTAACCCTGGACTTTATTTCAGCTGTTCTTTAGTGGTTTTGACCCTGACCATTCTGATACATGAAACTGTGTATATGAATTTTGAACCATGCTTAAAATCACTAAGATATATATATATATAGTTCGGATGTATTATAAAGTGAACCCTATTGTGTTTTCCATATATATACCATAACATGGTGAAGGATGGGTGCGCATGAATATTTTCCATACATATATATGCTACATTGGGGACTGGGGCTCGCATACTCGCCTTTATACACTCATGTCCCTAAGCAATTGAGCTACAAGTCTACAACGGAGACATTTAAAAAAGCTAATTAGATGTACGTATGAACTATAGATTAAAGGTCCCCAAGAAATCACGTGTGGATATATCCAATCATCTGATCTAAAGTGGTGTTTGTTTTCTACTTTAATAAGTTCTTTACTTTGTGTTTCGAATTTCCATGACAAGAATAATAAGGTGTTGTGATCATGAGTTTTTAAAACAGCTGAATTCTAAATCATATTGATCAAGATAAATGCTGATTTTCTACTGATTTAACTAGTTCAAACCCCAGTATTTTTTTTTCTTCGGCTTGATGTTCTATCTTGTTGTCTTGTTTGCATCTAGATGCCTTCAAAATAATTAAAATAATTAATATTTTCAATTCTTTAACTACAGCAACTTTTCTTTCTTTCTTTTTTTTTTTTTTTTTTTTCTTTTGGAAAAGAGAGGCCAAAACAATTTTAGATACCACTCTAGAAATAATATCTCAAGTGATTCTCAAATGTTTAAGCTTTTGGCCGACACAATATTAACACCAGTGCAGATTAGGAATGAGCTTTTTTCCGACTACCCAACAAATTTGTGGGCTATACTAAGCAGTAAATAAATAAATCCACAAAGATTGGGAAGAATGAGATACATCTTGATAGGCCGAAGATATTTTGGTTTCAAAACTAAAAGCACAATTAAATTTGACCATCAAACTTTTAAATGCCAAAATACTCAAATCCTACACCAAATTCTTTCATACTCCTACACCAAATTCTTTCATACTTTCCACCAAAATATGCTACAGTATGCTAAAACTACTCCAGAATATGGTAAAGTGCGCTAAAAATACAGTATGGGAACCTGATATTTTGCAAAAAAAGAATATTTTCTCATCAATCTTCTGAATGAAATGTTCAAAGGGGCATTTGGCAGTTAGCATTCAACATGAAAGAGGGTGATTTGCCTGGATCTTCCAAACAGGTAATATCTGGGTCGCACCTGCAAATGTCATTAGTGATCTCAATGCATAAATGAAAAAAGGATGTGAATAATGAGATAAAAGAAATAATAGGAACCAAGGCCAGTTGCAGAACATTTGGCCACAGTGTGCATGACATGAATGCACCTCAATCCAGACTTGTCCAGACTGGGGCTCATTGTTGATATACCACATCTGCAAATGCCAATGTTGGGGCGGTTCTCACCACCTGATTATGGGCATGAGTTGTTTGGTTTGGACAGCTAACTATTTTTAATTTTTGGTGAATCCATTTGATGTGCACAGTGCACCAATCATTGGAATCTTTACATTCTAACCCCAAGACTATATAAGGACTAGTCCGAATGTCCAATGGACTCACATTCTGTATCATTTACATCTCTGAGCATCAAAAACAAGAATTTCATTCAACTTGCTCTTGCAGATGCATCTCAGTTGTGGGACCTGGATTAGGACAGTTCAGTGTCTCGCTTAGGGATGCATAGACATGCACACTTGGAGTTCTAAATACGGAAAGATGGAGATGTGGATATTCACCTTGGCATACCTTAAAATGGGGAGAAAGCCCATGTATAGTACTGTGAAGCCTAAACTCATTGTGAGTTTGATGTGTCAGCCAACATGGGTGATTCCTTTGGTGGGCCACTACCCATATCCTTTGTCTTGTGAAGAAGAAAAGTTCCTGAAAGTATAGTCACAAAGCCACACAATTCTGTCGCAATCTGTGATGCATTTTGCAAGTCCCAATCCTGGATCAGAAACAAGTAGAATCACTAGTAAAGACAATGTGGAAATCATAAATGATTCAGGGATATGGATGGTAGGAAAAGGTTCAGCACTTCGGAAAGCTCATCTGATTGGTCCACAATGGATCGAGCATGCCCAGCACCACTCAATTTAATGGACTATTTCTTATTAATGTGGATATTTATCATGCATCTTGAATGTTCCTACCTAATGGTTGTTGATTGAATGGTTGGGATTTTCCTGTAGGAGATATAATTTTGGGGTATGTCAATCCAAGTGGACTCACCAAAATAACAATATGGACAAACTCATGGCCCATGAATCACATTATTCGTCTCTTGCAATTATGAAAGTTTGCACAACATTTCATAAAAATATTTAATAACTGATTAATTCAGACAATGAATTACTGCTATCATTATCATTGTAGCCATCATCGTTTTCATCATCATCTTAGCCATATTCTATCAATCTGGAGTTGTCCATTGATCAACTTCTAATTCTAAATTAATCAGATGTAAAATAGGATTCATGGAAGCTGTTGAGGAATTGACTTAAATATTAACAAAAACAGGACAAAGTGTTCCATGTGAACAAACACAATCTAATTATTTGGTAGTGTTCATGTCAACTAAAAAAATAGTAGATAGCGTTTCATAGATTAAATATTTTCTACTTTTCTAAGATGTATGCAAGCTATGAATAAAACTCAACTCGGCTTACTGAAGCTAGCTTAAAGATAATAAACCATGGTGAATGTATTGCAGACCAACACAAATGTTGATAACTTAGTCATGATAATAGATACAGCCCTTGATCATTAACCACTACATACTTTCACAGGGAAATGCAATTGTGATATGACTTAAAGGAACATTTGAGTGTGCAGTCATGTGTTTTCAGTTCTAAGCATTAGGTTTTTGTGGGAAAGGGATAGAAGGCTGGGTACCACTTTTGGTTTCTGTTTTCAAGTGCACTGTTAAAAGTCTCTGTCTGCTTGAAGAGAGATTTGAACTCACGCTCTCCCGTCCCTATTTGTTTACATGAGAAGAGTGAGAGAGTAGGGTTCACATCAAGAACAAAATCGGGGGGCGGGGGGGGGGGGGGTGTGGGTGTTGTGTTTTGGTTGCGAGTAGTAAAAGGCACAACATTCCAAATGTTTACTCTTAACACTGCTTTATTATGGTCTTTTGGGTAGGGGCAGGGTCGGTGTCGTAGAGTGATTACTTTATGTCAAATCAAAACTTTACTCTACCTTCCCCTTTTCATCCTAACACCCAAGAGAAAAATTTTATATCACATCAGTGATTACTCTACTCTTACTTCTTCCATTCAAACACCTAGGAGTAACTATCTCTGCTAAACGAACAGGTAAACCCAACTTGTCAAATGTGATTAACCTTCTGATAGATATTCAAAGGAGTCATTAGGATATACAAAGTTCCATTCAAAAATAACCTAGCGACACTAAGTGTTAGGCAGTTGACCAATTACCACTAAAGGAGATTTGAATTGACTCCACAGCTAGTTGAAAGAGTACACTTGTTGTTATGTTTGACAAGTAAATGACCCAGTCTAGGTTTTTATAAAAGATCAAAGAAGTTCCCAATTGGGTTTCAGAATATCTTGAGATTGATTCTACAATTGACTTTTGTCCTCTGGTTCTGGGCCTCTGGCCCACATTCAGTAACAGTAGGTTCATATGGTGCATTTTGATTCCAAGCATGGGGTGCCATGGAAATTCAGAATCACCTTAGATGCGATATCCTTAGTCAATAAAAATGAGATCAACACTGTAACTTAAATGTAGAAGTGGAGAAAAATGGAATTCCATGCACCAATGAATTACCTTGAACATTATCACACTAGCAATGATGGTTAAAGAAGTGAACATCACATAGTACACAGGAGATACGACAGCAGAGTTGAATAAGTCTAATGCCTGCGTGAGAAGAACCAAATAACAAGATTTAGCATTTACACATGTATTCAAAATAAAATGCCTTTAGACACAAATGCCTTGCCAGATTATATTAGAAACGACACGTTATGGAATTTTTTTTATTTCTTGTTTTTTATTTTTTTGCATAGAAATGATCAGTGTTTTGGGTAAGTTGGGCTCTACAAGGTGATTTTAATACCATGAGATTCTCCAATGAAAAGACAGAAGGAGCCAGAATCACTGCAAGTATGTGCAATTCTTGGGGTTGATTGGATCGTTAAACTTAATTGATCCAACATCTGATAGAAGTAAGTTTATGCGGCTGAACAAACAGCAGTTAAACTTAATTGATCCAACATCAAATAGAAGTAGATTTTTGCTTTCAAATTCTTCGGATACAAAATTTCCCTTATCACTGGTGTAGATGTTGCTGGGTTCTGTTTCTGATCATGAGTTCATGACTCCTGTCATGCTTAATTCTTTTGCAATAGAAAGGGACAAATACCATTTTGATTTGGATATATGTGGCTTGAATTGAAATCTCTCCTCCCAAACTTGATAGACAAATGGTGGAAAGAGTTCCACATTGCTGGGTAAGCTGGATATCTATTCTCGAAGGAGTTCAAGTATATTGAAGTTTAAGAATTAAAAATGGAAGAAATCAATACTATGGAGGAGAAAATGAAAGTAATTATGCATGAGCTTTTGGCAGTAGAACAAAAAGAACTTTATCCTTTGTCAATGGTGGAATTACTTTGAAAAAAGAATTTGCTTTATTTTTTTTATTCGATTTGAGGATAAGAAGGTAAAGAAAAAAAGTAGCAGGATATTCCAAGAAAACAATAGTTTCATTTATATCACCAGAAATACATTGCTATACAATGGCAATACAAAAAGCATAGGATACTTTTTTTTTCTTTAAAATTGAAGTCATCCAGTGTTATTATTTTAGTAGTGAACTAAAATTATTTCAGAACCTCAGGAGAATGACTTTCTATATGTTTCACAATGATCTTCCAGATTACCTTGTTCAAATAGTTAATCTGCAAGAGACAACAGATCACAACAACAATTGTGAAAATCCAAGTCTGGAAGAAGACAAACTGATTTGCTCCTTCAATTGTTAGCTTTAAAGCAATTCCTAATGCCTTCACACTCATAACCTGCACTTGAAGAAGTAATGATCTAATGAAGTATTCAAAAGTATGCACAGCAAAAAGTGGCCATCAAAATTGAAAAAGAGATGAGCATTATGCAAAGCATACCGTAATGGAGCCCATGAGTGAGCAAATTCCGATGTATACAATCATATGTTTTTTCCCATAACGTGGAGCAACCATGAAAATGAGGATAAGAACCAATACCAGAACCATAATAGTGTAAATGATGAAACCTGTAAAATCCAAGGACTGTTTTTTTAAGTTTGAAAAACTCAAAGCATAAGCTCCATTGAGAGTTTGGTCAAATGTAGATAACCGTGACGAACTAGTTGAATGGTAATTCAGATTGAATAACAAGTGGAACACTACTAGGTCTTGTATGGCATACAGAAACAAAACTTGGTTTTTGGTTTATTCATTTTTCATTTGTTTCACAATACCATTATAGAACAAAATCCATAGTAAATAACAACCGATTTTGAGAAATCATATATACGTGTGTAGGCGAAGTATCAGGAAAAGCTTGGCCATTCTGGAGCACAGAATGGTCAAGCTTATGGAGACACCAGCACCCCATCAATTAATCCAAACCACTCACTGTCTAACATGCAACCACTCTCCAACCCACACCCCCACAAAAAAGAAATGAGCACTTACCCAATTTTGATTATGAAAATTTTGAATTTTTTCTTGGCCTTGAACTGGTCATGCAAAAATGCATACACACTTTATCTAACAACGAAAATTTGTTCGACTTTGAGGCCCTCAAAACCACCCTTCCTTGATTAGATGCTCCCAATATTTGAAAAGCATCTCATGAGTACGCAAACAAAAACTGCTGAGCATCAAAAGACCCAAGACTTGCACTGAAGGGTGAGTTTGACTAGTAAAACAAGGTTTGGCCCATGAAATTAGCTGCAAATGGGCCAAAATTATAAAGCATCTTGATCATCTCTAAAGAGATTCCCTACGATATATAGCAATAACAATAATAAATCTGATATATGAAAAAAAGAAGAAGAAGAAGATATAGACTCTAGAAGTAGCAGGGGTGAAAAGGAATAAAGACCAGGAAATGTGGTACAGTTGTCATCCATTCCTATCTTCCATATAAATTACTTGAGATGGGATGGCTCTTTGAACCAACACAAGCTACTCTTGGAGATCCTTCCAATGATACATAATATGGGAAGATCCAACGAGCGGGTGAACAGTTACGGCCTCCAGAAGTTGGCGTTAGCGTTACGCAAAGTGCTCGGTGTCTGCCATTTGGTGCCCAGGGCAGCAGGCAAGAGGACTGGCATATGGCACAAATATTATGGTGTAGGATCCCTTTTTGGACGAAGATTATCCGGCGCAAAAGTGTCCCAAACTCATTTCTGCAGCAAAGGGATGCCAAAAATCTATAAATTGGACTCCTTGGCCTCATTCAAGGGAGAGAATTCTGCAGCCCTCTCTCTTTTTCCTTTTTTTCTTTCTTCAACAACTCCATTAGAAGCGTGCTTGAGAAGTAGGAGGAACTTGAGGGGTCCCCACAAAAGTCTGCTTTTATGCCCTCTTAGGATTGTAAAAGGGATATCAAGGACCCTTGATCTTTGGTCTTGGGTTCAAGAATTGAATGTCATTATGCCCAAAGGTGTCAATCACATCACTCATATAGTTGGGGTATCAATCACTTCACTCATATAAATGAGGTTTCAATCACTTCACTAATATAAATGAGGTTTCAATCACATCACTCATATAAATGAGGTGTCAATCAGATCACTCGTATAAATGAAATGAGCCATACACTGGTGGGGCCAACGAGGGCCGCCCAATGATCAAGCAAACCTCCTCACAGTCACTAAGGTCCATGAATTGGCTCTCAGCCTCTCACAGATATGATATCACAACTTATTTTTACTGCTGGATAGAGGGACCCTCTTTTTCTACCACTTCTTTTATCAATGATCTTGAGGACTTATCATCCACACAAAAGAAATCCATCAGGCTGATTTTTGCTGTAGCCCTTCTGCATGCTGCAGCTTCCAATTCCCAACCCCGTGGCCTGGAGTATATATTATTATGTAATGGCAACTCAAAAGATGTTTCTAGATTTTAATACACACACACACACACCGCACGCGCTTGTGCACGCGCGCGCGCACACACAATATATATCATAGACATCATGGTTACTCAGAATTCAAATAAATTTCTAAAAGTTGATCTACACAGCCCCGGTAATGTATGTGACACATAACCAAGAATGTTTTGGATCCTTACATAAAACATTCTAGTAAGAACAGAACCATTTTTCCTTCCATGGATTTTAAAAACCAGTTTGCAGAAGTATATAGCTTCCTGCCTTTTCCATCCAATTGTTTCAGGTCTAACCTCAAATGCATGGTTAAAAATTATCCTTTCTAGCAGTATTTCCTGGAAAAAATACATCCTAACAGAGAACAAGGGATGAATGTCAAAAGTAATTCTATAAATAAATTTCATTTAAGACTCTAAGGTGCATTTTTTGATAGATGTAGCTTAACTTCCAATCAGTTAGAATCTTTTCCCAGAATGGAGTGTTTCCTGTTATGATTGTGTGTTTGGGGATACATGAAAGTTGTAACTTAGATCAGATGGGACGTCGTCCTGTGTCTTCCACACCAATTCAGTACTACTGATTTGGGATGGAGAAGTCGGAAAATATTATCCAACCAGGTGTATATATTACAAGACAAAAATAATTTTCATCCATTGTTTCAAAATATCTAACTGGTAGCTCTGGACATCCATACACATCCTTGTCAAATTACCTGGTTCAGTTGCAAGGTGCCATACTTGCTTCACCGATTCAATAGCCTTTTCTTGTGGAGCATGCAAAACAATAGTAGTGGAACCCACCACACAAAGAATGCATCCAACCACTCCAAAGATATGCAACTTCTCCTTCAAAATAAAATGAGCTAGTACTGCACTGCATGGAAGTAACTATCAGAAAAATTCACAAGATGCAGAACAGCTGCATAAGAGTGGAAGAATAATACTATTCCTTGTCATACCTGACTATAATGCTCAGAGCTCCCAAGGGAGTTACAAGAATCGCTGGAGCAAAGGCATATGCAGCAAAATTTGCTATTTCACCAAGAATCACTAAAACAACACTGTATTAGATTTCAAACAAACCAGAGAATTTATTCTTAGAAAAAACAGGGTTTTCTTTTTTTTTTTTTTGGTAAAGAACAGGTTTAGTGAGTTATATAACAGAATTTAAGATCTCAAAACACAGTGTTAGAACTTAAACAAACTACAAAAAAGATTTTCTTAAAGAAAGAAGTTCAAATGAGATATATAGAACATAATTTACGTTCTCATGTGCTGTCCTCGTGGTACTTGAGGGTCTTTGACATTTAGCTGATCCATTATGGGCTTACATGGCTGCATGATTAGCTATCTAGGTCAAGGTAGCCCATCCGATTGTCACAGCTATTGACTACATAATATACACAAATTATAATAATGCAATAATCCTAGCTACTGTTTTCCCCGTGAACATGTGTTGTTTGTTGTTTCTTTTTAACTATCCATTCAAATCACACTAATGGAAGGATATAATGGCTGTCTAACCAATTGGACATTTTATATAGTTTTCAATCCACTGTAGGGTGGATCAGATGGAATGTTCCAGATCATCCATCCAAGCATCCAAGTGGTCCAATCATTGATTGGGCAAGAAACAGATCCTGAATGGTAACAAGTCAGAGTAGGCCTCAGAAATGAATGACAAAACAAATATCCACATCATCATATATAATCTGAATGGACTATAAGCCAACGTAGTATCCATATGATTTTGATTAATAGCTGCAACCATGCCAAGGAAACTGGATCAAAAACTCAGTAAAGCTGCAAGCGCACCAACAATAAACTGAGCAACAAAAACCAACCGCGTAACTTCTTTATAAGGCTAAAAGCATGGAATGGTGCCACTTCACCTCAAATATGATCAAATCTTGGGGATATCTGTGCCCTTTTTTAAGAAATACTTCGTACGTTTGATTGGAAAATCTTAAGGAAGTTTAATCAAGATAAGCATGTTGAGAGAAGGCTACCGATCCTTGATGCCTTTTTTGCAAGGACAACAAGCAATTTTCATTAAGATGAGTGTTTTCCACATTAAATCTTCAATTTGATGCAAGAGTAATTGTAAAGAAAAAATATTATCAATAAACCCAATTGTCTTCCAGTGCTAGACACTGGTAATCTATGATGCACAGATACGGCATGGATATGGCAAGGACACGCTATAGACATGGCAGGGACACGGATTTTACACATAAAAAGTGAAGTATCGGATACGATACATTGCCCATTTTGAAGTATCCATGCATCATAGCTGGTAATACATACCCTCCATTATGGAGGTCTTCGTAGGATGTGGGGGTATGAGTTCCAACCTGTGTATGTTGTATTCATACTCTTAATAGGTAGTCCTGGTTTGAAGAAGAAAAGATTATCTCTTTAAATATTTTAAGTTTCTCATATCTGGTTTCTCAAATTTATGTATCAAAGTACTATAATGCTTGTATGGTTTATTATAAAAACAAGATTTTTCTGCATTGATTTCTATTACTCATTTTTTACTCATCACCATCATCATTTTCAATAAGTCCTTCCATTTGGGGTTGGCTTTGTGTCACAGTTCTACTTTTCCAACCTATTTAAAGCATGTTCTCAGTAACTCCACATCCAATGCTCAGTTTTTTTACTGTTAATTATTAAACAGCTCTAGATATGTGTAATGTGTTTCTGCAGCCATACAATTAATTTCTTAAAAGCATGAAGGTGCGAACTTTTTTATCCTGTTAGTGTTAGTTTAATGTGTTATAGAAGAGAACAATAATGTAATTGCCCACCTCTTTCAACTCATATGACTAATAGTATTGTTCAGATGAAAGTACTAAGAGGTTTCTAGTCTCCAGAAACATTAAACTTGTTCTCCAGAGTACAGCTCCATGAAGGCTCTTTGTACTTTTCATCTTTAAGCACTGAGTGATGATAGAGAAACCTTCAAAGAAGGATTTATTGTTAGTCACTGACTGAAGTCTATTAGCAAGATAATGCGTTACAGATCCAATCAGATTGTAGTAGGTAAGTGCAAGTTGAAAAGCGTGCATTCTGTGAAATCACTCATAGCTACATTTGAAAGTAGATTATGTGGCGCTGCCTACTGTTCTTCAATGGAAAGATGTTTCAAGTGCAGCTTACATGGGACCCACACCCCTCTTTTTATGGAAAGAAATGGGCTTTTGTGGTTTCGTGACCCCAGTTGCACACATCTGTAGCAGAGCCATCAACAGAACATGAACGAGTTGGTCTGCATCTTAACAGTACTTTCAAGTACTGTTTTCATTGGTTATTTAAAAAGTAGTGTTTTCATTGCTACCATATCTTCATCATCTGATTTTAATTGACAGAAAGATACAACAAACATGTACTCCATACTAGCCTATCTCATTCTCAAAATTTCAGTGAGCATGCAGGAGATCACAAACAACAAAGTGCTACCAGACCAAGAACATCTAACCATGGCAGAACGCTACATGTATAAACAGATAACTAGTCTTGCTGTAGGTTGGTTATAGAACTTCAATTCAGCATCCATATGTGACATTTGAAAGAGTATCTTCTAAGAAAACTAGCATCCATGTGAAGTTGATTGATACAAACAAACAAACAAACAAAGGCATCTCTCCCTTCTAATCATTTCATGATGAAAACAAGTAAACAAAAGGAACTTTCCATGATAAATCAACAATCCCATGATATGATGTAAAAAAGAAAGGCTTCAGTGCTAACTTACTAGTAATCATCCCAGTCCACCATAATGGCTCATACAAGTATGAATATCCACCTGATCCTGAAATCAAGATAACCAAACTCTTAGTAATCATTCACAGGTCACCAGTTGTTTCAATAGTTGCAAATGATAACAAAAACCACTAGAAAGCCTGTTCTTGGGATTGATATAGAAAAAAGGAGAACCTAAGATCCAAAAGAACAAATGGAAACCTCAATTCATCACCATATCTTATAATTAGAGAACTTCATATCAAATCAACAGACAAATATTATGATAAAAATAAAGGTTAGTACACATGGGAGTAACCAATACATTCACAAAATGCTGGAGAGCCATTTCAATGTGCGCACTTCTCTTGGTGACTGTAAATTGAGACAAACATGCCTTCTTCAAAACAAAACGAATCTAAGGTCTACAAAAAACTATAAGGGATCCACAAGCAATAAATCACTCATGGTCAGGAAAAAAAAAGGAAACAAAGATAAAGAGATAAAGTAGCGCAACTGCAAGTTCTAAAAAGAACAAACGAGAAGTTCTACTCCAGTATCCCAAGACCATTCATTGATGCAAATAAGCATACATACCAGATGGATGTGCATTCCTTCATTAAAAAAAAAAAAAAACTTTGCAGCATCGATCACCTTTCATAATTGAAAAATCAAGTATTTATAGAATAACAAACATATTAGCAAGACCCAAAAGGTAAAAATTGAAATCATGTTGCTTAATATCCCGAGAAGCAGAAATCGAGTTCTTAAGAACATATCAAAAGAACCCATCAAATAAAACAATAAAGATACACTCCATACATACGTTATCCTGAAAAAAAAATAAAAAAATGATCAGTACAAAACATAAACAGACATGCATACATACAAACATTCATGTTTACACATTGGTTCATCAAATCCTTAAAAACCCACAAATCAATCGCCCTACAATTATTATAAAACCATATAATTCGACAACTCCATAACTAAATCGACAAAACCCAGATTGTAAAAACCTTAAAACAAAGAAACAAACCTGCTCTGACTCCACCGTCTCCTGCTCTTTTCAGACCCTTCTTCTTAACTATAAAGCTCGAACCGATGAAAAAACTCGAAGAGAGAGCCAAAGAAAACCCTCGAACATTGTCATGTGATATCGTCATAAGAAAAGATCAAGTTCTCAAACAAACCCAGATGCAGAATCCTACGTACCCATATAAGGAATCACATGAAGAACCCAATAAATTAAGGAAAAAAATAAGGAAATCAAAACAGAAGGAGCAAATCACTTACTTTGGATTTCCGTGACTCTAATCTACTATGTGGCCCACCATCCTCCTCCGAATATCATGGAAAAGATCCTGTCCATTGGTGCGATTGGAGATGATGATGATTGTGATGGAGGGCATGTGTTCATTGCAGCTCAGGACATGGAGAAGAGGAAGAAAAAACGGTATTTCCGTTACGTGGGTCCAAAGCCACATAAAAATTCCACCTCACAATATAAAGATGTGCTCCGTAGAGCTCGGAATTGGTAAAAAAAAAAAATAACATAAAGAAGGATCATGGTCTGTACTGTAGTTTCCATGCAGCTACACCATCCTGACCGTTCATTTTGTGGTTTTCATCATGGTGAGGGGTGGCCCACAAATTGCACAGTTTGGGTCCTTTGGATTTTTTTTTTCACTTTGTTGCTGTGGTTAAGCAGTGTCCTATGGGTAACTTAAACACCAAACATTTGGCATATGAACATGTCAAGACCCTGAGGAAAGCTCAGACACAACTCTGTTCATTTGATGTCTACAAGTCTTGACTGAACTGCTAATTTGATTTTGATGTCCTAGTGTTGCAATTGGCAACAAAAATTTCCCTTTCTTCTCATGTTTTTTACAGCAGGGGAACTTTTCTTTAGAGGGATTTCTTACAAAATTTCTTTTGTATATGGAATAAATTATGTGGCAGTTTAGGAAGTTTCTTACTAAAAGTTTATTTGCTTATAATTGCTAGAATTCCAAAAATCAGCTTTTTAAAATGCTATTTTGGCCTCTCTGAATTTTCAGATTTAAACATTGCAAGTAATATGATGTGTCAGATTATTGGAAAATGTGTCTGGTGACTGCATTTGGAGGATTCAGAAGTTCACCAAACAGGAATTCTCTGAACTCATGTTTGTTTGAAGGTATTTCTAATGAGAATTATGGATGTTTGGGATTTTTTACATTGGTGTCATATTATCACTAGAGTAATGCTAGGATTCTAAAAAATAACCTCTAGAAAAGCCACTTTAGCCTTTTAAACTCATGGGATTTCAGGGCTTGTTTCTTTCAAAGAATCTACCTTTTGGCCAGAGCATCTAAAAATGCTAAAAGGGATTGAAATTTGAGAATTCCAAATATTATTTGAGACATTTCAAGTGGCTGAATTGGCTGAAATTTGAAATTTTAGCAGTTGAATGCTGCAACTAAAAATGCCAAGTGGCAACCACACAACTATCTGATGAAAGTTCCACTTAAAACAAATTTTCCTCAGGAATTTTGTTAAAAAAAAAAAAAACACCCTTAGCTTTTGGAACACTGGCTTGTACTTTAGCATTTAAAATCCCAACTTAAGGATTTGGAGAATTCTAAATTCCTCTTGGACAAATCCTTAGAATTCTTAGAATTCCCTTTTAAAAATAGAAAAAAAAAAAGCATTAGAATTCTTGCAAACAAACGGGCCCTTTTTAGTACACTCCCAAGTCCCAAGAAATAATACAATATTTTGGTGCTTGAAACAGAGCATTTCTATGAAAGGAACCCATTTATCAGTCTTTAATATCCATTTTTCTTGTTTTTTCTATCCTCGTCGAGTAACGTCTCTATGCCTTGAATGACATTGTTATCCAAGGAAATCTATGAAATTGAGAGGTAGGTAGTACATCTGAATGTGCATCTCGCTCTACTGGCATACATCTCAGGGACCGAACCTAAGTCCTTATTTTATTCGGTTCCATTCCATCCTATTGAAACTAGGGGGTGTTCATGGGCCTAGGCGGGCTGGGCTGAGTCATATGCAGGCCCAGCCCAACTTTAGAAACATAGGCTCATATCAGGCCCATTCCTGTCAATTTAGTCAATCGAGTATGGCTGGGCCACGCTGAACGAGATTTTTTTTTTTTCTTTCAGTTGTATATATGTATTATAACCATTCATTGTTCGGGTGGGGACAGGCTGAGTCAAATCCAGGACCAGATCCAACACTGCTGTAAATGTTAGGCCTTAGCCTGCCTATATATAGTCATTCAGACCGAGCAGGGTCGAGCCAAACGGGTGTATTGCTTTTATGAGTTCACCGGTTTTATCAGGAGAGCAGTAATCCAAGTCAGATTTGTTGCGTGCTGTAAGCTAGCTTCTTTTTTCTTTCATTAGATTAAGACTCGAACTAGCCAAACCAGATCATGAGTGTGAATCCCTGCTGAGTAATGTGAAAGAAAAACAGAAGAAGAATAGAAGTAAGGTCGTCTTATTTTTCAAAGAAGAAACAGAAGTGGTTTGAAATCAGCGCAGCTACTCAACAAGTGTTGACTTTCCCAAGCAAAAATAGTAGGCGAGCAGAATCTTGTCTGGTGGATGGATGCTCACAGTAGGCGAGAAGAAGTATTTAAGAAGTCATATGCTTCGATTGTAGGCACTCAGTTCAATGAGTACCAATTTGTGTCTCTCTTTTTCTTTCCTCTTCAACCTTTCAACTATAATCTCTGCATATACGTATTACATATTAAGTGAGATAGTCATGTGATAACCTTAGGCTACTGTTGCTTGGCAATAGTATAGAAGTTGTGCAATTGTAACGAATTATCCTGGTTAACCAGATCTCTATTCATGTACAAAAAATTAAATATATATATATATATATAATATTCAACAATATTCTTAGTATATGATGCAAGCGAAGGTCATCAAAGAGAATGCAGCACCTGTTCCTGTGAGATAGGGGCCTTCAAACCATAGTTATCAATTTTGTTTAGGCCGATGCCATACAGGGAACAACTCTCTGGGCATAGATTCCAGAAATTCTCCCAAAGAAACAGGCCTTGCTAGGTGGTTGGATTTTAAGCGAAGATATTGTTTTTATTTTATTTTTAGAAGAAAAAAAAAAGGTTAGGCCTAATTTGCCCTCTTAGGCAGACTTCTAGTCCGATTATCCTCCTAATTCAATTAGAATTAGGATGCCTTCCTGTTTCAACCGCAGGGTCCCAAGACTGCCGCCCCAGTGAAAAGCAGGTCTCAAACTCGAAACCATTATGCGTTGCAACTCCAGTTATTTACAGCTGTGACCATTCTGCTCCTAAAGAATTAAGGGAAAAGGGAAAAAACACCTTTCAGATTTAAGTACCCAACTTGACCATCATGAGCGCCCAGAAAGCAAATGGTTAACCACGATAACACATCTATATGTTGGCTTAAAAAAAAGTTAAAAAGTCCAAATTCGGTCTAATATATTTATATATATATTTATATATTGACACTCTTACCAAGTTAGTGAGAGATAAGTGGAGACTCTCACATTTAAGTTGGGGGTCCTTGCATTTAAGTTTGGTGAGAGTGGATACGGAAATGAGAGCCTCCACCCATCTCTCATAAACTTGGTGAGGGTGTCTCTCATAGAAGCACCTCCCTTTATATATATATATATATATATATTTATATATGCCCAGCCCTCTCCTCAGCTCAAGCGGATGGGGGAGGGCTGTCCGCTGCCTAGGCTGGGGCCCACTATTTGGTCCATCCAAATGGACCACATTCAAGGCCCCACTAAGTTGCATATGTCCTCAAAAATTTGGCCCCGTTCGATTAAACTGGACCGTTGGATCGAGTGACACCCATCCAAATGCATTGTACACTGTAAAATTTTTGTGTCCCAGATGGAAATGATAGAAATTATCTTTAGGGCTGATATTTTGTAGAGAAGAGGGTCCGAGGAGGGCCCCCAAATCCCCCCAATCCCTATTCCCATTGGGTCCTCAGGTGGGCCCCATGCCACTGAGATGATGCCCTTATCCTCAGCTTGAGCCGAGGATAGGGGGCCTCTTTATAGATATATATATATATGAGCAAGGCTTTCCTAAGTTCACGCTTAGGATAAAATCTCATAAGCTTATGCCTGTGGGACCCACCTTTGGTCCATCCAAATGGACCAAACAAATGACCATTCTAAATTGCACATGTCCACCAATTTTCGGTCAGATCCGAATTTACTGGACCGTTGGATTGACTATATAAATCCCCCACACCCCATCCCCATGTAAGTCCCTAGGTGAGCTCCACCACACACTTGAGCTTACCTTATCTTAAGCTTGAGCTTAGGAGAGCCTTACTCTCTCTCTCTCTCTCTCTCTATATATATATATATATATATATAAAAGAACAGATAAGATAATAACTTGTAGTAAATTTGGTTGAACGTTGAAATGATCTCGGCCAAGACACGTACTAACGAAATTTCTCATTAATTTTTCTCCCACTCCAAATATCTTGAATCTTGGCCTAGTTCTAAAACTATAATGGGAATAATGTTTTTGATAACATACCTGGTCTCACTAGGCTGTCTGGTCCCACTTATCCACATAGATAAGACTTGTTCGTCTACAGAGATAAAGATCAAACATGATTCGTATTTATATTTTGAATTCCAATCTCATTTGCTTAAGCACAGTTCAATCATATCAGTTTGGCTAAGCATGATTCGTATTTATATTTTGAATTCCTATCTCATTTGCTAAGCACAGTTCAGTTTGGCTAAGCATGATTCGTATTTATATTTTGAATTCCAATTTCATCTACTAAACACAGTTCAGTCATATCAGTTTGGTTAAGCATGATTCGTATTTATATTTTGAATTCCAAGAGATAAACTTCTACTGAATTAAAATATCAAGGGGTGTGCGTCAAATATAAACACCTTTATAGTTTTATCCACATCACATTCCAAGTATATGTGGTCTTTTTCCCCTACAAATACACCCTTAAAATCGTTTCACACAAACATTTTTTCTTTTTTTATCCTACTTATGTTGTATACAACAAAAAATGAAAAACACGAGGCAAAGAATGATGGATGGCTAATGATTTCAAAATCTTTGAGATTGCCTTATAAGCAAACTGCATATCCCTCCAATCACGCTTCACAAAATCCCTCCTTTAAGTCCGTTTCTTCACGTCAACGCTTCCCCAGATTTGGGAACACAATTTAATTAATTCAAAACAAGATTGATACCATCTCATTCTTAAATACAAGATTGGAACTCCAATATAAAAAATGTATATTCAAGAAAAAAGAAAACTCCACAGGCCATTTATCAAGAAGAATTGACCTCAAAATAGAGTATGAGAAAGAGATTGTCGATTGATCTGATCTACTCTTCATTGCGAAGTGAAGAAAAGACAAAGTAGAATCTCCACCAGCAGTTAGCAAAGAGCAGTACAGTTCAAAGTATAATAATTAGACTATACATTTTCCTCCATACATAAAGCAAGAATTACTTACCCCCTTGCCTTTCCCCAAACATGAATTGGTATGTAATTTCTAAAAGCTAAAACAAAACCACAGCTAGAGAAAACATTCGATTGAACCTACTAGAAATCATTAATTGCTCACCCAAATGTTGATGGAGCTACTAGAAATCATTAATTGGTCACTCAAATGTTGATGGAACTACTACAATATGCCTAAGCGGGTGTGAGACATCAGTTCCTCCGGCATGCTTTACAAACTCCTCCGGCGAGAATGAGCTTCCATGGCAGAGGCAGATGATGCTCACCTCCGTTTTGGTGTACCTGTACAATAACCCAGTTATGGTCTTCCCATTTGGACCAGTAGTTGACACGCATGGCATCCGAGGTAGGGATGGTGTGGAAGGTGGGTTCTGCTGCTTGTCTTCTTTTCCATCAATCCCCACATCATTGGTTGGGGTAAGAGGCCTCCTTGGTGGTGGGCTTTTAGTATCTGAGATGGGTTCATTTACGGGAATGGCTTCTTCCCGTTTTCTTGGACTAATTTGTGCATTGATCAAGACAGGTTTGTCGGTTGTGATCTCAGCATCTTGTGAAGGTTCAATTTGATGAGATGAACCTCTGTGTTCAACTGGGCCCTCTGCTCTGTGAACGGGTGAAACATGGGTCTGAGTCTGCTCAAATGGAGAGTGACTTGAATGGCTCCTAGTCTCAGTACTACTCCCCCCTGCAGCATAAACACCAATCACATATCTCAGCTCCTCCCAAATGGTGATTTCTCACAACAATAGCAGATGGAAGGAGAAACCATAAAGAGAAACGCGTCTTGCACAGAACCCATCTTATGTCATTTTAGTTCGGTTGATTTGTAACAACAAAAACTATTTGGTTAACCCAAATATGACCTTTTTTACTACAATGCAAATCTTTGTATAAATAATCACTACAATCTTCCTAACACTGGCAATTTCCATATTGCAATTACACAAAATGAACCATTTGCTGAATCTTATGTCATATTGTCGGGGTCAATGATAGCCTTCTGATAAAAGCCTTGCAAATGTCCTAATAAAATAGCTCCCAACTCATTGTTTGTGCATGAATCATGCCTCTACATGATAACCGGCTACTTCAAACTAGGCAACATATCATGCTGTCCTATAATTTCTGATACTTCACTTTGAATGCATATAAAATTCGTGTATATGCCCTATCACTGCATGTCTCTATTATATCCATGCTTGACCTGAGCATTAGAGCTTCCAATTGTTCAAATGCATACACACAACAATGAGAACCATCTGAATCTGAGTAATGCAGATGATCTCAGCTCAAAGGCCATTAATGGATGGTTTTTTCTCCCTATCAAAGGATGGTCAGGTAAACAGCCCAAGCACTTTTGTTGTGTGATAGTCATCAACACCACAATGTATAACCATGAATTTGAGTTTTCCTTCTTAAACATTTCCAGAGATGCAGAGGACAGATTATTCAACACTCTAAAACCAACATTGCACTTCTACCAAAATACCAAGTTATGTAATTTTAATATCCCTTTTACCAAAATACCAAGTTATGTAATTTAAATATCCACAGGGATATTAAATCAAGAAGAACATTGTGTTTTCTTCAATATCCCCCTCCAAATGGGCAATGGCATAAATGACATGACACAACAATCATGGAATGGAGAATTGAAGGAAACTCTAATTCATTCAAATTCCTCACCCAATCTCACCAAATCAAAGAACCGCAGAAATCACACATTCAACAACATATTGCATTTTCCAAACTATAATGCATAAAAAAAAGGAAGAGAAATGCAATTTACCTTGCAGAGAAGCGCTCTGGTTATCCGAAACAGCAGATGAGCTACTGCCCATGGATCCACCATTCTGATCAGATTCGCAGCTGGGAATCTGCTTACCACTCTGATTAGGATTCCGATTCGGCACCTGAAACGGCCGGAAACTCTGGCAAGCAACCGGATGAACTGAATTCTTGTCCTGCTTCAAATCATCACCACCGATCGGCGCCGCAACAGACGGCTGCCCCGCCGACGACGCGGCGGCTGCCCAACACGGCATCACGTACGGATAACGATGCCCGTTCGCTAAAGGCATGAATTGAACAGGGTGAAATGGATATTGCATCTGCATCGGCATCACCTGGAACGACCCGAAAACCCCCGAATTAGGGTTAGGGTTAGGGTTTTGCTCCGAATTTTCAGATAGGCAGATTTCACCATTCTTCTTACAGTTCCTCTGCATCCGACACAACTCAGCTTCCTTCACCGCTCGATCCCTAACCCTACATTGCATCTCCTGAGCCTCCAGCGCAGATCGATCATCGACCAAACCATTTCTCGCCGGAACAACCTTACTTACAAAAACGCCATGGCCATTGCCATTGCCGTTCTTCTTCTTCATCTGCTTCTCTTCCATCTTCTTCCTCGCCTCCTGCCTCCGAAGCGCATGCATTTCCCTCTTCGACTTCGGATCGAGGAAATCCCCACCGCTCGATCCCTTCGCCTCAAAGACCAGAGCAGGACCGACCGTAGATCCAACAACAGATCTCTGGTCTTTTTCTTCGATTCGGCCGATTTCTGAAGCGGAAATCCATACCGGCCTCTTTCGAAAGCCGCTTCCTCCGATCGAAAGCCCTAAGCTGAGCTCCACATTGTCTTCTTCTCTTCCCAAATCCAGATCTGAAACTCCCGCCATTAGAGGAGAGATCGATCGGTCCAGCTCTCTGAAAACTCAGAAACAAATTTCTAGGGTTTCATGTTGTTCTTCTTCTTCTTCTTAGTGCCAATGCTAATGCTAATGATCAGACGCATGTTTGGAGATTTCTAGGGTTTGTATGAGAATCAAATACGAGGGGTCTGAAGCAGAGGGAGAGAAACAGACGGAATGGAATGACATATGGAGGGAAACGAGACAAGGAAGGTGGCGATGGTGACACGTCGGAGGGAGTAGCGTGTTTCGCGGTAGCGCCAATTGCGGTGGGCCGGCTGTGTGGGGGATGCGATAAAGATAGCGGGAAATAGGGGCGTTTTAGTCTTTTCACCATCATGG
Source organism: Persea americana (assembly GCA_029852735.1). Lineage (NCBI taxonomy): Eukaryota > Viridiplantae > Streptophyta > Magnoliopsida > Laurales > Lauraceae > Persea > Persea americana. Next base: position 92,003,982 of record CM056810.1, read on the forward strand.
AGACGTTCGCATGTGCATGTCCCGCGGACGCAACATGGAGGGTGATGTACGACTGGAGAGGCGAATATCACGAGGAGTCGGCTGACACGTGGCTTTTTCGTTCCAGATGAGGGTTAGGTGTTTGTGACACGCGTCGGGTTCTTGGGGGCTGCCGTTACGTGGATCTCGTCGGGATGATTCCTAACTGGAGGTCGAAGACGACTGCGACACGTAGAAGCGTTTGATTCCGCCACGTGGTGGTTGTACGACGGGCTGGTTTTGAATTGACAGTGGCGTCCTGTCATCAAGAGCTGACACGTGTTGGGTGTCGAGGGTTTTGCAGACGGAAAGGAAGCATCTCCAGCTGTAGCGAGAAACCTAATTAAGAAAAAGGATAAAATCGGTGGGGCCCATCATCCAGTGGCCCATTAATCAAATAATTAATTCCTTAGTCTACCACTTTTTGGGCAATTTATAATCCACACCCAAGATATCCAAGCAAGGAGGAGCAGCATTCCATGAATCCCGCTGTTTGGCACACCTCTGTACATGTCAATTAATGGATGAAAGAAATAAATTGATTCAAATATTAATTTAATAATATAATTTAAATTATTTAAATTCCGATCCTATAAGTTTAATAATGATATATCGTGTAAGTAGTAAAATCAAGCCTAGCTAATGTAAATAAATGTTATATGGCTAGCGCCAATTGATAGATGACAGGAGTTTGCAAACAAATTGGACTAATCTTAAATGGGCCACAGCAAAATCAGGGATAAAAAAGGAGCATTATGCAAGATTTTCTATTACTCATGATTCAAGTGAAGCCCATTCGCAATCGCATACAGACAGACACGTTGAAAGCTGAAGAGAAGTGGGACATTCTGAACCATAAGATATTGGATGGGGCCCAGTGACAAGCCAGAAAGTGGTAATAGATGAATGGATGGACGGTGTTGATGATGATGATGATGGTAGCATTTTATAAAAAATTAGGGAAAGCCAGTGATGTTACACTTGTCCTAAGATGCGCTGCAGTGCAGTGCAGCCCACCCAGATGCACGTGATGCCTTTAGCTTCCTTTTTAAGCTTTCCGAGTCCTTGGAAGGAAAGGAAAGGAACCGTCATTTCCATTCCATTTCCAGGCAAAGAAGCAGGCGGGCCCACCTTCAGATCCGACGATCCCATCTACCGGTTGGTTTGACTGCCTGGGCTGGGAGTGGAGATATTAGAAGGAAGCTCCACTTTTACTTTTGTGGGACTTGCGGAACACGCAAGGACGGACAGACAGACAGACACACACACGTGTAAGGTGGGCCCCACTGAGTTGGCCAGGCCCACGCCCAGGCCCTGATACAACCTGCAGCCGTTCATTGATTAGGGTCGACAGACGACGCGTCGTTGGTTGATGAAAAACGAGAAAGCAAGGGAAAAGTTCGTACGATGCTATAAAAAAAGTGCCAGTCCGCGTGGCACACACGGAGATCTTAATCTTTAGTGGGCCCCATTGGAAAAGTACTCAGTGGCCTTTTGTCTTAAAACCTGCATGTTGACCGCGTTGTGCAAGGACTTGTTTTTTACTTCCCCAATGCCATAGGTAGCTTTATGTTGACCACCTGGCGCAAGATGGGGCTTCGTTGAAATTCTGAAAAACTTTCAACCTTTTCTGCCAGCTGATTGTGTCTGGATCTGGGTCGGGTTCAGCAATACTCACACCTTAGTAATTCTACTAACAGAGTCAAAGTAAAGTTGATTTTGAAGAAATAATAAAATATAAGTAGATTATGATGGTATTTTATTTTTAATTATTTGTTATGAAATTTTTTTAATTTTTTATGTGGAAAAGTGGAGTTTTTTTATATTTTAGTGGATAAAGGTGGTTGCTTTTTTACTTTTTTTTTTTTTAAATAAAGTAAATTTTAAATTAAAGTATTTTTAATGTGATATCTTGTCTGAAAATAAAAGTTTTATTTGACTTTTATTATGTTAGCAAAGTGTCAAATTAGCCCAGAATTTGGGACAAGTGGACCAAAATATACATACACAGATCCACCCTGGCTTGGAGCTCAATCCTTTTGGATTCACCTTAGTACCAGCCCCCAAAACTAAAATGGTTCCAAAATAAGGAACCTTGTCCTACGTATGTGGTTCGGGTTTTCTACAGTTCGGTTCCCGACCAAAACCATAATAGCCTCAAAGTCTATTTTCCTGGTTGTGGACGCGGTTCAGAATAGAGGACCACGTCCCGATGTCTGGTTTCGGAACCCGTGGCTCAGCATCTTTGGAAGGAGTCTGGATCCCCTGTTTCGTCCAAACAGGGGAGCCCTGTTTGGACGAATCGGGGGCGACACATGCGGGGGCGAAGGGGGCGGAGGAAAGAGGAAAATCACTTTTTCTTTCCTCCGCCCCCTTGCCCCCGCATGTGTCGCCCCCCGATTCGTCCAAACAGGGCTCCCCTGTTTGGATGAAACAGGGGATCCGGTTCCCTTTGGAAGTAATAGATAGATAATTACATAAAGTTTTTTACATTAGCCTACGCAAAAATTCAAAACCATGTATTAAAAACATGCATCTATAAGTTGGGTCCCACGTCCACGGGTTGGAACCAGTATGTATTTGAAATTGAGACATGTGGGCTTTAGATTTAGAATCGTTTATAAATCAAAACCTAAGACAGATTAGGTAAAGTTAAAATTTGCACAATCATTACTTTAGAGTTACTGCTGCTCTCATTAACCACTTGCAATCTAAGTTTCCTTAACTAACCAATCTTGGCAATATCTCGAGGGGTTGGTAGAGCCTATATAATTAGTTTTCCATACTACCCTTCGGTTGAACCCAATCAGCGCGTTTTTAGCTACAAGCATATTTTTTTCAACACCGAGTCCTAACCAATTGGCTATAATATCATATTAAGTTTGCTCAGCTAACCATTTTTATTAAAATCTCAAGGTGTTTATAGAGGAAGTATAAATACTTTACAATACTCTTCCTTGGGTGGAACCCAATTTTCAATAGCTATAAGCAGTGGGTACCAACCGAGTGAAAACCATAGATTGGGTACTCCATAGTCCATACTCTACTCTCTCTCTAACTTGCTCGAGTCGAGATGAGTTGAGTTGATAAACTCAGGTGACTCAAATGGGTCTACCCAAACCAAAGTAAGTACTTGGTCAGATTTCATGCGATTGTTAGCCTTTAATGGAATGGAGTTGGATAGTGCCACACACACCCACACAAAAATGATAAAATATAACAATGACGATGATAGTCCCTTCTCAATGGTCCTTGATTGTTTTAAATTGTTGAGTTTAGATCACATGTAAGGATGTCCATTTCAAAACTTGTCAAATCAAACTTTGAATGCACTTATGGACATCATAGAGCTCAATCCGCACTTCATTACCAGATGGCTAGAAGTTACAGATGATACAGTATGATTTTTATTCAAAAGGAAGCAAAACCTTTCATAATCTGTCCTCTAGACAGAGTACTATGGGATTCATCCATTGGATGGCAACATTCAAATCAGCTGCTACTGAAATCTTTCATCTCATGTCCAAATCATATCATTAAAAATAAAAGCACCGATCGAACTATCTGCCAGAATCCTACATCTTACAAATGAAAGTCTTATGGCAATTCATATGCTGCCCACATTCATGTGCTGCATTAACATATCAACATAGTTCACAAACCATGGATTCAGTTGGTCTTCTAGATATAAGAGCAACCCCAAAACAGATCACCGAAAAACCCAATGTGTATTCAGCATATGAATGTTTAATACCACCTGAGGCCTGAATTTAACCGGCAAAATATATATAAAAAAAATAGGATTATCCAATTAATGTGATTTTTTTATACACTTCAGGACTTCCCCTTCTTGACATGGATGTTATAGTCATGAGATAGCAATCAATGGACAAAGCTAGCACTTGAATAAACCTAAACTTTTAATTGGCTTCCAAAATCAAAGCCAGGGGGAAGAATCATTTTGAGAGCCTTAGGCCACTCAGAACTGTTAAATATATTTACCTTTTGTGACAACAAGATTACCAAGTTCACAAACACCAGAACAAATAGAAAGGCTATGGAAAGAAATGTCTAATTCATACAACCTTAAAAAAAAAATCTTTTTGGATGATTACAGATATATAGAATAACTATCACTGATTTGCAGCATTATCTGTGTAGCTAAAGAAGTCATTAAACTGGGGGTAGCCTCACCAGCAGCTGGCCATCCACAACACTGTAGATCAAAGTAATCCATGGATTTAGTCATCAGTATAGTCCACGATGCTGTAATTATAGTGCATGCAACACAAGGAACACATTTGCTTGGCCTAAATTAATGCATCTGTTTGGGTCATTATTCTTTTAAGTAAGGGCAAGCCTTTGGCACGTTTGCTAATTTTTATGATATTCTAGGAAATGGTCTTTTTAAAAAATAGGCTAAAATTTTCATCAGAAGAGAGAGAAGAGGGTAAATCTGGGAACAAACGAGGAGATATACATGGGACCTCAAACAGGAAGTGGTTACCTATGAATTCTTAAGAGGTTTTTATTAATTTTCCTCTTTGGAGAAATATCAATCCGTAGGAAGCAGTACAAATTTTTCTAGACATGTTCTTTCTAATCTACATCATCATCTAGTGGGTTCCACTGCCGATTGACATGATCCCGGAATATACTCCATACAATAATTCCAGATGTCTTGATTTCTGTACTCACTCTTTGCCACCTGGGCCATTGGCAGTAATCTTTTCAAACACTCCATTTATAAACAAACAGTTTGGCAGGATTGTACCATGGGAGAGTTTTTACAGCATCATAGTTTCATGGGAAAACCACCAGATGCATGGTCAGGATTAATATCACAAATATAGCCAATATATTCCAATCTCATTTACACGCGCGCGAGCACACGCACACGCAAACGCATGCATAGAAGAAATCAGTAAAAAGAATTCCTCGACGGTCATACAAATTGATCGATTCTTTTGAGGAGCGGGATGAGGAAAATGAGGAAGAATCAACAGAAAATCATGGGATTTGTTCAAGAAAAGCCAAACATGTGGCTGATAAGGATCAGAATACCAAAACTCCTACTAGTATCAGTACTAATAGTGATCAAATAGAAGAGGTGGCTTTGATACGTTAGTCGCAACAATCAGATTTTCGTCGGGATATAATAAAAGGATCCATGTGCACTCAAAGACGTAAAACAGTTACTTGGGAAATGTTTCGAGCAAATGTGCATTCCCCACTTTTTTTGGACAGAATAGACAAAACGCTAACACACACACATGCACACCACATGCAAGTTTAATGGTTTTAGAAAGCATCATCTTTTTGGATTTCATTCCATCAGTAACAGTGGAATGATTGTCAAATCTGGGCTTGTGGCAATCATGGGGGTTAGTGTGTGAGGGGAGTAATTTGATCATAGGTGGGTCAAGTGCCTTGAAAATAGGGTGGTTTGCATATAAAAACCATGAGGGAGGTTATCATATGAATCGTTAGATATATTTGATCTTCTCCCATCTATTGTTCAAATTTATTAATTTAATTTTAGGAGTTCTCCCAACTATATATATATATATATATATACATTATCAGTAACCCAAAACTTTAAAATACAGACCTTTTCCCAATTTTATCTAGAGAAAACTCTAACCTCTTAAAAATTTCCTAATAACCCAAGAGAAATTGCTGAGAATGAGCTTTGTGAAGGTGGCTTTGGATCATAGAAAGGTAGGAACTACTTGTACCTTTTTGTCTGATCAACATCGAGTGTCAATGATATGATCCAGACAGACACCACTAAGTGGCCAAATATTGGTTTATTTCCTTGTTGAGTATGGTGATGCAAGAAAGATGAGAAGGAATTCACCTTTTGACATAGTAGTAACAGAAGTCGGCCAAGATAAAGGTCTGAACAACTTCAGCAAGGAGGAGCAGTGGTAGCCAGATGTATCCAGTCCCGATAATTAGTAGATACTGCCTACCAGATTCGATAACCTATAAACATACAATAAGCTGTTACTGTAAAATTGAACAAATCCCAAAAGATTTGAACATAAAAACTATGGTAAGGATGCACATTTTGTTTTAGAGAATTAATATGCTGATGCAACTGATTCATATTATGGGACATCATCTTAAAACATTACCGATCCAGTGTACTGTTCACACCTCAGTGGCTCAGTCTATAGTAAAAAAGAAAATGATAACCAACAGATAATGAGAAGCACCATTAGAGTGTAAAAACAGAAAGATTCTCACACATGTGAATATGTCACACATGTGACAATCTTGTTATCTTTATAGAGAAATGATAAGTGGAGACGTGTTGCTGGAAATTAAAAACTTAGTCTACACCACGCATAGATTGGGTCTTGCACGCATGTGCTATATGTTGCAACAGGTTGACAATATTTGGAATTCCTCTTATTATTATGCTTGATCAAAACTGAACTCCAATTGAGAAACACGAGATGCCCAAGTGGAAAGGGGCATCTCATCTCAGAGAGGCACCCAGGGATTGATCCTTGGGTGGGTAGGTAGTTTCACAAGTTTTGTACCACTGTCCAAGCTTAGCGGGAAAAGAAAAATGAACTACACTTACAACTTGTAACAGCCTCACCCCCATCCATTTATATCAACATAAACAAGAAGAATTTAGTAACAACATTATTTAGGAAGTAGGAACATAATAGACCCATCTAGATGTATACAATTCACATGGTAGTGACTGGATGTGTTACAGACAGGTAGCAACAGCAATTGGATTTAATGTGCCAGAAAAGGTAAGTGAAGACTAACAGGATTGACCACAACCCCTGGAGAGTGGATATATGTACACAAAGTGGCTTGATCAAATGCTTTCTCATAGAACATCATATGGTAAAAGAAATGTATCTTTTGTATTTGTTTCTCTCCCACTGCAATCTCAATGAGTGAGTCAATCTACCTTCCATAGAGGAGGGGAGTTGCAACAAGACATTTGAACATGAGGATGAAATGAGTTTGCTGAGATGGCTTTGAAAATGAGGATGAAATGAGTTTGCTGAGATTGCTTCTTTGTTGGACTGATTTAATGAGGTAGATTGCCAATATTTGGGAGGTAAAATTTTCCCACGGCTCGCCAGTTGAGGAAAGGATGTGGGAAACCATGTGAGAAACAAATGCAAGAAATAGCCCATCTTGAAACATTAAAGTTATGGTATTCGTGTATGAGTGAAAGAAATACAATGATTGTTGGTATTTGTGAGGGGAAATTATCATGATATTGTGCCAGTGCCAGTATTTACTCAGTCAAGTCGCATGGTACACAGTTGATAAAGACTTTCAAATAATTTCCATAAAATCACCATAAGCATGAGGAGAGGAAATCCTCTCAATTTATACAAGGCAGTAAATAGAGTTATTCAAGTTCAAACTCAATCCAAAAACCTCTAATGACTCTCTTTTATCTCTCATGATAAAAACCAACTTAATCCTATCTTATCCTTAGATAATAATCTCTAACAGTTGAGTCATACTAATACCAGTAGCAAGTCTGTGACGTTTTGGTTATTTATCTAATATAATTATTTATTTAATATTAGGGTGTTTGAATGTATTTTAGTTAAATGGGTGGTTAGTCTAGGTGGGGACCACATTAGGCTTATGATAAGTGCTTAATTGTTTACAATTTAAGCCCTAATATTTGATTTATCTTATGCTAGTCATGTTTATTTTATTTGATTTTACATATTCTTTGTTAATTTGTATGCAAAGGTAAAAAGGAGCAAAAAGAGAAGATTTCATGAAGAGTGATGGGCGTAAATCATCAAGTAGGGCCAAGGTGGGTCCCATCCAAGTTATTTCAGATTTCAAGACTACTTTCTAATTCTTTGGACAACTTACAATTCTAATCAAAGAAGAAAAGTAAAAGAAAGAAGAAACCCAATCTAGGGTTATACGCCAAAAAGGGGGCCCACAGCCATTGCAAAAGTGAAATTTCAGAAATTAGAAAGTCTTCTTCAAGTACAAGTGGAGCTCAAGAATGAAGAAGAAAAAGGAGAAAAATAAGGAAAGTTTAAAGGAAGAGTCCAAGCCAAGTTAGAAGTTCAAGAAGGGGGTCCCACAATCATTGTACATGCATCATATGGGCCCACCTTTATTATAAAAGGTTCAGATTTAATCTCTTGCAATTAATCTCAGAATTGTGGGTCCATGTGAAGAACTTTCTATAAAATCCAAGTAAGATCAGATTTAGGTAGTCTTGTTATTAAGAAAGAAGACTCCTATTTCATTCTAATTAAGAAGCCTACTTGTAAAGAAAGTTGGAGATCTATTTCCACAAGAGAACTACTTGCTAAAAGGGGCTGTTGCAAGACTTATAAAAGGACAAGAAGAGGTGGTCATCCAGCATATATATCCCATATAAAACCCTAGCCACGTCCATAAGAATACCAGCCACTATTTCAGCACCCTATCATCACAAAAACCATCCATCATCATCCCAAAACCCCTAGTTGCTGTACAGCCATCTTTGGAGCATTCTTTGGAGCATCTTGGAGAGCTTTTGGAGCGAGGAAAAGGAGAAAAAGCTGCTGGACAACTTCTTCTTCTTCAATATTCATAGTTTTTCTTATGGCTCTATTTTCTATTTTGTTTTCAATTCTAGACATGAGTAGCTAAACTTTTTAGGGCTAGGGTGTAGTTGAAACCCTAGCCTAGTTCTATGTAGTCTCTTTTGGCATCTTTTAATTCAAATTTCAGTTTTATTAGTTGAGATTCTAAACCACGTTTTCAATTGATGAGTTGTGTATATGCCATGCCAACCATACCATGTTCAATTAATTTTAAGAGTAGCTAACTTAATTTTGATTGATTTTGATGTTAAGCATTTAGGGTTTAGAACCATGAATAATTTAAGTATATGCCATGCTTAGACTCATGCATTTATCATTCCCATTGTTTTTATGCATTATGTGTGTTTTGACTAGGACATATGTCATGCTTAGTTTTTGCATCATAATGAACAATTCATGTAGTATGCCACTCATGAATTAGGTTTAGGGGAATAGTAATCTAGACGCATATGCCATGGTCTAGGTTGATAGATGTCACTAATAATTCTGATTTTTTTTATTAAAGGATAATAAGGGACATGCATAGAGATGGTTAGGGGAGTAGATGAAACCCTAGTTCATTCATTATTACTATTTTTCAATTTTAATACTAGTTGTGTGTTTTAGATTATTTTCCATTTAGCTTTTAATAGTTTAATTTACTGTTTTTAGTAGTTTAATTCAACCTGTCATCATTTAATTGTTCTTTTAATATTCTGATTTTTAGTTGTTTTTGACATTATTTTATCACAAGTTTTCGTGGGATCGACCTCGTACTTACAATTCACTACACTACATAGTGATCTTGTGCGCTTGCGAGTTTTAATTGTGTGCATACTAGTAGCCTATTTCTAGGTTGCTTAGTGCATACCAGCTTAGATTAGGTGAGTTGGGCTTGTTGGATAGCTGGCTTGACCCGTAGTTAACCTAGGCCCAACCTAGTGGGTAGAGTTCTTCTCAAACCAAAACTCTCTTACTCCTCATACTAAAACTCTTCTCTCTTTAGAACCCAAACTCTTTTCTCTTTAGAACCCAAGTTTTATTCCAACTCCTATTCTTATTCTCTATATATATAACACCACCATACCTTTCTTCTTCCCACAAACTCTCTCAATTTTCTTTGCCTCTTGCAACCTAGAAATCTAATCGCCAGATCTCAGATCAGAGACTACCATCTTCTTCCTTGCGAAACCCTCTTCGCCGAGATCTCGTTTTAGGCTTTGACAATAGGAATCTTAGTTCGTCTCCTCCAACCGCGGATCTAAGGCAAGTACCTAACCATAACTTGTGAATTGGACTGCTTGTTTCCTTCTTTGATTCATGCTTTGTGCATACAGAATCCTTGAATGCCCATTTGTAGATGGTGACGTTAGAATAGAGTTTTCTCTTTTTATTTGGGTTTTATGGATGTTTGGGTGTTGGTGATTGGTTTTCCCCATGTGTGGGAAGGTGCTTTGGTGGAGAGGATGGTGTTGTGATTGCATAGACGAAGGTATGGGGAAGAATTCGCCATCAATCAAACCAATCGGAGCTTCTATCTGAGCTTCTATCCGAGGTCTAACTGATCGGACCTTACATCCGATCGATCGGATGTTGTGCAGAAACTCATAACCAATGAGGCCCAATCGATCGGGTATGATGTCCGATTGATCTAACCTGTGTTAGGCTTTCGGGAAAAGTGGATTTTTGGGTATGTTTGGTAGCAAATTGCTCTCTAATGCCTTTACTGATTTTAGGGAATTATTGTTGGGGTGTTTGGGATTCCGAGTTTGAGACTATATTGTCAATTGGACATATGTAAATACCGTTTGGGCACGTGGTATCTTACTAACGTAGGGTTCAGTACCTTGTATGGCCCTCAGTGAATTCTAGTGAATTAGAGTTCAACACATCTCTAATGGGAAACCCTTAATTGGGTCTATGCACCCTAAATTGTGAAGAGATGCGTTGACCTTCGTCCACTAGAGGTTCTTGTGGTGTTGTTGGGTTCCGGCCGTGCGTTTGACCCTAGGACTGGTTTGTGGTTATTCTTTGACCTTCGGTTTTGCATGCATGATTTAGATTAATGTTGGTTTGTTAGTTGCATACCCTATATTGGTTGGATATGGACCGTGATGTGGCCTGGCGATTGATTGAGATTATGTGGAGGACTGTTCGGATGATGTTTCAATGAGTGATTGTGGATTGTTGCGCAGCCAGCTCTTCACTTTGACTTAGGTTTCTGTGTCAGAGCATTATTGGTCACTAGGTCTATTCTACTATTATATGTATATGAATGTATATCTATTAGGGTCATATTTGAACGACTGCAAATCGTATTTGGACGGCTAATTCCCGATGTGCGCGGACACTTATATCCGATTTGTTTGCTTTACCGATATTCGGAGCCGTTTAAGTCTCCACGGGAGAGACCAACATCATAGACTTCCTAGATGATTAAATTTCATAATAAATTTTATTTCCTTTAGTTGATTTTAGAATTATTCAGCAAACTTGAACATTAATGTTTAGCTGGTTATGTGTTGGTTTTTCTTGTTATGGATATTTGATACCAATTGAATAATGCTTCCGCAGATTTAATTTCTGATTTATTATGACCCACCATGATTTGAAATTTTGTGGGTCCATATTTGGAAGCTTGTGTTGAGTTAAACACAGAAATTTTTTATATTTATTCTTATTTTTCACGTTATTCCCTAGTTGTATTTTGGGGACATGACAGTTGGTATTAGAGACAGCACGTTCTAGGAAATTAAATCTGGATAGAAATGAATAGGACATGGTGAGGATTTCGATTTCGTTAGACAAGCTTTACGTGCTAACTGTAAAGTCTATAGTGTTGTTCATTAATAAAAACAACGATAAACTGGTCGAGGAAATGAGCAAATATCTTGTTCATTAAGGCCATAAATGCTCTTCGGGCATTAGTTAACCCAAACGGCAACACCAAAAACTCATAGTGGCTATACCCAGTCCTAAATGTTGTCTTCTGAATGTCTTGGTCTCTGACTCTGAGCTGATGATACCATGATCTCAAGTCTATCTTTGAGAAAACCCCGGCTCCCTGCAATTGATCAAACAACTCATCGATCATCGGGAGAGGATATCTATTATTGATCTTGACCTGATTGAGTTGGTCTATAGTCTATACACATTCTCATGGAGCCATCCTTCTTCTTAGCAAATAGAACCCCAACCCCAAGGTGATACCCTCGGTCTCACAAACCCTTTATCCAACAAGTCTTGCAACTCTCTGAGCTCCTTATTATGAAGGATACTTGGTGTTCATCGCGGAGGATAAACAGTCTAAAGGGGTGGAGGGCATCCCCATCCCGGATGTTTTCCGGGATGAAATTTCAAGTTTACCTCTAGGGAGATAGATTTTATGATTGAATTGGTCCCAGGGAACAGCCCCAATTTCGAAGGCTCCATACAGAATGACTCTCACAGAACTCAGAGAGTTGAAGACACAGTTGCAAGACTTGTTGGATAAAGGGTTTGTGAGACCAAGTGTATCTCCTTGAGGTGCACCAGGCTCCATGAGAATGTGTATAGACTATAGACAACTCAATCAAGTCACGATCAAGAATAGATATCCTCTCCCCAGGATCGATGAGTTGTTTGATTAGTTGCAGGGAGCCGAGTTTTTCTCAAAGATAGACTTGAGATCATGGTATCATCAGCTCAGAGTCAGAGACCAAGACATTCAGAAGACAGCATTTAGGACTAGGTATAGCCACTATGAGTTTTTGGTGCTGTCGTTTGGGTTAACTAATGCGCCAGGAGTATTTATGGCCTTAATGAACAAGATATTTGCTCATTTCCTCGACCAGCTTATTGTTGTTTTTATTAATGAACAACACTATAGACTTTACAATTAGCACGTAAAGCCTGTCTAATGAAATCAAAATCCTCACCACGTCCTATTCATTTCTATCCAGTTTTAATTTCCTAGAACGTGCCGTCTCTGATACCAACCATCACGTCCCCAAAATACAACTAGGGAATAACGTGAAAAATAAGAATAAATATAAAAAATTTCCGTGTTTAACTCAACACAAGCTTCCAAATATGAACCCACAAAATTTCAAATCATGGTGGGTCATAATAAATCATAAATTAAATTTGCGGAAGCATTATCCAATTGGTATCAAATATCCATAACCAAAACCAACACATAACCCTTCAAACATTAATGTTCAAGTTTGTTGAATAATTCTAAAATCAACTAAAGGAAATAAAATTTATTATGAAATTTAATCAAATAAGAAGTCTATGATGTTGGTCTCTCCCGCGGAGACTCGGATGGCTCCGAAGCCATCTCCGGCACTCCACTAGGGTTCATCAATTGGCTTAAACGCTTGAAACGTTTGACCCCCTCCGTCTTTTCAATAGGGTAGGGATTGGTACCTATGCACCAATAATACTAAGTAAACAACAATTACGAAAGCATAATTTGAAAACAAAATACAAGAACAAGAATGGGTAGGACATATAAGATCATAAGAGAATGACAATATATCGATGACAGAAAAGAAACATGTAACATAAATTTAAATCTAAGCAAATGAGCAATACAATAGTCAACACAGAAGCACCAGTGGTCATAAACAGATCAAATAATCCGGAATACCGGTCAGATAAACAAATCGGATATAAATGTCCATGCACATCGGTGATCAGCTGTCCAAATACGAACTGCAATCGTTCAAATATGACCCTAACAGATATACATTCCTATACATATAATAGTAGAATAGACCTAGTGACCAGTAATGCTCTAACACAGAAACCCAAGTCAAAGTGAAGAGTTGGCCACCCAACAATCCACAATCACACACCGAAACATCATCCGAACAGTATTCCACATAATCTCAATCAATCGCCAAGCCACATCTCGGTCCATATCCAACCAATATAGGGTATGCAACTAGCAAACCAACATTAATCTAAATATGCATGCAAAACCAAAGGTCAATGAATAACCACAAACCAGTCCTAAGGTCAAATGCACGGTTCTGAACCCAACAACACCACAAGATCCTCTAGTGGACAAAGGTCAACGTATCTCTTCACAATTTAGGGTGCATAGCCATAGACCCAATTAAGGGTTTCCATTAGAGATGAGTACAAGGTATTGAACCCTACGTTAGTAAGATACCGCGTGCCCAAATGGTATTTACATAGGTCCAATTAACAATATAGTATCAAACTGGGAATCCCAAACACCCCACAATAATTCTCTAAAATCAGTAAAGGCATTAGCATTAGAGAGCAATTTGCTACCAAACATACCCAAAATCCACTTTTCCAGAAAGCCTAACACAAGTCCGATCGATCGAACTTCATACCCGATCGATAGGGCCCCACTGGTTCCGGGTTTCTGCGCAACATCCGATCGATCGGATGTAAGGTCCGATCGGTCGGACCTGGGATAGAAGCTCCGATTGGTCTGATCGATGGCGAATTCTTCCCCATACATTCGTCTATGCAATCACAACACCATCCTCTCCACCAAAGCACCTTCCCACACAAGGGGAAAACCAATCACCAACACCCAAACATCCATAAAACCCAAATAAAAAGAGAAAACTCTATTCTACCGTCACCATCTCCAAAAGGGCATTCAAGGATTCTAGATGCACAAAGCATGAATCAAAGAAGGAAACAAGCATTCCAATTCACAAGTTATGGTTAGGTACTTGCCTTAGATCCGCGCTTGGAGGAGACGAACTAAGATTCCTATTGTCAAAGCCTAAAACGAGATTCCGGTGAGGAGGGTTTCGGGAGGAAGAAGACGTTCGTCTCTGATCAAAGATCCGACGACTGGATTTCTAGGTTGCAAGAGCCAAAGAAATTGGGAGAGTTTGTGGGAAGAAGAAAGGTACGGTGGTGTTATTTATAGAGAGAATAGGAATAGGAGTTGGAATAAAACTTGGATTCTAAAGAGAAGAGTTTGGGTTCTAAAGAGAGAAGAGTTTTAGTTTGAGAAGTAAAAGAGTTTTGGTTTGAGAAGTACTATACCCACTAGGCTGGGCTTGGGTTAACTACGGGTCAAGCCAACAATCCAACAAGCCCAATTCACCTAATCTAAGCCTAACTTGGTCCCCACCTAGACTAACCACTTATTTAACTAAAATGCATTCAAATACCTTAATATTAAATAAATAAGTTATATATTAGATAAATAACCAAAACGTCACAGAGTCAGCCAATTATTGGCACCAGGATCTAATGCCATGGAAGGTCTGGTTTTTGCATGCCGAGGTAACAAAATAGTCCAAAATCATTGTATGGTGGGGCTGGTGGAGGATACCTCGACTATGTTCACAGATCGTAAGCCAAGACAGCTACTTATGATATGGTCCGCAAGAGGCAAAGTAGTCATTGGTCATTTGATTTTCCAGGAGTCATCCACCAAGAGATAAAAGGAAAAGAAAGAATTACAAGGCAAACCCTCAGCGCACTTTAGCAACCTTGGCTCTTTGGTAATTCATAGAATTCAGGGTTTAATGCACAAAGGAGTTTCTTATCCGGGGTCCGAGGATAGATGAAACACTGGCCACAAATTTATGCATCACGAATGTGGTCATCACTATTTCCTTTCATCCATTTTCAGGCTAAGGGAGATATTTCTTTACAGGGAAGCCTACAAGTAAACAGTTACTTTCACCATCATACATTATGTCAAATTAGTGCAACAGCAAACTGGATAGCATAATCAGACAGCTGAAGTAGGATAGGAAGTCTGAGGCAGTGCATTCCAAGTCCAAGTCATTTAGTTTCATATTAAAAAGGGATGATATTAAGAAGTACAACAAGGTAATTCGAAAATACCTTAAGGATCCAGTGGGCACAGCCCAAAAATCTTGCAACGCCTAATGCAAATACGTAGTGCGCTGTAAATGGCTCAACCATCTGAAATCAGGTAAACCAAATATAGAGAGATGTTACAACTAAGGAATTGGCGTCTTATTGTATGATAACTGTTAACACAAGCAACCCAAAAGAAGAATTCACACCTTTGCATTCTGCATCATACGAAGCTGAGGTAGCACTGATACAGACTCCAAGTACACACAGAAGGCCCACAAGATTCTGTAAAGTCTAAAATGCTGAATGTTAGGATGGACGATAAGGGCCAGCAAAGCACAAGGAATCACCTGCAGGAAGAACACATTAGTCCTACAGAAAAGAAATGGAGAAAATGATATAGATTCATAAACAAAACTAGAACATTTTTCAGAAGTTAGTTCAAATTCAACATTCGATACAGAAACATCCATCAGATATTAGGATTATTACATCTAAATCACTGTGATGCAGACTCACATGCTGAAGACCACACAGGCCGCAGCTATCAACAAAATTCAGCAAAATACACAATTTCTTAAGCAGGCAGTGCCCATGCTATCACCGCATAAAAAATTCATTTGAATTCAGAATTAAAAAGAAAAATTAAATGTCAGTCTGAAAGAAAAAAAGATCAAACAATAAGTATTAACACCTAACACCATTCATTATTGTCTAAGTACCATTAAAAAAAAAAAAAATTTATTGTCAAAGCCTTATCAAATTTTCTAAAGTTAACTTCGGAGTTCTACTTATCACTTGTCCCTTCCTAGTGATAAGTTCTCTATCATCCCACAAGTTCATGCTTCCCCAATCTCTTAGTACCTTGTAGCTACAACACTTCAATTTTTCTGCAATGGTTGATTCTAGTCTACTAAGCACAAACCAAAACCATCTCAGATGAAATTGCTTCATTTTCCCTTGAATTTGAGCCCTCTTATATGCACATTGATTCCTGATTCTATCCTTTCTAGTTACTCCGCAAATCCATCTTAGCATCTGCATCTAACCTATGAATGTCAATCTCCTAAATAAAACACTTCTTTATAGAAGTCATTTGCCTTAAAAGTTGATACATAAAAGAAATACATCCAAGGTGTAAGGAAAGAGTCTGTGATAAGAAACCATATCTAGTTCAGGAATAGATTACAAGTTCAAATAAGATAACATTGATGTTTTTCTTTAAAGAAGATTTGGCTAGTGGATAATTGGATCTGATTTTCCAGAATAATTTCTATTAAGTAATAAATAAATTTAAGAATAAAATAAGAACAGATGTTATACCAAATAGTATATGGGAAAGTTGTCTAATTCCTTCATGTAGCTTGATTTCAGCTTGAACCGTATCATATATATAACCCAGAGTGTTGAAATGAGCGTCGCAACATCAAGCACGGTATGAATGTCAGTTTCCACTGCAAAACTGCAACATGATCTTGCAGCTAGAAATAAAGCAGTGAGCTCTTGAGATTTCAGTGAAAGGCCTGCAACAGCAAACAGTTCATAATGAAAGATAAATGAGCAAAGTAGAACATAATATAGAAATTATTCCCCACTCTCTAAGTTGATAATTTTTGGCAATGTTAGGAAAAGACATTCAAAATGAGGAAATATCCAATTGTTAATCAACAAGTCTAGAGAGACCGACTGGGAGCCTGAGTAGGAGCCCGAATTCCGAAAATAAAATGTTGAAAAGACATTTGAGTGATTGAGTGAAGGACATTTGAGGGTAAAGATGTCATTACAATCCAATTCAGGCTCCCAATCGGTCTCTCTAGACTTTTTGATTGTTAACAACAAGTCTAGAGAGACCGACTGGGAGCCTGAGTAGGAGCCCGAATTCCGAAAATAAAATGTTGAAAAGACTGCACCTCTCTTTAGCCCTATAAACGGTGAATGTTTAATTTATTTTATTAGCAACACAACTTGAATCCAAATGAACACCTTCCACTTGGCACAGGATCAAAATTGTGCATGTTGGGAGGAATAAAAAGAGGAGTGTGTTGTGGATACCACAAAATTCTCCCAGTAGATGCCCTAATCATTGCCTCACATCAAAAGTGGGTCTTTGATTGCGTCTGGTTAAGGACCATCTGATATGAGAGTTTGGCGCATCATCCATTCCATGACGGGGGGGTCATCATCATAGCCTTGTCTCATTTATCTGGAGTATGATTTCTGAGTTCTACTTTTCCACTTACCCATTTTCACCTGTCCATTTTTTTTTCCTCATTGCTTCATTTTAAGTATTTTTTGGCCTCCCAGTTCTCTTAGGTCCTTAAACCTTGTAACCATACAATAAGCTATACAAGGGATGAGAGACAAGGATAACCACTGAACCATGCCTAAGCCTGCTCCGGCCTCCAGTGAACCATGGCAGGTCAAACAAGAAAAGAAAAATCCCTTCCTCAATGCTGAAATTATTGTAGGTTTCTGGAATGATCTAATAATCAATGCTGTCAGTCTGTCACTACTGTTAAGCAAATCCATATTTGGAGCCGCTATATTATGAAGGCTAAAATCCCAAATCATACTATCATACCCAAAGAAGACCAATGATCTTGCATATCAGAATGCTCAAAGGAACACATTGAGTAGATCTAATGCAAATTAGATCATCAATTCCCAAGACCTAAGCTGCATGAGTGTAATAGGCACATACATCCAAATTAATAACAGTTCAAGAAACAAATCCCAGGGTTAAAAAAAGGATTCATGGATTCAACCATGATCGGACCCACCTAATGAATTGGCCCCTGTACCATACAGTTTTGCCCCATGTCCAAATTGAGTACATCACATCCTATAAAACTCGCTCAAGTTGGATTTCACAAAACACCACACAACAAACAGTAGAAATTTAAAGTGATCCTCGCTTAAATTTGAGATCAGACCGTTCATGTGATGGCACCCACCATCAATATCCCACGACCCAAAATTCTCCCTGGGGTTAGAGAGGTGTACATGAAGAATAAACACAAGGGCCCAGAACACAACATCTTAATCCAAACCGCTAATGGAAAAAACATCAAATCAACGGTGGGCCACACATGCAAAACCTCAAATCCCAGAATAGAGAGAGAGAGAGAGAGAGAGAGAGAGAGAGAGTAGGAGTACCGGTGCAGGTGTTCTGCCTGGTTAGCTTGTAGATGAGGACCATGATACCCGCAGCATGAATGGCTTCTGAAGCCACAAAGAAGTGATTGTGGTCTGGAACCAAAACTTTAAGAGCCACAAGAGAGCAGAGCACCGAAGCCACTGCAAGAAACGTCTTCACCTTCATCGACTGCCTCCGAACCCACCCAAACAGACGGTTCACAGGATCCCTCGAACCCCTCCTCCTACCCATCCCTACTCACCCTCCGATCAAAATCCAACGGTCAATATTCGATGAGAAGAACTAGATAAAACAAAACAAAACAAAAAAAAAGGGTCCGGTACTTCTTCCTTTGGTTTGGAAACTCCAACTCCAACTCTAACTCCAAAGAGGGGCTTCTTTTTTTGTTTCTACAGAAGCAATAAGTAGCAATGGCAGCAATAACATGAGCAGTGCATGCAGTGGGGGAGAAGAAAGATATGGCTGATGTTACTTCCCTCTTTATTTTGCCAACCTTTCTATTTATAAATCCAATTGAGTGCCGACATGTGTCCTGAATTAGATACACAGTTGAAAGTCCGGATCCCATCCTAAGTTGTACCATTGAAGGATCCTCAGTTGTACCATTGAAAATCTAGTTGCTCAAAATAAACATAATCGATCATGGATAGATAGATATCCCTACGTTGTTTAATTTTATCCAAACACTAAGAATACAACATAGATTGTTTGATAAAATCTTGATTAATGAATATAATAAAGAGACCAATACTTACTGGAGTAAAATTTAAAGAAATTTTAAGGACGGCAACTTGGAGGGCGTTTAATTTTAGCAAGTTAGTTACACCCTGAATTCCACTGCTATTTATCTAATAGTCAAAGCCACAATAATCTGGACTTCTTTTTTGGGCAGGAAAACTATTGCAAGTTGATGTCTGTCTGTCGCTGGGTAGGTGGACGACTGAGTTACTATTGCAAGTGGGCACTGCAGGGTTTGTGGGGGAATTCTATATGGATTTGTGGATATCCCATTCTTTTTAGTGGGCCACAGCACTAAATATGTGTTTGGGATCAAATGGGATGCTGCATGTGTGGGTCTGAGAGATTGGGGCATGGGAATTTTATATGATGGGGTTCACCAGATCTCTTAATGTCAACGTTAGAATAAGCAGAAGGCGTTTGTTCACCTAGAAATTGTTGAGTTATAGTGATTTGCTTATGAGAATGCTTAATGATCCCTATCCATCCACCTAAAACTTATTAGATATATATGAAAAAAATCCCCACAACTCTTCTATTGACACCTTCTTTTCATTTAGGGGGACCACAGTTGATCAACCCAATTTCTTCATTCATTACTGCCCCATTTGATTTGGACCCTAGAAATCTATACATCTATATACCTATTATAAAAGAGAGAAAAATGTAGTACGGATTTACTACACACATGGCAAAAAAAAAGAGAGTGTGATGAATGAGATGAGATAATGAATGAGATGAGATAAAGAAAAGAGAAAGCAAAGAGACAAGAGAGAGTGAAAATTATGGATAAAGATGGGGACATGATGAAAATTTTTCAATTTGTCTAAAATAGACTTTGGGTCGGGTTTGGATTTAGAGGGGTTTTGAGGATCCGGATCAAGATGAGCTAGAAGACTAAAGTTTAGGAATTAAAAACATCTACCAACGGTACTATAATCTTAAAAATCTAAAATTACGAAAAAGCCCCCCAAATTCTTTGAAAAATTGTTAACTACCCCCCTATTATACCGAAATGAAATCAGATTTAGACCAAACTTGGCACACACGATCCTATTAATTTTTTTAATCTCTTCTATTGAGTAGATGCTGATATTTTAAAAGTAATAAAAATTCATTTTAATACATTCCAATAAATCAAGTAATCGTTTTTTCGATTTCTTTGTTTTTTTTTTTAAGGTGGTGGAGAAAATAAAAGGAAAATGTGGATAAGATTGGAATATATCTCAAATCAATATCTCAAGTCCATTCTTACCTCCTTTCTATTTTTAATTAATTTATATTTACACCAAACTCATGACACAATTCTTCTCTTTTATTTCGACTTGAGGCATGAAGCAACTTGACATAAATGTGAATAGCAGAGATAAGAATGTTAAATGGATTTATGATAAAATTAGAAATGAGCACATTCGATCAAGAACATCTACAGGTAGTATCAATATGTGATAAATGAAGTGCAATTGAACTTTGTCCAATGTAGACTAAAGGATAATGTTTGGGAAGAAAAAAAAAACTTATCTATGCAAGTTGATGCCCCCTAAAAAATGGGTAAGCCAAAGAGGACACAAATGAAGGTAGTAAGAATAGATCCAATGAAATGCTACCTATTCAAGGATTTAGCCCTTATACAGCCAAACCCATTAATATAATTGGGATAAGATTTTGATGATGGCAATATTTAAACCAAGAAATATAAAAAAAGCAATTGAAGATGAAAAACCATTTTGTTTGCCTAGAAAAAACCCGAGCTCATGCACTCTCACAAGCTAATAGGACATTTCGTGTCCCTAACCTATCGCGCTAAACTAGGGACACCCACTATTATCTTATATTTTGTGTGCGTCTTTTTGGAAAAATAAAACCAAAATAATGGAGAAACTCAATATCAAGCCAGCTGCAAAAAGGTTTTTTCTCTGGTACATTTGAGGTCCTCAACTATGTTCTAAAACCAACATTGAGATCAATCAAATCTCTCATATAGCACACTTTGAAAGGACTATCTCCACTTGCCATGTATCGCTTTCAATGATTTCTAGTCTGTTCTAGACATAATATGACCTCTTATATATTAAAGCAATATGAGAGGGGTGCACAAGAGGTACCATGTCAGCAGGGAGGGAGTTCTCCTTTCAAAGAATTACTTTTAAAAAAATATACACAGCTTTTGCTTTTATGTGGGCCACTACTCCTCCCAAATCTCCTTCCTAAATCTTTGGAGTTAATTTAAAATTATGTTTCCATAACTACATTTCTAAAATCCTTCCAACTTCTTCTCAAATCTCTCTTTTTCCTAACTTTCCTATTTTATCTTCCTAACTAAATCTTCACTTTACTTTCTAATCTCAATCCATCCTAAAATCTGTCTACCCTATCCTCTTATCATTATGATTTTTAGTATATTAATTAACTTTAAAGAGATCAAAGGTGATAAGATAAGCCCATCAATATACGAGTTCCATAATCTTCTCAAAATACCAATTGTAAAATACTGTTACATGGTCTTGTCAGCCTCTTTTATCTGCAAAATCCAACAAGCTTTACAATTGATAGTCCTTTCAAACCCATCATCAAAACCAAGTAAGACAATCTATTTAATATAAAAAATTTCAAATGTCATCGGTAATTATTAGTTTTTTTTGTTTTCCACGAATAAGAAGACTGAAATAGCTTTTTCTTCTTTTGAAATAATTTTTCATTTGCCATTGTATTTTCTTCAGGTTCATATATTGATTTTTACTGATTCAACCTCATTAAATGTGGGTACTATTAGGATGAACCAAGCCATTTTTCTAAATAATAATAGATTTATTTATTTATTTTATCAAAAATATTTTAATCAAAATAAAGTTTAAATATATTTTTATTTCTTTGGCTCGAGCTTAGCACGGACTTGGGAAGAAATAATCTGCTTATAATTTTCTCTCCACACCATGGGGCCCACTCAACCAAATCCAAATCGACATATACCGATTCTTCCCACTCTCAATCGATCTACAAGTCACAATTAACATGACGTATATAGGTAGCGGGCCCCACAAGAGCATGACATGCATGGCATCAAAATGGACGGCTGCCCATCTTCTCACCTCCACTAAACTTCAAATCCTATCCATCATGACATATAGATAGTGGGCCCCAAGAGAGGTGTTTGAGATTTTCATTTTCACTTTGAGAAGCTCTACACTGCCTTAAAAAAATAAAGAAAACTGAAACAAAACCTATGAGAGTTTTCTCTCCTAAACAATATGTTCTCTTTTCTTTGAAACTAAGATCAATCGACTCATCGACAACTTTCATGAGATCCACGACTAGATATCAAACTTACATATCATGGCCACAACACTCGATGACTTTCTTCTTCTTTATGCCTATCTTATATGTATGAAGAAAACCCACTTTTTCTTTTTTGTCTCTTCGTACTGCATTTTTCTTAACACTAAACCAATAGAAGATCATGCATTGATTTAATGATTTCTTCGGAGTGGGGATTTTTTTTTCTTTTCCCAATTGAATTTCGGGTATTACGATTTATGTATTTTTCCCATTCATGAGATAATGTGGGATGTTAGTAGATGGCTCACCTACGTGTGGAGGATTTGTGGTTGGAATTACAACCTTGGGATTACTTGTATAGGATGAAAATTCACATACCTCCTATTTGTGTATGTTTTATTTTCACATGTCACTATATCCATGAATTACCACTTATCTAGCTAGGACATGTTTTCCGGTCATTACCCTGCATCATTATCGGCTAGGGGGGTGCTTTCATTCATTTCTTCTTTATTTTTAATTGAATTTGTATTGATAAATTACATTTCTATTGGAAAACACTTAGAGTATCTTCAGTTATCCTTTTTTTTATGTTTATTTCTTTTCTCCATTTATCCATGTCTTATGATATTTGATCTTTAGATTTATCTTTTTTCAATATCAAATGAAGCTTCAAAAAGTTGCTCTTAAGATAGTGAAAAAAGTCAAAAGTGACTAATAATCTCTTTAACATAAATTACTTATTAAAAAGAATTATATTAACAATCCTATTAGTGAGGAAAAATTAAAATTTTAGGTAAGTGAAAAATGCACAAGTCAATGAGAGACTTAAAACATGAGAGAAATTACACCTTAATAAAAGATTAAAATAGTTTAAAATTTAAATAGATAAAAAGCTCGTCATTAAAAGAAAAGAAGCCATTTGAGAATGGAAAATACCAATTTTTATTTTCAATCATAAATTAAATAAACACTATATAAGAGATAAGACATTAAGCTAAATAAATTTGGTTAAAAGTTAATAAAAAGAAAAAAGATATGAAAAAGTGGTGCACAATCTAAAAGACAGGATAAAAGAATTAGTAATAAAGGAAAAAAATTATAATGGTAACGGAAAAGGGAATAAAGTAAAACTTTTCAATTCTAAAGAATGTAAAGCTATAAAAAAATTATATGTTCAGACAAACACTTGTAGCACTCGATGAATGGCATGCTATTAAGTTGGATTTACATTATCTTTGTAAAATAAAATGTGAAAGTGCTGATAAAACCTTAATGATAAGTAGGCATCTCAAATTTCAAACACCCAAATGCCTGAGATTCCTTTTCTTTTATGCTCCTCTTTTGATGAACTCAAACTTTTGTCACTATACATTTGAGTGTGATTTCCATACCTTTTGATTCCTTTTTTTTCTAGCTTCTTCTTTTAATAGTGATGTTTTAATTAAATTTTATGCATATTTCTTAACATTTGATTCAATTGATACTATTATGGTTTCTTAATGGGGTTTTTTAGGCTAAGAATAGAAAGGACTAGTTAGCTAAAGATGGACCAAACTGCTTACTATCGTACATGCACGTGTAATAATAAGTTTTGTTTACTTTTATTTTTAATGCTTGTTTCCAATATAATTTTATGTTATCTTTTTTGTCAAAAAGAAAAAAAAAATGATGGGAGGAGATTAAAGTCGAGAAGAAACTATAGAAAGGGAACCATTTCCAAAACAAGAGCAAATATCTGCTGTCACTCATTTATTTTTTTATCGATATCTTATTTAGTGGAAATACTTAAAAGTATTTCAATCGAGCAATACAGATTTGCTCATTTGTAATAAAATAAATAGTATTGTGAGCTGTAATTTTCTTCATATATATGTTTGGACAGCACGTGCCTTGCACGTGCAGGGCTTCACTACTGAATGTCAAATGTGTGGGTAATATTAGGATAATGTTGCTCACCAACAAGGCTTACTTATTTCCTAACAACTGTTAGTTAGATCAGCATTCTGCTTAAGTTAGCCTTACAAGGGTTTCCAATATTAATAGGGTAATTTGTGTATAGCTAGCAACAGCCAATGTGTTGGCCCAACTTGACTATGATGGGTTACACTCAGGCTCGAGTAGAGGTGAGAACTGGGTCGGCAAGGCCCAAAACAGAAAAAATCATGCTTGGGCTAGGCCTGATCTGTTGACCATTTGACTAGGTTGTGCTGAGCCAGGGAGCCCTGGGCCACGACATAGCCCAGTCCTTAGCCGTGTCGTATTGGGCCAGGGTGCCTAGGCAGAGACACGGCACGGCACAGCCGTATATATATGAAATTTAATTTTTCATATAAATAGAATATAAAATCTTAAAATAATTCAAGATTTATTATTCATCTATAAATTAGCATTCATGTTTGTGCCTTTATTTTAATAGTTTCAACTTTATTTCAAGTTAAGAACCCTTAAAAGCCCGTAAAGTATCTTTCAATTTATATGAGAAAAATGAAAAAAAAAAATTAGAACAGGCTTGTGAGCAGGCCTGTGGGCGGCAGCCATGGAAAAATCCGTGCCTTGGGCAATGCTGGGCTGAGCCCCAACTGACCTGGGCATGGCACCGTTCGGCTCGTGAATTTTCAGGGACCGCCACAACAAGACTCAGTTTTCACCTCTAGGCTCAAGCATAACTTGTGGGTGAATCCAGTTGTGCTCAAGTTCAGCTTGATTAGCTCACAAGCCAAACTCACGCTGGGGCTTGTAATGGCTTTGACTTTACCCGGGCATGAGTTAACTAATGGCTTGGCTTGAGCTTTAGATCCACCGGCGGTGCAAATACGCTAATGTTATATATTATGAGCACAGTTCAAGTACAAGTCCTAGCTTAGCTCATTAGTATTGGAATTATAAGAAAAAGAATTCCAAACTAGATAATTTGAAAAGAGCCATATCAAGTATCCTCCCCTTCCCAAAAAGAGGAAAAGAGAAAAAAAAAGCAGGAAAATGCCTTTTAATGTATTTAAATGTAAACTTTGACTAAAAACATATTGTAACATTTTTAATTTATGCCTGAAATAAGGAAGACCGGTAAAAATATTAGGTAGTTAAAAGGGTTCTCGTAAACTATCTTAAAAGGAAGAAAGCAGAATAAAGAGGCTTAGCAATCTATCAATTGAATTTTCATTGACAGAATTCCATGGCTCAATCTCCGTAATCTGCAAAACGGAATCGCCCCAAATTAAACATGATTAGGTAAAAAACCACATTATGTATTGTGCATGTAAAGTATCATTTTTGGTCAGTAAGCCAACTTAGAAAAAAATACACTTACATACCACTTGCACGACCCAAGTCCTCAACCAATGAGCTATGGATTAATCTGTGGTTGTTTATGTGGAGAGGAAGTCACCTCACCACTTAATTATCAGTCAATTGAGCGGCAGGTGGATCATACTTACTCCTTTTAATTTTAGAATCAATGGTAAAGAGAAAGAAAATGTAGCTAAAATCCTACTGTTCAATTATTTTGCGTCTATAAAATTGAGCTTGGTGGCAATTGATAGAGGATAGTGAGCGAGGGGCGAAAAGAATTAGAGGCATTTTCCTCTTCTCTCCTAAGTTAGACTAGTGGTTAGGAGTGATCCTTTGAACTTGACCCAAGGATCAATCTCTAGCATTACCATCTCTCTAGGTGCAATGATCTCGAGCCGATGATATCAAAATTCAAACCAATGGTTTAACATTCATGCTACTGTTATTCATCGATGAAACTCGTGTTTATTTTTATCAAAATTTAAATGGTCACATTAACTGAACTAGACCTAGCAATCTGACTCTCATGTCTTGATCAGTAGCAATCTGACTAATTGGATCTGATGCTATATTAAATTCCCTCTATTAATTAATACTACCGAAAACCTTGAGGCGTTAATAGAAGCATTGAAAATACTTTTCAATATTTTCAACTTTTTTTTTCTTCTCTCTCAAATTGAATATTCATTTTCTGTTATTGAACAAAGTGAATCATTCATATGGTAAACTTCGAACGGGCAAAAACTTCCAACATGGCAAAAATTTTTATAGCCTCCTAATCCACAGTCCATTAATCTAATAGGGTCATTAGGCCATGAAGGTAGGGGATTTGGGCGTCTGTCTGTGGATGTGAGTATTTGAAAAAACAAAAAGTCTAGAGAGATCGATTTGGAACCTGAACAGGAGCCCGAATTGGATTATAATGACATCTCTGACCCTCAAATGTCTTTCACTCAAACTCACTCAATCACTGAAATGTCTTTTCAACTTTTCATTTTCAGAATTCGGGCTCCTATTCAGGCTCTAAATCGGTCTCTCTAGACTTTTTGTTGAAAAAAAATAAAAAAATAGTTCTATGCTATAAGAAAAAATGAGGTATTTTGAAATACCTCTTTGATGGGGATCGTCTAGCTGCTACCAAAAGTCGATACCATGTCCTCAAGGTGTTTTAACACTACTAGCACCAGAGAAGTATGAAGATTGGTATCTTCAGATCTTCATTATGTTTTTTTATGTACCTGTACCAATTGGCATAACAGTCAAATTGGTGGTGTTTTATTTTGATTTTTTTTTAAAATGAAGTAATTGTCCATACCAGCTTGTATAGGCCTGTTTGGGATATCGAGGTGGGAACCAGATATCAAATTGTATTCGTTTCTCTAAAGTTCAATGTGACACATCAGATCATATTATATATTAAAGTAATAGGATTTGTTTTGCCAACACCCGTAAAGCTCTCCATTTGAAAAAATACTCAAGAAAAAAATTGCCCAGTCCTCCCGCTGATATGCATACATTTGAGTGGCACTTTTTAAATCTGCTTGTACAAAAACATTATCCTATAATATAGATTACCCATGAAATTTATTTTCCTTTCAACCATGCACGTATACTCCCACAATCAATAGGGAGGGCCAATTGTAGATTGGAAAGATGGAGATGGCCATAGGGTGGCTAAAGTCTCTTAACTTAATTATAACCCACCAAGTGGTTTGGATTAGAATGTTGTGGATGGAACGCTGACAATGCAAACACCCCTCTGCAGAGAGGATAAGAATTCACTAAATAAAGTAAAAGAAATAGTATTAGGAAAAATAATAATATATAAAAAAAATAGAACAATATTAGAGCTATAAGCCTAAACCAAAACATGATCCATTAAGTCCACAGCCAGCCAATTGGTCGGCCTGAGCTTGTCCTTGCCGGGGACAGGGGACGCCAAGCCTCCGTCAAAGTCCTTGCCATAAAAGTAGACAGCGAGCCTGTAGAAGAGGAAGAGGAAGAGGAAGAGGAGGAGGAGGAGGATGCGGCACAACTCCTCGATGAGGCCGTTGTAGGAGGCGACGCGGGTGACAGCCTGCTGGAACTTGAGGAGGCAGCCATGGCCGGCATTGCAGGACGGTTTCTTCTTCACCGTTTGATCCAGAGATGGCGTTGGATTGACGAAGGTGATGACATTCCTCTCTCTCACTCTCTTCCACCATTCCTGAAACTCGTAGTCGTACTTTGGTGTGTCTCCATACATTTTTCTATTCAAAATCTCTCTCTCTTGATCCGAGTGTGAGGGTTGGGGTGACATTAATTGTTTAGTGTAGAAGAGGTCGAGGGCAGATAAGTGAAGAAGAAGAAGAAGCAGCAGCAGCAAGTGCAGGTTGATTGAGAAAAGGAACTGGTCTTTAGTACACTCCTGCTTATATGTATATCTAGTAGGTAAGGCCTTGGGTGCCTTGGGTGGAGTCCATCACAGGTAATATTACTCTACCCATATATCTGTTATCTATATTTTTAGGTGGTGGACTCTAAATCAAATCTGAGTTTCCTTAGTTACTGGTTTAAAAATTGAATTGGACTAATATAATTAAGGTGAATTGGGGTCAGTTTAAGTAAGATTTTTATTTTGATTAGTCTTATCCAAAATAAATTACTATTAATTTTATTGTAATTAGAATAGGATTTTATTTTAATTGGTTTTTCTCTAGATAAAATAGATTTTGTTTTTTTGTTAAAGTTTAATATAGAAAGGAGCTTTATTTTGTTAAGAGTTTGAATGAGTCGAAGAGTTTGATTTCCTAATGATATAATTGAGTACCAATTTGCTCGTTTCCTGATCTGGGAAGTGTTAAGAAAAGACCAAAAAAGTGTCCCAATGGTTTATTTTAAAATGGAAAGTTTCAACTTGCAGGCAGCAGACATGGGGTCCACTTACAGGTTTTAAAACAGTGATCACGGGATAAAACCTCAGAGGATCCTGACTCAAATCAATTCTGGTAGTACATTTTCAATTTGAATGAGATTTGACCAAAATCATTCAAGAGAAGGGAATTATTTTGAGCGGTTTTGGTTTTTCTCTTATTGAGTTCTCCAATATGAAGAATTTTCAATGATGTAAGGTGTTATGACTTGGGGGGTGATGTTTTACTTTAAAGTTGTTATTACTATAAAAAAAAGTATTATTTTTTAGTTTTTTTATAATATTCTTGATTTTTGGGTATCTTTTTAAACTTTATTTGGATGAAAAAACTCACAATGAGATGAATGCGACCGATGCCGCGATTTTAATTCATGGGCCCACCAGATCTCTAAGTGTCAACGTTGAATAAACAGAAGGCGTTTGCTCACCTAAAAATTGTGTAGTTAGTGACTGGTAGATGAAAATGTATTATGATCCCTATTCATCCACTTATAGGATGCATGGGCATCATTTAGATTAAAGAAAACTTGATGTACATGCAACTCATTAGATTTATGTAAAATTCCCACGAGTCCTCTTCTATGGACTCAATTTCTTCATACATAACTACCCCGGCCATTTGAATTGGAAGCTAGATCCATGTGTCGTGCCAACTTGACTCAGCTGGATTACATTTGGGCTCAATCTCAACTATGGTACTAATTGGTCTGTGCTCTCAAATGCTACATAATTAGCTCATAAACGAAGCCCAAACCAGAGGCTGGTCAGCTTGACTCGACTAAGGCTTTGTGGCGTTAGCTCCAGACCTAGCCCAGCCCAAATAATTATTCAAAAATCCTGATTTCTTTTCATTCATTTATAAGAAAACTTGTGCCGGCTAAAATAGATTATGATCTCTCTAATTTATGGCTTGAGATGGGAAAAATCTCTTGGGCATGGATTGGTTCATGTTTTGGAATCACGTGTAACAAGATCCGCTAAAAATTATTTATAAGAAAACTTGTGCCGGCTAAAATAGATTATGATCTCTTTAACTTATGGCTTTAGATGGGATGAAATGGGAAAAATCTCTTGGGCATGGATAGATTCATGTTTTGAAATCACATGTAACAAGATCCGCTAAAAATTAAGTAACTAAAATGATAAATGCAGAAAAAGGAGCTTATACAATCTATCATAACAAACCTTCTCGCGACTAACCCAAATGAGACCCACTTAAGTAAAGTTTTAAATGACTAAAACGACTTAATAAAGTTTTAAATGACTAAGAAGGGACCCACTTCAAAGTATTAATAGTCATCAATTAGGCCCAGTTGGAAGAATTTGAAAAATAAAAAAAGGTATTTTAGAATACCTTTTTATGTGTTTGAGATGCAGATGCCAACACTCGATTCCTTGTTCAATGGGAACATTGTGATGCTCTATACCAGTGAAGGAATTGAGGTTGGTGTGCTCAAACTACTCATAGTTGTTTATCTTGACAACTATTAACATTCGCCAGATATATCATCTTTTCAATTGTGGCATTAATTGGAATATACTAAGCTATCTGACAATTGGAGTGTAAACCAGGACGGACCGCCCAGGCACGGCACGGCAGGCATGAAAAAAACATCGTGTATGAATTGTGTTCAGCCTGTTGACCACGTTGACTGGGCCAAGCGAACATGCCGGGAGCCCTAGCACGATATTGAGATATAGACTTCTGATTTTTTTAATATAAATAAAACTAGCAATAGAAGCCCGTGCTTAGCCCAGGCACAAAAAATGAGAATATATAAAAAATAAAATTACAAAAGGAAATTATTTTATAGAAGTGAAGAGTATTAGTAAACATGATAAGCAGATGATAAATAGCCGTTAATAAATTAAGGAATTGTTCTTGTGAGTTTTAAATCCCAAAAAAACAAAGAACATAATTTGGGCTGATGAAGCATAAATTATCCCTAACTTATCGTGAGTAAAAAGATTCATGTTTTATCTTTTACTTTTTGAGGGGGAGAATATTTGAGATTAATGGACCCTCATCAAAGTAAAACATATTAATTTTGTATCTGCACTGTTCAGTTAACAAAGAGCAATTTAGCACCTAAGCACACTAAGAAAATCGAAAATGTGTTGGTCCCAACAAGTTGCATTAGAGAAAATCTGTGTTATTAAAAAAAAAAGTTGAGTCCAATAAATAGTGACCTATCAGGCTTAATGACCTGCTGCACTTCATTCACAATAATTGTACATGATCATACTTTATACATGAACATGTCATTTTTTTAAGAGAATTGTTTGTTTTGAGTCGGATAGGTGCAAATCTTTATTTGAATATGATGCTTTAATGGACACACAAATGATTCTGTGCTCCACGTATGATAGATCTTATTAAAAAAAATATTATTATCCTTTTCATGATAAATCATAAAGCGGGCCACATGCAATAGGTTAGGGATTGTTAGAAAAGAATCGTTTTTTTATTTTTTTTTAATCGAAGGCCATAGAATAGATGATGATCTTCCACATTGTAGGGAAATAAATTTGTATTCATATGCAATAGGTTATAAGTTATCTATAAATCTTACAAGCATATCAGAAACACTTGTAAAGAGAGGCATTGATCCCTGATCGTCTTTATAGAAGGAGGAGGTGCCTCAGCAAAGCAACAAATAAATCTCCCAAATTTAAAAATGAAATAATTATATAATTTTTATTGAAATTTTATCTAAAAATGCTTTGTTAGGAAAAAGATAAATGCTACTGAAAATAAAATAAATGACTATCTAATCTTCATACCACAAGAAACATACAAATATAGTTCTAAAATGACTCAAATAACACGCATGATCCATTAACGCTAGTTTAGTGTTTCCTCGGCTGCTTGAACCTTTGAATGGGATGCCACTCTAATCACATCTAACGACCATTGCTAATATAGTATTCGCTGATTGAGCAATCATAGTTACGAGGGATGGATGCTTAAAAGTTACATATTTTTGTAGTTTCGTTTTTTCTTCTTAGGCCATTACAATATTTTCAAATAAGCCCATGTTGAAAAAAATCATGATAACCATGATAATGCTAGAATGAAAAATTGATAAAATTAATTTTTACTGTTGTACACTATATTTTATTCAAAAATGATTATAGTTGAAGAAGGCCCCATTGGAGTTTCCAGTGTGGTATGTAGATTTTACTCAAATGGCTCCGGTACAATCTTGATTCAAACTGAATGATTTTTCTGATTCAACTCAATTATTTTTCAAAAGGTTACTGTATGGCAACAAACCACCCAAAAACGATCACCCGCACCATTTGATGTGCAGATTTAAGTTCCATGTTACATACTACACACACCAAAAAATGGCAAACCAAATGAAATTGAAATTAGTAGAGCAGTTTCCAACCCAACACACAAATGAAAATCCAAATATAAAATCAATACTTGGATGGACGAAGTTGATACGTGAATTACCTGTAAACCAGAATGAAGATTGATGCTTGAATACGTGAATCACCGAGAGATTGGGAGAGGGGTAGGGGAGAGTTTAGAGGGATATAGAGGATTTAAATGCTTTGTATTGATTATTTAGATGGGGAGAGAGGTTAGGATTTAAAATGGAGAGAGATGTTAGGGACGACAGACATATTGGGTTTTGAAATATAGAGAGTTGGATGGTCCAAACTATCGTCCAAATTAGTTGGCATTCAAATCTTTTTGAACTTAAATTTTGTTTTATCTTTATATGGAAATAAGGAATGTTAGGTGGATATTATAACCGTAGAGGAGAGATTTTAGGAGCCGGAAGTGAAAGGGATTTGGTAATGCAAATGAGAGATATTTTAGGAGATTAATTGTGGATTGATGGATCTCTTGATGGGGGGGGGGGGAGGGGGAGAGAGAGATTTTAGGAGACTGAGAAGGCTTCACTTGAGAGTATCCAAACCTCATAGAATCTGACCCTCCATCAAATCACCAAAGCCAAACCATCTCACCATCTCACCGTTCATCAAAGGTAAACAATCTCATGTTTCCTTTTGCATTTCTCTGAACGAAGAGACTTTTCAGGGGTGAGGTTGCACCCCCACAGCACACCTCCCCCTTTGCTTTAATATATATAATGTAAAACTTAAAATAACTAATTATTTATTTTTCATTGGTAAATTAGCATCAATGTTTATGTATTTATTTTAATAGATTCAACTTTATTTCAAGTTGAGAACGCCTAAAATTCCATAAAATGTCTTTCAATTTCAATTAAAAAAAACTAAAATTAAAAAAGAATTAGAAGAGGCATGTGGGCGGCACAGCCGAGCATGGCACGACCTAAGCCGCGTTGTGTGCTGTGTTGGGCCAAACCCCAGCTGACCTAGGCATAGCACGACACGGCACGACCCGGGCACTACTGGGCCACCCTAAAAGCGAGTCATACCAGTTTACATCCCTAGGTAACAATCCATGCCTTAATCTGTAGGATATAAGCCTTTTTACCACCAGGTATTCCACCATTCATTGGGGCCACATTTGTGTGACTACCTAGGCTTGGAAAGGGGAAACTGTACCGCCGTTTGTGAGGCAAATGGCCCTACCCAGCTAATACATCAAAAACCAGTCTAACATGACAGTTCTAAACATCTGATCTTGTGTGATAAAAAGCAAAAGCAAAATCAAAACCAATTCGACTATTTCTAAAATCAAATTTTAGATTAAATGGTTGGGAATGTCCAATGAGATTATTAAAGTAAGCCACCGGTAATCTGCATATCAACTTGAGACTTTTGAAAATTCATTCGTAATGCCAAGCCGGGCCGCTGGAGTCAGTCCACATATGTGGGCTAGACTAGGGCTGCATTTTTAAGCCGACAACACTATGTATATAGCTGAATAATAAAATGGGTTGGGCTATGGCTTCTGTCCAGCATATCTTACACAAAGAGATGTGTATATTTTACTAGCAGGCAAACACTGGACTTGGCATACCAGTGTAGTGGGTCCACTTAAAGGGATGGGGTGGTAAAAAAAAATTGCAGCTCAAATCCTGGTTGGGTGACAATTTGTAGGGCCCCAAAATATTAGTGCCTATGGGCTGTCCAGCAGTGGGCTTTCCCTTGAAAGGAGGGGAAATAAAAAAATGAAGGTATTTTAAAATACCTCAATTTTCTTATCTCACGCAGCCTCCTTAGTGTTGATACGGTGTCACGAACCTTTGACTGATGATTTACACCATCGGTTTAAACCATGGTGCCAAGGTAGAGATAGGCATCAGTTGAAATCATATTTACTTGTTTAAAAACAAACATAGGTACCTGCCCATCTGACCACTCATGTGTAGAATAAGAGGGAGCCTTTCTTCTCTCTCAGACAGTGAAACTACATGTATCTTTCTCTCTGAAGAAAATAATTTCATTTGTATGTAAAGTGTATGTCTCATTTGGTATCATTGGTATGTAACTAGCAACAAACGCCTGTGCTAAGCCCGGGCCAAAATGAAAAGATATTAAACTTTAAAAATTCTTTTAAAATATTATTAAGATAAAATAAATCTAAACTAAAGAAATTTATTATCTTTAAATATTAGAATCTTTTTACATGTAATGAAAATAAATATAAAATGAAATAAACTTACATAACATGACGACCCTTTGAATTTAAAGGCATTGACCATTACACAAGTATGAATGCGTGTCTATATGGGATAGCTCTCTTAAGCTAAAGCTTAGAATAAGGTAAGTTCAAGTATGTGGTGGGTCCACAGGGGGGGCGGGGATGGGGGATTTTAAGGACTCCATAGGACCCTTCTCTTTGTTAAAAAATAGTTTCAACCGTAGTTTCTAACATCTCCATCTAGCCCTAGAAGTTTAATAGTCAACAGTCCATTTGGATTCGTACACAGTCGATCTAACGGTCTAGTAAATCCAAATCTGACCAAAAGCTAGTGGACATGTGCGATTTAAGGGGATCGTGTGTTTGGTTCATTTGGATGGACCAAGGGTGGGCCCCACAAGCGAAAACTCATAGAATTAAATGAACATGTATGATGCCCCGGGCTCAAAAAATATAATGAAATATGTGATTATTTTCTGAGGCATTATTGGAAAAGAATAGAATTTACAGAAATAAATAAATAGTTTATATTTATTACATATATAATATAATATATATTTAATATTTTATTTCTTTAATGTGGCATTTTATGCAATGACTTTACCACCAAAACCAAACCCAACTCATTCCATATTGTGCAAGTGTGTGTGGCCATGGCATGGCGTTCAATGGAAGGTCATGGAGCAAGTTTGAAAGTAATAACATGAGACCCACTATAAAGTGGCATATGTTTAGGATGTCAAATGAGGTGGGTATAAAATTAGTATGACTCAATCCTGACCCACCTCATTGCCATCCCTATATAAGACCATCCAAGCCATTCACGAAGCTTACCAAACCCTCAAAGACACATAGAAGAATAACCATCCTCTTAATATCATTATAAATTCAGCATGAAGGAGTGCATTTATTTTCCTAAATTGAGTTCTTTAATCATATGAAGTCCAAATCCTTCCTAAATTTAGTCCGAATGAGTGCATTTCTTTTATTATAAAACCTAGCAATTCTTCAAAGAAGAAATTAACATTATCAATAATATGCATTCACAAATGCATATTATTTTCTATTTGGGCCTATTTGTTTCCCCATTGATCATCCAACTCCCTTGGCCCTCTTTGAATCAAGGTTAATTTCTATGGATTAATGGCATGTGGTGGGCCACTTCAAGTATACTTCAAGCCTTTGTAAAGTAAAATCTCAGAACTTCATGCATATCTTTGGGTTATAAGTTTTTATGTGATTAATGGCATATGGTGGGCCACTTCAATTAGGCTTCATGCCTTTGTGAAGTAGCAATCTCACATGTAGAGCCTGCAGTGCAAGCCGTGTAGCCAATTAGAAACCAAAAGGCGTGGAAACTAACAGCAATTGAATACCAATAATTATGTAGGGCCCACCTTGTGGATCTCAATCACATGGATAAGAGGATTGGTTTGACAAATTTTAGGATGGATTAAGATTAGACAGTGATTTGAGCATTAAGATAAGAAGATAAAATAGAAAAATTAGGAAAAAAGATATTTTAAAGGAAATTAGAAGGATTTTAGAAATGTAGGTTTATAAAACCATAATCTTAATTTAAATGAAGAGATTTAGGGAGGAGATTTGGGAGGTGTAGTGGCCCACATTAAACACAAAGCTCTTTATGTTTTTGTAAGTCTTTTTCTGAAAGAAGAACTTATGTGGGTGATGGCATGGCACCCCTCGCAGCTCTCCTCCTTGTTTGCTTTAATATATATATATATATATATAAAGTGTATGTTTGGGTCCTGCTTGGATTAGCCCAACCTAAATAGACCACAACGGGACCATTTGAAAAGGCCTTGCATGCCTAATACAAACCACCAGAGCCTTATTAAAGCCCAGTCAACCATCATGAGACCCACAATTGGGTCAAAAGGGCCCACAGTCCAAACTAGGGATGTAAACGGGTTGGTTCTAGTCCGGGTCCATGGTGGACCCAGAACTAAAACCTTTAATGAGAATATGTAATTGGAACCATTTTGAAATCGGTTTCCTAGTTCCGAAACCGAAACCGAAACCGATAATGAGAAGATGGAATCAGAATCGAAATTAGAACCGGTTCTATATATGAGACGGTTTTGGGTAAAGGACAATATGAAAAAACTAGTTTTCAGGAGGAATTCTAAAAAATAGAGGTAATATGTCGGGTCCTGGGTTCATGGGTTGGAACCATGGCAGGAACCGGACCCATTTAGGTCACGGGTCCAAAAAAGGATCAGGATCCAAAGCCGAACCTAAACCATAGTTATTGATTTCATACCATTTTGGCCGAAATGACCGAAGTTTTTCGTTTCGGTCAAGTGGCCGAAACGAAATCTTGCATAAAACTCTTCATTTAAAAGTTCTGTCCATTACTGCCAAAATCAAGCATTTCAATCATATTTCACCCGAAATGAAATTTTACATGATTAATTTTTTTTTTTAATTTATACATATATATATTCTTTGTATTTCTTATATTTGCCAAAAATTAATTCCAAAAAGTTTTACTATAATGGTTTCAAATTATATTTCTTGTTTTATTTTTTGTTTTTCTAAATATATATATGAGTACCAAAATAAAATTTTACATAATTAATTATTTTTTAATTTTTATACATATATATTCTTTGTGTTTCTTATATTTGCCAAAATGTAATTTCAAAAAAGTTTTACTATAATGGATTCAAATTAGATTTCTTGTTTTATTTTTTATTTTTCTACATATAGATAAGTATATTATTTTATATTTCTCCAAATTGTAATTCTAAAAAGTTTTGCTGAAATTCTGAATTAGACGAGACTATTCATTTTGGAGGTCAGACCGAAATGGAATCCGAAACGATATTGACAATCATGACTGAGACCCATTTACTTATTGGGGCCTAAATAAGGGCCCAAATCCGATTTTTAACAAGTCGGAACCTTGGGGTAATTGGAGAATCGGAGACCATTTACATTCCTATTCCAAACCATACTTCAGGCTGACACGTGAACTAGCTGTTCTTCAATGGGTCCACTTCAGAAAAAAATCAGCCTTCCATCTAGGCCTATCAATTGAGCCTGAACAACGGGTACCCGGCCCGGCCCAGCCCAAGTCCCAAAATACAAGGCGTTATTAAAAAAAAATGAGATTAGTGGGCTGGGTTTGGATAGTAGTTTTAAAGCCCGACCAAAATGGGGTTGTGAATGGGCAGAACAAGCCCGACTCAGCCTGTCCACACGTCTACTTTCACAAATTTGTTAAATCCATCTCTAAAATCTCTCATCATGCTCACAACTTTTCGTAATAATTAGTAATTACCCATGTAATTTGTTGTTACTTTAGTTATGTATGGCGCATGTCTATAATATATACTCTATTTACATCTCTACTTATTGTTGTGGCTCCAACAACAAAGAGCACAATTCTAGACCTCGTCAGGTTTCTCATCATTTTTATACCCCGTATATCTATAAAATTTAGGTCATCCTAAAGTTGCATCTAACTAAGTCATCCTTTGAAGAAAATGATATAATATAACTCTTCATCCAGCACCTATGTCCACATATACTTATCATAAATCACAACCTATGCATTTTTTTTTTTTAACCTGAGTGGTGTAAACTATGCATTTATTACAATGTATGACCCACTAATCATTAACATAAATGAACCTTAACACACGCATATGGATCCAAATAAACCCCCTATTGCGAGTTAACCAAAGTGTTTCAAACTTAAAAGAGACTTTTAATTGACTCAGAAGGTATTTCTGTCTTACCAAGGCTAATCCAAAAAGGAATTTCCATGTCTAAGTAGAGGGTTCATCACCTAGTCTCATCAATGGTTAAAATAATTTTTCTCACATTAATAAATCAAGAATGTTTTAGTGTTATAGCGTTAAAAACTAGTAAAAAAACTCACAAAAGCTTGCCAGACAAGAGTCATATCATTTGTATCTATGGGTCTCTCAATTTGTATCTTGTTTTTTTTTTTTTTTTTCTCTTGAAAGACTTGGTTAATTTGTAACTTTTTTATTAAGTGGTTGATGAAATGCATTGGGCTCTGACCAATTTTTGTGTAAATTGATGGAAATGTGTAAAAAACTTTCACTCAGACTTTACATTGTTAAGATTTTGTTATGTTGGTTTCTGCTGAGTTATTTTAAACATTATTTAACCTACATTGGATACTTAGCTGATTTCTGTTAAATTTCTGACTTTCTACTCTGCACCAATTAAAAAATAAATAAAAAATTTACTATATCATGTTGCTTGTTGCATCACATTGCCGGTCTCCATCCCGGAAAAAACGAGGGTTTAAAGTCTAGTTTACACCTGGTGTTTGGTGACAGCATAGGAATTATTAGAGAATATTTAACTTACATTTAAAATCGTGCTAAGCCCTAGCCGGCCCAGCTCGGGCCCGTACGGGACTGGATTTTGATGTAGGCCCATTCAATTTATAGCTAGTATTGGATACCCTCCAACATGCCCGCCCAATTAGCGGGACGAGGTTGGACAGCCCAAGCCAGGCCCGGCCCATAGACGAGTCTACTTCCATTCTTGCGAGGAATGGCGCGAAAGCGAAAACGGCCCCCAAACTAATCTCCCGCTTTGGTACTTGGCACAGAAGAGAAAGAGAGTCGAAGGAAAGGACCCCGAGAAAGAGCAGAAAGGAGAAGACGAGCATTTTCAGGTTGTCTCTCGCCCCTTTAGTTTTGGGTTCTGAAATGTGGTTTTTGGGATCTCTCTGTCTCGGTTTTGGGCTTTTGGATTTGGGTTTTTGGTTGCTGTGACTTTAGCTGCAGCTTCTTCTGTTAGGGGTTTTGGACTGGGGATTTTGGATTTTACGAGAATGAGTAGGCAATGTGTTTGGGTTTCCATATGAGATTGAAATGTATCAGGAAATGTTTAATTTTCTCTTCTGCTACTAATGATGAAGTAGTATGACTTGGATTTTCTTGACATCTCTTTCACTCCTTCGACATTAGGGTTCTGGATTAGGGTTCTTCAGTTGGTTGCGTTGGTCATTCAATTAGGGTTCTTGAATATGTCAGATTCTTTGAATGTTCCTAAAATTGTCTTGAAGTGGAAAGCTTCGGGTTTCATGTATTTTCTTCGGTTTGAGACTGGGAGTTTCAGAATCAGTTTTCAAGATTTCTGGGAGTTTCTGTTTGTAGTTTGATTATTGAACATGGCCTTTTAGTTTTCTAGTTTTGCTTGAATTTACCCTTTTCCGATTGATGTTTCGAACCGGTGAATCTTTGGGTCCTGAAGTTTGTTTGTTTGATTTTCTGGGCTAATAATATTTGTTGATGTTTCCTGATTATTGATTGATTTTTTCAAGTTTTGATTTCAATTATTGTTGTATGAGTTGCTTTCCTATTAGAGTCATATCTGGTACTAAAACTGTGGTTTCTAATGTGTGGTGTTGCAATTCTTTATTTGAAGGTAGATTTTCTGTACCCATTCATGTGAATTTCTTCTCTCTTAATTTCCGAGTATATTTGAGACTTGAGTTCAGTGAATGACGGTTACTGTGATTCTATTGTCAACCATGAGATTGGGTCACCGATTGATAGTTTATTTCTTCAATTTTGTTTTGTTATTTATGCTCTAGTTTATCTTGTTTCTGTTTTGCATACCTTGGATGTTTGATCGGTAGCAAATTTGGTTAATCCTAGTTTGGTTTCGCATATATTGGATGTATGATCAGTAACTAATTTAGTTGATCTTGCTTTTGTTTTGCATATATTGAATGCAAACTCGTTGTGATTATGGTGGGGACGACGACGATGATGATGCATGTTGTCAGTGACGGGCTTATAACATGGATGTGACCTCATCTTCATCAATAGGAATTGTTCATGACAGCAGTGGTGTTAAAATAGGATCGATACGAGATGATGCATTTGTTGCAAGACATTGGAATCTATCATCTCCTATCTCTTATCTTGCAGACACGGCATGCTTGTCCAAAGAGGCATACTTATATGTCAAAGGTATGTTCGCCGAAATTCATCAGAAAGTACGAGAAATAAATTCCAATGATGGGATAGTGGCAAGGGACCACAACAAAGAAGGAAAGATGGCATGTGATGAAGTACAGTTTAAGAATCCTCGACGCGTTACAAAGGGACTTGGGAAGAGACTCAGATCATCTGAGAAAAAGGCACAATCAAAACCACGACTTTGCAATGGATGTAACAAGCGCGGCGTCTCACATGACAAGCGAAATTGCCCTGCATTATTGAAAAGGCATTCACCATACTAGATTTTTTATCGGTTTGTAAGTTGTGATGTTATTTTGTTCAACACATTTAAATGTTCTAGTACTTCAACAATATTTCAGATGCACAAGGGGAGATAAGAATGAGTCTCCAACTGACCCAACTTCTGACAGTGATACCTCTGATACATCTACTTCCGATGATGAAGGGTCCCAAGAGTGCGTATTATTTTTAAAAATGGAAGCTTGTGTGTGTGTGTGTGTGTTATATGGATAAAAGACACTACATTTCTAACTTTCTTGAAATTTTATTGTTAGAACATCTCTGATGTTGCAACAATCAAAACCACGACTTTGCAACGGATGTAACAGGCGTGGTGTCTCACACGACAAGCGAAATTGTCCTGCATTATTGAAAAGGTATTTGCCATGCACAATTTTTAATCATTTTATAAGTTGTGATGTTATTTTGTTCAACACATTTAAATGTTCAAGTACTTCAACAATATTTCAGATGCACTAGAGAAGATAAGAATGAGTCTCCAACTGACACAAGTTCTGACAGTGATACCTCTGATACATCTACTTCCGATGATGAAAGGTCCCAAGAGTGCATATAATTTTTAAAAATGGAAGCTTTTGTGTGTCTTATATGGGTGAGAGAAATTACATGTCTAACTTTTTTGAAATTTTATGGTTAGAACATCTTTGATGTTGCCACAATCAAAACCACGACTTTGCAACGGATGTAACAAGCGTGGCGTCTCACATGACAAACGAAATTGTCCTGGATTATTGAATAGGTATTTACCATACACAATTTTTTTTTATCATTTTGTAAATTGTGCTATTATTTCTTTGATGCATTTAAATGTTCAAGACTTCAAGTACTTTAAACAATATTTCAGATGCACAAGAGAAGATAAGAATGAATCTCCAACTGATGCAACTTCTAAAGCCTAAAGCCGATACTTTTGATATATCTACTTCTGATGATGAAGGGCCCCAAGGGTAGGTATATTGAAGCTTTTGTGTGTCTTATATGGATGAGATGAATTACATGTCTAGCTTTTTGAAACCTTATGTTATGTTCTAAATGGCATTTTTTGGTTAATTTTGGTATCATATAATGCCTTTTTCTGTTTATGCAGGGATTTAAAGTACCTTCCATGTCCACCACTCAGTTCGGGTTCTAAGTGTTTTGAGTCCACAATGATTTGGTTTAGATGATTGAATTTAAGCCTACAATGGTGATGGTGTGATGTGTATTGACATTAGATCTTTGAGCCTACAATGGCATAGTTCGAATTAATATTTATG
The DNA here is from genome assembly GCA_029852735.1 of Persea americana. Classification (NCBI taxonomy): domain Eukaryota; kingdom Viridiplantae; phylum Streptophyta; class Magnoliopsida; order Laurales; family Lauraceae; genus Persea; species Persea americana. The sequence goes on from CM056810.1 coordinate 92,045,904, forward strand.
TGATTTACTCTTAAATGTGTATTTTTAGGCATGTTTGTTTGAGTTCTCAGTGGTGATGGTGTAATTTGCATTGACATTGATGTTGGAACCTACAATGGCCTTGATTCATACTAATATTTGTGTACTCATGGGATATCTATATGTTTGAGCATACAATGGCATTAGATGTTTGAGCCGGTAATGGTGAAGAAACCAATTTAATAGGATATCTACATCTTATAATTATTTCATTATCAAGTGCATTCATTGAAATTCACGCTAATCATTTTCGAGTCCTTTAGAAAATCACACTAACCATTTTCAAGACCTTTACAAAATTATTGCCTGAGTGTTGTTGTCTATTTTGATCTATGAAAGCTCCCTCCCGTATTATCCAAAAGGTTCATGAAACAACTCAGAGGCATCAATTCTTTTTGAAGCTCATTAGATAATTTGAATCAATTAATGCAGGTCTGATGAACCAAGTGCCCTACTGTGGAGAATGGCTCCCAGAACTTCTCCATGATAAATAAAATAGCTGATTTCAACTTTTCTGGTGTATAACTTCATTTTTGTTGGAAGTTCTTTTAAAGCATTTTCTGATCAGAAAAGAAAATTCCGAAAAGAACAACAAGTGTTCACTCAGAAAAAAACAGCAAGTGGTTCTCTTCTCTCTGTAAACAATGCTATTTCAATTAGTCCCTGAATCCACATCCAGTTGCAAAGCCAGTAAAAAGACCTTGCATCAGACTATTGCACCTTACCATGCAAACTTTTTTAACAAATTAAGAATTAATGTAGCTGCCAACACACTCATGGTTGAGTGGTGTTGGCACCTTGATATCACACGTATGCCCAAGGCTCGATCGATCCGTTAGAAGTCTCACTCCTAGCCAATTGGCAACCTAGCAAAAGAAGAACAAAAAATAAAAAATTTGCAGCTTATGGTATTACACCAAAATTGGGCAATCAAGCAGAAGCAGTGGTCTATGGTCTGCACTGATTTCTGGGTGTCATTCGAAGTCCCACGGAAATTAGGTGGCATTCCTAAGTTTCTATTAGGGCTGCACTTGGGCGGTTCGGATTGGTTTAACACTAAAACTAATAACCAAACCGAACCTGTCGGTTTTTTAATTAACCGATCCGATCCGACCGATGGAGAGGACTTAAACCAAACCGAACCGAACCAAACCGTTGGGTTCGGTTCGGTTCGGTCGGTTAAACCGTTGTTTTTTTTAAAAAAAAAAAACCAAATATTGAAAATTTCAAAATGATGAGACCCGATCATTTGCATTTATTTCAGTGTTTAGTGCAAACATAAAAATTCAATATTCCAAAGATTCATATAAAAAATAATTCTACTCCAAAAAGAGAGTTTGGACTATACACAAGCACACAATTATATTATAGAATAGAAATTTTACAATCCAACAAAGAAAAGAAAATCTCAAAAGCTGAAATTAGAGCGGGGAAAAAACTATGAAAGTATTGAGGCAGTATTGAGTTTATGTAAGAATGAGTTGTCAAATGTAACTATGAAAGTTGTGAATGAAACCTCAAGGCTAAAATAGTAAAAAAGCAACACTTAAGTTAATGTATACGGACGGTTCAGTTTAAGCGGTTTTTATAATATCCAAACCGTTAACCAAACCAATGTAAGCGGTTTTTATGATTCTCAAACCATTAACCGAACCGATCAACTGTAAACTGATCCGAACCGCCCGGTCCGGTTAGTTCGGTCCGGTTTTACGGTGATATCGGATTTTTTGTGCAGCCCTGGTTTCTATTGCATTGGAGCCACTCACAGACTCCATTGAGTCATAAGACTTCAAAAACATTTGTAGAGACTTGGAACAATAATCTTCAAAGGGACATGGAAGGAGCACATATTAATCCATATGACAGATAAATCAATTAAGAAAAAAAAAATCATCCAAATTCACTGTAGTTCGATGTATACAACAAATAGAACACAAAGCACAACCAAAACTATAGGATGAATTTTACTTCGTTTCTGCCTATTTTTTGTTTCTATGTTTTCTTTTAGAAGCCGAAGCATTGCTTTATCTTGTCAAGTGAAGTTGTAGTTTCCTCCCTCCAATTGTCATTTTCTCCTCAGTTTCGATGCACTGCATATATACGTTGTATCAAAACTACATCTATCCAAATGAACCTGCCGCTTTCTTTTTCTTCCTCCAAGCAGTTTGATTGTTACATAAAATTAACAATGGCAAATATCTTAGGATACATAACAGGAAAAAAGAGAAAGAAAAAAATTGTATTGCATAAAAGGGGAAATTTATACAAACTTACATTTAAGTCGGACCATTTCCAAAATTTTCGACCAAGTTAGGCATTACGATTCACTGTAATGCAAAGCCTAATGTATAATTATAGTGAGCACAAGGAAACTTTTGTCACCTCTTGAAAGACACTCATGCCAACTACCATGACAACAAAAAAAATCTTAATGCTTTGGTTGGTAGTCTTTCAATCTAATTGTATCCGAAAGTAAGGGTAGGTTTTGTAACACCCTGTCCCGAGTTAATTAAGATTAACTCTAATTAATCGGGATTAATGCTAATTCAACATGTTTTATTGAATTAATGTTGATTAATGGCTAAATTGATTTAGAATTTGGCTCAAATGGTCAAATTGAACTTGATGAAAAGAATAGTGAATAGTATGAATGAATTGAAATGGTTTTAGGCTAAATTGAGTAATGCAAGGACTTTTTCGTAAATACGAAATTATACGTATTTCGTCGAATACGGACACTCTTGATACTCACACGTGTATCTCGAGGAGTACGTTAGCTTCCGTAAATGTAATGATTCCATTCAACATGAATTGGTTCAAATGACCATTCATTTGACTTAACTTGTAATTAGAGGAATAAGAGGGGGTTCAATGCAAAAATTGGGATTATAAGATAATGATGAACTCATTTGAGTTCATTCATCATCCCAGCAGCTCTTTCTCTTCTTCTTCTTTCTTCCAATTTCTCTTCATTGAGTGATGATTGGGAGAGTTGGCAAGTGCTTGTGAAGAGGGACTCCATCTTCACCATCATCTTCTTCATCTCTTTTCTTACTTTCTTGGAGTTTAAACTTAAGAAGATCTCAAGATTTCCACCAAAAAGGTTACAAGTAAGTGAATTATGTTGTTTTTAGGATTTTTGAGTTCACTTTGGTGATTTGGAATGGTTTCTTACATAAGAAACTCATTAGACTTTTCTTGAATGGATTGATTGGTCCTTAGGTTCAAAAGAAGGTTTGGCTTGAGGATTTCATCTTGGATTCAAGCTAGACAAGGGAATTCTTGCTGATTAGTTTTCAAACAAGGCAAGTATACTCAATTATATTGATTTCAAATGTTAAGTGACTTGTTAGAACTCAAGGGGTTCAGTTACAGAAAATTCGGTTCAGAATTTTCTGAACTTCTGAGTGCAATTCGGTCAGCCGCCAGGCTGATCGACACCTGACCGAGAGCTGACCGACATAGGTCGGCTAGCCGAAATTGTGGGTTCGGCTAGCCGAGGGTTGACCTCAAGGTGACCGAAAATCTTGTCAAGGTTTTCCATCAGAAGTTGAGTTTCTGGAAAACGAACCGTGAGTTGATCGAAGAAATTCGGCTAACCGAAATTTGAATTTCGGTCAGCCGAGAGGGTGACCGAATAGGTGACCGAATTGAGCAAATTATCCCTGTAAATTGAGAAATTCTGGAAAGCTGACCGAATGTAGTTCGGTCAGCCAAAGTCCATAATGCAGCTAACCGCTAGGTAACCGACAAGGTGACCGAAATTGAGGGAATATCAGAATTGATTTCTGATAATTTCCTAAACCTTTATGGGTGTTAGCTAAACTTATGTGAATGTAAATTTCACTAAAAAGTGATGTCATCTAAAATAACACTTACATTGCATAATGAACGTTTCACCCGAATGTTGTTTTAGGAAATTTACTTGTTATGACTTGAGTTGGCTTGTCCTCTCTCGTCTATTACTGTTATGCTCCTTGTTGAGCTATCATTGAATAATGTGTTGACTTATGAAATGAAATGTAATGAAATGAAAAGGAAAGAACTGAAGTGAACACACACTGTAATTTATGAAAGACTAAGTCTGCTGCAGTAGATGGAGCGTTCCGGAGCTCCGTGGTGATGCCGGTGATCTCTGATCAAGACATTGGTAAATCCCACACATTTGAAAAGCCACTTAATAAAGTGTGAAATATTGAAATGAAATGAGTCCTTGAAAGGCTGGGTTGTGAATGGTGCGCCTTCCGCCATGCCAGAGGACAACGAAAAGACACTTAATAAAGTGTATATAATGAATTGAATGCTCTCTTCAGGGGAGAACTACATGAATTGAATGCTTCCTTCAGGGAAGAACTATATGCATTGAATTGAATTGAATTGAATTGAATTGAATTGAATTAACGTTAATGGAATTGTTATACATTGGAACCAATTTGCTAAACATATGATTATCATAGAATTGTGTATACATTGTTGAACCGTTGTGTTCACGGTGTTATTGATGACATTACAGGCCAAGTTGCCCATTCCAGTGGTTCCGAGACCGTGCCGCCAACGGAGGAGACCAATTCGGTTCCTCCAGGAGGATTGAATGAATGGATGTGAATCGGAGGTGACCGGTTTAGAGAGTTTTGGAAACATTTTGAATAAATTCATTTTGATGTAAATAGTAATCACATGCATTGTATTTGAATATGCATGGTTGATTTCAATAGGAAATGAGAGGTGTAAGTAAACTTTACTTTCTGTAATGGACTTGTACATATTAAAGTGGGATGTCAATGTATGTATATATTTCCGCAAAATGTACATCTGACAGGTATATGTAAGATCCCTTGTGAATCTCGTATTGGCTTCGGTAATGCGAGGTTTACGGGAGTAAGTATGGTGTTCGCGACTCGGGGTTTGGCTGTGGTAACCCTCATCTCGAGCTCGGGTCGTGACAGGTTTGTTGGAGGCTATTTAAGAATTCCTGCTTGGGGGATATTTGAATCTGCCAAATGTGGTCCCTCAACTAGATTCACGTTCTCTGGGATCTTGAATGTTTTAAAAGCTAGAATTCAGAGAATTCAAAGAATTCTATAAGCCAAACAGGTCAATCCACAAGGTCGGGTTTTTTTTTAATACAAACAAACATATAATTTTAAATTTCGAGGCCTAGACATTTTACAAGGTAGAATTTGGAGAACTCAGGTTTATAAGCCAAACAAGTCAATTCAGGTTGCGTTCTTTGAAACTTACAAACCAAACATGGAATTCCAATGCTAGAGGAAACCCAACTAACATGCTGTTAGAAATCCCCTATACCAAAAATTCCTAAAATGTTCCCCAAAAGAAGTTGCTCGAAACGGCATAGATGGTCCAATCATGCAGTGGGTTTCTTTTGTTTCTTTTGATTCTTTATTTCATATGCTTGTACCCGGGCTGTGGGTCCTTATTGTTTTATTTTCCAATGGGGTATGCCCCATGTAATTCTCTTCCTCTTTAAAGAGAATCTCTTTGTAAAGCATGTTCTTTGAGTTTTAACGAAAGACTAACTTGCCTTCCAAAAAAGTATAATGGACAAAATGGTAGCATGACAAGCAATTTGTGGAAGATGAATCAATGACACTAGGCTACTATGATTAAGGGTGTTTGTTGGGATTAGCACTTCATATTGCATCTTTCTATGTTTAGGAAACACTTTCTATTTTTGTTCTATGCATGATCGATGGTTGGAAAGTGTTTGTTGCATGCATTAGAATTAGGTTTTATATTTAAACTTGTGTTTCATGCTGTAAATCAGAGATTATTGACCGATTTTGAAGACTAATTTCAGACTGGTATGAAGCACTAAGGCCGAAAAGGGAAAAATAGTACTGTTGCAATCAGATTCTGCCTGTTTTTCTCCCAAAAGTTCGTAAATTGAAAACCAGGAAAAAGAAATTATTTTGCCTTGAAAATTAGCAGAAATGAAGTATGAAATAAGTACTTTGAAAACCATTATTTCAGAGAAAAATAACAGTGGGAAGTGGGTCAAATAGTGGCTCAAACAGAAGTGGTTGGACAGCCTGCAATCAGATTTTCAATACAAAATTGTCCAACTAGGCATTTTTAGAGGGTCATAACTTTTTTGTTTCACGTCCTTTTTCACTTCTAATCTTTTGGTTGTGTTCATGCATCATCAGAGTTTGAATTCCAGCCATTAGATTTAGTTTTAGGGCATGTTAGTTAAGTCAAACAATCCCACACAATTGGGCCTACATAACAGTTTCCAGACTTAGTTTTTGTTTATAGCATCCATCATATTTTTAGAAACTCATCTAGGTTTGCATCGTTTGTGTTTCGGGCTGCATAAATCATTTATAATTGCATAAAAATTAGTTTCGGCAATTAGAATTTAATTTATAAAATTTAATTTTGATTTATTTAATATAAAATTGGTTGTTTTGATCTAGTTTGTTGTTTTGCAAGCTCTAGTTAGCCTAGGGCTTTTATTTTGTTGGAAACTTTATAATTAAACTTTCCATTTCAGTTATTAGGGATTTTATGTACTTTGTTAGTTTCTATTTAGGTTAAATTTAGTTTATAAATTAGGACAAGCCAAAGTTGGAAAGTGCTAAAACGATTTACTTCTTGTGGATTTGACCATGTACTCATTAGGATTTTACTACAATCACACCCTTGCATTTGAGGGTCCGATTAGCCCCCACCCTTACTCTCACAGTACCGTCTCTCACGGTACTGTGGCATTGGATATGGATGTGAGAGCCCCCACCCTTACTCTCACAAAAGCACCTCCATGTATATATATCATGCATATAGCTTATTTTCTTAAAAGTACATGAGAATCACATAAGAATCATATAAAAAAAATTAATATAGGAATCACTTAAAAATCATACCCCAATAAACTCGTATATATGTTCAAATAAATTCAAATATATAAATAAAAAATTAAGATTTTCAGGCCTAATATCAAATAAGTTGAACCATTAAATTGGTGGGCCTATAAATTTTGTCCAAGCCTAATTCTCAGGCCTTTTAACAAAAGCAAAAACCTTCATTGAGAAGGTTTAGTGAGGGTTGGGCTAGCCAATTACTCTTATAGGAGTGTGGATTGAAAGCCCTAGTTGAACTCCACAATGGAGCTGACCAACAAAAAAATTAAGTCCATCCATCAAAATGAATGCCCCGCTGTATATAGGATTATTTCAAACTTTACTCCAATATAAGTTCATTGTACATATAAAATTAAGAATATGTTTAAAATAATTTTATATATTAGTAATCATATGCACAATATTAAAGCAGGGTCAACTTTTACTGGTGTAAAATTTAGATTAATCCCACTAGAACAGGGAAAGCTCATTTTCATTGTATTTTCATTTTCAATTGGTTGGATTGGGCCCCAATTTAGTGGAATTCTGACAACACTCAGTGGATCCGGACCCATCCGTTCATTTTGACCGGAGTCTATTCGTGTCCATGGAAACAAAGGGTGCTGCTCTTGGGTGAGGTAAACAAAGAGCGTCGTTCACTGTGTCCTGTATATTCTGGGTTTTTCGGTAGAAGCCTGCAAGTCAGAGAGAGAGAGAGAGAGAGATGGCTGCTAATTTCTGGACATCCTCTCACTGGTAATTTCATTTCTCTCTCTCTTTCTCTCTCTATCTATATATGTACAGATGGATTAAATTGGTCTGTTATTGTTGTTGATGAATCTTCTTCTTGATTTGGGGTTTTTTTGAAAGTGCAGCAAACAACTTCTGGAGCCAGAAGAGGTGGATGTGGTGCCTTCACTTGACAAGGAGAAAGGCCTCACCCTAGAAGAATTCAAGATGATCAAAATCCACATGACCAATTGTATCTTCTCTCCCTTTCCTTCCCTCCTCTTTTAGTCTCATTGCTCTCAATCAACCCATCACCTTAAAATTTTATTATTTTGTCTCAAATTTTTTTCTGCTGTGCATCTGTTTACCCATTTTTTTGTTCAGTCATTTATATTGGGAATGGATTGCTATTTTGTCTTTTTATTTTTTTTTGGGTTTGTTATGATGTGGGTCTTCTTGAAGTTTGATTAGATATTGTGAACCTGCCGTATGATATTGGTTTTGGGATTTTTGATCTGGGTTTCACTCAAATCTCTTAAATCATGCTTTATTTTGGTTCGGGAGAGTCCGGATCCTCTGAGCGTCTCAAAGAGAATTCCTGAGTGGAAGGAGTAGAACGTCCTTCAATCATTTCATATATGTATTCACTCATTTATTTCTTTTGGGCACTCTTTTATCCTTTTTAACCTAACCATACTGCATCTGAGATTTAAAAGATATCCTACTATGTGGATGTTTGGTTTCTAGATAAACAGAATGTGTCGATGTAACAAGGCATCTTTTGATCTTCAGTATGATTCAGCTTTCACCCGCGTTGAAAGAGTAAATTTAGTTCATTCAAAAACTAATTTTTCTATTTTGTTTGAGTTTTGGGGAGTTTAAAGTTCATGTGAAATTTTTTACATAAAAACCCATCTTCATAATTCCATCTTCATCTTCTTCTAGGTTTATTCTTCTTTGAACACTGTAGTTTTGTGGGACATAAAATTGGCTTGCGATTTTTGTAACTTGACTTGCTAATTGCTTTATGTTTTGGGATGCACACTTTCTCCCTTTTTACGTTGAGCAAATATGGTTTAAAATGGAGAGAGTGGATCAAGGAATGTGTACCCTCTGCTTCTTTCTCAATCCTTATGAATGGAGCTACCAAAGTTTTTTATTTTTTCAACCCGTCAAGAGAGGTTTTTCATTTGTGCCAAGTTGACCCCCCCTATCCCCCTTCCTTTTTTTCTTGGTTGGCGAGGCCCTTTGTAGGATTATAGGGGATGCAAATTTGGTTTCTGGTTTCAAACCTGCTAGAGTTGCATTGGTTGTCAATCACCTTCAATTTTTCAATGACATCCTAAATTTTTGTGATGTGGAGGAAGATCAAATTATCAATGAGCAGCAGCATATAACTACACTTTTTTTAAGTAAACTTATCCACCATTTATGCTGATCTAGTATTTTTCTTTATGTAGATGACATGCTTTTTTTTTTTATCTTCCCTCTTTCAATTTTGCTTCTGTTCATGTGATGTGTTAGTTCTTCCTAAGTTGATGCACCACATGTAGTTTTCAAGGAAAACATATTCTTGCATCTGTAGTTCTACTCAATGCAGACAGTTTTAGAGCTTCCTCCTTTGTGCATTTATGAAAAAATTTGTTGCAGATATCTCAAGACTGGGTCAACAATGTAAAGTCAGGCAAAGGTTTGTCCTTTTTATTAACATCATTTTTGGTGTGACTCTCTCTCCCCTTCTTTTGATACTCATATATATTGGAAAAAGTTATGCGTGGTGTATCTGGTAGTGGTTGCTGTCAAAACTAATCTTGATTGAAATTGCTGCTGTATCCTTTGCTTAGAAACATAACCTTTCTGAAAAAAAAAAAAAAAGGAAGAAGAGATGATGGTGTATAGTTATTATTCTACCGTGATTAGGATGTGGACCTGTTGCTGCTGCATGATCATTTACCTATTATTAGCGAAGGGGAAAGGATAATCTACAATTTACTTTTACTGTTTAGAGAGGATGAACTGACCATAGATGATAGGAATTTCCATGACAAGACACACATATAGACATATTAGATTGTTACAGGGTGGACACACACTTAAAGAGACCATAGATTCATGGATGTGTTGCTCACACACGTATAGATAAATTGATTTTTAGTTTTGCTTGGCTTCTAATCCATTAAATGGTCTTTCAGGGTGGTAGCTACAGCCATTACTTACTTTAGACGCGTGTATACAAGGTATTGTCTTTATTTTGGCCAGTATAATTGAATTATTTGAGTTTCTAATAATTGCTGTAAGTTAAGAAACTTTTGACCCTTCTTTTGTACTTGAATATGCCTTTGTGTCTGTTTTGATTACTGTCAAACCATTTGGTGCAATTCTTTTAGAGGTTAATAGCAGATATTTTGTAGCCAACCCCAGATTAATAAATGAAGCTTTCAAATGATGGTGATATTGACAATAATGTCAATGGTGATTTGCCATTGTGCCTGTTGAGTCATCTCGATATTCTTATTTCCTTAATTGAAGAAAATTGGAAGTTTTTTGATTAGGAACTGATGTAAAACCTTGACTAAAATCATGTTTTGGATGACTGTTAAGTGTTAAATGATATGTAACATGAACAATAAACATAGCATTTCATCCATAAAGTCACGACTATATGTAATCTAGTGATTCAGTCTCATGTCAGGGGTGTACTTACATTCTCGTATCGTATCATTTAAGTAAAATTTATAAATGTGTGATACGGTAGATGTCATATAGAAGTTAGAGGTCATGATCAAATTTTATTTATACATGAACATAAGTATCTTCTAATGTTTCCACCTTACCTAAATTCAGGAACTTGCGTAGGCAAGTGGTTATGGCTCCAATCTATGTTACTTGGACGGAAAACATGCTGGTGCAGGCACACTGCAAGGTTTTTTATCAAGAAACTTGGGGAAACAGATACAAGGCAATGTGTTTGATTTGAGGCCCTTGGTGATGAGCAGTGACAAAAATCAGCCTTGTTGAATGATGATCACCAATTCACCATCATATTAAGAGCCCTAAAATTTGACAATTTTAAGGGTGAATGATCTTTGTGATTCAATCCAAAACTGAGTCATCCTGATCTTGTTGATGCAATGAAAAAGTGGTTTACTTCGATTGGGATGAGGGGGCATGCCGGACCTGGCAGGTATTGGTGGAGTTCTGTTTAATGGAGTGGAGGCTATGTTAGCATTTTCTTGCCCTTTTGAGATAAAGGACTCAAATGAGGCAGAAACTTTAGCTATTCAGGAGGTTCTAAGATTTTTTAAAGCATCTTTTTCAGGCCACCTTCTACTGGAAAGTGATTCTTTGGTTGCAGTAGTTGGGTGACAAAGCAGGGAGATGCCCTGTGGAAGTATAGCTACATATTGAAAGTACATTTTTTAGAGTTAGTTTATCCACACATTGAGAGTTGCAAATATAGTTGTGGATTTTTTAGCTAAAGAGAGTGGATAGAGATTCTATGCACTTAGAATGGATTTTTTTTTTTTTTTTTTTTTTGCTATATTTAGTTTCTTTTCTTTTCTTTTTTTCCCAATCTGAAATTGGTATATTTGTGTTGTACTATGTACTTAGAATGGAATTTTTTTTTAGAATGGAACTTTTCTTGCTATATTTGGTTTCTTTTCTGCTCCCTCACCAACCCCCCCACCCCCCCCCCCCCCCCCCCCCCCCCCCCCCCCCCCCCCCCTCTTCCCCACATTTTTTTTCAGTCTTTTAACTGGTATATTTGTATTATACCAGTTTTTGATGTGATAATAGTAATACTCTGTATGTTGTTCTTTTGTGCAATAAATTTTCACTATTGTCAATAAAATTTTTTCACTTTGATTGGGATCAAAACTGGAAGCATGGTGGAAAGAGAATGGGCAGAAGGAAATGAGAATGACTGTAGGGAGCAGTTGACAGAGAATCTGCGGGATCTGAGGGAAAACTCAAGTCTCTTTTTCATTTCCAACATGAAGGAAGCATGAAAGCAGAATTGGAGGCCATGCTCAGCTGTGTAGGTCATGTATTGGTTTCCATCATACCCAAAGAGAAGACGATTGGATAGAATAGATGCTTTGCATTTTGAGATTCAGATCTAGGTAGGGAGCAGAGAAAGCGATTAACATCACTGATGGAAGATCATGAAGAGGTAGGAAAGATCAGGTTCAGTTGGCTTTATTCACATTAGAGCAGGGGAGCAAGGAATCTCAAATTCTCAATCACAAACCATAGTTAAAGAAGTTTATCGGAGTAGATTGGTGCATGGGATAGGGGTTCACTTATGGTATTAGTGTGGAAAGTGGAAAACTAATCTTATGTTGGGCGATTGTTATACTTGACTCTAACTCATCCAGAGATTTTTTATGCAGTGATTATCAGTCAATTCATGCATGTCCCATTGATGAGACATTTAAAATTTTAATGCTATATACAAAATTTTGAAGTATCTCAAGAAGTCACTAGGACAAGGAATTTTGTATTCAAGAAATGGTCATTTGATCGTAGAAGCCTACACTTATGTCAGTTGGGCAGAGGACCAAAGATTAACAGAAGGTCAACAATAGGTTGTTGTACTATGGTGAGTGAAAATCTAGTGTCTTGAAAAAGTAAGAAATAACTGGTAGTAGCAAGCATCCATTTCTGACGCTGGATATAGAGCTATAGCACTTGGTGCATGCAAATTCTTATGGGCTACAGATCCTACTATATGAATTGGGATTTCTATATAGAGGTCGAATGGTGTTATTTTCTGATAGTGCATCAGGTCACAACAAATCCAGTCTGCCTTGAATGTAAGAAACATGTAGAATGGTTTATTGCCATTTCATTAAAAGAGAAGATTGGGAAAAAAAAACCCAATATTGAATATGTGCACACAGAGGATCAATTAGCATATTTTCTCATTAAGGCAGTTTTAAGAAGAAAGTTATTAGATGCATTGTCCAAGCTGGGCATGTAGATGCAATGCACCAGCTTGAGGGTTAGTGTTGAGAGTACTAGTCTTGTTTGTAATTTTGTAATAATATGGAATTTTTTTTTTTTGTAATTACAGGAAAAGAAAAGATTTTTTAAAATATACAAAATATAAATAAACTATATGAGTGGTCACCCGGCCCTAGGCACCCAGCTGACAGATTGAAATTGAATTCTCCAAATTCCTCTTCCTTCTGTTTTCTTTATTTTCCTCACCTAGGATTTTCTAAACATTAGAGAAGAAAAGCTTAGAAACAATCATAATAGGGGAATCAACACTAAAGAGTTGTCGGAAGAGCTTCAAAGAAGTGTTGGCGACCACCCATATTCACACAAGTGAGGAAGGTCGGAAGAGCTTAAAAGAAGTGTTGCTGACTACCCATATTCACACAAGTGAGGAAGGATACTCGGAAGGCTAGATTATCAAAGAAGGTAACAAGAACATGATCTGAGTGGTTGATTGGATGGTAAAAGAGAAAAGAAATCTCTATTGTAGTCTTGTTGGCTTGTCGAAATCAATTGCTGGAGGAATGTTGGGATAAGATGCTAGTTGATATTAAACTACTAGGTCTAGTAATCTAAAACTCGGTCTTGGCCCCAACTCTGTCAAGACTGAGTCATTTTGGGTCGAAACTCCATTTTTTTCTCTTGTATCCCATATGAGAGAGAGAGAGAGAGAGAGAGAGAGAGAGAGAGAGAGAGAGAGAGAGAGAGAGGTCTCAGATTTTTAATTTTGTACTTACATCTCTCATTTTTCATTTCCTTGAGAAATGTCGCTTTCTCTCTCTCAAAAGCCCTCTGCTCTGATTGGTTTCAAAGAGGAAAAAGAGAAGATGAAAGAAAATGTGAAACCTAAATTTTCTCTTTCCTTTCTTAAAAAATCCCTAATTTCAATCCTTTTGATTTAGTTTGTTCCTTTGTTTTTACAGCTGAAACCCTATCTTCAATGCTCAACACCACGGGAGATTTGTTGTTTACTTCGGTGGTGCTTGAAAGAAAAGGGAAGGAGCCATGGAAGGAATGGGCGTCATGTTCTCTTGGCTTGTGTTGTTTGTTGGATGCTTTTCTCTGTTATGAATTCTCTATCCTTTTCTATAATATGGGCTATAAATTGGCATCCGAGTTTTCATCTCTTTGCTTAAGATGATTTCTGGCCTTGATGAACCCCTAAAGAAGAGGAGGACTGGAAGCCCCTGTGAACCCAAGCAAGAAGAGGAAAAATGGAAGAAACCAGGGCATTAAAGTGGAAAAATGAAGCTTTCCCATAAGAATTGGCCGAGTCACATGACCCAACTCTTGGTCGAGTTCAAGTTGATTTGGACTTGACCTAGTTTTAAAATGCTGTCTAGATAAGGATGTGTTTGGTCTGCCAACCAACGGAGGAAGAGTTGAAGGCGGTTGTTGAGCTTTATCGGAAAGTGCTTCATATAAGTTTTGGTTTTTGAATGTTTGACAAATTTTCATAAATTTGTTCAAACGGATGTAAGGTTGCTCACTCTCAAAAGCATAGAACTCAGGAAGCATGTTGATGGTAGCGGATTTAATCTCAAACTGGGCTGCAGTGGTTATAGGTAGAACTGTGTAAGTAGGTGGGGCAGTAGAAGCGGGTGCAAACAGCTCCGTGAGAGTTCCCTCTTGATTCTCCATTTTAGGAACAATAGTACAAACTTGATGGGTGTCTCTAATAGTTCAATTCGGGCTAGAAAACCTCTCTCACGTATCCAAGTTTGGATAACCCAGGGCACAACCTACCTAAATTGAATGAAAATTCCTATTTGGCCCTAGAATGATGCACACGTAGTCAAGTACACCTTAATGTTAACACACCAATAATCTAATGGGTTAGCTTATGTCAACTAGATAGCTCCTAACTGGGTGAAGAGTTGGTTTCCTAAGCCTCCAACTCGGTCTTATGAAACCAAATCAACTAGGTAAGCCCCCAGGTTGAGTGCTAGGGTCACAATGTGCTTGGCAAGGGCCCCGCTTAAAAACCAAACTCCTAGAATAGAGACTACCACCCTTAGAGGGACAGGGCTTGCGTAGACATTGAATTGATCAAAGAGCGCAATTGGTGCAACCTTTGGTGTTCTTCGTCCTAATGAGCTCGAAGATCCAAGGGCCAATGTCTAATTGATTTTAAATTATTAGCTTGGGTGCTTAAAGTGGAGTGTGGTTAACCTAATGGGCAAGAATCCGGTGATGAAATCCGGTCCTTATCTTATGGGGGTGAGTGCCCTTACTAAGTGTGTGATTCCAATTTAATGTGTAACATTCAATCAATCACACTTTTGCCAAAATGTAACAATCAAGAATTAACCCATTTACTGAAGAGGCGTGGGTAGGGTTTCAGTACTCACCTCCCACTCAAGAAAGGGGAGGATCTAGTTGAGTCGACTCGGGCCACTAATACCTGGACTCAGTGTAACAACCCAAGGTGCAAAAGCAGTGTCGTCCAATTGTCACCCTTCCCTGCCCGTAACTATTACAATCTGGGCCTTCCCAGAATTCAAAGTAATTAAAATGATTACACTTTGAAAGTCCTACTACAATGGATCTAAAAAAAATACTACTACTAAAAATACAACCCCTTTCCCGCTTTGATTGTGTTCCTTTGCAAGATTCTTCTTTTTTTGGCAACTTAGTTGAAAATTCTTTGTGCTCCAAATTTGGTAACTCCTTGCTTAAAGTGCTCCTTCCTTTTTTTCTTCAGTCCTGCAACATCAACAATACCAAAGTGTAAAAAGGAAAGGAAAAAAAAAACGCTAAATGGCTAAGATCCTAAAGAAATATATATATTTTAAAAAAAGTCCTAAACTAAACTAGTCTAAAATAAAAAATTTAGATTTTTTAAACCGTTTTCAAGAGCAAATCCCTGGCAACGGCGCCAGAATTTTTAGTATTTTAGTTATTATTTTCTTGATTAATTGTGTTTTTAAAATCCCTAGTGTGAAAATTGATTGAGGGCATTTGGATCTTATTCCTACAAATCCCTGTGGATCGACCTGTACTTGCCACTGTCTAATTAATAGAAATTTGAGCGATTGCGGTTAATTATTTCGAGCACATCAATTTGCATGGTGTTTAGCATAACTTATGTTAGCACCTCGATTTTGGCCCACTTGGATGCATGGTCATGGCCCATGGGGTGTGGGGATGGAAAGATCTAGTGCTCCTTAGGGCTGTGCAAAAACTCAGCCCCTTAGGAATATCCTGACCCTCAAATTTGGCTTTATAGAACATGGTATTTTGGACACACACAAAGAGAAAAGAAAGTAGGACCTTTCCAACATTCATAGGATCACCAAAATAAATTTCTAGAGGAATGATTGACACTTATGTTCTTCTACTATGGTTTAATGGATAAACAAAGTTTAGGCAGATGGAACTCAGTAGTGAAATGGTGTTGATATGTTTTACATTTCTACTATAACGGATTTCTCTGTCAAAGATTAGTAGTGTACCATGTGCTCTTCTATGATTCTAACTTGAATGTGGACAATGTCTTATGGTTGCAATTATGATTCTTTGATATCTTCCATTTGTTTTCACATGTTACATTTCTGGTTTCAGAAAGAGCATGACAGAGTATGATCCACTTCTGGTCGCTCCAACTTGCTTGTACTTGGCATCAAAAGCAGAAGAAAGCACCGTGCAGGCTAGACATGTTATCTTTTACATAAAAAAAATCCGTAATCTTCCAATATACACCTCATTTAAGCTTTCTTCATGAGAAACTATAAAATGTTCAATCATACCATTCTTTTGGTCCTACAAACTGAATATTTAAGGGGCCAATGTTCTGACGATCCAAATTGTTTATATGACAAGGAATTTTATGGATGGGAAAACACCTCAAGAATGTCTTCCCATTGCGTGATCCTAATTCCTAACCATCTGTTTTCTTTCTTTAAATGTGAAACAGTGGCTCTATTCTTAATTTGCCCTCCACTTGTTGGGATATAGGGCATGATCCATCGAGTGATAGGCCCACCAATTCAAGTGCATTGATTGCTGAATGGTGGATCATGCCTACAGAATTGCTGATCAGATTAATGAATGCTGTTTCTACCGATGAAGCCGCTTAGTACCTCTCTAATCATGCACACAAAAATAACTTTTTGTTTAACTGGAGTTATAAGGAAAAAAATACCATTTTGTTTTAAGTATGTGTAACATTTTGCTGAAAGATTATTTATTCCTCTTGGATCTTGAAATTGCTTCTACCTCATTTGCGTTTTGCAAACTGATACAGCAGATAAGAAATATGTATATGACCTCAAAGACATTCTTGAAATGGAAATGAAGCTTCTGGAAGCGCTCAACTATTACTTGGTGGTTTACCATCCTTACCGTGCATTGTCACAGTAAGTTATTTCTTTTTGGGACAGAAGATATCTTTATATCCTTATTGATTAAAATGTAGTCAGATAATTATATCGGGGGTGGTATGTCACTGATCCCATGTTTTATCAAGGGGTTGGGATGATCTGATGGACATGAGATTTTGCAGATGGGAGAGTCGCATTGGATCTTTCTATCCCCACTTTCCCATGAATTGACATGGCCCCAGACAGGTCCCAGAAGGTTGTGCGCCAATTGCTCAAATGAGCATGTGCACACCTGAAAGGGAATATATAGAACTAGTTTGAGCTAGAGTGAACGGTTCAATCTCATGTGCTTTTTCTCATGACATTATTGGAGCAAAATTATCTTATGAGGATATCTTTCTACAACAGGTTATTACAAGATGTGGGTATGGCTGATTTGACAATTCTATCTTGGTAAGACTTTCGTACCGTCATTTTTAAGAATCACGTTCTTGGTCCAACACCTTAATTATTACAAGTGTTGACAGGAAAAACTCAGGTGAAGTGTCATTGCCTTTGGCAGTTCCATTGGGGTTGGACTTGGTAATCCGCAATCTGAATTAGGATCAACCCCTGCTGCTTGGTGGATTATATTTGGATGATGTTTGAGTCCTGTTGCATCAGTGTTCCACCCATCCTTGTGCTGCCATTCTGTGCCAGTAGGATTCAAAGTTCAATGACTGAGATTATTGGTTTAACAGGTTCCACTCAGGGTGGAATCTGCGCAAATATTCTAGATGGAAGATCCTAACAGTCCAACTTCCTTAAAAAAATGCTGCCATATAAATATATATATATATATATATAGAGAGAGAGAGAGAGAGAGATTATCCTATGCACACCTCATAGTGGGACCCACCTGATGATCCATCTGAACGGATCACCCTGTGTGCGCTAGTCATTGATCCCTTTTTTTACGCCCATCCAAATGGACTACCCAGTTGGATCTATGGGACAATTTTTCATTCACTGTCCATATGAAAGATCTCTTTGGCTGAAGTGCATTTTGAAATGTACAGGTCTCTTATCAATGACAGTTACAAGATGGATCTTATTCTCATCTATCCTCCTTACATGATTGCATTAGCCTGCATATACATTGCAAGTGTACTAAAAGAGAAAGATACGACTGCATGGTTTGAGGAGCTCCACGTTGACATGAATGTGGTAAGGAATAGTTCTTTGGAAGCATTCATCATTAGTTAGCTTATCAGCACACAGGAATTACTTGTCTGAATATGCCAAACGCTCAGGTCGTGAGTTTGTACTCTGGATGGAACCCCAGACTGTTGGTTGCCAGGATCTGCCGTGGATAAACTGTCCAAAGAAAAAGAAATGCCCAGATTCTCTTGATTGCTGAACCATATGAATAAATGGTTTGGGATTTTCTCATTGCGGGTATTCTTTGCCTGTGATCTTTCATGGGGCCAATCAGATCGCTGTCGTTTGATCACCAAACCATAGGCCCACATTACCCATATAGGGGCAGCAATTCTTGACCTTACCTGCCAAGCCAATCTGAAATCAATCCAGTAATTCTGGGTTGTGTTCACATTGCCAAACCAATTAATAAATGGGCTGGGTGTGAATTTGAGTTCATACTCGCTGCCTAACCTGTTAATCTGACCCAACCCACCTTTGTAGTTAAACCCACAAACCAAACCCTAGCCCAACTTGTACAAACCCACCACCTGGAGCCTAACCAAACTTGGTGATGTAGGTTTTGGGTTGCAATTTCCAACCCAATTAATGAACAGATTTGAGTTCATACTTTTTGTTCCAAAAGGTCGGTCACGTTAACCCTACCCTTTGCCACTCTTAGACCCAAAGGAGCACTGGGTGCCCTGCAGTTGTCGCTTGTCTCACATTTTTATATCTAGTCTGCGTTTATCTTGCATCAAAACATAAAATTCCTTTTTTTTTTTTTTGGTTCCTCAGGTGAAGAACATCTCAATGGAGATATTGGACTTCTATGATGCCTACAAGCAGTCTATACCGGACGAGAGGATTAATGCAGCTCTAAGCAAGTTGTCGTCGAAGCCCTAAGCAAGCTTTTACGTCTGTTGTCTGGAATATTTGTAGGTTTTCAGGTTATTGAATGTCTCTAAAAGATTAATATGAAGTTTTTTCAGAACTCAGTATTTTTAATGAATACTAAGCACAGACTTTAAATTGGGTCTCATATGATGATGATGGGAAATATATTGCCTATACAGTCCAAGACGGAAGACTTGGATTATACCTTTCTCATCTGAAAATGAGACCTCGCTGATACAGATGATACACTGTTAAGATTATGGGCCCGTGTAGGAATTTGCCCAAATTTCTCTTCAGGGAAAGTAATATGGACCGTTGGATACTTAATTATGTCAAGTCTGCAAATGATCAAGCGCGCATGAAATTTGGAGCCACCAGTGGCCCAGATCAACCTTTCATCAAACATGTAAAAGAACGTTTGGGTAATCTCCTAGGAGAGGAATCCTCTGAGGAGAATGGGTGAAGAGAGAGAAAAAATGAGAGGATTTTTCAAATTCTACAACCCATAAAAATTCCTCTCTTCTACTCATCCCTTGGGTCCTGCCCAATTGAATTTTCCACAGTAAGCAATAAGTTGAAACTCGAAAGCCACATGAAACTCTAATAAAATCCATCTTTCATCAAAATTGTAAATGAAAATATAGTAAAAAAACTAAGATATGGGCGCCGTCTGTGGGAATCGAACCCACGACCACATGGTTAAAAGCCATGCGCTCTACCAGCTGAGCTAAGACGGCAAGATGCAAGCGATTCTGGATTAGTTAAAATAAAACTGTTTAGGAGCCTTGTCATCCCGGGTCTCTCGAGCGAATAAAAGATGCCTAGCCTATCCTAGCCTAACCACCAGCTGAACCTGGGCCTAGCTAGGCACATTGTTTTACAAGGCTCTGAATGCTATATCAGGCAATGTCAAAACATCACCAGTGGATAATATATTGGTTAACCGACAAAGTTTCATCAGTTTTGGTGTTTTTCTCTAAAATAAAAGAAATTCTTTTTTTTCAAATTAAAAAAAAATCAAGAGTTGAAAAATTGTGAATATTAGTTTTTAATTGCTTTTAGGGTGTTTTAGATATAATAAGTGAAATAACAAAAATATAATGTAAAGGTGGTAGGAATCAGTCCCGAATTCCGATACAATACCTTTATTTGTTTGTTTTTTAAAAAAAAAGTTGGTACCTGTCATTCTATTATTGACCAGTGAATTGACTCAGTTTTGGCCGGGTTTTGCTACCAACCATGGTTATGTCATCTGAGGTGCACAATTTCATTCCCTCTTGAGCTAAACATTAAATATTAAGGCCCGTGGACTAGGTATGGGTCAAAATATTTGGCTTGATATTGACAAGCTGCGCATTCACCAATCTTTGACTAATACAGTTGTGATTTCCAAAATTCCACAGTAAGATTTACATGGAGGTCCTTTTTTTGGCAATGCAACAGAGATTTCACGGACAAAACACATTTACATGATAAATTTTCATGAAAGGAAGTTCAAAAATGTAGACTGATATTCAACGGGATTAATGAAAGATTTTCCGCAACTTATTCCAACCACAGTTTTTTTATTTTATTTTATAATATATATATATATATATTGGAGGGTGTCCCAACTCTTTGGGCCGGACTAATTCCTTCGGGCCCGGAGAAAGCCGGATAAATCCCTAGTGTCCCAATGTGGTAGTGAAATTTCGAACCCTAAACCTCTAGGACCTACCACAGTTTCAAGTTGATCAATTGAGTTATTTTAGATTTTCGAATGAAAACCATTTGTTCACTATCATGAATTGGACTACAACATAATAGGGATAAGGCTTTGATGATGTCAATGATGATGAGCATCAAAACCATTAAGCTGGAGTTAAGGATGTTTTGAACTTCAAAGAATTGGCTGTGGGGATTCCGCGAGATGGAAGTCCAATGTCTAGACTGACTAGCCCACTCGCATACAACGTGATTCAATCCCACCCATTTCATAAAGAAAATGAGACCGATTGCCCAACCAACAAAACTACTTGTTACAAGCAACATCTTATTGCATTGAAGGATATGTAGGTTGACCAATCTGACTAATGTTGAGCGAGTTAAAATGCAACTGTTGAAAATATGAATGAGATTATTCAAGAATACATAGTGAATGCCGAGATCGCGGATAGAATTTCTAGTACTCGTTCCATGATAAAAAAAAGCACTGGTAATTGTTAACAAAAGATAAGGCAGAACTAGGATAGTTTTGTATGAGAATCTACAACAACAATATAACTCAACATGAAAGAGTTAATTAGCTTTTTACATACTTAAATATATTAAAAAAGAGTGAAAGATATGAAACAATGGGGATAAAAATGCTTTAAGGACTGCATTCCCCAGAGAAGAAAGATGTAGAGAGTTTTAAAACTCGCCAATCATTTGCTGCCCCTCTTCTTTGCCTGCTGCTTATCTGTGCATTAATTGATTGATAAGAAATCAGTATCAGTTAAAGACTGATGAGTGACGACTTCCAAAGAAAGGAAAGACAACAGCAAACGGAAAGAGAGAACAAATCTGCTACCTAATCTCCTTTCTTCAGATTTTGCAAAGAACTCCATCCATTCATCTGTCAAAACAAACACTGGCTCTTCTTCTTCCTCCTCCTCTTCTTCATACAATTTCTCAGCACCCTCCTGCAACCTATTTCAGATAACATTCATGAAATTGAGATTAGGATTATAACATTAAGATGCAGTCCTTTATTACCAACCACAAGAATAAACAGACATTTTATCTGGATGGAAATGAAATCAGAAGAGAACAAAACAGTGGAATCTTTGGGAAAGAGAATTGAGAGAAGGAATAGGCATGATCAGATGAGGAAATACTCTTAGATAAAACAAATAAAATATTTTTTTCATCAGTATAAAACTAATAAATATAATGGTGCATTTGGATGTGCCCTACATTGCAAGGTTGGAAGTAACGATAGTTATCCATTTTGTTGTCAGGTTCAGCTGGCGCTGGAAACAGGATTCACATAACAAAGGCAATTTTTTTCTGCTCCACCACCATGAAATAAGATTGGCAATGTAGCAAATTTTGATATGGACA
The DNA here is from genome assembly GCA_029852735.1 of Persea americana. Lineage (NCBI taxonomy): Eukaryota > Viridiplantae > Streptophyta > Magnoliopsida > Laurales > Lauraceae > Persea > Persea americana. Next base: position 92,067,997 of record CM056810.1, read on the forward strand.
GAAGAGCAACTGCCACCAAAAGGAAGGGATTCCAAACTTAGTTGCACAAGGTAAGTGGGAATTCAAATACTGGTGTCGAGAAGTGATGATTCACGAATTTCAATGTGTAAATGGTGGGGAAGTAAGATTGAGATCGACAATGGAAGCAACACTTGGCTAAAAGGTTCCTGCAAATAAAATTCAATTGAGAATGCAATTATTTCTCAAGCATCTTTATCTCTATGCAAATGACACATGTATGAAAATCCAGGCAACTCATCTGTTTGGCTATACCCAAAATTGAAACTGCTCTGATAAACCAAGCTGCCGAATGGAGGCTTACACATTGAACGTTGATTATTTGATTGTGTGACAACCCTTCCTCTTGCATAACCAAATGACTCTGATCTGACAATCTAAGCCTCTGAGTGGAAAACGCTCTCCTCAATGACAATTGAGAAAAATATTGAGACAGCACTTCCTAGGCATTGTAGAAGCACAAAGGCTAGACCTTTTCCCTCACTTAAACAGGTTGATCATGCAGTGAAGAATAAAAATCCCTTTAGCCTTTGTCCTTGAAGGCCACCATGGTTTCGTTCTAATCATCAAATTGTAACTAACAGTTGTTTTTTAACCAATTTATATGATCAGCCAAGTAGATGACAGTCTGGATGATGTATTTGCATGCCATGTTTATGAACATAGAATCATAATAACTCAAGTAGATAACACCTGATACAGTTCAAATTATACAGCCACTCCCTGACTGCAAATAATGATTCCAAGATCAAGATGCTAGATCAATTCACCCACAGAGGGGAAAAAAATGCTCTGGAAAAATTCTGACAGGCCATCCCATCCCTCTGATTCATGACCTCAAGATGTATAGCCGAAAGTTCAGAAAACATCTAATGCAATGGAAGTAATAACAAGAGAGATGGTAACCATATTCCAGTCTAAATAATTTTTTAGCAGTGTTGACAAATAATGGACCCACTGGGTCAACAGTCAGATCATCAATCACACAAGTTCGACTAGGGGCTGGTTGTACATAGACTCTACTTCCCTCATGATCTAAGAAAACAATAGACTGGGCATGATTCGAGTCAAATGGTCTCGCACATCGAGATGATAGGGAAGTGGCCTGTTGACTGCATGGTCCATTAGATCAATAGTTTGAACCACAATAAACCAAGTCCCTACTTATTCATACTCAAGGCACAGAATAGTATCTTATCATGTAGTTCCCTTGAAGCTACCATACAAAGGACACTTGAAATTATTAGTTTTGACCATCGTCACTTATGGGCCCGTTTTGCATCATTCTTGTGTTAGGAATGTATCTTTTCTGAGATTACTAGTTTGTGCTGGGAATGATTCTATTCTGAGACGTGCAGTGCTAAACTTATTTGGCAATGTTTTGTCAGACTTGTTCTCAAGGAGAATTAATAGCAACATGATGTTTGGCAATGCTCTTGAATTTGAATATATTACAAAATCTTTGTACATCCATGCTGTATATTAAAAAAATAAAAAAAATAAAAAAAGAATCTACGGTTTTTTTATATGAATAACTCAAAATAGAGGGTTCTTTACTCTTGGTAGAATCTTCTAAGAAGAGAGGATTTTGTATTTAATTTTTCTTTTGGGATTTTTGAAGACTAAAAAATGGACTAATTGATTTTTAATAGAGAAACAAGTGTGTACAGAAATGAGTTATTTAAAATGATTTGAAGAGAATGAAGTAACAATGCATTAGAAAAAGCAATTGGTTCTCAGTACCAGCAGAATATTCAATACAGGACCTCTAATGTGCATGTTTTCTTTTTGGGGTTTTGAAGAGTAGAAAGATGGAATGTCAAGTGGGACAACTTCCTGCATGGCTACAAGAAGGTGCTACAAGAAAGCAGAGATAAAGAGATGAGAGATAGTGGGGGGGCGGGGGGGCGGGCGGGGTTGGGGAACGTGAAGCTGGTGAGAGAATTTTTTAGGGAGTTGATGAAAAGCAGGCTTGTTCCAAGGATAAAAAGAATTTTTAGTCATTCGTAACTTTCCATTCCCAATTTAATGGTATTCCGAAAATATATTCCATGGGAACAACCAATAAAGTGCAACCAAACACGTTCTCATGATTTTCATTCCATGGGAATGAAGAAATCTTTTCACAGAATGATGCCAAACAGGCCCAGTTTGCAGCTCAACCAGTTCTAGTTCTTCAATTGATCAATTCATAGGAATAGGTTCAATCAGTTTGTTTTTCAGTTTGGCCGGCTACTTTGTAGTTCTAGTTCATTTTAACTTCAATGAACATATTTGATCTTCTAGTTCAATATAGATCTCTACATGCATGACTTGTAGTTGTAGGTGAGATTTAATTAATTATAGGTAAAATATTACTACGCCCTCTTCTAATAGATGTTAAACCTTGAATGCCCTCATCATAGCCTATGCATTTGTCTAAGTATTCACCTAACCTCCCCTCCTTTGAAAAGATTATTAGAAACAAAAATGACATTTTCAAATGATAATGTCCGGCATTTTCAAAAAAAAAAAAAAAAAAATGATAATGTCTGGCTACAAAGAGGCTGCAAGTTATACAATTGTACAAACAAAACTGGCATGATCCTATGAACGTGACGATCTATTTATAGGCCTCAAAGTTTAATTGTTATACAGGCATTTATAGAACCATTAAAATTTGGGTCTCTCATATAATCATCTGACTGATCCTACCATATTTGGCCCACCTCCAATCCATATAAATACATTTTATTACCACCCTATTCCCTGCAATTGGTATGCATCAGGTTGGCTCTGCACACCTGTTGGCAATTTTGAACTTGTAGCCTCTTCATAGCCAAAATTCCCACTTCATTACTAACTAAAGGCATTCCAAAGTATCTTAATACAAAGTTAAAAGACATTCAAATTTCTCTATTTCAATACGAATAATAAATATGATTATGAGAATCACAGTACCAAATCGAACTAGTTCAGCCCAATTCATGAACTAGACCGAATCAATGCTGAACCCCTGAACAGATCCAATTGCAAACTAATCGAAAAAAAATAGTATTAATAGTTAACTATGGCTCTGACCCTGTATTACTTCTGGGTTTTTGAGACATTGAATCTAAAACTGAAATTTGAATAAAACTTTGTATACAAGATAGGTATCAAAGCACACTAAAAAAAAAAAAAAGACAGAAAGAGAGAAGAAGAACTGAATTCTCTTACCCGGTTGTTGAAAAGTTGATATCTACAAGACCAGGAGCCGAAGAGCCCGGATTGAGATTTGCAGGAGTTGGAGGAGGGATAGGAAAAGTAGGGAAATGGGTTTGGAAATTGGGGTAGGGAAATCTGGAATGGAAGGGGCAGAAGAAGGGATGGTGGTGGTGGTGGTGGTGGTGATGGTGGTGTTGGTGGTGGCGGCGGCAAAGAGGCCTGCAAGGGCATCTGAAGCGAGGGCAAAATGAATGGTTGTGATGGTGATGATGTTGGGACATCTGTGGATGTGGATGGAAGAAGGAGGGTTACACTCTCTCTCTCCTCCTCCTCCTCCTCCTCCTCCTCCGTTGAGCAAGAAAATGTTTTTCTTCTTTCACCGAATTGGGTAGGGTTTTCGTAGAGTCTTCACTAAACCCTGCACAATAGGTTTACCACTTTACCCTGTGGGAAATTGCCCTCATCTATTCTAGTATTATGCGTTGCGGTTGTTTACCTAAAAAGGGTCTTTACAACAAACATGTTCTATCAGTACAATTACTTCCTTGAGTGTTTTATTATTATTATTATTTTTTTTTTTTAATTTTGAAAGTGCACTTATTACAATGGAATGAGTAAGTTGGCCGTAATAACCGAATTAAAGAAAACTAGTAAAACAATTTACCAACTAATCACCACAAGAAGGCAAACAACCAATCCCTATTGAACGGGTTACAAGATATACGTCGACCTAAGAACTATAGTTGTTTTTGCATAACTCCGCGCTACCATGCCTACTCGCCGCACATAGCTCCCCATGCTTGATCCTCCTCCAATATCACCTTGAGAACGAAGATGCACAAATCTTCTAAAAAAAGTAAAGCTTCAAACCTTCTAAAGCAAAGCTTCAACCCCGTGTTCATTTTTGGGTTAAGAGAAATACACAATTTATAGCCCCAAATGCTCGCCATAGTAAGTCTACTCATTCAATGAGTCGGGCCGCCCTATATTTCTTTGATTCATACCAAAGCCCAAAATAAAACTGTAATAACATTACATATCAAACTGCCCATTATAAGTGAAAGAACAAAAATAGAAGGCTCTAAAGTGTGTTACAGAATTCCAATCTTCAATCTCCTTTGGTCTCCCATCTCTAGCTGGGCCATCATTAACAAATATGTGGGTCACCAAATAAAGGAGGCACATGGAAATGGGCCCCACGTGCATGAGTCGACGGCCAGAATTCCATTCCATGATTCACGTGGGATCCTTGTACATTGCACTTCATTTTTTGGCACTTCATCTCATGTGGAGGCTTCATCTCATGTGGAGGGAGCTTTTGTAGTAGAGATGACAAAGTTGACACAGCCATGCAAGTGAGTGTCCTTGACGAGGCGACGACACTCTCATCAACCAAACAAGTTGTCTTTGTTGAGTCTTTTACTTACATCAAGCCACAAGCAGCCTTGCCATGACAGGTGAGAGATAAATCTCGTCAGTTCGCCAGTGGCAGTCTGAAACTTCTACATCAGAAACGTTCTCATCAATTTCCATATTTGGTAGTGGTTCGAATCCAACCCTTGATTGAGTTCCGGACTTCTTGCTGCAGGTGCAAGAGATATTACCAACTACCAAGGCATTTTGATTTTGACTTATCCCCCAACGTTTGAAACTTAAAAATATGCCTTACCAAGAGAACTGTTTGTGTAGCAGAGAAGGCCACAAGAACTATGATATTGCTCATTAAAACTTGAAATATACTATGCCCATAGGATATCACACATAATTGTTGTTTCTTGCAGCATCCTTTTTGTACCAACATTTCTAATTATGTGAAATCCTTTTTAAGTCTCAACTATTTAGAGGTAAAATTCAATTTTTAGGGCAGCTGCATGCATTGTCAAAACTCTTATTATGACATTGAGGCTTTACTGTAGGCGAAGCCTAACACTAAATAGTAGAACTCTATATTTCAAAAAAGCAGTGGAATTCTACTGTGGAGCCTACCTATTGAAAGTTTAAGATAGATGGTATCATACTTAGATCTATCCATAAAATCCATAGGTGGGATTTGTAAAAATCCAAGCCACTCCAACGCCTTTGGCGTAAACTTTCACTTTGATTTATATCGGAGGCCATGAGAGATTACTTGTATTTTTATGGCCTGTTTGGATGCACAAGAAAATACAAGAAAATAATATTTTATAGAATATAATCTTTTATTTTCTAAAGTAGGGAATCTTGTACGCTTGGTAATCAAAGAAAAATTTAAAGAAAAGATTCATTTCTTTCAAAAAGCTCAATATTTTTTCCTACAGCTTTCTCCTGTAGAAAACATTCTACAAGATAAGAATCTTTCAAAATGACAATTAGAAAGTGGTAGAGTAAAGTAAAGACTTTAGTTCACAAAATCCATCATGATGTGTTTGTTTACATATATGGTAAAGTAAAAATATCATGGCACGCTAAAGTTGGGGTAAAGTAAAGGTGAGATAAAATATTTGGTAAAGCAAAGTGGGAAGGAATGGTAAAGTAATTACTTTTTATTTGACTTTACTTTATCACATTTTATCATAGTTTTATATGGTAAATAAAAAGTGACTTATTTACAGGTGTGGTAAAGTAAAATAAATATTGATGTCATATCATAGTAAAGATGAGGTAAAATAAGGTGAGATAAAGTATGTAGTAAAGCAAAATGAGAGAGAGAGTTGTGAAGTAGTTGTTTTTTGTATTGACTTGATTTTACTATATTTTGCCATGGTTTTATGTGATTAAAAAAAGTAACTTAAGGTAAAAACATGGCAGTTGAACTTTACTTTACCACACTACTTTTTTATCCAGATATGGTAAATTACATATAAATTAAAATATTTAATAAAAAATTATTCTAATAATGTAATTTACTTAAATCACAATACCTTCCAAAAAACTCAATTTAAATTTTGTAAAATTCTTCAAAAATCACCAAACAACAAAAACATTGTAATATTATAATATTACATTATTCTATTCTATACTATCTTATTCTTTTAATATTTAAATATATAAATATTTTATTCTGTAAACATCTAAATAGGCCCTTAGCAATGAGATATCAGTAGAAAAAGAAATTACAAAAAGGATCAATTTTAGAGAAATGCTATGGAGACCGAATAGGAGCCTGACTGGGAGCCCGATTTTTGAAAATGAGAAGTTGAAATGACATTTGAGCGTTTGAGTGAGATTGAGTGAAAGACATTTAAGGGTCAAAGATGTCATTCCAATTCAAATCGGGCTCCCAGTCAGGCCCCTATTCGGTATCCATAGCATTTCTCTCAATTTTAACATACGGCATTGATTTTGAATTGTTTTGAATTTAAGAGGCAACCTTCACTCAAGATTTGTAAGATTGGTCTTTGAGAGTTCTTTGAATCCTGATCATAGAGGTTCTAGATTCCGGATTTCCTTCTACACTACGTCTCACTCTTGAATTTGGGATTTGGATCATTCAATTAAAAGGGCTTTGATTTTGCTCCTTTGGGTGGAGGGTGACTTACTTATAGCCTATTTATCTCCATTGAATTGAAATCTTAATAAATTTAAAAAAAAAATGTATTTTCAAAACTAGCTCAAGTTGAAGGAACAAATGTGAATATCTCTGCAAATGTCAACCAGTCAATTTGTCCTTAAGTGAGAAATTAATGAAGCAAGATATATAAAAAATCTCATCTATCACACCCATCCCCTTGGTAAATCAAATCTCAGGAAAATTAGATCCCATCTACAATACATCTCTACTTTATAACTTTCACCCCTCATCTCTTTCGTAATCTTATTTTAGAGTTTGAATTTCTAAAGATATAATTTCATTCAAACAAACCAAAAAATTTGTAAAATTCAAACCATTCAAAATAAATACCACCCACTGTTTTATTGGATCTTTGCCAGTTTTCTCTCTAATTAGAGTTGAGCCACGTCAAATTGTTCATGTGTAAAATCATGAATATCATAATTAAATTAAATATTTTCTTTATTTTATATGTGATCGATCTTTAATGTGAGGCCAGATCTATACGAAGAAACCAAATTAAAAATTATTCCCAAAACGAGAGGATCCAAACTCATCACTGTCACCTCATCCCAATCTCAACAACCAATCCAGCAAGTTGGGACCAGTGCAGCTTTCCATGACCTCCAACCATTCACCACAAGTCCCTTCCAACCCCCAACCCCCAAACTTTCCACAAGCACTATAGAAAAGTGCATTAGATGGGTCCCACCAAAAAGCCACATTCTCACTCTACCACTGAATGAAGATCCACACATTCCAAGATCAACAGCTGCCTTCCAATCCCCAGCCCACATTCCCACCATCACACCACCACCCATGCTCTCTGCTCTTGGTTCTTTGAAGTTTAACCCTCCCCTGCCCGCTTCCTCTGCATGATCCCGCCTCTTCTCACCAACAATCTCATATATTTTTTTTAAATCCCTTCATCTGGGTCATTGCACTTTTCAATCTTCTTCCAACTTCCTGATCTGAGTCGGTTCTGTTTTGAAGTAATTTCCCTCGTACCAGTGCTTGCTCTGTTTTGCCCTTGCTTGCCAATCCCGTTTTCCTTCGATTTCTTCATCTGGGTGCCTTTGTTTCTCGATTAAAATTCGATTTCCTGATCTGGGTCACTTTTATTTTTGTGAACTTTTCTTCTTGCGGATTGACACTTTGGTGTTCGGAATATTGTTGAAATCATCTGTATCTCTCACCCGTTACGTTTTTCTTCGATTTGTTGATCTGGGTGGGTTTGGTTTTTCAATCTTTTTGAGTTTTCTGGTCTGGGTGTGAGCCGTTTCTAGCAAATTCTCCTCTGCCAATGGGCGCTTTGAATGAGGGGCATCTCGATGAGGAGCTAGAAAATGGGGTGAAGGTGGGGTTTTTTGAGCTTGGTCCTGGGGGCGATTTGGACACCTCTGTTATTGAGGATGCTGTGAAGGTCCTACTTCAGGGTTTGGGGGAGGATCCCTGCAGGGAAGGTCTAAGGAAGACGCCTCTTCGCGTTGCAAAGGCCTTTAGGGAAGGAACCAGAGGTGAATATTATTTATTTGTTCTGTTTTCTTATGACTTTTCATGGATTGTGAGACTTTTGCTTTGTCAGGAATCCTCAACTGCTTTAGTTCTTTTCAAATAGATTTCACACTATTTGCTGCAAAACTACAAAGCTCTCTTTTGACCCAACTCAAGCTGAATATACTTACTTGGTGGTCACTCCTATTTGTTTTTTACTCCAAATATTTGGGGTTGCTTTTCCTATCACATTTATCTGTTTAAAGGGTAAACTTCTTATGGATGAGTAATGGAGTTGTCTGCGACTCTGGGACCTTCATGCATATGGCTTTCGTTCCTAGTGTGATTTATTGGAGCATCACCGAGTATCCTCCCATGCAGTTTGAGTGGGAAAGTCTATTTGATATGAATGCACAAGCAGGTTTGAGCTACCAATGAAGTATTAACGCCTGAAGAGGTTAGAAAAACTGTTAAAAATGAACCGGATTATCTATTGTATCATAAAAGCTATTGCTTCCATGTCCCTCAATTGCTTGGGTTTAGGGTTTAGCTTTTAAAAGATTTTATATGCGTGTTTGTGTATCTATACCGAGTTTGATTTTCCACAGGAATGAGAAAAATAAGTACAATAGCTAAATAAATGGGTAACGAATGGACAAACTTGTGAATAGGGTGGAGGCCCATCTTTGTGTACGGGCATTATTTTTTTAACAAATCTCATGTTCTGTTGCTACATGTTTCATGCGAGTTATGGCATCATTTAGGATGCCGTTTGCTTTATGCATCATGAATCTTAATCAGGACCCTTTATGTACATAAAGAAGTGAATTTTTGTGATTAGATATTCGTAAATATAGGGATAAGGATAGATTGAGGATATGTTTAATTTGATTCACATTATACCCATTGTACGCTTGAGGCCAGATTAGTACTGTATGTTTTCTTTTCCTCTCCTTAGTTGTTCTTCATTGAATGATATTGAATTTTTATTTTTATTTTTTTGGTAGAAAATGAGATTGAATTGGCATCACTTTGTATGTGATTGCACCTTGGCAGTTTCTCTCTGAAACTTGGAGTGATCCCCTTGGATCGCTGCCATGAGGCCTTGTCATGTTCTATATCCCATTTCATTTACTAATACTGGTTGGTTTTTCTTCTTGCTCGATCTTTGAAACAATGGTGATGAGTTCACCATTACATGCAACCCCATCTTTTATTTGCAATCTGAGCAGAAAATATTGGCTTTAGTAATGAAGTCAACATATAAATTTAATTATACGGTTCCCCTTCTGTCAACCTATGATTTCAAGGGACTGTATTATTGTTTTCAGTGGCAGTCCTTGATTGTGATCCAGAGTATCCAAACTCTCCCAGTTAAAGAACGACCCATGTCCAAATCTGTTGCTTACATTACTTTATTTTCTTTTGGATAATCAAATGTCATTTTTCACTTTGATATAATGGCGAATTCCTTAATCTTCTAACCAACTGTGGCCTGTTTCTTTGGATCTTTGGGTTGTCAATACTAAGCCGCAGTGAAAAAGATGAGTTTCTCAGAACAATGATTAGCGTTTTTACTGGTAGAATATTGATTAGTGTAGATAACAGGCCATGTGAAACATCATTTTCAGGTAGATCAGAACCCATGTTAAACATCATTTTCAGGAAGACCAGAATTCAGTATGTTGTAGGAGATTTAGATTTCTTTGGCATCAAACATATTGCACCTTATGATACCTTGATACTTGTACATGTCCAGCATGGACTGATACTACAGTTGTACTGGTACCCTTCACTGCAGCTATACTTCTAGGGCACACATTTAGCATAGGTCTATTATTCCATACAGCTTTATTAGGTTCCTTACTTTTCAACATGAAAAATGTTAAAAAAGGAATGTGGACAATAATGTTCATCAATTTAGAAACATTTAAAAAAATTTCAATGCTTTGTAAAACTAATTTAAATTATGAAATATCATGTTATGGATATAATAACCGTATCCGTATTCATCTCTTGGATTTATGGAAGTGCAATGTGGTATCCTAAATCCCCGTATCCGTGTCCATATCCATATCTTGGTATCATAGATGTACAATGCAAGAGAGCAGATGGCGCCTACAATGGGTCTCAATGAACTTCATTAACTAGAGAAAATTATCATTTAAGTACTAACTATTTATCATTGATTTCATTTACAAGATTGATGAAACTGGAAATATTGGTGATAAGGGAGAAGGAATTTATATGCTGCTAAAGAAATAAAGCGTGTTTTATGTGCTTATTTAAGGAGGCCTTCATATTTTCTAGTCGTTTTGATTCGTCATCTTGGCGGTTTAATTACACCTAAGTGTTAATATTATCGCTTGAAAAATAAGAACTGGGTAATTTTACATGATGCAGAGTGTCTTAATCTTTGATTTTCTAGACGTGGGCTCATGTTTTGCAACCTAGATCCTCTATCTGATGGCTCCTACCATGGATGGGCGTTGCTTAAAAGATAATCCCAAATTGGAAGATCCAAGATCTGGCCTTAACAGCTACCATGTTGGGGGCTGTTGCTGTATAAGAAACCAAGGGGAAAAAGTTTGGCTCCTGAAACATCAGAAAGCCAATTGCATCCAACTCAATTTGATAACTATGGATATTCTTGTCAAGTTGCTGCTTTTGCCTCAGGCTATGCATGGATGTACCCCAGGCCCAAACTGTGCGACAATGTGATTATGTTGGCAAAATGGATCGCTATCCATTCCTGTGTAGTTGGGATGGTATAGAAATAAGAAACCACATGAGATGGGACAGCATTTTCTCACTCATCCTGGCCAAATCAATTTTGGCGTCGAAGTTAGCATTGATTTGAGAAGAAAGATAGAATTAAACAAGTAATTCGTTAATGTTCTTTACGATTTCTTACTTCCCTGAATGCTTATTCTAACTGCTAGGGATTTGGGTTGCCAAAACTTTCTTACAGAATACCTCAATGCAAAATTTGAGATTTACAGATTCTAATGCATGCATAATGTTATGGTTTTGACAGAGCACATCTCTGATTTACAATAATTGATACCTTACTAATGCCAAAATATTATCATGACCCCTTTCACAATTGGCACAAGCAGTTTGGTTGTTGACAATGTAATTGTGTTGGAAGATTTTAGTGCCAATTTTATCCCAGTCACAAATTCATTTGACTTTTCCAGGTTACCACCAAAAGGTGAAAGATATCATTCGAGGCGCACTGTTTCCAGAAGCAGGCTTGCATAGTGGGGTAGGCCATGCAGGTGGAGCCGGTGGGCTTGTGGTTGTTCGAGACGTCGACCTGTTCTCATACTGTGAATCTTGCCTACTTCCTTTCAGGGTTAAATGCCATGTTGGTTACATCCCAGCTGGGCAACGAGTGGTGGGCCTCAGCAAGCTATCCAGGGTGGCCGATGTATTTGCCAAGAGGCTTCAAGATCCACAAAGACTGGCCAATGAGGTCTGTACTGCGCTGCACAATAGCATTAAACCCGCAGGCGTTGCCATCTTCCTTCAATGCTGGCACATAAAGTTCCCAGCCGTCGAAAAGAGTTGTCAAGACTCAAGCCATGCTACCAAAATTGATGTACAAGGGTGGTCGCGGGTTTCAGTCTGGTCTGGTTCCGGAGTTTTTGAAAATGAAAACAGTGATGCCTGGGGTGACTTTACCACCCTCACACAGCTTAGAGGTGTAAAGATGGAGAGAAACCTCACACAGGCTGCAATCCAGTGTTGGTGCCCGTCAAAGTCTCAGGAGGCACTGGCCTGCAATGGGCATAGCTATAGAGTTTCTTCCAAGGCAGGGGTGGGACTCAGCCAACCTGCCATGATTGCTGCGGCAACTTCGATTCTCCATTCATTGGGTGAAGATCCATTGAGGAAAGAGCTTTTGGGCACTCCCCAACGTTTTGTGCAATGGCTGATGAACTTCAAAAGATGTAATTTGGAGGTGAAATTGAATGGCTTAAATTATGGAAAAACAGGTCCGACTAATTTCGGTTTGATGCACAAGAAAAGAGGCGGAGATGTCTGTTATGATCATAATGGGATCCATTCTGAGCTGAACTTGCCATTCTTGTCGCAATGTGAACACCACCTTCTTCCATTTCATGGTGTGGTGCATATTGGATATCTTTGCTCTGAAGAAGCTGAAGCCATTGATAGATCCATTTTGCAGTCAACAGTGGATTTCCATGGTTGCAAGCTCCAAGTGCAAGAAAGGCTCACCCGGCAGATTGCTGAAACCGCGGCTTCTATATTTGGCAGAGGTGTAGTGGTGGTGGTGGAAGCCAACCACACCTGCATGATCTCCAGAGGAATCGAGAAGGTGGCAAGTAGCACAGCGACAATTGCTGTAATTGGTCAATTTTCAACTGACCCAGCGGCAAAGGCAATGTTTCTAAATGCCATTTCAAACAGCAGGGTTTAAGGTTGGATGAATTTACAGATAATCTTCAATATTTCAGATCCCATCTTCATATTTATTTGAAATAGGTGTTTTCTTTTATTTATTGGGATTGAAAGGCAATGACAGGAATAAGATCAAAGGAGTCTTATATTGCATTGCTGGATAACGATCAATCATTTCAATATCAGGGTGGAGAAGCAGAGAACCGTATGAGAATTGAGAATCCATTTGCTGCTACTTTTGTTGTGTCTGCTATCTGAGACAAGTCACAGAGGTGAAGGTTGTTAAAATGGCAGTTCAATGATTACCATTGCCATATCATGCATACACTGTTATTGATGAGCTTATTAGTTATCATAGAATGTTCTTTCTTTTTCTTTTTTTAATTTTTTGGGCTCAGTTAGTAGTTTGCACTAGTGGGGAATCTTGAAGGCCATCATGTTTATAATACATAGGAATCCATGGTCAAGTGGGCTGCTACAAAGGATTATTGAAGAGGTCGGGAGATAGGACCTTGACTTTCTAAGGGGATTTAAATTACTAGGTGATGGCTGGGTATTCATTTCCCATCTTTCCCTTATTCATTTTCTATTAAAGGGAGTTTTCTTTGATGGTCATTTTTGGATATTCACCTTGGTTTCTTCATTTTTAACTACTTTTACATATAAAAGTCTAAATTCCTAGGAATTCAAATACATGAAACAAACGGGCTGGGTGTTGGCAATGGGCTGAACTAGCCCATCAGGTTTTAAGCCCAGTTTGCTTCAAGGCTAGTTTGAACAGGTTCTTAATACCCAGGGGCCAGGACCAGGCCTAAGTAGTAAACCCTTTTATTATAAGAGGTTTGGGCCTGGGTTCTACCTCAAACTTGACCGCCCCATTTGATGGTTCACTGTTTATATGCACATGTACAATTTTTCTCTTCTTTTTTTTTTTTTTAAATTTTTTTTATCTACCATGCACATGCAAATGTGCTTATAGAGGGACATTGAGGAGGAATCAATTATTTTACCATAATGAACATTTTGTGAAACCCATATGGATTGGCCAAAATTAGTTTCAATCAAAATCATCCTAGCCCTTGGATTTTGGGCACTTAAAGTTTCAGCCCTCTGTTCAGCCCTCTGATTAATTGTACTTTTTGTTTTTCTGATACATTAACTTTTCTGAACTCTCAAAATTAAGGCGCGGAAATGTCAAACCTTGCTTTTTAACCATGCCCCACCCATCCCAAAATCATTTAGATTTTGTCTAAATTATAACATACATTTTTTCTATTTATTTTTTATTTTACCACTTTCTATTCTTTAAATGGTCTGTTTTGATGTATTTAATTTTTGAGGATTTTACCAAAAAAATAACTTTAAGTGGCCACTGCACAAAACAGGGCACTTTAGCCAGTCGTGCACCAAACAGGGAATTTGTACAGAAAAAGTAACTTTTTTCACCATATATATATATATATATATTTTTTTTTTGTGATCGCATTTAACCTTCATTTTCTGTGTTGAGGGTCGATTACGACCCTTGCTATAACAAGTGAAGGTCACATTCGACTCTGAACAGGCATAACCTCTTCATCTTCTTTCTCGAGTATTAGAATTTTCAATTAAAGAAAGGAATGACTGGAAGATCTAACCTAGTAAATTGCTAATTGGCCCTAAAAATGTTGTTGGTGGGTTGGTCAATTTAAGAAAAGTTCGATCCTTAATAAATGTTGTCAATTGGTTGTACATCATGTGAACTGCTGGTGCCCTGTTCTCTTCCTCATCTCTGGTTTTCTTGTTGGTAGCATCTTTTATTTTAGGCCATTGGTAACTTCTTGTATGGGCATGATTTTACTGGCCCAGAGCACAAATGAGCGTGGATCTTAGCTTTTGAATTGCTCATCCAAGCCATTTTTCCATTTTAGCGAAACTTGTTTCTTCATGATGTTGCACAAAACCATAGCATGTTAGAAATTTGGGTTTGAAATTGCAAGAGCTTTTTTCACGAAGGATCTTTTACGAGAAATTTACAAAAAACGAAAAAAAAAAAAAAAAAAAAACTCTTTAAGTGGCAGATCTTCCAGTCCTTTCTTCCTTCAATCGAAAACTCGAACACTCCAGGAAAGACGAAGATGAAGAGGTAATGCCTGCTCATGGTTAAATGCAACCCTCACTTGTTATAGCGAGGGTCACAATTGACCCTCAACATAGAAAATGAAGGTCAAATGCGATAAAAAAAAAAAAAAAAAAAAGAAAAAGAAAAAGAAAAAAAGGGTGAAGAAAGTTACTTTTTTTGTACGAATTCTTTATTTGGGGCACTACTGGTGCAATGGCCACTTAAAATTATTATTTTGGTAAAATCCTCTTTTTTTTTCTTTTCTAATATATATTAAATAGTATTTGATTTTTTTTTTAACAAACTTTCACTATTTGCAAAACCATTGATAGCTCAATCGTAGGTATCTCCATTCTATAGAAAACAGTCAATGATCAATCTCTAAGTGTAGCAGTGATGGAAAGGGACGTACTGAGTGTGTGTGGATGTCCAAGTATTTACCCCCAAAAAAAAAAAAAAGAACAACTTTCCCTATTTCAATCATTGTCTTAAAATCTTGATTTTTGTTTTTATTAAAGAATGAGGCAATAAATTATAGCAGCATATAGTGCATTATGAGAGTATATGGGTTACATTTCAACCTAATCTAATTAGACCATAACCTGCATCATAATGTCCGGGATGCGCTGATCCCTGGCCTTCCCGTTGAAAGTATTCTGCCGACCAGTAGGGCAACTTAGCGAAAAAGGTTAAAGACCTATAAACCATAAAAATATCATTGGCTCACGGAAACGGAAAAGGTATAAAACTTAATATTTTGGTACTGCATTGTTTTTTAGTGTAATAAGAGGCTTGCCTTTGACCAATCCAATCACTTTCTCACCCACTCCAACTTCTCTTGAATCCTAACATTATTCACGGTTATGTTGGATTTCTTGTTATTCATAACATCGATTAAGATTTCAGGATTAGAATCACTTCATAATCATATTCTCCTAATTCATGTCTAAACCTTTTCATAAGGTCAAACGCACCCACTCTTTCTTCCCTCCTATTCTCAATAGGAACCTCTTTTTTTTAAAGAAAAATACAGTAAAAAATGAGGTATTTCGTAATTGACATAAGACTTGGAACTAATAAATAAACAGCTTATTAAAATTCTTTTGTTGAGATAATAATAAGAAAAAAAATATTTATTAAAATAAATTTAATCTATTTATATTTGTAATACAGAAATTAATTAAAAAAAATCAATCAAAAACATAAGGGGGATATTGATATAAATAAAAAAAAAAAAAAAAGAACTTAGCTCGTTTTTAAGACATTGTGGAGCGTTGCTCAATAACAAATAAATATGAAAAAAAAAACTATAATAATATAATTTTCTTATATTATTCAGTCTTCAGTTCCTAAAAAAAAAAAAAAAGAAAACCATTCAAGTCACTTTTTTATCATAGTATTCAAGTATGCAGGGTGTAAACTCGAACCCAGGGTATGATACTTTTCGGGTCAGGTCCAGTCGAGTCTCTGGTCAAAACATTTATAGCATCACTCTCAAGTCCACAAGGTACAATGAATGAAAGGGATAAAAAACAACTCAACTAGGTGCAGTGGTGTCTCAATGAAACCTTGAAACTTCATTAGGCACATAAAAGAGGAACAAAACAGGATAACAGAAGGACTAATATAAATGCAACTGAATCTTTATTTTCTTTCTTTCCCCGCAATTGTACATTTTTTTCCCCTTTTTGGCAATAAAATTCATACTATACAAATATCAAAATTGTGTGGTTCCTGCAGCATGACCACTCCGTCCTTCTCTCCGTTATCAGTTAGGCTTTCTGCGAAAAGTAAAGCGCACGCTCACATCTTCTCTCTTCAATGGCTTCAATCACGAAATTTTTACACAGTGGTCTAAAGAATGCCAATTTTCTGATTGATTAGTTACAGATGAGAAAACTCTGTTTTAACCAAGTCCTGCAATATGCACCAACCCAATGAAGCAAGCAACAAATGATGTTTGTGATTCATTATTCCACATGAAACATGTTAGGACAAGATCACAACCATACTTACTGCAATAGGTGGAGAACTCATACCCGAAATAACATGAATGTATACTAACAATAGAACGATAACCGACAACGCATATTGAGGACAAGATGCTCCCGTACCTTTGAAGCAAGCACTCCGCATTAGAATTTGAATGGTGTGGCACCAAAATTAGAAAGGGATGACATATGGCAAAGCTATGACATCAGCTGACTCTATCCGCAATGCTTCCCTCCACACCTGCGTCGCTTCGGTGGCAGCATCTGGAGCCGTAGTCTTTGAGTGAATACTATTGCTACTGAACAACCACTCTTGGTCATCAAAATCAGACCATTCTTCCATTTTGGGAATAGAAAGTAGTTGGTTTAGACGTATGGAATCTGGGTGAGGTGGCCTGTTAGATGCTTCACAGCCTACAAGGGGTTCTAAAGGAACCGAAGTCCTCATCGAGATAACTGTTGATGGTTGAACTTTGACTGTGCCGTTTATCTTATGTTCCTTATTGATTTCCCCTTTTCTATAATTTGTCTCTCCCAGTCTTTCAGAAGAACACCCTTCCCTTCTTTCAGAAGAACACCGTATGGAAATATGTGATGACTCAAAATTCTTTCCATTCTCCAAGGGCATTTGGGAGGAAGAAGCTAGTCTTGGTAACTTAGTAGGATGCAAGTCATTCTCTGTAATGAAAAAAACAGGCACACAAAATATGACAACAATTCTAATATTGATTACCATTATTAACAGGGAGAATCATAAATGAAAGGTTAACAATATCACATGATTATTCATTTGGATTAAACCAAACTCAACTTAGAAGTTTATTCAGATGTACCCCAAAACATAATCAGTTTGAATGGGTGGAACACTATTTTCTCAAAACATAACAATCTCAAATGTGGAGTAGATTACCAGCTTGTCCAGACCAATATTAGTGACTGACGATAAATATTTGGTACAGCTTGAATGCCGCATGACATACTAGTGTTTCTTTGTCAAAACCAATTTTGGTAAATGACAATAAAATATTTAGTATAGAAACACATCGTTGTCTCTGATTTCTTCACCGCTGCATAGGCATAACAATCCGTTCCACCACTGTCTAATACCACTGTAAAAGCCGACTTCAGATGCATGTGTTTCCTTCCATCTATTTTGCCTGTGATTAGTGGCTGAATTTTGGTGTGCACATTTTACACCTTAATCCAGATGAAACAGGTTTATCATGTAGATGGAGGCATTCAAAATGACTACTGTGTCAAGGCATTGCTTTCCTCCTCCTGCTCCATTGAAGTTGTTATCGTTTTGACAGCTCCTAAATCCAATAATTTTTAGCAATTTTCTCTATTGGAGTTCCTACTCTTTCAGAGCTTGCTGCTCTGAGATCGATCTTCCTATTCCCTGCTCAGATACTTTTCTTCAGATCGTAACAAACATCCTTCAGATGTATCGTTGTCGTTTTTTTGTACATGTGCTCTCCCTTTCTATTAATTCATGCCATCCTTTTTTCTTTTTTTTTGCCAAATCTGTGATTTGTTTCCTTTCAAAAAAAAAAAAAAAAAAAAACTGTGATTTGTTTGGACATTTTCAATAATATTATCTGCTGTCGTCCTGGTCATTTATGCACATTGCTCTCCTTTGTGTTTGTTATGATTGTATACTAGGATGACAATTGGATGTGAACAGTTTTTTCCTCCACCTTTTCACCTCATCCAGAGAGAAATATTGGATTACTTCAACTTTGCTCCTCATCCAAATAGAGGAAAAATGGAGGTGATCATTGAGGAAAAATAAAAAAAACACAGAGCTGGAGAAAATTGTCCATAGTCCAAATTTGAGTTGTGAATAGTATCCTCTGCCCATTTTCTCAACATCCAAATTGACCTTTTAAGTGTATTTTATTTCTCTTGCTCTATTCCTCTTTTGGTTGGTTGTGACTTGTGACATTGTGTGGGAGATGGGTATTCATTCTTCTTGTCCTTTTGATTGGTAACATAACTTCATCCTACAACCTCAAGGTTGCAATACTAAGCACCTTCCACTGTGCCACAAGCTCTTGTTCCAATGATAGGGGTATTCATTTCTGTTAACAATAAGGTTCCTTGTTTTCTGCTCGGGTATATGTTTTGTTTTCTGTTTTTGGTTCTTCGTTACCTTAAAGCAGCTGCATTTCTCCCTGTCCACACGTACCTCATGTTTGATGTGTACTTGTTGCATTTTTCTTCTTCCAAATGTTTTGCTTGATTGGTTGCCTAAATTTGTTCCGGAGTGGAGTTCTGTGTTTTAAACTCTTAATGCAGTATTTTGGGTTTTGTTTTAAGGAAAGGTATACATCTGTTTTCTGTATTGATTCACTCCCTCAGGTTTGAGTTCTTTGTATTCTATTGTAAATTTTCATTTTTCAGCAGTTTTATTTAATTTTGATTTGCAGTATATTTAAAAAAAAAAAAAAAAAAAACTTTCAGATCATCTGTGAAAGGCAAAAGACACCCACCAAAAAATGGTCTTACCATATGCAAAGCCATTTGTTTCGAAGTCCTTTCTCTTCTTAAGATTTCCCTCAGAGCCAATACTCTTCTCACTGTTGTTGCTGCTGGTAGGAGGAACTGGAGCTTTAATGTTGACTGCATTCATTTGCTCCTTTTGGCTATCTTTTAATTTATCCCATTCTGTAGGTCTATCTTCACATTTCTCTTTCACTTTATCCTTTTCCTTTTCCTTCTCTTTATCCCTCTTTTTATCTTTCTTTTTACTTCTCTTCTCCTCTCTATTTTTGTCCTTGTGTCTATCTCCTCCTCTATCATCTCCTTCCTTGCTTTTCTTGTCTTTATTTTTCTCTTTGCCTTCACTTCTTTGCTGACCAGCACTCTGATCTGTACCATTAATGATTTGACCCATGATGATGTTTTCAGCAGTTCCTCCAACTCCAACACTATCATCCCGTCTTTCTGGTCTTCTATTATCACCTTCCTTCTTTTCTTTCTGTGCAGTCCCTTTCTCCTTCTCCTTCTCCTTCTCCTTCTCCACTGCCCTACCAAGGCTCTCAACTCTTCTTTGATCTGGAGCATTGAACGTGCTCTCAATCCTTCTTTGGATTGGAGCAATGGTTTCCCTGAACACTTGGTTTTCAGCTGGTCTTGCTTCATTTTTGATCCTCTTGCCCAGCTCCTCAGTAAGTTTCGCTTCCATATGACCCACAGCTTTTTTTTTATTCGGAGCATTGAACACGTTCTCACTCCTCCTTTGGACTGAAGCAATGGTTTCCCTAAACACTTGGTTTTCAGCTGGTCTTGCTTCATTTTTGATGCTTTTGCCCTGCTCCTCCATAAGTTTCGTTTCCATATGACCCATAGCTCTTCTCTGATCCGGAGCATTGAACATGCTCTCACTCGTCCGTTGGACTGGAGCATTGGTTTCCCTGAGCATTTGGTTTTCAGCTGGTCTTGCTTCATTTTTGACCCTCTTGCCCAGTTCCTCCGTGAGTTTTGTTTCCATATGATCCACAGCTTGAGAGCTGCTTTCACCCAGCTTCTCTTCATTGCAACCTTCATTTCTTCCTTTGACTGTCCTGTTATCATCTGGTGTACTGTTTTTTTCCTTATCTCTATCTTTTTCTTTCTTCTTGTGTTTATGTTTTTCCTTCCTTTCTTTCTTTTCTTTGTTTTTATCTTTACTTCTCTCCTTGTCCCTTTTCTCTTTATCTTCTCTCTTTTCTTTATCCTTCTTCTCCTTTTTCTGTTTTTTCTCTTTGTGCTTCTCCTGAAAATTACAAAGATTACAATTGAATTAGTAGTCACTGGAAAAGGTCAAATCAAAGAGCTAAAACAATTCACCACACCAGATCCTTCACTTTAAAATGCAAGGAAATCAGAAGAGTTAGGTATAATATTGATGACAACAGAAACAAAGAACGTAATTTTCTTTCCTACAGATGCTTTCTAAGTTAATTTTTTTAAAAAAGCATCAAGCCTATATTAAGATCATGCAGAAACAGATCAATCATCCGATAAGCATATCAAAAAATCAATCACAAAGATGAATTTATTGCATGAATCAAGAAATAAGACCATGAGAAACAGCAACAAAAATTTTCCGCATAGAATTAAGCTATGCAACAAAGAAACTCCTTTTTCTTTTTCAAAAATAAAGGAAACAGGAATGCTTCCCATATCTGATTCTTGGATCCATATGAAAAATGAGGACAGCTTGACAGTTATAATAAGATAAGGAAAAAAGTTCATATAATCAATTGTCATGTCAAAATTTTCATTTTTTTTGGTTCTTATATTCTAACAGCATGAATATTTTATATATTATTTATATAGCTTCATTGTACTTCTTTCCTTGATAGATGCATTATACTATTTATTTTATAACTATAGATGCATTATACTATAAATATACAACTGTTTAATATACAATATAGTTGTACAGATGATTACCCATCTTGGACTTCTCAATAGCAGTCCAATACCGATACCAATATACAGAACGAAAGGGGGGAAATATATGGACGCGTCCATGTTACACACGAGTAATAATGTTTTGATGTGGCCATAGAGGGGCTTCCACAAGTTGGGCTTTTGGATGATGGGCCAAATCCATGTCAAGGCCCATTAGGCCTAAACCAATGGGCCAGCAGAAGGCCTATTTAGCCCAACAGTTAATCGCAAGAGGCCCAAACCCAAATAGTTGAGCAGGAGATTCATTGGGTCCTAGCACTACTAATTAGAAGATATTTTTATTTCTTGTTATGTTTAGAATCCTAGACAACTAAGTGTCTCATCTTGAGTAGTCAACTTCTTGTTGCTGTACTTTTAGGATAAGAGAGATTGAAACTATCTAGATTAGTTATCATTTAGGATTTGGCAGCCAAGGTTGAGGAGGGGAAGGATAAGCCACTTCGTGTGTGAGACTATCCTTTAAGGGCTATATAAATGAATGTTCCTCTCCTCTCAAGTAGTGAATGAATGAGAATCTTGTGCTCTCTCACTATTTGATATTGAATGTCTGTTGGTGCGAGACAGACATGTGAAACATGATTGTTTCTTTAAGCTTCAACTTGGAGAGTGATTATTGATTACTTTTCCTCTTCCTGCATCATGTTTCTCTTAAGAAGTCAGCAGTGAGGAAAACCTCAAATGAAATTACCACCCTACATCAATACATGGACTGAAATTATCACCCTACATCATCGATACATGGAAAATAATAATACAAGCGGCTAGGAAAGGGTACTTTAGGATAGCAAAATTTTTTTTTGAAATGTTAGGATGGCAAAAAATTCTTGAGTAAAAAGAGATATGACAAACAAAATAATAATAATAATAAACAATAATAACTCCAAATCGAAATTGCTTCCTAAGTTCAAAGTCCAGAAAACCACAATGCAATCACATTGTAAGATGGCATCACCATGAAGAACATGTGTTACTATCATAAATCAATTTTGTCTTATCCACGGATGCCCTTTAGGAAAAATAAGCAAAAGGAATCCTAAACGAGAAAATTGCAGCAAACAAATGGAGCTTGTATAATAGAGCATTGGGTAATCTAAGTTTCAAGAGTACAATAAAGGTATCAAAATGAAATATGGGTACAAAGCTCCTAGCTGGGGAACCTAAAACATTAGGATCTTTTAAATGTAAATATTGTTCAAGTTTTGTAAGTAGATATTTTTTTAGCAATACTAGTGCTCAGGATTTGTGGATTCAGAAGCATACATGATTCAGTTCAAAAGATTGATAATGTCATACACTGCCATGGGCTATTACAGATTATACAGCTGGAGGTATAATGGTCCCACATTACATATTTGTAAGATTTAGCATGCAAAACATTCATAATGAGAAATACAAAACTTCTCTTCTGAAATTAACACCATCTGAAATTATCAAAGAAAATTATATAGGTGGAATGCAAACATTAAACATCCTAGTAAAATATTATAAAAAACCAATGGTAAATGAACAAGATGAAATGTGAAATTTAGATAGCTTAGAAACCCACATGAGATAGGGAGAGAGGGAGAGGGAGAGGGAGAGGGAGGGAGGAAAAACTCTTGAGTTTTGTGTCAGAATCCACTTAGTATTGGAAAATAATTTGGAGTAGGAAGTTTTGACACACATACCAACCATTTAGGGGAAATAATGTGACACAGCTCAAAATATAGTAATATACACTCTTGCTGATTCGTGCAATGGTAAAAGTCTTGAGTGCCATGCATGATAATGCAAGCTCAAGACCTGCGAGCAACCACTTTGTGCGAAATTGCAAAAGGTTAGGTCTGTCTCCAGTCTATACCCTCCCAGGACCTTACTTCGTTGGGACCTAATGCAGCTCAGGTAGGGAAGAATGGCCAATGGGCTACTTTCTAAGTCAAAGGCTTATGGATAGTGATCCATAGGATCGAACTGTCTTGGTCTCAAACCACAGACACACAACCAAGAGAAAATTCTACAGAGAAATTTTATTAATCAATAGAACTTGTCCCTAAAGAGGGATTGCAATCCTTTATATAGACTCATACTCTAATCTATTCTTGGAAACAATTCTAAATGAAATAAAACTCTAAACCAAGGAGGATAAAACTTTCTTAGTAATCTCTTAAATTTAGCTATTACTAAAAATGGGAAAAGCCTTGCACGTTCTGAAGATCTTCTCTTTATGGGCTTTAAGTGGGATTGGGCCCAGTGGCTGGCCAATCTACCAACACAGTGCGAGTACGGAAGAATAGCCAATAGGCTACTCTCCCAGCTAAAGGCTTAGGAATAGGGTTCCAAAGGATCGAACTGTCTTAATCTCACACCACAGAAACACAATCGAGAGAAAACTCTACAGAGAAATTTTATTAATCAATAGAATTTGTCCCTAAAAAGGGATTACAATCCTTTATATAGACTCATACTCTAATCCATTCTTGGAAACAATTATAATTGAAATAAATCTCTAAATCAAAGAAGATAAAACTTTCTAGTTAATTTCTAAAATTTAGCTATTACTAAAAATGGGAAAAGTCTTGCACGTTCTTAAGATCTTCTCTTTATGGGCTTTTAGTGGGCTTGGGCCCAGTGGCTGGCCAATCATGGATCTGGCATGCATTAGGACCTGCACTGGGTAATGACCTTTTTTGATACTCTTGTTGCTTGGATGCCATTTCAAGAAGCCAAGGAGACAACTACTCCACCACTCCAAATTAATGCATTGTAGTTCAAAAAATCTGATTCCAAGTAGCAAGATCTCAAAATTGCAATGAAAGCCAACTTAAGAATATATATAATCTCCCTTCCCACCATGAGAGAGAGAGAGAGAGAGCTGATTTTTTACTCCATCCTTCGCCCAAAACATTGTGGCTCAGCCCAGTAACAAATTGACTCAATGAGTTTTCCAACATTTGGCCTTAATATCTATACCATCGAAATCCAATCAAGCTGATTTTTTTTTAGTCCATCCATCATTCAGGAAGAGACCTAGTGTGGTGCTGTTGAGGGGTTACGATTGATCATAGGGCGGCCAGGTGGGACCCATATACTAGGTCATTCCTTGCTTGGGGGACCTTAAACATTTTGATTTGGTGTAAAAGGTGCACACCATAGGGAAGCTAAAACTCATCCATTTCGAGGCCGCCTTAACACCCCCCCCCCCCCCCTCCCTATCACCCTGCCCCTCTTCTCTCTTTCTTTCCCTCCCTCCCTCTCACACTACCCTCCCACAAACTCACCATAATTTGAAATTAATTTAACTGTTACACAAAGTTGGAATTCCAAGATATTGATGCCTGTAAAACCATCTAAATTTGAGTACCGAAGTTCAACATGTTTGGCCAGTGTCACGAAGTTCAGTTCATTTTGGCCGAAATTTCTGAATAACTTCAGTTTGTCCGCTCTACAAAAACGAACAAGACCGTGTAATTATTCGTCACATAATTCGTTCCAATTCATTCGATTCAGTCCGAATTTTATGATTTTGGCCAATTTGTCTGATTCGTCCAATTATTCGCCCCAGCATGTAGGTTCGCTTTAAAATAGAAAAAATGAAAATTGTGAAGGGGCTAACCATTTTTTTTTATTTTACTTAGAAGTAAAACTTAAAAAAACATTTTTGGCCTTTTGGCTTAGATAAATTAGTGGGCTCCACTCTGGAGCCACCCATCTAATAAAAACTAAATAACTATATGGGCCCTAGCACCCTAATCAAATTTTCTTCCAATAAAAAGCATTTTATCCTGAAAAAGCTAGCCAAGTTTCACTCTAATATGAAAAAGCTCATCAAATATAAATTGACATATTGCATTGATTTAGTATAATAAATTAGATGTATTATCTATTATTTTTTAATTTCACTATACATAATAATTTTTTCCGAAATATTTCACTGAAATTTCTGAATCTGCCGAAACATTTCATTTGGCGGCCAAACTGAAATGGCGTCCAAACCGAATTTCATAACATTGGGTTAGGCCCAACTATATCTATCAATCAGATCCTCCACTTCCCTCACCCCTAGTCTCTACACATGAAATTCGATCACGGGACTAAAATAGGTGACAAGCGACCCCCATGTAGATTGAAACCCAACCCAATTTAGCACTCATCTGGGTTGCGGACACTGTTTGATTTTACATTGAAAATCATTTATCATTTCTCAACCTTGACTTTGAAGCCTTAATCAAGGTTTGAAAACTCAAAACTCATGCTTGACTCGTCGAACCCAAAAAAAAAAAAAAATTGACTCAGAAGTCAACATAGCAAGTATCGACTCATATTTTTTATTTAGTTATTTTAAAATATTTAAAATAATTCTAGGAACAAAGTCTAGCCAACAAATGACGTGTATATCTCTAGTGTGCTGCTTGGATATTAGGATCATTTAGCAAACCGTGCAACTGGGTGGTAAGTTTTCTTGCTAATGTGACAACAGCCCAATCAGTAGAACCCATCATGGATACGTTTGCTTTGTTAATTAATTTGAAGCTTAAAACAGATCATTAATAAATCCAATAACATCATTTATATACACATGAAAATTATTCTTTTTTCTTTCTTTGTTTTTTTTTTTTTTTTTGTAAATCTCTTTCATGGAATTACAACACCACCATCATTTCACATCAATTAGCATTTAATAATTCAATACCATCAATTTATACAATGCAGCTCATGCAAGACTACCATGCTACACCACCATCTGATCATAAATGAAAAGCTCTAGTTGCTACATTCCTAATGTAGATGGGATGAAAGAAAGAGATTTACAAATTTTTATGTCAGTAATGGGAAGAAAAAGAAAAGAAAAGAAAGACAAAGAGGCAGGAAATAATGCAGAGGAGGTGCCAGGTCTCCAGTATCCAGTCATCTGTCACCAGGTTGGTTGTCGTCCCTCTAATCGTAAAGGGCCACAAAGAAACCTTTATAAAAAAAAAAAAATAACTAACTTGATCTATCTATATGAATTAACTCATCCAAACCATGAATGACTCAGCCGAGTCATATTCCAAACAAAAAGATCATGGAAAAGGTCCTAACCTCCCACCTCACTTGACTCTGCGAAGCCAGCAAGTCACCAAATTACTCGGATAAGTCAAGCCGAGTTAAGGACATTCTTCTATATATACTAATGACCCTCTGTTCTTTATGTGGCCCTTGCAAAAAAATAAAAACCCGAGGTGACTCAGTTGAGGTACAAGTCGACTATGCTGAGGTACAAGTTGACTATGCGAGTTTTTCAATTTGGCATTATAATCTTAGGACATTTGATTTTTAGTTTTCCCTTCCCATCCTGAAAAAAAAAATACCTCCCCTTGAATATCTTAATATCTAAGACCTTTTGAAATCCAGAGAAACTGAGTTTTAGTTTTCCTTCCCCCATACCGACATCAAAAATAAAAATAAAAAGGAAAAAAGTCCTCCCCTCAACAGATTCCCATGTGGACAGGACCCCACAATGGTGTTGTGCGGTTTTATTATGGACCCCATGAATTTGCTGTTACAGCTCTGGAGTCTAAATTCTAGAGTTCATAAAATTATATTGTGAAGCAGAGCATTCCATTTTTATTGTGCAGCCATCGCCACAACTGATTTGGAGTATGATTATTACCGAGACCGTGATATTCAATTAGGCATCATAGACTCGTAGTCACTGCAAAAGTCGCTAATATTGTTTTCTAAGAAGCGTTTAGATGGTTAGAGTTGACTTTCAGATCACTAATAATTTAATTAATCAAAATTATGAGAGTAAGCTATATAGAAGCTATTTATTGGGATCAGCAGAAAAAATTAATTATATTGATCTTCAATCCATAACCTCCAAATATTATGCTGCAATAAAGCCCTGAGAAACAGATCTAGAAAAAAAAATACAAATATATTCAATAAAAAGGCAATATTATGATAAATGCCCCTGGTTATCAGTATTACTGAAGCAAAAATACAACCAATTAAACGTAGAGGAATTAAGCATCTTATTTTAAAGACCTGAATTAAGGCAACAATCAGATAGGAATGAGCAAAAACCAAGAAACCAGCACCATGAAGCATGCAATGGCCATAAATAACAAATTCAGGCTCTTAACATAAGGAAAGAAGCAAAACCTTTTGTAGAAATTCTATATCGTCATTCCTAGCCTCCTTTTCATATCCTGGTGGAGGAAACGGAAAGCAGCGAGACATTGCACGGTATACTGGACCAGAACACGCTCTTCACTTAGACTCCAATACCTCTGTTCCAAGAAGGAAACGAACCATAAACTGCGCTCCTGTCCATGCACCATGTCCCCACTCTCATTTCCACCTCCAAGATTATTCCATGACCATCTAACTTTATCAATACCACGATCTGATCCTCTTGGCACAGCAGAGAGCAGCAACTATGCGCAGAGAGCAGCAACTATGCAAATTCAGCTGAAATCCGACCCAAAGCAATCTCTATTAACAAACCCAAAAGGTCAAATCTACAGAAATGCACCACCGAACTCTACCCCAGTAGATGTCAGATAAAGAAAACCCTAGAATGACAATGGTCCTACCCTACAGATTTATCTTTAAGTTAAGCCAGACGGTGTCTTGGGAAAGGATGCTTTGCCACAATCCACTCTCCTGACTTCTCAACAGGCCAACAGATTAGCATCACGCGGGACTTATCAGCAGAACCCAAAACTGGAATACGCAAACTGGGCATCTCCCAATGCTTAAAAACCAACAAAGACCAGCGATTCGGAAAGACCCAAAATCACAAAACTCAAATACCCAGAACTGCAAACCAGCAGAAACTCAAATTACTGCAATTCCAACAACTCACAGAGATTTTAAAGTGCAGTCCTCTTCCATATCCCAAAAAAAAAAAAAAATGTTTTTTTTTCTTCTCAACAATCTAACAATACGAGCTACTGATTCAGTAGCGATCCTGGCTTCCTGAATGATTCGAACTGCCACCCATCATCTGCAATCAGGCGATCTCGATCTCAAAAGCTGCATACTCATCTGCAAACAGGGCAATTTGTACCAACGATAAGATTCCGATCCCAATCGGATTAGCAGTAAAACGAGATATTGCCGCCTGTAGAGGAGGATCCGACCAAACCCTACAAACCCCAATTGCAAAAATAGTCACCTGATCACAAAAATCGGATACTCCTCTCTTGCACAGCAATCTCTACGGACCGCGAGATTGTGATCCTAACCCTGATAGCTGAAGAACACAAAATTGCCGCCTGCAGAGTGAGGATAAGGCCAAAACCTAGAAACCCCAATTGCAGAAATAGCACGAATCAAAAAACCCAACAGGCAAAAACCCAAATCAGAATCTCCCGTGAGAGCTCAGCGAAGATGATAAAAAATGCCGCCTTTGCACCCAAAATGATGAGAATCGATGAAAGGTAGAGAGGGGTATTTTGTACCTTGTCCGCTACAAAATTCGCATTGTAGAAGGACAAGATCCCCCTTAGAAATCCTCAGATGTAGAGAAGAGAAAGAGAAAAAGGAGGATCGAATACGAAGAAAGCTCTTTTCTTTCTCTCTCTCTCTTTCTTTCTGCGTATGTGTATCTGTGACTTGTTTGTGTTTCCGGATTTCGCTTTCAGACCCTGAAATTCAAGGTTTTGTTTGGAAGCTGGACGGGATTTCTTGTTCTCTTTTCTCTTCTATCTCTCTGTGATCAAACCCACAAAAGGGCAAGAGAGGGGCTATGATGAATGGGGGTTGGGTATTTATAAACAAATGGAAGGGTAATATTGGGAAAAGGAAGAAGAGAGGAATCCAGTAATCGACTGTGATAGAAGGGGGTTCGACAGAGTATGCCGCTCGTGTGCAATCTCTATTCCTCATCTTGGTTTTTGTTTTCCATCAAATAAGTAACAGCCCCACAACCACAAGGGAGGCGCCTAGGGTTTCAAATGGAATGTGATTGGCGGCCAAGCTGAGGACATGTTTGGTTGTGGGCATTTGGAAATATTCTGTTTGAAGCATTTGAAGAATTTCAAATATTAGACCCTAATTTATTTATTTGGTGTGAAAATTTGATTTTAGGATAATTTTAGATGCTCAAGCCCTCTCTAGCATTTGAAATGCTGAAATTATGAAAATTCATAAAACTAAAAGTGTATTTTTGGACTGGAATTCTGAATTTTTACATCAAACAAAATATCTGGAATGCTTAGGCTTGTTTGGTTAGAGACATTTCTGATAAGGAATTCTACTTGTAGGAGATTTACGGCATGACGTGACATCTTATCGCCTGAGCATTCCTAATGCTCTTTGTTGTAAGAATGCAGAATTTCAAATCACATGAAAAGGCACTTTTAGCTTTATGAATTTCCAAAATTTCAGCATTTGGAATGCTTAGGGGGGGTTAAGCATTTAGGCCATGTTTCTTTAGTGGATTTTCTGTCAAGAATTCACCATGTTCTGTTCCCTAAAATTTCTAAATTCTATGTTTCTTCACTAGCATTTATGGATTCCAACCACACTAAAGGTCTCTTTTAACTTTTAGGAATCCAGAAATTCCGCTTCATTTGTATTTTGGTGGAATTCCTAGATACTCAAGCCGAAAGGAGCATCCAGGAATTTCACTATGTCTGAGAATTCCAACAAAGAAACATGCCCTTAGAATTCTACTTCAGAAGAGCAGCATTTTTTGTTGGTGCTATTTGTGATGTATTTTTTTTTATCCTTGATTGAGAAGAGCAGCATTTTTTGTTTGAGTGCAATCGCAGAAACATACATGTTCAACCCCGCCTTTGCTAATCTAAGCCATTCATTTATGGTTTGATTTTTGCAATGTGTAATGCCATAATTTCTCTTTCGGTTAATCCAATTGGCGATGCAAAAGGGCAATCACAGCCAGTAGTCCACATTTTACTCTAAAGAATCAGACAGTGATGCATTTAGAATTCTCATAATTCTCCTAAACAAACGGGTCCTAAGTGGAATTTTAAAATGTCCATGCTGGTGGGAGCATTAAGAATCTAAAATCATAAGAATTTTGCTATTCAAAAGTGGCGATTCACATGGCTAGTTCAACTGATTCTCACCCTTCAAAGTAAATCAAATAGAGAACTTAGAATTTCCATAACTAGCATCTGAATTCCCAACAGAAATGCTGTCAACCAAACAGATACTAATACTAGACGTAAACCATTATTGTCGCTGACATTATTTTCAAGGTGGTTTGGTTTGTGATTTAGAAGACTCTTCTTTTTCAATTATCTCTTTAGTCTTTTCTATTTTCGTTAAACTTTAGTGTCATGTAGTTAATCGTGTGATTTAGCACTAACGAGGTCTCAAATTGCGACAAATAAACTATAACTAGTAAAACATGTTATGTCCATAAAAAAGTAAATAAATTTTTTAAAAAGTATTATAAATTTAAAATATGATATTTTCTGCTTAAATTATATCAAGATAGGAAATTTCATAATAAATTTAAGAATTTCTCTTTTCTTTCAATTATCGATCTCTTTAGTCTTTACTATTTTGTTGAGGTTTGTGAATAACATATAGGATGAGTAAGGGGTTCTATGAATAACATATAGAATGAATAACGACCCAAATACATATACGGAAAAATATTATCCCATATATGTCTCATTCATTTTATTTGCGTGCAAGCAAAAGCACGTATAAGATTGATTGATAATGAAAAAAATAAATAAATAAAGGAGAAACATCAAGATCACAAATATCTATTGTTGGCCAAGCTCTAGAGAGTAAATCAGTTTTAGTGTCGACCAAGCATGGACTATGGTATAAAAACTATGGTAAATCAGTTCTAGTAATGGGACCCACGTTGTAATTTATAAAAAGACTGGGCTGCACATACCATGATTTATAAAGCTGGGTCCCATGTACCAAAATTCTAAAGGTGAGCCCCATGTTGCAAATTGTAGAGGGTGGGCCCAGCATAGCACAATTGCTAAAAGTGGGCCCCACATATTTTCTTGACGAGCCCCACATGTTAATTTATAAAAGGTGGGTCCACATACCATAATTTCAATAGTGAGCCCTGTGTAATTTCTAAATGCAGCCCCACATTTTTTTATTCCCAAAAGGTAGGTTCCCACGTTGTAACATAACATGCATTGTTCAAGGTATATAGGCTCTTAAAAACCCATACGTATTTTTAAAACGTGAATGCAATTGGCCTGGATCAAATCCTTGGAATTGAACATGCAAGGATCCGGACTTTGGTTTGAATTTTTCGATCTTGAATGCTTGGATCAGCATTTAGATCAAACTAGGATAAGAAATATATTTCATGCTGGCCTTATTCAGAATAAGAGATTCAAATACTCATATAATTGGATATCCCTGTACAACCCTATTGATAGGTCCCCTGTATGTAGAGATGAAGGATAGTTGAGTAAGTGGGCTGGGTAAGTGGATCCCATCTAGGTAAAATTAAGATGCCTGCGACATCCATTTAGGGAATCACAAACGCTTAAATTGAAATGATGAATAAAAACTATTATGGATGATGTGGTTGGAGAGAGAGTTGGCTCCTTCTTTTCTTCAAAAAGTACAGCTTTGAGTTTTAATAATTCACATAAGAAAAGACTCCACCCGTGTAAATATTAGGATTGCAAACAAAATGATTTCGGGTTGAAACCATACGTCAAAATTATACTGGACTTGGATCTAGACCCGAACCTATTTTGTTGGTTCCAAACCTGATTTTGATAGGAAAACATGGATTCGGTTTCGGAACCGGGTCCACATAGATGATTGGAATGTAGTTTCAAAATCGGTTCTAATTTCTCTTCATTTTTTAATTTCTTTCTTAAAATAGGCATATCATTTAACTTATAATAGTGTATCAAGTCTACTATCTCCAATATTATACAAAAAATTTGTAAAAATAAAGTTAATTTTGATGTACAATTTGCAATATCAAAAACTTGTATGTCGGGTCCACAGGTCGGAACCTATATGAATCCAAAATCGGTCTCATTTATCAATTGGAACTTAAATTGGGCTGAACCCATTTATGTATCGGAACTTAAAATAGGTTGCAGACCCGAATGTTTACGGATCGAAGCTTTCGGGTAATCGGGTACCCGTTTTCAACCATAGTAAATATCTCTCAACAAAAGTTATTTGAATTCTATATTTTTGCTGTTACTTTTAGACCCTTTTTTCAAATAACTTCTCTGTTTTTTGTTTTTTTTTTTTGCCCTACGCGACACAAGGAGGGGTGACAAATAAGCTGAATTGAGTAAAAAAGGGTAGGGTTGATTAGGAGGTGTTTATAGGTTGAATCCCAACCGGTAGTCTACTCTTTTTTTTTTTTAATAGGTCAAATAAGCTCAACCAAAATTTGATGGGGTCAACGCAACCTAACCCGATCCACATAACTCACAACAGAAGAAAAGAGAATAAGAGGAAAAGGTGTATTGATCATAGGCTCTCTATTACGCTCATCTTCAACATCCAAGCTAGACATAAATTATCATAACACAAGACCCTTCAACGTCAAGAAAACAGTTGATAAAGGAGAAGAGGCATATTAATAGTGCAATCTCTCAGACTCTCACTATACCTGCAAGAGGATTGAAAACACCATTGGTAAACAGCGCCCACCAATAGTATGAAGCCAAGGTTTTGAGATCTTTTTCTCCTTATTATTAGGTCTTTGTTATTTCAAAGGGATGAAAATGGGTATTTGAATACTTTCTCGTAATGTAATATTTATTGTAATATATAGCTTGAGAATACTTTCTTCAAAGAAAAAGAACAAAAAGAGGAAGACAACTAGGCGGTTTGAGTGAAGGTTTTAAGAACTTTTCTGGAGTCAGACAAGTCATGAAGGTCAACCGAACTCCACCATTTTGCTATAGATCGAGTTTACTGACCCATTGACACTGAGTTGTATAGAATACGGGGTTTTACATGGATCAGATGCATGCAGGTTCGTCGTGGTTTCAACGTACAAAACTTGAAATAATCAAAGTCACTGTCACACCTGCTATATTCATAGTCTACCATCAGTTTGATTATGAGCAAAACACATGTCTAAAATTTATTTTTCATATTTTGATTGTCTAGTGAGAACGGCCAGTTACTTGAAGTTCTTACTTGGCTGTCGAGAGTTAGAAAGTTAGAACTCTGAGTACACTACCTCTTTGCACTTGTGTGAGTTTTCTTACTAGTTGTGTAGGCTTCTTTGCCACTTATGTGTGCCTTTTTTCTCACTTGTGCGGGCTCTCTCTTAGGTCCCAACCCCCTTGGTTTGGGGTGTGTATGTTTATATGTATATGTATATATATATATATATATTTGATTATTGACTATTGACTTGACTATATTTGTGGTAGGTCCAACTCAAACTACGAGGGCCTAGGTTTTTTGGGGTGTTTTCGACTGAAATCTCTCACAGCAATGTAAGTCCTACCTCTTTTGAATACTTCAATGTTTTTCATTTTTGGATGGTGAGAATTTACAGTATTGATCGCGTGCACTGCCACTTTTAGACTGAATAATTCCAAAAATCATACATTCTAAAATACTAAACGTCCCTTATGATTTTGAAATTTCACTTGGGAATTCAACATCTGGGAAATTTACAATTCTCCCAACAAAAATAACTCTACAATGCTTGAAATCAAATGGGCCTTAATCAGATTAAAAAAGAAAACATGATAGCCATTCGATTTTTAGATATAGACCCCACTAGACAATTTATAGGAATATAACTAAGGTTACAAATGGGTATCCGATTCCCCGAAAGTTTCAACCAGAAAAAACCTGGGCCCGGGACCTATTTTAGGTTTTGATTCATAAACGGGTCTAGGTCCAGAACCCAATTAAGGTTTCGATTGATAAACGGGTCCGGTTTTAAATCCATATAGGTTCCGACCGGTGGATCGGGACTCAGTATATGGGACTTTGATATTTCAAGCTGTACCTCAAAATAAAATTTTTGGATATTTTCATATATAATACTGGAGGCAGTAGATTTAATGTGTTATAAGTTGAATGATATATTTATTTTAAGAAAAAAATAAAAAAAATGAAGAGAAGTTAGAACTGGTTTTGAAACTTGATCCAATCCGCTAAGTGGACACGATTCCTAATTTGAATTTTTCTAGAGGAACAGGTTTGGAACTAACAAAAAAATAAAAATAAAAATAAATTCTGAGTAAAAACCAGATCCAAAACTTTTTTTTTTGGGTAGAACATATCCAAAAACTTAGAAACGGGTCACTAAGCAGTATGGTCCCAGTTTGCAACCCTAAAAATATAACCCCAGTAATCCAAGGCAGCGAAGATATTTTGGTGCTGCATCACACCACGGATTTCTCGTCTCGAAGCCTTTAAATTCCCACTTCGACACATCTATCCTCATCTCCTTTTCCTCATAAACCCTAACCTTAAACCCTAGCCGCTCTCTCTCTCATTTTTCTCTCCCTTTCGCCGCGCTTCTAGTTTCCAGAGTAAGATCTCCTCTCTATCTTCTGTCGCTTGATCAATCATTCTGATTGTTTCTCTCTATCTTCTCTTGCTTGATCAATCATTACTGATCGTTTATCATTTTTCGCTTGCCCCTGTGTCTTATTTCTATGATACTTGCGTTATGGATTTCTTTTTCAACTTGTGGCATATGAAATGGATTCTGGATCGGTTTCTGTCTAGGTAGATGTCATTTCCTCGTTTTTAATCGATGAAGAATCGACCACTGCATGTTTTTGTACTATGTTGTAGGTTGCTAACTCGAGATTTGGCCTTGTGGGGGCTCTTAGATAGCTCAATATCTGGCCAGAGAATGCCCTATATCTGTTTATATGTGGCTTATTCACCGATTCAACGCAGTCAATACATAAAGATGTTTTTTTTGAGTGTCATGAGTTTCTATGTTGCCTGAAATGAAGTGAGGGAATAAATCTACACAAAATCTATATGTCTTTCATATTCTTTAATTCATATTCCCAACCCCAAGGGGCAGCACAGTTGGTGTACCACGGTTTGCACCGGGGAGGGGCTAAAGGGGAGTTTACCCGGCTTCCTTATGGGCCTGGAGAGATTAGTCCAGCCCAATGGGTTGGGAAGCCTTTGATAGCAAAAAAAAATAAAAATAAAAAAAATAAAAATAAAAATTTCAGTCTTACATGTACTTGCAGTCATAATCCTGTTTTAATGGTACGAATGCTTATTACCATTTAGAAGAAAAAGTTTGTGCAATAATTTCAGTTTCCTGGGAATGGTGTTTTGCATTTTAACTATGATTGATGAATGACTGCCCGATTGAGGTTACTGTTATGGTTCATTTAACTGGAGAAATTCCTAAATGTGACCCTTGTCATATGATAGGCGGCGTAATCACCACCACCACCACCACCACTACCATCTGCATATCCATCAGCTTCTCTTTGCAAGGTTCCTTTTTTATTGGATTTTCTTTTTTTTGTTTCTTCTATATTCTTTTTTTAATCTTGTCCATGTGGAGTTTCAGTCCTTCAAAGATGAATGAAAATTGGCTGCTGGGGGAAAGATCTTACCTTTTGTTTCAGTGGCTTAATCACTCTCATAAAGCTTATGTTTTGCATTTTGTTTTGGTGGCTGGATCAGCTGTCTTCAGACTTTCTGTTCTACAGTTTGTCTCGTCAAAATTTCATCAAAAGTGGCAGAGCAACTTGAAAAGCTCTATAGAGATTTATTTTATTTTTGAATTGTGGATTTGGAGGGTTTTCCTTTGAGACTTAATACAGGAGAGGAACATAGTGTATGTTGTCAAGGCAGGGGCGATAGCAAACAAAGCGAATATGTGGTGGGAAAGTAAGCTTTACGCCAAATGGCCATGCCATTTTGGAGGAGTGAGGAAACCTTTGTGGAGGAAAGTAATCAAAGCAAATATGTGGGTGGGAGAAGGGAGGTGGTCCTCGAATTAGGTGCTGCAAAGGATTTAAAAGGGATATTCTTGGTTACATTAAATCCTTGTTCATTTTTAGTGGACACTTGATAGGGAAAAACTTAACAAGAACCATTATGTCCAAGCTTGTATACGTAAACTCAAGCAAAGAAAGCCTTTATTAAAGATTGTTTGGAATTTTTTTGGGGGAAGGGTATATTTGGAATGAGAATATAGGTGAATATTTGAGGGGAAGTTGATCTTTGAAAGAATGCACTTGATTGTTTTTTTTTTTTATTTGAGCGGGGTCTAAAATTGAAAGAGTTTTGTGACTGACTTTTCTCGTAGCTTAGAACTCACTCATTTCCACAGATGTCAAAAGTTTCCATTGTAGTGCTGATATCCTCTGCTATTGGGATCTGATAAGATGAATGTTGCTGGTTGATTCCATATGTAATCTGGACCCATTTGAAATGGGTGAATTGTCAGAAATCATGAGTTGGAAAGCTTGTGTGGCAGGGGTTGGGGATTTCAATAGGGCTGAAGTTATTGGCATTAACCCCAAAAAATTGGCTTAAATTATCAAATCGACATTTAAAGGTTTAGTGACGATATAAGAAAGAAGCGGCAATGCTCTTTTAACAGAGACTCAATGCTTGGTTGTACTTAATTTTATGCATTTGCAGGTTTATGTGCATCCTGAGTAATCAGGAGCTGTGATTTTCATCCGGCCTACTTTTTAACAGCTGCCTTGTTGGGGTTTTTTTTTTTTGACAGTCTGCACATATTTGTGGAACGCAAAACTAACATTAGAATAGTTTTTCTACAGGTTTTGAAAAGATAAAGCAGTGATATGGCATTTTGTAGTAGAATGGGAAGTCTCATCAAGAAGAGCATA
This sequence comes from Persea americana, assembly GCA_029852735.1. NCBI lineage: Eukaryota > Viridiplantae > Streptophyta > Magnoliopsida > Laurales > Lauraceae > Persea > Persea americana. The sequence goes on from CM056810.1 coordinate 92,104,972, forward strand.
TCCTCAACTGCTATGTCTAGAGAGCCACTTCCGGTGACATCAATGTTTAATGCTATTCGCTGTATGTCTACTAAGCTTTTCATTGGAGGTAATGGATCAGCTTCTCTTTTCTATTTCGTGTACTTTAGACCTTTACGAACTGCCATGTGCTTCTGATTAAATTCTCTTGTACATTATTTTTCCTTTAGGTCTTTCATATGGGACTGATGACCAATCTCTTAGAGAAGCATTCTCGAGCTTTGGTGATGTGACTGAAGGTGAGTTTTGTATTTGTTTTGATGATTCTTTAATAGTTCCATGATAGAAGATGGTATTTGACGGGAGAAATATGCGCTTTTGTTTTTGCCAGAGAGAGATAGAGAGATATGTGCGTTTGTTTTTGTGTGGGAGGGGGGGAGGGAGATGTGGTTGGGCCAATTTCTTGCTCTACCCTAAGCCTCAATGGGACCTCCCTACATTGGGTCTGTTTGGGTAATTCACTTGTAAAGTGAATTGAAGTGAAGGGCTACATTGGGCCTGTTTGGGTAATTCACTTGTAAAGTGAATTGAAGTGAATGGTCAATTTAAGAGACGAAAAAAGAAGAGGGGTCATATAAAAAAGTAGCAAATTTAAAAAATCACCTTTCTTAAAAAGAAAGTAAAAAAAAGTATCTCTCAGGCTTCACTTTTTTACCTACCCAAAAAAAGTAAAAAAGGTGCCTTCTTATGCCACAAATGACAAAACACCAAGAAGGTGAATTTTGAAATTTGGTATTTTATGATTTGACCCCTTTTCATGTCTCTCAATTTAAACATGCACTTCAATTCACTTTACAAGTGAATTACCGAAACAAATGTTTTTCCCAACCCTAATTTGTAGTGGGACCATCTCTCTTGTTAGTCATTTATGTAGGGGATGTAATCATCCCAGGTCTGGAGCAAGACCAGATTATAGTCGGATCCGGATCCCTTTTTATAAAGGATGATCGGTCTCTGGATCTGATACAGTTTCTATATTTTGGATCCGAATTTAGTGTGAACTAAAAATCATAGATTCTTGAGTGAGAAATGCTTGGATCCAGTTTCAGATTTGGAAAGCCGTTGACAACCTTTTATGCATCAAGGTGTGTCACACGTGGGAAGTTGATGCAGGCTGCGTGGAATTGCCGAATGCCGTGTCCACAAACATTATAATATGTCTCCGTAGAGACTTCAACACGAGGAAGAACCTTTGGGTGGTAGGAAACTTACGATAATATTATTCTAATAATCAAGGTCTGAGAATTCCTTCTACAATGCAATATAAATAGGAAAAGCAATATTAGGGACCAAGAAACCTAAGATATCCTTGGATATAGAAAAAAAAAGAAGAAACTAATAACACGTAATTGAAAAAAAAATCCTAAACTATTTTGGGTTGTCCCGCACTTGTGCTCATTCATTCTACATCAGAACTGCACTCATGACCAAGTTGCAGTGCCCCCACTCCGATGTAGTATCTCAGAAAAGGGTGTCTCCTGCTAGGGGAGCAGATCATCAACTTCAACGTACTGATGATTGCACTTGGTTTAGTATTGCCGGAACAATATATATTAGGACACTCTTTTGAATATTGTAAATGATGAATCATTGGGTCCACACCTCATCAAGTGTATGGTCCGACAATGTAGATGGGGTCCTGTTTTTGTTGATCCATAGAATTGTCAGCGAGTGGCACCATGGATGAATACTTTCGCAAGAATCTTCCTGTAAAATGTTGACCTGTTGAAAGGAATATGGTTGATAGTACAGGCACATCACAGATGGTTTGTCTCTAGGAAATTTGTGGGGGGCCTTTAGTTGATAATGGCACTTATAAGATCAACATTATGTATTCCTTAAGGTCACGATTGGCAATAAAATCCTCGGGGATTTCTCACCTTTTTTCCGCAGAGTCATGGAAAACTCATGTTTTTGGCAATTGTAAGTATGGGGATTTGGGCCTGTGAATTTTTTTTGAGGAATTTCTTGTCTGACCCTTCTCCCATAGGATTTGGAAATCCTCATCTTTGTGGGTTTATGCACGGATACCAATTTTACGCATCGATATGCATCGATATCAATGTGAAATCCTTAGCCGTACAAATCCTCGGTGAGGCATCTTGTTCCAAGGGCAGTGAGAAGTCCTCAAATCTGTGAATTCCTCACGGATTCTCCACGTGTTACCAAACGTACCCTAAGACTTCAGTACTCATAATATTGCAACTGTCATTGATTATGATGCAGCAAGGGTTATCAACGACAGAGACACTGGGAAATCGAGGGGATTTGGGTTTGTGAATTTTGCCACTGATGAATCTGCGAGCTCTGCCTTATCCAGCATGGACGGCCAGGTTTGTACTTTTTATTGTATCAAATGACTTTGTGAGAGCAAGTTATTATTCAAAAAAAGAAAAGAAAAAAAGACTGAGACTACATTGTGGTCCACCTTTGGAATCCGAGTATTTTATTTTATTTTATTTTCAATTGTCTTCAGGAACTCAATGGTCGGAGTATCCGTGTGAGCTATGCTAATGAAAGACCTAGTGGTGGGCCCCGTGGTGGCTATGGAGGTGGTGCTGGTGGTTATGGTGGAGGCTACGGTGGTGGTGGTGCGGGAGCTAGTGATTTTGGTGATGGCAATTCTGGCCGAGGTTACTGATTTGTCAATCTGTTGCTGGATCTCTGTAGTTTTGTTTTCCGTCTTATTTTCCCGTATTTGCTATATTATTCCTTTTTGTCTCCTGTTCTGGTAAGTGGTCTCTATTCCAGTAAATGGAGATAAGACATTCGGAGGGGGTTTTGTTTCAGTTGTCTTCGGTAACATATATAGGTCTGTGAAGTACCTATGTTCAAGAAATTTATTTTGGGGCTGTAGGTGTTTTAACTATTTCCCATAAATTGAGATTGTGTTCTTGCGTATGCAAAGCTTGCTGAGTCCTAAATGGTCTCTATTCCAGTAAATGGATAGATGACATTTTAAGAAAAAAATGTTCTGGAGCAGAGGCTGCCTTAAAAGATAGCCCTCTTGCGATTGTCAGTCTTGCTGATGCAAAGCATGTTGTCTTTTCGTTGACATGATTTTGTGCTGCCTGCATAGATTAGATAATTGTATCTGCCACGTGGTTCTGATAATCATTTTAGATGTATCATCCACTAGACACCCACATTCAAATTGATGGGTGGGGCTTCATTGATGATGCTCTGGACCCTTGGTAGATTTTCTTTAAATCACTATGTTTCATCTGGAAGAACGAAGTTTGATGGGACAGCAGTTGCAAATGCTGTAGATTTTTTTTTTTTCACTTCATTCCCATTCCCCTGCCAACTTGGCTGGGGAAGGGAGAACTCGACAGATCCAAGTGTTCAGAAAGAATTTGCGTTGTTAGATATCCGCCTTCAGCTCGGTTAACGCTGTAAGAATCAGATCCATCCCACCTGCCTACAGACTGTATGGGCATATTTACTACTTAAAAAAAACTGATAATGAGAACCAAGAGTTGCCTTCTTGGTAAGCAACTATCTCCTACCTAGTTGGCCAGTGTTTGATTCTTGGATGTGCTGCCCTCTTTGCATGTGTGGGCTGTCTTCCCACTTGCATGGGTTTCTTTTTGTGTGTGCAAGCTCTCTTCAATGTGTGTGTTCCCTTTGGGTCCAACCCCTTTGGCTGGGAAAAAAAAATATATGACAATGGATTGATGGAAAATGAGTTTGGCTGGTGGTCGAAGTTGTTGATTGGGTTTTGAGAGGGCTAGTGATTGTATATATAAAATAAATTTCGAAGAAAAAGGTTATAGAACACTCTTCAAGTGCAATAAACAAAAGTACGATGATGCAATCTGCAATGACCAATAGAACGTTCCTTTCCTAGTCTATGAAAATTTGAATCTCCTTTCTCAAGGTTTAGACGAAAGAAAGGGGAAAAGTTCCTCTATTTATGCAACTCCCTTCTTATGCCTCCTCTTTCTCTTATCTCGTCTCTTTGTATCCCCACTCCAGCCCTTTCTTCAATGGCAGGTGAAACATTTTTCTCCTGCCAAAGGGAGATCTATTTGTATTTTGCTTTGAAATGAGGAATACATGGAGAGGGACAGATATTAGTTGAATATGAATGGCTTTCATTTTTTTATTTTTATTTTTTTTGGTCTTTTCAACTTGGATGTTTTCACTTTTCAGCTTGTGTTTGGGACTTTAGAGGGACTCGCACAGAGGGTGGTGTTTGACGTCCCTAGCACTTTTCCTCAAGTGGAATTTGGTTTTGTACTTTTAGCAGCACACATTTTTTTCGCGTGGAGGTGTTCTGCCCGGGTTTCGAACTTACGACCGATCTGCTCTGATATTTCTTAAGTTTCTTTAGCTAACAATTCCTACCAAAACCTCAATTATTAGTAAAGTAGTGGTAGCATAAATACATTTTAATATTCCTCATTGGGTGGAGCACACTTCTCAACACATCTATGTCAAACTCCCTCCTCTTTCTTCTCTTTATCTACATCTCTCAAACTCCCCTCCATTTTCTCTGAGCCCACCGCTCGTCAATAGGTGGATTTTGATGCAACCCTAGGGTTAGGCCTAAGGCCTGCATGGAAGTGCCGAAGCACAATAGACGCCGAAGCTTGCGTCGAAAGATACTTCAAAAGTCTCTGCAGAGATGATAAACAATAATGCAGCTCAATTGGGAACACCCAAAATCAATTAATCAACTCTATGAATAAATCTTCACTACAATATCATATAAATAAGAAAACAAACTGTGTAAATGAAGGCAGCCGAATGTGACTATCATAAATGTTAATGCATATGCAAAAGTTACGTCTATAAATGAATGCAAATAAAGTGTCCTTGTTTTCTTCTTTTCATCAAGAGTCAGACGAAGAATATACTCCTGTGATTTGTAGCTACGCCGTATCCCACTCAAATTGGAGTGATATAAAACCATTTATATTGTATTCTCGAAGCTATAACTCTAATTACCTGGATCATAGTCATAGATAAAGCATATTTATCTTACTATAATCTTCTGCGCTGACATGTTAAAATGGTCAAGTGCTTTTCCAAATCTAAAAACTACAACATGGGATTTATTCAAGTGTGGATCTTCTAAGGCATTGACTTAGAGACATCCAGAGTAAAAAAAAGGAGCGGAACTCCACAATGGATCCCATCAATTGAAAATTTGATATGCTCAGAATAAACACTCTCCCAATGATACATATGCATAGATGTTGTTGTTGTTATTATTATTATTATTATTATTATTATTATTATTGTTTGGTGCGTTTTGTGTGTGTGTGTTTTGGAGGTGGGGGGATGATTCTTGTGAGCGACCTGGTGGGACCTACCTGCATATAAAATTTCAAGTTCATCAATCCGCGGCCATCAATTTAAACGGTTTTATAAGGCAACAATTTTGTACAGTTTTAGTCCAATGGTTAGTCCATTTGGACGGGCGTAAAAAAACCTAGGCCTATGACATTCAGGGTGGTAATGGTGTGTGAGGGGTTGGATGAATCACTGGTCGGGTTCAACGTGGCTATCTATAGAATTCTTCCTAGGGAAAATCAATCTTAAAGTATAGAAGCAACCAAACGCACTCAATAGAACTTTTTCAACTCTTTGGCTATACATATCCAAATTTATTCTCAATTGAGGAACAAAACACATAAAACGCATGCCCCTAACTTACCAAAATGAATCCAGTCCAAACCAAAACAGCATGCAATTGAACAAAATTGATAATAAAAATTTAAAATTCTCCCAACAAAAATAACTCTACAATGCTTGCAATCAAATGGGCCTTAATCATGTAAAAAAAGAAAACATGATAGCCATTCGATTTTTAGATATGGACCCCACTAGATAATTTATAAGAATATAACTAGAGTTACAAATGGGTATCCGATTCCCAGAAAGTTTCAACCTGAAAAACCCCTGGCCGGAGACCTATTTTAAGTTCCGATTCATAAATGGGTCTGGGTCCGAAACCCAATTAAGGTTCCGATTGATAAACGGATCCGGTTTTGAGTTCATATAGGTTCCGACCGGTGGATCGGGACTCAGTATATGGGACTTTGATATTCCAAGCTGTACCTTAAAATAATTTCTTTTGGATATTTTTATGTATAATATTGGAGGTAGTAGACTTAATGGGTTATAAGTTGAGTGCTATACTTATTTTAAGAAAAAAAATAAAAAAAATGAAGAGAAGTTAGAACCGATTTCAAAACTTGATATGGTCTTCTAATTGGATCCGTTCCGCATCTAGATTTTCCTTGAGGAACAGGGTTTGAAACTAACCATAAAAACAAAAGATTCTGAGTCAAAACCAGATCCAAAACTAAAAAAATTATTTAGAAATGGGTCCGAGAGCAGTGTGGTCCCATTCTCTAAATATGACATCACCAGTAATCCAGGGCGGCGAAGATATTTCGTGTTGAGTCACACCACGGATTACTCGTCTCGAAACCTATAAATTCCCACTTCGACACATCTATCCTCATCTCCTCTTCCTCAAAAACCCTTACCTTAAACCCTAGCTGCTCTCTCTCTCTCTCTCTCTCTCTCTCGCTGCGCTTCTAGTTTCTAGAGTAAGATCTCCTCTCTATCTTCTCTCGCTTGATCAATCATTACTGATCGTTTCTCTCTATCTTCTCTCGCTTGATCAATCAATACTGATCGTTTATCATTCTTTAATTCAGTCTGACATGTACTTGCAGTTCATAATCCTTTTTTAATGGTATGAATGCTTATTACCATTTAGAAGAAAAAGTTTGTATCACTTTCTTAGCACTAATTTTAGTTTCCTGGGAATGGTGTTTTGCATTTTAACTATGATTGATGAATGACTGCCTGATTGAGGTTACTGTTATGGTTCATTTAACTGGAGAAATTCCTAAATGTGACCCATGTCATATGATAGGCGGCGTAATCACCACCACCACCACCACCTTCACCATCTGCATATCCATTAGCTTCTCTTGGCAAGGTTCCTTTTATATTGGATTTCCTTCTTCTTCTTCTTCTATATTCTTTTTTTTTTTTTTTTTTTTTTTAATCTTGTCCATGTGGAGTTTCAGTCAGTCCTTCAAAGATGAATGAAAATTGGCTGCTGGGGGAAAGATCTTACCTTTTCTTTCAGTGGCTTAATCACTCTATAAAGCTTATGTTTTGCATTTTGTTTTGGTGGATGGATCAGCTGTCTTCAGACTTTCTGATCTACACTTTGTCTCGTCAAAATTTCATCCAAAGTGGCAGAGCAACTTGAAAAGCTCTATAGAGATTTATTTTATTTTTGAATTGTGGATCTGGAGGGATTTCCTTTGAGACTTAATACGGGAGAGGAACATAGTGTATGTTGTCAAGGCGGGGGCGATAGCAAACAAAGCGAATATTTGGTGGGAAAGTAAGCTTTACCCCAAATGGCCATGCCATTTTGGAGGAGTGAGGAAACCTTTGTGGAGGAAAGTAATCAAAGCAAATATGTGGGTGGGAGAAGGGAGGTGGTCCTCGAATTAGGTGCTGCAAAGGATTTAAAAGGGATATTCTTGGTTACATTAAATCCTTGATAGGGAAAAACTTAACAAGAACCATTATGTCCAAGCCTGTATTCGTAAACTCAAGCAAAGAAAGCCCTTATTAAAGATTGTTTGGAATTTTTTTGGGGGAAGGGTATATTTGGAATGAGAATATAGGTGAATATTTGAGGGGAAGTTGCTCTTTGAAAGAATGCACTTGATTGTTATTTTTTTTTTTTTTATTTGAGCGGGGTCTAAAATTGAAAGAGTTTTGTGACTGACTTTTCTCGTAGCTTAGAACTCACTCATTTCCACAGATGTCAAAAGTTTCCATTGTAGTGCTGATATCCTCTGCCATTGGGATCTGATAAGATGAATGTTGCTGGTTGATTCCATATGTAATCTGGACCCATTTGAAATGGGTGAATTGTCAGATATCATGAGTTGGAAAGCTTGTGTGGCAGGGGTTGGGGATTTCAATAGGGCTGAAGTTATTGGCATTAACCCCCAAAAAATGGCTTAAATTATCAAATCGACATTTAAAAGGTGACGTCAATATGATAGAATGGGCGAAGGACACAAAAGCTCATTGGAGATTCTGCCATGTTTTGTTGGACGAAAGATGAGCCGTGTTGGATATTAACGCATCCTTCAAGCATGTCAAAAGAGGCTCCGGGAATGGCTCCTAACAACAGTGTTAAGGAGCAGCAGTTCTCATTGGGAGGTCTAGGCTTTGAACATGGCTTTCCCCCTCCTTGCATATATTCGTTGCTATTATCTCAAATTTGTGAGTTGTGTCTCTTCGCACGTGCGAGTTTCACAGGGTTCTCACAGGGTCTAGCCCCTTACTTGAGATAACCCCCCCCCCCCCCCCCCAAAAAAAAAAAAAGAAAAAAAGAAAAAAAAGGCTCCAATATGGAATTCTCTGTGTTTATCTGATGAGAATGCAAAATGTCATATTTTTCTCCCTTAATGTTTAGTGTTTTATACTTATTTGATGCCTAAATGTACTCATTATTCTTGTATTTTTATTTAGGTGCAAATGGAGGCATTAAGTGCAAAACGAAGCTAATTGAGCGATTCTGGATAGTTTGGACATTGCTTCGTAATCTGGGCATAACTCTTTCATCCGAGCTCCAATTGAGGTGATTCAAGATGCTATGGAACGCCAAGAAAAAGATCTACAACTTTCATGTTTTAAGTTTTGAGAGATACTGGCGGCATCAGGGTTGAAATCAGGTTTGAAGTTACTGCTCGTACTAGATGCTAAATGGATGAAAAATCAAGCAGAATGGCATTATGGTAAATTTGAAGAAATCAGGAGTTCGTCAAAACATATCCAATATTGGGCTCATATTGTGCAGAACGAAAAATGGTGCAACTTTAATTCTTGGGTCGAGTCCAACAAAAGCTCGAGTGAGAAGATATGGTCAAAAAGAAGATTTTGACTAAGTTAGAATCTAATTAATTATTTTATTCCATCTCCAATCCCACACCACTTCAAATTCTTTCAAAACTCACGGGTGCATTCTCCAATGTACTTTTTCTATTCTCTCTTTCATCTCTCATCCTCTCCTACTTTATCTCTCCCTCATTCCTTTTCTCTCCATTACATGGGGCCCAACTACCTATTTTTTCTCTCCTAACTCTACCCTACTTCACATCTATAAATACCACACATTCTCTACCCTAGAGAGGCATCATCTTATTCTCTCCATCCACGTATTCTCTCTCCCTCTCTCTCTTTCTTCTTTCTCTTTCTTCTTTTCGTTTATTAGTTTTGCAAGTTTCTTTTATGGCCCTGCGTGGCTAATTTTCGGTAATTGGTCGAAGGAGATTGAAGCCTCGGAATAAATACTGTGAGATCTAATTTATTTTCATTGTTCAATTTATGCTTTGAATATGGGTTGTTCTTCTATGTTTAATTTGTTATCATGATTGTTTCGTTTAATTGCTAGGATGCATACTAGTATATTTTTTGTTGCAATTTACTGCTAAATTAGAAATCAAATCTGTAATTGTTTGATATCTCTAATTTACGAAGCAACTGATATTTAATAAATTACTGCGTCAGTGATTGTTAGATATTAGGAAGAACACTTGGCTAAATTAAATGCAACCGCGTGTGCTTGTGTTATTTGGGTTCATCGATCTCTCTAATTTTACTACTGTTACTAAATTAAATCTATAGCGCTTGTCTTAGGTTGTTTAGTAATTAGGGTTAATTAGAGCGCGTGTTTTCTAATTAACTAATTAAGGAGGTAGAAATCTAATTTCAACGATGAATATTCAAAGTGTTAGTTGATTTATTTTTGCATCAATGATCAGTTCTGAATTTCCGATGGTGGATGTTAACTTTGACCAATGCTTGCTCATTTAATTGAATTCGTTACGTTGTTGCTCTTTGTTTGCTTTTATTTATTTATTTATTTTTTCTTTCAGCATAAAAAAAAATACCCCCTCATCTTTAATCACATAGCATGAAATTTGACTAAACACTCTCCGTGGGAACGATCCTTACTCGCACTACTACATATATTTTTTGGAGTAAAGGTTTTATTATTTTTGGGTGCCTGCGACAGCACGACCATTATCTGATCAGCAATGCGGAAGCTGGCTCAGTGCTCAAATCTTGTTCAACAAAGTGGGAAAGGTGCTCCCTAACTCCATTTATGAATTTACAAGCTCAAAGAATGATGCATTCACCAAATCGATGGCCTGTCTATTTGTGGTTAATGTTTGTCTTCTTAATAGAAGTTCTCTCTCTCTCTCTCTCACACACACACACAAAAAAAAAAAAAAAAAAAGAAGCGGCAATGATCTTTTAACAGAGACTCAATGCTTGGTTGTACTTAATTTTATGCATTTGCAGGTTTATGTGCATCCTGAGTAATCTGGAGCTGTGATTTTCATCCGGCCCACTTTTTAACAGCTGCCCTGTTGGGGGTTATTTTTTTTTTTTTTTTTTGACAGTCAGCACATATTTGTGGAACTCAAAACTAACATTAGAATAGTTTTTCTACAGGTTTTGAAAAGATAAAGCAGTGATATGACATTTTGTAGTAGAATGGGAAGTCTCATCAAGAAGAGCATATCCTCAACCGGTATGTCTAGAGAGCCACTTCCGGTGACATCAATGTTTAATGCTATTCGCTGTATGTCTACTAAGCTTTTCATTGAAGGTAATGGATCAGCTTCTCTTTTCTGTTTCGTGTACTTTAGACCTTCACGAACTGCCATGTGCTTCTGATTAAATTCTCTTGGACATTATTTTTCCTTTAGGTCTTTCATATGGGACTGATGACCAATCTCTTAAAGAAGCATTCTCGAGCTTTGGTGATGTGACTGAAGGTGAGTTTTGTATTTGTTTTGGTGATTCTTTAATAGTCCCATGATAGAAGATGGTATTTGACGGGAGAAATATGTGCTTTTGTTTTTGCCCAGGGAGGGAGGGAGAGGGAGAGGGAGAGACAGAGATGTGGTTGGGCCAATTTCTTGCTCTACCCTAAGCCTCAATGGGACCTCCCTACGTTGGGTCTGTTTGCGTAATTTACTTGTAAAGTGAATTGAAGTGAGGGGCTACGTTGGGTCTGTTTGGGTAATTCACTTATAAAGTAAATTGAAGTGAATGATCAATTTAAGAGACTAAAAAACAAGAGGGGTTATATCAAAAAGTACCAAATTTAAAAAACAACCTTTGAAAAAAAAAGTAAAAAAAAAGTATCTCTCGTCCCACTAAATGACAACAAGGCTTCACTTTTTTACCTACCCAAAAAAAGTAAAAAAGGTGCCTTCTTATGCCACAAATGACAAAACACCAAGAAGGTGAATTTTGAAATTTGGTATTTTATGATTTGACACATTTTCATGTCTCTCAATTTAAACATGTACTTTAATTCACTTTACAAGTGAATTACCGAAACTGATGTTTTTCCCAACCCTAATTTGTAGTGGGACCATCTCTCTTGTTAGTCATTTATGAAGGGGATGTAATCATCCCAGGCCTCGGATCTGGATCCCTTTTTATAATGGATAATCTGTCTCTGGATCTGATACAGTTCTATATTTTGGATCCGAATTTAGTGTGAACTAAAAATCATTGATTCTTGAGTGAGAAATGCTTGGATCCATTTTCAGATTTTGAAAGCCGTTGACATCCTTTTATGCATCAAGGTGCGTCACATGTGGGAAGTTGATGCAAGCCGTGTGGAAGTGCCAAAGGCCGTGTCCACAAACATTATAATGTCTCCATAGAGACTTCAACATGAGGAAGAACCTTTGAGTGGTAGAAAACTTGCGATAATATTATTCTAATAATCAAGGTCTGAGAATTCCTTCTACATTGCAATATAAATAGGAAAAGCAATTTTAGAGACTAAGAAATCTAAGATATTCTTGGATATAGGAAAAAAAAGAAGATACTAATAACACGTAATTGAAAAAAAAATTCTAAACTATTTTGGGTGGTCTGCACTTGTGCTCATACGTTCTCCATCAGAACAGCACTCGTGACCAAGTTGCAGTGCCCCCCACCCCGATGTAGTATCTCAGAAAAAGATGTCTCCTGCTAGGGGAGCAGATAATCAAATTCAACGTACTGATGATTGCACTGGGTTTAGTATTGCCGGAACAATATATATTAGGACACTCTTTTGAATATTGTAAATGATGAATCATTGGGTCCACACCTCATCAAGTGTATGGTCCGACAATGTAGATGGGGTCCTGTTTTTGTTGATCCATAGAATTGTCAGCGAGTGGCACCATGGATGAATACTTTCGCAAGAATCTTCCTGTAAAATGTTGACCTGTTGAAAGGAATATGCTTGATAGTACAGGCACATCACAGATGGTTTGTCTCTAGGAAATTTGTGGTGGGCCTTAGTTGATAATGGCACTCATAAGATCAACATTATGTATTCCTTAAGGTCACGATTGGCAATAAAATCCTCAGGGATTCCTCACCTTTTTTCCACTGTCATGGAAAACTCATGTTTTTGGCAATTGTAAGTATGAGGATTTGGGCCGTTGAAATTTTTTTGAGGATTTTCTTGTCTGACCCTTCCCCTGTAGGATTTGGAAACCCTCATCTTCGTGGGTTTATGCACGGATACTAATTTTCCTAAGCTATATGCATCGATATCAATGTGAAATCCTTAGCCTTGCAAATTCTCAGTGAGGCATCTTGTTCCAAAGGCAGTGAGAGGCAGTGAGAAGTCCTCAAATCTGTGAATTCCTCACGGATTCCCCACGTGTTACCAAATGTACCCTAAGACTTCAGTACTCATAACATTTCAACTGTCATTGATTATGATGCAGCAAGGGTTATCAACGACATAGACAGTGGGAGATCGAGGGGATTTGGGTTTGTGAATTTTGCCACTGATGAATCTGCGAGCTCTGCTTTATCCAGCATGGACGGCCAGGTTTGTACTTTTTATTGTATCAAATGACTTTGTGAGCAAGTTATTATTCAAAAAAAGAAGAAGAAGAAAGAAATAAAAAATAAAATAAATAAAATAAAAGACTGAGAATCATTGTGGTCCACCTTTGGAATCCGAGTATTTTATTTTATTTTCGATTGTCTTCAGGAACTCAATAGTCATAGTATCCGTGTGAGCTATGCTAATGAAAACCCTAGTGGTGGGCCCCGTGGTGGTGATGATGGTTGTGGTGGAGGCTACGGTGGTGGTGGTGCAGGAGCTAGTGATTCTGGCGGCGGCGATTTTGGTGGAGGTTTCTGATTTGTCTAGCTGTTGCTGGATCTCTGTAGTTTTGTTTTCCGTCTTATTTTCCTGTATTTGCTATTTTATACCTTTTTGTCTCCTGTTCCGGCAAGTGGTCTCTATTCCAGTAAATGGAGATAAGACATTCGAAGGGGGTTTTGTTTCAGTTGTCTTCGGTAACATATATAGGCCTGTGAAGTACCTATGTTCAAGAAAATGTTTTTGGGGCTGTAGGTGTTTTAACTATTTCCCATAAATTGAGATTGAGTTCTTGCATATGCAAAGCTTTCTGTGTCCTAAATGGTCTCTATTCCAGTAAATGGATAGATGACATTTTAAGAAAAACATGTTCTCGTGCTGAGGCTGTCTTAAAAAATTGCCCTCTTGCGATTGTCAGGCTTGCTGATGCAAAGCATGTTGTCTTTTCGTTGACATGATTTTGTGCTGCCTGCATGGATTAGATGATAGTATCTGCCACGTGGTTCTGATAATCATTTTAGATGTATCATCTAGTAGACACCCACATTCAAATAGAAATGGGTGGGGCTTCATTGATGACGCTCTGGACCCTTTGTAGATTTTGATTAAATCACTATGTTTCATCTCGAAGAACGGATACCTGAGTTTGATGGGACAGCAGTTGCAAATGCTGTATATATATATTTTTTTCACTTCATTCCCTTCCCAACCTGGCTGGGGAAGGGAGAACTCGACAGATCCAACTGCTCAGAAAGAATTTACATTGTTGGATGCGACTCCCTGACCTTCCACCCCCAGCTCGGTTAACACTGTAAGAATCAGATCCATCCCACCTGCCTACTGACTGTATGGGCATAGTCACTGCTTAAAAAAAAAACTGATAATGAGAACCAAGAGTTGCCTTCTTGGTAAGCAACTATCTCCTACCTAGTTGGCAGTGTTTGATTCTTGGATGTGCTGCCCTCTTTGAATGTGTGGGCTGTCTTCACTTGCGTGGGTTGTGCTCTCTTCAGGTCCAACCCCTTTGGCTGGGTGAAAAAAAAAAAATGATAATGGATTGATGGAAAATGAGTTTGGCGGGTGGTTGAAGTTATCGATTGAGATTTGACAGGGCTAGTGATTGTATATATAAAATAAAATTAGAAGAAAAAGGTTCTAGAACATTCTTCAAGCGCAATAAACAAAAGTATGATGATGCAATCTGCAATGACCAATGGAACGTACCTCTTCTAGTCTTTGAAAATTTGAATCTCCCTTCTGCAGGTTTAAACGAAAGAAATGGAGAAAAAAACATGGGAACCGAAGCCTACTTTTTTCTCCGTCGTCTCTTCTCAAATTAACACTCTTCCTCTATTTATGCAACTCTCTTCCTATGCCTCCACTTTCTCTCCTAGCTCGTCTCTTCGTATCCCCCACTCCAACCCTTTCTCCGCCCTCTCTTTATTTCCCTCTCAGCCCCCTCTTCTTCAATGGCAGGTGAAACATTTTTCTCCTGCGAAAGGGAGATCTATTTGTATTTTGCTTTGAAATAAGGAATACATGGAGAGAGACGGATATTAGTTGTGTAGGCGGTAAAAACGACACTTACTTAGATTGAGATGAGATCGGGGTGAACTTCTTAGGACGGGGAATGCTGAACGCCAAGAACCTGAAACGGAAGGAAAAAGGCTAGGGTCAGAGCCCCTGGCTGCCGTGAGCCGAAGGCACTCCGATGCCTGAGTTAGTTCTCAGAAAACTAAACAGGAGGAGGAGGATGGGGCGAGCTGATCTCCGCTCTTGTGAGTTGTCTATTGCGTACCTCTATTGGGCCGATCCCATGTCTCTATGAAGGAAAAATGTTTGTCCTTCTCTGTGAGTGGGGGTAGGTGGGGTAAGGTCCCATCAGCCTTACCCTGACATTCGGCGGTAGGTAAAAAGGGCGCATCCCATCAGTAACTTTTGGTCAGTTGACGTGAGGGGATGATGAAGCCGACTTCTTATCGCCATAAATGAGCGCCCCTAACTGTCAGGGCACGCCCGCGCTTTTGGTAGGTGTGATGGCCCACTCTTTGCCTTCGTACTCTTGCCGGGACCAGGAGCGGTCTGGCTGAGCTGGCTCTCTGCTGGCACAGATGCCGAGCAGCCGAACTGCCCCCTGCCGAACTGGCACTCTGAACAGAGTTACCGAGCTGCTGAGTTGATACAATGAGCTGGCACTCTTTATCCGAGCTGCCGAGCTTAGTTGCTGAGCTGGCACTCCTAGCCGAGCTGCAGCATGGTGCCTCTTGAGCCGGCGATGCCGAGTAGCCGAACTGCCCCCTGCCGAGCTGGCACTCTGAACAGAGCTACCGAGCTGCTGAGTTGATACAATGAGCTGGCACTCTTTATCCGAGCTGCCGAGCTTAGTTGCTGAGCTGGCACTCCTAGCCGAGCTGCAGCATGGTGCCTCTTGAGCCGGCGCTTCTCACCGAGTCGCCAAACTGCCGGGCTATGCTTGCCGAGGCCGAGGTGGATCACCGTGATCCTTGCTTAATCTCGTCATTACGGTATTTTTCCCACACAAGTTGAATATAAATATCTTTCATCTCTTCCTTTCTTTTTGTTTTTTTTCCACTTTTTCAACTTGGATGTTTTCACTTTTCAGCTTGTGTTTGAGACTTCAGAGGGACTCGCAAAGAGGGTGGTGCTTGGTGTCCCTAGCACTTTCCCTCAAGTGGAACCTGGTCGCTGCATTTTTGGCGGCACACATCTTTTTTGCGTGGAGTTGTTTTGTCCAGGATTTGAATTTACGACCGATTTACTCTGATATATTTTAAATTTCTTTAGCTAACAATTCCTGCCAAAACCTCAATTATTAGTAGAGTAGTGGTGGCATAAATACATTTAATATTCCCCATCGGGTGGAGCACACTCCTCAACAAATCTCTCTCAAGCACCCTCCTCTTTCTTCTCTTTATCTGCACTTCTCAAACTCCTCTCCATTTTCTCTCCGCCCACCACTTGTCAATATAAGTGGATTTTGATGCAGGCACTAGGGTCTGGCCTAGGGCTTGCATAGAAGTGCCGAAGCACAATAGACGCTGAAGCGTGTGTCGGAAGACACTTCAAAAGTCTCTGCCGTATCCCACTCAAATTGGAGTGATATAAAACCATTTATATTGTATTCTCCATGCTATAAGTCTAATTACCTGGAACATAGTCACAGATAAAGCATATTTATCTTACTATAATCTTCTGTGCTGACATGTTAAAATGGTCAAGCGCTTTTCAAAATCTAAAAACTACAACATGGGATTTATTCAAGTATGGATCTTCTGAGGCATTGACTTTGAGAAATCCAGAGTAAACAAAAAAGGAACGGCAATTTGATCTGCTCAGAATAAACACTCTCTCAATCATATATATGCATAGACATTATTATTATTATTGTTTGGCGCGTTTTGTGTGTGTGTTTTGGAGGTGGGGGATGATTCTTGTGAGCGACCTGGTGGGACCTACCTACATATAAAATTTCAAGTTCATCAATCCGCGGCCATCAATTTAAACGGTTTTATAAGGCAACAATTTTGTACAGTTTTAGTCCAATGGTTAGTCCATTTGGACGAGCGTAAAAAAAACCTAGGCCTATGACATTCAGGGTGGTAATGGTGTGTGAGGGGTTGGATGAATCACTGGTCGGGTTCAACGTGGCTATCTATAGAATTCTTCCTGGGGAAAATCAATCTTAAAGTATAGAAGCAACCAAACGCACTCAATAGAACTTTTTCAGCTCTTTGGCTATACATATCCAAATTTATTCTCAATTGAGGAACAAAACACATAAAACGCATGCCCCTAACTTACCAAAATGAATCCAGTCCAAACCAAAACAACATGCAATTGAACAAAATTGATAATAAAGATTGATACTTTGATCATGTTCGAAGAGATTTGAATCAAACAAAACTACATTCATATAAATCCAACCGAGATCGTAGCACATCCCCAAAGAAAACGAAGAGATGTTATGAAACTAAACATCACGAAACATTTATTGAGAATAACGACATTATCTGTGCCTTTTTTTGAAAAAAAAAAAAAAAAAACATGTCCCATGTCATGTGACGTGGGACTCATCTGAATGACCATCTTATCCCTTGACTCTTTTTTGGATATCCCTTGGCCTGAAAATAAGATGGTGAATATTGGTGATGCCACCTAGCTATCAATGAAATAATGGTAAGGGATTCAATGCTTAATGGTTTTTTGCCCTATATCTATCTGAAATTTTTTTTTTCTGAAAAGACTTGATTTGATTTGAGATTTATACATGTGGTAGGGGTTTGTATGATTTGGGATTGATATCCTCGATAGTAGTTGTGCTTTGGGTAAAAGTTAGGAAAGACTTGGAAACGTGGTTATCTTTTGTTTTCAATCTCATACTGCGCTATTTTAACCCAAAAAAATAAAATTAAATAAAAAACCCACGTGCTTAGCCTGGGCAAAACATAATAAATTACATTTTGAATTTATGAAATATCAAAATAAGTATACACATAATAAAATATATTCATACATATTTATATAAAAAAATTCAACAATTAATAGTCACATATTCAATCACAAATACAAGTGGTCAATATCAACAATATATTAAAAAGATATTTTAAAAATGGTGCCCAAGAACACAATCACAAAAGCTGAAAACACAAAGTTGCAATGCACCAATATGTTAACAAAAAGATTGGCAACGCCGGTCTTTCTCCATGCGGATTTGGTTGTGACCACATGATCTGCATGGGCTTGCCGTTCAGCATGATATGGTTAAGCGATTCCAAAGCATTCAAAGCTTCATCAATTAAAACACAAAACACATTACAATTTCGCCATGGAACCTTGTAACAAGAAGAATAGAGACATTGCTCAAACTGACTATAAACATGCCATCTATCCGCAAAATGGAACAAGATCAACGCCATTGTTCTGAACTATTCTGATCTAGCTATTTCGACAGGAAACTAAAAGTACGACATTGATATTATCTGAATTTCTACAACTCTTTCATCATGAAAAAAAAAAGAGGATAAAGAGATAAAGAGTATAATCATGAAAAAAAGAGGATGGGAAAGATAATAGATATTATTAAAATTTTCTTTCGAATTAAAATAGCTTTGCAAGTAATTAAATGAAAAGAGTAGTAATTATGATGGGAAATTGAAAGATGTAGTTCTGAAACTATGATGAGATTATATGGCAATGAAAGAGATTTATAGAAATTTTAGGGAAGAGAGAAAGAGAGATTGTAGGTAATTGAAGATTACCCAAATCATAGAGATTTATGTGATAGAGATGATCAAGAGATTGCATTAAGAGAAAAGTTAGAAAAGTATAGATTGAGCGATAAGATCCGTCATTTATGGTATTTTATTATCTAAATAAATCAAACCTATGGGCCCTATTGTATGCATGTGCGGCAAACTGATTAGGGATAGACAAAAGTAGGGATGGCATTAGGTCAAACAAGAGACTCCCTTTGAGCCTTGTGTTTTATATTGCAATTTGTACTTTAAAAACAACTCTTTTTGGGCATTTTTATGTATAATATTGGGTGTTGTAGACTTGATGCACTGTTATAAGTAGAATGATATGCTTAGATTAAGAAAAAAATGAAGAATAAAGAGAAAATAGAATCTATTTTGGAACTATATTCGAGTCCTCTAGGAGGACCCGGTTCCGGAATCGGACTCTGGTTTTCTTATCGAAATCGTGCCTGGAACAAATAAAACAAGTTCCGATTCAAAACCGGATTTGGAACCGGAACGTTTTTTAAAAAAGGGCCCCGGTCCACTCTAATTCCGATCTCGGAACCGTCCCGTTTGCAACCTTACTCACGAGGAGTCTTCTTAATGTATATGATATTAGTAGTAAGAAATGCATTCAAGTTTTTGTTATCCATTGATAATTTCAAAGCTCAATAAAACAAAGCCACCCTATTTGGACTTGTTTGCGCAACAAGAAGATTCTAGTTTATGTAGATTTTTATTTCCTTATGAGATTGGAATCTAGTACTTTCGTAGAAAATCAAAGTCCTCTCTATTAAGGAAAAATGATTCATTTTTTTCTTCTATGCAAGAAAAATACATCACACCAAACAACATAATATTGTTAACAAGAGAATCATAAAAATGTGCAATCCTCTCGTTGCACAAATGCGCCATTTTTTTTTTATTCTCACATAGGCCAATGATCATTTCAATTGCTTCGCACAAATTTCTTCTCTACCCCTTTGAAGTAGCACAAATACCATTTTAGAACTGATCAAATCGTTTTTTAGCTTTAGATTTTAAAAAAAATGTATAAACATATTAACTTTAAAAGCTAAAAATTATGAGACTTTAAAACCACAGGCTACTGTTATTTGATCATAGTAATAATTTGCCCACCTTGAATCAATATATATATCTCTTAATTATGAGTCCATATGGGCCCACGGAAGTGTAATTTATGGTGGGCCAAACCTAGAGTCATATGTCTATGTAATCAGATCAAAAAAGGATGTCTATAAGATTCAATAAAAAAATACTCCAACCTCAAAATATTTTTATCACAAGCCTATCCATGAGGTGGTCTACCAGAAGGTTGGGTCTGATTTTCATTCACATGTGACAAGCTTTGAATAGAGTAGAGCTCTATTTGGAAACTAAAAGAAAATGATGTTTTTTATGAAAAATTTATTAGTGTGAATTGTTGAAAGGTGGGCCCCAAATATTAAAATAAAAAGATGACAATCTTGAAAAGATGGAAGATAGATGGTGTTGAGAGTGAGAATAACTATAGCAAAATATAGAGATTTTAGGGGATATTGATTGAGAGACTTTTGGAGATAGAGGATATGGATAAAGAGTTTTTTTCGGGGAAAAAATTGTGGCATGTGATAACATGGCACCTTAAAGCACTCTGTTTTTTCTCCATATTTATTTGAAAGGGGAATTATTGGGTTGTTGAGGTGGCACCCTCCACAGCCCACCTCCCCGATTGCTTTAATATATATAAATATATATAAAGAGTAAGCATTGTAACGAAATAAAAAAGGAGAATAATTGTCCTCTATTTTAGGAAAAAAATCTTAGATTTTGGTGTTTTTTTTATATACTCTCCAATTTTTGTAGGATTTGTAAATATGCCTAGTTGGTTGTGGTATTTGTATAGACCCTAATGCTTTTTCATTTTGATACCTTCCATATCCCAAAATCTAGTAGCCTTGCAACCACCACAATATTATTTTAGATTAAAATGACATTTTTGCCACTCTCTTTATACATGTATATATAATTTTAAGATCTTGGGGTTTCTCTCTCTCTAAAGCTTGTAAAATTAATTGTTACTATTGTACATTTAGTGGAAGACGGTAACACTCCGTAAATCCATTTTTATGAATACAAAGCCCATTTTATTAAATCCAGATCTACCACAATGACTATCATCATTTGCATTTATAATTAGTTATAACTGACTCGATTCATGCAAGGCCCATAGTTGGATTGATGAAAGTTCCAAATAATTTATTAGACTTCATGTGCAAGAAAGAGTTTGAGACCGAGATTATTGGGACTCAAGATAAAATATCGGTATTTTTTGTACATAATATTATGCTCACTCGTATTTAATGAGTTTTAGGGCAAGTTGTCATTTTTATAAAAACCCAACACAAATCTTTTGGTTATTACCCATTCTCATTATGGCAATTAATTTTGGGGACATGGAAGGTAAAAACTGTGGGAATATATAAATGTTGGAACCACAATGGCCTATTTTCAAATTCTATAGACTTTAGGTGGGTATATACAAAAAAAGGTTTAGATTTTAAGATTTTGAATTACCCTATATTTAGGAAATATAAAGACTTTAATCTATGACTATACGCCACGCCGCGTTGAGATAGCCTAATGAGTAGGGTTGCAAACAAGTATCTGATTCTCCTATTACACGGAAGTTCCGACCAGCAAAAAACCGAGTCTGGAACCTATTTTATGTTTCGATTCATAAACGGGTCTAGGTTTGGAACCTAATTTAGGTTCCGATTGATAAACGGGTCCGGTTTCGGGTCTATATGGGTTCCAACCTATGGACTCGGGACCCGGCATATGAGTATTTGATATTGCAATTTTTACTTTAAAACAAACTCATTTTGGACGTTCTTATGTATAATACTGGTTGTTGTAGGCTTGATGAATTGTTATAAGTTGAATGATATGTTTATTTTAAGAAAAAATGAAGAATAAAGAGAAAATAAAATCGATTTTGGAATTAGGTTCGAGTCCTCTAGGTGAACCCAGCTCCGGAATTGAATCCGGGTTTTTCTTATCGAAACCGGGTCCGGAACCAATAAAATAAGTTCCGACTTAAAACCAGATATGGAACCAAAACTGTTATTTAAAAACGGGTCTCAGTCCACTATAATTCCGATCCCCAAACCATCCCCCGTTTGCAACCCTACTCACGGGGAGTCTTTGAGGTGCCATGTTTTTGAGTTAAAAGCATTTTTCATGCATTAACTGCGGATGATTTACTCCCTTTCACCTGTGCACCATGCACCACTGCAACTTGTCACGTGGGACCCTGTGGAATTCAGGGCCCTGCTTTTGGTGAGGTTATGGTGGGGATTGGGAAATTGGTAGATCCCACGATCCTCACGTTTGTACCTGTTCTAGTAAATTTTTTTTTAAGGTAAAGGTATCTGTTCTAGTATTTAAGGTACTGAGTAACCACAAAAAAATTTAAGAAAATTTGCTTCATTGCCACGAATTCCTGGAAAAAGAACTATGAAAAACACTGCCAACTACCCCCCATCACCGCAACTAACCTTATTGAATGGTGTGGTCCGTGCACAAAAATCCACGGTGGCCCACTTCTTTCCCTTGCAACCTCTCCACTGGCCTACCTTAGCCTGTAAAGAGATGTGTGAATGTGATGCCTCACAAGAGTGTGCGTGCAAGTGTTTGAGTGCATTGAGTGAAGTGCTAATGAGAGGTTTATAGGTGTCGTGAGTGCAACACAATGTGTAGTTAGTTTGAGTGTGTCGGGTAGAGAGAGCTCAAAGTGTGTAACGAATGCTTGTGTGCGTAATATGTTATCCTTGTTTACGGTGACACGTGTTGAACTATGTGTGTGGGTAAAACACCGTAATGACGAAATTAAGCAAAGATTACAGCGAGGCTCGCCGATCACCTCGGCCTCTGTGGTAATAGCCCGTCAGCTCGGCAGCTCGGTCAAGAGTGCCAGCGCGGCACCACGGTTCGGCAGCTCGGCGTAAATGCCAGCTCAGTACAGAAGCACACCACGGCCAAGCCATCCTCGGTCTCGGACCAGGATGCTAGAGTCAGTGGGCCGCCACCTTCCTCCTGGAAATACGGCGCGCCCTGACAGATATGAGCATTCATTTATGACGATAGGATCGCTCATTTATGGCGATAAGAAGTTCGCTTTATCAGCCCTGTACGTCAACTGGCTGAAGGCATGGAAAGTGAGGATGGGATGTTGCCCATTTTACCTACTGCTGCCCGTCAGGGTAAGGATCGATGAGACCTCACCTCACCTACCCCCACTCACAGAGAGAATGAACGAGGAACGCTCACTCATATATACACATGGGATCAGTCCCATGAAAGGTACGCAATACACAACTCACAAGACTCCACATCGTCTCATTCCCTCCCTCTTGTTTAGTTTTCTCAGAGCTAACTCAGGCATCGGAGTGCCTTCGGCTCACGGCAGCCAGGGGCTCTGACTCTAGCCTTTTTCCTTCCTTTTCAGGTTCTTGGCGTTCAGCATTCCCCGTCCTAAGAAGTTTACCTCGATCTCATCTCAATCTAAGTAGGTGTCGTTTTTACCGCCTATGTATTGTTATATGTGAGCAGCGTCTTGACTGCATGGGTGTAATTAGGACGTAAATCACGTTGTGTTAATGAATTTGAGTTGCAGGTTAAAGAATTCGTGTTAGGATCACTACAACCTGTATATGGTCCATTAATAGAACGGATCCAAAAATCAAACACGAACATAACACGATTATTTAACGGGTTACACGACGACCAGTGTAACTCGTTAAATAATCGTGTCTATTTCGGACCATGTCAGTTAATATGCACACTTTTGCTAATAAAGAGATAGTGAAAGAGTAAGAAAATGATCTTTTATATGTGGGTATTAGAGCTTCACTTCAACCTTTTCAGATTTACCAAAAGATCACTAATGCATATTATAGTTTATGTCATTTATCAATTGGTTGATTGTATATGATTGTTGATGGATTACTGATTTTACTTGTTAATGATTTGTTAATTTAATGTGTTAATGGGTTCGACCCATTAACAATATGAATCCATTAAAAGGCCACCCAAACTTATTAATATCCTGTGGGTTTGTATGACGTGGCATTTTTACAGCCTAGATGTAACATGTCCATTATTAAGTGATTTAAACTTTTTGAAATATAGTTGTATCGTACAAAGTGTAGTGGTGTCTTGTCTTGAGACCTGGTCCACGATAGCGGCTTTTCTTCATCCAAATTAATAGTGTGCTTCCTCTTTACTTAACATCGTCAGAAGACTCAGAACTGATAACAATGTATCGGCAATTTGGGCATTGTCTCTGCCGTTATCCAGAAAATGTAATATTTCTCTCTATAATATCAGGAAACATGTGTCATGTATTTATACCATAAAAATGCAACAATCTTATGCACGAAATCGTGTTCTTAATCATAATTGGTGTAAAAGTTTAAGAACTTGTCATACATATAGAGGGGGCATTAATTTTTAGCCGTCCGCATTGGCTAATAAGATTTTGACCAAATCTTGTCGTACAGTTTTAAAAGGCATTATATATGGTTAAGATCAGGTCACACACATATATATTCAAAATCAGGACTCCTAGGTTTTTGATGTGGGATTTGTGCACCACTGTATATCTAGTCGGCTCTTTTGACACTTTACTAGATTAGTAAAAGTCAAGTAAAGTTTCTATTTTTCAGATAATGTGTCATATCAATAGCATTTTAATTCAAAATTCATTCATTTTTTTCAAAAAAGAGTAAAAAATCAACCTCATTTTTTCACTAAAAGAAAAAAAGCACAACTTTTCTATACTAAAAGTCAAAAATATTTTATACCCAACAACTAAAAATAAAATACCTTCATAATTTCATTATATTTTATTATTTATTAATTTGATGCTTTATTGTACTTTATTTTACATGTAAAGTTACCAAATGGCACAAGTTTTCTTCGCTTTATCTGTAGATAGATGCTCATTGGACCCACCGTCCTTCTACATAAGCCACAACGTGACACGTACAAACCCCTTGCGTGAATGAGCAGCGCACTTGTGAAAGTGATTTATGTGCTTCCCTTATGTTGCGCTTAAAATATGCGCTCACCCTATTATTATGTTGCGCCCAACATCTTTCTTGTTAACTTCATTATGGTAGTCGTACAAGCTTTGAAGAACAAGGGTAACATCTGGAGCTGTTATGGACAATTAATTGAAGATGCTAAAATTATCTTGAACTGTATGCAAATAGGGTAAGTGGGACATGTTAGAGCGTGATGCAAATGGAGTGCCACATTCACATATGCTACCAAAGGAGGCTGTTCATCAACATACGGAAAAAATATAGTTGGATTGCTTTTTAGATTTCATTCGAGATCGTGTAATTGTTGAAACCATGGTTTAAAATCTCGGTTTCGGTCGCGGTCTTGGTAGGGTCAAAACAACCGATATGATATCGGTATCGGTCGCGGATATCGGTACGTCGCGGTCGACGCGGTGTGAATTTTTTTTTTAATCTAAAAAATTTTACAAAAATATCCAAAAAATCCAGAATATTAGAAAATGCTGGAAAACAATATTTTTTTCCATTAGTAACAACAATAAATCAAAATCTCGGCCACCTTAAGTTATGAGTCCTGTTTGTATCGCAGTTCGCTGTCTTCTCCAGTATTTCATATAATGCAACCATTATTGATGCTGATGATCAATTTATTAGTGTAAAATATAAGAAAACAAAGATAACATAAAAATTATCTATACACTATTAATAAGCTATTAGTATTTACTATTTAGTAGCATAAATACTCCAACAATTTTTTTTTTGAAAGTGGAAGATTTAAAAAGCACAATTTTTCTACACCCAAAATCATATTTATAAGTAGATCTAGCATGAAAGTGTGTAGATCTAAGTGAAGAACACAGCATAAACCAAAAAATGACATGCAAATGATCTTTTCATTCATTTTTATGCTTTACTTAAAAATAAAAAATAAAAAACACATAATAGTAAAAATAAAGAGTTAAGTTGATTTTCTCTTACTAAATAAAATGATTTCTTCAAGAAATAGTTTTGGAATTTGGAAAATATGAGAGAATGAGCTATGGAGACATGGTTCCTCTAAGGAGATGAGGGGAGAGGAGAAGAAAATTGGAGAATAGGGAAAAAGTTACAAAAAGTTACTGTTTTTTACCATTACTCCTTCGTAGTCCATCTCGGCCGATATTTTCAAAATATAGGCAAGATATCGGTAAAACCAATATTTTGACCATATCAGCCGACATGAACTAATATTTTGGGGATATTTTGACCATATCGGCCTGACTCGGCATTGCGGCAAAATATCATCGCAGTATCGGCCGATACCGGTTCATATCGGCCGATATAAACCGGTATCGGCTGAGATTTTAAACCATGGTTGAAACTGTTGATTTCGATTTACATTACTGAAATCACTAGTTTTTACCTCGAAGGAGAAAAAAATCATTATGGTAGAGAAAAAGTTGAAAACCCACTTCAACTCATATGGCAGTGCGTCCCTCCATAAAGCCAATCGCAATTAATTAATCAAGTTGATAGAGTACCTACAAAGATGGTCTATAAATCAAGACCCCCATATAGATACATTCGAATATCAAGTGCTTCTGTGCAGACCTCTCCCTCCAAAAAGAAGCAAAGAGAAGATGGTATTGAACACTACCTTTGTTGCCTCATTCTCCGTCTCCAAACACATTTCTTCCAGGTTCTTCATGGAAAATGTAATGCCACCTAAACCCGTGTGAGTCTTTATCATCTCTTTTTCTCCTCCTGCATTATTTGTTTTCTCCCATGGCTTTCATCCCAGCATCTCCTCTTGCATCACCTTTCACCTCATGCAACACCGCCAAGTATATATAAGGGATTCATATCGGGCGGTTTTGGTTTGCCCAGACTGGCCTCGCTTACACCAGTACGAAGGTCACCGAGCTGAGTGAGCCACACTTCCTTTGTGGATAGGATGTAGTTGTCTTCTCCCTGGAGGACTCCAAAACCCTTGAGAGCATCTTTTCAGTGTTTATAAACCTTTGCAGCATAGTATGAAACTAGCTAGTTGCCAATCAGGTGACTATGCTGCAGAATGGAATATAACCAGTTAGTTACATCATAGGATAGGAGAGAGTGATCGAGAAAGCAATAGAGAAAAGATATTGTCTGCTATTGTTCAAACATTCCTGTTCACTCATTTTTCTCATGTGTCTCATCAGGCTACAGGTTTTGCAGCAAACTTAAAGTGTTCTCGCTTGGTCCCATCTTTGATCACAACTGAGGCGATTGATTGTTTAGATACTATTTGATTGTTTTCACCCGGGCTGTGGGTTTAATTTGTTGCTATAGATCCGTTGTTGGATATTGATTTGTTTAATGGATAGATCCGTTGTTTAGATACTTTCTCGTGAGGCTCCTCATAAGATCCAGGCTGTTAGCATGGGGAATGTTCTCCGAGGAGCAACAGAAAGTGCACCGTGGGGCCAATTTGGGCCCGTGTTTCTTCAGTGCGGCACCTTTGCTAGTCTTTTCATCCGACTAACTAGCATCAGGCCCAACTTTACAGTCGTTGGACCTTTATTCACTGTTGGATTGAATTTAAAAAAAAATCTATAAATAAAAATCTTATTAAGCTTTAGGGTTGTTAAATCAACGGACATGATAATCTGGTAGGTTTGATTTTTTAATTCACTATTCTCTCAATGGTAAACATGCATCTAAGTGGTTCCAATAAGCTTATATGCAATCCCCTCGTAGGTGAACATATCCCCCTAATAGGAGCATATGTATGTAATATATTTGTGAAGTCGGGCTAATAGATTCTTACACAATTTTAATCTTCTAAATTTTCTCAGAAATTTTCATATATTTTTTGCTTAAGATAAAACCACAACCATTCGATATATGTAATTTGAAAAAGTAGTAAACACCAATATTTTGTTCAAAATCATTCGATCTGAAAAAAAATGTCTTTAATGTAAAACTGGAGTCAAATCTGCCTAATAAGTTTTAAATAGATGTGGCATTTCGAGCTATCCCACTAGCACAACCCAAAATTGACTTTGGATTTTTCAGGTTCAACGTAATAAGCTTTTTCGATTTTTCAAAATAACCACACATGTTCAAACAGGGAACTTTTCCATGAAATGAGGCGTGTCTCAATATTAACCCAACAATGGGTTAGTGAATGACAGGTTGCCTAGTTGGTTGGTCTGTTATTGAGAGCACTTTTGTGCATCGCTTTGGAAAACCCAATTTGAAGGGAATCTTTTTCGCATTCCGTGGAAATCAGTTCTGATCCCACCCTTTCAAAATTGATTTCATGCAGAATCATAGAAAAGTATTTATGTACTCCGAGCATTTAAAGAAAAAAAAAAGCGGTCACATGAATTTGCCCTCAGATGATTAGGGATCAATTCCTGAGACTCTCCTTTCTTATATGTGTGCGAGTCTACTCTCCTCGCATGTGTAAGTACTCCCTCGCCGGGTGTGTGGGTATCTTTTTCTTGCTTGTGTGAGTGTTCTCTCCACACCTGTGCAGGTGCTTTAATAGCCCCAACCTTGGACATTTTTTTTTTTTTTTGGGTTTTGACAGGTTAATCCTCATTAAAACAGAATTTCCTAATTTTATGATTGAAACTCAGATGATGTCATCAGAGTTGCTTGACTTTGGTCAATATATTTTAAAGTTTTTTGCCCTAAATCCCATAATATCATATTGGGAATAGTGTATTTCACCAAAATTGATAAATCCCATGAGATCAGGAGATTGTCCGATGATATCATGGCTTGATTTTATTCAGCATCTTAGGGAAAATTCCTTCAAATGATAGAACTTGAGAAAGGATAGTTAGATTTGTATTTACTTTTCACAAAATGCCATTTTGCGTATTCTATAAAAAATGAATTGCTTGGTTAGCAAAAAGTGTATTATACAGAAATTGATAAATCCCATGACGTCATGGGACTATCCCATGATATCATGGGATCTGGGGCTAACGATTAATATATAAAAAAATAAACATTAACCAAGAATCAAGCAATTTTAGTGACATTATTTAAATTTCCGTCGTGAGATTGGAAAAAATGGATTTAAGGAGGATTAATATATCAAAAGCCATTTGTTTTTGGTAGAAAAATGGGTTAGTGAACAACCGTAACTTTTAGTTGCTTGTGTTTAGGGATGGTGTGAAGAAGATTAGGAAACACCACTTGAGCTTATGTCACACACAAACAGAGGTGACTCACTCTATGCCCCCAGAGAAAAAGGAAATATTCAAATCCATGGAGGTATGGGCTGAGCAGAACCTCTTGTCTATGTTGAAACCAGTTGAGAAATCATGGCAGCCACACGACTTCCTGCCTGACTCTTGCTCTGAAGACTTCCTGGATAGAGTCATTGAATTGCAGAACCGAGCATCTGAGATTCCAGACCATTACTTCGTGTGTTTGGTAGGAGATATGATCACCGAGGAAGCCCTCCCCACTTACTTGTCCATGCTCAACTCGTTCGATGGAGTTCGCGATGAGACGGGTGCTAGCCTAACGCCATGGGCCGAGTGGTCACGGTCATGGACAGCTGAAGAGAACAGACATGGGGACCTGCTGAACAAGTATCTATACTTGTGTGGAAGGGTTGATATGAGACAAGTAGAGAAGACCGTTCAGTATCTCATTGGCTCCGGCATGGTAATTAACTTCCTCTCTCTTCTTTTATGAATTTTTTTTTATATTTATATTATCTATCTTATTTTCTCTCGCACAGATCTATGACTTCCTACAAAATAATAATAGTAATAATAATATTTTTAAACTTTTAGATAAAAAATCATCATCTTAAAATATTTGTCCATAAATTATATTTTTATAAATGAAGTCTAAAATTAGTAAATTACTCAAAAGCCCGGAGAATTATACAAATAGGGAAGAACATATTGTGGATATATGAAAAAATGATTTCTTTTCTTTTTTTAATTGAGATTGCCTTAAGACCTGACATTTGCCACAATGGGGCTAAAAATTATAAATGAAGGAAGAGAGAGTGAGAAAGAGCGAGAGAATGGAAGAATTAGGGATTTTGACAGTACAACTGCCTTCATACTTGATATTTGCTCGCAACAGTTGTAGAAATTCTTGCAATGCTGTTCGTGCGATATTATTAGGCAATGAGATATTGCATGATATTCTACATTTATAGGATATCAAAACACTCCACCCCCCCCACCCCCCGCATTGTATTGTGAGACTTTTTAAATTTTAACCGTTGACAGATTCAGGTCTTAAGGCAACCGTATGAGCAAAATCCCATTTTTTTAAGTCAAAAGAAGGAAGATCAAAATCTTTTAATGGAGAAAAAAGTGTCTCAACTGTTGATTGGTAAATGTTAGATCTTAAGACAGCCATACGAACAAAATCCCATTTTTCCTTTTAGTCAAAAGAAAGAAGATTAAGACCTCTCAATTGAGAAGAAAGAGTATCAGCCTAAACCGACATGAAAGCTAAGACTTAAAGCTTCAATGCCTAGCACTGGCGGACCTATGTGTAGGCCAAGGGGTCCATGGCCCCCCTTAAGTTTTCAAAATGTTATTTTTTACCATTCGAATTTCTGTAATTTTTTATTTTGCCCCTTATAATTTTAGAATTTTCTTTTAATAATTTTCATTTGCCTCCCTCTCGCTCCATTTTCTTGGTCCGCCTCTAATGACTAGGATGGTTTGGAATGAGATAACTAGTGATTGAAATCTGTCAAGTTGGTTTATGATTCACATTTTCTACAAAAAAAAACTTGTCTATTTATTAATTGTGTCAAAAATGTAAACAAAAACCAATTTAAAAGTGAAAAGGGTCAACTCAAAACCCTGACTATGTCGGGTTGAGGCTGGGCTAATGGGTCAAGTTAATTAGTTATTCCCTGCCAACCATAACATGTATTTGTGTATGTATATGTGTATGCACAGAATGTAGGCCTAGGGAATAACCCATACCTAGGGTTCATCTACACTTCTTTCCAAGAGAGAGCAACTTCAATTGCACATGGAAACACTGCAAAGCAAGCCCTAGAATTTGGAGAAACAAACCTGGCAAAGATCTGTGGAACCATAGCTTCTGACGAGAAGCGCCATGAGGCTGCCTATGCGAAGATCATCCAGAAGTTATTCGATGTTGACCCCGACACCACAATGCTCGCATTTGCCAATATGATGAGGAAGACTATCACAATGCCGGGGAATTTGATGTATGATGGTGAGGATCGGAACCTTTTTTATCACTACTCTACCGTGGCACAAAGGATGGGTGTGTATACCGCCAACGATTATGTGGACATGGTAGAATTCTTCGTCAAAAGGTGGAATGTTGACAAGGTTTTAGGGGGGCTTTCCGGCGAGGGGAAAAGGGCCCAAGACTACATTTGTAATTTGACTCCCAAACTCAGGAAATTGGTAGAGAGGTCAAAGACAAAGGCCAAGGATTCCCCATTTCTCTCTTTCAGTTGGATCTTCAACAGAAGAGTTTAAGATGTGCTTTTGGCTTTAAGCTTTACATTTGAGTAGTATAGTTAAAGAGCCTGCTTGTGTTCTACATGCATCAAACTATATGCATACACCAGTATATTCATGTCACGCATGTAATTCTACCTCTGTCAAATTATCATCTCCATATGTAACAAGCAATTCAGTGTGGGTACATCAGCCATTATATATACTAAGATTGAATGTTTTGATTATCATTCCTGGGATTACATTGGCTGGACATGGCATTGGAATAATTTCAAATTTTAGCTGTTTATTGGTGATACCTGGAAAATATTGTTGAAGGGTATGGGGCAATTTAGTAGGACGGAAGTAATTCTCTGTAATGAAAAAAAACAGGCACACAAAGCATGACAACAGTTTTAATCAGTTGACAAAGCATGTGTTTCGATCCACTAGTTTTTAGCGTGCACATTATACATTTTAGTGCAGGTGAAATATATTTTATCATGCTTTAAATGGAGCCTTTTGAAGTGACTTTTGTGTCAAGGCATTGCTTTCATTTCTCTTGCTTCGTTGAAGTTTTCCTTTTTCATAACTCTGCCCTGCTGCCTGTTGCATTTCGTTGTCAGTCGATCCCAACCCCCGTTAGAGAAAGGTTGATATTCAATTGACACTTTCATGTCTGGTGGTGTGTAAAAATGTAAAAATAATGTTTTTTTTTTTTTTTTTTTTCTCTTTCCATTGGCGCGCCTGGCCTTGGTCTAAAGGGGCAGGTAAGGGATTAAGTGGTGGAGGCCTCCGAGGGCTTTAGCTTGCCCTGGGCTTGGCCTGCATTTGTTGAGGGTAGTGCTTGGAAAAACTTAGGCCCGGCCCGGCCTGGCCTGATCCTTTGAGAGCCCTACTCTCTGCAATGATATGTTGAAATCCCACCCTCGAGTTAAAGGGTTAGTAGTCCTTGATTACTCTTCCCTTACCCATCCTATCCTGCCCTGCCCATGAGAAAGAGATGTTCCCCCAACACATAAGACGCAATTTACGCAAAATTCCTAATATTCCATCATCATACCAAGGGTAGAAGGCGAACTTTTCCAGTGGATTCCACTAGAAATCACCTCTTCCAAAATTGGAGACACTTTTTCTCGGGAAAATCAACCCAAAGTATAGAAGCATCCAAACGTGCACTCAAAAGGATTTTTCCACTCCTTTCATTATACATTCTCAATTGAAGAACGAAATGTCACTGCTCGCATAAAATGCATGATATGTGACTTTCTTGCAACCCGAGCTACAGTTCTCAAAAGCTTAAGCACTTCTCAAAAAAGAAGAAGAGAAAAAATGTAGATGATCTCAAAAGGGAGATTACACCAGATAAATAATAGAGTTTTGTGTAGAAAATTTTGATTATTATTATTTTTTAAAATTAATTCAACTAAATACAAACGACTCCAACAAATACCCACTTCCACAAGACTAGCTCCTTAGCATGTCAACCATCTGCCTACTTGGAGAGTGTCCAATATAAAAAAAAAAATTTCCGCTGCCTCTATTAACGCCTTGAGGTTTTGGTAGCAATGGTTAGCTAAAGAAATTTAATATGGTATCAGAGCCAACCGATCGTGAGTTCGAATCCCAGGAGGAACGACTCGGCCAAAAAAAAAAAAATAAAAAAAAAATGCGTGTTGCCAAAAGTGCGCCGGCCGGGTTCCACCTGAGGGGGACTATTAAAGAGTGGGCTCCACCCAAGGGGGAATATTGAAAAGTATTTCTGCTGCCTCTACTAACGCTAACAATTCAAAGTAGCAAAGAAAATAACAACACCCAAGTGAGGGGGGTGATCATGCAAAAGTGGCCCATGCACATGATGAGATAATATCGCGTATCAACGCATGCCCTAATTTTACAAAATGAATCCCATCCAAGCCAAACCAACAAGCAATTGAAAAAGGTGATCCGATCAAACATTTGGTTACCTACTGTCACAGATAATGGTAAGGTAATGTAAATGTCCCATCGTAGAAAAAGGTGAGACAAAATTTGCATTAAAGTAATGCTTTTGTTTTGCATTAGCTAAAAAAAAGTGAGAGACTGTAGTAAAGTAGTCACTATTTTTCTTGAGTTTACTTTACCTCGATTTTATGAGATAAAAAATATACTATGAGCTAAGGTATGGCAAAGTAGGCGGCCGCTGGAGATTTCATTCTCACTTTATTTTGTCAACCAAATACGGTAAAGTAAAGGTGGGTGGCACTTGAGATTACTTTACCTCTTTTTTACTTTAATGCAGAAATAAAAACATGCCTTAATAGGGTAGGATCAACGAGACTCAACATTAATAATCCTCTATGTGGGCACCAAATATGAGAGTGAGGTCAAGGCCGAGTTCATACTTAGATACCTGACTATCCTACTGATATGGTACTATAAAATCAACATCATCAAAGCTTTCTTCATTCTATGTTGGTGTAGTTGCATTAATAAAATTATATTAGTATTTTTATACAATAATTAACTAATAGTTTGTTGGGTAGAGGAGTCCTGTAATGCCACTTCCCGCGATCGCTCTAAAAACAGGTCCGCGGGCGCAATGTCACTACAACAGATGGGTGCAACCAACCTGACATGCATGTTTACATTCCTTCAAGAGGACCCCATGGCATGAAATAGAGAGGGGCTTTTCAAACAATGGTATCCGGGACATGGAATTTATCCTCCTTAAAGAGAGTCACTACGAAAAAGTCAGATTTTCGTTTTTAAAGCATATAATGATTGTAAAATCACCATGAGGGTGGGTTTCGAGTGATGAAAACAGTTTCCACAGGTTAGCTCGGGTCAGGTGGTTCAAGACACATATAACAAGGGCCTGCCTTTAATCTGATCTAATCTACATGGAGACAAGCAGGGTCAAATCCGATCCGACTGCTAACTCTGTAAGAATATGTAAAAAATTGGTGGGCAGAAAATGATCCTATTGCTTGCGTTCTAAACAGTAAATCTAACAAACAACTCCCTTTGGCGTGAAATCTGAGCTGTACTCGGGTGGGCGTCCAATTTAAACGACTTGAATTTTTAATAGGTGAGTGTCACTATAGAGTTATGTTCATATTCTAGTAAAATTTAAGGACACTCATACATGAGAGTGATTATGTTTTAGCCCTTGGGTTTTTTACAGGGGAGCCTTACAGCCAAGTTGGACTCATGCTCGAGGATTCTCTACAATAAAGAAATTCATAGAACTCATGTAAAGGGAGTCTGGAATATCCTTTGAACATGTGACTTAGTGGATGGAGTGGAACTCAAAGATGGGGCCGTCTATTGAAAATTTGGATGGCGCAAAATGAACATTATTCCCCTGTACAAGATATTCTCAGATTTTACTCTTATAGTATTTGCTCCCGTTATAAGATTTATGTTATGATTACTAATGTGATTTAGCAAATGGATTGATCACACTGTTAATTATATGCACAATCTCATAGTGGGACCTACTTCTATTGGAGTAAAATGAACATCCTATAAGTACTTGTTTGTATAATGCCATAGAAGAGGAACAAAAATGCTTCTCTAACTTGGGAGTTTGAACTCGTATTTCTTATTTCATTTAGAAAAAATAACTCCACAAAAATTAGGATTTTCTACCGAGAGTTTGTTTGTACTAAACACCAAAAAAACGGACAGTGGAATATAAAGAGCTCTTACCTCTCGATTTCTGAAAAACAAGGGCAAGCACAAACATGCACTAAAAGTACTAATATAAATAGGAAAGCTGTTTTGATATAGAAATGTTGCGGTTCTGGTAATGCAATCGGAGTTTCGGGATCCGTGTAACACATGACGGAAACTCCATTTAGGGACCCACGTAGAGATAATTTTAACTGTTTAAGATGAACTCCATCCCCTCTAGTGAGATATCCTCATATTCCACTTTAGGAGGATTATGTCCCTATGTAAGATTGAACATATATATAAGATTGGAAACTTGATTGGGCTTTGATGTGGCATCAATGCATATGTTGTATGCATCATGTTTCCTCCATATGCTTAAATGGATGATGGGACCCACTTCTCTTTAACTGAAGTTTAAGGATATAGCCCTAGAGGGGACAAGACTCAAGATGAATGGTTTGGATTAAGGGGCCCAACTTGGAAGGAACCCTCTCTTCGGGTTTTTTTTTTTTGGTTTGCTAGATTGGTGAGTGATACACATGCTATGGGACTGCCTACAAACCTAACGCCCATGGATCTATGTCTAGGTAGCTGTGTGAGATAAGAGACCCTTGCCAATAGGATTTATATCCTGAATTTCTTAGAATAAAGTAAGCCTCTATGCCATGAATTTCATGAAGAAGAAGCATTGCAGATTTGCAAAAGGACGTCAGATGTCCCACTTGTATCACTTTCTTTTACTTGGGTACCTAGCTTAGGGTCGGGCCTGGGGGCTGGATCCTCAGCCTTCTGGTGAGGGAAGTAGACCTTGGGTGAGGTGAGGGAGTTCTCGGCTATGGTAAGATAGCCCTCTGGTGAAGGAAGGTAGCTGCCTAGGTTCAAATCATAAGCATCCAACTGAGAACCGACCCCTCTTACCACTGGTGTAAGAGGCCATTCTCATGTCCCGGTATTATATGGTCTACTCTTATTAGTCCCTTAACCAGCCATATTAATGATGTGTTTCCTCTTTACCTAACATTGTCATGTTATATATGAAAATGATACAATGTATGGATTGTCTCCGCCAATATACACAAAATGTCATATTTGTCCATAATAATTTCAACAAAACATCCGTGCCGTATTTACCACAATAATAATTGTCACATCCCGGCCCCGAATCACCCAGGCCAAGGGTAATCCCCGATGTGAGACACGCGTAATCCCGTGTTACTGTACCTGCCTTGAGTCAAATACGGCAACACGTAGGATAAAATTTCTCTTTCCACATACCATTCATAATTAAATAGCGGAAGTATAACAATAATAATCACTTGAACCATTGCACAGTCCTAATTAAAACTGAGTGTTGAGTTTATAAAAAACATAATTACATATTCAACCCAAGTAGGGATAACAAAAATACCTTACATTCTATTACAAAAAAATCCCCAAATGTCCAAATAGTGTAGCCCACACAAAAAGGGGCTAGCCACACTCTACAGATTGATTCTCAAAAGAATATTTCGCGGCGCTCTCCGTCGACCTAAACTACATAAGCCCATTACTGGCCCACTCTTCTAGTCCTGGAGGAACCTCTTGGGCTTCCTCCTCTCCCTCCTGGGCCTCCTCAAGGCCGGGAGTTGCATCTGCGTTTGTGACACCAAAGGTAGCATCATGAATACAACGATTCGGCAAATATAGGCACTAATAATAAATCGCATGTAGTATCAAATCAAATAAAAGACAATTGATTAAAAGATGCCAATGTTAAGTAAACTAGGCACTTGTGCAATTTCGAATAAATCATGCTTTCTGAATCAATGGAATAATAAAACACACTAATTGGCTACCACATTAAGCTCATCCTCTAAAAAAGAGAGTGAATCTAGTTGGAATGTCACCAGCGGCCCGGCCAAAGGCTAGCTGGCTACCCGGTTCTGGAGTTCCGATGCTCTAGACGATCTACGGCAGTGATCTCGAATAACTAAACCAAGTTTAACTCCGTCCGGTATCACGGGGTCGAAGCTCAGCAGTGCCAGACCAATCGAATCGAATAAATACACACATGAGTAAGGTTATTTTTACTTGAATCGAATCGAATCATTAAAATCCAAAATATTTCACACATAACTTACTCATCTCGAATTTCAATTGAATAACGTATAACCGTACAAGTATAACGAATAAAAACGAGACAATTTATGCATATAAATCATTATTTAGAATTTGGAAGTCGAACATAAAATAAATCCCAATATGCACATGCATTGATTAAAAAGAATCAAGGGTTATTTACTAGGCTCTCGTCCTTCACATTCTTATACGATGAAGGTTAGAGATCCGGTATATGGCTATCTTTAATTTGGTGCCACTTTGTATAAGTGTAGTGTACCGGATTCTCCGAACCTCATCTATGACAAAGTCTTAGACGAAAATATAATTCATTTTAGCCTCAATGATCTCTCATGTGGTTAATTACCATTGGTCCGTTGATCTCGTCAAATGTGCCATTTTCTAGGGTCCCAGAAGTATTTTGGAGTCCCAGATCCTAATTGGCTTAGTAATTATATAATATCGGGGTATTCATCAATTTTTTAGAATGCAAAAATAAGTACTTTTGTTCAAAATTCCAGGCCCCACACAGAACCGATCCTCGCTATACCGAGCTTGAGGCTCGCCGTCCCAAAAGTGGACCTCGCCATAGCGAGGACACTTTCTGTGTCCACTCTGTTTCCATTCCATTAACACTGCCACTTCATGCCTTATATATAAGATAACACCTGCACATGCATTGAATAGATTATTCCACCCATTTCAACACAACCACCAATCGCATGTCCTTATTTACAAACTCCACCTGTACATGTGTTTTGTTGACTTTGAACATGAAGGATTCCAACCCAACACATGGCTTAATTCCACCTCCACATATTTTAATATAGACTACTCCACTAGTATATGCATTTACATGCACACTCAAGAAAATCAACCCATGCTATGATTATTCTCTAGTTATAATTAAAGAGGCTAATTACCATAAAAAGGAAAATAATAAAATTTGATAATCCAATCAAGAATAAGACTACATGCATTGATAATTAAAGCTTATAATTGCCTCAATTAGCTTTCCAAGCCTTTCTCTCTAACCTTTGCTCAAAAGATTAAAAAACCCCCAAATCTCAAACCCTAGTCATAAAATCCACATGAAAATGAATGAATATGCATGTATGATTACAATGGGGGTCTTTTCGACTCCTTTCTACACAAAAGCACAAGAAGGAGATGGGTTAATTCTTACCTTTATCAAGAAATCTGAAAATGAGTTTTGGAAAAGAATGGGTTCTCGCAACCAAGAGTAGGAGAAGATGAAGAAGATAAGGAAGAGGAAGAAGATGACTCCCAACTTTACATTCACTTGGACAATTGTTAATGTGATTGGAGAAGGAAGAGGAATGGAAGAGAAAAAAAGTTGGAGAGAAAGAAAAAAGCACAGCAACACCATCGAATGGGGAAAGTGTGCTGAGTTTTTGGATGATAAATAAAGGGTCCTCTTTTTGCAAGAAAGTCACATATACTTTGTATTCCCATTTAGAGTCAAATGGGGGTCCACTTCTCTAACGTTTGGTCCAATGGGGTAAGGTTGTATATGAAAATCGACGAGCTCGACGAAATACACACGATGACACTAAGATGACGTGCATATGATATAAAAATGTAAAATCTATAATTACAAAAGGGTCATTGACTCTACCCAACTGAATCAAATAGGTTCAACTCACCAATTCGAGACTCCAAATACCTCTAACTCACCTCTATGGGACTAATGATCATTAATTAACCCAAGTAGCAATTAAGTATGATTAAATTAACTAAAACTCTATTAATTAGTACTAATTAGGCTTAATTTGCGTCGGGGTGTAACAAAAATGCATGGCCATTTTAAAGCAAATAATGGTACGGTCTACTGGCCTACATGGCCATTCTTAAGATCACAATCTTTATGAAACAATCAGGTTCTTAACCATAATTGGTGTAAATTTTAAAAATTACGGATACAGAGAGGGTGATCCTTGGAGCAGCTCAGAGTTTTAATAGGCGGGCTCCACTCTCCACTCGAGGAAACAATAAAAAGAAAAAAAGAAGAAACAACCAAAGAAGAAATAAAAAAGAAAACAACCATATTAGGACCCAAAGAACATCATATTCCTATCCCCCTTATGAGTTTTCTCCGCACAACTTTGTGCAACCAATTTCATTGTCGACCCTCGCAAAATAATGGAACTCCACGCCCTTGACAGAGGAGTTCAGTGAAGTCAAAGCCTTGGTAGAGAATACTAAAACAGGAGGTGCCTGCATTATACAGATATACTAGCAGGAACCAGCAGAAGCATGATAACAGAGTTTGGTGGATTGAAGAATGGCAAGTTGCAGCAAATCAAACAACAGACAGGCATTCACTTCTGTAACTCGGTGTAACTTTGGCCAAGACTGGCGGGTAATAGTTCAAATATGAACTCTACTCAAATATTTTACTGAGTAAACCTAGTTACATGATAACAGAGTTTCCAATTACTTAAACATAATTAATATAACAACAAACAAACAGAAAGTTTCCTGTATATCTTAATGATATTAACAAACATATAGCACATTCCTGAAGTCTTATAATAATACAAACATATAACACATTCCTGAAGTCTTATAATAATATTACGAACATATTACACATTCCTGAAGTCTTATAATAATATTACGAACATATTACACATTCCTGAAGTCTTATAATAATAATACAAACATATAACACATTCCTGAAGTAATTTAACTTATCCTTCATCCCTGGAATCCCTAACAGATGTGAATCACATATGTACCAAGGGAAGAAAGCCATGTTGAAGAGTAGCATTCCATACTTTCTCAACATCAAGTATGGTGTCACCACACTCGTGTTCATCCCATCCTTCCAGTGCATGCACTACTCCGGCGACACGCTCTGCACTCATCATTCTCCTTGGAAGCCAGTTCTGTTGCACATATATAAGCAAATGCTTGTATTAATGTATTTTTATTAATCAAGTGTAGGTAACTTGATTTATGTGTAAATGAAGCTAACCTGATTTACGGGTAAATAAGGGTTTTTAGTTTTTCATGAGAAATAGGAGTGCTCATGGGCTGGTAGTCCAGGCCTGACCCTGAACCAATGCTCTTTGGCCCGGTTAGGGCCTTAGGTTTTACTGTTTTAGTAATTGGCTTAGACCTGGATCTAAAATTTGGACCGGTTTAATATTTGGGCCAGGCTTGGACAAGTGATGAAACCCCAAATCCCTATCAGCTCGGTGTGGCATGAACAAGAGGTATTGCCAAACCTACGTCATTTAAGATTTCTGTGAATTTTGTATAAGGTATTTGAATTTAAGATCTCCATGTCATTTTTTATTATGAGTATTAATCATGCACTAGTTGGGTTTGGGGCCAATTAACAAGTGGGCTTGAGCTGATATGTTTGAGGGAGGCCGGGCTTGGGCTACACACTTACATCTCACGTTCTGCTTGTGTCGGAAATGGGCCAGTGTTTCTTAAGTTGGGTCAGGGATGGATATGCCTCGGCTCCGCACAATCTAGCCCATGAATACCGGCCCCTTGATGAGAAGTGACAATTGTAGTTCATCCAAGGTGAGGAATGGACAGTGATGGGATGATCAATGCTGAGATATATTTGAGGGAGGATGAGTGCATGATTAGGTTGGACGCACTTGGGTTTGGCTTAGTGAAAAACAGAAACCCCAATCTTTTGTGCTTTAATTTTTAAAATCCTTTTTTTTTTATATTAGGCCAAAACTTAGAAACTGATTTTAAAATTTGCCCTTATTAATGTTGCCTAACTAACCTCACAGGCATGCATGTTCTCCAGATCCTTGGGAACTATCATAGCCGGAGGGGTGAAATAAGTGCAATCTTTACGCATCTTCTTCACAGGAAATTGTGTGAAAGGAATGAAACATGAGCCCTTTGGTGCCTTCCTTTGCTCTTCTTCTATCAATCCATCTCCTACTATCCATACCTGCAAAACACAACCAGTTCATCTCTATAGCAATTAATGGATCATAGAGTGTGTTGATAATTGCTGCTCCACTTCAGAAATGAAAAGGGACGGGGGAGAAAAAACTACCTGAGGAGTGTAACTCTTAGAATAGACAAGGCAACTTGCCAACTGAGCCGAAACCTTTTGCTTTAGCCTTTCAAATTCTTCTTTGCAAACCATAATCACCTGTTCCATTCTAGCCCTTGTCAGTAAAGACCAAATCCAGGGTTGGGCTCAACCCCCTGAGGCTTCGACATGATTTAATAATGGGTTTGACGTAAGCAAGTAAATAGGCTGCACTCTTGTATGGGTTAGCCCCTCGTTTCACCCGCTTTGACCTTCACCCAGTTGATCTCAGGCCTTTGGCTAGACCCACAAATTTCGCTTGTGGTTGGGCTCTAAGAATATCTGCTTGAAGGCCAGACTAGATGCCTAATCTAGCCTGACAATATAACACAATTGGCAAAACACGTGACGGTAAATGGGTTTAAATCTGGACTTTGGGCCATTAGCTTTCATCTAAGTTTTAAGTACTGAAAGCAACAGCTACTTTAGCCCACCCTTGACCGGTTTATGGGCAACACCAAAAAAACCCATTGTTACCAAATTCTGCCTGAGTCCGCCAAGTCTTGATTAAGTTAAACCGATTATGACCAAAATTCAGTAAAGACCCGAGTGTAAATCTCAGGCCCAGATTATTGGCATGTACTATAGGCCCAACCACATTTACAACTCAATTTCTCTTTTTATTCTGACGTATTATTGGGTCTTGATCATGGGACCTCTCCGAAAGGTGAGCTTAAAGTTCCACTGTAAACGGATATTTTAAAAAAATGTAGGATCTCAGTTTTGGAATACTCGACTTTCATATTTTTCATATGAATGATACAAAGATGTATATC
Organism: Persea americana; assembly: GCA_029852735.1. Taxonomy (NCBI): domain Eukaryota; kingdom Viridiplantae; phylum Streptophyta; class Magnoliopsida; order Laurales; family Lauraceae; genus Persea; species Persea americana. Next base: position 92,146,604 of record CM056810.1, read on the forward strand.
ACTATTATAGAGTAAATTATGTCTAGTGTTAAAGTAGGAATGTGTGATTGAGTGAGCGGGGCAGAACCAGGATATAGGGATTGAGGGGGCCATTGTTTAAAAAAAAATTCTTGGGGGCCACTGCTAAAAATCTATTAAAATCTTAATTTATCTAAAGGGTGTTTTTCTTTTTTTTTGCAATTTAGGGTGCCCCCCCCCCCCCCCCCCCCCCCCCCAGACCCTCTCTAGTTCCACCCTGTAAGCGAGTTGAGTCAAACAAAGGCCAGCCTGATGCAGGTTAAATCATGTCGTAGTTCAGTCAGGCCTCGATCACTTCTCATTTGTAATTACCGGCACACTTTTCTCTGCATCCAATGAGCCCAAAGTTAATGTGTAAACTGCGTTAACCAATTTCAGTTTACGACAGCCAAAGTCCCGAACAGGGCCCTTAGCTTCTGTGCTAATCATGTGGCTCGTATTTACTGTTCAATCCATGCCTACCCAGAAAAGATCATAAAAAAAATACAGTTATAAGCTTTATTCTTTCATTTAAGCTTGGATGAAGTGTGCTGTACCTGGATATCTCTCTGGCACAAGCCTATGGCAATCGAATAGGCTCTCTTCGAAGGATTTCCTCTTAGAAGAACTTGTTTAGTTCCTTGCGGAATGCTATTAAGAACAATGGCAGTTGCTAATGAACTTCCATCAACAATTCTAACCTTGAGTTTGAGGTGCTTCAGAAGAAAAAGCTCTCCATTCCTATTGAGCGCCTCCCCCTGGAATTAGAGATTGAAGTTCTAACTTCCATTAATACAAACTTGAACCTTCCACTATCAATAGATGGTCACTAAAATAACAAACAAATGAACAATTATTTATAAGGAAGAATGCATAACTTTATCCTTTTGTTATTGCTTACATAGAGTGTTTACTCCATAGTCGTGGTGTTTTTAATTTTTTATATTGATCATTAAGGTTCCATTGGTGCAATTCCCACTGGCACAAGAACCTGTGCTGCGCGTGAGTATGCCCATACGATTCAAATCAAATATTCATGCAATTAGAGAATAATTATTGATTTGCCTGGCGGTAGGGATCGCTGGCCCGCCCAAATCTCGGCCTATGCTGGCCACGGGCTGGGCCGGTATGGCCCACTAGGGCTTTACCCTGGCATGGCCCGTCGCGGGCTGAGTTGTGCCGTGCCTATGTGCCGACCGTGCTCCTCGTGCCTCTTTAATTTTTTTTTTCCATACATCTATACCAAAGATCATGTAGGCAAAGGCCATTGAATTGGACAAGCTCTATTCTAGTGTTAGAATTGAACTTCTGAATATAGGCCAAGGCCAACCTGTCTAAAATCTGAATGTGTAGCAACTCATTTCTAGATCATCGACAGGGTTAGATACCTTGGGGGGCTGGGAGTAACATGGGTAAATATGATCTCATAAAGTAGGGCCATTGACATTGATGCATGGGCCCTGAATTGGTGGGCTCATCAGTTTTGTGCCCCTTGAAAAGTGGATAAGTATTCAAGATAGAGTATTCGTATGTCGACATCACGATGTTGGGCCCAACAGGCAACAGATGAACAGTTGATATTATATGTCAATAAATGAAAGTATTGGTCATGTCACGTGTTTTTTTATTTCATTTATAAAAACTTGTTAAATTAAATTTTATTTTGCTTTAAGGAAAATATCATTCCCCCCACAATAAAGTAGAGACGCCATCAATCATCCTATCTATAATTTATTTGAAGCATAAGGACCACAAATGATTCTTCCTAAAAAAGAAGGCACTTTTGGCCAAATCCATTAAATATCTGGCTTGTGGGCCCTGACCTAGCCTGTAACAGCCAAGCCCATTAAATATCTGGTTTGTAGGATGTCTATTAGTACATTACTCAACTGAATTTTGAAATTTTAAATTATAAAAGAGGAAATGCCAGCGGGCCGATCGTTGTAGACAGATCAACCCATTGCGTGCCGTGCCGAAATGGGCTGGTCGTGCCACATCCCTTGGTCCAGCACGGCCGATGGTACCGGCGGTGTCGTGGGTCGTTGACTGGGCGGAACGACCGGCCTGGCCTATTTGAGATCTCTAAGTGGCAGTTCAAATACATTGCACAACAATAAATTCTTTGAAAGAAAACAACATGAAGAAAAATATATGACCGTACCTATTTTGACAATTGAGAGAGATAGAGTAAAAGGCAAATAGGAGAAGTGAGGTACAAAATGAAAAAAAATAAAAAAAATCAAGAAATGGGAACAAGAGATGTGAGTAGAAAGGCACTTTTGCATAAACGAAAAAGGAAAATGCGGAAGTAGTTACAAGAGACATGGGTAGTTAATGTGTGGTGGAGCATGGGTAGTTATATGAGATGAGATAAGTGTTGCATGGGATAAAAAGTGGGCAGTTAAATTAGGTTGAAAATGCGTTGGCTTTAATATAGTATGATTGAACTCTTAGAATTTTGGGAAAAAAGGGTCTCTCTCAAAGAGATTAAGTAACAAGGGTAAAAATGTAGAGGGGATCATCATCAAAATATTCCCATTTGGTAACACAATCATTGATAACTTTACAACTTATTTTTGTAAGTAGACATTAAAATTGACGTTTGATTCATAGATCATGCTATTCTTGATATATTGAATGTTCCTATAGACCTTGAATGTGTCTTTAATGGGTAACCAACAGGGGCGGACCTAGGGGGGCTGGCAGGGGCCATGGGTGCCCCTACATCTTAAAATTCCCTTAAAAGCCATCCTTTGGATCCTCCGTTACGTGGCCATCCATTCATTTTTTGAACTTTTTTCTAACATAATTTTGAGTCTTGAAAAAGGAAATAAAAATGTTCTTGATTTTGGGAAAAACTTTAAATGAAAAAAAAAAAAAAAAAGAAAGGAAAAGAAATAAAGGAAAGGAGAACAAATAAGGAAGGATTGATGGAGATTGGAGATGAGATTTTTCGATTTTCAAATTAACTTATCTACACTTGCCCTAAATCTTTGATTCAAGAGAGGAAGAGGAGAATGCACGTCTTCTTGTTGGAGATCTTGAAAAGAGTTGTAGGTTGCAAACATACAGAGACTTTGAGGTATGAAGAAGAACGAAAAACCCACTTTCTCTTTTATAGATTGTTGTTTACATTGCATAGATGTATTGATTTTACTATATGTCATTGGATTTTATTGAAATACAATCCGCTTAAAATCAACAACTATTTGTGTTCTATTATTACATTAAATTTCAAATCAATCAAATAATCCATCATGGATAAAGGAATATAGTTTTATTTTTTATTTTGATTATTATTATCAATGTAAGAATAATTCGGTTAAAGAAATTATTTAAGGAGATAAAATCCGGCAGAACCATGCTTTTTAATGATTTAGATTTCAAGATGTTATTATTACTTTTTTTTATTTTTTAAATAATAAAATTTTAAGTTGTAACTTATAGGTTACGTGCATAAGAAATTACTGGACTTGTACCCACTTTGAGATTTTTTTTTGCCCCAGCCATGGGGGGTGGGACCCAAGAGAGAGCATGCATACACGAAAAGACAACCCACTCAAGTGGGAAATGAGCCAACGCACGCGGGAAGAAAGCCCACACAAGTGGGAAGGGAGCCCAGACACATGGGAAGAGGTGGCATACCCAGTGTTTGAACCTTGGGCAGCCAGGTGAGAACCGCCACTCCTTACCACCTACTTAGGTAAGGAGCCGTTCTCAAATACATATGGTAGATTAACGTAGTTTGTCAGAATGGAGGATGAATTTCTTGTAATTAAATTATTTGATTGTATATATTATTGTTGGAAAAATCATTATTGAAATCATAATTGATGATTTCGACTCAATGAAAGAACGTCGAGCGCAACTTTAATAATTTGATTATTGCGTATTTTCTTACAAATTTTTTTAATTTTACATAAAGTTATTTTTCTTTGCCGCCGCTCCCCCCCACAACTAAAACAAAATTCCTGGTTCCGCCTCTGGTAACCAAAAAGTTTGTCCTCAAGATAGAATATTCCTAGAATCTAATTATGCTCGAGGGCAGGACTACAATGTAGCACCACTGGATTATTTACGGGGCAACACCCTTCTTCAATGCATGATGGGGCTAACATTTTCAAAATCCAAGTCAGTCTTCGGCTCTAATACCCATTATATTCTTTAAATCTATATTTTCAAAGAAAACTTCAGTGGGCCAACCATCAGATTGATAACACGAGGTACTCCCTCCATTTCAATCCCAAACAAGATAAAACGTATCAAGTTCATCACATGCTTAAGATATAGTCAAATCCAATGGTAGCTATCTTACATCTTGGGCAATAATTTAAAAGTTGATCACGAGATCGAGTGTTAGGGTTGAATCATGCTCGGATTTTGAAGAGGTTGGATCCACCATGCATTAAAGAAGGGCGCTACACCATACTATGATGGAGAGATGCTTCATTATAGTTTTTCTGTAAGTTCTATTATGAAGTTAAAAAACATAACAAAGAGAAAAGCATTGTTGGTCGTCATGTTAGTAATCACAAGAAGAAATATTAGGTTTGTGAAGCCATTGTTACTTTTTGTTTGTGAGTTTTTTTTGCTATATATGCCTGAAGAAGGAATATGTCCCTTTTATAAATGAAAATTTTCAAATAAGCCTTAAGTTTTTGCCTTATTTCAAAAAAGGCCTCAAGCTTTAAAACTTTTCAAATTAGTCCCTAAGTTTTGCAGTAAGTTTTCAATTAAGGACATGCAACCATTTAATAGTATTTTATGGTGAATTCTTTCCTTAACTTTTAATGTATCCAAATTACCATTAATTTAAAGCCATGACATTGTTCTGGTAGGCACTTCATGCAACTGATCACCATGGGGGCACTGGTTGTCATTGATCACCATGAGGATGTTGGTGAAAAAGGAGAAAAATATAGAGAAAGTGAAGGAATTTTATTTTAATAAGGAATGATTTGGTTAGTTTGAAAAAACCGAGGAAAAAAGTCATCGAAAAATAGCTTTAAATGGACAGTTATCCTTAATTGATAACTTCTTGGAAAACTTAGGGGCTAATTTAAAATATTTTAAAAACTGTGTCATTTTTTATAATAAGACAAAACTTATGGCCTTAATTGAAAACTTTTCTTTTATAAAAAGTAGTTATTTACAATGGTCGGATATAGGCTTTTTGGGGAGCCGAGACCTTCTTATTGCAACATTCATACGAGAGAAATCTGGGACTGTTTAGAGATTAATTTTCGGTCCCTCAAGGATAATCGTAAGAAGACCAAGTCATGTCTTGAGCATGGTCATCAAGGTGGGTACCACTTTCTCCTACGTTCTTGCCCTCAGCCGTCCATTCAGATTAGTGCAGGTCATCACTTATGATAGAGCACATGACACTAAGGGGTCCCCACCTTTGGGGATTCTCCGGATGACACTACACTGTGTATAGGACATTGATAATCAAAACTTGCTTTGTAAGGGAGCAGACGAGAATAGAAATATCTTGCCAACTCTTTTCTATTTTGTCACCAAAGTAGTATGGGAATAAACAAAAAGGTAACTATATATATAACCTAAAATAAATGACAAAAAGGAATGCTAAGATACGGACTTGCCTGATTCAGCAAACCTAAGCTAATCACCTTGACCCCTCCTTCTTCTGCCTTTTGAATGGCTTTCCCTATCAAGTTATTGATAGAAGCTCTTTGCCATGATAAGAAATACTGTAAACGCAATCCATGAAATTAATCTATTATAGTAACCATCTGTATTGTAAAGACAAGTCAGAAGCAAAATCATTGTTTAGAGGATGGTGTCTCCTTACTTGGAAACTGTATCTTGGAATTGCCCATGTCTGCATTTTGAGTTTATCCAACTTATTTCTCTCTACAGTAAACGTCGAACCATAGATCCATGTTATGAACATGGAACCCCAAGTCAATGGGAACAGCATCCATAAATACCATTTGGAGGCGTAAGGTTTAGATGCCACACCGGCAAATCCTAGTCGTAGATGGTAGATGGAATGTAAGGCAGTGAGATGGGTGAGGTGAACAACATGTGGCCTCTCAATCTTCCCTCTGAGCATGGTTTGGTACAAAGTATCATAGGACGTGTCCATTGTACCGTACATGTAATCGTAAATTGGCATGAACAGGGAGTAGTTTATCCGGAATTGTGTGTGGTGAAGAGAATGGAACCTGATAGGCAAAGTAGCTGCAATGTCACTATCGTCATGTGATGGAAGTAAGAAAAACTTAGCTAAAAAGGATATTTAACTTATTAAAAGGTAACCGTCCTAGAAGCATGGGTCACTTCTCGTTTAGTAAGCAGTGAAAAAGAATATGATGGATTATGGAATTACTCAAAATATAATTGCAAATACGATTTGATTGTGAAATTAAAACCCAGAAAGTCAATTGGGAAAAGTCCTCGATGAGGGTGATGATAAAGGGAGCGTATTTTGAAGTAATTACAAATATGAAAAATTAGCTTTTACTTTCTCATTCTATGGATCTGGGTAGGGAGGCTCCGTCATGCAACCGAAGATCTATGTGCGTTTTGGCAATTGGGAAGTTCTGCAGATCTCTTCGTATTTGTCTAACTATGAGAATGGAGAGCATCCAACCCTAAGGCTCCCAATCGCGGAACTTCCCAATTACTAAAAAACCCACATCCACTAATCCTATTGATAGTCTTATTTGTGGGGATTGACAGATCAAGTCTTATATTAAGTAAAATTGTATTATCTGTAGGCTTATGCCCTAATAGATCTAACGTGGGACCCGTGGCATGCTGACCACACGGTTTCCTACATCACTTAGGTCCCTTTAAGGAAAACCTATTTGGTAGTCCCTGGCTGCTAGACTGGTTTGAGACATGAGTGTGAGTGAGAGAGAGTGTGCGTATATGTGTGAGTTCGAGTTCCCATGTAGCAAAAAAATAAAATAAAAAAAAATGAAACACCTATTAAATTCATTTAAAAACCTCTTTTTACTGGATGAGTCATTGGAGAAAAAGATTTCAAACCTTCATCCCATGGTATTAAAGAACTGCACTAATAAATAACTTATCTCAATAGAAATCAATCAAGTTAGAGTAATAAGAAACTTATGCCGCCAATATATTCATGGTAGAGCGGTGTCGGCACCATACTTTCTTATACATGCCCAGGGAGTCCTCAACTTTCAAGTTTTGGGGGAAAAAAAAAACACTTACGTTGGGGTGTACATGATGTACTTGAGAAATGGAAAGATGGTGAAAAGCCACTTGGGAACTAGCTCAAAGTTGCAGTGTCCCCAGTTGTTCATGAAATCTATGTAAGTGAAATAGCCAAGGACCATTATAACTGAAGCCGTTCCAGTAAAAGCCATGGTAAGCATTGGTATTGAGAAGAGTAAGAAATAGACAACAATTTCTGCGAATGGATGAACCACAGCTGCAAAGAAAACCAAATAATTATTATGCCTTTGTAGCTGTGAACAACTATTACCTTTAGGTGTGTTTGCACAACAAGAGTATTTCATTGTTTGGTGCATGACATAAACTTTTCTTACAGAAAAAAATGAAATAATTTTCCTCAATAGAGTAAATTTTTATTTCTTTTGAAAGGGGTAGAAATGCATAATTTCCTCACTAAAGAAATCCATATAGCATGGAATTTGTGCTTCTTGTATTTTTGCCCCAACGTTTGCTGAGATTTACCTGGACAGGAAGAGCTGGAAAATGTCATCTTAAAATCAGGTTCTTAGATCTCAGGACCCGCCATGTGAAGGTCAATCTTACTGCTCTATGACCACGTGAAACTCTTTTTATAGGTCTGGCCTGATCTTTTAATACTTAGAAATTACTTGCATTTTCTCGAGGGGAAGATGATAGAGAGAGGGACATAATATGTAAATTATATAATATTAGACCACCTTATGGATGGGCTTGTGATAAAAATGTTTTGAGGTTAGAGTTTTTTTGGTTGAATCTTATATGCATCATTTTCTAATCTGATTATATAGACATATGACCTTAGGTTTGGCTCACCATAAATTATACTTTCGTGGGCCCACATGGACTCATAATTAAGAGATATATGCATTGATCCAAGGTGGGCCAATTATTACTGGGATCAAATAACACTAGCTTATGGTTTTAAAGTCTCATAATTTATAGCTTTTAAAGTTAAAATGTTTATACAGTTTTTTAAAAATCTAAAGCTAAAAAATGGTTTGATCAGATTTAAAATGGTATTGGTGCTGCTTCAAAGGAATAGAGAAGAAATTTGTGTGGAGGGATTGAAATGACCATTGGCTTATGTGAAAATAAAAAAAAGGTGCATTTGTTCAACGAGAGGATTGTGCATTTTTATGATTTTCTACATCTTCTTTAGTAATTATTGCTGTTATTATTATTTTTATGTTGTTGAATGAATTTTTTAGCTTTATCTTTGTAATAGTTTATTGTTGATATATAGACCACTTGTATTTGTAATTGGAGATGTGTTGATTGTTTTTATATAAAAATGCATGAATATATTCTTATATGTTAATTATAATTAATTTTGATATCTCATAAATTCAAAATGTAATATCTTATTTTTTGCCCTGGGCTAAGCACGGGGCGTTGCTGCTAGTATATAATTATATTAAAACATGAACACTGTTAGAAAAATACTATTACATAGACAATTTTTCCTGTGCATTTACCTCATATGAAGGAATCCGTGTGAGGCAGCACATGGGGCTCACTTGGGCACTGATCTAAATAAACAATCAAAATCCACTCGCCCTATTTACACTGGATCTATTAGGTTTGTATCCATTCGAATGGAATCGACTGATGAATTGAGGGTTGTATTTTTTTTATATAAAGTCACTAAACTTGTGGGACGTGAATCAAGGGTTAAAGGAATGGGATTGATCTCAAATTGGATATTTGTGCCCAGATGGATCTTTCCATTCCCTACATTCCCATCATCAATTGAGCCCAGTGAGCTACCTTGCCTATATGGAAGCTCTATGCAATGTAAATGTAAGGGACCAGGGCCCTAATACACACACATATAAGTTTATCCAAGTACAAGTCTGGGTCAACGAGCTTGTAATTGAATGACCTCAGCGCCTCAGACTCATACTAGAACATTATAGAGTGCAATTGAATTTAAACTGTGTGATAGTAAATGTGTATGATCTTACACCCCATTGAACTACCACTTATCGTAAAACCAATTGATGATAGGAAATGGCACAACAATAATTTTATATTGAGGGTGAGGGATCAACCACAATTATGACTGTTTAGGAGCGAGGGTAGACGTTGACCTTAATAAAATAAAACTAAAGTAGGCTACTGTCTTGAGAAGAGGACCACAAATATTGGAACCTTTTGGATCTAACGGATCCAAGTGATCAACTAAACGCGGGAAGCTGGAGAAAACATGAGATGGTTCCTTACATGTAATGGGCTCTGTGGCAATAGAGGAGTGGTGATGAGAGTGGTAGCGAGTGTAGAGAAAGTGGTGGTGCAGTGCTCTGTGGAACCAATAATAGAGAAATTCCACTGGACCCATGTGAAGGAGCACAGTCAAAACTGCACCATCAGTCCTCCACAGAGGGATGTTCTTTGCACCATCCACAAACATGTTGACCACGTACATGGCAATGCCACTCAAGATAACCTGGTCATCCCTGCCATCCATTTCTCATGTATGGGTCAGTGCATCTAGAGAGAGAGAGAGAGAGAGAGAGAGAGAGAGGCTAACCAGTTCCTTTCCCTATCCACCTGTTCAAAGTCAATGCTTTTACTGACTATCAAGTGTTTGGTTCTAGCAGTTTGAAAACGAGAAAAGCTTATCCAAATCTGGCTGTGAAGCCATCTCCAAAGAAGAATTGGAAACGTGAGCACGTACAACATATCTCTCTCTCCATCTGCCATGAACGTATACAAGCTATGTGCCACCCAAGGGGCCAAAATAACATACTATAACCAAATCACAGAAGAGAGCGAGAGCAAGTTAGTGGCCACCATGATAAATAATATTCTTATGATACAAAAGCCCGCATGATCACAAGAAAATGAGATACAGATAAAGACAACTGCATTACTACAAGGCAAATGAGAAAGAGAATACCTTGAAGTTTCCAAGCTTTTTCCATGGCCATTCAGTGAAGAGGCCAGGTTTAGAAGCCATGTTTCTTTGCTACTTGTCTTCTCACTTGGCTTTGCTCTCCCTCTATGTATAGTCCTCTCTCTGACGTCCTTACGTGGCAAAGTCTCACTGTCTTTCTTGATTTCGACAAGGGGAGGACGATATCAACTCTCACATGGTTCACACAGGTTAATTAATTACCAAGTAAAACAGGAGTCTTGTGCTTGGTTCTTTAAATTAAATTTTGCGTGGCGATTCTCATTAGAAGGTCCAGGCTTAGAAAGTGGCCTCCCCCCTCCTTGCGTATGTGAGTAGCTTTATTACCTCTTATATGTGAGTTTTATCTCCTCCCACATGTGAGTCTGCATCACCTTATATGAGTGAATTGTGTCTTCTCACATGTGTGACTTCCATCACCTCACATGTAAGTCTCACAAGTCCAAGTCCCTTCCCTTAGCGGGATAAAAAAGTCTTGTACTAGTACTCTGAATCTAACAAATACTCTGAATTGAATAGAAGTGGAACACTTCTTGTACAAGTACTCTGAATCTACATACTAAACGTTCTGCACTATTCCATAACTACTAGTCTAAAAGAGCCGTACAATATCTCCATATCATGATGTGATCCATTCATTGATGGGGGCTTAGTCGAATAATTCGATCCATATTATCAGGGGTATCAATGAACCCCATTGCCTCAAGATTTTTTACAGAGACCCAAACGATAAATTAAATTTGCTATGAACAGCAGAAAACATGCATATAACCACCGTGAAGAGATTTACATGGTTTGTTAATGTGCAAAGTGCTGAGTCCATGGAAAAGAAGAGATTTTTCACTAGGTTTCCCTTCTTCCTTTTTCTTCCGGGACTGTTGTTTACTAGTTACATTTTATTTAGAACTTATACATGATAAAAATTCTTCAAATTATCTGTGGACCCTAAACGTGGATTGAAACCGACTTGAAAACCGGTTGGCACAAAATACAAATTTAACCAAACAAAATCAGGGCAGTGGACCATTTTTATTTGATTATTTTTTAATTAAAGAAGCATTTTTGTTAGACACTAATATAACTTGGCATTATAGCATGGAGCTGAATGTTAGGCGATGTAAGTAAGGATTCTTTTTATGTTAAGGTGAGTCCTTCCATTGATAATTGTTTATGGCATGGTGCCCTGCTCGGAAAAATATTCTACCCAGATTATAAAATATTTGAGTATTTTGACACGTAAAGAGATCGTCAGAAGCATATTTAAAAAGGTCACAACTTCAAAGAAGAATAGAGACAAAGAAAAGAACAAAAATAAGATAGTTTAAAAATATATTAAAATGTGGGATTGGATAGTTCTTGACCTTAAATAGGATTGAGAGGAAAAGTAAGACTATCGATTAATTATATCCCCAAGACGAGAAAAGAAAACATTTGGTGTGGAAATTGATCTCTATATGGGGATGTGTTCATGAATAACATAAACAATGGTTAATATCGACCAGTAAGGAGGTTACTAGTCCAGGGTAGCTTACTGGTCTAGGGAGTGTTTTCTACATCATGTCATTTTAGGATATCTAAATTCCTTTCATTCTAGTCACCAATGGTTCCCTTGTCTGTTAAATGTCACTCACCAACCGATCCTACCCAACCTTAGAGACATTAGTAGTGAATTCATGTCGGTAGGCTTGATACCTAACATATTATTACCAAAACCTCAAAGTATTAATACAGGTGGTAAAATATAATTTCCTATTAGACAGATTGACTAGTGATGGAGAATCGTCCTGTTCATCTCATGCCATGTCCATTTATTCAACCATTCCATGAATAGTAGTTGGATAAAGATTTGTACAAACACGCTTCACGTGGTGGATTAACTTTTCAGCATTGTAAGCGTTAATGTAATTACAGGACGGGGGATCACTTTCGAGCACATTAATTAGAAAACGTTTTCAATTAAAAGTGTATTAACTCTTTGAGTCAAACCAGATCGATTTTCAAATCTAAACCTTTGAGGTGGCTAAGATGGACGGCTGTGATTAGCTGCTGAAAGAGGCCATGGGATAAGGATTATTTGTCCTAATCTCATGAACTGGAAAATTACTTCGAGGCCTGTTGGACATGGTGTGGCCATAAGAATTTATGCTCTGAACCATTAAAATTAATGCAATACCTAATTTGGTAGCAAACCATAATCAATCCATTCATGGCCTACCTATAATAAAATATATGGTTGAAAGCGCAGGGTTGTCCCCCATTGCGTCATAAAGCATTACAGCTTGGTATTGAGACTATAAGTCGGGCTTAGGTGATTGCTATTAATAACAAAATAATGACTGCAGTTCCTTCATTAATGGAGATCGACTACGGTGCAGCATCGTAATGTAGCGTCTTTTATACGGTCAAATCCGAGTATGCCAACTCAGCTTGGCATGTTTGTCTACTTTTCTTCGAGCCAGCTCATTTAATTCTATCTATTTTCTTCCAAATATACCCTTGCTAGTTTCTTACGAAACTCATTTCATGTAATATAATTTCTAAAATGCAAGACAACATTATAATTTCTAAAGGTCGACTTATGTTATAATTTTTTAATGGTGGGGCTCATATTGTCATTCATAGAAAGGTGGCCCGCCTTTTAATTTCTATAAACATGGGCCCCATGTTGCAATTCATGGAGGTAGGTACCATATAATAATTTCTAAAGAGTAACACTGGGCCCACATCTTAACATCTAATCCACTCAAAATCTATAATTCTATTATAATGAATAAGAAAAAGTAATTATGCTATTAAATGACAAGAAATATGCCGAAAATTTTAAACAAATGATTAAGAAATTTAATAACAAAAATATGTTATGCATTTTAAACATGTTTGGGAATTAAATGATAAAAAGCGAACACTATGAATGAATGATAGAGCAATTTAATAATAAGAAAATGGCATGGGCACAAACTTTATTCAGGGTCATGTATTTAATAGGTGCAAGCCTGGGCCTCCTATATTTTTGTATCCAAGAGGGTTCAAATTTAGGATGTAGGGCCCATGTTCAACCCAGACCTATTAAGCCAAACTAACTTACATGAATGAAAACACGAATTAGAGTATCCCAACCATGAGATTGAGCATGAGATGGGGCCGACTTCTACCCATTAACCATATTTTTCCTCAAAGTACATCCAACATAAGATGAACTCATCTTTATTCGACATATCTAACCTCTCAATATTGTCCATTACTGCCTTTAAGAAATCAAGTTAGGATCATGATTTTAGAGTCTTGCCAGAAAAAAGACAAGTAGAAAAAATGAATAAAGTCTAGTTAATACTATATTTTTTTTATAAATTGAATGGTTAACATCAAATACTTGTCAACTATTAGCACATCCATTAGGTGGCCTACCAATAGAGGCTTATTTGTTTTCATGGCTTCTATTATGGTTGAAATCGTTTTGGCCTTATGAGAGATTGATTCAAAAGGAAAAAAGAAGAAATATTTTTTAGCTTGATGTCGCTAATTTATTAATTTATTTTCGCCCCTTTTTAAAGACAAAATCGAAACCATGTCATAAAAATCGATAAACAAACTCACTATAACAAGTGCAATCATCATCTTCTTCGTTTTGGAAGACCACTTTATTGAGAGGAAAATAATTTTACCAAGGCAATCTTTCATTTTTATGATTCTCTAAAATTAGATTCTCATTATATTGAGGGTCAGGGTACATTGAAGTATTGGCCTAGTGCGCATGTGTGTTGATTAGAGAAAATAGAATTTGTACCCACACATAAAAATACTCCTTTGTCACTTTAATAGCTTTTCAAAGTTCGATGCATTTTTAAACAAATGATTAAAAATAAACTATGGGCTTGTTTGGCAAATCTGGAGATCCATATGGAATTAAGAGCTAATATTTGATATTATGACCGTTCTTAGGCTTCTTAAGCAGATCACCGGTTCGGATCTTGATTTAGTGACTCACAAAGTCCATAAATTGAGATAGAAGAGTCCACATCTTTTCACAAATATCTATAGATCTGTAATATGTAAATGGTTCTTATGCTTCTAATGAGGATTAGCTGTTTGGATTTACATTTATGACCCTACAATTAAAGGGAAAAGGGCAAAATGGGCTGCTTTGTGCGTCACATGAAACCCAGTTACACAAAAGCATATCAACAGTTTATAGCATTTTAATAATTTCTCGAGATTCCCGATGAACAGAGGGATGAAATTTGACCCAATAGATATTCTTGGCATTCCAAAGAGGACCAAGGGTTCAGATCTTGATGGAGCATCCCACAAAAGATTTTAAAAAATGCAGATCTAATGGTTTGCAGTGTTTCACAAATATTTTGAGACTTTCAAAGAATCAACGGTTCGGTCATGAATATTTTAAACGGTTAGGATCATCGATTAGAGCCTTGGATTGTTAAAAGATAAAGAAAAATATACTGTAGTAGCCCGGATCTGTCCGCTTCACACACCCTCATCTGTGTCAAAAAGCACCATTTTTCAGCCCATGAAATAGGTGAAAAACGTCTGACGTCCAGCTGAGACAGACATGTGAGGTGCACCATCCAAAATGCTCTAAATTTCAAAAAAGTCTATATCAAACCATTTTAAGACATGGACCTTGTAAATAGAGATGCCAAACGGCACCTATGTCCATTTAATGTGGGTCCACCCATGGGCCACCTCAAGGGAAATGGAATTTGTCCCATAAGTAATGCAGGATATTTTTTAAAATAAAGAAAAGTACAGAAGGAATTTAGGCCCGTGAATGGGCTGGGCATTGGTTGTCCAGTCCCATCCCAAGTACTGGACGAGCCTGCCGGGGGTTGTCCAATCCTGGCTTTAAATTGAGTGGGCCTATGTCAAATCACATCCCATGCGGGCTCGCGTTGGGTCTGAGCTTTAGCACAATCTTGAACATATATAAGATCAACATTCTCTAATTATTCCTATATTGTCATCAGATTTTAAACCCTCCACCTTTTTCCGGGCTTGGGACCGAGAATGCAATGCAAAAAGCAACATGGTGGAGTTAAATTTTTTTCTGTTTTTTGCCGGTGACAATAGAAAATTAGAAAATCAATAGAAATGAGTACCATATGCTTGTCAAGTAATGTCTAAAAAAACTCAATATTAGAAATTATTTTTCTTTTAATATGTATAAAAGGCCAATCAGTGCATTCCCATCATTGTATGAATCATCATCACTAGTTGGGTCGTGACTAAACCAATCTTCGTCTTGAGGGGGGATGGCCTTTTACGGGTAGATTTTTTTTTTTTTTTGATCGGTAACAAAATATTCATTCATTAAGAAAACAGATTGCAATGAGGGAAGAAAAGTAAAGAGTATTGTACCCTCACCTACCAAACATAAACAACAGACACCACCCAAAGCTTACATAATCATACCCTCCTAAGGAAAAGACCTCTCGACCCCCTGCTTAGCTAAAGCATCTGCTATAGAGTTAGCCGATCTGGCTACATGATGAAAGATAAAATTAAAACATGTAGATAAAGACCAGATTTCATTGAATAGGAATTGAAATTTCCAAAGGTTGACCTTCTTTTTAGATGTCCAAGCAATCGCATTGGAGAAGTCACTTTCCACAATGAGATCCCCAAGAATGTTCCTAGAAAAACACCGAAGAGCCTCCAAAATAGCTAACACTTCAGCTTCATTCGAATCACAAACACCCACGTACTTTGAAAACATAAAAATGACATCACCCTTACTATTACAAAGAACACCTCCAATTCCCGCTGGCTCTGGCTTTCCTCCTGTTGACCCATCAACATTGAACTTAAACACTCCCGGGGGGGGGAGCAGCCCAAAAGACAGAATTTTTTACCTTAATGGGGGCACATCCCATACAAGCCTCCCAATTATAAATAATATCATTTAAACTAAAATTGGAGAACTCTTTTCTAATCAAAGCCCACTTTGATATCCTCATGTTAATTGAAGCAATCAAATCCATTGGGGAGGAGGACTCACCTTTGAAAATTCTATCGTTCATTTCTCTCCAAATTGACCAAAGAATAGCAAAGGGGATCAACCTCCAAAGAGTACAACCACATCCAACAAAATGATCTCCCATCCAAGACTCTACAACCTCTTCGATCTTCCTCGGAAAACACCAAGCAACTCCACATCTACTAATGAAATGACCTCAAACATTGGTCGCAAAGTCACAATGAAGTAAAAGATGATTTACTGTTTCGGCCTCCTTTTGACACATCATGCAAATATCGGAGATGGAAGTTGTTAAGAGTCCTCTTCTTCATAAATTGTCTGAAGTAGAGATCTTCGCTGCAACTGCCAACCAACAAAACGCCTCCACCCGGGGAGGAGCTAACCCCATCCAAAGAAGGAAAGAAGGAGCGCTAGTAGGTTGGATCCCCAACAAGGCTGAGTAAAAAGCTTTATGAGGACGAAGTTACAAAAATAAGCCTCTTAATTAGCAATTTTTTAACTATAATGGGGTACAGTTTTGGAAAAATATATAAAAATTAGTAAAATAACCTTGCGGGCGGGGCGGGGCTGGACAGGCTGTGCCTGCTCTGTCCATTCTCATCCCATTTTGACAAGGCTTTGAAATAATTGTCTGGCTGTACTCAAATTTCTTTAAAAGTCTCGTGTTTTTTTTGCTTAGAATGGGCTGGACATGCTCTGCCCATTCGCAGTCTCATTTTTGTCAGGCTTTCAAATAATTGTTCAAGCTCAGACCGTTGGACTCAAATTTCTTTGAAAGTCTGTGTTTCTAGGCTTGAGCTGGGTACCCGTATCAACGGCCTAGATTCACATGCTTAAGAAGGATAGTTTTGGAAGGAGTTTTACAAGAGGGCATTATTGGAAATTAAATAAGTTTGTTGACGCATGTGCCTGGAAAGAGATTCTCCAAAAGTTGTTTCACGGCAGCCTTTGACGCGGAACATCTTTGAGGGAGACAGGCGCTGTAGCATAATATAGTACAGTGCCTTTGTATAGGAGCCCGCCCCAAATGCATCAAGATGGCTATCCGGGTACGATATTTCCATAAGATAATAGGTAGGCCCGGGAAGAATTAGCATTCGTGTTCGGACTATAAATCAAGGTCGGAAAACTTGTGTTTGAACTTGACTCATCCGTTCTAAATGTTTTTGGCCCGGGAAGAGTCAACTCTAGAACTCGGGAGAGTTATATTTTTTTTAATTATTTAAAAATAAATTAAATAGTAATAGAATACTAAATATTCATGTAGTTGTATGTAATAATAATAATAAAAAACTCATATTAGTAAATCCATTACATTTCAATTAATTATTTCTAAATTGCTAACTCCAAACCTCAAGTATGAATTGCTTAATTTGAATCGGTTGAGTTTACCCTATAATTGACTCGGTGATTAGGCATGGTGAATAGTAACTTGTCGAGTTTTCCAACCTTCCTTGAAATAAGTTTTTTATTTTAAGGGAAGGCTTTAAGGCCAATGAAAATTGTGTCGAGAGCTCAAAGTTACATATACTTTCACAAACCCCCGGTAGAGGACAGTAATGACGAATTTATGGGTCGATGTTGATTGATTAATAAGAAGAATGGATATCATTGTTTCTTTAAGATGCGGCCCTTAGACATTCGGATGGTAAATTTGCTTTTCAATTTCTAATGCTATCTAAAGGCTCTATTGTGTGTGCAAGCCCTAGCAAAGGACCTAAGGCCAATCCTCCAATGGAAAGTAGAATAGAGGGTGATTCTCTTTGCTTTGAACATGGCGAAAGCTAATGAGGAGATGTGGGTAAGGGTGCACATACGTGATTCGGATCGGTTTAGAGGGAAAACCATCAACTAAATTGAATCCATCGGTATTCTATTTTTCCAAACCAAACCGAATCGAACCGAACCACCCATGTGCATAAACCTAATCGAACCAGACTCATTTTTTTATTTTTTTTTATTTTTTCACAAAAAATTTGCAGTTCAAACTTGGTCCATCAAATGGAATGAGGAGAACCTTTAATGAACGCTAAAATATATTTCATAACTCGTTTCAACTAAGGAAGCATACATCAAACGATGGATGAACTCTTTTCATCCATCATCTGGTCCCGTGATTGAGTAGACTAGGCCAGGTTCGACCAACTTCTCAGGCCAATGAGTTAAAGCAGTTTAAATCTTCTGGTAAAATACACCAATAAAATGGTCAGGCACATACATATTTCTCTGCATAAAACCTGGACTATACTACATTGCTTCCAAACCAATGAATTCAACACAAAAGGAACTTTTTTTTTTTTGCCAACAAGATGGATTCGAGTGGAATGTAGCCCTAATTTTGAACTAATTTAGATGGGCTTCTTCAAAGTTCACTTTCTCTTAGGTTAGACCAAACCGCTGGGCAATGCTACTAAAAACCCAATAATGCACACATTTCGTAGAACTTTCATCAAACATTTAACATGTAAGTAGAATATACAAGCGCTTCTCCTAAGGCTAAAATAGTCAAAACTCAATACTTAAGTTCATACATACGGTCAATTCGGTTTAAGTAGTTAATCGTGGGTTCAAACTGATAACCGACCGATGGAAGGCGGTTTCAATGATTTTCAAACCATTGACTGAACCAATCTACATAAAATCGATCCAAACCACCCGGTTCAGTCCGATTTTACGGTGATAGTGGATTTTTTGTTCAGCCCTAAATATGGGTAATCAGTTCCCTTCTCCGAGCCATTTTTGAGGCCGCTAGTCTTTTCGTTCCGATTAAATTTGCTTTTGTGTTTTGGAAAGTGTAATTGGCTGTTCATGAGCTTGCTAAATTAGGTTCCTAGATTTGGAAGTTGATTGGTTTGTATGACTATGAAGGCCACAATGTAGCGGTTGGGAGTTGTGTCGCAGCTGTACAGGGTTGGAAACAATCACGTCAAAGGGTGTGATTTGGATGGAACCCTTTACTGCAAGTTCATGTTACGTAGCGGACATGAATTGTTTCCTTGTCCACTCTTACTAACCTGCCCTAGCCAAATTAATGATACGCTTCCTCTTTACCTAGCACTATCAAATACACTAGCAAATCACAACATTAAATATATCATAATAAATTTGGGGGAAAAAGACTCAAAATTGGAAAAATTAGTTGGTTGTTTATAACCTATGATTAGAAATCAACCAAAAATCTGTAAATGAAAGATGCCATTAAAAGTCATTAGTAGTTTGTAGTGCACGCCATTCGAAAGAGTACATAAGCTATAGTTCCAGGAGAAACTCAAGACACCCTAGTGGCAAGCGTGTCTTGTCTAACACAGCTGCCCAAGGCTCAATCATTGGGCTGATAGGTTGTCTCAGAAGAAGTTTGCAGCTCAACCATGTACAGGAAAAAAATTGTTATAGTTCTAGAATTGAAGATTTAATGGTATGTGTCTGATCCATCATAATCTGTTTGCAATTATAATACAACACACTAAATGATTGATATAAATATTACGAAATTAATGTGATGCTATCAAAGTTGTCTTGTACGATAAAATATATAACTAATACATTGATTTAGAAAGCCTTTTGAATTGGCAATTGAGCTTACTTATTTCCCGCCGCCGGGAAAGGCTACATTTCTTGCCGGTGAGATGCCTATATCGCCGGCAAAGTTCAGTCGCCAAATTTCACAAGGTTATTAAGCTTTTGCCGGCGCTTTAATTTCACCGGGAAATTATTTCCATTCCTTTATTTATTTTTCGGAGGAATAAAATGTAAGTGGAGCTTTCTGCGCGCCCTAAAAATAACTTTTTCCATTTCCCGCGCTCGCTCTAACTCCATAACCATTTCCAGCGTCCCTCTTTCTCTAAATCGTGTTTGAGACTCTACATTCCCCCTTTCCATTTTCAGCGGCCGCTCGAAGTGCATCTCTCTCTTTCTTCTTCATCAAGTCAACTGCATTGCCTCCTTACAACTCTCTTTCTTTATTGCATTAGTGTTTGGGGTTCATCTCGTTTTGGTGCGTTTGATTTCCTCCACTAGCATCGACGCATCGCAGCTCCGGCTTTCATCGATAGCAGAAACAAAGATCCGGTTTTCATCAATACTGCTCGAACAAGTTTGAATTTCACTTGGTCATCTGAGGGTTTGAGAAAGGTTGGTAGTTGGTTCTTGTTCAGGGTTTTGCTGTAAATGGTCAGAGAAGCTATGTTATTGGGAATCTTGATGTGGGTCTTTTTCTCTTGAAGATGCTGGCATCTGGGTTTGAGTGGGAGAGATTGGAAATGGGTTCTTTTGTCTTGTTTTGATTCCTTTTGGAGGTAGCGTCTATGTTAAGAAGCTGTTTGAGAAAAAGGTAGGAATTCTAATCAATTATTTTCCTTTTGTTCAGAAGAAAACTTGATTGAGTTTACTGTTGATGAAATTCATTTCTGATGGTTTTAATTTGGTTGAGTTTTGTCTTTTAAGTTTCTTACTTGTTAATTACACGATTCTAATGGGTTGGTGTTCTAGGAAATGATTGAAATTATAGACTTAGATTAGTTAACAAATTTTTATTTTTTTTTTGGTTAAAATTATGTTTACTAGTTGGAGAGGCTGGGAGTTTATTGTTGTTCTATAATCTTCATATGAGACTTGACTATTTAGTTTGAATGATATACACTTGGAGGCTGGCGCCTAAACTTGTCATGCTCTATGTTTTTTGCTTTTCTCTATTTTGATTGAGTGTTTTTTTTTTTTTTTTTTCTCTCCTTCTAATATAGATTGCAATTAATTATCTACAGAAAATGAGTGGGAATTTCTTATCTTTTTCGATCACTTTACTGGCATCTGGGTTTGAGTGGGAGAGATAGGAAATGGGTTCTTTTGTCTTGTTATATACAATGGCTTGCCCAACTTGGTTGGCCCGGTGATGAACAGATGCACACATGGCTGTTTCAATTTCTCTGCCTTTACATAGTTCTGTTCTTCTCTTTTGAATTACTGAATTTAGACTTTGATAATAGATTGTCTTCATAATGGTAATGTCCATCTGATGCATATAGGCTGATTTGTGCGGTTGGGTTTGTGTTCCTGAGAGAGCAGCGTGTTAACGGTAAGAAGAAATCCACGGAGGTTTTCGGCAATATTAACTTTTTTGTTGCAAATTCAAAGAAAATGACTTGATAATTAAACAAGTTTATCTTGAGCCTATTTCTTTTGTCCGGCTATCTCAGAAAAGATTGTATACATTTGATGCTTCAAAAATGAAATTACTAGCGTGCTTGGGGGATAAAAGATATATTATGGCAATAGAACATTCATGTCAAGGTGAAATATGATTTATTTATTTTTTTCAAAATTTGGGATGGAATTGTCTTTCTTTGTACTCCATTTCTCTGCAAAACTTGCTGTAATGTTTTAATTTACTTTCAGAACCACACTAGTAGAAACATTCTTGTATGTTAATTCAGCCATTAAGACGATGAGATCGTGCAGTACTTCAGGTGTAGTATAATTAATGGCCCATATCATGGGTAGATGTACTTCTAAATGCAATTGCAAGCAATAAGTCATAATCTTCCCATTTATAACATTGCAGCCGTTCATTTATGGGCTACAATTGATTTGTTAAACATGCACACTGAACAAATGCTGTGTATGATGGGTCCTATATGGAAATGGGTGATCAGATATTTCTAATTACTCTGAACCTGGGCCACAGACATAGGGAGAAACCCTGTTCCGAAGTGGTGCTAAGATGTATTCTGAGAGAGGTGGAGGAAAGGGCTATTTGTTTATATATAGTTTCACTAAAGGTAGTGCCTTTATATGACATTCTTAATCATATGTTAATCTAATTCCTAATTTTTTTTTTATGTAGATTGAATGAAAATTTAAAAAACAAAGTTTGTTGAAAGAGTCCATGCAGCTAGGATGCAGCCAACATAAAGGCCAAGTATGCAGAGTAACAGATTACTATATGTTAAAATGGGATGCATGAAGTTTTTTTAATAAAATGGTGCTGGTGTTGGAATGGTGCAACAATGAAATGATCACATATGAATATGTAAGTTTTCATTGCCATTTGTTTTAATTTTGTAATGGTAATGTGCTTTCAATGTTGAAAGGATGTTTGAATATTAATATGAAGTGGAATGAATTTTCTTGTTTCATTTTTTAATGATTTTGGAATGGAAATGGATGTTGGGTGTGTAGTAGATTTTGGAATGGAAATTAGTAATTTCAGTTTATTCATGTGACACAGGTTGGAAGTTGTAATAAACTGTTGTCTATATAGGAAAAGAAAATTAAAAATCAAATAAATTAAAAAATTATATTTAAAAAAAAATTCCTGAAGAGATAAAACAGCGGCAAAAAAATTTTAAAAAATAATTTTCGTAAATGGTAAACCTTTTTCCGGCACAAAATAACACCAGCAAAAGTTTTTCTAAATTTATTTTTTCAAAAATATACCTCATTTCCCGGCGAAACAAAATGCCGGTAAAAGTCTTTCTCTTTGAAAAATAAACATCTCTTCCCAGCGCAAAAAAATGCCAGCAAAAGGTTTTTGAAATTTTATTTTTGAAAAAAATAAATCTCTTTTCCCGTCGCAAAAAATAGCCGACAAAAGTTTTTTCTAAATTTGTTATTGAAAAAATAAACCTCTTTGCCAGCACAAATAGTATAACTGGCATACTTTTACTTGCATCTTGCCGGCGCAAGAGAAAGCGCCAAGAATATGTTTTCCCGGTGTTTTATGGACCTTTACCGGCGCTTTTTTATCACCAGCAAAAGTGCACATTGTTGTAGTGAGTTTTATGAAACTCCTTAATTATTTTCAAGAAGTAAGTACCCTTCTATTCTTTTATTTTTACCAAAAGTGATTAGAATACATAGTTTATTAGTGAAAAAGTTAGACAGTGTAGAAATCTTTTATAGAAATATGGCTTGACAAATGAAGGAAGGAACATTTTGATAAATATTGAGAGCAGTATGATAAAGTATTTGACATGGCCATACTCATTGATCCTCAACCTAAACTGTTGTATTTAGAGTATGCTTTTAAGAAAGTTTTATGGATCTAAGTGAATATATGAGCATTTGTCGATGTGATACTCTTAGACTCTTTAAAATTCTTTCGACATTGTCAAAAGTAGAAAACGTTAATTTAGTAAGAAAAAAGCTACTAAGTTTGAAGGTGACTTTTGAGTGTTTGAGGAACAAATGACTTAGACACTAGTTTAGAGGAAAATTTTGAATTAGATTGTTATTTGGAGGAGCCAAGGGATAAATCTACAGATTTCAATATATTGAGTTGGTGGAAAAATTAATTCAACAAAATATAAAATTATTTCACAAATGACTCGTGACATTTTAATAATTCCAGTTTCTATAATTGCTTCTAAATCGGCATTTAATACCAAAGGAATAGTGCTTGACTAGTATAAGAGTTATTTAAAATCTGAGACTGTAGAAGTCTTAATTTGTGCACAAGATTGGATATGTTCGTAGTAACAAAATGATAATAATGCATTAGATGATCTTCTTAGATATTCTAAAAGTAGATCGAATAATTAATAAAGAACTATTGCTATTTATTTTATATTTATTATCATTTTTAGAATTATTTTTATATACTTTATGCTTTACATTATATAAATTATTTCATCTCACCACCAGCCTTCCAATAAAAAAAGTTTTAAATTCCGCCATGCTACCTTTTGCATTGCATTATCGGTCCCTAGCCCGACAAAGGCTGAGGGTTAGCATTAAATTGGAAGCCGGTGGTGGGACATTAAAGATTTTTTTTATTTTAAGGAAAAGAATCTTCATTTCTTTTGGCCTTGGCCCCACCCTAGCCCTTAAGGGTAGGGCAAGGGCCTAAAGATTATAGGCCCGTTGTAAAAGTCGAGGGCTTTTGTCTGCTTAGGCCCGGCCCTCACATGTGATGGTAGGATAAGGGCTTACCTCGTTTTGGCCCAGGCCCGGCCTTTTGACAGCTTTATACATGCGTAGAATGGAAACACCTTGGAGTTCGAGTTCTTAAACTCATAAAAAGTGTGAGGGAAACACTCAAGGGAACTGAACTAAGGGTATGAGGTAAAATACAACTCGACCCCTCTAATTCGACCGAACTTGACTACTGTTTGACCTGCATACCTTGACCTGCAAAATATACGGGTCGGTTACAAGGTGGGAGAATTTGATCCGCAATAAAAATAGGTTAGGTTGCGGTAATCCCACCCATCCTTATAACCCGCCTAAGTCCTAAATGGTTTGGTTTAGGACTAACCTCTCTATATAAACTCATGTAAATAATTTAGTAGTTTAATTTTTTGGTATTTAGAATTTATATATGAAATGAGACGAGCTTGCGTTGGGCTTATTTTGGTATGCAATTTAACTTAAATACTGCTTTATGTATCGGGTTTGGTCATGCTTCTAAAGGTTGGGTCAGGTTAAACAGTTTGACCCCTATGGAATATTGGTTTTGTAGGTTGGGTTGAGTCAACCTGCGACGAGTGCAGTTTGAAGTTACTCGGCCCATTTTAGAAACAGGCCGAATACGGGTCGAACTTAGGTATGCCAACCGAACTCCTTTTGACTCGATCCCTTTGCCAACCTTTATATGTGTTAAAACCTTTTTAGAAATGGGCCAGGAAACCCAGTTAAAACTATTGTTAGGTTAGATTTATATATATATATATATATATGTTTATTTAAGTTGTTTAATAAATATCTTACGTTCATTAAAAATATGAACTTCCATTTTATTTTTTTTTCAAACATGCATTTTAGAATTATTGAATGAGTGAAATATCTTTTATTTTTTGGCTACACAAATATGACAAGTTTATCGTCTGGTGTACTGTAAAAAATGGTAAACGGGATGTTTAGAAATTCTAATATAATTCATAAGAGCTAATTAGAATATGGGCTAAAACAAAATCTTAAACTTTTAAGTTCTAATTTACAATTTGAGTTTTTGATAAATTTATAGAAAGACTCATCTTTCATGAGGTAGTTGGGGCCCAGCTTTAGGAATTGTTGTAATTGTGAACCACCTTTTAAAAATCACAATGTAGGATTTTCCATTTGCATCATCTTGAAAATTTATGAGATTATTTTAATCCAATACACATAAATTTTGCATTATCCACCCCTATCCACTTTACCCAAAAAAGCTCTTCAAATAGCACCCCCACTATCTTATTTTTTCGGAGTCAAAAGCTCTAACTTGTAAAAGCCTCTAAGATTAGAAAATTAATTAGAGATTTAGCAAATGAAATAATTTGTAAATAAGCTCTAAACCACAAATTAAGAGCTTATTTTTAGAGTTACCAAATGGGCCCTAAGGTTTAAAACAAAAGCTCTAGTTTTTAAATTCTGATTTACAGTTAGTCAATTTGCTGAAACTAGAAAAAAAGGCTCTTATTTCATGAGGTAATTTGTGCATAAATTTTCAGAAATTACAATGTAGAACCCATCATCTGAGTCATTTTAAAACTTTTATAAGGTCGTTTTCATCCAAAGCACTTGTAAATTTTCCGTTGTCCACTCCATGTGCTTTTGCTTAAAAAGCTCTAGAAGACAAAGCAGCTCCCATAGCTATTTTTTATATATAGGAGGAGGCTTTAATTTATAAATAAGCTCTAAAAATATAAATACAAATAGAGATTTACCCGACGCTCTAATATACAAATAAGCTCTAAATCATAAAATAATAACTTAATTTTAGAGTCTCCAAATACCCAAATCATCCCCAGTACACACACACACACTCCCCAAATCAACCCCAGTTCCACCCCACTCCCCAAACTATGCTTTTGCTTCCTATATGCTCCTCTCTTTACGCTAGTTTCTTTATTTCGCTTCTATTGAGGCGTCATTTAGCTAATCCTTATATGGGTGTTGCCTGTCTGTGACTCGGAAGAAGCAGTTACGTTAGAGACTTGAGTCCCTCTGATCAAGTCTCAAACACAAAATAGATAAAAGGGAAAACGGAAATAAATTTCTGACAGTAGTCACCGTTGTAGAAGATAAACTGATGAAGGGAAACAGAGAAGTCAGTTTATCCGCCAAGAAGTCAGTTTTCACTTAAAAAGGTTATATTGGAGAAACAGAGGGTAAAATTAGGTGTTTATCTGCCAAGAAGTCAGCTTTCACTTAATAAGGCCCTCTTTGTCTGCATTAAAATACATAATAAATTTCTAAAACAAATGAGAATTGACTACATAGAGCGGTTAAAAATGAAAATCAAATGTGAAATTTCAAAAATATGCATCATATGATATTTTCTATTGATTTGTCTTCCTAAAAGAAAGTATTAAAAAACACCAATTTTCACATTTATATGCCCCCCAAACAAAAAGACGAATAAATAAAATTAAAAAACACATATTTTATATGAGGAATGTTTTGGGTTTTTACATATGGCCCCCAGTAAAATTTTCTTTACATGGGTGCCCTGAAAGTGAGATTTCCTAGTTCCCCACTTGACTATATATACCTAATACCTCCACCATGGATTAGCATAATCCAAAGTTTTTACTGTTCTAGAAATTATTCTGCGTGGGTTTTATTGTAAATTTTTTTTTATGATATTTAACCATTAAACTTCAAGGACTTAAAAATTTAAGGGTTCAGAGCATGAAGTCAGGCTGATCTCTCACTATTCTCTTCATCTAGTTTCAAATATCTCTAACCAGCCTTTTGTAACTGTCATGCATCTCTATGGGCCCAATTTCTTCTAGCATGACCCTTGTATAAAAGATCGAATAAATACCTTTTAATCTCCATATCTCATGTAGCAAGCGTTTTTTTTTATTTTTTATTATTTTTTATTTTTTATGATGATCTCATCTATATAATATTGGCAAGTCTCCTCTTTACCTTACAAAACCATAAGACCTCTATCACATGAATGTTGCACCAAGTCATTAATGGCTCCTGCTTATACATTTAATCACTGCCTGCGTCCTGCTATATAAATTGAATCAGGTCTGGGTCTGAATCCACTATGGACTTGAACAGAATCTTACCTATTTATGTCTCTACTATGGTCTATGGACAAACCCATTGACATCCCAAAAGTAGCCTTGCAAATGCTTTGATGGAAAATATTGTTTCTGTTTTTCTGTTGGGCTTAATTGTAATATTGTTCATATAGGTTCAATGAAAGGTCCAAATGTTCATTATAGTATCTTTTGAGGTTTTCCCCTTTAATTAATAGAGACTCCAAGTTATCATTAAAAAAAAAAAAAAACCCCTAGAAACCCCTACTTTTAAAATGCATGGACTACTCCCTTAAATCCCACTGCCTCATTTTTATAGTGGGAGTAATGAGCTTTAAAGAGGAATTGGGCACAGAACAAGGGCTTACTTAAAATGGAATGTGCAGTTTTCTTGGGAAACGGATTCCTATAATTGTGTGCATTCCTGGTGCAGGCAACACCTAGCCCAAGTGACCTTAACTAGTCAATTTCTTCGTCCCCTGTACGTCTAATAGATGCCTTATTACCAGTTTGTTTGAGAGAGAAATGGGACACTTATGAGACCCACCTGCAAGATATGCAGGGGGAATAGAAAAGTTTGAATGTGTAATCCTGGTACGCACAATATCATGCTAACCAGATAATAATCTAGCCCTTATTTAAGCCCGCAATGTCTATTGGCTAATAACATACAAATTCATTGTGATAAAATCCAATCAAATTAAAACTTATGCTAAATCTAAAGGAAAGTACGTGTATCTAAAGGAACTGGACTGAAGGTAGGTGGGGATATATAGAAACAGGGAAATGAGGATACAAAGGAGAAAGAGGCTTCTTTGGTAGATAAAAATACTTCCACTAGGTGGAGAGATTTTATGTTAAGCGGAGGATTCCCTGTTCACCTTAATTTGGACTCACAAGTGGTGGGAACAGTTGGGGTTAAAAAGCTGATGATGATTAATGTCTAACTCAAAATTTAATAGCTATTCCTTGGTTTACACCTTTAAATATAATGGCTACACTTGAAAACTTAACAAAAACTGATAACGATTAGGGCCAAATTAAGACAAGTGCCAATTCAAGCAAGAGCATGTATGAAAGGGAATGGATTGATCACAGGTGAACTTCCTGTGCAACAAAGGAATGTGGAGAGGAGAATGTTCCATAGATTATGCAAATCCCATAGCAGAGGTACTCCTCCTCTTGTTGTGTAGAATCCGAACAGCACATAATGCTGGGGGTTGGCTGAACGCCTCAGAGTCTTCTCCAAGTTCGGCTCATTTAATAATCACACCTCACAAAATGATCCAGCCCATCGACTGAAATCCAGGCCCCACTTGCAAAACAGAAACACCATCTATGCTAAATGTCAATTTTATTTATTTATTATTTTTTTTTTTTGAGCTCGGTAATGTAATATATGTTAAAAGGACCATCTATTTTAAATGTAATTAGGCCAGGTTTCCTTTAGAGTATAGTCAGCTAAGCCTGCCTATGTAATATTCAGGCCAGAATAGTAGACCTAGGTACATCTCACAGGCCTATAAACAGAGCCCAATCCTGTCTAATTTGGGCTAGGCTCAGGTTGGCTAGGGTTTCCCAATCCATAAGCACCCATTGCTATAAAGCTTTAAAAATCAAACAGCAGAGGTTACCTTCTTAAACGTCATTGAACGGCTCAAAATAATGCTATCTCCCTCCTAATGCTGGGTCCTAAATTTAATATTAGAGAAACAAACCCTTTGTGGGATGTAATATGAGTAGGCACTTGGGAATACACCCACTTAACTCATGTGGCAGTTCACAGTGTCTAAGATTTTCCATCTTAAATCTCAAGCGCTTAAAATATGTACTTTATTTCCCTACCATCATATTGGGCCAAACATCTCTTCGGTTAACTCCTTCATTGCCGTAGAGAAAAAAAGTAGTGAAAAAACCCACTTCAATTAATGTGGCGTTCAGATTCAGTGGCACTAATTGGCGTTCAAAATGATTGTGCTGGTTCGTGTAGCAGCAAGGACTTGGTTATAATTATTTTTGAACCTTGAGAGCCGATCTCACAAATTCATTTTTCTGAAGAGCGTTTTTGAAATGAAATGTAGGGTTTTATTTGAAGAAAATGAACTCCCAAAATTAAGTGGTGCATTCAACTGGATGGGAGGGCAGCTCATGATTCGGGAACTGGTGCAAATTTACCAGGCACTGTACGTGATAACCACCTGCAACAGCTAGTTTGGTCCCACAAACTTTGTTACAGGCAACAACATGTTGCTCGGTTTGTTGGCAATCAGGCATGTCACCACTGGTTTAGGGATTGACAGTACAAGGGTAGGTCACTCTTTGCACATGTGGGCTATCCTTTCCACATTGTGGGCTTCCACCTCCCACATCTGGAGGCTTTCTTCCCATGGCGTGGGCTTGCTCTTTTCACTTGTGTGGGCTCTCTTGAGTCCGAGTCCTCTAGGCGAGGGTACCCGCAAAAAGGAAATATAATAAAATGTCATCATACCAGTTATTTGAGACAGATAAGGGACATGTTCACGTCTTTTTTGGATAAAAAAGACAACCGGGGTGTACCAAGATATAAGGGGCTGGGGCTCATACATGAAAAGAGCTTAAAATTTTTAAAAATCTTTGCAGCTTCTTGTAATTATTATAAATATTTTACATTTGCCCACAAACCTCCAATATCAATTTCCTAGGTCCGCTCCTGCACCTATGGTTGCCCACCTGCAAGAAATGTAGGGAAATGAGCAAGTCATATACCATACAAATTAACGTGCTGTGATAAAAAACCAATTGTTGATTAATGTCTAAACAAGAGTTATATTAAGATTGGTGCCAAATCTAGATTAAAGGGATTTGTTTGATCATGACCGGGCCCTATTAAAGATAGAGGAGAGTGGTTGAGAGGTGGATGGGAGGAGTTGTAGAGAGAAATAGGGACAAATCTATTGAGAAATCAGAATTTGAATTCAACCTCTTGGGCCAATTTCTTTGCATTAAAATACATAGGAATTGAACATATATAACTCATACCATTAATAGTTAAAAACAAAGAACAAAGGTGAATTCTCAAAATAATAGTTTGTTTCCCACCACCCTAGTAGTTCATTTCCTATCTTCTTCAAATTCTATTTCCAACAAAATAAAAGGTTATTTGATGCTTATTTTTAAAAAAAATCACATTTGATATTCATTTTTACACTTATGGTATGATCAGTTCTATGTATTATGATGGAAACAAATGCGCCCTCTAGGTAAATTAGGATGCAATGCTCTTAGGGTCTATTTATTTGCATTATAATATAAATGAATTGACAGCATAGAATTTATGCCACAAGTAATTTAAAATGACTATTTAACGGGCATGGTGATGTCCTAAACAAGTATCTCTACTTGTCAGGAAGGATTGATATGAAGCAGATAGAGAAGACCATTCAATATCTCATTGGCCAAGGGATGGTTCTTCCATTTTAATTCTTATATTATATTAAATTCTTCAATCATTGTTCTTTCTTCTTCTAATTCTCGATGCATGTGAGGGTAGACGGGTGAATTATGTGGGAAGAGTGTATCATATACTTAAAGGGATTTTGATCCTACAGGATATAAAAGATCATGAATTTCTTAAATGTTGTTGACCAAAACTATATCCTAAATGTGGTTATTGTACACAGGGGTCCAAATTCTTTTTCCAATTCTATCCATATTATGCGATATTGCACAATCTGTGCGATATCGCACAAACTGAAGGTAATATGTTGTGCGATATTATACAAAATGGGTAGAATTGGAAAAAAAATTTGGAGTCCCATATATAATACCCACTGTGGGATATAGTTTTGGTCAACACCATTTTGAGAAATTCATGATTTTTTTATATTATGTATGGTAAAAACTCTTATACTTAATACATATATTACACCATCATCATCAATCATATACATCCAACCTTATTCCATTTATTTAGGGTTTGTTCCATTACATAAAATTAAATAGATAATAATTCATAGTCAAATAGTTTAGGTGACGGGTGAAATATATAAGATGGATATTTAAATTGGCTATTGACTTTCCTTGGATTTAAATGACTAGGGTGATCACTGGGTATTAACTTTCATCTCCCCCTAATATTAACCTTTTTCCCCTCAGTTTTAACCACTTTTTAGAATTAGAAATGTCCAGTGGATCACTCCTAATCTGTGTGGCCTCCCTTGTAAGTCATCTCCTTGGGCTAATCTAATGCATCACATCCTCATTCACGAACCTATCCCTTTAATCTGGTGGGTAGCGGTTGTACCAATGCTGCCTTGAGTTTGATGTTTTAGTTAGGAAATATGAACATTGAATCCTGGCTGGCAAAGTTACAATGTAGTGGCACTTACATATATATATATATATATACACACATGAGAGATGCTCCTATGAGAACATCTCTCACCTTACTATGAGAGATAAGGTAGGGGCCATCACATTTAATTAGTTGTTAGAATTGGATATGAATGTGAGGACCCTCACATAATATCTTATAGTAAGGTGAGAGATGCTCTCATAAGAGCGTCTCCATATATATATATATATATATATAAGCTTTTTGTATATACCCCCATAGGGGTCGTCTGTCTTTTAAGCGTAGGATATGTAAATACAATTTATACATATAAATGATGAATATTCAAAATTTAAGTATGTAGCGTTTATACATGTGTTTCTTTTTACAACATTTGTCTAATAATACTATTTTCGCATCATTTACACTTGTGATTCATTTTTCTATGTTTGTTTTAATGATATGTGTATATGTCTTAAACGACTTTGTAAATGATACTTATTAATCATTAAATTATGAAAAGGAGACAAAAAAGGTCTGATTTATATCAAAGCTTTCATTTTCATTTTAGATCCTTAAAAAAGTACATGTCTTTCAACATGAAATATACTTTTCAAAAATAAATATTTCTATCAATGATCACCTTTAAAAAAATACATTCCAAACATGTTTAGTTAAGGAAATACGAGTTTATAGTCTGATGGTTAAGAAAAACAAGATTATTTTTAATATTTTTATTAATTAATATTTAATTCAATATTATCTTAATTCATTATTCAATATGCATAAAACTTAACCCAAGCATCTCATTGGCTTTATGCTAATATTAATCAATTGTAGAAAGTTCTTAAAATGAGTATTTTGTTGCGAAGTCCAATTATATTAAAAGTATCAAAAATTTATTTTTCTTAGATAAAATCGCATTTATAAATTATTTTTGAATGATACCATAATGTGATCGTAGACTCAAGTGCAAGGTCGCAATTATAGTAATAACTGGTAAAACCAGGTCGATTCACGGAGAGTTATTTATCGCAAAACTTGTCATTTTGAAAAACTAGTTCTAGCCTAAAAAAAAAATCTATACAAATCAATTGTCCTACTTAGATTAATAATTAATTACAAGTTTAAAAAATTAATTACAACCAAAGAAAATAAAATCATAATCTAGAAATCTAATCTAACTTTTGCATTCACCAAAAGATTTGTTAGTCAAACCAATTGCAATAATTGTTAAGATGCATAAAAAAAATAAAAAAAAATAAAACCAAAGAATAAAAAAATTGGATTTTAATTAGAAAACTTTTTAATAATTACTTTACTTGATGCCATCAAGAAAAATTAAGACCACTGCACCAAGTGCGCACTGTCACTACGCACAAAAATTCGATGTTGACCCATTGGTGAAGATCAAGACCCCATAAACTTGATTTATTAATGAAAGACCCATTACAAGCAAATAACCATTACAAAACTTTTTTGAATAAAAATAAATTGCATCCAACCTTACCCTAAACACATGAAACACTAAACGGAGGAGAAGGACACGCGGTCTCAAATGGCGATCCAACCTCTTGTTTCGCGATTTGAAATCCAAGAAAGAGAAGATGATGAAAGGCTGGTCTAATGGTGGAGTGACGATAGCAATGGCGGCGGAGTAAAAATTCAAGTGGTGGTGTGCCTTGGGGAAGGCCTTGGATGAAATATTGATGGAAGGATGAGAGATGGAGAAAAATTAATGGAAAAAGGGGAAGAGGGGTTGCTAGTCGTCCAAGGGGAATGGGGATATGGTATTGCACGTCCAGCCCTTATGCGGCTCTTTTTATGTATTTTTGATGACTTGGCTTGCAAGGTTTTGATTTTGGTAAGGATTAGTAGCATGGGGTCCAAGTTGGATTATGATTAGGAGGGTTTTGAGAGAGTTTCTAAAGGTTGGCCACAATCCTAGTGAAAATAGGATTGTTCTAATCTCATGCAACTTCCGCTCTTGGGCCCCACTTTGAATAAAAACTTGCAAATCTGAAATTTTCAGATTTAATTCAAACTTTAAAACCATGTGGCCAGCCCTCTTTTTGGACGTGTGATATCTTCTTTGGAGGTGTTGGACGTGCAACTCCATCTTTGGAAGAATCTTGGGTTGCAAACTTTCAAAATTTGAGGCTTATCCATTTGGAGTTTAAGTGTTGAAATATTGGATTTTTGAATTAGTTTCCAACTTAGATTGCTTAGCAAACAAGATCTTTCCTTTTTTATTTAGAACTCGAAAAATCTCTTAGCATGGCCCACCTTTTCTGTTAAAAATCTCTTCAAATCTGAATTTAATTTCATTCCAAATATGACATAGGAGTAGGCCATACTTGGAAGAATGCAATCTTGAACTGTCCCTTGAACGTCTAATATCCCTTGCTTTGAAATTCAAAGTTTTGCGTTTCAAAAAATCTTGAGCCAAATCTGAAATTCAGATTTTGAATTGCACTTGCAACACATGATGGGCCCCACTTGGGTGTAGACAACATGGAAAGTCCCATGCCATGGACGTCCATGCTCTTTTGCACTTTTCTGGTTATTTTTTTTTTCTTTTCTTTCTTGTTTTGTTTTGAATCTTGGCCATCCATCTTGACATGTACATGTCAGCACTATTTGTTCGAAAGCAGATAGGACACCTCATTAATCTCCATTGAATTTTATCCATAGTAGTCCCCATCAATCTAAAGATAACACCTCATCATATGGCCCTCAAATCTGGAAATTATCTTCAACATACTAAATTTGAATTTTTGAACATGAGAGTTGACCCTACCATGGCTGCCCCCTAACTTGGAATTCATGCCAAAAGTAGATGGGTCCCCTTGTGCATTTGCCTCATCAATTCTCTTTCGCGGGCCCCAATTTTTTAAATTCCCTACAAAGATACAAATAGTATAATCAATGATCAAAGAATTATCTATTTATATAGGAAAAGAATATTGCAAGATGCGGGCCCCAATTCACACTAAATAGATGCATAATATTTCGCCATTTTATCAAGTTTTCTTCAACTAAATCAATGGTGCAAAGAGAATTCATCATTTCATGTGTGAATAAAAAAGTTATGAGAAATTCATGACTTTCAATGCCAAAAAATAGAGAAATTCATGATTTTATGTGAAAATGCAATTTTTGGATGAATTTTAACTCGAGTTTAGACTTTGATGCTCACAAACATAAAATCACGATTTTTTTTACTAAAATGGTGTATGATTTGAAGATTAAGTCCTTAATTACCCTAAAATGATGAGGAAATTATGCATTTTTAAGGACTTATCATAATACTATATAAAATACATTCTTCTTTTTCTCCTACATTCATTTATACTTGTTTAAAGTAATGCAATATTAAATAATTTTAGAAAAATCATTGAAATATTGGAAGAAAACTAAAACAATAAAGTAATTGTTCTAGTTAAGTTGATCGAAAAAGCATTGAGATATTTATCTTACAGACGGTCCCTTAAAATTCTTACTATCAATACGCTATTTTTTTTCATCTTGCATATTTTGTTCCTTAAAAATCATTTGAGCCACATTCAAGCCTAATCATCCTACACATGAAAAGGAGAAAATCTAAAAGGAGAAGAGAAGATAGATAATCAAATTCTGAAAGAATAAACCTACAGAGTACATAGATTATATATATTATTATTATTTATATAGCAAGGCAAGAGAGAGAAATAGAGATGTTACCTTCATAAAAGGGGATGCGATTGATGGAGGGTTTTCATAGGTTTCATGGGTCTTGATGCATTTTTTACTATTATTTTGTAAATGCGTTGGAGGAGAGTTTCGAACCCAAAACCTTTTGATGGAAATGCCTCTTTTATTATTATTTTTCTACATATGTTGGGGGATTAAAACGCAGAACCTCTTTGACAGAAACTGCCCCAAAAGCAAACCGTCCACATCCAAGGGAATTCTTTGAAATCACATATGGTTTGGTATTCTCTTTTTCCACCTAAACAAGTGTTCAGATATTGGTGTGAAAATGAGCTCATTTTCACACCATTTACACACAAGATGTGTAAATACTTGTAGACAAACATGACTGAGGTATAAATATTACGTATATTCACCATTTACATACGTAAATGGGTGTAAACAAACGACCCCTTAAGGCTTGTGGGATTTGTAAACAGGCCCCTAAGGTTTTAGTATTTGCAAATAGGCCCCTGTATTTTCATTTTAATACCTTTTGTGTCCCAAAAATCAATAGTCTCCCAACTACCATAGGTTTTTATTTTTAGGAAAATGACACTTTTGTCCACTCTTTTATCCTTATATACATAATTTCAAAAGTTTGTACTCAATTTTTTTTATTTTATAAATCATGTAACATTGACAATTGCACTTAGTGGGGAACGGGCAAATGTAAAAAATATATGTTATTTTTTAGAGTTTGCGAGTGTGATGCTGTTTGGCTCTATGTAAAAAGAATATTGAGGGAATGGACAAATGTAAAAAAAAAAAAAAAAAGTATCAATTTTTAGGCTTTGAGGGGGGTGGGGATCCAAATTCAAATATGGGTGGGGGCTTCATTCCCCAAGCCTCTCTGGTTTTTGTAAATAATAATTTACTTATTTTTGTTAAATAGGTGTAAGGGCAAAGCTGTCATTTATATAAAAACTCTACATAAATCCCATGGTGACTATCCATTCTTATTAAGAATGTTGATTTTAAGAGCACGAAAGATGTTATAATTAAAGAAAAGGCAGGTGCCTATTTATAAATACTAAAACTTCAGGGGCTTATTTACAAATCCTACAAACCTTAGAGGGATATATCCAAAAAACTCTCTATTTATATATATATATATACAGACACACTACGGTGTAGCATCCCTTTTCGAGATATGGTGGGGTCTACTTTTTTCAAATCCAGGCCGTTCATCAGTGTTAACCCATTTTGTTTATTACATTTAAACTTTTTAAGAAAAATTTCATGGCCACCCGTTTGATTGCTCATACACAGGACTCCCTCCTTTTCTATTCCAAAAACGAAAAATATAAGTGAAGCAAGTTTCATTACGTGTTTCACATCAAGTCAAATCCGGCGTTGGTTTGTTTGAATAGTAATTCACAAGATGATTACTGCATAGAGTGTTAAGGTTTTTGACCGACTTGGATCTCCCAAGGGCACTGTACTATATTAGTACGATGCAATGCCGCTGCACTGTAGTTCTGCGCGCGTGCAGAGGCAAGGGCCTTCTTGGGAAAGAAATCCCCCACAATTAACTGTGAACTGGCGCATTCATTTATGGGGCAGCTCATGATCCCATGAATGGCTCAACTATTACTTGGCCCCGATAAGGACCCATCACAATAGTCGGTTCCTCGATGTCTGATAAAAATGTCTCCATGCATTTATTTGAGAGTGAAAACGGCCATGTTCCGGAGCTTTTGCTGAAGAGAAGACTTCCATCTCATGTGGGGCCCCACCTGCAGGAGGTGCAGGTCAGTAAACAGGTTTGAACATGGATTTTGGGTAGGCACAGACAGTATCATAAGAGGATGAGTATTTAACGGCCACAATCGTGCGAACTTATTTTGATAAAAGTCTATAAGTCTATGGGAGATTTATGTCTAGCTGTGTGAAATTAAGACTTGTGCCAAGTCAAGAGAGGATAAAGGAAGCAGGGACATTAACAAATAGGGGTATTCATGGGCTGGATTTTCCCAAGATTGGCTAAAGCTTGTCCGAGTCAGCCCATTTAATTATTGGCCTAACTTCAACCCAAATCTAGGTTACCAGCCTGAAAAATGAGGCTCAGTCCAGCTCAGCCACATTCGCAAAACGTATCCACCATCTGTGTTAAATATGGTAGGGTGGGCCGACTGTTTAAGAATATATTGAGGTAGGCCTGGCCC
Organism: Persea americana; assembly: GCA_029852735.1. Classification (NCBI taxonomy): domain Eukaryota; kingdom Viridiplantae; phylum Streptophyta; class Magnoliopsida; order Laurales; family Lauraceae; genus Persea; species Persea americana. The sequence continues at coordinate 92,183,904 of CM056810.1, forward strand.
ATTCAAAATTGGGCCACAAAATCCAGCCAGGGTTGCAGGTACAGCCCAATTTGGATTGTCTTGGATAGCAAATGGCTCAAATTTTGCTACAACTTAGAGTGACGTGCACCATTGAGTACATCCCGCATAAATTTTGCTACACGTGACCAATCTACATTGGACAAGCTGCTATGCCCAGATGTATTGGGTCTACTTTTAAAAGTTTTAAAACCGTTTTCTTCAAAAAAAAATTCATGACCCTACCTAGCCACATTTACTCGCTGAGTCAAACTTGTTGAGTTGGACAAGTCGAGTTTGAGCATGAGGTTTCCATCCTTACATCAAATGATCACCTCTTTGATGGAAATGAATATAGTCATGGCTCTTGTGAATCAAATAGTATAAAAGTCTGGTCCTATTTACATCTGCAGCTAATAACATGAATAAAGCAGACGCCCAATTGTTGGGTTTCTAATTCTCACCAGCTATCTAGAGTCCGATCTTTAGGCCCGATCTCCCTTATGTGTGTAGGGGTCTTCTCCCTTGATGGAATCCATGACTCCTTCCATCAATGGAAAGGAAGCATGTGGGAGATCATTCAGTGGTCTGAACTCTATCAAGCTAAATAGATGATGATCCAGCCCTAAGTTTTAGGCCCACTATATTTAAAGCTATATAAATGCAAACTCATTGCGAATAATGTCTAAATAGTGTCAAATTAAACCCATGATAAATCTAAGGGAAACTCCCCGTGTCTAAAGAAATTGGACTCATACTAGGAGGAGACCCTACATAAGAAGTAAGAACAAGAAAATGAGGGCCAAAAGGAGATTGAAAATTATTTGGTAGATAAAAAAGAGAAGAGAAAAGATTTCACCATGTGGAGAAAGATTAATTCTGTTATGCAGATCGGTTTCCCTAATTTGTACTCACAAAGAGGTGCTAACAGCCAATGGTTACGTTAAAAAGTTGTTGATGATTAATGTCAAACTCAGACTTTAATGGCTATCCTTAGGTTTATGCCCTCAAATTTAATGGCTGTATTTGTAAACATATTTAGAAACTAATATTGATTGGGGAAACGTCTTTCTCATTAACTTCATTATGGAAGAGAAAACCCACTTTAACTCAAGTTGCAGTTTCCTTTCTTACTTCATTGTGATAGAGAAAAACCATGTGACGGTCACAGTGACCACTTCCCAATCCTCCATCTTTCATTAATCACGTTGACTGAGGAGCAACGTAGTTGGTCTATAAATTGAAAAACCATAACTGTTTCTTCTCCACAACCACAAGAGCTTTATCTCCAAAAGAGTCGCACAAGAGAGAAAAGATGGCAAAGAGCACTACCCTTGTTGCCTCATCAGCCCTCTCGTTCTCCATCTCCAGGACTTCTTCTCCAAGGTTTTTCATGGCAACTGTAACGCCACCTAAACCCATGTGAGTTTTCTCATCTCTTCTCCTTCTCCATTATTTGTTCTCTCCCATGGCTTTCATTCCACCAACATCTCCTCTTCCATCATCTTTTTACATGTAAGGGACTCGGGTTGGGCGCTTCTGGTTTGCCCAGGACTGCCTGTGTATTTACATCAGTTGTGGATAAGATGTGGCTGTCTTCTGCCTGAAGGAGTTTAAAGCCCTTAAAAAAAAAAAGCATCTTTGAGTGTTCTATATATAATTTTTCCTCATGAAAATAGTGCCACACCAAATCGTGGAAGAATGAAGTGCCGAAAAATGTGATTTGTTCTCTATAGCTTTTCTTCAGAAAGCAGTGTTACACAAATGTGTCTTAGGAGTGCAACACGGGGAGGCTGGGGGCCTGGATATTGACCAAGCCAGGGTAAGTTGAGTGTGCACTATAGTCTTAAAACATATGCACATCATGGAGGAGCCATAATGTGTAAGATGAGCTGTGAAGGAGAGGCGAATGGCCTAAATCAACTTCTTTTAAGTCTTTAACACATGCTAAGGTCTCAACTCAGCCTAGTACAACCCTCGTGTGCACCCGTAATAGAGTGATGCTCGAATGTCTTCCTAACACAATCAACGGACCATAAAATCATTATTGTGCCCTTTTTCACCACCCATTGATTTTGAGATAAGTGGTAGCTTAATGGGGTTTGAGATCCTGCAAGCTGAATTTGAGCATTACTTCATGGTCCCACATTGATGATAGAGAGGAAAGTTATTAGGATTATATATAAATTGAATTTGCACCCTTACTTAACCTGAAACTTTTAGGTGGGAGCCCCCAGAAACAAAATCACGAGGCATGTGGGCCAAAGCGGACAATATATGGAGCGTTACAACAGCTATTCGATTTATATCATGCATGTGTGTAGAGTGGGGCGTTACAATAGCCACTCGATTTATGTACTTTGAAAAAGTATTAAACCCCATTATTTTGAAAAAAAATGACTTTGATGTAAGTCATTATTTTATTTAAAAATCATTAAAACTGGAAAAAAATGACTTTGATGTAAATTAGAGTCCAAGCTAGTGGCAGTTCGAGCTATCCCATTAATATAACCCAGAATTGACTTTGGATTTTTTGGTTTAGTTGGACCTTTTAGTTTCCAAGTTCACTTCAAAGTTTACATATTCTAGGTTCATTTCACCTGCGGACAATCTGAGCCTTGCCCAATCTAGTACTTTAAAGATCCAGTTAAAACATTCCTAATCCAATTAATAAAAAAAGGTCATGATTAGGTCTTGTTGTAACAAATTACCCTTTTGCATATGTGCACATAGCACAATAACCCTTTTATTTTATTTTATTTTATTTTCAAATTCAACCACTCATTCTCGAACCCTGGTCTTTCCCATGACATGAGATGTGTGTAGGGGTGTAAAACGGGTTCGGCTGGCCTACCGCCTGGGCCGGGTCATGTTGTGCCCAGGTCAGCTGAGGGACTGCCCTTCAAGCCCGGCTGGGCCGTGCCCCTCCCACTGGCTGGCCCATGCCCCTCCTATAATTTTTTAATTTCTTTTATAATTTGAAAGGGGCCTTATTGACTTTTTGGATTTTCAACTTGAAATAAAATTAAAGTTACTAAAACAAATGCACAAACATTGATGATAATTTACAAATGAAAAATAATTTTTTAATTATTTTATATTCTTTGAAATAAAGTTTACAACAACTTTGGGGATGATTTTCAACTTTAAATAAAATTTACAAGCTTGATGATAATTCCAACTTTAAAGAAGTTCTAAAAAAAAAATTACAAGTATGACGATTTCTTGAAAATAAAGTTTACAACAACTATGGCGAAACTTTCTAACTTGAAATGAATTTTACAAATCACAACTATGAGAATTTTTCAGGAGGGTTATATGTTTTGACCATAGGGGCCGAGCTCGACAGTGCCATGCAGAGGCCCAGGCACCCTAGCCCAGGGCAACACAACCAATACTTTGGGCCATGCCACGGCTCAGAGCACTCTGGCCTGGCTCGGCCCGCCCATTGGCTGTGTCAGGCCGGGCCGGACCAGGCAAGTTGATGGGGCCGTGACGGCGGCCTGGCCCAATTTACACCCACTAGGTGCGTGCTATCGATGGTCCAACAAAGGGTAGCTGAACTATAATGACTTTAGTTGCTTGTGTGCAGGGATGCTGCGAAGAACAACAGGAAACAACAATCGAGCCTCTGTGACAAACGGATAGTAGTGACTCACTCTATGCCCCCAGAGAAAAAGGAAATATTCAAATCCATGGAGGTATGGGCTGAGCAGAACCTCTTGTCTATGTTGAAACCAGTTGAGAAATCATGGCAGCCACACGACTTTCTGCCTGACTCTTGCTCTGAAGACTTCCTGGATAGAGTCATTGAATTGCAGAACCGAGCATCTGAGATTCCAGACCATTACTTTGTGTGTTTGGTAGGAGATATGATCACGGAGGAAGCCCTCCCCACATACTTGTCCATGCTCAACTCGTTCGATGGAGTTCGCGATGAGACAGGTGCTAGCCTAACGCCATGGGCCGAGTGGTCACGGTCATGGACAGCTGAAGAGAACAGACATGGAGACCTGCTGAACAAGTATCTCTACTTGTGTGGAAGGGTTGATATGAGACAAGTAGAGAAGACCGTTCAGTATCTCATTGGCTCTGGCATGGTAACTTGTTCTATCTCTCTCTCTCTCTCTCTCTCTCTCTCTCTCTCTAAATTAAACAGGAAGGTAGAAATTTGTGAATGGAAAAAAGGAAATCCATTTTCAGATTTTAAATTTAGATGTATTTGGGATGAAGTGTACCCTTTAGGCTTTAAAAGGGTTGCAGGCTTTCAATGTTCACCTTTGAAACTACTTTCTTTATTACCAAATGGTCAAACAGTATGAATTGGGCTGGATGTATCAACCAGAAGTCCAGAACCCACATGAAATCTAAAAATGTCCACCTGAACCTACAATAACTAGGTCGGTTTGGTTCAGGACAAGTACTAGTCATTGCAATCAGTCCGGTTGGTTGTGGACTGACATTTCCAACCCAAAACTCGGCCATTTATAAAGTGGGTTTAAAATGTCTAAAAGAACCGACTTGGAAGTGAAAAGTATGAAATCTAACCCTGATGATGTTGGGTTCGGGTTGGGCTAATGGGTCAAGTTAAGAATATCCTGCCACCTTTAATTTGCATTTGTGTATGTGTAATATATCTACAGGATGTAGGCCTAGAAAATAACCCCTACCTAGGTTTCGTTTACACTTCTTTCCAAGAGAGAGCAACTGGCATTGCACATGGAAACACTGCAAAGCAAGCCCTGGAATTTGGAGAAACAAACTTAGCAAAGATCTGTGGAACCATAGCTTCTGACGAGAAGCGCCATGAGGCCGCCTATGCGAAAATAATCCAGAAGTTATTCGATATCGACACTGACACCACAATGCTTGCGTTCGCGGATATGATGAGGAAGAAGATCACAATGCCAGGGATTTTGATGTATGATGGTGAAGATCAGAACCTTTACAATCACTACTCTACTGTGGCCCAAAGGATGGGTGTGTATACTGCCGATGATTATGTGGACATGCTGGAATTCTTCGTCAAAAGGTGGAATGTCGAAAAGGTTTCAAGTGGGCTTTCCGGTGAGGGGAAGAGAGCCCAAGACTACATTTGTAATTTGGCTCCCAAACTGAGGAAATTGGTGGAGAGATCAAAGGCAAAGGCCAAGGAAGCCCCATTGTTCTCTTTCAGTTGGATCTTCGAGAGAAGAGTTTAAGAAGTGCTTTCGACTTTTGCCCTTTGAAGTCTTATAATATGAATAGGATGGTTAGACTGTTTAGAGTCTGGTTGTGTTCTACATGCTCTAAACTATATATATGCATACACCCATCTATGTATCCTTGTTACGTGTGTAATCAGTAAATCTAGCTATATCAAATTATCATCTTCGTATGTTAGACGCAAATGTTGTTTCATCACCCATTATATAAACAAAGTATCAATGTTTCCAATATCATTCTTGGGATAACATTGGCTGGATAGAGTGTTTAATTGGGTAATTTCAAATTTTAGGTGTTTCTTGGTGATGCCGGGAAAATGTTGTCGAAGATAAATTAGTTTCCGAATAATTAAAACTGAAAATAAGAACTTTAAAAACTAGGATCTAGAAGCCTATTCCTATGGACATGTTACGTTTGGTTTCAATTGTGATAATATCAAGATACATTAATCTTTTAGAGCAACGGAGTGAATTTATTGCAATAAATCAATTGAAAATAGGAAATATCACACAAGGTTTTCCTCTCTCACTTGCTTGATTGAGAGGGATTAACAATTAATGTTGTATTCGTTATAGCTTATTAAGAGCATATATGGTTTTGCTCACAGTGTTTCCATCTTATATGAATATTTACCATTCATGAGTGTGTTTTTTTTTTTTTTTCCTTCCTTCGGAAAATACTCACACACCGCTTACCCAATTCCCTCGCCATCTATGCTTCGCTCAGGGAGTGATCCTTGGCTGTTTCAGTAGAGGAGATGTGCATCACCACTAGGTACGTATCATTGGATTTTGTCTTATCTCTCATTACAACATAACAATGACTTATATAGCATACCAAAAGTCAAAACTTCTCAAAATTAAAAAAATTATTAAAAATAGTAGAAATACCCCAATTTCATAAAAACACTCCTTTCAATGACTATAACTTACTTATTAGGACCTTCCCAAAAAAACCTTAGACTCAAACGGACTCTAAATAAAAAATGAAGGAAAAAAATACTTTATATGGATTTTTTTTCCCAAGAGCCACATTTTGATCTTTAAAAGAGCCTTATTTTGCCTTGAAAATGGCAACCACCGAATTCTAGTGCATTGCAAGATGATAGCTATGACCAAAAGTTACGAATGTTTGTAGTTTTTTCTTGGTAAATGAATGTTTGTGGTTGACACTATTCCATTCTTCTACGATCTTCACGTTTCTATTCGCCCACTTATCCTAGTTCAATAAAACATACATAGGCAGAGATAAACAGGTTGAATGCTAGCTTTGATGAGTCTGGTTGAGATTAAGCTCAATCTTATATGATCTTCAAATCACGTCATGGGTTAGCTAATACACCTCCTCAAGATTGACGGGACTTCAAAAATTACGCTTAGACTTTAAGAAGCAAAACTTTTCCGGGGTGAGGCCCTTAATGTTGAACACATTAAAATCTGATTAATAAATGCAAAATAATATATTTTTTTGGTAAAAACATAATGAATATAAAAAGCAAGGTGATTGACCTTTCCACCGGCAAGTGATAGTGAACCTCACTTTGTTTTGTCGAACCATGGTGAACCAGATTAGATACCAGTGATATATAATTAAGTTAGATTGTTACAAACTATATATATACACACACAGAGACACACACGAGGAGGGCTCCCCTAAGCTGAAGCTTAGGATATCTCAGCTGGAGAGTCCGATTCGCATGTGTGGAAGTCATTTGGAAGCCCGCCCATTTTTTCCCTTTCCCTCTTCTTTCTTTCTAACCTAATCGATCCAGAACAAAAAAAAAAAAAAAAAAAAAAAAAGTCCCCCAATGTCCCCCTCTCCTTCCCTCCTTTCATCATCTCCCATCTCCCTCTCTCGACCTCCCTTCCTGCATCGCAAGTCGCCATCGTCCCCCTCTCCTTCGCTCCTTCCGTCATCTCCTCTCTTGCCCTCCCTTCCTGCATCGCAAGTCACCCATCATCCCCCTCTCCTTCGCTCCTTCCGTCATCTCCTCTCTCCCTCTCTCGACTGCGATTTCGGAATCGCCTCCTCTCTCCATTGCACCCATCAGAGATATGCAAACCGCTAGAGATCTGCGCCCAGCTTGATCAAAGACTATTTGCTCTCAGGAAAACATCAGAGATCAGCGCCCATCAGAAATCGGCGAACCGCCAAAGATTTGCGCCCAGCCCCATCTGCTGCATTGTTATATTGGGATAGGGTTTGTTTGCTAAATGTTATTGACATGTTGCAAGAGTTTATATATGTTGTGAAACAGGCTTGTTGTGAAACACGCATTTGAAATGGAAAAAACAAGACACGTTGCAAGAGTTTATGTTGTGAAACAAGCATATGAAATGGAAAGAACAATATTTCAATTTTTTTTCTATTTTCTTAAATGGTTGTAAGAGTTTTTGTTTTGATACAAACATATGGAATGGAAAGAACAATATTTTTCATAGACATGTTCTGAGTATAGGAAATGCCAAAGAATTGTGATGATGTGGCACAACTTTTCTTCAACTCCATGAAATTCACAGTTCCAAGGGAAGGGATCGGAATAGTGAATCATTCAGCAAAAACTGCTCACTTATTTTTCACAGACATATGATTTGCAAAAACTAAGATCTGCACAACCATTCCCGGAGAGTTGTTCTTTAACCTTTTGGACTATCTCCATTTATAAACGTGGGCCAACTACATCATACAAAAGTCACAAACCGTATTGTAACATCCATTTTGAGAATAGCTTGGATGCTCTATTCCTAAGCTTAGTACGTAAGAGTTTGGAGTGCCAAGGCACGGATGGCAACTGATTGCAGAAAAAAAACACCATTGCTTGCAGAAGTCTTGAGTGCATGACAAACTAATCTTAAGGATCAAAGCAAGGGCTTTAGTTTTTCAACCTCAATAATCAATCAATTGACATGTTCATATCAAACTGCGTCAATCTTCATAGTCAAAGGCAACACATCATGAAATTGCCAAACTAGCAATCAAGTTGGATCTTCATTGATAGAGTTAATCAAGGAGAATATTCATAAATCAAGGAAATAGCTTTGCTTTCAGTCATCAACGATGTGGATGCAGTCTTCATCAACTTTCAATTGTTATCATTGCAAGAAATATTTATCTAGTCTTTCAAGACATTTGATAAAATGACAATTCTTGATTTCATGGTGTATAAATTACAATTGATATTGCCAAGTCATGCCTTACATAAAGAACTAAGACTTTGTAATATTTTAGGTTGGCTAATTCATTGGGTAATGGACAAAACCGAGACTTTTTATGATGTAATTTTACTTAGAATGGACTGCCCAAGTTTTGCATGCGAAGAAGTTCAGTCTTATCAGAACTGACTATGTTCGCTAGAGCGATTCTCTATTCGCTTGAGCAAACCCTTCATAGAAACTCCTTCGCTCAAGCTCTCATGTCCATCGCTCGAGCCATCTCTCAGCGCTAAAGGCAGAACGCACTTCACTTGAGCGAAGTCCCGGACCGCTCGAGCGAACCCAACACAGAAGCTGTTTCGCTCGTCTAGTCCCTTCCTTCGCTCAAGCCAAGGTCTGAAGTTCAAAAACTTTAAGACAAAGGCTTGTTCGCTCGAGCGGACCTGGGTGCGAAATTAGAAACTTGCCCAGATTTCTCTCCTGATTTGTCTCAAGTTGTCATGCTGATTCCTAATCAAATTCTAACACTTGAGGCACTAAATTAGGCTTATAAAAAGCCTTTATCTCTGTATTTATCTTTACCTCTCTAACAAGAAAAATTCCTAGAGTGAACTTGAGAGATCCATCATCCCCCAAGGTGACCATCTACAGTGCTGAAGATCAAGGCTTTAGATTTATGCTCCGTTCTACTCCTCTGAAGTAGAGATATCTTGAAGACGGATTCAAGGTGTTCGTTTCAAGCACGGTGAAGGTGAATGGCGAGCAGTCAGCAAGACAGCGTAGTCCCTAGGTTGAGTTTTGACTGGGAATGGTAGTGAGTTGCTTGTAACTTTCTTTTATGTAGTGCTTGGTTGTCTGTTGGCCTAGACGATAAAGCCTGTGGTTTTTTTCTCAAGTAAGATTTTCCACGTATAAATCATGTGTCATTCTCTTTGTGTGGTTTGATTATTCTTAATTGGATTTAGGGTTAATAATTAGATTAATCACTATGATTGAAACTTAGTAGAGATCTATTGGTTGAGACCTAAGCCTGTGTTAAGGCCGAATTTTCAATTGGTATCAGAGCAGGTTGCACTAATTTACTGTGTGATCTTTGACTACTGATCTCTAATGGATTTCAATAGAGAATGAACTTTTATTAATAAGCCCCCTCTCTTAGACGGAACCAATTATGCTTATTGGAAAGTAAGGATGATTGCATTTCTCAGGGCTATAGACGATCAGGTCTGGGAAACTATTGTGGAGGGATATGTTGATCCAACTGTGATTATAGATGGGCAAACTGTTAATAAACCCAAAGCCCAATGGACTGCTGATGAAAAGACTAAGTCCAATTGCAATAACAAGGCCATCAATGCAATTTACGATGGAATCACCCCAGCAGAATCCCATAGAATTTCTACGTGTCCGACTACCAAGGCAGCCTGGGATTTGCTTCAAACGGTTCATAAAGGAACGGACATGGTGAAACAAACCAAACTCTAGAATCTGACAACTGCTTTTGAGACGATCAGAATGAAGGATTCGAAAACTTTTGAGAAATTTGATACAAAACTGAGTAAAATAAAAAACTCATCCTTCAATCTAGGAGAACTCATTCATCAATCCAAAATCGTCAAGAAAATCTTAAGGTCACTCCTAGAACGTTTTCGTGCAAAAGTGGTTGCCATCAAGGAGCTTCAAGATCCCAATTCCCTAACTATGGAAGAACTTGTTGGTAACTTGCAAACCTTTGAGTCGAATCGGTGTCAAACTAAAAAGGGGAAGGACATAGCTCTCATGTCCTCTAACTCAGTAGATGATATTGAAAACAGTTATTTGAGCAGTGATCTGGATGATGCAAAACTTAAGGCTTACTTTGCTAGAAAGTTTAAAAAGATGTGGAATAAAGAAAAAGGCTTTCCCTAAGAAGGATTCCACGAATCCCAAGGCAGCCTCAAAAGGGAAGTTTGTGCTCAAAACGGAAAAGAATAAACCTAAGGGTACATCTAAGCCAATTCAATGTTTTGAATGCCAAGGATATGGTCACACTGTAGCAAGTGTGCCAATCGAAAGGAAAAGAGCAAAGGTAAAGCGCTAAATATTGCTTGGGATGAGGAATCAGATGATGAAGTTTCTGAACCCGATTAACCTTCAAGTGAGTCAGGAAAATTCGTTGCTTTTATAACACTTTCTAATGCTTCATCTGTACAGGAATCTAAGTCTGAAGATGATTTGGATATTAATGAGATTTCTGATGAAAAACAGGCTGATGAAGACTATCAAAGACTATTACAAGAATTTGTCAGGATGTCAGAAATCAACGAGAAAAGAGCCGTGAAAATAAAGGCAATGGAAGAAAAGAATACATCTCTGCAAGCAGCATTAACAGACTCTCAGTCTAAGGTAAGACAGTTAGAATAGCAACGTGCCATTTTGTCTAATAAGTTGACCATTGCAGGTCAAGAGAATGATCGTCTTCTACAACAATCTCAAAAGGTTGAATTTGAATTGGTCAACATGCGGAAAGAGCTACAATCATGCACATATGAAAAAAGAAAATTTTGGTGGAAAGTTGAAAATGGCTCTTGTAAAATTGGATTCGACTAAAGCTTCTATCAATCGAATGAATACCGGATCATTGAAGCTTAATGAAATTTTGGGAAGTCAAAAGTCTGCATCCTCAAAAACAGGTATCGGTTATATTCAAGGGGCCTCTTCATCAAAGGACGAGGGTAAGTCTATTTTTGTTCAAGGATCTACCATGACTGATATGCCTCCAATCTATTCAAATGCTACACAGTCGAATTACAATCAAAATTATAAAAGATATATGCCAAAACCCAATTTCGTTCCCATATGTCACTTTTGTGGGATTAAAGGGCACATAAGACCATACTGTAATAAAATGAGAAATTACCAAAGAAATCAACGGAGAAAGCATTACGTATCTCCTCAACAAGTCAGGACTAAGACCTTCTGGGTCCGTAAATCTGACCTACGCTGCCATGTGGTCTTTACTGCGTTAAGTGCTCAAGAATCGGATGTGTGGTACTTGGACAATGGTTGTTCTAGGCATATGATAGGAAACAAAGCATTGTTCACCTATCTTGAAGATTATAATGGTGGAAGTGTTCGGTTCAGCGATGGAGGTAAAGCAAAGGTGATTGGAAAAGGAACAATTGCCACTCCATGTATGTCCAAGATGAAAAATGTTTACTTGGTTGATGGGCTTTAAACAAATCTTCTGAGCATAAGTTAACTATGTGACAATAGCCATGAGGTTCATTTTTCTGCTAATGAGTGCATCATTGTTGATAAAAAGGGAAAAGCAGTGCTCCATTGTAAAAGAAATCCTGACAATTGTTATGTGGTGTCTACAGATAAAGATATGTCATGTAATTCTGCTATAATAAGTGATATTGATCAATAGCATCAAAGGCTGAGCCACATTAATCATAATGATCTTGAGAAATTGTCAAAATTTGAACTCGTTCGTAGGCTGCTTAAGCTTTAAAAGGCCCCGAATAGTGTTTGTGGTCCATGTCAGGTTGGAAAACAAATTAGAGCTCCTCACAAGAAAATCGATTCTCTTACCACTAAGACACCCTTAGAGCTGTTACACACGGATCTCATGGGACCCACTAAGTTTGAAAGTATTGGCAGTAAAAAGTACATTTTTTTAACCGTTGATGATTTTTTTAGATTAACTTGGGTCCGATTCTTGCATGATAAGTCAGAAACATTTATTATTTTTAATAACTTGTGGTCTCTTCTTATTGCAGATAAGGGACAAGAATTTGGAGGAGTTCCACGAATTCGCTCCGATCATGAAACAAAATTTCAAAATTCTAACTTTTCTTCTTTTTGCACTAAGCATGGCATTAAACATGAGTTCTCTGCTCCAAAAAACTCCACAACAAAATGGAGTGGTTGAACGGGAAAATAGAGTAGTTCAAGAGATGGCACGAGTTATGTTGCATAGCAAAAATATTCCCCAACGGTTTTGGGCTGAAGCTGTTAATACTGCTGTCTATGTTATTAACCGTGTTTATCTCAGGCCCAGTACAAAAACCACCCTATATGAGATATGGACAGGAGTCAAGCCAAACATAAAATATTTCAGAACTTTTGGTAGCAAATGTTACATACTGCGGGATCGAGAACACTTAACCAAATTTGACTCCAGAAGTGACAAAGGAATCTTCCTTGGTTACTCCTTAACTAGCAAAGCCTATAGGGTTTTTCATATGAAAAATTCTATAGTTTTAGAGTCCATAAATGTGGTAGTGGATGATGCAGGCACAACTAATTATTTTTTCTGATGATGAGGAAGGCACAACTGATCATCAGAAGCCATAGTGCCTGACATCATTTCTCAATTTGAAGAAAAGAGTGCTTCAAAAAGTTCAACATCAGTCTTCAAAGTACAGCAAACTGCTTATTCACTTGTACCTCATCCTAGATCTCAGAGAGGACAAGTTTTGAAAGCTCATTCCCGAGATACTATTATCGGTGCAATCACAGCTCCTTTGAAAACTAGAAAACAAGTACGCGACAAGGTAAGTCATGTTTGTTACATCTCTGCTGTGGAACCCAAAAATGTCAATGGTGCTGTATCTTATGATAGTTGGAATAATGCTATGCATGAGAAACTAGCTCAATTTGAAAGAAATCGTGTTTGGAAGCCTGTTCCTCTACCCCATCACACAATTGTAATCGGTACAAAATGAATCTTTAAAAATAAAATTGATGAGTTTGAACAAGTGATAAGGAACAAAGCACGTCTAGTTGCTCAGGGATATACTCAAGTTGAGGGCATAGATTTTGATGAAATATTTGCCCATGTCGCTAGACTTGAGTCAATAAGGCTATTACTTGCCATTGCTTGTTTTCTGAATATCAAACATTGTTTCAAATGGATGTGAAAAGTGCTTTTCTAAATGAATTTTTAAATGAGGAAGTCTATGTTGAACAACTAAAGGGATTTCAAGATCCTCATTTCTCGTATTATGTTTTCAAATTGTGAAAAGCTCTTTACAGTTTGAAACAAGCACCTAGAGCTTGGTATGAAAGATTGACAGTGTTTCTGATCGATCATGGCTTTCAAAGAGGAAGTGTTGACAAGACCATGTTTATTCAACAAGACAAGAAGAATATCCTTATTGCACGAGTTTATGTTGATCGCATTGTCATCGGTACGACATCTGAACTTCTATCTGATAAATTTGCTGAAAAGATGGCTAGCGAGTTTGAGATGAGTATGGCTGTTGAACTCTCGTTCTTTTTGGGTTTACAAATTAAGCAAACTGAGTCAGGGGTTTTTGTTTCTCAACCAAAGTATGCTCGAGAGTTACTTAAAAAATTTGAAATGATATCCTCAAAGCACTCGAGGACCCCCATGAGTACAACTGTCAAACTCAGTCTTGATAGTGATGGAAAAGACTTCAATGATACTCTCTACAGAAGCATGATAGGCGGTCTTCTCTATCTCACTGACAGTCGTCCTGACATTGCCTACAGTGTGGGTGTTTGCGCAAGATATCAGTCCAAACCGAAAGAATCTCATGTTCGCGCAGTTAAAAGAATTCTGAAGTATATCAGTGGTACAGTTGATTACGGCATTTGGCTGTCAAAAGATACAAACACTACCATTATTGGTTTTTTTTATGCTAATTGGGCTGGGTGTGTAGATGATCGGAAAAATACCTCAGGTGGATGTTTCTTCGTTGGAAATAATCTGGTGGCATGGCACAGTAAGAAGCTGACTTTGACATCTCTGTCAACTGTTGAAGTGGAATATATTGCTGCGAGAAGTTGTTGTACTCAACTTCTCTAGATGAAGCAGATGATGCAAGATTATGGAATCTAGTTCATTTTGAGAAGATTTAGGGGGAGTTGTGTACACACACGTTTTTTAAATTTTCTTAGTTTTGGTCATTCTGTTCACTTTATCACTGTGCAATTAACTTTATGAAAATTTCCGATTCTTACTGTGTCTACTGGATTGATTGGACCAAATGATAGTCGTTAGAGGATTTTTTGCGCGCTACATTCAATGTGTTCAAAAGTTATGTTATACGCTCGAGCGACTGAATCGTTCGCTCGAGCGAACCAGTGTATTTAAGACGCCTACGATTTTCTCTCTTCTCTCATTCTTCATCTCTTCTCCTCTAAACCCTACTGTCGCCCCATCTGCTCGTCTACCACCCTTCATCTGCTATTTCCGACCGCCTCAAGGTATTTTTGTAACGCACCAAGATCCGGGCGCCTCGAATCTCGGGGTGCTACGAGAAAGTACCTAAGAGATGCGGAAAATCCAGTAATATAATCAAGTTTAGATCTCATATGAGCATATAGATGGACAGAGTCCTAAAATTTTATTTCACTTTAAAGGATTACAAGGTACTTTCTATAATTAAGCTAACTATTCAATCCTATGCCGACACGGCCAACTACAATAAAAGGAAAGAATAGAGATCTATCTGATAGACGCCTCTCGGTGCACCAACTGCACCACTCTCTGAACCCTGCGGCAACGGATCAGCCGCCAAGCAGTTCTACCAATCAAAGAAAGCGGAAGAGAATATACCTGAAAACACCAAGGATTGGGTCAGGCTCGATGAGCCAGGCAAATAGGCATGTTTAGATGGCAACACAATATATTAACAGATAGGGACGAAGACCATACCTGATCCCAGCGGAACCTGCGTGATTAGTACCTCAATAATGATATAGGATATCAGAGTGTAACATAAACAGTGTGGAGTGTAGTGCATGAACGTAATCGAGATAATAATATAACAGATGTAACCAGAGGAAGTAACCCTACCATATCCACAATCCTTGTATCTGGATCCAACCGTATCAACGTCGACAGTCAAAGATACTAAGCAACGACATCCTGAATACGTAATAGTAATACATCCAATATACATCCATGAGAACACACAAGGTACGTCCACAGTTGAAGTACAAGGGACGTGGGAGGTCAGAGCCAACCCATCGTCGTCGTCCCGACAACTGTCGACGGACGTCAGCCATGGGGGTCATAGCCACCCATCGCTGTTGTCTCATCGAATAGGAGCATACAAGAGTCCATCAATACCCATAGCCACAGCCAAGTCTCAGCCATTGGTCTTACGTACTATATCAACATCAATCACTCATCCATAGCCACAGCCAAGTCCCAGCCATTGGTCTTACGTGCTAGATCAACATCACCGTCCATCCACACCCGGTCCGAACGCCGGCGGTCTCAGTACCCCTCCCCCACCGGTACCTACTGTGTCAACAAACAATATCCACACCCGGTCCGAGCGCCGGCGGTCTCAGTACCCCTCCCCCACCGGTACCTACTGTGTCGACCAATAATATCTCAATATCAATGTCCAAGCCGGCATCATAACCCTCGGCAGACCAATCGTACATCCAACAAATCCTACAGACCACTAGGTGGGGGGTACTCCGAACTGGATAGCCTTATCATAATTAATATGAGACGATATTAGTCAAGGGCATGAGGCACGGGGTTCAGGTATAAGTATTCTATCCTTACGATTCTCAACAGTTAATAATGCATACCCTTGTAAACTCCGCTTCTCGATACGCTTAATCAACATTATCTCATTATACAGTCCGTTCATCAATATCTACCGTTAAGTTCCTAATATTACAGGTCAGGACTTCAAGTGCCATGTCCTGACATCTCATCCAATACGGACCGTGATCATGGTTCAGAGCCTAAGTGCAATGCCCTGGTTATAGTACCTCTCAAGGCCAATATCCAAGGTTCGGACCTACCAACCAACCTCAGTGTCTGTTTCATCAATATAAGTACCATATGTCACAAATCCAAAGATGATCGCTGCCCCTCCATTCAGGTCTAGGGCCCCACTTCACCTAAGACAGTGATCACGGAGTCCTAGATGCTTTATTATGTATCCTTGGTGCTCCTGAAGATATTTAGCATCATAGGACATCCATAACCATTGAATCAGGTTCCGTTTACAACCCTAGACCCTACTTTGGTGGCTACGCGGGTCAAGGTTAAGCCCAGCCCTTGACTCGTGTCTAACGTATCCCAAACAGTCAAAATGAAAGGTCAATGGGGCCCACACATGATCGGATCATAGAAGGGAACTAAATCTGAGAAATCACTATTTACAGTGTACCGGGTCGACGTCATGGGTCCACGGGTCGACCTGGTACACTGCGGGCATTTCCACAAACAACTGGCAGGTAGGGTAAAGTATATAATTTAACAAAGTTAAGGCCCAAGAGTTGCATCATCATTCTCCTTATTTATTCATATAAAAGTAAATCAAACCACACATACAAAACCCACTCTTAAAGTCAATGGGCTTAATAATATTCTAACATCTCTAAGTTAAGTCACAAGTCACATGGGATGCCACACTTCCACATGCTCTCACAGTCCACTGAACCACACACACTCATCTCATCTTCCATTATTCCCTCACACACGCCACCTCATCTTCTCTTCTTCTTTTTCATTCTTTTTCTATTCCAACTCACGTACAGGTCCCAAACACATGTCATCTCCATTTTTTATTCTCTCTTTTTCAATCTTATTCCCATGCACCCCCAGACCACTGGACTACACTCATCTCTTTCCTCTCTTTTCTTCTTTTCTATTCCACCTCATCAGGCAACACACAGAACCTATTTCTGTAATGGGTTCAACGACAGCAGCATCTAGGCACTACTGAAGTGGGCCCCTCCTTGATCGAGGCCAAGATCTGCCCCCACTATCAAGGTCGCCCAGGAGTCTACTATTAGATCCACGGTGCAGATCTGTCATCAGGTGGCCCATATGGGCCCCACAGTCCAAGACATAAAACCAGTTCTAGACTACTTGTATTCTGGAGTTTCCTATTTCAGATCTGATTCTTCACCAGTTTTTGGTGGATTTGTGTTGGAAAGGGTTACTCAATGATCCTACAACAATGATACTTAGTTTTACATGATTTCGAGATATTACAAGAAAGGTTTCAAAGTCACCAAGGGCTGCCAGAACCGTTTCTTCCTAAACACTTCCTCTCCCTCTCATTGATCAAGTGCTAGATGGTGGGCCAAACAAGACCCACTGCACATGGGTCCACCACCCCTGAGGTCGCCCATGGGTCCACACCCCGATCTATGGACCCGATCTATCATCAGGTGGGCCATGTGGTCCCACAACCGCAGACGACCCAAATGGGTTTTTGACGATCTGAAACTGGGAAATTCCCATTCTGATTCAGATTTCTCTACTCACTTCCAAACCACACATTTCATCACATAAACATGCAAGACAATAAAAATCACTTCAATGCCCAACCATTCATCAATAGAAATCATGCTAAACATCCATCAAACACAGTGATTATCAATCTAAGCACATTAATCAATTAAACTAAAGCATCTAAACATGTCCACTTGCCTTTGTTCGAAATTGGTGATGGAGTTGAGAGAGATATGTGAATTCCAAGCTCCTATGGTGTTGATTGAGCAATTGTGGTGGTCTCCTTACTTATCATTGGGTTGGGATTTTGGGGGATTAGGGTTTGCTTGGGGAGGAAGATAGGGTAAATGAGAGATGAGAGCAATTTAGGGTTTTGAGCTAAAGTTTGCAATAGTTTACTTTTATAGCTTAGGGTTTGGGAATATTACCAAAAGGGTAACTTAGTTTAAAATGGGAAAGAGATGGGGCCATGGGCAAATATGTCATTAGGTGGGTTTCTAGAAGGTTCTTAACTATCAATACCCTTCATATTAATTCTAATATTAACTAAGTCTTAATCTAATCAAGACATATTAAATTAACAATAAACATCTAATATTTATTAAGAATTATATATACAAGCTAGTTCTAATACTTAGGTACATTAGCCATCTTATTCCACTAATTCCTATTAATTAGCATACTAAAGTAGGAAATACCATATATGGTCAAGATTACAACTTAGGCTTCTAATTAGAAAATAAATTCTAGGAAACCACTATTAATCTCACAAGGGTCTTAATCTTATAGTTTAATCTAAATTAATGGGAATTACCAACTACTCATGCTAATCACCTATTAAATAGGATAATCAAGGATTTGACTTGGTCAAATTGGGTCCCACTAGGTATTTCTAGGAACGGGTCTTCACATCCCTCACTCCTAAAACTCATTTGGTCCCCAAATGCAAACTGACTACTTCCAAACTTCTAAGGTTTCTCCTCTAGCCAACTCTGCAGAATAGGAGTTAAACTACCCAGCTAACACTCGGAATAGCTAGACATAAATAGGATGGATGCTTGGACTATTCTTCTAACGATACAGGTTGTAACAATTACTAATTAGATATCAGTTCAAGTCAAAATCAACAACTGGTAAGATAATGGAATCTAACCTCCTAATATTCAGACAGACTAATCAACAGACAGTTAGACAATATGGTCTAATTTTCTAATACCTGGGATCACGGGTACCATTCGATAGCTAGCAGTACAATGGGATCTAATCTCCTAATAGTCTGGAACACAAACAAAAAGCTGGCAGAACAATATGGTTTGATTTGCTAATACTAAGGAATACTATTCAGTAACTAGTTAGGACAACAAGACCTGATCGTCTAACTCTCTGGATTACTTGTCAACAGATAACATAACAACAAGTTTACCCTCTAACGCTCTAGAATTCTAATCAGTAACTAGCAGGTTGCTGGGGTCTAGGTTTCTGTCATTCTAAAAATACTAATAGACAGCTAGTAGGATAGTAAGATCTAACATCCTAATTTCATAACAAGGTCAGCTACTCAACTCTACTCAATTCGAGCATCTCACACTCTTAATTCTAATAGGACCGACTAGGGGTGTCGCACACCCCTCACTCCTAGGAACTAACTATGGGTGTCTCACATTTCAACTCAAAAGGAACAACTAGGGTGTATCACACTCTTAATTCCAAAGGTCAACTAGAGGGTATCTCACCTTCCTTATTTCTAAAAGACTAGTTCGAGGTGTCTCACACCTCTGATTCTAAAAATGGCTGATTAGGGGTGTTACACACCCCTCACTCCTAGGGAACAACCCGGGTGTTTCACACCCTACTCCTAAATATCCAACCTTGAGTGTCTCGCACTCCTCACTTCTAATAGAACTAGCACTGGGTGTCCTACTCATTTGACTCTCTAAAAGGGTTGACTAGAGGTGTCTCACACCTCTCGCATCTAAAGGAAAAGATGACTCGGTGTCTCTTGGCTTCTCTCTTTTACTCAAAAGGTTAACTCAGATGTCATTCACCTTGAGCTCCTAAAAGATAACTCGGGGTGTCACACACCCCTCACTCCTAAAGAGCTAACTTGGGATGTATGACAATTCCCAACTCTAAAAGGGACAACTCTGGGTATCACATACCCCTTACTCCTAAATGGAACATTGGCTATCTAAAAAGCAATAATCAATCATTCGTATAATAGAAAGAGCACACTCATTGCAAGGAGTCTAAACACGATGACAACAAGGAATCTAAGCACACCACAATAAGATAATGCAAACCTCTTGAAAAGCTGATCTCAAAGTCACTACTCGGTAGGGAAATCAGGCTGACGCCTCTCACCAACCAGAAGTGCTGATGAACTGTCCGGATAATCCCAGGCTGGCTGAAACTGGTCCCGTGTCTGCGGGTATGGGGGCCACTTCTGAATAGGTTGCACCTCGAGCACTGCGCTGGTGGTACGCTCGGGTAGTGGAAGCCTATGAGTCTGCTGGTGGAGTCCTGAAGCACGGTTCCTCTTCCTTGGACAGTTGCGAGCCTTGTGTCTAAAGTTCCCACAGACATAGCATGCTCCTGATCGCCTCCGATGCTCACTAGTCTCACGACCTCTGCGATGGTGCTGCTGCCTTCGTAGAAATTCCCCATCAATCCCCAACTGCTCATCACCTTGGACTGCCTCGTCTTCATCCTTTTCCGGATACACTTGCATCGTCTCCATCTGTGTGGAAGCTTTCCATTGGGCAACCTTGCTAAGGGCGTCTTCGGCCCACATCGCTTTTTCCACATAGGCCTCATACGTAGGAAGCTCTCTGGAAGTCGTGTGCAACTGGATGTCTGCTCGAAGACCGTCTACGAAACGTCTGATCTTCTCTGATTTTGGAGTGATAAGTCTTTCGGCGAATCGTGATAAGCGGGTGAACTGTGCCTCATACTCCAGAACTGTCATGTCTCCCTGAAGTAGCTGCGTAAACTCCTGAAGCTTCTGAGATCTGACTGGTGACGGGATGAACTTTCGAAGAAACTGCTCCTTGAATGTTTCCCAAGCTACTGTATCATCCAGGTCTGTGTAAGGATCTCTTACTGTCATCCACCAAAACTCAGCTGCATCTCGTAACATGTAAGTCACTAGCTGTACTCGTTGTCCGCCCGTACACGGAAGCATCCTGAAGATCCGATCCATCTCTATAATCCATGCATCTGCCTCCATCGGGTCTCCACATCCACTAAACTCTGAAGGTTTCCTCTTACGGAACCTCTCAAATAGTTCATACTGATCCAGCTCACGCGGCGTAACAACCAGTGGAAACTGCGAACTCTGTGGCTGCTGGGTCACACGGCTAATGATCTCTAATAGCTGAGTGTTGATCCTCGTCTGGGACTGAGCAAACTGTTCGAATCTGTCCTCTATGGTGCACTGACAACCCTTATCCGAACTATGATGCTGCGACATAATCTGTAATTAAACATTTTTAGAATAAGCAGAACACAAATGACACAAACAAACATCAAACAACCATCGCGTTGCCAGTCTAAGTCTACCCAATCCTCACACCGAATCCTAAGAGTTGCTAAGTATTTTAATGGTCCGAGAACCGTAATGCTCTGATACCAAAATGTAACGCCCCAAGATCCGGGCGCCTCGAATCTCGGGGTGCTACGAGAAAGTACCTAAGAGATGCGGAAAATCCAGTAATATAATCAAGTTTAGATCTCATATGAGCATATAGATGGACAGAGTCCTAAAATTTTATTTCACTTTAAAGGATTACAAGGTACTTTCTATAATTAAGCTAACTATTCAATCCTATGCCGACACGGCCAACTACAATAAAAGGAAAGAATAGAGATCTATCTGATAGACGCCTCTCGGTGCACCAACTGCACCACTCTCTGAACCCTGCGGCAACGGATCAGCCGCCAAGCAGTTCTACCAATCAAAGAAAGCGGAAGAGAATATACCTGAAAACACCAAGGATTGGGTCAGGCTCGATGAGCCAGGCAAATAGGCATGTTTAGATGGCAACACAATATATTAACAGATAGGGACGAAGACCATACCTGATCCCAGCGGAACCTGCGTGATTAGTACCTCAATAATGATATAGGATATCAGAGTGTAACATAAACAGTGTGGAGTGTAGTGCATGAACGTAATCGAGATAATAATATAACAGATGTAACCAGAGGAAGTAACCCTACCATATCCACAATCCTTGTATCTGGATCCAACCGTATCAACGTCGACAGTCAAAGATACTAAGCAACGACATCCTGAATACGTAATAGTAATACATCCAATATACATCCATGAGAACACACAAGGTACGTCCACAGTTGAAGTACAAGGGACGTGGGAGGTCAGAGCCAACCCATCGTCGTCGTCCCGACAACTGTCGACGGACGTCAGCCATGGGGGTCATAGCCACCCATCGCTGTTGTCTCATCGAATAGGAGCATACAAGAGTCCATCAATACCCATAGCCACAGCCAAGTCTCAGCCATTGGTCTTACGTGCTATATCAACATCAATCACTCATCCATAGCCACAGCCAAGTCCCAGCCATTGGTCTTACGTGCTAGATCAACATCACCGTCCATCCACACCCGGTCCGAACGCCGGCGGTCTCAGTACCCCTCCCCCACCGGTACCTACTGTGTCAACAAACAATATCCACACCCGGTCCGAGCGCCGGCGGTCTCAGTACCCCTCCCCCACCGGTACCTACTGTGTCGACCAATAATATCTCAATATCAATGTCCAAGCCGGCATCATAACCCTCGGCAGACCAATCGTACATCCAACAAATCCTACAGACCACTAGGTGGGGGGTACTCCGAACTGGATAGCCTTATCATAATTAATATGAGACGATATTAGTCAAGGGCATGAGGCACGGGGTTCAGGTATAAGTATTCTATCCTTACGATTCTCAACAGTTAATAATGCATACCCTTGTAAACTCCGCTTCTCGATACGCTTAATCAACATTATCTCATTATACAGTCCGTTCATCAATATCTACCGTTAAGTTCCTAATATTACAGGTCAGGACTTCAAGTGCCATGTCCTGACATCTCATCCAATACGGACCGTGATCATGGTTCAGAGCCTAAGTGCAATGCCCTGGTTATAGTACCTCTCAAGGCCAATATCCAAGGTTCGGACCTACCAACCAACCTCAGTGTCTGTTTCATCAATATAAGTACCATATGTCACAAATCCAAAGATGATCGCTGCCCCTCCATTCAGGTCTAGGGCCCCACTTCACCTAAGACAGTGATCACGGAGTCCTAGATGCTTTATTATGTATCCTTGGTGCTCCTGAAGATATTTAGCATCATAGGACATCCATAACCATTGAATCAGGTTCCGTTTACAACCCTAGACCCTACTTTGGTGGCTACGCGGGTCAAGGTTAAGCCCAGCCCTTGACTCGTGTCTAACGTATCCCAAACAGTCAAAATGAAAGGTCAATGGGGCCCACACATGATCGGATCATAGAAGGGAACTAAATCTGAGAAATCACTATTTACAGTGTACCGGGTCGACGTCATGGGTCCACGGGTCGACCTGGTACACTGCGGGCATTTCCACAAACAACTGGCAGGTAGGGTAAAGTATATAATTTAACAAAGTTAAGGCCCAAGAGTTGCATCATCATTCTCCTTATTTATTCCTATAAAAGTAAATCAAACCACACATACAAAACCCACTCTTAAAGTCAATGGGCTTAATAATATTCTAACATCTCTAAGTTAAGTCACAAGTCACATGGGATGCCACACTTCCACATGCTCTCACAGTCCACTGAACCACACACACTCATCTCATCTTCCATTATTCCCTCACACACGCCACCTCATCTTCTCTTCTTCTTTTTCATTCTTTTTCTATTCCAACTCACGTACAGGTCCCAAACACATGTCATCTCCATTTTTTATTCTCTCTTTTTCAATCTTATTCCCATGCACCCCCAGACCACTGGACTACACTCATCTCTTTCCTCTCTTTTCTTCTTTTCTATTCCACCTCATCGGGCAACACAAAGAACCTATTTCTGTAATGGGTTCAACGACAGCAGCATCTAGGCACTACTGAAGTGGGCCCCTCCTTGATCGAGGCCAAGATCTGCCCCCACTATCAGGGTCGCCCAGGAGTCTACTATTAGATCCACGGTGCAGATCTGTCATCAGGTGGCCCATATGGGCCCCACAGTCCAAGACATAAAACCAGTTCTAGACTACTTGTATTCTGGAGTTTCCTATTTCAGATCTGATTCTTCACCAGTTTTTGGTGGATTTGTGTTGGAAAGGGTTACTCAATGATCCTACAACAATGATACTTAGTTTTACATGATTTCGAGATATTACAAGAAAGGTTTCAAAGTCACCAAGGGCTGCCAGAACCGTTTCTTCCTAAACACTTCCTCTCCCTCTCATTGATCAAGTGCTAGATGGTGGGCCAAACAAGACCCACTGCACATGGGTCCACCACCCCTGAGGTCGCCCATGGGTCCACACCCCGATCTATGGACCCGATCTATCATCAGGTGGGCCATGTGGTCCCACAACCGCAGACGACCCAAATGGGTTTTTGACGATCTGAAACTGGGAAATTCCCATTCTGATTCAGATTTCTCTACTCACTTCCAACCCACACATTTCATCACATAAACATGCAAGACAATAAAAATCACTTCAATGCCCAACCATTCATCAATAGAAATCATGCTAAACATCCATCAAACACAGTGATTATCAATCTAAGCACATTAATCAATTAAACTAAAGCATCTAAACATGTCCACTTGCCTTTGTTCGAAATTGGTGATGGAGTTGAGAGAGATATGTGAATTCCAAGCTCCTATGGTGTTGATTGAGCAATTGTGGTGGTCTCCTAACTTATCATTGGGTTGGGATTTTGGGGGATTAGGGTTTGCTTGGGGAGGAAGATAAGGTAAATGAGAGATGAGAGCAATTTAGGGTTTTGAGCTAAAGTTTGCAATAGTTTACTTTTATAGCTTAGGGTTTGGGAATATTACCAAAAGGGTAACTTAGTTTAAAATGGGAAAGAGATGGGGCCATGGGCAAATATGTCATTAGGTGGGTTTCTAGAAGGTTCTTAACTATCAATACCCTTCATATTAATTCTAATATTAACTAAGTCTTAATCTAATCAAGACATATTAAATTAACAATAAACATCTAATATTTATTAAGAATTATATATACAAGCTAGTTCTAATACTTAGGTACATTAGCCATCTTATTCCACTAATTCCTATTAATTAGCATACTAAAGTAGGAAATACCATATATGGTCAAGATTACAACTTAGGCTTCTAATTAGAAAATAAATTCTAGGAAACCACTATTAATCTCACAAGGGTCTTAATCTTATAGTTTAATCTAAATTAATGGGAATTACTAACTACTCATGCTAATCACCTATTAAATAGGATAATCAAGGATTTGACTTGGTCAAATTGGGTCCCACTAGGTATTTCTAGGAACGGGTCTTCACAATTTTTTTCCTTGCATTTTTCTTACTAGAATTTCATTCTCCCTCCATATCTCGTTTTTTTTTCTTTTTTAGAATCGTTAGAGAGTTTAGATTGTTTTGATGTTGTTTAGAAACCCTTTTTCCAATTTTTTCTATCTATGCATTCTGGTGCATCATTTGCCATTCTCTTAGGTTATTTTTCTGTACCTTGATTGCAGACTATTGGTTTCCCTCTGATTTTTTTGTGCAAATTTTTGCTTACTACCGGTGTGTTGCTTCTTGGCATGGGAGGACTGTGATCACTGTTCTCATGGTGAATGATATGTTTTTGCTTCTATTTTGAACTTTGAATTCAACAAATTGGAAGGCTGGTATCAAGTTCAGATAATGGATTCCGTGGATCACTTCTAACGTCCTATGTGGCTTATCTTTAAGGAGGTCTTTGGAATGATATTTTTTTTCCTCCATTGCTATGGATTTTATATGGAAGTGGTGTGCATGGTACTCGCTTTGATGAAAATTGGAGATGGGTAATGTTTGTGACTCAGGGGGATGGAAATGTGTTGTTTTTTAAGATGGGTGGTTATACCCAAAGTTTTTTTGCAGGGACTTGAATCTGTTGATTGACTTGGAAATTTTATTAATTCATCTTTTCAAACTCAATTGTATTTGAATGGCTCCCAAGAAGAGATCTCATGCTGAGACATCTTCATCTCAGTCTAGCTTTGACCACACTCGGTTCCCTTCATTGAACAAAGTTGTTTAGTTTCATGAACAATATCAGTCAAGGAATGTTGAATCAGAGAGAAAAGTTGCGGAAGAACTTCATGATAAACATGTTTGTAGAAGCCTTGCAAATCGCAACTGGTATTCTCTGATGAAATTTGAATCTTCTAAGATATATGTTGACTAGGTTCGAGAATTTTACAACAATATGGATATTGAGGAATTGGGCTCTCTCAAGACTTATGTGCGGGGAAAGTGGTTAACGGTAACTGTGGCTGACATTGCGGACTTCATTGATATACCAGTTGTCAAGAACCCGCATTACCTAGTTTCAGAAAATGGTCAGGTCCCCATTGACTATGACCTTGTGGGCACCACTATTTGTGGAGTAGACACTCGCTGGCCTGGAGGAATTCTCCCACATGGAAATTTGACTGCTGAGTACCGGTTTGTCTGCCATAACCTGGAACCCAGGGGCCACACCTCAGACATCAGCCACAAAAATGGATATCTCTTGTACTGCATTGGGACTGGTAAGCGAGTCAACATATCACAAGTCATCATGAATGTTATTATCAGGACTCTAACTGCAAAGAAGAATTCTATTCTTCCATTTGGTGTTTTGATCACTGAGTTCCTTTTACATAAGGAGGTTCCGAAGAAAAGCAATGAGGCAACTCAAAAGATTCAGAATCCAATAAATGCTCGCACCTTAGCTCAATCAACTGCACACATTCCTCCTGCTCATCAAGGTGATGAAGTTCCTGAGGATGAGGCTGCACCTGCTGCACAAGTTCAAGGGGAGCAACAGGGACCTCACAATCGGATTGATCAACTTGCAGCTCAAGTGCAGGGTTTGAATGAGCGAATGGATGCGAGGTTTGACGCAATGGATGGCAGATTAAATGGGTTTGATGGACGCTTCAGTCTAATTGATGAAGCGCTTGCAGCTATCCTGGCACGTCTGGGAAATAAGTGATTTGTTCTTTTTATATGTTTCTGGGAAATCAGTTTCTGTTGATGATCTGAACTTGGTTACTGTTTATGATTCTGTCTTGAACTTTATTTTCATCTGTGTTTTTGTTTTTTATGTTCTGGATGATTTTACTTTCTGTTCTTTTTTGTTGATCTTTGACAATTCAGAACAAAAAGAGGGAGCATTTTAGTCATTGTTAGTCTTTCTATCTTGCTAATCTTGCTTTATCATGCTTATTATCTTGTTTTAAATTCAATGATGAATACATTTGATCTAGTGACAGACAGGCTGTGCAGGGTTTTTACAGGTTTACAGGTTAAGACAAATTCAGTCTTTGTTTTTCTTGGGCCTTGGGTAGTTTTTTTTTTTTTTTTTGTATTTAGGTGTTTTGTTCATGAATTGCCAAAGGGGGAGATTGTAAGATTTCAGGTTGGCTAATTCATTAGGTAATGGACAAAACCGGGACTCTTTATGATGTAATTTTACTTAGAATGGACTGCCCAAGTTTTGCATGCGAAGAAATTCAGTCTATCAGAACTGACTATGTTTGCTCGAGCGATCCTTTATTCGCTCGAGCAAACCCCTCACAGAAACTCCTTCGCTCAAGCTCTCATGTCCATCGCTCGAGCCATCTCTCAGCGCTAAAGGCAGAACGCACTTCACTCGAGCGCAGTCCCCGACCGCTCAAGTGAACCCAACACAGAAGTTATTTCGCTCATCTAGTCCCATCCTTCGCTCAAGCCAAGGTCTGAAGTTCAAAAACTCTAAGACATAGGCATGTCCGCTCGAGCGGACTCCTTGGCCGCTCGAGTGGATCTAGGCGCAAAATTAGAAACCTGCTCAGATTTCTCTCCTGATTTGTCCCAAGTTTCCATGCTGATTCTTAATCAAATTATAACACTTGAGGCACGAAATTAGGCTTATAAAAAGCCTTTATCTCTGTATTTATCTTCACCTCTCTAACAAGAAAAATTTCTAGAGTGAACTTGAGAGATCCATCATCCCCCAATGCGACCATCTACAGTGCTGGAGATCAAGGCTTTGGTTATAACACTTGAGGCACGAAATTAGGCTTATAAAAAGCCTTTATCTCTGTATTTATCTTCACCTCTCTAACAAGAAAAATTTCTAGAGTGAACTTGAGAGATCCATCATCCCCCAATGCGACCATCTACAGTGCTGGAGATCAAGGCTTTGGAAGAAATGCTCCGTTCTACTCCTCTGAAGTAGAGACATCTTGAAGACGGCTTCGGGGTGTTCGTTTCAAGCATGGTGAAGGTGCACGGCGAGCAGTCGGCAAGACAGCGCAGTTCCTAGGTTGAGTTTCGATTGGGAAGGGTTGTGAGTTGCTTGTAACTTTCTTTTATATAGTGTTTGGTTGTCTGTTGGCCTAAACGATAAGGCCCGTGTTTTTTTCCCGAGTATGGTTTTCTACGTATAAATCCCATGTCCTTTTCTTTGTGTGGTTTGATTATTCTTAATTGGATTTAGGGTTAATAATTAGTTTAATCACTGTTATTGAAACTTAGTAGAGATCTGTTGGTTGAGGCTTAAGCATGTGTTAAGGCCAAATTTTCAGACTTCTAATTACAAGGTCCTTTATACATTAAGAAGAGGCTCACAGCTTGCAAATCTACTTTTTTTTCTTGGATAACGAACATGAACAAGAGCAGTTTGAAGTCTTCTTAGATAAAGTTGGGTTCATGTGCTTCAAGTATATAAGTTTTGGTGACCCGCAAGAACTCCTTTATAATGTCTGAAAAGCCTTTTCTTCTACAAACCAATGAGTGTACCACTTGCTAATCTCACATCATCTTCTTAAAAAAATACTAGCCAAGGGTGAAAGGGAACTCTTTAGGTTTGAAGGTTCTCTCAAAAGTTGTATTTCAAGCTTAATCTCCTGCTTCAGACAGGGGATGGCTGAGAGAGAGGAGGTGCAGCAAACGGGGCTGGTCGGGCAGGGAATGACTGAGAGAGGAGGTGCAGCAGATGGGGCTGGGCGCAGATGTTTGCCGGTTCGCAATTGAGAGAGGGAGAGAGGGGATGACGGAAGGAGCGAAGGACATAGGGACGATGGGCAACTTGCGATGCAGGAAGGGAGGTCGAGAGAGGGAGATGGGAGACGACGGAAGGAGGGAAGGAGAGGGGAACGTTGGGTGACTTTTTCTTTTCTTTTTTTCTTCTGAATCTATTAGCTTAGAAAGGAAAGGGGAAAAATGGGCGGGCTTCCAAATGACTTCCACACATGCGAATTGCCCGCTCCAATTGAGGATATCTTAAGCTTCAGCTTAGGGGAGCCCTCCTCAGTATATGTATATGTATACACACGCACACACACATATGGGGCTTTGAGAAAGAAGGAGATACTTGAGCTTTGGGCTTGGACAATACCAGGCCCGACCCACCCCTTATTTTTTTTAGATATATCTTTATAAATATATTAAGATATAATGTGACCTATGAAAATACCTCCATTTTTATTTTTTTACAGTCATAGTATGAGGATAAGGAGGCAATTAAGTAGGACGGAAGTCATTCTCAGTAATGTAAAAACAAGCTCATTGTGTATGACAATAATTCTAATCAATTAACATTATGAACCTGGTGAATTGTGAATAATCGTCATCATTAGAGCTTTGTCTCAATTATGTTGAAGTTAGCTTAATGAATTTGGTATCCTCTATCATGGGTAGGGAGAATTGTGAATGAGAGATTAATAATATCACAGGATTATTAGTTCAGAAGAAACCAAACGCAACTTAGAAGTTTATTTGGATGTACCACCCCAAAACATGATGAATTTACATGGGAGGGATATTATTTTTTCCCTCAAAACACAACTGACTTAAATGTTGTGTAGATACTAGTATTGTTCATGTATACCAATATTGGTAATTGATGATAAATATTTGGTACAACTTGAATGTTGGGAGAGATACTAGTGTTTCTTTGTCAAAATCAATATTAGCATTTGACAAAAAATTATAGGGTACAGTAACACAATGCTGTTTTCATTGCTACATAGGAATGACCATCCGTTTTGCCACTATATAATACCACTCGGTAAAATCAAGGCAGCAAAGGCATGTGTTCCCATCTATCTCGTTTTAGTGTGCACATTATGCATTTTTAATGAAATAGATTTGTATTGTGTTTTCAATGGAGCCTTGGAAGTGACTTTTGGGTAGGCATTGCTTTTATTTCTCTTGCTTCATTTGAGTTGTCCTTGCCTTAACTCCGCTATGTTGTCTTTTTCCGGTTAGTGAAAACTTAACATCAGATTTATACTTTGACTCCCGGCCCTCGTCAGCAAGGGTTGAGTAAGGGACTAAGTAGTGGAGGCCATCCCAGCATGGGCTTTATCCCACTCCGGGTCTAGCCCTGTTAGGATTTTTTGTGCTGGCTAAATTCATGGGTTGGACAAAACTCTAGGGGTCTTTTGAGTTGTAATCTTATTTTAGAAAAGGACCCTGAAGATAGAAGACTAAAGGGACTCAAAAAAGATAGTCTGAAAGAATTAAAACAAGAAAGCTGGAGGATATAGTGCGTTGAAATTCCGGGTCAAACAGAATGGGGTCCGCTCGAGCGACCAGCTAATCCGCTCTGGCAGACATGAGTCAGAATGGTCAGACGCTAAAACAAAACCTCATCCGCTCGAGTAGATGGAAGGTCTGCCGAGCGGACAATGCGGTAAAGTCCAAGTTAAACTAAAAACTTATTTCTAATTGTGCCAACCTGCTTCTTTTAATCAAGTTAGGCAACCTTAAGCACGTCCCAAATGCTATTTAAAGGATTCAACTGCTATTCTAAAGAGATACCTCACATCTCAAAGTTCTAAGTTAGATATTTAATTGAGAGAATTCTTCTCTAGAGATTTTTTAAGAAGTTGTGCTGCCAAGTTCCATAGAGTCAACTTCTTCTGCATCCTTTGTCAAAGATCATTTTCTTGCGTAGAAAATTTGAAGAGTCAAACACGGGATTGAGTCTGTTGCCATTGAAGCGTGAAACGACATAAGATAACTTCAATCCTCAGATAGGGGATATCTGGAGAGGAAATCTGAATTTCTTATAATTGCGAAATTCATAGTGCTTAATTATCGATCCAGTTCGGTTCCGTGGTTTTTCACCTAGTTAGGGTTTTCCACGCAAAATCTGGTGTCCTTGTAGTGTGTATTTGTGATTTTATTTCCGCTGCATAGTTATTATTTTTGCACACTTTTGGATTGATTTATTGAATAAACCAATCTAGAGATCTCGAACCCCAAATCTTTCAAGCCCGCATATGTTCAGGATAGAGCTTGGACAACCTTGGGCCTGGTCAGGCCAGACCAGACTCCTTGACATGTTAGACATGAGCGGTCCTCATGACCACATGTGTAACAATGTTGGGACTCACGGTTTGAGCCCACTAATTTAAGTTACTTTCCCTTTCATAGTTTTTGTTTTTACTAAGTTTATCTTGGATTCAATTTTAGTAAGCCCAATCAAATAGGACTCTTGTTAGCTGATTTGAAGGAATTAAGGAAACTTATCTTTATTAGATTTCTTTGATGGGAAGAAATCTCTCTATGGCTTATATAGATATATGGTTTTCCAGTCCTCTCTCTTAACCTACGAGATCTGAAAAGTACCCATCAACTTCACGTATATTGGAGTGGGTGATAAGGGAGATAGGAGAAAACCCTATATGAGAAGATCCACTCATCATCAAGATCATGGCGCAAGCTATGCTTTTATTATTCAAGATAATATGTTGTTTAATGTATAAATCTAGATCCATAGGTTTGATGCTTTATTACAAACCATATCAGATCTAACATGACATCCCTACTCTTTACAACTATATGGTGAGAATCCACCATCAAGTTAAAGGGTCAGTAATCAGGAAAAGAATCGTCCTTCACATTGACTAATTACTTGTCAATAATAAGTAATTAGCTCTGTCATAGATTGGGAAGTTGTGTTTTTGTAGAAGACCAGCAAATCAAGAAGCGGCTGACAGCCTATTGAAAGAAAATGTGCAATTACTCACAATTCTCAAGCATTCACTTCTGTACCATAAGTGTAATTTTCACCAAGACCGGCCTCTACTTACAGTTCAGGGCATGCTCTGTTCCAGATGCTAGGTCCTCTTTCCTGCTTCTCTTCTCTGTACATGTTACCAATGGTAGAACCAGAATTTTTGTTTGAGGGGTGCAGATATTAAAAGGTAGTTTGGTTTTGGGGGGCAACAGAGGATTTTCATATGGACTTTAGGGGTACACTCATGATTTTTATTGAATTTTTTAAAGCGCGACGCAGTTTATCGAGTGTGACCAACCCGTGTCATTGTGCCTGGTCCGCCACTGTATGTTACTCTAATAGCTTTTCTTTTGAGTGGCCCTGGGGTTTTTGTCAAGGCCTTGTGTTCTTTTTAGGGCGTAATGGTAAGCCATGTTCCCCTCTTTTCTCTCTAATACAATTTGCCATTTAGGAAAAAAGAAAAAGAAAAGAAGAACCCAGTCCGGCAGGGAATAGTTTAAATATGAATTCTACTTAAATCTTACAGAGTGAACCTTGCTACATTACATGATAATAGAGTTTCTAATTTATTAAACATAGCAACAATAAACAAGCAGCAGGTTACTTGTATTTCATAATAATAACAAACTCATAACGCATTCCTAAAAGTAACTTAACTTATCCTTCATCCTTAGTATCCCTAACAGATGTGAATCACATATGTTTCAAGGGAAGAAAGCCATGTTGAAGAGCAGCATTCCATACTTTCTCAACATCAAGTATGGTGTCACCACACTCGTGTGCTTCCCATCCTTCAAGTGCATGCACTATTCCGGCAACACGCTCTGCACTCATCACTCTCCTTGGTAGCCAGTTCTGTTGCACATTCATAAACAAAACTAGTATTAGCAGAGCCCTCTAGGATTCTTGCAAATCTAGTGTAGGTAGCTTGATTTACGGGTAAATGAAGACAATCTGGCTTACCTGTAAACAAGCGTTTTCAATTGTCATGAGAAAGGAGGGTCCTCATGGGCTGGCCAGCCCGGGATTGATCTGGGACCAACCCTCTTTGGGTTGGGTTCGGACCTTAGGCTTTAATACTTGGGCCACGCTTGGAGTTGAAACTTGGGCCCATTTGATATTTAGGCTTGTCTTAGATTAAGTGATAGAGAGCCCAAAGCACGGCCCAGGTTGAACAAGACTTGTACCCAAATCCTATGTCATTTAAGATTTCTAGGGATTCTCCTGAGATGTATTTGCATATAAGATTGTTTTATATTTGAAATTAAGATCTCTATGTCACTTTAATAATAGTATTAACCGGGCTTACGCCCAATTGACTCAATGGGCTGGTTCAGGCCTATTGCGTTTAACGCAGGATGGGTGTTAGACCCCGACCCGGACTAATCGTAATTAAAGCTAATTAATCTAAATTAGTATTACTTAAGCATAATTAATTGTGCTAATTTTGATTAATGAACAAAATGAGATAAGTTAATCTCAAATGATTGAATTAAACTTAATGAAGTGAACTGAATGGGATTGAGTTAATTAAAATGAGTTTAAACTCAAACAAGGTAAACTGAGGACCTTTTTGTAAATACGGGTTTTCACGTATTTCGTCAAATGCGGAAATTCTTAATACCATCATGTGTATCTCGAAGAGTACGTCAACTTTCATAATACAATTGGTTCCATTTGACCTAAGATTGATCAAATGGGCCTTCATTTGACCCAAAATGTAAATAAAAGAAGTGGAAGAGGGTTTAAGTGGAAAAGTCCACTTATATAAGCTAAGAGATGAGTTCATTCCCCATTTTAGCAAACCCTAGGCACTCTTTCTTCCTTTCTCTTCCATTTTCTACATCAAGTGTGAAGATTGGGAAGATTTTCAAGTGTTGAAGAGAAGACTTCATCTTCCCCATCAAGCTTTCTCCATTGTTGAAGAGCTTGGGATTTCTTGGAGAAAGATTTGTGTCAAACTAAGCCAAAGAAAGAGGGCTTTTGTCTAAGAAGCTTCAATAGAGGCAAGTATAAGCATTATTTGTGAATGTTGTTAGTATTGTAGATGTTAATGGAGATTTCATAGAAATTGGGTTTGTATACATTTTTCATTGATTTTTAGAATGGATTGTTTATGGATTGATAGAATGATTAGAAGTGTTGTCTATGTGTGAATGGTGTGAGCATTGAGTAGGGAACAGGAGGTTCCAATGCTATTGTAGGTTGTGGTAATGGAATGGAGAAGAAAGAGTAGAAGAGAAAGACTAGTAGAAATTCGGAGTGAAATTCTGAAGAATTCGCTCGAGCGACCCACTCTCTGGAAGAGTGCGCTCGAGCGGACATGAATCTGCTCGAGCGATCACTTTCTATTTGAGTTCGCTCGAGCGACCACTTCTCTGTCTAGGTCCGCTTGAGCGAACTTAAGTCCGCTCGAGCGAACCTAATGCTGGACAGAGCATTGATTGTGAATAAAATTTTGGTTTTGGATTTTGTAGGGAACATGGATGCTTTTTGGACACTTATATGTCCTCTAAATTATTTTTGTGACTAATTGTAATACAAATAGAGATTGGTGGGAATTGTGAGCAATGAAAGAGGATTTTTAAGACTTGAACCCTTGGATTAATAATGGATTAAAGTGTCAATTGATTATGGACTAAACCTCCATAGGTGATAATTATAGGGACTCCAACATACACATAATATACAAATGTGATGTTCATCGAGAATAACACATCCATTGAATAACCAACGATTACACCTAAATGGTTGGTTGGAACTGAAATAGAAATAAGTAGAATTGTGTAATTAGTAATTCTCTCATTGTGTTGTATTCTGTATTGTATCCCTGCATTCCAGTCACATAAGATTGATATTACTGTTTATTTCCTTTCCATTGTTAAGAATGGAATCACTGTATAGAGTTGAATCCATAAATGGATTGATTAATGAAATGTATTGACTCTTGACTCTGGCACTACCTAACTATTGTATTAAGTTCCAAATGAATTAATAAATGAACAGATGATTTTTTTCATGAGGCTAGGGTCATGAATAGTGCGCCCTTCCGCCCTGAGCCAAATGACTATTCCTACTGCAATGGATAGATTTGGGGGCGTTCCAGAGCTCCGTGGTGATGCTAGTGTCCCTGGCCCGGACACTAGTAAGTCCCACAAATTCCGATCGTATCTATGAGTACTGATTGATGCCTTCCATTTAGAAGATGAATCCTTCCTTTGAGGGAAGATGATAAATGAAATGAAATGAAATGGATTGAAATGAATGCTATGGTAGTTGCCATCTAGTATATGTCTATCGATTGATTTATTGTGCGCAACCATTATCATTGAAAGAATTATCTAGACTTGTCTAAAATTGGAATTGTTTACTAAACTAATTGCATGAGTTTAGTATATGTACTAACATTTGCTATCATAAGTTATGTTTATACATTGTTGAACCGTCGTGTTCATTAGTGTTATTGATGGCATTAAGGCCCGATTACCCATGCCGGTCCGCCGGTGGCCCCAGCGGCAGCGGAGGAGACCGTTGCGGTTCCTCCAGGATGATTGATAGAATGGAACGGGTGGGATAACCTTTGAACGGTTATCCGTATGCGTAGTGGGTTGGAGATTCTTTTAAGAATTCTTTTTGAAATAGTTGAAATTTATTTTGGAATGTAATATTTTGAGAACTTGAGTGGTCATCAATCTGCATAGTATTTGAATATGCAGTGATTGATGAAAAAAAGCAAATAAATGATACATGTATAAAGAACTTTATTTTGTATACATATAAAATCTTAAATTGATTTTGTCAATGTATATTTCCACAATTTATACAATTGACAGGTATGAATGAATGTTATCCTTTGTGGATTCTGTTTTAACTTAGGTTAATTCAGAGTTTATGGGAGTAAATATGGTTTGCGGCCCTGAATTATCGTAACTCGGGCCTGGATCGTGACAATGGGTTCAGGCCAGACGCTTACCACCCTGTTTGGCTTGTGCTGGATATGGGCATGTGTTTCAAAAGTTGGATCGAGACTAGATATGCTTGAGACTCATGTGATCTAGTCCATGAACCCACTTTTATGAGAAGTGATAAATGTCGTTGATCCAAGGTGAGGAATGGACTGTGACAGAATGAACTATGCTGAGATCTATTTGACAGAAGAATGGTTGAACAGGAGGTTGGACTCATTTGGGGTTTAAATTAGTGAAAAGCAAGAACCCCAATTTTTTGAGATTTAATTTATTGAATCCTTTTTTTTTTTTTTCCTGATATAGGGCCAAAACTTAGAAAGTGGTTTTAAATGGTTGGTCTATTGAATGTTGCTTAACCAACCTCGCAAGCATGCATGTTCTCCAGACCCTTGGGAGCCAACATGGCCGGAGTGGTGAAATAAGTGCAATCTTTACGTGTCTTGTTCACAGGAAACTGTGAGAAAGGAATGAAACATGAGCCCTTTGGTGCTTTCTTTTGCTCTTCTTCTCTCAACCCATCTCCTACTATCCAAACCTGCCAAACACAACATGCCCATCTGTTTAGAAACTAATGGAATTTTGATAATTGCTGCTCTACTTAATAAATGAAAAGGGACAGGGCGGAGGAAGAAGTACCTGAGGAGTGTGACTTTTAGAATAGACCAGGAAACTTGCCAAGTCGTCCGGAACTTGTACTTTCAGCCTTTCAAACTCATCTTTGCAAACCGTAATCACCTGTTCCACTCTGACATTGTTAGGAAAGACCAAATACAGGATTGGTACCAATCGGCCCTTGAGGTTTTGACATGATTGTATAATGGGTTTGATCAGGGGTGTAAATGTGCTGGATTTTTACATGGGCCGGTTGGCTTTTACACCTATAGCTATTTAAACCCTTGACTACAAACATCATCATTATCATTATCAAAGTCTTGTCCCTAAAAAAAAAAAAGAAAAAAAAAAAGAAAAAAAAAAAAAACCGAAGATAAATGTAGTTATAAGCTTGGATGGAGTATGGCCATTGCTATACCTGGATACCTCTCTGGCACAAGCCTAAGGCAATGGCAAAGGCTCTCTTGGAAAAATTTCCTCTTAGAAAGACTTGTTTAGTTCCCTGTGGCATGCTGTTAAGAACAATGGCAACTGCTAATGAACTCCCATTAACAATTCTAATATTGAGTTTCGGGTGCTTCAGAAGAAAAAGCTCTCCATTCCTATTGAGCGCCTCCCCCTGAAATTTGAGACAGAAGCTTAAACTTCCATTCATATAATGTGAGAGTCCATTGTAAATAGATGTGTACTAAAATAACAAATAAATGAACAATTATTTATGAGAATCGATACATAAATTTATCCTTCTGCTATTGCTTAAAAAAAAGAAAACTATAGTTGTGGTATTTTCCATATTTATATTGATCATTAAGGATCCATCCGTGTAATGCCTATTAAAGTCTCACGCACGTGATATGTATAACACCGCAGAATGTATGCGACTTCGGGGTGTAAAACGGACGGGCCATATGCCGCCATTTATTTAATCTTGGCCCAGCTATGCCATGGGCCGTGCAGTTGGGGTAGATGGACCTGGCCTGGCATGGTCCATAGCCGTGCCCAACTACGGGCCAAATCTCTCTCTCTCTCTCTCTCTCTCTCTCTAACCAAAGCCCATGAAAGCCCATCATCTTCATCTAACTACAAAACACAGCAGCCATTCAACCCACAACTAGAGCCCAAACCTAGCGCCTCTCCATTAAACCCAAACAAGACCTGCAACTACTCATCTTTCCATCACAAGACTCCCACTTTATCATCTAACCCATCAACACATCCTCTCTGCATTGCCCACACACGACCCACATTCTCCCATCCAAATACAACCCTTTGCACCAACTCGTTTCAAACAACCAGACGCCCACACAAACCAAACCCACAGAACCCACTGTCTCTCCCCACTGGCCAGGCCGTGCTCTGCCTGGGCCAAACACTAGTGCCGGGCCAGGCATCCCAGCCCAGCAAGGCCCGGGCTGGAACGGGCCGCAGCCGCAGCACTTTGACCAGTGTTCCGGATCCTGCTGGCCCAGCCCATTGTACATATTTCTGATATGCTCCGACAATCTATCACTTATTCACTTGCTTTATAACGAAGCAGACAATAAGACCATGACTCTCTTACAAAAATCTACATTTTATCACTTAACTGACGTGGGAATAAACAAGAAGTTAATAAGGATGCTATATAAGTTAAAAAATAACCTTAAAAGAAAAAAAAGGAATATTAAGATATGGACTTGCCTGATTTAACAAACCTAAGCTTATCACCTTGACCCCTTCTTCTTCAGCCTTTAGAATGGCTTTCCCTATCAAGTTATTGATAGAAGTTCTTTGCCATGATAACAAATACTGTAAATCCAAGCCATCAAATCAATTTATTATAAGTACCATCTTTGTTGTAAAGACAAGGCAAAAGCAAAATCATCCGTTAGAGGATGGTGTCTCCTTACTTGGAAATTATATCTAGGAATTGCCCACGTCTGCATTTTGAGTTTTTTCAACTCATTTCTCTCTACTGTAAACGTGGAACCATAAATCCATGTTACAAACATGGAACCCCATGTCAGTGGCAGCAACATCCATAAATACCATTTCGAAGCAAAAGGCTTAGAAGCCACGTCAGCAAATCCTAGCCGTAGATGGTAGATGGACTGTAAGGTAGTGGGATGGGTGAGGTGGACAACTTGTGGTCTTTCAATCTTTCCTTTGAGCATGGTTTCGTACAAAGTATCCGATGACTTGTCCATTGTACCGTACACGTAATCGTATATTGGCATGAAGAGTGAGTAGTTTGTCCGGAATTGGGTGTGGTGAAGAGAATGGAACCTGTTTGGCACAATTACTACAATGTCAATATCATGAAATGGAAGAGAAACACAGCTAAATGCTATTCCACTTATTAATATGGTTATTAGGTTATATAAGCATGGATTCACCTACAAAGAAAAAACAATTTCTCGTGTTTTCTTTAAGTAGTGAAAAAGAAATAATTAAAAATCGTAAAGCCAGTTGGGATATGGCTTCGATGATGGTGATGACAAAGCGTATAATTCAAAAAAATTACAAATATGAAAATTTAACTTCTACTGTTCTCGCTACAACTCCCTTTAAGGGAAACCTACCTAATCAAAATCCCAAATTATAGCTCAACTGGTAATGGACGTGAGTGCAGATGAGAGTATGGAAGTGCGTGAGTTTGTGTCTTTCGTTAAGAAAAATATGAAAAAAAGGAAGAAAAGAAGGAAAAGGAGACCTATTTAACAAGTTTGCTTTGCTTAAATTGGTGAAAGAACTTTTTCTTATCGAAATGTGGGTCTCATGCAAATGAATTTAAACCTTCATCCCGTGGGATCAAAGACCTGCCTTGATAGACGACTAATAAAACAACTTACATTTCTTAGAAATCAGTCTAATTAAGAGTATTATGAAACTTACGTGGGGGTATACATGAAGTACTTGAGGAATGGAAATATGTTGAAAAGCCACTTGGGAACTAGTTCAAAGTTGCAGTGTCCCATGTTGTTCATGAAATCTATGTAAGTGAAATAGCCAAGGAGCACTATAACTGAAGCTGTTCCAGTAAAAGTCGCAGTAAGGATTGGTATTGAGAAGAGTATGAAATAGACAACCATTTCTGCGAATGGATGAACCACAGCTGCAAAGAAAAACAAATACATGTTATGTCTTTGAAATTGTGAACATCCATCGATATTCTTTTGGTGCTTGTGTATGGCAAGAGGAATCCACCATAAAAAGAAAACTTATTTTGATTTTCCACATTTGTTTGATGCAACACATTTTCCAACCCAAATAGAAGAAACTTGATCTGATTTTCCTCAATAGAGTGAATTTCAATTTCTTACGATGTGCGTAGGAATGGTAAATTCCTCTCTAGCATAGAAACAAAAACCCACAAAACATGGAGGCCCGGCCAATTTTGAACAAAGCCCCAAGTTCTCTATTTTTATTCTTACTATTATGATGAAGTTTTTATCATTTTTGTTTTTCACAACTTAAGAAGGATATTTACACATACCTACTTGTATTTTGTAACAATTTGAAACAAGTTTTCGTATTGTTGTCACCAGTTACACCCACTGGCGCCCCTTGCCTTATATACCGGATTTTGCAAGAAATCTCCGGATCGAGATCTATGTTTATCACATCCTTTGGCTTGAATGGGGTCACGATTCATCGTACAAAGAACAACAAATCTTGTTACATGATTCTTTGTTAGAGAGGTAGGAACCTCATCTTAGAATATGGTTCTTAGATCGCAGGACCCACAACGTGAGCGGCCAATCTTCACTATTCTATGCCCGTGGAACTCGTTTTCTTAGAATCTAACTTTCTTAGATCTCGCCTGATCGTTTACTACTTACAAAATTTTCTTTCATTTTTTCGAGGGAGAGAGGCAGGGATGCACTATATAATTTATAATGGGAAATTCTAAAAAAACGCCCATTTTAAAAACGCTCCTTTTTCCGCCCATTTTATTTTTTGTTATGGAGCACATATCAAGTCAATCTAATCCTTTCACACACACCCACCTCCATAAATAGTCACAAGTCCAAGTTTGACACTGATCCAACTTTTTATCACCGTTGGATTGAAATCATGATAAAATGATGCTTCTAAATAATTAAATCTTAGGCCCATGGATCAAAATGTCAAGATGATCTTATGGACTCAAGATTTTACATATAGGTAGGCCTCATATGTGTCTTTCCATCCAATGGACTTACATGATCATCATGCATCCCAATGGGTCCAACTAGGAGAAGCGTTTTCTCCTAAAAAAGCTTGGGCGCTTTATAGCACACCTCATTTATAATATCACTTCACATGCAGAAATAAGTAATATATTTCAGGTGCAAGTCCTGGCCCAATGGCTTGCACCTAGATGAATTCAGACTCAAAATAGAATACCATCGGGTCCAATTCAAATGACCCCTATCCAAAAGTCAAATAACTCCATAGTTAGGGTTGCAAATGGAACGGTTCCGGATCGGAACCATAATGGACCCGGACCCAGACCCATTTCTGAAAAACAGTTCCGGTTTTGGATCCGGTTTTGACTCGAAAATTGTTTTATTGATTTCAGACCCAGTTCCGATAGGAAAATCCGGATCCAGTTCCGGAAGCGGTTTCACCTAGAGGACTGGAATCAAGTTCCATAGTCGATTCTAATTTCTCTTTATTCTTCATTTTTTTAAGACTAAGCACATCATTCAGCTTATAATAGTACATTGAGTCTACTACCTCTAATATTTTACATAAAAATGTAAAAAAAAAAAAAGAGTAGATTTTGACGTACAATTTGCAATATCAAATGCTTATATGCCGTGTCCCGAGTCCACCAGTCAGAAACTATATGGATTTGGACCCGTTTATCAATCAGAACTTAAATTAGGTTCCGGACCTAGACCCATTTATGAATCGGAACCTAAAATAGGTTCCAGACCCGATTTTCTACAGGTCGGAACTTCCAAGTAATCGAAGAATTAGATACTCATTTGCAACTCTATCCATTATAAATAGCACTAAGTACTAAGTAGGCTCTACCTGTTTAATAGCGACCTGTGAAGAGGGCCACAAAGGGATAACTTGTACTTTTAGACCCATCTTATCTTCCACCTTTCAGTTGTAGTTGAACAAAGAATTCCCTTTATGGGTCAAATAATTGCCCTCCCGCTTTGGTTCTTATTGATTCAAGGTTCCCGTGGGGAACCTTTCCCTGGCGCGCGGAATAAAGGCTTCCCTTAAATGGTTGGGTGTAATGGGTACCCATTGCATGCCACACCTAATAACTTTTCTTCCATTCTATCCAAGTGAGATTCATATGATAAAAGGGTAGAAAGGACATGAGATAGTTTCTTACATGTAATGGGCTCTGTGGCAATAGAGGAGTGGTGGTGAGAGTGGTAGCGAGAGTAGAGAAAGTGGTGGTGCAGTGCTCTATGGAACCAGTAATAAAGAAATTCCACAGGACCCATGTGAAGGAGCACAGTCAAAACTGCACCGTCAGTCCTCCAAAGGGCAATGTTCTTGGCACCATCCAAAAGCATGTTGGACACGTACAAGGAAATGCCACTCAAGATAATCTGGTCATCCCTGCCATCCATTTCTCATCAAACACATGTTAGATAAAAGAATCTCTCAATGTAATAAAGAGCTATTGATGTAATCCAGTTCAACTCATTGGCCAAAGAGATCAACGGTTTCAAAGCATATGGCCAGGGCATGGAGGGAATCTTAATTAGCGTGCAACATATGTGGAGAAATGTAACCATGTTCGTGGCTAATTTCATTTTCAATCCTCCTTTTACCATATAATCCATTCAGATCCATTCTTCAGTACACAGACTGAAGTGTCCAAAGCCTAAGATCCATTGAGACTCATCCTTTTACATGTAGGTTCAGGCTCGAGCTCATTTGAATTCAAGCCCGGGCTTGAACCTGACAATTCAGGTTTCGTTTGGATTTGGGCTCAAGCTCGGCTTGCACTCCATATGTAATTGGGACCAGGTATGGACTTTGTCACCGTTAGTACACGTTGGCTACACATATTAGTGGCTACATAAATCAATGAATTGGGTGCGTCGGACAGAGTTATAGAGGCTAACCAGTTCCTTTCTCTATCCACCTGTTCAAAGTCAATGCCTTTATTGACAATCAAGTGTTTGGTTCTAGCAGTTTGGAAACGAGCAAAGCTAATCCAAATCTGGCTGTGAAGCCATCTCCACAGAAGAATAGGAAATATTAGCACGTAGAACATATCTTTCTCTCCATCTGCCATGAACGCATATAAACTATGTGCCACCCAAGGGGCCAAAATAACATACTATAAGCAAATCACACAAGAGAGAACGGGTTAGTGACCACCATGATAATTAATGATCTGACTAACACAAAGGCCATATAAATCACAAGAAAAGGATATACAGGTAAAGACAAACATTACTACAAGGCAAAATGAGAGGCGAATACCTTGAAATTTCCAAGCTTTTTCCATGGCCATTCACTGAAGAGGCCTGGTTTAGAAGCCATATTGTTTCTTTGTGCCTTCTCCTCAGTTGGGGTTGCAGGCTCTCTCTTCCTCTATAAATATATATATAGGCCTGGTCTTACACAGTTACAGTACTGTATTACTATATTTGTTTAGAGCTTCACATGGCTCCGCCTCTCTCTCTCTCTCTCTCTCTCTCTCTCTCTCTCTCTCTCTCTCTCTCTCTCTCTCTCTCTCTCTCTCTATGTATTTATTTCGACAAGAACAAGGTGCTGACTCTTGCGTCGAGGAATAGTAATTAGGAAAGGAATCGTGCTTCACATCATGCTAATTAGTAATTAGGAGAAGAATTGTGCTTCATATGCGTTAATTAGTAATTAGAACAAAAGTCGTGTGCCAGGTCCATTCCATAGTTACCTAATGCCCGATTCCCTGGATTCGCATTTGAATTTGTAGGTCGCAGTTCTATGCTTGCTTCAATTCGAAAATTCGATGGCATAGGTTCATTTGATTTACTTTTCAATTCGCTTAATTCGCAATTTGAGTTCGACGAATTCAATATAAAAATTTGAATATACAAGAATAAATGGGTAAGATCATACATTTATTATTTAATCAAATCTAATACAAACTCAGATTTGTGTGAAATGGCCCACCATCAAGTAACTTGGGAACAATAATTTTTATACATGTAAGGATTTTATAAATGGACCCTAATGATGGATGAATAGAAATTACTGTATCTATTATAATATTTAAAATAGATGCAGGAAGAGTCGTGATATTTGGCTTCCACAAGAATTTCAAAGAGTCACACAATAGCATGAAGAAGATGGAGTGAAGGAAATTGAAAAAAAAAAGTTGAAATATAGAAAAATTGAGAGATA
The DNA here is from genome assembly GCA_029852735.1 of Persea americana. NCBI lineage: Eukaryota > Viridiplantae > Streptophyta > Magnoliopsida > Laurales > Lauraceae > Persea > Persea americana. The sequence goes on from CM056810.1 coordinate 92,227,645, forward strand.
AGACTCCATCAAAACTCATCGAGGCTCTAAATTGGGGGCCATCTTTTGAAATCTAACTAGGTCAATATATTTACCACTTAATAAGTATTCTTGAAATATGGTTTCATCATTGAATTGACTCGTATAAATTACATAATTTTATTTTATTTTTTTGTATTATAGTATTCACAAGTCGATGAGTGATTAATCGTACCATGGGCCCAACTCTTTTTATGATGAAATTTAGCTAAATCCTATTTGTATATATAAAAGAATTCTCATCTTCTTTAGTTTTGATTTCTAATTGGGTGGGCCACACAATGAGTCTCACAAATTGGGTGCTGCCGTGCTGTACTCTACTCTTCAATAACTTTGTGATTGGATTCATGGGAAGACACTTTCATCACTTGACAGGTGATGAGAAACACTTGGCCGGTGATCAGAAGACACATGACAGGTGATGAGAAACAGCGGCCAAGTGTCTCTCATCACTTGATAGGTGTTTCCAGGTTATGAGAAACACTTGACAGGAGAGAGGCTCTCCTTCCTACTTTCATAAAGACCATTGAGTGTCTTCCTTCCCTTCGTCTTCTAGTTCTGGGCATTTATTCTTCTTGTTCCACCTTTTTATATAGGAACGAATCGCTTCCAATCAGAGAGTTTCGAAAACCCCGAATCCAACGAATCGAATCGACGATTCGAACAGTATGAAATTCGGCTGTGGTTAGACCGAATCAGGAAACTATGGTCCATTCTAATGCATAAAAGTGGAACATATTTTGCACGATTCCATAAATTCTTTTTTTTTGCTTAAGCCCAAAAAAGGATAAGGTAGCAATTGCGCCACACTCAAAAGTGTTTTTAGCATCAAGGTGGCTACTTCTATCCCTCTTCATATGTAGGGAGCAATCTAGTCGGTACAGCAACCATTATATAAACTAAGAACCAACGTTTCAAATATCATTCTCGGGATTACATTGGATATGGACATAGTATTGGGATAATTTCAAATTTTGGGTGCTTCTTGGTGATACCTGGAAAATATTGTCCAAGATAAAATAGTCTATGAATAATTAAAAGATGCCACTTACCAAGCTGATAAGAATTAATATTCATTAAATAACACTTATCAAGAACATCCATTTGCAGTGAAGTTACACTAATTGCTAAAAGGAAAATCTATTAGATTAATATTTTTACCATAATTTATCTAAGCTTTGGGTTTTGTATAGGGCACAAGGGTCGAATGCGGATCTTGTTGAATTAATTAAACGGATCCGCACAATAAACCAATGTCTCAGGTCTAGGTACAGGTCCAAAACTTCTTTTGGATAGTGATCCAGCTTTGATTCCACCATCGACTAGCGCTGTCAATGGACCTCCAATACCCAGTTATCTGAGGATTGTGACCCGAAAAAATTGAGTACGGAGCTTCTTACTGGATGGAATCGATAATTATGTGTCTGGTTCCAGGCCTGGTTTGGGTCTCCACTTTCCACCTGTGGCCTCAACGGTACACATAAAAGGAAAATCTTTGACAATAAAAGGGGCTCCTTTCATGTGAATGTGATGCATCAACAGTTGTTTGTAAGTTCCACCCGGAAAAAAAAACAAACAAACAAACAGTGTTTGTAAGTAGGTTGGATTTACCATGAATGCATTTGGGCATTTGGAGGGCCCATTAACGATCCGTTTATTTGTTGAATGTGGTCCACCTAATTGAACGATCGACCATCACCAACCAATTTTGCTTTTAGGGATTATCAATGAGTCATAGCGCGAGCATTGGAAAATATGAACATTGAATCCTGGCCAACAAAGTCAATGGTTGAGTGGTGATGTAGGGCTCTTCTCTCCCCATAATTAAGTGGCAAATTCAATAATTGGGCAGCTCATGATCCCATAAATGGTTCAGCTTTTACTAGCCCAATAAGTAGTTATCACAATAGTCGGTTAATCCTCCATGTCTAATAAATTAAAGAGTCTCCATGCACATGATCTGTTTGAGAGAGAAAACGGCCATGTTCGGGAGATTTTCCTAAAAAGAATACGTCCATCTCATGTGGGGCCCACCTTCAGAAGCTGCAGGGCAATAAACAAGTTTGACCACGGATTTTCGGTAGGCACAGTATCACAATAATCAGAGGATGATCCATTCCTTAGTTTTAGACCCTAAACATTTAACGGCCATAATCATACAAAATTATTGTGATAAAACACAAATTCATTGCGAATAATGTCTAATTAGTGTCGAATTAAATCTATGATAAATCTACTAAAAACTCTCTATGTCTCAGGGATTTGACTGATAATAGGTGGAGACCCTACATAAGAATAAGAAGATGAGGGCGTAAACTAGATTGAAAGTTATTTGGTAGCTTATAAAGAAAGGAAAAGATTTCAACTACGTGGAGAAAGATTGTGTAGGCCAGAGATTTCCCTAGCTACTTTGGACTCGTAAAGAGGTGGCAACAGTTACGTTAAAAAGTTGACGATGATTAATGCCAAACTCAAACTTTAATAGCTATCCCTAGGTTTACGCCCTCTTATTGATTAGGGAAACATCTTTCTCATTAACTTCATTATGGAAGAGAAAACCCACTTTTAACTAATGTTGCACGCTGCAGTTTCCTTTCTTACCCACTTTAACCCACGTGGTGGTTTATCAAAAAGGAAAGAAAAAAAAAACCCTCAAGTGGCAGTTCAACCAAAAAAAAAAAAAAAAACCATGTGACAGAGACTACCACCCAATTCCCCATCTTTAATTAATCATGTTGACTGAGGAGCAACGTGGATGGTCTGCAAATTGAATAGCCATAACTATTTCTTCTCCACGACCACAAGAGCTTTCCCTCCAAAAGAGTCGCACAAGAGAGAGAAGATGGCAAAGAGCACTACCCTTGTTGGCTCATCAGCCTTCTCATTCTCTATCTCCAGGACTTCTTCTCCAAGGTTTTTCAGGGAAATTGTAACGCCACCTAAACCCATGTCAGTCCTCTCAGATCTAGCTCCTCCTACCGCATTATTTTTTTCCTCTGTCATGGTTCGCTTTCTTACATTTCCACTTGGTTCCGATAGAACAGGTGTTCACAATCCTTTCACCATCTTTTTTGCCTAAATTTCAGTCCTAAATATTTGGGGCTAAGCTCGGGCTGTCCAGGTATTGAGCCCGGTCCACGGTGAAAAGTCCTCGCTTGTCTTAACACTACTATAATTTGCACTTTTGTCGGCGCTAAATAAGCGTCAGTAAAGGCCTATAAAACGCCAGTGAAAACCTTTACCGGCGATTTCTCTTGCGCTGATAATGCGCCGGAAAAAGTAAGCCACTAATATCATTTGTCGGGGAAAAAAGGTAGCGCCGGTAAAAAGCTATACATTGCCAGCGTTTTTTTCCACTGGGAAAAAAGGTTGTATAGCTTTTTACCAGCGCTACCTTTTGTCGGGGAAAAAAGGTAGCGCCGGTAAAAAGCTATACATTGCCAGCGTTTTTTTCCACTGGGAAAAAAGGTTTATTTCGCCGGGCAAAGATATTTATTTTTTCAATAATAATTGCGCCCGGAAAAGAGGTTAATTTTTTCAAAAATAAATGTAAAACCTTTTTCCGGCATTATTTTGCACTGGAAAAGATTTACATTTTACGAAAATTATTTTTTTAGATTCTTTTGCCGGCGTTTTTGCTCGCCGGGAATATTTTTTTTATAACTTTTTTATTTATTTGATTTTTAATTCTCTTTTCATGTATATACATAAGTTCATTACAACTTCCAACCTGTGTCACATGAATAAATTGAAATTGCTAATTCCATTATGCAAGACCAAATCTACTATACGCCCAACATCCATTTTCATTCCAAAATCATCAAAAAATGAAACAAGAAATTTCATTCCACTTCATATTAATATTCAAACATCCTTTCAACATTGAAAGCACTTTACCATTACAAAATTAAAACAAACGGTAACATTCTACTCTGTAGCAACATTCAAATGCTAATGAAAATTTACATATTCGCATATGATCATTTCATTATTGCACCATTCCAACACCTGCACCATTGTTTTAAAAAACTTCATGCATCCCATTTTAACATATAGCAATCTGTTACTCTGCATACTTAGCTTTCATGTTGGCTACATCCTAGCTGCATGGACTCTCTTTCAACAAAAAAAAAAAAAAAAATTAAATTCTCATTCAATCTGCATAAAATAAAAAAAAAAAAGAAGAAGAAAAAGATTAACATATGATTAAGAATGTCATATATATGCACAACTTTTAGTGAAACTATATATAAACAAATAGCCCTTTCCTCCACCTCTCTCATAATGCATCTTAGTACGTAGTTTAGCTGTGTTCCTGTATCAGTCTTTTCAACAGAAAAGTTCAGTCAAAACTTAACGCAAACACTACATACAAAGTTGCCACGCCCAGTATACAAGCCCGAGAAAACAAATCATGAACACAAATATAAGAATAGCAGAACTACATGATGAAATGGAACAAACACTTCCATGCACTATGTCAAAAAGGCCGAAAAATGACTGCCGACGACAGTCATTTTTCGTAAAAAAACAACTGCTAAGGGCAGTTGAACAGGCAGTTGTTAAAATCACAGTCGTTTTCAAAAAAACGACTGCTATCAGTGGTCAAAAAATTGGTAGATTTTCGACTGCCCACGGCAGTCAATTTTTTTAACAATGGACTTCGGCAGTCGAAAATTTTGTGTGTCATTTTTTAAAAACTACGTAAAAATGACTGTTTTGAACAGTCGTTTTTTTAGAGGTTTTTTTTTTAAAAATATTTCATAATTAATTTTTAAAATTTATATTTTTCTAATAAAAATCCGATAATTCTCAAAACTGTAAATTAGCATCAACCATACAAACATCCATTATTCATCAAATAAATAACTCAAATAAGCTAAGAAATAATCCATCCACTTAAAATTTAAACCATTAAAGTAGCTACATTAAATGATAGAAAATTCTCAAAAACCACATTCACATTCACGATCACAAACATCAAAGTAAATACTACAAATAAAGTCATTTAACAATAAATCATGTGGGCTTTTAAACTACCCAAACACGGTTCTATATGTAGGTCAAGAAATGATATCACCCAAGGTGAGGTCCCCAAAAGTCTTTTCTCCACCCAACAACTCTACATCAAACTTCAAGATCTCATCTACAACGATCCTATAGCATCCTTCCTCCTCAGTTGACAAACCAAGAACGCGTCCAAGGGCAACGGTAACCTCTTTTCGGACGTAATGTAACATCCTACAAGTACCCTGGCGTGTATTAGTGTTCAGTTGATTTGTACAAGCCAGTTGACATGAGGAATCATCTTGAGCCTACAAACAATATTACAAATGCATTGTGTTAGTATTTCATCAATGAAGATAATTAATTAATTTATCGAATCAATCATGTAAGAAAAATAAACATTGTACCTGAGATGAACTACCATGATAAGTTGAAGGTCGGTCTTGTATCCCACCTTGAAGGTCGTATACTTCATAAAAATGTTCATAAGAAAATTTTCTAATGTAAAAGATTTCTCGAAATTTCGGCATAGTCTCCCCTGTACATGTGACATTTATTTTTATTTTTTTTTTACAACCTGCTAAGTACCTGTACATAACAAAAAAAAAAACTTCATATAAACAGCCCAATGCCCCAACACACCATACCAATATTAAATAATCCACATCATAATATCCAGAAAACCAGCCATATTAATAAAAGGGTTCTCAACTAGCAATTCAAATTAATAACCTATTCACCAATTACATTAAAATAGTTCTCACCACATGGGGGCACGATGCTGATCCATCCTTCCTTTTATGAGTGGCCAAGAAGAGATCCGTGCGAGTTAATGGTTGATCCGGATTTTTTGCTTTCTGTAAAAAAAAATTGGGATATTTTAAAGATTGTCTAATTTACTCCGTCCATGTTGAGTGCTACAAGGGTCAACATAATACTGCGATGACAAATGAAAGCAGTATATATTAAACTAATTGCATATGGAAAAATCACCCCCCACCCCACAATTTACAACCATGTAGGAGAGCTATAACTTCATAGCACATAGAAGCTTCAATCATGATGTAACAATAAAAATTTGGAAGTAATAGAAAAGGCAAAAGGTGAGTACTATTTACTGTCTGTATGAGAACCTTCAATACCACTTCAATTGTACAAGAATCTCTACATATAATCAAAGATGAAGAGAAGTCTGCCAATACACTTTTCTGTTTTAAAGATGATATAATAAATATACTAACATATCAGGTCATCCACAAGGAAGACAACTGCTTTCATAGTATTTTTTAATGGGCCCCACTCAATGCTTATAACTAAAGTAAGAAATTAGAATCATACAACATGTTAAAAAAAAAAAAAGAGGACCATTAAAACTAATGACCTGCTGCTTCTGACAGTGCATTGATCACATTTCATCTATCTACCACTATAACATATGTGGAACCATAGCTCAACTGAGAACATCAACAACTTAATGCTTCTGAAACTATTGAATTTTGACCTTGCTTCCCGGCTACAGCATCTGAAACAATGTTGGGAAGGAATGGCCTAGAGGATGGAATAAAACGGAAATTAGAGGCTTACACAGTCTGCAACTTATAAACCCAATGAAACCAAAATGCTCCCCATTCAGAAAGGTTCACAGATGCAGTACACAGAGGCGTGAAAGGATGATTAGATAAAATGGTTGGCATTTTAAATCTTTTAAGGTCAAATGGACCAGTAAACAGATTTTTCGTTTCACCTAATTTCTCCGCGAACTCTACTGGATTCACTATGATACCCGGACACTTCAAGCTAAGAATTGTATCCATATTATGTTGTAATTGGTGCTTCAATTGTACAAGTAAAATCCAAATCTCAGCAGTATTTCATGACAATAACCCTGCCATATACATCCTGTATCTAGGCATCATAGCTGGATAACTGGTCGGTGCCAATCTTGGACAGAACAGGCTCTAAACTCTTTGTATGTTCAAAATAATTAATGAAAGCTAGAGAAACTCAAAAGACACAGAAAACTAAATATTCAATGTCATTCTACTACAGAAAAAAAAATACCAATAGAAAAGAACAAACAAACAAAACAAAACAAAAATGATCTCTTGAGAAACATAGCTCATGTAAACTAAATTAGTGAAGCCTTGCTGGAACAAGTCCTCCCATAGCTTTCTCCCCAATTTGGACAAATTGACATTGCATTTCAAAAAATTCAGCTCTTAACCCTTTTCTTTCATTTCAAGAATCAGCACTGAGACTCCAATATTCCTCCTTTTTGCATTTGGACAAACACCAACTCAACAATATTAACAAACAATTGCAATACAATATTAAGAATTGCATAAAATTATTAAAACCAAAAACCTACAGAACCATTCTTGATTCTTCTCCTCTCCAACTCGACATCATCAACTATAAGAATTCCCAAAAAACAAAAAGAAACTTCCTTTCACTCGATCAATTCCAAAAAAGTCAATCAAACCCAACTGGAAAAAAAAAAAAAAAAACCGAGACGTCACTACAACAAAATACAGTTTTGCCAACGCAATCATCGCGTCTGGAAAAATCCGAATTGCGTCAGTAAAGGATTTTCCAACGCAATTCAGTGCGTCGACCGTGCGTCGGCAAATTGATGTAGCCAAATCCATAGCCGATGCTATTTTAACTGCGTCGGCAGATCTCAGTACAATTACCAACGCACTGCAGCATCGGCCAATACGTCGGCAAAGAGATGTGCGCCGGCAAAAGTCGAATTTTCTTGATCTGAAAACCATATTTGCCAACGCAGTACCAGCGTCAACAAAATAAATGCCGACCCTGACAATGCGTCGGGAGTTCTTAGTATTGGACGACGCTTGCAGTGCGTCTGGAATTCATGGTAATGGCCGACACTAGTACTACATCGGGAACTCATTGTAATGGCCGACGCTGACAATGCATTTGGAATTCATGGTAATGGCCGACGCTGACAGTGCATCTGTAATTCATGGTAATAGCCGATGCTTGCAGTGCGTTGGGAATTCATAGTAATGGGCTTTGGGAATTCATGAAATAAGCGACGCTACCAATGCGTTGGGAATGCATGAAATAACCGACGCTATGAACGTATTGGGAATTCATAAAATAGCCGACGCTATGAACGCGTTGGAAATGCGCTATATCTTTGGGCTAACGAATTGGGAAATGCAACTCCGTCGATGCACAAATCATGTTAGTAAATGTTGTAATATCTTTTCTTTTTTACAACGCACGTTGGTGCTTTGGGAAAGCTTAATATTATTTTTTTCAAATTAAATTTTCATTTCTCTCTATATACCACAAATAAAAATCTAAATAATTTTCAAACCAACAAACTTGATGCATAACCCAATTTAAAATAAGTTCATCAATAAATCGAGAATAACATCTACAACCATATATCCAACATCCATAAAGCAAAATAAACCCACAAATCTCTAAAATACACAAATATTACTACTTTATCATTTCCAAAAATCTCTAACATCCACAAATGTCTTTGATCAAAATAAAAAAGCTAATCCCTAAGAGCCCGCAGCCAGCACAATAAAATCCTGAGCCAATCTGCAAAACAAAAAAAAGAACACTATCAGAATACAAGTAGCAATGCAAAGGATCCTTTCCAAAGAGCGGGTAGAAATTGTCATTATCATTTCTAATGTTGTATCCGTTCGCAAACATCGGATGGCTGATTAATATCTAGGTTAAAATGATAAGACATATTCACCACACCATACAACATCAGAATTATAAGACAGGACCATGCCGTCCTTCTCTCTTACGCTTGAAATATCCTGGCATATTCACCACACCATACAACGTCAGAATTATTCACTTATAAATTGTAACTTTTAAATACCGGTAGCTCACAGCAAATTGAAATGACATGCAATCAAGAGAGTTTTTTTTTTTTTTTTGGTAAAAAATGAGAGTTGGTAGTTAATCATCATTGATTCCTAGAATCACATCCCATTGGACTAAGTTTGGTCAAGTGCAATATATTTGAAATTTGGTTTTGCAAGTTTAAAGAGGCTGATTATTTGTTTGATGTTAACACTCTTGTTGTTGTTGTTTTTTTTTTTTTTTTTTTTTTTTTTTGGCTTTTCACTTGGGGTTCTTTCTTGTATGTCACTAGTGTAAACTTGATGTTAGTACATAGCCACTTATTCAAAATTCCTAGAGCAAGACTCATAGCAAGAACCAAGAGGTTAGAAAAAGGGAGCTTTTGTTTCTTGAACAGCATATGCAAGAAATCAGAGTGGTTTTAATGTAGAATTTGTCAAAGTTCGATAGTTATTCAATAGTTCTTATTGAAGGGAACTAGAAGCCGAAGATCCTAATCAGATATATACTTCAGGTAGGCTGTAAATTAAATGAGGAAAAGTCAACTAAAAAAACTTTCATAATCTGAAATGTTCGAGACTCATAATATAATCCTACTACTGCATTTCACATTATTTGTGACTGTATTGCTCATTCGTATTGAGCTTGCGCTGATATTAGTGAGGAAGAAAAGGAGAGAGCTAACCTCATAGGCAAGGGTTCATTAGAAGTTCATAGGAGTAGCTGCAAAAGCATACAAAAGGAAAACTTCGCAGCTTAGAAATTAATAACCAAAGTGCAGGAGACTCAGTGTAGGCATAAATCTGAGTTCATGCATTTGGATTGCCCAAGTTACCTATAAGTGACCGCTGTTTTGTAATTTGTCATAACCAATAATAGGTAGGTAAACAGAGTTACTAGTAATAAATTTACGAGTAACTTGAGTGCTACATAAGTTCTGAGGATCCAAACACTCTGTAAATCTTAACTGAAATCCATGCTTTAGTCTCAACACAATATTTTATACAAAACATGCTGTCTCATGGAACAATTGACCCTTTAAGTAAGGGGTAATTTTTGAAACTAGTGAGACAGACTTGTGAAACATATATGTACAATAGAAATTCAAATAGGCTCATCACCCTTGATAATTTGAATCTTCAAAGTTGAGGTTTAAACACCCATTTAAATCTGATGCATGACTTCAAACTGCACTGACATCAATTCTTGGTTCTACCAAGGTCGAAAGTTAGTCATGGAAAAAGAGGAACAAGACTGAAAACACGACTACAAGCAAAAGACAGGATATAATAGCAAAGATCCTATTGAAGCAACCAAATACATCTTGTCTAGTAGAGTGATGAAGATGAATAAGCAGTTACTATCCACTTTATCAAATACTTCGACAACATAGGGAAAAAAACCATCAATCCAACCTGAAAATACTGCTTGTAACTAATATAGGAACATCAACAATTACTAAACACCATTAGACTCATGTATTGAAATCTCACAAAACAGAAGATTCCAAATCTATATGCACTGTTTTCATAATTTAAACTACTCACCTCTCAACAAGCCATATATCTCAAAGATGAAAGAAAGAGAACTTACCAGGCTATATTTCAGTTCCCAAATGGGAGGGGAGAAGCAAAAACCTATTTTCAGAACAGAAAAACACCCATTAGAAAAAAGAAAAAGAAAGTGCAAAAAAACAAAACAAGATCCAAATGCACTGTAGTGATATTTCCCTGAATTGAGAATGAATAAATGCATCAAGATCATTTCATTAGCTCAGCGTGAGCTCCATAATTCAGAAAGGGTAAGCAATGCACTGCGGTACATCCAAATGCACCCTACCTTAGAAAATGAGAGAATTCTAAAATGCACTTTTTGTGAGAGAGCAAATATTCAGTCTAAAGGATTTTGCATTAATTCAAAGGATATAAACTATCAATTTTGATTATTATATATTGGATTGGTTAGAAAATTACTAGTTAGGAAGATTTAGATTGATTGATTAAGGTTGACTGCCAATGAAATTTCTATCATAACACACAGACCCTTCTTAGCGGATTAAAGGAAAATCTCTTCAGGAGTAACTATTGAGAATCTGGCTGGGCTCAATTAAGGAATTAACCTAACCTTCATTTACAGTTTTAGTCAAGGAGCAAGTACCAACATTTCTTTCTAGCTGTTTGGGTAATCATTTCTTCTGGAGGCAACAACAGTTCATTGACTATTCCCATCAAAATCTCAATTTTCAAATTGTTATAGATAATTCATTGAGGAATGCTCAATTTTTTTTCTTGGAGAAGGACTGCACAACATTATTCTGTCGTTCATCTCTAAAAGAACCCACGGCATAACTTTCAAAAAACATGGCTAAACCTACCTTTCTTGGATGCATACTGATATAATACCACGTGTCCCTTGATTTTTTTTATCCTCAATTGCCACATGCTAGGAATACAAAAACAATCAGTTATTAATAATTAATAGAGTTTTTATACTTTTACAGAAGCAAGAATGGCATAACAAATAAGTTGCTCGGAGAACTGAATTTTCACCAGAAAAGAAGGATTAAAAAAGCATGTAAAACCAGAATTAAAAGATAAACCTAGCTAGCCTCTCAGTCTTCCTATTATCATAGAACAATCAGAACAAACATCCATTGTTACTTATAGTAAGGGATACTGATCATCATCATCATCATCTCTAATTCAACAACCCACACACAAAATATTTACTCATTTCCATAAGAGAAAAAATCGACCCCAAGATTTGCTATAATTAACCATCAGTAGAAAAAATTACCCATCTCAAGAATGCAGCAGAGGATCCAACACAAAAAAGGGGACAACATAGGGTAGAGAGATGAGATGAGGAAACAAAAAACCCCAATTAAAGAAACCCTAAATCCACAAAATCACCAAATTAAAAAAAAAAAAAAAAAAAAAAACCGAATTCCCCCTTCATGCATATATGTTAGAACCCTAACACTCAACCAACAATTTAGATGGTCTGGATTGATATACATGCCTGGCAAGGTTGCTATCCACAAGTGGCCATGAGGTTGTGGATTTGGTCATGTATCCTATTAAAAAAAAAAAAAGTGTGCCATCCAAAGGATTGACAGAAATCTGATGTTTTTCGCTTCCAAAGAGCCTAATCTTTTCTCACACTGTTGTATCCATTGAGTGACAATGAGACAGGCAGATGGTGTAGTTGCATGAAAGAATCAGGCTTAGAGCCAGTGATATCCCAACACTAAAGCTCAACCAGAGAGAGAAACTCTGTGCCACTTCTTGACAGAAGCCAATTTGCAACCAAGCCAGTCAGTAGATGAGCTTCAAATTCCCAGGCAGGTATAGTATCTATGATACCCGAATACTTGGTACATGTCCAGCATAACCGTGTCAGACTGATATGACACTCATATCAGTACGTCATACCGCAACGATACTTCTGGTGTACAAATTTAGCATATCCTACTTACAAGGTCCATTATTTCCTACAGTGCTTTTAGCTAAACATTTCAACTAAATTTTTTTTTTTTTTTTGCTAGAAATGAATCTAAAGAATGATGTTAATTCAGAAATATTCTCAAGAAAAGCTATGACAGCCGTGTGCCTGTGTCTTAGATTCCCAAAAGTGCAGAGTTGTCTCCCCAATCCATATATCAGTTCCAGCATCTGCATTATGTATCCATATCTGAGAATCATAGTATAGTATAGACCAGTATTATTGTGATCAATGAAACTAATCATATGGGATATAGGGTGCAGCAGGAGCACCCCTATTCTCATGGGAATGATATAAATATTATAGCAATACCAGATCTCTTTATCTAGAAGAGAGAAATATGTAAATCCATCAATCCTCAATTTCATGGAATTTTTCAGGGAACAAAGTGATCACGCTATAATAGGGTTCTCTAGGGAAGATGGAAAGACCTTACACCCAGATGTATGAAAATTTTGAGGTTACCCTCTAAAATGTTCACGCATAACACCAATTCAAAAAGAAAACTTGTTCAAGCATAAAATACTGTAGCGACTATACAACACATGCACACATAATATGATTGGAAATCTTAAAATATGCAATGCTATCACTAGATAACGAAGTAAATACAATACTCACTTTAAGATTAGATTCTTTTTAAGAAGTCCTTGAGGCAGTGCTCCAGATAAGCTATTATTCTGCAAGTAACTGAAATAATTGATGTACCCAAAAATATCAATGGCTTTCAATAAGCATGAGCTAACCAAAGGTCTTCTATGAAGACGCTAATGCCAAAAGCTAACAAAAGCACTTCTACAGAGACACTAAATGACTAATAATAAATTCTAACGGCAGCTTTGAAATAATGAATTGATCAATCCAGAAGCTATATAAAGTGCCTCAAGTGAGTAGTTTTTACTATTTATGTATTTCCATTCCTATGTGTATAAAGAAAACGGAATAGAGTTCATCTCATCTCATCTCATCCTATACAGTGTATTTGTATTTCCATCCTCTGTGTATAAAGAAAACATAATAGATATCATTTGAGCACATCTCATCTTATTAAAAACATATTATCGCTAAATCATCTTCAAAAAGACAAATGCAATCAGAAGATGGAATGGAACTCGTATCCTATAGTATGCAAAACCCCAAACATTATAGAAACGGAAACCCAATTCCCAGAGTTGTTAATATGGTTCATAAAGATGTAAAAGATTTGCAGAGTAGTAGTCTTAAAAATCAAAACAAAAAGCAGAAGTTAAATCTCAATTGCACACAAATAAAATAAATAAATAAATAAAACAGAAAGAAGCTGCAATGCACCAGTAGGTATTGATTTGAGTACGATAATGGAGAAAACAACTTATCCCACATCACATCACCAAGGATCATATTTTTCATAGGCCAAAGTAAGTTGATCACGGATGATTTCTTTGCTTTAATCTATTGTTCTCTCACTAGTAGTAAACCAAGTAAACTCACAGTCTCTACCTCGCTCGTGCTTATAACACAGATGAGGAAAAAAAAGGCAAATCATCAAACAATCCAACCAAAAAGAAAAAAGAAAAACAATTTACAATTAACATATTTCCAATATTGGGAATTTCTACAAGCCCAACCAAGTTTTCTTGGATTTGTCACAAAGGAAATCAGAATCAACAATCTCTTGTCTTAAGATTTACCTGGTGGAGTTTCTGTGGAGTCGAAGGAGAAAGGGCGTCTCAAGATTTTGGGAGACATGGAGAGCGGAGAGCGGGAGAGATGTAAAAGGGGTGATTTTGGCACCACTTAATTAGGTCTATTAGACGTGAGTAGAGAGATAAGGGAGCGAGGACGGGAAAGGGAAAGAGAGCAGCCCGGTGAGAGAAAAGAGAAAGGGGGTGGGATTAATTAAGTCTGGAAGAAGTTAGTAGAGAGAAGGGAGAAAGGGCGGGTAGGGAAAGAGTACGCACGGGTGAGAAAAAAAACAGAGAGAGAAGAGGCGGGGGCGGAGGCGGGGGTGGGGTTCGTTTGAGATGAGTGAAAATTTACTCCAGGGCATGCCACAGCTTAAGAGAGCGGTTAATAAAAACACGATGTGGCAAAAACAAACCGTGGCAGGGGCCGTTGCAAAATGACGCCCAATACTGTAGTATTTTAACGTTTTTTATGTAGTGACTGGCTCAAAATACAGGCCTTTTGTGTTTTTTCAAGTTGAGTGGGGGCTTTTCTTATATAAGAGTCCAATCCTTGATGAATAACCACCATACATTTATAATGTATCGTCAAATTTCATTTTGAATGGAGGTCATCTCATCGTACAATTGAACACAAAAAAAAAAAAAGTTAATAAAACAACTTTTTTTCAGCCATGGTTTTTTGTTTGGTCAATTTTACAGTGGTTCCAACTCAATTCTAAACTAAAAAATTGGGATACCTCATAAATAAATATGTTTGGCAATTTTGAACGACTCTGATTATCTATATATGGGCACGAGTGGGACACATCCAAATAAATTCCCAGCATACTCCGCTAGAAGCTATTGTAATTGCCCCCAGAATAAAAATAAAATAAAATGCAAAAGGCATAGAGTTGGAAATATATCAAAGCGATTAAAACGGTGTGCTCATATTATTTTGGCAAAAAAGAATTTTACTAAATGGGGCTTTGCGGACGCAGACCTATGCATCGCCAGTAGGCAAAATAATTGTCAACGCATTATTGCATCACCAGTAGAAAAACACGAGTTGGCAAAACTTTCACACTCTTTTGGGGGAAATCTTTATTGGAGCAAATATATGTTTTCCACAACTTTTACCGACGTGGTCTTACTTGTATCGGTAAAAGTAGCAATTCTCTGTGACTTTTGTCAACGCAGTCCAAATATGCATCGGAAATAAGACTTTTGCCAACGCCAATTTTCACTGCGTCGGCAAATAATATTGGGAAAGGTTTTCCACAGCTTTTGCTAACGCGATCTTACTTGCATCTGTAAAAGTAGCAATTCTCTGTGACTTTTGCCAATGCGAATTTTCACTGCGTCGGAAAATAGTGTCGGGAAATGTAAGTTTGTCATAGATGGGGCTTTGCTAACGCAACTCATGCGTTGACATTGGTGCGAATAAAAACTCAGATCTTTCCCAACGCACAGCTGTGCGTCGCCAGTAGGCAAGATAATTGCCAACGCATTATTGCATGGCCATCAGAAAAAAATGCGTTGGAAAAACTTTCCCTCTCTTTTTGGAGGATTCTTTGTTGACGTCAATGTGTTTTCCATAGCTTTTGCCAACGCGGTCTTACTTGCGTCGGTAAAAGTAGTAATTTTTATAACTTCTGCCAACACAGTCCAAATTTGCGTCGGAAATAAGACTTTTGCCTACGCAAATTTTCACTGTGTCGGCAAATAGTGTCGGGAAAAGTGCAGTTTGTTGTAGTACATCCACAATCTAGTTCGTCTGATCTTCCCATCCTATGAAATAACAAAGTAAATGTGTTTATAAGTTCAACCCTGTTGTATAGATTAAGAAAATCTGGCCAACATATTTCTTGCATTAATTGTATCTCTGATCAGACAAACAAAAATAAAAGACTTCCAAACTACAATCCATAGCAACAATCGAAAAACCCAAAACCAGATTTGATTGAAATCAACTGCATTGGCCTCACCGTGTAATTGAAATCGGTGCAAGGAGAGATCTTTTTGAATCTGGAGAGAATCTGTGCGACGAGATTGCCCTGGCTACTGAGGATTCGCTGCGTTGTGGAGATCGAAGCTTGGGTTTTTTAAGAAGGCTGGTGAGGCTTCCAAGGTATGAAAAGAGGAGGAGCTAGGGTTTTGGTTTTGGGCCTTCCGTCAGAGATGGAAAAAGAGAGAGAGAGTGTAGGAATGAAGAAATGATATCAGAAGAACAAAAGAGTTTGCAGGGGAGGGGGAGAGAGGGAGAAAGAGGAGGGGGAGGGGGGTGGGGTGGGCAGTGGAGGCGATTCTCAGAGCTGGAGACTGAAGCCTGGGTAGATCGGCGCCCTGTGTCATAGATGGAGAAGAGAGAGAGGAAAGAGGAGGGAAATATTAGAGCTGGGGGGAGTCGGGAATGAGCCATGAGAGGATGTTTTTTTATTACAAAAATCGACTGCTATAGGTGTTAGCAAAACGGAAAAGGATCCCCTGTTTGGACCAAACAGGGAAGCCCTGTTTGGTCCGATCAGAGGGTGCCACATGGGGAAAAAATGTCCCCATCAGCACATCCCATCTCCTTAATATAAAAAAAATAAAATATCTCCCCATGTGGCAACTCCTGATTGGACCAAACAGCAGGGGATCCTCTTCCGCACAACTTAAAAGTCAGTAGGAAAAGAATGACTGCTCCAAGGCAGTCAGTAAAACCAACATGTCGGGGTCATTTATTTGTCTTCTTGACGTAGTGATGAAACCACTACAAAACGGTCACAGATTCTCACTTAAACATCAAAACAATTTTAACCATTAATGAATGTAAATTACATTCATTATAAACACATTATGAAGACAATCTATTATCAAAGTCTAAATTCAGTAATTCAAAAGAGAAGAACAGAACTATTTGAAGGCAAAGAAATTGAAACAACATGTGTGCATCTGGTCATCACTAGGCCAAACAAGTTGGGCTAAGCCATTGTATATAACAGTAAATACATAGTACATGCATATTCATCATATCACCCCAGTTCAATGAGAAGGGCATAACACACCATCGCAATCGCTATTTTTTCCATAACTTGTACCCTGCCTTATAAAGGTGAAAGGGTAACATTTGGCTAAAGCATCTCATTTGTTGAACATCTCAGAACCATGAATGCACTAGCACTCCACTGCAGTCAGCAACAGCAAGAATAATAATGAAAATAACAAGAATCTGCTTCATCGAATGGTCCTAAGAACCTTTTTTTAAAAGGTAGTTCGACCATATTTTTCCAAAATAATCTATTTCGCAAATCTAACAGGAAAAAAAGGAGAGATATTTTGCAGGATCTTGATAAGCAAGACCTCCAAACCAGCTGATAGGGATGAGGAGACTAGTGCATCCATAAATGTAGCCTACCCAATTTAAAGGTAGGTACTACAGTCTGCTGTAAATGCTTCAACAGATCATTTCCTTCAACCACATATCCTGATTACCTATTTTCAAGAAAGAACTTTTGCTCACCGAACTTCATTGATAGAGCCTCATATGCTTTGTCTGCCTACGTGTAAATTTGTCCACAGAGACAAAATCTGTTGATCATTCAGAATTAACTCAAAGATCATCCTTCCACAGTTAGTGTTTAGTGGGGAAGGGGAAACGAAAATTAAAGAAAATAAATCTTCAAACATTTTTTTTTATACAAAGGAGAGTGGAAAACACAAAACCAACATGATGAAATAGCAGCATCCAAACCATGGGTAGGGTTGTTAATGGACCAGACTTGCACCGGACCAGAGGCCGCATGCCCAGGCCCGAGTTCGTTGGAATTGCAGGGCCAGGGCCAGAGTTCAGGTTGACATGGACCTTATACAGCAAACTCAAGTTCATTTAGGGAAAGAACATTCATAAGACCACCCATTTAAGACCCAAATCCATTTGGGTTTAAGGTCAGAGTCCAAGCATGCAGCAATAATGATGAGGACTCAATTGCTTAAAGGAATCCACAGGAGGCCAACCTTCTGTTTTGACAAAGGGTGAAAGAAAACGAAGAAAGAAATAACTATTCGGTATCTTAAAATAGCAATATATCATAGAAGAGAGAAAACGAACCAAACCAATCACTCAAAAGTAATCTTAATGAAGAACTAGTGCCCATAAATGAGTACCCATAAAAAAGGGAAAAATAGCAGAAAACTAAAGGCTCACAACATTGAGAAATAGAAAGTGGAATTGGAAGAAACATCATGAAATAGTGGCAACACAACACAACATAATTTTCTTTTAGTGTTTGTTCATTGTGGTTTTGGTGTTGGTTTGTTTCTACATTGTTTGCTCGGTGAAATAAAATTTTAACTGTTACTAAAATAAATAATACTAGATCACCTTCGTCTAGCACATGAAAACATGGCAATTGAATGAGACAAAATTCAAAAATTATGCATTACACAGCTGCAACCTGGAACGGGAGGGATTGGGCTTCAATAATTGATGCATTTCCAAATCAAAAGGTGCCTCGCAGGCTGCAAAGGGACTTCGATCCATAATTCTCCCCATTGTTTTGATAGAAATTAATTATGTTATCAATAAGAGGATGATTATACATTTTTAACCTATAATCATTTACAAGAAATAATCATATAATCTGAATCATCATGCATTTAGGCTGTGTCAGCAAAGGATTATTCTTTTTGTAACAAGAGCTTGACGAAAACCATGACCGAGTGGACTAGACCATTAGATCGAGGGTTGGATTTTTTTGTCCATACATAAATAAGTCCCCTGCTGAGGGAAAAAAACAGTAAGTCTGCTTTCAATATTGCACCAAACCAAGAAGCGGATTGTCGCATAATAACCAATTGGCAATAGACTTATTCCACCTGAGTTGGCAATAAATAGTGAATTTTATTGCAAGCAAATGCTAACCAAGGTTTACCAGAATCCAAGATTTGGAAGGCCTAGTTGTGGAGAACATTCCCAATAATGTTCCAAGTTCGTTGCCAATTCCAAGTTTGGAAATTGATAAGTTGGAAACTCAAATCATTCTCTCTCCAGGATCCTTGCAATTTTAGAGCGTAGAAGATTTTCTAGTGGTTTCATATCTTCTACTAGTAGAATCAATTGTCAACTGCATTGGAGCAGGAGGTATTGAGTTGCAGACATCCAAAACATAAAAAGTACAGTTATATACACCTATGATTTGGCAAGTGAATCTGCCTCTGACTTCCAATTCATGACAAATGTGAGAAAATCAACCGTCCATCACGGATGTAGTAGGAAGTGAATCTCCTTAGCAATATGTTTATTTCCCATGGTGGTTAATTTGATCCTTGTGCCAGCCCAAAAGAATTTTTGAGTCAGCCTCAGTAATAATGCTAAACAGGAGATCAAAATCACTTGAAGTCCTTTTGCTAGTGACTAATTAATTATACACAATGCATATATATTCTTCTCATTGTTCATCTGAGGGCGTATTCTTTTAGCTGTGTTTGAAGAATTTCTCTTTAAGATGGCAATATCAGTAATGTGCCTGGATTGAATGAAAACTCTCTTCAAAAGAAAAAAAGAAACAGAAGTCAAATAGTAAATCTTTAAAGCCCTAAAAGATCAAATACTTGGAAGCAGGGGCGGAGCCAGGATTTCGTCTCGGGGGGACCACAACTTGAATAAATTTTTATTTCACTAATTATTATAACTATCATATTTGTGAGTTTTTTTTCGATATAGTTGTAAGTTCAAGCATGAAAAATATATTACGATTCAAGACTAAATTTTACATAAAAATTAAATCAGTATTTATTCAGCCTTAACAAAATATAAGCAAATAAAAGTCGTAAAAAAATTGTTTCTTTATACATTCCAACTCAATCATCGGCTTCTAAGTTTTGAGAATTTTTTCTTTAAAAAAATCCATCAATTGTAGATGATTTTCTCATTTACAAATCAAATAAAAATCATATTTATTATATGTCCAAAATCAAATAAAAAGTATTCATTGTCTCAAATTATGAATAATTCATCAAACAACTCAATAAATACACGGTATGTAAGAAGATCTATTTTACATACATGATACATGCTTGGTTACTGTGATTTTGGGGTTACAATTGTTAGAGTTTTTTTCACTTTCATTTGCACCCAAAATGGACACTCTCTATCTTAACGATTATAAGGTCGGAAGTCCAATATTTCCAGACTGGCTTTTTTACGGAGAACTCATAAGGTAAAAACTCAAGCAGAGAGTGATTCTTTTTTTCTTCTATTTTGTGATGGGAACTGTCATTGTTTGATAGTTACACATAATGGAGGGAATGAGTGGTGCAAGAGGGATTTGAATTTGACCCATACACACTCTTACAAAGAAACTTTTAAACTATATATGTTATTTATCGATCACCTTTGTCTTTGCCTATTGCCTTCAAGATGGGTTCATTTAGATACATTGAATCTTCGTTGGCAGGAATTTTTTTCAAACCTAATTCAGAAATTAGGATCTACCACTTCTTTTATTTTAATTTTCTTTTAACTTCAAAAACCTTGTGGGGGCCCATTTTGGACCTACAAGAGGATTGGGCCTGGGGGGCCCATTGGATCAACAAGAGGACTTTCTAAAGCCTGGGGGGCCAAGGCCCCCCCAGGCCTCAACACAGTTCCGCCCCTGCTTGGGAGATGCGGGAGAGACAAAGACAGAGGTGGCGGCACACCGAGAGAGATGCCGAGGGAGACGAGAGAGACGCAGAGGTCTTTTGATGAATGTGTTGCAGGGATCAGGCTCAGGTGACGAGGATAGAGGAGAGACTCTTAGGTGGGCGATGGAGACGTTTGATGCACTGGGGAGGCTGTGAGATGGGTCGATGATGGAGAGACAGGCGTGGAGAGCGTGAGGCATGACAGAGGAATGGTGATGGAGAGGTCAGTGCAGGGAGGAAGAGGATGGAGATGGAGATGGGGAACTGCTGGGCAGGTCTATGTAGGTGATGAAAGGGATCGTGAGATGAAGATGATGAGAGGGAGAGTGGGATGAGGTCGCCTGGGAGATGGAGGAGAGGGAAGTCGTGCGCCTGGGAGTAGGGGTGTACACGGATCGGATTGGTTTGGATTGGGCCAAATCCGTCACCAATCCGTTGCCTACGGATTGACGGATTTGTAATCCGTCACCAATCCGTTACTGTTGAAATCCGATCCGATCCGATCCGTGGACGAGCGGATCAGATCGGATTAATCCGTTCAATCCGTTACTGTACATTACATGTAAAAAAAAAAAAAAAAAATCATGAAAAAATTCAGATTCTTCCTCTACTCTCAACCATTCTAAGACTCATACTCCAACAATGCAATTAATAAAATAAGAAATTGAAAGATACTATAAGCAAGACAGATGGATGCATATGTAATCAAAATGTTTCACAATGTACATAATACTCACATGTACATAATACCCCATATGAGATTGGTGGCCATATTCTTTTGAAATGATCTGAAAGAGATAGAAATGTTCAAGTGGGAAAATGAAGGAATGAGGGAGACAGAGAGAGAAGAAAATGCAAGTGTAAGCATGTGGAAGAGCAGAACACTAGTTAAGAGACTTTCAAAGGGTGGTGGTAACCTTTTGTCACTAAGCTAACCAGAATAAGCAAAATAATTGAACGTTGAAAGTAACCTGATGGGTTTTGGAATCATCTTGGATCATTCCTAAAATTTCATCATTGTGTCCACAGCCAAAATTCAAATTGCAAAAAAAATTATTATCACTTAAATACACTGTGACATATATTCTACTCCAATTTGAATTAACTCCTTATGTTTTTTTCCTTATTTTAAATTTAGACATCTAATTTTTATTTAGACCCCTTATATATTTTTTATTTATATTTAATGACAACGGATCGGATCGGATTGAATCCACGGATTGAGAGTGAAATCCGCCACCGATCCATTGCTAACGGATTACACAATATCCAATCCGCCACCAATCCGTTGGCCTTCGGATCGGATTGAAATCCGCGGATTGGATCGGATCGGATCGGATTGACGGATTGACGGATTTTTTGTGCACCCCTACCTGGGAGAGGAGATGGCTTGCGTGGGAGTGGGAGTGGGAGTGGGAGATGAGGGATGGAGGCGAGATGGGCGCATAAGGGGTTTGTCGATTGAGAATTACAAAGGGAAAATAGATGGGCGAGCGCAGAAGGGATTTGGGTAGCAAAAATAATTTGGAAAAATATTGACAAAAAAATTGCCCAACGCAGTTAATGCCTCGGCAAAAGAAAAATAAAGCGCTATCGTTTGGCGAAATTGGCGGGTGAAATTTTCCTTGACCTTTGCCGGTGAAAAAAACTAAAGGCCAGGAAAACAATGACCTTTGCCGGTGAAAAACACAAAACTCCAAGAAAACATTGACCTTTGTCAGCGAAAAAAACAAATCGCCAGGAAAAATCGAACATTTGCCGGGCGAAAATCTGTTGCCGAGAAAACCCTATCTTTTCCTGACAAAAGAAGCTTTTTCGCTGGTAAAAGTTATACTTTCCTCGGCGTTTAATGATTGCGTCGGGAAAAAACGCTGGTCAAAAGTGCAAATCGTTGTAGTATAACACCAGCAGGATGGTCACCTAGTGAGGTGAGCCACACATCCTCTTTTGATAGGATCTGGTTGTCTTCACCCTATTGATGCTGCTCCTTGACCCACTGGTAAGGAGTTGGGTTTCTATTGGAGAGGTCCGGGTTTCAACCCCCACCTTCCCCCTCTATATTCCTGCATGTGTATATACGGGCTTTCATTCCACCTCGGTAGGCTTCCTTTCCTGATGTGCTTTGCTTTCTTCCTACTTTGGTGGGCTTCCTTCCCGGATGTACCGGGCTCTATATAATTATAAGAAAAAAAAAGAAAAAAAAGGGTTACAGCCACCAAAAAAAAAAAAGGTTTAGCAATTTGGGGTGGCTACCACCAAGCCGGAACAAGTTGGTAGAGTATCCAATAATCATCACATGTATAGCGCTATCGGAAAGTTGCTTTTTTTTCATAGTTGTTAATTTTCTCTATTTTGGCACAACACGGTTCCACGATAGAGCAATTATTTTTCTTGTCATAGGAATGATTTTTTCTTTTTTTTGTAACATTGCAAAAACCTAAACCACCAAAAATAATGAAAGATATGAAACAAGATTAATTTCTTCTCAGCCGTTTTTTTGCATGACCATTGTCACCCGGGGTTGGGGTGGCCATGGCCCCCCAAAATTTTCAAAAGCCCCATAAGATTTAAGAAATTTTTTGATTATATATATATATTTATATATTTGGGCCCCCAAGAATTTCTTTATTACATAATGGCCCCCAAGGAAACTTTCCTTCTTCCACCCCTAATTGTCACATAAATGTGCCCGAGGGTGCAAGTGGGCAGGCAAGACTGGAAATTGGCCAAGCCGAAGCCATCCTTAAAATCGTACAAGGATAGGCCATAGGAATTGAGCAAGGTGACTATGCACTTTGGTTTTATAACCTTAAAGGACTCCAACCTGCTTAATATCTATATATCATATTGTGTGGGTAAAATACCATGATACCGGGATTAAGGAGAACCACGGTAATAGTATTAGCTGTTTACCTTGATCTCGGTAAACACAACTCTGCAGCTCGACAGCTCGGTGAAGAGTGTCAGCTCGACAGGTATCAGTTCGGCAGCTCAGTGTGAGTGCCAGCTCGGGGAAGTACTAGCTCAGCGAAACCATTCTTGGTCTCGATAAAAGTACTAAGGTCAGGGAGTGGGCCATCACAATCCTATCAGAAGTACGGGCATGCTCTGACAAGATAGGGTGGCTCATTTATAGAGATAAGAAGTTGGCTTGATCATTCCATCATGTCAGCTGTCCAAGGGCATGGAAGCTTCTGATGGGATGTTCTCTCTGTACTTACCATTGGGTATCAGGGTAAGGCCCGATCGGACCTTACCCCACCTACCCCCACTTACAAAGAGAATGAACGAGGAATCATCTACAAATACGCATGGGATCAACCCCATAAAGGTACGCAACAGAAAATACACAAACTCTTGCACCAACTCCCTTCTCTTCTCCACTCTTTCCCTGCTTAGTTTCCAGAACTAACTCAGGCATCAAAGTGCCTTCGGCTGACGGCAGCCAGGACCTCTGACCCCAACTCATTTCCTTCCCTTTCAGGTCTCCGGCGTTCGGTCTTTCCCGATCATCAAGTTCTACTTCCTCCTAATTAAGTGGGTGTCTTTTTTACCACCTACACATATAAAATTACTATGATGAAAATCCACCATTGATTAAAATCTCAAAAAGTCTCAATTTAAGGGGTTACATGTGTGTAAAAGGATTGGATTCATCATAGACGAGCCTGCTATATTTGGACATAAAAAGGGGCATTTGAAAGAGAATACAGATCAATCTACTTGTGACAATTAGATATATTAAGATACTACCATTAATATTGTGATTAGATTAGATTAAATTATGAGATACTTTTTTTGTTTTTATAAGCTTCTCAAAGGGGGTACACATTTGAGAAGCTTAAAATAAATATGCACCGAGTATGTAAACATTGTGTCAATAAAGTTTAACTAATAAGTAGGGGTGCACAAAAAATCCGTTGATCCGTAAAACCGATACGATTTGATCTGATTCGTGGATTTTTAGCCGAACCGAAGGTAAACAGATTGGTAACAGATTGAAAAACTTATAATCCGTTAGCAACAAAACGGTGACGGATTTCCTATTTTCAATTGATTTATTGCAATAAATCCACGCTCAATCAGCAAGTGAGAGAGGAAAACCCCACCCTATTGACTGTTTGGTCATTCCTATGTAGCAATAAAAATAGGACTGTGTTACTGTACCATATAATTGTCAATCCCTCTCAATCAGCAAGTGAGAGTGGAAAACCTTGTGTGATATTTCCTATTTTCAATTGAATTATTGCAATAAATTCACTCCGTTCCTCTAAAAAATTAATGTATCCTGATATTATCACATTTGAAAGCAAACGTAACATGTCCACAACAATAGGCTTCTAGACCCGAGTTTTTAAAGTTCTTATATTCAGTTTTAATTATTCAGAAACTAATTTATCTTCGACAACATTTTCCTGGCATCACCAAGAAACACCTAAAATTTGAAACTACCAATTAAACACTCTATCCAGCCAATGTTATCCCAAGAATGATATTTGAAACATTGATACTTTGTTTATATAATGGGTGATGAAACAACATTTGCTTCTAACAAACGAAGATGATAATTTGATAAAGCTAGAATTACTGACTACACACGTAACAAGGATATATATATATATATATATATATATGAGAGGCACTCTCACCAAGTTGGTGAGAAATGGGTGGGGACCCTCACATTTAAGTTTCCCCTCTCATTTAAGTTGGTGAGAGTGAATATGGAAGTGAGGGCCCTCACCCATCTCTCACCAACTTGGTGAGAGTGCCTCTCATAAGAGCATCTCTCGTGTATATATATATATATATATAGATGGGTGTATGCATATATATAGTTTAGAGCTTGTAGAACACAACCGGACTCTTAACAGACTAACCATCCTATTCATATTATAAGACTTAAAGGGGCTGATGTCAAAAGCACTTCTTAAACTCTTCCATCGAAGATCCAACTGAAAGAGAACAATGAGGTTTCCTTGGCCTTTGTCTTTGATCTCTCCACCAATTTCCTTAGTTTGGGAGCCAAATTACAAATGTAGTCTTGGGCTCTCTTCCCCTCACCGGAAAGCCCACTTGAAACCTTTTCCACCTTTTGACGAAGAATTCCAGCATGTCCACATAATCATCGGCAGTATACACACCCATCCTTTGCGCCACAGTAGAGTAGTGATTGTCAAGGTTCTGATCCTCACCATCATACATCAAAATCACTTGGCATTGTGATCTTCTTCCTCATCATATCTGCGAACGCAAGCATTGTCGTGTCAGTGTCGATATCGAATAACTTCTCAATTATCTTCGCATAGGCGCCTTCTCATCAGAAGCTATGGTTCCACAGATCTTTGAGGGAACTATAGCTTCTGACGATCCAACTGTTTTATTTTCTTTACCAATGATATGAAATACAATAAAATGATCATTAAACTTGAGGGCCATAAATTAAAGGATTAAGATGATCTAATGGGTCAAGATTTTATACATTCATAGGATTCATTGAGGTCCTCTCGCCAATGATTGGTATACACTAGGTGGGCTGCATTGGAAAAATCACATGGTCCAATGGTCTATGTGTGAAAAATTAGCCCTTAACCCATGAATCTTTGGCCCTCAAAATATATATAATAGATTCATGTGAGGTAAGTTTTGAATTAATCCAATTATCCGTAACCATAAGACTGATCATGTATAATATACTGAAATAAAATATTACAAAAATGAAATTCATATGTGTATGCATGATCAATCTAAAGGTGAATGCATGATCAATCTAAAGGTGAAATTTGGGAGAGGGGTCATATAAGAGGAGAGTATTTATTTTAAGCAGTTTAGAATATAAAATGATAAATCCTTTTTATGAATCGTAGAGGCAATCTGATACTTCCTTTTTTTAAGAGACTTTTTTTCAAAATGAAATGTAGGGGGTCTTCTCCGACAAAGATATTTCCCACAATTAAGTGGTCGTTTGGTTTGTTGGGCAGCTCATGATCCCATAAATGGTCCTGCTTTACATAGCCCAACAAGAGTCTGGTTCCTTTTACCCAACAAAAATAAAATAAAATAAAAACAATAGTATGGTTGCCCATGTCTAATAAAATCTCTCCATGCCCATTTATTTGAGGGAGAAAATGGCCATTTTCGGGCGTTTATGCTGGAAAGGACATGCCCCTCTTGTGGGGCCCACCTGTAGGACTTGCAGGGCAATAAACAAGTTTGAACGTGGATTTTTGGTAGGCACAGTATCGATCACATTAATCAGAGGATGCAAACTTGTTGTGATAAATTATATAAAGGGATTTTACAGGAAAAGTCTCCAAATTTGGCCATTTCTTGCGAAGGGTGCCAGCAAAACCTACGGGGACCCTTCGTGAAGAATAACCAAATTTCGGGATTTTTTCCATAAAATCCTCAGATATATATTAGAGAAAAATAAATGTCTAAATCAGAGTAAAAAAATTTATGAACAGTGCCAAATCATGGGAAGTTAACTCTTTATGAAGGGATCGGGGGTTGATCAAACCTTTGGACCAAGTGCAGCCCATTTAGTTATTGGGCCTAAATTCAGATCCAAATCTAGAAAATCCTCCCGAAAACAAGGCCCAGTCCCAGCCAGACCAAATTTGCAAGATGTATCCACCATTTGTGTTAAATATGTCTTGCTGGGATGAGTCTTTAGGAATACATTGAGGTAGGCCTGGCCCATTCAATAATTGGGCAGAAAATAACGCCTGGTACTAGTTGCTGCGCATAGAACTAGAACAGAGACCAAATGCAGCACAGTTGGGGCAAGCTCGTATTGGCCGGTGTTGCTCCAAGCCATGTGCATTCTGAAATCTAAACAGCTTAATTGCTCGAGATATGTCCTCTCCCTTCTATTGGCAGGGGCCTAATCTATTACAAACTTCATCTACATTAGGGATGTAAATGAGTCACCGATTTTCCGATTATCCGGAGGTTCCGACCCGTTAAAAATCTGATTTGAATCATTATTTAGGCACCGCTAAGTAAATGGGTCCAGGTCCGGGTCTTTCTTTTTTTTTCCCCGTGACCTAAACGGGTCAGGGTCAGGTTCAGGTTCTACATTGATTCGGGCTCGTGGACCCAAGACCCGACACATTACCTCAATTTTTTAGAATTTCTAGTTAAAATTAGATTTCTCCCCCCTCCCCCCCATTCTCTACCCAGACCCGCCCCATATATGATTCCGGTTCCGAGTCCGGGTCTAGTTCCACCTTCTCCTTAACAGTTACAGGTCCGAAACCAAGAAACCGGACCCGTACCGACCCGTTTACCTCCCTAATCTACACGGTGAAACCCCTTGTGTTATAATTAAAGTGGTACACTTATGTAGTAGTCAGGTTACCCCCAAGATCCTAGCAGTCTCCCATTTCTTCTCTGCAAGAAGACTTTTAAGAGCCACTAATGCCTACTTCTTAACCATTCTCCCTAAAACCCAATCCCCACCCACTTTCTCTGATTTCCGGCCAATTAGCCTTCTAAACTTCACCTACAAAATCATCTCCAAAATTTTGGCCACCAGACTTTCCAGACTGCTTCCTCTCCTCATCTCCAATCACCAATCTGCATTTGTTAAAAGAAGATCCATCCATCACCACATAGCCCTAGCTCATGACCTCTTGCAGAAGCTCAAGTCTCAGTCCAAAAAGGGATCCATTTGCATCAAGCTGGACATCTCTAAAGCTTTCGAGAGACTTCAAATGTCACTTTCTCTTCATGACTCTACTCTTCTTCAAAATCTCCTCAGCCTGGATCAACCTCATCTCAGAGCTAGTCTGCAGTAGTAGAGGCTCTGTCTTGGTTAATAGAAGCCCCTCAGGTTTCTTCTTTGCTTCCTGTGGTTTGCGCCAGAGCTGCCCTCTGTCTCCCTACCTTTTCATCTTGGCAGAAGAGGTCCTCAGCCTTCAAATGGAATCCCTCAGGCAAGAAGGCTCTATCAGTCCCATCTCAGCTATTGCCAGCACTCCATACCATCTCCTATATGCAGACAACATCCTCATCTTCCTTAAAGCTCAAAAGGACAGCTTGAGAAAGCTTTCAGATTTGCTTCACATGTACCAAGACTACTCAAGTCAGGTATTCAACTTGCAGAAAAGCAATCTCTTCTTGGGCAAATGCACAACTAGAAGAGCTCAATTAGTCAAAGAGCTAATTCAGATCCCCACAGCTAGTCTACCTTCTACTTATCTTGGGGTCCCCCTCTTCCTAGGCTCAGCTCGTCATTCCTACTTCAACAAGATTATGGATTCAATCAGCCTTAGATTAGTTGGATGGAAGACTAAGTGTCTATCCTTTGCAGGGAGACTGATCTTGATCAAGCAAGTGCTCAGCTCAATCCCTCTTCACATATCCCTAGTCATCCCTCTACCAAGCAAAACCTGCCTCCTTATCGAGAGATTGATGAGGGATTTTCTCTAGTCCGCAGACCCTGCCAAATTGCGCTGCAACCTTGTTAAATGGGAGAAAATTTGTCTTCCAAAATCAAAGGGAGGTCTAGGTCTACAAAGGTTAAAAGATTTTAACAATGCTTGTATGTTGAAGTTAGCCTGGTCGGCTGCTACTGGTAATTCTCTCTGGGCCAACTGGTTCAAAGCTGACTATTGTAAAGACTTCTCTATATGGCACCCTAACAACCGGAAGAGTGGCTCTACAATTTGGAAGAAGCTTACAGCTATGTCTCCTTATCTCCAAAAGGAGAGTAAGTGGGTTGTAGGCAATGGTAAGCTAATCGGTATCTAGTTTGACAACTGGATCGACAAAGTCCCCATAGCTTCAAAGTTTCCCTCTTTTCAGTTCTCAGAGAGAGACCTCGTCGCAGATATCACTTCAGAAAAATCCTGGCAAATCCCTTCACAGCTTCCGCCAGCCTTGAAGAACGTTCTCCTCCACTCAACAAACTCCATCTCTATCAGTGAAGACCCTGTTAGGATTTTGAGTGTGTTGGCTAAATTCATGGGTTGGACAAAACTCTAGGGGTCCATTGAGTTGTATTTCTTACTTAGAAAAGGACTCCGAAAATAAAAGGTTGGAAGGACTCTATGAAGAAGGTCTGAAAGAATTAGAAGAAGAAAGCTGGAAGAAAATCACGCTAAAATTCCGGATCAACCAGAAGGGGTCCGCTCGAGCGACCACTTCATCCGCTCGAGCAAACATGTATCAGAATAGCAATCGCTGAAACAGAACCTCATCCGCTCAAGCGGATGGTGGGTCGGGTCAAGCGGACATGGTTGCAGAATTCTACGAAAATTAGAAACTTCTTTCTAATTGTGCTCAAACTGCTTATTTTAATCATAATCAAGTTAGGCAACCTTAAGCACGTCCCAACGGCTATTTAAAGGACTCAATGGCTATTCTAAATATGTACCCCTCACATCTCAAAGTTTTGAGTTAGAGATTTAATTGAGAGAATTCTTCTCTAGAGATTTATTAAGAAGTTGTGCTGCCAAGTTCTCTAGAGCCAGTATCTTCTGCATTCTTTATAGAAGATTATCTTCTTGCGAGAAGATTTGAGGAGTCAAGCACTTGATTGAGTCCGTTGCAATCAACGGTGTGAAGTCGTTGAAACGTGAAGCGACACAAGATAACTTCAGTCCTTAAGTAGGGGATATCTGGGAAGGAAATCTTAGTTTCTTGTAATTGCGAGATTCATAGTGTTTGATTAGATCCAGTTCGGATCCGTGGTTTTTTACTCGATTAGGGTTTCCACGTAAAAATCTGGTGTCCTTGTGGTGTGTGCTTGTGATTTTATTTCTGTTGCATATTTATTGTTTTTGCACACATTTAGGCTGATTTATTGAGTGTACCAATCTAGAGATCTCGTACCGCTAAAACTTTTAGACCCAGACTACATCTTCTGGCCAAACAATTCCTCAGGGAGCCTCTTGCTATCAGATGCCTGGAATCTTCTCATATCAAGGGACTTTGCGAAAAGTTGGCCAGTGCTTATTTGGAATGAGTTTATTAACCCCCATCTTGCTTGTTTCAGTTGGCGCCTCATGCATAGAAAGACACCAACGGAAATATGGGCCAAATACAGAGGGTGATCCTTGGCCTCTAGATGTCCCAATTGTCTAGGTGAGGAGGAAAATGACCCGCACCTTTTCTTCCTTTGTCCCCTGGCTCAGCAATTCTGGAATTGGATGCTCAGCCTCAGTGGAGTAACTCCATTCTCCCCCATGTCTGCTTCCTCCATTTGGCAATCCCTTGCTAAAGATAGAGATGTCCCAAGAAGAAAATTTGCCTCTGCAATTTTCTTCCATGCCATCTCCGTTCTATGAACCCTCCGGAATGACTCCAAGCACAAATGCCTGCATCCATCTTTGCAGAAAGCTCAGTCCTTATTTCAAACTCACCTGCAAAATTTGGTTGCTTCAATCCCTGGTATGACCAACTCTTCAACGCCTCATCCGATCCTACTGCTTCTTGGAGTGATTAGTTAATTTTGGTTTTCTTATCTGGTGTTTCCTTTGTTTCCTTTCTTCTTTTGTTTTTTTCTTGTTAGGTGCTTTTGTTGGGTGCTTTGTTCCTTAAAGTGGAGGTAGGCTTCTATGCCCTACTTCCATGGTTTTGGATTTTCTTATGTATTGGGGGCTTCTCTTTTTTTTTTTTTTTGTACCCTAGCTTCAATGGCTGGGACCCTTCTTTTTTTTTTTTTTTTTATAGAGCCCTATACACCAGAAAAGGAAGCCCATCAAAGTGGGAAGAAAGCCCAGCACATCCGGGAATGAAGCCCACCGAGGTGGGAAGAAAGCCCGACACACCCGGAAAGAAAAGCCCACCGAAGTGGGAAGAAAGCCCGCATATACACATACAAGAATATATAATGGATAAGGTGGGGGTTGAACCCAGACCTCCCTAATAAGAACCCAACTCCTTACCAATGGGGTAAGGAGTGGTTCTTATGTATTGGGGGCTTTTAAGCTCTCCTCCTCTCTCCTTTTCTAATATAATTTTACCTTACGCAAAAAAAAAGTTTACCCCCAAGATCTAATGTCTTTCTTATTAAATCAAAAACTGCAGAAGGATCAACCATCTGAAATATCAATCGCTCAGAAAGAAAAAGGATCTCTCCTTTTCTTTCCTTTCGTTGGTAAGAAAGATATGGATTCATTATAATGCAGAGGAGACAAGCATGTTAGATTAAAAGATACGGACGGATTCATTAATAAAGAGAGGCACTCTCCTTATTATTTCACTGATGCCTAGCCTCTTTTATTAACTTCCATCATGTTAAAGAAAAACCCAAGTGTAAAGTGTCAGTGGGGAAAACCCACTTGTAAAACGTCAGTGGGGCCCACTCTTGAATGTGTAAATTTTGATCTTTGGAGAAAACGAAAGATCAACTTATCTTTCACAAAATAAATAAATAAAAAGTGTCAGTGGGGCCCACTCCAAAGTCCAAAGAGACTGGCATTTCAATCTCTCATAGATAGAGGAAGGTCATAGATGGGTTATAAATCTATAGACTAGCATTCCAATATATCGCTTCTCCTCCTTTCCCACAAATTAAAGTCAAGGAAGCAACGAGAAGATGGCATTGAAGTTGAACTCTTCCCTTGTTGCCTCATCAGAGCTCTCGCTCTCTATCTCTAGGCATACTTCTCCCAGATCTTTCATGTCAACTGTAATGCTACTTAAACCCGAGTGAGTTTTCTTATCTCTTCTCCTCCTGCATCATTTTTTCTCTGCCCGGCCTCATCAGCATCTTTCAGTGTTAAACATATCTTTTAGTTGATGTAACTCAAAGCGTCTTTTGAGAAAAGGGAGCAAACCCATTATAATATAAAAATTTTAATGAGCAAGTGTATTGCTTGTTTGTGCGCAGGGATGCTGTGAAGAACATTAGAAAGACAAACATGATCCCATATAACCCAAAACAAATGACAGTCACTTATTCCATGCACCCAGAGAAGAAGGAGATCTTCAAATACTTGGAGGACTGGGCAGAACAGAACCTCTTGCCTATGTTGAAACCAGTTGAGAACTCTTGGCAGCCGCAAGATTTCCTGCCTGACCCATGCTCAGAAGACTTCTTTGATAGAGTCACGGAGTTTAAGAGCCGAGCAGCAGAGATACCTGACCACTACTATGTGTGTTTGGTGGGAGATATGATCACTGAAGAAGCTCTCCCTACGTATCTAAGCTTCCTCAACTCATTGGATGGGGTTCGAGACGAGACCGGTGCAAGCCGATCGCCATGGGCCCAATGGTCAAGGTCATGGACAGCTGAAGAGAACAGACATGGCGACCTGCTCAACAAGTATCTCTACCTGTGCGGAAGGGTTAACATGAAACAAGTGGAGAAGACAATTCAGTATCTCATAGCCTCTGGGATGGTAACTTCATTTTTCTTGTTCTCCTTGAATATTTCTTTTTCTTCTATGAATCATCCATATCCTCGTTAGGTATCTGGAGAGAAGTGTCTCCAGTAGCCAAAATATAGAATAGAACGTGGTGCATGTGTCTGTGACTGTTACCAGTATCAACACATAAAAGAAGGTTTGAGGGTAACCCTCCCATCTATCATAAATAAGATCTCTAAGCTAGATCTTTCTGGCCATCTTATTAAGGCCACTGAATGCATGTTGGACAAGTAAGGGGGAAGTTCTTATCTTAATTAACCAAGGATCGCCCACATACTATAACCAAGGTCATTAAGAGTATATATAGCTTCGCAAAAAAAGGGAGAGTTTCTATCAAAGTTGCTAATTTTATTACCTCAGATTAAATAACTAGAAATATCTAACCATAGATTTTTTATCTAATAAGACAAAGAAAACATTATATGACTAGAACTTTGTGACATGCATCTCATAAAAGTGCACTTTCTAGTAAGCTTACGACTTGGAACTTCTGTACTAATACACATTACATACATAGATATATACATAAAATATAGGTAGAGTATCCTCTCTAATGCTGAATAAAATCAGTATCGAACTACTTTTATACTTGATAGAAATTTGGATTCGGATCTGGGTCCATGCATATAGGATTTTGAATATTTGAATTCAGAAACAATTTTTTGCATGTTCCAACTTGAGGATTCAGATCTAGGACGACTACATTAATACCTTATATATACATCAGTTTTTATAAAAAATACAAAATCCATCCAAAGTCAAAGAACTAATTCATGGGATTAATTCAAGGGATGTGATATATTCCATCAAGAGTCAAAGGCCTCATGCAAGGTAAGGGTTTAGCTCTACATAAAATGAGGCCTTTTGATGGGTTCTGGCCCATCAGAAACAAAACCGTGAGGCCCGTGGGCCAAAGCGGACAATATCATACATGCGTGTAGGGTGGGGCGTTACAAATGGTATCAGAGCCGACTCTCGGCTAGTTAGAGTGTGGGTCCCCTGCCGTGGTCTGGTGTAAGTGGGCGGGTTTCCATGTGGGCGGACCAAGAGGGCTGACAGGCTACAGAGACTGGCAGGCTACTGCACAGGGACGTGCAGCCTTAAGGGGGGTGGATTGTGTCGCCCCGGAGTCCCACATCGACTATAGAGAGGAAAGTGAATGAGTTTATATGTAGAGCCTACACCCTTACCTTGCATAGGCCTTTGACTCTTGATGGAATATATCACATCCCTTGAATTAATCCCATGAATTAGTTCTTTGACTTTTGATGGATTTTGTATTCTTTATAGTTTTAAGGGCCTATATAACATGAGTTATATTTGCATTTGAGAGTCTATTCTTAGGGCATGTTTGTGTAAAGCTAAGAGAACAAAAAGGACATCTTGAAAATACATTTCTAACTGGGGATGTTCGGAATTCAAAATCTTTGTGAGCACAGAAAACACATTACTTTATATCTCTTTATGCGGCAAAACCTTTTTAATTCAATGGCACCAATAAGTCATAGCAAGAAGAATGGTGGTCCACATGTGGGACCTAAGAAGGCTTAGAGAACTTCATATCTTGATATCTTTAATTGGTATTAGTTTCTAATTTTTGCTTAAGAGTTATAATTATGGTAGTTCTTAAATCTTGCATTCCTAGATTGGTTAGACTCTCTATTATATATATGACAATATAGAGATTCAATCTTAGATTTTAAAGATTAATATAATTGCGGGTTTTATCCATTGGAGGTGTGCTCTCGTGTGCAAAGATATTAGTGGATACCTACCAACGGCTTCAACACTTTTCAAAGCAAGCGCTAACCCTAGGGTTTGCATCACTATTGCACCGAATAGTAAAATCCAAACAGAAGCAAAAAGAGTGTTTCCATTTCTGGGGACTACAAAAAATATGACTTTTAGTGGCGGACAAATATACTTTTAGCAACAGTTTTTTTCCACCTCCAAAAGTCGTTTTTAGCAGCAGAAAATATTTTCCACTACCAAAACCATCGCAATAGCTTAGATGGTGTGTGAGGAGGCAAAAACAACACTTTTCCTCTGGAAAAAAAAAGGCCACTAAAAGCAATTTTTTTCTGCAACTATAAGTCACATGTTTTTTAGTAACCTACATGCACAAATGTGCCCTTAATCATATACCATGTATATGTATTTTTAAAAATCTTATTTTAAACCTTCTTTATCTAATTATATTGTCATTGCACTTCACATCTTATTAAGGACTCGGATACGGAATTGGATCCCAATTTTTAAGTTGACACTAGATCCAGATACAACTCATAGGTTGCATGTGGATTCGCCATGGTTTTGTCCCGATCCAACCCGTTTGTCATCCCTAACCATAGATTTGGGTATACGTTTTCTAACTTCTACATCTTCTAGAAAGGAAAAACCCAGAAATTCGAGTTCCCCTCCCCCACCCAATTCTGTTGTCACTAATAAATTTCGCAACATGTGTCTCTCTATCTAACTCCTGGGCAACTACATCTTGCTTTCTTGGGTCCGTTTGAACTTTAAGATCAAACAACAAGGCCAGCTATCTCAACCGCCCAAACTAATGCTTTCTGACTGTCATTGCACTGGACCCTATCTCTTTCGAACTTCATTAAGTGCATAGAGAAGACTATTGGAAGCGGGCCCATTTAGCTTATGTGGCAGTGGTCCCTCTACAGAATGAAATTAGTGGAAGGACATGGACTGCATGTAAAACAAATAAACCTTATGTGTCAGTGGGTCCCTTTACAGAGTGGAAATAGTAGTTATTACGTTTTTTTTCGCTAGCCATTCCTACCAAAACCTTAAGGCGTTAGAAATACTTTTCAATATTTCCCCTTGAGTTTCTTCAGCTATTCTTCAGCTAGCCATTCCTACAAAAACCTAAAGGTGTTAATAGAGGCAACGAAAATACTTTTCAATATTCCCCCTTAGTGGAGCCCACTCCTCAATACTCCTATTCAGGTGAAATCCGGCCAGCGCACTTTTGGCAACAAGCATTTTTTTCTTCTTTTTTTTTTTTTTTTTTTTTTTTGCACCAAGTCGTTCCTCCTGGGTTTTGAACTCACAGCCGGTTGGCTTTAATAGTATCTTAAATTTCTTCAACTAGCCATTCCTATCAAAACCTCAAGGCGTTAGCAGAGGCAGCGAAAATACTTTTTAATATTCCCCATTGAGTGGAGCCCACTCCTCAATAGCATTCATGTCTAGTGCTGTTGTTGTTGCACTATTGCTACAGTGGCATAGGCATTTCAGTTTCACCAGAGTTCGATTCCGCTACCGCGTCCCCTAGGTCCATGACCTAGTTCTCTGTCGTTGAGGCAGTCGGCAAAATATAATAAAGAAAAGAAAAGAAAAGGAGTCAAATTTTAATTCAAACCAGGTCTTAATTCAATCCAAGTAATTTGTTCCACCTTTAATTTAATTCAATCAATCCAACTGTCGGACAAACTCAAATCGAAGTCAAGTTGGAAGATACCCCATATAATTTATTTTAAATTGTTGCAATATCAATTGTTGGGCCCCACTAGGGAGGTCTACTCCTTTGACTTAGGACTTTTCAAGGTCCGAACTCCATCTGTATTGGCAATTAAACCCATCCGAGTTTCTCTTCCCTTTTCCTTGTGCAGATCACGCTCAGTTCAAATCGGGTCCACTACCGTAGACAACATAAATGAGCTTCAACTGTCAACCTCTTCTAAACTTAATAACTACTTGGGAAATGCCTATCCAACCTCATCCGGAAGTTGAGACTGTCAACCTCAGGCCCTGAATATCGAGGTCAGGTCGAGTTGAGTTGACTATTTAGAATGCAATGAATCGGTTGGTTTAGGATTGACATTTCCTCCGTAACCCAACCCATTTATTAATAAGATTGGAAATCTCAATCAAAGCCAACTCAGAAGTAAAATGGGACTACCCAAACCCTGACTTATTATAAGGTTAACTTTGTTAAGGGGATTGAGTCAAGAATTTCCACCCCTAAATTTTTTATGTTCATGTGTATGCGCAGAATATGGGTGCAGAGAACAACCCCTATCTTGGGTTCATCTACACTTCTTTTCAAGAGAGAGCAACTGCAATTGCACATGGAAACACTGCAAGGCAAGCCCTGGGATTTGGAGATGTAAACCTTGCAAAGATCTGTGGGACCATAGCTTCCGATGAGAAGCGCCATGAGGCGGCCTACGCGAAGATCATCAAGAAGTTATTCGACTTGGACCCCGACACCACCATGCAGGCATTCGCCAAAATGATGAGGAAGAAGATCACAATGCCGGGTTGTTTGATGTACGATGGTGAGGATGGAAACCTTTTTGATCACTACTCTACCGTGGCCCAAGAGACAGAGGTGTATACCGCCAATGATTATGTGGAAATCATAGAATTCTTCGTCGAAAGGTGGAACGTCGACAAGGTTGCAGCTGGGCTTTCCGATGAGGGGAGGAAGGCCCAAGACTACATTTGTAATCTGGCTCCAAAACTCAGGAAATTGGTGGAAAGATCAAAGGCAAAGGCAAAGGCAAAGGGCAAGGCGTCTCCATTGGTCACTTTCAGTTGGCTGTTCAACAAACAGGTTTAAGCAGTGCTTGAGGGTTTAAGCCTTATATTTGAGTAGAAAGGCTGGAGTTAGTATTATTTTGACTGCATCAAATTATAGTGGCTACATATGAGCAGGTTATGAGGCACATATACCAATGTGCACGTACACACCCACGTACTCATATATATTTGTAATAAGAGGGGAGTAATTAAGTGTTGGACATCTGCATTCCTATGAACTAAATGATCAATGCTGGAAATATCATTGTCAAAGATAATATTAAATGAAGTTAATGTTATGAGAAATTTAGATTTTGAGTATTTATGGAGATGATATAGGGAAGAAATGGAGCAGGATCCGCTTCCTACTTTGTTGTTGTTGTTGCTGTTGTCGGCGTCATTGTTGTTATTGATGTTGTCATTATTAATCTATTATTAATGGTTTGTTGTTGTTATTATTATTATTGTTGTTGTTATTGTTATTAATATTGTGATGCACTACATTTGTTACGATCGGTTATAAGGATAGGTCACAACACATAACTCATGCTGGCAGGATAAACGCAATCCTTTAATTTGAATGATTTTTTCAATATATAAAAGGGATTTGACATATTAAATCCCCTTAAACCTTATTCCCCCAATTTCATAACTGAAAATCTAATAATGTCACTAGAGTCAAGACTCTGGTGACATTATTAGATTTTCAATCATGAAATTGGGAATGTAGAGTTTAAGAGGGATTGATATGTCAAATCCCCAAAAATTCATATTGAAATGTGCTTCTACTTTTTGTGTAAGATTGTAAGAATTTGTCTACTACTTCCGGTCAAAACTGCTTTATACAAAATTAAAAAGTTAATTTCAATTAGAAAATGAAGCTGCATGAAATATTAACACGGGAAAATGAAAAAATCATTATCTCACCAACTAGTGGTTGTTCAGCTGGATAGCAATCCCGTATATCACCCGGCTGCCAAGGGATCAATCCCTAGGTATGCCAATATTCCTATTTTGTCCCGCTACCACCCGCTCTCTCTCTCTCCGCCGCCACCCCCCACCCCAGCTAGGGTGGGATGGGTTTATGTATTCTGGAGGGGTGTGCAAAGAAAATTTTCAGATCTCCACATTTCAATGGTGAGTGTAGAGAGAGAGTGTGGAAAGCAAAAATGGTGTGAATTTAGTAGCTCTCATATTCGGATCTGAATACAAGATGACATGGGCATTTTGCTTGTTTTAATCACATTCAGATCCAAATGTGGCCTGTTTACAAATTCAAGTATAAACTTTATGGCAAGAATAGTTCACCGGATCATTCTTGGTTTGGGTGGGGAGGGGAGGGGAGGGGAGGAGTTGCCCCCTTAAAAAAATTTATGTTTCTTTCATTTTCATTGCTTTCTTCTAAAAGTAAAAATATAAATAAATAAATCCATGGATTCTAGAGAGGGAGAGACTTGTTTGAATAGATTGCCATTTCTTCATTCCCGACTAGAGTAGATATCAACTTCGAATCACAATGAGCCGATGTAGATAGTTATGTTATGCCACTGCCAGTTTTGTTTTGGCTCCGTTCGCCAGTTTTGTTTTGGCTCTGTTCATATAAAGTTCTATAACTTGTAGACAAGCAAAAAAAAAAAAAAAAAAGTTCTATAACCTGTACTCTTTTGGGGTTTTGTCAAGCCTTTGTAAATTTTCTTATATTCAATACATATTACCCTTTAACCCTTTGTTCAAAGCACCACCTCAGTGGGACCCACTATGATACATAGCAATTATGTAATATTGTTGGATGGAAAGACCTAGATACGACTTACCCATGTGCAAAATTTCAACTAAATTAGATCATCCTAACCCCTTAATCTATGGCTCTAAAGTTTAATGGTTTTAGAGGCATCATTTTCCTACAATTCAATCTAATGGTAAGTGAAAGTCGGATGAGTGTAAAATTAGAATTTGTTACAATTCATTGAGGGGGTAGTATTTGTGAAAAGACAAATTGGTTTAAGATGTGCTCCATGGCTGTAACACACTGTCCCGAGTTAATTAAGATTAACTCTAATTAATCGGGATTAATGCTAATTCAACATGTTTTATTGAATTAATGTTGATTAATGGCTAAATTGATTTAGAATTTGGCTCAAATGGTCAAATTGAACTTGATGAAATGAATAGTGAAGGTTCTGAATGAATTGAAATGGTTTTAGGCTAAACCATGCGATGTAAGGACTTTTTCGTAAATACGAAGTTATACGTATTTCGTCGAATACGGAAACTCTTGATACTCACACGTATATCTCGAGGAGTACGTTAACTTACATAAATGTGACGATTCTATTCGGCGTGAATTGGTTCAAATGACCATTCATTTGACTTCAATTGTAATTAGAGAAATAAGAGGGGGTTCAACGCAAAAATTGGGATTATAAGATAATGATGAACTCAATTGAGTTCATCCATCCCAGCAGCTCTCTCTCTTCTTCCCTTTCTCTTCTTCTTCTTCTTTCTTCCAAGTTCTCTTCATTGAGGGGTGATTTAGAGAATTGACAAGTATGTGAAGAGGGAATCTATCTTCACCATCCTCTTCTTCATCTCTTTTCTTACTTTCTTGGAGTTTGAGCTTGAGAAGATCTCAAGATTTCCACCAAAGAAGCTACAAGTAAGTTTTTGAGTTGAATTCAGCACTTCCATGTTTTATTTATTGAGATAGAATGGTTATGGCCCAAAGAATGCACAAGAAGTTTATTTTGTGGATTGATTTTGGGTTTTAGGTTCAAAAGAAGGTTTGGCTTGAGGAATTTATCTTGGATTCAAGTTAGACAAGGGAATTCTTGCTGATTAGTTTCCAAACAAGGCAAGTATACTCAATTATGTTGATTTCAAATGTTAAGTGATTTGTTAGAACTCAAGGAGTTCAGTTCCAGAAAATTCGGTTCAGAATTTTCTGAACTTCTGGGCACAATTCGGTCAGCCGCCAGGCTGACCGACACCTGACCGAGAGCTGACCGACATAGGTCGGCTAGCCGAAATTGCGAGTTCGACTAGCCGAGGGTTGACCGCAAGGTGACCGAAAATCTTGTCAGGGTTTTTCCATCAGAAGTTGAGCTTCTGGAAAACGAACCGTAAGCTGACCGTGAGAAATTCGGCTAACCGAAATTTGAATTCTGGTCAGCCGAATAGGTGACCGAACAGGTGACCGAAATGAGCAAATTGTCCTGTGAATTGAGAAATTCTGGAAAGCTGACCGAATATGGTTCGGTCAGCCTAAATTCATAATGCGGCTAACCGCTAGGTAACCGACGAGGTGACCGAATTAGAGGGAATATCAGAATTGATTTCTGATAATTTCTTAAACCTTCATGGGTGTTAGCTAAACTTATGTGAATGTAAATTTCACTAAAAAGTGATGTCATCTAAAATAACACCTACATTGCATAATGAACGTTTCACCCGAATGTTGTTTTAGGAAATTTAATTGTTATGACTTGAGTTGGCTGGTCCTCTCTCGTCTACCACAGTTATGCTCATTGTTGAGCTACCATTGAATAATGTGTTGAATTATGAAATGAAATGTAATGAAATGAAAAGAAAAGAATTGAAATTAACAAACACTGTAATGTATGAAAGATTAAGTCTGCTGCAGTAGATGGAGCGTTCCGGAGCTCCGTGGTGATGCCGGTGATCTCT
This sequence comes from Persea americana, assembly GCA_029852735.1. NCBI lineage: Eukaryota > Viridiplantae > Streptophyta > Magnoliopsida > Laurales > Lauraceae > Persea > Persea americana. The sequence continues at coordinate 92,268,953 of CM056810.1, forward strand.
GATCAAGACACCGGTAAATCCCACACATTTGAAAAGCCACCTAATAAAGTGAGTAATATTGAAATGAAATGAGTCCTTGAAGGGCTGGGTTGTGAATGGTGCGCCTTCCGCCTATGCCAGAGGACAACGAAAAGACACTTGATAAAGTGTATATAATGAATTGAATGAATTGAATACTCTCTTCAGGGGAGAATTATATGAATTGAATACTCTCTTCAGGGGAGAATTATATGAATTGAATGCTTCCTTCAGGGAAGAACTACATGCATTGAATTGAATTGAATTGATATAAATTGTTTAAATTTGCTAAACATATGAGTATCATAGAATTGTGTATATATTGTTGAACCGTTGTATTCACAGTGTTATTGATGACATTACAGGCCCAGTTGCCCGTTCCAGTGGTTCCGAGACCGCGCCGCCAACGGAGGAGACCAATCCGGTTCCTCCAGGAGGATTGAATGAATGGATGTAAATCGGAGGCGACAGGTTTAGCAATTTTTGTGAACATTTTAAATAGATTCATTTTGTTGTAAATAGTAATCACATGCATTGTATTTGAATATGCATGGTTGATTTCAATAGGAACGAGATGTGTAAGTAAACTTTACTTTCTGTAAAGGACTTGTACATATTAAAGTTGGATGTCAATGTATATATATATATATATATTTCCGCACAAAAATGTACATTTGACAGGTATATGTAAGATCCCTTGTGAATCTCGTATTGGCTTCAGCGATGCGAGGTTTACGGGAGTAAGTATGGCGTTCGCGACTCGGGGTTTGGCCGTGATAACCCTAATCTCGGGCCCGGGTCGTGACAATGGCCTAAAAAAATAAGGGAGCAGAACTCTTAAAAACTCCCCCATTTTCTCCCTTATCTGTTTAGACCATAGGGCCTATCATGAGTCAATCCAATCTTTTTAAGCCAACTACCCTCCCATGAATAGTCACAAGTCCGAACTTGACCCTTATCCAACTTTTACTCACAATTAGATTGAAACCCTAAGAAAATCATCCATCTAAAATCATTGAGATTTATGGTCATACATCAAGGGGTTAGGGTGATATAATGAAATTAAGACTTTGAATATAGGTAAGTCTTATCCAAATATCTCCATTAAACAGCACTCTATGTTTGTCATGCATCACAATGTGCTCCACAGGGCAGCGGTCTCCCCGAGAGTTTTCTAGCACTCCTCTCTCTCTCAACTCACACCCCACTCTACCCAACTCCCTAGCCATCAGATCTACAACCAATTATTAAACCTTGGTTGTTTATGAGGATAGTGAGGCGCCTCATCATTGAACTAACTAATGATGGATTGGCCGTGGTTTATAATATGAGAGAGATGTTATAAATTGCTTGGAAGTTATCCATTAATTCTAAGAACTAAAAATCAGATGCATGTGATATTTACAACATGATCAAGGATAAGATGTGAGATCCGGCGGGCCTGGGCCAAGATAGCATATCCAGTTAAAATTCGGTGTGCCTATCAATCGCCAAAGAACACCTGAGATATAAAGAACTTCACAAGTCCCACATTGGAAATATCGAAGTCCAGATCATGTGCTTATAAGTCAAATCTCGTATCAACTCAACATGACACGTTTTAAAGCCGTGTAGCCCCAGATCCCACAAGAACATGGGAGTTAATTAGCCTCCACGGACAATAAGCTAGACACAGCACAAAACTCATGATCTTTTGAACAAAAATAAACAACCTTCCATTTGAAAGAATTTCTTTTTTGATCGGTCATTTGAAATAAAATCTAGATTTTGTGGTCCTCTTTCTTATCAAGAGTGAAAGAAAAGCACAGACTTAGAACTTTCAATGATTACAATTCTCATCCAAGTTATAGCGATATACAATCATTGTTTGTTCTCCCATTTTGAAAAAGGTTCCTCTAAACAAAGGGATGGGGACATGGTTTAAAAACTGGACTGAAAGAAGATGTAACACCAAATACGAAGGTTTGGCCATAATCCAATATCAATTTTCTATGCTGTGTCCAAAACTATAAATGTTTCGGGAATTCATATTCACCACCGTTCATATAATTCTATTTTGTTATTTTATGTTAGGGGCTTTGACATATTAGTTTATAAATTTGATTTTTTTCAATTTCATTAACGAAATCTAGATAATGTCACTAGAATAGTTTGACTATAGTCAACAATTTTCTTAGCTTTTTTTGCGCCCATATCCCATGAGTCCAGCCATGATATCATGCGCTTTACAAGTTTCTCTATCATACATCTTCTGCTACCAACAAGCGAATTCGAATTTTACAGAATATGAAAAATGACATTTTGTGAAAAGTAAATACTATCTGACCACCATTTCTTACTGACCACCATTTCTTAGGTTTTATCATTCGGGTCATGACATCATAGGGACAATCATGAGAGTTGTTAGGTTCTATGACACACACTGTTCCTATGATATCATGAGATCTTAGGAAAAGAGTTTTAAAAAAATGTTGACAAGAATCAAGCAACACTAGTAACATCATTTGCGTTTCGGTGATGAAATTGGAAAAAATGGTTTTAAAAAACGCTAATATGTCAAAACCCCTTTTCTTGATATATAAAAGACCCTAATATCAATAGAAAAAAATGATGATCTGTACTTCCTTATTTCTTAGAAATTCTTCCCTAATTTAATGAAAAGTTACGCTACAAAACTTCACGAGCGTTTTTCTAAAAAAAAAAACACTTATCTTTTAACCAATAAAAGTGTAACACTTGTCATCAATGATACACATATCCGATTTTCTATTCTTTCCTAAATATTCTCCTATAAAGGTGGATCTCTTAAAATACTAACAAATCATTGGCTATTAGATAGGGGCATAAACTCCCCCTTTTGAGATAGAGGAGTTTTTGAGAATTTCCCTTTAATGAATAGGGGCTGAAATACATCGGCCTATGATAAAAGTTTCAAATTTGACCAATATAGCTAGTGCCCACGAAACGATGTGCCAAACATACGGCTCATTTGGATCCCTGTAATTATGATTACTTCTACAGCAAATACATGTAATTAGGGTGCAAGTAAGGCCATGCTAGGCCCAAACTTGCGTGTCTCAACCAAAATGAAAATCCAATTAGGATGGGCTCGTGGTTAGGCCTGGGTTTTAAAGCTAATGTGGAATTTGACCGGGCTCTGTATTGGGCATGCTATACCCCTATTAGGCTTGTATCAAATAGGTATTATAAATATAAAGCAATAGATACTGTAAGTTTTCATTTACAGCTAAAACCAATTTAATTTATGAATGCTCCAGGTTGATCGTCTGGCCCACCTCCTCCCTCCTATGATCAATATAAGCCGTTGTCCTCATTAAATCCCATAAGTAAGCCTCATCCCAAATTCCATACATAGTTAAGTTATGCTGGCCTTCCATCTTATCATGCAAATTCTGACACCAATCCCACTTAATTTAATGGCTAAGACTTGAAAACCAAACCACTTGGAAAGATTTGAAAACAAACCCATCATTTGCACACAAGTAGGTCATGGAGAGCATGACAAAGAGTTTTTTTTTATTTTTTTTAACATTTTTCTTATGCAGGAAGACAGCCTACTCATGGGGGAAAAAAGCCCACACATGTAGGAATGGAACCCGCACATTTGAAAAGAGGTAGTGTACCTAGATCGAGTTCGAACCCTATGTAATTAGGTGAGAACAGTCACTCCTTACTACTCAAGTAAGGAGTCGTGAGGAAAACAATGAATTGTTTTGTTGGTTGGCAACCCTACATCTCACCTATTACCCAGGGTTCAATCTGATATGCTTCTTTTCCCGGCCACTTTTTACAAGTGTGTCGGCTCCTCCTTCCCACAGTGCAGCAGAAAAAAGAAAAAAAAAGTATGTCTTTGAGAGAACTTTCTAACCCTAGTGAATATCATATTTACATGGTGGCCCTCAAGGTTGACTGTTCCTATCCTAAAAATATTATTTCTCTTTCTCATTTGCCCCTTTTTTTTTATTATCTTTGTTCTCTTTTATTTATCCTTTTTTTTTTCTTTTTTTACCCCAATTCAATGAGTCACCCAAGAAAGCTCAACCATGAAAGGAGAGCTCGCACCATTCCACAAATTAGTTGGGTCAACGACGACCCTAGGTGGACCTACGTAATAGGTCCACTTAGTGTCACATAGGATTCCAATTAAATTAGTTATAGACATACTGATTATAGAAAGCCCAAGTGTGCCACTCTGCCCTCAACTTGATGATTCTCAAATGTCCTCAATCTGAGGTCAAGGAACAATTGGACGAATGTAAAATTTGGGCTCATTGTTCCTTCACAAATAGCGTGTGGGATAAGTTGATCAAAGTGGGGGCATGGGGGCCTAAAGATAAGCCAGACTAGTTAGGGGGAAAGAATTCCAGGCATCCATCCACCTGCGAGGTTTTCAAAAAATTAAAAAAAAAGAAAGAAAAAATACCTGAGAATCGGATCTGATTGCCGAAGTAACCTTACAAAAGAAAAAAAAAAAAAGAAAACTTGAATCACAGATAAAAGCTCGTGTGTGATAAATGAAACAGTTGTGAATGGGTCACCTGGTTGACATGACGTTGGATTAACCACACAGTCGAGGAGGAAGGACATAAAAGGTCTATGATGGTCCCACGTAGCGGACGAAGCATTGGGTTAAGTGGTTAACCACACAGTCCAGGAGAAGGAAGGACGTACAGGGCCTATAAATCCAAACCCCGGCCCTGAACTTATATACTAGCATTCCAATTTTATCCCCCCTTCCCCTCCCCATCCAAAGAGAGAAGGAAGCAAAAAGCAGGATGGCATTGAACACTGTTCTTCTTGGCTCATCAGGGCTCTCATGCTCTTTCTGTAGGCATAATTCTCCCAGATTTTGCATCGCACCTATAATGCAACTGAAACCTATGTGAGCTTCCTCATCTCTTTTCCTCGTATACTTTTTGTTCCCGACCAATGCTTCCATTTCATCATCTCCTCTTTGGCTATAAACAAAAATGTGCTGTACCCTTCTTCTTTCATATTATTCTCTTTGTTCTATAAATGGGGTTTTCTCAGGAGTTCTAACTCAGAGCAAAGTTGCAGGACTAAATATAATGGGATTTGGCTCGGCTCGGGCTGACCTGTCGAATATCCTACTTTAAAATGCCCCTTGGTAAGGCTTTCAAAGTTTGGGTGGGTGACCATTGATAGGCCCAAAGAGGGAGCTTGTGCACACCCCATGAAAGAGTAGTCATTATCATCAAAGGGATATCCAGAATTAAAAGATTTAACCGTTTATTTATTTGTATGGAATTGAATTTCTTAAATTTTAAAAAATATATTCCGACCAAAGTGGCTAAATTTGAAGAAATGAAGGTGAACACAAATGATCATCAAATATAATTAGAAAAACTTGCGAGGTAACTCGCGACTTGGCCAAGTCACTTTGTTGTGAGGAAGGACATAATCAAATACACAAGAAGGTCGGGAGTCTTTAACAGATCAACATAAATCAGTTCAACTTGTTCAATTTTCCATCCAACTCATTGACTCAGTCGAGTTGCATGGAGCGGCCAAGTTTAGTTTTTCAATTTTCTGTAAAAATAATATGAAAAACTAGTACAGTTCACACATGTTTCGGCTACAATAGGTTTTTCATTCTTTTTTCATTGCTTTCTTGCCTAGTTAGGTGGCCAAGGGAGACCACCTAAACCTACCCACCGTGGGATTGGTTCATGGAATCTATGGTGAGAGCGAGACACGTCCACAAAGACTTTTCTAGGTTCTCACATTTTGATATAGTTAGCTTCTCTTAAATGTAGGAGTTTCCTTTGGATGTTGGAAAGGTTGAGATGATGTTGATGAAGATCATGAAATACCACGTGCACAAATTATCAGTGTTAATGACAGGAGCATAGTCGCATAGACGAAAATGAGATTGGATATAAATCTGATGATTCCGTTTGAGTCAAGTTTAAACTACGAACAATTTGATAAGTCGTTTGAATTTTGAACCACTTGATATATAGATTTGATTTTTAAAAAATAATATTTAGATTTTAAATAATCAATAATTGTGATTTGGAGTTAGTAATTTAAAAATGATGGTTGGAATATGATATAAGACTTATATTTGATTTCTTACATTTGATATTTGAACTTAGAAGTTATGTAATATGCAAGATTATTTTTACCTTCTATTTCCCTTATTTGCATATTTTTCTTGGAAATATAATTTATAAATTTGAATTGATTATCATGAATACATGTATATAAATTATTAGTTGGATGAGTTGAGTATTGAGTCATGAGTTTTCCAACCATGTATCAAATGATATTCACTTTGATGGAAAATGAACCCCTAGTCACGACCCTTGTAAATTAGATATTAGGACTGTCATGTTCCTTCTATATCTGTAGCTTATAGCCTTCACCCATTGCCTCTTTAATATTTCTTGTTGGAAATTCTTTTTAGCATGAACTCACAAGAATTCATGTCCATGAAATGAACAGCCTTAAAGATCATATCTTCAGTGACTATGGCTGAGGTGAGAGACTCGTGAGCAAGATTAGAAGTTTTTTATGGCTCCCACCTCCACCTCCACACAATAGCAGTCCCAAGATGGAAAAAGTTAAATAATAAAATTGAAAATTTTAAGAACTTATCTTAGGGGTTTTTTGAGTCACATGGGTGCGACCACACCCGCATTTTATAATACTTGGGTCCGTCCCTACCTCCACACAACATAAACCAGACATCATAAATAATACACATAAAGAACAACAACTAGATGATTTGAATACAGAAGAAAGTTGGCACCTCTACGAACAGAGTTAAGTGAAATAAAGTTGATTTTAAAGAAAGAATAAAATATAAGTGAGTTATAATGGTATTTTATTTTTAGTTATTTATTATAGTATCTTTTTTACTTTTTATATGAAAAAGTGAAATTTTTTATATTTTAGTGGATAAAGGTAGTTGTTTTTTTACTTTTTTTAAAAAATATGGGGGAAGTTTTGAATTAAAGTGCTTTTGATATGACATTCTATCTGAAAAATTGAAGATTTACTTGACTTTTACTATATTGGTAAAGTGCCAAACTAGCCCTACTTTCATTATTGCCAACAACCTTGAATTCAGGGCAAAATGGGAACAAAGTTTGTTAGATATATAAGCTAAATGTAAATTTGAATCTTTCTTTGCTTTTGTATTCCCTGTCCACTTCTATTTCTATTTTGGTAGGACAAATAGTGATTGTTGATGAGGACCGATTTCTTATAGATATATCTATTTTTAATAAATCCCATTTATGGTTCTAGTTGGCCGAACTCTCACCTTGTCTTATGTAAGTTATTATGCAGTCTCTTTCGAAAAGGTCATCTTTTGCAGCTAAATTCTGCTTTGGGCCTTTTTAATAAAGGGGCCAAGATTTTAGGAGAGCGAAAATCTAGAGAGATAAAGGGAAGAGGGAGACAAATGGAGAGACATAATATACAAAAATAGACCATGGCAAAGATCTTGGCCACGGCAGCTTTTTTTTTTTATCACATGGAAAACCCCAAGCCCACTTCACAAGACCGACGGTAAAACCTTGGGATGCATGACACTGACGCTGACACCAACCATAACAGCAGTCAGCAGGATTTGAAGCGTGGACGTCTAGCTAACACTTGCCGTCCCAACTCCCAACCACACAAGGAAACGAAACATTAACGATGTGTGAGACATTTCTGTGTGTCACTCACCACCAGCCTTAATATGTGTTAATTCTCTCCTGCAGAATCTGCACGTCAGACCAATCAAAAATTCCATCCATTCCGGCATGAAACACATACCGAGCAGGCTGGTAACTCTGCATTAAATGCAAGCTCGCAGCTGGTGCCTCCCTAGAGAGGAAGGAATGGTAACCACAAGGGGCCCACTTAATTAAAATTCGGGAAACCAAAACCCCCATTTTGAGGGAATATCCTCAAGGTTTCCACCAAAATTAAATAAGTTTGTCTCACTTTTCATGCGAGATACTGTCAAATAAATTGAAATAAGATTGAGTGTCAGATGAAGAGAAAATGAAAGTGGCAAACTTTAAGTGTTTGTGGGCCCCACCTCAGGCTCGAACTTGGCATGGGACCAGGGTATCAAAAGATATCTCTCTCGTGAACGAGCCAAGCCTATCATACATACTTAAGGCTTCGTACAAGCATTGGTGGGTCCCACATGGGGCAATAGCTTAGGTTAAGAACATTTACTTGAATCGTTTCAACCGAAGAACCTCATTTCTTCTTTTTTTTTTTTCTTGAATGACCTCCATTTCTATATTTATATTATTTAAAATGAAAAAGAAAGGTGACATTGACATAAAATTCTTCCAGCGACTCAAATCGACCCAACGAGTTTTTAATCAGTTTTCTAGCCTCCTCCTAACCCAAACCAAGTCCCTAACCAGTTTTTTTTTCTTTTTTGGCAACCAAGTCCCTAACCAGTTATGTACAGTTTGGTTGACCTTTTTTCCCAGGTGTAGGATACGGGGGTGAAATTCTCAACCAATTAAATATATATATATAAATAAATATATATATATATATATAAATATATAAATTGCATTCCATTTGGACCATACTCGCTATTCGACTTATTAAGTTGACCCAAACCCGACCCGATATCTCAGGGTTGGGTTGATCACTTCCTTCCAAATTGTATTTGGATTGACACCTTTCAATTCAAATAATATTGTGTTCTGCCTGGACCCACACATGTAGCCTACACTAGACAACCTAGCCTGAACCCACCCGACCCGACCTATTACCATCACCCTAATTTTGACTCGACTCAACAAGTTTGAAATTTCTTGATGAGTTGGTGGTGTCTCTCCTCTGTATATTGTAGGGATACTGTGAAGAACATGAAGAAACCAGACATCACCCCATATGACCTAAAGCAAATGACAGTGATTCATTCCCTGCCACCAGAGAAGACGGAGATCTTCAAATGCATGGAGGACTGGGCTGAGGAGAACCTCTTGCCTATGTTGAAACCAATTGAGAAATCATGGCAGCCACATGACTTCCTGCCTGATCCTTGCTCAGAAGACTTCTTTGATAGAGTTGTGGAATTGAAGAGCAGAGCAGCAGAGATACCTGACCACTACTATGTGTGTTTGGTGGGGGATATGATCACTGAAGAAGCACTGCCTACGTATCTGAGCTTCCTCAACTCATTGGATGGGACTCGAGACGAGACGGGTGCTAGCCTATCGCCATGGGCCCAATGGTCAAGGTCATGGACAGCTGAAGAGAACAGACATGGAGACCTACTCAACAAGTATCTCTACCTGTGTGGAAGGGTTAATATGAAACAAGTAGAGAAGACCATTCACTATCTCATTGCTTCTGGGATGGTAACTTCATTTTTCCTCCTCTTGGATTTTCCTTTGGAACTTTTCTTGTACGGTCACCATTAGCCATGGAAATCCACATCCAGTGACAAAAATTAAAGTGCGTTTGTGCAAGTAGAGTCTGGTATAGAAAGTGGAGGACATAAGGCCCTGAAAAATCCGGCGCTTTCCTTGCTTTTATTTGGTGCGGCACGAAATCAAGGGAGGAAATAATGTTCTTTGTGCTTGATTTCCGCAATGGAAAGGATCCGGACTTCCTACCTAGGATAGTAGGAAAACGGCGACGTATAAGAGAAAAGGCACGATTTCCTCTTCCATGGCTATTACCAAACGCACCATTTGAGAAAGTTCCCTAGATGTTCTCTGTACTGCAATATCGCTACACTTTTTTGTAATATCATAAAATTTTAATTGAATTGTGTGATATCGCATAAAACACATAAACAAATGAGCAACATTAACTTTTTAAGGAGGCAGTTTATATGATATCATATAATTTAATTAGAATATTGTGATATTGCAAGAAAGTGTTGCGTCTTGCGATATCACAAAAAAGCAGCAATACAAAGCACGTCTAGGGCGGTTTCTCAACTTTCATCACCAGTTGTGAATTTCCATAACTAATAGTGATCGTACAAGAAAAACTTTATGAGTTTTTTAATATTCTAATATCAACAAATCTCACCTTATGTGGTGGAGAAGGGTGGAGAGGAAAGAGGAACACAATGTAATTTTGTTTATTGCATTCTTTGAACTGAATTACATCAACTAATATAGAAAACTAAGGCAAATCTTCTAAAATAGACTTATAACCAAAATATGAAACACCACCATAAATGATAATCACAAATCTAATTGAATAAGGAAAGTACCCATAGTCCTGATCTAATTAGCATCACCCATTCTACTCATCCAGTGCCTGTGTCAAATCACCGATGACTTCAACCATACCCTCCTATAGGATGTGCTTTGTAGATCTTTTAGAAAATGGTTTTCAAGGGAGTTGAGGAAATTACTCTTAAGGTTTATATAGACTATAAAATAATCTATCAATTAAATTCAGGAATTATAAATAAAACAAATTACATTGTGAATAATGTGAACAACAGAATGAAATACTAACAGAAAACAGTGGAGTGTAAGGATTTTTCAATTCATTTCTTTAGGATAGGTGAGGCAAGTTAAATAAAAAAGAAACAGAAAATCTTCATTTTCATTGCTATGTGAGCGGGTTTTCTCCATATCTTTGGTTATTTAGATGTACGATCTGGTTTGTTGCTAGTTATACTACCTTATTGTTATAATACCACTTCCACCTTCATTTTTTCATGTGGATATATGTATGCACAGAATATGGGTGCGGAGAACAACCCCTTTCTCGGGTTCATCTACACTTCTTTTCAAGAGAAAGCAACTGCAATTGCACATGGAAACACTGCAAGGCAAGCCCTGGAATATGGAGATGTAAACCTTGCGAAGATCTGTGGGAGCATAGCTTCCGACGAGAAGCGCCATGAGGCGGCCTACGCGAAGATCATCCAGAAGTTATTCGACTTGGACCCCGATGCCACGATGATGGCATTCGCCAACATGATGAGGAAGAAGATCACAATGCCGGGTTGTTTGATGTACGATGGAGAGGATGGAAACCTTTTCGATCACTACTCTACCGTGGCCCAACAGACAGAGGTGTATACCGCCAATGATTATGTGGAAATCATAGAATTCTTCGTTGAAAGGTGGAACGTGGACAAGGTTGCAGCAGGGCTTTCCGGTGAGGGGAGGAAGGCCCAAGATTACATTTGTAATCTGGCTCCAAAACTCACGAAATTGGTGGAGAGATCAAAGGGAAAGGGCAAGGCATCTCCATTGGTCGCTTTCAGTTGGATATTCAACAGACAAGTTTAAGCAGTGTCTGAGGGTTTAAGCCTGACATTAGAGCTGATAGGTTGGAGTTTCCGTTTGTTCTGAATGCATCAAACTAGAGTTGCTGCACAAGAGCAGGTTATGAGACTCACATACCACTGTGGAGAGGCCCACCTACTCGTACATATAATAAAAGAGGGGAGCTATTGAGTAGTGTTCCACATCAGCCATCCAATATATATATATATATATATATATATATATGAACTAGGGATCAATGTTGCAACTATCATTATCACTATTGTATTAGTGAGAGATATTATCAGAATAATTTCGTATTTCGGGTTTTTATTGAGAGGAAAAACTATTGGAGCAGATCCTATATCTAAATTCTTTTGCTTTTGGTTTTCTTATGCATTTTAGTTCCTCTGTGCCATTTTCATGTAATTGAATTCCTAAAATTTTTTAGATGTGTTCCTAAAAGTGTTTAAAATTGATGAAATCAAAGTGGACATCCATAAACCACCATCAAATCATCTCTCTTTAATGGAAAATGAATTAAGATCAGGAGATGGTAAAATGAATAGCCAACGATCATCCTCATAAATCAAATCCTAGGAAAGTCCCGGATAATCTACATCTCCAATTGCTTTCTATCACCATTCACCTCTTTAATAATCATATGTTTAATTATAACTTCGATTCAACACAAACAAATAGGCGGTCATCAAAACGTTATCTTTTCTATTAATAGGTGCCCAACTGATATATTTATATACATATATATTATTTTTTATCAATAACCATAAATTATATTAAAAGAGAAAGCAAGATGCAAAAATCCCACCAAACAAATGAAAAAAAGCACGATGGTATGAAAGAATTATACCACAAAAAAGAAAAGCAAAAGATAAAGAAACATCACACAATAAAAGCCACCAAATTAGAAGACCTATCCACCCCTTGCGTAGCTAACAAATCAGCAAAACCATTTACTGACATCCAAACATGTTGAAACTTTACTTGAATAAAGGATGCTAAAGCTCTAATCTCATTACTGTAAAATTGAAATCTCCAAGGAACATCAGCCGAAGAGGACACCCATAAAATAGCATTGAGAGAATCGTTTTCCACCTCTAACCTTCAATTAAATGAAGAAGAGGCAAAAATCCGAACAGCTTCTAGGATAACTAATACCTCCGCCTCATTAGACTCCATAGTCCCAACGTGCTTAGAAACATTACTAACACAAGCCCTCCGCTATCGCGAAGCACTCCAACAATACCCGCTGATACAGGCTTTTTTTTAGCTGCCTCATCCACATTAAATTTCAACACCCCTACATTGGGAGGAGCCTAATGCACCACCTTCTTCACCCTTTTCACCCTACAATATAAGGAAGCCTCACAATTATGCAACACGCAATAAACTTTTGAAGCGTCAAACTCCTTCTTGAAAGAAGCCCATCTTGCAATTTGAACAACCACCAATTGCTCTAACTCTTCCACGGACAACAAAGACCCTCTGAAAATTCTATTGTTCATTTCTTTCCACACGGCCTACAAAATAGCAAAATGAATAATTCTCCAGAGAATCAAACCACTACCAAAAAAAGAAGAAATCCTCCATGCTTCGACTAACCCAACCAATGACCTTGAGAGACTCTAAAGAACATCACATCGCTCTAGAAACCTACACCACAAATAACAAGAGAACTCGCAATGCACAAATAAGTGGATGACATTCATCTAAAACAATATGGATTATCATTGAGTATACCCACATGGAGTTCCAAAGATCCCACTCAGGGGAAGGATGAAGGAGACAAGGCAGGGGCTCCGGACACTATTTGTCCCACCCCTCATCCTCGATCTTCCCTTAACATACAACCTATATTTGTCGATTGGATGCATCTCAGGTGGGCCCACACAGGAGATGGCCACTACTTAAAAAATGCACCCGCATTCATGCGAGAACACCCTTTCATAAACATATCTCTTTAGTTCTTACATTGTATAGTTGGAGTTGCATCAGCACAACTTGCACCCCCATTGACTTCTATTATTTTTTTTGGGTGTCAGACTGGGTAAAATAATGCTTACAGCTAAGTGTTTGGGTGCGATGGAAGCTGGTGACTTGACACAGGTGGCTGCATGCTTTTTGGTGAGTCAACTGATCAGGAAGTTATCTCTACAGAGGATTTGGGCCGGTGAAAGTTGTCCGAGTAATTTAGGATGTTTTCTTTATCCAATTTAGGTTTGTTGGGTTAGTATTGAAATTGGTTTTTGTGTGGGTAAAACACCGTAATGACGAAGTTAAGCGAGGATTACGGCTAGACTCGCCAGTCACCTCGGCCTCTCCGTTCAATCCCGTCAGCTCGGCAGCTCGGTCAAACAGTGCCAGCGCGGCACAGCGGTTCGGCAGCTCGGCACAGGTCCCAGCTCAGTACATAGGCACACCACGGCCGAGCCATCCTTGGTCTCAGACTAGAATGCTAGAGTCAGAGTGGGCCGCCACCCTCCTCCTGGAAATACGGCGCGCTCAGACAGATATGAGCATTCATTTATGACGATAGGATCGCTCATTTATGGCAATAAGAGGTTTGCTTTATCAGCCCTGTACGTCAACTGACTGAAGGCATGGAAAGTGAGGATGGGATGTTGCCCACTTTACCCACTGCAGCAAGCCAGGGTAAGGATCGATGGGACCTCACCTCACCTACCCCCACTCACAGAGAGAATGAACGAGGAACGCTCACCTATATATACGCATGGGATCAGTCCCATGAGAGGTACGCAATACACAATACACAACTCGCAATACTCCACTGTTTCATTCTCTTCTTCCTCCTCCTGTGTAGTCTCCTCAGAACTAACTCAGGCATCGGAGTGCCTTCGGCTCACGGCAGCCAGGGGCTCTGACTCTAGCCTTTCTTCCTTCCGTTTCAGGTTCTTGGCGTTCAGCATTCCCTATCCTAAGAAAGTTCACCCCGATCTCATCTCAATCTAAGTAGGTGTCGTTTTTACCGCCTACAGTTTGGCGCCGTCTGTGGGAAACTGAACAAAAAGCTTATAAACATCATGCCTCCAAAAACCAGAAACGGCGAAGGACCCTCCAAAGGCAAAGCTTTGTCCTTACAGCCTCCGCTGGCGCAGAATCTTCCACCTCCACCCCCTCAGCAGAGGAGGTCAAGGGGGAGGTCTCCCACGGTCCAGACACAGTCACGATCCAGGGGAGTGACCATGCTTTCCCTTCGAGACGTCCCACCTCCAGAACAGCCCCACCATAGCCATGAGCGGGGCAGACAAGGCTACAAATCGGTCACCAAACCACACGAGAAGTCAGTGCGGGCTGGGTCACAGTCACACCATCAAGCCAGCCTCGATCACGATGAAGACCCCCGCCTGAATGACATCAGGGCTCAGAACCGCCTCATCCAGGAACAGCACGAGCTTATCCAACGGCTCAAGCAACAGCTCGATGCCAAGGGTCAGAGCCCGCCACCCAGGCGCCCGGATCACGGGCGAGACCTGAGGCACGTCCTCAACAGTAAGAGGCGCGACCGAGACCAAGGGGAAGAAGGCTCCAGCAGCAGCCACATGCACGAAGGGCCAAAGAAGAAGCGCCAGGTCTCAGAAGATGAAGAGCTAAAGCAGTGGATCGACCAGCAGGTGAAAAAGACGATCCGCCAGAATATGGAGACTGCTGGTATCGACCGAGACCAGTATACCGCCTTTGAAGTTGAGGACACTGGCGCGTCTCCTTTCTCTAGGAAGATAAGAAAATACACACTCCCCGAGAAGTTCAGCGTCCCGAGGTTCACCCTGTATGACGGAACCTCGGACCCTGCTGCTCACCTCCGACATTACGTCCAGAGGATGTCGGTCTAGGGGGATGACGATTCCCTGAACTGTCGAGTGTTCTCCTCCAGTTTGGCGGATCTCCCCCTGCGCTGGTTTTGCTCGCTTCCTGAGGATTCCATCTCCAGTTGGCGGCAGCTCCGAACCTCCTTCCTGGGAAAATTCCAGGCTCATCGCGTCATCCCAAAGACCGATGCCGACCTGATGGCCCTCCGAATGCAGGAGGACGAGAACGTCACCCAGTTCGCTCGCCTGTTCTGGACTGTCTACAGCCAGATCGAGTGTGCTTCTGAGGAGCTAGCAGTGAGGTCCTTCCAGCTGGCTCTGCAGCCAGGCATCCCGCTTCGGGCGCAGCTGGTCATGTACCCCGTGACCACCATGAAGGAGCTGATGACCCGAGCCAATCGGTTCATCCTGGCGGAAGAAGACGAGGTGCGAGGTCGGGAAAACTTCGGCCTCACTAAGAAGAGCCAACCGGCCAAGGGAGACAGCAGGTCCTCCAGGAGGGAGGATCGTCGCAGAGAGCCGTCCCCAGATCGGCGCAAGGCCCGGTCCTCGGAGCAGCGCCGAGCCCCCTCCACTTCGGCAGCGGGACCGGGGAACGGCAGAAGGTCAGGCCACGAGCCGGCCTCCCACTTGGCAGTGAATACCATCTTCAAGGAGCCGATCTATAGGCTCCTCAATAAAATAAAAGCGCAGCCTTTTTTCAAATGGCCGCGGCCAATGACGACCGACCCCTCCTCACGAGACCAGAGTAAGTTCTGTGCTTACCATAAGCAGAATGGGCACAGAACCGACGAATGCAGGAGCTACAAGTTCCACCTGGAGAACCTCGTAAAGGAGGGGCACCTCGGGGAGTACGTCAAGAAGGAGGGCCGAGGTGATGACCGACCTCCGCGGCGAGACGCTGACAACCAGGACAGCGAGCCGGAGGGTATCATCAATGTCATCCACCTCGCCGCCCCACCTAAGAAGAGCTCTCAGGCTCGCGCCGAGGCAAGGCGCGCCTCCCATCAGAAACAGGTGCTGACCGCGGCGCCAGAGCCGGCCGCGAAGAAGGCCAAAACGGAGGGGGTCAGGATATGGTTCTCTGACAAGGACTTAGAAGACGTCGAGCTCCCGCACAACGACGCTCTAGTGCTCACCTTGAAGCTGCAAAACTTCTTGGTCCAGAGAGCCCTTGTCGACCCTGGCAGTTCGTCCGAGGTCCTCTACTATGACTGCTTCAAAAAGTTGAAACTAAAGGACGAGGACCTCCAGGCTGCCCGTACTCCTCTGGTCGGCTTCAGCTCCAAGCCTGTCTATCCCAAGGGGAAGATCTCCCTCAGGGTCCAAGTGGGTGGCGCCTGCAGGCAGGTAGAGTTCCTAGTAGTCGACGTCCCCTCCCCATACAATGTCATAATGGGGAGGACGTGGCTGCATAGCATGGAGGCGGTGCCCTCCACCCGGCATCAGAAGCTTAAATTTCCTTTAGAAAGCCAGTCGGGTCGGACGGATGTGATCACCGTCAGAGGCGACCAGCACATGGCCAAGCAATGCCTGCTGGCCGTGCTGCCTGGCGAGGCCGAATCTTCCCAGGTCAATATGACCGAACTAGACAGAGAGGCCAAGCTCGGGGACGTCGGCAGAGCTCCGGCGGAGAAAAGCATCGAGGACCTCACCAAGGTCAACATTGATCCCGCCGACCCCGACAGATTCTTCCTCGTTGGGAGCCAGCTCCCCGAGCCCGAGAAGACAGAACTACTTGACCTCCTCGTGGAGAATAAGGCTGTCTTTGCCTGGACACCCTATGAGATGCCCGGCATTGACCCGGCAGTCATCTGCCATGAGCTGAAGGTGGATCCCAACCATAGGCCCGTGCTTCAAAAACCGCGCCGGACTGGGGTCCCGCAGACCGAGGCCGTGGTTGAGGAAGTTCAGAAACTCCTCGAGGCAGGCGCAATAAAGGAGGTCCACTATCCGCAGTGGTTAGCTAACACCGTGGTGGTCAAAAAGAAGACGGGAAAATGGAGGGTCTGCGTGGATTTCACCGACCTCAATAAGGCCTGTCCCAAAGACAGCTTCCCTCTTCCGAAGATAGACCAGCTCATCGACGCCACTGCCGGACATGACCGGATGAGTTTCCTGGATGCCTACCGGGGGTACCATCAAATCCCCCTGTACGCGGCAGACCAGGAGAAGACAGCTTTCATCACTCCCAGGGGCACCTACTGTTACAAGGTGATGCCTTTCGGGCTAAAAAATGCGGGAGCAACGTACCAGCGGCTGGTGACAAAGATGTTCCAGGCCCAGCTCGGCAAAACGGTGGAAGCCTACATCGATGATATGGTCGTCAAGTCCAAGAGGTCACAGGACCACTTGACCGACCTCCGCCAGATTTTTGGCATCCTTCACCAGTACCAGTTGAAGCTGAATGCATCCAAATGCGCCTTTGGTGTCGGTTCCGGCAAGTTCCTAGGGAGCCTGGTCACAAGAAGGGGGATCGAAGCAAACCCCGACCAGATCACAACGATCCAGGAGCTCCAGTGTCCGACCTCGGCAAAACAAGTTCAGCGGCTGACCGGGATGGCTGCCGCCCTGAACCGATTTATCAGCCGAGCTTCGGACAAGTGCAGACCTTTCTTCCAACTCCTGCGAAAGGGCTCCAAGTTGCAATGGACGTCGGATTGTTCTGAGGCGCTGCAACAGCTGAAACACTACCTTTCCACTCCGCCGCTGCTCTCCACCCCGACTTTTGGGGAGGCACTCTTCTTGTACCTGTCGGTCTCGGACAATGCAGTGAGCTCGGTGCTCGTCAGAGAGGACAACGGCCAGCAAAGGCCTATCTATTACACGAGCAAAACCCTGCTGGACGCCGAGACCCGGTACCTGCAGCTTGAAAAGCTCGCCTTGGCGCTCGTTAGCGCCTCTCGAAAGCTCTCCCACTACTTCCAAACCTTCACAATAGTGGTCGTAACAGAATACCCACTGAAGGCTCTCCTCCGGAAGGCAGATTTCTCCGGACGGATCTCCAAATGGGCTGTCGAACTGGGGCAATATGACATCAGGTACCAACCCAGAACGGCCATCAAAGCTCAAGTCCTAGCTGACTTCATTGTGGAATTTACTCCTCAGAGTTCGGCACCGACCGCGCTCGACACCGAACTGGGGGGCGATAGGGGTGCAGAGGTTGTCACCGAGACTGAGCAAGAACAGTCCTGGAGAGAACTCCTAGACGCGTCCTGGAAAGTCTTTGTTGATGGATCCTCAACATCCAAGAGAGCTGGCGCTGGCGTAGTTCTCCAGTCTCCCGAAGGCCTCGTCATCGAACAAGCTGTGACACTGGGTTTCAAGGCATCTAACAACGAGGCCGAATATGAAGCGCTCATTGCCGGACTTAACAGTGTCAAAATCTTGGAAGCCCGGTCCGTTGTGGTTTTCAGCGATTCTCAGCTGGTGACAAGCCAGCTCAGCGGAGACTACCAAGCTCGGGACGACAGGATGGCAGCCTACCTTACCCGTGCCAAGGGACTTCTCTCCCAGTTCGAAAGGGCCGAGGTCCGGCAGATCAGCAGAGAATCCAACTCCCATGCAGATGCCCTCGCCAGCCTCGCCTCGGCTGTGGAAGCCGGTGAAAAGAGAACTATTGAAGTAGAAACACTGCAGGAGCCCAGCATCGACCTCCAACAACCACGGCAGTTCATGTGCCTTGATCTCGGCCTGAGCTGGATGGATCCCATCATTGCATACCTGAAGGACGACCAGCTACCCGAGGACAGGACTGAAGCTCGAAAGATCAGGTTAAAGGCAACCCGGTTCTGGCTCTCCCAGGACGGCAAGCTCTACAGAAAATCATTCACAGGGCCCTACCTCCAGTGCGTTCACCCCAGCAAAGTCGATGACTTCCTCTACGAGATTCACGAAGGGATCTGCGGCAGCCATATAGGAGGTTGGTCTCTTGCTTACCGAGCTATCAGCCAGGGTTACTGGTGGCCGTACATGCAAAAGGACGCCCAGCTCTATGCCAGAAAATGTGAGAAGTGCCAGAAGTTCTCTCACTCTCTCCACCAGCCAGCCCAGGACCTAAGCTCCCTCTCCAGTCCGTGGCCTTTCGCCCAGTGGGGCCTGGACATCGTCGGACCACTTCACCAAACTCCAGGGAACAAAAGATGGTTGATAGTGGCCACGGACTACTTCACGAAATGGGTCGAAGCTGAACCCTTGTCCTCCATCACCGAATTGGACACGAAGAACTTTGTCTGAAAGAACATCATCACCAGATTTGGAATTCCCCGTACTCTCATCTCCGACAACGGAACGCAGTTCGATTCCAACTTTTTCAAAAGCTTCTGCCAAGAGCACGGCATTCGCAATGTCTACTCCACCCCGGCGTATCCTCAGAGCAACGGTCAGGCCGAGATCTCGAACAAAGTGCTCCTCGACGGAATTAAAAAGAGACTCGACCGAGCCAAAGGTCGATGGGCAGAGGAGCTGCCCAGTGTTCTATGGGCCTACCGAACTACTCCAAGGCGTTCCACCTCGGCGACCCCTTTCTCCCTTGCCTACGGCATGGAAGCAGTTATTCCCCTTGAGGTCGGCCTCCCGACCTTGAGGTCGGAACTCTTTGACCAGGGTCTAAATGATCTGAACGTAGCGCGGGAGCTGGACTTGGCTGAAGAACGAAGAGAGGCGGCAGCTATCCGCCTGGCTGCCTACCAACAGCAGTTGGCCAGGGGATACAACCCGAAGGTCAAGGAAAGAAGATTCGCGATAGGAGAGTTGGTCTTGAAGAAAACACTTCCTGGCGACCGAGATCCTAACGAAGGCAAGCTGGTGCCCAACTGGCAGGGACCGTTCAGAATAACCTCCACGGCCGGGAGATCTGCCTACCGACTCGAAGATATGGAGGGGAAGGCACTCCCGCGACCATGGAATGCGACGCATCTCAAAAAATTCTACTTTTGAGAAATGTATTAAAGAAATCAAACATCAATAAAAGGCGCTTTTTCTGAATGAATCTTTGCATTACTTAGAGATCCCCTGCGGTTCGACGCCTCTATTCAGAGTATCAACTGTCAGCTCGGTGCCATCGCCAGCTCCGACAAAGCTATACAAATCAGGGTCCGGTAGTAATACCACCCTCGCGGCTCGGCGCCTCTGTTCAGAGGGCCAACCGCCCTCAGCTCGGTGCCTGCACCAGCCTGGGCGGCACAGCCAAAAGCATCAGGGTCTGGTAGCAGTACCTCCCTCGCGGCTCGGCGCCTCTGTTCAGAGGGCCAACCGCCCTCAGCTCGGTGCCTGCACCAGCCTGGGCGGCACAGCCATACGCACATCAGGGTCTGGTAGCAGTACCTCCCTTGCGGCTCGGCGCCTCTGTTCAGAGGGCCAACCGCCCTCAGCTCGGTGCCTGCACCAGCCTGGGCGGCACAGCCATACGCACATCAGGGTCTGGTAGCAGTACCTCCCTTGCGGCTCGGCGCCTCTGTTCAGAGGGCCAACCGCCCTCAGCTCGGTGCCTGCACCAGCCTGGGCGGCACAGCCATACGCACATCAGGCTCTGGTAGCAGTACCTCCCTTGCGGCTCGGCGCCTCTGTTCAGAGGGCCAACCGCCCTCAGCTCGGTGCCTGCACCAACCTGGGCGGCACAGCCATACGCACATCAGGGTCTGGTAGCGGTACCTCCCTTGCGGCTCGGCGCCTCTGTTCAGAGGACCGACCGCCCTCAGTTTGTACTTGTTAATTAAACTACTTGGCGACCTACTTGTCGGTACTCATTCCACCTCAAACAAGACAAGAACTATGCAGAGCATGTGACAAAAAAATGCTGTTTTATTACGAAAAGATCTGCCTGAATACAATGTATGGAAAAAGAAAAAAGAATACAAATTTCAGGGAGCTGCAGCTCTCTTATTACAATTGGTCCCGGTTACGCTCTCGCTGGGAACGGTCGACGCAGTCTCGGGCACCACTGGGGGAGCAGGAGCGACTTCCAATGAGGAGGGAGCTGAGGCGACCTCCGAGGCTGGAGGAACCGGGGCGAACTCCGAGACGGCTCGCAACTCCGAGTCCGAGCGAGGAAACCTGGGGGAATTCTGGAAGACAGGGCTGTCCGTAGGGACTCCAACCCTTTTTAAGGCCGCCTTCCACCCAAGTGTCCATGCCTTGTCTCGGATTCCTGGCAACTGCGCCTTATAGTCAGCTGCCAGTTTGTTGACCTCCTCGTTCATCACGGCCTCGTGCTCGGCTACATACTCTTCCTTGAGTTTGGCCTCTCGCTCTTTCAGAGCCAGCGCGAGCTCGGCCGCCTTCCCCTCTAGAGCCATCTCCATTTTTCTTTCAGCCAGCTTTCTCTCGGAGGTGAGCCTTTTGTTCGTCCCTCGCAGCATCTGCATGTCTTCCTCCTGCCGCGACGACGCGAGCCGGACCTCGTCTAGCTCCCAGGAAAGGTGGGCGTTTTGATCCGCCGCAACCTTTGCTTCCTCTTTGAGGTGCTCGGCCAAGGCCCGTGCTGCGTCAAGCTCGGCAAGAAGATCTGCGTTCTTGCTCGCCGCCTCCTCCAGGGTCGCGTCCTTTTCCGCCAGGGACTTCAGCAGCTCCTCTTTCTCCGCGACCCAGACTGCTGCCCTAGCCTCGGCTGCATTAAGCCTCCCCATGCCAGTCTGGCACTTTTGCAAGAGCTGCAGTAAGAACAGAGTGTCAGCTAAAGAAACGCAGCAGAAACAGAGAGGAACATGAACAAGTGTACATACCGCTACCAATGACCGCATTGAAGAAAGCAGCAGCGACTCATTGTCCATCTGCGCCCACCTTGCCATGTCCTAGGGAAGGGCGCAAGCTCGTCCCAGAGCGGCAACCACTTCAGGATTGACCGCTCGGTCCGACTCGGCTAGTTGCCTCCCCAGCACTCCCTCGATGTCCGGTCTCCAAGGGACAAAATCGGAGGGAGTGGCGGATCCCCCGACCGACACGGGAGGTTCCGGGGCAGTTGGGAGTTCGACCCTCGGCCTCTTCTCCGGCCTGCGCGCCTCGACGACCTCGGCAGTACCCTCTCTGCCTGAGTCGGAGGGCGACTCGTCAACGACAGTGGCCGGAGGATCGGCGCCGACCTCGGCCGCGGCAGGGGGTCCCGATTGGGCCCCGTCGATGGCTTCTGGAGCCGTCTCGGTCTCGGGAACGAGAACCTCTGCAGCAGGCGCGGACGATGCAGTTCGGGCGACGTCGGCGCCTCAAAGGGGGTCCGAGGTCTCGCCCCCTATGTCCCCAAAAGCTGCGGCGGAGAGGTCTTCGGCCACGAAGTGCTGCCGGCGACTGCGCAACATCTCCACTTCGGATTCTTCCAAGCTGGATGTGCTCCGGGACTCGCTGGAGACGACAAATTTCTGCCTCTGCCGCTTGCGCCCGGTCTCGGTTCTCTCGGCCGCTGCTGGTTCGCAGACAGCAGACTGTCCGCCCAATTCTACCGGAATCCCGCTGGGAATCGCGACAGTCACCGTCTCCGGGACAGGGATCTTGGTCTGTACGGTGTCCGGTCCGATGCTTTCCCCGTGAAGCACGGAGTCGATCCCGGTCACCCGCCTCGGGGTGATGAACGACTTATAGTGCGGCTTGTACCCCAGGAGCGAGAACGCGGCTCGGCAGTGATGGCCGCGGTACTTCCGCACCTTCTCGTGCCAGTCACTGTTCACCTTCCACCGGTTTCTCCTGGCAAGCTCCCTCCTCTGTCGAAAACCTGCAGAAACAGAACGGTGTCAACAGAAGGAAAGAGACATGATTAAAATACAAAATCCAAGGGGCCTCGGTTTTTACTTGGGGGGACTCCTATTCTGCGTGGTATTCGGGCTGTGGTGCTGGGCTCCGCCTCGCCGAACTCCCATGCCCCGCGGACGAAGACACGGTCCTCCCCCGCGTATTTATAGGAATCTTCCAGCGCGGTCACGAAGGCAGTTCGGTGGACCCTTAGCCGGAGGTAGTACGTATGCCCCTCTGCGGATTTGCAGAGGTCATACGCCTCCTCGATGTCCGGGACACCGAGGTTGATTGACAGTATTTCGTTGAGCCGCACTGCTCCCATGATGATCTTGTACCCGTTGGGAAGCAGCTGGCAGGGGCTCAACCCCCACTCCCGGAGACAGTCCCTGAGGAGTGGGTGAAGGGGGAACCGGACTCCTCCCTCCACGACGGACACCAGCCAAAATGGCATCCAACCGTCGTTGTATGTAATGCCATCGTCAGGGCCGTCTGGCCTGACTTCTACATTCGCAGGGACCTTGTATGCCTCCCTGAACAATCCTATGGACAGTGGGTCATCCAGCCAGTGCCTGTAAATGCCCATTTTCTACCCTAGACGGAGGAATACCTACTAGAAAGGGAGAAGACGGAAGAAATCCTACGATGAAAGGCTGTGCGAACAGAATGCTCGCAGGTAGTACTGTTCTTCAGCAGAGTGCAGCAGAGAGTCTGAAGATCGAAAAGAAGGAAGACGGAGAAGGTGCCCTAATTTATATAGGTTGGGGGCGCCGTTCCGGGTTTCAAGAAAGGCCTTTAATGAGGCACTACCTCGAATAGCCCTAACGCCGTCTCGGGCAGCCCAGGCGTCCTGCAGATGTGATTGCGTGCCCTTCAGAGAAGCGACACGTGGCACCGGCGCCGCACTTCCAGAGGACTATTAAATGCCTCGACAGACGAGATGATAAATGCCTCGACAGACGAACGGGCAAATGCCTCGACTGGCGAAGAGAATTCAATAAGGCACTCCACGTCAGCACAAGGTGATAAGGAGGACTCCTCCCCAAACCGAGACTCCTCCATCTCGGCAATGCATCACACACCGGGTACTCTTAAAAGATCAGCGGCAGGCCCGGCCTGACAAAGCCACTCAGCTCCCGACCTGCTCGAAGGTGCTCACAGGTCAAAAGCTGGGGGGGGAGATTATGGGTACACAGCAGGCCGAGACCACGGTTCATGCACCGGGTCTCGGTCATTGGCGGATGTTTCAATTCTGAGAATGGCCAGGAGTTCGGCTACCAGGAGTTCGGCTATCCGGACCAACAAACTCAAACAGAAAAGCAATACGACATAAGGTCAACCACACACATTTCATCAAAGACAAGGAGAAAGGAAGCCAGAATGCGAGCAAAATTTCAAAGTTTTCATTAATCAAGCTTCTGATTACAAGATGAATGGAGATACGATAAAAGAAAGAATTACAAAAATTACAAAAAAAAGCCTCAGAGGGCTGCAGCTTCCACATTGCAGTCAATCTCTGGAGGGCCCTCGGCCACGACCGCACTGGCCTCGGGAGCGGTCGGGGTAGCTTCCGGAACGACCGCGACGACTTCAGGAGGGGCCTCAACGACCGTGGGCACTTGGGAGCCCTCGGGATCAGGGCTGGCAACGGGAGCCTCTTCAGGCGCCCCGGGAGCGGCGCTCACCTCCGGACAGGCTTGCGAGGGAGGGTTGGAAGAAACCCGAGACGCGGCCGCGAGCTCCGAGTCCGAGCAGGAGAATTTTGGGGGATTTAGGAAGAGAGGGCTATCCTCGGGGACCCCAGCCTTGTGCAAAGCTGCCTTCCACCCAAGCTCCCAGGCTCGGTCCCGGATCCCCGGCAGCTGAGCCTTGTAGTCAGCAGACAGCCTGCCGGCCTCCTCCTCCATGATGGAGTCATGCTCAGCGAGGAACTCCTCCTTGAGCCTGGCCTCTTGTTTTGCCAGGGCAGACTCGATCTCGGCCGCCTTCTCCCTCAGCGCCATCTCCAGGGAACCTTGCGCCTGGTTCCGCTGAGAGAGGAGCCTCCTGTTTGTCCCCTTCGCACTGTCCAGGTCGTCTTCCAGTCGCTTGGCCGCAACCCGGAGATCGTCGAGCTCAGAGGCGAGGTGGAGGTTCTGGCTTTTCTCTTCCGCCAGCTCGTCCTTGAGGCGCCCGACCTCGGCCTTCGATTCCTCGTAATCAAAGACAAGACCGGCATTCCTGGCCGCCACCTCTGCCAGCGTCGCGTCCTTAGACGCCACAGACGCCCGCAGCTCGTCCCTCTCAACCACCCATTCCGCTGCCCGCGCCTCGGCCGCATCAAGCCTCTCAATGCCTATCTGGCACCTCTGCAACAGCTGCAAAATGAGAACCAGAAGTCAATAAAGCAACACCGGACTGAAAACTAAGGACAAAATACTGCACTTACCGACACCAGGGATCGCATCGAGGAGAGCAGGAGCGACTCGTTGTCCATCGCGGCCCACCTCGCCATGTCTTGAGGAAGGGCGCAGGCTCGTCCGAGCGCTGCGACAACTTGGGGATCGGCTGGGCGGTCTGTTTCGGCCAGCGGCCTCCCCAGAACCTCCTCGATGGCCGGCCTCCACGGAGCCACAGGAGGAGGCAAGATCGTCCCTCCGGCAGGCGGAGGCGAGGAGGGGCCAGGCGAGGCCTCAACCCTTGCCCTCTTCTCGGATCGCCCGCCCTCAGCGACCTCGGCGGAGCGAGCCCGACCTCCAGCCCGCGCGGCATCTTCAGAGGGCGCGTTGTCCACGACGACGGCCGGAGGCGGAGCTGAGATGACCTCTGCCTCGCCAGGCCGGGCAGCCCCGGTCGCGGCGATACAGACCGTCTCGGCAACAGGGGCAGGAGTGCCACCCGCAGATGCCGGAGGCGTCAGAGCCACTGCCTGAGGAGGATCTCGGGCCTCGCCTCCGACATCCCCGAAGGCCGCCGCAGACAGGTCTTCTGCGGCATAGCGTCGCCCGCGCTGGCGCAACATTTCCTCTTCCTCTTCCTCTCCCTCCGAGCTGGAAGCTACTAGCCTCCTTCGGGGAGGCCGGGGCTCGGCTCTCGAAGTCCCAACAGGCTCCGCGGCAGGGACTGCTGGAGCACGGTCTACTGGCTCAACCAGACGTCCGGTAGGAACTGCAACGGTCACCGCCGCCAAGCCGGGCACCGCGGTCGTCCCTGTTCCTTGACTAACACCTTCCCCGCTCAGCACGGAGTCTATCCCCGATACCTTCCTGGAGGTGTTGAAGGACCTGTAGTGGGGCACGTACCCCAGGAGAGACCACGCAGCACGACAGTTGTGGCCGCGGTAGTTTCTCACCTGCTCGTGCCACGCGCTGTTCACCTTCCAGCGGTTCCTCCGCGCGAGCTCCCTCTTTTCGCGGAAATCTGCATAGACAAAATCGTGTCAAGAGCCAGACAGAGGAAGAAAGGAAAGAACTGCAAACCGAAATAACTCCGGTCTTTACTTGGAGGAATTCCTATTTTTCGAGGAATCCGGACCGTGGTGGCAGGCTCCGCTTCACCAAACTCCCATCCTCCTCTGACGAATACTCGGTCTTCGCCCGCGTACCTATTGGAGTCCTCCAGCGCGGTCACAAACCCAGTCCGGCGGACCCTCAGCCGAAGGTAGTAGGTGTCCCCTTCTGCGGATTTGCAGAGGTCATACGTGTCCTCGATGTCCGGGACACCGAGGCCGATTCCCAGAATCTGGTTGAGCCGCACTACTCCCATAATGATTTTGTATCCATTGGGAAGTAGTTGGCATGGGCACAACCTCCACTCCCGGAGGCAGTCCCGGACCAGTGGGTGCAGGGGAAAGCGGACCCCCCCTTCCACTACAGAGACCAGCCAAAACGGCATCCAGCCATCACGATAGGTGAGGCCGTCATCAGGGTCATCCAGTCTGACCTCCACATTGGAGGGGACCTTGTATAAATCCCTAAAATGATCTATGGAACCTGGGTCTCCTAACAAATGTCTATAGACTCCCATTCTCGACTCAGACGAGGACCTACCTAAAAGCAGAGATGAGGGAAGCAGAAAGGAGTCCTACGAATGGGGACTGCACAAGCAAGATCGTCGAAAGTTCGCAGGCGCCGGAGAAGTTCTCTTGCAGAGCGCAGTAGAAGTGCAAAGAAAGCAGAGGAAAGTGAAGACGAGGGAGGCGCTCTGATTTATAGGGCCCAGGGGCGTCGATTCGACTTTCGAGGAGAGCCTTTAAGAGTCGTCCCCTCAATCAGCCCTAACGTCCCGTCACGCAGCCCTAACGTCTCCTCGAAGTAATTGCGAGACAGCTAAAAGAAGGTACACGTGCCACCATTAGCGCGATATCCGAGGGCTATTAAATATCCGGGACAGGCGAGGGGACATCTCGAAAGGGACCCTCCTGATCCGAAGCTCCCTCGCCCCGGTATTTCCCTCATGACAGTCCCTCATGACAGTAACCCTCACTCGAGCTCGGTAGCGGAGCCGGCTATACGGTCATCAAGCTTCCGACCTCCTCAAGCTAGAGGGCTCTCAGAAGTCAAAAGCTAGGGGGAAATTGTGTGGGTAAAACACCGTAATGACGAAGTTAAGCGAGGATTACGGCTAGACTCGCCAGTCACCTCGGCCTCTCCGTTCAATCCCGTCAGCTCGGCAGCTCGGTCAAACAGTGCCAGCGCGGCACAGCGGTTCGGCAGCTCGGCACAGGTCCCAGCTCAGTACATAGGCACACCACGGCCGAGCCATCCTTGGTCTCAGACTAGAATGCTAGAGTCAGAGTGGGCCGCCACCCTCCTCCTGGAAATACGGCGCGCTCAGACAGATATGAGCATTCATTTATGACGATAGGATCGCTCATTTATGGCGATAAGAGGTTTGCTTTATCAGCCCTGTACGTCAACTGACTGAAGGCATGGAAAGTGAGGATGGGATGTTGCCCACTTTACCCACTGCAGCAAGCCAGGGTAAGGATCGATGGGACCTCACCTCACCTACCCCCACTCACAGAGAGAATGAACGAGGAACGCTCACCTATATATACGCATGGGATCAGTCCCATGAGAGGTACGCAATACACAATACACAACTCGCAATACTCCACTGTTTCATTCTCTTCTTCCTCCTCCTGTGTAGTCTCCTCAGAACTAACTCAGGCATCGGAGTGCCTTCCGCTCACGGCAGCCAGGGGCTCTGACTCTAGCCTTTCTTCCTTCCGTTTCAGGTTCTTGGCGTTCAGCATTCCCTATCCTAAGAAAGTTCACCCCGATCTCATCTCAATCTAAGTAGGTGTCGTTTTTACCGCCTACATTTTTCACATTTGAATAGATTAAGGTTGAATTAGCTTATTTTAAGTAAATTTGTGATTGCCTATGAAAAGATGGCTTCTTTTGTGTAATACACACCATCAATAAAAACCAAGAGTTTCGCTGACACTTTGATAAATAGTATTGGCACTTTAGTTTTACACATGTTAATAGATGACTATGGGCCCTGAAGTAAAAAGTATTATTCCTGACAAGTAGTCCAACAGAGAGCCTTCCCCTGCAGGGGGGGTGGGGTTCCAACAGAGTGGGGGGGGGGGGGGGTTTCAATCTCAGAGAGAGAGAGAGAGAGCTTCTCTTTCTGTTTCTCTTCTCTCCTTCGCATCACATTTAATTCATTATTAAGCATTGCGGGACAATCAAACCTTATACTTCGGTGATAAAAGGTGAATCACAAAGATCCAATGGAGAACTAGAGTGGCCCATGGTGTTTCACAACTCTCTTAGGGCTCGTTTGTTTGCTCAATATCTGAAACTTAAATTCTGTAGGAGAGACATCTCAATTCTCAAAATATTGTCCTCCAATAGAATTACAAATGTACTAAGATCCTGAGCATTTGGGAAGATAAAATTTAGGGAGTTCTGTAAGACAAAAGTGTCAAACCATAAGACAAAGTTATGAAAACTTATAAATCAAATAGAAAATTTTAAATGCCAAAAAACTACTACATGCCTACTGTCAGAAATTCCTAACAGCTAAAATTCTCTTCATGAGTTCTTGCAAAGCAAATGCCCTCGTCGACAGGATTTGTTATAGTGCTAAAATAGTAAATAGGGAAAGAAACTAGAAGAGAGGTGAGAGACGGTAAGGATATGGAAAGTGGAAAAACTTATTAGCTCTTATACCCTCTCTTATAAGGGGCAACAGGAAAACAAATGCCCCCACCTACTCAGATGTCATAGAAACCTACCAAAATCCAACAGTTTTTATCTGGGCCTTGCTTCAGAAATTGTTGCCTTAGTGTGCAAGTTTTTACATATAATTGCCTTCACGTCAACTCTACACCTTTTACCGGGGCTTGAGACCCACGCAAGACAAAAGGTACAATACAGGGAGTTCAATTTGTTGAACTTTCTAATTCCCCCTCCTCTGGCTAACTGAAATCTAACTATATGCTCCTGCCAACTTTGACCTGTACTTCATTGGTTGATGAACTCAAACAAGGGGGTTAAAACCATCTCCTCGATCCATTCCATGGATGAAGAAACAATCCCATGAAAACAGGACAACTACGTTGAAATTAAAGGCCTGTAGCTACTCTTGTCATACTTTCAAAACACTCTCTTCTCACATGGTTTGTGGTAGAAGAAAATACAAAAAGATACATTAATATTAACACACAAACAAGATCCCACAACTAAGCTGCAAGGTGAATGTAAATTCACATTTTCTCCATAACATATCCTATGGCATCCTTGTAGTTGTCCCACAAATTTTCTGCAATTGTCCCTATCATCTCTGAAGCGCCCTCGAGAATCTCGGGCAAAGCCTTGGTGAAGTCTTCGAGCGAGCTTTGCATCTTGCCTATGAGCTCTCCAATCGCAGAGGCTGCGTAGCTGATAGACCCTGTAATGGTTTCCTTAAGAAGATCGAAAGCGCTGGAGATGAGGGATGTAACTGCATCCGATAGTAGCTCGAGAAGATACTCAAAAGCCGACTTGACCCCGTCTGTTGCATGTTCCAGTATGGTGCTGATTGCTATGCCTGGGGCTCTGAGGACTTGAATTGCTGCAACTAGAATATAAGCAATCGCCCTGAAGATTACAAGCGATGCAAGGTTGGCAAATGAAATCAATGCGCAGAAGACGAATTGTATTGCGAAAACCGCCATTTTTGTTTCAGAACTAATGAAAGAAGAGCCTTAAACTTTAAGGGAAAGACATGGGCTGTTGTTAATATAGATGAAACCTACTCTTACCGTGCAAGGTTCTGGTTGATTTTAGTTTTAGAGTTCTTTTTTATTTAGTACACGCATGCATGTTGCTTATTCTTGTATGTGGAGTATTATAAAGCTCTGAATTGTCAACTATTGACTAAAATATTATTAGGGGAAGAAATACCATAGAGAGTTCTAGGTCTTCATGAGGTTTTCTCTCTCTTTTTAAGGTTTCTAAGTAGGTCTAGATGAAGACTACATTTCACCGCTTTTCACTACCTAGCGATTGGTAGGAGAGTTTGAGGACCAATGATGCCCAGATACAAATATGATAGAGATACATATACAGATATAAGAATTGGTGATACAACTTTACAGTTTCAAAAATCTAAGACACAAATATGAATAGAGGTGTACCTCCTAATTTTTGCCTTAGATCACTTTTGAATTAATGCAATTGTCATTGTTTACATTCATTTCTAACATTTCTTTATATTGAGAAGTAAGAAGATCGAAAGAACTACATCAAAAAATGCACTTGGTAAGTAGGATATGTTAAACTTGTACCCAAAAGTGTCCGTAGAATATTGGATACCAGTACGAGTATCACATTGGTTCAACACGTATACATTGGGCTTGTGCAAGTATTTGGATATGGTTATCGTAGGTGACGATATAATTTTGGAGTAAACTACGCTTTAGTAGAGTACGGTGGATTATGCGCTTGCAGAGAAGCACCATTGCACCACATAGGTTAAATCCATGCAAGTCATTCTCGGCCCACAGTGAATGATCATCATCATTATTTATCTTAACCTTTGTCTACCAATATGTGGTTGGCTTTCGTCAGTTCTATTATTAAACTTTACAAGCTATTCCCAACTCACAGGGCTTACTATTAAACTGTTCCAGTCTTTATCATTGTTGGTGTCATTTAGGTTTTTTTATCCTGTAGCAGGTTGAGCATACCAAAAATCTTACGTGGTCAAACTAATGCAGTTGGTACTTCTCAAAGACTCCATCTTCGTTGTGACTTGGCACACATTTAGGACAATCTGGATCATTCATCTCATGGGTCCCACTCTGGATGGACCATATCTCCAATTTAGACATGTAACTGGGCAGATACAGATTGGAAATGTGCATTAATTCACATTCCATAGGCACTACGGCCCATGAGTTTTGTGATCACTTGATGAATGGTCGAGATAATCCTAAGTTGTTTTTCCAGGACAACTGCACTTGCTTAATATTTTAATAGGACGACCACAGTAACAATCTTTTTTTTTTTTTTCCTGAACTTCCTTTCCTCACAGGATTCCGGTCTCCCTCCAGAGCTTTTACTTAATAGACACGCTATTACTTACAATTAGCATAGAAGATTGACTCAGTAAACAAGCAATACGACTTTATTCAACATTAATGACTTGATTAACTAATTGTTGAATAATATTGTATGGGTTTTTCTTCATTAAAAAGATTGACCAGGAATATCATATAGGAAGTCAAACAAGTTACTATATTTTGATGATTTGGAAGGGGCCAACAACTATATTATAAGTTTGGCCCAATGTCTAAATTACTAAATATCATATTTCAAAATCAAACAAGACGTTATGTTATGATTATTCAGAAGGGCTCAACAACAAGATTATATATTTGGTCCAGTCCCAAAACTAGGCGGTTTCCTATAAAGATCTTGAGATTATCTGAGCTTTGCTGAGCCATTGGTAAGAGCCTAATAAGTTACCCTGATGTAGGAAAAATCCAAGGTCTCCATGGATCGACCAGTCTGTACGCCCACCACATCTATCTCGACTAAATCTTTGGGGCCTACCCACTTATTATTTACTTTTTTTTAATTTTGATTTACTTTATGGGTTAACATCTTTAGTTGTTTAAGCTTAAGTGGATCGATGTTTTAATTATCTTGCCCATCAACGTGTTTGGATGGTCCAGTTTAATTTTAGGTTTTCTTATTTTCCTATATATTAATATAAAGCCTCTTTGGCTCGGTAGTGAAGATTGTGATTAATGAAAAGAAAAGTGAGTTTTACTCTCTGCAATCTCTCTTGTGCTCTCTTGCAATGGGAAGTTTTTCTCGCTTGGTTGGCGTGAGACCAAGAGTTTTTAGGGATTCCGTGAACTGCCCCCCTCCATCTTCCACCTCATCTCTGCTCGCCTCCCATCTCGTTCTGCCGTCCGCATCATACACCAATAACCCCAGACTTATTGAGGGGTCAGATTGCATATTTTGCGCCTAATGCACTGCTCTCTAGGGGGCAACAGGATTGTTAGCAGTGACAGGATCCACAGGTGAGATAAAACAAAGGGTAGTATCCAAATTCTAGAATAACCAAATTGAGCTGGAGTTAGACCTGGCATTGAATTTCAGGATCAACCCAAATCCGACCTAACCAGAGTTTAACCATAAATTACTTAGTTCGCAACTCGGCATAAATAAATATACCAAACCTGAAACTGACACCAACACCACCGGAGTTCCAGTGATTGTGGTGCAGGAAGTACCATAAAGACAGGAGGGAGAAAAATAAAAGGGAGAACATGGACAAAAGACCTACAGTTCCAAGATTCTCTACCCATGTGACCCACTAGGGCCACGACCCATCTCCACACCGCGCCATTATCAACCATCTCAAGAGCGCATCACAGCGCTCATTCTGCAAAGCATCTACGACTCTTGAACTGTGTCACCTGGCAGCCGTCAACGGCATGCTAGTGGCACTAGACGATCACATGCTACACCATTAGTTTGTGTTTGCCAAGATAATGCTGCACTTCCGGAAAGCAAGATATGGAGAGGGGGATTGAGGGTGAGGAAGAACATTATGGATAAATCCACCAGGAGAGGGAAATCAAATAGAGATGGTAAAATATGTTTTCATAGGAAGATATAAATAGATTTAACAGAATTCTTTGGCTTTGGGCTCAAAATTCAAAGGTGTTCTCATTTGTATTCAAGAAAAATGAGAATAGATTGGCATGGATTCTTTCCCGTAGAAGTTACCTTAAAGACTTTGATTCACAGATGCTGGAGTTGATGAGGATTGTTAATTAGTGTTGCTATTGTTGGAACAAAAGAGAATTTACTGAGTTCGTAAGTGTTTTGACTTCTTAACATTAATTCATCGGACAGTCCAAGCTCTTTCGGACAGTCCAACCTTAAGTGTTAGCACTATATGACATAAAAACATTGAAAGTTTGCTATTCTGAATATTTCTTTCATGTGTTGGACATGGAGGAGCCATTGACCATCTTTACATTCACTGTAATTATCCTGTATTTATGGGGTTTTTTCCTGTCTGTTAATGCTCGATTTTCATTTCCTGCATCCTTCTCTGCTATCACTGAAAATTGGTCTTTCGGTCTTTTCAATTCGAGTCAGATAATATGGAGAATGTTACCGCTCAACAATTTAATGAAAAATTTGGAAGAACAGTGATGATAGAATATAAATGCAGATTGCTTACCAAAAAAAAAACTGCACTTTATTCAATGGGGAATACAAGAAAAGGAATTCGCCGTGTCACTCTGTTGAACTTGAAAAGAGAGTTAACTATTGTTACTGAAGGCTCTCCTCATGGGGCATAGCGATTTTGTTCGAGTTTCCTATATGCAAAGGCCAATGGGGACTCGGTACTGGTAAGCGCTCTCTGGGTAAGCCTAGCCCATCTGGGGAGCTAGTAAGATTGAGGAATCACTTTTGCTACCTTTTAAGATCAATTGATATAGAGGATTCTTAGAAATAAAAAGGGTCAGGCTCACCTAAGGATGTCTCTCATGAAAGACTTCATGCAGACTCCCTCCCTCAACTGTTTCCATTGGATTGAAATTAGGGATGTAAACGGGTCGGTTCAGGGCCAGAACCGTACTAGAGACTCCCTCCCTCAACTGTTTCCATTGGATTGAAATTAGGGATGTAAACGGGTCGGTTCAGGGCCAGAACCGTACTAGATCCAAAACTGGAACCATTTCTAAATAACGGTTCACGTTCTACTCGAAAATCGTTTATTTGGTTCCAAATACGGTTTTGATAAGAAAACTCAGTTTCAATAAGAGATCCTGGATCAAATTTCGGAACCAGTTTCGACTAGAGGACTGGGATCCTGTTCAAAAACCAATTCAAATAAAAATATCATTCAACTTATAACAATGCATCAAATCTACTACCTCTAAAATTAAATATAAAAATGATCAACTAAAGTTGGTTTTGAGCTATAACTTATAACATTAAAGACTCATATATCGGGTCCAGATCCACTGGTTGGAACTTGTATGAATCCGAAACTGGATCAATTTATCGATCAAAATCTAAATTGGATTACAAACCAAGATCCAGACACATATATGAACCCATTTGTTTATGGGTGGGAACCTCCAAATAATTGGAGATTCAGTAATCTGTTTACATCCATAATTGAAATCCTAAAAAATATGATATGACAGGAGTTGAGATTTTACATGTAGGTTTCATCCAGATTTTTTTTTGCGATCCCCCCGCCCGAATGCTCCTCATCAATTCCCCACCAGCCATGCACAAGTGGAATATATGATGTAGTTCTCACATGCACATCAGTATAATTACCAATCAAGAGATTTTCTACCATCTTTACAACTTTGAATAAATAAAGTTATATTTAATTCTTGATATTGCTTTTAAAATGAATATGATACATATTTGTTATAGACAATAGATCGCCTACAATTGGTTTCATCCGGGAACAAACAAGAACTCCATTTATAATATGGGAGTTCCCCTGCCTAAACTTTTCCTATATACAGAAAGGCTTCATCATACTATGTTGTGCCTAGGTTTCTCTTAGGTCATCTTTAACCTGTATAAGGAACCAACATACCTTTCCACATCCCAAAGGAAAGACCCAAATGCAACAGCCTCCAAAACCAACCTCTTCAGGCTTGAAAATGTGACAGCAATCGCCTCGTCGCTGTCTATAGAACCTGACTCATTGTCCTCTCCAAACAGAGCCCAACTGTGCTTCTCAATAAGGTTTACTGCTTCCTGCGATTTCAACTTTGCACATCTCTGTAAAGTCTCGGGATCAAATCCCATCAAATACCTCTTCAGCTTCTCAGTTCTCCTGTCCCTTCCTGATCCTTGATACAATGAAGATATTGTATCATTTGGACAGCCAGCAACAGCAAGATTTCCAAGTGAACAAGGCCGCCTTTCTGCAAGTGGGTGTTCAATCTCATGTCCAGGAGGGAGGTCTACATGAGTCAGACTGAGATTTAGCTCCAGGCGGTGCCGCAGGCAGGCAGATTTCAGAAAGTACCCATACATGATGGAAGCAGCATAAATTCGGCCAAGCTGCAGCCTGCAAATCTGAGTTGTTGTCCAGTTATCTGTGACATCGGATTTTCCTCTCCAGCCTAGAATGGTTGAGAGATGTTCCCTAATCAATTCCAGAACATCTAAGCTATGAATGGACTCTAGTTCTCTGTCCTTGGTCGTCCATATATCTAGTCTCCCATTGTTGATGCATTTGGATAATCTTGGAACCATTGGGACATCAATCTCAGAGAACTTTCGAACAACTAGCATGTACATGACCTCTTCGATCGCAATTTGGCACTCACCCTCCTTCATTTCTGCAATTCTCCTGGCATCCAATATCACACATTTGTTAACAGGGTAACTGGTGACACACGTGAAATACAATTGTCCGATCTAGGCAATTTTGAGTTAAAGATTATTTATACTGGGTAGGGCTGTCAATGGACGAGGCTCTAGAACTGTCAATTTGAATAGGCCTCGCCTGACCAATTGAAAATTCAGTGCCTGAAGGAACTCAAGCCCAACAGAACCTATGGTTTGAACCACCAGCCATATGTTCCACATGCACACACACTCTTGCATGAGAATTGGTTATGTGAATCATACCATTCCTTAATCACGCATCCAAAACAACACAATCATTTCAAGAGCTTTAATTTGTAACTTCTGCAACAATGTGTACAATCCATAAAATATGGTTGAGATGCTGCCTAGGGTGTTCCAATCTTGGTGATTGCCCAAGATCTAGGTTGGAAATCGTAGAAATTGGCAAAACATACCATATCAAATAGTGACTGAAATCATTAATAGTTGTTATGCTTTCACATATCTTGAGCAATGTGTCTACTGCATTTGGCACTAACATTTTTCATACTTCAACAGTTATAGGTAACACAGGTCTATACATGCAAGCATAAATATAGGATGTAATGCACATCTTAATAATTGTAACAGAAGATGATGGACCAGCAGATGAAAAACTATTTAGACACTGCAGTCCGGTCAATTGAAACAATGAACATAACATGTTTAAAAAATTGCACCCTTTAATAGGCAATACTACCAGTGACAGAAAATCATGATCAAACGAGAAAGAGCAGTTGATCACGGGAACCAAAAAGAACATTTGTCAGTTTAAATCCACATTTGATGATTGAAGAAATCAAGAGTTAATAATACTAACCTATGAAGGCATGATTCAGGTGAACCCAAGCTCTGCTCCCGCCGAGCGACAGCATCATCCCTATCTGCAGCCAAATGCTCCAGCTGCTCCGCAGCAGCCACATGGAAAATGTGAGGGTGATTCTTCAATATATCACTCAAAAACTTTCCAGCCGATGATTGTGGTTCGAGGGGTGTCGCCACACTCCTAAAATCACACTTACTAGACTCTGCACTGGCGACTGTGACAAATGTAGCCGGGCTTCTCAGAGTG
Source organism: Persea americana (assembly GCA_029852735.1). Taxonomy (NCBI): domain Eukaryota; kingdom Viridiplantae; phylum Streptophyta; class Magnoliopsida; order Laurales; family Lauraceae; genus Persea; species Persea americana. The sequence continues at coordinate 92,305,737 of CM056810.1, forward strand.
CCACACTTAACCTTCTCTCCAAATTGCCGGCTTCCACAGAAGTTGACCATACCCTACATTATGAAAAAAAGGCAAATTAAAGACTAAAATAAGACTCCCCTTCATAGGATAAGACTAAAATGAAGACGATGGTGAAATGTTTCTCCTTTGGGATCAAAAGCCACCAATACTAGACAACCAATGTGTCAAAAAAAAAAATTGTACATTCATTTCAGGATCTTTTAGAAAAGGACAGGGATCCTCTCTACAGATTTAGAAGCAGGAACCCACAACCAATTCTATGAAAATGGGAGAGTTTGTGGGGCCCACTAAGGGCCCGTTTCTTTCCTAGAATTCCTGGAATTCATGTCTGGTGGCTGTCTGGGATTTTCAAATGCTGGAATTCTGAAATGCTACTGAATTCTGTCATTTCTGAATTCTCTGTTTCTTTTATGCCTAAATTCCCGCCTGAGAAATCCTAAATTTCTGAATTTCTTGAATTCTCTGTTTCATAACTATAAGGATTTCTTACTAGAATTTTACAAACCATGAGAGAGAGAGAGAGAGAGAGAGAGAGAGAGAGAGAGAGAGAGAGAGAGATATTTTACAAAACATGAACTGCATTAAACTGGAATCCCAACCAACCAACCATCTAAAGAAAAGTTAAGAAAATGAAAGGAAACAACCAAGGGATCTTATATTATTTATGCAATCACCTGGGCTTGGGCTAATATTATTTTAATTTGGGTTCAAGCTTGGTTGTGGCCGTTCAGGTAGGGCTTGGGTTGACTGAATACCCAATCCTACCAGCCCAAGTTTTTAAATCCAGTGAGCTTTACAGCTTCTCCCATCTGAGAACTTGAATTGAAATTTTTAAGGCCATTTGCCTTGACAGTCTCCACAAAAGGCTCTGTTTGATGCATGGCCAAACAGTTACAACTACCACAATATCAATAGGTGAGCGCAGTCATTGAATTGCAATTGCGGCTCAAATCCAACCACAAAATAACAAACAACTAGGAGCAGTTCACTGGACTAGAGGAACATAGATAGTTTGAATTCATTCAGAAACCAACAAGAAGAAAAGCACTGAAACCAAATTCCATTTATGGTGAGACTAAAAACAAAATCTTTAAACATTACTGGGTGGAGAATTTGTTCCCAAAAATTTTGTTATTACTTTCCAACCAAATTGAGCAGCCACAAAATATTTCATCTACCTGTAACAGCTAAAGTCCAAAACACAACAAAAGCAACTAGTGACTGAGGGGAACACTACTGTAACGGAAAATTGAGCACCCTTGAATAGTGGCAATCTACAAAGAGATGATTAACATTTGCATTCCTTGAAGCAAAATATGGCCATTAATGATAATGTGTTTTGTGCTTTGCAAATGATCTAGAATGATGATATCATTCTTGCATGCCCCACAAATATTTGATTCACACAAGAACAGCCTTGGAGACACGTATTTGAAGAGGTAAGCAAACACTTGTATTTAAAAGTCATGTATCTCCAAGAAGTTCTCCTTGAAGTCCTATTACGTGGCCTTATACCTGACTCATGTTAATCATCCACATTGTCTGGATTTTTGGAATGCCAAGTGGAGACCTGGTTTTTGGGAATGCCTGCTTTTTAGCATTTCTAAATGCTGGAATTTTGGAATGCCAGGAATTCTTGAAGTGAAACGCTGGATTTCTGACAGGAATTCCGGAATTCCCAGACAACCGGAATTCCTGTCAGGAATTCCATAAAAGAAACAGGGCCTAAGTGTGCCCAAAGGAAGATGGCTTTGTTATCATCATCCTGCTATGCAGGGGTTGTGGGGGTCTATTCCAACTTAAAAAAGAACATAAATTTCTTCTATTTCATGGCTTTGAAATAGAAATAAAAACATTAGAAATGTCTCATCTTTTCCATTCAAGGAACATCAACATCACTAGAGTGGTTGTGTCTCAAGCTTTCAGTGCCATCGCACAATCTACCATGCGCTCCCACAAAACACTGGGCAACCCCACCAATCGATCTGGTCCCTTTATATGTTGGATCCCAATATAGACGGCCCAAAGCCCAAAAAAGACACGAATCAAACACCCCCAGAAACAGACTTGTGTGTCCTACTACTACTAAATCAAGACCGTTGCTTATAACATCTGTCTTCATCTTCCAATTCCAGCCGAACCCCATGTTGAAGATCTTAAAATTGCATTGTTTATCAACAAACGGTTCGATTTCTCGTAACTCGATCAAAAGAAATACAAACAACAAATCCCACCCCATCACTCACCAGATCCTAACAATCACTAAAAACCCAACAAAACATTCAAATGGATTTTATTAAAAAGAGACTAGATTACACAGATCAGAAGCTCAAACCTGAGAACGAACGATGGAGATACTAGCAACGTAGCGAGATCGGATGGCTGAGGCGGAAACAGTAAGAACTCCTTTGGACTTCACCCCAGAGGGCAAAGCTTCAAAGGCAGGAATTCCTCCTCTGTAGCAGACGCCACTTTCCATCAACACAACTGAGCCTTCGAAAGAAAAGATGATTAACGTGACCCCCAAAAAAACCCTAACCCCAAAAAGACAGAACCTTTGAAAAGAGACCCCAGATAAAGAAATCTACAGAAGTAGAATTTCAGAAAAACGCAGATGGCAGAGAACGAGAACGAAAACGAGAAAGAGAGAGAGATTGCGATCTGACGTTTCCGGGATCGTGTTTTTATGCAGTGGTGATAATAGAAATGGGAAGAAAGACATGTGGTCGTGCGGACCACTTTAAATTGTAGTATCGTTCCAACAGAACCTTTTTACGGATCGGCGGTTTTATCAGGTTTTGACTGATTTTTTTTTTTCCTTTTATTTGCTTTTTTCTTTTTTTAATGAAATAAATAACTTTAAATGATATTAGGAAGTTAAATAAATAATTTTAAAGGGTCTAAGAAGGTTATGAGTTTTTCATTTTAATTGCATTTGGGTGATTAAGTCGAAAATAGAATAATAAAGTTTATAACACAAAGGGGTGAAAATAGAGTTCTACTATACTTTCTTTTTATTTTGAATCCAATCAATAAAATTGGTTATCTAGTTGAAACCTTTTATAGGCAATATGACTTGGCTTCAACCAAGAGATACATACAATCTAGCTAATCAATATCCATTAATTAGCAGTTTTTTTATTGTTTTCAAAAATCTTTTTTATTTAGCGGTTTTCTTTTTTTAGTAAGTGTCTATTATCTAGATAAGTAAGGACATAAAGAGGATCGAGAATCCATTGAATAATCAATTTGGGTTTTTTAGGTAACTATCCCTATATTGTTTTGCCCATTTATTTTCATTGCATATTTGTATCACTTACTTTTAAAATCATAAGTTGAACTTAAGCACTTCTTTCTTAAGAAATATATCAAGATTTATTAAAAAAAAAAAAAACACATTATCAGTTTTTTTTTATTTGTGTAGGGTGTTTTAAACGTAAATAAAATATATAATTATCATTTTACTAAAACCCCCCTGAATGTATGACAACCAACAAAGGAGGTTGGCTATAAAAAGGTTAGAAAATAGCTAAGAGGCACATAAAATAGTAAGCTTATTAAATACCCACATTTAGTTTTAGGCCCTCAAAGTTTTACAACCATGCATCGTGAAAATTTATTGCGACAGAATCTAACTATCAATGCTTATTAGATTTGTCGTTGGAATATTGCAAATTCAAAGGAGGCTGGATTTATGATAATCGGCTCCTTTACATAATTAAAATAGAGTAAAGGGTATATGTAAAAGTTTGCAAAAAATAAACGTGATGCAAATAACAAAGAGGAATATCCAACTGCTAAGGAACAGCTACACATGAATTTGTGAATAATTTTCAAAAACAATAAATCTAGCAGACAAATTCCCGCTTATCTTTATTTATACAATGGAGAGCCTAAGAAAAGTGAGACTATATTTTCTAAACACAGTTTCCAAATATTATATTGCCAACAACAAAAATCTCAATAAAAAGATTTTGACATGTTTTTTTAGAATTATCTCTTTTTGCAATCGATAAAGGAAGTTATAAATGGACTTATTTTATAAAACTAGAAATTTTATGTTATTGCTAGTGGCTTAAAAATTAGAGAGGACCGGTTGGTCAATCTAACTTTGAATCATTTTCATTTTTTCAATCAGATGAAGAGTTCTAATAAAAGAAATAGATAAAAACTAGTACTCAAACTAGTTAGACCGTCAGTAAGTATTTTAAAATAAACTTTCATTTTTACTGTTTTTACATTATGGGTAAGTTTGATTAATTCATATGGTTAAATTGGATTGGATTAAACCACGTTTCCTAACAATCTAGCCTTACTCTATATTCTCAAAGCATTAGTCATAAGATAAAAGCGGAGTTTTCACATGCAGAAATCATGTACAAGAATCGTAAAATATATTCATTTCTATCATCCGGAGAGGAGACCTCGAATTAAAAGCGAAGATTGAAAATTCTACATTACCGGTGACACCACTCAACACTGCCAACATACTCATGGTTGAGTTCCGTTTGCATTGAACATGCCTAAAAATCAATTCATAAGTTTCAAATTTATAAATATCACTCCCGACCAATAGCCCAATACATTTATAATAAAAAAAAAAAAAAATTCTGTGTTGCTCGCGTGCGAAACCCGACAGTCTCAAACCCTAGCACAAATGGTGAAACAATCTTCCAATTTTGTGTTTTATTTTTATTTACAAAGTAGGTGGACGTAGCAGCTGTAACCTTACGGCATTGGCCCTTGCCGTTGCATATTGGAAATCTGATTCTGGGTCAATGATGAATCGGATTGACTTTTTCAAGTGTTCTAGTCGGCCCCACAAATGAATGCATACAATTTGGAGTGGCCCGAAGAGCACAGCAGTGCTTCTGAAAAGGAAAGGATAGGATAGAGATGCCACATCGGCCCGGTTTCACATCCGACATACAAAGATGTGGTTTCATCTGAAAATCCATTGTGGATAACGCCTGGTTAAATATCACTCCAATTAGATTTAATTATATGTTTTCTAAACCCATTGGCATTTGTGATGGAATTCGAGTGTGCGTAATTTGTCGTTAGTGTCAAATTTAGAAGAGTGCCAATTTAAAATATAAATATCAAATGTAGGCCTTATTGTGAAGAAAATGAAAGCACCAAAAAGAGATTTTAATAGATTTGGGTTGATCTAAAGAAAAACCTTGAGGTTATGTTTGGCTATCAAACATTTAGGGAAAAGGTTTTTTATTTTTTCTAGAATTGTGGTAAATTCATGTTTGGCAATTATTAATTTTTGAAGATCTGGACGGATAAAAATCTTCATTTGTTAAGATTTTCATATCCGACCACCCTCCATAAGATTTAAAAATCCTCACTTAAGTGGATTTGTACACTAAACACTATTTTTCTCAAAGTTATATGCATCGATACACACCAATATCAATGTGAAGTCATTAACTATATAAATTCCTAGCGAGTAATCATTATCCCAGTAGTAGTTATGTATTTTTGCCTGTTACCAAACGTGCATATAGTTGGGGATCTTTTATTAAGCACATTTTATTATCCATTGACCAAAGCATTTCTTAGATAAGAGTCAGTTAACACATTGTCGGATTTGGCCCAATAAGGATTGAAGGGTTCGAGCTCAAATCTAACGTGGACTTTAGTACCCAGTTGCAAATCCACCTATTAAAGGCCCGACTGAGATCGAAATATGTACATTACTAGAGCTCAAAATGACTGTAATCAAATGCGAAAGTCCACCTTGACAATGGATCCAGATCTTATAAACAGTCCAAATCAGTCTCTTAGACGCGCTTGACAGTCCAAATCTTCAATTATCAAACTCAAACTAGGGTGAATTTGAGCTAAACACAAGGTTCCATTTACAACATTGTCTATTAAGAACAAGTGGTTTTTTTTTTTTTTTTTTAAGATAACTTAGACTGCACCCAAGTCAGTCAGGAAGGTCAAGTTTCAAGTACCGACGTGCAGTCCCTGGGACCAGTCATCTGGAAGAATTCATGTCCATTCTAGAGAACCCTTTGGTAAAGGAAGAGTCTTATCAGGCTGCTGTTTTTTAATGGTGGAGCAATGTCAAAGAAGGCACAAAAGTTAACCCACAGATTAGAAAAGGTCAGAGCTCCATTACTCTAGAATAAACTTGACATTTCTAAATTTGGTCACTCACTGTGGGCGTTCTCATCTCTGTTGAAATTGCTTGTTTTCTGTCAGCCTGCTGTATATGCCAACCATATATGCATATCCATGTGCTCATCTTGTCATCTATATGTATTAAAATTTATGGATAATTAGAGTACAAGGGACCTACATCTCCAAGCTGCAGTCTTCCCTTGTACAAATCTAATGTCATACTTTGGGTCTAAGTCCGGCTGATTAGACAATCTAATCCTCAATTATCGAACTCGGGCTTGAACAGCTTCAGTGAGTCTCTCCCTTTTTCTTAATGAAATCTTGTTACCGCTTCAAAAAAAAAAAAAAAAACAGGTTCGGTGAGTAATGGGTCCATTGACAACCTTAGGTATTAGACACACACCTTTTTTTTTTCTAGAGAAAATGCATTATGATAACCGAATTTACATTTTCATGGCTGTTTGTTCTCCCACTCAATAAGAGAATTAGCCTGCTGATCTTATTTGGGTACTGTTCTGTTTGAATGCTGCAGGTCTTACTGGGCTACTTTTATATGTTAAACTAAATAAAGGTGAAACGATGTCAAAGATGGCACAATCCTATCCAGATATTATAGAAATGTCAAAGCTCTTTTACTTTAAATTAACATGGACATGGATAAAGGGCACACTGTTTAGTGGGGCCTTATCAACAGTGGGGCCTTATCTAGACAGCTCAGCTCATTTCTGATAAGTGTGTTACCTTTGTTTGGGCCACTTGTTGTCCATCCAATATATAAAGGTGAGTAGTATGTGGAGGGATATCATGCATTGGGATGGGCTAAATAACACTGGCGAGATAAGTTTATCCTCAATATTTAAGTTCAAGATATTTTTTTAAGTGGCTGAATAATTTGGGTCACTATTCCAACTTGATGTTGTGGATTCAAATCATGATATCAAAATAAATAAAAAGATACAAAAAAAAATCATATAAAAGAGGGGGGCCTTCTAATTTTAGAAAAGACCCCAGTCCCAGTGCCATACTCCTCTTCCCCTCTTCAACTATAAACATCAATCCTGGTGAGCTATCAGTTCTATCCTGTCAGAGACACTTGCACTTGGAACCATACCAACCAACTACCATGCTAGATCTGGACAGCTTATCCATTTACATAAATAGCTTAAAAGGAACGTTGATTGGATTTGTGAACAGCCACCAAAAGGGTCACATGACAGTGTGACACCCACGCAGTCAAATGAAGTTTACCTAAAAATAAAATATAAAGACTGTATTGGTGGGCCTAATCATAGAAGACTCTAGTCCAAATGTCAAATCGGATGCCTCAGATCAAGTTACACATGATCAATATGCAACACACAGTCAGCCACAGTGCAAGGCTATACAATGAGAAAGTTAACCCAATCCTCACGAGATATTCATGGAAATCTTTGATGATGATGCATTCTCTCACAAAGATTTTCTAGGATATCTCATGAGGATTGGGTCAGCTTTCTAATTGTAAATTCTTGCATTGTGAATGACTGTGGTGCACGTTGATCGAGTGGTACTTGTTCTGAGGCATCAAATTTGATATTTGGACTAGAGTCATCTATACTAATAACATTCTAACTAAATAACAAAAGCTTTAGATTTCAAGCCTCAAACCGTAATGACAACAAGGGGTTGCTCGGTTGGCAACCCCACATGTAACCTGATTGCCATAGGATATCAGTCCTGGGTATGCCATTTTCCGTGTGTACGGACTTCTTTTCCTACATGTATGGGCTCTCCTTCCCACAATGTGGGCTTCACAGCGGCTTGATATTTTGTGCACAATTTTGTAATGAAATATAGTGATAAATAATAGTTTGATCAATCTCAAATTGGGATTGCTAATAATTCATTGGGGGGTATGGGCACCATGGGGAGATGTGTGAAGTGATTGTTATTGATTATAAGCAAGTCCTAAAGTTGATTCATGAGAAAAGGGTGTTAAGGGGAAGTTATTGAAAATCTGAAAAACAAAAGGCCATTAAGCAACATCCACCTTGTTGCAATTGGTTCAAATCAATGCATATCAAGCTGTAGTTCAGCTAGTCAATGACACTAATCAAATGTGGCACCTACGTTAGTTGAGAGTGCCTCATAGGTTTGAGTCTTTTCTGAGGCCGGGAAAAATAGAACCCCCAGCTCTCAAGGTTGTTCAAGGGCTGGACTGAGGCATATTCGGGCCTGGCCTAGCACCCCATCCACATTGAATTTCAAGGATCCAATGGGAGGAGGTGACCAAGAGGCAGATTTTCTCTCCTTAGACAAACCACAAACTATGCAAGCATCCCAATTTCGAAAATTTTCATCAAGCTTGACACCTTGAAATTCCTTTTTACATAATAACCACCTTGCCAACCAAAGAACCACCGATGAAACCATATCATCAACAGATGTAGAAGTCTCCATAAATATCCTATCATTACGTTCTTTCAAAATGGACCACATAATTGCAAAAGGAATACATCTCCGCATTAGTAAACCACAACCATAAAAAGGACTCAACCACCACGCTTCCACCAATGTAGGGGGTCATTTTAGCAGTCTTACACCACTAGAGGTGCATACACATTTCGCCACAAAAATTGTTTTGCACCGACAAGATAAAAAACTGAAATGGTAGAAAACAAAGTGAAGTAAAATCATTGTAGAAATAAAATATAGTAAAAATACAGTATGCACAAACATTCCTTAAAAGGTGATGATTCACAAGGGGGCTATGAAATGATCTCTTCTTATGCCTGCCCATCACCCTAGAAAATTAAATCCTACTTGATATCTAACTTAAGACCCTTTGCTTCTCACATCTTTAATACTCCTTTTACAAAACTCTTTATTGAGAATTCCCAGAAAGCCTATAGGTAGTCAAAATGAGTCATTGTGAATCAGTCAAATATCACTCTAATCAAATTATCCATTGATTTGAGGACCTCAAGGTTTAACAGTTTTTCAAGTGTATGTAAGTTGTGATTCAATCTAATAGTGAATAATTGTTGGCTGATTGTGAGCCTAAGAGTGGAAATTCAAAGGTTTGTGTTAGAGGATTTGGATTGATCATAGGTAGGCCTTTGTGCTGTACAGGATGTAAATGGGTGTGCTTTTATCAATTCAGAACCCTTCATACAGCTTTTATAGAGTTTTTTTCTCAGTTTCTGTGTTCACTTTCCAGATTGCCTGTGAGGATTGTATGCTAATAAGCATTATTTAACATCAGCACTCCCCCACCTTGTAAGCCTTCTAGCCTCCTGATCTACTACTTATCTTCAGTTCCACTCAAATCCCAACAACCAGACCCAGAATAAGCACCCACGCCCTCCAAAGCCTCTACTTTAGATTAGGTGAAGCAATGGGTCGGATGGTGGAGGGTTCGGTTTGAGAATTCAGGGTAACATGTATACACTCAACCAGAACCTGGCTCATTTATCAATCGGGTAAAACATGTCAACCCAAACCCAGGTCAAGAGTTAAAACGGAACCTAATTAAAATATCTAGCTAGTTCAGGTTGAGTTGGTGGGTCATATTGCAACTAGTAGGGTTTTTTTTTTTTTTTTCTCCCTACCTTCTTTTTGGTAAAGAACTAGTTGGGCTTTAATTAACTTCAAACCTCTCTCCTTTATTTAGAAACCAGAGCAAGACCCGAAAGCTATCCTTAGGTTGGTAACTGCATTACTATTCTAGCATCATATATAGTTACATCCATTGCCTCTCAAGTGCTACAATTTGGTCGCCTTTCGAGTCCCAGTGTAAGTCAGTTAGCAAACTGACCATTTGATATCCTCTGCTTCACAGTGGATGATAATATTAATGGACTGATGGCAGAATCCTTTTCTAACCTTGTGGCACCCATTGAATCATTCTCAATGAGGGCCCCAAGAAGTTTTAAGTATCTAAGCCTTCTTCCATCATAGTGAATTCAGTTTTTTTAAGATCACCCTGAGCATAAGGATGAGAGAAAGCCTAAAACAAGTCTCTTTTAATTAAACTCCCAAGTTGAGGGTGAACCAGCCTTTCCAAGTTAGCTTCCTTCTATATTGTTCCATTCTTGAAATAGAGCCGTTTCTTCTACTTTCAAGTTTACTTCTTTTTATGGGACATCTCGCAATAAAAGAAGGGAGTTGTCTTGAATGATCTTCGCTCCATCTACAGTTCCATAGATAGTAATGGTTGATTTCAATTGTATTAGTTGGCTCTCAAAGATGTGACATAGGGGAGCTCCAAAATTTCTCTGCTGCAGAAGACTTCAACGGCTTCAATGGGAATCTTGGTGGGTAAGACCTCTCTTTATCAGGTTGGTCATTCTTCTGGTCTAAATTCCAACTTGAATTCTGGGCGCTTTCAGAGAAAACTCGTGCTCTGATCAATATTGACTCCTGTAATGCATTTCCTTCTATATGGGAAGTCCTGGCTGTCAGATCATACAACAGTTTTGGATTCCCAACATAGATTTGTATGCTTCCAGATTAACATTGAGCTGCTTTAGTCATTGAGCATGATGTCATGAACTCTTTGTTACACTCCAAAAGGCCTGGATTCTAAATTCTCAGTATCTCCTATATATGCAGTAACCTAGAAGCCGAAAGAATAAAAAATGCTTGCATAGCTTGATGAGAACAATACCCTCCTCTGAACGATCATATTATTGGTTGTTCTTTTGACCCATCAAATTATTCAATAAAAAAATCAGGTTAGTCCTGAACACTCCCAGGATGAAGAGAGAAGAGCCCGTCAACTGCTGGAGCATTTTTTCGCATCAGATCGGAATCCAGGTATAAATTTTCGAAATCTCGAGTCTAGTATGAACAGGAGTAGTAGTACAGCACTACGGCCTAGAACACATTGCGAAGCAATGATGCGGAACAGGTGGAGCATTAGTCTTCTCTTGAGCAAGGAATGCTAAGACAAAAGTCCATAAAACAATATCTAAAGCTTGGAGACCCTAATACAAGTTTCTTTTTTCTTTTAAAACTCAATCTGAAGTAGATAGGAGAAAAGCAGAATCCTTTCAATTAGATAGTGAAGGAATTGAGTACGACTAGAAAGAAACAGCAAATGATGTCTTTATCTTCCTATAAGTGAAACTTAAGCCAAGCTTTTAATTCATCATATTTCTTTGCTCTATCATGTTAAAACTCATGAGAGTCTAAATATACACCAGGCTGTAGTTCCATGAAATGGAAGCTTCCAGTCTTCAAATCCACACAAAGCCCTAGGGTCAGATGGTTTTAATGCTCACTTCTACAAGGTCTGCTAGTGGATCTCCTCAGTCTGCTTAGTTTTTTGGATCATTGAGCAGAGATTATAACCTGTCATGCATTATTTTTTCAGACAAATGAGAGAAACAAGATTATTTTTTGGATCACTGAGCAGAGATTAAAACCTGTCATGCATGTATTCAATAACCTTGTCAACTTGCATTTATTCCTGGATGTCTATTAGATATAACATTCTTCATTCACTTGATCTTTTGCATTTGTCACATCCCAATTCTGGATCTCCTTAGTCTGCTTAGTAATTGATCCCAGGAAGGCTTCCAATTCAGTAAGATGGGATTTTGGTCAAGCTGCATTCTTGCCTTGGGATTTTCTAGCATTTTCATTGACTGGATTCTTTAGTGCATTCGTAATCCTCTTCATTCTACTGAATGTCTGTACAGTGGGCTTCTTCGAAAGAACTAGGGGCCTAAGACAAGGCAGCCCACTCACCTTTGTTTTTCTGCATTGCCATAGAATTCTTTTCAGCGAAGGCTTGGAATGTGCAGATGTAGGTCTATTCCAAGCTCCATGTAGAAAAGGCAGAGTGTAAGTCTATGAAGTTTTTCCTTGGAATAAAGACAAAAAAGAAAAAGAACTAGATCTGCAGCAGTCACTTGATTGGCAATGGTGAGAATACTGATTTCTGAACTGACCCAAGGATTCCAAGAAGGTTCTCTGCTTGACGCGTACGGGCATAGAATTTTTCTACAATGAGAATGGGTACGATTTGAAGCTACTTTATCATCCAAAGGTTGATTGGCGCTTCCAATCCCTCGCTTCGGCCGTTCTAATTGATATATGGCAAGAAATTCAGCAGGTCCACATTGCAAATCTTTTCAGCTGAGAATTAGGTTGTCTGGTCTGATTTGTGTTCCGTTTAAATGGGACCTGGCAGTTGTTACAAAGTGGCAGGGAAGAAATAAATCTACTAGGTATGTTTAAAACATTCCATTTAGCCAAAATCCCTACTTTTTTTTATTAAAAAGAGAAGGAACCAAAAGGAAAGGAGCTTGCTTTATACAGTAGAATTCTTCCTTCACTCATCTTGTATTGATCAGTTCCCCCACATGGTGCTTCATTGAATTAGTCTCTAACACTTACATTTGGAATGTTCTTACACAACCTGGATCTGGGTTGTCGACTTCTGAGGGAGATTTTCAGCTCATCAGAACACAGAATACATGCACTTTGAAAGGATGACGAAATTGGTGAATTCTTTGATCAAGTAAATAATGACAAATCAAGTTTTGGCAAAGCTATTGCTTCACATGTTTATGTGAACTGTTCACGTGGATCAAAGTGGCACAAAGCTACCACAAAAGAATCAAAACCAAGAGAAATAATCTCTGCATGATTCTCTTCCGGTATAAATCTCCAGATTTTTCAGGTTCCTCTACACCTTGGAATCTGCAGTGCAGTTGCCACCGACAAAGACTTTCGTCACATGGGCTGCTAATAATTTAATGCTTTTGCATCGGTTGGAATCTCTCCCACGCTACAGCTCTAAACCTCACATCTCCATGACCTATTCACCTGCCCTGCCTTTGCAATTTAAAGGATCCAGCAAACTACTGTTGGGAGGATACTCGAATGAAGATACCTTTTTTCTGCTCAAGAAATTCCAGAATAACCCCAACCAGAACGTTGTTTGATATTTGCACCCTGCAACACTTTCAATAGGAAGTGGACGCCAGAGTGAAGCTCTCCATTTTTAGCTAGGTGCCCACGATGGTTACTCTACTTTGTTTTCTCAGATTCCAAATGTGCCGCCTGCCTGCCTGCCTGCCTGTGCTCACAAGACTGTTTGTGCCCTCTGTCGTTAATTAAGGTCCTATGTATATTATGATCGCATGCCCTCTGTGTACGACAAATTAACAATTTACTAAAGTGCCTTGGAATTGAAAACATGGGAATTCATTGGCAAATGAGGCTTCAAAAAAAAATTATGTAGAGGCGAGGTTGGAAGGAGACATGGTAGAGTAGAGATAATAAATGGAAATGTTACTTTCCCTGGTTTGGACAGATGGACTGAGGGTGGAACTGGAATGAGTGTTGGCATAAGACTTAGATACCCAGAAATTCATGGTCAAATGGCATCTCAATAATTATAAAAAAGATATGATCTTTGAAGGAGACAAGATAGAGATGCAAATGAGAGGTTGTTGAGTAACTATGTGGATGGACTGATGGTGGGTATTCATTTCCCAAATCCCCTTTTATTCATTTTTTATAGGACATATTATTTAATGTCATTTTTTAATATTCATCTGTTTTTTTCCCACTTAAAATAAAAAATTTTAAGATTTCCACAAATTTCATTCCATGGCCCCAAGAAATAATAATAATAATAATAAAACTTGTAGAAAATCCAGAGAGTAAACCAGGCTCATGAAAAATCACGGTATCATATTCTCACTTAGAAAGGGACTGAGAAAAGGAGATTCTACAAATATAACAATGTAACTCCCCTAACAATATTTGATGATTCTGAGATACAGCTTCAATCCAACATCGGGCACACCCACCTACCCCCAACTTTATTTGATTTGAAAGAAAAGGTTCAAAAAAAAAAAAAAAAAACACTCTTCCTCATTCCCCCCATCCCAACCCATCATCAAATAAAAACTACTAGCACACAAAAGCTTCAACTGGAAACAGAGAAAATAAAAACAAGTAATGACCGTTGCTGTTGTCTCCTCTCCTCTCTCTCTCTCTCTGTCTCCTTTCATACCCTCTCCCACTCAATACCTGTAATGGGCAGGCTTGTAAGGACCCTCTACAGGGACACTGATGTACTCAGCCTGATCCGGGGTGAGCTTGGTTAGCTTGGCTCCGAGCTTTCCGAGGTGGAGGGCTGCCACCTTCTCATCAAGGTGCTTGGGAAGCACATACACCTTCTTCTCATACTTGCCACTAGCCCTCTCCTTCCACAACTCCAGCTGTGCAATCACCTGAGCATATTTCCATCCAAACTTTAGAAACTCAATTCATTTCAAGAAAGCAAGTAAACAATGCACAAAGAACCTTAATAGGGACCCAACTCCCATTTCGACCAGCTACTGAATGGTTTTTGGCTTTGTAAGCAATCATGAGAATAGTTGAATCCCAACTAAGCTCGTGTTTATAAGAATTTTCATAGTTTACCTGGTTGGTGAAGGAGCAGGACATGACAAAACTGGGGTGCCCGGTGGCACATCCAAGGTTCATAAGGCGTCCCTCTGCAAGGACAATGATTCCGGAGTTGCTCTCTGGGAAAACCCATCTGTCTGTCTGAGGCTTGATTGTAATGCGCTTCACGCCTGGGTAAGTCTCCAGCCCTATCACGTCAATCTCATTGTCGAAGTGACCAATGTTGCAGACAATGGCATTGTTCTTCATCTTCTTCATGTGGTCGACCAAGATGATATCTTTGTTCCCAGTAGTCGTAACAAAGATGTCTGCTTCTGAGACTACATCTTCAAGTGTACGGACAGGGATCCCTTCCATCAAAGCCTGAAGGGCACAGATAGGATCGATCTCGGTCACGATCACACGGGAACCAGCCTGCTTGAGTGCAGCAGCGCAGCCCTTGCCAACATCTCCATACCCGCAGACGACTGAAACCTTGCCAGCAATCATGACATCGGTGGCCCTCATCAGACCATCAGGAAGGGAGTGGCGGCATCCATACAGGTTATCAAACTGTAATCATGTATATCAGATAAAATGAGATAAAGCGCAATTTCTTTTCTCAAAATAATAATAATCAGGGAGGGCTCTAGGACACATAGGATCCCCGCAATTTAAGTGCAGGTAAAACATTTTACACTTAATAAGGATTGAAGCATTCGAATAACTTCATTTATCTGTAAGTTACACTTATTATTTTGCTATATCTCTAGCGCTGATCATCCAATCTTCTTGATGGGTCACTCCATTTTAAGCTGTAAAATATTTAGAAAATATTTTTTTTTTTTTGGTGAAAAGAAAATTGTTTGATCATTATTAATTTATTATCACCAAATTGAACTAGAATAACAAGTAAACTGACTGCAGGACAAACAGATTACAAGGATCAAAATAGAGTTCCAGGGATTTCAATGGGTTCATTCTTCATACTATCCAGTCTACTATGCAACTAGCTTTTGGATCTGAAAGAAATTTGGGATCCAGATACAGATCGACACATATAAGATTCAGAAGTTCCTGGATCCAAATCCGGATCTTGTGTTCAAAACCCAAAGACCCAAACCGACAACAAATGCGTATTAAATATACGAGTGCAGGTGTGTAAATTTTAAGATATACTGATATAGAAATCTTCATCAGTATACAAAGCTTTACTAAGCTTTAATTATATTGTCAGTGCTAGATCCCACTTGCATACCAAACATATCTATAGAATCACTGTCAGTTCTGGTTCGGCAGGCAGATCCATCCCATAAAAAGACGAATTGGATTCTACACACACTGGCTCTGCCCCAAATCCAACCCGTTTACATCCCTACTTCACAGAATCTATAGTCAAACAGAAGAGAGAAAAAAAAGACTGTCCCAGTCACTCCCAGCAGCAATACAGTAGCTCAAGTGAGTAATTGAGAGTCTACCAAACAAGATCCAAAAGAATCATGTTTGCAAAATGTTGCAACACAGAGGATCCAAGTGCTGCATCAACATTTTGTGTAGCCCAATCAATCCAGATCTGACTTCCAAATGTATAGGGTCCCTAAAACAGAGGTAAAAATCTGATAAATCCATGAAATCAAATTGCATAGAAATCTAACTAACCCAATTCAAAGGATGCATTGACTACTACAGATCTATAAATTATCAAGATAAAATCAACAGCAGAAAGATCTAAGACTGCAACCTAGGAATCAAGGGAGCATTGTTCCAATGATCAGATCTATTCAAGCCATTTCCCAACAGTTCCAAGATCATCACATTTTTTAGATCCCAACCATTCACTATCAGTTCAGATCTAATTCTGATCAACTAAAATTAGCAAACTCCTACCACTCTTTCGAAGACCAAAAAGAAAAACCCTATATCTAAATGGGGAAAAAAAAGAGAGAAAGAAAAAGCCCTAGATCGACCAAGATCAGAAGATGAAGCTGATCAAAACCATTCATTTCATAGGACTACCTTAGATCTGAAGAAAAACAAGAAGACCACCGTCGATCTAAAGAAAAAACTGATAAAAAGAAAGGGAGAGAACTATATCGATCGAGTGAGCAAATGAGGAAAGATGATACCTTGCTCTTGGTGACGGAATCGTTGACATTGATGGCAGGGAAGAGAAGCGTCCCATTGGCCTGCATCTGATACAACCTCTTCACACCAGTGGTCGTCTCCTCAGATACACCAACAAGCCTCTGCTTCATCTTCTGAAACCTCTTTGGATCCGACTTCAACCCGTCCCGGATCAACCCGAGCACGATCTGAAACTCCACGTTGTCGGTCGACGCCGGATCCGGCAGCTTCCCCGTCTTCTCGTACTCCTCCTCCGCCTTCACACCCTCGTGGATGAGCAGCGTGGCGTCTCCACCATCATCGACGATGAGATCGGGGCCGCCGCCGACTCCCCAGTCGAGGCACCGCTCAGTGCACCACCAGTACTCTTGGAGGGTCTCTCCCTTCCAGGCGAAGACCGCGGCGGAGTCGCGGGCGATGGCGGAGGCGGCGTGGTCCTGGGTGGAGAAGATGTTGCAGGAGCACCAGCGGACCTCGGCGCCGAGGGCGGTGAGGGTTTCGATGAGGACGGCGGTCTGGATGGTCATGTGGAGGGAGCCGGAGATCCGGGCGCCCTTAAAGGGCTGAGATGGGCCGAATTCGGTGCGGCAGGCCATGAGGCCGGGCATCTCCACCTCCGCGAGCTCGATCTCGAGGCGGCCGAAGTCGGCCTGGGACATGTCCTTCACCTTATACTCGCGACCGGAGGTCGTCTTCTCCACTAAGAGAGCCATTGATGCTGTTGCAGAGATGAGAAGAAGATAAGATCAGATTGAAATCTCTCTCTCTCTCTCTCTCTCTCTCTCTCTCCCTCCTTCTGCTTTTTCTTCTCTTTGTAACTAAAGAGAAGAGGACAGATGTGTGAGGAGGGAGGGGGGAGTTGAGGGGTTTATAAAGAAGATGGGAAGGAAATGGACGGCTGAGATTTGATTTAGGGGTTGGTGTACGATGCGGATGGATGTTGGATTTAGTAAATTGGCACCATTGAGTTCGGATCGTGGGAGAAGGTTTCGTTTTTGGGATATTTTTCTCGTGGATTAGGGATTAGAAAGCACTACAGTTTCCTCCACAGCATCTCTCTGCTCAAACTTGAATGGGACAGGTGGGCTGACTCGACCGACGAAGTAGCAGTGCTTAGAGGTTGGGTCGAGGGGGTGAGCCGATGGGTTACGTAGTGATTGTTTTTTCAGGCCCTGGATGGTGACCCAATTTTAGTTCATGTCATGTTATTTTCTCAATATTTCAACACATTTAGTCTAGCTCATATTCATTTTGGATGTTTTTCTCTTGCGGTCACCATTTCCCTCTGATTTTTGCCCACAGGGATCAGAGACAAAATATACCTCTGTATTATATTATATTAAGCTAAGAGGTTTTCAATCTAATTTTGACATTCTCTTTTGATTTTGAGTCATCCTCCCTTATCTCTTGTAACTGCCCATTTCTTATCTTTTGGAACACTAATCATTTCATATAACTATCCATTTCTCATTATCCATGTCTATTGTAACTTCACCATTTTTCTTTTTTAGTTTTTGCAAAAGTTCATTTCTACTCACATCTCTTATTCCCATTTCTACATATCTTTCTATTTTATTTACTTCATTTCTCCCATTTTCTTTCTATTTTACCTCTCTTAATTGTTGGTACAGTCATGGATATTCTTCTTTTATTTTCTTTCAAAAAATTTACTGTTGTGCAATTGTATTTGATTTAAATTGTATGAATAGACTCGTGCTCGGCACGGATTTTCTGTGCTAGTGTTTATTTAATAGTGACGGTACAGATAAACCCCTTAATTTTGTATATGCATGTTATTTGGTTTTAAGTTAGAGTAATCTTTTACCTAAAAAATAGTCTAATTAATCCCTTAGGATAGATTTGATGATGAGTGAAACCTGACCTGCGCCCAACAGAACGCTGGGTTTTTATATACCAGAAGTTCTGTCGTGTGTCGTATTCAATTGTGGTAAAACAATACGTTCTGGTGTCGTATTGTCGCTGCTTTTGAGCTGTTACTAATGATGTGAATGAAGTAATCCAGGTCAAGGAAAAGAGGAAAGCATGTGTAGGCTGAGATGTGTGAAAAGAATGGCACAATGTTGCTGCATGTAGTGTAAATCCTAGTCAATGTGTGCAATTACTATTTGTGACTATTGATAGCAAATTCGCTGGTAAAAAACATAGATGTATGCAGCTCTGTTGGTCCGGGATTTAGGTGGGGGCATGGGTTTATCCTAATCTTTTCAAGAGATGGAGACTGAGGAGAACCCCTCCAACTTAATCACTCTGCAAATTTTCAAAGTACAAGAGGTGGCTAAACTTGTGATGACACTGAACCTGTCA
Source organism: Persea americana (assembly GCA_029852735.1). NCBI lineage: Eukaryota > Viridiplantae > Streptophyta > Magnoliopsida > Laurales > Lauraceae > Persea > Persea americana. Next base: position 92,324,736 of record CM056810.1, read on the forward strand.
AATACGACAGTTCTTTTTGAAGATATCACATTCATTAGATGTATATGGTCCGTCACATTGGCCCTACCAACCATGCACAGCGTCCATTTCTTTAAAAGGCAGAGATCATGATCAGTTGACTGTTTTTAAACATTGGAGAATCCAATTTCTTTTTAAACCCTTCTTAAGATACTTTTATTTTAGTAAAATGACGGTCATCTTTTAGGTGACCCACGAGGCACCCCACTGGCAAGGGTTTCTTATCTCACGTGAGTGCCCATTGATTGATCATGGGCATGTAGGTTGTCTCACGGTTTGTGTACCACCAGCCCAAATAGCAAAAACAAAATATCTTTTAGCCACATGCAATTAACCCAAAAATCCTTTCTCATCAAACAATTTATATAATTTAGACAAAATGGGTCTGAAAGGATGATTCTAGCTAAAATTGTAGTTAATTACAACATTTAGCTGTAATAACATTTACATGGTCATTTGGCAATTGTCCTGTTTGTGGTATTCATTCCTACTGTTGTCTGCAAGATTTCTGAAAGCTATAGGTTAGAAATTCAAGCCTAAAGAGACCATAAGATGATTAGTTGCTTTAATTATCGTCAACATGTGCCTACTCAAAAATAGTGGTTGCCACTTCTTAAATATTAACTTTGCAAAATCAAACTCAATTCATATGTACAGCAAGGTCTGCATTGAGGTAACCTGAATTACTCAAAAAGTAACCAGCCTGTGTTGTTTGCATTGCATAGGAATTTAAGGGCAAATGAACTTCATGAAATACTTTCAAAGAGCTGAGGGTTGAAGAATATAAGGTGAGGCGGAAATGAGGTGAGGTGGAGATGTAGATAATATAAAAATTCAAGAATCACTTTGTTCCATAATTCCACTGTAAATCTCATTCACATAGACTTATAGATTTATACAAAAGAGATAAACTGATAAGATAATAATTTAAAACTCAAACTCTTAATTTATCCCTAAAATCTCTAACAACCTAAACCTAATCTCTAACAGATAAGACCTTCATTTTCCTAGGTATTGGAATACTATAATGATGGTTGGGTATTTCTATCTTTCTTTGATCCAAATTCTATTTAAGGGGAGGTTATTTAATGGGAAATTTTTAATATTCACCCTCAATCTTTATTTTTTAAGACTTATGACATAAACTGTCCCAATTCTAATGCATCTAATTCCTATGTATTCTAATGTAAACAAACTAGCCCTAAGTGTTTCCTTTCACCATGAGTAGTTTCAAGTAAGTAGAATTAGAAATAACTTCAATGCATGGCATTTGAATTTCAGAAACCTAAGGTAAATTTATTCTTCTTTCTCCTTTTCCTTTTTCTTTTTAAATTTTTTCCTCTTTTTTTTTTTTTTTTTTTTTTTTGTTGTTGTTTGTTCTTAGTAAACACTCACATACACTATTCAAATTCTATGAAGGAGAGGTTTCTCACCACTGCACTACCAAAAGATTGCCTTATTTCTTTGTTACTAGGATTTCAATTTGGGAGCAATAGATTTAATTTACGTAATAATTTTCTATAAATTAAAAGATTTTTCTTGAATCAATTCATTTTGTTCATCCCTTTTCCATCTTCCAACTATATGAAATAAGAGACAACGTTCTCCTACAAGCAGACCCACTAAAATATATGTATATTAATAGGAGGAGGGCAAATGAAAAGGTCTTCTTATGAAAAAAAGGAAGCCAAAAAATTCTCCAACTTAGTTATCCTAGCCCTTGAGCCCTTGATTTAATGACCCTAAAGTTTATTAGTGTCTAAACCATAGGTTTTTAGGATAAAAACCAGCTCTGAGTAAAGATTCAACATAGTATAAAATTTATTTTGATGCCATATCATGATATCCAAGAGTATCAAAGAGGTTGCACTTATCAAAGCCGGGCCGCTGCGTGGCAAGGAAATTCCCCTGCAGTGGAAGCCAAACCCAAGCATTTCGAATTACGTAGAAATGACCTCATGGTGGCGGCCATGTTGTGGATGATAGTTCCATTAACTTATTGTTATCCCATGTGGCGTCAATCCCTAGCTTGGAAATAAACATAATTTAGCTCTGGTTGGTGAGACTGAGGACTACCGTGGATCTGGGGCATTGATTAGGTGAGTAAGTTGATTATTCTCTATCATCCAACGGTGGATCTGGCTACAACGGATGGAACAGGTGAGCAATATTTTCCATCACAGGATCTGATCTAACGGTTAGTATCGAATAAAGTGGGCCCACAGGAGGAAAAGAACAAAAACCCACCGCACTCGACAGAAGTGGCGGTGCGAACGAAACCTGACGTGGTAGTGTGGTACCCGTGGGAGAGATTGCAAGTTCCCACGCACAGCACGGCATGCTCCCAAGGAGCACTCGAGGGCATGTCATCGTACAATTGAGGGAGCACAGAGTCATATATGATCCTTCACGTGGGACCACCCTTAAAGGGCAAATGGAATATCTGCATTTCATTGCTGTAAAATAGCCCCTTTTAAAAAAAATATAAAAATAGAAAGGAAGAAAATAAAAAAACAGCACATGTTGATTGTTGAAACAAGGGTGTGCATTAATGGTTTTACACCATTCCAAATGAGAGTGATTGTTGGATTGAAATTGAAAAACAAAAAAGACTTTTAGAAATCTTATTCAGAGGGAGGTCCTTCGATCATGATATTAAGTTGATGGTATAGACTTAAAATTATGCATAGAAGTGGGTGATGTACAAATCTTTCGAAACCCCATATCCTCCATGATTGGTGGACTCCATAGGCCGGTCCGCACAATGTTCCGTGAGAGACAACCTATATGTTAATTTTAAACGCGGTTTAATTTGACCCTTATCTTATTAAAAGCAAATATTTATTTAAAAGATATTCAAGAATTAAGAAAATATAAATCACAGTTTTTTATTGCTTTTAAGGTGCTATGGTTGTATTAGAATGAAGTTATTCCAATAAATTTCAGACCTCTTTGCTTATTTTATATTGAATCTTTTAAAAAATCGATAATAAAGTATATCCGGTTGAATGATTGTTAAAAAGGTGAGCAAGGAAGTATATAAGTTTGAAATATAAATGGGTTACACCTTTTCATGATTTGATTTACTAATATAATGAGTAATGGCTGAGAAAGACCTAAAACACTTATATTAAACAGAAACCCACATGTATATCGGGCCAGATGGCTTAGTTTTTTTTTTGTTTTTTTTTTTTTTTTTCCCCTAAAGGGATGGCTTAGTTTTAGACATAGTTTTAAAAATAAAGTAACTCAGATGAGTTGCAAAACTGTAAAGTTTTATACAGCCTACCAGACCATTGAACTTCTTTTTGGTTTTGTCCACTTTCCTTTGACTGGAGACTTGTGGTGGCCGCCACGACCTGCAAAGTGCAGACACGCATAATTCCGAATAAGCACAAAGAAGTTGTGGGTTGGTGGCTTTTGGTGCGGAGTTTGGTAAGGGTAGGAATAATGATATTTTAAGAAGAAAGTGCAGATTACATCCGATTTCTGTATAGACAAATCCAAACTTTAAGTTTCTAATCTATACTTATTGCCAATTCTCGGTGACATCTCTTTTTTGCATGTTTTAATCCAGGGACTACAAATGCATACTTTAATCTTCATGGACACTTATTTCTGTTCAATTCTCAAAAATAGTAAATTAATATAGATTTGGACATTATTCATCGTTGGATAAGTTTCAATAGATATGTTTCTTCTAATTCTTTAAACTCTTAGGAGTGTCAATGCCCCTCTCAAAAATCTGTCGTCTTTTCTAACATAAGCAATAGAAAAATTTCTCGCAGGAGAGCTCATTTGGACTATCCCCAAAGGCAGAGCCCTCCTGAATTTCAGAAGCTCATCCATGACAATTGGGACTGATTCAAATATACTGTAGAGCATGAGAGCCCAGAAGAAAATTGTCCCAAAACGATAGGGGTGAAGATTTTGGTCTTCCCATGATATGATAAGGTGCCATCTTACCACACTACAAGCAAGCATTTAGAATTAACAGTTTTAATAGTCAAATGCCTATGGAAACTGACCCTCCTTATATTTTTTGCCTTTTTTAAAGTTTGTAGGTGAACTCTCCTAAATCCATTATTCAAAAGGTTAATCGGACCGACGTCACAGTTTTGAACTGGTGTACCAACTCTCAAGTATCAGTTTCAGACCTTAAGAATTCCAAGGTGGGCCCACGTCGTTGGTGCACCAAACACGTGGGCCCCATGTTAGGTAGACCTTGCTTACAACAAAAATACGATTGGTCCAAGTGCATTAGACAAAGCAAACAAGTCACTGAAGTTGTGGTTTCATTTACAGAATTCTCTTTTTTAGCTTTTGACTCGGTGTTGATTCGGCGCAGCGTTTAAATCTCCACGACTTCCCACGGATCTTTTGCTTTGATGTAAACGTGCAACTACTCTCTCTTTTCTGTTCTGAACAGGTTGAGGTTTGGTAATGGAAGAAGTATCAAAAATACCCTCAACAACCCCAAAATGAGAGGATTCATCGATTCACTCTCTCTCTCTCTCTCTCTCTCTCTCCAAGATGCTTGGGCGTCCATTGTGACAGCGAGTGTTCTGACCAAGCAAGAGAACCTCGTCAGCTAAAAGGGCAGTGGGTGATGAGAGGTTTTAGGACTAATGCCTCAGATGGATGGCAATTGGTGAGTTAGATTCCCCCACCCAACTGTAACATGGGTGTGTTTGGAAGGAGGGGTTTCATGGTAGGTATGGTTCAAAGAGTTTTGATTAAGGTTAGGTTCAGAGTGGATTCAGGTCTTGAATGCCCGACCAACTCTACTATGGCCATGACTAGTTCACATAACTACAGGTTAAGCTTTAGACATGAAAAGAATTTTGCTTCTTAAATATAAAGCAGTGTTTTTATAACCTTTATCAAATCCATCCATCATAGGGTAATTTGGCTCTGATATTTTTTTAAACCCATCACATGGTAGACCGGATACAGGTCAGGATAGGTGTGAGTGGAGTGGATATGTTTGGGCCCTATTTATTTGGCAGAATTTAAGAAGTAGTTCGTGTTTTTGAGAATATATAGACAATGCTGGGATGGTTGTTTCTTTGGCGTTTCAAAATTACATTATATTTTTGTTAGAATTTTGAATTTCCACCGCAAGAAGAAGCCACTTGCATCATTTGAAATTTCCAAATTCCAACAACCTTAACGCATTTCATTCTAAAGGCTATATCCAAGAGGAAGATTCAGGGATTCACCACTGCAGACAAATTTTGGTAAAAGACTGAGCCTTTATCTCTATTCATACTTGATCGGTGAATGGAAGGCATAAATTAAAAGAACCCCCTCTTGTTTCGCACATTGCTCATAAATATAAATCAATTTAAGGCCCCCACCGCACAACCCTCTTTACTAGAACTTGATTGCTGCAATTCCCAATTTGATATGACCAGGATTGGTTACTGTACGTATAAGTTAAAGGCCAAACAGTACGGACAGTACCACACTGACAACAGAATGAGATAATTTTATGGTCTAGTGCAAGCAACGATAAATGGAGACGTGACTCAATGTCTAATATTGATGGGCGCTTGCTATCCGATCAGCACTGTCCTTCAAAGGAAAGAACATTACATGTGGAGCTGTCAAAGTCTTTCCTTCCGCTGGATCTTTCCCCACACCTGGTCGTGGACTGTTTGAGGGCCTTCACAAATGGAATTGGGTGAAAATAGAAATTATTTTTAAAAAAGAATAAAATATAAATGGATTACGGTGATATTTTATTTTTAGTTATATATAATGGATTTTTTTTTAATTTTTATATTGATTGTAAAGTTTTTTTGTATTTTAATAGAAAAATGAAGGTACATTTTGACTCTTTTTTAAAAATTATAGTGAGAAATTTGAATTAAAATACTTTTAGTGGAACTTTTTTTTTATAAATAGTGGCTTTACCTCACTTGACTCTATTAATAGAATTTGCTGATGTCAAATTATGAAAAAAGTAAAAGTAAAGCATATTAAAGTAAATGTAGAGATTTCGTAAATCCTTTTCTTGATAGTATCAGTATGAGATAAAGTACGGCAAAGAGAAATAATAGATTTTTAAAATAAAAAAAAAACTGTCATAAATTTTTACTACACCACCCTTTATAATCCTTGTTTATGATAATAAAAAGAAAGAGTCTTGTGAAAGAGCAAATAGTAGGTGGTGTCATAATAAGTAATTTACTCTCCCACTTCACTTCTCTCACCCAACAAATGGTAAAGTAAAAGGAAACTGTCATATCACACTCTGACTTTACTCCTCCTTGTGCTAAATAAATGGGCTGGCACAAATTATGAAGAAGAGAAAATAAAAGAATCTATATTAATTATATATGAATGATAGGTAAGGAAATCTTTCTTTCTTAAGAATCTTCGATTCCACGTCGGTAACACAAATCAGTGAGTATATTTGCTAGATAAAAGAGTATTAGTCTAATTTCACTAGTTAAGAGCAACTAGCATATTTGCTAGTTTCTTTTAGGGAAAAAAAGGAGGTTTGTTAGTTTATCCTTCAATTGCATGATAATAAACCCAATATATCCTATATCTAAATTAATAAATCAAATCCCACCCCTATGAAATTGCATGACCTTGATGCATAAGAGTGCTTGAGCAAAGTGTTTGTTGATACAACACAAAACTGGTGGTGCACTCTAAAGAGTAAAAAAGGGAAAAATAGGTGTGTTAAGGCCTAACTCTTTTTTACCATGTTTGGAACTCAAACTCAAACATTCTTATTCACACGCCCATGTCCCTAACCAATTGAGTCGTGGTTAGAGAGGGCCAAACTTTAATATTGTTGGAATATTGTAGATTGAAGTCATAATCATATAGATGTTAGATCATTTTACTTGTCCAGCTTAGAAACTTATGCATATATAGACAATATGGGAAAAGATCACGAAAAATATCTCATTTTACATAACTTTGTCTAGCATTAAATGCGTGAAAGAAAAGTGAAATATAAGAAGCCAGGAAAGAGTGGTTTCCAAATAATTATGCATAGGCAAGGATTGTACCAATTGAGCAATCATTAATAACTTAGTTTTGCCTATTGAGTCTAAATCAATGTCCATAGTCTTCTCTTCTCAATCATCCATTTGTTGTCTATCATTTATTTAGTCAAAATCATTTCCAACAATATTTTTCCAATATAATATCATCTAAGATAGATATCCAAAAGCATTCAATGTCTTTTTATTTTTCTTATTTTATTCGGATCCTCTAATGCTTCACTTCACCATCCATTTCATGATTTTTTTTATTAACGTCAATATCGCTTTAAAAGAATAAGTTAACTAACATAAATCAGGAAAATAAAAAAAGTGCAAATTCTTTTCGTTTCTTTTCCTTTTTTTTCACTTTTCTTTATAGTTTTTCCATGATTTTGAAAAAAGTGAAAAACAAAAGGAGCAGATTCAATAAATAAAAAGAAAACACAAGGCCAATCTCCATACAAGTGTGGGTAGCTTACTATATATTCTGAGATGGATATACATATGTTTCACTATGGACCCATTCAAACTCAATCCTTTCTGTTATGGCTGCAACTTTGGTTGGCTCAACTCTAATCAAATTGACTCGAGGTTAGGCAAATTCCAGTCAAGCTCATATCAGAAAAATATAATCTCATTGGTTGTGAGTCTAGCTTGAGATAAAGACTCACTCATCGTCCCAACCGTCCCTGATGTTTGTATGTACTAAAGATATATAATGGTCTGTAATATTGTGTATTTGTAGCAAGAAAATGTAGTGTTTCCTCCATTTGTAATTCATTCTAACTTGAAAAGAGACTCAAGGTCATGCACTCTTGCTTTTATAAATGACTTTGTATTTCTAACAAGCTATCGTGTAATCTAAGATCTTTTCTTCTTTATCCTATTGTTGGTTTCTCTCATCTTTTACGAAAAGAACAATGGAAAATCCAAGATTTAGAAAAAAAAAAAAAAAGTGTTGAAGGAAAAACTATCTAATGAAGATAAATCAAGCGCCATTAAAGACTGTAGAAGTACTTCTTTCTCTCTCCCTCCCTTGTCGGTTCAACAATTTCATATGAAAACATTGATACATTATCACTTCTTAATCACCAATGGCGAAATGATACATACAATTTTTGTATTTACACTTTGAGTTTTGCATGTTTATTTGGAGATATAGATAGAACTTTTTCAAGTTAAGGGATTACTTATTTATATGGAATCAATCAGCTATGATTTCACGGTGAAATAGGTTGTCATAAAAGATTATAAAAAAAAAAAGGTGAGAGATGAAGGTTATAAGATGGAGATATATATGGGTCATAACTTTTCTAGTATTTGATTCTCCAGAGTAATGTTGGATGTTCAATCTTAATCTCCCTTAATTTATTTTCCATCAAAGAAAAGATTATTTGATGATCATTTACGTATCTTTATCTTTGTTTCTTCATTTTAACCATTTTTATAATACATTTCTTAGAATCCATTTTTATCCGATTCCATGCAAACTAACACGCCTTTTTAAGGATTTAAAATTGTAGAGATAAAACCCCAAAAAAAAGAAGCTAACCCTAGGTCGAACCCAACCCAACCCAGCCCAAGTTACAGCCGAACAACCACAAGGGCAACAAAGTAATTTTACCTCCACCAAACCTTTATAAATTGCCACCTCTTCCCCTCCCAGCCACCCCTGCAACTCCCCACTAGATCCACACAGGAGAGAAATCTCTCCTCTTTTCCCATTTTGCCCTTCTCCTTCTTCCTCCTCTTTCTCCTCCTCTGCTCCATGGATCCAGTCGATGTGTGGGGCAACACCCCTCTGAAATCAGCCGACGAAGAGATCTTCGACCTCATCGAGAAGGAGAAGCGCCGCCAATGCCGCGGCATCGAGCTCATCGCTTCCGAGAACTTCACCTCCTTCGCCGTCATCGAAGCGCTCGGCAGCCCCCTCACCAACAAGTACTCCGAGGGCATGCCCGGCAACCGCTACTACGGCGGCAACGAGTTCATCGACCAGATCGAGAACCTCTGCCGCGACCGCGCCCTCACCGCCTTCCGCCTCGACCCCGCCTCATGGGGCGTCAACGTCCAGCCCTACTCCGGCAGCCCCGCCAACTTCGCCGCTTACACCGCCCTCCTCAACCCCCATGACCGCATCATGGGCCTAGATCTGCCCTCCGGCGGCCACCTCACCCATGGGTACTACACCTCCGGAGGGAAGAAGATCTCCGCCACTTCAATCTACTTTGAGAGCTTGCCTTATAAGGTGAATTCTACAACTGGGTATATTGATTATGATAAGTTGGAGGAGAAGGCTTTGGATTTCAGGCCGAAGCTGATCATTTGCGGCGGGAGCGCGTACCCGAGGGACTGGGATTACGCGCGGTTAAGGGCGGTGGCTGATAAGTGTGGGGCGCTGCTGCTCTGCGACATGGCGCACATCAGCGGGCTCGTCGCCGCGCAGGTATAAGATTTTGGGGTGATGTGTTTTTTGTTTCGGTTTGGAAATCTGGATCTGGGGTTTAATAGGTTTGCTCTGTTTTGTGTGATTCTGCATTTCTTCGTTTAATTGATTAGGGTTTTTTGCTTTGGGTTTGATTTGAGCATTATATGGGCTGGGTTTTCTGTGTCTTGTTTTCATTTTGTGTAAGATCTGGATCTGGGTTTTAAAGGGTTTGTTCTGATTTGAGTGATTCAGCATTTTTTCTTCAATTAGGGTTTCTGATTTTGTCATCTGGGTTTTGCTGGGTTTGATTTCAATCTATTTCTGATCTGGGTTTGTATTCATTTGTTTGTATGCCTGTTTTCATTTGTTTTGAAGATCTCGATATGGGTTTTGATGGTTTTTTTCCTTCAACTATTGTGTAGTTTTGTTGTCTGGGTTTTGCTGGGTTTCTATTAATTTTTATGATCTTGATTTTTTTATTATTTCAATGTTTTCTTATTGGTGATAAGGATCTGGTTTTGATTGTGTTTGTTTTGTCTTGATTGTTGAGCTACCATTGCTGACATGGATGACTGAGTGAGGCATTGAAGGATGTGGTGTGAATGTGATTTAAATCTAGATCTAGGCTTATGGCCTTCTTCTCTTAGAAAGAAAAAAAAAACCGGTGCTAGTAGTTTTGAAGATCTGGATATTAAGTGTACAAGTAGTTTTGAAGATCTGGATATTTGGCCTTTAGTGTACAAGTAGTAGTTTTGAAGATCTGGATGTTTGGCCTTTAGTGTACAAGTGGCCCCATTTTTCCTTGATATTGATCTGGGTTAGATCTTTCATTCTTGTGGGCCAATCTCGAAGAGCAGCTGATCTCACCCATCCAATTTGAGTTCTTTCCCCACTTTATATTCCAGCTGTCATTATTGGATGGCTAAGATTGTTGATTATTAGATTTTTTTTTTTCATCATAGATTAATTATGATAGGCCCATTCATTGAATTACTCGGTTCACTTAAAGGTGGTCCACATTAAGTTCTTTAAGGAACATGATTAATTGCCTTTTGTTTCAGAAAATGATTGGATTTCTTATTTATTTATTTATTTATCATACTTGATTTGTGTAGATCTGATTGGAAGTATTGGGTATTGATTTGAGATCCATTGATGATTGTGCATTGTGGTACTAGTTCATCTGATTGATGTAGATCTTGTTGGGATTGATGAATTCCTATTTGATAACATGAATAATGAATGGACCACTTCAGAAAAAATAATAATAATGTCGCACCATATAAAGGTTTAGAAGGATCATAAGGTGAGGGGGAGTTGGCATTTTTGCTGATCAATGTGTTTGCTTCAAATAAATTTGACTCCCAAGTAATGGACTTGGCCCTAGTATCCAAAAGGGCCAACTCGGAGGCATTTAGCTTTTCTCACAATGCATGGTAAACTAGCAAAGTGATCTTTATCTTTGACTAGTGGTGTGAATTTATAGATCAACCTCATCTGGGTAGTAGACAACTGCCTTTACCTGCTTATTGAAGCTAGATCTGCAGGTAGAGTTGCACCTTTCTTGTGAATGCTTCTCACAATCAGTAGAAGCTCTTTTATGAAGTCAGTGGCCCTTAACAGCTGCTGCTTAATACATTGCATCCATAGTTCTTTTGATATCTGTAGCCTTGCTATGTCCTTTTTTTTTCACAGTTATATGGCAGACTGTCAGTTCATCTAAGTTTGTTAATTTGAAACTTTTACTGGGGTTTTGTCATCAGGAAGCTGCAAACCCATTCGAGTTCTGTGATATTGTCACAACCACTACCCACAAGAGTCTGAGAGGGCCAAGGGCTGGTATGATCTTCTACAGGAAGGGTCCTAAGCCACCCAAGAAGGGCCAACCAGAGGGTGCTGTGTATGAATTTGAGGACAAGATTAACTTTGCTGTCTTTCCATCACTACAAGGCGGTCCTCACAATCACCAGATTGCTGCATTGGCTGTCGCCCTGAAACAGGCCATGTCTCCTGGGTTCAAGGTGTATGCGAAGCAGGTCAGGGCCAATGCTGTTGCCCTTGGGAACTATCTGATGAACAAAGGATACAAGCTTGTCACTGATGGAACTGAGAACCACCTTGTTCTATGGGACCTTCGACCTCTCGGCTTGACTGGTAATTTATTTCTGTATATGCTTCTTGGTTTTCTTTGTTCTACTATTGATCTCATAGCCATAGGCATCTCACTTCTTTTCTTTTTTTTGGTTTTTTGGTTTTTTGTTTGAATGGTCTGTTTTAAACTTATTTTCCTTCCCCAATTGTATATTTGCAGGCAATAAAGTTGAGAAGCTATGCGATTTGTGCAACATCACAGTAAATAAGAATGCAGTTTTTGGAGACAGCAGTGCACTGGCCCCTGGAGGCGTTCGAATTGGTACAGTTTGTTTCTTCTATAGATGTTCTTTTTTTTTATGCAATTTTGTTTTCCTGGCTACGGTCGATCATACCATTTTTTTATGGTCGATCCATCATCCATACCTTTACCAGTTGCATGGTATGCTTATGCATTCTTCTTTCAGGATTGCATTTGGATCTCGGGTCAGGTGGAATGGGACCAAATCAGGTTCAGGTCACAGGATTCAAATAAAGGGCCCCAAACCGAGACCTGAACTTAAAAAAAAAAAAAAAAAAAAAAAACACTGGGATCCAGTCACTGGGGACCTCCATTTTTAGGCATGAAGTAGGTAGCCTGCTGTACTTTGAGCAGCTATATATGCATAATATACATAATAAGCAGTTTAGATAAACATGATATATAATACATTGCTATAGCATCATATATTGGGAGTCCTTGGGTACGAAACCCATGGATCCAAACCCCGACCCAAACTAAAAAAATGGGTCCAATGTTGAACCTATAATTTTTCTCAATTCAGGTCGCATGCGGGTACGTGGGGACCCATTTTCATCCCTAATACCTAGCCGTCAATTCTGCATTCTTTTTTAGGTGGTATAGAAATTATCAATTACGTTGGGTAAGGTGCTGTTTTTCAAAATTTCCCACCTTAAGTCAACGTTGCAGGAAATGACAATTTGATTTGCAGTGGGAAAGGAAGAAAAACATGATCTCACTTAATGCGGTTTCTACTTCCGTCACCTCATCACATATTTAGATCTATTATGGAAACATAGGAAATAAGAATTGACTTTTCATTTCCATGTGTTTTCACCATCCAGCTCCGCAAAAAAGGGTCTAACTACTGCTCCACCATGATATAGCAAACATTTGCAATTTGGGGTACATTTAAATAGCGCCCATGATTTTTTTTGTTAAAAAAATGATTGAACTTAAAACATTTATTTGCATTAATATGCCTCCCGTTTTTACAAGTTCAAATTAGTCTTCTGCCATTGGAAAGGATTGGTAGTCGCTGGACTCTCTTTTATGGAATGTGAGTGGACCATCCCATGTAATGCATGGTTTTATGATTGCATAACCAACTGAAGTCCTATAGCACTAGTCTGTGGGCTCTAAATAAGTTCATTCTCTTTCTGCTATGTATGGATGAAAAGACATTTAACCCTTTTTGTCAAACACGGGTATGTTATGATTCCCTTGCCCTTGGAAGATTATTGCTGTCATCACTACAACCCGTGTTACCACAACCCCACATCAAGAATTCTCTGATCTGTTTGGGTTTTGACTGGCTATTATTTTGCAGGTACCCCTGCAATGACTTCAAGGGGTCTAGTTGAGAAAGATTTTGAGCAGATTGCAGAATTCCTTCACCAGGCAGTGACCATCACCCTAAGCATTCAGAAGGAACACGGCAAGCTCCTGAAGGACTTCAACAAGGGTCTGGTCAACAACCAGGATATTGAAAATCTTAAGGTAGCTGTTGAGAAGTTTTCAGGATCATTTGAGATGCCTGGCTTCCAAATGTCTGAGATGAAGTACCAGGATTAAAAAGAAATATCCTTATAACTTTGTTGTTACTAGTGGTGCTTGCTTTCCTGGTCCATGGCCTACAAAGTTTTAGCTACAACTTCCATCTCTGCCTGCGCGCTTTCTTTTCTTTTTCCTTTTTTTTCTTACAGTTTATCTTTGTAATTGTTTGAATGCGGTCTTCTTCATAATGTAAAATTCTCCATGATTTGGAATAGAATCTTGGGAATTTTTTTTTGGTTCCATTCATGTCACTCCTTTGTTTTAATGCTTCTTCATATGCCAAATGAGATTGTGATTTTGAATTTTTTATGCTTCCACGGACTCCTGAAATGTGACGGGGAGTCAAATTACTGTGAACTTTTGCTATTGGTTTTCCTTTTCTGATCAAAGGTCGTGGGCCGCATAGAGAGGGCGCTCGACTGCACTGCATTTATATTATACTCCCGCCCGCCCGTAGGAAAAGATTTCTCTACCGATGTAGTGTGAATGCTGTTAAAATGATTTGTGTCATTTTTAACCCGGCGGAGCTACTAGTAGAGTAGTTGTAGAAGTTGTGATAATGGTGGTAATTTGTTTGTTAGTGATCGGTCGTGGTTAACCCGGGTTAGTTACTACTTACTAGCCTCATTTACACGAATAAAAAAAAAATGGCCCAATGGAAAAATGAAAGAGAATATAAGTTGATAACACCCAGGATAGCCTAGCCTTTATTTCTCTTCGGTGGAACCTTGCTGAGCTTCATTTGAAATCAGAGCACGTTACCCGATACACAAATCTGTTACTCTCCCTAATCCTAATCCTAACCCCTATGGCTGGGTCTGGGTACCAAAAGCTAATTATTATGCTTTGATTGATTGAAATGCTGAATGAAAAAGCTCTATGGCTGTGTCTGGGTACCAAAAACCAATTATGCTTTGATTGATTGAAATGCTGAATGAAAGCTGGGTCTGGGTACCAGAAAAAACATAATTCTTGCTTTCATTGAGATTTGAACTCAAGACCTCCCGCTTACTAAACGGGTGCTCTAACCAACTGAGCTATGAAAGCTTTGGTGTTACTTCTTTGTCACGTTTAATGATAAATCATCTCTTGTCTATTTGTGCTTCCACTCCCTAAACTTCATTATTAAACAGGTCTAAAAGAGGGCCCATGCCAAGATGTTTAAGGCCAGAACCCTCAACTGACCAAGTAATTTGTAGGTCCAGTACATCCCTAGGTAGAGCAGTATTGGAGTCCAGCTTCATTGTTTTACTTTTTCCATGCTTTCTAAAAGGCGGGTGCATCTTGGGCTAGCAGGCCTCCAGAAGTGTCTTTACTTATGCATTTTACATTTATAAGGCGTGATCATGGAGATATCATGCACTATAAATTTCAATTGGTCTCAGGTTTAGGACTACCAACATACAAGTTGGTCTGTGCTTGGGCTTGGTCAAGACATCCCCGGCTGACCCAAGTTGTTTGCCCAAATAGAATTTAGGCCAACATACTTTGAACCAGGGTATCTTTCCCAATTGAACCTATTGATCAATGGTCAATATCTCACACAAATTGAAACGTGTCGTATAAGGTGTTATTCATATCAACTAAATATCAATCACTTTTTTTTAAGTGAAAATAATACCATAATTTTGTAATCAGTCAAGGTGCTCTGATGTAGGGGGAGAGTCCAATCTCAAAGCATGAGTTGTACAAGGATGGGACCATCTTATGAAGCCATTAAATCCATAAATGGTAAGACCATTTCCAGTGTGATCCCAAGAGTTCATAACTTCATATGGGCTCACACCATAGATGAGGGACTCCTAGAAAATATCAGACATTAGAACTAACAACACCCCTTTTTCTCCTAATTCAAACTTTCCTCTGTTTATTCATTTTCAGGCCACAACTTGAAAGTCTGTGATCTTCCAATCAGTCGCAGGTCCAAGAAACCAACAACCTTTCTAGGCTCGCCACATTCATTTGCACGGATCTCAGATAATGGTCTACATATATTAAGAAATTTGGAATAGGTACATGTGGAGCCCACTATCAGTGATAGAATATGTAGCCACATTTTTGTTGGTAGTTCCTATTCTCCTTGATTTGAAGAGGGTTTTATAGATTGTTATAGAAAATGTAAGATTTGGCTGAGATGCACAAGTATCTAAAGGTGGCTACAACTGAAAAGAAAATGAAATATTGTCATCTGAGATGGTTTGGAGATGCTTATATAAGATGAAATAGCCCCAGTATGAAGACTTAATATGTTATAAGGAACTAGGAAAAGGGAGAGACAGATAAAGACTTGAAATAACATTCTGGAATTGGCTTGTGGATAGACAGAGAGCATGGATTTAAATAGGGATTAGAGAAAAGTAGAATCAAGGAGCTGATGCAGATAGATGGGGTATGGCATCAATGCTGACGTTGACAATAATCTAACTGAACAAGTGATTTATCTAACTGTCTAATAGTTTTGACTTCCACTCCAAATAATTCTACTTGACTCTGATATTTTGCAGATTGAAGGCACACGTGGCTTTGGCCTTGCAAAACTCGTTTGTGTAAAAAAACCATATACGGGCAGTGATAATTGTTCTGTAGGAACCAAGGGGTTTCTATAAAGAGTAGAATGGAGTAAAAAAGAAAAAATAAATGTGTTTGGTCCCTAGTACAACCCTCGTGTGCATCCGTAGTGGAGTGATGCTCGAATGCATTCCTAACATAACCAACAGACCAAAAAACCATTGTTGTGCCGTTTCCCATCACCAATTGATTTTGGAATAAGTGAGCTCAATGGGGTCTAAGATCCTCCAAACTGATGTATCAAATTTATGTAGTCCCTGACTTTGCCTTCTTCACTTTTACAGACAGCTCTTATCACTTGATTCCAACCTGTTAAAGGGATAATTTCGGTACAAGGGTGTGCCTTTGGTGTTCACAAGGGTTCTAGATCATCTAAACAAACTGATAGACAGCAGAATTTGTGTTTATTATTGATAAAGATTAAATAACCATTATAAATGTACACGAGCTCACTCAAACCATAATCAAAACACTCCCATACAACAGCCAATGTTGTTTTAGAATGGTTGGGCTTGTTTGTGGGTCTAAAGTATATTGCATAATACAACAATAAAAGCTCACAGCTCGAACCTGCTGAACTTACTAATTTGTGTCCAAACATTTTCATGATGCTTGATCCCCCATGGTTGTTATTGCAGTACCATCTTCTGATGCAGGCTGGGGCGCACTTTGTTGCTGCTGTTGTTCAATCTCTGGATTGTCAGGCCATGTCTACCCAGAATCATGAAAGAGGTATGATTTCAAGTGCTACAACTCAAATTCAAATATTAGACCTCAGCTAATTCCATAGACTTCGATGGTGGCGTGGACAGGTTATATTCGCTCCTCACTCTAGCCGTCTGCTCCAAACAACAAATCAAAATGTTATTAACAAGTTTGCATAATTTCAACATCTCAGTAGGGGAAAAAAACAGGGATGCTATGTAGATGTGACTCAGACCATGTTGCTAACTGTGTTCTTCCAAGCTTTATCAAGCTCATCGAAGACTACATGTATAGTTGGACGCCCTTTGCTTGATTTAGCAACACATAAGACTGCAACGTGCAAGATTGCTTTGAAGTCATCTACATTGAGGTTTCCGTTCAGTCGTGGGTCTTCAAAATCGGAGAGTGGGCGTTTTTCCAAAATCACATCTTTTGCCTGAAGAGTCACAGGCAACATTTTAGCTCCAATGGGTGACAGATGCATGAATCTAAGGACATGGATGTTCATACACACCTTCCTTGTCAAATGATCCCGTGCATCAAGATCCAACTCTATAACTCTCTTTCCTGATAGAATCTGCAAAGCGACAATGCCAAAGCTATAGACGTCGCTAGCACAAGTAAGCTTAGCATTGGTCATATACTCTGGGTCCATGTAGCCTAGGGTCCCTCTCACATCTGTGAATACTTTGCTTTCCTCCATTCCTAGTAATTTGGCCAGTCCAAAATCTGAAAGCTTGGGATCCATGTTCTCTGTTAGCAGAATATTTGTAAGCTGCATAAAAACATAACAAATCATATCAAATCAGTACGTGCTTGAAGAACAAAAAGAAAAAAAAATGAAAATAGCAGACACACTAGGCCTTGGTGGAGGCCGCCAATACATTTGACATTGTGCATGGGACCATTGATAAACCATAGAACTCTTGAATTTATTTGAGAGAACCGAATCACACAGTGCCTCATTTGCAACATCTACTTGTTTCAAGTGGGTGACTACGGACATTCTCAAGCGAAACCTGGTCGAGACAATCCCATGATTCCTATTCATTCTGCGATGTTGAATTCCATTGCAAAAATTGTATGATGGTTTTTGGAGAAATATAGTATAATTCAAGAAGTTGATGCTGCTACCATAGCAGTACTAATAATAGGAATTCATGAATTTTCATTTTCTTGCCTTGATGTCTCTATGAACAATGTGACCATCCGGGTAACTATGGAGGAAACGGAGTGCAAGTGCGCAATCCCTCAAGATCTTGACTCTTTTATCCCATGAAAGAACACTGTCACTCCCTGTGACATATTTTCATGTACTAGAGTCAGAAATGTTGTGGAGAATAACTACCAATGGAATGTCAGTTAATGTGAAAATGTAGGGACTTACTTAAAAGATGTTGGGCTAGATTCCCATATGGGCAATACTCATAGACCAAGTACTGCTCTCCATCTTCCACACAGCAACCGAAGAGACAAACCAGGTTGGGATGTCGAATCCTTGAGAGACCGTCAACTTCTCTTGTGAATGTATCAGCCTTGCTGCTCTTGTAGATGTGCTTTATTGCCACAAGCTGCCCGCTGGGAAGGACGCCTTTGTACACTCGACCAGCGCTTCCCGCTCCCAAACTTACCTTATGGGTGCTAAAACTCATGGCATTTTCAATCTCCGCTTTCGAAAATCTATATAGACCTGACCATGTAGTTACACCACCTTTGTAGATTCACAACAGGTTGATGCAGAGGCAACATGTTAGTGTACTGATCACCATAGTAGGCATATATCTAATTTATCTCAACAATACTGTAAACAACTACCTTCAGGGGGTCTTGCAGGCTTTTTCTTCTTGGTCACATATTTAATGAGCACGACGACCAGCGCCAATCCAAAAATTAAGATCAAGATCGCTAACAGAGCTTTCGCCAACGTATCTAACAAATGAATGAGGTTAATGAGTAACCATTTCTACTGAACACAAATTTATCATCTAAACAAGTCTGACTGGGGCTCATATTATCTAAACCAAGCCATCCAATTGCACAAGAAGAGGGGGAAACAGGGGATGAGCCTTACATAAACATAACTATAGTGTATCGCAACCTGTTGGGCATGCCTGTTTCCCCCTCTTCTTGTGCAAACTATGTTTCTTGGAGAAAAAAAATAAACAAAGAATATCCTTTGGGCATGCCTGTTGATCCAGAGTATACAATCAACAGGTTGCTTTTTGGATGATTTCCTTGAACAGCAACAATCAGAAGTTCCTAACTATTCAAATATGTCTTGTACAATGAATCAATGACTGATTCGTGCACTTCATTTAGGGGCTAAGCATCAAATATGTCTTGTACAGTGAAACTTAGGTCCCAAAAGGTACTTCAGCCCAGGGGCAAATCTCTCATGCTTTGCGCCACCACGAACATGGCCCCATAAAGCCCCAAATGCTTCTTGAAACACTAATAGAACAAGATCCATTCTCTTCGATGAAACTACCAACAAGTATTGAAATTCAAGTAACTGCACTTACAAGATATTCTGAAGTAGTTATCATCTGTAGAAAAAAAAAAGATAACATTTAGGACAAAATCAGATAATGCTCTAATTGAAGGATATGTATATATAAATATATATATATATATATATGTATATATATATAGTTAGCTATGATAAAATGGAGGTGTCTTACCAACTATATCCGAAGCTGGCAAACACCTGAAAAAATCACTGACCCAAGTAGCATTATCAATCTTAGCTTCTGCAACCAAGATGACCAGTGCAACTCCACATATTGGCTTGTTGTACTGATCGTCCTCGTTAATTTGCAGCTGCCCCATGAGATAATTCCTCGTGCTATCAATCTCCTGAGTGCACTGCCTACATGTCTCATCGAATGATGGATGATCAAACTGAGAGCACTTACTGATAAGGTTCTGATATGGATATTGAGCTGCTAGGGTTGGTTTGATGAAAGTGGAGCAAGGAGTGATATCCTGATGCAGGTCCCCGAAACCGCACCAGTCGATGGATATGGGGTTCTTGTCTGGAACGGGCAGTTCACATTTGTGCCACTGGTCACTGGTGAGGAATATGGCACTGTCGTTTTGATCAGCATGGAGAGCCAGAGCTTGAGAGTAAGCGTTGAGAGCAGTTCGACAGCAGCGGTACGTGTTGATGATGCCCCACTGCTTGATTTTCTCATTGCTGCTTAGGCATTCTCCCTCTGGCTCATATGGGTAGTCCTTGAAGCTCAAGATGCAATCTGCAGGTGAGGATGGTGGAACATGGTTAGATGTTCTTGGGTTTAGTTGACTCAGATAAATCAGTGGGGTCATTCTCTGCATTATTTTTTTATTTTTATTTTTAACTCTGCCAGCTTAATCTAGGTTGAGAGCCCAGGCAAAGGGGAGGGTTGTCTCATGTTGACATTGAGCTTGAAACTTTTGTTACATCTAAGCCTGTGTTTGGCATCTCTATTTTTCAGTTTCTACTTGTCTAAAGTCTAAAGTGGATAAAGGTTGAAAAAATAAGCATAAATTCTGAGATGCTGTTCCATGAAGATCAAAAGATGTGCAACCTATCTGAGACATTGTTCCGTAAAGATAAAAAAAAGTGCAACTTATCGGAGGATTTAGCCCGCGATAGAATAGAGTGACTAAGTAGAAGTTCATGTAGGTGACCCCAAGGGCCAAGGATTTGATGATTATTTTTTTATTTTATTTTTATTTTTTTGTTGGGTTTCTCCTATAGGTGAGTCTGGAAAATTAATCTGGGCTGATTCATGGATGGGCCACACGCAAATACTATGCTGACTAGGAGTTTAAGATGTGGGAACAGTCGAAACACATTTCAGTTATTTTAAAGCAACCAGCAAGGGTTTGCTCCTGTTTGGACTTCAGACCCAGCAACTCAGCTGGGCTTGGCTGGGTCATACCTGGCTGGCCCAGGAAGACCGAGTCTCACAGCCATCAGGGAAGAGTCTGTAGATGGATGGGTAAAAGAAGTCCTGATTGTGAAATTTTCAGGCTTTGTCACATTAACAATGAGGTGAGAATGAGATAAATTGGTTGGTCCTGATTGTTCCGAACTGTCGATCTCAAGGGGATGAGCATTTTCCGATTAATTGTTCATATGAAGGGATATATTGAAGGGAAATATGAAGGACCAAAAGCTTTCCTAGTGCTGATTGATGTTCTTAAACCAGTGGTTACCTAGAGTGGGAACTTCCAGTGGGACAGTACCAAATACATCAAAGCTGCAATCACATGAGTAATGTATTCCGTAGGTTCCTTTTGAATGTATCTCTCTCTCTCACTCTCTCTCTCTCTCTCTCTCTCTCTCTCTCTCTCTCTCTCTCTCCTTTTATGATTGGAAGGCCTTTGGCCCCACATTTTTCTTTGTGAAATTGTCTACTCAGCCAGGACGATTTTTCTGCACTCTATATTATTTGATTGTAATATTTTATGACAATGGGATAATTAATCAACAATTCAACAAATAATTATGATATTAGTGAAGTCTTTGTTTAAAATTCTTATAAATTATAATAAAAAGGGGAGTCACAATTTAGGTTGGATTGAATTCTCAGACATCAAATCCCAAAATGAATTAAATAGGATATTCAAATTTCAGGAGGAGTTTGCAACATTCTGAGTACCAGCATTCCTAATTCTCTAAATTTCAACAAACATATGAATAATTTAAATTATTGCAACCAAATAGGCCCAAGACTACTACACAAGTAAGTGTTTCTATTGCACTATGACCAGGCTTGAATCTACTCCCTCTGTGGGGGATTGATACTTCCACTATGACCAGGCTCGAACCAATTGGCCGTCCCTGTGCTTGCAACAGCGATTAGGAAATCAAAATTCCCCCTATGAAGGGTGGTGGGAACACAAGTTCGAGCCATAATAATTATATAAAGCCATGTTATTGCTCTTCTTTAAAAAAATATATATTTTTTAAAGAAGTTTTCAAAAAATAAGAAATATGAAACGTGGTCCCGGGCTAGTTACAGACACCAACTCCCGTTTCCACCAACTTTAAATTTAGAGAGAGAGAGAGAGAAAGAGATACCGGAGGAGACGTTTTGGGACACAGTGGAGGTGATGACTTGCATGAAAAAACAAGAAAAGAGAAAGGTCCCAAGCTTGGAAATTTCCCTTGCTCTCAGCATTTTCAGGCTGCTTCAACAACAACAGTCATGCGTAATGCCGATGTGCCTACTTAAGAAAATGCCAACATCAAAGAAAAGAAGCATAGGGTTGTGATTCTGAGAGACACCCCAGAGACAAAAATGAGCATTTGAAAGAAGGAAGAAATAGCTCTTGGATTTCTGTAGCCGCATTGCAATTGTCGCCACAGCATTTGGATATACTCTTTTATACGCATGCTGTTACCAGCTTTGATGCTTTGTCATTGCCAACACCTTGTCGTGGGGCACTGTAATATAGATGGCGTATGAGTACGAGGCGTAAGTGCCAAAGTGATGTTACTACTTTCTAAGTTGTACCACCATGTCCATATTCATATCAAATCAACATAAGTGCCAAATTTTATTTTATTTAGGTACATACATATATATATATAGGGAAACATATATATATATATATATATATATACACTGCTGAATTGGTGATTTCACGTACATACAATACAATGAAACGAGGGTTGTGCTGTGCATCACTTTGTTTAATGGCTTGTCTTGTTTAGAAAGAGCAGGTTGATGCTGATAACAGAGGATCTGAATTCTTGAGTATAAAACGAAAGAGAAAAGGACAGCGTCATGTCGCTGTAAATGTCCCATCGTTATAAAACCGAGGATCTAAAAATTTCGCGACCCGCACAAGCTTTTTGTATTGTGCGTCTTCTACACCTCAGCTTAGAATTTGTGATATGAAACGCTTGGTTGTAGTTGAGGCAGATCGAATAGGGTATTGGCTTGACCCAACCTGAACTCATATTGTATGTGAATTAACCAAACTAAAACCCAACAATATATACGATCCAAACCCTAACAAATAGTAAATTCTCCGACAGAGTGCAATTTAGTTAAGTCAATGTTTTAATTAAATTGGAGATTGTGCAAAACTCCCACTATAAAAAATTGGCCAAAAAAAAAAGTCTCTCTTTTTGCAGTGATGTTTTTTTTTTCTTGGTTTGTTTTGCATTTTAAAATCCAAGCTCGAGCCAATGGACATGAGTAGCCTTAATCAGTCAAGCCATGCTGTTTGTTATTGGCCCGCCCCCGAGTTGCTTATCTAACAAAAACATCTCCATCGAAGTTGTGAGTCTTCTTTTTTTTTTTTTTTTTTTTTTTGGGATAACACCACTTCCAGCCCTTTGAACCAAAATAATTCTTACGGGCTCAGAAAAGAAAGCCGGATAAATTATGTATTTATAACATGAATATATAGAACCATAGTATTCATATCTTTCTCACTGGACGATCCATTCCAATGAATGACCTTTACAAAACATGAAACATGGTTCGGGTCTTAACATCAAAAACAGTAATAATATGTGTTCATTACATATACTAATTTCTCTGTTTTGGGCAAATACTTTGGATTAATAATGTATTAGATTCAGATGTATCATATCTCATCTCAATCGATGTTTCTTTTTTCATCCTTTCTTTAGCTCCTTGATAACCAAATGCTTCGATCTCTCATATCCATCCAATTTCTCTCTCGTTTAGTACAATAATAATTTAAAGAACACAAATAAAAATCAATGGAACTAACAAATCCTACATGTGCATGCACGGACTGGTTGAATATGCTATGAAACACTGATGAAGATGGATCGACCATGGTTTTTAGTTCGCTAGCCAGTGATAACAAGGGCAATATTAAAAACATTTCGATGCTAAGACTTATTACCCCCTCAACAATCACAAGCCCCAAATTGAAGTGGCATTATAATAACCCACAGATATTCAAGAAACCGTACAGAATATTAGCTTAATACCGACTTGCACAACGTCATTACATAAATTCGGGCAGACCCTCCCTGAGAAACACTGGTTAGAGACATGGTTGTGAATAAAATGCATGGGTTTGAATCCCCTTCGTATAAAGAAGGGGAAAAAATTCGTTGCCATCCCACACTGAGCAATATAAACTACCATCGCCGATTGGTAAATTGAGTGCATCAAAATTTGAATCCATATTATTCGCTGTTCCAAGTTTTTGGCAAAACCTACCACAGATACACTGCATCAGACAGCTACCCAATCATCACTATACTGATCATGGTTTTAACCAATGCCAAACCTTCTGACTCAAACCCTGGAACTTATTTATCAATAGAATAAAAAAAAATGGAACCTAAAATGTTTTAGAACCCACCCTAGCCACCTTTATATTCATTCCATTTCAGAAATTTTCTATAGAGGAGAAAAAAGGATAAGCAGACGGAGATATCAGTTATCAGACTGTCGAATCAGCCAACACAACAGATTGGGTCTTTGCTCATTTACTGTCAGGAGTCAGGACCATGTTCTAAATTCATATGCCTGATGAAGAGTCAGAAGCATATGCTTCACAATGGTTGTGGTAAAAGTCGCTTGCATTGAATAAATGAGCATCCTCAGAGACAACCCGTAAAATTGAAGCAATTAGGCATCTGTAAAACAAAAGATCACAACGCGAGAGCAATGCCAGTTCTGCACACTAGAAAAATAAATAATGTCATCACGCAGTCGTATCTCATTCAACAGGACATCTAAAAAATGCTAAATCACTATCTTGTGGAACATAGACCACAATGGCATAACAAGACCACTTAGCAAGTTCTACATAACCCACTGCAAAAAAACAAGTTCCACATAATCCACATAACCCATTGCAATTGCAAGTGGGCGAGTCTTAGGTACACAAAGGAACCCATAAACACCATCACTGTGCTACTACCAAACCTGAATGTGGTGGATAAGTACAAAAGCTGCCTGGCTTTACCATAAAAATTCCTCCATGAAAGTTGGAAGTTTTATCATTTCCCGCGTCCTGCTTGGGGCGCCCTGTAGCGCTCTCTATCTGAATCAATCCGACATCATGGCGAACTCACATGAAAACCCTCATCAATTTCACAATGCGTTTATTTCCAAATGGTTTCAGATTCCACCATCCTGGTTGTGCTAGCCAAGCAAGTCACTGAATAGGTTGGGGTTCTGACTAGTAGGCGTCACACCCACCTGCCTTGCCACTGCATCCTTTTGTAAGGAATCCCGGGGATTTGGGCCCTTCTTCACTGAAGGTATTTGAGCAACCATCTGAGAGCTTTTATTAGCATTGGTGGGTACCCCAGAATTGAGACTGGAAGAGTACATATCCGTGCCACTTGGCCCAGTAGAAGGCATTTCAGCATATAGTGTCTCCATGAGATCAGATGGCTTAGAAGCATTAGCTGAAACAGTACTCTCAGATGAGATGCCTTGAGTTGGACCAAGAAGTCCTTCCAGTTGCATAAAGGGGTCAACAGAAGGAGCAATTTCTGGAATTGGCCCACCCAAATCAAGTAGATCTGGAGGAGGTTGAAGAGGGGCAATCTTCTCTACAGTGACTTCGGTGGCAGTATTTGCTGTTGCTTCCCTTAACTTTTCTGCACTTGTGGGGCGAGTCCTTGCAGCCTTATGGCTTGACGTTGGTCTCTTATCATGTTTTGATGAGCCACCAAACAACGAAGCGGCCAGCTTCTGCTTTTCAGCAGAAACTTCAACATGTTGCTTCTTTGAATCATATGAAACAGCACGTGTCTGCGAACTCATTGTTTCAGGGCCATAGGTGATCCCATTTGTTGTTTTCTGGATTCCAGAAGTTGATGCTGATGGTGCAGAAGGCGAGGAATAAGTTGGCCTGCCCCACTTCTTTTGAACTCCTTCAAGTCGAAGTTTCACACCAGGTTCCACGGGTGCAATATCAGGGACAGGGGATGGCAAGGGAGCCTGATGGATTTCCTTAGCATAAGTTGACTCAGGTACTGGTACGAGATCAGTTGAAGAAATAAAGGAAGCAGGAGTCCTTGTTACCAAGGGAGGTGGTTTTGCAAGCTCATAGGCCTCAAACCTGAGACCATGAGTCAAAGCTCCTGGTTGGTCTTGACTTCTAAAATTGTTTACATTCAGCATTGCAGAACGCTCATTCTCAGGGATATAGGGTCTAGCTCCTTTTTCTAAGGATTGCTGCACAAAGTTGTTTACGAAGGATAGGCTTTTATCAACCTGAAGAGAGAGAAATAACATTAGCTTAAAAGCCTGATAAGTCTTGATAATGCATAAGCAGGTTCATCCAGGAAGAATGTTGGTCTAAAAGAACTGACAAACATTTTTTCCTGAAACAATAATGATAAATGATAAAAGTTATTGTCATTGGCCTTTGCTTCGCTGGTTAGGAATATTGTGTAGTGTGTGTGGGTGTTGGTGTGTACTTTTGGGTCTCTAGTAAAGCAGGAAAAAAATGACAATGTTGATCTTGGTCGTAGCAATAGCAAAGTAATAATGACGACAATCATCATGATGATTACAGTAATAGTATAGTAATAATGACGACAACAATGATGATGATTATGGTTATAGTAGTAGTAGTGATAATAATTTGGCATGGCACTTTTTGAGTTTCATACTTTAATTATAACACTATTCTCTTGAGGTTCTTATTTTAGATTTTAAAATCCAAATAATGCACAACTCAGCCTACTCACCATACTATCTTAACAATAACGGCAATAAGAATTGAACTATGCAAGAGTAATCAACAGCAACCTTACACCGTGATTTTGCAAGTGCTTTTCGTAGGATCTCTTTTAAGAGTAATCAAAATATCCAGCTCAGACATAATTTGACTCAGAATCATGAAAATTAGAACCCAATTTGGGGGTCCACGAAATACAAACCAATCTCAATATAATCTGTTTAAGTCCACTGAAAAATGTTGCCATATAGAATGTACAGGAATTTAAGATATAAAAGTATTGCATGGAGTGCTTGGTGAAAAACATAGACCAAAAATGTTGCATGAAGTACTTGGTAAAGAACATAGACCTCAAAGTTCCCAAGTGCAGTATATATTATACTCTGAGGTTGCATTTCACAGGCATTATGAAATATGTCATAAAATGAAGCTTCATGTAACATATTCCAGAACCCATATATAAGACAATGAAAAGCATAAAAACCTTTCACTTGCCAGAAGTGAACATGTTCAAGAATTAAAGACTGATAATAGAAAAAGGCAAGTACTGGCTGACCTCAATATCTTCACAGCTAGCATCTACCGGCATTATGCTCTCAACAGAATGAGAGTTTAAACCCAGCACTGCCTGAAGCTCATATGCGCGCTGCTGCAGGTCCGTTGAATGTGATGCCGATAGCTCATCAATTAAGGATTGACACTACAAGAAAAGAAAATTTGTCAATGCAAGAAATCTTCTGTAGGCACTAAACAGTGGAGATAGAATGAACATAATAAGTCAAAGTTACTTAGTAAGTTCATCACCAGTTAATAATTTAATGACATTGTTTGAACTATGCAGCAAGCATATGTCAATTGTGTTATCCCATGCTAAGCTGTGTATCCTTTGCCAGAAACCTAAGTTGCATGAGTATGGATGCGTGTAGGAATTCAACACCAGCACAAGGTGTTTGGTTTTAAACCATAGGATTCGTGGATTCAACGTACTACTAAAAAAAGTAAATAAATATTGTTTTAAATGAAAATAACATGAAAATAATAAGTCTTTAATCCAAATAATCAGGTAATAATCATATCAATATCTTACTTAAATTCCAAAAGAAGAAAAGGCATAACAGTATTTAATTGACTATAGAACAAACTTTCAATTTGCATTAGAAAAGTCCAATGCAGTGTCGTATCCGACACAGCTACACAGCTAATTCCAAAGAATACAAGCGACAAAGCCAAAAACAGAGGCAAAAGGGCAATGCGATACAAAGATTGTGTTTTGTCTGCAGTCTAGGGAGCTCAATAGGCCTTTTGCGCCTGTCTGTCTGCATTATAATACATAGGAGTTGAATTCATAGTGTGGTTGAAAATGAAGATTAAAGCTGAATCTCCAAAAATGAACATCAAATAGCATTTTCTTTTAGGGAAATAGAATCAAAAGAAGATGCTATTTGATGCTTCTTATTTTTTAAAATTCACCTTTGATCTTTAATTTTAACCTACCTTATGTATTCAATTCTTATGTATTTTAATGCAAAGAAACAGGGCATTTCTGTTTCACCAATAAAAGAGGATTGGAGTTCTTCTCCAGTTTGGGTCTTCGTTGCAGGAAAATTCTATCAATGTGCCGCTTCCACTTCCAATCCTGCTTCCCTAAGTTAAAAGTTACTAACATTTGATAAAAACAAATCAAAACCATCAAAGCATAAGACGTGTGTATGCTTGTGGGGCCCACATGGGGATGAGAGGGGGGAACACACACACACACCACCCCACCACCCTTTTCCCTTTTCTTCCTTTTTTCCCTCTCCTACCTACTTGTGTACAGTGACCACCACCCTTACCCTTTTCTTCCTTTTTTCCCTCTCCTACCTACCAGTGTAAACTGAAAGAAGGCACAGATGATCATCCTACACATTTGATCAATGCCGACAAGTTTTCACCGTCCAAGACATGCACACAGTCAATCCAACAGTCATATCCATTCAAATGGGTGCCAAACCCTGGTGACTATCAGGGGGTCCCAGATTTGCGGTCCACTCATACGGATCATCAGGTGGGCCTCACTAGCCTAAACTGCACCTGAGTTGATGAGTACATGAGCTTAGGAGAGGATAGACACACAAATACACACGTGTGAGAGGCAACTCTTTTGCCACCACATGGGCCCTACTACGATAATCCACCCCCCTAAACTCACTAACACCCAATGAGTTGGCACTCACCCTAATTTGACACTAATCTTAATTATGCTCACCATTGGATTAAATTTCATTAAAAATGTGGCTTAGAATCTGTTGAACTTCCTATATTGATACGGCCGTGATGATCTACGGTAGATGATTTTTTCCCAAAATCATATCCACAATGAGACCTTTCCATCACACTAGCCTTCCATGATTAGCGTGCATCCAAGTGGGTCCGATAAGGGACAGATTTTTAACTCTCATGCAATCCATGAGAGGTACCACTAAGCAGAACGTAATCCATATAAACTTAGTTGTATGGAATGAGGCCAGATACGTATTCAAGAAACTAGTGGAGGGTCAAGATTCTTAGCATGACCAGTTGAAGAATACATTTAGTTAAATGAATTGGTCATACGGTGCAACTAGACTGTGCAGAAGTGTTGAGACATATGCCTCAAGGCTCACTTTGGGACGAAATGGTCCCAACATGCTGCGGGGCTCTCCAAGGTTCTTAGAAGTGTTTTGAGGCTCACGAGACAAAGCATTCCCACAATGCCCCATGGCCTCAAGTCTGAGGCATAGCTTGCATTTGGAATGTTGTCACATTACACAAAATGAGGCAAATTTGGAGTGTATGCCCCAGATGAAGTGTGCAGCTCGGTCACAATTCATATTTGGGGACATAAAACTCATCGGCACATCTTGTTTTCAAGAAAACAGGAACTTAAAAGTGTTTTTTTTTTTAACTTAAAATGGATGTAATTAGAGTTGACTTGAATCAACCCTAATTAACTCTTGAAGAGCTAGTAAGAATGTAATTCGTTTCTATTCATTTCAATATAATTATAATTTATGTAATTATTTATTCACTAAAAAATGTGTACTCCTGAGGCTTACACCCCTCATGGTGAGAGGTTTACGCTCCATGCATTTGGCAATTGGAACTCCTCGCCTAAACATTGGATGAAACATTGCAAAATATGATCACAAACTCCCCTCCCAATTCAAGAGAGCCCTATGGCAGGAAATCAAAGGAGAGATTGCCACTTTAAAGCTCCACACTATTGCCGGAGCATATCAGATGGCTCTGAAGATGAAAGATAATTGCATAGGCCTGTGATCAAGAAGTTCAGAAATCAAGCTATTGGGGAGGCACCCCCAACCCTCCCCCAACCCACTGAGACAGCTACAGAAAACAAAATTCCCCCCGACAACCACCCGCCAACATAAAAGGGAAACACATATCAGACAGCAAGGAATGATGCAAGTGCGAAGAAAAATTCGATTCTGTCGACCTCTATGCATAGTTGACCACGACACGTATATCCCTAGTTAGATGAACAGAAATAAGATTTGTCAAGTGAACATTAAAAGCAACCAACCTCGGGCAGCAATTCCACTTTCCTTCCAGCTGAAATCTCGAAAGCACATATTTTCATAATAGCTGTTACTGCATATGCCTTCAAAAGGAGAAAAACAAAAAAATACTGAGTCCCAAAAAAATGGAAATTGATCATAGATATGTAAAAGAATCAAGAGAAATATATAGATAAAAGCTCCGCTCAGTACCATACATCCTCAATAAAAGACCACAGGGAAGAACATGGTACAAAATTATTAAAGCACAAGATATGCAGCAAAATCCCCAAACAAGTGTATATTTGCACACAACTACAACGTCAAAATACACCTTAACTCAGAAAAGATGGAGCGAAATTGCAACAAACCACAAGTCAGAAAAGATGGAGCAATTTACATGCACATTAGTTTTACCGCTTTTAGGACAAAGACACATGAGCAAAACTAAACATTCTTTTAAATAGTAGTAACAAATTTCCCCTTTAGGACAAATGCACATGCAGACAAGATAAAAGTACCACTTAATCATAAAATGTGTCCCCTCTTTTGGACTGAAGCCCAACATTCCATGAGGCACCAAATGACTACAGAAAAACCAAAAGATAATAAAACGTTTAGGAAAGTAAACCATGTGCATCTAATAAATGAACAATGAAGAAACAATCTGTTCATTGAATACTTAGGTGCCCAACATAGAAAATGAATATCAGTGAGTATGAAAGTTTCAGGATTTGAGTAAATCATGGTTACGATTTTTGTTAGATGCGCTCATCCAACAAAATACACTTCGAGGGTCAGGTCTAATAGTTTTCAAGTGATAAAACTGAAGATGTAGGTGTATTAACGAATAGATGGATTTGCACAAGAAGATCCAAGGAGCCAGTAGTTTCTTTTCCAAAAGTCTCTATCCATTTGTTCACAAGATATTAACACCTCATCCAAGGTTCTTATAAGATTTGGCTCAAAAGAAAAGATCTTAGAAGATCCTCCATAACACATAAGGTCTCATCTAAGGATAAAGCTCACCTTACACCACCAGAAAAAGTGCCCACACTCTAAGGATATAATGAGAATCGGTTTTGCTGGCAACACATCATTAAAAAAATGAGGATTTCTTTTTAGTCTGATATTTGACATGGCTACATAAAATTCTGTAAGGGTACCACATCCAAAGTTCTTAGAAGATTTGGCTCAAAAGAAAAGTTCTTAGAAGATCCTCCATAAAACACAAGGACTCTCTAAGGATATAGCTCACCTCCCACCACCCAAAAAAGCTCACACTCCAAAGATATAATGAGCATTTGTTTTGCCAGCAACGCATCATTCAAATAATGAGCATCTCTTTTTGGTTTGGTATTTGACATGGCTATACATAAATTCTCCAAGGATATCCTTTCAAACAACACATCCTTCCAAAATCCCACCTTTTCAAATAAACCACCCCAACCCCCCACTTCCTTTTCCTCCCTCCCGTCTCTTTTCTCCTCTTCCCTCCCTTTCCTTCTATCCAGTGTGTTAGGCACCCAACCGTTCTGACATTTGCCATGCCCAGGCTTTCAAAAGGCGCGCACCTGGCGCACCCAGGCGAGCATTCTGCCCCTCAACATCCTTGGGGCAAGGCGAGTTTATGCACGCGCCGGTTGAGCGCATAAGGCGCGCGCGCCTTTGAATGACGCGTGAGGCCCGCGCCTAGTGGGCTTTGGTCAATGCGGCCCATAACTTAAAATTTTCAAAAAAAAAAAAAAAAAAAGCTACTGGTCTTTTTTTTTGTGGACTCAAGTCAGAAATTGATCCAGCCCAACACAGAAGGGCATATATTAGCAAGAAATTGGTTTGTGCCCTAAGTCAGAAGCGAAATGAAACAAAACGAAAAAAAAAAGGAGAAACGGCAGAAGAAGAAGAAGAGGAAGAAGAAGGACGAAGAAGCTGCTCTTCTCGCGTCCGGCTTCTTCAAACTGCTTAGCAGGTAAATCATGTTCACTGCTTTCTTTTTGTTTCTTTTCTTTCTGTCGCTGATTTTCTTTCTTTTTCTTTTCTTCTGCTGCTACTGTTCTTTTCTCTTTTTTTTTCCCTTCCCCTGCTTTCTTTTTTTCCTTTTTTTTTTTTTGTTGCTAGCTTGCTGCTACTGTTTTCATTTTTCTTTTTGTTCTGCTGCTATAACTTTTTCAGGCTTTTGCTGCATTCTTTTTTTCTTGTTTTGGTGAGATCTCTGCTGCAAGTCTTGACGGTATTCTTGCTACTGCTGTTTCTGCTTCTGCTTCTGCTTTTTGGTGACCTCTACTTCTGCTTGTTTCTGCTGCTGCTTTTTTCTTCTGAAGCTGTTTTTTTTTTTTTCTTGTTCTGCTGCTGTTTTTTTTTTTTCCTTCAGCTACTGCTGTATTCTATTTGCTGTCTATATCTCCTTATGCTGCCGCAAATCTTCTTTTCTACTTTTGCTTTCTCTATTTTCTTTTTCTTTTTTTTGCTGCTATCTATTTTTTCTGCATTGTTACTGCCTGCTGTTTAAATTGAAAATGCTGTTGTTGCTGTCTTTTTCTGGTAGCTTATAAAGTTGGCATTGGTTAACTTGAAAATCTGCAAATGTTTTTTTTTGCTACAAATCCCTTTTGTATCTTCTTGTTTTTAATTTTTTTCAATTTTTTATAGATGTCAACGCCAACGGAAGGTAGTAATAAAAAAGACCCAGCGTGGCAGTATGCACATTTGGAAAATCCACAAAATAATAATAGGTTCAAATGTAATTTTTGTGGCAAAATATCAAATGGAGGTGTTTATCGGGTCAAGCAACATCTTGCTGGGGGTTACAGGAATATTACTGCTTGTCCAAAATGTCCAGCTGAAGTTAGAGAAGAGATTGGAGAGTACATGACAAAGAAAAAGACAGAAAAAGAAGAAATGAATATGTTGCCTCATTTTGATGAATTGGCTAATGCGTTTGAAGAGGATGAAGATGATGATGTAGAGG
Organism: Persea americana; assembly: GCA_029852735.1. Lineage (NCBI taxonomy): Eukaryota > Viridiplantae > Streptophyta > Magnoliopsida > Laurales > Lauraceae > Persea > Persea americana. The sequence goes on from CM056810.1 coordinate 92,357,581, forward strand.
TCATTGAACGTGGTAAAAGTCCCCTGGCTCATCGTAGTCAAGTTTCCAGTGCTCATGGAAGTACTACTGTGTCCACTGCGTCCAAACCTAAAAAGCCAAAGCAAAAAGGGCCCATCGATGTATTCTTCACTCCCAACCCAGACGTTGTTGTGAAAAATCGAAAAGCCCAAGGAAAACAAACAAGAATTGATTAAAATGATCCGTATAGAAAAGAATTACGAGAGCGGGCATGTTTAAGATTTGCAAGGTGGATGTATGATGTTAGAATTCCTTTTAATTAGCCTGACGTGTAGTTCATCTGGTTGTGAGCGGAATTGGAGTGTATTTGAGCATGTGAGCATTTTTCTCAAGTCTAATGAATTTAAAATATTTTTATTCTCTACATATAAATTTTAATATCTTTTTTAATTGTTGCAAATTCAAAGCAAAAAAAGAAATAGGTTGGATCAAAAACATCTCGATCATCTAGTATCTGTTAAGTACAACAGAGCACTGAAACGTCGATATGATATGCGTGACATACTTGATCCCATTTCTTTGAAGAATATTGATGAAAGCAAGGAGTGGTTGCTTAGAAGGATAGATAGAGAATTGGATGAAGATGATGAGTTGTGTTTGATGATGCTATATTGACATGGGGTGATGTTGCTACAGCTTCTGGAGTTGGAGAAAGTAGTCAAAGAACTAGAGCAGCATCAACTTCAAGGGCAAGGGCAACACCAAGAGGTTCTAGATCATCAAATGTTCTTCAATTGGTAGATGAGGAAGAGGCAGGTTCAGAGGAGACGGACGAGGAAGACATGGATAGATATAAATCCAATGATGAAGAAGAAGATTATGGCTTACTTGGTGTAGATGTTGAGGATGACTGTTAGGTCCTCCTTAGGAGCATCTGTATTGTTGCTTTGATTTTGAAGTTGTATTGGTATTTGATAGATTTTGGTACTTTTGTTGAATGCTTAGGATTTAGAGTGATGGAAGCTTTGTGACTTTTAGAATTCTTCTAATATTCCTTGCCTTTTTGTTCTAATTTGTGAATTATCTGTCTATACCAAAATATATATTTTTTATCTACAATGTGCGCCTCACTTCAATAAAGCCCGTGCCTCACCTCGCGCCTTAGCACCTAGGCCCTAGGAGACCTTAGCACCTTGATGCGCCTCTCTCTTCTCAACACACTGGCCATGCCAGCCCCAATCTCTTTCCTCCATATTGTTCCTCTCCTCCCCAATCTCCACCACCATTTTTCCAAAAGACCCTATCTCTAGTGTTCCCTAAGCAGCCCACCTTCCAAAAAAGAAACAGTTAAAACCTATGGTGGAAATTTTGGGAAGATATAGAATCATAGATAAAGAATGAGTTGGTTGGTAAGGGTTGATTTCGTACCAAAGGCCACACCTCTCCAAAGTGTTGGCAAATTTCAGAATTTCATGGCCCTCAATCAAAATCTTGCAGTGGAAACAAGTTTCAGATTAGCTATTAGCTAATACAAGATTTTGTTTTCATCTCTCTTACTACAACATTTCTGAGAGTACCCTACTCCATCCCCCACCCCAAGACCATGTCATATGATTTCGATCTAACAATCATGACCCCACTCATTTTTTTAACCTGAGGTTTGTTTAAATTGCCAGCACAATTAATCCAACAAGCAACTGACATGTATCAACTTCCATACATTCCCCAGCAAAAGTCTTCATATGACAAGTTCCAAAACAAATTTTGCTCATACGGAAATATTTATTTATTTATTTTGATGACGAGGGTGCCCACGTGGTTACCCAACAAGATTATTCCCCGGAGCACACGCACAACCCTGCAACATATGCGCACCAATGGAACAACAAATATAGATGACAATTCGTGGGATGTCACAGAATGAAGAAAGGATCTACAAGTACATCTTTCCCCGCTTTGGAAAGATAAGTCCCTATAACTATGAGTAACACAGAAAAAGTAAAGCCTCCATGAAGTAACAAACTTGAAAACATTTTACTATGCAAATAAGTCTGGCTGTTGGAGGTCTAAAAGGGCTCTCTCTTATGTAAAGTAATAGTTTCATCAAGAAATAGAGATTTGTTCTACTCTTGGACAAATACTTGGATCCAATAACAAAGACATGTAAGTTACAGCCGTCTGAAAATATGAAATTTAAAGTTCCATGCTAATAAGAGCATCAATTACCTACAACACAAGGATGACTGACAGAGTTAAGCTACAGAAATAGGAGAAACAGTTCAGCTCTGAAAATCTACGCCAACATGACTATTAATGATTAACAAAGATGACAGATTGAATGGAAGATCACCATGACAAGTAGAGAAGGTGTGAACATATGGACCTAATAGTTTATCTGAAAGACATTAGTGGATGAGACTGATAGACAGAACACCGTACTAAACATATTTACTCTATATCATGCACTGTAACTACAAACGAGCACATAACTTGTAAATAATGAAGGCCTTTGAAAACTACTATATGAAATCTGGAAACTTAAGTGTGTATATAAATCCACTGAAAACAGAGAGATCACCTTAACAGTGTCATCATTTGAGTGGGCCTCCGCAACATCACATAACTTTCCTGTGATATAGGAAGCAGAAAATTTTCCATCTGCAGTTCCATATTCCCCCAATACCCAGCAAATAACCTGCAAGCAACTTGATAAGAAGGGAGGGAAAAAAATATGCAGCCGGTCCAATTTAAATGAACTAGATCCGTGAAAGATATCAAACTAGGAGATGAAAAGGAACAGTACTTGCAGAAATAAAGATGGCAGCTTTGGCTCCCCCATAATACGCAAATAGGACTCGACCTGCACCAAAAAATAATAAAAATTATATAAGCAATGCATGATTAAAATCTTTCATGAAAGCAACATTAAACAACAATTTGAATTACAAAGCTCATGCCAAGGAGAACAGGTCAGCTGGAGTTTTCACCAATGTAAAAGGTGGATTTTGGGCAGAAGGTATACAAAAACAAATACAGTAGCAGAAATCTTATGGAAAATTTTTTATGACATCACTCTTTTAACAGAGAAGTGCTAAGGTACAGTTTGCTGCTATTCATGTATAGAAGAAAGCAAAATGCTTGCAAGGTTTCGCTAAACTAGCAAGGCTAGCATAACTACCACACAATCACATACTCAGAATTTAGATGTATCTTGTACTATATAAACTGTGAAGACATCTATTAAACCAGCAGAGGACGTACAGCAGAGGATCTCAGTTGATTATCTGCCCCTTCATCTTCCTCTCCAAATCCCTCGGCAATAAGTCGCATTAAATTATGTGCCACTTTGGCATTGACAAGATCACCTGCATGCTCAAAGACCTTATTCATGGTCTGGAAACTGAACGTGTCAGAAGGTAAGAGATTATAGGAAGTAACACATAAAAAACAAGTTCACAACTTAATGAAAGCCAATGAGATATGGAAAAAATAAAAATTTTGATAATTAAGAAGAAGAATAACACCTGGATAAACCATTGATTGCTTGGTGCAAATTGCTCGGCAAGCTCAACACAACGGGAAGCTATTTCGGTTTTATAGTGATTGTCACTAATGCTTATCATGTAATCAATCATGCGGTCCACAATCACTTCCACATTGCTTGACTTTGTCATTTTCTGAAGCAATTCAAAGGTCTTCCTCTTTAGAGTATCATCAGGGTCCTGAAAATAGAAACTTGTTAGGAGAGTGAAGTTTATTCTCTACCTTTTTTTTTCTTTATTGTTCTTCTTTTTCGCCTCTTGCCCTTGGCTCAGTGTTAAGTGGGGGTATATCATGTAAGTTGTCGTGTATCAAATCATTGTTATAAATATGATCATCCCAAAAAGGAGCAAAAAATCTTCTGGACTAAATTTGCCTCTTCTTAATTAATATGGTATTAAAGGAGTGGTTCCGATTCTCTGAAAACTAGGTTTTTTCTTGGCCCTGATCTTCAAAAGCCCAAATCACTCTTCTTATTCCTGACCCCTTCATCCCAAGTTACAACCATAAAGCAGTTCCAACTGCAGAACAATTATAACAAGATGCATATTTTAGTACGGTTTGAGGTTGACAAAACTCGTGTGAAAAGATCGTTGAAACCATAACATTGGACTCGGATCATTAAGTTCGCATGAATATCAAAAAAGATTTTGTTCAATTTTCCAAAGGAGATGTATCTAAAAAAACTGAAAAGACAGTTCATTTCAAAAAGAAGAAAAAAGGAGGAAAGAGAACTCAAATGGATTTCAAGAACAAGAGCATCTTGCTCTTGGGGCCCTTCACCTTTTTTCTCTCTGACAGTTATCAGAATCATTTTTTTTTATTCTGATTGTGTATGGTCTTTATCTTTTGTACTTCTTTTTGAAATGGAGTTTGCCATTGTCCATTGTTGATGATAAAAACAAATAAACAAATAACTGCACCTCACCTCTAAGCAATCAATTACAGCCAGTTGGTGTTCTTCAGCAATGTCTGGATTTATCTTTATCAGTCTACCAAGTGCATCAATACCCATATATTTCAGATTGTGGCTGTCACTCTGTTCATGAAGTAAAAAATGGAAAGAAGGTGGGAGTTACACTGCCAGGAGATAACACAAAGAACAAAGTAAAGGGACTAAAACATGAAAAGAGAACTCATGGGTAATGCATGTATAAACTCTGAGATCACCATAATTTCATAAAGGCAAGTCAAGTAGTACTGAGCAAACCTTCAGAAATCTAGAAGTTACTTCAGCAGCAGCATCTATTAACTTTTGATTGGGATAAATAGAAGAAACACAACATATACACTCATACAAAACAGCATTTCCTATATTGCTTGATGATTCACCCTTCCTAAAAACATCACCCAGGACAGTGTACATGCTTTCACTTGATTTCTTATCACCGCTACCAAGCAATGCCAGAATTTTAAGTAATCTGATCTGCATTTAATTAAAACAAAGAGTCAAGCAACCTAAAATATAAAGAATGAGTAACTAGTTCATAGTTGGAAAACATAGTCAATTGAAGAGAAGAACAGAAAACATCACCAGCAATTAAAGCTATGTTTTCTTCTTACAGTTCTTGGAGCAGCAAAAAATAATTCTTGATTTTCAAGACTTATGGAGATTCAACCGAAAACAAGAATCCTCATACAGTGGAATCTCCAAATCTTGAAAATCCGGAAATGACTATCACTACAGTTGAATCATCATGAGGCCATAATCAGCCCAAATATCGAGCCAAGGTATTGATATAAATTTCACAAATCTGTTGATCCTTTAATGGAAATTAAAGAGAAGTATGTTATTTTGTAGAATTTCGGCTTAACTTACAGGTAATATTTATTTCTCACAAGCATGTCACAAACCTGAATGAATGGAGCCGGCATCTGATGGTAATCATAACTCTTTGGAAGTCTACGTTCAGCCACTTGCTTAAGAATGCTAACAAAGCTGACTACCAAATCTTTGTAAGAGCTCACATCTCCTGTAACAAGATCAAAAAGAGGACAAAGTGTTGCACCCATAACTCCAGGATCATTATCACAGAGCCTCTGCGTCAAACGGAAATGGGAAACAAGCAGAAAAGTTATTTCTTGACAGAATAGTCGGATGCATTTATTAGCTAGTTGGTTTGATATGTAAATGAAACAGCTTGTGTCCATTCAAACTAGAAGCATGAACCTTTTTTCTTTTTTGTCAAGAGCACAAACAATAAAGCTGTAAGGAAGTTCAAAAGTAACGCCATTGAAAAGAATCAGTCCAACCCAATTCGCAACTTCATGGTTGGGACAATGAGCACTTTACAAGTTGTACATGAAAAGCGACTGACATCTCTAATTAGCAGGAACTCACTTACTGCCAGACTGATTATCGCATTCGAATCAAATTGTACATGAAAAAAAAAGAAAAATAAAAACATCCTTATCCCACATAAGTAGCTTGTATCATTCTACTCCTTGTTGTTCATTTCACTTGCATGGCCCAGAAATATAGTTCTTCATTGGTAATAGAAACAGATCAATTAATTATCTAAAGAGTAACAGACAGTTCACAAGAGAATCTCTGATCATAATCACACCCAAACTCGGCATTGCCACCAAAGGAGTAGAACCCCAACTTGTATTTTGTATCTCTTTTTTACTTCCTTTCCTTCATATTCCGGGTGGTGAGTGGATATCATGATCCCATCAAAATTCAAATTCAACCCAAGCATTCCCCAAACCCAGCATACCATCACTCACTAATCCAGTCATTCAACTAACAAAAGCAAAAGGAAAGAAGGAAAAAAAAAAAAAAAAAAAAACAATCAAAACACAACGCATCCGCAATTCCAATAATCAGTAGGCAATGCAGAAACAACAAAAACCTCACCTTTCTGAAATTGGAAATTAGATGAGAAACCGAATGCGCTGAGCGCTGATAAAACCTGTGTAGTGCCATGATAGCCTTCTTCCTCACGGCCTCCTTCGGATGGGCAAGCAGCTCCACTACCTGCGGCAACACCGCCGGAATAGTCTCTTCATTAATAAGCCGGCAGACCGCATTCAGCGCGGCGCAGACGACAAGATAGTTATCCGACCGCAGATCCTTCTGGATTGTATTAACGATCAAGATGATCAGATCATGATCCTCATCTAGAAAGAGGGTTACCGCGAGGTAGCCAGTCCGCTTGAGCAGCAACGAGTCGTCATGTGCCATTTTGACGGCATGGATGTATCCGAAGGAGGCGTCGTGGCCAAGCATCTCGACGTAGACGAGCCGTATGATGTACTCCTTCATCTTCCTCTTGGGGACTTCCGGATCGGAGATTCGGCGCTTTAGGGTTTCGATCTCGCGGAGGACGATCCGGTCCTCCTCCGCCTTGGATCTGGCCTCGCCGATCGACTTGACGAGATCGAGGAACTCCTTGGACTGGCCCCAGCCGCCCTGGGAGCCCATGGCGAGCTCCCGGCCGATCGTCTTCAGCTGCTCCAGCTTGATTTGGGGCGTCGCTAGGGTTTCGGACCAGAATCGTACGGCATCCAGGTCTCCGAACTTCTCCGGCGACGGTCAGGATCGTTCGAGATCCGAAGAAAAACCCTAGGGTTTGCAGATATAAGAGATAAGAGTTCTCTGCACTCTGGATCGAGATCTAGAGAGAGAAAGAGAGTTTGCTTCGTTTCTTGGGGTTTTTGTATTCAAGGTCTCTGAGTAGGACCAGTCGGTTTTTTTGTTTAGGAATGGAATCGCGGTGTGGCGAAGAGAGGAGGGTTGAGGGATGAGGATGAATATACCGAGGGAGTCTCAGGACGCGTGCAGATTTGGTGATCGCAGCCATTGATGATGAGGGTCACACACCAGTGATTTTTTCTATGATCTGGCCCACCTAGGATTATTAATCCAATCCCTTTGCAGGTTTTTTTCTTCTGTGTTTTTTTTTTTTTTTCAATTGTCACCCGTGCTGATTTGATTTGAGACAATTATATCATGATATATTCACAAAATTTAAAGGCATTGCTATTATCATATTTGGTAATAAGTAAGGAATGGACGAGAAATATTTTATATTTGAATATTTGTATCGCTCTGGATTTCACATCGACACAATGTATGTAAATGGCCTATAGTTGAGAAAAATTGCTACTCATGTATAAATTTGCGAATTCTAATCACCGGATAACTCAGTAAATTCTCGCCATTGAAATAGAAATTTCATAATTTTCGAGAGGTGCTTTTAGAAATAGCCATAAACAAACAGGTTATTAGCTTCTATGATTTTCACACATCCAAGTAGGGCATCACATAAGGTGAAGTCCATGAGTGGGTCCTGCCCCTGGTGGCATCTATCTCTCTTAGTATGCAGTTACTTGGCTCAGTGAGTCGCCAAGTCAAGTGGCTGACCAAGTTTAGAAGTCTAACTGAAAAAAAATAGAAAAACTGAAGACTCAGTTAGACTCAGTCAGACTCAACTAAGTTACTTGGCTCAAGGATTACTGAGCTGAGCCATGTTTTTGAGTGTTTTGCTTATGAATTAGATGCATTCAACTCACCCAACAAAATGACATATCCATTCAAGCTGACTCTCACTTTTTTTAAAATCAGATGAGTCAAAATGAATTTAAAACATGTTCTAATTGGTCAGGGAGTTTTTTCAGGGGGGTGTCTCTAGCTGATGGCCCAAGATGATCCCAAGTCTCTCCAGCAACCTATACAACTATATTCAACCACAGCAATGTGTTTTAAAAGTGTCTTATTAAGTGCTCCAATTACTTGTAGTCCTATATGGTCGTCAAATTATAATAGATGGCCCAAGATGATCCCAAGTCTCTCTAGCAACCTATACAACTATATTCAACCACAACAATGTGTTTTAAAAGTGTCTTATTAAGTGTTCCAATTACTTGTAGTCCTATATGATCGTCAAATAATAATAGCATTGGTGCATCTAAAAATTATCATTTTAGCAATAGTAAAAAACTAGACAAGTCTCGGGAATGTAGGGTGGGTATTGTTAATATATATATATATATATATATATAAATATAGGGAGGTGCTCTTATGAGAGGCACTCTCACCAACTTAAATATGAGGGCCCCCACCCCTCTCTCACCAAGTTGGTGAGATTGTCTCTCATATGAGCACCTCCCTATATTTATATATATATATATATATGGGAAATATTCAAGCGAGAACTATTGTAAGAGAACTTTTTTGCGGGGCCCAAATAGCAACCCATCCAAACCAAGCAACCAATAGGGAACCCCTTGGTAGTCACTAATCCCAATGATTGACACACATCCGAATGAACTGAACCATTGGATCGACGGTTGAATATTTTTTTGAATATGAAGCCATTAAACTTGTGGGCTACAGATGAAGGGGTTAAGGGCGTGGGTTTGGGGCCAAACTTGATACTTGGCGTGGTCTCACGTAGATCTTTCTATCCCCCCAGGTCCCATCCCATAATGGGACCCACAATTGGGCCTCATAAAAAAGTTCTCACATAATATGTGAGAATAGTTCCCACCTGAATATTACCATATATATAAGTGCAATGACATAATTACCCATGGTAACTATACATTTAACATCTGCATTAACATTGGTAATTACGTATGTAGGTGCAAAAATTGACACAGACTTAATTAGATGGGTATAAAACTCTTTAAGAAAAGACCGAACGCCTGATACCTGAAAGGGAATGAGAGAAACAGAGGTCAGAGGCCCTGACTGCTGTCAGCCGAAGGCACTCCAATGCCTAAGTTAGTTCTGCAACTAAGTAAATGATGAGTGGTAAGGAGAAAGGAGAGTATGAGGGTATATGCGTTGGGTTATGCGTACATTTCTATGACTGACCCTTTGCATATATATAGACGGGAGTCCCATTGACCTTTTCCTGAGTGGAGGTAGTTGGAGGTAAGGTCTCATCGGGACTTATCCTGACATGGTGGTAGGTAGAGGGAAAGTCACATCGGACGGCATCCCATTCCTTTTGCTGACGCGACAACCTAATAAGGACATCTCCTTTTTGCTACAGTCGCACATTCTATCCGACAGTACGTCCTATAATGTGTCCGTACTTTTCATAAGAGCATGGTCATACTTGACTGACAACCGGTACTCGTATCGATATCAGAAATAGCAATAAGATGGATGCGTCCTAGCACTGTTGCCGAGACGCACATGCAGCTGGTACTGTTGCCGAGCTGAGTGTAGCAGTATTGTTACCGAGCTGTCACCATCGTTGAGCTGACACTATTGCCGAGCTACCAAGCTGACAATATTGCTGAGCTTCCGAGCTGACACTATTGGCGAGCTGCATATGACCGAGACAAATACAAACCCGGTTGGTACTATTACCAAAGCTTAGCATAATCTTGGTGTTATGAGATTGCTCCCATGCGATGTACATTAACCAGTATCACCAGAAGAAGGGAAACATCTCTAGGGTTGCGAATTTTTTTAGGCACCAATGTAATAATCTATGGATCCGGTCCCATAAATTCAATGTATGTACCGAAAAGGCTCTGCAGCTTGTGGTAGTGGGTCTAAGGTTCTAAGCCCCTCTTCATTTGTCAATTTCAAGATGCCGTTAATGATTAGGCAGACACACAAGTTAAACTTATTGGATGTTAGACCTTGTTAGCTTTACCCCGGCAACTGACGACATTGGGGCTGTTTATTTGTGTTAAATACCATAAAAATTGAATATATAGGATTGATACCATAAGTAGGTATGAATGAAGATCGAATAACCTTTCATTCTATAAAAATATAATAAATATAGAATGATAAATGAGTTGGGCTATTCATTTTCCATCCTCTTCTATGTAGTTTTAGAAAACTACATAAACTACATGTTATCGTTGTCTTCAAAGCCCATTTATATCTAATTGAACCCATAGAAGCAATAAAATTACCATGTGCTAAATTTTGGAAAGTAGCAAGAGCTGCTGCCAATGTTCAAAGGATTGAGATCCCCGTTTTATTCACATATTTCACTTTAGGAATATTTGTTTATATTAGAATACAATACAATTGAATACATGGGATTCACCCATGAGCATTTAAAAAAAAAAAAAAAATTAAAGGTGAATTCCGAAAAACGAGCATTAAATAGCCTTTTATTTTAAGACAATAGAATCAAAAGAAACTGTGGAATGAATACCTATGCACTTAAATGCAAACAAACAAGCCTGAAGCATGGTAGATTGTGTTGATTACCCATTCCTGCTCGAGAGTACAAAATCCAGTTCAGCTGATCGTTCGTTCATTACACACAAGTGATCGTTTCGCTTACTGATTTGAGCAGAGTCACCAAATCAAGTGGTGGATCAAAAATGAAAGCACTGGCCAAGTTACTTAAATTTGACAATTACTGAGTTGAGCCATGTTTCTGAGTTTTTAAGTTACGAGTCAGATGCATTCGAACTCACCCAACATAATGTCCTGCCCATTCAAGCTGGCTTACTCCAAAACTCAGATGAGTCAAAATGAATTTGAAATGTGTTTTAACTAGTCTATGACTGGCTCCAGCTAATAACCCAAGCTGAACCCAAGTCTCACAAGCACTCCCACAACTTTATTCAATTACCACTTCTTTCAAAACTGGCCTATTTGGTATCCAATATGTCTCAAATCTGTCTTGTTTACAGTCCTGCATAATAATTAATAATAATAATAATAATAGCAACAGCATGAATCTAAAAATAATAATTATAGAAATAGTAAGAAGTAGACATGTCTCAGGTTCATGTAAACTCTTGGATCCATCACAAGTAATTAAAATTCACTGAGGCCTATTTGTTTGCATTAAATTACATATGAATTCAATACATAGGGTTTTTAAGAGGCTAAAAATAAGGATTAAATGTAAGTTTAAAAAAATGAGCGTCAATTAATCTTTCTTTAAAAGAAAAATGAGAAACAAATACCTAACCTCTTGTCTTAATTTTTAACTACTTGAAAAAATTATTATGTATTCAATTCCTATGTATTTTAATACAAATAAAGAGGCCTTAAATGATATACATTGTGCTTCTTCTTGTAAGGTTATTATCCTAGTAGGGATGAAAATATCTTTAGTGTAGTGAACAGTTATTTTTTGCTATTGATTCCAATTCGATCTATGGATCCAGTCCCATAGATTTAGGTGCCAAAATGTTTTGCATCTTCTGTGTAAGTTGGTGGGAAGATCTCTCATGCCTTTCAAAGTAGGAGCTAGGGGCTCCGCCATTTCGATGATATACAAGATAGGCTTTAATAATATGGCATATGTTGGACATTGCTAACCCATGACAAAATCCAAATGGAATCTTTTTGCTTCTCCTTGTGCCTAATAAAAACAAAACCAACGTGGATACAGTGAACTTTGTATGTGATAGATATCAGAAAGTAAATTAGAGTTGTTGGGGGAAGCATTAGACGATTCATAACTTCATTCTATTCACATTTTCACCTTTTATGCGTTAGATATTTAGTAAAAGCCAATAATTTAAATAAATAAATAAATAAATATCGAGAGGCACTTGAGAGTCAAGTGTGTCTTTTTTAAACTATTTTTATTTTTATATTTTAAAAAAATCTTTATGCCATTTGATGAGATGTTTAAATTATTTTATTAATTGCAAGGGCAATTTTATGTTTCGGATCATAATGTGAAGATTTCAAATCAGAGTTGGGCATTTTATACCGTAGATAAAATTTCGTCAAAATTGTTTGTATGTGGAAAATTATTGTCTTTAAGAAAGTATCTTAATTGTTGTGTCTCGCCCATTTTTTTATTACTTTCTTAATTCTATTTCTCACATTCACTTTTATTTGCTAATTGTCAATTCTTCAAGTAATTTCCCCAGCATCACGTGTATGGCCACATTGTGAGGATAAAAAGAACACCAAGATCAAAGCATTCTTTGATCGTCATCACTATTAGATCACAAAGAGGACATGATAGATCATGTTGATAATCCATTATTGTTTGAGGGTACAAGATCTAGTCGATTAGATCACTACACAACAGCTCAGGCCTAGCTTGAGTTTCGGCCCAGTTTCAGAATAGGCTTTTAAGCCGGTGTAAGCTCATGTTTTCTTCAAAGCTGGTGAAGATGTCTTAACCTAAAAATATGCATAAATCATCGTTATCCACGGAGTATTTGGACTTCTTCCAAATACATTGAGGTGCACTACATAGATTCCCTTTTTCAATCATCTATCACATGAAAAGACCCTTCGAGAGGCTGCACTTGTTCAAAACTTATTATTTCCACGCATGTATGAACTCAACTCAGAAATATCTCCTCAAGTGTTTCTTCTTAATTTATAACCCATTTGTGCTACCTCTAACCCTATGTGTGGGAGGAGGGGAGGGGAGGGGAGGGGGAAGGAAAATGGAGGGGAGGTAAAATTAATTTTCCCTTCTCTTGTTTGGATAGTAAAAAAGGAGGGAAAAGAAAAGTGAAAAAGTAGGGTTTTGTTTGTTTGTGAGATAGAGAGAAAATTACCAATTTACCCTTACTTTGTGAAAAAGTGAAAATGTGATAAGGGCATTTTAGTAAAATTCCCTCCCCTCCCCTCTTTCCCTCACACTTCCCCCACTTTCCCCCCATTTTTTAGGGAAAAATTTAAGGTGGGCCCCACAAGCATTTTACCCCCATTTTCCTTCCCCCCACTTCCCCTCCTTTTCAAATGTGTTCATCTCTAATTTTGTTTTTTCATAGCTTAGCCTCGCATCTATCGATAAATATGTATGTATATAATGTCTTTTTTTTTTCTGTCCTCATTTTTGTTTAGTGTGATTGTAATCATTTCACTCACTACCCTTTGGCCCTTGGATTGACACAACCTCAAAATTTGTAATGTTTTAGACACTATTCATCATTGAATTTTACCACAGACAAATAGGATAATACATAACAATTAAACTTCAACAACTTAAAACAAAGATCTATGATCATTTGATTAGGCCAATATCTAATATTCTCTTCATTTACATCAATAACTTTTTTACTAATCGACGTCCCTTATAATCTTGTATCCAATTGGACTCTACTGATAAGGACATTTTCTTCTTAAAAACAAACAAACAAACAGCCAAGTTTTTTTTTTTTTTTTTTGGTGAAGGTATTTAGAGTGAGTATGAGTATGAAATCCATACATGCCTAAAAAAATTATATCAAACCAGCCCCCCATAGGAGAGGGTCAAGGCGGGACTTTGTTTAAACCTAACCCATTGCCATCCCTACCACGATATCTGCCCGTCAAACTCTCTAATAAATTAAATTAGAGTTTATATATAGAAATATATATATATATATATATTTACATAATTCATACAACAAAGAGTAGATCATAACTGTCCATATGATCCTTCTGTGTGCCATCTATTTTAAGTGACCCATCCCTTCTATGATTAAGCTATCCCCGTTACAACACATTAACTTCTCTAAATTGCTCTAAGTCCAAATTTGATACTTATCAAGCTGTCACTCATTAGTGAACTAAAGTCCAATTGTTTTTCATTCTAAAATGATTAAACTCAAGGGCAATAGATCAAGGAGTCAGTCTTTTATCCTCCGTCGCATGATTGTCATGACCCTAAGTAGGCCCACAATGGAGTCTGCACTGACAAATGATGGTTTCCACTATAATACACATACAAGATTACACACATAAAATGGAAAATCTAGATGAGAACTCAACTGTGGGTGGATTCAGTCATGAGCTCATTTCCCACTGGGGCCAACTCGGATAGATTCATCTAGGATTTGGATTTGGACTTGGACTCAAAACTACTTGGATGTAGAGCAGACTCGGCCCTTCATAGATGGGTCGACCCACTCCTTATGTGGGACCCACTCCTGCCATTAGAACCTCGATGGAGCATCTTATTTCGTCTACCCGCGGGATACCAAACTAATCCCGCCAAAAAAAAAACCCATTCGCGCCAGAATCCCTCTTCCCGCCGGTCATCTTCTCCAAAACCCCAGCAAAAAGAAATTTCAAGATTCAAACCAGCTGCAGGAACACCAGAGGCAGAGACCCCAAATGGAAAACACTCCCCATACTAGAAAACGAAGGCGCTCTTCCTCTGAGCAGCCTCTTCAACGCATCTTCACTCGCAGCCGATTCGAGCTTTTCATCCATCGCACCCGATCCGGCCGCGGACGGGCGGATCCTGACTGTAGGCGCAAGTTTCCTGTCGAAGTCAGATGGTCGCCGTCTTCCCCAAGAATCCCCATTGAAGCGCAAGGACCTGGAAACGATTGTTGCAATGACAGCTCTCTCAGCTTCGTCAAGGATCTTCGAACGAGGAGGGTTTTCTCGCCCGCTTCGGTCGATGGGGAATGCTCCCCTGAGAAAAAACCCAAGTTTCAGACCGACCCAGATGAATGTGAGCAGAGAATTGATGATAGGGTAGATGGTTTGGGGGAAGAATTGATGCAGACGACGTCGTTAGGGAGTGATGGTAAGAGTTTTGAATCAGGCGATGTGAAAAGGGGAGTGGGGTTTGGTGGGGAGGGCTGTTACAAGGAGCAGATAATCGAGAATGGGATGAAAGCGGTTTCCGGCGGGGTTGATGGTTTGGATTGCAAGAGTTCTGAACCGGGCGATGGGAGAAGGGAGATGGAATCTGATGGGGAGGACAGTTACGATGAGCAGAAAATCAACAATGTGATTGAAGAAATTTGTGGTGGGGTGGATGGTTTGTCTGAAATGACTCAGACTCCATCTCCTGACAGCAATTGTGGGGGCTCCAAATTGAGCAATGTGAATAGGGAAGTGGGGTTTGATAGGGAGGCGTTCTTAGGCGATGAGAAAATTGATACTGGGATTGAAGCAATTGCAATTCCATGCTCGATCAATTGTTCAGGTGAAGAATGGATTCAGAGGACGCCACCTGATGGTGACATCTTTTGTAAATCTGATGTGCAGGAAGGAGGCGGCAATGATAGGGAGATCCACAAGATTGATGTAGATATCTCCGCGGAGAACCCTTCCACCATAAGGATTCCTGAGGACAATCCATCTTTCAATGAAGGATTTGATCAGTCCAGGAAAGATGCAACAGATACTACGATCAAAAGCAGCCAGGTAAGCGTGTCAATTTACTTGTACCAACAGTTCCAGGTAGAATGGTTGTTCAACTAGGAACTAAAGACCAAAATTCATTTAGGCCTATGGGTTAATCCCATTGAGAAAGTACCATTTGGGGTGCTCGAACTATTATTTTACCCGTTTCTGTTCCTAGTTGATATGCCGTTTTGAACAATCATTGCCCGGCCTGAAGCCTGGGCAATTGATGTTGATACCTTTATTTTGTACTTGAATTGCAGAAATGTTTTTTTTTTTTTTTTTTGTTGTTGTTGTTGTTGCTGCTGCTGTTGTATGGTTGGATTATAATTACACATAGGTCTGTGGGCACCAGACAAGCACCCGATCTTGTAGATGAATTGGGGGCAAAAACTAACCAGAAAGTTTATAATTGTCTGTTTTCTCTATCAAGCAAATATAAAATCCTTGCTTGAATTAGTGGTGTTTTAGGCTGGACCAGATTCTTTGTAAGTTAGGACTTGTGTTTTGGTGATTCAATTTGTTTGCCCGGCAGGCACAACCATGACTGTAAATGCTGAAAACATCGGGCAGCCATTACTAGCCATTTGATTGTGTCTGCAATACGTGGTTACATATAAAATGTAGCCTATTGTTAGTATGCAATGGGTCTAGTGAGCAGAGGGCTAGTGGGAACGATTTCTGGTCTACAACCTATTCATTTTTGGGTCATACTATGAATGGTTAGGATCCCTGAAAGGTAGGTCCCTCTTGAACTATAGTACAAACATGACTTGAGTGCCATTAGTTTGGGCTGAACAATGTATAGTTACAAGCAATTAATCCATGGGTGCTAAAGAACTTGTTGGTGTTAATGCTGTTTTCTTTGCTGCTGATGGTTGTGGGTGGCTAAAACTTTGCAGGGGCGGGTTCCTTGCTCGAGGTTAAAGCTCTTTCAGACCCCAAATTCTCTGAGCTATAGAAGATTGCTGCCATTTCTTATGGGTCTTGCAAAAGACAATGCCAGTAATGTCTTAGGCCTTTTGGATTTTATTCATGTCATTTGTAGATGGTGCGAATAATCATAACTTACGAGTATTGAGCAATTGGTTTCTTGTAGGTTCTCTAGAGATTCATCCTTGCAGGAGTCTTTATCCAGCAAAAATAAAAAAGACAGTAGGAGAAAAGCCCCACCCACCATTATTGGATTCCCAGTCTCATCTCACTGACTCAGGCAATGGCAAGACTGATACATTATGTAGGCAGAACCAAGTTGATGATTTAGAAACTCCAATTACTGAAACATCAGTGGAAAACAGACTTGATAGTTTAGATGAAGTTCAAAAGGAAACTAGTCTTGATGGTTTGAGCAGTACTCTGACTGAAAATCAAAGGGAAAAGAGTAATGATGTTTTAGAAACTCCTTTAAAGCAAGAATCAAAAGAAAAGAGCATTGATGCTTTAGGAACTTCTCCAACAGAAAAATTGAAAGAAATGAGTTCTGGAATTCATTGTCTTGATGGTTTTGCGACCCCCCCAGCCTATAAATCAGTGGAAATGTGCCACGCTGTCAGTTCATCTGATCCTTCTACTGCTGAATGCCAGATTGTAGAATCTGTAGAAGAATGCGTGACAGAAACTCCCACTCAAAATGCACCCGGAAATTCTATCACATTGCATGATCCAGCTATGTTGATGCTGCCTAATTTATGCACTGGAACTGTGCTGGAAAATTCAAACCAGTTGCAGGAATACCAGAAATCTCAAATGGGAAACACTCCCCATTCGAGAAAACGAAGGCGCTCTTCTTCTAAACTTCCCCTCCAAGGCATTTTCACTCACACCAGACTCGGGCCTTTCATCCACCGCACCCAATCCAGCCTCAGCAATTGCAAGCACAGTTTCTCTGCCGGGACTGAAATCGGAAAGCCACCATCTTCTGAAAGAATCCCCTTTGAAGGGCAAAGACCGGGTAATAATTCTTTCAATGACAGCTCTCTCATTTCCATCAGGGATCTTCGGACAAGGAGGGTTCTCTCGCCCTCTTTGGTAGATGGAGACTGCTCCCCTGAGAAAAAGCCCAAGTTTCAGACTGACCCAGACGAATGTGGGTGGCATGAATTGGGGTGTGATGGAAAAATGTTTTACAAGGAGCAGAAAATTGATGATGAAGTCAATGGTTTGGGGAAAGAATTGTTGCAGACATTGTTGTCGGTGAGCGATGGTAAGAGCTCTGAACACGGCAACGCAAGAAGGGAGATGGAATTTGATGGGGAGGACAGTTACAATGAGCAGAACATCAACAGTGTGATTGAAGAAATCTCTGGTTGGGTGACTGGTTTGGATGAAATGATTCAGACTACACCTCCAAACAGTGATTGTGGGAGCTCCAAATCGATCAATGTGCAAGGGGAAGTGGGGTTTGATGGGGAGGCGTTCTTAGGCGATAAGAAAACCGATCGTGGGATTGAAGCAATTCCATGTGGGGTCAATGGTACACGTGAAGAATGGATTCAAATGACACCACCTGATGGCGACATCTTTAGTAAATCTGATGTCCAGGAAGGTGGTGGCAATGATAGGCTGATCCACAAGATAGATGTAGCAGGTGCCGCGGAGAACCCATCTTTCGATGAAGGATTTGATCAGTCCAGGAAAGATGCAGCAGATACTATGATCAAGAACAGACAGGTAAGTGTATCCATTTACTAATATTTAAAGTTCCAGGTAGAATGGTTATTCAATTGGGGACTTGACACACTTGAGAACAAGTATCATTTAGGCTAATGGGTCAGTCATGTTGAGCAAAGTACCATTTGGGGTGCTCGAAATAGTATTTTGCCTGTTTCTGTTCTAAGTAGAAATGCCATTTTGAGGAGTGTCGTTCCTGCCTGTAAGCCTGGGCATTGATGTTGAGACCTTGTTTATCTTGTACTTGGATTGCAGAAATGTTCTTCTTTTGTGTAGTTGGATTACAATTACAATAGTCTAAGTGCACTAGACAAGCACCTGATCTTGTAGATGATTTGAAAGAAGAAAAAAGTAATAATTAACCAGAAAGTTTCTAGTAATCTGTTTTTTTCCAAAACACCTTGCTTGGGCTAGTGGTGTTTTAGGCTGGACCAGAACCTTTGCAGTTTAGGATGCATGGTTTGGTGATTCAATTTGTTTGCCTGGCAGGCACAACCAAAAATGTGAGTACTTTAAAACAACAGGGAGCCAATACTAGCGATTTGATTGTGCATCTGCAATACATGGTTACATATGAAATGTAGCCCATTGTTTTTATGCCATGGGTCCACTGAGCAGATGGCTAGTTTTATTTGCTGGCGATGATTTCTGGTCTATGACCTATTCATTTTTGGTTCATACCCGATCAATGGTCTGGATCTTTGAAAGACAGGTCCCGCAGCCCCTCCTGAATTCTGGTACAAACATAAAAGCTGCTAGTTTGAGCTTGAGAAATGTATAGTTACAAGCAATTAATCCATGGGTGCTAAAAGAAATTGTTGGTGTCAATGTCATTTTCTTTGCTGCTTATGGTTTTGGGTGGCTAAAACTTTGCAGGGCTTGGTTCCTTGCTCGCGGTTGAAGCTCTACCAGACCCCAAATTCTCTGAGCTATAGAAGATTGCTGCCATTCCTTATGGATCTTGCAAAAGACAATGCTAGTAATGTCTTAGGCCTTTTGTATTTTATTCATGTCTTTTGTGGATGATGTAAACAATCATAACTTGCAAGTATTGAGCAATTAGTTTCTTGTAGGTTCTCTAGAAATTCATCCTTGCAAGAGTCTTTATCCAGCAAAACTCAAGAAGATGGTAGAGGAAAGCACTCATCCACAATTATTGGATTCCAGGTCTCATCTTGCTGACTCTGGAAGTGGTAAGGCTGATATATTATGTGGGCAGAACCAAGTTGATGATTTAGAGACTACAATTACTGAAACATCAGTGGATAACAGACTTGATAGTTTAGGCTCTCCTCCATTTGAAGTTCCAAAGGAAAGTAGTCTTGATGGATTAAGCAGTTTTCGGACTGAAAATCAAAGGGAAAAGAGTACTGATGTCTTAGAAACTCCTCTGAAACGAAAATCAAGCATTGATGCTTTAGGAATTTCTCCGACTGAAAAATCAAAGGAAATGAGTTCTCGAACTCATTGTCTTGATGGTTTTGAGACCACGCCAGCTTCTAAATCAGTGGAAATGTGCCAGGCTGTTAGTTCATCTGATGCTTCTACTGCTGAGTGCCAGATTATAGAATCTCTAGAAGAACGTTTCTCAGAGACTCCCATTCAAGATGCCCCTGGCAGTTCTATTACATTGCTTGATCCAGCTATACAGATGCTGCCTGATTTATGCAATGGAACTATAACGCAACTTGACCAGGTTATGCCAGAGACCTCCTGCGCATTGGATCTTAGCCTTGACTCAATAGGTTATGTGATCAAAACTAGTCTTCCAGATGAGTCATTGTCTACTACTCCCACCTGCAATGGAGCTTTGTCAATGGAGTGTGCTAATAATATACAAGGCCGTTCTGATTTGCCTACAAAAGCTGAAGAAAAACCAGTGTCTGCATTGAGTACAGATGCAAAGCCTCTTGAATCATTGAATTTACAATCTCAAATTGAATATTCTATTCATTTAGAGACACCTGTTCTTCCTCCTGTGAAAGGCATTCTGAAGACACATCCACAAGAATGTAGAGGGCTTTGCATGTGCCCAGACTGTGCATCATTTCGTCTGCATGCGGAAAAGGCCAATGAATTCTCAAGGAAGCAAATGCAAGATGCTGAAGGAGTGGCTGTGGGGCTAATGAAGGAATTGTCATCTCTGAGAAGTGTAATGGAGAAAATGATTACATCTGGTCCTGGCAATGTCAGGGACCAAGCTATAGTTCAGCCTAGTCAGGTAACTATTAGAAATCTGCCCATTTTTAGATTTTCTCAATACATACATATTTTGTCATTTTTAGAGAAGATGAAATACAACCTACTACTTTTTTTTTTATCACGTTTTCTGATTTAGTTAATGGTGCAAGCTATGCAGTATAAGATTTCCTCTGTTGGCATTAACCCTTTTTTGTTGGTTTGTGACCTATCACCCAAGGTACCTTCAAGGTGGATACATTTACCTTGTTAATTTAAAATAATTGCCAATCCATTATATCTTAAAACAATGCAAATGTAATGACAAGATTGTGTTAGGATATATAGTACCATGTTCCAAAGACTCCGTGAGAATGTCATCCTAATCCTGAATCTGAAAAAGGTCTAGTTGAAGGATTGGCATTCATGTTTTGGTCAAAAGTTTGGAGCAAAACAGTTATGAAGCCGATGACATTTATGGATAAGGTAATGCAGCTGAGGTTATAAACTTATAATATAGGCAGGTAGTCTATCCAAAGTCCACCCAAATCAGATGTAGGCTAGAAAGGTTTGGCACAAGTAATTCCTCTTCTATATTCCATAGGTTTTGTATATGTCATGTGTATAAATGTACATGATTGTTGTAGAAGGCAATTTATAAGGCCTGACTGACTGCTAAGCTGCTTTTATTTTTCCCACTTTGGAACTTAAGCATTCCTAGGTACGAAACGGTCACAGAACGTAGTCCCCTTTTTGTGGGTGAGGTTCATAAAAACAATTAATAGACAAGAATCTGGAAAGAGATTGTTTAGTGTTAAGGTTCAAAATTAAGAGATTCTTTAAATATGAATTTTGAGCAGATTTTGGGTCTGAAAGGTCCAAATGAGCAGATACTGGTAATACTAATACCAAATGATACTTCTGAAGAGGTGCAAGCATATATATATTTTTTTAAATTAGCAAAATGGAGGGAATGTCTAAACCTTCTATGAATTTGATTAATGATAGCTAGGTCTGTTGCATGGGTGTTGCTATAGGCATCCAAACCATTTGGTAAAACTGTATACCGTGTTTTCTCTCTTTTTCCGGTGGAGCATTGGATCGCCGGTGCTTGTAGAAGGTCATTCTTTCATCTGTAATAACTGCAAGAGTCTGGAAATAGAGTACTACACTACTACTGTGTTCATATGTCTCGAAGAAGAGTGGAAAGGTCATGCTATTGAGGCATTATTGGATTAGCTGAGCTTGTTATACCCCACAAACATCAAGAGCTTCTGTAGCCTGTTTTAACTCCACTGATCTTCCTCCATAGGTTGGATTGTCATTAACGATGATGGCCACAGGCCCACAGAGCCTGAGTTGACGTTGGTTGGTGTATTGTTGGCTGGTTTCACTAACACTTTGGGTTTCAACTCTTGTACAAACAAAGCATACAATTTATTGGGAGTTGCATCTTGGTGTTGAAAAAGCATATTCCAAGATGCACTGCTTAGGAGAATTTTCACCTGTGGGACGTTCTGCGTAACTCTATTTGCGGAACTTTCATCCCAATTGTTCCGAATCATCCAACAGCCAATACTTATCCACTTCCCTTTTTTCATTGGTGGTTTTTACCCTCAAATCACTCATACCAGTCGTGGATATTATTGGTGGTTTGATGATGTTGAAGGGTCAGGATAAAAAGTTCCTCAATTTGAGTTACGCAGTGCATGATGTAGGTGAAAATTATGGGTGTTGTCTGTCTAGATAGAACTGGTGAAATTTTACATTCCAAATTTGACTGTTCACTTACACTACAAAATAGAGAATCTGTAATTTTGAATAAACATGTGACTATGAATGACACTGCACATAGCTTCAACACAACTTTGTCTTCTATGCATGATGTGTGGCAATCAATTAACAAGATCTATTCAACTCTGAAGTTATTTCTTCTTGTCCAAAATGCAGATTGAAGGATTTTGCAGAAGAGCCTCCAGAGCAGAGGAATTGGCCACGGACTGTCTAAGGAATATGACCTGTGATCTCAATAATCACTGCAGAATCACAGTAAGTAATTTTTCAGCATGCAGATCATAATAGTCTTTATAATGTATAACTTATTGGATTTGATCTGTTTGGAACAGACATTGCAGCGGCCAAAGGTGAGGTTTGCTGATAACTTGGAAGAGAAGCTCCTTTTGAAGCTACAAAAAGAGGAGGGTGGGTAAGAGCAGGAGGCAAAATCTGTTATAATACATCATCTTCTTGGTTCCTTGGAATTCTCTACAGATGACATGCTAGCAAAACAGATTCCATGGACAGTGAAACCCCTTGTTCAAGTTCTTGTGAAGTCTTATTGAAGAGTGTTGTACCATTTGGAATTTATGTGCTCTTCTTGCAAAAGTCAAACATAGGTAACGCTCAGTAATATTATTTCAAGGTTATACTTCTCCATCTAGTGCAACTTATACCCAAAACTCCAAAATTTGGGGTATACTTGTGTATGAAATTTGCATTTGTACACTACATATCAAGGGTTACAGCTGATTCGATGTAGTTGATTAATCTTTCTTGCGAGATGTTTGAATGTCTGGTGCAGATTTAATAATGAAAATTTTGTCAGCGTCAGCTTCCGTACTGGTGGTCCTGCACCACAACTGGAATACATGGTTTGTCAATTCCTTCTTTGAATGAAATGCTTGTCAGCTTAGCCCTGCCCCAGACAACCTTATGAAGTTATCTGATATTGATAATGTTTGTAGGAGTGAGAAACTTTAAAATGATCGTGATAACTCCGAACCATTCTCAGGAATACAGTGGTAATTATTGGGCCAGCACTGGGCCTTGGCCAAAAAATAAACTGTATTTTGAATAGGCCAGTGCTGACAAGCATGGATCCAGGAGAAAATCTGAGTACTTAGTAATCCCTATCTTCCTGATGATATCTATTGAATAGAAGATTGATAATGATGCCAAACAAGATTGCACAAATACCCCTAGAACATAACATTGGCACGATCAGCTTGGTCTTGGGTTCGTCTTTGCGAGAATAAGCTTTCTTGGGCTTCTTTTGGGCTGAGATTTTAGGATTGTGGGCTGATCATGATTCTGACTCTTGGTTCAAAGCTGATAAACCTGGGCCTAGGCGTTGAGCTTGGCCTGCAAATATTTAAAAAGCGTAACTTAATATCTGGTCAAGCATGATATGGCTAACAGGAACTAGTCTGTCAAACTGAGAGGGCTGGGCTTGATCCCTCACACTGTGGCTGAAAAATGCCCACCAGGCCCATTCCATGTACAAACTGACCCATCACGTGTGGTAATTTAGGATTGACTAACTCTTACATATTCTCTTTCCATATACATAAATTGTATTAGGTTGTAATTGCCTTGATTAAGGCTGAAAGAGATTATAAAAGTGAGCAAGGATCGACCAAGGAAAGGATCCAAGTTTTCCACAAGTTTCTATCCTGGCAAATCTGAGCTTAAATGTTAGAACTTTTACTTTAATTTGCTGGGTTCCACTTGAGTGGTTTTGGAAAATTCTTCAAAGAGATTGATGATATATCAAAATCATAGATAATTCAAATAGGAAACTCAAGAGTGCATCTTTAACAATCAGAACTGAATTCCCAGTTTGTCTAAGCAACTTCATGGGGAGGACCATAAAAATCTTGCTAAGATTAGTTGTGAATATGACAAGGGGCATCAAATAATTATACTTTTGATAGGGGAAACCAATAAAAACCTAATAGACTATATTTAACCCATGTTGAAATTATAGGATATCTCAGCGAAAGACTGGTGATAGTTTCGTTTCACCTTTGATAAAGAAATGATTATCAGACCATTTCTCAATCACAGGAAAATACTATTTTTTTCTCTATCTTAATACTCTTGGTGAAGAGCATGTACTTCTTAGGATTTATTGAAGAAGTAAATGGAAGTCCAAAGGAGAATTTTTAATATAAAAAAAAGGCTTTTATTGGTTTTTATCGGATGAGTATTAAAAAAGGATGAATGAAGGGTTTTAGGTGAAGATGTAGATGGAACATTGCTCTCTTTGGATTTAATTTACTATGGTTTGAGTGATCATAGAGGATTTTCTCCTATGAGAATCCCGCTTGGCTTGCATATAGGATTTTGATGAACACCTTTAATAATAGAGGGTTCTGCTCTGTGGACTGTAGGGATTGAAACACCAACCCTACATGTCCACTTGTGGGACATACATGCAGGTGCAAGTTTTCCAGGCACTTATTTCTCATCTATGGGAGATCATTGATGGTTTGTTTGATTTCTCAACAACACTGAGTTCAAATTGGCATGAATGTGCCAGGAAAGGCACCAAAGACTGAATAGTTACAAAATCACATTTCTTTAAGTAAAACGCGCAAATCCATCAAGTAAAATGGGATAAGGATTCCATTGTCATTTTTCTCATCATGGAAGCCTTATCCCATTTTACTTGATGGATTTGCGCGTTTTACTTAAATGACAATGAAGAAGATGAGGACAGTAGGCTGCTAAGGTGTCAAAAGGATGTACAACTAACCTAGGCTTGCAACAAACCTTTCACTCCTTCCATTAAATGCATATTGCAAGTTTGGTAGTGGTATGAATCCATCTCTTTCATGATACTTTGGGTCACCCTATTCACATTTCCGTATCAAACCATCTTTTCTTGTGACCCTCAGGGGAGTTTGATGGGAAGTTTTTCTTTTTGCCAGCTGAGAGAGTGGCAATCACCAACCCAAGAAATCTCCTCATTTATTTAAGGCCTTGATCCACAATGGATAGTTGGCAATATATGTTACAAACGCCTTTAATAATGTCTCTCTTTTATGTCTTCAAGGCATCAGAAACAGCTTGCTACAGGGTCCTATTAGGTAGGATGATCCCCAAACGCTGGGACTCCTTGCATGTAGGACCACCAAGAGCACAGTCAGGTCTCATCATGTGTGGACCATCATAGCTTTAGATTATGAAATGTGATGTGAAGGATAATTTTGCCTGCATTACTGAATCATGAATGCCTATTTTGAGATCATATTCATATGCAAATTCAAAATAACCCCACCAAAAGACGAATGGCCCTTGTAGCCGCGTGGCGAGAAAGGAGCCAAAAATAAATAAATAAATAAAAATAAAAGATGAATGGCCCAGATTTAAAGTTCGTGCACAACGTGTTTGATGTGGGATCTAAAATAATAAGTTGAAAGAAAATATCATATTGCAAAACGACATAACGTACCAACTTGACCTCCATTGTTTTTATTTCTTTTCCCTACCGGAGAAAATGAGAATGCCTTTTGGAAAAGTAAAAAGAACTTTCCATGTGATTGGCATGCTAACTGCCTCTCAACTGGTTGCAACCACCCATGTGTAGATGGATGGGATTATTTCTTGATTGCATGACCACATCACCATCAAGAAATTGTCCTTACCCAATTTATTTGGGGTCCAAGTTTTTATTTTTTTATTTTTTTTTATTTTAACCTAGCCAAGGTGCTGGGACTATAAGACTCATGACACAACTCACACATGTAAGGTGATGGAAACTCAGACATGCAAGGAGAACAAACACAACTAACATATGTGAGGTAATAAAAACTCACCTATGTAAAGAGGGAGGAGGCGGGGTTCGCACCCAGGACTTCCCTATTTGGGATCGACTTCGATGGAGTATGTTGATAATGGGTCGAGTCTGGTCAGGTTAGGTTAGGCCGACTCCGTGGGTGATTTGTAGGGCCTAAATCACTTGTTATTATTTGGGTTATAAATGTCAATGTGAACCATAAGTTCTATGATTGGGTGAGTTTGGTTGGGTTGGGGTTGATGGAGAGAATCTCGGTCCAACTTATTTATTAATCGAGTTGAGAATGTGACCCGAACTTGAAATTACTAGTATGGGAAATTGATCAATTGCCTTTCCTCATAGCAAGAGTCATTGTCATCATCATTAATTGAGATGTGACTCACTAATTTAACTAAAATAGTCCTTAGAAAAAGTAAAAAAAATGCTAATCAAGCCATAATAAAACCCTTACCTAACTATGGAACATGGTCATAACTGCATTTTGGTTTACCCAAACTTGGTAAACCCTTACCCAACTGAATTACAAAAAAAAAAAAAAAAAACCTCCCTACTTTAAAAGTGCAATGTGAGTTGGGTTCATTCAGATTAGGCCGAGCTTCCAAATTTCTGGATTTGATTTGCCTTTTAAGGGTATATAATTTTAAACTTTTATATACCTAATAATTTTATGATGAATGTATTAGGGTTTAGGATTTAAGTGGTAGTTGAAGGTTTTGCAACCTTCAGGTCATGGGTTCATATCAAATTATCAAGAAAAAGATATGTATATAGGTATTGTGTATGAGTAAAATGTATGCATGTTCATATATGATTCAAGGTTTCCCCGTGGGATTTAGGCACTTAAAGCACAAACCCAAACCGAACCCGATTGTTTCAAATCCAAACCCTTGTCTAACTTAGTTGGGCTAGAAATTTATATTCGAGGTTGATACCAAGTTGCATCCTACATTTGCTTTGTGTTAGGCACAATATTTAGAAAATCTGTCAAATGATATCAAATAGCGTATTGGATTTTGTGCCAGCGAAAGATTTTCAGCAAGTGCTTCTAATTCAAAGGCATGGTAGGCATTGAAAATTCCGCACTATTCTTTATACGAACTTTCATAGGAGAACACTATACGCAAACTCAGTACCTAGGACTAACTTGGGTACCCAAAGCATAAAACTGAACTGGACCCAATTTGGGTCAGGTCTCAAACTTTGGGCTCAAGCCTAATGCAGGTGTGATTTAGCCCAACCCAAATTTCCCCCTTGGTCTGGTCGAGCTGTTTGGCTTTGGATATGGCCTGACCTATGTTGCACGGATACTCCAAAGTGGACAATGAATATGCTGTGTTTGGGCATCATAGAGTTCAAAAGAGTTAAAAATTCTTCCAATCTTTAGTTAATTTTCTTTTGGATGCTTTTATGGTGGGGACCATGATTAAACCATTTTTGGCCCGACTTCAATCAGATTAAGAGCTCTAACCTCTGGAAACTATAAAAAGAAAAAAAAAAAAAAATTAATGTCACACTCACAGGACAAACAAAAATTAATTACCCAAGTGGGGCATCACATAAGAACAACCCCAACCCCAACCCCAAAATGGCATAATAATATCAGACTATCACAGCCGTTGGATGGATAAGATGAATAAGTGAGCAATGGCCTACAGTCACCTATCACTAGATCAACGGTCCCCCATCAACCAAGATGATCTCGTATGTCCGAAACTGGTAATCAGAACAACAACCTACTGACCCCTGTTGTCGTGTGGGGCCCACTGGCCCTACAAATGCTGTTATCGTGCGCACGTGGGGCGTATGATAAGCCTGTAGCCATCACCATGGTCTCACTGTTCATCCTCTGCTCCGTGTGGAAAGACTTCAAGAGTTCAAAGTTCAAACCCAATAAAGAGATGAACAGAAAGGAAATATCGAGGAAGAAGAAAAGGGCCG
The DNA here is from genome assembly GCA_029852735.1 of Persea americana. NCBI lineage: Eukaryota > Viridiplantae > Streptophyta > Magnoliopsida > Laurales > Lauraceae > Persea > Persea americana. The sequence continues at coordinate 92,385,483 of CM056810.1, forward strand.
GCGCCCAAAGAACAACACTATTTCTTTAATGGGTCTTTGAGCGTTTCAAGAGGTTTTTGTAGGCTTTTACATCTTCTTCTTCTTCTTGACTATTATTAACTTGGGTTCTTGAGTTATTAGGAGATGGAAACTGAAGAGAAGGGAAAAACCCATCCACCAGGTCTGATACACTCATTCTATATCTTTTTCTAAGGATTCAATATTTATTTTGGGTTCATGCTCTTTTTTTTTTTTTCTACCCTTTAATTTTGAGGTGTGCTTGCTCTTTTTGAATTTTTGTTGTATTTTTAATTGTCCTTTTCAAAGTTCGTTGCTTTTCTATTTTGAGTTTCAATTTTTTTTTAGAAAATCTTCTTTGGTTATTTAGTCCACTTTCTTTCTTTTTAAATTTGATTTCTTGATTCTTTTTGTCCTTCATGTTTTAATTTTCCTATTGGGTTTTTGCTATTCTATTTCGATTTTAGATGGTTTTCTTTTTTCTCTTAATTCTTTTTTTTCCTTTTTTTCTTTTTTTTTTCGGGGGGGTTGCTTTTTTTTCTTTTCTGATTTTTGGTGCTTTCTTTTTCAAAAGTTACTCTTTATGTTGGGGTTTTGTTCTTCTCCATTGTTATTTTAGATTCTATGTCTTCTTTCTCTTAATTTATCTTTCTTCTTTCTCTTAATTTATCTTTCAAAAGTTTATTTCTTTTATCTTTTTTTTGGATTTTAACTTTTTTAAAAATGAATCTTATTTGTTTATTGGCTTCTCTTTCTTTCTTTTTAAATTTGATTCTTGATACTTTTTTCTGCTACCAATTCTACTGTTCTTTGTGGGTTTTTATTTTTCAATGTTCCCCCCTCTTATTTTACCATATTGAGCCTTTTCCTTTTGAGTTTTTACTCTTTTTGTTTGTTTTTTTAAGTAAAAGATTGATTTTTGGAAGAAAAAAGAACTTGTTTGTTTCCTGAGTTCTCTTTCTTTCAATGAAAGAAATGGAATCCTTGATCCTTACTTCCCCTCCAATTCTTCTTTCCTATTGTTTTTTAATCACAGTTCTGTTGGATTTTAATTTGCAGGACATGAGACTCACAGTGTTCACATATGTCACAAATGTGGTTGGACCTTCCCAAATCCACACCCAAGTGCAAAGCACCGAAGAGCTCACAAGAAAGTCTGTGGAAAGATTGATGGTCTTCAGCTAATTTGTGGAAAGATTGATGGTCTTCAGCTAATTTACCATGAAGACAAGGCCAACTCCAATGGAGATGTTTCTGACGATGATCACCATCCCTCTGGTACAATTCCTTTCCCATGTTTGATCCATTTTTAGTTACGAACTCTGCACATTTCTTTTATTTCATACAGTTAACTGTTCAATGGCAAACCCAATTGCAGAAGGTCACAATGAGACTAGTAGTAGCAGAACTGAAGTCCAAGGAGTGAAGAGGTCTAAAGAGGAAGTATTGTATTTGAATCGGTTGTTGTTTGATTCAATAGAGCCAATTGTAGTAGGTTTGAGTGACAAGGGTAGTGAAGTCCGAGGAGAGATCATGGATGCAAGGTCCAGTCAAGTTGCAGAGGTTACTGCTGTGGCTGCCCAAGAACCTGATCATGATTTAGAGAATTCCACTGCTGGTAAGATTTTCTAGAATTGTTGTCTGCTTATGTTATAGTTTTGTTGAAGATGTTTGCTGTCTATTATGAAGGAGAATGAAAATTAGAGTTAGTCTCATGGAACTGGTGAGCTAAGAATAATTGTAGAAGGTGTAATAATGAAAAGAATGAAAACTAGAGTTAATCATTTAAGAAGGTCCTTCCTGGAATATTTGCATGAAGAACTGAAGCAGAACTTAGCGTCACATGTGCCGAATCCAGGCCATTCATCAGGTGGTGCCTGTGATCTTGCTCTGCTCCAAAATCATGCCGGTATATTCATCAGGTGGTCAACATGAGTATATTAATTTCAAACCGTTCTTCATTCTTGTTCTGACCATCATCTGTTGTCATCAATGTGCGACCTACCTGATGAGTGACCTGTTGCATTTTTCGGATCAAGGCATGTTTACAGTGGGCTTCATTTGGTGAATGGTCTATATCTACTATATTTGCTACATTGGAATTTGTAATCATACTTCAAAAAAGTGGCCGAAACATATGGTATTGGCTATATTAGCTGAACCCAAGACACTATTTTAATAAAAAGTAGTGCTTTCATAAGGAGCATCACATACAGGCCGATCCACACTGATCCCACTTAGAAGACATGTTGGAGCTCAGAAACCCTTCTTTGCAGCCTGTTTTCACCTGAGGAGCCTCTAGAAAGTGTTCTTCACCCTTCTAGAGGGGAAAAAAAAAAAAAAAAAACTTAACCCATCCTAAAAAATTAAAGAAGATGATTCAATCAACCCTTTTTTCTCTCTCACACACAGACATTAGAAATGCATTGGTAGGACCCACCAAGTATCTCAAATTTATGACTCTTTCGAATTTCAGAACCAACTCAACGAGTCATTATTTATCATTCATGTAAAAACCTGGTTAAATTAAATTCAAGTTGTTTCTCATTAAGTCAACAAAGCATATGATCATGTAGTCACTCCGCCAAGTTTTGAGCCAACATGATGAGTCATTTCTATATGATTTTGAATCAAAGCAGTTGACTTAATTTGAACTAGAACAGTACAAAACTTAATACACTATTTGGCACCAGTTAGCCCAATGGCAATGCTTGCATGTATGTAATTATAGACATATCCATTCACAGTTGTAGAAAGAATGAAGACTCATGTATACTTGTAACTTCCTACATGGTTGTGGTAACATTACAAAATTTCCTACACTAAGAAGGAACCGGTTATAATGTATACTTGAAAAGTTGAAATGCCTGCACTGCAGTTTGTGAGAAGTGCTTATTGTCCTAGTTTTTGTGCTTTGATTTCAAGTAGTGTCATGTCCTAGTTTTAGGAGGAATGGAAACAAACGTAAATTTTGATTCTAATTGCTTGATTGGCATGGTTTCCTCAAGTTATGATGCATCTTATTCCTTTCCACATTTCCTTGTGCAGAATCTACAGTTATCTTGCAACCAAATGATCTAATGCAGGGCAGCCAAATTCAGAATCCCTATGCATCCAAAAGTGAAACAGTTGATTTGGATAGAGGGACACATGTCCAAGGTCGTGCTTTACCCTCTACAATTGGACGATCTATTTCAGATATCAATGCTGGCTCCTTGGTTCTGGAACCTGAAACGAAAGCACCCCCTTCAGAACCTGTAATACCAGCATATGATAATGCGGGGCACTCCAATATTTTTACTGGTGAAGTGGTGGAATGTTCTATGACTGAAATTGGTCCTAATTTGGATGCAGAAGGTGATGACAATAATGCCAGAGCTGAAAACCCTCCATCTGTATGCATGTTACCCGACATATCCACTGGTGATTTCTCTGAGATAGATTCTAAGTTACACAAGATGGGTGAGCTCACTGAAATGGGAGTCCCTTCAAACCTCCCTAATGCAAGTATAGAAGATGCAAGGGCTGCCTCTTCTAAGGACATGGTTGTGGATTTGAAAGAACTCGATACATATGGACAACAAAATCTTCAGAATGAAATGAGTCCTACTATTCACCTTGCTTCTACAGAAACTAAAGGTGATGAATACCAAGGTGGTTTGGTGGGTACTGCTAAGGTTCCAGGAGGCGGCTTACAGGTTGATTCCAAACAAGAAGTAAATGTTGAGAATCAAGGTGATATAGATGAAGGCTGTGATCAACCTGGGAAGCTCGAGATAAATCCACCCTCCTCAACGACTGAACATATACTAGTTCAGAATGTATCTGAAACTAAGCCTGAATTTCATGAAGACAATGTTATAGCGCCACAAAAGGTATCTCTAACCTCTAGCATTGATGAAGCAATAGGGAGCACAAACATTCTCAAACATGCTGTCAAACAAGGAGCTGATTCAGGCTCCATGTTAGTCGAATCAATAAAGATGGTAGACATTTTAACTTTACACAAGCAAGTACAGGAAGATAGCATTCAAGTGGATGAGACAGGAAGCAAGAGTACGCAAGAAGAGTTTATTGTCTATGAGAATGGCCTGGATGGAGATCGCATTGATGGAGGACCTCAATTTCTGGGACTTGATTCTGATGGATGTGCAGTTGAAGGCCTTCACTCTGATGAGCAAGAAGTCCATCCAGGGACCAGTAATAGAGAATCTTTTTCAAATAAAGCAACCAACCCCATTGCTATGGTTGTTGATTCAAGTAAATTGGGTGCTACTGGTAACCATTTGGAGGAAAACAAACTGGACTGTTCTTTTGGAGAGTTGGAGCCTCACCATGGTCTAGCACATGAAATCCTTCCTGAAACTCTTGTAGATGATGCAGCTGGAGGAAGCACCTCAGGTTCGGGTGTAGGAAGCATAGTTTGTAATGAAACCGCAATGGACAGTGGTGGGTATGGTGCTGCTGACAAGGAGTCTAGAGATGACCAAAGGGACTACAGTCAGGAAAGAACCAAAGCCAGAGATTCTCCATCTAGCACAGATATAGAGAAACAAGTGGGGCAAAATGATACTGACAGCCGGTTGTCTGGGGACATTCACCAAGAGCTGAAATCAAATCAAGGTAGTGTGGTTGGATTGAATCAGCTTGATATGAAAAATCCCACATCTGAAGAGCATGCCTGTTCAAGTTCCCTTAGCCTTGAAAACTGCAGCAGCAGACATTCTGCTCAAGGACAGGGTTCTGATAGTCATTATCATTCTGTACATGAGGGAGGCGATGATAACATTCTTAAACATAATTCCAATGCTTCAGCGCTTGCCATGGATGCTTCAGTCAATTCTATCAGCCAAACTGATAGTATCGAAGGCTTCTGGGGCTCTGTTTCAGGCAAGTTCTTTGTTCTGTTTTCTCATCTTCTTTTTGGTATAAACTGTTTTCTCATCTTCGTTTGCAGGTTTAGACTAGTTTTCCCAAATTCGTAGTATCGGTCTCATTATCAAAACCCATTTCAGTTCCAGCCCAAAAAAAAATAAAATCCACTTCTGTGTCTCAAATTCAAACGTTCCTATATTCTTGTCGCACTGTTCCTTGTGCTCTGGATTTCCTTACGTATATATATAATCTAGTGTGCACCTTGCTCACCAGAGTTGGGACCCACCTGATGGTCTATCCGACTGGAACACTGCGCCCCCCCCGCCCCCCTTTCTTGAATTTCACAAGTTCCCTGGGGTTTGCACCCATATGAATGGACTAGATGTTGGACCGACTACACACCCATCCAAATAGACCATACACCGTTAAACTTATGGGGCCTAGATGGAGATGATAGGGTTTAAGGTTGGGGCTGAATTTTTGTAGAGATTTGGGGCCCAGGGAGATCTTTCGACCATCCTAGGTCCCAGTCCCAGGTGGAGCCCCACATTGAGGTTCACACACTGATCCAGTGCACGAGTTGTGCACTCGATCAGCACTAGACACACACAATGCTCAGCTGAACTAAATGGTGCCATTTAGTTCAGTCAGAAGTTGTAAATGTGGTCCCACCTATCTCTGATTGATGCAGTCTCAATAGCAGCCTCTACTATCAATGGATCGTGCTCCAATGAGTTTACTCATGTTGGGGAAAATCTCATTATTCAATCTGTAAATTTTCTTTCTTGTTGAATGTGGACTTTGGGATAGACCTTTCATTTGCAATCCATAGATTCGACAGTTGAAGTTGTCACTGAGTGGTACAGCACATGACCAATATTTAATTATTTATGTGGGTCTCACCATATTTTCCTGATCATTTGGTTGTTCACCAGATTATTATTTCCACAAAAGTAACATTCTTGTGCCTGGCCAAAACCTGTTTTTACATACTGGTGGTTTATTGGTTGATACAGATGTAACAGTTCCTCCCACGAGAGATGCCACACATGCACCAACACTTCTCAAGGCGGAGGCTGCCTCAAACATCAGTATTCAAACATCCACAGAATCATCTGATGCTGCCTTAAAGAAGGGTAGTAGTACTTCCAAGGAGCATCATGCTGATAGCACAGAGCTCTTTGAGCCACCTTCGTTCATGACCCTTGTTGAACCTGTCAAAGACATCAACAGGCAGAGCGCTTCTATTGAAAGTCACTTCAATCAGAAGCCTCAATCTCCCAACTCTCCTTCCCAAGCTGGGTGGTTTCCTTCACTGACAAATGTTGCGAATGATTCGCAAGGAAGGAAGAAAAATGAAGAGATCATTGCGAAGGTAGTGAATTGGAGTTCTGGAAAGACCCATACTTCGTTGAGCCGTCTCCTGATCGAAGCAAACCTTGAAAGCAAACACAAGTCACAGACGGCACAAGAGCATGCAGCCTCGATGAGCCCCAAAAGCCAGGTTTCTAAAAACACCAGGCCTCTAGGTGAGACAACTACTGAAAATTCAACAGCATCAACTACCAAAGGAGTCACCAATAAGGAATACAATTCTCCTGCAAGGTTACCCATCACAAAAAAAGAGAGGAGGAAGATCTGGGTCCCTTTTATGTGCTGCTCTTCAATCAACTGAGTTTGAAATGGCTTCAGCTGAAGCACATTTTAGTATAATGTGAAGTTGCCATTATCAAATGATGCTGCAGCTACGCAGCCAATGGTCAGTCATTCATCAGATTGTGTAATATTGGTTGCAGTTTCTACTGCATCTAGGAGAGTATCTACGTATTTTACGTATATTTGCATCTTTCTTTTTTCTTGTTAATACTTGTGGGTGCCCTCTTGGTCATTTGGCCTTTATGTTTGTAGCTGTGCTGCATGTGCAATAGCTTTACCGAAAGATACATTCATGCCGATGTTCAAAATGGCAATGCGGAAATGAAGAGCACTATAATTGAAAAATGACCCTGTACTGTTGTTGTTTGGGTGAGAATTTGCAATTATCGAGCCCGCAGAAGGCCCATCCTTGTTTGATACAAACCATTCATTCCAGAAGTTTCCAATTGGGTGGGTACTGATCCTAGCTTGTTTCTTTATTATTTGAATATAAAGATGACACAGTCCAAGATCAATGGGAATAAATCTAAGATGATATTTGACAAGGCCATTTACACTTTAACCCCGTCATCAGCAACAAGAGATTTCATTAACACGAATAAAAACAGGACATCCCATCTAAAAGATTGAGAAAACAAATTAAACATTTGTTAATGAGAATAATATTTTATCAAATATCGATATTATTTTTTCCAATATTTAATTAAATGCCTCCTAAATAAAAAAAGAGAAGGTCAAACTGCACCGGACCCAACTTGCTCCCATCACAAGGCAGATTTGATACCACATCCTAAAGACTAAAAAAGGGTTGGGCAGAGCATACACTCATACAGGCAATCACTGGGCTGTCACTGTGGATGGCACGCCTGATTCTGCAGCTCCACCCAGGGCGGGCATGTCGCCTTTACATATCCCGGCCACCAGTCCAACTGGCGGAAAAAAAAAAAAGAGTGGGGGCATATAGGGCGTACAGTATTGACTTAGGCTGGGTATGAATCACCACCCCCTAGCAGCAAAGACGAACCTGTTACCATGGGTATGCCAACCAGCTGTTAGCTCTTCATAATTGCTTATTTCAGCCTCTTCACAAATGAGTACATATATATATATATATATATATATATATATATATGGTCAAACAAAAGAAATGTGGGGCGGTGCATCTAAATCTCTTCAAGGAAATAGCAAAATGGTTCACCAAACCATCTTTTATTCATTGCAAGTCTACTCAAACAGATTCAAGTCCTGAAAGCCTCAATCATTGAATGTGAGCCACTGAATTCCTTTTAGCTGAACAGAGATAGACCTCAGATGGATTGTTGCAAAAAGAAACCAGTGGACCTGGATTTCAAACTATGCAAATACTAACTTTAAAATTCAAGTTGATCTTCCACTACACTTGTACACTATAGCTCAGTTGACTTGTAAAAAGAGCAGTGCAACCCTAAAGAGGTAATCATCTGATTTGACAAGCCATCCAAATGCCTCAGCCAACTTACATCTGATTCTCCGTTCCAAGAAATCAAATCAAACTGCCTTGCCCTAAATTATTCTTGCAAGGAAGCCAAAATCTTTCCAACACCCAAAAGAATGATATACACGATACTTATTAAAGCAAGGGCTGGCCCAATATAACATAATTTTCTTTTAGTAAAAGGAAAAAAAATAAAATTTAACTCACATCTAAACCTATCACAAAACTGGAATAAAATCCAGAGATTACTGTCTAGGTTCTCAAGATTGCACGGCCAGCCTTTGGAGATGTTCGAAGAACACTTGAAGACTCACATCATCTGTAAAGATTACATCCGAGCCTGCAGCTACCTCATGAGCAGAATTATACGTAGCTGATGGGTTCAATTTCGCCAGAAGAAATCTTGCCTGCAGAGTATCAACAAAGAAATGATTTCGATCAGAAAAACCAGGGTCCTCGGTACAGAACTGGGAAACCGAGATACCATTGGTGCTCATATAATATAAACAAATAACAGTAGCAGAAAATGACAGTCAATATGTCATTGCCTCAAACCACCAGAATGGCTATAGAGGTCCATTGCATCTCACTCTTACCGAATAAATATGTTCTCTAATGTATGTATGAAACTATAAGGAACACAATATATACACCAATTGTTTTTCATACACATACACCCTTTCCTTTTACCATAAAACACACACAAAAAAAAAAAAAAAAAAAAAGGGGAAGGTGTAGAAAAACAATAGGTGAAAACATGATGCATGCCAAAGCTTTGATACCATATGCTGTAGGGCGAGGGTCCAATATATCCAAGATTGCACAACAAAATGGACCCCCAACAAACAGCTTAATAATGACAAGTTCAACGAGTTGTCAAAATACATTTATAAAAATAGGTTTGGAAGTCCAAAACTTCTTGCGATGACGTATTTGCAAATCCAACTTGGAATTGCATTGTAGTCTAATGAAGAAATGGTATAGGACTGCTATGAATTCTCGCCCAAAAGGGCTTCAATGCTTGGAAAGATACTCAAAGTGAGGATTAATGAATAAAAAGATCATGGAAAATTCTGCAGTCGTAATTGTATCCGTCTAGATAGATGCAGCAAACAACCCACATGCTTCATAGAAAGCAAGCATTCATCCCCCATGTAAGAGAGACCAATCATGAGATCAAACTAGTCTATAATCAGGATCCTCGAGATCATCTCCTCCTAAAACCTCCTTGGGACTTGTATTTCATTCAATATAAAAAATTGCCACCACTCCATTGCATTGGCTTCTATTTATATTTCAATCAGGATACTCCTAAGTCCTAATAGAGATATCTAAACAACAAATCCTAACTACACTGATTTCTCCCATCACCACCCCCGCCTTGTCCCAACAGTGCTGGGGTTAGCTACATGAATTCCGTTTTGCCATTCCAGTCTATCCTAGGCCAAACCCTCGGATGGGTTGCACTTGCACTTCAAATCTATCCTTACCGCTTCCATCCATGTCTTCTCCGGTCTACCACTCCTCCTTGATGAACCTTCAGCTTTTAAACAATTAAACTTTTTAAAGCAAAAAAAAAAAAAAAAAACCTCTTTCAGAAGGGTGTAATTAATCCTTTTTTTATAATTGATCAGATGGCATTGATCTGACACTAGAATCTGCAATGCAAGCTTCCCCATAAAAATTTTACCAAGAAAGATAGGAGGATAAACTGATAAACAGTATAGGTTTGTAAGAAAGGATGAGAAGATTGGAAAAATTATGGACCTGAGAGCCATGCTGATCGCAAACAACCAATCTAGGGACAGGGAATCGATCCCTGATGATCAGTTGAGCATCATCTTGAGGAGCTTGCAATAGCTGGGCGAAGGCCTGCAGACAACAACAATTATAAGATAACCATAAGAGAAAATAGTTTGTACCTATAATGAAGTTCCATTTTACTTTGGCTCATATTTCAATCCCTTCAGAATTACATTTAATGTGCAAGCTGCAATTTCCTCTGAAATCTAATTTTAACAGTTGTCCCCATAATAAAGTGAATCCAATAAATGAGAAAAGCAAGATTAAGCAAATGCAACAGTAAAACAGTTCAGACTTCAGAACCCCAAATGTAAGCAATAGGACATGAGGATGTTGCAGCAATGGACCCGTGAATAAAGACAGCATCTGTGATCAGTGGCTAACTCCAAAATTACCATCTAATCATTGTAACTTAGATGCATTGCCCCCAAGCAATGTGTTCGTTTCCTTGCTGCTTTCAGAGTTGTTTCACTTTCATCCCTAGCCATTTTAGGAATGGACAAAATTTTCTCTACCCTGAAAAAGTTGGGAGCAAAAACATCCTCTAAAGAGTATAAAATAGCAGGCAAGCAGAGGATGGCGTTAAGGAAACTATCAAACCACAATGTTCAACAATAAATGTGCAATGGGCAAAACTGAAAAACACCCTTTTCCATCTTAATTTTCTCTGCCCCCTTTTCTGATTATAGTTGGAACAAAGTAAGGATGCCTTTATTTTGGAATAGACATCAAAATATTAACATTTCAGAAACTCAAAAGAATTGGATCAGATAATGAGAATGACAAATAGGACTAAGACAAGCAAAGAAATCAAAAGAATCATGTATCAAATCACCCATCCCCCTCCATCTATTTATTCTGTTCAACCTCTTCTTAGGAATAATCTTTCCAACATTCACCAAGACAATCATTTGAAACTTGTAGTTAAAAAAAAGATTCAGGAGATTTTTAGAAAGAAACAAGGAAAGCTTGGTCTTATCAAACACTGAAGACATTTGTCTTGATTCTTTTGCAGCTTTTTCTCTCCTATGAATAATTTCCAGTCAGTGGATGTATAGTTCAAGATTCAGTAATAGTTTGAGACCCCCTTTTCTTTTCTTTTCTTATCTTTTCTTTTTTTTACGCTAGAAGTGCAGAATTCATTGTGAAACTATATGAGGAAGCTCCCTTATTAAAAAAAAAAAAAAAAAACTCACATTATCAAATTGTAATTGTGATCAGAAGTACATTAATAATAAATTAGAGGCTCAAGGTGTAAACATCATAGTAGTTTACCTGATGTTCAGGCTGATTCTGGTAACCCAGGTTGCGCCATTGAGCAATCGTCATCCCATGGAAAATAACAACACTGAAATATGCATCAAGCAAAAGTATACGATCTGCTGCAATAGAAGCGACATCCAACAACGCTGGTGCAGGAGGTGAATTAAAAGAGTACGAAATTAGTGAAGGCTGGATCATGACCACAGAATTGGTGATGGTTTCCCGGTTTAATAACATGCGGAAATAAGCAGTTTCATCTGGGCTGTTGTTAAAAACCTAAGCAAAATGAAATCATGGTATTATTAAAAACCTAAGAAGAATGAATCCATTGGAGTTAAGCAGAAGAAGAGGAAGAAGAAGAAGAAGAAGCAGAAGGAGAAGTAGAAGAAATCAATTCAAAATTCATAGATAACACTCCACATGTTACCTGTACAAATTGTGAGCGTCGTAGATTGAACATAAACTGCGGAAATATTGAGAAACTCGGGTTTAATGTAAATGAAGATGAGTCGTCTTTCCGATAATCACCAAATCTCGAACAAAGACGAATAAGGGATCGATCCAACCACCTTGTTGCATCAAATTCTTCCTATTTTATGGGGGGAAAAGGAAATATGAGAGAGAGAGAGAGAGAGAGAGAGAGAGAGAGAGAGAGAGAGAGAGAGAGAGAGGAAAAAAACACATGCCAAATAAACAGAGTTCTTTTTTTTTTTTTTTTTTTTAAGAAAGGGGGAAAACTATAAGGTTTGCTTCATCACTGAATCAAGCAGGTGAGAAGGTAAGAATCGGTATAGCAAGTAAACAAATGTGACACTACAAGGTAAAAAAATCATATAAAAAGGACATATTACGGCCAGCATTGAGGTAGCCAGCCAACCTAGCAAATAAATAATAACAGAAGAACATTAAAGGAAATGAAATCTGGGTAAATTAAATTCTCACTAGAGCACAAGAAAACGATTAAAGCAGTGAACACGTGGCATTCCAGAATAACATAAGATTGGAGTCTAAATATGTAAAAACCATAAAAGTTAGAAATACCTCCATCTCCATTTTCAATGAGGTTAGCCTTGACATTACAACAGCACCGGTCTCCTGGTCAAACCCTTCAACTAGTTCCTAAAATTGCAAGTAATCATCATATCAACATTTCTCATGCATCTCAACCATTTGCTATAAATATGAGCAGCTCCAAAAATTGTGTGTATGTGTATTTAGCCAACCTATTTGACCATTTACTGTGATTCAAATTCACAGAGGCTAATGGAAAGTCCCCCAAGAAGACAATCAACTAGCTGACAAGATACAAAATTATGACAAATGGTGTTTAACTTGGCTGCAGAATTTTAAAGGCCTTTTGTTATATGGTAACTTTTATGGGCTTTTTTCTTCAGCTCATACATTATACATATACACACACGCCAGAGCTCTAGCAACTAACCTCTGAGTTGGCAGAACTGTCTGCCCATTTTCTTTGAATGGTTGTAACCCGGAGTCTCATTTGGCCTTGAGGGTTCTGATAACTGCAACAAATATCTGAAATCTAATTAAAACCAACAACAAAGTTCAATAAAAGAAAACAGAGGAACTCAGAGGTAAGCAGGGTCATACTTTGTAAGGAATTGTAAGTATAAATATTGGTTTGCAGCCCCTGGAGGGTTTGACCGGTCGCTGGGCGATATATCAAAGAAAACTGTCAAACAGGTACTCTTGTCAAGGCCACACATCTTCCAAGATGTTGTATTTCCCTGTCCAATGACTGTATCGGCACAAGAAGGCCCTTTCTGCAAAAATTGTCATTATCAGGGCAATCCCATGTAACAAAATTTTCAATTGCCATCAAACAAACTATCTGCGAAATCTCACATCCATTACTATTCAAATGGAACAACCTTCTCCAAGGACGTGCATGGTCCAATGATTCCCTGAATTTTGATATCCTTCGAACAAAAGATGTCGAGTGTACCACTGAAAACAAAAAACCAGAATTCTGAGCCATGTGCTTCCACGATTAAATGCTTTGGATCAAAATATTGTTTTCAGTTTTCTAAGGGGCACGCATCCATTAAATCATTAAAATGAACACAAGGCAGAAGCTACAGTACTTATGGAACAATTGCACATTATTTCCTCAACATATTTCAAGGAGCTCGTGGTGAAAAGTGATCCAAACAATGCCTTGCTTATTTGCGAATGAAAATATAAAAAAATGGCATTTTATGGGTAAAAACACTCATTCTGAACCATATATAAACTCATTAATTGCTGATGAGAATTGAGATTTAACTTCTCATCTGTTCATGGAGGTGGAGAAGCTAAACACGCTGAGACAATAGAAACATAAAGTGTGGCAACTCATCTCAATGTAGGGGATTAACTTATCCACCCTCTTTAGCATCTTTTCTTTAAACATGTAGTGACCAAAAAAAGGCATGCCCTTAGTGTGCATTTAAGCTGCAGCCAAAAAGTCTTAAAGATAAAGAGTTAAAAGTTTCATTCTCATCTTAAGAGCAAATATACTGAGGATATTTTAAACAATTTATGCTGAACAAATACTAGGTGTGAGTGAAACAATAAGAATAACTGAATAAAGTTTTCATTATTATACTATACAAGTTATTAATGGTGCTTTCTTATCCAAGCTATAGTTATGCATCTTCAACAGTATATTTATGCATTTTCAACTATGCCCTCTCACTGTTGAAGATGGCTCCTTGGCTCCCATAGAACGAGTCATGGGAACGGGTGAGGTACCCTGGAGTGTCTTAAGCTGTATCAATGGGCTTATAGATATCTTTCAAGGAGTTGGGTTGTCTTTTGTGCATGTCCTCCAGGGCGGTAATGACGTTAAGGATCATCTCAACAAATAGGGAGTGTAGCATCATTCTCTTTGGTTAGGAGATGTAAGTCCTTAGTTTGTGGTGGTTTCCCATTTTTCTTTTCTATACTTAAGGTGTATTTTCTTGGTAGTTGTCTGAGATGTTTGGCATATGTAGTTGCGAACTTCGCCATCTCCTTTCTGTTAGTTACTGGTGGCTTCTTTCAAGCTTTTCCATTTAATGAAATTAACCTCCATCCTTCAAGAAAAAGTTTCATTATACATGCCAGTACTTAGTTCACTTTTAATAGCAAAAAGAAAAAAAGAACAAAAACAGTGGAACAGCTCACTTGAATGAAAGGCCAAGAGATTGTTCGCCATCCTCAAATATCCGCTTGAAGGAGTCTCTAAATACAGGATGGCCAAAACTCTCAGCCAGAACAACAAGGCCACCTGTCTTTTCAACAGCAACTTTCATCTCTGCCACCCCAACCTGGCCATTAGAGCACGGAGGAAACATGATTCTCAGATACAATTTGAATTGGAAACTACCATAACTTCATTACATAAAATCTTATCTTCGTAAAATAAAGAGGAAAAAAACCAATAATAAAAACCTGAATGAAAGGGAAAGAACTATCTACCAATGCACTCAGGGATTGATCACTGTATCTCCCAATTTAAACTATCACTCCTGACTAGTAGCCCAACTTAGCAAAAAAAAAAAAAAAAAGAAAGGAAATGAACTATCTAGGCTCTCCATTTTTCAAATCACCAAACAAATTCATCACTCCACAAGGTGCCTTGGTGCATGCATATAACATGGAAATTTTCTTTGCACCTGCATGAGACTCTGACAAAACAAGACCTGAGGAAACATCTCAAGGGCCCTCATAATTTATGGTTGCTTTTATTGTTCTTCAAACGTTTAGTTTCCAAATACAATGGCCAAATCACGGTAGCAGTTGTATCACGGTAAAAAACAAGCCTGTCAGCTCTCCACCTGCAAAGTATGAAGAAAATGATGAGGTGCAGCTTCAGCAGTTCAGCTTTCTTGGACTTTCAGACCTCGTTCGTGTCACATCGGAGTTTGGTGAAGTAAAAAACTTTCCACAAGAAATTTTTTTCATACTTGTTTGGTGTTAAGCAAAAACTAAAAAGAAAAGCAACTGGCAGAAGGTAATGTGGCATCCACGTTTCCTCATTTGCCTGACACTCACGCTTTCCATGTGCTAAGATTAAGATTATTCATAAGGATCTATTTGTAATTATTAGGGTAATCAGGTTTTAGTGTGTAAAATAAATACAGAAAATATGGTACTCTATATATTGGGAGATGCAACATGCAATAATTAGAGGTTTTATGGATAAAGATTTTTTCTTCCTACACTGTTTCTTCTTAAGTATTAGGGCTTATTAAAACACAAACCAACACCATGTTCCCATAGAATGAACCAAACTAGCCCTCATAGAGGTTTCAATTCATGTTTGTGTCCAATGGATAGCTGTACAGAGAACTGTGATCAAGCATAATATCCACGAAGAGAAAGGAGAACATGTAGTAGCGCTTTTGGTTCACCATCATTGAGAGGGGCATGCATGATATTTGATTTCATCAAAAAGGTGTAGGGATTAGTCTTTCAACGTGAGGCTTCGGATGGTGGTTATAGTAGTGCTAAGTGCAAACAACCAGCAATTAGGCCATCTATGGCTGAGCAAAAACCCAAAACTCTAATCATTTGTGAGCATTTAGGCAATCAATGGCTGAGCAAAAACCCAAAACTCCAATCATTTGTGAAGTGATCATATGCTCTCTCTCTCTCTCTCTCTCTCTCTCTCTCTCTCTCTCTCTCTCTCTCTCTCTCTCTCTCTCTCTCTCACACACACACACACGCACACGCAGTTTAATTCATTAAACAACTAAGTTAATTCATGAAGTCAACTATGGAAGCCATCTTTTCACTAAAGCAATTAATGGAAAAATATAAGGAAAGAGG
The DNA here is from genome assembly GCA_029852735.1 of Persea americana. Taxonomy (NCBI): domain Eukaryota; kingdom Viridiplantae; phylum Streptophyta; class Magnoliopsida; order Laurales; family Lauraceae; genus Persea; species Persea americana. Next base: position 92,401,366 of record CM056810.1, read on the forward strand.
AAAAAACTGTATATGACCATCATTACTGTACCTAGAGATTTAATTTGGTGGGTTTTAAACATAGTTGTCAATTCTGTTCCGGTCGCCATTCCGGTTTGACCATGTAATAATGGAACGTTTCGGTATTCCGATCAATTCCAGTATTCCGTAACGGAAAAGGCGCGATCAAAAAATGAAAAAACAAATTACCCAAAATTGAAAAAATAGTTGAATGCTAAAATAATACTAAAAATGCGTACTTAGATCACTTAAATTAAACTACATTCTACAATTGACCATTTTAAAGTCTTTCACAACATGTGAATGGAAGCATGAAATCTTGGCTAGAAATGGGCGGAATTGGTCAGGAATTTGAGCCGGAATTGGCCGGAACGGACTGGAATTGGGAGCAGAAAATTTTAGGTAGCCATTCCATTCCGCCAAAGGTTAATTCCCAAACATTCCGGCCAATTCCGGACGGAATGGAATTGACGACTATGGTTTAAAATGGAATGTTTTCTATTGAAATTATTCAAGACATGTATGAAGGAGCTCAACGAGTGTGAGAACTATCTCTTTGCATTGATTATGGATGAGTTAACTGCTCATATTCAAGAGGAGGTACCTTGGTTAATGTTGTTTGCAGATAATATAGTGTTGATGGCTGAATCAAGAGATGGTGTGAATGCAAAACTTTAGAGATGGTAGAAGGCATTAGAATCCAAAGGCTTTAAATTAAATCGTACAAAGGCTATGGAGTGCAACTTCAGTGGGCATATACAAAGAGTTTAAACTACTGTAAGAATTGAAACCCATGAGATACCAAATAGAGATTATTTCTGTCAGATTGTTACCTTGGCTCGATAATTAGTAAGGATGGGGAGAATAATGAATACTTCCAACATAGGATAAAAGCGTGTTAGTTGAAGTGGAGACTTGCTTCTAAAGTGCTTTGTGACTGACGAATACCAACAAGATTGAAGGAAGAATTTTACAGGAGAGTTATTAGACCTACTATGACCTATAGAGCAGAATGTTGGCCAATGAAGAAGTAACATATGCACAAGATGGATGTGGCAGAAATTAGAATGTTGAGGTGGACATGTGGTAAAATTAGAAAGGATAAATTTAAAAATGAGAAGATTATTAATGCTTAAAGTTCCACTCTTGGCCTCCACGAGAGAAGATTCTTAGGCCATTTTGATTGTCACTACCATCCCATCCCTCTGGAAGGAGCAACTCAACAGGACACAGCTAGAAATCAGATGGTGCCGATAGATACTTGACAGGAAAGGAGAGAGGAACAATCATTTCAAACAAATTGCATGAACTTAATGGCATTCTTCAGAAAGAATTGAAAAGAAGACAGGCACGATAGAAGCTCGAACTTCTTCATACTCACTATAACCATCAGTACGTATGAAGCTCAACTGCAACATAAGTTCAAAATGATTAGGAAATCAACAGCCCACTAACATTGGTGGCACCACAAGGGAAAAAGACAGGTACTTCTCAAGTCCATTTGATCACTGCATCTCTAACCAAGTAGAAGATTTTGCACTTTCACTTCGTCTTAAGAAGCTCTCTCAGATGACAACAACAAATGTAGTGGCCCTATGCTATCTGGTGGTGCTCACCACCATTGATCATCAAGGAGAAAGGGAGACTGAATCGAAATTACTTTGCGGGAAAAGGAGACTGAATCAAAATTATTTTGTGGGAATTGAGCGATTCCATTTCTGTGTTTGTTTGTGTGTAGAGTGGCAAGCTCGCTTCTGACGCACTCGCAAGGGGGGGTTAGAAAAGCTTAGGGTTTGCAACCGAGCTTTGGTTCTTTGGCTGGCACACTTATAAGGGGTACAAAATGAACTCAAATTAGAGGTCTTGATTGGTTAACTAACGGGTTCCCTTTGTAGAAAAACCTCTTCTGCACACCAAAATCATAATAATAAATAAATAAATAAATTTTGTAACCATAAAAGCTATCAAATTGTTAAAGTTTTATTTATTTTAAACAACTGTAGAAAGAACCACAAAAAAGAAATTTCCAGCAAAGATGTACAAACCTGATCGAGTGCAGAAGCAAAAAGATCCAAAACATGACCCTGGCTAACCAGCTGCTTCGCAATATTTTCGTAAAATTTGACTGCTTTGTTAAAATGAGGAGCTGCATCCTTATCAAGATCTTTATGAGAACGCACTGGCTCTGACAAATCTTTTGAAACAATCTGCATACAGCTAAACTAGTGAGGATGCACATTAAGTTCAAAAATTACCTTTCTATCTGAAAAACAATCCAAATACTGAATTGCAACTGCCACAGGCAAACAAAAAAAGAAAAGAAGGAACAAACCCTTTTTTCACATTTCCAAACAGTAGGTCGAACTAGACCAACCTGCCCAAACCTTTCCAATTTTTTATCATTCATTTAGTAATCCAATGTTCTATAGATATAATTTATGCCACCATTTAAATAAATGCAAAGGTTGGCTCTTTGATAGCTGACAAGCTTTCTTCAAGGGGATTCATGGCCCAACAACTCTTCACAGGCTCACTTTTTACTATAAATGCAAAACAAAACAATAGACAATCCACATGCAACCAGATCGAGCTCATTTTTAAAACAAGAAAACATCATTTACATTGATATGCCATATCAAGGTGATGGAGACATCATAAGAAGTTGGCAATGTCAAGCCAATTAAGGTTGAAAGATTTCCTTTGCACAACCAATTTAACAAGAGAATCCACGGCCCTCATTACTAACTGATGGACCCCAAAAAAGGAGCATGCTAAGGAACCAGCCAGTTCTTTAGGCCCCCATTTGGTATCGTGTCAATGGGGAGTTCTCTTTTTCCCACAGGATAAAACCATTCAGTACATGTTTGATAACCGGATTCGCCCTTCCATGCACACATTTTTGCTGGACCAATTCTAAGAAACGTGACCCGCGGGATTAAGAAGTTGAAAACAATAAATTTCCTTCGTATTCTTCTTCTTTCTTTCTTTCTTCTTCTTCTTCTTCTTCTTCTTTTTTTCTTTTTCTTTTTTTTTTTTTTTTTGAGGAGTACAGCCCCCCCCCCCCCCCCCCCCACCCGGCGCCCACAGCGTCTTGATGAGGATAAATGGGTGGGCCGTGCAGGTGGGTGCGTGTTGGGTAGGGTTGATCTGCAGGTGCTGACCATGATGATTCATCTACAAGTGGGATGCAGATGATGAAAACAGGTGGGATGTGGATGGGTTGGGTCGATTTGCAGGTGAGGTGCTTGATGGGGTTGATTTGCAGGTGAGGTGCTTAGTGGATAGGGTTGATTTGCAAGTGAAAACAGGTGCCTATCTTAAATTTTAACAAGCATCTGAAAATGATGAAATGGTTGACAAATAGCTCCAACAATTTCTCTACAAGTTTTCTATATCTAGATCGAGGATGACAGATGGCTGAAGAGAGCAATGGTGATGCTGGCTCATTCCCTTTCCACTTGGAAAGAACTTCTCTCAGCTCCCTTATCTTTATCTTTATGTGATGCAAAATGAGTTTTTTATTCATTAAATGAAGAAACCCCAATTCAACTCCATGTCTGACTTTTAACAAAACTAAGACGGTCTTAAGGATTTCAGATTGTGTTCCATTTAATGGTGAGCTGATGATGATGACCATGATCTTTAGAGGAAAGTTTGCCTTTTATACAAGTACGAGACTCATGAAGCATTACATAAAGTTTGGATTTTATACATGGTGGGTTTTAGTGTACTAGACAAGTTCTGCGGAATACATTCTACGTGGAACAAATTTGACGCAATATTGCCAAACAAGTTCTATCTGGTCGACTTTTAGCACAACCAATCTCAGTACAACCCAATCCCACAGCACATAATCTGGAACAACACAGAAAAGATATGAATCCTCCAAGGGATATCAGTTGTGCCCTCCAACCCAGGATATGGCACAATCTAGGTACCCTCCACTAAATAGGCAGTTAGGACCCAAGAAAGTGTTCTTGTAGGGCCTCACACTGTTTGACATAGGCAAATTTTCAGCGATCTTTTTGAAGATTTATGTGATATATATAAATAAAGAATGAACATAAATGGGCATCCGATAAATGATGAGGGCATCATCTAGAAACTTCACCTTTCACCAGTATACCTGCTTATGCATTTACTTGGGACAATGATGATGAAGATGCATTTACTTGGGAGTTGGAAACACATGCATTTGTAAATTTTGCTAGTGAGTAGTGACTCCATGTCATGAAGTCAGTAGAATAATTGCCATGGCCTAGTTACCTTTCCACTAGCCAACAAGGTAAATTTCATTAATTGCATTCAGATAATCTCAAACCACAGAGATGAGAAGAAACTAATTTGAGCTCTTCCTAGAAATGGTCAGAATCTCCACTCTTTTTGAATCCCCATTACCAACGGGCCTGGATTAGGGCATGAAAATTTCTCACGGTCCTCCATCCTAGTTGAATTCTCCATACTGGCTGGTCTTGAGGGCATTACGCTGAGACTATATCGTAAGCTTTCAGCATGCCTCCAACTTCTTGATGCAGATCTAGGGGACTTAAAAGATCCAAAAGACTTGAACTAACAGCCTTGTGGCTTAGACACTGAGCATTTTCCAAATACTTGACAAGCTTTTAAAGTTTAGTTATGTCCAGCAATATTTTCTCATTAATAACCCAGGAAAACCACAAGCATTTGAAAATCTCAAATGTGTAGACCTGCTGTTCAAGACCATAATATTAAAGACCAAAGTCATGCTTAAGCTTTTACAAAATTGGAACAACTCTGTAGAAACCACATTTTATACTCTATTTTCCCATTTACTCGGCAGTCACTTTGAACAACAGTTGCAACAAGCAAAAGGCAATACATATGACCAGCAACAACATTCCATATTACCTTGTACTGATACAGCAAAGCAAATTGATCTAACAACGGTCCACATATAAATTATTTAAAAAAAAATGGTCCACATATAAATTTGCGCCAATAGAAAGGGCAGAACTTACCATTCCCGGTCCTTCTGTGCATGGACCACCCACCAAAGCAATTATGCGCGCGCCGGTACCAGGCAAGCACGCTCCAAGCAGACCAGCAGCTACACTCAGGGCAACACCCGTGCACCGCGATGCCCTGTTACCAGATTGCACTGGCCATTGATCTATTTGTAACTCGTCCAACAGCTGGAACAAAAATAATAAGAAAGAAAGAATCTCAATTCCAAGCATATGGAACTCCCTTGCATTCAACATGTGGCTGCCTGGATTTCAAATTCACCCAAACAACAAATAAAATTTTCAAAAACAAATAAATAAAGATGCATCTGGATGTGCTCCAAATTGCAATTAGATTAAGTAACTTGCTAGAATAGATGGTTTTGAGGCTGTCCACCCCATCAAGTTTGGTGCTGCACAAGTAGGAAATGTCAAGTTTGGGTACTACTGTTTCTATTGCCTTGAATCTTGACCAAATTCAATATCATTGATGGGGATAATGCTAAATTTTGACAGGAAAACGAGAAAACAGAATCCCACCTAACATGGTTCCTAATATCGATATAATGCTTATAAATGCACAATGGAATGGAATTATGATCAGCTCTTCCAAAATATTCAAAATGCTTGTTGTCCAACAGGTGTATCTATGTAAAAAGGTAAATCTAAGGTGATCCTGCCTTAATTACCCTCAACGTTTCTGCCTTTGATAATAATAAAAAAAATAAAATAAAATCAGTTAACCCAAATATCAGGAACAAGAGGTAGAAAGCAGCAGCTCCTACGCTGCAACAAAACACGACCCAAAAGAGAAGAAAAAAAATGTCATTTTGCAATAGCATCCCATTCTTGAGAGGCAACATCAGACATTCTGTACATTTAAATGCTTCATAAATCATTCCATATCATCTAAAATTCATCAAACAGTAATAAATCAAACAAACACCAATTGGATGATCACTCACGAAATTAAGGGGAATAAATCATTTCATACTACCTAAAATCCAACAAACAACAATAAAATGGAACAATTGCAACATCCCTCACCAAATTAAGCGTGTACTCGCAATCCGAAGCAGGCAGCAGAAACCGATTAATGATCGCCGGGGTCATCCCATTCTGAACAGGCTGAACCCCCTTAGGACCCCTCTGCCCCGCGGAGAGCCCCAATTGCTCCAAAATCTGCTCTTTGGTCAACTCCTTCGTCCCCCTGAACACGTAAACCCTAGACAAATCGGAGAAACCCAATTCATGGACGTGCACCTGCGTCCCAAAGGACATGAACCCAACAAGCGCGTGGTCGGGCAGGAGCCCGACCGCCTGCCGCAGCGCGGACTTGACGAAGCCCATCTCCTCCTGGATCAGGCAGCTGTCGAGGAGGAAGAGGAAGACCGGTGGCGGCGGGACGGATTGGGAGGAGAGGGCATACTCGACGGTGGTGTACTGTGGGTAGAGCTCGGCGGGGACGTTGGATTCGCTGATCATGGCGTAGTGCTGTGGGAAGTGATTGCGCTGGAAGCAAAAGGGGCAGATCCAGATCTTGGCGGAGAAGTCGACGCGGGAGTAGGGATTTAGGGTGCACATGCAGGACTTGCAGCGGAGGGGGAAGTAGGGGAGGACGGGGATCTCCGGCGAGGGCCGGATCGGGGATATGGCGACGGCGACGGGGACGACGCACTTGCTGGCTTCGACCTTGGATCTGGGCCACGCGTTCCAGGTCATGCGGACGGCGTCGATTCCTTCTGCGTCTGTGGGCGCGGCCATCTCAGCCATCTCCTCCTGATCTGATCTGATTCTTCTCTTTTTTGTTGTTTTTCTTGCTGTTTGGGGATGTGATTTTAGGGCTTTTGGTTTTTTTTTTTGTTTTTTTTTTATGTGGGGTGGGAGAGATTGGAGAGGGGGTCTTATTAGGGTTTTGTTTTGGGAGAATTGGGGATTTGAGAATGGGATTTTTTTTTTTTTTTTTTTTGCTTTTCTTTTCTCCTCTCCTTTCTTCTCCGCTCCTCTCCTCTCTCTCTCTCTCTCTTTCTTTCTTTCCCTTTTTTTTTTCTCTCTGTTTTTGGAAGAGGACAAACGGGGGGAGGAAAGAGATGAAGAAGAGCGATTTTACGGGAGTGCCCCTTGTTCCATTTTTTTCTAATTTAGAAAAGAGATGTAAATAGTAGGATTTTATGAACGGTGGATTCATAAATAGTACTGTTTTCCAAATCCTTTGGGGTGGATTGATTTCTTTGGATTGGACCTGCATAAAAGTTGGGTACAACTCTCGTGGCCCCCAAATAACAATATAAATGAACTCAACTTTTGGTGGCTGGAGAGGTGGGAACCAGGAGTTGATACTTCGAAACGGCCGTAGGCTTGATTACATTACATAGTGCCGATGGGCCGGTTACCATTACATATTTTGTGAGTCGTGTTAAATTAATAAAATCTTTTTTTCATATATAGTTTTTTGTAATTCTGATAAATCCTTTCTTAGAATTAGACTTTCAATCCAAGTCTAAATATATTAGCGAACTTTAAATCGGCAAACTAAAGCCTCCACACTTTATTTGTATCTGGGAATTTATAAACTCCCCAAAAGCTATCTCATGATGTGGAATTTCTGAATCATCTTTGAGAGTGGAGGGCTTTTAAACGTCTGAGAGGTTAAAATTTAAGAAATTTTAATTGTCGCTTAGAAATTTTTTACGTGGTTGAAATCTGAAATTCTACGGTAGAAACATGGGTTTGTAAATGCCAAGAGAACAAGTCAGTTAGTTTTAATATCTGTCATAAATTTTGCTAGTGTCCATCTTGGATACTAAATCTTGAGTTTTTTATCTTTAAATATAAATGGACTTAGGCTTGGTTATAGGTGAGCCTGAAATGGTTGAGAACCTACTAACAACAAATTATACCTAGCATGACACGTTTTAACCATCAATCAAACCCACCCTAACGTGAATCAATCCAAAACAAGTCATGGATTCAAAATTTTATGGGTCGAGCTTGGGGCGCAACTTATATTGGCACCAACCAAGCTAACCAGCACTAAGTTAACCTGTGACTTCTCCTCCATCTACTTAGAGTCGTATTTTAGGCTGAGCCAGTTTGACTTGGGTTAGTTCAAGTTGGGCATTCAAACATTTTGGTTTTATCTAATTTTCAAAGATATTGAAAATTTCAAAAACATAGACGTTGTATATATCAGTAAGAATCTCTCGTGAACTGCATAAACTAACTTTTTTACCACCACATGGGATTAATGACCAAATGACACCCATCCTAGTTTTTCACTAATGTGAATTGCACTCACCTATAGATTGAATTCTAATATAGGTGTGTGTGATTATAACATTAAAGAAAGTGTTAATCCTCAAAGCCACTAAATCAATGGTTGTGGTATTTTTGTCCAAAATAATACAAACAATGAGACCTCAACACCACACTGTCCTCTTATGATTGGCATCAACTAAGTCCCACTAAATACCTAGTACAAGTCTTAAATGTTAATTGCTATTTGAATTTCCCAATACATAATTCACTTAAAAACTCCTTTAAAAAAGATAAGCCACAAGTGCACCTGACTATTTAATAATAATAATTATTATTATTATTATTAAAAAAAAAAAAAACATCTGACTCATTTGGACACGATCAACGCTTATAGTCATCAACTACAAGTGCGCTTTAAACCTATAGTCTGGATCTTCTGTCTTAGTTATTACATGAGGGCCATGTAATACTTTTCTATAACTCCATCTTGGGGCTACATATAGATAATTTGGACCGTTTGAGATGAATTATATTTGTTAGGAATTTCATTGTATTGGCTATTGTGTCTATTTGAGTTGTAATTGTTTATTTATTTTATAATGTACTATGGTTGAGTCATCGAAAGATCTTAAGCAAAGACTGGAGTGTTTTGGAATAAGAGAGCCAATTCCCAGAACATAAGCTCGCTATATAGGGAAGCTTTAGCTTGCTAAAGCAAACATGGCAGCGAAGTCAGGGATATAATACATGCTTGCTACAACAAGACTTTTTGGTCACTGTAGTGAACCTGGGAAAGTTGCCCAGTTTGATCTGAATTGCTAATTAAAGTCTGAGACTACTTGCTATTCTAATTGGATTATGATTAGAAATCCAATGCACAGTTTTGGGGTTATATAAAGGGCGTTTCTCTCAACCCTAAATATGGAATTAAGTTCTCTCGTAGGCCTGAGGTGAGAGTATTTCAGATAGAGATTCTTTCTTCTCTATAGCCGTTATCGAGAGGTTGTGCCGGAGATTTTGCTCTATAAAGTTTGCTGCTTTTACTTCCTTATAGAAGATCTAAACATCTTGGTTCTCAAGGTATTGCTGGAGGAGCAAGCACGGGGAGCAGTCGTGGCAGCAAGGAGTTGTGCAAGAACAACCTTAGGTAGACTTACTGACTGGGAAAGGGAGGTGTGAGTATATATTGTAACCGTTCAATAGTGATAGATTTTTTTCATCGTAGTTTTTTCCCTTTTTAAGGGTTTCCATATAAAAGATTGTGTCCGCCTTCTCGTGGCATGTGTTTGGTAGATTTGATGGCTAGTTTGTATTATTTTTATTCGGCTGCATTGATTTTTCAAACTAAGCATCCATTCTAGTGGATAAAAAGGGGCACTTTCAATATCCCCCACTAATATATACCCAAGTTCCGGTTCAAAAGGAATGGCCCTGCCATCTGATTAAGCATCACGACGAAAATATGATTTTGTGGCACTGATGTGGTATCACTTGTAACATGGTGCTAATCAGATTTCCACTATTGTGCTCAATCATATGATGTGACCCACTCTAATGGGACTAAAACTCGATGATATATCAATAGAGGGAATGACATTGATCTTGAGTGATTCAAATTAGCTCCAATGGGCCCACCATGGAGTTCTAGAAAAAGTGTTATGCAGTTGTAATAGCTGTTGTAGTTGTATTCAGGACTCTTAGGGGCTATTGGCCGTCTCTACTTTGAGGGTCTTATTGTCTTAAAACCAAATCAATCCACTTTTTAAGTGTTTGGTAGCAACATTTACTATGTCCAATTGAAACGATATTTAGACATAACATGTCCTTTTCAAGTGGTCAGCAAAAGGCACGAAATTCAATCAGAGTAGTAGGTCTTTTGCAGAAAGAGATATGAAGGAATAGTATCTTTTGACGTCCTCTGTAAGGTCCGCGACCTTACTGGGTCAATTGGGCCCAATAGTCGGCCCGTTGACCCATTTGTATTGTTAGTATTATAATTAATTGCGTTGTTAGATATTTCAGTGGGTTTAGATCTTGAGTGAGTTTTTTTAGTGTTACAATAGTGTCTGCAAAGTTTCGTACGATTTTGAGCGCGTTTGACCCCAACAAGGGGTTAGTTTGCAATTTAGGGAAATTTGAGTTTTTTTTCCAGAAAATTTCAATCGTCGTGATTTTGGGTTCGTTGGAAAGGTCTCGTTGCGCTGATCATTTTTATCTCTTAGCTCGTTGTGATCCAACGATAAAAAACTCTTCAAGTGGTCCATTCCTTCACCGGACCCACTTAAGGGCAAACTAGTCATTTTTCCTTTCTCTCTTCTTCTTAAGCAAAGATTAACCCTAATCTCATTCTCATTATTTGCAACGAATGCTACAGCGGCCCTCTCTTCTTCTTCCTCTTCTCAAGCTCCAGAACTCTACCCGGGAGAGATCATCTCCACGATCAAAACAGCACATCTTCATCATCTCCATCTCCTCTTTCTATTGATATCAGTTTGGTAAGCCTTTTCTCATCCTCATCTTTTCAATCATCTTCTCTTTTGGTTAGATTTAGGTTGTTCTTGATTTTTTTTCTTCCCTTTTTCTTTGCGTTCTAGGTTGCTTTTGAGCGGGTTGGATCGGTGGGTTTTGTGGTAGAAGGCTTCTCCTCAAGTTTTCCCTATTTTCATCCCTTTATTGGTTGAGGCAAGTAGATTTGCAAATTATAATTTAGCATGTGTGTATGTTTCTTTATTGATTGCCATGATTTCTTGTTAGAATTTCCAAATTCCAAGTTGTGGTTATGTTTTGATTTAGGGTTAATATGTTAGATTAGGTTTTGGGAATGTTGGGTTGGGATTAATTGTTAAATGGTAGCTTTGATGTTTTAATTTGATAGAGTGGATGAAAATGATGAATGTGATGAATGAGGAGCATGATGGCTCAATTTTTGCAGGTTTACCATTGAATGGCATGAGGAGGAAGAGGAGAGGAAACCCATTTTCAGGGTTGCAGGCCGCTGTCCGATCGACCGGACACTTTGTTCGATTGATCATATAGCGTTAATGTCCCAGTTAATCGAGACAATTCACTGTCTGATCGACCGAACAGTCTGTCTGGTCGATCGGACAGTGAACTGTCTCAGTTAACTACAATTTGGCACAGTCCGATTGATCGGCAGGTAATTTTATAACAACACTTAGTAATTTCAGAGTCTTATAACTTTTAATCTGTCCGTTGGATTTCGACGTGTAATATACCGTTGGAAAACCCTTGAGACGTAGCATCTAATGGTTCTGGTTTCGTTACGATCGAAGATCAGGAAGCGATGTAAACACTTGGATTATTAATCCAGCTTATATTTTATCAGAAATGAGACCGTTAACCTAGGTTTGGGTCTTAGATGTTGGAAAACATAAATTTACTTTCACGTGACCATTAATGGGGTTTAAAATCGTAGTACATGGCTTGATATGCTTCGATGGGTTGTCTAGGTATTCATGTATTACATGTGGTATAGCCGAATGCGTATAGAATTGTCTCAATAGATGCCTAACATGATTGTATACCAAGAAACTCCTTAGAATCATCGTTGATACAATTTCCACATATACTATGTTAGAACATGTGGGGTACAGGGATGACACGTTTACCTAGGTTTGGGATTGTAATTCCTCCTTGACTTGTGATTCGTATCTGCTGATATTGTTTCTTGTACACTCTCTTGGTATAACAAGCCTAGCTAATTATGAAACATAAATTCTTATAGAACTAAGCTATGGACCTGACTTAGAGTGTATCATAGAAATTGTCTGTCATATATTGATAAACATAACTGGCTACCATGTAAGGGATTATCATGTAGTTGACTTGTCCTGTATTATCATGAATGAGATAATTCCTATGAACATGTCTTGTGTGTTGAGCTAGCTAGACTTACTTGTATTGGTTTTCCTTGTGTCAACACCACTTTATTATTAATTGCATGTCAAGGTCAACTGTAGTTTGGGGTTTTATTGATGGGCTGATTACTCGGACATCAGGGTAGACAGTTGGCTTTTAGACGGCGTCCATGACGTTGAATAGTTGGGAGCGGGCTAGGATCGTGTTACTATTCCTAGGACCAGGAGCTAGGATCCCCCTGGAGCCGGACTTTGGTATCAGTGGTCTGGTTTGGATTGTTACTGATACCCCGTGAGGTGGCCATGACACTCTCGGAGTGTCCCTCTTGATACTTGCATTGCATTGAATGGGTAGTGGTTATTGCTAGTGATGTTAGGATTTCATATTATTGTTTTTTATGATTATTATTCATGCTTTCATACCTAACTTTGTTTCCTTGTACTCATATGATCTTATACTTGTTATTATTCTTACACTTGATGCATGTCATATTTATTGTACTTTGCTTATCTACTGCTCAACATGTCGTTGACTCTATTCCTTAGTGTGCAGACACCCAGGTGACTACTGCGAGGAGCAGGCCGGCGAAGAGATCCCAAAGGATCTCCAACCAGAAGAGGAGGAGTGAGAGTGGCGTGTTGATGGCGTAGAGGAGCGTCATCATACTTGACACATGAGTGACTCACATGGGAACTTCATTTAGATTATTTATTCTTTATTACTCACCACATTGAACCTTTCCTTTTACTGATTTATGTTATTTTAATGGCCTTGGTTATTGGGACGACCATTGTTAATAATTTAACATTATTCTATTAGTTTAATTGTTCTTTTGCGACATTGATAATTATTGAGATTTATTATTCATTTGTCTTGATATCCATTATGCCTCGAATTGTATGAGCTCCACAGTTTTTATATTACATGAGGTTTGAAATACAATATTCTCATAGCGGACTTACGGTCATTGGGCCTAAAAGGCAAATTTTTTTTATTAGCCATAAATCTTACTCCTTGGGTCCGGTTTATTATCTAATCGGGTTCGGAAATGTGACATCCTCCATGGAAGTCCTATGTTTGTATTTTTTTAAATTTATTTTTGGAAACCTAAATCATAATCCGGACAGTTAGATATATTCAGAAGGTCCAAAACAGCCCCATGTCCAAATTTTAGTCGTTTGATCTTTCTATATTTTGAGATATTTGCAGAAAACTCCAGGCCCACCGATCTTTTTTTTTAATACTTTTGTGGGCCCCAAACATCAGATCTGAACCGTTAGTTCCCTTTGTAACGCCAATCACGGTTATGTTGCCAAATCTGAGTGCTTGATTCCTTACGGATCTCAAGGAATTTAAGAATTATCGTGGACCGTTGGTTAAAAAAATTAGTGGCTGAGTTTTGAAAGGGTTTGCAGGTAGCTAGCTTTTTCGTATTTCTTTTAAGTTCTAGGTCTATAAATCATGATCCAAACCATTGGATATATTAAGAACACAAGGCATGACTATGGGTTCAAATTCTAGCCGTTGGATCATCATGGATTATGTGATATTTGCAAATAAACCCAAACATTTTATCTATTTTTTAAAAATCCGTGGATCCCAAATAAAAGATCCAAACAAGTAATTCTTTTTGTAAGACTAAATATTGCTATGGCGTCAAATCTTAATGCTTAATTCCTTATGAATCTCTAGACATTTATGAAAAACTTTCAACCGTTGCTTTAAAAAGATCTATTTCAATTAAATTTTTTTTGTGTTGCCAAACACACTATTTTTAAAACTTCCATTTCAAAATTAGGCCATTTGAAATAGGTCTATTTTATGCAGATCTATTTCATAAATATAAGACTCGCCAAACATGGCTTTAAACTCATGGTGCAGGCCCTCTACGATGCGGGTCTTATCAATTAACTAAAAACCATACTAACAGTGGTCACAAATAAGATGCATTTAGAAAATGGGAGCCCCTCAGGCCAGCACTGCTCACTGGGGCTGTAGGGCCCACCTTAAGCACCAGTCAGGATGCGACCCTCACCTTAAGCACCGGCCGGGATGGGACCAAGGGTCGAAAGCCACCCCCGCGCCCCCACTCATTGGGGCTCATATCATAATCAGCCTTACTTGATCTATGTCCAAAAAATTTTCATTATCCCAAATGAATATACACTTAATCCAACAGTCTAATTCACTCGGATGGATGTTAACTCCCAAAATCCATTACAATCCTGCTTGATGATCCACTCAGATGGACTATAAAATAGGCCCCCACCACGTGTTCAGTGCTCTTAGAAGGGCCGGTGCTCAGCTGAGGGGGCTCCCTTTCAAAAATAGGGTGGCAAGTGGCAACAAGGAAAGAGAAATGATTAAAAAATAAAGATATAAACCCTAGTCGTATTTATTCGAGATCTGCGCAAATCTCACGCATCCATAAACCCCATTACTCTTGAACCATCTTGACCCTTCTTTTTCTTCGATTTCTCTCTTTATCTGACTGCTCACTCTTCTTTTCCGAACTCTCTAGAACCCCACTATGCTACAGTGCGATCACCTTTGCGTAGAACCATAAAATCCTAGTTCTCTGCATTCCCAGCCATAGTCTCAGTTTCAGTTTCAGACCTGTTACTTACTGTAAACTCCATCGTTGGATCTCTTTTTCTTTCTTCTGTAAACCCATCAACGCCCTTTATCCAAAAGAGGAAAACCCATATCCATTTCCTGATCGATCATGGACGATGATTTCGATATCCCCGCAGCGGAGGAGATGAACGACGACATGCTAATTCCTGATGAGAACCCAATTCTCAAAGCGGGGGAGGAGAAGGAGATCGGAAAGCAAGGGTTGAAGAAGAAGCTTGTTAAGGAAGGAGAAGGTGGGGACACCCCTGAAAATGGAGATGAAGTGGAAGGTATTTGATCTTGAATTCAACTGATTTTGGGTTTTTGGTGTTTTTGTTTTTCTATGTCGATTTTGGTGAAGTGAGCGATCGTTTTTTTTATGGGTTTTTGTTTGGTTTGCAGTTCATTACACAGGAACTTTGCTCGATGGGACCAAGTTTGATTCGAGTAGGGATCGTGGGACGCCATTCAAGTTCAAGCTCGGTCAAGGTGGGACTGTTGTTGCTCTTTTCAATTCTGGGTTTTGGGTTGTGTTTTAGGATGATGCTGTTTTTTGATGGGTTATTGACTTTGCTGTGTGAATTTTATGTTGTTCTCATGCATTTGATTTGTGGGTTTTGAGTAGTCTTGGAAAAAAGTAGATGACTTGGGGTACTTCCTTCTGTAGATTGAGTTTTTTTTTTTTGATTGTGTAATTCTGTACTGTTCTCTCTTTTTCCAGCCATGTTTTGATGGCGTCTAATCCTTCAAAAAAGAAAAATAAGATCTATAGATGGCGTCTGATTTCCCTTTTTAATAACAGTTCCTTCAGTAATCATCATTCCCAAACTATGGTTTTTTATTTTTTATTTTTTTATTTTTTATGATCCTGTAAAAACTCTGTTTTTGTCTCTCTCTCATACAGATTCTTTCATATACGTCCTCTGCTTTATTGCAAATTTTTGTAGGAATGCATTGGTTGTATCTTTTGTTCATTAAAACTCTTGGATCCATCGAATTAGATAAATGTGAAATGAATCATAAAAAACTTGGGGTAAAAAAGAGAGTGAATTTTATCCTTTGCTATTGATGCAATGAACTGTGATTTAACAGACGTTTGGTAGACAGTTATTGTGTGGATATGGAACTTCTATATCATGACGTGAAATGTTCTCTTATCAATTTGATTGTGGGGTCCCTTACACATGCTTTAAACTTCTTATGTTTTTTTTGGGCTAGTAGGTGCTATAATTATAACCATTGTATGTTTTCTAACTTCTAATTGCAGTATTTATGGGTGAAGCTTCTTTGAAACCATTTTGAAAACTTGTAAGAATGTTCGGATGATTATCCCCTTGCGAAGATGATGCCAGTTACCAACACTGGGCTGCATGTCAAGTTATGTTAACTTACCTACAGAAAACAAGATTAAAATGTAAAATTTGTAGAAAGATGGCAATAGTTAGTGTTTTATTTGGTCTCCTAATGACATTATTTTATGTCAATTTATGATATGCTGCTTCATATGATTTAAGAATAATGAACTGTAGGCAGAACTTCAGTAAAACAATTAATTCCTAAGAATTATAACAAATTTCATATTTGCTGTCATAGAGCTCAACAAATTATTGCTATATGGTAAATTTGTCTTTCCTTTTGCATTTACGTTGCATTGAAAATCACATTCTTCTAATTGTTTTTGGTGTGCCTGTTTTTAATTGATAGGCCAAGTGATAAAGGGATGGGATCAAGGGATTATAACAATGAAGAAGGGTGAGAATGCTATCTTTACCATCCCCCCTGAACTGGCTTATGGAGAGTCAGGGTCTCCACCAACCATTCCGCCCAATGCAACACTTCAGTTTGATGTTGAGCTGCTCTCATGGTCCAGTGTCAAGGACATATGCAAGGATGGAGGCATCTTCAAGAAGATCATTGCAGAGGGAGAGAAATGGGACAATCCCAAGGACCTTGATGAAGTTCTTGGTATACAATTTTGCATCCTTAATTTGATGACTTTGCAGGCTGGAAAATACGATCTACTGAATTGTAATGTGTTTTTCAATCTCTTTCCGCCACAGTGAAATATGAAGCTGGGCTTGAAGATGGAACTGTGATCTCCAAATCTGATGGAGTGGAGTTTACTGTTAAAGATGGTAAGTTTGCCGATTGATTAACTGGGCGCAAGTTCTCAATCAATTGTCTATAAATTTACTTATGTAAGAGTGACCTTCCAATCAGGATTCTTCTGTCCTGCTCTGTCCAAGGCTGTGAAAACGATGAAGAAGGGGGAGAAGGTGCTGTTGACTGTGAAACCTCAATGTAAGTGCATCCTTAGCATGTTTATTTTCTTTGGACGCCAATGACCATCGTTGCAATACTTTATATATAAGAATCTTCATCTTTTAACAAGATTGGTGTGTTACTTGTTCAGATGGATTTGGAGAAAGTGGTAGACCGGCCTCTGGTAGTGAAGGGGCAGTACCCCCCAATGCATTGCTTCTTGTGGAACTTGAGCTGGTCTCATGGAAAACAGTGTCAGAGGTAACCACCGACAAGAAGGTTATGAAGAAAATCCTTCAAGAAGGTGAAGGATACGAACACCCAAATGATGGGGCTGTTGTCCAAGGTGAGGATGGATTGAAAAACACTATCATAAATTGTGTCAGTTTAGGATCAACGGTGCATAGTTTCTTACCATAGTTGTGATTTTTGACATCCTCAGTGAAATTGATTGGGAAGCTGCAAGACGGTACCATATTTTTGAAGAAGGGCCATGATGAGGAGCCCCCTTTTGAGTTCAAGACAGATGAAGGTAATATAAGTGTTACTTGTATTGGTTATTAGCAGACTCGTTAATGGTTTTTTTCATGGGCTAACGTTATGGTTTGTCAATCTTGAGCAGAGCAAGTTATAGATGGGCTTGACAGAGCAGTGATAACCATGAAGAAGGGAGAGGTTGCATTGGTGACTATTGCACCCGAATATGCTTTCTCTTCTGTTGAATCCAAGCAGGATCTGGCTGTGGTTCCCCCTAATTCAAGTGTATTTTATGAAGTTGAACTTGTTTCCTTTGTGAAGGTTAGTTTGAAAACATGATTTCATTGTTGGCACTCTCTCATATGCAACAAAAACATTTTCAATCTGGCTGGCTTTGTGAATTCTACTTCTTTGTCCAACATAGCCACGATCCATTACCATTTCTTCGCTGTCATAGTCTAGGTCTTTATTGATTTTTTCTTTCTTGAATGTTAACTCTAACCTTCACCTAAAAGTTTACATTTTTTGGTACGCATCAAAGTGTACAGATCTTAATTCTGTTCACGTTTAATTTCCTTTCAGGAGAAAGAGTCGTGGGATATGAACAATGCAGAGAAGATTGATGCTGCAGGGAAGAAGAAGGAAGAAGGAAATACATTGTTCAAAGTTGGCAAATATGCAAAGGCCTCCAAGAGATATGCGAAGGTATGATAATACTGCTGCCTCTTCCTTTCCATTTTTGTTAGTTTGGAATCTAAACAAATCATTCCTTATCTTCTTTTTATCTGTTTATGCATTTTTGTTAAAACAGGCTGCAAAGTTCATTGAATATGACAGCTCCTTCAGTGAAGAGGAAAAGCAGCAGTCTAAGGTGCTTAAGGTCACTTGCAACCTTAACAATGCCGCTTGCAAGCTGAAGCTTAAGGACTATAAAGAAGCAGAGAAGCTGTGTAGCAAGGTATATTTTTCTGTGTCCTGTTATTCAATCTGAAATAAAATATATTTTGATAAGTGACATGTGGTTGCTGTATTGCCATTATGTTTGGGCATTTATTAGCTGAAGTAATGGCCAGTGATTCTACTTTTTATTTAATGTGAAGCATAGTCTCTCTTAATATTGAAGTCTTGTTACCATCATGTTTGGATGCATGCAAATTTACAACATTTGCTTCTATTGGGTGAAAGGCTACTGATTCTGCAGATGTTGGGAGAAATCCTACTAATTGATTGTTCTCCTTTTGCCAAGGCTTTAAAACTCGGGCTTCCAGGTTGGCTTGGTCCTCCTTAGTTGAGTCGAGTTGGCAAAGTTGGGCCGAGTCTCCCTTAGGAAGCCCTTTTTAGGGGGGCTAGGTCAATTCCCTTTTCAAAGGGGACTTAGGCACTGACATCATTCGGTGGGGACCAAATCCTAGTTGGGAGGGCTAAGCTGACTCGAACTAAGCCAAGTTTTACAACCATGCATTTTGATTCTGTGTTACAATTGCTTGATGTCAATGTTGGGTGGAAAAAAGGTAGAAGCTACTTCATATGAACTGAGTGGATGTTGATCCAATCTGCGTAAACATCGTGGGTGGGGTGCTGAATCTTATGCTTGAAGCTAGAGTCATGGACTTGAATAGTGAATGCATGTATCTTTTCCATCTCACTTCTAAAACAACCTTTTCAGGTGTTGGAGATTGAGAGTAGAAATGTGAAAGCTCTATATAGGAGGGCCCAAGCATATATCCATCTAGCAGATCTGGATTTGGCCGAGCTTGATATCAAGAAGGCTCTTGAAATTGACCCCAATAACAGGTACCGCCTACTTCTCTTATGGTTTGAGTTCTGTTCCCAAATTCTATTATATATGCTATTCATTTATGCTTTGCAAATGTGATTGTGTAACCCATCAGGGATGTGAAACTTGAGTACAAAACTCTGAAGGAGAAGGTGAAAGAATACAACAAGAAGGAAGCAAAGTTGTATGGCAACATGTTTGCCAGAATGAGCAAATTGGAGCAGCTGGAACCCAATGTGAGTATATCATACATCTGTTATTTTTAACATGGAGGTCTCTGATTGTAACTGCGACCACTGAGGTCCCCAATTTTATTATGATCATTTATTTTGTTAGTGTCGCAATCTTCAACAGGCTGGTATTAATGCTGAGCGGTTTGATTTATAATTGCAGAAATCTGCAAGCCAGGCTGCTGCTAAGCAGGAGACCGAACCCATGAGCATCGACAGTGCTGCATAAGCTGCATATATGTGGGGGACGAGATGAGTCTTTGTTGGGTTTCCTTCTCTATTTTTCTTTAGTTTGTCTATGCCTATACAATCATAAGGAATTGAATGGAGCATCTGAAAATTTTAATACCTAAATGTTCTAGTGGGAGGATCGAGACACTTGTAGAAAATAATGTTGACTTTGAATGAGATTTTACTGAGGGAAGAATGAAATTTTAACATGTCATTTGTTTCTGTGGGTTGTGTGTGTGTGTGTGTGTGTGTGTTGTCCCAAGGGTTTGGTCATGGTGCAACCCTATTCCTTGGAGCAATCCCATCTACTAACTGTATGGATTGTATCTTTTTGAGGATTCCATCCACTGTTGTATGGATTTAGTTTTTGAATTTGCCAAGTTTAGGTTATGGTTGACAGATGCTGTTTATCACCTTGCGTGCGCGTGCGCGGGCAGGCGGGCTTTAAAAATGGGTGGCATCCTCTTCCCCTCAAGTAGACTAGACACTAGCATGGAGAACTTGGGAGGGGTGATGAATGTGCATACAGACCACCCTAGTGGATATTTTTTTGGCTTGCAACATAAATCCTATCTCCTCTTTATGATGCTGGATGGTGGTTTAGGTCTTTCGCGCGTAGGTTTTTTCACTCTCTGTTTCTGTCTGTTTTTAGTCCTTTAGCAACAATGTATCCTGCAATGGCACGCTAAATGGATAGATGCTTAGGACCTTTTCTTTCATATGCTGGACTTGGAGCGGACCAATTCCTGTACAGCAATTCTAATGGAGTGGATCTATGCTTCATTTGTGCATGAAATCCTGTTTTTGGGGAAGGCTCAATTTTCTTTCCCCTAAAAAAAATAAATAAATATATATATATATTTATAGTGTTAAAAACAAACATAACTAGAATGAATGAAGCACAGGGGCTCGGGTGAAGGATCTAAATGGCACCGTGGCACCTTGTCTTTGTCCTGTAGGTGAAAATCGTCCCAAGACTACTCTAATACGGGGGTGGGTATTCGTTTCCTATCTATCCTTGGAATTATTTTTCCTACTAAAGCACGTTAATATAATAAAAAAAAGGATATTGTACAAGTTGTAGCAATACTATGAATTGGCCTCTTGAGAGTTTCCAGCCATGTGACGAGGGTTTTAGCTATTGGACATGGTCTTTTAACCGATGCAATTCAAAGATGAAAATAAATGGAACAATGTGCATGCATTTATGAACTCAGAGTGCACTATGCCGGGAGTCACTTGGTGAAACTCACCTTAATATGTTTGTAGAGCATCACGTTATACCGAGTTAGTGGTGTTACAAACTTGGTATCACAGACTCACTCTGGGGAATTAATGAATGGTATCAGCACCTCAATATGAGAAGCATGTTTAAGGATCGATCCTTGGGTCTCCATATGATTAGTATCACTCCTACCCAATGGGCCAACTTAGCAAGAACAGCAGCAAAAAAAAAAAAAAAAAGAGAGAGCTGAAGACTGTTGTTTTCTGGTATCTGTTACAGAAGCATATTTGTGATTTTTTATGTCAAATAAGTCTCAGTTTATTTGACAGCGTACGTAAAGGTGGTCCTCAGGACTTCATTATATGATTTTTTTAAACACCATCTTAATTCGCATATAGATGGCCAGAAAATTGGCCAATATTTTCTCTTTCTTTGATCTAAATTATGGAATGGAGAGACAATGTACATGAAGGCCCTTTTTCAATGCACGGTGAGGCCCAACGTTTCAAAACCCAATCCATTCATCAATGTAGAGATCAATGTGTAAATTATTATTCAAATATTTGAAATGGCCACCATTGGATTTGACTGTACCTGAAAATGAGAAACGTGATGAAATTGCTTTATCATCCTCTTATTTGGGATAGAAATGAAGGGAGCCCCTCGTATGTGATCAATCTACCGATTGGCTCACTGAAGTTCCTTTTTTTTTTTTTGAAAATTTAGATATAACAAATATAATGGTTATTAGGGCGGATGAGCTTGGATTTTGAAAAGGTGGGTCCCATCTATGCAATGATTATATTTATTAATATTCTAGAAAAAGATTTTCGTCTTAATTAAAAAAGAATGATAGTTTATTTGTGCATTTTCAAAATGTTGTCAGTAATTTTAATAAATTAGACGTAGTCTATTGAAAAAAAAACACAAAAGAGGGATGTGTTTATAAATTGCTCGGAGAAAGGATTTTTTTTGTATTAACGTAAACGATGAGGGGTGTGTTTTGCAAAATTCTCATCTTTTATATTCCGCCTATAGATAGCTAGGGTTTTGCGTGCGTGAGGGAGAGCGAGGGAGTTTTGTTAATCTTGTTCGTCCCGCCGCTCAACGAGACAACATGGGTAAGAAACCCTAAACCCTAATTCGTGCTCCATCATCTCCTGTGAAGATTCCACACCATCTTTTCTCATGGATTCTTCGTCTTCTTCTGATAATTTGCAGGGATCTCTCGAGATTCGATGCACAAGCGGCGCGCCACTGGCGGAAAGAAGAAAGCTTGGAGGAAAAAGAGAAAGTAAGCCCATTATTCTTCATTCGATTTGTCTTGCCCCCCTTTTCAAACCCTAGATTCATCAACTTATGTATCTTCTTCTCCCGATCGAAATCTTTGAAACCATCTACTAATCTCTCTCTGTCGCTTACCTCGTTATCGTTTCATTTCTTACAAATTCGAACTGTTGTTTGAGTCATCTTAAGCTCAGTTCTTAGAGATTTGAAGTGCGTGTTTGTTTTCTGGACAAACAGATATATTAAACCATGGTTTTGAAAAGCGATATCCGACTCTGAATCGGTCAAAGCTGAAGCCTTTAATAACAAGCTGATATATCGGTCCTAAACTTGTTGATCAGTTTGTTTAGGCGCTTTATTAATGAAGGCAAATTTTGATAAATATTTGCAAGGTGAAAATAATTGTGCATTCGTTTTTAATTTGTTTTTTTAATGTGTTTAGAAGTAAATAAAATAATATTATGAATGTATGTGAGTGGGGCTCTAATACATGTGGCAATGGTTTGGTTATTTAGCATTGGAAGGTGTAAGTAAGATACCATGGTATGGTTATTTGCTCATGAGGGTTCTTTTTTTGGCATTGGAAGGTGCAAGGCACCATATGGGAAACTTGCTCATATTAACCTTCTATCTTTTTCCCCCTTCTACCGGGTTTTGGTTATGGTCTAGTAGCTTTTCCTCTTGTACTGTATTTCAATCTTTAATGTTAAAAAAAATGGCAATATGACTTGATTTTGGCTGAGTTTAAGAACTATGGGTATGATCCATATGTTATTTGTGTTGACCCACTTTGTTTGATTTAGCTGCAATCCAGGTATCCTAACTTATCCTATTGAGGATGTCATGGAAATTTAAGTGACCTTTGTGCCTTGTTCTTGAATTTTGCTTTCTCTTTATATATATGTGTTGTGTGTGTGTGTGTGTGTGTATTACCAACTTGAGGAAGGACATTTTATTTACCCATTCTGGTCTGTTCAAGAGTTATACAAGATGAATACCAAATGGCTTTTTTCTGAATTTAATGCAGACAGTTTTTTTTTTTTGTCTGATTGATAACATGATAAAGAATCCACAACCTGGCAGTTGCGACAATGACAACCTTATGTTTCATGCAGACGGTTGCCTATATATATTTATCTTTTTCTATCTGTCCATTTATTGGAAACTGATGTATCAATGTGGGCACATTTTTTATTGATCCATTTGCTTCGTTCATTGAAGGTACGAGCTGGGCCGGCAGCCTGCAAACACGAAGCTCTCAAGCAACAAGACAGTGAGGAGAGTCCGTGTTAGGGGAGGAAACGTGAAATGGCGTGCCCTTCGTTTGGACACTGGAAATTACTCGTGGGGAAGTGAGGCTGTTACCCGAAAGACACGTATCCTTGATGTGGTTTACAATGCTTCTAACAATGAGCTTGTTAGGACCCAGACCCTAGTGAAGGGTGCCATTATTCAGGTTGATGCCGCCCCGTTCAAGCAGTGGTACCTGCAGCACTATGGTATTGACATTGGTAGGAAGAAGAAGGCTCCTGTCGCCAAGAAAGAAGCAGCGGAGGTACTGTGGTTCTGGAAATTTCTCAATGCTTATTCTATTGAAACCATTCCTTTATCCTATACGTGCTAAAATATTATTTCATTGCGACACTATTCATGAAACAAACTATGATTTAAGCGAATTTATTAGCATTTTTGCTAATGTGTCGTGATCTAATCGTTTATGGAACTTTTAGTGATTGGTCATTCGCTAAATGGGATTTCACTACCGCTTGCTTGTTGTATATTTTTTGTTATTGATATATCAATGCCACCGTTTTTATTGTCTAGCTTGAAGGTCTTTATTTTTTATTTTTGGGTTGTGGCCCAGCTATGTTGGACTACTGGACAGGAGTGATAATTTTAACTTGGACCCAGTGATCGATACCGTGTGAAACTAAGGTGCCAACACCATTCTTGATGTTTTCTTGTGCCAGTAACTTGCTATTTACATTAATATGGGCCAAAATGCGGTGTATCACTGAATGATCAACCTGAGGGCCATATCTCTTAATCCAAACTGCTGGATAAATTACTCTAGTGATACACTGCATTTTGGGTCGCATTCAGATAAACAGCAAGCTCATGCAGGAAAAGAACACAATTGCCTTCTAATCTAGACAAGAAAAATACAGTGGCATTGATATACTTCAGCTTTGCAAATTTTGATTTCATTGATTGAGATTTTGCAAGGAAGAGTTACTAGAACGGCTGTAGATGCTACAAATTACAAAATCTTTAGTGCATTTGGACATACTTGTGCTTATAAATCTTTCTGTTCAATGATGCTATTTTGTTAAAACTCAAAGTGGAGATATCTTAATGCAATTCAATATAGAAATTAAAATTAAAATTTGTAAAATGAGTCTTTTTTGAGTTTATATGTTGAGAATTCTTGCTATTTCATATCCTTCTATTACAAGTTTTATTGAAGTCATATAATTGTTACATCTGTTGACGACTTTATAGTGGATTCAATCTTCTGGATGACCCATTTCCGTTTATTATTGTACCTATCAATCCATCTGTCCATTGCTATCACCACTATCAATCCATCTGTCCATTGCTATCTTCATGAGATTTGATCAAAGTTGTTGTGAAGGCATAGATGCAGACGATTTATAAAGATTGTCTTCTCTTATCGTCTTGTAGTTCTTCCTTCAAGGTTATAAGAAGATAGGACAGAAGAGATTAGATGGATCAAGAAGTACCTCTATCTCCGAGTGAAGCAGAGACGAGCTGGCTAGACTATTACGAAATTGCGTATAGAAAGAGGACTCGTTTGTTTTATGTGCGGAAAGTAGGTGTAGACTGTTCCAAACCAAAATCAAAATCCATTTTACACTTTTTGAAAAATGAATAATCGAGGCAGCACATTCTTATTGATTGAAATTGATGATAAGGCCTGTATTGATTTAATTGCTTTTGATCATTTATATTCTCTTCGTGTAGAGCATTAGTGGCTCTCTCTCTCTCTCTCTCTCTCTCTCTCTCTCTCTCTCTCTCTCATGTAAAATTTCATTATGCAAAAGAGAAGAGGGTACAAAAAACAAAGCATACAAAAGACTGTATATGAGCAACATGCCCTCCAACAACTACCCACCACTAGTACAATTATCGAAAACAAGAATTACACCGAATGGCCCCTGTATAGTCTATAGGAAACTTATATCTATTCTTTTGCTTGGTGAGTCCATAATACTCTAAGCTTCCCCATGCATATGCCATGTTTGACCATCTAAAAAGGTGGGAATGCTTCATCGGCTTTGATTTCACATGGAACCTGTTTATTTTTAGCAACAAAATGGACTACCTTCATTGATAGTGTATTGTCTTCCTCGCAATTGATTTGGTTTTTATATCTTGTATTGGATTCATGGGGTTAATGACTTACAATGACAAAATCACTAATAAGCTCATTTTTTTTATAATCATATTCAATAATCAACAACCCCAACACTATTGGGACAAGGCTTTGATGATGATAATCTATAATTAACAAGAACTTTAAATTCCTACTAAGGATGCTGTATGCATTCAGTATCATCATTGAAGCCTTACCCAATCTCCTTTCAGCTTTGTGAATTGAATTCTACTTTTGCACTCCTCACCCTATATTTACTTTTCATACATTACGTTTTGGTGGAAAGAGCCTACAGCACAGTTGGAAGTTGCCCATTGTACAGAGTCAGAGGTTGCTGACTTGAATCATTTTATCAATTAAAATATGTGTATTTATTGCATTTGGGTGGATTGTGGAGATTTTTTTAATGTCATGGTTGGTTGCAGGGACAGGATGGCGAGGCTCCTGTAGAGGAAGCTAAGAAGAGCAATCATGTCGTTAGGAAGCTGGAAAAGCGTCAGGAGGGTCAAAAGCTTGATGCTCATATTGAGGAGCAGTTTAGCAGTGGCAGGCTGTTGGCTGCCATTGCCTCTCGCCCTGGTCAATGCGGCAGAGCTGATGGGTGAGTTGATAGCAATTGTATATTGTCTACACTTGCTTTTTCATGCTGCCATTTTCATCATTTATAAAAATCGAAGATCTGAAGATATCTCTTTTGTTAACAGATATATTTTAGAAGGGAAGGAGCTCGAATTCTACATGAAGAAGATCCAGAGGAAGAAAGGCAAGGGTGGCGCTGGTGCTGCTGCTTAAAATGGATCTTCTCGGGGCCTTTTTTGTTCTTAGAGATTCTGGAACTGTTGTTTTACCCTCCAAGACAATTATAGGATATTGATAACTGAAGTTTTGTCGTGCAATTTTAATTTGAAAGACAGCATTTTCTATTGGCTGCATTATTTCCTAATTTATACCAGTGTTTTGTGCATCTTTTAAGCATAATAGGCCTTTTAAACCAGTGTGGAAGCGCTGTTTTTGAATCTGTTGCACCGAAATTTTGAAGGTCCAACTTGGATGCTGGAGCTATAATTACAAGGTGGATAAGCATTGGGATTCATTAATATTTTAGTAGGCCATGAATGAAGCGGTTGGATGCATCCTTTTGAGCTGAGGTTTGATATGTGGATCCTACGCAGATGGATCTGTTCTATGATGTAGGGTTTTAGGTAGGCTCCACTGGTGGCGCACACGGTAGGGTGCCTTTGAGCACCGTGCTCATAGGATGATTGCCTATTTTTGTATACTAATGGATAAAGGGGTCGATGTTAGCTCCATCCTCCGTGAAGGTGGCCTACTTTTTCAAAATTGGGCCCTAGTGTAACTTTGGGCTTTAGGACTATTAAAAAAGCCTTCATTTTATGGGCTTTCAGGGCCAGGCGAAGATGTCCCCATCGTTGGTGGGCCAAATCGAGATGCCGAGGAGCAGTACTCTTGCAGGTTGAAATCAAGGCAGTTTTTGTTTTATAACGATCGAAGTCTTGGACTCCGAACTCTTCCTAGTGCCTGAAAGGAACAAATTGGTACTCTCCTTATATGAAAGGGAAATCAAACTCCTGGGTTGATTCAAACTCTTTACAAAATAAAGTTTTTAGCAGACACCCTCATCAGAAAAGCGAAAAAGGAGGTTCTTTTCTATATTGAACTTTAACAAGGAAAAATAAAATTCTATTCAAATTTGAATAAAATAAACCAAAATCTTATTTAAACTGATTCTAATTTATCTTAGATAAGTCGAGTTTGAATTTTAACTATATTAATTAAAAGTAATCCTACTTGTTCATTGACTCCTTGGTGAATGATCAATGATGACTCCAATTTTAGCAAGTGGGCAGTGCACACTAATGAACTACTACTATATACATATATAGCTGTGAGCCCGGGTCTTCAACATGAAAACACCAGTAAACAAAGAGCTCCTTCTACTTCTGCTGTAGATATTGGCATTTTCCCTTGAGTTCAACCAACCCCCTCCATTCGAATCCAAACAATGTCTCAACAAGCACCCAAGTTCGAGTTACAGAAATGGTGGAAGAGAGTGGTCATGAGAGAGAGGAACGCCTACTGCTTCTTCAATCCAACAGGCTCCGGTCGAGACTCACTGCCTCTCCCATACTTCAATCCGGCGGCGAAGAGGGAACCGTGCCGCAATGCCGGACCGCTCTCCTTGGTCAGCAAGTTCCTGCGTGCTCCCTGGCGCCTCGCCTCCTCCCGCCCCGACTTCTGCTTCGTCCTGGTCTTCCTGATCCTCTACACATCGGGCTTCTTCTTCTTTAAAACAGGGGAGCGCAGTATTGTCACAGCCGAGGAGAAGCTCATGTTGGCAAAGCTCAAATTGGGTCATGTTTAGGGTCACTACTCTCTAATGTTTTAGTTCCGTTTAGGCTTAGAACTCTGAACTCTCTAATGTTTTATTGTTTCTTTTACTTGATTTAGTGCATATATTCTTATCTTTGTTTTTTCTGTCGTTTGTTGGATGATTCATGTGCCATCTTGTGGGAGGATATTTGTGGTTACTGTGAAAATAAAATGGATTTTGAATGCTAAAATATAGCAAGTATAAGTCAAGCTGATTCTACAAACACATGCTTTTGAAGCATACATAGATAGGTATTCTGTATGATGGAAAGATGTTCTCGTTATGAATGTTATTGGGCACAAATTTGAATGTGTACAGATGGAAATGTCTCTTTATAGACAAAGGGAATTAAAGAAAAAAAAATCAGCCCCACCTGATTTGACCCAGCCCAAATTCTATGGTTATCTAAATTATGTAAGCTGTGTTGGACTGAATGTGAAAAATGGAAATTATTCTTGACTGTTTATTGAAGTGTTCCTACTACCAGTGGAGAAGAGAATTGGGTTTAAGAGGTACTCAAGGTTTCTCGAGTCAGCATCATCCAACTGGGCTTTAATCTATTACAAATTTCATACTTCTGTCAGGCTAATCTCAAGCCTTGACTTTTAATTACATCTTTCATTTAGATATTGAAGCCCAGGTCAAATTATATTGCACTTGGTTCAGGTGCAAGCTTAGTCATCTTTAGCCATACTCTTGCAAGTTGGAAACAGACCATTTGTCATGCACCATGTGGACATAGCGTGCTTCATTTATGGCGTAGTTCATCTGAAAATCTAAACCGTTGAGTGTCTATCCCTCCTTGTTTTAGTTCTGATCAAAATTCAGCTCCAGTTGAAGACTTTAAAATTTGAATCATTAAAAGATAAATATCCCACTTATGATTCGACCTTTTTATTTTGTTATTTTAACGGATCCTAACTTTGTTTTAGCAAAATTGCAGTGTACACTCTGATTTTTTTTTTTTTTTTTTAAAAAAAGCTAAGGGTTTAAACTTTGAAAATCCTAAATTATGGCTTGGATGAATTGACTCGAGCTAGCTAGTTCCAATATACATCTAATCCTCATGAAATTCTAAATTAGTCAATTCTCATATAGATATAGAATTGTATAATAACTCACTAAGTGTGTCATTTGTGACTCCATGTTCATCAAGTGTGTAATTCCATGAATCAATAATAAACTAACATATAATCCGAGCGCATGTGTGTAAGTCTCATGCAAATCAAATAATAAATTAAAATTGGTATCCAAATTAAGTAGTAATTAATGCGGAGTACATGAATTTGAGTGAATGATGAGTCCATTTGTGTAATAGCATATTCACATTTTAATATAATTAGTTAAAAAGGATTCACTAATATGTGAACAAATATCTAAAACTTTTTTTTTTTTTTTTTGGTAAATGGGATTTGGAAACTAATTTATAATTCTTTCAAGAGAGAGCAGCCCCCGCCCTATTTATCTTAGTAAAGTGAAAGATGCTCTTATAGGAGCATATGTTTACATAAGTTCGATCATTTTTAAGTACATCTAGTTAGATATTCATATATAGGATGTGTTGGTCTATTTTGTACGAGAAAATGACTTCTAAATTGAGGATAAAGTCAAATCTTAAGGGGGGTCACCTAAATAATGTAATCATTATGGGATCACGTGACTAGTATAATGGCAGCGGGCCCTCGTAAATGATAGTAAGACCCAGAAGACATCCATTGTGTCCAACTAATCTGTTCATCTATTGGACACATTGGTGAAATATGTGAACAATGGTGTTGATGGGTTGGATGTGATGAGTTACATCTATGTGGAGCCTTGGTGGGCTCGTCGGCCAGTGGATTGCTAACTATGGATTCTATTTAGGTAAAGGTAAGATGTGCTAAACATCCATCTGGTGAGTCCAGTGTGGTTGATTGAATCTAGTGGGTCCCATATAATGATATAAATGGGCACAATCTCTTATCTAGCAGGTCCCACGTAGATAGGTGACACAGCAATATCTCTGAAACTCTGCGTGGTTACTTAATTGAAATAAACAAATTCAATCTATTTTAAACAAAAAAAAAAAACTAATTAATAACAATAAAGCTAATAGAAATTCTAATAAGAAATAAAAATCCTGATATAAAAGCATGAGAATAAGGAAACTCAGAAAATTCTAATGACAATATTTAACTTATCTTGACTCCATACAATAGATGGGCCTTTGGTGGACTTAATCATGGGGTATAGCATGCTAAATCCCAAGGTCTGCAACATAATTTGCCGCATAACTTTGACAATAATAATGATGATGGCGATGATGATGAGAAACAGAGATAGAAAGCAAGAGACTGATGCTGTTATAGGGCAGATGGCAAAATCTGTGCAATTCGCTTGGATGTACAACAATTATGATGGATTGAGATGATTGAAAGGTTTCATTATGGATTGGATTAGAAAAAAATTAACTCAATCACCTCAACTCTTGATTTTGGAGCTTTAAATCTTAATCATTATATATTCATTTATGGAAAAATCTCACGTCAGCACCCGCGCTCACAATAAGGTGAGCACTGTGGAATTAAATACTGAGTGGAGCCCACCTGGTGATCTATTCGAGTTGACCATAAAATATGGAGTGACTTGATAGTCACTGCCCAAGTTTGACATCCATCCAAATGGATTGAACAATTAGATTGACTGTTTACTCTTTTTAGTCGATGAATGCTTGTTAGTTGTTGATCAAGTGATTAGGATGATGATTTAAACTTCCATCATCGTACACATTTAAGAGGAGGGGGGGGGCTCATTTATTATGCTTACAATTGAACAAAGTAAAGTTTTCGGTGGACACCCGCCTCAAGAAAAAAAAAGTTCTTTTCTATATTGAACTTTAACAAACAAAAGTAAAATTCTATTCTAACTAGAATAAAATAAACCAAAATCTTATTTAAACTAATTCTAATTTACCTTAGAAAAAGTAATCCTACTTTTTCATGGAATCAGACTCGGAATCCTTGACTCCTTGTGAATGATGACTCCAATTTTAGGAAGTGGGCAGTGCACACTAATGAACTACTACAATATACATATATAGCTGTAAGCCCTGGTCTTCAAAACACCAGTAAACTAATTAAGAGCTTCCTCTACTTCTGCTTCAACTGTAGATTTTGGCCTTTTCCCTTGAATTCAACCAACCCCTCCATTTGAATCCGAACAATGTCTCAACAAGCACCCAAGTGCTAGTTACAGGAATGGTGGAAGAGAGTCTTCATGAAAGAGAGGAAAGCCGACGGCTTCTTCAATCCAACAGGCTCCGGTCGAGATCGGCTGTCTCTCCCATTGGTTGATCCGACGGTGAAGAGGGAACCTTGCAGCAATGCCGGCCCGCTGTCCTTAGTCTGCAAATTCCTGTGGGCTCCCTGGCGCCTCGCCTCCTCCCTCCCCGAATTGTGCTTCTTCCTGCTGTTTCTGCTCTTCTTGATCCTCTTGTCATGCAGCAGCCTCTTCTTTGAAACAGGGGAGAGGGCTTGAGTGCCACAGCCAAGGACAAGCAGAAGCTCATGTTGGCAAAGCTCGAATTGAGTTATGTGTAGGGTCCCAACTCTCTAATGTTTTAGTTTGGTCTAGGCTTCAGTCTCAGAACTCTCATGTTTTGTTTTGGTTTAGGCTCAGAACTCTTAATGTTTTTTTATAGTGCGTTCTTATCTTTTTCTGTCGTGGGTATTTGTAATCGATTCAAAGCGAAAGCCACTCTCACTCTGTTGTTGGATGATTCATGTGCCATCTTGTGGGAGGATATACTACTTGTGGTTACTGTGAAAGTAAAATAGATTTTGAATGGTAAAAGATGGAAAGTATTAAGTCAAGATTCTACAAACACATGCTTTTGATAGATAGATAGTTCTGCATGATGGGAGGATGAGAATAGATTTTCCCAGTATTCATATACAACGTAGAAGAGAGATGATTGAAGGAGAAAAACTTTCCATTTATAAACTAGAAATATTATAAAAAACTTTTTTTTTTTTTTTTTAAATTTAAAACAAAAGAACTCTTCACAGAGTCACATTGCATGTAATGAAAAAAAGGGTACTTTCCTTGTATCAACAGGAAACCAAACTCCTGCACTAATTCAAATAGTAATAAGATAAAGTTCTCTTTTAATTTGAACTTTAACAAAATCAAATCCTAATTCATCTTACATAAAGACTAACTAATAATAAAATCCTATTCTCATTAGAACAACAGGAATCATACTTTATCTTGAATAAGAATAACTAAAACCAAATCCTTCAAACGAATTCTAATTCATCTTAGATAAGTAGGACAGGAGTGTGTTTGAGACTATATATGTGGACAAACCAGTGTAGCAGGAGAGTGTGTTAGAGACTAGCAAATTGGACCTTGTTCTCAATCAACCTCCCCCTCTCTTTTTACAAGAAACACAATCACCCAAACGCTCACACTCTTATCAGGAGAGAGAGATTTTGAAGTGATCAATGTCTCTGCGGCCACCGAACTACGAGTTTCAGGAATGGTGGAAGAAAGTGAGAGAAGAGAATGTCATCACCTTCGTCAATCCAACAGTCTCCTATCAAGATCCGCTCTCGACGGTCAAGATCCCTACTTCGTCCCTTGATTCGAGAGTGAAGAAGGAACCATCCCACAACGCCGGCCATCTCCTCAAGTTCCAGCAGGCTTCTGCCTCTTCGTGTACTTATGTGTCCTGCTCCTCCTTCCTGGCTTGCGGCCTACTTCACTGGATGAAACTTAGGCTCAATGGCAGACCCAAGATTATCATTTGGGTGGGGCAGATTGTGTGGGTAAAACACCGTAATGACGAAGTTAAGCGAGGATTTCGGCTAGACTCGCCAATCACCTCGTCCTCCGCGGTAAATCCCGTCAGCTCGGCAGCTCGGTCAAACAGTGCCAGCGCGGCACAGTGGTTCGGCAGCTCGGCACAGGTTCCAGCTCGGTACACAGGCACACCACGGCCGAGCCGTCCTTGGTCTCAGACTAGAATGCTAGAGTCAGAGTTGGCCGCCACCCCCCTCCTGGAAATACGGCGCGCTCAGACAGATATGAGCATTCATTTATGACGATAGGATCGCTCATTTATGGCGATAAGAGGTTTGCTTTATCAGCCCTGTACGTAAACTGACTGAAGGCATGGAAAGTGAGGATGGGATGTTGCCCACTTTACCCACTGCAGCCAGCCAGGGTAAGGATCGATGGGACCTCACCTCACCTACCCCCACTCACAGAGAGAATGAACGAGGAACGCTCGCTTATATATACGCATGGGATTGGTCCCATGAAAGGTACGCAATACGCAGCATACAGCTCTCACTACTACACACTGTTTTATTCTCTTCTTCCTCCTCCTGTTTAGTCTCCTCAGAACTAACTCGGGCATCGGAGTGCCTTCGGCTCGCGGCAGCCAGGGGCTCTGACTTTAGCCTTTCTCCTCCTGTTTCAGGTTCTTGGCGTTCAGCATTACCTGTCCTAAGAAGTCTACCCCGATCTCATCTCAATCTAAGTAGGTGTCATTTTTACCGCCTACACGGATGATGGTCAATTAAAAATTAAAAATGTCAAAATCAACCCCAACTACCAATAATCTCCACTTATTGCATTGTTTAAAGACATTATTTTTTTTCTTGAAAAATTAAGTATAAAGAACTCATATGCTGCTACTGATCAACATATTGCTTCCCCACATATTGTTTTTTTTTTTTTCTTGAACGGTCTTCCCCACATATTGTGTAAAGGTACGGTGAGAGGGTGAACCTTTATGCTATGCTATTGTATAGAAGCAGAATTGTTTGAGTTAGAGTGGAAGAAGTAGAACAATTGAGTGAAGGGTTCCAAGGTTTTTCGTTTGGGAGATCTTTGGGACCGAGAGAGAATGGTTTTTTGAGACCTGGGGTGGTGATCACTTCACTGAAATAGGGCATGGGATGCAACTTTTTAGCCTTTTTGGATCAGACTTGGGGCGTCTGCATAAGGTAGGTCCGTCACTGCTTGGGCTTGCCTTTGGATACCTCAGCCGACGACTGGTTGATGGAGATCATCTATGCCAGTTGGCTGTAGACGTAATGCACTAGATTTTTGCTTAGACTGACCATATCTCTCATATTGTTCTGTTTCTTTTATTTTATTTAGTCCATTCTTGTAGTTTCTGGTGAGGGTGCTTGTCTGTTTTCCATCTAATCAACTTTTTCTTTTCTATGCTCAAAGGCAAATGGATTGTAAGAAGGAAAATGATTACATGGGTGCCCCAAATAGCTTCTTAGAAGTATTTGTACCAGCTCATTAGAGACAAAAGAATGAGCAAAGGAAAAACAGAGGAATGCTACTTATTTGAAACATAGGAAATCTATAGCTTCTTAGAAGTATGTGTACCAGCTCATTAGAGACAAAAGAATGAGCAAAGGAAAAACAGAGGAATGCTACTTATTTGAAACATATAGGAAATCTATGTGATGAGAAAAACAGGGGAAAGCTACTGTAGTATGGCGGACTGCATATATAAAAGTTCTCCCATTAGCAACATGCAGCCTAGCTTGTGGGGCCCACTTAAATGCAGTGGGACGAGATGAAAAGGTTTTCTTGTGGACAGTGGGGAGCTGAAAAATTAGCTCCACCAGATTTTCATAACCCTTTATTCAATAATCTTAAAGTTTAATTTGCGTATTTTTAGAGTCAATCCTGCTGTGGTTGTTACGCCAGAATTAGCTAGATTTGGAGCTTTGGGTGGCTAGGGTCTCCTCCAAAATTTAAGAAATCCCCTTGAAATTTGAGAAGATCTTATCATTTTTCATGTTTGTCCCCGCCCTCCAAAGAATTTCTTTATTACATCATTAATCCTAAGAAAATTTCCTAGTTCCGCCCCTGAGTGGGTCAAGGCTTAATGAGTGTAAAAACTGGACATGATGCGAAATCATGAGATGACAAGAGTATCAAACAGGCTGCACTTATCGAAGGTGGGCCCAAATAGACCCCACAGAGTTGGATTGATTATGCAATCCACTCTTGATTTTGTCACGTTGAGCCTCCATTAAGGACTTTCGATTCTCCTTTGACTTTCTTTGTTGGCGGTCATCTAGGTTGGAAATTTTTTATTTGAAAAAAAATAAAAAAATCTTCATACAATCACACTTCATGTAATGAACAAATCGGTACTTTCCTTATATCAAAAGGAAATCAAAGTGCTGCACTAATCCAAATTCTAATAAAATAACGTTCTCTTCTAGTTTGAACTTTAAAAAAATTAAATCCTAATTCATCTATATAAAAAACCAACTTAAAATAAAACTCTATTCTATTTAGAACAAATGGAATCATACTTTATCTTGAATAAGAATAACCAAAACTATATCCTTCTTAAACAAACTAGCGTTTCAGGGCCCGCGCCCAATGCGTAATGTAATTATCACTGCATCTTTATCTGACCCACAAATCTCTGTTGTCCAAGATGATCTCAGGAAGTTTATTTGATAGATTGATTACATGTCTTGAAAAGGCTCGGTTGACTCAGTTACTCATTTGACTCAGCCAAAACTTAAAATGACTCAGACTGACTTACTGATACATTATTATCAGTTTTGTTGACAAAGCACCTTCAAACTATGTTACAAGCCCAAACAAATATACACATTCGAGGGATTATTTTTAGACGCCTTGAGCGCCCCCTTAAAAATGGCAGTACGTCCAATTAGTTCCAAGCAAATTAATAATGAAAAGAGAATAAAATGGCTTTAAGCCATTCCTACCTCCCTTCATATTTCAAACAGAAACCACCAACATGATTCTATTTTCCATGCCACCCAAAACAAAAAGTAATTCTTCCACCCCCAAAATAGGAAAGTCAAAAAAAGGAAAAAAAAAGGGAAAGGAAATGAAGCCCTTTTGCCTCAACAAATGAACACCCAAATACGATCAATCCGTGGCGTGCAAATTACAAAATGGATTAACCATACCAAATATTGAAAGGAAAAATAAGAAAAAAAGTAGCAAAATATTGCATACGAAAGTGCCCCAAATTTCTACAACTTGGATCTGACATGAGGGTCCCACAAATTGATATGCAATAACATTTAATATATACATGTTAACCGATCACTAAAATCATAGCGAAAGAGCCTTTATTCTTTTTTTTATTAGTTTAATAATACGCGGGGCCCACTGGAGGTAAGTAAAGAGAAGTTATTATTGTATAATATGTTTTAGGGAAGGGAAAAATATCTTATTTGAAGAATATCTTAAATTTGCATTAAGATATTTTAGGTGATGAGATTAGATGAGAATGACAATTCCAGAATGTGGCATTGCAAAAAGTTCAAAGATGTGTCACGTGTCGCTCTCCAAGGGATTCCCATGCCGCCACGTGTCGCTCTCCTAGAGAATCACCTGCTGTCTTTTATTATATAATTCTTATTCATATGAGAAAAATAGTAGAAGCATGTTAGAAAAAAAAAAAAAAAAAACTAGGGGCTTTGATATATTGATCCTCCTTAAACCCGGATTTTCTAATTTTATAACCCAAATTCAAATAATGTCACTAGAGTCATTTGACTTTGGCCAATATTATTTTTTTTAAAACTTTTTTTGCACCATATCCCATGATTTCATGGGATAGTCCACAATATAATGGGATCTATCAATTCCTGTATCATACATTTTCTGCGACTGGGAAATGTATTTTTTTTTATATAGAAAACAAAAAATGGCATGTTTTTAAAAGTAAATATACATTTGACTGTTATTTCTCAGGTTTTATGATTTAGAAAGAAAATTCTCTCTCAGATGTTGCATAAAAACCATGACATCATGCAACAGCCCCATGATATCATGGGATTTATCAATTTTGTGACATAAATTATTTCCATGATATAATGGGATCGTGGGAAAAAAAGTTTTTAAAAAATTATTGACCAGAGTCTAGCGACTCTGAATATGGTGACATTATCTGAATTATCATAAAATTGGAAAAATAAATTTAAGAAGCACTAATATGTCAAAACCCTTATATACATCCTTCCACTTTTACTTTTTCTTCAACACTAGGTTTTGGCTATTTCCTTTGTCCTTCTACACCCAGGGCCTGTTTCTTTACAAGAATTTATGAATAGAATTTGGGAGGTTAGGGTTTTTTTGACATGTTGTGACATCTTGTCCCCTGGCATTTGAAATGCCATATTTCTTTTATTAGAGTTTCAAATTCCAACCACCCAAAAGACCTTTTGGAATTCTTGGAATTTCACTCTCTATACAATTTGTTGGAATTTTAAATCCTCCATAAAAAAGGGATTTGGCATTCCACCTAAATGGACAAATTTTGGAGAATCTGAAATTCTCGCAGACATAAATTCTTGGAATTCTGATAAAGAAACTGTAAGTGCCTAAATTGACACAAACTTGTTAAGATGGATGTAAAACTCTTTGTGAAAGATCGAATGGTTGAGACCTGAAAGGGAAGGAGAGAAACAAATGTCAGAGGCCTTGGCTGCTGTCAGCCGAAGGCACTCTGATGCCTAAGTTAGTTCAGTAACTAAGCAAAGGATGAGTGGTAAGGAGGAAGGTGTATGTGTGCGTATGCTTGCGTACCTTTTCGGGACTGACCCTTTGCATATATATAGACGGGAGTCCCATTGACTTTTTCTTAGTAGAGGTAGGTGGTGGTGAAGTCCCATTGGACATTACCCTGACACCTTGGTGGTAGGTAGAGGGAGAGTCCTATCAGACGACTTATCATTCTTTCTAGGACTGCTGACGTGACCGCCTGATAAGGATATCTCCTTTTTGCTATCTGTCGCCCACCCTATTTGACAGCATGTCCTATAACGTGTCCGTACTTTTTCATAGGGGCATGATTGTACTTGACTAACACTCAGTACTCATAATGAGATTAGAAATAGCCATGAGATGGATGCGTTCTGGCACTGTTGCCGAGACACACATATAGCTGGCACTGTTGCCGAGCTAAGTATAACTTGTACTGTTACCTAGCTGGCACCGTTGCCGAGGCGCACATATAGCTACCACTGTTGCCGAGCTGAGTATAACTGGTACTGTTACCGAGCTGGCACTATTGCCGAGCTGCTCATAAATGTCACTGCTGCCGAGCTGACACTATTGCCTAGTTGCACTAACCGAGACAAAGACCGACACAGCCGGTACTCTTACTAAAGCTGACATAATCTCGATACTGCAGGAATGCCCCCACACAGAAACTGACCCTCAAAGTTCCTTCATGCTTACATAACATAAATCACCAGAAACCATGCTCCCAATGTCTAGACATCCACCAAATTACAAGTTTCGGGAATGGCGGAACAGAATGAGAGAGAGGAATGGCATGGCCTTCCTCAACCTAACATTACGCTCATATTTCTGATGTTCTATTTCTTTTATTTTATTTAGTCCATTCCTATTGTTTCTGGTGAGGGTGTATAAATTAGAAAGGCTTACTATTTTTTTAAGCACATTTTATTTTAGTGATCGAATTCACAGTGGGATCAATTGTCAAATTGAAAATAATGTCAGTCTAAGAGGGTAGATGTGTGTGAATGGCTTGAAGTACTCCAAGGTGGATTCCATCTTGCAGATACAAATAGAGATGGATGGGAGAAAGGTACTTGAATAAAAGTGGGTTAAAATGAAAAAAAGAAGTATAAAAGTGATTTAAAATATGAACCACCGACTGAGGCATACAAATCTCACATTGGTCTTTGTAATTAGGTCACATGGGGCTTGCTGTCTCTATGTTTTTTTAATCAAATGAAACCCATGTACAGATTCTTCATACGTATTTAGTAGACAGTGAAGTTGTCATGTTGTTTATAAATATTTTTGACCAGAAAACTCTCCTAAGGATGGCCTCCATGGACCCTGGGGGCATCCATACGGACCGCCATGTGGGGCCCATGAGGGCACTAATTTGAATGGCCATCAAACCGAATGGACGCTAGATCAAAGGTCAAGTTTTTCTTCTTTGTATAAAGCCGTTAAGTTTATGGTGTGTAAATCAAGGGGTTATGATGATTTGATGGACTTGCAATTTTGCTTATAAGTAGGTCACATCCAAATCGTTCAATCCCCACCTCTCCCAAGATTGACTGGCCCGGGTACATGATGATGAATGAAAGGAGAAATAGAACCATTTGACAAGTATGAGTAGTTGATTCCAGCATAGTTGGAACCACCGGCGGAAAAAGCAAAGGGGGGATTTTCAAAAAAGCTCCTATATATTTTGAAAAATATATGCACTTTTTTTTATGTGCGGCCATCTCAAGATTTTATTTATACATAGTGGCCCTCTCCTGTGGAAGAATTCCTATTGGGATGATGTCCGTTGATCATGGCCCACTTAATGGATGATTTTGAGACTTTTGCCAAAAATATAGACGAAAAATGACATGATGTTTTTCTTCTTTCTTTCTTTGTTCCCGTTCTTCTCACATGCTTGCACATTCAGTGGGACAGCTTTATGTCTAGCGTTCGAAAGTGGAAGATGTGTAAAACGTTTCTACGGAAGATCAAGGGAGAAGACCAAGGTTCCAGCAGTAGTAAGAAGGTTGATTGCAAAAGTTGTATGGATTTTACTTGGATGTTCTACATTGGAGGACAGAGATGTTTCATTGTGGATTAGATTTCACAAGGGGAAAAACAACTGATTAAATTATCCCAACTCTTAATTTAGGAGCTGCGATTTTTTTATGATTCATGAAATTTTCATTATTTTTCCAATTGTAACAGTTTAGATCCATAACCATAAGAGCTTATTCTTTTTTGCTGCATTGGAATTGAATGCATAGGAATTTACCATTAAATGGGCAAATATATGATTATAATAAAGAGGTGATGGATGAAGTAAATGACACCTAAACTTTTCTCAAATCTGAATTACAAGGTGACTGCTGGTTCCTTATTCACTATCCAATTTAAGATGTTATTTGGCAATCAATTTTAGATATTCAATCAAATGAAACATACAGACAAGATAAACGGGATCTCGAAAGTGGGTATCAAAACTAATTAAAATTTGTCGTGGCTCTACCTACCTAAAGTAAAAAATTAACCCAACCGGCTAAAATCAAAATCAGAGGAGTCAAAGTCAAAATCAACATCTCTCGAATACACACTTTGAGTGATTATACCTGTGGGCGCGTGGCTATTTCTGATTTACTGGATACAGAGTAAGGTTGAAAAAAGAAAATCCTGAAAGCAATTGATGATGGGATTGAGTTGGTAATAAGTCTAATTTTGTTAAATTGGTCCCACTCAACGAATTTCCTATACATACAGCAGGTGTGAACCTCAGGACAAAATCAGACCCATCAAATTGTGATACATAGTAACGCTGGCCCTTAGAACACGACAGCCTTCTCCTTCTCCTTCTCCAACTCTCTCTGATCGAAATTTCGCCTTAATTTCGGAAACACACTAGAATTTTGTCACTTTTCTACACTTAACCCCCCTCCATTCATACATTCTCACTCCCTCTCTTTTGACATTTCACCCCCCTCATTCCATTTCATTCCCTCAAATATAGCACGAAACAAAATCACCCCCAGCCTTCGCTTTCGGATCAAGAAAGAGAAGAGAGAGAGAGAGAGAGAGATCAAGGAGACTTTGAATCGATCAATGTCTCGACCACCAAACCACGAGTTCCAGGAATGGTGGAACCGAGAGAGGGAGAAGAACGCCGTCGCCTTCATCGATCCAACGGCCTACAATCGAGATCCGCTCTCTTCTACGGTCCAGATCCGATCCCAAACCCACGATCCGACGGTCGAGAAGGAGCGATCTCGCAATGCCCGCCAGCTGTCCTTCGTCTTCCTCCTCAAGTTCCAGCAGGCCGCCGGACTGCTATCCTCCGCTGCCTCCGGTCTCCTCTCCCTCCTCCGCGCGGCCAACCGCCGGATCTCCTCCTCCTCGTCTGCTGCATCAGCCCGCGGCGGCTCCCGCCTTTACCGAATCATCAAGGCATTCTCCGGGGTCGCGCTGCTGCTCCTCCTCTTCGAGCTCGCCGCCTACTTCAAGGGGTGGCACTTCAGCCCGCCGTCGCTCGCCTCCGCTGGCGACCTGGTGGAGCTCCTCTATGCGAATTGGCTGTTCGTAAGGGCGAACTACCTCGCGCCGCCGCTGCAGGCGCTCGCGGACGTCTGCATTGTGCTGTTTTTGGTGCAGACGGTGGATCGGATCTTGCTCGTGGTCGGATGCTTCTGGATCAAGTTCAGAGGACTGAAGCCCGTGGCAGCCACTGAATTTGGCGCCGGAGGGGACATCGAGAGCGGCGATCCGACCGATTATCCCATGGTGCTTTTGCAGATCCCAATGTGCAATGAGAGGGAGGTAAGTAGACTTAGAACATCTTTACAATTTTCGGGAAATGTTTTCATTTGGTATGAATTTTGTTTCCTTTATTTGAATCTGGATTCACTTAAAATGACTCTTTCACAATTCTGTTCATGTTCATGCCTGGTGTTTCAACTTTCAATTCATGTGCATCTTGATTCTTTGGATCACACCCAACACTTACTTGCCGAATTAATCTAATAGGGTCTGCTTGCAGGGTCATTCGATGTTAGACGCTATCTCAGCCTCAAATGGATTAATTTTTGGGAAGACTTTCAATTAATGTCTTATAATTTTTTTGTTGGTGTCATCATTGATAGTGTTTAGTTCTATATGCATGTCATTTTGAGAAAAAAATGATGCCTTTTTACTACTGAGGTTGTTGGTAGCTATCGCTTGCCATTGATTTTCTCTTTCGAGTAATTATCACTTGCAATTGATTGTGTTGCAAGATTTAACAATTTGGGTTTGATTACTGCCCTATTGGATGTACTTGGGAGTTATGATCCCAGTGTCCAATGGCATGATTCACGGGAAGATTTTCAATATGTATATTTTAAAACTTTTGTTCTTCTAAGTTTTTGTTGGTGTCATCATTGATAGAGTTTGAGTGCTGTATGCATATCTCATCTTGAGGTAAAAGATACCTGTTTACCATTTTTTGTCGGTAGCTATCACTTATATAAGCAATTATATAGTGGGAATAAAAGTCTTGCCTTTTTAGACCAGTAAAGTTGGGTTCATATCCATGTAAAGTTGTATTCTTTTTGAGAAGTTGCTTTTTTGTTGGGTTTATGTCCTGTATTCCGGGTTTACCGGATTGGTTCATTGGGTTAGCCAATGACCGAGTTCGGGGTCAAGGGCATAGGGCATTTTGGTTGTTGTACCCGGGCTTTCTTGGGGGCCAAGAAAGCGGAGATTATATATATATATATATATATATATATAGATTCAATGTAATATGTAACCCTAGACTCTGAAGAGAGTCAAGATGTGAGTCATTGCTCTTTTGCTGTGGACGTAGCCGGTTTTGCCGAACCACGTAAAATCCTCGTCTCTCTTGTGTGCCATGTTTGATCGATTGCTGATTTAGCACTTCTCCACGCACACGCGCACGCGCACGCGCACGCGCACGCACACGCACAGCAATTTTTATTTGCACTAGTTGTATGGTGTTTATATTGCCATTTGTTAGCTATGTATGTATTGTCGCCACAATATAGGCACCGAGGTACATGCATTGAGCAAAGCAAATGTCTAACGCAACAAATATTGTTTACAATTATAAAAATAATCATGAAAAAAGAAATTTCACTATACACTCAATTTTGGCCTTTTTTTGGTCCGAGAGTGAAATTTACACTAACTTCTAATAGAAGAAAAAAAATCAGGAGATATTGATCAAAATGGTTTTGGTATGGACATATACAGTTACAAGTGGCCTATACAAAGTATTTAAGCATTACAAGGAACTGGGAGAAGGCAGGGACCAAGAAAGAACTTGTATGAACTAGTGAGAAATGACATGTTAGGCTGTTAGCTTGTCGACAGAAAGAATATGGCATCAATCAGGGTTGACTGGAAAATTAAATTCATATAAGATGACATGAGATGGATGGGATCAGGCTACTGTGATATTGACGAGACACATATATTGATGTGTTTTTTAATGGGATGCATCATGCATGTGAGAAACTAGAGATTCTTTTTGAAATCCTTGCCTTTACATTTTCCCTATACATGCATTGCTACACGGCTACACTCATCATCACCAGTTAAGTTTCCGATATGAACCATTCATTTGTATGCTAACGCGTGCACATTTATATGAGAAAATGGAGAAATTAGAAGATGGCTCATTAGTGAAGGAAGAAGGGAACAATATAGCCTTGTATAATTAATTTAATATACAGCAATTCTTCATTACCCATAAGTCATAAAACATCCTTAAGCTAATCCTATATCCTAATAATATGTTTCTAATAGTTAACTATCTATTGTAACAGTAATATAAACACCATCAAAATAAGCCATTCTTGTTATCAAACGAGTGACAAAAATAATATCTAACATAGGCCCCACAAATAAGTAGTAACCCATATGAAAACCTTAAGTATTTGAGTCCCTTTTTTGGGCTGCCATCCATCTCCAGTCGCTTTTGACTGTAAAATCAAGGACTGAGGTTGTAACAAGATGAGTTAATACCTAACTATGTTTATTTAATGTCATTGTTTTTCTAAACCAATGATGATTTGTATTCCATATTTTCTAAACCAATGATGATTTGTATTCCATTCATTCATATATGGCTTATCTGATTTTTCTCAAGTTTGTGAAACAGAATATGCTTGTTCTTAATATGTATTACTCATAGTAATGAAATTTGTGGCATTGGTTTTATTTTTCTTATTGCAAGATCTTCTAAGTTTGTAGCACCTGTCCTTTGATTACGAAGATGCCTTCCTGTCGTATAAAAATCATATAGAAAATACTCACAAAGTGGTTATTACACAGGTTTATCAACAATCAATTGCAGCGGTGTGCATTCAGGACTGGCCGAGGGAGCGAATGCTTGTGCAAGTTTTGGATGACTCTGATGATGTGGATGTGCAGCTTCTTATCAAGGCAGAAGTACATAAGTGGCAACAGAAGGGTATACGCATCTTGTACAGACATCGGCTCATCCGCACGGGCTACAAGGCAGGGAACCTGAAATCTGCTATGAACTGTGACTATGTGAAAGACTATGAATTTGTTGCAATCTTTGATGCGGACTTTCAGCCAGCACCTGATTTCTTAAAGAAAACTATTCCGCATTTCCAGGTATATTTGAGAGTTGAGTTATAATCCATTAGTTCATTGAAGACTGGGGGATTTTAATTCATGAGGGCATATTCATTGTCACAATGTGCCTAGTTGAGAAATGGGATCTATAACAGAGGTATAGACTGTTGGTCTCAGTATTATATATGTTTTTTTTTTTTTTTTTTATCGTATCATATTGGTCCGGTCTTGCTAACATGTT
Organism: Persea americana; assembly: GCA_029852735.1. Taxonomy (NCBI): domain Eukaryota; kingdom Viridiplantae; phylum Streptophyta; class Magnoliopsida; order Laurales; family Lauraceae; genus Persea; species Persea americana. Next base: position 92,445,751 of record CM056810.1, read on the forward strand.
TCAAAATTCATTACTGCCAAGTATGGTACCACCATAATACATATGACAGGTAATGAGCAATACTTCTGAGAAAAATGATGCTCTCACTTTTAGGGCCAGTGAATTTACCTAGATATGCAGCAATATGATATGATAAACTTTGACATTTTAAACATTGGGCGATCCGATGAGTCATGCCATGGTTAGGGAAGCCCCAAAAATCAAACTTTATCCTATTGGCCTAAAAATACACAGCTAAACAAAAGTGCAGCTACTGTTGGAAAAATGACCAAACATTAGTTGGTTTGATTCTTCCAATCATGAAGAATTTTGAGTCATTACCCATATCATGGGCCACTAAGCCAGTGGCCTGTGACCAAAACACAGTCCACTTTCGTGAAATGGGAGTATGAAAACTATGTGTATCAGATGGGGAGGGACACTGTATTTCCTCATTGCTCTACTGTGACTGTATCACTTGCAGCTTCTCTAACGTTGAATGCAGATTCAAATTTTAAATTGTGAATATCCATTATCCAAAAGTTATAGAGGATTGGAAAATATCTGATTACGGCTAAGTAGTCTTGATTTATTCTTGAGATTTACTTATTTTTCCCCTGCAGGGAAATGACGATGTGGCATTGGTTCAAACAAGGTGGGCTTTTGTAAACAAGGATGAAAACTTGCTTACAAGGTTGCAGAACATAAATTTATCCTTTCACTTTGAGGTCGAACAGCAGGTGAATGGCATCTTCATTAACTTCTTTGGTTTCAATGGAACTGCTGGTGTGTGGAGAATCAAGGCACTCGAGGAATCCGGTGGTTGGCTGGAAAGAACTACTGTGGAAGACATGGATATTGCTGTTCGTGCTCACCTTGATGGATGGAAATTCATATATCTAAATGATGTAAAGGTTTGTCCATTCACCATTATTTTGTTCAATCTTATGTCTACCTTTTGTATGTTTCAGAGTGCACAATTATGTATTAAGACTCTACTGATCCCTACTGTTTGTCTGTAGTGCCTTTGTGAGCTCCCAGAATCCTATGAGGCATACAAGAAACAGCAACATCGGTGGCATTCTGGTCCGATGCAGTTGTTTCGCTTGTGCTTTTTTGACATCCTTCGCTCAAAGGTGATTTATTATTTATTTATTTATTTGCAGTGGATAATGCAGCATCTCAATTAGGGTGAATTTGGATGTACCACATGTCACAAGGGTTTTAATGATTTTGATTGGATGGTGTTTTCACTCCTTATATGCTTTTTGTGGTCACATGGAATTTGGGAGTCACTTTAGTTGGGACTGATCTTCTGCCTTTTCACTCCCATATCATTGTTGGTTCCAATTGTGGTTGACGGGGCTGAAAAGCTGAAGAAAGCAGTCTCCCATCTGGTGTGATTTTTTTGCCCCAAATGCATGGAGGAATAGATAACCTTTCATTGGGCCTAACTATTTAACATAAGGTACATCCATGAGAGCCCAAGCCAAGAATGGAGATTCTATGTTTTGATAAATTCTCTTCCATAGTAATTTCTTGTTCATGCCATATTGAACAACATTTTAATTCCTGAGTATTTTCGGTTCTTGCGATTTTGTTACTTCTACAGGTGGGTTTTCCCAAGAAGGCTAATTTGATATTTCTTTTCTTCCTCTTGAGGAAGCTCATTTTACCTTTCTATTCATTCACTCTCTTCTGCATCATCCTTCCAATGACCATGTTCCTTCCAGAAGCTCAGCTGCCGGTCTGGGTTGTCTGTTATGTGCCTGGCATCATGTCCATCTTGAATATTCTCCCAGCACCAAGGTCATTCCCATTTATTGTCCCCTACCTTCTGTTTGAGAACACAATGTCTGTCACCAAGTTTCATGCAATGATATCGGGTCTCTTCAAATTCGGAAGTTCTTATGAATGGATAGTTACCAAGAAGCTGGGAAGGTCGTCAGAGGCAGACTTGATTGCCTTTGAAAAAGAATCTCAACCACATGTCGAAACCACTGGTCTCCTGAGGTCCTCTTCGGAATCAGGCCTGGATGATTTGAACAAGTTGGAGGTGGCTAAGAAAACTGTGAAGAGGAGAAACCGTTTGTACCGCAAGGAACTTGCTCTTTCATTTATCCTGTTGACAGCCTCTGCTAGGAGTCTGTTGTCTGCCCAAGGAATCCACTTCTACTTTCTATTATTTCAAGGCATCACATTCTTGGTCGTTGGTCTTGATCTGATTGGTGAGCAAGTGAGCTAACCTTACAGTCACTGGTCATATCTTCCCATTGTGATGAAAACTTGTGTTTTCGGATGTGGTTGATCGCATTCGCAAGAAGGCCTCATCAAGGGACACTTTTGAGGCTACGGTGGTCTGGGATGCATGGTCGAATTGACCATATTCATATCAACTCAAAAGTCTTTAATAATCGGAGCTGTGGCCTTAGCTGCTCTTGCATGAAGTCAATGATCGTATTGTATATTGTCCACCATATATATAATATGCTATTTATTTACTGCTGAAGGAAATAATGTGCCGGGCATTGTGGCTTAATTCCATGTGCCTGGCTGAAAAATCATTTTTTCAGAGACTTGTAGGAGAAGGGAAGACTTTCTGGAACATTGCTTTGGAGAAACATTTGTACATTGCCTGTGGAGGTGTGATGTGAGGCACCATTAGATTTACAAATGATTGATTTGTGTTAGATACGGAAACATATTTGATTGGTGCGGGCTATTATTGTTTTTTTAGTTCTCATTAAATTCGATTGATGGTAACTTGTGCTGGTGCCAATTATACCTATTTTGGTGTGGATTTTGACCCTCAGATTTTCCGGTTAGGAAGATGGTTCTGGATTTTATCTATAAGGCTATCTATGGACTCCTGTTTGCCTGACTCTTTACCTTATTATCCAAAGTATGTGGCCAAAATAATTGGGTATGACCATCCTGGACCTGACCTGAACCTGACCCGTTTGCAGCCCTAGTTATCCCCATTGTATTTTTTTGTTATCCTTGATGTACACTGTGGGCCTGTTTGGATCTCTATAAACTCTGGGGGTTACTCGGGATCATGTGTTTGACACATAAATTAATTAATTGCACGCTATTGGAATTTAGAATTGGTGACCCTTTTTGCATCATTACTACTAGTAACCCGTGCTGATGACAGGTATGTCCATGCAATGCAATTTAAATATTCACTCATATAATGCAAATAAAATATTTATGCATAGCAATGATTTTTTTAGAAAGAAAGAAAAAAAAAAAGACTGTAGGGAGAGTAAAAAGGGAATATGAGAAGTGGGTTAAAAAAAAGTATATGTAGAAACAGAAGATGCGGGCTGAAAGGTAATTTGGTAGAAATTAAAAGAAGAAAAGAAAAGGTAATAGGTAGTTATAAGAAGTGGGCAGTAATTATAAAAGTGAGAAGTTATATTTTAGTAACGGTTAGAATCAAATCAAGAAGTCTAAATTATCTAAAAAGCCTCTAACTTAATATATAATAGTTAGGCAAAAAAAGGGCTACGAACTGGAATATGCTGTGAAAGATCCAGGTTCTATCTGTCACGTGTGTCGGTGGAGGTGGAGGCCCAGAGGGTGGATCTGCATTATAAACATCGTCACGTGCGTTAGTCTGTCTAACCGATGGACTAATTGCCCCATCATTTTAAATAAAATAACCAACCTCATTTAATGGTAAACCTACTCACCTTGAAACAATTACAAAATGACTCAAAATGCCCTCCGTCTTGAGTACTTCTGTGTTTTTCTCCCTGACCTTCCCTTATTAAAATATTTGAAGGGCAGAGTCACCTGACGAGCTGACCTTTTGAATAAAGTTAATCTTATGGTATCATGGGAAATGTTCTCCTGCCAGAACTTGCAAGTGCGTTCCAGCACTTTAGGGCCCATCTTTCTTCATTGCACCTCCTTCGATTGTCTTTTTATCCTGTGATCTGACATTAAGCTTAATTTTACACAACCTCCACTAATTATTGAATTGACGACTCTCAAGATAATATACGGTTAAGATGATATCAAACTTAAATGATGTTAAATCAAGGGCTACCGATAATTTGGTAGGGCTGATCTTCTGGATCCTCCTTTCCATTTAGGAGAACTTTTTTTCTTTTTTTTTTTGCCCTTCTTCCAATTGATATATTTGCATCTAAGTGAGCCGCATATAAACTATATGCAGTTTGCTCTTAGGTGAATATTTTGAATTGCATTTGCATAGTTATATAATATCAAAAGGGTCAGGCTCACGCATGAGATTTTTGCTCAGACTTCTTAGGCCCGGTTTAGACATGAGCTTACTAACGTGCAAAAGGTTTGAGTTTGATCAATACTAGAGTCATCTCATCTATGTTTCACCAGTAACCATAAAGGTGGGTAAGACCCATACTACAAAAGAAGGTGATGGTTCAAAATTATTAAAGAGGCGATGGATAAAGGATATAAGAACTTTAGAGGAGACTTCACTTTCTTAAGATTTGAACTACAGAGGACTTAGGCGATGGCGGAGTATTCATTTCAAATATTCACTATAATTTAATTATTGATGATCAGTTTTATATTCACCTTTTAATTCTTCATTTTTAACTAATTATAGAAATACAAAATCTTACATTTACTTATAAGCGACGGGAGGTCCGGAAGCATAGTGCACAAAGAGGATATTCCAATCTTAGAATTCTTAGGAACCCAGTTACATCAAACAAATAGACCTGACCACTTGCCCAGGTATTCATCTGAAGGGGCATGGATCGAGTTAGATGTAGACCCAAAAAATATCCAACAACCTAGCCGTGTTTGATAATTTACTTATACAGTGAAGTTGAGATAATGTGCAAATCAAAATCAAGATAGAATAAAAGAGGATGACATTAAATAAAAAAATATTAACTTTGCTTTTTGTCATTTAATTATATGAAAGAATAGAATTCTTTTCTTTTTTTTTTTTATATTGAAGTTACCTTTCACTCCACAGTTCACACTACTTTACAGTACTTTGATTTTTGCATAAAAAGATAAGACAACAAATGGGAGATTTATGACTTCATACCAGCATTCAAAAATCCGCTCTCCCTCCTTTTTCTCTCTCTCAAATCAAACTGCTTCTTCTCTCTCTCTCTCTCTCTCTCTGCTTCTAGGGCTTTTAGACCCTCCATTTCTAGGGTTTTACGAGCTTTTGCATCTCTCTTTCTCTCTCTGTTTTAGGGTTTCAATGAGGAATCCTCTACATCCGAGAAGCGGAACCTGGCGGGGAATGCCTTCATCAGAAACCCCACCTCCTCCTCATTACCCTAATCAGAAGCAGCAGAGGCCGCTACGGAAGAGGAAATCTGATTTGGAAAATGTACCCCCGCCAGATCGGTACCTTCTTTCGGACTCTCCGTTCCCAACGCCATCTCCGTCGTCCAGATCTGCCGCCGCGGCCAAGATCAGAAGCCCACTTCCCCCGCGGCCCCCACGGCCTCTAAAGAGGAAATTGAGCACGGATGCCGCCCTCGAAAATGACGCTGCAGCGTCTTCCGACTCGGGTGTGCAGGTGATTTGATTTCTCCTAATCTTGCCCTGTTTTCCATTTCCCCCCCTTGTATTGGGGGTTCTTGAATTTGGGTGTTTGAAACACCAATGAAATATGCAAAATTTGGACAAAGTTAATGTTTTTTGCCCTTCTTTTTAATGTACATTGTTCTGTTGTGTGCCCCCACCTTTCATTGATCCAGATTGTTTATCTGGTTGGCATTACTGGGATTGACTTAAGTACTACAAAACTTCCTGTTGTGGGAATCTAACCATCCAATAATTGGCTTGTAAAACATCATCATCATTTGCATCAGCATTGTGAGTTCTACATTTCCACTTGGGAATATCTAAAGCCATCTTTCTGTTACCTCCACCATTTATCATGTCTTTTGTGACTGCTTCATTTGGTTTCTTTGCTGGTTTCCTTCTTTTTCCTTGGTTATTTGACCATGTATGAGGGGGGTGCGTTTCTGGTACTGTTGATGTGCCCTAACCATTTCAATAATATTTCTTGATTATATCTTCTATTGGAGCAACCAGTAACATTCCTCTTATGTGCTCATTCCTAATTATATATCTTCTCCTATCTCCACACGCCTGTCATAGCGTTTACTCCTCCTCAACATGTACTTTCAGTTCTTTTTGTTTCTTAGTTGTTCTGCATTCATCTCGGTTCAAGAAAATAGGTCTACTTGCCATCTTAGAGACATGCCACTTTAATGAAAGTGGCAATTGTGGGTTATTAATGAGCGTGTCTCCACTTCTCTCAACCAGTGTCGATCCTCTTTACTCCTTTTTTTTTTTCTTTTGTAACGGAGGGTTTCCCAGCCCTTTGGGCAGGACTAATCCTTTTTACTCTTTCAAACTCAAACCCCCTAATTTAATCTATGGTTGCCCCCAGGTACCAAAATATAGCACACCATGAAAATTTTCTGCTTCTCATTTCTTAGTTGATTCTGCTAATGGATAGCTAAAAAGGAATATGACCAACACTTCATATCGAGTGGGAAAAAAAGTTGATCAAAGAAATGGCTGTGACCGTTCTATTCTGAGGCCCATCAGATGAACTGTCCGAATCATTGAAAGATATGCACCATCTCCGATTGTGGTTTTTATTGTTGTTAATGATAGTGTGACTGATCTTATCCTTTTGATTCTTTTGCTTTCTTGTTCTATGGTTTAGATAATAGTTCGTATACGGCCTCCAAATAAAGTGGAGGAAGAAAGTGAACAGATAGTACAGAAGGTTTCTTCCAAATCAATATCGATTCTAGATCATGTCTTCACGTTTGATTCGGTTGCCAACACGGATTCAACACAGGTGCAGCTATTATGAGCATTCCTGCCCTTTGTTTCTAGTAGCCTGTGGTTGATTATCAAATCAGACAAAGAGGTTCTCCTTTTTGTCCAATTGCATGTGAATATCATTCCAACTTTTTTTTTTTCCCATTTTATTTCAAACAGCGAGATATATTTGAGCTTGTAGGCGTGCCACTGGTTGAAAACTGCTTGGCTGGATTCAACAGTTCCATATTTGCTTATGGACAGGTAGTCAAACTCTCTGATGCAAAACTTTGTCATTAACTTCCATTTTCTCCAAGGCTCTTCTTATTTGATTTGGACTCATTTATGAAGAGGATTAATGAATCTTGCCAACTTGGTTTAATGCCTAAGACTGGTAGTGGAAAGACATATACGATGTGGGGACCACCAAATGCCTTTGTGGAGGAGAATTCGTCTAGCAATTATCAGAAGGGTTTAACACCCCGTGTGTTTGAGCAACTTTTCGCTCGAATAGAAGAAGTAGGTTTGACTCTCTTCATCTTATACAATGTATATATTTATAGTTTGATTAAGCAGGCTATCCTTCATTTCTATGACCTGATCTCTCAAATTCTGTTTGTAGGAAAAAGTTAAGCATGCTGACAAGCACCTACACTATCAGTGTCGTTGCTCTTTTCTTGAGGTAATGCACTGCAAATGCTTTTTGATATGTGTTTAGTCTTAATTACTCCTAAACTTTATAAATCTTACAACCCCTGGCAAACAGATTTATAATGAGCAAATCACTGACTTGCTGGATCCCAGTCAAAGAAACCTTCAGGTAAAAATAGTCCTGGCACTTGCAATACATTTTATGCTACATTAGGTTGCACAGTCTCCATACATTATGATGTGGCTTCTGTCCTTCAGATCAGAGAAGATGTTAAGTCTGGTGTTTATGTTGACAACTTGACAGAGGAGTACGTATGCACAATGAAAGAAATAAATCAGCTCTTGATAAAGGTATCATGTCAGTGTAGGCATCTTAACTTTCTCAAGTTAAAGTTCTCTTGATATTTTGTTTGGTATGTGCTTTTGCCCTTGTTTATGTCATTTGATTGCAGGAGAACCTATAGAGTGAACTGAATTGTTCAAGATTTTGATCATATCATCAAAATTGGATATTAGACTATATAGTCTAATAATTTTTCTAAGAATTACTAATTCTTATTCATACACACCTCATATCATATTGTTACTGTCTGAATGTGGGGCTTCTATTTTCCATTACCCAAAAAAAGAAAAGAAAAAGAAAGAGGAGAATGTGGAGCTGTTATTAATAAATTTTTAACTTATTTGAGATATGATGCACAATGGTTGCCTAATTGTAAATGTGAGTGTTCTGCCTAAGAAGAGGAAGATGTGCACCACTTTCTCATCCATTGTCCTTTCCAATTATGGTATGGATCCTTTTTTCCCCACTCGCAATGGTTTTTTCCCTGCTTGCAATGGGCAATGGCAAATATTGTCGAGCTTTTTGAGAAGAGGTGGTTTGACTGTTGGTCACCATTCCTATTGGTGAAGAATGCTGTGGTATAATATAACAGATGTCAAATTTTTTATTGAATTTTTCTTTGATAAGATGAGTCAAACCCGCGAACTAGTGGTTGCTGCAGTGAGCGTCTTCCAACATAGGCAGTGACTGTTATAATCAATTGGAAGATTATCTAGATTATGTGATCTTCATCCTGTGTTCTTCCTTTGAAAGAAGTGTTGAAGCTAAATTTCAATGGGAGCTGGTGAGGGAAAACATGATGGTAGGAATTTGAGGAATAATTTGTAAACATTTCGGTGTCATTTTACACACCTTTTCAAGTACTTTAACTGTCTTATAAAGCTTCTAAAACTTGTATGATGTGGATTCAGTCCCCCCTCAAATAGGACTCAACCAAGTATGGCCAAGTTGCGCCCTAGAGTCCCAAAAGCCTTGAAAATAGTAATAAAATCTGAAAAAGAGAAAACAATGTTGCATTAATCAAGAATTTAGGAAAGTTGTGCTTAATTATTTTGCATGAATTTAAATTGTAACAAGTGGTTGCATTTGTTTTGCACTTAGTCAGATGGATGGTACCTCCAATCTTTGAATGCTTAGATATTCCATTACATATGTTTTTTTTTTCAAAAATTAGAGCAGAAGGTCCCCCAGTGTCCTACACATCTTCTCACAATATTAAAATGGGGAAAGAAATTAGTTTGAGTATTTTTTCCCCATAGGACTTAAGTGGAATCCAGGTGTTGACTCATTCTGTTGGTGTCCAATATTAGATTCCAGAGAACGCATGCAGTCAACACAAATAAGAGAGCTCAACACAAATAGAGTACATTGGAGAAACTCAAGATAACTGGACTCTATTCAAATGTAAATCTAAGAGACCTATAGTCTTTATCTTAAAGAGATCTTGATATTATCCTAATCTATCAACCTTTCCTAAGTTCCTAACAGCCCCTTCAAACTCAAAAATCAAGGTGCTCTAAATCTTGAGTTTACTACAGTTCAGAAGCAACTTGTTGCTGATCTGTGTTTATGGTTGCTGAAGCCTTCAAATCTACTATTAGTATTAGAAAAATATATCATCTACTGGCTAACATCATATGAATGCTCTTGGTCTTCAAATGGGACCAACATGGGCCTATTTCTTGGGACTTAACTGCACTTTACGATGAGCCCTGGCCTGGCCTGCATCATATTTTAAATAAAATAGATTATGCTCTCAAGATTTTCAATTACTTCTAGGTTAGTAAACATGACCCTAATGTTGTAGCTCTCTTTACACAAGAATTTTTTTTTACAAATATATGTTCAGATTACATTTCTAATTTCATGGATACTTTTGTACGACATATTGACAGATACTTCTTGTCAATACAGGGAGTAGCAAATAGGAGGACTGGTTCCACGACTATAAATGCAGAGAGTTCCCGTTCACATAGTGTTTTTACCTGTGTTGTTGAATTTCGATGCAAGGTAACATTCAAACTTTTGTCATGCCAAGGACGGATATTGCAGTAGCGAGGAGATTAATATTAGACCCTCAAACAGTTGAGAGTTGAAAGTTCTTGTTACACTTTGATTTTAATATTTTAGTGAGTGCCAGTGCAGTATTGTCTAAAAAACTGGTAACATGCATGATGCATGTGTGGTGCTTTGCATACGTATGTGGACTTTAGTGGCAACTACAAAGTTCTTACATGTTAATTCTCATATCTAGAATGGTAACAGTAACTTCGTGTGACAAAAGCCACAAAACAAGTGACCTATAAGAACTGCCTGTTAACCAAGGCCACAACAACAAATAGACAGACTGCCAGTGCCAGCCCCTTCCCCCACCGGCCCACCTAAAAAACAAAAACAAATAGAAGTCATTTAGGCATGGGGCTAACCAAGAACAAGAAAAATAGTATCTATTCCCCAGATGTGGACACCCAACTCCTAGGAAAGAAAACTTGAAGCTCACATCAAACAACTATAAGAGCACCCTTCTCCTTAGTATCTACATGAGCACCCTTTGATGTGGACGGCCAACTCCTAGGAAAGAAAACAAGAAGCTCATGTCAAACACCTAAAAGAGCACCATTCTCCTTAAGATTTGCAAATTTATTATAACTAACCACACCATCAAGATTCTTGATGCTCTTTTGTGCTGCTCTGTTTAGATTTCTTTTTAGCCTTTTCTTCTCTGTTGAAAAAAAATCCCTTAACTAACGAATACGTATCTTCATCTTTTTTTACCTAGAGACCCTTAAAGCTTGGCCAGTGTTCACCATTTTCTCTTCCACTTCAATATTATGATTTATGAACACATATATCATCTAAAGGAATACATATAGCAACAATATTCTCTATCAGAAACTACTGGCCCCTCTATATTGTTTTTTTTTTTTTAGTTGCTAACCATATCCTCACATCTCATAACAGCCTCCAACTTCCCTTTATCTCTTAGAGAAGAACCAAATTAATACTTTGCAGAAACAATATATTCTTCAATAGCTTCCTAACCATATTTCATAGAATTCCTTCCTTTTAATGACCGGAGCCCTCATGATTTCATTTATTTCAAGAATTTTAGGGCCTGTTTGGGCATCATTCCTTTGCTGAGAAACTTTCTTTTCTGGAAATGGGTTGTGTTGGGCTGATCCTAGTCTGAAATGGGCCATGAGGAACGTGTTTGGAAAATAATTGTTCCAAGAGGCACTCAACATGATTGTTTTGGGAAACATTATTTGAGTCAAATCTATTGCAAATACTCAGAACTCCATGTTATAAATTAAAAAATGTTATTCATTAAAAATCAATCTTCTCACTTAAAGTATGAAGAGGAATACCAGTCATCTGAACCCATTTTTTTTTAAAATTGGGGACAAAGAACACATCGAAAAAAAAATCCTGCCATATTGAATCAATTTTGCAGCTTCACAATCTGGATGAATCACCCAAAAATTAACAACACTTAATCTCTGAAAAGTCCATGCAATCACTGCTGTTTCATCCACTGACTTGTGTACAACACTGATATCTAAGGAAGAAACTGTACCGACAAATGTATTCGTCATCTCTGCTTTTAATGCCATTGAAACTGAAATATTAGCTTTCACGACCTTCTTAATGCCTATCATGTCAACCCAACAGTCAAGATCATCCTTCAATTTATATGGATTGTTTGGTCCAAGCACTACCCTTAATACCGTCCCTCGGAGCTGAGAGATTGCATGACAGAGCTGATAGACTTGTGTAGGCGTTGATATTGTGCCTTTACATGGTCATGTAAGTGTTTCATTTTGTTATCCTTCTGCTGGCCAGCTGGAATATTTCAAGGTTATCAATGGGGCCGCCCAAATCTTGAACCCTGCACCTCCTCCATGGAGGAGGGTATGCCAATCAATGCACCAAGTATTGTTGGTGGCTTCTTGAAGTGTACAGTGTACTTCACTGTGATGGATTAAGTGTCTAACCTGAGGTTTTATTTTATAGAGCATGACAGATGGCCTAAGCAGTTTAAGGACAAGTAGAATAAATCTTGTCGATCTAGCGGGTTCTGAAAGACAAAAGCAGACAGGTGTGGCAGGAGAACGTTTGAAGGAAGCAGGGAATATTAATCGATCTCTTTCTCAGCTTGGGTATGTTCTTTACTACAGTTTTATTTCTAAATTTGATTAGTTATCTGGTTAAAGATTATTCTAATATCTAAGATTTGGAATCCTGAAATCTGTACGTGAAATCCTAAGATTTAACTCCAAGAATACAGTTGAGTTCATGATTTCTGAAGGTTTTAAAGTTAATTTATACTGGAGTGAAGTAGAGTAGAAGACATATTTAGACTTATTCTTAATGCTCAACTGTTTAGTTCATTACAAAGGCTGATCCTTGTTTTTTTTGATGTTTTAATATGTTTTGGTTTCGGATATTAGAATGTGTTCCGGACTGTTAAGTAGGTAGTTTCACAAGTGTCACGACCCGGGCCCGAGAATATGATTACCACGGACAAACCCCGAGTCGCGATCACCATACTTACTCCCGTAAACTCCGAATTAACCGAAGTTAATACGAAATCCACAAGGGATATCACACATTCATACTTGTCACATGTACATTTTTACAGAAATACATATACATTGACAAATTAATCAGAACAGTACAGGTTCTCCACATAAAGGTAAAGTTTAATTTACACATTTCATTTTTACTATCTAAGTCCACCACTGCACATTCAAATACAATGCAGGTGACTACTATGTACTTCAAAATGAATATATAAAGTAATTCTCAAAATGTTTCCAATTATTCCAATTCACTCGCTCTCCGATCTATGTCCATTCAATCAGTCCTCCTGGAGGAACTTGATTGGCCTCCTCTGCAGGCGGCGCGGCCTCTGGATTACCGGCACGGGCAACTTGGCCTGTAATGTCATCGATAATACTGTGAACACGATGATTCAACAATGTATACACAAATCTATGATAGCATATGCTAAGAACATACTCATCAATTATATAATTGATAATTCTAGACAAGTCAATCCAATAACAGTATCCCATGCATTGGAACCAATAACAATAACACTTACAGAAATTTGCAACTACTTTAGTTTGCATTCATTCAGTTCTTCCTCAAAAGGAAGCATTTAGTATCAGTGTCCTCATTGGCACAGGGCGGCAGGGCGCACCATTCATGACCCAGGCCTTAAGGAAGGATTCATTCAGTTAAGTCAGTGGTTACACTTTATTAAGTGGCTTATCAAATGTGTGGGATTTACCAGTGTCTTAACCAGAGATCACTGGCATCACCACGGAGCTTCGGAACACTCCATTCCATCTACTGCAGTAGGATTGTTTATTAATGCATTTTATTCATTTCATCAAGTCATTTTAGCTCTATAATGAGCTTAAGAATTTACTATGTAGTGCCAAACACGGAAATCAAATCAAATCCATAAACTCTATTCAATTCCCTAAACCAACATTCAGGTGAAACGTTCGTTATCTAATGCTTGTGTTATTCTCGATGACATCAATTTAAGTGAAACTTACATTAGCATAACCTTAGCTAACACCCATAAAGGTTTAGAGAAAATACCATTAACACTAGCCTTAATCAATAGGCTTCTATTCAGAAAAATCAGACCTCCATCTCAAATTTCCTCAAGTTCGGTCACCTTGTCGGTTACCTGTCGGTTAACCGAAATTTGGAACTCAGCTAACCGAACCACATTAGGTTAGCTTTCCAGAACCTCATAATTTCTGACAAATTTTCTCTCAATTCAGTTACTGGTTTGGTCAGGTGTTTGGCTGACCGAATCCTCAAATTCGGTTAACCGAACACACTTCAGTCTACTTTCCAGAAGCTAAACTTCTGATGAAAAATTCTGACAGAGAAACTCGGTCACCTTTCGGTCACCACTTGGCTAACTGAACAAACAAGTTCAGTTAGCCAAATACTGTCGGTCAGCTCACAGTCAGTTTTCAAGAAGCTGGATTTTCCTGCAAGACTCAACCCAGAAGGGTCGGTCAGCTGACAATTGTGCCTAGAAGTTCAGAAAATTTCTGTACTGCAACTTCTGAATTTGAGCTCCTTGAGCTCAAACAAGTCTAACATCTTGTTAATCCATCATAGATGAGTATACTTGCCTTGTTTGGAGATTAATTAGCAAAAATCCCTTGCTTTGCTTGATCTTGAGATGAAATCTTCAATTTAAAACCCCCTTTGAACCTAAAATCAAACCAATCCACAATATAGAACTTCCATGAGTTCTTTGCACTAGAAACACTCAAAGTCCACTAAATAGAACTTGAAAGTTCTTACTTGTAACCTCTGGAAGAGAATTCTTGAGCTTTCTCTCAAGCTCAAACTCCAAAGAAATGAAAGACCTTGATGAAGAAGATGAAGTAGATGATGTCTTTTTCGAAAGCACATCCAAAGTACCAAACCTTGACACTTGATGGAGAGAAAATGGAAGAAAGAAGAAGAGAAAGGAGCCTAGGTTTGGCTGTGCTAGGAATGAATGAATGAACTCAAAGGAGTTCATCATCATCCTTATAAAGCCATTTTTGCATTTAAGCCCTCTTCACTTCTATCATTTACATTTTGAGTCAAATGAAAGGTCGTTTGATCCAATTTACATTGAACGGAATTGTGCTTATTACGAAAGTTAACGCACTCTTTGAAATACACGCTTTGGTATCAAGAGTGACTGTATTCGACGAAATATACGAAAATTCGTATTTACGAAAAAGTCCTTGTACTCCATGGTTTAAGTCTAAAATCAATTCAACTTACTTAATCTCATTCATTATCATTCCATTAAGCTCAAATTAATCATTTGAGACAAATTCAATTCCATTTGGTCATTAACCATCATTAGTTTAATGAAACATGCTTAATTAGCATTAATTTTGATTAATTAAAGTTAATCTTGATTAACTCGGGATGGGGTGTAACAACAAGTTCTGTACCATCCCATCTTATCACAGAGAGAGAGAGAGAGAGAGAGAGAGAGAGAGAGAGAGAGAGAGAGAGAGAGAGAGAGAGAGAGAGAGAGAGAGAGAGAGAGAGAGAGAGAAGCAGGATTCCTTCCCTGTTGTATTGGTCAAAGTTTGTACTGGTTGTAGCCCAAATAAGATGGCTTGCTCTGATGACATGATTAGTGAAAGGGACTTGATTTTACATTCGAAAATCTGAAATGCTTGTATTTTATGGAATGTCAAAATACGAAGGCATAACACTTGCCTCAAGTGTGTGATACTTTGGACATTGGAGTGACAGGAAAAACTTATACTTAATATGGTTGACAAGAAAGAAGACGAGGAACTCTTTAAAGACCAGTGATATTTAAAGAGGATTAAGTACTGGATCCATTAACATATTACAAGTTTAGCTTTTTACTTTTTTAAGACCTGTGGAGCTCAGCTGTTTTCACTTGTAGGAATTTTGTTCATACTCTGAACTGCTGTTGCACGAAGAGCTTATCAAGTGTTGGGCTTAGCCAGGACCATGCCTTTTCCTTAATCTATGCAAATTGATAAATTGTGAAACAGAAATCTTGAGATGAAACTAATAAATCTGTGGAGCTTATTTTTGAGACAAGTGTATTTTTCTGTCTGTATTTCCTGTAACTGATTGTTAGTATTATTGGGGCCTATTTTAATTAACATTTCAGGAATGTTGCCGAGTTAGATCCTTATCTATAATGTAAAGCATAGACAATGGACACTTTTGGGATGTTTTCTCAGAGTTCAAATCACAGTGTTTGATTTTTGAAGTGCTCAGCATGATGAGTAAAAATTACTCGGTTTTTGAACAATGAAATTGTTCAAAAAAACGCCTTTGCAGTTCAAGGACATTATTAGTGAACTGTGTAACCTCGAGTCAAAGGCCTTTGCTAGAAAACAAGTTTTCGCTTTGCTGATTGTTTTTATATGGGGTTGCAGGAACTTGATAAATATTCTTGCAGAAGTCTCCCAGTCAGGAAAACAAAGACACATTCCATATCGAGATTCTAGGTTGACATTCTTATTGCAGGAATCTTTAGGTGGCAATGCAAAATTAGCAATGATATGTGCTGTTTCACCAGCGCAAAGGTTTTCTTCAATACGCTTAGAAATATTATTTTGCATCCAAATTTTCTGTTCGTTATTTATTTGACATTCATGACGAAATGCAGCTCTAAGAGTGAAACACTTAGTACTTTGAGATTCGCACAGCGTGCTAAAGCCATTAAGAACAAGGCAGTTGTGAATGAAGTCACACAGGATGATGTGAATGTCTTGCGAAAAGTGATATGCGAACTGAAGGTATTTTTTGGCCGCTATATTGCCATTGGAGAAATCAAATTCTCTTGTTGAATTTATACCGGGGTTAAACATATATATACATTTTGTTTAATATGGCTTCAGGAGGAACTGATACGAATAAAGTCAGATGGAAGTTCAAATGATGGTAATGGAGGTCGGTCAAAAGGATGGAATGCCCGTAGAAGCTTGAGTCTCTTAAGATTTAGCCTCAATCACCCTATGACATTGCCTCATGTTGAAGATGACAGCGATGAGGAGATGGAGATTGATGAGGAAGATGTTGAGAGGTTATGTACTGAAGGAGGTCTGGATTCAGCTCCCTCTGAAGAAATAAAAACTTATAAGATGACAAAATCCAATGTTTCTGATACTGAAATGGTTCCTTACGAACTGAAGTCAATGGAATTTTCTGGAAGTGGCAGCAGTCATCATGATTTGGAACGAGCTGGTGCCAATAAGGATGGGATGCCATCAGATCAACGTGACAAGCATGTAATTGCTGATTTTCATGAACAAGCTGATGGTTGTGGGGGTAATATCAATAAGAAGGATGCCATCTGTACTAGTGGGGGCTTTGTAGTAGAGCCAGTTGAGGAGGACATGGTTTTGGTCTCGCCAGAATGTAAATTTTCAAATGGAGAACCAGGTGAGTCTGTGAAGAGGCCCTCTACATGTCTAGACTCTCAACCGGTTATTGGGAAATTCCCAGACATGGTAGTTGCAAACTTACCTCTTATGTCTCCTAGCAGTTCTCTGAATTCCATTCTTCCACCGAGCATCAGCTTTGTAACATGTGAGTTGTCTCCAGACCTGCAGTCTCCAACTTTGAGCATCACTGCTGAAGTTGGTAATGGCAGCAGGAAAAGTCTCAGGACATCATCAACTTTCACAGCCTCTCAGAAAAAAGTAGCTGAGAGTAATACATCAGGTCCAGAGATTCTGAACTTATCTTTTGCACAACCATTGAGAATGAGTTCTTCCAATGCCCTCTCAACTAAAACGGGTTTTGATTCCCTAATGTCAACTGAAAATCTGGAAGCCAGCCTTCATCGCGGCCTTGAAGTTATTGACAGTCATCAACGGAATTCACCTCAGAGGAGATCTTCATTTAGGTTCTCACTTAAGCCTGTGGACCTGAAGCCACTTTTACCTGCAAACAAGGTTGATGTGGGCGTGCAAACTCTTTGTCTAGAATCAGATATACTTGAGGACATGCCTGTTTATATGTGTAATTATTGCAAGACCAGAATCCCTGAGCAAGAATGCAAAGAGCCCAATGCTTGCGCCGAGCTGTCATTAGTACCTGTTAATGGATCACTTGCCATTGATAAATCCAAACATTTAGTTCCTAAGGTATGTCCAAGTTTCCGAGAGCATCCTATAGGATGAAATTCTTTGATATACATATGTATGTGTATGCATGTATTTATGTTTGTGTGTTTGCATAAGATTATAAGAAGATAGGTAAATATATATAAATTGAATTTTAGGGTGTCAGATGTGCCCTGGACCTCATTTGGGTGGATATGGGGATAGATGATCTCTTATTTTGAGGGTGCTAAGTTTGGGATGGTGTAAAAAGCAGAAAATAGCTGATCTATCCTTTGACCATTCCTGCCAGAAGTCAACTGTGCTATTGTTTCAGGAAAGACTGTAAATGAATCAACTCCGTACAGGGCAGGGAAAAAACGTTCCAGTACACGTGCTTCCCATGATACCTAAACGCATCCTTACCTTTGATGCTGTCATTCCAAGTTTTTAAGAGTGCATTTCCTTCATTCAACAGGCAGTGAAGAAGGTGCTGGCAGGAGCCATAAGGAGAGAAATGGCACTTGAAGAGTTCTGTGCCAGGCAAGCCGCTGAAATTATACAATTAAATCGTTTGGTCAGTATTCGATTTATATTTCACTTTGGCATTGTAGAAACTCTTTAATTATCATCTCTTCTTATTTGTGGACATTCACTTTTCACTGGCAATGATGATTTGCCATTTTTCAGGTTCAGCAATACAAGCATGAGCGAGAGTGCAATGCCATTATTGAACAAACACGGGAAGATAAAATTTGTCGCCTTGAAAGTCTTATGGATGGTGTTTTACCTACAGAAGAATTCATGGGGGAAGAGTTTGTCTCACTTGCAAATGAGCACAAAGTATGTTTATGTTCTGCTTCCTGTCTGGCTTCTTTAATTCCTATTTTGTTTCTTGAAATTTCTCTGTCAAATTGCCCTTACGGAAGTTATGCATTCCTGATGACATATACAGCTTCTGAAAGAGAAATATGATAACCATCCTGAGGTTCTGATGACCAAAATAGAGTTTAAAAGAGTTCAAGATGAGCTGGATGGGTATAGAAATTTTTTTGATCTGGGTGAGAGAGATGTTCTGATGGAAGAAATTCAGCATTTGAGAAGCCAGTTGCAACTTTATGTGGACTCTTCACCCATGTCAACTAGAAAACGAAGTCCTTTGCTTAAGTTGACATATCCAAGCAAGGCTACATCTCTTACTACAGTTCCAGAGTTCCCTGAACAAAAGTCAGAGGGAAAATTTGAACAGGCGAGGCGTCAGTGGACTGAGACGGAGAGCAAATGGGTTTCTCTCACTGAAGAACTGAGGCTTGAACTGGAAGAAGTTCGATCTCTTGCAGAAAAACAGAAGCAAGAGCTTCATTCTGAAAAGAAATGTTCAGAGGAGTTCAAAGAGGCATTGCAAATTGCGATGCAAGGGCATGCTCGTATTCTTGATCAGTATGCAGAGCTTCAGGAGAAGCATATTGGTTTACTTGCGAAGCACCAAAAGATGAGAGATGGGATTGAAGATGTGAAACGAGCTGCTGCAAGAGCAGGGGTCAAGGGCGCTGAGTCTAAGTTCATTAATTCCCTTGCTGCTGAAATTTCAGCTTTGAGAATGGAGAAGGACAAGGAGAGGCGGTACTTGAAAGATGAGAATAAAGGGCTTCAATCTCAACTGAGGGATACCGCTGAAGCCGTACAGGCTGCTAGTGAACTGCTCGTGCGGCTTAAAGAAGCAGAAGAAGCTGCTGCAGCTGCCCAGGTAAACACTAACATTAGTTATATGTGTCAACTCATTTTGTATGCTCGCCCCTGTGTGCCCCTGCACCTGGGTGTTTTAATGTATGTACTTCTATGTCTGTGTGGTCAACTGTGCATATTAAATTGCCAGTGGGTTTGCCATGCGCACACAACAAACAAGTGTAGTCGAAATGGATAGGGATATACCATAGCTGAATTGAATTTTGTCTATACAATTATCTGGATGTGATTAGCTGTTAGGTTGGGTTATAAACTTGATGCTCTTAACACTCGCATTCTTTACAAAAGCTTGAATAACCATGGTACTGATGATACAATATATTTTCCTTATAGATTTTTGTGAGGGGAGCTGATATGACTACCCCTCGCCACTATATTGCATTCCCCATTTATTTTGTAGAACTAGCATTTCTATTTTTTTTTTTTTTCCACTCTTTTTGCTAGGCAACTCTAGATTGTCTATTCTTATTATTATTATTATTATTATTTTTAAGAAGATTGTCTATCCTTGTTAAAAGCAGGAAGTGAAAGAAATGGAGGGTGCATACATATAAAAATTGAAGTCTTATATTAATGCCAATACTAACATAAATGCTAAACAAGATATGACTTATTTAAAAGTGAGTTAGACTTCTCTTGCCTCTTTTGAAAATAAGTACAGATAACGACTTGACAGTATATTGTCACATCCTATTAGTGTGTTCTTAGTATACCAATTGTAGTGAACGATGCCAACTATATTGCTATTTGTTATGATAAGTGGCCAACTAAAGTATCTGCTAGGAGCACCTCATGCTTTACTTTCCCTCTATGGTCCCATAACCATCTAGGCCCTTCTGGTGACTTGAGACTAAATGTATAGCCTTGGTAACTGGATGATGGTAGTAGGCTAGTAGCTGTACATGAAATATCACTAAACCTTTATCATCACATGATTTGAAGATTATTTTTACTAAATCATAGTAAATCTCTTGTTTTTGTAAGTCATCAAAATGATATGGGAATATATTATGGTGCTAGGTTATTCATTTAGGTCCCACTTGTGTGCATGGGATTGAATACATGGGAATTCATGGTCAAATAGGCTCCAACAAAGGATTATTAAAGAGGTGATGAGTGAAGGATATAAGGTGGAGATGTAGATGAGACCTCTACTTTCCTGGGATTTGAAATTGGTTTTAAAACTCGCCCAACTCGACTTGGACTTGGTCCCGTCTAAGTCAAGTTGGGGTACGGGTCCACTTTTTAAAAGCATATGGGCTCACAGCCTAGTCCAAGTCCAAGTCGTCTAAGTTGGCCGAGCCCCATTATAAAGGGCTTCCTTTTCAAGGTATATAGGGCCTAGGGGTGATTCAATTTGACTCGTCTGGTGGACCGAGCCGCCCCCTGATTCCTAGTTTTTAAACTATTTCTAATCACCAAGAGGTACAGGTTGGGTCGTCATTTCCTATCCTCCCTTGATTCATTCTCCATTAAAAAGGAGATTATTTGATGGTCATTTTTGAATATTCACTTTTGTTTCTTCAATTCTAACCATTTTTAGAAGTAGAGGCTTTAGAATTCCTAGGAATTCAGTTACATGAAGCAACTGGGCCCTTATGTTTTGATAGTAGAAAGTGTCACATTTAGTTTGTAATTGAATAATGTTTTTCTTTACCTTTGACATTGCAGAAGCGAGCTGTGATGGCAGAGCAAGTAGCCGAGAAAGCCCGCCAAGAGATTGATGAGTTGAAGAAAAAACATGAGAGAGAGAGAACTAACCAGTTGCTTGCGGAATCTGATCTTTCAAAGGAAGTGTCAAGACCTGCATGCAGCGAAGTTGACATGGCCACCAAATATGACAGAGGGGAGTGCGATCAACAATGGGGAGATAAGTTTGTGTCATTCTGTGATGGAGGAGACAATGAGTTCTCAAGAATTGAAGAACCTTCATCTTGGTTTTCTGGTTATGATCGTTGCAACATCTGATGCGTAAACATATATGACATAACTATGTATGTACTAACTGGCATTTGTAAGATCTCTTGGCCGTGGATTTCTTCTGGAATTCATCTTCACCAATTGTGAGGGCTGAAGACACAGATGAATGTCTTTCTGGCAGCAAAAAATGTATTGTGGTAAGGAGTGTCAGTTGAACCTTGTATGTTATATGAATGACAGATACTCATCTGTCGGAGCCTTTGTATGTTCAGGATAGTAAATGAATGATATATACATAATTTTTTCCCTTTTCATCCATATTTTTGTTCATCTGAGATTGAGCCTTGTATTATAATGCTGTCTTGTTCAGATAACAAAAGATTGAACATAATAATTAATGTTGGGTGTTAATATGAATCAGTTTAAAATAGTTCTTCGTCAATACTATTTGCACACTTTGATTTTCTCTGTTAATTGTTGTTAGCAGAACTTATTTAAATGCAAACTGTTTCATGTGCACATGGATCATCTAAAAGAGGGTTTTGATCATACCATGATTCATAATTTATCCTGGATAACCATTTACTCCTTGATTTTGGATTTGAACATTTTTTTTTTTTTTTTTGCATAAATCGGGTTTTGCCAAAGTGTGTATCATATGAAGGATTAGAAGAATAATCTAGTCTTTTTTTTTCTTTTTTCTTTTTTCTTTTCCTTTCTCTTTCCTTCCTCTCATCTCTGTAACATAGGAGGGCGTACAAACAACAGTATTGTTTTAAAATCTACCTTAAATACACTGGCCTGTACCAGATCTTAATATGATCCCTTTATTGTTTGGGTCATTTCTTTGTTGCTTTATAGGTCAAGAAGACATGGAGCGATCTGATAGTGGATCAGAGGCAAAATGTCCAATCCCCTTGTTAATGTGGGAAGTTAAACACAAGCAAACCGCAAGCTAAAAAATAGAAGAGTCTAATCATGTTATTGAGACCATAAAATCAAACATTGTGGCCTTGACTTCTCTTGAGACGAATGCATAGAAGGTCCATCAGATAGTGATAGGATAACTGAACTGTAGTTACATAACAAGATACCACGTATATGTTCTCGTCTCTGTAGTATGTATATAATAATCCCTTTTAAGGGACGAATGGGCATTCTTTCCAAATTGCAAAAGCAATTACAGTTGGAAAGCAATTTATATAATTAGAAGACCATGGTTGGTGAAATCAATGATTCTACAGCCTGTTTCCCCCCACAAAGACCACCAAAGCAAGTAAAAGAAGTGGTTGATGGGGATAAAGAAAGAGTAACAGAGGGTTATGGATGCCCACTGAAAGTAACAGTGACAGCTTGGTCAAGGGACCCTGTAATGATCATTGCAAACAAATGGATGAAAGCGAGTCCCTCAACACCCACATACCCAAAGGACTCGAATTGAGAAAATGGATCCAATTTTTCAGACCCATTTGCAATTCAGGTTGGGTTTGGGTCCATGGATCATACCTGAGGTTGTATCTGATGCCATAGAAATTATATGTATAACAATAGGGATAGGTGCTCCTCCCAGTAAAAATGATCACCTACTTTTATTCCTCAACGTGAATCCCACTATCAGTGGGTCACTATGTAATATCTTCTCTATTTTATAAAGAGAAGGGATCCAATCTCCTTATTTGAATCTGGGTTCGGTTATGGGTCCTGCAACCTAAACCCGATTCGGTTGCGGGTTCGGATATGGGCCCTCAGCAGCATTTCAGTTTTGGTTCTGGGCACAGCCCGAATCTGTCCCCACTCCCCAATCCGACCCTTTCTATCTCTTACAGACGACCAACCATAGTCCATCTCTAACTGCAATTCCAATAATGGGAGTTACTCTGAACATTTAGTGAAAGAATGGAGATTTTGTGCTCACTTATTATTAAAGACCAACCAAAGTGCTGGTCTTGTTCAAAGCGAATAGGAATAATTTTTTGGTTGAAAAATTTGGGCCATTATTTGGTACCCAAAGCAGGGGTCCATTGAGCATGTTCGTTGGTACTTTGAACACCAAGAAGAAAATCACAATAGGATGCGGTACAAGAATTGTGTTGGTCAGATGCGTCCCTGCCAGGGGACTCGTTGCCATGTGCTCACCCACCGCCCATGGTGCACATGTAATGTGACAGGACCTAAGATGGCCAGGTCGGAGGCTTTCTAGAGCTACTTATGATCGTCCAAGTGGTGGGATGCACGAAATATCAAATAGACGGAAAAGGGTAGACTTGTTTAGACATTTCTAGAGAAATGTTTAGAAGGTTCACATCCGTTGGATGAGTTAGTTACATGTGAAATAATCTTGACTATTAATCTTATATGGTAGCACTATAAAAAGGGTAGCCCATATTTATTGGCACTCTCTTCCTCGTGGTGTGTGAGTGAGCAACGCCTTGTGCTGTAATTTTTTGATCTAGAGGTTAGATGCTATTGCAATTTCGGACGTTTTCCTGCTAGGGGAACTGGCTTTAAGATTGAATTCATGAGGATGTACCAGTAATTAGTTTAAAAGTTTCTTGAAGAATGAAGGCTATACATTCTGGATTATTTATTTATTTTCGCTTGGTGCAGCATGAAAATGGGAACCGAACTAATTAGCCGCATCACTATTGGCATAGGTAATGATGTGGACCTGAAGTGCAGACTAAAAGTATCCACATACTATGTTTATTTCTGCACAAAACAACCACGGAGCAAAATAGAAAACTGTACATTTGGGATTCCATCCAAGCATGGACCCAATATTCCGCAGTATCTGATTTGGGGAGAGAGAATAAGGGAGAGAGAAGCCTCTTTGAATTGAAGGAGAAATTGCATGTTAACAATGTGACATCTGATTTTGGAATTTTCTCTGAGTTCTTCCTAACATGTAAATTTATGATAAATTCATGATTTCATTTAGGTAATAGTAAACAATCATGTCACAGTAAATCTGCATCCATAACAGATAATTCTCCATGAAAAAGAGAGCCAAATGTGCGGGAACTGGTTTCTTATTTGCAGCCTCTCAGAAAGGAAGCTTTTTGGTGGAAATTCTGATGTAATGGGCCTAGTCAACCTCAATTTAGTCATTCTGGACAGTTGATGAGAAAACAGAAAAGGCAATACAGATGAGAAATTTCAAAGGTTGGTTGGCTTATGAAAAGCACTATGCCAGAAATGGGACATTGAAAAAAGCAGCAGTTGTCTCCAGCTCAATGCCAAGCATCAAGCAATAGGAAATGTGAAAGGTTTTCCTCCCAATCATTACATAAAAGACTTGGAAGCCTTGTCCCTTAACAGCTGGTTATGAGTAAGAATCAGAATTGCCATAGGTTATAAGGCCAAAAGCTGTAGAAAGCGTGTTTCAATTCCATTGAATGGATGCCCCATGATTTGGTAATCTTGACCACAAAACTGCCAGACTGATTCATTGAGCCAACAGTCTCTCAAAAAAGAAGTTCCTAGCCATGGATTCATGGCCTCTGTTCACGGCCTGCTTATCTACTGTGGTATAAATCTCTTCATGGGCCATTGATTGAAGAGTTTGAATGTCCCAGTACAGTAGATTTTTCTGCGGATCATACATCGAAAATGGGACCAACAAAAGCAGCAGTATTGAGATGTAATGCAACTACTCCAGCTAGTATATTAACAGTGATCACAGTTGGAATTTTACAGGAATACAAAGGAATTTGAAGTGATAAGTGCTGGACAACATCAAAACATCTCAATAAGTAAACAAAAATAATATTTCGATTAACAATACAATCAAGATCGAATCAGAAGTAGGTGGTACAGCTCTCCACCCAACTTAGTGCATTACATCTTACATGTGGTGTTTAATCTTTCACCACTGGACGCAATTAGTTCAAGATTTTACAATGGAGACTTGTTCCAATCTTTGAAAGAATCAGCCGCTGAAAAGATGTAAAAGAGAAAGGGTCCAAGGCTAAGGATATATCTTCTGTAACCCATTTGCCGATTTGGACCTGGCATATATACAAAGGATTTCTGATGCTCAGTGCTCATTAGAGCCTCAACAGAATTTGGGTTTGATAAGAATCAAAGCTCAATTTTCATATGACCTGTAGGCAAGGTTCCTGCATAAGATGATTTTTTGTTAGGATCGGTAAACTTGGAACTCTCGACTCTTGAGAAGAAACCGATTTCGAAGAAGCAGATTACACCTACCATGAAAAGCTGTTTCTTGGTTTTGTCCGAAGCCCATTTGGACGACACTTTGAAGGTCATCCTCCCAAAAATTTGTGAGCTGAGGAAGCAATAGTAATTCGGCTTCTTGATTAGCTTTCTTACTGGCCACAACATTGCAACAAAATGGAAATTGCATGTATAGACAAATAATTAAGGAAACAAAGAGAATTACCTGAGAAGATGCATCTGCATATCCATCCATGGCAGGTAGCTGCATGCTCAGAGCCCTGCGGAGTGTGGCATCCAATGGATTTACAGAGGACTGCGTGTCAAATCCATTTGATGCCATGCCCGTGAGGGGACCCAGTTGAGGCTGCTGAACATATGAAAATGTTGATGCTGAGGAATCTACGGGATACATGGTAGGCGGCAAAGATCCACGTGCTTGAATTATCTGAATTTGAAAAGGAAGATTATTTCAGGCAAAGCCGCGTGAAAGAATCAATGTAAAAGGCAATTAAAAGGTTAAAACAAAGGAGTTCAGGCATTATTCTTACATCCTTTGAGAGAAGAGTCTCCATGTTGAAATCTAGCCTTGGATTAACTGTGGCCAACTTCATAGAAAGGAACTGCACCAGATAACATTTCGTTTAGCTGAGGAGGTCTTATGTAACAATGACATTTCAACATCAAATAGAGATATAAGAATTTACCTCAACCTGGCGCTGCAACGACTGCACGTAGTTTATAATTTCATCAAGCATAACTGCTTTACCAGTTACCTACAATGAGGATTCAAAATGAGTTAAATTGTCTGAGCATGCAGCTCATGCACTCCAGATCATGGATATTTTGGCAGAACTGATGGTTAAACATCTGCTACAAGTTTCACATGACTAATATTGAAAATTGTATTAGGTGTAGCTATGATGTTTGCCTCTTCCATGCTAAATCAATATCAGCAACCAACATTGATATCGACTTGGGTGAGTTAGGAAACGCAGTAGCCCATTTAATCTTGATCTTCTCTGCTCAATTCAAACACTATACAACTTAACAATCATCCATCTGCCAAAATATTCAAATCAAAGGCGATTTGGAGTACATCCATAAGCATAAACTCTGCAGAGAACTTTGACAACTTGGTACCTTATTGCACCCAGGTACCAGATCTTGCAAGAACTTCATCCGTTCACTTATCTTCTCTCTTCTGACCTGCAAGAGGCAAATACTAAGCTAATTCCAATCTGCTAGTAATGAAATGGAACAACATTCGCTGACTGAACGAAATTCGCTTGCTTTGTACCCTTTCAGCAAGGCTATGGCTGTCAGTAGCTTGGCCTCTTCGAGCTCTAACGTGGATGTAGTCCTGCTTCGGAGGTTCAGGAGGCTTTGAATTTTCCTTGCTTTGTCTTTGAGTCCCTGCCCCTGCATTTGCATTACTGTTCTCTTCACCCGATGGTTTCACACCATCCTTTTCAGTGCCAGAAGCTTCTGCAGGTTTGCATCTCTTTGCATTTGAATCAACATCCTCCACTGCCTGCAAGCGAGAACTTTGAATGTTACCCAACAAATTAATTCAATAGTTCAAAAGAAAGCCAACACAAGGAACTGGTTTCCATACCTTGGCATCTTTGGCAGAGGGCGGAGATGAAGGGAGATCCTTTGGTTTGTTTTTTGGAGCAGCTTTTCTTTTTCTTCCATTGGTTTCATTTAGGCCTTTGGAGGCGGATTCCCCACCTATGTTCTGACCAGAAATCGACGATTCTTCATGGGCATTGCAGAGCTCTACATTATCAGGGGTAGAAGGCCTTGATAATCTATTGAATTTTCTCTCCAATGCAGACGACGACTGCATCTCTGCCTCGAATCCATCTGGCAATGCAACATCCTTATTATCGAAAACGCTCATCTGTGATCCAGCCTTGAGGGACTGGCTGCTTGAGACTCTAGAAAGCTTACCGGTTTCTGCCCTCCGAGCATATCTGTTAGGCAAATCAACTTCGGGTAGCCCGAATTGGCCTAGCAGCCCACCAAAATTTCTATTGCTGAAGCAAGAGAACTTGGCAGCCCTCTCTGCAAAGCCTGGATCAGCAGAGAATGGGGCTAGACTGGGGTGGGATGGCATCGAACTCCCCGAAATGGGCAAGTTTCCTCTGACCTGGTGATCCATAATGGAAAGATTAAGCTTAGGGGGAGAATTCAAAGGAGTGCTATAGCATGAAGTGTTTGTGCTGTTATTGTTCCCTCCAATGTAAGAAGAGCCACTCCCTCCTAATGTCTGGGACCTGGGAGAGATCTCTCCTGAATTACAGATGCTACCTAATCTCCCGATCAGTTCTCTAATTACCACGCTCTCAGTGGGGACGGCGGCATTTGATGCCGCTGGTGATGAGACAATTGAGCTCAACCCCGACTCGAATGGGACATTCTGGTCCATGGAATTCTCCCAGTTGAGATTGAGGAAGCAAGAAGGCAATTGCCCCGAAGCGCAATTCAACTCCCCCAATTGGACATCCATAGCTGAAGAAGATTGCCAATTGGGTGTTGAAGATGCGGCGTAACTCAGACGAGGACTATTGTCATTCACGGAAAAATTCTCTTTTTCCATAGAAACCGCAGTGAAATGGCGAAAAGAAGCCGCGACCCACAGAAAGATCAATGACCCAGATGAGATTTAGTGACAAGAAGCAAGGATCAGTGGAAAAGGCAGCAGCTTTTAATCCCCCAAATGGGTTTCTCACTGAAAATTCACCAGAAATGGGGCTTAAAAGCAATGGGGGCAATCGCTTCAACGAACGTAATGATGAGAGAGAGAGAGAAAGGGAAGTGAAAGGTAGGAGAGATGGGGAAATATAAAGCGAAGGTTGGGGGAGAAGGTGGTGAGAAGCAAATGTAGGAAAGAGGAGAATGTTGACCTTTTTAAGCTTTTGTTTTCCGTGATCAGTGCTAAGAAGATGCCGGGCCTTGGACGTCAAACCAGCTCTCTCCTTTGCTGCTCCTTTTTCAAATTTAGAAGGAGAGAGCTTTAGCTTCTCCCAAAAAAAGTCTCCAAAAAAAAAAAGATGGGATATTGAGAGAGAGAGAGAGAGAGAGAGATATCTGATTGGTGCTTTGGGGTTTTCAGTTTTCTTTTCTACTGGACCAAACAGAAGTTTGCCATTGGCTGAAGTCATCAATGATTAATGGAGAGAGAGAGAGGGAGGGAGAGAGAGAATCTCAGGAAAAGAGAAAATAAGTTTAGTAGAAGATATAGTTAGGATATTAGTAATAAATAAATACAGATGGATAGCCTGGAAGAGAAAGAAGAGTTTCTATTACCAGGAAAGTTCTAGACAGTCTATCACATAAATATACTTGATTAAAATGCTAAATTAAAAACATTATATCTGACAATAGCATAATATATATTCACCAGAAAACTTCAACATACCCAACTAATGCACAAAATTTCTGAACTTTTCAAATAAATCTGCATCGTTATAAGCTTGTTTGTTTGCATAGAATAGGAAAATGAATACATAAGCATACATGGTCAAATAAGCTCTGCTCAAGGATTATTAAAGAGGCGAGTGATAAAGTATATAAGGTAATGAAGTAGATGGACCTTTGACTTTCTTTGAATTTTTATTATTAAGGTGATGTATTTGTTTCCCATCTTCTCTTGATTCGATTCTTATTAAAGGGCGATTATTTGATGGTTGTTTTCATATACTCACCTTTGATTTTTTATTTTTAACCACTTGAGAAAAATTCAAAACCCTTAAAATTCCTATAATTCGATTGTATGTAACAAACATGCCATTAATGTACATTAAGCTGTAGTTAAAAGCAAAACTTTAACTGTATGTTTTGATCCTCGATCCAAATTATCTCCGCACATTTTCTACAGATGCCAAATGATTAGGTTTAATTTAGATCTCTCATCCATGTGCCCCAACCACGCATGGGATGCCTTCAATGGTCCATTGGTCCAATCAAGTCGAATGGGTGACAATAGAAGTTGGAATGAGCAAAAAATAAAAGAAATATTTGGTGACCCTAAGGATGTTGAGGAGGTCTCTAGAATTTATATTTCTCAACTCTCTGGTGAGGATAAAAGAATCTGGCCTCATTCTAAGAGCGGGGAGGTTACCACTAAATTGACCTTTAATATTATTAATAGAACCGAGGTTGATCCCCTCGTGGCCTTTATTAATTGGAAGAACTTTTCGAAGCTACCTCTTCCTCAGAGAATTTTGCTTTTTGGGTGGAAATGCTTAAGAGGCGCTATTCCAGTAAGATCTATTCTCAAGTCAAGGTTTGGTTGGGCTAACTTTCCTTCTCATCGCTCCTTTTGTGAAGAGAAAGAGGAAACCATTGAACACATTCTATTCCATTGTGAATTTTCTAGGGCAGTTTGGTTTGGGTCCCATTTGGGTGCATTGACTCATAATTTCAACTGCAATAATGTATTAGATTGGTGGAATTCTATAACAAATCAAAGGAACTCAATCCATCATCAACTTTCAGATCCTGTATCTCATGCCCAGTTTCTGACCTTGTGGTGGGGAATTTGGAGAGCGAGAAATGAATTAAGTGCTAAAGGGCATATCTTAATGCCGAAATAGGTCATAACTATTGCTTAACGCATGAACCTGTTTAATAAATCTAAATGCCCCCCATTCATCTCTGATCTCATTTCTTACTCCCCTATAATTAAGAAAGGGGATCTTGAGCAAATCGCCATTCTCTTTAACGATGTGGTATTTGATGGTCATACAGGCCAATCGGCTTTTGGTTTTGCCTTTTTTTTTAACGGGTCACTTATGGCTGCAAGGGCTTCCAAAGGACCAAGAGTCATTTCCGCTAAAGAGGCCGAAACGACGGCACTACTTTTTGCGCTAAATGCTATCAAGGATTGCAGATTCTCGAGAGTTCGAGTTCATATGGATGCTCCGGAAGTTGTAAGAAGTATTAAGGGCAGCAATGATCGGTCTATCGAGCCTGTCGTAGGAGATATTTTGAAGTGATTGAAGCATTTTGGGTCTTTTGAGATAGTTCTCATTCCAAGAGATTTAAATTTGGTTGCCCACTATCTAGCTAAATGTAGACAATCTGGGATAAATTTTATATGGCCTCATTGTGAATAGACCTCTGTTTGTTGTCTTGTTAGTGTCCGAGTTTCTTTTATGTGTTGTAGTTTGTTTGTTGGCTTCCTTTTTTATTTAATTTCCCTTTCTTTTACCAAAAAAAAGAAAAAGAAAGTGGAATTCTATTAAATTAATGAGTGGATAATTGAGGTTAAATGTTTCTTTTTTTAATATCTTTGGCTTTTCCATGGTAATGAACAGCATGAAAAAGGAGTATAAAACAAGGATGGCAAATTTGTAAAAGAAAAAAAAAAGTTTAGATGAAGTCATAAGGTAGGTTTTTAGTCACTTATTTATTCTCCCATTGTTATTTATTTTATTGGTTAGTTTGGCCTTTATAGTTGTTTTGATTTGTTTAAGTAATAGTGCTTCTGAATTGCTGTAGGTGGGCACATGCTCCTGTATTTGGTTAATATTTTTTGGACCCCTTTGAGGGGTGGGTCTTTTACTTTTTAGCACATTACTCCCCTCTTTTTACTTTGTTTATGTCTCTTAAACTTAATCTCATGTTCAGTAGTATGTGGAACCATCACATGGGTAGTCCCATCTAAGAGTGCTCATGCAGCAGGTCAACCCAAGCCCAGACCACATCGGGCTTGATTTGGTCTGTGCTGTTAGGCCCTTTGGCTGGGTAGTGGTCAATTTGTCTAACCATATAGTTAAAATGCACAGATATATTATATATCTTTAGCATTAAGAGATTTATATGTTTTTGCAAATGAGCTGGACATTGACCTGACTTTCAGGCTTGTGTGCTAGATCTGGGTGTAAATATCATGCCTAATAAATAAGAAAGTTCTGGTCTTGGACAAGCTTTGAGCTGGCTCATGAACACCTCCAGTCCTAATCATCTCATTGGTATGGACTATTACATTTAAGTTATTCTTCATTCTTCTGTTAATTTTAGCTTAAAAAGAAAAAAAAAAAAACACTTTTGGAAAAATAGAGCTTCCTTCTTAATATCAATTACGTATATGAGTGGTAGTATAGGGTCGGATTGATTTTCCCTAATAATAACGGGCACCGGTGAAACCAAACCTGAATCATTTAGTAATTGGGTTGAAAATGTCAACTTAAGCCGTTGAAACTAAAATTAAATTTGGGTCGGATTGGTGTGTATGAACTCAAGCTGATCCCAATTACATCCATTAACTAGGTTGAAAGAATTTAACCCGAACCCAAATTTACTAGGTTAGGCGGTGGACCAGCTTAGGAGTTGCCTCCCCTAGTAGCCTTATTAAATGTTAAAATTATATTGGACAATATTGAGCTTTTCTTCATGAGCAACAAATGAATGGATAAAAGCAAATCCCATGGAAAACCTATGCTTTGGTGCAATGGTAAGGTACACTCCCATCAATCTCCTACAATCTAAGGGGCCCTTTGTTGCTAGGAATTCCTGGGTCAAGTAGGCTTCAATGGAAGACTATTTAAAGAAGTGGGTGGGGGCGTAGATGGGTCTCCAACTTTCTTGGAAATTGAATTTCTACGATGAGTGGCTGGTTTTCATTTGGCCATCTCCTTGTCTCATTTTTCCATCAAAGGAAGATTTCTTGATAAGGGTCATTTTCAGATATTCACATTCCTAAAATTTATACCAATTTTAGAAATACATATATGAAACCACCCCCCCTATAAACATGTTTCTCAAGGTACAATGAGGCCCACTTGTTCAAGCATTGTAGGGACCAGTGAATGATGATCTCCGACAGTGGGCCTCACACACTTTGGAGTCGTAACAATCATTTGCAGATGCACCCACTTTATTTTGAGATTTCACCCTTGTAGCCTTTTTCACTGCTTAAATTGTCTGTTACCACTTAGCAGTTACCACCACTGCAAGAATGTAAAAGGTTAGAAATACTTCAGAGAATTTTTAATTTTCAATGATTGAGGTGGAGGGTGAAAAAAGGGCTGAAAAGAGTCAATGTAAATGAGTAAAAATATGTAATATATTTATTAGTTGTTATGCAGAGAAAGCTTTAGGTAAGTTATTTAATATGGGAGAGTCAATCATTGCAATTAATTCTTGCCAACCCTTCCGTTAAAATAGGCTTTGGTCGGGTTCCCATCATATCATATCATATCATATCATATCATACCATAGTAACACATATCTCCTTCTTATCGCCAATTTATCGCATCTTCTCATTCTCCCCTAGCAAGGCCTTAATTGAAAAACAGTTGGTGGGTCCAATTTACCATTTAGAAGTACGTAGAATGAGAATACTTACGTAGCATGAAGTTGGAACATTTGGTAAATTTTGGGTAAGAGGTTTTTACCGGAATAAATACTTAATGCACACGTGTGACCCAATCAAATACTTTAGATGTTGGTGCACTAGTTAGAGCAATTGGGCCGAAAAATCCTTCTTTTTTACCAATTTGGTAGGTGGTCGGTGCCAACCTTAATTTACACTACCTAACGTCGGTGCCGACCCTATTGTCATGAAAAGTTACAACTCTGTGTGGAAAAAATAAAAAACCTGCGTCGGCACCGACCTTATTTTTATCTAGTAAGGTTGGTACTGACATTGTATCAAAATTAGGGCAAAAAAGTTACAAGTTTTTGCCAAAAAATCTAATAATATGCGTCAATACCAACCCTGTAGTAAATTCAAAAAGGGCAATTACGAACTTTTAGCAAATGACTCGAGTGAGATTGCGATTCCATCCAAACTTATTACGTAAAAAACATCCACACATCATCTTTCTAGCTGAAAATAAACATACACACATTCTTCAAATTAAGGATAATTTCAATATATAAACATACCCCATATAAGGACTATGATTGCCATTTAATAAACTTTCCATAAACATTATTCACATACAACCCCAAAACATCACATCGACTGTTATATATGTCATATAAATACAACTTTTCTAAAAAAAAAAGGAAAGAACCAAAATAATTCATGACATATTCTTTGGATCAAATTTCATGAAGTTCATTGTTGAATTGGTGGATTTTTGCTGCTCCCATGGTTATGGCCGTTCTATCTACAATGCTCCCACAGTTATGGTCCCTCTATCTACAGTTTGAACAAGTTACCACTATTTACTTGCGATGTCGATCTTCTACTCGGATCCTGTTCTTCTTTGGTCGACCCGGTTGTTTGCTGGTAATGGTGGGAGGACTCACTCGGTCAAGCGATGTTCCCATTGCTTTCTAGCATGAGTGGCATGAATGACATCATTGTATGTCCTCTAATACGTGCTTGTGAGGTACCAATGCTCGCAGTAATGTCATATGAATTCATATTCAGCGCTTTTATAGTGGTAACAGCATGGCAACAAGAGATCCTAATGCCGTCTCATTTGCGACATGAGCATGACTTGCGTTCAAGATATACTACATCGATGTAATCTACAGATTACACTTGAAACTCATTCACATTCCCTAGCTGTACGAGTAGCCTGCGTGATTTTTCCATCCCGTTGCCAAGGTACTTCTCTACGTACGGAGTTAGTTGTGAAGTAATGGTTTGTACTTGAGCTGATCGTCTTTGCAAGAATCCCATCAGTTTTGCACGTATCTCTTCCACTTGCTTCGTAATTGGGAGCACTTAGGTGTCTTTGAGAAGACTATTTGTGCACTCTGCAGCGTTGTCGGAAAATATGCCATATCTACGTCCATGAGCAAATGTCGTTGCCCAAAATTGACGCCCGATCGCATGACTTGACGTCTATAGATGAGTGTGCATATAATTACATCTATGCGATTAGGCGTTAATTCTGGGCAACGACATCTGCTTTGGGAAAAATGGTATGTATATGACATACATAACAGTCGATGTGATGTTTTGGGGTTGTACTTGTATGTGAATAATGTTTATGGAAAGTGTATTAAATGGTAATGATAGTTTTTGTGTGGGGTATGTTTATATGTTGAAATTATCCTTAATTTGAAGAATTTGTGTATGTTTATTTTCAGCTAGGAGGATGATGTGCGGATGTTTTTTTATGTAATAAGTTTGCATGGAATTGCAATTCCGTGCAAGTCACTTGATAAAAGTTCGTAACTGCCATTTTTTAGTTTACTACAGGGTTGGTATCGACGCAGGTTATTAGATTTTTTTGGCAAAAACTTGTAACTTTTTTGCCTAATTTTGATATAGGGTCGGTACCGACCTTACTAGTTAAAAATACGGTTCGGGCCGACGCAAGTTTTCTATTTTTTCCCACAGAGTTGTAACTTTTCATGACAATATGGTCGGCACCGACCTTAGGTAGTGTAAATTAAGGTTGGCATCGACCACCTGCCAAATTGATAAGAAAGTAGGAATTTTTAGCTCAATTGTTCTAATTGGTGCACTAATATCTAAAGTGTTTGATTGGGCCACATGTGCGCATAAAGTGCTTTTTTGGATAAAATCCTCATTGGGTAATTCTCTGAGCATTTTGGATAGGGGTGGCAGTTCTTTTGAGATGTGAAAGGATTTCGATGATGGGGACATTGTTTCATAGAATGTGAAAAAAAGAAATGCAACTTGCATTTGGATGAAAAAGAAATTCAAGGTGTACCCATATTTATAGCGTGTCAGTGCTTTGACATTTAGCATGGAAATTTAGTTTTTAGGAGTTCATGTTAGAATGAGTTTGGATTATCAACATGGAAAAAATAAGGTTGAAGGATATAAGGTGGAAAAACAGATGGAAAGTAGACTTTCCAAAGGCTTGGGTCTCTACAACGATGGTTAGGTATTTTTTTACCGTATCCTTTTAATTTAGTTTCAATCAAAAAGAGATTATTCGATGGCTATTATTTATTGATATTTACTTTTTTTTTCTAATTTTGACTAATTTTAGGAATATATTTCTTATAACTACTGGGAATTCAATTCTATGCAACAAAGAGCTAGGGATGTAAACAGGTCAGTTCCGGTCCGGGTCCATTGTGCACTCGGACTCGTTAAATAAAAGGTGGAGTTGGGCCTGGACCTCGAACTGTCTCAGAGCCAGGTTTTTGGCTCTGGACCCGAAATCGTTAAGGAGGAGGGTGGAACCGAACCAAAACCATATATGGGGTGCGTTTGGATCCGGGTTCAGGTCTAGTAGAGAATGGCATGGAGAAAATTTCTAATTTTAAGGAGAGATTCTCGAAAATTGAGATAGTGTGTTGGGTCCCAGATCTATGGGTCCGAACCGATGTGGAACCGGACCCGGACCCATTTAGGTCACGGGTCCCAAAAAAAAATAAATCGGACCCATTTACTTAGTGGGGCCTAAATAAGGATCAAAACCTGGTTTTTAACGGATTGGAACCTCCGGATACTCAGAGAATTGGGGATCCATTTACATCCCTATAAAAAGCCCTAAGAGTATAATGTGATTTTACAGGGTTCTATGAGTATAAATCATTGATCAAATCATACTACTCCGACCACCATTCTTGTCTTGGGTGTAGATCCCGTTCCAAAGATCTGGCTCAGATTCAAATAAAACACATGGATTCATGTTAGAATGTTAGATCCAATGAAAGCAGATCTAGATCATGAGAGTCATAAATTGACTCATTTACATCCCAACTTTAGACTTTTGGAGCCCATAAGTAAAGTAGCGGTGGTTTGTTTCATGTAATTAAATTCTTGGAAATTCTAAAACTTCATACTTATGTAACTGGTTAAAAATAAAGAATAAGAGATGAGATTTTAAAAAATGACTGTAAAATAATTTCTCTTTTAATGAAAATTGAATTAAATAAAGATAATAAATGAATACCTAACCCTCATAAATCAAATCCTAAGAAAGTCAAACTAATATAGCTAACTTATATCCCTGATCACCCCCACAACTATTTAGTAATTCTTGGGTTGGGGGTGGGGGCCAAATGTCACCTATTTCGTGGGCAAAGTGAATAGATTGATCATTGATTGGCCCACACATGAAAACGAGCAGTAGTGTTTGTGAAAGGGTTCATTCATTTTGAGAATTTGGCATGAAATTAAAATCCCCTAGATCTGAAGGAGCAAAATTTTGGCTGCTTCCACACGTCATCCTAGTTGATATTCATACATGAAAGATAAACGAAACAGAACAAAAAAAAAATCTTTGCTAGGGAAAGTAGAATCCTTAAAAAAGAGGCTCACCACCTAACAGATTGGACCGAATAATTGCAAGCAGGAAATGATTGGATCTGTTGCCGGACACCTTTGGCTTTCTTAAGTGTGAAGCAAATCTATCCGCGGGTTCTACTTGGGCCGGGCAAAACTCAAGCTTCTGTGACCCAACAAGGAAAGAATCAAGATTGGAATTGAAATTATTCAGGACAAGTCGGTTTTGGGTTTTGAAAATTGCATGGAGACTCTATAATTATATATATATATATATATATATATTTTTTTTTTCATCTGAATAGAGTTGGTATTAATATATTTCTGACCTAGCTACCTTTAATTCACACGAAGACCTTTCAATGCTACATTCAACGTATCAAAAACAATATAGTTGCAAATTTTAGTGCCCGACAAGAGCCTGAATTTTTTGAAAAACCATCCCCTAGCTTGAGTTCAACGTTATCTCAAAAACAAAGTTTGTGTCAATGGTCATAGGCTTCTATGCTCACGTGTGAATTGACTTTCAAATCGAACTTAGTAAGATACAGTTTTTTTCCTGTTTCTGGTAGAAATAGTGTGATAGAGTTGAAATATTGTTGGGTCACACACTTGGAAATCGGTGGAGCGGCATGAGGCGAGATTCTACTCGCCACATTTAGTGTTTGGAACCTCTCCAAATTTGCGCAATGTGGGTGTTTAGTGGGCGCCACTTGGGGGATCAGTCGTGTTGGCTCAAAAGCCTCATGGATACCCACATCATTAGAATGAATACTGTTAGGTCATCTCAAACGCTAAGCTGGCCCTTCTAAGAAAATAAATTTCACATTTTACTCAATTGTAGGTCTTAATTTTACTATCATATGAGTCCAACTTAGCTTGAAAAGTTAAAAGGCTGAGTAGCCAATTACTACTGCTGAGAAAGGTTCCAGTAGATTTTAATTTGACTTCCAAAGATCTCAATGAGTGTCCAGCACATATTCTCTTTTTCAGGCATGCATATGATCATTATAACACTCATGAAAACTTGCTTGCTCAATGCCAATAATCACAAAAGACTAAAACAGAAATAATGGGATTAAGCAGTTTGCATTTTTTAAATCCATATAAATCCAAACCATTCGTGCCATGCATATGTCCTACCCAAAAAGCCCGTAGCAGAAAAAAAACATTGACGGTAAGACCTTGAGGAGAATGGAGAACATGTTGATAAATTTTAAAGTGATTTCTATTGTGCCCGCTTCCTTTCCATTTGTGCGGGCTTTCTTTTTGTGCTTGAACACAAGGATATATAAACATTGCCTCCCTCACCACATTACAGGGAGGGAAAATATGGTGAGGGGCAACTGTATGAACCATCAGAACCATCAATGATAAGGACCAAACCTTTTAGTGGAAGAAATGGAGCTAAAGGATATATCACGCACAGAAAAAGTAGATGACCAATCAAAATCTAGTATAAGTGGATGGTCAATAAAAAAATGAAGATGGAAATTAGATGGTGCACCATTAAAGATATGGACTTTAAAGTGAGCATAGGCTTGTTCGATCGGTTAACTAGATCGAATAAACAAATTTAGAGTAGAGTAAGAATACATGAAGAATACGGAAAGTACAATGAAGCTTCTTTGCACCAGCAAATGATAAATCTTAAACTGTATAAACTAATGAGCTATCAAATTATTAGTAAATATTATAATGAAGTTTTACAAGAGATTAATGGAACAACCTATAGCAAGATAAAATTAATGTCATGTTTTAGATGCAATTTATGTTGTTTCTTGTCCCTTAAACAATAAGTCCCCCTTTTCACTTGGTTTTTCCTTCCCTTCTCCTTATGTAAGCAAGTTGTGGAAGAAGAAGGGCCATTAGACCCACATTGAAAGTGGGGTTCGTGGAAAGGAAGGCCCTTTTTAAGTGTTTTCCCATTCATAACAGTTTTGGGGCCATAGGGGAACTAGCCAGATGGTGAAGACCATATTTGCAGTCTTTTTCAGAAAAGATTATTTGATGCCCATTTAATTTAGGGATCTTCAACTTTGCTTCAATTTTAGCCACTTAAAAATAAGTGTCTTCAGTTTCCTAGGAACTCAATTCAATTCAATGCAAACAAGCGGGCCCTAAGTTGAATTGAATCGTGGTCAACTAAAATGTGTAATCATTGCCACCCTCTAATCATAAAACTCAAATCTTCAACCAAAATTCTAAGGATTCCATCAGAATTCAGAACCACATCCTGGCTAAACTCACGCAAATGACGTCTTCTTTTGTAAAATAAGTAGGGTACAGTAGATTCCTTAACTTATGCAAGATGCAGACCATAACAGAAAACCAAAAACATTCCATCATCCGACAAAGATAGCTTACGATGGAGTTCATGACCACCCAAGTAACCCAAACCACGTTTATCTTTTACCCCAACTTAGGCATTTGAACCTTGCAAGTCTCTTGAAATCCGACGGTCCCTTGCTAAATTCTAATTTCACATTCCAAACTCTTACAAATTCCATGAAGTGTTTTGTGAAGCACTAAAAGATGATATGTATTCTTTATGTTTTTGTCACCAAGTTATTAGCACGCACTCCCTATATTGGCATCATCTGCATGTGCTATTTGTGACTTGTTTGTGAATTGAGAAAAAAACATTGTAGTTAGGTGACTTGGGACAAACCTTGTAGTCTAGGCCACAGGGTCACTCTTTCTCCATGTGGCTCTTAGGCATTTTTGTAAGGATCTTTGCAGAAGTCCTATTATCTCTTGAAGTAGGCCAGATCTTGGTAACATATGGTCGTGGAAATCTCTCCTTCCTTAGATTCCAAGGTTGAAGAGGGTGTAAGAATTGGATATTTCCCCCTTGGGCCATAGATTTATTGCTTTGCTTTAGTTTCTTTGGATTGTCATTTCCTTGTCATACTCATGTCATCTTCAATGGATTTTTCACAAGAAAGCCCATAATAAAAGATACATAGAAGGATCAAGTGTTTCCGGATAGAGAGAAATAAAGGAAAACTGGCACGGCAGCAGTATGAGATTCCATGAACAAGCATGCGGCAAGTTGTTATGAAATTAACAACCTTAAGGGGCATCTTGGCATTTTCCTAAGGTTATATACAATAATGGGTTTGATTTAAAAGGTGAAGACTGAATTGTCAGTGATGGATATATACAAGTGACCGTCAATTACAATATATGAAGCCAACTGGATTTCATTTCTAATTTCACTTGCCAATTGCCAATTGATTTTGACCATGAGGTTTTTTTTTACCATTTAATAACTTCTCTAATAACTTTTCTCCCATTATTTTTTATCATTCAATTTTGTAACATCTCCAGTAACTCCTATCACTAAAAACTCCTCCCACACTTTCATATAAATTTTGATTGGAATGTGATATTTTGTGTTAAAATTCAATCATGGAAGGAAAAAATGTGGAGTTTTTTTTTTATACTTTATTGTAGTTATTTATTATATCGGTAGATGCAGGTACAAAGATTCTCCTTTTAAGGCAACTCCAAATTGATTGGTCGGGTAAAGAAGATAAAGATTATTTAGAAACTCGTGGACGATCGATGGAATTTTTTCTAAGCTATTTGTTTTTAATATAAACATTAATGCTCATCGATATTTGCCGCAATCCCAATTTTTACATCAAATTCTTCTATATAAAAATTTCCTCCTTTCACTAGGAGATCAGTGTTTGCATTGTTGAAGGGAGATGATGCAATGGAATTCTTTCATTTCTTTTATGAATGAAGATTTGTATTTTAAATATAAAAAAAAACTTTATGTGTAATTATTTTTAGTGATTAAGTAACCTTGAGTTTGAATTGCAAAAGTCAGTTTCATCCATGTATTATACAAAGTAGCTTTTTCTTTAAGTACAAACTATAAAATTTAAACTCATTTTATATTATTTTAGATACAAAGAAAAATGATTTTTACCTTTGTAAATGAATTTACTTATTTCTTTGTGGTCGATTCTTAATTTTATTAGTTCTTTCTTTCATAAAAAAAAGTTTGATTCTTAATTTATTAATTTTTCGTTTGAAAAAAATAATTCTTAAGTTAGGCACTTATTTTTTTCCTAAATAAAGGTCCGAATTTAGCATGGAACATAGTAGCTTACCATATGACCAACATGACGATAAAGCTTAGACACTATAAGAGGTCTATACAATTATAAAATTTTGTGATATCCATAAACCAAATCATCAATTTCAAATAAAAGTTATAGTTATTTTTTCAAAAGATATTGTTATATTTTTGTTAGTATTTATTTTGTATTAAAAAAAATATGTAGACTTCTTACATGAAAAATCAAAATACATTAAATTTTATAAATTCAGGTTTGATTTTCAAATTATGTAATTTTTCTATACATTTTACTTTTAAATAAAATACATTTTACTTTTTCTATACATTTTCAGTTAGACTCTTTTACTAATGGTCTTTTTAGTGTATTTAACTCAATCATAAAAAGTAAACTTGTGATAAAGTAAAATTTATATGGGCAAAGTTGTTATATAATAAAAATAGTACATGCAAAACTATCATATGGTTAAATAAATTAGTACATGCAAAATTATCTTGTGGTAAAAGTTATATGAGCACACGTAAAAAAAACAAAACAAAAAAAAGCAAAAAAGTCAGAATTTTTATACATTCATATTAGTTTGAAAAAAATTGTTGTTTCGTTAATTTCTCAAAAAGAGACTTCGCACAGTTGGTTCTATTAGACAGACACATAAGATTTTTCATATAGTTTAAGAACCACTCGAACATCTACATTTGAACTA
Source organism: Persea americana (assembly GCA_029852735.1). Taxonomy (NCBI): domain Eukaryota; kingdom Viridiplantae; phylum Streptophyta; class Magnoliopsida; order Laurales; family Lauraceae; genus Persea; species Persea americana. The sequence goes on from CM056810.1 coordinate 92,486,987, forward strand.
ATTTCAAATCAAATAGACCCAAAGTAGACTTACCAGACAACACATATAGACTAAGGGAAAATGCAAAATGTCCACATGAGGTGAATTTGCATAATTAGAGTTTTTTTTTTTTTTTTTTGGAAGATACAGATTTATTTTCAAAATTACTTGAATGCAAATAACACTCTAGGAAACCTAGAACAACAGGTATTATGTGTGGATTAGGACTTGATCAAATATCATCTAATTTGATCATTTTACCCTTCATTTTAGGGCGTCGAAATTTAAATAGAAATGGGATTTGGGAGGTTTCGCATCTACCGAAAATTAATATTGTGGGTGTGGCTGCATACATCCTTCAATAGAGCAGCTGCAGATACCTAAGGTAATGTTTGGCAATCAAATCTTTAGGGAAATGATTTTCGATTTTTCTTAGGTTGTAGTAAATCCATGTTTGGCAATTGTAAATTCTCGAGGATTTGAGCGAATTAAAATATTTATTTGTTAGGATTTTGAGTCTGACCACTCCCTATAAGATTTGAAAATTCTCACTTAAGTGGATCTTCACCCCCAACCCTATTTTTCTTAGCTACATGCATCGATATACATAATCCTCAACTATACAAATCTCCAGCGAGGAATCCTTCTTCCAGTGGTAATGAAAAATCATCAGGTTTATGTATTCATCGCCTGGTACCAAACATGCTCTAAGTGATCATGAGAAAACTTGATGGCTCTCACATGGTGTTACCTAGATCACTATTTCACGTAGTGATCCATTTCAAAATCAAATCAGAAGGATAAGTGCTAATTTAAGTATATTTAAGACATTGTAATCCAATATGGTTGAGAAAATGCTTTAATGATGATGATGATGATACATTGCTATATATATTGCTAATGAAAATAAAATACGAAATTAAGTTTCTCATAGTACTTGTAGATTTTCATCTTTACCCAAAAAAAAGAAAAAATTATAGAGTTTCTTTCCTCCCTGATCAACAGTGAATGCTTTGTAATTTTGTTTAGGGCTGATTTGTGGAGATCCTACTCCCCAAGCCTCAAAATAATGTGCCCAAGGTATCAGGGTATTTGTGATCGCAACAAGACGGTTTGAGGATCAACCCATCCGTGTCCACATAGAAAATAAAAGAAGCGAATTAGAGAGAAAGAAATCCAATAAGATAGTAAAAAAGTGCAGTGTTGACCATTGATGATGCGATTGAAAGCGAGATTAGAATCACTTGCTGTGTATCTTTCACGATGGACTCTCATTCTCACAGCTGAGCATTATCTTTTTCATATTGAAAACAGTTCAACCCTCTTTTTGAGTTGCATGGCTGACCAGGCATTCCTCTCTAATCCACACTTTTCATAAATTAAAGCGACCTCAAAAGCAATATACACATTAAAGAAGCCACCCAAGCAGCCCAGCTTTCATCCATGCAAGGGTTGGTAAATAGACTAGCCTTGGCCACTGACAGTTAAGTGGCATAGGCATCCCACAATGATGGGGCCACCTGGGCTCGAAACCCCATTTTGGGAGTTTCAATCCTGTGCCATGACGCAATTGAGTTTGGATCCCACGGGGATTTTTCCGTGGTGATGTGGCGGACCGTGAAATCCACAATTGAAAAGAAAAAAGGGCTTAGTCTGCAACTATGAGCTATGCATTCTACTTTCCAAGGTCCTAGGAGCATAATAGGATTTTCCAACCGGTGATGACCCATGCAATAATAGAAAAAAATGTGCAGTTCGTGCAGATTGTTCAGACATTGGCTCAATCCAAGTCCAACTTAATTGCAAGTGGGTGAACTCAAACTTGACCCAAATGATACCTGAACACATCAAGCCTGATTGCCTATGGGTAAGTAGGGATGTCAAGGGACCTCTGATTACCTGCTAGCCAGAAGGACCCGACCCTAAAAGATCTAGGTATCAGGCCTCTTTTGGACTCAATTGACAATGGTCCAGGGTCCACTGGATGAATTGTGTGTTCCTCACCTGAGTGCAATTTGGGTTTTAGTTGGCTGACTCGTGGAGGTTGGGCCAAATATCCAAAGCTTGAGTTTGGCTCTTTTTTCTTTTGAAGGCGGTGAATTGTATCCACCAAGAATTCAAATGCATGTTGCTCGATGCTCTAACTCAAGCCCAATGTGAATTTTGTTTTGATTTCAGAATCTGATTTTGTACATATCTGATTTGAATAATTGAGAAGTGAGTTTCACCCGAAGGAGAGTGTTGAATAGTATTTATACTGTCTCTACTAACGCTTCTAGAGTTTGGTAGGAATGGCTAATTAAGCAAACTAAATATAGTATTAAAGCCAACTTATCAGGAGTTCGAGTTTCACGAGAAAGGACTCGTGCATTGTTTAAAATAAAAAATATATATATGTATATTGCCAAAAGTGAACCGATTGAATTCCACCCAAGAGACTGTTGAAAAGTATTTACTCTACTTCTATTCATGTAAGCTTTTCTGAGAAATAGTTAGCTAAAAGCCCAACCCAAGTCTCACTCCCCCAGAGATGGTTATCAATTGATAAATGTTTTCCCAACCCAAGTTGCACCGCACGATACTCAGCAAGTTTTCATGTAGCCTACGTGAAATCACACAACGAGTATTCCTACTGCAATTACTTCTGTTTCATTCACCACACAGGGTATTAGAAGAGATTGGATTTGCATCAAAGTCAACATGAAGACCAGCAATCTACCTTCAATGAAAAGAAATGCCAAAATAAAAGATCCGGTTGAGAATCACTAAATAAACACTTCACACAGTTGAATAAATCCATGATTTTAGTTGAAAAGAGAAACATGCATTCACCTACAGGTGTTAAAAAAATAGCTTTCAACTAAGCCCTATAAGCTATGAAAACGAACATGTATCTGGTCAAGATCCAGCAACCACTCCCTCCCATGGCTGACCGGGCACCGTCACCCCACATCCCAAGAAACTGTTCTCCCTCTCTCTCTCTTTAAAGACTTGAAAGATGCTCCTTCTGTCGGTTAAGAAGGCATAATAAATTCATTCAAGAAAATCATTGAAACATATATAGTATACAGAGAGGAAGAAAGATTGACCCATATTTTTAAATGATGAGAGGACACTTGTAAGATGCTGATTTGAAAAGGGGTGTCAAGAAAACGATGAAAGATCACATAAATGAGACTGACAGTTGCAGGGATGGATAGTGGGGTTGGTTTTCTATTTTACTAAAACAAGGGAAGCTGCCCGATGAAAGATTGGAGGGAATTTTTATGTATGTGTGATTGTGAATGATAGAAACTGGCCGGAGAGTTTAATGATTAGGTAAGGATTTTTCTAGCTATTTGTTGGTTTTTGTAACATAAACTGATTTGCTTGTCTTGGAAACTGGGATGGGGTGGAGATTTTCACAGGGACCTGCAACCAGAGTATGGTTTTCAGGTTGGCGCTCTCTCTCGCTCTCTCTCTCCCCCCTTGCGACATTTGGTGGACGAAGTGTGTCGGTCAAATTACCAAAGAACTTTGCCCTTTTTATTTGGTCAAACCATAAATTGGATTAAGACTGTCTAGCTGGAGGTAAAAGTCGTTGACTTCCCGGTAATTATATTCTAATTTCCATCAAATGGAGTTTTTGTTCGGCCCAGCAGTTTGACTAGAACCTGACCCATTTACAACCCCGCATGCTGATGAACTTTTAATGTAAACATAAAACCCTAAGGAGTCCATGATCTTGATAGCCAATCATGTTTTTAGTGGTCTAATATGAGACGATGAAATGAATGGTAAATATGAGAAGTTGGCCTTTTGTTTGGTCATTGTCCATTATAAATTTTTAGACTTAATAGCTGAAAGCGTCCAATGAATCTAATTAGGAGATGATTAAGATAAAGCTAATGAACTTTACAGACTCTACCAAGTGTCCCACTTTAAGTAAAGTGTATTGCTTCTATAGTAGAGAATCTAATTTACACTTTTTCTAAATAGGTAAATATCATCTTTGACATCAAGCTATCTGGAATATGATGCCTTGTCGGTAAAAACATGAAATCTGTTCGGGTCTGGCAGGGACTTGATTAGAGCCCGAACCATTTGCATCCTATATGTTAGTGAACTTTTAAGATACGTTCGTGCAACCACTTTTCTTTGAAAAAAGTATAAAGACAGAAACACTTTTCCATAGGAAAGAAACTTCATGTTTGGTACAATGTTTTTTTGTGAGGAAAAAAAAAAAGACTAAATTTTCCGCAATTCCAAAACAATTATTTTCGAGGGGTTCAGGGTCAGAATGGATTTTCTGTGGAACATAGAAAAGACTTTTCTCGTGAAACCAATTTTCCACAGCAATGCGTTTGTGCCCTTAACGTATATAGGGCACCCTCGCCGTCCATGATTTTGATAGCTAGTTAGCTTTTTTATAACTGTTATGAATTGATAGCTGGTTAGCTAGTTTATAACTACGATACATTAATAACTCAGGTATTGGGAGATCCATTTTCATCCCCATGTTATGGTATTCGTGTATTATTCATCACCAGCTGCATCAAAAATCTGAATTGGTTAAGTGTACAACGAATATGAATGAGTTAGAAAGCCAAAATGACTTCAAGAAACAATTCAATTATGCAGAATTGATCCCATGCATGCTTCTGTTAGATGGTGTTCACGTGGGAAAATTCTGATTTATCACATATGGCCCCACCTTAATATGATCAAAACTGTTCATACCACACAAACAACTATGCATAAAAAAGTGCTGAAATCTCCATAGTAACAGTGTATGAGCCCTGCGATTAATCGTATCCTGTACATAGTCGTGTTTTATACACATAGTTCAATCCAATCTATATAGAATGATCCATGTTGCAAAAAATAAATTTTGCTCATGAGTGGCAAAATTTGTTTCTGAGATATTATGGGACCCATTTCTATTGAGGGGTCCACCCCTCCAACCCCAGTACCCCACATCTAATATTTTGCTGAAACGACCTCTTTCATCTCAAAACAACAATGTGAGACAAACAACCCAATGAACAATATGACTTCGAAGTTCAATCCCATCAGGAAATGTTGTTTGTGGGGTCCAGTTCTGATTCTGATTAAAAGTGAAGTGAGCCACCATATCCCCACTGTCACAACAACCTTAAGGTAATCATTTCTCCTCTGTAGTATAAAAATCATACTATTTTGGAGTGTGCTTGCAAAACCGTCTCTATAAAACTGGCGGCCAAGTGTTCAAAACCGCGTCTCTGAGAGAGAGAGAGAGAGAGAGAGGTTGAAGTGTTGAAGGAGATATATCAGTAATATATTATAAAATAACCCGTCCTCTTCCCTCTATGATAGAGTGAAAGGATGGATTCCTTCTTTCTCGTTTGCATATGTATATAAAAAGGTGGAGAAATGAAAGGATTCGGTTTGGGGGAGTGAATGTGTCTTCCTCCACCAATTTTCTAAGGAAAGCCCGTGTCAGTAATCCTAATATTCTAAGAAAACCACTGTCAGCAAACCCGGGTTCGTGTCCCTCCCTTTCCAATTCAATGACAGCTTCTGCTCCACTGCTTTCGGCCAAACCCCTTTCCCTTGCACCAAACACCCACCACCCTCTTCTTTTCAATGAATCCTCTTTTATTCCTCTTTCTGCCTAGCTAGCTATATAAACATTAAAGTACGTGCACACACGCTTACAATCATATTGTTGTGTACGTGTTTGTGCATGCTCTTTGTTTGTATGTTCTCCTTTCTTTTTCTTTTTTTTCCGGCTGATGGTGATGTAAATCAATTACATTTTATGAAAATTTTAATGCAAGGGGATGTAATTGTGTCAAGGTTTTAAGTTGGGTCTAGGTTGGTCCATAATATCAGGGTTTCATTAGCTATATTGGGATTTGTTGTTATGTGTTCAATTTGATGGTGGGATCAAAAGTTGTCGAAGTAAAATTTAAGAATATGCTATTGGAGGGGATATCATTCAATTTTCATGGTTTGTCTCTTTAGTAGGTGGGTCCTACGGTGAGTTCCACGCATCCCACTCACCAAAACTGTGCAATAGACCACTTGGAGAATCCAAACTCACTAATAAAATATAGTGGACCACCGGGGAGGCCCATAAGGAAAGAAGGGTGGGATGTGTACTACATCAACTTAATAGGTGGTGGGTGAAGTTCAGCATGGATCTATAAATACTATGATTAGATTATTTATGACTACAAAAATCATGATTTATAGAATCATTGAAATGCACTAATCTTATATTTGGAATTGTTAATACATTGGGAACTCATCCTAGTTTATGGTCTCTCAAAGAAAAGGGGTGGGCCAATAAGGATATGAATAAAAATAGTACAAGAAAAATCTAAAGAAATGCAATTTAATGAAGGAATTGGCCTACTATAGATTGTAAGGGGAAGTAGAATTCATGAAGCTAACCCACCATAGTTTGATGATTTGATGACCAGATGATGAATACTTTTTTTGGGATCATCAATTTAAAACTGACATTTTTGGGGTTAAGTTCCATCTCCCCATCTTATCGTCTTTGAATGACTAACATTGTAAATCCATCTGACCTTTAGCCGAGGAAACGTAAAGATACCAGTGTAAAACTTTTACCCACCTCATATCCATATGATACCCCCATCATTCTATCCTCTAATATCAGCAGTCACACAAATATTCCTTAGAAGTTGGGTATGCTGTTAAGACTCATCATGTGTAGAACAAATGATCAAAATATACTAAAAAAATTTAGAGAAACCATTTATGTGATCAATCTGACCGAGTCCCCAAGGGCAAGTCCCAACTAATTAATTATGATATAATATACTTTCTACAAAATTGAGAGTAAAATCACCTTTTCAATAAGGGAATTGCAATGCATAGGAAGAAAGTTGGGATGCAGCCGACCTCGGAAAAGAAAATGTAATGAATATTGATCTATATTAATAAGGCACCCTCCATGCATGGACCTTGAAGTGTGCACCCCCAGCATGTTGGGGCTTGTCCAGTTTTGTATTTTTCTGTCTAAAATACACCAAAGCCATGCGGGACTGTTCTTGAGGTAGAATGATTTTCCATTGCTCTTATCTGCTTAGAGAACTTTTTACATTTGTTAGTAAATTTTTCTTGAGAAAACAGAGCTAGAAAAGCTATATAGGCAATCTTATACAAAAGCGCAAATCTATTTCACTGCGAAAAAATGTTTTGCCTCTTCCCTTTCAGTTTCATTTTCAACACAAAATAAAATGCCATAGAAAGTTGTGGTGCCACTATAAGAAAAAACACTTTTAGCAGGGCCACCGATATCCAACTCACCTGAGCTTTAAAACCATGATAATTGGAGCCCTGTTTCATGGGATCTAATGAATGATGAACCATTATTCTTTAGTAACTGGGGTATGTAGATGGATGGGAGTAAATGTTAAATTATATTTTGGATTATTGGTGAAGGAATGTTTTTGTTGGGTAGCTTTTTAAAATCTCTTGGGTGAATAAATGAAAGATTTCTGATGATGAGATGAAGGCAAATCTGAGGGTTTCTTCTTCTTCTTTCTTTTCATAAATATATGGAGATTAGAGGGATTCTCCAAATCCTAAAAATCTTCTTGAAAATCCTACAAATCTGTTTCGGATAATTAGTGGTCCATCAAAAGTATCAGATATTTCCAAGTATTATAGTATTGATTTTCTAACATCCAAAAGAGGCCCGCAAAGGATTTTCAGGTCATAGTATATCATATGCTACTCTAATGCATTATATTATATATCTCTCTCAACCAATTAAAGTTGTCTATCTATTCCTTCTTTTACTAGCACCGGGTCATATTCCACTGTGATTAGAGTGGCGCTCATAGTTAGATTACCACTGGTTTAACTCCCAAAATCCCAATCATGTACATGTCTTTTACATGATCTACGCAGCCCCACTAATCATCATCATCACCACAGTCATAATCATCATAATAGCTCTTCATTTGGGATCCACACAGATGCAATGGTGCAGATTATTTCAAGTTACTCTAACAGGCTTCATTAATAACTCTAGGGGTGGAAGTCCTAACCTGACCAAACAACCCAACTTGTAATTTAGGGTTTAGCGGATTGCGTATGTGTTCATGTTGACCTATATATATATATATATATATATATTTTTATTAACTTTTGTTGTTTTGGGGTTTGACACTTCTAATCAAGTTAATAAATGGGTTGTGCTGGTGTTGAGTACAATTTTGCTACTCAACCTGCCAAGTGAAATCCTACCCATTAAGACGAAATGCAATGCGACGAGCCAATCCATCCTAAATCCAACTTATTAATCTAGGTTTGGATTGGCCCTCTTTAATTAATTTTCACATTGAGTTTAGTTTAACATTTTCAATACGATTAATAAATAAGTTGAGTTCACGTTAAGCATGTATATGTTACCACTTGCCCACTTTGATCAAAAACGAGTTGACCCCGAAACCAACAGCGACCTTTACCAAAGGCCAATTAAAACTTTTATCCTTGATGTACATCACACTCCTACATAAACTTGAAACCAGACACAATAGAAAACAAGACAAAGGGCAGACTTCAAGCATCCAGTATATTTACTTAATCATCATCATCAGATCTGTACATGAAAGCCACTATTCAATGTCAATCAAGCCAAATAGATTTGGATTTCTTTAACTACATTGATTGTGTGTTAGTCTTAACATTTTCCTTTGATGCATTTGGTGGCCTCGAAATCCGCATTCCTGCTTTCTTTATTTTGTTTTCTAAGCATTCAAGAATCAAAATCATATGCTATCAGAAACAATCTTAGGATAGAAGGTGACTTTTTCACATTACAAATAAAATAGTCACAAGGAGGCAAGATGTGCTGGTTACTTGCTTCCCTGTAACTTTGTCTCAAAACCACCTTCGAATATTCGATGGAGGTTAAAGGAAAGTAAGAGAGAGACAAGAGGGTTCTTTTCTTTACTAGTAATGTGCCATATAATCCATGTCTTATCATTAATTAATCCAGTTTTATGTGGTCTGTACACCGCGTACATGTGTATGTGTGCCCACCAATAGCATGGGCCTGACACGTAGCGGGCCTTTGAGTAGGCCACATGACATGATGGACGGTGATGGCCGCATTAATTGTGTTGTCCTGCCAAGTAAGGGTGGTTTAAGCTCTTGATTTATAGTAATTTAAGTTGTATGATTGGTTAAGTCAAGTTTAGGTTTTGTTCATAGTGTACCAGGACCAAACTTGTATCTGAACCTGGACCCGAACTGGGTCCATAGTGCAAGATTCATACTGATACTGGAATCTAATTAGAAGGACAAAGCCCAATCCATACCCAAGTATAGGGCCTAAACGCAAATTAATTAAAATCGAGGCCCCAAATGAATACAAATATATTAGCGTAGTTAATGTATTTGATATATTCTATTTGTAATATGTGGTGGTAAAATTTGGGACTCGGGTCCTCGGGTATGATCCCCAGGAACCATAACCTGGACCCAAATTTTATTTAAGTTCCTGCGGTAGACTTCACCAGAATTAATCGTGGGTCCAAATCTTTTGTCCATACCCAATTTTTTAGGTTCGGGTCCACATGTATGTGGGTATTTAGGGACTGATTTTCATCCATAAATGAGATGCAGTTTGATCTTCTAACTTCACAACTTACAGGTTTCATTACCATCATGTTATCTTTTTATAAGCTAAAAACGGCGATGGTTTGTATGACTTTTTCGCTCTTGGATGAGATGGAGAATAGAAGAATATGTGTACCTGTTGAGGGCTGGATTGCGGGTGCTAATCACAGGCCATTTTGCCGCAAAAAGTTTAAAGGCCCATAGGCCGGCCCAAGTGATGGGTAATAGTCCAATCGGACCATTTATTCACTTAAGGCAAGAATTGGCAGTCCAGCATGGAGATACATATGTTAAATGGGCGTGTTTTTTGCAGAAGGCCTGGGACTACAGGCTGCATCCAATTTTCATGACTACTGTTTACATCGAAGCCCAAATGTTAGGCCCGAGAACTAAGTTGGCTGAGCTTATGCAAGCTTTTGTGAGCCCACTCCAGTTACAAATGTACTGTACAAATCTTAACCCATCATCAGGTCAGCGCTACTATTAGTGGACCTCAAGCTAGAATCAATATTGCGCATGGACATTGTTTGATGTGGGTGATGGCTCAGATATAGTGGGCCCATATTTCGCTTTCCATTTGTAGTGAACAGCAGTGGAACAGACAAGCACCTTCCAGGCCTTAGTGATCCGACCCATTTGGCGAACCACATTTTACTAGGAAACTTGGCTTGCTGATTTTGATCTCTTTTACCCTTTGAATTAAATTTGCATTAATCGGACCTGATAGCGACATCAATCCACTTTGGGCATTTTTGGGCTGAGATTACGGGCCCATTACCTATAAAATTGAGTGATTCCTTGGCCGAAGACTAATAACAATGGTCCTAGGCCTGGCTAATGCCTGTTTAAAACTAGATTTGATGGCTTGACCTGGCCCACTATATCTAGCACAAGGAGGCCTTATCTAATCTATGAGTAAAAGACGTGCCCCAGGCCTTAGTCTCAGAGTCTAGCCTAAATATTAGGTCGATGAGTGAAAAAAAAAACTTGACTTGGACAAGCTTCCAAGCAGCGTATCTAATTAGGGATCAACTTGAATGTGCCTGGGTTCTTGCCCAAACAGAGATTGACATTGGTTTACCTTGGTTGTGTTTAATTTGACAGATTTTATAGAGGCAGAAATAGGGAAATCAACGCCTACAATATTAAGAAACATATGTTGCAGACTGCACAAACCTACCCTTTGGGGCATTAGGGAAATGAATCAAAACTCAGAACTTTAAGTCAATGGGCCCAATTCGTAGAGAGAGTCATCCACGTACACGAGCCTTCTACACTGAGGGTTGTCCAATCTTCAAGGTCCGGCCTGTAGTGACGTGTTATTCAGATCGGTATCATATTGAATCGATAGATAGTTTAAGCCCGTCATTATAGGCCTGATGTGACCTGGGCTGAATAATCACCTCTGATAAATGAATGGGCCGGCTTTTCAAAGCTCCGATCAACCTGTCTTGTCTCAGCTGCAACACTGATCAAAGTAAAACTGCTTGAACTGGCCCCTTAGATGAACAGATGTGTCCAATCATAAGTTACAGGGATGTGATTAAAACACATTCAAGCTGGTAGCTTATCATGGGAGCAGGATTAAAACTCTGGGTCGCCCATGGTAACAAGTTGGTTTCACTTGTATAATTTGACTTGATAGTATCATAGCAATGATGAACTCCAATTGTGTTAATAATTTCTAGCTAGATATATTTTCCACTTTATCAGACAATCTTTTGATGTACTAGTTATGCAGAATTCCTCTCATAGTTTCTTTGTATCATATGAAAAGCACCAAATGCACACATTTGAAAATTTGAAAAGGAAGTGAAAATGAACTACGGTTTTGTGCAGACAGAAGAAATACACGTAGAAACTCCACACCCCAAGGATTTTTATAAAGATTACATCAAATACTCCTAATGCTGCTAAAACATTATAACTTGTAAGAACATTGCATACTGCTTCCAACTAGGGACTGGTGTAACAAAATGTTTTGGATGATCAGTCTTCATAGAATACAAGACAATATTTAACACAACAATACGGAAATTTAAGACAATCTCATACAGCTTCTGCTTCTACTGAATTATCATGAAAAGGGAAGCATGAAGCAGATGCAAAAGGCCCACTCGCCTACTTCGTATTAGATTCCTAGAAATTCATTGTAAAGTTGTTATCAAAGCAGTATTAAAGAAGTAAGAGGTGAAGGGAAGATGTAGATGGGTTCCTAAGATTTACTTTACTCTATAAGGATGGTGGAATATCATCATGAGGCCCATCTAGGTCAAAACTTGCACTCTGGTTTTGTATTTTCCAGGTTGTCCGACGCAATTGGATCTTCATTTGTAGCACCCAAATTCACAAACTCTAGGGCCTGTTAGGTCGCGGAAAAACCGTAGAATTGTATGCAATAGAGGATTTCCTTTGTCCCTGTTTGGTAGACCATTTTAGGTGGGAAAAGTGGGGCCATTTGGTGGAATTTTTAGGGAAAGCAATAGCCCAAGCAAGGGTAGTCCAAGCACAATTTTGCGGACAATCACCTTTAAAAATCTTTGTCAATTGCCTACTGTATCTTGCCATAAAAGGATAACTATTTGCTTAGTCTTGCCTCATTTGGACTATCTTTGAACATTAGCGTCAAAAGCCCATAAAATCCAAGGTGATTTTCTTCTCAAAGGAGAAACAATGTATTAAAGAAAATCCAAGTCAACTTGATCAGGATTACTTCCCTGAAGTTTAACTAAATTAAGGCTAAACCTTTTTACATTAAAAGTACATTAGATTTCATCCACCATTATAGAACTGGTCTTTGATTGTGAGTTAAACTAGTCGATCAAGATTTCTCAGATTAATATAAGCTGTTATTTGTAAAAGTCGGAAAAATATAGGTCTTTATTTGTTACTATAGTGGCTTTATAAAAAGTATCAAGATTTTCTGATGGACAAAAAACTGTTTTAAGTAAATGTATTTTATTTTTATTTTATTTTTGGTACCAAACTTATGTGGGGCTAGGGACCCCAGCTAGAGTGAGGGGAGTTGGCACGAACCCTAGACGGTAAGATTAGAACTGACGCCTCTTACCCCTAGAGTGGCACGAACTCGGTCTTACCCTAGGCAGTAAGACCGGCCATTTTTGTCAAATGGACTGTGGTTCTTCATTAATACCGTGGCTTACTACATCATGGGACCTATCATCAATAGCATGAGCAGATCCGATAATATGTATCTAAGATTGTATTTTCCATGTAATAGTGCGATATATTTCAAATATCGTCAATTGGAAATATCTAAAAGAAAAACATGATGAATTACAATAAAGAAAGGAAAGTTTTGGAGAAGTACATTGAAATAGTTTTTCACTGTTACTCAGGGTGGACCTAGGTACAATCATGTGAGGGTGGTCGCACTCGTTGGACTTCAGTCCGCCCATAAATCCATAATGAAAATTCTGGCTGTGCTTTGGAAATTCATATAAAAATTCAGCGTTTGCCTCCAAAACCCACATTGAAATTCTAGGTTTGTTCTGAAGAGCTAAATTGCTTGTTTGGGTCCGCACCCCTCATGTGAAAATCCTGCGTCCACCACTGCTGTCAATGATACAGAGGATTTACTGAGATGGGATGAAACTTCATCTACCACTCTTCCACAAGGTACCCCCCACGCCTAATGATAGGAAGTCAGTGGATATCTATTTCTCCATAGTCCAATCCAAGGGGAAAGTAGGTATGTAACTTGGTATTGAATGGAAGAAATCCATATCTGAATTAAAATCTATGAATAGATTGTTAAGAGGTCCTTTCTTTGTACTCATTTACATATGTAAATGTTGAACTCACATTGGTTTGCGTATGTGTCACTTTCATTCCCCTAAATAGGTGGTAAACCATATTATGTTATCGTACAATTAACATATCCCTATAAAAGAGATTTGGAATGACAGCGAGAATAATCGAACATTAACACGTACCTAATTTCCATCGTGTTCTCTACGCTTCCTTTGATCTGATCGGCTTCACCTAAATTGAAGATTTATTATACTCCTCATCTCCACTTGGATACGTGATCAAAGGATGGAAAAATCAATTAATGATGAAGTGAGGAGACATAAGCCCTAAAACCCTTTATATTGGTTTTACAATTCCCTTCCCATCATAGAGTAAATTTTAGTTTTGCCAGCGCACTTGTAGTGGTATGCATATTTTTTTAGAGTTGAGTCATTCCTCCTAGTAATCTAACTCACGGCCTAGTTGGCTCTAATAGCAATTTAGATTTCTTATACAGACCATTCTTATCAAAACCTCAAAGTGTTAGCAGAGGCAATATAAATACTTTTCAATACTCTCCCTTGGATAGAACCCACTTCTAAATATAGGCAGTGATATTAGGTTTGTAAGTTTTAGCTTCCTTTCGCAATAAGCAATGGGTATGTGGTCATTGGGCCACACTAAAGCCTGCTTAATCTAACATTACACACCTCCTATGTGAAAAACAAAAAAAAAAAAAAAAAAAAAAAAAAAAATTGTAGCACAAACACCGAAACCAACACACGCACACACCCCAAGTCTGTAATAGGTTATCGGTTCAAAATTGATCAACCACATTTCATTTTTATGAAGTCTCATATGCCCCAAATTCATGATCCCAAACTATTCATCATTTTTCTTATTATAACCTCAAGATATTTAGTTTTATATCTTAAATCTTCATAGATTTTGAGGAATATGAAATATGCAAAAAAAAAAAAAAAAAAGGAACCAACTATAGATTGTGGCCCAATTCATGGTCCAAGCCCTTTAGTATTCTTATATAAATAATAAACATCAAGATGCCTAGTTTGTATCATTAATCTTCATAGATTTTAAGAAACATGTGAAAAACGTAAAGACGTCTAAAATGGTTTGATATTCTCATTTACTCTTGTGAAAATGATGACATGGTAATATGTTTCATATATGTAAAATTTATATATAACCCTTTACATATTTAAAATCCAGTATCATACCTATCAACCCTTTAAAAGTTTATCATTTTGGAATTGTTTTAAAGACTCACTAAGGAAACCGCATGCATTATACTATGTCATAGACCAGCTGAGGAACAACCTATCATGGATTCAACTATATTTTTATTTCAACTTGATAATTTGAATCTAGAACTGACAAAATCTATGTATTGAACCAAAGGAAAATTTTCTCCTGCACACACTCTCATCTGGAAGTGACTTGCACATGCGCTTATGCAGAAATGCGAATCCGAACCATCACCAAAGGTGGAGCCCTGCATGACGAGCTGTACAGGTGCGGAGGGAAAAAAAAAAAAACATCCTTAAAATAAATGTATTTCATGAGTGTCCAAAATTTGGATTCATGAGTGTCCAAAATTTGGATCATGTTGTCATCTTGAGAGTCGACAGAGCTTCAATGTTGTTAACGTTCAGGGAGCCCTACACCCCCTACTATTTTCACCATCTCTATTTAGGATCAATTATTTGAGTATACTCATATAATTACCCTCTTTTTGCCTCAAACTCCGATCTGGAATTGGATTTCATTTTTTTTCAGTTGAAATCGACTTGGATCCAACACGAAATGTGTTGTAGAGAGGGGTCCATCCAATAAAAAAACAGATCCAAGTCTAAATCTATCATGATTTTGACTCGGACACTTGCCACTTAACATTCCAACCTTTGAGCAAACGTACCGTAGCAAATATACAATGCAAAAGGACGCATATCGCAGTAGGGATGGCAATAATTCAGATTGAGTTGGACCAGAGCCAAATTGACAGCTATAGGTAATATGTATTTGCACAACTCAAATCGACCCATTAAGTACGTGGGCTATAAATGTCCTCCTATATCTACTTGAAAGTTAAAACTATCAACCTAAACCCTCGATTACAAGTCAAATTTGATTTGTTTTGATGATGCATGTACAATTAGTTAACATTGGGTTACGTCGGATTGTCAAGTTGAGTAGCAAGTCAGGAATAGAGTCGAAGTCAATTCATTATTTATTAATAGATTTGAAAATGTTAAACTCATATCGGCCTATTGTTTTGTGTATTTGAATTCATAGATATTTTAATCCAAAGTGAATATTCAAGAATGGCCATCAAATAGTCTCACTTTCAATGAAAAATGAATATATAGTACATGAGAAGTAAATACTCTTTTCCCAGCCATCACCTTAATAATTTAAATGCTAACGACGTCAAGATTTATCTACATTACTGATCCATCACTCCTTCGTACTATTCAACCCTCACTTCTTTATTAATTCTCTGGTGGAGCTCATTTGAACTTAAAACTTTATTTGTATTCGGTTCCTATGTATGCAAATAAATACGCTATAAAGGTAAATCCAAACACAAAATTACATAAATCGATTTGGATTGAATTATGGATTGCACCCTACATGAAGGGTCACAAGATGGAATGTATCCTGCATAAAGGGCCACCCTCTTGTGAATATATGACTCCGAATAGACCGTGGAAAGATAAAGCCGAGTGTGATGGTTGGAACTGCTACTTTCCTCAATGTGATCTCTAGAGGGCAAAGGGTCCCCCACCCACACCACCTGCTTCTTCGATTTCCTTCTTCACCTGTCCCTAGTGATGATATATCTTCCCTTATCTGCTTGGGCCTTCCCTTTCATGCACTCAGACAGCCACTTTGCCACCTGTGAAGATTCTCAAACAACCCTCACATCACACTTCACATGATAAGTCCCTTCATCATTCCAAAAGCCCCCTCTTACTATCATATTATATAATACATGTCCTATGGATAATGTAGAGCTTGGGATCGTAGCTCATGCCTGAGCTGAGACCAATAACCCATGAAAATAAAAGAAGTAATTTCACATGCATGCCCACCATCAATTTTCCGCATATGTGCTTGGATTATGCCTGGAAGATGCTTTGTCTATTTCTCTGGTCTTCTTTTACTTTGATTCTTATTTGTTAAATCTAATAGTATAATGTCGGATCAGATAAGGATCAAAGGGGTTCAAGTTCAACGAAATGAGATGTGGTGGGTCATGTGTTGTTTGTAGATAGACCTTGGCTTTGCCTACCACAGGTCTTTATTTCAGATATCATAACTGCACTTTGACCCAGCAATGCCACTGAGAACTACTCCTCAGATGAAATTAAAAAATTGAAAAACAGAGAAGGAAGAAAAAACTATTTTGTGAAAATTACATTGTAAGTCTTGCCATATTTGTAAATATCTAGAATACAGGCTGAATCTAAACATTCAAGGCTGATTGTAGATTACTGATCCATTAAAAATCAAGTTCTTCTTGTACTTCCTTTATATTATGCTCCCCATGATAAAAAAAAAAAACTGTACCTTGCTAAGCATGACTAGCCATGTAAGTGGACATGTGAGGCAGCATTTTCTTGAAGGAGACAAGCGATATTGGACTGAGACGGACACCCAATGACTATTGGATTCCAGTGTGGGACCAATATGGTAAGGCTATATATATGCTCACAATTATCACTTCTTGCTGTAATGGGCGTGTGGCTTTTTTTTTTTTGCTTTTTTTTTTTTTTTTTTGAGTTCTTCTTCTTTGAATTATTTTAATTATCCATCTAAATAAATAAACTTGTTATTTTCATATGTAGGAACCAAAAAGGAGTTCAGCCATAAAACCAAACTTGGCTGAATCCTGGACCTACTTTAAACGATAGTTACTGTTAGAGATTAAGATTATCTATGAGTAAATCATCCTTATCCTCATGATAAAATGAGTCCGTACTAGCTTATAAATGTAGATTTTTATTCATTTAGTGAAACTTACAGTGAGCCAATAGAAATGAAGTGATGTATTTAAAAGTCTATGTTTACAAAAGAACAACAGATAAGGTTTCAAGTGACTTTCATGTCTCCTTATCACCTTGGACAAAATTAATACAATCATTGAAATATTCCCTTAATATCTCATAGTGCTTTGTCTCTAAAAAGAAATGCCTCTCAATCTCTTACCACCTTTTCTACGGCGGATGAAAGCTTTCGGCAATTGCTTCACAGCCCCGGTAAACTAAGAGTCGGGTTGAGACTTGAGAGTATTACACAAGTAGCGAAGTTTCATGCCAGTGACTGTTTCCTAGATCTGTGCATGCACTTTATACAATACCCGGAACGTTTGTTTGGAGAGATTTCTTTTCCCAAAAATTTTATATGTTGGAAATTTCTACAAGCAATGAGAACAAATCCAGTCTCATGACTTGTACTGTTTATTTGGGCAATGCCAGGATTTCACAAGCCACGGATATCTATTTTCATGAGACAGGAATTCGGGATTCCATTCCTCTAAAAAAAACTTGAAATTCTCTCCACCAAAGAAATCCATTTTAGTTTCCAAAGTATATATAGATCCAAGCTCTGATAAGTATAAAAAAAAAAAAAAAAAAAAAAAAACCTGATTACTGAAGAGAATGTCCGAACCAGTTGCCCACTAAGAAAGAGAGTCCATGTTTTCTCAGGGACGGTCCACATGATACAGACTACAGAGGATATAGTGGACATATAGTATTCCTTGCATTGGTTGGTAGAATGGAAAGTGACACCTATTGCCTTGAGAAATAAGAGCCACTGAAACAATGCTGCACATGGGTCCCACATCATTTACATAGGACTCAGGAGGTCCGTGGAGGATGAAAAATTAGGGTAAAGCTACGATACAGCAGTGCTGCATCTTAGTATGATGCAGCGCCTGGCATATGCAAGTGGGTGGGGTTCACTTTTAAAAAATCCAATCCGTCCATCATCTTTTACACACATCCTTTTCTTTGCATTTATAACTTTAAAGTATTTTTCGTGGAGCCTACCGTTAGATTAACATATTGATTTTAAATATGTGCACAACTGCTATTTCCATAAGGATAGAGAGAGAAAGTTATCAAAGTTGAATCATGAGTTCAGGATTTAGTTAATCTGACGGTGTGCATATTGTTGATTTAAATAATATTTTATATGTATATCCCACAGTGTGTGTTAGAACCAATGAATGGATTTGATTTCTTAAGGGTGGGCCCCATCACTTGCATGTGCCAGGCGCTAGCGCCGCTGTATGGTAGCTTTACCCGAAAAATTAAAAGAGAATTCTAGACATTTCTCTAAAATTGCGTGCGTTTTTTGAAATTCAGACTCCATTCCGTGCTTTCATGTAGTTATTAGATAAGCTAGCTATCATCCGATTAGTCTGCGTTTGATCTCGTCTCAAGGCAATCACAGGTTGGTAGGTATGGGCCATGGCTACTGCAAGTCTGCAAATTTTCAGATTGTGTTTTGTCACCACTATTCATCCATATCTACTATTGTTATAAAAGAGAGAAAGATGCACTGTGGTTTTGTTACACACTTGCCCAATAAAAAGAGAGGAATGAGATAAAAAGGAAAGAGTTAAGAAAAGAGAGAAGAGATAGTGAATTTGATGGATAAAGATGGGGACATAATGGGAATTTCTCGAGTTGTTTAAAATAGACTTTGGGTTAGGCTTGGATTTAGAGGGGTTTTGAGGATCCGGATCATGATGAGCTAGAAGACTAAAGTTTAGGAATTAAAAACATCTACCCAACGGTACAATAATCTCAAAAATCTAAAATTGCGAAAAAGCCCCCTAAATTCTCTGGAAAATTGCTAACTACCCCCCTACTATACCTAAATGAACCCGGATCTAGACCAAACTTGGTACACACGATCCTAATAATTTTTTAATTCCTTTCTTTTGTTTTCTTTTTAAGGTGGTGGAGAAAAAAAAAGGAAAATGTGGATAAGATTGGAATCTATCTCAAATCAATATCTCAAAAAAAAATTTCCCTCTTCTTTTTTCAATTTTCTTTTAACATTCTTCTTATTCAGATATTACAAGATTTTCAATACAGGGAATTTTATGAGTATGAGTTTTTTCCCTCTGCGAGTAATTGTGTAAGGAAGAACATGGCATTTTAACAGATTCTTCATTGACTCTTAGCTTCTTTTGGAATGGAGGGAGTTTTCATGCATATAAGTGAGTATCGTCTGCTGAAATTATTATCGTTTGATTGTGTCTTCTTCTTCAATTTTTTTTAATGTTGCAATCAAATCTTCATTCTAAGAAAAATTGGTACAACCAGAGTTAAGAAAATGATGATGAAGAGTTGATTTTTTCTTTCTCATTCCTGTTTGGGCCAAAGTTAGGCCCATTGATAGCCTTCGTGCTCTAATCATTTTAATTATATGTTTGTTTTATTTCTTGAGTCTTAACTGCATGCTTTCAAATTGTGTGTTTCGTGTTTCCTTATGGTAGAACTTTGCATTTAGTTCTCACTCTATATTTAGAATATGAATTTGTGCATAGCATTTAAAATGTAAACTTGATGCTGTTTTGTTATGTGAGATATGAAAATGGAAAACTTAAACAGAAAGTGTCTTGGTTGAGAAAAGCAAAGTAGACAATAACTAAAAGGACGATGCTATGAGGTATAGAAAAGCTTTCCATTATTTATCAGAATTTGTTTTCCTTCTCCATAGAGTCGAAGGGGAAGGGATTTTTTTAAGCAGTACAGGTGTAGAGATGGAAACCCATGAAGCATGACAATTGATGCAGGTGCTATCATTTGGATCTTAAGTGGGCCCCACGAAGTGTGTAGACAGCGTTATATATATTTTATTATATGTCTATCTATACCCTTATTTTATTTTATTTTATTTTATTTATCTATCTATCTTCTACTATTATAAAAGAGAAGAAGTTGTAGTACTTTTTCACTACACGCCTTGTGGGGCCCACCCTTATAAAAATCATAAATCTATTATTATATTATATTATGTCTATCTATCTAATTTCTAATCTATTCTATCTAATTATAAATCTATCTCTATATATACCATTATATAAAAGAGAAGAAAGTGTCATGCTTTTTCACTGCACATCCGTAAGCCCCACTTAATATTATATTTTATATTTATTTACCCTTATATCTACTATTATAAATAAAAGAAAAAAAAGTGTCATGCTTTTTCTCTACACATCTGTGGGCCCCACTTAATATTATTATATTATATATATAATACAAGAGACCTACACATCTGCGGGCCACAATAAAAGAGAAGAACTTGTCATGCTTTTTTTCTACATCTACACATCTGTGGGCCCCACTTAATATTATTTTATATATATAATAATAGAGAACCGCACATCTGTGAGCCCCACTTAGTAGAAAAACTTGTCATGCTTTTTTTCTACATCTACACATCTATGGGCCCCCCTTAGTATTATTATATTTCAATGAAATGCTTAGCTCAAATGTTCATGAAAAAGGTTGTATTTGAAGAATTTGTACATTCGTTGTAAGAACTCAAATGAGAAATTTCAATTAAGATTTTCATGTGTAAAAAATTTCGACGTAAACAAGAATGCTAACATATTGCTTTATAAGATACCAAACCAGTTGATATTTTTCAATTTATGCTCAACAGTCACAAGCAAAATGAGACTAATGCATAAAAATATAAACGTCCTATACACCTGCATGATATATATTTGCAAGTAAAATGAAACATTAACATACCTCCTTAAAAGTGAACTTTTCATTGATAAGTAGGGTCGAAATTAGGCATGGCAATATGAGAAACAGATGGCGAAATGTGTCTTGTTCTCTATCATAGGTTAGAGATGCCGTGGAGAGGCTTAAGGTCTATTTAGATGCTTCATTTTCTTAGTAGCCAGAAAATCTCGGTGTCATAAAAGTTTTTTCTGAATATGCAAGTTTATGCAGATTTTGTCATGTAAGACTTTTCTTTATTTCTTCATTCCATGCAAGTTGGTTTTCTTTTGAATTTTATTACTATATATCAAACCAACATCCAATGCAAGTTAATAATAGCTTGTCTTATTATTTATTGGATTATGATACTGTATTTTATTTTTTCTTTCAAGTTTTTATAAGTATGATGCAATGGAACCCATCATTTTGATATGCCAACTTATGTTTTTAGATCCACCCTCTTATGTTGATTTGAAGTGATTGCTTTAGGGCCCCTGTTTTTTAATTTTAGGCAATTCCGGCAACATGCATTCCTTCATTATCATTATACGTGCTAAACTTTATTTGAAGGTGCTAATTGTCTTTCTTTATGATTATGCATGCTTCATCCAAGGCATAATCTTAGGCTGAACCAGTATTACTCTTGGACTTGATTCCTATCCAACATTGTAACCACATTACTATAATGCCAGATATAATGAATTTTTCATTAAATTTTCTTATGAATTTTGAATGAAGCAGTTGTGCCCACCCTGAGAGTGCATGGCTAAAGATCTCTTTGTAGTTGGTTGTCTTGCTTCAAATTATGATATTTTTTTCAAAGATTTACTTACTACAAAATTAGAATGTAACAGAATTGATTTATGATACATAAAAAACTAACAGAAGTGCCACAAATTTACATGGTTTAAAATTTGGTAGATCTCTTTGTAGTTGGTTGTCTTGCTGCAAATGATGATATTTGTTTCAAAGATTTACTTACTACAAAATTAGAATGTAACATAACCAATTTATGATATATAAAAAGCTAACGAAGTGTCACAAATTTACATGGTTTAAAATTTGGTAGCGGTGTCATCTTAATTCAATAAAGCGTTTTAAGTTGTTGCTCTGGCCCTTATCTTGACATATCAATCTTGTTTCTTCTTATGATATTCAAATTTCTTTGTATTGGTATTAGTGTCATTCGGTGCTTCTCAACATGAATTTGATATGTATTTGGCTCTAGATCTTAGACAAATTTTAATGAAAAATAGGCCAAACGATCGATTTATATTAAAATTGGTGAGTTTTTTGCCTAATCATGTATGGCCAAAAAACGTTAGTTTTCAACTTTTTTTTTTTTAGTTAGTTTCCTTTCATATATATTGTTATTCCATCTTCTTCTTACTTTTTTTTTCTATTGAAGCTTCCACTGAATATCATATGAACAATGAGTGATTGTAAATTACTTAATTTACAAAAAAAAATTAGCTATATGTGAATTAGTCATTTTCTATTGAGATCGTTAATATTGAGTTTTTCAAAAACTCTATTTTTTCATATTATCATACTAAAAAGTGTGTTCCTTGTACGTGCAGGGCTCCACTAGTCTATCTTTTAATAAAAACATTTGCGTTATGGTTGGTACAATAGTCTCCTCCTAAACACAGATAGATAAAGAGCATCGACCTTCACGTTCCCGAAGGGTCAGGCGCGAGCATTTCGTGCGCTCGCAATGCCCTCAGCGAGCGCGAGCCACGCTGGCGAAAGTACTTACCCCCTCTAAATACAAATCTCGACCGTCCACGTTACACAACCAAGGGCGAGAGGAATAAAGGAAGCCACAGCTGGATATGCTGCCACGTGGGCACGCGAGTGGGATACTGGCGGTATATCCGCTTCGCGTTTGCGAGAAGCTTTTGGAAAAAGAAAAGAAAACGGATAGACTCGTAAAATAAACGAATATTCCTGACCAAATTCCATGCACTGCATAAAATTTTCCAAACGGAAACGGAACGGGCATTCTACTTCGCGTCTCGCGGGCGTACCTGTACTCGCGTCCTGATCAAAATCTCGTGCGCGTTTCAACATGGCCCATCTCTCCATCAGAGAATACAAGGTTTTACGGACTACAGTTATAGATAAGCCCGCAGAGTATATGGATTTCTCGTAACGGCGTTTCGGAGAACGGTAGTCTACTGATCTTCCTGCCTATATAAATGAAAGCCAACGGGTGCTTTCTGGAGTCAGGAGTACGGGACTGCGAAATCCGGTTTATGGTTTTTCTTTTCCGCGAAAGCACCGAAAAGGAAACCAAAATCCGGTTTATGGTTTTTCTTTTCCGCGCCAGCGCCGAAAAGGAAACCAAAATCCGGTTTTCATAGAGAGTGACGGGGAAATGGCGGTATTCGTACGGGCGAAGCGCGTCACCGACCCGCTTAACGACAGGGTCAGGGCCTGCCTCTGCGGCGAGGATTACCGGAAAACCGGCTACGGCACCAGCGGAAGCGAGCACGAGGCGGAGGACTCTGCCTTCCTCTCCGACCTCATTCACGGATTCTTGGAAGACGACGCAGGCAAGCAGTTGCCGGAAAATCGAGAAGATTCAGATGGAGACGAGTCTGATTTCGATCCGACGGCGACGCTAAAGTCTCTCCTAACCCCGACAGTCGATGATCGGTTTCAATCGAACCTTCTCTCTCACGTTTCCAAGGCAGCGGACGCGTTTTCCGGCCTGAGATCTGACCGAGCGGCTTTCCGGCGGTCGGTGATGGCTTCGCTGAGGGATTCCGGCTACAATGCGGGAATCTGCAAGACGAAGTGGGAGACCATCGGCGGATTGACGGGCGGGAACTACGAGTTTATCGACGTCGTCAGATCCGGCAGCGGGAAGTGGCAGAGGTACCTGATCGACTTGGATTTCGAGGCGGAGTTCGAGGTGGCGCGGCCGACGGAGCAGTACTCGCGGCTGCTGCAGGTCCTTCCGCGGATCTACATTGGGCGGCCGGAGGAGATGAAGCAAATCGTCCGGATAATTGCGGACGCCGCGAAGAAGTCGCTCAAGAGCCGCGACCTCCACCTGCCTCCGTGGAGGAAGAACCGGTACATGCAGGCGAAGTGGCTCGGGCCGTACCGTCGGACGCTGACGGCGGCGGCTTTCTCTCCCGAGTGCGAGAGGTTTTCCGTCAAATGCCGGTCGGTCGGGTTCGACGCGGGCGGCAGTTCCCGCTTCCTTTTTCCGCCGGTGACCAGGACGAGATGAGAAATCAAGCAGTAGAAAATCCCGTCTTTTCATTTCCTCCGATAATTTTTGTTGCTGAAGTGGCAGTGTGGGTTCATCCGATAATATATGTGACGACGTGGCATTTCGTGACTTGGTGATGATAATATGTACAGGGAGTGTGGGCCCATGTTTTGGAATTTGAAAAGATGAAGAAAAGTGGAAGTTTTGTAGATAAGATTTGTCTTCTTAAAAAAGTACACACCCGATAAGCATCATTTCTTTTGCACGTGCCTGGTGTACGAGATATGCTTTCATTATGCCTTAAAAAAGGGTAGTTGTAGTACAGGGACGCTATGAAAAAGAAGTTGTAGTACAGGGCCGCTACGGGCCCTGCCCCTCACCAGAAGCCTTTGACCTATTAATATCTAACCGCAATTGTAATGTTTCACTCATTTTTGGCAAATGACAAAGTAAGAATAAGAGGCAATGTGAACAAGTTGCAGATGTCAATGGATGGGACACAAGGTGACAGAGCATCGCGCGTAAGGGAAGTGGATAATGAGGACATACTTTGAAAGTATAACGAGGACATCATCTTACTAAGATTTTAAAATTAAGATTGCAGCTCATCAACTGTGTACCCTACCTTGATGGACCTTCAAAGAAAAAAGGGTAAGACTAAAGAGGCGTATAGCATGTGCAGCCAATTCAAAGATTTGAGTCCACATAGATGGTAATGACAAGATCAAATTCAAAATCTATGTAATAAGTTGGGACAAGACTTTCCTACTATGATAGATGGGTCTTTATGTGACATGAATCGTTGGCAGTACCCAGACTTCATTCAAAGCTGTACTGTATGTCTAAATATTGAAACTATACACAGTATTTTTTCCCCGACAACCTGGGGTTACTCATTTGGTGTTGGCAGCATGATGTCTTGTGCCTACTTTACGATCGATCTCACTCGGTGTTGGCACGCCTCTATTTTCGTTTATGTTGGCTATCCTTTCCGTATGTGTATGTGTGGTCTATCTTGAGTACCAACTCTTTTGGGTGGGTGAGAAAATGTTACGTATATATTATTCTATTTAGATCTTTTGTGTCTTTGGGGACTTCTTAACACGGCCAGCTATGCACTTGGGAGCGTCGTTCAATTGGTTTAAGGTGTGGTGGTGGTATACCCATGTATGGATAATTATTGGAAAAAAACTGGTTAGGCAAATAAATATAGTTTAAGTAAAAACATAGTCATTGGGCGAGAGGAAAAAAAAGGTTTTGTTATATTTTTCTTTGGTATAATTTGATGAAAAGTTTAGAATTGCATGTAAAAGTTCAACTATAGAAGAAGAAAAACAGCAAAAGTTGAAATAGATATATTCAAATATGACATGGGATATCTAACAAGTTGAAATGCATTTATTATTTTGAAGTAATTGTTTTCTTTTTAAGAAAATTATATTTTTTTGGTTTAGCATATTAAATGATTTTTTTTTTTTTTTACATTCAGTGTTTCTAAGACTTTATGTCTTAGTTTTCAAGTTTTATTATTGCAAACAACAGTCATTTTGTTTAATATGTACAATTTTTAAAAAGAAATTTACCCGAAGAATGACTTTAGATGGCCACTAAACGAAAAGGCACCCAGTAGTTCATATAATACGAAAGTGATCCCTTGAGATCACTTTCGGTTTTTTATTGAAGTTTGCATTGAGCGACAACGTCATCACTAGTTTAAACCTTACAAAACATCTGAAATCCTATTTTTTCTTTCTTCCTCTCCATCTTTTTCCCCCGTCGAGTGATTTTGTTGCCTCATTCTTCCTTAATAGTTTGCAACATAGTCTTAGAGGTTGTTTTTCAACTTGTTTTGGATTGAAGCATCGTAAATTCAAGCTTCATATCATATGGAAGTATTCTTTTTGTCATTTACTCATTGTTTATTTTTCAAAATAACGATTCTTGTGGGTTTCTTCATCTTCTTTCAATCTTCTTCAACCTATTTCCAATATAGTATCATAAAATTATTAATATTCATGCACTACAAGTGTTTTTTGTAATGAATTAACCCATTAATCAGTCTATCCATTTTCCCCTTTTTGACAGGGCTTCTGAATGATATAATAGTAGTGTACATAACCCTGTTAGGAATATCAGAAGAATATGTGATCAGAAGCCATAATTGAATCATGTCATTGCATCTTTTCCACAGTGAATGACTAGAAGAAGTAAATGAGGGTATAGTTGAGCGTATCATAAACAAAATAACTTTTTTTTTTTTTTTTGCACTCTTAGTATTGAAGGAATAAACGAATGACGCCCCCCAATAATAACAGACATCTAAGTTTGTGTTTAGAGATCCATTTAGATGCAACAAATGATCCCTTAATGAAACAAGACTTTTTAATGAACATATCATTTCCCAATAAGCCTTCAATATTGATGATAGTATATGCCAATTCCTTTACAATTTGCTCAGCTTCAAGCTTATAAATTCATCGATTGATTCCCTTCAAAGACCCACCGATTTTCCTATTTCTGAATGCCCCAAAAGATGATAAATAAATAAAAAAAGCAAGCATCATTAATAGGAGCCCCACAAAAAGAAAAATTTTAAAAGGGCAAAAAAAAAAAAAAAAAACACTAAAAAATGCCTTCCTATTTTTAAAAAGAAAACCCAGTCATGTCCTCTTCGACACCACACATACCAAAGAAAACTTGGTTTCTTTGAATCATGTAGTGTGCGTGCACATCATAGTGGACCTAATGATTATTTTTTTTTCAAATTAAAATCAACATCGACGTCGTTGCCCAACTGTTTATGAAAACTTGCTAAATGGGTAGAATAAGCGACGATGTCGTCACTCCGCAGAATCTTGAAACACTTGGTCCCATTAAAATGAGCGACGATGTCGTTATTCCGCAGAATCTTAAGATGCTTGGTTTCATTGAAATGAGCAACGACGTCAACACTCGTCAAAAGAGGGTAAATAAAAAGAAAAGTTAGGCGGGAAGACCACTTCGTATCATATGAACTACTAGGGGCTTTCTCGTTTAGTGGCCATCTAAGGTCATTTTTGGGGTAAATTCCTCATTTTTAAACTTTGATGTGAATTTATATTAATTTTCTTTTAGAGCATATACATTTGCATGTAATTGAACTCCTAGGAATTCTAAGAATTATTTTTTAATGGGTGGCCCTCTCATGCGGATGTCCACACGGAGATCCACCTTGGGTGCTCTCTGGTGGGGCTCTCTTAGGGTCCCCTATGATCCATGTAACCCTCACAACCATTATCTCACCCCACCTTCAATTAGAAAAGGCCCAAATTTGATACTCATTCAACTTTTAATTATCATTCGACTGAAATCCTAAAAATTGATGCCTTCTAAGGGCCATAGATCACAGGTTTGGATAAATTAATGTGTGAAATTTTGTAGTACATGGGTAGGTCATATTCAGATATTCAACCTTCCCCGTGATTGTATTGGTTCTTAGTAGGATTGGTTTAATTACCCAATAGGATACATGCCCGAAGACATGATTCAGAAGTGCTAGTAGAGAACTATAAATGGGACGAGAACTGAGTTTTGAGGCATTCAACAGGTTTACCAGGGCTGTTTTGCTAACGCAATGCAAAAGAGATGAAAACTAGAAAAATAAAGCGGGACTCAGTAAAGGTAGAAGAAGGGAGAGGCCCAAGCCTAGCCCACTGTCCACTAAGCTTTAAAGACCATGTCCATACCAGAAATTACACAGCCTGAATTGCATTTTCATTTGAACCGGGATAGGAGAAGTTCAGTTTAGCCTGACCCCAGGTAAACCCTAGGTTTGTCCAATCATTTTGGCCACATTTTGAATCTTGGAACTCAGTTGCCTTGTAATTAGGTCGCTTTTAATGCTAAATACCAGTAAAAAAAAAGTCCAAATATCATAGCTGGAACTCACACGAGAACGGTTCCTTAATCCTTATCCAAGTGGCAAGTGGTAAGGAGTGGCAGTTCTGTGGACTTCCTTGCCCACATGTGGGGCTCTCTCTCTCTCTCTCTCTCTGCCTGTGTGAGTTCTCACTTCTCACCCCGCCTGTACAGGTGCTCTCATGAGTCCCAGTATGGAAAAAATTCCAAAGGTTATATGTTCTCAGTGTGAGGCATTGTCCAGTATAAGTACATGAGTTTATTTGCCAAAAAAAAAAAAAAGTACATTAGTTGAGTTTGGTTGGGTTCCGGTCATCAAATTGATGGGGTACTTGAAATAGCATGTATCTCAACCCAAACACCAAGCCATTAATATTAGCTTCTAAAAACCTAAAAATAAAAAAAAAAAGACATTAATATTAGGTTGGAAATTTTAACCTGAACCAGGAAGTCTGTAACTACCTGCTCGAGGTCAGAAAATACAACCCATGAATTGATCCACATATTGTGATGGACCAACCTTGCATCATTTATCACTTGATCTTCAATCCATTCCTAAGCCCAGTACCAAAATAAATAGCAATTTTTCTTGTAACAATAAATACAGGATGCCTGAGATTGGAACCTGTCCTATTGGCGGTGGATAGAGAGAAAGCCTGAGTCGGTGTTACCTGTGGCCCAGTTCAGATTTTGTCACTAGGCCCATCCAGTGGCTCTGCACTGATTTCTGGTTGGAGGCTAAATGGGATGAACAGGGGTTTATGTCTATGTCAATATTGGGGCCTCGCTTCTGTGTTTGGGCCTAAATATTAAATGTTAACTGCCCATTTTCAAATCTTATTCTTAGATATGCACTTACGCAGTACGCACACCTCTTGTGAAAAAAACAGATGAACGGGATACCCACAACATCATCAGCGCCTATGTAGAGCCCGAATCAGTGAGGCTTTATCCCATGGTAATGGTGAGTGGATTTATCACGGTCCACCACGTCACCGCAGGCAGTCTAAGGTAGGGGCTGCCTACGCTGACATAGTAGACTGTGATTGGTACATTCACAGGCACCATGGATCAATTATCTCAGTGGATCCTGATTCAATCGATTACGTACCAGTGAGACTGGAACTTCAAAATTCTAATGGGACCCGTACAGAGGAGAGAAAGCTTATCAAATATTCACA
Organism: Persea americana; assembly: GCA_029852735.1. Classification (NCBI taxonomy): domain Eukaryota; kingdom Viridiplantae; phylum Streptophyta; class Magnoliopsida; order Laurales; family Lauraceae; genus Persea; species Persea americana. The sequence goes on from CM056810.1 coordinate 92,516,422, forward strand.
ATGTGGATGGAGTTGGGCGTCAGCTCCTTTCGATTTATGCATGCGGGGCCAAACCTAATCCCAAAATAGACCAAATAACACTCAAGTCTGGTGATTAGGTCTTGGCCTCCAAACAGTGAGACCACATCTACCCAATTAAGAAACTTTTTTTTAAAACCAACTTACACTTATCTTATGCACTTTTTAACTAAATATCCTAGAGCTTCAATCAATGTAGGAACTAGGAACCAAGCTAGTTTTCCTTACCCACCGGTAAGGAGTTGGGTTCTTACTCGAGAGGTCAGTGGTTCAACCCTCACCTCCTCCTCCTTATATATTTCTGCATGTGTATATGTGGGCTTTCTTCCCGGGTGTGCCGGGCATTCTTCCCACTTCAGTGGGCTTCCTTCCTGGGTGTACCGGGCTCTATATAATTTAAAAAAAAAAAAAAAAAAAAAAAGCTAGTTTTCCTTAGATGAGTTTTCTTTCAATTTTTTTTTCTTTTCTTTTTGAATAGGGATTTATTTCGTCCTAACTCACCCCAGGAAAGGACACCTGGTGGTATATTTGGCAAAACATGACTCATAATTCGACCCAAGCTGCATTAATTGACCCACATAATCCAACTAGTAATATATACTAGCACAGCAATCCGTGCTCGGCACGATAAGTCCATGCATTACAAATTAAATACTCATAGATTAAAAAGGTTAATGTGGAGTACCTATTTTCGTTGAGCAAGTTGCATAAGTAAAAATAGAAAAACTGGGCAAGAAGGGAGTAGAAGAGATGGTATGGAACAAGAGATTTTACAAAAGAAACAAAAGAAGTATTGAAGTAAAGCGGAGAGTAGTGGGTGGTTTGATGCGATAAAGATGAGTGGGTAGTTATATATGGAAATAATGAGAAAGAGATATGGATAACTATTAGACAAAATAATAACTGCTAGTCAAAATTGAATCCAAAACCGTCCTATTTAATATATTATAATGGGTTAGTCACGGGTTAGGAGAACTTATTATGATCTTAGGTTAGGACCAATCCGCATAACCATTTAAATGGCTGGTTTAAGGCCAACTCGTATACATAAAGTCATTTTAATAATTTGTTGGTTTAAGACTTTGATTGGCAGTTCAACTAAAATATAAGGCTTAACATTTGAAATGGATGGTGCTTGGGCCACGTTTCTATAGGCTGGGTTAGGCCTAATGCTTAGCTCGCCTTGAATGTATTGCACGTTCGATCGGACTGACCTGCAACGGGTGCGGGTTGAAATTACCTGACCCGTTCGTTTTGAAAACGGGCCAAATAGAGTTCGACTCCAACCCGAGCAGTGTGACACTCGCCCATTCTTAAACCCTAACCATATATAAACTCACTCTTCCGGCCTCTTTCCTTCCCTTTTCTTTCTAGGGTTTCAGTTGTACACCAGACCAGTGCATCTCTCTCCCCGTTCCTCTTTCTAGGGTTTCAGTTTTCTGCAGCGACTCAGCTCTCTCTTCAATGGCGGTAGCCGTCGTTCAACCCGAAGTCAAGCTCTTCAACCGCTGGTCTTTTGACGAAGTCGAGGTCTGCCTCTCACTCTCAATCTCTCTCTCTCTCTCTCTTTCTCATCAGAAAAATTAAATCTTTTGTGAAGTCTTATTGATAGGGATTTAGATTTCTTCTTCTTGTTCTTCTCTCTGTCATCAGAAAAATCAGATCTTTTGTGAAGTCTTATTGATAGGTGTGTAGATTTCCTTGATGGATTTTTCTTCTTTTGTTTCATAAATATTGGATTTTGATAGTTGTTTGATTTTGATTGATTTGTTTGTTTCTTGATTTGGATTGTTTACGGAAGAAGTGGGAAAACTGCACACTTTTAATTCATAAACGTTTGTGTGGTTGATTTGTTGATGGAGAGGGAGATTTTGAGTGCATATTATTTTGATAATGTGAATCAATATTGCTTCATGGGCTTATCATGGATTCTTTTTTTCATGTAAGAGAAGATTTTCTTTGAAATGTCTATTGTTTGAGAACTAACAATCCTAGCCCCAGATGTATGGGATAAGGCTTTGATGATGATGATAACTGTTTAATTGCGATCATGAATCTTTTGTAGAAGATTGATTAGGCTCCTTGATGATGTGAAATGTTTTATAAAATGCGAAGGATTTCTGAGCAAAGAATTTGTTGTTACCTCTCCCTCGCACTGACCAAGAAAGAAAATTAAACTAAAAGAAACAGTCTCTTTATGTTTGAAACAAAATGATATATGTTTTTCTTGTTTAACTGCTTCCATGATTTCTTTGATTAGTTTGTTCAGCACATAGAAGTTTTGTTATCACAATATTTATATAAAATAGTATTTTCTTTTGTTTCTTTTGTTGATATATTTATCTTAATGATATAATTGTTTCTGCAAGAGACAATTTCCTTTTCAAATATTTATTGTTTAAGCAAATAGAATGCTGATAATGATTAGTGATTGTCGACAATAATGATTAATGACTGCTTAAGTCCTATGATGAATCCTTACAGAAACTTGATCTGGCTCCCTGCCATTGTGATATATTCTATAACATGTAAAGGATTTCTGAGCAACATCCTCATATTCATATGAACCGTAAAAAAAATTAAATTGTTCTCATGAGAGTAACTACAACAACATTGCCCCTGTCGAGACAATTAACCTTAAATAACTAGGCATGGTGGATGTCTATAGACCAGCCAGAAGGCCCAAAACTGTACCTGTCCTCGCCTAGTTTTTCCTAATGTGAGAATCTGTACTTCTCATTTAACCATATTATTTTTTTGATAATTTTTTTTTTCATGCTTATTTTCTGCTTTAATGAGTTCTGGCCGAATGTTAAACACATGACATCTTGCAAAAGAAGGTTTGTATTGTGTTATTTTGACATGACATTGGAGCACTAATGAGGAATCCCATGATCTTCTTTTTTTTTTCCTACTTAGGCCATCTAATAGTTAATCTTTTCATTCATTTCATTCTGCAGGTTAGTGACATGTCCCTCAATGATTACATTGCTGTTAACCCATCAAAGCATGCTACCTTTGTACCACATACTGCTGGTCGATACTCAGTTAAACGGTTCCGTAAGGCCCAATGCCCTATTGTGGAGAGATTGACAAACTCTTTAATGATGCATGGCCGTAACAATGGCAAAAAGCTAATGGCAGTTCGTATAGTCAAGCATGCAATGGAGATTATTCATCTCCTCACTGATCAAAACCCTATCCAAGTAATTGTTGATGCAGTCATCAACAGGTGAGAGGATTTGCTACCTTTGAAGTATGCTTGATTCATTACAAGAACCAAATGCTGGAAACTTTTCTATTTTTTAAATGTCAAAGGCCAGATATGGCCACAAGTTTTATGGCAATGTTTTGACTTAACCTTCAAATCATCTCATATTGACTACATAAAAAAGCTGTCTTAGCACAAAGTTTTTGTCCTTTCCTGACTGGACCAGTATTTTTTTGTGTGATCACTTGTCTATTTATGCATGTTATTTATGCTGCTTGCCTGATTGCAGTGCTTTGCACTCCACTGATCAGTTTTTTTTGTACTTTTGATTTGTTGATGTGACATTACATCACATGAGTCTCGTGTTAAAAAAACATTTAAGTCTCTTTATTCTAGAACTTTACTGACAAGTTCTTATTCTGGCAGAAATTGTAAGATTTGTAACATGTTTCAATTTTGCCCGTCAGCTAGTTTGTATTTACTTGATTAGAATCTGTGAATAGTTCTTTGTTACGTTTCCAATTCCCATACACTTGAGGATGCACAGTTTGTATTAGTAATGTTTCTAATAATTACTATGTTAAGAGTTCAAAATTTTTAAATAGAATCTAGCACAACCCACACACGACTAGAAAGTATTAGATAGGGAGACCCATAATTGCAAATGGTGCAGATGTTGGCAAGAATCAGCATGAGTGCTCAGTGTCTGGTGTAGTTGCTAAACTGAAAAATCAGGTTTTATGGTTAATAACTGAGCTGGACAATGCACCTTTTGAAATTCTTGTGCTGCTGCTGCTGCTGCTCAGAAGAATGGAGCGCCTGAGAAAACCCTTTTCTTTGACTTTGTATTTTTGAATGATCTGATAAACATCAATTGTGTCTATTCATTTAGGGGAAAGTAGCTTTCATGGCTTGATTCCTATGGGAAAAGAAGTATAGTGTCAATCTGTACTTCTGTAGTTAGCTTTGCGCTTTAAACCTTTGGTTGAAATCATAAGTTACTTGGTTTGATATATTGAACCACCAAGTTGCGCTGCTCACTTTTGGATTTGGTACAGATGGAGCTTCTAGAAAGACACTCATTTGTCAATCTGTTGGCTTACCATGTTTTCATTTGATACTTTTTATGAATTTTTAAAGTCACTAAACTTCAGAAAAAATGAACATAAAAAGTTTGCTCATGTTGTTATTAGGACACTAGATCTTATAACTAGTTCAGATCATTTGAGGGATTCTTGGCTTTTTGTTTATCTTCATCATCATTTGATTGCTTAGTTTCTCCTGTTGAGGTACTTCTTTTTCCCAGGGCTACTTTCTTGATGCGATATGTCTCAGTTGTTTGTTTTGTCTTGATTGATGTTTGATGTGTCTGTTTTATATTTTATTCTAGTGGGCCAAGGGAAGATGCTACTAGGATTGGTTCTGCCGGTGTTGTGAGGCGTCAGGCAGTTGATATCTCCCCATTGAGGAGGGTCAACCAGGCAATATACCTTCTCACAACTGGTGCTCGGGAGAGTGCTTTTAGAAACATCAAGACAATTGCTGAATGCCTTGCTGATGAGCTCATCAATGCTGCTAAGGGCTCTTCTAACAGGTATATCTTTGGAATTCCCAGTCGTCTTCATTTCAGTTGGCATCTTCGTAAGATGTGAAATACTCTTGAATCAAAGCTTGCCTTTGGGATAAAATCAGAATTGTTTGTTTATTGACAGCCAGTTTTTTTTTTTTTTTTCTCTTGTTTATTACTGTGACTTGCTTATGCACATAGTTTCTATCTTTGGGATTAAATCCATATGCTGCTTTTTTATTGACAGCTATGCGATCAAGAAGAAGGATGAGATTGAACGTGTTGCTAAGGCTAACCGTTGAGCAGTGTTGGACCTCCATGCAATTGCTAGTTTTGAAGGCTTGAACTTGTGCTATTTATCGTTTTTTTTTTTTTTTTTATATTTTAGTGTTTGAACTTTTGGAGCAGTTTTGTTTTAAGTGATGTCCTAGTAATGGAGATATGAACAAATCAATTTGGGTTGAGACATGGCTTCTCTATATTATGTTACTTTACATTTAATAATGCTCTAGAATTGTTGAGTTCTTCTCTGTATGACATAATTTTAGGTGTGATCAGCCTGTGAAGAGAGAGTCTGTCAGAAGGTGCTCATTGTCGCAACAACCATAAGGTTGTTGGTTTGTGTTTTGTTGCAAGGGTGAAAATGATGAAATAAACTTTTAAGATTTCTGAAAAATCTGAGTTTCGAAGCCCTATAATAATTCTAATCATATGTAAATTTTTTTGCCATAATTTGGTATCAAACAAGCAAACTGGAAGCCTCTTTTATGTAAAATCTCTTAACATTTTAACTGCTGTTTGGTGAAGGAGATTGATTTTATTTTATTTTTTTGGATAGAACGGTGATGGGGCTTTAAATGGGTCCTTGGTTAAAGTTGGTTTTTAGACTTCCAAGACAAAACCGTTGAGGCATCTATTTGGGATTATATTTAAATTCTCATAAATGTCTCCAGTTTGTCGCTTAAATTGGGAGTCCTAATTTCATGTTGCAGATCATTAGGAGTGGGCATCCAGTAAAAATTGACATAAAATGTTGGCAGATCATTAGGAGTGGGCATCCAGTATAAATTGACATAAAATGTTAGCAGATCATTAGGAGTGGGCATCCAGTATAAATTGACATAAAATGTGAGCATTCTTTGGGAGTACCTCACGTGCCACTCGAATCTACCCTAGACAGCCAGAATTTCATCTGTACCAGAAATTCTAGGAGTAGTCGCTTGCAAATAGGAAGATGCCAAAAGGCATGAACAGGAAAGGTGTGGGGATGACGATGCTTGTGCACTTGTTTGGAATCCAAATGAGAGACAGAAAGGGCTCAAACCTCTTATCCTGGAAGGAAATGTTAATGACCAAAATAGTCCCTAGGTACCGGACGGGTGTGGGTCCGAGTTGAGCTAGAACTTGTATGGATCCAGAACCACCGGACATCAATCAAAATTAGGTTTCAAATGCATTTTCTCAGTCAGAGAAACCAGATAATCTGAAAATCAACTCTCCATTTACAACCCTGCCAAGACCTGTGCTGTGAAAATGCATGACTATAATGACATTGCTTGCACGGATGGTATGAAGTATGAACCCAAAAACTTCGTGAAATAGAAGGTGAAAGCCAAAAAAAAAAAAAGAAGGTATCAATCAAGCAGAGCCGCAACGCAGGGGCATGTACAGCATATCCAAAATGATAAAAATCATGGCTTCCATTGCGTCTGAGGGTTCTTTTTTCACTAGCAAAAGCATTGTAAGTGTACCTTCCATTTGCCGACACAACCATGGTTGAGTGGTCTTTGTGCCTTAGTATCACACACATGCCCGCCCAAGTATAAATAAACTTGTCAGTTATTATAGTTCAGTTAAAATTTGAACATGGTCAAGATTTACAAAAGCAGCCTTCAGATGACCTTTTTGGCAGGAAATGATTATCCAACCAATAGCCGAAGCAATTTAGATACTAGGAAGCTCAAGATACCATCTACATTCCACATTACACCCTTCACTAAAGTCTTTAAAACGCTTTCCTTAAATCTCACGTTGAATTCATGGGAATTCAATACGAAGTAGGCCAGGGAACATTAAATGCAACGGTATATATTGTACATTTAAATTGATAGAATGAAATAAGGTCCACTAAATACCGGGATACCTGTAAGGACTTGAATTGTGGCAATAGCGAAGGTATGAGTCCAATGTTGAAGAACCAGGTTCTGAGTCGACTACATAGACCAGATAAAATTCAGGTCCGGGGACAGATCCATGGATTTCATGCCTGAAGACTTAGTACCAAATGTCGCTCACATCCTTATATTTTATATGTACAGATGTAGATTAAGCATATTACTAAGTACATAAAGTATAATCTGTAGGATAATTGGAAGGTAATCGTTGTCACAACCATGACATCGTGGATTTAATTATGTTACCATTTGAAAAATGAAGTATATTAAGCCTGCATTAGTATATCATATTAGTAATGTAACTGGGCCTCAATTTGGTCTTAATCCAAACCCTCTAGTCAAGTATGAGTTTTGGTCTTATATTTAAATTTGGGTCTAACCTCGTCCTGTCCCAAGCCCAATAAAAGGAGGTTGTGTCAAGTCGATACCCCGTTTAGGACTTGTCACATCTACAACATTAACTAATATGCTATGATGTTTCCAACTAGTGCAACCTATCCTAGGTTTTGGCCCGGCTAGGCCAAAGTCATGTAACTAATCTCAATAAAATTGGGTCGAGGTTTTACTGATAATGATGACAGTAAGGTTTTATAACATGAAACCCAATTTGTGTCCAGGTCTATTAGTAATTTGTGCTTCAATTTGAAAAATAGAAGTTTTACATTACTTTTACTAATCTAGTAAATTACCAAACGGGCACCAGCTGAACACTGACTCACTCATCCTTAATGCCTTTGAGTGCTTTAGAGACTATAATGAGTTCTAATATTTTGTGGGAAGGATAATGGAAGAGTATGCAAGCAAGATTCATGACATATCTCTCTCCCCCTCTTACACACACACACACACACAAAATATAAGCGTATGGAAGGAAAGATCACTACTGTATCAAATGCTTCCCCATAACAAACTGAATTTTTTTTCGTTTTTTTTTTTATAACCCAGGGTATCTCCTAGCCCAGCCTAGGATCCTTGGGCCCTGAGCTCGAGGGACACTTGATTTTGAATAGCCGATAACTAATCCCCATGGGCACATGCAAACCTTCCTATCCACATGAAATGGATAAAACTATGAGAGGTGGCCAACCGAAGTAGGTGTTGAACACATGACCTCTCCGCTTCTTGAGGTATAGAGTCCTTGGCTAATTGAGCTACTACTCATTGGTTAACAAACATGTTTATGGCTGCGCAATTATACTTTCCCACAGAGATCCTCAAAATGAGCTACCATAAGCATCATGGCACTCTTACCATATCTGTGTCCACGACCACACAAGCCAGCCAACCTAATGTAACGACCATATCACCCCAAAAACCAGAATCATAAGCCAAATAATGTCACAAAAAAGAAACTTGATCGCAACATCTAACAAAGTTAAACCACAAAAGCTTAGGACATAAGACAATCCAAAATCATAACGTAAGTGAGTTCTGGGTAGCTCTCCTTAACTGAATAAGATTGTAAAACCTCAACACCTCCACATATCTAAGTCGCTCATTCATCCTCCTGGCTACGCAACCTGGCCAACTTGTTTGTGACGACAATGTCCAGTTGTGCAGCTCTCTCTACAATTGCCTTCCTCTTCTGTGTGGACACATTGTGCGCAATTTCCGCACAGTAAGTTCTGTATTGATCATCAATGCCACAACATGGAGAGGTGCATTGTTAAAAACTTCGGCAAAATTTCCTTACTAACGTATATAGATGAATAGAAGACAATGACTCGTACTAATATATATATATATATATATATGAATAGAAGACAATGACCGGTGCAGTCCTCTATGAAGGAACAAACCCAGGGTTAATTAAAAAAGAATACCTGTTGTGCATCATCAGCAGTTCCACCTCATTGACATTGTGCACTACAAACTTCTTGAATCCATTGGGTAGATAATGGCGGGTCTTTTTGTCTGACCCATAACCAATGTTAGGCATCAGTGTGCATCCCTTGAACTTTCTCCTCACTCGAGAGTCAATACCCTTGGGTCTACGCCAGCTTGGCTGTCATGAAGGCATAAAGTCAAGTCACATGTGATGTGATTCATTTTAAGAGTTCCTAATGGTATCTTGAGACACCAAATGGATAGATGCTATTACCATTTTATGTCCCACTTAATGTATGATACAGGCCAATAACAATCCAAATCCTACTGATATGAATCAACAATGTACTGAGCTCTATTAAATTCCAGATGATCCAGCTTACCACAATTCTAACAGAATGTGATGAATAATTGAACATATCTTTTTTTTTTCTTTATCATTTATTGATCACGAATTCATGGTCAGGAGAGTCTTAATGCCAAGATGTTTCCATTTCTCTAAAGAAACTTAGAAAAAAAAAATCCATAGCTAACTGCACCTAATCTTCAAAATCTGCATATACAAGTGAACAAAAAGGAACCATACCTTAACGGAGATCTTCCAATCACTCTGGGGCCTCTTAAACTTCTTGACGCGCTTCTTGACAATCTTCTTTGTGAGAAGTGGTACGGCCATTGCTTCTTCAAAAACAAAAAAAAAAACAATGAAAAATTTTAGTGCAAACTGGTAGGCCTCAACACAAGCATGTGACGAGCAACAATGAATTGTAACTGAAGTGCTAGTAACATCGTTGCACAGAATTTCCATGCACTCCCCATGTGCCACATCATGAAGCAACAAGGACCAAAATCTACCAACCTCGATCCAAAGTAACAAACATCTGGTAACAGTACAATCATTTCGAGTCATTCTTTAGAATGGACATTACAGGCATTCAACGTCACTAACCAGCGCAATTTTTTTAGAGTGGTTCATCAACAGTGATGAATGCCAGGATTGCCACATGCTGAGGCACAATGGGCTTGCATTTCCAGCACCTCTCGTGGCTAAAGAGCTGTTCTGCTACTATAGACACAAAGCCATCATAATTCTGCATATTTCTACTGAGGAATCCTAACCAGAGTGGGGCTCTTATAGAGTTAACCAGTGGGCCCCACCCCCATTCAAATGAATGTGTTGGTTGATTGTCCAAGGCTTAGACCATTCACCAGTTGCAGCTTACCTTGACTGTCATGCTGGTTGCAGATCCATAGATCAAACAATCCTGCCTATAGGTTGATAGGGTTGATTTCAATTTTGACTGTGATCAAAACATCTTATCCACCCAACTCCAGTCCAGATTGATTAGACAAGGCTTAGATGACGATAATAATGATAATTTTCCAACCCCCATTTGGGGTCACCAATCAGATGGTTAAAGATCAAGAGCTGATCGATAAGATTCTTCTCCATTTAGTGGGAACCACCAAGTGAATAACCCATAGAGTAGTTATTTCTTATCTCTTCTTCTCCAACTCATGTGAAGATATTTTTCTAAAGACAGCTGAATCTTATCACCATTCATAATAATACGTAAAAGCAAGCAAATCTGGGCATTAAGCATATACATCAAGACCCAAAACAATGGAACAAAAAATCAAAAGGGGGTCAGGGAAACCAGGTGTATTTTATAACCCAAGAAGCATTTTTGCATAATTCCTAGCAGAGAAATCGAATCGCAGAGAAAGTCATGTCTGCGGAAAAAAAGGGCTAACGCGATTTCCTGGAAAAGGAACATCCAAACAGGTCGCTTACTTACATTTTTCATGTACGAGGGACGTGCCGAGAAGAGAAAGATCGTACCTTGGAATGGCTAATGGATGCTTGGAAAACACAGAGACAGAGGGAGAGAGAGAGAGAGAGGAGGAGGAGGAGAGCAACTCACGTAGTTTCTCTACGTTCTTTTGTTCTGGCAGTCCAACCCTAGATAAAACCCTAACCCTAGATTTTGTTTTAAGAGCAACAGGCACTTTCATTGGCAATTTGTCGGGTCCGGCCCCAATTGGCATGGTCCGATTAATTGAGGATTCGAGCTGTCCAACGGACCGGGCTCATTAGGATCCAGGTTTTTTATCGGGCAGGATTCGGGGCTGGAAATCCAGGCTTGGCAGACGGTAGTAATACATTGATTTTAATAATAAGTCTATAATTTTACATCTTATGTAGTTGTTTGAATGATTTAAGTTTAGATTAAAACGAACCTTGCTTTCATGTGGGATGGATGGCTTGAGCGTCCTATATTTCTTATCAGGTAGGTTTGGACCTAAGGTCTGGCCTTTTGGGGTCGATGTGTTATCGGTCTCTCCGACTCAGGCCATTCAATTTTTATTGGTGATAGATCCGGCCCAAATAGACCCATTGACAGCCCTGTAATAACACTATAAGTACAGCCTCTTGGGCTCTTACGGGCTATTTTTGCTTACACTGTGCCGGGACAAATCTTCAAATCATCTAACATTGTATTGATTAGGTGCGTCCATTTACGCCCTTGGTGCAACCAAAACATCTAACGTTGTATTGATTAGGTGGGTCAAAATTTTAAAAGTTGTAATGGACCTGACCAGTAAGGATTGCAATGAACGGGCTTAAATGGGGACCTGCCCGACCCACTCCTAAAAGTAGGGTTCTGGTCGGGTAAAGGTACTAACCCGAGTCAGGTTCGGGTGGGTTTAGGTTTCGGGTGTGTCTAAGTCACCCCGCCCCTTATGTCTTTACGTTATACATGACCAAGTAAGATTTTGTATGTGATATGTCATTAGTGTAGGTGGTAGTAAGGAGTGGCATTTCCTTAAATGTCATCGATTAATCTTCACTAACACATTTAGTTTATCATATTTTTCAAAAACAAATTAAGTCGACCACTAACTAACCTGACCCGTGACTGTTATAGCGCGGTTTTGGCATGACAACCACAAAACCCCGGCAGTGCAAATACCGAGCTGGTTGGGTTCAGGTATGCGTAAACCCGAACCCACCCCATCCCATTGCCATCCCTAACCGCTGTCAATGGGCCAAGTTAGGGTTAACCTACTCAGGGCAATATGATAATAAAAGTAGTCATATAATTTTCCACACCGAATTCTTTTAAATTTTTTATCGGTAAACAAAAGGTAAGCTTAAACTAAGGTTAAGACAGGTAGAGCCATGAATGATGAATCGGGTTCTAACCAAATTTCCGACTAGAGTGGTGAGTCGAGTCATCAAATGATATAATGTGGATAAATTATTATATATTATAGGTATAGGATTCAATTTTGAAATTGGAGTCCGATTTCGAAATTGATTGAGAATTGGATCTCAATTGAGATTTCAATTGCGAAATTGGAACTCCAATTTCGATTTCGATTTTGATTGTGTCCAAAAATGCTAAAACAATAATGACTTTGAGATGTATTTATCTAAAAAATCTTATTAATCTCCCCCTAAAATCTCTTTTGCATGGTTCCTTCTCTATCCTCTCACTCAAATCTCCTCCTTATCTCAAGCCCAAACAATCTCCTTCTTCATCCCTTCCTACTTATTTCCTTCAGGCTTCTCTTTTTCCATATTTATCTAATCACACAGTAGGTTTAGATTTAAACTAAACAATACTCACTATGCCTGATCCGGATTCCCCTCTCCAAGCCCTTTTCGTATGGGGTACTCTACCATGTATTGATGAACTACTAGTTTGAAAAGTCACGCTGCTATACTCGTAAGTGGAGCTAGCACACCATGATGGGGCAGACATCCTAGTTCATTGTGAGGATATGATGAATATTGTGAAGCCTGGAAATCAATACAAACATCGGTACAACAATGCTCAAGGAAGGCTCCACATCTCCCAAGTTTCTTTTTCTTGTTCCCATTTCCAAGTAATTTGTTTTCAACCTCTCTTTTTCATCTGCATTGTATAGTTGATTTGGGTGACTAGCATTAGACATGGGTTTGCTCCTTGAGTCGCGTGCTCACTCTAGACTTACTTGATGCACTTGTGTCTATATTTCGTGTGTAAGCTCAAAGTGAATAGTCCTATCGGGTTATATACTATAGGAAGACCCTCGTTATCAGAAAAATGAAAAGAATTTCAAATAGTAAGTGAGATGCTAGAATTATTTGGGCATAAATATTTATTTATGTATAGTTTTTTTTATATTCTAAATTTACCTTTTTTTTCTCGGTTTTAACAAGATTACATATTTGGAGCTTTTTTACTTTCTTCTAATTGCATTTTCATAGGCGATTATAATTTTTTAATTATTTATGATGTTTTGATTACATGGTTGATTTGTTAATATGAACTTTTGAATTGTCATTAAACTTTAAGACATAATTTATAACTTCTTATTTTATAGTTAATTTAGAATTTATTCACTTCTTTCATATTAGAATTTTGAGTAATATTTTTTTCTTTTGCACAGGCACATCTTTCTAGAATATCAAATCAATAATCTTAACCGATTTTGAGTTCATAGAGGGATTTTAGGGATTTTCAATGGTTGTGTTAATATCTTTCCATAAATTTCTCTAGCAAAGATCCATTTTTTATTCCCTCACTTTCTTTCTTTTTTTTTTTATAAAGCAGGGTTCCTAGTCCTTTGGGCCAGAATAATCCCTACGGGCCCCGGAAAGAAAGCCGGGTAAAATTCCCCTGTGGCCCCAGATGGTAGTGCAGTTCAAACCCATAACCTCCAAGTGCAAATCGTAGTCCTAGACCAACTAAACTTAAACCTCATCTTATCTCACCTCGAAAAGACACCCGAATTTTAAGATATTTTAAAATATTTTAAATTTTAATATCTAAAATCAATAATGGTATTTTTCATATTTTATCAATGATGGTGTTTCTTCTCTTTTTTTTTTAGATTTTTTTTTTCTTCTCATTAATTAGTACCTCAAAAAGTGCCCCAAATTAATTAATTTTTTGTTTTTGGGCCCGGGCTTAGAGCGGGCCTGTTTTGCTAGTTATTCATTAACAGAAAAGACCTTGAAAGTTCCGTCCAATGACAATGAAGCCTCAATTTGACCTAGCCACAAGACACAGGACAGGTTACTAGAGCCCATAATCCCCCACCAAATTCAACTGGGCAGTGGACACCATCCACACAACAATAGTTCCACCATTCTCTCTCAGCCATCAAATCCAAAACTGTCAGAATTAAGATCACTGAACGGCCTACAATGCAGGAGTAATAATGTCAAATTACAATTACCATGACCCAAACAGCCATTCGATGCCCAAAATCTGGGTGACTGGATTGCCTCTCAATGGTATAAAAATGGCACATCACGACACATTGATTGGTCTAAGTTTCTATGATTTAGATGCGTAGCACATTTTTAGGACTTTCATATGATACCATCATATCACAATGATTCTTGGGATAATCAATTCATAGGACCCACCAGCTGATAAACTTATGTTGGTAACTTGTGAAATTGTTCACCATCTTACATTCTCAAACACCATGAAAGAATAATAACCAAATAAAAAAAATTTGTACAGCCGCCACCAAATGAACACAATACAATGCTCCTTTACCTCAGCTTGGTACCAGCAAATGACAAAGCACTAGTTTAAAAAATCTAATAAGCTGTGCCGTGTGTAAAGAGTGACGACCTTACAATGATAATAGAAGCAAATAATGATAGTAGTATAGTAAATTACTGCTATAGCACCCTGATAAGGATAAGTGTAATGAATTATAACAGCTAATGTGTCAAAACCATGCATTTGATGATGATCATTGAAGATTTTCACAACCCAAGTATTATCAATCCCATATATTATCAATGAAAGTCATACATTGAATATAACTCACAACTGTTGTTCTTGAACCCAAGAACTGCAAAACTGCAAATTAGAAAAAGCTTATTATAGAGAGTCCTCATGAATTGCCAAAACTTCGCTCAAGAATGGGAATCCCACCACTCTAAAAGATTTGATGAAACTCAAAATCCACCTCAGCTTGTCACAACAATTATGGTTTAGGATGATTCGAACCACTTATTGGTTGAGCTACACCTACACCCCATCATCAGTAAAATCATACACACGGGGAGCCCTTTTAACAAGAAAAAATTTCCTGTTTGTTCCACCCATCCACATCTACAACCCAATCATGGTTGTTTGCTTCTGTGCCTTATGCAGGAACATAAGATTCCAGCATCAACTGTGCGGGTGAAGGTGAATTAATTTCGACAATCAGGTATGTGAACTTCCACTGCTTCTCAACTTTGTCTTTGAACATTTCAGTAAAAACCTTGCCAGCTCCATGTGGCCCACGGATGTAAAAGTTAACCTGCATAACATTTACACCATAAGATTCCAAGTGCCAATAAAACAAAATGCCAATGCTGAAAGTTAAATAGATTCTCAAGGTTAAGCACATAGTGATCAAATCCATTTCAATGATTAAAAATAAATAAAATAAATAAATTTCTTGAAAAGCTTGACTCAGCACACAAATTAATGGTGTCTTTTAATCAGGAGCATAAGAATTAATGATTTACGTCTAAGGTGATTTGGCTGTTTCCCAATTTGCCAATGGTCAGATTGTTTTGGCAGGATATAAGTTTATATCCCTTTGCTCTACATTTGGAGTGGCAAAGGTACTGTTTGGTGGTATGTCTTTTTCTGCCCCATGGAAGGAAGTTGAAAAGTATCACCCACCACATGATGTGATATTGAAAATCTGTTGCCCCAAGTGCACAGACAATAATCTATTTTACCTAATCAGAATCAAGCCGACCACCAAAATAAACATACTTAAACTGTCTGTAGTTTGGCCAACACACCCAAACATGCCTTTTAAGTTTTGACATTGTCAGCAAAAACACTAGGTTGATGTTTGGAACCCCATGCACACAGGCGGGCTAACAAGACTCGTCAGTCATCACTCTTTCAATGGGTCCCTGTTAAATGATTGACAAACAAGTTGGGAGCTAGTGATGAACAAATGCAGTACAGAGTTCATGATATTTCAGACTCCTTGAAATCAATCAGAAGGATTAAGCCCTTGGTCCTCTCCCTCTCATTTCTCTAGTTGTCTCTTCTGATAAAAGAATATATTCCACTTTCAATGTCATATTGTTGCTACTGATGGACTAAAAAACATCATGAAGAAGGCTATTCCAATCCACATAGAAAGAAAGGCTCAAATCAAGATTAAGATGATAAGGTCCAATTGGAGAAGGTTCTTATGATTGCTAGCCTTTAGACAGCGAAGCCAATCTTTCAATTACATCTTATTTAGTGAGGAGTTAAGAGATCAAGAATGATTCCTATCTTGATTTCACAAAAATCTTCACGACAAATAAGTTATATTTTTTACCTTTCAAAAAGAAAATTAAAATGATACATTTTCCTTTTCTTCACTGGGTTTATTGGTCCAAAATTTGTGCCGCTTCTGCAAAATCTGCTTTTCAGCAGGCCAAAATTCCAATTTTAATCGAATCATCTTGAACTGGCCTTTTCTATTCTCTTTCTTCTTTTTTTCTTCTTCTGACAAAATGCACTTTATTACGGTAAAAAATCAAAGTATTACTGGTCTTTCATAACAGAGGGGATTTACTATTAGACTCGCCAACAAATCCTAAATATATAGTTTATACACTAGTATCAATTTCCTAGGCTGATGGCCTGCATTTTTATTTAAATATATATAGTTTATTCACTTTTTGTTATTTTCAAATATATATTAGTTTTTATTTATTTATTTCAAAAGTTCAAAATGGAACACCAAGATACTAAACCGGCCAAAACGTTTTAGTTTGGTGTCAAACTGAAATGGAGCACAAAAGAAATTGACAAGTAGACAATGTCCACTATGGTTTGTAAATAATTTGCCTCAAATTTGTGCACTCTTGACATAGTGTTGAGACAGTATCAGAACGAATAACAGAAAGGTTTTGAATGATTGCATCAGGTGTTCCTGGTGTCATTGTTACCATTCCTGACTTTTATTTGTTCATTTTTTCAAAAAAAAAAAAGATTTAGTTTTTACTAAAACCTTTGAGAACAAGCTGTTTTTTTTTTTTTTTATAATTACCTAGCATAAATTTACAAAGTAAATTTATTGTAAAACAATAGGAATTAAGAAAATATAAATGGAAATATACAAATATAAAACGTATAGAAGATGAGCAACTCTGGTTACAAATAGAAAATTATAAAAAAAAAATATTTCTGACTTTTCAACAAGACTTGCCTCAACACGCTCAACGCCATCTTCATCGGTCCATGTTCTATTAGGAATACGTTGGCGGGCAGCTCGGTTTCTGCTTTCCTGGCCATAGCCAGTGATGGGGGATCCAATTCTCACTCTAACCTGAAAAGGAATGCCAGCCATGTCATGAGAGAAGACCATCTTGGATTCTACATTGAATGGGCATGAAGAAACCAACAAAAGAAGTACTAATTTAAGAAATAAGAAGTCAAGAAGGAGAAGATGGACAATATTCAAACCTGACTGTCACTCTGTACTCTTTCTAGAGCCTTTCCAAAAACCTTATACCTATGTTAATGATCAAATGTACATTAGTTAGGTCATCCTTTTCATTCAGAGCTAGGCAAATGAAGTGAATGCTTAAAGATCAGAAAATTGATTAGGCACTAATGTGATTCCATTAGACATCCCAGAAGGTCTGTTTGGATGAGAAAAAATGGTGGAAAGCATGGATGTAGAGAAAACTATCAGCCATTCAAATTTGTACTGCGGACAGTTTTGTACACATCCAGAGTGGTCCTAGGGGTACCTGCTCCTGGGTTACTGAACTGAAGTACTAAAATTTAAGTCTTACACTCTTACTCTTTTGGTTGGAAGATTAACTCCTTGAATACAGCATATGCAGCAGCACCTGCAACACCTAACCCTGCAAGTATAATAAGGGTGTATGAAGCACCCTCTGCAAATGTCACTGGCTTCTCAGGAATATTGTATGTGGGAGCATCAAATGGATCTTCAACTGTAGATATGTCTTTTCTTTTCTCCTGGAGAAAGAACAAGATAAAAGATGTTTCAGTTATAGTGAATTTGCAAGGACGTGAAAGGAGGATGAAAAACAGACAAGAAAAAAAGAACAAGAAGAAATCGAGCACCAACAGAAAAAATTCAAGCTTTGATAGGAAAACCAGGACTAATATTACGAAATTGGGAAAGTGGTGGACTATCTTTTGTTTTTAAAAAATCCAGAAATGTAATGGTAAAAGCAAGGAACAATTTAAAAGCGAGTCCAAGTCCTCAGTTTCTCTAAAGAATTAAATGAGTTGCCCTTCTGAGTTAGAAATTAAAATTGACCATATTGGAAGGAGTCATCACAAGTCACACTCAAGTCTTCTCCTAAAACCATGTGTTTAAGAAAAGACTCAATAGATCTTGGTTTTTAGATTTCCCTAACTTCATGCAAACGAACTTCACATGCACGCTCCACTTCATGCAAACAATCTTCAGATGCACTGAATCTCACACATTTTGGACAATGAAGCTTATACAGAAGATGGCAAAAAAAGTGTTGTAGCATAGCAGTTTCTTCTGCACATTCCTAATACATAAAAAATTCCACCAAAAGAGGGGGTTTTTTTTTTGTGTGTGCGCGCGCACGCGTGTGCATGTCTGTGAGTGCGTGGTCTCACTGAAAATTTAATACGGTTAAAACAGCAAGTATAACCACAACACCGACCCCAAATATATGGGATACAGTTTTGAATTTTGATGTTGACGAAAAACGACTCACAGAAACACATTAACAAGGGCAGACCTAGGTGTTACGACGCAGGGGCAACCGCACCCGCTAGATTTGAGAAATTCCTTAAATAGTACCTTAAAAAATTCCATTTTATTATTTAACTTCTTAACTGAACATTGCCCGCAACACCCAAATGAAAATCCTGGGTCTGCCATTGCACATTAACACAAGTGTCATCGATCTATAGTCTGCAGAAAGTGTTGCCTATAACTACTTATCTCAGAAAGGTTCCTTTTTTTTTCCTTTTTTCTTTTTTTGAAAGGTAATGATTTAGTTCTTCCAGAAGATACGATATAGTATATGTGGTATCAAATAACAAGCAAGGATCAAAATAGTGGTTGCAGCAGGTGTAGGCCAGTGGTCAAAATGCTACGTAGCTAGCGATACATAGGGGTTGTAGCAAAATACCTAGCGGCGTAGTGGTGTGAATTTTGTAATTGGTCAAAAGAATTCAAATCTTGTGTAACAGTCAATCTTATGTTTTTTTAGTGATTTGGAATCATATAAGGGTATAGACAACTTTAGGAAAGGCTATTGCGGAGAAAAAATAGAAAAAACCGTGTTTTTCTCTGCTAGGTTTTAAACCGTAGCGCCGCCATTTTCAAATTAGCACAGTGGCCTTGACCGCTACGGCCAATATAGCGGCCGCTATTTTGAACCATGATGACAAGTGGATAGCACAGACCCACAAAAAGCGAGGACCACACCACCCAAAACCAAAATAATGAGACAAACAGATGCCCCAAAGGGCAAAAGGAGCCCAAATTACATCAGGCCTGAAACTAAATTGCCATGGACGTTTCCTGCCTCCCAACACCTTGCTTAGCAAAGACATCCTTTTCAAAATTGGCTGACGAGGAACCTACACAATGGATACTTGCACCTCTTGAGCCAAATCCCTGATATTCTCTGCAACATCCGGCAACTGCCATGGAACTACAACCACCACAACATCATCCACCGTAACAATATTCTCATGTGCCCATCTTGGGCATAGGTCTCAGCATATCCTGTTTGTCCATCCTTATAAAATTCATCACTATCTTAAATAAATTAAAAAAAAGTGCACCTAATCTACAAGGATTTTCATTCAGTCTGGAAGATTTGATCAGAACATAATACTGCAGAATTGAAGGGTTCAGAGAAATACGTGCAACTAAACAGGAAAGGATACAATGAGAGACGGACATGCAAACTTTTTAAAAATGCACTCCAAATCTTTTTATCATAACCTTTAATCAAGACTCTGATGATTGAAAGAGACAACTAATTAATTATAAGTCTACAAGGAGAAAACAAAACTCTACCCTTAATCTGGAGATAAACAATTCAATTATATGATTGTGATTCATTCACAATCTAGTTGAATAGGCTACTTGTGGTTAGGGAAAGATAATTCAACCCTATACCCTGAGACAGATAATTTATTTCTTTAATCAGTTTTTATGGCGCCAACTATTTTGATCTTGCAAGAGCTTCACTTCCCCATTATTCATTTCCCAGGTCTCAAATTGTTCTTTCATAACCAACTAATAGCATAATCCTGCTCCTTCTCATCAAAAGAATAATGGATTAACAAAACATCCGCTTATTCAAAAAATCCTAACAACCACTGAGATCAATAATTGGAAATTTAGAGCAGCAGCGACATGCTAGCGTGGAAATTTAGCATCCGTGATTCACTATCAAAGAAAACTAAAAAGATGAAGTAAAATAAAGTTAAACCTGATGTGATGTCCGTTCGGATGACTGTGAAGCTGAATTGGACGCAAGTGTTCTAACAGAACAAAGAAGCATATGATGCCGTCCATACTGCTTATATAATCCATTTGAGGTTTGCAAACCAATTATATAATGTTTGGACTGTCCTCCAAGCGCAACAGGAATGCCTGCTAAAAACACAGTTGAAAATCCAGATAATTGTGATTCTTGCATCATACATGCTATTAAATAGAGCTTAACAGAGAGGAATATTGTTAGAATGTCTTGTTTGTGTAACGATGAGATTCCATGCCTGCACAGAATCCCACAATAATTGAAAAAAAGGGGGAACGATACTCCTCATTAGCATGGAAAATCGGTTCAAAACTTTCCCTTTTCCACATAGATAAAACATTGCACCAAATGACAAAATATCTTCTTGCACAGAAAATTGGAGTGTATTCCCCCAATCAAGGAGTGTTACACAAACATTACCAAGGAAGTACTAATTTCAAGGTAGTTGAGCCAAAACTGACCATCAATGCTTGGGGCATCCTGAAGAATATGAAAACATGTCCATGTCATTACATAGAAGAAGAAGCGGAAGAAGAAGAAGAAACACAGATGAGATGGTTATCCACCTTATTCATCCATTTGGCATCACCGGAAGGCTTGCTATAGCGAGTTGACTTTCCTACAACCTGCAAGTATATCGTCATCAAAGAGTTCAAAATTAGAAAAGTTAAAGAAAGTAGTGGTATAAATCATCTCTAACATTACTCTGAATTAGATTAAAGTCGAAAATAAAAGCTCTAACTTTTAAGTTCTAATTTACAATCACTCTGTTTAGTAAAATTATTAAAATAAAAAGACTCTTATTTCACAATATTGTATGGTAAACATACAAATAAGAGCTTATTAGAGGGGCATTCTCTATCATTTCCTAAAAATCAACATGGGACCCACGTTTAGGATTCAAAACATGGGCCGCCTTCATAGGAATTGATATGTGGGCCCACTTTTTGTGATTATGAACATGAGACCCTCCTTTAGAAATTACAACATGGGCCCACCTTTATGAGTTGTCATACATTGGGCACACCTTTAGGGCATGTTTGGTTATAGGCATTTCTGACAATGAATTGGGTTTGTTGGGAATTTCTAACATGATGTGACATCTTGTCCTCCGGGCATTCCAAATACTCTATTTAATGCAAAAATTCAGAATTCCAAACCACATGAAAAGGCACTTTAGACTTACAAATTCCCGTAATTCCAGCATTCCAAATGCTAAAGCATTTAGAATTCTACATTGGGGGGGGGGGGGCATTTGGAATTCTCATAATTCTCCCAGACAAGAATTCTCACAATTCTTCCAAACAAACAGGCCCTTAGAAATTACAACATGGGACTTACCTTTACAAATTAGGCATGGGGCCCACTTTTATAAGAATTAGAACACGGGGCCCACCTTTAGAAATTACAATGCAGGCTTAGAAATTAAAACATGGTGCCCACCTTTACAGAAATTACAATGTCAACCCACCTTTATAGGAATTACAATATGGGCCTACCCTTATAGAATTATAGAGTTGGCCCACATTTTGTGATTGTGAACATGACAACCACCGTTAGGAATTACAAAGTAGGGCCACTTTTTTTTTTTTATAACGGTAAATTTTATTTCACCAAAAAAAGTAGGGCCACCTTTTGTGATTGTAAACATGGTACCCACCTTATAGAAATTACAACCAAAACCCACAATTTGCATCACTTTGAAATCATGAGGACATTTTTGTCCAAAATACTTGTAAATTTTACATTGTCCACATACCTCCACTCTAGGTTAAAAAAAAAAAAAAACTCTACTAAAAAAAAGCAGCCCGCTAACTTATCTTTTTAGAGGCCAAAGCTCTATTTTTAATAAAATAGAAAATACAATTAGATGTTTGTCAAACACTCTAACATGTAAACAAGCTCTAAATTAAAAAAGCGATTTTATGAAAAAAGATCCCCTTCAAATTGGATAAAACCGCTGTGGACCCGCTTTCTTTTTTGTATTTTCATTTTTTTTTTTTACTCTAGGCATTGACAGTGGAGGACCTCCCCCGCTTTTTTATATTTTTGGACTTTTTTTCCCTTCTTCATTGATATCAATGAATAATAGGGACATTCATTGATACCAATTAATGGTTTTTTTCTTCACTTTCTTTCTCCTCTTCTTCTCTTCTTTAATTCAGATTACCATCATCATTTTCTTCAAAGAAAAATCACTTGAGTCGTTTTTTATTGTGTCTAGATGGTATGGGTATGCAACCATTGCTAAGCTCCCAATCCAACACTACCCCCACCACCCACCAACTCCAAAATTTCATCGAAGATGAAGGAAACATCTAGCCCCATCTCCAAATCCTCCAAGAACCCCACAACCTCAGTTCAACCCCAACTCCATCTTCAACTCCAACTCCATCCTCACTCTAACCTTCCTTTTCCTCTCCATCTACTTCTCCCTTGGCTCCTCCTCTTCTCCCTCAACCCCCGCCACTTCTCTAGCTTCCTCTTTGACACCGGCTATTTCTCCATCGATTTTTTCTAAAGAAGATGAAGATAATGAACTAAATCACAGATGGGATATGGAGGAGAAAAAGAAGAGGAAGAAAGTGGAAAAAAAATCGACATTCATAGATATCAATGAATGTCCGCATTATATTCAATAAAATCAATGGAAAGAAATTGGGAGGGAGGTCTTCAACTGTCAATATTCAGAGTTTGGTTCCACAGTCATCGTATCCAATTTTAAGGGGATTTTTTTTTTTTTTTTTTTTTGCAGAATCACAATTATAAAATAAGAGCTTATTTTTAGAGTTTCCAAACAGCCCCTTAGTAAAATATACACTGGAAGCAGAGCATTAAAGAGGCGCCTAACATGTACTAGTGACAAACTGACAATTGTGAGTTGTTCCACTGCTTCACTGTATCAGTAACCCAATCAAACCTCAGCACCAATAGATATGCCTTTTGATATAAATATGTATATAAACACATGCATATACACATAATATATATGGGTTTGGAGGTACCTGCATGAGAGGTAAAAATCTAAGCCCCTTTGATGCAGGCCAGACCCATGACCAATGGGTCAACCATGTGACACGAGCGGATGGTCAAATTTTAGGGGATCATATCCTAGGTCAAGCATTATCATTTTTAGAGATTAGATCAATCCAAGGGTACTTTGACCTGTCTTTTAAAGGGCCCGATCAAACAAACTGAATCAAATCATAAAATGGATGGTCTGGATGGCTCCAATTCAAGTTTAAAAGGTGTTGATTTAATTATGGAGTTAAAACAATTTTAAAATAGGCAAATTGGACTAGCTGATGGGCCCCACAGTCTTTTAAAGAGAAAATGCCCATAAATGTGTGCAGATCCTATTTTTTATTTTGCTTGATTGATTTGAAAATTCTTCCTACCCATTCAAAAGGTGATAAAGACTCCGCTTAAGAGGAAATAAAGAGTTATAATTTTATCAGATATGATAGGGATAAATATTAATGCAAAGCGGCAAGATGTCCAAAAAGAAAAGCCCTGTGTAGAACTTTTATTCAGTTCTTCGAGAGGATGTGTATAGTTGGGTAAAAATTGGACTCCTTGAAGAGTGAATCTCTTGTGATTAAGATGGCTTAAGTAGATGGATCTCCAAGACAGCAAGTGTGGTCCACACTCCACAACCCCTAGAAAAACTCAATAGACAAGTCGTCCATAGTTTAAGCAAGACTCCAGATTTCAATCCTTGGATCTCGTAAATAGGGTTTACGTGTGCATGTGCGTGTGTGTGTGCGTGTGCGTGTGTGTGTGGAACAACCCATGATGCTTGGATTTATTTATTTATCTTTATTTTTTTGTGTGTGAAAGTTGAATCAAATTGTACTTTTGAAATTGCTTATTTCTTCTCCTTGGTTAAGCATCTCCCACTGGATTGAAGATCTATGGTGGATTTTAGCAATCAATGGTATGTGAATCTCTACTTTTCTCCTTAAGTGGACTTTTTTTCTATTGAAGATTGGAGTGTATTGTTCTCACCATAGTCGGGATTGGCACCCCTTGACTGCGTCACCAGGCCCATTGGGACCCGCCCACAAGCCCAACAGGACAAGCCATTTACTAGGGGATTTTTTAGTCAATTAAGAGTCTTAATTAGGAATTTCTATTTGTGAATCAATTACGAGTCTTTAGTTATGAGTTTTGTCTTATTTGGATTGTTTTAGCAAGTTTCTAATTTTATGGGAGAATCTAGGGGTGAAATTAGGAAGTATAATTGAAATGGAAATTCCGATCATAGGAGGAACATCCCATCTTAAGTCTATAAATATGTAAAGACCACTTTGGGTCTGGATCATTTTCATAACTTCAATAAAGATTTTCATGTTTCTCTTTCATAGTGGTTGCTTGTTTGCAAGGAATTGGATTCAGCCAGCCTTGTTTGGGAGCTTGGACTATCTCTCTTGGAATGACTTGAGGATTCAGTCAGCCCTATTCAAAAGCTTGGTCTATTTCGCTCTCAGATCGGGGATGCCATCACCCTTGTGGGACCCATAAATCCAACCCCCATTTGATATCAATCTGAATAATACTCGCCGTTTGAATGAATTTTATATAAAATATAACTTAAAACCCCATTAAACCTAAGACCCCTAAATCAATGGTTGTGATCACCTAATCATATCCATAATGATGTGGGGAGAGAGAGGGAGAGGGAGAGGGAGAGATCATTTTCAAGAAAAGGCACGAGACCTAACCATTACTGGGGTAGAAAATAGAAATGGCCCAGCCCTATGGGCCCACCTAGAAGCATGAAAATCAAGTGTAGTTAAAGGTTTGAAAAGTTTCCATATGACGTACATGGCTACATCTATGCAAAAGATGGAAACAATCAGCTGAAAAGAGGTGTTGTTTTGAGGGCTTTGGAGTTTTCCAAATCCTAGCCATTAGATAAAGTTGGATGGGTGCCAAAATATAATGATCAATTGGAAGGGCTATACAACTCAAATGAGTTAGAAAATGTGGGTATGGCCCAACCTGAGAAATTTGCTTGTGTTAATGGAAATGGTAATGAAATTTCATTCAAATGAAAGGGGGGCCAGCAAAAAATAAAAATAAAAAAGGGAAAATGGAATAAACAACTACAAAGTTATGGAAAAGTAAGCCAAATTTGGCCGATCAACCCTCTCTGTTTGGGTAAGTTTTCCACCACGTACCTCACCATATTTTATCCCTTAAAAAGGCAAACAACTTTCTAAAACATACGATAAAAAAAAAAAAAAAAAAAAAAAAAAAAACCCAACACATTCCAACTCGATCCAAAAACATGAGTGCCAAGATTGCAATACGTGTCACAAGAATTCGGACTAATATGACCAATCTATAATAAGTATCCGATATATCAGCCACATTTTTGTTCATATTTGGCAGTCACCATACAACCATTGTACCAATTGTTACAAGCCTGCCCATTACATCCTCACCAAGTTGCATTATTCCAAGACTTCCATTAGTAAATAACCAACACAATCTTCCAAAGACAATACAAAACTACAGAATGATTATTAAAAAAAAAAAAAAAACTAAAAAATACGATAAAAAGGAAATAACACTTCTATCGGCTAATGAATAAAACAAATACCTTCTTAGCAGACTCGAACCACCCCGCATCGACTGCATTCCTCCCCATTGCCATAGATGAAAAACAAGCTGGACTCGCATCCAAAATAAACCTTTCTGCATAGAGATTTTCCAAGTTTGGGCATTTTGGAACCATAAAAGACCATCTCTCCCTAATCAAAATCCCAAGTTTCCCTGCATTGTACTTAAGATGGCGCATCTTTACAAATTCTCCCCAAGAAATCTAAAACTTGAAAAACCCCAGAAGAGAAAAAAACCCAGTTACAATGGAACCTGAAACAATCACAAAAAAAATAAATCTATATATGGCATCATCAGATTCATCATTTGAAGGGAATTCTCTGAACAAATGAAGAAAAAAGACTTCCTACAACACAATAACTTGAGAATACAGCTAAAACTCATTCAGCAATCTACATGAAGGAAGGAAAAAAGAGATTTGAAATGACAAGTACTTCCCCTGCAACAATCTTCAGAGTAATCTGTACAAAGGGAGATGAAGAAGAAATCGTACCTTGACAGAAAGCTTGGGATTTCCTCTTGAACTTCTCCAGACGCTCATCGAGTCGTTGATTCTTTGGAAACTGAAAAAACCCAACGTCACAGCTCGATATATTTTAGCGGCAACGCTGTCAAAAAATACAAAACGGAGGGAGAGAGAACCCTAAAATCCCTCATAGAACCCTCTCCTCTTGCCGATGAAGAATAGAACCTCGCGTTTTGTGGTCGTATCACGTGTCGATATCAGGCCCACTAACCTAGGGTTTATAAGGCCGTGTCCAGCCCATTTTGTTTTTTTGCTAAGCCCGGGTTAGTTAGGCCCGATTATTAGACTCATAAAAGGAGCCTAATAGAGTCCGGGTCTTCTTAGGCTTTGCTTGACTTAGAGAGAGAACCTGAGTTGAAGCGAGTAGAACCCATATTTGTACAATAGCCAATTATAGTTTATCCATTTGGACCATTTCCAGTAATTGAGACTCATTGCATGTGAGGTAGGGGATTGAGAGTGAGGGAGGATCCAGAGTACTGAGCAAGGAAGAGGACTCATGATATTCCAGAAGATGATGGGGGCATTGAATAGGGGTGCTCATGGGTCGGGCCAACCTAAGTCCTATTCAGTTTCAACTATTTTGGCCAAGTTTGGATATGTAATTAGGGCCCATTTACTAATTGGGCCGATCTTGTTTTAAGTGACAAGAGGCCCAAATACCAGGCCATATAAGAAATGCATGTAATTTAATTTAGTTAGTCCAAATAGTTGCTTGAATGCCCACAAAACTGATAAAAAAACCTAGTTCAACCTGGCCCAATTGATTAAATGGGTGGACTTGAGATTGACTTTATGGCAAGTGTCGGGCTTGGGCCAATATTTCTAAAGTCAAGTTGGGCTGGATATGCCTTAGGCCGACCCGGCTCGTGTATTCTGGGTTAACTGGATCGGTCCATTAGGTTGGTCAACGACCAGATTTTAGAGTCAGAGATATTTTGGTAGTTGTACTGATACTTTCTTAGGGATTAAAAAATCTTAGATTACTTTACTTATATATATATATAAATATATGAGAGGTGCTCATGTGAAAGACACTCTCACAAAGTTAGTGAGAGATAGGTAGGAGCCCTCACATCCATATCCACTCTCATTGGGGTCCTTACATTTAAGTTGGTGAGAGTGGATATGGATGTGAGGGCTTTCACCCATCTCTCACCAACTTGGTGAGAGTCTCTCTCACATGAGCACCTCCTTATATATATATATATATATATATATATATACTAGCAAAAAACGCTCGTGCTAAGCCCGGGCCCCAAATAAAATTTATTTAGAATACTTCATTTTTTCTAAAACACTATATATAACTTATATTTAAAAGTTAAATTAAAATCTAGAATACATTATAAAATTTATAGTATTTTATTATATTTACATTAAATATCGAGCACTTTTGTAAATAACCAAATTCAATAAAAACAATATCACTGCATTTTGAAAGACACAGTTTTAGATTATTTACTTGAACAACCCTTTGATTTTCTAACTTTATTAAGGATATGAAATTAAACATCCACCTAAGAAGGCATAGTCTTAAATTTATTTTTAAATTAATCACCCTTCTAACCTTTAATTTTCTAACTTTTTTTAAAACTTGATAGGAAAATACATTAGATGAAAAATACTACCTATAAAACATAATCTTAAAATCCAAATTGAAAGATATTGTGGTGCTTGAAAAACTAATTAATAGAAAAAATGAGAAACTAATTAATAGAAAAAGTATAAATCTAAGAAAAAACAGAGTTGCCGTTTATTAAAAAAAAATAGTATGTTCCTACTGCACGTTGTGACAATAGTATGTTCCTACTGCACGTTATGACAATAAACCAAAAACATGATTTATGGAAAAAAATAATATAATAATTTTGAAATCATGATGTAAATATAAAAAACAAATCTAGAATTTCCGTAATATACAATGCGAAAATATAAGTTTCCTAATTTGTTATTGCGATCAAATTAATTGCATTGAAGCCATATACACCTTTGTACTCCATGCCCCACTTGAGTTAGTGGAAAGGATTTTATGAATCATCATCATTTTTTAGTTATAGTGTGGAAAGAAAAAGGGTCGTTGGGGTTTTTGTAGATAATATCACTACATTTGCCTCTACTTCTCTTGGTATGGTACTAAATATATCTTGATATAATAATAATCTATAAAAAGGATAATGAGAGAGAGAGAGTGAGCACTAACCGTCATCTAAACCTATGATTTGAAGATGATAAATCTTAGCTCTAAAGATTAGATTAGAAAATCAAATTCTCCACTATTATAAAAAATTTAAATGACGAGATTTAGGGAGGAGATTTAGAGAGATGTGGTGCGCGGCTAAATAAATAAGAATATAATGAAATTATGATTTTTTTCTTTGAGATGTTATTAGAAAAGAATAGATTTTACATAAATGAATAAATTATTTATATTATATATATATATAACTTTAATAAAAAAAAGAATAACCAACTCAGTGGGGTCACATGATGTAACATTTAAAGGTGGGCCTCATATCCTAATTCCTTTAAGGTGTGTCCAATTGGACAGTGAGACCTTGTTGATGTGACATTCCGAGGATCCTTAGTGGGGTCATATGATATAACATCTAAACGTAGGCCTCATATCCAAATATCTAAATGTGTGTCCAATTGGACATTTGGACAGTAGGATATTGTTGATATGGTGTTCCAAGGAGCCTTGGTGGGACACATGATATAATATTTAAAAGTAGGCCTCTTATCTTAATTCATAAAGGTGCATCATGTTGTGTTTAAAGATGGCAGGTCTCATGTATTTTTTACAGGTGGCGAGCAAGTTCAAGTATTCCTCGTCTTGCCGCATCATCAAAAATTGAATGGACCAGATGGATAATATTTCGTATAGCTAGATGTCCCAGATCAATTGACAAGTATTAACAACCAATGGAAGATCAAGCCAAGATGGGCATGCATTAATGGGCCCACATGAATAATTAAGCACACCCATGTAGCAATTGGACGGTCCAGATTGCCTTGCACTCTTTTTATGGACGGATGAGATGACTATAAGACCATCTATATATCTAAATTCCAGATTCTGTTTTTGTGCTCTATTTAGATGATAAGGTTTCCTACTATTAAGAAGAGATTTTAGGAATTCAAAGAGATATTTTAGGCCTTAGAGAGTAAGTTTTGGAGATTCAAAATTCATATACAAGTATTCCATGTATTAGTGAGGAAGGATCGTTGGATGAACATCAAAGCATGCATTCTTTTTCTTCTATATTTCTTTTAAAGGAGAGACTTTCTAGGGATGACGTAGCACCCCTCACAGCCCACTTCTCCATTTGCTTTAATATATATAATAGGGAGGTGCTCATGTGAGAGAGACTCTCACCAAGTTGGTGAGAGATGGGTGGGGACCCTCACTTCCATATTTAGAGTCATTGAATTTAAGTTGGTGAGAGTGGATATGGAAGTGAGGGCTCCCACCAATCTCTCATAAACTTGGTGATAGTGCCTCTCATAGGAGCACCTCCCTATATAAATATATATATAACTCTAGACTTTACTTTATAAGAGAGAAAATTATGTGAGAGGCTACTCCCTCTCTTATGTGTGTTGACAATTGTCAACCCATGTGGAATTGAATAGGGACAGTCGAGTTTTTTTTTTTTCTGTGGACATAGGCACTTTTGCTGATCGAACCACATAAATACCTGTGCGTGTGGTTTTTATTTCTCTTCCTTGTGTGTGATTTGATCGTCGATCGCATGTGTTTATGCTTTCCCATACATGTGCTCAACACCTAAGGGAGTTTTTAAAAAAATAATAATAATAACATTCTATATGAAGCACTCCGCCAACATTTTATAAAATTTGTTAATTATATAAGTTTAAACTTTTTTTTTCCTTACAAACTCCTTCGTATGAAGCTTTTGGCATCGTGCTGTTTCCCATCATGGTGGGCAATGTCGAAGCATTTGCAAAAACTTACCAACCGCTTGCAAGTGAATTACCCCCAACATCCTAACTCCTTGATCATTGGGAGCCAAGCAGACACATTAGCAAAGAAATCTAAGCAATGGTCCGCATAAAGACAAACAGGCTTAGTCCATAAAGACAAAAAGCCTTAGTCCAAGATATTCTATTATAGATTACTTTTGACATACAGTGGACAAAGATCATAGCACCACCTATAATCAAGATCATAGCACCATCTGTAATCTATGGAACTTATCTTGGCTTGAACCACTCATGCAAACACTATGCCTTATCCCACATCAAGAGCACATTGGACTGACACTGTAAGAGATGTTTTACTTTTACCCGGGTTAGCTTCGTTGGATTATAGATTATTATGATGACCCCATATGTTTCACTAAGCATAGTGTTCAATATGTGACTTTCTGAGACTTTTTTTAATATACAATTCAAGCACTCAGGGTCTGTTTGGTTTCATATAAATCACCAAATGATGATTAAACAATCGAGGGGCATGAGGTAGCTATGTCCATGGGCTTGTCTTGCTTAGAATTTAAACTATATGGGTGATGAGTGCCTATTCATTTCACATCTTTCCTTTATTCAATTTCCATTAGAAGTGAAAATTATTCGATGATCATTTTAGGGTAATTCTTCACTTTTAGATTTCCAAGTAAGTCAATAACATTAAAAAAATAAATTCTAAGGTGTATTTGTGTGACCGAGAGGAATCTATGATATAAAAGAAAAGTATTCTCATTTTTCATGCAGCCCCTTTCTCTATCATTGGTGCAACACATTGTCCCCACAAAAAAAGTTTTAAAAAAGAACTTATTTCCCCTTATAGGGAGTACTTACATTTCCTATGTTGGTAGTGGAAATGCAAGATTCATCATTTTTTAATAAGCTCACACCAGTACAATCTATCACGCAGCAAATCACGCAGCAATTCGCGGAACTTTTTTTAATTCGTTGCTATAGTTTTGAATCGTAAACTCATTTGTAATGTTTGTTTTGTTTTGAAGTCAATGCCAGAAAACTGCTTCTACCCTTCAGCATTGGAGAAGAAAAACACACCCAACTTTCTGTTTTCGGTTAAAAAACAGAACACGCGCTGCTTTCAGAGGATGAATCGGCCAGTCAAGACTCAAGACAGCAGGAGTGAGAATGCTATGAATTTCAATGGCCGGCCAGCGCCCACCATCTAGTGGGAGGGTGAGAACAGGCCCATCAAGTCAAGAACATCAGTGGCACAGTGACCAATGATGTCGACCCTTGATCTAAGTCCCCCACGTGGTGCTCCTGGTGCCCCACCCATGTTTGGTAGATACGATGAGAATGAAGCTTCACATGTCATGTGCACGTCAAGTTTGTTTAGCTAATGCAAAACATTCCTAAAACATCATTGATGTGACCAACCATGTGATTCTTCCCCTCTTCTTGGGCCAATATTTCTTTATTCTGTACATGAAGCAATCCAAATCTCCACATGGTAAAAAAAAAAACGAAATTGCAGCTAGAATTGAGATCTCATTCAAAGAGAAAGATTTAAAATATCTGGAGTTTTTTTTTTTATCCTATACGAATGATCCGATCCGCAAGGACCATGATTAACATAATCAACTTGAATTCGGGACAGCTATTCGAAATTTGATTTGTTATCTCATGTCTGCTTTTCGTGAAAAAAGACCAATTTTTTGGGGGGCGGTGGGGGGGGCGCCGCCATTGAGGCCTAGTTGCAGGAGAATGCTATTATTATTATTATTATTATTATTATTATTATAGTTCCAAGGAATAATTAATTTCATATGTATATTCAACATCAAATATTAGAGATGTAAATAGATTCACTTCAACATAATATATTCAAGATATGTAATTTTATATGGTTTTTGATATTTTGGACTTGCACATAATAACATATAACGGTCACGTACAACTTACTGAAGAATTACAAGTTCAGAAAAAAAAAGAAAGAAGAAGACAAAAAGAACTCGAATAAATTAGCAAGGAAAGACATTATGAATTGTGTAGTTACATGAACAACTTAAATAGGCTTGAAGGAAGAAGTAGAACTCATAGATCTAACCTAGTAGATGGGATATCTTGGATCTACAGCAGCAAATGGGTGAGATTTGGGCAGGACTCACTTGTGCCCAAGCTTGAGTGACTGAGTTCATGTATATAGTTTGATGTTTGGATTCGAATCCAACATAGATCCAGTGGATAATACTAAATGCTTAGAACTTTTGGTCATCGTTTAAATCATGAAAAGTAGTACATTTGGACTAGATGCAGATCAATTTAGGCCCATTGACATCCTCGTACGTGAATTTTAGTAGAAGTCAAACTTCGTTTGGCGCCGAGCAAGGCTTTCCCATATCAAGAAAAGGGTTCTCGCACCCTCGACATGGTTTAAAACATAGGACTTGAATGTTGAATCATTTTTCAAAAAATCTACAGCCCTGTTTGTTTGTTTGTTTGGAATTAACAATGATAGTTATTAAAAATGATATTTGACAAATGAATTAAAAAATTAACATATATATATATTAATAGGATCTTGAGAATTTGAAATCATGCGTGTGTGCAATTTAACTAATAAATTAGTGATTAGATTATTTCCCAGAAAAAGATAAAAATAATGAATTTGTATTGCTCTACGCATCAAACAACATCCAGTAAGAGGCTCATAAGAGTATAGAAGAATTGAAAATTGTATGATTTTATCATATTTACTTGTGAGCGCACGTTATAGTCACAAAAATCAAAAATTAAAAAATCAAATTAAATCATTTTTCCAATGCTATAAAATGGGAATAAGTACAAAGTCTTAAAATGCTAATGTTGATGGAACTTTTGGGATATGTAATTACTATAGGAAGAAGCCCTAAAGCATTTTTATTTGTAGCCACAATAAATTACTTACTTAAGAAATAATTAGATTTAGTTTATTGCAATTTTTTAGTTAAAATCTTATCACAACTTAATGGGCAAGCATTTTGAATGTTTTAATTGTGAGCGTCAAACTTAAAGGGTCTTACATTATAGGCTCAACAATAGGTGAAGAAAAAGTGAAAGAAGAAGAAAACGCAATATGCATATTTATTTGAGGATAGAGGAGGCCATAGTGAGTTATCATGTAGAAAAGAGAAGAAGAAAACAAGTAAGAAGAAACAAATAGAAATTAATTGTTTGATGAGTTGTCTTTCTAACACAAGTTAAAAGACAAACTAGCCCTTATATATTTTGAAAGTTCTACTGATTGGTCAAAGCAGAAAAAGAAGTTGAAAAAGGACAAATAAGGAGAAAAAAGGTCTGAGGAGGGGCAAAAAGCATAACAACCAAACTAGGAATTATATTTTTTTTTCTAATTTAAAGGAAAAAAGGAAGTTGAATGGCCCCTCCTCAACTGTATGTGGCTCCACCACTGACACATAGGTTGATTAAAATTGAAGATTAAATGTTAATTTTCAAAAATGAGCTTCAAATAGCTTCTTCTTTTTATTCTATTTTCCAAAAGAAAATATGATTTGATGTTCGCAATTAATCTTCGATTTTTAACCACCCTATGCATTCAATTCATATGTATTTTAATGCAAATAAACAGACCATACATGTATCGACCTGACTCTGTCAATGATAAATATATGCATATTGGCTATATCAGTGTGATTTAAGAAAAAAAAACTAAAAAAATCCAAAAATGTCTAAAGTTCTAGAAAAATGGAAAGCCTATAATATTTATTGTTTTAGAGATTAATTGTACTCTTTTTATTGTGTATATAGGTCCTTGCACTACTGTAAGATGTTATTTTTTATGCGATAAAGATTTGTTGCAATTTTCTACACTTCAGAGTATGTATATGTATGTGTATATTACTTGCTTTTAAGCACAAGTATCTATAAATTATATGAATCAGTGAAGAAAACCTCCTAAGCACAACTCTTGTCACTTATCATGTGGCTCGCTTAGATGAATGACAATTGATCGATACTAAAATGTGCAACTCTTAACTACAAGACTACGGTGTCATCAAGTAGTAAATGACTAAAGAGTCCGGATTATCGATCTCACGGAGAGAGGACGGAACAAGTAATGAATCAAATTAAATAAAAGTTGAATTAAGATATAGCTAATATAGACAATTGAAGTGAACAATCAAAACTACTAAATTATGTGTAAAAAATGAAATTAAACTAATTGAAATGTGAAACAAAACTAAAATAGCAACTAAACAATACTAACTAACAATGTAGAATATGAGATTAATAAGATCTAGCAAACTACACTAAACTAATGAATGAATGGTGGTGGAAATGGAAGATTTAAGGTGAAAATGTATTGTGAAATGTGTAGGATTTTAAAACAAGTGATGTAAAATGTAGATCTAACAATTTAGAAGTGAAATAACAAATCAAAAAAAGATTAAAATTAACAATAATCAAAATAAGAGATTAGCCAATCCAAAATCCACTAATTATGTAATTAATTCAAACAATGCATATTGTAATTCAACTCCCAAATCTACAATCCAAGCAATCTCTTACCTAATTGGATTGGATGATATATCAATAAAGATCAAAGTAAAAAAAATCAAAAGCCAAGATCAAAGATCATAACTAGCTGCCTTAACAATTAATCATCAAAATCAAGCTACAAAAGATCAAAGATCTCTAGAGCATGCTATGTGAAAGAGCTTAATCCAACTGCAAAGCATCAATTGAGATTATCCAAATATCAATTGTAAAGATAGAGCATGAGAAATGAGAAAGATTAGCAAAATTAGATTTAAAATCTACTAATCATTAAGGCACAAGTAAGGAATTTAAACTAAAACATGCATGTAATTGAACTAATCACATTACTTATCTTCAAAATAAGAGCCTAATCCAAGAGCTTTAGCCACTCAACATCAAGAAAGAGCTCCAATCTTCATTAATTATGTTCAATTACACACTCTCTAGATTAGTTACAAATAAGCTCCTAATTACAATACAAAAGTATAAAGAATGTAACATAAAATTGCTAAAAGACTAATTTCACCAAAAGAGCTCCCTTTCTCTCTACAAATACTTTCCAATTTATAGAAACATTAAGGACATTTAATTGACTTATTTCCTTTCACAATGATTGCTTTAATTTGATTGGTTGCAACAATTTTTCCTTCTAAAAGCTAAAAGCACATGTGCTTTTTGCTTTTTGTGATCTTTTATTTTATTTTGGAGGCTTTTGATTGACTCATATCATTTCACATAGATTTGTACCATGGCAAGTTTTGATTGGTGGAGAGGTTAGAGTTGGATAAAAATATCATTTCATGTTTGAACCCATAACCTCCTTCATACCCACCAAAGCTCTAACAATACACCAATCACTCATTTATATTAGAAAATGACTTCTTTTATGCTTAAAGTCTTCTCTTATTTTGGAATTTTTCAATTTTTCATAAGATTTCTTCACCGAAATTTCTTCATATAACTTTTTTTTTTTTTTATTGAAATCTCATTTTGATGCCTTGGGACACTGGCGGGAAGGTTGGAGTAGTCGCGGGGTCCACCTACACAAGAGAAATTATATAAAAATGTGCTATAAATAATTAGATTTATGCATGATAATCCGATAATCCGTTGATGTGATAGAATGATAAAATCTCTATGTAAGGCAAATGATATGCATATGAGACGCTAATAAAACTCGGACTAATGATGAGTAAAATATGCAATATTTAACACTCATCAACAATCACAGGAGATGGGGCTAAAACCGGGGTTAGGATTGCCTCAATATCAATTCGATTAAATGAACTTAAACCTTTAATGTAGCTTCTAGAAGCTCAATAAAATTTTGATTAGATTCATCAAATAATACTTATGTTTGGATTAGTATCACATTAAAAAATAGCGGAAGTTCAAAATGTGAAGATGCTTGTCCATGGATTAGATCGATCATAGTATAACTTTATGTGTAGAAGAAAAAAAATTACAAACCTTGTTAAATTTTCAAGTATTTTCAATTATTATATATTATAGACGTAGGCATTGATTTTGCAATTGGAGTTTGATTTCGCAATTGATTGAGAAATTGGAGCTCGATTAAGCAATTGATTGAGAAATTGGCTTTCAGATTTAAATTTATTTTAACTAATCTAAAGAGTCCGATTTAGAGAGAAGTTCCTATTATGATTGTATCTCTTTCAAATTTCTCTAAAAAGTCTCCATCCCAAAAAAAAATCTCCTTAATCTATTCAAGTTTTATAAATTTTGAATTTTAATTTGCTTTCTTCCAATGTGATTTTGATGGCTAAGCCTCTTAATTTTGTATCTTATGAGGTATATCTAAAGAGATATACATAACTATACACACCTAATCTCTAACTAATAATCCCCCTAAAATCTCTCTCACATCTTTTCTTCCTTAATTATCTTTTCTACCTACTCTCCTTCATATATCAGACTCTTTATATACCCAAACCGATTAGACATTTGTCAATCATGGAATCTTAATATAGCAACAAATCAATTTCTCTAGAGAACCTCTTAGGTGTATCTGATGTTGGGTTGAAAATTTAAGCCTAGGCCTTAGGTCATGATGCCATAATTCACAATAATCTTGCTTGTGCCGGCATAGGGAAAAAATAGTGTGCAAACTAGCATGAACTTATCTATTACTTGATTGTTTTATTTTACTTTTGTTAAATCCATTGTATTTTCTTCATATTCATAATGCTCATAAGAGAGAACGGCACACAAAATATTCTTTAGTAAGTTGACAAAGGGTCTACTTGAGAAAAAAAGAAAAAGAAGGAATTATTTATACAATGAGTGTAGTATACATTTTTTTTAAATAGTGACCATATAAATAGAATAACAAAATTAATAGAAATAAAATAAAGTTTTCATAAAAATAAAAAAACATCATATCAAAATAAAAAGAGACACCCCATAGAATTAAGTATTGAGTACAAGTTTTAAACGAGCCAACCCTAACCCGACCCGTTTAAATGCAGATTAAGAAAGATTGACCCGCGACCAACCCGTATATTGTACGGGTCGGGTTGGCCTGGATTGGCGGGTCAAAATGACTTTTGCTAGCTCTACAGTCGTTAGTTTCCATTAAGCTCCTAATTTATCTCCATGAATTTAATGAGATAAGGACGAGATTGAAAGGCCCAAACCGTATGTGATTTGAAGTGGGTTGGTGAGGTTTGTGGGGTCCACATGGTCCCTATTAAATTCTTAGATTTAAACCAAACTCTTCTCAATACCATGACTGCTATTAGCTATAATTTTCTTTATGTTGGACATATTTGGTTTATTGTTCATGTGTTCTATATATTTTTTATTATTTGGTGTAATGTTTTTGTGTGATTAGTATTTTAATTATTCTGTATTTATTTTTATAGGTCAAATTTTAATCTTGACTCCAGGGAAAGATTTTAGAGATGTTAGACAGAGAGGGAATCTGATTTTTTTGTTTTTAGTTTTTGAAGAAGTCTTCCGGTTTCTCTCTCAATAAAATATTAAAGTTAAATCTCATGTAGTAAACCCAATCTATTCCTAGTATTTTTTCCTTTTTTAAGTTTAATTTTTTTCTCAACAATACAATTTTTTTCACAATAGCTTCATCCTCGATTCATGTACGATTTAGTTTATGTGTTTTTGTTCATGGTATACTTTAGTTTTTTTTTTTTTTATTCAGTGTAATGATTTTGTGTGTTTAGGATTTTTGTTGTTCTATGTTTATTTCCTGAAACAGGTTTTGCTGCATATGTTATGCTTTTTTATTGTCAAATGTAATGATTTGTGTGATTAAGATTTTCATTGTTCATGTGTTTTATGTCTTATTTATTATTTGGTGTAATGATTATGTGTGGTTAGAATTTCAACGTTCAATCTCATATGCTGAACCTAATCTATTCCAGATACTTTTTTTTCTTTTTTAAGTTTAAGCTTTTTCTTTGCAATACAATTTATTTCTTAGCAGCTTCAAGCCCCCATCCAGGCAAGCTCCATCCAGGTATGATTTAGTTTATTACATTTTTTTCAGGGTACGATTTATTTTATGTTTTTCGTTGTTTTGTGTAATGATTTTGTGTGATTAGGATTTTTTTTTGTTCTTGTGTTTTTCTTCTTTTAAGTTTAAGTTTTTTTTTTTTTTTTTCTATAGCTCCAATTTCCATCCAGGTGTGATTTAGTATATGTTTGTTTTTTTTTTTTTAAGTTACGATTTCGTTTATGTTTTTTCTTTGTTCAGTATTAAGAAAGATCTTACAAATATCTTGCAAAGATATGATAGTTATGACTATCAAAAAAGACTCGCTTTCCTCAAACAGGTTTTTTTTATATTAGTTATGAAATTAAATGTCAATATCATTTGTATTACTAAACAATATTATTATTTAGCATAGTGACTTTTATTATGTAGTTCATTTTATGTTTATAGCAAATTTTTATTGTAATTTTTAGCATCTCAATATATTTTAACTTAATTATTATTTAAATATTATTAATTTTAATATTATAAAATTATTGGCACAGGCACATTTTGCTAGTTATGAATTATATTTGTAGGGATGCAAAATCATGATGGATTCGAACTCAGATCCATCTTCATGGATTAGACCAAAATCTGAATCCGATACGAAATCGATATACTGTATTTGGATCCGGCTTCAAGGATCAAAGCCCAAAATAAGATGTGGAATGCATTAATATTAATAGATAAAAGTATCAAAGTAAATTTTTTGAATATACAGGCGAGACTATTAAATGGTATATTATCAAACATAAGTAGACACCAAATATCAATGTGACTCCAGCTATATAGGGCCTTAAAACCTATAAATAAATATATATATATATATTCCTATTTTTAATATGTCAATGTGGTCATCTTGAATTTAGATCCTCATCTTGGAAATCTAGAATTCAAATGATCCAATTCCTATATACTTGGGTTCAAACCTGAATCCGAGATTTTCTCGATTGTAAAAATAGGTTTCATACCCATATTATTGTCAAGACTTTGGTTGCTTGAATAATCAAACCCCCGTTTGCAGAGAAATGGTCTAGAGCATACCTTTTTTTTATTTATTAATCTTTATGGCGTTACAATGCAGTGTGGGCACACCTAATCACCCATCCACATGTACCTCATGCGGGGAAAACCCAAAACACCAGTTTAGTTTAGTTTATTTTATTTATTTATTTATTTATTTATCGAAGGCGTGAAACTTTTAGATAGATCCTGATTTAATACACAAGTAGGGCCCATTCATATCTTGATAACCACCCAGCCCATCCCCAAGTGGGCCCACAGCAAAAGGCGCGCAAGAACATGTATATAAGTAGTTCACCGAGCTAATCAACAAACTCGATGCGATTGTAAAATGATCAGAAACAAAAAGATGGTCACATACATTCACATGAATGTAGCAGATTCTTCAATTTACATAAACATCAGGAGCAAATCTACAAATCCGCTAAAAGAAATTTCTTTAAGTACAAAAACGTGATACATACATAGAAAATTTGGTGACCCATATAATTTGGTGGATCGAACTTCGACTGGTGATGATTTTAAAACATTGTCATTCCTTCCTCGGCAAGAGAATTAAACATTTTATTCCTCTCTCCAACTGGACACGAGCATATTAAATTAAGTCCAGCATCAAGTAGCTTCTAACGACCTCATGGCCCTTTTGGTTATTAAATATCCAAAACTGGTACTTTTTGACAATATATACCACCCAACCTCCCATTTTGCTCACTGGACTGTATTTTCTCTTGGTGGGTGTTTGCTGTAGTCAAACCATAACTACCCACTAATTGTGTAGAACAAATCACCTATATTGATCTTAAATTAGATTAGATTTGAGCTGTCTATATATTAATGGATGAGCTGAAAATTGAATTGGATTAGGTCAGGATTCACTCAGTTCAGGCGTGATGGGGCCAATTTGACAGCCTCATTAGATGACTTGAAAAAATTCAGATACAAATAACTGTTATATAAGCCAATAGGATTTATCCATGTTTCATATTAGTCATCACCAGCATTGTTCATGTTATATCTTGTTCCATCAGTCTGGAAACATGTGATCACATTTGCCTGATCAAAATATTGAATTCCTGCTTTTCTAAGAATTTTAAGCAAGATCCTTCTATCAAATGGGCTAAATTAATTTGATGGCAAAAAGGCCATCAAATCTCCCTTTTGCTAAGAAATGGCCTTTGATGAGATTCTTCCATCTTAAAACTTCCCAAATTTGGATTCACGGATCATCCTTGGTTAAATCAATGAACACTGGATCCAATGTATAATATTCATTCCAAACAAAGAGAAAAACAAAATGTGGTGGCAGTGGTGCGCACAAATAATTCCTTCCCACATATTTCCCCCACAATATAAGATAATAAAAGGGACTTATATCCCAGCGTTTTCAGGTCAGTTATAATAAATGCACTTTTAAAAGAGTAAAAATAGATCATTATACTTGAAAATAATATCTAAAAACACCATCGATATTCAATTGTATAATATGATTTTACGAACTATTTTAAGAGATTTCATTATGCTATGTAAGGAATTCAAACTCACACACTCTCTCATATGCACATCTACATCTAGCTGAGCATGACTGAGGACTATTGTTTTAACATGTCTTATCTAGTGGATTTGACTTAGCATCGTAGAGAAACATGGATTAGAGTTGAATTATTCATAATTAGATAGGGTTTTATGTTAGAAGCACAATGTAGTCATTTAGTAATTAAAAATAGCATTAAGAAACTAATAATTTCAATAAAAATTAACCAATTTGTTTAGCTAGAAGTTTGAAAATCAAAAGATTTTCTTTTTCTGTATCCCAACTAATTAAGGGAGTTAGGACCCACGAGAGTATCAATATATGCGAGGAGGGAATGCCCGCATTCCATAGGGAAGAGTCACCCACACACGCGGAGAAAGCATACCCAAAGGATTGATACTAAGCAGCTAAGTGGAGGCAGGTCCCCGGCCACTTGGGCAACCCTTCAATCTCAAAATCAAGAAGAGAGTTTTGAAAATGATTAAATGACAAGGATGCACTTTAAAATTGACTCACACGTGAGGGGTTTACATGAAAAAAGAAAACACAGTAGAAAGCGAAAAGTCCTAATCAGACTGCCCGCGCCCACCACACTAAATTCTCACCGTTCCCACACCAAATCACGAACTACAAAAAGTTCATACAGATGCTCAGAAATTTCTTTATCTCAGTCACTACAACGTTTCACCTACAAAAGGAGGAGCCTCTCCTCTCACTCCTTCCCAACCATCTCTCTCTTTCATCTCTTCTTTCATTCTCCAATACCCACAAGGCCACAACAGAATCCTCAAATGGCTTCTTCTTCTTCATCTTCTTCTTCTCTCCTGCTATTGACCCTTCTCTCCCTCTCCTTCCTCACAAACCCATCTCACAGCACCACCACCACCAACTGCTCCTCCCAAACATTCTCAAAAAACAGAATCTTTCAAACCTGCAGCAATCTCCCCCAACTCAATTCCTCCCTCCACTGGACCTACAACCCCTCCAATTCCTCCCTCTCCCTCGCCTTCCAAGCCACCCCTCCCAATCCCAAGGGCTGGATCGCCTGGGCCATCAACCCCACCTCTAAAGGAATGATTGGGTCCCAGTCCCTTATTGCCTTCCATCAACCCAACGGTTCGATGACCGTCCAGACATTCGACATCCAGGCCTATGGCCCAATCAAAGAGTCCCGCATCTCGATCCAGGTCTCGGATCTCGAGGCCGAGTTCTCTGATGGGTTGATGAGGATCTTCGCCACAGTGGGGGTGACGAATAACGCGACGGTGCTGAACCAGGTGTGGCAGGTGGGCGGATCCGTTACGGGTGGTGTGCCCGATAAGCACGATTTCGGGCCGGAGAATTTGAAGGCGATGGGAACGGTTGATCTGCTACAAGGAGAGACGAAGCAGCAGCAGCAGCAGAGTAACGGTACGACGAGCGCTGCAGGGAATCAGAAGCAGCAAAACAGTATTCCTTCTTCTTCTTCTTTGCTGTCTTGTTGCATCTTGTTTTTTTCCATTTTTGTTGGGGTTTTGTGGCTGCTCTCGAGTGTGTAATATCAGTGGAAGAGGGTCTTAGTTGATTTTTCAAAAGGATCAGGGGTCTTTTTGTATTTTGTTATGGGGTTATAGAGACCTGGTTTTTTATTTGTATGGGTTTAGAATACAACATCTAGATTTGTATTTGACTTTGGAATACAAAAAGATTTCTACTCTGTTTGAGAAAGGG
The DNA here is from genome assembly GCA_029852735.1 of Persea americana. Classification (NCBI taxonomy): domain Eukaryota; kingdom Viridiplantae; phylum Streptophyta; class Magnoliopsida; order Laurales; family Lauraceae; genus Persea; species Persea americana. The sequence goes on from CM056810.1 coordinate 92,559,183, forward strand.
ATGGCTTGGTTTTGAGATTATTTCTTGAACTTTGTGTTTTTCTCTAATTTGTCCCGTTTGGATTAGTTCAGGTGCGCGGTGCCATACCGATTTGTAATGTCTTGTAATTTAGGGCAGGTTTGTTGCTTGTTAGAGCCTGGGTCGCTTTTGGATGATGGATGTGTGCTGCGCATAACAACGTTAGCTTGTTTGTTCTGCAAGGTGGCTAGCTCGAAAACCTCGAGTTCATGCGGGCCCACTTAAGATATGTGACCATCATTTGGTGGGGAATTAATTTTATCTGTGCCGTCACATCGTTGTGCAATTTTGAATCAGAGCCATTCAATTAGTCCCATGATGAGTCTGGACTCTGGAAGCATGATAGAGACTCCAAGATTTCCATAATAATAAATAAAAGTTTTGGGGGGAAATGTGCAAATGGAAAGGAAGGTTTGATTGGTTTAGAAGGTTGTCTGTTTGGATTGCTAATCTGAGTTGGGTAAGTTGGCAAATGCTAACAGCTTCTTTGTCGCTTTGTGGGTCTTTCTACCGTTCATAAAGTTGGTGAGGTCATTCGGTTCAGTCAACCAAAATCTTGGATTTTTTTTTTTTAAGGTTTTGTCTCGAAAGGAAGCTTGTTTTTGACCACACGTGCAATATTTTGACAAGATCCAAGCCTCTTATCAGATGGGACTCAACGAAGATCTCAACAGAAATAACCGATTCTTTATGTTACACATTTAATTAAGGTGCTCAACTGTTTCTTCGCATTTGGTCCACTGGATGATTGGTTTATTTTGATAAAGATAATAGATCCCAGGTATGAAACTTGATTTGTATCGCATGGTAATGTTTAAGAGAATACGACCCATTCTTCCCATGGGAGTGATCAAGGATGAATCATCTTAAACTGATGTGGACTACTGTTCATGTATAGGGTATTTATGATAGTAAGTAGAACTTAGGATTAGAATATTGGAAACAGTTGTTTTTGTGTGAGAATTCTGTGGTAGAGAAGACATTGTTTTGTTTTCTGTGCAAGTCGTTATTCCATTGTTTGGTGGTTACACGATTTCTTTGCAAAAAATAATAAGAGGCAGGGTCCTATTGCTTGGTGCAGCATACTTTCCCTGAAAAAAAGGAAAAAAATTATGAAATGATTATCCTCAATCAAAAGGATTTCAATGGGTAACAATGTAGAATTCTCCTCTTTCATAGAAATAGATATAATCAACTAGAATCTTCTTATGACACAAACTTTCCTTTTTATTGGCCATTAAGGCGTGTTTGGATGTATGGTGAATTGAAGTATGGTGAAGCGAAACATCAAATCAAGAGAGAATAAAATATAAGGGGTTATGATGGGGTTTTGTTTTTAGTTATTTGGTATAAAATCTTTTTTACTTTTTGTATAAAAAAGTCGAGTTTTTTTGTCTTTTAGTGGAGAAATGAGGTTGCTTTTTTTATTTTTTTAAAAAAAATTTGGAGGGAGTTTTGAAATTGTGTACTTTTGATATGACCCCTTGCCATTTCTTGTCTGCATTCACTTTACTTTAATTTAACTAGTTAATTGCCAAACACGCCCAAAGGAATGTAGAATTCCCCTTTCTCATAGAAAAATTATGCACAAAGCCCAACTTATTACCCATCCAAAGGGACCACACATGCACAAACCCCCCATAGTCACCAAATCAGATGGATTTGCCTAGGTTTGCACCCAGTGGTTGTGAGTACGAAATTGAACTACCACACTGGGCCTAGAAGGGAATTTTACCCGGCTTTCTCTCTTGAGCCCGTAGGGATTTTTCTAGCCCAAAGGGTCGGAACACCCTGCATTATAAAAAAAAAAAATGCATACATCCCTCATCATCGGGCAAGGGGCTACGAGGACGGTCCTTACAGCGAGAACCGCCTAGTGGAGCCCAACTTATGACCCATCTAAAGGGACCACACATGCACAAACCCCCTAGAGTCACCGAATCCCATAGATTTGTACGAATTCGAATGGACTAGTCCCATGAATTGGGGGTCAATTATTGTTGTTTGATATAAGTCATTGAAATTGTGGTGAAGAGAGCAGGTATTAGATTTACTTCAATTTTTATATCTAGGTTAGCCCCACTCGGGTATTTGGATCTCCCTTTGTCCCATGTTCAGTGGGGTCCCAAGATGGGCCCCACAGGACCAATTCACTCAACCATAAACATAAATATATATAGGGCCCCCACCTTATCTCTCATAGTATGGTGAGAGATGCTCTCATAGGAGCATCTCCCATATATATATACACACTAGTGGAGCCCTGCTCGTGCAATACACGTCCAAGGAACACACTCTCTCAGTATGATAATCTGGAAAAAATAAAGCCATTGAAAAACTCAATATTAACGATCCCAATGGAGAATGACCAGCTTACATATAGTTCATTTTTTTTGGCAAATTAAGTAATTTACAATCACTCATTGTTCTCATGAAATTCAGTAGAAGCTTCAATAGAAAAAAGTAAGAAGAAGATTGAATAACAAGATATATGGAAGGAAACTGACAGAAAAAAGTTGAGAATCAACCTTTTGTGGCCATACATGATTAGGTAAAACACTCATCAATTTCAATATAGATCGATCGTCTGTCCAATTTTTCATTAAAATTTATCTAAAATCTAGCGCCAAATACATATCAAATTTTGAGAAGCAACGAATGACAATAATACCAATACAAGGAAATTTGAATATCATGGAAAGAAACAAGATTGATGTGTCAAGATGAGGGCCAGAGCAACAACTTAAAAAGCTTTCTTGAATTAAGATGATACCGCTACCAAATTTTGAACCATGTACATTTGTGGCACTTCTGTTAGCTTTTTATGTATCATGAATCAGTTCTGTTACATTCTAATTTTGTAGTAAGTGAATTATTGAAACAAATATCATAATTTCAAGCAAAAGAACCAACTACAAAGAGATCTTTAGCCGTGCACTGTCAGGGTGGGCACAAGCACTTTCTTCAAACTTCTTAAGAAAATTTAATGGAAAATTCATTATCCTAACATTATAGTAATGTGGTTGCAATGTTGGACATGAATCAAGTCCAAGAGTAATACTGGTTCGACCTGAGATGATGCCTTGGATGAAGTATGCAAAATCATAACGAAAGATAATTAGCACCCTCAAACACAGTTTAGCACGTAGAATGATAATGAAGGAATGCATGTTGCCAAAATTGCTTAAAACAAAAAAACAGGGGCCCTAAAGCAATCACTTCAAATCAACATAAGAGGGTGGATCTAAAAACATGAGTCGGCATATCAAAATGATGAGTTCCATTGCATCATACTCATAAAAACTTGAAAGGAAAAATAAAATACTTTATCATAATTTAAGAAGTAATAAGACAAGCCATTATTAGTTACTTGCATTGGCTGTTGGTTTGATATATAGCAATAAAATTTAAAAGAAAACCAACTTGCATGAAATGAAGAAATCAAGAAAATGCTTACATGACAAAAATCTGCATACGCTTGCATATTTACAAAAAACTTTCATGACACCGAGATTATCTGGCTACTAAGAAAATGAAGCATCTAAATAGATCTTAAGCCTCTCCACAGTATCTCAGTATTTTTGGCTAGTGCACCCACACATCAATGAAATATCGTCCTCATTTCAACCCACTAATGTCACCCAAGTCCTCATCACTAAGCATGAAAACACCATACTTTCTTAGTAAATGGGATATATATATATATGTCCCAGTGTTAATTTCTTTTTCTAATCTAACACAAGCATACTATTAAACCACATAAAATATTTTTCTATATTTTTTAGAGTGACTATTTGGTTAGATCTACTTGTGCATAGTGTTTTGTATCGATTGCGGATTTCTATTGCACCCTAACATATTTGCTAGCATATTTAGGAATTCATAGTAAAATAAGCTTTGCCGAAAGATTATTAAAGAAGTGAGGGGTGAGAAACAGGTGGTTATGGATGCAAAAAGGACCTTGACCATCGTGGGATTTGAGTTTCAGGGTAGCACTCATCCCTCATTTTTCCTCAAATCAATTCCCATTAAAAGAGAGGTTATTTGATTGTCATTTTTTAATATTCATGTATGATTTTACATTTTAACCACTAATGAAAATCTGAAGCCCTATAACTCTTAGGAACTACATAAACTATTTTCTGTCATTCCTTATAAAGTTTGATGCACTAACATATGTAACATGTTACAATTATTTTTTCTTTTCTTTTTTTCTAGAAAGAGGGGAACGCATTAAAAGATTAAAAAACAATCGTAAATGGGCCAAACCTTCTGCCAAAACCACTAATGTCAAAGATGACATACAAAATAACCAATCCACCAAGCTGGCTAATACAACACAAAAACAACCAAAACAACACAACAAAAAAAAGCCCAACTGGTCACTACCTCCCCTGAATGTTAAAACTCTATTTCATTTCTAACATTGTTGGTCATTTTTGAATATTCAACTTTTCTTCATTTTTAACTGCTTATAAAAATTTAAAGTAAATTTCACTATTTTAGTAACAAAAAAAAAGGCCCAACGTTAAAAAGAGATTGTCTATTGTCACAAAGTTCACTTTGTCGAATGTTGTTGGAGCACTAAATGTTTAAAATGTCACAATTCTATTTCACATATTTCATATCGAGCATTGCAAATTCAATGAAACAAAATACCAACCAACTAGAACAGTACCCAATCATAACTTTTAACGGATCAACAATAAATCACAAAGATTCAAAGCAATCTTTGGCATCTCATATCTTCCTCTAACAAGCATATCGTGTCTTTACAAGCATTGGGATCGAAGTTGAAATTTTCTACATATGAAAATCTCAATTGAAATTCCTCATTTGAGTTCTTGTAGTGAATGTACAAGTTCTTCAAACACAACTCTTTTCATGAACATTTGAGCTAAGTATTTTATCAAAATATAATAATACTAAGTGGGGCCCATAGAAGTATAGAGAAAAAGCATGACAAGTTCTTCAAACACAACTCTTTTCATAAACATTTGAGCTAAGCATTTTATCAAAATATAATAATACTAAGTGGGGCCCACAGAAGTGTAGAGAAAAAGCATGACAAGTTCTTCTACTAAGTGGGCCTATTAATGTGTAGTTTTTTTTTATTATTTATATATAATATAATAATACTAAGTGGGGCCCACAAATGTGTAGAGAAAAAGCATAACAAGTTCTTCTACTAAGTGGTATAATATAATAATACAAACTGGGGCCCACAGATGTGTAGATGTAGAGAAAAAGCTTGACAAGTTGTTCTACTAAGTGGGGCCCACAGATGTGTAGTTCTCTTTTATTATTTATATATATGTAATAATAATACTGAGTGAGGCCCACAGATGTGTAGAGAAAAAGCATGACAAGTTCTTCTCTTTTATTGGGGCCCACAAATGTGTACTTCTCTTTTATTTTATGTGTATATATATAATATAATAATACCAAGTGGGGCTCACAGATGTGTAGAGAAAAAGCATGACACTTTCTTTTTTTTTATAATAAGGGTATAGATATTATACTATTATTATTGTAATATAATAATATATTATTATTATATTATTTTATAATATTTAGGGGGGGGGCCCACAAAGGTGTAGTAAAAAAATATGCAACTTCTCTTCTCTTTTATAATAAGGGTATAGATATTATATTATTATTATTATAATATAATAATGATATATTATTATATTATATTATAATATTTGGGGGTGGGCCCCACAATTGTGTAGTGAAAAAGTTGTAATTTCTCATAATAATATATTATTATATTATATTATAATATTTGGGGGTGAGCCCCACAATGGTGTAGTGAAAAAGTTGCAATTTCTCATAATAATATATTATTATATTATATTATAATATTTGGGGGTGGGCCTCACAATGGTGTAGTAAAAAAGTTTTCTATATCTCCTCTTTTATAATAGTAGATATAGGAGAATATTTATGTGCAACCAACCTCACCATAGGGTGAGAGACACTTTCACAATTGAAAATTTTCATATGCAAAAAATGAAAAGTCATATATTGTCATATGCATAAAAGGAATATTCGTGTGTAAAAAGGGAAAGTGCCATCACCCTATGGTGAGGGATGAATTGCATTTATTTAGTGGAGTTATTTACAATTAATTATAGGCCTAGATTCCACATGAGATGTGGGGTCACAGTGTCTCAGTTGGATACTGCTTTTTATGGAATCCCTAGTGGTCCCCACGCTAGCCTAATATTACATCATTACTAATTCTACTTGAATTCAAAAGGAAAGGAATTAGAAATTTACTATTTCTTTTGGAAGTGAGACTTCTAATAGTGGTAATAGTGGAAAAAAAAGGTTACTAATTATTGTAGAAGTGAGGTTTCTATTGAGAGGAGGTTGCCTAGGGATGTTAAAGGGATTCAAAGGGGCTGGACGTCTATACCTTGGAATTCACGCCCAGCCCCCTTTTGTGCAAGAGTTGCACTCCTGTCATCTCTTCTCTCTTCTAGTTTCTTTTCTGGGTTTTTCCCAAAAAGTTCTAGTTGGTTTTTCTCTTGGAGATCCCACCTATCTTCTTGAGAATAGAGATCTGATTCGGGTCATAGCTTGGAAGGCTAAGAGGTCTTGGATATTCTGATTCGCTTTGAGAAAGAGATCAGCAGCTCTATTAGAGCACCACCAAGCTTCTAAGGTAAACATCTATATCCTTGCATGTTGTAGAATTTCGTAGTTGCTTGTTAGGTGCTGTTTATATCTTCTAGAGATAGAATTTATTACTGTACATGATAAGGAGAAAGAGGCCATAGATCCTGAATTGGGTTTTGAAGTCTTATGGATACTTGATCTCTGCGTTAAGTGGGTCAAAAGTTTTTGTAAAAATATCAACAAGGCCCACCTACTTCCAATAATTTTTTAATGTTATTAACAAGTTTTGCAGAGAATGTAATATGTGGCCTTGTTGGATTTTGACTTTGTTAAGTCAAACAAATGAAGTATTCCGCAGTTATTATAAATTGTATATGTAACAAGATCATCCGGCTATGTACCTTCTTTCCTGTTGAATTTCTCTGATAGGTAGCTTCATGGATGTTTCAATTCATGAAATTTTCAACCATCATCTTCCATTTCTTTAAGATGAATGGTCCTATGGACGTGGGATCCACCAGAAGTCATGTTGGCGGTTGTATAAGAGTCCCTCACCACGGTTTTCATATGCTTTTAGTATCACCCTGATTGTATAATCAGGGAGTCGAGAGCCTTTGAGCCTCTGGACTGTATGTGATTGCATGCCTATAGCTCAACGGAATGCATCAAGCGTTTCATATAAGGCGGCATGAAAATGTGTTAAGTGGGTGTTGTACAATTCATCTTTCGGGTACCTAATCCACTGGGAGTTAGCAAAAGAGAGAACATCCATTTGTTCAGCCCCATACTAGATTCTGCAAAGAACACACAAAAAATATTCCATGGCAGAGTTGCACCATCAATCCAACCTCATGGATGTGAACCTGTGCATTGTTGTACATAGTAATAGCTTGTAGAAAGAAAATTGAAGTAAAGCTTGTATGTTAAGCCACATCGATGGTCACTGTACAAACCAACCAGAAAGCAAATAAGAGACTCAGTGGAACAAGAAAAAAAAATCCAGGAACACGCCTCAAAAATGAAAGGAAAAAAGGGCTAAATCATAAACTCACAAGAGAGAAAAAGAAAATAAATATCTGCAATATTTCATTCCACGATCTCTCTTCTCAATAATCTGACATTTATTGTGAGAAATAGACTCGCTAGTGGTGGAGTTTATGTGGAATCGAATGAGAAAGGGCTCGAAATAGGGAAAAAGCTTTTAGTTCTCTCGTTTTTATCGACACCAAAATAGATTTGATGAATCGATGTTGTTCTTCTATATTTTGTATCAGCTTTGGAAAGATCGAAAATAGAAGAAGCGAGGCTTTTTGGCTCCACCACCAAGCATGCAAGCAAGCGGAGGAGGCAGAGACTGGATTCACATGAGGATCCGGGAAAGGGGGTGAGGGCACTGCCACGGGAGATGAGAGCTTATTTGGAAATTTGCAAATATGAGAATTACTCACTGCTCCTGAAATGAGGATTCCCAGCCAATAGGGGTGGAACCAAAGCCGCTGGGGTACAACCCCCCACCCCCGCCCCGCCACATGCACAGAACCCTAAAAAGAAAATTTTATCAGAAAACCCCTCCCCCAAAGAGATGTTTTTATTACATAATGGCCCTCCAAGTAAAATTTCTTCATTCCATGAGGATTTGTACAGCTGAATATTTTCACCGATATCAATCTGTATGATACATATAGCTGAGGAAAAACTGGTTTCAATGTAGAAAATATGCAAGAGCGAGTATTTTTAAGTCCTGTGTAAGGGGAAGGGGGTTTGGGCTTGAGAATTCCTCCAATATTAGTCCAAATCCTCGAGGATTCCCAATAGCTAAACATGGGTTTTTTGCGAGTTTCTGGAAAGCCAAATCCTTCCCCTACATGAAATAGCAGACAATCAAATAATCTTCTTTTTCAGTAAAAAAGATGTTACAACTTGATATGCCTCATGGGACGGGAAAATAACACTTGTTTTCTTCATAGCGCGTGCCTCTTGCATAAGTGTGTAAATGGGATGTGTAAATCTTAGCATCTATTGAGATGCATAAATTTAAGTTCGAAAACGGATTTATTTTCACACCATTTTTTACACCTTATTTATATATGTGATGTGTAAATGAGTGCGATAAAATGTAAGTGTGCATAACCATTATACATGTTCTTTCTTTACAAATCTATATTAGAGGTTCCACACATAATCTCAACTTTCCACATCAAATTTTACTTCCAAACGCCAACAAAGGCCATTTCGCGAAGCCCTTGAATTTAATCCAAGTCCTAAACAGGTCAGTTTCAATGACCACGTATGGAGTGCGACCACATCTCTGATCTCTCCATACCCAGTTCTATTTAATTTTTCATGATCCATATCTCAGTCCAAATTGGATCCGAATACATATATATATATATATATATATATTCAACCCTTGCCAAAGAGAAGTCATCAACGCCAAAATCTGCCCACTAAATTTCAATTCGAGTACGGATCTGGGGACTCAAGTCTAGATCCAAGTTCTAACTAAGATTGAATGGGCATTTAAAGGACTGACTGGTCCAACAGCTTGATTCAGGCCCATTTACGGCCTTAAATTTAAGCAGCCTGAAGTGGAGGCAGGAGGGCCCATTAAACTCTTGCTCAGGCCCAGCGTTTGGTAAGACTACTAATAGCCTTGTTCATAAGAGGTGGTCTCTCCTCATGGAGTAATCAGAGCTGGCCGTGGGCCGGGACAGCTGGGCCCAAATAGCCCAGCTGGATCGTTTTAAGTTCTGTTTTTAACTATGGGCTCGGAAGGGGCCCATTCTCTAGTCCAATGGCTAAATTGGTGGCCCTTGGCATTTGTTTGGTCACATGTTGATTCCAGCCTGATATTCTTTAAAGAGAAAGGCACATAAAATTTTACAAATCGGCTACACCCAATTTTACCATAAGGCCCGCAGGAAGGATTTGGACTTGCATATTAGACTTGACAATAAGCTTTCACTGCTTCTGACAGGCCCATGACCGGCCTAACAGCAATCCACTCTTAAACTCTATATCTGGGTAGAGGAATAAACTAAAGAGCTAGGTTCATTACTTGAATTGTGGGAAAATGCTAGTGGGCCTAACTGGGGTTTAATTGAAATCTGGTCACTGCCATTTTATTAATTAGGTCTGTTCCACACCTCAAGGTTGTGGAGACTTGCCCATTCAATCATAGGATGGACCAGATAGACAAATGGCCCGGAAGCCCATTTCACACTTCAATTTTTGCATTCAGCTTTCCATTCAACCCAAAAGCGAGGATGATCCAAAGTATACTGCAAATGAAATTTCTCAGAAGGCCCAGGCCAAGTCCAAGGTTTTAGTTTATCATGTAATCATCATCATCAAAGCATTCTTGAATCAATCTTGATCAATAATTGGAGACTTTCTATCATAGACACCATCAAATGCATTCTTAAGTTATACTCTTGCACAGAACCCTCTCTATTGCTTCTTTTTTGTTTGTCTGGACTTTGGACTGGCATAAGAGAAAATTATGAAACACGGTGGAGTTGTTCTTTCTTCCATCTAGGGTCCTAATTTTAAGTGCATTTTTTCAGCCTGGTGAAACAGCAGTCCAGCTCAGGTCCATCAATTGAACTAACAGATAAGTTCCATTGTGTTATCTATGTCACGCCAAGCTGGGCCTTGTGAGTGGTCGTAATGGATCAGGGTGACCCATTATGTACTCAACCCTGACCAAGCCCAAACTGAGCTGACCACTGTCCAGGTAGAAAATGAAAATGTCTCCTCGATCCCCGAAAAAGAGAATGATCTGAATTCGGAAAAAACAAGCCAGGCACGGGTCCATTAATACGTAAAATTGTAGAATCGGGATCCTTTGAGTGGCCTTACGTATGGTGACTTTGAGTGGACCATTCAGGGTCTGCCACATCACCGCGGGCAGCCCTTGCCCGGATGCATGGCAGGATGCCCGTGGTGATGTGGCGGACCGTGAAGTTTTCCCGCACCAGATTTGGACGCAAAATTGTTTTACTCACAGTTATATAAAAAGGCCAATATCACTCTGGGACCAACTCCCAATGGAGTCGGGATCCTTTGTCACAGGTATTTTACGAGAATCGTGTAACACTTTTCTGAAACTCCATCATCGGGCCCACATAAAAATCATCCGGACCGTTCAAGGTGAATGTTTGCTCCTCCAATCATATATATTCTCAAGTTTCAACTCAAAAGAAGTGGGCCCCACCAGACGATTAAGCACCATGATCAAAACGTAACTAGGTGCTAGGATTGTATTAGACCACGTGACTGAGAGTAGCAATGTTATATTAGCACCTAGTCATGTTTCCATTATGGTGCTCAATCCTAAGGTTAAATCCACTCCCTTTGAAATGAAACCCAAAGATAAATAGAGTTGCGGATGAGACTCATCTTCAACGCCCAGGATTATCTTTATGTGAGCTCTGCAAAAGAGTTTTAGAAAAGTGTTAAACGATTACTACAAGTGTTCTTGGGCAGGGCAGGGTTGGGGTATATCCAAGTCTGACTTTACAAACATAGGCCCGGCCCGGGCCAAGCTCACCCATGTAGTCAATTAGCCGGGCCGGGCCGGGCCATATCAGGCTTTCTGCCACTACATTACATGCCCTCATCAGACAGCTAGGTTTGGCTTTGGGCCTTTTATCACTTATTATTATTTGAAGCTGTGGACAGTGGGCCCGGATGGTTACAAAGGCTGATCAAATGTAGACCCCACTGTAAGCGGAACATAAAGAAGAAAGTGGGCCCGATCGCTGCCTGGAAGCAATGACGGATGGGGGTCGTGGTTTGTCAACCGTACATCATCACCTGATCTGACCTTCGCTGATGCTGACGTTATCAGCCGCAATCAATGCACGACATCCGTAGCTTACACGGAATGACTTGCCAGAGCTCTCAATCCGATAACGATTGATCACGACACGAGCACCAACATTCACCCACAACATCCTAGCCATTCATCAAGATGGCCCACCGATAAACATCCCAAGTCATAAAATTGGATTTGGACCGTCCAAGCACATGTGAGGCACGTGTGATGGCTCATTAATGAGGTGGGCCACTCCCGGGTGCGTCCCACTCGAAAAAATAAAGACAAGTGCCCCTGGAATTCGGGCAGATGTCTCCCGGGAAAAAAAGTTCATAGGTGGAGCTTTGCTATTTGACTATTTGGACTCGATTGACCGGTATAGACGACGTCATTTTGGCGTCATGCTTACGTTGAAAACAAGAAGGGGCAGGATGACGTATGGAGTGATTAAAAACCCTTGAGCTTGATTTTGAAAGGTAAGTCTCTGATTGCATGGGCCCGCCTTGATAGATACTAGTAGAGGGTTAGTGACACATTAGAGGGTTTGGCTTTGTATCAAGCTTATTGAGTCATCTTAGACCTTGATGTTTTTCTTTTTGCTTGGAACCTTAGACCTTGATTTAGTACCTGAAAGTTCTAACATTTCATAAAATCAGAGCCCTTTCCACTTGTTCATGTTTATTGGGATTTTGCTCGTACATATGCCTTTATATTTAAAATTTGCTTCAGGACAGATGAAGTTTAAATATTTCTTGCTTTGCTGATTCATATAAAATGGTGTGATATCGTGCGGTCTTGGATATCGTATAGGGCAACAATACGTGTGTTATTGCACCGTCGTAGGATATTACACAGTTCGACTATGCACTATCGAATGACCTGCATATCACCCGAAAGGTTTTCTATAAAATACTTAAACTTCGATGGTTCATAGGAAAATGTCTGTTGTACGGGCAATATCCCAATGAACTTATCAGTTATGTGATGAAAAACCATGAAATGAATAATATAAGTGAAAAAAACAATGCACTCTATTTTCCTACCACTTGTTTTATGGACTTAGATCACACCTTTAGTAATATTTGATTGACTTGACTTTTTTGCTTTGGATTAAACTAAAAAACCATAATGCATTCGATAGAGGAAGTGGGTTTTATAAACTCGATCTATCATGTGTTTCATTTAAAATAAGCACTAGAGAGCAAGGATGGATTCATGAAATTCAACTTGCGGGCTTTATATAAAAAAAAAAATAATGGAGGAAGGGACAAATGTAAAAATACACATTAATTCTCAAAACATGTAAGTGACTTTCAATAATCTTTAACTGTTTTCAGGTATGCGTGGGGGCTTGAGCCCCATGACCCTGGATCCGCCTGTGCTAGAAAGTGCCATACTGTATAAAAGCAATAGAGGATACAGTTCCAAAATTAAGACTAATAGAATATACAATTTATCATATTTAAAGCGAGAAAAAAAAAAAGAATGAATCAGGAATGAAGGAAGTGGTTTCAAATGATCACCATAGACCATCTGTATGAAAACATCCATTGAATAAACAAAGTTAGCCATTTTATATGGTGGGCAGGTATGTATTTTCAAATAAAAGCTTTGTTGGCCATTTTATTTGGTGGGACAGGTATGTATTTTCAAATAAAAGCTATGTTGAGCCTGACTGATAGAGAAAATCCGAAAAGAACTCCACAACGTCTGCAAGGGGGTCTACATGTCCGCATGGGGAGACGTAGTAGAGAAGGCAGAATTATATAGCAATTTTCGTTAGCGACAAGGAGATTAAGGTGGAATTTTGTCCAAGGTAGTCAAATGATCGTCTTATAGTTGAATTCCCATTTGTTCATCGTATCTTTGCATAATCATGAATGGTCTTACACTGTCTCCGATACGATATAAACATTTGGCAAGTGCCAACAACTCTACCATTCAGAGGATGATTTCGGATTCTCAGGCCAGCTCTAAGTCCATTCTAGTTAAAATGTTACTAGCACGGCCCTTCTAAGCACAAGCATATTTACTAATAAAAATTACAACAACATATATTAAAGTTGGTGGAAAGGAAAGAGGAGTATATGTAGAGTAAGTGTATATGAGATTTGGGATCGTAATAAAGCCATTGAAAAGAGAACAGTGAAAAGTGGGAAGAAGTAGAGTGGTTGCATATGAAAGTGGGGGGAAAATGTAGACTAGTTATAGAGAAGGGATATAACTCTAAATCAAAATCAGTAGTTACGGTTAAAATTAGTTTTAAAGTGCTTGGCTTTAATATATTACAATCTGAGCTCACATTTAAAACTCAAAATGCTAAAATCAATTTCTCACCGTGAATTATCATGGAGTAAGTTTTTGCTCTAATCAAAATTATGTCCATCATTGAGATTAGAGAGAAAAAAAAAACATGATCATTAAAAAGAGAATCAAATTGTATGTTTTTCATATTATTATTTTGATGGTGAAAATAACTTTGATTGGAGTATATATTTTAATAATACAAACTTAAATGTGGATTCAATTGATGGATTTATAATTATTACTTACATCTTCCGGTTTTCATCAAAATTTGGTTTGAGGTTTTCTAATAGTAATTTGGGCTTGGGTTGAAGTATTATATCAACCTAACCCTTTTTAATGCACACACTTTGGTGTTGATCGATCACATGGACAGTTGAGATGAAAGTGGCCAAAATCAGATGGTTGACATCATCTGAACTATGTCATAATGAGGACTATATTTTAACGGTTTAGATTGTCAGATTTTGGAAGTGACGGACCCAAGATTTTCATTTGTTGGGGCGGTTCTTAACAGGTGGTTGGATTTCAAGGAAACTCAAGATTTTTATGTGAATTTTGAGGGCGGACCCAATTCAGACGGGGGTGACTGCTCCCACCATATATGTGGTATGCCCCAGTTTGTCCCTGATTTGTTTATGGGGAAGGGAGGTTCTCACCATCTGAGCTACTTTGATTGGCTATCTTCGTGTTTCATTTACCGTCATATATTTTTGATATGTGATGTGGATGGGGTCTTCTTAATTGCTGCAGCCGACCAGGATAATTTATCATCAGGCGGAAAGTTGTGCGGTTAAAGGTTCTCGGGAGGCTTCTTCTGGAGTTCTATTTTATTAGTGGTTTCATAGTGTTTAGCCTTTTGTAATCTTTAGGTGTTAGATAGTCATATCTGTACTTAGGTAATTGTCTGGTGTGCTTGTGTTAGGTTTGTTCATGTGATTTTTTATTTTTTATTTTTTTGTCAATGCAAGTTTCCTTTTCGACAAAATAAAACAAAATAAAATAAATAACTTGCTATTGTTGCATATCAATCCAGAGAGTACTTTTGGGTTTCATTGATTTATAAAAATACCAAATATTGGGCCCCATTAAGATGATCCTAATCCTTATTTCTTGGTTTTAGACATTTAATGATTATGTAACATGGTAGCTGGAGTGAAACATTGGAGTAGGTGAAAATGAAAATAAATAAGAATGGTAATAAGGGCCTCAACATTATTTGCTTCCTTAATTTAACTCTTGTCAATTAGTTGGTGGGGCCAAAACATCAATAAGTTAATTAGCAAAGTTGGATCAAGAATAAAACAAAATTTCCTCCTACAGGACTCTACCCAAGGGGTGATACGAAAATCTTCTATCTCCAATATCCTCTAATTAAAGACACTCACCAAACCAAAACACCAATAAGTTAATTAGCAAGTTGGATCAAGAATAAAACAAAATTTCCTACTACAGGACTCTTCCCAAGGGGTAAGTCTTCTATCTCCAGTATCCTCTAATTAAAGACACTCACCAAAAATCCTGCATGACAGCCATATGAGACTTCTGTGTGAGAAAATCTCTCCAATAAAAAATGAAGTACTCCAATATTTTGTTGTTTATTGACTTTCATTTTGCTGATTTTAAAGTTTACCAAAATCTAGATACTTTCATTGTTTCATCTTGGTGCCCCTCCTAAAATTTCAAACCAACCCTGCCCCCCTCCCTACCCCACCCAAAACCACAATATGGTTTATGTCATGGTTCCGGCCGTGTTTATGGATCCCAATGGTCTCCTAATTCTCTCTAACCTTTTATTATTTTGCAATAAATCTTTTTCTTATTTTTGGTCATCCATTTAATTTTGTTTCCGCTCTACAAGCCTTCTAATATGAAATAACATAGAGGGTCTGTTTTTCTTTTACTGCATGCAGTTTGAGAAAAAAAGTAGGACTTTACTTGAATGTAAAAGATATTATCGTACTTGTTTGAATGCATTATTTCCACATGAATAAACAATATTGAACGATTTGAGGGTAAAGCTTTCATATATTTAAGAATACATAAAAGATTTAGGACATGAAACTAATCATCTAGTTGTTTGACGTTTAATAAGAATTTGGAGCTTATAGGAGTTGGAAAAATAAAAGGTGTTACATCTTTAGCTAAGGAGGGATAAAATGTTTTTAGATCTTTTTAGGTGTGAGAATTTTTAAAATAAAATGACTTTATTTACACACAATTTTTACCCTATGCATAAATAAGTATAAATAAAAGTTGACTTACATGTAAATGATTGCAAACAAATGACTCTAAATTCTTCTTATTTGAAAGCAAAATTTTCATAAATAAGAGAGAGAGAGAGTCATCAGTATGATGTGGGCTGTCTATATCGAAACTGGGAGCACTCTGAGAAAATGGTTAGTGTATGAATGGGCATGGTTCTAGCCACTGGCTCTCATGGATGGACATGGCTCCAGCCGCCGGCTGTTCCGGCTCCACTAGATGACTCGATAAGATGAATGAAGAAGAGGTGGCTAAGGGTTAGTGTTGAGGCTGAGCCAACTTGGATACATGAATCGAAATGGCACTATACACCTGCCCCAGATTGAAAACGTGGAATGCACCATGGGTTACTTTATGCAGGAGCAAGAGCCAATAGAAAGGGGATTAGTGCCTATGCAAATGCACGCGAAAT
The DNA here is from genome assembly GCA_029852735.1 of Persea americana. Lineage (NCBI taxonomy): Eukaryota > Viridiplantae > Streptophyta > Magnoliopsida > Laurales > Lauraceae > Persea > Persea americana. The sequence goes on from CM056810.1 coordinate 92,575,625, forward strand.
GTTGCACTCACTGCCATGTGGTTGTTAAGGGACCACCGTTTTCGAAAACTAAATGGAAGAGCTATGGAGTGCTATGCAAGTCAATATGAAGTGTTTAAATCATTTAGTATAGTAGAAAATGAAGTGTCAAATGTGAGATTTCTTGAAAATGTGAAATACTTTGAACTAGCTACATTATCTTTCAAGTTTCAAAGATATCCAAGAAGAGTGAGCTGAGCAACCCTAGCGATTGTATTGATAAAAGATAAATAAACAACATCCTAGGTAAAGAACCGTATCAACTCAGTACCCGATTAACTGACTTTTAGTCATCAAATTATAGCTTAGCTGGTAAGAAAATTGGGTGTATACGCTAAACCGTGTGAGCTCAACTCCTTAATGCAAAAAAAAAAAAAAAAAAAAAAAAAAAAAACGAACTAACTAATTAGATTTTAAGAGAATTCATAGGAAAATCCCTCCAAGTAAGGATGCTCCCATGCACATGTATTGAAGTTGCATTTTATGAATGCCAATTACTTCATCCCCTTTATTGACAACTTTTTTAAAAAAAGTCATATAAAAGGCCCCACCTATAATCAATTTGCCCCCTTCATACACATTAAGTACCCTAGTTTGGACTGATCCTAATTTGTCATTGATCTGGACATTATTTACCATGAATTTATCACAATATATTATAGAATGCATGGCCATTATGCTTTGAAGACCTAAACAAAGGCCTATGATCATTTTAAAGGCTTGATATTGCATATTTCGTATTCCATGTGCAAATTTATGCATTGTCATGTCTATCTTAATTTCCATGCATCTTAGTGTGTATCTTTTAAAGAAAAAAAATCTCACCAGTGTTTTCTTGTCTAGAAAAATGAAGGTTACCATTGTTTTGGGTACCAGCTAAGGTGGCTGAATCCTCCAAAGATCCAAACCCCACCACAAGCTGGGTAGAGGACTGCCTAACACGCTGGGAGGCATTTCTAGTAAGGAATTCAGTTTGTTGGGAATTTCTGACAAGATGTGACATATTGTCCCATGGACAGTTCAAATGTCCTGTTTATTGAAAGAATTCAGAGTTTCAAACCACATGAAAATGCACTTTTAGCCTTTTAAATTCTTAAAATTCAAGTATTCCAAATGCTGGAGGGTTGAGCATTTGAAGGTTGAGCATTTGAAGTTTTACTTTGGAGAGAGGGCAATACTTAGAATGAGAATTCTTCTAGACAAGACTTCTCACATTTCTTCCAAACAAACAGGCCCTAAGAATTGGAGGTGACCTAGTCACATGGCTAATCCTTTATTCTCAACTAGGAGCTACCATGGAAAAATGTGGAGGGATGAGGTCACAGTGGAACTTTTAGAGTCATTTATTCTGAATAATTATGAGTGAATTAAGGAGATTCCACTGTGCCTCAGGTTGTAGAGGATAGGGACTCGTTTTTTAAATAATTAGAAGTCTTTAACCCGCCAAACGGGAATCTTTTAGAAAGTGATAACTTAATTTGAAATAAAGTACTGTTGAGTGAACTAGCAAGGCGTCTTCACAAGACTTGGAACTTTTGTGGTCAAGAGAAGAGTGAACTTGATGGGTACATGCCTACCGACAATCCATAATAGACATCGAACCATAAAATAGATGGCTATCATCCTTGGAAGGCCACTGATGAGAGTCCTTAGAGGGCCATTCAGCTGATTTGATCGGTCACCACGCTGGTTGAATATGGCAAATTATCACTATTGCCTTTTGTTGATTGAATTGGGCTGGATTTGGCCTAAAGTCTAAACTCTGAGTGGAATTTGGGGCGAGCTTGGGCTTTGGTCTCAAATATCCAAACTGAGTCCGGGTACTTGAATTACATATATTATACTGAAAACACACACACACATGACATTTGCCTTGGTCTCAGTTTACCTATAAAGATAATGAATTTTACAGGGAAATCTTTTAAATTGCCCTTGTGATATGGCTAGTATCTGAAAAGGACTCAATGAATTGTTAAAATAAAAAATGTGCCCTAAGTTTTTTTTTTTTTTTCCTTCATAAAGGTTCTTGCCATTAACTTATAGCAACAATGTAAGAAACATGCGTGGTCTACACCTACAATCTTCTATAGCCTCGTTCATCTTTTATTAACTAGCCTATTTTAGGGTTGGGTTTTAATCAACCTTAACATCTTCCATTTCTCTTTTTTAACATCTTCATTTCTCTGTACCTTTAAAACATATTAGTTATTCATCTTCATCTCCCTAGTGCATGCCAACAACATGTTGGGTTCAGCTTGTCCTTGTATCCTTTTGTTTCTGTCTTCTTCACTTCCTTTATTTTTATTTCACTGGAAGATGAGGGCAGAATGTATTTGGGTAAAAACTGAAATCCTTAAAAATCGCATTTGACAATCAAATCTTCAAGATTCCTCACTTATTTTTCATGAAATTGCAAAATTTTTATGTTTGGCAATGGTAAATCTCCAAGGATTTCAGCTAGGACAACCCGTAAATGTGGTATGGATATTGTCATTTTTACAAATTTATGTATGACACCACTTTATCTTTTCATATATATATCTATATATGAATATATCAATGTAAAATCCTTAACTATATAAATCATTATCCTTACTCCAGGCGCACTGAGAAATCTTCACACCTGTGGATTCCAGATGGATTCTCAGACCATATTATATTATTGCCAGCTGCTGGCAGAGTTCAAATAGTTTGAAATAAATGCCATAATGAGAGCACCACTTGCATGCCATACAAATTTATTGTAATGCTTTCTATTCTATACAGTAAACACACTCATATGGGTGTGTCACCTTTTGTCCTGCATTTAAATTTGAAACTGGCGCTTTGATGCAGACCTAGATCTATTTCCGAGATAAAATGTGTTCCATGGAATGATGGATTTTGATCCAAAGCCAACCACACTTTCCATCCCTAATTATTCTCAACAGGGCGCTTGATCTGGTGATCCAAATGGTTAATCAGTTAAACCAGTTATATTTGGTGGGTGCCTCCCACTGTAACCTATCCAAATTGGGACCACCAAAAAAACAAACACAATTGGTGAATCATGGACGGCCAGGATACTGTACACCCACCATGCATTGGTTATAGGTAATTTCCAGACAGAGGACAACCTACTCTGTTCTTTTTTTTTTTTTTTTGGGGTAGAAACATCTGGTTGATGTTACTCTGCCTTGTTATAGACAACTAGACAACTAACTTTCTAATTTTACCATCCCAAACATTCATGGCTCCGATTCCCACATAATTGTACGCCTGGTGTGGTTTATCAACCATGTATTTACACTGTGGGGCCCACCATGCTGGTTACATTAATGGAATCTCGCCACGTGGAAGGGAGAGTTGCAACCATCAATACCGGTTCAGTTCCACGCCTTCTGTAGTCTGTACTGTAGAATAACATATCGTTTCGTTAGTTCGTTACATATCCCTAATTTCGTGAGACAAACCAGTGTAAAGTTTGTAACCACGACAACGGCATTGCTCATTATCCATTCCAGCTAACATAGGCAGTCAACGGCTCAGATTAGTGTAGAGAATGAAACTCGGCGCGAAATGACATGTGTACGGTTCAGATTCTGTAATGGAAGACGCGTCACGGCAAATTATATCCAGCTTGGCACACTGCCGAATGGCCAGCGCACCACCCAGAACGAAGGTGGGTCTGAGGCCAGGTACTCACTTCTATTGGGCCCCACTTTGCAGTGGTCCAATCATTTGAATCTATTTTGAAACTGAGTGGTGTGAAACGCAGCTGACCACTTGATATTTTTAACCCTGCCGTCTCCCATAAGGCGAGCGAAATGCCTGGATGGCAACTGTGGGCCTACTTCATGATAATTCGGAAGATGTTGGTCCCATCTTATTAAGATTGGAAACATGAGATTAAGACATAAAATCAATAACACGCGGTATTCTTTCAATCACATTATCATTTATATACTCAATCTTACGTGAGAACCAACCAGGACGAGGATTATCATAAATGAGTCCCACAATAGAATTCACGGCTACCCCTTCTATGGAAGCGCATCCTGCTGACCACTTGATTTTAGCAGTGTGTGCCCCACCATCGGACGATCACAATCCGATCAATCATTCTCAATAATCCAATGGAAAGTACCACTCTGATTAGATCAAATCTGCCCCACATTATATATACCTTTTGAAAGGGAACCATATCATATGACCCAGATGCAACACACAAAGGTGGGCCCTACGTAAGCTTAATTCATATGCAAGTTCCGTCCATCTTGCGAATCCCAGCTATCATTCCTCAGACAACCAAACGGGAAAAAGCTGTACTGGCCCCAAACAACGAACGATCTAGATCATGATCCATGAATAGGTAGGCCCCACCTGGCCTCAAACTAAATTTGGATGCCCTTTCTGTCCAAGCACTTGTATATCTTCCCTCTTCCCCCATTCAGCCCCAAAAAAAAAAAAAAAAACCACCACCACCTATCTTTCTCTGTCTCCTTCTGCTTCTGCTTCTTCTCCTCTAATGGCTTCTTCTGCAACTTCTCTAAGCTTTCTAACACTGTTGTTAGTGTTCTTCTCTATTTCTCTCCTAACAGAGCCTGCAAATGGCGCGACCTGCTCTTCCCAGACTTTCTCAAACAATAAGCTCTTTGATTTCTGCAACGATCTACCCCATCTCGAATCCTACCTCCACTGGACTTACAATTCCTCCAAACCCTCTCTCTCCATCGCATTCGTCGCCCCTCCGGCCAAATCCACCGGCTGGGTAGCCTGGGCCATCAACCCCACCTCCACCGGCATGGCCGGATCCCAGTCCCTCATCGCCTTCCACCACTCCAACGGCTCTCTCATCGTCAGAACCTTCAACATCACCAGCTACGGCCCCATCTCGCCCTCCCCCATCGCCTTCGACGTCTCTGACTCCTCGGCCGAGTACTCCGACGGCGTGATGAGGATATTCGCGACGTTGGCTCTGCCGGTTGGGACGACGAAGGTGAACCAGGTGTGGCAGGTGGGTAGCTCTGTCACGGACAATGTTCCTGATAAGCATGCGTTTCAAGCGGATAATCTGAATTCAAAGGGGACGTTGGATTTGCTGAAAGGGGAGAGCACCACTACTGGTGGGGGTTCTTCACTTAGAAAGAAGAATGTGAGTATGGATTGTTTTTTCTCCCCTTAATCTGTTGTGTTTCTGGGTTTCTGGGGCTGTCTTGGTTTTTGTGATTTTTTAGATGTTTAAGTTTGGTTTGGGTGCAAAAGCTGCGATATATTGCAATATTGCAAAGTTTCTGCTCGCAGCTGGATTTCTATGCTGGGAGATATATTTCATAATGATGCAATTTTGTTTGAAAAACATTGGGGTTTTAATGTATTTCACTGTTCTGAGTGTGAATTCTCCTCCCACTATATGTTTTTCATAATCTATTCTGTTTTTGGTATTTTGGGGTTCTTCTCTTGGGTTTTTGTCATTTTTGAGTTTCCACTTTTTGTTTGGGCATAAAGATGAGTAGTTGAAGATTTGAAGATTGCAAACTGCAATCTATTAAAACATTTTGAAAATTGGAGACTCAGCTGGCTGCTGTATAATTATGAAGCAGAGATCATGAGATTCTGACTGCCTTTACTGGTTTTTTGTTTGTAAATTACACCATTATGCCTTTCTTGTTTATTTATTTTCTTACTTTTTTTAAATGTTTTGGTATTGTTCGATGATGTCTGGTTATTATAGTTTGGAAGAAGAAATTGATGAAATTCTGACTGTGTGTGTTTATTAGTATTGTTGTAAAGGGTTCTAAAGAAATATTAGACTTTTTATTTCTAATTTTTTTCCTGTGAGTTTGGGTGTTGTTTGATCTTATCTGTTTATTACAGGCTAGAAGCTGAAATTGATGGAATTTTGACTGCTTATTGGTATTGTTGCAAAAGTTTGAGTTATATAAGCTCAAGTTGGGAGGATGATTTTAGGATAGAATGATGTTGAGTGTATTTATGTCTTTAATTTTTTCGACTCAAGGTTTTGTTTTATTGCTTTCAATTTTCAGTTTTTTGGGTAGGGAAGGGGGTTTGGAAGCTTTTGGAGTTGAACTACTCTGCTCTCCCTTAGTGGAACTTGAGGAATCTTTTTTTCCCTTGTTTTCTTTCCAATTTACATCATCTGGCTCCTTCTCTTTCAGGAGCAAATAAAACTCTTTCCTGATTTTTGCATATTCGAGAAAACTGGGTAAGATTTTCTTGGTTCCTAAAACAGAGAGGTGCCTTTAGCCTATATTGTAGTTTCTGCCTTCCGGTAGTTGGCTCTGAAGTTTCTTGATGCTTCTAACAGAGGGGTGTTCTTTTTTGAGAAAAAGAGTGTTAATTGATATTTGAAACAATTTGCAAGTGTAATTAGCTCTTATGGATGTAAACATGCTGTAAAGAGTGAAAAATAATGCTAAAAATCTGTTTGCACTTTGTTTGGCGCAACTGATTTCTAAGTGCATCATAGGATCTTTCCAGTGAAATTATTATATTAAATGGGAATAGTATATATGGATTAGATTAAAACATCTGAATCATTGATCTAAATTTCTGTTTTCTACATGCATGTCTGTTTGCGGATCCTTGTCTGCATCTTGGGATCATTCATCATGAGAGCATTGTTAATAGCTGTTGGTTTGGAAGAACGTCTCTAGTATATTATATTTTTCTTATGGTTGCTTGATCTCCGCCTTTTTTTTTTTTTTTTTTGCTTAATTACTAATTAGTATTATGAAAAATGAAACAAGAAACAGAGACTAAATTTTTCTTCATTTGCAGATTCATGGAGTACTGAATGCTGTGAGTTGGGGGATATTAATGCCTTTTGGCGTAATCTTCTCAAGGTATTTGAAGACATTCAAGTCTGCAGATCCTGCTTGGTTTTACCTCCATGCATCCTGCCAGTTTTCTGCATATGTCATTGGAGTTGCTGGCTGGGCAACTGGTCTCCAACTTGGGAAGAAATCAGAGGGAATCACGTACACAGGTCATCGCTATATCGGGATTGCCCTTTTCTGTCTAGCATCCTTGCAGGTAATCCTAGTGTTTTTTCATTACCTTTTGCTTCTCTGTTTTGGCAATTCTAGTATGACAAATATAAAATTACTAATCACAGTAAAGATGAAATTTATAGATCATGTGGTGGTCATAGCTGCTTAATCTTGTTATTTGTTAGAGGAACTGGCCTATGTCTTCCATTCATAAAATAAAAAATAAAAAATTCTACTGTCTATCCTATACGCGACAGGTATATTTTATATTTTGTGAATGGGTTGCTGATATTATATAATATTCTCAATTTCTCTTATATTAGACAAATGCAAACTTCTATTTGCAGAGCATCCATGTTTTTAACAATTTTGGGAAATGCAGATATTTTTTTGGTCATCAGATTAGAGCTTCCTTTTCTCCTATTTGTTTTTAATAAACTTTCAACAATATTTTTCTGTGTTATATCTAAATAAGAATTTCATGCTCTCACATGTTTGTGGATAATAGAGTTGCCATCCAATCCAACCTTTGTAACGGAGCCATGCTTGGATTTATAGGTATTTGCATTGTTTCTAAGGCCTAAGAAGGAAAACAAATATCGCATCTACTGGAACTATTATCACCACTCGGTGGGATATGCAGTTATTGTCTTGAGCATCATCAACGTTTTCAAAGGTTTTGATATGTTGGATCCAGAGAAGAAGTGGAGAACTGCTTATATCACTGTGCTTATTATCTTGGGGGCAATTGCTGCTTTGTTGGAAGTTATCACATGGGTTATAGTCCTGAGGAGGAAGTCTGGAAACTCAACCAAGCCATATGATGGCTCGAATGGAGCAAATGGGTATCGTGGTAGGCAGCAACCACTCTCTATCTGATAACTAGGGGTCTGCTTGTGCTTGGTGGATTTTGCTTCTCTTATTCTGAATTCTCCTATGGTTCAGAAGTAGGGATTCCTTTGCTGAGGTTCATCTTACCCTATATATACATTCAACTTGTTGTCTGTTTTTCTTGAGTTTGGTTTCGGGCCAATCTTTAGTCATGTCTGTTCATATTGTAGTTTGATGGGTCTTGATCTGGAGGTTACTGTTAACGATTCTGGTGTTTTAACTATTGAAATGAATTACCGGTTTTTAGCTCTCTCAGCTATGGTTGTATGTTTGTCTTTCCTGATTGATTGGTTGTGGTGAGATAAAATAAGAAGATATTCCGCAGGTTAGAAACAATGATTCAAGGAGATTGTAATGTGCCGAAAAACTCAGAACTTAAACTCACCTTAGCCACTTGGAGGGCATCATAAGATTGACCATTTTATAAAAGATTTATCAGGCTTGTTTGACTTGGTGACCATCAATTTAGACTCTTCCTGTTCTTCTTGCTTATGGATCAGGAATCCACCAATTTTGGGAGGCTTCCAAGTTGGGTCAGAAGGTCACTTAGACTGGTAACTGTGGGCTAGTCCTGCCAATTACTCGGTCATTTGACTCATCCAACTTGGTTGCCTACTGAGCCGACTCACCTGACCTGGGCTAGTCAGAACCAAAAATCTCCTCATGAGTGACTTAACCTTTGGGTGGAAACTGCAACGAGTAGATAAGATGCCTATAATACCTTGTGACATGCGACTCACTAAAGCAACGCGTGAACCGAACTTTATAAAAGGAGTCTGCTTTTCCACTCAACTTCTTTTACGTGGAAGCTGCGTGTTTTTGTTGTCCCACAGGGAATGTTGTTTTTATGGAAAGTCATTTTCAGTTTGATGCATGAAATCCCTTATTGTTATCATTATATTTATATATATAGCTTTTGCAATGACGTGGAACTCTATTCTCCATTGATTTTTTTTTCTTAAATCATTATTTGTTTTGTTTTATATTATAATTTTCAAACACCCATTATCATCATGTTTCATTTTCAATCAAGCATGTTGCCCACTATAAATGTGGCCATGGTGTATTATCAAATATCAATCACCAATGATCTAATAAGACACCCCAGGTTGGCCATATTCTCAGAACCACCTTGTCATCATGACTTTTCTGAAGAAATAAGAACAAAAGGGGTTTGCTGATCATCAACCCAGAGACTACCCACCACCTTACAGTCTTTGATCATCTTTCACATTTTCGTTGTCATTGAGACTGGGGTTTTTAAAGTTTTTCTTGAGGTTCAAGAAGGGTGTGATCAATCAGATGGTAGGCATGATTCTAGATGGAGTGAATTTTAATCTAGTTTCATCTTGGGATTTAAAAAGTGGCCCTTGGCCCTTGCTAGTCTCATATAAAGGAAAAGAAAAACAAAACAAAACAAAAAAAAAAAACATGCCGTCTGTCTACAAATTGGAATATATGTAAGTAGAAGGGAGGACAAAAAAAAAACACGGAAACCACTCCAAATGATAATATTGTAGGAAAAGAGAATCATCCAAGCATATAATGTCTTTCTTTCTGGTAAAAGCAGGCGTATAATAGGCTAAATTGACAACAACATAATCATGGTTTTTCAAACTTTTTTTCTTGGTTGTTTTATTAATGCTCTATTATTATTACTTTATCTTTTGGAGTGGTGGAGCCCACGCTTTCATGTGTTACGAGGTGTCAATAATCACTTCAAGAATGGAATAGCTTTCCAGAATTTGGGAGGGGCTAGGCAGAGCAGGGGATCTCTTACAAATTACAATAAAGAGGAAAAAGCTAATAGGGAAGAGATCTTTCCAAAATCTGGGAGGCATTGGGTAGAGGATCTCTGCAGTAAAGAAAGAAAAAGCTACAAGAGAGGAAGGGTTGCAATTCCATCACTTAAAACGAAAAGAATATAATAAAAATAAACATGATTCTCAGGATAGTGACAACAAGGCCGGTTTGTTTCATTTAATTGAATATATTGGAATTGTAAGATTGAGTTTCTAATAGTGGTAAAAGACCAAGATAGAAAAGGGTGAATATCAAATAGCCGCAAAATAATCTCCTATAAAAAAGCCATGAGGGGTAGCTCAGTTGCCTAGGACCATTGTTTTGTTATTGGAGGCTGAGAGTTGAAAACTGTGCTATCACACTGAGGTTATTGGGGATTTACCCGGCTGTCTTTGAGCTCGAAGGGGTTTGTTTGGCCCAATGGGCTGGGACACCCTCTATTATAAAATATATATAAAAAAAAAACGATCTCCTATGAAAACAAATAAAAGATGTATACTCAGCCATTACATTCACACTAGTAATTCAAATCTTAAGAAAGCCAATATTTAATTCATATCTGAATCTTATGTTTTTCATCCCTCACGTTTACTAATCTTTTGTAGAGCCTATTTGACCATGAATTTCAATGTACTCAAATAGCCTCTTTAATAATCTTTTGTTGAGACTATTTGACTTTGGATACTCAAAACCACATGCAAGCATAGAAAGGCCTAAGGCACTTCTGCATTTGCTGTACGGTATTGAATTCCTAGGAACTCTAAGCAATCGCTTCCTAGTAAGCAAAGCTGAAGATGTGCAAATGGACATGTTACAAGCGCTAACTTTGGTTAGACATGATTACCCAACCACCTCCCCAGTGAATCAAATCCAAGGAAAATGAGAGTCTGATTTTGATTTGCCAACTTATATCCTTTGCCCTTTGCTTATTTCATGCGTTTAGTTCCAAATTACCTCATCTCACTTTCATTTAGTGAAAATTTTAATAGCTCTTTGCCCCTTCAGAAGAAATTTCTGGCTCCGACCCTGATGGTAGGGTCTGTTTGGCATCTCGCACAAGAGGCCGATGAAAAATGAAAACGACGAGACCAGACCCTTGTCTTGACTGCTTTATCACTTTGCTTAACATGCATTCTCTTTTTATTGAATAAGGCACCTTGTCTTCCCTTTACTCTCACCCAATAGATGGTGCAATGTATCCTGAGTGGTGGCATTTTCTGACTCAAGACCCACAAATTCATTGAGGCAATTAAGAATTTGGGTCAACATTATTTACTGTTGGATTAAGATCAGATTGACAGTTCTAACCTGATTGGAAAATATGTTGGACTTAAGTTGGGACTGTTGTTGCTAATATATGTCTAACAAGTGCCAACCTAACCTGAGCCTCAGTCAGTTCAGCTGAATGTGCTGTGACCAACCAACCTGACTTCAAGCCAATCTATTAATTAAGGGTTCGGGTTTTCGTTGGGTAGAAAATTTCAAACCCATGGATGGTCTTGCTGAGATCAGGTCAAGCCTATGCTTGTTCCTTCAGTGCTCAACCTACCTCAATCCGATGAGAACATTGTTACCCCTACTCTACTTGTTATGTTATTCCAAATAGGGATGTCAGTTGTGATTGCATTACTTGGTTACCCAAAGGATCCGACCCCAAATTTCTGGATATGGAAAAGTCTTAGGCTTGTTTGCAGTATAATCCCACTTAACAGGGGAAATTTGATCTAATGCGCGCATGTGCTCAAATGGGAGTACACATTAGTGCCATCACCAGAGGCGGGACCTCCCCTTGCATCTCACTAGGTCTCCGTATGGTAAACGGCAAGGATGCATAGTGCGCAGTATGCAGGTGTACATGAGACTATTGTCCCACTAAACAGATGATCAAAATGTCTAGTAAAAAAAAAAACCCTGCCTTTTGTGTTTTGTTTTGACACTCCAAAATGTACATAAGTTGTTTCTGAAAAGGTGAAATCCTCGTCCAACCCCTCTCCTTGAAATTAATTTCATTTAATGGCCGAAAATTAAAGTGTCACATGGTCAAAATGTTTTCGTTTTTCTCTTTTTTCACTTCACTTAGAGTGGTTTTTATTTATTTATTTATTTATTATTATTATTTTTATACTTCACTTAGAGGTCTAAATGACATACAGCAGAATACATTCTCCTCTCCATTCCCACTTACACAAATAAGCATGTGTTCGTGCGGCACGAAGATTCCGCAATGGAGATGAAAATTGACCGGGCATTCCATGCAGCATACTATGTCATTGTTTGGTGCAACAAATCTTCCTTGCATTAGTAGTAGTAATAATAATAATAAATGAACTGATTTTCTTCAATAAGAGGATTTCTATTTTCTATGGGAGGGTAGAAAAACAAGATTCCTCTCTCCTATGAAAATAGAAATTTGTAGAGCATGGAAGCCTCTCATACACAAACAAGTTAGGTTGTGAAATTTCTTTCTTTGGTTTTGATGCCTTTTGGTGGTAATCTTATGGTATTTTTGGAAACATCTAAGCCATCTATGTATTCAATACATAATAATTGAATACATAGAAATTCATTCCAAAAATGGCTAAAAAGGAAGATCCAAGATAAATATAGAAATATGACATCAAATAACCTCCCCTTCAAAGGAGATTTAATAAGGGAATGTGAGAAATAAATACATAGCCATCACCCTAGTAATTCAAATCCTAGGAAAATAAAATGTCCCATCTGCATTGCCATCTTTTATCCTTCGCCCCTCACTTCAAACCATTCATACTTCACCTCTTTGATAATCCTTGATGGAGTTCATTTGACAATGCATTGCTAAGTATTCTAATACAAACAAACATGCTCTAAGCATATAACAGTTGGGTTCATGTGTGACCTACCAAGTGAGTCCCCCTCCCAACCATAGAGTTTTTATTTTTATTTTTTGTTTGCTAAGTTGGACCACTGGTAAAGAGTGATACTTTTTACTCTATGATAGGGATGGGGACCATTTGACAATGAATTGCTAAGTATTTGATACAGACAAACATGCTCTAAGCATAGAACAACCGGGTTCATGTGTAACCTACCAAGTGGTCCCCATCCCAACCAGAGTTTTTTTTTTTGCTTGCTAAGATGGACCACTGGTGAAGAGTGATACTTTTAACTTAAAGATTGGCGATAAATCCTTGGGCATTTGTGTGAGACTAAGGTGCTAACACTACTCAACCATAAGTGTGTTGGCGATCATAGAGTGCTTTGAATTCTGCCACTTCTTGTAAAGGCTGTTGCATAAGCAATATAATTACATTCTTTTGAAATCAAAAGCAACTTAGAAATACACAACATATTGAAAATAATTTTAGAAAATAAGAACATTGTTTTTTCACAAGAAAAAACTCTTTACATTCTAATTATAAAAATAAGCCTATACATTTTTGTATTTTAAGTTTTTCTACTGTACTTCATTCACTGTACATAGTATTTTCTCGTCATAATCATTGCTATTAACTAGATAATATTATTTGCGACAATGGTTCTATATTTGTTTCTTTCATTGGTGCCTTGATTGACAATAAAAATGTTAAATTTATCTTTAAAGGGCCTGATTTGGATAGCAATAAAATGTAAAGAAAATGAAGATGAATAGACCAGTTTTCAATTCAAAATTTTTTGCCTTTACAAAAAAAAAAAAAAAAAGAAGAAGAAGAAGAAGAAGAAGAAGAAGAAGAATTTTTGGGTAGTTGCTCCACTTGTTTACCCTAGCTGTTTTCTCTGTATTGATCATATGTCTCTTTAAAAAACAAAAACAAAAAAAAAAAAAAAGTAACTTCCCAAAGGCACAGGTAGCTCAGTGGTGAGGCATCTCCTCTCTACATAAATATTAGGGACCAATCTTTTGTTGTAGCACTTTTGGTTAAGGACTAGGGTAGGTTGTGTGGGTGGGTGTGTGAGTATTTATCAGAGTGAACAAAAGAGGGTAACGTGGGCTCTACAGACCAAAGTAACACTGGAATTTTCTAATGAGATGGAGACTGCTTAATTAATCCCATGTGAAAGGTTAGACAGAGATGGTGATTGTTGGGTTGACCCAGTATTAAAGTTAAAGCTACAAATAATGAGACTAAGCATCTTATTCTTTTCAGCCTACAGGTGCTGAAAAGATGCACACCAAAAACCCTTGGCCCAATGGCATGCGTTTTGTGATCAAAAGGAGAGACAGTAATTTAGAGTAGTTACTAATTCTTTTCTTTAGCTGATAATGATGTCTCAACTGTGGTCAATAGGTCACCTTTCCATCCATGAAATCAAAACCTAATGTTGTCATGGACTTGAGCAAGTAAGCGAGACACTGATGATTTGGGTTTCGTAAAGATACAGGGTTCGTCTAGTTCTCTCTCTTTCATAAGAGGACATTGCACATAGCTGTCAATGGGTGAGGTGGGTTCTAGTCAGGTTGACTACCAAGGTCCAGGAGTTATGACTTATGATGAGTAGATTAATGTGCTGAGCTGAATCTTATGTTTTATTAATTAAGGGATTTTTTCTAAACCCCGCGATGAGATTTGCCTTTATGAGTTGATTCTAAAATCAACACCCTAATTTACTTTATATTGAGATCACCTATTAAAAAAACCTCTATATTCTAAAATCTCTTTTTAATGTTGGGCCTTTTTTTTTTTGTTTATATATTACTTAAATAGTAAAATTTACTTAAAATTTTTATAAGTGGTTAAAAATGAAGAAAAGTTGAATATTTAAAAATGACCTGCAATGCTAGAAATGAAATAGAATTTTAAAATTCAGGGGAGGTAGTGACCGGTTGGGTTTTTTTTTTTTTATTGTTTTTGTGTTGTATTAGCCAGCTTGGTGGATTGGTTATCTTGTGTGTCATCTTTGACATTAGTGGTTTTGGTAGAAGGTTTAGCCCATTTATGATTGTTTTTTAATCTTTTAATGCGTTCCCCTCTTTCTAGAAAAAAAAAAAAAAGAAAAAAGAAAAAATAATTGTAACATTTTACACATTTTAGTACATCAAACTTTATGAGGAATGGCAGAAAATTGCTCCTGTAGTTCCTAAGAGTTATAGGGCTTCAGATTTTTATTAGTGGTTAAAATGTAAAATCACACATGAATATTAAAAAATGCCAATAAAATAACCTCTATTTTAATGGAAATTGATTTGAGGAAAAATGAGAGATGAATGCTCATTCATCACCCTGGAACTCAAATCCCACGATGGTCAAGGTCCCTTTTGCATCCATAATCTCGTGTTTTTCACCCCTTACTTCTTTAATAATCTTTCAGCAAAGCTTATTTCACTATGAATTCCTATGTATATTTGCAAATATGTTAAGGTGCAGTAGAAATCCGCAATCAATACAAAACACTATGTACAAGTAGATCTAACCAAATAGTCACTCTAAAAAATATAGAAAAATATTTTATGTGGTTTAATAGTATGCTTGTGTCAGATCAGAAAAAGAAATACTAGGACATATATATATCTCTTTTATTAAGAAAGTATGATATATTTTATGCTTAGTGATGAGGACTTGGGTGACATTAGTGGGTTAAAATGAGGAAGATTTTTCATTGATGTGTGGGTATACTAGCCAAAGATAGGGAGATTCTGTGGAGATGTTTAAGGTCTGTTTAGATGCTTCATTTACTTAGTAGCCAGATAATCTCGGTGTCATGAAAGTTTTTTGTGAATATATAAACGTATGCAGATTTTTGTCATGTAAGCATTTTCTTGATTTCTTCATTCCATGCAAGTTGGTTTTCTTTTAAATTTTATTGCAATATATCAAACTAACATCCAATACAAGTTAATAATGGCTTATCTTATTACCTTTTGAATTATGATAAGGTATTTTATTTTTTCTTTTGAAGTTTTTATGAGTATGATGCAATGGAACCCATCATTTTGATATACCAACTTATGTTTTTAGATCTACCCTCTTATGTTGATTTGAAGTGATTACTTTAGGGCCCTTGTTTTTTTGTTTTAGGCCATTCTGGCAACATGCATTCCTTAATTATCATTCTACATGCTAAACTGTGTTTGAAGATGCTAATTGTCTTTCTTTATGATTTTGTATGCTTCATCCAATGCATCATCTCAAGCCGAACCAGTATTACTCTTGGATTTGATTCATGTCTAATATTGCAACCACATTACTATAATGCTAGGATAATGAATTTTCCATTAAATTTTCTTAGGAAGTTTGAAGGAAGTAGTTGTGCCTACCCTGAGAGTACATGGCTAAAGATTTCTTTGTAGTTGGTTCTCTTGCTTCAAATTATGATATTTGTTTCAAAGATTCACTTACTTCAAAATCAGAATGTAACATGATTGATTTATGATACATAAAAAGCTAACAGAAGTGCCATAAATATACATGGTTTAAAATTTATTAGCGGTGTCATCTTAATTCAAGAAAGCTTTTTAAATTGTTGCCTTGGCCTTCATCTTGACATATCAATCTTGTTTGTTTTCATGATATTCAAATTTCTTTGTAATGGTATTACTGCCATTCGTTGCTTCTCAACATGAATGTGGTATGTATTTGGCGCTAGGTTTTAGACAAATTTTAATAGAAAATAGGCTGGAGGATCGATCTATATTGAAATTGGTGAGTGTTTTGCCTAATTATGAATGGGCAGAAAAGGTTGGTTCTCAACTTTTTTAAAGTTAGTTTCATTCCATATATCTTGTTATTCCATCTTCTTCTTACTTTTTATTATTATTAAAGCTTTTATTGAATTTCACAAGAACAATGAGTAATTATAAATTGCTTAATTCTCCATTGGGATCGTTAATATTGAGTTTTTCAATGACTTTATTTTTCTAAATTATCATATTGAAAGAGTGTATTCCTTACACATGCATTGCACGTGCATGGCTATACTAGTGTGTCTATATATATATATATATATATATAAATATATATGGGAGATGCTCATATGAGAGGAACTCTTATCAAGTTGGTGAGAGATGGGTGGGGGGCCATTACCTTTTAAGTTGGGGTCCTTACATTTAAGTTGGTTAGAGTGGATATGAAAATGAGAGCCCCCACCTATCTCTCACCAAATTAGTGAGAGTGCCTCTCATAGAAATACCTCTCATATATAATAAAATCTGGTTCTATAGAACCTAAACCCGACCCACCGGTACCACTTGATTTATTATTATTATTTTTTTAAAGAAACATCTTGTTGATGTTCAGTGATGCTACTAAGTTAAGAGCCAAGAAAAAGCCACTTTGATTTTGATTGAGATTGAGTGACCCGGACAGGTGTCAAAATAGTGAAAAAGATCACTTTACAGTGCCAGATTCCTCTTGGTCAGGAAGGTTCGTGCATTGTGAATTGCCTTGGCACAAACACCTAATGGTGATTATGAAATTTGCTGAGTTAGCCTGATTAGAATGGTTTTTCGGGAAAGTGTTCAGATATGCATGTACAAGATATGAGAAATCTAAAAGGTGGGCCCTGTCACAGATGTCTACTGACCAAAAATAGTGGTTGGAACTTAGGTCAAGCTCGTCCTTGCCTCAAAGTTAAAACCTACCGCCAGTGGGCCCTCTTACAAATATCTTCTGACCCAAAAATAGTGGTTGGAACTTAGGTCAAGTTCATTGGTCCATGCTTCAAAGTTAAAACCCACCCCCAGTGGGCCCTGTCACGACTATCTTCTGACCCAAAATAGTGGTTAGAACTTAGATCAAGTTCATTGGTCCTTGCTTCAATACACCTACTATAGATGAGAGAGGTAGTGGTTTGGGTAAGGTGAACACCTGGAACATGTGTTGGCTCATGTTCAACAGTCATGGCCAGGTTGTGCTGAGCTGAAGAATATCCATGCCCAGCCCAACTTTAGCATTGTAGTTTATATCTGGCTCAAGCCTGACATGGCCAATAAGTGCCCAGCCCAAGCAAGGCCCACTTGAAACATGTTAATCCCAAACTCTCTCGCCTAGTCAATTTGGGTGGTTCGACATCGGCCAGGCTTTCACTCTTTTGGGCAAATCAGTCAATAAACTGCAAGAGTGCTTGTTTGGGCCAGACTCAGTAAGGCTTCGAGCTTTCAATCGCTTGATCCAAGCCTGACTGGAATACTGAATCAACCCAAGTGTCAGATGCAGGCCCAAACCAAATATTATAAATAAAAAAAAAAAAAAAAAAAAACTATGTTCAGTTCAATCACTGCCATAGTACGTAAACCCGGCCTTTGAGCACCAATATTGACATATTTATTAAATTTATTGGGAATTTCAGCTCAAACCTAACCTGGAAGTTAAAGGTCAATTTGGACTCTTATTTGACAGGTTGGTTTCATAGATCACAGTGCAAAATTGTTGAGCAATGTTTGAGTTTATTTGGCGGGTCAAAGAGCAAGAATTAATCCAACCCTAAAACTAAGGGTAAACCCACCCTTGAAACACTTTATTTTCTTCATAAAACTCATGTGATGGTTCTGGCAAACTTAATAGGCCCAGTAAGTAAATGGACTTGACTTGACTGGGCTATAGCCGCACCAGCCCATTCACAACCCCACATATAGTTAACCAAAAATCTTGTCCAAAATTAGAGGAACTAAAATTAGAAGAAACAGGTGACTGACAGCTTCATGCACAAATCTTGATTCCCAACTATCACACACTGTCATATATATATCGTGTCTAGTATCTCCACAGAGTACAGATTGATGCTTTTGTCACCTATTCTTCTCCTTTTCTGTTGCATAAGTATTTCCCACACTCTCGAGTCTCTAACTCTCCAATACGAAGCCCACCATCGCTTTCATCTTCGGCATTGTCACTGCCCTCCTTCTTTCAGGTATCTCTCATCTTCCTTTGTGTATCTACCTTTTCTTTTTCCTGAATCGGACCTGCCAATGAGCCCCACCATCTTAAATCCAAACCGTTCAAATATGTTCTATCACAGGGGCCAAAGTTCACTTGAGTTGGAACAAAGGTTCAACTTTAGATTGATTGTCTGGAGTTCAGTGTCTAAGAGGCAAGCCTAAAATTTAGTCCAGATTGACGATCGCGTAAGATTTAGTCCAGATTGCGACGCATTCTATTGAGCCCACTGGTTGGTGATCCAGACCGTTCATAGTTGGGCCACTTCATCAGCATAAAATGCCGATCAATGCTTGCTGGCTTAGGATTACAGTGATCCAGACCAATTTACTGGACGAGCCATTCAATTGATTTATTATAAATGACTAAGACATGTCATATTATCCCTATAATACATGCCAAGGGTTTTGGCTTTGATTTTAATTGCCTGTTGTAATTTTAACCGACAATTATCCCTATTTGTTAAAATGTTTCGCAAGTCTCTCCCTTCAACTACCTACTCATATTTTATCTCATTAAATCATCCACTATTCTCTACTTTTCTACTTCTTCCTTTTTTTGTAAAATCACTTGTTCCACTCTATCTCTTCTACTTTTCTTTTTTCCCAGTTTTTTTTTTTATTTCCATTTATGCAACTTACTTAATGAATTGTTCAATGGAAAGAGGTACTCCACGTGACCTTTTTAATATATGAATATTTGATTTTTAATGTTTGTACGTGCATGCCGTGCTTAGCACGGATTGTTGTGCTAGTGTCTCCATAACTTGTTTATCCGATTAATCACATATAAAAACACATTAATAAATGAAACCATAGTAAAAGTTCTTGTTTTTCAGGTCATCGGAAAGCCAACTCCAACCCAAGTCAGATATGGATATGGACTTAGTGAGTTGTGTCTTTGGGTGGCTTAAATTTCTTAAATGGGCCTAATAGATTTATCTCTCTCAGCTTATGAGAACAGTTTGGTTCAGTTCGAAATGAACTGTCCGCAGTTTGAGGGTCTTTTTAGCCAACTAACCATGATGAGCTTTCCGGTTTTGTGGAAAGCTGATGGTCTGGTTCCAACTTCCAAGACCAACCCATTTACATAATCAGGATAAAATTCAATACCATATTGTAAAAGTTGGATGCGACCATAGCCAATCAGTGAATATCGAATCGTTTCTGAATTTGTTTGGCTGGATGGGCCATTTAGTTGGGTACCTTGGCAAAATAGGTATAGGTCCAGGCCGAGCCCATTTAGCAATTGGGTCAAAATGTCAAGCATCAGCCCAGCTCAGAGAGGTGGGGCAGCACGGGTGATGCCGGACCTGGGCTGGCCCAGGTCATATACAAGTTGCAACCCTACCCTTTTGGGTCTGACTCGAGGGATGGATTGCATTTGCATACTGAGGGAGTGGAGCACTCACCAAAATATGAGAATTTATTCTAATCAAGCAATTGAAGCTTTCATCACTTGGGATCAAATTTTTCTAATTGCACCTTATCTCCTGGGCGTGTTTGGCAATTAACTAGTTAAGTTAGGGTGAAGTGAATCCAGACAAAAAAAGCCAATGTGTCATATCAAAGTACACATTTTCAAAATTCTCACTATTTTTTTTAAAAACAAGTAAAAAAAGCAACCTCCTTTCTTCACTAAAATATAAAAAAAACTATATATTTTTATACAAAAAGTCAAAAAGATACAATAATAAACAACTAAAAATAAAATACCATCATAACCTCTTATATTTTATTTTCTCTTGATTTGACGCTTCATTTTACTTTACTTTAATTCACCATGCATCCAAACATGCCCTAAAATATAGGGCTAGATATTGTGGCATTTGGGACACGACATTTAACATTTGCAGATTCCTTATTATTTGTCAATTATTTCAAAATTTCAGCCGCAAAATGTTTCAAATAACCTTTGAGACTACAGAAATTTAGATATCTTTATATTTTGGTGAAATTCATAAACGCTTAAGTAATCCGAACATCCAAGATTCCTGCTATATAAAAAAATTCAAGAATTTTTCGGACATAAAATCCTTTAATTCCAGAAAATAAACCCGCCGAAATCTTCAAAATGAAACTACCTGCAGCAGAGGCTTCGTACGGTATTTTGTCGCTCGCGCGCAACTCAATCCTCTCCTCCTCCTCCTCCTCCCCGCTCGCCTCCATTGCAGAGAATGATCTGGACGGGTCACTTCCACTTCTCAATAGAGCTCCATCTCTAGTTCCGATCACATGTAGCGCTCTCTCTCTCCATCTCTCTTTCGATCTCTCTCTCATTGGGTTTTTAGGGTTTGTTACAGAAACAAAATTGGAGTTTTTAGGGTATGTTAGGATTAAAAAAAAAAAGGGTGTGTTAGGGTATGTTAGGATTAAAAAAAAGGGGGCTTTTAGGGCATGCTAGGATTAAAAAATTGGGGTTTTAGGGTTTGTAACGACTCGGAAATCGGGGGTTTTAGGTTTTTTTTTTTTTTTTTTTGTTTCTAATGGTGATCATGGCTTTCAATATCCAGTGGCAAACACTAGACATCCCCGTTACTGCTTGCTTGATTATAGCTGCAAAGGGTCTGCTATTGCTACACGAGAAGGGTATTCTTTTCTCTTTTTTTTCTCCCCTCCTTTGTGGCCAACCTTGATGAACGGATATTTGAAAATGGGCCGTATTGTATCCATGCTTCACTTTTTATGTGTGAAATTAGCGTGTGCAGCATCACACGTGGCAGCTTCTGATTGACCCTTTAAAAAAAATATCAATCATAGTAGTACTGAATGTGTGCCCATGGCCCAGAGGACTTAGACAAGACTTTGATGATGATTAGGACGATAACACAATGTGTGCCCATCCATGGTTATGAATAGACAATAAGGACGGGGACATAGAATGATCATAAGTGGGTACATAGAATGATCATAAGTGGGTATCTTACTTTCATTTATTTTATCTTCATTCTCATAATTTAGGATTAAAAGACTAATATCTTTATAACAATTTTGATCAGAAGAATGCTTCACTACAGTTCAAGAGAAGCCATGAATTACCTCATGCCTTTCAAAACAATAAAGACTCCATCCTTTCTTTGCAAGGTATGTTATTGCTATATCATTAGCTGCTCTTAAAATATTCTTTTGTCAATATTCATTTAGCACATGAGGTGGCATGCATTTGGGATTGTGGGTCCATGTGTACTTGGTCTAATGATCCAAGTTTTGGTTCATTAACATCATGATTGGGATTTAACATCTTGACTCCCCATGGAAAGTTGAAGTCTTAGCCATTAATGGTGTAACTGGAACTTGCATTAGGAGTTAATGTTTGACATGAAAAGTCAAGTCTTGCTCATTGTATACTATGATTTGCACAATGACTTTCTTCCACCTTAATCCTTTGTTATGTCAAACATTAATTCCCGAATCCTGATATAACTTCCAATAACATTACTGATGAAAGCAAACAAAATTTAAACATTGTATCAATCATCATCTTTAGGCTCAGGATCTCGGCTAAGGAAAGCGAATGAAATAAAGCACGTGCTTGGGTCTGCTAAAGTGTCCAAGTTCAATAGATTCCCCAGCGAGCCTGATGCTATTTAACATATATAAAGAGCAAAAGGGGCAATTTGAAGGGAAGGGTTGGGATTTACAGTGATGTTGGAAAGTGTTGTGTGGCTTCTTTGTTTCTAATTAGCTGAAGGGGCTTGTATTTGTTTTCTTTTTCTTTAATAAAGTGGGCAGTTATTATCTTGAAGGGGAAAAAATCGTACATTTAATAGATATTGATTCCAACGAGGTACTCTGCTTATTAAATTCAAGATGTTTTATTCTAGGGACCAAGATTTTTCTCAACAAGGGTTGATGGACCTCCTCCAATAAAGAACAATGGTATAAAGATGGAGCTTTCATTAACAAGGCCTGATGATTGGCATCTGCATCTTCGTGATGGCGACCTTCTTAAAGCAGTAGTTCCTCATAGGTAAGGTTTTGTTTTAGCCATGCTGGTTCTTTGGAATGGTCACAGTTGTGTGGATTTCACCTATTTGCACTTAGAATGGAGGGTACCTGTCTGATACAACCTTATATGCCAACAGTGCAAGTCATTTTGGAAGAGCAATTGTAATGCCAAACCTGAAACCTCCTGTCACGAGTACAGCTGCCGCGGTGACTTACCAGGAGTCCATTTTGAATGCATTACCTCCAAACAGTGATTTTACTCCTCTGATGACGCTGTACTTGACAGACAACATGAATCCTGATGAGATCAAACTTGCCAGTAAGTACAATTTAAATATTTAGTTTGAACATAAAAGTTTAAGTTGAGATTTATGATACTCCATTTTTTAATATACTCTTTCTTTTATGTAATCACTACATCCTTTGCAAAAAAATTATTGAACTGATTTAAATGTAGTACTGCTCAATGGTTAACATGTATTCTGATGATAAATGAGACTGTTTTTAGTTCCACTGTCGATTTTGTTTTCCTATATGATCTTATTTTTGATGTGTGCATTGAATTTATGGAATTGATAGGTTAAACCACTGTTACCATTCAAAAGAGGTTACAATTGCATGTTCCGGTTTTTTCTTTTTTAAATTCAAATTAATTTGTATATGTAAAGAAAATAATGTACTCATTTAGGCTCCCATCGAGCGAATGGGGGAGAGCCGAAGTATGGAAACACAGTCTCTGTGGCTAATTTATTACTATCATATAACCACCCTTTGAACATGCTGTTTTTGCCAATTAACCATGTCTTCATCTTTGTCTTCTCTTGCAACATGGAAGAACATGACATTATCCTTTTCTCGCTGCAGATTTGATTTCATTTATTATGCAGCAGAAAAGTAGCCGTGACTAATCTGCCTCACCTTTACAAGAAATAGCAGTGATCAAATCCCCTTCTAGTTCTAACACCAACCCTTCAAACAGGACAATATGGAGCTTGAGCCCTTCCTAATTGAAAAAATACATGCCTATTTGAATCACCAAGAACTGGCTGTCTGGAAAAGGTTGTGACAATTGCCCCTTCTGCATTCTTGATTACACCACCCATTCTAGACGGTCTTGGATTTTCTCTTTGGAGTTCCATCCACATTCAATTTGAATTCCCTCTACCCTCTATTGCAGTTCCTTGTGTTGCTGACACTAAAATGATATATAGATATGGCTTGTAGGAATTATAACACAAATAATGAACTGATACTTAAGAGCGCAAATCTTTCTGTTTCACTGTGATGGATAATAAATTGACAATCCTATAAGAAATAGTTTAAAACTGAACTAACAATTACATTTGATCAAGTTTTAAGCATAAGGGAACTCTATTAATTTCCCCTCTTTCTTGGGAAGATGCATGTTTTCTTGTCTGTTGCTATTGAAAGTTGAAACATATGGCGTTAAGCCTATTAACTTGTAGGGATGCAAGGAACATGCGACAGTTTAGATAATTCACACAACGGGACATGTAAGATGGGTCCAAGATGGATTGGGGTACGAAGTATTCTTTATCGTGACATTCTTATCTTCTGCCATAACAATCCTTTTGCAGTTGTTATTAAAAAAATGCTCTCATAGACCATAATTCAGTTCAATTGGATGCTAATCATTGAAATAAATTTATATGATTTAAATCAGTGTGAGTTTATGCAAAATACCCCTTTCGTTTATACTAAGATCTGACATTCTTTTGTTATTTGATCAGTGGAATTCATATTGTCTAGTTATTCTTATTGCTTATTGGATAGAAATGAAATGAAGAAAACTTTTTCATAAGGTTAGTGTTTTGGGGTATTTGGTTTCATTTAATATAATGAGTGGTTCGTTAGGGAGAAGCGGGGTGGTTTTTGGTGTAAAGTTGTATCCTGCTGGGGCTACCACGAATTCTCAAGATGGTGTTAGAGATCTTTTTGGAAAATGTCTGCCTGTTCTTGAAGAGATGGTTGAGCAAAATATGCCATTACTGGTAATTTTCTCAATCTATTCTAGTGAAATATCGAAGTTGTTGTCACCTTACATCCTTTATATATGGATTTCCATATCTGGAGATCTTTTTGATCGCTACATGGGCTCTTGATCAGTTTTTTTCCAGTTCGAGTTTCATATCATCTGATGAATCTAATTATTTGATGTCACATGACACTTCATTTCTTCTAGTATTTCTTTATGTTGTTCCCACAGGAAAACAGTTTCTAACACAACTTTCTTTCTATGTGACTTGGCAGGTTCATGGAGAAGTTACAGATCCAGATATAGATGTATTTGATCGTGAAAAGGTTTTCATTGATACCATTTTAAGACCACTGGTCCAAAGATTTCCACAACTAAAGGTTGTAATGGAGCATATTACTACTCTAGATGCTGTCAAATTTATAGAGTCATGCAATGAAGGTATATTTTGTGATTTGTCATTATCATCATATACCATATATGGGGTCACCTATATTTAGTCAAATTATAGTTTACGCAACATTCATCATGTTTTTTCTTTTCTTTCTCCCAATATCATTTTATTTTGACATATTCTAAAATTTCTTATTCATCAGGGTCTGTTGCTGCGACTGTAACACCACAACATCTTCTTCTAAATAGAAATTCTTTATTTCAAGGTGGATTGCAGCCACATAACTATTGCCTTCCGGTTTTGAAAAGAGAGATACATAGTATGTTCTGATGATCCTTTTGTTTACCAGTAAGCTCATCTAAAAATTCACCTTTTTTTTTTTTTTTTCAAGAACAGAAGTTACTCTTACATGCATTAGAGGATAACTAAATTACTTAATGGAAACAGTGCTTATGAAATACATTGCTCTAAGAGAAGTTTAAAATTGATTTTTTTAATCACGTAATCGTGTCCTATTTTGAGAAATAAATTGTTGTAAGATGAGGATAGCTACTATCCGTCTCAAAATTATAAGGGTTCAAATGCTAGACAGATTGTTGAACATGAAATACTCATATTTTAGGAGTTCACCGAGGAAAGTGGCAAAGAAAATTGTAAAGCACTTAGGTTGTTTGGAAGTGGAGGAAGGTGGAGAAAAACATCACTAGTTGAAATTTCCTCTGTGGAGAGCTTTCGGCAGTTGTTTTCTCCACATTCAAGCCGACGCTTACTTCCATCAGAGGAGAAAAAGGGAAACCATAAAGAGAAATTGGTCATGTTCATGAGAAAAATGATACATAGGATAAAAGAACAGAGAAAAATCATTTAATTCCAAAGCTTGTGCCAGTCTAAAGAAAAGAAGCATGACATAAAGGTTGAGACTGGTCCTCTGAACATTCAATGTTGTTTTTTTAATCAAATCACAGTTAGATACCTCAGATTATTTAGAGTCATGATTGGGGATTTTGTTCAAAATCCTTTTTATGCTCATACTAAAGTTTACTTTCTGTAATTATTTGGCTTAAATGCTGGTACTATGTTATCATGCAGGACAAGCTATTGTGTCAGCTGTGACAAGTGGAAGCAAGCGTTTCTTTCTGGGAACTGATAGTGCCCCTCATGAGAGAAGACGCAAAGAATGTTCTTGTGGATGTGCAGGCATATACAACTCTCCAGTTGCCTTGTCAGTTTATGCCAAGATATTTGAGCAGGTAATCCTCTCTCTCTCTCTCTCACCCATTGAAGCGCCCAGGTTAATTTGAGGCTACACTAACATTCCAAAAAAAATTAAAAAAAAATCTGAGGCTACATCTGTATGTTTTTACCATTGAATGGAAGAACAGTTGATTTAAGACCCATCTGCAATTTGAGACCTGGAAGTGTGAGATTGACAAATAACTTAAGGGACCAAAGACGGAAACAATGGAGTGTATTAAAGTTTGGTTGCTTGTTTGTGGTCTTAAATATTGACTTCACTCCTTTTTTTTTTTTTTTGAGAATCAGATAATGACAATCTTTATGAAAAATAATGAAACTGTATATCTCAACAACGATCTTTATTGGAAAGTGATAGAACCGTCGAAAAGGTCTATCCTGGAGATGAACCAACTAGGAGAAGGAAATTACAACTTAATGAGAGTTTCATGCAAGAATTTGCTATGTGATAACGCCTCCCTTTTCCATCTGTGTCTCCATTCCAATCCCTTAGAATTTGACTTCTAATAGGAAATGGACCAGACCACTAGACCAACTTTGAATAAGATCATGAAAAGGATGGGAAAAAAATATTCAGAGCATAGAGGGAAAAGTCACTAAATGCTTCTCTGCAACAATATGAACAAACAAGTGATCAACAGAATCCTTCCTGTCCTAACATGGGAAACAGCTATTTGGAAGTGCAAACTTTGGGATATTTGAGATTATGGAAAGTTCTTATTGCCATCCAACAAGTTGCTTCAACTATAGAAGGGGTCTTGTTGCTAGAATCTTTGGAAAAATAATCCACGACCTGGAGGAATTTAAAACTAGAGGGGGTGGGGTCATGTTACTTTCTCTATGGAAAATGTTAACTCCCTCTACCATCACACCCAAAAAATTGAAGATTTAATGGATGTGGAATCCACATTTCACATAAAATGCTTACAAAAACAATAGCAATGGAATCCTCGGTTGTTTCCTAACGTGCCCTAAGATTCCTTCTAAAGTTCCATCTCTAAAAAAAGGTCATTACCCAGTGCCGGTCCTGCCGAAGCAGGGTCCTGGGAGGGTCTAGACTGGAGACAGACCTAACCTTTGCCAATTTTGCACAAAGTGGCTGCTCGCAAGTCTCAAACCCGCGTTATCACACATGGCACCCGAGACTTTTACCATTGCACCAAAGCAATGACCCTAAAGAAGTTCCATCCTATGATGCATAGATATGGCATGGATATGGCAAGGACACGCTATAGAAATGGCAGGGACCCGGATTTTACACATAAAAAGTGTGAAGTTTTGGATATGATACGACACAATACGTTGCCAATTTTGAAGTATCAGTGCATCATAGGTTCCATCTCTATGAACCCCTATCTTGAACGACACGATCTTTAATAGTGATTCCTCACTGTTAGATGTCCTACAGTCTCAGAAATCTTAATGATAGCTAGTGCAAAATACTCTACAGTCTACCTAGACATCTTGCCAAAAGCACATCCTACGTCTCTCACCTACCAAGAAAGTAGTATTCTCATGTATTCCCAACTGCACTCTCCTCGTTTCCCAATTTCATAATATCATTTGTGGCCCTTGATCATGCCCTATCACTATTTGCTCCTTCCATATCTAATCCTTTTTTAACCTCATATTATGAAGCAGTGAACTTCCTCTACAGAGTTTCTCTTTCAACCCGAAATCTCCATTTCTATTTTGACAGTAATGCACGATTTTCTTCTGCTAAATTTCCAATCCCTGAGTCTCAGCTTTCTTGTGAGATGAATCTTCTTTTCTATTTTTCACTTTTTCGTTCCACAAGTCATGTATGCCGCAAAAGATCATTGAAGATACAAGTTCTGACTTATGATTGCTCCAACTCAGTAACAAGTTTCACCGACATATAAGCTCCTTTGTAATGTCTAGTCCAGTTATGACTTATGATTGCTCCAACTCAGTAACAAGTTTCACCGACATATAAGCTCCTTTGTAATGTCTAGTCCAGTTATGACTTATGATTGCTCCAACTCAGTAACAAGTTTCACCGACATATAAGCTCCTTTGTAATGTGTAGTCCAGTTATTTAGAATATCCCCTTTTCCCTGTTTTCAAATAGGCTTCATGTGATATAATATTGGTCAGTTCTTCAACTAGAACTTTTAATGAAAAAGCAAAATGCTTAAAAACATATGTTAAAATTGATGACATAATGCTTCATGGAAGCAAAAAAGGCATGTGCCTAACCACCAACGCCAATATCTAAACTGATAGAAAAGAGTGCTTTCAGAGTTCTGCTAGCAAAATGAATCATTGTTGGGCATGGACTATGGACATCATGAACCAATGAATCTGTCGAAGAGATACACATGGCAGATTGGTGGACCAGTAGGTCCCATCATATGAAAGAGGGCTGTGTATTATAGGTGTTTACAAAAAATATCAAAATTGGATATTGCTAGCCATGATAGAAATGAGTGAACAGCTCACAATCACTGCCTTTGATGTTTGATGAGGCGGCCAGCGAAACAAGGTGGATCTGATTTTATGTAGCACCTAATTATCATTTTATGATGCATTGTTATCCTTCTATCAGTTGTAGTTGTCAACTTACATGATGTGATTGATGAATTGAGCTAATCAAACATTAAATTTAGGCTGGTGCACTTGACAAGTTGGAGGCATTTACTAGCTTCAATGGGCCAGATTTTTACAGACTTCCGAGAAACACATCAAAGATCACACTAAGCAAGACTCCATGGAGAGTACCCGAGTCTTATAAATTCGCATCAGGAGAGATCATTCCAATGTTTGCTGGTGAAGTTCTTGATTGGCATCCCTCAACTCTTGATTGATCTTGTTTCATTTTATTTTATTTTCTATTTATCTTGCATAAGCTAAACAAGAAAAATTGTACTAGAAGTTGTATGGAGCATCCTCTTTAGGAGGCATCTGATAAAATTGGTTCCATACAAAGTTGTATGGAACCTGAAACATTTCTTCCATAGCAATCAAAATAACATTTCTTCCATAGCTTCAGCTAAACATTCAGAGCTATGACTATACATCCGTTTCCTTCAAAGCAGGCCATGATAGTTCATAGGCAGGATTAACTATACATGCTTTTCCTTGCAAGCTTGGCCGTTTGTTGACCTTGAACTAGAATTCCAGACCTCTCGAAAACAAACACACATTTCATCAACCAGTCAATCCAACGGTGTAACAAACTTGGATTGAAGTAACATTTGAAGATATTCAATATACGCGTAGGGTACTTATTTTTAATGATTCAGATTTAATAGATACATGGGTCTCACTATAGAGTTTCATTCTTTTAACTCAGAATTTCTCTAGGTTAAAGACTCCGAGGATCAGAGTCACAGATCTCTCTCTCGCTCTCACTCTCTCATCCAACACATCAGCACCCAAATTGGTCATGACAAGTGACTTTCTGTTGGGACCTGATTAGGGCAGTAGACTAGCTATTCAAATAAAAAAGGCACGTGGAAGGACTTAAGCCACTCTATTTGGTGTGCCCCACTGGAGTAAGTGAGATAAACGTGCATGTCGATGTGTGAGTTTTGACCAATCTTTTTGGCTGTATTTCATCATTCCATGCATGCAATTTGCCAAATAGAAACCAATTCCTTTCGAAATTTAATTTTGTTCGGATGTTATGTGTGGGGCCTACCCACTTCAGGGTTCTCCAACTTGTCACGTCTTGTGGCTGATATTTTCCACTCTAATTCATGATTTCTCTAATAATTCTCCATCTCCTTATTATCTTTTCTGGGATATCTCACTCTCAATTCTCACCAGCATTATTTAGATAGGAAGTTCTATTACCCATGAAGGGACATTAATCAGTGTCATCAGTACTTTTGGAGAATAATAATCTCATAAAGGGGTAAGGAGATGCGCTGGAAGTATGTGGCCCACTTATGGCAATGGTCAATATGAGGATGGAGGGTGTTAAAAGGTGTAATCCAGATTTCACTTCCTTTCAATAATCTTAATATTCTGATCTAGGTAGTTGAAAATTCAGTGGTTCTAAATAGTGAGATTATCAAATACTTAAACCACAGCCTTAAGATGATTAGATGCAGGTGCAACTTGATGAGGATGAAACTAGGCCCTAGATTATCTAATCCCCTATGGACACTATTTGAAAAATAGGGTATTAGTCCAATATTTATCCTGTTTTTACTTTGAATTTGAGATCAGGTCCACTGCGCACACCAGAATCGAATTTATGTGTGAAGCATATATATAAGTATAGGGTCATGATCCCAGATCACTGTGCTCATTATATGTGTATAAAGCATAATAAGCCCTTTATTAGAATTTGGGTTCGGGTTAAAGTCTTTAGTTTGAATTTGGGCATGGGTACGATTTGACTTTCATTTGAACTCTCTATTTGGGTCTGCATTCATCTATGGGCCCTTTTTAGTACGTCAGATTTAGGTATTATATAGACTCAACGTGTATTCATCCCCAAACTTGACCCCACCCCCTGCCCTCAAGGTCTCTTTCACATCTCACCACTTTCGTGAATTGGCACCGTCCTAGTTGGGCCCCACATTGCACTATCTCTAGATAAAGGACTCTTTCCTTCCAATATGTAAAATGGGAGTCCGGATCACCTTTTTGGCAGAAATATGGAGATATTATTTCATCCAATTCACATTTGCCAATTGTGTTTAAAATTTTATGTCAGCTAATGCACCATTTCGATTACTTTCTTAAAATGAAAAACATCGAGGAAGAACTTTTACAGAGTTGATGATCGTAGATTGAATGAAACAATATTTTCTCTTTTCCGGACTTGTAAAATGGATATAAGGTGACAAAGTCCCTATGATCCTAGAAACCAGCTATATATTAGACCCAGCCATTCAAGGGTACCATCGAAAACTTCAGAGTCCTTAATTTGTTATGAAATTATAGAACCATTAAACTTCAGAGTCCTTAATTTGATGATTAAGGCATTATGATCGTCAATTCGATTGATATTTGGCTTACTTCTAAATCATATTAAACCTTTCATATGTCTTTTTAACTTCATGATTGTCACACATCAGAGTGGGTCTACAGACATTCTAGACTCAGTTGTGGAGGATTGTTTTTAACGTTATAAAGGACCTAAATACCTAATCATATTTAAATTGGAATGATTATATAGAACAAATTCGTAGCAAGTACATCAAAAGATAGAACATGTGGGGGGATGAATCGATCGTCATCCAAACGGAAGCAAAACATATGATGGCAAGAAGAAGACTGGGTCAAAAGGTAATACCTTATGAAAAATGAGAGGAGCAGTCCTTCCTGACCAAACAAGTACAAACGAGGATCTTGGTTCAAAACCATTATTATATAATAAATGTCCATCCACGTACGCCTGGAAAGAAAAATATTTTAACTTGTGGGGGGACTGTATCTTGTGAGAGGAAACTCACTGAGAAAGGAGAAATTAAATGAAAGGCCTTGTTTAAGGATTTTGTGTTCCATGTACTACTATTTTTACAAGGGATGGAAAAATTAGTATCATTATGTAAATTTATAAAATTGAGGATTTTCAAATCCTACGAAGGTAGGGGCAAGTCAGGCTTGGAAATTTTCAAAATTGAAGACTTTCATTGACCAAAAATTTTAAGGATTTACAATTTTCAAAACGGCTTTGTAAAAAACCAATGTAGATTGTAAAATTCAAGAGGATTTGATTTGGCAATGTGATTTAAAAAAGGTTTATGCAATTATGGTTGTAGATGAGTGGATTGAATCTAAAAGATGATGGCCTTTGTTTTTACTTTGAGATGACTATTGGGGCCCAGAAGACCATTTTCACAATTATGCATTAAAGTTTCTAATCTATCAAGGTTTTTTACATATGCATAGGATATTTTTGTTAGTCACATATTTTAAGTTAGGCATTTGGCAGACTTGGAACTCAAGTTTTTCAATTAGTGGTGTGAATTAAGTGGGAACCCACGCATTACTCTACCCAAAAACATGTGAGTCTTACATGCCAAACAGCTCTGCTTATTTAAAGATGAGAAGAAGAGTGACCCATTGATTTGTTGTGTCTGGGATTCACATCTTGTAAGCCTCAGATGTGACAGCCTATCACACCATTTTCAGGTCATAAATTGTGGCAATGACGTGTACCCATTTCCTGGTTGACTATGATTTCTAAGCTTTATGACCAGACATCTTTGCCTAGTCATATTCCACTTTCTACAGGCGTGTGCAGATCGTCCCCAGGATTATTATTATTATTATTATTTTTTGGGTTTTTCTAGCAACTAGCGTTTATTAATAAGTATGGTGCAACAATACCCTTTTAAAATGCGGATGGAGCCAATCCTTTCAAATTCGCAAGCCAATTGCATAACTAACATGTCCAACATCGGAGAGGGCTTTGCCACCTCTCACAAGATCTACTTCTCTCACTCAAGTGCGTTTATTAATCAATATGGTGCAACAACACCCTTTTAAAATTCAGATGGAGCAAATCCTTGCAAATCCCAACCTAATTGCATAACCAATAGGTCCAACATCCGAAAGGTCTTTGTCTATTTCCCTCACTCGAAGACTATCACCTCATCCCATGTCTACTTCCCTTACCCTGAGGAGAGGTCCCAACACCCTATAGCTGGGTACCCCAAAAAAAGAAATAAGGGGTCCAACATCCTTATGAATCAAGTATAAATTATGACTCAAATCAGAAAGATGACAACCGCTGGATTGATTATATATGGAATAGGTGATGGACATACTTATCTCATGTTTGGGATAAAAATGGAGGGAATCTCTCATGTAATCAATCTAATAGTTGGCGGCCCACTGAAATTAACTTTGAAAGTTCAAATACATTGAATACAAAAGGGTGTTAGGGTTGGTAACTGGTTTGGATTTTGAAAAGGTAGGCCCATTATGCATTTAGGAAGGGTCTTGCACTATATTCTTGTTGTATTTATTCTCCAATTGGGCCTGTCCGTATGCAAGTTGGACGTGTAGTCGAACTAGTAAATAAAAAATAAAAACTAGTGGTTTCGGGAGCATTTAAGGGTAAGAGATACTTGTTTGAGGTGCTTTGTACATGTCCAAATTCCAATGCATGTCAACAAGAGACATTGAGGAAAAGTTATGCATGTCAACAAGTTGATGTCCCACCAAGAAAATGAGATAGGCTAAAGAAGACATATGGATGAAAGTAGGAAGGATATATATATATATAAATATATATATATATATATATGAAGAAATATAATCCATTTGAAGATTCAACTTAAGATAGATTGCAACGGAGAAACATAATTCAATTAGCCAACGTCAACATAGTTATGACAAGGCTATGATGATGATGATGATGATGTTAGCAATGTCTCCTACAACTTTTAAAATTCTCTGTTTGGTTTGCAAACTCTCGAGATATTTTGAGGGTTTTTTTTTTTTTTTTTTTTTCACTAAATGAATCTTGCAAATTCTTAAATGGATGGCTTTCAAAATGATAAGAAGACCCTTGACAATTTTGATTTCAGCTCAGTGCACCATTAAAGTTTTCAGATATATATATCCTAGAAAATAATTCTCGGATATAATGGCTCTTTACTTAAAAGTGGTATTGACCATCACAGCATGCCTCTATTTATCCCATTCTAAATTAATCTTATTTGTGTTTGTTTAATTGTACCTTATTGGATCCCATCTCATCTTGCTTGTGGATCAGGTCTAAGCCATGGACCCAAACACCAGCCAATTTTTAATCAGGATGGACCAAGGGTGGATACCGTGGCACGTTCTGCGTGCATGGATCTAACATTGGGCCTTACCGAGGGTTCATGGAATGCAGCCCCCAAAAAATCATGCAATCTAAATAATCCCAACCATTCATTTGGAGTATTTTTAACCAACGTTTTTAGTTTTTTTTTTTTTTTTTAAATTTATTTATCTTGGAAAACAAATGACTAGAATTGTTGGATTTGGGCTCTGGCACATGTGTTGGGCCATCCAATCTTCTCCGCTTCCTCTCTAATATTGGTATGGGCCATTGCATCTGTACATCCATGGTTCATCAATTGCTTCCTATGATGAAGAAACTACATTGGGTACTCAACTAGGCAAGATATTTGTCTACCATACTTAGAGCTTGTGCATGTGGATTCCATGTTTTGTAGATCTACACCCTTGATTAGGTGGGACCATCAGAAATCATATGGATCACCATATGATGGGCCCACCTTTTCATGCTCAACTCTCAAGGACTCTCTGCATTTCCTATTTTCCATCATCACAATACCATTCCTCCCCATGATGATGATGCATCATGAATATTCTTGCCTTGTACTTTGAAGGATAACAAAAAAAGCTCATTTGTGTGAATAATACTCTTACTTATCATCACTATCCTGTCAAGACCTGATCAGCAATAGGCAAGTGGGCCCCACTGCCTTCACTTTCTAGAAGGCACAGACTCTCCCTCACCTTGTGATGTTGACCCACAAATGAGAAGTTGGTGACAAAAACCCACAACAAAGTTCTGTTTATATGATATCGGAGGCCTTTTGTGATGGTGCAAACAAGGAAACGTCATGCTTACATGAGATTGTCATCATCATAAGATGTGGCCCACACAGGCCAAGGCCAGGCCGTAGTTACTTGTGGGAAAGGCCAACCATTTCCAACTAACCTGACTTGCCTTTCGTGGGAAATTTCTATACATTTCACATAAAGTCGTTAGTTAAGAAAGACAGAGAGTCTATAAATAAATTTCTCCTTCCAATCCCATCTTTTCATAACCAGAGCACCATCATCTCAAGAAGAAGAAGAAGAAACTAAAAGAGCCATGTCGGAAGCTTCTGCAGATCAGTCATCCTATTTTGATAGACCCAGATTTGTGGTGAAGGTGGTCTTAGCCAAGCCTCAGCATGAGGGACAAGGAGCAGTAGTTAGGAGAAGCATTGGAAGGTTTTCTTCTACTCTACTTTCTTGGTTTTTATTTAGTTTTACGATGATTATCCAGACCGTAGAGATCGTGGGGCCCGTCGCGTGAGGATCATAGGCTGAACACCAGGCTTGATCAGAATAACATTATCTTTGATGGGTCCAAGTTGTACTGTTCAGATAAGACGTTTAGATCATCTGATAACTGCAATACTGGGTAGCGCTCATTTTTATATTTGGGCCTAGTAGCTGAATGAATGGTCAGGATTGGTTAGTGTATATGCCCAGTGTACAGTGGATGAGAAGTTTAGGCACTACTGGCCCTGTTATTTAAGATTTTGCTTTCAATTGGTTTATCTTATTTTCTTCTGTTTCTGAATTGAAGGATGGAATTGAAGTTTTTGGATCCATTTCTAATGTTGGATGAATTCTCAGGTGTGTTTCATGGATCTTGTCTGATGTGGGTTTTGTGCTAATAATCTGTATGGTTGGAAAATGACCTTGATATTGTTTACTTTTGCAGTGTCAGCTCCTGCTGGATTTCCTGATCACCCACATAGAGGTTTTGACAGCCTTCAATATAATCTAATTTTCATATATTTTGATCTCATTCCTAAACTAGATTTCAAATGGTTTCCGGATTCAGGTTTCGAGACTGTCACATACATGTTACAGGGCTCTTTCACCCATCAAGATTTTGCAGGGCACAAGGGCACCATTAGAGCTGGTGATTTGCAGGTTAGGATTTCAAATACGCAAAAATCTCAATAGTTCGGTGAACAATTACAAAGCCATGGAATTACAAAACTATGGATTCTATTTAGTTCTCATGTTTTGTGTTGTGTTTATTTCTCATTTTTTCTGCAGTGGATGACTGCTGGTAGAGGGATAATTCACTCAGAAATGCCTGCTGGAGAAGGAGTCCAAAGCGGTTTGCAGCTCTGGATTAATCTCCCTTCCAAGGACAAAATGTATGAACATTTACATTGATTTACCTTTCTCTCTTTCTTTTTTTCTTTGATTTGTGTTAAGACTTCCTTAAGAGAGTAAACGGAACAGTGGGGGGATTACATCTCTGACTCGTCAATCATTAGTTCCTAGCTCTTTCTACCATAAGCAGCTAGAAACTGAATGTTCATATCCATGTGGCTGGAATAGTTGAATTGCAAGTCACATGAGAAATATATTTTTCCCACGGTTTTTCTTTGGTTCTCAGTTTCAAATAGATGCTCAATGGGAGTATTTGGGAGAGAAAATCTAGCAAATCCCAAAGAGATTCCACTGTCTAAAGTCTTGTGCTTAAAATTTTTCTAGCAATCTTCATCCCCAAATTCTCCAATTTATTCCACCATACTATACTCTGTTCTAGGCACTTCTAGGATTCCTATACCAAACAGAACCCTGATTTTTTTCCCTTTCTCCACAATTAAAGGATTGAGCCTGGGTACCAAGAACTGCAATGTGAAGAAATCAAGAGGGTAGAGAAAGATGGCGTGGAAGTTCGAATTATAGCAGGGGAAGCAATGGGTGTTAAATCTCCTGTCTACACCCGAACACCAATTATGTATTTGGATTTCACATTAAAACCAGGAGCTCAATTGCACCAACGAATTCCAGATTCATGGAATGCCTTTGTATATGTCATTGAAGGAGAGGGTGTCTTCGGAAGCCTGAGCTCCTCGCCCGCAAACGCTCACCATGCACTAGTCTTGGGTCCGGGAGATGGGCTAAGTGTGTGGAACAAGTACATCAATCCTCTCCGGTTTGTTCTGATTGGCGGGCAGCCGCTGAATGAGCCTGTTGTTCAATATGGACCATTTGTAATGAACACAGAAGCAGAGATCGATCAGGCCATTGAGGACTACCATTTTTGCAGGAATGGATTTGAAAAGGCCAAGCACTGGAAATCTCAATCTTAGAGCTCACAAAGGAGTTTTTTTCCAAGCGAATTTTGAGTAAGATGAAGCAAGAGAATATAAAATGCAGGTTGACTCACAGAGCAAGTAATAAGCAATCTCACCATTTAAACACATCAAATGCAGAGACAAACCAATGGAGCTGTTATCAGGAGTGACCTCAACTGGGTGCTGTTTATTTCAACAATATATTTTTCTCTTTGATTTTTTTTTTGTTCTGTTTTTTGGGTTGGGGTGATGGGGGTTTTGATGATGGAAGTGTTGAGGTTGCAGATTTTGAGAGTTGGGTACTTGGAATCATTTTGCAACTCCACATCCATCCAAATAGTGATGTCAAAGCTGTAAGCAACCAATGGGATGGTGGAATGACCTGGCATAGTTTGACTTGTTTTATACTTTTGGGTATATGCTTTTGTAGGATTTGGTTGGATGCTGTTTGATTACATCATTATGCAATAGCATACCTTTCAACATATGTGAGTAGAAAAATTCTTGCTTTACACAAAATTCAGATTCTTTGGTGGGTGCTATGGAGGTTTAATTGCATGTTTTGTATCACTTGATTTGATGTTCCGTTGCGGCTGGTCAGTTTTGTTTATTTTGTTTATTTTTCATTTATATAATATCTATAACATCGACTCAGGATATCATAATAATGGACAAATAAAATTTACATAGCTCATCCCAACAAGCTGGAACAAGGCTTTGATGATGATGAATATCTATCAATAGGAGTTGGGTAGAAAAGTAAAACCCATAAAGTCACCTGGATGGATAAAATTTCAGTGATGGTGATGATGAAATGATAATTATGATTTGGAGAGAGAGAGAGAGAGAGAGAGAGTGAGGGAGGGAGATCATTAATTAATGTTCCATAATTGAGGACTTTTCGCTGTAAGGAGCTTATAATTCATCTGCGGAACTCTTCTACTCCTAAGATTGTTGGGATAAGGTTCAGACCACAGCAATGATGATTTTGAATTGTTTAAGTTAATGATTTTCTTACACCAAATTGTGTACCCCATTGTACGGACTTGAGGCTCAAGGATGCCCAAAAAGCATCAAACAAAAACAGAAGCCCACTAAACTGAAAGGATAGTCCAATCCATTAGTGTCCGGGCCCAGTTAACTGCCATTTGACTTGCTGCCCTATTAATGACTCCTCCCCTAATTATAGGACCCTGAAAGGCACAACTGCCCTAAGAAACTGTCGTCACTCTCTTTGTTCTTTTGGTTGCAGATGAGGCATAAATCAAAAAAAAAAAGGAATATAAAATCCAAGATCTTCCATTGTGAAAGTGGGAGACGACACAAGTTGTCACTGCCCTGTGTTGTCCTTGTCCCATATTACAACGGGCTTGGAAGAGAACATCTGCCTAGAACAACAATACTACCAGTGCGACAACAGTTCTTGCTCTACTACGAGCAAGAGAGAGTGTTCACATTCTATGCATTGTGGGTCTTATTTCTTTAATTAAGCAATTGTATGCTCCCCACTCTGAATTGTGACTGGCCCCAAAATCTTGGATCTTGGATCAGAAAGTCTAATCTCAGACGTTAACTGAGATGGATGAATATGACTCTAATCTGAGTTATTTCAAGTCAATCAGTAACTCAAAAGTAAAAACTGCGGGTTTCATCCCACGGGCTGTCATGACAAAGAGTTGGGCCTCTATATGCAATAGTACTGAGAAAAAGGAAAAGGGTCTACAATCTGCCAATTCTTTGGATCAATGAACTAGATAACTGGAGGCATCAATAAATTCTGTATTTACTAGAGATCAAGACCTTGTAATTCCTCTACATTTGAAGTCATCCAATAAGAAGCCTCATCCAATGAGAAGACATTCTGGAGAAAAAGAACCTCCAAGAAAACAAAAAAGCTGATCAGTGACGACACTACTCAAAGGGATTCATCAGGCTAGAAGAAATATCTACAAAGCTTACTCACTAGTAGCTTTCAGGGTGGCTCTCTTCACCTAATTAATTAATTAATCATACTAAAGAACCGTGGCAAACATATAACAACCTACCACGAGAATAAAAATGTGTAACCATTCAAGATGGGCCATTTGAAACTATTTAGTGACACTGTTTATAGAAGCATTTGGAGTGCACTCCACTATTTTAATACTCAGTATACTGGGGCCACTATATATTTACACACCGCCAATTAGGAGTAGTAATTGTGCGATTATGCTTCAAAATTGCAACTGAGGTTTGAGAACTGCTTTGGTTTCCCTAATTCTGAAGAACTCAATAATCATTACCTCTCATGTTGTGGGCAATATATTGGAGTGTTCCACCTCATGCCTCATTATCTTATAGCATTAATTAGCAAATCCAAAGAGTCTCGAGAACAATTAATTAATTGGGAGATGTAATTGTGTTGCAAAATTGCAACTGAGGTCAAAGAATTGCTTTTCTTAATTCTAAGAAAACACCTCTTGGACTTCGTAGATTATAGTATGAAGTGCTACTTGTCATTGAATTTGTTTGCAAGGCCTTAAAGCATGCAAAATCATGCAATGGAGCCACTGTCTGATGATGCCACTTATATAGGAATCCTAGAGTCTTATGCACATATCATGAAAATTACATGCCTTTGTTTCAAGAGCACAAGAATTCAATCCAATCACAACACAATACCTTTTCAGTTAAGACAAATAAATCACTGAGATAAACCTGTCTAGAGGGAATCTAAAACCCCAATCTAGATTCTAGAGTGTAGAATTTAATCGGTCAACGTCAAGATGTCCGTTCAACTGACGCCCAACAGCAAGAATACTTGTTTGGGGTTTGCTTTGATTCGTCTCTACCATTGTTAATAAGTGTTACACTGTCGACAGACAATTGGGCTTCGAAGGAATCAGAATTCAAGACCTTCCTGCTGACATTATTACACTTCAAAAGCCCTCTTAACTTTTGCAGCATCTAGAGCCAATGTATCCATGAAAAATCATCCTGCTGCTTAACAGCTTAAGCAAGGAGTTTTACCTTCCTCCATGCTCTGATGCTCACACCAAATTACATTTTGTTTCCTCCAGCATTCTTGCCATGGTTGTATCACGCAACAGTGATGAGGCATTTCTCTCCACAGAAACAGCCACAGATTATTCCCTACTTGTGGCTGGCTCTGTTGGTCTGGGATTTCATGTGTAGGTGAGTGAATATTTACCAAACCAGGAAAAGGGTTAATTTTCCCATAGCAATTATAATATATTAAAGCCAATGATTTTGGCTTCAATTTTGATTGTATTCCTTTTAATTTTGACTTTTTAAATTGAGAATGGGTAAAAAGCTTAGAATGTATAGGTTGTGAGATTTGAACTAACCTATCGCCTACACCACACAATATTAATATGTAATTATTTATCATGAAAATATCAAAAGTAGTTAGATGGACTATGGACTAACTAGCCATGTGGGCCATGCCGGTGCTTGGCATATTATATTATTATTTATTATAGTAAGAGTAACTTCTCTATCTGTGAGATTCTTGAAAATTCCTCCCCTTCTTTCCCTTGGGATGGTGTAAAATTGTCATTTTAAGGGAACAATAGAAAACCCCTTTTACAGGCGAGAGGATCCGAACTCCTCCCAAGAAGACACCTATGGTCACCATCCAAGCTCTTTCATATGGTCTGAACCGAAAGTGAGGCCTAACTGGCTCACTGGGTGGGCCACATTATACACTCAAAATGGGGTGGCCGCAAAATTCTTGGCCAGCATCACTCCACA
The DNA here is from genome assembly GCA_029852735.1 of Persea americana. Taxonomy (NCBI): domain Eukaryota; kingdom Viridiplantae; phylum Streptophyta; class Magnoliopsida; order Laurales; family Lauraceae; genus Persea; species Persea americana. The sequence goes on from CM056810.1 coordinate 92,616,348, forward strand.
CCTCTGTTTCATGACATAGTGGATAATTAATTTCCATCACTGATTCGGCAGCGACATGCACCTTTTTGGATGGCAACGGCCTGGAGTGACCCTGGACACTGAAATTCTATCGAGAATTCATGTTCTTATTTTATTTGCAAATGTTTTGTCTAGGTCTTACTAGTTAAGCTCAGCCCGCCCCCTCCCCCACCCCCCCGACCACCCCCCCCCAAACCAACACCCACCACTTTTTTTTTTTTTTTCCAAATTTAAAAAAATAATATATAAAAAAAAGATGGAAATTGAACCTATGTAATAGCCATCACCAGATCTCAACAGATTCATTATCAACCTTCTTTCTCACATCAAAGATTCACAGTCGATCCCACCTAGCCATAACTTAACAAAAGGGCACGTTTGTTTGGAGCTGTGAACAGTTGGTTTTGTGGTCTTGTGAAAAATTAATTCCAACCTCCCTTCTTCATAAATGTTTTCCGTGGAGTCATTAAAAAATTTAGTTCATTTTTATGCTTTTCCTCACGGAAAGACGAGCACGAAATGTGAGACCTTTTTTTGCTTTTTCTTGTTTGTAAAAGTGCTTACACTTCACCTTTTTGAAAAAACAATTGCACAACAAGATGATTTTATAGAGAGGAAATGTGTTTTGATTTTCTGTGTAGCCCATTATTGCATTGTTGTGAGACATATTTTTCTTGCAAAAAAAAAGAAAAAAAATGAACTGATATTACTTGATGGAAAGAATTTTGATTTTCTATAGAAGAGATGGCAATGAAGGATTTCTCTATCAAAATGAGTTAAATGCTATCATGGACAATTGAGTTTGTACCAGTAGGGCATAAATCATGATCTAATGACTTTAAATTGTTGAAATGGCGTCCTGCATTTCAATGAGAACACTAAACACAACAGCTGTAATAGTTTTTGATAAAACAACTATGTTGGATGCTAGTGATTTTGGGGGGCGATATCTTATTTATAGTGTGCACTATTAAAAAGACATTAAATTCTTAGCATTTTTCAATATTTTGATTTTTTTTCCCTTCAAATTTTTGGGATCAATGGACAGCAACAACCCCTAACTGCTATATATCTTTGTGGCCTATTGATATTTGGGGTTGACCATCATGCCTACTGTGACCTTGATGTTAAATCACGGATGTATCTGTGTTCTTGAGAGTTTGAATTTAAGAGAGAAACCCTATTAATTGTATTATAGTGTGTGAATAAGATCACAACATTGAGAAGAAAAAAATAAAGGAAAAGGAAGAAAGCATTCTTGTCTATAATCACTAAAGAAACTATACAAAATTTTATTTTTTTTACTCCATGCAGTAAAAGATTATAAGAGAGAAGAATACTAATGGGGGTGTAAATTGTTGTCTAGTCTTTACTACATCTTGAATTCATGCACTAGAATCCTCACGATGGTGATTTCAAGGAGTCTTCATGTAAGGTCCCCGACCTTAATAGGGTGTTTAATTTCTTAATATTGGCAATTAGCCCAATTAATTGTGATTTTAGCTAATTAGGCGGGTTTAGTGGTTAAGCGAGTTTCTTTTATCATTAGAAAGATGTTCCCGAAGTTTCATTCGATTCCGAGTGCGATTAGTCTTAATAAGGGGTTAGGTTGTGATTAATAGGAAAATTGGGTATTTTTCCGAAAAGTCCCGTTTTCGCCGAATTTGGGCTCGTTGGAAAGATCTCGTCGCGCTCGTCATCTTTCGTTCTTGGCTCGTCATGATTTGACGCCCCGAAGTCCCTCAAATAATTGGTTTTCTCTCATTTCACTCAAAAGGGGCATTTTGGACTTTTCCCCTCCAACCCTCATTTAAACCCTAAACCCAGCCCTAACCTTCGTTTCTCTTCTTCATTGCAACTGCTGGAGCTTCTTCTTCTTCCTCCTTCTTCATTTCTCTCCTTGCAAGTGTGGATTGAAAGCATCCCAAGAGACCAAGCACACCATCTTCTTCCTCTCTTCTTCCTCTACCTTTTGATATAAATTTGGTGAGTTTTCCCCTTCTCCTTCCTTCCCCATTTCGTTTTTCATGGCTGCAAATGGGTAGCATGTTAATGGCTTCCCTCTTTTCTTCTTCCTTGGTGTTTATTGGGTGTAGGAGAAGAGTTTTGGAAGGTGGGTTTAGCTAGAGTGTGTAGGGAGCTCTCCTCCTCAAAGTTTCTCTCTCTAATCTCCATCTCTTCCATTTCCTTTGGTGAAGGCAAGTTGATTAGCTCTATGTATTGTTCATGCATGTATGTTTACTTCATTCTTGGCAATGCAATTAGTAGAAGTCCCCAAATTCCAAGCTTGTTAATGTTTCATTGGATTGCACATGTTAATTAAGTAAATAAGGTTAATGGACTTAGATGGAATGGGTGGGTGTTTTTGTGGCTTGATATGCATGGTTACAGGTGCAGAATGTGAAGTCACTGAGGCTCCATAAGTGTATCTCGAAATCTGACTGAGAACAGCTTCAGAAACTTCATGTTCTGCACGGGCGGTCACCACGCGGTCAGCCAGCGGCTGACCGCCTACACAGAAACTGGACACATTTGTTCACGCGGTCACCCCCGCGGTTAGCCCACGGCTGACCGCCTAATCAGAACAGAACCTCTTCAGGTTCTGTCTCACCCGCGGTGACCCAGCGGTCCTCGCGCGGCTAGCCGACCTGACGAAATTCCAACCCAGTAGTGTCTGCACTACACGCGGTGACCCGGCGGTCACCACGCGGCGACCTAGCGGTCAGCCGACCCACCCCAGGCGGCTAGCCGCCTGCTCAGAAAGCTGTTTCTGAAAATGGGATTTCTGCCATAGGTCTTGACTTTATATGTGGGACCCCTTGACCCTACCCTTACCTGATCAATTGGGGAAAATGGAAACGGAGCATGATTGGCTTGGTGTGCTTCGTTGGTTGTCCGGGATTTCCGTATATTGACGTTACTTGGCCGAATGCGTGTGGTAGTGAGTTGATTGGTGCCCAATAACTTCCGTACACCATGAGCCGCCAAACTAGGACACCAATGACTCATTTTCCATACGTCCTCCGTTGGGGATACGTTTAGTACACGGTTGACAACCCTTGACTTAGGTTTGGCTTGTTCCTCATTCTTGACTCTTGAATCTCGTATCCGTAGTATGTCGTACCTTGTACACTCTATCTCGATTACTTGTATAATTGTAATTTAACTTGTAGAATTAGGGTTGGACCGGACTTAGAGTGTATCCGTAGGTACCTTGCCTTGTATTGACGGACACGTGTGGATAGACTTGAAAGGGGACTACTCATGGAACTTGGACTCGACTTGTATCTTGGCTTGACTTGGAGTAGCCCTCGGCTTATTGTCTTGTACTTGGAAACCTATCCACGTGTATTTGTCTTGGAACTTGTGTAGTATACAAACCATCACCATCATCTTGCATTCATACCAGCTGCAGTCTGATGATTCTTGAGTGGGCCGGATACCGGACACTAGGGTGGGCAGTCGGCTTTGGACGGCGTCCATGGCGTGAATAGCTGGGAGCGGGCTAGGACCGTGCTGCTATTCCTAGGACCGGGAGCTAGGATCCCCCTAGAGCCGGACTTTGGGTATTTGTAGTTGGCTCGGACATCACTTATACCCCCGGGAGGTGGCTTTGGACATCCTCGGAGTCTCCTCTTGCTTGCATTGCATTTCATGGATGGTTATTCTTGTTTATCTTGCTAGGACTTATCTTATTACTTGATCCTCGTGTTATTCATGCTTATTGCCTAGCTCGTACCTTGTTATCTTATGATCATGTATTTGTCTTTACTCTCCTTTGAAGCATGTTATGAATAATGTATATTGCTTATCTTCTTGCCAACATGTGTTGACCTTATCCCATGGTGTGCAGAGGACACCTACTACTACCCCTACGCCGACCCGGATGCCGAGGCAATCCCAGAGGATCCTCAACCGGGGGAGGAGGACGAGGTACGAGAGTGGGGTGCCGATGACGTAGCTTAGCGTCATCACTTCCGGCACTAGCGCGCGTAACACGGGGATATTTCTCATCGTGCCACTCCGTCTCATCTTTTGGTTTAACATTTTGTAATCACCATACTTTTGTATATCTTTTGTACCAGGGCCTAAGTTTTTGGGATGGCCCTGATGTTTATAAACTTTATAGGTTTTATTTGAAACTTGGAATTTAATGGAATGAAATTCATACTTGCTTTGATATCTCTACAGGTTTAATGAATGTGTTTATTGGACAAGCCTGTTGATTAAATGGCAATGAGGCAACTATACAATCCTCACAGCGGACTTCGATCCGTGGGCATTAAGGGCAAAATTTTTAATTAGCCCTAAATTTCACACCCCGGATCCGGTTTAATTACTAATCGGGTTCGGGGGCGTGACAGAGTGGTATCAGAGCATTGGATGGTTTCTCAGGGTAAAAATTGTAGAAACCATAGGACGCGTGTGAGGATTTACGTTAGCCTAGTGGTTGTAGTGTGTTCTATGTTCTTATAGCCTTGTATTGTTAGTTTTGGATTACATAGGACCTAACTCATGCTTTCTTGCAGTGAAATGGCTAATAGCGCACCATCAGGATCGGGCTCCACACCTCCCATACCGGATAGCCAATTCCAGCAATTCCTCAATGCTTATCTACAATCACAGACTGTGCAGACCGAACGTGACAGGAAACAAAGAGAGGACCAAATAGCCTTTCAAGCACAGATGGTGGAAGTGATGCAGAAAGTGTCTGAGCCTCGGGCTAAAGAACGGGATCTCAATGATTTAGTTGAAAAGTTCATGAAGAGACTTCCCCCAGAATTCTATGGGGTAGAGGATCCCGCAGAGGCAGATGAATGGACAGTGCAGATTGAGAAGATCTTCGAGGTGTTCAAATGCACAAGTCAGCAGCAAGTTCTATTGGCGACACATATGTTTCGAGGGACAGCAGAGGGATGGTGGAAGACCGTCAAGAGTGCATACGACACCGCTGAAGACGACAAGGCATGGGAGACCTTTGTCAAACAGTTTCAAGATAGGTTCATCCCCGAGCACTACATAGAGCAGAAAATAGTGGAATTTGAGACACTTATACAGGATACTCTCCCAGTTCAGGAGTATGAGATCCAGTTTACCCGCCTGTCCAGATTTGCAGCGGCTTTGATCACGCCAGATTCTGAGAAGGTTCGCAGGTTTATCAGAGGACTGAGACCTGATATCAGATTGCAAGTTCAACAGAGCAAGTTGACAGAGTATGATGCAGTAGTCAAGAAGGCATATTGGGCAGAGGAGTCTCTCAAGGGTGTCATAGCGTTAGAGCAGCAGAGGATCATGGCTATGCTGCCACAGCTTATTGGACAGTTTATACCTACTTCTACTCCTGCTCCTTTTCCTCCTCAGCAGCCCAAGAGACAGAGAATGGAACCAAGGTTCAGACAGCCGCAGCAGAGGTTAGAGTGCTTACATTGTGGTGGAGCTCATTACTCCCGAGACTGCCGGAAGCAGTCCGGTGCATGCTATCATTGTGGAGATCCCGGGCATAAGGTTCGCCATTGCCCGATGAAGACAGGGGTTGCACCCCCGGCACTTCCAGCCCCGGCGCCCAGGCCTCCTCGTCCTGTGCTGCCGTTGAGACAGGCACCTCCAGCACAAGTTAGACCACCACAACAGCAGCAGCAGCAGCAAGTTATTGTCAGACCTCCTCAGCCACCGCAGCCACGTGCTCCGGCTCCTCAGTATAGGGCTCCGCAGCGACCTCCGACATTGCAGCGACCACAGTATCGCGCGCCGAGGCCACATCAGCAGTACCAGCGCCCGAGGCAGCTAGGCAGGGCATATGCGATCACACACGAGCAGGCAGAGGCAGCGGAGAACGTCATTGAAGGTACTCTCCCCGTTTGTGGATTTGATGCTAGAGTTTTGTTCGATCCAGGTTCCACACATTCTTTTGTTGCACCGGCATTTGCATTGCATTTTGGGAAGAGTAGGGAGATGTTGCCGTTTGTTTTAGTAGTTGCTACTCCGGTAGGCAGGTCGGTAGCATGTGATTTTGTTTATCCTAGGTGCACAGTTCAGATTGGGGGTACTCAGTTGACCGCCAGTTTGATTGTGTTGGCGATGTCCGACTTTGATGTTATTCTTGGAATGGACTGGTTAGCGGCGAACCGTGCGGTGTTGGATTGTTTCAACAAGACCGTGAAGTTGCGTAGTGTAGACCGTAGTGTTGAGTTCGTTGGTGCGAAGAAGCCCACCTCCACTCGGTTGATTTCTGCACTGAAGGCAGACCGTTTGATGAGGAGCGGATGTGAGGGTTACATCGCGTTTATCGCGGAGGACAAGCAGTCCAAACCCATAGAAGAGATTCCGGTAGTATGCGAGTTCCCGGATGTTTTTCCGGAGGAGATCCCGGGTTTACCACCTGTGCGGGAGATAGACTTCACGATAGAGCTAGTACCAGGTACAGCACCGATTTCGAAGGCTCCGTATAGAATGGCCCCTGCAGAGTTGAAAGAATTGAAGAGTCAACTAGGAGACCTGTTAGACAAAGGCTTCATCCGGCCCAGTGTATCACCATGGGGAGCTCCAGTGCTATTTGTCAAGAAGAAGGATGGAACTATGAGGATGTGCATCGACTACCGGCAATTGAACCAAGTGACAGTCAAGAACAAGTACCCGCTTCCGAGAATAGATGAGTTATTTGATCAGCTACAGGGAGCCCAGTTCTTTTCGAAGATTGATCTACGTTCGGGATACCATCAGCTACGTGTCAGAGGAGAAGACGTTCCTAAGACAGCGTTCCGGACTAGATACGGCCATTTTGAGTTTCTTGTGATGCCGTTTGGCTTGACGAATGCACCAGCAGTGTTCATGGCCCTAATGAACAAGATATTCACTCCCTACCTCGACCAGTTCGTAGTGGTATTCATCGATGATGTATTGGTTTATTCCAAGTCCAAGGAGGAACATGAGCACCAGTTGAGGACTTCATTGCAGCTTCTGAAGGACAGCCAGTTGTATGCCAAGCTGAGTAAATGCGAATTCTGGTTAGAACAGGTGTCATTTCTAGGTCATGTAATTTCCAAGGAGGGATTGGCAGTGGATTCCAAGAAGATAGACGCAGTTGTCAACTGGGGAAGTCCACAAAATGCAGCAGAGATTCGCAGTTTCCTAGGACTTGCGGGCTATTACAGAAGGTTTGTGAAAGGATTCTCTACTATGGCAGCCCCTCTTACGAAGTTGACCCGAAAGAACGTCCCTTTTGTTTGGACCGAGGAATGTGAGAGAAGCTTCCAAGAACTGAAGGCCAGATTGACCACAGCTCCCATTCTTGCTTTACCATCTGGCAGTGGAGGATTTGTCGTTCACACAGACGCATCAGGAGTTGGTTTGGGTTGTGTTCTTATGCAAAACGATAAGGTGATAGCGTATGGCTCGAGGCAATTAAAAGACCATGAGAAGAAGTACGCCACCCATGATTTAGAGCTTGCAGCCGTTGTACTTGCACTCAAGATGTGGAGACACTACTTATACGGCGAGAAATTCGAGGTGCACTCCGATCACAAGAGTTTACAGTATCTGTTTACCCAGAATGAGTTGAACAACAGACAACGAAGATGGATGGAGTACATTAAGGATTACGATTTCCCTATCAAGTACCACCCTGGAAAAGTCAACGTGGTAGCAGATGCCTTGAGCAGAAAGTCAGCATTCAGTGGGTGTATAGTGCCAGAATGGAGATGGATGGAACAGTTTAGAGATTTAGAAGCTGAAGTTTGGCCTATCAGTGAGAAGGTAATGATTGCTAGCATGGCAGCATGGGAACCAGAGATAATGAACAGAATTAAGGAATGTCAGAAGGATGATCCAGGGTTGCAGCGTATCATCGAGCACATAGATGACAGGCCTGAGTTCAGACTAATTAAGGGGGTTTTGTATTGCAAAGACCGGTTATGCGTGCCAGATGTGCAGGACATAAAGACAGAACTGATGACAGACGCACACCGTACAAGATACTCTATTCATCCGGGCAGCACAAAAATGTACCAGAATCTGAAGAACCACTATTGGTGGATGAACATGAAGAAGGAAATTGCAGAATTTGTTTCCAAGTGCTACACGTGTCAGGTGATCAAGACTGAACACAAGAAGCCTCCTGGTTTACTTCGTCAGTTGGATATTCCTACGTGGAAATGGGAGCACATCACTATGGATTTTGTATCAGGATTGCCAAATACCAGGAAAGGGAACGATGCTATATGGGTGATCGTGGATCGATTGACCAAGTCAGCCCATTTCATACCATTCAAGACTGGTCAATTCATGGATAAGATGGCCAAGTTGTACAATGATGAGATTGTTAGATTGCATGGAGTGCCTAAATCTATAGTTTCCGATCGAGACACCAAGTTTGTCTCTCGGTTTTGGACTACACTTCAGTCATCCATGGGCACACAGTTGAGATTCAGCACAGCTTACCACCCTCAGACGGACGGACAGTCAGAGCGTACCATTCAAACTCTAGAGGATATGCTCCGGGCATGTGTATTGGATTTCAAGAAGGATTGGGATGATAGTTTGCCCCTCTGTGAATTCTCCTACAACAACGGTTACCATTCTAGCATTGGTATGGCACCGTTTGAAGCACTATATGGACGCAGATGCAGAACTCCGGTGTGTTGGGAAGAGGTAGGAGTACGAAGTTTCCACGGACCATCTGTAGTTGGTGATTCCAGTGAGAAAGTCAAGGTTGTACAGATGCGTTTGAAAGAATCTCGTGACCGTCAGAAGAGTTACGCGGATAAGAGACGAAGGCCACTAGAGTTTCAGGTTGGTGATAAGGTGTTTCTCAAGGTCTCTCCAATGCGTGGTGTTGTCAGATTCGGCCAAAAAGGGAAGCTTTCCAAGAGATATGTGGGACCGTTCGAGGTTCGTAGCAGGATTGGTGACGTTGCGTATCGACTTACCTTGCCGCCAGAGTTGTCGGGTGTACACAATGTGTTCCACGTGTCGATGTTGCGCAAGTATATTCCAGATCCCACTCACGTGTTGCCACACGAGCCACTGCAGATTCAGCCCGACGCATCCTATGTGGAGCAGCCCGCGCGGATTATAGACACCAAGGAGACAGTTTTGCGGACGAGGACCATTCCATGGGTCAAGGTTCAATGGGAGCACCATCGTCCAGAGGAAGCTACGTGGGAACTCAGGGACCAGATCAGGAAAGCCTATCCTCATCTTCTTCCCGAGGAGGTATGTTTAGGCATTTGGAGGACCAAATGTTCTTTTTAGAGGGAAGGGATGTAAGGTCCCCGACCTTAATAGGGTGTTTAATTTCTTAATATTGGCAATTAGCCCAATTAATTGTGATTTTAGCTAATTAGGCGGGTTTAGTGGTTAAGCGAGTTTCTTTTATCATTAGAAAGATGTTCCCGAAGTTTCATTCGATTCCGAGTGCGATTAGTCTTAATAAGGGGTTAGGTTGTGATTAATAGGAAAATTGGGTATTTTTCCGAAAAGTCCCGTTTTCGCCGAATTTGGGCTCGTTGGAAAGATCTCGTCGCGCTCGTCATCTTTCGTTCTTGGCTCGTCATGATTTGACGCCCCGAAGTCCCTCAAATAATTGGTTTTCTCTCATTTCACTCAAAAGGGGCATTTTGGACTTTTCCCCTCCAACCCTCATTTAAACCCTAAACCCAGCCCTAACCTTCGTTTCTCTTCTTCATTGCAACTGCTGGAGCTTCTTCTTCTTCCTCCTTCTTCATTTCTCTCCTTGCAAGTGTGGATTGAAAGCATCCCAAGAGACCAAGCACACCATCTTCTTCCTCTCTTCTTCCTCTACCTTTTGATATAAATTTGGTGAGTTTTCCCCTTCTCCTTCCTTCCCCATTTCGTTTTTCATGGCTGCAAATGGGTAGCATGTTAATGGCTTCCCTCTTTTCTTCTTCCTTGGTGTTTATTGGGTGTAGGAGAAGAGTTTTGGAAGGTGGGTTTAGCTAGAGTGTGTAGGGAGCTCTCCTCCTCAAAGTTTCTCTCTCTAATCTCCATCTCTTCCATTTCCTTTGGTGAAGGCAAGTTGATTAGCTCTATGTATTGTTCATGCATGTATGTTTACTTCATTCTTGGCAATGCAATTAGTAGAAGTCCCCAAATTCCAAGCTTGTTAATGTTTCATTGGATTGCACATGTTAATTAAGTAAATAAGGTTAATGGACTTAGATGGAATGGGTGGGTGTTTTTGTGGCTTGATATGCATGGTTACAGGTGTAGAATGTGAAGTCACTGAGGCTCCATAAGTGTATCTCGAAATCTGACTGAGAACAGCTTCAGAAACTTCATGTTCTGCACGGGCGGTCACCACGCGGTCAGCCAGCGGCTGACCGCCTACACAGAAACTGGACACATTTGTTCACGCGGTCACCCCCGCGGTTAGCCCACGGCTGACCGCCTAATCAGAACAGAACCTCTTCAGGTTCTGTCTCACCCGCGGTGACCCAGCGGTCCTCGCGCGGCTAGCCGACCTGACGAAATTCCAACCCAGTAGTGTCTGCACTACACGCGGTGACCCGGCGGTCACCACGCGGCGACCTAGCGGTCAGCCGACCCACCCCAGGCGGCTAGCCGCCTGCTCAGAAAGCTGTTTCTGAAAATGGGATTTCTGCCATAGGTCTTGACTTTATATGTGGGACCCCTTGACCCTACCCTTACCTGATCAATTGGGGAAAATGGAAACGGAGCATGATTGGCTTGGTGTGCTTCGTTGGTTGTCCGGGATTTCCGTATATTGACGTTACTTGGCCGAATGCGTGTGGTAGTGAGTTGATTGGTGCCCAATAACTTCCGTACACCATGAGCCGCCAAACTAGGACACCAATGACTCATTTTCCATACGTCCTCCGTTGGGGATACGTTTAGTACACGGTTGACAACCCTTGACTTAGGTTTGGCTTGTTCCTCATTCTTGACTCTTGAATCTCGTATCCGTAGTATGTCATACCTTGTACACTCTATCTCGATTACTTGTATAATTGTAATTTAACTTGTAGAATTAGGGTTGGACCGGACTTAGAGTGTATCCGTAGGTACCTTGCCTTGTATTGACGGACACGTGTGGATAGACTTGAAAGGGGACTACTCATGGAACTTGGACTCGACTTGTATCTTGGCTTGACTTGGAGTAGCCCTCGGCTTATTGTCTTGTACTTGGAAACCTATCCACGTGTATTTGTCTTGGAACTTGTGTAGTATACAAACCATCACCATCATCTTGCATTCATACCAGCTGCAGTCTGATGATTCTTGAGTGGGCCGGATACCGGACACTAGGGTGGGCAGTCGGCTTTGGACGGCGTCCATGGCGTGAATAGCTGGGAGCGGGCTAGGACCGTGCTGCTATTCCTAGGACCGGGAGCTAGGATCCCCCTAGAGCCGGACTTTGGGTATTTGTAGTTGGCTCGGACATCACTTATACCCCCGGGAGGTGGCTTTGGACATCCTCGGAGTCTCCTCTTGCTTGCATTGCATTTCATGGATGGTTATTCTTGTTTATCTTGCTAGGACTTATCTTATTACTTGATCCTCGTGTTATTCATGCTTATTGCCTAGCTCGTACCTTGTTATCTTATGATCATGTATTTGTCTTTACTCTCCTTTGAAGCATGTTATGAATAATGTATATTGCTTATCTTCTTGCCAACATGTGTTGACCTTATCCCATGGTGTGCAGAGGACACCTACTACTACCCCTACGCCGACCCGGATGCCGAGGCAATCCCAGAGGATCCTCAACCGGGGGAGGAGGACGAGGTACGAGAGTGGGGTGCCGATGACGTAGCTTAGCGTCATCACTTCCGGCACTAGCGCGCGTAACACGGGGATATTTCTCATCGTGCCACTCCGTCTCATCTTTTGGTTTAACATTTTGTAATCACCATACTTTTGTATATCTTTTGTACCAGGGCCTAAGTTTTTGGGATGGCCCTGATGTTTATAAACTTTATAGGTTTTATTTGAAACTTGGAATTTAATGGAATGAAATTCATACTTGCTTTGATATCTCTACAGGTTTAATGAATGTGTTTATTGGACAAGCCTGTTGATTAAATGGCAATGAGGCAACTATACAATCCTCACAGCGGACTTCGATCCGTGGGCATTAAGGGCAAAATTTTTAATTAGCCCTAAATTTCACACCCCGGATCCGGTTTAATTACTAATCGGGTTCGGGGGCGTGACACTTCATACAAGGCTAAAGAGGGTTTTTCCCCACCTCAAGGTATGAAAGTAAAAAAAAAGACAAAACATAGTAATAGAGAAAAGATATTTGTTTCATTATTTTGGAGGGCACTACAACCCTCTATATAAAGTTGTAGGCAGCAATCTAAGATCCAAATTAGAGATTACACCTTCTAATCAAGGAGCGGTTGAATAATCTTTTTGATTCTTGATTAGAAATCGCTTCTGAAGATAGCTCTTATTGTGCTCGGATAAAACTCTCTACAATATGATATTGAGTATATGACCATAATGCCTTTTAATTAACATATGATTAAACACTTCGGTTATTAGCTCTCTTAATGTACTGGGCCTTGTTGCTCTTCTTGGACCTTCTTGGTTGTCAATTTTGGCCTATGGCCGGCATTACTCCTCGTGCGCCTTATGGAAACTGACTCCTCACGAGATCAAAAGATGGACTTTTTTTTTGAACGGTATCTGAAACTTATTTAATAAAAAATGGATTTAAGAAAAGGAAAATAAAAAGGGAGAAAAGAGCAACGATTACAAAATAACACCCTCCCAAGTTGACATCCTGTCAACTGCTTATTTAGCTAAAGCATCGACAAAATAGTTGGTTGATCTAAGCTCACGGCGGAAGCGAAAATTGACTGAGGAAGCTACAGCCCGAATGGCATAAGCAAACATAGTTGGCTGATCAAAGATGAACTTAGTCCTCCTGGAAAGAAGATCAGCCATACAATTTCATAACCTAGTAGGATGGAGGTGTGGCTTTTGTTGGTTAATGACTTTTATGTTTTCTGGAAAATGGATCGTCTAACAGTTTAGTTAGCTAGTGTGGGACTCCCAAGTATTGGGACCACAAGTGATGGAGCTGCCAATATAGATGAGTAGATGAGGCAATGATGTGGTGCTACATCAATCAACCTTTATAGGCCTACCCATGAGCGGAGGGTTCTTTTAGTTTTTTTCTGTTTTTTATTTTTTATTTTTCCAACAGTTTCAATAAAAAGTAAAAATGCCATTCAATAAATATAAATTTATTCCTGCTAAGTTGACTGAAAGAAGCTTCACAATTTTAAGAGGCTATGTACTACCATCATGATCCTCGAAATAGCGCCCTAAAATTTAATGACTACTCGCAAAGAATAAATTAAGAAACTTGAAAATTAGAAAAGATAGAGAAAAAAAAAAGGAAAGAAAAAAAATGTCTATCTCCTCTTTCTTTTTGTTTGATATTTTTCCACTAATAGTTCTGGAAGAAACCTGATGTCTTGTACTCTTTCCTTTCCAGCCACAGTTTTCGGGGAAAGTAAGCTCCCCACATGTTGCATGACTCTAAAATCACTATTTCTCTTTAGTAAAGAGTGTGTTTTGAAACGGGGATGATCGATAAATTCTATGTCATCTATGAAACTTTCATCATCAAATGGCCAATAATTACGATTAAGTCCAGTACTACAAGATCAAGTGGGCCATTTAACGCTCACTTGTTTCGGCCAAGACTCCTTGACATTGTGTCACGCCCCCAAAAGTGAAACCGGGGTTATGCGTGAGATTAGGGCCAATTAAAATTTTTTCGAACATTAATCAAATACAACTTGGCCCGAATCGTGTCTCAACTGGATTGAAGACCGCTGTAAGGGATAAATATTTCCTCGAATTCAACAACAATTAGCGGAAGCTTCATAATAATAAGAGGTATCTTAAACATATATAGTTAAGAGCAAAGACTGAAATATTAATTAAGATTCGAGTTGAAGACAGTTAACAAAAGTATTAATTACAAAACGAATGTCACACAAAAACTAGGCCTAATCAAAATAGAGAACAAAAGAAACCAAAAGATGAAGCTAATCGGAATAACATGATGGTATTCGTGTACAGGGTCAATACGGCTATACAATGTCGTCCGTACTATAGTCTAACGAGTTATCAGGCTGATCTACCTGAACTTCCTCCGTCGCTTCCTCTTCGAGGTAGAAAGGCTCGGTACCTATGCATCAATAGTAGCATCATCAGACACAACGGTCGGCAAGTGGATAAATATGTAAAACATCATAGATATGCAGAACTAAAATAGAGTAAACGAGTAATCAGAGTTATCGGAAATGCATAGCATTTGAATCAATAAACAACTATCAAAATAGGAGGTCCACATGGGTTAAAAGATGGGATTGCATCCCAATCAATCAGAGTATTTAGAGTGTTCAGAGTGATACACCTTGGCATCTGGTCATGAGTCAGAGGCACCGCTTAACTCATACTAATCCTCTCTTGGCTCATACGGCTCAGTCCTCGAGGGCTCTGGCCTAATCTTGACTCAAGGTTCTATATTCAAAGTCTTCTCACAGGTGGTGCCCCAGCTGTGTTGAACGTTATCAGCTGAGTGGTGCCCGACAACAGAATCTTAAACAGACATCAGTGAGGGACTAGGCTTTTTTGCATGAACAAGATTCGATAAACAATAGAGAAACTACTTCCTTCTAATCAGATCAGATCACCAACAGATTTCAGACTTCAATAGTAGTTCTCTTCAGGCCTTACAATCAAAGCCGCCTACTCTCAACACTTCAAACAGATCTAAGAATAAACGGGACATCAAAGGGGATCCTAAGTCCATCATCTAAGTTCTTCATGTAATCCCAATATAAAACAAAGAAAAAAAGCTAAAGAACATGGACATTATATATAGATAGTACCAGACGGTACGATTCGGAATCAGTAGCGATAGACAATCCAAACTTAAGTCAAATGTTATTCCCGAATTCTCGTACAACCCTACTCAGTCAACGAAAGGAATAAAGTTCACGACACCCAAACAAACAGTCTTCGTGCATAGATATAAATAGGGTATCTCGTCGTCCCGTACTGTTCAAGATTGAGTGAAGTTGGAACCCGAAAAGACTAGGATAACTACGACGAATCATCTGCTCAAAACGTCCATCGTACATGGTTAAATGAGTCCACAATGGGTAATAAATGTTCCACCTAAGTCCATAGACCAAAGGGCAAACTCTTTCAAAATGGGGGAAATTCGGTCAAGCCAACAGCAGGGTTCGGTCAGCGGATAGGTTCGATTGACCAAGGGTCAACCGACATAGAGACCAACTGCACAAAACGCTAAAAAATGAAGCTCTCTGGAATTGGAACTGACAGGTAACCGAAGTGCAATTCGGTAAGCCAACAGGCTGACCGACAGTCAAACTCCTCTTTTAGAAAATGTCATATTCTGAAATTGGGACCGATAGGTCATCGAGGGTCACTAAACTGCAGTTCGGTTAGCCGACTGCTCCAGTTCGGTTAACCGACAGATCCCAGAATTCTGAACCGAATTCTGAGATGATAAAAAAAATGGGGAGTTCCACTCCCTCCCTTCATCCACACCTGCAAACAAGGAAAACTAGGGCATTGCCCTCTCCACAAACATCCATACCCCCTATCTTCAAGTCCATTCAAAACAAAATCAATCTATTACATTCAAATTTAGCCCATTATCATGTTTTCATCAAAACAAACTAAAATGAGCAAGAAGTCAACTAAACATCATCAATCACCAATTCAATGAAGAGCAAGCATATCCAAACATCAATATATGTATATTCACTTGCCTAAGAGGAAGAGCTTGGCTAAACACCCCCAAAGGTGATTGGGGAAATCCCTCTTTTAGCTCAAACTTGAAGAAATCTTCTCTCAACCCAAAATCACTCTACAAAATGAATGCAAAGGAAGGGGATGAGCTTCTCTAATCCATTTCTAACCAAAGAGGGAGAAGAAGAGTTGGTCTAAAAGCTTTAAGAGCTTACCTTGAAGTGGGTTGTGGATGGGAAGCTTAAAAAAGTAGGTAGAAGTGGTCTTGGTGGCTTTGGGAAGAAGAAGATGAGCTTGGGTCGACGAGAATAGAGCTCCGGTGGCCGGAAATGGGAGAGAGGCAGTGAGGAGGCTGAGTTTCTGGACTTGGAACAATGAAATGAAAGAAAAGAAATGAGATGGGTGAGGGAGGGTTATACTAGGTTAGATTTATGGGTTAATTACAGTTAAGTCCATGGTTTCACTAATGTGGATATTCGAGTCTCTTCGACGCGTCGGATCGAAATGCGATAAAAGACTAAAGTTCGTGAAATGCCGAGACCTACCCGATGCACCCAAACTCACAAAAACTCATAATCTTATAAAACCTCCTAAAAACTTCTCAAAATTGCAAACCACCGCCCTACTGTACCCAAATGAACTCGGACTCGCGTGAGACTCCATACGCGTGATCCATATGCCAAACCCAACTCCTTAAGACTCTAAACACGCTTACTAACTATTTACGTAATTAATTATAATTAATAGAAGGTTAAAGGACGGGGCGTTACACATTGTATTTCTTCATCACCCATATATGTGTAGAGGCCCTAGAGGGATCCCCATATGACCATTGGACGACGGTAAGATACCCCTTCCAAACCATCAAATGATACAAAACTTCACTTGGAGGGCTCCCATTAGAAGAGTCAGGGGTCGTCACCACTCCAAACTTCTCATCTTCCATGTCTAGTGCGACGATGTGGCCGTCTCTACACCAATGAAGGCAGCCATTTACCAATACAGTCGACAAATATTGTGATGGCATATCCAAACACTTCATGCACGAGTGCGGGAAGTCCTTTATCTGTCTCCAAGCATTTGTCCCTAGCGTAAGTATATCAGCTTTCGCCGATGTTGAATTATCAAACCATGGACTATCATACGCAACTCTTAACACTTTATATTCATTCCTTGCAGAGTGGAACCCAAATCCTACTATCCTAGTACTGCAGCTTTCTTTTATTGGCAGCATCAAGCATTCTCTAGTGATTGGATTGAGAACATATACCGACTGATTGATATCTAAGAAGGTGATGAATAGCAGACCGTTGCATGATCCCCTAATGTCAAAACGGCCATTTAAACCTGTGCAAAAAGGACGTTTTAGACCGGTGAGTTGGGCATCTATCATTGTAAACTTGCAACGCCCTACCCCTCCTCTTTCAACCAAATAGAGATGAGTCCCTCTTGGATTGTATAGGTATAACATGAGGCTAAGGTTGTCGTTCTGGTTCTCCAAGGCTCGATTGTGTTGCATGGAGGAGAAAATAGGGTTGCAGATTATGATATCTCGCCATGCCTTGGAAACGAGAGTGCACTGAAAGGGAGAATGGATGGGTAGCTAGAAAATATTTCCATGATAATATCTTGGGGAAGTAGTGGTATGTACTGTTGTTCTTCTGCTGCTTCTCCTCTCATTTTTCTGCATTGACTCCTTCGTCGTGTTCCTTTTCTTGTTAATCCAACCATGCATAATTTTTTTATTGATGTTGGATTTGGAGGATTCATCTAAAACATAAATAAAAAACAAAAAATCAACTCCATGTGTCAATGTTAATAATAAACATAATCAAAACTAGTGAATGAAATGAAAAGTGTCCGTTAAATATATCTAATCTTGTATTGATTGTCAAAATGATCAAACTATGTTGGGACGTTGCCAATGGGATCCTCAATATGGGTGAATTGATATATAGTTCTCATAACTCATCAGCCTGGTTGACTAGTGTGATGCTCACCTTTTCTGCACCTTAACTCACTCTATCAAAGTGATATGAACCATCTGATGGATGATGTGTGAAGATACAATATTTGTTATATTAACACATAATCTATCATCTGAGCATCACCATCACTTTAAATTGGAATGAAAATTGGTCTAGTTTCTTTACATTTAAATCATTTGCGAATCCTTGATCATTACAAAGTGAAGCCAAATGTGCAAGATGATAGAGTATCGAATTGTGGGTGATCCTTAGGTTTAATATTTATAGTAAATTTCATCATATATAGAAATCTAAGATAAGTAATACTAAAATTATAATGCGAAAAAGAATTTGTATTGCAGTTCTTTGCACATATGGAGTCATTTAATAAGTTTTTGTTGATTTCATATGAAAAATTGAGAATTCTCCAAACTGTTATGCAGTGTTTAGAATTTTATATGTTATATAAATATGATATGCTCTACGGTAGTTTCTCCGGTGCACATCCTTCTTTTTTTTGTGTGTACACCATTTACACCTCATAGTGGGGCCCACTTGATGGTCCACCTAAATGGACCATAGGCGGGACACCCTTGATTACATTGATCCTATTTTTTCATATCCATCTGAATGGTTTGTACTATTCGATCGACATATCAATTGTCTAAGGGCTGAAACTTGTTGGATGTTGAGGGTTAGGATGATTAGATGGGGGCCACATTTAGACACAAGTAGGCCCCATGCAGATGAAGAGATTCCCACCAGTCCCATCCTCAAGTGGGGTCCTAGGTGGGCTGCACATCAAGGTAGTTTAAATGCACATTGTGTGCAGTGCACACATGCACACCACATAGTGGGGCCCACCTGATGGCCCATCCGAATGAACTACACATGGGACACCGCTGAATTACACTGATTTCATTTTTTTCACGCCCATCCGAATGGCATGAACCGTTGAATAGTTAAGTTAATTAATTTTTAAAGGGGTGAAACTTGGTAGTAGTTGATGAAGGGGTTACACACAGATGAAGAGATCCCATTGGTCTAGTCCCCAAGTGGGTCCCACATCGAGGTGCGCATATTTTTTTGGGAGATTGTTATATATCTTGTGCGTATAGCATACATATGATAAATTAAAAAAAAATATCAAATGAGAGATTGCAATGCATTAAAAATATTGTACATCATTAAAATTTATTATTTCTACTCATGTAGCTTTGCAATGTCTAAAATAATTTGTTCGTATATTAAGATTTTTTAATAACTGAAACAGGAAAAAGGAGAGGGAAATAAAAAGGCTTAAGGGAAAAGAAAGAGGGAGAAAGCAAAGATATAAAAGGAAGATGAAGAAACACATAACACAAATACCTCTCTCTCTCTCTCTCTCTCAACTCTAAGACCCTACCTACCATTTCCTAAAGGCCTAATCACAAAACCCACCGAAACCCTAATCCCTAAATTCTAATTCCTATCCAAGAAGTCCAAAACACTAACCCCATTTACTTTTCCTCAATATTTAATTCCGAATCCCTAACCCTCACCCAACTAAATCCCCTTTCATTAATACCTAAATTCCGTAATCCCTCAATGAGAAATCCTAATCTCATGCCCTTAATCTGAAATCCCTATCCCTCATTATTTAAATCCCAAAATCGTAACCCCCATTATTATATAAATCCCTTTTCTCTAATCCCTAATCCCTAATCATTCATTATCTAAATCGGGAACTCCCTAATCCCTAAAAGGGTGACAATAAAAACAAGTAACATAAAAAAACTCAAATTCTTCTTTTAACCCATGTAATTGTCATACTAAACAATGCAAATCAGTTTTAAAAAGCCCTAAATATTATTTTAACCCAGATAATTAAACATATAATTAGACATAATTATCTGGGTTAAAATGAAATCATAACTGTAAAACAATCCTAATTCTTACTCTAACCTATATAATATTAAACAATCAGAATTCTTCTTTTAGCCCATATAATTGTCATACTAATTAAACAATGTAAATCAGTAACTAAGCAATGTAAATCAATATAAACAAATCATAACTGTGACGCCCCTGAGTTCCACATCGACTATAGAGAAGAAAGTGAATGAGTTTATATGTAGAGCTTACACCCTTATCTTGCATGAGGCATTTTGATCGGTTCTGGCCCATCAGAAACAAAACCGTGAGGCCCGTGGGCCAAAGTGGACAATATCATGCATGCCACTCTCGACGAGTTCGAGTGTCTGGCAAGCTACTGCACAGGGACATTACACTAAATCTATAATCAGAAACGCTAGCCACCAATCCAGAAGATTAAATAGAATTAATTGAAGAATATAAAGAAAACAAAATATAAGGAGACTTACCTTCTTTTCTTTCTGGGGAAAGATGTTGGTACCAAAGGAGGAGTTGAGAGCTTGACAATGGAGATGAAGGGAAGTTGAGGAGAATTTTTACTAAAGCAAGATTGGATATATATATATATATATATATATACGGGGTCTTCTTATGTATCTATGCCTTACCATTTTGGTGAGGGACACTTCCATAAAAGGAAGTTTCAAGTACAAGTGCACTTCACCCTATGTATTGAAAAGTACATTTCGTATTGAAACTTTCTTTTGTGGAAGTGTCCCTCACCAAAATGGTGAGGGATAGATGCATAAGAAGACGCCTATATATATATATATATATATATTAGAGGAAACCGAGTAGATTAGTTCTTTCCAAAGTGAAGTATATTTCTATGTTTATCTTCCAATTTGAAAGATCTTAAAGAACCGTATCTCTCCATGATTTTAGTACTGCTCTTGCAAGGAAAAGTGAAAAATTTCAAGTACCCCATCAGTTTACATTAGAAGTTTTTCATAGCTTGTCCAGTAGTCTTTGCCTTCGCATCAAAGGAGTTTCCCTGTTAATCTCAGCATGCTTTGGGTTAATTTTTTTTGTGCCCTGAAGATATCTATTGACATTCCTTGGTTATTTCTAATTTTTCCGGATCTCAATTGATTCACATATTAACATGAAAATGCTGTTCATATATCACAACATTATCAGCAAATTGACTGATGTGATTTTAGTGACTGATGCCATTCATATAAACATTCTAGATTAGATTGTGCAGGCACATACCCTCCAAGGACAAAATGTATGAACATTTACATTGGTATTCCTTTTTCTTTTTTTTTTATATTTGATTTGTATTAGACTTCTTTAAGAGAAGAAAAGAAACAATGGGGGGATATACATCTCTGACACATCAATTATCCTAACCCTTCCTACCAACTGATTCATGTGGCAGGAATGGATGAATTGGAAGTCACATGAGAAATATTTTTCCCATGGTTGTTCTTTGGTTCTAAGTTCCAAATAGGGACAATTACCGTACGGACTGCCTTAAAACTGATAATTACCTGATATCGCAGCTATGGAAGTATGATATCCTACAGTCAAAAGTGGGAAAATTTAAACAGTTAGTTTTTTTATTTTTTTCCTTGACTGTGGGACTACCAAACCACAATCGAAACCGTTGGATAGCTGTAGGAGTGTAAGAACTAATATCGCACCAAATTTGGATCGTTGATCTATCACGGTTATCTAGAAATTTGCAAAAAAAAAAAAACATGACTTATAATTTGCAAAACAATGTGACTTTTTGCAAATTTCTAGATAACCGTGATAGATCAACGGTTCAAATTTGGTGCGATATTAGCTTTCACACTCATACAGCTATTCAACGGGTTGGATGGTGGTTAAGTGGTCCCACATTCAAGGAAAAAAAAAAATTAACTAGTCAAATTTTCCTGCTTTTGACTGTAGGATATCGCAGCTTGCGATATCCTACGGATCGGACTATTCTGCGGTAAATAAATTTTTTCCAACTGTTCTGGGGTAATTAACAGTTTTAAGGCAGTTCGTACGATAATTGTCCCTTTCAAATATATGCTCTCCGTCCAAAATTTTGTCCTTAATTTTTCACCTATCTCCACAAATTAAAGGATTAAGCCTCCGCTTTGAGAACTACAGTGCGAAGTGGAGTTTTTATGGGTTCCAGGCCGTACGGATTTAAACGAGTAGGCCCAGTATCCACTTGTTTTAGTGGACTTTGGCTCATGGGATTTCAACCCAACGGTCTTCAGCCCAATCTTATAGCATGGTTTTAATTTTAAACATATTTTTAATTTCTTGCAAATCTTCTTTCATTATTTATTTTCTTTTCTCTATGATTTGAAAGGAATGGTAAACTATCTTAATCATAAAGTATCCTAATCTATCATCCAGGTATTATCCTTGGGATGCTCCATTATCCCGATGGTGTCTTGCCCAAGTGTGCTCCTACTTCTATGCTTTCCAAGAGCACACTACCATTTCCATGCTGTGGCCAATGATGCTTCCTCTCCCATGCTCCGCCACAGTATGCTACCATTGAGGGGGTTTTTTTTTAAAGAAAACTCATCCTTACAAATCCACTAGTGAAGTCGGTCCCGGATTGCCCTCGATATATGAGGGCTTGGGCCAAGGCAAGCTGAAGCTCTCCAAGGGCATACATTCCCTCTCCTGTGGGACTCTTTAAACATTGGAATCACTCATAGAGTTACATGTACGATGGGAGCTGCCAATATATAGATAAACAGATTTTTTTTTTTGCTTGAAGGTAAATTTGAATTAGAAAGAAGGCGACAGAGCTGAAAGACTCCAAAACAGAAGGAAAACCAGAATGGGAGGCTTACAAAAATGCCAACCCAAACAAGGCAGCGAGGCCAACAAAAAAAAAAAACACATCAAAACAAACTATGGTTGAAATTTTATACATTTCTAGCATCTTCCTCCACCGGTACTCCTGGAAGAAACTTGATGTTTTGTACTCTTTCCTTTCCCGCAACAGTTTTCAGAGAAAGTAAGCTCCCCACATGTGGCATGACTTTAAATTTGCTTTTAGATTTTAACAAAGAACTTGCTCTATAACGGGGATGTTTTATACTTTGTAGGTCATCAATGAAGCTTTCATCATCAAATGGCCAATAATTGCATCTATGTGGAAACCAGATGGGCCATTTAACATTCACTTGCTTTGTCCAAGACTCCTTGACATTGTATTCCTTCATCACCCATATATGTGTAGAGCCCCTAAAGGGATCCCCATATGACCATTGGATGACGGTAAGATACCCCTTCCAAACCATCAAATGATACAAAACTTCACTTAGAGGGCTCTCATTAAAAGAGTCAGGGGTCGTCACCACTCCAAACTTCTCTTCTCCCATGTCTAGTGCGACGATGTGGCCGCGTCTACACCAATGAAGGCAGCCATTTACCAATATATTCGAAAATCTTGCTTCTGGAAAACACAAACACTTCATGTAGGAGAGTGGGACTTCATCTATCTGTCTCCAAGCATTTGTGCCTAATGTCTGTATCTCAACTTTCCATGAGGAAATATTCAAAGGCTTATCAGCTCTCAACACTTTGTATTCATTCCTTGCAGAGTGGAATCCAAATCCTAACAACCATGTGCTTTCTTTTGAAGGCAGCATCAAGCATTCTCCAGTGATTGGATTAGCTATATACACTAATTGTTGATCAATTTCAAAGAAGGTGATGCATAGCAGACCGTTGCATGATCCCACAATCTCAAAACGACCATTTAAACCAGTGCGAAAGTTGACTTTTAAACCGGTGAGTTGGGCATCTATCATGGTAAACTTGCAATGGCCCACCCCTCCTCTTTCAACCAAATAGAGATGAGTACCTTTCGGATTTCTTAGGCATAACATGAGGCTAAGGGTGTCATTCTGATTCTCCAAGGCTCGATTGTGTTGCATGGACAAGAAAATAGGGTTGTGTATTATGATATCACGCCACGGTTTAGAAACGAGAGTGCACTGAAACAGAGCATGGATGGGTAGTCTAGAAAGTATTTCCATGATCATGTCTTGAGAGAGAAGTGATATGTAAAGTTGTTGCCCTTCTGCTGCTCCTCTTCTTGTTTTTATGTATCCACTCTTTAGTCGTGTTCTTTTTGTCTTTAATCCAACCAACCATAATCTTGATGTTGATGTTGGATTCAGAGGATTCATCTAAAAAAAAATAAAGAAAGATCAACTCCATTAGTCAATGTTAATGATATAACATAATCAAAATTAACCAGTGAATGAAATGAAAAGTGTAACATTAATATATCTAATCTTGTATCGAATGCCAATGTGGTCGAACCATGTCAACATTGTCAAACCATGTTGAACATCACCAATGGGATGCACATTATAGGTGAATTGATATATAGTTGCTATAAGGCTGGTTAACTAGCATAATGCTCACCATTCTGCTCCTTATCTCACTCTATCAAAATGCAATGAACCATCGGATTGATGATGCGTGAAGATGTACAATTGGAGTAAAATTTGATCTTATTTCTTTATAGAGGATGTCGTGCGACATGAGCAGCTTTGTTTAAGCAAAGCATGCCACACAGATCAACCGAAGGGGGTCAACTGCCATTGGCGCAATACTGATGGCAATGCAAAATCGGGAGATCAACCACAACTCACATTGATTATGTGACCAAGGACATGTAATCAATAAGCATTATTGTTACCTAAAACCCTAATCCTCACTGATGTCATCATCCAAAACAGTGCCTTATCGTTACGTTATTTTCATCATCAGCGAGGATTAGGGTTTCTCATCTCCCCTGATCAGAAAACAAGTGCCACAGAAGAGCAAATGCAATGAGGCCTATGTCCAACTGTCCATCGATGGCATGTTATTACAATTGAAGGTACCTGTTCTTACACTTAAAGGTGCCTAATCTTGGCATTACTTAAAGGCTCCACAGGTATGTGTTGGACATGGCGCATAGCATTGCATTGAATTAGACTTTCACCCAGCTAGTTGAAATATGATAATAGTGCAAACTCCAATATGATTAAATTGCAAAATAATATGATGGAGTTAGAAGAAAATATTAATGATTTCCTCACTTACACTGTAAGTATAGAAGAAAAAAAAATGAATATTGTCTATTAAGTATCTAATTGCAAGAGAAGAATCCATAAATAATAATAATAATAATAAAAGGACAATGAAGAAGCGGAAGAAGAAAATACCTCTCACCTCTGTAGAAAACACACAATGGCTGATATCATTACAAATTCTGAAATCACCTCGGGCATTTATATATATATATATATATATATATATAAGCAAATTAATACCTCTAGCTAGTGGGGGTTGTTATAAAAGACGGTTCCCAGCAATCCGTACTGCACAAGCTTGTGCAATGAGTTAGTTGGCATTGAAGATTTGAAAATCTTTTAGCAATCTTTACAATCGTGGACTGTTTCTAAACTTTAAAATGATTTTTCTTGTACATATTTTAGAAATTTTAAAAGCATTTTTTAAAATTTTTATAGAAATCTAGAAGGTCGGAAATAAGAGTGTCCGATTTGAACAGAGATGGGGATTTGATTAGATTATTCAAATTTTGAAAGCGCTTGATGAGATCTTTTATGATGTTTAAATGTTAAATCAATGCTCCCAATTCTTAAATCTTGGAAGGTGGATATAGATAGCATTAGTATCCTTAAATGCAACTACCTAGAGGTGCAAAAGCGCTTCTCACCGTATTGAATTTGAAAAGCTCAGATTTAGAAAGAGCTTGAGGAGATCTTTTATGCTAAATATTAGGATGTTGAAATGTTAGATGAGAATCATAAATGAATGCTCCTAATTCTTAAGTTTTGAAAGGTGGATAATGGATATTGAAATCATTAGGATTCTTAACTTTGCATCTATTTACAATTAACAGGAAAACTGATGGCGTTTTTTTTTTTTTTTTTTTTTTAGAGTTTCATGAGTACCATACCACATTCCCAGCTTAACAAAAAAAGAAAAATAAATTAAGTAAATAAGAAATAATAAATAAATAGGGAGATGAAATGCCTCACCACTAGGCTAGAAGTGTGATCGGCACCGATCAGAGTATTATTTGAGTGAAATTTGTAGAAGAACAATACAATAAGAGGGTAGAGTTTAACTAAATGGACCAATTGAAGGGCATCCATAAACAATTGTATAAAAGTGGACCTCATCAATTAAAATGTGTTTTGAGCCAAATGTAAGATAAATATAGTAAGTAACATGTATATAAAATATTATAAATAGTTTAGTTTCATTATAGATGGCAATGGGGTGGGGTGGGTTGGGTTCCTTGGCTAGACCATCCCATGAAATTTATCAAGCAAAACATAATTATAATATTGTCACATTCCACCTATTTATTAACTGCACAGCTTTGTTCAAGTGTATTTGTGTGGATTTAGTAGGCATCACTTCATAATAGTCTTTTTGGGTCAAAGCTCTTATTCGTATATTTTAAAGTTGAGTTTCAGTTTAAAACAATGCATGATTCTTGACCCTTCTTTAGCCATGTCAAGAGCTCAATTCTCATCAGCAGTTGGTATTATGAAAAAAGGGAAACACACAAAAAGAAACACACCCTTGCATGAAAGGTTCCATTCATGCTCCCAAGAAAGGTTTCATTTGTAATTCACACCTCTTCCTCTCCATCAAGAAACTTATCTTCTGACTAAATGGTTTTTCCTTTTCCTCAAATAAAACACTCATTTTTGAAGAACTAGATTTTCTCTCTTTCAACCACCACCTTTCCTCCATTCCATGTCCGGTGTATGCCATCCTTTATTCTCTCCCTTCTACAGTTTTCAGGGCTAAGGTTTTTGGTACGTTTCTAAATATCAGTCTCATCTGCGAATTATGCTATTATTACCTAGGAATGTATCTGAACTTCCATTTCTCCCTCTTGATTTCTTGCTCTATTTTATTTCATTCCACTTATTTCTTTTCAGATCTACAATTTCATATGGAAATGGCAGAAAAGACAAAATCGAAACCACTTTAAAATGAATATTGGTGTTCGTTGTTTGTCTTGTCTAAAATGGTCCTAACCTCTTCTATACCAGAGTGGTGGGGGAGGGGGGGGGGGGGGGGGGGCGGGGGGGCGGGGGGGCGCGGTGGGGGGTGGCTACTGCAGTGAGCATTGAAGTAGTGTGAAGCTTCTCACATGGTTAGCACTTTCCCATTGCAGAAAAGGACATATAAGCACATATAAACATATATTTTGCATCAAAAAAGCACATGAGTCTTTGCCCCTTAGTTTTGAGCGCGGGAACCATATATATATATCAAATATACTTCAAAATCTGGCTTCTTACGTCAACCAACAGGAAGAGTGTTAGAATTGGACTATGATCATGTGATCACAAGAACTGAGTTTGCTAATTAGAAGTTTTCAATTTCTTTGACATTGGAAAAAGTTGGCAGAATAATAATATAAGGCTAATCCTCTTGCACACACTCGTGGCGGAGGTGTTGAATCTAATCCTCTTGCACACACTCATGGCCCGGCTTGGGCACTCATATAAATTTGACACTGATCCAACCAACCATGATACTATGCTATAACGTGCTCTTGTAATGTTGAAATTTGAGAACTTACTGAAATAAATGGATAGGATGATCCTGTGTGGCTCACCATGATCAATTCAAATCCCTTGAGTGGTCACACTCGCTTTGCCTTCCCTTGTTCAAACCTTTTTTCCCCTCGTTTTGGTTCAAGGAACTCACCCAAATTTGGAACACAACTTATGATCTGTACTTTGTATCACTCTTGTTTTAGGTGGGCCCTGCAAGCCTGGCTGTTTGTTGACCTAGAAATAGAATGCCAGACCGTTCTTGAAAAACCCCATACAAAAAAGATGCATTAGTTAGTATATCTGGGTCCATAGGGCCCAATGGGGCCAGGTTGGTTCAACCAGATATCAGCTTGAAATAGAGTTTGGGCTGTCCAGTGGCGAACCTAGAATTTTTTATTGAGGAGGGCTGACGATGGTCAATTGAAAAGTCAATCATTAATGAATTCATTGTAAGTTCTTCACATTAGCAATGGCAAAAGAGATATTGTATTGCATCTACTAAAAAAACTAATTACATCAAATGACATTCTCTCATCAAAAGTAGCATTTACAATTGCCCTCGACGGTTCTTCATGTTTTGAAAGTGTTGCATGATTGTCTTATCATTAATACTATTAAATATGTCTTTTTCAATATATACAATTAAACAATCATTCATCCACTCATCTTCCATTCGATTCTTCCATTAGGATTTAGGAATCACACCAACTTAATATAGCAATTAACACACACCTGAACCAGTTATTTAACTAATGTAAACTAGATGACATGTAACTAGAGGAATTTGAATGGAATAGAAGCACACACCTTAACCAAATATGAATCTGAGAAATGAAGCTCTCCAATGTAATCTTGACAATTCCAAGCCACCGAGAGAAGGAAAAAACCCACCTAAGAAACATGTGAATGAGCTAGAGTCATTTAATGGATAGATCAAACTAAATCAATACTTCCTATGTATTTCAATTTCATACAAATGGACCGGGCTATTTGAATAAATTACTTATATATTCAAATTCTGTGTGAACAAATACACCCATCCATCAATGAATCCTATGTGTATTCAAGTTCCATAGAAACAAATAGGCCCATAAATCCATGTAAACAAACAGTACCACTTAAATCGTCCAATCTGAATCAATTACTTCATATTTGTTCAAATTCAACGCGAGCAAATATTATCTTTCTCTGCAATATCATTCAAGAAGATGGACATCAATATATATGTTATCACCGTTAGAGAATATTATCTTTCTATGCAATATCATTCAAGAGGATGGGCATCAACAAAATCAAAAGGTTGCAACCTACAGACATAGATAGATAGATCCATCTACAAAACCCTAATAAAATAAATATATATATATATATATATAAAACCCACAACACTTACATCATGACACATTACCATCTCAATCTCAATCCCAATTTCATTTTATTTTATTTCAATAATATTTTCTATTATGAAACATTACTACCGATTTGGGGTTGAGAGAGAGGAGACTGAGAAAGAAGCTCTCTTAGTTTTATTTTAGTACATCATGACACAACAATGTGCGTGGATGCCACATTACTACTGATTTGGGGGAAAATCAGTCCTAGATGAGGCTTAGGGCACGTTTGGTAACGAGAGAGGAATTCTCTCTTCGGAGGAATCTTTGGATCCACGGAATAAGACTTTCTTCGATGATGATTTATGAGAGAGCAGATTCATCAAATTCCACGTTAGGTAAGCACGAAGGAATCATCAATGATTCCTTCGGATCCATGTTTGTAACAAAAGAGGAATCCACAAAAAAAAAAAAAAAAAAAAAAAAACAATTCCTTATGTTTAGCCACCGAGCTCTTTCCAATCCTGTGATGGATAATCATAGAACATAGATTCCTTCTCCACATTTTTATGAACTCAATGAAAAATATGCATGTCACTATGTCAGTCTTTCAAAAAGAAAAAAAAAAACCGAGATGTTTTTTAGAACTTTTGACTGTAGATGGTGTGATCAGAGAATAAACAACTAGATGATACTCTATGTCAAAATATGCATAGCAGCATAAGCACAATAGCTAACAATGATATTGTCAGCCAAACAAACTAGAGAAGTGGCAAACAAAGGAAATCATCATAGTTCGTACCGTTAAGATAAGCATGGAAACAAACTCAGTGATAACAAACTGACTGTAAAGTACATGCAAAACATTGGGCATAAGGAATCCAACCAATTCAATGCAAATGACTACGTACATAATGTAAAAGAAGTTAAAATGTTTTATGCAATGGCTGTTTTAAAAAAATTTAAGACACCCAAGGCTGTAACTATATATATCAGAACATCTTAAAATGAGCAGTTTTTCTCTCTCGTTTTGTTCTTTTTCCAAAATTTGAACAAACGGTTCATATGGTGTGTTATTCAAATTGTTGATGTGTTGGTTCGTAAAATGGGTAGCCTGCTGAATGAAATCCCATATGATGTTACTTGTTTTATAGCTTAGAATCGTCTTCTCTTTTATAAACTGCATATCATCAACTGTCACATAAGATACATAGTCACTATAAGATACAGTCACCATCTCTATTTGACTCTGTAGCTCTTGCTCTTTTGGCGAAGTTCAGAGAACATATTCTCTCCCTCACATCGTCTTCACTAGGGCTAATGAAAACAAGCATTAAAGCCTTTGAACCATCACCTAATGCAATGGCAGAAACAGGGGTTAACAAGTGTAAACTATATAGTATGATACCACAATTGTGTTTCAAATTGACTGAAATTCAATTGTTTATACTGGCGCTAGACTCCAAAAACTTAAAGTATGATATCACAACACACAGAAGAATGAAGCGGAACTTGCCACAACGTTTTCAGCATTTAATGCATGCTTCATCATAACTACTTCTCCCAGCTCATTTTTTAATAAATGGTAACCCCACTGAACAGAAGAAAGACTCAAATTGCCTTTTCAGTTTTGAAGCATCTTCTCCAAGTCAACATCTGACAACATTCCTAGAGTCTAAGATCTCTCTGTAGAGACTAGGGTGAATATGCACAATTGCACATTGGTTATATGGATGCCACAAAGGATTTGTTCTTGATGAACAAAGCTCTTTTCAAACTCCGAAGGACAAAATTGAACAACTCCACAATTACTCACTAATGATGCCTTATCCCATACTCCAAAGGGTTGGATTGACGAATTCTAAAATATAAGATATAAGCCTATGACCACTTGCATTAAGGTGAGTCATGTGCCATATGTATATATGTGAGTGCACTCATGCATCTAATTGTGGCAATGGAAATGGATGTTCATAGAAGAGAGACATAAACAACAACACTCCAAAATAAATTCTGAGCATTGTCTGGCATGCTTCCTGCAGTACACCTAACTAATAGTTCAAGATCACAAAGCTAACACTCCTATTCTTCAAGAGAAGGGTGGGACAGTAGTGTAGCTACTTATAGGAGTTCTCTGTTCCACAGTATGAGGACCTTGGCTCCTCCCAGAGGGGCAAATCAACATAGAGAGAACCACCAGAGTCTGAGATGGTGATTTGAGATAACATAAAGGATTGTACTGATATGATGGCCGCAACTTCTATATTACCGTTATTGTGATTGGGTCTTTGAGTTGATGATAAAGAAAATCAAATTAGAGAATAGTTTTTACATCTTTATATGTGCTTTTAATATGACTTTGATGGAATCTGCTAAATGATAACATGATATTCTCATAGACACCTCTCGTTGTTTATAGCAAGTGTGATGGACTCCTAATCATTAAGTTGTCGA
Source organism: Persea americana (assembly GCA_029852735.1). Taxonomy (NCBI): domain Eukaryota; kingdom Viridiplantae; phylum Streptophyta; class Magnoliopsida; order Laurales; family Lauraceae; genus Persea; species Persea americana. The sequence goes on from CM056810.1 coordinate 92,647,389, forward strand.
AGCTAAAAGGGATCGATCAGCTATATATATTTAGAACTTTTGTAGAAAGCAAACAAGGAGAACAGAAATCATGAAAAATCACAGAATAGGAATTACAGAACATGATTCAATCTCTTTCCCACAAAAGAAAAGAGGAAGAAATAAGGGGAATGGAAAAAAAAAATTGAAAAAACAACAAAAACCCTAACCTGATGATGCAGCCAGATCTAAATCCAAGACCAAGGCCACTAGTAGACATTGAGGGACCCACTTGGGGGTCAACGTACTTTTTTAGTTTTTAGAATTAGTAGCAATTCCTTATTTGGACTCTAATATGCTTTCTAAATTATAAGTTGAATAGGATTAGATATTTGCTTAATTAGGTTTCTACTACTCTATATATACAGGACAGATCTGTTAGGGATCTCAGGAACACACGCACGATCTAAGAACAACAATCAATCAATCATCACACAATCAATCCACGAGACACAGATTTACGTGGTTCGGCAAGATTGCCTACATCCACGGGAGATTCACGCCGTTCACTATTATTGGAGATTCCCACAAGAGTACAAGCACTCACTGTCTCTCTCGTTCTCTCTCAATATTCACCGTAATAACAATGCTCTCACCACCCAGTATAAATACATGAAACCCTAAACCTCTAGACAACCACAACCGTCGGATCTGGCCTCATAACAGATGGTCCAGATTAAACCGACACATTACAGATATACCCCTGTAATTAAGTAAGAAGGTCTAAATCAGGCTTCACCAACCCATCAATCTCCCACTTGAAGACTGATCATACTGAACGGCTTTGACAATAACAGAACACGGCAAAGAATCTCGATACCTCATCTTCATGCTTGAAGACCAACTGAAGCTGAGCACAGCTTCAGTTTCTCTGTAGTTACCACCTTAGTGAACATATCTGCAGGATTCTCACTTGATAAAATCTTCTCCAGTTTCAACACTTTTTCTTCCAGAAGCCATCGTATGAAGTGATATCTGATCCGAATGTGTTTGGTTTTTGGATGAAAGGCTGAATTCTTTGCAAGATGGATGGCACTCTTACTGTCACTGTAAAGTCTGTTAGACTCTTGCTTCTTACCCAACTCTTCCATTAACTCCTGTAACCAAATCATTTCCTTACTAGCTTTTATAGCGGCAACATACTCTGCTTCTGTGGTTGAAAGTGCAACGACATCCTGTAATTGAGATTTCCAACTGACTGCTGCACTACCCAATGTGAAGACATATCCTGTAGTGCTTCTGCTTCTATCAAGATCTCCTGCTAAGTCCGAATCAACATAGCCATGCAATTTAATCTCTGATCCTCCAAAATGCAATGCTGCCTTTGTGGTGCCTCTCAGATATCTGAGAATCCACTTAACTGCTTCCCAATGCATTTTTCCCGGATTACTCATAAATCTGCTTACAACTCCCACTGCATGAGCAATGTCTGGTCTGGTGCAAACCATAGCATACATCAAGCTACCAACTGCTGAAGCATATGGGACCTTGGACATGTTCTCCTTCTCCTGTTCTGTTTTAGGAGACAACTCTTTTGAGAGTTTGAAGTGGCTGGCTAACGGAGTACTAACTGGCTTAGCACCATGCATGTTGAACTTGTTTAGAACCTTTTCAACATATTCTGCCTGAGACAACTTCAATGTGCGATTTTTTATGTCTCTACTAATTCTCATACCAAGAATCTGATTTGCAGCACCCAAATCCTTCATTTCAAATTCCTGTGACAACTGTTTCTTCAAATTATTTATCGCATGCATATTTGAACCTGCAACGAGCATATCGTCTACGTACAAGAGTAGAATAATGTAACAGTCATCAAAACTTTTGAAATAACAGCAATGGTCTGCATGACATCGTTTGTAACCTGTGTTGTACATAAAACTGTCAAATTTAATATACCATTGTCTTGGGGCTTGCTTCAAACCGTATAAACTCTTTTTGAGCTTACACACCATTTCCTCCTTTCCTGGCACAGCATATCCCTGTGGCTGATGCATATAGATATCTTCTTCCAAGTCACCATGGAGAAACGCAGTTTTCACATCTAATTGCTCAAGGTGTAAATTTTCTACCGCCACAATGCTCAACACACTTCTGATTGTGTTCAATTTAACCACAGGAGAAAATAACTCAGAGTAATCAATACCTGCCTTCTGCTGGAAGCCTTTTGCAACTAATCTGGCTTTGTATCGCTTGCTACCGTTATGTTCTTCCTTCAATTTGTACACCCACTTGTTGTGCAAAGCTTTCTTTCCCTTAGGCAACTGAACTAAGTCCCATGTCTGGTTTGATGATAAAGATTTCATCTCATCTTCCATGGCTTGTTCCCACCTTGCTCGAGTTTCAACCTGCAATGCTTCTTCATAACATTCTGGCTCACCACCATCAGTTAACAACAAGTAAAACAAAGAAGGTGAATAGCGCTGTGTAGGTTTAGAAGTCCTAGATGACCTTCTTACTGGGACAGGTGTTTGAGGGTCCACCTGCGGGTTTTCATTTCCATGTACTTCAGGTACATCATTTTCAGAAGTGTCATCCAGTTCTAAATATTCTTTGCTGTCCTCATGCACCTTGTCCTTGTTTTTGTGCATCACTTTCTCATTGAATATAACATTTCTGCTTCTAATGATTTTTCTATTTTCTTCATCCCAGAAGCGGTAACCGAACTCATCAGAACCATATCCAATGAAAGTGCATTTCCTAGATTTAGAATCTAGTTTGTCTCTTTTTTCAGCATCAACATGAACATAAGAGATACAACCAAATACTTTTAAGTGTGAAAGGTTTACCTCTTTTCCGGTCCAAGCTTCCTCTGGTAGTCCACCATCCAAAGGTACTGAAGGCCCTCGATTGATCAAGTATGCAGCAGCATTCACTGCTTCCGCCCAAAACTGCTTGGGCAATCCAGCATGTAGCCTCATACTTCTGGCACGCTCAACAATTGTCCTGTTCATGCGCTCAGCCACACCATTTTGCTGTGGTGTATTGGGAATGGTCTTCTCTCGCTTAATGCCATTTTTTGCACAATACTCCTCAAATTCTTTGTTACAGTACTCTCCCCCATTATCAGACCTTAGGCATTTCAGTTTCAAACCTGTTTCGTTTTCAACCAAAGCTTTCCACTTTTTGAAAACATCAAACACGTCAGACTTGTGTTTCATGGGATATACCCATAATTTCCTGGTAGCATCATCAATGAATGTAACAAAGTAAGAAGATCCACCAAGAGAAGGCTACCTGAGTTTGTCCCCACACGTCCGTGTGTACTAGTTCCAACCTTTCTGACTTCGGTGGCCTGCCTACTTTAGAGAATGTAACCTTCTTCTGCTTTCCGAAAACACAGTCTTCACAGAACTCTAAGTCCAAGGACTTGAGTCCTTCTAGCTTACCTTTAGAATGAAGAATCTTCATCCCTTTCTCACTCATATGTCCGAGTCTATAGTGCCATGTGTTTGAGTCAATGCCTTTATCTGCAACTGCAATGGAACTTGTAGAGCTGTTAGTCAAATAAAGAGTTCCTTCTTTCTTACCACGAGCAACAACCATACTCCCTTTTGTAACTTTCCAGAAATCATCTGCAAAAACAGTTACGTGACCAGAGCTAGCAAGCTGACCAACTGATATGAGGTTTCTCTTCAGGCTAGGTACATGCCTGACATCATTCAATTGCCATATACTGCCATTTGGCAATTTAATCTGAACATCTCCCTTGCCAATTATGTCACAAGGTTCATCATCACCAAGATAGACTTTTCCAAAATCACCTTGTACATAATTTTTGAGATATTCTTTATGTGCAGTGGCATGAAAGGATGCACCCGAATCTATAACCCAAGATTCAGACTTATAATCAAAAGCAAGAATTAAGGCATCTTGAACAGCATCACCTGCGACATTTGCGGAAGCTTCGTTATCCTTATTACCGTTCTTTTGCTTATTCTTCTTTGGTGGAGCTCTGCAATCCTTTTTCAGATGTCCCTTTTTGCCACAATTCCAGCACTCGATTTTGCCTTTTGAAGATCTTGACTTACTACGTGATTTTGATCTTCCATGACTTTGCTCTCTCTCAGATGACCTCCCTCTGTTTCCCACATTCAATGCACTTCCTGATGATTCACCTGAAGGTTTCCTGCGAATTTCCTCATCGAGGATGGCACTCACAACATCATCAAATTTCAGTTTGGTTGATCCTGAAGAATTACTCAGTGATGTAACCATACCATTCCAGCTGTCTGGTAAAGAAGACAAGACCAACAAAGCCCAAATTTCATCTTCGAATTGTACGTTAACAGAGGATAACTGGCTCATGACCGTGTTAAGCTCGTTCAGGTGTTCAGCAACAACCCCACCTTCAACCATCTTCATGTTAAACAACTTTCTCATCAAGAAAACTTTATTTGAGGCAGAAGGTTTTTCATACATTCGAGATAGGGCATCCATAACATCTTTAGTGGTTTTCTCCTTAGATATATTGAATGTAACAGACTTTGATAGAGAGAGACGGACAGTACCTAAGGCTTTCCTGTCGAGTACCTCCCACTCTGCATCTGACATTGTTGTAGGTTTCTGGGCTTTTCCCCCAAGCGGCAGGTAGAAATTCTTCTGGTAGAGGAGATCTTCAATCTGCATCTTTCAGTATGCGAAGTTTGTGCCATTAAACTTCTCAATCGTGAGCTTCATGTCGTTCGTCATTGCTCCCACTCAAATCAAGCTCTATCTACTTGATATGAATTCTGCTGGTCAAACTGTCAATCCGTTCCATCTACCTTGTAGATCTCGTTGATACGAATCCAACAAAAAAAACGGAGCGCAATTCTGAGTCCGGATGGCTTCAGAGATCAAGAAACAATTCTGGCCCTTGAATCCGGTCAAACTGGATGGTTGACCGTACTGCTTCAGAATGACGTCAGCGTCTGCTGACTACTGGGCTTCTCCTTCACGGACTGGGCTGGGTCAGACCTGACCTGGACTGGAACCTGGCCTGGACGCTGACCCAAGAACTGCTGGGCATCTGGAGTGGGTCAGGTCGGACCTGACCTGAACCAACCCGGGCCCAACTGGGTCTTCTTCCTCACTTTCTCTGTTTCAGAACAGAGCTGTAGCCCAGGTCACTGTCTTCTTCTTCAGCGGCGACGACAGGCAGGTAGCCGGACTGCGAGGCGGCGGCGACGGCACGGCGACGGAACAGCGGCGACGGCGATGACGGCAGCGTCCGACGATGACTGCGGCGACAAGGCGGGCAGCGGCAGAACCCTTCTTCTCCTTTTCCTTCTCCGGTGGAGACGACAAGGGACGACGATGGCAATTCTCTCCCTTCCGGTTCCGGCGAGTGCGCTGTGGCTGCGGTTTCCTTCTTCTCCGGCAGCGACTATGGCTGTGAAACCGTCTGCAGGTTCCAACACAAACTGTTCTGGGACGATCCTCCGTGCACAGTGGCCCACCGAGATTCAAATCGACTTTGATCGTCGATCTGCAACCGTGCCCGAACCCCTTTTTTTTGTGATTACTGTGCTGCGAATCAAGAGATCAAGATGATCTCTTCTCCAATCTCGATCCTGATCGCGCGCGAAACCCTTGGCTCTGATACCAGTTGTTAGGGATCTCAGGAACACACGCACGATCTAAGAACAACAATCAATCAATCATCACACAATCAATCCACGAGACACAGATTTACGTGGTTCGGCAAGATTGCCTACATCTACGGGAGATTCACGCCGTTCACTATTATTGGAGATTCCCACAAGAGTACAAGCACTCACTGTCTCTCTCGTTCTCTCTCAATATTCACCGTAATAACAATGCTCTCACCACCCAGTATAAATACATGAAACCCTAAACCTCTAGACAACCACAACCGTCGGATCTGGCCTCATAACAGATGGTCCAGATTAAACCGACACATTACAGATATACCCCTGTAATTAAGTAAGAAGGTCTAAATCAGGCTTCACCAACCCATCAAGATCATTGTTATTCAGCATGCATTATTCAATCAAATCTATTATCTGAGTTATTTTTCTTTGAGTATTATGGTTTGGCTTGAGCCCTAGGGCTGGAATCCCTTGGATTGGGTCAATCTCATTTTTGAGTACGAGGTTTCAGGGCTGCGCCAGATTGGTATCAGAGCCCAAATCCGGTCGCCTGGGAAACGACTTGTCTTCCCTGGTTCATCATCGTCCATCATCTCTTCCCCCATCGACCAACCCCTTCCCTCACCCATCCTCCCTACCCAAAATGATTGACCAAACCCAATCTCTCCAAAACTCCCCAACCGAAAACCAGAATCCACTTTCCACCATCCACCACCACAGGAAACCCAACCGTATCCCTCACACCCAAATCCCCAACCCTCATTCCCCACAGAAAAAAAAAAAAAAAAAAGCCGAAACCCCAAAATCCCGAAACCCTACTTCCCTAACCCCAAAACCCCAGCGCACTCCCCTTCCTCTCCCAGCATCAGTACACCTAAACCAAACCCAACCCAGCCCTTCCGCCCATCTCCCGCTGCCTAAACCCCACTCAGACTCGTCGTCAGAAGCCCCAAACCGAGAAAAAAAAAAAAACAAACAGAGAACAGAAGAAGAAGAACCCAGCAGCGAAGTAAAAGAAAAAGAAAAAAAAAAGAAGCTACAAAAGAGAGAAGGAGCTCTGAGTTGGAAGCATACCTTGCACCGACGACGAGCACACAGCAGCGCCGTTGGTCGTCACATCCACCGCAACACCGCCCTCATCGCTGCGCAGCCATCACCTTCACCCCCTCGTTTGTCGTCGTCATCCTCTGCTTTCTCCCAGCGCATGCTTCTCATTCTTCCTTCTTGAGCTTTGAAACAGTAAGCCTCCTAGCCCACTTTCTCCTTTATTTTCTCTGCGCACGAACCCCGAGGAGAAGAGACTCTTTTCTTTCTCACGTGTTGTCTTGGCAGCACTGAACTGGGCCTGACCTGCAGTTTGGGCCTGATTTGAGTCCAGACCCGACCCAGCTCACTAAAAAAAAAAAAAAACTGTTTTCCAGCCATGCCTAGAAGAGGCGATGATCTCAGTCATTGGCTCACAGACAAGGAGCGTGATGAACAATTATCCAAACTGGGCCAAGATATGGACAAAGTAATGGATCGTCTACGCATCGTAGAATCCGCGCTTTTTGAATTGCAAAATAAACAGTTGGCTGCAAAAGAAGGGTCTTCCGCTTCCTCACAAATACTCACACCCATTCGAACAGAACAGCCTGAGCAACAAAATTCATGCTAATATCTTCCCACGGAGAATGAGGAACAGGCAAAGGCTGATAAAGTCCATTGTTTTTCTTAGTACCTTTGGCTATCTGGCATGTCCTACATCTCTCACAAACGCGAATAATAGTGGACTTCATTTGGGGCCAATAATATTAACATGGCCAAATTTGAGCTATTGATCTATCACGGTTATCTAGAAATTTGCAAAAAAAAAAAGGCTTATAATTTGCAAAACAATGTGACTTTTTGCAAATTTCTAGATAACCGTGATAGATCAACAGTTCAAATTTGGTGCGATATTAGCTTTTACACTTATGCAACTATCCAACATCTTGGATGGTGGGTTGGTGGTCCCTCAGTCAAGGACAAAAATAAAAAAACTAACTATTCAAATTTTCCCGCTTTTGACTGTAGGATATCCTACTTCCATAAGATATCGCAGCTTGCGATATCCTACGGATTGGAATATTCTGCTGTAAAAAAACTTTTTTCTACTGCTCTGGGGTAATTACTAGTTTTAAGGCAGGCTGTACGGTAATTGTCCTTAGGGAAAACCCCTCTTATAGGTCAAAATAGTATAATGATGAGTCAAATAGGGTACTTCCAAATGATTGTCTAAAGATAGTCAAACTCAACATCAATTTTTGCAAGCGTACAGAGCGAAAGTCCCTGGAAATATCCTCATAAGTCCATGAAATTGGAGGACCCACCTTGAATAAGCCAAATCGCCCAATTATCACTCCGGTTTATTCTGATTGGTGGACAGCCTCTGAATGAACCTATTGTTCAATATGGACCATTTGTAATGAACACAGAAGTCAAGAGACTCATGTTTAACCCTTTCACATATACTCATTAGTATTTTCATGTATATTTGTGATTAGAATTTAATATTTACGGGGTTTTTGGGTTCTTTTGAGCAAAGTTGGTGAAGAGAGCTTGGAAAGCTTATTGGAGGCAAGTACAAGCTTAATTTGAACTTATATATTGTCTATTTTTTGATTGCTTCACAAAATTCTATTTCTTTGATAATTTAGTTCTCAATGCAATGTATGATTAGGTTGATTTTATTGAGTTAATCGATGGAGGTGTGATTAGTGATGAATGTGTTGTAAAATGGGAGCAAGGAAGCTCATTGGTGCAGGTTGTAAGTTAGAGGGAGTGTGAAGAGAGCTTGGAAAGCTTATTGGAGGCAAGTATAAGCTTAATTTGGACTTATATATTGTCTATTTCTTGATTGCTTCACAAAATTCTATTTTTTTGATAATTTAGTTCTCAATGCAATGTATGATTAGGTTGATTCTATTGAGTTAATCGATGGAGGTGTGATTAGTGATGAATGTGTTGTAAAATGGGAGCAAGGAAGCTCATTGGTGCAGGTTGTAAGTTAGAGGGAGTGTGAGAAGTGGATGGAAGAAAGAAACATGGAGAATCCCGGAATCAGAATTCTGGAGCGTCTACTTGAGCGGACAAGAGGCCGCTCGAGCACACAGCTCCCTGGAACCACCCGCTTGAGCGGACATAACCCTGCTCAAGCGGACCCCCTCCCTGGTAACATCCGCTCAAGCGGATATGGCTCTATTCGAGCGGTCCAAAAACTAAAACTGGGGGTTTGTTTTGACCCCTCAAAAGAGTGAGTGATCACTCTTAACCTATAATAACCCTCCATAATCATCTCTAATGGATAACTAACATCAATCATTAGGTGATTAAGACCCCAAAGCCTTTTATGTCTTTTAGAATGGAATATTTAACCTCCTCCCTTAGTCTAATGGAAAAGTTATTAGTCTAACACTATGCCATGAGGGTTAGTTTAGAAATTCAACGTATTTTTTCATAATAAGTGACATTCAAACAAGATAGTAGTACGTTGACCTACTGAAATTACCTTGTATTGGACGGTGAGAGACTATGAGTAATAGTTTAGAATTGGCTAGTAAAATGTCTTGATTCCTCTAAATCTATTGCATTTCATATTGAAGTTAGATTTCCTTATTGATATCAAATTCTAGTTAATTAATTAGTTGCATCATTAGTATCAATTATGATTTGATTATCCATTTTCCAATTAGTTATTATCATTGTCATATAACTATTCGGCATACGATGGGAATTTGAATTGAGTAAGTATTGGTGTATATGAAATTATTATTCAATTGTGACGAAAATATGTAAACTTACTCAATTTCGATTATTATTCGATTCAATCGAGTCGGCAATACGTGACTTTGACCTTGTGATACCCGACGGGGATAAACTCGGTTTAGTATTCGAGACTACTGCAGAAAGTCATTTGGAGCACCGGAACTCTAGACCAGGGTAGCCAGTTAGCCTTTGGCCGGGCAGCTGGCGACATCCTAACTAGATTCGCTCTCTTTAAGAGGATGAGCTCAATGTAGTAGACATATTAGTATGTTTTATTCTTCATTGATTCGCAAAACATGAATTTATTCGATATTGCACAATTGCCTAGTTATTAGTTGACATTAACATCTTTTAATCAATTATAATTTAAATTTGATTTGATACATTATGTATTTCTTTATTAATGCCTATACTTGCTGAATCGTCATATTTGAGATACTACTCTTGTGTCACAGAGGCAGGTGCAGCTCCCCGTCATGAGGATGCCTAGGAGGTAGAGGAGGAGACCGAAGAGGTTCCTCCAGGATTAGAAAAGTGGCCAGATAATGGGCCCATGTAGCCTAGTCCTAGTCCAGGGAGAGGGATGTGGATAATTCTTTGTAGGGCTAAATTAGAGGGTGACTGACTTCTTTTTATGTGGGGTCACACTAGATAGATACAAGAAAAAGTTGGAGATAATTCTTTTTGTATAGGGTTGTAGGGTGATTTTTGTAATCCCTACTTTAGTTCTAATGTGTAAACATCTTTTATATAAACTTGATACTTTAACTTTAATTAGGACGGTTCAATGAAATGGTACCTAGTGTGTATTATTGAGATGCTTCCGCTATTAAATGTTATTAACAAACTTGGTGAGCTAGGCCCACAAGTGGAAAAGAGGAATTTTCTCCTTCGTGATGTTGTACTTAACTCACGACGAGTACACTATCATGGGAGTACGCGTGTCACACCTCGGAGATTATCCAAGACCAAGGTGATTCAGGACTGGGATGTGACATTGGGTCTAATAATATGGCCAAGGCCAAGCTAGCATTATATGACATAGGATCCAGCAATGGGCCCAAGATTTAACAACCTCAAAATCAAATATATGAACATTGTTAAAAAGTATTTTCGTTGTCTCTACTCAAGTGTTGAGAATTTTTTAGGATTGATTAGTGGAGAAAATTTAATATAGTATAAAAATCAACCGGCAGCGAGTTTTGCATCACACGAAAAATGACTCTAAAATGCGTGTAGCGAAATGTACTCCCACTGAGGTCCACTCGTTGGGGAGTGTTGAAAAATATTTCATACTAAAGTATTGAGATTTTGATAGGAGTGCTGGTTAGCACAGGAAATTTAATAGGATGTAATAACACTGCTTTCTTTAATTTCTTATAACCAATTTGAGTTTTGAGGTTATTAATTAGTAATCCTTTTTTTATGGAATGACACATCCGAGTTCTTGTTCATCAAATCACCATTACATAATTCAGCGGATTATGGGAATTAGTTCCACTTAAAGGTTCAAACATCAAATCCAACCTTTATTTATTTGAAACATTTAAAACTATTGATATTAATAGAAAGATCAGGACAGACTTCAACGCTTTCTAGTCCCAGATTGGTTACCTAGAAAGAAAAACTTTTGTTTATTTTATACCCCAGTTGGTGTGTAGTCCAATTCTAGAGTCTATGCAGCTGCAGCTCCTCCTTCTTAGTATCATCATCGACCATGCTTTCGACCTCGATCGAGAACTTCTCCATTTCGGGATCGGGCAAGCAAACAAGCGCTACAAGCCCCTCCTCTCCTTTCCCGTTACGAAATGGAACGTAAAATGAGAGCATCCCAGGATGCTCCCCAGCAACTGATTTAGGAGGCCCACTGTAAACGGGCACCCCCCACCCGAAATCCACCAGCCCGGACCCGCCTCTCGTCAGGTCCGACACCATCCACGTCCGCACCACCTTAAATGGTGGCCTTTCCTTGACCGCCATAAGGTCCGCCACCGACTGCATATACTCTCGTGTTGCGTCGGCCTTCGCCTTCTTCACCAGCTCCACCGCGTACCTCACCGGGCTCTGACACAGCTTCCCGGCAGGAGACACGGCGGCCGGAAAAGCCACCACGTTCCCGTAGTACCCTGTTGGCAATGGGGGATTGTACTTGGCACGTGTATTGACGACGCATAGGACCCTCACTTCCTCATCAGGTGCCGGGGCGATGGCGGCGGTGCGGCAGCGCCACAGGCAGGCGGTGAGCAGCTCGAAGGTGGTGGTGCAGGAGCGGAGGTGGGGCGGAAGGAGGTTACGGAGGGTTGCTATTTCCCTGGCGCCGAAGAAGAAGGAGCGTTGGAGCATCTGGTCGGCTGCGAGGAGGGAGGCGGCATTGGGGTGGTGCCCCTCCTCCTTGTACTCGTACTCTTGGTGGGCGCACGTGATACGAGGGGGTTGTCGGGCGTCCAGAAGCTCACGCTGCCACACGGGTGTGATGGAGGGTGCACGTGCGCCAATTATCATTTCGGCAACAGCGTGCATGAACTTCACAATGCCTGCGCTGTCGCACATGACGTGGTTGAATCGGAGGCCCAGGATGAACCCCCCACACTTGAGATGAGTCAGCTGCATGCGTTAATGTTGAAAAAGTCAAACTGAAGCTTTTCAGCTTTAGATTCTTTTGCTATAATAAAAAAATTTTAGTGAGTTTCTTTTTATTTATCATTAGATGCGGTTGAATTTTTAATTTTTAAATTTTTTTTATTTTTTTTATTTTTTTTGTAAAGACTCAAACTCATTCGGCAAAGACTAAGGAATAATATGGATGACATCTTTTACTTCTGTTTTAATAACATTAATATTTTATTGAATCATACTAATAAATTATGAAGAGGACCGGACTTCGTTTATTCTTTTAACTTAAGATTTTAACATAGCATACAATTAGATTAAGAAGAGGATGATTTTTGCATTCATTTATTTCATAGAAAACTTACTAAAAACAGTTTATGAAATTTGAAAATAAGGAGAAAACCAAAAACAAAAATTAAAAAAATTAAAAAAAACAAAAGTGAAAGGTATCTTACTTGCTAATGAAAAAAGGGGGCTAATTTTGTGCTTTTATAAGCTCTTCCATGATTCCTCTTGGAAACATCGTTTCATGGATTTTATTTTCTAATGCTAGTTCCGTGTACATGCTGAAGTTTGGGTTTTAGTGAAAACCACAAAATGTTAGGACTCTATTCTCACTGCCTTTACATAATATGTGATTTTAACTGTCTAGACTAATGCTGCGAAGGGGCTATCATATAAAATGAAGTTTCTATTATAACTGTCAATTTTATGGCCATTTTTATAGGTGGAAACATAGTAACCAGCTTCACCATTAGAGTTAACCGCATTTGAGTTTACATTTAAAAATTTAATAGTTATCTGATCCAGAAATTCAGTGGGGTGATTTCATGTGCTTTGCTTTTTAATTAGTCTAGCTTGGAGTTCGAGTTTGATGAACTACCTTTCGGTCAATGCATGCTATAAATCTATCATTGGGGCCAACAATAAAAATCCAAGCCATTCGAAATTACTATCTTTTTATATTTACCATGAGCCAAACTCCCCTCGGGTTAGAATTGTGCCCACTACTAAATTCATCATAAGTAAAATATAGAAACTATCTAATGCATGGTTTTTCAGTGTAGACCTTATAGTCGGGGCCACTTGATGGCCCATCTTAATAGACTACACACACAGATGGGGCTCCTATTTTGTGCAAAGTTAGGATGAAGAGACCTCTATTTATTTGTTAATTCACTTAACTAGTGAAGTATGGTCATTTCAAGAGACAATAAAATAAGAGGGAAAAAATTAGAAAGTAACATATTTCAAAAAACACCTCTTCTTACTGAAAAAAAGTCAAAAAGCTACTTTTACATACTACAAAATGACCAAAAACCATCTTATATTTTAAAAAAAAAGTAAAAAAGTTACATTCTCATTTTACTAAATGACCAAAAGCATCACTATTTTATTTGACCCATCTTTTTTTATCTTTTAATTTGAAACTTCACATCACTTCATTTTAATAGTAAAATTACTTGCTATGGCTGGAAATGTCAAATAGACGACTTTATCTTGCGTAAGCCGTAGAGGCTGTTTGAGGGCTTTACTAATGTAGTTGTGTGAAGTAAAAATTATTTTGAGTAAAGAGTAAAATATAAATAAGTTATGATGATATTTTATTTTTAGTTGTTTATTTTGGAATCTTTTTTGCCTTTTATATTGATTGTGGAGTTTTTTTTTTTTCTTTTAGTGGAGAAATGAGGTTACTTTTTTACTTTTTTTAAAAAAATATGGTGAAAAATATGAATTAAAGTGCTTTTGATGAGACTTTTTTTTTTTTTTAGAAATAGGGGCTTTACCTTACTTGACTCTATTAATAGAGTTGCCAAACAAGCTCGTGTCAATACATTTACACTGGTATTCATTGGTAAAAGAAAATGCCGCGACATTTTATTTTACTTTCTTAAAGAAAAACCACTGGATGGGTGCTAAGGTGACCTTTAGTTGTGGACGTTGCGGCCTTTAGTGGCAATTTTTTTCCACCACTAAACCTCCGTATTAGCCTAGACGGTCAATTAGAGGCTAACATGGGTGGTTTAGTGGCGAGGAAAAAAAAAAAAAAAAACTTTGCATCTATTTGTGACCATTAACCGGAAAAAATAGCCACGAATAAAGATCATTATTTTTGTAGTCACCCAACTCCAATTAGGGTGAGATTAGCTCACATATGGAGTAGAGCAAACTCCGGCAATTTGGATTTACGATGAGCTCGACTGAATCTAAAAAGATTAATTTGGACTCAGACATGTGACAATGAACATATCACCATAGTCACCTGAATCAAGAGCAAGGGGCAGTCGACAATGCCTCCAGAGCCAGGAACATCGTAAATGAGCTCATCAATCCATGGGAATGGTGGCTGCGGAGCGTCACCCAACTGCTCGAGCCGGACATCTGCCTCGGCCACTATGAACAAGACGCCTTCACCAGTGCACTCCACCACAAGTTTGCCACCAGGCCCGGCCCTTAGCCTACCCGCAAGCGGGTAGTAGAAGACAAGTGCCTCTGCAAGGCCCTTTTGAATCAGCTGAGAGAGGATAAGCCCTCTCGGGGCCACATGGTTACGGTAAATCTGTACACTTGGGGTCTGAAAACGGAGGCCCTCTTGGTCATCGATGTCTGACACGGGTTTGAATTCATGTGGTGTAGGCTTAGCAGGAGCTACCAGCACGGGTTGCTATCTCCTAACATTGAACACCAGTGAAGAGGCCATGAAAGACGAAAGATAATCAAATCACTCTAAACTTTTCAGGTGGCTTTGGTATAGTGTTTACGCTTTTGAGGTTCCTAATGTATAGGGAGGAGGTGGTGTATTGGGTGACAGTGACACAATATATTACCTTCTTGTAGGTGTAAGTCTCTTTCATTACATCTGTCTTTCGTACAATGTTTTGATAGTTAATAAAGTTTATACCCAAAAAATAAAATAAAAGAGGAAAGGAAGAAGGAACTTGTACCTCCAATCCAATTCATATTTCTCAATAAATATATTAAATGCTAAAGATGAATTACGTCTAGTATTAATAGAAAACATTTCATCTGAAGAAGAAAAAAGAAAATATTATAGAAAAATACTTGAAGATAAATCATTAGAAAAGCCTTCTAAGAAAAATAAAGACTTTAAACTAATTTCAATGAAAGATATTCTCTCTCAAAAAGTAAGCTCTTCAAAACCTTTAACCATTCAAGACCTTCAAAATGAATTAAATGAAACAAAACATGAAATTGCTCAATTAAAAGAAGAAGCAACTCAAGAAATTGCTAAATTAAGAACAAGAATTGAAATCCTTGAATTAGGAAAAGAAATATGTACAAACAATCAAGAAGACACTAATCTAGAAAAGGAATTTGATGATGAAATCCAAGAATTTGTCAATTCCATCACTAGATATCATTATCACAAATGGTATACAACTATAACCCTAAAAATCAAAGAATTTTATCTCTCTGTTGATTGTTTAATTGCTAGTGGAGCCCATGCAAATTGCATACGAGAAGGATTAATTCCTACTAAATCTCCAAATCCTAAATGAAATCCTAAGCTCTAAATCACCAAATCTTATTTGCAAACGGTAAGCCCTAATTCGCTAAATTCCCTTTATTTGTAAGCCCTAATCCCGCAGAGTCCCCTAATTCATAATCCCTAATTCCCTAATTTCTCATTTTTGAAATTTTTTCTTGGGCCATTTTATGATTTTTATGATTATTCTAATAATGCTCATTTGCAAATATAGATGGTTTCATGTGATACATGAACTATTAGGAGCTTATGGAAACGATAAAGACTAAGAAGATACTAATTTTCACAATATAACGATTATTACTTTTTTAGAGTACTCTAGAGTTTTTTTTTAGTATTGTTGTAGTATGGTTGCTAATTAATGCGCTAATTTCTTGAGTAGTAGAAAATGCTTATTTATGAATTTGGTGTTAATAGTAGTGCATTTTCGAACCTACAACCTCCCGGTAAACATTCCTTTGGCCCCAGTGTGGTAGTATAGTTTTGAACCTACAACCTCCGAGTACAAATCGCGGTCCTAGGCCAATTGAACTATCCCTTGCGGTTGATGGTGTGAGCTATGATGAAGAGTAAGCTCAACTGGATGTTTTTTATTTGAACTATATATATATATATTTTGTTTTTTGTGTTTTGATGATGGAAGTGTTATGGGTGCACATTTGAGGGTTGAGTCCTCAGATAATTTTGCAACTCCACATCTATCCAAATAATGATGTCATAGTTGTAAGCGATGAATAGGATGGTGGAATGACCTAGCAGAGTTTGATTTGCAAGCCTTTTACTGTTGGGTGTGTGTTTGTTGGATGTAGTTTGATTACATTATTATGCAATAGGATTTTGTTGGATGTTGTTTGTATGATAATGTTTGATGTGTCGTCTTATACTGTTGGGCGTATGATCATCTCTAGCCGTATTACTGAGCTTCTGCTGTGTGCACGTTTGTACAGTGCTATGGAAAACCCATTTCATGAAAAATAATTTCTGGGTTCTTTCAAAAATCTAAAACAACCCCTAACCACTCTAAAATAACTTTTTTTGCAGAATCACAGGACATTTAATTCATTTTATTCGCACAGGAAAGTGGCCACACTAAATATAGAACTCTTTTCACTTGGAACAGCATTTTTACGTTTCCACACTAATGCAAAAGCATCATTAGAATGTATTCCAGGCCCCTCTGATTTTTTGTGAAGTTTTTGAATGCTTATATACAAAGAAGCACTCAAGAATCCTACCACGTCTAAAAAAATTTAAATTCCAGAGGCAAAAATTTTATGTAATGAAAGAGCCCGGGACATTGCCCAAAGGATAGCCTATTTCTTTTAGTGTTTCAACCAGTTAACAACTATTTGAGGAACCGGATCCCCTGTTTCGTCCAAACAGGGGAGCCTTGTTTAGACGAATCAGGGGGCGACACATGAGGGGCGAAGGGGGGCGGAGGGTTCCTCTTTCCTCCGCCCCCCTTGCCCACCATGTGTCGCCCCCTGTTTGGACGAAACAGGGGATCCGGACTCACTATTTGAAAGTCTGCATTATTAACGACGTCATGCTACTTGTAGGACCTGAAAGGGCAAGTGCTTTCAACAAAGGTTGTTGTTATTTACACCCACCCTATATACATGTTAGTACCGAGAGCAGGCACAGTAGAGTGAGAAGATAAGGGAGTATAGAGATTAAGTAGTCAGAGGTCCTGTCATCATCAATGCCCGTGACGATGGCTCTCTTCATCATCTCATCAATTAATAAAAAGACACGTACACGTACGGTTGACTAAATCAATGAGCTTGTGAGGCTCTTTTACGGCACATGCCAACAAAGATAAAAAAGAGACACTCTCTTGGTAGTTCTCCCCTATTGATTTTTATTTTTTCTATTGAAAAAACTTTAGTTACGGTTGGGTTGGGTTGGGTTTATGTTGTATTATGAGATTAATTTAATTTATGTGTTAACGGTTTAAAATTTGAAGGTATTTTAGTCATTTGGTCAAATTATATATATATATATATATATATATGGCCTACCTACCTATCAAATTTGAAATCATTTTAATACCTTTAACCTCTTCATTAATAGTCTACAAGTTTAACAATTTTATATTAAGGTGATGACTGGATGGTAAGGGTGGTATATGGAACACATAATCATGCCCCTGCATCATACATGGAGGGACATCCATATCCCGGTCGGCTCTCTGAATTCGAAATCCAGTTGATGGTACATCTGTCTACGAAAAATGTGAAGCCACGAGATATCTTGACATTGTTGAAGAAGCGGAATTCGGACAACGTGTCTACCATTAGGACCATATACAATGTACGCCCAAAATTTCGAAGTTTGGTGGAAGAAGAGACAATGATTATAGGTTGAGGGGACCATAGTGTCTATATTTGCTTGATCAGTTTAGTCTAGGTTTCCATCTGTGGGCCCTATGAGGGAAATGATGATACCACCTAACCATTCATATATATGGCTGAAAAAGACTTGTGGAAGAAAAAAAAGGAATCAGTCAAAACATATAAAGCAAGCGACCGGTGCGACTGTATTTTTCATCAAATTAATCTAGATGTTCATCTAGTAGGCCGCATGGTTAAATTAATCATGCCATTATCCATTAGATCTAGGTATAAAAGACTGGTAGGGAAGTAAGAAACAATGGTAAAAATGTTCATTTCAATCATATCTTTCATTTTGTACCATGTATTTTTTTAACCTATACACGGTCCACCAATCTATATGTTTTGATCATGGACACAATGGTCCCTTAGCCAATACTTACCTATGTGTTTTGATCATATATATATATATATATTCTCTTCTTTCACCAATCCTCTAAGGCCCGATTTTATAGGTAGATAGAGGCCGGATCATCTCCACCAAAGGGCCCACTAGATTGACATCTTGATCAATCTAATTAAGAGGATATTGACACAATGGTCCCTACTCTCTTTTCTCTTCCACTGATCCAATTGATCCTACGGATAGAAGCACGATCATTTTCATCATTGATTTGAGTAGTTTTGATTTTTCACAGGTGGGCCCACTGGAGTTTTACTCCTACCAACGTGTTAGTGAAAGCAGATCTGGTACTTTCCTGGGTCCTTCCTCTGTCTCATTCTCATTTGGCCATCTGAATTTATTGTGAGAAAGAACCTACTTTTTCTTTTGGGTTTGCTGGGATACTGGGTGGGTATATTTAGTAAGTACGATTGTCCACTGTTAGCTTTTCGGGTGACTGCCAGTGCCGACTACGAACAGTGGTCTATTTTTCTCTTCACCTAATTCACCTAATAAATTAATTATAGTATAGAACCATGGGCCATGGCGAGCATATGACAACCAGTACCAACCATCAAAATTGTCTATAGTAATTCATGAATCGGTGTTGGTCCCTCAGCCACCCGTTCCATGTGGGCACTCAAGTCATTTGTTCGAGCGCACAACAAAAAAAAAAAAAAAATCCGCACTATGACCGTATCCAAACCCAATTGGACAGAACAAAATTGGATCAATGTCCGGTCGCGAATTTGGAATTCTAGATCCCAAGGCTCTAATTAGGCCTCTCAATTCGGCCCAAAGATAAGAGGGCTTGGCCCAGCCCTCAAAAAGTCTTTTAAAATGGGGACTTTTATTTCTAAGAAAAAACTCTAATGCTGGAATTTGATAGTTTTTTGCAGGTTCTGAAATTTGAAGGTCAGACTTGGACAACACTAGCCCGGCCCGGCCCTCGCCCTGGCCTTCTTACTTTTATTTATTTTATATAATATATATTTATATATGTAAATATATACTAAAATGCCCTTATCACAATCATTTAGTAATAATAAAATAGGGATATGAAGGTAATTTCATACCAACCTACACATTACAAAATGTCCTAAGCCCTGTCCTGGCCCTCGGGAGTAGGGTAAAGGCGTAAGTAGTGCAGGCCTACCGAAGGCTTTGGCCAAATCCTGTGTATATTGAGGGTAGGGTTAGGACAACCTCATGCTAGGAGCCAGGCCCCGCCCTTTGACAGCTATAACTCTGATAGCAAATGTAGAAAATAAACAAATATTATCAACC
Source organism: Persea americana (assembly GCA_029852735.1). Classification (NCBI taxonomy): domain Eukaryota; kingdom Viridiplantae; phylum Streptophyta; class Magnoliopsida; order Laurales; family Lauraceae; genus Persea; species Persea americana. The sequence continues at coordinate 92,666,967 of CM056810.1, forward strand.
TTGAATCTATCTGGAATTGCATAAATTCAGTAGCTAAGATTCACGTAATTATTTACACATCTTGAACGCATGCCTATAGCACACAGAAGCAAGATGACTGGTCTGGATCCTCAATCAGGTACTCAGATGGTATGCATTAGCTTCACCTCCTATTTCCAACCATTGAAGATGTCTCTGCTTTCCAAAATTTGAAAGTTAATCAAGATAAAGGGGTATACAAATGGATCGTTTAGTTTTACACAAACCAAGGATGAGGTATACAAAAGACATGGTGGATTTATGCAGGTAACTTGCGCTATATTACCAACAAAAGAAGTATCTACAAGTAGCTTCTAGGATCACAAAAATCCACAAGGCAAGATGTGGTCTGTCACAAAACACAGACACTTATCCAGATTGCCCAAAACGGGACTATTACTATTACCCCAACAACAAAGGACAAGAAACTACAATTTTTTTTGGTAGAAAAGAAACTCCCGCAAAGTAACAGCACAAAAGTACACAAATCACCCATGTGCCCAGTAGTATTTTAACTTATCCATACTTTCATGCGGCTCCCAAAGCCAAAAAACCATCAACAAAGAATAATTTTCCAATGTGTCCACGCCAAATTACAGCCATTTGGCCAGCCCAGAGCCCTTAATTTTCAATGGCCAATGTAGCCCCGTGACCTCAGTTAGATGCTGCCATTGTGCAGTCACGAGCCACAATCATGGCCATTGCCATCTATAAAAGGGTGGTCTGGTCAGATCACACAGAGACCCCAAGTGAGAAAGAATCAATGGCGATGATGAGGGGAAAGATGGCAATGGTGGTGATATTGTTGGCTGCTCTTGTGATGGGGAGTGGGATTGTGGGGTCCAGGGCGGATGGCCTGTGCAACATCCCCATAAAGGGCTTGATGTCCTGCAAGCCTTCCGTTAGTGGGCCAGAGGGTGTGGTGCCCACTGCTGAATGTTGCTCGGCTCTTGCCATGGCCAATTGGTCTTGCCTTTGCGCCTATAGGTTTTACATGCCTACCTATGGCATTGACCCTGCGCGTGCCATGCAGCTCCCTTCCAAGTGCAACCTTCCCGTAACTGTTAAGTGTTAAGGTGTTCTCTCTAACTTCTCTTTAAAAAGGCCCTCTTTAATTTATTATGTTTTTATGTAACAACATGAGGTGTGGAGGATTGGATCAAATATTGGACCCAAAAAACAAAAAAAAAAGTAATGATATGTAGATAAATAAATAAATATGATATATATTGGCCACATCGGTGAGAACCAGAAATACATTGGATATGCCAGCATTATTTCTTTTTAGCCAAAAAATAAAATAATATTCTATATATGTCTGTATTGGCAACACATTTTGGCTAACATGGGTGTACATATATTTTAACAATTTTGCCCCATGGTCATTCATTTTCATTATTTGAGGCGTTTGTGCAGCGCCTAAATCCAGCCCCATCGCCCTCGGTCCCCCTTCGTAAATTTTGAAAAGCCCTCGTATTCCCTTTATATTCAGTGGAGATTTTTGGGTTCTGCATGTAAGGCTCTTTCAAGAGAATTTTTTTTTTTTTTGTTTTGCTTTGTTTTACATAGAGGTCCCCCAGGCTCAGCTTTTTAGTTCCACCTATGCTCGTCTGCATATGATGCAGCGACGATTTGAGAGGAAAAATAAAGACTTTGACCTACTTTTCCACGATAAAGGGGATTAGGAAAACCTACCCAGTGGGGTCATATGGTGCTGCGCAGGGCTCTAGACAACGCACCTTTAGTGTTAAACCATCCTATTTGAAGTGGGTTCTTTTTTCTTTCTTTTTTTTGTGTTTTCCAACAGGCTTGTGAATGCCACTTTTATTGACCTACTACCTAGTTCATGGGGCCAGCCATGAGCTATCTTTCATCAGGCTTGGATACCAAGTTGGTCGGACCATTTTTCAAACCTCACTTGGGCTCACCATAACTCAGTTGAATCGACTTATCAGTAGGTTACTGAGTCAGGCGACATCTGAGTTTGAGCTAGTACTTGGATGGGCTAGTGAGTTACCCGGCCTGATGATGGTAACTCGAGTCAAGTTTCTCAGTTTTCAAACAAAGGGTCGAGCCAGAAATAATGGGGCCTGGTGACTGTCACACTCGTAAAAACATGATGGGATTAAGCACTGGTAAAAATGTTGATAGTTGTGTTCTTTGTTGCAAGCAGGAAAGAAGCTTTGGGTTGCAGCTTTCAACATGCTTCTGTTTCTGAACGTGTTTGCGTTTCCATTCATGTTGCCCAGTGTGTTTATGTTGTGTTCTCTGTGCTACTGCTTTCTTCATGTTTCTGCAGATGTTTGTTTGATGTTTCAGTTTCTTTGACATATCCAGTGAAGCTTCTGTATGTGTTTTATCATTAAGATTTACCATGGGTTCTTTCCCTTTTTTCTGCTTAGATTGAATGGCCAGTGGGCCTGACTCTGTTATTTATGTACTTCGATTCTTAGATTTTTGGTACGGGGCATAACGCTGCATGATAGTATGATGCAGCACCCAGGTTAAAATCATGGGTGGGGGCCACATTTGGAAAATTCAAACCGCTTCACCACCCCAAAGGTCCATTGTGTATTCTGAATCTGAATATTCAAAATCTATTTCAGTAGGCCAACCGATGGATGGCCACCGGATTTCACATAAAAAGTCTCCTTCCATTTTTGCCTTTTAAAAAGAGGAAAGTAAAGAAAGTTAATTAGAGATTTCAAGTTTAGTTGATCCAACGGTGGCCATCTCATTAATTTGAATAATAATCTAACATCTTATCACTATAATGGTACTAGCTCTAACAAGAGGATTGGATTTTCCAAATGTGGCCTCCACCCATGATTTAACCTCGGTGCTGCATTATACTACCATGCAGCGACGCATGACTTTCCAAATTTCACTTTGATTAGAGATGGGCCCACCATCAGGATAATAGTGTATAAAGCAAATTAATTATTTATTATATTTTATTTAAGTTTATTATATTTGATAAATTTTGTGACAGGTCTAAAAAATCTACGCTGAGATTTTATCATATCCGCAGCAAAGCCTTTTTCTATGAACGGTTCAGAATTAAATGGGTGGGCCTCATTGTGGAAAATAATATGAATTTTTATAAATTTTATTTACTGTGGTTGGCAACACATTAAGATGAAGTCTTCCATATCGCATGTAAGTCAAAAGCATCTTTTATAACCGATTCAGAATTCAGATTATAAATAGTTGGACTACATTGTGGACTGGTGGGACACATAATCTTTTAAAAATACTTTATTCAATGATATTGTTTTTAAAGTTAGCTCTTGATATATTAGATTCAAATTATAAAAACTCAATGCAAACATGCATTTATTTTGAATGGATCAAATTTTGAAAGAGGAGGAATCCATTCCCAAGAGAGCCCCATTAATTGAGGAGGGTTGTGAAAGGGACAGGCGTTGTCCATACCCAAAATATGTGCAACGTCAGGCGTAGGCGGGCCAAAATACTTTAGAATATCTATACTACCTAGGCCCTTATCCTACCTTCACGAACAAGGGCCGGGCTTGAGAAAAAAAAACCAATAAAAGTAGTTTTTATTTATTTATTTATTTTTACACTGCCACTAGGTATTGACTGTAAACTGAATATTAACTCTCCTCCTTTACTGAGCCTTCGAACCAACAATGTTTGTAATAAGAAACATGACGGAGTTAAATTTCAACCTAAGCTGTTCATGAGATATTAAATTTAAATAACGACCAATTCTAGGGATCTTGGGTTTTGCTCTTACAACCTTAACTACTTGAAAGATGAAAAAATCTCAAATTCCTTGGATGATTCCTTTGTCGTAAGAGCCAACAGGCAAGGCTAACTTGATCTGTAGATGCGAGATAGGTAATTCTATAAGATTAAAGTTATAATTTCTCTCCTTCATGCGCTCCACAAAAGAATAATGAGGGCTACGTACTTTTTCATAGAATTAGGGGTTATTATCCTATGCGCAAGGTGCATAAAGCCTTCCATGAGCAACTCGTTGTGGGCCACCTAGGGGTGGGACGGGGTATTTAAAGATCTAGATGGGCCCTACTGATGTATAGCGACGGGGGCTTTCATGATCATTTTAACCCTTTCATCAATGGCTCATAGATCTTCACCATAAAAACATGTGCACAATCCAGCAGTCGAGTCAATTCAGAAGTATGCAAACTGCAAACCCACAAGTCCAGTGACCATCCAGCGGGATGGTCCATTCAGATGGATCATAGGTGGGGACCACTATGAGGTGCATATGTGTGAGCACAAAAAAAGGTGTGCATAGGATAACTTACCCCATTAGAATTTTACATATCCATCTTGTTAATGAGTGCTTAAGACGATCCAGACTTGGAAATAAATCATTTTCTCGTCAATGAAAAATAAATGCTTTATGATTCTCCAAGCATATTTATTTGACTGAGGGGTGAAGTGGAATAAAATTAAAGGTCAAATCAAGAAAAGTAGAGAAAATTAAAAAAAGGAGTCGCTTGAAAGTAAAGACATGAAATGACAAAACGAAGCATCTTGTTTGTGCCTCGATTATAGACAAAATAGGTATTGGCTCATATTATTTACAAATTATATTTAGGAGAAATCAAGTTAAATTCTGGGCATTTTATTTTTAATTAAAGAGAATTAATGTGATAATTGTAGGTATATGCCGTCTTAGCTCAGCTGGTAGAGCGCATGGCTTTTAACCATGTGGTCGTGGGTTCGATTCCCACAGACGGCGTACCTTTTGTTGAAGTGGGCCATCAATGAATTTCTATGTATTCCAATTTCACATAATTATCAAAGTTCCTATGTGTTTTAATTCCATTCAAACAAACACGCTCATATGATTCAATTACTTCCTATGTAAACGTCATTTGAATTATTTTTTTTCTATGTATTTTAATTCCATGCAAGCAAATGGGGCCTTCTATTCACAAGTTCGTATAATTACTTCCTATGTATTCCAATCTCGTGCTAACAAATAGACCCATAATATCATGCAGTTAAAGAGGCGCATTGACAAAGAATTCCTTTGTATTCCATTTCCATACAACCAAACAAGCCCATTTGACAATGAAGTTTTATGTAACAAATGGAGATATTTGAATACATAGGTTCAATTTCTATGCATACAAGTTTGTCCATTTGATATAATATAAGGCCCATTTGAATGCATATATAAAAAGGGAAAAGGAATATTGCAAACTTGGACAAACGTGCTCTACAGTGCTTCAAAAAGAGATAAATAATGAATATATATATATATATATTTCTAGCGTATGTAATTCGTTCTATGAGGATCCAAGGTCTGAAAATTTCAATATAAGACGTGGGTCGTTTTGCACATCAAGATTTACACATGATAATTTTACATACATAAATGGGATAACTCCAAATTTTAGAGGGTGGGAACGGACACCTCATAAAGGGATCAAAGTTGGGCTTGATTTATTTATAATAGTAAAGGTTTCTAAATTCAATTTCGAGTGACTCGTTGATTCAGTTTCTTTTTACTTAAGAAAAATCCTATAAGGTTTGAGAACGGATCTTGGCTCTTTACCTCAATGGTAATTATGTGGCTGTTCAGTGATTGACCCTGGGCAGACCACCGACTCTCACCCGAGGTTTTCTTCTTTCACGGGAGAGGGCTCGATGGGTTCCGAACCCCCTTAGCTCAAGATGGGGTGAAAAACAAAAACAGTTGTTTAAGAATTTTTTTTTTTTTTTTTGGGTAAATGAACAGTTGTATAATACTCGACGTTCCAAATATACCTCCCACTTAATTTGGGACTCCAGATCTCACAAATCAAAATATATCTTTTAACTTGGACATAACAGAGCATGAGCGGGGCCACCTTCCCAGAAACCACGTGATGATATTTTCCCAACAAGTAACACCCATGGTCAACATATTCTATAAAATATTTCAAGTCAGTGAGATGGCCACCATTGGATTCAATCTGAAGGTATGTATGCCCATTCAGATTGATTCTAGTAATTCGAGATAAAGCCAAACTCAAGAAAAGACCAACCAGGATGGGTTTCTTTTTCTTACTCCCTCACTTTCACTATCTGCTCTCTCTCTACACCTACAAGAAAATTCTAAGAATATGCGTGTAAAGATTAGGGCTGCACAAAAAATCCGGTATCACCGCAAAACCGGACTGAACCAACCGAACCGGGCAGTTCTGATTGATTTATAGTTAATCGGCTCGGTTAATGGTTTGGTAATCATAAAAACCGCTTACATCGGTTCGGTTAACGGTTTAGATATCATAAAAACCGCTTAAACTGAACTGAACCGTTCGTGAACATTAACTTATGTATTACTTTTTTACTATTTTGGCCATACGGTTTCGTTAACTACTTTCATAGTAACATTCAACAACTCATTCTTACATGAACTCAATATTGTCTCTGTGCCTCATAGTTGATCGGTTTTATGTCAGTTTTTTCTCTACTCTAGTTTCAGCTTTTGAGATTTTCTTTTCTTAGTTGGATTATAGAATTTTTATTTTATAATATAATTGTGCCCTTACGTTACTTGAAAATAAGGGTTTTTTTGGGGAATAATTCTGTTGTGTATTCTTTCATTTACCAACAAGGTATATATACAACCCTAAAAGCCTAATTACAGGAAGCTAAATAATAGCCTAATTACAGGAGGCTAAATAATTACAGGAAGCTAAATAAGGTAAGTTAGATTTCTTTCCTTATTCTTTTCCTAATTCTTTTCTAATTACATAATCATCGCAACAGCTTTTAGTCCAAACTCTCTTTTTTAAGTAGAATTATTTTTTACATGGATCACTGGAATGTTCAATTTTTATGTTTGCACTAAACATTGGAATAAACGCAAATGATGGGGACTCATCATTTTGAAATTTTCAATGTCTGATTTAACTTTTTTTAAAAAAAACAACGGTTTAACCTACCGAACCGAATTGAACCGTTTGGTTCGGTTTGGTTCGGTTTAAGTTCTCTCGATCGGTCGGATCGGTTTGGTTAATTAAAAAGCCGACAGGTTCGGTTTGGTTAATGATTTTAGTGTTAAACCGATCCGAACCGCCCATGTGCAGCCCTAGTAAAGATAGATCCCTATAAAGTTTTAAAACCTTATAGGGATTCCTATTTCTTTTCTTAATCCATCTATCCTCGTGATTTTCTTTACCTAATCAAACTCAAAAGCATGAAAGATTATATATGTCCAAACATGTTTATTTGTATGAGGGGTGGTTTCTCATTCTACAAGATTCTCTCTCTTTAGGTCTCCAAGAAACTTTGAAGAATAATAGTCAGGAATATCAAAGGTACTGTAATTTTCTTTTAATTGATATCCATTCGGTTTTTATTTTTAAGAACTTATGCGATGGATTAATGAGATTTCACTGGTGGTTAGAGTTAAATGCAAATGAAAATTAATATCCATGCTTTCTATATGTTTGTTTACATGGGTATGGGTACATGATTACATTTTTTTAGTTATGCCAGAAGTTTGATAAGAAGTTGCCTAGATATGGCTTACATTAATGTGTTGATGGGGTAAGGCTCTCTTAATAATGATGTGCCTGTTTGAAATTGTAGAACAAAGATTTGTGTTGGATAATATTTATGTTTCACCCAATTGCATGATGTTTTCGATTCAGGAATTCAGGCTTTTTTTTTCTTGTAAAGACTTTTGATCTTCATTTTCTTCCTTTTTTTTTTATTTGTTGAATAAAGATTTTATTCAAGGAAAAGAAAAGTAACATAACAAAAAATTCCAAAAACAAGAGAGAAAGACTTAACCCCTTGTCCTAAGAATCCGAGAAGCCCTCTCCCAACTTACATCCTGATTAAGAGAAAAGCAAAAATTAGCGAGTATATGCGCTTACACATTTAGAGCTTTGGAAATATAATCAAATTCTACACAAAGGAATAAAGTAGCCTGGGCTGATGGGCCAATTCTGATCTTCTTCCCTGTTGAACTTTGCAATCGGTGGGGCCTGGGAACCTTCTGTTGAATGAAACTCATAGCCTTGTAGTCATTGCATTTTTTTATTTTTTATTTTTGGCCAATGGAAAGAACTTCATTAAACAAAAGCAAAGAGAAGCCGGATGACAAGAAGCGTGGAGGAGGGGGCACATAACCCTAGGGACATAAGAAAATTCCACATGACCAAAAAATAGAGCCAAATCTTAATAATAGGGTTTATCATCCAATCGAATTTACCTTAAGGGTTGTACTGCCTCCTTAGAGTCCAATATAACATACAAAACCTAGAGAATCCCTTATCTTTAGTCCTTAAAGCAGCGAGAATGGCCCCTTGTTTCATCCTCTTTTGAAGAGAGGACTTTTTATTCTTAAAAAGCACCTTGCATTCACAATAAATCCTAATGCGGAGGACATTGCCCTATAGGCTACATTTGAGAAAATCATGATGTCCTCCGCATTTATGATCTCTCTAGAAATACCATTTTTTTTTTCTTTTTCACCCTTGGCAACATCCTTGTTAGAAGTCATGTCCCTTCAATAAGATTCTTAACCCAAAAGATAATAGTAGTGGGGCTCAAGGGATAACCCTTGAGGAGGAATTCATTCTTTTATTTTCCATACAACCAACCACATGGATTAATATCCACAATTTAGAGTGATCACCTCCAATCCGAGAAGTCAATGGTCTTGCCCACAAAATTCCTTCCTCCATTGACTTAAATCTAAGTATTATAAATTGTGCGTTAAAGAAGTGAAATGACAGTCAAACCAACTATTCCTTATATAATCACAGCACATAAGAGCATGGCCAACCAATTCCTCCTCTCTAATCCAAATAGGAATTTAGCATCCAAGAGATAATTTTGAGTTAACAGATCGATGCTCTTACTGGGATAGCATTCCGAGACATTTCCATATTTGAATAAGAGAATCCTTTGCGGGAGAGATAATTTCCAAAAAGCTTTTCGATTTTGAAGGGAAATGTCGGTGACCTCAATTCCTCGAGATTATTCTACAAGTCATTTTGGTACCCTTTTGTCTTCACAATTACGAAAAGAATATATACTTTACATGTCTCATCCACATCAATGTGACTATCAAAGATAATCCATAGCTGTTGAAGTTAGGGTGCCTTCTATAGTGGTGAGAATTCATAGAAATAAAGAAAATATTCCAAAGGTGGAATCCTCTTCATTGCCTCTTAACACCTAATACAAGCAAATAATCAATCAAGAAACCATTAAGTCAGCACTACATTTTTCCTCCTTTATTTACATCCCTCTTAAACTAACATAACATGGAAGCAGGGAGCCAAACTTGAGGCCATTTGCTTCTGATTTGCTGGAAGTATTTTGAACTGAGAAAATATACATAGTTTTAGGAAATTATGCTGAGTTAAAAGAGGAAGAAAAAGAAGAACAGGACGAAGAAGAAGAATATGACTGTGATTCAGGTATAGAGTCTTTTTTTTCTTTCTTTTTTTTTTTTGCAATTTTATCAATATTTTTTTTGAATATTTGCATCTCTCTCTACGAGAGAATTCTCTTCCCTTCCTTATTTGGGTGAGGAGAGGAGGAGAAGAGGAAGAGGAATCATAGGCCTTCAATTTAATTCTTTCTCATCTGATTATACAAAAATGGTGTTTTCTTTTTCTTTTTTTATTGCTTTTTTCCCTTCTCTTGGATTACCTATAACGCACAAGGTATGGATTTTTCTCTAGCTTTAATAATTAATACCCAAGAAAAATTCCCAATCTCTGATAAATAAATAAAACCTAATAGAAAGAAAAATGGAATGGTGTATGGATAGGACAGGCCAAGATTATGAGAATAAAATTGAAAAAAAAAAAAAAGGCATAATTGCAACACCTCTAGAAATAAATCTAGATTTATATACCGCTAGAAATGAATCTAGATCCATATAGTGGGCATTTCATAGAATCGACTTGCAATAAGGATCCCCACATTGGAATCCCCATCATGTGGATCCAAATCTAGAGGCATATTTTTTTGGGTACCAAGCTATAAAGGGCTGGGCCCTGCCCTCGGGTGTGAGGTGATGGGTCCCTTGGGTGAGGAAAGAAGACCTCAGGTGAGAGGTGAGAGAGCTCTCAAGTGAAAAAAGATGGGAATTGAAACCTCTTACCCAGGGGCGAACTCAGGTAGAACCGTTTGGGGGCTGAAGCCACCACCCATCTTTTGAAAAAGCTTTAAATTTTCTAAGAACCCTCCTACAAATTTTAAAAATTACTATTTTTTTTATACATTTGCCCCTTCTCCCAATATTCATTTTACATGAGCCCCCCAAGTTGAGTTTCCTAGGTCCGCCTCTGCTCTTACCACTGAGGCCTTTCTTCCAAGTCTAGAATTATAACATGCTCTGCAAACCCTTGTCTCATATCATGATATAAAGTTTTTTATCTAGATGATTGCATCCACCTTGACGTACTAATTAGTCGGAACATTTATGGTTAAAAACATTCTGAATGGCAAACCTAGGATGTGGGCCCACCTTGATGTAGAGGGGTTTGGATGGCAACAATATCAGTTAGTGGATAAGCCAAAAAAATCTCACCACATGGCATACATTAAACTGGTTAGGCTCAAATTGAGGCCTTTTCTAGCAACCCAAGTCAAAGCGTTTGCTGTCATTAATTAACAAAGCTCCAGTAAACCTTCAAAAGAAGTGTAAAACTAATATTTAATTATGTTCACATTAGATTTCTCCTGTAGTTAAAAATATTAATTTTGTGGTTTCTGATTTTTTAGACATATAATTGTTCAATTAGGAATAATCATTAGTTATATTTTCTTTAAATTTTATTCTACAAATAAAGTGTTTGGACTTGCACATGCCTGCAGCTACCATGGGCTATTGTCTTGGTGAACTGTGAACTGATGGGATTACATGAGTTCTCTATTTTCCTAACAAGAGAAGCAAAATTGTCCAAAGAAAATGGATCTCTTTGAATAAAGTGTTTCCACTAATGTGAATCGCAAAAAACCTATAAGAGAATCAGAGGGCTGACTACAATGAATAAAGTGTTTCCAACTCAAGTTGCAAATCTTATTAGTATTTGCAAGCCCAAGGTTGAAAAGTGCCCTATTCATATCAAGCCATGTCACAAATGAAAATCTATATATTTTGAAGAATTTTGAATGTACTCTAAATTACCATTTGTTGTGCTTTTTTCTGTTAATAACTCATGAAAAACCCAAAATGATTATCATTTGTGATTAATAGTACTCTACTTTCAATAACCAACCAACCAAAATGATGCCCTAGTAGCCTTGATCCTAGACCTTATCTCCTTTATTGAGAGTATGTCTTACCATTTCATTATGTACTGCTGGTTCTGCAACTTTTAAATCATATAGTAGAGACATCCATTGATGTGATCATCTGTTACCCTCTTTCTTTTCTATGTGTTTACTCTACAACGGACATCAACATTCTAAACCTATCTAGAGAGAGCATCAGCATTCTATACCTATTTGGTAGACTCGGTAAAGAATCTTTGTCCATGGCATACTTGTTCCTATTCGACTCATTCGAGTGCAGAGATAATTAAACCAAGAGATGGATACCGAAGCATTGGCATACAAAACCTCCCAAAAGATATTGTGATGGACATACTTTCAAGACTATGCGTCCATTCTCTCTTATTAGAGTGCATGCTTGTTTCTCGAGAAAGGCAAGATATCATAGTAAATAACCCTATTTTCGCCACCTTGCAACATAACCGAGCCTTGGAGAACCAGAGTAGTAACCTTAGCCTGATGTTCTACCGAAAAAATTCGCAAGGAGTAAATCTCTACTTCATAGAAAGAGAGGACGTGGGGCGTCGCAAGTTGAGGGTGATGGATGCCATGCTTACCAAACCTACTGGTTTCAAAGGCCGTCCTCGCATTTTGGGATCATGCAATGGTTTGATATGTATCTCCTCCAATGAAATTGGCAGGCCAGCATATGTGACCAATCCAATCGCCGGTGAATTCGTGATTCTTCCAACAGAAGAAAGGAAAAATGCACGCATAGTAGAAATGGGATTCGACTCAGTAAAGAAGGAGTTCAAGGTGGTGAGAATGCCACTTATTGAAGATGATGACACAATGAAAGCTGAGATATACACACTAGGGACAAATGCTTGGAGACGGATGGGCAATTTCACGCAGCGGTCTAATAAATTCTCGAATGTATTGGTAAATGGCTCTCTTCATTGGTGCAAGTGGAAAGCACCCTTGTTCATCACCTCTTTGGACATGAGTGATGAGTAGTTTGGGATGGTGCCGAATCCCAAATTTACTGATACTAGGAGTTCTGTGCATTTGATGATGGCCTGGAATGGGTATCTTACAGTAGTCGGAAGATTCAAGAGCCGAGCACTCTATGATTATATGGGTGATGAAGGAATACAATGTGAAGGACTCTTGGACCAAACAATTTAATGGCCGATGGCCATTAAATGACATACATTATTGGCCGTTGGATGATGAAAGAGGTTATTGGCCATTTTATGGTGAAAGTTCAAAAGATGCCATGCAAGTTACAGACCATCCTCGTTTTAGAGCAGAATGTCATGATTCTATGTTTAGAATGAGACTTATAGTTCATGTGGTGAGCTTAGTTTCTCTCAAAACTATTGAAAAGAGAAGGCATAGTGAATAGAAAGTATGAGATTTCACAAGAGAATGATGCTATCAAGTTATGCTATTAAACCAAACCGAGGATATGACTCTGTTATTTTAAATTTTGAGATCTACTGTTACTTTATGATTGATGCAGAAAGAGGCCCCCTAGACTTCAAGAGGCCCACTGATGGGTGGCCCCCTTATGCATACAGTGTTCCGGTCATGAGAATATCAAGCCTCTTGATATTTAATATTCTCTCCTTGATATAATTTAATTGTTTCTTTGTAACGGTTGTAGTTTCTCCTTATATCTTCTGTGTGTATAATACCCTTCGGTGAAGATATGCTTCCTAACAAAATTGGAATTTTTTTTATGTAAGTTTTTCTAAATCTACTCCTATAGGGCACTCTTATCTCAATATTGTTACAATCTCTCCTGAAAACTTAACGTCTCTCAAGTCTTGTGGGTATACCAAGATTTTACTCCAATTGAAGTTGGTCCCGAGTTTTTATTTTATTAAAGATTCACACAATTTTATTTATACTCATTAATCATGTTTTTTAATCAAACCATCATTCTTATGGTGAGATCCAACTCCTATTAGGTCAGATTCTTTGGGTACACATACACCATTTGGAGGCGGTTTAATTTGATTAGCTCATATTTTTAATGGGTGAGCCCCAGTGTGGAAGCCAACTCCTTGAACCCAAGATTTCTGTCTCTAAGCCTCATACGAGTCTCTATCGAAAGCTAGTTGGTGAGGGTGCATTCTATGTCCAGTTCATGACTATTTACTAACTTCATTTGGATCAACACACAAACCTAATTTCGAGACCTCTATATGGCATTTTAAGCCTATTCTTTTGTAAGAGTTTTACTGTTACGTGATTTTAAAACTCTCTAAATGATGTCCTCCAAGTAAAAATCCAAATGCTCGTAATTTAACATCTGAAATTCTAAACTTAAAAGAATTGCGAAGGAAAAAATGACTTTTCAAGTGGGGGCATTCATGATTGCTGTCAGCAATGAACCATTGCATTTGAAATTCCAAGGGGGGACTACTTTTACATCAATGTTCTATCAGGCCCTCTTGAAGGCCCTGCAATTTGTTGCTCCCAGAAGCACTTCACACATTGAAGGACTCCTCCCAGCAGGTTCCGTTGGCTTCAATAACCCAACATCATCGGACTGGCATCATACAGGATTTGTTGAACAGAGTCTCAAGCTGCTTAGGAACTTTAATTTATGGTCTTTTAGCTGAAGATTGTTTGCCACCTTATATGATTGTACTGTTGTGTGTAGTGCCCTTTTTCTGCCGGCTGTGTGCAGTCTTTCTTTCTTGTTCTGTGCAGATTGTTGTGGTCTTATGCGGGTGGGGTGGTTCAGTCGCTCCAGCTTGATATTGTAGCAGCTGTTGTGCTCTGCCTCGGTGTTAGTTTGAACTATGCTAAGCTGGGTTATTCTGCTGGTTGTTTGGACCTTTGTGGCCTCTTGTTTGGAGGTTCTTTCTCTTCTTGCTGATCGTTGGAGGCTTGTGCTGGGTACACTTGGCCCTTGGAGACTTTCTCATCCTTCTTGTTGCCAGGGGCTTGAGCTGTCTAGTTCATGTGGCAATAGTGCCATAATGTGTAACTGGAGTGCTAATCTTGAGAACTTGAAATGGGCTTAATTTATAAGTTGGAGGCAACCCATGCCATTTGGTCGCACCCATTCACTTCAAGCCCAAAAGGCACATCTCATCTAAAGGGTACAAGACACTTTCAATTTTAGAAGACATAAAATTTTGAAATAATTTTAAAAGGTACACTCAAGTGCTCCTTGACATTTTGTATATAAAAAAAGTATGCCCTTTCTTGCTTTGTTTAAATTATTTTGCGTTGTATCTTATAACGTTCGTTTTTTGGGTTAGTCCTTTTTCGTAAGTTGGGCCGGTCTGGATGTGTTGGTAGGGTCAAAACTTTAGAAGCAATTCTGTTGGTATGGACGTTTTGCATTTTTTTTTTTCCTCTCTTGGGGAGCTAATATATTCTTTCTTACTTTCCAAAAAAAGGTGTAGGCTTGTAGCCCCACACTAGTGATGTATTCTTAGAAAGCTATCGAAGAGTAAGTTGTAATAATGCATAATTCCATCACATCCAAAGTCATTTTTATGAGAAAAATAGGGTTGAAAGATTTATATATATATATATATATATATATGAGCAGGGCTCTCCTAAGCTGAAGGTTACCTTATCTTAAGCTGGAATAGTATTGGTCCCACAAATCAAAGTCGATTATATCCGTTTTTTGCATGATGGAATTGAAAAATCCAGTTCTAATTGAATTTATCTTGATTCTGGAGACGATCATCATGCAAAAAACAACTATAATCGACTTTAATTTATGGGACCAGCACCGTTTCAGCTTAGGATAAGGTAAGCTTCAGCCTAGGAGGGCTGACCCCTATATATATGGAGATGTTCTTATGAGAGGTATCTCTCCCCTTAAATAAGAGATTGGGTGAGGGCCCTCACATTCATATCCAATTCCAACAACTTAAATGACCCTCACATCCATATCAAATGCCAAAAACTTAAAAGTGAGGCTCCCACCCCTCTCTCTAATATAAGGTGAGAAATATCTCTCATATGAGCATCTCCCATGCATACATATAAATATATATAGGAAAATATTCAAGTGAAAACTACTTCTCACCTATTATATGAGAACTTTTTTTGCGGAGCCCAACTAGCAACTAATCCAAACCTACTAACCAATAGGGAACCCCCTGATAGTCACTAATCCCAAGGATTGGCACACATCTGAATGAACTGAACCGTTTGATCAAGAGTTGAATATTTTTTTAAATATGAAGCCATTAAATTTGTGGGCCACGGATGAAGGGGTTAGGGATATGGGTTTGGGTTTGTGATCAAACTTGATACTTGGGGTGGTCTCACATAGATTTTTCCATTCCCTCAGGTCCCATGCCCAAATGGGGCCCACAATTGGGCCCCACAAAAAAGTTCTCACAATTCTCACCTAAATATTACCCATATATATATATTTATATATTCCAACCTTTTAACTTCTAGAAGCCATATTGGTGAATCTTGTCCTTCTAAGTCATCAATCTTTTTACCAAAAAGAAAAAAAAAACCTCATCAATGAAATGCACGGCATTGAATTCTCAAGAATTAAATATCAAACAAACAAATGAATCCTACATTTTAGGAAAAATAGTCCTGTAACTTTCTCTACAACTCACCATTGGGATTTTGTAGCACTTACTAGTTTTTAGTCTATGGCTCATGCAAAGGTAGGCATTGAAGTTTAATAAATCTAAGTAAAAGGCTTAATATTAGACCTTATAAATAAAGAAATGTGATCCCATGCTATCAAGACCACACAAGAATTACATAAAATCAAGCTCAAATAAATTCTCGTATAGAATAATTGAATACATAATTCATTGTGAAAAACAAGCCTTATCTAAAGAAAACTTATGAACATGGTCTCATGAGATATAAAGAAGAAGAAGAAAAAATGACTTATGGAAGTTAGAAAAATGAGAATATAAAGGTAGACCATATCTCATGAGCATAAATACAAACAATTAATGGATTAAATTTTAATTTTTTAAAAATATCATTAAAAAATTAATATAATAGACAAAATATAGTATTTATAACTCTTAAAATCTGTTATATATGTCGAAATATAAAAAAAAATGAAATAACCATATATAACATGACAACTCCTGAATTTAAATGCACCGAATGTGACAACAATCACGTTTATAGAATTAAATCTCCTTGAGAATTCAATACCTAAATCGAAAAGTTGAATAAAAAAGGAAAAAGAAAAAAAAAAGGCCTTATATTCATAATAAAAGAAACCATCTCTAGAAAACATTTAAGATTATATCAAAATTGGAAGAAATACTAGTAAAATAAACTCCTTAGGAAAAGCAAAAAAAAAAAAAAAAACCGACTTTCCAACTTCACGTTTCTTTAAATCGATGGTTACAAATTGCAATCATCAAATTGCACCATGTGTGGTCCACCTCTACAAGTGGGGCCCACAGCCCAGCAAATCCAACCGTTGGTGATATGTAAGAATTGCCCATTCCTTCAATGACCACCATCTCCACCTTCATCAACTAGGAAAGCCCCATCTCTGATCAATTGGTGGGTCCCATCAAATTTGTTGGGCCCATGCACAAACACCCAACCCCATCAATTGAACACTGTAATCTGCACAATAATTTCCTCTTCTCCTTAACCCCCAAAAACTCGATTCTTCTTCTTCTTCTTCCTCCTCCTCCTCCTCCTCCTCCTCTTAACTGAGTTGAGATGAGATGAGATGCCAGTCGGTGGCGTGTCTTTGGTGGCGTGGGGCTCCTCCCCTTCACAGAGTAACCGCATCGGCGGCCTTGAACCAGCCTCCGACCCTCTACACCGGCGGATCTGATGGCTCCATCATCTGGTGGAATCTCTCCAACAACCAAAAGGCAAGCAGCGACTCCATCCCACAGAATTCCTCTCCTTTTGTTCTTCATTTTCTTATTGATCTGTTGGATGTCTTGTAATTGATATGGTTCTTTTAATACTAAACAACACATTGTAGTCATCCGTGAACAAACGAAATGGGCATTTACGAGAAGTATGGTTCATAAGAAGACGACCCCACTTTGTATTATGAAATTTCCCTTATTTTTACTATATGGGTCTGTTTGGATCTTCGAAAAACCAAGTAAGGGTAGCTCGGTTTAGGCATAATTGACGATCTATGTGTTTGGGTAACCTAATTTACTTGTAAGTTACAGTTGATTTTTCCATTTTAGTTTGTTACGATGGTCAATTAGAGGGAAATTGAGTTACCCGCAATCAGATTTACAGGTTTGAGTGAAGGGAAATGTATTCGGGGGGATCCAAACAGGGGGCTTTGAAATTTAGAAGTTGTATTTGGCAAAGTCATGTTACATGTACGGCTGATACATTTAAATTTGATAGTGTTGATTTGGGTGCAAAGGAGTTTTTTTTTTTTTTTTTTCATTGGTAAGATGACTTGAACCCACGATCTTGAGTTTGAGATAGTGAGTCATGCTCCACTTTGCCATGGACTCTTGTCAGAGGCGTGTGTTTTCTAGTTGTTCTTATTTTGAAATGGCAAATGATTGTGTTGTTGTGTTGTTATTGTTTTGAAATAGTAACTTATAAGAAAAGAGAGTGAAGAATACAAGGCTACAAAATAGCATACCAATGAATATGGTGAAATCTAAAGAAAGATAGCATCACCTTCTCAATTGCTTCGCCATTAATCTGTTTTGGAGTAACCTTTGATCTCTCTAGATGAGATAGCCCTAGAAATAACCATAGAGTGCACCTTAATTTCTTGCTTTCAGTTTTTCTTTGGCTGGATTTTCTTGGTCAAGGTGATTGATTTGTTTGGCTTGCACAGCTGTTTTAAACAAATTCTTCATCATTAAATTGACAGGAAATATGGCCGATGGCAATGTTATGTGGCCATACTGCAGCCATTGCTGATCTAGAGATTTGCATGCCTGTCATATGCCATGGAGAAATGGAGAATTCAAGTAATGTAGACTCTATCCCAGCTGCTTCTAGTGCACTAATAAGTGCATGTACTGATGGTGTCTTGTGCATATGGAGCAGAGGCAGTGGGCATTGCAAACGCAGAAGAAAATTGCCTCCATGGGCTGGAATTCCATCTAGGCTGTCAACATTGCCTATGTCCCAGAGGTATGTTTGCATTGCTTGCAACTGTGTTGATGCTTCACAATCAACCTACCATGCAGTTGAAACTGCTGAAGAGGGTAACAGTAGCCATAATCAGAATGATCCTGTAATCGATAAAGAAACCCATTACAGAAGGTTGTTGAAGTGTGCTGTTGTCATTGTTGATTCATGCACTCTTAATATTATTCAGACTGTATTTCATGGAAGCCTATCCATTGGGCCATTGAAGTTTATGACCGTAGTTCCATCTTTGGAGGATATGGAAAGGCAACTAGTGATTCTAGCAGATGCATTTGGAAAGGTACAATCAATTGAAATACCAGAGTCCAATCCTTATGGTGATGGTGGGAGTGGACTGCAGAGAAATTCGACATATGTATGGTCAACTCTTGGAACAGACATTGCACATGATGCAGTACAGGAAGTATCAGTGACAACCCATGGAAATCTTGTGGTTCTTGTATTTAGGACCCTCTGCATATTTAAGTCAACAACCAATGGGACTATTATTGGAGAAATCTCTTTAGTTGACAGTTCTCTTTGTAATGAAGGAACATTTCTAATGGGGGGCATGTTTCTTCCAAGTGGTTTTAGTTGCAATGCATTAGATGAGCAGGACCAGACGGAAGGTTTTCTAGAAAACTTTTTAGTGTGGAGTAATACAGGCGCTGCGATAATGTACGCCATATCACTTGTGGGTGATTCATTTTACTTTGAGCCTCAATGTGAATTACCCCCTGTTTCCCATACTGATGACCGAAAAATAGCAATTGATTTCTGTCATCTGAACAATTATCTTCTTCGCATAGAATCAATCTGTTTTGACGAGGAAGCTTCATCGTTATGGAAACCTCATATCTCAATATTTCAGCCACCTCTAATTCAGCTCACACAATGCAGTGCTAGGAGAAGAAATGACTCTGGCAATCCCTACATGTGTATCATTCTAGGGGAAGGTGGTTTCTTAGGTGACTGGGTTGGGGGTTTCTGTTCTCTTTCTGAAGCCGAGGACCCAAGGCGCAATAAATGCCTAAAAGCCACTAAAATTGAGAAAGATGAAAATTCCATGCAAGGTTGTGTTGCAAGTTCAACGAATCTAAATGGTTTGCACCGGGAGCATGGCAATAGTATTCTGCCAAAATGGGAGTTTGTATCATCCTCTCTGGTACTTTCTGAAGATTTTTATGCCCCATATGCAGTGGTCTATGGCTTCTGCACTGGTGAAATCCAAATAGTCAGATTTGAAATGTTTTCTCAAAACTCAAGTATTGTAGATGGAAATCTGCCTCATGACTCTAGCCCATCTATATCTGAACAATCATTTTCAGGACATACCGGTGCTGTACTTTGCTTGGCAGCACATCGTATGAAAACAATCTCAAATGATCAGAGTTTCAAAAGTGTGTTGGTATCAGGAGGCACTGACTGCACAATCCGTATATGGGATCTGGATACAGGCAGTTTTGTTTGTGTAATGCACCATCATGTTGGACCAGTGAGGCAAATTATCCTTCCACCACCCTGGACAGATCGCCCTTGGGCTGATTGTTTTCTCTCTGTTGGGGAGGATTCTTGTGTTGCTCTTGTTTCACTTGAGAGTTTGAGAGTAGAAAGGATGTTTCCTGGGCATCCAAGCTATCCTGCAATGGTTGTATGGGATAGTGCAAGAGGGTACTTAGCATGCCTGTGCCACAACTCCTCAGCATCATCCAATGTGGTTAACATTTTATATCTTTGGGACATAAAGACGGGTGCTCGAGAGCGAGTCCTTCGGGGAACTGCTTCACACTCAATGTTTGACCATTTCTGTAGGGGTATCAACGTAAATGCCATTACTGGAAACATATTGGGTGGCACTACATCTGCATCATCATTGCTCCTTTCTGTAATTGATGATTCCAGTTTTTCACAATCTCATGTCACGAATTCTGAGAAGGGAGTCACTGTGGCACCTGTAGCAGTCAATGCTCAAAGGAGAACAAAGGATTTCAATGAGTCAGATGGCTCTGAAGTGCATGTTAATAAAGGAAAGCAACCAATTTTGAAAGCATCTCATGTTTCTAGTTCTCATGTAGATGGAACTTTTGTGAAACAATCTCCATCACATGCAGTTCTTCAAAACAAAAAACATGTTATCAAGTGCTCGTGCCCTTTTCCTGGAATTGCCACATTGAAATTTGACCTCTCATCTTTGATGCATCCAATTCAAAGAAATGAACAATTCATCTGGAATGGTGGTATGCAAGAGAGTGCTTATGGATTGGTTCAAGATTCTGTGAAGCCAAATTTTCAGCAGACAAGCTCAAATGATTGCTCTGTTGTAAAAGGGAGTGCAAGTCACCCCATAGAAGAACAGGCATGGATCAAGTCACTTGAAGGATTCTTACTTCGCTTCAGCCTATCTTTTCTGCACTTGTGGGGTGTAGATCATGAGTTGGATAAATTACTAATTGACGAAATGAGCGTGTGCAGACCAGAAAGCTTTGTTGTAGCCTCTGGTTTGCTGGGGGATAAAGGCTCCCTGACATTAGCTTTCCCTGGTTCGCAAGCTACACTTGAGGTATCTTTCGAGAACTGTGCTTAACTTTGTCACAATTGTTTCTAGGTATGACGCCTTTTACTTAATGTTACAGCTTTGGAGATCTTCATCTGAATTTTGTGCAATGCGGTCTTTGACAATGGTTTCCCTTGCCCAACGCATGATTAGCTTGTCTCGGTCCAGTTCAGCAGCTAGCAGGTGCACTCTCTCTCTCTCTCTCTCTCTCTCTCTCTCTCTCTCTCTCTCTGTATTGAATCTCCTGTTCTATGATCATTTGCAGTGCCCTGGCAGCATTTTATACTCGTCATTTTGCAGAGAAGGTTCCAGATATAAAGCCACCTTTGCTCCAGGTTCGCAATTAAGACATGCTTAAAACTTGGTCTTAGATTTCAACAGATGGGCTAATTTCTGATTATTTATCAGTTATTTGAAAAGTCACTGCCCATGCATCTTTTTTTACGTTTCAATCATTTCTTAAGACTCAAAACTGTGTTTGAATGTCAAATCTGGCTTCTCCTACTTATCGCGCTCAAATCTTCATAAGATGAGATTTACCATAATTAAATAGTTGATTTTTTTTAGCCAATAAGACTTCTATCTTTAGGTTTCATCTCATGTAGGACTTGTATTTTCGCATGAGGGCTGGAATCACATATATTTTAATGTCAGTTTATCATCACTTCATTAATGGACATCAAACCTTTTGTGCTTCTTTGAAGTGAAAATTTTGATGGATTCAACTAAGCTCGATGTTTGCCCAAAAGGCTTCAAATGAAATCATTGTCAGAACAGAACCCTGCTTCTTAGTCAGTTGTATCGACTGGGTAAGTAGCAACTCAGTATAGCATGAATGACTTGCATGTGACTGTTGTGTCGGCATGCAACTCAGTCGAGCTCTACTGGTATTTGTGGTCAGTGAGTCAGACACCTGTACCAGGATTTAGTACCTTGCCAAAAGGTTAACTTTAGAATTTTCCTCCTGCTGGATATACTGGATAGTGACCTCATCCAGATCCATTTGATTCCTAGGATTTATTCAATACCATTCCCTTCCTTCTTAAGCCTCTTTATTGTCTCTTCGTGAGTACTATGGTTCATCTTTTTATAGTACTTCTATGAGCAACACTAAGGTTCTCAATTAACTTTCTTTTTGTTATTTTCGTAGATATGCTTTCTGTCTTTGATCATCATCAGTTCTGTTCTGACTTTTGAGGCTATTGACCTTGCTAAACAACTTGGCTACATGTCATAGTTTCCTAGAATGTGCTCTCTTTGAAGCTCTTTTATTTGTTTGATAATACAAATATCACCAAAAAAATGTTTTTAATTATCATTAATTGGATTTTGTTTAAATATTTATGCTTCTCATGCCACCATGAATGTTGACCCAGAATTACGTAATGTGCAGTTTATATTATTTGGCTTAATGATTTTCAAATGAGTGGTTCTATCTAATATAATACTGTTACAGCTGTTGGTGAGTTTTTGGCAAGATCCAAGTGAACATGTGCGTATGGCTGCGCGTTCTTTGTTTCACTGTGCTGCCTCACGGACTATCCCACGTTCCCTTTGTGGTCCAAAAATAATTCAACATGCACACCATATGAGCTATATGAATGGTACTGGAGATACTTTACATTTAAATGCAAGCGATACATCTGCAAGTAGCTTGTTGGAGTTGAATGAGATTACAGAAGCAGCAGGTGATTATCGGGATGATGAATCAAGCATAGTTTCCTGGCTGGAATCATTTGAAATGCAAGATTGGATTTCTTGTATTGGGGGAACAAGCCAAGATGCAATGGCCTCTAACATCATTGTGGCAGCAGCATTAGTTGTTTGGTACCCTAGCCTTGTGAAACTGAGTCTCACAAAGTTGGTAGTCCATCCTTTGATAAAGTTGGTTATGGCCATGAGCGACAAATATAGTTCAACTGCTGCTGAGCTCCTTGCCGAGGGAATGGAAAGTACATGGAAGGCATGCATCAGTCCTGAAATTTCCCGTTTGATAGGAGATATACTTTTCCAAGTAGAGTGTGTAAGTGGTGCATCAGCTAATGACGCCACACATAATCCATCTTTGGCTGTCACTATTCGGGAGACTTTGGTTGGGATTCTTCTTCCAAGCTTGGCAATGGCTGATATAGTGGGATTTCTAAATGTAATAGAAAGCCAGATTTGGGCTACTGCCTCAGATTCACCAGTTCATCTAGTATCAATCATGACTCTCATCAGGGTTGTACGTGGCTCTCCGAAACCCTTAGTTCCACACCTTGACAAGGTTTGTATGCTCAACTACCTTAAACAGGAAACACAATTTTCTTGTCCTTATTTTGAACAACCATGAGAATGACTATTCATACTTCTCATGTCAAAGTTTTATCATTGTAGCTTCTTTAATGTAATGTTAACAACCCATTAGACATTTTATGGTTGTGTTGACTATGCTGTTGAAATACCTCAAGGATGTTCTGCGATTATTTTTTTACTGCACAGTCACAGGGACTATTTTGTTTTAAGGAACACAAGTCCAGCATTCCCTTGTAATCTGAACGGAATGTTTGATCATATTAAATAACAGGCAATAAGTCACAACATTGTCATTGTCATTGTTTTTAGAGCTGAAATAGGTCACGAGTTATACTTTTCAAGTGCACATACACTAATTCTGAAATGCCTATGCTCACTGAGGCATGAACTAAATAAATCTTAGATGATGGCTACTTGGTGGGATTTTTTATGGCTATGTATCTATGCAATGGCGGACCCAGGATTTTCGTTTGGGTGGTGCGGTATATGATCAAGTGAAGAAGTTAAATACTAAAATCGAATGTTTTAAGATCATTTCTAATGGATTTCTTGGTCGTACCCACGTGCTAACACTTGGGTCCGCCCCTGGATGTATGTTGTAGAGATAATAACAGAAGAAGATTTACACTTCTAGATGCATATATTAATTGCTCTGACATTGGACAGATTTGCAGGTGGTAAACTTTATTTTACAAACAATGGACCTTGGTAACTCTGTCATGCGTAAAGCTTGCCTTCCCAGTTCCATGGCTACATTGAAGGAAATTGTACGTGTTTTTCCTATGATAGCTTTAAATGAGGCATCAACACGGTTGGCTGTAGGAGATGCAATTGGAGATATTCGCAGTGCTACTATTCGAGTGTATGACCTTCAAAGGTACATGAGGCCAATAGGGCTATGCTGGTTTTGCTTCCTTGGTTGTTAAATTGATTCAACTAGCAACAATTCTGAGTAACATTTTAAGGAATTATTATGAAAATCACAAAATCACTTGGTTCTGGGATCAATCATTGGCATTTGATTCCAGTAATGGACTGGAATTTGATGACTATCTAATTATGTCAACAGCAGTTTCTATTTAATAGGTAAGCAGCACACGTCATTCCCAAACAAAGAAGTTACGAGCCAGGCATTAAGTTGTCAAGTACAACTTGTAGCCAAGGACTTCTTGCAGTATCAGTAAGCAGCACACGTCATTCCCAAACAAGTAAGTTACGAGCCAGGCATTAAGTTGTCAAGTACAACTTGTAGCCAAGGACTTCTTGCAGTATCAGTATTAGCCAATCATGGAGTAGGGAAAGGAAAAACAAGCGCCGTTACATTTAATAACATATGTTCTAGATATGAGGCAAGTCTCCAAGGATAAGAGGCATTATCATGAGCATACTTCAAGGAGCATCTAGAGTCCCTTAAATGATAAATGTGTCACAGTTGAAGTCTTTGATTCGGAGATGCCATTGGAGGAGCTCACAAACTTCAACCATGTAAGATTTTTTCAGTCCAATGGGACACAAATAAGCGACAAGCTAATTGAACCAGCACGACAAAATAGTTCCCTGATACTGGCAGATATTGCATTAGCAAGGGAAGGATCATCAAATTCACATTCTGAAATCCTGTAGATGGCATGTTCTAAACCAATCAAACCTTCGTAAGTCGAGATCAAGAGAATATACTGTCCCTCTATATGTCTGTAAATCAGAAGCCTTTGAATTCTCAACCATAGTTACCTAATTCATAGTTCGACTAATTCACATCCGAGTTCGTAATTCCTAATTCAAAACTTAGTTTGATCATAAAATTCGATGGAGTGTGTTCATTTGACTCGCTTCTCAATTTGGTTAATTCGAAGTTCAAGTTCGACAAGTTCAATGAACTAATCACGTGTGCACATTTTTAAGTCCATGACTAAAGGTCCGTGTCTAAACTCCAAACCGCTCAAAATAACTGATGCATTCATTTACCCTATGGGAAAAATTTTACTTCAATTATAGTTTGGGCCACAATCAGATTGACTACATGTAAAACATAGTTAAGATAAAAACCAAAGTAAAATTCCATTGTTTACTGGTGATCAATTGTTATGCGGGGCCAACTCTGATTGGAGTTAGGTATGGATTAGAGCTAATACATCAGGGTGCAGTGCTTTTGTGTGGCTTGTATTTTTAGGTAAGCATCGCAATAGAATTACATGATTCAACTTAGAGAACTACATGAAATTAATTCGCTAGTAGTTCGCGAATTGTACTGTGAATTGTTCGAAATGAACTATTCGCAAGTTCGCGAATTGTACTGTGAATTGTTTGAAATGAACTATTCGCAATTCGAAGGCCTTTTGAACGAACTAGGTAACTATGTTTTCAACAACCAGAGCACTACATTTACCTTTGCTTTTTTTGGCCCTCAAATTAAGAGGTATGAATGTCCTGAATGGTTCTGTAGTTCAGCTCCCTCCAAGTGCACCACAAATCACAATAAGAGAAAGGTCCATTTGAATTCATTAACATATTAAAGTACTTTTAAAAGAAAAAAAAACTGTAGACATTGAAAGTGATTTAAGACTACTGGCCAAGCCCCCAACTAATCGTAAGATTTTTTAAAGTTGAAAAATGTTTTTCTTTATCAGAACATGAACTATTTTTGGGGAAATGGAATAGTTTTAGTGTAATAGCCATACCATAAGAGCCAACACTTGCTAAAAATTGAAAAAGCGTAAGGGATGGCGTGTAACATTCTGTAGTTGTAATCCTATGCCAAGAATCCCCATAAATGTGTGTTTTTACTGATATCGCACTTTCTGGAGGATTTAGTAGTGCCATCAGCGTATTCTCAGTATGAATGTGCACAATATGTAAGAATACATCTTAAGTTAATATGAAAGGAAGTAAATGAACATTATCTTTATCATTTTAAATTGTTCAGATGAAAATTAATAGAATCCATTGAATGAAATATGAACCTTTTAGGTCTTGTGATGGAGAATTTAGTCCAGGACCCTTGAAAATATTGAAAGCTGTGGTCAACATGTTCTCTTTTCAATAATTTGCTCAATTTTGTTTATACGGGGCAACAATACTGACGTCTTTATCATTCACTCATGCTTGTTTACTATATTGAGAGCCATGTCATTCATGACTCTCTGACTTCTGTTTGTGGGATTTTGATGTCATATATATAAAATTATGCTAAAACTGAACTTCTACTCTGTTGTTGTAGTGTAACAAAAATGAAGGTCTTGGATGCAAGTGGACCTCCAGGATTCCCAAGTTTACTTGGAGGAGCATCGGATACCACAATCACTACTTCAATTTCAGCTTTGAGTTTCTCACCGGATGGAGAGGTCTGTTTTAATGATATAACTACTCCATACCAAGTTACCTGATTAAGTTATATGGGTCTCAAACTGCAAACTTTTTGATTCAACACAATTTACATTTCTGTTCACTCAGATTCGAGAATATTAAAATTCATAGTTCAGTAGAGTTCAGACAGTTCCAATACATGATGCATGGTTGGTCATTTGTTTTGAAAGTTGAATTTCAAAGATCTTAAAAACATACTAAGAAGATTGAAGTAAATAAGGATGCTACCTAGGTATAGAAGTTGATTACAACAAGGAAAATTAAAGGCAAAGGAGAGGTAGATTTGAGGAAGAAAATAGAGTAAGTAAAGCATACGTCATCTCCTGCAAGCATTCAAGTCACTAGCCCTCAATGACAGAATCTTCACTTCCAGAGCATGAAAAAGTAGTGGAGGCTCGGTGGGGATGCTATCTCGATCAGACAGATGACTGGAAGAGAGGGAGAGGTGAAAAGTCTCTCTCTCTCTCCATTATTGGTTCGAAGTCGCCGTCAGGGTCTCATTTGCAATTGACCCAAAGTCGCAGTTCGTGGTCATTGCAGCCAGCTGCAGAATGAATTTTTTACCCCAAAAAATCTGGAAAAAATATCTAAAAAATACACAAACTATTGGAAAATGCTTGAAAGCATTTTCTTTTTCATTAGTACACACCATAAACCAAATTATCGGTCCCCTCCTCAAGTCATAACATCTCGTATCGTTGTTTAATCTTTAACTATTAAATATGTTTTAGTTTAGTGTTTAAAATCTTGGCCATCTTTGTAATTTGTAAATCCATCCATGTGTCCCTTATCTAAAATCTAAACCACTTGGAGTAATAATCATCCCTCGTATTAGTGATTTGAAAAGTTTCATTTCAACTGGAGTTGCCGTTGTCAAATTGACCATGCCACGTGATAAAAATCATTAGCCTACTAGATAAAAGACTTTAGGATCTACCCATTTATAAGAAACTAGGTCCATCAGATGTTGCTAGCTATCATATCAAAGGTCAATAAATGGACAATCAAAACATAGAAACTCGTTTACTGTTTGGTTAATAACTTGAGGTGGACAGCTAGCAAGATCTAATTGATCTAATTTTTTGTAGATGGATAAATCTCAAAATTCTCTTTTTTTTTTGGGTGGACAATGGATCACGCAATCCCTGCCACATGTCCTTTTGCCTCGGAGTTTGAATCTTCTTGGGCGTGAACTCGCAGAAATTCATGAGGCTCCTCAATGGGCCCACTTGTGAAAATCTAAATTGTTCAAGAGAAATCCCCCTTCTCTTGTATGATCTTTACTGAATTTCATTCCGATGGACTTAGGCCCACCGCCGGATTGATCACTATAAAGCACTTGGTTTTTTATATTTTATTTAGATGTTTTATAAGCGATCAATCCAATAGTAGGCTAACTCCTTTTTTTTTTTAAATTTATTCAGGGCTTATTCAAGAGGGGGGCATTTCTTTTGAATGATTGAGATTTTTCATTATTAAGTTACAATTATAAAGAAAAGGTATGTGAAAACTTCATAGGTATGTGAAAACTTAGCCCATTGTCGGAGTGATCACTATAATGCACTTACTTTTTTTTATTCTATTAACATGTTTTATAAGTGATCAACTTGACAGTGGGCGAACTCCTATTCGTGTGAAATTTGTCGGGGCTCATTCAAGAGGGGGTGCATTTATTATGAATGGCTTAGATTTTTCATTAGTAGGTCCTATTAGAGGGTTGCAATTATAAAGAAAAGGTATGTGAAAACTTCTTAGGATCTACAATGGAGCTCACCAATTAAAAATCTAAACCGCTCTAAATCAATGCCCTCTTCATTTATGGGCCCTGTCTAGATTTCACTTTAACAGGGATAGGCTCACTATCATGTTATTCAGGTATAAAAAGAGGGCATTTATTTTGAGTGGTTGAGATTTTTGGTTAGTGGGTCATTTGAGAGGGTTACAATTATAAAGAAAAGGTTTACGAAAACTTCTTAGGACCTACAGTGGGCCCCATAAGTAAAACATCTAAACTGCCCAATATAAATGTCCCCTCATGTTTGGGCCCCAACTGCCCAATATAAATGTCCCCTCATGTATGGGCCCCAGCCAGATTTCACTCTAACAGGAGATAGGCCCACTATCATCTTGATTAGTTACAAAATCTTCATGGTAGATCATACCTGATAAATAGCTAAACCTCTCAAAATGGACACCCTCCTCATGTATGGCCTTTAATCAAATTTCGCTTTGAGGGGGGCATTTATTTTGAGCGGTTCAGATACATAATAGGCGTCTCAGAATTCATGTTGTAGATGTGACAAAATTTATTCTGCCTTTTAACCTGACACAATCCCCCCCTCCTTTATCTGGGCTTGAGACATGCTGGAATAGATGGGAAGCATTTAGGAGTAGGCATCAATAGGTGATGAATTAAGAGAGGCTTGTTTGAGATAGTTTGGACATTCCAATGCAAGCCAAAAATGGCACCAATGCGGAAACATTTCTTTATGCAGTTTGATGGCCCCTCAAAGAAAAGGGGTAGACCGAAGAGGACATGGATTGTAGTGGTAAGGATAGATTTATAGAAATGCAACCTTTTCGAGGATTTGGCTCAAGATAGACTAGAAAGGCACCCTTTATTTACTCATCCTTTCGATTATCTGTACCAATAATAGCAATAATGGGGGTATTCTACTGAATGGGGATTCTTTGCAGAAATATCAATTAACCATTAATTTCTTTACCCTTTTATGCTTGGTTTACCTTGAACTTTCTGTAGTTACTACTTATATCCACACATGGATTTTGATGGATATTCCCATCCATCCATTTTTTTTCTACCAATAATTGACAGTATGCAGGTACGTGTGTGCATGCTTGTGGGATGCGGGTGCATGTGTTGGTGGTGGGGTGGGGTGGTCTACTGCATCCCCCCCTTTAACGAGAATCATTAATTCTATGCTTTTCCTTCACTCGAATTGCTGTGTTAGTTCAAACACAATAATGAATATATTTGTCCATGTTCATAAAATTAAGATTTCTCTCCTCTCCCATATATTATTAGCATGGATCGTGTGTGAGTTATTCTAACAAATTGTTTGTGAAAATGCAGGGTTTAGTTGCTTTCTCTGAAAATGGGTTGATGATTAGGTGGTGGTCCCTAGGAAGTGGATGGTGGGAGAAACTCAGTAAAAGCCTTGTTCCTGTTCAATGCACCAAACTAATTTTCCTTCCTCCATGGGAAGGATTTTCACCTAACTCTTCTCGGTCAAGCATAATGGCAAGCATGATAGAACGTGACAACCAGGTCGTTTCACAGGTACTGTACTACTGACCATTCTATTATTTGATTGTTCATGCTCAATGAAGATTTGATTTATTTATAAACTATGTAACTTAGAAAAGGATGCATATCTCCGTGTAGATGATGGATTCAGTGTATATATACCATTGATGCTGCCATTTTATACAGTTATTACTTATTATTCATTCCCAATGAACATTTGGTTTAGCTACAAACTATATAACTTAGAAAAGGGTATATTCATCAGTGTTAAAGTTGGATTCGGTGTGTTATGTGTTCCATTGATGTTCCCATGTCATACAGCTATAAATGGTTTTCATTTTATTATCCCTAGGTTAATACATAGGCAGAAAGTGTTTTAGTAGGAACCTGAAATGACTTCCCTAGCATATGCATAATGCCAAAAGTTGACAGCAAGATGAACTTCAATAACCATGTCACCATGGAGGAAGCAGATCTATCTACATGCGGTTCTAAATTGCAGCTGCAGTCGCAGCAGCCATTTATGGTCGAATTTGAAAACTAATACGTCACAGTGATACGTTGTAGTTCGTGGCTGTTGCAGCCCAACGGGCTTTTTTTTCCCCTCAAAAAGATCTGGAAAAATATCCATTAAAATTCAGAATAGTCGGAAATGCTAGAATCCAATGGTTTTTTCTTATTAGTTTTTTTTTTATATAGGTAACTTTTTTTTCTTTAGTGCATACTAAAATTAAAAGATCAGTCTCCGGTCTCCCTAAGTTGAACATCTTGTATCACTTTTTTGTATTTAACTATTAATTTTGATAAATTTAGTATTTATACTTGGGCCCACCCTTGTATTTTTTAAACCATCAATGTGGCCCCACATCTAAAATCCAAACTGCTCAG
The DNA here is from genome assembly GCA_029852735.1 of Persea americana. Taxonomy (NCBI): domain Eukaryota; kingdom Viridiplantae; phylum Streptophyta; class Magnoliopsida; order Laurales; family Lauraceae; genus Persea; species Persea americana. The sequence goes on from CM056810.1 coordinate 92,697,701, forward strand.
AATAACTCTTGCTCCTTATATTAGCTGACCCCAACATAGTTGGGACAAGGCTTTGATGTTAATGATGATAATGGTGATGTATACACAAATATATATATCATTGATTGTTTTTCTGCTAAGGGGCACTTATCACAGCTTGCGTGAGAAGCAACAATTTTAGTACCATGCAGGACCTACCTGTCATCAATTCAACCCGCTTACACGCACTAACCCCCATAGTTTGGCACTCACCCTAATTTGACACTAATATGAATTATATTCATTGTTGGGTTGAATTTCATAGAAATGTACAAGGCCCTTAAAACAATAGTTGCGATGAGCTGATTGAGATGATTTTTTTTTCTTTTACCAAATTCATAACCATGATGAGACATTTCCATCAGTGTCCCCATAATTGGTGTGCATCTAAGTGGGTTCCACAAGGGACGTAGATTTTTACCTCGCATGCTATAGCCATGAAAGATACCTCTCAACAGAACATGACCCTATGTGTGGCATACACATACATAACTATATTCGCAATCTATCTTCAACTAGAGTACGACTATCTGGAGCTAGAGTCCAGCCTGATAATGGATAGGGACCCTAAAACTAGGTCTAAGCCCAGCTTGTTAGGCCATTGGATAGTCTGAATCCTCAATTAGGGTTCTTAAGTACATGGGCTGAGAGAGAGCGCTCAGTTTATGGGAAGTTGGGTTTTTTTCACCAATGCGAGTACCACATTGCACAGGGTTTTCAATCCCCACCATTCAAGAACCACAGAAGTCCTGTGCCCCCCTTGTGTGGGAGTCCCACCATGGAAAAAGCACAATGTTTTGAAGTATAATTTATCGTTAAGCAGTAGATCTCACTTAAGCTGGCCCCTGATTAAGTGAGATAAGACTTTTGACAGTGATGACTTGGATTGGAGAAGGGACAGGGTAAATAGGAACAGAGCCAGAGTACTTTTTGGAACTAATATCAACTTTATCAAATTAGATGTCTAGGATTAAATGTAATGAATGGTTAAGATTGGACTCGGTTTAATTCATTCGGAGCATTTTAACTTATGTTTCTTTTTCTTCTTCTTTTTTTTAATTCTTTAATGCAGTTGTGAATGTTTGAAGAAATCAGTTTGTGTTTCATTTTCTTTCTATCCTTCTGTTTGGTGTGTAGATTCTCATCATTTTCTAGTGATTCGTCTCTAGGTTTTCTTCAAAAAAAATTCCTGTTCCTTCTGTACAGTCTTTTTTACCTTCTTCACTACTACATGTTACCTTGCATTTATTGTGGCATCCAAGTGAATCAGTGACCAGCTGTGGGATTCCATATCCTATCCTGCATTTTCATGCATTTTTACTCTCTACAGGAAGATTCTGTTGTCTGTTGCATGTCCTATTCTTTTGCAATTGAACTTCATTTCTTCTAACCAGTGTGATTGGACTTCATGGATTGGTGTGTCTTGTTGTGGAATCGATTGTAATTGGTGTATGACGGCAGTACTGTTTTTCCGTACATATATGCTTCCTAGACTTTTTAATGTCTCATCAATAGTAGCACTTGTATGTTTCACGGATTTCTTTGTCGTATGATGCCTTTGTTCCATTTATTTATTTAGTATTCATGTAAAATATTTGAACCGTACCTCGTTGTTTTGACTTCTTTTTCATCCATATAGACGAAGTTATACCTCTTCTCTAAATAAACATTGGTGGACCTTGGACATTTAACATCTGAAAATTATATTTTGAGTGCTGCAGGAGAAAACGCCAAGGGGATCAAGTGATGCAGACAGTTTGAACCTCTTAATTCACAATCTTGATCTTTCTTACCGGCTGGAATGGGTCCGTGAAAGGAAAGCAGTGCTCATGCGTCATAGTCATGAATTGGGCACTTTCCAATTATAAGCACTTGCTCGTGTTCATAAATTTGGGTTGCGGGGGCTGTAAAGTTTGGTGTCCGATGGTGCAGAGCATAAGTTATCCTGGTTTTCCCAGATCATTAGAAAAGAAAAACTAAACAATGGCGTGACGGGCTGAAGTTCGACCATACCATTAAAAGAGGAAAAGGAAAAAAAGAAAAAAGTTTGTAAATTACCTCTCTCCCCTGCTAGCTAATTTCAGTCCTTTGCATTTTCAGTCAGAGCCCCTACAATGCAAGGTCAATTATCTTGGTACTCGGCCACCCATTTTGCATCCTAGGAAAGTGAATAATGTATGTACATCTACCCATTTTTGAAAGCTGGTTTAGTCATCTCTTCATTTTATTTGGAAAGGGTGATCTCATCTTCAGGAGTGAATGGGTTCCCTTTGTTACAATATAATGTCTCCCAAGAGCTTTATGTGATTTTATCACATGAAACCTATCGGTGTGAGAAAGATATTCATTCGTTCAAAGTATGATATATGCTTTGTTCATATGGCCGCATGTGGTTGTCTCCCACCAGTGGAAGGCAGATAATAAGCTCTCTCAGTTCGGGACTTTTAGTGGCGAAGGATCTAATGGCTACCACTGTTACTGAAAATCAAATTTGTACCTCAAATCGTTCGAGTTGATTGCAGATCGCAGGAATATTTTTTTCTGTGTGTAAAGATGAAGAATTTACAAAATATTTGAAAAATGAAAAAAATTGTTCCTTCATAATTCATTCGTAGAAGCGTCAACATATTGACAAATAAGTTCGATACAATCATACGAAGAACATCACTGATATTAATATAAGTCATTCGGTTGTGACAAGCCTACTCACATGTTATTCCTTATTTGTCTCCTAAATGTTTTCTAAATTTCAAGTTTTATTAATTACTTAATAACCTCGTAAAAGTTGGAAACATTCAAACACAAAACGAAGAATGGAAATATTGATCCCATTTAACAATGATGATGGCTACTTGCAATTTTCACTTCAGCGTCATCGGAGGTGGGCGCGGGGTGAAATAGACATGTCTGTGAAGATGCGGACTACCTGCACCTGGCCAGAAAGACCCTACGAAGCTTTACTATTCTCTGAGATTGGCTTGGGGCCTTTCCTGCGCAACTTAGGTGGAGGGAGAAGAATGCCTCCTTCCAAAGGGGCCCAAGCCATCATAAGAACTAGAATTCTAATCTTCTGTCAGAACTAATGAGCCGAGGGACAGTCTCAAGTGGACAGTTTCTTTGAGACGTAGGCCTCCCAAAAGGAAACGAGGCATGTAAAAGATTCCACGGGCGGACGACGGTGCAAAGGCAGAAGGGAGCTTGCTCGCAGGAACCAAAGTTGGCCTTAGTGATCCGACGGTGTCAAGTGGAAGGGCCGTACTCACAAGTCACATCATCATCAAAGACTTACCTGTCAACTCTAATTTATTGCAACCAAGTTGGGGCCGACCTAACAGATTTAACTATTATCCCAATAACAATGAAAATCCATACCAGGCTCATTTGAAAAATGATGGGCTTGATGCCATGCATCCTACGTTGAAAATTACGTGTAACACTTACAAATAGAAAATAAGCTTCCACTACGTAACAACCTGAACCCACTTTAAAATGGAAATCATGCCCGCCTATTTTCTCATCATTGGTTTGTTCAATATTTACATTATAGGTGGGCCAGGCCAGGCAAGGCCAGCCCAGCCATATACTATCCAAAAAAATTAGTATTTGGTAGGGCTATCAAGTTTCATCAACATGTGTCCGACTTAATTTTTCATATAGGGTGGCACCGGCATGCTTCAATCATTATACAAACCAGTGTTTTTTAATCTTTCAATGAAACCACCATTGCAACCCCATCACTAGGTGAATCCTGTGGTGTTAGCCGACCCTCATGCAGCTGCCATCTTTGTGAAGTTCCATTGGGCTCCAACGGAAGGACACCAGTGCCCAGCACACTGGGGCAAGCATTGCCCATTCCATCTATAGAGTTTTTTGGATCAATGCAAACTAGTATTAGCCAATGAGTGATTGAGCATTGTCTGCTGACCAGGACTCATCATTGTCTGCTCAAATAAATGTCTCTGTGACTGTGAGACTTGACACAGATATCTTCATCAAACCCCTGGCCCTGAACAGATATTTGCAACTCAAGCCATGTCAGAGAACAGAACTACTTTAACTTGTAGGTATCTCAGGTCATCCACGCATGACGCTATTTGTCTAAACCCAAATTTAACCAACACTCAGTTTTCAAAGATCCAAACAAGCAGTTGTGTCTGCTATTGTTAAGGCTAAGCTCTCAGTCCACGTCCTGGACCACAGAGCATATAGCTTTGCTGGCATTAGCTCGTACTTCTAAAAGGTTGTAGAAGAAAAGAAACATAGAACAGCCTAGTTATTCTGAAACCTTGGATACCAGCGCTTATGCCAATGATGCAACAAATATCAATGACACACCACTTATATAAAACACTTTGGGAAAGATCCTCTTCTTTCTATCATTTTTCTTAATTTGTAATATACAACTACAGGCATAACTAAAGTCTACAGTCGGGAACCTGTGCAACATGAGAACCCTCTCCCAAGGATATCATTATGCATGTTAGTTCTTCCTTAGACCTGCACTCCAATCCTTTGAGCAACCTGCATCAGCAACAAACAAAGCATAGGCAAAATAATAACAGCATCAGGTTCCAAGCAACTGAAATCTAGTTGATTGTATAGGAAAAGATTTCCTTCCACAAAGGAGAATGTAGTCACAACTCGCTTATTATACAAAAGTTATATATGCATGCCAATCCAGATTGTCCAATCATGGATCCCCTCTTCTTCTTTTTTCCCCTTCTAATTAGTCCCAAAGGTCAGAACAATCATATATTCTATCTTTTCTAAAGATCGTGAACCCCAGATTTCTTCTAAACAACTTAATTGATGGGCACCAATTAGATGGTTAGGATCTAATTCAAAGTGGCACCTCCAATTTGGACATTCTAGAATGGCGTAATGTATTGCAAGTGTATGGTAAATGAACTAGAACTCTTAAAGATGGGGCTCAACAATTCAAAAACATAGATGGGCATTCATTTACAGTATGTGTATGGTGAATAAGCTGCCACAAAGTTGGCACCTATACTGCCTTAAGGAGTCACGGTTTAGTTGACCTAACCAACTTCACATCATTTGCAATTTGTTAATTTCCCATGAAAACTCAGAAATGAGTGCCTTAAGGGCCAACTTGAGTATCTCAAATACAGATTAGAGATGGCAGCATTCTCTCAGCTTGTGGATGCTATTACAAGAAGACAAGTCCAAATGAAGCTTCTGCTTTACATTCCACCAAAGTGAGGTCCCCAATGAGATTCTGTAGCACAGACATCAAAGTTGGGAGGTGGCGGTGAAATGAAGTTTGTATGTATTACCCTGGATAGTTATTGAAAAAGCACACTGAAAATAAAAAATCATTTGATGACTAGTCCAATCCAAAAGCACATGGAGTACCCCAATTTCTATCCCTACAAGTAAAAAGGGAGCATAGTGCATATGGGATGGCATGACAAGTCCAATCCAAAAGCACATGGAGTACCCCAATTTCTATCCCTACAAGTAAAAAGGGAGCATAGTGCATATGGGATGGCATGACAATTAGTATAAGTCATTACTCACTTCTTTTGTTGACTGTTTTTTATTCACTCTGGCAATAACCAAGTGTATATTGTAAGGAGGTAAGTGAAATGAAAGATGTTTAATATTGGACTGACAGAACTTAGCCCAAAAAAGTGACTATCGGAGAGTTCGCAAAGTTGATACCAACTAGACAGGATAAGGCATTTGAGTGATGGTGGTGGTGGTGGCAAGGCAACCCTAAATGTGATTATAACTATAGCAAGCAAGCAACAATGCAAGCTGATGCAAGTAACTTACCTCCTCAAAAGAATAAACGTCACTTCCCCACAACCAAGCATCACAGCCTGCATCTCTAGCACCCCATATATCATTCCTACGGTCATCCCCTACATGGACAGCATCCTCAGGTTTTACTCCCAACAAATCACAAGCTTTAAGAAATATCATCGGGTTTGGCTTCTCCGCCTCCACCTAAACAATTAAAGACAGTACCCGTTGAATACTGAGCCCTTGCCCCAAACAAATTAATAAAATATGAACTGATGGGCCAAATGTCAAATATTATACTATTAAGCACAGAAATTGAAACATTGTCCTCTACTAACCTCAGCTGACACTGCAACACCATCAAACCAGTGATCACAATTCAAAGCATGCAAAAGAGGTCGTAATCGTGTATCAAAGTTCGAAACCACAGCCACTTTTACACCAGCATTTCTAATTGCTTTAAATACTCTCTCAGCATCTGGATCGCACAGGCGCCAAGCCTACAAATAATTCTCAATATGTTTTAATAATAGTAAGTCACCTTAAGCATCAAGGGGACATTGAAATAGAATTAAGCAGACCTTGTCAGTTTTGTAATATTGATAGAGTTCTTCAAAATACTGAGAATCGGAACAGCCAGTGGAAGATTTAACTATATATTGCCAAAAGGGTCTTCCATCATCTACATATCTGCAATCACAATGAGTTGTGCCATCAAGGAGATTTCACACTTTCCTTTAGAGAAGGAATCTCACAAAGAAACAAGACTGAATCTTTGAATAATTCCACATTTGAAAAAAGAAAAGAGGAAATTGTTCAAAATTTCATTTCTTCCCATATGAATTCAAACTGATTTGGTTGAGCCCGGAAGAAAGATGGCCCGACACTAATTGCTTTTTAAATCCTAAGATTCAATTCAATATAATGTATTGAATCACTGATCACATGAAATAACAGAACACGTCATTCCAAAAAATAAATAAATAAGAGAGAGAGAGAGAGAGTTAAACATCAGGAGTTATTAAACAGGAAGTCCGGTCTAATTAAATTTAAAGAAGAACCATCATCACAGAGCGGTTGCAACAATGGGAAGGTTAACACGTCATTCCAAAAAATAAATAAATAAATAAGAGAGAGAGAGAGAGAGAGAGAGAGAGAGAGAGAGAGAGATAACAAACATCAGGAGTTATTGAACAGGAAGTCCGGTCTAATTAAATTTAAAGAAGAAGCGTCATCACTGAGCGGTTGCAACAATGAGCACCTTCCCACTGTGTTGCAGGCTCTGGACAAGCACATGTACTTTACCAAAAAAGGAAGAGAAGATAAGCTTAGCAAGGTGACCACTTCAGTAAATTTTGTCAAGTTAATTCATCTTTAAAAGGAACATTCTTTATTATAGAGTTTCATGCAATTTTGTAAAAAATTCATTTCTGGACATTATTAGGATGACTCTGAAGTTTGAAACCTTTCAACAATAGTATGTTTTGGAGCAACAGTTTTGGAGCCTTTTGTTTTTTTGTTTTTTTTTTTTTTTTTTGACAAAGTAAAAAATTAGAGAATGAAGATACTTTGCTAGAACATCCACATTGCAATTCCAATGTTCTTTTTCTACTGATGTTTCACTAAGACATTGCAGGTGATGCCGTCCATACATGAGTCTTATACCGTCCCTTTTCATTGAATGAATGGACGATACACATATGTAATAACTGGGACATCACCTGCAACCACACCCATTAAATAAATGGTCTCAATAACCAAATGGCAAATGCACAAGGGATGAGAATGGTAGCAATTCAAAGAAATCCATACAAAGCTGACATTGAGAAAATACACACAATACATAGACACACAAATCGAAACAATTCACAGTTTGCTCAAATAAATCATTCCGGAACAAGTGAACCAAATTTCAGCAATCTGCACCATTCATCCTGTACATTTTCATTTTAAAAATAAATAAAATCCCCATTCAATAATTTCAATCATCCTACAAGACAGTTACTTTTCTAATTAGGATAAATCACTGGCTATGCTATTCCTCCAACCACCCATTTCCATTCCAATTATCAGATGGTTCCCACTCTCAAGTGCGGAACTTCCCTGTTCCATTGGATGGTAAATACCCCAGATTAACTTGGGCTATGCATTGTATATTTTCCTCCAAAACAAAACGCATTCAGATCAAATAAAATTCTCATTTGATCACAAAAACAGGAATAAAAACATCACTTGTCCAAAACAAAAATTATATGATGATGGTGGTGGTGATGGTGGTGGTGAGAAACGAACCTTAGACGAGATCGACCCCAAGGCTGCTCATACGCCCACCGATACCGATTCAAGATCTCATCCTCCGTATACTCCACCCCATATTTCTCCCCGATCTTCCTATAAATCTAATCAACACAACCATCAGAACCAAGAACAACAACAAAAATCCCCCCAAAAAAATCGGAAAAGCATTACGCATATACAAAGAGATGCAGCAGCCAACCTGCGCCATGGGTTGAGCCGGCACGACGAGGGTACCAACCGCGTCGACCAGCAGCGCCTTGTGAGTGATCTCTCCGTATCGGGACTTCCTGTAGTCTTCGTAGTCCTTCGCTCCCAAGATTTCAAGCCCTGGCCTTCTCGAACCACCCACGATCTCTGCTCCCTTCGCAGAGGCCGAAGATGAGAAGCGCGAGAGCTTGTTGGTGAAAGCGGTTCTGAAAACCCTAGCCATGGCCGCCATTAGAGTTGCGAGTGCATCTAAAATCCCTCTTCATCAGCATCAGCAGCAGCTTTTAGGACAAAGTTCGAACATTTTTTTTTTTTTTTCTGGCTTGTGGGTTGAGACAGAGTGAGAAAGAGAGAGGGATAGGAGGGAGGGATGGAGACTAGAATTGAGTGTGCAGAGAGCGCATGCCGTTACTTTGGTGACAGGTAATCGGATATTTGCAATGATGCCACCAGGTGCATTATTAGTTTAATTTATCATGTGAGAATTGAATAGTAGGGCTTATCGCTTGCATACGTAAACACCAATAACGGATATTTCCTAAAATGTAGGTGGATAGAATTGTTTTGTGTTACATTAGGATAACGTTGAATTGAATTTATCATGTGATTAGTAGAGATTATCTTATGTGCACCTCTTACTTTGCATGACTGATAGTAGGGTCAAATTGATGACACCCATTCGAATGGATCACATACAACCTGATGACCCCCCGTATTTTTACAAAACCTCAAAAGGCCCCCTCTACTTTATATTTTTACTAAAAGATCCCTTGACAAATGTTGGAGTCAAGAAAATGCAACTTTCCGTTGTCGCTTTCTACTTTATTTTCTATTTTACCATTTTGCCCTTTGCATTTATATAACAGCACGTTTGGTAAACATTCTCATCGCGGATTTCTCTCGTTTTTCCACGATCACGTGGAAAGCCCACGTTTGGATCCGCGTGGAAAAGCCTTTAGAGGATACAAGGAATCTCCTTTTTCAGATATTCTGGACGTTGGACACCCCCCCCACCCCACCCCCCCCTTCCTTCGAATCCTCTAAATCCACGCGCATGAGGATATGCAGAGCTACAGTGATTTTGGGCATTAATTTAGAGGAGATCGGTTTTTTGCATTTTTTGGTCTCTATGGGCCCCACAATCAAGATCTGAACCGATAATAGTGTTAAGAAGGTCCAAAACGGCCATCTCATAAAATTTCAGCCGTTGATCCATCTTAAATCTTGAAATATTTGCAAAACCATCCAAACTGTTAAATGGCAATTTCTAAGATGCTGTGGGCCAAAAAAGAGAATTAAATCCAGTCCATTTTTTTCGATTTTCTTGTTCATGTGGGCCCCAAAATCATGATCTGAACCATTAGTTGTTTCTAGAAGGTCAAATACGGCTAGTTAACGAAATTTCAACCGTTGATCCTTATCATATTTTGAGATATTTGCAAAAAATTCCAAGTACTAAAATATTAAGTTCTTATTCCTGTGGCCCCCTTTGCACGATCTAAATCATACATATTCTCTAGACGACCACAAACTACTTTGAAGTGAAAGTTGAGGTATTGATTTTTCATGGATTTTGGAAATTTTTATAAAAATGTTTGTGACCATTGGATCATCTATTCTACAGTTTGTAGGAAACCTCCATCCATCCAAACATGGAACTCTCGTTGGAAATCCTTTTTAATGATGTATTGGTTCCTTGGAGATGGAGATAATCCTCTAAACAGAGAATTCTTCTATGTTTACCAAACGTGCCCTAAAAATTAAAATTACACTTTTGCACTAACCTCTTCCTCCCTTCAAAATAGCTGACGCTACTCTCTTCTTGAATGTACTTACAGTTATGAATAATACTAAGCAGAACCCATAACTAGTCAATAAATCAGCCACTTCCTGCTGCCAATACCCACCAAATACCAAAATAACTCTCCACAACCATCAAATTTCAACTCCTTTGATTCGGTGGCCTTTGCGTCTCTCTTTAAAAACAAACCTTTGAGATCTCCCTTACCTGATCTCAAATTATTCCCTCTTCTAATCTTTCTCCATCTATATGAATAATTTTTCTTCAGTAACGAACCAAAACCAATCAAATCCTGCCTCACTCGATCCATCTCCATTTTCCTTTTTCTTTTTTCATTTTTGTCTCCATTCAATTTTCGTCATTGATGCCGTTAGAACCCATTTTCCAATTACAGGACCTCTTCCATGATATAATCAGTATACTTGAATTCGATCAAACCCGACCCATCTCCATTACTGTACTCTTCTTGCACATAACCCAAATACCCATTACCTAATGGGTCGCTCTCTAACAACCTTCCAGAGAACTGCACCACACACCTAAAAAGCAATAGGAATGGTGATGAGTCATTGACCACTAGTACCTTCTTACTCCATCTCTTCAAACCCAGCTCCTTCTAATGCACACTTGCAACAAATATAAAAGACCCATCTCTCATCAACTCCTCCAAGACAAGAAGCTACAATTTCTCCGAGATAAAAAGCTACAGAAACATCAAGAATTTGTGCAAAAAACGAAACCCTCAGTAACACTGCCTTATGCCTTCAATCATACAAAGAAGAAACTCAAGAGAAAACCAGTTCTACGTTTGAATTGGCAAAGACATCCGGTGAATAAAACATTGGTGTCTTTGATGCTTATCCAAGTAGTACAAGTAGTGGAAACACTAACACAAGTCATTTGAGACCCACTAAAGAAAATATCGTGGATGAAGAATTTTACGCATTCAATATCGATCAGTTTCTAGGGTGCGCAGATCATCCTAGCAAAACACCGATTTCTTTATTTCAATCAGTTGGGACGAAGTGAGTCATTCCAATAACGTGACTCCCAACAATTTTCAATGGTTGTGATTTCCAACAGCTTCATAACATCAAGATCAAAGGCAATAATGGAACTAGAAAGATGGGGAGTATTCGTTCCCTTCACTCTGTTTTTGAGTAACTTGATAGATCTCTTGCGGGAGAGAAGGAAGCTATGGATCGTCATTTCACTTTTATAGTAAATGGAAGGGGGAAAAATGGTAAAACAGAAGAAAGTTGGAGAGTTAGAACGGCAAGTTACGTTTTCCTTTGCTGATGGTGAGTCTAAGGGATGTTTTAGTAAAAGCAAAAAGTGTAGGGGTCTTTTTGAGGTTTTACGAGAATATAGGGGCCCTTTTGTAAATTACTCTTTTTTTTCCTATCCGAAGGTTCCCAATCTTTTGCATTAGACTAATCATTTCGGGCCCAAAAGGAAGCTAGGTAAACACCCCTTTGACCCCAAGGTGGTAGCACTAGTGGACTCAACCTTCGATTCCTAAATAAGGGAGAACCGGGGGTCAATACCAAGACCTCTAACTTCGGAAGAAGGATGAACAGTGGTCTTGACCACTCGGCCAACCCCTCGAAATGAATTGCGCCATTGGATTGATGGATCAATTTTTAAAGGGTGAGACTTTTAGGCCGTTGATCAATGTGTTGGGATGATCGCTTGAGCATCACTAGATCCTCTTAAGGCCTTAGCCAAGAGAACTACTAAGCTAGGAGTGAGAGACCCTATTGGCACTCACCTATTTAATTCCAAATCAATATAAATAAATGCCTTATAGGTATATGAAGTATCCTCAAATTTTATATCATCTGGAGTTTTTCCTACTATTGTATTAATCATTTGATAGAAATTGTGATAATGAATATGCATAAGATTGTCTTAATCACATTTTTTTATAAAATAGTAAATTCAACCGTGGAACGAGCATGATTGATGTAAAGTTCGAGGATGCCCATATACCCAGTGGGCATTTATACTGAACAATTAAAATTTTATTAGGTGGGCCACGCTGTGAACTTCCACTTTAGCTCCATTCTCAGAAGATCCAAATTCCATATAGCTTTTTTTTCTTTTTCTTTTTTTTTGGGTAAAAAAATTCCATATAGTATTTATCAATATGCAATTCCTACTTTTCTATATAGATGGCATTTAAGTTATATTTGTTTGGATAAAATATATAGGAAATTATAGTCATATTAGCTCTATCCATGAATTATTAGAGAGGCGAGGATGAAGGAGATGAGGTGACAGGAGGAAGCCATGTAGATAGAACATTACAATCCTAAGACTTCAATTACTAGGGTAATTGATGGCTAGGTTTTTATTTCCATCTCCCGCTGTTACTTTTCTTGAAAGGGAGGTATTTGATGGTCTTTTGTGGATATTGAGTTTATGTTTTATTTATAATCACTTACAGAGTTGCAGTAATACAAAATCTCAGAATTCCTAAGAAGTTAATTACATGGAAGGGCACAGGGTGCGGGGGGGGGGGAGGGGGTGCAATTCAGGGGGTCCAGCCTTGACCGGTCCAGCAGAGCGCGGAAAGATGTGTTTGAAACGGATGGTTAGCAGAGGAAAGGGTGTTTTCTTCAGGTCCGATCCTTCTACAGGACACCGAGATGCTTAGCCATAGAGCAAGGATAAGCCAAAATAATGGTCATGATAATGATGACGACATTGGATATATCTTATCTGCCTTGGTGACTGATCAACAACCATATATGATGGACCAGTATAAGGATGAGATTATATGGGTTCTATGGAGGACCCATGCATGAATTTCAGATTGGAATGGAATTAGTGGCAAACCCATGCATGCTTAATCTTAAATTGAAGATTTGAACCCAGACTTAAAATCCAAATAAACAGTTTGAACTTTGGAATCAGATCAGGTTCGGGTCAATAATTTTTGGTTATTTTCATTTCTGACCGAGTCGGATGTTAGAAATTCAGGTGTCAGTGATGTTGCCTTAAGGGCATGTTTGGATGTACGGTGAATTGAAGTAAAGTGAAGTGAAGCGTCAAATTAAAAGAGAATAAAATATAAGATGTTATGATGGTATTTTGTTTTTAGTTGTTTGGTATGGAATCTTTTTGACTTTTTGTATAAAAAGGTGGAGTTGTTTTGTATTTTAGTGGAGAAAGAAGGTTGCTTTTTTTACCTTTTTTGAAAAAGATGGTGGGAATTTTGAAAATGTGTACTTTTGATATGACTCATTATCTTTTCTTGTCTGGATTCACCTCACTTTAACTTTACTAGTTAATTGCCAAACAAGCCCTAAATGCTTTTATGCATGAAGTTGAACCAGAAGAGTACTTTGCTTTCTCTTTGTAAACAGTACTTTGCTCATTCATCGTCTACGCCTTGAGCTCTTCATCTAATTTTTCCCATGCTGGATTTTTTTTAAAATTTTAAAGTAGAGCTCATCTATTAAAAATATAAATAACTAGAAATAAATGCTCTCCGTAGATTTTTTTTAAATTCCACCAATAGGAGTTGGTCTCATTGTAAAATCGACCTTTTGACAAAAATGTGATAAAAAATAATGCATAAGATCCTATCTAGTGGTGGACCCAGGAATTCTTCCTTGGAGGGGCCACTATGTAAAAAGAAATCTTTGGAGTCCAACATATGAAAAATACATGTAGTAGCTTTTTTCAAGATTTTGGTGGTCTGTAAGTAAAATTTCATAAAATCTTGTAAAGAATAAATGGGTTTTGAGAAAAATTTGGAGGGTCCTTATGTAAAAATCCATAAATTTTTGTAAAGAATAAAGGGGTTTTCAAAAATTTTGGAAGGCCATATGTAAAAATTCATAAATTTTCCCAAAGGGAGAAGGGGGTTTTCAAAAAAATAAAAATAAAAATTGGGGGTGCGGGGGGCATGTTCCCTGCAAGGCCCTTGGTTCCGACCGTGATCCTATCATCACCTTTTATCAATTGGTCAAGCCTACAGTGATACCAACTTCCATTAGAATAAAACTCAGGGATATCCTCGAAAACTAAGATTACTTTTATTTTGAATAGTGCAAATTTTCAAAAGGTTAGCCCCATTGTGGAATGACTCAACTGCACATTTTCTACTTTAGAGTCTTAGAGGATCCTAACTCAGCAAAATTCCACACACTCAACCCGCCCAACAATGGTATTTTAGTAGTTAAGCAAGAATTTAAGGTACCTAATTAACAAATTCAAAGTGTTTGTTCGTATCCTCAGCAGTGTAGGACTATCAAATTATTCTATTCCTTACGTGGGAAAATCATTGCCCTTAACTTTTTTATTAGGCAATTCAAAATTGATCTTTTCCTTGGTCCAAATCAACCAAACCTACCTGCAAATGCTCCAAAGACTTGCTTTATTTTGTTACTTAACTGTAAAAAGAAGACGGGTTTTGTTGAGCTTCTTATAAGTTAAGAGTGATTTTATAAAAATATTTTTTCAAAGCAATTTTCACAGGAAAAAATTGTTTGGTTAGCATGAACTTTGTGTATGTTTTTCTAACAACAAAGCACCGAAAGTTTCTTGGTTAGGATTAAAAAAGACATTTGTTAGCATATTATACCTAAATAATTCATTAAGTTTTTATAATAAAAATTAATAACATATTCATAAAACCCTTATTACGTATAACAAGTAGGTCCCATAGGACCAACATTTTTTAAATAGAACATATATAGACTATTTAGCTTGGAAAGTTCTCAAAAACTTCTCTATTTCAAAAGATGAGTTTCCGCCGATATCTAGTAGCCAATGATTTGTTAGTATTTGAAGAGATTCACCTTTGTATAATAATATTTAGGAGAGAGAATCGAATATGTGTATCACCAATAACACGTGTCATACTTTTATTAGCTAAAAGAAAGGCTCTAAAAAAAATACCCAGGAAGTTTGATAGCGTAACCCATTAAGCTTACATTCTTTCTAATAGAATTTGGACATAGCAATCACTCCCATCATCTTGATCATCAAAGCCCCATCCCAAATCAGTGCCAACAGTAAGAATTAAGCATCCGGCCACAATGTTTCATATTCACAAGCCTCAATCATTTTAATGATCCATATCCACTGGAGGCCTACTTTTGAAGTCTCGCCCATTATGGATAAACGCGGACTACAAGTATTTGTGTAACCGCGTCCTACCGAATATTTGGGTCTTCCCTTCGGAATGTGAAAGGTATAGTTAGCCAAGGCAGATGAGGATGGCAGCGGACAGGGCGGCCGGGTCGGGTCGGGTTTCGATTTAGGAAGACCCAAACCTGATTTAATTGGTATTTCTGCTAACCCGATTCCATTCATTCCCTGTTTGGGGATTTATGATTGTCATACCAAACCCTTTCCATGACCGTCAAGGGCCAGCCAGCTTCATTCATTGTTGATTTAATATTTTGTTTGGAATTTATGAAAAAAATAAATACTTTGAAAAGATTTGAACAATGGCATCTAAGAAAGTTGTCACTCCTTTCCGCCACTTAAACTAATGAGATTTCTTATACAACATGTCATTTAGTAATGTATAAAGTGATGACATGATGCGGGACAGGTTAGACACATTCAAAAACTAAATTTACGTTGAACTCGATTTAGGTTAGTGAACGGAAAACCATACCTGACCCAAGCACTATTAAATCACTATCAAACCAGCCCCTGATAGGAGCGGGTCAAGGTGGTCCTTGTTTAAACCCAACCTATTACCATCCCTATGTCCATTGCAACCGGATCTTCTCGCGATGGACTCGCGAAGAATTCATGTGGCAATTCATTGGTCCCTAATGAAATATATAGACCACTTGAAAATAAATATGCATCTCTCATACGCTTTAACAAAGTTCACTCTAATATAAGCGGAATACAGATAAATTTGAACACTTATGAAACAATTGAAGACAACATGATGGAAATTATAAGTACTTGACAGTGATAATTCTGGTAGCATGTCCAGTTTTTATTTGAATAAGTTTGGCTTTGACCCATCACCCATATAAGAGGAGGTCATTTGATTTTAAATAGGTTTTTTATTTTTTATTTTTTTTAAAGTGAGACTCTTTGGGAGATTGAGGATTTTCAAGCACTAATCCTATCGACGTGAAATCATCCTTAGGGATTACTTGTTTGCACCCATTTACATATGTAATTAATATGCATTTGGAGGAAAATCAGTTCTCTCTCCAGTTTTCTTCACATTGGTAGTAGATGGATAGTTGGGGCAATTTATGGTTTGATGGCGGGGCTTGATGGAATTCCTATTTCCTATAGCTTTGAACTTCCCCGCCCAATGACAAAGTCTCAATGCTAATTGAAGGGGGCGTTGGAGTCTCCCAAACCAACCTCCCCAAAGTGAGCAAACATTATTTACAATCAGCATCGACCCCTCTCCCCTATTCATGTTGTAGATTCTCTTTCGTGGGCTGGTTGTTTAAATGGAAATCTCTCTTCATCAAGTATGGCAACTGGTTAGTTCTAGAGCAACTCTCTTGAACTAGGGCCCCTCTAGTGTGGAACAATCTCATCAAGCAAACACCACCCTCCGGCATATCATGCCTAATCTCTAGGGCCGAACTCCAACTAATAATTGGGCTAGACAATTGGAGTAAGCATCGCATCCAAATGCGCCTTATGTTGTGACAACAAGGAATCAGAGCTCCACCTCTTTTCCTCTTGCACGTTTTCCATTAGCTTCTATGGATTCTATTGTGCATCGGCAAATCTCTTCCTGCTCCTCCTTCTCCATCGAGAATTTGGTCAATCATAGCTACAAGCAAAGATAGTGTTCAACAGAAATGGGCGGCCCCTGTTTTCTTCCATGTCATTTTCTCGATTTGGTATTGCTGGAATCTGGCCATTTTTCAAGGCAAATTGGTTTCTCATGACTGGGCAAGGAGATGCTTGATGATTGATAACCTCTCTCTCTCAATTCGAAGTTTGCCAAGGGATGTTCAAAGACCACCTAAGATGCCCTTCTTTTTTTGTCTTTTTTTTTTTTGGAGATACCTCTCTAATTACTACTACTTGCTATAATTATTGTCTTGACAGCTAATTTATTGAGCTCTTCAGAGCTTGTGCAGGATTGTCCTTTTTGGGGGCTATAAGCCCGTGTATTTATTTCTTTCTCTTCTCAATAGAAAGTCTTACCGTTAGCGAAAATTTTTGTTTGTAATGAATGTGCAAATGTATGTGGGCTCATTATGCGTCATATGCATATTAGTTGTGGAACTTATACATAAATAAGGTCAATTTCATATGAGAATTTTAACATCCATAAAGTTGATTGTTTCTACGTGGCTTGTGTAAGAAATGCATGTAATTTAATTTAATTAGTGCTCTAATGCCTACAAAAGTGATGAAAAGCCCGGTTCAGCCCGACCCAATTGATTAAATTGGTGGTGTCGGGCCTAACTTTTATGACCCGGAACAGACTTGGGCTAGTGTTTCTAAAGCGGGGGCCGGGCTTGAATATGCCTAAGCCCGGCCAGGCCCGGCTATGATCACCCCTAACAATGGTTCTCATGTATTTAAGTCTAGGCAAATAAATAGTCGCATGTGACAAAAAAAAATTATATACTCTAACTTCGTGCGTGCAAACATGCCTATCAACAATGACTTTCCATGTAGCCAATTTCATGCAAACAAAGGAGACCATTTCAACACATATCTTTCAGTTCGACGTAAAGAAATGGCTCTATTGAACAAGGCTTATTTGAATGTATAAATAAAAGGGGAAAAAAAAAATTGCAAACCTGTGTGCATAGGAGACAGATGTGCTCTATAAGAATTTTAGGTCCGAAAGGATGTGTGCTGAATGTATATTCTTACGTGTGTAGCACTTTACCAAGGTTTGAGGTGTGAAAACTTCAACATAAAAAATGGTCAATTACACAACAAAACTTATACATGTGAGTCTATTTTAATTATTTAAGTGAGTGGTATACATTAATTATGTGAGATGAGACGCTCTCGCGTTTTTCTACATGTAAATCATTCACATACATAAGAGTGGAGAGAGAGAGAGAGAGAGAGAGAGAGAAATAAAAAAAATCACATGCACAAGTGTTACTAGGGCAATATTGACATATGTAAATGAGTGAAAAAAAAAAAAAAGAAGAAGAGAAAAATCCCCACAACTTTGAATCTGCTATCATTGCTATTAAATGAGAATATTTTATTTTACATGCTTTTAAGTGATTCACCAAAATTTTTTAAAAATGCCCTTGCCTATTTACATATTTATAAAATTCCTAAATCATTAGTGTTTGGATAACCCTTGCAAGTTGCAACGCTCCCAAAAACCCTACAACTTAACCAAATGCCAATATCTGTCATGGCTGGTTTTGCCCCCTAAATTTCAAAGACGCCCACAAATGAATTGATAGTGCTGGCCCAATTCTTCGATGAGGTAGAACACAAATTACTTCATGATATTAATACCTCATTCAAAAAATGAAGGCTCCTGGATGTTGATTCAAGGACCACGTGGTTAATTGTTAACGCTGGTTGGTGATGTAGGCCCCTTGTAAATTGTAATAATGGAACCTGGTCTGATCAGATCCGACAGATGATTCTAACCACTCAAATTCGTGGAAGAAATTAAAAGTTGGATAGGAAGAGCTAACTTTGCCACTGTCATCCAATGCTCCTCAATTTAGTGGTTGAGATTATCTGTCTCATCTCATGGCCAAAGTCCAAGCCACGCTTACAATCTACCTCTTGATCACGTCCCCTGTTTGGACCAAACAGGGAAACCCTGTTTGGTCCAATGAAGGGGTGCCACATGGGGAGAAATTTTTTTATTTTTTTCACTGGGGAGATGGGATGTATTGATAGGACATCTTTCTCCATGTGGCACTTTCTGATTGGTCCAAATAGGGGATCTTCTTCCCTTGATTATATGTGGATCAAGACTCTCCAAGATGCATGAAAACATTATTTTTCACTTACAGTCATGCCCTCGCTGTGTCAGTATGACAGTAAGGCCATGTTTGGCATCTCTACTCTTTTTCTGATAGACCATTTAAAATAGAGCTATTAAAAAAAGAGCTATAAAAAAAAAAGAAGGCATTTCAATTTTAGAGGATTTGCCTCTACTTTTTTTAGAGCCTATGCTTCTATTTTTCACATGTCCGGAAAGTGGGGCATTTTAATTTTAGAGGATTTGCCTCTACTCCTCTAAAATAAAAAGAGAATAAAGTCATCTACCAAATGCTTTAATTTTTCTAACCTCTGTCCGATTTAGATAAATAAACAAATAGAGGTAAAAAATAGAGATACCAAACATGCACTAAGTGTATTAAAGATGACTGTCACCTCTATTCACCTGTTCACATGGGGAGTGCTCTGTTCTCAGTCCTGGTGACCTTCGGGAAAAGTGCTTAGGCCCACCTTGGATGCAGCCAACTTGTGCAGGTATGTTGCATGAGGCAAGTTTGGTGGCAAGCGAGCAGTGTGTGAGGAATTTATGCATTTTGGGCATGTTGGAAATGTTCTCTTACGTGGGAACCTTTTTTTTTCCAAAACCCCATAGAAATTTATTTTTCGAGAAAATGCAAAAAACTTAATCCATTTTTATGTTTTTCTAAGAAAAAGCAGTTGTACCAAATATAAATTTTACTAGAACATGAAATTTAAAATCCGTCATCCTCACTTATTTTGTGAAAAATTGGCTACGCAAACATGCATTTTATATAGAGCTGTCAAAATGCCACACGATCCGTTAACAGGACACGAACCTACACGATATTAAAGGGCTTGGGTGGGCTCTTAATGAGTTCAGGTCGTTATCGGTCCAACCCGTTAAACATGTTAAGTTAATGGGTCATGTACGAATTAAACCAGTAACCCGTTAACAATCCGCTTAATCCGTTAATTTTTTTTAGTTCCTAAGTGTAGCAAGAATTAATTTATATTTTAAAAGAATAAATTAAAATTTATTATTTTATAGTGGGATTTTAGGTGGGATCCACTCGAGATCTTTACTAACGGTTTTGTGTGGCTTATATATTTTTCTCCTTATATATTTTTGTATGGATTTTCTTTTAATTTTAGAAATGACTTAATTACTTAACTGGTTAACGGGTTGGGTCGTGTAACCTGTTAAATTAACGGATCGTGTTCGGATTAGATTTTTTGACCTATTAAGTTAATGGATCGTATATATATTAAAGTGATTTTAACATAAATTCATTAATCCGTAACCAGAATACCTTAATACCACACGATTTACTATCCTAGTTTTACAAGACAAGGCACGTGACATTGATATTTGAAGGTTGACATTGCTATTTCTCAAGGTTGCACACTAGCTTTTGATTTTCGCGGGTCAAATCGAAACAATGGACGAGACTCAGACACCCCAGTAAGCGAAGTCAAGCACGCTAATTGTTACCAAAGCGCTTTTCTTTCGAGAACATTCGTGGAATCCAAGAAATCAAGAAAAGGCAGATCCCTCCGCTGCAACTACTCCGGTCGCCCCGGCCCCACCTCATTGGGCGGTCAAATAAAGTAGGAAGAAGGTCAAAGAAGACCGACGCTGCTTATGCTTATTGCTTAATGATAATTGAGAGAATTTAATTATCCAAAAGCGAATCTCTATCTTTCATTTCAGAGGATAACAATATAAAGCCATACAATCACATCCGGTCAATTCTCAACTCACCAACCTCTCATCATTGATCAATCAGTTTTCCCAAATCACGTGGGACCCACTCATCCTATTACATTCCATAGTCTTTTAGAATTAGCAAGATAACTCTAACATGGCCATTCATATAATCTACGGTCAAAAATTGACAAGAGAATTCATGAGTTCATATTTTATTATTTTAGTTCATTTTTTAAGAAATTTTATGAGAAAATACCTTTAAAATTGAGTAATAAGCCCGAACAATAAAAAATGACCTCCATCAAATTTTTTTTGACCTCTTTCCATATTTTTTGTTAAATTGATTTGCCAAAAGTGATACCATCAACTTGAAAACCCAGTAGCCTATTTGTGAGCGTACGTATGGGACACCGAGGAACCAACATTATTCAATAATTAATGTATAGACTTTTTAATCTCTATTTTATTTTATAATATCATGGAACATAAGCTCATGGGAAAAAACAATTTCAAAATATCAAAGAATAATAATGAAGAATATGCCCATTGGCAATTAGCTGGTCTAGCATCCAAACGACCATGCCGCTGATGGGCCCCACATCTTTGTTTGAGGGTCAAAATTTTATTTTATTAAGAAAGAGATGAAGTGGGGCAGCAGAAGCTGCAGAGAAGTGGGACTCTTTCACGTGCAGAATGCAGTACAAATACAATGTATTGGAGGGTGATGAACTGGTCATCGAAGAAAGGGGAGGTGCGTAGCAGGCTCTTATTACTATATTATCATCTTCTGCAATAAAAGCAGGGGTGCGTAGGTTGAGGTTCTTGGAGCTTCAGAAAACAGATCAGATTGATGGCTTCCATCAGCTTTTCTTGCCACACAGCGGATGTTTCTCGATTGCAGTACGCTTTCTCTTTCAATTTCTTTCTTCTTCTTTTGGGCTGTTCCGTGGATTGCTCTAAATCTGCAATGAGATTGGGAGCATGTGGTTTTTTTTTTTTTTTTGTATGTTTGAGACGGGTTTGGGTGTTGTGGTTTTGTCTGTTAATGTTTGCCGTTTTGGAGTACAGTGGGATTTATTTGAATTTTTCTTTTTTGTTCTCTCCTTTTGTAATGAAATTTAAATGGGAACAAGTGGCTTTACGGTTTCCTGTATGAAATTTGTATGGGTTTTGATTTTCTGTTTGTTTGGGATTTTGGGTTATGAGGAGGACCCGTTTGTGCACTCTTCCAGTTGAATTCATGGGAGTTTTGTTGCAAAAATTGGTTTTTTTTTTTTTTAATCAAAGAGCATAGGAGTTTTAAAGAAGTGAATATTAGATTTGAGAGTGAAGGAAATTGGGAAGCTCTATCCGTTCCTCCTTGGAGATTAGATCCCACTGTCAGGAAGTTTTGAAGAAGCTAACTTCTCAACTGTGAGTTTCCATCATATCCCAAGAGAATGGAATGAGGAGGCCACTGTTTGGCTAAGGAGTAACTAGAAATGCTTTAGTGGTGGGAGATGTAAAACGCTTGTAATGGGTCTTCTTTCTTGGATAGAGAGGGACTTATTGACTCAATAGATACCTCTTCTTGTACATAATTTTGTTTTTCATTAATAAAATTTGCTGTTCTAGAGAAAAGGATTATGGAGGTGAGGAGAGGAGATGTAGATGGGACCATTGCTTCCCTAGAATTAAGTTTGATGGGTAGGTGACCATTTTCTTTATATTAAAGGGAAGATTATTTGATGTCCCTTGTGGATATTCTCCTTTAAATCTTTACTTTTAGCTCATTTGATAGAAAGACATTGCTTTGAAAGCCTAGGAATTCAATAACTATTAGACCATATTGGATTGGTGTTTTTTTCTATTTTCATTTTCATTCTTTAAGGGGCTTTGGGGTATTGATTTAGCTTCTATCATCACAGCTTTGGAAATTTGATATGGGGAAAGTCTTATCATCTTGACTTTTAATTGCTCACTATTTTGTTTGTGTCCTACTTTTGTTTATTGAGCCAAATTGAGTAAATATTCATCTGTAAAAAGAAAAGGCTACTGCTTTTTGTTGTAATGTATTTCTAATATATAATAATTCCAGTGTGAGCGTCCTTTGTTTTGTTCTATCTAGTTGTTTTCTCATTTTGTGGCTGTTCTAAATTTGAAGTAGTTGCTTCTGCTTGTCGCTTGTACTAAATATCCGCCCAAAAGTCTAAATCTCACAAAAATGTGATGGGATTTATTTTAGTTGTACTGGCTGATGCTCAGTTAAATTTCGCAATTATTTATCGACTTTGGTTTTTTCTGTTTAGAATTTCTAATCCTCCATGCATGCTTCTGGGTACTAACAGTGATCTCATTTGCCAAGTTGACTCAGTTTCAGAGGAGGCCAGTGTGTCACCAATTACCCATCTAACCGGTGATTCATATCCAATGCTCATGGCATGTCTGATATTTCTCATATATCAACGAAATGGTCCAAATCAACTGTGTGGTTGTTGTACTTTCTCTGCGGACCAGATAAATTTCAAGTTTTTGTACTTATTTCCTGGGAACCTTTTCTTATGAACTCTACTTGGCTTAGTAGTTTTTTCCTCTGTTTTTACTTATTGGTTTTGGCCGTGGCTGAGGTGGGTGCTGTAACTGAGTATGAAGCTTGGATCCTATTTTAGCTGATTGTGGTGCTCGACTCTTCAAGGACCTACTGCTAGTTGTTAGTAGCTTTCTTTGTTTTGGTTTTAGGTCCATGTTCTTTTGGATTTGTTTGCTATTGTAGAAAAGTAGGGTTATTATTTTCCTTGTTTCCAAAACCTATATATAAACTATTCTTGAAATACCGAATTTCAGTGAATCATGTGATGTGAGGGTATTGCATATGCTCTATATTTATCCTTCTATGCTTCCTTCCCCCTGGTTTCACCATATGCTAATTTTACCAATTTTTTTTTTATAGGGGACACAAATACTCAAAGGAGTTTGGAGGATTTCGCTTTTTGAATCCACTTGCAACAAATAAAAAGGGTTTAACCTTAGGATCTATTGGTTTGAGAAAAACATCATGTTTTAGTGTAAAGGGTGATGGTGGAGTAATAGCTGCACAAAAATCTGATATTGAAGTAGTAATTGCACAAAAATCCGAAGAAGGTGCTATAAGGGATGATTTAATTGCAGGAGAAAGTTTTTCTATTAATGGATTGTCGTCTGCCAACAATGAGATACAAGCTGATGAGTTTTTTGTTGATAATGGTGAATTTGACTTGGATTGTCCTACAGAAGGTTTTGACTCTATAGCAGAGGCCCTTGAAGACATCCGCCAAGGAAAGGTTAGTTTTTTCCTGTTCACAGTCTAGTTTTACCCTGTTCATAGTTTTGCTTTTCTTTGCACCACATTAACTTCGCATAGTTGATATTACAGTTTGTGATCGTAGTAGATGATGAAGGTAGAGAAAATGAGGGAGATCTTATAATGGCAGCATCCCTAGTAAAACCAAAAGACATGGCTTTTCTTGTGAAACACGGAACTGGAATTGTATGTGTTAGCATGAAAGAAGACTACTTAGAGAGGTTACAACTTCCTTTGATGGTTGCACAAAAGGAAAATGAGGAGAAACTCAGTACAGCATTTACAGTATCAGTGGTATGTTAGTCTATCCGTAATTTATCAGTACAGTGCTTTCTTACCCATTATCTCATTAGGAATTCAACTAGAAGATAGTTCTTTATTCTTTCTTTGTTTGATGTTAGCACAATTAAGCAGATTGAGTGAAATGTATCATAATAAAAGTCCGTCTTATGCGTTATCTGGACTTTAGGAATCATGGTGAGGAAGTTACTTGGTTGTCCTTTCTTTTGAAGTAAAGAATCTCAGACTTCTTAGTCTGCCACTCTGGCTACAATGGCATAGAATCGTGATTTTCAGTGCAAGCCATTGGTTCCTTGTAAAAATCTCTGCTTTTTGCATCCTTCAACTCAAACACGGATTAAAAAGAAAATCATGATTCTTGGTTATGCTTGTGTTGAAAACAAAAATTTCTAACTTCTTAGTCTAGCTACAAAGAATCATGGTTTCGGTGAAAGTATGGCTTTTGGCATCTTTCAACTGCAACACTGATTTGAAAAAAAATAAAAAATAAAAAATAAAAAAACTTTTTGGTGCATACTTATATCTGATGTGTACTTGGTTATGCTTTTGAGGTTCTGCTGCAGTGTGTGCTTCTTTCATCAACTTTGTGTACATCAAATACACCCTCCGTGCTATATGGACTTGAGATTTATAATATAAATTGCCCTTGAAACATAAGGGTGTGTTAACTGGTTGGGTTCAGATTGGATTGCGGTTAGACCTGGACCAACTGAATCCAAGGCCTTTGATCCTCATCTGTCATGAATGCTTTCAGCAGTACTTAAACCTGACTCATTAAGGACTGGGAACTAAATCTTTATTTGACTTTAAAACTGATTTGGGTCCAGATCCAGGTGCAATCTAAAGCCTGAGGAGTTGGAAGTTCACCACCACACCCCCCACCCCCACCCCCCCAACCTTTGAAGTTCAAAAGCTATTTAACAATAACAATGTCTTGTTATACAATGCAGTTTTCAAGTAATTCAGAAAAAAATTCGAAAATGACAAAAATAAAGAAGCAATGGAACTTTTTCTTTTATGCACTTATTAAGCAGCTGAATCTCTAGCTACGGTAAATATACATGCTCAACTATAATATCATTAATAACAGTGGGTGGGAGATGGAGACATCATCTAAGATGGTAGTTTGAGTATATTAGCTATTAAATTTTTATATAATTATAAAAATAGCCAAGCACTATGTACATTATTATGAGAGTGTCATCCCGTTACTTGGGTTAGAGACTGGATCTTTATGGACTGAAATCTGACCCAATTATTTGTTGGGTCCAGGCCTAGACATGAACACGGACCAAAATCTTGAAGGACCAAAGAACAGAGTCTGAACCTGAATTGTTTAGATCAAGTCCTTTACGAAATCTGGTAAATGTGGTCCATTACCACCCCCTATCAAAAAGTCCAATTTGGATATTCTTCTCTAAAATCATATGTTCACATTTTGCTCAAGTTCTTTTCTTTTTTGTCCCAGTGTATATGTTATGTTTAGAGTTCAATTATGATGGGTCATGTATCATGGGTCTTGGGGATGGCTTGGTCACTTTGGTTTAGTAATTTCAGTAAGTGGCCTTGATGCTGCTAGGAGTTCTCTTGAATTGGTCCGAACTTGTGTGTGCATGTGTTTCAAGCAAACACAGAACTCCAACCCACAACTCAACTTGGATGTACAGGGTTTCTTCATGTTACTGTAGCAATTCCTTTGTTTTCAACGCTGATATAATATAGTGGCTCATGAATTTACCAATTCACTATCTAGTGTAGTAGAATGGGAGAAACCACTCATGGATCTCTCAAACTTCTACTCCTAGTAATGGTGTCATCAATCATATCATTTCTTTTAGTTTCATGATTCATTCATCATTGCATCTTAAATTCATAACTTGACCATTTGTGTGACACCTTTTATATGTCTACTACTTTATTTTAATTTTAGGAAAAAGTTACTTGACATAGTATAAAATAACTATGCATTGATTGATCACTGGAGATAGTCCTTCTTAAGCCCACATATTGCCTCTCTCTAGTGGTGGTAATTGTTGTCTTATGTGTTTGTACATTCACAATTGGCTTCTGTAGGATGCAAAAGAGGGGACAACAACTGGGGTCTCTGCTAAAGATAGAGCAAAAACAATTTTGGCTCTTGCATCTCATGATTCGAAACCTGAGGATTTTAACCGACCAGGTCACATCTTTCCTTTGAAGTATAGAGAGGGGGGTGTTCTAAAGAGAGCTGGCCACACTGAAGCTTCTGTTGACCTTGCCATGCTAGCTGGGTTGGACCCTGTTGGAGTACTATGTGAGATTGTGGATGATGATGACGGTTCCATGGCTCGATTACCGAAGCTCCGTGAATTTGCAAAGAAGGAGAACTTGAAACTTGTATCAATCGCTGACTTAATCAGGCATGTTGTCTTCAACTCATAAAATAATCTTTGGGTACTTAAATAAGTTATTTGTCCTCTTAGTCTTAACTGAATATATCTTGTAGGTTTCCTTGGTAATTACAATTATCATCATTTTAAAAAATGACCAAGTACCATGATATTCTTGTATTATTGCCTTTGCTTTAGTATATCGGGGATGATTCATGTAACTTAGATCATCACTATTTGAAATGGGCAGGCTTGTACGGGGAAGGAATTCAAATGATATCCTTTAAAAAATATAAAAACTGAACCCTAGAAATCACTAAACTCTCTCTACACAGAAACACACGCATGCATTTGTGTGTTTATCAACTGTTAATCTTTTTGCATCATATTTTAAATTTGTGAACCAGTGCTATGTGTTGCATGTTTATCTAGGTTGGTCATTGGCCTTCACTCAGTTGTGTCACTGAGTGCCGAAAAAGTCGAAGGTGCCACGTGAATGTCTGCTATAACCTATAACCTCCCAAGACATGTAGGATTTTTTTCTACGGAAATCTGAAGATTAAAGAGTAAATTTCATACATATAGAATGGTGTAATACAGGGAAACAAGGTATATTGGATAGAAATTTGTTTACAAGAGAAAGTTGGTTTACATGTGAATTCATTATGCTTTTTTTTCCTTTTTATACATATTTTACCCATGCATTTCAGTTTTAAGTACTATTTGAGTATGTTTGTACAACAAAGTCTTGCAAGGAACTTTATGCCCAGTAGTTTCGTATATGAAGTATTTATTGGGCATGAGATATAGCTTCTACTTAAATTGCTTTCACATTCTTTATTGGTGGTAGATGTGTACAACTTGAAGCTATGGCCTTCAAGTGTAAAGCTTGAAGGGTTTGTTTGAGTTTTAGACATTATATTATTCATTAAAGGTGATTTTGATCCCTTTATTATTTCTTGGGTTTAGATTTTTGGGCATGGTCAAATATTGTGGGTTGTTTCATATTTGGTCCAAACTTGTGCAAAACCATTTGAGATGAACTAATATCAATCTTGACTATTCCAATAGTGCACATACTGTGCCAAATTTGGTATATAGAGCAGATCAGAGTGTATGAATTTTTGGTTGGGATTTTTTCAGGTTAGTTTGGCTTGGACCAAATTGGTTAGGGCTGTCAGGAGTTTGATCAAGGTCCTTAATGGTTTGTATCAACTTGGAATGGAATTGTACGGGATATACAGGTTGCAACCATTTGTAGAAAGTTCTATATATGTTACAAACTTTCTCGTCCTCCCTGACACTAGTAGGAGCCATGTAGATTCCGTCTAGTAAATGTCCATCCCATGCATCTTTTTCTATCCACTTCCAGCTGATGTTGTGAACAACCCAAATGGATAGTCATGCAAATGAATAAAACCTACCAGCTGTAGGGGTTGAAGTTTCTCGATTGTTGACACCATAGGCTTGAATAAACCGCTTATCCATCATACTAGCCTAATTGTGAGCATATGGCCACTGCCCCACTGGTTTTAATTAAGTTTAGCAATAGAGGGGCAACAGATCTAAATAGTCAAAAGCCTTGGCTTGAACAAATCCCCCACAAAACGAGAGTTGTAGTGAGAAATACTTCGATGGGTGTTGTGTTTAAGCATTCATTTGCATCCCACCGGATGCTTTGCTTCCCAACCATCAATCATTGCCCAGTCTCTGTCTCTCTAAGTTGTGCATATTTTTCATCCATAGTTTTAAACCGAGTTGGATTATCTAAATCATCATTAGGTTTTTTGGAATAGAACCACAAGGTTGCGGGTTTGAGCCATGTTACCATTCAAAAGGAAAGAGGAGAAAAAAATATATTTTGGAGTGGAATTGGACTTGGTTGTGATAAAGGACTCGTACCTAGGGAGCAATCATTTAAAGGAGACCAATTTGTTAATCTGATTATTTGGTAAAATAGCCCTAAAAAGAAAAAAAAAAAGTCTTAAAACTGTGTAAGATTTTCTTTGGATCTTGTAAAGAAAAGTATTGGGGTATTGGATATAGGTCCTTTGCCCATTCATATTCAGCGAATCACAAAAAAGTTTATTTGTTTTTTTTTTTTAAGATCTTCCTTATATTTCCAGTAAAACTCCCTTCAAATGCTATAAAAAAATTGAATAAATTCACCTAAAATAATCCTTCAACAGGAGTAGGTCTTCATGATGAAATGAAACCATTCATCACAAGGCTACTTACGTTAGCTGTATAGCCGAAATGGACACAGATATCTTTCATTTGTTTAAAGAATTTAATAAAGGAGAATTTACTAAGTTGAAAAGTGAGAGAAAATCCATGTTGACTAAATTATTTGAGAGACTAAAGTAGTAAAGTGGGAGAATAAAAAGATGATAACAAAAACAAAGTATCTCAATATGATTATCTTCTGCTAGTCTGCCATTCTGCGCATAATCCTGCATTTTGTAATTTAAATTGATTCAAATAACAAAGGTAATCAATGTTGACTGCTGATATGGAGTACCATTTCCAGATACCGGAGGAAGAGAGATAAGCTGGTGGAGCGATCTGCTCATGCGCCCATACCTACAACATGGGGGCCATTCCAAGCATATTGCTACCGATCACACTTAGACGGGATTGAACATATTGCCATGGTTAAGGTAAGCATTATTAGTAATGAGGAAATTCAGTCAATTTTTTATTTTACAAATTATTGAAAACTCAAATTGTATATTTTACACTGAAATACAGTAAGCCCAATTCCTTTGGGATGTATTTCTTTGGTCATTGAAAATTCAAGATTATCAATGTTATGCAGATACTTTTTTTGTAATCCTTATCTACCATCTTGAGATAACCCTGTCTAACCTTCTAGGCCTTTTTTCCTGTAATATCTTTCGGAAAAGCCTTAAAGGCTTTCTCCAGGTTTCTGTAGGGTGTTATTTGGATTATGCTTCCCTACTATGTTAGGAGATGAGCACCCTATCAGAACCTAAGAAACCATGCCTCCCTCCCTTTGTTTGCATTAGCTACAATAGTGTTACTGCTACACCAGCATGTATTATATACTCCAGGGCACTTGCTACTAGAATGATGTTAAACAATATGCAACGCCATTTCTTGGCAATTCTTTTGTTATTATTATTTTTCATATTGGAGATTGTTTAACTTAAAATAATTGCAATATACTACTGACTGTATTTTAATATTAGAACACATTTGTATAAATGAAAATATATTTTATGAATGTCAACCAGCTGGGAAGGGATATGTTCCTGCTTATGTGTGCTACTACTATTGACTTTATCCAGTGATGGATACCGATGTCATCTGTTTATGTAATAATAATGCTCTTATTGCAAGGATTTTTATTGTAAAGCCAATGACCATCATTATATTTTAAATTGAAAGAACGAGAGGATCTTTTTTCAGGTGGTGGAGTTGGCAGAAAACTGTTGTAAAATATTGTTTACATTTGAGTTATATTGTTGGTTCATGATGAAACAGGGTCAGATTGGGGACGGGCAGGATGTTCTTGTGAGGGTACACTCCGAGTGCCTCACGGGAGATATTTTTGGATCAGCCAGATGTGACTGCGGGAACCAGCTGGCACTAGCCATGCATCAGATTGAGAAAGCTGGAAGAGGTGTATTGGTGTACCTTCGTGGGCACGAGGGGAGGGGTATTGGGCTTGGTCATAAACTCAAAGCATACAACCTGCAGGACAATGGACGCGACACCGTGGAAGCTAATGAGGAACTGGGATTGCCTGTTGATTCACGAGAGTATGGCATTGGCGCTCAGGTAACAAAATGGTGAAACAGTGTATTAAGATATTTAATGAGATTGTCTCTAAGAGTCCCAACGGCAAGGGGGTTGGCTGCCCATGCCTGTATGCAACTGCATAATTGAAATGTTCTTTTTATCTTTGCTTTTGTTTTGGCATGCTGGCCTTATAACGTCAGATTCATTCTAGAAGCATGTACCACCTTTATGGACTGTGTAACTGTGCCTAGGTACTAGGTAGAACAACTTTGGCATTGTTGCCTAGGTTTTGCATACTTAAAATGATGGGTTTTCGATGAAAAATTTCATATAAGTGTTATGAGAATCCCATTGTATGCACACAACTGTTGTTGTTCCCTTTTTTTATTGAACAATTGCCTTCGCTAAAAATAGTCACCTAACATTTGAGTCTTATCCTTTGTTGCAGATACTAAGGGACTTGGGTGTCCACACAATGAAGCTAATGACTAACAACCCTTTGAAGTATACAGGACTGAAGGGTTATGGTTTGTCTGTAGTTGGCAGGGTCCCTTTATTAACTACGATAACAGCTGACAATAGGAGATATTTGGAGACAAAGCGGTTGAAGATGGGCCATGTCTATGGTTCTGAATTTAATGGTAACTTAAAAAGTTTGATCAATGGAGATACCGCCCATAAGCAACAACAGAAGTCCTAACATGCCGCCGGGAGTTTCTAGTGCAAACATTCCTGGAGACTGCTTCATATTTAGGATTTCAAAAGAATGAATAAGCTGTATTTCTTTGGCTGATATTTCAAATGAAATTCTCCATTGACAGGATTTGTTTGAAATTTCAGTTCTATTGTTCATTTATATTTTATCATTTTTGTTAAAGTCCCATTAAAAATCCATTGATTTTGTTAGGGGAAATTTCCTGAGTAACTCATCTGAGTTTTCATGTTGCAGTTTAAAATTCTGAATGTAACTAACATGATCAAGTGAGCTATATAAATTTTTTCTTGAAACCCATTGTTTTTTTAACTTGTCTCGTTCAACTCATCGGTCCATGGAATCCATTGTTAACAAATTTTACCAATGGTTCTAATAGTATAGATTAGTTGGATCTAGTGGGGTGTCATGTAATGATTATATAATGATTTAAGATGACTCACTGTCTGATAACTATTTATGCGATCCTATAATGATTATATTATTTAGATGGGTCGACCTTAAGATAAGACATGTATGAAAATAAGATCATGTTAATCAAAGTAGTCTCATACCTTGGAGTGTATTTTCTCAAGAAAAAAAGGGCTCTCTTCCCCCACTCCTTAGCCACTGTGGATGCACTTCAATCAGACCACTAAATGAATATTTTGCATACCTTACCTCTACCGTCCTTCAACCAGACCACTAAATGAATATTATGCATATCTTACCTTTGCATAACACTTACTCAACTTAGCCTTTACTGTCTACCGACCTAGGGTCCATCTGGTTGAAATAGTTTGGAGAATTTATGTTTGCTATATTTTGGAGAATTCGTTTTGGAATGTTGAAATTTGGAATGCTCTTAAATTCCTCATAAATTCTAATTCCCTACTTGATTCATCTTGGAATTTCATGCTTGAGAATTCAATTGAGTTTGAATGCTACTAGAAAATACCTATTTAATAATGAGAATTCTCGACAAAAAATCTGATCTTTTTTTTCTTCTCGGTAAAATCCTATTAAACTGAAAACTCTATGAACACAAACCCAGCAAAACAAACATGCTTTAAATCAGTTCATTTTATCCTTAAAAAGAATGAATTTACAACAATAATGATTGTGAGATATCATGCCAAATGCAACCCCTAACAAAAAAGGGAAAAGAAAAAGAAAAGAAAAAGAGCAGCATTCAAAATGAATATATCAACATAATCCAATGCAACTCTACCACAAATCCATCACCACCTAGACACCTTCTCAATCCCATCCAAAGTCCAATATTTTTACAGGTAGGGTCCATTGAGGATTCTTATTATTATTAATAACTTGCGAGGGATTGTTTTATTCATTCTATACCATCAATTGTTTTAATAAGATGTCAACGAGCATTAATATGGATTAATTAAAACGAACCCGACACAAGATATTAGAGAGGAGATGATCTCAATGGAAGCTATTTGTGAAATCTGTACTGCTTGAAATTAACTTTGTCAAATTGTACACCATGGTTGGCCCACATTTATGTTGGATTTCTCACTTTGTTCTATATTGGCTAATCCAACGGTGGACTTAACTCTTGTTAAACTCTGGTATGAAGTAATATAAGACTAGCATTAAAATCCGTGCTAATCATGGATATGCATGAAGAGATAGGATTCTACGTATGTTAGAAAGGGGAAAGATTGGAGTCAATATAAAAGGAAAGCATATTAGTGGGAAGTGGAGGGAGAGTATTTTAGCAGTTGTATGAACCGAAAATTATTTGCCAGTAGCTGTAGAAACCGTAAATAACTTATCGTAAAAATTAAAAAGTAAGAGGCAAAATTAGATCCAAAACCTTCTATCCTAATATATTATATTGGGAGTAATTAGTTTAACAAATCGGATTTGGGCCCAATGAAGATTTTTTATCAATTACTCATGAGTGTTAGAAAATAAGAAAATGGGTTTAAGTCATTTATTTTTTCACATTTCTCGAAATTCACCGGGATTTAAAACATGAAACTTCATGCATTAGGGTTTATCACCATGAGATATTTAACGATTTGGATCATGAATTAGAGGCCCATAAAAGTGCATATAGTCAGAATGTGGGATTTAGATTTATTTTTTCCTTTTTTTCTTCTCACCATGTTGCACCCAGACATAGACATGGGTTTTCCACGATAGGGCGGAAAACTGACATGGATTCCTCCGAGGGGATTTTTGCTAAACGTGCCCTAAGATTTGGACCCATTTGCGATCTGATCTTATGATCTTTCTGACCCTACTAAAAGAGAAAGAGTCTCTGGTCTCTATCCAGACCTGACAAAACCCTAGCTAGCATTGGGAAGGAAGGACCCTCTCTCTCTCTTCCCCCACGTTACTTGCGACATCCCTCCGATCTGCAAGCGAGCAAGCGATCTCGTCTCTCTCTCTCTCTCTCTCTCTCTCTCTCTCTCTGCTTCCCATTTCAGGTTCGCAAAACCCACTCTCCTCTTCTTCTCCATTGATTTTTTTTTTT
Source organism: Persea americana (assembly GCA_029852735.1). Taxonomy (NCBI): domain Eukaryota; kingdom Viridiplantae; phylum Streptophyta; class Magnoliopsida; order Laurales; family Lauraceae; genus Persea; species Persea americana. The sequence goes on from CM056810.1 coordinate 92,731,368, forward strand.
TTTTTTTTTGTTGTGTGGTTTGTTTGGAACCCTAGTTTCATCTTCCTTTTCTTTATTGTGTTTAATTCTGGGGATCATGTTGGTCAGATCAGTATCAGCTCCAATCTCCCGATTCCTTGTCAGTCTTTCATCATCATATGAAGACACCCCCAGTTGTCTGGTTTTGATTTCGTGGCAGACGGGTGGGTTTTGGGTCCCACTTGAGGCGTGGGCCTGATAACGATGATTGCCATCGGCAATTGGATGGTTGGAAATTGCCAATTATAGTGGGCGGCAATGCTTGATAATGGGTGTGATTCTCCTCCCGGAGGGACCCATGTACTGCAAGAGTGCAGGCTGCGATCTTGCCCTCTTGGGTGGTGGCCTTGTATGTTTTCATCAGATGAAAGACAACACCCCCCACCCCAACCCACCACCCCCCCACCCCCCACAAAAAAAAAGTTCTCTGATGTCAACGGTTGGTTTGATTTCTGGCCACATGTGGGTCCCACTGGGACTGATTGCTCCGTGGGTCGCACTTGATCGGTGTACCCACCATGAATCCGAATTGATGAGTGCCCATCAGTTGTGGATGGGTGGGATGCCAATGCTTTTGTTGCGTTCTTGATTAACGGCCGGGATCGCCTTTCCCTCTGTGGACTTAGAATACTACCTAGGGTAATGTTGTAAGTCATGGGCTCTCTCATCTTCCAACAATTAGCCTTGTGTCTGTTCTTCGGTACAATCCCTGGAATCAAGCAATGCATGGTAGTTCTATTTCCTTATATGGATGGTTTGGTTTTCAACGTGTGTGCTTTTTATTATTGTGTTTCAGGCTTGAATTGGGGTTTCAAGAGGTGCAAACTTGAAAAGACTTCAGCTTTTGCACCTTGTTTAGATTTGCATCTTGCGTGTCTAGCAACAGCAAAGGTTTTGGTGCTTGCAATTTTGTCAAAGCAATTATATTTTTTCTCCTCATCACACCAGAAGTCCTATTTGAATTTACTGATTCCTCTTGTCAACAATGAAGACCTGTGAGCTTCTTGCAAATTTGGCTCTAGCAGGTGATTGGTATTTGTTATTTATATGAAAAGAAAATTTAGTTTTTTTTTTTAAATTTATTTATCAGTTTTTATGGAGTATAATTGTATTGGTATTTGTTATTTGCCTTCACATTTTTATCTTCTGTTTGTTCTGGGGCGCATTGTACATTTATCCACTATCTATGGACTATGGCACCTGGGGTGTACAACCATTCCAAACCTTTTGATTTATTTTGGGGCATGAAAAATCAAAGGTGATTTCTTGTTGTACTCATAATTGAATACAATGAAAACTCTCCAATCACCTTTCCCTTGTGGATGCAAACGGTCAATTAACAATTCAGAAGTTTTCTTGTACATGTTACTATTCAAAAAAGTTGTACAGTATCATTGCTTCTCTTCTTCGACAAGTTAACAATGTGGTTTATTGAAAATATACCCCCAAAACTACTCTACAACCAACAAGGCAACATTGATAAATTTTGAAATGTTGCTTAAAATACTACTGAACAAATTAATCATTGACAATATGATGGAAGCTTGTAGATATTTTTTTGGTATCAAGCCCAAACTTCGAATCCACATTTTAGTCTTCTCTGCAACAGTGTACATGGATATTTTTGAAGATACTTTTGTTTTGCTATTTCTATATGCTTTAAGCAATTGGAAGTGCCAACATTTTGCAAAGCATTCGTTTCTCTTGCCTAAAAATGACCCAAGGACTACCTTTCGCCTTGAAGGGTTCAAGAACTACTGATCCATAAGGTGTTGAACTTGGAAGAAATAAGAGAACCTAGGACATTGAGAAAATTTACAAGAAGAAATTCTTCAGATGTTGGGCTACCTGGCAATGAGTATGGATGTGTTCAATAACGTGCTAAAAGAAGAAATTCCACATAGCTTGATGGTGCAGGATGATGACATTGGATTCGCGCTTCAATGAATCATCCTGTTCTATCTCTTATGGGGGGCCACACTGGGAGGTGGCAACGAAGTCACACTGCACCTGTATAAGAAGGGAAAGAGTCATGCAAATAGATGCAAATCTTCGCATATATTGATTTTTTAGAAAATGATAATTTTGGCCTCTTTTTGTTACTTTTCAAATAAAACAAAGCCTATCTTGGTCGACTAATCTGGTTAGAACCAGAATTTCAGGTTCCCAAATCAGACTCCTGAGACAACTTGGATTCCTTGAAAGATTTCTAGGGGAGATTCTTATTCCAACTAAGACTTGTCAATAAAATTAGATTTTTCTCTGACAAGTGACAAATGGATAAAGTTGACTAAACTATAAAATCACTTTTATTTATTTTTTCTTTTTTGTTGCACAACTTAAACAACTAATTGCATAATAAAATCACAAATGGTTTATTTATTGTCTTTTAATTGCTGCGTCATACCTGCATAATGCATAGGATCTCCTGAATTTGTAATATAGTTAGGATTCGAGCATGGATTATTAACTAGTTCTGACCTTTGGCAGTTGATTTGATTAGAACCAGGCCATGTGCATTAGAAAGGAGATTGAAAGGCGATGTCAATGCGATTTTGGACATTTCTTACATTTTAGACTATTGTCTTGTAAAATAAGAATTTAGATTGTCCTTATGCACCTCGCAATCTATGAGTTGGTGTTTTCCTCTTCATACTCAGTGAAGTCCTTATCTCTGGTCTGGGTTGGGTTGATCTCGGTCTGGGTTTTGTTTGGTCATTGAATCAGGCTCAGGTTTCTTCCAAATGGTCTCGATTTGGATTTAACTTGCTTCTGGAGTTAGCTACCCAAACATTATGGAAATTACACTGGAAAGCATCTTCTAATAAAACAAAAACCAATATTTTCTTGTGAAGAGTTGTTTGACATGGGTTCACCTGCAAAATGGCATGTAATGCTGACTCTTTGTTCTGTCCTATCTATCATTTAAAGTTACGTACATTGAGTGTGCTCCTTGTGTACAATATCCAATATGTAAACATGACAATAGATTCTGGTTGGTTGCAAGGTGACTTGGTCCAGTTGTACTTGTAATGCAACTAGTCATTTCAAATTGAATGTAACAATGCGACATGGTTGAGTTGTAATGGGTTTATGGTGCCCGAGTTGTAATGGGTTTTGTTCTTTGAATTGAAGATTTGAAAGAATCTGTACTGATAATCACTGGAATTTGTGGATGAATATTATTTTAGACAATGTATTGCCTTTTATTTATTTATTTATTTGTTTTTTTTTTTGAAAAATAATGCCTGGAAGCCAGGGTTTCTTAGAGTTCATTAATATGCCCGATGCTCTTTTCTCCTCTTGAAAAGTTAGGGTGCGTTTGGTGACAGCCGTGCAAGAGGAAACGCATCGCAAATCCGACCTGGATAGGTCGGATTTCTGGATCCCCTCTAACGCTGATTGTCAGGCTACAATGTTGGATTTCGAACCAATGTCATTGCTGCGCCCAAACGTGAGTGGGAATGTGCCAGAAAATCCAGTGCCTTGTTTCTGCCTGTTTCCGCGGAAATAGTCGCTGCACAAAAGCCCCCTTAGTGTACTCATTGTTTATGAAGAGTTTAAAAGCATATTGACATGCTACTGATATCTAATTTCTTTCTCAGGTTTAACTTTGGCACCCCTTGTTGTTAGGGTTGATCCAAACCTGAATGTAATTTTGACAGCAAGTTTAACTGTTTATGTTGGTTGCTACCGATCTGTAAAACCAACACCGCCAACGGTGAGGATAGTCATATTTCTGCAATGATTGTGATATAGTATAGGTTAACTGGTTTCCCATCTTTCTGGTTTGGACTAACTGTGACATGTTTAATGTATGCAGGAGACGATGTCAAATGAACATGCCATGCGCTTTCCTTTGGTTGGAAGTGCAATGCTTTTGTCACTGTTTCTTCTTTTCAAGTTTCTCTCAAAGGACTTGGTTAATGCTGTACTGACGTGCTACTTCTTTATTCTTGGGATCATTGCACTTTCGTATGTTCTTTCTGTAACTGTATGTTTTTATTTTTTATATCACATTGTTTTATTAACATTAATACCAAAATTGTTGGCTGGTATCTCATTTGCCTCTTGTCTCCTTTTAACTCTTTTTTGTTGTGTAGCGCAACATTGTTGCCTGCAATTAAACGATTTCTTCCAGAGAAATGGAACGAGGACCTGATTATTTGCCATTTTCCGTATTTTCGTTGTATGTGTGCCCCTTACTATTCTTGCAACTTTACTTATGCACTTGAAGTTACTAATTTGCTCATGGATCCAGTTTGCTGCCGTTATTTCTAATATTGCTTCATGTTGGTTTCTCATCTAACTTTTACTGATTTATTGGTTGTACTAGTTGATCACTCTTATTCCTGTTCTTTAAGTTTGTTGTCATAAGGAGCCTATTGTTCATTTTCGACATTCCAAGAAAGCTGTATAGATACTTCATCTCATTGTTTGGTTTGGCTTGGTTTTTCCAAAATCTTTAATCTTGTAAAAGGGTACCAGACTAGCAGTCTCTTCTAAAAGTGATTGAAAGTTCTTTGGGAGTTAGTGTTGGAAGAAATATTGTGGACATTATTGGGGAAAGGAATGGTAAAATATTTATTGGGAAAGGAGATAAAGTGGACCGATACATGCTGTGTCATCAAATTAAGGATGGGATTTCTGGCTTCTACTAGAAAGTGGTTTGCTAATATTCAATGCATGGCGTGGCTAAAATTTGAGAGGCCTGTATATTGCAAGGTTGAAGAAGGAAGTTATAAGTTGGATTCCTCCATCAATTGATGTCTAAATTTAGAGTTGATGGTTTGGCAAGAGGAAAACCAGGACTAGGCAGAATAAAGATCTATTTATTTTTTACTTTTTTGAAGGAAGAAAAAGAAAGGAGGAGGAGATGTTCTTCTGTTCATTTGGGGTCAGTGATTCAGATGAAGTGGTTGTATTGGCTAATTGGGATGCGTTAGGGGCTAGTGATCCAAATTAAGCAGCAGTACTGGGCCTATTGGCTAATTGGGAGCATTACAAACACTTCAAAGTTCATTCAAGCTGACTTTTTATGCCACATAATGTGGTTTTGCAATCACTTGGTAATCAAAGGTTAGGAGCCTTGGAGGCTGTATAGTAATTTTAATGAGGCAGTAGAGTTTTAACATACTTTTAAGTTGGGCTAATGAGGTTGCATATTTATTATCCAAAGAGGGAGTTGTCAAAAATGCTTTATATGTTGGATGAGTTATGTGATACTTTTTGTTAGCTTCTTTCTTGCTCTTCTTGGTCTATGTATTTTCTTTTGGATGGGTGCTTGATATGTGCCTCCTATAATTGTTTTGGATGGGTGCTGGTCCTGCTGGATATTTATGGGCATGTGATGTACATACTAGATGAGGTGGATTGAGGTGAAATGGTACTGAAATGGGGTGTAAAGGATGTCGGAAGTGCTGATGGATGGCTGGTCAGGGGACTAAGTTTAGAAATGGAGTTTTTCAAAATTATATGGAAAAAGGAGGAAAGAGAGGTAGAACTGGTTTTGGTGTAATTTGCACTTGGAATTTCTGGTCTTTCTGTGATGGAGAATGGTCTTCAACTCTTCATATGTTTTCACAGCAGCAGGACTGGTCTGAACTTCCAAAAAAAAAAAAAAAGGAGGCAACGAACTGGCCTGACACCCATTTAGTGTGGCCGATCCAGCTTTATTGCTTCCGTACTCATGCTCCAATTTGGCACTGAAAACTCATTCTCTTATTATTAGGTTCTTAGAGTTCCTATTCTGAAGCAATTCGCTAACTACAATTTTTAGGGTTATAGAGTGTCTATGGTAGTTGAAAAGTGGGTTGTTTGGGACGATTATTGAAAGTAAGATTAACTTCTTTTGCATCATATTTAGCCTGCTTACTTTCGCGTATTTGTTTTGTAAATGAAATTGACAATCATTTTCAGCAATGATATTATCCGTGTCTTTCTTTCACAGCTTTGGACGTGGAGTTTACAAAGTCTCAGATTGTTGCAGCAATTCCTGGTACATTCTTCTGTGCATGGTATGCTTCACAAAAGCATTGGCTAGCGAACAATATATTGGGGCTTGCATTCTGCGTACAGGTCCACCTCTGCCTTCTCCATACAAAATTGTACTATATACCTGCGAAACTTATGAATTATTTGTCTATTTCTATTGCTTCTAGAAGTCGGGTGGTGCTATTCTTGTAACTTTCATAAAATTGTCAATTGAAGCATAATTATCTTCCTTCAATCTCTCACTACTCATAAGCTTCTCTATGGGCTTGATGTTTGCATGGAATTCTAACAAATGTATTCCTAAATGTGTTTAAAATATCTAGTCATCGAGTGTCCCTCGGTCTCACGGCCAAAGGCTTTTGGGTTGGGCTTGGCAGGAGATACCCTAGGTTATAAAAAAAAAAAAGTGTTTAAAATTGAAGAAACAAACATGAAGATCCGTTGATGGGCATTAAATAATCTTCCCATTGATGGAACATGAATTAAGGTGGATGGAAAATGTATCCTGAGCCATCACCCTAATATATCAAATCCTAAGAAAAGTCAGGGTCTCATCTACATTTCCACCTCATATCGATCAAACTTCACCTATTTAGCAAGCCTTTGTTGCAACCTATTTACCATTAATTCCTAGGATTTAGGGATTCTATTCCATGCAAACCAACTAGACCAATATTTTTCTCAATCCCTTAATGATGGTGCTCAAGAAAGTACATGATTTTGTCTTGTTAACTTGTAGACTTGATTTGAGAATTTCTTCAGTAATCCCGTGTTAAGGTTGCTAGATTTTGTGCTTCTAATCAAATTTCAAGAGGTCTCTTAGTCTAAATGGGGTGTGGTCTCTCTCTCTAAATGAGAGAGAGAGAGAGAGAGAGAGAGAGAGAGAGAGAGAGAGAGAGAGAGAGAGAGAGAGAGAGAGAGATTTGGGTGAAGCTGTTGTGGTCTCCTCTTCTTCTCTCCTTTTCCCTTCTCGCTTTTTCTGTCTCATTGAAAGGGCCGAATGCCCTTTTTAAGTTTTCATTCTTTTTTTCCCATGCAAAGGTGAAATTTGGGCTTATGCAAAATTGGTGGGATCCACAGCAGGCCCACCTATTCAAGATCGAATTCGCTCAAAGTGCCCTCTCATGTATGAGCCCTAGTGAATTTTCACTTTAATAGAAGATTTGACAACTGCCCGATTGATCATGTACTGAATGTACTGATCATAAGTATACATGATCAATCTGATTGTGGTCCTGTCTCCTAGCTCCCATACATGAGGGGGACATTCATTTCGAGCAATTTAGATCTTCGATAGGTGGGCCCACTATGGGCTAGCAAAATTCTCTCAAGTCCAAGCCTTCGATTATCCAGACCTTTTTCTTTTACTTGTACCTTCTAATAAGGCCCACTTATACAAAATCTAAACTACTAAAAATTATTGATTTGGCATGCTGAAATAACATATTGCATTATTGATATGGTAGATTAAATTAAATTGATATAATTTATAGTTAAATTTTAATATTTTAAAATAATTTTAATATCTTTATACTTTAATATAGTTTTTTATATTTTTATATTTTTTGAAATAGATTTTCAAAATGTTTCACTAAAACTCCAATATTGGCGGAATCATTTTAGTTTGGCGCCAAACCGAAACAGGGTCCAAAACGAAATTGACAATTGTGATTCAAAACCTATGGCCCTGCTATTGAATGGGAGGGAGCAGCTTGGTAAAGTGTGTAAGAGAGGTCCTGCCGCCAGAGAGTTCTGTTCAATCCCTTCAGTTAACTTGGGTCCTGAGTTCTGACTACAAGTCTATTTCAAGAAATGGTGGAACATGAATAATTTAATATAATTTTGGTGTGTAGCCATTTACACACCAAAATCTTCACACTTTTTTTTTTTGCCTAGAGGTGAGAGTGCAAAATAGGGCCACTAGACACCAAAATCTTCCACCTACCAAGGTTTTACACACCTAGAGGTGCAAGTGAAAAGTAATCTCCATTCCGCCTGCAGTGGGTCAGGGGTTCAAATCCTACCAGTATCAATTCCCTTTTATATTTTTTGCAGTCCCATGTGCCTTTAATTTGTAATCTGAATTTGTTCAATTTTTTTTATAGATTTAGTAAGCCCTAAGGTGTAAAATTTCATATCTTTCTTGTAGATTTTGAGAAATGGAAAGGCCCAAAACGTCCAACCTATAATCTGACTTTTTGTACTTTTTTGGGCCCCACAATTCATGATTTGACCTGTTCAATATTCTCATATAAATGATAAACTCAAGACATAAAGTTTCGTATATCATATCCTCGGATTTTGAGAAACATGTGAAAAACATAAAAGCAACTAAATTCCACTTTTTGATCATCTGCACTTTTTGTGGGCCCTCGTTCATTAGTCAAGCTGTTGAGCATTCTCATTGATATGATGAGACCCAATGCTTGAAGTTTCATATCTTAGATCCTCATGGATTTTGAGAAATATGCAAAAAAACACAACAACAATCCCATTTTCTAATTTTCTGCACTTTTATGGACCCCCAATTCATTATTAGAACCGTTCAATGTGTTGAGACCATTTCCCTCACAGAATAGTTTTAAGGTCCTGAAGCCCACAAATTTGTGTACACACTGATATAGATCCTTTCGCGTTCTTTCTCTTTTCTGCTTCTTATCATGGTGCTTGCAAACAACATGGTAATATGTTTCACTTAAGTAAATTTCATTTTCATATACCATGTGTAAAGACCAACAACCCCTTATGTACTGTGCGTAAAAGATCATTGATAAAAATGAGATGGGCAGACGTCATCTGCTTAATAATAAACAACAATGATGTGACAAATTAATAATGATAATTAGCTTTTATTATGTTTAATGTTAACATCAGATTATGTGATAAAGGCAGTGTCTATTTATTAAAACGTTGGAGTTCTGTTTTGTAGGGAATTGAAATGCTGTCTCTGGGGTCTTTTAAAACTGGGGCCATTCTTTTGGTGAGTCTTAATACATTCATCTAGGAAATATGTTTGTTACTGTGATCTAGATACGAGCTTGATCTGTAACCATTTGTATGTTGTACAACTCTCCAATTGTGCTAATCTTATTATAATTGTTAGATATTCCCTTGGTTTGTTTGTTACTGAACTGTACTCTTAATTTTGTGTTTCACTGATATTCTAAACCCAGATGTCATGTTGCTAATTTACTTTTCTATTTTATAACTGAGTACAGGCTTGTGTTAAACAAAGCGTTGCTTCTAGTAGTGTTTAGAATTGAGCATTGCTCAAAAAGTCCAAAACACCAGAAGTTAAGGGGGTTGTGTCGACTTGACTTGAAGTATCTTTGATTAAAGCTCATAAGTCAAGCTTCTGTTAGTGAGAATGTGATTAAAAATTTACAGTAACGCGAATTAAGCACTGAAGGTTTTGAAATATGAACAGATGAAGAAAAAAATCCTGAGATATTTTTCAATTGTATTGCCAATTTTCCGTCTAACCATGTCAATAGTGAGACTAACACACTGCAAATGACTTTGCAAGGGTCTATAAGGGTTATGAATTTGATACAGTCTATGTGGGCTCCTTTTTCTTATCAAACTTAGTTAGGATAAAAGGCTCATGATGGTTAGGGCTCGTTTTGTCATCTCAGGCCCATTTGGAAAAACTCACCAATAGTAAGGCCTCTTTTTGGTCAGGGGTGGAACTGAAAAGCAGAGTGGGTTGGGCAACCAATGGACGTTTTACATATGGTCCCCCACAGAAAAGTTTTCTAATTCCGCCACGCTTTTGGTCAGAGCAGGCCCATTTGGAATGGGTGCATGGTGATACAGACGTGAGATTGCGATCTCCTTTTCAGGGTCAGCTAGTATGGATGACTCAAATAGGGCAGAGCTTTGAACATTAGAGTTGAAACTTGTGTAGCTATCTCCATCGTCCTATGTTGTTAGAAGCAATTCAAGGAATGCTGGGCAAGCCTTGGCATTTTTCCTTTACTGTATGAAGTTAGGCATGAGTTCAGCTATATCATGAGAGAATATAATGAAGGAGACATGTTGATGGAACAGGGAGTTGATCGGAAGAGCATAATCACTGCCATTGGCGTAATTTTTGTACAGTGTACTGTTTTACTCTGTATTGCGTATTAGTATCCATGATGTTTACTCCATATTGTGCGTTGCTGCATGCTACATCTGTTGTCTTTCCAGGACTATAATACAGGGCACTTATTTGCTCTACTCTTCAAGATAAATTGGTAAGCCTCTAAGAGTTGACGTAATTATTCCCAACACATGGATGATGGTTCGAGCCCATCAACTTTGTTTCACCAATCTACGTCACCCTTTTCATTGTTGATCTTCAAAACCGATCCCACTATTGAGATTTTCGACAAATTGGTACAAACCACGCCCACTGGATCATTGTCACAATTCATTCAGAGTGATCTAATTGGATGATCAAGCTCGTTCAGCCAGATGCCTGTCGACATCACGAGGCTGTTCGATATTGTTGGACAATGACAGAGAGTCTCCTAACCTCAGTCTAAAACCCTAATTGCAGCCAAACTTAGTAACCACAGCCCAAAGTGTAGAATCAGTTGTCATAAGTACCGCAGTTATCTTTAAAAAAGCATCATTAAAGAGTGCACGCAATCTCCAAAGCAAAAAAAAATCAAGTATAAAAACCACGAAAATGTTCCATACCGCATATTCTTATTCCAGAAGCCCAGAATAGGCTAACATACACATGGAAGATATTGAAACCAAACAATCCTAATCTACTGTTGATTTGTTAAAATCTCAACCCTTATTTATCATATAATGCTCTTTAAGTAAATGTTGTAACTTAAAGTGAAAATTCATCTATTTGACATATACATCTTTTTCAGATATTTGAATTTTGAATGCCTGTTCTATTATTTAAATACGTAAAATATGATCCTGCAAGGTTTTTACTTGCATTCCTCTTCTTATATGGAACTAATTCAAATACAGTTAGAGCAGCTTTCATAAGAAACAACCACGCTTACATCCCCTTTATAGTGACTCATCTAACTGGTGAACAACTCATCTCTCTAATTTATTTTTTTTTTACTGTTAGAATGCATTGGAACTTGTTGTATTAATTTTATTATAATCAGAACGATCAGCTGAATCTTACTGCTACATCAGGAAGCAGTTGATGTTTTCAGACTTTCTTACAGCTAGAGGTAGCTTCTGTTATTTTTTAGGTGGTGACTTTTGACCTGGATATTTTATCAGCATTAAAACTGGGTGTCAAAATTGTTATGATAGGTTTTTTTGCTCTCTAAGCATAGCACCTTGCACATGGTAGCTATCATTTTCATTGACGTTATCCAAATGCTTAAATACTGTCATAGTGGTTGTTTTCTTTTGTTTGAAGTTTCAATGCTTTATGGGTTTTCTTCGTACGGATGGCTCTTTTCATTTGATAATTATTCATGCAATTTGGATCTTGGTGTCTAAGCTTCTAGTTTTTTAATTGCAGGCTGGTTTGTTTGTGTATGATATTTTCTGGGTCTTCTTTACCCCTGTGATGGTCAGTGTTGCAAAATCTTTTGATGCTCCTATAAAGGTAGTACTTATACAATTATTATTTTTCCATAATTCCTTTTTTTAAATTCTCTGTTTACGAATCATTTTTGTTTGAATTCGAAATCAGAACCTGTATTCAGTTTTGTCTGGTCTAAAATTTCTAAATGGCTTCCTGCAGCTTTTATTTCCAACTGCAGATTCTACACGCCCATTCTCTATGCTTGGGCTTGGGGACATTGTAATCCCAGGTAAGTGTTGATTAGCCTTGAATTTTCATCGTATTTGACCTGAGGACTGGGCAGTATCTTTTTTTTTAAATGACTGTTTTTTTAATGAAACTATGTAGAAATTTACCAAGTAAACCTCCTTAGAGTTGATCCATCAAGGTGATGGAAACAAAACAAAACAAAAAAAAAGGGGTAAGGGCATTGTATATCCCAAGGATTCATGCCTGCCTTCCCCTAGTCTAGCAAGAGGGCCCTTCTATGTTTGCCTGCCTATGAACTTGAGCAAAGGATGTCTACAAGTATTATCATAGGGTTTTAGTTTCATTGATGATAATAAAATATCCAAGGGTTTCTTGCACATTGATGTAGTTATCTTCTAAATAACAGGACTCAAAGCCTGATGTTTAAAGATCCTTATTTCCCATTCTAATTGGATTGGAAAGGATTCGAGCCAACTCTCCATTATTGTTCTAACTTGTCCCTCCGATCCCTGAAGGTTGGACTTGCTAATGGAACTCTGCAACCCTATGGATGCAACAATGAGGACCTTTCGAATTGTGCTAGTGGGGTCAATATTGAGTGTGGGGAACCTTTTGAAAAATGCGGCAATGATTTCCTTAGTGAGGGCCGCTTCTGAACCATTGAGAGCCGCCAAGCAATGCCTATTGATATCTGAGATGTTACACCATAGAACTCCTTTGCTTTTATCTTTAAATGATTACCAAGGTATTGTTGTTGAGGCCAATGGGAAATGCGATTATACCACTTTATTATGACACTGCCAAATGATAGAATTAGAAGCACAGTTTCTGTATTGAAATGCAATTATATGTGGATGTTTCACCAGGGCCAACCCAGCATCTCTTCAAATTTAATCCTCCCTGGCAAACATCACCATGCCCCGACTTTTTTTTTTATATGCAAGTTCTTTGGAGAGCATGCAATGTTAAAGACATAAATCTTAACACATTTCCCTAGTTACGGCACTGTTCTGGGAGTCGTAGTGGAAATCGCAGCAGCAGCAGCAACAACAACAATCTACTAGAAACAATTTAAGAAAAATCTGCAACCTAAGACGTGACCCCTTATTGTGGAGAGATAATTATCAATGAACAACCTACTCCCTTTCCCTAGGAATTGACTTCTGCACTTGCTTTATGCATATGTTTAGACTCAATCTTGAATTCTTGCTATACATCTTGAGTCTCTTCAATTCCACATGTGAAGCCTTAAAAAAAAAACTCTTGCCTTTGGTTGCCTTTAGCCCTTTAGTAGCCATATAGCTTTTTAACTCATTTCCTGTGAATGTTAGCAATGGAGAAATTATGCTGGTGTATCTGCTTGTATTTTGTTGGATATGTAATTTTGTATGCAGTTCTCCCTTATCTGAATTTGATTTTAAATTGATTAACATGCACATTTTATAGGTATTTTTGTGGCACTAGCATTGCGTTTTGATGTGTCAAGAGGAAAAGAAAATCGATATTTCAGAAGTGCATTTTCCGGTTATACAGTCGGTCTGATCCTTACAATTGTGGTCATGAATTGGTTTCAAGCTGCACAGGTCAGTGTTTTTTCAAAATGCATGTGGTGTTCTTGTTTTGTGACCTAGCTCGTTATTTTAAGAATTAAGAATTTGTATTTTCATTTGCAGCCTGCACTTCTATATATTGTACCTGCTGTCACTGGATTTGTTGCAGTCCACTGCATATGGAATGGGGAAGTAAAACCGGTTTGTTCTTTATTCTAGCCATTTCCGATAGGACGTTTTTTGCTTTCTGAGTTTTGCCATGACATAATGATCATTGATATCATTCTAAATCTGTGTTGCTGGCCACATTAGATATTGCACTTGTCTTGTTTGATATTGTTGCCTGTTTAGCTTGCAACTTCTTGACCATAGGGATTAGGGAGTAGGGACATACCAGCTTTTTAAAAAATCGTATCAAGTGCTGGACGTGCTGAAGATTCTATATGGAAAAAATGAAAATCTCTGGTGGTTCTATTTTGATTGTATGACATGCCACCAATTATTTTTTACTTCGAATGCATCTTTATTTGTTGCACATATATTTCTGCATATTTATGAAGTAAAATTTGTATTTTTAATTTGTTTTTTATTTTTTATTTTTTAGACCTATACAGATGGACATGTTGGAGTTTCCTAGGTTTCTTATGTCTGCATTGGGTATCCACCTTGTATCTGTGTTGAGAAACAACAATGCACCTGTCTGAGATAACAAAGAAACTTTTGATACCAATATACGTAATTTTTTTAGGGAAAAAAGTGGTAATAAATTAAATTCAACACTAATCCATTTGTTTTCTGATATGAGCAACTTCTCCCAACATAGTTGGGACAAGGCAAGCGACTCCATTTGATTTCTTTGCACATTCACTCTGAACATTCATCGTGTAGAGGGGAAGTTGGGAGTTGAGGTTGTGAAAAGGTGTCTATGCCATCAGTCAGTCCCATTGAATCCAAATACCGTTGAACGAACCAATTATGAGTCAGCTTTTGTTCATTGAAGATGCATCTTGAATTTTTTCAACGGATTGTCTATTTTGCAATTTCCTGTTGAGTGGCGCTTCAAACTTTGTTTTTCTTTCCCAACTATAGTTTTCGTTAAGATCACGTATGTATCAAGATTTCAGTAGGAACTTCTGATGCCCGGTAAAGTTGGTAAACAATTTCAAAGCCTGATTGTTTGTTATATTTATGTAGTAGTTATTTCTTTGTTTCCCATGTCATTGTAGAGCGAGGAACTGTGATCGAGAATCAGATTAATTATCTATTTGTAGATTTTTTTTTTTTGTTACTGTTATTGTATATTTTGGGATATGTTGGGCCTGAGCCAGTCTCGTGTTACAACATGAGCATTTGATTAACTTGTGTGATCTTGTGCAGCTTTTGGAGTTTGATGAGTCAAAGACTGCTGATTCAAGTAGTGACACAACGTCAGTGCAAGATGGAGAGACAAGTAATAGTGATGAAAAACCCAGCAAGAAAGATCAGTAGGCATCACAAATGCCCCCTGGCTCTGAGTTTCACTGCCAAGATTTCCAATTTGGGTAAGAAATACCTTTTCTTATTTTAGGACCCTGGTGCCTCAGGAGTTTGACAACTAAAAGAACTAGTGGAAGAACGGAAAAAAAAAAAAAAAACAGGAACTTGTAACAGATTTTGGAATTAAGGACCAAAAAACATATATTTAACCCATTTGTAGGTGGTTCCCATTATTTTCGGAAACATATCATGCTTCTTCAGTTCTTTCCCCATTTTAAGAGATATATATATATATATATATATTTATATATTTGTTTGGAGAAATGGACTGTGTACGAAGAGGTGCGTCACTGCTGACATTCTTGGTGTGCTGAACTAACCCAAGAAAATCATTGCATGTATTCACCTAACAATACTATTTAATAGATATATTAACTGCAAGGATGATTGACCATTATTGGAAAACCTCGTTGAATAGATAATCTTAAGTACTCATGTAAGCAGCTTCTTTTAAGCTTAGTTTTTTACAAGCTTAATGATAGGCAGATGTTAATTTTTTTAAAATCTATGTTTTCTGAAAAGGTCATCCAATTGCTTCTGGTAAATGTTGTCCTAGAAGTTAGCCCTGATGCACATGGCAGAGATTACGGGCACACCATCAACCTATTATTACTGTGTAGGTAGAGTTTTCCAAAACCATCTTTATGGACCCTTGCATTAGTTAGCTTTGAGGAGTGGCAGAATCCCCTCAGTTAGCAATGGTCACATTATGTTAGCAATGGTCGCTCATCCCTGTCGAAGGTAAATTGATTTGAAAGATCAGGCGTTGATAATGAGTTCTCCCTCAGAAAGAGGATTAGGCAAGCTGAGCAAATGATTTCATATCTCCTTTTACTTTCAGGACGCCCTTGTGCCATGCCGTGGATTCCTTGGTTGCTAGGAAATGTCGTCAATTTTCTGCACTTGCCATTTTTTTTTTTTTTCCATTTGGCATATTGAATCTTCTGTGTGCTGAAATTGGAAGAATCTGTGCTATTACACGAAACACGATTATTTCGTACGGGAGAGGAGGGAATCATTTTCTGCAGCACCGCACACTTGCTTGATGTTAAATAGTCCTTCAGGTGGTGGTGCGGGATAGAGCTTTTAGCTGTGCATTCTTTGTTATGGAACATGGAAGGAAATGATCTTTAGTGCAATTCAGGCTTTACCATGAGTAGAAGAATCCATATGTATTCTTTTATTATTATTATTTTTTTCAGGAAAATTTCAAGTGAGGCCTTAGATTTCGTTCTTATTAAAAAAAAAAGAACACACATTTTAGAACTTTTCAAATTAGTCCCTAAGTTTTCAACTAAGGACATTCGGTCATTTAAAAAGTATTTTTTGGCGATTAAATTTTTTTTTTTTTTTTTTAAATACCCGAGTTAACTTTCCTTCTAAAGCCATGACATGGTTTTTACAGCTATTAGATGCAACCAATCGCTATAGGACACTGGTTGTCCTTGATCGCTGTGTGGACGCTGATTGTCCTTGATCGTTGTGAGTAGATCGATGAAGGAAATAAGTAGAATTTGGATGAAATGAAGGAGGTTTTTATTTCTATAGAGTAATTTGGGTGTTTTAAAAAAGTTGAGGGAAAAAGTTGCTGAAAAATAGCTTAAAATGGATAGATGTCTTTAATTGAAAATTTCTTGAGAAACTTAGGGATAAATTTGAGAAGTTTTGAAACTTGTGTCCTTTCTGGAAATAAGGCAAAAGGGTAATGCCTACTTTGAAGTTCTCCCTTAATTTCCTCGCTTTGGCTACACCAAGTAGTAGAACTCTTGTACACCCCCCTATCTCTAATTAGCTGAGCTGGCTAGGGGGCTAATCCTTGTGATTTATTATAGAAATTTCACCTGCCCATTTTCTGAGCCTTCTTTTGGCTAGAGCAGAGCGTAATAGTCATTCCATCTTGGTCAAATGGATCCCTTCAAATGTATATTCGAGACTTCAGTTGTGTTGATTGGGACGGTCAGTGTATTTTTGGACTGTCGGGGCAACCATCCATCCCCACTTCAGCCCCTACAGATCTTTAGAGGACGAGCGCGGGAGATTTTCTTAGCATGTGCTATATTGCTATTCCCGACGGCTTCATCACCATGATTTGGATCAGTAGGACATGGGTATGAGAACATTATAAAAACTGAAAGAAATCTTATTGGGTCATTCTGTGCCCATTTAATATTTGGGCCATATTTAAGTGATAGAAAACCCAAAGCCTAGCCAGAATAAGGACTGCTTGTAATTTAGTGATATCTTGTCCAAACAAGGCCCCAACCTTATTGACTAAATGGGCAGGCTGGGCCAGACATTTACAGCCAGTGTTGGGCATGGGCTAGATACCTGCCAGAGCTTATGATCCCAGGTAGGCCAGAATATGCCTCAGCCTAGTTCCACCCCTAGCTCCATGCACAGGAGGAATGAATTAGGATCCTCAGAACCCAACTGAATGGAACACATCAGAGAGGTACAAGTAAAATTTGTACCAACATTTAAAAAATAAGTCTTTTATTCTGAAATGAGTGAAAGGCCAGTACAGTATTCGATTGTTTATTTTCTGAAATTGACAATACTCATTCCAAATTTTGGTGGTTAAAACACACAGCTTGCATTGGCATATCTGTTGACAAACGAATATTAGCTAATGGTCAGCTCCTGTTATTACATATGTACCATCACAAATCACAGTAACATCAATACAATTCCTTGAGTTAAAAGACCAATTCTCTTAAAAAAAAATCCCAATGGCACAGCCTGAACCTTCAAGAACTTTGAGACCTCTCCAACCCAAATTGCTATGTACAGCCGTTTCCATCCTGAGGTCAAACTCTCAACCTGCAGCACCAATAACACAAGACCAACCATGAATCATTTTAATACACAACTGACTCTTAACTCTTAAGGGCCTGTTTGGTTAAAATATTATGAGTTTCTGGAATGGCATTGCCCTACTGTGCAATAAAATGGGCTTGCTTGCTGATGTGAATTTCTCATATTTTGATAGTGATTCATTGATTGAATAGTATTTTCAGAATTTCATAAATAACACTTACATTTTGACTCATCTCTAGAATCAATTTGATGATATCATGGTAGAATGAATTCAACGAGATTCCCATTAATACTTACCTTTTGCCTCATTTCAAGAATAAATTTGATGAAGACATGATATCATCATGGATTGAGTTCTACAAGACTCCCAATTTCTACCATATGTGACTAATTTCCCAACCAAATTAGACCTGAAGAATCTACATTGTGATAGAACCAGGAAAAAAAAGGGTGATGAGCTAATTGGGATGCAATGATGGCATAGTGGCAACAGATATAGAAAAGGGTAATGATATAGAAAAGGGTAATGAGGAAATTGCCATGCAATGATGGCATAGTGGCAACAGATATGGACAAGGTGCTTCAAAGAGAAATCACAAAATGGAAACTATGTTAAAACAGTCCGTTTAGCAAAATGGAGAGAATTGATTGTTTGAAAAAGCCCACGGATGTTAAACACAATGAAGTCATGTTGCAGGTTTCTCCGGGAAAACATCTACTGAAAACAACTGAGCTGCTTTCTCAAGTGTTTGTTTTGAGAGAAAAAAACTAAGAGAAAGAGTTATTGTCACTCCACAAAACCAGTTCTCAGGAATAAAGCTCTTCCATTTTGCAACATAGCCAAACTTGAAACAACTGATGAAACAAAATAATAGTTTTCCCTACAAGAAAATACTAACATTATAGGAATGATCCAGGATAAACCATACAGTATGAGCCAAGTGCATGAGAAATCTTTCTGTGGAGCCCACTTGTGGTCAATACAACCCTCTCTCACCTACAAACCATGTACTACATTGATCCAAATTTTAACCAGTATCTGTGTGATATACCACTAGATTGAAGCATCTTAGGTTAATACCATTAAATACAATGTTTTAATAAGGGGACCAGCCGTTAAACTGGTTAAGGCTAAGGTTCAGTCAATTCTGGTCCAGCCTTTAGTTCATTCTAGTTTAAGTGTTGAACTGTAAGATCAGCATGACATCAAAATTATCTGATTAATAAATTTAAAAATAACACAAAATTTTATAAATATATTAAAAAATAAAAAATTATATAAAAATACAAGTTTTACGGGTAGATTATTAGTTTTTTCCTCCAAGTTTACTCATTGGCAGATTCTTCAAAAACTGGCCACTTTTGAAGTTTGGACTACTCAACAGTTGACCCACAAAGCTCACAAGGTTCAACTAGAGGTAAGAAGTTTCTGTGGAACCAAACTACAATGTGTGGTTCTTGCTTCAACCAGGCCAGACCTGCCAGTCCATCTGGTTCTAAAAACATGCATTAAATTTTTGGAGCTTTAAATCAGTAACTATCATGGTCTTAGTCGCTCACTGTTGTTCTGCTGGTTAGAGACATCCCACGTGTGTGAGTGCTTTAATTTGAATTCCTTGTAAAACCAATGCACATCAGCCAATACAGAATGAACCATCAATTTCTAGAAGCACAATGACCATTTAAAAAAATAAAAGAAGCCATGGTGATCCCCATCTACAATAAAAAAGAGGCCTGCATGTTAATGGGGTGCAGATCAGCTCAATTATCCAACCGAAGCAGTGTATACAGCATTGTGGGGCCTATGTAGGCCCACCTTTGGTTAAATCAACAAGGAACGAAGGCTTACGAATGTTTGGACTATCCATTTTGTAGGTTTCTCAAAAACATGCCTTCTAAAATAAATAAAGAAATCAATTCTACAAGAAATCAATTCTTGGGTCCCACTTATCAACTGGCTACTGTGACGAAAGTTGAGAACCTCCTTCTTGGTGGAAGATGTTCACTTTATTATTATTATTATTAATGACGTTCACCTTCAACATGATTTATACCAGAATGTAAAGTAATGGAACTTACCATGGGAATACTGAATCAATCACTACTGACCTGGGCCTTCTGATTTGGTGTCAAGTTGCCTAGTCTCTTCTGTTGCACACATGAGATGGATATGAGAATCTGAAAAACTGCAATCAATAAACTAACAATTGAAATGAATTTTACCTCTGAAACCATTTCCAGGGGAATCTGGGAAGTCACCTGGATCTGTTTGAAGGATGGAGGGAATTGAAAATTCTGAATACGATTGAAGAGGAGGCGGATGCTCACCAAAACTCTGAGGAAAGCTAGCTGTAAAATCAGAAAGACTGAACATGCGAGGAATACGGCCTAAGAACGCAAGATCAGCATCCAGGGGTGATTCAAACAAGGGTTGTGAGCTCGACTCTGCACTACTGAAAGATGTGACAGGTGCCTCAACCGTTGGGTGTGAATCCAGTATGTTGCCATCGCCATCAATTGTAAAAACAGGACAGCTTGAAGGCCTGGGTTCTGATTTCATTGCAGTCTCATTCACTCCTTGTAGCATGTCCATTCTCATGTTCTGAGCTGAGAGGAATGTTGGATAGTGATGTATTGTCCCTGAATGAGACATGCCATCAGATATATCCATGCTTTGATGCACTGATGGCCCAGCATTTATGACAGCAGTTGAAGGGTGCATTGTGTGGTGCATGTTATCTGATCCAGCAGGAGTTACTGTATGCTCCATAACATAGCAGGATGGAGTTTGCTGCACTATATTTGACAGGCATTGCATAAGATTTTATGATTGAGGACATTCAATGCCAAAGTCATGTCATGTCTAGATAAAACTAAAGCATATTTGACCCATTCACAAGATGAAAAGCACAGATGCTATGCTACATGAAACAAATAGCCATCCAAAGGTGGCAACCACATTTAAGGGACTGTTTCAGGGATCAAAAGAGTTCAAGCAGATTTCGGAACTGCATCCATGGAGACCACGAGTACACCTTCCATAGTTCACACATACTAAATTGACTTTATAGTTCATAGAATTAAGGTAGTGACATGTTCTGGTACAAGAATGCGATGGCCTTTTGCTCTAGGGCATGTTTGCTTTGGCTTCTTAAAACTCAAAACTCCTAAGTGCTTTCCCAAAAGCAGTTTCTTGACAGCTACTTCTTTTATTTATTTATTTATTGAATAATAACAAGAACATTATATTAATTAGAAGATGAACATACAGAGCCACAAAGGCAAAACAATGATATAAGAGCCTTCTACCCACGAAAAGAAAAAAAACAACCCTCACACAGTGTAAGCAATCAACAGGTATTTCTTTAAAGCAACTTTTTAGAAGAAAAGATTGTTTGGTCAGTGCGAATTTTATGTATGCTTTTTAACAACAAGAACACCAAAGATTGTTTGGTTATGATAAAAAAGAAGAAGCTTTTAGCATATTATAACTAAATAATATATTAAAAATTTACTAATAGAAAATAATTACACAATATATAAAACCCATAGGTATTAAATGGCCTCACGTAAAATTCTCTATCCCATATGTTATGTGGCATCACTGCTATTATCTCATGAAAAAATGGGATGAGTCAAAGCTTGCAGCATTTGGTTCTCCATGTTCAAGCATATAAATCTATTAGCAGAGCTCATCTACAAAATCCAAATCACTTGAATTTGAAATTGAGAACTTTTGTACTGCTTCTAGGAGAAATTCCACTCCAATAAAAGTTTGGTCAATCATTAGATTTATCACATGTAAAACACTATCATTTTACTCTAATTTGTGTATTTTAATCACTTTTAGCAATTAATCAATCTGATGACTAGACTAACTTGCATTGATATGAAATATAACTCAGCACCACTACACATGATGATCTTAATCTTGAGCGGTTTAGATTTTATAGGTAGACCCCATGGAAAGAAAAGAAAAGGGGGAAATTCAAACTTCCCGTCAGACTTTTGCTCACTTAATGCAAAGTGAACAAGTGCCTTTTGAAAGCTAAGTCGGTCAAGGTTTGCTTTAAATTTGACTTTTACTTCTTAAATCCCTTTTAAAAATCTAACAACCAAATGAGCTTTTAAGGGCTTTTCAAAGCTAAAAGCTCAAAAAACAATTTCAGGAAGTGAACCAAACACATCCTCATGTTATGACCTCTTCGTATGTAGTAATATGTGATGGGCCCAAACCGCTCTGAAGATGGGTGAGGCCTTATAACAATGTTACAACTTCAAGCAAAAAAACCAGTGCATGCCCCATCTAATCAAATGGGCAATACAGTCAATGAAGAAGATGCAGTCATCAGGCAAAGCAAATGGACCAAACATGGGAGATTTAGTTGATGGCTTCTATTTCTGCTAATGTTTGCTAGTTATCCTTCATCGATAGTTGCACTTGAACTACTTGGATCTAACTTCTAAATCCCAAGAGAAACTTCTTTTATATTTATAAGATGGTATTTACAATGTGTGTAATTATTAAAACCTTAGGTCTGAAAACTGTGGAGAATATTTAGTACATTGAAAATAGTTGCAAGAGAACTTTATATATTCTTTTATTACTTATCTGTACAATAATTAGTGGGAGACCAAGGATTTTCATTTGAGGGGGGCGGATGATGGCCATAATGTTATTTTCTTCTTTATTTTGACGTTTGAGGGGGAAGAGAGCTTATTTTTTTATGAGGCATGGGCCGTCAGGTCCATAGGCCCTTTCACGCCTTTTCTAGGTCTGCCCCTGCATACACTGAACACTCCACAACATAATGAAATAGTTGCAGGGAAGGACATGCATCCCCTTTAGATTGATTGGGTCCTTTCATTCGAGATTAACTTTACTGTATGTTTTAGATTCTCAAACATTCATTCTTGAGTAGCTTTTCTATGTTTTGCATTAAAAAAAAAATACAATTCTAGTTTTCCAGCCATATGCTCCTCTTGTTTCCTTCTCTTTTCTTTTTTCTTTTTTTGACCTTAAGGGTTTTCTCCTGTTTTTTTTGCCCATGTTCAAAAGCCTCATGAAATCAGGTTGAATGCTAAAGTTATAAAGTGTGATTTGCATCCAAGGATGCAATGCATATGAAACAAGAATACAAGAAAATTTACAGCAACAGATGTGTACTTTCTGAAAATATTCCTCAATTCTCCCCAATAGCTTATGTTGTTGATGTGGTTAACACTCTCCTCCAATAGGTCACCTGATGCAGTATAATGCACTAATGGGTAATCTAGATAGTTCTCCATGCTATGATACCCATTAACTAATGGTACCTTGATATTAAAGCATGTATTAATTGTCTGAGCGGGGTCCAAATCTAGTAAATCATCTATCACAGGTTAGTGAACTCCTGATCGATTGTTAAGTGAAAGGGTAAAACACAACAAGTGTGTGTGCGTATCTATATTGAATGGAAACACAAGAAGTATATTTACAACCTAATATTAGAGTAGAAGCTAGGGTCGGCTCGAGACAATTTGAGGCCTAAAGCAATAATCCTAAATGAGGCCTTTTCTATTTTTTAATATTATTATAAATATTCTATTTAAAATCTATTTTTCTCATTTTTTGTGATGCAAAATTACTAAATCAAGGTCATGTTCAGCACAAGAAACCATAAACCACAGTCCATCCCATTATCATTAAGCTCCATATACAAAGCAACAACATCCATCTTCGTCATCAAATTACAAGATACTACTACAAACAAACACCATAGCAGAGAGAAGTCGGAAAAAAAAAAAATAGAGAAATAAATATAGAGACAAAGAAGTGGAAATGCAGAACTAATCCATGGTAATAATAGCAAAATCTGCAGATTAGATTGAGAGATCTAGACACGTACCAACTACCAGAAAAACTCTTGCACTAAGAACAATAGACCAGAGAGGAGCGACAATAACATGCACACTAGTATAGTTTTTTTTTTTTTTTTTTTGGGTAAAAGGGTGGGTGTCGATGAAGAAGAAAGTTCGTTTCGAAGAGGCATGTGAAACGTTTGATGGGAGTGTTTTTTTTTCTCCTTGAAACTGGCTGCTCACAACTAATTACGGGGCCTTATTTTTTGGGGAGAAACAAAATCACGGCAGTTTCTTTTTTTGGAATTTGAAAAGATGCCAACTTCTTTAATTATGGCCTTATTTTTTGAGATTCAAATAAAGATGTTAGTTGCTTTTTTGGGGCCTTATTTTTAGGGGGCCTAAAGCAAGGGCTTTTCTTGCCTTATGCTAAAGCCGGCCCTGGCAGAAGCTCCGTGGGGTTTGTAAAGACAAGTTCACTATGAAAGAAAAATAATTGCAAACTCATTTTCATTAATATGAAAAGTATATTTACAATTTAGACAGCATTTCTCCCTTTTTCCTAAAATAAAATAAAGGGGCACAAAAGTTCAGAACTAGAAAACAGTGCTTAATATTATGATATAGGCTTGATTCTAGTCCTTGACATGCTTTGACCCTCATGGTTCAGGTATTTTCTTTGCTTTGGCAACACTTCCTTGCTAACTTTACTTCAAGTAGAAAATTTTGGAGAAAATTGAGTGTGATTGCAATTAGATCATTTTCTCTTCCACTTGGAAAAAAAAAAATCAAAGGCTTTTATAGGAAAATACTAGCGGACTATCCTGGCGAACTGAGAGTCCCGTGGCTGATGATCCTGTTAAAGACCATGTTGTTAACTGCTCGACAATCACCTTGCTAATTTTTACCTTTATGAGTTGGCTAGCTAACTGTGTTATTAGGTGGCTAACAATCCCCTGGATGATTGTAGGCTTACTGATGGTTCGCTAGCAAATGCTAGCTAACAATGTTATTACGTTGGGAGCCTAACACTCCCCTGGATGATTATTGGCTTACTTAAGGTTCGGTAGCTAACCATGTTGTTAGCTGCCTAACAATCTCCGAGCTCTTAGTTTCTTACCCAAAAAAATAAAAAAAGAAGTCCCCGAGCAGAACATGTAGTCGGCTTGTTGGCAGTTCACTAGCTCACTATGTTTAGGCAGACATTAAACTATCTGACAGTCTTCTACCTAGCCTTGAATTTGAGGCCCAAAAATGCAAGGGGACAGAAGAGAAAGTGGAATTTTTTATGGGTCAATTTTATTTAATGAGTTGTCATTAGTATAGTTTCTAATTTTATTTACTTTCCTAGTTTGATTAGGATTCTTAGACCCTAAGATTTCTTTTTCCTATTTATATGATATGGCATTGTAGAGATTACATCTCAGAGTTTTGAAGATAAATAGAATTGTGGGATTTGTTCTGTGAGAGTTACTGCGGAGACATTATTGTGCTTCGGCACTTTTCTGAGAGAGAGAGAGACTGAGAGAGAGAGAGAGAGAGAGAGAGAGAGAGAGAGAGAGAGATTGGGGGTGCAGGGCACTAACAACAATGTGTACATTTTTTCAAGGAAAAGCGGCATTGAAAAAAGACGTGCATGTTTGAGAAGAATTTAGGAGACTGAGTTGCTATCTTGCTAAGGGAGTTATGAGGAGTTAGTTGTATCATTATCTTTTCAAGCTGAACATGCTTCATATTTATGATCTACCTTGTGGGCACATTAATTATACAAGTAATTATAGTAATTGCACCATGGGCTATTCACAGTGCTTTTTCAATTTTGTTATAAAGACAGTTGTTAGTCTCAGCAAATGACAACATTACTCATCTGCGCTCTCCTCTTCCTCCTCAAACCCCAGTTTTTTCACTTCTCCTCTAAACTCGAATTCAATCAATGATAAAAGAGATACATCAAAAACATGTATAGAAGCCTTTACTCTTTATGATTGAGTCTCTTCTTTCCCCACCCAACCCCAACCAGAAAAAGAAAAAGAAAAAGAAAAAGAAAAAAAGAGAGGTTTTGGTTTATTAACATGGGTCCTTCATGTTAACCCTTGGTTAACCTAGGCTACATTGATGTGATGTTTTTGTTTTTTTTTAAGAGAGAGAACTTCTAATTAACAAAAGAGTAGCAATAAGGATTAGTAAGTATTAAAACTATAATAGAGTAGCCATACATGGGAAGGTACTAGATCCATCAGAAATAGGTAAAGAAGCAGCTCCATCTGGGTGTGTCTTCAGCGTTAGCTCAACTTGTTTCTCAAGCAACTTATTGAAGCATTCAATCTGGTGCTTCAACATCAGTCTTAAGTGGTAGGCCTTGAAAAAATCTTGATTCTCTTGTTCCAGCTTTTGCCAAACTAAAAACAAGTACGAAGAATAAAGATGATGAACATAACTGCAGAAAATGCCTCAAAATAAAACAAAGAGGCTTCTACATAAAAGGATTTACAGGGAAAATACTTAATCCTGCTTGTGAAAGGCAAGAATTTCTCAAGTGCTTATTTCTCGTGTCCTTGTAAACTGTGATACAAATAGATGGAATGATGAAATTCATTTATATTCAAGCCTGTTCAAATCTTAAGGGGCTGGAGTATGGACATATGCATGCATGAGAGGAAAATATAAAAGAGGAAAGAGTTGCAACCATCTACCATGAACATTGGTGTGGATGTACAAGCTCATTCAGGGTACCACATGAAACAATTTAGTAATATATTTATAAGAGTATGGTATTTAATTTGAATTATAGAATTGATCTTGCAAGATTTAGAAGTTGCCTATTCTATTTGGCCAGGGATCTCATATTGGTAGATGCAGATTAACAACAGTACAAGTGTACAACCACTGACACCGGATTTTCACTGAAATTTAAGACGTGCTCAATCAAACTTCCATTGATGATTTCTGATATTCAGCAGGAAATTCTCTTGCAGAGGTTGTGTCTCCAAATTGGTTTCTGTTATCCTTGCCTTTGAATTTTAGCTAGATACTAGGCTTCTTGTTGACCATGTGCATCCTGAGTCCTGAAGAGTCGATTCTGTATTGCTTCGTATTACATATTTGAGAATACACTACAAGGGCCAATAATGACTAATGATGGCAGTGATGGTTGGTTTCACTATAATTGCCATCAACTTGTTTAATAATTTTTTTCTTCCTCATATTTTCTAGTTATTTCTTTGCCCTTGGTGGGAGAAAGAAAACTGATAATAAAATATCTTAATGCTGACATTCACAAAATAGAAACGCATTTCTGACGCAAGCCCTATAGGAAGCCTTGATAAAGGTTGAATAACGTGCCGAAAAATGTAATACGTCTGTTACAGACTTCCGCAAAGGGAGCAGAAAATCCTCATAAGAAAAAGAAAATTATATTATACTTTATCCTCTCCATTGCTTTGCATGCCCATATATATATATATATATATATATATATAGAGGGGAACGCTAGGTGATGCCCAGGCGTTTTTAAAAGAGGAACGCCCCTTCCTTTTAACCAATCAAATAGGAATGAGTTGTATTTGCATTGATTGTGGATATCTGCATTGATTGTGGTGATCTGGAAAAAGAGGAAAGCAAATGGCTTAAATGGCTCCTAATTTTTCCCTCTCCCTCCGTCTCTCAAAAGGGCTAACGAATTGCTCCTACTTTTTCTCCATATGGCCCCTATTTTTCTCACAACAAATGCACGAGATTAACACTAAAACTCTTAAATTTTATCTCTAAAAAACTGCCACCGAGAAGAGTACAAATGAACAATGTGATTGTCATATAAGGTTTGAGATTTGAATTGATCATAGTTGGGCCCCACCATAGATAACAAAAATGAGGTTTTTTTTTTTTAAATGAGGCTGCTTCTTGTGTTTTAAATGGTGGAGATTTACCCCAAAAAACCCTGTGGAGAGAGATGGGAAGACAGGGCAAGAAGAAGCAACTTAAGAAAATGACCGGAAGATTGGGGAAGAAGAAGCCTTGTGAATGAGAAGATGGGATATCATAAACAGCAGCATCAAATGTGAAGATGGGAAGAAGAAGAAACTGGGATGTGAAATGCCAGGTTTGGAATTTATGGCTTAAACGGCTCATTACATTGTTCTCGGCTCCTACTCTTTTTTATTGTATTAAATGTCAGCTGATGTGGCATTAGTCAATTGGATTAGTGAAAGAGGGCAAAAACGCCCCTTTCCAAATGGGCATTTTGGAGAATTTCCCATATATGTATATGAATTTTAGAAGAGTCGGGCGTTTTTGCCCTTTTCTTGCATCCAGTGAAAGCAAGCCACATGTGGCAGCATATTAAAACCATTCTACCAGCTTTTATTAGCACACCTTTTAGGAAAGTGTGTAGGAGAGGAAATAGGATATAAGGCTATAAACTATGAGACTTGTTTTTGAAAGAGAGATATATTCTCTAGAGCTTGGACGTACATATGCTAAAGTCCTATTTGAATGAAACTCTAGTAGGGGCCCATATAAGTTGAGAGCATTTATTTTGATTGGATTGGATTTTTTTATAAGTGGGCCCCATAACAACCTTCCAAATCGCCATATGTAATGATCATTTTTAGTTTCATAAGAGGTCCCACTGTAGAATATGATTTACATGTGGTGAGTGAGTGTTGAGGGCCTTCTCTTTTATGGCCAAATATGTAATGATCTTTTTTTATTTTCACAAATGCCCCCCACTAAAAAGTATTGACTTACATGTGATGAATGGGTGTTGGGGGCCCCTCATGAAAAATCACAACTTTGGTTGGACAAAATCAGACCGCCCCTAGTAAAAAGAAGTGATGATGATTTCAAGCGGTTTGGGTCAGTGGTGGGCCCTATTGATAGATTCAATGGGCTATCCTCTGAGAACTAAGCCCTACTAACAACTTGGTGTGACCATGAGGTCAACATATTTAATCTAAACCTTCTAGCTTGCGGGCCACACCTTTTTCATAACAACAGTATTCAATGCCACAACACGTTAGTGGAAACCATTTGGAGAAAAGCAAGAGCCATCAAGAGAAAAAATAGGACTTATACTTTATCCTTCACTGTTTCATCCAATCCACAATCGCCAACTGTGTTTGGATTCTGGACTCTATCCTTTTGGAGAGAGAGAAATTTGGAGCCATTCAAGCCATTTAGTTTCATTGTTTTTGGTATGACAACCCATTCAATGCAAGTAAATGCCCGTTCTCTTCTCATTGGTAAAACTCCCGAGGCGTTTTTCTTTTCAAAATGCCCGGGCGCTTTGTAGCGCTCCCCATATATATATTTATGGAGAATATTCATGTGCATCCATCCCTTACCATTGGGGGAGGGACACTTCCATAATTGGAAATTTTCATGTGCAAAAGAAGAAAAGTCATATATGGTCATATGCATAAAAGGAATATTCATGTGTAAAGAGGGAAAGCCATGTAAGTGTTGACATTTTGAGAGATGGCAGACCAACAATGATGTTTTAATGCTTTTTCAATCCTCCTCTTAGGGACGACCATCCTTTCATTATAAAGGGATTGAAATCCCTGATTACAAGTAATTGTATACTAAAGATGGATTGAAATCCCTGATTACAAGTAAATGTATCCTAAAGATCTGATTTACAAACTAATTATGCACAAGTGTCTTTTGACTAAGTATTTCCAAATTGGGCCCAAATTGGGCCTGGGCTTGGATTGACACCCCCCCTCAAATTGATGCTGTGGGAGGGAGATGAACGAAGCAAACACAACCAAAGGTATGTAAGTGATCAAACACAGGATGATGACCAAATAATTTAAAATGAGGCGTTAAATGACCAATGGTATGTGATGGAAGACGGTTTAAGAGATAGACCGCCGTGGTGACGGCTTCGGTCCAAAAACGAGTTGGAACAGAGGATTCAATCAGAAGAGTTCGAGTTACATCAAGAAGATGTCTGTTTTTCCGTTCCGCGACTCCATGTTGTTGTGGAGTATACGAACAGGTACGTTGAGAAATGATTCCTTTATTGTTTAAAAAAGATTGAAAATCCTTGGAAACATATTCCCCCCCTGAGTCTGAGCGCAAAGTTTTAATGCATGTAGAGAATTGATTTTCAACATAGTGAACAAAAAATTTAAATGCATTAAAAACATCAGACTTCGAATGTAATAAATAAAGCCAAGTAAATCTGCTGTAGTCATCAATGAATGTTACAAAGTACTTGAAATGACTATGAGAAAGGGTTCCACATGTCACGAGCAGTTTTGCAGGGTTTGAGGTTGAGAATGAAATGAGACTCAACAGAGCCCAGCAACCAAGTCTTAATTTTAGCATCCTTTGGCTTCCAAGCTAAAATTTTTTTATCATCATCCGCAGGTTGAGGCTCAGACCCATCAATATGTGTCCACAGTTCTTTTCCTTCCAAGTAAATTTGAAATTGGAAGGCCCATGAGGTATAATTAGTTCCATCAAATCGAATCAGGGAGATTTCATGTTTGTCCATGACGAAAGAGTAGTAAGAAGCACACACAAGGTGAATAACACAATCAGATAGCAACCAGCAGCCCACCACAGGACAGAAACCAGAATAGTAGATAAAGAAGAAGAAAGAAAACAGCAATCTGTAGTTAGAAACCTCAGCAATCTAGTAGCAAACACCAAAAATAGCAGGACGTAACAGCAGCATGCAATAGAAGTCACCAGAAGTCGTCAGCAGCATCAACCGCAAGCAACCACAGTACAGGGAGTGAAAGTCGTCCCTGTCGTCAGTGTGTAGATGCACACGTGGGCCCCACTAGATGATCTTGGCACAGATCAGAGTGTGGGGATGGAATGAGAGAAGTTTTATACAACTTCTGGCACTGGTCGTATGAAGATCAAATCCAGATCCAGGATTTTGGACAGCCGAGATGAAAACTATTGAAAAAGAATGAATATTCACAAAAATTGGTAGAAGACCGACCTCTGATGATCAATAAATCATGAAAAAATCGTCATAAATCCAAGAAACTCCAGGCGACCAAGATGGTTGTCTTCTGCTGATGAGGTTGTGATGATCACAGGTGGGCCACGTCTGATCTGAGATGATCAGGGATGATCCGGCTGAAGAGAAAGATCATATACTGGCTTCCAATGTTTGGAAGATGATTTAGGAGAAGATCACAGATCACAGATGATCGATCTAGCTCTGATACCATGACATTTTGAGAGATGGCAGACCAACAATGATGTTTTAATGCTTTTTCAATCCTCCTCTTAGGGACGACCATCCTTTCATTATAAAGGGATTGAAATCCCTGATTACAAGTAATTGTATACTAAAGATGGATTGAAATCCCTGATTACAAGTAAATGTATCCTAAAGATCTGATTTACAAACTAATTATGCACAAGTGTCTTTTGACTAAGTATTTCCAAATTGGGCCCAAATTGGGCCTGGGCTTGGATTGACAAGTGTCCCTCACCCTATGATGAGGGATGGATGCACATGAATGTCCCCCATATATATATATATATAATCAAAAGTTTTTAGGTGAATATAGGAAACTATATCCTAATCTAGCCAAATTTCTAACCAAGGGTCCTAATAACAAATCATCAGAAAGAAACAAATAAATAACAACATTCTAAAGAATAAAGGAATTGTCCTCTTTTGGGCTCTAAATTTGGATCATGGGCTTGGCTAGTTCAGTCACTTAATTTGCATAGAGCACGACCTCAAGCTGATATCCTATTTGCATTTCCACTATAGACGTGTTGTACTTGGAATGATTCCACCAAAGCATCTGAATCTGAACCTCTCTTTGGTGGTTCCGACTTCCTAGGATACAGTGTGAACTCCTTTACATTTTTAAGAAATGTGTATGCATTATCCTGCATTTGATGAATTCCAACCTTATCGTACATCCACAATCTTCCAAGTAGGTCATCCCCAGGATCCATCAGTGCTGCATGGCACCATACTTTGTCCTTGTAGTAGTCACCTATGGAAAATTGGCTTGACCTCTATGTCGAATTTGAGTTTAGTCGCCTTTAATCAATCATCAAACAAAACAAGGTCGAGGGTGTTTGAGCACCATTAGCGATAGGCGATCCAAAAGCTTGTCACACTATTGTCTGAGCTTCCACCATCATACAGATCTGTCATTTACATGGCATAGAGCAGGGAATGTTATATTGTAACCATCTCTTCTCATTAGTTGGTGGTGAACCATTAGTTGGCCTACGTTGAGTTTGGCGGCTAACTGATCTTATCCCCTTTTCAATTCATCCATTTGTTGTGTCAGATCTTAGATTGACTCACTTATTTGCTCCAGGGTTAAAATTGTTGTCCCACTGGTTTCTTTGTATGCACCTCCCTCCCTCCCTCCCTCCCTCCCATATAATCCATAGCAAATAACTAAAAATAGAAAAGGACGAACTTACTGTGATGATCTCTCAGGAGTGTACAGGTGAAAACAGAGTACATCCAAGTATGGCAACTCCAAAATATGAGAGTGAATATGAATGAATCTTCGACGTCAGTCAAACACGGCGGTAGACAAACTGATGTCAGTGGTGACATCTACGCTTCTACTTTTGGACGCTTTTGAATGGGGCTCTAGGTCGGGTCGGATCTATCCATTTACTGGCTAGACCTAATGAGGTGCCTTGTAGCTGGGTTTGTGGTGGGTCCTTCAAATGTGCCTGAGACCTGTGACCTAGTCTAGTTTGGCCCCATAGAGACAGGGTGATGTTGTGCTTCATGAGGAGCTATAGCAATCCCTATGTTAAAAATTGATAAATGAAGAAGTACAAAAATATTATTATTATTATTATATTGATATGAACAATAGTAAGAGATAAGAGGAGATAAATTACCAAGTTCTGTAAAGCCAGGATCTATTTCTGCCTGAACCAAAAGGGTCCCAACAACTTCCTCCTGGTTCATGTATGATCGAAGGCATCGCTCTATAAGATTTTGAACCTGTAATGAGGAAATGGATGCATAAAAATCTTCCCAGGATGGATAGAAAATGGTTTACATCCATTAGCAAAAAAATAAAAAGATGAGACATAAAGGAACTAATAGCATGTTTGTGGAGACTTCCCAATGAAGTTACCTATAAATACATAATAAAATCATCACAAAGCATGACCAGAAATCATGGAGCTAGAAAATATGCACATAAAAGTTTACACATTCCACACTTCTCATTAAAGTTATCTATTTCACTAGGCACTTCTCATCAAGACATTATCAGTATTTAAGAACTACTATTATAATCTGACATCTATTTCATGGACATTTCTTTTACCGGAAATATGACTAACACCCGCAACTTCATGTTTGCAACAATGAGCACATTCTTGTTTTCACTTCCCTTCACATCTTTGATTTAGCTATTTGGCATCTCATTTCTTTTAGGGTGACCTCTGCCCAAATGTCAGTTAATTTTCAGCCTTACTAATTCTCATTTATATAAGTAGATACACCTAAGGAAAAAGAAAAAAATTACAGAAAGAGAGATTATTCACTAGCCAGGCATCCATCTCATTGCACAAGTTAAAGATATTTAAGTGTCTCCCTTCAAACCATGTTACATGAATGCATTGGAATAAGCCACATACCCATGTCAAATACACATCTATCTGGTGCTAGGTTAAACATTGCTTTCCAATAGACAAAATATTATTATGTCATTTCTTCTTTGGGACTCTAAGATAGATATTGATATGATTATTAGCACTCCTGGAGCATGAAATGGCTTGGCTTATGGGGCCCACTTGGCCTACCCTATGATCAATCTAAAATCTCACATATTCAATATTTATATACCCATATGAATTAGCACTCACTGAAACTTTACCCTCATTTGAGTTTTTTCAAGCCCTTGGGTTGACCATGAGAATTTGGTAACCATCCCAATTTATTTGATAAGAAAGAAATGTATAAGTTTGAGGCCCTCAAAACACTACTATTACAGAAGGTTCCCCTTTTCACATAGCCATAGGCAATACGAGACCTATCAAACCTCAAACCCCCATGTGACTTCATGTTCCAGATGTGCCAGCAAGCTAGGTCGCTCCATGCTTAGGGATGCTTGGCCATTCCTAAACTCTCTCTCTCTCTCTCTCTCTCTCTCTCTCTCTCTCTCATGGAACTATGCAAGGAGGATTCTATTGGGGGGCCCCACACATCATATGAATGTGGGATGGAAAGATCCAATTGGGACCACCCCAAGTATCAAATTTCAAATTTCAGGTCATTATGATCATCCTAACTCCGTGATTCATGGCCCACAATTTTATTGATTTATATATATTTTTAGCCCTTAATCCAACGGTCCAATCTCTATGGATCGGTGCAAACCCATGGGATGGGATCCGGTGACATCTAGGGGGAGAAGAGGATTTTGGGTTTTTCTTTTATTTTATTTTTATTTTTGTGTGTGTGTGTTTGTGTGGGTGGGTGGGGGGGGGGGGGGGGGGGGGGCGGTGTGGTGTGGTGTTTGCCGGTGCCGGTTTGGTTTGGTTTGGTTTGGAAGCTCCAATTATGCGACCCATATGGTAAGCTACGTTCGAGGTGGATGCACAATCCAGTTATCAGGTGCAATTCGTGCACACCTCATGGACCACACACATGCACACCCTCCAATAGTCACTAAACCCCTGGGTTTGCACCCGTCCAAATGTAATGGACGGTTGGTTCAATTGTGCACCCATTTTTTAGGGTGAAAATTTATGGGTTGTGGATGACAGGGTTAAGATGATTAGATGGGGTTAATTTTTTGTACATAGGAGTGCCCCAACCAGATGTTTCAATTCCCCAGCCCCAGCCCCATGTGGGCCCCACAGCAAGGTGCGCATGGAAACTTCCATGCACACCTTACGTGGTAAGCACATGGTACTTGGGTGGGGTGGAGGGGGTCTGTATGGCGTAGAAGGCTCGAATCATCATCCTAAGTCCTAACCACTTAATCAACAGCTGACAAGTTTTCACCGTCCAAAACGAATACACAGTCGATCCAACTATCAAGTTTGTTTGGATGGGTGTCAAACGTAGGACCAAGGACTATCAGGGGGTCCTTGTTCCACTCGGATGGATCATAAGGTGGGCCCCACTAGGTGTCTAGGCATGCAGTGCTCACCTTATCGTGAGCACTGGTGCTCGGCGGAGGTTTCTCATATATATATATATATATATAAATGCACATCGTGCAAAGTGCACCCAAAGTGGGGCCCACCTTATGGTCCATCCGACTGGACTTCACACATCCCCTTAGTTTGCACCCATCTGAATGGCCTATACTGTTGGATCGACTGTACACCAATCCAAATGGACTGTACGCCGTTAAATTTGTGGGCCTTGTTGGGGCTAACTTTTTGCAAAGAGGAGAGGCCCAAGAGATCTTTTGATCCACCTCAGGTCCTAGTCCCAGGTGGAGCCCCATGTGGGCCCGACATTGAGGTGTGCACAGTCAGCTAGTGCGCGACTCCGCACTAGATGACTAGATGCGATCCAATATGCACTGTGATGTGGGGCCCACATAGGAGATGGGGCTAGGGGGATTGAAAGATCTGGTTGGGGCCTTTCAATGTACAAAATACGGAGCCCACTTGATCATCCTAACCCCTTGATCAACGGCCCACAAATTTGCATCGTTAAAAAATAATGTACTGATCCAACGGTCCAGTTCATTCTGTGGGTGCAAGCCCAAGGGTCCGGTGACTAGAGGGCATTCCTTGTGTGTGGTCCCTTTAGATGGCCACCAGTTGGGACCACAAAAAAAGGTATTCATATGATTAATATATATATATATATAGAGTACTGATCCAGTGTGTGACTCGCGCATTGGATCAATGTGCGCACCTCAACATGGGGACCACATGGGGCCCCATCTATGACTGGGAACAAGGGGGGGATCGAAAGATCTCCCTTGACCCTTCATCTATGCAAAAAATTAGCCCCATGCCCCACTTCTATCATCCCCATCTGGGTCCCACAAGTTTATCGGTGTACAGTCCATTTGGATGGGTGTGCAGTTGATCCAACGGTGTACAGTACATTGGATGGGTGCAAAGGTGGGCCATATGTGAAATTCAGGGTATGTGTGTGTGTGGTCCATTCGGATGGGCCTTGCACACCGGGCGCACCTGATAACTCCTCTCTCTCTCTCTCTCTCTCTCTCTCTCAGCACATGGGATTTTTTTTTTTTTTTTTGTGTGTACAATCCATAGTGGGGCTCATGGGATCACCCATCCAAATGGACCTCACACAGAGGAACAACTCCACCCCCCCCCCCCCCCCCCCCCCCCCCCCCCGCGCCCCCCCCCTTGTCCTCCTCTCTCCTCTTGAATTACACTGGTCACCTTTTTTTTTTTACACCCATCCGAATGGATTCCAGCGTTGGATCAATGAGTCAAATTTTTTAAGGGGTTAAACTTATGGGTAGGCGATAAATGGGTTAGCATGATCAAGTGGGCCCATAGAAAGGCTCGTTGATGAAAATGGCCTCATGGTTGTGAGAATTAGCACCTTATATGCCGCGGGCTTGGCTCTTGTATGCGCTGATTGTTTTTGAATGGAAGTTGTCCACTATCAAAGGAAGTGTCAAAGTTCCATGCATACACATGACATGGAGTTGACAAAGAGTAAGAAAAAAAAAAGGTTTTACAAATTGGACTCAAGGGACAACTCGATCACCCTAAAGTCGATTGACTTGGCCGAGTCACATGGGACTCCAAGAGTCAGGCCAAGCCGTGCCCAAGCTCCAACAACATTTAAGAATGTGAAAAATAGGAAAAAATTTAAGATTTGTTGTGATTCATTCATTAATAGTGAATTTAAGTTGTTATAGGTAACCAGATTTTATTTAATACAATTGGATGAATACAACCACCAAAATTTCAAATGCTTGGACCTTTTTTCAAAGAAAAAAAAGTGGTTTTGATATTCTGAAATCAATGCGAAATGTTCATAATAGCCTTCCATGACTTCTCCAATAAAAAAAAAGGAAATAGTGAAATAAGGCTCAGCAAGCATGTCCAAAAAAAGCTCATGTCTAGTAGTTTCAAGTACATACTACTTAAGGTAAATAGATCTAGATAAATGAGAAAGCTCAAGATCGAACCAAAGATATATCATTTCATTGAGCATCTGCCTTTTCAGCAATACTCAACAGAAAAGGATCTAGACCCACCTCCAATTTCACAATTGAAATCTCAGTTAGTAAGTAATGCCATAATTAAAACAAGAAAAATGCATGAATGTCAAGACATTAATATCAAAGAGCGCATGAACAAAAAAAATACAATGTAAGATCAAAACTGGCCAACAGAACACAAGGGAGAGACAAAGTCCAGGCAACTGAAGGGAGATACTGCATTAAAAAAAACACAAATTCAGAAGTTTTCTTACCAGTTGTATCTTTTGATGCAAGACCCTTCTAACCTCTCCACTAGACATTTCTTAGACTACAATTTGATTAGAATTCACGTGAAAACATAAACTTCAAATCCGGCTTTAACGCAAATTGGTATTGTCAATTATCTTGTCTCACAAGATGATGAGATCAATGCAATAAATTCTTTGGATTTTGCCTGTTGATAAATAATAAAGAAGATGTAAGCAGATGAAATGATGAATAGCCTAGTTATGTCAGAAAAAAATCACAAAATCAGGTGACTGAAAATTTTAATCGGGGTGGAAACAGAAGTATTAGCGAAAAGTTAGTTGCAAGTATTGGTTCACATCATATCATTAAGAAGCTGCTCAAGCTGCAAGCGCATCTGCAATAAATGAATCTACTCATAAAGTTCTAAACATAAACCAGTTAATAAGAAATCATGTGATAATGTATTATATTTCCCAAAAGGATAGGGAGGGATGCACCACATTTGTCTAGAAATTTGGCAAAAACCCTAATTGCAGTTCCAATGACAGTCCATTTAGGGCCATTTGATCGGTTGTGACAGGATAAAATCTCTAAACTCAAAAAGAGTAAAATATGGGGCATTTACACAAGTATGGCTAAAACTGAAATGTGTTCGCTATTTTGGCCAAGAATTTGGAAAAAAAAAAAAAAAAACATAATCACTTCTCCATTGTACCTCTGGGACCATGTTAATGACACGCCATCCATGTGGAAGGACGCAAACAAGGCCTTCTCGTTTTCGACGGTCCCAGTGGAAGTAGAAAATTTGTTTCCGCTCATAAAGGAATTCAAGCAGGCCACTCCAATCGAAGCGTGGAAAATCTATCTGAGCGTATCAGGGTTGGAACTTCCATCAACTTGTTAGCAAGTGTTTCAGCTAGCTTTTCCCATAGCCAATTGATCCTCTTTGTTCGTTGGAGGAAGTTGCAAGGTGAGACGTTCTAGAATTTGTTGGATCTAATCGAACCTTATGCTCATATAATCCCATGTTTTCCACATGCTTCTTCATTAGAATAACTTTTGTGCTTGATTTTTTTCCCTTCCTTGGTGTACCCTAGAAAGGTTGGCTCCGATGCCAATTGTTTGGCTCCAAGACCCTAACTCAACCACAAGAAAGAGGGCAAGGCCTTCCTCTTGGTTGTGCAAGTTTAAAGAAGATAATCATTTGATACCTTTCACTATCCTATTCCTTCATACTTGTAAGGCCAATATCCTCTCAAAATAGTAACATAGCTTGGGCTTATCAAGCCATAAATTCGCATTATTCCTCTTAACGTCTCTCTCCTTCCTAAAAGAGCAAGGAAATTGAAGACGCATGAAGTGGATGAGATAGGATTATGCATGGGAATTTGGGATATGCATGAGGCGGATGAGGATTATGCACGGGAGTTTGGGGTGTGCATGAGGAGGATGAGCTTGAAATCTAAATTGCTGGAAAACTGAAAGCCAATGTGCATGTGCATGGCTGGTTGCATGATTCAATGGACTGGGGCCAGGTCCTAAAATCTTTTTACATTAATCTCTTTCATTGAATAAAACAACCTTAAAGCTTCATCATAGATTTTATTTCTCATCTTACAAGACAAATATCTGTATTAGGTCTGGCTCTACCCTTGAATTCCAGACACAATACTCCGATCAATATCACTTGCAATATCTAAATACTGTTCAAGACATTTCTAACCATCATTATCTTTCATGGGCATCTAGCAGACATGAAAAAGACTACCCATCTATAATTTCCAAATCCCCCTAATCTACTACCATTGACAAGAAACCTGAGAAGCATTGACAAGAAAGAAAGAAACCCCAAGAACAGATGAGGACTATAAAAAACAAACCCCAACAAGATTTAATGAACCCAATTATCAACTCACATAATAGAATACAATCCCACAAAAACATATGGGAATGAATGATAAAACGCAAATCCCAACAAAGATTCAATAAACCCCAGTCATAAGTCGGATGATCAAACACAAATCCACATGAGAAAACATTAGAAAAGACATGATCAAGTAAACCCATATGAGAAAACACTAGAGAAGACATGATCATGTAAACCCATAAGAGATAAACATTAGAGAAGAAAGAAAATCATGTAAACAGAAGTAGTTTTCAAGGCGATCAGATGTAGAAAAGGATAAAACATATGAAGAGATTTACCAAAGCAGAGGGCGAGAGAGCGTTCTCAGGGTGGGGGAGAGAGACAGAGAGAGAGAGAGTGATGCGGTTTATTTAAAGGAGAGAAGCTGCGTGTCATGGCGGGGTCTCTCAATCGGGCCCTCCCAAAGAGGATACTCGGTTCGGACCTTAGAAAGCCCACAGAATGAGAGCTCTTCAATTTGATGGATGTGCTTTGTGTATGAGAAACTTTCACATTAGTCAGGAAAATTGTTTAAACTTTTAATACGGGGTAGCTCTTCTAAGTTCAAGCTTAAGATAAAATAAGCATAAGTATGTGATGGGGCCCACAAGGGAATGAGAAAGGGGGATTTCAAGGACTCCCGGGGATCCTCCTCTCTGCAAAAAATTAGATCATAATTTATATTATCTCCATATGGGCCAAAAATCTTAATGGCCAATAGTCCATTAGGATTGATATATAGTCGATCCAACGGTGCAATAAATTTGAATATAACCGAAAGTTGGTAGACATGTCGGGGGGTTATGTGTTTTGTCTATTTGAATGGACCAAAGGTGTGCCCCTACAAGCATGAGCTTACAAAATTTTCTCCTAAAGCTTAGGAGAGCCTTGCTCTTTTTATATTGCGTCTGTTTTTAATTTTCTTAACGAAATACATTTTTTTATGACAAAGGGAAAAAAATGTACTAATATTTTCCTCTGTAAATAAGGATTTTGGTTTTCTGTATGAAGTGTAAAAATATAGAATTTCACTCTCATGCAAATGAAAATCCACATATAGCGAAATTCTCTCATTTGTCCAATGGTTTTTTTGGCGAAAGTGAAAGGTTGCTTTCTCCGAAGCACAGTAAGTATGCGTTTAGTGCAGCAAGAATATCACAGAAAACGACACTTCTGTTAATAGTTCTTCTTCGTTAGTGCTAAAATCTAAGGACCCCTCCCCACACTTATGATAATAGCTCTTCTTCGTAAGTGCTAAAATCTAAGGACCCCCCCACCCCCCAAGATTTTTTTTTGGCTTCCAAATTTCTTATATCATGGCTGCTTAGCTGGGACAATACCCAATGGCTCCATATTTGTTTTTCAAATATAAATTACTAACATGCCCTTTTGTTTTTTTAGTCAGGCCCAATCCCAAGCCCGGCCCATTCTTCCAATTGTTTGGATAAAACACAATAAATTACAGGCACTCATTAATTGGGCCGGGTTTTGAGCAATTTTTTAATTTAATCCAATCCAGTCCCGATTACTAAATGGGACAGATAATACAACTAAGCCCGGCCCATTACTACCCCTGCTTGTTGGCATAAAATAGCAATTTTCCGAAGAAGTCATTGAATACAACAAACAAGCATGAAAATCCCAGAGTTTACACATGCCACATGACTCCTCTTTAAAAGAATTTGAAACGGCTTTCTTATTAAACCTTCTTCAGCATGCTTATCTAATAAACTAGATTTAGTTCCAACAATACCGCTCACAATCTCTTTCCAGAATTCTACTGAGAAATTTCTTTCCAAAGCCAGTCTTTCACAATGTGGGCCAAATTGTACTATGTTTAGAGTGGAGCCCACCACTAGGTTTGATGTATTAAGTGATTAAATAATAAAAAATGTGCTGTTCATTCTAAATGAATAACTAAACAATTACATAGGAAATTTTAAACAAATAACTAAGCAATTAAATTATAAAAAGCATGTTACCCATTTTATTTTAAAGTGGACAGAAAAAGAAAGTGACTGGTATTGTTGTTTCTTCTTGTTGATTGGATGCATGTACATGGAATTGGAATTAGTAAGGAGATGCACAGACCTTTTCTAACCACCTTTCGGTGGCTTTGTATTGTGTTTTTGCTTTCAGAGGTTCTGCTGGCAGATACAGAAAGGAATAAGAAATGGACCTTGATATGGACTGCTCAACTATGGTAATAGTTTTCCACAGGAGAAAGAAGTCATAGTGAAGCTACCCCAATATTAAGGGCTTCATCAATTGGCTTTTTGAGGTAGAGATTTTTATGATTATATGGAGAACTTATTACTTCTTGGTTATAAGTAAATAAGGATTCTACCACTATTTTCAGAACTGCAATGCACAAATCAATCTCTGAGATGCTGAAATCTAATAAAGCTCCTGCAATTCAATGGACACAAAATTTCTAGACCCTACCCCGGAACTTTCCATGGACAAGCCCTTTTCCTAGCCAATTTTTCCATGCTGTTATAGAATACTATACACATCATAATTATACAGGAAAACAACAAACTGATCTAAAACCTTCTACCATACTACTCAGTATGCTAGTCTAAACTGGACCATACTACACTTCTCTAGACTTCTCCTTACTCCTTCAGACCTATGGAGGTTCTTCATTATCATTCAAGGCTTCCTTCCTTCCAAGGAAGCCATCAATGTTGGGCATCTTGGGTTGGATATGGGTAGAGACGTTCACACACTTCCTCATAGCTATGTAGCATGTCTGTGGGACCTATCTGACTTCACCAGATATAGGGGCATCCATAATTAAGTAAAAAAGAGAGATTCACCCGCCGGTTGTTTCTGTTTAAAATGTAGTGCTAGGTGCTAATTTACAGTGGCATGTTTTTTCTTTTGAAGGTGCTTGAGAGAGCCAAAATTGCCTTTTTGTTTTGTCTTGGAAAATCAGAAATTTCAATTGTAATGAGTTATAAACGCTCCATTCCAGGCCTAGAACTTGCCCTGGGTACTATAAATAGGCACGGGGGGTTGTTTCCATAGCATACGAGAAATTGAGTGTTCTAGATGTAAAATTCCCCATTGTGGTTGAGCGAAGCAATTTTCTTCTCCCATCTGTCTCCTTTTGTTCTTAGTTGCAGGTCTTCCTTGGATTACTCCGATCTTTGGCGTGTAGTTTAGGGTGTCCATACTTTTTAAGAGTGCTAAAACTCT
This sequence comes from Persea americana, assembly GCA_029852735.1. NCBI lineage: Eukaryota > Viridiplantae > Streptophyta > Magnoliopsida > Laurales > Lauraceae > Persea > Persea americana. The sequence continues at coordinate 92,773,356 of CM056810.1, forward strand.
TTTCAGTTTCTAGGCAATCTATTTAAGACTTTGAAATGGAAAGTAAAATAAAAGGCAAAAATAGGCACTGCCTCTTCATTGGCTCATTCATAACTATTCCTTTCCAAGCCTTGGATGGCTAAAAACTTCCAATGGGCCTTTTCCTTTTCTACACATGAACCCATTTAACCTGATCCATCATACAAGTATAAGCTTCTGCAATCTCTCTCTCTCTCTCTCTCTCTCTCTCTCTCTCTCTCTCTCTCTCTCTCTCTCTCTCTCTCCCCCCAAGGATGTAAGAAGATGGCCCTTGCATGGTCACTAGGATGATATCTTCCAGATGATTGTCGTTAACTCTTTAATACCATATTATTTACAGGTTGCTTACAAGTGGCTTGCATCAACATCCCCAATGCCAGAACTAGACTTATCAACCACCTGCACATTGTACTGTTCATGTACCCTTGCTTGGTTCTCTGACCACCACTGTTCTGCTTGTTTCTCAGTGAAATGCTTCCGACTGCACAAATTCCAAAATAGGAATAAGAATAAAGCCCTGTGATTAACACATCAAATAGAATAGGTTGCACTTTTTCACTCATCTGTAAAATCCAAATTCTTTCCTATTTGATAACTTTAAGTTGCTATACAATACCTGAAGCGAACTCGCTTGAGAACTTTGATACCCCCAGGCAAACTTGCCAGTGTGATGTATACACCGGACTCAACATGCTCAACCAATTCACCCTCATTGTTAGGATCCACATCTGTCGTTTGGCTCCCATTCCTTGTTGCAGCTTCCATCAGGCTGGATTTATTGCGACTTGGACTCCAGTTGCTGATGCTGTTTTGTCCATTAGTCAGCTCTATTCTGTTCAACCCATTTGATACTCGTTCATGGCGATTCATTGTACTGCTCAGTTGGTTGAGAGGGGAAGTTAAGACATCACTAGAAGCAGGGCACGTGCTCACAGACACAAGGGAAGGAGGTTTGCTTTGAGCAGTTCCTATGGGTAGCTTTTCAGCCATGTCCTTCAACTTTTTCATTTAAACACCAAAACACAATGTCAGCAGCAAGAAGGCAAATACAAACAGATAAATGTGAAATTCTGGAATTTCCTACACTGCATCAACATTTCACCTACTTGATATAGAACATTGGTCCAAAGATAGCATAGTTACCATCTCAACAGAAAAAAAAAAAAAAAAAAAGGTTTAGAAAGATATGCAACCTAATATTTGAAAAATAAAAAAACAAATACGAGAAAGACTTATGCATTGACTGTTAGGGGAAGGTAGGATGAAAATTTGAAACAGCAAAGTTGAGGTTGTGAATAAAATAAAAACCAAGGAGAAAATATTAAAAGAATGGCCTAAGAATTGCTATACAGAATATCAAACTCCTCTACGGTGAAACCCTGCTTCATCATGGCAAATAACATATAGTTGTTCACCAAAAGAATGGAACTCAAGTCAAACCATCATAAAGCATGGCAGTGAACAAAAAAGTAAGTCAATTAGACAACCAACCATTATGGAAGTTGAGACTTGAGAGACAAGCCTAAAATAGTGGGACCTTCAACCTACCTAAAATTTGTGTTGGTCCTCAAATGCACAACCAGCTGGAAGGTCTAAAATATTGATTCTAATTATTGAACTAAAACCTCTCAAAATTCTATGGATCCCCACTATTGGACAACCAACTGGAAATTGTTGCTCAACCAATCATGTTTACTCGGATCCTACTTAGTAACATGTTACCAATGGATGTTTCCACATAAACTAGGCCAATAGAGAATGATCATACTTGGGCAGTAAGAGACTTGATCACTTCTTTTGCTGCTCGGCACTTTGCAGTCTCTTCCCCTGCTATGGTAATTGCCTCCCTCAGTTGTTTAGTTGCTTTTTCCAACTCAACTTCTTGAAATTGTGTTTTACGAGTGAGATTTTCAACCTACAAAATAAGGTTCACAAATCATCATGCATTATTTAAAACCCCAATCAGATTTTCATTCATGTGTGCTGCAAATTAGAACACCAACAAATGCTATGTTTTCTTTTGAAAGCAACAACAGTTTTCATTCCTAAGTAAAACCTGACAATCCCTTCCCCACCCTTGATCTTCTTTTTTTGGGAAAAAGTATACAGATCATGATCAATCATTTTAGATTTTGTTTATTAAAGTTTGACAATATAACTGAAAGTAAACTATATCATAGGCGTGAAGTTCAAATTTTGAATCAAGCATATACCATCATCATACACCAATACAAGAGACATAAATTCCTTCCAAATTCCAAGTAATAACTCTGCATCTTGGAAGTGAACTTTGTATCAAAATCTGTGAATGTCCACAACATTGATATCATCAACAATGAAATGAAAAAATCAGATCAGTTTACCAATAGTATTTTCCAGAATAAGTTCAATTTGTCGACCATAAAACAGCATGAGAAGTTGGCCAATGGCAAGCAGATAATGATGTACCTGTGCCCTTAATCGAAGAGCTTCTTGGCTCAGGCCATCATTTTTCCTTCTAACATCATTGACCACAGCTTTTGGAGAAGAGAGCCCACTCAAAGGCGGTGTAAATGTTGTAGAACGAGGTGGGCTGGGTCGTCTTGATATGGGGGACGTTGCTCGAGATATGATTCTTGATCCAGGAACAGAAGCTGAGAAAAACTTCTTAGATGACCCAAAAACTGGATGGAGGGATTTGGAAATGTTGGTGCGAGCCCATTTGGAGCTTCCATTTGGACTAGGTGAGGCACAGTTGCTATTGAATTCGAATTTCTTGTTTCGCTTGGAAGATCTGCGTTCTGCCTGTAGGAAGGATTCTGATGAAGACAATTTAGAGAGTTGCGTATGGGATCTAGGGTCCAAATCTTCAACTAATTCGCTGAAACACTTGTTCGTATTTCCTATTCTTTTCACTGCAAACTGAGCTGTTGAACCAGTCTCAATGGATTTCCTCAGCTTACTAAAGCAGCTATCACAAACACGATAAGGTTTGTTGGAGTCTGGTGCCATAGAACCCTTGAGAGACTTTTTACTGCTGCATGAATGACAGAAAGGAAGTTCACAGTTATAGCAATTGTGGCGCTTTCTTTTAAAATTAAATGGCAATTGGCACCCAGAACACAGAGATTGATCTGTACCAGACAGCCATTTGTGAAGGCAGATAGCTGCACTAAAATTTGAACCACAGGTGATACTTTTGACTTGTTTGTCTTTCAAAGCTACAACTAGTGCTGGGGAACTTCTATCATCAGTATCCCCATGACCTAATTGGCCATTTGTTCCCTTGCCCCAAGTGTACACTTCAGTTCTTGAAGTTAAAACTGCAGTGTGATATGCACCACATGAAATCTCCTCTACAAAATTCTTCAGGAGCTTTCCTTCAATGCGGATGGGAAGTTTACCTTCAGCCTGAGGATTTCCCAGTTGACCATGAACACTACTACCCATTGTATAGACGTGACCTGAGGTTGTTAGTGCGACTGTCAAGGTGTGACCACAGGCAACTTGACAAAAGTTGGGCTTGACAAGAGAAGCAACACCAGTAGGTACAAGTTTTCCCTCCTTGTCACCATGCCCAAGTTGACCTTTATCTCCATCTCCCCACGTAAACAGCTTTCCTGAAGAACAGTTATTGGATCTTGAAGTTCCAACCATGACTTCTACAACTGCAGCAGTATGCCAAACACCACAAGCAGCTCTCACAATGCGAAGTCCCTTGAGAGCTTCTACTTCCCTGGGAACTGACACACTTCTGCGATCTCCATGACCTAAGGCACCAAAATTTCCATCCCCAAAGGTAAACAGTTGTCCTGAAGAGGTTACAACAGCTGTATGCCAAGGTCCACAGGAAACAGATGATACATGCACACCCTCCAAAGGCCCAGTGACCCTCTTTGGGACCCAATGACTCACTTTGCTGTTATGACCAATGAGTCCAACATTGTATCCTGCACCACCCCATGTGTACAGATCTCCAGACAATGTTACAGCACATGTATGATAATCTCCACATGCTACAAGTTCAATATTCGTGCGGCCCAGAGAATTAATAAGCTTAGGCTGTGATACATCAATATCAACTCCATGGCCAAGCCTGCCTCCCCTTTCCTCCCCCCAGGAGAAGGTTTCTCCTTGCTTGGTGACTAAAGCAGCGTGTCTTCTACCACAAGCTATATTCTGTACATCAAGTACTACAGCAGATTCCATCGGCTTGGGCACTAGTGAATCCATTTTAACAGAAGCAGGACTTCCAAATCTATGAGGGCCACCACCAAGAATTCCATCCCCTATACCTTCCCCCCAAATGTATACATCTCCAAAAGCTCCACCATCATCATGAACTGAACCTTGATTTGATGAGCTTATTGCATTGGATAGACTTACCCGAAAAGCATCCATTGTAGTGCCTTTCATGTGCCCATTTGTGCTATGTGGCTCTCCTGATGAAAAGGAATGAATTGAACAACCGACAAAGGTGGGAGGAAAGAAAGCCTTGGAAGGCACCCAATATGAAAACTCGGAAGGAAAAAAATTATTAGACCATTCCTAGAAGGGATTTCATATGTGCTATGAACCCCAAGGGTACCTCCATTCTCAATGAACAAAACTTCAAAGAAACCAATTTTTGTAGGCAATGGATGAATGCAAAAGGCAAACTTCTTTGGGCATATTTAATGGAGTTATCTGTTTCAGATAAAACACTATCTCTTCTTGATTCTGTTCTCCATTTCTGATGCCGACCACGTGAAACCAATGCTTTTAAGCCAACAAACCAGACTTCATTTTCATCTTTATTGTTGCATATCTGATAAAGAGGAAAGATCACTAGATTATGAAAGATGTCATCAACCTTGAAGGGATGCTCAAAATGTTCTGAAACAGTCCAGGGGAAAATGTATTAGATTTGAAAGTAGATTTAAAAAAAGAGAAGTAATTGCAACAAAGGACTATTCGCAAGATCAAGTGACTTATCATTGTATATGAAAGAAATTACCAGTATTCATTCTCAGGCTGTGGATACTTCTGAAATTTTCCTGAGAAGTATGTAAAGTGATCAAAATAAATGTCCCATGTGAAAATTTAGATGACAGGCTGATGATATTAATAGGACATGCAGCAGTAGGGCATAGCATGTCAATTATCAGAAAATCATCTACATGGAAACCCAAGATGAGGCCAACAGAGATGTTGGGAAATATATAGAAGAGAGACTCATTTGTTAAGCAACCGTACTACATCACAATGCTCATGGACAAGCACCTGCAATTACTCTTGCAGTTGGCATCTTGGTATTTGCCTCAGCATTAAATTTTAGTGTTTAGAGAAGACTGGATCACTAAACATAAAAATCAGCTGCCAAAGTCTGTATATTGGGAAAGAATACAATCTCATTATGTCATTATCTTATGAACTAAAGGTGTATAGGAAAAGAATACAATCTCATTATGTCGTTATCTTATGAACAAACTTCTGTACAAGAAGCAACAACCATGAATAAGAAATGCAGTCTAGCAACACGCTGGAAGTAGAATTGAAATAAGACCTGAAAAACAGAGGCCATAGGCCGCAAGTCATTCTTAGGGATAACATTTGTGCAAATCAGAAGCATGTACATCAAAAGCTGCTGGAATTAATGGCACTATACTGTATTGTTCTAGAACACAGTATCCACTTTTTTGCATATGCATCATGAATGTCAACATGAAATTTCTTTACCCCCCATATTGAACATACTTCTGATCAGCCCACAGGCCAGTATATGGTTTTAAAAATCGGCAAACAGAGTTGACTTGGACTTGGCACCTATTGAGTCAATTCACCCCCAGCATCTCCTTCCGTCAAGTCATAGGGAATTGATCAAAACTAATTCCCCCACCCAGACAATTTTCTTGTTCCGAGTTAGATATTGGAGGATTCAGGGGTCCATTTGCACTGGTTTTTGAAGAACAAAATCACATTTTGTGGAAAACTGAAGTACTGAAAGATCAAAGGTATGTTTCATTCATTTAAAAAAATCAAAGGTGCCCACCTATTATTGCTTAAATTCATGGATCAGAATTGTGCCACATATTACTATACCATGTCCCGTAATTCCTCTGTGGGCATCCAAAACATTTCAATTCGATGCAAAAAGGTAGTAAATACAGCCAGTTCATTTCTAAAAGTTCTCTGCTCTACATCAACCATCTATCAATCTACAACGTGGATGTAAAGAAGAGTATGGCCAGATAATACCAACCCTTCATGTTTTAACACCTCAAAGTCTGTCAGTTCTACCAGCGCATTTTCATCATGATCAATCCAATGCTGTATAATAGTCCGGGTCAGTGCCAATTTACAGGAGCAGGCCTGTGTGGGAAGGTTTGAATTCATCATGGTGGGACCCATTGTACCAAAGGAGCAGGCATGGCTAATGAGTTCCTTTTAACATAAAAGGTCACAGAGGGAGGAAAAGGAAAAAACCCAATGCTGAGGTTTCCTTGAGCTACTCACAAACTACTCAAAATGACAGAGAATATCACATATTAGGAAGCTTTCAGTGCTAAACATGTTAGGAAATTTATAAATAAAGTTCATTCAGAAGAAACCCAAATAAGGAAATCAAAAAAGTTTACTTCTTGGAAGAAAGACAACATGATATCTTGAGCAATAAAGGACCATTACCTGCTCGACGTTCCTTTCAGCATTCTCACTCCTTGGAAGGTCCATCTCCATCATCTCCATTCTCAGCATTGACAACTAAAGATCGAAGCGTCCATTAAAATTCGAGAAAGCTCGACTTCGATGCCTCTGGTTATTAGTGAGTGAAAGCAGAAGGGCTTCCAATCTGCATGCATTTGCGGTCTATGATGGAGTTAATTGAGGTTTCAAAGAAGATGCAAAAGAGAGAGTAGTGTTTTAGTTTTTTTTGGTATAACGAAGAGAGAGTGGTGTTGGTTTTTGAGAGGAAGAGTTGTAGAAGGGAGAGAGAGAGAGAGAGAGAGAGAGAGAGAGTATCAGTTGAAATGACTGTGAGTGTGAGTGGGCGATGCAAATGATAGCGGGTCACTCCAAATTAGAAAAGTGTGAAAAAGGTGGGATTAGGAATAATTAGATGCAGGCGACCTAAGTCATGATTTTTGCATTGGGACCCACTTCTCAGTTCTGATCATGGTATATATATGCTTCTTTATAAAAAAAATCCTTTAAATCTTCTGGTTGATAGGTTGGCTACACATATCAGCAAACCTAAATGGCACAATAAATAGGAACCCTCCTGATAGTCATTGATCGCAGAATGGCACCCATCCGAAATGGTTGGATGGAGGGTTGAAAGTTTTAATTTTTTTTAATGTGAAACAATTAAAATTTGTGGACCATGGATAAAAGGTTTGGGACTTGATACCATGAATTTAATTAAAATGTTTATGTGCAAACTTTTTATGCAAAGTCATGATACAGGCCAGGACACTTCTAAGGGTAGCAAGGGCCTCCATTCCATAGTACATTGAATAACCTAACATTCCATAATACTATAGAATAACGCGACTTGCAAACTTCACTAGAAAATCTCAATGATATCGTGGAATGGGGGCAATTTAAAAAAAAGAAAGGAGGGAGGAAGCCCTTTGCCATCTTTATGAAGTATTTGGGTCCTCTACTTTTTTTTCCCTCAACTTTAAGGCTATGTTTTTACTTGTCTTTTTAGCTCCCTTTTATATGCTTAAAATGGAAATGGTCTTGCGTATCGATTTCAGGCCAGGTTTTTTTTTATAAAATATCAACCTCATTGTATCATTTTAACCATTTTATGGATGGCTCATTATCATTATTTACAAATCCTTCCCCAAATATGTTGGATTTACCAATGTCCTTAAGCACTCACACAAGCATCATAGAAGTCCTTAACCAGCGAGAGCAACAATTGAGGATTGATCTTGGTCATCCAAAGTTCCCCTATGGATGGTACAACATATAACGAACTGTTCGTGCACGTGCAGAGCCCTGTTTATGGATGGTCATTTCTTGTTGAGGTGGGTTCCACATCTTAGCGACTTTTTCTTATAAACTATAAAAATGAGCAATGGTTCATTATGGTTGGATGACTCAAAGTGTAAATACCATCAACTTTAGCTTAGCTGGTTAAAGACATGGATCCGTGAGAACACTACTTGATTTTTTAATATCCGAAGTACGAAAAAAACGTATAAACAAAAGTAAATGATGGGCTGAAAACTTAATAGTCCATTTTTCAACCGAACAGAAGTTTATAAATAAAAGCCTATAAGAGTCGAATAACACACTGAAAACTTATGATTATGTTAAATACGTTGTCATTGGATCCATTTGGTCTGAAAAAGTGTTGAGCTTTCTATAAGTTGTCAATTCATGTAGGGTTATGTTCCACTGATCTAAAGGTGTAAATCATCATGACCACTACCTACCAACAAGATGCCAGCCGAAAGTAATAGGAGATTTGAAAGAGTAAAAATCTTATTTTCTTCGGCCCTCTTCTGTTCTGATCACTATCCACAACTTTGTTTGGGATTTTGGCCTGACCAGCATGTGGCCACGTTGGGCGGGCTCAATTATTCAGCCTGACTCACCCAAGTTACTTGACTGGTTTACAGTTTAAGACGAGTTTAAGCAGCCTTGCAATCAAATTGGAAGTAAAGTTGTTGATTGTCCAACTGGGTTAAGTGGGCCTAGAATGGCATTAGGGTCTTTTTAGTTTTGCAATGGAGGCCCAATTCCAGACTGAGTTTAGATCCAGCTGAGAATGATGGGCTGGGCAGACCAGAAATATTGAACCTGCAGGTTGGTATTCTTCCCACAAACAAACCAAAATGGGGTAGCATGGGCTTGCCACGTCTGTAACCAAGACTGCCCCTGGCAGCTCTGTAGAGCTTCCTGAGCTAAAGGGCATTGAGTGAAGTGATCTGAACAAGAGCGGGCAATGTTTCAGAAGTGTCAATCTCCTGTTCTGAACATGCATTTGACTTGGTATATGAGACTACGGAGAAGTGAGAGTGGATGAGTTTGAATCTTGAGGATTTTACCGGAAAATTCCCGGTACGTGGACGTTGCACGAAAAGATTCCCCATAGTTGGAGCTTTACAAAAGGGTTCCTTCATCCGACGCTAGCGTCACTCGTCTGTGACTGCAGCGACATTAGCGTCGCTTCTCCTGTCCATTCTTCCCTTTCTCTTCTTCCTCCTCCTCCTCTTTTTCTTCTTCCCCCAGTCGCTGAGCTCCACCCTCGCTCACCTCCGTCACACACACACCCACACATCTGAGCCCCTTCTTCTCCTCCTTTCTTTTTCTTTCTTTCCCTTCTTCTTCCTCCCCTGTCTCCCTCCACAGCACCTGCACACACCTTCCATTGCCCGCACCCACATCACTACCCATCTCACGCCCCCCCGCCTTCTTCTTCCCTTCTTTTCTTTTTCTTTCTTTCTTTCTTCTTCTCCTCCCTCTCACAGCGCCCCCCCCCCCCCCCCCCCCCCCCCCCACTTTCTTCTTCCCCTCTTTTCTTTTTCTTTCTTTCTCTTCTTCCTCCTCCTCCTCCTCCTCCTCCTCTTCCTCCCCACCTGCGCATCACCCTGCGTCACTGCCCATCTCACCAGCGCCTCCCCCCCCACCCCACCCCACCCCCCTTCTTCAACTCCTCTTCTCCTTTTCTTTCTTTCTCTTCTTCCTCCTCTTTCTCTTCCTCCCCCCACCGCTGCACTCTCCCTGCACACGCTACACCCTCTATTCTCTTCCACCATATGCATCTCACCATATTACAATCGGAATCTGCATTCAAGCATTAGCCATACCTTGATCGCCTTCTGAAAGATTTGTTTGCTCTCATAAGAAAGGTGGAGCGACGCTAGCATCACCCCAGTTAGAGACGAGCGATGTTAGCGTTGCTCTAATCAAAGTAAGAAAAAAAAACGAAAATGAAATGACGGAATCCTTTCGTAAGGCCCCAACTATGAAGAACCTTTTCGTGCAACGTCCACGTACTGAAAACTTTCCGGTAAAATCCTCTTGAATCTTTTTCAAAAGAAAAAAAAAAAAAAAAGAAGAAGAGAGAGGAAAGAAGCCGTCAACCATTGTACATAGGTACATGTGCTGAAATATTCAGACGAGATCCGTCGACACTGTCCTCATTCTTGATTCACCCTATTTTCAGCGCCACCTGGAACTAATCAAACAGTGGAATCCAACCACTACCCACCCTCTGTCAGATTAGAAATTTCAAAAAGACAAAAAGATTACGCTGTTTGACCTACGGATCGATTTTGCCCACCCCTAGATCCATTGAATCTTTCCATCAACTTCCTCCAGGAATGGGCCCGACTATATTCCAAAGGCTAGCATGAATCACTCTCTCCGAGAAATGTTACATGGCATTAATGCATGGCCCACCCCACCCCACTCCCCACCCCCCACCCCCCCTCACAACATTACCACCCTCCAACCTCATCAATTGCAGCAAGCCCAAATTCGACGCACATCCAACTGTTACCATTGAATTGAAATCTGAAAAAATGATGATTTCGAAAGCCATATTTTCCATCGCTTACCTCTCCTATATTGGAATGGACACACATGGGTCCCAGAGACGAGTTCATGTAACTGGAATAAAACTCTATGTATGTGCATTATGTACTCATCACCCAGCTTACGGTCGGATTTTAAATTTGGGCCCTGGGCTGCCAATTTGAGTTTTATCCAGTACGAGGCTCTGATCAACACAATCGGGCTGGATCGTCCCCACAAAAGTGAAAAGTGGCCGGACACCAAAATGTTTATAGCTTCAAGATGATTTTATCATATGAAACACTATCTCAGTGAGAATCAGATCTTTGCAAGAAAAATCATGCTGCAGAGTTTAATGTTACAAAAGGTGAGCTACAAGCAGCCTGATCAGGATGAGAAAAAACAGCAGTCTCTTACCAAAGGACAATCATCTCGGGTCACCATAAACTCTCCTCACAAGGTTTCAGAACTATACAAGTTTACAGGCATGCCATGCACCATTTTTTGTCTCATAACCATGATGAAAGCAGCAATATATACAGCTATCTATCTATCTACAAATTGGGTGGCGGCAGGAAAGAAAATGAGGATTGGCCATAGGCCTGCGCAGTTGTATCAGCCAAATTGGAGTCCCAAGTTATTGGTGGCAATCTATTAGTTGCCGCCATGTGTTCTCCAAATAAACTGTAAAAGCCATACCCATGCAGAATCAGGTCAAGTCCTGCAAGAAGAACCCACAGATACAAGTCATGTCCAATAAGCAGTGCCCCGTGCCCGTGGATAACAACCAGGTTCGAGTTAACATGATTCACCATTTGTAATCAGCAATTCACATGACAAGAAACAAATCTGGGGAGTTTGGTTCGCCATTGGCTTGATTCACTGAATTCAATTCCACGACTAGACATTACCTATGATACTCGGATACTTGTACAAGACCAATGCATCCGTATCAGATTGATATGACACTTGTACTAATACCTGATGCTGCACTAATACTTGTAGGGAACAAGTTTAACATATCATACTTATAAAGTCCTTTATTTCATATAGTTATTTTAATATTTTTACTTCTTACCATAAAAAAAATACTAAACAAGGACAAAAACAATGATAATCTCATTGATTCAAAAGTGATCTAAAGAAAAAATTAGGACACCCGTATCCGTATCTGTGTCCTAAATTTTCAAAAATAAGGAATCGCATCCTCAATCCCCATATCAGTGTCCGTGTCCATCTCTGTATCTGGGCATCATAGGGCATTACCATCCAACTCCCATCTGATAATTGTGATAGTGATCCCAGGATCTGATTGTTGCATTGAAGTGAAAATTTCAGGTTCAACTGGTGGCCATTTTGTGGGTGCTACTGCTACCCCCACATTAACACATTCGTACAGTTTCTAATTCTAATTTGGAAAAATAAAGGCCCTCATAAATATCATCATCATCATTACCATCATCATCATCAAAGCCTTGTCCCAACTTTGTTGGGGGTACGCCCATGGAAATATCCCATATAGAAAAAACCCCATAAATTCTTATCCCAAGCTTTCTTCCAAGTACTGAATGGGACCTTACTTATTACCTTGAGATATATACAGATCACATACATGGTTTTGGAAAGGATCGTGTCAAATATTCTTGTTCTCAGCAATCCATGGAGGAGCTAGAGCTGGCAGTTTCATCCTCACTGAAGCTGGTAGGCAACTCTCCAGCAAACCTAGTAAAATAAGTAAATTCAATGTGAGCACTGGATGAAGATCACTAAAAAAAAAAAAAAAAAGAGATAATTCTCCACTTACGCGTATGACTAGGTTTGAGATTTAGGTTATAAATATTAATTAGGATTTTGATTTAGGTAGGTTTACTAAACGGGTCACTTCAAGTTGGGGCATGACCCCTTGTCCATAGTTTTCAACTGAACCTGGTCCAACTTGAACCGTGGGAACTTTAATAGGGAAGAGCTGTGGTTGGTAGATGTTATGAAAAAAAAGGGAAACATATTTACAAGAGAGAGGAAAACACAACTTGTTTACAAGAGACTAAGTGGAAGGGCTGGAGGTGCCAAGAACCTTGGAGAAGGGTTCAAAGCTCTTCTATTTGGAAATGTAATGCTAGAATTGAGAAAAGCATTGTAGTCGATGGTGATCTAAAAGAGAAGATTGCAAAGGTTAAAAGAGAATAATAGGGTAATAATGGTTAAGATTGTACCAAATACAAATATCCTAACCATTGTTAGTGCCAATGCACCTCGTGTGGGATCAAGTAAAAAGGATTTAAAATTTTTTTTTTAAAGAAAACTGGAAGTGATCGATGAGGTAGTTCAAGAAATAACTAATTAAGAAAATACCATAGTTGAAGGAAAACCTTGTTGTGCATGTTGAGAAGAAAGGATAGACTGGAATAAAGAAAAAGAATTCATGTAACTGACCCCAAACATAGTTGGGACAAGGCTTTGATGATGATGATCATTAGAGGAGATGGGTATGACAGTAATGGAAATGGTTCTAAATAAAAGAACGAAATGAGGGAAGTTTATATTGTCTTTGTTATGGCCTTTGATCTTGAATTAGCTAGTACTCAAAAAATGTTTTAAATAGAATGCAAATATACTAGTCACTCAAGCTTAGAGAATGGTATAAGCTACAAAGATTGAAAAGTCATACGAGGGGAGTCTTACTGCACAACGTTGGCATCTGATTTGGATATTGCTGACAATCGAGAAAGTAAGGAATTACCAGGATATAAGGGCCCAGAATTTAAAAGGGGAAAATTTAACAGCATTCAAAGAAAGACTCTCAAGACAAAGCAAATTAAACTAGGATATTAATCCCAACAAAGCGAGGTATTAGATGGTAAACCATATAAAACAAGTCATCAACGAGGTTCTTGAGGAATCTAAGGAGAATTGAGATAAGGAAACTCTTAAATTTCTTTAGCTAACCATTCCTACCAAAACCTCGAGGCGTTAGTAGAGGCTCCATCAATACAAGTGAAGCCCACTCCCTCAACACTCCCCCTCAAGTGAAGCCCACTCCCTCAACAATCCCCCGTAGGTGGAACCCGGTCGACGTACTTTTGGCAACACATTTTATTTTTCGCGCCGAGTCGTTCCTCCTAGGATTTGAACTCGGGACCGTTGGCTTTGATACCATCTTAAATTTCTTTAGCTAACCATTCCTACTAAAACCTATAGGCGTTAGTAGAGGCTGCATAAATACTTTTCAATACTCCTCCTCAGGTTGAGCCCACTCCCTTAACAGAAACTTGGTTGCAGAACTGACAAATCTAAAGGTTATTACTAAAAAGAAAATACTGCTTGAAAAATGGCCAAACAGAAGACTTGGAAAGGCATGAGCTAGCAAAAAGAACACATTCATAAGAAAACTACCAGCAAAACTAAGCGAAGCCTACAACAATTTCTTCTAGTTTGGAACAAAGGGGAGAAGGAATTTGCAAGGTTGCCACAATCAAAGGAAAAAAAGAGATCTTGATCATATTATCAGGAACATTAAAGATGAAGATGTCAGCCTTGGTAAAATAAATGGAAGCTGTAAAAAAATGGGGAATGTATTTCAAGTACTTTGAAATTTGAATAGCAAAGTAAGCAAGCGAAGTAAATCTTTTGAACCAAAATCAAGGAGTGATCAATGAAATGTCTACACAAGAAGTAAAGAATGCCTTAGCTAGGATGAAAAAAGTTAGAGCACTAGGTTCCAGGTATGGATTGGTCGACGAAATTGTGCAACAAAATTTTAAGTATTAAGAATGCTTGATGGTTGGGGAAGAGCATTAGTCCCTTTTCTTTAAGAACAAAGCACATTTTCAAAAATAATGAAGGGCAAACCCACAACCAAATAAGGCCAGTCCATGGATCCCATCAGCAAAGGCCCAACAGGCCCATGACCCACCTGGGCTGATGTATGCATGAGCATGGTCAAAGGAAAGCCCCACATTCAATATTCTGCATACTCCAGATGCATTTCTTCAAGTGGGGTCCACTTCTTTAATTGTGATGCAGTAAATACATGCACGATTAAAAAGTAGAAATTTGAAATTTGTTTTTATTTGGAATCTTAGATTAGAAAGAAGATAATTAAAGTTTTCAAGTGATAGGTTTTAGAAAGAAAGGCCATATGATATTAGCTGCTAAAGGAAGTTGCATAGGGTAACCAACCTGCTATTACATAAAGAGATGTACTCATTTAATCGAGGAATGAAAATTTTACGAATAATTAAAGAGTTCTCTCCTTTAAAGTGTGTGCAAAATGTTCTGCATGTGTGGAAACCCAAACAACTTCAAGCATCGGCTTGGAACTTCCTCCAGCATAAAAGTTCGTACATATTATAGAAACATAAAACTTACAAGTGAGACTATGAAACTTTGAGAACAATAGAGAAACACCTAAGACAATAATCTAGTACTGTAGAGAACCAGTTTGGATTTCTGTTAGCAGGTCCACTACAAGGGCCATTTTCTATTTATTTAGACAACTCATGCAAATGTTCAAAGAGGAAAAATTTACACAATGTCTTTTTTTTTTTTGTGACTTAGAGTAGTATGGTAGTGTCAAGAAAGTTGATGTGATGAATATTGAAGAAAAAAGGCATTCATTAATCGTAGGGCCGCATTTGAGTTTCTTAGAATCGGTTTGCATCAATAACCCACTTTGTGCCTCGATATTGCTTTTGTTATGGGAAATAAATGCAGCTATCCAAGGCATAGCTCCTTGTACAAATTTTGAATGCAAAACTCAAGGTTCCAAGGTGATGGATGACCTATAGTTGATTGTAGTTGATAAACTAATAAGTTCCTATTATCAGAGGACCAAGTTGGTTCTGTTATTCAATCTATAACAATGTGAGTGAGAGAGAGAGAGAGAGAGAGAGAGAGAGAGAGAGAGAGAGAGAGAGATGAATATAATGTTATGCTCTGTTTATTAACAAAATGTTGAAGCAAATCCACGGGTAAAGAAAACAGATTATGTCATGGGGGTGAGCCCCCTGCATGGTTCTTCCAGAGTCGTCTGCAAAAAGAGCAAAGGGTTTCTCTGTCTCACTGCATTGTGACTATTACTATGCAATCAATCAATATCATATTATATGCAAACAATAAGCGTTGAAAAATTGCAGTGATTGCATTAGTCTCACATAATAACTTCAGTAAAACTAACCCCTTGATTGGCTTTTTCCATGGCTGCTCCTGTGACGGTGTCCTCAATGTAGAATCCAGTCTCGGAAACTCAGTACCCTTCAATTGCTTTCCCATCTTCACAGAATAAATGCAGTTAAAATGGTCAGAACCAAAACAAAAACAAAGGAACACAACGAACTAGGGTTGCAAGTGGGCCATATCATCCTAGCCCAACACTTTTGGGCTAAATTCAGTTAATTCTAAAGATCTATAGGCAGGGTTCAGTTTTGAGTTTTGGTACGAGTCAAATGGACTGGCCTGGGCCCAATCCTACTCAAGGTCTAAAGCCTTCAGGATGGCCCAGGACACCACAATTTACTCCTGATAATGGGCTACCAGGCTGGACAAATGAATGAGTTCCTGGCCAGTGGGCTGACGTAGGGGCCCCTAAATAAACCGGCTAGGCCAAGGCAACCACTTGCATTGTCACAACCTAAATGAAAATCTGAACGCACAAGGTTCCACTTACTTTCATCTCCTGTCTGAGAGTCTTTGTTCGAAGTGGATTGCTAATAGTTTTGTGCTCATTCACTCTCTTCTCTAAATAACGCTGTTCCAACTGCATATACATAAAATCAAAATTCATCAATGGAAACAACTTCCCAATACAACATATCAACATATCAGGAATTAAGTTTTTTTAGTCGTACCTTTGTCAGTTTTCTAGAATTAAACTTATCATCAGCATCATGAGGTTCACTATGGTGAAGTACTGAATTAGAAGCTCCCAACTGGAAGTATTCACGTGTTTTGAATTCATGAGAACCAATATCATCATTCCGTAGCTGAGAGTAATGTAATTCATTGGGGTTAATGTTTCTGTCATAGAGACGAAGACTGCCCTTGCTGGAAATAGATGTTTGTTCCACCCTTTGCTTAGACGATATCCTGACGCTGTTGCTCTTGAACACAGAAGCTTCCACTGCAGAATCTGCATCCATCTCCAAGACAGAGTTCTTATCAGGGCCATGATAGTAGTAATTGGTGAAAGATCTCTGAGATGATGGGTAGCTAATGGACTCTTTCTGATGATCTGATTCCCAAACAGTTCTTCTGAAACCTGACCCTTCAGTACATGAGCCATGAGGATACGATTTGTATCTGTGTATGCCGTGTGCCTGGAGGAAGGAAATAAAAGTCAACAATTTATGATAAAAGACCCAAGACTGATTATCAGATGATCACGATTCATAATCAAACTTTTACGTTGTAATTGACTTGGAGCATCCTTTTAACCAAGGTTGATTAAATTATTAGAATAAGAGTCGAATTTTTATTTTTTCAGTAGCAATGTAATCTAAGGGGAACTTATGGGATTGACAGTTCGAGCTTCAGCTCGATGATTGGATGTTTTTGTAATCTATCTAAATTCTCCATTTGAATGTTACTGTATATGATTAGGGTTATATAAACAAGTTAATCTTAAGGGAGAGCAACTGAACTACCATTAATGGAACACCAACGCAGATAATTGGTAATGTAGTATGAAGCTTGGAGGAACTAAGGAGAGCCATGATTGACCCCACTGTAATAAGCCTGACCCATGAACTGGTTCATTGCGGGCAAGTCCCAATTAGAGTATTCTATTGTTTTCCTATTAGTTACAGTCCATCAGCAGATTACTCCTATAAAACAGGAGCCCATTAAAAGTCCAAGTATTAATGGAAACATATGTGGAAAAGTTTTTGTTGTTTTATAATCAAGAGTCCTAGTTATAGGAATCCTGGATGCTTTTGGTAGTTTTTGCAAGTGGTGGACTGTTCTTGTAAAAGGTGATTCCAGACACTGCATGAGGTAAGCAGCATCTAATATATGTAGGCCACGACCATAAGTCCATAAATAAAAATAATAATAAAAAAAGAAAGTTTATTGTGTTAATAAAGTTGAGCTCTTCCTCTTATTTAGAGATGGTGTGCAGTCATCTCCTTCATGGTGTGTGTATATAAAATTATCTAAGAGCAAACCGCCTACAGTTCATACATCATCCAGCTATATGGGGGCCCACTTGGGTCCAACTTTTAGCAGTCTACCCCACTTCACACTCACTTAAACACCCCCTCCTCCCTCCCTTGGTGATTAACTATAGGGATCAAAATATCTGATGAAGCTAATTTTTTGCCTAATCTTAATACATGATAAGACCTTTCCACCCCCCTTCCCTGATGATTGGAATGCTTTCAAGTTTACCCCACAAGCTGGGCCGCATACTAGACACAGCTCGGCTTGAGACATTTACACCCTTAATATAAGAAGCAAGACTTCATCCATGCCATCAACCTAGAGAGAGCTCAGAATATTCTCAAGCCAAAAAATAAAGAAAAAAGGAAAACCAAAACAAAAAGGAGTTTCTTGCAGCATTCTGTCATAAGTTAAAAAATGACAAAGGTTTTTATTGAGCCACCTAACACTTTTTGGAACAAGTATGAGAATTACCATATTATGTGGTAATGATTATTTCAATTAATAAGATAATAAATAATAAGTGCATTTTGTACATTTGGGAGAAGTCATATACATTTGGTGTTTCAGATCACTCTTTTTTTTTTTTTTTGGAATCGTAGTTTCAGATCACTCATAAATGTGCTTTAAAGATTCACTCACAAGTAATCTTATCCTAATATCTTCCATGTCTCTGTAAGTTCTATGTTTAATATATAATCACATCAACGTCAAATATTCTAGCAAGATAGCATTCCAAGGTTAGTGAATGAAAAAAAAAAAAAAAAAGAGGATAGAATTTGAGTTACTATATGCATTAGTTAAGAATATATAAGAAATTGAGATAAAGAAATCACTTGCCATGCCAGCACTGTTTTCCTTCTTAACTCTTGAGATGCTGTAAGAATTCTGCAAGCTAGGATCTCCAACATAGTATGGCTCTGTTGAAGGGTTCAGAGAAAGAAAAGAATAAGGTCCCAAACAACCCATTGAATGCTAAGTCATAGACTAACAAATTTGCACTAATAAGAGATGTTTCAAATTATATGATTTTAGAAGTGACTTGAATGAAGAAATTCATTTGGTTGTGTGTGAGTTTTTTTTTTTTTTTTCTTTCAGTTTGAAAATGCTCATGTTGAATCCCTTGGGCATTTGGCCAAGCTCTATTTGGAGCTTGGTCCATATCAGAGCATCCTTTATGGATTCGGCCAAAACCCATTGAGGAATAGGTCATTCGCAGATCCAGGGCTGTTTTAGCAATGTAGAAAGAATTGGGAATAGCTTAGATAGATATGTAATTTTTTTTCTTTCCCCTTACGGGTGCGGCCTAGCAAAATAGGTGTGGGCCCCACCTCACAACTGAAGCTTCAACGAGGCTAGGCAGAGTTGCAGTTTATCTGCATTGGTTGATGAATGGTTTGTATTGTATAATTTCTTTACTTTGTCGGTGACTTGTCCTTGTAGTTATTTGTTTGTAATAACATATAAAAGTTTGTTTTCTGTATTGGATCTTTTGAATTGTTATAACAACTTGATGGATACTATGGAGACTCATGATCTAGTCCCAGCATTAAAATCCAGCACCTTTAGTTTGTTTTAACAAATATATAGCAGTAGCGGATGGCTTAATACAACAAAAAGTGATAAATTATATAAAACAGAACATGACAATTTTGTTTGAAATATTAGACCTTTCACGTGAATACAAATATAAAAATACGGCACTAATGCCTATAGTAAATATAAAGTTGTTAGAGACACCATGAATGGTTTATGGTCATCTTTGAAAAGCTCCAGTCATACTTGTCCAATTTATCCCGTCTTTTCTTGGATCCCTCTCAAACAGGTGTTGAGAAATGCAATCATCAAAACTTGATTTCAGCATATATTGAAATCTTCTTCAACCGCCAAAAAGCTCTACTAAGAATCCGTGATATTCTTCAAAGAGCATCAAACAGCATAAAAACTAAAATATTTCAATATTGCACTGCTCTCTTATGTATTAATACAAGATGACATTGTTATACCCGCAAATATTCCATACTGCACATATTCAAATCGGCCCTAAACTATTCCTTCCAAACAGGATCAAATACATCCATTGGCTAATGAGAAGGAATTTCTCTTCTTCTTTAAAATAAAAAAAGCAAAAGAAATGACCACCAAACAATCCATACCTTGAATGGAATCCCCAAGTGGAGCATCAAATGCACCAGGAGGAAGTGGCTGAAATTCCAAACCAATTGGCGGGCCATCTGGACGGTAGCGCCTCCCTAATTGCTTTTTAACGGCTGAAATGGCAGGGTTTTCAATCTCATCCTGCAAATATAGATATTCCGATGCCATCATATATCCCCTGCCCTTTACACCCTTGGTGTTCATCAACATTGAATTGCTATCCCAAGATGAGTACCTTGAAGGTAACAGCCTATCTTGTGGACCAGAGCTACTTCCAGATGAAGTATCAGAAACAGTACCATAATCTTTAGTACGCTTATCTTGACCTCTATTTTCAGAAGCAAGAGCTGCAGATGGATAATCCTGTCTAAAAAACCTTCGGCTTTCTACTTCTCTAGGATCAAAATGCATATAGTCCCCTTGTTTGGTGCTGCCACATGAATCCTGTCTAAGTCCACTGCCTCGGTCCTGTAAGACACTGTTTGAAAGATCGTGTTTCCCACTGATGCAGGCATCATCTTTCAATCGGTTTTTGTCCTTCAACCTTCTGTGGCAAAACCATCGGGAAATCTGCTTCTCTGTCAATCCTAGTCTTGATGCAAACTCAGATTTCATCTCCTCTGACGGATATTTGTGTTCTGAAGACAATAAAGATTATCCACAGTAACTACTTCCATCAAGTAATTTGGCAATAGTGAATACCAGAATACATATAAAAAATAATAGAGTTTCCATCCATACCATTATAAAATTCCTCCAAAGCTGCAACCTGTGATGGAGTTTTCAGTCTTCTTTTTTTGTCTTCAGCAGAAAGTTTATCCTCTTCAGAGTGCATATTGTAGAATTCTGAGACAACAGTATTTATGTATTATTAAATATCATACATGACAGAAGAATGAGTTGTTATTGTATGACACCATAACATAAAGAGGTGACATGTTCTCCTCTAGAAATAGATATATAATGAAAGATTATATCCGTTATCAACACGCATATTCTAAGATTTATGAGCCGGAAAAACAAGAGATAACAGAACTAGGAATGGGTGAATAAGAGAAATCTCTCGATTTATAGCTCTAAAATAATTACTGTTTCAAGAGAAGATGAAATTGATAGCAGACTCCAGGGGAAATGAGTTTGGATCAAGAGGAAAATAAATATATGAATTAAATTTCACGAGGACTATATCGGCATAAGCTGTATTAGATTGGAGTAGTTTATGTAAATAGTGTTTGACAAAGGAACGAGCACACACCTATGACACCCAAATATTTGTACGTGCCTTGCACATCCATGTCAGACCGATATGACACTTGTACTCGTACTTGATACTGTACCGATGCTTCTAGGGTGCAGGCTAGTATATCCTACCATATTAAGTCCATTATCTCATATAGTTCTAGTAATTCTCTTACTTTTTAAGGTAAAAAATATTAGAAAGGAATGTAAATAATGATAATTAATTTTAAAAAGTCCCATAAAAAGCTTACGATAGTCATATCCATATCTGTGTCACAAATTTCCAAAAGTGCCAAGTCATATCCCCAATCCTCATATCCATGTTCGTAATCATATTAGTGTCCAGGCATCATAGGCAAACACGTACAGTGTATACTATAATTTAATATATTAGCAATGAATTACCGTTACCTTAAAAAACAATTGTGGGTCACTCCCATCTTCGTACGAGTTGACTATTTTATATAACATGGAAACCCCATACTTAGGGCTAAATTATAGTGGGTAACTCATCACATAATCTAATTTAAATCTATAAGATATCATAGAAATAAGGTAATCCATAAGGATATTGGCAAAATGTAGTCTTCTTTCATCGTATGGTCCACAAGACCATATCTTTCTCAAAGACAACTTAAAAAAATATATATAATATAATATAAACCTGAACAAATGTCCACTTGCCTAGCAAGTGCTCGCCTCTTACTAAAAGTTAGGTTAGTTAGGGTAGATTATGAGGATACCGCAGGTATTGCAGTGGGGGAAAATAAAGAAAGAAAGAACTGTCGGAAAACATCTAGAACATGTCATTGGAGAGGACTCATTTAAGATAGTAAATTTATATTAATCATGACGACATCATTGCTCGTGTCGGATAGATAGGTCCTAGAAGTACAGCTAAAGAAAGTGACATTGTAGAATGGTACAAAAGTTCTAATGGAGCTGCACCAAAGAGTACTGAAATGATCTCACACAATCAATGTTATTTATTGCTTAAAAAAGATACTTCTCTGCCTCATTTCTGAGTTCAGAAGGTGGAACACATCCTCTTATCGTTCACTGCCGGTCCAATAACCCATAATTAGAAGAAGGGCATTCAAAATTGGATCTTAATCATCACCACCACCATCATAGCCTTGTCCCAATTATATTTATCCATTTCAGTCTATCCTACACCAAATCCTCATTAGGTTGCAATAGATCTATCCTTCCCACTTCCATCCATGTCCTCTTTGACCTACTCATTTTCCTTGGTAGGACATCGCCTGGAAAGGAAAAAAATTCCTCACAAGAATCATTGCCAGCTTACATTGAGCACGTATGAACCATCTCAAATGAGTCTTAGTTTATCACCTATTGATGCACACTCCTAAATTCTCCTGTAAGTGTTCATTTCTTATTCTGTCTTTCCCAATTTTACCATACATCCATCTTAACATTCTCATCTCAGCTTCACTCATTTAGTGCATCTGACGCTTCCTGATTGGCCAACATTCTACTCCATAGGTCATAGTTGGTCTAATAACCATCCTATAAAATTTTTCCTTCAATCTTGTTGATATGCGCTAATTGCAAAGTACTCAAAAAAAAAAAGAGTCACCACTTCAACCATATTACTCTAATCCTCTATTTGATGTCTTTCCAAATCTCTCCATCCTTACTAATTATCAATCCAAGGTGTCAGAATAAAACTCTTTCTGGTATCTCTTAAGGTTTAATTCTAATAAGCGTAGGATAAGTTGGTGAAATAAAAAATAAAAAGAGTGTCAATAAAACTGATGGAGGAGCAAGAATATCTAATGCAATGGAAAATGAAGTACATAACCATTCAAGTAAAAAACAAGTAGCCAAATTGTCCTTTGTTGCCAAAACCTAGACAACTGGACATACTTCAAAATAGTCTAACTTCAAACTGGTAACAAAACTTCGTGAATCAACAGAAAAAAAAAAAAAAGAAGGAAAAAAACCACCAATTCCATGTTGGGGTTATGGGTGCCGAATAAATCAGCAAACTTGTTCATGGATCCTAATCATTTTATCACCGATTCAACCCCAAATCACAATCCCCCACCACAAGATTAAACCACACATAAGTTTCGGCAGACCCTTCACAGCCAGAACTTACATCAGTACAAATCAAGCAAATGTATTAAGTCACAACCACCCCACTACTGCCCAAAACTAACATTATACTCAACTTCCCTCCATTTTTTCTCCGTTCTTTCAACAGAATAGTTAATATCTCCTACCTTCCACCCAACATCTACCATGCCCTACTGTCAAAGCACCGATATGACCCGTCTCCATCATAAATCTCAACCATCAACAACTTCCATCTCTCACCATCCACCCAAAATCCACCAATCAAATGACTCAAATCGCCCAATCCGCGCCTTTCCTCAATCGTCGTTAACCATCCTCTACTGGACCCACAAGATGAACGGCAGATACAGATGAATCTAGGTTTAACTAAATCATACATTACCTATCAAGAAAGCAACCCAAACAGAAACCCCCAAAATCGAATCTT
Organism: Persea americana; assembly: GCA_029852735.1. Classification (NCBI taxonomy): domain Eukaryota; kingdom Viridiplantae; phylum Streptophyta; class Magnoliopsida; order Laurales; family Lauraceae; genus Persea; species Persea americana. The sequence continues at coordinate 92,796,946 of CM056810.1, forward strand.
GATCAAATAAAAAACAACAATCGCGAGAACATCAGTCAGAGAAGCAATGCGTGGAATGAAATTCCCTTGAAATCGACACCTATGTTATGAGAATTGGGAATTTGGGGTGTAAAAGAGATGAGAATGAAAATTACATACCTTCTTTTCTCCTATCGATGGTTTTCTGCGTTCTGAAGATCGTTCAGATTCGTGTATTCGGAGGAAATCTTCGTCTGGTGAAAGAGTAAAAGGGAAAATTGCAGAAAGCGAAGGATGGAAGAGAGGGCACGAGGATCAAGAAAGAAAGAGAAGGATGGAGGGGGTGTTTGTTGTTGTCGTGATTTGGGTGGCGCCTTGGTAATTGAGAAGGGCGTTGGCTGGGCCCATGCATGTTTGGGGATTGGTGGGGAAATGTCAATATCATGGAATTTCCCAGCTCGAGAGAATCTTCTATTTTCTATGATTATCTTTTATGTCTTTGGCCAAAAGCATTGTTACACAATTGGAATTCCATGGGACGCACTAAGATGATCATAGCAGGATTTCTTACTTTGGTGGAATTTTTAATGCCCTTGAATTGGATTTCTAAGTTATGCAATGTGGCTCATTTATTGGCATGGAATTAATTGCCAAGAATGGTAGACTATCATAAAGCACATGCAAGGCAATGTATGGGTCTCTATTCAATAAGAGGGAGATGTGGAGAATGATGATTTAGAGTCTCGATCTCCTATTCTTTAGAAATAGGGAGAGCTAATGTACCCTTTAGTTGTTTTCTTGAAATGAAAAAAAAAAAAAATCAATAAAGAGATTTTACATTGTTGGTGATTCTAAATTCAAGCATTTTAAGTAAAAATTTTGTATCGAATTGATGTGACTTGAGAAGAAGAGAGAATGGACTCCCTTTTTTTTTTTTTTTTCCAAATAAATATAGCTTTAAGGCATAAGAATGCATTGCAATTAAAAGGATACGAGTAAAGGATATGACGCAGAGATATAGATGAGATTTTGACTTTTTACAATCTGATTTACTAAAGTGATGCCTAGGCATTAAAAAAAAATAGTAAATGAACATATTTATTAAAAAGAACAAAACAGTAGTACAAAACAAAATACTGGGAAAAAAATTATTGAAGGGCATTTGGAATGATACGGTAGGATTTGAGCTCACAACGCAAAAATCAAACGTCCAATTTGCCTTCCCTCTCTTACCACATGCTACAAAAATCAAATACAGCATTATATATATTAAAGCAAATTGAGAGGTGGGCTGTGAGGGTGTCACGTCATCCCTAAAAGGTTTTTCCTTTCAAAGAAATATAGAACGAAAAGAATGCATGTTTTGAAGTTCATCCAATGAACCCTCCTCACTAATACATGAAATACTTGTATATGCATTTTGAATCTCCAAAATTTTCTCTCTAAGGCCTATAATATATCTTTGAATTCCTAAAATCTCTCTTAATAGCAGGAAATATTATCATCTAAATAGAGCACAAAAATAGAATATGGGACCCATTACATAGGACTTGACCAATACACACTTTGAAGTGGGACCTATTAGATAAAGATCATAATCAAGCTACTCGATAAGACATGATACTCATCTTACATTATTTACATGGATACATGATTAAACTAACTATATGAGACTCATTGATACAAGGATGACGCTTCACTCATTCTACCATCGCATCTATTTTCTTGTAACCCACTAGATCCAATGCATCTACCTATTTATGGGGTCCCATTGTATGAATTATTTACCCTTCCACTCATATAAATAACTTTGTATATGATAGATCCTTAAACCTTACCATACATAAAAAAAAGCTCTATAATAACCAAACAACTTGCTGAACCTTGCACTTGTGCATCTACATGGGGCCACCCCTCCATGGGACCCACTAGATTGTAAATGGCTATTAACTTGTTCACTAAATGATTCTTATATTTGCAATTGATTTTAAATAACTTACATTCATTTTTTGAAATTAAGGGGATCTCATTTTTAGATTAACCATTTAATTTAATTATTTGTCAGCTCTTTTAAGATTTGGGTCAACTTAGATGGGTAAGGTTTTTTTTTCATCTGTCAAAATTTTTTTAATGAAGTTTTTATATCCTGACACAACTTAGATTGGTAGGGTTTCTAATCGTTTATCTTTCTTTTTAACGCAAATTTTATATCCTAGGCATCTTTTGTCATCGATAGGTGTAAGATTTTGATGCCTTTTTTTTCTCTCCAATCATTTATACTAATATAAAATAAAATATATCTAATTTTAATAAAATACAAATTACTTTTATTTTGCCCGGGCTGAGCACATATGTTTGTTGCTAGTGTTATTAGATGATAATTAAACCTATCCTCCCGGAGAAGACAACAAGAGCTTTTTGAGAAGATTGGTCGACTGGTAATACCCTTTTGGGTCTGATAATAGATGTCGCATGGGCTGGGTTTGGGTGCAGTTGGCTTTTCAGGGTAACAAGTATGGGCACAAGGAAAATCCGACCTATTCATCGATATTGGATGCATCCGCAACCTTAATCCAGAAAGGGTCAACCCAAACCCTGTATTGCTAGATCGAAGCACGATTAGGTGGGCTGGATCTGGTCATGGCTGAGTCAACAGGTCATCTTGCAAGTAGGGAACCTGAAAAATAAAAACGGTCAAGCCAATACTGTGTCAGTTGGGTTGCGTCTGCAGGTCGGACCAGGAATTGCCACCCATTGTCGAAGACCCGCCTCAAACCGTGTCCAAGTTGGGTCCATTACTGCAGGGTCGATACCTTGACCAAAATGGCTCAGGCCAACTCAGATCAGTTGTAACTTACATAAGACTGGAACTGTTATTTTAGCATTCAAAGCTCGAGTCAGGTCCACCATCATCATATTCGTCGGCGTTGTACTTGTCCTAACCCAGTATTTTTCACAGCTCCAAACAAAACCCATCAGCTTTAAAGTTGAACCCAGACCCTATATTTTCAAGCAGGCCGAAGTTGGGTCTCATATCCAACCCAACCATTTAGTGTGTTGGCAACAAAATACTTACTAATTTAATGCAGATCAGCTATGATGAATCCAGACTTTTATTTTTACCTGCACCACCATCTCAGTCTCCTCTTATAACTATTGGTTTCTCATCTCAATTTGAGATTAATCACGGTAACAAAACCGTTCGATTTAAAAAATGAAAACTAAAAAAAGTAGTTTTATTTGTCAAGGGCCACGACGATTTGTTTGGGACCATTAAATAAATGGGTCCAAAAATCAAACACGAAAATGACCCGTTTATTTAATGGGTTACACGACATGACTTGTTAACCCATTAAATAATTTTATCCATTTTGGATCACGTCAATCAACACACACTATTTTGCAAATGAAAGGAAAGTGAAGGAGTTAGAAAATGATCTTTTATATGTGGGTTCTAGAGTTTTACTTCAACATTGTCAATCGTACCTAAATACCCCCCATGCATTTTATAATTTATGTCATTTACCATTTGGCGGGTTGTTAATAGATTACCGGTTTTATTCATTAATCACCTGCTAATTTAATCGGTTAACGGGTCTGACTTATTAACGACACAAACCCGTTAAAAAGCTACCCGAACCCATTAATATTGTGTGGGTTCGTGTTGTGTTAATGGGTCATGTGGCATTTTGACAACCCTATCTAGAGCTGAAACTGAATTATCCAGCCTTGGCCTAGGGTACGTGCTTCGGCTAAGACAATACCAGTCTGGCCCACCTGGGTGTGTCTGAGCCCAGAAAGTCTGGACGGTTCATATGGACCCTTTGTTTCAGTACAAAATAAACGATTTTCTGTCGTCTACAAATGGGACAGTGGAAAGGTTTACAAGCATAACTAAATTTACAGGTGGGACACACATGAAGACCCCCTAAATCCAGACCGTTCAAAAAAATCACATCCTGATTCTAGGCGAAGAAACTTAGAATAGTGTGTTGAATTAATCATTTTTTAAATTATCGAATTAATTATTTATAAATGATGTGATCTGTCCAGCAGTGAGATATACACCGCTTTCGAGTGAATCTGCTGCTAATGCTAAAAAAAAAACGAATGGATAAACTTGCGGGTAGGGGTGTTCATGGATTGGGCCCAGCCTGCCTTGGGCAGGGCAAGGGCCAAAGGTTTTCATACTCAGGTTGGGTTCGAACTTTTATTTAGTCACGTTTAATATCTGGGCCGGGCCTGGATCCAATGGTAGAAAGCCCAAGCCCGGCCCCACTATCAAAAGAATTTCATTGGGGAGTGTTGGTGATGGGATTCAAAGCCAATATATCTTAGATATACATGTGTGTCACAACCACTGAGCTACCACTTAAAATCTAATAAAATTCCCTATTATGTCTTTATAAAGTGATTTCGGGTTGGGCCTAGGCTTAGTCATTTTCAGGTTAAGGCCTGATTCGTGCTTGGGCCGGGCCTGGACAGACCTCAAACCGGCCCATGAACACCCCTACTTGCGGGTAGTTTGAATTTTCGCTAGGTAGACACTACTTATTTTAGCTAGCTTGAGTTGCTCCAAAGGTTGAGGAAAATTAGGCTGCACCTTTTAGGTCACGTTTGACAATTAAATTCTTGGGGACATTTTACAAACTTTCCATATAGTTGTGCAAACCCACCTTAGGCAATTATAAATACTAAGAGAATTTGGGCAGTGAAAGTTTTCATCTTTTTTTTTAGAGTTTTCAGATCCAACCCTCCCCTACATGGACGAATGGACCTCTTCTAGCACTCAGTAGAAGTATTTTTCTTTTTTCAACTATGAGTTAAAACAAACCAATGGTTGAGAAACTTATATATTCATTACTAGTGGAGCCCTGCACGTGCACCAAACACACAGTTTCACTAAGAAAATTTAAAAAGAAAAATAAAGTTCTTAAAAAATTCAGTAGAAGCTTCAATACATTTAAAAATAAAATTTCAATAGAAAATGAGTGATTGTAAATTACAAGGTCTGTGCAATGTCCAAATACAGCTGACACTACTTTTTTCCTATACATTTGAAAACAATAAAATAATGATATAGTGAGAAAAATGAGATCTCAAACGACAATCAGTATGGAATTGAGGATATAAATCACATAATCTTAAATATTTTATCATTAATGTGTACAAAGAAATTTAAATTTACTTTTTATAACCTGTCAAGTTGACTTATCAATTTTTTGGTAGACTTGACCTGCTAAAATTGGAGTCCAGTCGAAAGCATAATCAAATTGATAACCTGCAATTTTATAAAAAGTAAAAACAAAAACTAAGATTCAGATGAGCTTACTGTTCTAACCAATTACCATGAACATTATATGTTCACTACAAAATCAGATTCTACTAAGGAAAAAAAAATTAATTATATAATACCTAAGGACATTAGAATAACAAAACTGAAATGGTGGTTTTAGTCTTAACTTACAAAGAAAAATAACATCTCACACCGACTGTCAAGAATAATGAAGTAATCTGCCTTGTCCTCAAGCGACAGGGATCAACAATGGTGGAACTATGATATGAACTCTGACGGGTAAGATTTGCAGAGCACCTGTTGATCAATATTAGTATTTAACATGTGCTTTGTTTTATTTTTTAAGACGGATCACTATCAGATAAAAAGAGGCAATATCTCTCCAAGAGTTAGCATCTTCTTTTGCTTGATTCAAAGTGCTATATTTTAGACCCTGTAAGAAAATGATAATACAAAGTAATCATAGAACTAGAAAGCCATACACTTCTCATGTGGCAGAATAGGTAATGAACTGGAAAATATGCTAGCATCACTCGATCCATGATATGCATCAGATTCAAATAGGATCCCCCATGCACAATTTCCTACTTTTGTAGACCTGTACAACCTCTATGCTCTATACAACATAAACTCTCAACCGGAGTCATTGCGATTGATGATTATAGATTCAATCTTGTAACATCCATTTTGGAACCAATTGAATTAAAAAAACCAACGATGTAAAGACATCAACCAAGGACCACCCATTTAAAATACCAAATACACACAATAGATGACACTATATCAGACATTACACTTATCATGTATTTGAATCTAGCAGTTTAGATTTACTCATTTGTATACAATAAATTAATAGCAATGTCACTTGCAACTTTTTTCATAAATTTGTCTAGACACTGCACGTGAAAATAAGAGATATTTTATAATTTATAATATAATAAGGAGTGGGCCATGGGTGTGGAGAGAATTTTATTTGACAACTTCTTCTCTTTTATAATAAGAGTATAGATTTTATCATAGTTCTCTTTTATGTTATATATATATTTATGGAATATAACAATACTAAGTGGGGCCCACAGATGTGTAGAGAAAAAGCATGACAAGTTATTCTCTTTTATAAGGGTTTATAGAATATAATAATACTAAGTGGGGCCACAGATGTGTAGAGAAAAAGCATGACAAGTTCTTCTCTTTTATAAGGGTAGATAGATAGATTTTATAATTTATAATATAATAAGGAGTGGGCCATGAGTGTGGAGAAATTTTTTTTCACAACTTCTTCTCTTTTATAATAAGGGTATAGATTTATAATAAGAAAGATAAAATAAGAAAATAAGAAAATAAGAGATATTTTATAATTTATAATATAATAAGGAGTGGGCCATGGGTGTGGAGAGAATTTTTTTGACAACTTCTTCTTTTTTATAATAAGGGTATAGATTAATAATAAGAAAGATAAGAGAAGAAAATAAGAAATTAAGAGATATATTATAATTTATAATATAATAAGGAGTGGGCCATGGGCATGGAGAAATTTTTTTTGATAACTTCTTCTCTTTTATAATATAAAATATATATAGAAATAAAATAAAATAAAATAAGGGTTTAGATAGATATATAATAAAATATATATAAGGCTATCTACACACTTCGTGGGCCCACTTAAGATCCAAATGGTAGCACCTGCATCAACTGTCATGCTTCATGGGTTTTCATCTCTACATCTGTGCTGCTTAAAAAAAATCACTTTCTCTTTGACTCTATGGAGAAGGAAAACAGATTTTGACAGATAATGGAAAAATTTTCCATGCCTCATAGCATCGTTCTTTTAGTTATTGTCTACTGTGCTTTTCTCAACTGGGACACTTTTTGTTTGAGTTTTCCATTTTCCTATGTCACATACCAAAATAGTATCAAATTTACATTTTAAATGCTATATAGAAATTTATATTCCAAACTTAGAGTGAGAACTAAATACAAAGTTCTACCATAAGGAAACACGAAACACGCACAATTTGGAAGCATGCAGTTAAGATTCAAGAAATAAAACAAACATATAATTAAAATTATCAGAACACAAAGGCTATCGATGGGCCTAACTTTGGCCCAAACAGGAATGAGAAAGAAAAAACCAACTCTTCATCATCATTTTCTTAACTCTGGTTGCACTCATTTTTCTTAGAATGAGGATTTTATTGAAACATTAAAAAAAATTGAAGAAGAAGACACAATCAAACAATAATAATTTCAGTAGACAGTGCTTACTTACATATATGAAAACTCCCTCCATTCCAAAAGAAGCTAAGAGTCAATGAAGAATCTGTTAAAATGCGATGTTCTTCCTTACACAATTACTCACAGAGGAAAAATCTCATACCCACAAAATTCCCTGCATTTAGAATCTTGTATTATCTGAATAAGAAGAATGTTAAAAGAAAATTGAAAAAAGAAGAGGAAAAAAAAAAGCATTTGAGATATTGATTTGAGATAGATTCCAATCTTATCCACATTTTCCTTTTCTTTTCTCCACCAACTTAAAAAAAAAAAAGAAATCAAAAAAAAATTTCTCGATTTATTGGGATGTATTAAAACAAAATTTATTACGTTTAAAATATTAGCTTCTATTCAATAGAAGAGATTAAAAAAATTATTAGGATTATGTGTGCCGAGTTTGGTCTAGATCCGGGTTTATTAGGGTATAGTAGGGGAGCAGTTAGCAATTTTCCAGAGAATTTAGGGGACTTTTTCGTAATTTTAGATTTTTGAGATTATGGTAACGTTGGGTAGATGTTTTTAATTCCTAAACTTTAGTCTTCTAGCTCATCTTGATCCGGATCCTCAAAACCCCTCTAAATCCAAGCCTGACCTAAAGTCTATTTTAGACAAATTAGGAAATTCGCATGATGTCCCCATCTTTATCCATCGGATTCACTATCTCTTATCTCTTTTATTTATCTTTCCTTTATCTTATTCATCTTATTCTCTTTTTATTGGGCAGTAGACAAATTGAGAAACTCCCATGATGTCCCCATCTTTATCCATCCCATTCACTTTCTCTTATCTCCTTTCTTTCTCTTTCCTTTATCTCATTCATCTTACTCTCTTTTTATTGGGCTGGTGTGTAGTAAAGGCCATGCTACATCTTACTCTCTTTTATGATAGGATAGATATAGCTAAGGCCTGTTAAGTCAATGGACTTGGACCAAGAGTTATGGGCCCTGATGTAAAAGGCAAGGATCCCACTCATTAATCTCATCTACTCACGGCAAGTCAAACCATTTTCTCTTATTGCTAAAACTGCGCGTCCTTTTCATTACCCCACGGCAAGGTCCTGTCTCCGCACTTTCGTTGACTTGATTTTCTGCATACAGCGATTGGGACGGATCCGGTTAGGTTCAGACCCACAAAAATTTGAGAAACATTAGTAGGGCCCACTTATGAAATAATTTAAACCGTAAAAAATAATGCCCTTAATTTTTTTTAATCTTTACCAAATTTCACTCTAACTAAATTTACGGATAGATTGGTCACTGTAAAATATATGAATATATGAAAATCTAGCAAGAGCCTCCAGCGAAGTTTCACTCAAACCGGAGTTCAGCCCTCATTGCCACCAGACTCTTGGGGCGCGACTCCTATTGGAGTGGAATTTATGAGAGCCCTTAAAAGAGGTGGCATTTATACTAAGAGGTTTAGATTTTTCATTTGTAGACTCCACTGAAGAGCCTCATGGATTTCTAGAAAGTCCATACAGGCCATGCCTTCCAGTGGATCCAGACTAGAAACTTGGTGGGTTTTAAGTGCTCTCAGCTCTGACTAAGAAAAATAGGGTGTGGGTCTTGAGGTGGAAACTATTTTAGATCTGGGTTTAGGTACAGGTTTAGTGCATGGAATTTTCTTGCCCACAGTCAGGTTTTTAAACGATCGAGGACCTGATTATCTAATGCACCGGCAACGTGTATGGGTCACTTTTTTTAATGAACTTTTTCCATAGTATTATTTTCTTAACCAGATTATTTTTATGCAAATTTTCTTGTTCATACATTTACAAAGAGCTGATTTAAAAAAAAAAAAAAAAAAAAGAAGAGCATTGACCTTATATATATAGGTATTAAATGCATCATTTATTAACACACATTTTTGTAATGCAAATTTTCTCCATAAAATCACTTTGATTATATAGTATAAGACAGCCCCCATGTAGTTGGTTCTATATATGTAAATAATATAAAATGACTATGATCTCCTATCCAGTAGATCCCATCTATATGGGTGTATATGGATTGATGGGTAGGATAAATATCCAGTAATTCTCACCTACATGAGTGCATTGGCATGTGAGGTCCATTTATGAGAGCACATGGTCTGATTGATGGGTGGTTTGATGTTTTATCTAATGAGCTTCACATATGTGGTTGGTTGGGTGGATGTGTTAGATGTACTAGGCCCTAGGTAATGATCTGCTGAACGAGATATGTATCAAGTAATACAGAGAGCTAGCTTTAGCTTAAAGGCAAGAAAAGCCTTTGCTTTAGGCCCCCCTAAAAATAAGGCCCCCCCACCCTCCCAAAAGAAAAAAAAAAAAGGTAACTCACTTATTTATTTTAATCACAAAAATAAGGGCCTAATTAAAGAAGTTGGCATTTTTTCAAATCCCGAAAGAAGTAGCCGTGGTGATTTTGTTTCTCTAAAAAAAAAATTAAGGCCACGTAATTAGTTGTGAGAATACTCCATCAAATGTTTCATACGCCTCTTCCTCTTCTATTTCTTTTCATCAACACCCACCTTCTTTTATCCAATAATATTAAAAAAAAAAAAAACCTTAGTGTGCATGCTATCGTTGCTCTTCTCTGTTCCATTGTTCCTAGTGCAAGAGATTTTTGGGAGTTGGAACGTCTCCAAATCTCTCAATCTAATATGCTAATTTTGCTATTATTACCATGGATTAGATTTGCATTCCTGCTTCTCTGTGTCTCAATTTTGTTCTTGATTTTTTTCTATTTCCTCTCCACTATGGTGTTTGTTTGTATTACTATTTTGTAATTTGATGAAGATGGACGCCGTTGCTTTGTATACGAAGCTCAATGATAATAGAATGGAATGGAATGTTGTTTGTGGTTTCTTGTGCTGCATGGACCAGTAGTTCTCAACTAGACAGGTGCATCTTGCATGGGTTTGAGGAAGTGAAGTCCGTGTATGACAAAATGATGGTTGATAGAGGGATGGTTTAAGGCATTCGCTCAGTGTTTTCTTTTGTTCTTTTCCTCCCTTTTGTTTTATGATTTGCTCAATCCACTGAGGATGATTTGATGTGTATGCCTCCTTTGAACGATTCGGATCTCAAAAAGGTGTGCTCAAAGTGCATGTCCTCCACTTGAGCTCAGCTGACTTTATCATGTGGTTAACCAAGCTTCTTCTTCTTTTTAGTTTCTTTATACAAAACAAAATCTGAATTAAATGAAGCAATATAACAGTTTTGGACCAAGCAATTATGGTCCCAAATCAGTTTTTAAATCATTGATATAGAAGAAATCACAAGTTTTTGACCATTATAATGCTAAAAATCTATAATTAATATAATTACTGTCTAGAATATTGAGTGTTCATCAGAGGGCCTATTGAGACAATGGGCTGTCTCATGAGGACTTGGCCACACATGAAGAAGTCAAAGTCTAGAGAAGACATGTACCAGATTTCCCAGTCATCTCTATCTTCTCCACACGACAGGATCTGTTTAAACTTTTAAACTTCAGCTGGAAAGATTGGTCCATCCCATGGGCCTACTTGTTAGGCCTAGTCCCAATCCATTTAGTGAGATGTTCGATCCAATATTCATGCTGCATTTGTTTGATCAGATAGGACCATTTAATTAAGCATTTAACCAGGCATAAACCTACCCTTATCAATTTAGGATTTAGCCACAAACGCTGACTCATATTAGGCCTGCTAAAACGGGTTGAGTTTGGGATTGGTTCATGGTGCACATGAGGGGTGTCCATGGATCGGGCCAGCCTAAGCCCAAATCCAGCCCAGCCCATTTTGGTCCGGGCTTGGACCATAAATTTCTTAGCACTTGGGCCAGGCTTAGACTATTTAATTGGGCCCATTTAAGAGTTGGGCCGGGTTTGGATTGACTGGTAGAAAGCCTAATTCCGGCTCGGTCCGACTGTAAAAGTAATTGTGAGAAAAGAAAGGGAGGCGGGACTTTAACACATGGCATCTCAGTGACGGATAAGCACTCAAACCAATTGAGATTAGGGTCAAGGCAAAGAAAAAGGACATATTTTTTTATTTACTCGGGCCGGGCTTAGTGCCCATGACCACCCCTTGTGCACTTGGAATTGAAACAACACTTGAATTGTCTACTAGAACTTATTATTCTTAAAAAGGCCCCTTTTTCCCCCCTCCTTTTTTTGTCATGGGGCTCATGTTGAGTCAATCTAGCATTTTCAATTTTCAACCCCCACCCCCACCCCCACCCTCGAATAGTTATAAGTCTAAGTGTGACACACTCATCTAACTTTTCCTCACTATTAGAATAAAATCATGATAAAATGATTTCTCTAAATCATTAAAAATTTTAGGGCCATGGATCAAAAGGTTAGTATAATCTATGGACTCAAGATTTTGTATATAGAAACGCCTCACGTAGATCTTTCCATCGAATGGACTTCCATGATCATCATGCATTCGAGTGGGCCCATCTAGGAGGGACGTGTTCTCCTAAAAATGCCCGAGCGTTGTATAACACTCTCCTATATATATTCTTATATATAATATAGTATCTTATAATACATATATAATCACATTAGGAGGTTTAATGGGTTGTAATTTGCATTCCCATAAATAGTTAAAAATGAAGAGTGAAAAGTGACAATTAAAAAGTGACCAGTAAATAACTCCCACTTCGACGGATGTTGAATCATGATGAAAAATGAATACCCATCAATTACCCTAATAATTCAAATCCGAGCAAAGTCGAGGTTTTTATCTACGTTGCATCCTTTTATCTTCACCCCTATTCTCATTTTACCCCTCGCATCACTAATAATTCTATGTTGCAACTCATTTGACCAAGATATCCCATGTAAATAATGCAAACAAACATGCCCTTAATATCGTCTCTTTCATCACCTTTTTTTAATTTCCTGTTTTTTAGTCATTTGTGTTTTTTCGTTGTTATACCTTGAGTGACGAAACTGTTCATTCATTTATTCATGATCCCAACTACACGATTCAAAATCACATGAAGTACTCCCACCATCACCAGTAGAAGATGACTTGACTCCTACAGACAAAGGGAAGACCTGACCAACTCCACTTGACCTAACTACTGTACCGAGAGTAAAGAATATGCATCGCTGCCTATAAATTGCCCGACTTGGGTCTGTTTAGAATCATCAAAACTAAAAGCAGGAAGTTGTGTAGTGTTGACATAGAATCCATAATAGAAATGGGGTTTAACATGGCTCAGCGAGTTGGTGCCAGGGCTCTGATAATGGTGTGTTTGTATGCAAACAATTGCATAAGCACTCCGAGGGCTTTGGTCTCTCAGGCGTATTTCAACAGTCTCATGTCCGCCGTCGGAGCTCACTGCGAGGGCAAGTCTTTCTACACCTATGACGGCTTCATTAGGGCTGCCGAGCTTGCTACCGGCTTCGGCAGTGCCGGTTCGGATGTCCTGGGTAAGAGGGAGGTTGCAGCATTCCTAGCCAATGCCATGCATGAAACTGGAGGTAATTCAACCTAAACTTCATTTTTCTTTCTCGCTTGAAGGGGCAACTTAACCCAATTACTCATAATTGGCAGTGTTACCACAGTCGATTACGTGAGGTTTATTAGAAGACGTTAGTTAATTGGAAGATTCAAGCTTTGGATCTGGCATAGGCGTCTCTCCATTTAATTTCAATAAGCTGAGAGAATCTGCATTCTCCACAGCAAATAGTTTGTGTGTTCAATTTCAATGACACAAAGTTGGCTACATTGATATTAATTAATTGGGTAGGGATACTTGGAATCCATGATGAAAATGCGATGAGATGATATTCTGGTTCTGCTTTGATACCAAAAAATGGAAAAAACAATCAGCAAATTTTTTTGGAAGTTCTCTTTATTGCTTAGATAGAAAACATTGATTGTGTTTATATATATAGAAACATGTGGTGTACATATCAGTTACAATATCTTTAATAGAAAAATCATATCAAAGGCAAAAATCAAAAAGATATATTTAATCTGCACATATAAGACAACTAATCAATTATGAAAAAAAAAAAAAAAAAACAGCTGGGCGCGATCATCTCTTGATTGTAGCCTTAGATGTAGGATCTGACACGTTGCATGCAATATGGTATTGGCCATGCATCAGTTGATCCAATTCCTGTGATTTTGTTAGATCTAATTTTCCAGTCATTTTAGTTACATGCCATGTAAAGAATTTTAACAAATAGCCTTTTTTTTTTTTTTTTTTCCACTCAAGACTGGTGTTTTACACTCGGCAGGGTTTTGCTATGTGAGTGAAATAAGAAAGTCTGTCTACTGTGATAGCACCAAAACCCAATGGCCTTGTGCAGATGGGAAGCGCTACTTCGGAAGAGGACCACTGCAGCTAACATGGTATCATTTTATTGTAACCGGTTGGTTACGGTTTTGTATTCAACCTTCTAACTAAGGATACTTTTATATGAGAAATATTTATGTGCATCGATTCAACATAAAAGGATTGACTTTATAACACATCCGAATCATCCATATATATATGAAACCTCCTTAAGCACACTGGATCCATTAAATTTTCATCTATCAAAATGAATTGGACCGTTGGATCAAGGGTCAATTTCTTTTCTTTAATATAAAATTATTAAATTTGTTGGTCAATGATGAAGGGGTTACGGGCATGTGATTGACCCCAAATTTGATATATGGTCTTATCCAAAATATCTCTTTTCATCTCCCACAAGTTTCATGATCAGCAGGTCCCTAGATAGGTCCTATTAAATTTGTCTCTAGGTGGGTCCTATTAAATTTGTCTCTAGGTGGGTCCTATTAAATTTGTCTCGTCACATGGTTGAGAGTAGGATGCAGAGGAATATACTGGGCTGTAGACCTAAATCTGGATCCCATTATTTCATGGAAACAAAATCATGGGCTAGTCGTACCTTATTTATTTCAGGTCAAATCCTGACATTCTACCCAGAGCTGAAAGCAGCATTAATTAAAAATTTGTACTAGGTCCGGGTATTGATGGACCTGACCTGTACCAGGCCTGCTTAAGCCATGGGCTCAGCCCCGCTTCTAAGGTCTAATACATCTTGAGTTTTCTTCTGAAGTCCAGATACAAAAGGGAATTGACCCAAAACGGGAACAAAAAACCTGACTTTTTTTAGTACACTTTGAATGATTGCTTCTGATGGGTCTTGAATAGGAACTACAACTATGGGAAAGCAGGGCAGGCACTTGGATTCGATGGGCTGAATAATCCAGATATTGTGAGCCAAGATCCTTTGATATCATTCAGGGCTGCCTTTTGGTTTTGGATGAAAAACTGCCACAACGCCATCATTCAGGACCGCGGATTTGGGGCCACCATCAGGGCCATCAATGGTGGAGAATGCAACGGAAGGAAGCCCAAAGCAGTCAATAGCCGAATTTCTTATTACCAACGCTTCTGCAGTGATTTTGGTGTAGACCCAGGGCTTAACCTTTCTTGTTAGATTAGGTTCTCTCATCACACCATCTATGTGCTGTTGCCCATACATCTCACTTTAGTGCCTACTAGTACCATGTTACCTCAATAATGGCAGCAATAATAATAGTTGGCTAGCGGGTTTTCCTTGGCGTCCTACATGTACACGTTTTTACAAGCTGTAGCTTGAAAAATGTCATCCGTGGATACTAGTATCACATATGTCTACAACTTGTGTGGATGTAATGGATAGCTTTCCTTTCCGTGCAATTAGATGCAGATGACATTACAAATGAATTATGTTGGCCCACAGAAAAGTGACCCAAAAGATTTATTTTAATGTCACTTAAAGATGATACACAGAAAACTGTTTTCGTGGAAATACGGCCTAACTATAATTTGGTTGGGGTGTGTAAGGTGGGAACCGCATGTCAGACTCGTTTACCTGCAGGTTAGAATTTTCTGGCCAGGACTGTTTGGCCCAATCGGAGAGTGCCACATGGGGGAAAAAAAATCAATCAGACACATCCAATCAGCCCCTTAAAAAAAAAAAATTTCCCACCCCCACCATGTGGCACCCTCTAATTAATCTAAACAGATTTCCCTATTTGGTCCAAGCAGGAGATCCTCATCCCCAACAAACGCAAAAGTGGTGTAGGTCTTTCATGCATCAGATTAGCATTCAAAGCTCGAGTCAGGTCCACCATCATCATATTCGTCGGCGTTGTACTTGTCCCATCCCAGTATTTTTCACGTCCCATCCCAGTATTTTTCACAGCCCTAAACAAAACCCATCAGCTTTAAAGTTGAACCCAGACCCAATATTTTCAAGCAGGCTAAAGTTGGGTCTCATATCCAACCCAACCATTTAGTGTGTTGGCAACAAAACACTTACTAATTTAATGCAGATCAGCTATGATGAATCTAGACTTTTATTTTTACCTGCACCACCATCTCAGTCTCCTCTTGTAAGTATTGGTTTCTCATCCCAATTTGAGATTAATCACGGTAACAAAACTGTTCGATTTAAAAAATGAAAACTGAAAAAAGTAGTTTGATTTGTCAAGGGCCACGATGATTTGTTTGGAACCATTAAATAAACGGGTCCAAAAATCAAACACAAACACGACCCATTTATTTAGCAGGTTACACGATACGACTTGTTAACCCGTTAAATTATTTTGTCCATTTTGGACTATGTCAGTTAACATATACTCTTTTGCAAATGAAAGGAGAGTGAAAGAGCTAGAAAATGATCTTTTATGTGTGGGTTTTAGAGTTTCACTTCAACATTTTCAAACTTACCTAAATACCCCTCATGCATTTTATAATTTATGTCATTTATCATTTGGCGGGTTGTTAATGTTAATGGATTAACGGTTTTATTTGTTAATGACCTGCTAATTTAACGGGTTAATGGGTCCGACCCATTAACGACACAAACCCGTTAAAAAGCCACCCGAACCCATTAATATCGTGTGGGTTCGTATTGTGTTAACGGGTTTTGTGGCATTTTGACGGCCCTATTTAGGGCTGAAACTGGATTATCCAGCCTTGGTCTAGGGTACGTGCTTCGTCTACATCAATACCAGTCTGGCCCACCTGGGTGTGTCTGAGCCCAGAAAGTCTGGACGGTTCATATGGACCCTTTGTTTTAGTACAAAATAAATGATTTTCTGTTGTCTATAAATGGGACACAGCAAAGGTTTACAAGCATAACTAAATTTATAGGTGGGACGCACATGAAGACCCCCTAAATCCAGACCGTTCATGAAAATCACCAATGGGCAATGGATCACATCCTGATTATAGGCGAAGAAACTTAGAATAGTGTGTTGAGCTAATCATTTCTAAATTATCGAATTAATTATTTATAAATGATGTGATCTGTCCAGCAGTGAGATATACACTTGCGGGTAGGGGTGTTCATGGATTGGGCCCTGCCTGCCTTGGGTAGGGCTTGGGCAAAAGGTTTTCGTACTCAGGCCGGGTATGGACTTTTATTTAGTCCCGTTTAATATTTGGGCTGGGCCTGGATCCAATGGTAGAAAGCCTAAGCCCGGCCAGACTATCAAAAGATGTTCATTAGGGAGTGTTGGTGATGGGATTCAAAGCCAATATATCTTAGATATACATGTGTGTCACAGCCACTGAGCTACCGCTTAAAATCTAATGAAAGTCCCTGTTATGTCTTTATAAAGTGATTTCGGGTTGGGCCTCAGTTGGGCTAGCCTTGGGCCAACCACTTAAGGCCTGATACTGGCCTGGGCCTGGACAGACCTCAAACGGGCCCATGAAAGTTGTTTAAATTTTCGCAAGGTAGACACTACTTATTTTGGCTAGATTGAGTTGCTTCAAAGGTTGAGGAAAATTAGGCTGCACATTTTAGGTCACGTTTGACAATTAAATTCTTAGGGACCTTTTACCGGCTTTCCATATAGCCGTGAAAACCCACCTTAGGCAATTATAACTACTAAGAGAATTTGGGCCAGTGAAAGTTTTCATCTGTTTGTTAAAGAGTTTTTAGATCCAACCATCCCCTACAACGGATGGACCTCTTCTAGCACTTAGTAGAAGGATTTTTCCTTTTTCAACTATGAGTTAATACAAACTAATGGTTGAGAAACTAGAAAATTGGTGGGTTTTAAGTGCTCTCAGCTCTGACTAAGAAGAATAGGGTGTGGGCCTTGAGGTGGAAACTATTTTAGATCTGGGTTTATGTACAGGTTTTAGTCCATGGAATTTTCTTGCCCACATGGTCCGGTTTTTAAACGATCGAGGACCTGATTGTCTAATGCACCGCAACATGTATGGGTCATTTTTTGGTATGAACTTTTTCCATAGTATTATTTTTTTAACCAGATTATTTTGAGGAGAAATTACCGAATAAATCCCTCTAGGGTCACATACCACTTCTGGGGTTCCAACAAAACCGTATTAATGGAATAGGTCCTCATGGTATATTTTTGTATATTTTTTTGTCGTGTAGTGATATGGCCGATATCGGCCATTATACTCATGCATGCCAATTTAACTGGGAGCTGCTAAAACACAGGTTCAGTAATATTGGCTGAGATCGGTCAATATTCTTGAACCAGCTTCGTCAATATTCTTGAACCAGGTCCCAGTTAAATTGGCCTGCACAGGTAACAACGGCCGATATCAATCTATATATAGATCGACCAATATTACTGAACTTGTATTTTACCAGCTCCTAGTGTCGTCTGCTCCAAGCATCTCTCTGCAGAAGGCTCGCTCTTGGGACGAGGGCGTCTCTTCCAACTTCTCCACCACTCCTCTTTCCCAAATCTTGATTCTGCGTTTTCAGTTGCTGAAATAGGTTAAGAGCTTCCTTTGCCGGCCCATGTTGGGCTAAATCCAAAACCATTGCACTCCAAGTTCAAACATTTCTCTCACTCATTCTTCCAAAGTTCTGTAGAGCAAGATCTATCACCCCACACTTGGAATACATGTTGAGAAGGGCTATACCTAGTTGAAGATTCACAACAAGACCTATTACTATCACTTGAGAATGAACCCACTTCCCCACATTTAGATTTCCAAGCTCTGCACAAGCAGAGAGCAAGACGACCATCGTCGTCTCATCTGGCGTGAACCCTCAGCCTCGCAATTGAGCAAAAAGGGAAATACATTCATCTGTGAGTGAATTCTCAACATACCCAGAGATAATAGAATTCCAAGATACCACTGTCTTAAAGCACATTCCATCAAACACCCAACAGGCATCGGAAATCTCCTTACATGACCCATAGAAACGTATCAGAGTGTTATGAATATAAATATCAGAATCAACCCCATTCTTCACGACATTAGCTTGAATTTGTTTCCCACGTCGGAGATCCAAGAGCTGAGAACAAGCCTCGAGAAGAAAGGGGAGGGTGAGCTTATTGGGTCTTGTTCTCCTCTTCATCTCACGAAATTGATTACATGGGTATTCATATAAATCAATGAGGAAGAGAAATATGAAGAGGTGGGTTTGTCGTTTACATTGAAGATTTGAGAGAGAGGAGTGGTGGAGAAGTTGGAAGAGACGCCCTCGTCCCAAGAGTGAGCCTTTTGCAGAGAGATGCCTGGAGCAGACGACATTGAGAGCTGGGAAAACACAGGTTCAGTAATATTGGCCGATATCGGTCTCTATTAAATTGGCTTGCACATATAAAAACGGTCGATATTGGTCTATATATTGACCGATATCGGCCAATATGACTGAACCTGTGTTTTAGCAGCTCCCAATTAAATTGGCCTGCACAGGTATAATGGCCGATATCAGCCATATCGCTACATGACAAAAAAAAAAAAAAAAAAAAAAAAAACGAAGACATACCAAGAGTACCTATTCCATTAATACGGTTTTGTTGGGACCCCAGTAGTGGTATTGGGCCATAGAGGGATTTATTCGGTAATTTCCCCTTATTTTAGGTAAATTTTCTTGTTCATACATTTACAAAGAGTTGACTTTAAAAAAGAGCAGTGTAATGCAATTTTTTTTCCATAAAATCACTTTGATTATATAGTATAAGATAGCCCCCATATAGTTGGTTCTATATATGTAAATAATATAAGATGAATATGATCTCCTATCCAGTAGATCCCATTTAGATGGGTGTATATGGAATGATTGGTAGGATATATATCCAATAATTCTCACCTACATGAGTGCATGGGCAAGTGAGGTCCATTTATGAGAGCACGATGGCCTGAATGATGGTTGGTTTGATATTTTATCTAATGAGCTTCACATATGTGGTTGATTGGGTGGATTGTTAGATGTATTGGGCTCTATATAATGTTTTGATGAACGAGATATGTATCCAGTAGTACAGAGCTGGCTTTAGCTTAAGGCAAGAAACACACTCTCTTTAGCACCCCCCAAAAAAATAAAATAAAAATACCTCACTTCTTTATTTTAATTCGAAAAATAATGCCCTAATTATAGCAGTTGGCATCTTTTCAACTATCAAAAGAAGCAACTTCCGTGATTTTGTTTCTCCCCAAAGGCCAAGGGCCCATAATTCATTGCGAGCATCCAGTTTCAAGGAAGAAAAAAAACACTCTCATCAAACGTTTCATATGCCTCTTCCTCTTCTATGAAATGAACTTTTTGTTTCATGGATACCCACATTCCGTTGCCCAAGAAAAAGAAAAGAAAACTAGTGTGCATGCTATCGTTGCTCTTCTCTATTCCATTATTCCTAGTGCAAGAGTATTTAAGTAGCTGGTTCGTCTCCAAATCTCTCAATCTAATCTGCTGATTTTGCTATTATTATCATGGATTAGATTTGCATTTCTCTCAAATTCTTTCTCGATTTATTTATTTATTTTTTATTTCTCCTCTCTGCTATGGTGCTTGTTTGTAGTACTATTTTGTAATTGGATGATGAAGATGGATCTTGTTGCTTTGTATATGACGCTTAATGATAATGGAATGGAATGTGGTTTGTGGTTTCTAGTGTTGCCTGGACCAGTAGTTCTCAACTAGACAGGTGCATCTTGCATGGGTTGAAGTCCCTACATGACAAGACGATGGTTGATTTATGGATGGTTTAAGAGACGACCCTGGACCAGTAGTTCTCAACTAGACAGGTGCATCTTGCATGGTTTGGAGGAAGTGAAGTCCATGTATGACAAAACGATGGCTGATAGGGGGATGGTTTAAGGCATTCGCCCAGTGTATTCTTTCGTTCTTTTCCCCGTTTTTGTTATATGATTTGCTCAATCATATAACAATGGGCTGTCTCATGACGCTGTCTCATGAGGCCTTGGCCACACATGAAGAAGTCAAAGTCTAGAGAAGATATGTATAAGATTTCCTAGTCATCTCTATCTTCTCCACACGACAGGATCTGTATAAACTTACAAACTTTAGAGGAAAGTTGTTGGCGGCCACTTGATTTTTCTCCATTTCCGTTGCCTCAAGTCTTCTCCAAGATAAAGATTATATTTAAAGTATAGTGTATAAATTTATAGGCAAGTGGAAAGTAGAGCCATTGTCTCTACTTCTCTTAAATAGATAGAGGCGGAAAGGTGGTGCCAAACACTATATCTTTTCAAGCCTCTATCCATTTTAGAGAAATACAGAAATAGTGGGAAAACTTAGACCTCCCAAACATGCACTAAGTCTTCTCCAAGATAAAGATTATATTCATAGGATAGTGGGTGTGGACCTAAGTCCTAGAATATCATGCCTGTATTTCATTTCTCTTTCTTCTTGGGTGGACTCACATTTTCCACATTTTCTTGTTGACTAAAACAAGTATGGTTTAAAACATGGTTTCATCCGGAGGAAAGAGAGGTTTCCGCCTAGGTTGGCCCCGCAGGACGGACCAAAGCGAGTATCAGACCAGTCAATTTGGTTAGCAGGCCTAATATAAGATTGGTCCATCCCATGGGCCTACTTGTTAGGCCTAGTCCCAGTGAGATATTCGATCCAATATTCATGCTGCATTTGTTTGACCATTTAATTAAGCGTTTAACCAGGCATAAACCTACCCTTATCAATTTAGGATTTGGCCACAAACTCAGACTGGGCCTAGCCCAATGACCTAAAAGAAGTGTCAATATTGAAATAAACCATTTTGTACAGTCTGACATATCTAAGACTGTAAAACGGGTTGCGCTCGGGATTGGTCCACGGTGCACCTGAGGGGTGTTCATGGACCGGGCCAGCCTGAGCCCAAATCCGGGCCAGCCCATTTTGGTCAGGGCTTGGACCATAATTTTTTTAGCACTTGGGCCAGGCTTGGACTATTTAATTGGGCCCATTGAAGAGTTGGGCCGGGTAAGGATTGGCAGGTAGAAGGCCTAAGTCTGGCTTTGTCCGAATGTAGAAGTAATTGTGAGAAAAGAGGGGGAGGCGAGACCTTAAGACACGGCATCTCATTGAGGGATAAGCACCCAAACCAATTGAGATAAGGGTCAAGGCAAGGAAAAAGGATATATTTTTTTTTATTATAATGTTTACTTGGCCGAGCTTGGGCTTAATATGGTTCAGGTGGGATGGGGCTCGGGCCAGCCGGTTATGGCCCGATCCGGACTTGGGATGGGCTTAGTGCAAGAGTTCAGAAGTTAGGCCAAGCCTGGATCTTCCTTAGCCCGGCCTGCCCCATGAACACCCCCAGTGCCCTTGGAATTGAAACAACAATTGAATTGTCTACTAGAACATATTATTCTTAAAAAAGGCCCTTTTTCGCCCCTCCTTTTTTTTTTTTGGTCATGGGGCCTATGTTGAGTCAATATGACCTTTTCAGTTTTCACCCCGCACCCTTTTCAATTTTCAAACAAACCCGCCCCCCCACAAAAAAACTAACTAACAATAGTTATAAGTTCAAGGGTGGCACGCATCCAACTTTTTTTCACCGCTGGATTGAAATTATGATAAAATGATTTTTCTAAACCATTAAATTTGAGGGCTATAGATCAAAAGGTTAGTATGATCTTATGGACTCAAGATTTTGCATATAGGAAGGCCTCACATAGATCTTTTTATCCAATGGACTTCCATGATCATTATGCATCCGAGTGGGCCCAACTAGAACAGGCATTTTCTCCTAAAAAATACACGGGCACTGTATAGCACTCTCCTATATATATATTCTTATGTATAATATAGTATCTCATAATACATTTATAATCACATTACGAGGTTTCATAGATTGTAATTTGTATTTCCATAAGTAGTTAAAAATGAAGAGTGAAAGGCGAATTTTTAAAAAAATGACCAGTAAATAACTCCCACTTCAACGGAAGCTGATTCAAGGGATGACGAGAAATGAATACCCAACAATTACCCTAATTATTCAAATCCTAGCAAAGTCGACGTCTTCATTTACATTGCAACATTTTATCTTGATCCCTATTCTCATTTTACCCCTCACATCATTAATAATTCTCTATTGCAGCTCATTTGACCAAGATTTCCTATCTAATTAATGCAAACACACGGGCCCTTAAAATTGCCTATGTCATCACCTTTTTTTCATTTCCATTGTTTTTTAGTTATTTGTGTTTTTTCGTTTTTATAACTTGAGTGACTAAACTGTTCATTTATTTATACATGATCCCAGCTACACGATTCAAAATCACATAAAGTACTCCCACCATCGCCAGTGGAAGATGACTGGACTCTTACAAACAAAGGGAAAACTTTGTTTGTTTTTGAAGAAGGTTAGTGTGTATATTTCCAAAGGAAAAAGTTGACTTCACAAAGGGAAGACTTGACCGATTCCACTCAACCTAACTAATGTACCAAGAGTAAAGAATATGCATTACTGCCTATAAATTGCTCGACTTGGGTCTGTTTAGAATCATCAGAACTCAAAGCAGTAAGTTGTGTAGTGTTGATATAGAATCCAGAATAGAAATGGGGTTTAACATGGCTCAACGAGTTGGTGCCATGGCTCTGATAATGGTGTGTCTGTATGCAAACCATTGCATGGGCCACAGCACTCCAAGGGCTTTGGTCTCTCGGGCGTACTTCAACGGTCTCATGTCTGCCGTCGGAGCTCGCTGCGAGGGCAAGTCTTTCTACACCTATGACAGATTCATTAGGGCTGCCGAGCTTGCTACCAGCTTCGGCACTGCCGGTTCGGATGTCCTGCGTAAGAGGGAGGTTGCAGCATTCCTAGCCAATGCCATGCATGAAACTGGAGGTAATTCAACCTAAACTTCCCTTCTTTTTTTTTGGCTTAAAGAGGCAACTTAACCTAATTACTCGTAATTGGCAGTGTTAGCACAGTCGATTCCTTGAGGTTTATAGAAGACATTAGTTAATTGGAAGATTCTAGCTTTGGATCCGGCATTGGCGTCTCTCCATTTGTAAACCCAAGCAGATCATGAATTTCAATAAGCTGAGATAATCTGCGTTTCCCACAGCAAATAGTTTGTGTGTGTCAATTTCAATGACACAAAGCTGGCTACATTAATATTAATTAGTTGGGTAGGGATACTTGGAAGCCATGATTAAAATGTGAGGAGATGATATTCCGGTTCTGCTCTGATACCAAAAAAATGGAAAAATCAATCAGCAAGAATTTTTTGGAAGTTCTCTTTCTTGCTTAGATAGGAAACATTGATTGTGTTTATATATATATATATATATATAGGAATGTTCATATGCATCTTTTCCTCACCATAGGGTGAAGGACACTTTGCTTTTTGCACATGAAGACAAGGAAGTGTACTTCACCATATGTGCTTGAAAAGTACATTTTGTACTTAAAAATGTTCAAAAATGGGAGTGCCTCTCACCCTATGATGAGGGAAAGATGCATGTGAACATTCCCCATATATATATATATATATATATATAGGAAAATGCTCATATGAGAGACACTCTCACTAAGTTGGTGAGAGATGAGTGGGGCCCTCACATGAATATTTGGGGTCCTTGCATTTAAATTAGTGAGAGTGGATATTTATGTGAGGGCCCTCACCCATCTCTCACCAACGTGGTGAGAGTGTCTCTCACATGAGCATTTCCCATATATATTTATAGAAACATGTGCTGTACATATTAGTTACAATATCTTTAATAGAAAAAACATATCAAAGGAAAAAAATCAAAGAATATATTTAGTCTACTACTAATCAGTTATGGAAAAAGAAAAAAAAAAAAGGAGCTGGGCCTAGTCATCTCCTTGATTGTAGACTTAAATGTAGGATCTGACACGTTGCATGCAACATGGGATTGGCCATGCATTAGTTGATCTCATTCCTCTGATTTTGTGATCAGACTAAAGTTAGGTTGCATTAGCTATATGCCATAAAGAACTTCAACAAGTAGGTTTATTTATTTATTTATTTTTCCACTCAAGACTAGTGTTTTAACACTCTGCAGGGTTTTGCTATGTGAGTGAAATAAGAAAGTCTGACTACTGTGACAGCACCAATACCCAATGGCCTTGTGCGCCAGGGAAGCGCTACTTCGGAAGAGGCCCACTGCAGCTAACATGGTATCATTTTATTGTAGTTGGTTGGTTACGGTTTTGTATTCAACCTTCTAATGAAGGATATACTGTTCTATAGATAGGCCTAAATCTGGATCCCATTATTTAATGGATTCAAAATCATGGACTAGCCGTACCTTATTTTTTTTCAGGTCAAATCCTGACTTTCCACCCAGAGCTGAAAGCACCATTAATTAAAAATTTGAACCAGGTCCGGGTTTTGCTTTACAGCCATGGGTTCAGTCCCACTTCTAAGGTCTAATCCATCTTGAGTTTTCTTCTAAAGCCCAGATACAAAAGGGAATTGACCCAAAACGGGAACAAAAAACCTGATTTGTTTTAGTACACCTTGATTGATTGCTTCTGATGGGTCTTGAATAGGAACTACAACTATGGGAAAGCGGGGCAGGCACTAGGGTTTGATGGGCTGAACAATCCAGATATTGTGAGCCGAGATCCTATGATATCATTCAGGACGGCCTTTTGGTTTTGGATGAACAACTGCCACGACGCCATCATTCAGGACCGCGGATTTGGGGCCACCATCAGGGCCATCAATGGTGGAGAATGCAAGGGAAGGAATCCCACAGCAGTCAATAGCCGAATTTCTTATTACCGACGTTTCTGCAGAGATTTTGGTGTAGACCCAGGGCATAACCTGTCTTGTTAGATTAGGTTCTCTCATCACACCATCAATGTGCTGTTGCCTATACATCTCACTTTAGTGACTACTAGTACCATGTTATCTCAATAATGGCAGCAATAATAATAGTTGGCTAGCTGGTTTGGCGTCCAACATCTACAAGTTTTTACAAGCTATAGCTTGAAAAATGTCATCAGTGGATACTAGTATTACATTTGTCTAAACTTGTGTGGATGTAATGGATAGCTTTGCTTTTCGTGCAATTAGATGCAGATGACATTACAAATGAATTATGTTGGCCCACAGAAAAGTGACCCCAAAGATTGATTTTAATGTCACTAAAAGATGATACACAGAAATTAATGTCACTAAAAGATGATACACATAAAACTGTTTTCCTGGAAATACGGCCTAACTATAATTTGGTTGGGGTGTGTAAGGTGGGAAATGCATGTCAGACTTGTTTACCTGCAGGTTAGAATTCTGGCCTGAGACTAACC
The DNA here is from genome assembly GCA_029852735.1 of Persea americana. NCBI lineage: Eukaryota > Viridiplantae > Streptophyta > Magnoliopsida > Laurales > Lauraceae > Persea > Persea americana. Next base: position 92,822,993 of record CM056810.1, read on the forward strand.
CAAAAGTGGTGTAGGTCTTACATGGGGCAGATTAAGTTTTGCAACCCCCACTTGGATAATTAAAATTATGATTATGCAATCAATGGACAATCAAATGGATGATCCGAATTGATTATTAATTGGATTTAAATAACTAAAAATGGATCAGTAAAAATGTCAACCTTGTTGGTCCCACTTAGATGTTCGTTTTCTTTTCTTTTTTATTTCTTTCTTGCTAATGGATTCATTTGTTGATTAATTTTTAAAAAGAAATATTTTGCATCGGATGAATTATGAACTGCCCTAGAAGTTAATTTAAAGTTTTTGGCAGGGCTGACAATGAGTTGGGCCAGCCCACGAGTGAACTTTTCTTTGCTCGAAATGTTTGGTTTTCAGCTTGACTCATGAGCTAGACATGAGCCAGGCTCAAACAAGGGTCCCTTTAGCTTGACTTGTTTGGAGCTCAAGTTGATTAAGGGCCTAGCTCAATTATGCTGACATTATATATGAATCTAAACTCAAGTTCAAGCCCAAGCTTGGCTCATTAATATACATAAAATGTATGCATCAATATATGATGAAGAAAAGTCAATCCGAGCCTGTTTACAGTTGATCTTAAGCTTAGGAAAGTGAAAACAAGCTAATCTCCACGCTATGGATTAGGCATTCAAGAGAGAGCTTAAGATTAGCCCTCTTGGTCATCTATACCTCCTCTCTTTACTATAAGCATGTTTAGAGCAAAGAGCTGCCAGGGCTGCCAAAGGGCCGGGCTTGATTTCCTTTAGGCCCAAATTCTGAACTGGTTACGTCGGCCTAAGCCTAACAGTAACAGGCCAATCCTCTTCACAGTGTCAATGAACACACTTTTTATCTAACGTTAATCAAAAACCAAGTTTTACCCTTTCCCTTTCATTGAATCTTTATGAAAGAAACATTATTTGCATTAACAATCAAAATGATGTTGAAATGAGTAGCTTTGAACAACACTTAATTTCCACATCAAAATAATAATCATGAATCACGATTTCTGGACCGGAAGACATATATTCCTTATTAGTCGTTATAATCTTCGGGTCATTTAAGAAATCTAAATCCACATATACTAACATCACATCAATTGATTTGGACAGGCTTAACAAAATATTTCAATAAATTCTCTAATGAGTTGGTGCTTGGAAATGTCATAGGCCGGGCCTAACCAAAAATCTATTGAAATATTTCAATTGATTTATTGAAAGGGCGTCTGCAATGATAAGGTAGGATTTGTGCTCACAACGCACAGGTCTCGTGATGGCTCAATAAATATTGTCCAATTGCCTTTCCTCTCCTGCCCCATGCTACAAAAATCAAATACAGCATGTTATTAGATGATAATTAAAACTATCCTCCCGGAGAAGACAACAAAAGCATTTTGAGGAGATTGGTCGACTGGTAATACCCTTCTGGGTCTGATAATAGATGTCGCATGGGTTGGGTTTGGGTGCAGTTGGCTTATCAGGGTAACATATATGGGCACTAGGGAAATCTGACCTATTCATTGATATTGGATGCATCGGCAACCTTAATCCAGAAAGGGTCAACCCAAACCCTGTATTGCTAGATCGAAGCACGATTAGGTGGGCTGGATCTGGTCATGGCTGAGTCAACAGGTCATCTTGCAAGTAGGGAACCCGGAAAATAAAAAGGGTCAAGCCAATACTGTGACAGTTGGGTTGGGTCTACAGGTCGGACCAAGAATTGCCATCCATTGTTGAAGACTCGCCTCAAACCATGTCCAAGTTGGGTCCAATACTGCAGGGTCGATACCTTGACCAAAATGGCTCAGGCCAACTCAAATCAGTTGTAACTTACATAAGACTGGAACTGTTATTTTAGCATTCAAAGCTCGAGTCAGGTCCACCATCATCATATTCGTCGGCGCTGTACTTGTCCTAACCCAGTGTTTTTCACAGCTCTAAACAAAACCCGTCAGCTTTAAAGTTGAACCCAGACCCTATATTTTCAAGCAGGCTGAAGTTGGGTCTCATATCCAACCCAACCATTTAGTGTGTTGGCAACAAAATACTTACTAATTTAATGCAGATCAGCTATGATGAATCCAGACTTTTATTTTTACCTGCACCACCATCTCAGTCTCCTCTTATAACTATTGGTTTCTCATCTCAATTTGAGATTAATCACGGTAACAAAACTGTTCGATTTAAAAAATGAAAACTAAAAATGGTACTTTTATTTGTCAAGGGCCCACGATGATTTGTTTGGGACCATTTCTCGTGAACCCCTAATCCATTTGTAGTAGCTTTCTGCAACTCTCCTATATTGGATTAATACGTAGTGACTTTTTATAACTCTCAGCTTCAATGATTGGTGTGCGTGTACCTAGGGTTAAGGCTATCAATCGTGTCGTATTAACGAATTTAGGTTGCGGGTAAATGAATTCGTGTTAGAATTACCTCAATCCTTATACGACCCATTAAATAAACGGGTCCAAAAATCAAACACGACCTGTTTATTTAGCGGATTACACGACACGACTTTTGAACCGTTAAATAATTTGTCCATTTTGGATCATGTCAATTAACACATACTATTTTGCAAATGAAATTAGAGCGAAGGAGTTAGAAAATGATCTTTTATGTGTGGGTTTTAGAGTGATACTTCGACATTTTTAAATCTATTAAAATTCCCCTCATGTATTTTATAATTTATGTCATTTATCATTTGGTGGGTTGTTTATGGGTTATCGGTTTTATTCGTTAATGACCTGCTAATTTAACTGGTTAACGGGTCTGACCCATTAACGACACGAACGGGTTAAGAAGTCACCCGAACCCATTAATATAGTGTGGGTTCGTATCGTGTTAACGGGTCGTATGGCATTTTTACAGCCCTATCTAGGGCTGAAACTAAATTATCCAGCCTTGGTCTAGGGTACGTGCTTCGGCTATGTCAATACCAATTTGGCCCACCTGGGTGTGTCTGAGCCCAGAAAGTCTAGACGGTTCATATGGACCCTTTGTTTTACTATAAAATAAACGATTTTCTGTTGCCTATAAATGAGACACTAGAAAGGTTTACAAGCATAACTAAATTTATAGGTGGGACACACTCAGGTAGGGATGGCAACGGGGCGGATCGGGGGCAGAATTGGGTTGCCCCGTCCCCGCCCCAAACCTCATGGGATTCGTCCCCCACTCCCGCCCCGCCCTGCCCCTCTCTGCAATTTGGGGTATTTTAAATACCCCGTCCCCACCCCGAAATGCCCCGCGGGGCCTCACCCTGATGTGGTGCAATGTCTTTCCATACTAAGGTTGATTACATATAATTAATTAAATTTAGTATAATTTATAGTGTTATTAGTATAATTAGAATCATATTAAGTTACTAACTATAATTTACCATGTTATTTCTAATCATATAAGTTATCATAAGCGTATAGCATGATATATCTTGTAACGTTATATCAAATTAGTATAATTTATATTGTTATTAGTATGATTATAATCATACCAATTATAATTTACCTTGCTATCTCTAATCATATATGTTATTATAAGCTTAAAGCATGATCTATCATTATATTATATTCGTTTTATTTAATATGATTTATCATCTTGCAATTTAACATTATATATGATTAAAGTCAAATAAGCTTAGGTAGATTTTTTAACAACTTTAATTTCATTAAATTTGAATTAGAGGGATCATATTATATGCTTTTCTAACGTCTAGGGTTCAATCAATTACATATTTAACTTTAAAAAAAGTCTTTAATCAATCTACTTAATCCTTAATAACAACATAATATCAATATATACATTTACATATAAATATGTTTATTTATTATAAAATGAATCTAAAATGTATATATATATATTTTTAAGAGGATTATTAATTTCGGGGCGGGTTACGGGGTGGGCATGGGGCGGGGCAAGAAAAAGACCCATCCCCGCCCCGCTCCTGATTCGGGGTATGTTTTTTTGCCCCCTCGCCGCCCCGTCTAAGAGTTGGGGCGGGGAAAATCCGTATGGGTTGGGGTGGGTTAAAAACGCCATCCCTACACTCAGGGGCGGACCTATGAGGGGTCGGCGGGGGCCATGGGTCCCCCTTACAATTGAAAATTCCCTAAAGTGCTTGCTTTGGCCCATTCTATGTGTAGCCATCTATTAATGGATGGCCCCTCCTTCATTTAGTTGTTTTGACTTTAGAAAAGTGAAATAAAAATGTTATTAATTTTGAAAAAATTTTGAAAGGAAAAAAAGAAAGGAAAAATAAGGAAATGGGAACAAATAAAGAAGGCTTGATGGAGATTGGAGAAGATATTTTTCAATTATCATTCGAATGTATTTACGCTTGCCCCAAATCTTATGATCAAAGAGAGAGGAAGAGGAGAAAGTACATCTTTTTTGTTAGAGATCTCACAGAATTACAAAGATTTTGATATATGTATAAAGAAGAATCAACTTTCTCTTTTATTAATCATTTTTAAATGGCATTAGATGTACTGATTTCAATACATGTCATTATGTATTTTCAATCTTTGTTGCTCATATTGGAATCTAATTCACTTAAAACCAATATCTATTTGCATTGTATTATTACATATTTTTTTAGCTCAATCGAACTTTTATCCATTGGGGATAAAGAAATATAATTGTATTTTTTATTTTTGATTATTATTATTTATGTCAGAAAAATCCGATTGACAAAATTTATTTTAAAGAGATAAAAACCAGTGGAACCATGCTTTTTAATGGTTCAGAATTTAGACATGGGATGCTCTTTTTTTTTTTTTTTTTTTTTTGAGGTTTTAAATAATAAAGTTTTAAATTGCAACTTACAAATTGCATGCATAAGAAAGGACCGGTACCCACCTTGAGACTGTAAAAAAAATCAATACTGAAACGATAATTGACGGGTTCAACTCAATGAAAGAACATTGAATACAACTTCAATAATTTGATTATTATGTATTTGATTATTAAAGTTTAAAATTTTATTTAAAATATTTTTCTTTGGCCCCACTTAGTAAAATTTTTGGTTCCGCCCCTGGACACACTGTTTTCCCCCAAATCCAGACCGTTCATGAAAATCACCAATGGGCAATGGATCACATCCTGATTATAAGCAAAGAAACATAGAATAGTGTGTTGAATTAATCATTTATAAATTATCGAATTAATTATTTATGAATAATGTGATCTGTCCTGCAGCGAGATATACACTGCTCCCAAGTGAATCTGCTGCTAAAGCTAAAAAACCAAATGGAAAAACTAGCGGGTAGGGGTGTTCATGGATTGGGCCCGAGCAGGCCGGCCCAGCCTGCCTTGGGTAGGGCTTGGGCTAAAGGTTTTGTACTCTGGCTGGGCTTCGACTTTCATCTAGGCCCGTTTACTATTTGGGCCAGGCCTGGATCCAAGGTAGAAAGCCCAAGACTGGCCGGGCCGGACTATCAAAAAAATTTCATTAGGGAGTGTTGGTGATGCGATTCAAAGCCAAGATATCATAGATGTACATGTGTGTCGCAGCCACTGATCTACCACTTAAAATCTAATGAAAGTCCCTGTTTATCTGTATAAAGTGATTTCGGATTGGGCCCGGGCTTACTCATTATCAGTTAAGGCCTGATTCGGGCTTGGGCCGGGCCTGGTCAGACCTCAAACCGGCCCATTAACTTCCCTACTTGCAGGTTGTTTGAGTTGTTCCAAAGGTTGAGGAAAATTAGGCTTCACATTTTAGGTCATGTTTGACAATTAAATTCCTGGGGACCTTTTACCTGCTTTCCATATAGTCGTGAAAACCCACCTTAGGCAATTGTAAGTACTAAGAGAATTTGGGCCAGTGAAAGTTTTCATTTTTTTTTTTTTAAAGAGTTTTCAGATCCAAACCTCCCCCACATGGACGGATGGACCTCTACTAGCACTTTTCTTTTTTCAACTATGAGTTAAAACAAACCAATGGTTGAGAAACTTATCTATTCATTATAAGGCCTGTTAAGCCAATGGACTTGGACCAAGAGTTATGGGCCCTGTTGTAAAAGTCAAAGATCCCACTCATTAATCTCATCTACTCACGGCATGTCAATCCATTTTCTCTCATTGCTAAAACTGCGCGTCCTTTTCATTATCCCACGGCAAGGTCTTGACTCCGCATTTTCATTGACTTGATTTTCTGCATACAGCGATTGGGACGGATCCGGTTAGGTTCAGACCCACAAAAACTTGAGAAACATTAGTAGGGTCCACTCGTGAAATAATTTAAACCGTAAAAAATAATGCCCCTAATTTATTTAAATCTTTATCAAATTTCACTCAAATAAGATTTACGGATAAATTGGTCACTGTAAAATATATGAATATATGAAAATCTTGCAAGAGCCTTTAGCCAAGTTTCACTCAAACAAGAGTTCAGCCCCATTGCCACCAGACTCTGGCCAAGACTCCTATTGGAGTGGAATTTATGAGAGCCCTTAAAAGAGGTGGCATTTATACTAAGAGATTTAGATTTTTCATTTGTAGACTCCACTGAAGAGCCTCATGGCCTGTTTGGATAAATGAATAGTGGAGTAAAATGAAGTGAATTTCACATGTGGAGCGGGGTGAAGAGAAGTACTTCACTTCACTCCATTTGGATGCTTATTTTGAAGTTAAGGTTTGAAGTAAAATCCACTTTTACTCAAGGAAATAGAAGTATTTAGAGTTGAAGTGAAATGGAGTACATATGGCTCACAACATTACTTCATCTATCGGGCCAGATTCATCCAAACGGTGTATACTTGAAATTTTAGATTATAAGGGCTTATTTAAATTTACTCTACTCTATTTTTTGCCCATCCAAATAGCCCTGAATGGATTTTTAGAAAGTCCATACAAACCATGCCTTCCAGCGGATCCAGACTAGAAAGTTGGTGGGTTTTAAGTGCTCTCAGCTCTGACTGAGAAAAATTGGGTGTGGGTCTTGAGGTGGAAACTATTTTAGATCTGGGTTTAGGTACATGTTTAGTGCATGGAATTTTCTTGCCCACATAGTCAGGTTTTTAAACGATCGAGGACCTGATTATCTAATGCACCGCAGCGTGTATGGGTCACTTACTGGTATGAACTTTTTCCATAGTATAATTTTCTTAACCAGATTATGTTTATGCAAATTATCTTTTTCATACATTTACAAAGAGTTGATTTAAAAAAAAAAGAAAAGCATTGACCTTATATATATAGGCATTAAATGCATAATTTATTAAGGCACATTTTTGTAATGCAAATTTTCTCCATAAAATCACTTTGATTATATAGTATAAGACAGCCCCCATATAGTTGGTTCTATATATGTAAATGATATAAGATGAGTATCATCTCCTATCCAGTAGATCCCATTTAGATGGGTGTATATGGAATGATTGGTAGGATATATATCCAGTAATTCTCACCTACATGCGTGCATGGGCAAGTGAGGTCCATTTATGAGAGCACACGGTCTGATTGATGGGTGGTTTGATATTTTATCTAACTAGTGGAGCAGGCCTGCGCCCAACGCAAGCCATGATAAAAAAGTAAATAATAATTTAATTAGAGATATTTATAATTCTTAAATAAATTATAAATAAAAATTAATATATACTTCATAATACAAACACAATTAAATCTGAACTTCAAAAATCAAGATTTAAAAGAAAAAAAAGGTAAAATGATCTAATTGAATAATCTTTTATTGATTATTGATCGTGATTAGACTAAAACTGTAACATCGAGTAAGAGAAATCGAATGAAAAATAAAGTGAAAGAAATTTATGGATCGTCACAAAAACCCCAATGCAAAACGCAGCTTCTTTTACAAGAAGAATGTAATTTCACGTTAAAACATTTACTAAAAAGAATATAAAAGAAAAGAAGTACAATAGCAAAAAAAAAAAAAAAAGAGAAAAAGAAAAACTACAATAAAAGAAATGTATAACAAAATACGAAATAAAAGAAATCATACATCTTCGTGAAGAAATTCTCTTGTTTCCCAATGTGGAATAACATCCATGTCTCCTTGCAAAATTTTTTTTTCAAGAACAAAAGAGGACTAAATCTCTTGTAGATCAAGATCATTAAAATAAAAAGTTCAAAACCCATGAATCTATTAAAGAATTATTTTTTCAAAGACAATATAAAGTCCTTGTAGATGAAGTAGGTCTAGGTGATATAGCAACAAGATATAGATTGATGGGCTCAATTTGTGGGTTGCACAAATCAAGGGTTAGTTTTAATGGGTGGGTCAATACGGGGATTGGATAAGTTCAAGGGTGGGTTAATAGTGGAAAGATTTCTTTTAGGGTGAAATCTTTAAGAGATTACATTGCAATTAGAGAGAAGTTAGATGAGACTTTAATTGAGAGATTTTAGGGAATATTAGAAGGGCAATTCCGGAATGTAGCATTGTAAAAAGTTTGAGGATGCACCACGTGTCGCTCTCTTAGGAAGAGACCTACTGTTTTTTATTATATAATAAGCTTTACATATGTGGTTGGTTGGGTGGATGTGTTAGATGTATTGGGCCCTCTATAATGATCTGATGAATGAGATATGCATCCAGCAGTACAGAGCCGGCTTTAGCTTAAGGCAAGAAACGCACTTGCCCCTAATTCCAAAAAACTAATGCCCTAATTAAAGCAGTTGCCATCTTTTTAAATCCCAAAAGAAGCAACTGCTAGGATTTTGTTTCTCCCAAAAAACTAAGTCCCTGAAATTAGTTGCAAGTAGCCAGTTTCAAGGAAAAAAAAAACACTCCCATCAAATGTTTCATATGCCTCCTCCTCTTCTATGAAATGAACTTTCTTTTCATCAACACCCACATTCTTTTACCCAAGAAAAAGAAAAAAAAAACTAGTGTACATGCTATCGTTGCTCTTCTCTGTTCCATTGTTCCTAGTGCAAGAGTTTTTTGGTAGTTGGTATGTCTCTAAATCTTTCAATCTAATCTGCTGATTGTCCTATTATTACCATGGATTGGATTTGTATTTCCGCTTCTCTGTCTCTCAATTTCTTTCTCGATTTTTTTGATTTTTGATTTCTCCTTTTTGTTATGGTGTTTGTTTGTAGTACTATTTTATAATTTGATGATGAAGATGGATGTTGTTGCTTTGTATATGAAGCTTAATGATAATGGAATGGAATATGGTTTGTGGTTTCTAGTGCTGCCTGGACCAGTAGTTCTCAACTAGACAGGTGCATCTTGGATGGGTTGAAGTCACGATGGCTGATTGATGAATGGTTTAAGAGGCGACCCTGGACCAGTATCTCAACTAGACAGGTGCATCTTGCATGGGTTGGAGGAAGTGAAGTCTGTGTATGAAAAAACGATGGTTGATGGGGGGATGGTTTAAGGCATTCGCTCAATGTATTCTTATGTCCTTTTCCCCGTTTTTGTTATATGATTTGCTCAATCCACTGGGGATGATTGAATTATCTTGAAGGCATACATAGGTGTATGCCTCTTTTGAGCGATTCGGATCTCAAAAAGGTGTGCTCAAAGTGCATGTCCTCCACTTCATGAGCTCATCTGACTTTATCTTGTGGTTAACCAAGCTTCTTCTTCTTTTCAGGTTCTTTCTACAAAACAAAATCTGAATTAAATGAAGCAATATAACAGTTTTGGACCAAGCAATTATGGTCCCAAATAAGTTTTTAAATCATTGATATAGAAGAAATCACAAGTCTTTTGACTATTATAATGCTAAAAATCTATAGTTAATATAATTACTGTCTAGAATAATAGAATATTGACTGTTCATCAATGGGCCTATTGAGACAGTGGGCTGTCTCATGAGGCCTTGGCCACAAATGAAGAAGTCAAAGTCTAGAGAAGATATGTACAAGATTTCCCTGTCACTTCTATCTTCTCCACACGACAGGATCGGTATAAACTTTTTAGACTTTAGCGGAAAGGTGCTGGCCGCCACTTGATTTTTCTCCATTCTCTTTATCTTTAAGTCTTCTCCAAGATAAAGATTATATTTATAGGATAGTGGGTCTGGACCTAAGTCCTAGAATATCATGCCTGTATTTCATTTCTCTTTTTTTGGGTGGACTCACATTTTCCACATTTTCTTGTTGACAAAAACAAGTACGGTTTAAAACATGGTTTCATCCAGAGGAAAGAGAGGTTTCAGCCTAGGTTGGCCCCCCAGGACGGACCAAAGCGAGTATCAGACCAGTAAATTTGGTTAGCAGGCCTAACATAAGATTGGTCCATCCCATGGGCCTACTTGTTAGGCCTAGTCCCAATCCATGTAGTGAGATATTCGATCCAATATTCATGCTGCATTTGTTTGACCATTTAATTAAGCATTTAACCAGGCATAAACCTACCCTCATCTGTTTAGGATTTGGCCACAAACTCAGACTGGGCCTAGCCCAATGACCTTAAAGAAGTATCAAGATTGAAATAAACCATTATGCAGAGTCTGACATTTCTAGGACTGTAAAACGGGTTGCGTTCGGGATTGATCCATGGTGCACCTGAGGGGTGATTATGGACCGGGCCAGCCAGAGCCCAAATCAGGCCCAGCCCATATTGGTCTGGGCTTGGACCATATATTTTTTAGCACTTGGGCCAGGCTTAGACTATTTAATTGGGCTCATTTAAGAGTTGGGCAGGGTTTGGATTGACCGGTATAAAGTCTAAGTCCGGCTCGGTCCGAATGTAAAAGCAATTGTGAGGAGACTTTAACACATGGCATCTCACTGAGGGATAAGCACCCAAACCAATCGAGATAAGGGTCAAGGCAAAGAAAAATGACATATTTTTTTATTACAATGCTTACTTGGGCCGGGCTTGGGCTTAATATGCTTCAGCTGGGCTGGGCTCGGGCCAGTTGATTATGTCCTGACCGAGGCTTAGTGTAAGAGTTTAGAAGTCAGGCTAGGCCTAGATCTTCCTTAGCCCGGCCTGCCCCATGAACACGCTTAGTGCCCTTGGAATTGAAACAACACTTGAATTGTCTACTAGAACAAATTATTATTCTTAAAAAAAGCCCCCGCCGCCCCCCCCACCCCCTGCAAATAGTTATAAGTCTAAGTGTGACACTCATCCAGCTTTTCCTCACCGTTGGATTGAAATCATGATAAAATGATGTCTTGAAATCATTAAATTTCAGGGTCATAGATCAAAAGGTTAGTATGATCGTATGGACTCAAGATTTTGCATATTGGAACTCCTCACATAGATGTTTCCATTCAATGGACTTCCATGATCATCGTACATCCAAGTGGGCCCAACTAGGATGGGTGTTTTCTCCTAAAAAATGCCCGGGGGCTGTATAACACTTTCATATATATATATATATATATAGATATATATATAGATATATATTTATAGAGTGTTGCTACCTACACACTGCAAAAGGCTCTCCACACACTGCATTTTAAAAAAAAAAAAATCCTAAACTACCCTCTCCCTCTCCTTCCCCTCTCTCTCTCTCTCCCTCTCCCTGCTCCGACAACCCCACCTGCCAGCCACCGCCCTGACCGACCCATCTCCATCCCCATCCCCATCCCCATCCCCAGCCCGCCCTGACTGACCCATCTCCATCCCACCCCGCCCTGACTGACCCACCCGCCCTCATCCCCTTCCCTTTCCCCTTCCCCATCCCTGTCCCCATCCCCAGCCCGCCCGCCCTCTCCCTCTTTCTCCCTTTCTTTCTCTCCCTCCCTCTCCCCGCCCGCGCTCAGCCCTCTCCCTCTCCCTGCCCTCAGCCCCCCCAGTTTCCCTCTCTCCCGCCCGCCTGCCCTGCCGCCCACCTAGTTTCCCTCCCTCCCCCTCTTTCTCTCCTGCTTTCCGCCTCTTGCCCGCCGCCGCCCACACTCTCCCTCTTTCTCCCTTTCTCCCTCTCCCCACCCGCCCTCCCTCAAATTTCTCCCTCTCCTCTGTTTGCTTCCCTCCTCTCCATGTTCTAATTGCTTAACGGCCACCTTCTTCTTCTTCTTCGATCTTCTCTCGCTCTTCAAGGAGAGAGTGAGAAAGACAGCTCCATTCGTTGGATCTAGGGTTTGTGAGCCGAAGAAGAAAGCAGAGATGGAGTCGTAGCAGAAGAACGTGGGGATGTGGGTGGGTGATGGGGTTGCCAGAAAAGGGGAGATGGGGAGAGGGCGGGGAGATGGGTGGCGCAGGGAGGAGGTGGCCGGAGCAGAGAGAGGGAGAGAGAGGAGAGGAGAGGGAGAGGGGTAGTTTAGGAGTTTTTTCTTTTTTAAATTTTTTTTTTTAAAATGCAGTGTGTGGAGAGACTTTTGCAGTGTGCATGTAGCTGCTCTCATATTTATATTCTTAGGTATAATATAGTATCTTATAATACATATATAATCACATTGCGAGGTTTACTAGATTGTAATTTGCATTCCCTTAAGTAGTTAAAAATGAAGGGTGAAAGGTGAATTTTAAAAAAATGACCAGTAAATGACTCCCACTTCAACAGAAGTTGAATCAAGGGATGATGATAAATGATTACCCAACAATTACCCTAATTATTCAAATCCTAGGAAAGTCGAGGTCTTCATTTACATTGCAACTTTTTATCTTCACCCCTATTCTCATTTTACCCCTCACATCATAAATAATTCTCTCTTGCAGCACATTTAACCAAGATTTCCGATCTAATTAATGCAAACAAATGGGCCCTTAAAATTGCCTATATCATCACCTTTTTTTAATTTCCTTTTTTAAAGTTATTCGTGTTTTTTCGTTTTTATAACTTGAGTGACGAAACTGTTCATTTAATATATTGTTTTCGCTGAGAACGGATATGATATTAGAACAAAAAGGGCATAATTACAAAAGTGGCCTTAAAAAGGCTAGTCCTACTCCAGGAGGTTGCTGCCTTAAGCCAAAAAACATTCAGAGTAATAGTCGTATGGACGAACATAAGATTAGGATGTATCTTCATTCTGCATGGCTTCCCAAAAAGTGCTCCTCTGCTGAGTTGTTCTGTCATTCCCCTGCTGAGTTGGCTGCACACATTGTTCAAGTGAGTAAAGATTCCATATGTGAATTGGAAGAGAGGTGGTGAACAGTATTTCAACGGGAGGACCAAGAACAGTGTAAACTGTTCATTTATTTATTCATGATCCCAGCTACACGATTCAAAATCACATAAAGTACTCCCACCATCCCCAGTAGAAGATGTGACTTGACTCCCACAAACAAAGGGAAGACTTTGTTTTTTTTGGAGAAGGTTAGTGCGTATATTTCAAAAGGAAAACGTTGAGTTCACAAAGGGAAGAAGACTTGACCGACTCCACTCAACCTTACTACTGTACCAGGAGTAAAGAATATGCATTGCTGCCTATAAATTGCCCGACTTGGGTCTGTTTAGAATCATCAGAACTCAAAGTAGTAAGTTGTGTAGTGTTGATATAGAATCCATAATAGAAATGGGGTTTAACATGGCTCAGCGAGTTGGTGCCATGGCTCTGATAATGGTGTGTTTGTATGCAAACCATTGCATGGGCCAAAGCACTCCGAGGGCTTTGGTCTCTCAGGCGTACTTCAACAGTCTCATGTCTGCCGTCGGAGCTCGCTGCGAGGGCAAGTCTTTCTACACCTATGACGGCTTCATTAGGGCTGCCGAGCTTGCTACCAGCTTCGGCACTGCCGGTTCGGATGTCCTGCGTAAGAGGGAGGTTGCAGCATTCCTAGCCAATGCCATGCATGAAACTGGAGGTAATTCAACCTAAACTTCCCTTCTTTTTTTTTGGCTTAAAGAGGCAACTTAACCTAATTACTCGTAATTGGCAGTGTTAGCACAGTCGATTCCTTGAGGTTTATAGAAGACATTAGTTAATTGGAAGATTCTAGCTTTGGATCCGGCATTGGCGTCTCTCCATTTGTAAACCCAAGCAGATCATGAATTTCAATAAGCTGAGATAATCTGCGTTTCCCACAGCAAATAGTTTGTGTGTGTCAATTTCAATGACACAAAGCTGGCTACATTAATATTAATTAGTTGGGTAGGGATACTTGGAAGCCATGATTAAAATGTGAGGAGATGATATTCCGGTTCTGCTCTGATACCAAAAAAATGGAAAAATCAATCAGCAGGATTTTTTTGGAAGTTCTCTTTCTTGCTTAGATAGGAAACATTGATTGTGTTTATATATATAGAAACATGTGGTGTACATATCAGTTACAATATCTTTAATAGAAAAAAAATCATATCAAAGGAAAAAAATCAAAGAATATATTTAATCTACACATATAAGACAACTAATCAATTATGAAAAAAAAAAAAAAAAAAACCCAGCTTGGCACAGTCATCTCCTTGATTGTAGACTTAGATGTGGGATCTGACAAGTTGCATGCAATATGGGATTGGCCATGCATTAATTGATCTGATTCCTCTGATTTTGTGATCAGACTAGTAAGGTTGGCATTGTTAGATCTACTTTTCCAGTCATTTAGTTATATGCCATGTAAAGAAGTTTAACAAGTACCTCTTTTTTTTTTTTTTTTTCCACTCAAGACTAGTGTTTTACACTCTGCAGGGTTTTGCTATGTGAGTGAAATAAGAAAGTCTGACTACTGTGACAGCACCAATACCCAATGGCCTTGTGCGCCTGGGAAGCGCTACTTCGGAAGAGGACCACTGCAGCTAACATGGTATCATTTTATTGTAACTGGTTGGTTACGGCTTTGTACTCTAACATGGTATCATTTTATTGTAACTGGTTGGTTACGGCTTTGTACTCAACCATCTAATGAAGGTTAAACTGGGCTATTAGACCTAAATCTGGGTCCGATTCTTTAATGGATTCAAAATCATGGACCTGTCTCACCTTATTTTTCCTGACTTTCCACCCAGGGCTGACAGTAACATTAATTAAAAATTTGTACTAGGTCCGGGTATTGATGGACCTGACCTGTATCAGGCCTACTTTACAGCCATGGGTTCAGCTTCAGGCCCACTTCTAAGGTCTAACCCATCTTGAGTTATCTTCTAAGCCCAGATACAAAAGGGAATTGACCCAAAACGGGAACAAAAAACCTGACTTTTTTTTTAATACACTTTGATTGAATGCTTCTGATGGGTCTTGAACAGGAACTACAACTATGGGAAAGCAGGGCAGGCACTTGGTTTCGATGGGCTGAATAATCCAGATCTTGTGAGCCAAGATCCTATGATATCATTCAGGACGGCCTTTTGGTTTTGGATGAACAACTGCCACGACGCCATCATTCAGGATCGCGGATTTGGGGCCACTATCAGGGCCATCAATGGTGGAGAATGCAAGGGAAGGAAGCCGACAGCAGTCAATAGCCGAATTTCTTATTACCGACGATTCTGCAGAGATTTTGGCGTAGACCCAGGGCTTAACCTTTCTTGTTAGATAAGGTTCTCTCATCACACCATCTATGTGCTGTTGCCTATACATCTCACTTTAGTGACTACTAGTACCATGTTATCTCAATAATGGCAGCAATAATAATAGTTGGCTAGCTGGTTTGGCGTCCTACATGTACAAGTTTTTACAAGCTATAGCTTGAAAAATGTCGTCAGTGGACACTAGTTTTATAAATGTCTACAACTTGTGTGGATGTAATGGATAGCTTTCCTTTTCGTGCAAATAGATGCAGATGACATTACAAATGAATTATGTTGGCCCACAGAAAAGTGACCCCAAAGATTGATTTTAATGTCACTAAAAGATGATGCACAGAAAACTGTTTTCTTGGAAATACGGCCAGAGAATAATTTGGTTGGGGTCGATCTGTAAGGTGGGAAACGCATGTCAGACTTGTTTAACAGCAGGTTGGAATTTTATGGCCTGAGACTAACCCAAAAGTGGTGCGGGTCTTACATGGGTCTGATTAAGTTTTGCAACCCCAACTTGGATAATTAAGATTCTGATTATGCAATCAATGGACAATCAAATGGATGATCTGAATTGATTATTAATCGGATTTAGATAACTAAATATGCATCAGTAAAAATGTCAACCTTGTAGGTCCCACTTAGTTCGTTTTCTTTTCTTTTTTAATTCGTTTTTGCTGATGGATTCATTTGTTGATTAATTTTTAAAAATAAATATTTTGGATGAAGCATTGGATGAATTATGAACTGCCTGAGAAGTTAATTCGAAGTTTTTGGTAGGGCTGACAATGAGTTGGTCCGGCCCACAAGTGAACTTTAATTGGCTCCATATGCTTGGTCTTCAGCTTGACTCATGAGCTAGACATGAGCCAGGCTCAAATAAGGGTCCGTTTAGATTGACTTGTCTGGAACTCAAGTTGATTAAGGGCCTAGCTCAATTATGCTGACATTATATATGAGCCTAAACTCAAGTTCAAGCCCAAGCTCGGCTCATTAATATACATAAAATGTATGCATCAATATAAGAGGAAGACAAGTCAATGAGAGCCCAAGCTCAAGCTTTGCTTGTTTACAGTTGATCTTAAACTTAGGAAAGTAAAAACATGCTAATCTCAACGCTATGGATTAGGCATTCAAGAGAGAGCTTAAGATTAGCCATCTTGGTCATCTATACCTCCTCTCTTTACCATAAGCATGTCTAGAGCAAAGAGCTACTAGGGCTGCCAAGGGCCGGGCTGGATTTCCTTTAGGCCCAAATTCTGAACTGGTTTCATCGGCCTAAGCCTAACAGTAACAGGCCCATCCTCTTCACAGTGTCAATGAACGCACTTTTTATCTAGCGTTAATCAAAAACCAAGTTTTACCCTTTCCCTTTAATTAAATCTTTATGAAAGAAACATTATTTGCATTAACAGTCAAAATGAACAACACTCTCCACATCAAGATAATAATCAGGAATCACGATTTCTGGACCGGAAGACATATATACCTTATTAGTCGTTATAATCTTCGGATCATTTAAGAAATCTACATCCACGTATACTTACATCACATCAATTGATTTGGATAGGCTTAACAAAATATTTCAATAAATCCTCTAATGAGTTGGTGCTTGGAAACATCACAGGCTGGGCCTAACCAAAAATTTTAAAGAGTAAAGGCCACTTATTAAAAATCTAACCCTACAGGGTAGCTCAGTTGGCCTAGGACCATGGTTTGCTCATGGATGTTGAGGGTTTGAAACTGCGCTATCACATTGGTGCCCTCCATTAAAATAAAATAAAATAAACTTATTAAGAATCTAAACTACGGTTCATAAGTCTTAATAACTGCTCCTCGTTGAATAGACTGTAAATTTTAAATAATACTTAGGTCATTAGTTATTTCTAAAACTGTATATTCTCAATTAGTTAATAAATCTTAATCTTGCCCATTAAATTAGGAATCAAGTGATCCGATATTCTATTTACTAGGAAAAAAAACTTTCTTCTTCCATGCGGAGGAGGACTGTTTCATCGTTAAACAGGACCTCTTAATTGTTTGGATATCTACCAATGTCTCGTTTTAGTTTTAACAACTTGAGAGAGTTTACCAAGAGAAACTAAAGGTAAGTGGATCCCTCTTTTGATCGTCTCTAGCTTTCTTCTTGTTTTATCTCTTTCTCTGTCCTTCCAAACTTTCAAATTCTCTCTTCTTATCCTTTCAAACATATGGTCCACCATTTCTCTTAGTCAACTAATCTTATCCCACTTCAAAAATAAAAATAAAAAATCTTTCATTTTTTGTTTTATCTTACAAAAAACCCAAGGGATGATGAAATGGATAATCTACATGTTCTCTCATCATCTCCCTTTTGGTATAAACACTCCTCTCTTTATAAATACAACCGTCCATCTATATAAACAAGCCCATGATCCTCCATTATACACTATAGATTTCTAATTCCGTTTTACTTGTAAAATTTTAAAAGCAATTTGCCTTCTTTGTTTCTCTTTGTTGTGCCAATGCTACCGCATGCAGTAAAATGAGTTTCAAACTATATTGAGTTTTATTTTATTTATACATTGTTAATATTTTGAGTTATGCTATGGATTATATTGTTAATATAATTAAATCTTAATCTTTTTAAGAACTCAAATCTCTCTCCTAATTGCCCTGGTAGCCTATATTCATTCGGTATCCAGCAGATTTAGACCCTCAAATTGATTTCAAAGCATCCTTAGAAGCAGAGCTAGGTTTTCAAATTTAGGTATGTTCCACTATAAACCTAAACTCTTTTTTTAGGTTTTGTTTTGTGTGCATTGATCAAAGTTGTTCGTTAGCTTGTCGTAATATTGATGTGCCAATGCCAAACCTCACGCTGATTAGGTACTACTAACCTATTATTTGGAGTTTTCTTTTCTTTTAATTAAAGATAGGTAGCGCGACAAAGTTTTGTTAATTTATTTTATTTTTCTTAGAATCTTGTTTACAATCTTTAGAATTATTTGTTTATTTTCTTTTAGAAATTCATGCGAGAAAGTTAGTTGTGTCTTTTAATGATATGATAATTAATGGTTGGTTGAGTTCGAATGGCTCATATAATAAATTTTATATATGTATATTTATATATATATATATATATTTATTTATATGTAATCTTAAAAAAGGTTATAACTTGTTATTGCTCTATTTCTTATTTTAATGATTTAAAAAAATTCTAAAATTTATAAATATATTGATTTATTTTACGACCCAGGCCTAGCACGAAACTTTTTTTTTTTTTTTTTTAATCAAGCTCTAGGGATGGTGACCCATTGACTAGTGGGAGGAGACATCAGATGAGATAGGGGAACCTTGACCTAGAGATCCTAGGTCAAAACTTCTAGAAGGATACTTCGGTGAAGGAAGGTAGCATGAAACCTGAATAACTAGGTGAGAACTAATGCCGATAAGAGGGGGCATGGACTCATCTGTTTAGTCCTTTCCTGTTGTCACTGTACTGTCTGTCTTTTTCATTACCTAAAATCCCACGGGCACCGCAAGTTCCGGTAGCTGCATTATTATTATCTTTACTTCTTCAAATAACAACCAAACAGACCGAATAAGCCCCAAACGCTCTAATCCAACAACAACGCCCAAACATAACAGAGCAAAACACTCCCAACAGGAGAGAAAAAGTTTCAGTGTAGGTCTTGGAACATCGGCAATGGAAAGAGCTTGGAATTGATGATAATTATGAAAAATCTGGGCTGAAATGGGCGGTCGAAGAGTGATCCATAGTTTTTTGCTTTTTGTTTGCTAGATAGAGAGATCTGTAGCGAAGAGAAGTAAAAAGAAGAGAGATTATCTGCATTTCATTGACTTGATTTTAACAAGAGAAGGTGATTGTATGTAGGGGACTTATCCAGTCGCAAGGTTGTTTAGTGGGGCCCATTTATGACAAATTTGAACCACTAAAAAATCTAATCATGTCTTGTTTGACTCATGGACAATTTTCTTCTTATTTGATAGTTGGGGTAGTGGTGAGGAGTGATATTATCAACCTCATTACCGGGCATCTAAAGTAATTAGAATGTGTTCCAATAATTTCACCATAATCAAATATAACATTTTGTTTTCTCCAACAGAGCCCACTCCTCTGCATTATCCTCAACAACTCCACATTTATACTTCTCTCAATCCAACAGAACCCACTCCGCCACATTAACCTCTACAACTCCACATTTATACTTCTCTCAATCAATAGGCTTTCTTAATGTTTCCCTCCCCGCCTTCATTTTAAAGTCCTCTTTTAATATATTACTAGCACAAAAACCTGTGCTAATTATGTGTATGTATGAAGAGATAGGATTCTATACATGTTTAGAAATGGGGAAGATGGGAGAAATATATCAGTGTATCTCTTAAAAGTGGAGGGAGAGTATGTTAGCCGTTGTAAAAACCGAAAATAACTTGCTAGTAGTTGTAGAATTCAAAAATTAACTTCTTGTCAAAACTTAAAAGTAAAGTCAAAATTAGATCCAAAACCTTCCAACATAATATATTATAATTTGCTTAATCACTTGGCTTTCTTTGTAGAATGTGTAAGAATTTGAGAAACAAAGCCAATGATTGTACCTATAAGGATTATATGATTTTTGAAACCATGAATCTTGCAAATCTTGAAATAGGTTTGATTTTGTATCATTTTTTATTTCATTTTCCAGATTCTACCCTTTTTCTTTATTTTTCTTAGATTGCGGGATAGGCTTGCCTTTATATCGTTTTTCATTTCGTTGTACAGATTTTGTCTTTCCTCTTTTCTAAGAAAACTGAGCAAATTAAATAGTGAATTTATTAATGGCACTCATAATGGCACTCAATAATATATTGTGAATGCTAAATAATCATAATCATGTAAATATATTGGCTTGAAAGTGATCACCGGCACCTTCTAGTAGCACTTTAATGATATGGTCATGAAACCTCAAAATTGTTCATGACCCAACAAAATTCAGAGTCATAGCGGAGACTTTTCAGCACAGCCATTTTTCAACGGTGGAGGAATTTGGTTGTCTCATTCTCATTCTAGTATTATTATCCACCAACCTCCAATAAAGGTATGGGAAAGACTTGACTCAGTCATTCCTCTACTGCCACAATAGGCATCTTGTTGCCTATAAATAGCCCCACTGGGTCTGTCTAGGATCTCATCAAAACTCAAAACAAGCCGTGTTGAGCTGTGTTATAGAATAGAAATGGGTCTGGATATGGCTCGGCGAATTGGTGCAATGGCTCTTATATTGGTCTGCCTATGTGCAGAGCATTCCATGGGCCAAAGTACCCCAAGAGGTGTGGTCTCTCAAGCCTACTTCAACAATCTCATGTCTGCTGTTGCAGGTAGCTGCGAAGGCAAGTCTTTCTATACCTATGCCAGTTTCATTGGGCCCGCTGAGCTCGCCTCTGGCTTCGGCACCACCGGTTCCGACGTCGTTCGTAGGAGGGAAGTTGCAGCATTTCTTGCCAACGTCATGCATGAAACTGGAGGTATATTATGATTCTTTTTAACGTCCTTATCATGATTTACATGCAAAATTATGTAAACTTGACTATTGATTAGAATTCATGAAATTTATCGACTTTTCTACAAACACTTTTACACGTTTTTTTTTTTTTTTTAAGTTATTATAAATGTATGTACTTAAATTAACTAAATAATTACATTAATTTAATGAACCATGTAGTTGACCTGGTGTCTACTGGTCAACTCGACCGGAGTTATTTTGAACCTGGTCAGTGGGTTGGAGAAGTATGACTATAGTATGGATTTGAATATTTAAAGGCCCAGTGGTAGGATCCTCGTTACTGGATTATTTAAGAAGATGTAGACCATTGGTCCTCTGTCTCCGCTGTAGATTGTTGATCTTTCATCTTCAAGTCCATGTGAAGAATGACTTGAAATGTCTAAAGTTTCAGCATCTCTCAGTGGACGGACCCCAAACAATCTCTATTTCCCACAGAATTTTCTTTGATTGCTCACAATCTCTATTGGAAGCCACAATCACCTGTCTTTATCTTGTTTCTCTGGGGCATGGGCCGTGGCCAGTTTGAGGGCCATGGTACTAGCCCTTTTTATTCTAGCAGTAGGGATCAAAATTGGTCCCTGAATACTCAAATATCTAAATGACGTTAGCTGAAAAAAAAAATCACTTACGGCCATATGAGATGGATGCAAGATATTTGTCTCAGCTTGGATTCAGGTCAAGCCTTTCATTTGGGTATGGGTCTTTAACTTAAATTCGGATGCGATTATGGGTTAAGTAATTCAATTCCGTATATGTGCGAGTGCACAATAGATCATGGATCTAACTAATTTTCGCCCCTAATGTGAGGCTGTATACTCAATTTGGAAATTCCATGTTCTTGATGGATGATGGATCAAGATGGAATATTTAAGATGACTAATATATTTTGCACTGTGCAGGGCTTTGCTACATAAGGGAAAGGAATCCTCAATCTGACTACTGTGACCGCTCTTTCACTCAATGGCCTTGTGCTGCTGGCAAACGCTACTTTGGAAGGGGACCTATCCAAATATCATGGTACCATTTTATTTGCTTTATTTATTTATTATTATCTTTTGATCAGGAGATCAGAGTAGAGACACATAATTCATATAGCCGACCCCAAAATAATTTGGACACATGAATCGGATAATGATACGTCGGGTTGGAGTGCCTTATGATCAAATGGGGTAAATTTAAGATCTGTGGGCCCTACAACCATTACAATTGGGGCAGATCGCCTTCACCTCTGCTTCATGGGTTCTTCAGTTTCTGAATGTAATCTGCTGACTCCTCCTTAATAGGGGGTCCTGTAAAAGGGTTGGATTTTGAGTGAATCCAAGGTAACGAAAAACAAATATTATAGCCCATTAAATCATCATCAGCATCATTGGACCCTTATCCCACCAATCTGGGTCAGTTTTGTGAGTTATATACTTCGACTCTTTTCCAGGTCATAACTTGAACTTTACAACTATCATATTCTATAGAATAGTTATTTGACACAAGAATTCTGTATGGACCAATCAATTCATAGACCCAAAACCATTTCAGACTTTACTAAAGAGATCTGAGACTGGTGTCCATGGCTTATTTTAGCATCTCTGATCAATACTCACTTGTTGTTTGATGGGCTTGAATAGGAACTACAACTACGGAGCAGCAGGTCGGGCAATTGGATTTGATGGGTTGAACAATCCAGAGATAGTGGCCCAAAATCCAACGATATCATTTAGGACGGCCTTTTGGTTTTGGATGAACAACGACTGCCACAATGCCATTGTATCAGGCCGTGGATTTGGGGCCACCATCAGGGCTATCAACAGTGGGGAATGTAATGGAGGGAATACTGGACAAGTCAATAGCCGAATCTCCTATTACAGACGTTTCTGCAGAGATTTTGGTGTGGACCCTGGGGCTAACCTTTCTTGTTAGATTAGGCTCTTTCATTACCATCAGTGTGCTGCTGCCTTTAAATCTGCCTTTTGTTGGTACCATTACACTATCTGAATAAATGGCAGACCTAGCCTGAATTATGTATTATGAAGGATTATGAGTTATAAAACTTTCTGAAAGTTCAATAATTGACTACAACTCTTGCTGATTTAGTATTGCGTCCTCAAGCTTAATACCCATGGACCCAAATTCAGGCCCAAATTTTGTATGGTTCCTTCACTGGGCCTAAAATCAGACCCGAATTAAAGATAGGTTAATGAAAATTGGAACCCGCCGTATTCAATTCTTTCTGATGTTTGGGTCTTTTGTATATTGTGGTCGTTTCTTTTTATTTTTTAGTTGGATGGATATTGTGGTATTGGAGGGGACCCATTGCCATCCCCACTTACATATGTTTTTGGATTACATCTTTTTTTTTTTGTCTTTTTCTTTTTTGTAATTTTAAAGCTTTTCAAAGATTTGGTTGTATGCATATTGATAAGAAGCTCTAATATTAAAATAAAACAATTCATAATCTCATTTTTTATTAAATTAGTCAGTCATGTCTCGAGCTCGCGAGAGATAATTGAAGGGTAAATTAGTCCAAAAAAAAACAAAATCTAATCTAGAAGATGCTTTTGCACATTACATGTGTATTGGAGCTAGGATGCTTTTGGGGGTATTGGAGTATTTGAGGATATTTTTTATTATAAAAAATCACTTTTGTATTTTTAAAATCTCTTTTATCTAATTATATTAATAGACTTCACATCTTGTTTCCATCTGTATCCCTAAATGGGCCACCAAGGTCAACGGGTTCTTAAATTTTCCTAAAACTTTTGGCAGTTGTGATTATTGTTATCGAAGTTAATTGGACAGAGAGGACTTGTCTATCAATCCTTATCTGCAAGGTAACGAAGATCTTAAATGGACCACCATGGATCATGATTGAAAAAAGAAAACAAAATCAATATTTATTTATTTATGAATACATGGTGTGGATATATATATTTAGGAGCGTATGATGATGAGTTGGTTACTGCTCATACATATGACCTTGCCCCACTCAAATACGGAGCCCGCTGCACTCAAATACTTTGGCCAGAAGCCCATCTTGAACTTTCCTGTAAGTAATTTCTTGATAGGGTTCTCAAAACCCTATAAGTAATTTGGAGGTGGTGGACATGGTAAAATTATTATTATTTTTATAGTTTGGTCTAGAGCACTATATCATTATGGGCCACCTAATCATATCAAAATTTTATCTTTCCCTCACTCCCTCCCCCATATTGCTTCCTCTATAAATCTATTTTACTCATATTTTTATATTTTTTATATATATACTGATATTGCCTTTATATTGAAATATATGTTGTTGTTTTTTTTTTTTTCCGTATTGGGCACGGGCTTTTCACAATAGTTACCTTAGTAACTCAAATCCCAGCAAAGTGAAGGTATCCATTACATTGCAACCTTTTAACTTCACCCCTATTCACATTTTGCACCTCACTTCATTAATAATTCTTTCTTAAGCTCATTCGACCAAGATTCCCTTTCTAATTACTGCAAATAAACAGGCCCTTAGAATTGTCTCTTTCATCACCTATATTTTTATTTCCTGTTTTCTAGTTATTTGTGTTTTGTCATTTATATATATATATATATATATATATGAATTACGTTACAAAACTCCCCTAGTGTTTTTCTAAAAAAAAAGGCCCATCTTTTAGCAAAAAAACATATCCGATTCTCTCTTCTAAATATCCTCTTACAAAGGTGGATCTCTTAAAATACTAAAAAATCATTAGCTATTAGATGGGGGCAGAAACTCCCCTTTTGAGATAGAAGAGTTTTTGAGAATTTTGATATATTTATATATATTGCTTGGTTTCCTAGAGGATGTAAAAGAAAGCGACCACTCAAGTGTTCAAACCCTGGAGGGAACTGTGGGAGGCGGGTATGCTATCCACAGTCACACCTGTGATTCCCAATAGTTTTTATATCTTGAGTGATGAAAATATTTATTTATTAATTCATGATCCCAATTACACGATTCAAAATCACATAGAGTATTTTACAAAAAAAAATAAAAAATCACATAGAGTAAAATCCCTTTTAAGATATCTACAGCCACATATACTTGTATCACATCAATTGATTTGGACAGGCTTAACAAAATATTTCAATAAATTCTCTAATGAGTTGGTGCTTGGAAACATCTTAGGACGGCATAACCAAAGTTTTTAAAAGAGTAAAGTCCACTTATTAAAAATCTAAAACACTGTTCATAAGTCATTAATAACTGCTCCTTGTGAAGTGGGTATGATCATTTCACTCTAATGTGAGTTGAACGCTAGACCATAAATTTAAAATAACACATAGGCCATTAGTAATTTCTTAAATTGTATCTTCTCAATTAGTTAATAAATCTTAATTATACCCCTTAAATTAGGAATCAAGTCATCAGAGATTCTATTTGCAAGGAAAAAAACTTTTTTGTTCCATGCGGAGGACTCTTTCATCTTTAAACAGTATCTCTTAATTTTTTGGATATCTATCAATGTCCCGTTTTAGTGCTAATAACTTGAGAGAGTTTACGAAGGGAAGTAGGTAAGTGAATCCCTCTTTGTCGTCTCTAGCTTTCTTCTCGTTTTATCTCTTTCTCTATCCATTCAAAATCTCAAATTCTCACTTCTTATCGTTTCAAACTTATAGTCCAGCATTTCTCATTATCAACTGATCTTATCCCACTTCACAAATCTCTATTGTAAAGATACTTAAACGGATAATCCAAGTCATTAATCCCTACATGTGCTTTCATCATCTCCCTTTTGGTACAAACACTCCTCTCTTTATAAATACAACCCTCCATCTATATAAACAAGCCCATGACCCTCCATTATACACTATTGATTACTAATTCCGTTTTACTTGGAAATCTTTAAAAGCAATTTGCATTCTTTGTTACTCTTTGTTGTGCCAATGCTACCGCATGCAGTAAAATGAATTTCAAACTCTATTGAGTTTTATTTATTATTTATTTATTTTGAAGAAGTAACAAAGCTATATATATTAAAATGAGAAATTAGTACAACGACGAGCATTAAAACACATAGATAAAGTAATGCTGGTATAAGAGATATGTACCAGGCGCCACCTTTGGCAACTAATCAATGGCGGCACTTAAATTACAAACACGATCAATTCTTTGCTTAGCTAAAGTGTTTACCATGCTATTAACAGACCTACTAACATGTTGAAAAGAAACATAAGACTCCAATGCAAGATGTTTAATCTCATTAAAACATAACTGTATTTTCCACGGGCCTTTGAAAGCTTTTGTCTAAGATACAGCATTGAAAGAATCACTTTCTATGATGAGGCTAACTTTAAATGAGCGACAGTAGATGCGAAGAGCTTCCAAAACAGCCAAGACTTCTGCTTCATTAGAATCCCCCACATTTTTTGAAAACATGTACAACACCTCTCCTTTGTGATTTCTGAGAACACAACCAATACCAACCGGCCTTGGTTTACTACGAGTTGCTCCATCCACATTAAACTTTAAACAACTAGATGGAGGAGGACTCCAAGACACTTTCTTCCTCTTCTTTGCTTCTCCTATCAACAAACAGGCTCCCAAATTATACAAAATATTATCTATGTTGACATTTGAAAAGAAATTTCTTGCACAAACCCAATGAATAATTCTTGTAGACACTTTAGATAAAATATCCTTCTAAGATGATTCTTTTTTGCAAAAAAATTCTCTCATTCCTCTATTCCATATAGACCAAATAATAGAAAAAGGAACGATCTTCCACAAAATCCGCCCACACCCGACCAAAGGAGATCCCCTCCAAGCCTCCATTAGCTTACTTAGCGACTTTGGGGCACACCAAGCAACAGTGCATTTTTGAAGAAATACCCCCAAATGTACGAAGCAAGCCAATAGTGAAGGAAAATATGATCTACTGACTCTCTTTCCCTCCCACAGAGCCAACACATATCTGAAAAGAAATCTGACATCAAGCCCATCCTCCTTAAATTATCAATTGTTAAGATCTTTCCTACAACTACCAACCAACAAAATGCCTCAACTCTAGGAGGAGTAAGACCTAACCAAGCCAATGCTGAATAAGATCACTCCCCCCTGCAAAAGTCCAACTCCTTGTAATAGGACTTGGAGGAAAAAGAACCTGCAGAGTTTGGCTTCCAAATACGAAAGTCATATTCATCTCTGCATAAAAAAACGTTAGACATAAGACTCAACAAGGACTCAAACTCTACCAATTCTGATGGATGAAAGGCCCTCCTAATACTCACTTTCCAAGACATCTTCCCCCAATCCCCAAGCATAATAATCCTTTACTAAAGACTCTTTATTAGAGACTACTCTAAACATTTTAGGGAACAATTGACAGAAAAGACCCACCCCCAATCATCAAGCCAAAAATAAACTTTTCCCCCCTTCCCCACTTTAAAACATACACCATTATAAAAAAACAAAACCACTCACATTAGATACATCCCTAAAAGTAGAAATGACATCCCGCAACCCTGACAACCTGTATCTAGGGACTCTTTTGGGGTCCCACCCTCACCCATCCTCCCCCATACTTGAAAACTATTATCCTCCTCCATAAAGATTCTTTTTCTTTCCCATATCTCTACTACCATTTAGCTAACAAAGCCCAATTTATCAACTCTAGGTTTCTCAACCCCAAGCCTCCTACAAATTTTGGTTTAATTACCTTATCCCATTTCATCAAATGCATCTTCTTTTTATTGCTATTGCCATCCTATAAGAAATTTCTCCTAATACGGTCCAGTTTCTTCCTCACTAAAGCTGGCATTCGGTACAAAGACATGTAGTATACTGGAAAATTTGAAAATGATGATTTAATAAGAGTGATTCTACCTCCAAAGGAAAGATACTGCCTCTTCCATATTGACAACTTCTTCTCAAACTTTTCCGCCACCGAATCCCATATTGCTATCTACCTTGGATTTGCACGAATAGGCAAACCAAGATATTGAAAAGGAAGACACCTAGCCTTGCAATGAAGCCTATTAGCCAAGCTCCTAATATTCTCTTTGGAACAACCAACCCCCACTAAGAAGCTTTTCGATAGGTTTATCTTCAACCTAGATGCTAACTGAAAACATCTTAGAATCCCCTTTAAAATTGTCAATTCCTCCCAATTTGTTGATGTAAATAGAATCGTATCATCTGCAAATTGAATTTGAGTTACAATTTAGCCACCACTTCTTGCTTGAAAGCCAGAAATTAACCCAATCTATTTTGCCTTTAGGAAGAGTGCCCCCATAGCTTCCGCCACTATAGTGAATAGAAATGGGGAGAGTTGATCTCCCTTTCTTAAGCCTCTTGATGCTTTAAAAAGATGAGAGGGAGAGCCATTGACAAGAACTGAGAATGATGTAGAAGAGATACATTCTTTGATCCACCCACGTCACCTATTGCCAAACCAAATCTTTCCAACATATAATCTACAAATTTCCAATCTACATGATCATATGCCTTCTCCAAGTTAATTTTAAATATTGCTCCTTCCTTGCATGCCCTCTTCCTAGAGGCAATTAACTCATTTGCAACCAAATTCCCGTCAAGAATTTGTCTTTATGAACAAAAGCCCCTTTGGCAGAACTAACGATGAAGGGAAGAACCTTTTGTAGTATATTTGCCAAAATCTTTGATAAGAGTTAATAAATGCATCCTACTAAGCTTATTGGCCTGTAGTCTTTCAAAGACATTGGATTTGGCACCTTGGGAGGAAGACATAAGAAATTAGCATTAATTTCTCTGTTCAACCTTCCCCTTCGATGAAATTCAAAAAAAAATTGACAGAAATCATCTTTTAGAACATCCCAAGCAGCCTTAATAAATGTAAAATTAAAGCCATCTGGACCAGCGCTTTGTCTCCTGCACAATCCGCTAGAGCCTTGCTCATTTTTCTTTCTCAAAACTCCTTTCCAACCATATCTTAAGGTTTTCCTCAATCGAAGAGAAGGTAATACCCTCCAACATTGGTCTTACAATATCCACACTAGAATACAATTCTTCAAAGAAATGGGCAATTTCGTCCTTTACCTCTGTTAGTTCCACTAAGAAATTGTTTCCTCTTCCGATCTCCCTAATGTAGTTAATCCTTCTTCTAGTACTAGCCATTCAATGAAAAAATTTAGTATTCTTAATCCTCTCTTTCAACCAGAGGGCTTTAGATTTTTGCCTTTGGAATATTTCTTCCATTCGGCTAATCCCCCACAACTTATGTTTAGCCTCATTCCTCGCTTTCTTCTCATCATGATCGAGCAATCTGTCTTCTTCTAGCTTATCCCAAACTTCTAATTCCTTTTCTAATTCAGATCCAACGATATCTAAATGGCAAGATACCTTATTCCATTCCTTGATTTTTTTTCCTTTCAATCCCTGTAACTTCTTCATTAGAGTGAAGCCTGCGAACCTATTTTATTCAAATTAAGACCACCAATCCCTCTCTTTAGGAAGGAAATCCTTGTGTAATAACCAACGGTTCTCAAACCAAAATGGTTTAGGCTCTCAATTAATCTCATTAGATGCGAATTTTATGGGTGCATGATCTGAAACCAATCTTGGAAGTGCAACCTGGATGACACCTGGAAATAGTTCTTCCCATTCCTTTGACACCAAAAATCTACGAATTCTACTCGTGGCTACTCTTTCTTGATTGTTGGACCATGTGAACCTTCTCCCAACCAGTGACGTGTCTACTAGCTCATTCTCATTGATAAATTCTGAAAAATTTTCCATTTCCATACTTCTTGTCATACGTCTGCCACCTCCCTTCTCATGGGGGAACCTAACAATATTAAAATCGCCACCACCGACGCACAATGGAACTGAGATCCCCTCCCTTTACCCAACCTTTCACGACCCTTTCCCCACTCTTTTTGAAGACACCCAACTGAGATCCCCTCCCTTTGATTTTTCTTCTTCCCCACTGTCATAAAAATTTGTAGATGGCATTCCACCTTTGCCGCTATCCTTCCCGGTCCTGGACTCTTTCCAATGAGAATCCCGCACAAATGACAATAGAAAAGATAGATCTTGATGCCCTTCATCCACATAATCAAAGAGATTGGGCTGGATAGGGTCTTGAAGTCTGCTACAGTGCTACGTCACATATCCAACACTATCTTTAATGAATGGGCTGGACCGCAGATAAAAGCAAAGAATTTTCATTCATGGGCTCGGCTGAAGCTAAGAGCCTAGCATTTTTATTCATGGGCTGGGCCAGGCCGGGCGAGGAAAAAGGCACAGTATATTCATTCATGGGCTGGGCTGAAGTTAAGACCCTAGAAAATCTCTTGGACTTCTGCAATGTGGTCTTCCTTATTGGCGGTGGAGTCGAGCCCTCTGTACGCTTCCTCTCAGCCATCTTTTCCCACTGTACCTCTTCGCCTTCCTTTGCAGTCGATCCTGCCCACTCCAGATCTGCATATCAACTTCATCTTCTTGCCTTTTGTCTTCCTCTTCATGGTAAGCGTCCCATTTACTGCTTAATTTATTTTATTTTCCTCACAATCTTGTATACAGTTTTGAGAATTATTTGTTTATTGCTCTATCTTTTATTTTAATCATTTGAAAGATTCCAAGATTTATAAAGATATTCATTTATTTTAGGACCCTAACACAAACCTCTGTCTCTCTCTTTTGTTTTTTCCATTGACTGGTGGCACTGGCATGAATCCTAGGTAGCAAGACGCCTAGGCAGCAAGGTGAGAATTGAAGCCTCTTACCAACGTTAGGATAAGAGGCCGACATGGACATGTTTTCTTATACTGCTCCGGTCTTTGTCTTTTTAATCGGACACGGCAAGTTCCTGTAGCTGTATTATTATTATTACTTCTTGGAAGAGAGAAGTAACAAACAAATAGACCAAACAACCAAAACAGGCCCTACTCTGAACGATAAGCCCCAAACACTCTAATCCAACAACCAAACAGCACTCCCAACAAGAGAGAAAAAGTTTTCCTGTGTAGAAGGTCTTGGATCATCTGCAATGGAAAGAGATTGGAATTGATGATGATGGTGAAAAATCTGGGGTGAAATGGGTGGTCGAAGAGAGATCTATAGTTTTTTGTTTTTTACACTGCTAGATAGACAGATCTGTAGCAAAGAAAAGTAAAAGGAAGTGAGAGATGTAGCTGCAGTTAATTGACTTGATTTTTCCAAGAGGAAGTGATTGTATGTCCGTTTTACATGTCGGTAGGGATGAAAATTGCGATTTGAGAGTCCGGTTGGACTTATCCAGATTCGCAAGGTTTCTTAGTGGGGCCCATTTATGACAATTTTGAACTACTGAAAAACAGTACTCATGTCTTGTCTGTCTCTTGGACAATTTTCTTCTTATTTGATTGGTTGGGCAGCTTGGCTACAGACGAGGAGTGATACTAGCAATCACTACTACCAAGCATCAACTCTACTAATATGGTCCGGTAGAGTAAGGTTGATTTAAAATAAAAATAAAATATAAGTAGATTACGCTGGTATTTTATTTTTAGTTTTTTTTTATAAAATTTTTTGACTTTTTATATGAAAAAAAAAGAGTTTTTTTTAGTAAATAAAGGTGGTTGGTTTTTGAAAAATATGAAAAGAGTTTTTGATTAAAGTGGTTGTGATATGACATCTTGTTTGAGAAATGGATGATTTATTTAAATTTTACTATATTAGTAAAGTGCCAAACTAAATGAAAAACTATGGATTCGAATTGGATCAACAATCAAATACTATGAATCTATTCATTTCAAAAAACTCAGATTTTCTTTCCAGATATCTTATATCTAAGGACTGAAGTTACCTTCTGTCGTTTTACGCTTCAACGACTTCACATCGTTGATTTCAACAGACTCAATCGAGCTCTTAATTCCTCAAATCTTCTACGCAAGAAGATTATCTTTTACGAGGGATGCAGATGACTATCTAAAATATTTGGCAGCATAACTCTTCAATAAATTTCTATAGAAGATTTCTCTTAATTAAATTTCTAATTTAAAACTTGAGAGATAATCTTTTTTTCTTTTCTTTTATAGGTTGAGAGTAACACCAAATATATAATTTCAAATTGGGACTCTTAATAAAAAAAAACAATCAAAATTGAAGTTATTTTTAATTCATAGTCTGGATCAAACTGGACTTTGTCCGCTACGTTTCGCTATATCAAGCAGGCATGCTTCGTCCTTTTTGGCTGTGACAGGCTTTTGGCCTTACATGACCCAACAAAAATCAGAGTCATTACGGTGACTTTTCAGCGCAACCATTTTTCAACGGTGTGGAAGAATTTGGTTCTCTCATTCTCATTCTAGTAATATTATCCACCCACCTCCAATAAAGCCACGGGAAAGACTTGACTCAGAGTCAGTCACTCCTCTACTGCCACAATAGTCATCTTGGTGCCTATAAATAGCCCCACTGGGTCTGTCTTGGATCTCATCAAAACTCAAAACAACCCGTGTTATAGAATAGAAATGGGTCTGAATATGGCTCGGCGAATTGGTTCAATGGCTCTTATATTGGTCTGCCTATGTGCAGAGCATTCCATGGGCCAAAGTACCCCAAGAGGTGTGGTCTCTCAAGCCTACTTCAACAATCTGATGTCTGCTGTTGCAGGTAGCTGCGAAGGCAAGTCTTTCTATACCTATTCCAGTTTCATTGGGCCCGCTGAGCTCGCCTCTGGCTTCGGCACCACCGGTTCCGACGTCGTTCGTAGGAGGGAAGTTGCAGCATTTCTTGCCAACGTCATGCATGAAACTGGAGGTATATTATGATTCTTTTTAACGTCCTTATCATGATATACATGCAAAATTATGTAAACTTGACTATTGATTAGAATTCATGAAATTTATCTTGACTTTTCTACGAACACTTTTACACGTTTTTTTTTTTTTTTTTTAAGTTATTATAAATGTATGTACTAAAATTAACTAAATAATTACATTAATTTAATGAACCATGTAGTTGACCTGGTGTCTACTGGTCAACTCGACCGGAGTTATTTTGAACCTGGTCAGTGGGTTGGAGAAGTATGACAATAGTATGGATTTGAATATTTCAAAGGCCCAGTGGTAGGATCCTCGTTACTGGATTATTTAAGAAAAGAAGATGTAGACCATTGGTCCTCTGTCTCCGCTGTAGATTGTTGATCTTTCATCTCCAAGTCCATGTGAAGAATGACTTGAAATGTCTGAAGTTTCAGCATCTCTCAGTGGACGTACCCCAAACAATCTCTATTTCCCACAGAATTTTCTTTGATTGCTCACAATCTCTATTGGAAGCCACAGTCACCTGTCTTATCTTGTTTCTCTGGGGCATGGGCCGTGGCCAGTTTGAGGGCCATGGTCCCTGAAAACTCAAATATCTAAATGACGTTGGCTGAAAGAAAGAAAAAAAAAATCACTTACGGCCGTATGAGATGGATGCAAGATATTTGTCTCAGCTTGGATTCAGGTCAAGCCTTTCATTTGGGTATGGGTCTTTAACTTAAATTCGGATGCGATTATGGGTTAAGTAATTCAATTCCATATATGTGCGAGTGCACAGTAGATCATGGATCTAACCAATTTTCGCCCCTAATGTTAGACTGTATACTCAATTTGGAAATTCCATGTTCTTGATGGATAATGGATCAAGATGGAATATTCAAGTTGACTAATATATTTTGCACAGTGCAGGGCTTTGCTACATAAGGGAAAGGAATCCTCAATCTGACTACTGTGACCGCTCTTACACTCAATGGCCTTGTGCTGCTGGCAAACGCTACTTTGGAAGGGGACCTCTCCAACTAACATGGTACCATTTTATTTGCTTTATTTATTTTTTATTATTTTTTGTTAAGGAGAACGAAATAGATACACATAATTCATGTAGCTAACTCCAAAATTATTTGAACAAGTCTTTGATCATGATTTTCCAAAACTCAGTACCGGGATCGACCCGTTATTACACATGAACGGATGATCATATGTGGGGTTGGGGCGCCTTATGATCGAACGGGTTAAATTTAAGAACAACCATTATAAGTGGGGCAGATCGCCTTCCTAGGACCTCAACTCTGCTTCATGGGTTCTTCAGTGCATGAACTTAATCTGCAAAGTCCTTAAATAGGGGGTGTAAATGGGGTTGGATCAACACACGAGTATTTGAACCTGGATCCAGGAAAAATGTTACTTGCATAAATATTAT
Source organism: Persea americana (assembly GCA_029852735.1). Taxonomy (NCBI): domain Eukaryota; kingdom Viridiplantae; phylum Streptophyta; class Magnoliopsida; order Laurales; family Lauraceae; genus Persea; species Persea americana. The sequence continues at coordinate 92,857,017 of CM056810.1, forward strand.
ATAAAATGTAGTACCTATTATTATACCAAAAACTCTTTTTAAAGAAAAAAAAAATGACATTAAATCAGCATCATTGGACCCTTATCCCACCAATTTGAGGTCGGTTTTGTGAGTTATAGTTCCATCAACTCTGTTCAAGGTCATAAATTGAACTTTACAACTATCATATTCTATAAATGTATAGAATAGTTATTGACACAAGGAATTCTGTATGGACCAATCAATTCATAGACCCAAAACCATTTCAGACTTTACTAAAGAGATCTGAGACTGGTGCCCATGGCTTATTTTAGCATCTCTGATCAATACTCACTTGTTGTTTGATGGGCTTGAATAGGAACTACAACTACGGAGCAGCAGGTCGGGCAATTGGATTTGATGGGTTGAACAATCCAGAGATAGTGGCCCAAAATCCAACGATATCATTTAGGACGGCCTTTTGGTTTTGGATGAACAACGACTGCCACAATGCCATCGTATCAGGCCGTGGATTTGGGGCCACCATCAGGGCTATCAACAGTGGGGAATGTAATGGAGGGAATACTGGACAAGTCAATAGCCGAATTTCTTATTACCAACGATTCTGCAGAGATTTTGGTGTGGACCCAGGGGCTAACCTTTCTTGTTAGATTAGGCTCTCTCATTATCATCAGTGTTCTGCTGCCTTCAAATCTGCCTTTTGTTGGTACTATTCCACTATCTGAATAAATGGCAGAGCTAGCTTGAATTATGTATTATGAAGGATTATGAGTTATAAAACTTTCTGAAAGTTCAAATATAATGACGACTACAACTCGTGGATTTTATACTTTCTGAAAGTTCAATAATGACTTCTACAACTCGTGGATCTTATAGTAAGGCTATCACTTGAATAATAGAATTTGAAAATCTACTTGTGAAACTTACTTCCATGGTAAAAAAAAAAAAAACAAAGGGACATGCAGTTGTAGCATCTAGTATTGGGTCCTCAAGTTTGTAACCCATGGACCCGAATTCAGGCCCAGTTTTTATAGGGTACCTTCAGTGGACCAAAAATCATACCCGAATTAAAGAAGGTTAATGAAAATTGGACCCTGCGGTATTCAATACTTTTTTCATGTTTGGGTCTTTTCTATATTGTGATTGTTTCTTTCTTTATTTTTTCGTTATACGGATATTGGGGTATTGGAGGGGATCCATTGCCATCCCCACTTACTTATGTATTTGGATTAGACTTATTTTTTATTTTTTTTTAATTGTAAATTTTTTCGGAGAGTTGGTTGTATGCATTTTGATTAGAAGCTCTAATATTAAAATAAAACACTTCATAATCTCATTTCTTATCGAACTAGTGAGTCATGTCTTGAGTCGCGATAGATAATTGAAGTGCAAATTGGTCCGGAACAAAATGAAGTATACGGTATAAGATTCTTTTGCATATTACACGTATTTGAGGATGCTTTTGGAGGTATAGAAATATTTGTGGATTTTTTATTTTTTTATAACAATCCCCTTCTATATTTTTAAAAACTCTTTTATCTATTTATATTAATAGACTTCACATCTTATTTTGGATCTGAGTTTTAAACCAGATTTGATCCGGATACAGCCCATAGGTTCTGCATCAGATCCACCATGGTTCCAGCCGGACCAGACCCGATTGCATCCCTAACTGGGCCAACAAGGTCAACGGGTTCTTAAATATCCTAAAACTGCGGCACATGTGATTATTGTTATAAGTTCATTGGAGAGAGAGAACTTGTCTCTCAATCCTTATCTTAAGTCCTCTGTTTAATGCCATCTTTCCATCTTCGAGTTTTTCAATGAAATCCTCCTCCCCCTCAGATCACGTCAAGTGATTTGTTAGAATATCATCTCCAGTTTTTCTAATGTTTCTTTTATATTAAACCCAGTTTGACTAAGAATTTTGGGACAAAACGCCAAGCAAGTGAAATTTCCTTTCATAGATAGATAGAGATGGTTGAGTATGTCCCTCCTTTTGTAATATTGTATGGAGAGTTCTTCGATAAAACTGTTGTAATGACACTGCTAGCTGTTTGACAGTTAAGAGAGTTGAAAAGTAATGGAAGACTTGCCGAGCTTGTTTGTATATATTGGAGCAACACTTGGTGATGATGATGAAAACAAATAGTGTTGGGTTAATATCTTGGTCTTTGTTTTTAACTACTTATGGCCTGAATTTTATTCTACCGAGTTCCTATCTTTTCCGCAAATATTGGGATGTATTGGGCTTGAATATTTGGTCAGATAAATAAATGTGGTGGTTTTCAAGAGAGGAAGATTTTAGCTTTGAATTCGGTGGCAATTGAAAGTTGCATGCCAGGATGTGAATCCACCTTAATTCATGCCAATCATTCGAACATAGAGCAATTTAAATGTTTCATTCTCAACGAGGGTTTATCTAACATACATATGTTTTGATGCCATTTTCACAAATTTTAGAAAGTGTAGCCTGATTTTCCTCAACCTTTTGTACGATGGAACTGAAAAATTCTCATCAAACTAATTAGTGATGCCCATATTAAAAGGATTTAAACATCCACAAGCTGTATCATCAATATTTACAGCAGATTCACTTGAAATCAGCCCAAATATCGACATTTGGATTGATCGCATAATTTATAAATGATTTAAGATTTATTTTACCCACTTCTCAAAGTTCTCTCCTATAATGAGAACGGAGCTTACCAAGTGTAAAATGTGATCCAGTGTTGATGTTTATATATGGTTAGGATTTGAAAGGAAAATGTAAAAAAAGTACATTAATTCTCAGAATTTACAGGGGGTTCTTAAAAGTTTTTAACCATTTCCACTAATGAAGCGCCCAGACCCTAGACCTGAGTCAGCTCCTAGTGTCACTTATAAATTTAGTTATGCTCGAAAACGTCTCAAGTGTCCCATTTAGACAGAAAATCATTTAAATTGGCTTCTTTTTTCTTCTGTTCCTAAACAATGGGCTCATAAAGGGTCCATATGGTTTTACTTGACTCTGTCAAACAAGGAATTAAACAGCTAAGACTTCCTGGGCTCATACACACCCATGGTCTATGTGTGAATAGTCTACAGTTTGGATCTTTTCTTACTTTCTATAGACCGCAGAATAAACAATACAATCCATGAAATTAAAAAAACAACAATAATTAAAAAAGCTTTGTGGAATTCTCTCTCTCTATCTATATATATATATTCAGTCTTCTTTCTTAGCATCCAAATAAACAACTCTAACTCAGATTGACCTCCGGTGAGCCAGGTTGGTATTGATCTCGCCTATTCATGTCAAGATAGTAATTGGAGCAGATTGAGCATGGGGCCAATATTAGATAAATCACTAATTGCAAACCCCAACACCGAGCCCTCAACACACGCGATCGTAGAAGACATGAGAATGTGCGATGCTGATTATGTGTAAAGAAAAATGTCCACAGAGAAATCATCTCAACCCTAGACTTTTAGAGCCTATTTGTTTGCAACAGCATACGTAGGAATTTTATACATATGATTCATTCCATAAATTAGCATCAATAGAAGATGAAAAATGAAGACCTAGTCATCACCCTATTAATTCAATAAATAGTAGAGTGAAGGTCCTATTTCCATCTTCAATTCATATCACTTTATTAATCTTTTGCAAGAGCTCATTTCACTATAAAATCTCTCGTGCATTTTAATGTAAACAAAGGCCTTGAAAGAATCAAAAGGCTCCAAACTCTAAAAATGAAAGTTGTTTTAAAATCCTACAGTTTATAAAAGCCCGATGAGATTCGCATAAGGATGAGAGTCAATACATTAGGAGGTGAAGAAGGGGTGGGGGTAGGTGAATAAAAGGGTTTGGATCCACACTGTTGAATTCTATTAAACCAAGGGCACCTGTTCAACTTTGCTTACATTGATATGTGATTTCAAGTATTCATACCAAATATTGGTGTCCCGGACATGTGGGCTTGGGTTTGAGCTAGCCCAAGTTGCTTCCCGTGCTAGTGTATGCCCAATAATTACCACCTTGGCTATGTCAAATGTTGATATTGAACATTGACTCCACAAAATAACAAAGGATAGTTTGCATACCTGAGCATAAACTAGTCTCACTGGTCAGGTTGAGATTTCCTCCAGTCCCAAGTGGGCCCCACAGAGGGAACACTTGGCGTGCACCTCGTGAAATTCAAAGTCATACCTCCTTGGTTCCTTCCACTTCACTCTTCCCGACATTAAAAAATCCTCCCATCCAACCCAACTCACGCCAAGTTGCAAGATTGATGTCTATAAATACCCCCATAATCTCTCACAGACAAAACATCAAACATCAGCTGTGCATTGCCCTAGAACAGCAAATGGCCCTCGACGTCAGCATGGCCTGTCGATCTGTTCTCATGGCCTTGGTCATGGTTTGGCTGTATGCAGCACAATCCATGGGCCAGACCACTCCAGGAACCATACTAACTCGCGCCTACTTCAACAAGTTCCTGGCCAACCTCCCAGCGAGCTGCCCAGGCAAGGGATTCTACACCTACAACGGTATCATTAGGGCTGCTCAGCTCTCCAAGGGCTTCGGCACCACCGGTTCGGTCACTGACCGCAAGAGGGAGGTCGCCGCATTCCTTGCCAATGTTATGCACGAGACTGGAGGTATAAATTTTATAGTACATATTGTGCATGTGCATTCGGAAGCGCGAATGCCTGCAATCAACAATCAAGCCATACACACACACACACACACGCCTGCCTCTCTCTTTATGTGTGACTTGATTGTCAATTATAGGTTTTGCGCTTTCAGAGGCATGGGCACAAAAGTACATATACATTTTTATTTCATGGCTTTTGATCATGTATTGCAGGGCTGTGCTATGTGAGAGAACTAAGCCCGCCGCAGTGCTACTGCGCCCAGTCTAAAACATATCCCTGTGCGCGTGGGAAGTGCTACTATGGAAGAGGACCCTTGCAGCTTTCATGGTATGGAATGGTAGCTGTTCGCTTGCATGTATTGATTGAGTCCGTTTTGGTGTGGGCTCAAATGAAACCACTTTTACTAATGGGGTCACTTGAAGTCGAATATGATGATGTTGGATTAATCTTCGGCTCTGCCTTGAAAACATTGGATTGGGTTGGTAAAACGTGGGTGCTTTGTGGGCTTTAATATGATGATGATGGACCTGACTCAAGCTTGAATCATGCAAAGTAATGGTTTCAGTTTTGTGTGAATTGCAACTGATTGGGTTGGGCTGAGCTCTTGAGCCACTGAGCAATTGTGGTCGAGCCAACTTGGACATGGTCTGAGACTAGTTCTTAATTAGGTGTGGCAATTGCTGATCCGACCTACCCACGGAACACGAAAGTTAGAGGATTGGCTTGACCATTTTTGTTTTTCAGGTTGAGTTCTGGTTGACATTTCCAACCTGATTAATGGATGAGTTGTGTTCATATTGAAACCAATCTCTACTTTCTATGTTAACTCAGCAATAACCAGATCCAGCCCAATCAATTGCATTTTGACTGGCGGACCTGATTCAAATCCAACCTGGCAATTAAGGGTCTGGGTTGACCTTTAGTTTCTATCTGGATTCAGACTGACATATCGGACCTCCTTAGTGAATAGGGCACATTTTCCTTGGGCAGTTGGGCCTATATATGTCACCCACAGCTGTCAACCACACCCAACCCGACCCATACAATACGGCCTCTATTCTCTGACCCACAAGGAGTATTATCAGTCACCACATATTCTCAAAAAGCATTGGTCACTTGTCTCAGAGGTTTAGTTTAATTATCATCTAAGATGTTGTACTTGATTTCTGTAGGAACTACAACTATGGGGCAGCAGGAAAGGCAATTGGACAAGATCTGTTGAACCATCCTGAGCTTGTGAGCACAAATCCTACCATATCATTCCAGACTGCCTTCTGGTTTTGGATGACGAATTGCCACGGGCGGCTCACTAATGGCGGAGGATTCGCATCCACCATCAGATGCATCAATGGCGGTGAATGCAGAATTAACCGTAAAGCAGTTAATGCTCGTGTAGCTTACTACCGTCGATTCTGCGCTGATTTTAATGTCACTCCAGGGCCTAACATTTCTTGTTAGGCTTGTATCACCATAGGCCTCTCGATCCGTCTTTAGTATTATTATCTAAATAAAGGTTCTCTGGCCAACAATGCAAGCTCCCTCTATGGTCTTAGGATCAAGTTTGTGAGAACTCTGTATGTGCTTCTTTGATCTTGTGTGAACAAAGTGCCTGTAGCACCCGTGCATGTCGAATAATGGTAATTAGAGATGTGTCTGGTAAACTGTTTCTGTTTTGTTGCCTTGTTTGAATGTCTCTGCACAAATAGCCACCCACCAAAGCTTGATTCTAGGTATCTGTAGGTCTCAACTTTGAAGAAGAAGGGAAGCTGGCATTAGACAAGTCTGTGCTAAAAACTCGATGAAAGAAATTTGGAATCTACTTAGATATGGAAGTTGCAGTTGGCCAATTACAAATTGCTGAAAAATGGTCATTGCATATGAAGATGAAGTTGTGAGTTTTTGGTATGGATTTCCATTGAAAATGAGTAGGTGATGAATTATATACATTTGGTGTGATGAACTTGACGGTGCAATGGTTGCAATGGGTGCACATAGGCCCACCTGGGGAGTTGACAATGATGATAAGGTGCACCATTAGATTATCCTAACACTTGGATACGGAGAGTTACTTAGGGGTTGTTCCCTTGGTTGGCAACCCCGTATCTCACCTGGTTATTCAGGATCGATCCCTGACCTTTCCCGCTTGCATGGGCTCTACTTCCCGCTTGTGTGGGTTTGTGGCCCAGTCCATGAATAATGACTACGACTCTTGTTGATTTTAGTGTAAGGTTATCACTTGGATAATAGAATTTGAAAATCTACTTGTGAAACTTATTTCCATGGTTAAGAGATCACCTTCAACTAAGGTCATGGTACTTACTGTTCCCCAAAAAAAAAAAAGGGACATGCACCTGTATCATCTAGTATTGGGTCCTCAAGTTTGAAACCCTTGGACCCAAACTCAGGCCCAGTTTTTATAGGGTCCCTTCAGTGGACCTAAAATCATACCCGAATTAAAGAAGGTTAATGAAAATTGGACCCTTCGGTATTCAATACTTTTTCATGTTTGGGTCTTTTGTATATTGTGATTGTTTCTTTCATTATTTTTTAGTTATACGGATACTGTGGTATTGGAGGGGACCCATTGCCATCCCCACTTACATATGTATTTGGATTACAATTTTTTTTTTCTGTAATTGTAAAGTTTTTAGGAGAGTTGGACTTGTATGCATTTTGATTAGAAGCTCTAATATTAAAAAAAAACACTACATAATCTCATTTTCAATCGAACTAGTGAGCCGTGTCTCGAGCTCGAGATAGATAATTGATGGGCAAATTGGTCCCAAAAAAATGAAGTCTGCTGTATAAGATTTTATTGCTTATTACATGTATTTGAAGATGCTTTTGAAGGTATGAGAATATTTGAGGGTTTTTTTTTTTTATTAATACTCATTCTATATTTTTAAAACCTCTTTTATCTAATCATGTTATTTCGAATCTGAATTTTAAACCAGATTTCAACCAGATACAGCCCATAGTTTCTAATCCACCATGGTTCCGGCCGGACCGGACCCGTTTGCATCCAGTCACGTCAAGTGATTTGTTAGGATATCATGTCAATTTTTCTAATGTTTCTTTTATATTAAACCAAGTTTTAGTAAGAATTTTGGGACGAAACGCCAAACAAGTGGAATTTCCTTTCATAGATAGATAGAGATAGTTGACTATGTCCCTCCTTTTGTAAGATTAAGGAGAGTTCTTCGATAAAATTGTTGTAATAACCCTGCTGTTTGACAATAAAGAGAGTTAAATAGTAATGGAACCCAAATAGGTATATAAAGTCCTGTGACTTAGGTAATGTTGGATGTGAAAAAAAAAAGCTTAAACTGATATGTAAAAGGCTCGATTGGTATATGATGCAGTATCCAACTCAGGACTTCAGCGATATGAAATGTGAGACTTCCCAGCAGGCCCAACACTTTGATAATGAAGATGATGAAAAAATTGATGTTGGATTAATGTCTGATACCTATTTGATTCATAAATCTATATATGGGCTTAAACAAGCTTCGAGGCAATGCTATATTAAGTTCAATGATATCATTACTTCCTTCGGCTTTAAGGAAACCGTTGTTGATAAATGTATATACCTGAAGATTAGTAGGAGCAAGTTTATTATTTTATTCCTATCTTTAAATAACATTCTACATGCTAGTAGTGATCTAGGCCTCTTATGTAATACAAAAGAATACCTCACAAAGAACTTTGAAATGAAGGATATGGGCCAAGCATCCTTTGTACTTGGAGTCGAGTTTAGGGATAGGTCTCGAAGTTTACTTGAACTATCATAGAAAGCCTACATCAATAGGGTTCTTGAAAGATTCATTATGCAGAATTGTTTTGGAGGAAAAGCACCTATATCAAGAGATGATCAATTCTCCAAAGATCAATGTCCCAGAAATTACATAGAGAGAAAATAGATGCAAGATATTCCATATGCTTCCGTTGTAGGAAGTCTTTTATATGCTCAGACTTGTACCCATCCAGACATCAGTTTTGCAGTTAGTGTAATGCCCCAATTCCGAATGCCAAAGTTACCGATAAGGTACCCGAATTTAGCACGCTACTTCCCGGAAAATCCGAGAACTTCCAAGATCATAGTCCACAGTGAGGTCAAATTTTTTTTAACTTTTTGAACAATAATATAATCAACAGTTGTATTGCGGAAGCATAAGAAAATATAGCGGAAGGAATAAGTATCATATAAAATGCATCGAATGGAATAGGGCTAAAGTCTAACAAAATCTCAAAGTATAGTTAACCAGTTTAATTACATATTTGGATAATGTCATGCTCACTACAATACACTCTCAAAAGCCCAAAATAAACTGCACTCAAACACCCTGTGTAGGCGCTCCATCATCCGGTTCGACCACTTGGTCAACCGGTCTCCAATCGTACTCGCTGGCTACAAGCGCCTCGTAGTTCGCGTCACCCGCAGGGTCAAGGTCGAGACCTAAGCACTAAAGATGGGTAAATCTAAGGATCTGGCAAGGCACCATATACAAATAATACAGGATGTATGCATCAAAGAGAATAAAGACAATCATATAATCATATGAGTAACAATGAAACATAAGCTAGGCAATTGAGCAGTGTATATCAATTCAGAATCAGAAATATAAGTGATCTAATCTAACAGATAATAAAATGGCATATTCACACAAGCTGGATATACCGCGGGATATTATGCCGTGACCCTCCCATACTGTAAACAGTTATGGCAGGGAAAATAAAATAACCATGTAAGGGATAGCAGCCCTGCTAATAACAATATATAAATAGCACTGATCACACCCCTTTATCTCACCGATCACACCCCTTTATTAGGTTGAACCGGATCTGGTATCACACCGCCCGTCTAACCATAGCTCATAATGATAGCTCTAGTCATAACCAATATAGCTTCTACCAGTGATGATCAGTCAATAGGCTGGGCTTAGATCAACTGAGTGAATGTTTAGTGCCGACCCAGGGAACAAATACAAGTCTGTGTCTGTCTAGGCATACCTTGTGCAAGCAAGGTCCTAACCAAGTTCTAAGAGGTTCAGTACAATACCATGGAACACGGTCCAAATCCAAGTCCAAGTCTAAGTCCAATCATCATTGGATCCATACTAGGCCCTTAAACAATGGCCTTAGTTTAAAACAATGTAAGTAACCAATCCATACTCATACACAACACGTCATCATAACCAACCTCTCCATTCTAGGGCACCACACACCCAATCTTAGGCTGTATGAGGGCCCGCCTAGCCACAGACACTGGTAATTTATCTCCGATTATATCACCGGGTCACCACTACGTAATCCTAGATTCAAGTCATCCAATTTCCATTTACTTAACAGGTTTATAATAATAACAAGGATATGAGAGAAGAACAATACATAATAACATCAAAGCAATAGAATCAAATGGAATAAAGTAAAAGTCGAACCTAGGTAATGGTCCACTCTCAGGTTCAGGGCCTCAAAAGATAATTGGATCTCTAACTGCAGTCTCAGATGCCAAAAATGTTATATTTGGTGCTCCTGATGTTATGGACATCTTTGACTACGTTTAAGGGTCGAATCACTGACAATTCTAATCCCTAAAACCTACTTGGTGGTCGCCACGAGTCAAGGCCAACCCACACCATTGACTCGTGCTTGGCACATTGATGGAAGTTCGTTTGGATGGTCAATGGGCCCACAATTGATCAAACATCAGAATATACAGAAATCTGGAATTTCACCCTTCACAGTGTATCCGGTCGACATCATCCCCAGGGATGTCGACCGGGTACATTGGATGTTGACCCCGATGTCGACATCCTGACAGTGTCCCCGGTCGACATCGTGGCCATGATATCGACCGAGTCCAAATGGACCTAAAGCCAAACGGCTGGGGGGTAGTCTCTGTGTTCTCAGAATTCGCAGTGTTCCCGGTCGACATCGTGGCCTGGATGTCGACCTGGAACACTGGATTCCTGAACCGGCTGAGAGATTCAAGTCTCAGTTATTCTCTACAAAATTCTGTGTATTAGGTCGACCAAGACAGGGTCCGGTCGACCAGGAATACTGTCTGTGTTTCTTTTTCAAAAATCTAACTGAGACTCAGATTTCTCGGTTTTTAGTGTGGTCGGTCGACCGAGGCATGGTCCAGTTGACCGGGCACATGGAACTAAGTTTTCTTAACTCAGACTGGGCTTCTTCCATTTCAGTGTAGCCGGTCGACTGGACCACAGGTCGGTCGACGGGTACACGTATCTGCAGTAGAAACTCAATTTCTGGATTCTTCTTCTTCAACCCATTTTTCATCCAATTCATCTCCAATCTCTTTCATTCATCATAGGAACATGTAAAAACAGTAAAACACTTCTAAGTCCATCCATCTATTACTAAATCGGGCCATTGACCTTCCAAATGAGAGAACTCATCCATCAATGGCCATAAATCCATTAACAAAGCTTAATTGGTAGATCTAAACATACATACATACATAACTGAATTGAAATTGCAGAATCAAAGGGAGGACGCATGCATTCTAAGTTATCCAGCATAGGGTACTTGCCTCAATTCGAAATTTGTAAAAAGAGTTGAGAAAGAGGTGAGAATCCAAGCTCCTAGGAGGTTAATAGTATAATTGGGGATGATCTCTTACTCCTTCTTGTGCTGGAATTTAAGGAATTAAGGTTTCTTAGGGAGAGATAGGGGAGATGAGAGTGAATTAGATTTAGGGTTCATGTGATTGTAATAGTTAGAATATATATATATATATATATATGTTAAGGTTTAGGGCAATTACCAAAAGGGTAATTTAGTTTTAAATGGGGGAAAGATAAGGCCATAGGTAAATGGGTCTTTAAGTAGGAATTCTAGAAGCTTCCTTAACTCATAACACTCCTCTTATTAAGACTAATTATTAGCTAAGTCCTAATCTAACTAAAACCCTACTAAATTTACAATAAACACCTTATATCAGTCTAATCCTGGCAAATCCTAAGACTTAGGAACATTAACAAACTATTCTACTAAACCCTATTAATTTGCATATTAAGATAGATACTAATATATTAATAATTATTCAAATCCAATTGAGGGCCCACAAGGGATGGGGCCTCACAATTAGCATGCTAGGAATGTATCAGTCTAACCCTGGCATTGTACATTGGAAAGCAGCAAAGAATGTCAAGCGATATTTACAAGGGACTAAACAACATATGTTCACTTATAGAAAATTTGATCACTTTGAAGTGATTGGATATTTTGACTCAGATTTTGCTAGGTGCCTCAATACAAGGAGATCTACATCAGGATACATTTTTCTCCTTGCTGGTGGGGCTGTTTAGTGGAAAAGTGTTGAACAGATTACAACTACTTCATCCACATTTCAAGTAGAATTTGTGACATGCTTTGAGGCCACTAATCAAGCTATATGGCTGAGAAATTTTATTTCAGGGCTTCAAATCATGGATTCCATTTCTAAGCCGCTGAAAATTTATTGTGATGATACCTCCTCTGTTCACTGGTCTAACGACGACATGAGTTCTTTTCGCTACAAAGCACTTTCAGATAAAATATCTTGCCGTTAAAGAGAAAGTTCGGGATGGTTTAGTGTCTCTAGAGCAAATCAGTACAAAGCTCGTGATTGCAGATCCTATGACCAAAGCATTACCGGCAGAGGCCTATAATGATCATGTTAGAGAAATGGGTCTCATTGTGCTACCTTGATGTATGTGGTTGAAAGGATTTATGCTATTTACTTAGACATTTTTGTTGATCAATTTTCTTTAATAATGATTATGTTCTCTTGCTTATTTTTGTGTGCACAATTAATTCATTATTGAAAAGCAAGATAAATTTCAGTTGGACCAATAATAGAAATTTTTTGTCCACTTCTATTATTTTCCTCGGTTTATGACTTGACTAAATGGAATTACTAATGTTGCGGTACATGGAAAGAATTATGTCGCAAAATTAATGTTTGACGTCCATGACTTGAATTATTGGTTTCATTTAGTTACAGTATATAAGAATTCGCATGAATAAGATTGACTGTACTGTTTTTACAAATGAGTGGTCACTCGTCGGGATTTTTAAATTTAGTTGAATCCAAGTTGAGTTAAAAAAAATTTAAAATCTAATTCCTTTTCAAACTTATATATATTAAAAGGTGGATTACTTTTATATAGTCGTCTTGACCAAGTGGGAGATCACATATGTGTGGCCATTCAGACCAAGTGGGAGATTGTTAGACATGAGTGATCCTCATGATGACATGTGCAACACTGTTGGGATCCACGGTTTGAGCCCACTAACTTAAGTTACATTCCCCTTTTTAGTTTTTTTCTTTTTACTAAGTATATCTTGGATTCAATTTTAGTATGCCCAATCAAATAGAATTCTTGTTGGTTGATTTGAGGGAATTAAAGAAACTCATCTTTATTAGATTTTTTTGTTGGGAAGAAATTTCTCTAGCGGTTATATATAAATATGGTTTTCCGGTCCCCTCTCTTAACCTACGAGATCTGAAAAGTTCCCATTAACTTCACGCATATTGGAGTGGGTGATAAGGGGGATAGGAGAAAACCGTATTTGACAAAGAAGATTCGTTACATGAATCCAGAATGATTCGTTATATAAAAGAAATCATTATATAAAAGAAACATATCTGGTTAGTGATTCAGTACATCATCATAGTCCCTCCTTTGGGCCGAGACTACAACATGCAAATTGAATCACTTAAGGATGAAACCCATCTATCGATAGAGCAAATGTGATAATATGAACATAATTAGCTAGGCTTTATACCTTTGGGTATAGGAACCATTCCCAATTAGGTACATATATCAAATTACCCTATTCTGGTCTTATAATTACTTGAGTGGCGATCGTACCTTTCGGCCGATCTTCACTCTCATAATTTAGTATCGCAAGTCCAATGATATTATCCTTACACAAGAAATAGTGTTAAGGGTCTTAAATTTCAATTGATACGTATAAGTGTTTCATAATTGAGGGTCACTTTGGTGACTACCACACTATTTAAAATTATGGATTTCAATTGAGTTAATAGCATTTATAAAATTACATAAAGGGGTCTAATCTAAGTCGGTTATATTGTCATTAGTGATGCCTTTAAAAGATTAGCCTACGCTTAATGTATAGCATGTTGTGGTTTTCAAACATCTACAAAAAAATAATTACATGTATATAAATCAAATGGTGGGCCCTAAGCATATGACCCAAAAAATAGGCAAACCCAATAAAAGTGACATAATGAGACCAATCGAGGTAATAAATGATCAAACTCACAAAAAAATGTAATAATAAAAGCACAGTAAAACAAACTTAATAATCACATTCTTAATAAGTCAAAGGGTTGAAGGGTCAGGGTCCTTTTTTCTAAATTCAAGGAACTCATGGGCAAGGCAAGTGAATTGTCAGGTCCACACTTTCCCATCCATCCCCAGGTCAAAACCAGGTCATACTTTCCCATACTTCGCCTGACGTAGCAAAGGTGCTAGGATAGTGGGCCCCACGGATCAAGACCCCTGATCATCCTCACAGGTCACAAACAATGTCGCCCAGCCCTGTACGGCAAAAGGGTCGTCCCAGATCAATGATCAAATCACCCAGTGGTCCACGCCACTGCCTGACGTCAAAAATAAAACTCCCCCTGCCAGTGACGCACAAACTGTGTGAAACTCTTAGATGAGGGGCCAGATGGGACCCAATCTCTACGGGTCCACAACCAGATCCACGGTCTTGATCTCACCTAAAGGGGTTCCACCTAGGCCAGTTCCCAATTTCATTCAGATGGAGAGAGGCTGTAGTCAACTTAAGTGCAGGCATGGCAGGCATAGCACTATGACCGTGAACATCTTGTGCTCGTACAAATCCGTGAGAACCCACCCTTCAAATCGATTGAGTCGCATGGGTTCCACCATCAATCAACAGCTAAAATCATGCCTTAATTGTAGGATGCCTAGAATCTTGAATTACTCAGAGAAAGAAATAAGTTTATCAGGCACAGGGTTAACAGCACCAGACCATGAGTGCGCAGCATCCTTTCTTGATTTGATTTGATTTGTTGTATGGCCGATCACATGGAACCCAGTACTATGAGAACACGGCATGTATAGAAAAAGGAATAACATGCCACAATAATGCATATTTGAATCACGATCACACAAATTAGAAATTATCCAATTTAAAAGAATGTTGAATGCATAAATCACAAACAAGCTCTGATGCTATTGTAAAATCTTATATGATTTGTAACAAAACATTAAACTTATGGATCTAGATTTTATGCATTAAACAACATATGATCTTAAATAATGAAAGCATACCTTGCATCGTGATCTTGATAATGAGCGGATCTCCTTTCTCAAATAAGGTTTTCTCCTATCTCCCTTATCACCCACTTCAATATGCATAAAGTTGATGGGTACTTTTCAGATCTCGTAGGTTAAGGTTAAGAGAGGGGGCCGGAAAACCAGATATATAGATGAGCTCTAGACTCATCAAAGAAATATAATAAAGGTAAGTTCCCTTAATTCCTTCCCTCAAATTAGTCAACAAGAGTCTTATTTGATTTGGCTTACTAAAATTGAATTCAAGATAAACTTAGTAAAAACAAAAACTAAAAAGGGAAAAATAGCTTAAATTAGTAGGCTCAAACCGTGGGTCCCAACAGTGTTGCACATGTGGTCATGAGGACCACTCATATCTAGCAATGTCTTGATCTTCATTTTTTAACTACTTGTGGCATAGATTTCTATCTTTTATGCAAACATGCAGATGTCATATTTTCAAGTACTTGGATAGGCCTTATATTAACTTGTGGGCGTGGGATCTAGTATTGGGCTTGAATATTAGGCTGGTAAATAAATGCACTTGTTTTGACGCCGCTTTCACAACTTTTAGGAATTGTAGCCTAATTTTCCTCAACCTTTGGTACGATGGAACTGAAAATGTCTCATTAAACTAACAGCTGATCCCATAAAAAATAATAATAATAATAATAATAAACAACCAGAAGCTGTATCCTCTCTTTTATTAGCATCTACAGCAGATTCACTTGAAATTAGCCAAATATCGACATTTGGATTGATCGCATAATTTATATATTATTTATGATTTAATCTATCCACTTTTCAAAGTTTCCTTTCCTATCATCAGAGTGGAGCTTACCAAGTGTAAAATGTGATCCATTGTTCTTGTTTATAAATAGTTATGATTTGAAAACAAAAAGGTCAGGTTGCACTCCCGGGGGGCTCTATTTAAAAGAATTATTTGGAAAAGGGGCAAATATATATATTAAAAAAAACACATTATTTCTCAGAGTTCGCAGGGGACTCTTAAAACTTTTTAATTTTTTTCAAGTACGGGTGGGGACTTCAGCCCTAGACCTTTGTACCTGGGTCCACCCTAGGTTCCACTTATAAGTTTAATTGTGCTCGGAAATGTCTCAAGTGTCCCATATAAACAGAACATCATTTAAATTTGGCACTTTTTCTTTTCTTCTGTTCCTAAACAATGGGCTCATAAGGGTTAATTTGGTACTTTACTAATATAGTAAAAGTCAAATAAAGTCTCTATTTTTCAGACACGATGTCACATCAAAAGCACTTTAATTTAAAACTCCATTCATCTTGTTCCAAAAAAGTTAAAAAACAACCACCTTTATCCACTAAAATATATAAAAACTCTACTTTCCCATACGAAAAGTCAAAAACATTCCATAATAAACAACTAAAAATAAAATACCATCACAACCCACCTATTAGTAGAGTTGCCAAACTGGCCCATAAAGAGTCCATATGATTTATGGTTTTAGTTGACTCTGTCAAACAAGGAAACAGCTAAGATTTCCTGGGCTCATACACACCCATGGTCCATGTGCGAAAAGTCTAGAGTTTGGATCTATTCTTACTTTCTATAGACCGCAGAATAAACAATACAATCCATGAATCCAAGTACCATGCCCTTGTCCGGTTCCTTGGCCTCCAAATTAAAAAAACAACAATAATATTTAAGAAGGCTTTGTGGATTTCTCTCTCTCTCTCTCTCTCTCTATATATATATATATATATTTAGGGGGGCATTCTTATGATGCACATGAATATTTCCCATATATATATGGGAAATATTCATGTGCATCTATCTCTCACCATAGGGTGGGGGATGCTTCTATAAATGGTATTTTTTAAGTACAAAAGGAGGAATTCAAGTATATATGGTGAAGTATAAAAGGGGGATTCATATGCAAAAAGGAAAAGTGTCATTACCCTATCATGAGGAATAGATGCACATGAATGTCCCCCTATAAATATATATATATATATATATATTCGATCCTCTTTCTTGGCGTCCAAAGAAACAACTCTGACTCGGATTGACCTCCAGTGAGCCAGGTTGGTATTGATCTCGCCTGTTTGTGTTCAGATAGTAATTGGAGCAGAATGAGCGTGAGGCCAATATTAGATAAATCAATAATTGTAAACCCCAACACTGAGCCCTCAAAGCACGCAATCATAGAAGACAGGAGAATGTGCGATGCTGATTCTGTGTAAAGAAAAATGTCCTCGGAGAAATCATCTCAACCCTAGTCTTGGAGCCTACTTGTTTTCGCTAGTATACATAGGAATTAAATATGTAAGATTCATACTATAAGTTAGCATAAAAAGAAGATGAAAAATGAATGCTTAGTTATCACCCTACTAATTCAATACATAGTAGAGTGAAGGTCCCATTTCCATCTTCACCTCAAATCACTCAACTGTCACCTCTTTATTAATCTTTTGGTAGAGCTCATTTCACTATAAAATCTCACGTGAATTTTAATTTAAACAAAGAGGCCGTAAAAGCCTTTTGGGCAACAGATGGAAAAGCCTCTTATGATTTCCTTATGAAATCAAAATGATTTATTTTACATGCAGGTTCATGTCAAGGTCCAAAGGTCTTTTCACTCAAGGAGGCTGAAGCGAGGGCGGTCTTCTTTGCTCTTATGTTTGCTAAAGCCTAGGGCCTTCCCAAAGTTTGTGTTTTGCTGGATGCAAAAGTGGTGGTGGACGCTCTCAATGGTCGATATGATTCAGCTATCAACCCAATAATTTTAAATATCAAAGACTTAGTCTCACCTTTTGTCTTTCTCAGATTTTCTTTTGTTCCTAGATCTAAAATTGTGGGTGCTGACGTGCTTATTAAACTAAATTATAGCTTGAATCAAAACTTTATTTTAGATTGAGGTAGGGCTGGGTAAGTGGTTAGATGTTACTGTTCTTGTGTTTAAAATCCAACGGGTTATATTAGCCCGATGAGATTCGCGTAGGGATGAGAGTCAAAATAGGAGGTGAATAAAAGGGTTTGGATCCACACTGTTGAATTCTATTAAAACCAAAGCCACCTGTTCAATTTTGCTTACATTGATATGTGATTTCAAGTATTCATACCAAATATTGGTGTCCCGGACATGTGGGCTTGGGTTTGAGCTAGCCCAAGTTGCTTCCCGTGCTAGTGTATGCCCAATAATTACCACCTTGGCTATGTCAAATGTTGATATTGAACATTGACTCCACAAAATAACAAAGGATAGTTTGTATACCTGAGCATAAACTAGTCTCACTGGTCAGCTTGAGACCACCTCGGGCCCCAAGTGGGCCCCACAGAGGGAACACTTGGCTCGCAACTCGTGGAATTCAAAGTCGTACCCCCTTGGCTCCTCCCACTTTACTCTTCACGTTAAAAAATCCTCCCATCCAGCCCAACTCAGACGCCAAGTTGCAAGATTGATGTCCATAAATAGCCCATAATTTCTCACAGACAAAACATCAAACATCAGCTGTGCATTGCTCTAGAACAGCAAATGACCCTCGACGTCAGCATGGCCTGTCGATCTGTTCTCATGGCCTTGGTCATGGTGTGGCTCTATGCAGCACAATCCATGGGCCAGACCACTCCAGGAACTATACTCACTCGCGCCTACTTCAACAAGTTCCTGGCCAACCTCCCAGCGAGCTGCTCAGGCAATGGATTCTACACCTACGACGGCATCATTAGGGCCGCTCAGCTCTCCAAGGGCTTCGGCACCACCGGTTCCGTCACTGACCGTAAGAGGGAGGTCGCCGCATTCCTTGCCAATGTCATGCACGAGACTGGAGGTATAAATTTTATAGTACACATTGTGCGTCTGCATTGGGAAGCGCAAATACCTGCAATCAACGATCAAACCATACACACACGCGCCTGCCTCTCTCTTTATGTGTGACTTGTTTCGCGCTTTCAGAGGCATAGGCACAAAAGTACATCTACATTTTTATTTCATGGTGTTTGATCATGTATTGCAGGGCTGTGCTATGTGAGAGAACTAAGCCCGCCAAGGTGCTACTGCACCCAGTCTAGAACATATCCTTGTGCGCGTGGGAAGTGCTACTACGGAAGAGGACCTTTGCAGCTTACATGGTATGGTAGCTGTTCGCTTGCATGTATTGATTGAGTCCGTTTTGGTGTGGGCTTAAATGAGAGGACTTTTACTAATGGGTCACTTGAAATCGAATGGGTAGGGTTGGATTAATATGAGATCCAACTTCGGCTCTGGCTTGAAAATATTGGATTGAGTTGGTAAAAGGTGGGTGCTTTGTGGGCTTAATATTATGATGATGGAGCTGACTCGAGCTTGAATGCTAAAGTAATGGTTTCGGTTTTGTGTGAGTTGCAACTGATTGGGTTGGGCTGAGCGCCTGGGCCAACTTGGTCGAGCCAACTTGGACATGGTCTGAGACTAGTTGTTAACTAGCTAGGTGTGGCAATTGCTCATCCGACCTACTAACCCAACACACGAGTTACAGGATTAGCTTGACCATTTTTGTTCTTCAGGTTGAGTTCTGGCTAACATTTCCAACCTGATTTCTGGATGAGTACTTGTGCTCTTATTCTGAATCTAATCTCTACTGGCTATATCAACTGTTAACTCAGCCATGACCAGATCCGGCCCAATTAATAGCATTTTGACCAACGAACCTGATTGAAATCCAACCAGGCAATTGAGGGTCTGGGTTGACCTATTGTTTCTATCTGGATTCAGATTGACATATCCAACCTCCTTAATGGATAGGGCACATTTTCCTTGGGCGGTTGGGCCTATATATGTCGCCCACAGCTGTCAACCCCAACCCCAACAATACGGCCTCTATTCTCAAAAAGCTTTGGTCACTTGTCTCAGAGGTTAAGTTTAATTATCATCTAAGATGTTGTACTTGATTTCTGTAGGAACTACAACTATGGGGCAGCAGGAAAGGCAATTGGACAAGATTTGTTGAACCACCCTGAGCTTGTGAGCACAAATCCTACCATATCATTCCAGACTGCCTTCTGGTTTTGGATGACGAATTGCCACGGGCGGCTCACTAATGGCGGAGGATTCGCATCCACCATCAGATGCATCAATGGTGGCGAATGCAGAATTAACCGTAAAGCAGTTAATGCTCGTGTAGCTTACTACCGTCGATTCTGCGCTGATTTTAATGTCACTCCAGGGCCTAACATTTCTTGTTAGGCTTGTATCACCATAGGCCTCTCGATCCGTCTTTAGTATTATTATCTAAATAAAGGTTCTCTGGCCAACAATGCAAGCTCCCTCTATGGTCTTAGGATCAAGTTTGTGAGAACTATATATGTGCTTCTTTGATCTTGTGTGAACCAAGTGCCTGTAGCACCCGTGCGTGTCGAATAATGGTAATTAGAGATGTTTCTGTTTTGTTGCCTTGTTTGAATGTCTCTGCACAAATAGTTCCCCCACCAAATCTTGATTCTAGGTATCTGGAGGTCTCAACTTTGAAGAAGAAGGGATGCTGGCATTAGACAAGTCTGTGCTAAAATCTCGATGCAAGAAATTTTTAATCTACTTGGATATGGATGTTGCAGTTGGCCAATTACAAATTGCTGAGAAATGGTTATTGCATATTAAGATGAAGTTGTGAGTTTTTGGTATGGATTTCCATTGAAAAAGAGTAGGTGATGAATTGTATACATTTGGTGTGATGAACTTGACGGTGCAATGGGTGCAACATAGACCGACCTGGGGAATTGACAATGATGATAAGGTGCACCATTACATTATCCTAACACCCGGATATGGAGATCGAACTAGGGGTTGTTCCGTTGGTTGGCAACCCCATATCTGACTACCCCTTTCCCGCTTGCATGGGCTTTACTTTCCACTTGTCCGGGTTTGTGGGTGAGTCCATGAGAAGGACATCGTGGAGCCCACCTAGGGCCATGTAAATCATGGGAAGGTGGATTGACCTACTTGTATGCAAATTTTAAGTCCTTAGACCATCCTAAACCCTTTCTTACTCCATTTGTTTGGTTCAATGCTGTATTGTGGGCTAGGCCACGCCGGGCAAGCCAGGAACTAATCGAAGCACTGGCACTACATATTTAAAAATGACCACTTATCAACTATATATGTGGTTTTTGTGATTGGACTGGGCGCAGGACAATGTTTTAAGGTGCATGGGCGGGGCCGGGGCCAGAGCATGAATATTTAATTATCTCCATTAGTCCACCAGTAAATATTTTGATCATGGATCTGCCACGAACATGCAAGCTAAGTATTTACATGGTTAGCCTCTTTCTCTGTGAGAGAGAGTGATTATCTTCTTCTTCTTCTTCTTTCCTCTTGAATTGACCTAGTGGCAAAGGGGAACTTATCATGGCTAAGCCTACTCACTCAGGGATCAATTCCTAGACAGTTTTGGTGAGAGCAGGAGTCCTAGAAAAAAAAAGCCACCCCCCCCCCAAGTTAAATGATTTTGAAAATCCTAGTTAAGGAACTAAGTCCAAAATGGTGATTTTGATCTCTCGAGTCGAGAATCCAAAGTTCTCTTTTTTAGTTTTTTTTCTTTTTTCAATTTTTTCTTTCTTTTCCCAAAGGGAAGAGGGCTTGGGGAAAGAGGGATTGGGAGAACGTGTTACTACCTGAAACAAGAATTTCAGAAAATTATAATCGTGAGAGTCCTTCCAAAGTGCCAGCCAGGGTTGTTCAGGCTCTACCCTTAACATATTAGGGCCCGGCCCGGGGAATGCGAATCCCTTCCTAGGGCCTGCACTACCTAGGTGCTGACCTGACCCTCTCAGGCCGAGGTCGGTCCCAAGGCCTCAAGAAAGAAAATCAATGTCCTTCACATGTTAACAACTATAATTACCACCTCTGTAATGTAAGAATATTGGTTAACCACGTTAATGATCATCAAGTATAGTTAATTTAAACAATAAAAATCCCCTCACACTTAACATCATCAGGTGATAAACTAGGTAGAGCACTAAGTTCTAGTCAATTTATCAACATTAGATCTATTTTGTTTATGTTTATTTCTTTTTTAAAGAGGGCCCAATTGTCTCGGGTAAGACGCCAGTTTTTGAATGGTCGATGAAATCAGAAGTATGTTACAACACAAGGAAGGAGAAAAAAACGACCCCTTTTGGGTTAAATCCATAACCAACAAATTGACAATAATATCACTCTAATGCCAATGATATTTCTTTACCAAGTTGGGTTAGACACAATAATAGTCTTCTCAAATGTCCAGAGGCATAGAAGTTCTATTACAAAGTTCTCATGATGTTGGGTGGTTCATCAAGTTTCACCCTCTTTTTATTGATTTTCACCATTGGATTGAAATGGAGCAAGTGGTCGGATTAGCTAACTCATCCAATAGTTGTCATATGCACTGTTCCATTCAATGTTGAGCATCAGCCCAATCGAATTGATGCTCCAATACCTCTTCATTTGTTGAGCGAGGGTACCACTTAACCATTAGTTAGGCCCCACATATGTGGACTATATCAAAACAAATACCCTGAAACATTGAGTCATGATTATTAGTTGTTAGCATATATATTTAAGGGGTAGTGGCCCAGTTTGGCTAGTGCGTATGTTTCATAGCTTCTTTGAGTAATCCTGCGGTCAACGTGCTTTAATTTTTTTTTATTTTTAAATCCATGGTGATCATTTAAACTTAAGTCAAAAGCTTCAAATGTCACCAGCAAATTGGTTCGGTTGTCTATCATATTGATTTTCCATTATAACATTTGGTATTAGTTCATGTTTACTTTGTTCTTTTCAACTCCTTTTCTCATTTCAAAGATTCTGAAATAGCACAAGCAATCATCCACATTCATCAGGTAACACACATAAACTGATGTAATGTCTGCTACGGAAGGATGGGGACCAATTAAATTTCTAGAGACAGGATACATTTCATACAGAGGGCCCAAAACTAATTTTATACGAAAATCTTACCAGCTACTCTTTAGAGATGACATGCATTGATCGCCCATGGTTCTATTTTGTTTCTTTGGACAAGATTCTCCAACTCCTCCGCTTCCCTATGAAATTCAATAAGCAGAACAAATAGCTCCTGAACCTTTAGGCCTGCTTGATAGC
Source organism: Persea americana (assembly GCA_029852735.1). Classification (NCBI taxonomy): domain Eukaryota; kingdom Viridiplantae; phylum Streptophyta; class Magnoliopsida; order Laurales; family Lauraceae; genus Persea; species Persea americana. The sequence goes on from CM056810.1 coordinate 92,880,073, forward strand.
AAGAACTTTGGATTTTCATGTTGGGAGGTGTCAAACTTTTCAAGTTTCTGGCACCCCTTATTGTTTTAAGTTCTCAAGTCTGAAATTTGGAGAGGACATGGTCATGTCACACATTTGTAGAAGTCATTTTTTGAAAATTCTTTCTATCAAACAGAGAATTTACGGGCCCCAAACTCTGTTTGAAACAACAAAATTCAAATGGGCCCCTAGAAGAGTCAAGTCACCAACATTTTTTTCTGTAACCTAAAAACATGGCGGCCCACCACAATCAACTTCAGTATTGAGCACAGTTCTTCCATTAGAATCTTTCTTCTTATTCATACCTGGTTTTCTTTTTCTCTAGTAAAAGTCCTCGTCAGCCTCTCCTCAACTATATTTGCCAAATGAAAACTACTTTGTTTAACACAACAAAATTGGAACCATTACACAGTATATGTATACATATGTATACAGATTTCCCATCAATAATACCTCTTTCTAGTGCTACATCTCTCTCTCTCTCTGAATCTACAATATCTTGTTACCGTATGATCAAGAGCAATGTTAAAATGATAATGGTGGGAAATGAAACATTGTGGGATTCCCTTGACAAAAGAAGAAAAAACGAAAGAATAGATATCACAACACTGTCAAACCATTGCATCTTTGTCTTGTATTCTTAGAAGAGAGGCCTTCATCGGTAGCCTTTCTTTTATTGTTGTTGGGTTGTTGTTGCTGCTGTTGCTGTTGCTGCTGCTGCTGCTCCTCTTTTGATTTTCCCTTTAATAAATAGGGTCTAAGTCTGTTCACATCTGATAGCCTTACTGGTTTGAGAAGAAATTCTTCTGCTCCATCTTCTAAGCATCTGTTTAATAAACCATCAAAGCATTTCAGTTAGAATCCAAGAGCAATTTGTTTATGCTTTTTTATTATTAGTTTCCAATCCAAGTGAAATGATTTCATGCTTTACATTCAAATTGGAGATATGGCTGGATAGTCCATGGTCTGAATTGCTCATCAGTTGGGTCTCACTTTGGATAGAAACACTGCACAGATCATCCTGATCTGATGCATAGTTACCTAATCTAGCATCAAAGTGCAAACTATTTCTTCTCAAATGGTTCATCAGTCATCTATTTTGTGATTTTGATTATAGTAGTTCGATTCGTTTGGAACTGCATTATTTAAAATGGGGGTAATGAGAACCTAAAATGCTAATATTATACCAAAGAATTGCTAGAATTGTAGCTATGAATTATGCAAATTGAATCAAACTACATTGAACTGCAAAACCAAATATGTTTGCCAGAGTTCCAATAAACTGGAACTACAAGTTGGCGAACTAGAAAACCAACTACATGAGCATATGCCATGAATTAGCAAAGTATGACAGATAATAACACTGAATTGCGAAACAGGTTGGCGAAACAGAATTTATATAGCCAAACCCAACGACAAGGCTTTGATGATGTTGATGATGAGATGCCCTTTGATTCGACTCGTATAGGGCTTTTGAAATAGGGTCAAAGCAGGGTCCATATCCACTTGACCATCCGACAAATGGACTTTCACCCATCCAACATCAACCAATACAGGCTTTTCCAGCATTATCTGCCATTGTTCAAAAGAACAAGCGGCTATGATTTTGTGATCAAAGTGATGTTGTCCACGGTTTTTTAATGGTCATATAAAGGAAGTGATCGGTCGAATCATGTCAATGTAGATGGGAAATTTTGACAATGGATAAAAGTGGACACAGTAAATTCCATGCCCTTAGGAGCATGCAGATCTTATCCTTATTTTCTATCATCCATATGATTGCCCAATTGGATGATTATGATAATCTAATCAGTGAAATTAGTCTATCATGCTGTGATCGATATCAGAATTCATCTTAGGAACCCTCCTAGATTGTAGACATCTTCTTCCATTTGTAAACTTGCTTTTGTTTTCTTCAAATTACATGTAGTTTGATGTTTGATGCCCCAAAAACATCCTGAAGGTTTTGGGAATCTTCCTTATTTAAAAGAAACCCATTTCAATTCAACAGAATAAGATACAGAAATGAGACTCAAGCAACTAGTATAAATTAGAGAGGTATTTCTCCTGCTTACCTGCTAATTCTGGAAGGCACATTCTCAGATGACATGATCACAACAGGTATGTCTTTTAGAGATGATGATTCCTGATAGGAAAAGCCAAAACAAAACAAAAAAAATCAAGAATCTCTGAAGAAAAATGTCAGGGGAAAAAAAGAACATACAAAAAAAGGAAGAAAAGGTACCTTTATTTTTCTGAGGAGATCATAACCAGTCATTCCAGGCATACAGTAGTCTGTGATTATCAAATTCACTTCAATTTCCTGCTTTTGCCCACAAGAATTCCCATCAGATCCAAATCCAAACAAAAAGCAGCTATTTATTACCCAAGAACATAATAAGAAATCTTTCAATTACCTGACTTTCTGAAGATCCAGAAGGTGAGGTTCCCTGTTCATCATGTATGCCCAAGAATTCCAAAGCCTTGCTCCCTGAATCCACTGCTGTAACTATAAAAACACAAAACCCCGAAAGAAAAACAGAAAATTCAACACCCCAGATGAAGAAAACCAAAAAAAAATTACAAAGTTGAGATTTTTTTTTTTTTTCCTCATCACATCAGTGAATAACAATATACCTTGATAAGATGAGGTTTTGAGAAGCCTTTCAATCAGTTTCCTGTCTATAAGGCTGTCATCAACAGCTAGAACATGGAATTGGGTTTCAGCAGGTATAGCCATTGCTGATTGCTAGAAGAAGATAAGAAGAAAAAACAAGGAGGAGAATTTGCAATTGCAAGAGAAAGAAGAAGAAGAGAATCAGTGTTTATAGGAGGAAGGAGAAGAACCCATAGGAAATACCCCCACCAAAATCCCACTCCATTGAAAGCAAGATCCGACCAGATTTCATCAGAATCTGTAAAATTTCCAAAGGAGATTTTTGAATTACAGGACAAGCAAGGGACCCTTAGTTTCTCTAAGCTTTTTCCCTTGATATTGATATCTTGTTAGCAAATTTATTTTTTTTAACCTTGTGAGGGTAAGAACAAAGTGTGGGGCGTGAGACAGGGCAAATGGCGATGTGAGGTGGGCTTGTGACTTTATTACATGTGTTGTTGTTGAAAGCAAGAGGTGGGTCCCATTGAAATCCCATTGGGAGATTCTGGTGACGTCAAGATCTGGTCCTTTTTCATTTTTCTTGTGGGAAATGAAATCATGTGCTATTACCATATCCTGAACAGGTGGGAGTCTCATATGGGAGGCAAATTTATTTGATTGCCTAAAGATCTGCTTCCCATGGCATCATCTCATGACACCATTTGGAATTGAAACCATTACATGCATGCATATACAGGTACACCCACCACATGCTGCATCATGCATCCTTCCCACTGTTTAGGTTCATCTGTTCTGTTACCTTCACCTGTAACGACAATATTTGGTTGGACCAAATCTCAACTAACATGACCCCCAGAATGACCAAAAGTGAAAGATGGGTAAGCCTGCTTTGGTTTGGGCCAATGGTTTTTTTTTTTTTTTTTAATCTTTAAGTAAATTGGCATTGCTATATTATTTTGTTTCAGCCCTTTTTCTACTAAAACAAAGAAACTTGTAAAAAATAAACCGAAAATAAAAAAATTACAACTCTTTTATTTTTAAATGACTTTTACGTGTTTTAGATGCAAAAAAGATAACAAAATAAAAAGATAAAGGCAGTGAAAAAGCATTCCAATTCATTTATTTTTTTGGGTTAAACACATAAACATCATCCAATTCGCGGTTTTTTCCCACTGATTGTTAGTCAGCCTCTTCCTTCCAAACTTTCTGGATTCATTTGGAAGGGAAGAAAAGAAAGAGAAAATACAGGGGAGAAAACTGTCTACTTTGGCCTGTTTATTCCAATAGTTTTCTTCTTCAGTTTTCTTTCTCTGGTTGCTTCTTCTGCATCCGAATGGACCTTTAAACTTTATTATTCATAAAATTCTCTATTTCATCATTGGAAAGATACCCAAAATACTAAAAATGAAATCCGTTGCTTGGTGTCCGGATGGACCTTACCAACAACTAATTTGCATGGCACTTGGTTTTCAAATGCCCTTCCAAAACCTCCAATGGCCAGAATCCGGGCCAATATATTATAATGGGTATTGGGTATCAAAACCTTGCTGGTCCCTACCTCTTATTACTAAAGGAAAAAGATATTTATTGCTTTTTAATGATTTTTTGGGTATTCCTTAGATTTGAATTATGGGCCAAGGGATCACCTAGGCAACATGGTCCTCACTCTTATTGAGAGAATAAAACTCGGGTGGTGAGAGAATAAAACTCGGGTGGGGCCCACTTGGGTGCATTGGAATCATTAGAAGGAAGTTGGAGAGGGCTTGACATGGATAAAAGTTGGACAAAAAATTTAGGATCACCCATCTTTTATATCATCTGATTCAGTGCCCACAAAGATTTACAATATTCAAACTACAGTACTCTTTATGAAAAACACTCATTGGAAATACAATTCAGATGAGTATTAAATTGGATCTAATACTAATTCACTATGGTTATAGGTGTTATAGAAGGGAGATAGGATCTTTAAGTAGGCTCCATAAGGGCTGTAGGTCAAGATGATATTGTGAGCTACATAACATAGCTTACTAGATAATCTTGATGAATTATAATGTTGGTGGGTAAAATATAGTTATAATAATGGAGTTTAGTGTTTAACACTGTTCGATCAAGGCGATAATTGGTACTGTTGGTAATGGACGCATCGAAAACCATGTGAGCATAATCAATTATAAATTATAAAAAGTGAATTACAGGATTTGTCTATGAATTTCAAAGATTTGTATAAATATTATAGTAGATTACATGGAGTTGTCATTCTAATAGAGTATTATCATTATTTTTTGGTAGGAATGATAAAGTATTATCTTAAAATACTTCTTAATTACTTGGTATTGGTAGAAGGAACTTGAAACTTGTATTAGAATTTAGAACTGGCTCACCTGTAAATTGTAAAGATTGCTAGGACTGATAACTATGTACAAGTGGGCCTCACAGTTCAATTATGGTAACCTCCTGTAAATTAGGACTGCATTCCTGTGGAGAGACACCAAGCCCAAACAAGTGAATCGAATTCAGATCAACTTAAATGGCCCAGCTGATTATTATTAGGAGAGGACCCAAGTGCATCCATGTGGGGGCAGTTGCACTCAGTAGATCTCGGTCCGCTTCTAAATTCATAATGAAAATTTTGATTTACCATCGAAAACTCACATAAAAATCCTGCATTTGCCCTTAGGACTCCTGTCTTGCTCTCACCATGCCACACGGTGACCAATTCTGGCGTTATAGGTTTAAGTGGTCTTGCTTGACCACTAGACCAACTCAGTCAAAAAACAAAAAAAAAAAAAAAAAAAAGGAATGATGGGTGCAACTTCTATTATATAGAGCTCTAATTGGAATTAGATTAGAAAAAAGAAAGGCAGTCATTTGGAGTGCATAATAAATAGATTGATTCGAGGTAGCTACCAGCACATGGACTTGAAAATTCCATCGGGTCACCGTCATCATCACGCAACCATTTCTCACAATCAACCAAAAATAATTTTCCTGATCTTTGCAATAATGTTTTTGGGATTTTATCTAAAGTTTTTGTATTTGAAGAGGACATCAGAAACCTTTTTTTTTTTTTGTTTTTCATTTTTCATTATTCTTCTTTTGGCAAAAAAGTCTCAATCGACTAAAAAGAAAACTTATTTGTGCAACGAGAGGATTTTGCTTACTGAATTTATATTTCCACTGGAGAGATGAGTCATGTGCTCCTACGGTAGGGATGTAAATGAGTAACTAATTCTCCAATTATCCGAAGGATTCAACTCATAAAAAACAAGGTTTAAAACCTATTTTAGGTTCTTACTCATAAATGGATCTAGGTCCGGAACCCAAATTAGATTCTTTTTGATAAACAAGTCTAGTGCCGGCTACATAAAGATTCCGACCCGTGGGTTTGAGACTCGATATACGAGTCGTTGATGTTACAAACTATAGCTCAAAATCAATTTTGTTGAGCATTTTTGTGTTTAATTTTGAAGGTAGTAAATTTGATGCACCATTATAAGTTAAATGATATCTTTATTTTAAGAAAAAAAAAAAAAAAAAAACTGAAATGAAGTAAGAAACGGATATGGAACTAGATCCCAGTCCTTTAGTTGGACCCACTTTGGTAACCGGATTAGAGTTATTCTATTGGAACCGGTTCTAGATCCAACAAAATAAGTTCCAAATAAGAACCGAACCTGGAACCAAAACCATTATTTAGAAACGGGTTTGGGTTTGGGTCTAGAGTATGGTTCTGATCAAGAACTAGGGCTATCAAAGGGTCGAGCCCGGGCCGGGCTGAGGTAAGCCCTTATCCTACCCTCACATGTGCGGGCCTGGCCTAAGCAAGCAAAAGCTTTCGTCTTTTACAACGGGCCTGTAATTTTTAGGCCCTTATCATACCCTCAAAGGCCAGGACCGAGCTAGGGTTGGGCCAAAGCCAAAAGAAAAGAATATTTTTTTTCTTTAAAGAAAATAAATATTTCATACGCTGCCACTGACTTCCAACTTAATGCTAACCTTCCTACTTTGTCCAGATTAAAGACCGACAATGCAAAGGCAGTTAAGACTTCTACTGTTTCAGATTTCAAACTACTCTTACACTGGTCAAGTACTATGGAAACTGAAAAAACTGAAATTGCTAAAATGCCGCAAGCCATTACTGAAATAACTTGATATTTTGCTAAATTAACTTTCCACCAAGTCAATATATTGAAATTTATACATTTATCCCTTAGCTCCTTAAAATAATAATCTAATTCAGATTTCTTTTTCTAAAGCAATTGTCTGAGTCATTTATTCCTCAAATATTAAAAAATCATCTTCAAACTTAGTAACTTTTACTAAATTAACTTTATGCACATTTGACAATGTTATAATATAGGTGTATCATAAATCACACAATACTTTTTATAAAGATCTCCAAAAGGGTCTAAGAGTATCACCTCGACGAATACTCATATCTTCACTTGATCCATATAACTTTCTTAAGGCATACCCTAAATACAACAACTTATGTTGAGGATCAAAGAGTATAACCATTTTCAATACTTTATTATATTGCTCTTAATATTTATCAAAGTTTTTCTTCATTTTTCAAACTATATTTCTATAAAAGATATCTACACTATCTAACTTTTATACCAATAAACTATTTATTCTAATCACTTATGGTAAAAATAAATAAATAGATGGGTACTCACTTATTAAAATTTTTAAAGTAACTTCATAAAAACGATTCAAAAATTTACATATTTAATAAACTAAGTGTGAGGCCCCACCCCTTGTGGACCCTCAGTTGGAATTAAATAATTATTAACATAATATTTCCTATTTTAATATGCTAAATAATAGGAAGTCGTAGAATAGTTTCTAATATTCCTAAGTCTTAGAATGTAGCTTTTTTATAATTTTTAATAGATAATAGGTACTTTTGTTAATTTAATAGGTTTGGATTAGATTAGGACTTAGTTGTTATTAGAAATAATAGGAAGGGCTTTGAGAGTTAAGAACCTTCTAGAAACCCACCTAATTACCTAAATACCCATGGCCCCATCTCCTTTTCATTTACAACCAAGTTGCCCTTTTGGTAATTAGCCTAAACCCTAAACTATATAACCTAGCTATTGCAAACATTAGCCTAAACCCTAATTCTCACTCATCTCTCAATTGCCCCATCTTCTTCCCCAAGAAAACCCTAATTCCCCTAAATTCCAGCGCAAGGAGGCTAGAGACCACCCCAATTTCACCAACAACATTAGTAAAAGCATGGAATTCTCTTATCTCTCTCTCTCTCTACACTATCACCAAATCTGAATTGAGGCAAGTACCATATGTCAATTTCATTAGATGCATGCTTTCTTCCCTTGTTTCTGTAATCTCAATTCAATTGGATGATTATGCTTGTTTAGATCTTCTTTTGAGCTTGTTTTTATGGATTAATGGCCATTTGATGGATGAGTTCTTTCATTTGGAAGATCAATGGCCCGGTTGGATGGTGGATGGAGATGATAGAAGTGTTTTACTGTTTATCTGTGTGTATGTGATGTATGGACGTGATTTGGGAGGAATTGGATGAGAAATGGATTGAGAAGGAGGAATCCCAGAATTCTGGAATTGCAGCTCTCTGCGTGTACCCGGTCAACCGGAACATGTCTCAGTCGACCGGGGCACACTAAAACTGGTGAAAAACCAAGTTCCAGTTATTTTTCCTGAAATGTTGTACAGACAGTGTACCCGGTCAACCGGACCCTGTCTCGGTCGAAACCAGGCACATAGAATTTTACAGAAATAGCTGAAACCTGGATTTTTCAGACAGAACAAGAACCCTGTGCACCCGGTCGACATCACGGCCATGATGTCGACCAGATACACAGAGGACCCTGTAGAACCCCCCAGCTGCTTGACTCCAGGTCCTAGTGGACCCAGTCGACATCTCGGCCATGATATCAACCGGGGACACTGCAAGATGTCGACTTGGGAGGTCAACATCCAGTTCACCCGGTCGACATCCCAGGGTATGATGTCGACCGGGCAAGCTGTGAACAGTGAGATTTTTCAGACTTCTGTGACTTTGATGTTTGATCATTTGTGGGGTCCATTGACCATCCAAATAGGCTTTCATCGAGTGTGCCACACACGAATCAATGGCATGGCTCAGCCTTGACTCGTGGGGTCCACCAAGTGAAGTTTTGGGATTTGAATCGTCAATTATTCGACCCTTGAATGCAGTTCATGATGTCCATAACTTCAGGAGCACCAGATTTATTATCTTTTGACATCAGAGGCTATAATTAAGGATCCAATCACATGATGAGACCTGAACCAAGAGTGGACCATTACCTAGGATTGGACCTTTGTCTATTTCCATTTGATTCTATGATTTTGGAGGATTTCATGTGTTGTTCTTCTCTCATATCCCTACTGTTGTTTTAAACCTGATAATTAATGGAAATTGGAGGACCTGAACCTAGGATTACTTAGTAGAGACCCTATGTTGTGTATGGAGATAAATGATCCGTGTCTGTGGCTAGGTGGGCCCTCATACGGCCTAAGATTGGATATGTGGAACCTTAGGATGGAGAGGTTAGTTCTAATGGTTTGTTAGCTCATGGTGTATGAGCATGTGATGATTACTTGTGGAATGAACATGGTATTGTACTTGTGTTGCCTCAGGCCACGATTGTGAGCCTTGGAGTGGATCCAATGATGTTGGACTTAGACTTGGATATTGGACTGTGTTCCATGTTATTGTACCTTAACCTCTTAGAGACTTGGTTAGGACCTTGCTCACGCAAGATAAGCCTAGACAAACACAGACATGTACTTGTTTCCTGAGTCGGCATCAAACATTCACTCAGTTGTTCCAAGCTCAGCCAGTTGACTGATCATCGCTGGTAGGGGCTACATTGGTTATTTAGAGCTATCATGATGAGCTGTGATTAGACGGACGATGTGATACCGGGTCCGGGTTTATCTGATAAAGGGGTGTGATCTGTGCGATAAAGGGGTGTGATCGGTGTTATTTATTATATATTATTATTATCAGGGATGTTATCCCTTGCATGGTTATTACTTTTTTCCCCACCGCAAACTGTTTACAGTATGGGAGGGCCGCGGCATAATATCCTGCGGTATATCCAACTTGTATGAATGTACCCTTTGTTGTCTTGTTAGATTGGATACTTTACTTTTCTGATTCTAAACTGCTATTACTGCTCAATTGCCTAAATCATTTATAGTGTTACTCATATGATTACATACCAGTCTCTATTTTTTGTTGTTGTATACATTCTGTGTTATCTGCATATGGTGCCTTGCCAGATCTTTGGATCTGACCCATCTTTGGTACTTAGGTCTCGACCATGATCCCGCGGACGACGCGATCTATGAGACGCCTGTAGTTGGCGACTACGGGTGGGGGCCGGCTGACCAGGTGGTCGAGCTGGAAGACAGAGCGCCTGCACAAGGGGATTGAGTGCAATTTGTTTTGGATTTTGAGAGGATTTTTGTAGTGAGATGGGTAAATAGTCAGATTTGTATAAACACTTGATAATTACACTTGAGATTTTTATCAGACTTCCACATTGTTGCATTTGACTTATTTACATGATACTATTGCTTCCGCTATCTTTTCATACGCTTCTGCAATATACATTATTGTTTAAAAAGTTTTAAAATTTTGACCTCACTGCGGACTACGATTTTGGAAGTTCTCGGATTTTCAAGGAAGTAGCGCACCAACTTCGGGTACCTTAGCGTTATCTTCGGTATATGGAATTAGGGCATTACACTAAGGGCCGGGCCTGCCCCCTCGGGCAGGATGCTGGCCGGATGAGTCAAGCTCTAGCTCGACCCTTAAGGTTGCGGGCTTTTCAAAATAAGGCCCTACCCTACCCTCGTGCTTTAAGATGAAAAAAGAAGCCCTCGCTTTGAGTGCTTTTGAGGGCCAAGCCGGGCCGGGCCCCCTCGTGAAAGGGCTGGATTAACAGCCCTACCCAGAACCATCCCATTGCAACCCTATTCCTAACCCTTCAATTGGAGATCAAAATTCCCTTCATCAAGAAAAATGTTTTCATTTTTTTTCTTTTGTGCAAGGAAAATATGTCACATCAAACAATGTAATAGTGTGCAACATGACAAATCAAAGCAATTTTTCTCCCTATCATAAAATCCTCTCATCACACAAATACACTAAAGTCACCAAAAATGGAATTCTCTAGTACAAGATTTGTGACAGTGATTCTAAGGATCAAAACAATGTCATAAGTAGGCCCCACCATGGATAAACTATGATTGGTTTTCTTTTGTAAGTCACCTTAATCATTTAAATTAGCAGACAAAAAAAGTTATAAGATGGCTCAAGGGAGCATCTCTTGAACCATCTTATAACAAATATAAATTCACCAAAGGGTTGTTCTCTAGTGCGGATACTCTTGTGGGGCCGCTTGGGACCATGCCAATCATGGAGCAGGTTGATACATATGGATGAGACAAAATGTGTGCAAAATTTCAACGCCAATGGATGATTCTAATCCCTTGATGCATGGCTCTCAAGTTTAATGGTATTATAAGGTATCATTTTATTATAATCTCAAACAAACAATAAGTAATAATTAGATGAGCATCAAAATTGGACTTGTGACAATTCATATAAGAGAAGGTTGCCACGGGGGTTGGATTGATCAAAAGGTGCCCTACGTGCTAAAAAAAAAAAGAAAAAAACAGAGGAGCTCTCTCTCTCTCTCTCTCTCTCTCTCTCTCTCTCTCTCTCTCCCTCTCCCTCCCTCTCTCCCCCACCTTATCATTGGGGACCCATTGGCCTTCAAGAAATTCATTTTACTTTTGTAAGGTTTTATTTGGTAATACGTTTAGATAATGAAGCAGCCAATTATAGAACCAAATTCATGTGCAGGCCTAACCATTCCATCTGTCCAAATTCACCTAGGTCGGGATCATTTACAAATCTATAGCTCATGAGGGCCTGAGGCCATGACATTCGTTTTCCTAAACGTCCTTTTCATGTTAGTTATGATTTAGTTAGGTTTTCTTGTTGTGATTATTAAACCATTGTCCTTGTTAACAATTTTGTGGTTAGTTTTGAAGCCAACGACAAAGTAATAAAAGGAGTTAAGTTGTCATCTGCCAAAACTCCCAGAAGAGCCTCATCTTTCTCCATTGAATTGAATGATTCTCCAAGAGAAATCAAGCAAATGCATGTCTTTGTTTCATATTGTTGATTTACTACACCATTTTTTTTCTTATATTAGATGAAAACTGGGATTATCAATCATAAGGTTGAAAATGAGAAACCACCAAGGCTACAGTCCAGATTCAAGGTTTGACCAGCCCAATAGATGAATCTGTCTATCAAAGTGTGGTTGACATGTAAATGGAAACGTGGGCCTACATGCCTATTAGTATGACCTGCCACACATTTAAATTAGTAATAACAGACTTACATTGGGATGTGGTTGTCTACAAAAGAATATTTGACACTCTGGACCTGCTTCTTTTTTTAATCTCTGCAACACCACCAATGTATTAAGTAGTGACTTCATGTCAAAGGGTGGGGTTAACCTCTCCAGGTAGTGTGCATGGGCCTAACCCAAACTTGACCAATTTATTAATTAGGTTTGGAGTGTGAACTAGAACCCTGAAGCCTGTGTCTGGTCGATTCCTCTGGATGAAGTGCGACAGATCGGGTTGGGTCAGAGCTGTGTCAACAGTTCTGTAATTAAGGAGCATGATGGATCCGACCCAAACCCAAACCACACTGGTTTGGGTTGAAAATGCCAACTTGGGTTGAGTTTAGAATGTAGGATAAGGTATTGCCACATCTAGGCACTATCCAAATAATGGATTCTTATCCCCTCTTTGATTCATAATGTAACTTGGCCATGATACAATTCATTGCATGTGTCAAGGCATATTTGCCTACTTTGTGTTAGAACTCCTAAACTATTAGGTTTAAAACATAAAAGAGCTTTATGAAAGGAGTATTAAAGAAGAGAGGAACCATGGATCTAAGATAAATTTTTAATGGTACTATCCCTGGATCTAAGATAAATTTTTAATGGTACTCTCAAATTTGATTTTTTTTTAATTTTAGTTTACTAAGGTAATGGTTAAATATTATTTTTTAGTCAAAGAGGAGATTATTTAACGATCCTTGTAATTCTTTACCTTTAACTTTTACGTTTTGCCCTTTCAATAGAAGGAATGTGTAGAAATTCTAAGTAACAATACCATTCATACAATTGGATGTGGAGAAAACTATTTATGGCACAAATTTGAATTGTGGATAACTTTCTCTACCTCCCTGTTTTCTCCACCTTCTCTTCTTATACAGACAAACTTTTATCATGAAATATATAAAGTAATAGAACTCCCTGGTTACCACCTAACTACATTTAATGCGTTATTTTGTATAAATGAGAAAATACTCTATTGTTCCGATGATGAGAAAAGGTGAAGCAAATTGTTTAGAGCCCTTTTTTTGGTGACCCCTTTTTTGATATATAATATGTTCATATAACTTTTTTATTTTTTTGTTGTTGCATTTACAATTTTCATGCACAAAGCCAATCAATTCACACTCCCAACAAATCTTGAATTGGCACTAATTCTAATTTTGCATTATTCCAAATATTACCCACAGTTGGATTTTATCACTAAAGGTGTTTACAATATATAGGTATTAAACTTTGAGGACTTTGTACAAAGGGCTGAGAATAAGATTATTTGATTGGGCTTTTATTCTCCTCAACTACATCCAAACATTTCCACCATGGATTCTTGAATTGTCATACGTCCGGATTGACCCTTAAAGAATGGGTCGCATTGTAGCATCCCTTTCTGCATAGGGAGAGACTCCACTCAAAGATGATAAAGAGAAACGTATACTACTATTGAATATCATGTTCTCATAAAAATCGTAATAAATACTATTAATTATTGACTTTTAACATGAATTTTCTTTCCTCGCAATCGGAACTTGAAATATGTTGCCATGAAATGGCTCTGGATTCAGACATTTTGTGGAAGGGACAAGTGCAATGCATGGCCTTCGAAGCATCTTAATCAGGTGGTCCCTATCTCATTTATAACCAATTTGGAGTTCTTCAAGGATTAACCCACTTCAATTTAAGCCCTTCACCCATTTCCCTCTTTTCTTTTCTATTTCACCAAGGCAACGGGGCCCTGAGAGAGATAATATCTGCTCCCAGGGTAAGAAACTCATGTCCAAAGATATAACACCCTAGATACTAAGATGGGAAGCAAGGGAGAACGGTTATTTATCTTGGTGGTAAGGAGTGACAGTACTCATTGAGAGATCTTGGGATTGAACCCTGCATCCTCCCTCTTTGTATATGTGAGTTTTTATTACCTCAAATATTTGAGTTGTATTTATTCTCCTCGCGTATGTGAGTTTTCATCACCTTATATGTGTGAGTTGTGTTTATGTGTGAGTTTTTATCATTTCACATGTGTGAGATGTGTCTTTGTCTCGTCGCACCACCTCGTATGTGGGAGTTCACATTACCTCACATGTGTGAGTTGTGTCATGAGTCTTAGGGTCCCATCCCCTTCGCTGGGTTACCCAAAAAAGATGAGAAGTAGGGTTTACAACCAACTATCGAACCACTTGTTATTATCCTTGTTCTAAATTGAAGACCATAAATCTAAGCTATTAGCACTTTACTATCTCCTTATGAATTGGTATCATACCTAATTTGACATTATTCTGACAATCAACTACTGTTGTATTCAGTGGCAAAAAGTAAACACGCTTATAACCTATGAGAGTTAGGCTTATCTGATAGAGATAAAATTTGGCCCACTCCAACATTCCCAAAGCCAACACATATAAATTGATTGCTTGGCAAGTGAGCCCACTCAAAAAGTGCACCCAGTTGGGTTTAGAACAATCCTGGCATTTGATAACTTAGCTGGCAAATGGCCAGCTAAAATGAAGGCAATGCCAACTGCTCATATTCAAACCCAACATAAGTACACAACAAGATCGAAATTGCTCAGTGGATAAAAGATTCTCTGTTACATTGTCTACATCCCCCCGCAAAGGGTCCATTAATTAACAGTCAGGTCCATTCAGGGAATGGGTCCACGGTGGTGGCTCATGCATATCTAATTGTCTGATAATTACTATTTTTTTCAAGAACATTACAAAATATGGGCATGATAGGTATCAATAATATGCTGGTACATATCATTGAAACGGACTGATACAGACCTTTATTCTCCAAATATAAATAAGATATATTCAGATTTAAGGTTTTCATAAGGGTATTATCAGGAAAATGCGATGGGATTAAACAAATTTAGGTAACTAAAATAATGAATGAATATGAATTATTGGTTACATTACTTTTACAGATGTTTCCCTGTTTTTTTTCAATTTTCATCCCAACTTTATTGTGCTCTTTTTGCCATATATATATACACGTATTTCTGAATAAATGTTGCAATATTATCATGAGATTTTCAAAACATTACCAGCATTTATGAGAGTGATAGAGAATAATATTGATATCGATAGCTATGGTAAGTAGACAGGTGTTTCTCTTTTTCTAAGAAATGCGTCACCCCAGGTAGCAAGACACCTCTCACCTAGAGATTCTTCCATGCACACCCTATATATCTCTAACCAGCTAAGCAACAATAGTGAATCGGGCGTTAGTTAAAAGCTTTGTCAACTGAAAATGAAAGGTTGGAATGGGGGAGGCCATGGTCCCTTTAAAAGTTTGTTTGAAAGTTTATTTTTATGCGAAGGTGCCCCCATCCATTGATAATTGTTTTTTAAGCAAGGTGGCCCCTAAAAGAGATTCCTGCATCCGCAACTGCATGACTACCAATGGGTATGGGCCAAGGCAGGCTGATATATGTCCCAATATCGAAATTTGGACTGATGGGTCCACATCCCTATAATTGTAGGCCCTACAAAAGCTGCAAAACCTGATTATTCTCTTTTTGGGGGCCCAGAGATTTGATGGAACCGACGTGGATGGGGCCTGGGTGGGTGAAATGCATGCCATAAGAATTGGAGCATCCTGTCCATGTGATTTGTGAAGATTGTCCACATGGTATTTGTGGAGAGAATCGCATGCAATGT
Source organism: Persea americana (assembly GCA_029852735.1). NCBI lineage: Eukaryota > Viridiplantae > Streptophyta > Magnoliopsida > Laurales > Lauraceae > Persea > Persea americana. The sequence goes on from CM056810.1 coordinate 92,895,819, forward strand.
GCTTCCAAATCTTGCTTTTGGGAGGCATGGAGGGTCGCCCTCATTTGTCCATGTCTAAAGAGTCATGAACCCCCATCATGCCATGCCTCATCATGCATGCTATCATATGACATGACATAACATGCCATTCAAGATTCTCATCTTTGGATTTGGTATGATTTTGACCTACCATCCATCTATCTAACGAAATTCATCAGTGTTTCTGGCAATCTCAGCAAGGTTCAATGCTCCCACTTTTTTCAATTGGCTCCCTAACAACTGAAAAAATAAAAAATAAAAGTAAAAAACATTAAAAAAATAAAATTGCTAACAAGTAACTTCATGGGCCACTATCTGTAATTGGACTCAAATTGTTGTGTTTTCTTCTACTAAAAAAAGATTGTTGTGTTTTCATACCTCCCATATGTTAACTTTTACTCCAATTCATTTCCATAATCTAATTGAACTAGAATTTGTGCACTTTTTATTATTATTATTTTGTTATGTGCACTTGGCCTGACAAGAAACATCTAATACATATATATGTAGATTTATTCTTATAATAATGTTTTCAAGTCAAAATCATATAAAAATAAAAATAGTGGAATTTGGCTTATTTTTAAACCACTTGATCAAGCAATGATCAACTATATGGAGCCGCTTGGAAATTCTAGTCTAATTAACTCGTCTGGTAAAGTTATGCCACTTCAAAAATTGTCTATTTGATAAAATCATGAAAAGAAAATAAACTCATATTTCATGAGGTAGTTGGGGCCATCTTTAGAAATTGTGGTAATTGAGGTGCCATCTTTTAAAAATTGCAATGTCGAACCCATCATTGGTCATTTTGAGAATCCTATTAGGTTATTATCATCCAAACACTTGTGAATTTCGCATTGTCAACCCCAATCCACTTTCACTGGAAATTTTATGATTTCGGGCATCTCAATCCCCTAACTATGATCGACCTCCTCTTGTGAATTGCCACAAATCCAAATTGGACACGTCTCCGACTATTACTCATTTTTGGATTGAAATTCGAAAAGACCTTTCCATCATCTTCCCTCCATCATAGACCACACTAGCTCCATGCGCAGGCAGTCTTTCCCTACATATTTGTTTAAAAAGTATCAAGCCCATAATCTCGAATATGGATAGAAACTTTATTTTGTTAGTGATCAAAATTTAAACTTGAATTTTAGCCAAGTTCATGCAGTTGACCTAGACTACTCGAACCCATATTTAAAATGGGTCCAATTGTTATAACTACACCGAGCTTTTCTTTTGGGAACATGGTGGGCCTTGAACATTCCATTTTTTTTCATTAATTCTGGCTTCATGCAGACTCTCCTAATTTCTGATAAAACAAACTCATAATCCTGTGATTTGCACAAAGTCCAATTTAACCATCATCATCAGCAGTTGGATTGAGTATTTATAAAAGGTGCAAGTAAAACTGTTTAAGGTTGAGATGTCAAAATTAAAGGTTAAGATGATTCCATCATTATGATGTTTTTTTTTTTTTTTTTTTGCAAAGATTTAACCCACCACATCATCCTCATCTAATGACCGTTGCTACAGTGGCTGGAGGCATCAGTGGGCCCCACACAGATTGGGACGCGCTTTTAAATTACAAACCCCCACTCCTATTGACTTAGCCCATTTGCACGTTGACTATAAAAATAGTAGTGAAGGTGATGGGTCAAAAAAGCATGCCAGGTTCGACCGACTTCTTTTGACCTTACTGAGAGTGGGCTGCAAAACCATGGAAATTAAGGGGTCCGGATCCTCAGAAGTTAGATCTTGGATGACATTTGTGAGGCACATATAAATTCCCCCACTAATGAAATCCAAGCTGTTCATAGCTACTTATCTATAGCTTTTATATTCTTAAATCAGATTCTATGCAAATTGGAATTAGTCTGACCGTCAGATTGATTGAATGAATCACATATTTTCTGGTGATCAATTTGATGGTGTGTTTAAAACTATGATTGAATTGAATATTGAATTGAATTTGATCAATGAATTAAAACATCTCGGGATAGTGGATTTCAAAGGTGTGGATTATAGAAATGAGGCTATATGATGGGTTTATAAAGGGGAGGGGACTCAGGTAAATTCTCTGAGTGGTGGCATTGAAGGATCAGGATCCGAATTCAATGAGCATCGTGTAAACGTGGGGCACCTGAATGTCTGGTTTTTTACTTTCCTCATATTGGCAGCCCAAAAAGGGCTAGGGGGCTTTATAGGACCCTGAGCCGTTAAAGAACGTGCTGTTTTCAGATTGCAAATGGATTCATGTGGGGCCCAGGTAAACTTTCTGTGAGGGATCCAAAGTTAAAATGGTGCGTCCCATTGCAGACAGTGAGTGCTCAAAGATCTTTGGTGATTGGAATATGAAATGCAATCATATTTTTAGATATTATTTCATAAAACCTAATCAAATCATTCAAATTGTGATTGTCTATCTATTACGAATAAAGTAGCATGCAATCAACTAAATTATGCAAGCTAACTTGAATTGGAACCAAATAATAAGGCCCATGCAGGTTGGACCCAAATTAAGCCTAAATATATATTGACATCAAATCACTGCACATTTGCACTAGGTATTCAAAGAAGGGAAACGGTCTAGTGAGGACCGTCCTCACCATATATCGTATGGACTCATCCCATCCGTCCGTTCTCTCAACAGATCCAACGTTCCACAGCTATCATATATAACATAAGAGAGGGAAACGAAAGGAAGGAAAAAGTCACCCAGCTCTGCGATTTGGGTGAAACGGAAGGAGAAAAGAAGATTGCAGTCGCTGATCGAGAGGGAAACGAAAGGGAAAAGTTTGAGCTTCCGTAGAGGGCTTCTAATCTAGTAACATGCAGTGTCCGGAAAAAATTCAAAAATTTCATAGAGTGGTCCTGCTTCTAAAATACAGTTTTGAAAAAAAGTATTTCAGAGAGTCGTCTCGCTATATCACCAGATCGCTATAGCGCACAGGGGGGGCAAGAGGGAATGGTAGCAGAATGGGGGCTCGCTACAGCGAGAACCTCGCTGTAGCGAGACCTGGGCTCGCTACAGCGAGGTTCTCGCTGTAGCGAGCCCAAGTCTCGCTATAGCGAGGACAGTGATGGAAGTTTTATCCAACTTTGAATGATAGCATGCCATAAAAGCCCCGATTTTCTTTACAAAACAAGCACTAAAGCCCCAAGATCTTGAATCATAGCATGCCATAAAAGCCAAAATCTCATTTTTGAAACATACTCTAAATCCCCAACCCAATAGTCGTGACTGGGGTTTTGGTAGGATTGGGTGAGAGATGAGAGGAATAGATATTAAGCGAAAACTCGTCCGGCCCTTTTTTCATTTTTCGATGGATTTAGGGCGAGATTAAGCGAGGGCATGCGAAGAAGTGGGAAGAGATGGTGCGTCTAACCGATCGAGGGAGAGAGAGTATGAGAAAGATTGCAGGAAGATGGAGGGCGCGGAAGGCATGACAAAGGGGCAAACTCATCCCTCATATCTGGTTTTTTTTTTTTCTTCCAACGAAACCTGGACCCTCTTTTTTTTTTTTTTTCCATTTCCCGCTGTTCCTTTTATATGGGCGCTGAGGATCGTTGGATGAGAGGTTCTCTTTGTCGGTGTGGATGAGTCCTTATAAACTTGAGTAAGGACGGTCCTCACTGGACCGTATCCCTTCAAGGGAATTCAAAGTTACAGGTCAAGGGCAACAATAGATACTAATGATGCACATGCTAGAAAGAGACTTATGAAGTATGATTCCAATTTTCTTCTTTGATTTTTATTTTAATTTCTTCTGTTAGTATAAATCTATCAATAGTATTCTTCTGTTGTTTTTTGGTTGCTCTTGAATAAAAAACAATATTTATGTGGTAAATTAGTTCAGCAAAATTGGAATAAGGTCTAAACTGTGCTTTTTATGATTATATATATATAATGAGGGTGATCATTTTATAGATATGGGCAACCCTGGTGTCCTTTTGGATGTGACTCTAGGAATCTTGGAAAAAATTTAAAATCAAACAAAGTGAGCAAAAGTAGTAAGAAATGAGATATGCACGTTTCCTGTTTTTGCCGAATCTTGGGATCATAAATACCCTTTGACAAAAGTAGAAAAAAATTAAAGAGAGTGAGCAAAACAAAAGGGTAGAAATGAGAGTCAGAAACATGAGCTAGCTGTAGTTTCTAAAAATTAGATAATGGATATGACTGTAGTTTCTAACTATGGGTATTCTAAAGATATGGGTGTCAAAGATGAGGATTCTCTCACGTGTATTTTCCTTAGTTAGAATAGAGCAGATCGTAAATCATAGATTGATTGTGCTGTCAATTGATTACCATCCCGTACACAGAAGCCATATATATATTTACCTGGCTCAACTATTCACATTGAGGGTTTAGGTTGGCCATTTGGTCTTGATCGTTTTGAATGCTGGGTCATTTCTCTAATTAAGTTGATGGTTTTGCAGGCACTGAAGAAGGGAATAAACCCTTCTTTGCTCCCCTTGTGCTGTACTCAACGGCAACGACAGCAGTTCTAATGATTTTTCAAGGCAAGAGATAGTGAAATTTGGGTATGATGAATAATACATGGTATTTGGATTGAACACAAGTTTTGCTTTTTCTTGTCCTTGAAGAATCATCAGAACATTGTCGCCGAGAACAACACAAGGTGAGCCAAGTGGGGATTATTGAATGTGAGTGTGACTTGGAGAATCTGCAATTGTTTTCTAATGGCCTTTCAATTTTGAATTATTCGAACTTTTTACATGCTTAAAACTTGGTCAAACCCCAAGGTTGGGTATTCTAAAATCACTATATTTCTTCATCTAAGGAATTGACCCTCATCAAATTGTTGATATTGGCAAGAGGGACAATCAATTAGAACACGGGCAAAGCAAGTAAGGGATATATTTCTTTTATAATTATAATATTTCTTTTTTTAAGGTTTTGAGTTTTTGCTAATCTTCTTATTTTTGTGGTGCTTCCTATGGGTTTAAATAGCAAATGAACTTATAGATTTGATCATTCAACTTTTTCTTTTCTGGCAAAAGGCTATATGAGAAAATGATTAGATAAAATATCAAACCATCTATCAATCTTACCCATTACATGGAACCCACCATATTGGACCCACATGCCCATCTAAATGGGACCTACAAGCACTACATAAAAGCTTATGTAGTTTAGTATTTTGTTAATAATATCATATCCTTGGTGTTTTACTAGAGTCCAGATCTGATGAGGCTTTACCCCATGGTGATCGTAGGTGGATCAATCATGGTCCACCATGTCACCTCAGGCAACCTGTCATGCAAGCAGGTAGCCTACCCTTGTGGGCCATGTCTAAGGCAGGAGCCGCCTACGGTGACGTGTCACCGTGGGTCAAAATCCCTTAGAGGATCCCATTCAAACGTGCTGCATGGTAAATATTATTATAGAGAAAAATAACTAAAATTTGACTTTCTTCTCTTTAGCCCTTTGGAATGTTGCCTATAAGGACGGGATTAGGACCTAGACGCCTAGATAGTGAGGCCCTCTAAGTATTTTTGCCCGCTGTAGATCCAACCCTCAATGTTGAGTAGAAGGCTTGGAGATACTAGGGTTGGAGCCCGATCCTTTGACAGCCCTATATTATATAGATTTAACTTGACCTTACTCATAACCACATGTTCATGTGGTTAATTTTATATCGCTACTCCCCTCGAAAATAACTTTATAAATTATGAAATATATCCGATATGATATTTTCATAATCATATTGTGATGTTGTTAAATTATTTCTAATTGAAAACTTCATGAAGAGTTTGCAAAATAATATAATTAAAAAGGTAAAAGTTTCACAAAAGTGTTTTCTTACAGAAATTTATTTACTTTCTTTTATAATTATTTTTTTAATTATTAAAAATATTTATTTTTTAAAAATTTTAGTTTCCTTACAACAGTATTCTTGACAATTCCTATCTCTTGTGAATATGGATGCAAGTAGGTCATATGTAGCATCCTTTCAAAATGGTCTTATACTTGAATCTGAAATCTGGACATGAGTATCATGCCAAATTCCCAACCTTTCTTTGGCAGTTGGACACCCCAAACAAAGGGATTAGATCCAAGCGTCGAATCAAGATGCAAATGATGATGGCTTCGGGCATGGGGCATGGAATCATCATATATGAAACTCATGGAGCAGACCCGAATTATATTGGGTTCCATCCAGTGGGTCTCAGGCTGAATCCAAACTGAATATAGTTTTAGACTGTGGACCCATATTTGACATTTTTATCGTACACTTCGGAAATGCAAGTGATTTGGGGCCAGCTTCAATCTTCATGCCTAGTTGTTGAGGAACCCTGTGTTGTGATATCAGTGGAGAACATTGAAGGCCTGGTCAGGCAGAATAGCATTTGCGTGTGAAGTGACTTGAAGTTGATCATTTCTAAACTTCTAAGCTCCTTAGCTGTGTTTTGTTTGCAAGACAAGCCATCTCTGCTTATGTTTTGCAGAGTCTAACAACCCAACCTTACAAAGTGCCAATGAAACAGGAAAATAATTGGTGTACACACTTGAGTGATCAGTTGGATATGCGTGTGTTTGTATATTGTCTGCGATATTAATGTTGAAAATATTTGAGATTTGCGTGTTTTGGCTTCTGTCTCCGGCTGGTTTTTTGAGGAAGAGAAAAGTGAAAGAGGAGAAAAGCTCTTTGGAGAAACTTCTTTTCTAGTTTAAACAAAGTTATAAAAGAAGAAAACACTATTTTCGTTTTCTTTCTTTCTTGTTAAAAGTTCATTCAACTTTGATCAGCCTAAAGAAAAACTATGATTGGCCTTCTTTTCCCACGATTGTAGCTCAACTTGTTAATGACACGGACACCACATATCCCCTTGTAAGAACCTGAGTTGGGGTACTTTCAAGAAACAAATATTATATACACTTTTTTTATTAAAATTAATTCGCCATGGTTTTCTCCGATATTTTCCTTTTTCATTCAAATCCAAACACGCCCTGCATAATTACTCGTAAAAAGTGGTGAATCATTCATGGGACTATTACACCTCTATACTTCTTCTCATTTCTCCAAGTTGGGGAGATTCTCTACATATTATTTTCTCTTATTTAAATGGGATTTGAAAAGTTGCTGATTTTTGGAGAACTATTTTTTTTTTTTGGGGGGGGGGGGTGGGGGGCGGATCCAATTGTTGTATATTTTCTTTAAAAAAATGATGAAATGAAATAGTGAAGGAGAATAAATCGGTGACAGAAATAATGAGAATTGATGATGGGTAACTCTTTCTCATAAATCTCCAAGGGCTGTTTTTTTTCATAACATTTTCTTATAACTCTCTCTCTCGCCCCTCATAACTCTTTTTAATGGCCCTTTTTATCCCAAAAGCTCTATATAAAGTCTTACATTAAGGATTTGAGAAATATACACATATACTAAATTCCTATATACAACTCCCTCTTAGATACTTGTTTTTCTTCCAAAAAATTATTTTCGATTTTATTTGCTTTTGTGCAAATCCATATGTCTATCTATTGTGTGAAAAGACTAGGACATTAAATCTTCATTGCAAAATACCTGCATATGGGGGGAAATATTGTCTTTAAGAAAGTACTGCCCATAATTTAGTACTTTCTTATTTTCCCAATTTTCATTAGCTAGCCATTTTCCTAAATTTCTCCAACATTGGATAGATGATGAAAATTGAAAAAATAAAAAATAAAAAATCTTAAAATTATGAGCAAAGCGCAAATGCTTTCTTAAAGACAGTACTTTCCCATATGCAAGTGGTTTGAAATAAAGATTTGTCCCCATGATACAATGTCCAATTCTATACGAAGTCTCTACACAAGAGATAGAAATATGGACTTTTCCGAAAAGAAATACTGAAAATTTTCCATGCCACCAAGACAAAGATACGCCTTGTCTGTTTTTCATGGATCTCTTGGTTAGAATCAATCACAAGAAAATAACAAACCAATTATATGTAGTTGGAATTGAAGAGTGTCCATGTCTCATTTGGCAGGCTATTTATTTCACATGAACTAATCTGGAAACCTTTGGTTATTCTTTTTGGTGGAGCACACCCCACCCTTCTTAAATTTATGTCCAAAGTTCTTCGGCAAACTCATGATAAAGAAGAGAAAGAATATGAAGAAGTTTTAGCAGCTCTAAAGTAGGGAGATTTCCTCAAAAAGTCTTGTATATTATCAAGGATGTCAATGGGCCTGAATCTCGCCTTGGTTTGATTCGATCAAGGCCCATTTAGCTGAGCATGTATGTACATATGGGTCATGTGGACCAAATTTTGGTGCATGTAAAGTTCAAATGTATACACGCACATACGCATATTGACATGGCATATTTTCGTTGATTCATAAACCTACCCGTCAGTTTCTCTAATTCCCTCCCACAAAGAAACCAAGTTCCAAGGATTTAAATTTGGCCCCATCGCAAAGGCGTTATAGGCTCTGTTCATTTCTTGTGTTTGAATGGGTAGGATGGTGTTTTTGTAAGTGGTTAGAGATGAAAAATCAAAATCAAAGGTGAATATTGAAAAATGACTATCAAATAACCTTTCCTTTAATGTAAGTCGAAGATGATAAATTAATACCTAACCACTAGTAATTCAATATAAAAAAGCCGAAAGTCTCGTTTATATTTCCACTTTATATCCATACAATACTTATCATATTAGTTGATAAGCATTAGTTTTTGAAAACTGAAACATTATTTTGGCATTCTAAACGCTCACCCCACTTTAGCTAGCACTGGCAGGTGTTGCCAACACAGTCATGATACAGTCCTCATTGTTAGAGCCTAGAGGTGCACATGGTGCAAGCCCGGCCAGTTTTCAGCTGGTCTTTGGATATATAATCTGGCCCATCTAATAACTGGCCTGGGTTGGATTAAGCGATAGAAAGCCCAAAGCCCAGCCTGGCTTTCCCCAGTTAATGGATGGTTATAATTTAGTGATGGGTCGTCCAAACAATTACTAGAAAGCCCATATAACTAGTAAAAAAGCCAGGTTCAGTCCAGCATGAATGAATAAATGGGCGGGCCTGGACGGATATGGGTTTTTAAAGTCGGGATGGGCCTAGATATGTTTCACGCTAGCCGGGTTTGGCCCATGGACACCCTACTGACAGTTTTAATCTCTCTCGTGTCTAAACATAAATATACAAGATCAATGAAATAGTCATTAATATCTAGTACAACACCCTTCAATATTTCACCAAAGAATTACTTCAAATTTTCATTAAGCAAAATTAGAAAGATCACTATTAAAATATTCAAGCAAAAGTCATACACTCACGTCTCTTACCAGTGAAGCTATATAGACCTACTTATTTGCATTAGAATACAAAGACAAAAGTTGGTTAAAAAAATACAAATTAATCAATGATGATGCTATTTGATGTTCACTTTTGAAAATCCACATTTGATCTCTATTTTTAACGATCTTATGTATTTAATTATTATATATTTTAATGCAAACAAATATCCCCGAGACAAAGAACATGGAACTTTGATGAAAACATGTGGGATGAAAAAATTGAAATGGAGCCAACAGTAGAGCCCATGAAAGTGGCCACAAGTAATGGAAGGTAGGAATGAAAATGGGTGTCTTTTTAAGGGTAGGAAAATGAAAATGAAAATGAGTTAAAATCTGCATTTGGTTGCACTGTACGCAGACCCGACCCGACTAATGCATACGCTATGTAGGGTGTCAAAGAACTGGTTAGGGTGGTAATTGAGACCCAAATACTTTTGTACAAATATAAATGGACGTTGACGTGGGTCCCCAAATACGAATAGTATCCTGATAAAAACTTCTTTTTGGTACCCAGCCTGATTAGAACTTGGAAATATAGGCATGGATCTAATTGGAAACTAGACTCCACTAAACTGAAAAGGTCATTGAGTAAAAAGCTTGGGAAAGTCTAGCCATATATTTGATTACACACATGATATCATATCTTTTTACATGAATTAGGAAAAGAAAGTAATTCAGAACATAAGTCCCAGTTCTTTATTAAAAAATATACAATTTACTTTTTAAAAATAAATGTCTTGAATCAGTCGGCTTAGGACCACGGTTTGCTTCTGAAGATTGAAGGTTCAAAACTGTGCTACTACATTGGAGCCACATGAGATTTACCCGGCTTCCATTGGGCCCGTTGGGATTAGTTTGGCCCAAAGGGCCGGGACACCCTTCGTTATAAATATATATATATATATATCTTGAAAGAAAGTCATATTTTCCTCACTATTTATAGGCCAAAAAGAAAAAACCCATGTGGGAGTAAGTGGAATGGCATAAGGTGTGGGTTTGCTCTATACATCTTGTGTTCAAAACTTGCCCCATGAAATTTATTTTCCAAAAATAAATGTCTTGAAAGAAAGTTAGAATTTTCTCAAAGTTATAAATATTAACATGTAATATACATAACAAAATTTCAAAACTAGGTAGGAGTGCAAAAAAATCCGTTGATCCGTAAAACCGATCCGATTCGATCCGTGGAATGGCATAAGGTGTGGGTTTGCTTCATACATCTTGTGTTCAAAACTTGCCCCACGAAATTTATTTTCCAAAAATAAATGTCTTGAAAGAAAGTTAGAATTTTCTCAAAGTTCTAAATATTAACCTGCAATATACATAACAAATTTTCAGTACCAGGTAGGGGTGCACAAAAATCCGCCGATCCATATAATCGATCCGATTCGATAGTGGATTTTTAACCGATCTGAAGGTAAACAGATTGGTAACGGATTGGAAATCTTGTAATCCGTTAGCAACAGATTAGTGACGGATTTCACCCTCAATCAACGGATTTAATCCGATCCAATCCGTTGACATTAAATATAAATAAAAAAAATTTAAGGAGTCTAAATATAAAATAAGAAAAAAAAACTTACGGGGTCTAAATGTAATTCCATACAAACCTTTTATCCCCAAAACCCTACCCCCACTGTCAACCAAGACCTTCATCTCCCAGCAGTAGCCTAAACCCGTCCCAGCAGCAGACCTCCATCTCTCAGCAGTAGACCTTCTATTCTATCTCTCTTTCTCTCACACACTCTCTCGTGTTTTTCGCGTCCGAGAAAAACCCCAGCCGCAGAGAAAACCCTTCCCTCAAAGAGGCGATAACAAGAAGAAGAAGGAAGAGAAGAAGAGAAGGGGAAACCGTGTCTTTTGAGGTAATTGCTTTCTCATTTCTATCTGAAACCTACTGCTTTTTTTATGTTGGTTTCGTTTGAAAATCTCATTTCTTCTTGGATCTGAATTGGTACTCTGGAGAAAATCTCTTTTTTTTTTATGTAGGTTTCGTTTGAATCAGTAACAAGATTTGTCTCTCTATATTGGTTTTGTTTATTGAGCAAAGTCGATATAGAGAAATAGATGTAAAGATGAACATGTTTTGTCTCTCTCTCTAACAATTTTTGTTGTAATACAGAGCTTATTTGCTCTATTTGAATGATTGAATTTGATACAAGAGGCGAGGAATGAGCTTGTTTTGTGGATTGTTAGCTTGTATGTTGAAATTTTTACATGTTTAATATCTTTCTTTTAACATTAGATTGAACAAATTAATCCGATCCGATCCGGTCCTCGGTTTTTAACAGCCACGGATTTGTGACGGATTCCAAATTCATCAATCCGTAGGTAACGGATTGGTGACAGATTTGGCCCAATTTGATCCGTGTACACTCCTAGTACCAAGGGAAATAAATTTATGCTTGATTATGAGATGCTTAAGTGAACCACCCTTCTCCAAACTCAAATTGTAAATAAAATGTGTAAGACTTTGCAAACTGAAACTAAAACGACCATCATACTTAAATGTCTAAGATTAAAAAGTTAAGGATAAATTAGCGATAGGTCCCTGAAATCGAACTTGTAGAGGCTTTAGTCTACGGAATTTCTGTTTAAATGTTCTGGTCCATGCAGCTAGACATTTTACAGTCAGAGGTCCCTATATTCGCCACATCACATATTTCGTGACAGATTTACCCCTGTAACTACCACAATATGTCACGCATAAGTGGTCTAACACGTTACGCAAAAGTAAGCTCTTAATTTTAGGGCCTTAACATGATATTTCATATCTAATTTGCCCCTCTAACAGATTTTATTTCCTACTTTTAGATGAAGTTTCAAAATTCAAAAGGGAGGAAATAGCTTAAGTTTTGAAATTCAAATGGGAGGGAATGATCTACGTTTTTTACTACATACTCATGGCGATTTGCCCATAGATGTCTTCTTGATGAATGTCTAGTAAATGGTTTTATCTAAAGTTTTTTTTACTAGAATGACCGAGCCACATGCATAATACAATTATTCAGGTAATTTTCCAAAAGAGGGGAGAAACTGCATTTAATGCGTTTTGACCCACTCAAATGACAATGCAACTTTCCTCTTTTTTTTTTCCTCATCATTTGTTTCCCTTGATTTTATAGATTCATGGTTTAAAAATGCCAAATATAATAAGAAAACTAACAACATTTAGTGGAATGTATCAGGGGGAACTCAATTGTATTAAAAATTGGAGGAAATTTGCTCTTTTGAATTTTTAGTTGGGGTCTTGGGTTTTTTTTTAGTGTGACCAGATTTGAAAGAAGGGTGAAGAGTAATTTTTTTTTATGAGACTGTGGATTTGATCCATTATTTTCTGAATTTATCTGAGTTTGGTATGAATTTATCTGAGTTTTGAGTGAATTTATCTGAGTTTTGTATAAATTTATCTGAGCTTTGAACAATTTTATTTGAGTTTTGGAACAAATGTATCTGAGTTCTAAAACAATTTAATTGGATACGAGGCATAGATGTTTCCAATCAAGGTTGTTCATTTGGTATGCCCCATTATGAATAGGGCATTTTGGGGGACATTGGCTTTGATTGGGTAATGTTAGCTACTTGATTGATGGTAGATCTTTATATTTGGTACCGTCAATTTTGGGTGGGATGTTTTTCACCAATTTGACAGTCAGGAAGGTCTGGTTAATTGGATTTGTTGATCAATGCCCATCCATGATGGGATCCGCCTGATGAACTGTCTCTTTTCTTGATTCACTTTCCTTCTTCTCCTTGTGCCCGATATAAAAAATCCCTAATTTTTTTTCTTTTGTTCATTCTTTGGTAAGTTACCATGATTTTAGGTTTACCGTTTTTTAATAAAGAAATAAGAGAATATGAGGGCATTATTGTCCTTTCAAATATATGAAACTTTGGAAGGAACCTTTACCTCTACGAAATTAATTCACGAAAAGTTTGCAATAGAATGTAATTAGAGAGACCTCCGACCAAATGGCCAACAGTTAAAATCTTTGAAGGTAAAAATACTTCGGATGGTCAAAATTACTTTTATGGCAATGATCCAAAAATGTAACTTTTATTTTCCAGACCGTCCAAATCCGTGCCAACCAAAAACCACATCACTCTGACCATCAATTTTCAGCGCAGATAAACGGTTCACCGTGACTGGGCATGATTTACACGGTCCGGATTGGGCTAATAGGGAGTGGCAAACGCACAGCTTCAGAAAATACAAAAAGCAAAATCTTGGGACAGCCATAATCCCAGCTTAGGGTTTTTCTCCACCAGTTGAGTGTTTGGATCGGAAAAGAGAAAAAGGAATCACGAGAAATCTTGAGAAAGAGAATCAACAATGATGGAGATCAATCTTGGAAAACTTCCTTTCGATTTGGATTTTCATCCATCGGAGCCTCTCGTTGCCACAGCTCTCATCAATGGCGATCTTCACCTGTAAAGTTCTTCTTTTTCTTCGAAATTCTTCTTTCTCTAGAAAAAAAAAAAAAAAAAACCAATCTTTCAACTTCTCATCTCTAGATTCCGATTGAAACAGGTATCGTTATGCCACCGATTCCCAACCCCAAAGGTACTGCAATCTCTCTCTCTAAATCTGTGAAAGTTTTTCTTTTTTAACTGTTAGAATTCTAGCACTCGCCCAAATTTCACTCCAGCTAGCTTGATATACACAGTTGGATTTGATCAAATTGTAAAAGAAGGCCACTTTAATCGATAGTAAATCTCTCGTTTTTCACATATGGATCATATCAACGGTAAACAACACTACTGTTGAGTTGGAATTTGCGCTCCTATCTAATTTGGGTCAATGGGAAATATCCCCATCGGAACTCCCATGCGGTTCTAGATGCCCACATAGGATTGTTATTGTCTCTCTCTATATTTTGATATTTATATTTATGATGTAGTTTTTCTCTAATTTCAGGTTGTTGAAAATTCGTGCTCATGATGAATCTTGCAGAGCTGTTAGATTCATTGATTCTGGCCGTGGTAATTCTCTTTAATAGTTGTCACCATTTTTTCTTCCTGTGATTTCTCAGAGATGGTTTTCTTGTAGTTATGTAGTTTGTATTACGGCTGGAACACGTTCATTTGGATAATTTGCCATTTGATTTGCTCAATAGTTTAATATGGAATGGATTTTATCTAGTTTAATAGGTTCCATTGGGAAGTATGATAATTCTGCATTTATTCATAACAATGTCTTGAATGTGTATCTAATATTTTCGTAGAGGACACACTAAAAATAACTCTACTTCATCCACCAAAGTTATTAAGCATGGACCCTGAGTTAGGTGGACCAAAAAAGCGAGCTGAATGTACCTATCACAATGAAATGGTGCCCGTATTTTGTTTAAATTTTTGAGTATGAACTTTGTATGAATTTGTTGGGATGTGAATCAGTTAACTATGCAAACTTTTTTGGAAATTTGGACAATAGATTGCCATGAGCCAGATGTCCAAAATCTGTGTGCATTCCACTGGTTCACATAATCTGTTTACTGTGCATAGCATATATGTCCCGTGGCCATCCATAACAGGTAGTATTTATTTTAGGGTGTACATTCCTTAGAGTGCACCACTTTTTGACTGATTATTAGTTCCACATTTTTCACTGGGTAGACCATGGACCACATAGTAGATGTGCAGTGATGAAAGAAGTTTGATGTGGAATCAAGTCAAATGACTGATTGCTAGCAAATGGATGATTAAATATAAATATCCAATGGAAAGATTCTTAGAATGTTGTGACTTTCGAGTCTTTGATGGCAATCAGGATTACCATGTGAGAAAGCTTCGTTTATCAGGAGTTCTAGCTTAAATAATAAAAGGGGACCTTAGTTTGCTTTGTGCATTTGTGATCCAAAAGAGTGACAATAAGTGTTTTTTAAAATATTTTCTGGAATTTCTAATTTATGCTTTTTTGTAATGTATGTATTTTCAGCAATTCTAACTGCATCTCCTGACTGCTCAATACTTGCCACCGATGTTGAAACTGGAACAACCATTGCACGCCTGGAGGATGCACATGAGTAAATTTTGATGATTCTCATTTTGATTGTTTCCATTAACAAATATCACATCCTTTTGCTTTGCCTTGCGTTACCTAAAATTGATATAAAGATGCTTTGCCTTACAAAGGGCCGCAGTCAATCGTTTGATCAGCTTGACCGATACGACTGTTTCATCAGGAGATGATGAAGGTTGCATAAAGGTGAGTCAATCACTTTCATAACATTTGTAGGGATGGCAAGGGACCTTTTACCTACTTAATTGCAGGGTTGGACATTAACAAACAGTATATTGACGGACCATCTAGATCTTACCTGAACCCAGTCTGTTGACATCCTTATGGATGGCAATGAACCTAGTTCAGACCTAGAAAAGTTTGGATAAACTTGTATTGGATCCGAACCAATCTGTTTATACCCCTTATATTTACGCATGTTTGTGTTTCTCCTTTTTCTTCATTTGAATGTATCTAAACACTTGTATTGTATGTGTTCTTGGCTTATTGTGGGCTTCTTGTTTATCTTATTAACAACTTTGTAAGGATACCTCTTAAAAAACTCAATTTTGTATGTGAATGAGTCCATGTATACATGATCACCTAAGGGACTTGATAAAAAATTCACTTAGGGGTACAACTTCTGGACTTATTTGTAATTGGGTCCAAGTTGAGATAGACCCAAATAAACTTTGGGTCAAGTTTGATCCAGGTCCATGAGGTCCATATCCATAGTTCCATCTTACCCAGATAGCAGAACTGTAATGTATTTGACATATATTGGACTTTTAGGGCACGTTTGGTATCAAAGGAGGAATCCATGAGGAACCCGCAGATTTGAGAATTCCTCCTGTTTTCTCCATCATGTTTATAGGGAACCAATGTCTAGATCCTCCTGTTGTTTTTTTGTAATCTATTTCCTTAACGGACAGTTGTTTTCTATGTTGATTAAGTTGTCATTGCCAATGCCACATAAAAAAAAAAAAAAATAGAGAAGAGGAAATTAGCTTAAATACTATATTATTGTGTTTAATTTGCAGGTTTGGGATACACGTCAGCGTTCTTGCTGCAATTCTTTTAGTGCCCATGAAGATTACATCTCAGATATGACTTTTGTGTCTAACTCTATGCAACTACTGGGGACAAGGTGGGTCATATCTTTCGTTTTCTCATGCTAAAGTAGTACTATTGTACCGATCATTGAGAACTCACTCTGGTCTTTTGGTTTACCAGTCACTTTAGAATTTAGACATAGCTTTTGAATTATTCTGCAATTATTCAAGAATAATTACTTGTTGGGTCAATGTCTTTTGAAGCAAATGATGCTTTATTTATTTATTTCACCTTGTCCTTTTCTTGTTCCAGTAGTATGTTAGATAAACATAATGTTTTACTTGAGCTGCACATAACTCTGAAAAAAAGAGGCTGAAAAAGCAGGTTGTTTTGGGCTTCTTGAAATTTGGGCAAACCAACTTACCAGGTAACTCTACAACATGTCGAAACCTGGTTTAACAAATGCCATGAGCCCATGGTTAGCTATTTTTATAGCTACCTGGTAGTAAGTAATGCGGATGACGCAGCCATGGGGAGGGGGAAGAATGGTCAAGGCTATTCTCTGAGCCAAGAGGCTTAAAGGGATAATCAATTACATGTCTTGTATTCATCACCACAAACTTTCACACAATTACTGATGCAGCCCGATCCAAGACCAGGACCCACAGTACCTAATGGACGGATCTGATGGGCCCACTTGATGGGGTCCACATGATCTCTGATTTTGAGATCCCTATCATTAGTTTAGATAGTCTCTAAATTAGTAGGGTTGCTTAGTATAATTGCTTTCTAAATTCTATTTCGATTAAGATTAGATAGTTTATTATTTTAGAATGTCTTGGTTATTAAGAAACAGTGCTACTCTATATATATAGAGGAGCCCCATTGTAATGCTTATGCTTTTCTTCAATCAAATTCAATTATCGTGAGTTTAGTCGTATGAGTTTTATGGCTGTGAGAAACGTTTAGTGTGGAATCCCTTCGTTGGATTTGATCAACCCCATCTGAGGCGTTGATCTATTTGATTGAGGATCCGGTGCTGTGCCAAATACCAAATAAGAGGAACCAAATCAATATTATGTAACCAGTTAATCACTTTAGAAATATGAAGATGTGGGCTTTATCGTCTCCACTAGACATTCCCTGGGATGTGCTTGCACTCCACATCAGAATTGCACAATCTTAGGTCTATTGGATAAGTAACTGACTATCCTGACAAGCCTAATTTCATGTCAATTGGACTTTGTTAGACACCTGAATTGGTCCATCTCAGGGGGAAACAAAATGTACTCACTTCCAACTTTCTATTTTATAACCAATTACAACTTAAACTTTTAGATTCCATTACTTGCACTATTTTGACTCATTTTTTATTGGCAATATTTTGACTCTTAACAACCCGAATACTTGTGACACATTACTGACATAGTAGGATACTAGGACTTTTAATAAATTAAAGACTCCAAAACATCAGGACCAAGCCACTAGACATAATATTGGGCCCCATGTTGTATATTACAGGGCCCGATCGGCTTGGTGGGCCACAGGCTAGGCTTTACCCATGATCCGAACCCACTTTGTTCAGCCGCCTCTGGGCCTGTGCCACTGGATCCAAATGATTGCTACGAGTTACGATGGAGGCCCTCTATGAGTAACCAAGCATAAACTAGACTGTTTCAGTGGTTAGCATGCACTGATTTCATACATACATCCCAAAGATAAGTGTATGCACAGCAATACTTTTTTGTCAATTTGTTAAGACGCAGAATGAGGGTACAAACTCATTGCTTTGTGCTATTTTGTGCTAAATGAGAATTATCTGTCTTCCTTTTTTTTTTTTGAAAAAAAATTTAGATGTCATCATTTGTTTTAGTTAGCATATTATCTCAAAGGAGATCCAGTATTCCTTGCTTCATATGGTTGGATTATCAGTCTCTTTCTGCGGAGCACTACAATTGAAATGTTTAGAATGGTTGACTTTCATTCCAGTCATTTACAGATTTTACTACTGAATAATAATGCTATTGGGCAGTCTACCTCAATTTTTGTGGTCCTGCCATTTGTTTGCTGTGTACATCAATTTTGAGTTTATATACCTCAAACAGCCATGCTACACATCCTCATTCTCAGATTCCATGTCACAACTGAACTGTTTGGAGAGCCTGAGATCATTTTTTTTTATATGCATATTCTCCTATTGCAATTTGATCCTTCTAAAATGCGCCGAATGCTAAAACCTTTATTATTCTCTTTTGCCTTTATTTGTCCATGTCAGTTATTTGTAGCGCCAAGTTGCATTTCATCAATTTAGTATGGTAGTATATCCATTGCTGTAAAGTCATCAATGCGGCCTACCTCTGGAATCCAAGTTGCCCAAAATTACCATTCAACCTTGTTTTGTCTCTATGCTAAATTCCACTCCAATCAAAGTTATGCTATCTGTTATATCATTCATGTTTCAAAAACATAATTGGAATCTTTTATTTTATAATTTAACTTTGCATTTTACATGTTATTAATCTGGTGGAGGGCATGATTTTGATTGGAGTAAAATTTTGTTTAATGGTTTTACAAAGTGGGACAATGATTTTGATTGGGTTGGATTTAAGGGTGGGCCTCACTGATGGTTTTATAGTGATATAAGAGAATTTTCTGTGTCTTGCCCTTAGAGAACCCGGACTCAAAAATTAAAGGAAAGAAAAAATGCCTTTCAAAAAGTGTGGTAAGTGCCACCTTTTGTGTTGTTATGTGGATAGGTTAGGAATGCGCCATTCCAAGGTGTAAAATAAAATAAGCATGTTATTGAAACTCAGGTGGAGCTTTTGTCTGGGAAAGGTGAAGGGCCAGGCATTCTTAGTGTATGAGTTATGCATTTTAACTTAACTGTGCCGAACTTGAGCGAAGCTTGAGACGAGCCCTTAATTGAGCTGAGCTCTACTTGTGTCTAGCTAAGCTGGCACTGACTTTGGCTCATGAGCTAATGGAGCTGAGCTGGATCTCGGTTGGATTAGGTAAAGAACCAATTGTTTGAGTGAGCCCAATTGAACTGAGTCGAGCTGGCTCTGCCTTGTCATGATAGATGTGAAGTAATTTATCTGATTGTTCTTGACTAAAGCCCGTAACACAATTGGAAGACGCTCATTGTTTCAATCATGATGTTGTGGGTTTGAACCATATTACCTTTATATATGTAAAAAATTAAA
The DNA here is from genome assembly GCA_029852735.1 of Persea americana. Lineage (NCBI taxonomy): Eukaryota > Viridiplantae > Streptophyta > Magnoliopsida > Laurales > Lauraceae > Persea > Persea americana. The sequence goes on from CM056810.1 coordinate 92,915,415, forward strand.
AGAGTTTAATTATTCATGTGGATTCTTGAAGGCTATATTCAAATTGTTTACAAGAAAAAAAAGGGAATGGAGGTATTTAAAGTGATCTATGGTTTTTGTTCTTAACAGTGGAGATGGGACACTATCCGTTTGTAGTCTCCGCAAAAATAAGGCAAGTTCTCTACTTTTCACCTGCCTGCAGTTACAATACCAATATGATGCAGATTATTGGGTTACAATTGATGCTTAAAATAAATTATCTATTTTCTAATATTTTGAAAATTTTTATTTGGTATAAACTAATGACAGGTTCAGACTCGATCTGAGTTTTCCGAAGATGAGCTACTCTCTATAGTCACAATGAAGGTAACATTCATTTTGATATATATATGCAGTACAACAATGAAATGAAGAATTTATTGAATTGGAGAGCCTAGTACAAGGGAAAAGAAATCAGTATAAGAGGTAACTACCATGAAGAGAATCAAAAGAAAACAATAATAAAACTAAGAAAACAAATTACAAAGCATAGGAAAACAACAAATGGGATCTATCTAAACAAATTACAAAGCACAGGAAAACAACAAATGGTATCTATCTAATCCCATGCTTTGCCAAAGTGTTTGCAGTTCCATTAGCTTCTCTTAAATTGTTTTAAATCTCCATGTCAATAATTTTAAACTTATGATACTTCTGATATCTATCTTTTTTATGAAGTGGTATTGATATAGGAGGACCTAGTGTGTCTTTTCTAGCACTTATGTACATAATTTTAAATCCATCGCACATTTGTACCTGAATTCTCAAAGCAGAATAGTTGTTACTCGTTCAATTCCCAATTTTTCTATAAAAAAAAAAAAAAGAATAGTTGTAACTCCATCTGTACGTGGGTGGTTGGAAGAGGAGGGGGCGCGGGGGGGTGGTGGTGGGGTTGGTGGTGGTTTGCTAGAATGGCCTCTATAAGATAATCCCAATAGAGGCCTCAAATGACAATTTAACCTTTGGATAAATGTCGTTTGGATATGTCAATTCGGAGTGAGTGCTATCCTCAAGTAGTCAGTGAGTGGTTGGATTGATCTAGTGGGCCCCACACATGAGTTCCTCCATGTGACTGGTTCTCATACACATGAAATTCATATGAGTACAGAATAAAACCTAGTTTATACAAGGGTTAAAAGTTGTTAAAAGGTCAAAGAATGGATGGCTAGGCTTTTACATTCTGGAGTTTTCTTTGATCATCCTTGGTGTACTGATCTCAATGGATTGGTGACTGAACTGTTGGCTGTAATTGTTCCAACTTAAAGCCTGAGCAAACTACACAGATTCACAAGCTGTGCATATTATATTATCTCTTGATAGGGACCCATTGGTCACCTTTTGGGAAATACAGTAGTAGTTCTGTGTTTACGAATGTAAATGGCTTCGTTATCAAAAAAGAAAAAAAAGAAGAAGAAAATAATGTAAATGGCTTAGGTCAATGGTGGATCTGGAACCATTTAAACAAATATGTGGACCAGGTAGACCGACCTGAACTCTTGCCTGACTGCAAATCAGTATATATCTATAAAATATAGTGAATGTGTTGGTGCTAAGAGCCAAGCTATCATCCTTTGGTTGTAAAATGATTCCTCTACCATTTTTCTTAGCCTGGTTTTGGTAGCACATTGTTGTATAAAAAAATATTAATATAGTTTATATTATTTAGTATAAAATACATATCAATTGGGTGATTATAATTTGAGTGTGGACCCGGAAATGGACCAAATTATCAATCAGGTGTGCAAAGAAGGATCTTACCAGATTTTTTGGGTTGTAACCTTGATGTAAGTGGGTAATTGGACATCCATTGACACCCCAGTTGTGTAGTAAACAGGCCAAATCTGTTTAATTTTGGTCTTCTTTGTGATTGTATCTCACCTCCAATTAAGAATGAGTGTCACTTGTAAAAAGCTAGTGAAATGGATTGTTTTAATTCATTAACTCGCCCATTGCTCAGAACTACTATGAAAAATACAATGGCGGGAGAGGATATAATTGATGGAAAAGTAGATAGTTACTTCAGTGACTTTCTTTAAGAGTTAATCTGCTATCTTTTTGTGGATATGCATCTCATTATCAGCCTTGAAGATATTTTAAATTACAAATTCTCCCTGATTAACTGTCCCTGATGAATAGTTTCTTGGAATCAGAATGGCCGAAAAGTTATCTGTGGGACTCAGACTGGCACTCTGTTGCTCTACTCGTGGGGCTATTTCAAGGATTGCAGGTTTGCTGTTCTGAACTTTGTTGTCTTGGAAAATGATATAATGTGGAGAAGCAGTACATTTCACAGCATGGCTGGCTGGTTTTTGAATGTCCATGTGAATAGGTTTACACACATACCTGGCCAGTATAGCATATCAGACATTGTTCCAGATTTTTTCTGCTACACCCAGCCCCGGTTCCATGTCCTCCTTGCACTGAAGTTATGTAAATAGTTTGAAGGTGCCCATTGTTGAACCGAGAGGTTTTTGGTTCTCATCATGTTACCTATTACGGAAAATGCATTTTCTGTTATGGGCATCATGTTGTTAATTTGGAAAATATTGATGGTGTCTCTACTGTTATGTTTCAATTTGCACGTGTTAAGCATATCCTAAAATTGTAAATTTATCATGTGGTGTCTCAGTGATCGTTTCCTAGGACACCCAATGTCAGTTGACACATTGCTTAAGGTAAAGCACTTTCTGTCTTCTTGCTTCCTTTTTCAAGTGTACAGTGCTGTTGCTCTAATTAGATCTTTCCATCTTGCATGTCAGCTTGATGAAGATAAACTCATTTCTGGATCAGAGGATGGAGTCATTAGGTTGATTTGGTGTTCTTCTCTGCCATTTTCCATCCATTTACATTGTCATTTCTTTCTTTTCGAAATTGGCATCTGGCCTCTAAATTTCCAGCTTTATGGTGTGTAGGTTGGTGGGCATTTTACCTAACAGAATAATTCAGCCGATTGCTGAGCATTCAGAGTACCCAATTGAGCGCCTTGGTATGGTTCAATATTATTATGGTTGTTGTTGTTATAATTAATAGATTCATCGATTAATTCCTTTCAACATTCTTATTGTTGGACGTATCTGTTTTGTTTTCCTTACAGGGTGTAGGTTTACACCCATGTTAATTATACATAATGGGATTTAGAAACATGCCAAACTAACACATTATGTGTTGTTTTAACAGCTTTCTCGCATGATAGGAAGCTTCTTGGAAGTATATCACATGATCAAATGTTGAAGGTGCGTTAGCTTTCATCTTTGGGGACAATTGACTGATAAAGAAAAAACCATGGCGATTCATATCCTGATGCATTAAAAAAATATGTTAAATTATTGAATAAATTTAGTGGCAACATGTTCAACATGGTTTTCTGGGGGTGGTCAGAGCAGTTGCATGAGTACCTAACCATTCTGCCTCCTAAAATGGCATTGACCCAAATGCATACTTAAGTTGTCCTGTTACCATACCATTCTCAAAAAGCCTTTTCTTTCTATTTTGTTTTGTTTTTGCCATTTACCTTAGTTGTTGGGTTTCTTAGCTGTTCTGTTAGTCACTGAATATACTACCTTCCTGTTTCTACTAAGTAAATTGCTGGCACTTAAAAAAAAAAAAAGAGTTGTATGTTCAAGTCCGCATTTCACTCAATTTCTAATGAATCTTCTGAAAGTGCAAGTCCAGTCATTTTAAATTTGATGTCAGAACCGCATGCACTCTATCTGGATTAGATGTTCAGCAATCCTATATCAGCTAGTGGCATTATGCATCCTTCTAATATTGGCACCATATTACTGATGCAGCTTTGGGATTTGAATGACCTGTTGGAAGGTGGACAAAATACTCCCAGGAATGAGGTGGCTGAAGCTGATAGTGATGATGATGATGAGATGGACGTTGATATTGATGTCCCTAAGTCTTCTAAAGGTTAGTGATATACTGTGAGATTCTAGTGGTTGTGATTATCTTGAACCTTCTCATTAGTGATTGCATAAATTTTAAATCGAAGGTTCAGAATGAAGAAATTCAATGAGCCAATGGATTGAAAGAACACATTCAGTTACCCAAAAACTCCATTTGTGTTGGAAGTGTTTTGTACTTACAATCTCAAGCATGTATTCGATCAAATTTAGATGTGTACCTTGAGCTAATTCCTCATTTTCAGACCTTAATATTATTTGAGGTTCACCACTGGAAACTAATGAGAGTTGTCAAAGAAATTCCATTTAGAAGATTCCTAATGGGAATTGTTATTCAAAATTCCCAGAGATGGACACTTTTTAGTCCTTCTGTTACTAGTAGTTGCTACCATGGGTGGCACAGTCCAGCAATTACATTGATCACAATCTAGTGCTTCAACTACATGACAGTTTTGAGGTAAGAAGGGAGAGTATGTGGAACTTTGGTTGAAATTGTCCTACCAATTTATTTAAGCTTGGCATCCAGTTATGGTAATGAGATGGTTCAGATCTTGCACACACAGCCAATGATAATGAAGCATGTGGCCACAGCACATGAAGCAGTGAGGAGCACTCATGCGAGTTTCATTTTTAGCTTTCCTCTTTTAATGTGAGCTCTTTATTTTATGGTCCTTATTTTTTCCCCAATTTTGCAGGTAAAAAGAAAAAGAGGGCAGATAAAGCAAAAGCTTCTAATACCAAGGCTACTGGTTTTTTTGCGGACTTGTAGTATGTCTCTTCTGAGGTCTGTGTATCATGAGTAGTTTTCCCTTTTTCCCTCTTTTTGAAAACAAAAGGTGGGTCTTACATATTTTCTTGGATGGTAGAGTCCTCGAATACATGGAGCTTTTCCTGTAGGAAATTTTGCAATTTTATTGTTCTTTATCTTTGTTATTTGCATGCCTCATTAGCAGCCTTGAAAGTTGAGACCTCCACACTGCATTAAAGTATTGGGACAAGTTGAAAAAATACTTATGATAATTTTATTGTTCGTTTTTTTGCAGTGCAACTCTGCCCTTTGTTTCTTGTAAGGGTTAAAAAATGAAAAAACAAAGATGAATATCCAAAAACGACCATAAAATAAACTCCCCTTCAGGAGAAAATGAATCAACGGGAAATGACAAATGAATTCTCAGCCATTCTCCTAATAATTCAAATAGTAAGAAAGTGAAGATCCTATTTACATGTCTAGTTCATATCCCTGCTGCACTAGTAATCCTTTGTTGGAGCTCATGCACCATTCATTTCCATCAAAATAAACGGGCCCTCTAATCTCCCTCTAATTAAACAACTCAAAAATTACCACCTGCAAAAAGTATTGGCACTTGTAGCTGTTCCTTCGAACTTGTCTTGCATGGGTTTACCCTTTCAAAATGTTTTTTTTTTTTTTTTTTCAAACGTCTTCTAAATTAACTCTGCATTAATAAAGGTCTAAATGAGGGTGCGTTCTATCGTCAACCAAACACCAGTAGTTTTTGTGCAATTCATTTCTCAAAGATGTCATGCACAATGACAATGCAATTACTATCATGAGTCATGGCACAGCGGACAAATAGGAGCAGTAGAGAAAGGAATCTTCCAATCCAAATGAATTAGAAAAATTGCATAGTAATCATAGCTTTGAGACTCGACATGTCAGATATAGCCTTATCCATGTACACAAAAGATGAGACTTATGAGTATTGACAACTGATAAAGGGTTCTTGCTTTGCCATCATATTCATCCATTAGTGACATGAGACCAAACGAATACTGGCGTTGGATAATATTTCTGCTTGGCCATCATTTTCTGGAGACCAAGCAATGTTGCATACCCTTTCGATTACAGCTGATGTGAATAAATGATTACCATAATGGTGCAAGCCCAAAGAGGCCAATCTTACTACAGAGAGTTAGAAATCGTGTGGCCCATCAGGCCATGTGCCCATGTCGGACTAAGCGTTGGCTAAGGCAAATATACAAAGATGTTTGAAACGGAGCCCATGTCGACCCTTGCTGAGACTAGCATTGAGACCATAACAGCCCATGATGGACGGAGCAGGGTGCAAGCTAAGCTCTCATTCTGAATTTGGTCTACTTTTTTATATCCTGTCAGGCCTAGGTGCAACTTTCTTCCCCATAACAAAATGGGCTGGACTTCTACCAAAAGGGAAAAAATGGGCAAGACTACCCTATTTCTTGTTGTTGAACTTAAATAGTTGGCTGCCCCACCAGCCCAACGTTTTGAACTGAAACCAAGTTAAAAGTAAAAACTCATTCTTACTAAGAAATCACCGGCCGGGTCTACTTTGCTGGGTTGGGCCTAAATGAAGCTGACCCAGAACTTGAGTTTAACTTGGCTCAGTGACCTTCTGAGCCAAGTTGAGTTCCTGAACCCCATATGATGACTCGAAGAGACTTCATATTTTGCAAATTAAGTGGGCCCAAGGCTAACTTTCGTTTGTATGGTGTGACTCAGCCCGAATCTTGGTCAAGTACCATGGGTTCAGGCAACCTTCAGCCTTGTCCAACCATAAACAGGACGGTACAAGACTTAAAATGACCTATTGTTTAAAAAATAAAAAGGATACCTTTTCTAGTCTATACAATGGGGCTTACTTGTGAGTTGTGATTAAAAAAAAAAAAATTCTCCCTGGTGGACACCTAAATCAATGAATCATCACTCATTCCACCCTAATCCAACCATCACCAATTGTTAGATTGAGTAACAATTTAAAAAAGACACTTCTAAAATTATTAAAATAAAACCCAAAATCAATGGTTAAAATAACCTGACTCAAGTGCTATTTGTCTAACCCTTAATTCATACCAAACCCTTCTCATGCCTCCTATCAATGCTGCACGCCTAAGAAATTTGCCTGTTTTTCTTTAAAAGCAGTTCAATTTTTCTTTCCTTTGTTTTTTTTTTAAAATAAAGAAGCACTCTCCCTCTTAAATAAGGGGTGTGCTCCCATGCCAATCTAGGTGCCTACATCCGTGTCAAGAAATAGGTTATATGTAAATAAAAGTGGGGGTGGAGGGTGCCAACTGACAACGTACTCATGGTTGAGTCATATCAGTGGTATCCAATGGTGGGATTGAGGGTTTTGGAATGTCCCTTTTATTAGATAATCCAGCTCATAATTTCCAAAATAATGAAGTCTTTTTTGGGTATTTATCTTTCGTGCTAGAATCCAATGGTGATGGTTTTATTTATTTATTTTTCACTAGATTAGGTCAGTGGTACGATACATGTGTGTGGTTGTTTAAATTTAGATTAAGGCCCAGTCATGAGGGCTTCCATGGCTCCAATTTGTAAATGGTGGCCTCCGATCGATCCCAAGATCGAGATAAGGTCAATGTAAGACATAAAGTTTGGCATTGATAAAAAAAAAAAAAAAAACACAACTCCATCTCCCCACTTTATCTGGTAATCCTAAAAATCAACGCAACAGTGGGCCCACATGAGCAGAAGGTGGCATTAGGACCACGGATTTCCTGCAACGGAAAGTACAAAGAGCTATTGGTAGAAATCTACCGCATTTATATCAACTCTAGGAAGAATACGAATGTATATCATGTCACATCTTTAGCCCTGTAAATCAAATGCTTTTGATTCATTCTTCCTCAAAGGCTTTTTACAGCCTTATAGTCTCAATCTTTTAAAATCAATCCTCCCAGCCACTTCTCTTGGAATCATCGAACTGGGTTCTTGGATTTCTAGGCCATGGCAATGCCATGGAGCTTGACTCTTAACATGGCGATGATGATTTGGATGGCTTTGAATAGCTGGGTCGTTTCCTGCGTTGAGGTTGCTGAAGAAATCGCTCAGTCTCTTAGAAATGGAGATATCAGCATCTCTTACATGGGGAGGCTGATTGATTGACTGATGAGCCTGTGTGCCTTCTTTAATTCTATCTTCTGTTTGGGGTACTCTTAAACTGAGGTCTATTGCATTTTCTCTTCTTGTTGGTGTGATTTTGTATGTTTCTTTGGTTAGTTGTTGTCATTTCAATGATTTTAGAGATGGCTTATTGTGGATAATTTTTCTACCTTTCTTGGACATGTTGTTGAAGATTGGTACTGGAGTTTGGATATCTATTTGGTTTGTTTATCAATTTTACTTGATTTGTCCATTTTGAGGCTGGAAAAATAAAGGAGAACATGTGGAAGGAGAACAAGATAAAATTGAAAAGAGGAACTGCCAAGTCCCCAGCATTTTTTGAATTGCATCCAAACACAGCCATTAATGGTGTAGAAAAGCCTTTCCATTGGGTCATCCAGTCACAAGACTCACAACCAATGGCCGGTGTAATTGGTCAGCCATTCGGGAAACACACAATTTTCTTTAAATTTCCCTTTTGGGATTGAAGCAAAGATTGAAAATAAGATATGTAAGCATCTTTTATGTTTTATTTCCGTAAGAAGTCATTTTGAAGTATCTTTGTTGTTTCCTGAACAAGCATAAGAAAGAAGTCTAATGCAAGTACCTTTTATTTATTTGTTTGATTATTTTTTATTTCCTTAGAAGAAGTCTCTTTTTAAGTGTCTCCTGTTTTTATTTGCTCATTGTCTGATGCTTAGTAATATTCAGCTGGTAGATTTGCAACTGAAAACTGGTCTTAACTAACCCCCTAATAGCTAATATATTACTCATGATATTCAAACAAGTAGTAGCTCAGTTGGTGAAGGACTCTCGTATTCAACACGTACTTTTGTTGGCTGGCTTCTATAATTTTACTCGGTGCATGTGGATAAAAGAGTTTGCATGTGCCTCTAAAAATTGGTTCTCAACTATTTAGAATTGAGTGTCCCTCGAACTCAGGGGACGGGAGTCGGTTGGAGATTCCCTGGATTATATAAAAGAAACATATTGCTGTAAGTAGTCCTTCAATTGGTCAAGAAGGATATTCTTGAGTTATTGTAGGGGATGTCCATAAATGATAAATCCAAAAGAAAAACTCTTTTTAACCTGTCAAGTAAGAAGTTATGCAAGATGTGGTATGTTGATGGGCCCACAAAATAAAAGAGGGTGGTTTATTAATAATCTATAAAATTAGCTACATGGGGGCGTTGCTAGCCGATCAGTTAGAAGTAATTAATGGTTATAGCATAAAGCCTTTTAATATAATTAATTAAAAAGAAACCCATATATAGTGCTTCACTAATGTGCTAGTAAACTAATGTTCACAAATTAAGTAATTAGCGATTCTCTCGGCTTAAATTACTTGTATATTTATATAAGTTTAAACTTTCTTTAAGTATATTTTGTTAAATGTTGACGTGTAGACTACACGGAGTCTACTTATATGATAAAATGACTCTCGAATACTAAAATGTTCTTTGATTGATAATCCCACCCACCCAAAAAAAAAAATAAAAAAAAATAAACATATATATAAATCATTATGGGATCACATTAGATAATGTTATAATGATATTGTGCCATCTTGACATGATGTCCATTAAATCCAACTGCGCCTATGAGACCCATTGGTGAAATAAATTGAATAGTAGATTCTATAGAAGAGTAGATGTGTTGGAACTTTGAAGTGATGTGTTTCATGAATGAGTAAAAAGTGTAGGATATTCATAGTTTGGTCATATATATTTATGTTGTGATTGCAAATAATAAAGGGTTTATGTGGCATATGGATAAAAGAGAAAATTGGTCCTTTTCTTTTCCTCCATAAAAAAATTAAAAAAAATGGGTCATATGGCTAATATCCTCAATAGTGATAATTTGTTTTTTAAAGAATTACCAGGATAAGCACACTTATACATCCTTAGTGGAAGATAACTCAAGCCATTACACTGCAAATCACAGCCTGGTCTATGCGCCCACCCGGATGCATTCCTACGGTGGGGAAGAGGGCGGGGGGTGGGAGGTTATGAGTCTAGAATGGTATAAAATCTTATGCCAGTTAATGCACCCTTTCAAGAATGAAAAAAAATCAAGGAAGATATTTTATACAGTTGACAAATGCGGATTGAATGAAACAAACAGGGAATCCAAACTCGAAAGTTATACATATATGTATGAGCTAGGTCTGTGCAAAAAATAAGAATCATCTTATCATGGTAATCTTTGGTTTGAGGGATTCCAAGTCACCATTTTCAGCTTATTTTCATGCCCTGTGCATGATCAATGCGAGGTAAGCAAAACTTGGAAGCGTGCCAAATTGGGCTCCGCAGGCAGGGTCCAAGTCCTTGACGGCCAAATTCAAAATGCCAGGCTCTTTCATGTCGTGGTTAAATAATAGATAAGGATTCCACATGAAAATTGAGTTTTTCTGTTTGAAATGCATCATATTCAATGTCAGGATCTACCATAAAGAAAGCAGGTCCATTTCATCCTACAGTAGTCCGATCAAAGAGTATGGTGTATAACTTCAGTTGAATTTCACCCACCATCCATTTCATCACTTTAAATTTAATAAGTGGTAAAATTTTTATAGATGGATCTTTAAACCAAGTGGGCTTCACATAATGCCACCTGTGTAATTTGTTCTTTTTTGGGCACACCAGTTGAGGGGACAAGGTTAAAATATTGCCTCCATTATCTCTCTGTTTTTTTTGGATATCTCCGAAGAGGGGGTCGGGACCAATTAGAAACTCTGTCCTGATATGTAATAGCCACTCCCTAGGTAAGAAATTCCGTCCCTAGATACAACATTACCCACACTTGTGGGGTACCCAAGGATTGAACCATGGATACTAAGGTAAGAAGTGGGGTCCCAACCAACTGGGCAACCCTGTATCCTCGCAGCTTATGTTATCTTTATTTTTTTGGTAAAGGCAGCTTATGTAATCTTAAAATGCAGAAGAGAGACAACTAGGGGTTGCTCCGTTGATTGGCGACCCCATTTGTCACCTAGTTATACCTAGGTACGCCACTCTTTTAATTTGTATGAGTTTCTCTTCCCACTCTGTGAGCTCTCCTTTGCACCTGTATGGACTCTCTTGTGTCCTAGCACCTACGTTTAGGGTACCCAAAAAAAAAAAAAAAAGAGCAGGAGAAAGCTTCCCAAGGTGGAAGCTCTAGAGGATCACGATCTGGATCCGAAAATTGAAACATACATTACCGATTACATTGGAAATGCCAAAAAATAAAGAAGGCCTTTCATATTGAGTTTTTTTTTTTCTTTTTTTATTATTTTTATTTTTATTATTTTATTTTTTTTATACTTCAGCCAAGAGGCTGGAACCAAGAGACAGCCCGCACACGAGGGAAGGCAGCCCACTCTAATGGAAAGTAGCTTGCACACGTAGGAAGAGGGGGCATACGAAAAGCTCAAATCCTTGATGGCCTGGTAAGAATTGGCACTCCTTGCGACTTGGGTAAGAAGTTGTTCTTGGTCTTTCATGTTGAATTGGAACTTGAAAATGCATTGGCTTCCTCCTTTAATTGATAGGAGTCGATGGATATGAAGTTGAAAAATATTATTTTAAATCGGGTTGATGAAAGAGAAATGAACTGAAGCAGTATCTCAAAATAGATGTGATAAAGACTTGGAAGATAATGATGATAGCAAAATGTACAGCAAGTGAAACTTTACCAGTGGTCACGCCTAATGCCTGAGGACGCGAGCTAACGAAAAAAGCTGCCATTTGTATTGGGATCCATACTCGGGTCTACTACCCCTAAACACTGGGATTGGGTTGAGCTGATTCCCAACACGACCTGCACAAGTCTCCAAGCATGTATGCTTGTGATCACATGATTAGACGAATGAGAAATGCTTGGTATGAATTAGGGATTTGTCTAATCCAGAGTACAACCAACCCAGCAAAAGCTCATGGCAAGCTAAGAACAGTACTTGACCAAAACATGAACATCCTCATTAAGAGTTATAGGCAAAAACAAAATATCAACAAGAGGGAAAACAACTATATTGATGATAAATGCCAAAAATAATAAGATTGATGGTCCAGACCATCTTCTTGTTAATGCTATCGATCACCTCTTGGCATCATAATGAGTCGCAATCCTGGAGCTACATACTTAAAGAAGCCTTATCTAACCCAAAGAAAATATCCCTCGCCTTTGCTTCTTAGGAGGAAGAGAGTGATGGTCCGCGTTAAGTACCTGTAAGAATAGGAGACTTGTTCATTATCATAACATAACCATAGGTTGAATTGCCATCCTTAATATTAAAAGCAACATTTGAGAAAATGATTAGCACGTCCTTTGAGGCCAAAGAAGGAAATCTTTGGACCAAAGTAGTAGGGGTGACATTAATATTGCCACCCAATGAACACGAAGGTAAGCGACTCTTTTGGATAATTTCTTTATACTAAAATCATCAAGGCTAGATATTTTGCCCAAACGACTCTCTTTGGTTTTGGAGGGGATTTGTGAATGTGGTAAATTTTATCAATGACAATGTGGGATGGGCAATTGGAGAAGGTAAAGAAATATCAGTTTGGGAGTGTAGATGGATCTTGTTTGAGAATTGGCTTAGAAAACCGATTTCTCAGATCTCGGTTTCTGATCTTAAGATTAAAGACTTATGGAACAATGATAAAAATTGGAACTCTTCTATTTTATCAACGGTTTTCAACAACCCTTTTTAGAGGATATTTCTAGAATCTACATTTCAAAAATTGAATTGATTGATAGGTGGGTCCAGCTTTTCACTAACGATGGAAAGTTTCTACTAAATCTGCCTACAAAATTCTTACATGCTCTAACAATGCTAATAATAATGGTTTGGTGAATTGGAAGCAATTTTGGAAATACAAACTTTTCCAAAAGAGTCCTATTCTATTGGGACTGTTCCCATATAGCCATTCTTGTAAAAAAGTGGATTGGCCATAAATTTAGGGGGGGCCCTACCATTTGTCCAATTTGTAAGGTGGGATCTACCCTTGGGCTCATTTTTATTTTTATTTTTTTTAAATTAAGGAACATTTAACTTTCTCTAAAATGGTTTCCTTGGATAGGGGCTTTCAATGAAAGGATGAACGGTCAACGGCAGTCAAGATTTTCCAGTGTGCTTGGATGCATTTTCATATAGTAACAGGGTGATAGCTATTCCCCATGGGCGTCGATTATCTGGATCATGGCTCCTTTTCTCCTGCCAAACACCCCACTACTCTCCTTCCAAAAGGAAACACTAGAAAATGCCAATGCTCCCTAATAGGAACGAATCGGACAAGTAGCAATGCCCGAGATATGAGGAAGAAAAAGCTCACCAATGAGACCAGTGATGCATAGCTAAAAGTAAAAAAAAAGGAAGACACCACATTAAATCCACATCTCTCTCTCGCTAGTGAAGCCTCATCCTCATCACCTTAAATCCACAGCCATCTCCAACCATGCCAGTTATGTACATTGCTTCTATGTTCTGCATTTAAGGATAATGAAGAGGAGAATAGGAACAAAGTGGGCTAAAGAAAACAAGAAGAGGTTTGTCATGTTTTTGCAGTGACAAACAAAGTGGTTGTGAGATGCCCAAGTTGTTACGAGCATTGCTTCTCTCACCCAGAGTACCAGGGATCACCCCTGGCAGTAACTGAGCACTGATGGCGACTGAGGGTGTACTCAGGCGGAGCTTAGAGACGGTGGATTCTACAACAGAGCACACGTGGAGCATCCCAGGGAGGCCCTTGGGCAAATGAATTAGGATAGTTTATTGTTCTCCTTGATTGATGTAGTAGCCAAAAAAAAAAAAAAGCGAGTAGTTTCTTATATCCTTTATAGGTAAACTTTAGAATTCCTTTCCTATTGTCTTTAACTAAAGCTAAGCACACAAGCAAAAAATGAAAACAACAATTGAACCAATAGGTAAATAACTACCTATTGGAAGAGATCACGCAAAGTTAATAAAATATGTGATACCCTTGCTTGGACTGCATTTTTTTCTCTCCTCTTTTCCCCTTCGATTTCATTATTGACTGAGAGGAACGCATTCAAGTTCAATTTCTAACTCTCCTCGTTCAACATTCTGGAGCCGTAGAGTGATCTCTTGCTTCACCTTTCCATCTGTGAGAGAGATTACACTGTCCTTAACCAGGGTGTTGTCCTCGCTTGCCAGCCATTTTCCAAGTTGCATTGACTCAGAGATGGTCGAGTTTTCGTATGCTTTGGCAGCAGAGACCAGGGGTTGGATGTCAATTTCAGCCTCTCCCATGCGATCATCAGCAGAGAATTTATCCTTGTCATAAACTTGCTGTGAAAGAAAATGAAAGTAAAAAGAGTTCAGTTCTAGCTTCCAGAAAACTGTACTAATAATTTCTGCTATTCATGTAATTACAATAACAGCTAAGTCTGCATTTGGATACTTGGCTTCTTGCCATTCTAGTAGCAGATAAAATATGAGAAAGTTCTACAAGAAAAAAGAAAACCTGAGAAAGAAGGAGACTAAACATGGCCTAAAACATGCTCTAGGATTAGCATATCGAAATATAAACATATGGAGGATATCTCACCAAGCAGCATAATAGCATCTTTCCAAGTGAACTCGGATCCAATAAGAACAACTAAATAATTAGTTTAGAAAACTTCTAACAAAAACATAGGAGATGGCTCCGATCTTTTCTTTTAGTTAGATGGATTGAGGAAGTGGCAGATACTCTTTTCGTTCCCTAGGTTTTCTGAGGACAACTAACTTAATTAACAAATAATTTATTATCTCAGTATTACATATTAAGAGTTTTAAAAGGTAAATTATCAATCAAACGCAGAGAACAAAATGTAAACAATGTTGTTAACCAGAAGGAATGAGTGGGATGCAAAAAGGCCTGGAAACTGACATGCAGAAGAGCTTGATTTCACCAGGTGTGCATTACAATATTGTTTGAGTTTTTATCGTTGTTAGCATTGTTGTTGTTATCATATGCAATTATGCATGAAAGAACTGAAAGTTAAAACTCACAAATTTCTAAAATAAAGAAAAATTGTCATGCAAGAACTTTTATAAACAAGTCTGCTAGAAAATAACTTGCTGAATAAGTTAAAAGAGCATGCTAGCAATTAAGTAACTTGAAGGGGGGGCGGGGGGCGGCGGGGGTGGGGTCCGAAGAGGTAGTTCATTAAGTGAAAGCTCCCTTGACTAGGTAAATGTCATTTGATACTGAAATACAGAACCTTTGCTTGACAAACTAATACCAGCTTACCAGCTTGAGTGGCGGAATTGGGTCCGGAATTGACAGCATTAGCTTTTCATTCCATACTGGGTTTAAGTTGCTCTTTATCACACGTGTTTTCACCGACTGCAATGGTTTGTGAAGCACTTGAATACGTCAAAACAGCCCATTTCATTCTGATTCCTCTTTACAAAGACAGTTCATTTTGGAAAGAAGCTTACTTGGTGTCCCATTGAGATGATGACATAAGGATCACTGCTAACCACATCACGGATGGCCAGGTTGGTGCCTCTCACAACATTTACCTTTATCAATCCAACAAATTCAACCATACCAATCTACACACATTTGTTTAATAGTAAGTTCCTGTTTACATGTAGAAAGTGCTAAATGGTAACCCACCACCCCACCCCACCCACACACATGAGAGAAAAGGAAAAGGAAAAGGAAAAGAAGTTAGAAATGAAATAAATAAAGGCAAAAAGGTTTCTATAGATTCAATGGTATCATTTAGAATCATACTGATGTGTTCTTTCTTGGTGGTGTCTTTAGCTCGGGCTTCCTCCAGCTGTTGCGAAATGCATAACCGAATCCAAGACGTCGATGTTGGCCACTGTGGTGTTTATCATCTTGCTTTTTGATGGGGCATAAGCCGTAATTGCCAGCAGAAATATCGTCAGAAGATGCAGAGGCATCGTTCTGTTCATTAGAGTGGGTAAATTGTTCCAATTCATACTTTTTCCTGGTTGTTCAAGAAATGATGTTTCACTTCAGAGTACTGTAGGTCTTGCAAACAATTTGGTCAATTTGGTTTTAATCATACCTGATAAAATCAGACCTTTCTTCTACGGAGGAATCTGGTTTTGGTTTCTTACATTCTGGAACGAATGCTTCATATTTCATATTTACTACTGTATTTCCACCTAGTTCTTCCAAGGCCTCGACTTCCTCCTCTGTCCAATCATCCAGTTTCACTGATAAAATCTGTCGTGCAAAAAATAGTTGTATAGGCTCATCTTCCATTATGGAAGTTAATATGTACTCAAGTTTTGAAATGACATCAAATTGTGCTAATGGTTGGCTAGTCTACCTTACACTGGATGCGCCCTATATATAACAGAGATGTCTGATGATAATGGGCTATAAAAAAAATTTCTCATATGAAAAAAGAGACCCATGGATTGGAAGACTATGATGCATTGGATGATATTTCTCATTCTACTGTTTTCTCAGACTCTGTTATTATTATTATTTTGTTATTTCTCTTTGGAGAATATAGAAAAATAAGGCCTTTTGGATTGTATCTTCAATTGTTGAGTTTTTACATCTGGGGTAATCATCTCTAACACGAAGTGTATCTACCAGTCGGTGCAGTATATAATATTTTGGAGGGGAGAGAGAGAGAGAGAGAGAGAGAGAGAGAGAGAGAGAGAGAGTTCTTGTTCTTTTTTCTTTATTTTTTTGCTTGAAGTATGGCATATCCTTTTCTTTCTTTTTTTTTAATTTTAAAGAGTTCATTGTCATGTATTTTCATGCAATGTATGTACTGTCTCCACTGTGACTGCAATGGATCATGTTTTTCTTTCTTTTGTGGTGATATGTGCAATGCATCATTTATGACCTCCTATTAACTAGGATTTGTCTATTCAAAAGGCTTGCACGTGCCAGAGTCCCAGACATAAGAAGCTATTACAGTTTACAGGCATCCCATTATGATCGTCATCATAGCCTGGTCTCATCAAGCTGGTGTCACCAAAAATTTACAGGTATCTACATGTGCTTAATGTGGCTTCGAATTGAAGATAATGAGATTGAGAAGAAACTAAAATCATATCTAAGTAACTTGGATAAAGCAATTCATTCAGATTCGATACCTTTGAGATATGCACTCCAAGGCTTCTATGAACACCAGAGCACTTGATACAGATAAACACCCCTAGATTTAGTGACCTAATCTCCATTCAATAAATTTGGTTAGAAAACACACATGATATTTCATAAGAGAAGCACCAAATAAAGTCTTATCTCTTCAAAATAGAATTATATGGTTCTTTTAACGTGTAGTTTTGCATAACAACCTTAAGCATGAGTCTGTGCATGCTGGGTCAAGACCAGTTGATCCCAACGGTTAAAAGGCATTGACCTAGTAAGCCACATCATGGTTGAGCCAGACTTAACATCACCTCTTTAACCCTTCAAAGGACCCAATTGACAATGAAAGGCGACAACATAGCAGTCCATATTCAACAAAACAAAGGTCTGATAGCAAATAATCAAATCCAACTAGGGCCATTTTCAGGAAAAATCTATCCAATGGGAGGTCCGTCTGTGTGTTGATTCATGCATACACCTGATATTTGATCCCACGGTTAAAAGGTTTCTGACAAGAAGGTGAGGGCCACAATCCTCTTAATTAACTGGGAGATACTGTTATTATGTTTGGCAATAATGAAAGTTTTTCCCTAGTTATCAGGGTAGAAAAATCAGTAGACACTCTATTTGCCAGTTATCTGAAAACTTAACCAAAATAACTGAAAGAATACTCTGATTTCAGTTTTCTTTTATCTGAGGCAACTTACTGCATTTACATTATTTCAACTTGTCAACTGTTTAATAAGAGGCTTAAATTTCAAGAATATTTGGAAAATTCAACTTAATTTTGTGGTTATATAAGCAAATAATGATGCAAAATTTTAGACAACTTGGAGTTGCTTCATGTGGGTGCATTTGAACATTCATTTTGTTGAGAAACCATCATAACTATTTAAAATAACTGATACATAAAGAGCAATACCTAAAATACAAGACAGGAACTTTTACATCAATAAAATAAATGTAATTCCCATGAAGCTGCCCGCACGTGCGGGGTAGTCTTGATATACATTGTTACACCGTTCTCTATCAGGATATTTTTTTTTTCATTTTTATTATACTCAAGACGGCTAGGATTAGCTGTCACTTATTAATGGTTCAAATTGATTAGGGTTTTTTCTCTACATATAAAATAGATGCTAGGAAATGACCAGACTAGTTTTACTCTATTAATGAAATCAACCTTTTTCGCATAAGTTGTGTGGAGTTCTTGGAGATTCAATAACTCTCTTGACTTCTTGTCAAGTTAATAACTGGTTTTCTCTAACATTTTGTTTCATTTGGTAGATTTTAGTGAGGTAAAAGAAAAAACCTACCCTAAATTATATTGGAGACCTTTTTTTTTCTTGGAATTGCAGCGCCTTCAACTTACTTTCCACTTTCTAAGGCCTGCATCAATTTGGTAGAGTGAGCCCTTTCAACTTTCAGACGCCTATATCAATTTGGTATCAAAGTGGGCCTTTCAACTTTATAGGGTCTATATCATTTCTCCTACTATGAACAACCAAAAAAAATTTGACCTTTGATGCCAAGTGTTAACAAACATGATGGGTGTTGCAACTCAAGGAAAACTAGCAACAAATATAACATGTGTGGAATTTCTAGCTACAGAAGTCCTGCACAAGGTGTGTGGATTTTTAATCCCCATCATCCACAAGGTTGGACCCTCCTGCAATAAATGCGGGGACTGAATTTCTTTCACAGCAACCATGTGGGACTCCTGTAGGAGAAAATCCCTCAATAACATATAAAAGGCATAAGGGCCAGTTTGATAATATCATAGTTAGATGCATACGCCCATTTTGGATCTGGAGAACCACAATCTGCACAAATTCGATTGGCCGGTTGAGACAAGATATCCTCCAGCCTTTTTTTCGTACCTGTTTAATAGGAAATAGCAGTTAAATTACATAAGAAAAAGTTACAGTACGATAATAAGCATTCAAGAGTTGAAACTAATAGTACTGTATGGATAGAACACATGCAGTGGAGGATATTCTCCTCTACTCTAGTGATAGAATGTTGATAAGGTATGCAAGAGCATATAGTTTCAAGGCACTTGACACTTGACAGAAGAAGTTGTATACCCTGTGCGCAGACAGAAGAAAAAGAAGAGAAAAAGCTTGACAACTGAATTTGTCGAAGATAAGGAAAAGAACCTATAGCAGAATTTGTGTACCTGCACTAGACTTTGTAAAGAACTACTAGTTTAGAGTAAAATCTGTCTGGCGTTGCAAGATTTCCTTCCAACAGAAGAAAATTTGAAATTCAAAACTTCCTATTTCGCAGGACAACACAGCAAAAAGAGATTTTACCTCAACATTTTTTCTCGTTACAAAAGCAAAAGGAATTTAAGCGCCAAAAAGATTCCCTTCTATCCTTTCCAAACAAAATGTGAACAAAGATTGCATCCAAAGTGTTTCTTTTTTCCTTGGTCTTGAATTTCCACCAAAAATGTGCACCTAAGGTTCAAGTTTAGGCTGATATTTATCAGCAGTGGATGTAACAAAATATTGGTCTCTACCAGTGAGTCAAACATTTTTAACTCGATGATTGGCATGGCCTATAAGGCTATAAGCCACATCAATACATCTGAACCCCATCTTTTCAGTGTTTTCATCCTTTCTTTGCAGCCTTCTACTAGAAAATTTTGGGGAAACTCTCCTAGATCATTCACTTCTAGATTTCGGTGATAAGAATATGAATGTCAGCGTGAGTACAATTCAATGCGCAAACCATGGATTTGTAGGAATTTTTTGAAAGAGGTAGATTTTTTTCTTCCTCAAAATTCCCTTTTAGTTCGTTTTCCTTTTTATGTTTGAGGAACTGAATTGATCTTGCATGATTTTACTGATTTCCATTGTCTTCCATGATTTGGTAGTATGGGGGCTCCTTTTCTCATTGTATAAAATTCCTTGCATTTTTTTTTTTTAAAACTTTTCCTTAACATGTTGATATATAAGTGCTTACTTAGATTTACCAAGTTCTTTTCTATTATGAATTACATTCCTTACTGCTTATTGACTTTGGAATAAAGTGTCTAAACAAGTGGTGCATACAACACCTATAAACCCTTTTTGGGACCCCAATTGGCACAGAAAAGATAATAAGAACATATAATGAAACAACAATGATGAAAAAAATTGTCGAGAAAAGAAAAAAACAAAAACAGCTATTGATGTGGGACATAATTTCAAAACACCAACACAATAAGAGAGAGAGAGAGAGAGAGAGAGAGAGGGAACCTGCATTGGAATCACTGGTTTGGCCAGAATGAGAGAGGGAACCCGCATTGGAATCGCTGGTTTGGCGAGAAAGAGAGAGAGAACCCGCATTGGAATCGCTGGTTTGGCCAGAGAGAGGGAGGGAACCTGCATTGGAATGGCTGGTTTGGCCAGAGAGAGAGAGGGAACCTGCATTGGAATTGCTGGTTTGGCCAGAAAGAGAGAGAGAACCTGCATTGGAATTGCTGGTTTGGCCAGAGAGAGGGAGGAAACCTGCATTGAAATTGCTGGTTTGGCCGGAGAGAGGGAGGGAACCTGCATTGGAATTGCTGGTTTGGCCGGAGAGAGAGAGAGAACCTGCATTGGAATTGCTGGTTTGGCCGGAGAGAGGGAGGGAACCTGCATCGGAATTGCTGGTTTGGCCAGAGAGAGGGAGGGAACCGGCATTGGAATTGCTGGCTTGGCCAGAGAGAGGGAGGAAACCTACATTGGAATTGCTGGTTTTGCCAGAGAGAGGGAGGGAACCTGCATTGGAATTGCTGGTTTGGCCACACAGAGGGAGGGAACCTGCATTGAAATTGCTGGTTCGGCGACAGAGAGGGAGGGAACCTGCATTGGAATTGCTGGTTTGGCCACACAGAGGGAGGGAACCTGCATTGGAATTGCTGGTTTGGCCAGAAAGAGAGAGAGAACCTGCATTGGAATCGCTGGTTTGGCCAGAAAGAGAGAGAGGGCCCGCATTGGAATCGCTGGCTTGGCCCTCGGTAGTCATCTATTGGCCTCAAATCTTCAAACCCAAATTAAAAAAAATGCCTCAGGAACTCTTCTAACGGCCCCAGAATTTCAAACCCAGATAAAAAACAGCCCTGGGTAGTCATCAAATGGCTTCAAATTTTCAGACCCGGATAAAAAAAGGTCCATTTACAATCTGAGAATCAGCATCTCCATCCAATTCTCCTCTGCAAAAACAGTTAGCAAACAAATCAACATGTCAAAGGAATCTCATGACCTCTATTGTTTTTTCAGAAACCCCATGAATTTAATAACAACTGACATCCAAAAAGAGAGAGAATCATTGAAAAGAAAAAAAACAGAAGAAGAAGAAGAAAGAAATGAAATCATGACATGACATGGCATGATTGCTGGAAGATTGAGATTCTGACAAATTAGGAAAGAAAAAAAGAAGTTTTTTAATCTGGATTTACCTCCTCTGGGCTTCCTGGTCTCTGGGAGAGAATTAAAATTCTCTTCTATGAAAGAAGACAACTTTATCTGGATCTGAGGAATTAAGAACATGCATTGGTTGGGTATCATTTCCCCATCTCTATACTTTCTTCTTCGGCAATTTTTTTTTTTTCTAAAATTTCTTGTGCCAGTTTGTCTTCTCAGAATTTATATCTATCTAATCTGCCCCCAGACTTTTCAAATGTACATTCTCCAATTCCATTTCCATCCCATAGTTTTTTAACCTGGGCCCCACCTGGTCCATTGTTTCGCCCCAACAAATATAGAACATTGATATGGTGGTCCAATCAGTGGATGGTTCACACAACTTACGGTGGGATCATCACAGCAAGGTCTTTCTGGCATTGGTTGGTCACAGTGGGACCCACTAGTTCAATGGCAACGGTCCCCTGTTGTTCAAATGTCAGTAAAGCCAACGGATCGAGCACATTGTGCAAATCATCCGACCGAGTGTTTCCTTGGGAATGAAACAAAATGCGTCGGCAAAGTCAAAAGTGTAGCTAGGAGGTTTCCGAAGGAAATGCAACATGGGATCGTGTAGGCCAAAGGTCTGCAAGACCTAATCCGAGTCTGGATGACCCACCCAACCATGAGTCAATTTCAGGTTCGGCCAGGGCCTGCATTTTGAAACCCATATGGAATTTGAATAGTATTTAGATTTGGGCCTCTTAGACTAAATTACAAATTCAACAGGGTTTAACTGACAATTTTGAGTAAAGTATATAGCTCAAATATGTGCAGGGGATCGGCTAACCGCCATATCTCATGGTCAAAATAACTGGATGATAAATTTTACAGATGACAGTATTTCAGTGACATTACGGTAAATTCACGGCTGACTATAAGCACCTCACGGCTAACCGTAAGCTCGCCGTAGAACAAAAATCACTTTTGGCTAAAAAGTCAAACTAGCCATTTTCTAACCATTAGGGGTGGTGGTTAGCTATGGATCTGAAGGATTTTAACCACCAAATGTTGTTGAGGAGCTCTCTATATATAATTGAGGTCATTTCAATGGGCAAAAGACTTGGATTTTTGAGACCTCTTTGCCCACATTTGAGCCCTATAGTAAAACCATCTAAGAGCTCTCATAATCTAATTCCACACACACTTAAGCTATTATTAGGCATACTTAACCGCATTCGAAGCTCTATTTGAAGTGTGTTTCGTGGAATCACCTCTAGGGAACCTTCAGCCATCAAGTTAAACATCTTTTTCTTGGAATTAGAACTCCTATAGACCTCTTGGTTGAGCACATCTTGGAGTATCATCTACACCAATAAACAAAGGAATGAGTCAAAGCTTGGAGCATTATTCAAGCATTGAAGAGCACTCTCAAGACCAAGTCAAGAGGAAAGTGTTCTTGCTTAAATTTGTAAATATCATTGTGAAGTGGATTAGATCTTTATGGTCAAACCACTATAAAAAATAGGGTTGGTGAATTAGATCTTTGTAGTCGAACCATCGTATCAAAAAATAGGTGTGTATGTGTTTAGAGGTTTACCTTTGTGGCTTACCTTATTATAGTGGAACCAAGAGTGAAAACTCTTGAGAAGTGGATGCAGGTCAAGGGACCGAACCGCTGTAAACCACTTGTGTCAATTTCTCTTTATCTCTCTATGCATCATTGTGACTTAATTATATTTTAGAGTTATATGTGTTAGATAGTTATTTCTTAGATAAAATTGACACACACACTTGTGCTAATTCACATTGATCTTATTGTTATATCATATAGAGAATTTAGCACACACAACTTGTTTAGCACTTCACTTCACTTGATAAAACTTTCTACTGTCATACATTTGTTGTTTATTTCAAGTTCATTAGTGATTGTGTTTAAGTGGATTAATTTATTTAATTAAATAAGAAATTTTAATTAGTCCTATTCACCCCCCCTTTAGGACATATATTGGTCTAACTTGGACTTTCAATATGTGTCAATCATATGTAGATCAAGGTACTCATGGGTCCGGAATAGCCCGAGCCCATGCCAAGACCTATGAAGGGATTCATACACCTTATAGCTATAGTTGTCGGAGGAAAAAAAAATGCAAACTCTCTCCTCCGCCTTTAAGTCATGATATACATCTTACTCTTATCTAAATGTGATTTAAGATAAGCAACCCGCTTATCCAATTCATCCTTTGGTCTCCATCCATCATCCTTCTATTTAAACTCACGGGTCTCATAAGTGGATAGACTAGTTGGATCTAATGGATATTACGTTACGTGGGTCCACTGTCATTTATAATGGCCCACCATCATTATATTATTTATATGATTCCATAATGATTATTTTATATATGTAAGCGCGGCTAAAGATCTGATAAGATTGTCACCAAAGGATATTTTAGTAATTAAAGAGTCATTTTTTCTTATGTCGACTGCATTAGTGAGCATTTAACTATATATACTTACAAATCTTCAAACCTATATAAACATTTAACTAAATATGAAAGTAGTTCAAGCTGAGACAATCGCACATTATATTGAATGAGACTGACTTTACACCAGTCTCTTTTAAAATATTCAGTCAAGGCCAAGCACAAGTCATCATCTAAGCCAGTAATTGGGTTCATGCTAATTAAACTAAATAATTAGTTAAAGAGTTTCTATGTCCTTCTTTTCAACTTAATCCCAAGTGGAACGATAAGAAAAGTTGAAAGATGCAAGTTTTTCATAGGATTTTCAACATAAATTCTTTATGCAAAGTGCATGATGTTGAATAGGTTTTTCCATTGATCATCTATCTCAACATGAAAAAATTAAAATTTTGAAAATCACCAACAAATCCAAATTGCACTCGGGTGGCAAATTTATAATTAGGGTGTCTCGGGTTTATTACATCACACATGTATAAGTTTTTGAGTTATGTGTTTTTCCATATCCTGTTTGGGTTTTAGACATGGATTCGGCCATAACCTTGCATGACCCACCCAAGATGCACCTCTCTAGTTTCCTCATGCCCAACAAATACACCTTCCATTGATATGTTGTGTCCTATTGATCAGCATGGCCTGAAAACAGGTGACAAAGGAAGACAAGGCAAAATAATGGAAGGTTTTGATCTTATAATCTGTGATGTGTTGGAGCACCCCTTGTCTGACCACATTGACACCCAACTTATGGACCTTGTTGATCTCTCAAACCTAACCTAGGCCTTACATAAAATGGAAGCATTGAAACTTCAACGTTGCTAGATAAAATGATCACAATGGGGCCACTTCTTTTAATCCGATCATCAAGCCAATTAGACCCAACACTAGCTATTTGGTTGGCTCTGATCTATCACAAAGGCATGTAAATTTAGCAGTGGGTTCACTTCCAGCATGTTAGAATAATTAAAGAAGCGTACAGAATCGACAGCCCGTCTAGCTCAGTTGGTAGAGCGCAAGGCTCTTAACCTTGTGGTCGTGGGTTCGAGCCCCACGGTGGGCGCCTTCAATTTTTATGTCTATCTATTGTCATTAGGATCCTCAATTTCTTTTATATCAATAGGAACAAGCTTTCAGTAATGGTAAAATTTACAGTCCAAATATGAGTTAATTTTTTTTTTTTGTGATTTTATGGAAAATCTTTTCCTAGGGTATGATGAGGTTTGAATTTTTTTTTCTCATGGGAAGGGGAGAAAGTTCTAGGAACTAGTTTTCAATGGAAAAGTATACAAACGTGCCCTTAGTCTCGTAGGTTTTAACAAAAGCCTATCCTTCTTAAAAGATATGATATTTCATGCTCAAGGAAGATGTACCATAATTAGGGAGCCATGTGTGAAGATGTTGACTGAATCTCCTTAACTACAATTGATGGTTGGATTCAGTCAGTCATGGAAAATGGTTTCTAGGTATTGAATGACCCCTTCTCGTTGAACTACAATTGATGGTTGCACTCAGTCAGTCATGGAAAATGGTTTTCTAGGTTTTGAATGAGCCCTTCTTGTGAAGAGCCTTCTAGGGCCACAAGGGCAGAACTAGGGCAAATTTTTTTGAAAACCCCCTATATTAAGGGGGGTTTCATGGTTTTTTTGCATATGCCACCCCCAAGAAAATCTTCCGGTTTCACTCTTGGCTAAAGGCACATTATTTCACATGGCCACTTAATGTCAGTTAGTTGCTTTCTTAGGTTGTGTAGGTTGTGAGGAGATTGCAATAGAAAGGAAAATCATTTTAATATTTCATGTTGCCAATTGTACTGTTGTTTGGCGCGACACATTTTTCTTGCAGGAAGACAAAAAAAATTGAGCCAATTCTCTTTACTTGAGAGGATTTCAACTTTCTATGGAAAGGGTAATGCAAGATTCCTTCTCTCCCATAGTTTTAGAAATTTGTAGAGTGCAAAATTCTCTTATTTGAAACCTTCTCTATTGAGGAAAATCAATGCATCCTTTTCTCTTTGTGAAAAAGAAATTATACCAAACAACTCAAAAAATGAGTTTGGCAAAAAAATTAGGATAATTTTCCTCTCAATCGCCAATCCTCTCATGTTACAAACATATCTAATTAATGAACCCAACCCTTAAAAAAGCCAACCCAACCCCAATGATGCATTGGGAGTACGGGGGATGACAGGAGGGAAGAAGATTGAGGACAAGGGATTTTATTAATTTTCTAATGGTCAAGACGGAGTAGCAGGTAAGGCTTTCAAATTACTTGTTCTGAAATTGCAAAACTAATGTAAATGATTTCCTTTTGTGTTGAGTGTATATTGCATGGAAAGGAGAAAAACAGGAAAACGGAATGACAATGGAAATTATTGAAGTTTTTCCATCTTCCATGCACAAAATCTTCTGCCCACTATTGGAGGAGGTTTTTCATCAAGGATTACTCGGGTTGAGGATCTTTTAATTTTCCAACCTCGCCGTATGCTTGTGATTGGCACTCATCACACCACAGAAGAAGAGCTTCACTGTCACCATTTGAAAAAAGTGAAGAAGAAATAAATCATTATAAAGATAGTAAAATTATTGCTATTCAAAACAGAGCTTCAAGTTGCCCGTCTAGCTCAGTTGGTAGAGCGCAAGGCTCTTAACCTTGTGGTCGTGGGTTCGAGCCCCACGGTAGGTGGTTAATTTTTTTTTCCAGATGATTTACTCTTCCAACCTCTCATTTCATCATTTTCAATGATGATGATTCTCAATATATTTTCCTCTATGGGCTTGTTTGTTAGCAATATAATACATATGCAGTGAAAACATATGAGTTCTTGGTCAAATGACCAATGTAGATGACGCTTTGACGTTCCTAAAATTTGAATGACTCTGGTAATTGTTTGTTCACTTTCCATTAAAGGAGAGGTTGTTATGGTAATTTTTGTATTTTTACCTTGGAACTCGTTTTTAACCACTTATGGCAAGAATTCCTATATATTCTATTTAAACGGACTGACACTATGTTATTTCTCTTTAAGTGGATGAGACTATGTCACTTCTCTTTTAGCAGTAGCAAGATTTTTCCTCATCTTCAATTCGTTAGGGTCTTATCCATGGATCAGGGAACGGGTCAAGGGATTAATAAGGGCTATTCTAATGATTTCAGTTTCCATCAATCTGCAAATTTCTCTAAATCCCTTCTCTCTCTTACTTTTTGGGTGCAATTCTCTTTTTATTTATGTCAATATTTCCTTTTCTTCACTCTGAATGATTGAAAGAACTTATCAACTGAAAAAAGGAAAGGAAAAAGAAAAACACTGTGGATGATGAGCAAAAATTTCAAATGGGACCCGTCGGAGTTGGCTAAACATGCTGGGCTTGGAGAGGCTTAGGTCCATAATTGACTAAGCTAATTAAAAATGTTGCATAAATTTTATGCGCTTAAGTTAAAATGCGCGCTTCCAAGATAGCCAGATTGATTCTCTATCTAAGTTATACTTGTTTTTTCTTTTTTTTTTAAATGACAACAGAAACTTTAAACTAAAGGAAGGAAGTTACAAACTCGACAACAGAAAAGCGAAATTGGGTATGAGAGCCTTATGCCCACACCACTAAGGGCAAGAAGCCATTAGAATTATATAGTATAAGCAACCAAAGGAACCACTCTATCTACCCCTTGCTTTGCTAGGAAGTCCGCCATTGCATTGCCTGACCTTCTCACATGCTTAAACTCCACCAAATCTTGCCAAGAGAAAGATCTGATTTCCGCGCAGGGGCAATGAAGCCTCCAAGAACACTCATTAGAGGATATCCAATAGGTAGCATTAGAGGAATCACTCTCAACCAATAACCTCTCTCAAAAGGAAGAGAAAAACAAACAGAGAGCTTCTAGAATGGCAAGCACATCTGCCTCTCTTTGTAAGTAATACTTGTTTCAGGGTATCAAAGACTAAAAATAAGTGAAATACAATAGAAATGTTGATTTTGATTTTATGAAAGCTTTCAGATTCTCATGGCTTCCTCTAGTTTTTAGCTTTGAGTCTCTTTCATTGTCACAAGCACAAGGTTTTGGGTTTGTTAAGCAGTTAAAGAAAAAGAAAAAAGAAAAAAGAAATAAGAAACTACCAATAATGAATTTAGTTTTAGTTGTAAATACCATGAATTGGCATAAAATTGCAAATGCTATCATGTGGTGTACTATTTTCATATATCCTATTTAGTTTGTATATTATTTTTGATAAAATAAGCCAACTCCTAATTCGAATCTTAGAGGAGAGTTACAGAGGTACCACTCGCATTCTCTTCCATTACTTCATTAAGTTACCAAGAAAATGGAAGTTGTAATTGTATTTACTTATCTTCAATACATACTACTTTTCTTCATATAAATGCTCTACATATAACCATCTATGAAGCAAAGATGGGAGGTTCTTTTTATGATAATAAATTGCAAATCCAAAACTAAGGGCTAAACTTTGATTTATCTGAATGTAGTTCAAACCTCACTCCAAAATCCACTACAAGTGAATTTTGCAGAAGGGGGCGTCGATATTGTAATCCAAGAATGACCAATATCCACCATCCAAAAGTGACCAATAGCCCCCATCCATTTTAGCTTATATTAGATAGGAATAACTTCTTTACCTGTTTGAGACTCAAAACGACTTCACCTATCTTGGGACTAGTATTATCTCCAGCTCTCCAACCATTGATGCACCAGTTTGCAATCTCACCCAACTTCTCCAAACCCATGATTTTGTTTTCCCCAAGAGGAAGCTCTAACCTTGGATCAAGGCCCTTCTGAATCCCAACAATATCATTCACCTCATTAAGATACCCAGAAGTACCAGAAGATCTGATTGTCAAAGTCTCACCTCTTAGAAGCTCAACAAACAGTAGCCCCAGATTCAGGATATCCCCTGCCATCTCTGACCCGTTTGTCGCAATCGACCCATCATTTATACAGTACTTTGCGCTCCCGAATCCACTCAATTTTGCATTCCAAGAATCGTCAAGAAGAACGTTTTCTGATCCCAAGTTTCCGTGATATATTGGAGGTTTCGAGTACATGTGCAGAAGTCGAACAGATGAGGAAACTTGTAAGGCAATATCTAGTCTTTTCTCCCAGCTGAGAATTTCTCCTCTTTCTATCAAGTTTGAGCTTAAAGTGCCCCTGCTCATGAATTCAAACACTTGGAGCTTTCTTCCCATCCTGTCTTGAGCATATCCCAATATTGATATGATGTTTGGGTGTGAGGAGGTTTTGAGTAGAATTTCTTCTTCTATAGCTGTGCTGCCTGTTGTCTCTCTTTGAGCCTTCACTGCCACAGTGCATCCATTTGAAAGAACTGCCCTATAGACAATTGCTGAAGGGCCATCTCCTATACGATTCTCTTCTCTATCAATTCTCACTCTCAATAACTTCAGTTTCTCATTTGTGTTTATCCTGCTTTTATTCCTTTGTTGCTGTCTAAGTAATGCTAAAGTGATAAAAACAAGACAAGAGCCTACTAGAACAGAGGCAGTTGTGATAATTGCAATCAACATCGGTGACTTATGCTTTTTTTCGGGTGATGAAATGTAAAAGTTTGCAGACCATCCAGTGCCTTGGTTGGTCTGAGTGGCAAAGATGATCATAACCTTGCCTGTTAAGTTCATTCGAGGAAGATTGGAGCCTATGAACAGACCGGAGAAGTTACTGACCTGGCTAACCATCTGTTGCTCAATACCATTGTATATACCAAGAAAATCCAAGTTCTTTGTGATGTTGATGTGTGTGAAATTCAAACTGACCGGTGTCCCTGGTTTCCCATGGAGGATCCATTGGCAACTGAGACCTTCTACATGGGAAAATCCAGTAGGAGGAGTGTAGCCAATATTCCCTTGATGGTCGTAAACATCTTCCTTTCCGTCACAGAATCCTGAGAATTTCAGGGGTGATCATTGAAAATCAAAGTGATTTTAAACCCAAAAACCACTCATAAAGTCAAGTTTGTCAAATTTAACTGACCTGCTGAGTATATGAGCTCCCAACCTCTGGATTGTATTGATACTTCATCTTTACTGGTGAATTCGACATATGCACTTGAGCCTTCCAGCCTCAAGCGTTTGTTCACATCATCTGGACCTATGTTGTAGCAGTCCATCGGCATCGAATCCCATTTGCATACTTTGAGAAGGCCATCATCTGCTGTAATATTCAGGTAATTCAGGTTGAAGCTGATAAATTTTGCTGAAAGGTATTGAATTTTCCATCGGCATTTCTCATTTGGAGGATATGGCTGCAAACCACCTGTGTGATTTACTGAAACTCCTGTACTAAGATATCCATTGGGCTCTGTTAATGTAACAGCATCAGCTCCGCACGGTTCTGAATACAAGAAAAATCACATAAAAATGAAGAAAAAAAATTGGATTTAACAAATCAAACGAATATTTCTAAAGATCTTGTGTTATTTCCCTTTCCTTTGTATTGATTTGCTAGCCTAATAAATTTCAGTTGATGGTTTATGTTGTTGTGTTTTAACGAGGTTAGAATTATCCTACCCATCCATACACTACTTACGTGGTTGGCAGTTTTCTTTCTAGTTTATAGCTTGTCTTTGAAACTTGAATGATCAAACATAGGCTTATCAGTAATCAAGATATGCCAATCAACTATAATGATATGTAAGACTATGAGAATAAACATCCATTAATTGAATAATTAGAATGAGTTTATCAATGTTCGTTTGGGTTATGTTTGATGCAGGAGACACACCATTCGACTGGATGATCCAGATAGGTGGTGTTGTGTTACTGGTCAGAACATAGGGCTTTTAGCTTTTAAATCGTGCAGGTATTGAAATACCTGAGAGTTTCAGAGCACAGTTCCTAATCTGCTTGCTCCAAATGTACTGCACTATGTACCTGTAACTATCCATTCCAATGACATTGAAACTAACATTCTTCTTCATATCCCTAAACAGAGGATTGCCAGCCTCTCCATGCATAAGATCAGCACATACACCACCAATACTCATCTTGTCACTATCACCAATATTACTACTACTGATACCACTTGCAATGCTCCAGCCTCTTCCATCTCTGTTAGTCGCCTCCTCTGCAATCTTTGAGAGCATATAACCCACCAAGCTATCAATCTTGTGATCTCCGTTTGGCGGGCCCAAGTAATACTTACCCTTGAAAAACATGGCGCACTGATTGTCATCATTCTGTGGTGCCCTTGACCACACCATCTTCACACTCACTCCCTCACCTATGTCCAACTTACCCAAATCCCCACTGCAGCGGGTTATCAAATCCATCTGCTCATTGGCATCTGAGAACAGGACCCGGTCAGAGAACAAGACATGGTAGATAGAATTGTCATCGACATCAAATACCTGCGTGCAACTCAAATTTCCACCAAATTCTTCGGTGGCGGTCTTGTTGAACAACGATCGACCGATTTGAGTCACTCGGTCTAGTGTGACATTGCTGGTTGAGCCAGTGTACAAGCACTCCGGGCCTAGTTTAACACTACCTGTGACTGGAATGTTTGAACTATCAGTATACTGCATAACAATCTCCCACCAGTTTCTCAACGTGGGTACCTCAGATTTCTTCTCGGGATAGCGGGTTGAACTAATTGAGGCAATAGCGTTGCGTACTGCCTCTCTACCAGAATCCGGCCATCCATCACCGAACCAGAGAAGAGCTAAAGTTACTGGTTGTGTCATTATCTTCCCCCCATTGTATGTGAGAGTGAGGGAGTCTTCATTAGCTGAAGAACAGGTGAAATGGGTAAGAGAATTCAGTAAAAGAAGTGCAAGAAAAGGAACCAACATGTGAAAAATTCAAAGATGGTCGTGATGTTGGTGAAGATGAGTGGAAGTCATTGAATGGTGCATTTGTGGTGGGTTTTGAGGCTGTAAGAGAAGTATCATAGCCGTCCTAGAATTCAAGTAAAACAACAGCACAGGTACAGATGGATGCAAATGAAAGAACTTCAATGGCCGGCCAAAAGGATACAAATTGTGTTACTATAAAAATGGAAAAGTGTGGCTGTCTTTGACGAGGTTGATGGAAATTGACAATAGGGAAAGACATGCCAAAGGCCTTTTCGGAGCAACAATCCAGGGCTAAAATCATACAAGAAAGTCCAAAGGTAGTAGTTATATGATACATGTATGTGCATTGCATTTTAACCTAATACATTACTTCCTTTGCTTTGGTCATTACTCATTAGGCTGTTTTAAGTTGATTCACTTGATGACCCACTCATATGTAAGAGATTTGATCCTGTTGAGGTCAACGTCCACCCTCACTCGAGAGTGGTCATAATTGTGGTCGAGCCCTCGCCCTCACCGTAAAACCCTTGTTGAGTCGTTTCGTATCGCCAATTGGTTTTGGGCTAAATGGTAGCTCAATGGGGTGTAAGATTCTACAAATCGTTCATTTTGTCAGCAATGGTATTGATGGGCCAAATGAAACATTCTTTAAACTTCCATTAATCATCCTTTACCATTCATGTCTATGATTGGTGGTTGTGATTGCTTGAGGTGATTTTGGATAGAAATCTCCAACCTTAGTACTTTGCTCTTGGCCCCTATGAACCTTTTTAAATGTACTGCTGTTTTGTACATATTATTTATGATGGGTCCAAATTCTTGGGACACAGATCCATCAGAACACCCTTGAAGTCCAAATTGCTTGAAATCAGTGCTTACCTTGGTCTGTTACCTCTGAAATCCAAACTACTTTTAATCATAGCTTTACCTTGGACTATCAGTGAATGAAATTTTACTCCAATAAAAAATATGCTCACCGTCAGGTTAATTATGTATAACACATGATTTAATATAAAAATGGTTAGATCATGTATCTCACATGTCATCAATAAGAAAATTTTACAAGTCATTAAAACTGCCAACTAAAAATACCGTCCAACCTTACCGTATAACTATAAATAAGAGGAAATTTTACTCTAGTCAAAGTTAATGCACACCATTAGATTTATCACGCGATTTAAATAAAAAAAACAGTTAAATCATGTGCTTTACATGTCAAAATCTTAGGGTTGGCATAACACATTGAAGTAAATTTTTTCGGTGGAACAGTGATTTCAAGCAGTTTGGATTTCGAAGGCGCTCAACATTGATGACTTTATAATGATGGCCTGAGAGGAGTTATGAGTTTCGCGCACATGGAATCCATAATTTAGTTAAGGCATGGGATTATATCATATTCATCTAAGATTTATTGTGATAAAGATATTTATAGGAAAAGATGTTGAAACATAGTTTGAAAATGATATTGCTTCTAGTTTATTTAAAAACTCATCTTGACTTGACTCAGCTGAGTCAAATGGACTTGATTGGTTATCGAGTCAATGGGCCTCAAATGAAGGGTCTTTAGTGCTTGGCAGTACGTAACTCCTGAAAATGGCAGGACCCCAACCCTATTTTGTTGGCTGTGGTATATTGACTCGCCTTAGCTTAAGTTGCTTTCATGTTTGACTCGTATTGGATTGAGTAACTCGGGTGAGTTTGACCAAGTACCTCTTCCTGACAATCTGATTGGTCAGAAATTACTTGGATCCTCATACTGAGTGCTTAGCCAGACTCGGCCAAGTTTTTTCTCTCAAAAACCTTCTCAGTTGAGAGTCTGTACTCACCTGGATTGCGACTCGATGACCTTGGGCATAGTTTAAAGTTTAAACCTTATTTTGACTTCCTATCTCATCTGAGTTGACACAATTTGGTAGCCTGCTGAGTCAAGTTCGTAATCATTTCCCACAGAATGAGACTGCTGAATGGACAATGGTCATTTGTGATTGTGACTCTTAACTAATTCAATTCTAGCTCTTTTGAGAGGAAGGCATAAGGTATTGCAGAGAATTCCTAAAAATTCAATCTCTGGCATACTAACATTTTTTTTTTAAAATTTCTTTCTAACAAAAAAGATGTATTAAAATTTCTAATTGACTGATTAGGTAACCATATTGGTTCATTTTGGGGACGAAAACAATTTGGGTCAGTTTCAGATCCATGGTGTACCCAGCTACCTGGATCAGAGCATGAAATTGCTACATAACCCATATCTAGACCTGGATCTGAAACGAAATGCAGTATGAGAACTGCACTTGTAGCTGAGTTTAAGTGGTTTACACAAATGTAGAAGCAATAAATCCTATCTTGTTAAAATGTACACTACAATTACATGAGAAGTTTTCTCCTACGGATGTCACGAGGAAAATGTCCTGCATGAAAATCAATCTGCCCCGTTAATATAGGGAGAGCCTCTTTAGGCATTAACCATGGAGAGAGATTTATCTAAAAGACATCCGTAGGTGAAAATCTTCCGTATATATAATTACGATCCTAACACATAGAAAAAAGAAAGAAAAACCGCTTAACATTCATACCTAAGTGTAATTTATTGCGTAACTTAGATATTTAGGGTGGTTTGATAATCAATGAAAAGGATAGACAAAATAAATAAATAAAAATATAAAAAATATTAAAACTAGACATTATAATTCATAATTGTCCGTGGTATCAATTTTCAATTTTCAATTGTCTTTTGTCTTTATTTTTTTATTTTTTCAAAAGAACTAATATGCAGTTGACGATATTTTGAGTGAGAGGGACACTGCTCTTACTTTTCATGCTTTTGGGTGCGACCCAGTCTTGGCCAAGCCATATATATGGTTGATGAGGTGGTATGAAAGGTCCTCTTCATATGGTTCAACTGACCATTTTTCTTACCGCTACTGATCTAAACCATCAAATCTTGCAAGCCAGATTTCCAAAATAGCATATGTTCAATGGTAAATTCAAAAGGTGGTAGTGGCAATAAAAACATTTTAAGGTGATGTTCCAATATTTTACCGAGAAAGTAATATGTGTAAAACGTAAAATGTCAAACTGAATTTGTGAGAAAGACAACGGCTGTGCAAACAAAATATATAACTATATTCGTGTCTGTTTTGATTCGATAAAGTAGTTTAAAGTGAGATGATAAGCTAGTACTGAATTTGCTTACGTTTTATAAAGTAAAATCTATTGAGGCGAAGACAAAAAAAGTAAATGTTTTTGGCTGTGCTTTATTTATTTATTTTTTTTGCATTTTGTTTTTTTCGTATTTTTTTAATACCAACCAAACATGAGTAAAAAAAAAAAAAGAAACCTTGAAATTGCTTTTTCATAGTTTTCGCTTTCCCTCTGCACAAACAAACATTGCCTAATCCTAAGCAATTAGCAATAAAGATCAATCATTTATAAATCACATGAACAAAACATTACAAAAAATAGAGTCAGCTCAAGTCCTATCAAAGGAGTAAAATTTGGTGAGAACCCATGCAATATGGAGACATTTTGAACCGTTTAAAGTTTTCTAAGGCCCACTAAGATCATCATCCAATTCGCTCTGTGGTCGTTGCAACATGATAACTGATAAGAGTGCAATGTGCCTCAATTCATCGACTAATAACACTTATCGAGACTTTAATTGGAATTTATACTTCTTGAGTTTCATTTGTTTTATGGGATGCTTTTAGAACGTACATTTCTTAAAACCAAAACGTTACATTTTACTATACATAACCAAAAAGTTACATTCTATTAATACTAAAAGATAGAAGTTTACAAATAGCCTTGAGTGCTTTGTCTTCTCTTCTTGCTCTCTTGTATTTAGTAATCTTTCCTCTCCTTGTTTCTCATTCCAAGCGAAGAAGAAGGAAAAAAAGAAGATAAATGGCTACTTTGAGAATTCCTCAGCCTCTGCCTTCTCCAGTTGAAGATGCCGAGAATTTAAGGAAGGCCTGTCAAGGTTATCCTTTACTTATTTTCCCTTGGATTTCTTTTCAATTCAGGCAAATTGTTTTGTCCATAATGTTGTGGAACCAAATATCTTTGTACTGGACAATGGGGTCCAGTTTTGATATTTATGGGCTGCGGGACCAATCGCAGTTGAACTGATGTGATACTGAAAGCCCTGCTTCTATGCGTGATCATTGGGTTGGGTCGCAACCCTTGATCAAGTGCCAAATATGGATTGCAACCCTTGATCGCAATCCATACCATTGGCCTTCGATTAGGCCCAGCTAAATATAAAGCCCATTAAAGTTTCGCATGTGGAGCTGAGATGACCTCTAGTTTATCCCTGGTCCCCAAAGGAAGCGCGTAGAACTCCAGACCTCTGCTTCCTGAACATGGTCATGGGCCAACTGTGCTACTCCTCTGGGTTACCTGAAAATAGACCGGAGACCAGCAAGTGGGCCTATCAACTTACCCCAAATCTATCATGAAGCAGGTAGGATTATGGGTTGGCCTGAATTGCCCAGCCTAATTGCAAACCACAGGCTACAACTATTCCAGTGCATGGGCATTGGCCAAGCGTTTGTCACAGAATATTTGGTAGGTGTGTGCTCCATTTTTCTCGAGGAAGAGAATTCTCAGTGTTTTCCATGTTCTAAATCTCCCAATTTGATTTATAGTTCATTCCCAACTACATTGGTTCTTCATCATCATTGGTTAAAACTTAAAAACCTTTCCCATTGAAGCAAGTTAGACTGATTGCACTGATGATTTTATTTTGTTTTCGCACAATGTCCTAGGATGGGGGACCGATGAGAAAGCTTTAATTTCGATATTGGGTCACAGAGATGCAACTCAAAGGAAGTCGATCAGATTAGCTTATGAAGAACTTTACCAGGAGGATCTCATCAAGCGACTTGAATCGGAGCTCTCTGGAGACTTTGAGGTCAGTATTTGACGTTTCATAATACATATGGTCCTCAACATAAAAACTAAAGAGAACATGGATGTCACACTATTGTGAGCACAATATGACATCATTGTGTTAGTTGATTAATCCTTATTATGCATATCAGTGAATCAATTATTCAAAATTTGTTCTCTGCGAGATTAGAGAGCGGTGTATAGATGGATATTGGATCCAGCTGATCGAGATGCCTTCTTAGCTAATGTTGCTTTGAAGAATGCGATTCCTGACATTCGTGTTATCATAGAAATAGCATGTGTTAGATCCCCCTGTGAGCTTTTGGCAGCAAAGAAAGCCTACCAATCTCGCTACAAGCGCTCCCTTGAAGAAGATGTTGCTTCGCATACTATGGGTGACTTTCGTAAGGTATGATCACTAGAGAAAAGATATACATCGCTTGTCGATATGCTGTTCATACTGATTTTTACTTAAATCGTATCCCCTTGTGTCACAGCTTTTGGTTGCATTGGTGAGCGCATATCGGTATGATGGAGTTGAAATAGACGCAAGCTTAGCCCTCACAGAGGCCAAGATCCTCCAGGAAGCAATCCAAGGGAAGCCCTTTGGGCTTGAGGAGATCATTAGAATCTTGAGTACAAGGAGCAAGGAACAAGTTAATGCTACATTAAACTACTACAAAGATGAGTATGGAACATCCATCACCAAGGTGTGAGTTTTTAATTAATCTCAAATTAAAACTCGTTTCTAACAAGTAATCCTTGCCTTCCTTTAGACATTGTTATGCTTTTTAACTAAATGAGGTTGAATTTTCACCTTGTTTATTGTTTGGTACAAGCTAATTAAGCGAATGAAAATTTGGAAATTACAGCACTCGTATTTTCATTTTAGTTGGAACAAATGAATATTTTACTTACACATGAGAATGTGGTCACCAGGGTTTCATGAGTGGTCCTGGGAATGAATTCTGGGCGGCATTACGGCTTGTGGTTCAATGCATCAATGATCCTAATAAGTATTTTGAAAAGGTGAGTAATGTTTACCACACAGGAATGAAATCATCTTTATTTAACTATCAATAGCTTGTTTTCTCTTGGTGGAGACAAGAACTAAAGTATGAAATGAAAGGGTACACAATTCAAATATATTAATCCCCTCCCTTCTCTCTCTAGCGAGAATAGGGAGGAAGAATTAAATCCTTTCCTGTAGACTCACTAGTTAGAGCTATTGAATATTCAGATGAGAAATGGACTAGCATGTTTGTTCTGTTTTCAATGGTGACGGCATGCATTGAAATGATAAAATATTGTAACTAGAAAACATATACTATTATGAGCCTTTTTACAAATATTTTAGGCTTCATTTGTTTCAGGTGTTGCGCAATGCGATCAAGATACTAGGTACTGATGAAGACGCACTCACACGTGTAATTGTCACGCTTGCTGAGAAAGACTTGAAGGATATCAAGGAAGCTTATTACAGGAGAAACAGCATTGATCTTAATAACGCAGTAGCTAATGATACTTCTGGGGACTACAAGGCCTTCCTTCTTACTTTACTGGGAGATGAAGCACATTAACATGAGCTCTCATCTCAATAACCATACATTAGATGAATAAATTTCTTCTAACTTCCTAGTTTATATGTGGTTTGGAGAATTTGTGCGTAAAGCTACTTGTCATTGTTTCCTATTGTACAGTACATGGGTTTTCTCTGCATTGGTACTCAAATGCTAATGCTTGATGTCCCATCAGTTGAATCAAGGTTTTAGTTTTTCGCTATCTAGAGAGCAGGATATGTTTGAGGAAGAAAGCAAAATTGATGTATTTTCTTTTTTGCTGGATTTTATGCTTTCAACTTCATCTTCTCTATTAACGGCCTCTTAACCTAGTGGTTGTCCTACCAAAAGCACTTCATCTTCTTTGACCCATTATTTCCCTTTTCAACGCTGAAATTACTTGAGTCACCACTCGTGATTATAGACTTCTTGCAATATTGAAGATAATACAGAATATAATATTTATTAATATTACAATGTCTCATGGTTTAAAATCGCGGCTTCGGTCGCGGTATCGGCTAGGCTGAAAAACCGATATAATATCGGTATCGGTCGTGGTCGTCACAGTGTGAATTTTTTTTTAATCCAATTTTTTTTCAAAAATATCTAAAAAATCTAGAATATTAGAAAATATTGGAAAACAATATTTTTTTTCCATTAATAACAATAATAAATCAAAATATCAGTCACCTTATGTTGGCTCATGATAAAAACTAGTATAAAAAATAGTATTTACTATTTACTATTTAGTATAAAAAATATTCCAACAATTATTTTTTTTAAGTAGAAGATTTTAAAAAAATCATTTTTTTACACCCAAAATCATATATACGAGAGATCTACCATGAAAGTGTGTAGATTAAACTTCTAAGTGATGAACACAATAGAAGTGACAAATTCAATGATCTTTTCTTTCATTTTTATGCTTTATCTAAAAGTAAAAAATAAAAAATATATAATAAGAGAGTTAAGTTGATTTTTTCTTACCAAATAAAATGTTTTCTTCAAGAAATAGTGTTAGAATTTGAAAATATACAAGAGGAATGAGCTATGGAGATATGGCTGCTCTAAGGAGATAAGGGGAGAAGAGAAGAGGATGGGGGAATAGGGAAAAAGTAAAAAATAATAGGGCTTTGACCCATATAGCGTGTCGGCCGATATTTTCAAAATATTTTCAAAATATCGGCTAAGATATTAGCAATACCGATATTTTGGTTATTTCGGCCGAGTTGAACCAATATTTTGGAAATTTTTTTATTTATTATACCAATACCAACATCGAGGCAATAAATTGTACCGGTATGCGCCTATACCGGTTCATATCAGCCGATATGAACCGGTATCAGACTATTTGTTGAACCATGCTCCCATGCATGACGACCATAAATTTCAATGATAGCCAAACTAACAACTTCAACAATGATAAGTGCATGGACATTCCTACAATATCAGCTATTTAGTTTAAGCAAACTTTGCATATATATAACCGCCTAGACTTTACAAATGACCTTTTTCTATCAAGGGGAGCGAGCGATGGCGCTATTGATTACAAAACCAGGGTGATAAATCCTAGCTCTGAAGGCTTCAAAACTTGATGGAATTATATATTTGTGATCAAACTCAAACTTGGACTAGAGCAACTCAAGTAGGACAGGTGTTTGTGTAAAAGGATTTGATCAATCATAGGTGGGTCATCATTGAGTATTAGTCATCTTTAAAATCATGAAACTTGGAGGTCATAAATAAAATACGGATAATATGATGGGCCGATTTTTGTCTAAACTGATCCAATAAGACCTTGCAATCCCCCTTAAAACCCATGATGATTACCAAATGGGCCTCACCTCATAGGTAGGTCCACACCATGCTAACTATATAATTATAAGCATGGTGCCCACCTTATTATCATTGCCCAATATAACGACACATGTATGCTTTTGAACTTAACTAACTCCCTTGTTTGATGGCCAAATATCAAGGGGTTAGTTATAGTAGTTGCTGTTTTACCTGTTAGGCCTTGAAAAAGAAATGGAAAAAAATGGCAAATAAGAAAAACACACAATCGGGTACCCGAGGCAACAAGCCTAAAAAAGAACAAGTAATTTGGGCTGGGCTTCGGTTGGGCCAATCTCAGATCAACCCCCCTGACTTGCAACGTATAGACCGATGTTTCTGGCATCGACCAAAATACTGAGCCTTATGACTAGCCCAATTGAGATCTGATCCAACCGTCCACCTTGAGACAGGTGGGCCACACAATGGCAGGTAGTAACTACACTTGACTAAAACTTCAGAAAGAAGCCCAATGGGAAGCAGCAAAAACTGAAAACTAAGAAGCCCCCACCCAAGAGGACTCTCACCCATTTTCTTCATTTCCTGAGAATATCGTTGAAGAAGAAGCAAACAAAGAGGGAATTGCAAATGAGTTCAATTATGATCCCCAGCCCTCTTCCTTCTCCAACCCAAGACAGTGAAAAGCTCAAAAAGGCTTTCCAAGGTCTCTCTCTCTCTCATTTTCTCAATCTCTGTGTGTTTTTTTTTTAATGTGTTTTCATTTTGGATGGTAGGATGGGGAACGGATGAGAAACCAATCATAGACATACTGGGCCATCGTGAGGCGAATCAACGGATGAAAATCTGCCAAGCATATCAGCAA
This sequence comes from Persea americana, assembly GCA_029852735.1. Classification (NCBI taxonomy): domain Eukaryota; kingdom Viridiplantae; phylum Streptophyta; class Magnoliopsida; order Laurales; family Lauraceae; genus Persea; species Persea americana. The sequence goes on from CM056810.1 coordinate 92,956,099, forward strand.
CTCTACAATGAATCACTCATTGATCGTCTCAAATCCGAGCTCTCTGGAGATTTTGGGGTAAGAAAAAATTGTACTCAGCTCATGAACTATGTCTGTTGAACCATATAGTCTGCTTTGTATGGGCCCACGAAGCTTATGGCTAATGGGTTCCATCAGAAAGCACTGGTCAGAACCGTTGGATCATTCATTAGGAGAGAACCGAGATGATGAAAGTGAGGATCCAAGGAACATTTTTGGTCTTTTGGGCGGAGTAAACATTACACTGCCCTCAGTTCCTACCTATTTACTTTGCCCTCAATTCCTACCTATGAGGCCCATTTGGTAATCATCATTGGTTTTAAGGAGATTTCAAGGCCTCATAATTGGATCACAGGTAAATATTACTACCTATGAGGTCCACTGAAGCAATTATCAATTGGGTCACAGGTAAATATTACCAAATGATTACCCCGTCATTTGCCCAATATGTTAAATCTGATCAGAGTAAATTATGACTACCAAATGGCCTCATGATAAAAGGAACAGCCTGAACCCCACAAGTTGGATCAGAGTAACACTTACCGTCGGACTCTAGCGATCATCTTCACTTGAATAGGATGAGATCACCGTGAAATAATTACTTCAATCGACACCGTATAATGATTTTTCAAAATGCATCTCAACCAATGATTCCTTTTGTTTCAGCATACCCTGAACTGCTGTGCACTGTCACCCTAATATATATCTCTAGTGTAAGTACATGTAATTTTGACTTGGTTCTAATAGGAACCTTTCAAACAAACAGAAAGCAATGGTCTTGTGGGCAATGGATCCACCTAAAAGGGATGCTAAACTGGCAAAGGATGCACTGAAGAAGAAGGGTACTGTTAAACACCTCTCTGTGATCATAGAGATAGCATGTGCTCCAATCCCTAACCACCTGATTGCATTCAGACAAGCCTACTGCTCTCTTTACTACTGCTCTCTGGAAGAAGATATTGCTCTCCATGTTGACCAACCCCTCAGAAAGGTAAGCACAACCCAACTGTAATGTAGTACTTGAAGACTTGGATTTGATGTATCATATCTCATGCCACTTAAAAAAATTATGTAGCATTGGATTTATTGCACAATGTGTATGTGATGAATTTATCTGCTGTTTTGGCATGGCAATGGACCAGATGGCTCATAAATAAATTGGGTCTGTCTAAAGGGTGACTTTGATGTAGCAAAATGGGGCCCATTTTATAGGATTGGAGTCTTTTTAAATCTTTGATTGATTTGTTAAAAGGTTTCTCTCTACAGCTTTTGGTGGGTATGGTGAGCTCATATCGTTATGATAGGGAAGAGGTGGATGAAACAGTTGCGAAATCCGAGGCAGATTTATTACATGATGCCATTGAAAAGAGGAACCTGGATCAGGAACAAGTAATATGGATACTTAGCACAAGGAACAGGTTCCAACTCAAAGCAACATTCAACTGCTACCAACAAGATTATGGGAAGCCCGTTGATCAGGTACATTAAAGTATTAATGAGTAGTAGTCCTGTGTACTTATTACATTATAAGTGATGACACCCATTGATTTGGACCGGGCTAACTCTAAAATGGGCCATTCCTTGTGGGTCGTCGCCTGCTAGATTTTCATAAAACGGGGTTATGATGAACTGAGCAGCGGCGATTTGTCGGAAATGCAGGTTATCCAAAGATTGAAACCCCATTTTATGTGTAAACGGGTTTACCAGCACTTGCTTATATCTCATCAACTGCTTGTATTTAATGGAAAGTTGTGAATGATTGTCCTCAAGAATGTTCAAGTGATTGTGTATACTGTATAGCCACAATCACTTATCGGAATAGTTCTTTATCTTTTATGAGTATTGGCACTTAGCGATTGGAAGGTCCATATCACTCCAAACTCTAGATGAATGGGGCAGGTGCATTCCGTGGATACGAAGAAAGTGTTGCTTCTGTGGAATATTGGTCGACTGATTATACACAAGTTCATTACCTAATGATGGTGTCTCTTCTTTTAACAGGACATTAAAGACTGCAGCGATAGCGATTTTGCAACTCTGTTGAGAACTGCAGTGGTGTGCATAGACTCCCCTGAAAAGCACTTTGCAGAGGTGAGTTACAGAAATGTTAAGGGAAATAAATGATTTGTCTTCACTGGGCCAAGTATACTTCTTGATAGAGGAAGATATTCTATGTAGCCGGCTATCAGAAATGGACAATGAGGACCATTTTAAAAAAATGGTATTGTTATATCCTTCATTGGAAATGCTCCCAGAAACCACATTGACAGGATGATGAATATCGCTCAACTAATATGACCTCGCATGCAGGAAGGAAGTCACGGCTGGGTACCTATAATCTCTCTGTAGAATGGTTCATTTCATACTTTCTTCTTATTTATCTACTGTTGTTTTTACTAGGTTATAAAGTCATCTGTTAATGGACTTGGAACTGATGAAAGCTCACTTACAAGAGCTGTAGTAACTCGTGCTGAAATTGACCTGCTGAAGATTAAAGAAGAGTATCAAAAGATATACGACACAAGCCTTCTTGATGCTGTTGCCAAGGACACTTCAGGAGACTACAAGAAGTTCTTGGTTGCCTTGATTGGCGATGGGAAACTAAAATGGTTTGGTTGATGTTTCATTTTCGAAAAGAAGGTTGAAAGAAAGAGACTTTATTGAACATAAATAATCTTTTTATGTAATGGGTGCTTCCTGCAATGCATGTTTCCGCATCTATTGTCCTTGTATATAATTGTGATTTTAGCTTTTAAATGTTTGTGTTCCATATCAATGATGTATCGGGTTTCTATTTTCATCAATTGATGACATTTGTTTATATGCTTTCTTGTAACGACCTGTTTGTTTCCCTAGAAAGAAAGAAATTCAAAGACATCAATAGTGGAGAATCTAGGTGGAGACATGAATGAGACCGTGACTTTCTTAGTATTTTAAATACTAGGGTTATGGCTGGATCCTCATTTTCCATCAAACAAGAGATTTTTTATGGCCACATTTGTTTATTCAAGTTTAACATCTTCAATAGAATACTTTTTAATAATATCATTGCCTCATTCGTACCTTCTCATGGAACCAGCAGATTGAGATAGTTCAAGTCTATCCCCCATCCAGTGGAAATTCTGTGCTTTTTATCTGGCCATTTTTCCCATGGAATTGGATTATGTGGAATCCTAAGAAACATCTTCCTAAAAGTGGTTAAGATTGAAGAAATATGAGTGAAGATCAATAAGAGGCCGTCAAATAATATCCCCTTCCGTAGAAAAGAGATTACAGCTCATCAACCTAGAAAATCAAATCTTCGAAAAGTTATTGGTCCATATGCATCTTCTTTCTGCTCCAGTATAAAAAACTTCTTCTTTTTTTTTTTTTTGGGAAGTTTTTATACATCTTCTTTGATAATCCTCTGTTGCATTACTTAAAAAAAGGTAATGCTACTCTTTTGGAAGGTACATATATATTAACAAATCTCCAAAAGAAGGGCTGAAAAACACTATACAAAATGAATCTCTTTTCACCTACCAGCACACACGGGGCAACCAGCTTGCCAAAGGCATATGAAAACTTGCAGTGGGCAGAAGCAGCAAGAGAAGACAGAAAAAAAAAAAAAAAAAAGGGAAAAAGCAACCTACAAACAAGGCAAAGCTTGCTAAACAAGGAGAAAATCCAAAAAATACAGCCATTGTAAAAAAATGATAAAAAAAAAAAAAAAAACCTGGGCAAGAAAGAAAAAGCCTAGAGGAAGACTAGGAATTGAACTTCCAGCAAAGCCCTCAAGAGCCCAGCAATTGAGTAGTCTCAAGTCCATCTAAGAACCTTTACAACAATAGAACAGTAGTAATGCTAATTCGTGGAAATAATTTCAGAAAAGGAAAAGAGAAACAAAAGCGATAGGAGTTTCAAATATAAACAGTGTCTTCTAGATTCACGTCGGAAAAAGAAAAAAACAGAAGGGGCACAATTCCTTGAGAACCAAAGCCGTTTTTGCATAAAAATTGTCAGTGTTGATAGGAGTACATAGAGGTCCGTACTGGAAATGGGGTCCTGGGGTTGGAACTCAGACGGGTTGAGTTGGCTACTCCATGAGGCTAAGCCTGAAAATGAACCCAAGCACGAGCAGTAAATTCTAGCCCAAGTGCAATTGAAGTTCATTCATGCTGACTTGGATGGATAGGATAGCTGAAGTTTTGAGATCACATCCTTTTTTCTGTTTTGCTGCATTTTTATAGGGCACACCAGCACGACCATCATTACGAGGACCACCTATATTCAAGAAAAAAACAGCACGACAAAGATATGTATTCACATCAAAGTAAACAATAGGAACAGTTAGATTGGCATAATAACATTTTATTACAGCATTATTAAGCACCTTCCAGAATAGGAACAAAAAAAAAAATGAAAAAAACGCTGAAACTGCATGCAACCAATTGCAACCTCGAAACATCCAGAGAAAAGCGAATGATATTCCTGTATTCTACTATGGTGAACAAGAGGGGGTTTTCATCATCCTCTTCGGGCCAAAGCCGCAGCAATCCCACCAACCACAACTCCCACAGCAGTTGCAGCAATGCCTATTCCAATCACACCATCTGAATACAGAAACATGTCAGTAGCTGTAATTTACTCGAGTAACCCAATACACAGCATAAGGCTAGTCTTGTTACCTTTAGCTATTTTATCTTCGATCACCTTCTTAAGTGTCAGTGCCTGCCTCCAGTCCGGTGCAATCTAAACCAACCAAGACAAACAGCATGAAAACAAAGTCATATAAAGGAGGAAGGAATTCAAGACGGGCAGGGTTGCAAGGAAGGAGAAGTTCAAAAGCTGTTTTATAAGTGGAGGTTAACTATTTACAATGTTTAAAGTTAAAACACAGATAAAGGTAGACCTCCAAGCATCGGTCTATAAGCTGCCTGCTCCTGGAATAGTCTCCACTTCTGTAGTGTCCAACCGCCAGAAGATAAAGCTTCTCTCTCTTTTCCAGTGGGCTGTTTGTGTTGTTCAGAGAAGCTGAAATACCAAGTGTTAAACAAGTCGTGTTAAAGCACTTGAGTAGTAGTGTAAGAAACAGAGCAGAGGCTCTTTTTTTTTCCCCAATTGTAAACAGATTTGTCTTTGAACAGCAACAAGTTATCAAACACATTTAAAAAGGTCAGAAGTAGCATATAAATTCTAGGACATGAAAATATTAGGAAATTTAGGAAAGGCACTGAGCAACCTGGGTGTCAATATATATTCTACCTTCAAGCATAGCCATCCCACGTTGCACATCTTCCGAATGCCTTGAATGAACTAGAGCCCATGATAACCTCATGATGCTTTCATTCTTAGATTTATCTGAGGCCCCACTTCCACTTTCTGCAATTTCTGTCTCACAGCCCTGGAACACAAACAATAGGGTTAGAAAAAGATCCAGAACATAAGATGGTTGGATAAAGTATGCTAGCAAAGATGGTTCCCACATAATGGGAGTCTGCAATAAACACAAATATGCTACGACAGTAACAATAAAACATTCCACATCCTGATGCAGTATAGACCTGTGGTCCCCATGGGTCAGTTGCTAATGGGCCCAGCCCATCAACCTCAACTAAAATCTTTGGGCCCAGCCCATCTATTTTCATGTTTTAGCTCATTAGAGTCTTATTTTATGTTATTTTAATGGTTATGTTTAATGTTTTAATCATGGTCATCATTGCATTTGGACGGTCCAGATTAGCTTTAGGGATATATATTCTCCACTTTAAGCATTGTAAAGTCTTTTGGCTCCGTAGTGAATGATTAATGAAATTTTTAACGAGTGACTTTGGGGTGTCCCAAGTTCTCTACTCTTCCTCGCCCGCGATGGGGAGTTTGGCATTAGGCCAATTTTTAGGCGAAAGCCCGACCTATCCCTTCTACCTTCCACCCTCTATCTCTACCCACCCCGCACCTGGTACCCCACTCCGCATCACATCCACACTTACAGAAGAAATTTCCTCGGGGATAGAAGAATAGAGCAAAACAAAATAAAATACACAAAAAGGATATACAATAACAAGAACATTACATTTCATGAGTGTCAAAAAAAAAAAAATTTAATTCAAATAAGTAAATTCTTTTCAACTGGTAACATGACTTGAATCTTGCCTGTCATAAAGATGGAATGAAAAGAAACAAAGGCATAATAATATGGGTTAATTCTACAAATTGTCTGCCAGTGGGAATTTCTTGGCAATAACAAAATAATGAGATATTGATTAAAGCCAAGCCTAGTTGATGGGAGAAATCAAAGATGTTGGTAATGATTACTGGTTAAACTTTGATGCTGCATTGTCACTATGGCTGTGAATAGGCCCTTGCTTACGAGAACTGAAATATCAAAAAGGCCAGTCTCACTCAGTTCAAATTCCAGAATGAACTAATTCAGCCCCGGGCAGTTAACAGCCCCATCATGAATCTCACGCTTACCATTTCCACCAAAACCTCGAGGTGTTAGTAGAGGCTGCATAAATACATTTTAATACTTGCCTAAACAATGGTGGTATGAAATTTCATATTGGTTATCCCATCTCCTACAGACGCACGCGCGGCGCATTTTAAATAGTTTATGAGGGCTCTACAAACGCAACCATAATCAACACACCACACAATTCTTTCAAATCACAACCGAGTTTTTTCTTTTTTTTAAATAATTTCTTAAGGAATGGATCAGAATAATGGGTTTTTTCGAAACATGGTGAAAAAGAATTGAAATCAAATGATGAAGAACTCGAATCTTGAAAATAAATAATGCATCAATAAACAAATGAGATCCTGGATTTATATGGAACTGTGAAACGATTGAGACATATCAATCAGACAAGATAGAATAATGAAAATCATCAAAACAGCTCACATAAGAAACCAAATTACTTTAGCAAAAACAAGAATCTCAGAGAGAGAGAGAGAGAGAGAGAGAGAGAGGATATTCTTACGACAATGATATCACGATCACACCATGGGATGCTATCTCCACCGCTGAAGAAGGAGCCAACGGATTCAAAGAAGCTTGCGATCTTCGCATCCATGGATATGGATCTGTTCTGTTGAGAAGAAGGAACCGAAATCGAGAGACTGGGTGGGGGAATTTGGGGGATTTTGATTTCTAGGGTTTTGGATTGGGGTCAGATTTGGGGGTTTTGTGATCTTAAGATGTGGAAGAAACGAAACTCGGCGGTTAAGCATGCGTCAGGACACAACGGGAGGAGAAGGCAGGCACGCGGGCAACTGTACAAAGGTTCAAGGTGAAACAGAGTAGCCCACGTGTCGTCTTGTGGGCCCACGGGACCTTTTCTCTGTGGAGGGATTTTTTTTTTTTTTGCCTTTTCTTTTCTCCTGGGTGCTTCCTACCTGAGATTCTATCACAGGACTCGCACGATGATAATTTGGATCACCGTTTATATTGTATCTCAAAGTAATATTAGGATATGCGACCGCTATCACTTTTACTCCTTTTTGGCTCTTTTATTTAATATTAAAAACTATAATAATTTAAGGAGAAGTAAATTTTATCAGTGTTTTTTTTATTTTTATTTTAACTCCGTTTACCTTTGTTTTTATTTTAGTGATGATTTAATCTCCACTCCACTTTATATTTGCTCCTCCACATGTGTAACTATGTTGATACCATCACACAAAGTCCAAATAGTAACCATAATCTAATGGCATATTTGAAGTGAGGAGTCGATTTAAGATAAAAGAAATGATGATACGCAAAATGAAAAAGTATCAAATTTCCAAAATCAATTCTTCTTTAGAAATAGAGGATTTTATTCGAAAAAAATACTTTAGATGATCAGTAGAGCAAAAAGAACACTTTTGGGGATCTCACACAAAAGAGGTCTTCTTGCCAAAAAGCCTTGTTTTTTTACCATTTTTTTAAAGTCGACGTCGACCCTCATTTTCAACTGAGAAATTAAGCACCATCAATACTTAAAATGATAGTCGATGTCAAGCCTTAAAAAGAATGGTAAAAGAAAAAGAGGCTTTTTGGGTGGAAAGACCTCTTTGATGTGAGGTCCCCTAAAGTGCTTTTTTTGGTCTAGTGGCCATTTAAAGTGCTTTTCACGTAAAATCCTTTGAGATAAAAAAAATTCAAAGCACACTACTCTCACCCTAGTAAATGACAAAAAAGCTGTACCTTTTATATATAAAAAAAAAAGAGAGCCAAAAACCACATTTCATGCCGCAAAATGATGAAAAGCCTTGAGATGACTTTTTGTCATTTAACGTTTATTTATTGGATCCTTCTTCTTTAATTATCTATTACTTTGACATTTTTTTTACTTCACTCTAAAGTTAAATCTCCCAAACTGGCCTGAAGTAGCTTTAGAAATGCAACTTCTTCGATGTAGCTTGTGCACAAACCTTTTACTAGTCCTAGTAAAAGCATCATGGTTTGTTTGGTTAAACATATAAAAAGCAACTTTTAGGACATAGTAATTAAATAATTTATACGAAATAATAAAGAGAAGCCTAGTATATAAATAGGACAACCCATATAAAATCAGAAAATATTGCATTCTATGAGGCCCCAACTCAAATCACTTGGATTTAGCAGTCTTTACAAAATAACTTCTAAAAAAATAAAAAATTTAATGTAATAAAAAGTACACAGAATTGGACATTTACACCCATCGTACAAGAAGGAATCAGATACGTTCACATAGGCATATTACATAAGGAAAGTTTTCAAATAAGGCCTTAAGTTTTTGTCTTATTTAAAAAAAAGGATACAAGTTCCAAGACTTTTCAAATTAGTCCTTGAGTTTTTTGCCAAAGTTTTTAATTAAAGTCATCCGTCCATTTAAAGCTATTTTTGGGCAATTTTTTCTCTTGATCTTCTTAAAATACTCAATTTACCCTTCATTGAAATAAAATTCTCTTTCACTTTCCCTATATGCTCCCCATTCTCTATACCGTCATCCGCATTGAGATCAAGGATAACATGTGTCCCTGTGCGATCGGTTGAATGTAGTGGCTGCCGGAACCATGTTATGACTTTAAATGAAGGCTAGTTTGGGTATTTTTAAAAAGTAAGAAAAGAAGATGCCATGAAAAACCTTTAATTGACTGAATGCCCTTAATTGAAAACTTACTGAAAAATCTATGGACTAATTTGAAAACTCTTGAAACTTGTGTCTTTTTTTGAAATAAGGCAAAAACTTAAGGCCCTATTTAAAATTCTCCCATTACATAAAACCAGTGCATGTGCACATAAGATCTGTGCTTGGTCATCAAATAGTCCCCTCCTTCCTTAAGCCATTTTGAGTGGCCCAAATTTTCAATAGATGGGGCCTCTCGGTAGGTTCCCCTCCATCGACTAAGCAATTCTCAATTTACAAGCTCATAGGATCTAGACCAGAACCTGACGCAATGCCTACTAGTCTACTCCTCTTTTAGCTGTGCACGTAAAAGTGATAGAACAGCTAAACTATTGGCCGGCTATAAGTGTGACCCACATGCCGGGTGGACAGGTCACACCAATGGCTTAGATGTCACTGAAATATGATTTTTTGCTCATATAAAGAAAGTTATGCATGTAGAAAGGAGAAGGTTGGAAAACTCATGACTCAAATTCGACTTGTCTAATGCAGAAAAATTAACTTGGATAGAGTCAACGTGGAGACTCGGGAGAGTCATGTTTTTAAGAAAAATATTTTTAAAAATATTTAAAAATGAATCCATAACTTGTAAAATATAAAAACACATTTGTTTATATGCATTCATGATAATCAACTCAAATTAATAAGTTTATACGTACAAGAAAAGTTAAACAATAAAAAAAATAAAAGAAAAAAGACTGTATCGTACATGACTTGTTAGTGCAAACATGAAATGTAGAAGATCAAATATAAGTTTCAAATTACATTCCAGTTATCATTTTTTTAAATCATTGACTTCAAACCTCATGCATAATTACTTATAAGTAAATTTTAATTATTTAAAATTAGATTTGCCTATTAAATGGTTTGGAATGCAAACAACTTATTAAAAAGAGATGATTCGATTGAGTCTCCCCTATCTTTTATGTTGTCCTTTGTCAAAATGAAATGACTCGGGAGAGTTAATAGTCCCAAGCTATTTCATCTTCATGCAGGCTTATATTTTTCCCACTGTGTGTGACAGTTCCCCGTCCTATCAAAGTGGTTATCGACTTTCCTTTTTATCCAAGCACTCATGCACATGGAGTGGTATATCGAGAAGTGAGGACTCCATCACTACGCGGTGATTACTGAGAACCTCTTGCTAATTTAGTACGTGCTTTGTGCCGAAGAATTGTCTTTGCATAAACTAGCATAATAATCCGTGCTCAGCACGGATATGACCAACATTGCAATTTAAATATCTATGTATTAATTTTTTTTATACTTTTTGAAAAAGAAAGAAAGAAAAGATTATGAGTACCTATTTATGTATTTCATGAGCTAGCTGCATAGAAAGAAAAGGAGAATTCGAATATAATTAAAGTGAATGATAGAATTTGTATGAAAATAAAGTCTTTGGAAAAAAAAAAGAAAAAGTGGAGAGTAGATGAGTGGTTTTGATAAAGATGTAAAGTAGTAGTTGCTTGAGATAAAGAGTAGGGAGAGAACATGCAGAATTTGAAAAAAAAGGCAATATAACTTCCACTTAGTCAAAATTATAATTGTCAGTCAAAATTAAAGCCAAAACCCTTGGCTTTAATATATTATAATAGATTTTGACCATATAAGTGCAGAGTTTTAAAATTCTTGCAAAGCAATTATTCCTACAATGAGGGATTGTGCGAAAATGATATCTAATATCTTGTAGAATTTTGTATTCAAACCACTTAAAAACTCCAATAATCTTTGGAATTCTTAAGTTGAATATATTATATTCTAAATTAGTAGATAATATAACAAAATATCTTAAAATATATAATTTCCAAACACTCCCTTAATGTTGAATTTTTGTATTCAAGCTTTTAGAAGATTTATTGGATTGAACAACTTTTCCTTGAAGGAAGGAAAACTTGCATAATAATTTTGTCCAATATACTTAATTTTGCAAGTCTTCCTCCTTTCTAAAGGGAGAAAAAGTTGTTTTCTTGGAAGCCTTTCATATACAAGGGGTGTATACTTATTTTGCAATTTTTCCTCCTTTCTAAGGGGAGGAAAAGTTGCTTACATACATATACAAACATTGTATCCAGATTGGTGTATCCGGATTGGTGGTATGCTAAATTTTGTAAGTTTTCCTCCTTTCTAGATGGAGGAAAAGTTGTTTCCTTGTAAGGATTATATATCCACTGGATTTTGCAAGTGTTTCTCCTTTCTAAGGAGAAGAAAAGTTGCTAAAATTGTACGCGTTTAATTTAACAAGTTTTCCTCCTTTCTAGAGGGAGGAAAAGTTGCTATTACCTATCAAGGGATGGTTTCTTGGAAAAATATCTTGAGTTTTTCTCTCCTTCCTCCAAGAAATACATCTATTTTTAAGTTCTCTTATTCTCAATAGATGCGATCATCTGTATACGTATGCAACCATTCCATTTGTCCTAAATGGAGAAAAATCAAGTGAAAGATCTGGAAGTCAGATGCATAGATTTCGTAAGCTTTCGGTATAGAGGCAGATGCATAGATTTCGTAAGCTTTCAGTACAGAGACTTCTCTTTACACGGCATAGACTTTTGAAAATTTTCACTGTAGAGACTTTTTCCTTACGCGCGTCCAAAGCTCAGCAACGAATTCTTCTACTGTTTGCAAATTCTTCCCTGAGAGCATTAAAATTCTCCCTTGTGCAACCCCAGCCTGTTTACTCATCGGGCCTAATGTATAGGCCCAGATTCAGACAAGGCCCAGCCTATTTGAGAAGTCTATAGACTATACATGCCCTTCCCCAGACATGTTGGGGGATGGGCCTTTAAGCTTAAATAGCAAGCTAGGTCAATTTAACTATCAAGCACAGAAGATTAGGTCCGAGTCCAAACCACAGGCCTTAAAACTCAGCCCAATTTGGAGTGGCTAGGGTTGGTGGGTCTAGGGCCTAGAAACGTCTTTAAAGAGAAATATCCAAGAGATTGCCCAATCAAAATCACTAACCGTGGAAAGAGTAGATATTCCTATTGATAACTGCCATTATAGCAGTCCAAGGGAGAAAATTTGAAGAAGGAAGAACAGTGCTTCTCTCAGAGTCAGCATTCAGGTTCGACTTCTCCTCTACAACTCTTTGAAATGGTCTGATTTGAAATAGTCTGAGAAAATTCTCCGAAACAGTACGTGTACAAAGACGTCCTCAAGAACTAGTCCCCCTTCCTGTTCTTCTTCATGAAGCAAATATATAATTGTCTGCCTGCAGGTGAAAGTGGTGCAGCTCGTTTTACTTCCACTACATTGCTTCTTATGAGTATTGAGAATGGCCGCTGAGACTAATCATGATGGATCCGTCCCCTTATCGGAGGAACCCAAAACTAGGGAGTGGTTGATCGAGATAATGAAAGGCAAAGAACAGGACTCACAAACCAAAGCCAAGCCTCAGATACAGAAGGTGGCTGGAAAACTACGCGAGACCGAATCAAACAAAACATGCTTTGATCCCTTGGTGGTGTCGTTCGGCCCATACCACCATGGCAAACCTCGTCTCAGGCCGATGGAGAGATACAAGGAAGTTGCAGCTCGCTGGTTCTTCTCTCTCTCAGCTGGTAACAAACCAGGGAATTCAATTTCTGATGTGGACGTGAAAAATGTCTACGATAAGTTCGTCGCAGAGGCGACAAAAGAGTTGTCTCCTCGAGAAAACTATGCTGATAACTTCATGGACATATACAACCAAGCCGAATTCATGAAGATGATGTTCCTAGATGGTTGCTTCATCTTGTATTTCATCCACCTTGTTGTAAAAGTGACCAATGATCTGCCTGAGAGTAGCCATCTTAATCAACCGCATATTCTAAGGGACATGTTCTTACTCGAGAACCAAATCCCATATTCAATCCTCGAAGCTTTGATGAGCTTATTGCCCTATCCAAGCTTTGATGATGTTATAATCGAGTTCATCTATGTGGTCTTTCTCCCCCCATATGAGATCAGCTTGGATAACATCGGTATCTTTAGGTTGCTGGTTTTTCTCTTTAAGAACATGTTTTTCCCTAAATGGAATCATCCTTTTAAAGTTTTCTTGAGGTCAGTATCTGATGATCGCCGCAAGCCCCTTCACCTCCTCGACCTTCTTCGAGCCCTACTGATCGGTGTTGGTGCTAGTCCCTCTTCCCGTGGAAGTGGTTATTGGCATTACTATTTTCGTCCAGTCAGGGAGCTCAAAGCAACAGGCATCCAGGTAAGAAGAAGCAGTGTTACATTATTGAGAGATGTTAAATTCAAGAAGGGCCTTATCAATAGCTGTCTCGAGCTTCCTCAATTAATAGTTGATGACTCGACCAAGACTCGCCTGCTCAACCTGGTTGCCTATGAAATGTGCTCTGATGGTCTATTGGACCGCACGGTTACCTCCTACATATGCTTCCTAGATTCCCTGATTTATAATACTGAGGATGTGAAGGAGCTTCGATCAGAGAACATACTGCTTAACCGCCTCGGCAGCAACGACGAGGTCGTCAAGCTTTTCAAGGAGCTGGCCGCTCACTCATCCCCTGACTATAGCGCTTATGGCGATGTCATCACAGGTATCGACGGACATTGTAAGAGACATTTGAACCATACCAGGGTACTAATTGGTCGATGGACTAGTCAGTTCATACGCACCTATTTCACTACCCCATGGACTGTAATCTCTTTAATTGCCGCGATTTTGGTAATTTCATTAACTCTGGTGCAGACCATTTATACTGCCCTCAGTTTCTACAAAACTGATTAGTCTCTCCCGTCTCCTGCGGGTGGGATTGATGTTTTTATTTGAGTGCTCTGTATTGTGTTAGAAGAGCAGTTAAATGTATTTGTCTCTGTTCCGTAAGGACTTGTTGGGTAAGGGTTTCTGGGTTTGACTGGTTTGTGTTATGTGGGTAATATGAATTGCTGGAATCACAAACTCCTTGTAGAGATATTGGTATTGTATCTTTGACTTTCAGCTGATGGCCTCTATTTAACTCTAAATCTCTAATGAATATATGGTTTATATGTTTTTACGGGTTTTTATGTTGAACTCTAAATCTCTAATAATGATATGTGGTTTATATGTTTTTGCTGGTTGTTATGTTGGTCATGAGAGGCAGGGACATGAAATTAGAAATTATTGATTTGGTGTATACCTTTGTGGGGGGCCGTTGTGGACCTACTTCTGCTCCCACAATCTGGGTTTTTCCTTCCTGTTCATAACTCAATTTAAGATTAAGAATACTAGTGATACATAAGAATAGATAGAATACATAAGAGTACATGGTATACATGGAAGTTTTCCAACTTCTACAAAATCCAGCTATTAGGGATCGTAGAATACATAAGAATTAATGGTGAAATGAACTCCAATGAGATATTGTTGAAGAGTGAGGGATGAAGGATATGAATTGGCGATGTAGATGAGACATAAACTTTTTAAGGATATCAACTAATACAGGTTTGGCCGGGTATTTATTTCCCTTATTCCCTTGATTTGAAAAGGAGTGGGGCTCTGGATTCTACTAAATTATATAAAAACTGATATCAGTCATTTTTTTGCATTTCCTCTTATCATTTTACTAATGTGAAAATGGTTCTTCCAAACGAACATAGTAATATCTACATATATAAAACTTTAATGCATAAATGTAAACCATTGTTCATATATCATGCACAAAAGACATACGACCCCTACATATTCTTTGTGTAGGCCATATATTCTTCTCCCTCCAAGTGAATATGGTTTAGGATTTAGATATGATGTTTAGGGTTTAAGGTTTAGGATTTGAATAACATGAAGCTAGCTTTCTTTCCATTACATTGCACAATGGGGCCTATATAACTGAAAATCCAAGCTATTCAAAATGAACGCCTATGTATGACGAACCCAAATCTTACTTCAATAGGGGTGGAACCCACTGTAAATTTGACTAATGATGTGTTTTTTCTTTTTATAAATAAAACTTTCATTAATCCAACAAAGCAAACAGAAGACATCAAAACAAAAACACACTAGGCATGAATCTGGTAGCCGTTCCGCGGAAGGGCCAGTCCACACCAATGATGAAATTCATTTGGAGTTTTCTCGAGTTCATAGAATTAAGTTTGTGGAACTTTTCCCTGAGACCGAACAATTGAGAATCCTAACATCTCAAAATGAATGCCCTTAAATTTACATTATGTCCCCAACTTAATTTTCTCCAATAAGACATGGACCCACTATATATAAGATAAATGAATGCCCTCGCCATGTACTATGTATGGATGGTATTAGCTACATATTGTGATAGCTCCTTTTTAGTTTTTTTTTTTTTGGCTACAAGGGCAATTCAAATTTACGCACTACTCATACGTCCCTAACCAACTGACCTAAAGCTGAGAGACATGATATTTCCTTCTTAGTTATTGTCATGGGACCTATCTCTCTTTATTTTTATTTATTTTAATTTACTCCCCTTGTCTAGGGATTTTTTTTTATTTAACCCGAATTGAGTTCCTAGGACTTCTTGCGTGAAGATCTACAAGGAGCCATCAAATAAACTATCCATTGATAGGAAACAGCTACCCACCCTTGTCACTAATAACTAAAATCTTAGTAAGGCAATGGTCCCTTCTAGGTATGGCTATCAATCCGGCCCTTTAACCAGTCCAACCAATTATCTATTAATAAATAAAGTAATAATATGTGAAATATGTTATATAGTGATTTTGGGGTGAGCATATGCGCAAATAGGGAATCTATGAATAGGATGCAATGAGTTAGTTAGAGGTGATATAATTTCTATAACTTTTTTATCTCATCTTTGTATATTAATTTGAACTGCAATTTCAGTTCTTATATTACTTCATTTGAGATGATATCTTACTGTGCATGTGATTTATAATTCATATGAAAGCTATCCAACTCCTTTTCCCCTGAGAATGAAGTCAGACACTACAACATATCATGTAAATCCGTATTTGCTTGCGCCTATTATGCTATCTTCGTATTTTTTGACACTGGGATCTAGAAGTCAACATTATGATAGCTGAATCACTTGGATCAAACTAATAATCCAGTGGTCCAATCAATTTTTGGATAGATGAAAATTTGATTGAGTTAGTATATGAGTGTCATGTATGTAGATGGTTCGGATGTATTATAAAGTTAACCCTCTTAAGTGAGAGATGGATGCACATGATAAGATTGTCTGTTCAATGGTATGGGACGAGGGACACTGACAGCATTAGTTAAGGGGGTGTAATGTATGGGATGAGGGGGTGTAATGTCGTCATGGGGAAGGCTGCTTTTGGTTTAAAAAGAAGAAATTTTTTTGGAGCCCGCCCATTCCCAGTTTGAAATTCAAACTGATTAAAAAAGGCCTATGGGGAAGATTCTTTCCTTGAAAGACTATAGTTCACATGCGCACCAAAAAATTCCTGTGTATGCGAACATACATAAACATACATAAATCTTTCTCTAGGTGAAGTCACTCAGTGATACAGTACATCGGTCTGCTTCCTGTGAGGATTGAGAATGGCTACTGGGGAGTGTTGGATCAAGGTAGATGAGGACCCTCCCAATGGGGAGTGGTTAATCAAGCTAATCAATGACGAGCAAGACCAAAGGATGAGCCTTACCCCAAGTAAGATCACTCAGATACAGAATGTGGTCACAACACTACGTGATGCCGAATGGAACAAAGGATGCTTCGATCCCTTGGTGGTGTCGTTCGGCCCTTACCACCATGGCAAAGATGGTCTTAAGCCGATGGAGAGCTGCAAGGCAGTTGCAGCTCACTGGTTCGTCTTGCTCGCAACAGGTAAAAGCCAGGAAATTGCTTTTATTACTGACCAAGAGGCAAAAATTCTCTATGAAAAGTTTGTCATAAAGTTAGGGTCACCTCCACTTCCTACTCCTAGAGAGTGGTACTCTAATATGTCCTCCTTTAACAAATTTAACAATACAGACTTCATGAAAATGTTGTTTCTTGATGGTTGTTTTATCTTGTATTTCATCCACTTTTTTGTGGAAGAATCCCTTCTGTTGAAGAAAAGCCGTCTCAATGGACAAGCTATTATTAGAGACATGTTCTTGCTTGAGAATCAAATCCCATATACAGTTCTCAAAGCTTTGATGAGCTTAATTCCTAATCAAAGCATTGAAAGTGAAATAGACACATTCATTGATATTGCCTTGCTCCATAAATCCAGCCAACCCACCCCAAGATCATCAGCAGATAAGGATGAAGGAGGTGAGCCCTGTCACCTCCTCGACCTTCTTCGATCCAAATTCATTGGCAGCGATCATAGAGCTCAAGCCACAATGAACACTAGTAATGGCTATGGCTATTACCCGTTTCGTTCGATCATGGAGCTCAAGGCACAAGGCATCCAGGTGAGTCTAAGCAATTCCAATAATGTGAAAGACATCAACCTCCAAGAGGGCGTTCTTTATGGCTATCTCAACCTTCCTCAGATAACAATCAATGATAACACCAAGACCCTCCTGCTCAACCTCATTGCCTACGAAATGTGCCCCGACAGTCAATCCGACCGTGCAGTTATCACCTACATATGCTTCTTGAATTCTCTAATTGCTGATGACCACCGTGTGACAGATGATGTGAAGGAGCTTCGATCCAAAAAAATTCTCATCAACTTCACTGGTGGTGATCAAGAGGTCGCCCGCCTCTTCAATGACTTGGCCCGAAACTTGATGCCCAACGTCAACATTTATAACACTGTTATGAACCAAATCGACCATTACAGCAAGAACCGAGTCAAAGGGCCGATCTCTAATTTCTTACACACCCATTTCAGAAGCCCGTGGACTATAATCATTTTCATTGCAGGGAAATTAACTGTAGTATCAAGTGTGATTCAGGGAGCGTATTATGTCTCGAAATTCTATAGGTAGTTTTTATGTATTTGCCTCTCTGTTTCATGAGGGAATGTCGGATTTGATTGATTGATTGATTTGCTGGATTCACAAACTCCTTGCAGTGATTTGGTAATCGTGTGATTATCTTCAACCCCCAGTTGATGGTCTTTCTGTCTCTTTAACTAAAATGATCAAAATACTTAATTAGTGAAGTTTTGTTTACAGTAATGATCAATGTTGTTTCTGTACGATTTTTTTTGCAATTTTCTCTCCTAGATACAAATGCATGATATAAATACAATTCTTGTATACTTTTCTCCTTAATTTTGCAGGATTTGTTCGATATCTGACGTCGGACGTATTAGAGATTGCCATGTTAGAAGATAAGATGAGATTAAGTTGGTTTTAGTTATTAGAGATAAAAGATAGATCTGTTAGAGGTTTTAGGTTTGAGTTTGAGTTTGAATAATCTTGTTATTCCCATGAGAGGATTTGGGTCACTTGTATTCCGAGCTGAATTGGATTAGCCATTGTGATCACTGAAGTGAAGTGTGGAACCGGAAACCACACCTTGGAGGGCCAATATGAGAAAAGAAAATTTCTTGGAAGGGTCAATGTGAAAAAATTGTAAGAATTTTTACTAATAATAAGGGGCTTTTTGCAATTTCAGGGGGGCCAGGGCTAGCCAGGGCCATGGCTACCCCTTGTTCAGATTCAGATGAGACCCTCTGCAAGTCTCAGGCTTTCCCTGAAATTGATGGGCCAAACTCCACCATAGGTCCACATGATGATAAGCATCTATTGCTGGGAGAGCCCGTAAGAGACGCAGGGGAGTCGGTCCATACAACATTTCTCATTTTGATACCTTGCTCTCTAAAACATAACTGCCTTTAGATTAAAATATCCACTAGCAACAAAGGCCCGTGCTTAGTCCGGTTCTTATTGTAAAATATATTAAATATTAAATATTATTTAATACACACAGTGAGTACGATAGAGGTCTTGGGTCAAAATTGCATTTTTAAATACATATAAATATATATATATTAATGCATTCATAAGTAAATTAGAATAAGCAAATAGAAAAAATATCTATTGAATTTAGTTTAAAAAAACAGAGAAAGAGATCACATAACTATTGGTCCAAGTTATGTAATCACCCACATAACCATAACAACATTTCAAAAAAGAAAATCAACATCAAACCCAAAAAAGAATCTAAAAAATCATAAAAAAGGAATAAAAAAGAAATAGGTAATTACATTGGAAAATGAGCTCCTCCTTATCTACATATATAATTTAGATTGAAATATTATTCTCGTGTGGCTTTGCGAAACTCAAAACATCAAATTCCCACTCTTAACTCCAGACAAACTCATTATTTGAATCACCTACATAACCAAAACAACATTTCAACAAAGAAATTCAACATCACACTCAGATTTTTCTTATAAAAACATAACAAAGAAATGTGCAATTACATTAGAAAGTGGGCTCCTCCTTATTTACATATAAAACTTAGACTGAAATACTATTCCTGTGTGCGAGGATGAAAATAGCGGTAGCGGCGGGCGTAGCGGCTTGCCGCCAAAACGCTACGTAGCGGGCGATACATAGCGTAGCGGCACTACGTAGCGGCGTAGCGGTGCGATTTGGAAAAATCGTCAAAAAAATATGAAAAAATTCTAGAAAATCTAGAATATTGGAAAATGAGAGAAAATGTATTTTTTTTGCAAAAGTAACTAAGGTAAGGGGGCGTAGCGGTCCCCTCACTATATGAGGTCCTGTATCGCTGTATCAATAGAAAATAATAGTAATGATCATTTTTTTCACATGTGTTCATGTTGCTTGGTTATGTTAACTTAGAAACTAATGAAAAGCTCAGAAAAGAAAAAACTATGTCATGAAATCAAGACTTAAGAGTACCTAGAGAAAAAAATACATCTACCAAAAGGGGTGTCTAATAGGATGTACTTAGAGAACTCTCTGTATCGACTGTAATTCGGCAAGATCATGTGCTTTTTGGTGTTCTTTTAAACATAAAAGGGTAGAAGAGTTGTATAAAAATGTTATTTGAAAAGAAGAAGAAAAGAAATGAGTCTTATTATGCATTTTAAAAAAAATTGAAAAGTAGGAATTTTTCTCACCCCGTAGCGGCCCATAGCGGGCTTGTGGCGGCCGTAGTGGCCCCGTAGCGGACGTAGCGGCCGCTACGGGTGCGGCAGCCGATAAATCGGCCGTAGCGTAGTGGTGGCGGCCGCTACGGCCGATATAGCAGCCGCTACGCTATTTTCATCCATGCTTGTGTGGCTTTGCAACTGTAATAAAATAATTCTATTTGTTGACAATTTCTTATAATAATAAGTCAGTGGTTGCCTCCATAGCGTTTGGAATTTCCTATCTAACATGTGAAATCTTTAATTAAAAAAACCCAACTTTGTGAATTATCAATTTTAACTTACACAATTACTCAAACTCCAATTCTTAGAATGGAATGTGTGCTTGAGAATTTATGAATTCACCTGTCAAATGGTAAAGAGTATAAACCATCATCTTTGATGAAATTGTAGAAAACAATAGATCATCAATTCAATGGCAAAGATGATGTGGATCATTAAAGTGATGACAAATAAGCCTCGCCTTAGTCATTTATAATAATGAGAGAGACTCAAGTCATTGTCTAAGTGACAAAAAGAAGTGGAATACTAATCAAATTATGAAAAACCTTAAAATCCTTGATCCGGTAGTAAAACAAATGTAGATGATCTATCCAATATTAAAATATGGGATATTTTTTTAATTATTAATGGAAAGATAGATTTTACATAAAGAAACATATAATTTATTATTATCAATTGAATTAATAGCATTTATAAAATGACATAAAGGGGTCTAATCTAAGTTAGTTATAATGTCATTAGTGGGGCCTCTAAAATATTAAGCTACTCTTAATTTATAGCAAGTTGTGGTTATCAAACATCCACACAAAAAAATTTATATGTATATAAATCAAATGGTGGGCCCTAAGCATAGGACCCAAAAAATAGGCAAACCCAATAAAAGTGATATAATTAGACCAATCTAGGTAATAAATGATCAAACCCACACAAAACAAACTAAAATGTAATAATAAAAGCACAGTAAAATGACAGCAAACAAATTTAATAATCACATTCCTAATAAGTCAAAGGGTCTAATTTAGGTTTATTGAAGGCTAAGGGGCCTTTTTCTAAATTGAAGAAACTCAAGGGAAGGGAAGTGAATTAATAGAACTCTAAGTTCTGTAACATAAGTGAGGTCCGCACTTTCCCATACACCCCCAGGTCAAAACGAGGTCCACACTTTTCTATACAACCCCAGGTCATTCAATTCCCACACTCACCTCTTCCTGTCAACGTAGGTTCTAAAGCAGAACCTCTTCCAAAACGCTACGCAAGTTCCTTGCCTGATGTAGCAAGGGTGCTAGGATAGTGGTTAGATCCACAACTTGAATGGTCATGCTCAACAAAATTAGCAAGGATCATTCCACCATTATAACCATATCCTTAGACATACTGGTGTGGCCCATCATACCCCATGTAGGGCCCATGTAAGATGTGACCTATATTTAGGCAAATAGGCCAGAGTCTAGATCGCAAGCATGTCCATGGCCTCTGAGGCGCAGCCTGAGCCACATGAATCAATGTGGCACCCATGTTTGTGAAAAGGTGGTGCTCCATTGCATGGCTCAGAGTTCATCCCATCCATTCATCAGGTGGGTCCCACAAAGCTGAGAAGTTCTTAAACGGTCAATCTTCTTATATCCTCAACACCCTGTGTGCACACATGTCTTGAGGTCCAAGCAACCCATGAAAAATTATCTGAATTGAAGTAGCTTGATTATGATCTTTATCTAGTAGGTCCCACTTCAAAGTGTGTATTGGTCAAGTCCTATGTAATGGGTCCCGGATTTTGTTTTTGTGCTCTATTTAGATGATAATGTTTGCTACTATTAAGATAGATTTTAGGAATTCAAAGAGATATTATAGGGCTTAGAGAGAAAATTTTGGAGATTCAAAATGCATATACAAGTATTCCATGTATTAGTGAGGAGGGATCTTGGATAAACCTCAAAGCATGCATTTTTTTTTTTTTTTTTTATTTTTTCTTTGAAAGAGAAACTTTTTAGGAATGACATGGCACCCTCCGCACCTTCCCTTTTGCTTTAATATATATAAAGAGATGGCCCAATCCAAAGTCACTAACGAATGCTTTTCACTTTTCCTTTTACTTTTTGAGTTTTTATTTGTCTCCCTGCAAGTGAACGTGCAGCAACAACTCTGTTCCACTTGCATTGCATTGCTTTCTGTGAGTATTGAGAATGGCTGCTAGAACAAGTGAGGATGTAATAATTGCCTCACAAGATGAAACTGAAAATGTGGAGTGTTTGTTCTAGATAATTGAGCGGCAAGACCCACCAAAAATTTCCAAGCCTCCGATACAGAAGGTGGCCCAAACACTGCACGAAATTGAATTGAACCAAACATGATTTGATCCCCGTGTGGTGTCATTGGGCACTTCACACCATGGCAAAGCTCGTCTTATGCAGATGGAGCCTTACAAGGAAATTGCAGCTCGCTGGTTCGTCTCCCTTGCCACAGGTAATAATTATGCAGATGCAGTTATTACTAAAGAGGAGTCAAACAATGTCTACAACAAGTTTATTAATGCAAAGGTGAGAACGGGCGTGTTGTCGTCTCCCAGAGATTGCTACGCTGATGACTTCATGGACAGATACAGTCAAGCAGACTTGATGGGTATGATGTTCTTCTTAGATGGTTACTTCATCTTGCATTTCATCCACCTTCTTGTAGAAGGACCCCATGATCTGGAAATGATTAGCCTTTCTCAACCAACCACTTATTTTAAGGGACCTGTTATTACTTGAGAATCAAATCCCATATTCAATTCTCTAATCTTTGATGAGCTTTATCCCTAGAGGAAAAGAAAAAAAAAAAAAACCACCTCAAGCAATTGTCATGATGAAATAAAGGATTTCATAGATAACATTGTTCTCCCTCAACTTGAAACCCCCTACTCTTGGAGACAAGATATAGTTAATTTCTTGACAGGGAGTTTTCTGGTTACTCTAAAAATAAAAACCTTGAAGCAGGTAATGTGGAAGACAAAGGACCCCTTCACCTCCTCGACTTTCTTGGAACCAAACTTATTGGCAAGGGTGCCTCCAAGTTTGGTGGTTCCAGTTCCACTTCCTCTCCCTGTGCAAGTGTATATTGGCATTGATATTTTAATTTAAAGATGATCTCTGCACAAGACACCTGTGATCCAATGTTAAGCCATGATCGCACAGCCTTTGATCAACTAACTCAATAGACTTCAGTTAAATCCATAGATCTTTGTTTAATCTAATTGAATTGTTAGGATTTCCTAAGACGAGCATTCTATTGAAGGTTCAAAATTGAAGGATAGGATTTGAAGATGTACAAGGAGCCATCAATCAAATAAGCTGTCCAGTGATGGGAAACATTTACTCACCCTTCTCACCAAAAACTAAAATCTTAGTAATATCCCTTCTGCAGCAGTAAGGGAACAGGGACTATTAATTTGGTTTATACTTATTTTATTTTATTTTAATTTTAACACAAATCAACGAATGTCACCTCTTTTTCCCATAAATCAACCATACATAACCTTTTTTTTTTCAATTTAAATAATTTCTTGTTGCCCTTAGCCTTGCCGACCCATTCAATGAGTCACATAGGTGATTGCATAAATATTAACAAAAGGCGATTTAATGGTTCTCAAATTCCTCTCTCCCTTCTATACCTCAACAGAGAGTTCCTTGTCTGTAGGGAACAGGGGTGCCCATGGTCCGGCCTAAACTTGTCCAAATGCCAGCCCCTTTCTCAGTAAAGCCAAGCTAATTATAAAAATTTACTAATTTAGTACGCACCGTCTTTTCCTCTATGCATATGGGGCCCATGGGACTTAATCTTGAATAGGCCCGGGTCTGGCCCATTCCACTATTGGGCTATAAAATTAGGTTAGATCATCAACATCTAACCCACGGGTCTGTAAACATAGCCCGATGCGGGCTGGGCTTAAAAAGGGATATTCTAGTCTGTAAGCACCCGTGACCGCGAGGACTTCCGCACAGCAAGTGTTCTGCGAGACCTTTGAGGGGAGGGAACTGCTTCAATTCTTAACTTGCTTCTTTGGGAGATGCATCTTTACCTTCCTTTAATTTTATTCATACCTTGTCCTCACAACAGAACTCTGTGTGTATGTATATAGATAGATAGACAGATAGGTAGGTAGAATGATGGATAGATATCCAAGCGAAACCCTCAATTTTTTCCTTGATCAGACTCGTTGATTGTTCACGCGCGCACCTGAAAAATCCTGTGTATATAAATATATACATGTGTTCCTTGAGTTGTAGTGAAGTCGGTGCAACTCCTTACAGTTAAATTAAGTAGATTAGTACATTAATTGCTGCTTCCTGTGAATATTGAGCATGGCTGCTGCAGAGTGGAACATCGACGTAAATGAGGAGGAACCTCAAAATAGCGGGTGGTTGATTGAGATATTTAACGAGCAAGAACCACAAAGCGGACGCAAGCCTCGGATACAGAAGGTGGCCGAAACACTACGTCTGATTGAATCAAACAAAACATGCTTCAATCCCTGGTTGGTGTCCTTCGGCCCTTACCACCATGGCGAGGATCATCTTAAGCCGATGGAGCGTTACAAGAAAGTCGCAGCTGGCTGGTTTCTCTCAATTGCAACAGGTAACAATAGGGCAAATGCTATCATGACTGAGAAGGTGGTAAACAACGTCTACGACAAGTTTGTTGCAGAGGTGACAAGAGAGTCGTCTCCTAGAGACTACTATGCTAATACGTTCATGGAAGAATACAACCAAGAAAAGTTCATGAAGATGATGTTTCTAGATGGTTGCTTTATCTTGTATTTCATCCACCTTTTTGTGGAAAGACCCCATGGTGAGCGTCTGTTGGAGAGGAGCCATCTTAACGGACAGGCTATTCTTAGGGACATGTTCTTGCTTGAGAACCAAATTCCATATACAGTTCTCAAAGCTTTGATGAGCTTAGTTCCTAATCAAAGCATTGAAAGTGAAACTAGTAATGTAATCGAGAAATTCATCGATATGGTCTTGTGCCATAGAGATGATTTGAGGTCCAAATCATCAAGAGATGAGGAGAAAGAAGGTGAGCCCATGCACCTCCTCGACCTCATTCGATCCAAACTCATTGGCGGCAGTGGCCAAATCAAGAGCACAGACCGAGCCACCCGCTATCGCTATTACCCATTTCGTTCCATCATGGAGCTCAAAGCAGAGGGTATACAGGTGAGCGTAAGCGGTTCCAGTAATTTGAAAGACATCAAGTTCAAAGAGGGTGTTCTTTATGGCTATCTCCAGCTTCCTCAATTAACAATCGATGATAACACCAAGACCAGCCTGCTCAACCTCATCGCCTACGAAATGTGCCCGGATGGCCAATCTGACCGCGCGGTCATCACCTACATATGCTTCTTGAACTCTCTAATTGCTGATGACCACCGTGTGACAGAGGATGTGAAGGAGCTTCGATCCAAAAGAATTCTGATTAACTTCACTGGTAGTGATCAAGAGGTCGCTCGCCTCTTCAATGACTTGGCCAGAAACTTGATGCCCAACATCAACATTTATAACAATGTTATGACACAAATCGAAGATTACAGTAAGAACCGAGTCAAAGGGCCGATTGCTAATTTCTTACACACCCATTTCAGAAGCCCGTGGACTATAATCATTTTCATCGCAGGGAAATTAACAGTAGTATCAAGTGTGATTCAGGGATTGTATTATGTCTGGAGGTTCTACAAGTAGTTTTTGTAATTGCCACTGTTTGATGAGAAATGTCGGATTTGATTGATTTGTGTATCTGGGAATAAAGTGTAATAAAGATTGTTGGATTCACAAACTCCTTGTAGTAGTTTGATATTGGTGTGATTATCTTCCACGCCCAGTTGATGGTCTCTCTCTCCGAATGGGATCTGCGCACAATCCTTAAACTGCACACGATCCTCACAAGATCCGCGAACCATCCGATCACAGATCCTAAGCTTACAGGTGGTGGTTATGTTGGTCATGAAAGTTGGGAACTTGAGATTGCTTTACCACATGGATAATATTTGTTTATTTATTTTTGAATTTTCCGTGATCAAAGAAAAAGCCTGCACACGTAGAAAGACAGCTTGCTCAAGTGGAAAAGTAGCCCGCACAGATGTAGTAATGTCGGGTAAAGATAACACTTATCACTATAACTGGACCTATGGGTTTTTTATTAAATTTTTTTTACATCATGTTCTAGGATTTGTTTTGTTTAACTCAGAACTGAAATCTTAGGATTTCATAAGAAAAGGCATTTCTATTGAAGGTTCAAAATTAAAGGATAGGATGTGAAGACTTACAAGGAGCCATCAAATAAGCTATCCATTAATTTGAAACAGTAACTAACCCTTTTTGCTGATAAGTAATCTTAGTAATACAGTGGACCCCTTTTTTAAGTCATCATCTTTACACCCTTAATTCTTTCATTAATACCCTGCAGTAGAATAAATTTCATCACTGGGAAGCAAAAGGGGGCTATTAATTTCCTTTATGACTTTTTTTTTCCATAAATCAACCAAAAAATCACAAAACCTGATTTTCTTTTTATCAATTTAAATAATTTGTTGTTGCAGTTGTCCCTGCGGACCCCTTTCATGAGTAACATATGTGGTTGCATAAATAGTAACAAAAGGCTTGTAGAGAATGCTCAGTTGGTTCAACTTCCCAAGGTTTACTCCATGGGTAGCCTTCCTATGTAAGCAGTCTTCCTTCCTAACAGGTGCATTAGTTCATGTGATCGATCTTCCATGGCTGGGGCTTCCTACCATAGAAATGCAAGTGCGGTACAAGTAGCGAGAGTTCCTTATATGCGCAAGGAACAGGGGAGTCCATCGTCCGGCCTAAGCTCCTACCATAGAAATTGAGATCCGCATGCAACCCTGTATTTCCTGCCTTTGCATTTGGATCCAAAACTGACTGGCGCCATATCATTAAAGATGTATTTTAGAAGTCTACCGAGCTTGGATTGTATCCCTGTTTTTCTATAACTTGGATGAAAATTTTTAATATAGAATCACATTTAATATGCTTAGTTTTCTAAAAAAACATTTTGAACATTGATACTAAATATTTTCACAAAATAAGCCTCAAGAGACAAACACCCCCCCCCCCCCCCCCCCCCCTCCCCCCACTGTAAAATCATATAAAACACAATAACCTTTAACATTTGTATATGAAAAGAAATAACCTACTATCTACTTCACAAAACAGACAAATTTCCGGAAAAAAAAAACCATATTATACCTGATTAATTATTATTTATATCCGAATTTTTGGATTTTTTTTTTTAAATTTGTCAAATGACTAACTATGCCTTCAACAAATACAGTAGGTACTTTACTTGGAAATAAAAGTAAAAGATCATTCCATCAATAGATTACAGAAAAGTAAACATCCTTTCCACTTAACTCACACCACCCTCCCAATTCGTAGGAAAATGGGATACCTTACCACCTTTGGGCTCTCTTTATCTTCTCCCCACGCATTCTCAAACTCCTCAATTAATTCATCACCCAAAAGCTCAACCCCTTTCTCTTTAGCTGTTTGATATGCAGAGGATGACCTTAAGTACGTCAAATATGCATCCAAATTCATTAACTTCTTCTCTTCAAACTCAAATGGTCCGGTGTGGTCAGTCCCTTCTACGGGTTCAAATGGAAAATCAATGCTCCTATACTCCTGTTCCACCAGCCGGCGAGCCGGGTCCCAGAAAGGCGCCGATTTCGCATAATAACCATTGAAGACAGCATCGATGGATTCGTCTATTCGAGGGTTGATGTAGCACCATAAGGCCAGCACGCCGTTGGGTCGACGGAGAATCCATTTCACTTGTTCGAAGAAGGCTGGATGATCAAACCAGTGAAAGGCTTGGGCAACAGTGACCAAGTCGACTGTTCCTTGTGGTGCAATGTTGTGTTCGAGTTCTGGAATAGACATGGTTGGAGGGGTGTGTTGGTAGCGAATGTTGGGAAGCTTGGATGCAAAAGATATCTGTTTCATGCTTGTATCTGTTGCTACCACATTTTTGTAAATTCCTGCAAGCTGAAGTGGAGAGTGAGATTAGGTAACTAGAGCATTTACTGTGTAAGGGAAACCAACAATATAAACTCTGTTTCTTTTTCAAATATGTGATTAAGACTAATCATTGGGCTTTCATGATCTTCACCATGTGAGTGTTGTTGTTGATCTGGACCGTCGAATGGGGTGCCTGATCTTCGATGTTGGGTTACCAAATTTGGATTGTTCGAATCGTTTTAGATTATCCAAACTATTTAGGAAGTTGGTGTAAAATTTCAAGACTGGATTCTTTGGTACATAATTCTCAAATTGGATTCAAGGTGTCAATAGGCTGGGCATGCTGTTGAGAGTTGTCCCAAGTCCTAGCCAATAACATAAAGACCCTAAGCCCAACCCTAGAGACCCGAATCTCATTGTATGGTCAATATTTTGAAACTATAGCTGGAATAAGCTGGCCCCTATTTCAATTTCTCTAGTCCTAGTTTTACATGGATTTTTCTAGGCCCTTAGACCAGGGACTCCACCATGAACCAGCGTTAAAAAAGGACTAAACTCTAATGCAACCCAGCTCATCGAGATTAGAGATCTAGGTCAAGAGTTGGTGAGTTTTTTTTTTTTGGTAAATATATGTAGTTGGTGAGTTGACACCACGTCACCTCCCTCCTTTTTCTCCTCGTTCCAAATTAGGATACGGTTTGCAAGGCAGGCATGGGTCCATCGAAGGTTGAGGTAGATGTTGTCTCAGGGTTGTTGTTGTAGGTAAAAGATTATGATCTCAGGAGGCCCCTAGTGTCTCATGAAGAGTTTTGACTTGGCTGCTGGAGCAACAAAATGGATTTGAAAGGATTTTGACATATCAAGGGGAATGATCATGGGTCATTTACAATTATTAAGGGAATCTTTTATCTTAAATCATTGCCCCGGAGGGGTCGGTGGCGTTGGATCTAACATTCTAACCTAAAAATGAGAGAGAGAGAGAGAGAGTAGTACCGTAACAGCTGCCTGGCCACTGCCCGTGCCCACATCCCAAGTGAGTTGATGGTTGGGCGTCTTGGATGAGATGAAGTGGAAAAGCTCGGTCGGATAACCAGGCCGAGTTTCTGCATACAACTTCGCCTGCGTATGGAATAGATCTGCCATAATCTCTCTGTGTATATATTTGTTATAGACAACTGAAAAAGGATGGGAACTCCTGTTATTTGGGTCTCTTTATATAGATAGATAATAATAGATAGAGGGGAAGGAACAAGGAAGAAGGGAAGGAAGAAATCAATTGAATGACTATCGTGCTGACCTCATCCAGAAAGGGTTGTTTTTTTCCTTTTATACAATGCATCTCGATTGCCTTTTTTTTTTTAGAGAGAATCGTCTTTGACTGACTTTCTTCGTTACTTGAGATGAAGAAGCATCGTGGTGTGGAACCCTCCCAACCCATCGTGGAGAGGAACTGCTTCTGGCGATAACCACCCTCCCTAATTTTTCTTTTTCGCTTCCTCTCTGGGAAACAGGGCTTGGACATACCTTAGCCCAGCCCGCCCTGACCTGAGCCATGAACATGCCTAGTTGTTTGCCTCTTTCACATTTGATAGGAAATTGAGATTTGTATGTATAAATGCTACTTATAGAAATGTTACATATGCAAAATGCATTTATGTTTGTCAAAGGAAGGACGGTCGAAGAAGTCAAAGTGAAATGGAAATAATAGGGGTATTGAGAAAATCCATACTATTTTAGCATTTAATTTACTAGGGTGACAACTATGTGTTGTTTGTGATAGCAAAATAATCTTTAAAAAATATCTGATGTTGCAAAAGCCTTCTAAAACGACAAGAATTCTGTTCTATTTTTGTAAAATTAGATTCCTGTTTATGAAATTGTATACTATAAAAAGACTTCTGTTATTCCAAAGCCACTTGATCCTTTCTTCGTCAAAGAAGGCGTCGTGTTTTATTTTTGCCTATAGCCTTTTCTGCTGTCACTGTTTAGTAATTGGACATTTTTCTAGTAACATCAGAATTTGAATTTTTTTAGAATGTCAAGCACATGTCTCTTAGCTTTGTGAAATTTCATCCCTTCTTCTTTTTCATTTTAATGGAATCAGTTGATTTTGGTATAGTGAGTGGAAGGAGATGGATTAAATGTAATTAGGTTTCTTGATTTGCGTAGAAAGACAACCCTGAACTCTGTCCGCATGAAAAGTGGGCCAAGTTTGTATGGTTCAGGGTTTGTAGCCACCAATGTTACATTCCAATGGAAAGAAGATCTTGTAGCCATCGACATACTTTTTTTTTAAAAATTTCCGGAAAGGTATGCAACTTTTTCTAGGATTGTGTCATTAAAAAATCTCAGGGTTTTGACATATTAGTCCTCTTTAAATCCAATTTATCTAATTTCATAACTGATATGCAGAAAATGTCACCAGGGTAGTTTGACACTGGTCAATAATTTTTTAAAGCCCTTTTGCTATAAATCCCATGATATCATGGGAATAGTGTATTTCACAAAAACTGATAAATCCCATGATGTCATGGCTTTCGTACAATATCTTAGATTAGAAAATTTTCAAAATATAAGAACGTAAGAAATGATGGTCAAATATGTATTTACTTTTCACAAATTATCATTTTCCGTGTAAAAAATGAGTTCTTTGGCTGGTTGCAAAAAGTGTATGATACAGAAAATGATAAATCCCACAATATTATTGGACTGTCCTATGATGTTGTGAATTCTATGCAACATTTAGGAAAATATTTTATTGAATGATAGAACATGATAAGTGGTGATCAGAAGTGTATTTACTTTTTTACAAAATGTCATTATTTGTGTTCTACAAAAAATGAATTCGCATGCTGGTGGCAAAAAGTACATGATACAAAAACTAATAAATCACAGGATATCATGAGACTATCAAATTTTATCATGGGATATGATGCAAAAGAGTTTTTAAAAAAAGTGTTGACCAGAATCAAATGGCTCTAGTGACATAATCTTAATTTATATAATGAAATTGGCAAAAGAAAGTTTAAGGAGGACAAATATGTCAAAACCCCCATTTACTTTAATAGGGTGAAGAGTGAGTAATAGGGGTACACAAAAAATCCATCGATTCGTAAAACTGATCCGATCCGTTGATTTTTAACCGATCCAAAGGTAAATTGATTGATGACAGATTGAAAACCTTGTAATCCGTTAGCAATAGATCGATGACGGATTTCACACTTAGTCCGTGGATTCAATCCGATCCGATCCGTTGACATTAAATATAAATAAAAAAAATTAAGGGGTCTAATTATAAAATAATTAAAAAAATTAAGAGGTCTAATTATAAAATAAGAAAAAAAAATTTATGGGGTCAAATATGAAATTTTTTATAATATGTTTGATATCTTTCTCTTAACATTAGATTGAACGGATTAATCTGATCCGATCCGGTCGGTTTTTAACATCCACGAATTGGTGATGAATTCCAAATCTATCAATCCGTAGGTAACGGATTATTTGGTTGGCCCCTTGTACAACTTCACATCCTGTCCTTCACTTTTAAACCTCAAATAATAAATGGTTATCAGAGGATCTAAGGATTTCAATTCGAGTTAAAACAAACAAGTCATAGAAAAAGGGAGTAAAGAGATTAAAATAGGTCTCATGACAATTGAAAGAAGAAAAGAAAGGAAATATCACGCAATATTCAATCCCATTTACCGAACATTAGATAATCATACTTATATCACTTACGAGGGGTTGGAGAAATCCATAGCAACCTTTATTAACCACATATACAGGTTGACCAAACCCAACATGGGGCTGGTGAATCCAGCAATCTTATTACCGACATATGCATATCAATCAAACCCAACATTCCTTATTAAACACAAGAGGCCAAATACATAACCACTGTAATTAAACAAACACACAGGACAAATCACTCTTTAGCAGAAAAATAAATCAAAGCCATATGAGAGATGTATGAACCTGATCAATTAATCTTCACCTTTATAGTAACTCCCAGCAGTATAGATGGTCTGAATCAGAGTTAATACTAAAGCGACAATGCCGGCAATTAGAGTGATCACATTCCAAGGGCTAGTGAAATGGGTGTGCACGAATCGGGTAGTCCACGCCTTGACAGGATTCTTACTGTGTGTTTCAATATCTTTCATGACCTTGGTGTAAGTACGGTAGTTAGCCGTCAAGTTATTAGCCAACTCGTTGAAGAGTTTAGCGACCTCTTCGTCGCTGCCTAGACGGTTAAGCAGTATGTTCTTGGACCGAAGCTCCTTCACATCCTCAACATGATCAATTAGAGAATCTAAGAAGCATATGTAGGAGGTAACTTCACGGTTAGGGTGGCCGTTTGGGCACATTTCATAGGCAATGAGGTTGAGAAGGCGAGTCTTGGTCGCATCATCGACCAGCAACTGAGGAAGCTCTAGATGGGCGTGAATTCTGCCGCTTTGGAAATGAATATCTTTCAAGTGTCTGGATTTGCTTCTTTTGACCTTGATCCCTGCTGTTTTGAGCTCCATGATCGAACGAAAAAAGTAATGGCAATAACCAGATGCAGAGGAGGAATTGCCTACCTTGGTACCGTTGTCGTCAGCACCCTTTTTGTCGTCCTCGCCAATAAGCTTGGATCGAAGTAAGTCGAGGAGGTGACAGGGCTCGCTCTCTCCCACTTTATGTGATAAGTTTGATTTCGGAGCTCCATCACCTGTATAACCTTTGATTTTACCAGACAATTCCTTCATGAAATCCCTTATTTTGTAGCAAAGTTTCTATGGATGGGGGGATTCATGTACAGAGAGAAAGACCGTGTCGATGAATTTCTCGATATCAATACTGTCATTGCTTTGACTACTCAAGCTTTCGCCTTCGTGTTCATTCTTCTTAGTCATTAGTTTCATCAATGCTTTGGGAATTGTGTATGGGATTTGATTCTCGAGCAAGAACATATCCCTCAAAACAAGTGGTTGATCAAGATGGCTATTCTGTCACCCGTTTAAAACAAGATGTATGAAATGCAAGATAAAGCAGCCATCTAAAAACATCATCTGCATGAAGTCTTCTTCGCCAATGTCGTCCTGATGATCAGCGTAGTAGCCTTTGAGAGAGGACTCTCTTGTAACCTCTGCAACAAACTTGTGGTAGACGACATTTGCCTCCTAAACGGATTTGTTACCCCCTGAGTGAGAGAAGAACCAGCGGGCTGCAACTTCCTTGTAGCTCTCCATCGCCTATAAACGATCATCATCTTTCTTCTTATGGTGGTTTGGGCGCAAGGACACCGCGAAGGGATCATCTTTCTTCTTATGGTGGTAAGGGCCCAAGGACACCACCAAGGGATCGAAGCAGGATTTGTTGGATTCGATCTCGCGTAGGGTTCTGGCTGCTCTCTGTATCAGAGGTTTGGGTCTGATAACAAATCACTCCAGTTCAAATTGCTACCAACATCGCCCCACCCGGGGTCCCCATGGATGCAATTACATCCCATTCAAGTGGCCAGCTCCCCATGGATGCAATTACATCTCAAACGTGCTCTCTATGGCCTCAAACAGGCACCGCAGGCTTGGTTTGATCATTTTAGCATCTTTTTACTTCACCATGAATTTATTTGCAGTACATCAGATCCTTCCTTATTTGTGTGTCGGGCACCGGATGGTCTTCTTATTCTCTGCTAATATGTGGATGATATAATCTTGACGGTGGATAACATTGCCTTCCTACACTCGTTTCTTGACATCTTAAGCACTGAATTCCGCATGAAGGATCTTGGGCCATTGCATTATTTTCTTGGCATTGAAGCTCATACCGGCCGCACTGGTCTCTATCTTACTCAATCCAAGTATGCCAAGGATTTATTGTGTCGCATCGGGATGGATGCCTGCAAAAGCATTGGTACCTCTATGGCTGTTCGAACTAAACTTCTTCTCAAAAATCAAGATGCTCTTTATCCTGACCCATCTCATTATCGCAGTATTGTGGGTGCCCTTCAGTACCTTACTTTAACTAGGCCTGACTTGGCCTTCTCTGTCAATTCCGCATGTCAATTTTTGCAGAATCCTACTATGGGTCAGTTTCAAGCGGTCAAAAGAATTTTGCGATATGTGCGGGATACTCTCCATTTTGGTATTCGGATCCTATCCAATAGTTCACTTGATCTATATGGGTTTTCAGATGTTGATTGGGTGGGTTATTCTTTGACCTGCCACTTCACCACTGGTTATTGTATTTTTCTGGGCGTAAATTTCTTGGAGTGCCAAGAAGCAACCCACAGTAGCACGTTCTAGCACGGAATCTGAATATCGCGTCATGGCATCCACTACTGCAGAGCTTATTTGGACTACTTTTCTTCTCAAAGACATTGGAATTCCGTTTCCTCGCCCTCTTACTTTGTTTTGTGATAATATTAGTGCCTTGTATATGACTGTTAATCCAGTTTTTCATGCCAGGACTAAATATATAGAGGTGGACTACCATTTTGTTCGGGAAAAAGTGGCTCTCGACACTTTGATCATGAGGATTGTATCTTCTTCACAACAACTCGCTGACATCTTTACTAAACCTCTAGCACGTGATGCCTTTCAAAACCTCTGTGACAAACTTGGTCTGTGCCATGCACCCCAGTCCAGTTGGAGGGAGGGTATTGAAGAAGAGGTCCATGAGAAAAAGGGTCCAACAAAGATTCAGTCCATCAAAGCTCAAGCCCAAGAAACATTGGATCCATCACTTATCCAGTTTACCAAGTTTCAACAAACTCAGTCAAACGATGATCTCAACAACTGCAACATTTAGGGACAATTTTCAAGCAACATTTCAAATTCAAAATAAACCACAATTGTCAT
The DNA here is from genome assembly GCA_029852735.1 of Persea americana. Taxonomy (NCBI): domain Eukaryota; kingdom Viridiplantae; phylum Streptophyta; class Magnoliopsida; order Laurales; family Lauraceae; genus Persea; species Persea americana. The sequence goes on from CM056810.1 coordinate 92,991,112, forward strand.
GAAGAGAGACAGCATTCAATTTCAGAAACTACAACTCACGTTTATACTTCCCCCTCCATTATCTTAATCAACCATTCATCACAAATTCGAGGGAACATTCTCAGTACTATAGGAAAGCAAGGTAATGTATGTGTAATAGAGTTGCACTACGTTCAGCTGCAGAAAGTAAAATATAAGGCCCGTATGAAGAATAGGTAAGGAGAGAAGTGTCCCTTTATGGAAAGGAAATTCAAAGGAAAAGGGGAGAGGTGGAAAGGGTAGAAGGTTTTGGATAGGGGCATCTCTCGGCTATTTATTATTTAATAGACACAGTTCTGTTAACAGAGAGCAAAAGGAGATGCGTTTGGCACATAATTTTGTGAATCGCGTATAGTGGTGTAGTCCTCACACAGATTAGCTTCATTTCTTGTGGAAAAGAAAAAGCTTATTTATTTATTTATTTATTTTTATTTTCTCGGATTTGAGTTTTCTTTGAACTAGTACAGTAAAACTCCATCACAAGACGTTTTGTTACGACTGTTTATACACAATCAAATAGCAAAATAACAAGACTATGAACCAAAAGAACAAAAAAAAATGCAAAATAACAACAGTACTAGAACATGGGCTTTTGATTAAGATAATGCAGGCCTTCTCAATTGATCCGCTGCGGCTCTCCCATATATGACAGTGTTTGACGTGTGATCAGATACTTCGGTTTTTTTTTTTTACTAAAAGGTGAGCCCCTCTCAGCATTGTTGGCTAATGGCTATGCAATCAAATTCAAGGCTAAAAAAGTAAAGCGAGGGGAAGGGTCAAGTAAAGACACAAAAAAATAAAAAAATAAGCAAAAAAAGAAAAGAAGAAAGTGATGACCCTTTTTCATTTAGTACATTGAGAATGTAGTAGGTTTTTTTTTAATGATTTTTTGTCATTTAGTGTCATGAAAAAAGTAACTTTTTGACTTTTCTTTTTTGTGAAAAGCAGAGATATTTTTTGAAATATGGTACACTTTAATTTAACCCATTTTCTTTTATTTCTTTTATTGCCTCTTGAAATAACAATTCACCTCACTTCACTAGTAAAATAAATTTACCAAACAGGCAGCCTCTACTAGGGCCTAAAAATTTAAAATCAAATCCCTTAAAATAAATACCAGCCTCTTGTACGGACTCACACCAAGTATCACTTTGATAGATAGGCTTATCATCAACTTGATCATGTATAATATACATGATTAGTCTTGCTGTGAGCCTGAAAGATATTGGAGCGAAAATTCTTCATATCCTGTATAAGAGAGGTATTTATTACAAAAGAAATTTGTAATGTTTTTTTCATGTATTATACATTATCAGTCTTAAATATAGTGGGTCTAAAACGTGTCACAGTGAAAATCTTCAATACTCAATGCAAGATAAAGGCATTTATCAGGAGCAGTTCAAAATTTAAATAAGGCTTCACCTAAAACGGACGAATTTAGCCTATGATATGCATGGTCTCTCAATAGAAATGCAATATGAGGAAAATGGATTTTTGCTTTTGTAAAATACCCATTGTTCTTTCTAAATCGATTAAATGTCTTGTGATGTTAACGACATTGCACAAGGATGTGTCTTTTCTAAAAGAAGTTGTTAATATCCAATTGGCCTTCAAGGTTAGGTCATACATCATTAAGAGAACGCTCCTTATCAAAGTGGCCATTTTGTATTAGATACATAAACACAATTGTCATTTTCACCCTAGAGGTACTTATCATGCATGGTTCCTTTGAGAAGTAAAAATTTAAGCCCTTGTAGGGCCGAGTACCGACCCATTTGGATGCATGCAAATCATGGGAGGAAAGTGAGATGGAAGTTTCCATTGTGAATTAACTTTTGAGATAAGTTGTCTAAAGGGATTATCAAGATTATTAATTTAGGAGCCTTCCAATTTAATAGTTTCTTAAGTTAATTTTTCAAAAAAAATTGTTCTAATAGTGTAGCCCTTTTGATATTCTCCTCGTCCCATGATTTGGCATCAGGTCCAATTTTATACTCATTGGACATTTGTTTACCATTGAATTGAATATCAATAAAGCCTACAGTTAAGATGAAATTAAAATTGAAGGCTACTCAATTAATAGCTAGGATCATTTGATGAGGTTGATTTTCTGACTATTTCTTGTCCATTTCAATTTACCTCCAATTAAATAACATATATTTAAATAGGCCCCACAAGCTAAACTGCTATGAGCAATATGCAGTTTGCTTGCTGGATAACATTCTCCTTTATTATAATATTACAAATATAAAATATATTTTTATGTGGATGAGTATTCATATCATAATCACCTCAACGGTTTTTATGGGCAGTCCAGTTGCAGCTGTGTCTCGGTCTTAGAAAATGATGTCTTCTAGAATCATTAAATTGTGGGACAGAGTCAAAGTGGGCTAAGGTGGGCCAAGGTTTTATGACTGCAGGTTTTATACTGTGATTTATAACATTATTATTGTTTTGTGACCTTAGATAAATCCTTCTCCGACATGCATTAATGTGTGTGTGCATATTTAGGGTGAAGTATCAAAGGCTTGCATTGCTTGAGATATTATGCACAAAAGACATAATTCTTTTGAACAAAAAGGAGAAAGTAGAAGGAATTATGGGAAAAGTAGAAGCTAGGCATACAGGGAAAAATTGCCAAGTTTCATGTCGTAGTTAGTGGGATCCTTGCGTGCAAAAGCATCAAAGAATACGAGGAAATGCCATCAAGTCCAGCAATGGGTAATGTCTTTAGTGAGGAACCCTCTCTGATTTTTCTCTCTTACGATGAAATTCCATATTTGGGTGAAGAAAGAAAAAGTGAGAGGATTTGCTGAATTCTCCCAACCCATCAAAAATCCACTTTTTCACTAATGTCTCGTTCTCCACCTCCTCCCATCAAATTTGGCACCTCCTCTCATTGAATTTTGCAAATCCACAGAGGCAAAGAAGTGCCTGAGTTAGTAAGAATTACTCGTCTTGGTGTTTCCCAAACCTAGAATACAGTAACTCCTCCCTTCGGGAATCTTTAGAGAGGATAACATGGTTCCAGGTGAATGAAGGAATCCTCTCTGTTTACCAAACAGGCCCATGTGCATTTTTGTAATGCCACGGAAGTCCATTTCTAATTGGTATGTGGAGATTGGATTCCTCTTTCCACTCTAGAGAGGAAAAAAGCAGGAAGTTTTGGCACGTTTGGTAAAATAGAGTAATCCTCTGTCTAAAAGATTCATTCATTCCTCAGGAACCATGCTATTTTCCCTAGAAGGATTTTTTAGGAGAGGAGTCATTGCATTCTAGGCTTGGAAAATACCTAGAAGAAGTCACTCTTTGTAACATATGTGCTTCTTTGCCTCTATAGGTTTGCAACATTGGATGGGGGGAGGGTGTGGAGACCGAGGAATCAATGGAAGAGAGGATTATTGATGGGTTTGGAGGATTTGGAACATCCTCTCTCACTTTTCTTCTCTTCACCTAAACCTGAACTTTCCTTGAAATCAAGAAAAATTAGAGAGGATCCCTCTCTAATGACAGTACCCAAACTTGCCAAGGATTTTTACGGTGATTTGTGTTGCATTGACTAGTCGTCTTCGAATAGAAAATGTTGTTTCGCTTCAGAGATCCTCGTATACAAATGCATCCTCTAAGAAATCTTAAACCATTGAGAGTGAATACACCTTTCGAATATGCTTTGGCCAAATATCTCTCCAAACTTTGTTGGGCTGAATTCAGATTGATTATGTCTGAAACACATCAATTTACTCCCTTTTGTAGCAGGTAGAGCCAGTAAGGTTGTAAACCAAGTCCAGCTAGATTCATGGTGGTATCAGATGCTAGCAAGCGAAAAGTCGTGTTCATGAACTACTGTAATCAGTAGCTCTTGGACCTTGACGCAACAATGTGAAAATTTTGACCCACCATGTCCACCTGGCCCTCATAAATTCAAGTCATTCCATATTATATTTTCGATTTTTTGACCTTATATGGGCTTATGCCTAATAGCAATATGGAATCATGGATCATTGAGGCTGAGCCTTCCTTCTATAGCCATATACCATTCCCTCCCATTTTTCTCAAGGTACCAGGAATCTAGAGTTCCTGGAATCTAGACCAGCTCAAGGGGCTCACTTAGTTGCATGCTTGAACTTGACTGCTGGAATAGTTTTGGTCATCATGTCTGCTGGGTTTTCTGCCGTAGCAATCTTAATCATTGCAATAGCACCCTCGACGACGACATCTCAAATGAAGTGTGCCATAACATCTAAGTGCTTGGTCTTTTCATGATATTTTGAATTGTGTGTCAGATCGATCGCACTCTGACTGTCACAGAAAATAGTAACCAGCTTCTGTTCCAATCCCAGATCTTCAACCAAGCCTGTCAGCCAAATTGCTTCCTTCACTGCCTCTGTAACTACCGTATATTCTGCTTCATTGGTAGACAAGACATCTTTGGATTGCGATGTTGCCTTCCAACTAATGGCACCGCTAGCAAAAGTGAAGATATATCCTGTCAAGGACCTTATTCTGTCTAAATCTCCAGCAAAATCTGAATCAACATATTCAATAACACTTCCAAAAGTGTTGTTGCTTCTGTCATAAACTATCCCAACATCAGTAGTACCTCTCAAGTAATAGAGTATCCATTTCACTGCCTGCCAATGAGCCTTTCCAGGGCTTTCCATGTATCTGCTTACTACACTAACCGCATGTGAAATATCCAGCCTTGTGCAAACCATGGCATACATGATACTCCCAACTGTACTAGCATAAGGAACACGAGACATGTGCTCCACCTCTTTCTCAGTTTGTGGTGACAAAGCAGCGGAAAGTTTGAAATGGGCTGCCAATGGAGTATTCATAGGTTTTGAACTTTGCATACCAAAGCGCTCCATAACCTTCTCAAGGTACCCCTTTTGTGACAAAGACAATTTGCTCGCTTTCCGGACCCTTAGAATCTCCATTCTAAGAATTTTCTTCGCAACACCTAAGTCTTTAATCTCAAATTTACCACTCAACTGAGTCTTCAACTTGTTGATCTTAGACATGTCCTTTGCAGAAATCAACATGTCATCAACATATAGCAGCAAATAGACATACGAGCCATTGGAGTGCTTCTTGTGGTATACACAATTGTCGTATGCACTCCTGCAATTACCGTTTCCAACCATAAAGGTGTCGAAACGCTTGTACCACTGCTTAGGAGACTGCTTCAGACCATACAACGATTTCTTTATCAAACACACGTGGTCTTCCTTTCCATGAATTTCAAACCCCTCTAGTTGATGTATATAAATCTGTTCATCTAGCTCGTCATGTAAAAACACAGTCTTGACATCAAGCTGCTCCAGCTCTAAATTGAATTTAGCAACCATAGCAAGTAGCATCCGGATAGAACTCTACTTCACCATAGGAGATAACACTTCATTGAAGTCAACACCATCCTTTTGAGTATAGCCTTTTGCAACTAGTCGTGCTTTGAACCTAGCATCTTCCACCCCTGGAGTTCCTTCCTTTTTCTTAAAGACCCATTTGCAACTAACATTCTTCTGGCCTTTCAAAGGTTTCACCAGCTCCCAAGTCTGATTCTTGTGCAGAGATTCAATCTCCTCACCATGGCTACGGCCCATTTTACTGATTCTTTGCTAGTGATGGCATCCCGATATGTAACCGGCTCAGACTCAATACTCTCAGCTGTATTAAGAGCGTAAGCAGCAATATCTTTATACCCGCATCTCTGAGGTTTCTTAATCTGCCTCCTTTCTCTGTCCCGAGTAAGCATGTAATCATCCGGAGCCGCAGTTTCCTCGTTTGAGCTTTGCATCTCCTCTACATCCTGTCAAACTGGGACATCTGCTAGCACCTTATCCTGCAAGTTTTCCGGAGCTTCCTTCTTAAGCTCCACCTGTTTACTGACACCGTTTTGATCCTCCACCTTTTCAGCATCATGACACTCCTTCGGTTTCAACATAGCAGACTCACCAAATGTCACATCTCTGCTTATAATGCATCTGGGAGATTTCCCATCTAGGCACCACAGCCTATATCCTTTAACACCATCTGCATACCCTAGAAATATGCACTTTCTTGCCCTTGGTTCAAGCTTTTCATCATTCACATGAGCATAGGTAGGACAGCTAAATATCCGCAAGTTGGTGTAATCTGCAGGAGATCCAGACCATATCTCTACAAGAGTTTTACATTCTATCGCTGTTGATGGAGACCGGTTTATCAAATAACAAGCTGTGTTAACAGCTTCCGCGCAAAACTTTCTAGGTAACCCTGCATTAGAGAGAATCCACCGGGTCTTCTCTAGAATAGTCCTGTTCATCCGTTCTGCAACTCCGTTTTGTTGCGGTGTATTTCTGACTGTGCGATGTCTCACAATCCCTTCATTCTTACAGAACTCATTAAAAGCACTATTACAGAATTCCAAGCCATTGTCAGTTCTCAAGCGCTTGAGCTGTTTACTTGTCTGCTTCTCAATCATAGCCTTCCATTGCTTGAACTGTGCAAAAGCTTTATGTTTGTGCTTCAACATGTATAGACCACCATCAAGAGATGGAACACGAGAGGGACCTAAAAAATCAGAGTGGATGTAATCCAAAGTACCCTTTGTCCGATGAACAGCGGTCCTGACTTTGACTTTATATTGCTTTCCGAAGATACAATGCTCACAAAAGTCCAGCTTTCCTGTTTTATGACCACACAGCAAACCCTGTTTAGTTAACCCATCCATACCTCTCTCACTTATATGCCCAAGTCGCATATGCCATAACTTGGTAACTTTTGAATCTGAATATAAGGAAGACACAGCTGCAGCACCTGTAATTGTACTACCTTGAAGAAAGTAAATGCCATTATTCTTTAGCCCCTTCATCACTACAAGGGCACCCTTTGAGATTCTTATAACTCCACCTCCAGCTTTGTAGGTACAACCGTTGTAGTCAAGCTTGCCCAAGGAAATCAGATTTTTCTTCAACTTTAGAATATGCCTAACATCTGACAAAGTTCTCACAATACCGTCATGCATCTTAATTTTGATTGCACCTATCCCAACAACCTTATAGACTGTATTATTTTCCATAAGCACTGTACCACCATCAATAGATTGATAATTGGTAAACCAATCTTTGTAAGGACACATATGATAGGAACACCCCGAATCAAGAATCCACTCAGTGGCTGAGCTACCAATAGTAACCGAAAGAACTTCTGCACCATCAGAATTAGTCTCTGCAACATCGGTTACAACTCTGGCAACTTCTCAAGAATTAGATTTTTCCTTTCCTTTAGGCTCTGGACAATCTTTTCTAAACTGCCATTCCTTGTGACATTTGAAGCACTTTAATTTTCTAGTTTTGGATTTTGACCTAGATTGGCCTCTTCTGTTCTGCCCTTTATTCTCTGTTCTACCACGCGCTACCAAACCCTCACCAGAACTGTCATTGTTTTCAGTGACAACCTTTTTCTTCAACTCCTTAGAGTTCAAGGCTGACTTAACATCTTCCTTAGAAAGAGTTTCTCGACCATACATCATGGTATCAACAAAGTCTCATACGAGGGTGGTAAAGAGCATAGCAACATAATAGCTTGGTCCTCCTCATCAATTTTAACATCTATATTCTCAAGATCCAAAATAGCTTTTGTAAAAGAATCAATGTGAGTTAAAACAGACGTACCTTCTTGCATTTGTAACGTGAACAATCGCTTTTTCAGATATAAGCGATTCGTGAGAGACTTCGTGATGTACAAGTTCTCCAGCTTTTGCCATATGCCAGCAGTAGTTTTCTCCTGAACAACCTTTCGTAGTACACTATCACTAAAAAACAGCAGAATTTGACCATACGCCTTTTCCAGCAACTCATCCTTCTCTTCATCTGATAAATTTTCAGATAGAGCATTCTTTCCCCTCAAAGCTTTATGCAACCCATTCTGGACCAACAAAGCATGCATCTTCAGGCGCCAAAGATCGAAGTCATTATTATCGTTGAAGCTCTCAATCTTGAATTTAGCAGCCATTCCATGAATCTTTTACTGTACCTGAGTAGATCTCCTCGAAACAAATCCGCAGGCTCAAACGGATCTCAAATCGGACTCCGGATCGTCAAGATATCGCGAAAATAATTTTCAGCCTTCGATTTGGTCAAATCTGTCTTTGACTGTACAGATTTGCTGACGTCAGCGCCTTTTTGCTGCTACTTTGCTACTTGGCTTCCTACTAAACTCAGGTTAGGTTTGACCTGGACTTAACCTAACCCGGAAAGAAACCCAAGGATGAATTGGGTTTTCTTCCTCCTCATGTTCTGGTTCTAGAAACGGAACCAGACCCCAGCGTTTCTCTGGCGATGGTGCAGTCCCTGTGCAGGCGATCTTCCACCGGTTCGGCAACCTGGCGATGACGGCGATGGCTCCTCCGATCTTCTCCTATGCAAACCACGACGACAATGATTTCGGCGATGATTCCTCGGCGATGTGCTGTCCCAGACGAAAAAAAAAACCACCCAAATCGAAAAACACTCCTCTTATCAGCGACAGCGATGTGGGACTCCGACGGTTTTCACGATGCTGCTTCTTCTTTGCGGCAAATGCCCACTGAATCAGATCCTCTATTTTTCTCGTCGGCGATGAACCCTCTAAAATCCAATCCGTCGGATTTCTTCCGATCATGCCCAAAAAAATGCTCTGATATCAGTTTGTTGTGATCTAGGGCCTACGAGAAGAGATCAAGCACACAGAAGAACACGGGAGATTTACATGGTTTGGCTTTTGGCCTACGTCCACGGGGAAGATAGGAGAATTCACTATGCAATCAGAAGAGGTGCACATCATAGAGACCCTCAGTCTCTATTTATAATATCAGCCCCAAAACCCTGTTACACCCAAACACTACTTCTAATTACAGTAGACCTATAACAGACCCACTTCTAATCACAGTACAGAATGAGCAATCAAGGGGGCCCGGTTAATCAAGATTTATTAACTTCTATTGGGTCATACAAATTAACACAAATTATCCTAGCCATTGATTTAACAGCTTTAAAGTTTAACAGTCATCTTAACCATAGATTTTTTTTATATTCAACTCAACGGTAATGCGTGAAGGTTTAATGAGTGAAAAATTAGGCCAATACTAGATTTTTTTTTGTAGGAATAAGATTTAATTAAACGAATGACAACTAGAACAAAATGGAGGAAGAGTAGCCAACATAAAAACAAAACAAAACAAAACAACTCCCCCATCCTATCTAGGCTGCAGAACCTCCCCAAGCCTCACATGAGAGCTGGACCCATAAGACAACTTCACTAGTTCATGAGCAAACACATTTACATTTCTAGGAACATGGGCAAAGGAGATCTCTTCAAACTTGGAGTTGAAGTCTTTGATATCCAACAAAATAGGATGGATTGACCAATCCATCAACCCATTAATGGCTAGAATCACCTCATAGGCGTTTGACAAAAGTTGGATTTTGCTGAGGCCAATACTAGATTATGGGATGACAAGATCATTAAAGAGGCTGCCTTAATTAAAGGTGGGCCCAAGTGGGCACCATAGAGCTGGACTTCACACTCAGTCTGCTCATAGGAGGAGAACATTTTCCTGACTATTAGATCTTGGTCCACGACCCATCAAGGCCTAGGTTCACAAACTAACCGGCCATGGGTCTAACATACTATACTCATGTTTATCGGCCCCAATGAATCATGCCTCGTTATAATGCTTAGATGCCACACTTAAGAAGCAAGCTATATTCCCCATGTCTTATCAGGCACCAGGCTTGATATATGATGATGGCCCACATTTCTCTGACCCATTGGGCTCGAGTCCATGATTTAAACAACCTACATCAAGTCATCCACAAGGGTCCAAAGATCCAGGTGAATGAAGATATGGGCCCACCGATCACCACTCTTTATGTGACAGTTTCAGAATGAGAATACGCCATGATATTTGAAAATTGCAGTTCCAAACAATCTGAAAGACTTCCCAATAGAAGGGCCCATGGAACATCACCAGCTGTCGGTCCGGCATTCTCCCTGAAGACAGGGTGTTGATAGCCCGGCTGTAGCATTTAGAAACTAGTGAGAAGAAGCAAAAGAAAGTGATCTCTATGGAAAATTGCATCTTAAAAGGACAAGAAGAACACAGCAATCTGAGCCTGGCCCATATAAAGAAGGGTCTTCGGCTCTGCTTGTAGGCCCATGGTTTTTAAGTAGACCTGATTTTCGGGCTAATTTGTTAATGTTGTAGGACGTGTCCCTATATAAACTTAAAGACCCAACAGCGCTCTTGGGCTGGGCGTAAGTTCCAGGCCCATAAGCTTGAACTCATTTCGAAATCCCCATGTCCGCAGGATAAATGCAAGCCACTTCTTGACCTCCTCGACCTTCTTCAAGCTGGACTAATCAACAAAGGCACCAGGCCCACTTTTTGTGGAAGTGGTCATGAAAGCCCCTGCGATGCAGAGTAAAAAATAATGTGCCTGTATCAGTAATCCTTGGAGAATTTTGAATTTTATATTGATAAAAAGCTTAATCAAGATAAAATATGCCAAAAAAAAACTCCCAATTTTTTCTAATGCAATCACTTGACTGTAAATTATATAAATATGGCCCAAAATATCATTATTCTTGTGAGATATTGAAAATCTCAAAAGAAAATACAACCAACAAAAAACCACAAATTTATGTACTTAAATAAATTTGGCCAAAAAAGGATTTAGCATGAGTCCATGGCACCCTGGTAGATAGTAAGAGATTACAACCACAAAAAAAAAAAAAAAAAAAAAAAAAAAAAAAAACCTCCAATTTCTTTTAATGCAATCAAAAGAAAATATAAAATTGGGATTCCAAATCTTGTTTCCAAAATGGGTTTTATTTATAGTATAAACTCCAAACCAAAATGCATGTATGCCCAAGATTGCTAGAGCATTACACGTAGAGAAAACATGATTTACTCGAGTCGTATAGTGGCTAAATTATTAAAAATGAATATAATTTTATTTAGTTGTTGTTTAGTTTATTTGGAAACTTAAACCTTAAATATTTAGTGAGTTATGTGTTGGTTTGATTTTGAATATTGATACCGATTGATTTAATGCTTCCGCAAAGATTTTATTATGACTCATCATGTTTCAGAATTTTGTGGATCCATATTTGGAAGCTTGTGTTGGATTAAACACATGAAAATGAATATTTATTTTATTTTTTTCCCTTGATTGTATTTTGGCGACGTGACATGATTACTTTGAAGTGATGGGGCACTGCACATTGAAGTTTAAGTCTATTCCATGAATATATACATTGCCGGGGTTCTAATTCTTCAATTAAAGAAAAAGATGATAGAGCTTCTGCATGCGTGTAACAAGTTGTCTTTAGAATCTTGATTGGGACGGGAGTGGGACCCAATCAATCGAATCCCACTTCTGAACATGTAGGGCCGCTGGGCCTCATGTAAGTCCAAGTTATGCCCATTTTGCTTTCATTGCATAAAATTAGATCTCGGGTCCCACCGAGGGGCCTAAAAACACAGCCCGATGCAGGCCTGCTAGCGTCCGTCTGCACCCCAAGCATTTGAGCCGAAGCACTTGAGAAGTGAGGCCTACGCCAATACACGTGATTCACTCTACTTCTTTTTCTCTATATTATACCTTGCTCTCTGCAACAGAACTATCTTTGGATAAATGCCCAATAGATGATCCAATCCAAAACCAGACCCCTTGCACTTTTCCCTTTGAATTTCTTCTTTCCTCAAAATGAAAGATTTCTACAATTCTACCTACTCAATCATGAGTGTGTTGGCATCTTCTCTTCTATTTTATACCTTGCTCTCTAGACCTGCGGCATTACTGTCTTTAGATCATTTCCACTTTCTTCCTTTCGAAGACTTCTCTCTCCCAACATTTTCTTCAAGCAGGCCTCAAGTCTTTTGTCCGTGACTTGGTGTGTTCGTTTTATTTCCATTTGATTGCTCCATGTGAGTACTGAGAATGGCCGCTGAGACTAGTCATGGTGGAACAGTGCCCTCAGCGGAGGTACGTGGGCCGGAGTGGTTGATCGGTATAATAAATAAGGAACATAAGAGGTTGTTAAGTTCATGAATTTGCATATTTATGCATCATTTTAGGATGAATTAGGGGTTTTATTTGGCGAATTGCATCATTATTCATTTAATTCCATCATCTCATGCATTTTCACCTAGAAACCTGAACTTTTATATTTTTCATATATTTTCTGCATTAATTTAGAACATTATGCAATTGAAGCTTAAAAAGAAGTAAATTGAATAATTCACCACGTGGACCCCACATACATGCCATGTGCAAATCAATGAAAGGAGGGGTCCACTCATCATGTCAATTGAAGAGTTCTAACTACAGTAGAAGACTTCTCATAGGGCCCACTGTTCAAGCAGATGAAATGTCCCACATGGCAGGGTCCGCAGTTGTTGCAGACTTGAAACTATTAATGGATAATTCAAAGAGTAAAAGTTTGATTGGAATAAAAGAAGAAGAGTTTGAATCTGATATCCTTTCAAAAATGAAAGTTGTGCAGAGATAGAGTTCATTGCAAATCAGATTTTAAAAGTTAATCCCGTTTTTCTCAGGATAACTCATCTTCAAATGACCATAACTTTCAATCCGACCGTCGGATCGATGTAATTTACCTACTGTTGGAAAGCTTATTCAGAGTAGATGTCCGTGGAGCTCAAGATTGTGCAAATCAGAGCTAAATCGACAAAGTTATGGGCCCGGAGATTTTCATATTCATTTTTAGACGGGATTGCATTAAAATCCACACCGTTGATAATCCATTGCTGCATATCCCTTGTGGGACCCCATCTGAAGATTAGCCAAGCCATCCAGAGGTTTCCAGAAGCTTCCATCTCATTCAAATTCAAAAAGGATAAAGAGATACACCTTATCAATGAAGATAAACCAAATCTGCAGAGAAGGTGTCCAGATTCAATGTATCTGTAAGATAACCGGGAATTATAAAAGGAACCAAAAGAAACATACGAGAGACGCAACCCCCCCTGGACGTCCACTACATTATCTCTCTCTCCTCTCTCTCTTCTTTTCCTAATTAATAGAATTAGAGATATTTTTGGGTATTCTGGAGCCCTGTTCCAGAACTAGGTTAGAAGAGTGTGAGAGAAGATTGTAATTGCCATGAAGTTCTCAATGAAAATCACATCTTTTGCAATGGAGGAGTAGATCCCTGGATCAGAGTATCAGATGAAGTTAAGTTTTTCTTATCATTAATCTATGTGATACTTTTGTCTCTTGCGTATTAATTATAATAATAAATCTGCCTTCTGTCATTGACAACCTATGCTATTTAATTTTTTTTATTTGAACAATGCTTTAATCATGTATGTTTTCTTAATAGATTATTCTTAGATTGAAATTCTTTGATAATCTATCTTTGATTAATATGTGATATTTAGTTAAGTTCATAATTTCATTAGGTGAAGGGGATTTTTGCCTTAAATAAATTGTGAAAAATTGTGCTCTTTGATAGACAAATTATCCAAATCAGAAACATTGATTTGTTTCTGATTTGAAAGATTTTTGGGACAAATTTATTTTATCAATTGCATAGAATGATGGTGGGACTACTTAATGGATTCATGATATTCTGATCTGCTTTTTATTATATCTTATTTATGCACTTTAGATCTAAAATTTTCTTAATTTTATTATTATTTCTTATTATCTCTCTTGTAATTATCATTGATAAAAAAAAAATCAGATTTTAAATTTTAACTTAGTAGTGCTCCCTGTGGGATCGACCTATAATTGACACTGTCTCAACAAGACAACTGTGCACTTGCAGTATTAAAGGATTGAATTTAAAATCACATCAAGTTTTTGGCGCCGTTGCCGGGGAGCCAAATCTGAGTTTTTGTTAGAAATCTGAATTTTTTTTTATTAGATTAATATGCATGCTCATATTTAGGTTGCATTAGTTGTTTAGTCATCTAATTTGCATCAGTAGTGTTATTTGCAATTAGTATTAGTTATTATTTCACTTTACTGATTTTTCTGAATTTTCTGATTTTTGGGATATTTCTGATATTTTTTATATAATTAACTGAATTTTCGGATTAATTAATTAATAATTAAAAAAAAACCAAAAAAAAAAAAATTTTTTTTTTTTTGAAGGATTTCTTTAATTCCGAATTTCAGTAAATTAAAACAAAAAGAAAATTTATTTTAGATTGGTTTTACTAATATGTTGCTTGGATTAGATTAGGATTGGTAAGGTAGAGTTTAAAATCTTTAGGATTAGGTTGTTTTGATTAATAACTAACTTTTAAATTCTGAAATTAGGTAGTTAGAAATTTTAAAATTCTATCCCTTAAGTTGTTTAGATTACTTGGAGTTTTAAAATTTGAAATTTGAATTGGATAAGATTGGATTTCTGATAATTTGAAACTTTTTGAAAACTCTAGCCATATCTAGACACTTGTTTGGATAATTTAGAATTTTTGAATTTTTTTTTTAGATAAAGTTTTTTTTTATTTGTTTCAATAACTTAGAGTCCACTTTGGATAAAGTATTGATTAACTTGGATGTCTTTTGTTTGAAATTAGGATAAGATAGAATTTTTCGGATAGGATAAGAATTTGAGTTGGTTTGTTAACTTAGGATTTACTAACAAGAGTTTCTTCTGGATAGGTGACCTTGCTAGGAGGAGAGTTGCACAAAAACAAGAAACTGCGTGGATTTCCTCTTAAGCAAACAAGTAGCTCTCAGAATTGAAAAAATTGCTATAAAAAAAATACAGGTTAAGCTTGCACAGTTTAAATATTAGCGTGGACCATTGTAAGAATTTCTAAACTTTACCCCACAAATCTTTTACCAAGTGGGGCTTGGGTGATTTAATTTTTACAAAGTGTGACTGCTTGCTTGACACACTAATTAATTGGACCCACACACTTAGTTAAGGGCAATTGACCCTAATAAGATAAGGACTGGATTTCATCACCAGATCCTTGCCCAATTAGGTTTAACCACCTCTCACATAGTATCCTAACCATTAATTAAAATCAAGTAGAAACGAGACCATAAGGCTTGAGCTCATTAGGACGAAGACCACAAAAGGTTGCACCAATTGCGCTCTTTGGTCAAGTCGATGTCTAGGTAAGTCCTGTCCCTCCAAAGGGTGGCAGTCTCTGTTCTAGGAGTTTGGTTCTTAAGCGGGACCCTTGCCAAGTGCATTGTGACCCCACCACTCATCCTGGGGACTTACCTGATCGATTTGGCTTCATAAGACCGGATTGGAGGCCTTAGTGCACTCTTCAAACCAGTTAGGAGCTGTCTAGTGAGTTATGTTAGCCCTGGGATAATTTCTTGTGCTCAATCCTTGTGCGTGACTGCTTGATTTGTTTGTGCATCATATTGGAACTATTAGGGCCCTGCATATAGATTAGGCTTGCATTTCTTTAAGGTTGAACCCGATGCATGCGCTCTAGACCTGAGAGAGAGAAATTGTGGGTACGCAAGAGTAAAAGGTTAGTAAGGATAGAGCCCGAATTAGCCTTAACCATTGTAGGAAAGTCTTCCATCTTTGAAGAAATTGTTAGGATGGCTGATCAAGAAGACCCACCCATGACTTTGAAGGATTACATGTATCCCACCAGGACAACTCAACCGTCCTGCATCACCCTGCCTCAGACCAATGCCACATTTGAGCTGAAATCTGGCATGATCCAGATGCTCCCAGTATTCCGTGGGCTAGACCAAGAAAATCCATATCAACATGTTAGAGAATTTGAGGACATTTGTGGGACCATGAGAATCAATCACATGACTGAGGAGGCACTTAAACTTAGATTATTTCCTTTCTCCCTAAAAGAAAAGGCTAAAGCTTGGCTTTATGCCTTACAGGCCGGGTCCATCACTACATGGGCCAAGCTAGTCGAAGAATTTTACAAAAAGTTCTACTCTAAGCAGAAAACCGCTTCGATTAGGCAGGCCATCAATGGATTCCATCAAATAGAAGGGGAGACACTTTACATTTATTTGGAACGTTTCAAAGACCTCTTAATTCAGTGTCCCCACCATGG
This sequence comes from Persea americana, assembly GCA_029852735.1. Classification (NCBI taxonomy): domain Eukaryota; kingdom Viridiplantae; phylum Streptophyta; class Magnoliopsida; order Laurales; family Lauraceae; genus Persea; species Persea americana. The sequence continues at coordinate 93,007,184 of CM056810.1, forward strand.
ATTTGAAAAAATCCGATTAGTCCAAATTGTGTATGAAGGCATGGATTACCCAACCAAACAAATGGTGGAATCTTTCTGTAGTGGAAAATTTACACAGAAAACAGCGGAAGAAGCTTGGACATTTTTGGAAGATACCGCTGAGAATACATTGCAGTGGGCCCCTATCAAGAGGGAGCCTACTAAAACCACCATTCCTGAAAAAGGAGGGATGTTCAAGGTTGAACCCAAAATTGAGGCAGAAACCAAAATGGCCACACTGATGAGAAGAATAGAGGCCTTAGAGCTAAACCAAAAGCCCACTCCAAACACTTTGGAGTCATTGAAATATAACCAGGCCATGAATGGAGGGATCGACCCAACAACTTTGGGTCAGGCCGAATCTGTTGAGGAGGTTAATGCACTATATCAAAACACTCGTTTTGATAATCGTCAAAGGTATGACCCATACTCCAACACATACAATCCAGGTTGGAGGGATAATCCAAACTTTTCTTGGACCAAAGGCCCAACTCGGGGTGGCCCATCTCAGTCCACTCAATTTCAACCCAATCAATCTCAAGTCAATGCCCCACCCGGTTTCCAAAAACCCAACTTCAATCCTAGTCCATTGACCCAAAGGGTAGATTCTTTAGAAGAGGCCATGAAACTCATGTCTCAAACCATGGCCCAATTGTCTCAGAGTACTGCTCAATTCCAGCAGACCACTACTCAACTTTTAAATGGCCACACTCAAACCCTTGCAAAATTGGAATACCAAATGGGCCAATTGGCCAATTCATTGAGTGCTAGAGACAAGGGAACATTTCCTAGTCAACCTGAACCCAATCCCAAGGGCCAAGTCGTTCATGATATAAAAGGAAAAGGCCCAGAACAAGTTAAGTCCATCATTACTCTTAGGTCGGGTACACAAATTGATAACAATGTTGAACTCCCCAAATAATCTAAGAAAACACCAAGTGTGGATGTGGAAAGTGATGAACAAATTGTAAATGCCGAACCTATGGTAGAACCTGAGCCAGTCAACGAAAACCCAGTCAAAACTGACCCATCACCTAGTGAGCCATCTCCTAAGACTTATGTTCCCAAGGCACCATACCCACAAAGGCTAGGCCCAGCAAAATCAAACGTTCAACTGGATAAAATGCTAGAAGTATTCAAACAAGTGAGGATCAATATCCCACTACTTGATGCTATCCAACAGATTCCGGCCTATGCAAAATTTCTAAAAGACCTTTGCACTTTCAAAAGGACTACCAATGTGCCCAAGAAGACATTTCTAGCACAACAAGCTAGCTCGATCATTTCCTGTCCAACCCCGATCAAATACAAGGACCCGGGGTGTCCTACAATTTCTTGTCAAATAGGGGACCATCACATAGAGAAAGCTTTGCTAGATTTGGGTGCAAGTGTGAACCTTATTCCGTACTCTGTTTATGAAGAATTAGGTTTGAGAGAGTTGAAAAGGACACATGTGACCTTGCAATTGGCTGATGCATCGATTCGATACCCCAAAGGGGTAGTCGAAGACGTTCTGATCAAAGTTGGAGACTTTGTATTTCCTGTTGATTTTGTTGTCTTGGATACCAAGCACACATCTGGGGTTGAACCCAAAATTCCAGTAATCTTGGGGAGACCATTTCTAGCAACCTCAAATGCCTTGATCAATTGTAGGAATGGAGTGATGCAAATTTCTTTTGGGACCATGACAGTTCAAGTGAATATTTTTAATGTCAGTAAGCAACCTCCTGATGATGATGATGGAGTTTTAGAAATTAGTTACATTCATGAATTGGTGGAAAATCACTTACCCCAATTGAAACTTGAAGATCCACTAGAGGCTTGTCTGGCCCACTTTGGAAGTGATTTTGATGTAAATGGACATATTGAGGAAGTCAATGCACTGTTAGACTCCACTCCATCCATGGACTGCTCCAAATGGCAACCGAAGCAGGAGATTCTGACTCCATCTGCTTCCCCACCTGTTCCATCGATTGTAAAGCCCCCAAAGTTAGAACTCAAGGCATTGCCAGATACCTTGAAATATGTGTTTTTAGGCCCACTAGAAACCCTTCCAGTGATTATAGCTTCAGACTTGGACCCTGTCCAAGAGGAAAAACTCATAAAAATTTTGGATGAACACAAGGAAGCTATTGGATGGTCCATCGCAGATATTAAAGGAATAAGCCCATCTGTGGTCCAACATAGAATCCATTTAGAAGAAAATGCAAAAACTTCTCGTGAACCACAGAGGCGACTGAACCCAGCAATGAAGGAAGTGATTCGGTCAGAAGTCTTGAAATTACTTGATGCAGGGGTGCTTTACCCCATATCTGATAGTGCATGGGTGAGCCCAGTTCAAGTTGTACCAAAGAAATCTGGAATAACAGTAGTTCAAAATGAAGGCAATGAATTGGTACCCACTCGGATACAGACTGGATGGAGGGTATGCATTGATTATAGGAAGTTGAACTCAGTCACTCGGAAAGATCATTTTCCCCTCCCATTCATGGATCAAATGCTCGAAAGGCTAGCCGGTCATGCATATTATTGTTTTCTTGATGGTTATTCCGGCTACAATCAAATTCCAATTGCACCTGAAGATCAGGAAAAGACCACCTTCACTTGTCCTTTTGGTACATTTGCTTACAGACGCATGCCCTTTGGGCTATGCAATGCACCGGCCACCTTTCAAAGGTGCATGTTGAGCATATTTTCTGACATGGTAGAAAGATTCATTGAGGTTTTCATGGATGATTTCTCGGTCTTTGGCAATTCTTTTGAGGAGTGCTTATATCATTTGTCCCTTGTGCTTGAAAGATGCAAAGAAAAGAATCTAGTCTTAAATTGGGAGAAATGTCATTTCATGGTGAAGAGAGGGATAGTCCTAGGACACATTATCTCTCAACAAGGAATTGAGGTGGACAAAGCAAAAATTGATTTGATCTCCAAATTACCACCACCAAAATCAGTTAAGCAGATTCGATCATTCCTGGGCCATGCTGGTTTTTATCGTAGATTCATCAAGGATTTTAGTAAAATTGCTAAACCTTTGTGCCAATTGCTGACAAAAGAGGCCCCGTTTGAATTTGATGAGAAGTGTCTAAAGGCTTTTGAGAGACTGAAAAAGGAACTAACTTCAGCCCCTATAATCCAGCCACCTGACTGGACCATTCCATTTGAGCTAATGTGTGATGCATCAGATACTGCTATTGGAGCTGTTTTGGGTCAACGGGTTGGGAAGTTACCTCATGTGATTTACTATGCAAGTAGGACCCTCAATGATGCCCAACTAAATTACACAACCACTGAAAAAGAATTGCTAGCTGTGATTTTTGCCTTGGAGAAATTTCGGTCCTACTTGATAGGGTCTAAAGTCATCGTCTACACGGATCATGCAGCTCTGAGATACCTTCTATCTAAAAAGGATGCAAAAGCTCGATTGATCCGGTGGATCCTTCTGCTACAAGAGTTTGATTTGGAAATAAAAGATAAAAAAGGATGTGAGAATGTTGTAGCAGACCATCTTTCGAGGTTACCCTTAGAGCCATTAGATGAGGTCCCACTGAATGAAAATTTTCCTGATGAACAATTGCTCGGTATTTCTCAAATCCCCTGGTTTGCAGATATAATTAATTACCTTGTTACAGGGGAGATGCCCAACCATTGGTCCAAACAAGATCGATCAAAATTTCTAGCTGAGGTCAAGTATTTTTTCTGGGATGACCCATATCTTTTTAAGTACTATCCAGGCCAAATAATCAGGAGGTGCATTCCTGATGAGGACCATCAAAGTGTCATTTCATTCTGTCATGATTATGCATGTGGGGGCCATTTTAGCTCCAAAAAGACTGCTGCAAAAGTTTTGCAGTGCGGTTTCTATTGGCCCACAATCTTTAAGGATTGTCATGTATTTTGTTTGAGTTGCGATAGGTGTCAAAAGCTTGGAAAAATCAATCGTAGGAATATGATGCCCTTGAACCCAATCTTGATAGTGGAAATCTTTGATGTGTGGGGGATCGATTTTATGGGACCATTTCCAAGTTCCTTTGGAAATTTGTATATTTTACTTGCAGTGGACTATGTTTCAAAATGGGTGGAAGCAATACCGACCAGAAAGAATGATCGCCATGTGGTGATCAAATTTGTGAAGGAATACATATTTTCTAGGTTTGGTACACCCAGGGCAATTATCAGTGATGGTGGAACCCATTTCTGTAATAGCACCTTTGACCATCCGATGAAAAAGTACTCTGTTACTCATAAGGTTGCTACGCCCTACCACCCACAAACCAGTGGCCAAGTAGAAGTTTCGAATAGGCAGATCAAACAAATTTTGGAGAAGACGGTCAATCCAAATCGGAAAGACTGGTCTTTGCGACTATTGGATGCATTATGGGCTTATCGAACCGCATACAAGACCCCTATTGGGATGTCCCCAAGACTCCTATTGGGATGTCCCCTTATAGGTTGGTCTATGGTAAGGCTTGTCATCTGCCTGTTGAGTTAGAACATAGAGCTTACTGGGCCATCAAAACTTTCAATTTTAATTTGCCCTTGGCAGGTGACCATCGTAAATTGCAACTCAATGAGCTTGATGAATTGCGAAATGATGCTTATGAAAATGCCAAAATTTACAAGGAACGGATGAAGTTGAACCATGACAAATCAATCCTTAGGAAGTCATTCGAACCTGGCATGAAAGTTCTCCACTACAATTCCCGGTTACACCTGTTTCCAGGGAAATTGAGATCTCGATGGTCTGGCCCATTTATTGTGCATATTGTTTATCCTCATGGGGCAGTGGAAATTGAGAACCCCAAAAAGGGGAAAATTTTCAAGGTTAATGGTCAACGGCTGAAACCTTTTCTAGAACTGAAGGATAAAAACATTGAGGAAATCCTTCTGGAAGACCCAAGTTACCAGGACTAATCATTTTTGTCAAGTCGGGCTGACGATATTAAACTTAGCGCTGTTTGGGAGGCAACCCAATTTTGGAAGGTAATTGAGCTGGTTGATCACACTCTTTTGCAATCACCCCACCTGGTAAGACGTTCCAATTTTCCTTATTGTTCATTTTCACATTACATATGTATTCATAACATTGAGGACAATGTTGGATTTAGGTTTGGGAGTGTGAGTTAGAACTTGACATGTGATCAGTTGTTCAATTTTCATTCTACATTTTTCTTTTTCGCTTTATTTTTTTTAGGTTTCTTTTGCAAAAAAAAAAAAAAAAAAAAAAAAAAACGAACTTTGCTATTGTTAGGGTAGAGGGAAACTTTCGAGAGAAATTTTTTTGACTGAAGATATTTATTTTGGGCAAAAGAAAACAATGGTTCACTATTTTATTTATGGAAAGGATTTTTGGAAAAGTGCTAAATTTTGATCCCTCACTTTTACACAGGATGTATACGTTTTTAAGGTTTTGAATGTGAAGCTATGATTACCGTTTTTCTTTGCTAATTGAGGAAAAAAAAAAAGAAAAAAAAAAAAAGAAGAGAAAAGAAAAAAAAAAGTTAGAAGTCTTGAAAAGAATAAAAAGTTTGTGACTAGCTTGGGTTCGTAGCCTTTTTAACCCGAGCCAATAAGTCCGTAGGGGTATTTGCATACCTAGTGCCCTAAAGCCATCTGGTTTGGGAGTCATTGGCCTAATGCTCATTACATGGGTTAATTAGAAAGCTTAAGGGACTTAGGCATCGCACAGTCACATGTGTGTGTTTGAAAAAAAAAAAAATTGCGGCCTTTGAAAAAACAGTAGTGCGAAAGCCATCATTATCGCCTTGAGAGGAAGATTGTTTTTCTTTGCTAAAGTTAGGTGGCCCAAAATAATAAAGAAATAAATTATTTTCATGGAAATTCTTGGTGGATCATTTGATGCTTATTATGTATACATACTTATCACCGTGCACGATCAATTTAGCATGATTTCGAGAATTTCTGACCATTGATGGGATTGGTGAACCGAATTTAAGATTTGTCTTTGAAAATTCCGAGAACTGAGAATAGTCGGTGTTTATAAATTTTCGCTTAGAAGAAGTTTCCCTGGATTTTGTTAGGTTTTAATCATTTTTAAAAAAAATAAAATAAAAATAAAAAAAAATAAAAAAAATAAAAAAAGGAATTTTGTAGGTAAATTCACTGCAAACCCTCACGAGGCACAACTCGTCCACTAGGGGGAACCTAGGGGTTTAAGAGCTTGTTGCATACGCTAAATGCAACCGAGAGTACCAGCGAAAGTGGTTTTATTTCCATATTTATTTGTTTTTCTTAGATTCGGTCAAAGAACTTCAAATCTTTTTGCTCGCAACTTTTGCTAAGGGACTAGCAAAATGCTAGTTGGGGGGTGTGTTAAGTTCATGAATTTGCATATTTATGCATCATTTTAGGATGAATTAGGGGTTTTATTTGGTGAATTGCATCATTATTCATTTAATTCCATCATCTCATGCATTTTCACCTAGAAACCTGAACTTTTATATTTTTCATATATTTTCTGCATTAATTTAGAACATTATGCAATTGAAGCTTAAAAAGAAGTAAATTGAATAATTCACTACGTGGACCCCACATACAAGCCATGTGCAAATCAATGAAAGGAGGGGTCCACTCATCATGTCAATTGAAGAGTCCTAACTACAGTAGAAGACTTCTCATAGGGCCCACTGTTCAAGCAGATGAAATGTCCCACATAGCAGGGTCCGCAGTTGTTGCAGACTTGAAACTATTAATGGATAATTCAAAGAGTAAAAGTTTGATTGGAATAAAAGAAGAAGAGTTTGAATCTGATATCCTTTCAAAAATGAAAGTTGTGTAGAGATAGAGTTCATTGCAAATCAGATTTTAAAAGTTAATCCCGTTTTTCTCAGGATAACTCATCTTCAAATGACCATAACTTTCAATCCGACCGTCGGATCGATGTAATTTACCTACTGTTGGAAAGCTTATTCAGAGTAGATGTCCGTGGAGCTCAATATTGTGCAAATCAGAGCTAAATCGACAAAGTTATGGGCCCGGAGATTTTCATATTCATTTTTAGACGGGATTGCACTAAAATCCACACCGTTGATAATCCATTGCTGCATATCCCTTGTGGGACCCCATCTGAAGATTAGCCAAGCCATCCAGAGGTTTCCAGAAGCTTCCATCTCATTCAAATTCAAAAAGGATAAAGAGATATACCTTATCAATGAAGATAAACCAAATCTGCAGAGAAGGTGTCCAGATTCAATGTATCTGTAAGATAACCGGGAATTATAAAAGGAACCAAAAGAAACATACGAGAGACTCACCCCCCCTGGACGTCCACTACATTATCTCTCTCTCCTCTCTCTCTTCTTTTCCTAATTAATAGAATTAGAGATATTTTTGGGTATTCTAGAGCCCTGTTCCAGAACTAGGTTAGAAGAGTGTGAGAGAAGATTGTAATTGCCATGAAGTTCTCAATGAAAATCACATCTTTTGCAATGGAGGAGTAGATCCCTGGATCAGAGTATCAGATGAAGTTAAGTTTTTCTTGTCATTAATCTATGTGATACTTTTGTCTCTTGCGTATTAATTATAATAATAAATCTGCCTTCTGTCATTGACAACCTATGCTATTTAATTTTTTTTATTTGAACAATGCTTTAATCATGTATGTTTTCTTAATAGATTATTCTTAGATTGAAATTCTTTGATAATCTATCTTTGATTAATATGTGATATTTAGTTAAGTTCATAATTTCATTAGGTGAAGGGGATTTTTGCCTTAAATAAATTGTGAAAAATTGTGCTCTTTGATAGACAAATTATCCAAATCAGAAACATTGATTTGTTTCTGATTTGAAAGATTTTTGGGACAAATTTATTTTATCAATTGCATAGAATGATGGTGGGACTACTTAATGGATTCATGATATTCTGATCTGCTTTTTATTATATCTTATTTATGCACTTTAGATCTAAAATTTTCTTAATTTTATTATTATTTCTTATTATCTCTCTTGTCATTATCATTGATAAAAAAAAAATCAGATTTTAAATTTTAACTTAGTAGTGCTCCCTGTGGGATCGACCTGTAATTGACACTGTCTCAACAAGACAACTGTGCACTTGCAGTATTAAAGGATTGAATTTAAAATCACATCAGAGGTTGACCGAGAAAACAGGAAATCAAGCTGATGAACAACAAACAAGACGAAGGACTCAGATACGGAAGGCGGACAAAAGACTACGCGATTCAAACAGAACATGCTTCGATCCGTCGGTGGTTTCGTTCGGCCCATTCCACCATGGCAAACCCGAGCTTGACCAGATGGAGTCTTACAAGTCAGTCTCAGCTGTCTGGTTCATCTCTCTTGCAACCGGTAAACGGGCAAACGACATTACTGAAATTGAGAGTAATGTCTACCAAAAGTTCATCGAGAAGGCGAAATTGTCTCCCAGAGGTTGCTATGCTCATCATGAGTCCTTTCATGAGCCAAATAACAATCTTAATGTAAGGACCCACTTCCTACATCTTTAATGTGATTATTGCTACTATTATTATTATTATTTTTGCTATTTAATTTTGATCATAATTGGATCATGCTTGGACCCCACCCATTCATTGAATTAAATTAGTGCTTTGTGTAATTTCATCATATTTTGGGTGGGACCCAACATTGATGATGGAGATTAAATCTCACTATACTTGGTCTCATTAAGGGAGTTAGACCCAGTCAAATTGGTATGGATATTGTTAGTTTGAGCACTCTCTCCACCTTCACGATCTTTCCTCCAACTAGAACTCCATCTCTTCCTTATTTAGAGGAATATTACTTGCACGGCTCATTTTTCCCTCATCACCATTCACTCTTTTTCTCTCATACGAATCTCCTCTTCATCTCAAGCTCTCTCTATTTCAGGTATTTTCCTTCACACTTAGAGGAATATTACTTGCACGGCTTATTTTATTTCTTTACTGCTTCACTCCATTTATGATCATGGTAGGCTTTTATCTTCTTGTTGCTTAAATCTTGTTTAAACCTTCTTAGCATGTTGGATTACACCAATGAGACTCATTCACAACCTTGGGTTCGTTTTGCATCTAGGCCACACCTCTACCTTATAATAAGTGCATTAACAACCCCAATTTTCATGAATTCATCAACTATCATCATGGCCTTCATCAACAATTCATACCTATGTAACAGTACCTTTGTCACCCATAGAGCCCATGTGATGATCGGATTTCATCTCAACTTAGTGAATGACCCCAACATCAGCAACCAAGATACCCAACCCATGCCCACCATCACCTGTAACCTTGTCATCACTCCATGCCACCATCGTTTATACAAACTAGTTGCCTTATCATCAATGCCCACTTCACAAATTGCACCCAACGAAACTCCACCCCCTTCAGCCTATCCTTCTTTTCTTTCTTTCTTTATCTTCATTCTTCCCCTGCTTCTTTTTTTCCTATTTCATTCCCATCACCATCATTCCAAACAGAGATTGTTGTAACTCTTCTTCTTCCCTTTTCCTTTTCTTTTTCTTCTGCAGCAAACGAAATCCATCTGCCCATCTTCTTTTTCATCAACCCGTCTTCTTGATCTTCTGGCATCATCACTACCAACTTGCAATCAGAAGACTTAATCCACATCATCCCAGAACCAGCCCTCGACTGAGCAACTACCATAGGTTGAGCAACTCTGCCACCACTGTTGCAGAGTTGGAACCCACCTCATCACCCTCTCATAGCAAACATCCATATCTCATTATATTCATCATCCCTGTATTCTATTCACTTTACCTATAACATGCATATCCACTTCCTCCTTTATCAGTCTCTGTGTTCACCATGTCAAGCTCAATTTTATTTAAGGTTATTCCTCCTTTCCATCTCTCTCGTACTCACCCTTTCATTATTATAAGGTTGATTCAAGCCCAACCCAATTAAACTTATGTGGCCCACTGCCTAGGTCTAACCTACTTAACCTATATGCATGTGTGATGCTCACCATCTTACCTGCCCATCTTTTCCTCAATCTTTCTTTCTACTAATTGAACATCAATGGCCACAGTGTGATACACCTAGGCCATCTCAACCTTTGATCTCACCTATGATCCTGATTACATATTCCTATATCCTCATAAATTGGTCCAGCTCAATTGAGATATGAGGCCCATTATACTTGGACCATATGACATGCATGATAAACTCAATTTAAATTGTGAGGTCCACTTGCATTATCGAAATAAGTTGGGCCCAATTTTATAATGTCTCTACCCATACTTTAATCCATTTGTACCTTGGTTCACTCAACCTGTGGTCATGGTCCAAAGGAGGTATTGTCAAATTGAGTATTAGTTCGGCCCACTATCCCTGGTTCACCTAGTATATAGGGTTCACCCACGATAAGTAGGCCCAAGTTCTTGACCCAATACTTTGGGCACACTCACTATGTTAACACACAACCCATTGTTCCAAGCCCAATCCTCTTGGTTCATAAGCATGCATAAACTCGATACAGGGTCTACTTGTACTACTTAGTAACCCGAACCGAAAACCAATATATATTAGCTCATTACACATGACCCATACTCAAGCTTGACCCAAGTCAAACAATTGGTGCATGAATCCGCTCTTCAAATCCCATCGCTAATTCAATTGTGACCCGTCATTAACAGGGATCCAAACCGAGTCACCATAGCATTCAAGTCAGGCCGGGTTAAATCCATCATCCACCGCTAATCGAGGCAAGTAACCTTACTATGGTCCTCTAGTGGCTAGAGTTTTCTAACCCTTGCTTTCCAATATGTTAAATTGATATACAATCCTTATGTTTCATGTGGGGCCCTGTCCTGGCATCTTAGCTTATTTAGGGCCATTGATTTTATTGATATAACTATACCTTTATGAACTAATTCGTGTACTCATCAATGATGAAAATTGTAATTATTGAACTTGTTCCATGTTCATATGATGCTACCATGAGATATAGAATTTTTGATATGAATCCTTGCTAGAAATATTTATATCATGGTTGGACTTCAAAATCATGACACAATTCTATTTATGTTGGAAAAAATGCTTCAAATCACATTTTGTTTAGAAACCTGAGTTATGAGTTTTATGGTCCACCCTTGTATGTAAACCTTGATCTCTAAGGCAACATCCAACGCTTTGGGCAACGCAATGTGGGGCCACCCAAATGCGGACTTAGCCCTCTTTATGGGTATGACATTGGGGGCCTGGGAACCCCTTTGTGCGTGATAACTAGACTGCAGCTAGTCCCTTATGGCCTCGGGCCCTTTTGTGAGTGTTATTATGGCTTCGGGCCCTTATATGTGTGATCTTATTGTACCTGGTCAAGGCTTAATTCTGACGGGTACTTTTGTGTATTGCGACTGTGGATATGCCTTTTCTTAAATTAGATCATGTGATCTATAATTACTGCCAATATTCATGAATCCTTGCAAAATTAATCATGTATCATTGTTCAAATTATCTTGTTAATATTTCCTAGCAACTCTTTTATTGGGATATCCTTGAATTAACCGTATTTACTCATCGTACACAAATTACTATCATTTGATTGAAAAATCGTTTGCTATAGCACTATAGTTTGTTTACTTGTGTAGCTTTATGCTCATATTTGTATTCTTTTTTTATTTTGTTTTCCTCAGATGTTGAGGTTGACCCTGTCAATGAAGAATCTTAGCTTGGCAGAGACGAGCGAAGCTTGAGAAGCGAACCACTATTTAGCACCTTATATTTCATTTTCTCCGTAGTGGCTTAGATGGATCATGTTATATTTCTTTGGATATTTTGAGACTATTGAGCTTTGATATTATTGCTCAATTTAATTAATAGTGGTTTGTTCATTAGTGCATTAATTCAAATTAGTTGATTTAGATTGTCCACATTATGTTTATTAAGGAGATTGACCCCTCATGTTTAATGTGGGACCGTCGCGTTCTAGAAATCTGAGGGTCCTAAGGATCTCAGAATTCGGGGCGTGACAGATTGTGAAGCCCCGGAGTCCCACATCGATTATAGAGAGGAAAGTGAATGAGTTTATATGTAAAGCCTACATCCTTACCTTGCATGAGGCCTTTTGATGGGTTCTGGCCCATCAGAAACAAAACCGTGAGGCCCGTGGGCCAAAGCGGACAATATCATGCATGCGTGTATTCGAGTGTTTCCATAGGGACTGGAGAGGAAAGTGAATTGGTTTATATGTAGAGCCTGCACTCTTACCTTGCATGAGGCCTTTTGATGGGTTCTGACCCATCAGAAACAAAACCGTGTAGGGTGGGGCGTTACACTTAAGTCGAGGACTTGATGCCTATGATGTTGTTAATGGGTGGTCTGATGATCTGTCCAACTGTAGCCGTCATCTTATTCAAAAACAAATTGTAAGGGACATGTTCTTACTCGAGAATCAAATCCCATTGCCAATTATTAGTGCCTATGATGTTCCTAGATGGTTGTTTTATCTTGCATTTCATTCACGGTGTTGTTAATGGGTGGTCTGTTGATCTGTCCAACTGTTGTAAGGGACATGTTCTTACTCGAGAATCAAATCCCATTGCCAATTATTAGTGCTTTGATGAGCTTACTACCTGATCAAAAAAATCCACACAAGTGGATACTGGACTTCATCCTTGCAGTCTTTCCATTTGCATTCCACTTCTCCGCAAGAGGTTATTGGAGGGTGCTCTTTAGTATTTTTACCGGACCTTCATGGGGATATTATTTTCATTGTATCTTTTCGTCGCTAGATCATGAAGACAATGAGCACCCTCACCTCCTTGACCTTCTTCGAGCGGTACTTGTTGGTCCTGGTGCCAGTCCTGACTCTTCCCATGGAAGTGGTTCTTGGGATTACTATATACGTCCCATCGCGGAGCTCAAAGCAACTGGCATCCAGGTGAGCAGAGGAAATTCCTGGATGTTGAAGGAAGTTAAATTCAAAAGGAGCCCTATTAATAGTCATCTTGTGCTTCCTCAGATAGTAGTCGATGATTCCACAGAGACTCGCCTGCTCAACCTCCTCGCCTACGAAAAGTGTGACGATGGTCCATTGGACCGCACGGTTACCTCCTACGTATGCTTCTTAGATTCCCTCATTCATAATGTTGAGGATGTGAAGGAGCTTCAATCCGAGAACATACTGCTCAACCGCCTCGGCAGCAATGAGGAGGTCGACGAACTCTTCAAGAAGTTGGCCGCTAACTTATCCCCCGACTACAACGTTTACAACCATGTCATCCATGATATCGAACAACACGAGAGGAGACACTTCCATCAAGAGAGGGCGCGGATTGGTGAATGGATGAGTCAGTTCATACGCACCTATTTCAGTACCCCATGGACTCTAATCTCTTTAATTGCCGCTATTCTCCTCTTGTTTTTAACTCTTTTGCAGACCATTTACGCTATGTTGGGTTTCTACGAAACCTAAGTAGTTTCTCAAATCTCCTATGGCTTGGATTCTTGTTTCCGAATGAGTTCTCTGTTTTGTGTGTTACGTTAATAAGGGTGGTTAATGTATTTGCCTCTCGTTAATTAGGAAATGTTGGGTTTGATTGACATGTGTATGTGGGTGATAAGGATTGTTGTGGATTCACAAACTCCTTGCAGTAAAATCGGTATTGTATCTTCGACTTTCAATTGATTGCCTCTTTTATGCTCTTAACGATTTGGAGTATGACTTTGTGGGAGTGCTTTTGGACCCATTTCCATTATCAAAAGTGGGAAGATAGTTTGCGCACACAATAGAAAAGCCCACACATGTGAAAAGAGAGCAACATATGAAGGGGATTCATCCCTTGGCTGATGGCAGAAATGTCGTTGAAAAGTATTTATACATTCTCTACTAATGCATTGAGGTTTTGATAGGGATTGGTCACTGGAGCAAATTTAATATGCTATCAACCAGTCACGAATTTAAATATAAGGAGGAATGACTTAACACTTAACCATACGTATCCTGAAAAGTGCGCCAACCAAATTCACTCGAGGGGATGTGTTGAAAAATATTTTTGTTTCTTCAACAACAACTCAAAGCTTATGATGTGACTGACTCCTATTAAATTAAAATTTGAGGATATTACTAGAGGGGGATGGCATTTAATTTTTACCGTTCGGATCATCAGTAGGTGGGCCCTGCAATGAATTACACACATCCTCCTACCCGAGGGTAATGGCATTTAATTTTTACCGTTCGGCTCGTAGAGTTGCTCCATTGCTTTCTTTCATTTTCATTTTTTTGGGTTTTCTTACATTGTATAGTCTCTTTTTAATTCTCTTTGTGCCCATTAAGTTTAACGAGGCTAATTACATACTTCACTCTTCTTTATATCATGTTGTTTTATTTCATGTTTGTTAAAATACATACATCAACCTTGATAACCGGTATCCATGTAGGCTAGTTGGGAATATTTAAGGGCTCGCGTGTGAGTCATGGTCTACGTCACCTCAACACTCCTCATTCACTATGGTGGGTTGAGTGAAAACCTTCATGCCCCTTGCCCCGGATGACTCTATATATAATACTTAGGCCCTTACCTTGGGCTTTCACCTCCTCGACTTTCTTCGATCCAAACTTATCGGCAATAGTGCCAATTCATCCTCCTCTGGGAGTAATTATTGGAATTACTATTTTCGCTCGATCATTGAGCTCAAAGCGGTGGGGATCAAGATCAAGATCGGAAGGAGCAACTCCAAGTACTTGAAAGATATTCAATTCCGAAGCGGCATATTAAATGGTCATCTCTAGCTTCCTCAATTCATGGTCGATGATGCGACCAAGACTCGCCTGCTCAACCTCATCACCTATAAAATGTGCCCCCAACGGCCTCTCCGACTGTGCGGTTACATCCTACATATGCTTCTTAGATTCTCTTATTGATTATGCTGAGGATGTGAAGGAGCTTCGATCTAAGAACATACTGCTTAACCACCTTGGCAGCGAGGAGGAAGTTGCCAACCTCTTCAATGAGTTGTTTTGATCAACGTGATTTTTATTTTATTTTGCCAGTTCGGTCATCGTGATCTGCAAAATTTATATTGCTGCTCTTTACAAGGTCAACTGCACACATCCACTTATCCCTTTCTAATTCTCCATCATTTCATTTCCACGCGTCCCTCTGTTCTGCTTTGAATTTTGCTTCCTCCTCTGTTCCTACATACCTTCATGCAGGCCTTATATATTTGTCTCCCTGAAAGTGAACGTGGTACGAACAACTTGACGTACTTCCATTACATTCATTTTCTTCTGGTCAGAATGGAACGTCCCCTTTCCAGAGCAACCCAAAAATATGAAGTGCTTAAACTTGAACAAATGATTCTCAAATCCAAAACCAACTACAAAATGGATATAAATGGGTTGGATGAGCTTCTCTAAGCCATTTCTAATCCAATGGAAAAAGAATAATTAGATCTAAAAGCTCGGGAAGCTTACCTTTGAATGGCCGGAAACGGAAGGAAAGCGGTGAGGGGGCTGAGTCTTGGAGAGAAGGAATAGTGAAAGAGGAAGAGATAATAAGAGATGAAGAGATGGCTTATATTAGGTTAGACTTATGGAAAAATTACCGTTTAGTCCTTGGTTTCACTAAGGTGGGGATTCGGGCATCTTTGACGCGTCCGATCATTTGAAAAAAAGTTTCTCCCACAGATGTTGCAAAAAAGTTGGTGGTCTCATAACCCTCCCACCAAAAACCAACCCTAGAATTTCTATCACATCACATATGGTTTGTTGTAGCAAAAGAATCTTAAAAAAGTTTCTGATGTTGCAAATTAAAGCCTTCTTAAACGACAAGAATTCTGTTCCTTTTTTGTAAAATTAGAGTCATTTATGAACAATTGTATACTACAAAAAGACTTCTGTTATTCCAAAGCCACCATCCTATCCCATTCTCGTCGTAAGCACTTGATGCGTTCTTCGTCAAATAAGGCGTCGTTTTTTGTTTTTGCCTTGAGCCTTTTCTGCTGCCACTGTCTAGTAATTGGACATTTTTCTAGTAACATCAGAATTTGAGTTTTTTTAGAATGTCAAGCATGCAGTCTGTATATGAGACCCTCCCATATGTCTTTTAGCTTTGTGATTTTTCATCCCTTCTTCCTTTTCATTTAACGGAATCAGTTGATTTTGGTATGATGAGTGGAAGGAGATGGATTTATTGTAATTAAGTTTCTTGATTTGCGTAGAAATACAAGCCTGAACTCTTTCCACATGAAAAGTGGGCCAAGTTTGTATGGCTCAGGGTTTGTAGCCACCAATGTTACATTCCAATGGAAAAAGGATTCTGTAGCCCGAATGGTGTCGCTTTCACGGAGTTGACGTTCACCAAAATGTCACTAACTACGTAGGTTCATCTCTTTACTAATCTCCCATTCATTTGGTATATACTCAGTAAACGCTTGGGTAATCGGAAAATTGGGACCCATTTACATCCCTTTTGATGATATGATGCAGGCATAAAAGCTTGGGTAAGGCCAGCCTATTTAGGCCTAGAACAAATGGCGCCAAAGCTCATTATAAAAGTGTATACAAGACGCCCTTCTCTTTTGACCATTTAGCGCCTTGGCGGAACCAAAATTAGAAAGCTATTAAATGCATACTATTTTTTTTTCCACGGTTCCTTTCTCTATAAACCTACCATTGAACCCCCAAGGGGTTGGCCGAGTGGTCAGGACCACGGTTCCTCTCTCTTCAGGAGTTAGAGATCCTGGTAGTGATCATTGGTTCCCCTCGTTCAGGAACCGAAGGTTGAATCTACTAGTGCTATCACTTGAGGGCCACAGGAGTTTTACCCAACTTTCCTCTAGGCCTGAAGAGAGTGTAGCCCAAATGGTTGGGAATCCTCCGTTAGGAAAAAAAAAAAAACCATTGAAGTGTGGAGATTTCAAAATTTTCTTTGTACACCCCCCACCCCCACCAGGTCCTCAGGGAGTCACCGTAGTTTTTTATCCCTTGCAAGGTTACCACCATTTGTCAGAAGCCAGAAGGTCCCACATAAAGACAGATCAAAATGTTGTTGTAATCAGGTGGCCTCAAACATACGTTGAATTTGGACCACAGGCCTCTTCGACCGTCTTTTAAGTTTGTTATACTTATCTTTCTGAAATTGAGGGCCACATTTGAGCTGAACTACTGTCAAGGGTAATTTTGACGTCGCAGATACAATAACAAAATCTCTGGTGTCAAACAATGGAAGATTGAGTGTTGAGATTGCCTTGATCCAAGGGCCCATCATCCAATCAAATGATGTTAAGCAGCCGTTTATTGGTTTCACTCCTCACCTCCACTGGACAAGACACTTGTGAATTGTGATCCCATGGTGGACCATGATTGCACAGCCTTTGATTGACAGTCAAACTAAATAGACCTAAGTTATATCCTTAGATGTTACAGGATACAGATAGTGGGCCTGGAGCGGGTGTATGGGTGGATTGGATTGACTAAAATAAAGCTGAAAAGAAGAGAGAGATCCTTGAGAGATGGAGCCCCAAGACAGTACTGATGCGAAGTTCGGGCGAACATAGGTTAATGGGGAAGGGCCCCTTGTATTTGTATTTGGATTTTGTGGCCGACCTTAGATTTGGCAAAAGTGGTCCCAAAACCAATTAAAAGAAGAGAAAGAAAGAGGCGACTAAATGGGTTTGTGTGAGGGCTTAGTTGAACAGGGGCACCTAAGCCCAAGGGTGGCTGCCCCAGGTGGGCTTTTCCAGGGGCAGTCCGATACAAAGTTCTCAGGTCCAACGGATTGACTGGAGTTGTTCGAGCTGCTCAGTGAGAGCTCTTGAAAGCATGGCCCACATCCCACGCCATCAAGAAGCTAAGAGAAAAGAGTCGGATCCTCTTTAGTAGCTTTTACATGGGAGCCATGTGACAAATTTATGGAATTCCATCGTGCCGTAGAGCTAATATAGAGAAAATCCGAATCGTTCAAAATGAATTCCATCCGTACTATCTATATACTTCCGAATTAAGTTTAAAAAGATCAGGGTCTACCATTCAATCGAGCACAGTTCAGGAACGTAATTGGGTGATGACATGGCATTGCTGTCAATTAACCGTGGTAACCACAATTTATGTCACGTTATCAATCGTATGGTGGGACCTAATCATTTTCAATTGAAATTTGAGATATATAGTTGGAGTAGATGACATATATCTTGAATGATCCAAATTATCTCTCTGTAGAACCCACTATGAAATGGTGTTCCAGGAATACCTGACACAGTTTCCTTGCAATAGCTGAAATAGAGGATCTGGACATGTTACAGGTTTCAGAATTTTTTTTTAATGGACAATCGTTTTTGTCCCTTTGGACTTCGTTCCCCATTTCTATAAAGTGAGCTTGCATGGACACTGGATCATGGCTTGGGTTTCTGTGGTCGTCAAACGGTTCATCTCCTCTATCTCTAAACACACTCCAAACTCTTCATCTTAGACACCTAGCGCTGGTGGGCCTTTGAGTTTAATTTGTACTATAAGTCTAGCTAGGCGTGGTCCATCTGGCAATTCTACCAGAATACAGCCCCATGCGAGCCCTGATAGGATTTATTGTTGGGCGTCCTAGGCTTGATTAGTGAAGATTACATTTACACCACTTCACATGATTTGTATGCCCTTTGACACAGACATGTACTTTTCCTTTATTTAATACCTTGCTCTCTGAATTAAACAAGCATGTGAAGTGAGAGATGCACAATCCAAAATCACTATCCCCTTTCACTTTTTATACTTACCTTTTAACTTTGAATTTTCTTTCCTTCATGAGCCAGTTTGTTTGTGCCGTGCATTTGCTCATGGGATAGACTCGACGTTGGTCCATTTCCAACAAGAACATGCCACGTATAGTAGAGTAAAGAAAACAGGAACAATAGAGCTAACTTGTTGATGTCCACAATTCGGCATATTTTTAATTCTATTCCAATTCTACCCTTTTCTCTATCGGGCCCTCACCATCTGCCCCCCTTTAGATAGTTTCTTTCTAACATCACGTGTCCCACTCAATATAATAATAGGGTCCACCACTTTAATAATGGAATTAAGGTGGACCCATTTGAATAACACGATATTATTAGATTGTGTAATAATATTATAATGATGGTGGACAGTGAAAATAAGGCCTATCTAAATTTTATGCGGGACCTGAGATCTATTGGATCGAATTAATTTATCCAGCTCCTTAGGACCCACTAGATGAAATATATCACCACCTATTAATCAACTGGGTCCTATGCAAGAGGGTGGATGGGTGGAATAAGGTGGGTCCCATTTAGATAAGCACCAAGGATGGGTTGGATACATTGGTTGGATGTAATGGGTCCCATTAAGTAAAAGATGCATAGGGTCTGTAGTGGCCCCCAAGTAGATCGCTATATGAGCCGATGGGTATATATGATGTTTCAATATGCAATTGATCCCATGCATGTAGATGTGTGGATTGATCATATCAAGTGGATTTGACATGATAGATAGTAGAATGGGTGGATGGTCAGACGGCTGGATCTTTCAAGTGTACATGTAGTTCATTGCCACATATCCAACAAACTTATGTGGGACCCACCAGATGAAAGATAGACTATCTTACTCTTTCGTTTTCCTCCTTGTATCATTTGCTCGTGTGAAAATGGCACTTCCAAACAATAATGTTAATATATTTCACATCTATAAATTTTATATGACGTAAATGTAAATCACATTTTCATATAGAATACGTAAAAGACGAACAGGTCTAAGGACTCCTCTCTCTCCATGTTCTAGAGGGCTTTATAATTATCTCCCTCCAACTGAACGTGGTGCAGCTAGCTTTACTTCCCATTACATTGCTTCTCTCTGAGTTTTGAGAATGGCCTTTGAGATTAGTCATGATCGAACAGTATCTATATCGGAGGAAGAAGAAGCCCAAAATAAGGGGTGGCTGATTGACATAATGAATGAGCGAGACCCCGAAACCAGATCCAAGCCTCGGATACAGTCAGTGGTCAGAACACTACGCGAGATCAAATCCAACGAAACATGCTTTGATCCGTTGGTGGTGTCCTTCGGCCCTTACCACCATGGCAAAGAGCGTCTTATTCCGATGGAGCGTTGCAAGAATGTTGCAGTTCGCTGGTTTATCTCACTCTGCACGGATGAAGAACCAGCAGAAAATGTCTACGACGAGTTCGTGGAGAAAGCAACAAGCGTGTCATCTCCCAGAGATTGTTACGCTGATGAGTTCTTACGCGAAGAATCCCAATGCAATGAATTCATGCGCCTGATGTTTCGAGATGGCTGCTTCATCTTGTATTTCATCCACCTTGAGAAGCATGATGAACTTTCCTGCAACAGCTATCTTAATGTACCACTCATTCTGAGGGACATGTTCTTACTTGAGAATCAAATCCCCTATTCAATTCTCAGTGCTTTGATGAGCTTAATGCCTGATAAAAAACGCATTGAAAAGAAAGACATTGGTGAGTTCATCGACCGGGTCTTTCTCCCTCAAGAACATGAGTACTCCAACTCCATTATAACTTGGGCGTCGTCTGGTATAAGTAGTTTGTTTAGAAAGATGGTTCCGAGTCTCAACTTCATTGGTGAGATGCTCACGTATTGCAAAAAAAACGAAGTTCAAGGCTCGAATTCAGGAGGCAAGGTGGAAGATAGAGACCCCATTCACCTCCTCGACTTACTTCGATCTACACTTGTTGGCAAGGATCCTTCCTTTGGACCTGTTTATTTGAATTATTATTTTCGTTCCATCATGGAGCTCAAAGCGGCAGGCATCGAGGTGCGTACAAGCAATTCTAAGTGCTTGAGAGATATTAAATACAAGGACAAACTTATTTATGGCCATCTGGAGCTTCCTCAGATAGTGGTTGATGATGCAACCAAGACTCGCCTGCTCAACCTCATCGCCTATGAAATGTGCCCAGACGGACTTTCTGACCGCATGGTTACCTCCTACATATGCTTCTTAGATTCTCTAATTGATCATGCTGAGGACGTGAAGGAGCTTCGAAACAAGAACATTCTGCTTAACCGCCTCGGCAGTGACGGGGAGGTTGCCAACCTCTTCAATGAGTTGGCAAATAACTTGACGCCCAACTGCAATATTTACAGCGATGTCATGAAAAATATGGAACAGCACCGTGCCAAACATGTAAAGATGTGGATTGCCCAATTCGTACACACCCATTTCACTACCCCATGGACAGTCATATCTCTCATTGCAGGAATTTTCATTTCAGGAATGACCGTGGGTCAGACCTTCTATGCAGTCATGGAATATAAGAAAAAGAAATAGTTGTCCTGCAGGAAAGAAGCTCAGCTGATTGTGGACTACAAATGCCCCTTGACGGGGCGAGAGTGCGAGGTCGAATCCTGCCTAGCAAAAATAAATATAAAATTAGTAGTTTCTCAGCTTCACATCTCCTATGGGTTAATGTTTCTTAGTCTTTGAGTGATTTGTTTTGTCTATTGGTTGGTGTGGTTAATGCATTTGCCTATGCGTTTAATAAGGAAATGTTGGGCTTGACTGATTTGTCTACTTGCATAATGAGCATAATTGAATTCTTCAATTCCATCTATTGATGTTGGTATGATTATCTTCAACATATTGTGTTAGGTTTATGTCTTGTATTTTGGGTTTACGAGAGTGGCCCATTGGGTTAGCCATAGACTAGGTTCTGGGTTAAGGGTATGTTGGTCGTTGTAGAGTCAAGACTCGTTGCTCTCTTTCTGTGGATGTAGACGGTTTTGTCGAATCACGTAAAATCCTTTAATCTCTCTTGTATGGTATTGTTGTTTGATCGCAGGTTTTGCGTTTCCGCACAACATATTGGTATGATTATCTTCGGCTTCCCAGACTCTTTTTCCTTTTAGTGTGAAGATGGTTTATATGCTTTTGCTGGTTGTTCTACGGAAGTAAAGTACCCAACGAGTAGTTATTTTTGGCATGGGGGTATGTTACAACCATGCCAACTCAGCATGAAATTGTTCGCTTTGACACACGTGCGCGTTGCCTAGGAGGTCACCCATCCGAGGTAATTGCTCCCACCCGAACACGCTTAACTCCGGAGTTCTTATGAGATCTGGGGCCATACGGTTTTAAAAGGCCTCATATTGAGTTAAGATATTGTTTTGCTTATAAGTACAGGGTTAGGACTTAGATATTTTCGATGCGATATTAGTGGAGACTCACCATTTGAAGCTCGTGGTTGACATGCTACGCCTTGTGGTTAAGGGTACTTTCGAACCAAGTTCTCACAATCTCCCCCACCGGAAATAGAGCCATCATCGGCTCTGACACCAATTATCACAGTCCCTCCCAACTCAGAATGAAATTGTTCACTTTAGCCCCCACCCAGCTCAAAATGAAATTATCCGCTTTGGCCCAGGTGCACACAAGGAGACTTTCTAGGAGGTCATCTATCCTAGTACTGTTCCCACCCGAACACGCTTAACTCCGGAGTTTTTATGGGATCCGGAGCCACACGATTTTAAAAAGGCTTCATGTTGAGTTAAGACAGGGTTTGACTTATAAGCCCAGGGTTATGATTTTTTTATTTTCGATACGCGACTATCCGAGACTCACTATTTGAAGCCCATGGTTGACACGCTACGCCCTGTAGTTAAGGGTGCCACCCATACCAAGCTCTCACAGGACATACTTTGAGTTCAAAGGAATTCCAAAGTAATACGATGGGAAGATCTACATGGGTTCATAAACTAATCTTTGCTTTGATTGGAAATGATTCCCAGCCTTCTCAAACAGTCTGAAATTTGGACATTCTGCTGAATGTATTTTCTGTATTTTTTTTTCCTCAGTAAACAATACACTGCTAACAATGTGATTATTGGAAATTGGTAATAAATATTACCATGCGACAGAGGATGTTAAGGTGCTTCGATCCAAAAAAGTTCAGATTAACTCCACTGGTAGTGATCAGGAGGTCGCCCGCCTCTTCAATGACTTGGCCCGAAACTTGGTGCCCAACGTCGACATTTATAACACTTTTATGAACCAAATCGAAGATTATAGCAAGAACAAAGTCAAGGGGCTGATTGCTAATTTCTTACACACCCATTTCAGAAGCCCATGGACCGTAATCATATTCAACGCACGGAAATTAAATGAAGCATCGAATGTGACTCAGACATTGTATACTGTCCCGAAGTTCCGCAGGTACAGTTTCTCACATCTCCGATGGCCTGAATCTATGTTTCTTCAGTCGGTGTGTTTTTTTTTTTTTTTTTTCAAAGAGTATTTGCCTCTCTGTTTGGTGAGGAAATATCAGGTTTGATTGATTTGTTTATCTGGGAATAAAGTGTAATAAAGATTGTTGGATATTGGTGCGATAATCTTCAACTCCCAGTTGATGTGGTCTTTCTGTCTTTTTAATGAAAATGATTTTTGACAGACCCAGGAAATTTTTCCTTGAGGGAACAGGCCACTATGTAGAAATTCTTTTGCTACTCCTCCGGTTCATAAGTTTATCAGAATCGTATGAAATTTTACAAATATTAATTCATTTTAAAAATAAAAAAATGTAAAAATAAAATATTTATTGAAGTTGTGTTTAATGTTGTTTTATAGAATAAAAATCATTGTTGTGAAATTTTTGCAATTTTCTCTTCTACATACAATTACACAATCTTTGAAATTTGTCACCGTTTCGTTACAAAGTTTAAGCACGCCAATGGTATCAATGACTACAAACGCTCATTTTGTAGGTTCTAATTTCACATGTAAATGGTGTAAAGTTTTTCTAGCTAATTGTATGCATCTTATTGGTTCATTACACACTGATTGTCTGTGCTCATCTTTTGTTAAAATTAAAATAATGATGTGTTCATTAAATGAAAGAAAGCCAAGATGTACTTATTTCCCCCCAAAAAAGGCAGCTGATGGGCTTAAGACGAAAGAAATTTTGTAAATAAAACCTATTTTAAATTCACATATTTCAATCAGTTTTATCACAGGTTTTAAAATCGGATTTAACATGACAATTTGAAGCAAAATGAAAATAATTAGGAAGAGGTAAAGAACGAAGGATAAATTTTTTTATATTCTCCATTTTTGAGGTATTTGTATATAACACCTAAGGTTTGTAGGATTTGTAAATAGGCGCTTGTAGGATTTGTCAATAGGCCCCTACTTTTTCTTTTTAATACATTTCTTATCCCCAAAATTAATATTCCGAACAAGAATGGACAACTACAATGAGATTTGTGTTGGATTTTATGTAAATGACAGCTTTGCCTTTACATCCATTAAATAAAAATGAGTATCTTTTTATTTATAAACATACTATTATTTTATCTCAAGTTCCAATGGTACTTTCTTTCAATAACCCTCCCATTCACATGACCAAAGGTGGGCCCAGGTACAGAGAATTGGGGACTGAAGCCTCCACCCATATATGAGAAAAGTCTAAATTTAAAAAAACAATCTAAAAATTAATATTTTTTTTTTTTACATTTTCCCCTTCCCCTAATATTTCTTTTACATGGAGCCAAACACCACCTCCCTCGTAAATTTTAAAAATTAATATCTTTTTACATTTGCCCGTTCCCCTAATATTTTTTTTACACCCCATTTACATGAAGCATAATCATGTATTTTGAAACATTCATCAACCCAATGGTGGTAGTGTATGGATTGGATAAACTATAACTGTTTATTAGTACAGATGTTGATTGTCGTCACGATCAACTTGGATTTAATGACATGAGCCCTATACTAATAAAAAGAAATGAATTTATGCAGGATTATTCTCTCCCACTCAGTGGAATTGTTAATGTCACATGTTTTATAAAGAAAGATTGAGCTTAATCTTTTAAAATCATGCATAGAAAGATAAAAGAGATTGGACAAAAGTGTCATTTCACTCTAAAAACCTAGAGTTGTTGGAATGCAATTGATTTTAGGGACACGGAAGGTATTAAAATGAAAATGCAGGGGCCTATTTTTAAATATTAAAACCTTAGGAATCTATTTACAAATCCTACAAACCTTAGGTATGTATATAGAAAAAGCTCTCCATTGTTTTGAGGTTCTTGAAAATAAAGGCCAGAATGCCCAACTACGTTCATGCTTGAAAATTATAACTATTTTATTTCATGATTGTCAGTGTAAGTGGATTTTGAAATTCTGATTTTAATCCATCTCTTGAAAATTATAACTATTATATTTCATGATTATCGGTGTAAGTGGATTTGAAATTCTGATTTCAATCCATCTGCTACAGTACTTCCTGATAAGACTAAATATAAAAGAAAGAAGAAAAAAAAATTTTGCTAAAAAAAGAAAGAAGAATTGACTATTAAGAGTTCATACTCTCTTAGCAGTGTTTCTAATTTCTGGAATTCGAAAGATATGGGTCAAGGGGCAATACATAGGAGGCTCAAGGGCAAGGCCAGCTCGCGCCTGACCTGGGACCAGCCCGCTTTCGGTGGGGCTGGGGTTTAGGGGTTTTCATGGTCCGGGCTTGGGTGTATAATCTAGACCCGCTTAGTAATTGGGCCGGGGTTGGATTAAGTGGCAAAAAGACTAAGGGCTTTCATGGTCATGGATCAGGCTCGTGCCTGACCTGGGACCAGCCCGCTTTTGGTGGGGCTGGGGTTTAGGGGTTTTCATGGTCCGGGCTTGGGTGTATAATCTAGACCAGCTTAGTAATTGGGCCGGGGTTGGATTAAGTGGCAAAAAGACTAAGGGCTTTCATGGTCATGGACCAGGCTCGCGCCTGACCTGGGACCAGCCCGCTTTTGGTGGGGCTGGGGTTTAGGGGTTTTCATGGTCCAGGCTTGGGTGTATAATCTAGACCCGCTTAGTAATTGGGCCGGGGTTGGATTAAGTGGCAAAAAGACCGAATCCCGGCCCGACTAATGAGTTCTTGTAATTTAGTGTATTTTATTCAAACAATTGGTAGAAAGCCTGGTTCGGCCCAACCCAGCCTGGCCTGATGACTAAATGGGCGTGCTTGGCCATGACTTTTACAGCCAGTGTTGAGCTTGGGCCGGGACTAGTTTGAACCATGAACACCCCTACCTGGATTTAAAATCTTGGCACTTCAGTTGAATGATAGAAACTCAAAGCACGGCCCGGTCCGGCCCGAACAACTAAGTCATGAAATTTAGCGACTAGATACTTAAATATGTTACAGAAAGCCCAAAGGAGTGATAGAACCCCCGTTCCAATTGACTAAATGCGTGGGCTTTGGTTAGAAACTTAAGGCCTATATCGGGCTTCCGGCCCATGAACACCCCTAGCTATACATGGCTTTAATAGAACAGATAGAATAGGAACTACATCAAGAAAATTGACGCCAATGGTTTTACCGCCAGTTTTCAATCACAATGAGTTGATAACATTTGCATCCGGGCTATTTACTGCTACATTTCTAGTTCTGTACAATCAAGTGTTACAAGAAAGAAGATACCTATCCTAGGCAGAACCTCAGCTGGTTATGTACAATTAAGTGACTTTTAAAAATGGCTTAAGTAACTTGGAAAAATGGCTAGGAAAATGTGAAGGACTGCTATTTTTCTTGTATTATGAATGGATACAATTTTAGGAAGACTGGTAGCGTACAAGAAGGCTGTGATCACTACTAACTGTAACGTATTCGGTGCTCAGGCCTGCGAGCCATTGCCCTAGAAAGCTCCAAAAGAGCAGGTTCGACGACCTGTGGTTAGTAGTGCGGGGAGCTATAGCTCTTGATGGCGTAAGAGTGTCCCGCGTTGCCAATCGGCTGACGCTGGCTCCACACGGTATCAAGCCCGCAGCCCGTATGAGATGAACTTCAAAGGGCACGAAGCCCCTAAAAGAAGGAAAGTCTCATCCAATTGCAGGATAAGGGGTTCCGGAGGTGAAGCAGGTAAAGTAAGAAGCGCCTCGGGGGCATTCTCTATGCACTCTCGAAGAGAGTGTACCCATCAAACTCCTTCAACGGAGTTCTCATATCGGTGAAAAGAAGGCCATAAAGGCCCGTTTCTTTCACCTCTGTAATAGGGGTACCTTCATGGTGCCCTTAACTCAAGCAAATGTGGACTTATTTCAAGCTCTAAAGACCCTATCAAGGCTAACTACCACTTCTGATAGCAACAGTACGTAGGAACAACAAAAAGGACAATCGCACTAATGCTGTCGGGCGTTAACCCTACTCAATCAATAAGGAAAGGATCAGGCCCTACTCAATTCCTCAAGGAATTGCGGCCCGGGAAGAGAACAATAATGCCCTTTTGGAACCAACCTAGGGATAGATCAAAGAATACGGTTAACTAATTGGGATATAGAAAAGGGAATAGCCTTACTCCATCCTCCACATGGCCGCTCGGGAAACAAACAACATTGGATTCAGTTATCCCTTGTCTTTCATCCAATATTTCCTGTTGTTTTAGCCTTGGAGAGCCATGGCCTTTTGATTAGTCCCTTCGATGAACTCAAAATTTCACTGTTTCGGACCCTCAATCTGAGAGCTGATTAGTGTGTAGTCAACAGCGTAGCCTTAATAGAACAATAAAACCACTTTCTTTTGGTATACAGCTAAAGATAACCATGAAAAGCAGTCGTACTTCGCCTTACGCGAAGCACTCCCTGAGCACTTGAGGAAAGGTTATCGGCCAATTCTTTCCTCTCTTTCTGATGTTTATCACTGGGGGGAATTCTGCCGTTGCCTCTATGCTCCCGACCCTACACTTTTGGACTAGGGGATCGGAAGCCTGTACTGCGCTTCCTCATTCCTCTATAGTTAAACCATTCCCTAATGCTTCTCCTTTTGGGAAGCATCTCGGTCACTCGCAGGATTCTAGTCTGTTTGTTATGATTGTCTACCTAAAGACCGTAAGAAGAAGAAGAAGAAGAAGAAGAGATAGTTTACCCTAAGCTAGGGGAACCCACCACCCCCCGAGGGGGGACTATCTGAACAATCGGGAAAGACAAGATAATCAGTCGTGCTTCGCATTACGGGAAGCACTCCTAGACCAAGGGAAATTCTTTCATAAATTCCCATGTGTTTATAATATATCCCAAATTAGTGGTAAAGTTATTCATTCATAGGTTAAAGACGTCAAATTAATATGGTAATTGTCTACACTTGTTATGCAGGATCTATTATGCTTAATTAAGTATGTCAATAGGTATCCAATTACGCAAACATCTAAGAGTCTCCAATATGGAAAAGAAATGGATATGAAACCTGTATTTGGTTCCGGGACAAATTCATATCTGAATCCACGTTTATCCGTTTCAAGAGTCATGGAAATTAGTTCTGCATCCCTCTATATCCTACCTTTGCATTTCGATACAAAACTGACTGGCGCCATATCATTAAAGATGTATTTTAGAAGTCTACCGCGCTTGGATCGTATCCGTGTTTTAAGAGCCTATACAGTTGGGATCATATTTGCATTCCGATAATCTATATGTAAACTACTTGGAGCTTTGTGAAGAACTTTTTCTATAACCTGAATAAAAAAATTAATATACCTGATTAATTTGCGAAGAACTTTAATTGTGAAGAACATTTAATATGCTTAATTTCTAAAATTGTTTTGAACATTGATATTAAGCATTTCTTACAAAATAAGCATGAAGAGACAAACCCCCTCACTGTAAAATCATATATAACACACTAATTTTTAGCATTTGTATTTGAAAACAAACATAACCTACTATCTACTTCACAAAACACACAAATCTTAAAAAAAAAAAAAAAAAAAAAAAACCATATTATACCTGATTAATTATTATTTATATCCGAATTTTTGGGTTTTTTGACATTTGTCTAATGACTAACTACGCCTCCAACAAATACAGTAGGTACTTTACTTGGAAATAAAAGCAAAAGATCATTCTATTATGGAGATTTGACATATTAATTCTCCTTAAATCCTATTCCCCCAATTTAATCACTAAAAATCAATTAATGTCATCACGGTTGTTTAACTCTGGTCCATACTTTTTTTTTTTTCTACTTTTCTGCCCTAGATCCTATGATATCATGGGATTTTAAAAACCCGTGATATCATGGGATCTAGGTTCAGTTAAGAAGACGGTCTAGGCTTTTCAACTTTTAACATTTGAATCCCATGATATCATGAGTTTTTAAACTCACATGATATCATGGGATCCAGGGCAGAAAAGTAAAAAAAAAATGTGGACTAGAGTCAAACGACTCTGATGACATTAAAAGATTTTTAGTTATGAAATTGGGGATGTAGTGTTTAAGGGGTATTGATGATGGAGGAAATTGGGAAGGGGGCATGTATGTATCTGGGTATTTGCTAGAGCCAAAAAAAAAAAAAAAAAAAAGGGATACAAGCCTTATGTACCCACTGCTGCTTTGCTCAATTACGGTCTGTGGTGGCCTTAGATTCTGCTAATAAAAAAAACCATCTTGCCTCCTCCATGACCTAAGGATGTACACGGATCGGATTAGTACGGATTAGGCCAAATCCGCCACCAATCCGTTACCTACGGATAGATGGATTTGGAATCCATCATCAATCTGTTGCTATTAAAAAACGATTTGATCCGATCTGTCGAGGACCAGACCGGATGGTTTAATCTGTTGAATCTAATGCTAAAGAAAGAGATCAAACATGTTGTAAAGAGTTTCAGGATACAAGCTAACAATCCACAAAAAAAAAAAAAAAAATGCAAATTACAAATATATTGAGACCCATTAATTTATATTTACACCCCTTATGTTTAGACCTCTTAACTTATATTTAGACCCCTTAAATTTTTTTATTTATATTTAATGTCAACAAATCAGATCGGATTGAATTTGCAGATTGAAGGTGAACCGTTGCTAACGGATTACAATATTTTCAACCCGTCACCAATCCATTTACCTTTGGTTCGGTTAAAAATCCCCGCGGGGGCTGGGGGGGTGTCAATTGACCCCTCTCAACTTTTGCAATTCCATTGAATAATGGAATTTTTGTCCATTATAATTTTTCCCCCACTCACTTACTTTTCATTCACATAAAGGAGAGAATTTAAAAAAAAAAAAAAAAAAAAAAAAAAAACTCAAGGATATTTTCGACTTTTAATTGTTCCCAAAGAGATAGGTAAATGGTTTTTTAAATTTTAAGGAGAGATTGCATCTTGCAACAATACCTTCCCTCTTTATCTCCTACAAATGTTTATCTTCGCTGCAATTTCAGAAAAGCCTCTGTTTAACTAGATTTGGACATCTTTGTTTTTTATTTGGATTGAATTTCAAGCATTTATGCACCATAGGATTGAATCTCAAAGAAATCTATGGCTAAGAAACGGCTAAACATTATGTCTATTAAATCAAGGGCTAGGGTGATCTAAAAAAAAAGGGCCATTAAAAATGAAGCCCCTCTTCTTTATTGGGTTGCTCACAATGTCTACTCAATACGCACTACACCAAAAACGGGAATTTGGAACGGTTTGGGAACGGTTTAACGGATTAGGAACGGACGGATTAGGAACGGTAATGCGTTCCAATTTCCTATTTTCCGTTCCTAATCCATTAATCCGTTCCAAAAATAGGAAATTGGAACGGTTTGGGAACGGTTTAACAGATTAGGAACGGGCGAATCAGGAACGGAAGTCCGTTCCAATTTCCCGTTTTTGGTGTAGTGTACGAGTTGGTTCCACCATATTCAGCACATGATTAAAAATATCATGTGCTCAACCTTATGGTAGGAGTAATTCCTATTGGAGTAAAAGTTTAGGAAATCACTTAAGGGAAATGGATCTTCCTACGTTGTTCACCATTTTATAATATTAGTAAATTGGCTATCAATGATGTCATCTTCAATCATCTATTCTACTGCAAACATGATGGCCAATCAAAAGATTACAAGTCATTAATTTATAGATTTTCAACCGTTCATGTCTATTACAGGCTCGTGGCTCATTAAACAATCACAAGTTATGAATCAATTCATAAATTAATTATGGGAGGATTGAATTACAAGTAATTAATCCAACATAGGCCCTACTTCAATTAAAGTGAGATACAACTCTCTATCCTAAAACAAAAAAACAAGTAAATGATTATTTTTGAGCGGTTTAGATTCATTATGGTGAGCTCTACTATTTTTGTATATTAACTATTTTTCAGAATTTTGATAAGCTGTCTTTAAATTTAATTGGTACTTTCAAATCTAAGATTTTTCTTTGAATATTATTAAAAAAATTAACTTTAAGATAAATAAATAAATATTGCTTTGAATGATAAGCGAAAGAAATCAATAAATATGAAAACATTATCAATCTCCTCTAAAAAAAATCTAGCTTCATCACTGTTAATTGACTATTGCTTGCCCCCTCTACACGAAAATCCTGGCTCCATCACTGGGCCAGGTCCAGGATATTACAAGCATGTTTATCAGCCCAGAACAAAAGGAATCATGTCTCGTTATAAAGAAGCAGGCCACTTTTCCCATGACATACAAAATTAGAAGACCGGATTTCAAGTGGACTTTGTAACGAATAAAGATGACATCTTGGAAAGAATTGA
This sequence comes from Persea americana, assembly GCA_029852735.1. Lineage (NCBI taxonomy): Eukaryota > Viridiplantae > Streptophyta > Magnoliopsida > Laurales > Lauraceae > Persea > Persea americana. The sequence goes on from CM056810.1 coordinate 93,038,661, forward strand.
AGAATACGTCAGACGGTCCGAGATTAGCTTGCCCCCACATTGTTTTATCTTTTCTGGCAGATGAGCCCGCCCCACATTGAGCTGGACTTTGGGCTCTATTTGTAGGCCCAAGGTTTGCATGTGGGCACAATTCATTGGCCCGATTGTCAAGTTTGTCAGGACTGACCCAACATTTCCCAACATATGAACACAGTAGAGTGTATACAATCTGTCAAAGGGCTTTGCCTGGGTGGGCCGTCAGGTGGGACTGCACGAACCATCCTAGCTAGAATCTGCAACACTGAAGGCTCCCACACGGAAGAAGAGAAAAAAAGGGGTCATTTTAACCAAGTCTTCACGGTGACATTAGAAAATAAGATTCAACCCGACCTCTCCCATGAACCACCCTTGAATCTGCAAAACTGAAGGATCCCACATGGAGGAAGAGTAGAAAAGCAGTTCATTTTCATCTAGTCTTCACGGTGACGTGAAAAAGTAATATTTTTTTTCCTTCGTTATTTTGATCAACGTGATTTTTATTTTATTTTGCCAGTTAGGTCATCGTAATCTGCAAAATTTATTTTGTTGCTCTTTACAAGGTCAACTACATGATACATCCACTTGTTCCCTTTTAAAATCTGCTTCATTTCATTTCCACTTGTCCCTCTGTTATGCTTTGAATGTTGTTTCCTTCTATCTTCCTACATATTCTTCATGCTGGCCTTGTATATTTGTCTCCCAGCAAGTGAACGTGGTGCAACTCGACTTACTTCCATTACATTCATTCTCTTTGCATATTGAGAATGGAAGCTGAGACTAGTCAGAATGGAACAGTACCCTTGCCAAAGCAAACCAAAAATAGGGAGTGGTTGATCGAGATGATGAATCAGCAAGAGGAGCGGTCGATCAAGACAACGAAGGAGCAAGCTGAACAACCAACAAGACGACCCACGGCTCGGATAGAGAAGGTGGGCAAAACACTACGTCAGATCGGATCCAACAATAGATGCTTCGATCCGTTGGTGGTGTCGTTGGGCCCTTACCACCATGGCAAAGAACATCTTATGCCAATGGGGCGTTACAAGAATGTCGCAGTGCGCTGGTTCATCTCGCTTGCAATGGATAAACCGGCAAACAACATTACTGAAATGGAGGATCACGCTAATGATGTCTACGACAAGTTTATTGCGAAGGAGTCAAGCGTGTCGTCTCTCATCGAGTCCTATGTTGTTGATGAGTTCTTTCACACATTTGAATCCGAGAACTTTCTGCGGATGATGTTCTTAGATGGTTGTTTCATCTTGCATTTCATTCACCTCATTGTTAGAGGGTGGTCCGATTATTTGTTGAAGAGTAACCATCATCTTAATCAACCACGTATTGTCAGGGACATGTTCTTGCTTGATGAGCTTATTGCTTAACCAAGGAACTTCACCGTAGAAGATAATCGAGTTCATCTTTACGGTCTATCTACCTCCATATCAATTGAGTCAGTATTTGACTGACATAAGGTTGCTTCATCTACCCCTTGATAGAGTAGAAACTAGGTGTTCTTGTCTTTCTTTCTTTGATCTTTAAGGGTAATCTTCTGCTCCGCAGTATAGGCACCTTCTTGCTCTGCAATGGGCTCCACGTATCCATCGGTGACAATCTTCTATAGATCATGCGATCTGAATAACGCCTTCATCTGGATACTCCAATTCTCCTAGCACAGGAAAAAGGCTATGATAAAAAAAATGTCTGGTACCTAGATTCCGGCGCGAGCAACCACATGTGCGGAAAGAATGAACTCTTTGAAGAGCAAGCGGAAGATGTCAGTGGAAAAGTAAGTCTCGAAGACTCAACAAAGCTTCTTGTACGAGGTAAGGGCCCAACGAGGATGGTGTGCCTGCATATTTCTCAAATGTGTATTACGTGCCCAACATAAAAAGTAACATTTTTAGTCTTGGGCAACTCCTAGAGAAGGGGTAAGTAATACGTATGGAGAATCTCTCTTTTTCATTGAGAGATGTACATGAGATGCATATAGCTCGAGTCCAAATGGCAAAAAACCGCATGTTCCCACTCTATCGTAACACAAGGCTAGAAAAATGCTTCCATGGACTTATAAACAATGAGTCATGGAAGTGGCATCTTAGATATATATGAGTATCTCCACTTCAATGGGCTCAAGCTATTATCCACTGCAAACATGGTGCATGGCTTGCCTACTATTGAAAAGCCCAAGCATGTGTGTGAGGCATGCACACTTGGCAAGCAACAAAGAAACTCATTTCCAGTAGGGAAATCATGGAAAGCAAAAGCACTATTGTAGTTGGTTCACACAGATATTTGTGGACCATTAGAGACACATTCTCTTGGAGGTAATAGATACATCATCACTTTTATAGACGACTTCAATAGAAAGCATTGGGTATTCTTTATCAAAGAGAAATCTGCAGCTTTCACTACCTTCAAGAATTTTAGAGCCTACGTAGAAGTAGAGAGTGGTTGCAAGATAAAAACACTTAGATCTGACAGAGGTGGAGAGTACACCTCGAAAGAATTTCAAGAGTACTGCAGACAATGGGGCATCAGGCATCAGTTTACAACTACCTATACATCGCAACAAAATGGAATAGCGGAAAGGAAAAACCGCACCATCCTCGATATGACGAGAACCATGCTTACAGAAAAAGGTTTGCCAAAAGAATATTGGGCAGATGCAGCTGCGTGTACAGCCTACTTATTCAACAGATGTCATATGAAAAGTGTCAAGAATAAAACACCGAAGGAGGAGTGGAGCGGTCACAAACCAAGTGTGGCCCATCTAAAAATATTTGAGTGTGTTGCATATGCCCAAGTACCAAAGGCAAAGAGGAAGAAGCTTGATAATCGTGGAGAAAAGTGTATCTTTATCGGATACAGTGAGGAGTCTAAAGCTTATAAACTCTACAACCCACTTACTAAAAAGGTGGTGGTAAGTAGAGATGTAGTCTTTAGTGAAGAAGAGGCATGGAGATGGAACGAAAAAAATAAAGCCCAAGAAAAGCCTCTTGAAATAGAAGAACAAGAGACGCATCCTCAAAACAAAGAAGGTCTGCGACAAGATAACACAACATCTCCACATACAACATCATCAGTTAGAAGGAGTCCTGAAGGACAAGATGGATCATCAGCAAGCAGCTCATCATCTCGAAGCTCTTCCTCCTCCATCACACCAATCAAGATGAGAAGCCTAAGAGACATCTATGAGGAAACTGAAGAGACCTACCTCTTATGTCTCTATGTTGACCATGAGCATCTTACGTTCTAAGAAGCAGTGAACGAAGATTATTGGAGAAGAGTCATAAAAGAAGAGATTCACGCAATCGAGAAAAACGACGCTTGGGAGCTTACTATACTCCCTCCAAGCCAAAAAGCCATAAGTGTCAAGTGGGTATACAAGATCAAGCGCAAGATCAATGGAGAGATTGATCGATATAAGGCGAGGCTTGTAGCTAAATGCTACAAACAACAATATGGTATGGATTATGAAGAAGTCTTTACTCTTGTTGCCCGACTTGACATGGTAAGAATGCTTATCTCTCTTGCATCACATCATAGTTGGAAAATATACCAACTGGATGTTAAGTCATCATTCCTAAATGGTATACTTGATGAAGAAGTATATGTAGAACAACCAATAGGCTTTATAGTAGAAGGAGATTAGTAAAAAGTATACTGCTTAGAGAAAGCGTTATATGGGCTAAAGGAGGCCCCATGAGCATGGAATGCTCGTATAGACAACTATCTAGAGCAAAACGGGTTCTCCAAATGCCCATATGAGCATTCAGTCTATGAGGCCCCACCGCTTGTGGGCCCTCATTTTTTAATTTAAATATTATAACCATATTATTTATGGTTAATTATACTAATTAATAGGGATTAGTAAATGGTAGATAGATATTTTCCTACGTTTTAATTTGATTAGGCTTATTTTGTGTTTTATAGAATGTATAGGGGGTCAATTGTAACTTCTATAGGGTTTTAGTCATTAGAGGCCCTAGCTAGTAAATAAAATATTGTAGGAGGGGTTTCCCCCACTATAGAACATTCTAGAACCTCTCCCAAAAGACCTAAAAGCCCATGTCTTTATCTATATCTCTATACAACCTACAAGGCCCTTTTGGTAAATTCCCCAAAAACCCTAGCCTATATAAACTATACTATTGCATTGGGAAATGAATCCTAATTTACCCTCATTTATCCCTCAATTTGCCTCTCATTTCACAAAACACTAACTCTAGAAACCCTAGCTAAAACCCTAATTTCCAAAACCCTAGCTACTATGAGAAGAAGGAACCATCTCCTTGTTCATCTCTTATTCTTTTACAATCAAGATTGATAGCTTGGATTGCTTCTCTTTGTCATCCACCTTGCAAATCCGAAATTAAGGCAAGTGCAATATACTTACTTAGCATAGAATGCATGTTTATTATCTTTGATTCTATAATTCACTTTCAATTGATGATAGATTTACATTTGAGCTTGTTTTATGGGTTTTTTTGGCCATTGATAGATGAGTTCCCTCATTTGGAAGATCAATGGCCCGGATGGATTGATGGATGGTTGGGTATTGAAGTGATTTTATTGTCTTGTATATGTATGTGATGAAATGTGATGGATGGTAAATGGGTTGAGGAGAAATCCAGGGATTGAGTTGCTGCCCGGAGATGAACCGTTTGTGGGTTGTTTATTGCGTTGATACCGGAACTCAGGTGGGCCACCTGATGGCAGATCCGACCCATGGATCCCAAAGGAGGACCCACGAGCGACCCTAGAGGAGGGGGTCCCATAGGCAGGGGACACCCGTGGCCCACTATCCATTAGGATGATCAGTTAAGGGCGTCTTTCACAAAGGTGGATTCTCGTTTTGGGACTGTGGGGCCCATGTGAACCATTGATTTTAGATCAGATCCCCACATCTGTTAAGGGATCCATGAGCGACCTCAGGGGTGGTGGACCCGTGAGGAGTGGGTCCCGTTCGACCCACCATCTGATGATTTTAAGAATCAGAATCATGACTTATGATTGATGTGATTTCTTTCGTTTAATCTGGTTGTGAGGCCCAGGTGAGCCATTGGTTTCAGATCAGGTCCCTACATCTCTTAGAAGGGGCTTGGACGACCATGTAGATGGGGGTTGATCGTAGGCCTTTGATCAGTGGGCCACTAACCGAAATACTCAGGAGCTGTCGTCGTTGAACCCATTACATAAATATGTTCTGTGAGAGTCTGACGAGTTGGAAAGAAAAGAGATGAAAGAGATGAGTGAGTGTATGGTGGTCTTGGGGTGCATGGGGATAAGAGAGGAAAAGTAGAAGTTAGTATGGAGATGCCACGTGTGGGGATAAGAATGAGAGAAAAGAAAAGAGAGAGGAATGATGGTGACGTGTGAGAGGTGAGTAGGGTCAAGGGTGATGACCTGGAGACCTTTTGGAATAAAGAATTCCATATTACCTTTGCCATGGGAGTATTAATTGACTTGTTTTCCTGTGGTTTTAAAATTAGGAAAAGGACCCATTAGTTTTAGAAATTAGAAATAAACGACCCCTTAGTCTTTAGTGAAATTAATTGAGTTTAGACCCTTAAGATTTTTACTTTTAGAAAATTACATTAGATTTTAGAATTAGAATAAGCCCTATGAACCCAATTGGAATTTTGTGTATAACCTGGATTTTCCCTCAAACCCAAAGTTCAGTGTGCGGGGTCGACTGGACACACTGAAAACCGCAGAAGTTGAGATTTGGCCTGGAATCCATTGATTCAGGTAGACCTGTGTACCAAGTTGACCGGCTGGCCACCTGGTTGATCGGGTACACTGGAAATTCCAGAATCCCAGCTAAGTCCCAACCCTGATTCCTGTGGAGCAGGTCGACCCAGCAACACTGGGAACAATAAGTTGTGAGTTTAGCCTATGTTTTGTGATTGATCGATTGTGAGCCCATTGACCATCCAAATGAACTTCCATTAATGTGCCAAGCACGAGTCAATGGTGTGGCTCAACCTTGACTCGTGGGGCCACCAAGTAGGGTTTAGGGATTGGAATTGCCGGTGATTCAACCATTAAATGTCGTCAAAGATGCCCGTAACTTTAGGAGCACCAAACACAGTATCCTTTAGCATCTGAGACTTCAGTTAGGGATCAAATTAACTGATATGACCCTGGACCTGAAAGTGGACCATTACTTAGGATGGACTCTTGATATTTCCCGATCGATTCTCTTGACTTGAAGGGTTACCTCACTTATTGCATCACTATCACTCTTATATCTTTCTTATTGCTTATACTTGTTAATTAAATGGAAAATGGAGGACCTGAACGTAGGATTACTTGAGATTACCTGGTGATGTGATTGGTGATCAATAACCCGTGTCTGTGTCTAGGCGGGCCCTCATACGGCCTAATATTGGGTATGTGAAACCATAGAATGAAGAGATTATGATTAATAGAATTGAAGGCTCATTGTGTATGAGCATGGAATGATCATTTGTGGGATCAAACATGGTGTTGCACTTGTGTTGCTTCAGGCCACAGTTGTGGGCCTAGTGTGGATCCAATGATGATTGGACTTGGACTTGGATATTGGACGGTGTCCCATGTTGTTGTAACTTAACATCTTAGAGACTTGGTTAGGACCTTGCTCACGCAAGATAAGCCTAGACAGACACAGACCTATACTTGTTCCCTGAGTCGGCACTAAACATTCACTCAGTTGATCTAAGCTCAGTCAGTTGACTGATCATCACTGGTAGGAGCTATATTGGTTACTTAGAGCTATCATGATGAGCTGTGATTGGACGGACGGTGTGATACTTGGTCCGGGCTAATCTGATAAAGGGTTGTGATCGGTGCGATAAAGGGGTGTGATCGGTGTTATATTATGTATGTTATTATTAGCATGGCTGTTATCCCTTGCATGGTTATCTTACCCTTTTCCCCACCGCAAACTGTTTACAGTATGGGAGGGCCGCAGCATAATATCTCGCTGTATATCCAGCTTGTGTGAATGTGTCATTTGTTATCTGATTAGATTATATTACTTTACATTTTTTACTCTAAACTGTTAATTACTACTCAATTACCCGGATCATGTACCATTGCTACTCTTATGATTATCATGATTGTCTCTATTTCTCTTTATGCATACATCTTATGTTATCTGTATACTGTAACTTGCCAGATGTTTAGATCTGACCCACTCTTGGTGCTTAGGTGTTGACCCCGACTATGAGGACGATGCGCTCGTCGAGGTGCCCATAGTAGGAGACTATGGATGGGGACCAGCCGACCAAGAGGTCGAGCTGGAAGATGGAGTGTCTGAGTGCATACTTATTTTGGGTTTTTGAGAGTCTCTTGTAGTGAGTGGGTAGATAGACAGTTTGTATAACCTCTTGATTATTATACTTTAAGATTTGTTGGACTTCTGCCCAGTTATATTTGACTCATTTACTTGATACTCATTGCTTCCGCTATTTTTACTCATGCTTCCGCAATATAACTGTTGATCATATTATTGTTCAAAAAGTTTTAAAAATTTGACCTCACTAAGGACTAAGATCTTGAAAGTTCTCGGATTTTCCGGGAAGTAGCTCGCCAAATTCGGGTACCTTAGCGGTAACTTCAGTATTCGGAATTGGGGCGTTACACAGTCTATATAAAAAGAAATGCTCATAGCATGCCTCCACGTTGATGACTTATTATTCACTGGGAATAGTCCCCAAATGTTTTGAAGAATTTAAGCATGCTATGTTCAAGGAGTTCGAGATGACCGACTGCAGACTAATGTCTTAATCCTTGATATAGAGGTTAAGCAACAACAAGATGGTATTCCCATCTCACAGAAGAATATATGCTAAAGAACTCTTTGAAAAATTTAGAATGAGCAACTACAATCCTGCGCTTCTAGCAACAGGCCTGAGACTAACAAAAGAAGAAGAAGGAAGAAACATTAATCCGACACTATTCAAAAGCTTGATTAGAAGCTTAAGGTATCTCACAATCACTAGGCCAGATATTGTCTATGGTGTCGAACTTTTGAGTTGACATATGGAAAGGCCAAAGGAGTCACACTAAGCCGCAGCCAAAAGAATCTTACGGTACATCAAAAGTACCATGGATCTTGGTTCTTTCTACGGCGATGGCAGCGAAGCAAAGTTATATGGATATTCGGACAGTGACTGGGGAGGTGATCAGGATGAAAGAAATAGCACTACAAGGTATGTGTTATATCTTGGAACAATAGCTTTCACATGGGTATCCAAGAAGCAAAGTATAGTAGCCCTGTCTACATGTGAAGTCGAATACGTAGCAGCATCAGCAGCTGTCTGCGAAGCTATATGGCTGAGAAATCTCCTGGAAGAATTCGATCACCCACAAGATGAATCCACAACTATACATGTGGATAACAAGTCTGCCATTGAACTAGCTAAGAATCCGATACATCACGGAAGGAGTAAGCACATTGACATCGGGTATCATTTCATAAGAGATCATGTAAAATAGAAGACAGTAAAGTTGGAGTACTGTAGCACCACATAACAAGTGGCAGGTATCTTCACCAAGGCTTTGCCAACAGACACATTCACAAAACTAAGAGCAAAGCTTGGCATGAAGACAGATTTAGTATGAAAGATTGCAAAGGTCGGTATTTGAAGGGGAGTAATGTCAGTCAAATACTGACTTTTGAATACTCTAGAAACAACTAACCTCAAGAGAAATCTAGAAAAGCCCCAGAACCGACTTACCCATTCTAGAATCCACATGAGCCTTCTCAAACCGACATAATGCATGATGTTGCATTGGGCCACGTTGACCATTTCCCATCCACATGAAAATCCTTTCACCGACTTACACACCTATAAATAGAGGACCAATGCTCATTTGCATGCACGCTGAAGTGAAGTCAAGTCTAGCTTAAGTGTAGTGGAGTGAAGTGTGTAGTGAGAAATTTGTATGAGTGCCTCCATTGTAGTACATGAGTGTATTGAGTAAAGTGTAGTGAGTCTCTTTCTTTGTAAGTGTGTAGGCTTAAAAGTGTATTCCTTTTGTAATAGTGTATTTGTGTAAAATTTATAAAGTGGGTTCTTGTTCTTAGTATAATTTGTAATTAAGCAGTAGCTAGTGTGTATCTCCCATTGTCCAACAAATTGAATTTCTCTGAGATCGGTTGCTTGAGGGTCCTATATATGTTTTTGTTGGTTGTTATGTTGGCAATGAGAGCTAGAGACTTGAAATTGGAGATGAAAGATTTGGTGTATACCTTTTTGGAGAACCTTTTGGACCTACTTTGACTCTCTCAAATCTGGGTTTCATCTTTCTTACTCACAACTCAGTATGTGTCTAAGATTACCTGTCCTTAATTATCAGATTCTAGATTCCAACAACAATATTTCTAGCATTGCTAACCCTAATTTGAGAATAATCGCAACTATACTCATCCATGGATTGAATTGCATGAAAAATGCAACTAAACAAACCATTATACTTTAAAGCCCCTAAATTAATGGCTGTGATTATATGATAGACGTGACTTTTACCCAACTAGCATGCGGACTAGGGCCGTCAAAGGGTCGACGTAAGCCCTTATCCTATCCTCACATGTGCAGGCTAGACCTAATCTAATAAAAGCCTTCGACTTTTACAACAGGCGTATAATTTTTAGGCCTCACCCTACCATCAAGGGCTAGGGCCAAAAGTAAGGATGATTCCTTTTTTCAAAGAAAAAAATTCTTTCCTATGCCACCACCGACTTCCAACCAAATGCTAACCCTCATCCTTTGTCCGATCTAGGGAATGTCAATGCAATGCAAAAGAGAGCATAACGGTGTTAAAAACTTATTTTTATTATTGGAAGGCTAGTGGTGAGATAAAATAATTTTTATAATGGAAAACATAAAAGCATATAACAATAATTATATAAATGATAATACATATAAAACTAATAGCAATAATTCATTATTTAATTATTTAATTTACTTTTAGAATATCTAAAAGATCATCTAATGTATTATTTTCATTGTGTTGTTGCAAACGTATCCAATCTTGTGTTTAAATTCAGACTTCTACTGTCTCAGATTCTAAACAACTCTTATACTAGTTAACTACTTTTCATCCTGTGCTGAATGGCAATTCAGAAGCAACTGTAGAAACCTAAATTGCTAAAACGTCACAAGCCTTTCTTGAAGTAAGTGAATATTTTGCTGAATTAACTTTCCACCAATCCAATATATTGAGATTTGTAAAATTTTCCCTTGGCACCTCTAAATAACAATCCAATTCACAATTTTCCTCTACGACAGTAGTTTGAGTCATTTGTTCCTCAAACATTGAAAAATCATCATCAAACTTTTTTTTTTTTTTTTTTTGTGGTGGGAAAAGATATTTTCGCGGTGCCAATAGAAGCTCTCTATGAAAAACCATGATCGACGAATGAGAATATGCATTTGCAACGTCGTTGATCCATGGCTTTAGAAATCATGACTAGGATTGGCCGCATGGGTTAAATGTATTAGCTGAATTGAGGCCGTATCCTTAGCTGCAACTCTTCGCACTTCCAGTGTAATAGGAAGTCTAAACCTACACCTGAAGCCCATCTAATGATAATCTGAACCATTCAAGATGAATGTTATTCCCTCCTTCTGTGATAAACTCTCAATTACAGTTCAGTAGGAGCTAGTGGGTCCTACTATAAAATTGAACATATGACTGAAAACTTATGGGCCATTTGGCAATGCCAAATATTGGTGTCAGACATTAATGAACAGTTCAGTTTTTCCTCTCCTCCAATTTATGGAGGAGAAATCAGGTGACTATGGAAGTTACTTGACATCAAAAGTCATACTCGGCTATAAAAGAAAAGCAGTGGTAGAAGGGAAGCTGGGTGGCCAAAATATGGGACAACACTTCCTGATAGACTGATCAATCTGACCCAAACAGAGCCCGGTATTTCAAGGTTCGCTAGCCCTTCTTATTTTCAGTGTTTGGGTTTAAGTTGACAATTCTCATGACCCGATCAATGAATAGATCAGATTTAGCTTGAGTCCATTCTTGTATACGAGACTCCAGCTTACTTAAGCCCGACCTAACCTAAGCCAAAACACCTTGAGAAATCTGAACTTTAATAGGCCTAGCCCAAGAGTCCTACATGATCCCAGCTTCCCAATCTATCTGGCTTGTTTGGATCATAGATTAAGAACTTGCAATCTTAACTCAGACTTAGAAGGACAATGAGTTCTTTTTGAGCCATGCGATGGCCCTATCTCCGGGAAAAAAACAAGTGCCATTGATTCTCAAAGTACTTACTGTTTAAGATGGCACCTCTTAAGCGTCCTGTGGGATTTACCTGGTTGCATGTCCGTTGTGGAAGGATAGTTTGGGTGAACCTGCCTCACTCGGGATATGATTTTGGGCAAAACAATGTTAATCATATCATCACAATGATCGACTTAGGGGCCTTTAAGTTAAAGGTTTTATTAAGTTTTTATTTTTTATGAAATTCAATCCAACAATGAGTATAGTTCATATTTTTGTCAAATTAGGGCGAGTAATGTTTGGAAATTCATTGTCGCAATGTAGAATTTGATAGAGAAATTGTAACTTGGAAAAATGGCTAGGAAAATGTTAAGGACTGCTATTTTTCTTGTATTATGAATGGATACAATTTTAGGAAGACTGGTAGCGCACAAGAAGGCTGTGATCACTACTAACTGTAACGTATTCGGTGCTCAGGCCTGCGAGCCATTGCCGTAGAAAGCTCCGAAAGAGCAGGTTCGACAACCTGTGGTTAGTAGTGCGGGGAGCTATAGCTCTTGATGGCGTAAGAGTGTCCCGCGTTGCCAATCGGCTGACGCTGGCTCCACACGGTATCAAGCCCGCAGCCCGTATGAGATGAACTTCAAAGGGCACGAAGCCCCCTAAAGGAAGGAAAGTCTCATCCAATTGCAGGATAAGGGGTTCCGGAGGTGAAGCAGGTAAAGTAAGAAGCGCCTCGGGGGCATTGTCTATGCACTCTCGAAGAGAGTGTACCCATCAAACTCCTTCAACGGAGTTCTCATATCGGTGAAAAGAAGGCCATAAAGGCCCGTTTCTTTCACCTCTGTAATAGGGGTACCTTCATGGTGCCCTTAACTCAAGCAAATGTGGACTTATTTCAAGCTCTAAAGACCCTATCAAGGCTAACTACCACTTCTGATAGCAACAGTACGTGGGAACAACAAAAAGGACAATCGCACTAATGCTGTCGGGCGTTAACCCTACTCAATCAATAAGGAAAGGATCAGGCCCACTCAATTCCTCAAGGAATTGCGGCCCGGGAAGAGAACAATAATGCCCTTTTGGAACCAACCTAGGGATAGATCAAAGAATACGGTTAACTAATTGGGATATAGAAAAGGGAATAGCCTTACTCCATCCTCCACATGGCAGCTCGGGAAACAAACAACATTGGATTCAGTTATCCCTTGTCTTTCATCCAATATTTCCTGTTGTTTTTAGCCTTGGAGAGCCATGGCCTTTTGATTAGTCCCTTCGATGAACTCAAAATTTCACTGTTTCGGACCCTCAATCTGAGAGCTGATTAGTGTGTAGTCAACAGCGTAGCCTTAATAGAACAATAAAACCACTTTCTTTTGGTATACAGATAAAGATAACCATGAAAAGCAGTCGTACTTCGCCTTACGCGAAGCACTCCCTGAGTACTTGAGGAAAGTTTATCGACCAATTCTTTCCTCTCTTTCTCATGTTTATCACTGGGGGGAATTCGGTCATTGCCTCTATGCTCCCGACCCTACACTTTTGGAATAGGGGATCGGAAGCCTGTACTGTGCTTCCTCATTCCCCTATAGTTGAACCATTCCCTAATGCTTCTCCTTTTCGGAAGCATCTCGGTCACTCGCACGATTCCAGTCTGTTTGTTATGATTGTCTACCTAAAGACCGGAAGAAGAAGAAGAAGAAGTAGAGATAGTTTACCCTAAGCTAGGGGAACCCACCCCCCCACCACCCCCCGAGGGGGGACTATCTGAACAATCAGGAAAGACAAGATAATCGGTCGTGCTTCGCATTACGGGAAGCACTCCTAGACCAAGGGAAATTCTATCATAAATTCCCATGTGTTTATAATTTATGCCAAATTAGTGGTAAAGTTATTCATTCATAGGTTAAAGACGTCAAATTAATATGGTAATTGTCTACACTTGTTATGCAGGATCTATTATGCTTAATTAAGTATGTCAATAGGTATCCAATTACGCAAACATCTAAGAGTCTCCAATATGGAAAAGAAATGGATATGAAACCTGTATTTGGTTCCGGGACAAATTCATATCTGAATCCACGTTTATCCGTTTCAAGAGTCATGGAAATTAGTTCTGCATCCCTCTATATCCTACCTTTGCATTTCGATACAAAACTGACTGGCGCCATATCATTAAAGATGTATTTTAGAAGTCTACCGCGCTTGGATCGTATCCGTGTTTTAAGAGCCTATACAGTTGGGATCATATTTGCATTCCGATAATCTATATGTAAACTACTTGGAGCTTTGTGAAGAACTTTTTCTATAACCTGAATAAAAAAATTAATATACCTGATTAATTTGCGAAGAACTTTAATTGTGAAGAACATTTAATATGCTTAATTTCTAAAATTGTTTTGAACATTGATATTAAGTATTTCTTACAAAATAAGCATGAAGAGACAAACCCCCTCACTGTAAAATCATATATAACGCACTAATTTTTAGCATTTGTATTTGAAAACAAACGTAACCTACTATCTACTTCACAAAACACACAAATCTTCAAAAACAAAAACAAAAAAACAAAAAAAAAAAAACCATATTATACCCGATTAATTATTATTTATATCCGAATTTTTGGGTTTTTTTGACATTTGTCTAATGACTAACTACGCCTCCAACAAATACAGTAGGTACTTTACGTGGAAATAAAAGCAAAAGATCATTCTATTATGGAGATTTGAAATATTAATTCTCCTTAAATCCTATTCCCCCAATTTAATGACTAAAAATCAATTAATGTCAACATGATTGTTTAACTCTGGTCGATACTTTTTCTTTTTTTACTTTTCTGCTCTAGATCCTATGATATCATGGGATTTTAAAAACCCGTGATATCATGGGATCTAGGTTCAGTTAAGAAGATGGTCTAGGCTTTTCAACTTTTAACATTTGAATCCCATGATATCATGGGTTTTTAAACTCACATGATATCATGGGATTCAGGGCAGAAAACTAAAAAAAAAATGTGGACCAGAGTCAAACAACTCTGATGACATTAAAAGACTTTCAGTTATGAAATTGGGGATGCAGTGTTTAAGGGGTATTGATGATGGAGGAAATTGGGAAGGGGGTATGTATGTATCTAGGTATTTGCTAGAGCCAAAAAAAAAAAAAAAGGGATACAAGCCTTATGTACCCACTACTGCTTTGCTTAATTACGGTATGTGGTGGCCTTAGATTTTGCTAATGAAAAAACCATCTTGCCTCCTCCATGACCTAAGGATGTACACGGATCGGATTAGTACGGATTAGGCCAAATCCGCCACCAATCCGTTACCTACTGATAGATGGATTTGGAATCCATCATCAATCTGTTGCTATTAAAAAACGATTTAATCCGATCTGTTGAGGACCAGACCGGATGGTTTAATCTGTTGAATCTAATGTTAAAGAAAGAGATTAAACATGTTGTAAAGAGTTTCAGGATACAAGCTAACAATCCACCAAAAAAAAATGCAAATTACAAATATATTGAGACCCATTAATTTATATTTACACCCCTTATGTTTAGACCTCTTAACTTATATTTAGACCCCTTAAGTTTTTTTATTTATATTAATGTCAACGGATCGGATCGGATTGAATTTGCGGATTGAAGGTGAACCGTTCACTGATCCGTTGCTAACGGATTACAATATTTTCAACCCGTCACCAATTCATTTACCTTTGGTTCGGTTAAAAATCCCGGGGGGGGGGGGGGGGGGGGGGGGGTGGGGGGGTGAGGGGAGCGGGGCGCGGGGAGGGGGGAGGAGTAGGGGGTGTCAATTGACCCCTCTCAACTTTTGCAATTGCATTAAATAATGGAATTTTTGTCCATTATAATTTTTCCCCCACTCACTTACTTTTCATTCATATAAAGGAGAGAATTTAAAAAAAAAAAAAAAAAACTCAAGGATATTTTCGACTTTTAATTGTTCCCAAAGAGATAGGTAAATGGTTTTTTAAATTTTAAGGAGAGATTGCATCTTGCAACAATACCTTCCCTCTTTATCTCCTACAAATGTTTATCTTCGCTGCAATTTCAGAAAAGCCTTTGTTTAACTAGATTTGGACATCTTTGTTTTTTATTTGGATTGAATTTCAAGCATTTATGCACCATAGGATTGAATCTCAAAGAAATCTATGGCTAAGAAACGGCTAAACATTATGTCTATTAAATCAAGGGCTAGGACGATCTAAAAAAAAAAGGGCCATTAAAAATGAAGCCCCTCTTCTTTATTGGGTTGCTCACAATGTTTACTCCATACGAGTTGGTCCCACCATATTCAGCACACGATTAAAAATATCATGTGCTCAACCTTATGGTAGGAGTAACTCCTATTGGAGTAGAAGTTGAGGAAATCACTTAAGGGAAATGGATCTTCCTACGTTGTTCACCATTTTATGATATTAGTAAATTGGCTATCAATGATGTCCTCTTCAATCATCTATTCTACTGCAAACATGATGGCCCATCAAAAGATTACAAGTCATTAATTTATAGATTTTCAACCGTTCATGTCTATTACAGGCTCGTGGCTCATTAAACAATCACAAGTCATGAATCGATTCATAAATTAATCATGGGAGGATTGAATTACAAGTAATTAATCCAACATAGGCCCTACTTCAATTAAAGTGAGCTACAACTCTCTATCCTAAAACAAAAAAACAAGTAAATGATTATTTTTGAGCGGTTTAGATACATTATGGTGAGCTCTACTATTTTTGTATATTAACTATTTTTCAGAATTTTGATAAGTTGTCTTTAAATTTAATTGGTACTTTCAAATCTAAGATTTTTCTTTGAATATTATTAAAAAAAAATTAACTTTAAGATAAATAAATAAATATTGCTTTGAATGATAAGCGAAAGAAATCAATAAATATGAAAATATTATCAATCTCCTCTAAAAAAATTCTAGCGTCATCACTGTTAATTGACTATTGCTTGTCCCCTACACACGAAAATCCTGGCTCCATCACTGGGCCAGGTCCAGGATATTACAAGCATGTTTATCAGCCCAGAACAAAAGGAATCATGTCTCATTATAAAGAAGCAGGCCACTTTTCCCATGACATACAAAATTAGAAGACAGATATCAAGTGGACTTTGTAACGAATAAAGATGACATCTTGGAAAGAATTGAAGAATACGTCAGACGGTCCGAGATTAGCTTGCCCCCACATTGTTTTTCCTTTTCTGGCAGATGAGCCCGCCCCACATTGAGCTGGACTTTGGGCTCTATTTGTAGGCCCAAGGTTTGCATGTGGGCACAATTCATTGGCCCGATTGTCAAGTTTGTCAGGACTGACCCAACATTTCCCAACATATGAACACAGTAGAGTGTATACAATCTGTCAAAGGGCTTTGCCTGGGTGGGCCATCAGGTTGGACTGGACTCGACCCGACCTCTTGCATGAATCATCCTAGCTAGAATCTGCAACACTGAAGGCTCCCACATGGAAGAAGAGAAAAAAAGGGGTCATTTTAACCAAGTCTTCACGGTGACATTAGAAAATAAGATTCAACCCGACCTCTCCCATGAACCACCCTTGAATCTGCAAAACTGAAGGATCCCACATGGAGGAAGAGTAGAAAAGCAGTTCATTTTCATCTAGTCTTCACGGTGACGTGAAAAAGTAATATTTTTTTTCCTTAGTTATTTTGATCAACGTGATTTTTATTTTATTTTGCCAGTTAGGTCATCGTAATCTGCAAAATTTATTTTGTTGCTCTTTACAAGGTCAACTACATACATCCACTTGTCCCCTTTTAAGTGCATGTTTGGTATCTCTATTTTTTACCTCTATTTGTCTACCTGTCTAAATCGGGCAGAGATTAGAAAAATTAGAACGTTTGGTAGATGACTTTATCTTCTTTTTATTTTAGAGGAGTAGGGGCAAATCCTTTAAAATTGAAATGTCCACTTTCTGGACATGTGAAAAATAAAGGCATAGGTTCTAAAAAACGTAGAGGCAAATCCTCTAAAATTGAAGTGCCGTCTTTTTTTTATAGCACATTTTTTAATGGCTCTATTTTAAATGGTCTGTCAGAAAAAGAGTAGAGATGCCAACATAGCCTAAATCTCCTTCATTTCATTTCCACTTGTCCCTCTGTTCTGCTTTGAATGTTGTTTCCTTCTATCTTCCTACATATTCTTCATGCTGGCCTTGCATATTTGTCTCCCAGCAAGTGAACGTGGTGCAACTCGACTTACTTCCATTACGTTCATTCTCTTTGCATATTGACAATGGAAGCTGAGACTAGTCAGAATGGAACAGTACCCTTGCCATAGCAAACCAAAAATAGGGAGTGGTTGATCGAGATGATGAATCAGCAAGAGGAGCGGTCGATCAAGACAATGAAGGAGCAAGATGAACAACCAACAAGACGACCCAAGGCTCGGATAGAGAAGGTGGACAAAACACTACGTCAGATCGGATCCAACAATAGATGCTTCGATCCGTTGGTGGTGTCGTTGGGCCCTTACCACCATGGCAAAGAACATCTTATGCCAATGGAGCGTTACAAGAATGTCGCAGTGCGCTGGTTCATCTCGCTTGCAATGGATAAATCGGCAAACAACATTACTGAAATGGAGGATCACGCTAATGATGTCCATGACAAGTTTATTGCGAGGGAGTCAAGCGTGTCGTCTCTAATTGAGACCTATGTTTTTGATGAGTTCTTTCACACATTTGAATTCGAGAACTTTCTGCGGATGATGTTCTTAGATGGTTGTTTCATCTTGCATTTCATTCACCTCGTTGTTACAGGGTGGTCCGATGATTTGTTGAAGAGTAACCATCATCTTAATCAACCACATATTGTCAGGGACATGTTCTTGCTTGATGAGCTTACTGCTTAACCAAGGAACTTCACCGTATAAGATAATCGAGTTCATCTTTACGGTCTATCTACCTCCATATGAATTGAGTCAGTATTTGACTGACATAAGGTTGCTTCATCTACCCCTTGATAGAGTAGAAACTAGGCATTCTTGTCTTTCTTTCTTTGCTCTTTAAGGGCAATCTTCTGCTCCGCAGTGTAGGCAGCTTCTTGCTCCGCAGTGGGCTCCATATATCCTTCGGTGACGATCTCCCATAGATTCTGCGATCTTAATAACGTTTTCATCTGGATACTCCAGTTCTCCTAGCACAGAAAGAAGGCTTTGACCAAGAAAATGTCTGGTACCTAGATTCCGGCGCTAGCAACCACATGTGCGGAAAGAACGAACTCTTTGAAGAACAAGCGGAAGATGTCAGCGGAAAAGTAAGTATCGGAGACTCAACAAAGCTTCCCGTATGAGGTAAGGGAAATATTAAGATTTATTAAAAAGATGGTGTGCCTACATATATCTCAAATGTGTATTACGTGCCCAACATGAAAAGTAACATTCTTAGTCTTCGGCAACTCCTAGAGAAGGGATATGTAATACGTATGGAGAATCTCTCTTTGTTATTGAGAGATGTACATGAGAGGCTTAAAGAAAGTGTTATATGGGCTAAAGCAGGCCCATGAGCATGGAATGCTCGTATAGACAGCTATCTAGAGCAAAACGGGTTCTCCAAATGCCCATATGAGCATTCAGTCTATATAACAAGAAATGCTCACGGAGAAATGCTCATAGCATGCCTCTACGTTGATGACTTATTATTCACTGGGAATAGTCCCCAAATGTTTGAAGAATTTAAGCATGCTATGTTCAAGGAGTTCGAGATAACCTACTGCGGACTAATGTCCTTCTTCCTCAGTATAGAGGTTAAGCAACGACAAGATGGTATTTCCATCTCACAGAAAAAATATGCTAAAGAACTCCTTGAAAAATTCAGAATGAGCAATTGTAATTCTGTAAGCACGCCTGTAGCAATAGGCCTGAGACTAACAAAAGAAGGAAAAGGAAGAGACATTAATCCGATACTATTTAAAAGCTTAATTGGAAGCTTAAGGTATCTCACAATCACTAGGCCAGATATTGTCTATGGTGTCGGACTTTTGAGCCGACATATGGAAAGGCCAAAGGAGTCGCACTAGGTCGCAGCTAAAAGAATCTTATGGTACATCAAAGGTACCATGGATCTTGGTTTTTTCTACGGCTATGGCAGCGAAGCAAAGTTATATGGATATTCGGACAGTGACTGGGGAGATGATCAAGATGAAAGAAAAAGCACTACAGGGTATGTGTTCTATCTTGGAACGACAGCTTTCACATGGGTATCCAAGAAGCAAAGTATAGTAGCCTTGTCTACATGTGAAGCCGAATACGTAGCAGCATCGGCAGCTATCTGCGAAGCTATATGGCTGAGAAATCTCCTGGAAGAATTCAATCACCCACAAGATGAATCCACAACTATACATGTGGATAACAAGTCTGCCATTGAACTAGCTAAGAATCCGATACATCATGGAAGGAGTAAGCACATTGACATTAGGTATCATTTCATAAGAGATCATGTAAAACAGAAGACAATAAAGTTGGAATACTGTAGCACCACAGAACAAGTGGCAAACATCTTCACCAAGGTTTTGCCAACAGACACATTCACAAAACTAAGAGCAAAGCTTGGCATGAAGATATATTCGGTATGAAAGATTGCAAAGGTCAGTATTTGAAGGGAAGTAATGTCAGCCAAATGCTGACTTTTGAATACTCTAGAAACAACTAACCTCAAGAGATATATAGAAAAGCCCCAGAACTGACTTACCCATTCTAGAATCCACATAAGCCTTCTCAAACCGACATAATGCATGATGTTGCATTGGGCCACGTTGACCATTTCCCGTCCACATGAAAATCCCTTCACCGACTTACACACCTATAAATAGAGGACCAATGCTCATTTGCATGCACGCTGAAGTGAAGTCAAGTCTAGCTTAAGTGTAGTGGAGTGAAGTGTGTAGTGAGAAATTTGTGTGAGTGCTTCCTTTGTAGTAAATGAGTGTATTGAGTAAAGTGTAGTGAGTCTCTTTCTTTGTAAGTATGTAGGCTTAAAAGTGTATTCCTTTTATAATAGTGTATTTGTGTAAAATTTATAAATTGGGTTCTTGTTCTTAGTATAATTTGCAATTAAGCAGTAGCTAGTGTGTATCTCCCATTGTCCAACAAATTGAACTTCTCTGAGATCGGTTGCTTGAGGGTCCTATATATGTTTTTGTTGGTTGTTATGTTGGCCATGAGAGCTAGAGACTTGAAATTGGAGATGAAAGATTTGGTGTATACCTTTTTGGAGAACCTTTTGGACCTACTTTGACTCTCTCAAATCTGGGTTTCATCTTTCTTACTCACAACTCAATATGTGTCTAAGATTACCTGTCCTTAATTACCAAATTCTAGATTCCAACAACAATATTTCTAGCATTGCTAACCCTAATTTGAGAATAATCTCAACTATACTCATCCATGGATTGAATTGCATGAAAAATGTAACTAAACAAACCATTATACTTTAAAGGCCCTAAATTAATGGTCGTGATTATATGATAGACGTGACTTTTACCCAACTAGCACGCGGACTAGGGCCGTCAAAGGGTCGATGTAAGCCCTTATCCTATCCTCACATATGCAGGCTAGACCTAATCTAATAAAAGCCTTTGACTTTTACAACAGGTGTATAATTTTTAGGCCTCACCCTACTGTCAAGGGCCAGGGCCAAAATAAAGGATGATTCTTTTTTTCAAAGAAAAAAAATTCTTTCCTATGCCACCACCAACTTCCAACCAAATGCTAACCCTCATCCTTTGTCCGATCTAGGGATTGTCAATGCAATGCAAAAGGGAGCATAGCGGCGTTAAAAACTTATTTTTATTATTGGAAGGCTAGTGGTGAGATAAAATAATTTTTATAATGGAAAATATAAAAGCATATAACAATAATTATATAAATGATAATACATATAAAACTAATAGCAATAATTCATTATTTAATTATTTAATTTACTTTTAGAATATCTAAAAGATCATCTAATGTATTATTTTCATTGTGTTGTTGCAAACGTATCCAATTTTGTGTATAAATTCAGACTTCTACTGTCTCAGATTCTAAACAACTCTTATACTAGTTAACTACTTTTCATCCTGTGCTGAATGCCAATTCAGAAGCAACTCTAGAAACCGAAATTGCTAAAACGTCACAAGCCTTTCTTGAAGTAAGTGAATATTTTGCTGAATTAACTTTCCACCAATCCAATATATTGAGATTTGTAAAATTTTCCCTTGGCACCTCTAAATAACAATCCAATTCACAATTTTCCTCTACGACAGTAGTTTGAGTCATTTGTTCCTCAAACATTAAAAAATCATCATCAAACTTTGTATTTTTTTTTTTTTTTTGCGGTGGGAAAATATATTTTCGCGGTGCCAATAGAAGCTCTCTATGAAAAACCATGATCGACGAATGAGAATTTGCATTTACAACGTCGTTGATCCATGGCTTTAGAAATCATGACTAGGATTGGCCGCATGGGTTAAACGTATTAGCTGAATTGAGGCCATATCCTTAGCTGCAACTCTTTGCACTTCCAGTGTGATAGGAAGTCTAAACCTACACCTGAAGCCTATCTAATGATAATCCGAACCATTTAAGATGAATGTCATTCCTCCTTCTGTGATAAACTCTCAATTACAGTTCAGTAGGACCTAGTGGGTCCTACTATAAAATTGAACATATGACTGAAAACTTATGGGCCATTTGGCAATGCCAAATATTGGTGTCAGACATTAATGAACAATTCAGTTTTTCCTCTCCTCCAATTTATGGAGGAGAAATCAGGTGATTATGAAAGTTACTTGACATCAAAAATCATACTCGGCTATAAAAGAAAAGCAGTGGTAGAAGGGAAGCCGGGTGGCCAAAATATGGGACAACACTTCCTGATAGACTGATCAATCTGACCCAAACAGAGCTCGGTATTTCAAGGTCGCCAGCCCTTCTTATTTTCAGTGTTTGGGTTTGACTTGACACTTCTCATGACCCGATCAATGAATAGATCAGATTTAGCTTGAGTCCATTCTTGTATACGAGACTCCAGCTTACTTAAGCCCGACCTAACCTAAGCCAAAACACCTTGAGAAATCTGAACTTTAATAGGCCTAGCCCAAGAGTCCTACATGATCCCCACTTCCCAATCTATCTGGCTTGTTTGGATCATAGATTAAGAACTTGCAATCTTAACTCAGACTTAGAAGGACAATGAGTTCTTTTTGAGCCATGTGATGGCCCTATTTCCGAGAAAAAAACAAGTGCTGTTGATTCTCGAAGTACTTACTGTTTAAGATGACACCTCTTAAGCGTCCCGTGGGATTTACTTGGATGCATGTCAATTGTGGAAGGATAGTTTGGGTCAACATGTCTCACTCGGGATATGATCTTGGGCAAAATAATGTCAATCATATCATCACAATGATCGACTTAGGGGCCTTAAAGTTTTAAAGGTTTTATTAAGTTTTTATTTTTTATGAGATTCAATCCAACAATGAGTATAGTTCATATTTTTGTCAAATTAGGGCGAGTAACGTTTGGAAACTCATTGTCGCAATGTAGAATTTGATAGAGACAGATAATCTTAAACTATCAAGTTATTAACAAGAAAGATATACCCAAATTATTAAAACCGAACTACGTCCAAATTCAATCATCTCCAATTTCAAATCCCTACCTCTCATGACCAGCATGATAACCAGCAAAACATATGACCATAATCATCATTAAAGAGATACAAATTACAATATCAGTCTGATCAAGCCATAAACTTGAAGTCGAAGATACAATACCAGTCTGATCACAGTATGAGCCTAGTCCACATTGACCTGGATAGTGGGGCTTTATGTACTGTAGGCCTACGGTTTCTCTGTGTTCCAAATTTTATGACTTGATTGCTGAGTTCGTCCGGCGTGGCCCTTAAAGGCCCAACATGGCTCAACATATGAACAAAGTGGGCCGTACATATATTTTCACAGCTACTTTATTTCGTGCTCTTATAAGTAGATAAATATTAAACGTGTGGAAATGTGGACCACTTATGTCATGACCACTTACATCATAAACTGACCTAAGTGGTCACATGGCCACGCATCTAATCAAATATCAAAGTCACTTTCTATATAAAGGGGTTTTTACTGGAAAACACACTTTATGTGGCTAGTGCACCAAACATGAAATATTATGCAAACATGCATCTAACAGGGAATCCGTACAGAAAAACCAACTTTTTAAACCATCTTTTTTTGTGGTCGCCATTGACCTTTATTTTATGTATTGAGGGTCGATGACGAACCTCGCTATAACAACTGAGGGTCGCAGTCGACCCTAAGCAGGCATAAACTCATATTCTTCCTTCTTCCTCTCTTCCACAAACCCAATCCAATGATGGAGAGAGGGAAGACTCGCTTGTACGTTATCCGCATTTATTCCCATAAAGACATGCTAAGTAGCTTGGCTGCATCTTTTTTCTTGCCATGCCAATAGCATGTCATAATTTGGACCGTTGATCGAGTCTTGTGGGTGGGCCTCGAAGGAGTTTGTTTTGTACCTTTTGGTATAGTAAAAGATGGGCATCACAAGAAAAAATGGTACAGTAATAGATTATTCCAATGAGGGCTGTGCAAATCACATGTAGTTAATCTATTTTTATATAATTTAGTATTAAGATTGATTTTCTGATGCTCAGGATCCATTGACTTTGTCCAAATCATAACCGTAAATAAGAAAATCTCCCAATACATAAAAAAAATGAAACTCAATAAAACGATTATAGTCGATGCTTGTAAATATCTTTTAAGTTACTTTCTGCATTTGATCACTTACAATGATTGAAATTGATATAGTATTTTTCCTACAAATGGCAAGGCCCCAACTTAAAAATATTCGCCGTGGAAGGAGCGTCGTGAGAACTCTTCTATAGGAGAGCCTGCCCTGCATCTTTAGTATGCAACTTGAGCAAATACTGATGATGATTTTGTGGGGCACACCGGGTCCACACAAGGGGAGGGGTGGATGGGAATTGTATACCAGTGTTTTGATAGGTACTGGATAGAGTTTTACTCCAATCCAATCTTTGAACATATATAAGAGAAAATTGGCCATTATCTCGTCCATTTTAAAGATGTAAAAGTCTCAACAGCTTAGATGAAGGGGCAATTGCAATTGGACACAGTAAAATTTATCCTCACCAATGATCTCCCCTACATTTCACAACCCTTCATGAACTGGCACACATCCAAATGGGTCACAAAAGTCATCTTAACATCAGAAGGGCACACCTCTGAGTGTGTTTGTATATGCTCCATCATTGAATTGAGTTTGGGGAAGAGAGGAAGAAGGAACAAGTTGAGTTGATGCTCGCTTAGGGTCAACAGCAACCATAACTTGTTATAGTAAGGGTCACTGTCGACCGTCAAGGCATATAATGAAGGTTGATAGTGATCACCCAAAAAAATGATGGAAAAAATTGGCTTTTCTGTATAGATTCTTTGTTACGTGCATGTTTACCTAATGTTCCATATTTGGTATACTAGCCATATAAAGTGTTTTTTTTCCAGTAAAAACCCTTTCTATAAATATCAAATTCATTATCCAATAAATATCGTCACCAGCAAAAATCCCTAGTCACTATTCCCTTCCATTGTTACATTTGTTCCTTTGTTCCCAATAAAAATCTCCACCAGCAAAAACCCCTTGTCACTAATCACTATCCCCTTCCATTATTACATTTGTTCCTTTGTTCACAATAAAAATCTCCACCAGTATAAATCCTTTGTCACTAATCACTATCCCCTTCCATTATTACATTTGTTCCTTTGTTTCCAATAAAAATCTCCACCAGAAAAAATCCCTTGTCACTATCCCCATCCACTATTACCTTTGTACTCCGTTTTACTTCCGCTTTCTTTCTTTAGCTTAGAATTTTCTTTCCCTGAATGGATTTCTCTCCCAGTCTCCCTATATATTATTCACGCACGCTGTGGCGGATCCATGATTTTTATTTGAGGGGGGATTTAAAAATAATCTTTTTTATTCAAAACGATAATATGAAAGATGAACCTTAATGACTGCCAAACTGATATATATCACCTAAATTTTAAGCGCTATTAAAAAAGTTATAATATTTTTTTGTAACACCATATGACATAAAGAGCTAACACTATATCAAGTTCTCCACTCTAGTTCATCTATCCTTCTAAAACAAAGCTCTCCTTTTGAAATGAATGGATCCAAAACAACCATTGGCCCGCTCTTCTTAGCCATTACATATAACTAAATAAAAATAAAGAAAATGGCCAAAAGAAAGGTGTTAATCAATTGGGTTGAACTATAGTCCCAAGTACTAAAGTAATTAAATAAATAAATTTAGATTTGTGTCCAATATTCAAACCCATTTAAAATTAAGTTGCATTATATTAATAAAAATAAATTTTGTGTTTGAATCTAAATAAACTTGAGTTTGAATTAAAAATCAGCCTTGAAAATGATTGCAATTTTTGTTATACTATTAATTGTGGCTCAAACCTACTACTCTGTCGCGGTTACTACAAGCCCAAGTAGTTTCTGACTCTCACATCTCCCCTGGCTTGGATTTATGTTTTTGTTTGAGCGATTTGTTTAATTTGTGTGTTTGGTTAGATTGGTTTGTGTAGCCATTCTGTCCAGTAAGGAAATGTTGGGTAATTTGATTGATTTGTGCACATGGGAAATAAGGATTGTTGGATTCACCAACTCTTTGTATTGATGTTGGTAATTATTGTATTCAACTTTCAGTTGATGGCCTCTCTATTCTTTGATGATGAGGGTTTATGTGTTTCTGGGGGTTTGCTATGTTGGTCATGGGAGTTAAAAACTTGAAATTGTCAATTAGATTATAGAATTATAATGGCCAACAAGGAGATATGTTTGGTCATGGATTGCTTCCCATTTTCACAACTTTACATGAACAAAGCCTTTGATAAATTAAGATTGTTTGACAACTCTACTAATAGAGTCAAGTGAAATAAAGTCCTCATTTCTCAAAAAGAATTTACTTCAAAAGCACTTTAATTCAAAATTCTCACCATTTTTTTTTCAGAAGAAAGTAAAAAAGCAACATCCTTTCTCCACTAAAAGACAAAACAATTCATCATTTCTATACAAAAGGTCAAAAAGATTCAATACCAAACAATTAAAAATAAAATATCATGCATCATAACCCACTTATATTTTATTCTTTTTTTTAAATAATCTTTACTTCACTCCACTCTATTAGTAAGTTTCCCAAACAACGATGTCAGAAGGAGGTTAAAGTTACATCCAATAAATCTACAACAAATAAAAAATTGAAGGAATATTGCTTGTACAGCAGTTCCTGGATTTGAAGGAATATTGCCTGACATTCGTCCATAAAAGGTTGAAGTTTAAGCATTTTCTATAGATTTGTTCATGCGACATTCACGATATTCTTTACGAGTAAAAGACCAAAGTCTCCTTATGCATTTTAAAAGTTTCATTGTTTACTAAGAGGGAAAAAAGATTGTTGAGGGGCAAACAACAGAAAAAGAAAAGTTGAGGGGCAAAAGTATAGGAACAAAATATATTTATCCATATCTTTCTCCTTATTTAAAGGGAAAGAATAAGTTGAGAGGGGCCCTATATAGCTCCGTCTCTGATGGTGGGGTAGATATAGAGATAATCTGGACCTTTCATGATGAATCTCACTCCCACTAAGGATAAATTCTCAAATTTTACTTTAGTAGGAGTGCATCCCGCTATCCAATTGAGTATCTAATGAAAACATGATTAACAATACATCATTAGCACTGCGACCTTAGCGTCCAATCATATTTTCAGTTATGTGTTCAATCGTAATGCCCACTCCAATTAAAATAAAATATGAGGATATGTCAGTGAAGGAGATTAGATTTATCTTCAATTGTTGGAATTATATACGTGGGCTCTATAATAGAGTTTTTCTTTTTCTTTCTTAATAGGAACTTATGATAACCCTAAGGGGTTGGCCGAATGATTAGGACTACGGTTCCTCTATCTTCTGGAGCTAAAGGTCCTGGTATCGATCGTCGGTTCCCTCTTTTTCAAGAACTGAATGTTAAGTCCAACTAGTGCTACCACATGAGAGATTTAGAATCCTCGTTAGCAAAAAAAAAAAAAAAAAAAAAAAAACTATGATAGAGTTGGTTGGTGTTTCACGCTCGGTGTAACTGCAGCGACAGTGGATCTGGAGTCGTATGAATCCAAAAGCTGATTGATACTCTACCTCATTTTTTAAGCTGACACATACCTACTCTGAGGCATATATTTACAACCATCATAAATTGCTGCCCTGTAACACCCAAATTCCGAATACTGAAGTTACCGCTAAGGTACCCGAAATTGGCGCTACTTTCCAGAAAATCAGAAAACTTCCAAGATTGTAGTCCACAGTGAGGTCAACTTTTTAAAACTTTTTGAACAATAATACAATCGACAGTTGTATGACGGAAGCATAAGAAAAGATAGCGGAAGCAATAGTATCATGTAAATAAGTCAAATATAACAGTGCGGAAGTTTAATAAAATCTCAAAGTGTAGTTATCAAAGTTTATACAAAACTGCCTATCTACCCGCTCGCTACAAGAGACTCTCAAAACCCAAAAGAAAGAATTGCACTCATTCCCCTTGTGCAGTCACTCTATCATCCGGCTCGACCACCTGGTCAGTCGGCCCCCACCCGTAGTCACCTACTATAGGCACCTCATAGTACGCGTCGTCCGCGAGATCATGGTCTGGACCTAAGCACCAAAGATGGGTCAGATCCAAGGATCTGGCAAGGCACCATATGAAGATAACACAGGATGAATGCAACAAAAGAGAATAGATTATGTACCTTTATTACTCTAATCGTAACCAATATAGCTCCTACCAGCGATGATCAGTCAACTGGCTGAGCTTAGATCAACTGAATGAATGTTTAGTGCCAAC
Source organism: Persea americana (assembly GCA_029852735.1). Lineage (NCBI taxonomy): Eukaryota > Viridiplantae > Streptophyta > Magnoliopsida > Laurales > Lauraceae > Persea > Persea americana. The sequence continues at coordinate 93,066,886 of CM056810.1, forward strand.
TCAGAGAACAAGTACAGGTCTGTGTCTGTCTACGCTTATCTTGCGTGAGTAAGGTCCTAACCAAGTCTCTAAGAGGTTAAAGTACGATATCATGGAACACAGTCCAATATCCAAGTCTAAGTCCAACATCATTGGATCTACTCCGAGGCCCACAACCATGACCTGAGGTAATACAAGTACAATGCCATGTTCATTCCACAAGTAATCATCCCATACTCATACACAATTAGCTAACAATCCATTATCTTCTAAAACTCTTGATCTCTTATCATAATTCCAATTAATGTGTTTCTAAGACTTGTAGAGGCACGTCTTGCCTTAGAATTTCAAACCCCAAAACCACTTGAATATGGGCAGTGCCCATTGGAAAGTTGTGACTCTTTTAATTAGGCCAAGTTCCCAAGCTGACCGACACATAGGTTTGAAAGATGTAATTTTATATCCTTGTTTTATTTAAGTTTTATGTAATCTTCATCATCACAGGCAAAACCAAAGAAAGACATGCAAATAAAGAGATTATTCTGCCAAAGAAATGTGTGTGGAAGATTCAGGTGATTCCATTAGTGGGGCACTAGCAAATGAACTACTACATCTTTTGCATTGCTATAATCACCGTACTACTTAAATAATAGATTTTAACGGGCGGTATAAAACTAATGATCTCCTAAGGGACAAGATGTTGGTAAAGATGGTAGCTGTTGGAACATATGAAGGGGCCTACATAGCTACCAAGATTACCCTGTCGTTGAAGACATCAACAAAGACTCTTTGCAGTGGGAGATTGCCCATTTAGACTGTCTCATTCATGAACTCCACGTATAATACATGTTTACGTATAAAAGGATATTAAATAGCTACATCACGTGATGCAACCGCAACCCCCAAATAACAATAAAAACCCAAATGCCTAGCCTTAAAACAAGCCCTAATCCATAAAAAATACTAAAACAAATCAAGAGAAAAAGGTAAAACAATACTTCTTCCATATACCTTAAACTGCTGAAGAGTGGGTCTATTTTCCGCAGTAAAACCCTACACAATTGAAGATTCACGATGTTGCAGCGATAGACGGAAGCGAATAAAATGAAATACCGTGTTCCTGCAATATCCATGGCAAGACGATGAAAAAAACACACAAAAAACCATGGGAGAATCGAAGAAGATGATCACAGTAAAAAGGGTTTTTTACCTCCATCCCTGTGTTTCACCTAGGTTGAAGGGAGAATGGTGAAAATTTGTGGATATATCCTGTGTGCGTAAAATATCGAACGGTGCGATATCCTACAGGCATGGGATATTGAATGGTCAGATATCACAAGCGTCTGAGATATCTCAGGAAAAAGGGTAGAAGTGTCCCCTCCCAGCCTCTTTTTTGTACGATCGTCTGTGAGACAATTTCAACTCTTTCATCTGGCTTTGGGTAATTTTGGAATTTAAGAATGTCCGTATGGTAATTTTCCCTTCTTGTAATGGAGACTCCAAGTTACTCAAACAATACCTAACCTGAACACAATCTGAACCAAAATACCTTGAAAATTCTGAACTATAATAGGCCCAGCCCAAAAATCCTACATGATCCAAACTTCCCAATCTAACTGGCTTGCTTGGATCATAGATTAAGACCTTTCAATCGTAACTCTGACTTAGAAAGAAAACGAGCTCGTTTTAAGCCATACGATGGCCCTGGCCGGAAAAGAAACAAGTGCCATTAATAGTTAAAATACTTACTGTTTAAGATGGCACCTCTTAAGCATCCAGTGAGACTTACTTAAATGCATGCCAATTGTAGAAGGATAATTTGGATAAGAAGGTCTCACATTTGATATGATTTTGGGCAAAAATCGTTTCAGTCATATATCATCACAGGTTCTATTTTTTTAGGAAGTTCATTCCAACGGTGAGTCTAGTTGATATTCTTGTCAATTTTGGGTGAGTAATGTTTGAACCTGGTCCACATGAACACCCCTTATAAACCCCAAAATTGAAGGCTCTCCCATGGAATACATAAATAAAAAGCGGGCAATGGATGAAAACCGAATCTCCAGGGTAACATGAAGCAACATTTTTGTCTGCTTTCGACCGACATGATTCACATGTCCCTCTAAAATTTCTTTTTTCACAGCTAACTTTATTAGATAAATATCAAAGTCGCTATCCCCTTTCACTGTCCCCTTTGTTGTCCTCCACTTTATTTCTGCTTTCGGTCTTTTGATTTGAATTTTCTTTCTCTGAATACTTCTTTCTCCCTATATATATTCTTCACGTAGGCTTTAGTCATTTGTCCCTGCGTTCATTGTACGTTCATCTCATTGCTTGTTCTGAGTAATTGAGAATGGCTGCTGAGAGTAGTCACGATGGAACAGTTCCCCCATCAGAGGAAACCAAAAATAGGCCGGATTGGTTGATCGATATTATGATGAAAGAGCAACAAAAGGAGCCATTGATCGAGGCAAAGGAAGGGCAAGAACAGCAAACAAGAGCCGAGACTCTGATAGAGAAGGCGGACATTAGTCTACGTTATTACTTCCCAGATCAATTCTATCCGTCGATGGTGTCGTTCGGCCCTTACCACCATAAAGGAAATACTGAGTCGATGGAAACTTACAAGGAAGTCGCAGCTCATTGGTTCATCTCGCTTGCAGCTGATAAACGGGGAGAGAGAATTACTGAAGATGACGTTTTTAAAGTCTACCAGAAATTCTTGAACAACGTGGCAACCTTGTCTCCCAAATACAAATACTGGTACACACGCCCCAAATACCCCGAAGAAAAAGAATTCGGGCTGTATATGAAACTCCTCCGCGAATACGATGAATACGACGAACACCTGATGAGGATGATGTTCCTAGATGGTTGTTTCGTGTTGAATTTCATTCACCTTGTCGCTGATAGAAGTGATAGAACGTCCGGATTGTATAAGAGTACCTCTCATCTTAATCAACCGGCTATCATAAGGGACATGTTCTTACTTGAGAATCAAATCCCGTACACTGTTCTCAAAGCTTTGATGAGCTTAACGGGTAATGAATCCTTTCACAGGAAATTGATAATCCAGTTCATCTCTATGGTCTTTCTCCCTTCATCTGAATTCCACATATCGCTAATCGGTTGCATTAGGGTGCTGTTTTCGGCCCTGAAGGAGATTTTTACACCTCCACGGAAAGATGATGCAGACACGGAGCCCCACCACCTCCTCGATCTTCTTCGAGCCAAACTTATTGGTCGCGGTGGTAGTCTCTCTTCCCCTCAGGGAGCTCAAAGCGCTGCAAGTCCCTCTTCCTCTCACGGAGCTCAAATCGATGCTAGTCCCTCTTCTCCTAAGGAGGCTCAAAGCGCTGCAAGTCCCTCTTTCCCTCAAAGTGGTTATTGGTATTACTGTTTTCGTCCAGTCAGGGAGCTCAAGGCAGCAGGCATACAGGTAAGGAGAAGCAAATCTATTTTACTGAAAGATGTTAAATTCAAACAAGGCCCTCTTAATAGCCATCTTGAGATCCCTCCAATAATAGTCGACGATTTAACTAAGACTCGCCTGCTCAACTTGGCCGTCTACGAAAAGTGCTCCGATGGTCAAAAAGACCGCACGGTTACCTCCTACATATGCTTCTTAGGTTCCCTGATTTATAATGTTGATGATGTGAAGGAGCTTCAATCCAAGAACATACTGCATAACCGCCTCCGCAGCAACGAAGCGGTTGTTGACCTCTTCCAGGCGTTGGCCACTCACTTGTCCCCCGACTTAAACGCTTATGGCGATGTCATTGAAGGTATCGACCTCCACTTCAAGAGGAATTTCAACCGTCAAAGGGCGCGAATTGGTGAATGGATTGGTCAGTTCATAGGAACCTATTTCACAAGCCCATGGACTGTAACCTCTTTAATTGCTGCAATCGTCCTCTTATTGTTAACTCTGTTGCAGACCATTTACACTATCTGGGGTTTCTACAAGACCTCTTAGTTTCTCAAATTTCCTACGGCTTGGATTCAGGTTTTCGTATGAGTGCTCTGTTCGTGTTTAGGTACGTTAATAAGAGTGGTTAATGTATTTGGCTCTATGTTGAATAAGGAAATGATTGGTTTGACTCTTGTACAGTATGAGGGTCTACTCCTTGTAGAGATGTTGGTATTGTGTCTTTGATGGCCTCTTTTAATTATAATGTTGATAGTTTATATGTTTTCTTTCTTTATTTCTTTCTATTTTTCTTTTTTTTAGAGGTTTATACGTTTTCGTTGGTTGTTATGTACTTATGTTGGTCATGAAAGCTAGGGACTTGAAAATTGAAATTGGAGGTGATTGATTTGCTGTATACCTTTTTGGAAGGCCTTTTGGACCTACTTGGGCTCTTACAGTCTGGCTTTTATAACTTTATCTTTCTTACTCATTAATCAATTATTATATATTATAGGGGTAGGATTCAATATTTTGAAATTGGAGCTTAGCTTCACAGTTGATTGAAAAATTGGCTTCTAATTTTGTGATTGATTTGATCAATTAGATAATTTAAAGAGTCCCATCTGAAGAGATTTTCTTTTCAAAGAGTCACATGACATGGGAGATACTCTACCTCATCAAGTTAATCAAAGGAGAATCTTAATTCAAATCTGATTATATCTCTTTCTAAAATATCTCAATTTTTGTCTCCTTAAAATCTATGCAACTCATCTCTACGTTTTGAATATAAGAATTCTCACAGTTTTGGAAATCAAACAAGCATAAGGGATCCAAACTCTCCATATTATAATCTACCAAACTTCTTTATAGCATAATCATTCCAAATTGTAGTCCATCAAACTTCTTTTCCTGGCCCCTCATGCGAAAAAGCAAATATATATTGCAATGCAATTCTCTGTCAGGTAAAAACGCCATCACACCATGCAATTTTTCCTGTATATCTTCATCGAAATCGTCTACGATTGTTGCTGATCGCACCATACTCGACCCATTTCATTTCTTTCTCTAAGTAATTGAATCCAGATTTGTGTTTTGATTGTCATTCCTTCTTTCCTTCTTTCTTCTTCTTTTGATTTGATTTGATTTGATTTGCTACTGATCTTATTTGAACTCACCTTTTTTTTTTGTGTGTGTGAAAAGATTCTGGTGCCATTGTATCTAGGTTCTACATCTTGTTGCCCTCAAGATGAATGGTCTGGATGTTGTTCGTTTTTTGCCATGCCCGATGTGTGTAGATGTGGAGGATTTGATTTATTTTTTTTGGCTTTAGTTATCTACTTCTTTATTATTCTCTTTTCATTTATTTTATTGTTTTTCTTCCACGCCACTTTTTACCACGCGTAATGTGTGTAGATGTGGAGGATTTGATTTTTAATTTTTAATTTTATTTTTGTTATCTACTTCTTTATTTTTCTCTTTTCATTTATTTTACTGTTTTTCTTCCACCCCACTTTTTCCTTTTGGATTTCTTTTTTTTTTTTTTTTATAAAGATTATGCTAGGTTCTGCGTGCTGATGGGTTATATTGACATAACAGTGAAAGTAAACAGATGAGACCTTCCAAGTCCATGTGCGGGTGTGGCCCATTGGATTATTGACTGGAAATAAGGAGCTGTCCAAGGGGTCAAGCTTAAAGTCGGAGTAGGTTGGATCAAGCCTTACTCATTTTACCAAACAGATAAAAGAAACATCAAGTCCAATAATAATTGCATTTGTGCAATTGGGTTTCAAAGTCTGAAGCACTCTACCACCTTGTCATGTGTTAATTTGAAAAGGTAATGTTGCCGTCATTCTATGTTCTCCGGAAGCCTTAAGCAGTTAAGCCCCTGTACTGGGTGAAGCAACTCTCAAATGGAAAGATTGTTTACTATTATAAGAATATAGAAAGCAGTTGCAATGGTCCAACCATGTAACAATTTATTATTGTGTGATTTGTGGTGCTATGTTTAGTGGGTTTATCCAAAAAGAATCTTAAAGGGCTTCACTATGCTTGGTATAGAGTTGTGCTAAATTCCTAAGTTTCTTCCACAAAGTTCTGCCTTGTAGTGAACTTATTAAGAGCATCCAATGGATGGAATGTGGTCCCAAATATTAATGATTAGATTCTTCTCTCCATCTAAATTTGTCCATTGAGTATTTCTTTTCCTCTTTTGATTGTATATTTAATAAGCACAGGTTGGATGGTTAGGATTGTCTATTAGAATGGGTTTGGATGGCGCACGAATTGTCTCAAAATTTGTTATTGAAAATTTTCATCTTAATGATCTTAAGAATTCTCATAAAATTATAGTTGAGAAATATAAATAAATATACGCTTAATTGATTAAAATAGATTAGGCTCATGAGCTCAATAACGAGTTACCCACTAGTCATACTCATTTATTCTTTGCCATGACTAATTATAAGTAAACAGGGTAAATAGAGTTGTAGACCCCCAAAATTACTTTCATTGCTTATTTTTGTACAATGAAGAAGAATACTATGTGGAATTTAAAAAAAAAAACTTTCTCAAGTTCATAACTTGTTTTTTTAATTTTTATTTTTCCAAGTGCATTGATCATTCTACAACCATGTTCCCTTTTTTGTTTGGTTTACCAATTGCATTTGTTTTTGAAGTCTCCAAAGGATTTGACTTATGGACCTCGAGCAAACCTTCAAAAGGAAATCTTAATTATGGTTATATTGAGCTTTACTTTTATAGTTGAATTATGTTGTTTTCTATTTATTAAACAAATGGTTTACTTTAGAATAGATCTTAAGTATAAATTTTTATATTTGTTTATTCAAATATCATAGTGGTTCGTGCTTAATTTCTCAATTGACTAAGAAATTGAGCCCCAATTGTGATTTTAATTTTGAACTGATTTTAACTTGGAGGATAGATTTTAGGAATTTAGATAGAATGGTAACTTGGACTCCTCTTTTTTAAAAGATAACCTCTTCTTAAAGATAAATATTTTAACCACCTCTCAATCCGATTTCTTCTCCAAATGTCAAATTTAAAAACCTAAATACAAGTTTTAGGAATTAGGACGCTCGCTAATCTGAGTGCCCACCTGATCATGTAGATATTAGAGTTTCATTACGATGTGATTCTCCGAACATCTAGATTAGCAATAAATTTCTATGTTCCCATCTGTCTTCTTAAGACTCTCATTATGTTAATTTTTACCATCTCAATATAACTTAGAATAAATATTATTTAAAAGCTTTATTATTTTTAATATTATAAATTGTATTGCCCTTGCTAAGTTGGAGTATGTTTTGCTAGTATACTTTTAAGATTATAGATTCCAACAACAATGTTTCTAGCATTACTCACCCTGGTTTGACAATAATATGAATTGTTCTCACCGATGGATTGAATTTCATGAAAAATGTAACTAAATAAACAATTATAATTTAAGTCATGTAAAACTAGGACAATGATTGCGATTATATGATTGATACGATTATTACCCAAAATCATATCCATAATAAGACCTTTCTAACACACTATCCTTTTAAGAATGACATGCATCAAGTGGGTCCCATAGGCTTAAGCGGTGCTATCTTATAGTAAGAAAATTGTCTCCGGGGGAGCATACATTTGGACCGACAAGCGGGCATGACGAACAACACCGATGGGCAGCTGCGCAAGAGAAAATTATCTTCCCTTAAACTATGAGTCCAAACGCTTCTGCTATGTCGAACACATCTAGGCCCCATAAGGTGTCGGATGATTTTTATGTTGGTTGTAAATATAGGCCTAACAGCAGGTACATGTTAGATTAGAAAATAACTATTGTATTGGGTTCTATGTCCCTGATCTGCCTGATGTTTCTCTTCCTTTCTTTCTGTTAAATCACCCCACTTTATGGCAAAGTGGAAAAAAAAAAAAAATGTTGGGCTCACTAGATAACTTCTAACTTGTTTCTTGAGCCACTTTCTATTTTTTTTTTTTATGTATTTATTTATTTATCTTTTTAATAATCTTCAATGTTTTCGGGTCTGAATAGCATGAGTCAGGCCAAAATAGTCCAAATTTGGCTAATCCATGAAGGCCTTTGTCTTTGGTAGGGTAAGGACAACCACGGGCCGGGGCCCAACCTGGCCCTTGCACAACCTCAATCCCATATGCATATTCCAGCTTTCTCCAAATAAATTCCAGCTTTAAACTACAGGTAATGAAGACTCCAACCATCTAATACTCTGATAATGCCCTCTAATGGAATAATTTATGCTAATAACACATATGCCTTTTGAGAAAAATCAACTCATCAACCAAGATCCAAATCTAAACCTTCTTTTACAGCAGGCTGCCCCAAAACAGATTCTCAAACATACCAAACAGATCTTGTTCTATAACCCAGCAGGTCCTAGGTTCGACAAATAATCAGGTCCAGGTCCAAGAAATTACAACTTTATCAGCCCAGAACACAAGGAATCATGTCTCATCATACGGAAGCAGGCCACGTCCCCATGCCATATAAAATTAGAAGACAGGGTGTCAAGGGGACTTTGTGATGAATGAAGATGACGTCATGGAAAGAAGTGAAGAATACGTCAGATTGTCCGAGGTTAGCTTGCCCCCACATTTTTTCTGGTAGATGAGCCTGCCCCACATTGAGCTGGACTTTGGGCTGTGTTTGTAGGCCCATGGTTTGCATGTGGGCCTAATTCTATGGCCCGATTGTCAAGTTTGTCAGGAAAGTCCCACCATTCCAACATATGAACACAGTGGGTCCATCTGCTCGGACTCAACCCGACCTATTCGTAGAACCGCCCTGAAGGCTCCCACATGGAAGAAGAGGAAAAGGCGAAAAAAGCGGGTCATTTTAAACAAGTCTTCACGGTGACATTATAAAATTAGACTCAACCCGACCTCTCCCACGAACCACCCTTGAATCTGCAAAACTGAAGGCTTCACCATGACATGAAAAAGTAATATTTTTTTCTTTTGATCAACGTGATTTTCATTTTATTTTGCCAGTTAGTTCATCGTTATCTGCAAAATTTATATTGCTGCTCTTTACAAGGTCAACTACAGACATCCACTTGTCCCGTTTTTAATTCTCCTTCACTTCATTTCCACCTCTCCCTCTGCTCTACTTTGAATTTTGCTTCCTTCTTTGTTACTACATACTCGTCGTGTATGTTAAAGGGTAATTACTATATCAAATCCCTCAATATATGTTTAAGATAACTTGTTCCTGGCAGATTCTAGACTCCAACAACTAAACTTCTCTAACCCTAATTTGACAGTAATCCAAACCATACTCTCCCATGGATTGAGTTTCCTGAAAAATGTAACTAAACAAACCATTTATACTTCAGAGCCGCCATTTAAAACAGGAAAATTGTCTCCCATGGGGCAGTGCATCTGCACTAGCAAAAGGACAGGGCTTCCTTGAATTTCATCAGGTGATTTTCACCATCCTCACTTTCGGCATGGAAAATCAGCCGCACAACTGTGCCCTAAGGGCCTGTTTGGATAAATGAGGAGTGGAGTAAAATAAAGCGGATTTCACATGTAGAGTGGAGTAAAGAGAAGTAGGTTGAAGTTAAAGTAGAGTACTTCACTCCATTTGGATACTTATTTTGTAGTTAATGATTGAAGTAGAATCACCACCGCCGGGAGCTCCTGCTCAGCTACTGGAAGAGCGAAGTTAAGCCAAATTATATTGAAATGGCCTGAAATTTCATGTATACCATTCTCTTGGCTATTTTGAAGGATCTTGTAATTTTTGTTTGATTCTAACATGATCTACTACTTAAAGTGACATCTGTCTATTTGCGGTAGGATACGGTTCCATGTAGCTTTTGATATTAAAGAGGCAAAGTGACTTTTTTTGTGTCAACATTCGGGTCGGATTGGGCTGAACTAGGCTTTGGACTTTCTATCACTTAGCCCAAGCCTTGCCAAAAAACGAATGGCTTAGATTTTATATTCAAGCCCGGCCTAAAGTGGCCTTGCCCTGCCAATGAGCACCCTATCCAACGGTCTTTCCAGCTGCACAATTACCTTCTACATGTGCTTCTTCAATTCTCTAATTAGTCATGCTGATGATTTGATGGAGCTTTTGAATTACGACCTGTGGTGGATTTAGATTCTGGCAAGGCAAAAATCATCAAGCCTCCTCCATGACGTACTGTGCTAAAGAAGCTCTTGGTTGGGCCTCGACCCAACATCATGAAAATTTTGACTCACCTAGTCTATACCTAACAAATCATGTCATTGCCCATCAATCATCTCAAGGTTTCAGGAATCTAGAGGTCCAATGAACCACGATTCATGGGCCCAAGCTCAATGAACTACTAGGGCCGAGCCAAATAAACCATAGACCCAAGTTCAAGAGCCGAAGCTTCATAGGCATGAATCTTGAAATCGTACGAGTCATGTCACTGCCTGCTCTATCTTCTGATCCTGGGAGGGATTACACCTAAAAACGGGGCCAATTCCTACAAATCAGTGTGCCCAAGCCCGAGATACAGGTTCCAAATTTACGAAGTCCAGAATTATGTGTTATCCTCTAATTATGTATTTCGTTTCCGAAATAGTGTGTTCCCGAATTAAACATGACAAACAGATTCCAAGCATACCAAATAGCTCTTGCTCCCACCCAATAGGCTCCTAGGTTCAACAAACTATCAGGTCCATGTCCAAGATACTACAAGCATGTTTATCAGCCCCAGACACGAGGAATCATGTCTCATTATAAAGAACCAGGCCACGTTCCCATGCCATACAAATATTGGAAGAGGATCCAACCAGGGGGTGCCACGTGGTGGGGAAAGGTCCAATCAACACATCCCATCTTCCCGTTAGAAAATTAAAAAAAAAATTCCCCCCATGTGACGCTCCCTGATTGGTCCAAACAGGGGATCCTCTTCCTTGTGATGAATAAAGTTGACGTCTTGGAAAGATGTGAAGAATACTTCAGACAGTCCGAGGTTAGCCGCCCCACATTTTTTTTTTCAATTTCCTGGTAGATGCGTCTGCGTCTGCCCCACATTGAGCTATGGTAGATGGGCCTGTATTTGTAGTCTCATTTTGTAAATGGGCTTCTCCGACAGGGCAATTGGCTCGGACTCAAGTCATTCAACCCGACCTCTCCCACGAACCATGCACCCTAGAATCTGCAACATTGAAGGCTCCCACATGGAAGAAGATAAAAACAGCGGGTCATTTTAACCAAGTCTTCACGGTGTCATTAAAAAATCCGACCTCTAGCTCACATGAAGCACCCACCCTAGAATCTGCAAAAACCAGTTAGGTCATCGTGATCTGCGAAATTTAATTTCTTACTCTTTCGAGGTTAACTATCCACATGCACTTGTTCCGATTTAATTCTCCTTCATTTTATTTCCACTTGTCCCTCTGTTCTGCTTTGAATGTTGTTTCCTTCTATCTTCATACATATTCTTCATGCTGGCCTCATATATATATTTATATATTTATATATATATAGGAGAATGTTTATACACATTTTTTCCTCACCATAGGATGAGGGTGAACATTCCCCTATATACATATATATATATATATATATATATTTATATATATATATTTATTTATATATATATGAGGCCAGCATGAAGAATATGTATGAAGATAGAAGGTAGGGAAGTGTCCCTCACCCTTAATTTCTTACTCTTTCAAGGTTAACTATCCACTTCCACTTGTTCCGTTTTAATTCTCCTTCATTTTATTTCCACTTGTCCCTCTGTTCTGCTTTGCTTTGAATGTTGTTTCCTTCTATCTTCATACATATTCTTTATGCTGGCCTCATATATATATACAGGGGAATGTTCATATGCATCTTTTTCTCACCATGGGTAAGGGACACTTTCCTTTTTTAACATTCCCCATATATATATATTTGAAACGGTAACAAAACTTTATTAAAAATAGAAAACAAGTACAAAACTGAAAAAGAAAAGAGAGAAAAGTTAAAAAAGAAGGTACAAGAGTATCATACCAACTCCAACCCAATTACATATCACACCCACCCATGGAGACAACCTCTCAAACCCTTGCTTGGCTATTGTATCCGCGATCGAATTAGTTGATCTAACCTAATTAAGAAAAGAAACATTTAAAGTGGCCGAAAGCTCCCTAACTTCATTAAACTGGCCTTATATATTGATGCAGCTAGCGTTGGTGGATGACTCCGGATGCACGATCTTCCACGAAATTTGTTGATTATTCTCAAAGAATAATACCAGGAACAATGGGCATCTACTTTTTGTTGATTCTAATGAATACCAAGACAATAGGGAAAGAGAAAACTTTCTAAGATAAACCTTCAATATTATTTTAAAATTGTCATACATTCCTGGCTTACAATCAAATATATAGGGATTTATCTCTAAATCTCACAGATCACAAAATTTATCAAACATGGTAAATTTACCAAAAATGGAAAAATCCTACCTAACATAGAAACTACTAATAATGAATGCTGGAGTGAAGGCAGAATCGATGGGATGCGATTCCGACTTCTAAAACTTAACTTATTCCAAAAAAAAATAAGAATTTGCCAAAAATGGCAAAAATGCCTTTTTCAAGGCCTAAACAATGGAATTTGGCCTAAAAACAAGGAGTCCATTTTTCAGTAATGGATTTTGAAGATCTCGCCGTTTCCTTTCTAGAATGGTCCTCCGTTCGCGATTCTGACTCCGGGACCCTAATTTGGCCTAGTACCATTTGGGCGCTACACGGCGTGCCTTACTTCGATCCAATGCATCCATGTATTCATCTGCTTCGATTTGCACTACATCATAGATTTGTCTCCCTGCAAGTGAACGTGGTGCAACTCGACTTACTTCCATTACGTTCACTCTCTTTGAATATTGAGAATGGAAGCTAAGACTAGTAGAATGGAACAGTACCCTTGCCAAAATAAACCAAAAACAGGGAGTGGTTGATCGAGATGATGAATGAGCAAGAGGAACGGTCGATCAAAACAACGAACGAGCAAGCTGAACAACCAACAAGATCCAAGACTCGGGTATAGAAGGTGGGCAACACACGACGTCAGATCGGATCCAACAATAGATGCTTCGATCTGTTGGTGGTGTTGTTGGGCCCTTACCACCATGGCAAAAAACATCTTATGCAAATGGAGCGTTACAAGAATGTCGCAGCGCTGGTTCATCTCGCTTGCAATCGATAAACCGGAGAGCACCGTTACTGAAATGGAGGATTAGGCTATTGATGTCTATGACAAGTTCATCGAGAAGGCACCAAGCGTGTCATCTCTCGTAGAGTCCTATGATGCTGTGAGTTCTTTCGCACATTTGAATCCGATGACTTCATGCGGATGATGTTCTTAGATGGTTTTTTCATCTTGCATTTCATTCACCTTGTTGTTATAGGGTGGTCCGATGATTTGTCGAAGAGTAACCATCATCTTAGTCAACCACGTATTGTAAGGGACATGTTCTTGCTTGAGAATCAAATCCCATATCCAGTTCTCAATGCTTTGATTACCTTACTACTTAATCAAGGAACTTCACCGTGTAAGATAATCGAGTTCATCTTTACGGTCTATCTACCTCCATATGAATTGAACTTCTCTAAGATCGGTTGCTTGAGGGTGCTGATTTTGATCATTGAGTTGTTTCGTTTGCCTATATGGGAACAGGTTTTTTCAGTTGTCTGGAATAATCTATTTAATGAAGGCAACCAGTCCCTTCACCTCTTAGGGCACGTTTGTGTAGAGGCAACTTCCATGGAAAGATGAAATTGCCAGATCAGCAAATTATATGGTTTTTAAAAATCTCGGAAAAGGTTTTCTGAGGAAGTTAGAAATTCATATTTGGTGCAAAAAGTTTTTCTTCGATGAATTAGTGCTAATGTTGTTTGGTGCAGCGTTGGATTTTTTTATTGAAAACTATTGTTTAGTGAAAACTACTAGGTGGGTGGGTCGGTATGTGTGTGGGTGGGGTTGGAAGGAAAGGGAGAAGAAAGAGGGTTGCTGGGTGGAGTGGGGTAGAAGTGAGGAAATGAGGTTCAGTTTTCCGTAGAAATGGACTTCCCATACCCCCCATAGAAAATCTATTTCTATATCTAGGAAGAAAAAAGCTGACGTAGCGAAAAGGCAGTTCCGCGGAAAACTGCCGCACCAAACACATGTAAAAGGAGTTTTTTACAGAAAACCACACCCTTTTCCCCGGAAATGGGATATACAGACATGCCCTTAGACATTCTTCGAGCGATGTTCATTGGCACAGGTCCCAGTCCTGACTTTTCCCATGGAAGTGGTTATTGGTATTACCATTTTCGTCCCATCGGAGAGCTCAAAGCAACAGGCATACAGGTAAGGAGAAGCGGCAGTAAGACATTGAAAGTTGTTCATTTAGAAAGGGCCTTTTTTTATAGCTGTCTTGAGATTCCTCACATAGTAGTTAATGATTCAACTAAGACTCGCCCGCTCAATTTGGTCGCCTACGAAATGTGCATCGATGGTCCAAACGATCGCACTGTTACGTCCAACGTATGCTTCTTACATTCCCTGATTTATAGTGCTAATGACGTGAAGGACCTTCAATCTAAGAAGATATTGCTTAACTGCCTCGGTAGCAGCGAGGAAGTTGCCAGCCTCTTCAAGGAGTTGGCCACTAACTTATCCCCTCACTACAACGCTTGCGGGCTTGTCATCAATGGCATCAAAGACCACTTTAAGAGACATTTCAACAATGAAAGGGTGTCGATTGGTAAATGGGTTGGTCAGTTCACACGTCCCTTATCGGAAGGGGAGTTTCTAGGAAATTCTCAAAAACTCCCTTATCTCAAAAGGGGAGTTTGTGCCCCTATCTAATAGCCAATGATATGTTAGTGTTTTAAGAGATCTACCTTTGTAGGAGAATATTTAAAAAAGAGAATCGGATATATGGATCTAGATCTTTTATTTCGTCCAAACAGGATAGCCCTGTTCTAACAAATCAGGGGGAGACATGCGAGGGGGGGAAGAAAGAAAAACTGGGCGGAAGAAAGAGAAGTCCCTCCTCCGCCCCATCATGTGTCTCCCCCTGATTCGTCTAAACAGGGGATCCTTTTTTGGATGAAACATGGGATCCGTTTCCTAAATATGTGTATTATTGATGACACGTGTCACACTTTTATTAGTTAAAAGATGGGCGTTTTTTTGTAGCGTAACTATATATGTATGTGTATATATATATGTACATACATATGTGTTGGTTGTTATGTTGGTCATAGAGACTTGAAGTTGGAGATGAAAGATTTGGTGTATACCTTTTTGGAGAGCTTTTGGACGCCTTTTGGACCTACTTTGGCTCTCACAAATCTGGGTTTCATCTTTCTTACTTATAACTCAATGTGTTTAAGATTACCTGTCCTTAATTATCAGATTCTTGATTCCAACAACAATATTTCTAGTAATGCTGACCCTAACTTGACAATAATCTCAACTATACTCATCTGTGAATTGAATTGCATGAAAAATGTAACTAAACAAACCATTATACTTTAAAGCCCCTAAATTAATGGCTGTGATTATATGATAGACATGACTTTTACCCAAAATCATGTCCAGTGAGACCTTTCTAGCACGCTGACTAGGGCCGTCAAATGGTCAATGTAAGCCCTTATCCTACCCTCACATGTGCGGGCTAGACCTAATCTAGTAAAATCTCTTGACTTTTACAACGAGTGTATAATTTTTAAGCCTTACCCTACCCTCATGGGCAAGGGCAAAAAGAATGGAAGATTTTTTTTCTTCAAAGAAAAAAATTCTTTCCTATGCTACCACCAACTTTCAATGCTGAAAGGACGCGGATTGGTAAGTGGATTCGCCAGTTTAAACGCACCTAATTCACTAGCCCATGGACTTTTATCTCTTTAATTGCCGCAGTTTTCGTAATAGTATTGACTCTCTTGCAGACCATTTACACTATATGGGCTTTCTACAAAACCTATTAGGTTCTCAAATCTCCTATGGCTTGGAATTTTTATTTTATTTATTTATTATTATTATTATTTTTTTTTTGGTCCAAGTGCTCTGTTTGGTGTGTTGGGTTAGTACGCGTGGTTTATGTATTCTTTTTCTCTGTTGAATAAGGAAATGCAGGGATTGGTTTAATTGTACTGTACGGGGGTAACTAGAGGTGCTGGATTCCCGAACTCCTTGTAGAGATGTTGGTATTGTATCTACGCCTCTTTTATCTCTTAAATAATTATAATGGTTTTTATATTTTTGTTGGTTGTTATGTTGGTCATGAGAGCTAGGGACTTGAAATTGGAGATCGATTGGTTTGGTGTATACCTTCTTGGAGGGTCTTTCGGACCTACTTCAGTTCTCACAATCTGGCTTTCATCTTTTCTTACTCATGATTCAACATATGTTTAAAATTTATTCTGCATCGAATTCTAGATTCGAACAAGTATTCTAGCAGTACTCTCCTTAATTTGACAATAATCTAATTTATACTCAACGATGGATTGAATTTCATGTAAAGTTATTGTTAACTAAGTTTAAACCATTATACTTTAAGGTCACTAGAACAATTGTTGTGATTATATGATTACCATGATTTTACCCCAAAATCATTTCCAAGATAAGACCTTGCTACCACACTATCCTTCCATAATTGATATGTGTCTAAACGTATCCCACAAGAAGCTTAAGAGTTGCAATGTTAGATCAGGAAGATTTTCTCTTGTGGGAATGTGCATCCGGACCAGCAAAAGTCAGTATAATCTTGAATTTCATCAGGTTCCACTTGATGAACGGCACTCGTGTGCTGGAGAAAATCATCCCTCAAATTATAAGTAATTTTTTTAGAATCACCTGTAAATTCTCCTTTTCGGGTTTGACCCATCCAAAGCAAAAACTCACACACCGATCAGTCTAGCTAAGTTGCTCGAATACTCGACCAGACTCCCTGTGCTACTCAGCGCACTCGAAGTCGGATTTAAGTTTGCAAGTTCTTAAACTATTATCTAAAAAATTCCATTAGAACGAGATGTTATTAGTGAAGGGCTTTTGGGATGGGCTCATTAAAGTTAGGCTTTTGAAGGGGTTCTAGTTGATCCCTTTAACTCAACATGTGCTCAAGTTAGGTTGGGTTTGAGTCGGCTGGCTTCTCAATTATAAGAATGGGCTCAATCTAAATGTGTTCTATTCATTAATCGGACCAGAAGTGTCAACAAGGGTGGACCAAGGAAATTTTCCATACAGGGACCATTAAGTAGGAAAAGTAAAAAAAAATTAAATAAATTTGGAAATATAGTAAATGTTGGGGGCAAAACAAAATAAATAAATTTGGAAATATAGTAAATGTTGGGGGCCGTGGCCATCCCGAGCCCCTTGGTTCCACCAGTGAGTGTCCACCTGAACCCAAACACTGAAGATAATAAGTGCAAATTAATGCATATCCTAAAATACCAAGCTTTGTTTTGGCCAGATTGGTGGGTCCATCAGGAATTGCTATCCCTGCTTTCCTTTGCTCAGTATCTTCTTCTTGCGAGCATGACTGTGGACATTGAGTTACTTTTAAATTCATTTATAATTTCTCCCTCCATTTTACAGTGTGATTCTATCAAAAAATATTTTTTGAGTAGTAACTGAAAATTAAATTAATAAAAGAAAAGAAAGGTACGAGAGCAAAACACCCAAAAGCCCAAGTTACCTAATATGAGCTATCAAAGGAAAGCTTCTATCAATCCCTTGCTTTGCTAGAGAATCCGCCAAACCATTGACTGATCTCCCCACGTGCTTAAACGCCACTTGAATAGAAGAAGACAAAGCCTTAATTTCACAAAACAAGAAATGAAGCTTCCAATGGTAAGGACCTGAAGAACTCCAAGAAATAGGATTAGGAGAATCACTCTTTGCAATTAATTTGTCATGGAAAGAAGAATATAACCGGAGAGATTCTAGAATGGGAAAACCTCCAACTCGTTGGGTTTTTTAATACTTTCTGTTGAGGTCAACGTCCATCCTCGCTCTTAAGTGGTTATAATCGTGGTCGAGCCCACGCCCGCGCCCTCATCATAAAACTATTGTTGTGCTGTTTCCTATCACCAATTGGTTTTGGGATAAGTGGTAGTTCAATGGGATGTAAGATACTATAAGTGGCATCAAAGCCTGGTAAGTCGAGTGTATAAGTTACGGGACATGCATTTTGCGAGTTCGCAGCCAGAGTTAGGGCGGATGTTGCGTTAGGGGAGGGATTGTTGAGGTCAATAAGAGTGGTCATAATCGTTGGTTTTGGGATAACACCTTAATCATTTCTAAGCACACCTCCACTCCCCACGGGTCCAGGCTTTCTTCTCGAACCGGCTAAGACACCGACTTCCTCACCCTAGAGATACCACAATGAAAGCATGCCTCCCAATTAAGCAAGATATCATCGAACTTTAGATTAGAAAACTCCTCCTTGATAAAAGCCCATTTTGCTACTCTCCAAAGCATAGAAGAAATAACATCATTTAAGTCCAGCTTCAAACCTCTAAAGATCTTTTCATTTCTCACTTTGCAAACAGACCGAATGATGGCGAATAATATATTTCCTGTCCGAGATAATGTGTTCCCAATGTAAACATGCCAAACAGATTCTCAAGCATACCGAACAGATCTTGCTCTATGATCCGTCAAAAAAAACTGAGGCCCAGGTCCAAGATATTACATGCGTGTTATCAACCCAAGGTCACAAGAAGCAGGCCACATACCCATGTCTTACAAAACTAGAAGACAGGATGTCAAGTGGAGTCTGTGAATCTTTAAAAATACGCCAGATGATCAGCGGTAAGCCTGCCGCAACATTTCTTTCTTTCTTTTTTGCTGGTAAATGGGCCTGCCCACATTGAGCTATAATTCTAGGCCCATGGTTTGCATGTTGGATAGTGAGTTTAAGAGAAGCCTTGAACTCGAAGTCGAAGATATTTAAGAGAAGCCATGAACTCGAAGTCGAAGCTACAATACAAGTCTGATCACAGTATGAGGCTAGTCCACATTGAGCTGGATAGTGGGTTTCTATTTGTAGGCCTATGGTTTCTACGTGTGCCAAATTGTATGGCTTGATTGCAGATTCCGTCGGGCATGGCCCTTAAAGGCCCAACACGGCTCAACATATGTACAAAGTGGGGTGTATATATTACTGTAAATGGGCTTGGCCTGTACCTAACTGTTAGGCCCATTGGCTTGGACTTACCGGAACTCTCCCAATTTTTTTCTTCTTTTCTGGGTGAAGAACGGACCTCTCCCATGAACACCACTAGAACACCACAAAATTGAAGGCTCCCCCATGACAGGAGCGAAAACGCGGGCTATATATGGATGAAAATCAAGTGTTTATCAGGGTAACAGGAAGCAACATTTTTGTCTTCTTTCGATGAACATAATTCACGAGTTCCCTCTAAAAACTCATTTTCACATCTACTCTAATCCTTGCTCTCCATAGATAAAAATTAAACGTGTGTTCAAGTGGACCACTTACATCATACGATGACTTAAGTTGTGCATACGACCACACATCTAATAAAACATCAAAGTCATTTCGAATAAATATCAAATTCATTTTTCAATAAATATCTCCACCAGCAAAAATCCCTTGTTAATTACTATCCCCTTTAGTTAAATATTAAACATGTGTTCATGTGGCCCACTTATGTCGTGATCACTTACGTCATATATTGACGTACGTGGTCCACATGCATGACCACACATCTGATAAAATATCAGTGTCACTACCAATAAATATCAAATTCATTATCCAATAAATATCGCCACCTGCAAATTAAAACCCCTTCTCATTATCCCCTTCCACTATTGCCTTAGTCAAATTAAAATATCAAAGTCACTCGGTTCTTCATTAAAATGAGATGGCTCGGGAGATCCAAAAGTCAACTCTGAGAGTTATTAGCAAATGGCATAAGACCAAGACATCTCAGCCATACATGTGTCCACTTGTGATGGCATCACTGCCACAAAAATATATGAAATTCCGTACCAGATGATTACAACCGTTCGAAACTGCCAAATATCCTAAGTCGTTATATTCTCTGTCAATTCCAAATAATTGATGTGGTGTGTCCTACTCAGATGAAAAACCATGATCGACGGATGAGAATTTGCATTTGCAACGTGAATCCATGGCTATAGAAATGATGACTGGGATTGGCCGCCTGGGTTAAACCTATTAGCTGAATTGAGGCCGTATCTTTCTCTGCAGCTCTTCGCACTTCCAGTGTGAGAGCAAGTCTGAACCTAGACAGTAAGCCCATCTAATGATGATCGAGATCATTCAAGATGAATGCTATCTCCTTTTTTTATGATAAATTTTTAATTTCAGTTCAGCAGTAGTGAATCCTACTATAAAATTGAACATATGACTGAAAACTTGTATTGGCACTGTTGTGACACTACTGCTAACATGGCATTAATCTAGTTTCCATACTGGGCTCAATTGGTCAGTGGTAACCACACATAGTGAACAGAATGTTGATAATTTTTCACCGGAGAGGTTGACATTCATCTTTGATGGTCCATAGTATCATTATGGCCCCATGGTGGAGTTTTGGAGACCTGATAGGTACACAATAAGCTTGTAATAACTACGACAACGGACTCCAACTGGTATGAGTATGGAACCCATCTGGAATCCTGTGCTTCATGGCGAGGTTGAATAACTATGACAAGGGACCTTGGCTTGTATAAGTTCAGATCTGTGCCACACATGGTGTGACTGATATAGAGATAATTTAGGCCGTTCAAGATGAATTATATTTCCTCGAAGGAAAAATCCTTCAATTTTATTCTAGTAGGAGTGGGTCCCGCCATCCGATCGAACACCTAATGAAACACTACATGATTAACAATACATCATCAGCAATTCAACGTTAGTGCCCAATCCTGTTTTCAATCTCAAGGTCCACTCCTATTAAAGTGAAATATGAGGATATAAAGGTAAAGGCAATGAGATTTATTTTGAACGGTTGAAATTATTTGTATCAGCTCATAATAAAGTTGGTGGCATATGTTACATGTTCAGGCATAATAGCTGCGGCAAGGAATTTGGAGTCGTAGGAATCAAAAAGCTGATTGATACTTTCTGTCATTTTTGAAGCTAGCGTAAACCTGCTCGGAGGTCTATATTTTCGGCCATCATAAATTGCTGCCCCACCCTGCCACTCATCAGTGGCATTGGTATCTCAGTTTCACATTACCACCCAAGAATCCATAAAAAAGTGTTGTACCACAATCCCACTCAAGGAAAATGAAAAAATGGAAAAAAACATGCTGCCCCACCTTCTTAAGTATTGATCCCAGAATGGACTTCGGAGTAGCGACGGGTTGCACTAAGTAAGGGCAGTCCATGTGGTTTGAAACTCAAACAACACTCACAACTTTCTAATGTTTTAGCCTTAATTAGTTTATTTCATTTTAGATTTACCCTTTAATTCCATTTTGCTCCTATTTAACTCGAATCCTTTTCTGATGGCTCTCCATGATTGGGCCACAATATCTGTACTTTTTGTCTAGTTTTTTAAACTGAATGAAAGTTAGATAAGTTGTACCGAAATATGTAAGTAAAATTTATGCAAATATATTCAAGGGCTCCAAGCCCTTACTCTTATAGTACCGTAAGATTAACACTCACAAGAGCATAGTGCAGTTACGAGAGTTTCTCACGAGGGGGGGGGGGGGGGGGGGGGGGGGGGGAAGTAGTTTGCTTATACTCATATTCAGTGTGTGTGTGTGTGTGTGTGTGTGTGTGTGTGTGTGTGGGGGGGGGGGGGGGGGGGGGGGGGGGTGGGTGGGTGGGTGGGGGGTGGGTTGTTCTTATATTCATATTCAGTGTGGGGGGGGGGGGGGGGGGGGGTGGGGTGGGTGGGTGGGGGGTGGGTTGTTCTTATATTCATATTCAGTGTGGGGGGGGGGGGGGGGGTGTTCTTATATTCATATTCAGTGTGTGTGTGGGGGGGGGGGGGTTTATATTTATATTCAATGCCAACAGCCTAAATATAAATAGCCTAAATTATTATTGTATAGCCTTCAGTGAAGTTATGGAAACCTGTTACAATAGAAGCTCGTACTAACTGTGACAAGGGACCCTTGCTCGTATGGGTCCACTTTATCCGTCTCGGCTTTTACATGGGAATCGTATACCACATGGTGGGATCTTCATTATAGGGGCCGCATATAGTGATGTTGACCATTCAAAATGAATCTCCTTCCTCATGGAAGAAGAACAGCACATCATCAGCAATGTGACGTCAGTACCAGATAGATTGATACGCCACTGAAGGGGATAAAGATTTTGATCTTGAAAAGTGGGATACAACTTTGAATCCAAAACCAGATTGATACTAACACAAACCTGCTCGTAGGACCACATGTACGACCACCATAAGTTGTTGCCCCACCCTCATAAGTAATGGGCCCACGTATGGGCCATTCGGCTTCCAGAAATTGGCCACAGACATTAATGACCAATTCATGTGTTTCCTCTCCAAAAATATCTGAAGGAGAAACTGCAGGTGATTATAAAAAGTTACTCGCCTAAAAGGAAAAGTTGTGACAAAAGGGCAGCAGAGTGGGCAATAGTACGGACGGGAACTCCACGTAGGCCTATAGTACCCGATTGGGATTGTGTAGGAGCAATTCCATAACACTTAGATTAAACTAAAACCACGATAACAGTATCGGTTAGTTTGTCTTGGTCTCGGTCATCTTTGGTTCGGTAAATCGGTAAGAGTATCAGCTCGGCAGTTTGACAAAAGTGTCGGAAGGCGAGTCCACTCTCAGCTCGATAACAGTACTACTATCCTTAGCTCGACAGCTGTGATAGCTGTATGAGCATCGCGACAACGGTGTAGGGACGTGCCTCGCTTGTGATACTTCTGAACTCGGTAAGAGTACTGAGTGACGAAAGAATGCCATCACACTCCTATGAAAAGTACGAACGCATAATAAAAGGTAGGGTGGCGCGTGACGAAGATAAGGGATTAACTTTATCAGGCTGTCATATCGACAATCCTAGGGACAATGGGAAGCCGTTCGATAGGACTTCCCCTTTTACCTACCACTAAGTAAAGGGTAAGGTCCGATGGGACTTTTCATCTATCTACCTCCACTCAGCAAGAGAGTTTGATGGGGCGTTCACCTATATATACGCATGGGATTGATCCCACGAAGGTATACACAGACACATACAATACAACCTATCGTGAATTTTCACTCTCTTCTCCACTCGTCCTTCGCTTAGTTGCAGAACCCTAAAATTCCAAGATTGTAGTTTGGTGCAGCCTGAAATGGAGCTACAGTGGCGGCTCAACCATAAGACAAGAAAAGCCCTTATTTTAGGCCCCCAAAAAATTAGACCTCATAATATAACATCATATTAAAGTCATCTTTTCGTATTAAAAAAACAAAACATTAAAAAAATTGTCATAGGTTTTTATTTCAAAAAAAAAAAACTCAGCACATCTCACTAAAGTTATCTTTTTACAATCCAAGAAACATTAGAGCAACCGTCATCCTTGTTTTTCTCTACAGTGTCATTTTCCTCCCTGTCATCTCAGGAGTGAGGTTTTTCAAATGAATATTTATCCACCAACACTTTTCCATCTCAGGACTCTCTCATAGATCGCCTTTCTCCAGAACTTTTTTTTTTCTAAAGCAATATTCTTTAAGGATTTGTTGATTTGGTTGTCTTTTTTTAATAATATATGTGAATATATTTTAATAATATATGGGTATCTTTTACAATATATTTTTAATAATATATGTTAATCAGAACTCACCGACTCAAATATAATCTTTTGATTTGAATTTTCTTTCTCTGAAATACTTCTCTCTCCCTGTATGTATTCTTCACGTAGGCTTTAGTCATTTGTCCCTGCGTTCGTTGTACATTCATCTCATTGCTTGCTGTGAGTAATTGAGAATGGCCGCTGAGAGAAGTCACAATGGAACAGTTCCCTCATCAGAGGAAACCCAAAATAGGCTGGAGTGGTGGATCGATATAGGGAAAGAGCAAGAGTTGCAAAAGGAGCCGCTGATCGAGACGAAGGGCAGGCAACAACAGCGAACAAGACCCGAGACTGTGATAGAGAGGGTGGACAAAGAGCTACGTAAATCCTACAAACCGCACTTCGATCCGTCGAGGGTGTCGTTCGGCCCTTACCACCATAAAAAAGAATGTACTAAGTCGATGGCAACTTACAAGTGTCGCAGCTCGTTGGTTCGTCTCTCTTGAAGCTAATAAACCGGGAGAGAGAATTACTAAAGATGACGCTATGAATGCCTACAAGAAATTCTTGAAGAATGGAAACCTTGTCTCCCAATGCCTGCTACCCTGGATGGACACGCTGCAATTACAAAGACGAAGACCTGATGACGATGATGTTCCTAGATGGTTGTTTCGTGTTGAATTTCATTCACCTTGTCGCTGATAAAAGTGATGCATCTTCCGGATAGCAGAAGTGTAGCTCTCGTCTTAATCAACCGGATATCACAAGGGACATGTTCTTACTTGAGAATCAAATCCCATACACTGTTCTCAAAGCTTTGATGAGCTTAACGGGTAAAGAATCATTTCACAGGAAATTGATAATCCAGTTCATCTATATGGTCTTTCTTCCTTCATATGAAGTCCACACCTCGCAAATCGGTTGCATTAGGGGGCTGTATTCGAACCTGAAGGGGATATTTTCTTCACGTACACAGAAAGATGACGAAGACACGGAGTGCCACCACCTCCTCGATCTTCTTCGAGCCAAACTTATTGGTCACGGTGCTAGTCCCTCTTCCCCTCAGGGAGCTCAAAGCGGTGCTAGTCCTGCTAGTTCCTCTTCCCCTGGAAGTGGTTATCGGTATTTCTATTTACCTCCAATCAGCGAGCTCAAAGCAGCAGGCATACAGGTTAGGAGAAGCAAATCTTGGTTCCTAAAAGATGTTAAATTCAACAAGGGCCATTTTAATAGCCATCTTGAGATTCCTCCGATAATGATCGACTATTCGACGAAGACTCGCTTGCTCAACTTTGTCACCTATGAAATGTGCTCCGATTGTCCAAGAGACCGCACGGTTACCTCCTACGTATGCTTCTTAGGTTCCCTGATTTCTAATGTTGATGATGTGAAGGATCTTCAATCCAAGAACATACTGCTTAACCGCCTCAGCACCAACCAAGAGGTTTTAAACCTCTTCACGTTGGCCACTCACTTATCCCCCGACTACAACGCTTATGGCGATGTCTTTGAAGGTATCGACAACCACTTCAAGAGACATTTTAACAGTGAAAGGGTGAAAATTGGTGAATGGATTGGTCAGTTCATACGAACCTATTTCACTAGCCCATGGACTTTAATCTCTTTAATTGGCGGAGCTTTGGTCGTAGGATTGACTCTGTTGCAGACTATTTACAGTATATGGGCTTTCTACAAAACCTATTAATTTCTCAAGTCTCCCATCGCTTGGATTCATGTTTTCTGAGTGCTCTGTTTTGTGTTCAACTTAATAAGAGTGGTTTATGTATTTGCCTCTTTGTTGAATAAGGAAATGATGGGTTTGTTTCTCCTACTGTATGTGGGTAACAAGAATTCCTTTTAGAGATGTTGGTATTGTATTTTCGACTTCATTTGATGGCCTCTCCTAACTTTACTGTTGATGGTTTATATGATTTCGTTGGAGGTTATATTGGTCGTGAGAGCTACGGACTTGAAATTGAAAGTGTGTGATTGAAGGGCATTTTGGACCTACTTCGGCTCTCACAGTCTGGGTTTTATCTTTCTTACTCCTAACTCAATATAGTTTTGACAATATAGATTCTAGATTCCAAGAACAATATTTCTAGCATTACTCACCCTATTTTGACAATAATTTGAACCTGATGGATTAAATTTCATGAAAAACTTTACTAAATAAACCATTATATATACAAAAAAAAGCATTTGACTTTAGAAACACATGCCGATATCTAGCCAAGCCAGACACGGCCCGTGAGTTCCAACATTGGTACTCCTTGTAGAGATGTTGGTATTGTATCTGCGCCTCTTTTAGCAAAAACAGACCATTAGACTTTAGAAGGGGGAGGAACCGGCTAAGACGCCGACTTCCTCACCCTAGAGATACCACAATGAAAGCATGCCTCCCAATTATGCAAGATATAATCGAACTTTAGATTAGAAAACTCCTCCTTGATAAAAGCCCGTTTTGCTACTCTCCAAAGCATAGAAGAAAGAACATCAATTAAGTCCAGCTTCAAAGATCTTTTCATTTCTCACTTTCCAAACAGACCAAAGGATGGCGAATAATATATTTGCTGTCCGAGATAATGCGTTCCCATTGTAAACATGCCAAACAGATTCTCAAGCATACCAAATAGATCTTGCTCTATGATCCGTCAAATCCTAGGTTCAAAAAAAATGAGGCCCAGGTCCAAGATATTACATGCGTGTTATCAACCCAAGGTCACAAGAAGCAGGGCACATTCCCATGTCTTACAAAACTAGAAGACAGGATGTCAAGTGGAGTCTGAATCTTGAAAAATACGCCAGATGATCAGAGCTAAGCCTGCCGCAACATTTTTTTCTTTCTTTTTTGCTGGTAAATGGGCCTGCCCACATTGAGTTGTAATTGTAGGCCCATGGTTTGTATGCTGGCCTAATTATATGGCCCAATTGTCAAGTTTCTCAGGAATGGCCCAACATGGCCCAACATATGAACACAGTAGAGTGTATACATTTACAATTTGTAAAAGCGCTTAGCCTGGGTGGGCCATCAGCTTCGACTCAACCCGACCTCTCCCACGAACCACCATAGGTAGAATCTGCTAGAGTCTGAAGGCTCCCAATGGAAGAAGAGAACAAAGCAGGTCATTTTAACCAAGTCTAAACAATGGCATGAAAAAATAAGACTCACCCATCCCAACCTCTCCCCACATACCACCCACCCTTGACCCTAGAATCTGCAAAAAAAAAATCTTGAAGGCTCGCCCACTGTCCCACATGAAAGAAAAGAAAAAAGCGGGTTATTTTCATCAAGTCTTCACGGAGACCCCGCTCTCTCTCTCTAAAGCCCCCATCTTTCTCACCTGGGTTTTGCTACAAGGAAGGTACTCTGTTTTTACTCTCTTTCACTCCTACTCTTTCCCATCTATCTTGGGGTTGTATGTTGTGTTGCTTTTTTTTTTTTTTTTTCGGTAGCATAGATTCGATTGTTCTACTGATTTGAATCCATTTCTAGGGTAGGAATCAGGAAAAGAAGAAAATCATATCCGTATGTTGTTGATGAAAATTCATATCTGATTATTATTAAGTCCCTAATTATTTTTTTTCATTTTTCTAATGCTTGGTTGAATCTGATTTGTTTATTGAGAAAATTACCATACGGATGGCCCACAACCCAACATTTACCCAATATAAGATGAAAGACTAAAAATTTTCATATAGAAGATCGTACATAAAAGTGGGATGGTTTTATCCTTTTTCCTGCAATATCCCAGGATTCGATATCTAGGCCCGTAAGATATCGCACCGTTACGTACCTACTCCCACACCAACATTTTTTCTCCACGAACTGAAGACCTTCGTTTCCATTTTCTCCGTTATCTCTTATGCGAGTATTCACTCCCTGTTTGTGTGGGCTTGGTCTCCTCGAGTCTACGAGTCCCTCCTCTGATGTGTAGTGTACTCCATTGGTAGCTGCCACTTTAGATGGGCTACCAAAAATAATACTAAAGTACTAGGCAACATTCAATATTATTCATATGTGGTCCAGCTGGTGACTCCCACCCGTATGCGTGTAGGGGAGTGAGGAAAATTTCAGCCCTATCAAGTCAACCCGGCTCTTGATTTTCAGTCTCAATGTCCAACCTCCTTTTTTAATTATAGATTTTTAGTCCCACACATTTACCCAAAGGGAGGTCTCGCTATTCTCACTATTGCGAGACTACATCTCACTATAGCGAACCAATAAGGGTATTTTCGAAAAAGGTGCCCCTTCCATTTTTCTTCTCCTTCATTAATTATCATTTTCAAAGGGTTTCTTCTCTCTGACTTTTCCTACTCTCTCCTACTCTCATCACTTGCTTTCAAGATCTTTCATTTACTTCTCTCATTTTCTTATTCTTCTCAGGTATGGTAATATCCTATCGGAACCCACAAGCGAAAACGGAGAAGATAGAAACGAAGGTCTTTAATTCGTGGTGAAAAAATATATTATGTGTTGCGGTGGGAGTAGGTAACAGTGCGATATCCTACAGGCTTAAGATATCGCAGGAAAAAAAGGATAAAACCGTCCCATTTTTATATACGATCTTCTATATGGAAATTTTTAGTCTTGCATCTTGTATTGGGTAAATGTTAGGTTTTGGGCCGTCCGTACGGTAATTTTCCCTTATTTATTAGAAACTGCTCCAGGGTTCATGAAAAACAATCCAATTAATTGATTGTGTTTGTAGATCATAGTTTTGCTGACCAAGAATTGGGTAGCTGTGATTACTTGGTCGGGTTGGGGTTCGGGTTTTTTTGAGAGCTGAGCTTCATAGAAGGCCTCAAATGGGTATGGATCCAGGCTTTAAAGAGGTCTCTGCGATCATGGGGCGCAGAAATTAATTTCGAAGATTATTATCTTGATAATGGATTCAGACAAGAAGAGCTTTCTTAGGTAAAAAATCTCTGACTTTGTTCTCCTTCATTTCATTTCCACTTTTTATAACCTTTTTGCTTTGAATTTTGTTTCCCTCTCCCTCTCTTACATATTCATGTTCTTCACACAGGCCTTGTTCATTTGTCCGTGCAAGTGAACGAGGTGCGTTCGTTCCACTTGCATTACATTGCTTCTCTGTGAGTATTGGGAATGGCAGGTGAGACTAGTCATGATGGTATCAACACAGAGACTAGTCATGATGGAACAGCCCCCTCGTCAGAGTAACGCAAAAATAGGCCGGATTGGTTGATCGATATAATGAATGAGCAAGAGGGGCGGTTGATCAAGATGATGGAAGGGCAAGCTGAACAATCAACAAGACCCAAGACTAGAATACAGAAGGTGGACAAAAGACTGCGAAAGATCAAATCCAACAATACACACTTTGATCCGTCGGTGGTGTCGTTCGGCCCTTACCACCATGGCAAAAAATGTCGCTGTTCACTGGTTCATCTCGCTTGCAACTGGTAAACCGGCAAACAACATTACAGATATGGACTCCATTAATGTCTACGACCAGTTCTTCCAGATGGCGACAAGCGTGTCGTCTCCCAGAGGCTGCTATGCTGCTGCTAAGTTTGTTGACAAATACAACGAAGCGGAACTGATGCGGATTATGTTCTTAGATGGTTGTTTCATCTTGCATTTCATTCACCATCTTGTTACAGGGTCGTCCGATGATCTGATGAAGAGTAGCCATCATCTTGATCAACCACGTATTGTAAGGGACATGTTCTTACTTGAGAATCAAATCCCATATTCAATTCTCAATGCTTTGATGAGCTTATATACTGCCCGAAAAAAAAAAAAAAAAAAAAAAAAAAGAAACCAGATTGTCGGAGAATCAAGTTCATCTTGACGGTCTTTCTCCCTCCACATGAATTGAACTTCTCTGAAATCGGTTGCTTGAGGGTGCTGGTTGTGATCTTTGAGTATCCTTTTTTGCCTATATGGGAATCTTTTTTATCTACCGTCTGGAAGAATCTATTTGGAGACGACGAGCCCCTTCACCTCCTCGACATTCTTCGAGCAGTGCTTATCGGCACGGGCCCTATTCCTGACTCTTCCCATGGGAGTGGTTATTGGTATTGCCATTTTCGTCCCATCAGGGAGCTCAAAGCAACAGGCATACATGTAAGGAGAAGCAAAACTGGGAAATTGAGAGATGTTCAATTCCAAATTAAAGGGCATTCTTAATAGATGAATGTCTTATCAATCAGAGGAGGCCAAATCAAAAAGTCTCTTCATGCACAAGGTGGAACAAATAATCTGCCCACCTGATTTTCCTAGCCCTTGATTAAATGGTTTTAAAATTTAATAACACATTAATTATAAATTGTTTGAGATTCAATCCGTGAGTGAAAGTCTGATGAATGTGAAATTAGGCGGACAAGAAATCAGATGTGCCCCCAAGTGGAACATACAGCTGGACTGCATTAATAGTCCGGTAGTAGGAGAACATTTTTCCTGCCCAATAGATCTTCCTCTATCACCCATCAGGGCCTAGGATCAACAAAATATGAGGCACACGATCCAACATGTTTAACTTGTCCTCGTCGGGCCATGTCTCACTATAATGTTTAGATGCTACACTTTTAAGAAGCAAGCTATATGCCTATATTCCTATATCTTAATTGGGCTCCAGGCCTGATTTCCATTGGTCTATTTTTTTGGACCCATTGGGCCTATATCCATGGCTTAAAAAACCTACATCAATTCATCCACTCGGGTTTGAAGATCCAGGTGGACGCATTTATGGGCCCACCAAACACCGCTCTTCATGTGACCGTGTCAAACAATCCGAGAGACAGGTAATATGAGGGCCCAAAGAACAGCCCCAGCTGTCGGCCGCATTCTCCCTGAAGACGATGTTGATACTTGATAGGCTCTGTAGCATGTAGAAACTATAGAGGGAAAAACCAAAATGAAGTGAATTCTAGGAGAAATTGCATCTTCAAAAGGACAAGAAGAATACATCAGGGATGCTAATGCGCCTGTCAGCCTGATCGCAATTTGACCCTGGCCCACATAAATATGGGTTCTGGGCTCTGTTTGTCGCCCCATGGTTTTTATGTAGGCCTAATCATCTGCCTCCATATTGTTTAAGTGGTTTCCTTATACTATGGATGAGGATTATTGATATCGTGAGGATTTCCTTCATTTTTTTTCATAGATGAGGCACATGCGTGACACTATTGCATAATCACATTTGTTCATATTCATTTACATATGTCACATGCAAATGAGGTGTAATAAACGAGGCCCTTTGTAGCTAATCATATGCAGGGCAGAACTACGATGCAGCGGCCTCATTTGCATACACGGGGAGGAAGTAAATGGTTACATATTACAGGATGAAAAGGTGCCAGTACATGGACGATAGGGTGTCAGCCCGGTATGGAGTATGGTTTGAAGCCCTACAACCACATTATTTTCGCACTTCTAAGGGCCCCAAACTGGTAATTCGAGTGATTCATATTCTTGATAGGTATAAAGTGCCTAAGATGCTTAATTTCATAACTTAAGTCTTCGTCGATTTTGAAAGTTAGAGAAAAATGTCTGATTTTTATTTCAATTTATAGATTTGGTTTTTTGAACTCCCATGGGCACTCAATTTATGATCCAAATTGTTCAATATTTCCATATTAATGAAATAAATTAAGATAATTAATTTTATATCATAAAAGTTCCAAGATCTTGAGATCAATGTGAAAAGCACAAGCCCATCTAAAACCATTGAATGCACTCATGTACTTGTGAAAATGATGATTTTGACCAGAATAGTAATATGTTTCACATTTATAATATCTGAATATAAAAAAGTTACAGATGGACTCTTTACATATGTAAAACCAATCTTCATGTCACAAGCATCAAAAGCAAACTACCCTTGAGAGGTTAGGGTCACTCTAGTGGCCTAGTCTTTTAATTTTAATTTTTTTTTGCTAAATGGCGAATTTTTATTAAAAAGGGTAAGCAGTCCCTCAGGTACCACATGAATAAATGAGCGCAAACAAAAGTGATGTTGAGTAACCGTACGCATGAAAATTATTTATACATTTAAATGACTACAACGAACCACTTCTAAAGTTGTGCTCATGTAACAACAAAATGATTTTGTAATATGCAGTTCTTTTCTTTCAATGACAGTGGCCAGCATTCCTACCACTTGAGATAAAACTCTCTATTCTATTCTTTTTATTCTTTTCTCGCACATAAAACAAGTATTGTAGTAAGCAAAGAAACAACGGGTTGCACAGAAAATTATTACAAGTTTTCTTTCAATCAAAATATCCTAGTGCTGTGAACTGTGCCTCAACGATAGGGGTGTTCATGGGAAGGTTGGGCTGGCTAACACATATCTAGGTCCGGCCCGACTTTAGAAATACAAGCCCATATCCTGCCGAGCCTAAAACGGCCCTTAAGTTCCAGGCCAGAGTCCACCCATATAGTCAATGGGACCGGGCCGAGCGGTCTTTGTTTCACATGTTCGGGCTTTCTAACAATATTTGTACAAATGATCATTCAATTTAAAAATAAAAAAAAATAAAAACACTACGTATTTGGGTCGGGTTGGGTCGGGCTGAGCCAGTCTTTGGACTTTCTACCCTTAACACAAGCCTGGCCAAAAATTGAATGGGCTTAGATTATATATTCAAGCCCCACCTAGAGTGGGATGGCCCTGCCAATGAGCTATCCAACGGTCTTTCCAACTGCACAATTACCTTCTACATGTGCTTCTTCAATTCTCTAATTAGTCATGCTGATGATCTGATGGAGCTTCTAATAATCAAGAACATATTGTTGAACTGCCATCACATCATTTATGGGTTCAAATGTCAGTTTCAACATTTTTGCTTGTGTGATCTTAGATAACTCCTTATCTATCCAACATTAATGCTAACAAAGTGAAGTATCAAAGGATTGCATTACTCAAAAAGCAAAGCAAAGTATAGGTGAAAAGAATTGCCAAGACTCATGTTGTGCCAACTCACTGGTAATGAATAGGGATCTCCCCTCCACAGAATCAATCATTGGTTGTGCGGCTGACGATGGAGGAAATTGGGAAGGGGGTATGTATGTATCTGATTATTTGCTAGAGCCTAAAAAAAAGGGGCGGGGGGGATACAAGCCTCATGTACCCACTGCTGCTCTGGTCAATTACGATCTGTGGTGGCCTTAGATTCTGGCAATCAAAAAATCTTCTTGCCTCCTCCATGACCTACTGTGCTTAACAAGCCCTTGGTTGGGCCTCAACCCAACATTATGAAAATTTTGGCTCACCTAGTACATACCTAACAAATCATGTCATTGCCCCTCAATCATCTCATGGTTTCATGAATCTAGAGGTCCAATGAACCACGATTAATGGGCCCAAGCTCAATGAACTATTAGGGCCGAGCAAAATAAACTATCGACCAAAGTTCAAGAGCCGAAGCGTCATAGGCATGAATCCTGAAATCGTACGAGTCATGTCATTGCCCGCGTTATCTTCTGATCCTACAGGGATTACACGTAATAAATGGGGTCAATTCCAACAAATCAGTGGGGCCAAGCTCGAGATGCATGTTCCAAATTTACCAAGTCCAGAATTAAGTGTTATCCTCTAAGTATGTAGTTCGTGTCCGAAATAATGTGTTCCCCCCAAGTATACATGGCAAACAGATTCTGATCAAGCATACCAAACAGATCTTGCGCTATGACCCAACAGGTCCTAGGATCAACAAACAATCTGGCCCAGGTCCTGGATATTACAAGCATGTTTATCAGCCCCAGAGCAAAAGGAATCATGTCTCATTATAAAGAAGCAGACCACTTTTCCCATGACATACAAAATTAGAAGACAGGATGTCAAGTGGACTTTGTGTTGAATGAAGATGACGTCTTGGAAAGAAGTGAAGAATACGTCGGACGGTCCGAGATTAGCTTGCCCCCACTTTTTTTTTTTTCCTTTTCTGGCAGATGAGCCCGCCTCACATTGAGCTGGACTTTGGGCTTTGTTTTTAGGCCCAAGGTTTGCATGTGGACCCAATTCATTGGCCCGATTTTCAAGTTTGTCAGGAATGGCCCAACATATGAGCACAGTAGAGTGCATACAATTTGTCAAAGGGCTTTGTCTGGGTGGGCCATCTGCTTGGACTCGACCCGGCCACTTGCACGAACCATCCTAGCTAGAATCTGCAAAACTGAAGGCTCCCACATGGAAGAAGAGAAGAAAACAGGTCATTTTTACCAAGTCTTGACGGTGACATTAGAAAATAAGATTCAACCCGACCTCTCCCACGATCCACGCTGGAATCCGCAAAACTGAAGGATCCCACATGGAGGAAGAGTAGAAAAGCAGTTCATTTTCATCTAGTCTTCACGGTGACGTGAGAAAGTAATATTTTTTTCCCTAAGTTGTTTTGATCAACGTGATTTTTATTTTATTTTGCCAGTTAGGTCATCGTTATCTGCAAAATTTATTTTGTTGCTCTTTACAAGGTCAACTACATACATCCACTTGTCCCCTTTTAATTCTCCTTCATTTCATTTCCACTTGTCCCTCTGTTCTGCTTTGAATGTTGTTTCCTTCCATCTTCCTACATATTTTTCTTGCTGGCCTTTTATATTTGCCTCCCAGCAAGTGAACGCGGTGCAACTCAACTAACTTCCATTACATTCATTCTCTTTCAATATTGAGAATGGAAGTTGAGACTAGTCAGAATGGAACAGTACCCTTCCCAAAGCAAAACAAAAATAGGGAGTGGTTGATCGAGATGATGAATGAGCAAGAGGAGCGGTCGATCAAGATAACGAACGAGCAAGCTGAACAACCAACAAGACCCAAGACTCGGATACAGAAAGTGGACAAAACGCTACTTCAGATCGGATCCAACAATACATGCTTCTATCCGTTGGTGGTGTCGCTGGGCCCTTACCACCATGGCAAAGAACATCTTTTGCCAATGGAGCGTTACAAGAATGTCGCAGCGCGCTGGTTCATCTCGCTTGTAATGAATAAACGGGCGAGCACCATTACTGAAATGGTGGATCAGGCAAATGGTGTTTACGACAAGTTCATCGAGAAGGCGCCAAGCGTGTCATCTCTCATAGAGTCCTATGATGCTGCTGAGTTCTTGCCCACATTTGAAGCCGAGGACTTCATGCGGATGATGTTCTTGGATGGTTGTTTCATCTTGCATTTCATTCACCTTGCTCTTTATGGGCGGTCCGGTGATGTGTTGAAGAGTAGCCATCTTCTTAATCAACCACTTATTGTAAGGGACATGTTCCTACTTGAGAATCAAATCCCATATCCAATTCTCAATGCTTTGATGAGCTTACTGCCTGATCAAGAAATTCCAAAGGCTTGGATAATGGAGTTCATCTTTACCTTCTTTCTCCCTCCATTTGAATTCAACTTCTCTGCAATCGGCTTCTGGAGGGTGCTGGTTCTCATCTTTGAGTTGTTTCTTCTGCCTATACGGGGATATATTTTCTTAGGTATCTGGAAGTCAATATATGGTGTAGGCATCGAGCCCCTTCACCTCCTCGACCTTCTTCGAGCTGTGTTTGTCGGTGATGGCTCGAGTCCTCTCTCTTCCTGTGTAAGACGTTATCGAGATTACGATTTACGTCCGATTAGGGAGCTTAAAGCAGTAGGCATCCAGGTAAGTAAAGGGAGTTCCTGGTTATTGAAAGAAGTAAAATTCAAAAAGGGCCTTATAAATAGCCGTCTCGAGCTTCCTCAGATAATAGTCGATGATTCCACCAAGACTCGCCTGCTCAACCTTGTCGCCTACGAAATGTGTCCCAATGGTCCATTGGAGCACACAGCCACCTCCTACATATGCTTCTTACATTCCCTAATTCATAAAACTGAGGATGTGAAAGAGCTTCAATCCGAGAACATACTGCTTAACCACCTCGACAGCAACGAGGAGGTCGTCAACCTTTTCAAGGAGCTGGCCACTTACTTATCCCCTGACTACAATGCTTACAACGACGTCGTCAATGGTATCAAAGACCACTATAAGAGACACTTCAACCGTGAAAGGGTGCGGATTGGTGAATGGGTTGATCAGTGCAAACGCACCTATTTCACTAGCCCATGGACTATAATCTCTTTAATTGCTGCGATTTTTCTCTTGTTATTAACTCTGTTGCAGACCATTTACACTATCTGGGGTTTCTACAAAGCCAATTAGCTTCTCAAACTCCAATGGCTTGGATTCATGTTTTTATCCAAGTGTTCTGTCTTGTGTGTTGGGTCAAGAAGAGTGGCTAATATGTACTTGTGTCTCCTTGAACGGGGAAATGTCGGGTTTCATTGATTTGTACTGTTTGTGGGAACAAGAAGTGCTAGATTCATGAACTCCTTGTTGATACGTTGGTGTCGTACGTATCTTCGACTTTTAGTTGATGGCCTCTCTTAACTCTAATGATGATAGTTTATATCTTTCCGTTCTTATATTGTTTTTGAGAGCTAGGGACTTGAACTTAATATGATTGATTTGCTGTGTACCTTTGCGGAGTGCCTCTTGGACCCACTTCGGCTCTCACAGTCTGGGTTTCATCTTTCTTGCTGGCAACTCAATATATGTCTAGATTATAGATTCCAATAACGATATTTCTAGCATTACTCTCCCTATAATTTGACAATAATCCCAGCTATACTCACCGATGGCTGGATTGAGTTTCTTGAAAAATGTAACTAAACAAATCATTGTACTTTAGGTACCCTAAAATAAACGTTCTAATAACATGATTGAATGATTTTTCATCTTCAATGTGAGACCTTTCCAGCACACTATCATTATGATTGGCATGTGACTAAGTGGGTTCTACAGAGAGCTTAAGAGGTGCCATCTTTAATCAGGAAAATTGTATCCTGTGGGATAACACATCTGACCAACAAAAGGGCAGGGCGGAACTCCCTTAATGTCATCGGATCATTTCACTACCCGCCCTTAATCTCATCGGCTCATTTCACTATCTTCATGACTTATTCCACGGAAAAACAGTATTTCTCTGTTTTGTTGAAGCAGTGGATCTGGACTCCTTCGTATATGCTTTGGCCCGAATATCTCTCAAATCTTGTTGAGCTCGCTGCCAAATTGATTAGGTCTTAATTACATGCTTTCACTCTAGTAGGTAGAGCCAATGAGGATGTGAACAGGGTCCAGCTAAATTCATGGCGGCCCCAGACTCCGGCATGCTAAAAATCATGCCCATGAACTATTGTGCTCGGCAAGCCCTTGGGCGTTTACCCAACAACAGGAAAATTTTGACCCACCAAATCCAGTCAACCCATATGATCTTTTCAATAATTTGAGACTTTCAAATATGGACACATACTATTTCCTCTCATTTATCTCAAGGGTGTGTTTGGCATCATGCCATTTGGATGTTCCCACCAGATGAGATAGCGGAAAACATGTTTAGTAGGTGTAAATTTTTGTTACTAATTTAGATATTACTCGAACGAATTTCTAAATCTTAACCCATTAGGATGGGAAAGTTGGAACGAAAAACTCTACTTTTTTTAAAAGCAACTTGCCGATACAATTGTTTCCTACTCCTCTCTTACCATAAAAAGAAGCCTATTTAAAGAGAACTCCAAATCCTGTTACTCATCCTAAAGGTAGGTCCTCTTATCAAAATCTCAAAGAAAGTGGCCTACTTTTTAATTTGTAAAGGTAGGTCACATAGTCACAATCACAAAAGGTATGCCCACATTATAAATCATATAAAAGTGGGACCACATTGAAAATCCTATGAATTTGGGCCCATGTTCTAATTTCTAAATGTGGGCACCACATTATGGATGACTCCACTTTCTAAGTCTTAAAGGTGGGTCACATGGTTACAATCACAAAATGTGGACCCACAATAACTAAAGGTGGGCACTATGTTGTGATTTCTAAAGGTGGGTCCAGTGAATTGCGGGTTGAGAACAAAGGGCCCCGAGGTCAATGATCTAGTAGTAGGGCGAAGCACAATAAACCACAACCCAGGCTCAAGAATGAAGCTTCAATACCCATAATTTCTCTTCTACAGGGTTTACACATAGCAACTGGCCCAGTCCCCACTAATCCATGGGCTGAAGCATGAGACGCATAGGCCCCATATAAATGCCAAGTCCAAAAAAAAATGTTATTATCTGATTGTGTACCATGTCCAGTGATCTATCTCAGCAAACCTAATATTCTCCTAGGAGTAAACTACATATTCCTAGGTGCTGTCAAGATCATGGGGCCCGCCCACTTAAATTTATGTCTATCAATGGGAAGAGGCCGGATGGAAAGGTGGTAGAATAAAAGAATCAACACAAGCAGATTATCTTAACCTTTGATTTAATAGCCTTAAAGTTTAGTGGCATATTAACTATAAGTTTTTCTAGATTCAGTCCAACGGTGAGTGGAGGTTCAATGAGTTTAAAATTAGGTCTAACACAAGATCGTGGGATGTCAAGATTATTAAAAAGGCTATACAGATCAAAGGTGGCCCCAAATGGACACCAGAGAGTCAGTCGGCTCACATGAGAACATTATCCTGGCTAATAGATCTTGCTCCAGCGATCCGTCAGGGCGCAGGTTCAACAGACAATATATCAGGTCTAGTCTCTAAAACCTTATACTCATGTTTATCAGCCCCAGCACTCGAGAAGAAAACCATATTCCTGTATCTTACCGGGTTCTAGGCTTGATATATATTTGTTCTACACGATGTTTTTTTATCCATTGGGCTTGAGTCCATGGTTTAAACAAACAACATCAAGTCATCCACGCAGGTCCGACGAGCCAGGTGGATGGATATATAGTGTAGCATGTAGAAACTAGAGTAAGATAACAAACAATGTGAGTGAACTCCGCGAAAACTTGCATCCTAAATGAAAACAAGAATAGGTCAGCGAACCTAATGGACCTGTCCAGCCTGATTGTAAAATGAGCCTGGCCCAGATAAAGTTGATTTTCAGCTCTGTTTGTAGGTCCATCATTTCTACATGGGCATAATTTTGTGGCTCGATCGTTAAGTTTGTTGGACATGGCCCTGGCCCATATATAAATATATATACATATATGGGAGATGCTCGTATGAGAGCATCTCTCACCTTATATGCTTAAAGGCCCAACACGGACTGAGGTGTATTTATTTTGCAAATTGGGTTTACCGGGGCGTAACTTTAGGGCCATCGGCTTCAGTGAACACCCCTAGAATCTGCGCGGACTATGTAAGATACCACTAACCAACCCAAAAACTAAAGCTAATAGGTGGAAGGCCCAAACTAGTTTATGAAGCCCTGTCAAACCCATTACTTGAACGATGTGAGATGTTCCGCCACGTGGGCTTCACAAAATTGACAGAAAGCCAGACAACACAAGAACGACAGGAACCCTCTCTGATGCCATGTACGAACCGAAAAGCTTAAGCTGATTGGTGGAAGGCTCAAACAGGTATATGAGGCCCCGTGAAACCCATTACTTGGGTCCAGACATGAGCCTTTTCCTACATACTACTCTCGGTGTCTATTCTTCATGCAGACTTGATATTTGTTTCCTTGCATGTGAACGGGGTGGCATTCGTGGCTTCACTTCAATTACAGTGCTTTTCTATGAGTACTTGATGTGATCAATATCAATCATAAAATACCGCAAGTGCACGGGTGTCTTGATGAGACAATGGCAAGAACGGGTCGAACCCACAAGGAGCTAATTAAAGAAACTTTTAGATTAAGAAAACTAATTAACTACAATCAAGGAAAGTTTTGAGTATTTAGATATAAAATCAAGCAACTAATTTAGAAAGATGAAAAATTATAAATTAATAAAAGTGATTAGAGCATAGGAATCCAATAAGCATCCGCAAATTATTTATCAAGTAATCCTAATTTGTTCCAATTTTTACTTCAAATCAAAGACAAATCAATGTTTTTAATTTGGAAAATCTAACTTTTAAAATCCCTTTTCAATCATAAAAATTCAAAACTCAAGACTTCCTTCATCTCATAAAAGAATAAAAGTAATTTAAGAACTACTCATCAAAAGTAAGCATAAACCATCAAAAGATCTAAATCCTAAGCATGGCCTATCAAACCTAAGCATGAATAGTCAAAAACCAATTTTTATTTTCAGAATTTAAGAATGGAGATTTACCTAGGACATGAAGACAAGCCTATTAATAATTAAGCACATAATCATGGAACACAAATTAGAATTACTAAATAAATAAAAAGAAGTTACTTACCTTCATCCATAGCTCCAATCAAGAAAATTAGCCCGCCATTGCAAATAATGCTTCTTGATTTATCATTAAAAATTGCATCTTTACAACTTCTCCTTCACAAAAATTCTCCTTCAAAATAAATCCTTGGACATGGCCCAAGTCTACCAAAATAAAATAAATAAAGAAAATACTAATGAAAAACAAGAAAGGAAGAAAAGAAAGAAGGGAATTGGTGAGAGGGCTAGATGTGTGCGTTCTTGCATCCCCTTTTGGGTTGGTTTTATAGATGTTGATGCCTCCTTTTTAGAAAAGAATATCCTCTCTTTTAGGACTTGTTTCCTTATTTGGAGAGTTTTCTTGCTTAGGACTCAAGTTAGGTTTCACACTTAGAAAGAATTTGAATTTGAGATGATTTGTTGCTAAGTGTGGTCTTGAGCTCCAAGTCTTACCAAATTGAAATTCTCAAACATCTCTCATGTTGCCAATTTAGAAAACTTCTTGTAATTCCCGCATAGAATTATAACAGGTAACTTTCCGAGGTCATATCTCCCTCAATGTAGCTCTGATTTATACAATCTTGGGCTCCATGGATATATACTCGAAAAGATCTTTCCAACGATAGGTAGATTGCACCAATCCGATACTAGATTTGAGAGTTATGGCCATTTCAATTTGCTGCTCCTGAAAAATCCGGGAATAATTGTGCAATTAAGGAAACTTCTATGTTTGGCATGCTATGGGATGTGTGAGACCCATGTTGGAAGTCCAAGGCATACTTGGACTCTTTCTTTGCTTGCTTATTTGATTCCCTTTCCATCTTTGAGAATTTTCAATCTTTCCAACTCCACCAAGATGTCAGGATATGTGGGCCCACCATGAAGCGTGTCCCGCCTTTGATCTCTCTCAAATTTCATCAATGCAAGTTCCATTCTTGATTTCTCCTACAAAAATAAAATTAAATAATGTCAATAATAATCAAGTGTGAGGAATCTAGATGGACTATGCATGGGACCCTATATGCCTACTTAATGCACCAAAAATACCCAACTCTCAAAAAATAACACATGGTGTCAAAATTAGCAGGTATCATTAGTAAAGCTAAAAGAACTAATTTTTGGGTGATGAACGAGATGAAAATCCCTAATTTCACAAAAGTCATGCACTATAATGAATTTTGACCAAATTTGACTAAGATTCCAACTTTGATGCTCAAATGCATGAAAACATGAAATTAGGTGTAATTATATGCAATTAACCTAATTAAGTTCACAAATACATATGAAATGATGAATGAAAGTTACAATTTTGTATGGACTTATCAGTACTGATTATGGCTATTGATACTGGTTTGTTTTTCTTTTTCTTTTTCTTTTTTTCCTTTTATGTTGGTTTGGTAACTCTACTAATAGATTCAAGTAAAGTAAAGTAAAGCCCCCATTTCTATAAAAAGAAAAAAAGTCAAATTAAAAGCACTTTAATTTAAA
Source organism: Persea americana (assembly GCA_029852735.1). Lineage (NCBI taxonomy): Eukaryota > Viridiplantae > Streptophyta > Magnoliopsida > Laurales > Lauraceae > Persea > Persea americana. The sequence continues at coordinate 93,108,191 of CM056810.1, forward strand.
AACGCAACCATATTTTTTTTTTTTAAAAGTAAAAAAAACAATTCTTTTCTCCACTAAAAGATAAAAAAACTCCACTTTTCTATACAAAAAGTTAAAAAAAAAATTCATAAAATATAATTAAATAAAAAATACCATCATAACTCACTTACATTTTATTCTTTCTTCAAAATAATCTTTACTTCATTCAACTCCATTTAGTAAAGCCCCCAAACAGGCCTTAGGAGGCGCTAAACCCATACAAACGCATACCGGCCAATGAGACTAGTCAAAATTAAACAATCCTCTTACCAAAGGAAGCTGAAAATCAGAGGATGGTCAATCAAGATATACTCAGTGGCGGACTCGGGTACAAGGGTCTGGGAGGCTAAAGCCCCCACCCTATATGAAAATGTTCAAATAACCCCTTGCAAAGTTTTATAATTAGTATGTGTTTTTCTTTACATTTGCCCCTTCCCCCAATATTTCTTTTACATTAAGCGCCCTCACACGCCCCCCCCCCCCCCCACCCCACCCCACCCTGCCGCCCCCCACCCCCCAACAAAAAAAAAAAAAAAAAAAAATTCCTAAGTTTGCCCTTGGATATACTAAATGTGCAATATACCTAGAAATAGGACCCAAGCCTCAAATAGAGAAGATGGTTACAATACTACATGAGATCGAATTCACCAACTTTGGGGAGAATGTGGAAGTCTTCCTCTCTATGTGAATCGCAACTGCAACAAGAGTCATGGAAGAAAAGTAAAGAGAGTAAAAGTAATGAATAAGTCATGCGAATAAATGAGCGCAAACAAATGTGATGATGAGTAATCATTATGCATGAGAATCATTTATATACGTAAATGACTACAAACAAACAACCTTTAGGATTGATTGTTCTTGCGTATAACAACAAAATGACTTCGTAATATGAAGTTTTTCCTCAATGAGAGATGAATCCAACATTCCTACCACTTAAGATAAAATTCTCTTTATTCTATTCAGCTTTCTTCTTTTCTCGCACATAAAATAAGTATTGTACTAAACAATGAAACAATGGGCTACATCGAAAATTAGAACAGGTTTCCTCTCAATCAAAATATCCTATTCCAAGTGAAATGTGCCTCAACGGTAGGGGCGTTCATGGGCTGGGTTGGGCAAGCTGACGCATATCTAGAAACAGAAGCCCACTTTAGAAGCACAAGCCCATGTCGTGCCAATCCTAAAATGGCCCGGTAAGTGCCAGGCCAGAGCCCACCCATATGGTCAATCGGGCACAGCCGAGTGGGCTTTTTCTCACATTTTGGGCTTTCTAGCAACATTTCTCTCATGTTCTCACTTATTCGGGTCGGGGCGGGATGAACCAGTCTTTGGACTTTCTATCACTTAACCGAAGCCTGGCCAAAAACTGAATGGGCTTAGATTATATATTCAAGCCTGGCCTAGAGTGGGCTAGCCCTGCCAATGAGCACCCTATCCAAGGGTCTTTTCAACTGCACAATTGCCTTCTACATGTGCTTCTTCAATTCTCTAATTAATCATGCTGATGATCTGATGGAGCTTTTGAATTACGACCTGTGGACTGTGGTGGCCTTAGATTATGGCAAGGCAAAAATCATCAAGCCTCCTCCATGACCTACTGTGCTTAAGATGCTCGTGGTTGGGCCTCGAATACCTACTGTGCATAAGATGCTCTTGGTTGCAAAAATGGGACGTCTTCCTACAAATCAGTGCGCCCAAGCCCGAGATGCATGTTCCGAATTTTCCAAGTCCAGAATTATGTGTTATCCTCTAATTATGTAGTTCGTGTCCAAAATTAATAATGTGTTCCCCATGTAAACATGCCAAACAGATCTTGTTCAATGACCCAACAGGTCCTAGGTTCGACAAATAATCAGGTCCAGGTCCAAGAAATTACAACCATGTTTATCAGCCCAGAACCCAAGGAATCATGTCTCATTATAATAAGGAAGCAGGCCACGTCCCCATGCCATATAAAATTAGAAGACAGGATGTCAAGTGGACTTTCTGATGAATGAAGATGACGTCTTGGAAAGAAGTGAAGAATACGTCAGATTGTCCGAGGCTAGCTTGCCCCCACATTTTTTTAAAACATTTTTCTGCTAGATGAGCCTGCCCCACATTGAGCTGGACTTTGGGCTGTGTTTGTAGGCCCATGGTTTGCTTGTGGGCCTAATTCTAAGGCCTGATTGTCAAGTTTGTCAGGAAAGTCCCAACATTCCAACATATGAACACAGTGGGGCCATCTGCTCGGACTCAACCCGACCTCTCCGTAGAACCGCCCTAGAATCTGCAACGTTGAAGGCTCCCACATGGAAGAAGAGGAAAAAGCGGGTCATCTTAAACAAGTCTTTCACGGTGACATTATAAAATAAGACTCAACCCGACCTCTCCCACGAACCACCCTTGAATCTGCAAAACTGAAGGCTTCACCATGACATGAAAAAGTAATATTTTTTTCTTTTGATCAACGTGATTTTTATTTTATTTTGCCAGTTAGTTCATCGTGATCTGCAAAATTTATATTGCTGCTCTTTACAACGTCAACTACACACATCCACTTGTCCCTTTTTAATTCTCCTTCATTTCATTTCCACCTCTCCCTCTGCTCTGCTTTGAATTTTGCTTCCTTCTTTGTTCCTACCTCTCCCTCTGCTCTGCTTTGAATTTTTCTTCCTTCTTTGTTCCTACATACTCTTCATGTATGTTTAAGGGTAATTAATATATCAAATCCCTCAATATATGTTTAAGATAACTTCTTCCTGGCAGATTCTAGACTTCAACAACTAAACTTCTACCATTGCTTACCCTAATTTGATAGTAATCTAAACCATACTCTTCGATGGATTCAGTTTCCTGAAAAATGTAACTAAACAAATCATTTATACTTCAGAGCCACCATTTAAAACAGGAAAATTGTCTCCCATGGGACAGTGCATCTGGACCAGCAAAAGGACAGGGCTCCTTTGAATTTCATCAGGTGATTTTCACCATCCTCACTTTCGGCATGGAAAATCAGCTGCACAACTGTGCCCTAAGGGCCTATTTGGATAAATTAGGAGTGGAGTAAAATAAAGTGGATTTCACATGTTGAGTGGAGTGAAGAGAAGTATGTTGGAGTTAAAATAGAGTACTTCACTTCACTCCATTTGGATACTTATTTTGTAGTTAATTATTAAAGTAGAATCCACTTTTACTCAAGAAAATGGAAGTATTTAGAGTTGAAGTGAAATGGAGTACATGTGGCTCACAATATTACTTCATTTATTGGGTTAGACTCATCCAAATGTGGTAGAGTTAAATTTTAGATTGTTAGGGCCTATTTAACCTCACTCTACTCTATTTTTTGCCTATCCAAATAGGCCCTAAGAAATCCAAAACCATGAAGAGTGAATTCCCGAGGGTGTCAGCCGAGATGCACTATTTGATTATCATGAGGGTGGTGATGGCATTACTATTTTCGTCCGATCAGCGAGCTCAAAGCAGCCGACATCTAGGTAAGTAGCAGTTATTCTTTGCTTAGAGATGTTGAATTCAAAAAAGGGCCCAATTAATATCCGTCTCGAGCTTCCTCTCACAATAGTCGGGATTGGACCAAGACTCACATGCATGCTCAACGTTGTCACCGATGAAATGTGCCAAGATGGTCTTTTGGATCTTGTAGTCACCTCCTAATCCTATACATGTATGCTTCTTAGATTCCTCTTGCAGATCACGGGTGATGAAGCTTTGGCAAACACACTTGCATATTCAGAAGCTTCATCACCTCTGATTTGAAAGATCAAGCCCCCACCCCAATGCTGATATGAAGATCATATAAAGGAGGAGTCAATATTGAAGGGGAGCTGCAGAATCCAGATTAACAGAAGCTGCTTAAAGATAAATGTTTGTCAATTATGGACAAAAAGGGGGAGAAAAATGAAACTAGAAGGGGAGAAGGCAGTGCAAGATCTACATGTGCTACATGTCTGGAATTGTTTTTTGGGCTGAAAATTCAATGTATTTTGGGTTTCTCATTTGGGTAGATAATTTGTATTGTTCTAGGGAGTTTTGTCCATGAATTGCCAAATGGGGAGATTGTCCAACCCATGAATTAGCCAACATAAAAATACTTACAATTCCTTAATTTATAATGATTAGTATGTGAAGGAGCTTCAATGGAACAACGCATTGTTTAAGGGTTTTAACATATTAACCCTCCCTAAATCTAACATTTTCAATTTAATGACTGAAACTCAAATAATGTCACCAAAGTTTATTAACTCTGGTCAACATTTCTTAAAAAACTTTTTTGCCAATTTAGTTTTTATAGAGTACGAAAAAAAAGATTTTCCCACAATTGTTGCATAAAAGTTGGCGGTCTCATAACCCTGAGGGTTGCTCAATTTGCCTAGGACCGCGGTTTGCACCAGAGGTTGAGGGTTTGAAACTGCACTACCACACTGAGGCCACAGAGATTTACCCGACTTCCCCAGGGCCCAAAGGGATTATTCTGACTCAAAGGGCCGTGACACCCTTTGTAAAGTCTGTGACCTTACTGGGTCAATTGGGCCCAATAGCAGGCCGCTGACCCGTTTATTTTGTTATTATTATAATTAATTGTATTTCTAGATAATTAGGTGAGTTTAGATTATGAGCGAGTTTCTTTTAGTGTTAGAATAGTGGCTGCGAAGTTTCGTACGATTCTGAGTGTGTTTGACTCTAGCATGGGGGTAGTCTGCAATTTATGGAAAATTTGAGTGTTTTTTGAAAAAATTCCAATCGCTGTGATTTTGGATTCGTTGGAAAGGTCTCGTCGCGCTGATCATTTTTGTCTCTTGGCCTGTTGCGATCTGATGGTCAGAAACCCCTCAAGTGGCTCATTTGTTCACCGGACGCACTTAAGGGCAAACTAGTCATTTTCCTCGCTTCTTCTCCTTAAGCAGAGATTAACCCTAACCCTAATCTTATTCTTTGAAACGAAGTCACAGCAGCCCTCTTCTTCTTCCTCTTCATCTTCTTAAGCCCAGAACTCTTGGAAGAGATCATCTCGAAGATCCGAACCGCTCATCTTCTTCCTCTCGACCTCCTTTTTCCATTGATCTTGGTTTGGTAAGCTTCCCTCACATTCATATTTCCAATCATCTTCTCTTTTGCCTAGATTTAGGTTGTTCTTGATCCTTTTCTTCCATTCCTTCTCCTTTGCGTGTTAGATTGCATTTGGTTGTGATAGATTCGTGAATTTTGTGGTAGAAGACTTCTCCTCAAATTTTCCTTCTTTCAATTTTCTTCTTGGTTGAGGCAAGTAGATATGCATTGTATATTTCAACATGTGTGTTTGTTTCCTATTGATTTGGTTATGCTTTCTTGTTAGAATCCCACATTCCATGCCTGTTTATGATATTGATTGGGTTTAATATGATAGATTAGGTTTTGGGATGGTTTAATTATATTGGTAAATTCTAGGTTGTTTTACTTATTGGAATTATTATAAATGATGAATGTGATGAATGGGGAGCATAGTGGCTCATTTTCTGTATTATTAGCCATTGAATGGTATAAGGAAGAAGAAGGCAGAAAACCCAATTTCGAGGTTCAGGTCCGCTGTCCGTTCGATCGGACAGAGGATATGCCTCAGTTAACTAAGGGTTGTCCACTGTCCGATCAATCGGATACTCTGTGCGATCGATCGAACAGATGAAAAATCGTAACTAACTGGGAGGTGCTAGGTCCAATTGATCGGGTACTCTGTCCAATCGATCGGACAGGGTGCACTAATTGGGAGTTGTTCAATGTTGATCGATCGAACCTTCTGTCTGATCGATCGGAGGGTGTAGGTTCATTGGACATGACAACTTTGAATCTCCGTAACTTTTAATCTGCCTGTTGGAATTCTACATGTAATATATCGTTAGAAAGCTCTTGAGATGTAGAATTCAATGGTTCTAGTTTCGTTTCGATCGGAGATCGAGAAGTGATGCAATTGCTTGGATTACTGATTCAACTCTTATTTTGTTTTAAACTAGTCAAACCCCATGCTATGCATGGACTACAGAACCCCTTAATACACGGACTCATATGAATTTTTTTATTAAATTTAATAAGTAGTATTACGTGAGGTGTAGATGGATTTTGACGAAGCCCGAGCACTTATAAGAGAAAATAAATAAAAGACATATTCATAATAAAAGAAAAAAATAAAGCAAGTAAATGTAATTTGAATAACACGGGTTTGACAATATAGACATCCAGGTGAATTATACAAATTAGAAGGCATTGAATTCAACTTTTAGAACGCTTACGTTAATCGCTAGAAATCCAAAATATGTACCAATTAGAACACAGACAATATCAAACAAAATAATCATGCCAAGTATTTGAATCTACATCTTTCAGGTGCTTCTCGGTGGACCTGTAGGCAATTAAAAACTATGTTAATAATTTACAAATCATTATGTTTATCGTAAATAATCCATTGAAACTAACCCAACGGTCATCATAAGAGGACATTTTTACCTAGATTCTATACGTCATGTTATTATTTAGACGTCTGTACACCATGAATCCATTCTCCGTTATTGTCGTCCCACTTACAAATGGTTTTGGATAACCTTTCGAGCACTTTCAGTTTACCATACAAGGAGCATTAATATTTTAATAACCACATGGCCCATGTAACTTGCGCCTCGTCACAGTCGCGAATGCCAATGGATCTTCCACATCACTTGGTATTTCCACCGAAATAATGTCATCAATCTCTTCTGGTGACTATGGTTTGTCTTCACCAGTCAGAGTGAGGATGACGTGAGCATGCGGTAATCGTCGCTTTTGAAACTCAATGACATGAATATCTGTTCGGATTGGGGCGATTTTTGTAATTAATAGAATGTTTCAAATTCATTCGGATACAGTAATACAATTAAAAAATATTTTAAATACCATTGAAGTTAAAGTATGCTGAGACTTGAGTTTGTAAACCTGCAATTACTTTGCCGAAGAATTTTTTTTTTTTTAGTTCCTCCATTAGTTGTCTCAGCCTAATATAAAATACCCTTGCAACTATATCCGGCCTGTTTGTTGTGCGTTGACCAGGTAATCGTGATAGTTGTTCCTGAATCTCTGGCCAGCTTTGGTTATATGTGAAAGTTATAAATAGATCGGGAAATCCAGTCGTACGACAAGTCGCCATAGCATCCTGATAATGTTGAATCATGTTCCTTGGACCACCAGTGAATGACGAAGGAATAATGTAGCGCATACCAACTGCGGTCGCATCCGTATCACCAGCGTTGACCACATCCTATAAACCCTTATATAGATCTGCACGCAAAGCATTTTGATTGTTCCTGATGAAAGTAAGCCTTTCCTGCTCTATTGCCACGTAGCAATCAACCACAAACTGTTAGAATTCCGTGATTGATACACCCTCACGTACATAGTTTGACCCATGTGCGAACTGTATGCACTTGTTCCATCCATTTGTCCCATATGGAAACAGCAATGGGTATAGGAGCGGCATGTATGAAAGGTGGGTTTTGTTAATCCTCTGAAGATTTTCATCTAACTTTCGAACTATGATGTCACGATTTCCTGTGATTTTAGACTCATCTCCGACAATAATGGCTGCAACCTCATTTGTTGTTGGTCTTGCATACTGTCTTCCTTCCCATGAATGCAGAATTCAGACATGCAAATTTTGAGTACCATTTTCAGACAACCTATCTCTTTCATTACGGAACACTTTTACATGTGGGATAGTGTCATTTAACATTGTCTGCAAGCCTTCCAATACAGTCAAGTCTAACTCATTTATGTCTCTGCTTCCTTGAACAACTGTTACTCTATTGGAGGTCTCATGTTCCGTGTCATATATATACAGTTGAGCAAACTTAGGCATGTCTCCAAGAACAGGAAGTAATGAACCGATCCCGTGAAAATTTGATCCACTTATTCGAAAGACATATGGGCCTCTTCCATCGAGCACAATGTGATCAATTTTCCCACCCATTGATGTGAAGGACAACATCGAATTGTATGTTCTTATTTTCTCCTTGAATCTAGATTGAAGGAGTTGATTTTGTAGAAATTCAGGTGTGGTTGTTAGTAGTGGCAACATCACATTTCCTCCATGACAGCACATGTTAAACTTTGGTCTTGAAATTGGACTGTCTCTGATTTTTTTTTCAAGCCACATAATAGCTCTACAGTGAGAGCATATTGCAACTCCAGAACCAAAGCTCCAACGCGAGGAGATATTTTTTCTCCTCGAGCAGAAGATAATATTATTTCCTGAAATGAACTTATTTTGTAAGCCTTTAAAAACTTAGTATTTTCGGTAATAATAGTGTGTAGTTAAAAAGAATATTATTTACTTGATGTTGTCGTCATTATGTTGCCTGACGTCCCATCGGAATGGCCATGATGTTGCCGCTTTAAACGCAAGATTGTTTATCTTACACGTCTTACCTCCTTTTGCATGATTCTTGTCCTATCCCCTGGTTGCTCTTGTCCATGACGGCTCGAGTGACTAATTTGACTAACATTATGTGTATTTGCACCTAGATTTGAGTGGTCGTAAGTGTTTATTATTATTTTAAATAGAATAAGATATGATATTGAGTTATGTAGATGTTGAAGACGTATATATTTACCCATTCTTGTATGCATGAAATGATAGACATTGTGAGAATAAGTGGCTTCTTGCATATCCTCGAAATGCCTAGGTCTTCTACAACGCAGAATCGATAACCTTAAGAATCGAGCTTCATTTTGAATTTGTAAGAGTCGATATCTAAACTGAATAGAGTTATGTACTAGATTGTGTAAGATGAGCAACCCGTCTTATAGCAGCCAATCGATCCATCCTATATTTGATTATTTTTTGACGATCCTGTACATTTGGAAGTGTATACAACCTGAACATATATAATTTCAAACCTTTTATTAGACTGGATAGATAGGTATTTGCTTTTATTGCAAAAGTTATCCTACCTATTTGTATCCACTGATCCTGAAAAATTAATTTGTTCTTCAGAGTGCATGGGGTTTTATTTTGTTAAACGATGTTTGTGTATTTTGGTAATTTTTTTAATTTATGAAACAATTTTTAGTTATTTTTTATCATTGCCTTTCTTGTGAGAGCGCATCTAACCTACATGTACTGCCATTAAGGTTCATTTTGACATTATTGTGAAATATATCATTTTTTTTATTATTATGTTTTGGGTTTTACCTAAATTTCTTTTTTCTCATATTCTGTTTCCCTTTTTTTTTTTTTGTTTTACTTGGATATGTTCCTTATAATGTTTTTTATGCTCATATTCGGTGAAATTCCATTTTTTTTAAATTATAAATCTTTTCTTTAATCGTCACATTAAACTTATGAAACCCCTTGCTATACAGGGACCCAATGCTACAGTTTCTTACTTAGAAATGTACGACAAACATATAAATCATACGCGGATAATAATGTCAATGAGCTACATACCACAACAAAGAAGGCTTGATGACATCAATTATATATTTAAAACAACCAAATGCTCATACTGTAGATTCTATATTAAAGAAAGTAAGTTAAAAAAAAAAAGAATTTAGTGCAGAATTATCTACCTAAACTCCTATCTGCATTTGAAATTTGTTTAATCCATGCCCCGGTCCGTATTTGAAGATAGTTATTTATTTAATTTTTTTTCCCGAGCAAAGCTTGTGTTTGAAGATAGTTAAGTAAAATGTGGTCTTTTTTAAAATTAAAATTTTATTAAATATAGAATTTCCAAAGATAAATTAGTGGGCCTAATATAAGGCTCAGGTCTCTAATTCATCACAGGCTTGCAGTTAGACCTAGTACCTTATTCCTTAAGTTGTTTAGGTTGGCAAGGCATTAAATTCTATGTCATTCTTAGTTTATGAACAATAATTATTTCATTTTGGTTGTTGCTTTTTTTTTTCTTTCTCAATTTAGGCTGGTTGTTATTCTTTAGTCATGTTAACATATAAATCAACATGAACAGATACAAAGAGTTAAAATACCTCAGTTTTTTTTTAAAAAAATAAGATGTTGCAAAAAAACCAAAAATACATCATGATCCATAAAATGTGACAAATCTTCATACTTTAATTTAAAGAATTCCAATAAGATGCGGTTGGAATTAAACAACATCTAGCAACCCAAACTTGTTGAAAAACATGTAATATAACTCTTTGATGCTTCACCATATGATAAGATGCCGAAAAACACATGATCCATAAGATTTGACAATTCTTCATTATTTGATTTAAGCCATTACAGAATTATTAAATACCTCAATGAGAATTGTTAGAGCTCTTTCAATATACTCGGGTTTGTGTTCCAGTCACGTCAACGAAAAGAACTATATTTCTGCTCAAAATAAGAAATGTGTTATAGTCTTGATAATTAAAGTCATGATCATGGACCTTAAGCTTTTTTCTATTCAAACCACCCCTTTTTTTTTAATACAGAAATACCGCATGTGGGCCCACCTTTATTCATCTATCTTTTAATTTTATATCATCAATCTTTAATGGCCTGATTTGAACTGCCTATCTGGCCCGAGTTAGACACAATAGCTTGTCTTGAGTTAGACCCAAATGTGGCCTGATTTAGACCCAAATGCCTGGGTCTAAATCAGGAAAAAGCTAATGATTTAATACCTTTAAATGGCCATATATCCCTAATTGAATTTTTTTCAAAAAATCTACGGATATAATTTAAGATGATTTGAAACGTGTATCCTCTTTTACTTTATTCGGGCAAATCTAAGTAAATTCAGGTACATAATTTCATAAGAAACTGTCTTACTACAAATTATAAAATATAAAGGGTCTAAAACTCTCCATATTAATTATTCTATCCAATTAAAAATTATAATTAGAATACATCATTTAATCATTATTCTATGAACACTAAGTTTATTTATTTAATTATTTTTAGTTTCCTACTCTGTGATACAGGGCAGTTATTAATTTATAATTTTAATTAGACTACATCATTTAATCATTACTCTATGAAAACTAAGTTTCTTTATTTATTTTATTTGTAGTTTCCTACTCTATGATTCAGGGAAGTTATTAAGAATATAATTATTCTATGCAGATTATACTCATTGTCGATCCTAACTCGTACAACTTTGTAAAAAGAGTTCCTAACCTTATCCATGCCGAGATGTGAGCAAAGTAGAAGATCAGATTCTTTCAGCTAATTCATTTTAGTACAATAATATATACATGCATATCAAATCATTAATTTAGGTAAATGATAAGATGTTACAGTGATGAACTTATGTAATTAAATTTTCCAGTGATTACTTCTCTAAGATTTGTTTACTAATTTAGTGAAATGCCCCGCTTACATTAGTATGTATTAAATAATTTGACACATTCTGTCATCAATAAATGATTTTATTTTAGTCTATTTTTGCTAATGTTTTTTCATAAAATATAAGATACAAATAGAATTGATTTAATGAAACAAATAGAATGTACAACTGTGCATAGTTGAAGGTGGGGATTTTAAACAAAGTACTGAGGTAAGAGGGAATAATGAGGTAAGGGGATTTTAAACTATTTCATTAATCTCTCAACTACTTATTAATCTGTGTATAGTGGCAGATGATTGTATGTAGGGATGTACACGGATCGGATTAGTGCGGATTGGGCCAAATCCGCCACCAATCCGTTGCTTACGGATTGATGGATTTATAATCCGTTACCAATCCGTTACTGTTGAAATCCGATCCGATCCGATCAGTGGATGAGCGGATCGGATTGGCTTAATCCGTTCAATCCGTTACTATATGGATCGGATCGGATCGAATTAATCCATTCAATCCGTTACTATACATTACATGGAAAAAGGAAGAAAAAAACATCTGTAAATTTTAAATCCACTGAATTAAAGGGGCATGAGTTGAGAGCTATATACCTATTCTATTCATAAGGTTAGTGACTCCCTACATTTGTTTCCTTATTTTTTATATATATATATATATTTTTAATTTATATTTAATGACAACGGATCAGATCGGATTGAATCCGCGGATTAAGGGTGGAATCCCTCACCGATCCGTTGCTAACAGATTACACAATTTTCAATCCGTCATCAATCTGTTGGTCTTAGGATCGGATCAAAATCCGCGGATTGGATCAGATCGGATCGGATCGGATTGAATGATTGACGGATTTTTTGTACACCCCTAATTGTATGGGAGGCCATCTACTCTGTATCTACAACTGTGCATCTAGTGTGTACTTTTACCTATTTTATGTAGGTGGCAGACCTACTATGACAACCAATTAACTCAGATTTCTACACATGGTGGAGAGTAGGGGATTTGGTATAGTTAACGGTGGGGATTTTTTTCCATTGTCAGCTGCTAATGGAAAAAGGCGTGTTATATGTCCTTCCTTTTCTTCTTCCTCCTCATATCCTTTCTCTCCATCTCTTTTTTTCTCTCTCTTATTTTTTTTATTTTTTTTTGCTGATCCAGCACTTCGATTGCAAAAGATAAAGTATTGCAATTACAAAATATCTAATTACATCTACTAACATATGTCATGACCAATTTGTGAAATATATATATATATATATATAAATACACAACCTATAAATCTGTGGGTCACCAATTTTTGACCCAAATCATTACCATTGTCAGATTAATGGTATTCATCAGTATGCGTTTTTGTTTTAAATGGATTTTTCAGAGATGAAAAGAGAAATCGAGAAAGGAGATTTTGAAGTGGGGACTGGGCTGGGCTTCTCTTACAACCCTAATGGCCTTTTATTTTATTTTTTTGGTTTGCATGAAGGGGGGGGGGGGGGGGGGGGGAGGGGGGGTGGGGCGCAAACCTAATACATGTAGGGCTGATTGTGGGCCCCACCAGATGTTGATTAGGAATATTGAGTTGCCATTTTGGTTTTTTTTTTTTTTTTTTTTGGGGGGGTGGGGTGGGGTGGGGTGGGGGGGGGGGCGGCAACCTAATACATGTAGGTCTTATTGTGGGCCCCACCAGATGTTGATTAGGAATATTGAGGTGCGGTTTGGATACAGGTGGAAAAAAAAAATTTAAGCTATGTTTGCTCAGATGCTACAGTAATCTTTCCCTGTTGATTTCTGTTGTAAATAGGTGGCACCAACCCATCCCCTCAGTTACCAAATTAAGGACTGAATTTATATATTCCTCTAAAATCATTTCTAAAGTTGATTGCTTAAAATTCACATCCATGGCCCACTGAGACAAGGCACACCACTTAGACAGCCTGGATCTATAGCGTTGGCCCCATATTTATATACGCTGACAACCCAAGCAAATTACCCATCCTCCTAAACCCCAATCCAGATTTTCTAGCATTTTGGAAGGCATGTTTTTCAACTATTTTCTCCAAAAAAGGATTTTTTTTCTTTATAAAGTCATGGAAAAATCCACTTTTAGTAATTTTAAATTATTGAGGATTCGGGTCACCGACCCAATCCCCTTAGTTACCAAATCAAGGACTGGATTTATATATTCCTCTAAAATCACTTCTAAAGTTGATTGCTTGAAATTCACATCCATGGTCCCTTGAGATGAGGCCCACCACTTAGATAGCCTGGATCTCTAGCATGGGCCCCACATTTATATACGCTGACAACCCAAGTAAATTACCCATCCTCCTAAGCCCCAGTCCAGATTTTCTAGGATTTTGGAACGCATGTTTTGCAACTAAATTTTCATAAAAAGGATTTCTATTTTCTTTATAAAGTCATGGAAAATCCACTTTTAGTAATTTTAAATTATTGACGATTAGGGTCTTTCGAGATTCTCATTTCTTTTGGATTCCTACGTTTGACCCCCACCATAGGATGTAAAAATCCTCAAGTAAAATGAGAGGGTTAGAATACTAACAAGCTTGTGTATTCCTCACTCCTTATCAAAAATGAATAAGGACTTGTCTCTGAGAAGAGAGGAATCTTACCATATTGGAATTTTTTAAGCCCCCAACTTCATTGACTTTTTAAAGCGATGTAAATAGAAATCCATGGTACCATTTTTTAAAACATACTTGAATTCCTCCGAGTAGAGTACATCTTAATCTTCCAAATCCACCCAGTCCAATAACTGTGCGAGGGCCCCACATGTTATTCCCCCTCATGGATCACTAATCATGATAAGCATGGCCCAATATTTAAATCCTCTACATGCATGGACAACACCCACCAAGTTTTGTTCAGTGGAAGTCTAACATAAAAATTTCTATCAAGCATCCAAAGCATGGCCCAATATTTCAACGATCTACATTCATGGACAGCACCCACCAAGTTTTGTTTAGTGGAAGTCTAACATAGGAATTTTTATCAAGCATGCACCCAATATTTCAACGGTCTACATTCATGGATAGCACCCACCAAATTTTGTTAAGTGGAAGTCTAACATAGAAATTTTTATCAAGCATCCAAAGCATGGCCCAATATTTCAACGGTCTACATTCATGGACAACACCCACCAAGTTTTGTTCAGTGGAAAAGTCCAACATAGAAATTTCTATCAAGCAAAGACATAAAAGAGGAACTCTCCTTATTCGCCTCTTCCCTTATTTCCTTTTCAAACCGTCTCTCCTTTAAATTATATATTTATAATGTTTCAGACTCTCTTTGTCTCTTTTAACAATGGCAACAGATGCACAAACATAACTAATACAGAAATCACAGTAGGCAACAATGAAATTACTGGCGTGATCTATAGTGGGTCCCACGATTTTTACCAATCACAGATCAGATCAGATCTGTTTTGTGAGCGATGAAAACTACAACCAACAATCGAATCTTGGAGGGAAATTGGATGGAAATCCACAAAACTCCGCGATGAAAACATTTTGGTAAAAAATGTTCAAATTTGTCAGATGCAAAAGTAGGGACAACCTAGCTCAGATGATGATTAAAAATTCTCAGAAAACCCGGATGATCCGTGGTGGGCCACTCTTGAGCAAGGCACAGATCTAATGTTGTTGATGGATATGTGATGTAAAAACAATCGTAGAACAATTCAACCGGTGATCTGTTGGATGTTGCCTCTGTTCCTGTACAGGTGAAGATGTTGATGTGCAGAATTCCCTCACAGACCCCAAAGCCTGCCAGTTCCCAAAACTCTTCAACACCCTTGATTAGTGTTTTATTTATTTATTTTTTTTCATTTTAAGTGTAACTGAATTAGTGGAATGGAGTTAGAGCAGTTTTAAAATTAGTTATAGATAACAGTTCCAAAGAGGACATAGGAAAGTGGAGAGAGAGTAGATGGGGGAGTTAGGATAGTGGAGAGATCTTGCCACCTGTTCCTAGGTATTCTAAGAATTCAGGAATTGTATTTTCCTGGCTTGTCGTTCACCCAAGGCTTCCCACATTCTTTTTGATATATAGATAGATGAGACCGGTAACCTAGGTTTGGGCTTTAGATATTAGAAACCATGAACTTACTCTCATATGACCAATAATGGGGTTGAAATCGATGCACTTGACTTGGTGTGCTTCGATGGATTGTTTAGGTATTCGTGTATTAAGTATGGGGTAACCGAATGCGTATGAAACTGAATCAATGGATGCTTAATATGATTTTACACCAAGGAATTTCTTTAGAAGCATCATTGATTTAATTTCACACGTATTCCATTAGAATATATATGATACATGGATGACACCACTTGCTTAGGTTTTGTTTGTAATTCCTCCTTTACATTGTTGGGACCCGAGCTTGTGTTAAGGCCGAATTTTCACTTCTTAGATTCCCTCCAAGGAGCTTCAATGCGAGAACATACTGCTCAACCGCCTTGGCAGCAACGAGGACGTCGACAAACTCTTCAAGAAGTTGGCCGCTGACTTATCCCCTGACTACAACGTTTGCAATGATGTCATCAATGGTATCAGAAACACTATAGGAGACACTTCAATCGTGAGAAGGTGCAGATTGGTAAATGGATGAGTCAGTTCATACGCACCTATTTCACTACCCCATGGACTGTAATCTCTTTAATTGCCGCGATTTTCCTCTTGTTTTTAACTCTTTTGCAGACCATTTATATTTTATACTATGTTGGGTTTCTACGAAACCTAACTAGTTTCTCAAGTCTCCTATGGCTTGGATTCTTGTTTCCGTATGAGTTCTCTGTTTTGTGTGTTAAGTTAATCAGGGTGGTTAATGTACTTGCCTCTGTTTAATTAGGAAATGTTGGGTTTGATTGATATGTGTATGTGGGTAATAAGGATTGTTGTGGTTTCACAAACTCCTTGTAGTAAAATCGGTATTGTGTCTTCGACTTTCAGTTGATTGCCTCTTTTGTAGCTTTAACGATTTGGAGTATGACTTTGCGGGTGTACTTTCGGACCTATTTCCACCATCAATAGTGGGAAGATACCTACGTGCAGGGAAAAAAAAAAAAAAAAAAGCCCACACACTTGGAAAGGGGGCAGCATATTAAGGGGATAGATCCTTAGGCTGATGTTTGATATGCTTTTGAAAAGTATTTGTACGTCCTCTATTAATACCTTATACGATGACCTAGTAACACTTTTCAAGAACCCCACCGTGACCCCACTTATAGATCATGCAAACCGTGCAAGATGAATTTCATCTCATTCAACCACGTATCCCCAAGTTTCACTCTTTTTGAGCTGAAACTTCAGAATATGTGGCTGGATGAGATGAAATTCATCTTGAACGGTCTGAATGATCTCTATGTGAGGTCCGCAATAAAGCTGCAAAAAAGTGTTACACAGTCACCATGTAGTAGATGTCCATCATGTTTCCATTTGTCTGTTGGACTCTCCATCATAAGTTCAACTGGATTGTTTTGATCGATTAGCAGCAGCAGTAGACTGAGTAGGGATCCCCTGTGTGGTGTATTACATGCTTTCTGCGAGTGGGATCTATGTAACTCATTGTAGTACCAGTTACTGATGAACCAAATAGTGTAAATAAATGTCATCCCCCTCTAGTAGTTTATCTTCAAGTTTTACTTTAGATAACTGGTCCCCCTATAATAATGTGATTAGCACAGTATTATCATTATTAATATTATGCATTAGTTACAATATTAATAATTAATATGCTAATATAGAATCATGTTTCAACCTAGTTTTACCCTTAAACTAGTGATTAAATTACCAAAAAAGGGATCAACTTTAATTTCACCAACATTCAATGATTGATCAAGAAGTCAAAAAAGAATTACAAATTGCATGTTTTTACTTTTTAGCATATTTACTTATGAGCACATGATTATTGTAAAAAATATAATCTAAACTCTTGAAAACCATAATATGGGTTGGTGACGTTCACTATAAGTCTTGATTTTTGGCCCATTTTCTTTTAAAGCTCAAACCTTCTATTTATAATCACATAAAATTTCTAACTTAATAGTTAAATTAGATGCAATTTAATTTAGATTTTTATTTAAATTTCAAAAACTCTATTTGATCACATTATGAATATCAAACCTGAGATTCTAGACTTACTAAAGGGTGAATACACAATTGAAAAACAGTAGGAGAACCAACCACACACTGAGTTTGTGGTTGCACAATGCGAGAAAGAAAGTAACCCATCTCTCTGACGAGTTGTCTTTTAGACAAAAACAAAAGATAAGTTGCCCTCCAAAAGACCAAATAGCCCTAATAATGTGTTTGAAAGTACTATTCTTTTATTATAGAAAAAACAAAAGTTTAGTGAAAAAAAGATTCCTCTGCCTCCTGCCCATCACCAGCATCAGCCCCATCCTTGCCCGGGTATGGAGCTATGTCGCCCTTATCTAGATCGGTGGCATCCTCGTAGTGCCCTCTCCTCCGATAATGACTGGAATAAAAAGAAATTGTCATGAACACTACAGAATGGGAACACTATAGAATGGTCGATATCGACCAACCTACAAAGAGGTCTAAAGACTCCTCCCATCTTCAACATGTTTGGGTTTTCGTCGGTCCTATAGGGTCCTATGGAGATTTTTCCCGTAAATTCCTCAAGAAAAAAAGTAGAGGAGGGCCAAAAAACATAAGACCAAAATGCCCATGAAAAGCCCTTGGATTTTCTTTTCTAATAATGAAAAAAACAAAAGGTTGAAGAGCGGCAACTCTACTTGGCTCCATCCTATTTACGTTAAAATTGTATGGTGCAACCAAATCCTTTTGAAGTAAAATTTGAGGATATTCTGTGAGGGGGAAAGTCGTTCAATTTTAAATGGTTTGGATCAGTTGGCAGGCCTCACAGTTAAACACATCCAACTCACGAGAGGCATATAATATACACCATTCAGGGCTCGTAGACTTGTTTAATATTTTATTCTTTTATTTGCAATTTTTGCGTTTTCTTACTTTCTAATATTCTCTTTATTTTCTTTGAGCTCATTAAGTTGATCAGGGCTAGTTACCTACTCCAAATTTTATATACTCTTTCAATTTTTTATTTTTTATTTTTTGGTAAATACGAACTTCAATCTTGATAACTGGTAACCATGTAGTCTAAAATGGGAATATTTGGGTTTCAGTGCCTAAATCTGCAGTTAATACAATTCATTTGTTATATTATTAGTCAAATGGGCCCTGGAACATATTGGTGCAAACTTTGGCTATATCCCATTATTATGAACGATTTAGATTTAAAAAGAAAAAAACGTGACCTCCATTGTGAATAAAACACATTAATATTTTGTAATATTTTGGTCAAATGTATTACTTATGACCAACCATATGGTGGGCCCAAAACATATTGGAGTGAAAATCTTCAGTATCCCCGAACGAGAGAAAGGAATTTATTAAGAGTGTCAGAAAATTTAAATAGTTCAGCTTCATTGTGGAACTTACGATTTAGCCTAAGATATGGTCTTGGATTTCAAAATGGAAGAAGGTAAACTTTTGGTTTTTGCAAAATATCCATTTTATTTCTACTTATCTACAAGTCTCTCATGATGTTAGTGACATTTTAAGAAGGATCGATGCCTGAATGTAAAGCAATAAGATGGTGGTGATGACATGAAAGACTTGCCAGGCTACGCGGGCCTAAGCTGATCTTTTCCATGGTGATGGAGGGTTAATGACGCCAACACTTGGGTAATTCAACTGGCACTTCAAGATTTTAATGGATGGCCTGATGACTCCTCAAAATCTTTAAGGGCCCTTTTGTTTTGCATATAACTGAATTGATAGAAATCTTTAGAAATGTAACACTTAAATCTGGTAAAATTGAAGAATAAATGTGAAGATGAAGATACACCTCGACAAGCGGTAGAGAGAGAGGTTTGACCTTTGTAGCCGCGTGTAGGTTACCCATCAATAGTCCGTGGTTGTGAAAAATAAAAAAGAAAGTGGAGAATGGAAATCCAAAAAAGCGAACTCACTAATTAATGGAAGAGTGCGAGACAGGGCAGGGTCCAGTCTCTAGCAACGAAAGAAAATTGCCCATGCATGGCAAGTGGCACACAAAGCAAAGAAGGTAAAATGTGAAGAAGTTGGATCTATAAATGATAATTAAACAAGCTCCCGTTCAAGGCGATATGAAAAATGAATACTCATACATCACCCTAGTAAATCTTATTTTTAGAAAATGTGCTCTAATTTAACATTTCTGGTGGATTGATTATAGTTAATTAAGAACCAATGATTAACTCAAACATCTTTGTTGGATGGATCACAATTAGGAGCAATTTGATTAACTCATAAAGTAGTATTGAAATCTATTTGGTCTCTCCTTTTATTTTATCCTCTTATTATTATTATTGTTTTTTTCTTGCATAATTGCAAATGGTCCAACAACAGGAATTGCTCGGATAAATGTGATGGTTTGCTGTCGGGCAATTCATGAAGTCGGGCCATCATCACATCACAAGGATAGAGCTCCTCACACTTGGTAGACCACCATTGATGGCCTTAGGGATGTAAATGGGTCTCCGATTACCCGGAGGTTATAACCCGTTAAAACCGGGTTTGGGTCCTTATTTAGGCTCCGCTAAGTAAATGGGTCCGGGTTGAAGTCCTTTTCTAGACCTGTGACCTAAACGGGTCCGGTTCCGATTTTACATTAGTTCGGACCCATGGACCCATGACCTGACACATTACCTCAATTTTCGAGTTTTTCTCATACCATTCTCTATCTAGACCCGGACTCGGATCTGCCCCATATATGGTTTTGGTTCTGGGTCTGATTCCACCTTCTCCTTAAAAGTTTCAAGTCCAGAATCAAGAAACTGGCTTAAGACGGTTCCAGGTCTGGATCCATCTTCTCCTTAATGGTTTCGGGTCTGGGTCCACCATGGACCCCGACCGGAACATCCCTAGATTGCCCACAGCTGAAAAGCAAGGAAAGAGAAGCCACGATGATATCATTGGCCCTTGTATATCTTCGGCCAGAGTAATGAAAGCTACGGGGCACCCTGCATTGAACTACAATGAATATATTCTTGGGTCGTAACTTCAATTCAAAATAAAGGACACACGGGCGATCAGGTGCACACCTGATCATGGGGCCCATGGTGATCCGTCCTATGGGTCCTGTAACATCTCGAAATTCCAAGGTTGTAGTTAGTCTAGTTAATTGTACTTTTAGATAATTAAGCTCATTTATAAGCCAAGCAGGTCCGATTAATCATTAGGATCGCACGTGTGAAGTTGGGTTGAGATTCAAGCCCATTTGGGTACAATAGGGGTACGTGTCGCTATTTCCGAAAATTTCCAATGGCTTTTTAGTATTTTACGTATTTCGAGATTTTTGTATCATCGGGTAGATTACCTAATTTCCCGAACTTTATCTTTCTGTTGCATTTTGATCTGAACCCTCAAACCCGACCCAAAACTTAACCCGACCCAAACCCACCTAAACTTATTTTATTAATTTCCCAAGTCAAACCCCATTTCCTTTCCCATACCCCATCCCACCCTTAACCCAAGTGCAGAACCCCACCCCTTTTCCCATTTAGGTCCCCCCCTCCCCCACCATCTCCTCATTCCACTCCACAACACAGCAGCCCCTTCCCCTTTCCTCATTTCTCTCTCCCGTTCTCCACTTCCCCTCCCTCACTCTCCTCGCTGCCACCGTCGCCGGACGAAGCCGCCGGCGATCACCACCATGACCGAGCTTCTCTCATCTCCTTCTCCACTCTCTCTCATCTCATCTCTCCTTCACTCATCTCACTGCCCCACCGTCCCGGAGCACCACTGTCGCCGTCGGCGACCAGCACCATCACCGCCGGCCACCACCATCTCCGGCGATCCCCCAGCCCACTCCACCTCTCTCTCTTTTCCCCATTTTTCCTTGCTTCCTTTCCTTCCCTGTTTCTCTCTTTCTCTCTGTTTCCTTTCTTTCCCTGCTTCCCTCTTTTCTTTCTCCCTCCACTCCACTCCACTCCACTCACTGCCAACGTGAGGTACCCCCATCCATTTCATTTTTCCTCTGTCAACTCACCATTTCACACTCTCTCTCTCTTTCTCTCAGCCTCCCTGCCAGGGTGGACCACCCATCTCACCCATTTCATTTTCTTTCCTTCTCACTCGACTCACGGTCAACCTGGGTTGACTTTCCCACCCCACCCATTTCATTCTTTCTCTCTCTTCTCTCTGTCTCTTTTTCTCCATTCATTCTTTCTTCCATTCTGTCTTCTTCCTTCTTCTTGTTAATGGACCACCGAGACCCCTCCATCACCACTATTTTAGTGGGCCACCAATCTCGTGGGCCCCACAACATCCCCGTGTCAATTTCAATTATTTTTCTCTCTTTCTCAATCTCTCTCACCTACCTTGTTAGAATGGATCTAAGAGGCAGCCCAACCTCCGATCGTCACCATCGATTATGACCATCACAATCTTCGCGTGGACCCCCGTGAGATCAACCACCTTCAATTTGCAAGCCACCACTCAATCCACCCATCTAATTGGTAAGCTCTTCTTCCCCTTAGGTTTGGGCTAATGTACTTTGGGTGTAGAAATGTGTTTGATAGCTTAGAGCTTCCCCTCTTTTAATTTTATATTTAATTTAGTTTTATTTTGTTATTTATCCCTTAGGTTTGGTTTGTTGGGCTACGGAGCTAGGATTTATGGATTTGGGCACTTTCAACGAAAGGCAAGTAGATATTTATATATGTGCTTTGACATGTTTGCCTCTCCCATGATTTGATGATTGATGATGATTTAGATGACCACATGCTCATTTGATGATGTCTTTGATTTTGGAAAACATGATAATTAGGTTATGATTTGAATTAAATGGATTGAATTGGATTGGTTGGAAAGGAGGATGTGTATGGACTTGATGAGAGGGGGTATGGATGTTTATGGAGAGGGCAAGACCCTGTTTTCTTTGTTTGCAGGTGTGAATGAAGAATGGGAATGGAAATCCCTATTTCTGAACCAATCTTAGAATTCGTTTCAAAATTCTAGGGGCTGTCGGTTAACCGAACTTATGTGTCGGTTAACCAAACTGGAGCAGTCGATTAACCAAACTTGGGTGTCAGTTGACTGAATTGCAGTTCGGTGACCCTCGGTGACTTGTCGGTTTCAATTCCAGAATATGATATTTTTCTGAAGGAGGAGTTGGACTGTCGGTCAGCTTGTTAGTCAACCCTTTGGTTGACCAAATTGCACCTTGGTTGCCTGTCGGTTCCGGGTCCAGGGAGCGTTATTTTTGGACTTTTGTGCAGTCGATCGACCCTAGGTTAACCGAACATGTCGGTTGACCAAGCCATGCTATTGACTTGACCGAATTTCCCCCTTTTTGAAATGATTTGTCCCTTGGTCTATGGACTTAGGTGGAACCTTGATTATCCTTGTTGGACTAATTTGACTATGCATGAAGGATGTTTTGAACAGATAATTCCTCGTAGTTATTCCAGTTTTCTCGGGTTCAACTTCACTCAATCTTGAACGGTACGGGACAACGGGATACTCTCCTTTATATCTATGTACGAAGATTGTTTGTTCGGGTATCCCGAACCTTATTCCTTTTGATGACTGAGTAGGGTTGTACAAGACTTCGGAATAACAATTGACTTAGGATCTGATTGTCCATTGCCTTTGATTCCGAATAGTACTGTCCAGTACTTCTCTACATGGGATGTCCATGTTCATTAGCTCTGTTTGCTTTATTCTATTTTGGGATCACTTGAAGAACTTAGATGATGGACTTAGGATCCCCTTTGATGTTCCGTTTGTTTTGAAGTTTGATGGAAGTGTTGAGGCTAGACGGCTTTGATTGTAAAGCTTGTTTGAGAACTACCGGTGTTGTTATTGTTTTGAAGAATATTGATGGTTTTTGCTTTGATTTGATGATGGAAAGGTAGTTTCCATTTGATTGATGAATCTTGTTCACGCAAGAAAGTCTAGCCCTTCACTATTGTTTGTTTATGACTCTTTGTGTTAGGCACCACTCAGCTGTTAATGCCCAACATAGATGGGGCACCATTCTGTGTGAGGACTTTGGATTGAACGTCTGCGCAGTACGACTTTTTACATTTTTTATGGATGTACACCATCGGATACATATTGATTGAAGATTGATTTTTGATGATTGTTAGCCTATTGGTATCCATATTGATTGATTGATGTCGAGTTTTTATCCTGTGCCAATTGCTTACTCTACCATAACTCTCACGTTGAGTCGGGAGGGACATGTGGAACTATCCCGTGATGTATTAGCTAGTGCGGGTTGCCTAATTGTTAGATATTTTGTTATATTGATTTTGATTCGAATGCTATGCACTCCTTACGATGGGGATGCTATGCATTTCATATGATCTTGTCTATCGTTTACTCTGATTCGTTCTGCATATCTATTGGTGTTTTAAATTTATATCTGCATGCTGACCGTCGTGCCTGATGCTGCACTTGGTGCATAGGTACCGAGTACACCTACCTTTGGGAAGATGGAGGCGTCGCTTCAGGAAGTTTAGCCTGATGATGAGTACGAGTTGTGTATCGATGGTATTGTCGTCGTGACCAGCACACGAGTGCCTTCATACTTTGGTTAGTTCGTATTTATTCTCTTTTGGCTTAGGTTTTGATAGAAGCCATTAATTAATATACTTTTGTTATCTTTTGCTAAACTTAAACTATAGAAAATGAAGATGTGCATACTCTGAAATGTTATATTGTACCATTTGTTTATTATGATGTTCTGCTGTATTTTATCGAAAAAATATTTATACCTCACTGCGGACTTCGATCCTATGGGACATGATTAGGGCCACGTTCTATTGGTTTAATGTTGGAAAAATTCTAATCGGCCCTAATCTCACGCATAATCCCCGGTTCTACTTTTGGGGGCGTGACAGGTCCACAAAACTGGTACCCCACTGATAGACACGGGTTCTGGAGTTTGCACCAACAAATGGATTGGACCGTCCGATTGATGGGCCCTGGAGTGAGATGGCACAGTGAATCCCATATCCCGGCACGCATGGGATCCTGATTTATTGAAGAAAGTGATATGGCTCCTGATGACGATGAATTTTGGATTAGGAATTGTATGAATGGCAATTCTACCAATTGAACCCATCCTCTTGAACATGAGTTGGGGTCCTCTTGAGGCTTTTTCCCACGGTGACCATAAGTGGACCAATCTTGGTCCCTACCACATCACCGCGTCCCATGGTGATACGGTGGACCAAGTGATTGGCCAGTGTCAAAAGAATCAGAGGATCCTGATTCTCTTGAACAGATAGGGCCCCTGGGCCGTTTATAAGTCCCATGCTACTATCATGGGAGGAAATTAGGTCTGGGTCAAACACACGGGCCTAAAAACAAAGCCCAACGCAGGCCGGGGTAGGGTCCCACTGCACCCGAAGCAGCTGAGAAGTGAGGATTACAACACTACACGTGATTCACTCTATCTACATCCTTTGCCAAAATGTCTTTATTCTTTGTTTTATACCTTGCTCTCTGCTCTGCTACAGAACTATCTTTTTAGATAAATACCCAAAGAGATGGCCCAATCCAAAGCCACCAACACATTTCCACTTTTCCCTTTGAGTTTTCTTTCCTTTAAAGGAATCTATTCTTCATGCAGGCGTTGTATTTTTCTCCCCACAAGCGAGTTTGGAGCACCTGCAACTCCTTTTACTCGAAATCTCATATTTTTTCCTGTGAGGATTGATCAGAATGGCCGCTGAGACTGGTGATGATCGAATCGTCCCCATAGACCCTGAAAATGGGGAGTGGTTGATAGATATAATGATGGGGCGAAACCCAGAGAGCAGAACCAAGCCACGGATACAGAAGGTGGCCAGCACACTACGCGAGGTCAAATCCAACGAAACATGCTTCGACCCCTTGTTGGTGTCCTTGGGCCCTTACCACAATGGCGAAAAACGTCTTATGCCTATGGAGCATTCCAAGGAAGTCACAGCTCGCTGGTTCATCTCGCTGGCAGCAGATAACAAACCTGCAGATACCGTGACTGGTCTTGAGGCAAAAAATATCTACCTCACGTTCGTCACAGAGGTGACAAGCAAGTCTTCTCCCAGAGAATGCTACGCTAATATGTTCATGGAAGAAATTCAATTCAAGGAGCTCATGCGCATGATGTTCTTAGATGGCTGCTTCATCTTGCATTTGGTCCATCTTGTTGTAAAAGAGTCAGATGATCTGGCCAAGAGTAGCCCTCTTAATCAACCACTAATTCTGAGGGACATGTTCTTGCTCGAGAATCAAATCCCATATTCAATTCTCAAAGCTTTGATGAGCTTGGCTCCTAAAAGCTTTCAAGGAGATGAAATCCAGAAATTCATCGAGAGAGTCTTTTTCCCTCACCATGATCCACCCCAACGATGGAATTATTTCGCCCATGCAATCAAGTTCTTTTCTGAGGTCTTTTTCACAAAAGAGAAAGAACCTACAGGTGGTGGGTTGAAATCAACAGTTGAGGTCGAAGTCAGCGAGCCTCTTCACCTCCTCGACTTTCTTCAATCCAAACTAATAGGCAAAGGTGCCAGTTCAACCTCTGGAAGTGGTTATTGCCATTACTATTTTCGTTCGATCATGGAGCTCAAAGCGGCCGGCATCAAGCTCAGAAAAAGCAAGTCCGCCTACTTGAAAGATATTAAATTCCAAAGCGGCATAATTCATGGCCATCTAGAGCTTCCTCAATTAATAGTGGATGATGCCACCAAAAGTCGCCTCCTCAACCTCATCGCCTATGAGATGTGTCCCGATGGCCTCTCCGACCACACTGTTACCTCCTATATATGCTTCTTGGATTCTCTGATTGATCATGCTGAGGATGTGAAGGAGCTTCGATCCAAGAACATACTGCTTAATCGACTTGGCAGCGACGATGATGTTGCCAACCTCTTCAATGAGTTAGCTAATAACTTGACTCCTGACAGCAAAACTTACACCGATGTCATGGAAGCAATTGAAAGTCACTGTAAGAGCCATGCGAAGGTGTGGATTGCTGAATTCATGCACACCTACTTCACTAGTCCGTTGACTGTGCTCGCTTTAATGGCTGGGTTTTTTGCTATAGGATTATCTGTTGTTCAGACTATCTACTCTGTGGCAAGCTACTACAAATGACAAGTAGTTTCTCCCTATCACATATCCTATGGCTTGGATTTATGTTTTTGTTTTGAGTGCTTTTTTTTTTTTTTTTTTGTTTGTTTGTGTGTTTGATTGGAGCGTTTTATGCATTTGCTGCTCTGTTCAATAAGGAAATGTTGGGTTTGATTGATTTGTGTAATAAGTGGGAAATAAGGATGTCTGAATTCACCAAATCTTTGTAGTGATATTGGTTTTTGTCTATATTCAACGTTAAGTTGATGGCCTCTTTATTCTTTGAAGATGATGGTGATCGATCTGATGGCTTATACGTTTCTAGAGGTTATTACTATGTTGCCTTACTTTTATTTCTTAATTATATATTATTAATTATCTATTTTTTTTTATTTCACCCTAGCATACTATGTAGGTCATGGGAGTTGAAGACTTGAAATTACATCTTTGGTATAAGATTATAGTGCCCACCAACGATATAGTTAATTTCGTCATGGATTGCATTTGTGTGAGATATTTCCTCTTCCTACAGTTGTCATGGGATCAAGATTTTTCCGTTACTTTTTTCAATCCCTATTCCAAGTGGAAGGGTCTGGGGGCTTCAGCCCCAACCAGACCTGAAAAAAGTCAAAAAAGATCCTACAAGTTCTGAAAAATTAATGGTTTTTTTACATTTGCCCCCTCTCAAGATTTCTATTTTTTACATTGAGCCCACTAAGGAAAATTTCCTAGGTCCGCCCAGTAATGCAATATTTCTACTATTGTGAAGGTTTGAAAGTGAAGGGAAAAAGGACGTGAAGACCTACAACGGGCCATGAACTAATATTCCAATGGGTAAGAAATGCCTTCCCACCCTTTCCTCTCTAGTGAGTTTGGATCCTTTGAGGCTTTTCCCCATGACCGTGTGTAGACTAATTATAGTTCGCTACTTCACCAGGGGATGCCTGCCATTCGAGTGCCTAGTTTTGTCTACCTATCCAAGGCAGGCATCTTATGGTGATATAACGGACTGTGTTTGATCCACTCAAGATAACCGTATATCAAAAGCCTCATAGGATCCCGATTCTTACTCTAGTAAAGTAAATCTAGCTCCAGAATGTAATGGCCTCCTTTAAAGCGTCGCCCTTTACACCGTTCTCTCTGCTGCATATTATTATCCCTTTAATAGAACCTGTCTGTTATTTCATCCACAGGAATTTAATAGGAAGTAGGCTAATGGCTCCTTTATTTGGTTTTTATACGCGCGGTCCTTTATACACTATAGATCAACCTATTTGACCTCTTTCTTTGTACTATCTTTTTTGATTGATCGATGATTCAAATTGCTTTCTTGATATGGATTAAAATCATGAAACCTTTATGTTATCTACGTAAAGAGACTGTACATCTTTCATATCAAGTGACTTTTATGAATCATCATGCTCATGGGCTGCGCCATCTCAACCACAGAGCCCAATTCACTACATTGGGCTACTTTGGTCTGTGTTTTAGGCCCATGGTGAGACTTGGGCCTAATGTTTTGGCCTGATGGTTAAATAGGCTATGCATGGATCTTTGTGTTCTTCAAGGCCCAGCCCAGTCTCACATATTTAACAAAAAGAGTTTTATACATCCTTTAGAAATATCGTGGATTGCGCCAAGCTGGATCCATTCCTAAATCTTAGGCTCAATATAAAACAGGTCAGGAACCACATCTTCCCTTTCAATGGGCTGATGGAAAGTGTTATGACAATAGGAGTCGTATGCTAAATCCTATTGTGGGACCAGCTCTTATTATACACTATTAGAAAAAGGACTTTTAGCGGCCGCCAATAACCGTCGCTAAAAGTGAAGTGGCAGTCACTAAAAGCCTTTAGCGACTGTTCGGCGACCGCCAACAGAGCGACGCAATAAGTTCGTCGCAGAAGACTATTAGCAACCGCCACTTGCGGCCGCTAAACTTTCTGCGATGGCTTAGCGACGGTGGGAAAAACAACTTGAAGACTTTTAGCGACTGCCAATAACTGTCGCTAAAAGTAGGAAAAGCGGTTGCTAATGCCTTTTTGAAATTTTTTTTAAACTTTTAGCGACCGCCAAGAGCCGTCGCTAATGCGTTTTGAAAATTTTTAGAACTTTTAGCAACCGCCAAGAGCCATTGCTAATGCGGATTTTAAAACTTTTAGCGAAAATGTTGAATTAGAAGACCTTTAGCGACCGCCAGTAGCGGCCCCTAAAAGTAATTTATATATTTTGTATTTTCTGTTTCATTTTCCATATTTGTACCTGCTTTTTATACCTGTGCCTGAATATATTATATACAACTACTGCAATCAATTAAAAATACTAATAACAGAATAAAGTCTTATATTAATGATATTCAAAACAGAATAAAATCTTATATTAATGATATTCAAAATATTCAACAAATTATATTCATTACATCTCCAAGAACAAAAAAAAAAAAAAAAAACAATAATAAACAAATAAACATGTTGTCTAAGCAGGGTGCCGTGATCGATCCGATGCTATCAAACCTGAAGGCAAAAAGAGAAATAAATATCAATAGTTAATTATAAGAATTGCCAATATATAGTAAATATAAACAAAATTAAGAATTAAAAATAAAATTTTGAAAGTTAAACCAGCGTTTCGACTTTACGAGCAATCCGGGAGTCCAATTCTCGAGCCGTCGGCTCCGGCAAGTCACGAATGACAAGGGGCTTGTGCCGTCCAGTTTCACGGGTAATGGAGACCGTTTGCCCGGTTTGGGCCGCCAAAGGCCATTTTTCCAAGTTTTAAATTCACGTTTATGGCGAAACCTATGTTTTGACTTTACGAGCAATCCGGGAGTCCAATTCTCGAGCCGTCAGCTCTAGCAAGTCATGAATGACTAGGGGGTCGTGCCCGTCCGGTTTCACAGCCAACGGAGACCATTTGCCTGGTTTGGGCAGCCAAAGGCCATTTTTCCAAGTTCGAAATTCACGTTTATGGCGAAACCTACGTTTCGACTTTACGAGCAATCCGAGAGTCTAATTCTCTAGCCGTTAGCTCCGGCAACTCACGAATGACTAGGGGCTTGTGCCCGTCCGGTTTCACGGGCAATGGAGACTGTTTGCCTGGTTTGGGCCGATAGAGGCCATTTTTCCAAGTTTTAAGGTCACGTTTAAGGCGAAACCTACGTTTCGACTTTATGAGCAATCCGGGAGTCCAATTCTCGAGCCGTCAGCTCTGGCAAGTCACGAATGACTAGGGGCTTGTGCCCGTCCGGTTTCACGGGCAACGGAGATCGTTTGCCCTGTTTGGGCCGCCAAAGGCCATTTTTCCAAGTTTTAAATTCAAGTTTATGGCGAAACCTATGTTTTGACTTTACGAGCAATCCGGGAGTCCAATTCTTGAGCCGTCAACTCTGGCAAGTCATGAATGACTAGGGGGTCGTGCCCGTCCGGTTTCACAGCCAACGGAGACCATTTGCCTGGTTTGGGCAGCCAAAGGCCATTTTTCCAAGTTTGAAATTCACGTTTATGGCGAAACCTACGTTTCGACTTTACGAGCAATCCGAGAGTCTAATTCTCTAGCCGTTAGCTCTGGCAACTCACGAATGACTAGGGGCTTGTGCCCGTCCGGTTTCACGGGCAATGGAGACTGTTTGCCCGGTTTGGGCCGATAGAGGCCATTTTTCCAAGTTTTAAGGTCACGTTTAAGGCGAAACCTACGTTTCGACTTTATGAGCAATCCGGAAGTCCAATTCTCGAGTCGTCAGCTCTAGCAAGTCACGAATGACTAGGGGCTTGTGCCCGTCCGGTTTCACGGGCAACGGAGATCGTTTGCCCTGTTTGGGCCGCCAAAGGCCATTTTTCCAAGTTTTGAATTTATGTTTATGGTGGAACCTACGTTTCGACTTTATGAGCAATCCGGGAGTCCAATTCTCGAGCCGTCAACTCCGGCAAGTCACGAGTGACTAGGGGCTTGTGCCCATCGGGTTTCATAGGCAACGGGGACCGTGTTCCTGGTTTAGGCGCTCGGAGGCCATTTTTCCAAATTTTAAAGTCACGTTTAAGCGAGCAATCCAGGAATCCAATTCACGAGCCGTCAGCTCCGGCAAGTCACGGATGCTAGGGGGTTGTGCTCGTCCAGTTTCATGGGCAACGGAGACTGTTTGCCTGGTTTGGGCCGCCAAAGGCCATTTTTCCAAATTTTAAAGTCACGTTTGAGGCGAAACCTACGTTTCGACTTTACAAGCAATCCGGGAGTCCAATTCTGGAGTCGTCGGCTCTAGCAAGTCATGAATGACTAGGGGCTCGTGCCTGTCCGGTTTCACGGGCAATGGAGACCGTTTGCCCGATTTGGGCAGCCAAAGGCCATTTTTCCAAGTTTTAAATTCATGTTTATGGCGAAATCTATGTTTCGACTTTATGAGCAATCCGGGAGTCCAATTCTCGAGCCGTCATCTCCAGTAAGTCACGAATGACTAGGGGCTCTTGCCCATCCAGTGTCACGGGCAATGGGGACCGTTTGCCCGGTTTGGGCGGTCGGAAGCCATTTTTCCAAATTTTAAACTCACGTTTAAGCGAGCAATCCGGGAGTCCAATTCTTTAGCCGTCAGCTTCGGCAAGTCACGAATGACTAGGGGATCATGCCCGTCCGATTTCACAGGCAACGGAGACCGTTTGCCCGGTTTGGGCCGCCAAAGGCCATTTTTCCAAACTTTAAGGTCACGTTTAAGGCGAAACCTACGTTTCGACTTTACGAGCTATCCGGGAGTCCAATTCTAGAGCCGTCAGCTCCAGTAAGTCACGAATGACTAGGGGCTCTTGCCCATCCGGTTTCACGGGCAACGGGGACCGTTTGCCCGGTTTGGGCGGTCGGAGACCATTTTTCCAAATTTTAAACTCACGTTTAAACGAGCAATCCGGGAGTCCAATTCTCTAGCCGTCAGCTTCAGCAAGTCACGAATGACTAGGGGGTCGTGCCCGTCCGGTTTCACAGGCAACGGAGACCGTTTGCCCGGTTTGGACCGCCAAAGGCTATTTTTCCAAGCTTTAAGATCACGTTTAAGGCGAAACCTACGTATCGACTTTACGAGCAATCCGGGAGTCCAATTCTTGAGCCGTTAGCTCCGCCAAGTCACGAATGACTAAGGGCTCGTGCCCGTCCGGTTTCACGGGCAACGGAGACCGTTTGCCCGGTTTCGACCGCTAAAGGTCATTTTTCCAAGTTTTAAATTCACGTTTATGGCGAAACCTACGTTTCGACTTTACGAGCAATCTGGGAGTCCAATTCTCCAGCCGTCAGCTCCGGCAAGTCATGAATGACTAGGGGCTCTTGCCCGTCCGGTTTCACGGGCAACGGAGACCGTTTGCCCGGTTTGGGCGCTTAGAGGCCATTTTTCCAAATTTTAAAGTCACGTTTAAGCGAGCAATCTGGGAGTCCAATTCTTGAGCCGTCTGCTCCGGCAAGTCACGAATGACTAAGGGGTCATGTCCGTCCGGTTTCAAGGGCAATGGAGACTGTTTGCCCCGTTTGGGCGGCCAAAGACCATTTTTCCAAGTTTTAAATTCACGTTTATGGCGAAACCTACGTTTCGACTTTACGAGCAATTTGGGAGTCCAATTCTCGAGCCGTCAGCTTCGGCAAGTCACGAATGACTAGGGGCTCGTGCCCGTCCGGTTTCACGGGCAACGGAGACCGTTTGCCCGGTTTAGGCCACCGAAAGCCATTTTTTCAAATTTAAAGGACTGATCTGACCCATCATATATATATATATATATATTCAGCAATGGGTCGTACTAATTTACAAATTGGCTGAGGCACCACTGAACCCTATGAAGAAAGTTAAGACGCAATATCTAAACCGGCTTGCCTTGAGCCTGTTTTGGTCCCTACCTACCCATGACCACATTAGGAAGAAAACCAAGAAACAGGATTAATCCTCACCGTACACACCCAAGAACCATGAATAGAACCAGTGTTTCTGGTGGTCATTCAGACCACTACACTAATTTAAATATCTAAGAAGAATCTCAATAGTATGCAAATTGCATGTTCAATGGATCGAGCTAGTGGTGCAGTCAGTAGTTTCTTCAAGTGCAGTGTATGGATTTTACCAAAAGTGAAAAAATAAAAAAGTGCAATGTATGGGCAACTTCCCATACAGAAAACAACAAAAATGCAGACGGAAAAAGTGCAATGTATGGTTTTGCATATTTTCGTCATTTATACTGATAAGTGATATTTACTAATCAATTTTGATCTTTGGTGGTTCCTTTTTCCACGTTTTTATTTGACTTTTTTTTTTTTTTTTTGAAGAGTTTGACTTTTTGCATTGACTTTGATGTCTACTATTGCTGGATTTCCTTTTTCTGATTCTCAACTGTCGCTGAATATGTTCACTGTGGCTAAACCATTATTTAAAAACAAATTCTGACTCGACCTGACTCAGCCAAGTTAACTTGTCTTGACTCAATGAAATGGCGGGAGACTCGATTGAAAACTATAAACTATTGTTTGGCATGCTTTAGCTAGTGATACTTGTATTACCTTACCTTTGATACCACTTTTTGCCAGATATTAATGACTTTGTGAGGATCTAACTAGATATTAATTACTTTGTGAGGATCTAACTTTTTGCCAATTCCAGTCCGACTAACATTTTAATGGTTTCACTGTTGGGAAATATATTGACACAACAGTTGGAAGTAGCTGGCTTTAAGGTGTTGAAGGATAGTGGAATTCATTATTGTGGAAGGTCTACCTGGGTACAATGTAGCCATACACAATTACACATACAACCTTATGGTTCTTAAAGCTAAGATCAAAGAGTGGAGATAAGCAATTTACTATTATCATTTTCTTTTAGATATTTTCGGTAGAGATAAGGGAAAATATTTGACAGTGTGATGGAATGGATGAAGCAGAAAATCTTTTATTGGGGGAAGAAAAGTGTTTGGACACTCGAAGAAGATGGAAGAGGAAGATAAGGCAAGAAGAAATCTCCTGATATCGCTGGTCAGGGTTGATGTTGTGATCTAGGGCCTATGAGAAGAGATCAACCACACACAAGAACACGGAGATTTACGTGGTTCGGCTTTTGGCATACGTCCACGGGGAAGACGGGAGAATTCAATATGTAATCAGAAGAGGGTGTACATCATAGAGACCCTAAGTCTCTATTTATAATATCAGCCCAAAACCCAGTTACACCCAAACACTACTTCTAAACATAGTAGACCTATGATAATAGACCTACTTCTAATCACAGTAGAACATGGGCAAATACAGGGGCCCGGTGTATTTATTATTTATTAAATTGAGCCAAACAAATAACAGATCTCCACCCTGGCGAACATTGAAGCTGATCCTCATGCACTTAACACGTCTCACCGTCTCCACCTGCCTCTTAGGGCACTCAGGTACTGATCACATTAATCAAGTCCAAGCAATGCTTGAACTTGACTGTTGGAATAGTCTTGGTCATCATGTCTGCTGGATTCTCCGCCGTAGCAATCTTAATTATTGCAATAGCACCCTCGGCGATAACATCTCGAATGAAATGAGCCCTTACATCTATGTGCTTGGTCTTTTCATGATACTTTGGATTATGTGTTAGATCGATCGCACTTTGACTGTCACAGAAAACAGTAAATAGCTTATGTTCCAATCCCAGATCTCCAACCAAGCCTGTCAGCCAAATAGCTTCCTTCACTGCCTCTGTAGCTGCCATATATTCTGCTTCAGTGGTAGACAAGACAGCTTTGGATTGCAATGCTGCCTTCCAACTAATGGCACCGCTAGTAAAAGTGAAGACATAACCTGTCAGGGACCTTCTTCTGTCTAAATCTCCAGCAAAATCTGAATCAACATATCCAATAACACTTCCAGAAGTGTTATTACTTCTGTCATAAATTATCCCAACATCAGTAGTACCTCTCAAGCAACGGAGTATCCATTTCACTGCCTGCCAATGGGCCTTTCCAGGGTTATCCATGTATCTGCTAACTACACTAACCGCGTGTGAAATATCTGACCTCGTGCAAACCATGGCATACATGATACTCCCAACTGCACTAGCATAAGGAACACGAGATATGTGCTCCACCTCTTCCTCAGTTTGTGGTGACAAAGCAGCGGAAAGTTTGAAATGGGTTGCCAATGGAGTATTCACAGGTTTTGAACTTTGCATACCAAAGTGCTCCATAACCTTCTCAAGGTACCCCTTTTGTGACAAAGACAATTTGCCCGATTTCCGGCCCCTTTGAATCTCCATTCCAAGAATTTTCTTCGCAACACCTAAGTCTTTCATCTCAAATTCACCACTCAATTGAGTTTTCAACCTGTTGATCTCAGACATGTCCTTTGCAGCAATCAACATGTCATCAACATATAGCAGCAAATAGACATACGAGCCATTGGAGTGCTTCTTGTGGTATACACAATTGTCGTATGCACTCCTGCAATAACCGTTTCCAACCATAAAGGTGTCAAAATGCTTGTACCACTGCCTAGGAGACTGCTTCAGACCATACAACGATTTATTTAGCAAACAAACGTGGTCTTCCTTTTCATGAATTTTAAACCCCTCTGGTTGATGCATATAAATCTGTTCATCTAGCTCGCCATGTAAGAACGCAGTCTTGACATCAAGCTGCTCTAACTCTAAATTGAATTTAGCAACCATAGCAAGTAGCACCCTGATTGAACTATGCTTCGCCACAGGAGAGAACACTTCATTGAAGTCAACACCCTCCCTCTAAGTATAGCCTTTTGCAACCAGTCGTGCTTTGAACCTAGTCTCTTCCACCCCTGGAGTTCCTTCTTTGAACCTAGTCTCTTCCACCCCTGGAGTTCCTTCCTTTTTCTTGAAGACCCATTTGCATCCAACAATCTTCTGGCCTTTCGGAGGTTTTACCAACTCCCAAGTCTGATTCTTGTGAAGAGATTCAATCTCCTCACCCATGGCTACGGCCCATTTGACTGATTCTTTGCTAGTGATGGTATCCCGATATGTAACCGGCTCAGACTCAATACTCTCAGCTGTATTAAGAGCGTAGGCAACAATATCTTCATACCCGTATCTCTGAGGTTTCTTAATCTGCCTCCTCTCTCTGTCCCGAGTACGCATGTAATCATCCGAAACTGCACTTTCTTCGTTTGAGCTTTGCATCTCCTCTACATTTTGTTGAACTAGGACATCTGTTTGCACCTCATCCTGCAATTTTTCTGGAGCTTCCTTCTCAAGCTCCACCTGTTTACTGACACCGTTTTGATCATCCACCTTTCCAGCATCATGACACTCCTTCGGCTTCAACATAGCAGACTCATCAAAGGTCACATCTCTGCTTATAATGCATGGGAGATTTCCCATCTAGGCACCACAGCCTATATCCTTTAACACCATCTGCATACCCTAGAAATATGCACTTTCTTGCCCTTGGTTCAAGCTTTCCATCATTCACATGAGCATAAGCAGGACAACCAAATATCCGCAAGTTGGTGTAATCAGCAGGAGCTCCAGACCATATCTCTACAGGAGTTTTGCATTCTATAGCTGTTGATGGAGACCGGTTTATCAGATAACAAGCTGTGTTAACAGCTTCCGCCCAAAACTTCCTAGGTAACCCTGCATTAGAGAGAATGCACCGGGTCTTCTCTAGAGTAGTCATGTTCATCCGTTCTGCAACTCCGTTCTGTTGCGGTGTATTTCTGACTGTGTGATGTCTCAGAATACCTTCATTCTTGCAGAACTCATTAAAAGCACTATTACAGAATTCGAAGCCATTGTCAGTTCTCAAGTGCTTGAGCTGTTTACCTGTCTGCTTCTCGACCATAGCCTTCCATTGCTTGAACTGTGCAAAAGCTTCATGTTTGTGCCTTAAGATATACACCCAGACCTTCCGAGAATAGTCATCAATAAAGGTCAACATGTATAAACCACCACCAAGAGATGGAACACAAGAGGGACCTCAAAGATCAGAGTGGATATAATCCAAAGTACCCTTTGTCCGATGAACAGCAGTCCTGAACTTGACTCTACATTGCTTTCCGAAGATACAATGCTCACAGAAGTCCAGCTTTCCTGTTTTCTGGCCACACAGCAAACCCTGTTTAGTCAACTCATCCATACCCCTCTCACTCATATGCCCAAGTCGCATATGCCATAACTTGGTAATTTCTGAATCTGAGGACGACACAGATGCAGTACCTGTAATTGTACTACCTTGAAGAAAGTAAAGACCATTCTGCTTCAGTCCCTTCATCACTACAAGAGCACCCTTCGAGATTCTCATAACTCCACCTCCAGCTTTGTAGGTACAACCGTTGGAGTCAAGCGTACCCAAGGAAATCAAGTTTTTCTTCAACTCTGGAATATGCCTAACATCTGACAATGTTCTCACAATACCGTCATGCATCTTAATTTTGATTGCACCTATCCCAACAACCTTACAAACTGCATTATTTCCCATAAGCACTTTACCACCATCAATAGATTGATAATTGGTAAACCAATCTCTATAAGGACACATATGATAGGAACAGCCTGAATCAAGAATCCACTCAGTGGCTGAGTTACCAACAGTAACCGAAAGAACTTCTGCACCATCAGAATTAGTCTCTGCAACATCGGTTGCAACTCCGGCAATTTCTCCAGAATTAGATTTCTCTTTCCCTTTACGCTCTGGACAATCTTTTCTAAAATGCCCTTCCTTGTGACATTTGAAGCACTTTAATTTTCTAGTTTTTTATTTTGACCTAGACCGGCCTCTTCTATTCTGCTCTTTCTTCTCTGTTCTGCCACGTGTTACCAAACCCTCACCAGAATTGTCATGGTTTTCAGTTGCAACCTTTTTCTTTAACTCCTTGGAGTTCAAGGTTGACTCAACATCTTCCTTAGAAAGAGTTTCTCTACCATACATCATGGTATTAACAAAGTTCTCATACGAGGGTGGTAAAGAGCATAGCAACATGATAGCTTAGTCCTCATCATCAATTTTGACATCTATATTTTCAAGATCTAAAATAGCTTTTGTAAAAGAATCAATGTGAGTTGAAATAGACGTACCTTCCTGCATTTGTAATGTGAACAATCGCTTTTTTAGATACAAGCGATTCGTGAGAGATTTCATGATGTATAAGTTCTCCAACTTTTGTCATATGCCAGCAGCAGTTTTTTCCTAAACAACCTTTCGCAGTACACCATCACTCAAGAACAGCAGAATCTGACCATACGCCATTTCCAGCAACTCATCCTTCTCTTCATCAGACAATTTTTCAAATAGAGCATTCTTTCCCCTCAAAGCTTTATGCAACCCATTCTGGACCAACAAAGCATGCATCTTCAAACGCCAAAGACCGAAGTCATTATTTCCATCGAATTTCTCAATGTCAAACTTCATAGCCATTTTGCGAATCTCTCACTAGAACTGTGTAGATCTGGTCACCACGAGCATGCTGGAAGAAACGGATCTGAAATCCGACTATGGACGGCTAAGATATCGCAGAAATAAGTTTATGCGCTCCAATCAGTCAATCTCCTTCGTTGACTGTTCAACAGCCAATGTTCTTCTACAACAGCGTAGATCTGCTCGCAACAAGTCCGTAGGTTCAAACAGATGTCCGATCGGACTCCGGATCGTCAAGATATTGTGAAAACAAATTTCAGCCTTCGATTTGGTCAAACTGACTTTGACCGTACGAATCTGCTGGCGTCAGCGCTGAGGTCAGCACCTATGGCTTTGCTTCTGGGCTTCCTGCGTGGATCAGGTCAACTTGACCCAACCTAACCCGAACCTCGATCTATCCTGGTAGATGGGCTTCTGAAACGGGTCAGGCTTGACCTGACCTGAAATCGACCCGGAACTGCTGCGAGCCCAGGCCCACTTCAACTTCTTCTTCAACCATTCTGTTCCTGTAACAGACGGCTGGGATCGTCTTCCACTCGGGCGTCAAGCAGCGGCAACCACTCACACAATCACCGACGGCAACGTCGGCGACCCCCCTTTCTCCGGCGACGGGCTGAGGCAGGGATTCCAGCGACGGCGATACGGGCCCCACCGGAAAAAACACAATCCAAATCGCTCTCTTTTTCCTCCTCTGTTTCTGCTGCAACAGGGACGTTATGCCTAGCCAAATCGCAGGGCAGTGGCTTCACAGCAACAACGAAGCGGCGTGCGATTTATGTGGCCTACTGAGTCCAAAAAAACGCCCAAATCAGATCACACAAGGTGTGATTTCACTGCGATCTGATGGAGCAGTCCAAATCC
The DNA here is from genome assembly GCA_029852735.1 of Persea americana. Lineage (NCBI taxonomy): Eukaryota > Viridiplantae > Streptophyta > Magnoliopsida > Laurales > Lauraceae > Persea > Persea americana. The sequence goes on from CM056810.1 coordinate 93,146,916, forward strand.
TCTGTAGCTTCTGGCTGCGAACCAATCCAGAATCTCTGCAGCTTCTGCGATCAACCCTTTAAAGATCTGATCCGTCAGATCTCCTTCGATCACGCCCAATATGCTCTGATACCAGTTTGTTGTGATCTAGGCCCTATGAGAAGAGATCAACCACATACAAGAACACGGAGATTTACGTGGTTCGGCTTTTGGCTTACGTCCACAGGAAAGACGGGAGAATTCAATATGCAATCAGAAGAGGGTGTACACCATAGAGACCCTAAGTCTCTATCTATAATATCAGCCCAAAACCCAGTTACACCCAAACACTACTTCTAAACATAGTAGACCTATGATAATAGACCTACTTCTAATCACAGTAGAACATGGGCAAATACAGGGGCCCGGTTTATTTATTATTTATTCAATTGAGCCAAACAAATAACAGTTGAGTTAATCAGATTAGAGAGATAGAACATGAAGTTCTTTCTCAACATTACTTGTTCAGATGACTAACCATAAGCAAGGTGCTGTCAGCTGATACATAATCTGATAAACTTATGGATAAACCTGGTAAAACCTGGTTGATTGAGTGTGAGATGGTGCAAGCTGCCACATATCTGGCAGTACAAAGTCACTTTTAAGAGTAAATGAGCACTCTTTGCACTGGACTTCTTATTAATTACATGATTCAAAATAAGCTTGCTGTGGATCATAGAAAATCAAACAAGGTAAGTGTGTAAGTCTTCATGCATATTAAGGCCAGTTTTGGGTCCCATTCAGTCACACATGGGTTAGAACGCCACGTGCTTGATCATAGGCCTCCAAATACACTAGAGCTTCCGCATCAATATTTAATCATACAAAGTAGATATTAACTAACCTAAAAAAAAACTAAGAATAATCCCAGATGAAGGGGGCCATCTTCCTTGTAGATCAACAAACAGTCATCAAAGGTCATGAAGTCTTCTTTTGAGCTTAAGGATTGTGTCAGTCAAAAGAAGGTTTATGTGGGGTTCTGTCTTGGTGTGGTTTTGTGAGGGTATTGGGCTTGCATTTGGCTATGGCTTGGGGTTTGATATGGGTATGATCAGGGACGACCTGATATTAGATACTGATGTAGAGATTAATAAGGTGTATTGGACAGCAAAAACAGTGTTGTGTGACTGATTAAAGGTTGCTTAATGATACAGAAATGATTGGATCTTGATGGAAGTTTATTAATATTTCCGGTCAGTAATAAAAAGGAAAAAAAGAGGAAGTTTCTTGATATGAGAGCTCAGATCTGGCAGTAGTGAATATGGGTTGGATTGTTTTGTAGGCATGAGATGCGGGGCTGGGCATTTTGAAAGGTCGAGTAAGGAATCTTGTGGACAGTTTTGATGCAGTGTAAATTGGTTTATAGACACACCTCTTTCACAACAATGTGAGGTTCATCTAGCAAGGTGTCTCAAAAGTCACAAGAGAACCTATTACATATTTACAATGCAATTTCCAAACACCGAAGTTTTCGTGGGAGAGGTTTGGGCTAGGAACGATAGTAGAACACTTAATGTTGCTTTGTAACTTTGACGGGGTGGTTTGTTAATAATTCTCGAGCCGTCAGTTCCGGTTATAACTTTCAAAGTTTCTACATTTATAAGTTTCTAACTTTTTAAGTTTCAAAATCTATAAGTTTCTAACACAACTTAAAAAATTTATATACATGTTGAAATCTTGAATTAAAAAAATATTTATACCTGGTCAAGATCAGTCGAGCTTGTCAGGATCATGATTGCCCTCTCCAACCGAGTCATGTCTCGCCCTGTGGCCACTGCCAGCGTCAAGTGCCTGTAATTATTTATTATACTGTTAAAAACTTAAAAAGAAACATATATATTGACACATCAATGGCATAATTGACAAGTAATAACGTACAAAATGTTTTTTTACTAACCTGAGTAGTGGGTGGTGGGTCTGAAGCGATGGGGCCGCGACTTTGTGATAGACGAGCCTCCAGCTCTGTCAACTCCGCTCTCAACTCGGCCCTCATTTGTGTCCTCACCTCATTTGTCACCTCCTCCTTGATCGCTACCTTCATAGACTGCAGTAACTCCTCAACCTCCTCATCTGTACGAAGGTGCAAGTCCTGGGAGGAGTTAGCACCGGATGACCCCACTCGCGTGATGTGCGAGCGTGGAATGCCCGTCCCATACGTGAGGTGTATCCATGCCCGTCCCAGCCAACGACGGAGTGGAATATCTCTTCCCTCCGTGATGGCAAACTGCGCTCCTCCTCGGGCAACACCTCCAGGAGTGACTGAAACTGGGCCTACATACATTAATATATTATCATGCATAAAAAGACATAGTAATAGATAGATAATTTAAGTAGTTCAACATAAAAACTTACGAAGATAGCTACAACCTCCGAGTGGCGAGGATCTCGAGAACGCATCCAGATGGACATCCTGTCGACCAGACCGCCCTCGGCATGCAACTGTTTGGTGGAGAGTTATATTATTAGTATAATATCATACAAAATGACAAATATAATTTACATGTACGATCTAACTCTTTACCTCGTGGCGGACCTGGGTGATGTGTCGAGTCCCCAACCTATGTGCGGGACCCTGCATTGTCCGGTTCCTGGCATTCGTAGCTGCCTCTTTCTATTTTCAATATTTATCAGTTAATTTTGTTAGTTACGATAGTCACTAGTAAATTGTTAAAATTAAAACAAATAAATTACAAGTTTCTCACCTTTGCCTCCTCGCTCGTCCAGTACCGGACGAGTTGAGGCCACTGATCCAGGAGAATGCCCTTTGGAACTCGCTCAAGTACATCGGGGGCATCCTGATGTGGCTTCCAGTGCTGCATCTTCACTTTATTTTTATGATCTTTCCACATCTTTCGGCACTTCAACATGCTAACTGGCCGGAAGAGCTCAGGACATGCCCTCAAATTGTCTTGAAAAGGACAAATAATTTTTCATTAAGTTATGGTTTAAATTGACACATCCTGCGGAGGAATTGTAAATTATTACCTTAACTTGCTTCCACATTCGATCTAATGTCTCCACCGAGAATGCATCCCAATCAAGTGTAGTCAAAGGGAATGCATATGGATCCCGGACCATATGTCCCAAATGGCTGATGAGCTGGCGAGCATGCGGACCCATCGGATGATATGTCTCATCAAACTCCACGTCGATAAGAGATCCGGAATTCCACGTCCGGATCCCTCTAGTAGTGCCTCTCCCCTTGCTGGAAGATGGGCCTGCGCTCATAGAATCTGTTGAAATTACAAATAATCTAATTAAATTGAAATAAAATAATTTGCTAGAATTAAAATGTTTTAATTAAATAAACTTATACCGGTGCGTGTATCGGCTGATGCAAGCATCGACGGTGAAGCTGAAGCAGTCATCGCCGAAGGCCCCACTGGGGTGGATGGGGATAGTGGATCAATCGCGGGGTTGGGGAGGGGGGGGGGGGGGGGGGGGGGGAGGCGACGCAGCGACGATCGGTGCCTGGGTCGATGGACTCTGTCTGGATGTCGATGGACTCAAATGGGAGGTCGAGGGCCTACTCAGTGGGCCAATCGAACTAGGCTGGGCGGCACCCGATGTAGGTCTAGGGTTCCCAGATGGCATACTGGCCTAGGCCTGGCGCAACAGCTCGTCCATCGTCCGCGGGCGATCTCTCCTCTTTCACCCAGACATATCTGTTCAAATGTTTGTAATATAAATTAATTTAACAAGATAATTGAAATTAACATTTAAAAATTATTTATATTGAAATCTAACATTGGTGAATTAGTTAACAACCGTTCACTGTTCATGTAAGTCAATTTCATCTCCTTCAATGGTTTCACGAACCCAATTAATATCTTCATCACGTTGAACAACTGCATTCTGGTCAAGAACTTGTTGGGCGAATGCATTAATATTTGGCTCATCACATTCAATTTGATACACTCCCCTCCTTGACATTTTAACTACAACCTACCAGTTAGTGTAGTGTGTGTGTGTGTGTGTGTGTGTGTGTGTGTGTGTGTGAGAGTGTGAGAGAGAGAGACAGAGAGAGAGAGAGGGAGGGAGAGATAGTGGAGGGGACCACTGAACATCACCCATTTATATTCATGGAGGAAGTCCCATCTCCATAGTAAAAAATCAATTCATGCAAATATGAACACAAAAATAAATTTGTTATGGTTCCTGATCAATTGGTTCAGACAATTGATTTACAGTCACTAGACTTGAGTTGTTTAAGCCTGACAAATGACTTCGATCAAGTGGAGTATCACCAAAAAGTCGATTAAACTCCTATACCACTCAGTACGGTTCAAAATGAAGTCCAATATTTGGTTCTTAATTTTAACAAAAGTCTAGATACCAAAATATCCGATGCAAGTTCCATGGTCCTCATAAAGAGTAATAAAAGGGCAATACAAATAGTAATTGTTGTAGGTAGCCTGAACCTATGTCACAATGACCAACTAAGAAAAGAGACAAGCAGGCCAAAAGATAGTCTAAAGTTGAGTCTGACTTGACAGACTCTTGCAATCCATTCAATAGTGAATTTAGGCTATCACGGGCCAGGCCCAGGTCTGAGAAAACCTGAATGCCCACCAGGTCCAAACTGACCCTTATCCACTCCAAAGTGATAGCTAACGATTGATATTTCAAAGCTTTAAAACAGAGACATACCCTGGAAAGGTTGGATAGGTTATTAACACTTGAAAGGTGTTATACTTTTTTCTTCCCTTTTTTTTGTTGTGTGATAGGTTGTTAACACAAGCTGTTATATGCCCACTAATCTTGAATTCAATGTTCTTATGTGTTCAGTACATTCAAGGTTGTTAACACAAGTAGACAAGGCTAGAAAATGCTTTCACCTCTGAAAATGGAAACTGATGGAGTGTTCATATTAAGAACGAACAATGGAAAAGGGGAAAAAGATTATCTTTATCAGTGAAAAATGCTCTTCGCAAAGAAAGATTCACCAATTCATTCAAGATCACCTTTTTTGGCTAAGTATCATCTTCCCTCTTATGGAAAATGAATCGAGAGAAGAGTGGATATGAATGCCCGGCCCACCACCACCCTACTAATTCAAATCCTGAAGCAATGATAGTTTCATCTCCCTCAACTGATATATCCTTCACCCCATTTGACCATAAATTATGTGTAAACGTTACAAGCAGGCCCCAAGAGGACTAAAATAATTGCTTCAATAATTTGGTCACCAGTTCATATTTCAGCCATCGTCTGTGCTTGAGGTTGGGATTAATTCTCGCATAGAATTTGACTCAAGCACCCAAGTTGTTCTGCCAAATTACATGAATATTAAAAGGGGAAAAAAGAAAAGGGGTATTTTCAGAGATTGTAGAAATAGGAAGAGAAAGAAAGACCTCTGCAGAGATTGTAGGTCATAATACATTAATCCATTTTATTTTTAAATGGATAGATAAAAAAAACCCTATTTCTATTTGTACACCACCCAAATTACTAGATACGTTAGCTAAAGGTAAATAAAATGAATTTTGGCTATGTTGAAATTAACACTCCTTTAAATGGGTTGCATGGCTTAAAAAAAGTCTTCCTAGTCAAATCCACCTAAACACCACATGCCATTCTTGTAGTGTCTCAGTGGTGTTTTGAATAATAAAAATACTGTAATGTCACTTTTTGCATCCAAAATGGGGTCCACTCGAGAGACAAGCATCATCCACTCGAGCGGACATAATCAGAAAGAGCCACACACTTGATAAAAGCCTTTTTGCACTGAGACAGAATCTCATCTGCTCCAGCGGTCAAGGTGGCAGAGTCTTACGAATATTAGAAACTAATTCTAATTATGCCCAAACTGCTTCTTTTAGTCCTAATCAAGTTAGGCAACCTTAAGCATGTCCTAAAAGCTATTTAAAGGACTCAATGTCTATTCTAAAGATACACCTCACCTCTTAAAGTTCTGAGTTAGAGATTATAATTGAGAGAATTCTTCTCTAGAGATTTGTTGAAAAGTTTTACTGCCAAGTTCTCTATAGAGTCAGTTTCTTCTGCATTCTTTGTAGAGGATCATCTTCTTGCATAGAAGATTTAAGGAGTTACAAACGAGATTGAGTCCGCTGCAATCAGCGGTGTAAAGTCGTTGAAGCATGAAGTGACACAAAATAACTCAGTCCTTAAGTAGGTGATATATGTGGAGAAAATCTGAGTTTTTTGTAATTGCGAGATTCATAATGCTTGATTGTTGATCCAGTTTGGATATATGGTTTTTCACCCGGTTAGGGTTTTCCACATCCCACATTATATTTGGTGTCCTTGTGGTCTGTGCTTGTGATTTTATTTCCACTACGGATTTATTATTTTTTCACACTTTTTGGCTGATTTATTCAGTTGACCAACCTCTAGAATGGTACTCAATCAAAAAGAGACATCAACTTTTAAGCCGCTTTTGCTAGATGGTTCTAATTATGCATATTGGAAGCAAATGATGATTTGGTTCTTTAAGTCCATTGATGATGATGTTTGGGACATCATTGAGGAAGGTTACTCCAAACCAATGGTTGTGGCTGATAGAGAATCTGTTCCCAAACCAAAAGCCCAATGGGCTAAGGATGAGAAGCATGCCTCCAATTGTGACAATAAGGCGATAAATGGAATATACAATGGAGTGTCTGCTGAGGAGTTTCATAGGATTTCCACGTGAAAAAATGCAAAAGAAGCATGGGAAGTCTTGTAGACAGTTTCGGTTTAGACACGGTGAAGCAATCTAAATTGCAAAAGCTGACTAAAGGATTTGAAACCATCGTGATGGAAGACGATGAGACATTTGATCAATTCTATGCAAAACTTAATGATATTGTCAATTATGCTTTCAATTTGAGTGAGGAAATACTAGAAAACAAGATTGCCAAGAAAGCATGCACAGCATTTACCGTGGAAATCCTATCCAAGGAGAAAAACCATGATCAAGAAATCAATGACTAATGAACAGTTACAAGATATACTTACAGCTTCTTTACCTCAGTTAGTACCTCAACTTAAGGACTGTAGTTGTTCTTGCGCAATTGCCGCTGCCACGACTTTCCCGCTGTGCACCGTTCTCCTAACTTGATCTCATCGTACATTGTCAACCAAGATGAACTATCTTTTACAAGAGAGCAGAAGCAACAAAACCTTTTAGTACTTTCTCTTCAGTACACCACTCAATAGCTCTAGAGATTCAAAGAATCTCTCCTAGGGTATTCTCACCTCAGATTAATAAGAATTAATTGATGTGTGTTTACGGTTGAGAGCAATACCTATATATAGCCTCAATTCGTGCCTCAAATTAAGAACACAAACAAGACTCACAGTGGGAAACAAAGTCTCAAGAGAAAATAGATTCGTACAGCAAATAGGAGACTTTTCCGTTTTTACCGCCATTCAATTGATCAGTCCTCGTGGGTTTGCCCGGATTCTTCTTTTTTTTTGCTTCAGCTCTTCTGGCGAGATAACCACAGTCCATTCAAAAATAAAATAGAAAATACAAATCAATGGAGCTCAGAGTTTTGTCCAACCCATAAATTAGCCAACACAAAAACTCTTGACAGGTGTTTAAAGAACCCATGAAGAGAGAAAGAGAAAGAAGAGGAGAAATGCACTGTGAGGAGAGAAGAATGGCTGTCATGATTTATGGGCATGTTTGGATATACGGTGAATTGAAGTAAAGTGAGGTAAAGCATCAATAATAAAATATAGGAGGTTATAATGGTCTTTCATTTTCAGTTGTTTGATAAGGAGTCTTGTTTACTTTTTATGTAAAAAGATAATATTTTTTGTCATAGGAGAAAGGAGGTTGTTTTTTCACTTTTTTTATAAAAAAAAAAATGAGGAAATTTTGAATTTGTGTATTTTTGGTATTCACTTTAATTTTACTAATCCAAAAAGATAAAGGCCCATGGAGGCCAGTAAATACTCTCTTATCTATGTAACGTGAAATTTTAATGTTCACACCTGTCTGCGTGCCTCCTACACGGAGCCAGTGAGCGGCAGTCAGGTCGAATTCATTGCAAGATGCAGATTGCATGGTAGTGTGGACTGTTTAGAAGTGTAGCGACCATTACACATATATGGGGCATTGTTCCAAGGCCCATGTGAACCTCTGGGGATCTCAAAATTGATCTGGGCGACAGCCCCAGATCATCGTAAGGTGGGCCCGCCCTTGCAAAGAGGTCTCTCACCTTTGTAACCACCCATGGATTGATCCTGGGTATGGATCCTAGACTTCCCCATTATAGCATAAGACTAGAGACCAGAGTTCAATTCAATTCCTGGGGATATCGATGAATCTTGCCGTTGGATATGGGAAACAAGTAACCCATTCATCATCCAGGTGAATCAAATTTTAGAAAGTGAGGGTCTAATTGAACATCTCTGTTAATATTTAAAAACAAATGATTATCTTTAAAATAATACTAGCAAAATACACCCGCACTTAGCACCGGCAATATATTCAAGGAAATCTCGACTTTAAATTAGAGAAGTAAGGTCAAAGAGTCTATATCATCTAAGACCTCATATTCCCGTTCATTTGAATTCAAAAAATCAATTTGATTAAATGGAATCAATCACAATTAATTTAAGTGGTCAAAATCGAAATCATTTGCAAAACTGAAAGCAAAACCCATGCCTATAACGAGTAATATAATTCTTTATGTTAAAGTTATAAAGAAATTAAATAATGATCTTTTTTCTCTTAATTGTATTGAAGTTTTTTGCTCTTGGTTAAAATAACAACAAAAACTTAATAATTAGTTGATTTGGAACTATAATCTGAATAATTTTTGTTATTACATATAAAGAAATTATGAATGAGATTTTTTGTGAATTTTTTTTATAAGGAAAAGTGAGGTAATTGCTAAGATTTTTGTCAATCTCAAGTCAAAAATGGGTCCAAATCAAAATCGTAATTGAAAAGAAATTAATCAAAATGAAAATATATGAAGATTCAAGAGTCTTCTTAAATGTTATTAAGAAAAAATTAAACCTAAAAGAAACCAATATATTATCCGCAATTCCTAAAATTTATTTAACATATTAATGGTTCTAACATAGAAAAAAAAAATAAAAGAAAAAAGTTATTTATATACAAACATAAAGAAAAAAAGAAGAAAGAAAAAAAAAGGAGTAAACTATCATAACGCGATGAACCCTTGAATATAAAGGCTTCATTTTGATGAATGCAAATTCGTGGCAAACCTTTTGCATGGAAAGTGTGGCTCGATGCTATGTTCTTCCGATATCTGTGTTCCTTAGGAGCGATGATGCAAGATTGTGACCTGCTGCCCACCATTAATCAGGATCAAGCTATAGTCGTCTTCTCTTTTCCTATTTTCATATTAGGCTGTTCACATTTCCAAATGGCATATCCATAATTAGATAGATTTTAGGAGTTAGGGAGATGCCAGGAGTAAAAGATTGAGTGAAAGTTCAAGGATGCGAATTTGAGTTTGATTGGGGCCATTCCAACCCATCTTGTTAACCACATAATTACATAACTTATCAACTTACCATCTATGAGACCTAATTTGGGCCGGCTTTGTTGATTAGAGATAGAGTTTTCCTTTTTTTTTTTCTTTGGATTAGAGAAAGAGTTTGAATCTAAGAAACAGGGATAGGTGAATCGTGTAAGAGCTATACAGGAGAATCTCTACGCCGTATAAATTTTAGAGTATAAGGTAGCGTTTGGTTCGCTGGAATGGTTTTAGGCAGAAATGGAATGAAGAGTAGAATGAGCCTGGAATAGAATGAGGGAGGAATAGTTATTTCCATTCCAACATTTGGTAAGCTGAGGAATCAACCCAATAATAGAATTCTGGATTCTTATTTTTGCGTTAGGTACGCTGGAATAATGTCTGGAATGAAATAAAATTTTCATAAAACTGAAAAAAATACACTTGTATGAATTTGGACAAAATTTCACAGGGTTCTAAAGGGGGAATCCGCAAGAGACCTGGATTGCCTGGAAAAGCAGTAGGACCCTGAGTCGCAAATGACCCTGACGCCAAAATCTCGCCGATGAGATTGTTGTGTCGAAGATCCAACCCCACAGTCACTAGCAACTCCCCAAGCTTGCTCGGGATCTAGCCAGAGAGCTAATTGAAGGAGAGATTGAGCGTTCCAGACAATGATTTCAGCTTCTTGAGCTTCGCCGGGATGGACCCCTCAAACCCATTTGAAGAAAGGTCGAGCCGAACCAAACCACCCAGCTCTGGCCATATCTCGTCCATAATCTGGCTGGAAAATAGGTTTTGGGCCAGCAAGAGGCACTGGAGCTTGCAAGAATTGGAGAGAGAGTCCGGGAAGGGGCCGGACAGGGAGTTGCCGGAGAGGTCAAGGGAGGAGATTGGGGAGGCTACATAGATCCAAAGGGAGATTTCCGGAGAGGTTGTCGCAGTGGAGGAGGAGGCTATGGAGGGCGGAGGCATTGGAGAGAGAAGAGGGAATAGAGCCATAGAGGCGGTTTCTGTGGAGGTCAAGGCGGCGGAGGGAGGCGAGGGAGCCAAGCTCCAACGGGAGGTATGCCCGGATGTTGTCTTCGGCAACGGTGACCATGACGACTTGGGGGTTGGAGAGGCTGGAGATGGTGGCGTAGGAGACACCATACCAGTTACAGGGGGTGGTGTCATTTTCATTTCAGTCGGAGAAGGGCGCCGTCGGCCGAGAAGGTGATGGAGAAGAAGATGGGTCTGCTGCGGATTTCAGGGCAGGGAGGGAGAGACCATCTGGTGACAGAGAAGACTGAGAGGCGACGGCTTCATTGACTGAAAATGGAGATGAGGGCATTTTCATCTCAACTGAAAGCTAGGCAAGAATGGAATGGCCATTCATCTGTATCCCCAGTGGAATGACAATTCCTCTACATAAAGGAATGATGATTCCGGAGGTAATGGTCATTCTGACACTTTTTCGCAAACCAAAAGCGGTAATAATCATTCCATTGGAATGACCATTCCATTCCCACCTTCATTACAGCGAACCAAACGCTACCTAAGTGTTAGTTTGGTTTGAGGAGATAATTTAGGGGTTTGGAAATTTAAAAGGCTTAACTTATCTAGTGTCCTTCTCAAGTTAGAAGCTATAAAACACTGTTTATATTATATCCGGACTCCATTAAAAAATCCGACAAGGTCATAATGCATATTAATATAGAAATTTGAAAGAGAATCACAATAGGAACTTGTCTTTAAATTGGACTCTTTATATTATTTAAAATCAATTTAAATTTGGAAGCCAATTTCTCAATCAATTGCTCAATTGGAGTCACTTTTACAATCAATTGCGAAATCGGACTTTAATTTCAAAATCAGATCCTACACCTATAATATATAATAACTAGTAAGGAAGGCCCATGCTAATCCCAGGCCCTAAAATAAAATAATACTTAAACTAGAGAGCCCCTCTTCTCAGCTAACACTGAGGAGAGTGTCCGCTCATCACGTGCCAAGTCCATCGCTCTCCATCTGATGTCCAGTGCCTCAAGTGAAACTTGCTTGGAGCCCGCCTAAACACTTTTCATTTCCTCGCCTTCCTTTTGAGGACAAAATAAAAAACACAAGCGATTTGACATCAGGCTCTCTCTCTCTCTCTCTCTCTCTCTCTCTCTCTCTCTCTCTCTCTCTCCATTCTATCAGGCGCGATCGATCGTCTCTGGAGAGACGCTTCTCTCCTCAGGTGACTTTGCCCTTCCCCCATCGCTGGCTCTCTCCATTTCCAGCTTTAGCCCCAACTCTCCTCCTCTCTACATCTTGCGATCGACTTGGGCAACGAAGTCTTCATCCCGCGACTGGCACCCTCTCTCCCGCGACCAAAGACGAATGACCCCAATCATTGTCTCTCTCCTGCGATTGCAACATACAATCGTCCTCGTCTACCCAGCCTCAAACCCAATCTCCAGCCAGCGACCATCTCTTCAAGGTATACCTTTTCTTCCTTCCTTCTTTGTTTTTTTCTTTTTTTCTTTGTTTTCTTCTAGAACCCATTTAGCTTCTGTGATTTGTGGAGTTTTGCATGCTAATGATTCTGATTTAAGGGGAGGGTTTGGATGGCTTCTTATTCCAACACCCATTTTCTCTCCTCCATTCCAAGGCCCCATCCAAGCCCATTTTCTCTCTTACAGTCTGGCTAGGGCTTTTTTGTCCTCCTTGAGTGGGTTCTTTAAAGTAAAATAAGAAGGAGAAGAAATAGATGGCTTCGGACGCTTGGGTGTAAGTGGGTGAGGGTGTTCTTTCATTCTTTTCTTCTAGAAGGAAACAACCTCACATGTTGGCTGACAGAGGCCAAAGAATGGGCATTTTGGAGTGGTGAGGTTTTTCAATTTTATTTTTTAAATTGCTGATGTTTGAACTTTCAATTTTAACCCAATGAATAGAGGCTGCATTTGAATTTTGGTGTTGTCCAGCCATGGGACAAACAATCATTATATATGTTGCCGCTAATTCCTTCTCCTTCAGCTTATTTTCTTTATTTATCTACTCTGGGTTTTTCATGTCTTCATTGGGAAGATTGGAAATTATTCAATCAAATCTCATAATATGGTATTAGCAAGGATAGAAGAAACATAATCAGGAACCGACTTGGTCCTAACCAAGTTGAGTCAAATCAGGTCTTACTAGTGGACGACCTCAAATCTGATCTCTATAGTGTTCTTTTGCGTGTGACAAATATGGTTTTTGCGTGTTAAACTTTGGATGTTTTTTCAATGCATTAGGTAATTGTGGCATTCTCTAGTGTTGGAAAAGGTGTCGTTTTTGTTTTGGACTGATTTATCTTTGTGTATGTTCATAAACTTGTAGATTCCATGGATTGCAACAATTGGACAAAGAAGGCTGTTGGAATGGATTTTAATGTATCAGTTGTACTGTATCAGGTGTTTTGATGGACGATGAAGGCTAAATTGCATCAGTTGTATCATATTTGATGGACAAATTAAGAAGGCTGAATTGCATCATTTTGTTGGGTCATATGTTTAATTTGATGATGTCTCTTTTGTTGTACTGCAACTTGGAGGATGTATCTTTTGCAATCATAATTGTGCTGTAATTCACTACAACAAATTGCACTTTTGCTGGCACTAAATAAGCGCTAGTAAAAGTTCAGAAAACACCGGGAAAAACTATTACCGGCGATTTCCCTTGCGTCAGCAACCCTCCGAGAAAAGTATGCCAGCAATACTATTTCCCGGCGAAAAATATGTTGCGCCGGTAAAAAGAATACATTGCCGGCATTTTATTTTGCCGGTAAAAGAGGTTATATTCGCCGGGCAAAGACGTTTATTTTTTCAATAATAAATTTCGAAAAAACTTATGCCGGCGTTTTTTTACGCAGGGAAAAGAGGTTTATTTCTTCAAAAATAAATTTTCAAAAAACATTTGCCGGCGTTTTTTTGTGCCGGGAAAAGGTGTTTATTTTTCAATAGTAAATAGAGATAAATTTTTGCCGGCGTTTGTTTTTGCCGGGAAAAGAAGTTTATTTTTTTTAAAATAAATTTAGAAAAACTTTTGCAGGAGTTAATTTTGCGCTGGGAAAATATTTACAATTTACGAAAATTCTTCTTTAAAAATTTTTTGCCAGCGTTTTATCTCGCCCGGAATAATTGTTTTTTAAATATAATTTATTATTTATTTTATTTTTAATTTTCTTTTCTTGTATATACGTCAGTTCATTACAACTTCCAACCTGTGGCACATGAATAAATTGAAATTGCTAATTCCATTATCCAAGACCAAATCTACTACACCCAACATCCATTTCCAATCCAAAATCATCAAAAAATGAAACAAGAAAATTCATTCCACTTCATATTAATATTCAAACATCCTTTCAACATTGAAAGCACTTTACCATTACCATTACAAGATTAAAACAACTGGTAACATTCTACTCTGTACCAACATTCAAATGCCAGTGAAAATTTACATATTCATATATGATCATTTCCTTGTTGTCATTCCAACACCTGCACCATTGTTTTAAAAAACTTCATGCATCTCATTTTAACATACAACAATGTGTTACTCTGCATACTTGGCCTTCATGTGCATCCTAGCTGCATGGACTCTTTTAACAAAATTTGTTTTTCAATTTTCATTCAATCTGCAAAAAAGAAATAATAATAATTAAAAAAAAAGCAAAATTAACATATGATTAAGAATGTCATATGCACAACTTTTAGTGAAACTATATATAAACAAAGCAACTGAAATCAATTATGAAAACAGTGCAATTCTTCCCTAGAACAGAGAGATTCCATTAAATCAAGTCCATTGAAAAAATACATCACAGACTGAAATTAAAAGTCTTTGGAGGAATATAAGAGAAGGACCCAAGGTTTTGAGCAATAAACTTGGGTCTTGAATTTGAAAGTAATGGGCCAGCATTTCTGATTGAGATCATTGAAGATCTATCACATGATATATAAAGGGCCCATACATATATATATATATATATATATATATAGACATGTGTGTGTTTGATATGATAAACCGCAGTTTTATGGTGGTTCCCACTTTCTAGATGGCCATCACCTTTCCATTTGTTTGTCCGCTTGATTCTCGCTCAAAAGTTCAACTGTATTGTTTCGAGAGAGCCATTACCCGCCATTATAGCTAGACTGAGTCCAGATCCAGTGGTGTTTTACACGCTTCCCAAATGTATGTAACCCACCATGAGTCCTACCTACTATGATCTGAACCGCTGAATTTGAATGTCATCCCTTCAGTACTATATACATATTTCACTTGGGTAGGATTTGATCCACGGTAAGATTGAATACATGATTAATAACATGATAATCACAATAATATAATTATTAATTCTGTGTACTAATTACAGCACTAATTGTGTGATCAATCTTAATATGCAACCTATTCCTATTGAATTAAAATTTGAAGATATGCTGCTAGAGGGAATGACATTAAATGTTAACTAATCAAATACAGTACGTGGGCACCCGATATCAGCTATATTAATTAGAAGGGTGGCCCCTAGGTAGATGGGAATGAGAGTGGCCACTGGATGAACATCCTCTGTATCATTATCTTTAATGAGACCAATTATATCCAACCAGTTTACCCTCCCTATCTTTCTTTTTTTTCCTTATCTAAGAACCTATCATATTTCACTTATCTGCCCTTGCGCATGGGACCTGATGGATTGATAAATCGTGGTCCTGTGTGGAATGATAGATTGAAAAGTTATGCTGAGTTGGACTTGGAAAAGCAAGCTTAGCATATGTGGCAACTTCTCATTGGTAGACTCGTGTCTAAAGGTATCCCACAAGAAGCATAAGAGTTCTCATGTTAAATCAGGAGGAATTTTCTCGTTGGAGTGCACATCCGGACCAGCAAAAGGCAGTACATTAATACTGAATTTCATCAGGTTCTGCATGATGAACGGCACTTGTGTGCAGGAGAAAATCAACCCTCAAACTATAATAAGAATGATTTTTAGAATCACCTGTAAATTTTCTTTTTCGGGTTTGAGCCATCCAAAGCAAAAACTCACTCATTGAGTCTAGCTAAGTTGCTCAAGTATTCGGCCAGACTCCCTGTTTTACTCAGCTCACAACTCATTTTCCTTCTAAGTCGGATTCAAGTTTGCAAGTTCTTAAACTATTATCTAAAAAAAAAAATTCATTAGGCACTATTTCTTTAGTAAAATTTCTGTCAGGAATTCATTATGTTTAGGAATTTCTGGACATGATGTGACATATTGTCCCCTGCAATTTCTGAATTCCATACTTCGTCACTAGCATTTCTGGATTTCAGCCACATAAAAGGTTTCTTTTGACCTCTGGAAATTCATAAATTTCACTCCCTTTGCATTTTGGTGGAATTCCTGGATGCTCAATCCTAAATGAGCATTCAGGAATTCCACTATATTTGGGAATTCAGAAATTCTTCAAACAGGAATTCTTGTTATTATTGTAAACCTTATGGGCTGGGCTCGTTAAAGTTTGCGTTTTGAAGGGGTTCTAGTTGATCCCCTTAACTCAAGTTGGGTAAGGTCGGGTTTGAGTCAACTGGCTTCTCGAATCTAAGAATGGGCTCAATCTAAATGTGATCTATTCATTTTGGTTGAATCTGACTTGTTTATTAGAAGCTGCTCTGGGGTTCATGAAAAACAATCCAATTAATTGATTGTGTTTGTAGATGTTAGTTTTGCTGATCGAGGATTGGGTAGCTGTGATTACTTGGTAGGGTTGGGATTAGGGTTTTTTTGAGAGCTGAGTTTCATAGAAGGCCTCAAATGGTTATGGATCCAGGCTTTAAAGAAGTCTCTGCGATCATGAGCGCATAAATCAATTTCGAAGATTATTATCTTGACAATGGATTCAGACAAGAAGAGCTTGCTTAGGTCAACGTGATTTGCGATCTCTTGACTTTGTTCTCCTTCATTTCATTTCCACTTTTTATAACCTTTTTCCTTTGAATTTTGTTTCACTCTATCCCTCTCTTACATTTTCATGTTCTTCACACAGGCCTTGTTCATTTGTCCGTGCAAGTGAGCGAGGTGCGTTCGTTCCACTTGCATTACATTGCTCCTCACACAGTGACTATTGAGAATGGCTGGTGAGACTCGTCATGATGGTACAGGCCCCTTGTGGGGGGGTTGATCAAGATGATGGAAGAGCAAGCTAACGGGCGGTGACCCAACCTTGGTCTAGGTCCTCCCTCTTCTATAAAAGTGAGATATTCCTTGGGGCTCATCTCATACTACCAAAGTAAGTATATTTATACCCAAAGAATGTTTTACTTCTAAGCAATATGGAAAGCATGGTCATCACTTCCTTTTGTTTACATGTGTTCAAGTAGTGATGTTTAGGAGGCAATTTCTCATTCAATCCTTAATGGATTAGAGCAGTCCAATACATGTCCTTAATATATTTATGTAGTAGATTACATTCCTATATATTCCCACCTAAAAGGATAAGCAGGTCCTACTTTTATTTTGACTCAAAGTTGACCAAAATAATGGTGCTCTTAACCATTTTTCCAGCAAAAACATCTTATGCTGATGGAGCCTTGCAAGAATGTCGCTGTTCACTGGTTTATCTTGCTTGCAACTGGTAAATTGGCAAGCAACATTATTGATCTGGACTCCATTAATGTCTACAACCAGTTCATCCAGAAGGCCACAAGTGTGTCGTCCCCCAAAGACTGCTATGCTGCTGCTAAGTTTGTAGACAAATAGAACGAAGCAGACCTGATGCAGATGATGTTCTTAGATGGTTGTTTCATCTTGCATTTCATTCACCTTCTTGTTACAGGGTCCGATGATCTGATGAAGAGTAGCCATTATCTTGATCAATCACGTATTGTAAGGGACATGTTCTTACTTGAGAATCAATTCCCATATTCAATTCTCAATGCTTTGATGAGCTTACTACCCGAACAAAAAAAAACCAGAGTGTTGGATAATCGAGTTCATCTTGACGGGTCTTTTTCCCTCAACATGAATTGAACTTCTCTGAAATCGGTTGCTTGAGGGTGCTGGTTGTGATCTTTGAGTGTCTTTTTTTGCCTATACGGGAATATTTTTTATCTGCTGTCTGGAAGAATCTATTTGGAGACGACGAGCCCCTTCACCCGCTCGACATTCTTCGAGCAGTGCTTATCGGCATGGGCCCTAGTCCTGACTCTTCCCATGGAAGTGGTTATTGGTATTACATCGTCCCATCAGGGAGCACAAAGCAACAGGCATACATGTGACGAGAAGCAAAACTAGGACATTGAGAGATGTTCAATTCCAAAAGGGCATTCTTAATAGCCATCTTGAGATTCCTCAGATAATAGTCGACGATTCGACCAAGACTCACCTTACCAACCTAGTTGCCTACGAAATGTGCTCCGATGGTCCAAAAGACCGCATGGTCACCTCTTATGTTTGCTTCTTGCATTCCCTAATTTATAATGCTGATGATGCAGAGGAGCTTCAATCCAAGAACATACTGCTTAACCGCCTCGGCAGCAACAAGAACGTTGCCATCCTCTTCAAGGAGTTGGCCACCAACTTATCCCCTCACTACAATGCCTACAGCCTTGTCATCAATGGTATCAAAGACCACTTTAAGAGACATTTCAACGATGAAAGGGTGCAGATTGGTAAATGGATTGGTCAGTTCATACGCACCTACTTCTCTAGCCCATGGACTTTAATATCTTTAATTGCCGCAGCTTTCATCATAGTATTAACTCTGTTGCAGACCATTTACACCATGTGGGGTTTCTACAAACCCTATTAGGTTCTCAAATGTCCTATGGTTTGGCTTCATGTTTTCGTCTGAATGCTCTGGCTTGTGTTTGAGTTAATAATAGTGATTAATGTATTTGGCTCTCTGCTGAATAAGGAAATGATGGGTTTGATTCTTGTACTGTATGAGGGAGTACTCCTTGTAGAGATGTTGGAATTGTATCTTCGGTCGATGGCCTCTCTTAATTCTAATGTTGATGGTTTGCATGTTTTCTTTGTTTGTTTGTTTATATTTTTAGAAGGTTTATATGTTTTCATTGGTTGTTATGTTTGTCAAGAGCGCTGGGGACTTGAAATTGGAGGTGATTGCTTTGCTCTATACCATTTTGGAGGGCCTTTAGGACCTCTGCTCCCAAAGTCTGGGTTTTATCTTTCTTACTCAATGTACTTTTAAGATTTTAAGTTCCAACAACAATACTTTTAGCATTATTCACCCCAATTAGTCAATAATCTGAACTATTCTCAATGGTGGATTGAATTTCATGAAAACTTTAACTTCAGAAACCTAAGTCCTGTAAAACAATGATTGTGATTATATGAAAATCATTTCCATGGTAAGATCCTTCCTTCCATGATTGGCATGCATTAAGCAGTTCCACAGGGGGCTTAAGAGGTGCTATCTTATACCTAAAAAATTGTTGGGAAGTTCCACATCCCACATCTCTTAAGTAATAGTGACATGTTTTAATATACATGTATGGGCCTTCCACCTATTAGCTTAAGCTTTTGAATTGGTATATGATTTTTTTAGTGTTGGGAAGTCTTATATCCCATATCGGCCTAAGTGACGCGTAGGTGTGCAAGAGAAAATCACCCCTTACACAAGTCCTTTGAGATTCAACTTTAATTTTCCTTTTCCGGCTAGGTCCATCCAAAGCATGATTCAACAATTCACTGAGTCTAGCGAAGTCACTCAAGTATTCGGCTAGACTCCCCATGCTATTCTCGTATATCTTCTGACTCGAGTCAAGTTAGCAAGTGCTTCAACTATGATCCAAACAATCCCATTAGATTGAGATGTTATTAGGATCATGTAAGGCTTTTGGGCTCAACCTATTAAAGATAAGGTTTTTCAAGGAGTCCTGGTTGGCCCCTCAACTCCAAGTTGTGTTTCTGGTTAGGTCAATTTGAGTTAGTTGACTTCTCAAATACGATAATGGGATCAACCTAAATCCAATCTATTCATTAATTGGGTGAAAAATGTAAACATTGGAAATAAAAAGTGCCAAGCAAATCCATACACATCTGGTACCGGCCGACATCCTAGGCCACAAAGTCCTGACATTTCTTCTATGGTGTACACAT
The DNA here is from genome assembly GCA_029852735.1 of Persea americana. Lineage (NCBI taxonomy): Eukaryota > Viridiplantae > Streptophyta > Magnoliopsida > Laurales > Lauraceae > Persea > Persea americana. Next base: position 93,166,482 of record CM056810.1, read on the forward strand.
CTGGGCCCCACGTGAGTGTTGGAAGCTATTTATGTTGGTTTTAAATATGAAGCTAAGTAAGATTTGGTGACATCCCATATATGGGAAGGGCTGTCAAACTTTCAATAGTGCCCCCCACTATGGAGACCACTTCTTCCAGTCATGGATTATTTTAGCTGGACACCAATTTTCTTGAGTTTGTGCCATGGCGGACCCATGATTTTTATTTGAAGCGGGCTTGAAAAATAATCTTTTTTTTATTCAAAATGATAATCTGAAAGATGAGCTTTAGTGACTACCAAACTAATACGTATCACCTGAATTTTAAGCGCTATTAGAAAAGTTATAATAATTTTTTTTATAACACAATATGAGATAAAGAGCCAACACTATATCAAGTTCTCCACTCTCGTCCCTCCGTCCTTCTAAAACAAAGCTCTCCTTTTGAAATGAATGGATCCAAGACAACCATTGGCCCGCTCTTCTTTGCCATTGTATATAACTAAATAAAAATAAAGAAAATAGCCAAAAGAAAGGTGTTAATCAATTGGGTCGAACTATAGTCCCAAGTACTAAAGTACCTAAATAAATAAAATTAGATTTGTGTCCAATATTCAAACCCATTTTAACTTAAGTCGCTTTATATTAATAAAAATAAAGTTTGTGTTTGAATCTAAATAGGCTTCGATTTGAGTTAAAAATCAGGCTTGAGAATGATGCTAGGTTGACCCTATGAGCTGAATCACATTCCATTGTAAGCTTAGAAATTGAGAAGCAAAGTCGTGTTGAAAACAAAAATTTCACTCTTCACTCATCTAGGTTTGATTAGTGGGGCTTCTATTTTCCAAATGTGTCAAAAGTTAATCTAATATAAATGAGCATGGTATGGTAACTATATCCTGCCTAATGGATCTATTTGCACTATTTTGATAAGTGCAATATGATTATCACATATTGTGGATTTTGAGTGATTTGTGAGAAACATATATAAAACAAGATCCAACCAATAAATCTGCGGGTCACGATTTTATGATCCAAATCATTAACATTCTCAAACTCATGATAATTATTAATAGGTTCAATTTCATATCTTTTACATTTTAATAGATTTTGAGAATTTTATTAAATACATCCAAATAATCCAAATACATTTAAGCTGCTTAACGTACTTCAATCATTTGAAAAGTGAAAATGACCATTTTGAGAAAGATGAAAATGTGTTGAATGATCCCAAATTCTGAATTTAAAAGAAGAAAGGAAAAAAAAATAATACTTTGGTTAGATCTTATAGTGAATAAGAGAGAAGTTGAGAGAGATCTTTTGCAGATATCAAAGTGAGCTACCCAGTTTGCTCTCATCTGCAATTGTTTGTTTTCTTCTGTAGAAAATCATTTGAAAAAGTTTTTTTCGTGTTGAAAATCATTGCACCGACCGGTGGAAATTGAGCGGCAAAGATAATCTGAGTGATTCTCCTCATGTTATTCAAATGTGCCCCCAAAGACCCCATTTCAGTATGGTGACAGGAGATAGCTAGACCCCATATCAGTATGGTGACAAGAGATAGTGTTAGGCAAAATATGAAAATGCAAGGACAAAAATGTTAGACATTAAGAAATATCTTGATGTTGAGAAGATAAAAATAATCTAACAAAAGATAAGCAAATTGGCAATCAGTATACAAAAGCAAAAAAACTGAACGAATAAGGGTACCTACCTAGGGAGGGGTTTTCAAGAACAAAAATAAAAATAGAAAGTGGTGGCGACGCCGCCATGAGGAATACCGACCTAGAGAGGGATGATGACGGCCCGCCAATAACAGATACAGAGTGTGATTTGAGTGTCTTGGAGCCCTACTACACTAAAAGCATGTAATAACTATGACAAGAGACCCTCAATCATATGAGCCCATAACTCCCATCTTAGCTATTACATTGGAATCGTGTAACACATGGTGGGATCTTCATAGTGGGGCTGACGTAAAGATGTTCTGGACCATTCGAGATGAGCCTCATTCCCTCTAGGGATAAATTCTCAAATTTTACTTTATTAACAGGGGTCCCTCCATCCGATTGAGCACCTAATAAAATGGTGTTAACAATGCATCATGAGCAATGCAACGTTAGTGTCCATCATGTTTTCACTCTTAAGGACCCACTCCTATTAAAGTGATACATATGATATGCCGGTAAAGAGGATGAGATTTATCTGGAACGGTTGAGATTATCTCTACGCGGGTTCAATTGTTGTGCGCGTGCTTGCGGAAGTGCAAATACATGCGATCGATCAAACATGCCATACAAGAGATATTAGTGGATTTTACTTGATTAAGCAAAATCACTTAGGTCTACATTAAGAGAACAATATTTCATATCTTGACTCTCTTCAGAGTTTAGGGTTTCAGAGCACATCATATAAATATATATATATATATATATATTCTTAGCCCCTAAGAAAGTCTTGATACAATGACAAAAATACTCTTGACCATGAACTCGATCATTAGCTAACCCAATAAACCACTCCGATAAACTCGGAATACAAGACTTAAATCCTACAATCTCCATCTTTATTTGAATTTCGTATAACTCAAGCCACCAGAAAATAACCGTTAATGTCTTTCCTAATGTTGAACCGGCCATGCAAGACATAACCTGACACCCATTGTAGAGTTAGTGTTACGTGCTGCACGCACGTTCCAGCATAACAGCTGCCACAGACTCATATGAATCCAAAACCTGATTGACACTATCCCTCATTTTTTAAGCTGACATACACCTGCTTGTAGGTCCATATTTACAACCATCATAAATTGCGGATTTGTACGGGCCATTTGGCAATGCCAAATATTGGTGCCATGAACAATTCAGTTTTCCCTCTCCTCCAATTAATGGAGGAGAAATTACAGGTGATAATGAAAGTTACTCTGACATCAGAAGTCATACTCGGCTATAATAGAAAAGCAGTGGTAGAAGGGAAGCCGGGTGGCCAAAATCTGGGACTACACTTCCTGATGGACTGATCAATCTGACCCAAACAGAGCTTGGTATTTCAGGGTATCTGTTGGCCCTTCTTATTTTCAGTGATTGGGTTCAAGTTGACACTTCTGAATTCTGACCTGATCAATGAATAGATCACGTTTAGCTTGAGTCCATTCTTGTTTTCGAGGCTCCAGCTTACTCAAGCCCGACCTAACCTGAACCAAAACACCTTTAAAAAATCTGTAGTTGAATAGGCCTCGTCCAAAAATCCTACATGATCCCTACTACCCAATCTAACTGGCATGTTTGGATCATAGATTAAGATCTTGCAATCTTAACTCAGACTTAGAATGACAATGAGTTCTTTTTGAGCCATTCAATGGCCCTATCCGGGAAATAAACAAGTGCCGTTGATTCTCAAATTACTTACTGTTTAATATGGCACCTCTTAAGCCTCCCGTGGGATTCACTTGAATGCATGTCAATTGTAGAACGATAGTTTGGGTGAACATGTCTCACTCGGGATATGATTTTGGGCAAAAACAATGTCAATCATATCATCACAACAATCGACTTAGAAGCCTTAAGGTTAAAGGTTTTATTAAGTTTTTATTTTTTATGAAATTCAATCCAACAACGAGTATAGTTCATATTTTTGTCAAATTAGGGCGAGTAATGTTTGGAAATTCATTGTCACAATGTAGAATTTGATAGAGACAGATAATCTTAAACTATCAAGTTATTAACAAGAAAGATATACTCAAATTATGAAAACCGAACTACGTCCAAATTCAATCATCTCCAATTTCAAATCCGTACCTCTCATGACCAGCATGACAACAAGAAAACACATGACCATAATCATCATTAAAGAGATACAAATTACAATAACAGTCTGATCAAGCCATAAACTTGAAGTCGAAGATACAATACCAGTTTGATCACGGCATGAACCTAGTCCACATTGAGCTGGATAGTGGGGCTTTACGTGTAGGCCTATGGTTTCTCTGTGTTCCAAATTTTATGGCTTGATTGCTGAGTTCGTCCGGCATGGCCCTTAAAGGCCCAACACGGCTCAACATATGAACAAAGTGGGGTGTATATATATATATATATATATACATATATATATATACATATACATGCATATATACACTGTAAATGGGCTTGGCCTGGACCTAACTTTACGCCCATTGGCTAGGACTTACCGGACCTCTCACAAATTTTTTACTTCTTTTCTGGGTAAAAAATGGACCTCTCCCATGAAAACTCCTAGAACCCCCCAAAATTGAAGGTTCCCCAATGGAAGAAGAGAAAAAGGGCACGCCATGGATATAAATCAAGTCTTCAGGGTAACAAGAACCCACATTTTGTCTTCTTTGGATGAACATGATCACTGAAGAGTCCCCTCTAAAAACTCATTTTCACAGGTACTTTATTCCTTGCTCTTATAAGTAGATAAATATTAAACTTGTGGTCATGTGGACCACTTATGTGATGACCACTTACGTCATAAACTGACCTAAGTGGTCACATGGCCAATCAAATATCAAAGTCACTTTCTATAAATATCAAACTCATTATCCAACAAAAATCGTCACCAGCAAAAAAGCCCTTTCCATTATTAGATTTGTTCCTCTGTTCCCAATAAAAATCTCCACCAGAAAAAATCACTATCCCCATCCATTATTACATTTGTTCCTTTGTTCCCAATAAAAATCTCCACCAGCAAAAATCCCTTGTCACTATCCCCATCCACTGTTACCTTTGTTGTCCTCCATTATACTTCCGCTTTCTGTCTTTTGCATTGAATTTTCTTTCCCTGAATGCTTTTCTCTCCCAGTGTTCCTTTATATTATTCACGCAAGCAAGCAGAGGCGGACCTATAATTTTTATTGATCGAGGGGGCCTTGAAAAATAATCTTTTTTATTCAAAACGATTCCCTGAAAGATGAGCTTTAGTGACTCCCAAACTGATACGTATCACTTGAATTTTAAGCACTATAAAAAAAGTTATAATAAATTTTTTATAACACCATGTGAGATAAAGAACCAACACTATCCTTCCTCTGTCCTTCTAAAATAAAGCTTTCCTTTTGAAATGAATGGATCCAAGACAACCAGTGACCTGCTCTTCTTAACTATTGTATATAACTAAATAAAAATAAAGAAAATAGCCAAAAGAAAGGTGTTAATCAATTGGGTTGAACTATAGCCCCAAGTACTAAATACCTAAATAACTAAAATAAGATTTGTGTCCAATATTCAAATCCATTTTAACTCAAATTGTATTATATTAATAAAAATAGTGTTTGCGTCTGAATCTAAATAGGCTACTATTTGAGTTAAAAATGAGGGTTGAAAATGATTGCCGAATTCACGCGCAGTCATTTCACCAGTCCGTGGACGGTGATGGCTTTAATGGCTGCAATTTTTGTTATACTATTAACTGTGGCTCAGACCTACTACTCCGTCGCGAGTTACTACAATCCCAAGTAGTTTCTCACTCTCACATCTCCCATGGCTTGGATTTATGTTTTTGTGAGCGATTTGTTTTGTGTGTTTGGTTAGAGTGGTTTATGTAGCCACTCTGTTCAGTAAGGAAATCTTGGGTAATTTGATTGATTTGTGTACATGGGAAATAAGGATTGCTGGATTCGCCAACTCTTTGTATTGATGTTGCTAATTATTATATTCAACTTTCAGTTGATGGCCTCTGTATTCTTTGATGATGAGTTTATATGTTTCTGGGGGTTTTCTCTGTTGGTCATGGGAGTTAAAAACTTGAAATTGCCAATTAGATTATAGAATTATAATGGCCAACAAGGAGATATGCTTGGTCTGGATTGCTTCCCATTTTCACAACTTTACACAAACAAAGCCTTTAAAAAATTAAGGTTGTTTGACAACCCTACTGGTCAAGTGAAGACAAGTCCCCATTTCTAAAAATGAAGTCATATCAAAAGTACTTTAATTCAAAAATTTTACTATTTAAAAAAAAGTACAAAAATGACCTCCTTTCTCCACTAATATATATATATATATATATAAACTCATCATTTCTATACAAAAGGTCAAAAAGATTCCATACCAAGCATTAAAAATAAAATACAATCATAACTCACTTATAGTTTATTCTTTTTTCAAAATAATATTTACTTCATTCTACTCTATTAGTAAGTTTCCCAAACAACGATGTAGGAAGGAAGTTAAAGTAACGCCAAATCAAGCTACAACGTATAAAAAAATTAAAAGGGATGCTGTTTATATAGCGGTTCTTAGACCTAGCATTCATATATAAACGGTTGAAGTTTGAGTATTTTCTATTGAAGTGTTCATGCGATATTCACGATATTCTTTACGAGTAAAAGACCAAAGTCTCATTATGCATTTTCAAAGTTTCGTTCTTTACTAAGAGGGAAAAAGATTGTTGAGGGGCAAACAACAAAAAAAGAAAAGTCGAGGAGAGGCAAAAGTATATGATCAAAATGTATTTATCCATATATTTCTCCTTATTTAAAGGGAATGAATAAGTTGAGAGAGGCCCTATATAGCTCCGTTTCTGATGGGATCTTCATGGTGGGGTTGATATAGGAAAAAGAATAGTTGGGGAGGGGAAAAAGTATATTTATCCATATATTTCTCCTTATTTAAAGGGAAGGAATAAGTTGAGAGAGGCCCTATATAGCTACGTCTTTGGTGGGATCTTCATGGTTGGTTGATATAGAGATAATCTAAACCACTCACAATGAGTCTCACTTCTACTAAGGATAAATTCTCAAATTTTACTCTAGTAGAAGTGGGTCCTGCCATCTAATTGAGCACCTAATGAAAACATGATTAACAATACATCATCAGCAATGCGACCTTAGTGTCCAATCATATTTTCAGTTATGTGTTCAATCGTAATGCCCACTCTTATTAAAATAAAACATAAGGATATGTTAGCAAAGGAGATGAGATTTATTGTCAACTGTTAATGGAATTATCTACGTGGGCCCTATAATAGAGTTTTTTCTTTTTCTTTCTCTTTCTTGATATGAACCAATGATAGAGTTGGCGACATGTGGTTCACGCTCTGGTGTAACAGCTGCGACAGTGGATCCGGAGTCATACTACACCAAAAGCTGGCTGTGTTTACCAAAAGCTGATTGATACTCTACCTCAATCTTGAAGCTGACACATACGTGCTCGGAGGCCTATATTTACAACCATTATAAATTGCTGCCCCACCCTGCTCTCAGTTTCACGTTCCAGGTGGGAAGGTTATCCCACACTGTAGTACCACCATCCCACTCTAGTGAGAGCAAAAGAAAAATAAATTAACTGTCATAATTTTTCTTTCGCCCAAAAAATTAAAGCCTCCGCAATAATAATTAGTATGACATCTCACTAAAGTTATCTTTTTACATTCCAAGAAAGCATTAAACCAACCGTTGTCCTTCTTTTTCTCTACACATTGCACAGTGTCTCTTTCTTCCCTGCCACTTCACGAGTGAGGTCTTTTAAATGAATGTTTTTCCACCGATGCTTTTCCATCTCAGGTACTGTTAACTCTCTCACCTTCTTTATCACTCTCATAGATTGCCTTTTTCCGTAACTACTTTTTTTTTTATTTCTAAAGCAATCTTCTTTATTTAATAATATATGTGAATATATTTCAAGAGGGATATTCATGTGCATCATTGATAAGGGAGAAACTTAATGGGGCCCACCTAGGGACCCACTGATCATGGGACTTGTGGGGGATGGAAAGAGCTATCTTAGAAGAGCCCATATATCAAGTTTGGGGTCAATCCCCATGCCTTTAACCCCTTCATCCGTGGCCCATAAGTTTAATAACTTTATGTTAAAGTAAAAAATTTAACCCTCGATCAAACGGTTCAATCCATTTGGATAGGTGAAAATTCAGTGGATCTAGTGTACTTAAGAGGGTCCCATGTTTGTAGATGGTTCCGATAGTTCAGATGTATCTAGTGTACTTAAGAGGGTCCCATGTTTGTAGACGGTTTAACCCTACTATGTTGTCCCTCACCATGTCATGGTGAGGAATGAATGTGCAAGAAAAATTTTCATGTTTTAATAATATATGTGGGTATTTTCTATAATATATGTTTATCATAACTTACTAACTCAAATATGATATGTTTTTTTTTTCTCATATTGAAAAGTTGCATCAAATTTGAAACTAGTCTACATCAACAATCTTTGTGGCCAACAATGATAAAGAATTAAAATCATGTTTTATGCTTTTAAGATTATATTAATTTCAAGCTCGTACTGTATAAAATATCATGTTTTATTGTTTTATGCTTTTAAGATTTTTTTAATTTCAAGCTCGTACGGTATAAAATATCATTCCGGCCGAAACGGTTTGAAATTAATAAGTTAGCTTAGGCATCTTCCTTTATAATTTCCCACGCTCTCCATAAAAAACTCACAATTCTCACGCCACATGGAGCTCAAATCCTCTGAGTGTCTCAGTGAGGCTCCCTTGGTTGGCACACCTATTGAAAATCGCAACTAATTGTATGTTTAAACATATTGTGGAGTCAATCTTATCTGTGAAAATTTTGAAAACATCCCTATAAAACTTGGAGACACCCCTGTAAAACGATTATTTGTATAGTTTGTTGGACATGACCCTAGTCTCTTTATAAGCGGCAGAGGGCCAACAGGGACGGGTGTATATATTTTGCAAGTGGAATTCGCCGGGGCGTAACTTTCAGGCCCATTGGATTGAACTCAGCCCTACCTGTTTCCCGATCCCATGAGCACCCCTACAATCCACAAAATTGAAGGCTCCCACATAGAAGAAGACAATAAGCCGGTCAAAGATGAAAATCTAGTAGTCTTCACGAGTGCACATAAAGCACTTGCCAAGTGAAGCCTAGACTACTTCACGTAATTCGCTATGCCTTTTCAGAAATTTATCCTCTCTTCCTTTTGATGCCCTGCTCTCTGCATATAAATATCAAAATCACCCTTTGTCATATATATACATGATTTCTCTCTCCCGCACAACTGTCTCTCGAACATTACGTAAAAACCATTTATCGCTAGGGACATCTTGTTAGTTGGGAATCAAATCCCATATTTAATTCTGAAAACTTTGATGAGCCTATTTCCTAATCAAATCATTCGTGAGTATATGGTAATTGAGTTCATCTCTAAAAGTTTTCATCCCTGCCCCCTGCCTGCGTATGTAGTCCACTTCCACATTGGCTTTAAGCGGCGGGGGATGTCTAAGGAGTGGTTTTCATACTCCGAAACAACATGGCATATATTTTATGGTTGCTCGGACTCGGCATTTGATAAAGGCCGCAAGGCCCTTCTCCTCCTCTACCTTCTTCGATTCACACTTGTCGACCGAGGGTGCCAATCCCTCTTCTGTGTATCAACTGTCTGTCTATGCAGATGGCACAATCCTGAGAATAGCTTTCCAAAGAAACAGAAGATTTTACTCCAAAACAACGCCACCACCAGAACAAACCCCCACCCACTCACCACCCCCCCCCCCCCTCCCCCCCCGGAAACCTCTCTTCTGAAGAGCCCACACTCGGGAAAATTACTCAACTAAAACCTCCTTCCAAGATTGCATAATCTAATGGAGTTACTTCTAATTATATCCTAACAAATCTAATTCACTATAGGGCTCGTTTGGGAATTTACTATTTTAGTAAAATTAACTTAAAACCTCCATTTGGATCACATCAAAAGTATGCATCTCAAAAATTCCCTCATTTTTCAAAAAAAAAAAAAAAAGAAAAAAAAATGACAAAAAAAATCTACTTTTTACATGAAAAGTCAAAACTATTCCCTATTATTCCACTAAAGACAAAATACAATTATAACGCTTTTATATTTTATTCACTCTTGATTTGATACTTTACTTTTATTTTACTAAACAATTATCAAACACTCTTAAGAGAGGGCCAAAACAAAGGTGAAAACAAAAATGGGAAGATGAAGTCATTAAATTGGACAATGAGTTTGATTGGAGTTTAGGCCCCACTTTCACTCCGGACTCATTTTATGGTATGCAGGCCTCGTCAAAGGAAATGGACTTCACCCTAAGATGACTTGGATAGTCCGCATGCGTCAAACGTATTAGCTGAACTGAGGCGTATCCTCTATTGCGGTTCCTACATGCTTCCTGTGTGACAGGTCTGCGCATCCTCTGTTGCGGTTCCTACATGCTTCATGTGTGATAGGTCTCCAAATCTACACCGTGAAGCCCACCGGACCGTCTAAGATAAATGCCATCCCTTCATGTGATACAATTTGAAATTTCAGTTATGCGGAAGTGAGTCTAACTATAAAGTTGATCCTATGATCGAAAACTTGGACCGGCACTAATGTCACATTGTTGCCGACATGACATTAATCCCATTTTAGTACTGCACTTAATTGGTCAGTGGTACCCACACCTATTGAACTGAATGTTGAGGATTTATCAAAGGAGGGATCACATTCATCTTGGATATCATATTATCATCGTAGCCCCTGTGGTGGAGTTTTGGAGACTTGCTACACTAAAAGCATGTAATAACTACGACAAGGGACCCTGACTCATATGAGTCTAGATCACCTTTCTCAGTTATTACATGGGAATCGTGTAACACATGGTGTGATCTTTATGGTTGGGGCCGACAGAGAGATAATCTTGCCCGTTCAAGACGAGTCCCATTGCCTCCGGGGATAAACTCTCAAATTTTACTTTAACAACAATGGACCCACCAATCAATTGAGCACCTAATGAAAATGTGATCAACAACACATAATCAGCAACGCGACGTTACCTAATCATGTTTTCAATTATTTGTTCAATCTTAAGGGACCCGCTCCAATTAAAGTGTAATATGATGATATGTCAGCAAAGGGGATAAAATTTATCCTGAACGGTGAGAATTACCTCTACATAGGCCCCATAATAGAGTTGGTGTCATGTGTTACACCTTCCAGCATAACAGCTACCAGAGGGCATCCGGACTCTGTACGAATCCAATACCTGACTGATACTCTTCATCATTTTTTAAGCTAAAATATACCTGCTGGTAGGTCCGGTGGCCAAAATCTGAGACGACATTTTCTGATATACCGACCAAACTGACCCAAACAGAGCTTTGCTTGTTTGGATCATAGATTAAGATCTTGAAATCTTAACTCGACTTAGAAGGACAATGAGTTCTTTTTAAGCCATGCGATGGCCCTAGCCAGGAAAAAAACAAGTGCTCTTGATGCACAAAGTACCCCTTGTTTAAGATGGCACCTCTTAAGCCTCTTGCGAGACTCACTTAGATGCATGTCAGTTGTAAAAGGATAGTTTGGGCGAACAGGCCATCTCATTCTAGAAATGATTTTGGGCAAAAATCCTGCCAACCATATCATCACAACAATTGATTTAGGGGCCTTAAAAGTCAAAGGGTTTATTAAGTTTTATTTATTTTTATTAAATTCAATCCAACAGTGAGTATAGTCCATATTCTTGTCAAATTAGGGCGAGTAATATTGTTTGGAAATTCATTGTTGCAATGTAGAATATGATACGGACAGACAAACTTGGATCTAGTTATTAGTAATTAAGACAGATATACCAAAATTATGACAACCCAACTACGTCCACCTCCAATTTCAAATCCCCCTACCTCTCATGACCAACATGACAAGCAGCAAAAACATAGAGATCATCATCATCATTAAAGAGATATTTAAGAGAAGCCATAAACTCGAAGTCGAACATACAGTACAAGTCTGATCACAGTATGAGGCTAGTCCACATTGAGCTGGATAGTGGGTTTCTATTTGTAGGCCTATGGTTTGGCTTGATTGCAGATTTCGTCGGGCATGGCCCTTAAAGGCCCAACACGGCTCAACATATGTACAAAGTGGGGTGTATATATTACTGTAAATGGGCTTGGCCTGGACCTAACCCTTAGGCCCATTGGCTTGGACTTACCGGAACTCTCCCAATTTTTTTCTTCTTTTCTGGGTGAAAAACGGACCTCTACCATGAACACCCCTAGAACACCACAAAATTGAAGGCTTCCCCATGACAGAAGGGAAAACGCGGGCTATATACGGATGAAAATCTAGTCTTCATCAGGGTAACAGGAAGCAACATTTTTGTCTTCTTTCGATAAACATAATTCACGAGTTCCCTCTAAAAACTCATTTTCACATCTACTTTAATCCTTGCTCTCCATAGATAAAAATTAAACGTGTGTTCATGTGGACCACTTACATCATACAATGACTTAAGTGGTGCACATGACCACACATCTAATAAAACATCAAAGTCATTTCCAATAAATATCAAATTCATTTTTCAATAAATATCTCCACCAGCAAAAATCCCTCGTTAATTACTATCTCCCTTAGTTAAATATTAAACATGTGTTCATGTGGCCCACTTACGTCGTGATCACTTACGTCATATATTGACGCACGTGGTCCAGATGCATGACCACACATCCAATAAAATATCAGAGTCACTACCAGTAAGTATCAAATTCATTATCCAAAAAATATTGTCACCTGCAAATTAAAAGCCCTTCTCATTATCCCCTTCCACTATTGCCTTCGTCAAATTAAAATACCAAAGTCACTCGTTCTTCATTAAAATGAGATGGCTCGGCAGATCCAAAAGTCAACTCTGAGAGTTATTGGCAAATCGCATTAGACCAAGACATCTCAACCATACATGTGTCCACTTGTGATGGCATCACTACCACAAAATATATATGAAATTCCGTACCAGATAATTACAACCGTTCGAAACTGCCAAATATCCTAAGTCGTTATATTCTCTGTCGATTCCAAATAATTGATGTGGTGTGTCCTACTCAGATGAAAAACCATGATCGACGGATGAGAATTTGCATTTGCAACGTGGATCCATGGCTATAGAAATGATGACTGGGATTGGCCGCATGGGTTAAGCCTATTAACTGAATTGAGGCCGTATCTTTCTCTGCAGCTCTTCGCACTTCCGGTGTGAGAGCAAGCCTAAACCTACACCGTAAGCCCATCTAATGATAATCAGGACCATTCAAGATGAATGCCATCTCCTTTTTCTATGAAAAAATTTTAATTTCAGTTCGGCAGTAGTGAATCCTACTATAAAATTGAACATATGACTGAAAACTTGTGTTGGCACTGTTGTGACACTACTGCTAACATGGCATTAATCTAGTTTCCAGACTGGGCTCAATTGGTCAGTGGTACCCACACATATTGAACTGAATGTTAATAATTTATCACCGGAGAGGTTGACATTCATCTTTGATGGTCCATAGTATCATTATGGCGCCATGGTGGAGCATTGGAGACCTGACAGGTACACTATAAGCATGTAATAACGACGACAATGGACTCCAACTCGTATGAGTATGCAACCCCATCTGGAATCTTGTGCTTCATGGTGAGGTTGAATAACCATGACAAGGGACCTTGCCTTGTATCAGTCTAGATCTGTGCCACACATGGTGTGCTTGATATAAAGATAATCTAAACCTTTCAAAATAAATTGCATTTTCTCGAAAGAAAAACCTTCAATTTTATTCTAGTAGGAGTGGGTCCAGCCATCCGATCGAGCACCTAACGAAACAGTACATGATTAACAATACATCATCAGCAATTCAATGTTAGTGCCCAATCCTGTTTTTAATCTGAAGTCCTACTCCTATTCAAGTGAAATATGAGGATACGAAAGTAAAGGCAATGAGATTTATTTTGAACGGTTGAAATTATCTGTGTCAGCTCATGATAGAGTTGATGGCATCTGTTACACGTTAAGGCATAATAACTGCGACAGGGAATCTGGAGCCGTACGAATCAAAAAGCTGATTGATACTTTCTGTCATTTTTGAAGCTAACGTAAACCTGCTCGGAGGTCTATATTTACGGGAGTCCAAACAGGGAAATCCTGTTTTGTCCAATGAGGGGGTGCCACATGGGGAGAGAAAAAAAATTCATTGGGGAGATGGGATACGGTGATGGAATTTTTTTTCCCCATGTGGCAACCCCTCATTGGACCAAATAGGGTTTCCCTGTTTGGTCCAAACAGGGGATCCAGACTCTATTTACGGCCATCATAAATTGCTGCCCCACCCTGCCACTCATCAGTGGCATTGGTATCTCAGTTTCACATTACCACCTAGGAATCCATAAAAAAGTGTTGAACCACAATCCCATTCAGGGAAAAAGAAAAGGTAGAAAGAACATGCTGCCCCACCTTCATAAGTATTGATCCCAGAACGGACTTCGTAGCAGCGACAGGTTGCACCAAGTAAGGGCAGTCCATGTGGTTTGAAACTCAAACAACAGTCACAACTTTCTAATGTTTTAGCCTTAATTAGTTTATTTCATTTTAGATTTTACCCTTTAATTCCATTTTGCTCCTGTTGACCTCGATTCCTTTTTCCAATGGCTCTCCGTGATTAGGCCACAATATCTGTACTTTTTGTCTAGTTTTTTAAACTTAATGATAGTTAGATTAGTCATACTTAAATATGTCAGTAAAATTTATGTAAATATATTCAAGGACTCCCACCCCTTACTCTTATAGTACCGTGAGAGTAACACTTATAAGAGCATAGTGCAGTTACAAGAGTTTATCACGAGAATAAGAAGTGGGAGTCCTCACATTCATATCCAATGCCAACAGCCTAAATGTGAATGACCCATATTATTATCGTGGAGCGTGAAGTTTTAAAAACCTATTTCAATAGAAGCTGTGTAATAAATATATTTCAATAAATATATTCAAGGACTTCCACCCATTACTCTTATAGTACCGTGAGAGTAACACTTATAAGAGCATAGTGCAGTTACAAGAGTTTATCACGAGAATAAGAAGTGGGAGTCCTCACATTCATATCCAATGCCAACGGCCTAAATGTGAATGACCCGTATTATTATCATGGAGCTTGAAGTTTTAAAAACCTATTTCAATAGAAGCTGTGTAATAACTGTGACAAGGGACCCTGACTCGTATGGGTCCACTTTATCCGTCTTGGCTTTTACATGGGAATCATGTACCGCATGGTGGGATCTTCAATATAGGGGCCACATAGTGATGTTGACCATTCAAAATGAATCTCCTTCCTCATGAAAGATTAACAGCACATCATCAGCAATGTGACGTCAGTACCAAATAGATTGATACGTCACTGAAGGGGATAAGATTTTGATCTTGAAAAGTGGGATACACTTCGAATCCAAAACCAGATTGATACTAACATAAACCTGCTCGTAGGACCATATTTACGACCACCATAAGTTGTTGCCCCACCCTAATAAGTAATGGGCCCACGTATGGGCCATTCGGCTACCAGAAATTGGTCAGACATTAATGACCAATTCATGCGTTTCCTCTCCAAAAATATCTGAAGGAGACACTGCAGGTGATTATAAAAAGTTACTCACGTAAAAGGAAAAGTTGTAATAAAAGGGCACTAGCGGCCAATAGTACGGACGGGAATTCCACATGGGCCTATCTATATCTCTAAAGGGAATTTGGTTTTCTTTCGCTTAAACCAAAGCCTTGAAACCATAAATCCTGAATTCTTAAAATATGTCATAACATACGTAAACATCTCTCCACTATCTTTTCTCCCCAGTCTACTCTCTCTTCACTATCATCTTTCGAATTGCTCTATCTAACTAAATTTGGAACTGCTCTCTCTCCAATCTACTAATGTAAATACACAGAGTATGAAAAAAAAATATGATTGAATCACTGTATGCCCCACCTTAAGATGATGCAATCATATTGCAACCCAATCTGTAAAAATTATGTGATTTGTGTAAGTTTTATTTTTGACCCATCAATTTTATTTTTGATGAAATTACTATGTGCCCTACCTTAAAATGATGATGGGGTCATTGCGAACTTTTTCAAGGTGATGACGAAATCAAGGTGACCCATCAATTTTTGATGGAATCACTATGTGCCCTATCTTAAAATGATGGTATGATTTGTACATAGTCATCTTTACAATTAAATTGCTAGATTTGAGTAATTATGGTAGGCTTTGACGAAATCAAGATGACTCATTAATTTTTTATGGAATCACTGTGTGCCCCACCTTCAAATGATGCAATCATATTGCAGCCCAATCTGTAAAGATTATATGATTAGTATAAATTTTATTTTTAACCCATTAATTTTATTTTTGATGGAATCACTTTGTGCCCCACCTTAAAATGATGGTGGGGTTATTGCGAACTTAATCAAGGTGATGACGAAATCAAGGTGACCCATCAATTTTTGATGGAATCACTGTGTGCCTCCACCTTAAAATGATGGTAGGCTCTGACGAAATCAAGGTGACCCATCAATTTTTCATAAAATCACTATGTACCCCACTTTAAAATGATGGTATGATTTGTACATAGTCATCTTTACAGTTAAATTGCTAGATTTGAGTAATTATGGTAGGCTCTAACGAAATCAAGGTGACCCATCAATTTTTTATGGAATCAATGTGTGTCGAACCTTCAAATGATGCAATCATATTGCAACACAATCTGTAAAGATTATATGATTTGTGTAAATTTTATTTTTGACCCATCAATTTTATTTTTGATGGAATCACTGTGTACCCAACCTTAAAATAATTGTGGGGTTATTGCGAACTTAATCAAGGGGATGACGAAATCAAGGTGACCCATCATTTTTTGATGGAATCACTGTGTGCCCCCACCTTAAAATGATGGTAGGCTCTGACGAAATCAAAGTGACCCATCAATTTTTTATGGAATCACTATGTGCCCTACCTTAAAATGATGGTATGATTTGTACATAGTTATCTTTACAGTTAAATTGCTAGATTTGAGTAATTATGGTAGGCTCTCAGGAAATCAAGGTGACCCATCAATTTTTGATGGAATCACTGTGTGCCCCACCTTCAAATGATGCAATCATATTGCAGCCTAATCTGTAAAGATTATGTGATTTAGGTAAAATCCCACATCATTTTAGCCACTCATAATCACAGTTCACATGAGATTGATGTTAAAATTCTCGAAAGTAAGAAGGGATTATGCATGATCTGAACCAATGGATTGATAGATTTAATGATTTATTCAATGCCCTATTTTTTTTTTCTAAATTTTTATTCCTTTTTATATTCACCGCTCATTAATGGCCGCAAAGAGAGTGAAATTGGCAAGAGTTTCAGCTTATTAATGATAGAGATATTAGGTCTAATTCATCCCAGATTCTTGAACCTATATAGGGCCAGATTTTTGGTCCAATTCCTGATTTTTAATGGGTCTAAACCAAGCCTGGTTTTTTTGTGTAAATCATGATAAATTTTGGGTATCTTTCAAGACAGAATATTGGGTAAACCAGGCCACATTTTGGGGCATACATAAGGCCATATTCTGGGTCTAAAATAATTATATTGTTAATAACTGCCCAAAACAACAAAACCAAAATAGAAAAACCAATCCAAAAGTCCAAAAAAACAAAAAGTAAAGAACAAAAAACATAAGAAAAAAAAAAGAATTCTAAGCATTAGATTAATTAAAAAAATTAGCTTAGGTTTAATAACTAATTGTTATCTCCTCCTCCCCTCACATTAGGATTAGAGAATTTAATTCGGAAATTATAAATGAGTTAGTCCATAATTAATATACATACTTATAATTCTAAACCAATTTAGACTTATGGGTTCAAAAACAGGCCAAGATCCAAAATTACAAGCCTAAATCAGGCTAGAATACAGCATAATTTAGGCCAGAATATGTCTTTTATTTATTTTATTTTTACACTTGCATTTTATTTTTACACTTGCCCAGGCTTCATCAAAATCCATTTACACCTCATGTAAAGAATAAAACATCTGGAAAAACACATAAAGATCAAATAAGCAAAAAAAAAAAAAAAAAAAAAGGACTCAAAAGTTTACTAACTAACAAATTTAATAAAAATAATTCATTTAAGTCTATGCATTTGGTGGTTCCGTGGTCCCTGCATAGCATGGGGTTTTGCTAGTAGTACCTGATTGGGATGTTGGTCGCCCGCCAATGTTAGATGCGGAGTGTGATTTGATGGTTTCTTTTAATTTGGAGATTGTTGAGAGGGAGAGAGAGTTTTGAGCAACAGATGGGCTTTAGAGACCTTGTGGTCATTTTTTCAATTGGGTGGGGGTTTCAGCCCCCAAAGCACAGTATGTGTGTCCGCCCCTAAGTTTGTGCGACAAGAGAAAGCTAGGATAGAGAGAAAACTTATTTTGAGTACCCCTGTTTATGACACTTCATGAATGTTTTTTTTTTTTTCCGAAATTCGGGGCTTTCCAAGTCGATATTATTGACTAAAAATCTGCTCATTTTCAGTTAATTACAATTACATTTATGATATTTTCAATTCGGATACTTTTCCAACTCGGTTAAGAGAATTTGCGCAGATCTTGCTGGGTACCCCTGTTTACGATACTTTTTAGACCACTTCCTGAAGGTTTTTTTTTTTTTTTTTTTTTTTTCAGAAATTCGGGGCTTTCCAAGTCCATATTATGGACTAAAAATGTGCTCATTTTTAGTTAATTACGATCACGTTTGCATGCTCATTTTTATTTAATTACGATCACGTTTGCGATGTTTTCAACCTAGGCACTTTCTCAACTCAGTTAAGAATATCTGCGCAGACCTTGCTTGGTACCCCTACTTAGGACGCTTTTTAGCCCACTTCCCGAAATTTAGGGCTTTCCAAGTGGATATTATGGACTAAAAATATGCTTTTTTTCAGTTAATTACGATCACGTTTGCGATGTTTTCAACTTAGGCACTTTTTCAACTCGGTTAAGAAAATTTGCGCAGACCTTGCTGGGTACCTCTGTTTACAATACTTTTCAGCGCATTTCCCGAAGGTTTTTTCTTTTTTCGAAATTCGGGGCTTTCCAAGTCGATATTATTGACTAAAAATCTGCTCATTTTGAGTTAATAACGATCACGTTTACAATGTTTTCAACTCGGGCACTTTTTCAACTCAGTTAAAAAAAATCTGTACAGACCTTGCTAGGTACCCCTGTTTACAACACTTTTTAGCCCACTTCCCGAAGGTTTTTTTTTTTCCTTTGAAATTTGGGGCTTTCCAAGTCCATATTATGGATTAAAAATATACTCTTTTTCAATTAATTACGATCAGGTTTGTGATGTTTTCAATTCGGACACTTTTTCAACTCGATTAAGGAAACTACAACTATTTCCATCAAAATATGGCCTCTAACTTGATTTTTTATTTTCTTTTCCTATATTTACAACAGTACATTATTACTGAAAAATCCATGTCATATGGAGAAATCGAAACTGCTAATTCCATTATCCAAGACAAAATCTACTACGCACCCAACATCCATTTCCATTCCAAAACGATCAAAAAATAAAACAAATCTGATTCATTCCACTTTATATTAATATTCAAACATCCTTTCAAAAAAAAAAAAAAAAAAATCCAACCCAACAAAGACATTGGTAGAAATTGAACCAACTATCACTCCATAGTTGAAGAAATCATGCTCAAGTTATGTATAGTCTCTTCAGCTCTTTACTTCAAAAGTTGCTCCGAGCACTCCTATCCTGAAAACAGAAAGGAAGAATGTCAGTAAATGATATCATTTGATTCCCTTGGTTCTTCAATTTACAAACATCAAATAATTACTAACCAATGCAAAGGTTGAGATGATTGTAACATTCTTCATCTAGTTGTCATTTGCGTTTGTTCCAGTCTTGTGCTTTTGAGCCCTTTTTCACACATCATTTAAGCCCGCACATATACCTTCACAAGCATCTGCAAAAACCCAATATTGGTGCACCCAACTCTTATCTCACAAACAAGAGTATGCAAATAACAACATTCATCTCCACAACCCACAAATATCATACACATTTGTATGATATGAATTTCTCTTCATACAAATTTGATGTGGGTATTTCTTCATATCGATTAATTAAGCAAACCTGCGCTGTTTGGTTAAGCAATATACAACAAATAAACTTGGTTAAGCAAATCTGCAGAAACCATGGAATCTGATTTCTGGGCCCAACTGATGGGAAGGTTGCTACTTTTATAGATTTGTTGTTTCTTTTATTTTCTAGATTGTATCTGCAATGGGTAATGAAGGTAACATTTTTTAACTTGCTTTCTTTCTCACTAGTCTCATCTAAAGAAACAAGAGCCTGCCAACTTTCAGCTGGTCATTACATCAAGAGTACCATTCATTGAACAATGATACAGACGAATCAAACCTTTTATGAGACCAAGGAAAGGTTCTCATCTGTCATTCCAATATTCTTGAAGAGCCTGACTTTGATGCAACTGAAAAACAGAAGTTGGGATGGCACTATACCAAAAACGGAAAATTGGAACGGATTTCCGTTCCTGATTCGCCCGTTCCTAATCTGTTAAACCGTTCCAAAAGCGTTCCAATTTCCTATTTTTGGAACGGATTAACGGATTAGGAACGGAAAACAGGAAATTGGAACGCATTACCGTTCCTAATCCGTCCGTTCCTAATCCGTTAAACCGTTCCGAAAGCGTTCCAAATTCCCGTTTTTGGTGTAGTGTGGAGGCATTTATTCTCTCTCTCTCTCTAAGACAAACTATCAGCTAACGCTTCCAAGATGATTCATATGGCTTCTCAGACTCGACACTTGACACATTTGATGGGCGAAGAGGCTTCAACAGGCAAATCTACCTGTTGATTCTGGTTGGGATGTTTTCTGAAGACATGACTACCATTGGAATTTCTCTCAGAGTTGACGACTCCTGCCAGAATTGTCAGATAGAAAGAAACCTAAAAAACTAGAACCTTTTTTCTAAGAAAATTTTAAAACTCATGTAGAAAGGAGTGAAAATTGGAGAAGCAGAGGCCCTTGTAATGTGAATACCTTCACTCTCTTTAGAAGATCAAATCCTGTCATCTCTGGAATACAGTAGTCTGTGATGATCATGTTTACTTTCTGTTCTAGTTTTTGGAAGCCCAATAATAAGAGTAGGGCATCCCCCAAAGTCAAAGACCTCTCCAAAGTCATTTGGGAATTCTGTTTGTCCCGGACCGCTTCCCTACTCTCCATTGGGATCTCACCCACCTCATACATCAACCTTTGTGCTCATCTCAATCCCGGTCCCTGTTTTTTATGCTGAAAAATCGATTGCCCTGCTGCACTCACTTCACCTGTAATTGGTTAAGGCAAAAAGAACAAACCAAAACAGGAGAAACAAATGGAGACCTAAAAACTCCGTCTTTTTTTTTTTATCGTCTTTGATTGGAGCTTCAGAGAGAGAGAGAGAGAACGAGCTTACCTTCGAAGAGATGCTGTCGCCGAGCTTGAGAGAGAGAGATGAGATCAGAGGGGCAGCTTCAAGTACTGTTTGGGAGGCGAGAAGAACCAGAGGACTTCAACAGTGTTTCTTTATTTTGTGCATAGTCAAAGACCGATTTCAGCAAAAACTGGATCCGGCGGGCTTTGGAAAAGTTGAAAACGTTAATGTTGAGCCACCTCAGCTGCCAGTTGGACGTCGGGCTGCAATTTGGGCTTAGCATCGGTCTGTATAGATTTATTGGTCCAATAAATATCTTCACCAGCAAAAATTCCCTGTGGCACCCCTTCATTGGTCCAAATAGGGATCTGGATTCCCATTTTACTTCTGGTTTCTGTCTTTTGCTTTGAATTTTCTCTCCCTTGTTTGCCAATCTCTCCCAGTCTCCCTACATACATTATTCACACAGGCCCTAGTCATTTGTCCTCCGTGAGTTGGCTCTACTTCCATTAAATTTCTTCTTCTTTGAGAATGGCCACTACTGAGTCTAGTCATGATGAACCAGTCCCCTCCGCAGAGGAACCCAAAAATAGGCCGGAGTGGTTGATCGATATAATGAAAGTGCAACAGGGGCTGCTGACCCTGAAAACAGGTGAAAAACCAAAACCAAGCAGGCTTCAGATACCGAAGGTGAATGAATCACTACGAAGCAAATCCGACAAAGAATGCTTCGATCCGTTGGTGGTGTCGTTGGGCCCATTCCACCATGGCAAAGAACTTCTTAAGCGGATGGAGCATCACAAGCACGTCGCAGCTGCTTGGTTCGTCTCGCTTGCAACTGGTAAAACCGGTCAACGAGCAAGCACCATTACTGAAAGCGAGAATATCGATGTCTACCAAAAGTTCAAGGAGGCGGTGGATTTCTCTCCCAGATACTGCTATGATCATCATGAGTTCTTTCATGAACCCAAATTCCGATTCGGGAGGACTGGATGCTTATGATGTTCCTAGACGGTTGTTTCATCTTGCATTTCATTCACCTTGTTGTTAATGGGTGGTCTGATGATGTGTCCAGCAGCAATCATCTTATTCCAAAACATATTGTGAGGGACATGTTCTTACTCGAGAATCAAATCCCATATCGAATTCTCAGTGTTTTGATGAACTTGATGGATGTTAAAAAAGATCTACGGGTTTGGATAATGGAGTTCATCTTTAGGGTCGTTCTCCCTCCATTTGAATTCAACTTCTCCGTAATGGGTTGCTGGAGGGTGCTGTTTGTGATCGATGAGTGTTTGTCCGAATCTGAATCTGCACGGGACTTTCATCTTTTAGAACTCTGGTACAGAATATATGGTGGTGAAATCAAAGAGCCCATTCACCTGCTCGACCTTCTTCGAGCGGTACTTATTGGTGGTGGTGCCAGTCCCAACCCTTCCCACGAAAGTGGTTATTGGAATTACTATTTCCGTCCCATCACGGAGCTCAAAGCAGCAGGCATCCAGGTGAGCAGAGGAAATTCCTGGATATTGAAGGATGTTAAATTCAAAAGGCGCCCTATTAATAGTCAGCTCGTGCTTCCTCAGATAGTAGTCGATGATTCCACGGAAACTCGCCTGCTCAACCTCCTCGCCTTCGAAGAGTATTCCGGTCCATTGAACCGCACAGTTACCTCCTACGTATGCTTCTTAGATTCCCTCATTCAAAATACTGATGATGTGAAGGAGCTTCAATGCGAGAAGATACTGCTCAACCGCCTCGGCAGCGACGAGGAGGTCAACAAACTCTTCAAGCAGTTGGCCGATAACTTATCCCCCGACTACAAAGTTTACACAGATGTCATCAAAGGTATCGGAGAACACTATGAGAGACACTTCGATCGTGAGAGGGTACAGATTGGTCAATGGACGAGTCAGTTCATCCGCACCTATTTCACTACCCCATGGACTATAATCTCTTTAATTGCCGCAATTCTCCTCTTGATTTTAACTCTTTTGCAGACCATTTACACTATGTTGGGTTTCTACGAAACCTGAGTAGTTTCTCAAATCTCCTATGGCTTGGATTCTTGTTTCCGTGTGAGTTCTCTGTTTTGTGTGTTAAGTTAATAAGGGCGGTTAATGTATTTGCCTTTGTTTAGTTAGGACATGTTGGGTTTGATTGATATGTGTATGTGGGTAATAAGGATTGTTGTGGATTCACAAACTCCTTGTGGTAAAATCGGTATTGTATCTTAGGCTTTCAGTTGATGGCCTCTTTTATCGCTTTGACAATTTGGAGTATGACTTTGTGGGAGTGCTTTTGGACCTATTTCCACTGTCAAAAGTGGGAAGATAGCTTGCACACACCCAAAAAAACAGCCCACACGTGGAAAGAGGGTAATATATTAAGAGGATCGATCCCTAGGTTGGTGGTTGTATTGAAAAGTATTTGTACGGCCTCTACTAATGCCTTGAGGTTTTGGTAGGGATTGGTCAGTGAAGCAAATTTAATATACTATCAACTACTCACGAATATAAATATCAGGAGGAATGACTCAACACTTATATATATGTATCCCGAATGTGTGCCAACCAAATTCACCCAAGTGGATTTGTCAAAAAATATTTTCATTTCTTCTACAACAACTTAAAGCTTATGATGTGACTGACTCCTATTAAAAATTAAAATTTAAGGATATTAGTAGAGGGGGATGGTATTTAATTTTTACCGTTTGGATCATCTGTAGGTAGGCCCCACAATGAATTACACACATCCTACTAGAGGGGGATGTCATTTAATTTTTTACCATTCGGCTCGTAGACTTGTTCCATTGCTATCTTTCATTTGCATTTTTTTGGGCTTTCTTACATTGTATAGTCTCATTTTTATTCTCTTTGTGCCCATTAAGTTTTATGAGGCTAATTACATACTTCACTCTTCTTTATATCATTTTATTTTATTTTATGTTTATTAAAATACAATACATCAACCTTGATAACCGGTATCCATGTGGGCTAGTTGGGAATATTTAAAGGCCAAGGTTACCTAGATAAGAAGATTCCGTTTCTCGGCTCATGATCAATGAGTCATGGTCTACGTCACCTCAATAATCCTAATTCACTATGGCGGTATTAGGGCTGTCGAGGGGCCGGGCGGATATAAACCCTTACTCTACCCTCACATGTGAGGGCCTCTATGCTCCGGATGACCCTATAATACATAGCCCTCACCCTCAAGGTCCAGGCTAGGTCGAAACTGAAAAAACAAAACCTTCTTTTTACATAATTAAATATCTCCTCCCTCATCATGTCCTATCCTTTATCCCACTAAATCTCTCCTCCCTCCTAATGTCCTATCCTTTATCCCACCTTTTGGAGCTCATTGTACCACTATGTGATCTAATGCATACATGATCCAGCAATGCACAATGCACAATGCACTGTCATAGGAAGTCGTCTCTGTTTGTCTTCCTTTGGTGATTTAGGGGAAGCTAGCGCCGTGATGCATGTCCCCAACATCTTTTAGGAGAAACTTTATTCTAGTGAGACCTGAGAACCAAGATAAGGTCTTTACCACCGTACGATCGCTGGCATCAGCTTTCCCATAGACGAAGAGTCCTGAATGCTTGGGATTTACTGAATAAATTGGATTGGTGTAACATTTAAGAAAAATATATATTCCCCAGAGTGACTCAAATTGATGGAAAAAAATGTGAAGATCAACAGTGCCTCACATCTCTCACCATGTAGGTCTTTATATAGCCCTTGTTGAGGGATAATGGAAGAGAGAAATTGAGAACACACTAAAAATCGGTTTATCGCATTCTACGTAAATTGAATTATAATCACCAATATATGAAAGATCGAAATTAGCAAACCTGCTAAACTAGACTCCTACCCTAAAAAGGAGACGCAATCACAAGAGATAACGAAAAATCTTATCAACTTAAGAATAGAATATTCCTAATAACAACCCATCTGGTGCATGTGTTGAGTCGGCGATGACTTTAAGAATCATCCCACCAATAGTTCATAATAGCTAAAAGGAACCCAAAAAAAAAAAGTGTGAGGACTCATAAGTGCAAACCCGCTAATTGACCAGGGTTCAATCTCTGGCAATGGAATCTTGCCCGTGTGTGACAAGTTGCATGAGAGCCTATAAAAAAAAAAAAGTTGGATTCCTAAGTAACAATCAAATAATATCATGTTTAAGGGGACATGGGAAATGAATACCCAGGAGTCATCACCCTTGTAAGTCCAATTTTAAGAAAATGAGGGTCCATTTTAACTTCTCTGCAGTTAGATTAATTACATTTAGAAACAAATGTTTAACACTTAGGGTATGTTTCTTTACTAGAATTCCTATAATTCATGTCTGGAGGTTGTTTGGGAATTCCAAATGCTGGAATTCTAAAATGCCACTGAATTCTGCCATTTTTGAATTCTATGTTTCATTTCCATCTGAATTCTTGCTTGAGAATTTCTAAATTCCTAAATTTCATAGAACTCCCATTTCATTGCTACATAAATTATAGACTGGAATTATACATTTTATGCATTGTAGTACATGGGACCCACCTTTTGTGGTTGTGAACTTGGGACCCAACTATAAGAATTATAATGTGGACTCACCTCAGGTATATGGTACATGGGCCCATCTTTTAGAAACGAAAATGTGGGACCCAATTTTAGAAATTTGAACACGGACCCATCTTGATAGGAATTGTATGAGCCCAATTTTTAAAATTGTGAATATGGGGCCCACTTTATTGTTGGTAAGAGGGTTCACAGTTGGGTGCCAGAGTTCCAACCAAACTTCTCGTTCCAGAATTCTGAAATGCTCTTGGAGGGGCTAGCATTTTAGAATTCCATCTTTTTAGCATTTGAGAATTCTGGCTGCCTTGAATACTGGAAATTCCATTAAAAGAACATTGAATTTCGGACAGGAATTCTTTAATCCACAGACAGCTTGAATTCCTATCAGAAATTCTTGTAAAGAAGCATGCCCTTAAGTATCATTGGAATCGTTTTCTTTTTATTTTCTCTTTTACTTTCTTCCTCTTTTTTTATCTGCGAAAATTTAATTTGCTCAGGCATGAGATGTGATAAACTGCAGTCAGGCAACCGTAAGGTAGGAAGGAGAGAGCAACGACTATATCGTTTCCTTGTGCATCTACTGCCAGAGTGCCTTGATGAATACTTTGAAGTGATGGGGCACTCCACATTGAAGTTTAAACCTATTCCATGAATATATACATTGCCGGGTTCTAATTCTTCAATTAAAGAAAAAGGTGATAGAGCTTCTGCGTGTAACAAGTTGTCTATGGAATCTTGATTGAGATGGGAGTGGGACCCAATCAATCGAACCCCACTTCTGAACATGTATGGCCGCACTACAACAAAAAAACATTTTTTGCGGCAAATATCCCGTGACATTTTGAAATTTTGTCACTAAATGTTGTTTTTCGTGACGAAATATTCATCTCGTCGCCTAAAAAGAAAACGCAAATTATTTAACAACGATAATTTTTAATTGTCACTAAATATTGCCACGAAAAGTTTGGCGCCAAAAAAATGGAGTTGGTACCATCAAGAGGTGAAGTTTTCCCAACGAAACTGTTTATTTAGCGACGTGTTATTTTCATCGGTAAATCATTTGCACCATATTTTATTAAAAACATTTTGTGACAAAAGTATGTCATTGTAGAATTCTTTAAAAATAATCCACGACATTATTTCGTCACGGGATACATAAAAGTTGGGGTAGCGCGATCGGTCTTCATGGTTCATTTTTTAGCAATATTGGGCGACGAAATGAAATCGTCCTTAATTTGAAATAACATAACCATAGAGTCTTCACGCAATACTCCATCCCTAAAATAACATAAGCGCAAAGGAACCTCCACGCCTTCACCTCTCCCCGCGCCAAACTCCTCCCTTTTTCTCTCTCTTTCATTTGTCTCGACGATTTTTTTTTACAGAGGATTTCTTCTTCTTCTTCAGATCTCAAAATCCGAGAGGTAATCAACTCTTTTTCACTTGATTTGATTTCTTCTTTTTCTGCAGATGTCAAAATCTGAGAGGTAACCTAGTTTTCCCTTCTTTCTCTGCAAATCTCTGGTTTTGTTTATGTGTAAAATTTCTTTTGGAGATACATACGAATCATGTACAGTGATGTTCTTCTTGTTAAGGTTCTGAGAAATCTTCACCTTGCAAGAGGTGCGGTGTTGATTTGACAAGCGAATCTTGTTTGGTTTTGGTCTACCGGTATATGTTTCTCCAGGGGTCCAAATATGATTGCTTTGTAGTTCTTTATGTCCTTCTCTGTCTCTTTTTCCTCTACTACTTTCTTGATCTCTTTTTTTAATTTTTTGTTCTATCTACTGGGTTTGGGGCTAGGGTGTCGATTGATGGAGCAAGGTTTCCGCAAAGATGGGTTGCTATGGGAATGGGTCACCGATGGGGCTGGGTTGGTTTTAGGCTTTGGGATGGTGGTGGTTTCTTTTTTTTTTTTTTTTTTAGGGTTGGGGGTGGGTGGGGGTCGCAGTGTGGGGGTGGGAGCTTCTGGGGTTTGGCATGTACTGAAAAGATGGGAGAATCTAGGGCTTTGGAATTTTTGGGGGATGGATTTCGGCAGGGATTGAGGTGGAGATTGTTTTGACTGACTCCGCCAACCGAAATGGGTTTGACTTGAGGTTCAGAATGCTAGATTCTTGGGGGCAATTTGGGTACTGAATTTTTTTTTAATGGATGGGTGGTGACGGCTGGCACCAACTTCCTTCGTGCTCGTTGGCGGTTACCGAGGTCGGCGGACGTGGGAGTCCGCGGGGCCCAACCCTTTCAAGGACAAAGGGCGCGTGAAAGATTTTTTTTTTTTTTTTTTGGTATACCATATTTTTTACTCTACTTGGAATTAAGAAGTGGTGGTCCGTTGATCCACCTTCACAAGTAGAAAAAGGAAATCAACTTTTTCCTACTTCATTGCACATATATTTAAGAAAAGATGTATGATTTCTTTTTGAATGTCGTGAAAGGCGATTTCATTTTGTTTTGCCATGAAATGCGGTTTTTGCTTGAAGAAGCGATTTTGCCGTAAAAGGCGATTTATAATTCTCATCAATAGTGAAAGACAAGAGTTCTGATTTTTTTTATCTCTTTAGAAAATACAAAATACAACAAAAAGCAAGAAAATGAAGTCTAACTTCTCAGTCGATTGTGAGGACTCGTTCAGATTGACGGTCACAAGCCATGTATGGACTTCGCCATCATCCTTCAGATGAGAACAGATGATGCTTTTGATTCGCTTGGCTTGACTCTAACCTCAGATTCTTAGAGGATAATATTTTCATGATGCATGCTAATATTTTCAAAGGCTTTTATTTTGTCTCACTTACTTTGCTTTTGATTCCCATGTTTAATTCCTAACTTTTTTTTTTTGTACCACGGATTGGGACTAGAGATCAATGTAATAGAGGCCAATTGCTTGAAGATCTTTTTGTTTTTCATAAGAATATTGTACTTACACTATTTTGGATGCTACATTTTTACTTAAATTAGTAACGAAGACGTGGCTAAACTTGTGGGTTGGATTTAATAGTTATATGTTTCCTACTATGTTGAAGGAGCAGGTTTTGTACATTTTTTATTAGCTAAATGAGCAGACTTTATTGTATATTTTATTTTAAATGAATGGGCAGGTTTTCTTGTATATTTTATTTGAGTTGAATGGGCATGTTTAATTGTACATTTTATTTTTATCGAATGGGAAGGTTTTATTGTATACTTTATTTTAGTTGAATGAGCATGTTTTATCATATTCAGAGTAAAGGAGGTTTTTGAGGTGGCAGGAAGTAATTTATAAAATAAATCTATTATTTTTAGCGACGAATTTTATTTGTCACTTAATAAGATCAAATATATCTTTGCATATTATCTCCAACGTATATAATTTGTTGTCTAAGAGAATTTGTGGCAAGGTTAAATATTGGGTGATGAATTCGTCGCCAATCATGGCAGTTCATAAACTATTTAGCGACAATATAGTTTTGTCGGTAAAAGATATAATTCAGCAGCGACTCCATTTCGTCACCAAATTCCTTTTCACCATTTTTTATCCATTTTTTGCGATGAATTATAGATATTTGGCGACAAAAAATTATCCTTTTTGCCGACATTCTTCTTTGTCACAATTTAATTTCATTTGGCAACGATAACGTATTGTCGCAGAAAATTGATATTTGACAACGCTTAGTTGTGATTGTTGGCAAAAATATTTACTGTCGCCTAATAGCAAACAGACTGGCGACAAAATTGGTTTTGTCGCAAAACATATTGGGCGACGATTTTGAGATTTTCTGCAATAAATATTTGTGTTGCGAAAAATGATTTTTGTTGTAGTGCCGCTAGGCCTCATGTAAGTCCAAGTTATGCCCATTTTGCTATCATTGCATAAAATTAAATTTGGGTCCAACCGAGGGGCCTAAAAACACAGCCCAATGGAGGCCGACTAGGGTCCTCCGTCTGCACCCCAAGCATTTGAGCCCAAGCACTTGAGAAGTGAGGGCTACGCCAATACATGTGATTCACTCTACATCTTTTTCTTTATATTATACCTTGCTCTCAGCAATAGAACTATCTTTGGATAAATGCCCTATAGATGATCCAATCCAAAACCACAAACCCCTTCCACTTTTCCCTTTGAATTTTCTTCTTTCCTCAAAATGAAAGATTTCTACCCACTCAACCTTGAGTGTGTTGGCATCTTCTCTTCTATTTTATACCTTGCTCTCTAGACCAGCGGCATTACTGTCTTTAGATTATTTCCACTTTCTTCCTTTCGAAGACTTCTCTCTCCCTACATTTTCTTCAAGCAGGCCTCATGTCTTTTGTCCGTGCAAGTGAACTTGGTGTGTTCGTTTTATTTCCATTTGATTGCTTCATGTGAGTACTAAGAATGGCTACTGAGACTAGACATGATCAAATAACCCCCTTGTCAGAGGAGCCCAAAAATAGAGAGTGGTTGATCAATATAAGGAAAGAGCAAGAGAGGCAGTCAGTCGATATAAGGGAAGAGCAAGTACAGCTCAAACCTTGGTTACAGAAGGTGGACAAAAGACTACGTGAGATCGAATCCAACAATAAATGTGAATATCCGTCGGTGGTGTCGTTGGGCCCTTACTGTTAGGAAATAAAGAACAAAAGATGCAATCAAACCACACAAAGAAGACACAAATTTACATGATTCCCTTGAACTTGAGGTACGTCCACAGATCACATCGATATCACTATGCTCAAAGCCAAAAGATGAGAATACAAGATACAGATCTCTGGTGGCTATGCTAGGGTTACATAATATCGCATATTAATATTATGAAAATACCCTTATATGGTTCGGGTCGGGGGCTCCGCGACAATGGACTTGAGTTAACAGTCTGACCTGGGTGAAATTAGGCTCCACACATAACAATCTCCCACTTGGAGATTGATGATCCCAACTCAACTCCATGCACATGTGATCTCTTCAAACAACTTCTGCCGTAAGAAACCCAGTGTGATGTTGTTCTGACCTTCTAAGATTGGAGATCAAGTGAAGAAATTGAACATGTCTTCAGTTTCTCCACAATGACCGCCTCGGTCAATGTGTCTACGGGATTTTGGTTGGTGTGGATCTTCTCCAATGTGAATACATCTTATTCCAACAGCTACCGTATGAAATGATATTTGATGTATATGCGCTTTGTTCTAGCATGAAAGACTAAGTTCTTTGCTAGTTGAATTGCACTCTAGCAGTCAGTAAATATCTTGACATTTTTCTGGTCTTTCCCTAACTCTTTTAGTAGACTCTGCAACAAATCATTTCCTTGCAAGCTTCAGATGCTGCAACATATTCCGCTTCTGTTGTTGAGAGGGCCACTACCTTTTGCAATTTTAAGGCACAACTTACTCCCGCACTTCCTAATGTAAACACATATCCTGTAGTGCTCTTTCGACTATCATGATCTCCTGCCAAATCTGAATCGAAATAACCTTGCGAACTGATTTTTGTGTCCCCATAACATAGTGCAGTGTCTATAGTACCTCTCAAGTACATTAAAATCCACTTAATAGCTTTCTAATGCTCCTCGCCTAGGTTGCTCATGAACCTACTAAAAACTCCCACCGCATGGGCAATATCCAATCCTGTGCAGCAGACCATGGCGTACATCAAACTGGCAACAGCCGAGGCATAAGGAACCTTAGCCATGTGCTCATGCTCCTTCTGTGTCACTGGACATTGTTCTTTTGAAAGTCTGAAATGGTTCGCCAACAGTGTGCTTGCTGGCCTAGCACCTTCCATTTTGAACCTCTTGAGTACCTTAGCCACGTACTCAGCTTAAGATAACTTTAGTTTTCTATTTTTTTTGTCCTTGCTCATTCGCATACTTAGGATTTGTTTTGTAGCAACAAAATCCTTCATTGCGAACTCTCTTGACAACCTCTCTTTGAGATTTGAGACTTCATCTATGTTTGAACCTGCAATAAGCATATCATCCACATACAAGAGAAGTATCAAGTAAGAAGCACATGTCTTCTTAAAGTAACAACAATGATTAGCAATAGTAGACCTGAGATAACAGTCTGACCTGGGTACACAACACTTATCACCATGGCAAAGAACAGCTTATGTCGATGGAGCGTTACAAGAATGTTGAAGCCCGCTGGTTCATCTCGCTTGCAATAAAAAAAATAGGCAAAAAGCATTACTGATATGGAGGCTTCTAATGTGTACGAACAGTTTATTGACAAGGCGAAAAACGTGTCCTCTCCCAAAGAGTCCTACTCTGATGATGGATTCTTAATTCACACATTCGAATCCGAGGATTTCATGCAGATGATGTTCTTAGATGGTTGTTTCATCTTGCATTTCATTCACCTTGTTACAGGGGAGTCTGGTGATCTGTTGAAGAGTAGCCATCATCTTAACCATCCACTTATTGCAGGGATATGTTCTTACTCGAGAATCAAATACCATATCCAATTCTCAATGCTTTGATGGGCCTACTGCTTTATCCATCCATCGTGAAGTATGGGATGATCGAGTTCATCTTGAGGGTCATTCTCCCTCCATATGAATTCAACTCCCGCAAATTCGGTTGCTTTAGGGTTCTAATTTCGATCCTTAAGTTGTTTATTTGTTGGGTTATACAAGATCCTATGTATGCTGTTTGGAAGTCATTATATCGTGTAGGCAACAAGCCCCTTCACCTCCTCGACCTTCTTCGAGCAGTACTTATCGGCGAGGGTGTCAGGCCTTCTTCCCCTAAAAGTGGTTATTGGAATTAGTATTTTCGATTCCATCAAGGAGCTCAAAGCAACAGCCATCCAGGTAAGGAGAAGCAACTCTACGTCATTGAAAGGTGTTAAATTCAAAAAGGGCCTTTTCAATAGCCATCTCGAGATTCCTCATATAATAGCCGATGATTCGACTAAGACTCTCCTGCTCAACCTGGTCGCCTACAAAATGAGCTCTAGTGGTATTACGTACCAAATGGTTACCTCCTACATATGCTTATTACACTCCCTAATTCATAACGTTGATGATGTGAAGGAGCTTCAATCCGAGGGCATACTGCTTAACAGCCTCGGCAGCAACGAGGAGGTCGCCAACCTCTTCAAGGGGTTAACCACTAACTTATCCCCTGACTACAATGCTTACACCGATGCCATCAAAGATATCTACCAACACTATATCATAGAAATTTCAATCGTGAAAGGGTGCGGATTGGTCAATGGATTGGTCAGTTCATGCGCACTTATCTCACTAGCCCATGGACTGTAATCTCTCTAGTTGCCCCGATTTTCCTCTTATTATTAACTCTGTTGCAGACCATTTACACTACTTGGAGTTTCTACAAAGGTAAGTAGTTTCTCACATTTCCAATGGTTGACAATGGAGCTTTTGTTTGAGTGCTCTGTTTTGTGTGTTGTAAGACTAGATAATGTATTTGTCTCTCTATTTGCTAAGAAAATGCTGGGTTTGTCTCTCTTTTACCACAATCTTTCAAATACCTTTTTCATTTATCCAAGATGTCAACTCTACTATCAAACCACTATGCATTAATTTTCAATGGTGTGACATTTAACTTTCTGCTATATATATACACGCATAAATTTATCAAATAGTAGGGGAAGCAGCACGGTGAAGGTGGATCCTCCCATCTTTCAGGAGAAATGTACCTACTTGTGAGAACCAATATAAGGTCTCTGCCATCTTCCAGTCACTGACACCGACTTTCCCAGCAAAGGAAGAGTCTTGAATGCTTGGATTTAACTGGATAAATTGATGATTCATCAAAACCTTTTGTTTGCACGTATTATTGAATTGGTATAACCCTAGGCAATCTTCACCGCAAGAAGAGGACCTTGTACTTGATTTGGTGTCCGACAAATTGCAGAAGCTTCTGATTGGGGTTTAGAGGGTGTGATCTCAGCCATTAAAAAGAAAAAGAAAAAAAACCACTAGAATTTCCTAACTTCCTCCCATCTTCCACCCCATGGCTCCAACACATTGCAGGACAAAGTGACATACAAAAGGTGGGCGACTTCCGTCCTCTGGACTATCGGCGACCCCAGTTGGCAGTTCTCCCGGTTGATGTCCATGGAAAGATCTGAAATCGAACCAACATAACCCAGTCAATGAGCCTAAACTTGTATCTGTTGATTGAGGGTACTGCGTTTGTATGTTCACCAAATCACAATTAGGCAAAATCGAAGCTTTTTATTCTTCCCGGCATCAATAATCCATTTAGGTCAGCATAGAAATTAGAAACAAACTCTCTGGTTTGGCTCTCAACTCCAGTGATCGCGATTTGGAGCACTTAAATGTACAATTAAGATATTGTTATTGTTAGAAATTTTGAAAATTATATGTTGAAAGTCCTCAAAATGGTTAATAACCTTTTGGGCTTGAATCTCATATTGAATTTGTTATAAAAGAGGGGGGACATTTATGTGCATCTGTCTCTTACCGTAGGGTGAGAGTACTTTTCCTTTTTGCACATGAATTATGGAAGTGTACCTCATCTTATATGTACTTGAAAATTCTCTTTTATACTTGAGAATTCTCAATTATGGAAGTGTCCCTGACATTATGGTTAGGGACGGATGCACATGAATATTCTCCGTAAAAAAGAATGCCATTTATCTATATGCATCTTTGGATAACACTAGTCATGTGTTACGAAATGGTTTGGGCTCTGGCTTGGGCTTGGAGCCTTAAGATGCAATGAGGCTACTTTTGGACTTGATGGGCCTATATAGTTGACTATCGAAGGGACAGAGCATTGTGTGTAAATGCCGATCTCCATGGTGTATTTTGCGTTGATGAGTCTGAGAAGCTGATCTAAGAATTTACCTTCATCCGTAGCAATCCCCATGATATTGACTTCGTCATCACACGAACAATATTACCATCCAGGACAAAATGATAAAAGAAGAAAGGAATATGTGTGGGGCCCTTTGCCACCAATATCAAAATTTTAGCGTTGAGGGTTCATATATAAATGCAAACCCACTAATCAATTAGGGTTCAATCCCTCGCGATGGAAACTTGCCAATGTGCGACAGGTTGCATAAATTAAATTTGGAGAGTTTTAATTTATGAGCCTTAATTTGACTAATGCCTTAATTTATTATGAAATCTCCCTTTCATCGAGAAAACACTTAAAATCTCATTTTAAAATTTTATAGAAAAAAAAAAACGAAAGAAGAAAAGAATTTAAAAGTATCACATTTTGGCAAACCAAGAAGAAGTACAGTAGAAACGGAATTGGAAAAGCAGGCTACAGAGGGTATATAAGAATATAGAAAAGGGAGTTGTTGCATAATAAGATAAGCAGAAAAAAAGAAAAGAAAAGTGGAGAGCGTGAGTACTTAGATGTTGAAATTGGACTAGATCGGAGTTAATAATTGAGTAGTTGTAAGGGATAATGGACGAAGATTAAAGTTGCATAAAATAGAGGGAGAGAAGTGTAATGACTCGAGATAGTGGGATAATTGTTAGTAAGATTTACAAAGATTTGGTCAAAATCTAATCCAAACCCCTTGACTTTAATATATTATAACTAGCACATCAACCCATGCTTAGTATAAGCATATTGTTCACTAATAACTGGAAGACTATGTTTAATGATCCATTAAAAAAGTTTAAATCATGCAAAAGTCATCCTCAAATACTTACTAACAACGATTTGGTGCAGATAGTGACTAAGATTTTAAAAAGAGAATAAAAGAAGAAAATATTATGACAGTAACTCTTTTCTCAATCCAAGACTCTGTGGAGTATAAATGACTTAGGCAAAATGGGGTATAAAGAAATGGCATATGAGGTTTTGTATAAAAATGAAGTTGGTCTAGAAGAGTGGTGACATGCTGGGAGCAAGGTTGCGAGAGGGGAGATGAGTTGTTACATGTTGGGAGTGGGGGCGGAAGTGGGTCATTTGAACAGAATGAATATAGCTCCCAGTCAAAATCAAAAGTTACAATCAAGATTATCTTCAAAACACCCATAGCTTTAATATAATATAATAAAAAATGAATACTCAGTCATTACACTCGCTAGTGAATCCAATTTTAAGAAAGTGAGGGCCTAATTTAACAGCTCCGTTGGAATAATTACATTAAGAAAAATGTATCGCAGGAATCATTTTCTTTGTATTTTGTCTTTTTTCTTTCTTCCTCTTTTTTTTATTTGCATAATTGCATGTTGTCCACCAACAAAAATTTAATTTGCTCAGGCAGATGTGATAAACCCCAGTCAGGCAACCATGAGGTACTAGTTGCTTGAATAAAGTTAGGTCCAGCATCTCACGATAGGAACACCCTAGGGGCGGACCTAGTTGTTAGACCTAGTTGTTAGCACGCGTGTGCGGTCACGACCGTGAGATTTGAGAAACTCCTTATATAAAATCTTAAAAAATCCAATTTTACTATTTAGCTTCTCCACTTGATCGTTGTCCGCACCATCCAAACGAAAACCCTATGTCCGCCAACACAGGTCCACACACTCGCTGCGACGCTATTGATAGCCCAGTTGAAAAGCTAGCAAGGACAGAGCAACGACTATATCTTTGCCTTCTTTATCTACGGCCAGAGTGCCAGATGAGTGCCTTGAAGTGATGGGGCACTCCACATCGAAGCTTAAACCTATACCATGAATATATACATTGCTGGGTTCTAATTTTTTGATTAAAGAACAAAGCTGATAGAGCTTCTGCGTGTCCCAAGTTTTGTCTATGGAATATTGATTGGGATGGGATCCGATCAATTGAACCCCACTTCTGAACATGTATGGCCGCTGGGCCTTATATAAGTACAAGTTATGCCCATTTTGCTATCATTGCAGAAAATTAGGTCTGGGTCCAATCGAGGGGCCTAAAAACAGAGCACAATGCAAGCCGGCCTTGGGTCCGTCTGCACCTCAAGCACTTGAGAAGTGAGGGCTACACCAATGCACGTGATTCACTCTACTTCGTTTTCTTTGTTTTTATACCTTGCTCTCTGCCACAGAACCATCTTTATTCTTTGGATAAATGCTCAATAGGTGATCCAATCCAAAACTACAAACCCCTTCCACTTTTCACTTTGAATTTTCTTTCCTCAAAAGGAAAGATCTCTCTCCCTACCTTTACTTCATGCAGGCCTTCTATTTTTCTACCCACAAGTGAATGTGGTGCAACTGCAACTCCTTGCATTATAACACTTCCTGTTGAGGATCACTAAGTATGGCCGATGGGAAACAAATAGTCCCCTCATCAGAGGGCCCTGAAAATGTGGGGTGGTTGATAAATATAATGAAGGGGGAAGACCCACAAAGCAGAGCCAAGCCTCTGATACAGAAAGTGTCCAGAACACTGCGAGAGATCGAATCAAACAAATCATGCTTCGATCCCTTGGTGGTGTCCTTGGGCCCTTACCACCACGGCCAAGAACGTCTTATGCAGATGGAGAATTACAAGTCAGTCGCAGCTCGCTGGTTCGTCTCACTGGCAACCCATAACAAACCTCCAGGTACCATTACTGATATGGAGGTGCAAGTTGCCTACGAGCATTTCATCACAGTGGCGACAAGAGAATCGTGTCCCACACACTGCTACGCTGATAAGTTCCTCCTGTTCAAATTCACATACAATGACTTCATGCGCATGATGTTCTTAGATGGTTGTTTTATCTTGCATTTCATCCACCTTGTTGTTATAGGGTCGGATGAACTATCGAAGACTAGCCATCTCAATCAACCACTTATTCTGAGAGACATGTTCTTACTTGAGAATCAAATCCCATATTCAATTCTCAAAGCTTTGATGAGCTTACTGTCTAATCAAAGCAATGAAATTAACCGATTCATCGAGTTCAATGAAATTAACCGATTCATCGAGTTGGTCTTTCTCCTTCAACATAAACAGCCCCGTTCGTACAGCAATCCAATTAATTTGTTCATTGAGATTTTTTCGAATTTCAAGAAAGACAGGAAAATTACAAGAGCTGGGTCGAAATCAGCAAATACGGAGAAAGAAGGCGAGCCCTTTCATCTCCTCGACTTTCTTCGATCCAAACTAATCGGCAAGGATACCGAGAAAAGTCCCACTTCTGCTTCCCCTGAAAGTGGTTATTGGCAATATTATTTTCGCTCCATCATGGAGCTCAAAACGGCGGGGATCAAGCTCAGAAGAAGCAAGTCCAAGTGCTTGAAAGAAATTAGATTCCAAAAGTGCCTAATCCATGGCCGTCTCCAGCTTCCTCAATTCATGGTTGATGATGCGACCCAGACTCGCCTGCTCAACCTCATTGCCTACGAGATGTGCCCCGACGGACTCTCTGACCGTGCGGTTACCTCCTACATATGCTTCTTAGATTCTCTAATTGATCATGCTGAGGATGTAAAGGAGCTTCGATCCAAGAACATACTGCTCAACCGCCTCGGCAGCGACGAGGAGGTTGCCAAACTCTTCAATGAGTTGGCTAATAACTTGACCCCCAACTTCAATACTTACAGCGATGTCATGAAAGGTATTGAAAAGCACATTAGGAGCCGTGTGAAGGTGTGGATTGCCGAATTCACGCACACTCATTTCACTAGTCCATGGACAGTGATGGCTTTAATGGCTGCAATTTTTGTTATACTATTAACTGTGGCTCAGACCTACTACTCTGCCGCGAGTTACTACAATCCCAAGTAGTTTCTTACTCTCACATCTCCCATGGCTTGGATTTATTTTTTTGTTTGAGCGATTTGTTTTGTGTGTTTTGTTAGAGTGGTTCATGTAGCCACCCTGTCTCTGTTCAATAAGGAAATGTTGGGTAATTTGATTGATTTGTGTATGCAGCCACTCTGTTCAATAAGGAAACGTTGGGTAATTTGATTGATTTGTGTACATGGGAAATAAGAATTGCTGGATTCACCGACTCTTTGTATTGATGTTGGTAATGATTATATTCAACTTTCAGTTGATGGCCTCTCTATTCTTTGATGACGAAGGTTTATATGTTTCGGGGGTACTATGTTGGCCATGGGAGTTAAAAACTTGAAATTGCCAATTAGATTATAGAATTATAATGGCCAACAAGGAGATATGGTTGGTCATGGATTGCTTCCCATTTTCAAAGCTTAACACAAACAAAGCCTAACTTAGACCTGACATTCGCCCATGAACGGTGTAAAAAGGAGGTTAAAGTTATGTCAAAATAAAGATACACCATATACAAAAACAAAAGGGATATTGCTTGTACTTAGACCTAACATTCGCCCATGAACGGTAAAAATTTAAGTATTTTCTATAGAATTTTTCATGCGATATCCTAGGGTCATGCGACATCGCACACATTGGACCATGCAATATCCTATGGCCGTGCTATATCGCACATTTTTATACGAGCAACTGTGTGGGAAATATTTAATCTTCACCTGTTATGAGGCAAACGTTAGATTTAAGGGATGTTGTACGAACAATATTTAAACACCCCCTCGCCCCTACATTTGGTAAATGTCACAAATATCTTAAGATATTGAAATCATGAATTTTAAAAATATCACAATATTTACCTAGAATGGTACTCTCATAAAAGAGCATCATGGTATTTTAGAATGCCAGCAAAATTAAACCACGGAAGGAAAGCATTCAATGATTGTGGTGCTTATTGTATCCAAAAAAAAACAAAGGGGGTTAAGAGTTTGGGTCCTCTAACGACCCTTGAGAATTCCTGAGCTGAAGGAGTAATGGAACCACGCATGGAGAAGTGCCTCACAACCAAGTGGCGAAGAGGTAACTCACTCACCTTTGTAACCACGCATGGATCGATCCCTGTGCGTGGATCCTACACTGCCCCCATCATAGCATAAGACTATAAGATCAGAGTTCAATTCAATTCCTAGGAATCGAAGAATCTTGCCATGGGATATGGGAAACAAGTAACCCATTCATCATCTAGGTGAATCACATTTTAGGATAGTGATGTTGGGGAATCAAATTTGGGCAAACATGCACGATCAATCAATCAACCACAATCAATCACACGACACACAGATTTACGTGGTTCGGCAATTGCCTATGTCAACGGGGCTATGAGGATCTCACTATGCAGGAAATTGCGCAACTAATTATAAGGATTCCAAATATCTAAACACTTAGCCTACTCTCTTCTCATCTTCCCATAGATCTTAATATTACTCTCATATATACCCCCTTCTGTAGTTGGGAACCACATAAGAGAGAGAGCTCTCACATGTCTCACTCTCTCTCAGAGTTTACGGTCACTAATTAGATCAATATATAATGTCTGTTTTATTGGCCTCCAAGAAATCCACCCAATAAATGATGGTCTAATTGAACATCTTTGTGCATATTTAAAAACAAATGATTAGCTCTTAAACTAATATTGAAATAAATAAACAAGCA
The DNA here is from genome assembly GCA_029852735.1 of Persea americana. Classification (NCBI taxonomy): domain Eukaryota; kingdom Viridiplantae; phylum Streptophyta; class Magnoliopsida; order Laurales; family Lauraceae; genus Persea; species Persea americana. The sequence continues at coordinate 93,206,620 of CM056810.1, forward strand.
GCTCTTAAAAGAAGTATTGGAATCATATTTTCTTCGTTTTGTTTTTTTCTTCAACACCGCCCCCCACTTCCCCTTCCTTTTATCATAATTACATGTACTCCAACACCGTGAGTTTCTCCGACAGATGTGATAAACTGCAGGCAGGCAATTCATGGTGTAGTATAGTTGCTTGAGAAAAAGTGGGCCCATCATCTCATCATAGGGACTTGGCCACTCATACTCCTACCCCACCATTGATGGCCCACAGTTGAAAAGCTAGGAAGGAGAGAGCAACGATTATTATCAAAGAGCTGTGTATCTACGGCCAGATTGACAGATGAATTTAAAAGTGATGGGGCACTGCATCCACTCCGAAGCTTAGACCTACCATTAATACTTTGCTGGGTTCTAACTTAGACTAAAGAAAAAGGTGACATAGCCTCTACGGATAACGAGTTTTGTCTTTGGAGTTTGGAATCGCTTGATTGGGATGGGGATGGGACCCAATAAATCGAACCCCTGCTGCACATGTAGGGCTGCTGGGCCTTAGAAAACTCTAAGTTAGGCCCACTTTAGTATCATGGAAGAAATTAAATTAGGGCCGGGGTCCAACCCACGGGCCTAAAAACACAGCCCAATGCAGGCAGGGTTAGGACTAGGAGCACCCCAAGCACTTGAGAAGTGATGATTACACCCATAGACGTTATTCACCCTGCACACCCTTTGCTGATTACTTCTTTTTCTTTAGAGCTTTTGTCATGAACTGGGATCATCTAAGGAATTCCCCCACGGTGACGGTGAGTGGACCAATCATGGTGCGCCATATCACCATGGGCAGCTCCTGCCCGGATGTATGCCAAGCTACCCGTGTGCATGGCAGGCTGCCCGCGGTGACGTGACGAACCTTGATTGGTCCACTCACGATCACCGTAAGGAAAATCTTTAGACGATCCGGACTCTTTTGTCATATACCCTCTCAGGTTTCTAGGATTTGTAAATAGCCCCCTATAGTTTTAATATTTGTAAATAGGCTTCCGTCTTTTCATGTTAATACGTGTCGTGTCCCTAATATCAGTAACTTTCCAACCACCAAAAGTTTTTAGAGTGAAATGATATTTTTTCCCCATCTCTTTATCCATATATGTATAAATTCAAAAGCTTGGACTTATTTTTTTTTAAAGCTTATAACATTAATAATTATATTTAGTTGGAGAGAATGACCACACATAAATTTATGACCGCATGTAAATCTATTTTATCAATACATGGCCTATTTCATTAAATCCAAATCGATCATAATGAGAATCAACGCATATGCTTATAATTGATTCAATCCATACTTAACCCACCATTAAATTTATGAAAGTTTCAAAATACATGATTATACTTTATGTGCAGTAAAGAGTGATTGAGAGAGACTTGGGATAAAATGATATTATTCTTCTAAATAATAATATGCTCACTTTTGTTTAATGGGCGTAAGGGCAAAGCTGCCATTTTTATAAAATTTCAACAGAAATCTCATGGTGGTTATCCAATCTCATTAGGAATAATAATTTGGGGGACATGAAAAGTATTGAAATGAAAAAATATGGGCCTATTTACAAATACTTAAACCACATGGGCCTATTTACAAATCATATAAACCTTAGCGGGGTATATATGAAAAAAAAAACTCTTTTCTTTATTTTATACCTTGCCTTCTGCAAAAAAATCTTTTCTTTATTTTATACCTTGCTCTCTGCAACAGAACTATCTTTGGATAAATACCCAATAAGATTGTCCAATCCAAAACCACAAACCCCTTCCACTTTTCCTTTGAATTTACATTCCTTGTTGAAGGAAAGATTTCTCTCCCTACTGACCTATACTTCAGGCAGGCCTTCTATTTTTCACCCCACAAGTGAATGTGTTTCAAGTTGCAACAGCAACACCTTTTACTCACATTACATCACTTGCTGTGAGGATTGAGAATGACCGATGGCGATGGAGCTAGTGGTGATCGAATAGTCCCCATATCCGAGGAACCTAAGAATGGGGAGTGGTTGATCAAGGTAATTGTGATGTTTTGATTATTTTAATTATATTAATTATTTATTTTACTATTAATATGTGATTGATTATATTTTAGTTAAATACACGATTAGTCTAAGTGGGGACCACGTTAGGCTTAGGTTTGGTGAGTTAGGCTTGTTGGGTAGGTGTCTTGACCCATAATTAACCCGGGCCCAGTTAGTAGGTTTAGTTCTTCTCAATCCAAAACCCCTGTTCTCTCTCAACCCAAACTCTTATCTAATTCCAAACTCTATTCTTTTTAGAAATTTAAGTTAAGTTACAACTCTTATTCTCATCCTTAATTTATACAACACCATACTCTTTTATTTTCACACACAACTCTCTTCCAACTTTTCTCTGGGATATCACTTGGGCTTTGACTATATAGGATTCTGGACCGTCTCCCTCAACCGAGAATTTTATACACCTGTAATGGTGAGAACAAGCATACTTTCCAACTTTCCAGCTAGTGGACTTTCAACATCCTTTTGAAGACAATTTTCCAGCCTTTTCAGAACAAACATATATACTTTCCTACTTTCCAGCCTCATATGTGTGTGTGGCCATGTGCAGGAAATTCTTCTTTTTAGCACTCAGGGATTGCGAGACATTTGCATTCAATAAAGGCATACACCCAACCATCCCATGCAGTGAGACACTCCTGAAGTCACACATCCATACAAAACAATAGCAAATACAACATTACATCCAAGGAGCTCATGAAGAAAATGAATACACATATTCTTTTTGAATTAGAAACAACACAACAATACACAGATTTCATTTCACCTGACTGCTTCCCAAATCTTCACAAACTCAAAATGATAATTACGCATACCAATTCACAGATCTTCTCATACAAATTTAGATGATTGAGTAGCCTATTAAAAAACCCAAAAAATTGAAAATGGTACATGAACCCATTTGTTTTTTGATCTGCCACTTCAAGGGGTGTTGATCTGCCACATACAAATTCAAAAATCTCTGTAGCCTATCATATTCAATTGGCTTCCCTGCAAAACACCAGAATTGACAATTAGTAACATGAAATGACTAAGCACAAGCAAACTGTTTCTTTGGTATATTTTTTTCAACAAAAATTATCCTACATCACAGAGTTGGCATACCATAGGAAAGAACCATGACCATAATATTTTCTTACACCTGTAAATCTAGAGACAGGAGGCACTTAAATTCAATTCTTTTTTCAGAACAAATGCTACCACCTCAACACATTTCATATCATCTCCGAACAAGGCACACAATGGATCCATGGTGAGGCCACTTTTTCAGTAGCACCTACTAATGATATGCATAACACTGGAAAATAAGTTGAAGCCATACCCGCAAATTCTCATCACTGGAAATCATCACTCTCCTCGATAATCCAAAATGTAGCTCTCATCACTGGAAATCATCACACTCTCCTAGATAATCCAAAATGGACTGATTAGTATGATAATAGTAATGTAAAGAAACCATTACTATGATAATAAAATTTTAAAAACGTGGAGTGATTAATAAGAAGGGAAAAATCTATACCTTAGAACTGTGTTAATGCTTCATCCTCCGAAGATCTCTCTAATGCCTCATTTTCATTGAATGGCTCATTGTTGTTCTCTATACTACTAAAATAAGTACATGCATAACAGATTAAAAGAAGCATGTGAATGTATATTAAATTAAGAAATTGCATTAGTAGGGAAAATTCAATGGAATTGTACCTCTTGTCAAGCCCAGGACAGTTGCGTCTGTCATGTGCAACCCAACGCTTGCCACATCTGCGGCAAAGTCGGTCTTTTTTCCTGGCCTTTTCCTTAGAGGACTTCAATCTCTTTGGACGACCCTTTGTAATTGCTTGCTTCGGTGGAAGATATCTCTCTGCAGGGCTTGCACTTTTCTTTTTTCTCTTAGGATCATCTTCTGTCAAAACTGTCTTTTCATTTATCTCGCGAATGCTTTTTTTAAGGTCTTGTAGAACTGATTTTGCATGGTGATATGCTTCCTTACACAATGACGCTTCATCAATGATATTTGCAGCATCATATGATAAATCCCCATGTCGTGCTAGCAATATGCTTTGACAACCCATCAGACACAGAGCACATACTTTTGTCAGAATCATCATCTACCCTCGCATACCTTGTCCATCTTTTCAAAATGTATTGTTCAAGCAGTGTGTATATTTTCTCTTGTTTCAAAACGCAGATGATGTGTCCACATGGAATGCCTTTGAATTCAAATAGTTGACAAGAACATTTTGCATATTTTTCATCCTTTTTTAAAATGACGACCCTTTCAATTTCATTGTTATCTTTGAATGATGAAACATTATAAATTTTTTGTTCCATATCATCGTTTACAATCTCGGCATTGCCGGATGTTATGTACATGAATTGATCTTGGAACTTATAAAACAACTTCTTTGTGTATATTTGTGACATTTGCCTCTCCATTGGCAAGTCTGTCATCAATTTTGGCCTTCCATTAGAAGTGTCGTGAATTGCCTTCAATTGACGGTACTTTTGAGTTGCAATCCCTTGGTGAAATCAAGCATAAAACCACACAAACCATTCTTTTGAGTCGCATATTGCTTTAAAAAGGCATTGATACTTTCACTCCTTCCAGTTGTAGACATCCCTCCAAAAAAAAGGAGTCTTATATATATAGGCACCCACATATGACGGATATCATACATCCCATTTAGCCAATCGTTGTTTACAACATCCTCTTTTATCAATATATTCTTCCAACCCGAATCAAATTCCTCAGTTGTCAAAGAATTGAATGCGATTTTTTTAATACTTGGGATCAAGTCATTCTTATGTATTGTAACTCCACCTAAACTCTTTTATAGATTTTCCATGATGTGCCACAAACAGTAATGGTGGCTCGTAGTTGGAAGAACAAATCCAATGGCTTTTGTCATTGCGGGGTTCTGGTCTGTCAAGATGGACTTTGGTGGGTCTCCCGGCATTGCTTCAAGCCACTTATTGAAAACCCAAACAAATGTATCAAAAGTCTCATTTGAAATTAGGCAGCATCCAAATAGTATGGATTGATCATGATGATTGATTCCAGTGAATGCACCAAAAATAAGACCATATCTGTTTGTATTGTACATTGTATCGAACGAGACAACATCCCCGAACTCCTCATATGACTTCTGAAAATAATAATCAGCCCAAAACACATGTTTTATGTGGTCCTCATCAGCTTTCTCAATGGAAAAGGCATTCCGTGGATCTCTCTCCTTCCATTGTCTAAAATGTTCATAAAACATATCACCATCATTGTCCTTTGTTTCTTCATTTCTATCTCTAATATGATTTCGAAAGTCTGTTTCTGTGAAACCAACTTTATCTCTCCCACCTGACTGCAACACTAAAATCCCCATTTGTTTATTTGGTCTGATATTAGCAGCCCCATAAGTATCTATCAATTTTTTTTTGTGGGGCGTCAATCCAACGGTGTGGCCGTAGCATGTGGGCCTTTCTAGAGGTACTTAATAGGTGAGAATGTTCTATAACAATTTTAAATACAATCCAGTACCCCCCTTTCATTTTTCTCTAATTGAAGATATGCACCACAATTCTCCCGTGTATCTGAGGTCCGTCTTTCACCACCAAGTCTTTTTTTCTTACAACCTTCTTTAGAGCACACAAATTTTTTTCTCACTACTTGGTTATTTAACCTTGTCTCTGAGCTTCTTCTAATGCTAAAACCCGCCGTGTTCGCATAAGTGTTGTAAGCATTGTAAGCATCCTCTATATTTTCAAAAACTTGACCTACTTTTGGTAATTTCTCCTCATCAACTTGTGGCACAAATGTTTTAATTGGTAAAGATGCTACTTCGTCAATCTTTTATATGTTTTAAGCACATCATGACAATACATGCAAAACAGAATAAAAAAAATAAAGTAATTAATCGCAAGTTTTATCATAATATTATTTTTCTATGGATAGAGACGCTAAGACGGGAAAGATACGGAGAAACAGAGATGGAAACCTACTTGGCTGCCAGAGACTTCAGATGCTATCGGAGACTGTGAATGGATCGGAAGCCAAAGCTGCAAATCGAGATCAGTATCATGAGATGGACCTGTGTCATCCATTAGGAACTATCTCTTGACGGATCGGAACCCACTCCTGTTTTCTCGCAAAAATGAAAGCATTGTCAAATATTAAATGAGAAATGAAACCATGAAAAATGACATCAGAGAGGCATATTTGGAAGATTGTAATCAATCACTAAGTTTCTCATATTCAACACTTAAAAAATCAAGCAACTGCAATAACTTGATGATTTAGATCAAACCTGCTCAACTCACTAATGGGTATTACCATAATAAGGGGAGATATAGGTTTCACTGTGTTGGTTGCTAACACTGTACAGTGCAATAAGTATCATTCAAAGAACTGTTAAGCTTACATCAAATAAATAAGTATCTTCGATTTCCAAAACTCTCTCCATTCCAGTTTATAGGAAGTACAAGACAATGAAATCCTTAAAAATGCCTCTATATGATTAGGAATACTAATTTTTGACCTGGATAGAAACAAGAAACATGTGGATCACAAACCACATTGCAAACAATAAACCAACCTTGAACAAAAATTCGGTGCGATCTATCCCATACATCATGTGGATGCATGACATGAGACACTTTACTTTCAACAATTATCCAAACAGTAGTTTGAAATATTTATTTATTAATTTCTTTTGATTCTAATCACAGTAGCTTCTTTATCATGTCTAGAATCTCTAAAACCCTAAATCTAAACCTCGAAACCCTTTCATTCCCAAATCCTATTCCACTCTCTCATACACAAACACACACTGAGAGAGAGAGAGACTAATAAAAAAAGCAAAGGTGTTTGTTCTTACAATTGAGTGCCACAGAAAAGGCAGAATCAGAAATGGGGATCGAGGACGCGGGAGCAGAAATGGCAGCGTAGGACCTGAGAGAGGAGAGGAGAGCGTCTGGAATCAGCGGCGTCCTCATCTAGAGGATTGAAAGAAGGGAAAGAAAAAGGGTAGAAGAGGGAGCAGTTATTGCAGTTAGACGGCGGGTTCTTTACCAGGCCAACGCCAAAACGGGGACGAAGAACAGGTTCAGGACCTTCTCGCATTCGATGAGATCAGCAGCAGATCCGCAGCGAATGCAGTGCTATACGCCAAATTTCTGCACCTGGCGGACCTGCTGCTCGACTCCACCCCAGATCGAAAGCCGTTGAACTCCTCGAGGTTTTAGTGGTGACTTCTTCTCTGTGATGGAGACGGCGATGGAGATGAAGACGAAAGCGAGGCGATGAAGATGAAGATGATAGATCTGCACCCGTCCTAGAGTGGAAGAGGAGAAGCTCGATCGATGGATGGAATGCCTGAAAGAGGGAAGGGTACACAGAACCATGAAAACTCGAAAGAGGGAAATGAAAAAAAGCTGGCGCCCAATGTGAAAAGGTTGTCTTAAATATAAAACGTTGTATCCATTGGATCCGGTTTGACGGTCGAACGGCTCTCGATGGACTTCTCACATAATACATGAGAACACTTCTCACCTAAATAATTCCCAACATTAAGTGGCATGATGTGCAATACATCTCTATCCTTATATATGTGTGTTTGATACGATAAACCCCAGTTTTATGGTGGTTCCCACTTTATAGATGGCCATCACCTTTCCATTTGTTTTCCCGCTTAAACCTCCCTCATAAGTTCAACTGGATTATTTCGAGAGAGCCATTACCCGCCATCATAGGCTGAGTCCAGATCCAGTGGTGTTTTACACGCTTCCCAAATGTATGTAACCCACCATGAGTCCCACCTACTGATGATATGAACCGCTGAATTTGAATGCCATCCCTCTAGTACCAAATGCTCATATTTCACTTGGGTAGGATTTGATCCACTCTAAGATTGAACACATGATTAATAATATGATAATCACAATAATATCAGTATTAATTATGTGTATTAATTACATTACTAATTGTGTGATCAATCTTATGGTGCAACCTATTCCTATTGAATTAAAATATGAGGATATGCTGCTAGAGGGAATGGCATTAAATGTTAACAAATCAAATACAGCACGTGGGCACACGATATCAACTATATTCATTAGAAGGGTGGCCCGTAGGTAGATAGGAATGAGAGGGGCCACTGGATGAACTTCCTCTGTATGATTATCTTTAATGAGATCAACTATATCCAACCAATTTACCCACCCTATCTTTTTTTTTTTCCTTATCTAGCAGCCCATCATGTTTCACATATCTGCCCTCACGCATGGGACCTGATGGATTGATAGATGGTCAAATATTTCATTTCGTGGGTCCTATTTGGACGGATAGATTAATCTTATGTAATAAATCTCAGGTCCCACAGACATGTAGATGTGCTGTATTTGCCGTGTCCACCCTTTATTACATAATTATACAATCAGATGATATTATTTTATTTAGATGGGTTTATCTTTATTCCATCAAAGGTGGGGTCCTAAAATTAAATGAGTGAGTGGAACAATTAATTGGGGGCGTGGAGAGAGAAACTACAGAAAATGGTCATAGAGAAGAGACGTGAGAGGGCAAGGGTAAACTTGGAATGATTTGAAAAGTTTTGCTGAGTTGGACTTGGAAAAGCAAGCCATTAATGTCGTCCTTTTCGTAGCTTTTGTGGCAAATTTTCATTGGAAAACTCGTGGAGATGTATCCCAGACTCCCATAAAAAGCTTGGAGTTGTTACGTTAAATAAGGAGGAATTTTCAAGTGGGAGTCATATTCGGACCAGCAAAAGGCAGTACATTAATACTGAATTTCATCAGGTTCTGCATGATGAACTCCACACGGAGAAAATCAACCTTAAACTATAATAAGTATTTGGGACATTTACTAAAGAAATTTTCTAAAATATGATAAACACTGTTGAGACCTCTAAAATAGGATAATATCATGACCTCCCGCCCAAATTGACCCTTTTTTTTTTTTTTTTCATTTTACCCTATCTTAGTTAATGCTAAAAAAACCCTACTTCCAAACAGAAACAGAACAAAGAAAAGAAAAAAGGGAAGGAGAAGACTTGCTTGTCACCGTGTAATCTTTATCTCATGTCCATATCTAGTCACAGAAAAATGCCCTTCACAGGTTTCACTACTCCACGTCACTCTCTCTCTCTCTTCTTGTGTTTTCCTCTACATCTAAACCCAAGCCTTAGAGAAAGCCTCTAATCTCAGGACCTGGTTTTCAACATAATAAATTTCCACACATTAAACTATTTCCTTCTCTTGTAAAACTAGAGTACCCTTTCTTCACCAAGGTTGTTGTTCTCTAATCTTATATATACAAGGCATTTCTACTTACATTGATTTTTTGTTTTTCTAGTTCATTGATTGGATTGATTTTTTGTTTTTAGAGTGTGTGTTACGATTGTGCTTAAAATTTTCATGTTGCATGCAAAACCAAGATCCAGGCAGAAAACATCTACTCGATATGGCTCTTATTTCTCTTTTGATTTGTTCTTTTGGGGATGAATTTGATTGCTTTAGCTTCATAGTCAATGATTTCATTATAAAATAAGTCTGAGATGTTTTTATTGGATTCTAGGTAATTGATTAGGGCTTTTGATAGTGAGGATCTTTGTAGACAAGGCTTAAGGGTCTGAACTTTTGGAGAAGTAAAAAGTCTAGCACAAAAATAGGAGTTCAGAAGAAGCATATCATTTGAAATGTGTTAAGAAAGTGTTACAGAACAAACATAGTATGAAAATATTCAAAAAAGGAAGAAGAAGAAAGCAGGAAGATAACGTTGTTGCCTTACTATTTAGAAGGATTTGTAGGGTACTCATGCTGCTTAATGAATTCAAGAAGAAACTATAAAAGTAGATAAACAATGTCAAAATGAAGTGTACATTCACCCGTGTGCATGCATGAGATATCAAAAAAAAATGAGAAGACAAGTTTTCAAGGGTTGTGCAATGTGGACTTCAACCAACCTAACCCAAACCCATATCTGCAAAAATAGAAGTAGCCATGATTCAAATTAGCAACATCAACAACTCACGGTGGACCTCATCAATTTGTGCACTGTGTACAGAAAAAAACACCAATTTCCTAGTTTCCCAACGAATGCTTGAACCAACATGAGCTGATGATCCATCTTAAGATTCTTTGATCCCAACTACTATTTGTAACTGAATTAGAAGTAATACCCCCACTCTACTACTTTGAAATGGTAACAGTAACTTTATTTCCCCTCAAAAAACTTATAGAGACAATGAAACCATTGGTCATTCAGAAGCAGATAACGCTCCTTTCTCCTTAAAACCAATGTGATGATTTTAGGCAATTGAACTATTGATGTTAGGAATTCCTTCTTCTCTTTAAAAGGCCCTTGTGGATTTATTATCACCATCGTTATAAGAAACAACAGCTTTCTCCTGAGATCCGTAGTGGAAAACCAAGTATCATTTTCTCTTTTTCTTCCCCCAAAGCAGAACCACTGTACTGTTTGTTCAATCTTCAACAACTGATTCTTCAGACATATCTAGCAGAACAATTTAATCTTGTTCCTCACAAGATTGATAGAAATTCTCTCAAATCCTCAGACAAAATCATCAATGAACTGATTATCCTCCCTTATTTCCCTCCTCACTTACCTGATCGCGTCACTTAAGATGATAACTTTGTGGGAAAGACAAAAGTGTCACCTTCATCTATTTCATCAAACAGCAATGGTGAATGAGCAAGAAAATCCCATTGTTAGCTTAGAACTGAGCAGAAGGTGACTCCACTTGCTTCTAAGAAGATATCTGACAACAAGTGTGAAGGTTTCAATTTGCTCTATATGTGGTCGCCAATTTAAATTCACTCTCAACTGCTTGGGGCCATTTAGAGTGAAAACTAGTGCTAGAAGAAAATTCCTAAGTCCTTACACCTCCAATAATTTAAGCACATTCTTATCAATATTCTTTTACAACCTTTAGCCAGGACTTCAACTAGAAGCAGTATTGTGACACGCTTGCCCCACTACGTCAAAGTGGCTGATGAACGACTCTAACGGGTTGGTTTTACTGACTGTTGTCGGCCGTCTGTTTTTTTTCGACGGATTCAAAATATTTCTGATGGCCCACGGCAGTCGTGAATGAAGAATAAACCTTAAGCAAAGCCCGCGCATATTTGGCATTCTCGACACCCCACGCGCGCCAACTACCCTAGCCATCGATTTTTCCCTCTTTCTTCCTCTCTGCGCCCCCCTGCTCACATATTTGATCTTTTCCCACTCCTCGGTCGCTCTCCCTCTCCCCCTCGATCGGCAGTGGCACTTCGTCTTCGGCGGAAGATTTCCTCCCCCTCGATCGGCAGCGGCACTTCGACTTCTGCTATGGAGGTATTTTCTTTTTTGTATGTTAGATTCTTCTGTTCTGTTTATTATTTGCAACCAGCCCACTGAAGCGATGGGCTCATCTCAATGAATGTTCTCCTGAAAACGACAATGGAGGTTGACCCCCCATTTCCGACATATCCCCTTTCTCCGTCTGAACCCCTTTTTCTCCGACAGAACCCCATCCCCACCACACTCCCTTGTAGTCCGCCACACCCCCCCCACCCCCCCCCCCCCCCCCCCCCCCCCCAACCTAATCCTCATTCCTCATCTTCCCTGGCTCCCATCTAGCATAGGCATGCTAGCTCAGTGAGGCACCCGCATCAGATCCGGACACTCAAACCCTCCTGGCTCTCTGCTTCCACTCTCCCAGGTCTTCCAAAAGCAATACCTCCTGCTATTTGGGCCCCAGCTCAGCTCCGGCTTTTACATAACCACCTTGACAGCCTTTTACATCAGCCCCAAGCTCAGCTCCCTGCAAATTAGAGACTTATGTCTTTTGTATTCATGGGGCTTTATATATATATATATATATGGGTTTTGATGGACTGAGTTATACTATCTTTTATTTCCATTTTTACTGATTCTAAAGCCATGAGTTTTCCTATTTGACCAGTTTGATGTAATGGGTTTCTGTCGATTTCCTTTGTGGAACAGAATTCTGATTTATTTTTTTTCTGTTTGGAGGTTGCTTTATTTAGAATTCGGGATTCTTGCTTTGAGAATCTACACTTGGGGTTTTTGCTTTCTCAGTTGGGAACTCTTATTCTCCTTGCAGTAGAGAGAATTTTAAGAAATTTGGGTTTGGGGGTTGTTTTTTTGGTTTGTATTTGCTGTTGGGGATTTTGGGAAATTTGAATTGGGGGTTTTATTTGGAAATTGGAGATTTTTGTTTCTACTTTTAAGGGTTTAATGAAATGTCTGATTGGTTTCGATGAGATTAGGAATATTGAAACTTAGAGCAGCACCGCTCTATTTTTCTCACATGTAACAGATATGACCCATTTTAATGTTACACCAATAACTTTTCACATGGTTCAAGGTTTATTCCATACAAAACCTTTTCTAATTAAGTAGTTCTACCCGAATTAACTATTGCCAAGTGATTAAGCAAGCAATCGCCATTTAAGAATCGCCCTTCAAGCCAAAGCTCTTTTCTTTACCATGAGAAATGATCAAGTTCAACCAATCAACGCATTTATAGGGCTCACTGTGGCTATCACTATGTATTGGGGGTGGGGGTGGTGTTTGTAAGAAGGGTTTCTTGTTTATTATAAAAAGATATATTCCAAGTGAAGTTTTCCCACAAGAAATGTGGAGTCTGGCTTATTTTTAGTGCGATTTGGCCAACCTAAGATCAAATCACCCTCCTCACATACACAAATATTGAATTGTCACAAGTCCAAATTTGGCACTCATCTGACCTGTGACACCTGTCAATATTGGATTGAAATTGGGAGAAATAATGATGCATTTTAAAACCATGAAACTTGAGGGGTCATAGATTAGGAGGTTAGGATGATTTGATGAAGGTTAATATTTTGCACACCCCTAGGTCTCTTTGAGATGTTGTTCCACCCCTCCCCCAAAAATATGTGGTTACCTATCAGTTTATCAATATTTTTCCTAAATCTTTTTATTTCCAATTCTCTAGCTATGGTTTGAATTTTGCATTTGGAGTTGACATTTGTTTTGCGATTAATTATTTTTCGTTTACTGTTTTGGTTCCCACTTTATTCACCTCTTCTTTTTAATAAAATTTCAGTTTTTTTTGTTTTAAATACTTGGAAACACTCAGATTCTGTTTTACTGAGAGGTTTCTAAGTCGAGTTGACTTGCTGACCCTGACTAAGGTGAACCAGTCATTGGTTTTAGTTGGTGTTTTGGTGTCTTGATGACAGTCCTCTTTTGAAAATAGTTTTATCAAAAGAGTTGAAGTTCGACCCTTGGTCCAGTTGGTTAGATGAACTATTCAGTCCAACAACTCCATCTTCAGTGTGTTCAGTTCTGCAGCACTCTCACCATGTGGTATAACCAATTTCATTGTCTTGTGAAAATTGAACTTGTGACCCATCTCAAATGGAAACATATCAATGGTCAAGAAGCACTTGGAACTTAGGAATCTTATATGATGAATAAAGTTGTGTTTGACTCCGCCTCTTAAGCAGAGTTCTTTTCTCCCTTTATTCCTCATGATTTGTGTAACTAAAAGTGGATACCACACAGCAGCCCTCTGCAAGTGCTCATAGAAGTGGTGCCAGGGAGAAAGTTTTCCTATATATATATATATATATATTATGCTGGATTAGGCTTCACTCAATTGCTATTTGATATGATTAACTAAGCCAAGCTTAAGACTGGCATAATTTGTGATGCCCTTTGATCTTCAAGGCAACACATGCCCTGTGCTTATTGATTTTAATTGTCATTTTATTATGCATGCATGAGTTAATTTTTTTGGAAGCGTATATATGAGTGATTTATGATAATATGAATGTTTCAGAAGCTACTACCAAATCGGTTTTGAGGCTGATGGGTCTAAAGGGGTTGACATTGTACCATTTGAAGAGCCATTTGCAGGTTTGTTGACCAAATCTCTCTCTTTCTCTCTCTCTCTCTCTCTCTCTCATGTGATGCTTGGTAATTCCAGTGTTAAATTAGTCATAATGGGTTCAATTTAAATTGAATAAGTCTTTTCAACTGACAAAAGAACTGTGAGTTATTTGAAACATTTTTTAATCAGCAACACCACACATTGCGTGCTGGTATGTAATAGAATATTGGGTTCCATTAACTTTGAATGGTTTTCTCATCAAGGGGTGCATGATAGCCTCTCTTTTTTTTTTTTTCCTTCATTTCAAAGATGCGTTGTAGGTTTCTTTTTTTTTAATTTCAATCATTTCACTCCTCATGCTGCCTTCATGGAAGCTCAATTATTGTGATTCTGCAACGCTTAAATCCTTGTATACGAGAATCACGTTTAATTCATAAGTGATGCAAACAGAGAAATTCCAGTAGCATAGGCACTGAGGTATCAAATTAAAGTACAGAGGCAACTGCATGAACAACTGGAGGTAGTAAAGCTAGTGTGCATACTGTATAAGTATTGAGAATGTTAGTATATTTTTAAAATATCCCAATTTTTTTTTTACAGGATGCAAAATATCTGGATCAACCGTTTACTTGTACTTCTTGGCCACTCGTAAAAGGAAGGATGGATCAGCATTAAGCCCCCATGTGGTGAGAGCCATTTTACTATAATTGGTAAATAGGTAATTAATTTGAATTGCTAGTTGAGAACCCTCTTATTTAATATTCGTGGTGTATGTGTGAAGTAAATCATTGAAGCGCTATGGTTGAGTGGTGAATGTACAACAGAGAAAGGGAGATGAATGGTGGAAGGGCACTTGTAGTGGTGAATGACTAATGACATAGTGGTGAATGACTTTGTAGTGTGTTGGGGCATTGGGTTGTTTATATGAAGTGTTTTTTGTTATGTACAGGTACTTAGCAGGTTGTAAAAAAAAAATTGAATGTCACGTACAGGGGAGATTATGCCGAAATTTCGAGAAGTCTTTTACATTAGAAATTTTTCTTAGGCACATTTTTATGAAGTATACGTTAATGTTTGTCAAAATGTATTTATGCTTCTTATTTATCCTTTTTTGTTACTATAGGATGATGTTATTACTGTATATGAATCTGATAGCTCGGTTGCGTAAGGTGATTTAGACCATGATGCAATTACAAAGGTATCTTTTTATTAGTTGTTGATCATAATATCTTTTAATGTTAGTAATCTTTAATTTTGTGGGTTTTATGGTATACTCGGTTTTTTTTTTCATAGGTCTTTGGTCGTGATAGCCGAGGACGCGTACATGGCGTAGGCATTGTTTGTCAACTGAGGAGGAAGGTTGCTATATGATCGTTGTAGGTGAGATCTTGAAGTTTGACGTAGAGTTGTTGGGTGGAGAAAAAACTTTTGGGGATCTCATCGTGGGTGATATCATTTCATGGCCCACATATAGAACCGTGTTTGGCTAGTTTCAAAGCCCACATGATTTACTGTCAAATAACTTTATTTGTAGTATTTACCTTGATGTGTGCTATCGTGAACGTGAACGTGGTTTTTGTTAATTTTCTACCATTTAATATAACTACTTTGATGGTTTAAATTTTAAGTGGATGGACGATTTCTTAGCTTATTTGAGTTGTTTATCTGATGGATAATGGATGTTTGTATGGTTGATGCTAATTTACAGTTTTGAGAATTACAGAATTTTTATTAGAAAAATATAAATTTTAAAAATTAATTATGAAATATTTTTTTTAAAACCCCTTAAAAAAACGACTGCTCCAAGCAGTCGTTAATTGAATGATAAGTCCTTTTTTATATGGTTTTTTTAAAAAATAATTTACAAAATTTTTGACTGCCAAAGTTCATCTTAAAAAAAAATGACTGCCGCGGGCAGTCGATAATCTGACAAATTTTCAACTGCTAATAGCAGTCGTTTTTGGAAAACGACTACGATTTTAATGACTACCCGTTCGACTGCTCTTAGCAGTCGTTTTTTAAGAAAAATGACTGTCGTCGATAGTCGTTTTTTAAGAAAAATGACTGTCGTTGATAGTCATTTTTCGGCCTTTTTGATGTAGTGCCAGTTGCTATCATTATAGTCAGCAACAGGACTTGCCTCCAAGGTGTTCTCCTTAAGGAGCCCTTACTGTGAAAAGTATAAAACAATACGTAACAAAATCGTTTCAATTAAAAACTCATCATTTTATATTAGTTAGATTCATGAGCTAATTGAGCCCTCAAACGTGTTTTATCACTTGATGCAATTTTGTTTGTTATATTTGTTGCAAGTTTTACTTCAGTTGCAGCACCCATTAGTTTGTTAACACTTAGCATTGCAGGTCATATGTTTTTGTGTTGTTCATAGTATGAGAATTGATGTACGCCCTATAAAGTTGAAAGGCACACTTTGATACCAAATTGACATAGGCCTCTAAAAGTAGAAAGGGCTCACTCTACCAAATTGATGCAGGGCTTAGGAAGTGGAAAGTAAGTTGAAAGTGTTGCAATTCCAGGAAAAAAGAATAGAAAGGTCTCCAATATAATTTATGGTTGGTTTGTTCTTTTACCCCACTGAAATCTACCAAAATGAAACAAAATGTTAGAGAATACTAGTTATTAACTTGACAAGAAGTCAAGAGCAATGATCGCTTTTTATACCATTATGTGTAGATGGACAGTGATACTTTTTTTACCGAGGAGAATTTATTATTTCATCAAGATTTTCATGTATCCGAAGCAATTTGGCGAGGAGAGGTACATCCAATCATTTACTTTTATATATAAATGTATCGTTATATTTATTTTTATCTCTTGAACCACTTCATACGTACATGAGCTTGTAATAGTAAATTTATTTTGTAACTAACATCTATAGAAACCACCGAAGTTTCGAATAATTCGAACCACACATGACAAAAATAGTTGGCATCTAACACGCCTACAAGAAAACAATTTACACTTGTGTGGCTTGGAGCACTTGTCTAGCATTGAGCAGATGACAATAGATCATGCATTGATAAGAGCATTGGTAGAAAGAAGGAGGCCGAAAACGAATACCTTCCATCTTCCATGTGGGGAGTCACCGTGACCTTAGAGGATGTGGCATACATATACGACCTCCCTATAGACGGACCGACAATGACAAGAGAAACATTGCATAGTACCAAGAAAATAGCGGAGATATACATGGATCTTTTAGGCATTGAGCCGGTGCCAAAACGAGATAGCATCGGCACACGGATAAACTTTTCATGGCTGAAAGAGAACTTCAAAGGAAACAAAAAGAAGAAAAAACAAAATGAAGTTGAAGATAAATGCAACACAAGAGCCTATTTATTTTACCTAGTGGGAGGCCAAATAGCTGGCAACTCATGCAGTACTTCTGCGCCGGCTTGGTTGCTTGGTTTATTTAGAGAATTTAAGAGGGATGCATAGGGCCCTACATGCCTGGCAAACCTGTATAGGATGCTAGGTAAGGCAGCAATGCTTTCGAAGTTTGATGAAGAAAGGAAAGATGGAGAGGGGAAAAAAGTAAAAAACTAGAAAGCGTCAGATCCATCTGATACCTTGACTGGCCCACTGCAATTGTTGCAGGTGACACCCATATTTGTTTACTTGGTTACATTGAATATGAACAGTTCTTTATTGACTTGACATTCATATAATGTTTCCTTGGCAGATTTGGGCATATTCCATAATGGAATTTTTGCGGCCTAGCGATGCCTATATAGAAGTATTATTGAATTTCGATTTTTTGCTATATAAGCCGTGGGATAAAAGCATAAAAAAGCATAGGCCTCCAATGAACACCAAGGATCGTTAGGAGCAAATTGACAATATGAAAATAGAAGAAGTGAGTGTAATTTAATTTCTTTTTAATGTGAATCTTTATGGTCGATATATGATTTGCTATCAATATATGTAATGAAAATCTATGGTGTAGTTTATATGCATGCCGTATGAAGATGTCATTGATAAACTAGACAGAAAAGAATTGCTTTGCTCACAACTCTTAGCCTCCTCATTGGCTAAAAAATCGAATCAACCAACTAAAAAAACAAAAAATCAATCCAATCAATCAAGTAGAAAAAAAAACCACGGTAAGAAGAAATGCCTTGGATATAGAATCTTGGAGAAAAACCTTGGAGAAGAAAGGGCTATCTATTTTTACAAGAGGAGGAAAGAGTTGAGTGTGTAGAAATTTATTACCTTGAAAACCAAGTCTTCAGATTCTGAGGACTTCCTCTAGGGCTTGGGTTTTCATACAGAGGAAAAGAGGAGGACGAGGAGGAGAGACAGAGACGTGGAGTGCGACCAGTGAAGGGGCGTTCTTCTAGGTCGGGAGATGGAAGTGAAATGGAGACCGGACATGGACTGGTCTTGTCTTCTCCTTTTTCCGATTCGTCTTTTCTTTCTTTTGTGTTTCTGTTTTCATCCCTTTGTTGGCATCAACTAACATAGGGTAAAATGGGGAAAAATAAGGAAGATTTGGGCTGGAGGTCCTTTCCTGATATTATAATAATTTGGGGGTCTCAACTTTGATTACCCTATTTAAGGGAATTTCTTTAGTAAATATCCCTAAGTATTTTTTTAGAATCACCTGTAAATTTTCCTTTTCGGGTTTGAGCCATCCGAAGTAAAAACTTACTCATTGAGTCTAGCTATCAAGTATTCGGCCAAGACTCCCTGTATTACTTAGCTCACAACTCATTTCCCTTCTAAGTCGGATTCAAGTTTGCAAGTTCTTAAACTATTATCTAAAAAATTCCATTAGATAGAGATGTTATTATTGTAGGCCTTTTGGGTTAGAATGGGTTTGAGTCAACTGGCTTCTCGAATCTAAGAATGGGCTCAATCTAAATGTGATCTATTCATTAATTGGACTAGAAGTGTCAACAAGGGTGGATTGAGGAATTTTTCCATGCAGGGACCATTATGTAGGAAAAGTTCAAAAAAAAAAAAAAAAATGGGGATATGGCAAAATGTTGGGGACCGTGGCCACCCCAAGCGCCTTGGTTCCACCAGTGAGTGTCAACATGAACCCAAACACTGAAGATAATAAGTGCAAATTAATGCATACCCTAAAATACGAAGCTTGGTTTTGGCCTGAGTGGTGGGTCCATCGGAATTGCTGCCCCTGCTTTCCTTTGCTCAGTATCTTCCTTTCTTGCTAGCATGACTGTTGACATCGAGTTACTTTTAAATTCATTTGTAATTTCTCCAGCCATTTACAGTATGATTCTATCAAAAACTACTTTTTGATTAGTAACTGAAAATTAAATTAATGAAAAGAAAGAGTATACTAAACATACCACATGCTAAGCGGAAAACAAGAAGAAAAAAAGGTATGAGAGCAATATACCCAGAAGACCACTTTAAATAACATGAGCTACCAAAGGAATGCCTCTGTCAATCCCTTGCTTTGCTGGCGAACCTACCCATACTATTAACCGATCTCCCATCATGCTTAAACACCACTTGAATAGGAGAAGACAAAGCCTTAATTTCATAGTGTAAGAAATGAAACTTCCAAGGGTTAGGAGCTGTAGAACTCCAAGAAATAACATTAGAAGAATCACTCTCTACAATTAATCTGTCATGGAATGAAGAAGAAAATAACTGGAGAGATTCTAGAATGGGAAAACCTCCATCTCGTTGTGTTCTTTGGCACTCACATACTTGGAAAAGATAACCAACACTTCACCTTTATCATTTCTACGCACACCTCCAATCCCCACGGTCCAGGCTTTCCTCTCAAGAAGGGAAGGAACCCAAGACACCGACTTCCTCACCCTAGAGATACTACAATGAAAGCAAGCCTTCCAATTATGCAAGATATCATCAAACTTTGGATTAGAAAACTCCTCCTTAATAAAAGCCCATTTTGCTACTCTCCAAAGCATAGAAGAAAGAACATCATTTAAGTCCAGCTTCAAACCTCTTTTTTAATTTCTCACTTCCCAAACAGACCAAGGGATGGCAAAAGAATTATTCCCCATCCTCTATGTATTTCCTGTCCGAGATAATGTGTTCCCCATGTAAACATGCCAAACCTATTCTCAAGCATACTGAACAGATCTTGCTCTATGATCCGTCAAATCCTAGGTTCGACAAAAATGAGGCCCAGGTCCAAGATATTACATTCATGTTTATCACAAGAAGCAGGGCACATTCCCATGTCTTACAAAACTAGAAGATAGGATGTCAAGTGGAGTTTGTGAATCTTGAAAAATACGCCAGTTGATCAGAGGTTATTGAAAGTTTTAGGATTCGAGATCTCTAAATTGGTCCACTCAATAAATCAGCCCAAAAGCGTGCAAAAATAATAAATATGCAGCGGAAATAAAATCACAAACACACACCACAAGAACACCAGATTTTTAAATAGAAAATCCTAACAGAGTTAAAAAACCACGGTTTCAAACTGGATCTAATCAAGCACTATGAATCTCGCAATTACAAGAAATTCAAATTTCTTCCATAGATATCCCCTTCATAAGGACTGAAGTTACCTTGTGTCGCTTCATGCTTCAACGACTTCATACCGCTAATTGCAAGAGACTCAATCCAGCGCTTGACTCCTCAAATCTTCTCGCAAGAAGATAATCTTCTACAAATGATGCAGAAGATGCTGGCTCTAGAAAACTTGGTAGCACAACATCTTAAAAAATCTTTAGAGAGGAATTCTCTCAATTAAATCTCTAATTCAGAACTTGAGAGGTGAGGTCGCTCTTTAGAATAGCCCTTAAGTCCTTTAAATAGCCTTGGATTCATGCCTCAAGTTTTATAGTATGATTAGAAATCAGCAATACAAACTTGAGATAAATCAAGAGAGAAAACTGGGCAAGTTTCTAATTTTACGTCCAGGTTCGATCGAGCAACCTAGGACTTCGATCAAGCGAACAAGTCACTGTATTTGAATATCAGATCTTGACTCGAGCGATCACAAAAGGTGGGTCGAGCGAAACAGCTTCTGTCTGGGGTTCGCCTGAGCGAATGCATTGGTCGCTCGAGCGAACCACATTCTGTAAATTCAAACTTTCAACAAATTTTCTCCCAGCTTTCTTCTTCTAATTCGTCCGGTCTTCAATCTTCAGAGACATTTTCTAAATATGAAATACAACTCAATGGACCTCTAGAGTTTTGTCCAACCCATGAATTTAGCCAACATACAAAATCCTAAAAGTTAGCCTGCCGCAACATTTTTTTTCCTTTCTTTTTTGTTGGTAAATGGGCCTGCCAACATTGAGCTGTAATTCTTGGCCAATGGTTTGCATGTTGGCCAAATTCTATGGCCCGATTGTCAAGCTTGTCAGGAACGGCCCAACTTGGCCCAACATGTGAACACAGTAGAGTGTATACATTTACATTTTGTAAAAGCGCTTAGCCTGGGTGGGCCATCAGCTTGGACTCAACCCGACCTCTCCCACGAACCACCATAGGTAGAATCTGCTAGAATCTGAAGGCTCCCAATGGAAGAAGAGAACAAAGCAGGTCATTTTGAACCAAGTCTAAACAATGACATTAAAAAATAAGACTCACCCAACCCAACCTGTCCCACAAACCACCTACCCTTGACCCTAGAATCTGCAAAAAAAATAAAATAAAAAACAATGACTCTTGAAGGCTCGCCCACTGTCCCACGTGAAAGAATAGAAAGAAGCGGGTCATTTTCATCAAGTCTTCACGGAGACCCCTCTATTTCTCTGTCTTAAGTCCCCATCTTGCTCGCCTGGGTTTTGCTAAAAGGTTGGTACTCTGTTTTTACTCTCCTTCACTCCTAGTCTTTCCCATCTATCTTGGGGTTGTATGTTGTGTTGCTTTATTTTTTATTTTATTTATTTTTTGTTTCTTATTGAGCAATTGGTAGCATAGATTCGATTGTTCTACTGATCTGAATCCATTTCTAGGGTAGGAATCAGGGGAAGAAGAAAATCATATCCATATGTAGTTGATGAAAATTCATATCTGATTATTATTAAGTCCCTATTTATTTATTTTTTTCATTTTTCTAATGCTTGGTTGAATCTGACTTGATTATTAGAAGCTGCTCCGGGGTTCATGAAAAACAATCCAATTAATTGATTGTGTTTGTAGATTTTAGTTTTGCTGATCAAGATTTGGGTAGCTGTGATTAGTTGGTAGGGTTGGGATTAAGGTTTTTTTGAGAGCTGTGTTTCATAGAAGGCCTCAAATGGTTATGGATCCAGGCTTTAAAGAAGTCTCTGCGATCATGAGTGCATAAATTAATTTCGAAGATTATTATCTTGAAAATGGATTCAGACAAGAAGAGCTTTCTTAGGTCAACGTGATTTGCGAAATCTCTGACTTTGTTCTCTTTCATTTCATTTCCACTTTTTATAACCTTTGCTTTGAATTTTGTTTCACTCTCTCCCTCTTACACATTCTTGTTCTTCACACAGGCCTTGTTCATTTGTCCGTGCAAGTGAACGAGGTGCGTTCGTTCCACTTGCATTACATTGCTTCTCTGTGAGTATTGAGAATGGCAGGTGAGACTAGCCATGATGGTATCAACAAAGAGACTAGTCATGATGGAACAGGCCCCTCGTCAGAGGAACCCAAAAATATGCCGGATTGGTTGATCGATATAGTGAATCAGCAAGAGTTGCGGCGGTTGATCAAGATGAAGGAAGAGCAAGCTGAACAATCAACAAGACCCAAGACTCGGATACAGAAGGTGGACAAAACACTTCGGACCGAATCCAACAGTCAATGCTTCGATCCGTTGGTAGTGTCGTTGGGCCCTTACCACCATGGCAAAGAGCATCTTATGTCAATGGAGCAATACAAGAACGTCGCGGCTGCCTGGTTCATCTTGTTTGCAACCGGTAATCTGGCGAACGACATTACTAATATGGAGGCTATTAATATCTATCAAAAGTTCGTCGAGAAGGCGACATCCAAAGACTGCTACGCTGATAATTTCGATGACAAGTACAACGAAGCAGACCTGATGCGGATGATGTTCTTAGATGGTTGTTTCATCTTGCATTTCATTCACCTTCTTGTTACAGGGTCGTCAGATGATCTGACGAAGAGTAGCCATAATCTTGATCAACCGTGTATTGTAAGGGACATGTTCTTACTTGAGAATCAAATCCCATATCCAATTCTCAATGCTTTGATGAGCTTACTGCCCGAACAAAAAAAACCAGAGTGTTGGATAATCGAGTTCATCTTGACGGTCTTTCTCCCTCCACATGAATTGAACTTCTCTGAAATCGGTTGCTTGAGGGTGCTGGTTGTGATCTTTGAGCGTCTTTTTTTCCCTATACGGGAATATTTTTTATCTGCTGTCTGGAAGAATCTATTTGGAGACGACGAGCCCCTTCACCTCCTCGACATTCTTCGAGCGGTGCTTATCGGCACGGGCCCTAGTCCTGACTCTTCCCATGGAAGTGGATATTGGTATTGCCATTTTCGTCCCATCAGGGAGCTCAAAGCAACAGGCATACATGTAAGGAGAAGCAAAACTAGGACATTGAGAGATGTTCAATTCCAAAAGGGCATTCTTGATAGCCATCTTGAGATTCCTCAGATAATAGTCGACGCTTCGACTAAGACTCGCCTTATCAACCTAGTTGCCTACGAAATGTGCTCCGACGGTCCAAAAGACCGCACGGTCACCTCTTATGTCTGCCTCTTGCATTCCCTAATTTATAATGCTGATGATGCAGAGGAGCTTCAATCCAAGAACATACTGCTTAACCGCCTCGGCAGCAACGAGGACGTTGCGATCCTCTTCAAGGAGTTGGCCACTAACTTATCCCCTCACTACAATGCCTACGGCCTTGTCATCAACGGTATCAAAGGCCACTTTAAGAGACATTTTAACAATGAAAGGGTGCGGATTGGTAAATGGATTGGTCAGTTCATGCGGACCTACTTCTCTAGCCCATGGACTTTAACCTCTTTAATTGCCGCAGCTTTCATCATAGTATTAACTCTGTTGCAGACCATTTACACTATGTGGGGTTTCTACAAAACCTATTAGTTTCTCAAATGTCCTATGGTTTGGATTCATGTTTTCGTCTGAGTGCTCTGGCTTGTGTTTGAGTTAATAATAGTGATTAATGTATTTGGCTCTCTGTTGAATAAGGAAATGATGGGTTTGATTCCTGTACTGTATGAGGGAGTACTCCTTGTAGAGATTTATTGTATCTTCGGTCGACGGCCTCTCTTAATTCTAATGTTGATGGTTTGCATGTTTTCTTTCTTTCTTTGTTTGTTTTTTTAGAAGGTTTATATGTTTTCATTGGTTGTTAGGTTTGTCAAGAGCGCTAGGGACTTGAAATTGGAGGTGATTGCTTCGCTGTATTCCATTTGGAGGGCCTTTAGGACCTCGGCTCTCAAAGTCTGAGTTTTATCTTTCGTACTCATAACTCAATATAATTTTAAGATTTTAGGTTCCAACAAGAATATTTTTAGCATTATTCACCCTAATTAGTCAATAATCTGAACTATTCTCACTGATGGATTGAATTTCATGACAATTTTAACTGAAGAAACCTTTATACTCTAAGTCCCATAAAACAATGATTGTGATTATATGAAAATCATTTCCATGGTGAGACCTTTCCTTCCATGATTGGCATGCATCAAGAGGTTCCACACTGGGCTTAAGGGGTGCTATCTTATACCTGGAAAACTGCCTCCTGCTGGAGCGCACATCTGGACCAACAAAAGGGCATGAGTCTCCCCCAAATTTCATCGAGTCTCCCATGATGAACAACACTGACGCATAAGTGCCCAAGAGAATATCATCCCTTAAACCACAGGTCCTTTGAAATTCAACTTTATTTTTCCTTTCCCGGCTAGGTCCATCCAAAGCATGATTCAACAATTCACTTAGTCCAGCGAAGTCACTCAAGTATCGGCTAGACTCCCCATGCTATTCTCGTATATCTTCTAACTCGAGTCAAGTTAGCAAGTTCTTAAACTATGATCCAAGCAATCCCATTAGATCGAGATATTATTAGGATCATGTAGGGCTTTTTGGGCTCAAGCCTATTAAAGATAAGGTTTTTCAAGGAGTGCCGATTGGCCCTTAACTCCAAGTTGTGTTTCTGGTTAGGTCAGTTTGAGTTAGTTGACTTCTCAAATACGGAAATGGGAACAACATACCTAAATCCAATCTATTCATTAATTGGGTGAAAAATGTCAATCCGAATCAAAACATTGGAAATAGAAAGTGCCAAGTAAATCCCATACACATCTGTTACTGGCCAACATCCTAGGCCAAAATCCAGACATTTCTGCTATGTTGTACACATATGGGCCCCATGTGAGTGTTGGAAGCTATTTATGTTGGTTTTAAATATGAAACTAAGTAAGATTTGGAGACATCCCATATATGAGGAGGGCTTCATTTTGAGTTTGTCAAACTTTCAATAGGTGGACTCCACTATGGATACCACTTTTTCCACTCATGGATTCTTTAAGTGAGATGCTAATTTTCTTGAGTATGTGCAGTGGAGGACCCATGATTTGTATTTGAGAGGGGCTTAAAAAATAATTTTTTTATATCCAAAACGATAATTTGAAAGATGAGCTTTAGTGACTGCCAAACTAATACGTATCACCTGAATTTTAAGCGCTATTAAAAAAGTAATAGCAATTTTTTTATAACACCATATGAGATAAAGAGCCAACACTATATCAAGTTCTCCACTCTCGCTCCTCTATCCTTCTAAAACAAAGCTCTCCTTTTTAAATGAATGGATCCAAGACAACCATTTGCCCGCTCTTCTTAGCCATTGTATATAACTAAATAAATTAAAATAAAGAAAATGGCCAAAACAAAGGCGTTAATCAAGTTGAACTATAGTCCCAAGTACTAAAGTGCTTAAATAAAAGAAAATTAGATTTGTGTCCCATATTCAAACCCGTTTTAACTTATAAGTGCAAACCCGCTAATTGGCCAGGGTTCAATCCCTGGCAATGGAATCTTGCCCATGTGTGAGCAGTTGCATGAGAGGCTATAAACAAAAAAAAAAAGTTGGATTTCTAAGTAACAATCAAATAATATCATGTTTAAAGGGATATGGGAAATGAATACCGGAAGTCATCACCCTTGTAAGTCTGATTTTAAGAAAATGAGGGTCCATTTTAACTTCTCTGCAGTTAGATTAACTACATTTAGAAACAAATGATTAACTCTTTAAGTATCATTGGAATCGTTTTCCTTGTATTTTCTCCTTTTCTTTCTTCCCCTTTTTTTATTTACGAAAATTTAATTTGCTCAGGCATGAGATGTGACAAACTGCAGCCAGGCAACCGTAAGGTAGGAAGGAGAGAGCAACGACCATATCTTTGCCTTGTGTATCTAAGGCCAGAGTGCCAGTTGAATACTTTGAAGTGATGGGGCACTCCACATCGAAGTTTAAACCTATTCCATGAACATATACATTGCCAGGTTCTAATTCTTCAATTAAAGAAAAAGGAAATAGAGCTTCTGCGTGTGACAAGTTGTCTATGGAATCTTGATTGGGACAGGAGTGGGACCCAATCAATCGAATCCCACTTCTGAACATGTAGGGCCGCTGGGCCTCATGTAAGTCCAAGTTATGCCCATTTTGCTATCATTGCATAAAATCAGATCTGGGTCCAACCGAGGGGCCTAAAAACACAGCCCAATGCAGGCCAGCTAGGGTCCTCCGTGTGCACCTCAAGCATTTGAGCCCAAGCACTTTGAGAAGTGAGGGCTACGCCAATACACGTGATTCACTCTACATCTTTTTCTTTATATTATACCTTCTTTTTTTTTTTTTTTTTTGATAGGTAACAGTAACTTGTGTGTGGGGGCATTCTCGCAGTACCAAGATTGTGCTACCTTAGGTAAAAGTACCGGCTGGGTTCGTCTTAGTCTCGATTATATGCAGCTCGGCAACAGTGCCAGCTATATGTAGCTTGGTAACAGTACCAGCTCGGCAACAGTACCAGTTATGTGCAGCTCGGCAATAGTGTCAGCACGGCAACAGTGCAGTTATGTGCAGCGCGGTAATAGTGTCAGCACGGCAACAGTGTCAGTTATGTGCAGCTCGGCAGGAGTGCCAGGGCGCATTCATCTCAAAGCTATTTCTGATCTCGGTATCGTCTTCAGCCCGGTTCGTTTAACCGAGATGAGTACTGAGTGTCAGTCTATTGCAATCATGCTCCTATAAAAGTACGGACATGTCGTAGGACGTGCTATCAGATGGGATGGCTGCCTAGTAGAGGTAAGGAGTTGCCCTTATCTGATGGTCACATCAACAATCTCAAATGGCCTGGAGAGCCAGGGTAAGGTCCGATGGGACTCTCCCTCCAGCTACCACCAAGGTGTCAAGGTCAGGTTTGATGGAACTTTACCTCCAACTACCTCCACTCAGAAAAAATCAATGGGACTTCCACCTATATATATATATGCAAAGGGTTAGTCCCAGAAAGGTACGCATATACGCACACATATTCACACTCCATATCCTGCATTTCTCCTTACCACTCATTATTTGATTAGTTGTGGAACTAACTTAGGCATTGGAGTGCCTTCAGCTGACTGCAGCCAGGGTCTCTGACCTTTGTTCCTCTCCTTCCCTTTCAGGTCTTGGGCATTTGATCATTCTCAAGAAGTTCTACATCCATCTTAACAAGTCCGTATTAATTTAGGCACTTACAACTTGCATTAAGAGAGAAAAGAATACAACCAAATAGAATAACAAAAAAAGAAAAAAGGAGGAAAGAAACAGAACTATCTTTGGATAAATGTGAGTGCTACGCCAATACACGTGATTCACTCTACATCTTTTTCTTTATACTCTATGCAACAGAACTATCTTTAGATAAATGCCCAATAGATGATCCAATCCAAAACCACAAACCCCTTCCACTTTTCCCATTGAATTTTCTTTCTTTTCTCAAAATGAAAGATTTTTACCCACTCAACCATGAGTGTGTTGGCATCTTCTCTTCTTATTTTATAACTTGCTCTCTAGACCTGCGGCATTACTGTCTCATTTCCACTTTCTTCCTTTCGAACTCTCTCCCTACATTTTCTTCAAGCAGGCCTCAAGTCTTTTGTCCGTGCAACTGCAAGTGAACTTGGTGTGTTCATTTTATTTCCATTTGATTGCTTCCTGTGAGTACTGAGAATGGCCGCTGAGACTAGACATGATCAAACAACCCCCTTGTCAGAGGAGCCCAAAAATAGAGGGTGGTTGATCAATATACGGAAAGAGCAAGAGGGGCAGTCAGGCGATATAAGGGAAGAGCAAGTACAACTCAAACCTCGGATACAGAAGGTGGACAAAAGACTACGTGAGATCGAATCCAACAATAAATGTGAAAATCCATTGGTGGTGTCGTTGGGCCCTTACTGTTAGGAAATAAAGAACAAAAGATGCAATTAAACAATACGAAAGAAGATACAGATTTACGTGGTTCCCTCGATCTTAAGGTACGTCCACGGATCATACCGATTACACTATGCTCAAAGGCAAAAGATGAGAATACAAGATACAGATCTCTGGCGGCTATGATAGGGTTACATAATAGCACTAGGTAATATTACGAAAACACCCTTATATGGTTCGGGTCGGGGGCTCCACGACAGTGGACTTGAGTTAATAGTCTGACCCGAGTGAAATCAGGCTCCACACATAACAATCTCCCACTTGGAGACTGATGATCCCAACTCGACTCCACGCACATGTGATCTCTTCAAACAACTTTTGTCATAAGAAACCCGGTCTGATTTTGTTCTGATCTTCTAAGATTGAAGACCAAGTGAAGAAACTGAACATGTCTTCAGTTTCTCCACTGTGACTGCCTTGGTCAATATGTCTGTGGGATTCTGGCTGATGTGGATCTTTTCCAATGTGAATACATCTTATTCCAAAAACGACCGTATGAAATGATATTTGATGTCTATGTGCTTTGTTCTAGCATGAAAGACTGAGTTCTTTGCCAGTTGAATTGCACTCTGGCTGTCACTGAATATCTTGACATTTTTCTGTTCTTTCCCCAACTCTTTTAGTAGGCTCTACAACCATATCATTTCCTTGCAAACTTCAGGTGCTGCAACATACTCCGCTTTTGTTGTTGAGAGGGCCACTACCTTTTGCAACTTTGAGGCTCAACTTACTCATGCACTTCCTAATGTAAACACATATCCTATAGCTTTCTACTGTCATTATCTCCTGCCAAATTCGAATCGACATAGCCTTGCAAACTGATTTGTGTCCCCATAACACAATGCAGTGTCTATAGTACCTCTCAAGTACCTTAAAATCCACTTAACATCTTTCCAATGCTCCTCGCTTGGGTTGCTCATGTACCTACTAACAACTTCAACTACATGGGCAACATCCGGTCTCGTGCAAACCATGGTGTACATCAAACTGCCAACAGCCCATAAGAAACCTTAGCCATGCGCTCATGCTCCTTCTGTGTCACTGGACGTTGTTCTTTCGAAAGTCTAAAATGGTTTGCCAATGGTGTGCTAACTGGCTTAGCACCTTCCATTTTGAACCTTTTGACTACCTTAGCCACGTACTCAGCTTGAGACAACTTTAGTTTTCTATTTTTTCTATCCCTGCTGATTCGCATACTTAGGATTTGTTTTACAGCACCCAAATCCTTCATTGCAAACTCTCTTGAAAACCTCTCCTTGAGACTTGAAATCTCATCTATGCTTGAACCTGTAAGCAACAAGCAGATCATCAACAAACAAGAGAAGTATCAAGTAAGAAGCACCTATCTTCTTAAAGTAACAACAATGATCAGCGACGGTGGACCTGAGTTAACAGTCTAACCTGGGTGAAATCAGGCTCCACACATAACACTTACCACCATGGCAAAGAACAACTTATGTCGTTGGAGCATTACAAGAATGTCGAAGCCTGCTGGTTCATCTCGCTTGCAACCAAAAAACAGGCAAAAAGCATTACTGATATGGAGGCTATGAATGTGTACGAATAGTTCACCAACAACGCGAAAAACGTGTCCTCTCCCAAAAAGTCCTACACTGATGATGAATTCTTAATTTCACACATTCGAATCCAAGGACTTCACGCAGATGATGTTCTTAGATGGTTGTTTCATCTTGCATTTCATTCACCATGGATTTTTTTTTTTTTGGGGGTGGGGGTGTTGATCTGTTGAAGAGTACCATCATCTTAATCATCCACTTATTGCAAGGGATACGTTCTTACTTGAGAATCAAATACCATATCCAATTCTCAATGCTTTGATGGGCCTACTGCTTTATCCATCCATTCGCAGGCAGATCCTATCTATGCTGTTTGGAAGTCGCTATATCGTGAAGGCAACAAGTCCCTTCACCTCCTCGACCTTCTTCGAGCGGTACTTATCGGCGAGGGTGTTAGGCCTTCTTTCCCTAAAAGTGGTTATTGGAATTAGTATTTTCGACCCATCAAGGAGCTCAACGCAACAGACATCCAGGCAAGGAGAAGCAACTCTACGTCATTGAAAGATGTTAAAATTCAGAAAGGGCCTTTTCAATAGCCATCTCAAGATTCCTCAGATAATAGTTGATGATTCGACTAAGACTCTCTTGCTCAACCTGGTCGCCTACAAAATGAGCTCCAGTGGTATTACGGACCACATGGTTACCTCCTACATATGCTTATTATACTCCCTGATTCATAATGTTGATGATATGAAGGAGCTTCAATCAAGGGCATACTGCTTAACAGCCTCGGCAGCAACAAGGAGGTCACCAACCTCTTCAAGGGGTCAACCACTAACTTATCCCCTGACTACAATGCTTACACCGATGCCATCAAAGGTATCTGCCAACAGTATATCATAGAAATTTCAATCGTGAAAGGGTGCGGATTGGTCAATGGATTGGTCAGTTCATGCACACTTATTTCACTAGCCCATGGACTGTAATCTCTCTAGTTGCCCCGATTTTCCTCTTATTATTAACTCTGTTGCAGACCATTTACACTACTTGGAGTTTCTACAAAGGTAAGTAGTTTCTCACATTTCCGATGGCTGACATTGGAGCATTTGTTTGAGTGCTCTGTTTTGTGTGTTGTAAGACTGGATAATGTATTTGTCTCTCTATTTGCTAAGAAAATGCTGGGTTTGTCTCTCTTTTACCACAATCTTTCAAATACCTTTTTTATTTATCCAAAGGGCCCGTTTCTTTTCTAGAATTCCTGAAATTCATGTCTGGTGGCTGTCGAGGATTTTTAAATGCTGAAATTCTGAAATGCTACTAAATTCTGTCATTTCTGAATTCCTTGTTTCTTTTATGACTAAATTCCTGCCTAAGAATTCTTGAATTTCCTGAATTTTTTGTTTCATAATTATAAGAATTTCTGATTAGAATTTTACAAACCATGAGGGAGGGAGGGAGAGAGGGAGAGAGACAGAAAGATTGTTGTAGTTTTCAAAAAACAAACCAAAACAAATGGTTATCTAGAAAAAAAATGTTGGTATGTGTATGCATTTCAAAGTCCCATATTGACAAACCATGGTCCATAGGTATCCCCATACGGTGATAGTAAGAAAGAACTTATGGAACATAAGTAAACATCGAACTCCTGTTTCTAAGATGAGGTATTGGGCTTTTCCTTTAGAAGTTTAGAACCATAACTATTTTCATCTTAATTAACTCTGCTTTAAGATATTTAAACTTTTTGATAGATAGAGTAATATGTGTCCTGTTTTCAACACTACCTCAAAAGTGCTTATGCCGTGTGAACCAGAGTCTTGCAATCAGACACAACCATACAACTCTAACTCCTGTACTAAAACACATACAACTAACATGCATGCATACCATTTTGGGAAGATTTTCAAGGAAGGCCGGCTGTTATGGAGAATGGGATGGCTAGGCAGCTCCACCAGGTACCCTATGATTGACTACCAATACACTGAATTTAGCACTCATCCAAATTTGATAGTCATCCGAGTTTACTAAATTCTTAAATTGATTATGCAAATTTGGCACACATCCAAATTCTTGTACAGGCTAGGGATTGCACAACTTTAAGGCCTACATAACAGCTCTTTCCATTATCAAATGGATCCTATTTTTTCTACCGAGGGAAGTCATGAAAAGACCTTTCAAACCCCTTACCCCCATGATGAGCATGCATCCGGTTGGGTCACACATGCCTGCCCATTTCTTGATCCACCAGGCCGATCATGAAAACTACCTCAAATTTTGTACTGCAAACTCAACAGCATTCACCTCAAATGCTAGAAGAAGAGCCATTCATTGCATTTGACAGAGCATCAAAATAATGAAATTCTCCAACGCCATCTCCATCTCCATCTCCAAAATATTCCAAACCCTCTAAAAAAAAGATACCAAAAAACAGCATGACTAAAAGAGGGAAAAATCACAATGCAATCTGCAGGTGTGGAAGCAACAGAGTCTAACCTCTTTTCTCCTTGCCGTCACCTGAAAATCTAGATCCCAGGTGACCGTTTGGATGCCGAAGCTAAAACGCAAGTCATACCTGAATTCCTGCCATCGTAGGTTTTTCGGAATGCTCCATGGAGGCGTGGGATTTGGGAATACCAGGGTTTTAGCATTTGTAAATGCTGGAATTCCTGGATACTAGAAATTCCATTAAAGAAACATCGAATTTCTGACAGAAATTTTAGAATTTCCAGACAACCGGACAGAAATTCCAGAAAAGAAACGGAGCCAGAATGTCAACTCTACTATCAAACCACTATGCATTAATTTTCAATGGTGTGACATTTAACTTCCTGCTATATATATATATATACACACACACACGCATAAATTTATCAAAGGGGGGTCTTCCTATGCATCCATCCCTCACCATTTTGGTGAGGGACTCTTCCATAAATGAGGAGTTTCAAGTACAAAAATCACTGTTTAAGTACATGGGGTGTTGCCTTTTGTACTTGAAACCCTCCATTTATGAAAGTATCCCTCACCATTTCGTGAGGGATGGATGCATAAGAAGACCCCACTTTATCAAATAAGTAGGGGAAGTAGCACGATGACGGTGGATCTTCCCATCTTACAGGAGAAATGTTCCTACTTGTGAGATCCAATGTAAGGTCTCTGCCATCGTACAGTCACTGACACCGACACTTCCAGCAAAGGAAGAGTGTTGAATGCTTGGATTTAACTTGATTAATTGATGATTCATCAAAACCTTTTGTTTGCACATGTAATTGAACTGGTATGACCCTAGGCAATCTTCACTGCAAGAGGAGGACCTTGTATTTGATTTGGTGTCCGACAAATTGCAGAAGCTTCTGATTGGGTTTAGAGGGTGTGATCTCAGCCATTAAAAAAAAAAGAAAAAAACGACTAGAATTTCCTAACTTCCTCCCATCTTCCCCCACATGGCTCCAAGTACAGATTGCAGGACAAAGTGACATACAAAAGGTGGGCGACTTCCGTCCTCTGGACCATCGGCAACCCCAGTTGGTAGTTCTCCCGGTTGATGCCCATGGCAAGATCTGAAATCGAACCAACATAACCCAGTCAATCAGTCTAAACTTTTATCTGTTGATTGAGGGTGCTGCGTTTGTATGTTCCCCAAATCACAATTAGGCAAAATCGAAGCTTTGTATTCATCCCAACATCAATAATCCATTTAGGTTAGCATAGAAATTAGAAATAAACTCTCTGATTTGGTTCTCAACTCCAGCGATCCCTTTTTTTTTTTCTTTTTTTTGCTATCGGAGGGTTCCTAACTCTATGGGTTGGACTACTTCCTCCGGGCCCAGAGGGAAGCCGGGTAAACTCCCAAGCAGGCCCCGGTGTGGCAGTGTAGTTTCGAACCCACAACCTCCGGATACAAACTGTAGTCCTATGTCAACTGAGCTATACTGGATATGTTTATATAAGAGAATGTAATTTATATATGCATCTTTGGATGACACTTGTCATGTGTTACGAAATGGTTTGGGCTTGGAGACTTAAGATGCAATGCCGCTACTTTTGGACTTGATGGGCATATATAGTTGACTATCGAAGGGATAGAGCGTCGTGTGTAAATGCCGATCTCCATGGTGTTTTTTGCATTGGTGAGTCTGAGAAGCTGATTTAAGAATTTACCTTCATCCATAGCAGTCGCCATGATATTCTTGGCTTCCGTTATCACACAATCAATACTGTGATATATATTCATGACTTTCGTCATCACATGAACAATATTGCGATTTAGGACAAAATGTTAAAAGAAGAAAGGAAAATGTGTGGGGCCCTTTGCCTCCAATATCACACCCCCCCCCCCCCCCCCCCCCCCCCCCCCACGGCGTAAAATCCTTTAAAAAAAATAAGTGAGGGTTCATATATATAAATGCAAACCCACTAATCAATTAGGGTTCAATCCCTCGCGATGGAATCTTGCCAATGTGCGACAGGTTGCATAAATTAAATTTGGAGAGTTTTAATTTATGAGCCTTAATTTGACTAATGCCTTAATTTATTACGAAATGTCCATTTCACAGAGAAAACACTTAAAATCTCATTTTAAAATTTTATAGAAAAAAAAAAAGACAGAAGAAAAGAATTTAAAAGTATCACATTTTGGCAAACCAAGAAGAAGTACAGACAGAAACGGAATTGGAAAAGCAGGTTACAATGGGTATATAAGAATATAGAAAAGGGAGTTGTTGCATAATAAGACAAGCAAAAAATAAAAAAGTGGAGAGCGTGAGTACTTAGATGTTGAAATTGGAGTAGATCGGAGTTGATAATTGGGTAGTTGTAAGGGATAATGGACGAAGATTAAAGTTGCATAAAATAGAGAGATAGAAGTGTAATGACTCAAGATAGTGGGATAATTGTTAGTAAAAATTACAAAGATATGGTCAAAATCTAATCCAAACTCCTTGACTTTAATATATTATAACTAGCACATCAACCCATGCTTAGTATACGCATATTGTTCACTAACAACTGGAAGACTATGTTTAATGATCTGTTAAAAAAGTTTAAATCATGCAAAAATCATCCTCCAATACTTACTAACAACGATTTGGTGCAGATAATCACTAAGATTTTAAAAAGAGAATAAAAGAAGAAAATATTATGACAGTAACTCTTTTCTCAATCCAAGACTCTGTGGAGTATAAATGACTTAGGTAAAATGGGGTATAAAGAAATGGCATATGAGGTTTTGGATAATAATGAAATTGTTATAGAAGAGTGGCGACGTGTTGGGAGCAAGGTTGGGAGAGGGGAGATGAGTGGTTAACACGCAAGATTATCTTCAAAACACCCCTAGCTTTAATATAATATAATGAAAAATGAATACTCAGTCATCACACTATCTAGTAAATCCAATTTTACGAAAATGAGGGCCTAATTTAACATCTCTATTGGATTAATTACATTAAAAAAAATGAATCGCTGGAATCATTTTCTTTGTATTTTGTCTTTTTTCTTTCTTCCTTTTTTTTTATTTGCATAATTGCATGTTGTCCACCAACGAAAACTTAATTTGCTCAGGCAGATGTGATAAACCCTAGTCAGGCAACCATGAGGTACTAGTTGCTTGAATAAAGGTAGGTCCAACATCTCACAATAGAAACACTCCAAGGGCGGACCTATGGGTTAGCACGTGGGTGCGGTCGCACCCGTAAGATTCGAGAAACCCCTCATATAAGATCTTAAAAAATCCAATTTTACCATTTAGCTTCTTCTCTTGATCATTATCCGCACCATCCAAACGAAAATCCTGAGTCCGCCAACACAGGCCCGCACACTCGGTGCGACGCTATTGATAGCCTAGTTGAAAAGCTAGCAAGGAGAGAGCAACGACTATATCTTTGCCTTCTTTATCTACGGCCAGAGTGCCAGATGAGTGCCTTGAAGTGATGGGGCACTCCACATCGAAGCTTAAACCTATACCGTGAATAAATACATTGCCGGGTTCTAATTTTTCGATTAAAGAACAAAGGTGATAGAGCTTCTGCATGTAACAAGTTTTGTCTATGGAATCTTGATCGGGATGGGATCCGATCAATTGAACTCCACTTCTGAACATGTATGGCCGCTGGGCCTTATATAAGTCCAAGTTATGCCCATTTTGCTATCATTGCAGAAAATTAGGTATGGGTCCAATCAAGGGGCCTAAAAACAGAGCACAATGCAAGCCGGGCTGGGGTCCGTCTGCATCCCAAGCACTTGAGAAGTGAGGGCTACACCTACACACGTGATTCACTCTACTTCTTTTTCTTTGTTTTTATACCTTGCTCTCTGCCACAGAACTATCTTTAATCTTTGAATAAATGCTCAATAGATGATCCAATGCAAAACCACAAACCCCTTCCACTTTTCACTTTTAATTTTCTTTCCTCAAAAGGAAAGATCTCTCTCCCTACCTTTACTTCATGCAGGCCTTCTATTTTTCTACCCACAAGTGAATGTGGTGCAACTGCAACTCCTTGCATTACATCACTTCCTGTTGAGGATCACGAAGTATGGCCGATGGGAAACAAATAGTCCCCTCATCAGAGGGACCTGAAAATGTGGGGTGGTTGATAAATATAATGAAGGGGGAAGACCCAGAAAGCAGAGCCAAGCCTCTGATACAGAAGGTGTCCAGAACACTGCGCGAGATCGAATCCAACAAATCATGCTTCGATCCCTTGGTGGTGTCCTTGGGCCCTTACCACCACGGCCAAGAACGTCTTATGCAGATGGAGAATTACAAGTCAGTCGCAGCTCGCTGGTTTGTCTCACTGGCAACCCATAACAAACCTCCAGGTACCATTACTGATATGGA
Source organism: Persea americana (assembly GCA_029852735.1). Classification (NCBI taxonomy): domain Eukaryota; kingdom Viridiplantae; phylum Streptophyta; class Magnoliopsida; order Laurales; family Lauraceae; genus Persea; species Persea americana. The sequence continues at coordinate 93,243,370 of CM056810.1, forward strand.
GGTGCAAGTTGCCTACGAGCATTTCATCACAGTGGCGACAAGAGAATCGTGTCCCACACACTGCTACGCTGATAAGTTCCTCCTGTTCAAATTCACATACAATGACTTCATGCGCATGATGTTCTTAGACGGTTGTTTTATCTTGCATTTCATCCACCTTGTTGTTATAGGGTCGGATGGACTATCGAAGACTAGCCATCTCAATCAACCACTTATTCTGAGAGACATGTTCTTACTTGAGAATCAAATCCCATATTCAATTCTCAAAGCTTTGATGAGCTTACTGCCTGACAAAAGCAATGAAATTAACCGATTCATCGAGTTGGTCTTTCTCCTTCAACATAAACAGCCCCGTTCGTACAGCAATCCAATTAACTTGTTTATTGAAATTTTTTCGAATTTCAAGAAAGACAAACAAAGTACAGGTGCTGGGTCGAAATCAGCATATACGGAGAAAGAAGGCGAGCCCTTTCACCTCCTCGACTTTCTTCGATCCAAACTAATCGGCAAGGATGCCGAGAAAAGTCCCACTCCTGCTTCCCCCGAAAGTGGTTATTGGCAGTATTATTTTCGCTCCATCATGGAGCTCAAAACAGCGGGGATTAAGCTCAGAAGAAGCAAGTCCAAGTGCTTGAAAGATATTAGATTCCAAAAGGGCCTAATCCATGGCCATCTCCAGCTTCCTCAGTTCATGGTTGATGATGCAACCCAGACTCGCCTGCTCAACCTCATTGCCTACGAGATGTGCCCCGACGGACTCTCTGACCGTGCGGTTACCTCCTACATATGCTTCTTAGATTCTCTTATTGATCATGCTGAGGATGTGAAGGAGCTTCGATCCAAGAACATACTGCTCAACCGCCTCGGCAGCGACGAGGAGGTTGCCAAACTCTTCAATGAGTTGGCTAATAACTTGACCCCCAACTGCAATACTTACAGCGATGTCATGCAAGGTATTGAAAAGCACAGTAGGAGCCGTGTGAAGGTGTGGATTGCCGAATTCACGCACACTCATTTCACTAGTCCATGGACAGTGATGGCTTTACTGGCTGCAATTTTTGTTATACTATTAACTGTGGCTCAGACCTACTACTCTGCTGTGAGTTACTACAATCCCAAGTAGTTTCTCACTCTCACATTTCCCCTGGCTTGGATTTATATTTTTGTTTGAGCAGTTTGTTTTGTGTGTTTTGATAGAGTGGTTTATGTAGCCACTCTGTTCAATCAGGATATGTTTGATTTGATTGATTTGTGTATGTAGCCACTCTGTTCAATAAGGAAATTTTGGGTAATTTGATTGACTTGTGTACATGGGAAATAAGGATTGCTGGATTCACCGACTCTTTGTATTGATGTTGGTAATGATTATATTCAACTTTCTGTTGATAGCCTCTCTATTCTTTGATGATGAGGGTTTATAGGTTTCTGGGCTTTACTATGTTGGTCATGGGAGTTAAAAACTTGAAATTGCCAATTAGATTATAGAATTATAATGGCCACCAAGGAGATATGGTTGGTCGTCGATTGCTTCCCATTTTCACAGCTTTACACAAACAAAGCCTTACTTAGATCTGACATTCGCCCATGAACGGTGTAAAAAGGAGGTTAAAGTTATGTCAAAATAAAGCTACACCATATACAAAAACAAAAGGGATATTGCCTATACTTGGACTTGACATTTGACCATGAATGGTCAAAGTTTAAGTATTTTGTATAGAATTTTTCGTGCGATGTCCTAGGGTGACGCAACATCATACACATTGGACCGTGCGATATCCTAGGGCAATATCCTAGGCCCGTGCAATATCGCACATTTTTATACGGACAACTGTGTGGGAAATATTTAATCTTCACCTGTTATGAGACAAACGTCAAATTTAAGGGCGGTTGTACCCCATTTGGTAAATGTCACAAATATCTTAAGATATTGAAATCATGAATTTTAAAACTATCACAATATTTACCTAGAATGGTACTCTCATTACAGAGCATCATGATATTTCATAATGTCAGCAAAATTAAACCACAGAAGGAAAGCATTGAATGATTGTGGTCCTTATTGTATCCAGAAAAGAACAAAGGGGGTTAAGAGTTTGGATCCTCTAACGACCATTGAGAATTCCTGAGCAAGAGTAATCAAACGACGGATGGAGAAGTGCCTCACAACCAAGTGGCAAAGAGGTAACTCGCTCACCTTTGTAACCACGCATGGATCGATCTCTGGGCATGGATCCTACACTGCCCCATCATAGCTTAAGACTAGAAGATCAGAGTTCAATTCAATTCCTAGGAAACGAAGAATCCTGCCATGGGATATGGGAAACAAGTGACACATTCATCATCTAGGTGAATCACATTTTAGGATAGTGATGTTGGGGAATCAAATTTGGGGAAACATGCACGATCAATCAATCAACCACAAGCAATCACACAACACTCAGATTTATGTAGTTCGGCAATTGCCTACGTTCACGGGGCTATGAGGATTTCACTATGCACGAAATTGAACAACTATTTATAAGGATTCCAAATCTCTAACACTTAGCCTACTCTCTTCCCATAAATCTTAATTTTGCTCTCATACCTACCCCCTTCTGTGGTTGGGAACAACAGAAGAGAGAGAGCTCTCACCTCTCTCACTCCCTCTTAGAGTTTACGGTTACCAATTTGATCAATATTTAATCTCTATTTTGTTTTCTTGGCCTCCAAGAAAGCCCCGGTATAATAACCAAAATACCACGGACCTTGAACCTGATCATTGGCTAACCCAATGAACCAATCCGGTCCAACCAGAATACAAGACACAAACCCAATAAATGATGGTCTAATTGAACATCTTTATTCATATTTAAAAACAAATGATTAGCTCTTAAACTAATATTGGAATAAATAAACAAGTAGCTCTTAAATAAGTATTGGAATCACATTTTCTTCGGGTTTTTTTTTTCCTTCCTTTTTTTTAATCATAATTGCATGTACTCCACCACCGTGAATTTCTCCGACAGATGTCATAAACTGCAGGCAGGCAATTCATGGGGTAGTATAGTGGCTTGAGAAAAAGTGGGCCCATCATCTCATCATAGGGACATGGCCACCCATACTCCTACCCCACCATTGATGGCCCACAGTTGAAAAGCTAGGAAGGAGAGAGCAACGATTATTATCATAGAACTGTGTATCTACGGCCAGATTGACAGATGAATGCTTAAAGGTGATGGGGAACTCCATCCACTCCGAAGCTTAGACCTACCATTAATACTTTGCTGGGTTCCAACTTCAGTTAAAGATAAAGGTGACCTCCTACGCGGATCGAGTTTTGTCTTTGGAGTTTGGAATCGCCTGATTGGGATAGGGATGGGACCCAATCAACCGAACCCAATCCTGAACATGTAGGGCCACTGGACCTTATTTAAGTCTAAGTTAGTCCCATTTTAGTATCATGGCAGAAATTAAATTAGGTCTGGTGTGGCCTAAAAACACAGCCCAATGCAGGCAGGGTCTGCACCCCAAGCAACGGAACCACTATGCTAATAACCGGAACCACCAAAAGCTTAACAATGTATAACAATGTACACACCCTTTGCCGAATACATCTTTTTTCTTTATTTTATACCTTGCTCTATGCAACAGAACTATCTTTGGATAAATACCATAAGAGATTGTCCAATCCAAAACCACAAACCCCTTCCACTTTTCCTTTGAAAATTCTTTCCTTCTTAAAGGAAAGATTTCTCTCCCTAGCGACCTATACTTCAGGCAGGCCATCTATTTTTCTCCCCACAAGTGACTGTGTTTCAAGCTGCAGCTGCAACACCTTTTACTTACATTACATCACTTGCTGTGAGGATTGAGAATGGCCGATGGCAATGGAGCTAGTGGTGATCGAATAGTCCCCTTATCCGGGGAGCCTAAGAATGGGGAGTGGTTGATCAAGATAATGAAGGGGAAGAACCCACAAAGCAGACCCAAGCCTCGGATACAGAGGGTGGCCATAACACTACGCGAGATCAAATCGAACGAAACATGCTTCGACCCCTTGGTGGTGTCGTTGGGCCCTTACCACCATGGCAAAGCACGTCTTATGCCGATGGAGAATCACAAGGAAATTGCAGCTCGCTGGTTTGTCTCGCTCGCAAACAACAACCTATCTGCAGATGCCATTACTGAAAGTGGGGCTCGAACTACCTACGATCAGTTCATTGAAGCGGCGACAAAAGAGTCGTCTCCTAGAGACTGCTATGCTGATAAGTTCATAACTGAAATCGAATTCAACGACTTCATGCGCATGATGTTCTTAGATGGCTGTTTCATCTTGCATTTCATTCACCTTGTTGTAACATGGTCCGATGAACTGTTTAAGAGTGGCCATCTTAATCAACCACTCATTCTCAGAGACATGTTCTTACTCGAGAACCAAATCCCATATTCAATTCTCACAGCTTTGATTAGCTTACTCCCTAAAAAAAGCATGGAAAGTAGTGAAATTGAGAACTTCATCGATAGGGTCTTTCTCCCTCAACATGAACCAACCCAGTCAAGTTGGAAACATCTCACCAATACAATCAGTTTCTTTACTGAGATGCTTCCAAATCTAACAAAAAATAAAGAATCGACAGTTGGAGAGTCGAACCGAGCAGATAGGGGGGAAGACAACATGCCCTTTCACCTCCTCGACTTTCTTCAATCCAAACTTATCGGCAATAGTGCCAATTCATCCTCCTCTGGGAGTGGTTATTGGAATTACTATTTCCGTTCGATCATTGAGCTCAAAGCAGCGGGTATCAAGATCGGAAGGAGCAACTCCAAGTTCTTGAAAGATATTCAATTCCAAAGCGGCATATTCAATGGTCATCTCCAGCTTCCTCAGTTCATGGTCGATGATGCGACCAAGACTCGCCTGCTCAACCTCATCGCCTATGAAATGTGCCCCGATGGCTTCTCTGACCGTGCGGTTACATCCTACATATGCTTCTTAGATTCTCTTATTGATCATGCTGAGGATGTGAAGGAGCTTCGATCCAAGAACATACTGCTTAACCGCCTCGGCAGCGACGATGAGGTTGCCAACCTCTTCAATGAGTTGGCTAATAACTTGACCCCCAACTGCAATACTTACAGCGATGTCATGGAAGGTATTGAAACGCACAGTAGGAGCCGTGTGAAGGTGTGGATTGCCGAGTTCAAGCACACCCATTTCACTAGTCCATGGACAGTGATGGCTTTAATGGCTGCCATTTTCGTTATAGCATTAACTGTGGTTCAGACCGTCTACTCTGTCGTGGGTTACTACTGCTAGTTTCTCACTCTCACGGCTCCTATAGCTTGGTTTTATGTTTTTGTTATTGAGTGATTTGTTTTGTGAGTTTTGTTAAAGTGGTTATGTATTTGCCACTCTGTTCAATAAGGACATGTCAGGTTTGATTGGTTTGTTTGAGTGGGTAATAAAAATCGCTGGGTTCACCTCCTTGTAGTGACATTGGTTTGATCATATTCAACTTTCAGCTGATGGTCTCTCCATCTCTTTTAGTGGGGATGGTGATTTTTTTTTTTTTTTCCTTAAATTGTGGTTGTTATGTTGGTCATGAAATTAGTTTGGTACTGTGAAATTGCTTGTATGGTGGAACTAAAAGTAACCCACAAGGAGTTTAGTTCGACAAAATGGATCGCATATTGTGATCGCTCCTCTTTTGTTGTCATTGTCATGGGACCCTATTCTCTCTCTCTCTCTGACGAGGCTGCTTTTTTTTTTTTTTTTTTTTTGGGTATTAAAGACATAACAGCGCACAACAACTCAAACCACCAAGACAACAAGCAAAACAACAAGGACTTGTTTATTTAATTCGAGTTTATTCCTAGTATTTCCTAAGTAAATTAAGCATTTCTATTGAAGGTTCAAAATTGAAGGATAGGATGTGAAGATCTATGTTCTCCCAATTAAACTAAAATCTCAGTAATACATGGTCCCTTCTAGCTCGGCTCCTTCACACCCTTTACTCTTCTTTTCATTAATCTCTCTCTTCCATGGAATAGAAATCTCATTACTAGGAAGGAAAAGGGGCTCCTATTTTGGTTTATGTATATATATTTCCACAAATCACCCAACGTCACCTCTTTTTTCCATAAATAAACCATAAAATCGCAAAACCTTTTTTTTTTCCCCAAGAATTTGTACGTGTAACATATTAAACTAACTTTCCGGAAATGGGCCTGCATGTCCTTCGCTTTAACCCCGTGGTCCATTTCCTGCCCAAAAAGCTTCTACCAAACTGGCCTGGCTCAATAACACCCCTTGAATTCACGAGATTGAAGGCTTCCACATAGAAGTGAGAACGCAGTAGGTTATATATGGATCAAAATCAAGTCTTCACAATGAAATGAAGAATTATATTTTGATTATGAATTGGTTTTTAACAAATTTCCTATGAAATTTGATTTCATATGAAAAACGAGGGATCATTTGGATGACAAGAGAAGATGGAAAACATTAATGTTTACTGGTCAAATGTAGAAGGGCAATTCAACCGTAAGACTTGATAATAATAACAAAATAAAATAAGACCCCACAATATCACATCCTATTAAAACCATATTTTTACATTTTAAAAAAGGATTAAAATAAGACCCCACAATATCACATCCTATTAAAACCATGTTTTTACATTTTAAAAAAGGATTAAAGCAATTGCCATAGTTTCTTTTTTTCTCCACAAAAAATAAGACCTCATAATAGTAATTAGTATCACATTTCACTAAAGCCATCTTTTCACAATCCAAAAGGCATTAAAGCAATTGTCATATTTTTTTTCTCTACATAGTGTATTTTTAAATCCCAACAAATCTCCACCTCCCTGTCATCTCACCAGTGAGGTTTCTTCAAATAAACCTTCCTCCTTCAAATAAACCTTCCTCCACCAACTCTATTACATCTGAGGTACTTTTAACTCTTTTACCACCTTTGTCTCCCTCATAGATTGCCTTTCCATGTAACTACTTTTTTTTATTTATAAAGCAATATTCTTCTTTACAAATTTCTTGATCCAGTTTTGTCTTCTTTTTAACAATATATGTGGAAATCTCTTAATGAGATCCTGCATTAGGTCAAATTTACTTCCATGGTCTTAGAACCAAAATCATATATGCTTGTTCTCACTCAAAATTGTGAAAATACATACAGTTCAATCGAAAAGAAAGGCTCGAAAGCCCAATGATTTAGTTTTCTATCTGACTAAATCCAGATTAAAAAAATGTAATACGCCCAGGTGCTCATTGATGAATTCAACCTTTTGACGTGCACCATCACATTATAATACACAATCTACTAAAGACGTATTTAACTTGGCAGACAAGTATATCAGTATCGGACACAAGGTAAATAGCGTCAATATCGCAACCTAGTGCAAGAAGGTAAAAGAAAAGAGGGATGAGAGAGACAGGGGGGTCAACCTGAGTTCTGGAATCGATGTGATCGTTGAAATCATTCCAGTTGCCATTAGAGAATCACATCTTCTTGTTCTCTTTCCTCTCGCAAATTGAAATTAGGATTAGCAACAAAGTCAGTTTAATGCACGAGGCAAATGGTAGCACTTACATGGGGTATAAGATAGAGATGCACGTCTCAATAACTGACTCAAACAATTCCCATAATATCAATTTTCAGTTATAGAATTGGTGAGCTGGGCCACATTGGCTGATTTCTTATACACACTTTTTTCTTGATACCAACTATTTATATGATCTGGTTTGCCGTAAGTATGCTCTGCTCCATACAGTGTTTTACTTTTGCATATGCTGCTTTTTCTGGGCTTGGTCTGACCTTCCGTATAGCTTCTGGTGTTCTTTGTTCGTTGTTTTTGCGGGCTGTTTAGGGACTTAGCTGGTGCTGCTGCTTCTACATCTGTACAGCTTCTGCTTCTCTGTTTTGTAGCCTATTGGCTTGGGGTCTACTGCCCATGTTTTCTTTCCTCTTTTTCTCTTAATACATTTTACTATTAAGCGAAGAAAAAAAAAAAAAACTTTTGTATATGCTGCGATCAATACTCTTGTATGTGCTGATATCTTCCTTTTTTTTCTTCTAAAAAGTTATTTTTTTACACAGTTGGAGATTTTCCATCTGAATAACTACACCATCCAGTTTGTATTTTATTTTGTTTACTTGACTTTACAGGTTGCATTTACCTTTCTAGCAACTACTGACTTTTCAGAAATCAAAATCAGAATAGGATGATACGTTTTTTCTTCAATCTTCTGATCAAGTGAAAACATTTTTCCCCAAAAATGTGGACATGGATATAGGCAGTAAAGATTCTACTCCCCATTTTGAAAACCTAGATGTGGGCAGTAATACAAATACACACACAAACATACATAAAGGGAGACATTCATGTTCATCCATCCCTCACCATATGGTGAGGGACAAACTTAATGGGACCCACCTAGGGCCCCACTAATCATAGGACTATGGGGGATGGAAAGAGACAACTTATATGGGCCCATATATCAAGTTTGGGGTCAACATGCCTCTAACCCCCTCATCCGTGGTCCACAATTTAACAACTTCATATTTAAGAAAAAAAACTTGACCCTCGATCCAACCGTCCAATCCGTTCGGATAGGTGAAAGCTCGATGGATCCAATGTAATTTAGGGGGTCCTGTGTGTGAAGATGGTTCGGATAAATCATATTGGCCCCACTATGTAGTCCCTCACCGAAATATGGTGAGGGATGGATGTACATGAATATTTCTTATATATATGCATATATTATAATAAGAATAATAAATATATCTTTCATAGTCAAACCTATGAGGATTGGCCAAGATAGACCGGGCTGGAGAAAAAGAATTTATGTCTGCCATAAGCAAAATAAAACCAATCTAATATTTCTCCGGTAGCACAATTGCCTCTCCCTATTACCATGAAGGATGCAACCTAGAAGCTCCTATTCTTGTTTTCCACCCATGCTATTGGCAGGCTCGAACATTGCGAGTAAGTTTGAATCTAGAATAATAAAGGTTTGACGTAATTTGTAGTTTCGCACCCATGAAAAAGCAGTGTCTCTCTCCGTAATTTGATACCATGGAGATGTAACAGTTGAATACAAAGATTAAGTAATATCTCTGCTGACGTCAACATAATTGGGACAAGGCTTTGATGATAATGAATACAACACAACTTCTTCCAAGTCCAAACATCAACTATCATCATTGTCATTGATTTTCAATTATACATTCCAATTAAAAGGTTCTCTTTATGAATCCAACTTCTATTAAGTCTACCAAAACATTCACCTGGATAGATTTAAGATTTGGGCAACAAATATAAAAGTATAAGTATATTTGGTATCGGCAATGGTATCAATCTGATATTAATAACAGGAGCATATAACAGGTTGCAAATCACGTTAGAACTCAAAGTTACAGAAATTTCGAAGAATTCAGGAAATGCAAGACTCCTAAAATTTTTGGAATAACCTGTTCTTTTCCTGTTTGGTGGCACTTGCATTTTATGTCCGGAAGTGATTTGATACCCCTAAGTTGGTTTGATACCCCTTGATTGGCAAAAAAGTATAGTTTTATCGCAGACAATTGCGGTCACAAGTCTGAACAGCCAATCACAGTCTGCAACCGTTTACCATTCGTGAGAAGTGATCACTAGTGGTTGTAAATTTTGAGCATCGGACCCCATATATGTTACTCCTCTTCAAAAGGGGTCGGATAATTGATGTGAAGTGGATGATAAGATAGATACAAAGGAATGCGCATTAGAGATAATAAAAAAAAATTAGGAATCAATCTCCTTAACATTTTGCAGTGAAGATGGAGCTTAGAGAAGCTTTCTTTTGCTTGAGTTCTAATGAAGAAGAAGTATGGGAGAGAGCGAACCCATGAAAAAAGCTGAAACGGTTTGACAATAGCATCCAAAGAGGGCGACTCCCAGCTTTTGGATGATATCAAAATGAGAGAGACAGCCATCGATTGCATTTTAGGTGTCCCCGGAAATTCAAGATCATCAAGAGTTGTTAATTTGAGAAGTTTGAGAAAAATAAAAATTTATAGTTGTTGTAATAGTTGATGTTCGTGAGAGTTAATGGTTGATGTGAGAAGGTTGTTAGTCAGAAAAAGCTTATCTTCCAAAAAAAAAAAAAAAAAAAGATTATCTTTCAAACAAATCTTATATTTAAAAAAAAAAATTATATTTCAATAAAAGAAAAAGCTGATCTTTCAAAAAAAAAAAGCTGATATTTTAAAAAAAAGGCTATCTTTAAAAAAAGAAACTTATATTTCAAAAAAAAAATATCTTTCAAAAAAAAAAAAAAAAAAAACTTATCTTCAAAAAAAAAAATTATATTTCCAAAACAGCTGATCTTTCAAAAAGAAAAAATACCTGATATTTCAAACGCAAGTTGAAATTCCACGCGACAAGATTTTTGTAAAATTGAAATATCACAAAGCCAATACAACTCAGCATAGGTCATCATGGGTTAAAACTAAAAAAATGTCAACCTTAGCTGGTTTGATACCCCTTTATTAGCAAAGATTTATAGTTTTGTCGCCTATAATTGTGGTGATAAGTCTGAATATCAATCATAGTCTTCAAACTCTGCTTATGATTTGTGATAAGTGATCAACGATGGTTGCCATTTGCTTAATCATGAAAGTATTTAACCAACAGCTGTTGGTTGAGATTATAAATTCTAAGGAATGAGTGACAATGGGCTTTTTTCGCGTTTTGGATGTAAGTGGTCATGATTTATTTCAGTTGTCCCTATAAATTCCGGTCATCAAGGGTTGTTATATATTTATCTATGAAAAGTTGCAATAAATCATTGTGGATGTGGTTGAATGTCGTGAGAAGGTTGTTGCTTAACTAAAGTTGTTTTAGATTAAAATAATCTATGGCATCATTGGTTAGACCTTTTTTTTTCCCGTATGTCGAATGTATGTAATGATGAGTTATTGTAGTTGACTTGGGAAGTCATGGTCATCAAGGGCTGTTATTTAAAGAATTATAAGAATAAACAATTGCAGGGGACAAACCGGGATTCTACCGGGATAGTTTTCAGTAACGACCAATCAAGTCTAAAATTTATGCATCTAGCTTGTTCAAGGCACCAAATATGTCATGAAAACTAAAAAATACAAAAGAAAAAAAATTATAGTATGGTATAATAAATGTTGAATAGGTAGACATTAAGGAGGGGAACCAATCCATATCACCTTCCATCAATATCAACCATCACTTGCAAAGAATTATACGGAGTTTTCATCTAAATATGAAAAAAAAGCTACAATTAAACATTAACATCAACCATCAATTGCAAAGAGTTATACAGAATTCTCATTCAAAAATATAAAAATGTAATTAATAAAAAGGTACAGTTGAACATCAATATCTACCATCACTTGCAGAGAATTATATAGAATTATCATCTATATATATATATATATATAAAAGAGAGAGCAATATAAAAAAGTATAGTTAATCTTCTTGCTTTCTCCCACGGGCATCCACAAAGAGCCATGCATGAAACCTTAGGGCTGCCTTTAATGCAGAGGAGGCAAAAGATGAGGTTTCACGAATGGCAGGACTCCTGCGAGAGAAAATTCAGCTCTGGAGAATTTCTAATACAAACTAAACAAAAATAATAATAAACAAAACCTACCTATCTAATAGACAGTCACAAGAAATCAAAATAGTCACTAGATAGAATAATAAATAAATAAAGAAGAAACTGCAAAAATGAAGAAGAAAAGAAGTTCTCTAACTTGATCACAACGCCACCAATGTAAGATAGAAGCTCTCAAAATCTCGACAATAATGTAAGATCGAAGTTCTCAAAATCTTTAGAGATAATCCGGTTGCACATAGCTTATGATTCTTACACCTGTTTGCAGAAAACAGCTAAAAGTGAAATAGCTAAAAAAAAATAGCCCATAGAATACTCAAAATTTTAAAATCCCAAAATGCCTTTCAAAACTTTGCACTTGAAGAGTTTCAATGATAAACTCCCTTAACAAGAATTTGAGTGGTTTGGAGTTCTCCAGTAAAACTCTTCAAGCCAACCCCTGATTTGATGGCCAATGCTTTCAATATGATGACTTTTTACTCTATCAGTTTCACTGTCCCAAATCAAAATTGGCAATGTCATGTATATGTATCTCCAAAGGAGGAAGAAGAATCCCACCCAATATAATCTTCAATTCCTACACTGCCCAAACGCACAGTGAAACAGATAGCCATTACTTCAATCCACATGAACCCAAAAAAACCCCAATTTCCATAATCCGGGATTGTATAACACACTCTGTGCACAAAACATTCTAGAAAACCCTAGATTCACACTCTGTGCACGAAACATTATAAAAAACCTTGGATTATTTCCTTTTTCTTTGTTTTGCTGCCAAGTAGAAGAGAAAAACGTACTGAGATTATCCCAAAACATCGAAAAGCAGAAGAAGGTTTTGGGGGGAAAATCCAATATCCTTTCATTTAGTAGCAGCGTATCTGCAAGGGTTTGACAACAGCATCAAAAGAGGACGAATCCCAACTTTTGGATGACATCAAAATGAGAGAGAGCCAGGGATCGCATTCTACTGAAGACGAGTGTGAGAAGAGTGCAGCAGAAGCAAGAGAGAGTGATCGCAGAGACAGAGGAAGAGAATAAGGCCTGTAGAAGAAGCAACGTATTACTGGCAGAGACTTTGAAATTATTATGAAAATCTGCTGATATCACTTTGACTTTCTTGATCGCCTACTCAATTTATTTTCTTCAAATTTCCGATTTGATCACAACTTAAATTCAAACTCAATCCCTAGTCCCTACCAATCGAAAAAAGAAGAAAAAAAAAAAGAAAAAAAATACTAAAGATGCAAAAATATTGCCACTCGTGAACTGGTATTTGAAAATTCATCATAGGAGCGGATAACAATCATTTGGGCAGTTGGTATTATCTTATGTGGGCGACAGTGGAGTGTTAGAGACATGCTACAAGGGATTACTGAAAGTGTGTAATGGCTGATAGCCTGCAGATTATAGGTATTAATTTCATTTTGTTTATGTCAAAATTAATTTTCGTTTCATTCCTTTGACTAAAATGCAAAAAATAGTTGCACCGATGCGATATCACATGACGATAGGATATTGCGCAATCTTTCCTTACCGCCCAAACCCAATACGCGCATGTTCACTTCCAATTTAGAACTCCTTTTTTTTTTTTTTTTTTTCCTCCCATCATTTCTACTTACTAGAATGCAAAGTTAATGTCGCATTTGAGTCAAATTAAGAGCTCAAGTGTCAAATTTCTAATTTGAGTTTCATTTCTAAAGAGTCTTTTCCAGTAATTGTTTTCCAATTTAAAGGGTCCACATGAACACAGAAAAATCCCAATTTTTATAATCAGGGGGCAAACTTTAACCGGAACTGTATACCTTATTCTACAAAAGCCTAAATTCTTTTTTTTTTTTTTTTTTCGAGTAGTAGAGAAATAGATACAGACATTGTCCCAAAAGTAAAACATCGAAATGCAGAATAAGGTATCTGTTAAAAAAAATAATAATCCAATCTCACAAACATAACCAAACCTTACCATGAGCTGTGTTGGGAGATAATATGGTTGCTGCTTGCTGGATGCCTACAATGGATTCGGCAATGCATTGCAAGGCCACCTACACGGATCAACAATGAGTAAAATGAAGGGGCACTGATAAAAAAAAAATTAAAGAAAAAGGAAAAAAACTGAAGAGGAAGGGGCTGTGGGCTTGATAGGGGAGCTGGTGGGTACACAACATGAGTGTTTGGAAGAAGGTGTAGAGAAGAAGCCCGCCTTGTAGGGTTTGGAAGATTGCCCCTGCTTTGATGTGGTCTGTTTGTTTCGATGTGTTGTTTCTTGTCTTCTTTTAATATTTAATGCGGGTCAGACTGCTTATGCGGGTCAACCCTAAGCCAACCCATTTGGTCACGGGTTAGATTTACCTGACCTGTGATCGACCCATCAAGATTACAAGTGGGGATGTGCTACTTGTTTGTTCCAACTTGAGGATTTGGATACTGGACAACTACTTTCATATAAGAAATATATATACAGGTTTTAAGGGTCTAAATTGCTTGAATTATATTCATATTTGATAATCTAGTTAGCTTAATCATGTACATTTAATAGTCTCACTTACATATTTAAACAAACAAAATCGGATACCCAAACAAACAAAATATCCAACCATGTTGCAGCCTCATCGGACTAGTCGCAAGTGACACCCTTAAATTGTTATTTAGTATTTCTAAAACACTCTCAATCAATCTGATCCATCTGAAGTTATCTCGATCCATCTGAAGTAATCTCTTTCATCAATTTAAATGACATGGGCACATACCATTCCAAATTCTTAAGAAATCACGGTAACTGTGTCAAATCACATTATAAAAACACAATAGAGAATTTTACATTTTCCATGAAAAAAAAAAAAAAACATTTTCCATGGCTAAGAATACAAACTCGACGAAATCAAAAGCTAAGCCATCATTGATATATAAAAAGGAACGATGCATTGTCATATTCAATTATCAGTATTTCGTTCAAATACTTAAGGCCTAAAGAAAGGAACCCCGCTAATTTGGAGATCCCAACCAATGATCTGATTGGCCAAACACATCTTGCAGGTCCTAATCCGTTGGTTTTGAGCATCGGACCCCATATATGTTACTCCTATTCAAAAGGGGCCGGATAATTGATGTGCAGAAGTAGCTGATAAGATAGATACAAAGGAATGCGCATTAAAGATAATAAAAAAAATATTAGGAATCAATCTCCTTACATTTTGCAGTGAAGATGGAGCTTTCTTTTGCTCGAGTTCTAATGAAGAAGAGGAAGTCTGGGAGAAAGCGAGCGAGTGAAAACAGCTAAAAGGGTTTGACAACAGCATTTGAAGAGGATGACATCAAAACGAGAGACAGTCATCGATCGCATTCTACTTGAGAGAAAGAGAAGAGTGTGAGAAGGCATGCAGGAGAAGCAAGTGATTAATCACAGCAACTGAGAAAGAGGATGAGGCAACGTATATAAATACATTTGGACGCGGAAACTTAGCACCATCCTACGCGAACTTGCCACTGTACGCGGAAAATTTATACAGCTGGTAAATACTTTCTAATTTGAAAATCCGCTGATATCACTCTATCTTTCTTGGTGGCCCATCAACTCTATTTTCTTCAAATTTCTGATATGAACACAATGTGAATTCAAATTCAATCCCTATCCATTGAAGAAATTAAATTAAAAAAAAACTAAAGATGCAAAAATATTGCCTTCCTTGAACTATTATTTGAAAATAAACTATTAATATATTATTGGAGGGGATAACAATCATTTGGACAGTTTGGATTATCTCATATATAGACAGTTTTATGTAGTTTTGGAGACCTGTTGCAAGGGATTACTGCAAGCGTGTAATAGCTACAAGCCTGCAAATCATGGTAAATTTTCTTTTCAGCGGTTCGACTGGTAAGAAAAATGGTTGCGAAAGGCATATGATAGCCTGCCGTATCATAGGACATCACACAATGCGATCTCACACTACATTAAATTCGGGATACATCTACATTTACATTAAATTTGGAACACATCTACATCTTCAATCTTTGTGGACAACAATGATAAATCATTAAATCAAGTTCTATTATTTTATGCTTTTAAAATTTTTTTAATTCCGAACTCATATTGTATATTTATTATAGCTAGTGTTCGTTTTATTTGTAAATATTATTAGTTATGATTTAAAAATGATAAATATGTTTATTAGAAAACACGAATCCAGATATTCCAAACTTGAGAGAGAGAGAGATAAGTTAATAGATAATTTGAGGCCTCATTTAGGATTGTTGTTTTAGGCCCCATTTAGGCTTGTGTATATTGTGTCCATTTGGATGGGTCATAGGTGGGCCCCGCTCGACAATCCTTACAGTAAGACGATAAGGACCGTCCTCACATGACCATTACCTATACTTATATATATATAGGGGACATTCAATGTGCATCCATCTCTCACCATATGACGAGGGACAAACATGACAAGGCCCACCTAGAGCCCCATTGATGATTGAACTTGGGGGCGATGGAAAGAGACATATTGGATGGGCCCATATGTTAAGTTTGGGGTCAATCTCATGCCCTTAACCCGTTCATATGTGGCCTACAAATTTAATGACTTTATATTAAAGAAAAATTTTGGCCCTCGATCCAATAGTCCAATCCATTCATATCAGTGAAAACTCAATGGATGCAGTGTGGTTCATGGGTCCCGTGTATGTGGATGGTTCGGATGGTTCGGATGGATCATAAAGTCAGCCCCACTATATTGTCTCACCTATGGTGATGGATAGATATGCATGAATTTATATATATATATATATATATATTTATTTATATCTTCTATTTTCTTTTTTTGGGCAATCCAATATTGGAGGATAAGGTGGTCAATCGATCTATTAACACGATGATACAGAAGCCAAACAGTTCCAAGGAATCACGATATAACAGTAGGGGTGCTTTTGGGTATCTCCATCTAAGTGTTAGCAGAGCCCAATCTATATTGGGCAATACTTTTAGGCCCATGGATGAGTTGTGCCTATCTATTATTAAGGCCTAGCCCAACTCACATATTTAATACAAGGGTCTAAATATATATATATATATATATATATAAATGCTCATGTGAGAGACACTCTCACCAAGTTGGTGAGAGATGGGGTGAGGGCCCTCACATAAATATCCACTCTCTTTGGTGAGAGTGTCTCTCACATGTGCATTACCTATATAAATATATATATAGGGTAATATTCAGGTGAGAATTGTTCTCACATATTATGTGAGAAACTTTTTTGTAGGGCCTAATTGTGGGCCCCATTTGGGGATGAGACCTGGGGGATAGAAAGATCTATGTGAGACCACCCAAAGTATCAAGTTTGGCCCCAAACCCATGCCCCTAATCCCTTCATCCGTGGCCCACAAGTTTAATAGCTTAATATTCAAAAAAATATTCAGCCTTCGATCCAACGGTTCAATTCATTCAGATGTGTGCCAATCATTGGGATTATTGACTATCAGGGGGTTCCCTATTGGTTGCTAGGTTTGGATGGGTTGCTAGTTGGGCCCCGCAAAAAAGTTCTCATATAATATGTGAGAACTAGTTCTCACTTGAATATTTCCCATATATATATATATATGGGAGACGGTCCTATGAGGACCGTCCTTACAGTGATTTTTAAGGACTCATCTAGTTTGTTGATTCCTGCTCGTCATCCTACGCTCATCATCGTTCCTTTAAAAGCCAGTGGAGGGAAGTGTAAAAAGCAAGGCACACTCTCCAAAAGCAAACCCAATTTAGAATCGTCTTCCCCTTTACCAATTCTACTTGCATAAAAGGAACCTCCAGCCTTTTGTCTTCGAGTCCTCTTTGGCGACAGGCTGATATCCATTACAGCAACAACCGGAAAGAACCCAAAACGAGGGTAAGTCTCCACCCACCCTCTCTCGGTCTTGTCTGTCTCTCGGACACGTCTACTTGGATGTTGCCTCTCTCTCTCGGACATGATCTACTCCGGCCTTCCCTCTTTGGTTCTTCTTCTTCCTACCTTCGAGGACTAAAGCTTCCCATCGAAGGAAAGAACCCGTCCCTTTTCCTCGCCCTCCCTCTCTCGAACTTGTCCTTCTTCCTCAACGGTGCTGATGAATTAGCTTAAGCTACAGAAGCCTTGCTCTGGGCCAGAAACGAAGAAGCCCCATCATATTCATCCTTTTTTATTTTTTTTACTTCCATCGACCTTGCTGCATCTCAAGCTTGAGTGTAGCATTGATTATGAGTGTCATGAATTCTTGATTTTGAAACCACAGGTGTTGGAATTTGATGAGGGCTTTGCTTGACATAATGGGATTCCTTGCAATTATTCTTATGTTTCCATATAGGAACGACAATTCTATACCCACATCAGGAAATTCATGTTTAGAACAACACTTTGATCTCTCCCACGATGAAAAACTTGTGGTTCATTCTATGGATCAAAATCGGGGTTTAAGCCCTGCTTTTTAGGGGCTTTGTTTCTGTTTCTGTTTCCTTTTTCTTTTTTTAACACAAACAGCCTTGAAAAAAATCCATTGAATCGAAACCAAGATATCAATTCTGGGATAAAACCCCATATGTGAACAAGCAGCTCCTCCTGATAAATGGTTTAGAAAGTGGGGGAATCATACAAACAGGCTTGAGCCATTGCCTCAAATGGTGTAGAAATGAAAAAATAGAAAATAACAAATATATGCTTCCATTTAATGGCATCTTCAAGCTCTAAAGACTTAGCCTAGAGAATGACTCCATTCTTCGGTTACAGTTTTGAATTTTTTTTCTCCAAATATCTCACTCTCAATCCTTTCCTCTGAGCGAATCAAATCCATACAACCCAACCCCATCACCTTGCAAGAGTTAAATCTAAATCAATTTCCCATATTCTGGAATGGGATCAAACCGATGATCAATAGATATAGGGCCAACCTCCCACCTCCAATCCATTTCCAATTCCGACATATGCCATTCGAATACCACATTTATGAATACCAATTCCAACATCCGCATTTTTCGTTGTGTTTTGGGTTCTTTCTATTTGCTACCGCGATGGAGATCTGCCTTTCGCCGAAGGGGGACTTGAGCCAAAAGGCCGGAGACGACGCTCGCTGGGAGAAGATCCCTCGATTTGGTGTGAATCGAGGCTTGGAGGTCTAGGTTCCTCTTTCGCAAGCGGAATTGGTAAGGGGCAGACGATTCTGAATTGGGTTTGCTTTTGAAGAGTGTGTGCCTTCTTTTTTCATTTCCCTCCATTGACTTTTAAAGGAATGATGAGGAGCGTAGGATGATGAGCAGGATTCGACAGACTTGCTGAGTCCTTAAAAATCACTGTAAGGACCGTCCTCAAAGGACCGTCTCCCTATATATATATATGAGATGAGTTGGCTTGCATCTTTGTATCCAGGCTTAAATATTAGCCTAAATAGCTAACCAGGAACCGAAATTTCTTTTCTTTCAACTTTTTTTGTTTTAAACAAAACGAATTTATTTTTTAAAATTCCCAAACCTTCTATAAAGTGAGGTCAATCTTTGATTATTATCCCACATACACGTCCCTGACCCCACATATCATCCTCCGTCAGATTGAATAAAAAAAATGGTGCACTTCACAAACAGAGCCAAAAAGGGGGCTAGGGTGATCTGATTCAAGTGATATTTGCCAAACACAACTCCACACCACATTCTAATCAACCATTGCTACTCCTATGAAAAGGCATGCATCCAAGTGCGCCCCATACAAATAATTCTGCAAGCATTTCCTTATTTTATACATGCATATCCATAGTGAATCAGGTATTGAAATCTTCACAAAAGGCCAACCCTTCGTTACGAGAGTCACAGCCTAAGGTTGAGTCTGGACTCTGGATCCCTTGTTTTGTTGAAACACAGAGATAGAATCAAACAGTATATCTGTTTCAACAAAACAGGGGATCCGGACTCCCTAAGTGTCACGTCCCCAAAATACAACCAAGGGATAACGTGAAAAATAAAAATAAACATTCAATTTCTTGTGTTTAATGCAACACAAGCTTCCAAATATGGACCTACAAAATTTCAAAACATGGTGAGTCATAATAAAATATTTGCAGAAGCATTAAATCGATTGGTATCAATATTCAAAATCAAACCAACACATAACTTACTGAATATTCAAGGTTAAAGTTTCCAAATAAACTAAACAACTAAATATATTATGGAATTATATAAACTAAAAGAGTCTAAGATGTCGATATCTCATGCGCAGATTCAAATGGCGCTGTAGCCATCTCCGGCTCTCCACTCGGGTTCATCAACTGGCTCAAACGCTTCAAACGTTTGACCATCCGTCTCCCCGACAGGATAGGGGTTGGTACCTATGCACCAATAAACAAGGTAAATAGCAAGCACGAACGCATAATTTATAAATAAAACACAAGATCAATGAGAGTAATGACGGGTAAAGATCATAAGAGAATAACATTGTGACAGTGACAAAAAAAAAACGTATCTCCTATATCCAATCTACAAAATAGAGCAATACAATAATCACACAGCAACAATGCCGCTGCTTTGAGTGGTCAACCCTAATAAAGTTGGAAAACCCGTTCGAAAGGCCGGCGGTTATAAACCAGTTCGTAATCAAAGGCTGGATAAACCGGTTCGAATTCAATTTGGATATTTTAGTGTCCGCACACATCGTTGATCAGCCGTCCAATTACAACTGCAGTCGTTCGAATATGACACAATCAATATACATATATATATATATACATATCATAGTAAAATAAATTATAGTGACTTGTAATGCTTTGACACGGGAACCTAAGTCGAAGTGAAGGGCTGGCTGCACAATAATCCACAATCAAATACCAATCAAATCATCCGAATAAACATCCACAATATCTCAATCAATTGTCAAGCCACATCACGGTCCATATCCAATCAACATAGGGCATGCAGCTAATAGACCAATATTAATCTCAATCATGTATGCAAATCCGAAGGTCAATGAATAATCACAAAGCCAATCCTAAGGTCAAACATAAGTTCTCGTACCGAACAACCACGTGAATCTCTAATAGATAAAATATCAACACATCCATTCTCAATCGATGGTGCATAAACCCAATTAAGGGTAAAACAATAGAGGTGGGTTGAGTTCGAATCCACTAGGATTTCCCCGAGGTCATACGAAGTACTAAACCCCACGTTAGTAAGATACTGTGTGCTCGGACGGTATTTTACTCAAGTCCAATGATCCAATTAATAAGAATACAATTTTAACCCATTAAAAATCAAAGAAACCATTCCGAATTTATTTGCAAATAATAATGATAAAGAAAATACCTTAGTTTATGAATTTAGAAAACCTGAGGACCCAACCAAAATATTTTCCATATTCAAAATAGTCAAGGGGTCTAATTTGAGTTCATCAAAACCAAGGGTCCTTTTTCTTAAATTTTAGAAACTCAAGGGGACAATTTAGTACACTAACAACACTTAATGAGCTGCGCGCCACATGGGTACTCTCCCTCTATTCCAATAACTACCCAGGCCAGAACCACACCCTACACCATGTATATAAAAATGCATTGATAATGACCCACCACACTATATTATGAAAAGAAACACCAAGTGTCTCCATGAGGTTCCCTTACCCGAAAGTGCCCAGGTCAACACTAGACTTTTACTATTTTATAACCAGAGGTCTCTCTCCTAATGCACATCTAGGACAAAACCGCCCCCCAACCATACATAACAGAACCCAATTACAGAAGTTAAAACTCCATGCCTGATGTAGCATGAACGCTAGGATAGTGGGTCCCACTCTCAGATCAACTACATTAGTAGTGTCGCCCAAACAAGTACGGCCACAAGAATGGACCCGGTCTCTAATCGGACCAAACAGTGGGTCCCACCACATGATTAAACAAACCTAGAGTATCTAACCTTCTGCAACAGGTATCCCATTAGGCCTGTTCCATCAGGACCATCTGGAAAGTGCGCCCCACTCTCAGTCCCAAACAACTCCACTATTTAGGTCGCCCGGCCATGTCCCGCTACAAGAACGGACCAGATTTAATCAGGTCTCCCTACGGCCCCACATCAAGATTGAATAAATGAAAGTAACCTAAGGAGACGCACACCCCTAATATTAAACCATCAGACCATGGCCATCTATAAGTAAGGTCTCATCGCAGAAATAAAGAAAATTAAACCTCAGGGCATAAAAATGGGTTTCTGCAAGCATCCACACTTGAATCAACGAGAAACACAAGCATTAAATTCACAAATTATGGTTAGGTACTTGCCTGAAATCCGCGGTTGAAGGAGACGATCTAGAATTCCTATGCCAAAGCCCAAGTGATATCCTAGAGAAAAGTTGGAAGAGGGAATTGTGTGTGAAAATAAAAGAGTGTGGTGTTGTATAAATAGAGGATGAGAATAGGAATTGTAATCTAACTTAAATTTCTAAAAAGAATAGAGTTTGGAATTAAATAAGAGTTCGGATTGGAAGAAAACAAGGGTTTTGGTTTGAAAAGAACTACACCTACTAAACTGGGTCTGGGTTAACTATGGGTGAAGCCACCTACCCAACAAGCCTAACTCATCAAACCTAAGCTTAACGTTGTTCCTACTTACACTAATCGCGTATTTAACCAATATACAACCAATAACATAATAATAATAATAAAATAAATAATTTATATAAATATATATATATATATATAATCAAAACGTCACACTAAGGTTTGGGCCTTCTCCCTTGTCGTCCTCTTTGAGAAATCATTGTATATGAAGACTTCAAGCTTACCCGAATTCAAAATCACATCGGGATCTCAGACCCAATTATGGCCGGTCATTCGCCTTATACAATGAAACCAAAACAAATGGTAATATAAGTACATCATATCCTTAGAAAGCCATCAAACTACTCAGGTGCTTTTGAAGGATGAAACCTCCCATGGTCATTCCATCTTACCTGATCTTCCATTCATGGCTTCTTCTCTCCTCCCTCCATCTTATGTCCACCTTTGCCCAACGTTCTACATACATTGTCCACATGGACAAGACAGCCATGCCCAAGGCCTTTGCCAGTCACCACCATTGGTACACCTCCACTCTCCACTCTCTAAATGTAGCCACTGAAAATGGTCCAATGCCAACACTTGTATACTCGTATGACAATGCAATCCATGGCTTTAGTGCAGTCCTCTCCCCCAAAGAACTAGAGACTCTCAGAAAATCCCGAGGCTTTGTCCATGCCTACCCGGACAGGACTGTGAAGAGAGACACCACCCACACATACAAGTTCCTCTCCCTCAATCCATCATACGGCCTCTGGCCCGCATCCCGATATGGTGAAGATGTGATAATCGGCATGATCGATACCGGAGTCTGGCCGGAGAGCGAGAGCTTCAATGATGATGGGATGACAGAAATCCCCAAGAGGTGGAAGGGAGAATGTGAGGTGGGGGAGGACTTCAACACCTCCATGTGCAACCGCAAGCTCATCGGAGCTCGCTACTTCAATCAGGGTGTGATGGCCAACAACCCCGGCATCAACATCACCATGAATTCAACGAGGGACATCGAAGGACACGGCACCCACACCTCGTCCACCGCAGGCGGGAACTCTGTTTTCGGTGCATCCTACTTTGGGTATGCCAAGGGCACAGCCATAGGCGTTGCACCACGAGCGAGGGTCGCCATGTACAAGGTCCTTTGGCTTGAAGGGGGCTACGCTTCAGACATCCTAGCCGGAATTGATAGTGCAATTGAAGATGGCGTCGACATCATTTCCATCTCAATGGGCATTGATGGGGTCCCTTTGTACGAGGACCCCATCGCCATTGGATCATTTGCGGCCATGGAGAAGGGTATACTTCTCTCTTCCTCCGCAGGAAATGAGGGACCAACTCTCATGACCTTGCACAATGGAATTCCTTGGGCATTGACCGTTGCAGCGGGCAGCATCGACCGCGAATTCAGTGGAACAGTGACTCTTGGTAATGGAGTAAGTGTCATCGGTCAGACTTCATTTCCGGCAAGCGCGTGGTTGGTGGATTTCCCACTGGTATATAATGAAACCCTAAAAGCATGCAATTCCACATGGTTACTTTCACAAGCACCAAGACGGTCTATTGTTATATGTGATGATGACACTGGAGACATAAGTAACCAACTGTATCAGGTATCACAATCTAATGTTTCAGGTGCAATATTTATTTATAATTACACAGATATACTTGAAACAGGCTATTTTAGATCTCCTGGCATTATGATCAACCCCAAAGATGGCAACGCAGTCATTGTTTATGCAAAAAGCATGGCTAATCCAAAGGCAACAATGAAGTTCCAAGAAACTATTGTAGGAGTGAAGCCTGCACCCTTTGTTGCCTCATACTCATCAAGGGGGCCATCTCCTAGCTACCCTGGTGTGTTGAAGCCTGATGTACTAGCCCCAGGGACAAGTGTATTGGCAGCTTGGGCATCTAATCTACCTGTGGCCGTGATCATGATGGGGGGATCGCGCCTACTTCTGTCAAGCGACTTCAACATCATCTCCGGGACATCCATGGCATGTCCTCATGCATCGGGCATGGCAGCACTGTTGAGAGGCGCACATCCAGATTGGAGCCCAGCGGCGATCAAGTCGGCGATGATGACCACAGCCAATGTACTGGATAACACTCTCAATCCCATCAAGGATAGCGGCGGGTTCAACTTCGAATCAGCGACTCCTTTGGCTATGGGGTCAGGCCACATTGACCCAAACAAGGCACTTGATCCGGGTCTTGTTTACGATGCAGATGTGCAAGATTATGTGAATCTCCTCTGTAGTATGAATTACAATGCTTCACAGATCATGGCAATTACTGGGTCCTCTAGTTACGATTGCTCAAACCCGTCTTCTGATCTCAATTACCCTTCTTTCATTGCTTTATTCGGTTCGAATTCTTCATCAACAGTGCAGAAGTTCGGTCGGACTGTCACCAATGTCGGAGATGTTGCATCAACTTATCGTGCCAAGCTTATGCTATATGGAAACTTTTCTGTTGCAGTCTCACCAGCTACATTGAATTTCAAGGATAAGTATGAGAAACTCAGCTTCACTCTAACTGTAGAGGGCAACCCACAAAGGAATGGGAGTGTTTCATATGGCTATCTTGTATGGACTGATGAAAAGGGCAAGTATACAGTAAGGAGCCCCATTGTAGTTGTTTGAGGTCATTTTGGAATGTGGTCTATAAATTGTTCTCAAACTGAAGAGGTTTGATGAGCATCTGCATGAAAGTGAATTGAAATCCTTGCTAATAAAGTGAAGATTGTTGGAATGTAGTACTCAATTTGTAGCAGAAAAATGTACTCTGTTTTGCTCAATATTGAAATGGAATGGTTTTCTAATGCATGCATGACCCAATAATTCAGGGTCGGGTTCAACCTCTTTGGTGCATTGTATCTTTTTCCATCTTGATATAGTTAGCTGGTCTCTTCTTAGCTTATGGACAGTGTGACGTTTTGACTATTTATGAATATATATAAATTATTTATTTTATTATTATTATTATTATGTAATTGGTTGCATATTAGTTAAATACGCGATTCGTGTAAGTGGGGACAACGTTAGGCTTAGGTTTGGTGAGTTGGGCTTTTTGGGTAGGTGGCTTTACTCATAGTTAACCCAGACTCAGTTTAGTATGTTTAGTTATTTTCAAACCAAAACCCTTGTTCTCTTCTAACCCGAGCTCTTATCTAATTCAAAACTCTATTCTTTTTAGAAATTTAAGTTAGATTACAACTCCTACTCTCATCCTTTATTTATACAACACCACACTCTTTTATTTTCACACACAACTCTCTCTCTCTCTCTCTTCCGACTTTTCTCTGGGATATCACTTTGGGCCTTGGTAATAGGAATTCTAGACCGTCTTCCTCAACTGCGGACTTCAAGCAAATACTTAACCATAATTTATAGATTTAATACTCGTATTCTTCCTTGATTTGCCTGTTAATGCATATGGAAGCCCATCGATGCCCTTGTTATGATGTTTAATGTTTTAATGATAAAGATCGGAGATTGGGGATGAATCATCGTTTTTCCCTTATTGAGTAGCACTGTCGTAGTATTTTGCCCAAAATTGATGTCGGCCTTTACCCAGCCATGTTACTGTGTACTAACTGTGGGACCCAGGTGGACCCCTTGATGCTAGATCAGGACCGTAGATCCAGTGGTAGACCCAGGGGCGACTGCGGCAATTGTAGACCCATGAGGAGTGGGTCCCATATGGCCCATCATCTAGATCCTTGTGTGCTTTGGGCGTGAGTCACTGATGTGGTATTGTCTTGGTTTAAGTCTTGATGTGGGGCCCAGGGAAGCAACTTAGTGATTAATCCGGACCATAGATCTTTTAGTGGGGCCCTGGGCGACCTTGGTGGTGGGGGCTGATCGTGGGTCTTTTTCAATGGGGCCCACTATCCTTGCACCTCGGAGTTGCAAGCGAAGGAACCCATCGTTCTGGAACTAGGTTCTGGGTGCTGAAATCTGTCATAAATAGTGGGGCGGTTTTGTCCTGGATGTGCATTAGGAGAGAGACCTCTGGTTATAAAATAGTAAAAGTCTAGTGTTGACCGGGGCACTTTTGGGTTAGGGAATCTCACGAAGACATTTGGTGTTTCTTTTCATAATATAGTGTGGTGGGGCCATTATCAATGCATTTTTATATACATAGTGTAGGGTTTTGGTTTTGGCCTGGGTAGTTATTGGAATAGTGGGACAGTAACCATGTGGCAGGTCATTAAGTGTTGTTAGTGTACTAAATTGCCCCCTTGAGTTTCTAAAATTTAAGAAAAAGGACCCTTGGTTTTGATGAACTCAAATTAGACCCCTTGACCATTTTGAATATGGAAAATATTTTGGTTGGGTCCTCAGGTTTTCTAAATTCATAAACTAAGAAATTGTCTTTATCATTATTATTTGCAAATAAATTTGGAATGGTTTCTTTGATTTTTAATGGGTTAAAATTGTATTCTTATTAATTGGATCATTGGACTTGAGTAAAATACTGTCCGGGCACACGGAATCTTACTAACGTGGGGTTTAATGCTTCAAATGACTTCGGGGAAATCCTAGTGGATTCGAGCTCAACCCATTTCTATTGGAAAACCCTTAATTGGGTCTATGCACCATTAATTGAGAAGGGATGTGTTGGCCTTTTACCTATTAGAGATTCATGTGGTTATTGGATACGAGACCTTACATTTGACCTTAGGATTGGCTTATGATTATTCATTGACCTTCGGGTTTGCATACATGATCGAGATTAATGTTGGTCTATTAGTTGTATACCCTATGTTGATTGGATATGAACCGTGATGTGGCTTGGCAATTGATTGAGATATTGTGGATGTTTATTCAGATGATTTGATTGGTATTTGATTATGGATTATTGTGCAGCCAGCCCTTCACTTCGACTTAGGTTCCCGTGTCAGACCATTACAAGTCACTGGGTTTATTTTACTATGATATGTATATATATATATATATATGTATATTGATTGGGTCATATTCAAACGATAGCAGTTGTAATTGGACGGCTGATCAACGATGTGTGCGGACACTATAATATCCGAATTGAATTCGAACTGGTTTATCCGGCCTTTGATTACGAACTGGTTTATGACCGCCGGCCTTTCGAACGGATTTTCCTGCTTTATTAGGGTTGACCACTCAAAGCAGCGGCATTGTTGCTGTGTGATTATTGTATTGCTCTATTATGTAGATTGGATATAAGAGATACATTCTTTTTGTCACTGTCACAATGTTATTCTCTTATGATCATTACTTGCCATTACTCTTACTGATCTTGTATTTTATTTATAAATTATGTTTTCGTGCTTGCTATTTACCTTGTTATTGGTGCATAGGTACCAACCCTTACCCTGTCGGGGAGATAGAGGGCCAAACGTCTTAAGCGTTTAAGCCAATTGATGAACCTGGGCGGAGAACTGGAGATGGCTACAGAGCCGTTTGAATTTGCACATGAGATATCGGCATCTTAAACTCTTTTAGTTTATTTAATTCCAAAATATATTTAGTTGTTGTTTAGTTTATTTGGAAACTTTAAACTTGAATATTCAGTGAGTTATGTGTTGGTTTGATTTTGAATATTGATACCAATTGATTTAATGTTTCCACAAATGCTTTATTATGACTCACGATATTTCAAAATTTTGTGGGTCCATATTTGAGCGCTTGTGTTGCATTAAACACAGGAAATCGAATATTTATCTTTATTTTTCACGTTATCCCTTGGTTGTATTTTGGGGACATGACAGACAGAGTCTTTCAAGGTGAACCACACAAATGTTTTTGACTCTCAGGTGAAAATTAGAGGTGGAAACAATTCACGTACATTAGATGAAATGCAATATAATTTTCTGTGTTTCTTCTCAAAATCAAAATTAGGTCAGTTCATCAGTTGCAAGTCATAATGTACAAGCCACTACAATCCAATTGACACCCAAATGTGCCTCAGAAAAAAGGGCAGCTGGTAAAGTTTTAGGTGTAGGAAAAAAAAGTAAAGACTACTAAATTTGTAAGGGGTCAATGGGATGGTTGTTCAGCTTTAAATAGGGCCCCCACTTAACTCAGGATTCCTCTAGATTAAAGTTTCAGAGGATCTAGACTCCTACTTCTATGATAGGCATGTATCCAGGTGGGCCTTGTACAAAACCTTATGTAGCAGGCACAGCACGCCCCATGTTTAAACATGCATGCAGGATGTATGTCATGTAAGGAAGTCTTCCAAAATGTCTATTGTTCACTACAAGGGACCCACCCATGACCCAACCTATGGCTTGGCCTTTTGTCCTTCCATAAAAGAAAATTACCGTTGGGGGTGGGGGGGGGGGGGGGGGGGGGGGGCGGTACTCATGTGCATTTTTCCCTCACCATATGGTGAGGAACAAAGTTAATGGGGCCCACCTAGTGACCTACAAATCATGGGACTTGTGGGGGATGGAAATAGACAGATTGGATGAACTCATATATCAAGTTTGAGGTCAATCCCATGCCTCTAACTCCTTCATCAATGGCCCACAAATATAACGACTTTACATTAAAGAAAGAAATTTAACCCTCGATCCAACGGTTCAATCCATTTGGATATGTGAAAATTAGGCTTGGGCTTGTGTAGTCGAATCCCGTCCGAAAAACTGGACAGGCCTGCCGGGGGTTGTCCAATCCCGTGTGAACCTTTGCTGGGCCAAGACCTGGCCTGAGCTTCCCACAGTCTTGAACATAAACTAAAAATTCTCTAATTATTCATATACTATCATCAGACACCCGGTGTGAACCGGACTTTAAGCACTCCTCCTTTTTTCCAGGCTTAGGAACGACAATGTAATCCAACAAGCAACATGGCGGAGTTAAAAACATGCACTTGAGTTGCACGCTAACAAAAACTCTTATCTATATAGCATGATTGTCATAAAAAAATGTAGAACATATCCTGGAACAACATCTCACAAGACAAAGACTCTGAAAGATAACTGATGACGTGATTAGAAAAATATTATGCATAATTAGTTATATGCATTAAACACTTAATCAATGGGATTTGAGTCTGTGAATATAGCCACTTGGAGGGAGTTATCAGAACCATTTGTTTGGGTCGCGGTTTTGCTTGATTACATGGATATACAACTGCAAGGCCTATAGATAGTCTCTTTGGTTGTTTGAGCTTTTCTTTTGCTATTTTTTTGTGCCTCTTTTTTTCTTTTATATAGTGCAAGTTTAGTGAGTCATAAAAGTAAAATAGATGTGTTGATTAAAGTTGAGGACAAAAATTGGCACTATTTAACTTCGATTGAAATATCACTTGCATGAATAAAAGTAATACTGCTCTCCTTCAAAAAAGATTATAAAAAAAAAGGCAGTTCTCAATAGAATCAATAACCACCAAGAATAGATCATGTAAATCTATAATCATAAGATTGAAGTTGAGGACAAAGATTAGCATATTTAACTTCGATTGAAATTAGTAAGATAATATTGCAGGGGGTTCAGCCGGGCCTAAATAGGCTGGGCATGCTCTGCCTATTCTCAATCCCATTTTGGCCAGGCTTTTAAAGTTTTAAAAAGGTCATATGTAAAAATTGCATAAAGATTTTCGAAGTTTCCTAGTGTAGATAACCACCAATGTAGTAATTTGAGATAAGGGGGTTGCTTAGTTGGGAGGTAACCCCATAGGGATTAATCCCTGAATATGCTACTCTTCCCACTTGTGTGGGCTTTTCTTCCTACATGTGTGGGCCCTTTCCTATGGTGTGGGTGTAAGGACATGCCCCATATTAGCATTTTGTGAATATTCTTTGATGTTATCATCTAGATTATCATTTTAATAACAATTATTTTAACACTGCATGATAGTGTATAAATTGTTGGTGCAAATATATAAAAATATTATAAATAGTTATCTGATACGTTTGAACATGGAAAAGTACCATAGGTTCACGTAAAAAATACTTGCCATGTAAAATAGGCATTTAACACATACAAGAAATTTGGTAAAAGAATGATTAAGAATCAGTCATTATGAATTCTGAAAATTAGTAATAAATAAATACAATATATTAAACGCAGATGTGTGTTATACTGGGATCATGCATGGGTCCACTGGACCGTACATGACCACCCAATTAGGTATGCAAGCATATGGATGTATATGGGCGGTTATGGAATAAATTAAATGAGAGTTTGTGGGACCCATGGAATAAATTCTATGACTATAATTAAGCCTGGGATCTTAGGCTTCTTATAGTCATAGAATTTCTTTTGTACAGCAGGGCCCAGCTTGTGGGCTAAGGCTTTGGTTTTGTTCCCATCTGGTCTCCTTATTGGGGTGATCAGGTAGGGGTATTGGATGCCTTCCCTATATAATTAAGGTCTTCCTCATCTTTTGGATGCATTAAGTAATTCTTATCTTCCAAGGAAGAGAGAAAAACTACAACAGTACTATAAGTTCCTGTTGTGCCATCCAAATATGATCGGGAAGGTGCTAAAATTTGGTGAATTGGTGGAGTTAAACACTATGCCCAAAGTGGTTATCACTAGGCAAATGATCTTTAATGGAACATCTGCAATATGATTTTAAAAAATAGCAAACCATACCTCGTTAATGCTGCCAAGATTCCACATTGGAAGATCAATTATCCCTCAGAGGAAAAGATTAAGCTATGAGAAGATAATTTTGAAATCTTCTCAAACATTATAAAAGTTTATAGCTTAATCGTCATGTTTGGCAACCAAATTTTCATACAGAAGATTTCTTCAGAGTCATGAAAAACTCATATGTGCCAAAGACCAATGAAAATCTTTTAGGACTTGATGGTGATCCACTCATGATCCACCTCGTAATTGAATCACAATGAAAAATCCCACATGAATACTGTTAATTACTTGTAGGTCCTCAAGGCAAGGGTGAGGATAAGGATAACATATAGGATTAAAATGGTATTTCATCGACAACCGCTAATTTACACCACACCTTTTTATCTCTACTCCTTCTTGATTGGCATGCATCCTAGTGCACCACACCCAGAGAAGAGGTGTGCTTCTAAAAAGGCTAAGCGGTTTCTTTCAATTCCCCCCTTTTAAAAATGAGTGCATGCAAGCTGTATCTTAAGTGGGGAAGTTTTAATCTCGGTATTATTCTCTCCAAGATGACTCTCCAAAGCTTTTCGTTTGGCTTTTCTCCTATGACCTTCAACTGGAAAAAGCAAGGTATACAAAGACTAACAGCTAAGCAATATTCAAAATAACATAGGAAACACAGACCCAATCGCCGGTCATTTGCATTCTACAATGAAAACAAGATCAAATGGCAATATAAGTAGATCCTTTGTAAACCATCAAACAACTCACTTCTTTCAAGGAATGAAGAGTCCCATGGCCATTCCATCCCATAGCCTCTTCCATTCATGGCTTCTTCTCTCCTCCCTCCATCTCATGTCCACCTTTGCCCAACGGTCCACATACATTGTCCACATGGACAAGTCGGCCATGCCCAAGGCCTTTACCGATCACCACCATTGGTACACCTCCACTCTCCACTCTCTAAATGTAGCCAATGAAAATGGTCCAATGCCAACACTTGTATACTCTTATGACAATGCCATCCATGGCTTTAGTGCAGTCCTCTCCCCCAAAGAACTAGAGACTCTCAAAAACTCCAAAGGCTTTGTCCATGCCTACCCGGACAGGACTGTGAAGAGAGACACCACCCACACATACCAGTTCCTCTCCCTCAATCCATCATATGGCCTCTGGCCCGCATCCCGATATGGTGAAGATGTGATAATCGGCATGATCGATACCGGAGTCTGGCCGGAGAGCGAGAGCTTCAATGATGATGGGATGACAGAAATCCCCAAGAGGTGGAAGGGAGAATGTGAGGTGGGGGAGGACTTCAACACCTCCATGTGCAACCGCAAGCTCATCGGAGCTCGCTACTTCAACCAGGGTGTGATGGCCAACAACCCCGGCATCAACATCACCATGAATTCAACGAGGGACATCGAAGGACACGGCACCCACACCTCGTCCACCGCAGGCGGGAACTATGTTTTCGGTGCATCCTACTTTGGGTATGCCAAGGGCACAGCCACAGGCGTTGCACCACGAGCGAGGGTTGCCATGTACAAGGTCCTTTGGAATGAAGGGCGTTACGCTTCAGATGTCCTTGCCGGAATTGATAGTGCAATTGAAGATGGCGTCGACATCATTTCCATCTCAATGGGCTTTGATGGGGTCCCTTTGTACGAAGACCCCATCGCCATTGGATCATTCGCGGCCATGGAGAAGGGCATTGTAGTATCTCTCTCGGCAGGCAATGAAGGGCCATCTCTCATGACCTTGCACAATGGAATTCCTTGGGCATTGACCGTCGCAGCAGGTAACTTCGACCGCAGATTGGGTGGAACGGTTACTCTCGGGAACGGTGTAAACATCATTGGCCAGACTTCCTTTCCAGCAAGCGCATGGCTAGTGGATGTCCCACTGATCTACAATGACACCCTGAAAGCTTGCAGCAACTCATTGTTACTATCACAAGCTGTAGGACCGGATGGGTCTATTGTTATATGTGAGGATACTACAGGCGATGTATTTGACCAAATGGAGCAGGTATCAGGCTCAAATGTTTCAGGTGCTATATTCATCTCAAATTACACAGATCCTCTTGGATTGGGCGATTTTCCTTCTCCTGCCATTATTATCAACCCAACAGATGGCAACACAGTCATTGGGTATGCAAAAAGCATGGCTAACCCTTTGGCAACAATGAAGTTCCAAGAGACTTTTGTGGGAGTGAAGCCTGCACCCTCTGTTGCCTTTTACTCATCAAGGGGCCCATCTCCAAGCTCCCCTGGTGTCTTGAAGCCTGATATACTAGCACCAGGGACAGCTGTTTTAGCAGCTTGGGCATCCAATCTCCCTGTGGACGCAATCACGATCGGAGGATCGCGCCTAATTTTGTCGAGTGACTTCAACATCATCTCTGGGACATCCATGGCGTGCCCTCATGCATCGGGTGTGGCAACATTGTTGAGAGGTGCACATCCTGATTGGAGCCCTGCGGCAATCAAGTCAGCAATAATGACCACAGCCAATACACTGGATAACACTTTTAATCCCATCAAGGAAGGGGGGCAAGGCTACGGCTTCCAAGCTGCAACGCCTTTGGCTATGGGATCCGGACACATCGATCCAAACAAGGCACTTGATCCGGGTCTTGTTTATGATGCAAGCGTGCAAGATTATGTGAATCTCCTCTGCAGTATGAAATTCAATGCTTCGCAGATGTTGGCGATTACTAGGTCTTCTAATTACTCTTGTTCAAACTCGTCTTCAGATCTCAATTATCCATCTTTCATTGCTTTATTCGGTTCGAATTCTTCATCGGGGTGGCAGACATTTGGAAGGACTGTCACTAATGTTGGAGATGCTACATCCACTTATCATGCTAAGGTGATGCTATACGGAAACTTTTCTGTTGCAGTCTCACCACCTACATTGAGTTTCAAGGAGAAGTATGAGAGACTGAGCTTCACTGTATCTGTAGAGGACAGCCCACAAAGGAATGGGAGTGTTTCATATGGTTATCTGGTATGGACTGATGAAAAAGGAAAGTATACAGTCAGGAGTCCCATTGTAGTTTATTCGGGTGATGTAGGGATGTAAGCTTGAAGTTAACCGTTGTTGAGGTCGTTTATATAAATAAAAGAAAACCATCAAATGGTTTGACTTGTCAATGTGTTTTTTGAATCTTGGAAGTCATGGTGATAAAAAAATAAAACATATGGTTTGACTTGTGCAGAGTGTTTTTTAAGTCTTGGAAGTCATGGTTGTTTTGTGGTGGCCTACTTTTCCTGTATCCAGTGAGGGGCAGCCCTATAGAGAAAGGGCAGAAAAAGAAACTTATTCAGCACAGTGATTTAGCTGCTGAGTGTTGACTCAGTCATTAGCTGGTGATTTCGCCGATGACTCGGCACCATGCTTATTAAAAAACAAAGACAAGTAGCTAATATTCAAAGAGCTTTTTACAAATACCTCGCTAAGGTTTTTAGAATTTGTAAATAGGCCCCTATAGTTTTAGTATTTATAAATAAACCCCTACTTTTTCATTTTAATACCTTTTGTCCGAGTGCCCCCTAAAACTTGAAACCTTTCGGCCACTAAAGTGAAATGACACTTTCGCACATCTCTTTATCTACATTACGATGATTTAGGGGGTCACCCTAAATCAAATACAGAAATCCCAAAGAGTCATATAGGGCATGTCCCCACTTATATCAAAGCTATCGCCCCAGCTGAAACCCTTCGGAACTCATTGTTATTTATAGTTGTCGGAGATTTAAGGCTTGGGTTTGAAGATTCTTCCAAACCTTCCTAGATTTTTATCGAATTATATATGGATTTTTTTCCGTAAACCAACCGGATATCCTTACATGATATTTACTTTCAAATCACTATTTACTTTATGTATTTATTACTCATTTCTATTTTGTCAGATACTTTGATTTGTTCAAAGGAGAATTTTTTAAACCAGGATTTATTAAAGTCCTTTGAAATTTTTCGTTTTTAGCCTTCTTTTTTCTAGGCTCCTTTGATTTCTTCATCATTTTTAGCCCTTTTTTTTTCTATTTCCTTTGAGTTTGACTTTTTCAAACCTTGTCCGCCCCACTCAAATTAAAATCTTGGACTCCCCACTGCCTGTGTATCTTTCCACAGCACAAATAAACTCATTCACCCAAATAACATTAGAAATGTCATTGTGTACATATATGACTTGGATTTTCAGTAATGTGTTCAACAGTTCCAACAGTCCAAACATAAGAATCTACCTGCAATAACACTTTAGATTGATGAAAGAGGCATCAAATACAGGATCATGGATGGGTTCAATACGAGGAGCCACGCATAGTGTATTAATCTAATTCTACAAGATTTTGAGTGTATTGAAGGACAAAAACAGTTACATAGATATCAAATCCTAGAAGCGATCAATGGGATGTTGTTCTGCAGATAAGCAGCTGCTGCTGCCACTCCACTACCCAGTTTAACTGGGTACCCCACATCCTTGAGTATCATCTCCACACCACTCAGACAGCCCAGCAATTGCAGCTACAAAAAGTAGAATGATGGCATTAACAGAAGCTGTCGATAAGCATACCATACTCAATCATGGTTAAATGCAAATACAAATAAAATGCAGACAGAAAGTTGGAATTGACCAGAGAATAAATTTGACATTAAATTAACTTTTAGATTACTTTTATTGTAACTATGGATCATTACATCAGCAGTTATGACGGTTAAGCCAGTGCCTAGATTTGGCAATGTGTTTGCAATTTAGAGCCTGTTTGTTTCATGGAATTGATTACATAGGAATTGTAGGACTTTTATTTCTAAAAGTGGTTAATTAAATTTGAAGAAACAAATGTGAATCCTAAAACATAACCATCAAATTATCTCCCCTTTAATGGAAAATGAATGAAAAGAAGACGAAAAATGAATATGCGGGCACCATCCTGGTAATTCAAATCCTAGGAACGTAAGGGTTGCAATGTAGATTGCTATCTTATATCCTTCACGTCTTTAATAATCCTTCAGTAGAGTTCATTTGACCATGACTTCATATGTATTCTACGCTTACAAACATGCCCTTAGAGTTTAGGGTTGCAAGTCTTGGGCTACCATGAACTGCAGTTCAACTATCAGAAGAGAATAATTTTGGCACTTGAAGTCTATCACTCTAAAAATCATAGGTATTGAAGACCTAGCATCCTCTTACAAACAACATTATGATTCTTCTATTCTCAGTGTTCTAGATAGATTATAAACGGTACATTTGGATGCAGATCAAATTACAAGTCGTTTGAGGATTTACAAAAAAAAAAAAAAAAAATCATCCAAACCGTAGGGCATTTGAGCGTGGCAAAAAAAGGGAATCTACAGTAGATGGAATGCTTATTTTCCGGCGTTTTTTATCGAAATCAAAATTGGCACAGTTGTTGCCACTGATATCCAAACCCACTGCAACCCAAATGACCTCCAAATGCGACAGAAGAAGATGAGGGCAATTGGTAAAATTTCAAAAAATTAGATAGCATGTTACATACATAGATGGAAGCAAAAAGTTATAGTTCAATATAATGGAAATGAAGCTTACTACCTTAATTATGCTATCCAAGAAAAGAAATAGATCCTAAATTTATAAGCTCCTGTTTCGTCACCCAAATATTACTAGAAAGAGAAATGTTTTGTCACCGGGGAATTAGATTAAGCTTGGATGAACAGAACAGGAGCAGACTTTGACAGGCAAAGGCCGGTGAAGTAAACAGATGTGTGTTAAACAAGCTTTAATGAAACATCTCAGATTTGATAAAAGGGGAAAACCAAATGACACATACCTCATTAAGGTTGCCAAGATGTCCTATTCTGAACACCTTTCCAGCTACTTTATTTAAGCCCAAGCCTAAACTCAAGTTGTATCTTTGCCATCCCCTCCTCACAATTTCCGAACTGTCAATATATGGTGGAACGACCACTGCAGTGACAGTGTCACTATACCATTCCTCCTTTTGGGTGCAGTTCTTCAGCCCCCAAGCCTCAACAGCAAGCCTACGTATTGAATTCGGAAGATAAGTTCAATTATCTTTCACGTAAGGAAAAAAAAAAGGCAGAGGAAAAGATAAAGACTAAGCTTCTGAAGAAGCTTCTAAATCTTCCAAAACATTTGACAAAAAAAAAAATCTCCCTCTCAAAGAAAATGTAATTAGTAACATCTGTGAATTGTCATTCCTAAAGATGCAACCGGAACAGCTAGTTAGTATTGCATCTAGATGTACCCCAAATCAGAGCTATCTGTTTCCTTGACCTTTTGGGGTGGCCCTGAGACACGCATTGGAATGGAGATAAATCATTCAATTACTCTGTTACAGTCAAATTATTAAATCACTCTGCAATTTGAGTGAGGTCCAAATACTTCCTTTAGTAGGAGATAAACTATAGGAACTTATAAAATGGATAATCACCTTGTAGCTTTCCCCAGACGACGGTGCCTTGCAATCACATTCTCAAGACCTTCCTCAAATATGAGATCCAGAGCTGCCCTTAGCCCATACAACAGTTGGATGGAAGGGGTGTAGGGCCAAAATGTTCCCATGTTGTAGAACTTCAAGTAGTCCTTCCAATCAAAGAACACCCTGACTGATTTAGCCATTTTTGATGCTTCCATTGCTTTCGGGCTTGCACACACAATACCCATTCCAGTGGGCATAGAGAGAGCCTTCTGAGACCCCGTTAAAGCAACGTCAATTCCCCATTCATCCATACGGAAATCAAGGGCACATATAGATGACACTCCATCAACAAGAAACAGTGCTGGATGTCCATAGTCATCTGTGATTCCACATTTGAAACAACAGTATTTAGTTTAAGCATTTACTGCCATATATCCTTATTAGACATATCATATGAATGGTAGCAGGCAATTGTCCGCATGAAATTGGTAAAAAAAGAGTACTTAGTATTTCAAAAAGCAACAGCAGGTGATCTGTCAAGAGAAGTATGTTTGGGATTCTGGCTATATCAGCTTCTTAATGTACAACAGAACAATATGGGAAATGTAAGAACACATGTTCATGCTCCATGTTCATTGTTTAAACACTCAAATGAATCTACTTGCAATTGACTTGACCAAGAATTCTCATCAAACAGAGTATTGGAAAGAGTCAGAGTAGGCTTTCTTGGTTTAGATACAGGAATGTGTCCAGCTTTCAAACTAACTACAACCACATGGATATTCTAAGATTCTAATTGTATTTCAGTATTGAATCGTGTTAAATGTAATGCTATTTCAATTTGATTTCATTTAAGTAAATCTTTAATGAATAATTTTCTGAACAATATCCTGATACCACATCAATGTGATGTCACTTGTCAGATCCAACACATGTATGTCAAAGGTCAGAAATGATTCAGGTATCAACGGTAGTGGGCTTGTGATATCAATTTGGCTAAGTGTAACTCATTGATATGGAATTATAATTGCATAAAGTTGTAGCCTATTCATCAGTTGGTGACTATTTGTCCGCGAGTTATCAGTAGTGATTGTTATTTGGCTGTATCATGAATATTGGTCAAAGGTGCTTGATACCATAATGACCCACAAAGCCAAATAAAAGATCAATAATATTGAATATTAATAACAGAAATAGAAAATTATCTTCAAAATCATCTTGTTATCAATCGAGTATATTTATACCCTCTAATTATTAAACACACAAATAGATCAGCACAAATCGGCATTGCCTATAAATGACTCTTATCGGAGTGGTATTCATTGTTGAACTGAATCAATCATCACTCGACAATCTCCAGATTTATCTTGGAGGGTTCAAGGCTACTTCAATTCAACTGTGAATATCACACAGATCTAAATAATTTGCAGCTTGTGGCAATTCAAGTTTGGGGCTGCTCACAAGAGAATTGTTGGTGATAGTAGAAAGCATGTTTCGTACAGGTAACAGTCCAAGAATGAATTTCTTTTATGGAAGTTCAAGATTTCTTTTTCGAAGTTCCAATAATAGCTTTTTGTGATCCTACAATATGTGCCCATAGAGAGAACTTCGAGAAATAGGGTATTCTCTGAAAGCGCTGGTTATGTTACCCCCATACTTAAATTATAGTTCAACAAGATTGGTTTTCAAGAATGAAAGCCGTTTTTTTTTCACAATCTCTATAGAATGAAATGCAAACATATGGGGTGTCCATATAAAAAGTGATGTGCCAAATTGTTATTCCCCTTTCCTAATGGTTGAAAGATAAAATACAAAGAATAAATCTTCCCCCACCATGTAATAAAACCTGTACTTACCAAGTAATTTCCTGACAGCTACCAAATTATTAGTGACTCCTGTTGCTGTCTCATTGTGAACAATGCATACAGCTTTAATAGTATGAGCCCAGTCCGCTGCTAGTTTAGATGCCAAAACATCAAGATTAGCTCCTTGTCCCCACTCACTTTCTACAACATCAACATTGAAATTGAGGCGCTGCTGTTGATCAATCCAGAGAAGGCTGAATTGCCCAATCAGAAAAGATACAATCCGATCACCAGGCGATAATGTGTTTGTAAGTGCACTCTCCCACGCTCCAGTACCTGAAGCAAAACAAAACGGCAAATTAGATGTGCGAGTCAATGTTCTGTTACTGCTACTATCCCTACCTCTCATATTAAGCCAAATAATAGACAACTAACACTATCCTTTCTACGTCTGTTTCCTTGTATTCCCTTTAGTTACTAATGAGTACTACAGCCGTTAATTTGATGTCTTCTATTCCATTTTGCTACAGTCAACCATAGTTGCAAAACAGAAGAAGGCAATATTTTTTCAGTTAACTTAATGCAATTAGGATATCTACGAGATATAAACACAAGATACATATCATTATCATTATCTTATGTGAATTGTTTGAGGAAAAGAAGCATTGATAAACAAAGTTAGATAAGAAAATGATTCATACAGGTTATTGAAAGATTACCTGTGGTGGGAATCATAAATGGGGTTCCAGTAGTAGTCTTGAAAATCTTCTTAACATCTTCAAGAAGTGTCTTGGTCATGGCAGGTACTGCAGGTGAGCGGTAATCCTCATTGTTTCTGTTCATTGCCCGTATCACAGGTTCTGGGATATTTACAGGGCCCGGAACAAAGAGATGGTTCCTCCCCGGTCCATAAAAGTAATCCATCTTTTCTTTGATGATTCACACAGCAGAATCGCTTTGTATCCTCACCCACCTGACAGAGAGATAAGGAAGTTGACCTTTAGTTTCAATTTTAATCATTTTTTCCCACCAGCAGTAACACATTTTTACGAGCAGAAGAAAGAGCAAGCTCACTTCCATAGGACCATAACTTCATGGGATCATGGGATAACAACTGTAAAGGACTGGAATTGTATCTTTGAAAGAAAAGGAAACTGATTGAATGAAAAAATATTTTCTCTCCCTTTTATATGGCTTGTCATATATCAATCAAGAAATATTATATACAATGTACGCAAGCACCATCTATGGGCACCTATCTTGAGCACCGCCTTGTGAGGCCCATCTGGGGCCATGCCAGCCATGTGGGAGGTGGGGGACCAAGAGATCTATACCTAGGGGCATACGAAATATCAACCTAATAGATCATCCTATCCCTTTGATCTTTGGCCCTCAAGTTTAATGGTTTAATAAAAAAAAAGCATCATTTTATTTGATTTTAATCCAACAGTGAATAACGTTAGATGAGTATCAAGTTTGGGCCAGTGTCAATCCATATGGCAGTAGTGTGTTAAAAGAGATTGGCTTATAAGAGGTCTCACACGCTTAAAATATGAGGGTCCTCATGGATAGTGCTCGTGATGTAAGGGTGTTCATGTGAGGACTCCTCATACATACATACATACATACATACATACATACATATAATGGGAATTTTCCCCTACGGGAGTGCCTATCTTATAGGATTTTCTTCCCCGCCTTTAATTCAAGAGGGTACATCTCTCTCTAGATGGTGGGGATTGAAAATCCCACATGGCACTTCTCCATGATTTCCGTTAGGTGAAAAGAGCATAGTAAAAATAGACCAGCACAATAACCCGTGCTAAGCACGCGTCTATCTATACATTGGCAATTAAAGATCTATACATTAAAAAAAATAAATATAAAGAAAAATGAATTAATGATCATTGCAAATATTCAAAATTTCCACCTAACTTTGATTTAGGAAATGAGCGATTTTGAGAAAAACGAGAAAATCACAGCAAACCGGTTAGAAATTGAAAGAGAATTCAATTAAACAAATCATTCTCTCTTCATCAACGATCAAAAGAAAACAGCATACCTTTGAAGAATAGGTAACTTTAGACAGTTAGCAAACATATTATATGCAAATCCACATTATACACAAAAGTGAATTTTTAGAAAGGAAAGAAAAAAGAAAATACCATGACAATAGTAACCGATTCAAGAATCTAAGAACATAAGTAGAAAAGGAGCAGATGTAGAATGCAAAGAGAGTAAGAAAATAAGCATAAATGCTTATAAGTCGGGTAGAAAGGGAGATAAAGGAAAATAGAAAAGTAAAATGTAGTTTTAAGTGGTT
Organism: Persea americana; assembly: GCA_029852735.1. Classification (NCBI taxonomy): domain Eukaryota; kingdom Viridiplantae; phylum Streptophyta; class Magnoliopsida; order Laurales; family Lauraceae; genus Persea; species Persea americana. The sequence continues at coordinate 93,284,673 of CM056810.1, forward strand.
GCATGAAACAAGGGTAGTTACATAAGTGGGGAGTTATCATTAGTAAAGGAAAATAGAAAATCAAAATGTAGTTTTAAGTGGTTGCATGGAATAAAGGTGGTTATTTAAGTGGAAAGTTATCATTAGAAGTAGGGGAGAGAATGTGCAATGCTCATTGAGTTATAAGTCAAAATTGCAACTGAGGTCAAAATTAAAACCAAAATCCTTAACTTTAATATATTATAATTAGCATATTGCAAAATATCAATTCCACTGGCTCAGTTTAACCCTTGGATCCATCACCTTAAGTTTAATGGTCATAGAAGGCATCATTTTTTTTCTTTAAATCAATCCAACAGCGACTAACAAAATATCAACTCCCCCTTAGTTTTAAAACTATAACCTATACTTTGAAAAAAAGATGGTTTAGATAAGAGAATCTCAAGAGCTGAATGCAACATAAGCAAAACCAGACCCAGGAAAGAAACTTCCTCCTCCATCAATGAAAACAGCAACAACAAAGAAAAGGTGATATGTCATGTAATAAGAAGAATAAAAAAGAGAGAGAGCCATTACCTTATCTTAGCAAACTACAGATAGCAAAGCCTCCAATGTGAGTGGAGAAGAGAGGGAAGTGAAAATACCGCAGCAGGGCACAAGAGCATAGTCATTTTATAGGGCCTGAGGGCCAACGAGGATCGATTAGGCAGATAAGAATAAATGAAGACCCCATAATCGTGCGGTTGACGGGGACAGACAATTAGATAACGAGGCTGCTACCACAATCTCTCTTGTAGGAGCTACAGCCGTCCACGTGTCCTTATCAGGGTGGTGGGCCATCGATACAATTGGATTCTTCGCATCCTTCCAAATCCATGATGGCTCTTGAATTGGGTTCTCTTTCTTCAGCCATTTTGTCGTGTTGGGAGGAGAGTTGGAAATGAAGTGAAGTTTTAGTGTACTATATTTTCATAATATGACCGTTGGGATGATTCCGATTGAAGTGAAATTTGGTGGAGATGTAATATTAGGTGGGACAGGCATTTTGAATGGACTGGATTTCGATGGTGGGTCCGTTGAATGGATTTGTAACATTTGACTCAGATTCTGAATTTTTAATATTTGGGTTTTCACAGCAGCCTGGATGGTAATTCATGCCGGCGGAATTTTCACTCGAGCGCTTTGATTCTACGGTCCAGAAGGCATTTTTCTTACTGGGCCCCACAACTTTTGACGGGCATAGCCACAGCCCCTTTAAATTTATACCCGCTATAGAGGGGGACGTTCGTGGGAGAAAATTTTTCAACATAAGAGTATATATGAATACAAGCAAGGGCCCTTATGTTACTTGGAATCTTCCAAGGTCCTGAACAGGGAATTTGGAATGCTAGGTTGGTATAAATTAAAATGTTTTGAGTTCTATCGTTCCTCAATTCTTTGTTTCATTGGTGATAAGAGTACTTCTTGGTTGAGAATTCTATACATTCTAAATTTCATAATTCTTTTCATGTCGTGCCTCCTATAATTCATTTGGAATTACACATGTACATCCATTCTTTATGGAGATTCAAATTTATAGCTAGATACTATAGTGCATGAAATATATAAAGTCGGGATTATTAGAGTGCTCATTAATTTAGAGATATCGTATTAACATAGACTTAAACACAAAATGCAATGCTCAAACATGGAGCTTTCCTTTTAGAAATCAATAAAAGAGTTGTGACATGTGGGATTCCTACATAATAAAATGTAAAAACTTATTAAAATTAAGAATTTATAAATAATATGATATGGAATAACAACCCTCATCCAATATAAAGAATTATATATGTGGGACCCAAATAGCGGTGGAATGCAGCAGCCACATACGAGGCCCTTGTGCACAATGATACTCAAGAAGTTATTGGGATTCCTATCTTCTGAAAACTCAAAATGGTTGATAGAACTTGAAGATACTTTCAATCCCTATAATATGTGTAGGGTGATAGACAAGTCAGCTCCGGTCCAGATCCATGGTGGACCCGGAACCAGAACTGTTTCGGAATCGGTCTCTTGGCTCGGGAACCGGAAGCATAACCATATATGAGACGCGTCAGGATCTAGGTAGAGAATGATATTTAAAAAAATATAGTTTTTTAGGAGAGATTTTCGAAAATTTAGGTAATATGTCAGGTCTCGGATCCACGAGTCCGAACCAAGGTGGAATCGGACCCTGACTCATTTACTTATCGGGGCCTAAATAAGGACCAAGACTTGATTTTTAATTGGAGAATCGAGAACCCAATTACATCCCTAGATATGTGGCATCTGCATTAGATTTTAACAATAAGAAAATGCTAGAAATATACTTAAAATTGGAGAATTATACACAAAAACATGAAGATAAAAAATAATTACTATAAATATTAAATATATGAAGTTTTAAATTAAGTCTGACATTTTTCTCAAAGTATTTTACCGACCGACATATTTCATGAAAAAACAATGAGTAATTTGGTTGGTGAAGTAACACTATTCACATAAATCAAATAAAGGTCAGTAGCTGAAGGTAACACCAATACATAGCAGCTTTGGTTTGGCCTAATTAGGTGGGCCGGTCCAATTCAATTTTGAAGGCTTTACAGCCTTTACTTGCCATCAGGTGTATTTGTGTGATTAGGAGATTCCTGATTACAAGTAAAACCAATCCCTTTTTTTTTTTAATTCACTCTTGTGTTTGGTGCAAACTTTTCTTTCTTCGTTGCTCGAAAAATCAAACCAATTCTCTACCCCTTAGGATTTCCCAAAAATAAGTAAGAAAGTTAAAATATATGACAATAAAAAAATCTCTCTTTTTCTGCTACCAAAAACATGACCTGACTTTGATTCTTTGTATCTAGTCCTTCATCCAGGGCACAACCACAATTTGGACAACCTAAATTAGGTGAGAAGTGATTGAGATGACGCCATTCTAACCAGATGCATCAACTGAAGTCCAGGCCTATGAATCTGGCCCTCTGTCAGGGAGACTCCAAACTCCGAAGCCCCAGAAAAAGGAGGGAGCCGGCCCTTTATCCGTTAATATTTATATAAAAATATAGTTGTGTGTATATGCTCTTTATCATTATGTATGACATTAACATGTGTGTTTGTGTCTGTCCTGTGTGTGTGAGGGAACTTTTCACTTTTTTTTTTTTTTTCTATTTTCATATGTGGGTTTTTTGAGATCTTTGACTCAACTGAACTAATGCTTAGCGGCACCACTAAACTCATACAAACACTTGGGATGGTTTCAAACATAAGACGTGGAGAATAAACCCATACCTTATGCCTACCAACTTCGAGGTGAATAGATAGCAGCGACAGACTCAGGATTTTCATTAGGTGGGGCTAAAATTTTGCTAGACTTACATTCATTTTTTTATTTTTTATTTTTTGCTAGCCTTTTTCACATTACCAATTAGCACCTACACATTTTTTCTTTAGAAAATGTTCAACTCGTAGAACTCAATAGATGCATGATAATTATTGAAAATTGGGCAATGAAGAGGTTAGGAATTAGGAAGCTGATTAGAATTGCCCAAAAGCATTAAATGGATAAAACATGATTCTAACCTTGATTTTAGATACTCAAACTCAAATTATCATATTTCACTAAATTTATCTGTCAAAATCAATGCTCAATGGAGCAAATTCAAGGTGAGTGGGTGTGTGAAAAAAAACTAAATACAAGAACATTTTGAGGACACATGTCCTTTCCCTTTTCACTTTGTCAATGTCTCAACATTTGGGTAATGGGAATAGAGTTCTATCTTTGACTCACAGTGGGGTTGAGAAGATATGATAACGGAAATGTATTTGGTCATATTTGGATTTGTAAATGCACTCAAATTTAGCAGTTTAGGGCTTAGGATTAGAACTAGGATTTGGGGATTCAAGGCTTGAAATTAGGATCTGAAAATTAAGCATTCAAATTTAGGTAAGAGTGATTAAAAAGGATTATACTAGATATATTTGGCAGATAAAGATGCAGTAATCTACACGGCACATACAGACTGGTGATAAAGAGCTTGATCGGCAATCAGTACAAAGGCGTTTCGAAAGAAGAGGTTCAAGAAGACGGAGTGATGTGTTGCTGTAATTTTATTTTTTTTTACCAACAAAGCTTCTTTACATATATGGAACTATCTTTAGACATATGTGGAGTGACAAGTTTAGATATATAGGGCATGCTCGAATGCGTCATTCAGTTCTATGGGGATTTCAATTCTGACCTGGGGAGACCGCCCTAGGTTGCTACAACCTAGGTCTTCTGCCACCAGTAGAAAGAGTAAATATATAAAATTTACTTTTGTAGTTCTATTAAATAAATATAGTCACTTTTCATCAATATGCATTCCATTTGTCCAAGCAAATAAGCTTATTTGACAATAAACTCCTTTCGTATTCTAGTTCTATGCAAAGAAATTAGCCCCTTTGAATTAAGTTCATCCTACGTATTTCAATTCCATATGAACAAATAGGCTCATTTCACCAATAAATTTTTATATATGTATTTAAATTCCACAAAAAAAAAAAAAAACCTTATAATTCCATGCAAAACTCGTTTAACAATTTATTCCTATGTATTCCAATCCCATGTGAACAAAAGTAAAATTTCAATCAATTTTTTCATGTGTTCCAATTTCATGTGATGAAACATACTCATTTGAATCAATTATTTCGTCCGTATTTCAATCCCATGTGAATAATCAAGTCCATTCGATCAATAAATCCCCATGCATTCTAATTCCTTACAAAATAAAAATAATAAGCTCATAATCCTAAACAAACAAACAAGCCCACTTGACTATAAACTCCAACACATTCCAATTCCATGCAAACAAATAGGGCCATTTAACAATAAATCCCAAAGTCTTCAAACACCATAAGAATAAAAAGGCTAATTTAACCAGAAGCTCTCATGTATATAATCCATGCAAACAGATGGCCTCATTTGAATAAATTGGTTTTAATTCCACGCAAACAAATAAGCCCTTTTGTTAGCATACCAAGACAGAGGTGCCCTACAACTCTAAAGCGCGTTAAAAGATATGATTCATTTAAGTATGCAAATATGTTTTATACCATGCTGTCTTTTTATCTAGCTGCAGTTTGGACTCGAACACTCTCTCTCTCTCTCTCTCTCTCTTTCATACACACCCACTGATGCCCCTACCAGCTTAGCGACAATATGGGACTATATTATGCTGAAATTAGCAATAACAACTTACATCGGTTGGCATCAAGTTGGCAGTTCATGGCAGTATTAGCTGAAATTCAAAAAAAAAAATTTTTTTTTTTCCTTTTCTTTTGACAGGGTCAGGGTCGGCCGGCCCTTAAACCATCCTTACTTACTGGGGCCGAGCCAACTCCCTGGACGGGCAATGTGCGTCTTCCACACGTGAAGTACGCGTACTGACTACTGACTACTGAGTCATGACCGCAGACTTGGAAAGACCGCACTACGTCAACGGTTAAGATTACACAACGAAAGTTCCACCTTGTGGAAGATTGACATCAATGTCCATTCTCCGTCAATGTTTTTTTCTCCTTGAATAGGAGTTGTCAGATTCTAGTACTGGTTGAAAAATGGGAGACCTAGGTGGGTAAGAAAAATTGGCAAAAGCTATTGCTGTTCCCATTCATTTCTTAATGCCAAGAGTTCAAAAGAAGAGACTAGTAACCTAGTAGGTCTAACGGTTGTAAATTTATGTATATGTATCATGAAACATTTCAAGATTCATAGAAGTCAATGATTAGAATGATCTTAAACTTATTATTGTAACGCGGAGGGTAGCTCAGTTGATCTTTATCTACAGTTTATTTTTAAAAGTTGAGAGTTTAAAATTGTACTATCACACTGAGGACTATAGAGGATTTATTTGGCTACCCTTAGCCTGTAAGGGTTAGTCTGACCGAAGTATTGAAATAACCTCCTTTATATAAAAAAAATAAAAAAGAAAAAGAAAAAAAATCTTAACCTTACTTACTATTGCAAGAATCATTATCGTTCCAACCCCTTGTCCAATCCATGTATACCGTGCAAACGTTGTAAACAACTTATCCAACCAAGAAGGTGTGGAAATTTAAATAGAAAGATGGTCAATTGATTTCTCCAAGTCAAGGCAGCGTCTTCTTAATTATAATTTATAATCCTTTGAATGCGTTGTCACAGCTGTAAATGGAATTCTTCTTAAACAGCTTTTGAACATCTCCAAAGAAGAATGAAAACAAAAGTTCAAAGCCTTCATATCTCTTTTAAATTTTCTCTTTTTTCGTTGAACAACTTTCCATCAGATCTTGATGGATCATTAGTAGGACTTTTCTCCAGATCTTGATGAATCAAAAGTCACCAAGTCTCCTAAGTCAGGTTAATGAAAGGAATCTCATCTCCAAAATATATAAAACATACGACTAATGAGGGGAATTTAAAAAGTCAACTAGAATATAGTGGATTAGAAAAGCGGAAAAGCCTTTTGGAATTTTGAAAATTCTAATTTTTCAATTATTTTTTGTAAATTTGCATTTAAGATTTTTTTTTTTTCCTTTACAGAGGTGTACTTTGACTTACACGCCCATTTTAGATTTCAACGATAAAGTTTTGGCCAAAGCTTTGGGCATTGAAGTCTCGTGAGCATTCAAAGGGACATCTGTGTGGTGCTATGAAAAATAAATTCCGCATAAAATCTTTTCCGCTCTCCCTTTTAGAAAATGATTTTCCACCGAGTCACGGAGAAATTGATTTATTTTTAAAAATTTTCTCATGGAAAAATGGTTGTACTAAAACGTAGAATTTTTAACACGGTGGGAAAAGTATTTCCATTTTTTATGTTTTTTCCCTGGAAAATGGGTCCCAAGAACGTTTCCAAGAATCTTTCAAAAGTTCCTACTATTCAGGGACCAGCGTTTCAGATAATTCCAAACAATCGCCCGTTTGTTTTCCTGGATTTCCGTTTCCAGAATTTACCTTTCCTCAAATATCCTCATTTAGGAGGCGGGAACATGGCAGTATAAATAATCAAAGAGAGACGACCAACAGTAGTCAGTAGCCAAGTGGTTGACTCCGTCTGCGAAGAAAATCAGGAAAACGATTTCCTTGAAATGCTCCAGGCGAACAAGACAGAGAAAATATTCCAACTTCCACTATCCGACATCTCACAAACCTCCATTTCCCACACACAACCGCCGATTCCTCTCTTACCCTTCTCCTCCACCTCTTCTTCTTCTTATAAGTTCCAAACACGGAATCCAAAACCCTAATTTCATCTTCTACCTTCCAAAACCCTAGAATCTCATCCTCGATATGCATCAAGGAGATGATGATTCCAGATCTTTCTCCACTCTCCTTTCAAGCCTCCTCCTCTCTCTCTCAGAAATCTCTTCTCTCGCGAAGGATTCTCAGATCGAAAGAGAAGCCATGTCCGAATTCGCCTTGTTCGTGGAAAGAATCGCTCCGATCCTCACCGATCTGAAGGAGATCGAGGCAGCAGACGCCGCTCCGATCCGAGAAGCTGTTGAATCGCTCGAGAACGAGCTCAATCGCTCTCGTAATCTGGTGAGGAATTCGGATTCTATATGCTCTGTTAGGGAGATTGAAGATGTTGTTCGTGATCTCGGCCGGTGCCTCGGTCTCGTGCTTCTGGCGTGTCTCGATGTTTCGGTCAAGATCAAGGAGTCGATTGGAGCTCTGCATAAGGAGATGATCGGTGTAAAGTTCGATTCCGATGCTTCTATTGGAAGTTCAGAGCGGCATGATAATGATAATGAGATTGTAGAGTGTATTCAAAATGTAGATGAGGGCGGGAAGGAGGATCTGATTGTTCTTGATGCGGAAGTCAAGATCAAGGAGTCGATTGGAGCTCTGCATAAGGAGATGATCGGTGTAAAGTTCGACTCCGATGCTTCTATTGGAAGTTCAGATCGGCATGATAATGATAATGAGATTGTAGAGTGTATTCAAAATGTAGATGAGGGCGGGAAGGAGGATCTGATTGTTCTTGATGCGGATGATCTTGCTCTGCATCTTAAGAAAGGCAGTGATGAGGAATTTAGAGTCGCGCTTTCGGAGCTAAGAAAGTTGATTGGAGAAGGATTGGTTGAGAATGAGTGGATAATTGATAAAGGAATTGTCCAGATCCTGTTGAATCGATTGAGTTCGAGTAAGCACAACAGCAGATTGGCAATCATCTTGATACTAAGAAGCCTTGCTTCCAAAAACGATGACATCAAGGTATGCAATTTTCAGAATTCATTCAACAAGAACAAAGCTGAGTAGAGAATTTTCTTAGTTTGTGGAAACATTCATATTATAGAGTATAGACTATGGTGTGTTGGGCTCTTACACTGCTATGTAGTGTACAGGAGAAGATGGCGGATGTTGGGGCTCTATCAGCGATAGCGCGGTCTTTGGCACGGGATGTCGAAGAGCGTAGGGAAGCAGTGGGGCTCTTACTGAGCCTTTCGGTGATTCTGAAGGTTCGGCAGAGGATGGGTAAAGTTCAAGGTTGCATTGTCATGTTGGTTGCCATGCTCAATGGAGATGACCCTTCTGCTTCACAAGATGCAGAGAAATTGCTGACTGCTTTATCAGGCAATACTCAGAATGCGCTTCATATGGCAGAGGCCGGTTACTTTAAGCCTCTTGTGCAATACCTCAAGAAAGGTAATTAATAAGCTGTTTGAACAGTTTATAATTGCCGTCCTCTCCACTGGTTTGTTTATGAAATCTCTATAAATGAATGGGTGTTATTCTTGTTGCGACTTCCTTTTTTAAACTCTTATCTGTTTTCATAATTTTTCCATGTTTGTTTGAAAAAAATGGAGATGCACCAAATTTCTGTAAATAGTGTTTAGAACATGAAAAGTTGCAATAGGTTTTGTGCTATTGGAAAATAGCATGATCATTATCTGTCATCTTGATGTACTATAAGATCAAATAGAGTTCCAGCCTTCATTTATAATTTCTATTTTTATCCAATGCATAGTGCCTTGTGAAAAATATTGTTATGGGGGACATTGAGTACTAAGTTCTGATATGTGTCAAAAGCAAGTGCATGGAGAAAGAGCTGATAAGCATCATTACATCGGTTAGATGAACAGTGCAGCCTTTTGAAAATGAATCATGCTAGAAGCTGCAATAAAAATAAATAAAGATCTAAAAGAGAAACATTCTTCTTTGTGCGTGGAATTTATAGGTTGCTATAATCTCTGTCATATGAATTTGTAGGGGAACAATAATTTTCTGTTGACTTTCCAATTTGCTACTTTAGACACGCTTGGAATGAGATCTGATCAGTCTATTTAATCATCCTATGTTTTCACCCAAAATGGTTTTTTTTTTTTTTTTTAATAAAGCCTTGATCCTAATGATGGTAATGAATCATTAAGTTGGGTTTTGGCAATTTGTGGTGCCAACCATCAAGTCCAACAAAGTTCTTGAAGGCCCAAGCTTCTGAGAGTTTTTTGGTTGAGCTTGACATACATTTGCTTGCTTCATTTTTTACTACAGTTAAATTCCATTTTGTTATTGTGAAACTTGCAGGCCCTTTGGCCGATGAAAGCAGTACTAAATTGGCAGCTGAAAATCCATTCCTTTCTTCCACTTTTCTTGTTGGACATCTCATATAAATTTGTAGACTTCAATAACATTAGTTAGTTGTTCTCAAGAATGTCTTCTTGTTCTCCCTAAAAAAATATGCTTTCTTTTTTGCCATAAATAACCATAGCATTGACTTCCCAAAAGCCCTGCAGCTCTCAGACTCCATTTGATCTCTGCAGGTACTGATATGAACAAGATTCTTATGGCAACAGCACTTTCAAGGATGGAGCTCACAGACCAAAGCAGAGCTGCCCTTGGAAATGAAGGATCAATCCAGGCCCTCGTAAAAATGTTCAATTCAGGGAAACTTGAAGCCAAGCTTTCATCATTGGGCGCATTGCAAAATCTCTCCACATTGACAGAAAATGTTCAGCGCTTGATCAGTTCAGGGATTGTAGCACCTTTGCTGCAGCTCTTATTCTCTGTCACATCTGTTTTGATGACTCTGCGGGAGCCGGCTTCTGCCATACTAGCAAGCGTAGCCCAGTCAGAGTTGATTCTTATCAACCAAGATGTGGCACAACAGATGCTTTCACTCATCAGCTTATCCAGCCCAGTAATTCAGTATCACCTCTTACGAGCCCTCAACAGCATAGTCAGCCACTCTAGTGCATCCATGGTTAGAGTGAAAATGAAGGAAAGTGGAGCAGTTCATCTTCTCTTACCTTTCTTAACCGTGAGCAACACTGAAATCAGGACTACCGCCTTAAGCCTACTCTTTAACCTCTCTAAAGATATGGCAGGAGAGTTGGCTGAACAGCTGGGCGAGACACATCTCAATGTCATAACAAACATTATTTCAGTATCAACATCTGAGAAAGAAAAGGCAGCTGCTCTTGGCCTACTAAGTAATCTCCCCATCAACAACAAGAAAGCAACAGAGATACTAATCAAGTCTCATTTACTGCCTATTGTAGTATCTTTAATGGGATTACACACCTCAACTTCAACACCTGCAACAAGTTGCTTGCTCGAAAGCATTACAGGTGTGTTGGTTCGATTTACAGTTCCCTGGGATAAGAAACTACAACGAGTGACAGCAGAACTTGGTGTTATCCCCCTCCTTGTGAAGTTACTCTCTATAGGGTCTCCGCTTACCAAGTGCAAGGCAGCAACTTCACTAGCTCAGCTATCACAGAATTCATTATCATTATGCAAGGCCAAAGCCTCCAGATGGATGTGCGTCCGACCTTCCACACAAGCATTTTGTGAAGTTCATGACAGCTATTGCTTTATAAAAAGAACATTTTGTTTAGTGAAGGCGGGGGCAATTTCCCCCTTGGTCCATATATTGGAAGGTAGAGAGAGAGAAGCAGATGAGGCTGTTCTCGATGCTCTTGCAACTCTAATGCAGGATGAGATCTGGGAAAATGGGAGCAAGACCGTAGCCAAAGTGTCAGGTGTGCAGGCCATTATAAGAGTTCTTGAAGTAGGGAGTGTGAAGGCTCAAGAGAGAGCACTATGGATGTTGGAGAGGATCTTTAGGATAGAGGCTCACAGGGAGCAATATGGGGAATCTGCTCAGGTGATGCTTATTGATCTTGCACAGAATGGAGCTCCAACTTTGAAATCAACTATTGCAAAGATATTGGCACATCTTCAGCTTTTGCAGATGCAGTCAAGCTACTTCTAAAAGTCCGAATAAATAATGGCATTTGTATATGAGTTTCAGGAACTCATTTGCTAAGTCAGTCATTCAAAGCTCTCCCGAAATCAACTGCTCTTTTCAGTTGAGAAGTTCCAATTATGTATAGCATCCACCAATCCAGTGGTAGCTCAGTGGTGAGGCACCTCCCTTCTACAAACAACCTGGGTTAAATCCCTAGTTGTAGTCCTGATGTTGAAGGACTTGTATGTGTGCGTGTGGGTGTGTGACCACTTACAAGAGCAAACGGAACAAAAAAAATTATGTACAGCATCCACTGTATGGTTGAGGGGGTGTCAAATATTATTTGATAATTTTTTGTTCACTTTTGTATAGCATCCACTGTATGGTTTTGAGGTGGTGTTAAATATTATTTGATAATTTTTTGTTCACCCAAAAAAAAAAAAAAAATGTATTGTCTTGGCTTTATATTGAATATTTTTTGTTAGTTTCTTGCTACCATCAGATTGTCTTGATTGAACAATGAAATCTTTGTGGCCCAACTTTTCTTTTAGGTTAATTGGTACTTTGGAGTTGGGACTTATAAGCATAAACCACCTGCACTGGCGTTAAAAAGTATTTTGCCACTCATTATCCATCATGATTAAGTTGAGATTATACAAGCAGCTGTTTATTCTGATATCAGTACTTTCTGAGTGCTTGCTTATTGATTCGTTGTGTAAGGAACAAAGCATTGATAATTGTAATAATTTAAAATGATTTTATCCTTATATTCTTAATCCTTAACAATTTAAATTAATAACGATTTTATTGTGTAAGTGAAGGTCTTACCTACATCTACACTTTATATCCTTCACCTGGCACCTCATATACTTCGCCTGGCACCTCTTTAGCAATCCTTTGGTAGAGTTTATTTTACCATAAGTTACTGTGTATTCAATTCCTTTGTATTTCAGTGCATGCAAACGGGTCCTTTGGAATACATTGCTTTTTACAGTTCCTTGGAATTTGATTCCAACGCAAAGAGGTTTTTTGTTTCCAACAAACACATGAAGAGCTTGTTTTAAGGTGGAGAAATCAGAGGTAGAGGTGGAATTTGACTGTACACAGTTTTCTCCACTCGTCATCTTCACCTGTTTTTCTCCTGGTCCAATCCACCTGCTAGAGTTCAAATAAAAGCAGATTTCATCAATGTGCTTTTAGTCATATCAGGATAACTAATTCTTTCGAGATGTGTTATGACGCAGCGTGCTTTTTGTAATATATGGACAATAGAGAGCGAAGCAGGTTAAGAATTCTCCAGTAGGATTCTACGGCAGTATTTTTCATGCACTGCTTCTATAAACCTTTTGAGCTTTCTACGGGTGGAAATTTCTGATGTAAACCCAAGTCGGTGATTCATAGTTCTTCTGATTGACATTTCTGACCTGGTTAATAAATGGATGGATTTGTGTTTACACTATTGCTATTCTAACATGCTAACCCGACCCACACTAGTTTGCACTATAATGTCCCAACCCAAACCTGACCTGGTAAGGGTTTGGGATGAGATTCTCAACCCGATTAACAAACGCTTCTGGTTTGGGTTGAGAAAAACATCTTGCCCTCTGTTCTCAACCCATCCAAACCCAAACAACGGTTTGGGTTGAGCAATACATCATGTTGCCTTCGGTGCTTTCCGAACCCAAATGACTTCACTTCACCCACTATTACACCAAAATTGGTCGGCTGTTTTTGTTAATTGGCTTCTGCTGTTAATTATAATAAATTAGTAATATAAGGCTGTGGATATGGAAACCCATCGATCCGGTTACCCGAGGATCCGGACCCAACAATTCCCATATGGACCATATACTTTTGGGCCAAATTGATGACTCTGTGTAGGCTCAGGCCCAGTTGTTTCCTTATCTGAATACCCATTTACAACAACAGATACATAACAGACAGTTTGGACAGAGCGCGGGTGAATATTTTCCCGTTTAATATATATAGAATAATATTATCTCATATACCCAATTTTGAATCTTGTAATTATAAACTACAAGTCTACAATAAAATAATTGGCTAAGCAATTCAGGTTAGGGTCGGGTATGCCATGGGTCCCATCCTAACCTGATTCATTCACAGCATTAGGCAGCACATGCAGCCGAAAATCCGATTACATGGTAAAACCAAGTGGCCAAGAAAAGTCAAGGTCTCATATCTCCATTGGAATTAATTTTACAATTAACTCCGGCCCTACATAAAAAATCAACCATGAAAATGAACATCCATTCCATCAGCGATTACTGCTGGTTGGTACTGCTTTATCAAAAGGCAAAGAAGAGTTTCTTGGTAGGACCCGTTTGGAAGTCCCCACAATTTACAATTTCTTGTGTTGAGGCTGTTCAATAAAATGTGTTTGTGAAGTCCTTTACTTCCCATGTCCTGGCCACTGGGCCAACCGAGCAAAAAAAAAAACAAAAACTGTTTGTGAAGTCAAAGACACAATACCTCAGTGGACAACAATTTATGAATGATTGATCTCAATGGCATTCACAGACTGTCCCCGTGTGCTTTGCCATGGAAGGTCCATACATAAAGTTCAGACCAATACGTCACGTCACCATCACCTAGAAATCAGCATGGTACCAATGAGAACAAAAACCTGAGAGAGAGAAGGGAGTGGGGTGGGAAAAGGTTAGTCATGGTAAAACTATCTGTGACAGCAGCCTATGCAAAAACACAGCAGGTTCATTCACTGGGTGGGTTTCAAATGCGAGTTCAGTCTGAACAGCTATCCATCTATGTCAAGTATGGCCCATCAAGTGAACAAACCAAACTGATTTTCGAATCTTTGTATATTCGGGTCGATTATTTGTGTTAATACTATTACCTGGATTAGTAAATGTGTGCCATGCTGGCAATGTGGCTGCATGTGAACCAATGCATGCCCCTGGCAAAGTGGCTTTAGAAAAGATGATCTGAGAAAATTTGAGTACATTTGCAATCAATGAACATAAGTGGCAGAGAAGAGATTGTAGAAAAATGATAAAAGAACATTAAACTAAAAATACAAGAGTGCTCGACAAATTTTTATTTCTTTTGGCAGGAGGCCATGATTGAATCGCCCATTATCAAGGTTACAGCATGAAGAACCAACAAACTACAGATCAAAAGGCCTTCAATATGCCTTGGCATATCCAGAAAACAATAAACATTTCCCCGTGCACCGTTAAAATGCCTAGTGGGGTGGGGGGTGTTGGAGCATCATAAATCACCCAAATTTGGTAAGAAAATTATCGTCTGAGAATGCCTCAACTAGTTTCTGATACTGGGAATAGCTTCTCTAGCATGCCATTGGAAAGGATCTTGTTGGGGTCCAGCTCCCTGCGTGCCTTATTGTATGCATCAACTGGGAAACGCTTCCTAAGTCTTGCTTGGATAGCAGCAAGTTCTTCCTTGTCCTTTGGAACCTGCAGAAGTAGAGGATATTATCAGAACAGAAAAGACAAAACATGAGAGAAATTGCCACGATTCTTAGGACCACACAGAAAAAAGGGCAGGCTCAATGCTACCATGAGTGATTACACCTTAAAGATCCATACAAAATAGCTCATCTGCATTACCTGCGTGACACTGAACCTCCACCTAGGGGATCAGCATTGACATTCAATCACAATCCAATAAAATACAGAACAAGATCCTGTCCATTTCCCAGTTTTCCACACCTCTAGCTCACTACAACACAATACATTTAATATCCAAATCATTTGTGCTACAAAGTTATATCTACAAATGAGCAAGAAGGGTATATGTAGGAATGAACCATCAAATGGGAATTTCCCATGACCCTCCCACAACCATGTCACTGTTCCAATGCCTTCTGTTCCATTTGTCTCCCAACCAAAGGAAAGATATCTTCAGAAAACCGAAAAGCAAGAGATTCATCAGAAAAGATGATTGCAAAGGAAAATGCCTGAAGTTCTTCCAGATTGGAAGAACCCCACCATGCCTTTCTTTCTAGACAGTCCTAATCTTGTGTCAAGGATTGGAAGGTTAAGTTTCTCAAAGCAAGAAGCACGTTTGGTGGGCCCTACCAGACCAAAAGCCAGGATCACCAATTGGTGCAGAATAGCAGGTGAGGACACCATTTTCATTCAGATGAATAAGCACCCAAAGCAAAGCTTCAAAGTCAACATGATATAATTATTACCTCAATCTTAGCCCAATGTTCATAAGCAGAATATTCATCCCATAGTTCCTTTTGTGTCAAATGCCTGTAATTGAAGAACTCCTCTGTTATCTCCTTTCTCTGGCGAGCATCCATAGTGGGCAGGTACATTATTATTCCCACCTGGTAAACCGAAAGAGCAGGTAAGCATACCTCAGACACTATAGTTCAACAATCTAGACAAGGAAAATAGTAAAATCCATGTACATCAGTTTCACATACAATCTAACTAAATTTGGACGTACTAAGTACTAACCAATCCAAAAACTTAAAAAAATAAAAAATGGACATACTAAAATCACATTACTCAAAAAGCTGTCAACCCAAATGATTTTGGGTTTGAATCCCTAGACCTGCAGAATGCAGGATCAACCTCTTAACTCTAGCTTGGATGCCTGGAAAAGGGGTAAAGGACCAAGGCCAGAACCTTGACTACAACACAGACTTGAATAAGTGTCTGCATCATTACCTCTATCTGTAGTGCTAGGCCCAAACAATAATGCCACTTCTACAAACATATGCACGCACATGTGCACGCAAATGTTTATCAGATTCTGAAAGCAGTGGAAGACGAAATCTAACCATAATTTAAGCTTTTTATCAAGACCAAAATCTAAAGACATCCTTCTAAACAAGTTGAGCAGGTAAATTTTCTTCTGACTTATGAGAAAAGGAAACTACAACAGCAATATACTTGAGTTTTTAATTTGTTCTGTATCATAGGCCCCACATTTCACCCCACGGACATTGTTTTGTCGCTTACCTTGGTTTCAGACAGCTATCTCATCAAAATTGTCTACCAGAAAGTCAGGCACCAGGATAAACATCAATTCCATATCGTAGGACTTGTCTGTGGAATAAGGGGGTTCTGTGCTCTGTAGATTACTATTTCCACAGGAGAGAGGAATATCGCATTACTACCAACCCATAGGAAATTAAATCCTCTCTATCAAGGAAAGTCTATTCATTTTTTCCCTTTTCCGCAAGGAAAATGTGACCACCAAAAACCACCGAGTGGTAGCTCAGTTGGCCAAGGACTCTGTGCCTCAGAAAGCAAAGAGGTCTTGGGTTTACATGTGGCCCTATGGATTAGTTCTCGAACCAGATTCCTCTGGCTCAAGGCCAAAGGATCTTGGGCAAGACTGGACGTGAGATACACTGGGTTATCCAAAAAAAAAATACACCCTTAAGTGCTAAGGCATGGAGCCAAGGTGTTGAATGCCCTCTTGGGTACTTTATTTTCTTTAAAATTCTAAATGAGCCCTACTTATTAACATATGAACATTCTAGTAAGGGAAAAAAACCAAGAATAAAGATGAATAATCAGGACTGTTTTAAAGTTTTCCAGCTCAAAATTCACAGAAGATCATATTTACAATCTTTTCATTCAAGGATTAAACCGCCAGAGCCTACCAGTAAAAACGAGATCACAGATATTTAAAATATATACAAGATATGCCAAAAGGGAAATGGAAATTATCAACACAACAGACCGTAGAATGAAGTCAGCCATGACAAGCAAATGCCCAAATAATTGATACATAAAAGGTTGAATTACTAAAGTAGAGTAATTCTGAAATGAGAGTTACCCATGAGAATATATCATCTTCAACTTTACTTGAAGCTGGACTCATGGGGCTTTGGCTGCGAGTGGTCCAACGTTGCTCTATAGGAGCAGGTGCTGGTATCTCTTCATCCTGTATGAGCTTCTTTAACCCTTCTATGTAGTCAAGATCCTTCATGCTTGGCTTTGACAGTGTCCCTGCAGGAAAACAGATCTCAGAGACCCACTGCTGCCCACCACAATCAAAGCCCAAGATTTCATCACTCCAACCCACTCGATATCCCTCCGATTTCTTCCAGTACTCGGCCTCCGCTTTATTAACTTTTATGACATGGTCTTTGTTGAGAGGATCAAGTGCAAGAAGTTTATCCCTCAGCTCAGTAAATGAAAGCTCATTTATCTCTGTCTCATCGCTTTCTGGGGTTTTTGCACTCACCTGCACAGTTCTGCATACAGCTACATTGTAAGCTAATTACCTGAAAATTAACCCATAGTAGCGACAATTGACAACAGAAAGTCTAACGGATGCAAAACATTAAATATCATTGGTGTTGTACACTATAGCCAACCCATAAGGGTGCAAAACAGGCAATATCATGTAGGTGGGTTATAGTGCATCAAACTAATCAAGGTATAGGCGAAAAGTTATGCATACCCTAATATCAAACTTCTATGTTCACTTTCGAATGGAAATGGAATATAATAAAATCAAACTAAATTTCTATGAGGAACTAGCAGAGGTGGTCTACAGTGAGAAAAAAAAGAGTCATGCATCAGTGCATTTGATCTATTTCCAGCTGCTGAGAATAAAATGGCCAAGGACCCATTTCACAGACAGATACTGGACACAAGTTTTATTTTATAAAAAAAAAAAAAGAAGAAGCCAGGCATCTTCTCTTTGGTTTCCTATGAAAACAGAAAGAGGCACTTTCCTTCGAGCTGAAAGTTGAATGCCACTAATTCTTCTCAAGAAACCAAAAGAAAAAAAGCTTGGATTTAGTGTGAGTTGGTCCTCCAGCAGAGTCTGTTAGAATCCCAGGAGCCGACTTTCTGGGAAATCTTTACTCCACCAAACAAGCATTAAAACCAATGGATAGTAAGAAAATAGCTAATGCTCTTACCCATATTTTTTAAGTGAGTCACGATATAAGCCACGGACATCTTGCAGTGCTTCATCCTCAGAATATTTAGGTTTAAATTTTGGCATCCGTCTCGGGAGCGCATTACACTGAACAACCACGACTGTGTCAGTATATGGTATATACAAGTACTTGACATGCTTATTTTCAGAAAGCCATTTCCTGCAAAACCAAACGAAATAAAAGAACCATAACTCTCTAGCGACAAAGATTACCTCATACATCAATATTAACAATTAAGCACAAAGTTGAGAACAATGATTACTTGTGATTTTTTCTGATCTCTTTGACATTCGACACAAATGTGTGTTCCAAGAGCTCCTGTCTCTCAACACATTGTATGGTGACTTCAGAAACAACTCCAAGCCCCCCAAGACCACAGCGAGCTAGATAAAACAGTTCAGGATCTTTCTCTCTTGAAAGCTCTATTGTTCCTTTAGCAGGGGTTACCAGTTTCATGCTGATGATCTGCTCATCAATAGGAGGTAAGCGCACCCCTGTACCATGTGCACCAACCTGAAGATGCATGCAAGAAAGATAAACCATTGCCCATAAAAATGTTCAATTTTATTTATCTTCTGGAAAAAAAAAATCACTTAGAAAGTTCAATGTTAAGTCCTGAAACTGTTGCTAAAGTCATAAATTATATACCTCATCAAAATGAAGTGATTAATCAGTGTAAATAGTCCATCAATGATTGCTGATATCATAAGAATTCAATACATAGGAATTTTCTTTCAAGTGTTTAAAAATGAAGACCAAATGCGACAAATGGTTCTATTTTCGTAAAAGGAAAGGTTATTTGATGTTATTTTTTAGAAATTCACCTTTGATCTTAATTTTTAACCGCTTCCCAAAAAAAAATTTGCAATGTATAGAATCCATATGTATTTTAATGCAAACAAACACGCCCTAAAGCCAATTTTGAGGAAAGTTTCGCAATTCTTAAAGATAAATAATCTAATCCCTATTGGGGCACATGGATCTCAATCTACATCATCATCCATGTTCAACATTACCAAGTTCAACAAAAGCAAAAGAGGAAAAGAAAAAAAGAAAAAAGAGACCTGAATGATGCCTCCAATCTGCTGCTCCCTAATAGAAGCAAAATTCTGCAGTGTAAGCCCGTCTTCCTTAATCGCGTCCACGAGCTGCTGAACCCTAACCCCTGCCTGAACCCTAACCGTCTTCCGCTCGCGATCCACCTCCAACACCTTATCCATCAGCGCCAGATTCACCATCCCTGCCCGCTGCAGCCCGATCCCGTTCGGCGAAAGCCCCGATCCCACCGGCCGGATCTTCTGCCTCTTCTCGTTCGCCTCCTTCACCATCTTCTCCAGCTCCGCCTCGCTCTCCGGCTGCAGAAAAACCCTAGTCTGCACCTCATGCGTCCCGCTCCAGTTCGTAACGGTGTGCAGATCTTCGGGGAGAGGAGCGTAACGGAACGGCATCGCCTTCTTGTGCTTGGCATCCTCCGGGAAGGGGAAGGAGTAGTAGGTGGCGGCGCCACAGCCGAGGAGGAGGACGAAGTAGCCGAGGTACTTCCGGAACTCTGCATCGGATAAGGATGATGATGATGAAGATGGAGTAGACGAAGAAGAACAGAGAGATCTGAGGAGGAAGTGGAGATTATTGGGGTTAGGCTTTTGGTGTGGTGGGATTAGGGTTAGGGTTTGGAGGGAAGGGAGAGGAGAAGGGCGGACAAGGGAGTTTCGGGCGGATCGGGCGATACGGAGTGCCCGAAACATGGTTTGTTTCGGAGATCGTTTTGTTGCTGTGGTGGCGGTTTTGCAGTGGGGGTGCTGCTGGCTGAAGGGAAGCTGACGAGTGTGGGACTGAAATGGAAAGTTTGTTTCTGGTAATTTCAAAATTGCCCCTCGGAATTCATGTCCATGCAAAGAAGTCCTTCAAGATTCAATTACATGCAAAGAAATGGGTCCTTTGATTGGAGTATAGAATCCAACACAAGCAGATGTCAATGTGAAATTCAAGTTCAAATATGTCCAAACTTGGAACTGATATGGGTGATGTATATCAAGATTATGGTTGAACGATCCTGATTACAATCCAAGTGGCTAAGATGTGGGTTCTAAAGGCTGCTGCGGTTGAACCAATAAGAAGGTGCCAGTTTTTTTTGGGGCTTGTTAGAATTGTCATGCTTGCATTTAAGTTTGGCTCCACAAGACAAACAAAACTAGCAATGAAGTGCTGTCTCCACTTGCACTTTGATCATGACTAGCAAATCTTTTGGGCATTTTAAATGGTCATAGCAATCAATTCAAGCTGTTTAAGATGTGGTTCCATGTGTTGCGCCTATCAGCATACACTTAACCTTGTTAGACCGGAAATGTACATAGTGAATAAGTGATTATATTTCAGGTAATCGCAATTCGCCACTCTCAAGGAATAAAAGGTTTTGAAGTAACACTTGTTAGGGATGTTTGATTGCTTTCTGGGAATTATAATTTATGTAATTTTAAAAAATTGCTAGAATTGAAGAAATGAAGGTGGACATGACCATCAAATAATAATGAAAATAAATTAAGAAGAGATAGGAAATAAATATACCGCTGATCACCTTAGTAAATCAAAACCTAGGAACATCAAGGTGCTACCCCTCAATTCTTTTATTAAGCTTATGTTGGAACTTGAACCCATTTTCCAATAAATTGAAGGAATTCAATTATATGTTCCTTTTTGGCTAAATAAGTGAGTGGTACACGTTGTGAGACAACCTTCATGCCCGGGGTCAATCCCTCGGTAGTCTTGCTTAGAGGGGTTCCATCTCCAGGAATGTTTGTGAGTTACACCTGTAAAGGCTGCTCCTGAGATCTACTTCAGGAAAAGACATCTTCATAGAAGTAATTTCAAGAACATGCATTCATTAACTAACATGTTTGCTACTTCGTCTACTGAGGTGATTCTATGGCCTACTTCTGGGAAAAGACCTCTTGATAGTTTCATTTCCAGCAAGCCTGAAATCCATTTGCCAACTGTTGCCCCATTTCTCTTTCCCATGGCAACTTGAGCAAGACTCGGAAGTTATTAACTTAATATAGTTCATAGAGATTATTAACCATCTGCTCCCAACTATAGTTGTCAGTTATTGGTTTTGGACTGCCTTTAAGCTGCAAAGACATCAAAAGTTAGTGTTTCTTATTATGTTCCTAGTTTTGAAGTGCACCGGTGGGCAGTGAAAGCACAAATGTAACATAGTAGGGTATCGGGTAGAGCCTCACTTCAATCAGATGATTCTCACGCTTGAGGTAAATTTAGCAACTACATGTCCATTATTCTTAGTGATTCAATCCAATGATTGATACCGATTGGATCAGTGTCAAATTGGAAAAATTTTACGTATGTAATCCAAACCATCCAATCTTTACACATGTAAAAATGGTGCTTCCACCTCTTTTGTAGTCTAGCAACTACGAAAGGCCTGCAACAAATCAAGATCGGAGAGATCTTCGTTTTCGATAACAAGAGAAGAAGAACAATCGTGCCACACCTCCTCTTGCTGCCGAGCATGATCAGAGCCCAACACATGTACAGTAAAATCTTCTGAACAACCTTTTTCCCATTCTCTTCTCCTCTATGTGCACTGAGAAAAAAAAGCAGAGCTTGGAAAGGTGAAAATGGAAGAACCAACTTGTTTGGATTCTTGGAATTCAATTTACCTGTGATTGTGTTATTATTTGTACACAACGGTCGTAACCATAGGCAAACTCGGGTTAGGAGTTTGGCTGGAGACAGCTGATTTGTTTCTTTGCATAGCCAATTATAGCTAAAGAGATGACAGACTATTGAGATTAGATTAATGCCCATCAGTGCCATTCATATAGGTGGGTCCCACAGCCTTGGTCTTTCTGAAAACTCCTTCAAAAGTGCTAACAATGCATATAGTAATGCACTAACTTGGTGGTTTGACAAAAAGTTTTGGGCCACTTGGGGAACTGTGTGGGTTATGTAGGGACCTCATGGATAGATGATGGATGATCAACTCATCCAATCATATTAAGATTGTGATTTACTTTACTTTTTTAAGGTTAATTAACACCCTATAGTTGACATGCTTGTAGATGGGCCCCACAAGCTAGGCTTCGTGCAATAAGAAGTTTATCCAATGGAGAGAAATTTGTTTTTAATTTTTTGTGCAACCCTTTCGGTTTTTGGTATTCAAAAAAAAAAAAAAAAAAAAACAGCTGCACAATAAGGGGAAAAAAGGGAGCATGTGACATTTATCTAGAGAAAAAGGGGGATTTCTAATTAGATATTCTTAATAGAGAAGATTTTGATTTACTATATAAAATATAGAATGCAAGATTTTTATTCTCTAGAAAAAGAAATTTGCATATTACATGATCCCCACACTGCGCAAATAATTCCCAAGGATCATTTGTATTTTATGCGTTGGATGTGAAAATGAGATTTAAGTGTGTAAAATTTACATACATGAAACTCTTGCTCTAGTTCAGGTAAGCAACATGATTGTGGGATAAGAGAGCATGAGTTTAGTCTACATTATGGAAAAAAAAAGTTGCATGTGTGGAGCATATCACTATATTTGTTTGAAAGCACCATTTCGAGTAAATGATAAATATGGGGCAAAAAGAGAAAGGAAGGATCTATATCAATTTTTATACATAAAAAATAGTGGCATGAACTTGGGGCCCACAAAAGTGCAGAAATTAGAGGGCGATTTTTTTCCTTTGCATATTTGTCAAGATCTATGACGATCTAAGATATGAAATTGCATGCATTGAGTTTATCATATCTATAAACATGTTTAACAAAAGTGTTGTATTTTTCAAAAATATGTGAAAATATAGGATTATAGTTTTTGAGCACAAGGCTGCAAATAAATAAATAAAAGGTGATTGATGGGTTTTAATCCTATTACTCATCACCCAGGCGGTCCCCCTTGCAATTGGAGATTGATCTACAATATGTTGTAGATTCAGACTTCATAGAATACAAGACATCCAAAATAAATTAATTGTCATTGAGCATTTTAGTGATTACCATCATCAATCGAACATGATCTGAACTACCCTTACATAGCTTTGATTGGTTGAAAATGAAATCCAAAATGAATCACGATAGGGTGACATGCGAGTCTCAATTCGTTCGGTTTGGATTCTCCAATGGTTATCAAACGAGACACAAGAAAATTTCCAATTTGAACTCAATAGATCAATGACCTAAATTACCCCAAATGTACAAACCCAAACCAACAAAAATGCAATGAGGATGATAGAAGGTTGAGTGACAGAAAAAACTCTCTTATGTATGTTCTTTAGGAACATATTGTTCATATTCAGAAACTATCTTATCTCCCCCTAACAGCGGAAATATTATCTCGTTGAATTGACAATCGGAAAAATGAGTAGTGAAAACATCTACTGGCATTAGTTCTAGATATTGAATAATCGATGGAGAGTCATAACATACATAGATTCGCAATCTACATTATGGTCTCATCTTAATCCGCTTAGGGCTCCTATCATGCCAAATCTTTAAAGTCTTGGCATCACTAAGCTTCAGGCTTGACTTTGTTGTTTTGCTTATAATCGAATGTAATTCGACATTGGAGATTGTCGTAGAATATAACCTTGAAAAGCATGCACCTAGTTTTTCTAGTATTTGCTTCTGGCTTTCAATGCTAGTAATGATGCATAAGTATTCCTCGTTACTTTCACTCACAGCCTCAATATGGTATCCATTCATTTTGATGTCCTTGAAATTAATCAAGTTTCTTCGGGAACTTATTGAGAACAATGCATCTTTAATAAATAGATGGGTAGTATTTGGTAACATCATATGCGCTCTTCTAGAGCCTTCAATTATTTGCACAGGTCCAACTATGATGAACACATTTGGTGGAATTGAACATCAATTCTAATAAAAACTTCTGATTTTTCAGAATGGTGTGTGTTGTGGTACTGTCTTTTAGACAGAGATTGTCCTCAATTCTATGATCCATACCTTAACAAAATAATGAACTAATATAACTATGCATTCACATGATAAAGATCAAACCATTCACCATAAAATAGAACATCAATTAAATAAAAACCCAACATAAACCATAAGTCTAAAAATATGCATCTCCAAAGAATTAAAAAAAAAAGTTTGTGAAGTTCAAAAAGTTATTAGTCTTCTAGACCATGCCAAGGGGTGCTCCCAATATAAATGCCTCATTATTCAGAGGTTGGCTATCTCATTAGTTGCTAAAAATCATTTAAATACTTAATGCACAATTACTTGACAAATACTAGATAATTAGTTCATGAGCTTTATTGGGTTATAATGTAAGGTGCTGGTCCAAACATTCTAAGGTTACCCTATGATTTCACAAGATCATTAAAGGTAGAGGTTTTCATAAATAATTAAAAGGCTTCACTTGTACCTACCATACATAATGGGTAGTCATGTAATTCATATAGTATCACATGACATCAAAAGATATAAAGGGTTCATTGTGTTTGTTTTAGCACAATGAGATGTTCTGTCTCATTCACAGTGTGTCATACACCTTACACATGCAGGGTCCAAGTTCTTACCCACAATGTGTTTAACAAAAATAGATGACTCGCCTCTGGCCTTTGGGTATAACAGATGATGGGACCCACTATGCAAAATCCTTGATAGACTTGTCTTTCAAGGTCGCCCAGGGGTATAATCCAAGATCCATGGGACCGATCGTTGATCAGATGTCCCACTGGGCCCCACAGCCTCTATTTATGTGAGAAAATTCTCAAAACAAGTCTCACGCCTCAAGTGCTTGAAGAATGGAGATGGTGGGCCAGATGGGACCCAATCCTTATGGGTCCATCTTCATTGAAGTCGTCTAAAGCCCCCTTTTAGATCCAAGGATTAGATTGATCAACAAAGTAGGGCATGGGGCCCACAACTCTTATCGGCCATGACTAGGTTTTAACAAGGAAGACAACCAAAACTCTATTCTGGTCTGATTTTTTTACTGGATTCTCCTTCACCCTAGTAATCCACTTCCTCTTAGTCACCTTATTCATAAAGGGAACAATCCCATCATCATCCACCACCAGTGAATGGATTTTTAGTCATCAGGCTAAGATCCTGGGTTGATTGACATTGTCGATAGGACTCACGGCCCTAGATCTTAAGGCAGTCTAGCCATACGGGATTTGTTCCATGTGAGTCCAATACCCATAAGGTCGCCCATTGGCCAATGAAAAGTTGGAATATCAGGTTCTCAACTTTAAAAATCAGAACGGCTTGTTATGCTTCAAATTCATAACAAATGAATTAAAACTACAGGGTATGTTGAAGCTTTTGATTTAAAGCGGAACTTCCGGTTATGTCAAATCTTCATGTTTAAAGTAGAATATCTAGCTCTAACAATGTTTAAGCATAAACAAATAAGTTGGCCAATGAAAAGTTGGAACATTAGGTTCTCAAATTTGATAATAATAACTGCTGGTTCTTTCAAAACTTTGGACTTGATTTAAAACTTTAAGTTCATAATACATGAAATTAGAAATGCAAGTTCTTTCGAATCTCCAGGTTTAATTTCATAATCTTATAATTTATTTGGATTTGAACAAAAAAATCCAGGTTTTGATTTATTGATATGAATCTACATGTTGATATCAGTATTCTAACTTCTACGACAGCTGGTCCATAGATTGGTGAATTTCGGGTTCAAATTTAGAACTTTTAGTTCTATATTGTGATCCATTCACATAAACAATATCTAAAAACTAAAGCAAACGAGATAATGAGTAATACACAAGTACCATGATTACTATAAAACAAGCATTATAAACTAGTTGCATGCATTTTAAAAAATTGATTTTGAGAATGGCTCAGATACTACGTACTGTATTTGAAGAATACTATTACCCTTTTCTGAAATCTGCGTTGAGAAGGATTCCGCGATGGAAATCCACGCTGGAAAGGAATCTGTGATGGAAATTCGCGCTGGGAAGGGTTTTGCAATGGAAATTCACACTGAGAAGGATTTCGCGATGAAAATCCGCGCAAGGAAGGACTTGTCTTCTCTTTGGGTAGGAAGACTTGGTTTTCTTCCTTCTCTTAGAGTTTCATGCTGATAATATGTTAGAAAATGAGAAAACTTAAAGAAAGAATATTAGAGGGAGAAGAGAAAAATAAAATTTTCTATTATCTTAAGTACTATATGCAAATATAAGGGAGGGACGATGCCTATTTATAAGCAACGTAACCTCCTAATTGAGAAACCTTAATTATCATAAGATTATAATCCTAACTCATCTTATGTGGGCATCCATCCATGATCTATATCTCATAACAAAATGAGTTTAACTAGAGAAATGTTAAAGTGGTTAATATAGATGACTGGATGATGATTTTTCACCAAAGGAGATATTATTTCACGGATAGTGAATCATTACCTTTGTTTCTTCGGTTTAGGCTCTTTAATAGAAATGCATTTCCTAGAATTCCAGGGAATTTGATTCCGCTCAAACAAACAGGCTCAAGACAGTTTCAAGAGAAACAAAGGAGCTGAACGCTTGAAACTGTTATCCCTAGTAAGTGGAAGCACTAATTATCGACCCTAGATTTTTAGACTGTTCATCTGAAGTTCCAGTTTTGGGCCACACCGAACACCTTTGATTCAATGGTATCCGAGGTGGGCCCATCAGATCCTGGTCGAAACGATCAGCCCAGCCCAACTGATTGCATAATGCAATGAGGATGATAGAAGGTTGAGTGACAACTAGCTTTCCCACTTCGAGCAAATCTGTGGGAAAAAAAAAAAAAAAGTAGGGGTAGTCTGTCAGACAACCGTGCGACCATCTCAGCCACACGACGGTGGCTGAGAACGATCCTCTGCTGCTGAAGGCCCACAAGGAACCCCAGCTGTTAATCACGCTCTGGTCGCACGGTCATGATTCATCAACCAGACTTGAATGCCTGTCTCCTTAGCACTTAAGGATACAGATGTACGAGCCTATAGAACAGATCCTGTTCAAGTAAGGTCGTGCTAGATTTAATGCAGGTCATGCTATATAAACTACTGAGCAAACTACATTTCTTCTCGATGTGGGACTTGTGAGTGACACTACGTGTAGAACAGAGAGACGTTTCGCTTATGCTGAAGGTAACAGCTTGATTTCAATGGTACACTTGATGCCCCTTGAATTAGATTGATGCTTGGAGTAAAATCTGGAGACTGGTATGACTTTCAGAGGCCAAGATTTTCAAAGGACGGGCCCCACTTTGCAGTTCCACTCCTTCCAAAAGGATCGGAAAGTGATTCTAATTATTATCTTCTTACAGAACATGAGATCTTCTAGATCATCTTTAACAAACATTTGAGATAGAACTACTTTCATCATCGATATCTACGAGATATAGTCTTATCCCTTTCAAATGGATAAAGGCTTATCACATTCAGATTCATGTATATAAATACATCAAACATCAAACAATTGTAACATTTTTTTTCCTTCACTGATTAGAAATGGCGGTTCTAAGAGTAGCAGCTGTAGTTTTTTTCACTCTTCTCACCCTTTCTGCAGCAGTCAGACCTCTAAGCAAGAGGTCTCCTTCACTTCAACATTCATTTTCTCAAGTCCCTCCAGTCTGCAGCAACGTGGACATTTCAGGACTTCAGTTCTGCAATACATCACTTCCTTATGATGTGAGAGCTAAAGATTTGGTTGATTCCATGACCCTTGAGGAGAAGGCGCATCAGCTTGGAAACAAGGCAACAGGAGTGCCTAGGCTTGGCATTCCTCCTTATCAATGGTGGAGTGAAGCCTTACATGGTGTCTCCACTTCAGGCCCTGGGACTTTCTTCAATGGGACTGTCCCTGCCGCGACTAGTTTCCCCACCCCGCTTTCCTTGACGGCCTCGTTCAACGAATCATTGTGGAGAACTTTAGGCCAGGTACAAATCATGATGATCAGAATGCTACTGTTACACACATTTTCTTCATATGCATCACAAAATATCCAACCATTCCCCTCCTATATAAATAAATTACGCTTTTTTAGATCTGATCTATTTTGGGCTTATGGTTAGGTTACATCTACTGAGGCAAGGGCCATGCACAATGAAGGACAGGCTGGATTGACATTTTGGAGTCCCAACATCAATGTAGTCAGGGACCCCAGATGGGGAAGAGCCATGGAAACACCAGGTGAAGACACATTTGTTATTGGCCGCTATGCAGTGAACTATGTCAGGGGCTTGCAAGATGTTGAGGGTCATGAATATTCCGGCGACTTGAACTACAGACCCTTAAAAGTTTCTGCATGTTGTAAGCATTATGCTGCCTACGATCTCGAAAACTGGGAAGGTGTTGATCGCTTCCATTTTGATGCAAAGGTGTTACTTCTAACCAGAGTTCCTTATTGGCCTTGCAAGTACTGAACAATGTTGTTTAGGCTTTACAATTTAATTTTGCTTGAATTCATATATAGGTCACAGCACAAGACATGATAGAGACATTCCTACCTCCCTTTGAGACTTGTGTAAAGGAAGGTGATGTTAGTAGTGTCATGTGCTCTTTCAATCAAATCAATGGTATCCCTATATGTGCTGACACAAGGCTTCTCTCTGATACCATAAAAGGAGACTGGAATCTTCATGGGTATTGAACTTTTTCTTTTTCCTCCTTTTTTAACACCATTTAGACCCACAGCATTCAGGTTGCAATAGTGAGCACCTTGTAGCCTTGTAGTGTGCCATACGGGCTCGTCTAAAATTTTTATCTATAAACTCAAACATTTACATTAAGTTATTACTTTGACTAAACTGAATTTCTCATCACAGGTACATTGTCTCTGATTGTGATTCGGCTGAAGTTATTCATGATGCCCAAAAATGGCTTGGTGACACACAAGAGGAGACTGTCGCACGAGTTCTCCGAGCTGGCAAGGCTCTACTCTCACAAACCCTTGTGGCGTTCGCAGTTTGATTTTTACATTATTGATATGGTTTGCTAGTAATTTTCTCACAAACATGTATTTTTTGGTTTCTAGGGATGGATTTGGATTGTGGCGATTATTATACCAATTTCACTGCGCCAGCAGTCATGGAGGGAAAAATTCGGGAAAGTTATTTAGACAATGCCTTGATTAACCTATACGTTGTGTTAATGAGACTTGGATACTTTGATGGTAGTCCTGCCTATGAAAAACTTGGAAAGGATGATGTGTGCACCAAAGATAACATCGAGCTCGCAACCGAAGCAGCTCGACAAGGGATGGTTTTGCTAAAAAATGATCACAACATTTTGCCCCTAAGCACTGAAAAGTATAAAAAGGTTGCTGCAGTCGGCCCTAAAGCCAATGCCAACTATGACATGGTTGGAAACTATGCAGGTATAACTCGGATTAGTCAATTTGGGCATTGGCCAATCCAAGCCTGATCTGAATTGCATGTTAGCAACGTTGAATCTCATTCATATTTAGTTGAGTAATGCTGATTTTGGGTTTGACCGAACACAAGTTGTGACCTTAGTAGCACATGGTTATATTTGTTTTCTATGATTATGAAATTTCATTTTGTATTTGAACAGGGGTCCCATGCAATATTTCCAGCCCCTGGTCCGCCATTTCAAAGTATGCTGAAGTTCTTTATGCGATGGGGTGCGCCGACGTTCATTGCACCAATGATACCTTCATCTTTCCAGCAGTGGAAGCTTCAAGGAACGCGGACGCAACAATTATCCTGGTTGGACTGGATGTATCTATTGAAAATGAGGCCTTGGATCGAACAGATCTCCTTCTTCCAGGTTACCAAACTGAGCTTATCAACCAAGTCGCCAATGAAGCTCCCAATCCTGTGATCCTCGTTGTCTTATGTGGTGGTGTGGTGGACATCTCCTTTGCTAAGGATAACCCCAAGATCAATGCGATCATCTGGGCTGGCTACCCTGGTGAAGAAGGTGGCACGGGGATTGCAGAAGTCATTTTCGGAGTTTACAACCCTGGTATGTTAAGAGTGGATTAGATTTGGCTCTGGGTTGTTAGTTTGATTTACATCTAGTGGTTCTGACCCAAGTCTACATTTTTTGATAAGAAAAATTTTGGGTTCTTTTAAATCTGTTTATTTTTTTCTCAAATTACCTAGAAAAGAAGTAGCGAAATGGATTCTCATTTATAGATCTAAGCATTTAAACTTTCTGAATATCTAGATCTAGATCCACATGGTTTGGATTTATTATTCATTTTTAATCTTCATGTAATCATATTTCATGTCTTTATCTTCCATGTGCACCACATAAATGTCCAAATCCAAACCATATGCACCACATGGTTTGCATTTATATTCTTCTTTAATTTTTATTAAGTCTGTTTCATGTCTTTATCTTCCATGTATATACCAGAACCAGATAAATGTCCAAATCCATTTGTTTTATGCCATGAACATTAAGTGACCATGTGATCTTATTACTAATATATTTTTGGGCCTTTCCCAAGAAAAAAAAAATGATAAATCGATTTAATGTTTTCTTTTTTCTTTATCAGCTGGGAGGCTACCCTTGACTTGGTACAAAAATGACTACATCCACCAGCTTCCACTGACATCCATGCAAATGAGGCCACATTATGAACTAGGGTACCCTGGAAGAACCTACAAATTCTTCAACGGCTCCACTGTCTATCCATTTGGTCATGGTCTAAGCTACACTCAGTTCCAAACCACACTAGTCCATGCTCGAAGGTCTGTCGTGACAAAGCTGACCCCACGCCAACATTGCCATAACATTCCCCGCCAGTGGGATGCCTACTTGAATCCATGCCCTGCTGTTTTAGTCGACGACCTCAGCAACATCAAAGACGAAACAATCGACTTCCAGATTCAAGTGAAAAATGTCGGACATAGAGATGGCCACCATGTGATCATTGTCTACGACGTGCCTCCAGAAGAGTATATGGAGCTTCCAATCAAGCAAGTTGTGGCGTTCAAGAGAGTGGCGCTGAAGGCTGGAGAGACTCAGACTGTGGAATTCAGGTTGGATGTTCTCAAGAGCTTGAGCGTGGTGTCAGACACAGCTTATGTTGTTTTGCCATCAGGGCAGCACACTATCATGGTTGGAGATGGAGATGAGGCTGTTAATTTCACAGTTAATGTCAGATATATTTAGTAGAAGCTAGCATAAGATGAGTCCCTTTTTTTTTCTATTTTTTCCCTTTTTGGTGAGAATGATTCAACAGAGGGTTGAATGGTAAGGAATGTATGGAACTTCACCCCACCCCCACCCCTTCCTTTTTTTTTTTTTTTGGGTTTTCAATAATACTTATAACAAACTAATGACTTTTTACATGTGCACCATATCTTCTGTTTTAAGTACTGTTTTAAGAAGTGTTAAACGACGATCATATGAATGGATCGATCTTTTGTTTATATTACAACAAATAGTTTAATGAATGAAGATGCAAAATAACTTAAGTGGCCCAACATGTGAAATAATTACTCAAGTTTTTGTGTGTGTGTGTTTTTTTCCTTCTAAAGTTAAACACAAATGTGCTCATTCCCACCAACCAATTCTGCATCAAGCGGGTCTCATGATATTTGCCTATCCAATTATGGTTCATTTCCACCTTGAATCAACTGTGTTTACTTCTCATAAGAAATTTGAAGACCCCTTCAAGGTGGGGATTTTACTTTAAAAAAATCTATCTAACTCTTTCATGAAAGCCATTACACGATTTGTTTGAAAGTCACCTTGGTAGATTCATTGAACTCTTTTCTGATATTGGACCTAAACACAGACTATTTTGATGTCTTCATTAAAGATTTTCTTGTAGATATATTTTCTTATTCTTCAAATCCTTTTAACATTTATTTGTTAACACTTATGTACTTTAAGATTGTATATTTTTAAGTTTGTTTGCTATTCTAAAATATTTTTATTCAATATAGTTTTCATATATTCTTGTGGCCCACATGGTTGGTGAATTGAGATGAGGCAAATATAAAAATTTTCATGATATATCTGAGAGTCACTAAGTTTTAAGGGTTGCTTAATTATGTATTTTTGAGATATCAAACCCCATGGTGATTTCACCAGATGAGTTTATGTCGTCCTTGTTTTATGGGGTAATTGAGTATGAAGGAGTTAGATTGATTAAGTAGGCCACATCATCCCTGTCCTTAAGTAGCAGGATGCTTCCACTGAGTATTAAAATAGCATATTTGGTAGAGTTAATTTGCAACCTAAAAGTGGCATACCCCCTAAAAATCACCATGTAAATTTATCAGTGAAGCCCACCATAAAATTTGTCATTAACACTTGTGTCACAGTACTTGATGAAAATCACAGACTAATCTTCAGTCGACTGTATTTGATAAGTGAACCCCACCCAGTTATGGATTTATTGAATGGCCTTAGAGGATCAATCTGTCGTACAAGTAAAAGGCCCTTTTTAACAGGTGAACTGACCTGTTCCATCTCCTATCTTCTCATCTAGATAAGAAGACAGCTCTGTATCATTTCAAATCTAAAACATTGCAACTGTAATCCATAAGTTTGTTATGTTTTGAAATGGATATAAAACTGTTACGGATTAACTCGTTTAACAGGTTTTTAGATAATAAGTATGTTTTGCAGGTTGTTATTTCATGGGTTGTTTTCTTGTATTTGAAATATTTAAACTGTTAGTCAATAGATAAATTTAGCTCCTAAGTGTTTTTCGAATGTCTTAGTCCATATAAAATGAGGTTACTCCTACCTACCCACCCTTAGATTAATCATTATAGAGTGCAGGTTTAACTTTTATTAGAGTAAACATCATCAATTTTTATTTTGAACAGCTTACATTTTCAAAATTAAGATCCAATGAGGATTCTTATTAATTAGTTTTCGTTGTACACTACACCAAAAACGGTGATTTTGAACGTTGGGTTGAAGCGGTTCCCTGCCGTTTCAGAATAGAAACGGTTCTCAACCATTCGAGCGGAGAGAACCGTTCGTAATCTAAAAAAGTGGGCCAACAATAAAAAAAACCCTCTCTTGAGATAAAAACCTAAAACGTTCCCCCCTTTCAAGCCTGTTCCCTCCATTTTCATCGCATGCTGCTCCTCTAACGCCTCAAAGTCTCTCACAAGAAATCCGGCAACGACCCTCCCTTCAAGCGTTGTCATCTCCTCCTTAGTCGTCTTGAGACATGTTGAAGAACGACCTCCCTTCACCAAAGATCTCGTTGGAGAAGACGACAATCTTGTCGGAGAAGATCGGATCTGGCTATCTCCGACATCTACTAGTTCAGATACTTTTTGCACTGGACTACTCTTGCCAATAGTGATGCCTCATCCTAGTGTAGAAACCCTAATCCAAGAAACTTGGTCAATACTCAAACAAATCTGCCGTCTGCCTTCGCCGGAGCTGGAGGTGGAGCTACCGGCTGTGATCGCTCATCTCTCTCTCAGATCAGAAAAGGCCCTCTCTTTCATTGTTTATCTGGAAGACATCAGATCTCTGATCTCATGGTTGGAAAGGTTTTTTCTCTCTCTGGTTTCAATTCAAAATGCCCAATTTCTTGGTTACTTGGATTGTGTTCTCTTTCATTTTTATTTTTCTTTATAGTGATCCAAGTTTGATTGGGGTTTTGACTTTTCCTTTTAGGTTTCATTTTTAGGGTTTTATTGGTGTGTTTTTCTCATTTTAAATGATGAAAACTTCTTGGCGGTGAAGCACTCCTTGGCTCCCAAGTGCTCAAGACCAAATCTGTTGATGCTCTGCCATGGCTCCAAGATCCGAACATGCATTTGTTTTTGTTTTCCTTGTTCTTTTCTTGCAAAAGGGGCATTCGTGCAATTTGGGTTGGCTTTCATGCTGAACTTCTGTAATAGGCAAATCGATTGTAAGTGACCCAGGCAAGCCATCATTATTCCACACATGGACCGGCTGAGTGGTAGGAACCAATTGATTTGATATATTTTTAGCTTGAATTGAGGACTCATTCCCCGGTATATGAGTGGTACCAGTGGGACAAGGTGGATCTGTTGTTGATTCATTGTGTAGCTGATCGTCAATGGGTCCAGCATTCGATGGTGTTGGGCCATGCAACTCGTCGTGCACTGGTGGCAGTTTGATGGCTTCGGATGACCCTTCTTGCATTTGTGGACCAAATATGTTAAAACAGTCTACCACAGCCATGTTTCTGTCAGCATGCGCTTTAGAATGCTGTTTGAAACAGAGGAGTCAAGTGTCTGGCTGTAGGCTCCAAGGCTTGTATTTATTCCTCTTGTTTGCTTCTTTTTGGAGTTCTATTAGATACACATACTAATATTTGTGAAGTGTTCATATTATCATAGCTCCCCTGTCTTGTTATTCATGAACTGCCATGGTTATAGTTTTTAGTTTTTACATTGTATTTGCTATTTTGTACTACTTTTACAGATGAAACTTCAGAATAGTGTTGTTATGTCTTTGTGGTAGAGCTGCATCAATGAAGCTCTCTTCATCTGGTTTTACTCATCAGATGCAAGAAGGTAAACCCGCAGTTGTGATTTGACTTTGAAGACTATGTGCCTTTAAAGCATTATTTTTGAATCTACATTTTTTTAGTGCTATCAATGTTATGTTTAAATGTGTAAGGTTATATGTGTTTTTGTCTCTCTCTCTTCCCCACCCTTGTACTTGGATTAGTTCTTTGACATGGTTCTCTAATAATTTCATCATGCTTGACAAGATCCTCTCGCACAATGGAAGGTGCTCAACATTACAACCTTTTAAAGGTTGTGGGTTTGAGTCATGTTGTCAATAGAATTAAAAATAAAAAAAAAATCGAAAAACAGATCCCCACTAGTGATGTCTTATCCTTTCGAAATTTCCCAGCCGAGGGGTCCTTTTCCTAGGTGTTGGTTTTGCTCTATACTTTTTATCTTGAGGCAAAACTGTTTGGGGCTCTTTGATCCTTTTGTGCTTGAATCATGGCCTTTTGTGTAATCTTCCTACACAATAATGAGTGGAAATTTCGACATATTTTTTGCGGTGAGAATTTTTTTTTTTTTTGGTTAAAAACATGAAAAAATGGCTCTACAACAGTTGTTTTTATCATAGTACCTTTCTTTGCTCACTTCTTGGCACCATGTGATTATATAAGTTCAATAGGAGAAATGATTAAGTGAATTCAAGTACAACATAAGTGCTAGTGACAAATCTCTGATGTGGCTGCGCATTTCTCAAGTCCTACAATCAGATGGACTTTTTTTTTAGAGAGAGAGATGATTCATTTTTACCACCTCATTTACTATAAAGTCTGTATTAGGTTGTCCTTTGCTAACTAAAACTGCATTTTTTTTTCAGTGTTTCACTAATTTTAATTTAGCCAAGTTATTCCTAGATTCAGATTGTCATGTGCCTGCCATACTAGTCTTGTGACATGATTTTGTAGAAGTTTAGATTTTTTATGTTCATTTTGTAAAGCAGGTCAGCCCAAGCACCATCTTCTTACAACTGGTTGGAGTGTATTTGTAAGTGCAAAAAGGCTTGTTGCTGGTGATTCAGTTCTTTTTATCTGGTAGGCTTATTCAAGTTATTCTGATTCCACATTCTGCATGTTATATGGTGTTGTATTAGTATTTTATTTTTGGTCATGTCACCATTCCTCTCTGATGTTCAAGTATGATTCTTCCATTAGGAACGAAAAGACTCAGTTGCTCCTAGGAATCCGACATGCTGTTCGGCCTCAGACTGTGATGCCTTCATCAGTTCTATCATGCGATAACATGCACATAGGATTACTTGCTGCAGCGGCTCATGCTGCAGCGACAAATAGTCGTTTCACTATATTTTATAATTCAAGGTAGAGCTTATGCTGTTCACAAAAAATTTTATATTGTAAAAGCCTCTTTTGTGCTGATTGCTTTTTTTGTTGTTAGGGCAAGCCCATTTGAATTTGTCATACCACTAGCCAAATATATATCTGATTATGTTTCTTTTGTGCTCTCACTAATCTATATCTACAATATCTGATTATGTGCAGGTGGCTGTCAGTGCATTAGGTGGTTGTTTGTGTGTGTGTGTGAGGAGCTTAATCGTATGGTTGAACTGACAAACAGCAATATAACATCCTTCAATCTCACCAGAAAAGCAAGAGTACACATGAGATGGGTCAAACCCAAACAGAGAGTTGGTCAGGCCACAAGAAGGCAGGTCCGTGAACTTCTCAAAGTAAAGGCCTGACAAATATTTGTGCGAACGGATGTGGCGGACACTAGCAGAATAAACAATTCTATAATATGTATCATTGGAATTCTAGAATATGTATGGATTTCCAAATATTATAAATTGTACATTTTTATTCAATCTTGTATGTTGATTCCAAATTGGTTTCTTTTGTGAGCCATTTAATGATGTGTAAGGTGAATTTGCATCTACAATTTATGGGTTTCAATTTTTTTTGGTGATTTTTATAAAAAAACATTTCCATGAAATAATTTTTTTTAAAAAATAATAATAAAATTAGGGATAGTTCAAAACCTTCTTAATAGCATTGGAACGCTTAGAAAACCGTTCGAATATAAAAATTTGGAACGGTTTCCGAACGGCTTTGAAAACCATTCCTATATGTAAACATTTGGAACGGTTTTGAACCTTTCCAGTTTTTACAATTTGGAACGGTTTCAGGAATTTTGGAACGGTTTGAAACCGTTCCATGTTTGGCACAGTTTTGGACCGTTCCAATGGTTTAGAAACGCCCTTATTTGAAGCCGTTTAAAACCGTTCCTGTTTCGTTTAGGAACGGTTTTAAGCCGTTCCAATTTACTGTTTTTGGTGTAGTGGTAAGCTATCCACAACACCAATTGCTTTAAGAAGATTTCTAGCATTGGTACTTCTTGATTAAAACAACTCTTATTACTTGAGATTTACCTAGGGAGCCATTTTTGAAAATCTAAAACTGCTGGAAATAAATGCTTCAAATTTTATATTTGTCTATGCCAAATTTTATTCCAATAGAAAATGGGTCCGTCCTCGTACAGTATTTATCACTTGGAGTTTTATAATGATCAGTCTGGGGTCAACTCCAGTTGGATAAGCTATAGAATAGAAAATAAATCCAAAGTAGGATTGGGGCATTTAATTTTAATGCACTTCAAGTACACAATTTATTTTTTAGGCATCCGATACATTGGAAAAGCTACTTTATGCCCTATTCTGTGGAGTTCTTCCTCTCATGATTCATGAATATGAGTTTTTGATAAGGTGTCACAATGGTGTAATGGCTTTAGATGGCCCGCCTATGATCAAGTTATCCCTTCAGTGTTCGGACACCATCCCACGTAAATTGCTACAAGCCCAAACTTTACACTCATCATTCATCAACCACTACTCATGACTGTTAGATTAAAGTGTTTAAAAAAAAAAAAAAAAATGGCCATGCCTTCCTTAAACTTGAGGGTCATACCGTCATAGTTTCATTTATCAAGTGTTAGGATGATTAGTTTAATATTTTGCACCCTCACAAGGCTTGTTGAGATCTTTCATTCCCTGCCTCCATCATGATTTCCATGGCCCAGGTGAGCCATCACACCATAATCGCATCAAATATGTATGGGTTTTGATCTGATGTGATAACAACGAGCCGACTGCCGAATTTGGAACTACAACTGGTGGTGGTCTAAATTAAGGTTGAGTGAATTGATCTAATTTTGGGACCTGATTATTTATATCTAGCCCAGGTTGGGATTCAAACCCAATGGGCCTTTAGAGACTTGGCCCGAGCTTGACCCTTTCCCTAAAATGGGTGCTAAAATCCTACTCGTTAGCCCATTAATCATCTAATTAAGCTCAATATAGGCCCAGTCCCTCCCATTAGTCCATTCAGAGCCTATTTGCAAACAGGTATCAAGCCCTGGCCAAAGGCTGCTCAAGCCGCCCGTTAGGTTGTCAATATCTGGGCTCAAGATTTTGATTGAGCATGCCCATTTGCCACTTCAGCATCCATTTGGGGCTCACGTACTCCTAGCAATCTCGCTAACTACTGAAACTAGTGACAAGCCCAACCCAGGCCTCAGTCTGCTCATTTTACTAAAATGGGTTCTTGACCCGCCTGTTGGTCACTAATTCACTATACTGGATCAAAGCTGGGCTTGGACCTAGTCATTAATCCGTTTTAGCCCATTTCAGCCCCAAGGTAATAATGGAATGATGAATTTTTTGATATATAAGTAAATGGACCTCAATCTCAATTGACTTTTGGGCCCGATTCACTACTTCATATTGGTCCAGTCACATCTCTAGTCGAGTTTTGACCAGCCAAATAAATGATAAATGGACATGAATTAACGTTTTTGGCCACAATTGATTACTACGTCTAGGTCAAGGCACACCTGCAGTCGAGTATTGAATATTTAACTGAGTCTATGAATATTTGCTAAACAATTCAGGCCTAGATCTAATTGGGCCAAACATGTTCAAGTCAATGACCACAAGCTAGACCCGAATGGTAATCAGGTTGACCATGGTCCACAGTCCAGACACAGAACAGTCCCAGGTCACTAAATTGACTTTCCAAGGATCTTTGATAAAGCTGTACAAATCAGGGGGCTTATCCACAAATTTTCAGCAATTTATACCCAGATTTTCAGCAGTAGTAGGCCTGTCAATGGGTCGCATTGAAATGGGTACCCGGCCCGGCCCAAGCCCAAAAATACAGGGCTTATAAAAAAATTTGAGCCCAGCCCCTTGGACAAATATTTTTAAAGCCCGGCCAAAATGGGACTGAGATTGAGTAGAAATAGCCCAGCCAGTTCAGGCCCGAGCCGGCCCGTTGCAAGATCATTATACTAATTATTTTATAGGTTACTAAAACTGCCCCTCACTAACAGCAAAAAAAAAGGGCTAATTAAGTGGGGCAGTTTTGTAACTTCGCCCTCCCCTCTCATAAACCACATACTCCCAAGTCAAGGTAAATTAATAAGTTATTATTAGCATCTGTTACTTTTGCACCCAAATCTCCAATCATTTGCATTATTGGGAAGACAAACACATGCCACTTCGCCAGAAATTGGAGAGGCAGTCTGTAACTAGAAAAATCGTTCACATGCTATAATAATTCATGCACGAACTAGAAGACATAGGAGAAATGGAAATGCCCACTAGAACCACTTAACGGTAGAAAGGACTCCATCAAATGCTGCACAACATTGAATTCAAGTGTCATAAAACATGTTTGGTGGAATTTAAACAGGTTGAAGAGAGAAGTGGCCGAACACAAATTTGATTTGGATGTTGCCTAAATTTAGTTCCTCAATGGTCTTTATTTTGTGTTTAATGAATGATTAACAAGATCATCTTGAGTTTCAACTACATGCACAAAACTCTAAGATTTCTTGCTGATTTAGGCAAATCTATTATGGAAAATATTCAACAATCTTCAACTAAGATGCTAGGCTAAGACACACATGTTTCCCGCATATGTCTGTTACTTTGTGATTGTGTGCCTATCTAGTTTATTGATATTTGACTGATATGGTTAGATAGAGAGAGAGAGACTGAGGCTTTGGCCTTTTCACACAGGGTTTAAAGTCAGGTTCATACCGGGTGTCTGCCAACAGTATGAATAATTAGAGAATGTTTTGCTTATGTCAAGGATCGGGCTAAGCCCAGGCCCGGCCCTGTCCTAGCTCAAGCCCGTACTGGACGGGATTTGATGTAGGCCCGCTCAATTTAGGGCCGGGATTAATTTTTGAGACGAGATTGGATAACCCAAGCCTAAGCCGGGCCCATCCCATTGACAGGCCTACCCAGTAGAAATCTCCTTTCGGACTCCTTCACGGCCCTCTTTCTTCTTTGCATACCAAGACAAGGTTGAAGAAATTAACCGGGCCCACATGTGTTTAGAGGTAGCATGGCATGACCCGCTTTCAAGTTGCTCAACCGTGTCCAGGTCGACTGGGGTTGGTCCAACATTGCCCACGGCACAGCTTAGTTCATGCCCAAAATGGGCTGGGCCGTGCCGTGCCGCCCACAATCCGGCCCACATGCCACTTCTATTTATTTTAATTTTCTTAAAAAAAATTATATAAATTTGAAATAGACTTTATGAGTTTTAGAGGTTTTCAACTTGAAATAAGGTTTGCACAATTAAAATAAATGCACAAACATTGATGCTAATTTACAAATGAAAAATAAATCTTTTATTATTTTAAATATTTTATTTTATTTATATATAAAATTAAATTATTATATATATATAATTGTAGTGTTGGGCTGTGTCATGCCCCGGCCTGGCTAAGGACCTAGGCATTGCCGTGCTGTGCCATAGCCCAAGGCTCCCTAGCCCAACATAGCTCGTTCTTTAGGTTGTGTTGTGCCATGGGTCAAAAGCCGGGCACAACCCATGCATTGTTTTTTTATTTATTTTTATGTTGTATAGTGTCGTGCCACCCATTTTACACCCCTAACAAGAGGTCAATCTGGTCCATTGGGTTTGGCCCATAGGCCTAACTGTGACTGATTGCTACTAGGGAAATCTAAATTAATTTTTGTTTCTATTTTATTTTATTTGGTTAGAGGCTATTTGTAATTTCTATTTCTCATTTAATTAGGATTATGTAGCTTTCTATTTTATTTAGAAAGTCTTATTTGATAAGAAACAATTTAACCCCTCACGAGTTTAATACCCAATCCATGAATTCATCCAGTTTCAATTTTCCATTATATGCGGGAATTACGAGTTTAATACCCAAATCTCTATCAACATTTATTACATTTGGATCACGTTGATTCCGATTATATCATCCGTCATCACGCATATTATCCTCATGCCGATTATTTTCCAAGTTAGCTACAATTAAGTTTCCATCCCGGCAAGAGTCTCTTGGATTTGAACCATCGTTGTAGTTCATCGATTAACATTTACAGATAATTCTGCAACGGTTCTCCTCAAATCCTCATCGGGTCTATGGAGGAAGACTCCACTTCTATATGCTTCTTGGAATGCATTATTTTTAATGTAAATTTAAAATTCTTGATTCACATGTTTTGCATGTCTGCTTTTCACGAGTACGTAGGTGAAGGCGGATTTAAAATCTAACAGTGGGTGACACTAATATCGCGAAAAGAGATTCCTGTCGTAGATCAGGTCAAAAAATTGTTGTTGACTGAAATCTGCTGAAGATGCTGGGCTTCTTGCGCAAATGGGTCAGGTCAGCATGAGTCCGGCCTGAAAATTTTTTCCAGCCCAACCAAAGGCTAAATATGGCACGTGTCTTGATTGGCACGAGACTCCCCTATGTAACTTAGCGTCCCTATGTAACTTAGCGTCAATGGCAGACACAAAAAGGAGTTGAAACTTGAAACCCTTCTATCCTCGGCTTGGACGAGTGGAGCTTGGGCGGTGGTGGAAGATGGTCGAAGACTGCTGGCTGTCCCACGGATCCAGGTACTCCTCTCTCTCTCTCTCTCTCTCTCTCTGTCTCTCTTCTTCTTCTTCTTCTTCTTCTTCTCCTTTCTTCTCTCTGCTGGTTGTTTCTCTCTCTCTCGCTCTGTTTTTTTTTCTGAGTTGGGGTTCCGGACTGGAGATGGGCAGCGACGGGGTTGCTTTTGCTGTTGGGTTCGGTTTGATTTTGCGGTGGTGCTGGGAGTGGCTAGGTGGCTGTAGGCTCGGAAGGTTTTTTTTTTTTTTTCCGGAGTTGGGGGTTGATCCGGCGACGGAGTTGGGGATTCGTCAGTAATAGGTTCCGGGTGGGTTTTTTTTTTTTGGGTTTCGGGGATTTGGATGGTGGTCGTGGTTCCACTTCCTAATTTTGATTATACTATTAACATGATATTTCCATCCAATGCAGGATTTTCACACAAAGATGGGCCAATTAAGCTTTCTTTCTCTAGCCCTAGCACCTTCTATATTTCAAATCCCCACTAGCAGTTTTCTTTGAATTTGGGATTCTCTCGTCATGGTCTCCAAAGACACGGATGGGAAATGGAATGATAGAACTGATGCCCGATCTAGAAGCCACAAGCATGATAGGATAGACTCGTCTAAGTCAAACGAAGATAGAGAAAAAGGAACGAATGATCGGATGGAGCGGTCCAGACACCACAACAGCGAAAGTAGCGATGATGACATTCAGGGCAGGGGAGGCAGATCAAGAGGTAGAGAGAAGGAATCTAAGCTCTCCACCGCCAAGAGTGGAGACAAGGAGACACGCAATGGCCGTCGAGATCGGAGAGAAATGGAAAGAAATGAAGAAAAGGATTCTAGGTTTACAGCCAGGAATGATGAAGATAACGAGAGACAGCTTGATAAGCAAGAACGGAGGGGAAGGGATAAAAGAGTGGGAGGAGGGGAAAAGAATTCTGGGGTTTCTCCAAACAGTCGTGGTAATAAGAGATACCACGAGAGGGAGTCTCGTGAGGATTCAAGTAGTTCTGATGAAGATAGAGAAAGGGAGAGAAGATCAAAAGAGAAGCATCACCAGAGGCATAGGGAGGAAAGAAGACTTGACAGGGATGCTGAAAGAAGTCCAAGTCCTGATGAAGAAACAGAAAGGGAGAGAAGATCAAAAGAGCAGTATCATCAGAAGCATAGGGAGGAAAGAAGGTTTGATAGGGATGCTGAAAGAAGCTCACGGCATAAGGAAGGCAGTAGGCATCGACGTGGGCATGAAAGTTCTGACGACGATAGAAAACATCGGAAATCATTCGAGAGGGTAGGGGAAGAGGATAGGAAACATCAGAAATCAGTAGAGAGGGTAAGGGAACATCGCAGACGTGAAATTCAAAACCTAGAGGGTGACAATAATCATAAACAAGACGAGAAAGGAGAGGAGTATCGGGATGAAAATAGTCATGCTCGAGAGAAGCCTTTGGAAGAAACGAAGAAAGAAGCTGACAAAATTGATATGGTTGCAAACACTGGAAGGAGTGGAGGAATCTATATTCCTCCATACAAATTAGCACGAATGATGAAGGAAGTGCAAGACAAGAGCAGCGTTGAGTACCAACGGT
Source organism: Persea americana (assembly GCA_029852735.1). Lineage (NCBI taxonomy): Eukaryota > Viridiplantae > Streptophyta > Magnoliopsida > Laurales > Lauraceae > Persea > Persea americana. The sequence continues at coordinate 93,327,734 of CM056810.1, forward strand.
TGACATGGGATGCTCTCCGGAAGAGCATAAATGGACTTGTGAATAAAGTAAATGCAACAAACATAAAGAATATAATCCCTGAGCTTTTTGCTGAGAATCTTATCCGGGGAAGGGGGTTGTTTTGTCGGTCTTGTATGAAATCGCAAATGGCATCCCCGGGATTTACTGACGTTTTTGCTGCATTGGTGGCTGTGGTAAACACTAAATTTCCGGAAGTTGGTAATCTTCTTTTGAGAAGGATTATTTTACAGCTTAAGAGAGCTTATAAGCGCAATGACAAGGTATAAATCTTGCAACCTTTTAGTCCATTTTTTATTTTTTTATAATTTTGTTGAAAAGTCTGTTGATATCCATATGATTTCTCACTGGTGCAGCCCCAATTACTTGCAGCAACTAAGTTTATTGCTCATCTTGTTAATCAACAAGTTGCTCATGAGATCATCTCTCTGGAGCTACTTACCGTGTTGCTGGAAAACCCAACAGATGATAGTGTGGAGGTGCGTTTTCTATTTTGCCGTGTTTACATTGTTCTGCATTATTGTGTTTTTTTTTTTTTTTCCCTCTTTCTTTTGCTTTTCTTTCTGTACAAGTTAGATTGATTATGTATGTGGATTCTTTGCAATTATTTTCTTCCCCCGCATGTTCAGGTAGCCGTTGGGTTTGTCAAAGAGTGTGGCTCATTGCTTCAAGACCTTTCTCCTCAAGGGCTCCATGGTATGTTGTTCATTTATGTTAGTATTTTTTCCTTTTTAATTTTTTGACTTCTTAGGATGTGCGACAGTGACTCTATTTTTGTGTTGCAATTAACTTGTGCGTTTTTGGTTTGTTAAATCTTTTAAACAATGCTTGTTTTGTTGCAAATGCTATTAAGGTAGATCAAAATAGCTTGATTCTTTTTTCTTTAAACAACCCCATTAGTCCATTTCTATGCCATCCAACACTGAAACTGAAAAGAAATGGCCATGAAGTAATTTTATCAGCATATAGACTTTTTGTTAAGGTAAATTGTTTTTTTTTTTTTTTTTTGGTTATAGAAATATTTAACTGTGTATCAAGTGAATGGGTTTCTTTTCATTTGGGCCCTTCTAAGTACATGTCTTGGCCGTCCATTGATTGCATATATTGCAGTACTAACTAGTTATCATATTTAGACAGATTTGTTTATGATTTTTCTTTAGCTATGGGAAGGGTGATACCCTAATCTTGTGGCATCTTTTGCTCACATTCACTTTGTGGCCCCTATGGGGGGAACATAACAGCTTGCTATTAATGAAGGTCAAGATTGAACTGTTTTTCCTCATGATGGTCAAAATTGAAAGTGGTTTGATAGGACCGGGACTACCACAGAGGAGGCCGGCAATCTAAATTTAGTTATGACTTGGTGGAGTGATGTTGATTCAAAGTCGAACTGTAGTTGGAGGAGGATTGTGCATTGGATGCTGCCAAAACCCGTCTGATTATTAACTAAATTTTGTTGGATGCTCTGTTTGCAACTTGAGAGCATGGGGAATTGGTTGATTAAACTAAAAGATTGGAGTGCAAAGTGGAACTGACCTTTTTTTGTCCAGTGGATATATTTGACTTAAATGACTTAATATGACGGATATGCATGTCCTCCTGACTGACCCTTATGCGTTAGAAATGGAAGGAACAATGCTTGTGGCAAAGATTTGTGATAAATGCAGTTGATTGGGGCGACATGAGCTTTATTCTAGAAGATTGGATCAGGATCGTGAAATTAGTGAGGTGACTTACTTGTGTGACATGTCCTTGGATAATGAGGGAGGTCAATGTGGACTCTGATATACATGCAACGATTCAAGGACTTTGATACTAGCTCTTGCAGTCTCCCCATCCTTCCATAGAAGGATGTCTTCATTCTGCTTTGTTTTCATATGAAAGATATATCTATCACTTGACTTTGATTTTATATTGGTTTATAATGCTGTATAATTTGATACGTGCGAGAGGTAGGCCTAGTATTGTATATTTGAAGTAACCAGATTGTACATAATCGATTGATTTTTTTAAATGGCAATTCTCAATATCTATAGGTATTTTTGAGCGATTCCGTGGAATACTTCATGAAGGAGAAATAGACAGGCGAGTTCAATTTTTGATTGAAGGTCTTTTTGCAATTCGGAAAGCAAAGTTTCAGGTATGGCCATGATGTCCATGGTGCCATTCTTTTACATGATATAATGTTTTTTTCTTTATAATTCTGGCCTAGCAAGTTAATTTATAGCAATTTCTATGAATTGCACTGAAATATGCAGGATTACCCTGCTGTTCGCCCTGAGCTTGATCTTGTGGAGCAAGAGGACCAGTTTACACATGAGTTGTCTCTTGAAGATGAGATAGATCAAGAGATTGGTCTCGGTAAAATTTGGAGCTTAAACCCTTTTGTTTGCTTTCCCTGCTTTATTTTTATAAATTATTTCTTTGTAACCTTTTTTTTTCTTCTTACACTTTAAAAAAAAACTTTCCTTTTTCTTATTATTTTCTTTGCTCACATTGTAGATATTTTTAAGCCTGATCCACAATTTCTGGAGCATGAAAAGGCATATGAAGATTTGAAGAAAGATATACTTGGGGATGAGCCTTCTTCTGAGGAAGAAGGCTCTGGTGCAGCTTCTGACAGTGAAGATGATGAAGACTCTGATGAGGAGGAGGAAGAGAATATGAAGATCAAGGATGAGACAGAGACAAATCTTGTGAATCTACGGAGGACAATTTATCTCACTATCATGTCCAGCGTTGATTTTGAGGAGGCTGGCCACAAACTTTTAAAAATCAAACTTGAACCTGGTCAAGAGGTAAGTAATACAAGCTCAGCTCAGTAGTTACTTTGTTCCAATATCTGATTATGCATGGAGTCCAATAGAACTTAATCGCAGACAATAGCCCATTGCATAGTAGAAGATGCTCACTATTGCAACCTTGAGGTTGTGGGTTTGAGTCATGTTACCAAAAAAAAAAAAAACCTCATTTCTTCTATTAACTTGATTTTATGAGATGGAAATATGTTTTTGGGCTAGGTGTCTCTGCTTGTGACACTTCTGTGTTTGTTCTCACACCACCCCCCCCTTCCTAAATTCATTCTTCACTTAACTATATTAAAAAATTAGCCATGGATGCAAATAGAAGGGAATCAAGAGAAATTATACTAGCATACTACAAATGAAAACAGTAAGGGCCCATTTACATATTTAAATCATGCACATGCATAAAATTTATGTGGAGTCACATTTTCTTGCACTCATTTATGTATCACATCCAAATGAGGTGTGAAAATGGTGTAAATGAGGCCATTTTCATATGAAAATGTACGCACCGAAAGAAGTGTGAAAGTGAAAGTGTTACACAACTCTCTGGCTAGAAGAGTGCCAGTACAAGCGAGGCATTTGACAGTTTTAGTTTGAAAACTCGTCATCATCCTCTTGCAACTCACGTCGCCCCAAAATATTAATTCAAACTGTTCGAATTTTTATTGACCCGTTAAACCCCAAAACGTGTAATTTCATGTCTTAAATATTTATAGATTTTGAGATAATGAAAATTTTGGTATGTAATCCGAACTGTTCAAGGTTTACTCTTGTGAAGATGGTGCTCCCTACCAAACATGGTAATGTGTTTCGCGTGTGTAAATTTTACCTATGTAAAATTCATATTTGCAAATTTTACATATGTAAATCTGTGTCTCATATCCCATGCATAAAAGACAAACGAGCCCTAAAGAGCGGACCTGCGAAGCATGCCATGCTTCCATGGGGGATGTAAAGAACAGAAGGGAATGTGGATAGTGAGCTGAAGCTACAGGAAAGTAATGAACTCTTCATAAGCCAGCTGCCAGCTGAAGGAATTAAGTGGTCAACAAACCATTCCATCTACCAACATATAAAACATAAAGTAGGAAGGTTTTTTTTTTTTTTTTTATATAAATTGTATAGGTAGGAGTTTTATTCAAAGTGGCCGCCTTAGCTCTACGAGGGCCAAGTGACTTCCAATTTGAATAAATGGAAAAGGTAATCGAAGGACATTTTATGAGAAGATTGAAAAGGATTTTTCTTGAAAAGCCTCGAGGGAATTTAGGATCCAAACCTTTTGATCAGTCCAATTTATCGAAAGTATGATCTCATTTGGCTCCAAGTCAGGCTTAAGTAGTCAATTTCATAGTCCATTAACTCTCTTCTTAAAGTGATATATACCTTCCCCATTTCCATTTGTAGCTTGAAATCATATACAACCTTCTGTACAATGAATTACAATAATCCACACCAAAACCTCATCTCACTTCAATTTCCTACTAGAGAATTGCTTTTTCCATTTTAGAACTTTCCTGACCCATATATTTCTATCTTGCTGCAATCTCCTTTCTCCATTAGTGTCTCTTTCTTCCACAAATCTCCACCACCTTTTTCCAAAAAGACCAATTCATCATCATCATCATCATCATCATCATCATCGGTTAAGCCTTGTCCCAACCATGTTGTGGTTGATTACATGAATTCTGTTTTTCCATTCCAATTTGACTTGGGCCAAATCCTTGGATTGGTTGCACTTCGTCAGATCTAACCTTACTACTTCCATTCATGTCCTCTTTAGCCTACCTCTCTTTCTTGGTGGGCCATCAACTTGCATAGAAAGATTTTTCCTTATCGGCATTACGTTGGACATGTCCAAATCATCTAAAATGAGTCTCTCTTAATTTATCACTAATGATGCTACCCTCCAGAATGCGCTCATTTCTAATCACATATTTCCTAGTTTTGCCACACATTCATCTCAACATTCTTATCTTTGTTACATGTATATTGTGTATGTGTTGTTTCTTAACTAGTAAAAATTCTGCTACATAGATCATAGCTGTCTTGTAAAATTTTAAGTTAAATCTTGTTGGTACATGTCGATCACAAAGCACTCCAGATAGCCTTCATAGTTAACCTCCACGGTATGAAATCAAATTGATTTTCAAATATCTTTTCACTTGTTTTGTCTTTGCTCCATTACTCCCTCCCATACTTTTATAGTGTCTCATAAGTTTAATCCTATGATAATTGGTGTAACTTTGTGTATCGCCTTTGTTCTCTTATATGGGTACTATGACAGTTCTTCTCCATTCATCCGACATTTTATTTATTCTTAATATCTTATTGAAGAGCCTAGTTAACCAAACTTATCCACTTTATCCTAGGCATTTTCAAGCCTCTCTTAGAATACCTTCTAGCCCTATACCCAGGGGCGGACCTAGGTGTTCCCACGCGGGGGCGACTGCGCCCGCGAGGTTCGGGAAATTTCTTAAAAAATACCTAAAAAATTGATTTTTATTATTTAACCTCTTAACTTGACCATTGTACGCACCACTCAAGTGAAAATCATGGGTCTGCCATTGCCTATACCCTTTTATGTCTTCATTCTTTCCAATGCTTTCTTCTCATCTATTACCATAATTTTATAGCAAAAGGTGTGTCCCACTAACGAAGTATTCTCTCTCATTCCTAAGTCTCATACATAATTTTCATTAAAATATTCTCTTAATCTTTCTTTAATATCATTAGCCTTCACTAAAACTTTTTTGCTGCCGCTCTTTATACATCTGACATGATCTAAGTCCTATTTTTTCTTTCCTTCATTTTTGCAAGCATGAAAATATCTCCGCTTGTTCCCAACTTATAATGAAGGTCATCATATGCTTTGGACTTTGTGTCCCTTACTAGTTTCTTAACTTCTTTCTTTGCCTTCTCATAGATTTTATAACTTTTTGTATTCCTACTCTCTTGCCAAACTATGTAGCAACATCTTTTCTCTTGCACCACTTCCTTATCCTTGATTGTATTAGGTAGTCTTTTTCTTTTCGACTCTCCAAGCACCTCTTTGCAATCCTTATACGATCAACCATTTGATTCCACATCGTTGTAGTTTCTCCCGCCAAAGTTTATTCCACTCTCAATCACTTTATCCATAAATATTATTGCCTTTTCCTCTTTCATATCTCCCACCTTGTTTCAGGACATTTGTAATTTACTCTCTCTTTTTGGTATTGATGCAAACATCTAAAATTACTATACTATGTTGTGTGGTCAAATTCTCTCGAGGAATAGCATTACAATCTTTACTAGTGCCAAAAAGATCATTTCTTTTCCTTAATATATACCATCCACCCCAATTTCTCAATTTTGAAATGACAACGTAACCTCCTTCCAATTTATCAAATGACCCCCTCGTCTCCCTTTTGATTTTTTTTATTAGAAAAAAATTGATTCAGAAACAAGGATTCTTTGTGATCTCTCTCTTCTTTATCTTCTCTGTTCATCTCTTCTATCACTTTTTCCTCTTGCAAGTTCATTACACACCGTATCAGCTTTTTTGACTGGATAAGTTCCTTTTCATGCTGACTCAATCAGTTGCTTCGCATGTAATGTTTGCTTCCACCACATTTGAGATATTATGATTTATTGAGACAGACTGCATTACGTCCTTTGCCATCACACTTGGGACAACTTATAACTCGTTTGCCAAAACGAGACCCACAAACACAGCCATAGACAGCCGCCGGGGGTTGGGGTGGGGGGTTGACACTAAACCCCCCCGCAACCAGAAATATTAAAAGAAGGCCACCTCCCTCCAATTCCTCAAAATGATGTCGATAGAGATCCCATGAAATTGAGGGAGGACAGACACCCATGAAGCGATGGTGAATTTGAGTTTGTGCGCAAGATCTTCAGTCGAGGTGCTGGAATCCTCAAATCATCGGGAATTCTTCTCCTTCCAGTTGATCCATAAAAGTGCCGGAAAGGCGGTTCTCCATAGAATCCTTCCTTTGTTTGATCTAACCTCCAATAACCACGCCTCAAACAATCCACGGATGGACCTCAGGTGGGTCCAACTACAATGAAACCAGCTTAGGACTTTAGACCAAAGCCCTTTGGCTACTTTATAATTCAATGAGAGGTGGTCAACTGATTCCTCATCCACTAAGCACATAGGACAAGCACTGACTAGAATTTTCCTACTCCGGCGCAAGTTATCCATAGTTAAAATTCCACCTCGCAATGCCAACCAACTGAACACCATTACCCTTGGTGGAATCTTCAACTTCCAAATTCTATGCAAAGGGTGAATTAGGGAGTGACCCCCCGATATAGCCGCGAAGAAAGAAGAATGGGGTTGAGAGATTTGGTAAGGAATTTGTAAAACAAAGATGACCGAAGGAGTATATATATTGGATATTGGCTTGATCGAGGTTTCCTCTGCCATTTTCCCAATCACAAATCTGATCAAAATCTAGAATAAAATAATAAAATTAGAATTTCTTCCAAGTTCAATGTTTGATCAATCTACAAAAAGAGAAAAAAAAAAAAATGAAAGAAGCTATGGATCATCACAAAAACCCCAAAGTAGAATGCAATTTCACATTTAAGCATTTACTAAAATATATACAACAAAATACAAAAGAAAAGAACTGCCATAAAAAAGTTATAACAAAATACAAAAAAGAAAAAAAAATCATACCTCTATTGTCCCTTGAATCTATGACAACCAGTGCATTGCCCTTTTTAATATTCAAAGACATTGCAATTATATCTAGTTTTGAATATCAAATACTTGGATCTTTATTGATTATAATTGGACTAAAACTGTAGCATTGAATAATAGAAATTGAAGGAAAAAATAAAGTGATAGAAATTTATGGATCATCACAATACCCCTAATGCAAAATGATGCTGCTTCTAAAAGCAAAATACAATTTCACATTAAAACATTTACTACAAAAAATACAAAAGAAAAGAACTACAATAACGAAAAAAAAAAAAACAAAAGAAAATACAAAAGAAAAGAAAATCATACCTCTAGTCCTCTACTACTCGTACCTCGAATTTGACTACAATAAAAGGAAAAAAATACAAAAAGAACTACAATAAAAAATCTATAACAAAATACAAAAGAAAAGAAATTATACCTCTTCTTGAATAATTTAAAATCTCTTGTGTCTCAAAATGGAATAGCATCCATGTCTTTTTGCTTCTTTTTCAAGAACAAAAGAGGACTCAAATCTCTTGTAGATCAAGATACTTAAAATAAAATAAAATAAAATAAAATAAAAAACCCATGAAGCTATTAAAGAAAATTTTTTTTTCAAGAAAACATAAAGGCCGTGTAGATGAAGTAGGTCCAAGTGATGGAGCAATGAGATATAGATTAATGGGCTCAGTCTGTGGGTTGCATAGATTGGGGGTTCGCTTCAATGGGTGGGTTGGATAGGTTCAAGTGTGGGTTGGATGTTGAAGGGTTAATGGGTTGAGTCAAGGTGGGTGGGCAAACGGTTAAGTGGGGTTTAGATGAGTGGCTGGGCTTAGACTGTACTTAGGTTCATTTGGTGGGCCAGCAGTTGAACACTGGGATAACTGCATTGTGTGGGTAACGAATTGAGCTGGAGAGTGGGTAATGGGTTGGAAGTAGGTTGGTTACTGGGTTGGTGTGCAGGCGGCCAAGTGATCCGAATGGGTTTGTTTGGCCAGGCATGTATGTGAGTCGGGTTGGTTGGGTTATATCTTTGTTAAGTAAACCTGGGTTTGATCTGGTGAGGTCACAGGTGATGATGAGAATGTTTTCGATTCTGTTGTGCGAAGAGATGACAAAGAGGTGAGAAAGATGAATGATGAGGAAAAAGAAAAAGAAAATAAGGATGATTGTGAAGATGGGGGAGCTATGTAGATAGGTAGATGGCAAAGATTGGGTGAAGTGTTGTTTGGCTGGATAGATAGGTAGATGGCAAAGATTGGGTGAAGTGTTGTTTGGCTGGATAGATGAGGGGCCTATGGGAAAGTTGCCAGAGGATGAGGGATGGATTGGTGAACTTGCAGATATGTGTGATTTGGTGGCTAGCAGAGAGTGGTGGGCTCGGTTTTGTGCGTGGGACTTGAGTGGGTAAGAAGGAGAAGAGATGGGTTGAGATGTGAAGGAAAGTGCTGACTGTTTAAAGGTGGGTCGATAGGACTTTGGCCATGATAGTTGAAGTGGGTTTGTGTATGATGCAATAAAGAAAGTGAAATGAAAGAGAGATGGTTGTGAAGAAGAGATGGTAGAGGTTTGGTATGCACAGGTGGCTAGGTTCGGTATGTGGTTGGTGTTAATGCAGGCTGTGAGGATGTTTGGTTATGGGAATAAGATGTGATGAAGATAAGGATGCAGATATGAAAGGAGGTTATGTGTTTGGAAGGTGGGCCGTGGAAAGAAATGCAATGTTAGTGAAGTTAGATGGGTGAGAAAGAGTAGAGATGAATGAAGTAAAACATGGAAATAGAAACAAAAAGGAACGGAGAAGGTGAGAAGAGAACCTGAGATATAGAAGAGTGCAGTGATGCGATGAGAGACGATTCATAGAGTCGAAGCTCAGATGATGCCGTGATGAGGGTGGTGTCATTGGGTTTTGTGAATGAGGATGGATCTCTAGAGATGAGATGGTAGATTTGGCAGGGATGAAGTTATGTTTGATAAAGATGCACGCACGTCTGGTACATCTAATCTTATCAATAATTCAAATTTTAAATACAGGATTGAAGTTGCGTTTGAAATCAATGGATTGAGAGGATCAAAACTGTAGAGGGCGACACCTTAACAACAAAGTGCATTGACATGGCGGTTCAAGAGAGACCATTAGTGTGCTGACGTGTCCCTCTCCTAGGGAGAGACCTGCTGCTTATATATATATATATATATAATTTGCCCAAATTTCACTCCAACAGTAGTAGGACCCGCTGTTAAAAAAAAACTTTTGCAGTGGACTCAGTAGGTCCCTGTGAAGTAAATCAATGTTCTCCATGGTCAAATTACACTAAACTGTGTCTTGTTTAGTCAGTCCACTCCTATTTGAGTAGAATTTGGGCCAATGATGATTCAAATGATGATTCACCAGGCTATCCAAAAAAGATGATAGTTTACTAGGGCCAAAAAATGCATGTGTGGGTTGGGTTGCGGTGGGGGTGGGGTGGGGTGGGGCTGGCTGAATGGTGGAAGGAAGAGGTTGGTGGTGGTTTTGGGCTATGATACGCGGATACTTGTACAAGTCCATTGTATCCATATCGGACCAATACGATACTTGTATCATGGATGAAAATAGCGGCCGCTACGTAGCGTAGCGGCCGCTATAGCGGCCGCTATATCGGCCGTAGCGGCCGCCACCGCTACGCTACGGCCGATTTATCGGCCGTAGCGGCCGCTACGTCCGCTACGGGGCCGCTACAAGCCCTCTACGGGCCGCTACGACCGCTACGGGGCCGCTACGGGGTGAGAAAAATTCCTACTTTTCAATTTTTTTTTAAAAAGCATAATAAGACTTATTTCTTTTCTTCTTCTCTTCAAATAACATTTCTACACAACTCTTCTACCCTTTTATTTTTAAAAGAACACAAAAAAGCACATGATCTTGCCAAATTACAGTCGATACAGAGAGTTCTTCCCTAAGTACATCCTATTAGACACCCCCTTTGGTAGATGTATTTTTTTCTCTAGGTACTCTTAAGTCTTGATTTCATGACATAGTTTTTTCTTTTATGAGCCTTTCATTAGTTTCTACGTTAGCATAACCAAGCAACATGAACACATGTGAAAAAAATGATCATTACTATTATTTTCTATTTATACAGCGACACAGGACCTCATATAGTGAGGGGACCGCTACGCCCCCATACCTTAGTTACTTTTTCAAAAAAAATACATTTTCTCTCATTTTCCAATATTCTAGATTTTCTAGAATTTTTTCATATTTTTTTGACGATTTTTCCAAATCGCACCGCTACGCCGCTACGTAGCGCCGCTACGCTACGTATCGCCCGCTACGTAGCGTTTTGGAGGCAGGCCGCTACACCCGCCGCTACCGCTATTTTCATCCTTGACTTGTATTGGTACCCGATGCTGCACTGATACTTCTAGGGTGTAAGTTTAGCATATCCTACTTAGCAAGTCCATTATTTCATTTAGGGGTTGTTTGGTTGCACCATTTTACATACGACACACATGCATAAGTGTTACACACCATGTTTGGTTGCACTATATTTACGCATCACGTATGTAAATCACGTGTGAAAATTGTGTGAAAATGTGCTCATTTTTTCACATAATTTTTCAGACCTCCATAGATGGTAAAATGAATTACATCTAAAATGGTGTATAATGAAATTGCACCAAAAAGGCGCCCGTTATGGAGTTTTTCGTTCTGTCCGAGGTACATCCTGGGTTCGAAACGTGCAAACCCAGATTTTGAGGGCCATGTTTTCTCTCCAACACAAGTACTGGAACATCCTCAGAAAAAACGTCTCCTCTTCCTCGCCAACGTTCCAAACCCTACCAGCGCATGCAGTATGCTTCTTCACTGTCTCCCCTTTTCTCTAACGTTGCCTCTGTCTCTCTCTCTCTCACCCCACCATTTTCTTTCCCCCCTTTCATGTCTCTCCCCCTTCTCCAATCTCTCTCTCTCTCTCTCTCTCTCTCTCTCTAAAAGAGTAAAAGGGTGTGTTTGGCATTGTTGCTCTCGAAATGGGCTTTGAATCGTGGCAGGGATGAACAAAGGAATCAAAACCCAAAACCCTTTTTCCGATTTCTGATGCTTTACATCGACCCAGACTACCCAGGCCCCTAACTTCTTCATAATACCATCAAACTTGTGTTTTTTCTGATGCAATACATCTACTTACATCTCTGATGCTATACATCAACCCAGACCATAAATACCACGCCCCTCTAACTTCTAACCTCTTAACGTCTGGTATTATATTCTATAAGACCCAGGCCCCACATTTCTGATGCTATACATCTACTCACATTAGCTAGATCCATGGTTGTCATTGCCTTATTCTGTCTTCAAGTGCGTGGCATCCACTGATAGAATCGAAGGCTCCAATACCAATTGAAACAGTCTATGACTGCTTCATACCACAAATGTTGACAACCATATAAACTATATACAGGACCAATCTCATCAAAGGGAAATTGAAGCCTTTGAACTCAGTAGAAAGACTGTTATCTCCTACTTCGGTTAGAAACCATGATATTATTCATTGCAAAATAAATGATTACTATTTCACAACCATTATTTATACCAGCTGCTCCTACTTAGCCATATGGCAGGACACCCACAATCCCCCTCAATCAAGCAGCTAACGATAGAGAGAATCCACAAAATAAAAATACAACTAAAGAGAATCCTTCCCAGATAAAGAAGATTATGATATCTCTAAATCACCTCTAAATTGGCTCCTTCCAAAATAACAAGATTATCTCTAATTTACCTCTGTCCCAAATAAGAAGATTCATGGACAAGAGTATCATTATAGTGAGGGTAATCTTGTGGGTAAATGCAGAGAATCTTTGAAACCTTGTTGTATGTTCGCAGATGTAACACGCATTAGTGAATTTCTGACTGTAGTACTAGGATTCACAACAAATGCCCCTGGAGTGGACACCCTCTAGTTTAAATCTCTCTAATATAGCTCTCTTTAAAATCTCTAATTTTAAATGTGAACACCAAATTTCTTTCATGAAACAAAAGCGGTAAAATGATTCACATGCATAAATCATGTGAAAATGTTGCTAATTGCCAAACATCGTAAACAGAAATGCATGCATAAAGCTTACATACTCACCATTTACATATTTGACATTTACATATGTAATTTGCATTTGCACATCCCATGCATAAATGCCAAACAACCCCTTAGTTCTTTAAATTTTCTTACTTCTCAACGTAGAAAATGTTAGAAAGGAACATAAACAATGATAATTTCATTAATCCAAATGTGATCTAAAGGAGAAATTAGGACAACCGTATCCGTATCCGTATCTTAGATTTCTAAAAATGTGGAGTCGTATCCCCGATCTCCATATCCGTGTCCATAGTACCATATTCATATATGGGCATCATAGTTTTTAGGGCAGCAGGGGTGTGTGGGTTGTGCTGATTGAGTAGGTTGGGTTTAAGGGCGGTTGGTGCCCCAATCCATGCCAGATTTTTTTGTGAATTATTGGAATAGATAAGAGTATGATCATTTCTCTTAAAATTTTGTTGGACAAAACTATCTGGGATTTGTGTACAGACATGATACGTTGTGGAGGCACAGAGAACATAACATGGCTTTAAATAGGGACTGCTTCTCAATAATGCAATCATGTTGATAGTTTATTTGCCTTGAGAAAAAGAAATTTAGATATTTATTTGATTTTTATTTTTTTGTTACAGATGGAATTGTGCATAATGCTGCTTGAGTGTTGCAGCCAGGAGAGAACTTATCTCCGGTACTATGGCCTTTTGGGGCAAAGATTTTGCATGATTAACAAAGTACACCAGGAAAATTTTGAAACATGCTTTGTTAATCAATATTCAATGATCCACCGTCTTGAGACAAACAAGCTGCGTAACGTTGCCAAGTTCTTTGCCCATTTACTTGGCACAGATGCCTTACCTTGGCATGTTCTATCATATATCCGCTTAACAGAGGAGGATACAACCTCATCTTCCCGTATTTTTATAAAAATTCTGTTCCAGGTACATTTTTTTTTTCTGCCTGCAACATTTTCCTTCTCTTATTTCTAACATCTTCTGTTTCTTTTTCTTTGCGGCTGTTGATCTTATTTTTCTTACTGATAGGAACTATCGGAGCATCTTGGCATACGCTTACTTAATGAAAGACTCAATGATCCTGCAATGCAAGACTCTTTTGAATCTATATTTCCCAAAGATAATCCAAAAAACACAAGATTCTCTATCAATTTTTTCACTTCTATTGGGCTTGGTGGGATCACAGAGAGCTTACGGGAGTATCTGAAGAATATGCCTCGCCTCATAATGCAACAGCAAAAGCCAGTGCCAGAATCTGACGATTCTGGTAGTTCCAGTACATCAAGTTCAGGTGACTCCAGTTCTGAGTCAGAGTCAGAATCAGAGCCTAGCTCCGATGAAGGTGAAGAGGATAAAAGGCATCGTAAGCGGAGAAAGAGAGATTGATTACGGATGTGCAGAGAAAGACAGATTAAGGATTTGTATCTGTTGTTTTCCCTTTTGATGATTCATGTGCATCTGCTGTTATTCAAGTTACTTTTAATGCATGGAATTAACTGTAGGTAGGATTTTATCCCCTTGCTTGTGAGAAATGGTCTATGCTGTTCCATGCTGTTGGCTTAAGTTGATACATGAGGGGTCCATTGTTGCTTGATCCAGTCTATTCAGTTATAAACTCTGATGCCGTCAGTAGCCTAGGGATAATTTTTCTTCGCTATGTTGTCTAATGACAAACTTTTGAAAACATAATTGTTTTGTTTATTTTTGTCTCTCTGTATTCTGATTTTGTTTTGGAATTAATGTTATTGGGCTTTGTTTTATAAGCTTAATGGATCAGTGAACATAGTACAATAATATGCCCTGTTCATTTCCCATTGGTCTTCTGTACTAGCTGAAATGCTTTCGCAGGTTCTCACTTTCCTACTTTCAAGTGGAAATGAATAATTTGGGACTGATTATAACGTCCTGACACAGATCATACATGGACTTCCACACCTCCCAGCTGTGTAGGTGTGGGTTCAGTGGCTTAGCGATCCACTTTTGCGACTGTTGATAGATGTTGGCAACGCATTCCACTGGAAGATTTATGTGTACTTGGTGAAAATGATACTGGTTATCTGTGTTACCTAGGGTGTCTTCTGGAACATGCATTAGAGACTGATTTGAGGCTTCTGACTGCCTGGAAATGAAGTTTAGTACTGCATGTACTAGAATGATGAGCATATGCATGGTGAAAGAGACTACAGCTTTGTATTGGAACCTCTGTAAAAAGTGTACACCATGCTGGATGTTTTGTTTTTCTTTCAAGATTTTCCATGGTTTCTCATTCTGCTACTATATTTGATCATTGCAAATGCTGCTTTTGCTTTTTAAGGGATCTGTGATTTGAGTTCCTGACTTCCTGTGCCCCTCCTTGCCTTTTGGTATAAGGTAATGTTTCAGTTTCAAAGATCTTAACCCTTATGACAGGTAATGTTCAAGTTTCAAAGACCTTAACCCTCTAGGACATGTGTATGCTATACTGGAAATCTGCATCTGTGGTGCTGTATAAACCCATGCTACCCTTTGGAAATGGTTTTCGTTGGGTATGAGTAAAAATAGTTTAATTTTTTTCTCCTTTCATGTGCAAAAGTGCTGCACGAGACTGTAGAAAATCGGAGACTTTTCTTTGCATTGAGAAACCCTGGGTGTTATACATTCGTGTCCCAAGTCTGTGGCTTGGAGATATAAATGAAGGAAACAAAAATGGAAAGTCTCAAAACTTCTGAAATGTTTGATGACCGCTATCTTTTAAATCTGAGGCAAATCGGTGCATCCTTCATCATCCATAAGAACGGATTCAACAAATTAATGGTCCGGACCACCAAATTGTTGGCCCCACTTGTATTAAATGAGTGCTACAAGATTTTGTAACTGCTCTGATGCATAAGTCCTTAATATTCACTAGTTTTTGCCATGGTCATTGGCCAATATTATCTGGGGGTCGTTTCTTTCAACATTGTGGCCCTTAAAACCATCTCATGGGTGTTGATTTTTTTTCCTGAAGTGCGAAGGTGACACCCTACTCAACTTGTGTTGTAAAAAGATCATTAGTAGCATATGAATGTGTAGTACTTGCCGATTTCATAAAGAACACACCAGTTCACTTTTACAAAGTTTATTACATACTCAAATCATATCAAGCAACCTATTGGAGTAATGGCATAAAAAACAGGGTGAAAATAACTCCTAAAACTCTTCTGGACTGTCGTGTGACATTTACATGATCCATACATGTATTTAGACCATATCCCTTTTCCCCAGTTCAAAAGCATTCCTCGCATAGCCAGCAGCAGCAGAGAGCAGCAATACTGCAAGGTGAAGTCAAACTTTCAGAATCCCTTCAGACTTAGAAGAAACAATCATGCAAAATAAGGGTCAATGTGCAAAAGTATCTGCAGATGGGGTGCTTCACGAGTGATATTTTGGTTTGTTTCACTACTGTGTTTTCTTCTGTCTATAACCTCAATATATTTTTTTTGTTTTAGACTATGGAATCCAGCATATCCAATAGAGATTGGTACAGATGAAGGTCAAATCCACTGACGAGGCAACAAGATTACTTTCTATTCAAAGGCTCATGAATATCTTTCTCGTTTATTTTGTCAAGTGCTCATGAATATCTCTCTCAATTTGTAATTAGAGTGTGCCACAGCCATACAGAATCTATGGATATGTGATCATTCATTGTAATATAAATTATGAATACAATAGACAAAATCACCAACAGATGCACAGTGGAATGCTCAACTCAATTGATCCTTATATATATAGACTGAATCCATACGAAACCGAAGTTGCATGACGAAAACCTTTCTAAGAACCAGACAATATAAAGATTTGGGCTGAATTTTATTTCATTCATTTTTTTGGCTGCAAAGGAAGTATTTATATTCACACAGAAATGAGCTGAATTTCTTTTATGTTAAGTAGATTTTGGTTCTCACTTACAACACTTCATGAGTGAATTTATGTACAAACTTATATAAAATGAGCAGATATAAGGACGAAAATGCAGCAGAAAGATTAGGATGATGAAGAGAGCGAATATATACCATCCCTCTATGAAGCCTCTCTCCCCTTTCTTGGTAGATCGTGCTGGACAGCATTTCTTCTTTGCAGGAGGATGATTTTCATTTGGGTATCCTAAACCAAAACCATACATATATAAATAAATTCACCATGAAATAAGAAAGCAATATATAGTGTTTGATGCATACACTCTTTCTAAGTTGTCAAGGACAAAGGAGAAATGTCGTGCATGCATGAAAGACTGACAGGAGCCATATTTGTGGGGGCCCTCTAGCTACCATCATCCCCTCTAAATCCATGAATTGCTAGATCAGTAGCAAAAGAATGGAGTCTTGATCAAATTTAATCATGCCTTAAACAAACTTCGATTTCTTCTATTTAGTGGGGGGGCAGACAAACAAGCTAAATGTCAGATATGAGAGAGAGAGAGAGAGAGAGAGAGAGAGAGAGAGAGAGACCTGGTGGAAGCTGTTCCTTCCTCTCCTTGCGTGGTGTTTCTGGCATGGGCATTTTGATATGAGAAACTGAGAATTTTTCTGGTGAAAGAGAAGCTGAGAGTTATGAGATTTGCTGGGAACATATCTCTCTACCTCTGTGTATATATATATGTGTGTGAATGTGTAAGATACAAAGGGAAAAGCAATGATTTTTACTTAGCTGGGGACCGTTAACCTGGTCGGCACCGAAAATGTCTATAGTATGCTTTTGGAATATAATTCTTCTTGAAAGATAAAGATGCCCTTCTCTTCTTTAGCTCATCTATTTAGCCAATTAATCAAATACACGCAAGTGATGTGCTGTTGTGATTCTTTGACAATGCTTCCTTTGTCAGCTCATGGATGGGCCGATGTATTACCAATTGGACCAGTGGTGGGATTAAGAAATTTTCCTTGGAAGAAGGGGCCTCTGTAGAAAAAAAAGAAAGAAACTGTGTGGGTAAAACACCGTAATGACAAACTTGAACAAAGATCACGGCTAAACTCGCCGAACTCCTCAGCTTCTGTGGTAGAAAATCGTCAGCTCGGCAGACCGGTCAATACCTTGGCACCTCGGCAGCTCGGTCAATAGCTTCCTGGCACAGCACCACAATTCGGCAGCTCGGTGTGACTGCCAGCTCGGTACAAGGCGCGCCTCGGCCAGGCCATCCTTGGTCCCAGGCCACAGTACTAATCAGAATGGGCCGCCACCTTCCTACTGAAAATACGGCGCGCCCTGACAGATATGAGCAGTCATTTATGGCGATAGGATCGCTCATTTATGACGATAAGAGGCGTGCTTTATCACCCCTGTACGCCAACTGGCTGAAGACGTGGAAAGTGAGGGAGGGGTGTTGTCCATTTCACCTACTGCTGCCAGTCAGGGTAAGGATCGATGGGACCTCACCTCACCTACCCCCACTCACAGAGAGAATGAACGAGGAACACTCGCCTATATATGCATGGGATCAGTCCCATAAGAGGTACGCAATACGCAACACACAACCCTCAATACTACTACACACGCTCTCATTCCTCTCTTCCTCCTCCTGTTTAGTGCCTTCGGCTCACGGCAGCCAGGGCCTCTGACCCTAGTCTTTCTCCTTCCTTTTCAGGTTCTTGGAGTTCAGCATTCCCCCTCCTAAGAAGTTTAACCCCGATCTCATCTCTATCTAAGTAGGTGTCGTTTTTACAGCCTACAGTTTGGCGCCGTCTGTGGGAAACTGAACAAAAAGCTTGTAAACACCATGCCTCCGAAAACCAGAAATGGCGAAGGACCCTCCAAAGGCAAGGCTTTGTCCTTACAGCCTCCGCTGGCGCATTACCTTCCACCTCCACCCCCTCAGCAAAGGAGGTCTGGGGGGAGGTCTCCCACGGTCCAAACACAGTCGCAGTCTAGGGGAGTGACCATGCTCTCCCTTCGCGACGTTCCACCCCCAAAACAACCCCACCATAGCCATAAGCGGCCCGTGCAAGGTGACAAGTCAGCCACCAAGCCACATGAGAAGGCAGCGCGGGCTGGATCACAGTCCCAGCATCAGGCCAGCCTTGATCGAAACGAAGACCCCCACCTGGAGGACATCAGAGCACAAAACCGCCTCATCCAAGAGCAGCGTGAGCTTATCCAACGGCTCACGCAACAGCTCGAAGACAAGAAGGGTCAGAGCCCGCCGCCCAGGCGCCTGGGCCACGAGCGAGACCTGAGGCACGTCCTCAACAGTAAGAGGCGCGACCGAGACCAAGTGGAAGAAGGCTCCAGCAGCAGCCACATGCACGAAGGGCCAAAGAAGCAGCGCCAGGGGTCGGAGGATGAAGAGCTGAAGAAGTGGATCGACCAGCAGGTGAAGCAAACTATCCGCCGGAATATGGAGACTGCTGGCATCGACCGAGACCAGTATACCGCCTTCGAAGCTGAAGATACTGGCGCGTCTCCCTTCTCTAGGGAGATTAGAAAATATACACTCCCCGAGAAGTTCAGCGTCCCGAGGTTCACCCTGTATGACGGGACCTCGGACCCTGCTGCTCACCTCCGACATTAAATCCAGAGGATGTCGGTCTGGGGGGATGACGATTCCCTGAACTGTCGAGTCTTTTCCTCCAGTTTGGCGGATCTCCCCTTACGGTGGTTCTGTTCACTTCCTGAAGATTCTATCTCCAGTTGGCGGCAGCTTCGGACCTCCTTCCTGGGAAAATTCCAGGCCCATCGCGTCATCCCGAAGACCGATGCCGACC
This sequence comes from Persea americana, assembly GCA_029852735.1. Lineage (NCBI taxonomy): Eukaryota > Viridiplantae > Streptophyta > Magnoliopsida > Laurales > Lauraceae > Persea > Persea americana. Next base: position 93,347,066 of record CM056810.1, read on the forward strand.
TGATGGCCCTCCGGATGCAGGAGAATGAGAACGTCACCCAGTTTGCTCGCCGGTTCTGGACTGTTTACAGCCAGATCGAGTGCGCTTCTGAGGAGCTGGCAGTGAGGTCCTTCCAGCTGGCCCTACAGCCAGGCATCCCGCTTCGGGCACAGCTGGTCATGTACCCTGTGACCACGATGAAGGAGCTGATGACCCGAGCAAATCGGTTCATCCTTGCAGAGGAAGACGAGGCGCGGGGTCGAGAGAACTTTGGCCTCACCAAAAAGAGCCAACCGGCCAAGGGAGACAGCAGGTCCTCCAGAAGGGAGGACCGCCGCAAGGATCCATCCCCGGATCGGCGCAAGGCTCGGTCCTCGGAGCAGCGCCGAACCCCCTCTGCCTCAGCGTCGGGATCACGGAGCGGCAGAGGGTCCGGCCACGAGCCGACCTCCTACATGGCAGTGACCACCATCTTCAAGGAGCCAATCTATAGGCTCCTCAACAAAATAAAAGCACAGTCTTTCTTCAAATGGCCGCGCCCAATGACGTCCGACCCCTCCTCCCGGGACCAAAGTAGGTTCTGTGCCTACCACAAGCAGAATGGGCATAGGACCGACGAATGTAAGAGCTACAAGTTCCACCTGAAAAACCTGGTGAAGGAAGGGCACCTCAGAGAATACATCAAGCAGGAGGGCCGAGGTGATGACCGACCTCCGCGGCGGGACGCTGACAACCAGGACAGCGAGCCAGAGGGCGTCATCCACGTCATTCACCTCGCCGCCCCACCTAAGAAGAGCTCTCAGGCACGCGCCGAGGCCAGGCGCGCCTCCCACCAAAAACAAGTGCTGACCGCGGCACCGGGGCAGGCCGCGAAGAAGGCCAAAACAGAGGGGGTGAGAATATGGTTCTCTGACAAGGACCTGGAAGACGTCGAGCTACCGCACAACGACGCTCTAGTGCTCACCTTGAAGCTACAAAACTTCTTGGTTCAGAGAGCCCTCGTCGACCCTGGCAGTTCATCCGAGGTCCTCTACTATGACTGCTTCAAGAAGTTGGGACTAAAGGATGAAGACCTCCAGGCCGCCCGCATCCCCCTGGTCGGCTTCAGCTCAAAGCCTGTTTACCCCAAGGGTAAGATCTCCCTTAGAGTCCAAGTTGGTGGCGCCTGCAGGCAAGTCGACTTTCTAGTAGTCGATGTCCCCTCCCCATACAATGTCATAATGGGGAGGACGTGGCTGCATAGCATGGAGGCGGTGCCCTCCACCCGACATCAGAAACTCAAATTTCCTTTGGAAAACCAGTCGGGCCGAACTGAGGTGATCACTGTCAGAGGTGACCAGCGCATGGCCAGGCAATGTCTGCTGGCCGTGCTGCCTGATGAAGCTGAGCCTTCCCAAGTCAATGTGACCGAGCTGGATAGAGAAGCCGAGCTCGGCGACGTCGGCAGGGCTCCGGCGGAGAAAAGCATTGTCACGACCCGGGCCCGAGATTAGGGTTACCACGGCCAAACCCCGAGTCGTGATGCCATACTTACTCCCGTAAACCTCGCATTACCGAAGTCAATACGAGATTCACAAGGGATCTTACATATACCTGTCAACTGTACAATGTTGCGGAAAGATATATATACATTGACATTCAACTGTAATATGTACAAATGCTTTACAGACAGTAAAGTTTACTTATACATTTCATTTCCTATTTAAATCAACCATGCATGTTCAAATACAATGCATGTGATCACTATTTACAACAAAATGAATCTATTCAAAATGTTTCCAAAATGTCTAAACCGGTCGCCTCCGATTTATATCCATTCGTTCAACCCTCCTGGGGGAACCGAACTGGTCTCCTCCGCTGGCGGCGCGGTCTCTGTACCACTGGAATGGCCAACTGGGCCTGTAATGTCATCAATAACACTGTGAACACGACGGTTCAACAATGTATACACAATTCTATGATAATCGCATGTTAGCAATTCGATTCCAATATATAACAAGAATATTCAAATCAATTCAATTTCAATTTAATTCAATTCAATTCATATCATTCTTCCCCGAAGGAAGCATGCAGTTCATGTGAGTCTCCCCTGAAGGGAGCATTCAATTGATGTAGTTCTCCCCTAAAGAGAGCAGTCAATTCATGTATACACTTAGCAAGTGTCTTTTCGTTGTCCTCTAGCATAGGCGGAAGGCGCACCATTCACAACCCAGCCTTTCAAGGACTCATGTCATTTCATTAGTGCTCACTTTATTAAGTGGCTTTTCAAATGGTTACGCACTTTATTAGGTGGCTTATCAAATGTGTGGGATTTACCAGTGTCTTGATCAGAGATCACCGGCATCACCACGGAGCTCCGGAACGCTCCATCTACTGCAGCAGACTTAATCTTTCATATTACAATGTTTGTTCATTTCAGTTCATTTCTTTTCATTTCATGGCCTTTCAGTGTAATCATTCAATACATTATGCAATGAAGCTCAACAAGGAGCATAACAGTAAGAGACGAGAGAGGACAAGCCAACTCAAGTCCAGAACAAGTAAATTTCCTAAAACAACATTCGGGTGAAACGTTCATTATGCAATGTAGGTGTTATTGTGGATGACATCACTTTTAGTGAAATTTACATTCACATAAGTTTAGCTAACACCCATGAAGGTTTAGGAAATTATCAGAAATCAATTCTGATATTCCCTCAATTTCGGTCACCTCGGCGGTTACCTAGCGGTTAGCCGCATTAGGGTTTTCGGCTGACCGAACCACATTCGGTCAGCTTCCAAAATTTCAATTTCTACAGGACACTTTGTCCAAATTCGGTCACCCTTGCGGTCACCCTCGCGGCTGGCCGAAATTCAAATTTCGGTTAGCCGAATTTATTCGGTTAGCTTACGGTTCGTTTTCCAGAAGCTCGATTTCTGATGGAAAACCCTGACAAGATTTTCGGTCACCTTACGGTTAACCCGCGGCTAGCCGAACTCACAAATTCGGCTAGCCGACCTCTTTCGGTCAGCTCTCGGTTAGGTGTCGGTCAGCCTGGCGGCTGGCCGAATTGCGCCCAGAAGATCAGAAAATTCTGAACCGAATTCTCTGTAACTGAACTCCTTGAGTTCAAACAAATCACTTAACAATTGAAATCAATGCAATTGAGTATACTTGCCTTGGTTGGAAACTTCTTAGCAAGAATTCCCTTGTTTAACTTGAATCCAAGCTAAATTCCTCAAATCAAAGCTTCTTTTGAACCTAAAATCCAAAATCAATCCACAAAACAGAATTCTTGTGAATTCTTTGAGCCATAACTCAAAACTGAAACCAGGAAAGTGCTGAAGTCAACTCAACACTTACTTGTAGCTTCTTGATGGAAAGCTTGAGCTCTTCTCAAGTTTAAACTCCAAACAAAATAAGAAAGAAGATGGAGAATAGGATGGTGAAGATGAAGCCCTCTTCACAAGCCCTTGACAATTCTCCCAAGCACACCACTAGAAAACATGGAAGAAAGAAGAAGAAGAGAAAGAAAGAGAAGAAGAGAACCGGCTGGGATGAAGGAATGAACTCAAATGAGTTCATCCTCATCTTATAAGCCCAAAATTGCATTTAACCCCCTCTTCATTTCTTTAATTACAATTCAAGTCACATGAATGGTCATTTGACCCAATTCACGTCGAATGGAATCGTCACAGTTATAACAGTTAACGTACTCCTCGAGATATACGTGTGAGTATCAAGAGTTTCCGTATTCGACAAAATACGTGTAATTTCGTATTGACGAAAAAGTCCTTACATTGCATGGTTTAGCATAAAACCATTTCAAGTCACCCATAACCTTTACTATTCATTTCATTCAGTTTAACCATTAAGCAACATTAATTCCATACATCATGTTGAATTAGCGTTAATCCCGATTAATTAGAGTTAATCTTAATTAACTCGGGACAGGGTGTTACAAGCATCGAGGACCTCACCAAGGTCAATATTGATCCCGCCGACCCCGACAGATTCTTTCTCGTGGGAAGCCAGCTCCCCGAGTTCGAGAAGGCAGAACAACTTGACCTCCTCGTGGAAAATAAGGCGGTCTTTGCCTGGACACCCTATGAGATGCCCGGCATTAACCCGGCAGTCATCTGCCATGAACTGAAGGTGGATCCCAACCACAAGCCCGTGCTTCAAAAGCCGCGCCGGACTGGGGTCCCGCAGACTGAGGCCGTGGTTGAGGAAGTTCAAAAACTCCTCGAGGCGGGTGCAATAAGAGAGGTCCACTATCCGCAGTGGTTAGCCAACACCGTAGTGGTCAAAAAGAAGACGGGAAAGTGGAGAGTCTGCGTGGACTTCACCGACCTCAATAAGGCCTGTCCTAAAGACAGCTTCCCTCTCTCAAAGATCGACCAGCTCATCGACGCCACTGCCGGACATGACCGGATGAGCTTCCTGGATGCCTACCGGGGGTACCATCAGATCCCTCTGTACGCGGCAGACCAGGAGAAAACAGCTTTCATCACCCCCAGGGGCACCTATTGTTACAAGGTGATGCCCTTCGGGCTGAAGAATGCGGGAGCGACCTACCAGAGGTTGGTGACGAAGATGTTCCAGGCCCAGCTCGGGAAGACGGTGGAGGTCTACATCGATGATATTGTCGTCAAATCCAAAAGGTCGCAAGACCACTTGACCGACCTCCGCCAGATTTTTGACATCCTTCGCCAGTTCCAGTTGAAGCTGAATGCATCCAAGTGCGCCTTTGGGGTCGGTTCCGACAAGTTCCTAGGAAGCCTGGTCACAAGAAGGGGGATCGAAGCAAACCCTGACCAAATCACCGCGATCCAGGAGCTCCAGTGTCCGACCTCGGCGAAACAAGTTCAGCGGCTGACCGGAATGGCTGCCGCCCTGAACCGATTTATCAGCCGCGCTTCGGACAAGTGCAGACCTTTCTTCCAACTCTTGCGAAAGGGGTCCAAGTTCCAATGGACGTCGGACTGTGCTCAGGCGCTGCAACAGCTAAAACAATACCTTTCTTCTCCACCACTGCTGTCAACCCCGACTTTCGGAGAAGCACTGTTCTTGTACTTGTCGGTCTCGGACCATGCAGTGAGCTCGGTACTCATCAGAGAGGACAACGGCCAGCAAAGGCCCATCTATTACACGAGCAAATCCCTGCTGGATGTCGAGACCCGGTATCTGCAACCCGAGAAGCTCGCCCTGGCGCTCGTCAGCGCCTCTCGGAAGCTCTCCCACTACTTCCAAACCTTCACAATAGTGGTCGTAACAGAATACCCCTGAAGGCTCTTCTCCGGAAGGCAGATTTCTCGGGACGGATCTCCAAATGGGCTGTCGAACTGGGGCAATATGACATCAGCTATCAGCCCAGAACGGCCATCAAAGCTCAAGTCCTGGCGGACTTCATTGTGGAATTTACTCCTCAGAGTTCGGCACCGACCACGCTCGACACCGAACTAGGGGGCGATAGGGGTGCAGAGAATGTCACCGAGACTGAGCAAGAACAGTCCTGGAGAGAACTCCTAGGCTCGTCCTGGAAAGTCTTCGTCGACGGATCCTCAACATCCAAGAGAGCTGGCGCCGGCGTAGTTCTCCAGTCTCCCGAAGGCCTCGTCATCGAACAAGCTGTGACACTTGGTTTCAAGGCATTTAACAACGAAGCCGAATATGAAGCACTCATCGCCGGACTTAACAGTGTCAAAATCCTGGATGCCCGGTCCGTTGTAATTTTCAGCGATTCCCAACTGGTGACAAACCAGCTCAGCGGAGACTACCAAGCTCGGGATGACAGGATGGCAGCCTACCTTGCCCACACCCGGGGACTTCTCTCCCAGTACGAAAGGGCCGAGGTCCGGCAGATCGGCAGAGAATCCAACTCTTATGCAGACGCCCTCGCCAGCCTCGCCTCGGCTGTGGAAGCCGGTGAAAAGAGAACTATTGAAGTGGAAACACTGCAGGAGCCCAGCGTCGACCTCCAGCAACCCCGGCAGCTCATGTGCCTTGATCTCGGCCCGAACTGGATGGACCCCATCATCGCATACCTGAAGGACGACCAGCTACCCGAGAACAGGACTGAAGCTCGAAAAGTCAGACTGAAGGCGACCCGGTTTTGGCTGTCCCCAGACAGCAAGCTCTACCGAAAGTCATTCACAGGGCCCTACCTCCAGTGCGTTCACCCCAGCAAAGTCGACGATTTCCTCTATGAAATTCACGAAGGAATCTGCGGCAGTCATATTGGAGGTCGATCTCTTGCTTACCGGGCTATCAGCCAGGGTTACTGGTGGCCGTACATGCAAAAGGACGCCCAGCTCTATGCCCGAAAATGCGGGAAGTGCCAGAAGTTCTCTCACTCTCTCCACCAACCAGCCCAAGACCTGAGTCCCCTCTCCAGTCCATGGCCTTTCGCCCAGTGGGGCCTGGACATCGTCGGACCACTTCACCGAACTCCAGGGAACAAAAGATGGTTGATTGTGGTCACGGACTACTTCACGAAATGGGTCGAAGCTGAACCTTTGTCCTCCATCACCGAATTAGACACGAAGAACTTTGTGTGGAGGAACATCATCACCAGATTTGGAATTCCCCGCACTCTCATTTCCGACAACGGTACGCGGTTCGATTCCAACCTTTTCAAGAGTTTCTGCCAGGAGTACGGCATTCGCAACATCTACTCTACCCCGGCGTACCCTGAGAGCAACGGTCAGGCCGAGATCTCAAACAAAGTGCTCATCGACGGAATTAAAAAGAGACTCGACCGAGCCAAAGGTCGATGGGCAGAGGAGCTGCCAAGCGTTCTATGGGCCTACCGAACTACCCCAAGGCGTTCCACCTCGGCTACCCCGTTCTCCCTTGCCTACGGCATGGAAGCAGTTATTCCCCTTGAGGTCGGCCTCCCGACCTTGAGGTCGGAACTCTGTGACCAGGGTCTGAATGATCTGAACATAGCACGAGAGTTGGACTTGGCCGAAGAACGAAGAGAAGCAGCAGCTATCCGCCTGGCCGCCTACCAACAGCAGTTGGCCAGGGGATACAACCCGAAGGTCAAAGAGAGAAGATTCGCAATAGGAGAGTTGGTCTTGAAGAAAACACTTCCTGGCGACCGAGATCCCAACGAAGGCAAGCTGGCGCCCAACTGGCAGGGACTGTTCAGAATAACTTCTACAGCCGGGAGATCTGCCTACCGACTCGAAGATATGGAAGGGAAGCCGCTCCCGCGACCATGGAACGCGACGCATCTCAAAAAATTCTACTTCTGAAAAATGTATTCAAGAAATCAAATATCAATAAAAGGCAACTTTTCTGGAAAGAGTCTTTGCATTGCTTCAAGTTTCACGGCGGTTCAACCCCCCTATTCGGGATATCAACTGTCAGCTCGGCGCCATCGCCAACTTCGACATACATATCAGGGTCCGGTAATAGTACCACCCTCGCGGCTCGGCGCCTCTGTTCAGAGGGCCAACCATCTTGAGCTAGGTGCCTTCACCAGCTCTGGCGGCACAGCCATAAGCATATCAGGGTCCGGTAACAGTACCACCCTCGCGGCTCGGCGCCTCTGTTCAGAGGGCCAACCGTCCTGAGCTCGGTGCCTTCACCAGCTCTGGCGGCACAGCCATAAGCATATCAGGGTCCGGTAACAGTACCACCCTCGCGGCTCAGCGCCTTTGTTCAGAGGGCCAACCGTCCTGAGCTCGGTGCCTTCACCAGCTCTGGCGGCACAACCATAAGCATATCAGGGTCCTGTAACAGTACCACCCTCGCGGCTCGGCGCCTCTGTTCAGAGGGCCAACCGTCCTGAGCTCGGTGCCTTCACCAGCTCTGGCGGCACAGCCATAAGCATATCAGGGTCCGGTATCAGTACCACCCTCGCGGCCCCGCTCCTCTGTTCAGAGGACCAACCGCCCTCGCTTAGTGCCTATGAAACTACTCGGCAAACTACTTGCGTCAATACTCATTCCACCGTAAGCAAAATCAAGATCATTCACAGAACAAGTGACCAAAAAAAAAATGTTGTTTTATTATGGAAAGATCTGCTTGAGTACAATGTATATAAAAAAAAAGTACATAGTTCAGGGCGCTGCTGCTCCCTCATTACAATCAGTCCTGGCAGCGCTCTCGCTGGGAACGGCTGAGGCAGTCTTGGCAACCACTGGAGGAGCGAGGGCGACTGGAGCTAGAAGGACCTCCGAAGCTGAAGGGACGGGGGCGAATTCCGAGACGGCTCGCAACTCCGAATCCGAGCGAGGAAACCTGGGGGAGTTCTGAAAGATAGGGCTGTCCGTAGGGACACCGACCCTCTTTAAGGCCGCCCTCCACCCAAGTGTCCACGCCTTGTCTCGGATTCCTGGCAGTTGGGCCTTGTAGTCAGCTGTCAGTTTGCTGACCTCCTCGTTCATCACAGACTCGTGCTTGGCCAGGTACTCTTCCTTGAGTTTGGCTTCTTGCCCTTTGAGAGCCCGCGCGAGCTCGGCCGCCTTCCCCTCCAGAGCCATCTCTAGCTTTCTTTCAGCCAGTTTTCTCTCAGAGATAAGCCTACTGTTAGTCTCCCGCAGCATCTGCATGTCTTCCTCCCTCCGCAACGACGCAAGCCGGACCTCGTCTAGCTTCCAGGAAAGGTGGACGTTTTGATCCTTCGCCTCCTTTGCTTCCTCTTTGAGGTGCTCGGCCAAGGCCCGCGCTGCGTCGAGCTCGGCGAGAAGATCCGCATTCTTGCTCGCCTCCTCCCCCAGGGTCGCGTCCTTCGCCGCCAGGGACTTCAGCAGCTCCTCCTTCTCCGCTGCCCAGGCTGTTGCCCTGGCCTCGGCTGCGTCTAGCCTTCCCATGCCAGTTTGGCATTTTTGCAAGAGCTGCAGTAAGAACAGTGTCAGCAAATGAAATGCAGCAGAAAAAGAAAGAGAACATGAGTCAAGCGTACATACCGCTACCAATGACCGCATTGAGGAAAGCAGCAGGGATTCGTTATCCATCTGCGCCCACCTTGCCATGTCCTGGGGAAGGGCGCAAGCTCGTCCCAGAGCGGCAACCACTTCGGGATTGACCGCTAGGTCCGACTCGGCTAGTTGCCTCCCCAGCACCCCCTCGATGTCCGGTCTCCATGGGATAAAATCGGAGGGAGTGGCGGACCCCCCGACCGACATGGCAGGTTCCGGGGCAGATGGGGCTTCGACCCTGGGCCTCTTCTCCGGCCTGCGCGCCTCGACGACCTCGGCAGTATCCTCTCTGCCTAGGTCGGAGTGCGATTCTTCAACAACTATGGCCGGAGGACTCGCGCCGACCTCAGCTGCTGCGGGAGGTCCCGATTGAGCACCGTCGGTGGCTTCTGGAACCGTCTCGGTCTCGGGAGCGAGAATCTCTGCAGCAGCTGCCGACAACATAGTTGGGGCGACGTCGACACTTCGGGAGGGGCCCGAGGTGTCGCCCATGTCCCCAAATGCTGTTGCGGCAAGGTCTTCCGCGACGAAGCGCTGGCGACGGCCGCGCAACATCTCGACCTCGGACTCTTCCGAGCTGGATGTGCTCCGGGACTCGCTGGAGACGACAAATTTCTGCCTCTGCCGCTTGCGCCCGGTCTCGGCTCTCTTGGTCGCCGCTGGTTCACGGACAGGAGACTGTCCGCCCAATTTTACCGGAATGCCGCTGGGAATCGCGACAGTCACCACCTCCGGGACAGGGACCTCGGTATGAACGGTGTCCTGTCCGATGCCTTCCTCGTGAAGAACGGAGTCGATCCCGGTCACCCGCCTCGGAGCGATGAAAGACTTGTAGTGCGACTTGTACCCCAGAAGCGAGTACGCGGCTCGGCAGTGATGGCAGCGGTACTTCCGCACCTTCTCGTGCCACTCACTGTTCACCTTCCACCGGTTCCTCCTGGCAAGCTCCCTCCTCTGTCGAAAACCTGTAGAAAACATAACGATGTCAACAAAAGGACAGAGACATGGTTAAAACACAAAATCCAGGGGGGCCTCGGGTTTTTACTTGGGGGGACTCCTATTCTGCGTGGTATCCGGGCTGTGGTGCTGGGCTCCGCCTCGCCGAACTCCCATGCCCCGCGGACGAAGACTCGGTCCTCCCCCGCATATTTGTAGGAATCCTCCAGCGCGGTCACGAAGGCGGTTCGGTGGAGCCTTAACCGAAGATAGTACGTATGCCCCTCTGCGGATTTGCAGAGGTCATACGCCTCCTCGATGTCCGGGACACCGAGGTTGATTGAGAGTATTTCGTTAAGCCGCACTGCCCCCATGATGATCTTGTACCCGTTGGGAAGCAGCTGGCAGGGGCTCAACCCCCACTCCCGGAGACAGTCCCTTAGGAGTGGGTGGAGGGGGAACCGGACTCCTCCCTCGACGACGGACACCAGCCAAAACGGCATCCAGCCGTCGCTGTAAGTGAATCCGTCGTCATGGCCGTCTGGCCTAACTTCTACGGTCGCAGGGACCTGGTATGCCTCCCTAAACAGGCTTATGGACAGTGGGTCCCCTAGCCAGTGCCTGTGAACGCCCATTCTCTATCCTAGACGATGAACTACCTATTAGAAAGGAAGAAGACAGAAGGAAGAGATCCTACGAACGACGGTCGTGCAGACGAGTACTCGCAAGCAATACTGTTCTTCAGCAAAATGCAGCAGGTTTTCTATGGATCGAAAAAGAAGGAAGACGGAGAAGCTGCCCTAATTTATAAGGGATGGAGGCGCCGCTTCAGATTTCGAGAGAAGCCTTTAATGTGGCCCTACCTCGAATAACCCTAGCGTTGTCTCGGGCAGCCCAGTCGTCCTGCGGCTATGATTGCACGCCCTTCGGAGAGGCGACACGTGGCACCCACGCCGCATTTCCAGAGGACTATTAAATGCCTCGACCGACGAAAGGGCAACCGCCTCGACTGACGAAAAGAGCTTAATGAGGCACTCCACGTCAGCAAAAGGGCTTAATGAGGCACTCCATGTCAGCAAAAGAGCTTAATGAGGCACTCCACGTCAGCAATAGGCGATGAGGAGGAACACCTAACCGAACCGAGACCACGCCATCTCGGCAGTACAGCATAGCCCCGGCCTGGCAAAACCACTCAGCTTCCGACCTGCTCCAAGGCGCTCACATGTCAAAAGCTGGGGGGGAGATTAGAGGTATGCAACAGACCGGGACCACATAGATTAGAGGTATGCAACAGATCGGGACCACGGTTCATGCACCGGGTCTCGGTCGTTGGCGGATGTCTCAATCCGAGGAGTAGCCAGGAGTTCGGCTATCCGAACCAACAACTCAAAAACAGAGAAGCATTGCGACACAAGGTCGACCACACATTTCATCAGAAACAAGAAGAAAGAACCAGAATGCGAGTAAAGTTTCGAAGTTTTTATTAATCAAAGTTCCTAATTACAAGATGAATGAAGATGCGATAGAGGAAAAAATTACAGAAAAGAAAAAAAATTACAAAAGCCTCAGAGGGCTGCAGCCTCCACATTGCAGTCAATCTCTGGAGGGACCTCGGCCACAACCGTGCTGGCCTCAGGAGCGATCGGGGCAGCTTCAGGAACGGCCGCGTCTGCTTCAGTAGCATTAGCCTCGGGGGCGACAGCTTCAAGAGGGGCCTCGACGACCGCAGCCACTCGGTTACCTTCGGTATCAGCGCCGGCAGCTGGAGCCTCTTGAGGCACCCCGGGAGAGTCCGAGCAGGAGAAACTTGGGGGATTTAGGAATAGAGGGCTATCCTCGGCGATCCCGGCCTTGCGCAAGGCTGCCTTCCACCTAAGCTCCCAGGCTCGATCCCGGATCCCTGGCAGTTGAGCCTTGTAATCAGCAGACAGCCTGCCGACCTCCTCCACCATGATGGAGTCGTGCTCGGCGAGGAACTCCTCCTTGAGCCTGGCCTCTTGCTTTGCCAGGGCAGACTCGATCTCGGCCGCCTTCCCCCTCAAAGCCGTCTCCAGGGAACCTTGCTCCTGGTTCCGCTGAGAGAGGAGCCTCCTGTTCGTCCCCTTCGCACTCTCTAGGTTGTCCTCCAGTCGCTTCGCCGCAACCCAGAGGTCGTCGAGTTCGGAGGAAAGGTGGAGGTTCTGGCCCTTCTCGTCCTCCAGCTCGTCTTTGAGACGCTGGACCTCGACCTTTGACTCCTCGAAATCAACAACGAGGCCGGCGTTCTTGGCCGCCACCTCTGCCAGCGTCGCGTCCTTAGAGGCCACGGACGCCCGCAGCTCGTCCCTCTCGACCACCCACTCCGCCGCCCGCGCCTCGGCTGCGTCGAGCCTCTCGATGCCCACCTGGCACTTCTGCAACAGCTGCAAAATGAGAACTCGAAGTCAGTAAAACGACACCGGACTAGAAGCAAAGGGAGGAACACTGCACTTACCAACACCAGGGATCGCATCGAGGAGAGCAGGAGCGACTCGTTGTCCATCTCGGCCCACCTGGCCATGTCTTGAGGGAGAGCGCAGGCTCGCCCCAGCGCTGCGACCACCTGGGGATCGGTCGCGCGGTCCGTCTCGGCCAGCGGCCTCCCTAGAACCTCCTCGACGGCCGGCCTCCACGGAGCCAAAGGAGGAGGTAGGATCGTCCCACCAGTGGACGGAGGCGAGGAAGGACGAGGCGAGGCCTCGACCCTTGCCCTCTTCTCGGGTCGTCCGCCCTCAACGACCCTTGCCCTCGGCGGGCGAACCCGACCTCCGGCCCCCACGGCATGATCGGAGGATGGGGCATCTGCAATCACGACCGGAGGCAGCGCTGAGACGACCTCTGCCTAGAAGGGCCGAGCAGCGTCAACTGTCCCGGCGTCCGGGGCAGGAGTGCCACCTGGGAATGCCGGAGGCGTCGCGGCCACTACCTGTGGAGGGTCCCGGACCTCGCTTCCGATGTCTCCGAAAGCCGCCGCGGACAAGTCCTTCGCGGTATAGCGTCGCCCGCGCTGGCGCAGCATTTCCTCTTCCTCTTCCTCTTCCTCCGAACTGGACGCTACTAGCCTCGTTCGGGAAGACAGGGGCTTGGCTCTCGAAGTTCCGGCGGGCTCTGCGGCGGAGACTGCTGGAGCACGTTCTGCTGACTCAACCAGACGACCGGCGGGAACCGCAACGGTCACCACCGCCGAGCTTGGTACCACGGTCGTCTCTGTTCTCTGACTCACGCCTTCCCCGCTTAGGACGGAGTCTATTCCCGACACCTTTCGGGAGGTGTTGAAGGACCTGTAGTGTGGCACGTATCCCAGGAGAGACCACGCAGCACGACAGTTATGGCCGCGGTAGTTCCTCACCTGCGCGTGCCAGGCGCTGTTCACTTTTCAGCGGTTCCTCCTCGCGAGCTCCCTCTTTTCGCGAAAATCTGCATAAACGAAATCGTGTCAGAAGCCAGACAGAGGAAGAAAGAAAGGAACTGCAAACCGAAAGAACTTCGGCCTTTACTTGGAGGAATCCCTATTTTTCGAGGGACCCAGACCGTGGTAGCAGGCTCTACTTCGCCGAACTCCCATCCACCTCTGACGAGCACTCGGTCTTCGCCAGCGTACCTATTGGAGTCCTCTAACGCGGTCACGAATCCAGTCCGGCGGACCCTCAGCCGGAGGTAATAAGTATCCCCTTCTGCGGATTTGCAGAGGTCATACGTGTCCTCAATATCCGGGACACCAAGGCCTATTCCCAGGATCTGGTTGAGCCGCACTACCCCCATTATGATTTTGTATCCATTGGGGAGTAGCTGGCATGGACACAACCTCCACTCCCAGAGGCAGTCCCGGACCAGTGGGTGCAGGGGAAAGCGGACTCCCCCTTCCACTACAGAAACTAACCAGAACGGCATCCAGCCGTCACGATAGGTGAGGCCGTCATCGGAGCCATCCGGTCTGACCTCCACATTGGAGGGGACCTTGTATAAATCCCTAAAATGGTCTATGGAGCCTGGGTCTCCTAACAGATGTCTATAGACCCCCATTCTCGACTCAGACAGAGACCTATCTAAAAAAGAAGAAGAAAACGGAGAAGACTCCTACGGATGGAGATTGCCCAAACAAAATCACCGGAAGTACGCAGACACCGGAGAAGTTCTCTCGCAGAGCGCAGTAAGGATCTGAAGAAAGCAGAGGAAAGTGAAGACGAAGGAGACGCCCTGGTTTATAAAGCCTGGGGGCGTCGATTCGACTTTCGAGGAGAGCCTTTAAGAGGCATCCCCTCAATCAGCCCTAACGTCCCATCTCGCAGCCCTAACGTCTCCTCGAAGTAATTGCGAGACAGCTAAAAGAAGCGACACGTGTCACCACTAGCGCGATATCCGAAGACTATTAAATATCCAGGACAGGCGAAGAGACATCTCCAGGGGGTCCGCACGATAGCAGCGACCTCCATACCCAAGGGGGCCCTCCTGATCCGAAGCTCCCTCGTCCCGGTACTACCCTCATGATGATCACCCTCACTTGAGCTCGGTAGCAAAACCAGCTATACGGTCATCAAGCTTCTGACCCCTTCAAGCTGGGAGGCTCTCAGAAGTCAAAAGTTAGGGGGCAATTGTGTGGGTAAAACACCGTAATGACAAACTTGAACAAAGATCACGGCTAAACTCGCCGAACTCCTCAGCTTCTGTGGTAGAAAATCGTCAGCTCGGCAGACCGGTCAATATCTTGGCACCTCTGCAGCTCAGTCAATAGCTTCCTGGCACAGCACCACAATTCGGCAGCTCGGCGTGACTGCCAGCTCGGTACAAGGCGCGCCTCGGCCAGGCCATCCTTGGTCCCAGGCCACAGTACTAGTCAGAATGGGCCGCCACCTTCCTACTGAAAATACGGCGCGCCCTGACAGATATGAGCAGTCATTTATGGCGATAGGATCGCTCATTTATGACGATAAGAGGCGTGCTTTATCACCCCTGTACGCCAACTGGCTGAAGGCGTGGAAAGTGAGGGAGGGGTGTTGTCCATTTCACCTACTGCTGCCAGTCAGGGTAAGGATCGATGGGACCTCACCTCACCTACCCCCACTCACAGAGAGAATGAACGAGGAACACTCGCCTATATATGCATGGGATCAGTCCCATAAGAGGTACGCAATACGCAACACACAACCCTCAATACTACTACACACGCTCTCATTCCTCTCTTCCTCCTCCTGTTTAGTTTTCTCAGAGCTAACTCAGGCATCGGAGTGCCTTCGGCTCACGGCAGCCAGGGCCTCTGACCCTAGTCTTTCTCCTTCCTTTTCAGGTTCTTGGAGTTCAGCATTCCCCCTCCTAAGAAGTTTAACCCCGATCTCATCTCTATCTAAGTAGGTGTCGTTTTTACCGCCTACAGAAACAAAGAAAGTTCTTGGGAGGGCCATATATAAGGAAACACATAAAGATTATCAAAATGTTCAAGGGCTTTCAAAAATTTCTGGTAGGTCCCCTTGGTTCCGCCCCTGAATAGGAGTTCACCTAATTAGATGCGAACATGGCATCCATATGGTTTCCAAGACTCCATGAACATGTGCAGACACATTTCAATTGATTAATTTCATATTTAGTAAAACTTTTAAGCGTCTTCTCAATATTCTAAAGGTTAATATTGACCAATTTTTTTATTTTAGAAAACAAACACTCCATGAACCAGAGCATCTATGGGAAATTATTAACTAAAAATGCAGCATCCATTGAAAAAAGTAATCAAGAAGGTCATTATAATCATCTTTCATTTATATTATATTATCTGAATCATTTTGTGAGTTACATTTTTTAAAGTCTAGATGGATCCAATCTATATTAATTACATATTTGTGTATGCGAAATCGAGAAAAAAGATAATCAATTGTACATGAAAGGATCTTGTAATATAGCTTATGAACTTGGATAAAATCTTGAAAAGAAACTAATCGATCCTTTATTATCTACATCATGGAAGCCTTATCCATTTGTTTCGGGTCGGGTGTATGAATTTTTACTTTTTTCAATCAATACGTTCTAAAATTGCACCATGAAAGCCTATGTGTCCTTACAAACCACTTTACAGATCTTGGGTACTCTCTTTTGTTGTGTGTGTCTCCAAATCATATTAAATGACGTTCAGAATTGTACTTAATAGGACTGTTATTTATCTGTTCAAGTCACAAAATTATGGTATTATCAATTATGCATGTAAATCCCGACATAATTGATGTAAGGCTTTGATGATAATGATGATGACACTGACAACGACAGCACCGACCTAGGATTAAGATCGGTGGGATTAGGCAGACCGTGACTTGGGTTCAAAATTAGGCTTTCTTACCCAATAACCATCCAGTTGCCCGACCAACAGAGGGCCTGTGAGGGTCAGTTTTAAGAGGGTCTCCAACCTGTGGGGCCCACAGTTAAGCCAAGCTTCATCGGATGAGATTATCAGAATCATGGGGTTTTTATTAAAAAATTGCAGAAGGCAAGTGGGTATTTACAATTTTCGAATAAAGGTAGGTACGTGTAAAAAGCCATGAATTTACCCACTTCTAACAACAAGTATAAGAATCTAAAAAGATATGATGATTACTTTAAGAAAGTATAGCTGTGTTTAATACATTAATTGTCAATAAGAGATACTAATATACTATTGAATAATGAAAAGTTGCTGTGGTACTTGAAAGAAGACTCAAAGAAGGCAATGTGAAAGGAACATGCTGATGGAATTGCCTGAAGCCTAAACCTGAATTTTCTGTGAGCATCAAACATAAAGTTCTAAGCATGCATCCATCTAAAAGAATCACTAGAGCCCATTTTCTTAAATCCAAACTGTTTGAGAAAAACGCGCTCCCTTTTATTGGCAGTACTGAGCCAAATTAAACTCTTAACAGATATAGAGCCATACGAACATATTGAGTTTACTCTTAAAAAAGTAATCGTATAATTGTATGTGATCAATCTGACAATGAGTTTTACTTTTTTAAAGTGCTAAATCGGTTCCTTGTCTGCAGACAAATAAATATAAGTGCGTTGCCCACTCGTAGGATCTGGATTCGCTTTTGATGTGTCTTTGGTTTGATTCCCTTTAGTTGGCTGGTTCTCAAAGCAAATGAAGAGAAATCCCAAATTTCAACTCCTTTTTTTATTCTCTTGGAAAGAAGAATATTATGATTTGGTTCCACTAACAAGGAAACCCTGAAAATGTTGAACAATATGCTGTAGACCCATTCAGATTTGTGTTCCCATGAACACTGAGAGTGAGACTCTTTTTTTTTTTTTTTTGGCTTACTTTAATAATGATTGATGCGCATTTCTAGTTACTTGTAACTTCAGTTATCTATAATTTCTTGTTGTAAAGAGGAAAAAAAGTTGCTCATGTCTGACTCAGGTCATCCTGAAGCAAGAACATGTAGTATTATGCATAATTTGAATTGCAATTGATCCAAATATACTATGTGTTTCATTTTGGGGAATATTATAACTTGGATTTCACATCCCATAATGCCAGGCCTAATAGTATTCTATTCTATGATAAAGCCTTTTGGCAACCTTAGTTCACTAAAACGCCCAGGAACCCATCCATGGGCCTGTAGGTTGTAGTGTCTCACCTGCCAAGTATAGAAATAGTAGAAAAGGAAAAGAAAAAAGTTCATTCTGAGTGGTCTGATGTGATCAATATCAATCATAAAATACCGCAAGTGCACGGGTGTCTAGATGAGACAATGACAAGAACGGGTCAAACCCACAAGGAGCTAATTAAAAAAACTTTTAGATTAAGAAAACTAATTAACTACAATCAAGGAAAGTTTTGAGTATTTATAAATAAAATCAAGCAACTAATTTAGAAAGATGAAAAACTACAAATTAATTAAAGTGATTAGAGCATAGGAATCCAATAAGCATCTGCAAATTATTTATCAAGTAATCCTAATTTGTTCCAATTTTTACTTCAAATCAAAGACAAATCAATGTTTTTAATTTAGAAAATCTAACTTTTAAAACCCTTTTCAATCATAAAAATTCAAAACTCAAGACTTCCTTCATCTCATAAAAGAATAAAAATAATTTAAGAACTACCCATCAAAAGTAAGCATAAACCATCAAAAGATCTAAATCCTAAGCATGGCCTATCAAACCTAAGCATGAATAGTCTAAAACCAATTTTTATTTTTAGAATTTAAGAATGGAGATTTACCTAGGGCACTAAGACAAGCCTAGTAATCATTAAGCACAGAATCATGGAACACAAATTAGAATTACTAAATAAATAAAAAGAAATTACTTACCTTCATCCATAACTCCAATCAAGAAAATTAGCCCACCATTGCAAAGAATGTTTCTTGATTTGTCATTAAAAATTGCATCTTTACAACTTCTCCTTCACAAAAATTCTCCTTCAAAATAAATCCTTGGACATGGCCCAAGGCTACCAAAATAAAATAAATAAAATACTAATGGAAAACAAGAAAGGAAGAAAAGAAAGAAGGGAATTGGAGAGAGGGCTCGATGTGTGTTCTTGCATCCCCTTTTGGGTTTGTTTTATAGATGTTGATGCCTCCTTTTTAGAAAAGAATCTCCTCTCTTTTAGGACTTGTTTCCTTATTTGGAGAGAATTTGCTACTAAGTGTGGTCTCTTGGGCTCCAAGTCTTGGAAAATTGAACTCCTCAAAAGAATTCTAATGTTGCTAATTTTGAAAACTTTGTGCAATTCCCGTATAGAATTATATCAGATAACTTCTCGAGGTCATATCTCCCTCAATATAGCTCCGATTTATACGATCTTGGGCTCCACGGATATCTACTCGAAAAGAGCTTTCCAACGATAGGTAGATTGCACCAATCCGACACACAGTTTAAGAGTTATGGTCATTTCAATTTGCTGCCCCTGAAAAATTCGGGAATAATTTGCAATTAAGGAAACTTCTATGTTTGGCATGCTATGGGATGTGTGGGACCCATGTTGGACGTCCAAGGCATGCTTGGACTCTTTCTTTACTTGTTTATTTGATTCCCTTTCCATCTTTGAGATATTCCCTTTCCATCTTTGAGATTTTCTAATCTTTCCAACTCCACCAAGATGTCAAGATATGTGGGCCCACCATGAAGCGTGTCCCGCCTTTGATCTCTCTCAAATTTCACCAATGCAAGTCCCACTCTTGATTTATCCTACAAAAATAAAATTAAATGATGTCAATAATAATCAAGTATGAGGAATCTAGATGGACTATGCATGGGACCCTACATGCCTACTTAATGCGCCAGAAATACCCAACTTTCCAAAAATTAGCACATGGCATCAAAATTAGAAGGTAAGCATTAGTGAAACCAAAAGAACTAATTCTTGGGTGATGAATGAGATGAAAATCCCTAATTTCACAAAAGTCATGCAATGTAATGAATTTTAACCAAATTTGACTAAGATTCCAACTTTGATGCTCAAATGCATGAAATCATGAAATTAAGTGTAATTCTATGCAATTAACCTAATTAAGTCCATAAATAAATATGAAATGATGAATGAAAACTACAATTTTGTGGACTTATCATGGTCCACTTCTTAAATCTAAACGCTCAACATCATGTGCTCGACATAGTAATAATGGGCCAAAATTCATTTTACAGTTAAGCCCATCGTCAAATTGATTTCATTTTAAACACTACTTAAACAATGTAAATCATGTGCTCAATCTGAAAGTAGGATTAACGCCGGTGGACGTGAAATTTAGCAGTATATGCATACAATGATATTGACTGGTTTAGATTTATGAGCCTGTCATTCCTGCTACTTTTCCTCTTCTTTTTTATCCTTTAAACCTCCAGTCCGAATCCTCCTGAGTGGGCTTAATGGCTTGGGCCTTATAGTGGGCCGAGCCTGAGTTCTGATTCTAATGCACTGTACACTGGCCCCAATTCTATGGGCCTGGGCCTTCCAAGGTTTCATCCTTAATGAATGTGCCTACCTTTGGATGATGATCAGAGGACAGACGTGATTAAATCCAGTCGATTTGGACTAGAGGAGGTGGGCCTTTCTGACATAGATAGGAGGGTACGGTCCACTGGACACCATGATCTAGTAGTAGTATATGAGGGAGGCTGTTTAACAAATCTCTCTCTCTCAGCAGGCCATGTGGTTAGAGAACACTCTATCTAACAGTTATCTATCCGGTCATCAATTGGTCTTTACATTGATTGGGTCAGGTACGAACAATTGAATGGTTAAGAGGAGATATTATGATCATCTGATGATCATGGAATAATCCACAACTACCTATTTCTAATTAAAAGGCGTCGGTCCATTTCATAAACACCATGGACATACACTTCACCGTTTGAAAGTTCCAAATGGGCCACATCAGTATCCTTTTATTCTTCTTCTTCTTCTTATGTATAATGATCCAACTGGCTCCACATCCAAGCAGTGGATCAGCTGGATATCAACATGTTGATGAGCAAGCCAAAAAAATCTGGTGTGTACATGTACCTGATGATCCACAATTGAATTGGGGATTCGGGCCTATTAGTCCATTTATATGGTCCCGTACATAACTGAACCACCCAACATCTCATTCATTTTTGCAAAGTGTGATTGGTTCGAGCTGTGTTTTGAATCGGTCTTGTTTTCTTAATATCCACCATGGGCCATTGCGGGTCCTAATTTTTGGTCAGTGGTCCATTAATTGTTGGTCTGCTTGTTTGATAACAGAAGTGCAGGTCCACATTTATGTATATATACTCCTTGTTAAAGCGGTGACCCCACCCTTCTTATGATCCTAACCAACTATTTTGTGGGCCTTATTTACTTAAAATATTTTTTTTTTTTACCCCAGCCAAGGGGCTGCTACTCAATAGAGACCCCGCATACACATTCGAGAAGACAACCTACTCAAATGTGAAATGAGCCCTCACAACTGGGAAGAAAGCCTGCACAAGTAGGAAAAGCGTCCACGTAAGCAATGTCCACATAAGCAAAAAGAGGTGGTCTACTCTGGATTAGAATCCTTAGCAGCCAGGTGAGAACTCTCATTCCTTACCACTCCAGTAAGGAGCCGCAGGCTGATAACTATTTTACGAGGGTTCTTCTCGATTGAAATAAAATCACGAGGATAGAGATACCAATACCTGGAACAATTCGGTCTTTCACCCAGCCGATATGGATCAAGTACAAATGGTAAAGCCCATGCAACCAAGTGTTCTTCAAAAAAAAAAAAAGACGGTTGTGAGAGAATATATCGCCAAATACCACTGACATGTAATGGAAAATAATGGAACTTAGCTAATTTCATGGATGGACCCAGCGTTCGGCATCTTTTGAAAGGCCAGATTTGGGTCCAGAATGAGGCCTCCAGTGTTTGGATGGGCCTAGTCTCGCCCACAATGTCTGGAAATTGGCCCAATGTGAGCCCGGCCCATGGATTTCTCTAACCACTAACAATTCCAACCAATTAAATGGGTTGGGTTGTAGTTGACTCCTTGCTGTTAGGCCTATCAACCTAATCCAAAACTGACCCAACCAGCTACTCACTACACTATAAATTGAGAATCCGACCTGAACCTTTATTAGTAGTTCAATGTCTGGGTTGGTCCTTCCAACTTCCTAGTTGGGCATGGGTTGATATTCCCAACCTGATTAAGAATAGGCAGGCTCTCGCCTGACCCATGCATCTTAGCTACAGTGATCAATGTAACTCATTGCCCTTAGTCAATATTAGTCAATCACCAGGAGAGTTGCATTTGTGGTGAAGCCTGCCCAGTTATATATCTTTCGATGGCTAACGTTTTGAAGTATATTGGGCAATAAAGGACCGTGTCGATCTTTTTCTCCATAGGTAACAGTAAAATTTCATTAAAACTTAAAAGGAGCCGTACATTTAGATATATTATATGGAGGAACATTTATATTGACTCATTGATTACATTCCTCGTGAACAAACAGTTCGGGTTTTGAAGGACTTGACGTTAAAAGTAATTCTAAACTGACTTTTTTTCCACTTTTCCCCTTTTTTTAACGCTCCATGAGATTTGGCCATTAAAGATTTTTAACTCATATGTCTGGGGTTCAAACCCAGGGTATGTCACCTCTTTCTGCTTGCACGGGTACTTTTTCCACTTGTGTGAGCTTTTTTCCTGCTTGTACGAGCCTCCTTCCTGTGTGTATGCTTTGCGGCTCTACCATATAAGAGATGGGGCATCAATCAACATATTATCCTTTTTAGGGCTTCTAGCATCATCATATTTGGGTTAGAAGGATTTGTTCAGAAGCTAAAGCTCTCAAAGGACTTGATTATGTTTGGGTCCAAAGGATTTGCCAATAAGCTCAAGCTCCTAAAGCAAATTGGGCATGCATATGGTCTCATAGGCAAGCTGTTCAATTTCTACTAATCATTATCCATGTTCTACGTGACTACAACGTCACTCATTATACATATGCATGCAGACCCAGTATTTATAATATTCTTTATTGTTATATATGAACGCAATTTCATAAATATATATGGTTCACAAGCAGAAGTTCGGATTGCGAATGCCAAGTTTCCAAGTCATCGTCTATGTAATTCAATATTAAATTTAAATTGCATAGTTCCAACTCAAAATCGAGATCATTTCATTGTGGTAATGAGAAAATGATGATTTTTATATTGGAGGTGCTCCTATGAGAGACATTCTCACCAAGTTTATGAGAGATAGGCGGGGGCCCTCACTTTCATATTTGGGGCCCTTGCATTTAAGTTGGTGATAGTGAATATGGAAGTGAGGGCCCCCACCCATCTCGCATAAATTGGTGAGAGTGTCTCTCATAGGGGCACCTCCCAATATATATATATATATATATATACGGAGAATATTTATATGCATCCATCCCTCACCATAAGGTGATGGACACTTTCATAATTAGAAATTTTTATATGAAAAAGATGAAGTTATATATGGTTATATGCATAAAATGAATATTCATGTGCAAAAAAAAAAAAAAAAAAAAAAAAAAAAAAAATCCCTCAACCTATTGTGAGGGATGGATGCACATGAATGTCCCCCTATATATATAGGAGATATTCATGTGCATCATTTCCTCACCATATGGTGAAGGACAAATTTAATGGGGCCTACTTAGGGACCCACTGATCATAGGATTTGTGGGGGATGGGAAGCGACATCTTAGATGAGACCAAATATCAAATTTGGGATCAATCTCACACCTCTAACCTCTTCATCAGTGGCCCACAAATTTAATAACTTTATATTGAAGGAAAAAATTTGACCCTCGATCAAACGGTCCAATCCATTTGGATAGATGAAAATTCAATGGGTTTGGTGTACTTAAAGGGATTCCATGTGTGTGGATAGTTTGGATGCATGTGTTATAAAGTCAACCAAATTATGTTGTCCCTCACCATAATATGGTGAGTGATGGATGCACATAAATAATATATATATATATATATATATCTGAAAAAAGCTGGACAACAGAGAATTTCTAATGACATTGTTAGACTTGCTGTGGGACCCATTGCTCCATCACTGGATGTGGGCCCTAACCACTCTGAGAACAAAATGTATCCAAGATGCTACAATTTTGTGGTACCACGGAAAGAATTCCAACCCCCTTCCAAAGGACATGGTTTTCCATGGAGTAGGAAAAAAAAAAATAGTTCAAGATTTTCTTATTTAGAATGAAAAGCACTAAATAAAATGTCAAAAAATGGCAATAGTGGAAATATTAGAGGCTCTTCCTTACTACGGAGTATCTCCCCAATATCCAATGCTCAATGGATTCTCTCCTTTTGAGGCTTATATAAGGAGGAGAGGAGCAAAAGGAAGATCACTCCTTACATCTTAAAGTATTCATTTTGTGGGTTGTATGATTGAATAATCTAACAAGCCAAACATGCCCATGGAAAAAAGGAAGAAAATGCTTCATCACCTCCACACAAAGCCCACACACAGTATCTCTGGATAAAAGGTTCGGAAGATAACCGTGAATTGTGCCTGTTTTGCTCATGAATATATCAGGACCGGAGAAGAGGAAGGAAATTATGGTTTGTGCTCTCTGCAAATGGTCCCCTTCCTCCTTTCTTTGTCATTTTTCCTGTATAAAGTAGAACTTAGTTTGGTGGACATGTTCATATCTCAGATTTTCGCAGGCAACCTCTTGTCAACTGTGTGAAGGGTCAATTCCTCATCTAGTTTTCCAATTCCTCACTAATATTCCTGGAGTGAACCAAACAATTCCTAGGAGTTTCAACACGCGAAAGTTAAGTGCCTCTCAGTTAGGTATAATGAGCTCATGTGGTTAGTAGATTTGTCATATATACAAATAACCAAAGCTAAATAATCTCTCTCTCTCTCTCTGTAAATGTTGTAATCTAGGGCCTACGAGGAAAAAAAAATAAAGCACACAAGAACACGGAGATTTACGTGGTTCGGCTTTTGGCCTACGTCCACGGGGAAGACGGGAGAATTCACTATGCAATCAGAAGAGGGTTGTACATCATAGAGACCCTATGTCTCTATTTATAATATCAGCCCAATACCCAGTTACACCCAAACACTACTTCTAATCACAGTAGACCTATGATAATAGGCATACTTCTAATCACAGTAGAACATAGGCAATACAGGGACCCGGTTAACCAGATTTATTACTTCAATTGAGCCATACAACCTAACAGTAAAGCTATTAACTCTCTCTTGAAGCTTAGATTTTTATTTTATTTTTTTTCTTCCTAGTAGAAATGAATGACAAGCATTTTTAACTTAACCTATACTCTTCACTTGGAACAAGCTTGACAAACTCGCTTGAAGCAACAAAACAATGCAAGCATATGGAAAACATTGAAGTAGCATCACAAGAGCTGTATGAGCAGAGTGTAAGGCTGTGATATTTAATGGCACCATAGAATATAATGATGATATTAACAGCTTTCCAGTCGACAATAATTGGCTATCAACTTGCATAATCGATTATGCATTTATACCAGCCGGTAGAGAATTTTCTACGGTAAGATAGTTATCCAACCTTCTTCTCATACAATACTCTCTATCATAATCATAAGTAGATCAAATGGCAGCAAAATTTAGTGTTGGAAAACTTACTAATGTTAAAAACCATGCAATCATTTGTTAATTGCTAAATGTATCTGACCTGCACAACCTTGTTAGAACATACGTTTCTGACATGGATATGCAATTCCACCAAATAGCCATTGAGCCTACATAAATGTTTGAGTATATTCTCTATTACTCAATGAAAAATTATTCCTACTATCACATTTATAAGTTTAATGGATTAAGATAATGTTTCCTATGAAAAGCTTCACTCTGATATCTATATATCAAACTGCAAAAATAAAAGAAAGAAAGAAAAGAAAAACGAAACAGCATACATATGTGACATCAATGGGAATACATGCAACTTTGTTCATCAAATAAAGCTACTATTGATCATCAAATAATATAATTATTGATCAATCTAGATTTTGCTTCATGTTTCAGTTATTGTACTAATAAATATCACATTGTCAGTCATTATGTAAAAGGAAATATAAGGGTAAATCAATTTTCAGAAAAGAGTTGTAGTGTCCACCAGGTCTAGCACCATCACAATCCTTTGTGTCAAGGTGATTTAACACAACTACGGATCAAACTGCTTGCAAAAAATTATAAATTTTGTTTTTTCATTTGTTTAAGAATTATGGCAAGATGATCTGTTTGGCCAAAAGGTTTTGCGTGATAAGCAGGGAGAAGTGTTACTTGGGGTGCTTTGCAACTTGTGTTGGCCCATGTTCAAGATAAGTGACAATCAGCACTTTGTTCCCGCAGTTTAAGGTTCCGTGATAAATATGAATATAGCTACAACCTATTATGTTTATACTGTTAATAAGAATACAAGTTGGGTTCAAATGTATGAGTTAGGGTTTACATTCCTTTTCTTTAGACTGAGATCTCTGAAGGGCTGTATATGTAAAAAACTTATGGACTACATTTTGGTGAATCTATATCGTTTTTTAATTGAGAATAGCCAATGTTTGTTTATAAGAATATAATGAGTAAAATCAGAAAAACTAATTGCACACATAATAGGAAATCTAATCGCATAAAAAATAGGAACTTATCACAAGATAACACTTGCCATATATGACCAAAATCTAATATTCATAATCAAAGATTAATGCATCCTTCCCTTCTCATAACATATCCAACATTCTTTAGAATATCTTCTAC
The DNA here is from genome assembly GCA_029852735.1 of Persea americana. Lineage (NCBI taxonomy): Eukaryota > Viridiplantae > Streptophyta > Magnoliopsida > Laurales > Lauraceae > Persea > Persea americana. The sequence continues at coordinate 93,373,118 of CM056810.1, forward strand.
AACTCCCAATCGCATGACCCTTTAAAATAACTATTTGATATTGATTTATATCTTACCAAAATATCCATTATGCTTTGTTGGTGATCACCATATGTCTTTAGAGCTCATTAGTGTTGCATCTTGCTCTTTTGAGCTTGTCAAAGCCAGTGGTTCACTAGATCAGATCTGTCATAATTCTCTTAAAGCATAGAGCATGAAAACCAAAAGGACAAGATTGAGGGTTTTGTTGAATTTGTAAATGATTATAAAGAAAATTTCTTGACTGTCCTTCCAAAGCATTGATCAATGTCACCATGAGCATGTTGGAATTCTCTTTTTACAATTTAGTTTTCACGAAAATAGATATCCAGTTATAGAACAAAATGCTTTTTACTGAAATCACTTTCTCAAGTGATGAGATGTCCATGGAATTGTGAAAATCATTCTAATATGGAGAGAGGTATTGAATCAATATTTGCATAAAAAAATATCCGTTACTTCTTGTTCAATAAACCACAGAAATCACAAACTAGACTTCTATTGATCCAATAAGACTTTCCGTGAGGTCACCTATTTAGATGTTTGCAACAATGACAATTTAGGGTTTGTATGATCCTACAAGATCCAATCAAAATCCACTAAGCAGAAAAATAGAAGTAGAAAAAGGAAATCAATTCAAAACTGAACATGTTAACCTACCAAACCAGGAAATGGTCACAAGTCCCACTCATTAAGAATGGAGAAACAACTCCACCACGAATGCTCTGAGCTTTCTTCAAAACACAGTCAGTAACCATTATTGCATATATAGCTCTATGATATCTCAATAAGAACAACCCTAGAATAAATCTCAACTATCTAAAGCTACAATAAATGTATGGTGATTGGTGACCATTGAAAGAAATATGATAAAATAGTACCCTTGACTTCCACAATACCCCCACATCCTATCAGAAAATAAGCCATAAATTAGTATGAATTCGACAACTTGGTTCCTTGGGGAGCCGATTCAATGAGTTTTCTCAAGGATAAAGTCTAATGTCATTTTGGACATCATTTGAAATATGAAAATACCCATGTATTGAAAAACTATTTATAAAATTTAATTGCTTCCTATACCATTTGTTTGTTTTAATAAATTGCCTCCTTTAGAGAAATAAACATGAATCAATAAAAAAAAAAAAAAAAATTGGCTAAAAGGGCAAATTTGTATAATAAAAAATAAGAATGATTACTTGATTAAATAATTAAATATTGAATCAAAACAATTCGAAAACATAATCCACTCTACTCGAAAAACTCGCATTTGACAGTGCAAAAGTTTCATAATGGCGTAGTGTACTCAAACATATTTTAGTTGCTGTTATCTTTTTATTACAAAAAAGAATCAGGCTTTTTCTGATACTGCCTTCTATGCATCTAATGAAATGGTGGCCTTTGGCTCTGTGATATTCTGTAATATCCTCTCTCCTTTTATTTTATTTTATTTTATTTTTTTCATTTTTTCTTAATTTTATAGAGGGGTTGTATAAGGCCCATGACAATTTTCGTCCAAAGAAGCTGAAGCGGGTGCAATCATTTATGCATTAAGGGTGGATACTGCTAATGGGGTGTCTAGGATTAACAAAAGTTTGGATGCCCATTAAGTGGTAAAGGATAACAAAGGAGAAAGTGATTGGGCCATTGAGCCAAAAATTCTGGAAATTTTGGAAGAGGCTAGGGAATTTGATAGGGTGGAATCTTATTTTGTTCCTAGAACCCTACGCGTTATTGCACACCAGCTTGCCAAGGTGAGAATATTTGTATCGAGAAAGGTAGCGTGGTCTAAGGCTTTCCGGATTGGCTGGCTATGTTGATGAGTTTATGTGTTGCTTTCCTTGTATTTTCTGTGTTGTGTTTGTGATTGTTATTAATAATATCAGAACAGTATAAAGTTTGTTCGTTGGATAACTTTTGATGGATTCCACTTTCTTGACAATAACTAGTCAAATCATCATTGTGCTATCGAAGGGTACAAGTCTGACACGAAAATAGGAACAACTTGGAAATTAATTTAGGTTTTTTCTCTTTAAAAATTAAAATCTTTATCAGTTAATTAGATCCTGAAGGGTTTAGATCAAAGTAGAAAAGGTGCTAAGATTTACTTTAGGCTTTGGGAGTTTTGGGGATCAAATTGATTGGACAATACAATTGCTTAGTGCAAATGATTTAGGAGGGAGGGAGGGAGGGAGGGAGGGATTGTTTCCTGAGTATGCCGGATCCAAAATCCAAAGGCACATCATAGTTCAAAACAGAGAGATAAAAGAGGAGAGGAAATCACAAGTTAGACAATGCAAGGTAGGCAAAGTAGAGACAAGTTTTTGTTTTTTTGGTAAAGAGTAATATTTCATTCGGCAAAGAAAGGAACAAATAAGAACATCATGAGAACAAAACAAACATACACACTACAACCTACATCAAAACAACATTAGAACTATCTATGAAAGTCTTTTTAGTAAAATTATATGCAATCAACTTGGAAAAGTAGAGACAAGTTAGTGAAGAGTTATTCACTCTCAGAGTGTCTTTATGAATATAATGATATTTTCCTATGATGATATTTAGCCCTCTTTGTAATAATTTCAAAATATTATGACAAGAAGACAATTTACATGTGGCTAAGACACAAATGCTAAGATGGGTGAATGGGTAACAAGAAAGGATGAGATTAGGAACGAGTAAACATGAAAGTTGCTAGTGGAATTGAAAGTCAGGACAACAATATCTTGGAATGGTTTGGGCATGTACATGAAAAGACTAGATGCAGCAGCTATATGAAGAGCTCAAATGTTACAAGCAGGGGGGGACTGGTGGAATTGTGAGACAAACAAAGACCTTTTTAGTAGAAGAAAACGACTGGTTGTTATAAGATGGCATAATAAAGTCCTAAATAGGGATAAATAGAAACGTGTAACTATTAAAACTAAACAAAACAGACAGGATAAGGATGATGTAGGATCTTATACCCTATTGAGCTACCACGTATTCCAAAATCAATTAGTGATAGGAAACAACACAACAATAGTTCTATAGTGAGGGCGAGGGTTCGACCACAATTATGACTGCTCAGGAGCGAGGGTGGATGTTGACTTTAAAGTCCTTTCCTCAATGGCTCAACTGCAGCGACTCCTGCTGTGCAACTCGCAAAACACGTATCCCGTGACTCGAACACTTAACCTACAAGGCTCTGATATTACTTATAGGATCTTACACCCCATTGAGCTACCCCTTATTCCAAAACCAGTTGGTGATGTGAATTGTTTTATGGTGAGGGAAACAATTAATGATGGAAATGATTTTATGGTAAAGGTAAGGGCTCGACCATAATTATGACCGCTTAGAAGCGAGGGTAGACGTTGACCTCGACAAATGAGTTCCCTATAATCCATATCTTTGCTTATCTAGTATAAATTAGTATTCAAAGACTTTAGACTCAATTATATATCCATCTTCCAAACTCTTGCGTTTGGGGACCCAATTGTGTATAACTTTATTACTTTCGACCCTGATATGCAGTAATAATGAAATTATGATGATTTCCAGAGAACATTATTAAAAACTGAAACTTAGATTGAGAAAAGAGAGGAAAGATTGAAGTTTGAAATTAAATGAAATTACTATATATCTATGATGCATGTATTGTTATTTAAAAGTGGGCAACTTATCGTGTCATATTATATCAAATACATCACTTTTCACATAAAATTTTTTTGTCACTCCCATGCCCATGGTGTGTCCATACTATATCCATGTTGCATCTAAGCATCGTAGATTACTATAAAACTAATTTAAACAAATATTTCTTAGTGTAAATAAAATCTAACTACAATATCAAAACCAATGGTATAGAGATCTTGAGCAAATTCAAGCCATACAAAAATGGGGATATTAAATATTACTAGGTGGGTAAAGTAACTTGTAATTAAAGATAATATAATCAATACCATTAACATTGTAAGAAACCTCCTGTTTTATAGTAAGGGTGGTATATGTGGGTTAAAATCACAATATACATGGAAAAGAATCAATTGCAATCTATTATTGAAATAGAGGAAAGTAGTGTCAATCAACAGCCTCATAGAGTCTAAGGAGTAATGAGACATAAATGAATTAGAACTACAAATGCATCTAGCTGTACATTCACAAATAAATGCATTAACAAATGTGAAAAGAGCAACAAAGTATTTGGACAGTGCACATGTGAAAACCCACAGTATTTCTGTTTCAACCCTGTGCATGCATCTCAAGAAGACCCAATAAATAAAGCGAAGGAAGACAAGAACAGGATCACAAACAACAAAGCATCCACATTAGTTAATACACATCTACTAGGGTGTCGTGTAGTCACATTCATGTTGCATTCAAGCAGGACAAGAGATTTATTTGTCCCATACCTGAATGATTTCATTAGAAAATCATTTAAGTACAACCCAAAAAAGAGGGTTATGTTTTATGGAAACCCATGCCAAGAGAGGAGAAAATTATACAATGTAGGGGCCATTAGGAGTGGGGACAGCTCATTTCCTTCTGTTAAGCTATGAAATTACTGAATGATTTCATTAGAAAATCATATAAGTGCAACCCAAAAAAGAGGGTTATGTTTTATGGAAACCCATGCCAAGAGAGGAGAAAATTATACAATGTAGGGGCCATTAGGAGTGGGGACAGCTCATTTCCTTCTGTTAAGCTATGAAATTATAGAAGCCAAACCCCATGTCCAAACAAAGAGTCAATGAATCCAAAGACAATGAAGAGAAGGTCCCCCCCTCCTTTACATAATTTGGATGATTTTCCACCACCAATGGTGGTGGAAGCAGTAATAGGACTAGCAAAATAGATAAACATATTTAGATGAAAAGTGGGAGATGTGGAAGACAAATGGAAACAAAGACAGTCTCAATAAATACTCCATGATATGAGATGACAACAAAAACAAAAGGAGTAACAAACAGGCCGAGTGAAAAGATTGACCTGCGTCTCCTCCACCATCCCAAAGGCAACTTAGATTCTTGCTGTCTCCTTTCTCCTCAATCACCATATGCTTGGTGAGAAAAAACCCATGTCCCAGAAGGCCCAAATCCTACAAAAAGAAGACATCCATAAAAGAAGAAAAACAAGATCTCTTCTCCATATCCATGAACTTCTCCCTTTTTTGCCTGCATTGTCATTCATGGGTATACTACCTAAAAGGCCAAGATGCAAATTAGCTAGAATTCATGAGAAAACATAGATGCGTCACAGCCACCTTGAGACCCATGTCGACTCATGGCCTCCCTCTGGTTACTGCTACTGTTGCTATCGCGATCGCTACCGTCAATTTTGCACCCCATTTGGGCGGCGGCCGCAGCCCCTAGATTGAGATAGACCAATCTTGAATCAAGGCTAAGGCTGACCATGCTGCTGCTGTTAGAGTCACTATTCATCGCCAGCGGATAGATGGCGGTGGGGGCACCGCCGCCATTGCCACTGACTGAACTAGCTCCTTCCTCGCGCGAGAGGACAAGAGCCGCTGACTGAACTAGCTCGAGGCAGAGCCGGAGCTTGTTGGGCTCGATGTGGTTGAGGCCAGGGACTGCACCCTTGAAGAGGAAGTCGGAGGTGAGTGTGCGGAGCACATCAAGTGGGGTGACTCCATCCACCGTTCGGATTGTGGGGTCCGCGTGGTGGTCGAGAAGGACGGCCACCATGTCGGGGCATACCATCTCGGCGGCGACGTGGAGCGGGGTCTTGCCCGCAGGGCCGGCCGGGTAATTGACATCGGCTGCACCGAGCTCTAGCAAGGCCTTAACAACCTCCCGGCTGCAATTCTCAACGGCGTAGTGCAAAGCAAGGGCCTCGTCGAGGTTAAGGCCTTCGCCCATGACCATTAGCTTGACGAGCTCCACGTCGGAGGAGTCGAGGGCTCGACGCATGCGCCGGATTTTCTGATCTTCTAGCTCCATGGCACCGAGGTCATGGGGGTGGTGGTGGGGATGGTGGGGCATGAGGGAGCGGCGTGCAAGGGAGGACTTGAGGCGGAGCTCTTCGATCTTGTTGACGACGTCGATTGGGAGGTGTTTGGCGAGGACTTCCGGCGGGAGGCCGGATTTGGCGACGAGGTGGGAGCATGTAGTCCACAGCTGGTGCATGTCTTGTTTCCTTGATGCCATGAGCACTTTCATCACATCTTCTATGGAAGTTTTCTCCACCATGCTTGCTAATTGCTTCTGCAAAACAAAGTAGCATATCGTCAGTTCATCTTATCATTGCTTCGTTTTTTTCTTGTTTGTTGCTGTACATGTCGTTTCTAAAAATAACTAAAATAAGAGTAGAAGGAAAACGGGGAGAGAACCATATCAGCAACCATATTTAGAAAAAGACAGGCACGACCATGAGAGAGAGAGAGAGAGAGAGAGAGAGAGAGAGAGAGAGAGAGAGAGAATTGAAACTGTACTAAGATAAGAGAAAAATGAAAATTGGGAGAAAATCTTAGCAGCCCTACATTTAGGAAGACAGACCTGTGTGTGTGAGAGGGGGGGCGGGCGGGTGGGGGGGGGAGAGAGAGAGGGAACTCGTAAATGTTGCATGAAATGAAGATCATTTGTGTTAGTTATATGGTAATGAATGAAGATCATATGCAGCGGGAACTACAAGTCTCCAAGTTTTCAGCTTAGAAAATAACAACAATCTTGAGCTAAGAGAAAGCTTTTGATAGAACCAACAACAGCAAGGGAAGAGGATAAAAGGTAAGGAAGTTCTGATGACAAAGTAAGACTTATTTTCCCCAAAATCTCCTTCTATTTCTTCTAAGAGGATAAAAATACTAGTTAGAAATCCATCTGCAAAGTGCATATAAAACGAAGAAAGAAATGGAATATGATACAGAAACTCAAATGAATGATCTAAATACAGCAGACCCATTTCACCCCATTTCACCAGAAGAAGACTAGCAAATCAAATACAAAGGAAAATCAGAAGACAATAGAGAAGCAAAAACAAAAACCCACTTCAAGAAATCTCCAAATGCACTGCTTTTACAACAAAGAAAAATCAAGAAAAACACATAAAACTCAGAAAAAAGATTAAAACCCAAGATACCCATTTCACCAAAAGAATACTAAATTAAACAAAAAGAGCAACCAAACATCAAAATCTCATCACAGATGACCAGAAAGCCACAGCCGGCCACCTGCGTCAGCAATGCCAACTGTTCGACGCCGAACGATCTAGCAGCAGCAAGAGTGTCGAGCGCAAGATCGACAGCCGATGTGCAATGCGTGTGCCAGCAACCTCTCTCTCCACAATTCGGCCTAGGCTCATGCTTCTGCGGCACGATCGAAACCTGCCCACTGTACAAGAACTGCAGCAGCAGCAAGAACACCTCATATCCAACTGAATTCACTGGAATAACCTGCGAATTGCCTGTCCTGGGCGACGAACAAGGTGACGACAACCGGGCCCCAACCGGGTCGAGGCCCGCCGGGGGATCTGGGCTGCAGAAGAACTTGCGGAAGAAGAGCGAGCGGGCGGCAAGGATGCAGCGGTGGGCATGGACTATGCGGCCCTCGACGCTGAAGGTCACGTCTGAGAAGGCCTGGCCGTTGATCAGGAGGTTGAGATAGTCCAGAGAGAGGGACTTGAAGGAGTCTTCCAAGTTCATGGTTTGGGTTTTTAAGATGACAACAACTGAATTGGATTTGTGTTTGTGGGGCGGAGTTGTAAAACAGGATAGTAGTGGTGGATATAAGGGCTTCTGTGTGAAGTTAGGGTTTGTGGGTGAAGAGGGAGGGGAGTGAGATTAGAAGAGGATGGAGTAGTGGAGAGACAGAAAGGCTTCTTCCTCTCATCTTCTTTTTCTTTTCTTTTTTTCTTGGTCTCCTCTTCTTCTCCTTCACACCTTCTGGTCTTTGTTGTGTTAGATTTTTTTTAGGGAGAGAGAGTGAAGAGAGAGCAATTTGGGTGGCTGTGCTGGGCGGCTGTGACATTTAAATAATAGGGTGTCAAAGAAAATGGAAAAAAAGATGTTAGTTTGGAAAGCAGGCTTTGATTATTAGAGAATTACACTTTTGCCTCTTGAGTACTGGCACTGTATCTAATGCTGGAATGTCGGTATTTTCATTTTCATGGATGTGTATTTTGAGTTCTGATGATTCAATATTAAATTGTGTGCGGCTGCTCACTCTTTTAGTGGATACTATTTCATGTCTTCTCCTTATTAATACTTGTTTACTTAAAAGGAAAAGCAGCATATTGGAATCATCTCTTTGGATGCTTGGGTTTTGATGGAAATGAAAAAAAAATTATTTTTGGAAATTAAAGTTTTTTTAAGCTTAAAAATACTATTTTCTTCGTGTTATTTTCGTTTATAGGAAATAACTTGAAATTGGAATCCAAAAGCTCCTAGTCTTTTCCATTTCATTAAAATAAATACATTTTCAAGGAATTTGCTAACTAATTGTAGTGGAAATGACTTATTCTACTTGACTTTTTGCATGAGATTGTAGCTTATCTTGTAGTAATACAAGGGATACATTACATGGAAATCAATCTCCTTGAGGGCTTGTTTGGTTGTTAAGCATTTAAGGATATGTTGATGGGAGAATTTAAAGAATTTCAAATGTTGTCCCCCAAAAAGTAGAATTCCAGAATGCTAATGGCAAAAGTGCACTATAAATTCCAATATTCAGAGAATTTAACTGGGCAAAAGCTATTTTTCAATTGGTCGGCTTAGCAAATCTCCTCCACCTAAACTCAATCAAACAATGAGTTCAAGATTCCTAAATGCAACCCTTGCAATGCTGACAATCCTGTCAAAAATGCTTACAATCAAATAGGCGCTAACTTAGCTGAGACATTTTTTTCTCTTTTTTTTTTTTTTGCCCAATTAATAATTAGATATTCTTGTATGACCCAAGTCGAGTCCATACTTGAATGCCGGTATATGAATGTGGATACATTATATCCTATATACACTCACTTAAGGATTTATATTATACTATAGTAATAGTACTAATACTACTAATTAGTACTGCTACGACAAGAAATGATTATTAGAATAATAATAGAACTATTATTATTAATAATAATATTTTTTTTATTATTATTAGCAATGACAACAACAGTACTTTCAGATAAAAATTTAGGGCTTGTTCATTGAGAGAATCTCTAATAGAAAATTTCTTTGTCAGAAATTATTGATAGGATTTCAATAACCTGTTTGATTGGGTTGAATGGTGAGAATTACCTAAGCTGACCATATAAAGCCACTTTTGACTAGCAAAATTCTCTAAATCTTGACTCTCATAATGCAGCTTCTACCTTGAGCGTTTCCAATTTCTACTTTTAGGGGCACAACATAAGAAATTAACTAAATCGTCTAGACAAGATATCCCTGAATGGTTGCAACCAAAGAAGCCCTAATAGGGTCTATGCCAAGTCCAAATTTTGAACCTAAGGATCTTGTTCAGGAGACACCATGGACCTGAATTGGTCTTGATCGGTTCACAACCTTGACCATGAGTGCATCATGATCTATAATATGATCAATTAGGTGTAGGTTCTTCCACAATCTGTTGGCCAATTTTGCAAAACACAAATAAACTGAATATCTGACCACCCAAGTGCAAAATATCTGACCTCTATCATGTAGTGGCCCGCCTATCGCCATTCGTATCATTTATCAAGATTAATGGTTAAATGTCAAAGATGTTTTGCTAGGTGCACCATATTTCTTCTCTCAGTTATAGTATTCTGTTGAATGGCTGTTTACTCTCAGTGATATGTGGGGGTAGATATGGTCGTATGGAGTGGAGTACAGTTATAATCAGTTGTTGAAGACATGAAATTAGCAGTGGCAGGAGATTCTTGCATAAAGTACACAGAATAAATTCTACCCATTTGGGGTTATATTATGTTTGTGAGATCAAACTTAGGATATGATCTAATGTTCTAAGTATGGTCATTAGACAATGTTGTTTTGCTACAGATGTGGGTAGTCCCATCGCACCATCCATTGGATTAGTATTGGGTGGTTTGGATTTCAACCCATTGAATGTTTGTGTGGTTGACTCATTTCATACCACACAAAAGAAAAGGGCACAGAAATAGTTCAAGAGAATTTATTCAGTGTGGAAGTACCGCAATTAAAGTTTACTTAAGTTTTCTTTCACCACTTTGTGATCAAGTTAGGGTGGTGATGGAAAAGTAGGTCCCTCCTGATGTAACCTCAGCTTAAAAGTGAAAATGGTGAGGCCCACTCTCATAATCCTTCCCATCCACCAACTATAGTGAGGTTAAAACAATAGTAAACATTTGATGGGTATTTCCACTTTGGATCTCTTGAACTTTTAGGTGATTGACAGATCTTTAAGGCCTTCCAACAGAGAACATCTTTTATGGGAAGGGTCAAGTGTACTTTTTGGTTGAGTAAATCTCAGCCACTGAATCTTCATCACCAGACCCTAAATCTTTAATTATGATTATGAGGCAGTCTCCTATGACCAAATCCAGTTGTATCTTACATCTGTAAAAATAGCTTTAGGCTTCCGCATAGGGACAACAATTGAATAATTGAGACACATTTAAGTGAGGATACAATTATCTTTGTGGTCTCTTAGAAGTTAAAGTACTAACTGGGCCAGCACATTGCAACAACTTAACCACAAAAATCCAACATATAAATGTAGAGCATATTCAACAACATTACAAAGGGCAAAGACTCCTTTTTGAAGATTTTTGGTCTTTGGTTTGTATTTAAGGTTTCATCAAAGAGAAGAAATTTCGATTGTTCTTGGTATTCTTTTCCCTTGATTATTCACTGTTAACCCCTTCTACAAAACTCCCTACCCTGCGGATCTATATAGGAACTAAATAAAATTAATTGGTAAAGTAGGTCCGAGGCATTCTCAACAATTTGATGCTTATGATGGCACAATTATTAGCAAAACAAGCTTCCAATCCCAATCCTCAACAACATTTGCATGAAAGTCCTCCTGCGCTTTCTAAAATGGAGCACTCACGATATGTTTATTGCGACCACCCCACAAATAAAAAAAAGGCTCTATTGATTAACTATTTGCAATGATCTGGTTAAAGGGATATTGCTATTCATCCAATCTAAAGGCAACATGGACATCCATTTAAATTCTTTAAAGCAGATAGTGAGAATTATCAGAAGAATGCGACTGTTTTGTACATCGTTCTTACATGGGACATGTTCATTTATCAAGAAAAGACTTGCAAGAACTAATTTAAAGATCATCCACTAAGCTTTGGACGCCAATTTAGCTGATAAGGGATATCAAACACTAAGTAGCTAGAAAGGGGCAATGGGGCTATGTTGAAAAATCAATCAAGCCAGGATTAGGATGAGAGGTCTTAGCCAATAGTGTATTAAGAAAGAACAAAGTACGAAAAAGACCTAATATTTGGTGGGGCTAGCGACCATTTGGTCATGTAATGTGCCCTCAATTCCAATTGGCGGGGCTCACATTAAAAATACAAATAACTCAAAATAAGTGGCAAAACAAGAGACACCAAGCCCCGGAAACCAAGAAGATTTTACGAACGTACACATATTCCAAATTTTTTATTTTTTTTCCACATATTGGCCCCCCCAAGGCAAAATTCCAAGTTCTGCCTCTACTTGAGATCACTTTTGTGGCTAGCTAGTTTTATCATCCTGTGAAATCCTACTTGATTAAAGTGTATTTATATTAAAATGTCTGCAACTAAAACACATGATTGAAAAATTAGATGAGAAGAAAGGGTCATATCAGTTTTTAACCATCTAATGCCTTCTCATCCTCCGCTTGTCACTCACTCCCTGGGATTTTGAATCAAGGAGAAGGTGGTGTACTTGGAGGTGAGTTGTTTTTACCTCCAGTAGATGCCCCATAAATAAAAGGCTAAAAAGCCACTCTCCTTCAGAGAAACTGAATTCACACTGCAGCTTCTTTGGTAGCCATGGGGGACAGGGTTTCAACTTTCAAGCCATGGGGAGTCACGCCGACAGCAGTGTGCATGCACGAACCACTCTCGCACGTGGACGTCCTACACGCACGTGTGGAAAGGTGCTGTTCCCTCCCCACAACAGAGAGAGATCCCATCGATTGACCCATCACTGACTGTCTTATGATTTGAACCACATCGACATGACCTTTGACTAGTCATTCCCATCTCTCTCCTCTCTCCTTTTCTTTCACTCTCTCTTTCTTTCTCTACAGTCTACCCCTTCCTGTATTTTTCTTTTTACAATTGTACATTTCCTCCACCGTACATCGTATGACATACAGTACCAGCTCCAGATGAAGACACTTTTTTTTCTACACATTTTTTATTGGTCGTTGGAACTTTTCCAGGCGGTATTAAGACTTGGGTTGGGTCCATGCTTTACTAGGACATTATATGGGGTATCTCCATATAATGAGAGGGTGTTTCTTGTGACCTGCTTGAATTTTCAAGAGATGGGCCTGACTAGTTGAGTTCTACCCCATGAACTCAGAATTTAAGTCAAAAGCTCATAGGATCCCGACTCTGTTTCGTATATCCAGTGGACCCGAATGCAGACACAGCATAGACCTCAATTTTGTGGAAATGACCAATGTTACTAGTTCAATTATTCCCTAACATGTTGGCATGTAGGCTGCTGAGGCCATACACGTGGTTAAAAAAACTCATCCGCTTTGTAGACTTAGTCAACATAAACATCTTTATTTGTCCTTTGAGTTTCTCCTATCATGCATGCGAACAACCATTTTCATCGCCAAGCAATGATAAAAACCAGCTGTTACAGAATCCTTATGGGAGTTATTTTTCAAAGGTGTAAGATTGGTTTTTTCTTCAATCGCTAGCCTCATGGCAATACTCTCTGATCATGATCATATTTGGGAGTTTCTACTAGTGGTATCGGAGCTTTGGTTCTTTGTAGCACTTGGTCATCTAGCACTAGCTCCTCTCATGCTCGCAAAATCTTTAATTCAAAGAATTTGATATGATCAAGATATGGACCTCAAATTTATGAGTGTAAAAGATATAGTTTAGTGCAATGGTGTAAACAGTCTTATTCAATCAAAGTTGAATTGAATGAGAAGGCATTTTAAGGGAGATGGTGGATGCAATTAATGGAAAGGGAAGACCAGTCTATCTTATCTTGTATCTTTGACATTAAGGATTTAGTGCTCATTTTGATTCTGTTAAGTTTTGTTATATTCCTAGAAATCTTAATTTGGTTTCTCATAAGGCTGCTAAGTTTGGCATGTCTTGCAAAGAAAGTATTGTGCGCTCTAATCATTTCCCGTGTTGGTTGTTGGGGAATTCTATGGTTTGTAATTTGGATGGTCTTTCTCCTCTTTGTGGCTTTAATGAAATCTCATTTCTACTAAAAGAAAAGGGAAGAGTAGAGAGTGAGCTCTATTCTTGTTGAATTATAACAGCTATAGATGTCCAAGGTGAACTTAGCTGGAGATGTCCAAGGAAGAAAAAGTGCCGCTACAATCTTCTTTCACGGCATCTCAGCCTTACGGTTTCTTTGTAATGACTCAAAGCATAACTCTAGGAAGCCTTCTTTTGAAAGAGCCAAAGATATCCTCATAGACCGTCTAAAAGGGATGGCCATCTCTATCAAAGAGTTGCATTCTCACCCCATCTTGGTAGCTTTTGGAATTTTTTCTTAGTGCCTCTTGGCTCTATAAGTTTGTTTCTTTTTTGGTTTTGTGCTTGGTTTCTTCTCTCTTTTTTTATGTTTTAGTTTCATCTTTCTCCTTTTCTTTTGGCTTTCCCTGTTAAGGGGCCTGTAATCTGCTCTGTGTTTCTTTTGCTGGGGGCATTCCCCTTCCCAATATACCAATTTACCATTAAGCAAAAAAAAATATATATATATATATATATATAACAGCTATAGATCTAAGAAGCAAAAAAGATATGTAATGAGGTAAAGTTAGGGTGATTATATCCAATGCTCAGTATGACCCTAACTAGGACCAAAGTTGGGCCAACGCTTTTACTGAGGGTTCTAAATTGACTACAAGTGGGCCCTATAGGTATGTTGTATGTTTTCATAGTACTTTCTTTTTAGAACCGTTTGTGTATTCTCTCGCATGAGGTTCGTATCATTTAATTTGAGGGTTGTTAGACGGTTAGACCAGGGATACTCCAAGCCCTATCCTCCACATATGCAGGCCCGGCTGCCTGATGCAGGCCAACATATCCTTGTGAGCTAGGATTGGGCGTGAGGCCAAAAAAGATGAAATCAGTTTACAGCCTTTTCAATACCGCCATTGAGCACCTATTGTCAACCCGATGTTAACTCTCCTTCTTTATCCAAATTTGAATTCATTAATGCAATGCAACAAGCAACATAGCAGTAGTTGAAAATCTCACTTTACTGTAATATGTTCTTGTAGCCGCAGGCGAGGAAATCATCTACTATTCGAGATAAGGGCTATACTGATAAATTTCATCTTTTAACTCCTCAATTTATCTTTGGTGGATGATCTTCAGGGGGTCAATATGGGTGAGAAGAACTCATAGAGTATCTTTAATATGGCCCACAAATTCAATGTTATAGCCTTTTTTTTTCCTTCCTCATAAAAGCATCTACATAACATGCCACTTTTACTAGGATAGCAAGCTTTCAAAAAAGAGTTCACGTGAGCTAATGACAATCTTACATGCCTAGGCATAAGATTTACTAGAGGTTTCGTGCATGTGCACTTCTAGGAAATAATTGTATCTAGTGTTTACTACCTTCTAGGTTACCATATCAAACGATCTACATTTTCTTGACTCGAAACTCAAATCAACAGTAGATTGAATTCTTGATCCTCATAAATTGTGATCCTTAGAATCAAATCTAGGTCTACCGTATCAAGGGCTTGAAAATATAAGATCTAAAACCCATTCATCCAACAGGGCTCGAGGTTGCAATTCATGAATCTTACATGTGAATTCAGCTCGAGCTGAACCTGAAGGTTTTGGGTTCGAGTTGATGCGTATAGTCTTCTGGGTTTAAGAAAACCCAATTGAACAAAATAGTATCAAATTTGGATTCAATTATTTGGCTCGATAGGTCACATGATCCAACCAGTTGAATCCGACCCCAAAATATATGGCTCTTTAAAAAAATACTATCATGTCAACAAACAACAATAACGACAACATTTTGCATTTCTCCCCAAGTGGTTGGGGGCCATGTCAGTTGACTTGTTAGTGGTCCTCTCTTACTGTGGTCTTGGATTTTTCAGCCCTCAAATGAAATCAATTTATACAATAGACTAAACCTATATACTGGATAGAAACATGAGAGATCTGAGTTATACTCATCCTTTTTTTCCTTCACGTATCTGGGAAGGTATTGCAGGGACCCCTCCTAATCTACTGTTCACTTCATTTGGGCTGATGACCAGGACAGATTAATTACACACCTTGTTTCGGTGTGTTGCTTTGCAATGACAAAGACATATACATGAAAATCAACATACCCCTATAAAATAAGACTATAGTAGCTATAGCTATAAATAATGAGAATCTAGGTTAATTATATAGCTTCACGAGACTTCGTCTGGGTGATATAGTTACTGAGGAGACAATGGACCAATTGATTACAAAACTTAGCAATTAATTATTCAGCTCTTTGTTCAAGACTGTCCAAAACCTTGATTGAGACTAATGATTGGGTTTCAAAAGAGTCTGCTTTTTCCAGCAGTGCCCCCTTTCAGCCAATCCACTTTTCCTTGACAATTAGCCAGACATCTCTTGTCCAAGTTAGTTACAACGAGCAACTGCGTACCTTTTGATCATGGGGACCAGTGGTCTAAACGTGGGCCTTGATAACCCAGTAATCAAATGGACAGATGACAAGTGCCCTGCAAGTGTAAACCATTTATTGGACCTTTTTATAACCATGCATCCATATGATAGTAGCCATAAAACATATTGAATACTTGGGATTTATGGCGAATAGGACGCGCTTGACGCAGGCCCGGAGCGAGCCGCACTGCACTCGCGAAGGTGGACCTCTGCTCATATATGAAACATAACCATGGTTGAGACTTAGGCACTTGTGTGAGAATGGAAGGAATTCCCAACTATATCTTCATTCTAAAAATATAACTTCTAAGTTCAGGGTGGAGGGAAAAAATGTGGCTTTTGGGGTGCACTTGAAAAAATAAAACTCTTGGGGTGCCAATATGCAGATTTTGAGAAGTATACTATATTAAGTTGAAAGTGTTTTTTAGTTGATTTGGACTGTCGGCTACAATTTTGATGGTAATTAAGTTATTCTTCTCTCTTTCATTATCTCTCATAACTACCCATTTCTTATCCCATGCAACACCTATTTTAACTCATATAACAATCCACGTCTATTCCCCACTTTCCTCTTTTGATTGTGGTAAAATCCTTTTTTGCTCACATCTTCTATTCTATTTTTGCATATCATCCCATTTTGTTCTAGCACACCTCTCATATTCTCTTTCTACTCTACCTATTATCAATTTTGAAAATTGGTACGGTCATATATTTTCTTTTTTATTTTATTTCTAAAAATTTACTATTATGCATTATATTTAAACTGCCATTCTTATTTTTCAATTGTATGAATATTTGATTTGCATTGCATTGACATACTTGTGCTTAGCACGGGTTACTGTGCTAGTTTTCTATTAAAATAAAGTGGGATATTGAGAAAAAACCCTCATATTTAAGTTTATGAGGTGACCGGCAAGCAGTCATAAATCGTTTCTGACCGCTTTGAGCCTTTTTATGATTGAAAGAAAATTAGTTTTAAATCCTAACTATTCAATATTGATTGAACAAATAGGCCCTTAAAGTTGGTAGAGTTGTGTTTGAGAAAGAGTAGGAAAGAACAATGAAACACAAAATTTCATAGTCTTGGTATAAAATGTAATATTCATAGCAAGGTAGAATCAGTTTGTCCTCCTCTTGTATCATTTACTTAAACCTGTGAAGAAAAACATTCAAGAATTAATAAACCTAAAGAAAAGGGGAACTCATTTCTCGTCCTTTTGCCGAAGATCAAGATAGGTTTAAACAAAAATTTCTTCCCTATTTTCCCAAATAATGAAACTTTTTTCTTTCTGAATTATGAATAATAGATGATTAAGTGATCTCGGAGAAGGGAGTTTAAGTGATCTCGGAGAAGGGAGGAGACATTAGTGCTTGGATCATCCAGGACTTAAGCATGTCAGGAGAGGAGAGTAGAATGTAGGGGAATTATCTGGATGGAAAGTGGTTGAAGTAATTTTAAAATTTTATATTATTTAGAAGCAGATGATGTTTACTTTTAAGAGTTTTCTCCTTCTTATAGTTTACATTAGCTAAGTTATAATATAATTTTTTTTTTTTTTTTTTTTTTTTTTTTTTTTTTTTTTTTTTTTTTTGTAAAAGTAGTTTCATTAGATGTTTTCAGCTCCATCAACTAAAACTAAAAAATGAACAAGTCACTCGGCAAAGTTTCTAATTTGACCATCCATTCATTACTTTAGATTGGATACCTGTAAAACTTTACTAAATGCCATAGTTGTTCTCCAAAATTTTCGAAATCCATTAATTTAAACGTTTCCACCTTTCTATGGATGTAAACCATTTCTTTGGATGCTTAATGAGTTCTTTTCGACTCTATTAGTTATGACAAAGTATGCGTGCCTAGCATATGTGGAAAAATATATCTTTACATTTCGTGGGCCCATGCAGAGTGTGCATCCTCAAAAGATGTCCCCCACCAAGTTTACATATGCAAAGATTTCACCATATAAAAAATACGTGGGCCATTATAAAGTAATTTGGAATCCTCGATTTAAGACTCATAAACTGTGGGTAGATGATTTGGGCTAAAAAACTGGTAGGTTGTCTAAATTTTTCCACCAGCTTGGAAGTTCTATAGAATTTAAATTTATCTCTAAAATTGCACAAAACTTGAAATGAGTACAGTAAGTTTCATGCTAACTAAAATTGCAAAACATTGAGATCTCAACAGAGATGAACCATTGAGATGAGAATGATAGTCCTGCTCTTCAGTTAATTACCATAAACTGGCAATAGCATTCAAACATTATAAGCATTTAGAGGCCCCTTGGACTTCCTCTCTCACTCAAATGGGTTTTGTTCTTTCTATGAAGGGAAGTTGGAAACCAGGGCAGATAAGGTCATTTCTTAAGAATCTGTTGGACTTCTTTTTATGCTTTCAATTGAGAACCATCATGACTTTATTAGACAAATATCTACCTTTCTTTTGATATGGGTATTTTAATGTGGCAGTTATTGAAAATCCCCAGGAATTTTGCATTAGCTTTTATTTGAAGTGAAATATTAGTGGTTTGCCTAGAAGCTCTCGTCCACAAAATTTCCTTATAAGGGAAGTGGGGTGAATCATTTTGGGGTTTGTGGAGGGAAAAGGTCAAAATGGCACCATTGGTTTCCATATGTGGTGGTGGAATCGAGTCAGCTCAAGACCTTCCCCCCATTCATTAGGGAATCATCATGCTACCCACCAAGGTTAGGTTTGAATTTTTATTTCCTTTATATTGGACTTAAGGTCAAGCCATTTGACATGAAAGAAGATTGGGGCACTAGGTGACAAAACATGGGTTTGACAACTCTTGGGTGCCCTGCAGATGCCAACAGCCAAACGGCCAAAACCTAGGTTTAAATTTTTCTAACTGTTCCTAGTAGAGAAACGCTTGTTTTATGTCACATGTGACGTTCGGAGATGTGTGACAAAATATAGGATAACCTATGTGCAAAGGGGCCGGATGGTTTGTGCAAAGGTTCCAAGGTGGAGTGGAAGCATATATTATTTTATAGGCAAGGTGTGATACCCATTTCACAATACATGACATTAATATAAAAAAAGAGACCAATTTAAAAAAAAAAAAATTGGGTTATGAACCGGTCACAACTTTAAAGTTGTAAATCTGTTTTCAAAGGGAAATGCTCATGTACGTAACACTCTCACCAAATTTGTGATAGATGGGTGGGGACCATCACATTAATATCCACTCTCACCAACTTAAATGCAAAGATCCCAAATATTTATGTGATGGCCCCCACTCATCTCTCACCAACTTGGTGAGAGTATCTCTCACATGAGCATTTTCTGTTTTCAAAAACTTATTTTTTATTTTTTTTCCCAAATGGGCCCTTCAAGAAAATTACACAGTGATCATTGCTAGGATTAGAAGATAATAGTGTCAATCAGGGTGTGTATGAAATTATCAAGTATCTATGGGCAAGACCACCTATTTATATATGTGTGTATTCACCTATCAAACAGTTAGATTTGAGGGCTTTTAGATGGATGGTTAAAATTATCTTATTTTATCCCCCACTTTGATTCATGCTAATGACTTGGATCATAATTTTTATTAATAATTGATGGGCACCAATAAGGTGGGTCTCACATATCTAATCAGCAACTTTAAAAGTTATGGTAGGTACAGTGCTGAATTTTCTTCCATCCATTGATACAAGTTCATGCGCATTAATACAAGTGGAGCTCTACTTCCCACACTGATGCAGACGATTATGTTGATACTGAGGGACCGTTTGTTTGCACAGATTATATAGGATTTGCAACAAGGGAATTGATGCCCTAAGTGGTTTAAACTGAAGATCAAGGGTGAAATTTTAAAAAGAGCATCATATCAAATAACATTCCCTTTTTTTAATATAGACAGAATCAAAGCTGAGAAATAAACATCAAGCTATTACCTTAGTAATATAAATCTTAGGAAAGTCAATGTCCTATCTACCTAAGATGATGTAGGGAGATATTTCAAGATGGGCCATGTATTGTTTCATACCATATATGATATTTCACTTTTATTTGTAATATCCATGTTTCTGGCTTGTCAATAATATATCCTTGCTATATCTGAGTATGATAGCCATCTACATCACTACTTTATATCTTTCACCATTCACTTCATATATTTAATTCCTCCTCTCTTTGATAGTGTTAAAGATGAAGCTCATTTAGTCATTTAGTCATAAATTTATATAGATTCAATTCATATATGTATTCTATGCAAACAGGCCCTTTTAGTGCTTTTTCACACAATGAAGTATTGTAGAAGATGCCCAAGAAACAAAACTCAACACTGATCCGTTCGAGCAAACTCAATCGAAGATTGGCTCAGTCCGGCAAACTCAATCAAGGACGTTGCATCTCGGTTTGTCAATATTTGATTGAGATTGCTGTCAATCCTTGATTGAGTTTGCCGGACTGAGCCAATCTTCGATTGAGTTTGCTCGACCGGATCAGTGTTAAGTTTTGTTTCTTGGGCATCTTCTTCAATATGAAGTAGATTATGATGAGGGTCAAATATGAAAAATAAAACCATGAACACGAAAACCACAAGGTGCACACAGGGTTGGTGAAATGGCATGAGCCAGTGTGCCACACACGGCCAGGTATTTTCCTGGGCTACATGATTGCATGGCTTCTTACCCTGTCTCTGAGTGTATGCCAACTCACCTGTTATGCTGGATAGGACAATGGATGGTCCCGTGGAGACTACCAGGACACACTAATTCTAGAAACTGCTATCGTGCGCCTCGATGGGATGGTGCACCGGCTGGCTAATGGGGTCAAACACAAAAGTTCCCCACATCAGTGAGTGAATCCACAAAATGGGGTACGTGGACCATTCACTTAGATTGCCCACAATCTCCAAAAATTTCAAATGTCCCATCCGCATGGATTGACTTGCTGTCACATGAAACTTCACACAATTTCACTCACATGGTGAAACTATTATCCAAACACACCACACCACACCCCCCCACCCCACCCCACCCCACCCCACCCCAAAATATCTCCCTCCATGTACATATTTCTCTATATGTATAGTACTTTGATACAAGAGGAATACTATAAAACTTTCCCTGGTTTGCTTTTTACAAGTATGCCCCTACTCTGCTAGGGCCGACGTTGGTGCATGTTTTTTCTACTTGACACTTTGGTGCTTCTATTGACATGGCCAAATTAAGGATAAGAATGGTACCCTTCATCTACAACTATATTTGGTGCATCTATTCTGATTTTAACCATTGATTTTGAAGGTATTGATGTTGAACATTATTGTAAGCATATTTTTGTCATTTTGATTCAAAATAATGATGTAAAATGGACAAATAAGTGTCTTACAAATAACTAAGATGGGTGCGTGTGAAAGGTTTTGGATTGATCATGGTGCACCTAATGCACCAATTATATAATCCTATTTAGATATGCTGTTAGACGATATTAAATGTTAATCCAATCCTTCAACTCTTCCTATGCCACAACAATGAGAGGTGGGCTTCATGTGGCTGGATATGAACTCCAAAGGTGGGGTTGCAAATGGGCATCTTACTAATGTATATAGGTGGTAAGGGCCTACGTAGCTTGAGTCATGCATATTGATATTTGAGAGCATATTTAGCTTTAATCCTACAGTATTTGGTTGCCCACTTGTATTTTTAAAAGAAATTGATTTTGAGGCACTTTATCTAACTATACTAATGCACTCAACATCTTATTTTAGACTCGGATTAGGAGCTGAAGGTGTTTTCTCAGCACATAGGCTCCCTGTTTGATCCGGATCTAATTATGAAGATGAATCTTGGTCCGAACCCACTGTATTTCTACCCCCAAATCCAACCCTCGTGCATCCCTACTCAAAGGTCCTATTTCACTTAAACAACCAATAATATAGCTACAACCTACCATTAGTTAGGGACGCTCATGGGTTGGGCCATCTTGATTTGGACCTAAGCCCAAGCCGAATTGGTTGAATTGGGGTTCCACTTTTTCGCACATAGACTATACCTGGCCGGGGTTTTGAATTGGCCACACATAGGCCTATACATAGTTAAAGGCCCTAACTGATATATCCAACATATTTAACACAAAGGGGTTTATGTATTTTGCAAATGGTTTGGGCCTGAGGCTGATAAGCCTAAAACTATGCCCATTAACTAAATGGCTCGGGCATGCACATGCTTCAGCCCATGCCAAGATGAAACTGAACACCCTATCATTATTCACTAATCACAACATTGAAAAAACCCATTTCCCTGGCAAATGGATTCAAATCCGAATGTTTTTCAGGCTATAGAAAGGCTCTAATGAGAGGCTAAAACATAGACGAAATCATCATTAGCATGTGATGATCTCCATTGGTGACAATTAGAAGCCTCAAGGCATGTTTCGATGCGATAATCAAATTAAAAAAAGGTCATATACACACTTGTAGTGAGTAACATAACTCACCAAATTTATGATTAGGCACTACTAACTCAAAAGTAGGGTCTCAAAGGACTACATATATAAACAAATCAATTGAATATTCTAATTCAAAGTCATGAAATGAACAATCAGCAGAATTTCAATTTTTTTTTTTCAGCCTATTCTACAATTTCAAATTAAGTAGGTGATATTGTTCAATTGATCCGATTGTATTTTAGTTAGTTGATCCTCGTATCCATGTTATTATATCAACCTGCAAGAGGGCCTCACAAATTATGTCAATTGTACTGTTATTTATTTTATTTTATTTTTTTGGTAAAAAGCAATTTCATTAGAGAGGAAAGAAAATAAAATAAAACTAAGAAGAGCTTCTCAAAGTACACAGGATATCTATCCCTTGTTAGTCCCATACAAATCCCTCATCTATCAGTTCTTGGCAGGTTCATGAACAAATTGATTAAGCCTTCTAGAAACATAAAAAAATGAAAATGTCTTCAAACTTGGACCTCAACTCAGCAAAATAGGTTGGATATCCAAATCCATCAACCCGTTGATGGCTCTAATCACTTCGAGGGTATCCGACAAAAATGTATCTTGCAAAATCCTTATGACCTAGCCTCCTTCATTGAAACTGACAGCTCTTGCCTCAGCTTCTTTTAAAGAGAAAACCTTGAATCCCTTGATTGATCATGTATGTTGAATCCATTGAGTGATCATGCATGAACCTAAAAACCCCCTAACCAAATAAGAAAGCCAAAGCCTACAAAGCTCTTGTCAATTGTACTGCTATTAAAAGCAACATAAAGCTTCTTGGCATCTAATCCATTGCAAAGGTGGAGATAAGTACCCAAGGGGCAGAGGTGCCCACACGGCAGAGCAGCGCATTCTTCGCGGAGCACATGCTGCTGTACAGAAATGACGTCTTCCCTTCCCTTTAAGGCCAAAAGCTTCTGTTGATTGCCCAAACATGAAATGCATGAAATAAACACAAATTAGCTTAAACAAACTAATTAATCATAAGTTTTGTGGCCTCCCTTTTGTGGGTTTTTTTTTTTTTTTTGGCTGTGGATGTTCCTGCATAGCATCTTCGTTTTTCGGTGCCGAAAATTTAGGGGAGTCCTCCATGGGACATGTTTTTCTGATGGACCAATCAAAATATAGGCGTGTAAAAATTTTGCCCCTTTCAAGTTCTCCAAGTCATTGTCATCATTATAGCTTTATCGCATCGATTAAATGCACTCTAAACATGACTAGTGCTTCTAAAACATGAAGGTGATCTCTCTCTCTCTCTCCCCCTCCCTCCCTCTCTCCCTCCCTCAATCACTCACTTGCACGTGCACACACAAGTCAACATTTCACTTCTTTCTTTGTTCATGAATTTTTCCTCTTATCAGTGGGGATGCAGGAAATTTTCCTTTGGAAGCAACTATATGTATAAAATGGACCCCTAAGGGGTCCCAATGCTCAAAATTTCCTATGAGAACAAGGGGTTGCCTAGATCATTGGTACATTGTTTCTCAGTTCTCAGTTCTCACCCTACTTTGGAGGGATGGACCCCAGGCTTCCTACGGTGAGCAGGCTATCTGCTAAGGGGTCCCAGCCCACTTGACTGGGTATCAAGAAAAAAAATCTGAGGGCATGAGCAGGGGCCAGGGATTGCCCATCCTCTGCACGATCCCCAGGGTTTACCCCTTGCCTCTTATTTTCAAAATAGCAATTATATTTGTTACACTAGCATCAACTCAGGACAGGAGTAGATATATTCAAAATGTTTATCATATCTTTGTAAGGAAAAAAGGATGGATCAACATAATTCTCAAAATACTACGAAACTAAGTAAAATGTCAAAAAAACATGAGAATCTCATGATAGTTTCATATGATTTTTGTCAAATTTTACCCACCGGTTTTTCAAAGTATGTGCATATTTGGTTCTGAATATAACCATCCTATCATATCAGATGCTCAATCAAGTTTTGTTTAGATAAACACTTAATCAACCCAAAGTTAGACCCAATGCAATTGAAAGAGACTACAATTTAGCGTCACATTTTTCTGTGTAGATTCACAATCAAAATTTTTTTTAGACTGTGTGCCACTAGTCCCCATCTGTCACCCTTCCATGTTGGTCAAGAATCACATCCATAGATTCCCAAATTTCCCAACCATCATGAGCAAATAAAGGTTAAGATCATTTGGCATGGAACAAACTTGTGTATATCAAGCAAGGTTTAAAATATCGGCCTTTTTTATTTGAAACAGGTCATTCAACATGATACTCAATTCACAAGTGTATCAGTAAATACATTGATAAGTATGAATGATACAAAAAATAATACAGGCTAATTATTTAACGCTTTTAGTTGAATGAAATCACAGGTAAATATATAATAGCCGGATGTAGATAAGTCAAAATTTTCCCAATCAATACAAATCCAGGGTTCGGAACCCTTATTAAGCTTGACCAAGAACCTAATTCCAACCTTTTGTCAGACTTGGGTCTTCATTAGGCTCGTGCCTTTATTTGGAGAGCTCCAGCCCATTGACAGTCCACTAATGATAGATTAAAAGTTGTAGAGTGTTATTGCTTGTTTAAGATAAGTACTTGAGTTAGTTAAACTAAATTATATCAACTTCTTGTTAGTGTTACAACTTGCTATTGGTCATGAAGCTATTGACTCCAAGAGAGTATGAAAGGGTGCAGCTTTTGTGTGAAGTGAAAAGAGGGTGTGAGAAGACATTGACTAGAGTGCATGGTTCTAGGAGACACCCTGGAGCAAGTGCAAAAGAAGGATCCTTGCAGACCCACTTTCCTGCCCCTTTGACCTCCCCTAGTTGAGCCAAACCTGCCGTCATGATATTGGGTTGGAAATTCAATTGAGTGGAAAGATATTGTGGCTATCTCTTTAGCTTTCCAAATTCCAATAATAACACGCTTATCTGGCCACCCATCTTCTCACTATATGCAGATGAAATGCCTTAAAGTTTTATTATTATTGTCATTCTTTGGTTGTGTGACTTCTACTCTTTTTACTTGGTTGAAAAATGAAACTTTGGGTGATGTGATTGGAAGGGAGGTTCATGAGCATACAAACATCCTACAAGCATCTACAGGTGGGCCCAATTTGTACAGAATAAAATGGGTCTTCTGCTTTATTTTTAGCCAATTTGAACCCCTCAAGTTCATTGAATTCTCCACTCTTTAAGCACACTTACGGTCAAGCCTTAGACACAACAATTAAATCGACCACCCTTCATGTCCACCTAAATTCAGCACTTTTTTGGTAAGACTAAATTCAGAGCTTGAAAAATCAAAACAGAAGGTTAAATCAGTCCTCAAGAATTTCTATAGGAATGATTAAAGACAATATATTAAACCACCAAGTTGACTGCAGAAAAAGCTAAAGCACCAATTGGCAAAAAGATAGATGACTTGCAATATATTGTTTCAATCACTTTCTGGGACTTTGAATGGACCTGATCACTATCTTGTCCAATAGGACTTTATTTGTTCTACTTTTAGGATTTGGTTTGAGAATTTTCCTTCTTAGCGAATTGAGCTAATCTAATTTGTTTTGTCCTCTTCGTTTTGGCTGTTTAATGATATTGAGTCCTCCTTACCAAAAAGAAAACAAGTTGTAGAAGGAAATAATTATTTATATACCTGTTCTCTTAATTAAGGGCGGTCCAACGGCCCAATTTGCGCAGGAGTCAGATTGGCCCATGTCAAAGACCAATCTGGGTCTCAGCGCATACATATTGTCTGGGTTTGATACAGGCCCAGAAACAAAATCTGAACCCTCCTATTATGTCGCAGTCGGCCCAAATCCATCTGAAAAAGGCTCAATAGTGATAATGACTCAAGTTAGATAAGAGTTAGACACTAGTACACAGGTCCATTCTGCTGGGCCCATGGACCAGTCAGTGACAAAGTTTGTTGTTTAAAATTGCAACATGAGAGTAATAGTTCCTGTTCAGGGAACACTGTTGGGTGATATACACATTGGTTCAATGGCTGCAGCCATATACGGGGGGATGTCCCCAAATCCTGAAACTTTTGAGATTCTTATCCTTCATTTAACGTTGTCCCATTCAGGGCTGTACCTTGGCCACACCAGCCTGGCCCGGTCCGAGTCATACACACCTTGGTCTGGATTTGAGGTGAATTTTTATGCCCAGTGCGGCACGGACAAATGAATAAATACAGTGAGCTGTGAGCCTGTGACAATGTTTACCTTGTGGCCCAATAGAGGGTCCTTTTCTAGGCTGATGTTTTACAAAATTGATAGGCCTCTGTAACTGGATCTCAGCCTCTGTAACTAGACCACAATTAAATTTACTTGGTGCACATATGTTGTACGATTCTGCATGTGCTTGGGAGATTAATCCTATCGGGTTAAATACCACGGGGATGCACTTGTAGAAAAAAAAAAATTGAAATCAATGTCTTTGGTTACAACTAACTATGCTCAATGACATTAAACTTTTTTCCATCAAACTTTTGTTTTTTTAATCTGATACAATCTTTAATATGAGCAAGCGTTTAGCTAAATTAAATAATTAGAGGTCAACAAATGTTATAAGTTAAAAAGCAGAAGCTTTTCTTTATTGCTTTATTTGCCATCAACATGTAAAGTATTTGCCATCAACATTGGTCCATTAGGACTCAACCCCAGCGCCTGTCCCATAACATTAATCAGGGCAATAATCTCCTAACAGCTGACTGCATATAATTTATATGCACTCCAGTTCATGGCCCCCACTTAGATGTCTTATTATTAGCGAGGGTGTGGGTCCATATGGATATGGGTCAACAAAAATATCAGCCCCTTTAGGCCATCCTAGGCCTTGATTTAATGACCTCAATGTTTAGTAGTCTTTTAATCATAAGATTCTTTAAGATTCAACCCAATAGTAGATAAAGGCTTGAACAAATAATGAAATTAGGAACGGTGCCTATTAACATTTATTTTTATTTTTTGCCTTCCCACTACTGAGGATGCAGCACTATATTCCGTGTTGCATCGATATGAAAAAGAAGCTTAAGGGCACATTTGTGTAAGAGCTTTTATGTAGAAATGACACAACAAAGTGTGATATTTACAACATAAAAGTCTCACCATTTGGTGCGAATGCTTTTCGCAAGGGAAAACAGTAAAAAAGCAGTGTGATTTTTCACATATCCGTTGAGGAGTAGAGGAAAAAAACTCACAAAAAATAAGGACTTATATCTCCATAGAAGTTATATAAATATGCCCTAAAGGAGGAAATCGATAGATATTTTTTCTATGTTGTAGTGGGGAAGGAAATCGATAGTTATCTAAACAACACCACTTCCCTTTTACTCCTCCATATTCACCCATTCACATTGTCTCATACTATCCAAATAAGAACTTTACCACATTCGTACCTTTTACCTTTATTTTTTTCCAATGAAGGTAGTTGGGACCCAAGAGAGAGCTCGAATACATGAGAAGACACCCCAATAATGTGTGAAACGAGCTTACACACGTAGAAAAACAAGCCCACCAAATATGAACAGAGCACATAGACACAGAAAGAGGTGGCGTATTTAGCGTTTGAACCTTTGGTAACTAAGTGAGAATTGTCGCTATGTGGTAAGGAGTCGTTCTCATATATATCTCTAAGGGAATGTGGTAAGCCTTCGGTTACCCACAGTGCTCCAAAATAAGAATATGAATTTTAGACAATACCTCAAAACAGGTGTCCACATCTCAATCCACCCCCAAGTCTCCTCTCCCTCTACTCTCCCCTCTCTCCACTATCCTCTCTCTAAAGTAACTGCCCCATAACTTCCTAAAAAAAAAAAAAACCTTCCCACTATCATCTTGTGGAGTTCCATTCTTGAATATTTAGACTTGAACATGAAGTGGACTTGAACATTGTTTCCACTATCATTTCGTGGAGTTCCATCATTTCTTGGATGGGTTCTGTGTGGCTGTTTAGACTTGAACATGAAGTGAGAATAAAAAAAACAAGAGAGAGAAAGAAAGACTTCAAGGTTGGAATTAGATTAGATTGGTATTGTAATTATGCCGCCACCCTTTGATGGCTTGATCTGATGATGCTTCTGATACTGCCATGATGTGTACGGCATTGATTCAAAGGCTTAATTTGATTAGTTGAGCCTACACTATTTGAATTTTGAACTCAACAGTGGGTCCCATCCGGCCCACCATCTGAATGTGCCGTGAGTATTATTGAAGTGTTTTAATTGTATTTAATCATGTTGTGAGACCCACTGGATAGACTGATCGTAGATCCGGTCCAATCAAAGGGCTAGACCTGCCTAGGCAACATTGATGAGGGGACTGATATTGGGTCTTGACAAGTGGGGCCCATTATCCTAGCACCTCGAATGCGTAGGCGAGAATCCCATCGTTTCTGGGAAGGGTTCTGTGTGAGTGTTTAAACTTGAATATGAATTGGAATAAAAAAATCAAAGAGAGAAAAAAAGACTTTAAGGTTGCAATTAGATTAGATTGGTATTGTAATTTATGCCGCCCCCCTCTAATGGCTTTATCTGATGATGCTTCTGATATTGCCATGATGTATACGACATTGATTTAAAGTTTGAATTTGATTAGTGGAGCCTACTCTATTTGAATTTTGAACTGAATATTGAGAGGATATATAACTAAAACGGATTTCATATCCATCAGTCTAAGATAAGACTTGAAGAAAAGTGGTACACAGTTTCACAACTAAGATTTTGTAAATTGTGTAGTAGTGTAGACAGATTGATTGGAATTGACTAAACACATTTTGTTAACGTAGTAAAGTCAGAATAAATGACTATATTTACAAAACATTAACAAACTATTATCCGAGTATAATTTCTATGTTTGTCGTATATTTCGAAGTAAGAATATCTAGCATTGGGTTCCTGTATAGAACGGGGTTTCATAAGTTTAATGACTCGATAAAAAAATTAATTAAAAAAATTACTAAACACCAAAAATGAACATATCCCAAAAAAAAAAAAAAACCAGAGAGAAAGAAAATAAAAGGAGAAAAACACACCTTAATGGCAATACATGTAGGTGAAACACACTCTTACATAAAGTACAATGATATAAAATAACTAAAAAATGTTTGGGAAATTTAAAATAAAAAAAACCCAAATGAGAACAACATTTAACAAAATAAAACCCCGTGCTATCTGGCGAAAAAATTAATTTTAAAAGATCAATGGATAAAAAAAGGTATGATTACTTTTGCAATAGAAGCAAAACCTATCTATTCAATCTAATAAAATATTTGAAATTATATATGTTCAAGATGGATACACTTCCAAGTGTAGAAGTTCGTCAAAAAAATAATAAAAATATAAGATGGCTCGGCTGGCTGCTAAAAGGCGATTGATTATCTTACGCGATCCAGAACATAGTTCTCGTCGGTTTAGAAATCGACTCTTAGAAATTCAAAGAGAATGTCGATTCTTAAGGTTACTAATTAATAAATTAACAATAAAAGAAGGATCGCAAGTTTATTAATTAATAAATTTAGTAAAAATAATTCTTATTAGTCTGTGTATTTGGTGGTTCCGTGGTCCGTACATAATACGGGGTTTTGCTAGTACCTTTTAACTTAATGTAAATCACTTTTACTTTTTTGTGATTATTATGAGAATTTCTTTAGAGTTTTTATGAATTCCCCAAATACTATGCCTAATGCCTAGTTTCACAAATGCTCAAGTACAATACTTTATTTTGAGAAAAAAAATTTACAGAAAGAGATACTTCACCGAGCAAATTCTATGATTTCCCACCATTAAGAAAGGGATTTATAATTCAGGGTTTATAATTCTAAGGTTATAACAAATGTTATTATTGGTTTCTTCTTCCATCAAAACTATGCTTTCTGGTGTTTTTTTTTTTTTTTTTTTTTTTAACAATAACTTATTTCATAACATCTGACCTCATGTTGCAATAGTAAGAACCTTTTTGTCGCATGGATTTTCTAAAATACACAACCCTATGTATTCTCATGAAGTATATTTTTTCTCAAATTGAGAAAATCCATTACACATACATACATACAACTTTGTAGTCTACAAGTAGAGTAAGACGAGTGTGAAATGATGTGATGTGACATGAGATAAGTGACATGTTATGTCAGTCTTCCATCGTATTCAAGACAAGATGTATGATATGACATGATGTTCCCTTTCTATTTCCTCTTCCTTCTCATCATCAACCAATCCCTACTAATAAAACGGCATCCGTACTGACACGTATCAGAAGGGCACGTACCCACATGAGTGCAGAAGGCCGACACGTGTTAATCCATAAGGTCGGGTCTCCATCTATCGGCCCGACAGGTCAAGTTGTTGTGTGGGTGATTCGAAGTGAGTAGCGCTGACTCTCACGTGACTGCCGAGTTGGAACAGAAGAAATAGTGATAGTCTGCCACCGTCTCAACTCTCAAGTCTCAAGTCTTGAACTGTACAAGCTCAAAGTCCCCTGTTGAACAGTGAGAGAGCCCCAGTGACTACTGACATTGCCTACTTCTTCACCCTTCTTCTCATTCCTTCTGTCTCTCTGTTACTGACTCATTGACCGTACACGTGGCTCAGCCAAAGCCTTTAATCAATAGTGATATCAACCAGCCCTTTTTAAGCTTTTGTTTGGTCATGGTTTTGAAAGAGTGTGGAAATTGGAATAATTCAGGCACAATGTTACAAAGATGGCCTTTGATAAAAAATAAAAATAAAAAAAAAAAAACCATGTTTATGGGACTTACCAAATTATTTAACTTAACTAGACACTGAAAAAAGTAAGTTTTAGTGGGAAAAAAGTAGTAGTAATCTTTTTAGCGACAATAATCTTTTTTCATTGCTAAAGCTGTCACTTGTGTAATTATTAAAAGATAAAGCATAGTAAAGTATCAAATAAAAAAAGAATAAAATATAGTAAAGTATCAAATGAAGAGAAAATAAAATATGATGATGTTATAATGATATTTTATTTTTAGGTGTTTGGTATGCAAATTTTTTTTACTTTTTGTATAGAAAATTGAGTTTTTTTTTTCTCTTTTAATAGAGAAAGGAGGTTGAATTTTACTTTTTTTTTTTTTAAAGATAGAAGAAATTTTAAATTAAAGTGCTATTGATGTGACTCTTTGTTTGAAAAATGAAAGATTTACTTTACTAGTAGAGTGCCAAACAGGCCATGCTGGGAAAAGTAAAGAGAGAGACCTCTGAGCCGGGATAGAATGTTCATTAAGTTTCACATATTTTGCTGGGAAAAGGGAGACTTGTGAGCCGGGTTATTCAAATGCTGAGGAATCTTTGATAGTAAGGAAAAGCTTCTATTTTCCCATAGTTTCTATTTTTTTCACATTATTTCACGTAGCACTTTTCCACAACAAAAGTGAAAGAGATAAACTTTTTTTTTTCTCTTGAACTCCACATAAAGACATTACATATTGAAAGAGGTAATAATGTGCCCTGACAATGAGGGTTTCTGCCTCAAGAAGGGGTGTCAATGGGTAGGCCTTGCGCACAATGGGTAAAACTTGCACCCCCCCCGTCTATGCCGTGATTTAGTTTGGCTCAGCCATCCTATTCAGATGTTATAAATGTCCCTAGATGTAGAAAAGATCTGAGAAAGGCTCAAAGGGGTGCTTGGATTTTTTTTTTTTCTTTTTTTTTACTCCAATGGGCTATAACCCAAGACAATAGATCTTCCCTGGACTTGTCTGATTCTAATAGGTCATTTGTATATGCATGTATATTACAGTAATAGATGTGAACATCAAGTGCATTAATAAATTGAAATTCCTTGAGACTTGAGGGAAAAAAAACAACTTTAGATCCAAGTTGGACTCAAACCTTGGACCCTGTTTTAGGTTCCGATCGCAAGTGAATAGATTTGAGCCCTAAAATTCTCTTTTCTTGCTAAGTATGTTCGTTTAACACTTTGATCCGCTTGTGAGATTCCAGTTAGAAACTCAAACCCTTTTTCATTGTAAATGGGTTTGATTTTAGGTCTGGCCCTCTTCCAAGTCCAAGCTTGACTAGGCCCAAGATTCCAATGGGTAAACTTGGCTCATTAACAACGCTTACACTGCTTGCAAATATGTGTTTCAATCTTATTCGTGCAATACGGTACGCAAAGAAATTATTATTTTGGTCCCACTCACAGTCATTCAGAATTATGCAATCCAGTACAAAGGCAGTATCTTCAGATACTATTCGGATGGAACATTCAAGAAACCATGCAGTTGACAGGAAAAAAACAAAATGTTAGATACAAATACATTCAGGTATAATATAATGTTCTTCTAAAAGGTTTGGATGAAAATTTGACATATATATTTGTATATTTGTGTGTATCTGCCTTAAGTTTATTGATGAATAGCATTTTATATTGCTTT
Source organism: Persea americana (assembly GCA_029852735.1). Classification (NCBI taxonomy): domain Eukaryota; kingdom Viridiplantae; phylum Streptophyta; class Magnoliopsida; order Laurales; family Lauraceae; genus Persea; species Persea americana. The sequence continues at coordinate 93,405,764 of CM056810.1, forward strand.
TCAACTATGAATATTCAAGTTTAGCACACTTAACATGGTTTATCTCTGAAGGTGCTTGTGTCTTGAAGTTCATTTGCAAGAGAGATTTATACTAAGGAAAAATGTATCGATGTTTTGTTGAGCATAGCCGGTGAGAAAATGAAGTCTCAATGGCCAAAAAAAAGATGTCTCTATAAAATATAAGTAAAGTGATGATTACTTAAATACATGTCGACTTCTTATCTCACTTTCAAATTACCTCATACCTTATCTAAACCAATGCATTTTTACTTAGGGGCCCATTTGGCAGTTCACTCATAAAATGAATTCAAAATTAGTGTAAAAAACAAGAAAAGAAGAAGGGTCTTATAAAAAAGTGTAAATTTTTAAAAGTCACCCTTTGATGGTTTTTTCAAATTCAAAAAGGTCAATCTCCCATCCCACTAAAAGAAGAAAAAAAAATCATTTTTATCTGAAAGGTTAAAAAAGTTACTCCACATCCACGAAATGATAAAAAGGTCAATGCCGTAGATTATGAAATTGTCTACATTACATAGTACCTCTATTCTTTATTTATCTTTTAAAAGTAACCATTTGCTTTGAATACATTTTACAAGTGAATTGCCAAGTGAAAGGCATATTTCAACTAAAACTAACATGCTAATAAGCGGATCCGGATCCCCTGTTTCATCCAAACAGGGGTGTTTGGACAAATCAGGGGCCGACAGTTGCGGGGGCGGAGGAAAAAAAAACTATCATTTCTCTTTCCTTCGCCCCCTTTGGCTCCCGCAACTATAAGCCTTGATTCGTCCAAACAAGCCTCCCCTGGAATAAGGCCATTTGCATGATGGGAGTGAGTGAGTGGGGGCATCCAGACCAAATGGAATTTTGGGTAGTTGCATGTCCAAATCATAGATGGAGCCGGGCACCATTGGCTAATTTCATTCACACGCCACCCAGCAGAATCTACGGTCGCTTTGCATGGTGTGTGTGGCCCATCCTCATCCAAGCATCCGACGGCTGATACGATTCAGATGTGGTTCCCACCCACACTGGGGTTGAGTTGTCTAATCGTGCATGCACTTGGAAACTTTGAGAATAATAAATAATGCGTGTGGGATCGGACCGACAGGCGTGGGCTTGATTTGTCAAATCAACACTTTTTTGGTGTCCGGTTTCCACACGGACAGACATGGGCACGCGATGCTCTCTGGCCACTCCCGTACAGGTGGGCCACTCCTATCGAGCGACCCAGATTGTCCATTTCTCGATGGGTCCCGCTACGACATTGTGTCGGTGGAGTTTTAATTGGAACACTATCGTCCAAGGAGGCTGTGGGCCACACGATCAAGATAGGCTTGGAGAGTTTTGTATTCATCCAACGATCACCCGGGTTTCTGGGGAGGCAACCTGTTCTTTTTTTTGCACCGTTGGATTGATTGATTTGACACTTTTGAATCATCTCTTTTTAGGGCCTGGATCTGGAGGGCGAACCGGTGGAGAGTGGGGTACGGTACGATTCTAAACATGATATACATACCGTCTTTAGGGGTACCCGTTCATGGACTGGGTAAGCCTTGGTCCAACTTTGGAAACACAAGCCTATATCCGACTCAAACCTAACACGGGCCGTAAATGTCAAGCCCAACCATTCCCAGTTAGGCCAGTCAACTGGAATGTCTTAATCAATTTTATGGCTTTCTAGAAATTGTTTGGACAAATTATAGCTAAACTATAAGTACTTCTTATTCAGACCGAGCCAGGCCAGGCTTCATGCTATCTAATCACTTAATTCGAGCCTAGCTCAAATATTAAATGGGTTTAGATTATATATATCCAAGCCCGGCCCAAAGCATGTTGAGCCCAGACTAGCCGGGGCACTCAGCATCCTGAGCTGTCTTCCCATCAATCCGGCTTTACTTCACTCCATTGTACTAGTGAAGTTTCCAAACAGACACTAAAAGCACTCATCTTCTGTGAGAGCCCACTTGGGCGCATCTGATTTTCGGAGCAAAGTTTTAGTAGATGAGAGACATTTGAGGATGGTGAGGTTGGCACAATATCATCCTAATTGGACAATCCTAACTTTCAAATGTAATGCCTCAAGATTTGATCAGGTTTAAGGACATTTGTTTTTGTGATAGAATTACATGACATGGTTGAATCAAAGTGAGATAGAATATAATGCAATCTTACTGAAAGGGGTGAAGTGTATAATGGCTTAAATTCGTTTAAAGCGGGCTCATGTTATAAATAGGGTAAAAGAGGCTTAGATAAAAGTGGGTTAATATGAGAAACCTCTGAAACACAGAGGTAGCTATAAAAGAGTTGGGATTCTTTGATGCCATGTCCGCCCTAATTTCCACAAGTGGAGCTCATCTCTGAAATCTGAACCACATGTCAACACATTTATGATTGGGTGGTGTTTGCACCTCCATATCACATATATGTCCAAGGATTGATTTCTGAGTACTCAAATTAATAGTATCACTCCCAACGCCTAGGTCAATTTAGCAAAAACAAAAAAAAAAAAAGGAAAAAAAATTTGGACTACTCAAAAAATAACACCACCCGTTGTTCTGGCTTTAGGCTCACACGAGCTAAATTGAGTCTCTCGCCATATTGATCAGATGTAAAACATATGATTGATTTATACAAAACAGAGGAATTGAAACATATATTTTACCACAATCAATCTTAACCAAATTGTTCTAATGCATGGGGGAGCGTTATTGTTCAAGTGCTCTATTTTCTTAAGCAGGCATCATTGGATGTGGTGGGCAACGAAGGATCCGGGGATTCCGGACTCACATTAAAGAGATATTATCTTCTTGATTCCCAAATCTTATTAATGGACTATTTTACCAATAAAAACATCTTACTGGTGGATTTTTACCAATATAGAATCTTACTAATGGATGCTGTGATCACGCTAGGTAAGAAGATTCTAGTTGTAGTTACTCATTCAGCATGCAACAAAAATGTGGTGCAGGATACTTACATGTATAATTCGGATTAAAATTCAAACATAAGCTTTAATTTGTTTTTAAGAAAAAGGTATGCATTGATCTTCAAAAGTATAATCCACTATACAAGTACGAGACACATTCACCGCCCGAAAAAGGCAGACAGCTATGCTGAAGCATATGATTACATGCAGCAAGCGAGCCCATTTGAGCCCATAAGGCCATTCACATATCTAACAATACCAGGTGCATATATTTGCAAATGGGCTGCACCTGCGGATTTTCAAGCCCATGGGCTGGATTAAACTCAAAGTTAAGCCTAAATAAATGGGCTGGGCTCGGACATTCTGTGGCCCCAATAACCTATATTTTTGAAAGATAATACAAAAATTAGTGCAAATATCATGATATTTTAAATTTATCATGCAATATCATGATAATCTAGTAAAAAATCATATCATAACAAACTTGATCTATCGTAAAATCTGTTTGTATCATGAGATATTAAAAATTGAGAAATTCAGAGGGAAACTTCTTCTACCACTCAACTAGCAAAAGAAGTTGTGATTTTACCAAGAATAATATATCACAATAATGAAATTAACTTATTTTATTTTGATTAAATGCAGACATTTGCCGATTCATATTTCATGCCCAGGCCAAGCCTTAGCCTGCATATTTCCTGCCCACATGAAAATCCAATTCAGGCTAAGCCTCTCTGGGCTTGGGCCAGCCAACGATCTGGAGTTTGAACTGTAAATTAGGGGTGCTCATGGGCTAGACCAGCCCGAGCCCGAGCTCAATCCGGGCCTAGCCTGCTTTGGGCAAGGCTTGGATATGTAATGAGGGCCCAATTAATAATCCGTCCGGACTTGGATTTAGTGATAGAAAGCCCATAGCCCGGCCCGGGTTGTGTAAGAAATGCATGCAATTTAATTAAATTAGTGCTCTAGTTCCCACAAAAGTGATGAAAAGCCCGTTTTGTCCCGGCCCGATTGATTAAATGGGCGGGCTCGGGCCTAACTTTTATGCCTGTGTTGGGCTTGGGCCAGTGTTTCTAAATCCGTGCTGGGTCTGGATATGCCTTAGCCCTGCCCACGAGCACCCCTACTGTAAATGAGGACAGGCTTGGGCTCGGCCAGGGAGCCCAATAATATATAACTTGCTTGTATAAGTATTATATATCGGCGAGTTGGATTTATTGTAGTTGGCCCCATTGCTTAGATTTTAAAACATAAAGCGCAAGCATAAAAATTGGTTCACTACATATGGGCTTGTGCTAGACTTGGGGCTCAGGCCGAAGCCTGGCAGTTAGTTTTCATCTGAGATGAGGCTTGGGCCTAACCCCATATAGTTTGGGTAGGGCTTGGGTTTGATCAATACCCACCCAGGTTGCATCCCAGTGCCAACTTGTCTGCAGTGGTGATTAACGATACAGTAGTTGCACAAAATTGGACCTTCCAGTGCAAATCATTCATATAAGGCCTTTTTTTATTTTATTTTTTTCTCACTCTTTTGCTAGATTTCACTAATCTAACTAGGAAAGAACCTAGTGGGCCTCAGCAATCTTAGCAGGACTGGGCCTGCGAGCCCATTTATTAAATGGCTATATTTTGAAGAGGGCCCCTGATACAAAGCCTTACGAATCTATCCGAGCTTGCTGAAGTAGGGTGGACCAAAGGTTTGATGGTCCAGTTTGGCCCATTGGAAATTTTAACAAATACTTGATGCATATTGATGTGCTAGATTTCACAATAGGTTGGTGTGAAACCTTTGATTCAAACCAAAACATAGATACAGGCCAACCTACATTGTAAGATAAGAAACAAAATGGAGAAATACAAGCCAAACCCATGTGTAATGCTCACACCTCAAGCGAAGGATTAGATCACACACTAAATAATGTAAGGACAAGGAATATTAGTCACTCATTAGAAAACTAAGGTCATGTTTAGCAACCAAATCTTTCGGGAAAAGATTTTTGGTTTTCCTCGTGCTGTGGTAAATTCATGTTTGGCAATTGTAAATTCTCGAGGATTTAGACGAATGAAAATCTTTATTTGTTAGGATTTTCAGATCCCACCACCTCCTATAAGATTTAAAAATCCTCACTTCAGTGGATTTGCACACCTAACCCTATTTTTCTCAGCTGTATACATTGATACACACCAATATTAATGTGAAATCCTCCACTATACAAATCCCCAGCGAAGAATCCTTGTTCCAGTGGTAGTGAAGAATCATCAAATTTATGGATTCCTCGCCTATTCCCAAACATGCTCTAAATTCAATGCGTCCAAGTTCATGCTATTTAGACACTATTTGATACATAAAGATGGCCTTCATTAAAGAAAAAAAGTAAATAAAAAGAGGGCCCCAATGTAGGAACATTTTCTCTTGTTATGTATGCCCATTTAAATTTCCAATGTTAAGAGACTGAATGAAAGGATACTTAAAAAACAAATTTGTATAATTTAACTGTTTCCTATAAGCCACAACAAACAAAATTTATCAGAACAAGGAAAGAAAAACAAGCAGAATCCCAAGGCAAAAATATGAGGAATGAAAAACTGACCAAACACAAGCCAAGGAAAAGCAAAAAGGAGGCTAAGCAAAGGAGACAGCAACTAGAAAGACGAGGTCTTTCAATAGAAACCATTCGAACTTTTTCTGGCAAAAAAGAGCCAACTGAGATTACCTATCATCATTCGTTTCTCCATCCAAAAGCATTTTGCAATGTCCTATGGATATCTAGAATATGGAAGGATAGTTCATTCTTCCGCACCAATATTCGGAGAGTGAGATAGTAAAACCACGTAGCATCCAGTGATCCTGTATAAGGGGAAAAATTGCTTCCAAATCTGAGAGCTTCATGGCAATGAATTAGCAGGTGGTTTACGTATTCATCGTCATTTTGATCTAGGAAGTACATGTTTGCCAGTATGAGTTCACACTTCTTGAGATGATCATAAGTTAAATGCTGTCTAAAATCGCCAGGTAACAGAATGTCTCAAGCTCAAGAAAAGCACTTCCTTTCAAATTCTAGAAATAGAGGGGGTTGGGGTGCCACTAGCTGCAAGTTCTTGGAATCAACCATTGACAATAAATGAGCCCTTTGAGTAGAACTGCCACAAATAACTTCAAAGTTGCAATAGTGAGCACCTTCCAATGTGTCACGGGCTCCTATCCATCCATTCTTGAATCTCGATTTGTCCTTTTTCTACTACAAGGCCAACCTCTGATGGTTTTCTCCCCTTCCATAATTCTTTGGCAATTGCTCTCTTGTAGATGCATATGTAATATAAGACAGTGGGAAAAGGGGACTTAAGTGGTTGGCCTCAAGCTACATATCATCCCAGAAAATTGTTTTTCACCATTTCCAACAGTAAACTCTATTGGTTTTGAAACATATCATCAATCCTTGAAATATATTTCCATTGAACTCTACTTGTATAATGTGTATATACTATATGCACACTAAAACACCCATTTTGTGAAGACCAATGATGTGCAGGTACAACCCTCCACGAGAGAGCTACCTGTTCTCTCCAAATCTTCAATCCCATCTCAATAGAAGTGAAGAATTTCGAACTTTGATGCTGCCAATACCAAACCGAACCCAGCTCCGTTCTTCATTTGCAAACATCTCCTCCACTTCGAACGTGATATTTATGGGATTCTGACTTTTCCTCCGAAAGTAAGTTGTGCTGAAGCTTTAAAATTTTACCACAGATCAACCATGGTTCAAAATAACGGCCGTTACCGTTACATAACGGCCGTTATGTAACGGTAACGGCCGCGACCGCGACGATATTTTGCTCAAAACGCTACTGTTAGTGTTATGGGCAAAATAACGCCCGTTATGACCGTTATTTTCAAATAACGGCAGTTATTTTCAAAATATCAAAATAACGGCCGTTATGACCGTTATTTTGAAAATATCGTCCGGCAAAATTTTTTGGGGTCAAATAAAAATTCGCTCCGCGATGGACCGCGACGACCGCGAACCGCACAGCCATGACTGCGAACCGCGATGACCGCGATTTTGAACCATGAGATCAACACTGAAGTTTTGAAGACAACTATTAGATAGGGAGATTTGACAAAGTTGCTTCTATGAAGGTAGATATTGTCTTGCTGAAGAAGCCAAGTAAAGGCTCATCACAAGTTTTCAGTATTTCCTTGTTCATGCAGTGAAACATATCTTACTATGTTCTTGCTGTTCCACCAGCATGTCCAGGCATAATTTTTGCAACACCTCATAAATTGACTCAATCTGTGGATGGTACTTTTCACCTGACATAAAAGAATGCACATGATTCCTAATTTCAATCCAACTGCTACCAATCATCTTCTGAGCTCCTTTTGCGCGCATCATTTCCCTAACATCAAAAGCATCATTCCACTCACATCTAGAGGCATACATGTTAGCAAGAAGAATGTAACTTGAAGAATTCTCTGTTTCATCATCCAAAAGGCGCTTCATGATGCGAGTAGCCATGGCAAAATTCTCATGTCTTCTGCAAGCTCCGAGCAAAGTTCCCCACATTACACTGTCAGGGTCAAAAGGCAAGGATAGAATTACAGCTTCTGCCTCCTCCAGTAAACCTGCCCGTGCCAACATATCAACCATACATGTATAGTGCTCAATCTTAGGCTGAATCATGTACTTGTAAGTCATGTCATTGAAGTGGCAGCAACCTTGACGAACCAAGCCACCATGGCTACATGCACTTAATACACCAATAAATGTAATTTCATTTGGGACAATGCCCTTTTCACTGAATTGCACCATATCATCGAAAAGCCTCAAAGCATTTACACCATCGCCATTCTGAGCAAACCCACATATCATTGCATTCCAAGAAACAATATCCCGCTCGGGCATGATTTGAAAGACCCGCAGTGCATCATCCATCTCACCACACTTGGAATACAGATCAACAAGTGCACTTCCAACAACTGCATTAGATTCAAAACCATACTTCAAAATGAAACCATGGTATTGCCTACCTGTTTCAAATGCATTCGTACTAGCGCATGCACCAAGCAACCCACCCAAAGTAAAAGAATTGGGCTCCACCTCTGAAGCCCTCATCTGATCAAAGAGCTGCATTGCATCCTTCTCCCATCCACTCTGTGCGAACCCAGCAATCATTGCCGTCCAAGAAACCACATCTGGCTCAAAAATTCCCTTGAATAGTCGATACGCTGATGCAACAAACCCACACTTTGAATATAAATTCACCAATGCATTGCTAATGAACCGATCGAAACAAAACCCACACCGAATAATCAACGAATGCAACTGCATCGCTTCGAAAACCCACGAACGAGAAGCGAATTCATTGAGAACAATTGCAAATGTGTATTCGTCTAACCCCATCCTGTCCCTAGCAAACCTCCGAAAGAGCTCCAAACTACATTCCCCAATCCCAAGCTTTGAATAGCAAGAAATCAAAGTATTCCAAGACGTCGAATCCCTCTCAGGCATTTCATCAAATACCTTCTGTGCATCCCAGATTTCCCCTCCTTCCGCATACATCCTAACAAGATTGGTGCCAATAAACACATCAGAAGTCGAACAGACCTTGACTATCTGCGCATGAACCTGCTTCCCGAATTCCAAATTGCAACAAGGGGCGATAATCGCAAAAGTAAAATTGTCAGGGCGAACGGAGCTCTGGGTCATTCTAACGAATTGGGCCATGGCTTCCTTGAGTCTATAGTTCTGGGCGCAACCAGAAATGACGATGTTCCACGATCGGGAATCGGTTTGTGGGGCAGAGGAGAGGAGATGGACAGCGTCATCAATGCGATGGGATCGAATAAAGGCAGATAAGAGGGTGTTGTAGGAGACGACATTGGAGAAGGGCATGAGGCGGAGGAGCTTCTCGGCGTCGGAGAAGGCGCCAGAGAGTGAATAGGCATGGAGGAGAAGGTTGCAGCGGTAGGCATGGCTTTGGAGGCCGGCTTTGAGGAGGGATGCATGAAGCCTTTGAGCTTCAAACATGTAGTGACTGACGAGTAGTGAGGAGGAGGAGAAATTTCAAATGATGGGGTTTATAAAGAGGAGGGCTTTCCCTCCTTTTTCGTTCTGTTATTTGTGATGGATTGTGGGACCCACCTCTGGATATTAGTGGGCCCATTGCACAACTCCCCTCTTTATATGCATGTATGGACCTATGATTAAGAAGATCTTGATGGTGGCTTGAGAGTCGAGTTCCAAGGATATTTCATCTAGAATTTCTCCAACCATGGATTTTTATTTCTGCAATGGCATGGAAAAGCGTTTTCAAATTCATTAAAAAACCGGTTGCTATAAGCTCAAGAAACATATAATTTAAGCTTTTACCGTTTGATGATAAAAAAAAGCTGCATTAAACCACGAAAAAAAAAAAAGAAAGCATAGAAAATTGGAGGCATTTTCTTCACCATGGAAGAATCCTTGACCACACTCAAGCATGTCCATGTGCTCTATAAGATTTCAATGCCCCCAATAAGGAGTCAAATATGTATTTTTTTTTTTTATTTCTGTTTTTTTGTTTTAAATTTGTTTTGTGTGCTCTCTCCTCTCTGAGTGGAACAAAAGTGGAAATTTATCGGTTTTTGAAATTCAGAAAAATCTTCACTTGCGGTTTGCTCTTGCATGCGAATATCACGATGGATGCTTTTAATTCACAGACCCACACCTATTTGTATTTGATTGATCCAATTAGAACATTCATGCTTGTGCAAAATTTTGATGTGAAATCCATATGCAAAATGTTCGTGAAAAAACTGTGTTGTAAAATTCATTGATAATTTTAGACATGGTTTACTGTGGAGGTGGTTTTATCATTGGTTGTGATCATATATGCTTTAGGTAATTAGTGCCGTTTGTAAAAGTTTCCTTCGATGCGTAGTCGCCCCTTAGGGGTGCTCGTGGGCCAGGCCCGGATTGGGCTCGAGCCCAATTGATAATTGGGTTGGGCTTGGATAAAGTGATGGAAAGCTCAGCCCGGTCCGAATTGTGTAAGAACTGTATGTAATTTAATTTTGTTAGTGCTCTAATGCACACAAAAGTAATGAAAAGCCCGGTTCAGCCCGACATGATTGATTAAATCGGCGTGCTTGGGCCTAGCTTTTATGGCCCATGTCGGGCTTGGACCTGGCCTAGGCCAGTGTCTCTAAAGCCGTGTCATGCCTGGATGTGCCTCAACCCGGGCCATGAACACCCCTAATCGCATGGCTCATGTACATGAGAACTACTGAGGCCTATATACTTTTGGAGTAGTATATGACGGCGTCAAGTTGAAGGAGAAAGCATTGCTGTTCATTTTGAGCTATTAGGATATTTAATAGTAAGGGATGACTGCGGTGTTCCACTCCCTTTACTCATGGAAGAGCGAGTTGCACACCCAAATCTAAATATGTATCTCCGACGTGAGCTTATTAAGATTATAAGGAAGAAATATGAAAGAAAATTAAAGTTAGGATTTTTCTAGAAAAGTTTATAGCCGATAATTTACCAGAATTCTTGATGTCATGAATTTATGACCGTGACATGTCGGGTTTTTTTTTTTTAATATGATGTTGTTGTTCTCTTGGAGAGAAGATTTGTCCCTTGCTTTCCTTCTCTTTTTGGGGTTTTAAAGTTCAATGTAGATGGAGCTTCAAAGGGTAAGGCAGGACTGGCGGAAATTGGAGGCGTGTTGCGTAATTGTAAAAGTGATGTGCTACTTAAGTTCTCTAAGGTGTTAGCTATTTTGGAGGGTCTTAGGTTGGTTGCAAGGAGATATATCGGTGCTCTTGTGGTGGAAAATGATTCTTAAATGCAATCACTTAGGTATCTAATCAAAAAAAAATTCCCTAGGAAATTTCAATTCCATTTTAATGAAATTAAAGAGCTTTCGGCCACTCTAAATGTCTATTTTCATCATGAGATTAGATTAGCTAACTCAATTGCAGATGCACTAATCAAGCAAGGGCTTGAGAGGTTGTCTCCATGGGTGAGTGTGATTATGTAATTTGGTTGGAGTTGGTATAATACTCTTGTACCTTCTCTTTAACTTTTCTAACTTTTACTTTTTCAGCTTTGTACTTGTTCGCTCTTTTTAATAAAGTTTTGTTACCGTTTCAAAAAAAAATAAAATATATATTGTTGTCCTCTTGGCATTTTCAGATGCAGTTATTCTCATTTCTTTGCAAGAATTCAAAATTTCAGCCGCAAATGTCTACATTAACTTTTAAATTTCCCGAATTCCAATCTCCTTGACATTTCTCATAATTTTGGAATACTTTCACATCAGGAGAGGATCCAGGAGTTCCACCCATAGGATGACTTTTGAAAAATCTTAGAATCTCCAAACATGAATTCCCTGAATTCTAGTAAATAAAAAAACAGGGGCTAGATTTCAAGAGATCAACAGATTAATGATATATTGAAATGTATCAAAACTTTGGAGGCACCTCTCAGACAAATTCTACCTTCTTACTATCCAAATTCCAAACATATTATGATCATATATAGGAAATTGTGTCATATGGTCCACTACTTATTATCAAATGAAGTGCATAAGCCACCACTGCAACCATGATTTTTGTTTGAGGGGAGCGGGAGCAAACAGAGACTTGGATTTTGGGGCGAATTCAAGATTTTTATGTGAGTTTCGGAACCGACCTAGGGTTTTTTCATGTAAATTTTGAAAGTGTATCCAAAATTTTCAAGTGAGTTTTGAAAGAAGACTTAGGTCCAGTAAGGGCAACCGCCTCCAAAACCACATATATAGATATATGTAGGTCCACATTTGCCATTGAAATAAAAACTACAACACAGAGAAACATGTGGCACGACCGAAATGAGATCAAAAACAAAAGTAGGCCTCGCACATCACACATGTTAGACCGGGTGTTAAATTTCATCAGATGGCTCCAAAAAAACCATTCTTATTGTGCAAAATGTCAGAAATAAACCATGCAATTTCATTTTATTGGAGCTTTCTCTTTGTTACGTCCTCAAATCTTAATAAGAAAATGAAAAACATGATTGACTCCTCCAAACTGCCGGGTCGAACCTGTCAACTTGACCGTTTCTCACGCCTAGAAAAGCCAAGAAACGGCATTTCCAACCCATGGTCCCCACTTGATGCAACACGACACTCAAATGGGCATTGTTATTCTAGTCATTGTATGTAAATTAATTCTAGTGGGTTAGTTTGGTATCCCACAGCACAAACCCTCTTTGAAGCTCCCACCAAATTCAAAGGCCTCTAATTCATTCATTGTATTCTACCAAATGTCCATCAAGGTTCGATTAAGTCATCTTTTATCTATAGCTAATCTAACAAATTCTTTTTTTTAATTATTTATGACACAACTTGTTAGCTACACTTTTATGTCACATCTTTACGCAACCACAATCATCGCCGCAACAGGAACATGTAGTAACGCTATTATAATATATTAAAGTCAAGCCTTTCCAATATAATTTCGACCATTCGATTTTATTTTGACCGTAATTAAATATAGCTTCTCACTTCTTATAACTACTGCCACTTCTTCTAACAACTCAGTATTTTTTCTTTTCTTTTTTCAATTTCTGAAAAATTACCTTTTTGCCCATGTCTTCTATTCCATATCTACATATTTTTTTACCTCACTTCTCATATTCTCTTTCTACTCTCCCTACTTTCAATTCTAAAAATAGGTACAATCACATCTTTTGTTTTCTCTTTCTAAAAATTCATTGCTATGTATGAATATTTTATTTGCATTGTATGAGTGAATATTTGAATTGCATTGTATGGATGTACCTATGCTGTGCTAGTCATTTATTATGAATATTACACCAAAATAAAAGAAATCAGCCATATCAAATTATCCTAATCTTTGATTAAACAGACTTAAAATTTTAACTACAGATTCTTCTTAAAGTCAATTAACTCAAGTAAGAGTTAAATTGGGCCAAGTGCCAAATCAATGGGAGAGGGTAGGGGTGTGTGTTAGTGTGAAGAGGATAATATAATTAAAGGAGGGCCTACTCCTTAAATTAAAAGGAGGGCTTTATAAAACTGGACTGCGCATGCAATTTGCTCTGTAAGAGAAAAGCAATATATCAATTTAGTCTTCAAGAACAAACATCATAGCTTGGTTGACCCTATACTGATTTGATGCCATATACATTTATTCATAATATAAAATTGGTATGTAGGATAAAAAACTATTTTCTTAAATATAAAAAACTGTAGCATGGGTAAGATTCACCCATCCATATTGACTGGCTGATGTGTATTGATGTAGAGGATGTAAAGTGGGTATGTAACCTATTTTCAAATTCAAAATAAATTTTGATTCGAATCCTATATGGATCCAAATCAGAACGATTACATCCACAATGTCAGATCAAGATGCAACACATAGGCACACCGGATCGCAGTTTGCATCCCTAAAATGGTGAATCGTTATGATTTATATTGTCTTTATCATGTATTAATGTATTGGTTAGGGATGGCAATAAACCAAGTTTGATATGGATCGGCGTAAATTTGAACCCAACCTGATTGGCGAATGACCCGCTCATGTGCTTAAACCTAGGGTTCTAAACGGGGGTCGGTTCCGGTCCGGGTCAGTGGTGGACCCGGAACCGGAACCTTTAAGGAGAAGGTGGAACCGAATCTAGACCCAGAACTGTTTCAGAATCGGTTTCTTGAATCCGGAACCAGAACCATATATGGGACGGTTCTGGATCTGGGTCTGGGTCCAGGTATATGTAGAGAGTGATATTAAAAAAAAAAAAACATGATTTTTATGAGAGATTTTTTTAGATTGAGGTAATATATTGAGTCTCGGGTCCACTGGGCCAAACCAAGGTGGAACCAGATCCAGACCCATTTACTTAGCGGGGCCTAAATAAGGACCCAGGCCCGGTTTTTAAAAGGTCGAAACTTCCGGGTAATCGGAGAATCGGGGACCCATTTACATCCCTATTTAAACCCTAAACCACTTTAAGATGAGTGATTCAATAAATGATCATGGATTTGTGATTGGATGACTTCGAAGGAAAGAAGTTACAAAACCTAATTTGAGAAATGTGATTCAAACAAAACCCGACCTGTTTGACAAGAGTGATTCATATGGTCATGCATTCGCACATCTAGATGTCAATACATCAGTGCATGTGATACGCGCTACTTATATTCATGAACGAGAAGCCCAATCTATAGGATTTAGGAAAGTGAAGCAAAGTCCCAATTGAACGGCTGAAAGACATGAATGTATTCTATTATCTGGGTAATTTTTCCGGCAAATGCTCCGCATAGAGACGTATGACATTTTCACGCTATGATACCCGGATATTTATACAAGCCTAACATATTCGTATCGGACCAATATGATATTTGTATTAGTATCCGATATTGCACCGATACTTATAGGATACAAGTTTAACATATTATACATACCACGCTCTTTATTTCATATAGTTTTTTAGTTTTCTTACTTCTCAACATAAAAAATGACAAAAATGAATATAAACAATGATGTTTTCATTGATTTAAAAGTGATCTAAAGAAAGAATTAGGAAAATCATATTTGTATCAGTATTCTAAATTTCCAAATGTGAGGAATGATATTCCTGATTCTTGTATCAGTGTCAGTATTCATACCAATATCTGAGCATCATAGGTTAGTACCTATTACTTCGAAGGAGTCCCTGTCTTCGGATAGGCCTAAAGGGATTACAAACGGACGGCACGACACGTCAGCTTCGCTGCCCGGCATGAGTTGGGCTTGAGTTGTGCTGGGCTGTGCCATGCCTCCGTGCATATCATGCCATAAGGTTCGTGTGTTTCTTATCTTTTTGGCTTAAAAACACAAAGATCTTACACTAAAAAGAATTAAAAAATACACACAAAGAAGAGTATGGCGCACAAATTTAAGTGGTTTGATCAAATTCGACATACTCTATTGAAAGGACAATCATTTGGATCTTTTCTATTTGAAGATTTTTCAATAGGATTACCTTTGAAACTATTATAATTTTTTTGGATAATAAAAAAAATAGGCTATATTTTTTATATTTACATTAAAAATATCAAATATCTCGTATCGTGTTGTGCCTCTGGCTGACCGTGCCTGGCACATTGGCCCAACACGACCTGTGCTCTGAGCCATTCCTAGCGGGCCGTGCCTCCGCACGCTGGCCCGGCCCATTTGATACAGTCCGAATCACTATGTCGGCTCATAACAACATTGCTCTTGATGTGGATATATCTATATGTGGAGACTTTGAACAGATAGATGGATACATATAAAAAGGTTTTTGTCTTTGCGCAAACATGACACCTTGTTGCTCCACTAGCAAGGCCCACAGAATGGGCATGGGGCAATTATAGAGGGTGGCGTTTTCAGAAGTGCCAGCAACATATTGGAGGATGGTTCATATGGCTTGTATATGGCTATGTGTCAGACATGGACCTGACCAATCATTGCACCAATTCTTGTGGTCCCACCCTTACACCATCTTTTTTGCTTAAGTATAGTTTTTTGTAATCTAAACACATTCCCATGAGTTTCTATTAGATAAACCCTTATATTTAACACCATTTTCTATGGATTTCTATTTTGGTAAGTACCCCAAATTCAACCTCATCTGCCCCCAAAGTAATTTGCATGCACCCCAGTAGACTCAGCCATTAACAACAGTTGTACTTAGTCACCAAAGTAATATTTGAGACAGTAGAATAGAAACCAAAGTTTGGGATTATTTTAACTAACTCACATTTGGCTCATCCCCCATGTTCCCCTGCCTCCTCACATCCCACTCAACAGTGGCAGACCTAAGCTATGTTGACGACGTCGGATCTAGAAACTACAAACTATATGTAGAGGGCCCCACTCCATACCCCACTTATATCTAAACTAATCGCCCTAAAAGAGTCCCAAAGCCCTCGTGAAAACCTCTAATCGCCCTAGGTCTTTTTGCAACATAGAGCAGTAAATAAGATAAACCATTTTGTTGTCCCGCAGAAGAATGTTAGAACGGATTGATTCAATTGTCTGCCCTAAGCCTTATTATTATTATTATTATTATTATTATATTTTCTTTTATGGGGCTTTAATTCTTTTTATTAATATGAAGCATTTTTTCTTTTGCATGTGAGTAGTGGTTTCCATTTGATATATTATTTCCACAGTCATTTAGTTTTCTATTCAATTTTGGTCTTTATTGCATGTGTCGGAAATTGTTTTTAGTGAGATATCTTTGTTTATGTATGAATTCGGTATTAGTGGTAGGATTCCTCACTTTATTTTTCTTTTAAATCATATCTTTAAAAACTATGCTATAAGTGGATATTATAGGTAGCTGGTGATGATTATCATTTGCCCCACTCAAACTAAAATCATGGTCCACTACTGCCACTCAATGTGAATCCCAGATCATGTGTAGTGATGATGATGATGAGTGACTTAACAAGCAACGCGCGTCCTGACTTGGGAAAAATTCTGCGCTCGATTGATTGGTTAGAGTACGAGAAAGGCGGATTCCTTTCTTGTGATACCTGCCTTCAAGGAAACCCATGGAGAGACAAATCCACCAGTTCATAACACATCAGAAAAAAGGTACTGAAAAAGGTGGGGTATTCCATCAACCCATTTAAAAGTGTGTCATCCCTTGTCCTTTTACCTTTTTTTAAGGGGGCCCACGTAGTAATTTGAAACCACCTATCTACCTCCCAACAATCTTCATTTGCTGGTCAAAATAAGGAAAAAAAAAAAAATCCAGCTCCCAAGCCCATTAATCATATCATAATCATCATCATGAGAGGTGCCATTAGATTTCCTTTCCAAAAGCATGTTGTTGTTTTCACCAGCTACTTGAATGCATTCATTGCAGAGTTAAGAGGTGATGAGAGGAGAATGCTGTGAATTAGCATTCACAAATATGGGATTAATAGCATTCACAAAGCAAGGTGAGGCTTGGGTGATTTACATTAATAGCATTCACAGCTCCATTACTAATACCTTACTTTGTTTCATGCGTAATTTATATTCTAATCAAGTCGGTGAAATTGTTGTTCATATTGAAATGAATCAAGATTGATGAGGGGTTGGTCAATGATGACCGAACATGTACTTATTTTGAGTGCCTATTTATTTTCTATCGGTATTTATGGATTGATCACAAGTCGAAATATGGTTAGAGCACTTATGTGTCTTAAACTTATACGGAATACGGTTAATATAAATCTCGTAACATTTTCTGATTTGTTTGATGCTCGTCAATTAGAAGGACATATTTTCTCGATTTTTGTTATAGCTATTGCAGCCGCTGAAGCAACTATTGGGCCGGCTATTGTTTTATCAATCCATCGTAACAGAAAATCAACTTGTATCAATCAATCAAATATGTTCAATAAATAGTATTAATGATATAAATAAAGACAGATATCTACAATATATTCCCTCCTTGGGTCAAAGACCCCAAGGATACCCATGTCACCCAAAAAATAAAATTAGAAAAATAACCTCCCCTTCAAATACTCATTCATCACCCTGGTAATTTATATCATTCACTCACACTTCACCTCTTTTATAAGCTTCTAGTGGAGCACATGTGAACATGAATTCCTATGAATTCAATTTCTATATATACTATTGCAAACAAACATACACTTAGATTCAATCTAATAGAAAATAATAATTAAGTTGGTCTTAAAGGACATCATCAATGCCTCTTAAAGGGGTGATTTAAGTGTGAGAGAGTTTGAATTGATCATAAGCCAGGTCTAACTCAAGTGTGAAACCTGGGTCGGGCCAAATCTAAAGTTGCTTGACCGACTAACAAAAAGTACAACTTGGGTTATGCTTATTTTGTTTTGGGTAGGGCTCAAGCCTAAATTCCAAAAGTTACATGAACTTTGGGACCCACTTATGGACAAATTCAAGATTTTTATGTGATTTTTTGAATTGTACCCGAAATTTTCATGTGGCTTTTGGAGGTAAACTCAAGAATCTCATGCAAGTTTTAGAGGTGGACCCAAGCCCGACTGAGACGACCGCCCCATAACCATATATGTGGGAATGCCCAAGACCCCCGATATTGTATAATTTGGATTAGTATCAAATTATGAAAGGGTTAACATCCGAGTCAACCCAACTAAATCCAAACTGCAGTCAACTAGGAAGTTCACAAATGTAAATGGGTTTCATCAGGGTCAGGTTAGGATTTAGATTTACCTTACAATCATTCAGTCGGGTTCAGGCTTGATGTTGCCATCTCACTATCAATAATAGAGTTTGTTTTAAGCAAACTTGCCTTTTCATCTTCCTTTCGGAATATAGCCCTATCTCACCCTCTAAGTGTTGCTTTTCTCGACCAAGCCCAAGGGTGAAAAACACGAAAAAAATTAAATAAATATATATATGGGAGGATATTCTAAGGCTATATAAATACATTTTTGAGTGGTGTTGGCACCTTCATATTACACACATGACCATGACCATCGATCCTTCTCCTTCAAGTTGATACTTCTGGGACAACATAATCTGGAACGGATTGAAAGGTCTCTCTGTGGACAATGTTTAGGAATAAAAATCACACCAATTGATTGGTGTGATCCCCTGATAGCATAGATGGTGAGGGACTTTCTGCCAACTAATTATCTTAGTGCTTGATTTAACACCCTTTCAATGAAATGGCATCTCAATTCTGAGCAATCAACTTTTTTTTTAGATTCAATTCAATGATAGTTGAAAGATCAATGAGTATAAAATCATGCATGATGCGAGAACAGGATTATGAAAGGGCATCAATGATAAAAGTTGGCTAAAGAGCTGATATGAGAACATTTTCCTCCAATACTCATGGGAAAAAAAAAAAACCAAAGGGTCCAACCCAAGATGACCATCTGAGTATATTATGTCCGTCCAAATACACCCAAAACTCACAAAAAAGCAACCCATCCCAATCAGTCCTAGGTTCATCCTGCCAGTGAAACCCCTCACCACATGAGTCCAAAAATCCGAAGGACCCCCAATTCCCAGACTCACGAGGACCACAAACTGCGGTGTGAGAGGGCTAGCAGAAATCAGATACCCGCAAAAGTCCTCTTCCGAACCTTCGCGGAAGCTCCCCCAAACCCACCACCATTTAACCAATCGTCCCTCCTCCTCCACTCCTCGTCCCCTTCCTTCCTCTTTCCTTCTTCCCTCCATTTCATCTGCATTTCGCATCTCGCATCTCCATTTGCGTTTGCATTTCATTTCTCAACAAGCCATGAAATTCATCCCAACTCTCCTCGGCGGCTCCAAGAAGAAGAGATCGCGCATCTCCAAAGCCGACCCCTCCTCCTTCAGCTCCGGCTCCGGCTCATCCTCCTCCGGCTCCGACTCCTCCGTCCACCTGAAAGAAACCCCCAAAAGCATCCTCCCCTCCTACTTCCCCTCCACCGACCGCCGCCTCCTGCTCGAGATCTTCAACCTCTTCGACCACGACCGCGACGGCAAGATCTCCCGCCATGAGCTCGAGTTCCTCTTCACCCGCCTCCGCGTCGCCCCGCCAAGCCAGGAGGAGGTCGGCATGATGCTCCAAGAAGCCGATCAGGACGGCGACGGCTGCATCAGCTTCGAGGAGTTCGGCGCCCTCAGCTCGGCCTTCGGCCCCGCCGGCCCTCCGGAGCTCCGCGACGCCTTCGACCACTTCGACTCGGACGGGGACGGGAAGATCTCCGCCGAGGAGCTGCTGGGGTTCTTCTCCGCACTTGGAGGAGACGACGGGTGCACGTTAGAGGAGTGCCGGCGCATGATAGCGGGGGTTGATAGAGAAGGCAAGGGCTTTGTGGGTTATGATGATTTTGTAAGGATGATGGAAGGGATGGAGATTTGATGAAAACTTTTTTTTCCTTCTTTCTTTTTTTCCCCTTTCCCAAGAATGGAAAATTGGCATGATATTTTTAAGCTTTGTTTTGTGATGGGTGTTCGATATTGTGCGGATGAGATTTAAAAGATCTTGATGATTGATTGATCTGGATGGTTGGGAAATCAACTTGTAATGTAAAATTATGCCCTGTATTAGTAGTTCTGATTAAGATAATATTGTTTAAGAACTTTAGATGGGTTAGTAGTTATAGTTACTGCCAATACCTGATTCAGCCATCTTTAATTTTATTTTTATTTTTTTTATTTTAATACATGATTTTTGGGGTTTATATGTGATAATTTAATGTAGACTATGTATTTATTGTCAGGGGTTCAGACTTCAGTCTCTGGTGAATAATAATAATAATAATAATAATAATAAGATTGGAGAATATTTTGCCTAATTATTGAATGATGGTAGGATTAATGTTATTTTGACATTTTTGGGATTTTGACTGTAGTGGGGAATTTTATATAGCCTCCGGGTTTACAAGTCGTAGTGGGTGGCTGTGGAATTCGAATCATAGGAAGGTATTTGTAAGAGGTGGGGAAAGGTTTATTTAGAAATATCAAATAGTCTCCTGCTCAAGATAAAGAGCGGGTTGATTGAGAAAACGCAAATACTAGGAAAGTTCCCAACCCATTGTTAGCGCTGATTGTTCGAGACCTTGGGTAAAGTGGGTAAGACTTTGGTGGTGTGTGTGAAAGTAGCATGGAAGCTCGAAAGAAAAAAACACAAGGCGGGAAGGACTGTTAGGCTTTCTTTGTTTGCATTAAAATACATGGAGTAGTGGCCCGGGCTCCAAGAGAAATTATGACATGTTAGAGCATCTGACATGAGTGGTCATTATGACTATACTTGCAAATACTGTTGGGACTCACGGTTTGAGCGCACTAATTTAAGTTATATTTTTCTTCCTAATTTTTTATTTTACTAAATTTATTTTGGATTCAATTTTAGTGAGCCCAATCAAATAAGATTCTTGTGAGCTGATTTGAGCGAATTAAGGAAATTTATTTTTATTAGATTTCTTTAATGGGAAGAAATCTCTTTAGCGCTTATCTATACATATAGTTTTTCGGTCCTCTTTTTTAACCTACGAGATCTGAAAAGTATACATCAACTTCACTTATATTGGAGTAGGTGATAAGGGAGATAGGAGAAAACCCTATTTGACAAAGAATATCCACTCATCATCAAGATCATGGTGCAAGTACGCTTTTTATGTTTGAGATCATATAGGTTATATTACAAACCATAATGGATCTAACAGAATTTCCTTCGATGGCTTATGTGATAATTTGGTATTTAGAAATTTTACATCTCCAAAAATGACAACTTCACCCCATATGCTAAATTGGTCATTTTATTATTATTTTTTAAATTTATCTCTTTCAATTTATCACTTTTAAATTTATCTCTTTTAATATATCACTTTGGATTTGAAGGAAATGTTGGAGATGCTCTTAGATTTAGTTCACTCTAATGTCATTAAATCATATGAAATCAGTTTCGGTGGAGCATTATCTTTTATTACGAGAAAATTTTTAAAATTTTAGAAAACTTTTAACTCATTACATGAAGGTTTCAACATTTGAAAAGATTATAAAAGTTTTCCATATTTCTTTCAATCAAATCCTCACCATCTTTTTTTTTTAATACCTTATGTCATTTTTCAAATTCTCCTTTTAATAAATCATTTGAGATAAATGATCAATTTCAACCCAAACGACCTACTGGGGCCCACTTCAACTACCTTTATTTATAGATGATTAAAAAAGAAAGGTTTAGATGGATTCCAAATGACTATAAAACTAGTATCATCAAATGGTTATGATAATCAAAATCAAGTTGAAACTTGGGCCAAATGAGAATTATTCAAAGAAAAGAACCCTAGGACCAATTATGGCATTCTTCTAGGTGATTGAACTATCAAAAGAAGGCACCCCACCATCAACATTTCATCGGTGAGGCCCATAAAGCGTTTTTTGGATTGGTTTTTGGGATGAAAGTAGGTAAAAAGAAAAAAGAAAACAAAAAAAAAAAAAAAAAAAAACTACTGTCATTAGAGTATTTTTGTCACTTAAGAAATCATGGAGAGGACTTGATTGCAAGAAAAATGGAAAATTTTTATTCTTTTTTGAAATATTGAAATATTCATGTACTTTTTTAAAAAAATAAGCCAAAGTTTTATACTTTTTTGGAAAATTCCTTTATATTTATTGATAAAGACAATTTATGCAGATATACTGATGTATCTGCTTGTTAATTAATGGACCCAGTATTCAGGCCCCAATTTAGCTGATAAGAGAAAAACAATTTCCCAGGCTTTCCCCATTTACAAAACTAGTGTGAGAGATGCATATCTCTATAAGATTTATATTCCAATATAAAAGCAGTATCTGCATATATCAAAGAAACTCAATTGAAAGAGAGATACATATCTCTATAAGATTTGTAAGGCTTATTAGAGGAACATATATAAATGAAATCTATTAGAGGAATGGGCTGAAAAAGAAAAAAAGAAAAAAAATAAAAATGGTTGAAAATAATGCTTATAAATAAAATTATATGAAATCCAACATAGATTATAAATAATTTTTCGGGCACAAGCCTTAAGATACAATATTATTATTTACAAATAATTTTCAGGCACGATTGCCATTATGTATACACTGAAATATCTCTAATAAGAATTATTTGCAATATTACTCATTTACCAATAAAAATGAGTAGGCAATATTACTTAGTATGTATAAATTTGAAATATTACTCATAATATTTAGGTGACATGAGTAGGCAATATTACTCATAATATTGGGCACGGGCATTGGCAAATTGTTGGCCACGGCCACGGCAACATAGATTAGTGTCAGGTCTGGCCCGGATCTATTGATAGTATGATTGAGTGAATTTTTATTATGTTGGCCATTATATATAGTAAAGCAATATGGTTTGTTTTGCTACGTCATCACCCATGGAGCTCTCCTTTCATAATAATACCCAAGGAAAAAATATAACATTTTGCTTTGATGTGACCACTCACCTCTCCAGATTTATCTCATCACATCACATTCAATTTAGACTCAAATAAGTTTTTCATCTTTATTCTTTCTTAACCCGTCTCCCACCTACATCTTCTCTTTCCATAATACTCCTTTATATTAATACTCCAATCCCCCAACCCCCTCTTACATGAGTTTTAATATAAGTAGTAGCAAAGCGCATCCTATTCAACGGTACACATTATTTTGATTCACAACTTAATTCGTTAGAGTGTTAAACACATGATATTCTAATCATTAAAACTATAATAGGTAGATCGTAACCGATTAATTACATTAGGGTTGAATGATTTTTCAATTTTGTGAATTATTATTTGTTTGTATAAATTTTGAGGATATTGTCCTCTCACTTTGTTTCACTGATGCTAAGTTTACTTTACTTTTTAATTTACTTATACTTCTTACATAGTATATTTTTTACTTAATAACTTGTTAGAAAGTTCTTTAATAATATTATATTTTTATTTTTGAGCCAGAGCTAAGCATGGGCCTTTGTTGCCAGTCCATTATATATTGTTTGGACCCAAGTCCCCCTTGACCAGGTCAAGATGTAAAAAAAGAAAAAAAGGGAAAAAAATCACTTTGTAGCTATACGACCGTTTAATGCAACTTTTAAACTACTTATAGAGGAGGAAAAGTAGCATGAGTGACTATCCTACACATCCACAAGCGCAACTTTTCCTCCGCTTAGAGAGGAGGAAAAGTTGCAAATGTGACTTTACAGCCTCTATTAACAACAGTAAAGCATGAATGCCCATACAAACCTTCCATTATATATAACGGCATTGAAATATCTATAATAAAAATCATTGGCAATATTACTCATTTACCAACAGAAATGATTAGGCAATATTACTCATTATATATAAATTTGAAATATTACTTATAATATTTAGATGACATGAGTAGGCAATATTACTCATAATATTGGGCACGTACAATGGAAAATTGTTGGCCACGGCCACGGCAACATAGATTATAGTGTCGAGTTTGGCCCAGATCTATTTATAGTGCGATTGAGTGAATTTCTATTATATGGGCCATCAATCATATGATTAGAAACAATGTGTGATAAAGATAGAAAGAAATTTTTTTAAGAGAAATCTTAGGATTAGGAGACATCATAAGGTGGGGCCATCAATCATATGATTAGAAATTATATGTGTGATAAGAACAAAAGGAGATTATTTGAAGAGAAATTTTAGTAGATAGGATAAGGATGAAGTGTAACTAGGATGTGATTAGAAACTATAGGTGTTATAAGGATGGACAAAGATTATTTAAGAGAAATTCCATGAGACATGATAAAAATGAGATGGGTGTGCCACATGTCACCGCAAAAGCCCAAGAGAAAGCGCCATCTATCGCTTTCCCGCGAGCAGGCTGCTCGTTTAATATATATATATATATATATATAAAATAATAGATAGACTATTTGCGCTAATTACATTGGCTAACCATGAAAGTATATTTGTACTTAAGGACGGCCCATACAGTGATTGGGCCAAACCCAACTGATAATCATGCCAAATGAAATAGGCCATTGGATCCATGTACTAAAAACTAGCCCAAATCCAACCTATGTGGGCCAGGGTGAAGCTAGCCCGACGCTTGATCATTGCCCCCTTCCTTTAACTCCCATCCATTCTTAACTCACTCTTAAGTCACCGTTGAATTAAGTTATAAAAACCTTATACTTGTAAAACCTCTAGTCTTTGCCGCCCTAAAATGGAAGGATTACGATCATTTGCTTAAGATAATGTTAGTTAAGCCCTATCCAAGTTACCAATGGGCCAAATTTGAGTTGGATCTCCTTGGGGGCTGTGTAAGAGACCAAAAAGGATCGAAAGGCCCATGCCTGGATCTGGGTCCAATGTTATTTACCCAAGATCCCAAGCTAGGGTTCACCCAATAAGAAAAAATAAGAGGTCCAAGCATATGACCATTAAAGGCCTACTTCCAATAAAGGTCCAAACTTGCTGCTTTTTTTTTTTTTCTTTTTTCTTTCTCTTGTAAGGTAGTGCTCAGACACACAAGTCTTTCACCATCAGCGCTACAGCAATGCTTGATGCTTGGTTGATTTTGTAGAAGGAAATTGCCTCACCAAGTAAGCTACCAATGAAGAACTGTTCCTTACCCCACTGGTAAGGAGTTGGGTTTTTATTTGGGAGGTCAAGGGTTCAACCCCCACCTCCTCCTTATATATTCCTGCATATGTATATACGGGTTTTCTTCTCACTTCGGTGGACTTCCTTCCTGGGTGTGCCGGGCTTTCTTCCCACTTCGGTGGGCTTTCTTCCAAAGTGTAACGGGCTCTATAATTTAAATAAATAAATAAAAAAGGGTCCCAACCACTAAAGCTGGGGTACCCAAAAAAAAAAAAAAAGTGAGCTACCAATGGATTGGCAATAGAGTCCAAACTTGTTGAAGTGACTTTTTTAGTCGAAAAACAATGCCATTAAAATTCAAATATACACTTAAAATGTATTTTAAATAAGTAGTATAAATATAAATACATATAAAAAAAAGTATATATAACTAGAGTTATGCTCAAGGCTTAAGTATGGTTGCAAATCCACTTTTTTTTTTTCTACTTGCAACCCTAGTGCTGAGGCATCTACCCATTCAAAGATACAACTAGCCATTAGGGATCCACCCTTCTGTTAGAAAAATGAGTGTGTGGATGTGTGAGCATGCACTAAAGGTTAAAAAAAATGTACTAAAGGTAAACAAAAAAAAAAGGGAAATTTTCAAAAAAAACCCCTTAACTTTTGGGTGATTTTCAAGAAATGGTCAAAAAATCCAATATTTAAAAAACGTATGAAAGTTTGCAAGACTTTTTTCACTCAAGTCCAATCAGGCAATCCATGCAAGACTTTTTTCACTCAAGTCCAATCAGGCAATCCATACCCACTGCCGGTAATTTTGTATAAACAAAAACTCAAAAGGACAAAAGTGCCCCTAGTGAGTAGTAAGTAGGTAAAATGAAAATTTCTAAAACAGTCCTAAACTTTTTAAGTGGGCACTCTAATTATTAACCTAATCAATAGTTAATTTCTGTTTTCAAGTCATGATCAATCCAATATTTGCGCACTCTAATTATTAAGGTAAATCTCAGTGCAATCAATGCATTGTGTTATATAAGTGACTTGGATCAAGCAAAAGTGATCTAGTTGGTCCAACATTTTGAAGAAGGAATGAAATCAAATGGATTCTTTCCATTTTGAAATAATAATAAAAAAAAAATTGCCAACACTGTATGGAGATCTCCCAACAGGACCTAATTGAAAGAAGTATTGAAAACTTTCATACATTTTTTAAATATTCAATTCCTTAGTCCTTTTTTGAAAACCACTTAAAAAGTTTAGGATTGTTTTGAAAGTTCATTTTACCTACTTACTACTCACTAAGGGCACTTTTGTCCTTTTGACTTTTTGTTTATACAAAGTTGCCGGCGATGGGTATAGATTGCAGAATTGGACCTGATTGAAATAAATCTTGAAAATCTCATACATTTTTGAAATATTGAATTCTTTTTACCCTTTTTTGAAAATCACCAAAAAGTTAAGGAAAATCACACCACCACCCCCCCCCCCCCCCCCCCCCCCCCCCCACACACACACACACACACACACACAAAAAAAAAAAAAAAGGACTCCAAGCCTCGTTCAATAATCAGATGCTACATCTGGGCTCAAGCTTGACTCATTGGCCAAGTGAACTTGGCTGAAGCAAATTTAGGTAGTACTGAAAACTCTCATAAACTAAATTCGGGTTTTTTTTTAAAACCCTTCCATTCTATAACTAAATGCCATGAAGTAAGATGGAGGTGACTTTATTTGTGTGTGATGAAAAAAGTTTAGCTTCCAACACTGGTACGAAGAGTACATTTCATTGCCCTAGCCTACTTTACCATTCTGTGACTTATATGGATAGATTTCACAATGCCAACAAAGGTGGAAAATAAACAGCTCCACTAAATTCAGGAGGCCCACCTTCCTAAAATCAAAACTATCACATGCTCCAACCTCTTTGAACCCCATTGTAATTTTCAAGTAAATCAAAGTAGGGTCTTAATCAAACATTTTACATATAATCAACTCAATTTAGTTTTCTCAAAAAACCAAGTGAAGCGAATGGAGTAGCTAGCATCATCAATGCCTCAAACTGATTCATCCGAAGTAAAGTGGGTTAAAATGGTAAGAAATATAAAACAAACTGACAGACAAAAGCATCAGTTACTATCGGCATTTATTGGGTGGGTTCCAAATTAGGCAGCTCGAAATGGTAACATAAAGTACTGCATGATAGTTTGTCGATCAACACACAGACACAATGAACACATTTGAATTTTACAAGAAATTTGTGGTCAATGATAACTAGCACCATCCAAAGTGGGCTTCATATATTTGAGTTTCATAATACATTCTAATCTATTTTAACCTTTTATGTAGCTCACTTGGACATATATATCAATCATCAGAAACAAGATAACGGAAATGTTTCTTCTGGATCAAATTGTTTGTCGGAAAATTTTGATAGAGGTGAAGAATATAAGTCAAATCAAATAGCCTTTCTTTCTATAAAAATAGAATCACCATAAAAGACAAGATTATTTGGTGCTCATTTTTAAAAATTCACTCACGTGGGTTCAATCTTTTGAATTCTGACGCAAACAAATAGGTCCTTGTTGAATTCTATTTGATACTTTGATTAGAACATGATGGGAAAAAAAGTCCTTACTACTTCAAGAGTTCCTTATAAAAAAGGGGTCACTCTAATAAAATTTTCTCCTAAAAAAAAAACTAAATATTAAAATAAATAAATAACACACAAGGCTGAGCTATTGTCCGATGTATAGATCTTATCGTTATGTGTTCAGATAATATCATATCTCACTATCTGATGTGACTGTGCCTTTGGAAGTTATATGGCCTGTAAAGTTCTTGCAAGTTGGACCTCAAATTCATTCTATAAGTGACAAACAGTGCTGTAAAGAGGTTTAAATTTGGAAGGGACTTCTACCTGGACCCCAGACCCACACCTGATAATGATAGGGAGGCCTGACTAACTCAATTGGGCCTACCAACTGCCAACTTCAACAAAATGTTGGGTATCTGTGCCCACACCCTACCCAATTATTTGTTGGATTCTTAACCATGGTTTTAATTATCAATCTCAATCTCATCCATGTCTGGTCCAGTCTCGAAGTGCTATTGGTTGTTGATTTAACCTTGCCTTTGATTTCCATATACGCCACAGGTCTAGATAGAGAGTGATTTTGAAAAAAAAAAAAAAAAAAAACCTAACTTTTAGGAGGAATTCTTGAAAAGTGAAGTAATATGTCCAGTCCCGCAATCCACGTACGGGCAGAAACCAAGGTGAAACCGGACCCAGTCTCGTTTAGATCATAGGTCTCATTTACTTATCGGGACCTAAATAAGGACCCAAACCTAATTATTGACGGGTCGAAATCTCTGGGAGTCTAGATAATCAAAGAATCGGGATCCATTTTCATCCCTAATTTTACCAGTGGTTTTCAAGCTCCTCGCCTATTATGTCCCTAGGTTAATCCAAAAGTTTGTTATATTTATAAGTGGGTTCCATGAGCACAGATTTAATTGGTCGAGTATATTAATCTGCTCTCTTTTCCCTATAAATTAAAAGTTATCTGAAAACCCTCCCATTTTAGTAACACACCCCTCTCCCTCGTACATTAAGTAATGTCATCCTTCCACTAAAGTCCCTCTACATGCCCATGCGAGTCCCTGATCTTGTCAAGTAAAACCCCATAGTGACTGTGAGTGGACCATTCACAGTCTATCACTTCACCGCGAGCAGCCGGTCATGCATCGAAGCATGGGCTGTCCGCGGTAACATGACAGACTTTAAGTGGTTCATTCACGATCACCGTGCATAGACCCACTCAGAGGAACCCGATTCCATTATCACCTAGATGCATGACAATGTGTGAGTGATAAGGGGTGAATAGATCCAGATGAGGAATAAGGTCGGCCTAATACCAATGATAGTAAAAGCGCCACCTAATTTACTAAACACCAATAATTTCAGGGTTTCTAATATTTTAGAAATTCTAGTCATTTTTTATTGTTTCTAACACACAGTAAAACTGTGCCGACACATGGCTGCCAATTTGACAACTACATATTAGTTTCTTGCCCGTCCCACAAGGGATTCAATAATATCAATACTTGAACCATGCCAAAGGCTCTAGGCCGACAACTTTTCAACACTTGAGAAATGCAATATATTAGTGGGCCACTTGAGATAAGATATGATATTAGAAATGAGAACGTTTAAAAGACAGAACATGAGAAGAATTGGCACTTGTGAAAGCATCTTCTGAATCTCTGATCAGTGATTAGTGGAATTTGATTGAGATTCAATGCCGTGTAAGTGGCGGGAAGGCTGTAGACTTTGGTACCATGACTCGGGAATGTGTGATGTCAGGCTCAGGACTCCACTATTAAAGTTTAAAGTATGGTGGCTTGTCAATGACCCAAGGGTGTGGCTGTGAATGGTCTGGGTCAACCTGAAAACCCACCCGCCGGACCGACATGGGCGACCGAGCCTGCAACTAGTTTGAGCTCCAATGGATTGAATCATTTTTGGCTGAAGGCTAGAAAGACCTTGACTCACAAATGGACCCATTTCTCTGTTGGGAGATAAGATCATTTGATTGTGGGCCTTGATTTCTCTAATGGGCTCAAACTGCTGAAACCAACATGCTATATACTGGGTGAGGCCCAAAAATCACTTTCAATTAATGACACTGGGTCCTATGCCCAGCTCCCTAATGGAAAAAAAAAGAAAGAAAAAAAAAAAGAAGAAGTTAACAATCCACCTTTAATGGAAAATCTCAAAACCTCATTAAAATTGTCTGGCAGAGCCCAACCTTGAGATGTGTTCTCATACATGAATTATTTCTTAGAGCCTTTATATTTGATCTGCTTTCCTGTTTGCTTCTCTTACAACCAGATTGTATATATGATGCCATCTAAATGGAAAATCAAAGTTCTTCCAGCTTTGTGCAGTTTTAAGCACTGCAGGAAATTGGAATAGTACAGAAATTTTGATGATGGGGAAATCCACATGAACTCAAAGGAATATTTGTGTAGTGTGAGCTACTTCTGGAGCTAAGGTTTATAGCAATGATCTCGAGTTGAACCCGGCTGCCAGAGGTGATACTTGCTGTGGTTCTGGAATAAGGATTGGCCGTCATGGCCTCGGCTATTTGGACAATTGGTTGATCACATGTATTGAGTCTTCTTCAACATGGAGATTGTTAATAAGAGTCAGATGGCAAGCTGAAGATCAATAAACAGTTGCATAATTTAGCATGGAAAGCTTATTATATTACATACTCTAGAAGAAGTGTTGTATTTTGGGGGGCACAGGCACAGTTTAGACACTCAAGTTTATAGAATAGCAGGGGCTAAGGGTGAGGATATCAATGGATTATATCCGCAAGTCGCGACGGACTACAGAACACTCTTAGAACTCACTCTAATGCATTGCAATCAAGGGTAGATAGATTTGGGTCCAAAAAATGACCATCATGCGAGTTTTCCTTTGATTCCACCTGGACAGTAGCAGTAACTAAGAAACATTTTTTCAACTACATGACCAACTAATTCAGAGTGACGGCAAAAAAACTGTCCGCTTTCAGGCCATGCTTTGCAGTGAACCTGGAAAGAGATCATTTTAAAATGGTACATAGCTGCAAATGCCATCAGTATTTTGTGATCAAAGCAGTTCTATGAAAGCAATAAAGATAATGATCACTTAAACAGATTGCCGCTGTGATAAACGGAATAATGAAAACACAGAGAAAACCTAAGAAAGTTCCAGCACCCTTTTTTTTATGGCTAACAAGTAAAATATTTTTAAGAAGCCAGGGGAAGATTACACAACAAACAAGAGAAACGCAAAGAAACAAGAGACACCCCAATGTCAAGGGTGTCCAGTCTCACACGGTTGCCTAGGGATCAATCCGTAGGCAGGAAAGGTTGTCTCACACGTCTTGTACCACTCATCCATCTAGAGAAAAAAAAAAGGAAAGAAGAAGAGAAATGCAATCAACCAAAACAAAAGCATCAGAATAAGAGCATGATGCCAAACAACAAACTACCCAATGACAACATCGAATGGGGTGTAAAAGGGGTGACTCTTTCTACCTCTTGTTTGGCCAAACTATCCCATATCCCATTTGCATATCTAACCACAAGTTTTTTTTTTTTTTGGTAGAAACTATCCGCTATCCCATTTGCATATCTAACCACATGGCCAAATTATCCGCTATCCCATTTGCATCTAACCACATGGCCAAACTATCCGCTATCCCATTTGCATATCTAACCACGTGTTGAAGGTGCACTTGGAGAGAAAAAGAAAGGGACTTGATCTCTTAAAAGAATTTATAATAAAAAAAGCAAAAAAAGAAATATACAAGAGTAAGGAAACAAAGAGTTGGACTTTAACATGGGCAGAGGTGACTTTAGTATCACTAACAACTAGGTTATAAAACATGGAATCACCAATGCAGCAAGTATACCAGATATCACAAATTCTAGGTCCAGTATCACATTTCAGAGTGGTTAAGGAAACCCTCTACTTTCAGGACAGCTAGAAAATAAGTAACAGAAAACAAACTTGAAAAAGAAATCAGAGTCTTGGTTCAATTTGTAAGTTGCCTGTGGCCAGTGCATGGCAAGGAACTGAAAATGAAGTATCACTAACAACTGGTTTTATGATGGGAGAGCTCATTATGTTAATATCAATCTATTATACGCCATTGAAGTACTTTAAAGTTCCATCAAATCTCTTTCTTTTTTTTTTCAAAAGTCTACATGTCTTTTGTTCCGAATTTTCTGGAACAATCACAAACACTTTATAAATACGGATCTACACTAGAAATTGACTGCATAACTTAGCATTCAATTTCTTTTCTTTGAACTATCTCAATTTTCAATTATTCAATGTAATTTTGTTATTAGGAAAACATCTAGAAGAATATCAATCCTTTGAAATATGGACGCGCACAGATGTGTGTTAAATGCATGCGTAAGTTCTTGTCAAGGTTGCGCACATTGAACACGCACCACGGTATTTCAGATGTTAATAGTATATGGATTAGTGATTATATTCTTCTACCCTGGATTAGTGATTATATTCTTCTACCCATTAAATTCTATCATACATGTGCAGCCAAACTGATGAGTGGAACATCCTAATTCTTGGGCAACGCTACTCACAGTTTGTCCCCACTCAATGAACGATGACTTGCATCTTTCACACAAGCCCTGTAGTTGGCTGGTGTGTTGCAGGTACCTTTTAGAACTCTAATCTATCAAATACCTTGCATTGAGAATACAAGGCTGTCTCAGTGGATAGGACCCCGCTCTCACCATACCACCCGGCGCCCAGGGACCAATCCCTGGCCGGGTAGGTTTGACTAGTTCCCCTAGGCCACTTGGCCAAGCAAGCCAGAAAAAAAAAAAAAAACCTTCTGCATTGCCCTCATCTGTTGCTTAATGGTTGGGGTCATCGTGTATGTGTGTGCATGAGTTAGGAGTCTCTTGTAAAGGAAAAAAATAAAAATAGAACTTCTGAATTTCTAATGAAAAATACACTATAGGAGTAGCAATGGAAGAAGTATAAATGAAGACAAGATTTTCATTCCTTGGGAAGAATGTTTTTGCTTCAAAAAGCTACATTGCAAAATTGCTTATGTTACTGCTTCAAAAGCCTACATTGCAAAATTTCGTATGACCCGATTTTCCCTACCCTCTGCGACTACCACTCACCCATTCTGTTATAGAACTAATTGAACAATGCTGAGAAGAAAAATGATACTGAATTCAGAATCAGCGACTTCGCTGTCAACAATCCTTGAAGCCAATGAAACTGAAGTCAACAATGTGGGATTTAACTGCTGCTATCTGTGTGATCCTACGTCATTTATTTTTGATATTCCTGTCAGTGGGTATTCCGTAAGACTAAATCCTCATCATAGATATACAGTTATACACTCACCCAAATCACCACTACCGCACAAAATGAATCGGTTCACTAGATTTAACTGTCCTTGACACCATGATCATCAGAGTTACAGTTAAAAGGCGTTTCATCAATTAAAGTTGAGCCATTTGTTCCATCGTCATCACCACCAGAGGCTGAACTAGCATTATAACATTCCAATTTCCATGCCAAGACAATCAAGTTGCAGTGATTCCACAACAGCGTTCTGGGAAGAGCTATGGTATTGATCTGAATCATAATTCATATGGGCAGTTGTAAGACCTTTCTTCTTCATCACACTGAAAACAATGCCACTATGAAGCATTTCAGGTTTCAGTAGGCCTCCTTCAGAAACCATAATACCAGAAGCAACAGCAGGAACTCCCAAAATATTGCAAATCATAGTCAGGATTTTCTGAATTTCTATCAGGCAAATGTGACCTTGACCTTTTATCCTGAGAACCTTGCTAGGTGATCAAATCAGAGTAGAGTTAGGGGGGCTTTTAAACCTTCTTCTCATCTACATTTACATGTGTGACTTCTTCCCTTGTCCATGGCTTGTTCAATTCAGCATCGATCTCCAAACTATGTATGAATTCGTCTGCTGAAGTTGTCCTCATCAATGGACCACCAGACCTCGTCCAAGAGCTAAGATCTGCAGTCTCTGATTCACGATCGCTACCCTCACGACAGAGGTGAGGTTTTCGGTCTGAAGACCCACCCACGCGACCACTCCCATGAGGGAATGAAGCTGCAATATCTGCAAGTTCTTCAAGTAAACTAGTTGAGTCCTCTAGTGCAATGTGATTCCGTGAAGGAATCCCATTCAGGCCACTGAAACTGGAACGGCTAGGCTGTCCTTGTGAAGCAGTAGCTCTCTCAGCACCCCTCTTTAGTCGACGGATGTGGCTGAGAAAAGTAACACACTCGTCTAACACAAGTTCAATGCCACAGTTTGCCTTCATAGCCGCGAGCTTCTCCCAAGTGCATCTCCTTCCTTGGTTGGCAGCTTTTTGAAGGTCCAGATGAGATGGATTCTGTATAATTTTTGAGTACTGACAAAAGAAAAGACGAATGAAAAAAATGTTGGACTCATAAAAATTCCAGAAAGATTACTCTTAATTAATCTAAGTACAGCGCCACACCCCAAAAAAACAAAAAATCAACAACAAAATATAGCAGCCTCATTAAGATCACAATTTCTTGTATGACGGAAATCAGATGCATTCTGATCTACCTGAGCTAGTGTAGCAGGCATAACAACAGTGACATCACCCTCCTATTCTTGTGTAAGCATCTTGGCTGCAAGTCCCCCTAATGGAAGACCAAGTTCCAAAGCTTGGCTGCACCGATGTTTGACCTCCATCTCCGCCAGATTAGCAGGCTACCAATTAAAATCAACCATTACGTTCCTGAAAACCCGAGACACTTAAAGCTATGGTGAAAGGACGTTAAGAAAATTTGGACACAGCACGTGTATTGATGACTAAACATGACTTACATGAGGTGCCAGTTAACACACACCACCATGGGAAGTTGTGTTTTAAAACTCTGACTCACCAACTTGTTGGGATAAACTACGTAAATTCGGTTTCTACATTCTAGTCTACTCTGTGCCAAATTCTTGCATATCTTCCCATATTTCCATGCACATCTTAATATATATATATATATATATGGCGCTCGGGCATTTTTTAAGAGAAAACACCCCTCCAGTTGGGCTCACTGGAATACATGATGATCATGAAAGTCCATTGGATGAAAAGATCCATATGAGGCCTACTTATATGCAAAATCTTGAGTCCATGAAATCATACTAACCTTTTGATAGTTGGCCTCATACTAACCTTTTGATAGTTGGCCCTAAAATTTTATGGCTTAAAGGCATCATTTTATCATGATTTCAATCAAATGGTGAGGAAAAGTTGGATGAGTGTCAAATTAGAACTTATGACTATTCAAGGGTGGTAGTGTGTGTGAAAAAAATGACATTGACTCAACATGGGCCCAGAAGAAACTAGCTCTCCTAAGTTGCAGCTTAGGATAAGGTAAGTTGAAGTAAGCTCAATTGTGTGGTGGGGCCCACATAGGGGTGGGGATTTGAGGTATTTCAAGAACTCCCTAAGACCCTCCTCTTTGCAAAAAATTAGCCTCAACCGTAGTTTCTATCATCTCCATTTGGGCCCCAAAAGTTTAATGGTCAACGGTCCATTTGGATCCGTATACAGTCGATCCAACAGTCCAATAAATTCGGATTTGACTAAAAGTTGGTGGACATGCACAATTTAGGGGGGTCATGTGTTTGGTTTATTTGGATGGACTAAGGGCGGGCCTCACAAGCATGAGCTTACAAAATTTTATTCTAAGTTAAAGCTTAGGATTATGTAAACTCAAGTGTGTGGTGAGGCCCACCTAGGGACCCACATAAGGATGGGGATGAGGGGGATTTCAAGGACTCCCTAGGACCCTTCTCTCTACAAAAAAAAATCAGCTACAACCGCGATTTCTATCATCTCCATCAATACCCAAAAAGTTTAATGGTCAATGTCTATTTAGATCGGTACACAGTCGATCCAATGGTCTAGTAAATTCGGATTTGACCAAAAGTTGGTGGACATGTGTCATTTAGGAGGGTCGTTTGTTTGGTTCATTTGGATGGACCAAGGGTGAGCCCCATAAGCATGAGCTTATGGAATCTTACCCTATATATAGGGAGAGAGAGTTCATATCAGGTGCGCACATGCTCATCTAAGTGATTTGCGGATAGCCTCGTGGGGCCCACCTAGTTCCATGTCAATTCATTGACAGGTGGGGATCAAAAGATTTAGATGTGAATTGCCTTTGTGCAAAATTTCAAGTCCATCGTATCATTCTAACCTCTTGATCTGTGGCCAATCAAGTTCGATGGTTTAAGAATGCAACACTTTCTATTTTATTTCAATCTAACGATCGAATCCCATTCGGACCAGTGTAAAAAAAACATGGCATTGTGAAATTCAAGGTGGTTGGTAGTGTGTCCCATTCGGATTGATCATAGGTCTTGTCAGGTGGGTTGTGCACATCTAATCCATTTGAGCACAAGCTCACCTGAAAATCCCTTACAGAGTCCTACCTAAGCAATTTGCACAAAACCTTGTGGGGCCCACCTAGGCCCACGACAATTCATTGGAATCTAGTGATCAAAACTCAGAAGATCTGGATGTGAACCACTCGTGTGCAAAACTTCATGTCCACGGATAATTCTAACCCCTTGATATATGGCCCCTCAAGCATAATGGTTTTATAATACATCGCTTTTTATTTCAATCTATTGGTCAATCACATCCGGATTGGTGTAAAAAGGATGGGATCAATGAAATTCAGGGGGACGGTAGTGTGTGTCCTGTTTGGACTGATCATGGAGGTCTTTTTAGGTGGGTTGTGCACATCTAAGCTATTAGCGCATGAGCTCACCTCCAAATTCTGTCTCCCAATTATAACTACCATTTGTTGGCATTTCTTAAGTGCCTCTTAAGTCTATAGGAGCCCAAGAAAATGTTTTCAAGAGATTTGGCAATCTCCTTAAGTTCTTCCTAAACGCATCATACTAAATGGGTTCAATGATTCTCCACACTTCAGATTTTCTATTTCTTTGTCACATCCAAGCTATACATGGAATAGCCTCAAAAGGTGAGAGCACATCTTTGAGGCAATGTTAAAATGTATAGACAAAGGGTCCACAATTCACACTTCCTCTTTCTTACACATGATGTGGGATGCTAAAAATGCTATTTTGAAGGTGCCCTAGTGTTAAGGATTTTTGCTGGAGTAGCTATCCGGCCTCCTCTTTTCAAAAAATCTTTGTTGGCGAAGTTACACTCGGAAATCGAAGTATTCAAGAAAGACCTTTGTACTACAAAAATTCATTTCCAAATTCTTTTGTCCTCCCCTCTTCTCTGAATGAACACTTCCCTAACCGTACCCATGAATTGCTTGGAAAGGGGAATTCCTTGGTCATATAACACACCACAACTCCCCCAAAAGATCCAATCTTGCCTCCAAAGTCCAACTCCACCTTCCATGCCACAAGTCCACAATGTGCAGAAATATAGATGAACGAGGCACATCTCCCAACCAACCATACATGATCTATCATTACTAGGCTACGATAAGTAATAAAATGGTTTGAGCAGTATGGTTTGGAAAGGATACTTAGGATATGCTATGATTAAATTTTGCATTAATTTTGATGATGTTTCTCCATGGCTTTCTTCTTTCTTTTCCAAACCTCTGCAATCCCTTGGCTGGGAAGAACCAAATTCTCTCTCAGATCCTCCATATATTAATTCCATGCACCCCCCTAGAGGAAATTACTTTGATCCTTTCAAGTTCTTTTTTCTTTACTTTTTTTTTTCTCTATTTTGGCAGCCATTACCATGATCATAAACGACTGAGAGAAAAAAGATTCAAAGATTAAACATACTAGTACTATTGTATTTTTGGGTACAAAATATTGAGAACTTTGAAACAAATAAGAAGACAACAACTATTTATCTCAAAGATCTCCAGTTTGGCAATCAAAAAGCTTGGAAGACAGATTCAACAAGAAACAATTCCATGCTCCAGGAAACAAATATTGAAACAGAGATCTCTGGAACACCATACCTTCGCAGCAAAGTGTCCTCTATAAGCTCTAACAAGCTCCTTCAATCTCAAAAACGGCAATATGTGAGGATTTGCCTGACTAACAATGAAATGATTCACATTGAACAACTCTTTAGCTGAATCATTGGCAGATCGATCTCCAGACTACCATCCCTCCATCTGCGCAAAGAATTACCAGTCAACTTGTTACACCCCAACCCGGATTAAGCTTGATTAGTACTAATTAATTATGGTTTAGTTAATTAAATTATACTTAGTTACTAATTATAGGCTGAGTTAGATGAGTTTTGAGTCTTAAATAGGTAGTTGAAACCGATTTGACTCAATTGGGTAGGATTGAGGGCTTTTATGTAATTATCGATTTTCTCATTTTGCATCGTATGCACGTCATCTTGGCGTCACCGCATGTATTTCGTCTAGCACATTTATTTTCGTATTTGACTCTACTCCATTTGATCACTTATTGAAGAAGTGGGCCTTCATTTGACCCAATTTGGAAATATGTAAACTTAGTGGACTTAGTTGCAAAAAGAGGGCAAACTCATCCCTTATAAACTTTTACCCATTTTGCTTTGGCTAAAAACCCCTTTCTTCTTTTCTCTTTCTCACTACTCTTTTCTTCTTCTCCTCCTTCATCATATATTGAGAGAGAGTTGAGGGATGCATTGAAGACAAAGATTGAGGCCATTGCTTCTCCCTCACCTTCTCCATCTTCTTCCTCTAGTTGTTGGCAAGAAACCTTCATCTTCACCTCATACACTATCCATTTTTGGAGTTATTACTAGAGGTAGGAATCAAACTCATTTCTTTTTGTGTTTTTGAGTTGAAAGGAGTCAAAGAGACCTCTATGGTAGCCATTCATACCCATTCATTGGCATTTTCATTTGATTTTGTGATTAGGGTTTGTTATTGGGGGTTTTTGGGTTCATTTGAGCTAAAGAGTGAGAAAAGGCTTGGAAAGCTTGATTTGAGCCAAGAAGAAAAGATTAGAATGAAAAGCACCAAAAAGAGGCAAGTAATGAGCAATTTTGATTAATGCATGTGATTGTTCATTGATTGAGTAATATTATTCCATTGAATGCTAATTCAGCTTTTTCCATTTGAATAGCCTGTTAAGGTAAGAATGGGTTCTTTTAATTTGATTATCAAAGAATGGGTTGTGTGTGTGGAAAAGATATGGACCATAAGAACAAATAGAGGCTCAAATTGGTCATATGATGATCTTAAGAACACTTTAGAAGCAGTTGGAAGAGTGGGAATGAATGGGAGTGAGAATTCCTTCAAAAAACAGAGTTTTGCTGCTGGTTCGGGTGCCAAACAGCAAGCCATCTCGCTATAGCGAGATCTGGGCTCGCTATAGCGAGCTGGCCCAGTGGGCCTGACAGTGCCCACTTCAAAGTGCCATAACTTTTTACCTGTATGTCGGATTTTGGAGTTCCACATACCGTTGGAAAGCTCTTGAAGTGTGGAATCCGGTGGTATACACCACTTAATGACTAAAGATTGGGAGAGAAAGCAAATATTAGGACCATTGAACTGGGCCTTATCTCTTTTAGAAAAAGGGACTTTAACTCTAGTTGGACTCCTAGGTTGGAACCATTGGCCACTAAGGGAGTTAATCCCACTTCAAAAGGCCTAAATTCTTCATAATTAGTCCCTGAGGATGATTGTGACATAAACACTAAACTAATAAGGTTTTTAGGTTGTAAAGGATTGACCTTATAGGTCCATAGAATGGTACCCATTACCGATTACCATAGTCCAATGGAAATTGTAACACATGAGAATCTTTAGCTGAGATTATCTCATATGCTTATCCGTCTCATCTAGAACTTTGCCATGGGTGTTGATTTAGAGAAATTCGATGTACCTCACACATACACAACGTGACATCAAGAAAATATAGCACGTGCATCGAATTATCTAAAGCTACATTGAAATGGACGGTTAGAGACGACGGGTAATTAGAATAGAATTGGCTAGTAAATATTCTTGATTCCATTAAGTTATTTGCATTCGTATATTGGGATTAATTCATTATTGCCCTCAAATATTCACATGATTATTATTATTGCATTATTCGTATTATTTCACAAATTGTATTACAAATGTTATCATTCATCGTTGTGTTATTCGAAAGGAGTAAGTATGTGATTTGATTCGATTAGAAATGAATTGAGACTAAGAAATGAAATAATGGATTTTATTGGAAATTATTCGATTCGTAAAGTCTTACTCTAGTTTATTATTATTCGATTCGAATGGTTCGGTACTACTTAGCTTCGACCTTGTGATACCCGATGGGGTTAAACTTGGTTTAGTTATTCAAAACTACTGCAGTATGTCGTCTGGAGCACCGGAACTCCAAGAGGCCTTTGGCCAGGCCGCTGGTGACATCCCAACTAGATTCGCTCTCTATCGGAGAGGGTGGGCAAATGTAGTAGCCAACTAGAAAGTGAGTATTCAATTATTGATTCGATAAAGCATGATTTATTCATAATGCACAATGTGCCTAGTTGACATTTATTTGGTCTCTTTAATTTATTCGTCTTTAAATTCGAAATTTGAATAACATGTGTTGAATCTTAATTGCTCATATATATTGTTGAATCGTCGTATTCATGGTGCTACACTTGGTGTCACAGGAATTCATGTTACCGAAAGGGATAACTGATAGCTCTACAGATTATTGATTGAATCGGTTAAGGTATTGGTTAGCTTGACTCCGGAGTACGTACAAGAGTGGTATTGATGAGTTTAAGATTAGCCATTTACTCTTGCACTTAGCTTAAGATAATGCATATGATTAGTACTATTTTGCATTTGTATTAGGATTATGTTCCTTTTTAGATAAGTATCTAGTAGATATTCATTAGAGTACTTATGTACTATGCATTTAAGATATTAAAATTATTAGCTTTGTTATGGACTAATGGTAATATATTTGATTAATTAATAGACTGCTCATGGTTTTGTTATTGATGACATATATGCTTCCGCAAATAAATGTTGTTTAACAGGTGTCAGTGAATAATCCTCACACGTGAAATGTGGAATTTTCTCCTTCGTGAATTCAGATTTGGTCCGGAACAAGTGCGAATTCACAGGAGTACGCGTGTTACACCTCGAGTACCACCCTAACGTGGGAATTCTCGGACCGGGATGTGACACAACTCCTCATAACCCTCCAAGAAAGGTGCATGGAATGGAACAATCTCCCCCCTAATATCCTTCGCCATCAGTTCTTGAGCCTCAAAGAGACCAGGGAATGCACAAGAAGCTGTTACTGCACTCCATATAACAACATGGGGTGATGTCAGGTAATTAAGGCATCTCGGGGGCTCATGCTTCCTGGGAGAGCAGACTGTAATACTAAGAATGCGACCCGTCGCGTCATATGTTTCCTGGAATGTCAAATTATTTGTCATGCTTCTCAACAATCGTTGCAACTGCCGGGTATCATGCACTACCCCTTTCATCATGATCCTCCTAACAACTGCAAAGATCCCTCCCCACACACCCCCACCACCCACACAAACCCCACGACCCCCAAGTAGCGCAAATTGTTTGAAAAGAAAGTTCAGGTGAAGGCCGTGTGGCCACAATTGAACACATGATAGATCCCACACTGGACCCTGCAATTATCCTTGGAAGGAGCTTGTTTTCAACCGGTGTATCCACCACGCCCACATGGAAAGCACCAAACGACGCTCCTCCACTCAAGAGCAGCGCTGTCCTACCAAAAGCATGGCACGTCTCATGCATGAATGAGAGCTTCTCTTATAAAAGCAACTCCTATGAATCCAAATTGCAGACCATCCTAAGCTGCATTGAGACCTCATCAATGTACTTTTTTATGAGCTTGGGCACCTCACGCCTTCCCTTTTGAAGATGGGGATTGCACATGTTGCCCAAGTTCCGCACCAAATCGGGATGCATTTAGAAAATGATGTCTCTCAAGCACCCCTGCCGGCGCCTGTGTTTCGGTTCTTGGAGCCTTTTCCTCACTAATTCCTCATCATAGA
Source organism: Persea americana (assembly GCA_029852735.1). Classification (NCBI taxonomy): domain Eukaryota; kingdom Viridiplantae; phylum Streptophyta; class Magnoliopsida; order Laurales; family Lauraceae; genus Persea; species Persea americana. The sequence continues at coordinate 93,447,384 of CM056810.1, forward strand.
GACTGCATTCTCTCGTCTTTGGAGTCTCCTTATCGAGCATCTTAGCAGCATGAGACCACTCCTCATATGTTACAGCGCTCCTCATCTTGTTCCTCCATTTCCTACGGTAAGCTGACTCTGCCTGTGATTTCACATTGGTAAATCTCTCCAACAAGAAGGCAATGACAGTGACCATAGCAATAATTCCTTGTGGCCTGGAACTGACAGACGCTTGCATCTTTAGAGGAAATTCCACAATATGCGGAAGATTCAATGCCTGAGATGTGACATAGACTTACAAAACAAGATCTGGCATGCAATTGTGCGGCCAATGACTGGAGGGACCAATTGAGAATGGATTGACCATGGTTTCCTTACTAATATCCATTCATCAACAACTATATCATACCAGAGCAAATGAAGAAAATGGAATGTAGAAAGAAAATTGGTGTTTTGGCCAACCAAATCCGGTTCCCAAGAAAAAAAGATCAGATTTTTTCGACTGATCCAATTAAGGGTTGTCTACTACAAACCCTGAGTTGCAGAATTTCCTAACAAAGATGGATGTAGAAAAACGAATTTTTTCAGTTTGAGCCAAATTGACAAATGGGTGTTCTGTCACATAATCTCTAAAAAGTTAAAGAAGAAAGGAAACCATTGTTGCCAAAAACACTGTGATTTTCTCTATGGAAATAAAGAAAAAAAAATCAAATTTTGCTCCAAGTAGAAAAAATGGTGAAATGGGTTTCTTTAGCAAACTTTAATTCACTCAATCTCTCAACAATTAGATTAAAAATAAAGATGTAAACTTGGAAATCCAAACCTCGATTTCACACTCACCAGTTGAATCCTGATATCAAAAAATCAAAAAAGAAAGTTTCTTGTACGGTCCCACTTGACAAAATCTATTGAAAACCAAACAGAAAAAGAACAACTTTTCTCCTCAAAATCATTGAAAACGAAAAAAAAAAAAAAAAAAACCCAACAAACTAAAAGAGTATTCATCTTACTTCAAAATTCAGTGTTGGGAATCAACTAACATCTAGAGATATAAAAACGCAGTCATTTCCAACAAAGTCCTCAAAATTTCAATAACCCAATACGATATTGAGATAACACATCCAAGCTAAAGTGCAAAGAACCAAAAAAGAGAGAGAATGCACTCCTTCAAACAGATTTCTGCATCAGTACTGTTAAAAAGAATCAAAAGAATGAAAACCCAACAAGAGATTTAAGAGCTTGGGACTGGTTTAAGTACTTAAGTACAATTGATGAAAGGGAAATGAAAAGGGAGTCATGAAAGAGATAAGTTGCTCTGAGTCGGTCACACTCTGTTGCTCTCAGCTGAGGGAGGCAGGATAAAGGGGAGCACTGAACGGATAAAGGGCAATTTGGGTAAGGAAAAAATATAAACTTCCCGCCGCCCAAGATCAGAAACACAAAGATGTGGGGCCCCTGTTGGATGGAAATCATGAGGATTAAAAGATCTGGGCCGTCCATCCGTTTTCAGTCCTTTTTCATTTTCAGAAGGCTAAAATCTTTTTGTTGCACCCATCTATCCGGGTCCCACTACAGATAATTGGCAAAAATGGTCCCACGTTTATGTGAAGGGAGCAGTCTGCTATGCTTACACTGAGTTTTAGGTGGGAGAGAAGCTTAAAAATAAGGTAAAAAGTTGAATCACGAGACACCCGTGAGACAGCTCTTATCTATGAACTGGTCAAATTTTAAGAAGAGTCGGTCCATACCCCATTGTGAGATTAAACATATGTATAACGTAGGAATTAAATGGTTAATTTTGAAGTCAAATCTAAGCACCCACTTGGGTGTGGATGGAGTGGCCTAAGGTGCAGGTTTGCTCACAATGATATGGTGGTGGGTTGTGGATTTGAGGGCTTTCGGGTTGGTACTGGTGGGTTGTTTGAAAGATGTACAAACCTGGTCGGGGTGAAGTTTGTGTGTGTATTTCTTTCTCCTGTTAGGTTCATGCTTGGTGGGAGAGGCTGAGTGTGTGTGTTTTTCCGGTTAGGTTGGGTTTAGGTTCTAGGCTTCTAGCTCTTATCTTCCTCATTTATGACTAATTTATTCACTACTCCGTACGTTATGATGCATGAAACTTTTTTTTTTTTTTTTTGAAAGATATAATGCACAAAACTTGTTTAGCATAAGTAGTAGTAGAAGCTTTTTGAAATAGAAGTTTCGAATTTTTAAACCCTGGTTATGTAAAAATAGCCTGCTCCTAAAGAAAGAGGAGTCCAGGACAGTAAGTGAAAGGGGTACCCAACCACCTAGGCTACCAACAAAACTTGTTTAGTATAAGTAGCAGTAGATGCTTTTAGAAGTAGAAGTTTTGAATTTTTAAGCCCTAGTCATGTAAAAGAAGCCTGCTCCTAAAATAAAAAAAAAGAGGAGTCCAAGACAGTAAGTGAAAGGGGTATCCAACTAGCTACGCTACCCTTGTATTTTACCCTTTTATATTAATAAAATTTCTCTTAAAAAAACAGCTGAGCGAAAGTTGAGGGACAACTTTGAAGAATACGTTTCCTCATTGTATTGTGAATGCGAAGAGGCCCACCTCTCATTTTCATACTCGAGTCTCACATTGTATTTGTCTTTCCCTCCAACTCGTCTTGTACAATATGTTTTTTTTTTTCCCCTTCTGGTTAGATGCTCCCTCGTTTCCTGATGTGTCTATCATCTCATCCAAAAGAAACAATGAATTTTCTCAAAGCCCACTCTTCTTTCTTCACTCCTCACATGTATTTTTCAAACTTGCCCTTCGTATAGAAAGAAGGGGAGAAAAAGAACGTGCTTGTAATAAAAATAAAAAAATAAATGGATGTTAAAAAAACATTTATTTCATCTCTCTCCATTTCGTTCCCATTGATCAGAGTTTAATATATGTAAAATTAAGTTCATACCATTGACTGGACCATAACTCAACCCATGCCACATACCTAGCAGGGGTGAAACCATGATATAGGCATTCGGGGGAACTTGTGAAAAAAAAAAATCAAATACATAACAAACATCCACTTCCTTCTTTTGTGACATGAATATCCCCTGCCATATTTACATGTCCATTTTTCTAAGCGCAGACATGACCCTAAAACACTTGTGCACTAGAGAAGTTTAGAGTGGAACTCGAAGAAGTGGAGAGAACGGCTTATAACACGAGTGGTAAAGCATGTTAGTTTTCATCGGTTCGAACTTTGGATCCACCACCTCTTTAAGCACGTGCGGCTTCCTTTCCTACTCATGTAGGCTCTTTTTTCGAGTGTAAAGACTCTTTTGCCACTTGAATAGCATGTTTTCTCATGTGTTTGCAGCTCTTGCTCCAATCCCAACCCCCTTGCTGAGTTTTAACAAACCAATACAAAAGGTGAAGAGCAAACCTACAATTTTATGCCTGTGAACCATCACCCAAGAGGATATTGTCACCTCCGGATCTCCATTATAAAGTGTGGCCCACTTCATACAGGGCTCACGGTCCAATCAGACAAAAGACCAAATACCTATTTATCCGCTTCTACCTCTCATGAATCCCCACAAAATTTCAGAAAAAAACACACATAATGGCTTCTGTCCCTCATCCTTCATTTCTCCTCTCTCTCAACTCCCTCAATGGCATCTCTTCTTCCAAAACCCCTGTCTCTTCTCTCGCAATCCCAACAAACCCCAGAACCAGACCCATCAAAATCTCTGCATCTCTCAACGAATCCAAACCGTTAGATCCCTCCGAAAGAACTTCATCCGACGGTGAGGATCCTCCCGCCAATTCCGACCCAGTGAAGCTCGCTTTCGCGAAAGCGATTGAGTATAAGAAATCAAAGCAACCAAATGCGGATTTGAGCCAAAACCCAGTTTCAAAACCAGCTGAAATTGAGAAGGGAAGTGGCGGCTCAGGTTCGGATGTTGCTGGTGGCGAAGTTCCACCTTCTGTTAAGCTTGCCATGGAGAAGGCTAGGGAGTACAAGAAGAACAAAGGAAATATTGGAGGGAAAGAAAATATCGCAGCAAAGAAGGAAGACCCAGGTGCGTTTTTCTCTTTCCTTTTTCTTTTTTGTCTGAAAGATTGAATCTTTTTGTTTGATTATTGGTGAGTTCTGATGGTATTAGGAGAAATGAATGTGATTGGATTTGTTCTCGTGTTCCGATGAATTGACATATCCTTTTCTCTGAAAAATGCAGCTACCGTGTAATAGAATCAGTATAAGAACTAATTTAGATAGGGAATAAAAGTAAATGTATTATAATCAATTGAAGATGTTAGCAATTTTTAGTTGGGGTTGTTTGGACAGGAGGAGTATTAAGTGTTGGGATGGGAATTTTTACTCAAACCATGGTAGGAATATCGTAATTGAATTGTAATGATCAAATCCCCATTGCCTCTTGGTTTTAACAGCAAATATGCTCAGAGGGAAGAAATATTGGAGATAAACGGACAAGAGTATGATAATTTTAATTCATCAGCTGATATCTTGAATGGGGTCGGCATCACACCAGTTGATTGACAAGCATTACTCTAAACCACTATAGGCATCACATCCAAAGAAAGTTGATTAGCTGCTTCTTTGAAGGATCTTGGACCTGTTGTTATATAGAAAAATCACACTCGATTAACTTTATTACTCCTCTCTGTTTGGAGTCACAAACATAGTTTTCAATTATGTTTAGGTTTGGTCGAAATGGCTGCGGTATCCCACTTTGGAGTAGCTAGAAGCTCAACCCCTTTCAGATCATTCTGGTTTTGTTGAAGGTTGTTCTGATCAGAATAGAGCTTATTTCTGCCAAATTTAGTTTTTTATCATAAATTATTTGTTTCTCACATTTTCCTCAGTTTAGTCCTGAAATGACTATTACTATTAGCCCACTCAATCTAATGGCTGGACTTAGAAGAGAAAACAATTATACATAAAAGTTGTTTTAGTCATTCATATATGTGCTTAGTTACCTGCTACTAAATAATCTTTGTATTTATTTTGACTTAAATGCATGCGATTAATAGATTTGACGGGTAGAAGTAACTAGTTGCAATGCAGTCCATGTTAAATAATATAAATATACCTTTTAAAGTATGATTTTAGCTTTCACTATTTTTATCTTTTTTTCAAAAAAAATATTAATTCATAGTGATTTTTTGTGGAACAGAATATTGGAATGTTATATTTTAAGCCCTTGTCAGAATGATGGCCAATATGGAATAGACAACTGTGGTCCCAAATCAGCCCAAAGAGTTACGATTAAAATAAGGTACCTATCTGTTTAGATCCTTGACCACTTTTGGCTCTCTCTCCTTCCATATTAAGTGCTCCTGCATCGGTTGATCATGACTATTCATCTAGTGTACGATTACGTAGATGAACCATGACCTGGGTGATGGTAATGGAACACACGGAAAATCAAGTCTTTTTCATCAGTGATTTGGGAATGGTTGACTCAAGAAGTTGATCCAAAACTGAAGAAACACCCATTTTCTATGGGAAAATGATTTCTCTATTTGAATAACCAAGGTCACTAATTATCATAATTCTCAAGCTATGAAGTATGGTCCATTCACAAGGTGGCTCGCCACATTAATGATGTGATCCTGCTAGAAATGCTGTATATGCATGTAAGATGGTAGGGGATGCAAAGAGCAGAACTCTTGTTATGGGGCTAGGGTTTATAGTTCTTTGCCATTTCATTTATTTATATGGAAAAAGAAAAAAACCAATGTCTTTAATTTTTTAAATCTGTAGATAACAAAGTAGCCTTTTTTTGGTTACTGTGATTATAAAGAAAAAGTGCTTCACAGATAGATTTATTTTATTCTTCCTGAATTGCTAAATTGAAATCTTATATTTTATACTCTAGGGTTGGAGGTAATAACTAAATTAAAACTCTATATTTTATCCAATAGGGTTGGAGGTAATGAAGGTGGGGAATTTGAAAGACAGGGTTGTCGAGAAAAGAGTTGATAAAAAGGAAGAACCAACAATTTCAAGCGTTGATTTTTTGGGGCTAGGTTTTTCTGACAAGAAGAAAACCAAGGGAATGCCAGCAGGTTTGGTTCCTCTAGTGGATCCCTTTCCAGATGACGATTTGCCTGAAGTGGAGTTGATTGTTGGGGATACTAGCAAGTTTGGAACTACAACATCGCCACAGCCAGTGTCTGTGGAAGAAGACGCTGATTCGGACCTCTACAAGCCCAAGGTTTCTACATGGGGAGTCTTTCCAAGACCAAGCAACATTTCAAAGACGGTAAAACAATTGCAAATGTTTATGTTTTTCCAAATGAGATAAATGTTTTCATTGACTTTTTTTTTTTTCTTCTGTTGGTGCTAATTATTGTAGATTTATGGAGAATTGGATGGTACTTTTGAAGTTTGTATTTTGACAATTGCTTGAATACGAATTGTTAAAAGAAAAAAAATTAAAAAGAAAAGGTCATTATTGAGTGATGATCGCAAAGTTACAAAAATCGGATTAGGAACGAGTCACCCTAAGTCGAGTTCACTTGGCTGAGTCGCATGGGACTCCACCAATTCGGACCGAGTTGCACACGAGGCCTACTAAACTTTAAAAAATATAAAAGAAAGAAAAAAAAAAACCCAAATGATAGAAATGATGGTTCTATGAATCTAGAGTTTGAGACTTGTTGTGTTTTATTAAATACCAATGAACTTAATTGTTTTAGGTACCGTCATTTATATTTCATTCAGGTGGATGAATAGTACCATAGATCTTCAAATGCTTGGATCTTTTAAAAAAAAAGAAAAGAAAAGTGGTTCTGATCATCTACAATCAGTGAAAAATGTCCCTGAAAGCCTTCCACAGCTTTTCTAAATAGAAAAAATAGGACATAAGTGCATTTAAGGAAACTATAGGACTCTGCAACTACATGACAAGGAAAGTAAGTCCATTTGGCACCTGCTGATTCTGAGTCAAGTCAGCTGATGTTTAAAGTCACGGCTTAATGTGCCTGCCAGGTAACTAAGAGTCTAAGATCATTGTTGAATGTGGTGAGATTTAACTTTTAAGATAATAGTTATTTGATATATTGTATTATTGTATATGCTATATAGCTATCATATGATTATCTGTTTATATCTTTTGCCACTGCAACTCTATGAAGTTGTCCATAACATGAATGTATAGATTTAGGTTTCGATTTCATAAGAAAGCAAATGAGCCATATGTTATAACTTCTAAATAATGTCTGTTATTCATTGACTCAGGCATTTGTTACATCAGGATATCGTGCTTTGGAAATATTGTGTATGAAACAAACATCTATATTTAACCACTGGTTGTTGCTCATAGGTTGTTGTTTAGGTTACCAACTTTGAAGGAAAACATAGGGCCAGTAAAAACATGTAGGTAAGTAATAAACAAATATTATTCATTAGGTGAATAATCAATTGCTCCCCATGCATGTCTGATCTTATGAAAGCACCAGGATAAATTTAACTATTTCTCCAATCTAGATGTGCGCTTCGGAGAATGTTGAAGGATGATAAAGGAGAAATTGTAGAACTTTTTCCAGTTGACCAGCTTTAGGAAACTGTAACTGGGCTGAAATCTTCTCCATTAAAGAAGGCTTGAGAATTTCACATGATACTTATGTGGGTACTTGGACTTTGGAGGGTTTCTTTTGTGGTGAATGGAGGTCTTTAGGCACGTCCGAACTCCCAAGAGAGCTTAATGGGGAGGTGAATGCTCTTTCCAAAGAGGCAGTAACTAACTCATTGAGAAATAAGAATAATTTGTCTTATTTGTAATGGGTGTAATCTCTCTGATCCAGGCTTTCTGTTTGCTTATTGATTGTACCCATTTATTATATTAATCTAAATTATCTCATTATTTTTCAAATGAATGATCTAGATGCGTTTGGCATCTTAAACTTGTCAAGGTTTGGTCACAACATGCATATAAATTCTCTATTTATTGTTTACCTTCTTCATTATGCCCATTTCTTGCAGCAATCTAAATTATCTTATCATTTTTCAATCTAAAAGAAAAAATTCTAGATGTGCTTCGCATCTTAAACTTGTCACGGTTTGGCGGCAACATGCTTGTAAGTTGTTCTCTAACTTCTATATTTAATGTGCACTGCTGGTTTGATAATGCCATTAATTGATGTAAGCATTATTTCCATCTCCTTTAACTAGCCTTCATGTCCCTTCTATTTATGTTTCCCTGTTGATACTTTGGTTTGCCACTGACGATCATTTTGGTCATCTTTTAAATTTTTCTTCTTTTACCTGTTGTTAGGATATTACTCTTGGATTGACCACCTGTTGGTAGCATATGACCATATTATTATTTTTCTTTTTGTTTATGATTTCATATTCTTTCAATTGATTTCCTAAGATGAACTCCCTTTTTTTTCTCGACCTCAGTTTGGTGGAGGACGAGTTATTCAGCCAGGGGAGGTGCTTGAAACTGCAGAAGATAAAGCTGCAAAGGAAGCACGCACTAGGCAGTTACTTGCAGCCTACAAAAATAAAATGGGCATAACCATTAATCCAAAGACAAAGTCCGAATGTGAGAAGGTGTACTTTTGAAACGGAAGTCATTTTCTATTAGTATTAGTGCATTCATTTCAGGTATTTATGAAGAAATGTCTGGGATGTTTCTAAGTTTTTCCCATGTATCTACAAAGAGTGTTCTTTCCTCAGCATTACTATATCAGAGGACATTTTGTTTTATGTTATTCAATCTTACTCTAGATTCCCTTTTTATTTACATTCATATTTATAATTTATTTTTTCTTTGGGTTTTTTTCCTCAATGTCTGCCAACTTTTAACTATGGGATCTGGTTAATTGCTTATTGGGCTATGGTTAGGAAGGAGTTTGAGAACATTGCAGTATCTGATTGGGACAGGTATTGAAATTTGAATGTATGCTGGATGGTGCTTCCTCTTGCGTTTTGCATGAACGGTGGATCTCTTCAGTCCCACCCATAGGAGTTTGAAAGTCAAACTTTGATAGGAGTTTTCTTAAAACTTGTGAGGGTGTGTATTGGGGGGGCTTACCTGAGAACAGAATTACGTACCCTCTTGCATGGTTCTTGAACTTGGCTGAGTTCAACTCCACCCAGCCAAGTTGTGTAGGGCTTGGTACTTGGTCACTTTGATTTGCCCAAGCCTTGTGTGTATCTGCCAAGCTTTGGTGCCACTCGGCTAAGTCATAATGAACTTGGTTACCAATGTCAAGTTTCAAAACCTTGCCCTTATTCATGTTTTCTGGACTGGTGACTGTCATAAATTTGAATGGGACAGAGGTGTTTGCTATGTTAGTTGGGTTGTCATGAAGTTCAGTGGCTGCAATTAGTGCAATACTAGAGGGTATTCTTAGTGCAGTTCAGCAGAGTTGAGCTGCTTCTCCCTATTCATGGTGGCTTGCCAACTGAATGAGGATTGCATTGCTTTTGCTCAAAATCTTGTCTCAAGTCTTACATATAGCGAAGCCAATGTGTTGGGTGATAGTTTAATTTCTTTAATAGCTAAAGACAGTACTTCTTGCTCCAATCTTTTGTATAATGTCCTCCTTTTTTTTTTTGTATAATGTCTAATTGTTTGGTCATATTCTATTTCATTGTATGTTCATTAACATACTTTAATTTAAAAAAAGAAAGGACTTTGACCTATGATTATATGGATTTCAATCTAGATGACAAACAACTTTAGAGCATATTCTTATTTAGTGGAAGAAGTAGTTTATAGCAGCCAATTGTAAATGTCCAACAAGCAGCGGACGGACAGTTCATGTTTAGAAGTTATTTGCAGTAAACCGATCAGAAAAATGTTATTTGGTCTAAGAAGTTAAGAGCGGCCAACTGTTCTTGCCCAGCTGTTCATGTTCAGAAGTTTTTGGTCTTATATTAAATATCAATTAGTTGATGGTTCATGTTTAAAAGTTGCTTCGATGAAGAGGATAATTTGTCCTTGTAACAACTTCTAAAATCTAAAGTAGTGCAACACCATGATAAAAATGGTTGAGGCTGTTAAAAAAAATTCTGAAGGTAGATAGGTATATTGCCATGAGATTGTGCATGGGACATTGTTTTACTTAAGCAATGCTGTCTGGAAGTTACTAGTAGTAAGCTGCTATTTTTTGCCCAAGCTATGCTCAATTATCAAGTGATCTAGATAAAGGTTCACTTTTTTTTCTTTTTTCTTTTCCATTTAGCAAAAATTTATATTTTGAGTTATGAGTAGCTTTTATGTTTCCCAGTGCGGGCATCTTTAAAGTGCAAGGTTGTTTATGTAAACTATTTTCTCTTTCTAAATATTTAGGCTCTTAAGGATGGTGATTCCTTGATGGATCTTGGAAGGCTTCAAGAAGCAGTACCCTACTATGAAAAAGTAATGAAGGAGTTGGTCTTTCAGGTAATCCTTTTGGAAATAGTTCTGGATTAACTTCAGAAAGTTGGAAGGTGCTCATTGTCGCAACCACTAGGCTGTTGGTAACCACATATATTACCACAAAAGAAATGTTGTGTGGTTAACCTCATGAAGTTTGTGCATTTATGTTTGGAATAATTTCAGAAAATCACTCACTCGACTAACATTGGACCCAAACTGGATTCAAAATTTATTCTGGTTGATGTTGTGCACCTGGTGCGGCCCAAATTTAAAATGGTTCCTAATATGGACCCATACCTTTTTTTTTCCTCTTTGAAACTTGGTCATTCAGTTACTTAGGGATCTGTTTTCATCCATATTATTTGGTGCATACACAAAATGCTTCTTTTCTCTATCTTTTCATTTGTTTTGTTAATGCCCTGAAAATATTATTTGTGGTTTTGCACAGAGTGAACTCCATGGTTTGGCTGCTCTGCAGTGGTCTATTTGTCAAGATTCACTCACTAGGTAAAGTTATTTGGCAATAATTATTCAGACACTGTGTTTTTTTTCAACTTTTTATGTCAGTTGATATTTGTTTATATTTCTCATTGAGGATCGGTATTTTGCAAAGACAAACTTTGATGGTAATTTGTCGAGGAAAATTAGTACCAGCTTTCAGATGATCAGATAAAATATGGATACCTTCTGGGTGGTTCTTTCTTCCCCATTTTGTAGAATCAAATTGTTTGCTTTGGGAGTTACAGATGAAATTACTAATCAAGTGCTGTCTAAGATCTTGAGTATTTGCAACCTCCTTACCTAGAAACATTTTCTTCCATGAAAAGATCACACGTGTCAAACCTTTTCAAGCTCTCAAAAGCAGGATCAAGACATCATGTTTCTAACTCGTTAGAATAACTGTATGGCTCTGACTATTTGTTACCTCTCAACAGTTGCTTGTGAATGACTTCCTAGGGTCATCTTCCATGTGCCGGCTTCTAATTGCATACCCTTGTTGTGAATAGTCACGTGTTCCAATATTAATCCTATTTGGGACTACACTAAATGTTGGATTGGACCACACATTTTTAAACTGTTAGAACACCCTGGCCAGTGAAATCCATGGCTATCCTGGTGGGGATGATTTTTGGACCGTGGTCCATCCAATATCCACCCTAGACCTTCCAATCTGTCCAGTCCTTGATTGGCATGCATCTCAGGTGGATCAGCAGCAAAGTCCGTGCGGTAATTATGTTTTGTACAGTTTACATGGGACCATTTTCTCATATATGGAGGTTTTGGTTGCAATTCAGATGTCATGGTGAAACTGATACACAGCAGCTTGCAGAGAATCTGCTACTTTTCTTAGCGAATGACTGAAGCAGGCTTAAATTTTGTAGTGGGAGGAATACTCGCAGCACTGATGAGTGGAGCTTACTTGGGAGATTGAACTTCTTCTGAATCCCAATGTGACAGGCTTTGCAGTGAGATAGGCTCAATGATTTGAGAGTGGGGAATGATTTTAGTTAAGCGCCATGTTGATACCATCAATATACAATACAACATTTCCTCTGTCATGGGATGACGCTGATAAATTGATTGAAAATTCATTTTTAGAGGTTGATACTAAAAAAAATGTTGAAATATACCTTATTTGATGTAGTAGATGAGAGCACAGTGGTTGTGAAGAACCAGGATTAGTGCTTTGGCATGGGAGATAATAGTGTAAACACAGTAATATTGTCAAACTTTGCATTGTGAAATATTTCCAAAGATGAGATCGTACTTTGTACTTTGATAGTCTGTTTTTCGTTGATGGACTTTTTTTGTGGGGGGGCGGGGGCGGGGGGCGGTAGTTGCTGATGAACTTTAGTTTTATTTGGTTATATTTGTTGTTATTACCCAAATTGCAACACTTACGGATGCATTCTTCTGATGGTTAGCAGGACAAATGAGGCTCGAGTTATGTATGAGAAGCTCCAATCCCACCCAAATGTGGAAGTGAGCAAAAAAGCGCGGCAGTTCATGTTTGGTTTCAAGGTATTTGAAGAAAGATTTTCATTCTTCACCTGTTCATCCTTCCCTTTCATCAATTCATGCATTTAGATAATTCTGCATTCCATTGCAGTTGATGAAAGGTCCTACCTTTTCACTGTAGGCCATGGAAATGATGAAGGTCTCATCTTACTCTCCCACAACAACAGGTTATCAGAATTATTTTGAAGCATTTGTAGAAGATAAAGCTAACTACTCTCCAACAGTGGCGGAAGAAAATGAAGATTCTCTAAAACAAGCCTTGCCATATATTGTGTTTCTCATTTCTCCCATCTTTCTTATTCTATTTATTGCTGCACGAAAAGTTTTTTGATTTTGGGTCATAGATTATAGCCAGAATCTGTATTATTTTGTAATCCATCGTTCCTATGTCCCGTTCATATTGTTTCTTCCTCTACATTCATCATTCATTTTCGTGTTGTATTTCTTTGGGAGCCATAGATCTAAATGTCAGCCATTTTTATTAACACATCTTTCTGTATAAATGCCTTTTTGCAATATTATTTTAACTTTAGACAGAACGATTGATACCACTGTTTATGTTCTTTGTTGAATATGCACAATGAGGAAACATAAAGAGATGACTAGTCATGAGTAATATTCAGCTATTTACTACCATGAAGCCCTTGTGCGATTCACAGGTTAAGTCTTGTGTAACCTAAATAATATTTTAAAACTAATATCCCTTTCATATAAATCTATTTATAACAAAATAATTAAAAAATTTTAATCAACCAAAAAATTATAAAAACCAAACCTTCCTTCCTTTAATCCACGTTAGCATACATGTTTTATCCTAAAAATAAAGGATTCGTATGTTTTTATGCTCATTTTGAAGACTATATCAAAACTTTAATTTGAAAATAACCTTGATTTATAGAGTTGGAAAGCATCCCTTTTAATTAGGTCACATCCATACAAATGGGCTCAAGAGACACATTTTATTGAAAATGCGCATTTGGAAACTGTAGATTCTAGGGTTTATGAATCTGTGGATATCTTTGGGCATGCATTTTTTACGCTTGATCCTCTCCTTGATATAGTTGGTTTTTGTTGAAAAGTTCCTGTAATTTTTTTTAAATGAATGGATTACCATGTATCAACAGAAAACTCGATCTTTTCCATGGAAATGTCACTGAGAAATAATGGGCCTTTTATTTCACCAATAAGGTTTCAATAGATATGAAGCCTGTACATGGCTTGGTTAGGGGGGCCTTTGTTAGGTCCATGGTGTACCCAGACCTGAATCCAATTACAAATTGGTATATGCGCTAGATCCATTCGATGACCTGGATCATTTACCTGATTACCTTTTAATCATATCATACAGACTCGAGTTAATCCATCTTGTCTTAAATAAGGCCCTGTAAAAGTTCTTTACTTTTTTTTTTTTTTTTCTTTTTTGGGGTTGTCTTTCCACCCTCCAAAGTCCAAACTTTTGCAATGAAGTCTTAACATATCCCATCCAAACAGAATCTGAATCAAGGTGATTAGCCATGCCAGCAGAAAAAAAAAAAAAAAAACCTCTCATCAGTATTGGTTTCCTTCACTTCCATCTTTTTAATGGAAAGGATACTGATTTAGATAGAGCCCAAAGTGCAGAAAACTGAACAGTTATGTTAGGCCCTCACTGATTTAATTGGGGATGACTCAATGAATGGTTCAGGTTACTGTACCACTTGGTGGATTACAGGAATCCCTTCATCTGTGCATATCAATCAATCCCTTCATCTGGGCATACAGTGAAACGTCTCTCTATTCTACATGTAGTGTAACGAGTCCCACATCGAGAAGAAATGTGTAGGTGTCAGTAGTTTATATAGCACAGCCTGCGTTATATCCAGCACGACCTTACTTGAACAGGATCTGTTCTATAGGCTCGTACATCTGTATCCTTAAGTGCTAAGGAGACAGGCATTCAAGTCTGGTTGATGAATAATGACCGTGCGATCAGAGCGTGATTAACGGCTAGGGTTCCTTCTGGGCCTCTGGCTGCAGAGGATCGTTCGCAGCCACCGTTAGTGTGGCTGTGATGGTCGCACGGTTGTCTGACAGACTACTCCCAACATTTTTGTTTTTTATTGCATGGGCCCACCTTTGATACCATTGAATCCCAACTTCTTTTGTTTTTTTATTGCATGGGATCCCAACTTTTTTTGTTTGGGCCCACCTCAGATACCATTGAATCAATCAAAGGTGTTGGTTGTGGCGTGTGGCCCGCCCAAAATTCGAACTTCAGATGGACGGTCTAAAAATCTGGGGTCGAGAATTAGTGCTTCCACTTACTAGGGATATCTTGAAACTGTCTTGAGCCTGTTTGTTTGTGCGGAATCAAATTCCTTGGGTTTCTAGGAAATGCTGCAAATGCATGTCTATTAAAGTGCTTTAACTGAAGAAACAAAGGGTGACGATTCACTACACGTCCGTCAAATAATATCTCCTTTGGTGAAAAATAATTACCCAGCCATCTACATTAACAACTTTAACATTGCTTTGTTAGAATTCATTTTACCATAAATTTCTAGAAATTCAATTCGAAGCAAAAAAAAAAAAGGGCCTTTAGTAAACTTTATTTTAAAGCACCAATAATTAGTTCTGACTAGGGATTTCAACTAGCCAGGCCAGGCTTAGGAAAATTTAATACTAGAAAATGATTGATTTCAAATTACAACTTGAAGCAACTCAGGCTCAGCCCATTCTCCCATATTACAAAATTCTGTTTTTAAAGATTTTACACTTCTCAGATCTCTAATTAATCCCAGATTATGTTTATTCCATGTATTTTTATTGACCATTTAACACTATAAACGGGCATGGTATGCAGGTCGGGTGTAAGGTACCCGCTTGAATAGGCCCATAAATGGTGGAAGTGCCCAGCTAAAATAATCGGGTAATTAAGAGTACTGATTTTGGCTCAAAAGAAAAATTAGTGTGGGCCCCTCTACACATTTGTTTTTGTGCCAGAAATCACCTGTTAACAACCAAATCTTGTAGGCTTTATTAGGTGGAACTGAGGAGGTGGCCCAACTGTGTCCTTATTAGCTTTAATCATACTCAATGGGAGGCAAATAAAAAGCAGGATCCAGAACACCACGTTTGGGTGTGAGCAGAGGTAGGGTTTGTGGCATTTTTTGCCTCAAAGAAAGCAAAATGATGAGACATGAAAAGGTGAACTATAAACCATCTATTATGTGGATTTTTGTGGACAATGCAATGTGAAGAATCATCTTGATAATGATCCGTATTATTGAAACAAAGCTCGTTTTCATTCGTAAAAAGTTCGGTTATGTTTTTGTTGATTACTTTTTATGATGGGTGAATGAAATTTGGTAGGCTTGAGGACAATGGTTCGAAGTGGATCAAGTCCATGTCGCAGCTGGACTTGGGCCCAAATTACCTAGGGGCCGTTTGTTTACGATCATATACGTTTATAAATGGCCGTTTGACCATGTGTCATGTTTGTTCGTGAGAATTAGGTGTGAAAATTAGGCATTTTTCACACCTTCATTTTCACAGCCACAACTGCAAAAGGCGATGCTACAGTGCAATTCACGGTATTTTTTCACCTATGGTTCTCATTAAAAAAAAAACTATGTTTTTCTTTCCTACGGTATTTTTCATTCATATGGGCTCCTAATTTAGGATCCAATCGCTTCTTCTTTAAAGGGTAAGATTTCAAAAAAAAAATTGTCTTAGTTTTTTATGGGTTTTGAGAGATTTGTGAAATAGTCCAAAGCATTAGATGATTTAGATCTATTTTATTGGACTTTTGTGGGCCGCTAATTAATGATCCAAACAATTCATCCTCTTAATATGGCTAAATGGTAATATTTCTTATCTTAATTGTTCATGGATTTTGAAAAATTTATGAAAAAAGGTCCAAAATGTTAAAATACATATTGAACCATTGGATGTACTCATTTACTCATATGAAAATGTTTTAAATACAAATGCAAAGAACTTACTGTTCATTTAATTGGGGCCCATCTGTGGGAGGCCATATTCTAAAAATCCATTTCATTATGATGGTCCCAGCAACTAGTTGGACGATTTTGCACCCATTGGATGTCAATTGTCAACATAGATTTGTCTCTTCTTTTAGAGAAATTCAGTTATCGACTATTTTCATTGGATGAGCAGCTATTGAGCCATTGGTTCCGTGTATATGCAAGTATAAGATCAAGAAAAGTGGAACCTGAATTACGTAATAGCAAAACGTGACCATGGAGTTTTCTTGTGGATATCAGCTTAGAATCAATTATAATATATTAAGCTAGAAGGTTTTAGCTTGAATTTTGACCGTCGATTATAATTTTGACCGAAAGTTATGTAACTACTAATATAACAACCCACTCATTTTCCCATCAAACCACTCGTGTTTAAGTTGTTCCTATGTAACTATACATTTTTTGCTCCAATTTTTATATTTCTATTTTATCCAACTTATCCTATTGAAAGAGGAAACTTCTTTTAATATGTGATTATTTATTTTGCAGCGCAGGGAGATTTGTGTTGAGCATGGGTTACTGTGCTAGTATTTGATTATTTGTGCCGAAGTAGAAGCTTAAATCAATTATTCACCTTATTTTTCATATGTTTTTCAATTTGGAAGTGGATTATTACTCCTAAACTTATATTTTGAGTTGTTATTGTTCGTTTTAGGGGTAGTTTGTCTTTTACAAATGTGATACACAAATAAAATATACATATGCAAGTCATATCTTGAACTTATTACAATGTTTGTTTGCAAGAACCATTTTCGTTTTTTTTTTTAATGCGCTATTCATTTATTATGCTCATTTTAACTAGTTGTATAAATATGCAAACATTTAGTTTTAACATATGTGGGTGAATAGAGGAATAGGAATAAAGGAAGTACCTTGATTTTTGCACAATTTAGTTAGTTCTAGGATCCCCAAACCCTTTTTTTATAGAGGATACAGAGCCTCAAACACAATAAAAAGGTTTGGGTCATGAATTGGGATTCCACAAAAGTGCAAAAGGCTATAAAGTGTGATTAAGTTGTTTTTGCAATTTTTTTAACGTAGTTCTCAAAGTTGAAGAAAATCTCAAATAAGAAACTTCATGCACTCCGGTTTATCATTTTTATGAGAATATGGAACAGTTCATATCAAGAATTAGAGCCCTATGTTTTGAACCCTATATATCAATGTAGAATACGCAACTTCCATGGCCTGGCACCCTTTCGCTAGTATATTATAATTAGTCTTCTATATGTGTAAATGACCTTCAAATGGTAGGAGGGGTGAAGATTTGTACGTGTAGGCAAATAAATTCTTTTAAATGTCAAATTTTACGCATATGTAATTATTACATTGTAAAATCTGCAAACAAAATATGATCATGTAAGTTCTCAAAGTATTTTGTTTTTTTTTTTTTTTCTTGATAACCCAGCGAAGGGGCTGGGACATGAAACTCATAATACAACTCATACATGAGAATACACAACATACAAAGAGGGAGGAGGCCAGGTTGAAATCCAAAACCTCTCAATGAGAACGGCCACTCCTTACCACTGAGGTAACGAGCCGTTCTCATGTAAATTCTCAAATTGAGTACTTGATAGTTACATCTGTAGACTGTCACAAAAGATTACCATAGGGCATGTTTAAGTAATTTATCTACATAAAGTCAAGTAATCTCATATCGGTGGGAAAGGTAATAGTTGAGAAAAGAACTAGTATACTTTTTAATAAAGTAAAATATTTCTTTATTTTCAAAGGAGATAAAGTAATTTGGAGTGAGATGAAAAGTTTACGTGTGTTGCTTGAGTTTTGTGCGGTAAAGCCTTTTTTTACTGCCGTAAAGTAAAAGCAAAATTTCTGACGGGATAAAACTTTACTTTTTCATGTATTGTGATCAACCAAATATAAGTCAAATTATTTGACGGCTGAATTATTTCATCACATATTTTACTTTACCTCTTGTAAATTATTCAAACGTAAACTGTAAACTAAGGCGCCAAAAAAAAAAAAAAGCCCCAGATCTAGAAGGCGAGCCCGCATTAGCCCCCACAATGAATGATTTGCAGTTTTGCACGCGGCGGAGGAAGTCAGGAAGTAAAATATCTCCCCCAATTCCCAGCCCAAGGAATCCCTGAAAATGATTGAAACCCCAACACAAAACAACGGATGAGATGAGATCTCACGGGGGTGTGTAACACCTACACAAGTCTGTTTTATTTTCAACCTCTTCCTTTCTTTTCTTCCTCTCTTTCAACCTTTTCAAAAAGGAAAGGAGCGTCTGTCTCTGGAACCTGGATTGTTTGCCGGCCATTGGCAAGTGCGGGTCCCACTCTAACCACATTTCAACCGTGCATGCCATGGGCCCCATTTGTCATTCCTAGAATCACGCGCACCCACTAAGCTCAAGCCGTTTGGGGCCTGGTCAAACCCCAATCCTACTTTCCATAAAGCACCCTTCTATTTTAATTTGTAGTGGTTGAAAAAAAAAAATTGTCTCTGCTGTATGTATTTCTAAATGCAAGTACTGGCTCCACCACCACCGACTCTTCTCTAGGAAAGTCCATGTTGCTATTAGAATAGAGAAATCAAAATCTGCATTAGTTAGGATCCTGATTTCACTGACTCAATCCGGATAATTGGCAATTGATTGGTTGTGCCTCTTGCCATTGATATCTTAATGTAGAAATTCTCAAGTTAGAAAATCAAGCATATCTTGACACGCTGTGAGAACATAGCAAATTATGAAATGACGGGCAAAGTTTGTGGGTCAATTTACATTATCAACTATTAGCGGCACTGATTTTTATACTTTCTATTCTAAAGCTATGAAATCAATAGTGTGAATTTATTTTGATGATATTTGATTGGACAACTAGCAAAGCCTAATCTTATGCTTTCAAAATGGCTAGATTCTAAAATCTTCTTGCATTTAGTATGACCATTGGGCCTCACAATCATATGTGTAAGCAATAAAGGATCCTTATCCATATAAAACCCATAAATAGTTCATGTGTGAGCAAAATGGAAGATCCTTACCAGTCCAAAAACCAATGTCTCACACCTTTTTTTTTTTTTTTTTTGGGTTTTTTGGTGGCAAATTACACAACAGTAATACTGTCATAACCTGGTATGATTTGTTGTAGCATTATTCCTTTTGATATAAATCACTTTGGTCATTTGATTGCAACCACACAATTAATAAGTTAGCTAGACAGGTTAGATGTCCCTTGCAGACGGTAATGTGTCTCTCAGAAATATCGACTGTGTAGCCATACAATCCCTGTCTTTGTTTGTGCGTCCAAATATCCTCATATCATCAATATGATTATCACCAGTGGATCAGAAAGTGTAGATGATGTGATTAATATCTAACATGGTTGTGTTAATGACATTTGAGCATTGATTTAAAGTGGACCCCACAGTAGATACACTTTTATGGAGTTCCTCAAACACTTGATCATTATCCATAAATAAAATCAGTAACAAGTAGGGTAAAAACATTGTTAATTGGGCCTACCATGACTCAGTTGCTAATAATCACATTGGTTGGACAATTCTTCCTCCTAATCAGAGGGCTAAGGAAAATTACAAGAGGATGGTCTCAATAAGCAGAAAAGTCTGCTAGCAAGAGGGTTATGAAAGGTCGACATCTTGTACATGTGTGCCAAATGTATGGAATCCCATGCTAAATATTTAAATCAAATTAGTTCTTTACTTAAAACACTACTGCAATTTATTTAATCATCCAATTAACCTAAACTAAGACATGATAGAACCACTTGTAGAACTCCACATTCCCCAGAACAAGTCAAAAACACCCAAAAATAATAGACCATGCACCTCCGTTGGTGCAGATTGGCATCAACCTCCTATCTCAGTCATATTCAAATCTGATGGGGCCACCCACAGGCAAAAAATTCAAAAGCAAGAGGCCAACCACTCTAGACCTGGAATCTCTCTAGTCTGGTTGTTGGGGTTGAAACTTCCTTCTTGGAAACCTTCTTCCCTAAGAACAAGACCACTTTTCTTTCTTCCACACCTTCAATTCAACTCCCATGTAACGAAAAGGAAGTATCCTCACATTCCCAAAAAGAAAAAAGAAAAAAAAAAATTCATAACCTTCATCCAACTCTGTTCTGTATGGTTTTCACAGCCTAAGATTTCTTGATTCTTCTGTCCAAGATGGTGCAGAGGAAGGTAGTAAACAAGCTTGGTATCCAAGTTGAATCATCAAAGAAGTATGCTGCATCCGAGAAGCTCTCAACAGCTCTGAAACCCTGTTATCAACACCAAGATGGCAAAAACAAGGGAGGAGGTGATATCAAGAAGAAAATGAAAAGGTCAAGATCAATCAAGCTCATGGATGTTGAGAGCTTGAGACCTCCACCTAGGCAAGACCAATCGAGATTCAAGAAACTCCCCGTCATTGATGTGTCCAACATCACTGCTTCACAGAAGAAGACGTCGCCGCTGGTCAAAACATTGGATTGTTCGCCGAATTACATGAAGCCCACAAGCAGTTCTTACGCGAGGAAAGAGAGATTGCACTTGCAGGTAAGCCCCCAGTCTCAAACTAGTGATAAGAACAAGAGTCCAGAGAATTTTACTAGTTCAAAGCCTTCTTTGGGCCTAAAACCCATGAAGGTTTTAAAGAGGAATTGTAGTTTGAAACCAGTGAGGTCTTCAATGAAGAAGAGCTATGGGGTGGCTTCATATCATCCCAAACTAAATGCAAGTCGGGCGACCTGTTCATCGACTTTGAAGGATTCCAAGTTCCCTGCCTATGTGGACCTTCATCCAGAAGGAACTGAATTGGAAGGAACTTCAGTGATGAAGGTCTGTCCATATACTTACTGCTCTTTGAATGGCCACCTTCATGCCGCTTTGCCACCGCTGAAGCGCTTCCTGTCGGCAAGGAGGCGCTTGCTCAAGACCCAGAAGAGCATGAAACTGAAAGTGCTTTCCTCACCCCAACAAAAGAATTCTGGAGGGAGAAAGAAAGAAACTGTTACAGGGCAGATGGGCTTTGATGGAGATCCAGTGACTGGCTCAGCAGTCTCTATTATGCTAAAAGAAGTTCACCCTGATTTCTTTGTTGAGATCTTTGCGAAACCAAGAGGAGAGAAGGCTGAATCAGAGAACTACAGTGATGCGGACACGCACAACAGTGCATCAGAATTCAGCATTTCTGACAGTACTAAAGTTCTCATTGCTTCTAGTGAAAGCGCTGAAACAAACATGGAAGACGATGGAGTCCCTGAGAGCCAGTTAACTAAAAATCTAGGCCATAACAATGGTATTTTTACTCCAGAAATGGATGTTTCAATGAAATTTCCTGAAGCTATTGAATTTGATCAGGAGGTGTTAGTTTGGGATACTGACAATCTAGCCGACTGGATAGAAGCAGATCAAGTGAAAACAAGCTACAAATGTTGGAAGGAAACTGAAACTATTAGTGAAGGGATGGACAAAGATAAATCTGTTTCTGATGCAACTGATATGGATTGGGAGGAAGGAGCACCAGATTTTGATAATGGGACTGATTATTCTGCATTCTCTGAAGATGGGTCTGTTTCCTTAACTTCCCATGTACCAGGGAATGAGGCTTATCATGACCTTACAGGTGATCCAGCTGATTCTATCAGAGCAAATGAAGTAGTACTTGAAGAAGCAAACACAATACAAGTGCACAAAGAAGATGCTGAAAGCTTCATAAACTATGAAAGCAATGATTTTAAATTGGATGGTGATGAGAACTTGGTGATTTATGAAGTGTGTGATGCAGTCAATGGTATGAACCATAATCAACCCAGTGAGGCAGAACCATTATCACAAGGTCGGTATGACAATATCACTATTCTGAGTATAGAAGAATCTGATACTCTCAGTAATATGCAAAATAACACCATCTACAGCACCGATTTTGCTGACAATGTTTCTGGGGATCCAACAGAAACCAATGACGAAAGTAAAGCAAATCCTGAACAAGAGAAGAATGACTACATGTATGAACATGCTTCAGTTGGAGATGACACCAAAGGTAGTCTTGATCAACCCATTTGCACCATTGGAATGAAATCTCTTGAATATCATACAGAAACAGAGCAAGGTGCAGTTAAAAAGCATCAGAGCTCAGACAACCGACATTCAGCTACATATTCAAAAATCCCTGAACTGAATGAAACAGATGATTCCAATGGCCTGCTCAAAATCCAGATTTCTGATTTTTCTGAAACGGGTCAAGATACAGCTAACGCAGATCGCACGAATATGGATGCTGAAGTTTGCCAATGTCATGATGGCTGTAGAAACCACGAGAACAGATGTAAGGAAGAAGCAATGATTGACCTAAGCAGCATCACTCCTGATAAAAGCTTTCCTCCTGCATCACTGTGCACATTTGATGCTCAACCTGTTGTCCATAATATGGAGGAGAATCAAGATTCAGAGAAAGACCAGGGCAAGCTTGGTTATCATTACATCTCAAAATCTACTTGCTTTGAAGAATGTAATGATAAAGAAAAGTACAGATCCACATCTGCTGAAGATTGCATCAGAACCAGTGATAAAATGCAATTAGAAGAAAAAACCATGACAAATGCTGAAAAAGCATATGTTCCGCCTAATATTAAAAGCTCAGAAAAAGATGAAGCTATCACCAATGCAGGAAGCAACTCCGACAAGCCTCTGCCTGAGACAGTTAGTAACCTGCAATGGAAACAAAACAAGGTGGGCAAGCGGCCAATTGAGAACTGTGACCAACTGAAGAAGTTCAACCCGCGACCTCCACGATATCTACTACCAGAGCCTGACCCAGAAGCAGAAAAGGTTGATCTCAGACATCAGATGATGGATGAAAGGAAGAATGCGGAGGAATGGATGATAGATTATGCACTTCAAAAGACTGTCACCAAATTGGCTCCCGCACGAAAAAGAAGAGTCGCGCTGCTTGTCGAGGCTTTTGAAACTGTCATGCCACTGCCAAAATGTGAAGCTCATCTGCGACATGCTGCAGCAAGTTTTACACATGCAAGGCCCATTCAGGCTTGCAACTAATAGCTATCATTCAAGGTAAAGATCAGTGATACTTGTTTCAGTAACTTTGATATACCTCCACTGATTATATTCCATGGTGAGCTTAAATTGCAAAATTAAGTGAACGACTTGCTTCTGTTTTACTATATTTTCAGGACTTTCAATGTGCCACACGCTCACACCACATAATGAGGTAGTCCTTAGCAGGTTTCTTCCTCCAAAGCAATAACACGTGAAATTTCACACTGAATTTGTTTTGCAAACTAGACACAGGCCAAGTCCTTCACTATCATGGATTCTTACAACATGTATATTCCTTCTTTCCTTGCAGGCGGTAGGCACAGGAAGCAAGTTAAATAAGAACAACTCATAATTAAATGATGGAGTTTCTCTGTGAATGCAGTAGCCCACAGATCAGGTCTAAGAGTATTCAATATAACAGCAAAGTTCTTCATCTTGAAGGAGTGACAGAAGCTGCATCAGCTTGATGCAAGACATTGTCAAGAAAAGTACTGAGTTGTAAATGTGGTCTGGTTATTTCTTCTTAGTCTCCAAGGTTACTTGGAAGTTAGGTTAATGGTAATGTTTTCTAGATGTTATCTGACATTAAGTAGAGAGGTATGTTGTTTGTCTCATGAACAAGGAAAAGTGTGGTATTTAGGGGGCTACCTCTATCTTTGGACAATGTTAATTTATAATTATATATTTGTTTTAGAAATGACATTTAGTTGATTTCTTCTGAATGTTTTTGCTTTCATTGCTAAACGTGAACATGAACATGAACCAGTTACATCTCTGCAATTGTGAGCAATATGAATGCATATGAAGATTACCACTGCTGGAGTTAAATCTAGCAGAGATACTGATACCCAGGTTATTGCAGCTACAATGTAGTTTTATGATTATTTGTAGGACTATCCAAGATTTAAACACATTTAAATGTTGGGCCCATATGGATCTTACTAATAACCATAATCAGGGTTCACACATTAACCACTTAACTTGAGTTACGTATAAGTTCTTGTTGTTTTATTCTTTGCCATAACCAAATTCTGGTAAAGAGTAACAGATAATTAGATTTACAGATAAAGTGATAAACTGAGTGCTTCTGAGGATCAAAATAGGACCACTGGGGCTGAGAATACAGATTACTGCATTTTGATGGTTTCACCCACAGCAGTACTAACCAAATGTGAAGGCATATGGACATTGATATATTTGTAGATTGCAGGTAAGTCCAAACAGACCCTTGTCCTTTATACAACAGAAACTATTATTTGTGATTTGGATCAAAGGACCAACTCAAATAACGTTGAAGCATTATACAATGGAGCTCAAATGTGAAATCGCAATGGCTCATTGATGTGGTAATAGATGAAATAATCTAGCTTCGGGAACTTTGTGACTGTAAGGTACTGACGATTCCAAATAATGATGCAACAACTTGTCTAAGAACATGAACCATAGAGGTATTATACTTGGAAGCCTCTTATAAGCCATGGCGTTTAATTGTTGTCACCTTTTTTTTATTGATACCAGTTGTAACCTTGCAGATCATGTAGAGGTAATCTACCCAAAAATGTGTTCCGCTACTGGGGCCATATATAAATTAGAAATCCATATCTCTGTCTTTTACTGGTAAATTACCACTTTGGGAAAATGATCATTTTCCAATAAAATATATTATTGCACACCATATAATCCTTTGCTCACGTGGTTATTCCAAGCCCAACAAGATAGAAAGGGTTGGTGTTAGATAGGGAGTTGGTCATAATTTTTGCATGGAAACAGCATTTGACCTACCCCACATTCTCAGCAAAAGGTTATACCAGATGATGATGACACTATCACACACACTGACAAAAAATCATAATACATTTAATTGAATCAACAAATTAGGTAGACGTTTACATTAAATCCATAGCATTCTAGAAGAAACAAATGAAATCTAACTACTTGACAGAAAAGCAGTACATGTAGGCCTTCTTGGCACAGGGTTATTTTGGTAAATAAGGACCCACCTTTGAGAAAAATCAATGAAAAAAACTTGGCAAGAAAGCTGAAATATCATAGAAACAGTGATTTCTTGTAAAACATTCACCTGTTTGACTTCATTGAACCTCAAGACTTGCCCAAAATCAGCATGAAAGAAATGACCATAAACCGCATCAAAAAATAACCGCGCCCACTAGGCCCTATATGTTTCTGGGGTTTTTCAAGGTTGAAGGGTCTAAAGACCCTACATTAAGAAAACATTGATGCTGCCACCGCCTAAGATGAAGAGAATCAAAAAGTAGAGATTGAAGAATCCTACGTGCAGAAATGCAGAGGGGCCTGAATTAAACTGAACTATTGTACTTGCAATGAAGCCACTGTCAGCTTAGATAGTGGCTAATAAAGCATTTCCATCCTTCCCAAATGGGAATCTTTTCGATCTAAATGTGAAGGCAGAGATAAGTAATGAATGAAAAGCTCACCTCGTAAGAGAAGTGTCCTAGACAAAAGGGGAAAAAAACTTCTGTTAAATAAATCATGAAAGAAAAGCTACAGTTAACAATTCAGGTGGTTGAGTTTTACTTAAGACATTGCAATCGTCAAAGAAAAGCGCTCTCTCTCTCTCTCTCTCTCTCTCTCTCTCTGTTGTAAGTTTTATTTCTATATTAACTATCAAAAGCTACACTTAACAACTCAGGTGGTTGGATGTTTTACCTCCATCAAACTTTCTCTCTCTTCTCTCTTACTCTCAAAGGTGGTTGAATGTTCTTCCATATCAATAATCATCAAACAAAACCAACACTTGAGAAAGGTGTACTTTGCCCATCTCACTCAGGTGGTTATAAGTTTTACTTCCCTCCCTTCCTCCCATATAAACTGTCATCTAAGAAAAACTATACTACTCAGGTGGTTGAATGTTTTACTCCATCTGTGTGTTGAAAAATCAAACAATATATAATAATGATAACAATAATAATTGAAGAAAAGCTACACTTAAAAACTCAAGAGGTTGATTTTTTTAATTCCGGCCTCTCTCTCTCTCTCTCTCTCTCTCTCTCTCTCTCTCTCTCTCTCTCTCTCTCTCTCTCTCTCTCTCTCTCTCTCTCTCTCTCTCTACATACACGCGCATTTTTGTAATCCATATCATGATAATATTTAGTTGAATCAAACAAAACCAGCATCTACAGAAATATGGTGCTTGAAAATCTATATATTACTAAAAAATATTTAATTAGTTGTCACTTCCATGACAAAATACAATATACGAATTGCTAATAAAAAGAGAGCTCAATCAGTACAATTCTAACGATAAACAGTCACAAAACAGTGACCCTCAGTACAAGCAGTAAAATTTTCTCTTCAAAATAATATTTATTATTGTCTGATCAAAATAATTGCCTCTGTGGTAGGGGAAGTCATCGAACCGTCTGCCTATCCACTGCTGCATGCAGTTCAACAGAAGGACAGTCATGAAGCAGGCAGTCGAGCTCCCTTGAAAACCTTCCCAGCTGATTGCATTCTGATATATCACCTTCCACGATCTCCACATCAACATTTCCCTTGTTTTGGGGTTGCTCTGATCCGCTTCTCAGGATGTTATCATGAAACAATTTAAGTGCATCCCTTGATGAAATAGAATGCACAGATTCATACAAGTTCTGGAACCTATCTCTTGCTTCTACTTTGCCAACAAGCTTTTCTTTCAGGTCATCTGGAAGACAAGCTAATGCACTACACATCGAATGTTGATGCCAAAGTCATATTAAAGACAGACAAAATGAAACAGCAAAACAGTCCTCATATATTCAAGATCAAACAGAAGAGGAACTAAATGATCCTTGTCCTAAGGATATGCATAGTTCATGTCTTGATCATCAGGTACAAGTGTGTTGGATCCAGATCATTGGCTCAATGGGCCAAAGCTTATATTTACCATGCCCCAAAAGTTTCCCCAATGGAGTAATTCTATCCATTCAAAGCCATAATTGCAAAAAGACAGTTAAGAAAATGCAGCAATAGTCCATATACCATGTTGTAGTAAGAACCAAATATGGAATGGCTTGGATCTCCCACTCTTGTTTGCTTTGTGCATGGTCAATCTAAAGTGCAGAATCATCAGATCGATGACCTGTAGCATTTCACTGTTGAAGTCACAATTACAAATCCAATGCCACTGGACTATACATATTCTCTAGCAGAGAATCATTCATTCACCACAATTAAATTAAGAAATTTAAAACTGCAATACTGAAAAGGGTCCACTTTATAATTTTACCCAGTGACACCTCTAACAAGGCCCCAACTGTGCCCAACAAGCACAGACTGCTTAAAGCCAGCATTGAAACCCTCTTGAGCAGCAGCCTCCTTCCCTGCGGTGAGGCCATCTCGATAACCAATCTACAAATTGTCAAGAAATACAGAATTTACATGGCTTGCACAGAAAGACTAATATTTCAGCAGTAGGACATGCAGGTTTGTCAAGATGTCAGGATACTGTATAAAATTGATTGTGCCTCCGATCCCACTCCCTTTTCAAGTCAGATGCTTTAGTTAAGCCATCACTAGAACCATCATAAAAAGATCCATCTTCACACCACAAGTCGTCGTCGTCATAATCATCTGAGGCCAAATATTCAACTGATTTAACTGCATAAATATATTTAAGGCAATGCAAAAGATTAATGCATGCTAGTCATATTAAAAGAAGCAAGGAGGTTTTCTTTTCTTTTCTTTTTCCTCCTTTCACTAACAGAAAATTTTGATGAAAGTTGGATAATATAATATGGTGCAAATCCAAATAGAATATGAAATTAAACATTAAAACTACTTCATGTGAAAACCCTCGCACACTCTACACAGTATAAATCCCATGTTTTGCAAGAGAATACGCTAAACCATTAGCCTCTCTACTAAGAAGCACAAAGTAAAAGTTAGAGGTGCATGTGTAAAACAGGGAGAACATATCCCACATGATAAAAACTCTCCAACTAAAACAATTGGATGTACAACTTCAGAAGATCCAATGCAAATTTCCCATTCATTCGACTCTTAAACCATATGCCCAGTTCTCACAAACTAATTCATTTTTAATGGCAACAAAGAGGACTCTTTGCCGCTTCACTTGACAGCTGACACCTAACTCAGCAGCACTGTGATAATAATATATAGAGCTGTATATACAGCTGCCAGGACTGGGTAATGACCTTTTTTTAGCTGTATATACAGCTGCATTTAAATATAAAACCCAGAGCAGAGATTATCGAGGTTGCCAATAAATTACAGGAAAAGTCAACATGAATGAGATTATCCCATTAAGGCATTCGGTGTGCTGCCAGCAAAATGGGCATGTGGAATTATAATCCTTGGTCTGTGGAGTGTTCGTTTGTTTTCCGTGGATCGGCCAAGAGGCAGAATTTAGCAAATAAATGATGATTAGAGAAATAGTATTGTAAGCCATCAGAACCAAGATGGGATGAGAAGCCTATTTCTCATTCAAATATTCAATGATGACCATCAACCACTCTCTTTCCTATGATCCATTGTGGTCGGACAAATGGCTAGCTGTCTATTAAGTGGTGCAGATGAATGGCTAATATATTTCAGCGAGAGTCTTTTCTTATGGTTTCTATAATGGAAAAAGAAAAATTGACATAAAAAGTTCAAGTTGTTCTTCTGTGGAGGATATTACTCAAGTTGCTTTGCCGGCCTCTCAAGGAGAAGGAGTGGGTTGAAGAGAAAATGGATGAAAGTAGTAAGGATAGATCTAAGGAGTGCTACCCTATCCAAGGATTTGGCCCCAGGATAGGCCAAAATTGCAAAATAAAATTTGTGTAGGTACCCCAACATAGTTGGGACAAGGCCTTTGATGATGATGATTACTCAAGTGGGAAGCAACTTAGGGCCTTTTGCTGGTGTGTTTGTGTAGAGAGAGAGAGAGAGAGAGAGAGAGACTTCAAAAGTTTTTGGGGATAGTACAAGGACTGTGAATGAACCATTTTTCTCTTGTGAGCCATGTCAGATTGGATAAGGTAATGAAGGGTATGGTTCTTTTAAGCATCCAAATCGAGCGCTGAGTTATATATATATATATATATATGATTTGGAAAGGGTAATGTAAGAGCAAACGAATCAACTGAGGTCAAGCACATACCAGATGAATCCTTTTTGTGATTTTGAGCTGATGAACCAGTACCCATTTCCACATTCAACTGCTCTGAAGATTCCATTGGACTCTTAAGTTTCTCAGTTCCATCCTCCATAAGTACTATCTCTGCACAGCAACTAAACCAAAAATAGAACATAGTAGCACAAAACCCAGAATTACTCATCAAATGATTTAACTTAAAATCAACACAAACATAGTAAATAATATTTGGCAGACCCAGGACTTTCATTTGGGTGGGGCTAAACTTTTCTAAATTTTGTTAGACTTTTTTCCCATAAACAATAATTAAGAGAAATTTTGGGATGATGTCATTCAAAATGAGTACACCATATGGTAAGGAAAAGGTTCTCTTAATGAGTCCAACTAAGGACTGCCAAGCAGGAATGAATTTGGGATGGTGCCCATGCCCAATATCTCAAAATGAGTACATTAAAGAGGCTAGTTGAGTGTTATAATTCTGGAACAAAATATGAAGACCACAAAAGCATGTAATCACTCTCCTATATTATTAGATTATAGTAATAAGAAAATCCTTTTTTTAAAGAGGCACATTTCATGCTATTCATAGAGATGTCATCCATCTATAATAAATTACTAGCATTAAAGCCCGCGTGATGCACGGGTTAATTCTCATGTAAATTATTTAATGAAAAATTCTGATCAAATATGAAATGATAATTTTTTTTAATATATTCATAGTAAATTAAATTCCAAGAAAATGATATGGGTGATTAAAAATAGAAAACTAACTTACCATATAATCTTTAAGAATCTATTTTTTGTGATATCACTTCACTATTGTTATATGACTGCTCAATATGTTGTCATTACTTTTGATTTTATGGAAGACCATTCTTCATAAAAAAAAAAAAATTCAATAAAAAATAAAAATGAAATGAAATTAGAAAGTTACAGAAAGAAAACCTAATTACCTTTTTTTTAAAATACAATCATAAATGAAAGAAACCCACTGAATTAATTTATAAATTGATGGATTTTAGTATTGAAAAATATAATTTGAAAACTTAAAAATTAAAATTATAAATAAGAAGTAATTGATGGTGGGAATGAGAGAGTTAAAAAGGCTATCATTAGGTAACCTGGGACACGTAACATTATTTGAAAACAACTGATTGTCTCAATTCATGGGCATTTGTATTAGGTCATAATCCGAATATATAATATTTATATACAGCAGAATACGTAATTCCTATTCCTTTAATATAGTCATATTGCCTTTTAGAAAGAAAAAGAAGTACAGCAGAATATCAATTTCTTCATTAATTTTTTAATGCAAGCCCGAATTAAACTTGTAAGATACTTATTGAATGAAAACAACTATACCAAACCTTCTAACATTATGATGGATACCCAAGACGCAGGTTTATTTGAGAAAGTTGCATCTAATGCAAATAAATAAATAAAAAAGGAGAAATTAGCAAAAAAAGTTCGTTGGTGTTACCAATATTTGCCTAGAGGACTTTTTTCCTCTACAATGGTTCAGCATGGTTCAGCCTATTGGGAATGGACATGAGCATTGACAACTTTGTAGAAAATGGGATGAAATGCACGGAAATGAGCAGTTATCTTGTTTCAATGCTTACAAGGAAGGAAGATGGAGAATCACAAGTGGGCCTTAAATAGGTTGAGAAAGTGGAGACTTGTGATAAGATTAATGGAAATGAACAGTTACAAAATGGGATGAGATTCTTGGGAATAACGCTTGCAAAATTGTTACATGAATGGTATGAGACTCATGGGAACAACGGTTACAAAATTGTAACACAAATGGGATGAGATTCATGGAAATGACAAATAAGTTAAGTTGCAGATGTGGCTTACATGGATAGTGTGGCTTAAGAAGAAACCAGAATCATGATTTGGGGAACGCTGCAGGGACCTCTGATTTCTTAATGCTCCTTTCTTATTTAGGCCTTTTGACCTTTTTATACGTTTAGGGGAGAGGGGCATTCATACGTGATGCGTTTTGATGAGACGCATTGAGAAGAAAAGGGTGGTTTCTTTTGTTTTCTGTTTAAAGGGCATATGGGTCATTTGTCAACCATCGTGTCTGTCTCTACGGCTACCCACAACAACTGATGTGGAACAAAGATCTGACGTGGCTTAAGGAAGAGTTAGAATGGGCCTATTTTTCTCAACCGTTTTACAGCTTTCAAGAGGAAGAAAGTAATTGACAATAAGCAAACTGAAAATAAGTACACTATTCTTCTTCTTAAAAGCTAAATAACGGTTAGAAAAAAAACTCTACAATCTCAAACTCTCATTGAGCCACTTCAGCATGTGCATCCTATCCTATAGACGACACTTCCTTTCATCAAAGAAAAATAGAACAAAACGCCTCTTTCATTTACTATTCTCCCCACTCCATAACTCCATCCATCCCTTAAAAAAAATCAATACTCCCTTTGCCATCTCAAAATCCCTGTGTCACTCATGAATCCCTCGCTAATCCTCCCTGCCGGTTCTCTCATTTTCTCTGCCCCAACAAAGGAAGTAAGGAACTCCTCTTTCTCCATCTCTTCATTTTGGCATCCGTCCTACTGCAACATCTCTCTTCTTTTAAAACAGAAAGTAGGATTCTCGGTCGATATATTATCATTTTACTGTCACTTTACAGTTTACATTGATTTCAGTGATGAGATCTAAGTGTCACAATGTCCCAATATTATTAGTTTACTATAGTTTCACATGCAATTCTCCATTTGACTTTCACTGGGTTTTATAGTTCTGTAAGACTGATCGAGATCATTGAAATGAGGCAGTGGAGGTTTGTTGGATTGTGAATTCGATGGATATAATCCCAACTGTTGAGTTCTCAGCCACAACCAAAGTTTAAAGCCGCCAGAAGGCATTCTATGCTGTGTGTTTCAACAAGTACCAAGAGATAGCTTCTTTTGTTCTCCTCTTTAAATTACCAATTCTCCTAAAAAGCCAAGTGGTCAATCCATCTCAAACCACTTCGGACCCAATCGCTTCTCTCCATCTTTCCTTGCAAAGTCAAATGGGGTTTTATCATTCTTCATTCGGCACTTGGGACTTCAAGGTGTATGTTTTTCAGTCTATTAATTAAATGAGAATTTTGCAAATGGGTAGAATCCTAGACATGGTTCTCCAATTATTTGGATAAAGAATGTGTAATGATTAATGTGTTCTTCTGCTGGCCTGCTTTGTGCATGAAATTGATATTATTAGATTAGTCTTGTTTATTTAATTTATGGTTTATACAAATTTTTTTCCATAATTTCTTTTGAGGGTGACAAGATAACATTATTATAATGTTTTTTTTTTTCTTACGTTGTATTCATAGTCATTTGCTGACATCTAAATAGGATAGAGTATTAATATTTTGATAACTGTGGGCATATAATTACTTGATATAGTTTAATTAGATTCACATGTATTGATATATATTTATTTATTTTTCCACCAAGAGGCAAATTATAATATATTAAGATAGAAGGTTTTGGATCTAATTTTGACTCTACTTTTTAATTGTGATCATAAGTCTTTTTCGGTTTCTACAACTACTAGCAAGTTATTTTCGGTTTCTACTATTGCTAACATACTCTCCCTCCACTTTCCACTAATATACTTCCCTTGCTTATGGACTCCCATCTTCCCCGTTTATAACACATAGAATCCTATCTCTTCATGCATACCCGTGATTAGCATGGGTTTTTGTTCTAGTGTATATATTATGAGTAGGCAAAAGGGTCAAATAACTATAAGCTGAGAAGTCCAACAATTTCAAAAGTATTAACTCAACTTAGGCAATCATATACTAAAAGGTGAATTTAGAGATTTTCAAAATCCTTCTCAGAATTAGTTCCACACCTCGTCGTTCCTTTGATTATTTTTTTTAAATTATATGTTGTAGACTGTATATTTTGGAGGGATCAAGCAAACTGTCAGGTTATACCCTTAGAGAATTTTAAATATTGGGATTAGCATTTGGATTTCACTCAATAAGACAATTGTTGATTGTTCAAACACTAAAATGAAGTTGCTTTTGATTCTCAGATGCGGAAAACATGTATACAAATATTTTAATTGGTAGAAGTTGTATTGCTACATTGTCTGCTCTAATCAAATGTACTAATTGACAAAAGCCGCTAAACCAAGTTTGATTCTCCGGTTCCAAATTTGAAATCTGGTCCCTATGCCTTTTTACAAGGAGATTTAAATATTGTAATACTATTCAATTTGGGTATTGATTGTAATTTTTTATTTAATTCGATGCACGGGATTTAATGCTAGTACTTATATGAAGAAGGACTGCAAACAGATGATTCTATTGGATGACAAATGCATAGGCATTCTATTTAGAAGAATGAGATCAAGAACCCAGGTTAGTTCCTAAAAGCTTCATAAATGAAAACCATGTTTCTCTCAGGCATTTCATCAAATGACTGATGGGCATCCAGCAGTTGCCAAAGATTCCATGCTGAATTGCCGATGAGTGGTGTCAACAAGAGGTCTAATTTCACATACAAATTGAGAACAGACAAGTATATTCCATGAAAACAAATCCAGGCATAGAGAGAGAGAGAGAGAGAGAGAGAGAGAGAAGAGACTCTTACCTTCAGCGAGGAGAATGAGCTTCTATCCTAGTTTTCTTCTTCGCAAGTGAGAAGCTAGGGCTCGTGAGTCGCTTGGAAACGGGAGAGAGAAAGACAACGATTACGCACGTTTGTATACCCGATTTTCCAAGGAGAAAGTTACCAGCGGGGAAATTAGATTCCGCGCCGGAGTGGCTTCTTCAAAGGGCGGGGCCCACCTTTTAAAAATCTACGGTAGATCATGAGTCCTGCGTCCTATACAGTTCTCGCCCACCTTTTAAAAATCTACGGCACATCATGAGTCCTGCATCCTATACAGTTATCTTTTATCTTGTATTGTGTTCTAAGACAAAGATGGTGGGGGTGGGGGCCATTTTAAAATTTTTCCCTCAAAAATAGGGGGAAAGTATGAGGGAAAGAGGGGATTCTTTGTAATTTTACTAAAATGCCCTTTTCACTTTTTCACTTTTTCACAAAATAAGGGTAAATTGGTAATTTTTCCTCCACCTCACAAACAAACAAAACCCTACTTTTTCACTTTTCTTTCCTCTATTTTTTTATTATTCAAACAAGAGAAGGTAAAATTAATTTTCCCTCCCCTCCCCTCCATTTTCCAGCCCCCTCAAATTTTCCCTCTCCTCCCCTCTCCTCCCCCATTCCCAAACACAAGGAGTTGACCAAAGGACTATGAAGGTCCTGGTACAATTATCTTTCCTGCACTTTTTTTACTGTGATCCTTTGCTTTGCAATCCTTGTATGATGATCCTCAAGTTTGCAATCCTTAAGATTTTTTATTTATATTCAATTAGACTTGTCTTGTATCTTGGATATCAATTTAGAAAATATATTAACACACATATCAATCTTAATCTATATAATCATTTTATTCCTAATCATATAAGACATAACAAATATTGAAGTAATCCTTTTTTTAACATCAATACCAATCACATTTTACTGATGGTGATTTTTTATTTTCGTTTTGGAGAAAGAATGTTGTAATCCAAACACAAAATCTAAATAACTCAATTAAAAAATATTATAAAACTTGACTATTATAAAAAATAAAATAAAAACCTGCTATTTTTTGTCACAAATTATATTGCTCGTGCTTAGCAAAGGTACATTTTGTTAGGAGAAAACACTCACCTTTTTTAAGGGAAAAAAAAAAGTACATCTAAGGGAATTATTTTCCACGGACTTTGCTTGCACCAAACACAAGGAGAAAAATATTTTTCTGTGGAAAATTGTGCGCATTTCTGCAGAAGATGATTTCACAAGACCCAAAGGAGATGGAATCATTGATGTTGGAAAGAGGAAGATTTTTCCTTCTTGGGCTCCATCCAAGGGTCGTCTTGTGAGAGAGACTGCAAAAGAAGGCCTTTTTTTCAAAAGGGTATCTAAGTATCGGCCATACTCGGTCACTGATCAACTCGGTGAACTCTGGCTGAGTGAGTTTTTGAATTATGATTCAACCCGTAGTACAAACTTGGCTCGGACTTAGGGATGCTCATGGGCCCGACCTGGCCCAGCCTGTTGGTCCCGGTTCTGGCCTTTGAATTTAACATTCGGACTGGGACTGGACCTGAAATCTGGGCAAATTTCATATTTGGGCCAGGCTTGGGTGAGTGCTAGAAACCCCCAAGTGCAGCCTGATCCTACCAGAACAATGGTGGTCCAAAACCCAAGTAAGACTAATTCTAAAATTTAGCCCATCAAAACCCATGCATCATGTGCGGTGAATTAGTCTGACTTGAATGGTTTGTGTATTATGTTGGTGGGTCCATTAGTCCGTTCAAATTTTAGACAACCAACTAGTCATCTGTCAAAATTTAGTTATATGGAGTAACAAATTATTTAAGAAATATAGAACAGATCCTTACATGAGTGGTAAGGAGCGTCAATTTTTTACCTGGTTGTTCGGGATTCGAACCCCGGATATGTCATCTCCCCCCGCTTATGCAGGTTTCTTTTCCACTTATATGGCTTTCTTCCCGCTTGTACTGGCCGCCTTTCGACTTGAGTGAGCTACTTTCCCTTATATATGCGTGCTCTTTCTTGAGCCCCAACCTCCTTTGACTGGGGTACCAAAAAATAATTTATTTAAAAAAGAGTATGTTTGTTTATTTTAGTATAATAAAGGTGAAGTGAAAGTCCCTTCATGAGAAGAGTAAAAATGAAGTATAATGTAGTAAAGAAAAATGAGAAATAGTAAAATGTTTGTTTGGCTAAAGTACAAGTGAGAGAGCGCACTTTTTTGTCTACACCTTTTAGATTTTAAAAAGAAATCACAAAATAGCATATGGTAAATTTTAGGTTAAAAATACCACATCATGAGATTACTTTTTTGCTTTTAGTCTTTTCAATCAAATAAAGTAAAGGTCAAAAACATAATATCTCAATCAATTTCGCCGTCACCTCTGGCTAGCCTACTCCACTTTCGAATCGAACATGAGAAGAACTTGGCTAATTCAAACACCAATCTAAATTTAACAGGCGACGTGGTGCATGATCATTCTGTTAAGTCATGCCGTGAGTATTGATGTTTTGAACACCACTGGAGACTTTTGCTACGTAAATTGTAGCTGCCGTTTAAAATGCGCCAGAAATGCGTCAAAAAGAGCTCGCTGCTTCATAAAGTTGAAAGTGATTGAAATAACCATTCATTTTAAGGTAAAAAAGAAGAAGAAGAAGAAGAAAGAAAGTCATTTTCTTCGGTTTCTTCATGTTTTCACCTTTCATAGATCCAAGACTCTCTTTTTTGCTTTTTTTGGCTGAGTGGCCAGTGGCAAGGGCAGGCCCAGGAAATTCAACTTGGGGTCTGTATATAAAAGAAGTATTAGAAAAGGAGCAAACTGTAAAATAATACTTATTAATTTTTAAAATCTACAGGGTTTTTTTTTTGTTAAATTAACATTTTTTCAGGCATGGATCCAGCCCCCATACCCGGGTCCGCCGCTGCCCAGTGGCTAGGAGAGAAGAAAATAACCTGCCCACCTAAGGATACATCCTAGAGTGGAGCCATGGGAGTGAGTGCTTAACCACAGCAACACTCTTTGATTCCCTAGAGCCAAACCTTTTGGTATAGGGCACATCAATTGGTAAGGGTGCAAACTGCAAGTATCACACAGATTAGACTGATACACTGTGGAGGGTTGAACTTGAATCCCACCATATCTGTAGCTCAGATGTGATTCAATTTCATGATAAGAAGGGTGTCAATCACTGTCAAAGTATGCACCTGCCATAATTTGCTAATAAAATTGAACCAGGAGACTATACATTGGGCGGGGCTGTGGATTGGATGTATGGGATGGATGACCCAAATCATAAGGCCATCACAATTGATAGAGGACATTGCATGCTATCCATATAGTGCATTCTTAACACGATGAGGCCAGTTTGTTTACATTGAATGCATAATAATTGAATACATAGAAATTTATGATCAAATGAGTTCTATTGGAGCGTTACTCAAGAGGTGAGGAATGAAGGATATAAGACAGCAATGTAGATGAGTGCTTGACTTTACTAGGATTTTTATTAATACGGTGATGGCTGGGTATACATTTCCCATCTTCTCTTAATTTAATTTTCATTAAAGAGAAAGTTATTCTATGGTTATTTTTTGAATTCTCACCTTTGATTTTTCATGTTTAACCACCGATAAAAATCCCAAGTCTTTGGATCTCTAAGAATTCAATCACATGAAACAAATTGGCCCTAGAATTACTTGGTGGTATCAGAGTCTCAACAAATTTCAATCACACAACCAAGCTGGTCATCGTCCTGCCTCCTTTCATAATAACCATCACACATCCTCCCATCTTTTATTTTATTTATTTTAGTGTTTACCATCTTTTCTAAATAAAAACCCTACCTGCTTATATCTACACAAAAACCTCCATCATCCAAATCATCATTCAAACCTAACCATTTTGGCCCGCTCTTTTCTTAAATCCTCCTGAAAAAGTATTTTTCTACAAGCTGCACAATCCTACTTCGAGAGATCATGATAAATCTCACCTACCAGCTCCCATACATGAGCAGAATGAACAGTGATGGACTCTCCATAAACAGGCGACAAACATCAGTAGAGCACAATGGATGTTTTCCCATGCTACATCATTCATACAAATTAAAGAAATCAACGGGGCTATATTCAATATAATCAATTGCACTATCCATTTTATAATGAGCATTCTTTCAGTGAATTATTATAGTGAGACTTGATGAAAATGTAATCTCTATAGTTTCTTCAACATGGCTAAAATTTTTGAAGTTGCTCTCTTTTCCATGTCATGAGAGAGGCAATGAATGACATTGTGATCTAGAAAGTTGGTTCCAAACCATGGCTTAAAACAACGGCTGTCTGTCACATAACATTTTTGTCCATTACAAACACCATTTCAGCATTCACCATTTTTGTTATGTGAATATAGAGGCCAATTTTGGCTGTATAACATCTAAATGACATGCAATGAGACCATGAGATCATCATTGCAGATTACAAGTCCCCCACTTTTTTTCAATTTTAATTTATACCAGCTGCGCACGTATAGTAACCAGTAAGAGAGGACCGCATGAGTTCACCGTAGACATAAACCAACAACTTTGTCCGATCACAGGCAAGGCCTTCTTTCCTAAGCTCTTGGATTGTCTAATTTTCAAGTTTGGTACCCTTAATACTGATAAAAAGGAAGGCTGTTTCCCTTAACAGACCCTTTTGGGCTGTCCTTTTTTGTGAACCACTGTCAAAGTCTCCTCATTTTGAGAACTAGGAAGAGTATGATGAAATATTGTCATTATGTAAAAGCATATACTTTAGGCCAACAACATGCTAAATACTACACCAACTTTCTTAATAACAAACCAATATAGCAATAATGGTATCTTTTCTATATGAAAGTCCCTTAAGGTCAATGTCCATCCTCGCTCTTTCGCGGTAATAATTGTAGTCCAGCGCAAGTCCTCGACCTCACTATAAAACCATTGTTGTGCCATTTCCCATCACCAATTGGTTTTAGGGTAAGTGGTAGCTCAATGGGCTATAACATTGTACAAAGTCACCACCAGATTTCCCCTCATCTCCCATCAACGCTACCTCTTTAGGCTCGAGGTATGCAAACAACCAACACCACCCTCTTAACAAACAATCTAGAGAGAGACCCTTCAAATCCTCAACCTCTCCAAACTGGTTGAATTTGAATGAAATAAAAAAGCTCAAGAACCACACAAAATTTCAAAATCAAAATGCAGCATGCAGGTATCAATCTAAGCATATAACAAAAGGATCAGTAAACAAGATTTCTCATCGCCAATCTTCCTTGTGCCTCACTGTTTGCATGATTAGGTGTCCATGCAAGAGGTCCAGGGTTCAAGGATTGGTACCACCACCCTCTTCATCTTAAAACAAGATTTCTCATCACAAGAAGAGCCCACAAACATGTTAGAAATGAATAAATAAAAGAAGTCAGTCCTTAATACATGTAAGGAGAGGAAGGAGAAGATGTGCTCAAAACCTTCTAAAAAACGCAAAGCATTTGCACATACAAACAAGCACTCAGATTCTTTTATATTACAAACACTGAAACACAATCTCAAGTAAGAGAACTCAAAGAACCAATATCAATCAATTAATCATACCTCTTACAACTCCAAGCCGACACTGAAAAAAGGGCCCGATCTTGCCAACAAATTATACAAGCACCATTCTCCTCCTTGATCCTGTACCCTTCACAGCCATAGCTCTGCAGCAATCTCCTTGCCTGCAACAGGGCAAAGTGACTCAAACCCACCTTCCCAAAGCCCGCCAAATCCAGCCTCTGAGTCCACTTCCGCAGTTTCTCATGCCTCTTCTTTCTGTCTGCTCCCTCGCAGGCAATGATATTCTTTATCTCCTCCCCAAACAGCATCTTCTCCACCTTCATCCGATCAATTGACGCCCTGGACACTGTCGATTCCAAGCAATCAAACAGTGATCCATAGAAATGAATTGCTTCCAAAAGTCTCTCCATTAGTGTTGAGCCATTATGGTTTGATTCCTGCTCTGCAACCACTACAATTTTCGGCGACAGACACCACAGCGATGCCAGAAAGCTCTCCATCTTGGCAGCTGAAGTTGGCGACCAAGACGCTGAATCAGGACTTGGGTTATGTCCATTGAGCATATTGTCTTTCTCAATCAACTCGCCTAGAGTGCTCTGATTCCGCTGTATGATTTTCTGCACTTGAATCGAATTCATGCACATGGATGACGAGGGGGTCATTGCCTTCTGCTGGCCATCATTGTCAGGTGCGAGCAAGGAATGCAGTTGGAGGATGGAACTGATCGCCAGCGCTTCTCCGGTCTTAATTCGCAAGCTTTCCAGATTGAGATTCTGCAATTTGCATACAACTGGATTGAACTGAAATGGGATGTCTAGTTTCTCAGCTTCGTCAGTTAGTACAACTGCAGTTCGCTCCAACACCTCCTTCTGTTCATGAATGCCTGTGATCCTCAGGTGGGGCGGGCCATCCGGGCGGATGCTTAAGGCCTGAAGGAGCGCCACCCATTGCGCCGGCTCGGCCGAATGGAGGTCTATGATGTGCACCATCTTCTCCCCTTGAATGGCCTCCACAATTGCCTGGTTAGAGATGACAAACGCGAGTTTAAGAAAGGGGCAGAGGTCGAAAAAGAGCCTCCTTACAAGGAACTCTTCAGAGACAGATTGAATTCTGGTTGAATTGAGAGCTTTGTAGAGGCCTCGCCAGGATTTGAGGATCCGGTCTGCGAGGGCCTCAGTGAAATAGGCAGCCACTCGCTGCATTGAGTCACCATCAGGGGAGGCAAGGAGGGAGATCTGCTCCAAGCAGAGGTTGGCATTGTCTAGGCTGCCAGTTGAGACATGGGTGGCACAGGAGAAGAGGAGCTGGATCAAGCACAATCCTCGCTCCTCCGATTTCATCTCCCGAAGCCATGGGAAGGGCGATCCAAGGCCGGGGGAGATGGACAACATGGAGAAGAGTTCGAGGGGTGACAAGGAGACAGAGGAGGACC
Organism: Persea americana; assembly: GCA_029852735.1. Classification (NCBI taxonomy): domain Eukaryota; kingdom Viridiplantae; phylum Streptophyta; class Magnoliopsida; order Laurales; family Lauraceae; genus Persea; species Persea americana. The sequence goes on from CM056810.1 coordinate 93,488,553, forward strand.
CCTCGTCTTGAACCATTTCCACCATTGATGATGGCGACTGCGCCAGCGATTTCTCCGTTTTTCTAATTGAAAAAGAAGACAATTGTGTGATGTGTTGAAAAGAGCTATCTGCTACCTCAAGCTGAAGAATTGGGACATGGAGATTGTTCTTGGGTTTGAATCAAATTACAAGAACAGGCATAAAGATTCAAGAAAATAGCAATTGGAATTTGCAGATTTCATAGAACAGGAAGCTGAACTAAACATGGAGAGACCTTGCACCAATCAAACCCATACAAAGTACTAGATGGGTCTCTTGTACTTTGATTGTTGGGCTTAAATTCGCTAGATACAGACTATAAAGAGCTATAAAAAAGGGCTAATTTCTGCTCGGATATGGTAAGAAAACGAATAAGAGAAGAGTTGCATTGCAGAATTAAAAAGAAATCGCAACTGAGTCTTCTCAAAGCCTAGATGAAACATGCAGGCGAGCAGGAGGCATGTGTTAACAAGAATTCTTCAATGTTGAAATACTGGAACTTGCTAATTCAGATCCATAACTGGGTGTTCAATTTAGTTCGATTTCTTCAAAACCCACAGGAAATGTGAGCAGAAGAAGAACAGTTGCATGGCAAAACTAAAATAAAAAGCAAGTTTGAGTCTTCTCAAAATCTCGATGAAATAAGCAGGATAACAGAGCGGGCTTATGGTAGGGATTTTCACGAACCACCGTAGAAATACTGAAATTTGCAGGAAGCGACCAGCTCAAATCCCCATATGGCTTTTCACCTTCTTTCGATTTCCTAAGAACCCAAATGAAATATGGATAGGCAAAGCTCAAGAGAGCTCTCTCTCTATGCTTTCTTCCTTCCTTTCTCAAAGCTATAACAAAAAGAGAATTCACAAGAACAAAGGATACACAAAACAAAACTCAAAATCCCGACTGGGTTTTCTCCTATAGCACAATTCCTCGAAACCCAGATCAAAATTTTGAATTTTGAATCCAGAGCATAGGAGTCCTTCTCTCTCTTGTTTTCTTACTTTCTCTGACTAAAAAGATGGGGCACCGAAACCAGAAGAAAGAAAACAGAGATATCAGAGGAGTGATATCCAGAAGAATGGGATGAGATGAAGAGAGAGAGAGAGAGCGAGAGAGAGAGAGAAACAAAATGCTGTGGAATTTGGTAGAGACCTTTTGTCGTTAGAGAGAGAGTCCGGAATTGGGGCAAATGTGGGGAGGTTGGTCTCTATCGACATGAACTTGTTCTTATCTTCTTCCTTGTCTTGACGACAAGGACGAGGGTCCTTTTTGTCCTAAGTGTAGTGGATTTGGTGTCTTTCCAAGAACAGAACAAAGAGAGTCGAATACTAGAATCATTGCTAGATAGATACCTAATTGGTGTCGTTAAAAATCACGATTCATGGGATTTGATTTCGTACTAAACTTCCTCTACTTTCTTCACCCATGGTTACGAAATGCTAGGCAGAAATACTTTACAATCATTTTAAAAAAAATGAGAGTGTTAATCAGCCTAATCTGTGTAATTCGAAGTGAAGGGCGGACTCAGGATTTTCAATTGAATGCTGCTGTACACGAAGCGCGTAGAGGTTAAATGAAAAAATTCAAATCTTTTGAAAGCTAATCTAAAAAGTATTTCAAATTATCGCGCTAATATTTGGAACCACTCCTACCCCACCCACCACCTACGAGACTGAGCATAAAAAGCAGGTTCCTCACAATAGACCCATGACGTGAAGAGTGGTTGTTAATTTGGCTGATGGCCCCTCCCATCCATTGGATGATAAGAGATGGAACCCATGAGCCCTAGTCTGGAATAATGGGTCAGTGGGACTACAATTACAGGTAGTCCCATGGAGTACTGAACGGGAGAGTTGGTTGGGTGGTGGGCTTTATATTCGTTGGTGGACTATCGTCCAAAGGAGTCCTAACAAAACAAAAACCAGGCTATTCCCCTGTCTTTGTTGGGGTGAGTGAGGATTGCAATGAAAGGGCGTGGACTGCCTCCAAACCAAACCTAACCTTTGTCTCGTAGTGAAAAGGCCATGAGGATGGGGTTTGGATTCATCTTCTTGCATGGGACAATGGGACAAGTCGCTTGGGAAGATGACAAAAGGGCCATGCACCCCACTCCGCCCTCGCGTTGGAGGAGCCTATAGCCTATAGGGTGCCATCTTCTAGTCAATCTCATTCCTCCAGCTACTTTATGCTGTCCAATTTTGCATAACAGCCCATGTGATGTCATCATCATTCATTTTGGATAGGCCCAGGAATGATGTTAGTTTGGGTCCCGCTCCTCTTGATTGGATGTGAGTGGGAGTTTTTTTATTATATATGAAAAGATGACTGGAAGGAACAATCCCATTATTGCAAGAGTTGATCAAAGCACAATACAAAGCCTCGTGCTTCAACCTACAACAATAGGCTGATATCATGTTGGATGAGAGTCAAAATTAGAAGGGAGTAGGGAGCCAGATTTGTTTCTCTTTCCTCCGCCCCTGTGGCCTCTGATTCGTGTAAGGTAGTAGATATTTACGGCTAATAAGCACTACACTTTGATTCTCTAGTCTAGATTCAACACCAATCTAATAATTAATCAGAATAAAAAGATATATATATATATATATATATATCAATCTTTGAAGCCTTAAAATCAAGGATTTGGACAATCCTATCAGTGATTTTCACCCTACCATCATCCACATTAAAGCCCTTTCCATCCCATCCCAATTTTGTGATTGGCATGGTCCACAATGGCTCCATAAAGATGGGTTCACAAAATTTCCATCTACTCAGCTTAACAGCCATTAGTTGGACCATACTTTTCTCCGCGGGAAATAATCATTTTCTAGATCTTGGTTCTAAGCCAGAGACTAAGCAATGGTTCCACCGACCATTGGTGACTGTTTGTTGCATCATTATCCTTTCAATACCCTCCACTACAAGAAATATGATACTAATGGCAATATCAATATCTGAAAGGATGTCATCAATTAGTTAGGTTAGCATTACGCTCTTGAAAAGACTGCCTTAATTTGTATTGCCCCCTGACAACATCACAAATGCAATGTATTTAATGCATACTTTCGTAGAACACAAGTGATCTGATACAAGGCTTAGATATTTTAGAACAAACTTTCCCTAGGATAGACCAAATTTAGGAACAGTCAAATCTCAGGAGGAATAGATACAAACCATGACATTTGAGGTATTTCCAATGCTAGATTGCAGCAATGCAAGGCAACTTTCCAACAACTCGCCGAAAGCCATTGAATTTATGAACTGCATGCGACACACAATACAAGCAACATAGGACCCACTTGGATTATTTGATCTAGCCTTTTCCGATTTGATTTTTGGAGGGTTTTGCCCATGTCTAGAAATCATGACAGAGACCTTGGACCCACCAAGGCATTGACGTTTATATCATCAAAGTCATCATCACTATTGCGTCTAACCTTGGACCCAGACCTGGTTTTTTTGTGGGGAGGTCAACCAACCCAACTACGGCCTCAAGAATCATCCTATCAATGAGACTATAGGCCAATTAAAGATTTCACCGTGTACCCGAATAACAAAGGACCCAATGGATATCCAATTTGTTTTACAATCCAACAAATATTTGGATCTAGTTAAGTGACTACAGCCAAGTATAAGAAAAACTAACACTCACTTATGTTCTTCCATAGCACGCCTTTGGCCAAATTCTTATACCCTTCCCCCCTTGAGTCACTACACTCCACAGTAGAAAGTCGTTTCAAGCAAAGATTTCCAATCCAAAGGAGTAATACAGTATCATGATCTGGGTCCTAACATAAAGGATCTGTGTGCAGTCTGGATACAAAGACTGAATCGGGCCCTTCAAAACCAACCTGGATCCAGAGACGCCACACATCCAAACCGATCCTTAGCACTGGGACCCATGATTGGAATGGGTTGATTGAAGCATGTAAGTCCAGTGTCCAATATACAGAGACTGAATATGATGAGCATGGATGTTACACTGTTAGTCATGACAATTCATCAAAAATAATGCAAAATCAGCAAACCCATCCTCAGCACTCAGCAGAATGAATAACAACTACTGAAATGGATCCTCAAACTAAGTTAGACTTCTTTCAAAACCTCTGCTGAAATGCCGCAGCTCAAACTACCTACATGCTTCCAATCTTCTTGGCAAATCACAAGCAAAACTCCTCCATCTTGGGTTTTCCTTTTTTGGGAGTTGCATTGCATATTTTTTGTTCGCATTCTATGGGTGGCTCGTGAAGCTTTAGTGCTGACTTTAAAATGAGAATCCTCCATAGCAGTTTATGATTGTCAACTGGTAGCTTCTCCTTCAGATGAAAGGCGAGGGACTACCACGGGCCCACCACGAACTTTGTCAATGGCATAGCTTATCCTTAGAGGACGGCCTAACAATGCCTGCACAAAGGAACCAGCAGATTGCAAATGCAACTCAACACTCCCTCAATTCCAGAGAGAAAAGCATTTTCTTACCTTTCCATCCATGGCATCTTTGGCACTTTGAGCTTCATCAGAGTTTGAAAAGTACACAAATCCAAAGCCTCTTGACCTTCCTGTGTCTTTGTCATACAAGATCCTCACTGAGAGAGAGAGAGATTACATGATAAAATTCAGGCCAAAACAGCTGAGTGAAGCAACCTACAAGAGTAATACTGATTGGTGGACCAAAGCACAAAACAAGCAGGAATGTGAATGCTATGGCAAAATATGTAACATTTTTCATTTTTGTCTTGAATGATGACACAATAAAAGATTAGATGTGTATCCACCCCATCCACAAATGAATTAGCCCTAAGCTTCACCATCACAAAGTGGCACAAAAATAACAAATGAGCAAAGTAAATTCAAATTACAAAATGTTGCTTCTCTATGTAATGCTTTTTATAGGTAATATGTTACCTGTGTAAAATTTGGCAAAAAAAAGGTAGCAGACAATAGATAAAACTCTAGGGATACTGGGATCAATAATATTTGAAGAGAGAATATCCAAGTGCTTGAGTTCAAAAAACATTACGAAAAATATTTTTTGGAATCGAGCAAAGAGACTTAACTCCAAGAACATCCAATTTACAGTTTTCACATACAAGAGAAACCTAACATATACAGCATTACTAATAAGCCAATGACAAGATACTGTTATGCATTCATAACTTCATTTGAAATGCAGATGCACTGATCAAATAAGATATATGCACTGATGCTTATTAAGTTAGCTTAATTGTAAACAACCCAAGGGAATTATGGATAACGTGAAATACGGTGAATTTCAGTTTCACTCGATCTCATGGAAACAAAGCCCACACGAAAATTCATTAAGTAATAAATTATAAATCTACATGAGATTTGCACATGGAAATTCTTTTTTATTTTTTCAAGAAACTGAGATAAATGTTGATGAACCAGAGATGATGATCACTTCAACCCAATATGAACATCAGTCTGATCTAAGCTCTCTATGAGGCAATACTAATCACATGGGGAGATTCAACCAGCAGTCGACTTCATATAATGAGGACCCCATAGTGCAGATTTTACTCAATGCTGTCACAACTGGCAGCCATATCAACACTATACAGGAGCTAATTTTACGATTCTACCACACCAATGGATAATGATTGCAAGCCAATCATTCAAATAGAAAAGAATTAGAGAAGTCGCACAAGTCATAGTTTTCAGCTTTGTTAGATTTTAGCAATTTGTGTACACTACATGACCCTGACTTCTACTGTCAACTTTACAAGTACAAGTTAACATAACTGTAGAAATAAACAAACTTATGCCATTGCATCTTTTCCTTTTTTTCCTCTTCATTTCTTTTTTGTTTTTTTTTAAGAATTAGCTGAAATGAAAATTATAAAGGAGAAAGAATGTACAGGATTATGGGACCACCAAGCAGATGGGATAGCCTATAATATACAGAAGGCAAAGAACCAGATATTTACGACTCCGTAACTGCGACATCTTCAATTTCAACAAGCTCCTTTTCAACACCCAATTTAGCCAATATGTCCACCTCCTTGTTAGCTTCTCCTGAACAGGACACAAAATCGCATTTGTTGCTTTTGATAGGACTTTAATTTCATTGACGATGTAGGTGAATTGCCAAGGTTCTCTTGACGATTGGCACACACACTCACCAAAGAAAAGGCATTCCTTGAATCATCATGAACTAATGCCTACCCATGGAATCTCCAATACCCCTCCCTTTTGAGAATATATAACCCCCTACTGGAATCTACAGTACCAGCAGATACTAAAGAACACATCACCAAATGACTTATCATTTTTTATTACACCACCCATGCTGGACAGTCCTAGATTTCCATTAGAACTATCATCCATGGCAACTTAAACCACCCACCAAACCTTTTTCTCTCTTTTTCTTTAAGGGAATGTCCGTGTGGCCGCTTTTCTACAAGGTAAACTGAAAAAATGAACTAACTTTACCATGAATCCTCACACAAAAACAAAACACCCACCTCTCCCACTTCATATCAGCACCACCTGTGACAGACGGAGGATATGTAATATCAAACCCGCCGCACAGTAAGGAATTTTCCAGGTTGGGCTTGATGCATTTATCTGATGAGCCTTTTAAATTTAAAAGAAAGTTTGAATCATATGAGAGTGGTTGCCACAAAGGCATAAACCCATCAAACCACTACAAAACCCAACCCCAATAAGAGTGATGGTGCCAGACCATGCAGTCAGCCCCACCCATTACTAGCCCTAGTCTCCATGCAATCCCCTCCCTCCCACACCCCCCAAAAGAGTAACATGTGCACGAAAGATAGCATTAGCATGAGAAAGCAGTAGCACTTTCCATCAATCAGTTCCCTCTAAGCAACACAACACTTGTGCAAGCAATGGGGGACCCTATCCTCGGATGGCAAGGATTGAGAATCCCGTACCACATATGGACAACAAGAATTAAAAATCACGCACCGCAGTTGTGCACGAGTCCCGTAAGGGAAAAAAGTAGAAGAGGGGCGTACGAGATTGAAGATGGACAGGTAGTAAGATCTTGTTGAACATGGAAATCTTAATAATTGGTCAAATCATCAAAAATGGACCTTGAATGACAACCCAAAGGACAAACATCATATTAAAAAAAAAAAATTGAAAATGAAAAGACAGACGTGAGAGAATTGACAGCATTGGTCTCTTTGATAGCTACTGTGTTCAAACTTCAAACTAAATGGATTCAAACAGAGAACTATTTCTTCTTTTTTTCCCCAAATAATACAATTTCATTTGAATAATTCGCAGCTTAATTCGGTCAATGTTCAATAACAATCTGGTCGTGTTCGGAATAAGGTTGAAATGATTTGATTTCACAAGGGACACCAAACCAATGATTCTACTTATTTGCACATAGGACTCCTTATTTCAAAAGAGATTCTGTTTTAAGAGATTATCAAGAGATGTCACATGGCTAACCTCATGTACCATTACTTCACTTAACAACCTTTTGATAGGGTCATTTACTCGTTTTGGAGTTTGGCATACATCACTATAGGATGCACTAATGTACCTATAAATTAGTTGAATTGGATTGGACCCATAACCAGGTTAATTTAAACAAATTATACTAAACTAGACAATCACAATCAGATTCTTTCATCACAGTTACTACTTGAACTCATATCACAAAATCATATAGAAAAATGAAAAACAAAAAAGTTTGAAACTTTTCAAACGGATTGGAAAATTATGGAAGGTGCCCAACTGTGAACTTTGAACTTGAATGCGAACAGGGAACCAGCTCCAATGTGGGAGCCACACCATTTGGGTGGTTTGGATTGAACAAGATAAATTATATAGTACATGAAATCAAACCAAACAAATGCATGCCCATTTTAAGTAGGGTTATGATTGATTACCTTCAGTCACTTGTCCGAAGGTAGAAAAGGCGTCCTTCAAAGACCTCTCATCCACGCTCCAAGAAAGACCTGACACATTATCACCATACACACAACAAAACTAACTCACCCTCTAAAACAACAGCAACAGATATTAACAGAGAGAGAGAGAGAGAGAGAGAGAGAGAGAGAGAGATGAACCTCCAACGAAGAGTCTGGGGGTGGAGGAGGACGGATTCGGTGTTGCGCAGTAGCACCGTACTTGGAGAGAAGGGCGAGCGAGCCTGAGTATGCTGAGGAAGAACGTCATAGGGGTAGATAGCGTTACGTTTTGTGACGGATCGGCGAGCGATACAGACTAGTGAAGAAGGAAGAAACGAGCGAGCTTGTGTCCGTGTCGGAGTCTCGGTTCGGTTGGCGGGTACCGGCTGGAGGAACACCTATGCTATAGCTAATTGTATACTAGGCAAGGGCAAGGGCAAGGGCAAGGGCGGGCGAGGATCTCTCGCTCACCCTCTCCTCTGGCCTCTACCCTCTCCTAGGGCAGGCTGACCGGCACAACAAGCCCCTTTTCTTTTAATTTTAATGTGCTTCTTTTTTTTTCTTTTGAAGTGACTTAAAAATTCGATTATGCCAATATTTGGGCTCCACAGCGAGGCCCACTTCTAGAAAATCAAAGCCGTTCAGAATAATTGTGACCTTTTTATATGGGTTCTGAATAAGTTTCACTCTAATAAGAGATTGGCCCAACACTAGATTGATTAGCCGATCAATTTTTAAAAAATCAATCAATCTTATAGTACCAAATCTCCAATTAAAATAAAGTTTTGCCAAAATTCAAATAAGAGAAGGGCAATTTTTTTGAGCAGTTCAAATTTTGTAAAAGTGGGCCCCACTATGAAGTCTGGAGCCTACAAAATGTTCAACATATCCTAATGCTTTCTCTCTTCTTTTTTTTTAGTTGTACCTTACTAATAAGGTAAACTTAAAAGAAAAATCAGAACTACTAAATCAAATGCCACTTTTGAAATCCAAGTTTTTTTTGTTACTATTGTAGTTGACTGGATCATGAGGTTATACATATGAATAGGCTATGATTGATGATTCTAATAATGTAATACGACTCATTCAATTGTGGGCCTCTTTCCAATTGGATTATGTAAAAATATTGTACAAAGCTAAATATCAGAGGTTATAGTTATTTTGGATGATTTGGGTTTTAAATATGGACTATATTAATGGATTTATAAATTATAAGCTAGACCCCATAATTCCTCTTGGTTAAGAGGCTTGTTTGAGTTCTTTTTAAGGTTTTAAAACATGAATGCTTAGCCCGGCCATCAAATGTTCAGGTTCCCATTCAGATCCTTAAATTGTGGCTACCTTGTAAATCTAATTGCCAGTGAGTCTCTTTACGTATGATTAATTATGACAGAACAAGTCTCCCATAAGTAAAACTCAGATTACCCAATCAGGCGAACCCTCATTTACACATAAACCAAGTAACTGCACTCAGCTTTGAAAGATCCAAGTGGGCCGTAACCATGACATTTTTTTCCAAAAAAATAATTTTATCATCATCAAAGCCTTATTCCAACTATATTCAGGTTAGCTTCCCAACAACCAATTTTGTTGAAATATTTTAATCCCTAACCATGCATTTTGTGTGCATCTAAATTTTAATCCCAAACCATGAATAAATTTATTCCTTTTTTCTTTCTTTCTTTTCTTTGTATGCCCCAGCCACACAAGGCCCATCAGATTAACCTAAATTTATTCATGCATATGGATCGGATAGAGTTTCAGAAATACAAGAAAAAATGCGTGTGTGAGTGCGCGTGAGAGAGAGAGAGAGAGAGATGTACAGGATAGAGAACCGGATATACAAAGAAAAAAATTTATTTGCCCTTCATTCTGCTGTTACAGATCAGTGCTTGAATCCTGGAAAAATGTCAGGACACTTACAACACCTGCATCCAATTTCTATAATACAAAAATGCCAATTAAAACACAACAGAGGCATATGCAATTATACGGAAGAAAAGCCAATCAACCACCACCCCATATAAATTTGTAAATGTTCCTACTAGCACTTGCACTGATCAGATTACTCTGCCTTCCCAACATATCTTCTTGCGCCCGAACATCGCCTTCCTTTACCAAGGCAACAAAACCCAGTTTCAATTACTCAAACCACTCAGGATTTACTCTTGCTGAAGAATAATGTGAACATTCAAACTTTCTGTTGAATGTTTTTTCCTAAAAGAAGGAAAGAGAATTGTACAGGCGGCAAAACTTCAAAGGTTTTCCAATAGCCAACAGAATCAGCTCTCTTGAAGCACTTTTGTATGGTCACATGAAATCAATAGTCTCAGTAGAATTTCATTGAGGAAATCATTTGGATCCTAACTGATGAAATGAACTGTCAAAAGAAAATTCTAATTCACAGAACAGAATCATAGTTTCTGCGAGTTACCAAAGGAAGCCATCTTATTCGTGCATAGATAAAAGCCAGAGCTCCAGAGAGCTCATTCTCGGATATATAAAGGTTGCCTACCCACAGCTTGGTGGTCCAGAATGTCAAAACGTGACCTCAGTGTGGGTAGGGATACATCCAATTATTGTCAAATGGAAAGATTGTAACCTATGAACAAAAACCCCAAAAATGGGCAGATAAGGATAGACATAGTTATGGCACACATTACACAAAGGCAAAGACTGAAAGGTTAGGACCTTCCATTAGCAGTAAAGCATCTGAGAGCTACTTTAAGGCCAGTCAAATAAACTGTCTGAATAACCAAACCATGGGCCGTCCCCAGCTTATACAAATTGATTACCTCAGAATTATATACTTGCTGAGGCCCAGGATCAGATAATAACTGAATTAAAAGAACAAGATAGTCACTCACAAGAGCAGAATACGCATGAGCAAGCGATAGAATCGTCGGATACAAGTTAAGAACAGCAAGAGCAGCCTCTTCTGTTACGTGCGGAACCTACATTATTTCCATGTCACAGTTACACCAAGTCAACAAAATCAAGGTACAAAATAGCATATAAAATCTCATCTTGATTACATAATTTAACAACGTTCAGTAGCATTCTCAAAATATAAACACTACTATAAAAAGCATTTGTCACTTGATCTCTGTTCGGTTCAGGGAACTGAAGGGGAAATCTTGTTTTAAAAAAAGCTCAGCTTAATGACGAGAACATGGCAAAGTGGAAGGTGAGGTTGTGGGTTCAAGTTGTTCTTGTTGCCAATCAAAAAAAGAAAACAAAAGGAAAAAATAGAAAGTGGAAATCAGCTCAGCTTAAAAGTTCTTTCTCCATCATCTTATAGGCCAATTTCCCAGGGAAGACATCATAAGCTGGTGGTGCTATGGAGAAACTGGATTGACAAGGGATTTAAGAATCATGGACTTTTTTGTTTTACCAAACAACCCAAACAGAGTGCACCCTTTTTCTAACACAAACAATGGGATGATAAGATTAGTTTCGGCAAAATAAGGAGATTACCTGCAAGAGTTGAACAGCAAACACATCACTGACAGTCATCTTCTCAAGATCCTGGCACTTTTTAGTAAATTCGTTGAAGGAAGAGCAGACTAGACTACTATTATACATGTCATTGGAAAATTGTTTTCTGTAACAATAACTAATTGCTTGTGTTAGATAACCATATTTCTTCAGGGTATCAGCCAAGCCACTTGTTCTGTGCACATCAAACCCTTCAAGAATCTCTGTTGTGAAACAACTGCAAATACACACAACATTTTACGCTAGATAGTAGCCTTAGCTAATCCAATAATAATAATAACAAAATCTTATCAGGTAATTTATGTATATAATACACATTAACAATGGATAGAGATTCACACAAAGGCAAATGCATAGGTATGAGAGTTAAGTTTGGTTGCAACTGGTAGCTCCCTGCTGTTCAAGTCGTTCAGGAGCAGAAATTCTCATCGTGACTCTCAGGTATATTGGGAAATCCCATCAAAACTCTTGAAAAACGTGAGAGGCTTTTCTCCATTCCAGAGATTACAATGCACCAAACATGGACATAGAATGTAAGAAACGAGATCTAAAACTTTCCCACAGCACTTCACCAACTCAGTGCCCCATAAGATGTGAGTTGGGTAGGCTATGACCAACTTTCCCCGAGTCATGGACACAATTTATATAATGGTGATCCACGTATATATAATACCTAATCCATCATTGGTTTAGATGGGCCCAAAAAAGTTACCCTGCCATCTATAACAAACTGTGACACAGCCAGATTGATGTAGATGGCTCCACCCAAACCTAGGCACCTCCGACCAAAGTTTAGCATGCGTTAAATCTTGGGTTTAGATCTTGAATTCAGTCACAAATCCAGAATTTTATTGATGCAGAATGTCCTTAAAACACAAGTGAGACCACTTTAAATAGGCTTTCTGGTCAAGCAACTTCAGAATTTCTCTCATCGGTAACAATAGAAAGTCTTCCTCCTCTTAAAACGAGATAGAACAAATGTAGATTGGGATTCCAAAGTGATCTTTCCCAAGTGAAATATAAAAAAGAAAACATCAAAGGTGGTCGTCCCTCCCTCTTTATTTATTAACCAAGTGGGCCCACACTAATAATAATGTGTAAAAGATGGTGGACTCATGGGTTTTAACATATAAAGTTAATGAGATAGAAAGTCCAGGCCACTTGGGCCTCCTATAGTACATATAAGACCCATCCAGGACTGGGTTTGAACCCAGTGAGCCTGACGGGCCTAATCCTGTAACATGGGTCTTGGGCCCAATATGATGGGCTCGGCCTGCATCAAAAACTTATGCAACTTTTTTGACTCATGAGCAGACAAATCATCAACCGAACCAACGATTTAATTGGACACACATTGGATTGATTCCAGTCCACATTTCATAGCATTCCAACATTTTATCATCATCATTTCAACATTTTATTAAAAGAAAAATGTAAAAACAAAGAAGATAAAACCAGAGAGACCAACCTATAAACAAAGAAATAAAGTTTTCACTTCATCCATTCTTTCCATTATTATTGGTCTCATATTTTGCAGGAATCATATAGAAAGAGCTAACAATGACACCAGTAGTCTAGTTAGGAAGAAACCATATATAAAAGTAACTGCCGCACTAAAACGGGAAAGCAAAATAAAACATAGACAGACCAAAGTAATAAAGTCTTTGTTCACCGGGAGCTAAGGATGTAGATCGGGCCGTGCCCATATTTTAATTCGGGCCAGCCGTGGGTGCCAGGGTCTAGCACAGCATGGCCTGCGGGCTGCCTGGCTGGACCACAGGCCAATTTTTTTTAAATTATAACTTGAAATAAAAAATGGTAAAGCCCATTTCAAAACCCAGAGTCCCTTTTCCCATTGCAATGGTCAAGCTAAAATACATTGCATTCACGAAGCACTTGAATGGCAGCAACGAAATGGCAACACAATCTGAAATGGAAAAGCTAAAATACATTGCATTCACCAAGCACTTGAATGGCGGCAACGAAATGGTAAGTTAAAACACAATCCTTGTCACAGTATAGTCAGCAGGTGAATATATGGTAGGGAAGGTCCACCGACTAGCGGGCTTATCTCTTTGTGATAAGAGGAGAATCATTTGCATAGACCTTGAGCCTTGAGCTAAGCATTCCATCTTAGGAGGCTTTATTGAGTGAATCTTGGGTTGCCTGAGTGCATCATGATCAAATGAATCATTTGCATAGACTTGAGCTAAGCATTCTATCTTAAGAGGATTTTGATTGACTGAATCATGGTTTGACTGAGTGAATCTTGGGCTAGCTAATAACATCAAGAACAAGTTGAAATACAGAGGGGGAAGAAGAAAGGGGAAGGTAATTACAGTCAAACAGGCCGGGCCGGGCATGGCTGCTATGCCGGCCCATGGGCCTGGGCTCCCTGGCCCAGCACGAGCCCAGCTGGAAAGGGTCGTCTCCTCCCCATGCCAGGTTGCGTCATGGGCCTTTGACCACTGTGCCGGGCCACACAATCCCAACCTGGAGCTTTCCTATTTTATAATTGGAAGGAATCAAACAAATTCACTAACTTAGAAGATTGGTTGTCACTACGTCTAACAGCAGAACAAGGATGCTTCTCTCTGGCATAAAGATAGCATCCAACAATAGTATTGGTCTCTTTAATGGACAAAAAGATGAAAATATTTAAAATCAAACTGCACCGTCAAGTGCTAACTGTTGAAAGGTTTCTGAAAATCACATAATTTCAATTTGCTGAAACTGACTGCAGGCCTAAAAAGTATGAGTAGAGAGATATTTACGCTGTTTTGATGCTTTCAGCCGCTTCACAAGAATTTGGATCACCTTCCACAATATAAATCAGTTTCTGAAGCCCACATCTCTGCAAAATAGTATTAAGTACAAACTCATGAGGCGTTTACTTTTAAGACAGTGGGATCAAGCCACATTTAGTGGACCCCAGTATTTGATTTAGATAAGGAATCTCAAATCCCTGAGAGAAAACTATACAATAAAAATTCAGACAATAAGAGAAAAGGTTTGCATTAATCACTCGTCTCTAGAACTTCACAAGTTGCATCCATAAAAGAGTTCGGTAGAATTTCTACCACAAAAATGTGGAGAAGCTGGAAGGAATGATGAGGAATTATATTTTGAACTACTAGGCATGTTGGTAAGCTCATTCTTGTGTGTGGCCATTTTTTGGCCTATAATTTTTTAAACTATGGTTCTTTCCGAACAAAAGGCTCAAGTTACCAGTTCAAATATATATATATAATAATTATTTAGATTGTCATGATTGTTCATGCGTCACAAATGCAAATGTTATCCATATTCCGTAAATGAAAAATCATTTCAGCCATGATACAAGTTACCTAACAATTTACAACTGGATATTTTGATATTTTCAAGAAAATCATGATTCTATATCTAAATAGGGACAATTACCAGAAGCCTCTGTTTTTGATCTCTGTAGCGATTATCCCTGATTGACATACGTAAATCATCAACTTCTTTTCTTTCAACAATAAAATCAAGCACATATTCTTCATCAAGTTGTTTGTGACGAGCTATCCATATTCCATCTCCAACAGGTAAGCGCCTAACCTGTGGAATTTTGCGACAAGCATTAGTAAAACATCAAACGAGTAAATAACATAATATGAAGAAGGGGGAAATATACATCCAGGCAGTTCCACAAACTAGTTGATGAAAAAATTAATATAAGTATCATTATCATCATCATTTTACCCTTATCCTTGGCTCAATGGTTTTTAATAAGAGCTAATGAGACTTATTGGTGACAAAGAAGAGAAGACATTTGTGGGTGATAGAAAGCTAATCATAAAATGGCATTCAATCAAATGGGAATCTGCACAGACCCAAAACATTTCCATGAAAGAACTATATCGTTATGAATTTGACAGTATCGGCTGCCTGAACTTTGAGCCAACTTGTTTTGCAAGCAAGGAAATAAGGGAAACACTCATCCAAATTCTATTATCCTAACAAACCCCTTGGATACACACATTATTCTCAATAGAATTCCAGGCATTATTATAGATCTGCATATGCACCCTAATAGAGGGCCCAAGTCAGTGGGGTTATGCTCAGTCCTACCAAGCCTTCTGACAGACTTCTGCTAGATGTATGGCCTTCTATGAAGGTTGCCCAACTCCCAATTGTTTCTAAATCAACCAATTAGCTACACTTGTCTTCGGTGAGTCAAACATTTGCCTCGGCTCACTAGATGGGTTATGTGCCTTCCAGGGCCTCAAGGAAGGCCCCACTTTCGGCCATGCACCTGCTGCACCCAGGTGTGTCCATGCACCCTAGGGTTTACAGCCATTAAAGTAAATAAGAGCCCATAAGGTAAGATGATCGGTCTTTTGTTGCTAGGCTTTTTTAAAGAAATAATTCAAAGAAACACCAATCAAAAACAAATCAAAGAAACCTGATGAAGAGAGAATCTAAGAAAGGCACAGAAAACAAGTTCTTCATCCCTCCATCATCATCTTCTTATCCGTTCTCCTCTTCCCCTTCTCCTCTCCTTCTTTGTAACCTTCTTTCCCTTCCGATTCCCCTTCCCCCTCTTTACTGCAATAGCCAAGTGTAACAATCTACTAGACTGTTACTGTCTACTGTAACAAAATGTACGATGGACTGTTACTGCAGTCTATGAACTTTTTTTCATTTTGTCTTTCTTCTTTTTTTTAATCAATGAATAAAAGTTTATTAAGAGCAAGCACATCGGTACAAAAGGGATAAACTAAGTGGCTACCAATAAAAAAAAATTTAGAGAGAGACAAGTACTCAAAAAGCCATTCTTAAAAAATAACAAAGTATGGCAATCTACACGCCCCTCCCCCCGACCAAAAGCAAAGAACTTATTACTTTTTTCAGAATTATCGTTGTTTGATTTTTCTTAAGGCCAAACGTATCCATTAAGTTTTTCATTAACCAACTCATTTTTTTTATTAGAACTCTTTGGATTTTACTTTTGCTGATTTACGCTGGAAGTTGGAACATTTTACTAATTATTATGCTTCTTAAAATTTTACTTCTGTTGGTTTTTTAATGCATTGCTTTAACATATGAGTTATCAGCTATGATGCACGGATACTTCAAAATGGTCAACGTATCGTGTCGTATCGTATCCAATACTTCACTTTTTACATGTAAAATCCGTGTCCTTGCTGTGTCTATGGCGTATCCCTGCAGTATCCATGCCGCATCTGGGCATCATAGGTTATCAGTATGGTAGTAGTTGGTACTGTGATTCATTCCTTTCTTCGTTTTGTTATACACTCAAGACTTGTATTTTGGATAGCCTTCTACATGGACAATGAAGAATACAAAATGGTCCAGGTGAATACAAAATGGTCCAGATAGCTTTTATTTAAATAATAATGGTGTAGCATAACGATATAAGCTATAAAAAAATAAAAAATGCATTTAGACTGATTTCCTTCCATCTGTTGGAGGCGCAACAAGCATACTTAGGCTCCAAAATTGCTTTGTGCCAAGCTTGTGCCTTGCACCTTGACCATATTTCTTATCTTGAAGGATCAAATGGAGAGGAGATGATGCAGAAGACAGATATATCCAAATCAGCGAGGAGACAATGCCCAGTTGCGAGCCTTCACATGGCGTGAACATTATGTTGTTTAAAATCATCGAGTAGGGAACCTTTAGAAGTTGACACATCGCACACATATATGGCTATTAGTTCGAATCAAAATGATCCAAGAAAATCAGGGTGCGTTTGGCATCGTGCCATTCGGATGTTCCCATGCTCCAACGAGATCAGACCAGAAAACATGTTTGGTATGTGTACATCACTGTTCCGAATTTTGATCTCAATATCAAAATCTTAACCCGCTGGCATAAGAAAGTTAGTACAAAAAAACTTGGTTTTTCTTTTAAAACAACTTGCTGGCGCAGTTGTTTTTTACTTATCTCTTGCCTTTTTAAAGAATGTCATTTAAAGACTTCAAATCCTCCCATTTATCCTATAGGTAGGCCCCATGTTCACAATCTTAAAGAAGGTGGCCCCACTTTATAATTCCTAAATGTGGGGCCACATGGTTACAACCACATAAGGTGGGCCCATATTATAATTCTTATGATGGTGGGACCACATCATAAACCCTTTGAATGTGGGCCATATCTTCTAATTTTTAAAGGTGGGCATCACGTTGTAATTTCTAAAGGTGGTGGTCCCGTGTCCACAATCACAAAAAAGGTGAGCCCACTTTATATTTCTTAAAGGTGGGTCATATGGTCACACTCACAAAAGGTGGAGCCACATTGTAAATCCTATGAATGTGGGCCCACATTGTGAATCCTATGAATGTGGCCTCATGTTCGGATTTCTAAAGGTAGGTACCACATTGTAATTTTTAAAGGTGAGTCTCATGTTCACAATCAACAAAAAAGATGGCCGCACATTATAATTTCTCTAAAGGTGGCCCCACATTGTAAATCCTACAGATGTATTGCCCCCATGTTCTAATTTCTAAAGGTAGGCACCACATTGTAATATCTAAAGGTTGGTCCTGTGTCCACAATCACAAAAAATGTGACCACTTTACAATTCATAAATGTGGGTCACATGGTCACAATCACAAAAGGTGGACCCACATTATAAATACTGTGAATGTGGGCCCCATAATCTAATTTCTAAAGGTGGTACCATGTTGTAATTTCTAAAAATGGGTCTTACATTTACATTCACAAAATGGCGGCCCACATTATAATTCCAATAAAGATGGGCCCACATTGTAAATCCTATGGATATGGCCATGTTTTAATTTTTAAAGGTAGGTACCACATTGTAATTTATACAAGTGGGTCCCATGTACGATAAGAATGGAGTGCCACAAAGAATTAAAAGGTGGGTTGAACATTGTAAATCTTATACCCGCTCCTTAGAGCGAAACTTTTATATTGGTACCCAACAAGTTCCATACAGCATATTGTCAGCAAAATAATTTAATATAATGTTGCCAAACAAGTTCTGCATAGTAAAGTCTCGGCACAACCTGATTCCAGCACCAAATTGGGAACAACACGATAACGATGCCAAACAGATCCTCGGTCTTTGAAAGGGTTGGGCAAAAAGACTCGCGAAATTGTGGAAATTACGAGAAACATTCAGGCTAAAAGTGAGACACTTATTAAGGATAAATTTAGGCAATTCAACGCTAGAGATTCAATTTTGTGGGTTTTAGATAAAAGGAGGGTCCTAACTCCCAAGTCCCAAGGGGTTACAGTGACACCATTAAAGATGTGTACAAGATACTAGTACTAAGTGTGAGAACTACCTGTGTAGAGACAAGTGAGTTTCTAGTGACCAAAGGTTTGTATCATAGGTCAACTTTAAGCCCTTATTTATTTGCACTAACCATGGACAAGTTAGTTGCTCATATTCAAGAGAAAGTACCTTGATATATGTAAAGTACCTTGATATATGTTGTTTCCAAATGATACGGCATTGGTAGATGAATAAAGAGATGGCATGAATGCAAAACTTGAGAGAGATGGCGGGAGGCTTTAGAATCCAAGGTCATTAAAATACGTCATATAGAGTAGGAATATATGAATTGCTACTTCTGTAGCGATCATCCATTTCAAGATCTATGGTTAGATCTTTGACCAGTAGATATTCAATTTCAAGATCTATGGTTGGATCTTCGTCTTGTATATCTTTCTCTAGAAACAATGATTGGACCATAATTCGGTAAATTTCCCTCAACCAAATCTTCATCCAATAGATCTCTCTCCTATTTAATGGTATGATCTCCATCTCATTGATCTTCCACATAACGATCAAAGCTTCATTGGGTAGATCTTCTATATCTCCAAATTCATTTATATTGCTTTGAATAGGACACCTTTCCGCAAATTCTATAAGCCATTGTGAGTCATACTTTGGAGACATCTTTTCCTGATTGGCATTCATTTATGTGGTCAACCCTCGATTAGGTCTGTTCCTCTATGGATCCTTCCCTAATCACTTTATGGCTGGAATAAAAAACCTTCACACTAATACCAAATTGATGTAGGCCCTTGATAGTTGAAAGGGCTCGCTCTAATACCAAGGTGATACATGCCCTTAAAAGTTGAAAAGGTTCTCTTTAAACCAAATTGAAGAAAGGCCTTTTGGAAGTTAAAAGGACTTCTTTTCCAAAGAAAGCCTCTAATATTATTAAGGGGTAGGCTATGTCCCTTCACCTCATTAAAGATTTACCAAATAAAACAAGAATGGTAGAGAAGCAAATGCAATTAGCAACTACTGACAAGAAAGAGAATCATTGAATCCCCATGAACTCCACACAAAAATAAGCCAAAAAGGGTTGATTTCATTGATAAGAAAAATCATCTCCTTTACACATCTTTTAGAAGTAGGAGGAAAGAATCTAATCAATCTCAACAATTAAAAAGTTCCATCCTAGTCATCTAAACATAATAAAAAAAGAATAAAAATGCCAAAAATAACCCCTATATTCGCAACTCTCATATGCATCACTAGAAAATTGCCATAACTTAAATATAAGTTAGAATCATACAAACTTGGGCTTGTTTAAAAGCTAATGAATAAACTATCCAGTCCAAACTGATCCAAATTCAAGCTATTCTAAAACCAATCAGCACAGAATCAGACATTATTAAAAACACAAAAATTAAAGTCAATCTCGCCCACCCACGGATCATGGAATTGGGCCACTTGATCGAGACCTGTGTTCAAGCCGGTCCCATACATATGCTCTGCATCATTCACGCTCGTTGTCTTTTAGATATTTGTCATATTGAAGGGAGATCACCATCACTTCAATGTAATGCTTCATTCTCAGTTACAAATTGCCTGGATATATTTATTAAAGCATCTTTTTTACTCACAAGAGATGCCCCCATAATTTCACCTTTTTCACAAATTTCCTCCACATTTTTCTGAAACAAAAATCTAGTTCCAATTATCTTGTAATGAGCATTCTTATCTGAAAATTTTGTTTCATTCACCAATGGCTCTGTAGACAATGCACAAGAATCCACATTATTAAGATTCTGGCCTATAGAATTTTCCAGTTGATCACAATGGAAGTTTTACAGCATTGCCATCACAAGCCTTACTATCCTTATTATCCTCATTTGAAGTTTTAAACCCCATTGGATGGGCTTGAGTTGCCATCTAATGTAGATGCGGTAGCTTATGACCTCTAAGAACATCATTCAGCTGCTCAGGATTTTACCGAGTCTCTCGATATGGACTGGGCTCCCTTGACGCAACAATTGGTTTAAACTCTATTTAAACAAGCATCCAACTCATGTGGAATAGACCCAGTACAAGTATCAACCGACCAACATGCATGTACATGCTGATTTATAGAGAGAGAGGGAGGGAGGGAAAGGAAGATATTTGCCTTTCATTATTGTTCTCTTCAGACATTTAGTTCAAAATTCAAATTCGGCCCACTTTTTCCTCCCTTAAAAAACATTTGGATTCATTTTTTCCACTGGTATTTTCTCTTTCCAAGTACTTGCTAACATGCACCTCAATTACATGTCAACTAGAACCCTATATCCACGAAATTTGTCTTTTTTATCTGTGAGATGACATTTGTCATTTTTTATTTATTACTTTATTTGACAAAGAAAACTGATTCCTTTGGTAACATTTTTGTCATCAACAATTTCTAATTACCATTCAGAAAAATCAACAATTTATAATTATATATAAGAAAGCATCAACGTTTTTCAATCCTTTTCCTCAGATTTAGGCATTCAAAAAGCTAATTCAACTTGCTAAAACCTTTCCAAGATATCCAGTTTATGCAAAACTTTTGAATGTTGGCCTATGTAGTAAGCAAATCAGGAAAATATGAATGAGAGCTCTTTCATAACATAATCATAAATGTGTCTTGAGCAGATTTGTAGAAAGGAAACTCTTAAACTAACCTCTATTTGAATTTTGAATTGGATGGACATACTTTCTATAACTTTCCTAGAGCGAGACCTGCAACAGAGAAATAAAGCAACACCGATCAGATTCATGATAAGCATAGATATATCTAGGGACTGAAATAGGGACAGCAGTATCAGTGTATTCTCACCAGATAACATTCAAATATCAGTCAGAAGAGGAAGTTGTAGAAGAAATTTTTTGGATGATTGTAAATGGAAACTGGCAGCAGTTACTGGCAGGTAGTGGTACTTTAAAAGGGCCATCATGGAAACCAAATACGGCCCTGCGGGGGTGGGGGGGACCAATCACCTATATGTTTAGTAAATATGAAGTACACAGGACTCCTGAGAATGTGTACTCAATCTTATACAGATGAATGATTTTCTACACTCCCTCTCAAGCTAAAGCATGGATGTCAATCCTATCCAACTTCAAAACCAAATACATCTGTCCCTAATTTGTAGCTAACTTGTAAGGGACATGGGTATGTGAATGAAAGAGTGTGGGTTCCAAGTCCCCAATGTAGCAAATAATAATAATAATAATAATAATAATAATAATAATAATAACTTCAAACACAACTAACAAAGAAAACTTTTTTTCCCTTTTGGTGAGAAAACTAGAATGCTGATCCCTGCACCTTCTATCGATTATCAAAACTTACTAGTCACACTTTCTCAGACAAGATGACAATATTTCTCAAAAAGTTTTCATGCTCTCATGACAAACAAAGCTAGAGAAAATATTCATTGCAGACATCTTGTCAGGGTACAATTTCATTGGCAGTTTCACTGGTGCACACAATCTCACCAAAAAATTCCTCGAACCAAAAAGTTCTCACTCACTCACACGCACAGCCTCAGGAATTTACCTTGCAACAATTTATTTTTTGTTAGTAAATA
Source organism: Persea americana (assembly GCA_029852735.1). Taxonomy (NCBI): domain Eukaryota; kingdom Viridiplantae; phylum Streptophyta; class Magnoliopsida; order Laurales; family Lauraceae; genus Persea; species Persea americana. Next base: position 93,510,819 of record CM056810.1, read on the forward strand.
TATTAACCTCGGACAGTATAATGGCCAAAACTACCCACTATCAGTTAGAGAACCGACCAAATTTGCTTCTGTAAAATCGCCACATATAGGTACCCATGATTGTATCTAGTATACCTCTTCCCCGAGAGCTTTCTAGATACAATAGATTTCTATAGATAGCATCCAAAAGAACCATAAACAGATTATTCATGAACTATCTTACTACACTAACAACATATAATATATCATGATGAGTGATGATCAAGTGAATAAGCTTTCCCCAGTAACCATAACTGTTAAACCCGGATACATCAAAAAGTCATTCACGTGCTGATGAGTGATGTGATTAGTGTTTACTGATATTTAACAGAGAAATTTTTTAGAAATTAGAAAGAGAAAAAAAAAACACACACACACACACACAGAGAGAATAGAAGAGAGAAGAAAACAAAGAAGAGGAGAGGAGAGAGAGTACGTAATGACCCAACACTATATTAAGAAATAAAGTGATTAACTAGTAGAAACAGAGTGAAAATGACATCCAAACAAAGATATATACATTTCTAAATATAAATATAAAGCTTAATCCAGTGCATGAGTCGCACAATGGATCAGTGTGCGCACCTCGCCATGGGGCCCACCTAGGGGTTAAAAAAACTGAGTGGGCCCTACCTCCCTACCAGGTTTGGGGCCACCCAATTATCCTAAACCCTTGATCAATGGCCCAAAAGTTTTAATGGATTTACATTTTAAAAAAAAAGGATCAGTGAATCCAACGGTCCAGTTTATTCGCATGGGTGCCAAGCCCAAGGATCCGATGTAATTCAAGGGGGGTCCTTGCGTGTGGTCCATTCAGATGGACCAATAGTGGGCCCCATGATCAGGTGTGCACCTCAAAATTTATATGTATGTATGTATGTGTATATGTATGTGTGTATCTACTTGCTTTAGAAGCCGAACCAGACCACAAATTGAAAAAGAAAAGAAATGTTATCCTGTTAGGAAGGCAAGATGTGAGATAATTTACCGGATTTTTGTATTTTAGCATTCTTTTGACATAATAAAATTTATGAGCTTCTAAGATTTGGGAAAAAACTCTAGGATTTGAAAGTTGAAATTTTGGCCAAACAGCTAAAAACCAAATTTTGAACTGAAACTGGAAAATTGAATTTTTTTTCTTTTGGAATATGAGTTTAGTATTTTTATTGGATACAAGTGGGGTTATAACTTTATTTATATTAAATATCTACAGTATAGAAATAAGGTAGTTACTAAAGGCAAAGTTATAAAAAGGATACAAACTTTAATCAACCTATGAATAACTTAGGAAACCTATCTAAGTCAAACCGGCCTAACCTAACCCTAATTGACATCACCCCTATTCATGTGGCCCCCAACATCCGAATCCCTCAACTTCATGAACTGGAACTGACCATTGCATGGGAAAGGCTCATTGCATGAGATTGTGCATGTGTAGATCACTAAAATTCATATAACAGAACCTTGAAAAACCTACCAGTTAATTTATTACTACTTAAATAGTAAAAACATCTCCAAGTAATTAGAAGTTTAGGCAACAACAAACCTAAATAAATTCATCCACTCTATAGTTTTTCCAATCTTCCGCTAACAACTAACAAAAACTGCAGCAACTCTAGAACTTTTACATATTTGAAGTATGAATGTCAAAAACGATAAAACTTTGGCCCTTCTGTATCACCACAAAACCCTGGAAGATTAGGTTCGGACATCTATGCAATGCCATCCAGTCATCCACCCATATTAAAATCACGACATATTATTTCATCAAAACATCGTTTTTTTAATTAAAAAAAAAAGCCAATTGAAACATCTTATATCGATAAATTATTGAGAACCAATTTTTTCCACTTCTTATCTTTTGCAATTTTTCTTGAGGTTCTGATGAAGCGAATATATTTTTCACTCCACATTTCCATTACCAGACAACCTAAATCAGATGAGTATAAATATTATTTATACTCAAGTAGGGAATCAATAAAGACAATATATACTTGAAACGTAGATGAACATGTCAAAAATCAACATTTTCATGTAATCAACAAACTAATTGGAACAGAATGGATCTGACCCACGGCTGTTCTTAGCAAATTGCTCCCGGTCATCCAATATCAATATGACATCATAGACATCCTCAAATTTCTCCCCAGATCTATGAGGTGGCATTGCTAAGATATTCCTATTGCTTTCCATACCATGGTCATCCACTGATTTATCCACAGCATTATCCTGAATGAACCCGAGGAAAAATGAGAACATGTATCATAAGGAACTTGCAATACAACAAATCCTAATGCAAATAAAATTTTGTTCAATATAGAGAATTTGTTACGCACAGATGTTCTGCAGGCTCGCAAGTTGAAAGAACCCAGTGCTGAATTAGAAGAAGATGAAGAGCCAATGTTAAGTTGCGCATCATGAGAACTAAACTTTGTCTCATCGCTCCCTTTTGTAGTAAAATTTACTTTACCTGAATATAAAGCTAGGAGTAAGAACATGGCAGCAGATTTAATACATATTATTGCAAGTAACAAGGACAATGCATGTTTTTAGCTACTTGTACTGACACTAAAAAGAACAACATACCGATATCCCTAGAGCTGTACGTGCTTGATGTTGCAGGACAACCCTTTGCAGGAATTTGATCAGAATCGGGATGCATAGATTCAACTCGATCTAAACGGAGATGAAACAAAATGGCAAACCAAAGGGACGAAGACTCCTTATTTCGGGAAGTCTCTGAAACTTTTGCAAAAGCTACATGAATTTGTTCCTCAGAGTAACCCATGCATATCAGCTGCAAAAAAGTAAAAGACCGGCCAGAGTAAAAATGGGCATTGTTAGTGATACCGATTGACATCTGACATATGATAATATAAGCCGATTTTATAATCTTTAGTTGTTTCCTTATATATAATCCATAGATACAAAGAAACAAATAATAAAAGGAAGTGGCCTTGCGTGCATGTATGGGCATGAGTACATAAGAACTATTAAATGCAATATTAACTGATTAATGACAAGTAGTGAGAAGCAGCAATGGTTCAAACTTTTAAACTGCATGAAGATCCACTAGTTCAAAAGTTAGGTTTTTTTCCCCTTTTTCGGTATGAACCAGTTGGCAAGGTACAATGCATATAGTAAAAATGATAACCTGTTCATACTTGAGGCCTTTATTTGGCAGGTCATGTGAAAATTGCAGTGACTGGTAAGTACCAATCTGAGCTAGAATGTAGCATTTAGTAGGTCAAATTGTGAGACAGTAAGAAGAAAGCTCTTGGTGCTTAAAACCCCTTCTTTTAGGGAAAAAAGAAGACCCGGTTTACAAATTCTAATGAGGAATGTCACGAGGCCTCTCTGGCCCTCGAGCAATGAAGCCTGTTCCTCGGGAAACAGGGCAAGGCAGAATAGATTTTACTAAAATCCGACGAGTGCTTCGGGTGTGATACAACTTTCTACTACAATCATGAGGTTGGAAAAAAAAAATGATTTCGCCCCATCACCACCACCACACTCTCCCAACCCACCACCTACAATCACCCATGGAAAAATTCAAATAGGGATCAGTATCAAACCCATGAGTACAGGTTTTGGGAAGACTTCTTTTGGAGAGACATACATGGGAAGATTCTCACTCTTACATGTGTTCCAACTTCTGGCATTCTAGAACATAGAAAGAATAAGAACGAGTGCTCAAGCAATGCTGAGTTCCAACAAAAAACTATCACAACCACAAGGGACAAATGCCAAAAGCCAGTCAAGAGTCGAACATACCTTCTCAAGGAATTCGGTTGGAATATCTGTAAATTTATTTTGGTCATCCAAATCGACAGAAGATTTTGCAGTTTCTTTGGAAGTAGAATTAGAATGGGCAATCCCTAAATCAGGAACGGTTTGCTCAGCTACATCAGTCGAAAATACACCTGTTCTAGTCGAGGTTCCAATAGAGTCATCTAAACCTGACCTTAAGAGGCATTCACGTGCTGCTTCTTGCCCTTCTTGAGTAAGCATGTATCTGGACAAGTAGTTAAATAAATCATCATCAACAATAGATGTTAAAACAAAAGAAGAATAATAATAATAACTCTCTCTCTCTCTCTCTCTCTCTCTCTCTCTCTCTCTCTCTCTCTCTCTCTCTCTCTCTCTCTCTCTCTCTCTCTCTCATAGGCCATTTTCCACTACAAGCATATCTCAAACTACTCATATGTGGCCGACTTTGGCGGGCCACCCAGCCAATCATCAAGGATAGGGGGTAGGAAATGCCTCATCATAGATTAGTGTTGGCACAAGAAAAATCATCACAATCAGATATTCCCGTCTCTTAATTTAGTGACCATAATTTTCAACAGCTCTATAACCATAACATCTTTTGACACGAGGGAGACCAAGTGGTCCCCGAAGAGCTAGATCATATATTAAGTATGTGGTCCGCTCTTAGATGAAATTTATATATACAAACAAAAAAAATTTATAGTGAGAATAGTTTGCAGTTGGAAACCAACTCCCACCCTGAGTCAGCTCAACCCCCACGCACGCCCAACCATACAAATTGGCTACACTAGGAGTAATGCTCACTTTTGGATTAAGGCCAATAAAAAAATTGCAACTTCAGGTCCAGGAATTCTGTGGCACTCATCATCTAATCAGGTTGATATTTGGGCCGCCCCAATCGACAAATGGCCTTTCTATTTCACAACATCTCATCATGCTACGGTTTGTTTGCTATCTCTACTCTTATTTTGACAGAGCCATCCAAAATAGAATCATCAGAAAAAGAGCCATAAAAAATAAAATAAAAAAAACAGAGGTCAAAGCTCTTATTTTCACAAGCCTGTAATCAGGGCAGTTCATTTTAAAAGGATTTGCCTCCACTTCTATAAAGAGGGTAGAGGGTAGAGGGTAGAATCATGCTCCAAACACTCTTATTTTCCAAACCTCTACCAGCTTTAGACATTTAGACAAGTAGAGGTTGGAAATAGAGATGCTTAGTGGACACCACAAAAAGTTTCACAGGCGTTCTCACTTATGATCACACCTATGAAATGAGACTTACGCCCCCGGACCCACCTACGATCACTTTGAAATGGTATATATCATAATTTGAGCCTAATATGAATGACATTCAGTATTATATTGAATCACAAAAGATTGTACAGTTACAAACCCATAAACATCAGTCTTTAAATAGAGGCCACGATTATCCAATCTAGCTGATTTTTTTTCTACCCCATATGAAAATTTCCCATCATCCCCATACCCACCCCCCTAATGCCCTTGATTGGTATGCATCTAGGTGGACATGATTTAGGGAGTGAAAGGGTCACTTTGTGGGGCACAACTACTACAACAAGCATGCAAACTGCAAAAAGGATGGTTCGAACAAAACATTCAAATATTTCTTTTGAAAGGCCTTGACTCATAGTTGTTATTGCGCTCCATTTATACCGGAATGGCAAGAATGGAACACATTTAAAATAATTAACTCCATTTTCAGCCTTTCTGGCTGGAAAAGGATTTAAAAAAAAAAAAAAAAAAAAAGGCATTTCCTGACTCAGCCATGTTCCAGAAGAAGAGTCCCATTTGGTTGTTTATGTATTTCTCCCATTTTGGTCCTAAAACTACCCTTAGGGCATGTTAGAATAATTTACCAAGAAATAATGTAAAGTAAATGTCAAATCAAGGGAAAAGGTAATGATTATGTAAAGGAGAAGTATACTTTCCGGCAAAGTAAAAATTTGTTTGTTTTCGTAGGGTAAAGTAATTTGAACTAAGATGAGAAGTTGGCAACTCGTAACTAGTTTGGTTGTGTTTCATGGTTGGTGGCTGGGAAAATAAAAGTTCTATTTTTTGCAGCTGGGACTTAACTTTCCACTTGCTGTGAGAAATTAAACGTGGATAAAGTAAAAAATTCACAGTTGGTATTACATCCCTATAGATTTCTACTTTACCTCCTGAAAAACAAATGATGTCTAAAGATAAAGGAGAAAAAACAGCTCATAGGAGACCTGTGACCCACACCTACTTGTTTAGGGCAGGTGACTCTGATTAAATCTGAGCATTCAATCCCGACATTGAGATGCTCAATTAATTCCGCATATTTGAAAGTTAGAGCAATTCAGTAACAAACTTCAGACAGACTAATGGAAGTGGGTGTAAGCTTCACCACTTGGAAACATCCAACGCTAAACACAAAGCATCACTACCCTCCCAATTCAGTAAGGTTTTAAAGAGATAAATATGTGGGCTACCCTTACTAAAGTGCAAAAAATATATAATAATAATAATAACAACAAAAACAACAATAGCAATAATAATAACCCCGTGGAGGCCTTCCACCTTCCAACATTTTCAAAGTCCATCTCAATCTTTTTATGAATTTAACAAGAGCCCGTAGCACAGTTGGAAGACACTCAATGTTGCATCACACACGCACAGTTGTACACGCATATAAAGAGAAAGACAGGTACTTCGCTGGACAGCTTGATTTCACAATTAAGCCCTTTGTTATCAGCGTCTTCATGCAACTCCATCCACTGTACCACTCGCGAGGCGAACTTCCAAATGTCCCAGCTTTTCCATGACCCTTTTCTGGCCTATTGACAAAGAATATTAGTTAAATTCCACACTCCATTGAAATAAATAAAAAAACACATTCACTATATATATTTTTCAGTTCTTACGCAATCGGGCCCCGTGAGAGACCACTCGCCTCAGCTGCATCTGTGAGCTCCTGTTTTCTCATAAAACCATCCCCATTTGCAGTTCCCCTGAAATCAGGTTTGCATTTCATGCAAATATTGACACTCAATAATATGCAAAAAAGAAATGTGAAATATGCTTTATAGTATTTTCATGAAGAACAATACACCCCCCCACCCCCATAAATGGAAGGCAAACATGAAAGTAACGATTGTCAAACATGCATCCATGTGGATAGACTAAAAATTATATGATGGGCCATCACACGAAATAAACAGTGTTTAGATCATTCTAACCAGTAGATCATCATGACTTCTGCCATTAAATAGGGTTGTTTCCTTTTTTATCTCCTCTATGTATTGACCAAATACTAATTCATCCACGGTTCAATTATAAACAAGTAAATAAAGAAAACAGCAATCCACATATTAGATGGCTAAAATGTATGTTTTCTCAATTTTAGGCCATTGCCCATCAACATGATAGCCCTCTGAATCAGCAATCATGATCCACATAAATATGGTCCATCAGTGCATGTAAATGTTTAGGTTTGCCCACAAATATAATGTTAGTCCAATAGCATTCTCAAAGACAATAAAGAATGAATGAAATAGAATAAAGGCAAATGCATCTAGCTAAAGAAAATGATGATTTTCAAAGAATATGAAACTAAAAAGAAAAGCCAAACTTAGATTTTACCTATAAAGAGTAATTAGTAGTGCATATGCCACGGAACTCTTTTGTGGTAAGTAGCGTTTGGGCCCTTTAGTCTTCTTCCCTAAAAAAACAGGTAAGCAATGTAATTAGAAAAAATAAATTAAAGAAAGAAAAGCATACAGCGAGGGCTTTCAAAGTCTCAAAGGAGTTCAGCATTTTCCTATTGTCTTCCATACAGATACCTTTTTGCATGGGTTGTTCAGATTCAGTAGCATCCGAGTGCATGCAGAAAAAACCCTGCATAAGCTTCAGAGTCCAATTCCCCACACCCCTGAAACAAACGCAAACCAAATTGTTACCAGTCAGTTAAAAATTTGAAAACTTTCAAGCCCATAAAAAAAAAAAAAAGGTGATCTTTTGGCCAAAAGAGATTCTATTATGCAGATTTCAGTATAACTTTTTCTTCGCTCTTTCTCATAATCCTCTCATTGCACAAACGCTTTCATACCCTATCTTTTTACGCACCCGTTGTGAAATCGAAAGCCATTAAAATGCCTATGCATGTATGAGAGTAACCACCAACAATTCAAAACTGAAAGAGGTATAGAAAAGAGAAAGGAACAAAGACGGGGAGAAATTGGGGATTTGTGCGGAAAAACCCTAACCCTTACTTGAGCTGAGAGAAGTCCTTAGCCGTTTTGACGTGGGATTTGGAATCGCAGACGCTGCGATAGGCTTTGGCAAGAGTCGCATCGATTCTGTCCGAGATGGCGTTGGCATCACACATTTCCTGCCGCTTTTTCCAGATGTAAGAAGCCAGATCTTCATTTTCAGGGCAGACAACTTGCCTCTCATTCTCCATTTTGAGAACAACAACAAGAAGAAGAAGAAGAAGAAGAAGAAGATAAAAAGGGCAACTTTTTCAAGGAAAGGAGATTTCTAGGGTTTGTTTCCTCTGTAGCTAGGAAGACGATGAAGAAGAGCAGAAAAGTGCGGGAAATGGGGATTTTGGAAATGGGTTTGTACGTGAAGGGAGAAAATCCGAATCAACTAGTAAGGGCCACCTATTAAATCCAATCAGCTGAAGATAAAATGACATTTCATACACAACTCGAAGCATGATGAATATAAATTTGAGAATTATTTGGACCCTAACTGATGTGCACCCACAAGAGTGTCCTTCACATTTGTGGGTACAGCCACATGGAAGTAGGGTCCATTGTTTGGGATGTATGGACCAAATTCTTTTGCTCGACATGAAGGGTATCTCTATAAATTCAAAATTTAGGCCCTATAAATTATAAATTACAGGGAGTCATGTGGGACCAATTTTTGGTTAACCAGTGTTATCATCGCTGGTAAACCTTTACCTCCATAGTAAATTGGGGGGGGCCTTTACCTCCATAGTAAATTTGGGGGGGGGGGGGGGGGGGGGGGGGGGGGGGGGGGGGGGGGAGGAGATTTTGATAACTGTTTTAAGCTATTTTTTTAAATTCAGGGTTTTTGGTTTTGGAGTCCTGTGATTAACCGAAGAAAAACTACATTCCAATAGATAGATAAATAGAAGCATTCATGCGGTTGCACTTTGGGCTTGTATTTTTATAGAATTTCTCACATGAATTAGGATGTTGGGGGTTTTTGAATCACATCTTGTTACTTGGCATTTGCAAATGGTTTCTTTCTTGCCAGGCATTTCCAAATTCTAGTTATTTAGTTGAATTCGGACATATGGAAATTCAAAAATTCCTACCCCTTTACATTCTCTTTTTTATTATATTATTTTCTTCTTTTATTACATTCTTTTCTCTAGAGTACTTTTTAATTTGTTACCCAAGAAAACCCCTACGTCTCGGTAAACAAAATCCATCCTCATCAATATCTGTAATGTTTAGAGATCGTTTTTATCGGCCTATCCACCTTAGGACCTGCTATTTGCACATTTTGACCTAGCCACTAGTGGGTCCCACCCCATATTAGTCCTAAATTAATCTATCAGTGAGCCCACCCCTAAAATTCAAATTCCCTTAAATTCAAATCAGTTTGGAGTTGTGGTCACCTTGTAAATTCATCAAATGCAAATCACATGACTATAGTTTGAGAAGAGAGTGAAATTAAGTATCCTATATGTGATACCCACCAGGGACTCAGTGCACGAGGCTTGGGTTTGCCCCAATATCTTATGTTCGAGACAACCCCATATTTACAAAATGCTTATGGGTTTAGTGGGTGCCATCAAGAGATTGGTCCTGATCGGTAAAAGACATTAAGGACACCCGTGTCATCATAAAAAAACTATTTTTCACTATCTATCTATTGGAATGTAGTCTCTATTCGGTTAACCACAAGCCTCTAAACCAAAAACCCTGAATTTAAAAAATACCTCAAAACAATTGTCAATATCTCATTCAATTCTAGCTATCCTCTCTCTCCACTCTCCGTTATCTCCACTATATCCTCTATCTAGAGTAATTACCTCATAACTTACTAAAAAATAAATAAAAAATAAAATAAAATTCCACCATCATCTCTCCACACACGCCCCAATGAATTTGTCGGTTGGGACCATCGCTTAGACACAAATTATTCAAAATCATCATCACTTCTTTTATGAGAGCTGTACTGAATTAAAGTGGGGTCCACTTTCATTGGATTATATGTAAAAGATGTGACTAAATGAAAAAATAAAAAAGAGAGAGGGAGGAAATATGTGCTTTTGTGTGTAATTTAAATTGGACCGAACCCCACCTATTTTGGAGTAAAACTTGGCCTAGGATAAGCACATAGGATAGTGACTTTGTATAGTTTTGATTCTTCAATTGAGCTTTGGGACCCACTTTCTTTTGACCCACCTATTTTTGAGTAAAACTTGACCTAGGATGAGTACATATGATAGTAACTTTGTATGGTTTGGATTCTTCAATTGGGCTTTGGGACCCACTTTCTTTTGAGTAATACATAGAATAGTGACTTTGTATGATTTGGATTTTTCAATTGGGCTTTGGGACCCACTTTCTTTTGACCCCACCTATTTTGGAGTAAAACTTGACATAAGATAAGTACATAGGATAGTAACTTTGTATGGTTTGGATTGTTCAATTGGGCTTTGGGACCCACTTTCTTTTGCCCCCACCTATTTTGGAGTAAAATTTGGCTCATGATGAGTACATAGGATAGTGATTTTATATGGTTTGGATGAGTGGGCTGCATGGGTAGGCTAGATTGAATTAAAGTGGGGTCCACTTTCATTGGATCATACGTAAAAGATGTGACTAAATGAAAAAATAAAAAAGAGAGAGGGAGGAAATATTTGCTTTTGTGCATAATTTTAATTGGGCTAAGTTACAGCCAAATTTTGACAGCAAATAAGTTTAGAGTTTGGTCAAGTCTAGAGCTATAATTGGGTAAAAAACCGCCCAAAATAGATAGATGTGATGGGCTGAAATACATACTAAAAATGTGTCATAAATGGACTGAAAATTGGCTCAGCAAACTACTATATATGAAATAGCTAAAAATCATATATATGAATAGACTTAAAATTACTCTAGAGTTTGGCTACAAATAGGATTTAGTTACAGTGGATTGGCTAAAAAAAAAGGTTTTTAATGAATACAGGCCTAAACCCTTGACCAAGCTGGCTAAAAATAAATAGCCAAATAAAAATGAGTTAAGGTTGAAGACTCGACCCAAGTTTGTCCTTTGAAAATGGTTAAAAATTGATTAAATATGGTCTTAAATGATGACTATAAACGGTTTTAGACCTAGCTTGAATGAGGGTTGAAAATAAATCAAGTCACATCAGACATACAGGTTGGGCTTCACTAAACATGTACCATGAACCCATAACCTCGATTCAATCAGAATGTTAAATATATTAGGTTTTCAACAAATGTGTTGAATTTATCAAAGCAGATAATGAAATTAGATTATAGCTTGATTGTCTACATTGGTCTATGGTAAGATTACAAATGGGTTATAACTTGACCCAAATTGGATTCTTTAAATGAGTTTCACCTAAAACTGAAATTGCAAACTGTCTCATTATTGGGTTACAATTTGCCCAGATTTCCCTTAGTAAACTCTCACGTTATTGGCCTGAAAGGAACTGAAATTTGCCAGAGTTTCGCTCATTAATGACAAAGATATTGGATCTAATTCATGCCAGATTTTAGGCGTAAATAAGGCCAGACAGAATATTGGGTCTAAACTAGGTCAGATTTTTGGGTATAAATCAGGCCAGAACTTGTGTCTAATTCAAGATAAAATATTGGGTCTAAACAAAGTCATATTTTTTGGTATAAATCTGGCCAGGTTTGGGTCTAATTTAAGATAAAATATTGAGTATAATTCATGCTAGATTTTGGGTAAAAAATCGGGTCAGAATGATGGGTCTAACTTAGGCCAAAATGGCAATCCAAATTAGAAAACAATTATAGATTCAAGTTAGTACAGAATTAGTCCATAATTATAATTCTAAACCAATTTAGATTTATAGGTAAAAAAAGAGGCTCAAATTAAGCCTGAATTACAAGCCTGAATCAGGCCACAATGCAGCCTAATTTAGGCCAGAATATGTCTTTTATTTATTTTTTTACATGTGCCCGGGCTTCATCAAACTTCATTTACACCTCATGTAAAGAATAAAACATTTGAAAAAACTCACAAATATCAAATTAGCGAAAAAAATAAAATAAAAAGAAGGACTCAAAAGTTTACTAATTAATAAATTTAATGAAAATAATTCGTATAAATCTGTACATTTTGTGGTTATGTGGTCCGTGCATAGCACGGGGTTTTGCTAGTAATATATTAAAGTCAAGTTTTTTTTTATATTTAATTTTGAATATCATTTGTTATTTTACTTTTTTTTTTTCAAATACCATGCATTCTCTCCTCACTACTTATTTTTTACGCAACTACCTATTTTTTATCTCATAAAACCACTACACTCTCCACTTATTCCACTTTTTTCTTTCAAAAACTCTCTTTTTTCGGGTAGTGAATCTATGACTTGGTTGTTTCTATGTCAATTTGATTTTCTTAGTAATTGTCTACTCTATTTATATACGAATATTTAGTTTGCGATATAAGAACCTATTTGTGATTGTGTTAGCACGTGATTAGACGGGAAGAGGGACCCACGCAGGGATTGCGATTTTCAACGGCCGATATCTCACTGTTGAATTTTAGGGATCCCCCCCTCACCCAAGAAAGGAAACATCCAAACCTAAACCCTTCCTAACTAGCCGTTGGGAGATATAAATCAATCTCCACCGTCCATCTCTAACGTTCGGAAAAGTTTGAAGTCAGAGAGCCCATCTATAAGTCGCCATCCGGCCTAAAAAAAAGTCCTGAAAAGAAAACACCTGTCCCTCATTAGAAAGAATCTGAGTTCTTTCAATCTCTCTTCAATTACCAGAAGAAGAGGAGATTTTTTTCTTCTTCTTCTTCTACCTTTTATTCTGCTGCTGCTGTTAGGAGAGATCTTTGTTTCTCTATCTGAATAAGAGGATAAAGATGACAGTGAATGGAATCTCTGAAAGCCACGATCACCAAGACAATAACACATCTGCGAGGACTGCTAGTCCGGCCTCAACTACTACGAAACAGCGACTTCCCATGGCCAGGAGCGTCGACAGCCAATCCGTTCCGAAGAGGTCTTTCTTCTTCCCTTGTAAAACTATGGTCTTCTCCTTTGATTTATTTGTATCTTTATGAACTAGGTCTTTCTTTTTTCTTTTTTTGCGTGTGGATTTTTGCTCTTATGCCCTTTCAGTTGTGCCCCGGATTGGGGTCTCATGCTTCTTCGGATCATGTGGGTTCGCCTCTTTCAGATTTGTTTTTTGTAGTTTTCTTCTTGCCTTTGGTATTCAGGAGTTGGATTGGTCCCTGTACAGGATTGTTTTTGGGTTTCTTTGGGATCTCCTGTAATAGGTTTTCTTAATAGCTTATTATTTGGGACTTCTTTCTTGTCCAGATTAATGGGATAAGAAGAAGGCTCAGACAGCGATGACTACCATGATCTGGAGTTTTATCAAATCAGATTTTTCAATTGGGTTTCTTTATTTTGGGGTTATTCCGAGTCCTTTACAGTTTCTTGTTTTGGGTTTCTATTTATTGGATTTTCTTTAGAGTGATCTGTTTTTTGTGGGTTTGCTGTTTGGGATTTTGCAAGCTTCTAGAGGAGTTGAGTTCTTTGTTGTTGTTTTTTATGTTTATTCCTGGGATTTGGAATCTTGATCAAATCTGAATTTAAACTGGTTTCTTTGTTTGGGGTTCTTCCGGATCTTTCATAGTTTCTATCATTTAGTTTCTTGGCTGGGATTCTTTGGAGCGAGCTTGTTTTGGTAGGTTCGCCGAGTCTTGTTTACTTGGGGTTTTTAGGGGCTGCTAATCGTTGGGAAGTCCCACAACCCACATCGCCTAAATAATAGGCTTGACATGTGGCCTTCCACCTATCAACTTAAAGCTTCTGTGTTACTATATAATTTCTTACATGATTTCACAGCAGCGGATTTCTATCCCGTTATTCTTGCTTTTGAGTTGGTATATGGTTTGCTGTATTTTTTGTTATATCCTATTTGTTCATTTTTATTTGGCCGTCTCTCTGTTTCTGCGTAGTGAAGTTTTTTTTTTTTTTTTTTAGTTTTTTTTTTTTTTTTAATGTTCCTGATGGGGAAAATTGCTTCTTTGTTTTCATCATTTTTCAGGCTGCAGTCAGAGCTAATGGCCTTGATGGTAAGAAGAATATTGGTTGCCTTACTGTTGCTGAAATCTCTATAAACATCTATTATTAACATATCCCATGGATCTTTTTACTGACTCGTGATTTTCCTCGTCTTTTATAGATGTGTGGAGATCCTGGAATCTCTGCTTTTCCTGATGGAGATAACATCTTCAGTTGGAAAGGAACCATCACTGGAAGCAAAGATACTGTTTATGAAGGAATGGTTTACAAGCTCTCTCTGTCTGTTCCCACAGAGTATCCATTCAAGCCACCAAAAGTGAAGTTTGATACTATGTGCTTCCATCCCAATGTAGACATCAATGGCAACATCTGCTTGGATATTCTGCAGGTCTCCCTCCCTCCCTCCCTCCCTCTCTCTCTCTCTCTCTCTCGTGAATCGTTGCACCTACAGAAATCTAGGATATCTCCATGTTGACTTTGGGTGTATTACGGTGCTCATGACAGTTAAATTCAGCTACTAGACTCTTGCAAATTTATGAATTTGCTATTGGTGTCTTCACCATATTTCCCCTTTCTTCTGCTAATGAAATCTGATAAGGAATTTGCTTTTCATTATGTGGGGTGGGGATATTTCAGGATAAATGGTCATCTGCATGTGATGTGAGAACGGTATTGCTTTCCATTCAGTCTCTCTTAGGAGGTAATGAATTGAGTATTTTTCTTCAGATGCTAATATTTCAATGGACTTTTGAGACCATCCCTTCTTAATAATACTTTGGATGATTTCAGAACCAAACAATGACTCTCCCCTGAACACTCAAGCAGCAGCACTTTGGAGCAATCAGGAAGGTATGTTTGTGTATACCATCTGTCACGAACTGGTTATGGAGTAACGTAAAGGAGGAAACTTTTCTCTTTATTTGGGAAGATCATAATAGTTTTAGAAGGAGTAAAATAGGGGCGGGTTTTTTTTTTTCTTTATTTGGGAAGATGATAATAGTTTTGGAAGGGTGGGGTTTACTGGATTACTGAACAAGATTTTTCTCTCTCTCTCTCTCTCTCTCTCTCGCAGAATTCAGGAAGATGGTGGAGAAGCTGTACAAGCCGGCCTAAGTAGCAATGTGGGACGTGGATTGTGGTGGTGGTGGCAACTTGTGTACACTGAGAATACATTTTGAAAACTCTCTCTCTCTCTCTCTCTCTTTCTCTCTCAGAGAGTTTTTCATCTCTAGGAGGTAATGAACTATTGGTTGTTGTGTGGTTGTGAAAGGAATTATGATTTTTTAGAGATGAAACACTATAATTGAATGTCCGATTGATTTTATAGAGTTGAGACATTATAATTGAATGCCCCATCATCAGCATATAAAGATTGAGGTTATGAAAGGAATTATGGTTCTCTAGAGATGAAACATGATAATTGGATGTCTGATTGATCTTGGAATCCAACCACGTCGTCAAAACTATATAACAATGGCAATATTAATTATTTATGTGAGTGGTTCTGTGTTGGGGTGGTGTGCTTTTTTTTTTTTATATATGTTGATTTGTGTGAGCAGGGTTTCACCCAAAATAGAAAAATAATAATAATCTTGATTTCGGTTTGATCATGGGCTTTGTTTTTATAGAGTTTGGGTAAGTCTCCAGACTCCAATGCCAAGAAGATGCCCAATAATAATATATTAAAGCCAGAAGTTTTGAACTCAATTTTGATCAAAATACTTGTAATTTTGACTTTTTTTATTGCGCCACCATGGTAAATACTAAACATATAACAATGTTTAAAAATAATAATAATCTTGATTTCGGTTTTGATCATGGGCTTTGTTTTTATAGAGTTTGGGTAAAAGTCTCCAGACTCCAATGCCAAGAAGATGCCCAATAATAATATATTAAAGCCAAAAGTTTTGAACTCAATTTTGATCAAATTACTTGTAATTTTGACTTTTTTTATTGCGCCACCATGGTAAAAGCTAATAATATATATAGGTTGTGAGATTTTGATCTCTACATCACACAATGCCTTTTAAAATAACTAACATACCAACTACACTACACAGCGTTATAATTATTTGTCAAAAACAGTGTCAAAAGTAGTTAAATGACTTTTTTGAGAACCTTACCCGGGTGGGCCATGGTCATGCATGTGCTTAGCACGGCATTAATTATCTATACAGCTGTCAAACCAAATAATAACTCTCTTTCTCTCTCTCTTGGTGCTTGAATACAGGAATTTTTCCTTGTAAGTGTTAGTAGTGGTACTTAAAAAATCCCAATACAACTCTTCGTATGACAAATGATGGTGCAAAACTTATAATTATTTCTCTAATAAGGAATCTGCTTGCCTGATGACATAGATTGAATGAAGCTTTCAAATTTACGACATTCCAATGGCATGGAATATTTACAAGGGCAAAATTTCATTTGTTGTACAAACCAAAAAATAAATAAAAATAACCCCTACAAGGAAATAAGTCTAAGCAAGCCCATTTTTTCTTCCTTTCTTCTTCTTCTTCTTTTAGAGTAAAAAAAAAAAAAAAACTAAATATGCTCTTCAGCTCTACTGCCAAGTCTGCAATAGCCAGGAATTGAACCCTCGCGTTGCTTCCCCTTTTTATGGAGAGAAGAGTGGGAGTTGGCGCTATTTTTGATATTTTATTTTGGCTATATTCAATGGGGTTTTTTCTAAAAAAAAAAAAAGAATAGGGTTTTCAAAAGGGAAAGAATTTCATTTGTTGTACAAAACATATTTTTTTTTTTTTTTTTTTTAAGATTTAACAACAACCCCATGCGAGAGGGGAAATAAAGCAAACTTTACTGCGGATGAGCCAGCCAGCCAAACCCGGGTGCTTGAAATATTTAGGACACAATCAATAGATGGTTCAGTGCTGGGTTGAGTCCCAATCCGGCCTCTTGTGGCAAAGCAGCGCACTGTACGTGCCAAGATTCAATGAGAGGTGAGACGAGTTTTCGAAGATATGTGGACTTCTGAGTGGAACCCACCGTTTCGCAGTTCACACAGTCCTTGTAGGAATGGTTTTGAGATAAGACATCATTTTAACTTGGACAATTCACCATCGACAAAAGAATCTGGAACCCAGTTGTCAGAATTTGTCCCAAATTCTTATCCATGAGAAAGCAGTAAGATGTAGATAGGAGTGGATGATAAGTTTTAAGTGGGGCCATCCACAATTGGCAATGGTCCTCCCTTTGTTGACAACATTCCATGATGAAAGAGATTAGGATAAGAAATCATTTTAACTTGAAAAAAATAGCTCCATTGGATACAAGAGTCCACAAAGGAAGAATCTCAGTCCCAATAGATATGAAGTTCTCGAGAAATTTCTTTGACGCAATTGCTCTTTTGGGCCGTGGCGTCTCTTCCTCCCTCAGACTTCGAATAATTGGAATTGGAACAGAAAACTAAGGACCTGGAGAAATAGACCCTTCTCAGGGGATGGGTCACTTTCTCCTGTGGGATTTTGCACTTGTGGGTCATGGACCTTATGGTATCTACTAGATTTCTCATAGGATTATGTTCAGAAGGCTGCCAAGTCGCCAACACACTTATAGTTGAGTAGTGTTAATCGCTGACACCAAGTATGGATCTCTTGTCACAATTGAAGCAGGCTCATTGTGAATAGATCATTCACAGTGAGCTGTATCATTCAAAATAATGTGATTTTACTTCCATCCCTATGATAAAGTCCCGTGGGTTTTGGATGATGTGGCTCGCTGTGAATGGTCTACTTACAGTAAACCTACATCAAGCGCGATAGGTGATCTGGACCGGACAAGGCCTAATGCTCTACACTAATGCGGGACATTAGCCACTCAAGTTTCATCAAAATAAATTTGCAAGATGTGAGCTTATTTTACTTCTAGAAACTAAAATTAAGCCTTGGAAATTGGCCCCTCTCAAGGCTTTTCTTTTCCAGAAATCTTTTATAATATTCATAGTCATCGAACTTGTAGAACCTAAGACTAAGCCATCCTTAATTTCACGCGTAAACCAATCTCTTTGATACCTCCATGGATTTTGATGCGTTTAAGATGGTTTTCTAACTTTGGTTAAAAAAAGGCCATCCTTTATCTTGCAAATGATGTTTGATTATGGGAGCTCGGGTCCTCTACTCTTCAATGCATGGGACGTAGGTTGAATTCTAAGGCAAATGGAAGAGACATTTGACTAACTCAGGCAAATTTGCCATCTATTTCAATGTATGGATAGACATTATTGACGGATCTAGCTTTGGAAGATGTCTGGTCTACTACTACTTTAATTCGGTGGGGCCAAACGAACCCATCTATTGAATATTAAGGTCACACGACATGTACTTTCAACAAATTTTTTTTTTCTCTGTTCAATCATCCCAGCCGCCTAACTTGAAACTTTTTTTGCTCCTTTTACCTCTAAGTGGTAGCTCTTTTTTCCCATGGTCCTCCTAATCCCATGCTATGGTGAGATATTTGGCGCATTATTGCACTACATACATAGATTGATTTACTCTCACGTGGGCCCACCACTACTCGAACATGTGACACCTGAGCCCATCCATTTAGTCAATCGGATAATCACTTGATCCTAGGTTCAGCCCAGTTATCAAATTTTTAGATCCAGATAGATAAAACCCAATGCCTGAACCGGGCTGGCACACCAGGCCCGGCTCATGAGCACCTAGGGATGTAAATGGGTCCCCGATTCTCCGATTATATGGAGGTTCCGACCCGTTAAAAATCGGGTTTGAGTCCTTATTTAAGCCCCAATAAGTAACATATCATCTTAATTTTTAAAAATTTCTTATAAAAACTATATTTTTTCAATATCATTCTTTATCTGGACTCGGACTCGGATTCGGATTCAAATCCATCCCATATATAGTTTTGGTTCCGGAGCCAAGAAACCGGTTCCGGGTATGGATATGGTTCCACCCTCTCCTTAACAGTTGGTAGACCCGGACGGAACCACTGGTTTACAACCCTATGAGCACCACAATTCATCATAGCTGGGCCCAAAATCTTTTCTTTTGAATCAACCAATGCTCGTAAGTCATGGGCAAGAAATTGTGGACAACTAGATTCGCGCCAACGGCTTGGATTCGCTCGTGAAACAGAAGAGGACATGGCGGGAACTCGAAATCAAAACGCAAGCATTCCCGCAAAATGCTTCATTCGTCGTTCAAATCAATCAAAGCAAATACAAAGAGACTACTCTTTCAACTCCCATAGCCAAAACTGCAGCAAGCCAAAGATACACACCGGACCATGGCCAGAAGAAAACGCTCTTCTTCTTCTACTTCTGCTTCTTCTTCTTCTTCTCATTTAATCGGTAAAAACCAAAACCCTAAACCCTCATCTCTTTCTCACTCTAATGTCATCTTGTTCTTTCTCTCATTACATTTTGCAGGGAATTGCAAGGTCGAGATTGAAGGAAGCGATTTCTTTAGTGAATCGACCGCGAACAGTCTCCTCATTTCAGTTCCAAACATAGGAAAAGTCAGAATTTCAGGTAAAAAAGATTTCTCTCTTTCTCGTTATCTCATTTATTTGTCTGATTAGAAATGGTTCAAGATGTCCTGTTATCTCAGTGATTTGAGCTGTTGATCTGGTGCGTTCCATTATAGGTCAAATTTGGATTTACTTGTATTTATTTCTGGGGTGACAGTGAATGCTTCAACGAGATATCCGAAAAGGAAATCACGCAATGATCATTTCTTAAATCATATATCCGAAGAGAGCGGTATGCCCACATAGATTTGCTTTTTTTTTTTTTTTTTTGGATTGGTTGTTTGTTTAAGGAGTAAAGTTTGATTAGGAACTGTTAGTGATCTAGGGGGCCTGCTTTGATTATTGTCAATCGCGAGATAGGTAGGATTAGAAGGTCTCAACGGGTTTAGTAGGTGTGCCAAATATCAATACAATATGATAATCTGAACTATCTGTTTAAAGGTCCAAAATTTAACAGTCATCGATGCAATTTTGGGTTACGAGACCTTTAAAGTTTTTGGGCCATTAAATATATGGTCGTGTTCATAAATTGTAATGATATCCTTCTAAGACCTTTTGATCCCACCCTACACCTACCTCTTTGATTGGCATATGATGAGGCAGGCCTTTCAGCAAGGTTTCAAAGAAAGCAATTTTGCTGCATTGTTTTTAGCCAGATTTCCTTCTTGTTTCAATCTGTCGCCTTTGTGGATTTGGTATTTTGCATTGAAATCACAACCTTTCTTTTGAAGGAGAGAGACAGTCCCATTTTGAGGATCATTCATTCCTGCTCTTAAATCCCAAAGACATAGATAGCCGCAGTAAATTGCTGCTACAGGTACCTATCTATCTGTCTCTCTGATCATGAGCGTGCATGCGTGTTTTGCTTCTTGTTTTCGCACATAAACATTTAGGTCTGTCTAATATATTCATGCCTTTCCATGGCACATTTAATTTTACATGTGCCATGATGTTCGTGTTTAGAAATACATGTCACTATTTATGGTTTTTGTTTTCTAATGTCTTCCATTGATCAATTAATGTTTACTATCCTATGAGAATTGCTTTGATCTTATTAAAGCTTGTGTTTTTGATGGGCTTGCAGAAGGTTTTGAAACTTTACATGAAAGAATTACCAGAAATGAATTATGCTGCAAATACTGGAAAGGAATCTTTGTTCCTTGAAAGATGCGTGTCAAGTGGGTAAGGAATTTTTATTTATTTAAACGAAAGGTTCCAATTATTTTACTCTTATTACGAGGTAATCATTTATTCTTGTCACTTTACATTCTATAGGAAATATTGCACGTTGCTTTTGACATCAAATGCAACTGAAGGATCTAGTGAGGTAACTTGTTTCATTTCTCTGGTGCGTGAGTATTTTAATCTTATTTTCTTTTTTACATTTTTTGAGGGCGTGCGAGCTTCTTTCTCTGATTTTCATGTTTCCTTGGAAATTTCAATTTTATTCCAATGAGATCATGCCCCTTTCGTCTTTGTCTCAAGTGCTTTGTCATTTAGCTAAGCAGGGGGTTGATAGGATTTGCTTTGTACGCTTCTCTTTTTTAGTTTTATTTACCATTGGGAATAATGATCTTTTAATTACCTATGCTTTCTTGTTTTGTTATCTTGATGTTTGGACTTATCTACTGTTACTAATAAAAAAACAGGATTTAAGCTTGATGCAATTGGAAACCATCTGACGTGGCCTGCAAATTGTCTGACCTAGCATAGATAACTCGTAGATATATATAGCTGAAGTAGACAAAATTGTAACCAACAAGCCAAAACACATTGGAACATGCTTGTAGCCTTTGAGGTTGAATCACGCAACCCAAATGGATATGCATGTTCAGGTTCTAATCTCAACTAAAAAATGAATAAGCGCAGCCAAAAGCTATAGGTTCTTAATCCTTCCACTGCTTATATATTCTTACAACAAAAGAAGTCATTGACACAATCTTCACTGTCTGGACTGAGGCTGGAGGTTTTACTTCTGAGTTCTGACACTATGAAGATAAAAAATAGAAAAGACTCAAATACCCATAAACTTGTCATTGTACTGCACTCAATTAGAAAAGAGCCCAAACTTTTTTGATATTATAATTGCACAAACTTAAGCTTGTTGGAAGTTAATTAAATAACCTATCTCAACTGATTCCTATTTCATGCTATCCATCGGGTGGTTAGACATGAAATCTGGCCATTATTATTAATTTTTTAATAGTGCTGTGGTCCATTTTAAGTGGACCCGTCTATGTCACTGTTATACTTGATCCAGAATTTTGACATCTTATTTTATTGTTCTTGTAATTATTCCTAATTGTTGCTAGCTGCTACATTTTATAATGGAACAACTGTCATGTCTGCATGTGCAAGGTCTATAGATGTTTCTTTAACTTGATTTGTGATATCTCCTTTGTACACTATAATAGGTCATAGCTGCAGTCTCATATCAAATAATCCCTGCTGACACCCAATATGCTGAAATCCCTGTTGCTGCTGTCTGTTCGAACTTCCAAAATAAGGTGAGAGTCTTCAAACGTCATTTCAAAATTTCATCCCATCTCATGTATTATAAATTTATATAACCAATCAAAAAATCTCTCCCATATATTTGCATTACTTGAATTCATATGCAGTTCTTCCCGGGGACTTTTATAGTTGTGCTTATTGTTGTTGTTATCGAATTATTCATTCATAATTTCGGTCACTGAATTGTTAGTTTTTGTTGTTTCAAAAATAATGAATTCAATTTTTTTTTCAAAAACTGTGGTTGTAGGCTGAAGATATATTCAAACATCATAATCATCAAACATAATTAGTGTTAATGAAGTTTTAAGCTGACCGAGTTTGATGCGAAAACACCAGAAGGGTTGAGATTTTGAAGATGATGATGAATTTAGTTGTCTAAATGTGGAGGATTGTGATTGAATTTTATACCTGTCTTGGATGTGATGCATATATTCTCAAATGAAAAGTCTCTCCTCGATCTACTCTATATGGCCTCTCCTTGTTCTGCATGGACCAATATTAGTCTGGGATGGAAATGTCCCATTTCCACCCATACCCATTCTATGTCATATTCAACATGGCACCCTGAGGCAATGGATGGATTCTCTTCTCAGTGTGAACTTTACCCGCACTTCCTTTCTGTGATGTTTCTGAAAGTGGCTGTAATTTACATTTTTTATTGATTTTCCTTCTATAGTTTCACTTGTCCATATCTTTCTTCATCTCTGACATGGTAGATCCTTATGTACTTTTTCTTCATTGACATTTGTTTTAATTACTTTTGATTTTGTAAAATTAAATTTCGTTTGTATGCTGTCTCGTGTCAAACAAATTCATCAAGGTTTTGTTCACTCTCAAGTTTTATGATGGAACATAATAACTTCTCAGGGAATTGGCCGTCATTTATATGAAGAATTGAGGAAGAGACTTCAGAATGTTGGTGTTTTAACAATATTCTGTTGGGGAGACAAAGAGTCGGAAGGATTTTGGCTTAAGCAGGTATCTTTAATGTAGCTTGATTTGAGATGTTAGATTTGTATGGATGGTCATGTTATTTTTGTGCTTGAATCATGCTTGCGTTTGAATGATGGCCTTATCATGATATAAAAACTCTAACATCTGTTAGTGCACTTTCCCCAAAAAATAGTTAGAGGTTTCTCTTAGTATCTGAGGGTTGGGGTCCATATAAAGATGCAATAAGGCCAATCATGCACATCATGAGAGCTTCTAAGAATATGCAAAGTTCAGTTCCAACATGCATCTAACTCGTGTATGACTGCTCAAAAGTCAAGCCTGATGCAGTGCCTGATATAAGAAAGGGGGATGCCACCCCAGCAAGTCTGAGACAGCAACTTAAAGGCTGGAACTTAAGAATCAGCAATGAAGAGTAAATTGGAAGAATAACACACTAAACTAGAAAAATGAATGCTTAATCCATTCCATTGCCCGATTTAAAAAAGAAACGGAGAAAAAGAGACACTGTGGAAAACTTGCATGTGTGTATATCTGCACAGAGCTTGTGGGTTGTTTACCTGGTCCATAGGGGTTGAGAGACCAGGCATTGGCCCAGTCCTGAGTGACCACAGGCTCATATGGGCATGGTGCATGGATTAGAAGCGTCTGATCCCAATCACTGGCCAGCTATGCACATTGTATAGTATCCCTATTCCTTGAAAGGACTGTTATGGCTCCCAAATGGAATCTAACCTTTTATACATGGATGCTCTCCCATGCGCATCATCATATGCCTCTAATAATATCCTGTGTTACATGGACTCGGCATTAGTATCAGATGCGGGTGCGTATCGGGTGCAGGTGCGCCTCTAGAAAGTATGTCAAATAACTTAGAAATGAAGTATCGGCATGAGTATCAGGTGCGGGTGCATATGTGTTGGGTTCGGGTGCGTCATGGTTCTAGACGAGTCCATGTATCATAGATAATATCAATGCGCGCGACATCATGTGATCTTCTAGGTTCTCTATATTGATACGCATCACAAATCTACTTGCTCTGCACGTGGTCCTTCAATGAAACAAATCCAACAAATGATTAGTAGTCATGTGGCACTCAGTAATAAAGATTGAGACAAACATAAGTAGGTGATTCCCTGTTCAGAAATGACTGGAGGAGCTGCTATTACCTTGGTTATTATGAATCCATAGTGTTGTGTTTTAGTTGTAATAGCACTGTAAAACAGGGATTTACTAACTGGCTGACTCCAAGTTAACTTGGACTTTGTCTCCACTCAGTTGCACTTATGAGTCAAGGCATATTTGAAGTTAGTTGATGCTGGGATTTACAACCATGCTGCAAAGCTAGCGTGCTGATTGCCAACCGTTTAGCTTTTCATGCTTGTGATTCTTCATTTTCAAGGTTTTAGCTAGATATATGACATTTTTTCACCCCAACATAGTTGGAACAAGGCTTTGATGATGATGATGATTATGTGACATTTCTTCAGTGTTGGACTCCATGAAGTTACCTTGGTATGCTGTTTATTTTCTAAGACCAGGATCGAGAGATCCTGCAATTTGCCATCTTATTTCAGTTAAATGAATTGCTATGCAGGGTTTTGTATCAGTAGCAGAGGTGGACACGAAAGGTAGAGCTCGCAAGCTACCAATCAAAGCTGACATTCGAAGGGCATTATGCTTTCCTGGCGGTTCAACCCTTATGGTTTCCCATCTGAACAAGGATGCTTCTGTTCCAGTTAATCCTTCAAAGCAAAGAAAATGTTCGTCGAAGGCTCTTCCCATGCCATCTTTACCTGTTCCTATCAACAATCAAGTGGAAGCAAGAGAAAGTTATGTGAGCATAAAGACAGATAAAGATGTATTGAAATCAACCAGTGAGCAAACTGAAAATCTTCAACCTGAAGCATTGGGAAAAGATGGGAACTCAATGAATGAAGAGAAAGTTGATGGTAGGTAAAGTTGTCTTTCTCAATCTAGGGCCTTGACCACTTCTGTGCTTTTTTTTTTAACCGTCAATTTTGGCAGATCCTCTCATTATTGACAAAACATGGGATCATGGGGACTTGAATCCAAGGAACGAAGAGGATTTAAACAAGACAACTATTGATTTAGGCCTGAAGAAAAATGAAAGAGATGCTGATGGAACTTATTGCTCCTCTTCTGCACAAAGGTTTAAGAAACGAGTTTGGGAGTCATCCTGGTCCTCATTAAAGTCGAAGAAAGTGAAGGGTGGTCTTGATATTGACTGCAACCCAGAATCAAGTTGGAATCTCATTCAAGAAAATAATGAAAGGAATGATGTTGATTTCGATGATTGCTCTTTGAGCATTTCTAAGGATCGGTCTTCATTGGAAGTTACTTCTAAAGATCAGCTGAGGCTTTGTGGACTGGCATCTAATGCTGAAGATGACACACAAGTACATCTCAAATCAACTGATGAACTGACCCGCAAAGGAAAACCTGTTATTATGCTAATGAATATTGCTGATGACACGAAGAAAGAGTGCCTTACAAAGGTCAAAATTCTGACCATGCTTATTTTATGTGATCATGTTAGATATTTTCTACAATTGCTTTATTTTATATATGTAATTGTGTAAATGGAAATTTTTTTGTACAATTGAAGACTATGATTCATTTGAATTCATCTGAATGTGATTTTACTACTAACACCTGATGCAAGAAAGACAGTGGATGTGATTATTTTTCTGTCCTGTTTCTACATTGCATCCACTATATGAGAACTTTCAGTTATTCTTAGATGCAAATATTCTCATAGGTAGTCAGTGCTACTGTATGGATATAGATTGAAAATTGATTACTGCAGTGCATAACTTTTCTTTTCTTTTTTTTGTGGGAAAATATGGATTTTCTGGTCTAAGATACTAGTCAATTGACGTGCAGTTATGTACAAGAAGTTGATCATTTACAAGTTACTAAACGTCAAGCGCGGGTTTGAAAATGAATATGAAGTTTGACCTTTAACATATAGAAATAAGTTTTATTGAAAATTTTACATTAATTCGTGATGGCATTCAGCAGTGATACATGATTGTTTTGTTTCCTTAATTTTTTTTACTTTTAAGTCAGAGAATGAGGCTTTTGGTTTATGGCATGCTGGCAAGTGACAGAGTTAATAAATCTCCAGGGGTTCCTCGTATTTTGTCTCCCTGTATTCTTTCTATGGTCATGAATGAATCTGCAATTGCAACATTAAATCAAAACAAGCTGTCATAGGTGGGCCTGGCTCGTAAAACCTGAATTTTAGCTAAGCCTGGCCCAGTCAGTCCAAAATTTGGCCTTGGTTAGACTGTTTGGCAGCCCTAAAATTTAGTTCATAATTCTTTGCTTCTTGTAGCATGCAGACTGGTTAAGTCTTATCATACTGTTGCGAAGAGATGGTGGAAGGTAGTAAAATTATGAGATTTTCCAGTACACAATAATTGATTTTATAGATAATTTGTTTTCATTGGAACATGGTGTGATAAGAACTGTGGGGCATACTTGGGGTCCCCATCCCATGTGAAATCAATGGTTAAAATCTTTATCACCAAATCATCACCCTAGGGTTCTTGGATGTAGGTGAAATTTCACCCACTCCCTATCCATGTGGTCTCCCATGCTTCCTAGTTGACACTGAAATGGAACTGGCCTAGGTGGACCCCACGGTATTCATTGCACCATTGGCTCATCTCATTGCAGTACTCTACAACTACAACTATTGACTTATATGAATATGTTATATGTACAGAAGACAAATACTCCTTTTTATTATTAAAATATTTTCACCTTATGTTCAATTAGTTCCATTTTTCTCCGATTGTCAGTCTAGAGTCTTCGCAAGTATATATGTGCGAGCGCGTATGCGTGTGTTTATGGATGTTCTACATGCTTTCTTGATTTTAGTTATATTGTAGATATTTATATTTCTAATTAAAATAAAAAATAATTTACTGACTCACTCGTTTGACCTGCGAAATCTCATGGTCAACTCAACTAAAAAACTGGATGAGAATGGTTGATCCACAGGGTTGGAGAAATATGAAGTTATGCACCATCTACTGACTTGAGAGGATGAATAGATTAGGTATTGGTGAAGCTGGGCTAGGCATGGAACTGAACCAGGAGATGTGGATTAAAAGAAAATATTGAATGCAGAGATCATAAATTCACGAGAACATGACAAGAATAGGAACTTTGCATACCAAAGGTCCAAGTGTAGCTCTTCTAGATAATTTTGATTTAATAAAAAGGAGTGCTTATGCATGAAGTTTAGGTGATGTGGTAGTCTATTTAACAATTAAGCAACATAAAAATTTGGACAAAAGGTCCAAATGTTGGGGTGCGCTTGTCGTGTGTGAACTTAATAAGAAGCACAATCCAGTTAAACCTTTCCAAATTGTCTGTAACTATCTCTGATCGGGTTTTGAGGTTTTGAAATGATCATATTACTTGCATTCCATTCATTGATGTAGTATACTCATTGTTTTAAAGTCGGCAAGTTCAGTCACCCTTCAAGTTTTCTTTCTCACCAATTTGTATGAAAAAGGGCTTTTAAAACATTGTTTCTCCCTATTTTCCCACTGGAAGAAGCTTTGGATGATTTTATGGATCTTTTACACAAATTTTAGAAGGTCAAAACCACATTTTGTTGAAGATCCAAGTATTCAAAAATCACATTCACTATTCATTTGATGGTATGAAAAACAGATGACCACACCTATGTATACCTAAATTTGTTCTAACTAAACGTGATGATTCTTAAAATTTTATATTATATGGCATTATTGTTCAACGTTTTATATTTTTCTTCACACACTGAAATATTTTAAGGGTTTTTGTGCTCTAGGGGCCTAATTGGTGCGTCTTGGCCGACTCGACTCAAATTAAAGAAGGCAGACTCACCCTTTGATTCTGAGTTTTAAAACCTCAAATATACTGTTTTATATGTGTTCAACACTTAATGAATTATAAAACTAGTAGCTGATGCGTTTGTACTGTGGATAATTGACTGGTCAAATATTATGAGATGTGTATTCATCAGAAGCTCTATGATAGTATCTACAGAATGAATTAGTCATTGGTCTGTATCTTCATGCATTTTTAACTTCTAAATGCCCTAATTGTGCAACTTGACGGTTTGGCTGTCTTCCACTGTAGCACATAATTCCATTATAGCACATGAAAATTTTGATGCATTTGTTGTTATTCTTTGTCATGCAATATTTCAAAGTCCAGAAATGTAATTTGATTGTTTTGTGTGTTAATCTGTTTGAAATTCATATCATTCACTAATCCTGGAGACTTGCCTCAGTTGTTGTCGGGTTTGGTGATGTATTTATATGGGAAAACAATTGCATTATGTTTTAAATTTCTTTTTCCAATTATTCTAACCCTTCCTTTACTGTGTTTTGATGTTGAGCTTACTAAAGATAGTAGAGGACCTTGGGGGTGCCGTTACCTCAGATGGAAGTGCCACAACACATGTGATCACAGGAAAAGCGAGAAGAACTCTGAATTTCTGCACTGCTCTGTGTTCTGGGTTAGTCATTTTCACTACTTCTTGTAACTTCACACCCATCTTAGCATGTGCATACATCCACATTTTTCTAGTTTCTTGTTTATTAATTGCCTAACATTCATCTCTAGATAGCAAAACATTTGTAATTGCCTTATTAAAATGGCCAAGGATATTAGTGCCTATGCACATCTGATCCAGCTGTATCCCTCAAACGGTGACGCCAATCGATTGACTATAATCACTTAAAGATTCAATCACACAACCACTAATTACTATGAGGAGTGCAAAGGAAGGAAGAATAAAATTGGTATTCATTTGTTGGCTTGATTCCATGATCCAATAAAGTAGTCTGTCATCCACCAAAAAAGTTAAAGAGAAACATGTTCCTACTCTCGATAGTATTCTCTATTCATCAAATTTGTCAAAAGCTAACAACGTTATCCAATAACATGTATGCATATACTTGCAAAAATAAAAATAAAACGTAAAGTTAATGTCAACTACTCCCTAGTAGGTTTAATTTGAAGCAATAATTAGTAAGAATTATAAAATAATCCTCGATCTTGAGAACTAACAAACAATAAAACTTTCTAAAAATATTAGAAGTATAATTACGAAACTAAAACTCTTAATAAAATCTCTTTTAAAATTAAAATAAGATGAAAAATGAGGACTTGGATGGCCTTTATCCACGGATCGCTTATTCCATTGCACCTGCATCACCTGAATTGGTATGGAGAGGCCATTAGCCCAATGATAAGCCTTCAGTTAGAGTTAGACTGTGTTGTTTATTGGGCAGTTAGAGTTAGACTCTGTTGTTTATTGGGCACCATGTACCTTTGGATGAACCCTTAATGGGCTAGGGGATCCATTGTGCACGCTGAGGCCCACAATCTTCGCACATGAAGTAACTCTTTTTGTTCTTGTGTGACGAACTTTGAATCGATATATTCTTCCAGATTGTTGCTTGATGCAAATACCATTCTAAATTGTACGTCTTTTATTTTTGTCTATGGACTTATCCATCCCCTACCCTAGAGCCACGACTTGCCATTCAGCAATTGCCTAGCATCCATCGGCACCATGTCAAACCACACCTCATCCATGTAATTTTTCACAGGTCGAGAAGGCATTACACACCAACTACAGATTGTCACCTCCTTTGCATTTGCCTAATATGATAGCTTGTAGATATGCTGAATGCTGATGTTCTTCGAATTGGTGTTTCTACACTAAACACCAAGTTCGTGTTGCTTTCTTAGTGCTTCCCCTTACCAACCATGGGCCAAACTTACCCTCAATTGTGAAGAGTTGATACACCCTCAAAAAAAAATTGTTCAGTAAAATGTCTCTCTGATACACCCTTAAAATTTTTTTTAGTAAGTAAAATGCCTCTGGCTCATGTTTAATCAATGCCTGCCAATCAAAAAGGGGAAGAAAAAAAGTTTAATTAATGTCCCAGACCCCTCGTTATGCTTATCCTCTACACTTTATTTTCTTGTGCAACTGTGAACTGGACTATTTATCTGATTTGTTTATGTGGATGTGATAACTAATACAGTATTGAATTGCATAAAGGATATAGACTTATAGTTCTAAGGTTCTGTATTGTGTTCTCTTGCTTCAACATGACTCTTACATGACTTTTAAGTTGTAATTGAAGTGAAGCAATTTTATCTAGTTTGTGTATGAGTTGTGAAAGGGTCTCCCGATTAGTATTACCCATACACTTCACTGCTCATTACCAATTTAGAAT
Source organism: Persea americana (assembly GCA_029852735.1). Taxonomy (NCBI): domain Eukaryota; kingdom Viridiplantae; phylum Streptophyta; class Magnoliopsida; order Laurales; family Lauraceae; genus Persea; species Persea americana. The sequence continues at coordinate 93,541,134 of CM056810.1, forward strand.
ACTTCTTATTTGCTTAGCCCATATGAGTTTCTTGCCTTATTTCACTCATGTAGCACCTCAGCTTCCAAGAGAGTTTGATTTTCATTGGCTGGGCCTTTTTGTTCCCATTATTTAAAGAGAAAATCCCAGACGCCACATGACTGCATACATTGCCTGTTTCAGCATTCTCTCCACTTGAACCAGTCGAGTTGCAATTTGTAAAAACATTGAACATGCGTTAGCATATCTTCAAAACTCAAGTTAATTACAAATGTCACTTTCCCCAAAGTATTATTTATTTACTTATATGTAGATTTCAGTAAAATTCTTTATAAATTTTCATTATCCCTTTACTGCATATTTGATCAATGGTTACATGGACATTTGAAGCTTGACTGTGTTGTTTACTTAATTGTTGAGATATCTAAACGTTTGAGTTATTGCTTCATATGCAGAGCTTGGATACTTACTCCAAATTGGTTGAAAGCAAGCTTCCGGGAAGGCAGTTTCATTGGTAAGTAAAATTGATATGCATGTGTGTATGAGTAGTAATCTATTCCATTGCGTGCGGACTTCTGTGGGGCCCACTTGCATGGTTAACTGTGCCACAATGGCTTGTCATTCATCTTCTAATATATATATATATATATTTATATATATATATATTATATAAGTTGAGTTTAAATACAAGATAAGATCTAAAAGGAAGGGTAGGTTACAACAGAACATTGGACCCGACTGAGTCTATTTTCTTGGACTAATTGGGTTGACCCACTTATCGGGTTGACCTGTAGATTCGTAGAACAAGAGAAGAGCCTTAACCAGCTCCAAAAACGCACTGTAGTTTTCAACGCTGGGCTTTTCAGCCGTTGGTTGCTGCATTAGATATTTAGATTTAAAGAATCCATACTTCCCCCGAAGCCAGACTCTATCCAGATCTCAAAATTGAAGAATCAGCTAGGCGGTTGGCAGGCTCTACTTTGACAACTTCGCCATCTTCAACATTTCATCTGTAATGTATCATAAGTGTGCTAAAGATACTGAGCTAGAGTCACTTTATCAGAGAAAAAGAATTCCCATGTGAAATCTGTACAACTAATCAAAGATATATGTACCATCATATTTTCTATTGAAAGGAGTTTGCGAGTGTTTCTTCTAAACCTTGTCTAGCTTGCCGTGATTGACTCTCATGCTCCAGCTTGGGAGCAAGTGTAGACATGCAGTGGATCAACCATTTTGTGGTCTTTCTGGACTTCTAATCTCTTTATTATTAACAAAATGGTTTGTGTCTGTGACAAATAGTTTTTTTTTTTTTTTACAGGTGAATTGCCATTTATTTTGGAAGATGAAGAATACAAATTGAAGTACAAGTCAGAATTGAAATATGTGGTTCTCAAAGCAAGAGCAAGTCCAGGTGCTTTGCTAAAAGGATATGACATCTGCATTGCCAAGCACATTCAACCTCCCTTGGAGATCCTCTCCACCATTATTAAGTCTGCTGGTGGTAATGTAAGTTTAGATAATAAGTCCAGCAAGACAATGTCTGTTGACTTGAGGATTTCCTGTCTATCACCTGAACATCAGATCTTATATATATTCTGGTTGGTAACATGACTATAACCTGCAACCTGCTTTGTGGGCACCTTCCACTGGCCACAGGCTCTTGTCAGGATAAGGTTTTATATTTAAGAAGTGTTTTTCAATTCACAAATTTACATTGCAATGTCGTGAAGTGGGAAAATATTACTTTACATTATTAAACAGTGTATTACAAAACTAGTTACGGTTGATGTATGCAGTATATTATAAAAGATAGGGGAAACCACAATCACCTAGAAGCACAAGATGGATTTGAATTATTTTAAACATTTTTCTATATGTCGTTTTCTTGAAGAGCACTTTTTAGTCTCTTGGAACTGTACGGAATAATCATATAGCTATATGTAGCTTAAGACCAAAATTTAGAGGGTTCATGAAGTGGTGAAACCCTGCATTCTTGACACTAGATTGTAGATATTGTTTATGTGCCTCAAAACCTGGTGTGGAAGCTTCTTTATTAGATGTTAATTATGCTAAGGCTCTTCATAGTATGTTGAGGTTTTTCAATCACGAATGTAGGATCCTTTTGAATTCTTGTAACACACTGTGGGACATTTAAAATGTTCTTCTTTTTGATATCCTTAGTTTATTACTATAATAAAAATTCAATTTATGTTATCAAAAAATAAAAATTCAATTTACTATATGTTTTTGTCAAATTCTTTATCCTCTAATTTTTATGGAAGACATGTCTATCTTGGATGTTTTGGCCCTAAACAAAAACTTGCTGTACTATTTGGCCAGTTTGCAAGAGTGATGCTAGGCTACTTGCTTCAAAATTTTGACTCAACACATAATTTGGTCGAGCTGCATTAGTTTTGAGTTAACTGTATGAGTTCTAGATCCATGGTACCTGCTATATTAAAAGTTGCTCATCCAAACGATAACAAATGTGTTTAAACTAAACCAGGTTCTGGACAGCTATGTGATCTAATATCACCCAAAATTGAATAATTACCATCTAACACCGCTCAGAAAGAAGATTACCATATAATTGCTTCATTAGTGGTTGCAGCAAATGACAGACTATTAGAGTTATGTCATGTGTTTTAATTCCTATGTTTGAATATGATGGATTGGCATAAATGTCTTTTCAGGTTCTAAATAGGCTGGATAAAATGCAGGAGCCATCAAGAACAATCTTTCTGGCCTGCGAAGAAAACATGGATGTTGCATTAGGAGCTGCAAAGAGAGGGATACGGACTTACAGTAGTGATTGGTTCATGAGCTGTGTCATGAGGCAAGAGCTTGATTTTGAGGCTCCTCAGTTTGCAGAATCCCTCTAAGTCCCTGGCTCTAATGATTCTAAAAAGTGCTTGCATATGTGCACATACAAGGTTTTAAACATCATGCTTATTTTGTGGATGTAAGCAACAAAGCTTCTCAGTTCTTTGTTTAATCATTTATGGTTTATATAACTTTATTTTCATAGGTGGTTTAGGGTTTTAGCGTATTATCTTGAGCATCGAGCATGTACATGTGGGCCTTATTGCTTGGTGATCCAGATGTTCGATCTCCATGGCCTCTAAGGATACACCATGCTCAAAGATGTCTCAGGGAACAATTGTAATGTATATATATGCTTTAGTATGCAAATAGGTTTAAGATGAGATTCACATTGATTTAGCAGAAAAGCAAATTGTTGGTCAACAAGGATCTTGTGATCTGGATTACTTTTGGAGTGATCAATATGAGGCATATTTGTTCACCAGTTATATCTGTTTCTAAGCCCATTTGACTGACCCTGTTTTTAAACATATCATAGATATAAGGTTGACAGGGCTGTGTTCGTTCATTAATGATTGAAATCAAATGTGCCATTATGTTATTGCTTACTGACTTCCTAACCACTTAATGCAAACTCTGAACTCCATTTGCATGGCCTGAGATGGTTTTCATCCACTTGGTTTGGTACTAATTGCCTGCTATGATCAGGTCAATGAAAATGTGCCTGGCTTTGAATGACATGCTTGATGATAACTGGGTAGGGTGTGGTTTTACACTTTTTAATCTTTCCTATTGCTGTCTTCCCCTACTGTAGAGCCAAATTACAGCCTCAACTTCTGCTCTAGTAAACTAAATTCCTGAGCTAATGAGCACTCAAAAGTTCAGTTGTGGCATGCACGTGGCCTGATTGACCTGGGTCCTGCCTATCTGCTTCTTATTTTTTGGGTTGAGTTTTGGTTATGCAGTCTGGTATCAGGACCTATGGTATTCGGTTATAGAATGATGGATTTTACACAAAAATCAAGGCACTGTATACTACTTGATCTGCATTAGTTTTCCATTTTGAATTATGTGAGTGACATGATTACTGAATTCTTAGGCCCAAAACCAAATTGAGGAGGGCCCCACAGGATGTCTACTCCAATTGGCTTGAGCTATGAGGCCCAGTTCCTTTTGCTATATATTGGATTAGGCCTTGGCTGATTCCTTATTTTACTAGTTGGCCTTTTTAAGCTTGCCTCCACCCAAAGCTGTTCACTGCGATCAGAATCCTTTGTTAAAGAGCCTAGTTGCTGAAACTTATAATGCAAAGACCACAATAACCGTCCAGGTCTTTGCTATCTGGATATTTGATTCTTATCAATTAATCTGCCATCATAAGTTAAGGGCATGATCCAAGCATTGAATGAAATTTGCTAAAATGCGATTGGGATAATCATGGAGGGAGTTGTGGACTCACCCAGTGGGTCAGCAGAGGTGGGCCTATCATGCAACTGTTTGGAAATTGGACTGCTGAGCTCCACTTGTACATACAGCAGCTTTCAAACTCATCTGGACTTGCCATAGTTGACTCGACCCGAATGACCACACCAAAAGATCATACCCGGAATCTGGTTGAGCACTTGGTCAGATTCACCCAAGTTAATCAACTCCATGACATTCAAATCGAGTCGAGTTGCTTACATTTTTACTCACTGTTGCAAAGAAAAAATCATGGTAACTTTGCACATAGCTGAGGCAATTGGTGGTGTTGGGCCCAAGTTCAGATCCAATCTGTCCAATTTAATTATCTGGTTGGGAATGTCAACCTGAGCCCGGGTGTACAATATGTCGGGTCGAGTCAAGTACCACACAGTGACTAAATCAAAATCTGACCCATTTATTTGACAGGGAGGGTTGGAAATCTGAATCAAGGGGTCCATGTTGGGTCGGGTCAGGAAATATGACCCATTCTGTTGGGTGCTGTCGGTGTCTGCTGTGGCCAAAATGAAGGGGCTTTGCGAACCGTACGTTTATTAGAACCAAATCCTCCATCGTCACACAGTCTATTCTTCGCGAAAATGCCTGCGAAACCCGTTCCGTTGTCGGGAACAGTATCGTATCGGCCGAAATGGGTCGCCTGGAGAAGAACCCATGTCGGCTTTCAGCTCTTCTCTACTTCTTCATCTGCTGTTCGAGCCTCCTCTCAGTCCATGGATGGCAAGAACAAGGTCTACAAAGAACTGGGTCTGTTTCTTTATTTTCATCTCTTTCTGTTTCTGTTCCTCTGAGCTTGGATTCGTTAAAAATCATAAATGGGTTCATAGTTCAAACGAATGCACTTAATATACACAAGAGACAGTGATTTTCTTCTTCTAAGAAGGTTTGGTTACTGGGTTTTTGGATTTCCCCCCCTTTTGGAGCTAAAATCTGATGGATGAAGTTCTAAGAGGTTAGACCTTTCATCATTCATTGATGATAATCTCCCATTTAAGCTTTTGAGGCTCAAGTTATAGAATTAGCTGATAAGCTTGCATAATCTGGATTATGCATCCTTTTATGATATCATAAACAACCTTTGATCTTCTTGTAGAAGTTCTATCCTAATCTTTGTGGTCTCCTATAATGCTACCTCTGCTTGCTAGCCCTGGATTTGTAACTGGGTTCCCACTTCCCATTCATTGTTTCCTGTCAGTATCTCAAATAAACCTATCAATGATGTCTTGAACATCTCTCTATCATGTTTCTTGTATTGAATATCTGATTCCATGATTAGATATTATATTCTGAATTTGCTTTTCATTCTATTATATGTTGTTTGTACTCCAAAAAGATTTAATTTTGTTTACTTCATTCTATTTTTTTCTCAGGGCTATTTTCATTGCGGAAGAAAATTGAGGATGCAGTTGTTCGCGCTGAGATGATGGCACCGGCTGCACTGGAGTTAGAAGAATTGAGACAAATTGAGCAAGAAGAAATGATTCGTAAATATGATCTATGGGATGACCTTGCTAAATCAAATGAATTTCTTGTTGCCTTAGCTGACACCACCAAAGTAGTTGATGCTCTCAAAGACCTAAAATATAAGGTGCTGTGCTTCACAGACTAGCATCATGTGAGTTTATCAACACAGAGGGCATTTCTAGCATTTATGGGTTACATCTACTTAGCATCCCACTTGGAACTTAAATTCATGGATGCCTTTCTTAGCATTCAATTTCTTTGCCTTAGTAGCAATTCGGTCCATTTAAGTATTGCAACATTTCATTTTCCATTGTTCTCACTCCGTGATTGTAAAGATTGCCAATTACATTCTTTCTTTGATTGTACACCACTTTGTGCAGGCTGAAGAAGCAAAGTTGATCACACAGCTAGCAGAGATGGATGCCATAAATTATCAGCTTTTTAAGCAAGCCTACAATACCTCTGTCGATATTAGCAAGTTCGTGGACCATTACGAGATGTCCAAGCATCTGACTGGCCCATATGATATGGAAGGAGCTTGCATTGTCATTAGAGCTGGATCTGAAGGCACCAATTCTGAGGTTGAATTGAGAGAATGTTCTGTCTTTTAATGCAAATTTTCATGAACTACCAGACTATTACTGGTTATTAACCATGACTTAACCTTTGGTCATGTGGAGCTTTCGATATTTTGTCATTGAGAACTACCTCTTTTTAGCTGTAAATGGTTGCTGCATGGATTCTTCCAACGGAAAAAAAGGGTTATGTTCACCTTTATTAAATTTCAAACACGTACACTTTATGGGAGTTTAATTCCACAAGGCAACCAATTTCAGTTTAAATGCTTTTTTTTTTTTGGAAAATAGGACATTATGATTAGAGAAATCCTGTGGTGAAATTATTATTCGCTTAAAGTTAATAGCTAATAAGTGAGTCCACTCTCTGTAACCTGTTTTGTATGCAAATATATGAACCATTGATCTCATGGGTCTAATTATGGATGGGCCATGGACCAAGAATCACATTAACTAGACAACAACTGAAGTAATATTTAGGGAAAAAAATGTAGAGTAAGTGGAACTTTGTTCAACATTTTGGTTAATCATCCTCTTTCCTTCCTTAGAAGTTCTCCAGTCAAATGGTTATGATTGTTTTTCTAGAGGCTATGGCCTATCCCAGGTAGGACCTACTGGATGTTTGACTCTGGTCTCAACTCTTGTGCCATATTTATGAATGTTGACTCAGTGACAACTTACTGAAATAAAAGTGTTACAATGTATGCATTGTGCCCCATGATAGTGTCTTTGTGTAAAAATATTATCTTTTTGTTGCCAAACCAGATTGCTGTGAGATGAGATTCCAACACAACTCACAACTTAGCTCTGTCTCTGGTGCTGATGTGATATAAAACACAAGATAAGATGTCTAATAGTTTATATTTGTCAGTACATGGTGATTTTGACATTTATTGTTTCTTATGTTTAACTGTTGAACTTTTAGGGGGTAGGGTTTAGGGTTTACCATTAAAAGAAAAAAACTTCTATGGTATAGTAATTGTACCTTTTCCTGTGATTAGTACAAGAGGTTGAGGTTATAAGATATCATAATGACAAATCTCTTTCCAGAAATGGTACATTGATCGTTTTATCCTCTTATAGTTGTTTTCCAGTCTTGTCCAACACATTTAGTAGTTAGGTCATTCTTCATTTATGATGTATGGTTGTTTCTCTGCTTCATAAATTGTGAACATAAAATGCTTCTGTTTCATAGAAGATTCGCTTCCAAAGCCCATAGGCTAGGAATGGGAGCTATCTTCCTCTTCCGTGTTTGAGGGTTAGTGTCTCTCAGATAGTTTAGGTGCCTCTATTGTCGTAACAAATGTCTATCTATACTAATCAAAGGCCAAAAAAAGAAAAGAAAAAAAAGAAAAATCCATCATTGATGGTTTACTGTGCAGTAGTGGATTGATTTATTAATATGCAATTAGGTTAGATGTGTAAGGATGTTTTGGCTCACTTTATCCACAACTTTGAAGGTCCGTTGATGATCATCCACTCGTGAACATAGTTTACATTAGACACAGTTTTTAGCAAATTGACATTTTTGTTAAGCTATTTGAAAAATGGTCTGTCCTATTGTGGAATGGAGTTTTCATGAATAAGATTGTATTTCAAACTTGCATACTTTCTGTTTCAGCTGTGGGAGGAAAACATTTTAAGCATGTATACAAAATGGGCTGACAAGCACGGTTACAAAGGGCGGATCATTGAGAAGTACCCTCCCATGGATGGTGGTACCAAGTCAGTGACTATTGATTTTGAATCAAAATATGCGTTTGGCTATCTTTTTGGAGAAAGAGGTCAGCATCGAATGATCAAAAGTTCTCTTGATGGGTCTCTTCCCCATGAGGTATTAATTTATCATTTTCTTGACATCATAAGCAAAAGTTACTCCATGTTATCAACAAAAAAAAAAAAAAAAAAAAAAAAGAAGCAGAAGTTACTCCATCTGCCGATATTTGTTCATCAATGCAATCTTGAGTGCACCTCTGTACCAGTGATCTCTGTCGTGTCTCTTTTGTGAACCTATATGATTCTACTCTTTATTTGAAGAGTCCTTTCACTTTTCATCTCACTAAAAGATGCTTCTACTCTTGAAATGATTATAATAATCGTTTCAAAGCCCAAACTCATGATTAAAACACAAACATTTAGCAGACCATTTGGGAAATAAGGAAAATGCATACCTCCACTTTTTGGGCCAGCTTGCCCACTTATGATGCATCCATTCCTGTCACTCACTGAGAACAGCCCCTCCTCTAGCCAAATGAATTTGCACACTCTCTCAAGTCTCAATGGTTTTCTTCTTGTTGAGTAACCTATTTTGCTAGGTTAATTCTATACCATGCCATTAGGTTCTAGTTCTCTAGTTCACTATTTCTGTTTTTTGGATGATTCTGTTTTTGTTATGGTGGCCTTGACTGTGGATGGGGTTCTTGCCTGGAGTTTTGGATTCTGATGGAAGCACTATTTTGCATCTAACCTGGGCTCACCGACTTTCAAGGTTCATTCTGATTTTTCATGTTCGCTTCTGATGATTTAGCCAATCTTTCTAATGCCAGAGGCCTTATTTCTGTCCAGATAACCCTGCCCCAAATATTTCCTCTATCTCATACTTGGAATCCAGGTTTTAGTGTAAAAGCTTTTGCTGTCTTAAGTTGGGCAAATTATGTATGATTTTGCCAGCTTAAATAATCTCTAGTATAGAAGGGCTGATTATGTTTTGATATCAGTGCATAGATTTGTCCTATTTTGATGCAAGTTTGACACTCATACTGATACAAAGGCTTTCAGACCAGCTCGGCAGTTGTAGATGTTATTCCTCTCTTCCTTGAAAGAGCACCTGAGCTTCACATAGACAGCGAAGATCTAGAGATCTCTATCTTGCAAAGCGGAGAAGAGAATCTTGGGCACATAACAGAACATGCAGTTAGCGTCTCCCATATCCCAACTGGTATCAAGGTCCAATGTTCAGGTATCATCATGCACACATTCTGTTTCCTTGGTGGTTTCCATTTTGCAGAGCAAATTTTTATCTGTTTTGTTAAGATATGGAAGTAAATAATGCTAGGTTGGGAGCAGATTTTTCTTTCAACCAGACAGGTTGTGCCCCCAGTAACTGTTCAGCTGGTGGACCTGTCATGGGATGGGTCATACTTTACTATCTTCTCTATCAGACTGTCAGATCTCATTATTGCAATATCAACCAATGATCCACATCTTACATTATCTTTAAAACCAAAAGGGGGCAGTTTTCTTCACCCTTATTTTGTTGAGTTTGAATGACAAAAAAACCCTTCTTTTAGAGGCAGCAAGAGAGATTGAGTCAAGCCTATGCATCTAGAGATCCTTGTCTTAGACAGCAAAGATGGAAGGGAAAGCCTGTTTGGATGGGGTTTCAGTACTTGTTCTTATTCTTTTTTTATTTTTTGTTTCTTCTCTTTTGTTGGAGAGAGAGAGAGAGGATGTGAGTGAAAGGGGCAGTCAAGACTCAAGAAAACCTAGCCACAAGATGAAAGGTTTTGGTTGATCTCCTTTTTGAAAGTGCAATAAGGGCATCTATCATGCTAGGATACTGCACATTAATAGGAGATGAACTAAATAAATGTACACCATGCAATGTTGATTTCAACATTTATTTCTTTTGAGAAACATGATGGGAGGAAGATCTAAATCCTATAATCTATGTGGTTTTTGGCTCAATCTATAATATTTCCTCACATTTAGCTAGTTTACATTGGTGTTTGCAATGCATATAAGAAAAAATGTACAAAAAAATGGAGAAAGAGCTCTGTGCTCCTTTTTTACAGGAATGAAGAGGATATTCAGAAATGTGCAAATTACTGAGCTACAAGACTTGATAATTCGTATAATGACTTAGGGAGAAAATAATCGATCAATGCCCATGACAGGAACAAAATGTTTTTCTGTTTTCGATTTAAGTTTATAGTAGGTAAATCCGCAGCAAAGGCTTTTCCATACTAAAACAGTTCATGCAAAAATCTAGAGAGGAAGAGAAATCTTCATATTGTTTTTGTTGATTTAGAGAATAGGGTGTCTGTTAGAGTACATTGTGTTATTTATTTACCTAGGAAGGGAATGTTCTACAATTTAGTAGACTTGCTGTCCTTTCCTGTAATTTCATAGAACTGTTCCAGCAGGGGTTTCTTGTTGGAAAAGTAAGAAGCGAGAGGGACAGGAAGAAAGAGAAAGGAAGAGTTTTCTTCTTGTTTTAGAGCCTCCTGACTCGATACCAGCTAAGCAATTTTGATGAGAAAAGGACTAAGTGACATACAATGATTGGGCATCCGGTCCATATATTTATATTGATGAAAATTCCCACAATTACGAAAACCTGCTGCAGAAATTTTATGAAATTGCAGAAAAGGACAGTAAGTCTACTAAATTACAGAACAGTCCTTGACTAACTAAATACATAAAATGCAAAATACACTGGAACAATGCCACTGTAGTTAATTTGGCAAACATTGATGAAAAGAGGTACCGTTAATAGTTATATGAGAATTGAGAATTATACAAAACATGTATAACACAAAAACTCCTTGTTCACCAAGAATGAATATATGGAGTGAAAGTTACTCTCTAATAAAAAAAAAATTAAAAGTTGAGTGGATTTGAGAGTGGGGAAGATGATTTCGTAAAAATTGAAAATGAATTAGTGTCAGTGTTATAGATTGATATACTTATGACTGAGTCACTGAGCAACCATTTGGCAAAACAAAGGGTTTGAGTTGGATGTAGCAAATACGACTAATGCTTTGTATGCAAAGTGAAGACAAGCCAATGGATTGTTATGTGATCGTTGAGCGTCAGTATGATCAAAGAGACATTATAACAAGATGACAGACCTGCTACGTTTTATATAGGTAAATCAAAGAAAACAAGAAGCGAAAGTTCATGTATTGGATTTGCACATGCTTAGAGAGATGTGTGGTGTTAAAAGGATAGAATTAGGAATGGGCATAAAAATGAAACTGATAGCTAGCTCCAACAGTGGCGGAAATCAAGGGAGGTCATTTATAAAGTTTTGGGAAAGAAGATTGGAAAATGGAAATAGCTCCTCATGCGATATATCAAGGTATGAAAAGGAGGAGACAAATAAAGACCTCGAGGGCATGTTTGTGTAATCACTTTTCAGCTGAAATAAAAGGGAAAAGCGGAATGTTTTTTCTGCAAAAACCCTTTCCATCATTTGGCATGAATGCTTTTATGTAAGAAAAAAGCGCCATAGGCAGTGCAATTTTCCATGAATCCGAGGAAAAATGTTTCTGATTTGGATTTTGGGGGTGGGTAGTTAGGAAATGATGATTTTTCTAGAAAAAAAAAAAAAGCTGAAGTTCACAGACGCTACACAAATGTGCCATAAGGGTGCATTTGTGTATTGAAAAAGGCTTGGAAAAATGCTTTTCTGAATGCCTGTATTTTTTCCTTTCATTTGGTGTTGCATCTTTACGTGCTGAAAAGTGTTAGAGTGAGGAAGAAAGAGAAGAAGAAGATTGGGGTGAAGGTCGTGCATCCTTGGATGATCAACAGTTCTATTTATAATCATGTTAGGCCTTAATCCAGGCACTAAGTATGTCAAGAGTACAAATTAGAATAATAAAAGAATAGAAAGAATCAATCCTAATCTATACAAGGAATACAAATAGAGAGAAATCAGCTAAACGTAATTATACAATCTTTGACTAAATCAACCCACGTGTGGGAGGTTGTAATGGGCCTTTGTTGGGCTAGGCCTAGGGCCTGAGCCTTGTTTTCTTCTACACTCCCCCTCAAATTGATGTAGTAAAGCAAGAAAACATCAATTTGCTAGTAAGATCATGATGACGCGTCTTGGGGAGAGCTTTGGTGAAGATATCTGCCAACTGATTAAGAGTAGAGACGTGAGGCAGAGTGATCTTCTCAGTAACAACATGTTGGCGGATGAAGTGACAATCAATCTCAATGTGCTTTGTCCTTTCATGAAAGACCGGATTGTTGGCAATCCTAGTAGCACTGGTGTTGTCCTATGAAGAGGTGTAGAACTGCCAACAAGGACACCGAATTCACAGAGGAGACGGTGTAGCCAGATGATTTCAACACTAGCAGACGACATCGCACGATATTCTGCCTCTGCAGAAGACTTAGAGACGGTAGTTTGCTTCTTGCACTTCCACGAAATCAAAGATTCCCTAAGAAACATGCACCAGCCAGTGTTCGATCGTCGAGAATCAGGGCAACCAGCCTAGTCGGCATCCGCATAATCCGATAGGCGCAGAGAAGAACTAGAAGGGTAGAAGAGACCATGGTTAAGAGTGCCTTTAACATAGCGGAGTATGCGCAAAGCAGCAGCAATGTGAGGTTTGTGAGGATTGCTCACAAACTGGCTAACCGTATGAACGGTATGAGAAATATCAGGCCAAGTCATAGTTAAGTAAAGCAAACTCCCAACTATTCGTCGGAAAACAGAGGGATCTTCTAGAGGAGGACCATCATCGATACCGAGTTTGCTATTCAGTTCCGTAGGTGTATCAAACGTGTGAGCATCATCAAGCCTTGCCGAAGTGATCAAATTGGTAGCATATTTACGCTGATGAACCCGAATGCCCGATTTGTTACGCAAAAACTCAAGCCCCATAAAGTAGGTGAGAGGACCAAGATCCTTCATTCGGAAATGACGAGTGAGATGGTGTTTGAGATCCGTAATGCTAGCATTATCATTGCCACTGATAATCATATCATCAATATAGATCAAAAGGAATGTGTAGCCCTTTGGTGTCCACCGGAGAAATAAGGAGCTATCAGAATGACTCTGACGAAATCTAGCTTGGAGTATAGCTGCCCGGAATTTGTCAAACCAAGCCTTGGGAGCCTGCTTGAGGCCATACAGAGATTTCCGCAATTTGCAAATATGCTGAGGAGGACAAGCATATCCCGGAGGAGGTTTTAAGTAGACAGTCTCTTTCAACTTGCCATGAAGAAAGGCATTTTTTACGTCCATTTGCCATAGAGGCCAGTTGTGGGCTGCAGTGACACACAGAAGAGTACGGACGGTGGTCATTTTGGCCACTGGTGCAAATGTCTCTTCATAGTCGATGCCATACTCCTGCTTGTTTGCAATATGACTTTGTAGCGATCAAGACTCCCATTAGAGTTAACTTTTACAGAGTAGATCCATTTGCTGCCTATCACAGATGCTTTTGCAGGAGTCGATACCAAGTCCCACGTCTGGTTTGCTTCAAGAGTGAGCAATTCCTCATTCATAGCATCCTGCCAGTAAGCTATTTTGGAGGCCTGTGAATATGAGGTGGGGATAGAGCACTATCTTAAGATGAAAAGAGAGCAGGAAATCCATAACGGTTAAGGGCAACGGAAGGACGACTAGAGCGTCGCAGAGAAATGGTATTTTCAAAAGGAGCATGATTACTTGCTGGTTCAGGAGGCGGCACTGGGAGAGGATCAGGAGAGGGAGTCACCATAGAAGGAACCGTGTTGCGTCGGACATAGACTTTGGGAAGAGATGATGGAGAAGCCGATTCCTGGAATTGTGGCAAATAGGACACAGCAATAGGATGATGATCCAAGCGTAAGGAAAAGAAAAGAATCTGTTCCAAGAAGATCACATTGCGAGATATGCACATGCATTTCTCGAACTGATCATAACACAAAAAACCTTTGTGTTCATTACTATAGCCAAGAAAAACGCACTTGGCCGCCTGTGGAGATAACTTATAGCGCTCAGTAGGAGGAAGATGAACAAAGCACAAGCAACTAAAAACACGTAAGTGAGAGTAGGAAGGGAGGGGTATGACCAAAGAGAACTCCGTAAGGAGTAGTCTTGCCCAGAATAGAGCTGAGAAGATGGTTAATAAGATACACAGCAGTCTGTGCAGCATCACACCAAAATTTGGGAGGGACTAAGGATGCAATTAAAAGCGTACGAACAGTTGTAAGAATATGTCGGTTCTTCCTTTCCGTAATGCCATTTTGCTGAGGGGTATGTGGACAAGATTTGTGGTGAAGAATGCCTTTATCAGAAAGGAAGGTAGAGAATTCATGAGACATGTATTCTCCACCTGAATCTGATCTAAGAATTTTAATAGCTCTTTGAAATTGGGTTTGGACCATGTTATAAAATTTTTGAAAAATGGAGAAGACCTCAGATTTCAAGCGCATAAAGTAAATCCAAGTATACTGAGAATGGTCATCGATAAAGGTCATATAGTACTGAAAACCCGTCCTACTCAAGGTATGAGCAATACCCTAAACATCAGAATGAATAATGTCAAATGATGTTAATGCACGAGAATTATGAACAGGAAAAGGTAAAATGTGACTTTTACTTAAGCAACAAGTTTCACACTTAGATTGAGAGAAAGAGGACATCATTTTATTATTAATTGTAGAATCCAAACAACCAATCTTAAATAAGGAAAGCAAATGGGCATTGTTCACATGACTAAGATGGTTATGCCAAACAGTCCACAAGTTATTTTTAGAAGAAGAAGAAGCAAAGAAAGAATGGTGTCCAATGTCCAGCAAGAACAGGCGTCCATGTTTACTCCCCATCGCGATCACCTTCCTAGTCTGTCGCCCCTGTATAACACAACCAGAAGAAGAAAAGTGAACAAGATAGCCATCATCAATAAGTTGTCCTACAGAAAGTAAATTGGCTGATAATTTTGGAACAAAGTAAACATTGGGAAGGGTGATGGGTTGGCCAGAGACACTGGATAAGCTAATTGTACCAACTCCAGAAATGAGTAGTTGATTAGCATTAGCAGTGGTTATTTTCTCTTTTCTAAGGTAAGGATGAGAATCTGTAAAGTTATGTTCTACAGATGTCATGTGATTGGAAGCTCCTGAATTTAAGAACCATGTGAATGAGGTGATAGGAGAAGGAAGAGAGGCAGAAGAATGGAATGCAGGAAAAGCTATAGAGGAATGAGTTTGATACCGACCACTAGAAAAGCCCATAGACGCATAAGCAGAGGTAACTGTGTTTTGGATCAGTTCTTGAATCTGGGCCTGAGTAATGGATATAGCCCCGGATGAAGTACTTCCTATATCAGATAAGGGTGCTTGAGCCTGAAATGCTGCAAGAGTGTTTTGTCTGGGCATATTGGAGGGAGGCTTCTTAGGCTGTGTCTCATTCCGTCACTGTAGGCTGCGACAGTCCTCAATAAGATGACCGGTTCGTTTGCAATACCTACAAACCAAGTTCTTGCGGCAATTTTTGGCAATATGTCCGAAGCCTTTGCATTCATAACACTGAGTCTGCTTCGGAGTGGGGGTTGCCAAAAGAGCCTAGTCAGCGGGAAGTGGTGCAAGAAAGGCTTTTGGTTCTTCCAGAATAGTACGCTGGGAGGTGAGACGAAGTTCTTCGCGAAGGACCTCTTGAAAGCAGGTATCAAGATTAGCAGAATTTTCTCTATTTATGAGAGCTGATTTGACAGATTCAAATTCGGGTCACAGATTCATAAGAAACTGGCTAATATGAGTTTCTTCTTGCAACTTGAGAGCCTCAGATAGAAATCTGGAAGAGACTGTTTGGATCAACATGGAATCCCTTTCAGTCCATAAGGTGAGGAAACTATTAAAGTATTCCTGCATAGATTTATCCCCTTGATTATACTTTGTAATTTCACTATCCAAGTGAAACTTTTGGGCCTTATTAGTTTGATGATAGACCTTCTTGAGATGAGCCCACATGTCAGCTGCGGTAGTGTAGGCTTGAAGAGCCACAGCAAGAGATGGATCAATGGAATTAAGGATCCACGTGATCACTCTAGCATTTTCTTTGGACTAGGTGGCTAAGTTTTTGGAATCAGTGGTACTTGTAGGCTGTGGCTTAGTGATCGACCCATCAAGATCACCAAAAAGCCCCTGTCCTTCAACGAAGTTCTTTAAATGGAAAGACAAGGATTCTGCCCCGTTAAATTTAATTGGGATAACATCATACTTTTCCATGGCAGAAGGTAGAAGATAAGTTAATCAGCAGTAGTTTGGAGAGTAAAACAATCAGCGGCAGGCCAACAGTAGTTGGTGAGGAGTACAAACAATCCCCAGATCCAAGACAGCACGTCAATAGTAGTGGATGAGGCTTCCACTCACACTGAGCGCACACAAGTGCAAAAAAGAAGTCCAGAACCAATCCAGACGAACTGGATTTAGATGGCTGGATTTCTTCGTCGGGCCCACAGAGAGATCTGATTGATAATCAGATGAGAGGCTAGAAACCAGGATCAAAATCCCTTTCTAGCAGTGGAGGTCGCATCAAAATCCATTCAGAATCTAGGATTTTGTGCGGCTGTGATGAAAACTATTTCAGAAAATTGAATAATCACAAGATGGATCAGAAGGCCTACCTCTAATCTTTTAAAAATTCTGAAAAATCTCCAAAAAGATAAAAAGAGATGGGCGACCAGGGCTGGAGAGAGACTTGAAGATTTTGTGATGATCGCAGGTGGGCCACTCTGATCACGATGAGAAAAGAGTGAGTTTTCACTCACGTTTTTACTTCCAAAAGCCACAGATGCGTGATCTGTATTTCTTAGATGATGTAGATGACGTCTTCAAGAGATTATGGCTCTGATACCATGTTAGAGTGAGGAAGAAAGAGAAGAAGAAGATTGGGGTGAAGGTCGTGCATCCTTGGATGATCGTAAGTTCTATTTATAATCATGTTAGGCCTTAATCAAGGCACTAAGTATGTCGAGTACAAATTAGAATAATAAAAGAATAGAAAGAATCAATCCTAATCTATACAAGGAATACAAATAGAGAGAAATCAGCTAAACATAATTATACAATCTTTTGACTAAATCAACCCACGTGTGGGAGGTTGTAATGGGCCTTTGTTGGGCTGGGCCTAGGGCCTGAGCCTTGTTTTCTTCTACAAAAAGGTGATGTTTTTTGAGGTTTTCAACCTGATTTTGAGGTTCATTGTTTATGTTTAGATAGATAGTATGCTCCATTCTATGTATCATTGGAGCTTGTAAAGAAATGGGTAGGGCCATTTATGTCTATCATGTGGCGACTCAACTTGCTAGGTGATAAAAATAAAAAAATAAAACAAAAACTTGCTAGGCAATTTGAACTCAAGTCATTATTTGGACAATGTTCCATAGAACATAATTTAGGATCTTAAAGGCTAGGTCCAAGACCGTTACATGGGCTGATTCAGTAAATTCTCCCGTTTTTGAAAAACTGCAAATAGTTAGAAAATAAAAGAAATGAAAATTTTCATTTACTGATGAGTTTTCAAATGCTAGGCTAAGCCAAGTGCGCCTTTTAAAAACCAACAGAATTATCTGTCAAAGGCATGATGGCGGGACTTACTGCACCATCAGATGGAAGAGGCTTTTGGGGATTAGTCAGCACTCAGCTACCAAAAGCTGGCTAGGCCTCAGAGTTCCCTGAGCACTAAACCACATGCCATTTCTGAATCTTTCTTTTTTAATTTTTTTCCTTTCCTTTTCTACTCTTCTTCTCCATATGGAAGAAAGCAGAAGTATATAAAGTTCTCCAAGCTTGCAAATGCTGTCTGAAAATTTAGGTTATTTTTTCCCACTAATTTTACCCTTTACTCTTTTCAGATGTTATGATTTAATTTTCAATCTACTTTAGAGACCATTTTGGTTAACGATAGTTACTTTTCAGTAAGGCATCTCTACCTAAATGTTAGTTTGGCCTTCGCTCTGAAATTGGATATGACTATTTTAGCGTGACTTCCTCTCTTCTGGTTTTGGTCTGGCAAATGGAGCTGTTGGTTCAAAGTATTGTTTTCCTTCTATCTAGTGCTAAAATGGTGGAGATTGAAGCCTCAAGTGAAAAGCAGAGAGCCACTTGCTTGCTTCTTCTCATTGTCTATGATTTTGGGAGACTTCAAAATAGACAATGGATTTTGTCATATCAGATTCGATACTTCACTATTTATGTGTAAAATCCGTTTCCCTGCTATATCCATGGGGTATCCTTGCTTTATCAATGTTGCATTTGGACATTGTAGCTCTTAGTGCTCCAGGGATAAGATGTTGCCCCCTAATTGTGAGAAATTGATGCATTGATTCTTTTCCTCTATCTAATGTTTTTGTTTTTGTTTCTTTTTTTTTTGGTAGAACTCTATCTAATGTTAGTGTGACTACTCTTCTAGTTAAGTTTTAGGAGGCTGAAAACTTGACCCTGATTAGCGTAGGCATATAGTTCATAGTTCAGTTATAGTTGTTTTCAGTCCACCTCATTTGAGTTTTTAGAGATTTATGTCCTTCTCTGATTGTTCTGGAAGTGGAGTTCTTTTTAGGGCATTTCCCACTATGGATAGGGTTCATCACATCAACAGTTTTGGCCACCAAAAAAGTCTTGTCTAAAATGTAGAATTTGATTTGTGCATCCAAACATTGTCCATTTCCTTTGAGATTTTTTGTAAACTGGATATCTTATCAGATGTGCTCTGTTATTTGACCATCTTGTGTGTGTTTGCATTGATTTGTATCCTCGTGGTTAGAAAGTAGCAGTGTTAAGGTCACACGCTCGAAAAGGAGAATTCGCCAAGTTCCTTCCCCAGGTTAATATGTCTTTCTGTTGTCCTGTTGTTTCTTTTAGAGATGCTCCAGATTTCCATCAATTAGGTGGCGTTTGGATAGGGAGAAAGGGAAATACGGGAAGGGAAATACGGGAACCATATCAAGTGGCAGAAGTTGGTGGGAACTGACTGTGAGAAAGAAAACATATAGAAAGGACCATATACATTCAATACTATCCATCAAAGGGGCCCTGTCTACTAAGGGCATTCCTCGTGGGACTCATGTATGATGGACTGTCCACTGCGCCTCATTTATTGAGTATTATCCACAGTTGGGTGTTTCTACTTGTAACCATCCACTGCATGTCCAATCCAATTTAGACTAGTCCATTTCAGGGCCCATCTATTTTCAACCGCCCTCCATGAGGCATATCTAATTAGACCATCTATCTTTGGGCCCATGGCCCCATCTACTTAGGAGGTTGGCTCGTCCATTATGGTGCTTAGCAGTCAAAAAGTTAGAATAGGCCTTTTAATTTATACTAGTGGGGAAAAAAAACTCAAGTTTCTAAATTCATTTATGTGGAATATTTGATGCTGTACAACTGGATTCAATCCCTCTGGGTAGAATCAGATAACAGACACTTGTACAATGGGGAAAATTGGTGTGTTTAACACGGCTTTCACTTTGAATTTCGTTCACTTTAGCAACTGTCACTGCTAACTCTTTTTCCTGGAGGTTAATTTCGCTCAGCATATGATTATCTGCAGGGGAAAGGAGCCATTTTTCAAAAAAGATGAAGGCTCTAAACCGTTTGAAAGCCAAACTACTACTCATTGCAACGGAACAGGGTGTGTCCAGTGTAAAAAACATCAAGAGAGAAGCCATTGCAGATATGTGGCTGCAAGAGGTGCGGAGGTATGTCTTCCACCCGTACAAGTTAGTACAAGATGTAAAAACAGGCATCCAGCTGCCTGATGTAACTTCTGTTTTGGGTGGTAATCTTGAACCTCTCATTAATGCCCATATCAGCATTAGACAGGTGAAAGATACTTGGGAAACCTCTTAAAGCTGATTTTTTTACGCATTCAAACTGTAACTATACTTTTACTTTATTTTGCAATGGTTGCAATGGTTTTGTTTAGAAATTGAAAGAAGCGTTCAGTGGCTTCAGTATATGGAGTTGGAATTGGTGAAGGCTTGAGGTAACACAGCGAAAAATCTTCATGAGGTGAAGAATGAAAGTAGGCTTGTATTACAATTTACAAGCCTTGAAAACTTAGAATACACAGCTTTGGTGAAAATCTACAGAAATATCTTATTTTCTGTTAGAGAAATGAGCTCCAACCAGTTGTAGTACAGCCCATGTTATTGGGGCCAATTCAGCCACTTGTGTATAAGTGGTGGATTGTTAAATAGAGAAGGAATGCTAAAGATTATATAAGACCCATATTTTACTTTGATTTGATGATCATAACCGCCACATGCAATATTAGCGATTGGACTGAATTGTTCTGTCTATTTTGGAGACTCCATCTGAGATTGTTTGACCGTTCACAAGATGATATTTGATCTTATGCAATCTATGGTATGCCCTCTATCCGAACTTCCACCCTGTCTGCAAGTGTTTGAAGTGGGCTGTTGAGCTTGGGTTGAGCAATTGGTTGGGACTTTTGAACATTTCTCACTAATCCTTTTGCAATTGCAATTTCGAAAAGATTGGAATTTTATCCTGCAGGACCGCCCCAGCCCCCACAATTGAAGGCGCCCATCATCCCCACTATTCAAGACCCCCAACTCCTGTGCTTGTTTGAGGCCGTTCAAAAGACTGGTCATCCAATTGAAAGAACAGGGAGGGACCTTTTAAATAAACTAGAGGAGGTTATTTTATAATTGGACCTAACAATATGGGGTTTATATAAATTCTTTGAGGGAGCAAGCAGTTTTCAATTTATTTTAGATAGAAACTGTCAACTACTTCAAAAAAAAAAAAAAACCCCTCTTAGCTACTTATATTGACCCTTGGTTTTTTAAAACATTGGATCGCGTAACCCCCTCCTATTAGAGGAACCCACCTCGGAGTCGGAGGAGTGGCAAGATTTTACTTCTCACCTCTTATATTTGAACTGCACCGGCCCTAGTACTGTTTGGTCAAAGACCTTTGGGACTCCATGCTTGAAAAAAATTCCTATTAGTGCAAAGTCTTCAAGGCCTATTTGTGGAGGGAACATGGTCCCGTTTAGATTTTTAATGATTGGGTGTGTCCCATCAGGGGTATCTCTCATAGATTGCGCCCCTACTACGTGGGATCCTACGTGGTTAATGTAGTCTCGTTACACTCACTTTTTTAAATATGCACATCTCGTGAGAAGGTTTTCAGTAAGTAAACGATGATGGAACACTTTGCCCCGTAACAATTGCATGCATTACGGCCACATAAATCACCGGTGCAGGATAGATTCCTGGCCTCATCGGCTTATCCATACATAGGTTCTGCGGTGTGTTAAGAGTTAAAACAGACACACACTTCTCAAGATTCGTACAATTCGATGTGTCCTGTCCTGATTCATATATCTATATTTTGGCTAGTGCACGCGAGGCTGCAGCAGATGTGGATGGTGTGACTGGAAGATACCCCAACATGCAACATATGCATAAGGATATGTTACATTTTGGTTTCTATGAAGGAATCTTTTATAGATAAAAAATGTATCTGTAGGGGATTTTTTTTAGGTACCCCAACTTATGGGGATGAGACCAGCTTACACAAATAAGAAGAGTGGCACCCTGGATTCTCAACAGATTTAGAGCTGTCTCTTTCCTTTCTCGTATAACTATTTTCTATTTTTGCTTTTGTGGGTTCGACCAGTAAGGACCTTCCAATCGTGTTGAGGATTCGCTTTTATTTTTGGTTTGAATTATTTGTCATACTTTCTTATTAATATTTTAAGTATGAAATTATCCTTAACATTACATGGAGTTTGCAAAGGGGATGTTTGTTTAGAGGAACTCTCTTTGGGTTCGGAATTCTCAATATATAAAAATTCCAAAAGGGGTTAAAAAGAATTCTACATTGCAAATGTCACTTTTTTGACGTGTAGAATTTTTAGAATTATGATTTTAAAAACCACTACCATGTACTTGGACTTCTTATGAATTTGACTAGGCACAACATATTTGAGGAACCCAATAAAAAATCATGCAAACAAATAGGCCTTAATTGCGAATCTTACATAATTATCATGCAAAGTGGCAAAATTAGAGCCTTTCCCTTCCTTTTCTTTTCTTTTTTATTTTCTTTTCGTAGGGGTTATATATTTCATGTTTTAAATCTCTTTTACATTTCATCTTAAACAAAATTGCTTTTAACTTCTAGCCCACATTGATGCATGACAGTTAAAAAACTCATGATATTGAAAAAGTTTTGATCTGCAATATGCGAATATGCTAATATCAACTTAATCAAACTTTGTTGTGACAAAAATGCAGACTTAACTAATAATTAGGGTCTTTTTGTTTGCTTTATAATACATAAGAATTAAATACATATAATTCATACTATACATGGTTAAAAATAAAGTTGAAATGTAAAACTTAAAAATAAGCATAAAATAATTTTACATTTTTGGAAGAGAATCAAACTTTTTTTTTAGAGAAAGAGAATAAAAAAAAAAAAGATGATGGGACATTAACTAAGTAGGGTGATACCAATCCAATGTCCAAGGACCATGTGAAGGTAAGCCCTAAGAACAAAACTTTAAAAAAGAAAGAGCACGGATTAGGTTTAAAACATCTCTTAAGTACTAGATGAATGGCAGTGATTAACCTGAGGGGTATTTACCATGTAAAGTAGTTTTCTTTCAACCATTCGAGGAATCTTTTGTGTGCGCTTCTTCTCCACTCCCACCCCGGTCGTTGACTAGATTTGGAGAAAAACCGTTTCTGAAGTTCCTCTTTCCCTCACCGAACTGCAGTTTTTTTTTTCAACCCTCCTCTTTACTCCCCCACTCAAAACCTGCACAGGTCTTGGGTTTGGGTCAGAATCTATCTTAAGATATTCATTTCAATCTCAGCTTCTGCATTACAATTCAAGGATCTGAAAGAAATCCAATTTTTCCCATCCAACAATTTCTGGGGTTCCAAAAACTAGTTCCAATTGCCTAAGATTTCAGTGCTAGGATTCTGCGCCAGTAAATCAACACCCCCCAACAACACCCAAATCTGAAATCTTTTTCAGGTGTTTGAATTTCTATTAGACTGCTCCACCCAACAGAGATTGATCCTAGATCCTGAATTTCATTGACTTTCAGGATCCAACCAAAAGGGTTAGTTTCTAATAATCTGAACCCATGAAATTTAGGATCTGGAATTGTAGCCAAGGCCCAATCTTCATCTTTACTGTCAAAGTTAGGATTTTTGGGATCCTGAATTTTCATTATTATCATTTGGTTTTCATTTTTTATGCTTTGCATTCATAAAGTTTATCAGTGCTTATATTGGAAGGTGTTTTGTTGAGAAGTTTAATCCAATTCAAGTTTAAGGAACTGTTCATTTGAAAAAAATTTTGGTGGATTTACTTGTATTGATTTTCCAGGGTTAAGAGTGTAAAGTTGCTTACTGCAATTAATGAAAAAGATGGGGAGTGATGGGAGTGGACCAGGACATTTGCAAGAATTCTCTCTTACTTCATATGAAACTGCAATGGAAGCGCTTTCCTCTCTCATTACTCGTCGGAGGCGTGGAAATGGTTCAGATAGGGGCGAAAAATTCCATTTAATGTCCAAGTATATGAAGGTAAAAGCAATCATGTTTATACTGGAATGAGAACAGCCACTCTGCTTCTTATTAATTAATTTATTTAGTTTGATTGTTGATAGAAGCTTTATGTAGATAGAAAATGAAAAAAAAAAAAAAAACCAAATGGATAGAGTCAATATGGATGATTTTAAACCGAATGAAAGAATAAGTAAAAAAGAAAACCCATCACTATGCTTATTTTGTCACATGCTTTGCACCTCATTTTTTCCCTCATTTGCTTTCAAAACTTTATTTACAAAAGGCAATTATAGATTCAGGAGAGATCGATAAATGAAGTTGTGGTAATACTTGAGAATTCACACTAGAATAGTTTTTAACTTTCTATAACTTTGCTAGAAAAAAGAATGTGGTATAATTCAGATGAACATAAAAAATCTCAAACTTGAAATGAGTGTTTTTTTTTTTAAAAAAAAAAAACTATAAAGAAATGATGGTTTTTTCAACTTTGACAGGGTTTGTTTTGAACAGTAAGGTATCTAGAGAGTACAACTGACAAACCACAACAAACATAAAAGGGTAGATTGATACTTGCTTTGCAGATTAGAGATTAAAAAAATATATGCTGAAATGAAGCAAACTGAGCAAGTACATAATTTAAATCTTAGATATAAAATGATGTTGTAACAGTTTTATCAAACTTGAGTGCTGATGACCACTTGTAAGTGGCACGAATTGGGAAAGCTGTGAAGTGCAGCTTTCAGTCAAATAATTTTATCAGTTTTTAAAGTTTATGGTATCACCTATTCCTTTTTCTTAATATCTATTACTTCTCAGTACATTTAAACTCATGTAAGGTAGTCCTATTGTGCATCTTTGTTGCCAATCATGCCTCATCTTTTAACTGCTACAATTGTACTGAATGTTTTTTTTTTTTTTTTTTTGGGGTACTGTTTTTTACTATTTTACTGTATACTTGAGCATCAGGTACTTTATTATGATCTTTGCTATGGAGAAAAGCTTGAAATGCATTCCTTTTAATCTGAATGCGGTGATCCTGTATCTTGTGCTCTTTTACTTTTGTAAGGCTGATGCCAACAATTTTTATTTCCACAGATATTAGATCTGGAGGAGCATACATCCAGACTTAAAATTGTCCACATTGCTGGAACCAAAGGGAAGGTATTTTATAGAATTTGGTCTTGTTTGTTATAATTTCATGTTTCATTGATTTTGAGAAATTCTTTAATTGACCAATTTTTTTTATTTTTTTTACCTTTTTTCTTTTCTTTTCTTTTCTCTGAGTGTTAACCACAGATTTTTTTTGAAGATTGGTAAACTCTGTAACTTTTACAAGTATGATACATGAGCAGTAGCCCAAAGAGATCTTGGACAAGTGTGTCCATACAA
Organism: Persea americana; assembly: GCA_029852735.1. NCBI lineage: Eukaryota > Viridiplantae > Streptophyta > Magnoliopsida > Laurales > Lauraceae > Persea > Persea americana. Next base: position 93,566,131 of record CM056810.1, read on the forward strand.
AATCATATAACGCTAAATATGGATGGAATTGCATACTTCCTGAATGAGCCCTCCCTACACCTGCTCCAGCTAACATATCGCTTCTTGGATGGACTCTAAGAATGCTAGTATTTTTTAGTCTTGCTCTCACGAAGTAAAATCTTCATGCTTATTTGCTTTTCATTCTGCCTGCATGAGAGCAGTGACTAAATCCCCCCTTAAGCACAATTAGGACTGAAGAGTGCCCCTGGAAATATTTTAGCGCCTCTAATGACAGTCAAATTCTTGTTCTATTCAACTCGCACTTCCTCAAACCTAGAGCTATCAATGGGTCCAGCCTTAGTCGTTTCAAGCCCAGATTTTGCACTGGTTGGATAGGGACTGACTGGCTGGGCATATTCAAATATTCATTTATCTTATGCCTGGATCCAGCTGATTGAGGGCCCTACATGGACCTGAGAAAGCTAGTGTCACATTTTTTTTTCATCGTGCCCCACTTCTTGGATGGGTCTGATTCCCAAATGTACTCCCATCTGTATTAAGTTTCAACCAACCTGGAGGTGATGGCTGCCATTTCTTGGTTCTCTTTCCATTCAAAGCTTTACCATTAATGCTTCCCTCCCATTCTTCTCGGGCTTGAAGAGATACCTACAAATTCCGTTACTTTCAACCCCTATTAAAGAGCCACCATGATGGCAGGGTGATTTAAACTACTCTCTCCTGGCTGCTGGGCCAATTTATCAAAAAAAAGAAAAAAAAAAAAAGAACAATGATCCAGTTCTTTCCATCACATTTCTCAATGTAAATTCCTTTTCTTCATTTTTTATTTTTTTTATTCAAATTTCTCTCTTCAAAAACCCCATGGGAAATTGCACAAGAAATTTCCATCTCAGAAGGAAGGGCTACTCAATCCCATGCTGATGCTATGCTGGCATCCCTACCTTGTTTAGAGCTTATACATGTCTCATGTCTGTTGACCTGGCAAGAGCTGCTTTTCAGTTGATACAGGTTGTTCCATTCTTCATATTATTATTAACCAATAACCATCATTTGTCCCAACATGCCTTCTCATTTGTTTGGTTATCAACTTGGTTTCTGGAATTGCCTCAGTTGTAGCTGCTATTTATTTCATTTGCATAGTTGCTTTCACATATATCTTTTTATAATAATTGTTGTCCATCTTTGGGTAGGTTTTGGCTCATTATTTTATTTAGATGAACGCGTCTTAATTTAACATGTTGAAAAAACATGCTCTTGTTCTTAAAGAAATCATATTGCAGGGTTCGACATGTGCATTTTCTGAGGCTATTTTACGGGAATGTGGCTTTCGAACTGGACTTTTCACTTCTCCACACCTAATTGATGTAAGGGAAAGATATCGTATTGATGGGTCAGTATTCAAAAGCTTAGTATTTAATGCCAAACATGAATGCCCTACTTAGATGTTACATGAATCTGTCCTCTCTAATTGACATACTGGGCCAACCCACCCAAATGTACTCAATAGAAATACAAAAAGAATTAAGAAACTGTTGTGATAGAAATATATGATAAAATTTGATGTTTTATCAGCTTCGTTCAGTTTTCTCTTTCCCCCTCCGAATTTATACCAGTATCATTGAACAGATGCTCCTTTCCACCAACGAATTAAAGGGACTGTTAGTGACTGTGATTACCTTTGCTGGATCATTATTCAAAGTTTTCAACAACTGGTTGATTGAGATCCAAAGTGATTCAACCCACCCTGGGTTAGATCGACTCGATATGTTGCTTATGTCAGATGAGCACAATTTACTAGATTCTCAAAGTTCGATTAGTTATGATTGTCCTTCAGAGGTTAAGTGGAAGGGAGCTTTAGTAGTGGTGTAAAATGAGTTTCATCCTGTTTTCTGGGATCAGGTTAGTGTTTTGTTTTGAGGGTCCTGGTTGATGACTGGATTTGGTCTGTGTGTGTTCTGGGCTGGGATATTCTGGCAATATGATGGTGAAAGAGAACAAGATAGAGAGAATTCATTCATCCATTGGAGGACTCTCTTTCTCTCTCTATCTCTCTGTAACACGCATACACAATCTATTGAAGGACTCTTGGGGAAATTAAGTTGTGGTTAGGAAAAGTCAAGCCCAGTTCCACTGGCCATCATTCCTATAAATGATTCAGTCAAGTGTTTAGGATTCTCCAATTAGAGTATTTCTTTGATACAGTACATCGCTGCTAAGGCCTGTGTGATGACAGTTCTGATTCATTCTCGTAATGCACAGATATGAATGAAGAAAAATGTTAAAGTTTACGAACGCCATAATTCTATAGACTTAAACAAAGATAATCAGCAGGAAGTTGTGACTGAAGCATCAAATTTATTTGTTTATTTGTTTTTTAGAATGGAATTTGTAATTTGTTATATTTTCTTTTCGCGAAAACTTATCAATTAGTTGATTATCTATATTATTTGATTTGATTTTGTTTTGTATGTATATATGTGTTTTTGTGCATTGGCTTATTGTCTTTGTTAAAAACAGAAACAGAAAATGTTGGTGTGTTCTGTTTTCTCAAGACCTGTAGTCTTGTTTGGCGTAGGTTCGATATATCTGAGGACAAATTTCTTTCATACTTTTGGGATTGCTGGAATCAAATAAAGGTATTTCTCTGTACTTCTCTTTTTCAATTGTCACTATTCAAAAATCAAATAAATGACATCATTTTTGCTTAAAGCTTACTCAATTTTTAAGATATTCTGATAGACTGGTCCGAATCCCATGAAGTACAAACATATATATACACACACACACACACACACACACATACATACAGATATAAATATATATATTTTCTTGTAAGAATCTTTTCCCACTTTTCTTTTTGAGAGTATTGGTGAGAATGAAGTATGTATTTTGTCGTATTTTGGATGCTATTGAATAAGAGAAACCATGCACATAGTGCATTTACTTTTATCATTTGATGAATTTTACCATTAAATTAAAATTTTCTTTCATATCTACTATCTTGTATTGTTCTTGGAAGGAAAAATTACTTAGCAAGGAAATTCTTGTTGGCAGGAAAAAGTTGCAGAGGATTTGCCTATGCCAGCATTGTTTCAGTTCCTCACTTTATTGGCATTTAAGATATTTATTTTTGAAAAGGTTGGCCACTTAACTTTCATAGTTCTTTACTGTTCAATTTTCAATTAAGATGGGTGTACAGTTTGTTGCTAATTGGTGAACATTTTTTTCCAATATTCCAAAAAAGAAGCTTTTTCTCCCCTGTGAGCTAGCACTTTTTTTATATGTTTATGAAGCAGTTTTGATCTGCTAATAACAAATACTATAGATACTTTCTATATTGGATTCGGCTTTTCATATGACTTACATTTTCTTTCCATCTCAAAATTACAAAAAGAAGAAAAGAAAAGGCTATTGATATTCACAATTGCATACCAATTTTATTGCATACTCATCTTCTGTGTGAAAATGTTTTTTGGTTGTTCATTTGAAAAAAAACATTTATATATATACATACAATTTTTTTTTGTCGTGTTTTTTTCTCTTTTTTGGTTACCCTAGCCCATGGGGCTGTGACCCAAGAAAGCCCACACAAGTAGGAAGAGGAAGCCCACACTGTGGGAAGGAGAGCTGACACAAGTGGGAAGACAAGGACACAAAGTGGGAAAGATAGCCCACACAAGTGGAAAGAGTGGCATACCCAGGGATTGTTCCTTGGGCAGCCCACATGCGAGGTTGCCAACCAACTGAGCAACCCCTTGTTGTCATTTTGTCGTTGTGTTAACTCCTAACTTTTCTTCATTATAATATTGGCATGCTCTTCTTTTTTCTCCCCATTGTTCGAGAAGGTAACAGATTTCTATCAAACAGCCAGAAAAATGCAGCCTTGCTGAAGAATCAATGGGAAAGAACAAAGAAACCCACAGACATTACACTAATTAGACACAAAGAAAGGAGGCCTCAAATGTCAAAACTCCTTTTGCTGGGGACTGTTCTTCAGAATTTGCCAGTCGAAGAACATGATTTAACTTATATCAACCAAACACAACAAGTCGACAGATTTCGTCTGTCCAGTCGCAGCTTCCCATGGAAGGTCTAGCTTATGTCGACCAAATACAACAAGATGACGGATTTCGTATGTCCAGTCGCAGCTTCCCATGGAGGGCCCAAATAAACAAAGGCCCATTGAATAAACAGAGGCCCATTGAATAGCACAAAGCAAATACTCTTGAATTTCTGCTGACATGGCACTTGTACTAACAAGCTCCTAGAAATTATAAAAAAACTGGCCTTGGTAGCAACAGTTTACTCAGATTGCTGTAGATTCTGAAAGATCCTCCTATTACACACCAGTGTTATTTCCCACATTACAGCAACAACTGTTCAATTCATGGAACCCTACAATTCCACTTGGACTAACTGTTCAATTCATGTACCCTTAACTCTACAAAGCGTTAAAATTTGTATTATTTATAAAGGCGGGTTCACATTGTAGTTGACCATATAGAAGCTTGATCTCTAATGAGCATTTAACTTTTCTCTCTATTTGTTCAGTTTTGTATCTATGTCAATACTATTAGGTTCTTTGTAGCATATAGTTTGGCTACTTGATTTTTATTAAACATACTTTCATTGTTGTGTTACATGTAACATGGTCATTCATAGAATCATATTTGTTACTATTTCAGATTCCTATGCTATAAACAAATGTCTATTTCTTGATCTACCAAAAATATTATGTCCTTACCTTTTAATATGTTTACTGTTGCTAAGAAAAAGTTTTGATCGATGATAGGTTGATGTCGCAATTATTGAAGTTGGTTTGGGGGGGACATTGGACTCGACAAATGTGGTATTTTTCCCATCTTGTTTTGTTACCCATATCAAATATGCCTAGTGTATGGTATATTTTTCCAGCTCATTTCTCTACCATACGTTTCAAACTGATTCTGAGAAAGAGCAATAAGCATTTTGTTAAAAAGCAATCTTTTGAATTGTTGTGGGAAAGTGTTGTGGATTATACCATGCATCCTGATTAATGTAACTATACTCTACATGTGGAGATTATCTTTCTTTCTTTTTCATTTTCAATTCTATCTGTAAAATACAAAGTAGCTTGAGTTTGTTGTTGTCTTGTTGTCCCTTTTTTTGTGGGGTACTGGGGTGGGAAGGGGGGATGGTGAAGAATCTCGTTAGTCTATCTTCAATTGCAATCATTGAATAAACTCATTTAGTTTTCGAATTTCAATGGGAAAATTTTACAGGTCAAAGAACCTGTTGTTTGTGGCATAACTTCGCTAGGGATGGACCATATGGAGATACTGGGTAAATCCTTTCTCTAATTGGATGCCTATTCTTGGTAGAAGTGCTTCTGTTTTGTACTTCTTTTGTTTATAAATGGACCACATGAAAATACCGGGTAAATTCTTTCTCTAATTATATGCCTATTATTGATAAAAGTGCTTCTGTTTTGTACTTCTTTTGTTAATTAATGGAATTCTCCTTGACACTCAACTATGTAGACCAAAATATTCAACCTAGACGCTCTGGTGGCTGCTTTATGTGCTTCATTTAGCATAAGATTAGTCATAGTTGTTCAAAGCTGCTTCTCTGGCCTACTTCAAGGTGGACCCACATAGGAGTTGTAAGAAACTTTCTAAGCATCCACTGTGGGTACACTGCCTTTTCCTTAAATGTTTTTTTAGAAAAGGTGAGAAGACTAAACGATAAGAAGAGACATGATAGGCATTTTACATACTGACACTAGAAGAACTTCCATTGAAAAATCATAGCAAAAGAACATACCTTACCTTCTTTTTGTACAGATTGATTAACCCAAAAGGATTATTTGGATGATGGACTTGTTTTCTCAAGATTCAGAAAAACCATGAGTGGTTTCCTCTGGTTACTTGCCTACTGAGTTTAATATTCAACTGTTATATCATATCAACCTGGTTGAATGGCAACATGTTAAATTGCCACATGTAGAAATGTCTGAAAGAAATGCACTAAACATGTGCAGACATGGCAATGGCCTTGCCTTCCCCACTTTCATCCACCTTAGTTGCACTCATAGGCTCGTAGATCAAGCTTTGACTTCGTTTCTTAACCGATCTGGCCAGGCTTGTGGTCATATCCCTGGACCAGATGGCCCTTATTCTATGTTTGCAATAGCTGAGATTATAATAGCATCAAACCTATACACTCATGGGCATGTGTGATAGTCTACATTTTATTAAAGTAGATGAAGCTTCAGCTTCATCCCAAAATCTGTCTCCATAATATTAGAAATCGATTTCCAGATTTCTGTCGGTGTCAAGCATTCCTATTTTAAATGTACTGATTTAATGTTAAACTGGATCTCGGTCCTGAAACCTTTTTCTTAGAATTTTTGATTCTATGTCCTTATGTTTCACTTACGTCTATTCATTTTGAAACATCAATGTAGGAACTGTCATAGGTGGGTTTCTTGTGCTGTGTTTTTTTTTTTCCTCTTCTACTTCCTCATTATTTTCTTGAGAACAACTTATCAGAGAATAGTACATGTGCTCTTAACTTAGATTTGTTATGGAACTAATACGCAGGAGATACCCTTGGAAAAATTGCATTGGAAAAGGCTGGGATTTTTAAGGTAAACCATTAATCTGGGATTCTGGATACCATCTAATACCAGCAATAATCTATACAATTGTACATTGTCTGTTGCTATTCTTTTCTGATGATCCCAGTCATGCAATCTTCATTTTTCAATTATTTTTCCGAAATGGGCTGATACCTTCTCTCCTCATGAAGCCTGGAGTTCCTGCTTTTACAGTGCCTCAACTTCCGGAAGCAATGGATGCTCTCAAGGAGAGGTCCTATGAATCGAAGGTACCATCATCTGGATTATATAGAAATTGAAAATTTTACTAGATTTTTTCTTCTCTTTTCTGATTTTTGTTTAGATAATCTAGCTCATTTTAGTCTGAGTGTCACCAGAACCGCTGCTGATCAATCCTGCTGTGTGTCTGTGCCTCTGTGGGTGCATGTGTGCTCATTTGCATTGCTTACACTCCAAACTTTCTGAAATAACCAAAATAAAGTTGTTTAGAAGAGGCTTGGTTATTTTGTTACTGTGTTTTGACATGACCAAGGGCTCAACTATTGCAATTTTACACCCAAATTTATGAAATAAATAAAATAAAATTATACATGTCACTATTCAGTGTGTGTGCTTGTGCGTGAGTGCGTGCGTATATTCTTGTATTTTGCTGGTTTAGTAATTCTTTTATGAACCATGTTATGTGTGTGTACACACTGAAATTTCTGAACTAACCAAAATACAGTTATTGAAAAGTGTGTCATTAATTTATTTTCCTTAACTTATGTCCCTTTTAGTAACTTCTGATGAATCTCGTTCTTGTATGGGTGCACGCATGCGTGTCTAAATTGTTTGCATTTATATATTTCAATGTCTAAATTGTTTGCAATTTTTTGCTCCGAAGTTTCTGAAACACCAAAATTAAGTAATTCAGAAGGCTGTACGTAATTTTCCCGCAATAGTGTCCCTGTTTAACATGACGGATCAATTTCCAACATATTGTCTTAGTGGTATGATAAAATTTTTGGTTTTGTAGCACTCAACCAGGAGGCATTAAATCATTAAAGTATCATATCATGTCCCTCAATGTTGTGTTAGGTCCTTACCATTTTGTCAGTATTGTTTTATTCTGCATTTTTTTTCAACATGTCTAGTAACACCATTATCTTACATCTATTACCAACTGCAGGTTCTGTTGAAAGTTGCATCACCACTTGATCCAAATAAACTACATGGATTAAAGCTTGCCTTGGCTGGTGACCACCAGTTCATAAATGCTGGCCTTGCCGTCGCACTTTGCCGATGTTGGCTTCAAAATACAGGACATGCAAAGGATTTCTTTCCAGATGTATGTTCGAATCAAATCATTCTCAGGAGATTATTATTGACTAAAATTATATCTCCATCATTAATACAGAGAATGGAGACTATACCATTGCCACTTTTTTAATACTGGAAGTAAAAACAGCTGATGAACTGGAATAGATAAAGGCATATAATCGTTATGGTTACTTTAACTGTTTAGAAAATCTGAGGTGGTCATTATATGCTAAGTAGCCCATCAAGTGAAAAATGGTGTTAACCATAAAATAAAAATTGGAATGGGGAAGGAGCTGAATGATAACAACTTTCTAAGTTTTGAGGCTGCATGATGAGCAACAATGTCTTCCATGGACATGCATCCATTTTTTTATTTATCTACATCTCTGTCCAACCATTTACCTCCTTAGAATGTTTGGAGTTGACACTGAAGTTGGAAAATGCATTGAGTCGGATACAACTTCCTTAGTTTTCCATCCCAATATTATTAGTTTAGATTCCCAATGTTAATGTAGGGTGGAAAATCAATGTACTTCATCCCATGGCACAATGGAAGGTGCTCACTATTGCAACCTTGAGGTCGTGGGCTCAAGTCAAATTACCAATCAATACATGCACATACTTTTCATCCCATGTAACATGTCTCTTGCCGAGCAAGTTTCTAATGTAGGGTTTTTTAATTTTTATTTCCTTGCTAGGTAGCCCATTTCAACTCACATGGTGAATTAAAAATGCATAACCAACCATCCGTTTTGCCAAAATTCTTGAAGTATGCAGTTTGGAGTGCATCCAAGTATGATCCAAATGGTTATTATAGCAAAATGATGAGCGAAGAGATTCAGCTTCACCACAATAAGATTCCTCCCAATGCCCACTCTCTTTTAAATTTGATGAGATTGAAGAAATAAGAAAAAAGCTTCCTTAAAATCTACTTCGTAAATAAAAACATGGAAAGGAAAGAAAAGCATTGAGAAAGGCATAATTATGTCTTTCAATGTTACACTTACACAGTTTAATATTCCTTCCATCAATCTATGAAGCTTTTGGTTACTTTAAACAGCAAATACTTGGCTATCTATGAAGCAAATATTGAGTACTTCCCATTTATATATATATATATATATATGGAAATTCTAAAAAACGACCCACTTTAAAAATGCCCCTTTTTGCGCCCCTCTTTTTTTTGGTCATAGGGCCCATATTATGTCAATCAAGTCTTTTCACATACACTACCCCCCAATGAATAGTCACAAGTCCAAGTTTGACATTCATCCAAATTTTCCTCACCGTTGGATTGAAATCATAATAAAATGACTCCTCTAAACCATTAAATTTTAGAGCCATGGATCAAAAGGTTAGGATGATCTTATGGGCTCAAGATTTTGCATGTAGGTACACCTCATATGGATCTTTTCATCCAATAAACTTCCATGATCATCTTGCATCCTAATGGGTCAAACTAGGAGGGGGTTTTTTTTAGAAAAAAATGCCTGGGCGTTGTGTAGCGCTATATATATTACTTCCATGTACTTTGGAAGTTGGTTTATCTTATGACACTTTCAGTAGCCAACTGATATCCTTATTTCTTAACTGATGAGAATTGACATTAGGGAAAAGAGGAGTTATATTTGCCCGAGGCATTTCTGAGAGGCCTTAGCACTGCAAGACTCCCTGGGAGGGCTCAAATTGTCAGTGACACTGCATTGAGATCTAATAGGTTATCAGAAGTAAATGAGAATTCTTATGGTGATCTGGTCTTTTACTTTGATGGAGCTCACAGTCCTGAAAGCATGGAGGTTTGTGCGAGATGGTTCTCTGATGCTGTAAATGTAGGAAGAAATTCTCCGAAGGGTGGAAAAACAGGAGAATATCAGAAATGCTCCTTGCAAGATGACAGAAAGACTTCTGATGGATCTAAGAAAATATCAAAACAGGTAAGGTTTGGAATTGTGAATTATACTTCAAGTGTTCTCCAAATTATTTGAGGATTATCTTTTAATGGGAAAGTTGGTGGCAACTGCTAAGGCCCGCCTCAAGCAATGGGATTATGGGACCTTTCCAATAATTGGGTGGTTCCTGAACTGTCAACCAATGTGATTTCTAACATGAAACTAGTTCATAGACCACCAAAGTGGCCATTTTTTCTTTACATGCATCCGAGTGCTTCTATTTTTGTGGTCCATTGCAATGATGTCCTGGTTTGTAATGAAATTTCTTTGCAGATCCTTTTGTTTAATTGCATGGAGGTGAGAGACCCTCAGCTTCTGCTTCCACAGCTTATCAAAACCTGTGCATCATCTGGTATGGCTTTTCCTGAACATGGAGTTTTTTTTTTTTTTTGGTGACACCCTGCCAAGGTGTTTTTTATTAATGAGTTATAATCTTTAACAATTTTCCATGCAATTATGTCAATAATGTGAGGTGCTCCAATGCTGTTCATGGTATCGAATTATCAGGTGTTTAGAGTTTCCGCTGTAGATTATGGTGCCGTTTGTCAAGTCTACTTTTTGTATATGTTTTACTCAAAATCGATTCAAATAGATGTTTGAATACTTCATACTGTTGGAAAAGGTTTTGTGGATGTCTGATTCAATCAGCTTTATGACCTTGTGTGTCTGCGCGCATGTCTAAATGAGGAATTCTACAAAATTCCCCCTTTAAAAAATGCCCCTTTTCTAACCCCTTTTTTTAGGGCATTGGGCCTACCTTCAGCCAATCTAATCCTTTCACACCCACTTCTCCACCATGAATTGGCACTAGCCCAAAATTTACACTGCTCCAATCCTTCTAGACATTATTCACTGTTGAATTTCATTATGAGAAAATTGTGTAGTCCAAAACCATTACGCTTTAAGGACTTAAAACTAAGGATTAGGATCATTTGATTGGGCTGATATCTTGTAGTCCCCTCATTCGCGTCCAAGCCTTCTCATCCCTGACCTCCCTTAGTCATTCATCAAGGTGGGCCCATGGACAGGGGCTTTCTTTTTATGCAAAAGTATGCCCAGGCGTTTCTAGCCAGCCCCTATATCTGTAATGTTCACTCAATCTGTCATATATAATTGATATACTGTATTATGTAGTACTACAGGATTTCTATACATGATAGTAAAGATGTTTATATGGAGTTATGGATTTCTGTAAGCTGTCCAGATAAGTGCATTTGCTTAAATGAGCACATGATGTCCTACAGAAAAGAAATTGAAAATCGTGATTTTGCAAAATCTAGAAGTGGAATAGTTTTTTTGTTATTAACCTTTGTATTAATACCATTGGCCTCTTAAATATTGTCCATGATATATTTATCTTTTTTGAGTGGCAAGGCTCCTTTCTTAGTCTAGCAACATATAACAATTCCCTTTATATGCAGAGTTACTTTCTTTTTTAATTGGAAAGGTTACATTCCTCAGATCTATTACAATTCCCTTTATACATGATAATCAAATTCACACAAAGATTTTGGGAAAATGGCCTCTCTCCAAGTGGATCATTGAACTGAATATAAATAAAAGTTCCTTCTGGTTCCCAAAATATCCGACCTTCTAAGTATTACCACAGTTGCAAAATTTTTTTAGCCCATTCCATTGATGCTGCCATCTGTGATATCTTTTTCTTAATTTAAGGTAATGCAGTGTTGAATTGTGTGTTTACTTGATCAGGTGTTCATTTCTCAAAAGCTCTTTTTGTCCCGAGCCTGTCAACATACCATAAGGTTGACTCTGCATCATCAACCCCCACATCTGATACTTCAAAAGACTTGTCCTGGCAGTCCACCCTCCAAAGAACTTGGGAAAAGATAATCCATGGAAAAGGTAATGTTCCATCAATTTTCAGTTAAAGACTTTGTGGAAAGCACAGTTTTTTTCCGCTATATTGGGAACTCGAACTCAGACACTCGCACACGTGCACCCATGTCCTTTTTAAAATTACAAATTACCACCTGACTTGTTTTACTTTTATATTTATATATATATATATATATAACCACCTCTTTTAATCTGACAGCTTCAATTAGCCACTTTCACTGGAAGTCAGTGGCCAATTCTTTAACTCATTGATGAAATCCAACATATTTGTCATGAAAGGATTTAAAATACCCTTAAATGTAACCTAGTTTGAATTAAACCTCGGGTGCGAACCCTGTTTAACTTGACCTGGTTTAATGCTCTTCTCATATTGACACTTGACACCCTAAGTTAAATCTATATGAGAGTAGATCTAAGGTTCATTGTTTTTATATCAAATATTTTGGATTTCATCAGCCATTGAGAATCTGCTCTCATAGTCGGTCAAGGTGGCTGAAATTTTCAGGATAATAGTGGTAGTCATTTATAAACATAAAAAAGGGGGAGGGTTATTTGGAATTTTCAAAAATATAGGTGGCTATTTGTATGCATACTTATTAATGAAATTGAAGTCACTAGTATAATGTGGAGAGATGTGCCAATTTCATCAAGGACCAGGTATTAATGAGCTTTTAGCTGATCACTGTTCTTTGCTTGCTACAAGCCTACAACAACTTAGTTTCGTATGCACCTTGTTGAGATTTCTGGTTTTGAAGGACCATGAAATCAAAACTTTGTTTGTGTGCACCTTATTGAAATTCCAGTATTGATTGCTCGTGCTGTGAGCTCTGAAAGACTGAAATCATGCTCTTACAACTGTTGTTACTGTTAGAGATGTTACTGCAATACCCCATTATATGGTTCCATATCCACTTCTGGTGAATAAGGGAGTGGATTCACTGGCAAAATGTGAAGTGATTCAAGCTTCTTTTATATTATTGATTTTTTCCTTTGCTTTAACCTTTATTTTTGGGATTTTGCATCTTCTTTAATGAATCTCTAGAACAAAAAACAGCTCTCATTGTTCATAGTATGAGGAAAGTTTTGCGTCATTTCTTGATAGTGGACAGCAAGGGATTTCTGTGGATTGATGTGTTACTGTGCAGTTTTACTTATTGAAAGAAAGTGTACACTTTACTTACAAGAGGCAGTAACTTATGTGTTTCTTTTATTAAGATATGTGATGGTATTTATTTTTTAGCTTTTGTGCAAGTTTGCTCCCACTGATGATTAGGGATCACAGTTACAATAGTTTTCATCCCCTGTTGCTCTCAAAATTACATTCTGCAGATCATATATCTAACCACTGCACATTGTTACATTCGATGGATGCTTTCAGGTGCCATACCTGAAGAGAGCTCCAAGTTGGATGCCCCAGATATCTTGCCATCTTATGAATTTCTTTATGAAGATCCTTCTCAGAAATGCAATCCCATCTGCAAGCAGTTTGCTTGTAGTGCAGTTATCCCTTCATTGCCAACAACAGTAAAATGGTTAAGGGACTGTGTTAAGGAAAACCCTTCTTTCAGAGTTCAGGTAAATCAAATTTGTATGGACTTATTTTCACAATATGTTTGTGCTGCACAAATAGTACTATAACGAAGTAAGAAAGAAGTAATGCTCGTCCACTTGTTGTCACTACTCCATCCACTTATTCCTATCTTTGTTACTCCATAAACTGACACTTCTGATTTCATTCAAGACCAATCAGTATCATGTGGTGTTCCCAACATCTGATAGCCAAGACCCACAGTTGGAACTAGAATAAATGGTGGGCCAACAGAGATTTGGATTGTAATCAGAAGTGATGTTTTAGATTGTGAGTGACAGAATATAGCATTAAAAAATGATGCACAAAAAAGGTATAGCTCAGGTAGGTGGGTTAAGGCTTCCATCTTGCCTCGTGTATTTTTTATGTTTGCCTATAAAAAAAAGGTGTTCTGCACAAAAATTTTCATTTAAAGAACTTACGTAACTGCAGGTTCTTGTGACTGGATCATTGCATCTAATTGGTGACGTATTGAAGCTTTTGAGAAGGTGATATATCTACTAGAGCCAATTCCTTTTCACTCATTTCAATCTTGCCGTTTGAATGTGGATTCTTGAAAAGAACTCATTGCAAATTTGCCTTGGCTGAAATTTGGTACATTTTTTTTAATATCATTTTCTTCAAAGCCTTGCCTTGCCCCAACCATGTTTGGGTCGGTTACATTCCATTTTTTTAAATATCAGGATTAAAAAAAATCCTTGGATGAATTTTTGTTGCATTTTATATGGATTGTATTTTCATCTAAATCTAAGAAAGGGATTTTTGTCTGGATTTTGTTAATGCTTCATTACTAAGATAATGTTCTCTTTAAGTGCTTCTTTAGGAGTATTAAACTTCCATTCATCCATATTTCAAGAAAAAAGTTATCTCTTAGTTTCTCATTCTCACCCCCATTAGAATGAATACTCTGGTCAATTCACTTTTAGGACATAGAACTGTTCAATTAGCCCGCCCTATTTCAAATGGACTGCTGAAAGCAAGACCACAGCCGCACTTTTTATGGGCAAATGTCTTGTAATTGTTTGGCTAGGAATTAACAAAAAGGTTGATTGCCATGATCAAAAGTAGCCAGCAGGAGGTGCTACCAGTCATTGTTAGATGCACACAGGACTTGTGATTGTCTGGTTAGGATTCAGCGAATGGTGTGACCGACTGCCCATCCACGCAACACCTACCAGATGAATTGTGTAGTGTGGATCTATGGTGCACAGGTACGGGATGGATATGGTAGGGACATGCCTTGGACATGCAGGGACACGGATTTTACATATAAAAAGTGAAGTATCGGATATGATACGATACGATACCTTGCCCATTTTGATGTATCCGTGCATCATAGGTGTGGATCATACGTATAGAGATTACAGAGCTTTTCCAGCATGGACAATTTCCCTTTCTAAGTACTATTATTTCCCTATGAATGTTCCAATGATGAACATGTTATAGGTCCTGAATGCATGAAAAGACCACATTTTACAGGCCCTCCACATGATCTGGCGATCTGATAATGATCAGAACCATCACTTTATGATCCCAAATTAAGTGCACGTAAAATTATTGAACTCCAAAAGAGTTTGCTTGGACCTACAATTTAGGGTTGATTGGGCTGTGCTTTCAAACTAGGCCATTCAAAATCACTTTTTTTTTTTACTTTTTATTGAGAGAGAGAGAGAGAGAGAGAGAGAGAGAGAGATTATTTTGCGAATGTTATAACATGAACGACGTGATTCCATCTATTGGGCCAAAACTAAAATGGGGTTTTCCTACAGCCCTAGAATCAAATTGATTCAACAATCCAACCGATCGTTTTTGAAGACGTAGGATTTTTGGCAGCATTGTGGGGCCCACACCTAAAATCAACAGAGATGAAAGAAAATAGGAATTTTAGTCTGACAAATTTAGCATCTGGTTACTAACTATGATCAAACAGTCAGTATATCGTATTGGCCCCCTTGATAGTCATGAGTCCTAGGGTTTGGCACTCATCTGAATGAATTGGACCACTGGATCGAGTGTGCACTCATTTTGGACGGTGCAAACTTCTTGACCATAGATCGAGTGGGGCTGGTGATGATCGGAGCCTCGTAACGTCACTGTACACAAGCCTTGTTAGAAGATCTCCCTGGTCCCATGCCCAAGTGGGGCCCTAGGTGACTTGGCTGGTACTAGTGTCACGAAGATTAACTTTGTAGTATCGTATCAAACAATCTCGATGACACCCTCACACCCAGTATACTGAAATTCCTGTTGGTCTTGCATGTAAGAACTTCCAAACTATAGTTAAGAATTTTCAATATGTAATTTCTAAATGGGTAGTGGGTACTGGCCGGGCTTTTATTGAGGCCCAATTTGGCCCATGTTACTCAAATAGAAGAGCATATAGAGAAGTAACAGAAATCATCTCATGCACGCCCTTGATTTGAACTCAATATAGATATCTAGATTGATAATCAGGACCGTTGATTTGTGGGGCCATCATGTAAATGGATCGCTGATTTGGCACTCCACATGTTACCTACCACTTTTTACAACCATATTAACCTTCCTGAATCTCATGATCACTATTTATGCTCACCTGATCTTGTGTAAGTGGAATACGAAGCGTGTATCAACAATATTTCTCTTTTTTTAGACCTGCATGTTGCTGCGTGTCTATTTCCATAATATGTACCATTGCATTGTAGGAAAAATAGGAATACGTTTCAACCCAAAAATTACGTATGTAATAAGATAAGCATGCCTCCCACGTCGTTTAACTTCAAAAGAGTAAGTCATGTTTGTAAGAGAACACGAGCTATACAAAGGACAACTTGACATAAGTGTGGTGTATACATAATTTACTAATAAGTTTGGATGATAGGTCACTTGACAGACAAATTTTATTTTTTGATACACGAAGTAACTTTCATGCAAGTTTAATGATAAATTAAATTAATATTTTGATTGATACATTTATTGATTGAATTGTAAACTCATATATTTAACCATTAGAATATGCGGAGTTAATTAAAAAGAAATCCATATATATATATATATTTATATATATATATAGTGCTTGAAGGGTGTTTGTCAATGTAAATCTTGTACTGCATCATAAGTTTAAATGCAAATTGATGACAAGATCTTTTCCACCGATTTGGATAGTCCACTAAGCCTATTGTTGATCATGATCATTTTTAAAGTGATTCTCGAGGTAAAGATCTAATAAGAAGGGATTTATATCATGAATGTACAATAATACAAACTAGCGATAATAATAATAGTATGTGTCTTTTTATACGTTTTAAATTTTAAATTATTAACTCGTTTTGATAATTATTACAAAAGAAGATACCTTTGCCCCATTTCCTTTTCATCAGCGTGTATCAAGTAAAAATTGCAACATTTAAATTTGAAATGTATAAAATAAATCTCATGTGTGTTTTTTCTAATGTCATGATCCACAACTTACTTGTTTTGATTATAATAAAGATAAGAAAAGTAACCTCTCAAGGTATGTGAATTATAACCATCACTACCACTGTGGATGATGGCCTGATTTTGATGGTCAGACAACTAGAAAGACTGAAAGCACAATGCTATCCTCTTTGAGATACTACTAGCAAGTGTTGATGCCACATCATGATATATGTTGATGTACTCTAGGTCTTAATCTTGTCTGGGTATCGGATTCACAATATCAAAAAAGTCGAAATGTAATGGGTTCAACAAGAAAAAATACTTTCTTATCTTCTTTCCTCAGCCTATCCCACATGGCTTTTTTTCTTAGCTTTTGTTTTTACAGTCCCACATCGCTCAGTTGCAAATGAGCCAATCACATTTATAAGAGAGCACACATGTGGCAAATAGCACGACTTAGTTTAAGTCTTACAAATTATAAAAAAATAAAAAAATACTATCTTAGTAATAGACAAATTCTTTTATAGATGGGACGCATGTATTTAATTTAAAATAATTAGAAAAGTGAATTTGATTGTTTCCTATCCCACATGGCTGCTTTCTTATCTTTGGTTTTTGAAGTCCCACATCGCTTAGTTGCAAAAGAGTCAGTTGCATTTATAAGAGAGTACAAGGATGGTAAACAATATAGCTTAACTTAAGTCGTGCACGTTAATTATAAAAGAAAAAAAATATTATCATTCTGGATGATAAACATACTTGACAGACAATTTTTTTTTATATGGGACCCATATATTTAATTTAAAATAATCAAAAAAGTTTAACTTAAAATAATCAAAAAAGTGAACTTGATTGTTTTCTAGAGCATTCTAGGATCCAAAAAGAAATGTATATGTATGGATCAACCATGTGCATACCCTCTGTTTTATGTTTTTCTTCTTCTGGTGGTTTGTTTACTCATAAAGAATTTGTAATTAAGATTTTTGAGAAATACAAAGCCAAAGCTTGTTAAAATCATCCATCATCCACAAAAATTGGGAAAAAATCTAGGTGGTCTGTCAAAGCAAACAATCAGCCAGAGTCCACACAAAGGAAAAGGCCAGGTATATAATCAGATAAGACTTGCCAACATATAAACTAGGGATCAGGTGCAACTAATAGTCGTGATTTGTTAATGTCATATGTAGGTGGTAAAAACGACACCCACTTAATTAAGAGGAAGTAGAACTTGATGATCGGGAAAGACTGAACGCCGGGGACCTGAAAGGAAAGGAAATGAGCTAGGGTTAGAGGCCGTGGCTACTGTCAGCTGAAGGCACTCCGATACCTGAGTTAGTTCTGAAAACTAAGCAGGGAAAGAGTGGAGAAGAGAAGAGAGTTGGTGCAAGAGTTTGTGTATTGTCTGTTGCGTACCTTCATGAGGCTGATCCCATGTGTATTTGTAGATGATTCCTCGTTCATTCTTTTTGTAAGTGAAGGTAGGTGGGGTAAGGTCCCATCGGGCCTTACTCTGACACCCAATGGTAGGTAAAAATGGAACATCTCATCAGAAGCTTTTATGTCCTTAGACAGCTGAAGTGATAGAATGATTAAGCTAACTTCTTATCTCCATAAATGAGCTATCCTATTTTGTCAGAGCATACACGTACTTTTCATAGGAGTGTGATGGCCCACTCCTGGACTTCAGTACCTTTACTGAGACCAGAAATGGTTTCGCTGAGTTAGTACTTTGCCAAGCTGGCACTCATGCCGAGCTGCTGAACTGATATCCACCGAACTGACACTCTCTATCGAGCTGCCGAGTTGCCGAGCTGTTGAGTTGGTACCGTTGAGTTGACGCTCTTTACTGAGTTGCCGAGCTGCAGAGTTGTGTCTATCGAGGTCAAGGTAAACAGCTAGTACTGTTACCGTGGTTCTCCTTGATCTCAGCATTATAATATTTTATCTACACATCGTATATTCACTTATAACCATTGCTGACTCTTTGAGAGAATGAACGATGTGGGATGGGCTGCGGGCGAATGACAAGAAACGAGGAACAAGTAGAAAAGAAAAAGTTTTTTCTCGCTGCGCACCGCTGCATCTTTGTAGACCCGATCATAGCCTTTGCTTCTTCTTTCCAAATCACAAGCAAGCAGTGGCGGACACATAATTTTCATTTGAGGGGCGCGGATCCAAACAACCAATTGGGTTTTGAGAACAAACCCAGGATTTTCATATGGGTCATGAGGCCTGCATATGCCTTAACACGGCCATGAACACCCCTAGCCACGATCGTCCATGAAAGATTGTACGATCCATTGTAGTGATTAGTGAAGGATATCAAGAATCTCCCCCAATCTTATACCTTAAAATTATACTTTTTTTAAAGAAAAAAGTACAACTTGCTCTTCAATAAATATCTAACACACACTAAATCAGTACATTGCACGTCTTAACTTCACCTAAATGGGCTCTACCATAAGGGACTCACTTATCCAACCTTGCTAGATTATTGTATCTATTGGGTGTCATCATGTTGGTCTATTATCATTTAAGGCATCCCTGCTATTATTGCAATATTTACATGATAGCACAGCAATTATGTTATTTAGTTAGGCCCACCTTGAGATTTGATTTGATTTGATTGTCAATCAAACGTAGTCAAACGACATTTTGAAAACTTAGAATATATTTTCTTGTAAAAGTAGATTGCATATACCTTTACAAGTGAACATTTAAGTAAATATACTTAAAAGGTTCAAACTTGTATAAAGATTTAACACAATATACTAGTAGTGGCGTGAATATCACAAATTAATTTACAAATGTTTACTCACATATTACTAAAGCACTATATAAAGATTTTTTTAAAATGTATCACTGAACTTTCGTGAGAGTTAACAGTTGATTCATACGTATGCATTCTTTTTAGATCCCAAAATGCTCTAGAAAACAATAAAATCCTTTTTAACAATAATTTTAAAATAAATATATGGGTCCCATCTAAATTTTTTTTGTCTGTCAAGTCTGTACACTTGTACTCTGTTATAAACGTGATTGATTCTTTTGCAACTAAACGATGTGGGACTTTAAAAACAAAGATAAGAAAAAAATCCATGTGGGTTAAGCTGAAGAGAGAAGAAAAGAAAGCATTTTTTTCTTGTTGAACCCATTATTTTTCGACTTTTTTGATTTTCTGAATCCGATCCCTAGACAGGATAAAGACGTAGAGTACATCAACATATATCATGATGTGGTATCAACACTTGCTAGTAGTATCTCAAAGAGGATAGCATTGTGCTTTCAGTCTTTTTAGTTGTCTGACCATCAAAATCATGTCATCATCCAAAGTTGTATTGATGGATATAATTTAAAGGGAAATGCTCATGTGAGAGACACTCTCACCAAGTTGGTGGGAGATAGTTGGGCCCCCACATAAATATCTACTCTCACCAACTAAAATGCAAGAACTCCAAATACTTATGTGAGGGCCCCCACCCATCTCTCACCAACTTGGTGAGAGTATCTCTCACAAGAGCATTTCCCTAATTTAAATACCTTGAGAGGTTGAGATTTTTTCTTTTTTATAATTATAACAATTAAGTTGTGGATCATGACATTAGAAAAAACACACATGAGATTTATTTTATACATTTCAGATTTAAATGTTGCAATTTTTACTTGATACATGCCGACGAAAGGGAAATGGGGCAAAGTTATCTTCTTTTTTAATAACTATCAAAACGAGTTAATAACTTAAGATTAGAACAAATAAAAAGATAACATACTATTATTATTAGCGTTAGTTTGCATTAGTTTTTACATTCATGATATAAGAATTTCTTCGTATCAGATCTGCACCTCAAGAACCACTTTATAAAATGATCATGATCAACAATAGGCTTAGTGGACTATCCAAATCAGTGGAAAAGATCTTGTCATTAATGAATGTTGTTTACCAAACAAGAAACCTAATAGATGGAAAAATAGGTCAGGGGCTCAGGGCCACCAAAAACCGTTGGTTCCGAAGTAGCCGCTATATGTAACGCTCCCGCCCTTTTGGAATAGTGCTTAAACTGTCCCCCTAACTAACTTAACTGTTCCTTGCAAAGAAAAAACTAACTTAACTGTTCTATCCTTCCATCCAGCCCTTTCCAACGTTTCTGTTCCTCTCTGTCCATTTTCTATCTTGAGATTTATCCCAAACCGAAATTCGGTAGATATCTAATGAAAAAACGAAAGCCCAGCAAAGAAATCTGGTTATCGTTTTTGTTCCTAGAGAACCCACATTTCCATTCACTTCCAGAGAATATGATCTGCAGCGACTCAGAAGAGTTCGTTTCTTGCTCAGATGATAGCCCCAGGTCGGACCAATTCGTTTCTGAAGGCAATAATGATGATGCCTTCCCATACATACCAGCAAATGGGTCGCACCGGTCTTTAACAGTCCTCTCCGACCATGTGGGATCTGTCTCTTGCTTGGCTCTCTGCGGCGAATTTGTCCTAAGCGCGTCTCAGGGTGATGACATTATAGTGTGGCAGCAACCGGATCTCCGGCAATTCACAAAGTTTGGTCAGGGAGATGGCGCGGTCAAGGCCCTTGTAGCCATTGGGAACAAGGTGTTTACAGCCCACCAAGATAGCAGGATTAGAGTTTGGAAGGTGTCAAGGAGCACAGAGAATATATTTAAGCTCGTGGCAACGCTGCCGACGTCCAAGGACTATTTGTGCAGGTTCATGAAACAGAGAAATTACGTCGAAACTCGCAACCATAGGCATCTTTGGATCGAGCACGCCGACAGCATTTCGTGTTTGGCAGTCTACAATGGCATGGTCTATTCAGGGTCATGGGACAGAACCTTGAAGGTGTGGAGGATCTCGGATCTCAAGTGCTTGGAGTCGATTCGGGCCCACGACGATGCGATAAATGGCTTGGTTGCTCACAAGGGGGTGGTCTACTCTGCCTCTGCAGATGGGAAGATCAAGGCCTGGCGCAGGAGGAAGACCCTGCATTGTCTCAGGGGGGTTCTGGAGGGCCACAAGGATGTGTCATTCAATTCTGTGATTGTTTGCGAGGAGGGGAGATGGGTATATGGGGGAGGGTCAGATGGGTCTGTGATAGGGTGGGTGAGTGATTTGGGTCTTGAGAATTGGGAGCTGGTGTGTGATTTGAAGGCACATGAGATGCCTGTGCTTTGCCTGTGTTCCATGGGGGAGTTTGTATGTAGTGGTTCAGCTGATAAAAGCATTGGCATTTGGAAGAGGGAAGTTGGTGGGAGCCTCAGTCATCTAGGAGTGATAACAGGGCATGAGGGGCCAATTAAGTGCTTGCAAGCCTCATCATACAGAGTTGGAGGTGGGTTCTTGCTTTATAGTGGGGGCCTTGATAGGAGTTTGAGGGTTTGGTGGGTTTCCATGGAGGATTGTTCGAAGAGAGAAGGAGACACTCAATTACAAGGAATAGAAAAGAAATGTATCATGATGTCCTAAAGTTTTTGGTGTAGTCATGTATCATGCATTCCTCCCATTCCCAAGTGTGTAGAGGGGTAGAGATGCAAATATAGAGGTTGTTGGGTCATCTTCCTTTCCATTCTGTACAGATTCATGCATGGGATTGAACACTCCCTGCTAGTTGTTTTCTCAAACCAGACTGGCAATGTATTGCGCGGCCATACCGATCTTGGGTTCGAATTTTTAATCTTGCCCATGCCAATTTTTGAGCAATTTCTAAGCTTTTACGTGAATCCTAAGCCGCATTGGATGGATGCATATCTCATACCTTTCTCATCTTCTTCTTCCTTCCTGCTGGTCCCATTAGAAACGAAGCTCCCATCCCAGAACTGGACCACCTAGAAAGTATGTAGTGCACTCGTTTTGACCCAAAAGCTATCATTCAACGAAAGCACCCCAAAACGAAAAGGATGCTACTGTACTATCTTTCGGAAGCCTTAAATATGTTGGGGTTTTGTAGGCCGCTCTAAAGGGTCCGTTTGTGTAGAGTCACTTTCAGCGGAAATGGGAGGCCGACGTGGCGTCGGATTTTCGGACGCCTTGTCGTCATTGTTTGGTGCGGCTAAGACAACCCTTTATTTTCGGCCGTTTAGCGCTTGGTTTCGTCGCTGAAGGGGAGCTCCATTTGCCATCATGCCGCATCGGAATCTGAATCGTAGAGCCGCGGGTTTCCTTTTCTGTGGCTCTGCACAAATAGCCTCAAAATGTTTTAAGATAAAGCTTTTTTTAGCAGAAATGGAAATGCATGCACGGGGAATTTGTAAACTCCCCAGGAAAATTCATGTGTTGGAATTCAAAAAGAAGTTGGAATTCTGATAATTTTAAAGGCTGAATAAGATTTCTAAGTGGCAGGAATTTAGAAATCTAGCAAAAAAACATAGCGCTTTTACGGGGAACAACCATCAGATCATATTTTTTTAAATTTCCATCATAACAAATTATAATCAGAAATCCTTTCAAAGAAACAGGCACATTGCATTCATAGAAGTAAAGGGATTATGAAGAAGATGATCGATTCAATATAATTTTAAAACTGGCTCCAACAAAAATCAGGACATTTTTTTTTGGAAAAGTCAGCATTTGCAGAAACTAACAAAAGTACCCCTTGGGAAAACTTAAGAATTGTAGACTCTGTAGTGACAAGTGCCTGCAGCACAGTTGGAACGTGCTAGTTGTTGCAACCAATAGGCTGCAGGTTCCTTTGTGTAAGCTGTTAAAAAAAAAAACTCAACAGAGCAATAACAGTTATATATCAAAACAAAGGCTCTTGGGCTCCAAGAAAAAAATATGTAATCATAATTAGAAACAAAACCACCATTAAACCCTTCCCGTACTCATCATGGGCCCGATTTGGCATCAAATATCAATGACCCATCATGGGGCAGGTCGGGTTTAAATGGGGCCAGTGTAAGTTGGGCAGGTTCGATTGGACCAAGATCCTATGGGCCCACCTCTGACCCCATTCTTTCCATCATCCTCACTGCCTGGGTCTAACCTCTTAGATGGGTCCTGCTAAGCGCTTGTGGCTCACCCACGAAACTTTAGCTAAACTCGTCCATTTCAAGAAATAATCCAAAATGCTGTAATACGATTAGAGTTGCAAATGGATATTCATTTATCTGAATATCCCAAGTCTCTGATTGTGAATAAAGCAGGGTGTGAGTATTGCAAGTCTTCGGATTTGGATCTAGATCCTTGCATATAGGATCCAGAACAATGGTATCCAGGACCAGATATAGGTATGTTCCAACTCAAAATTTTAGATACGTGACAATTACATTTACATATTAAACCTAATATAGGTTTAAAGAGTCTATATAGCTTAACTTATATTCATATTTGAGACTCTGCTTAACTTTAATTATATGTAATGTTAGTATTATTTGTATATTTTAAAATTTTATTTTAAAGCTCTTTTATCCAATTATACTAACGTAGTATACATCGAATTTGATATATAAATCTAGAACAGAATCCCTCTATTAAAAGTTGAAGCCGAAACCAGATAAAAAGAATTAGGTTTTATGTTGAAATCAGATCCAAATTCAAATTATAAATTAGAGTCGGATCTAAATCCAGTACCATAGCTCTGTCATAGCTAGATCCGATCCGTTTTGCATCTCTATGTACAACAGTGAGATGAGTTCATACACTCTACTAAGATGGTGAGATGGTACCATGTTTTCTTTTCCTCCTTTTTTTACGACGGGGCTTTCGCACAAAACCCGAAGGCATGATTTTTATTTTTCCTCAATTCAAGCAAGATAGCAAGGATTGAAAATCCTACGAAGTAGTTGCGTGGGAACCCTACATCCACCAAGAAACACTAGACACCTATGATGCATTTGATTGATAAGAGGCATGAAAGGAAAGTTATTCTGATTTTCCATATAGTCCTTTTACCATTTGCGAGACAAATTTGTTCGCAGAAAAGGTAAAAATGTGAGCATATTTTATCTTTATCTGATATGGAGGATTTCAATCTTCTAAATTAATGGGTAGTTTCTATAATAGGGGTAGGGGACGAAGGAACCAAATCAAAATGAGTCCTAATATTAGATCCGTGAGGCCGTGGGCCCGTGACCATCTTTTTAAAGGACAGAGTTGTACGTGCATCTCCATCTCATCCCCATGTAAGTGCAACAATTCCTGGTCGTGCATTGGACAGCTTTTATAACCGATCCTTATTTTAGTGACAACCAAATCGTTGCATTCGAAGCGCCCTCTAAACAAAAATTTTCAAACCTTCTTCACGTCCTTGCATTCTCCGTAGTTAGTTTCACAAAAACACTACAGACAAATCGAACACATGACATAGAACTCTCTCTCTCTCTCTCTCAATGGCAGGTCTTTACGCTCCCTTACGACCATCTCCTCCTCCTACCTCTCGTCTTCTCTTCCTACTGACAGCTCTACCTCTCAGCCTTGCTACTTTCGCTTTCCTTCTCCAATGGCGAGGTGGTATCAACGAACTGTCATTACGTTGGCCGGGCCAGGAATTTCCAGGCGCAGAAAATGGTAATTCTATAAGCACCCACGTCCATTCCCCTAACTCCTCGTCCTCCGATTGCCTGGACATTCTGGGTCGAAGAGGGTCGCATTCGTACCCGTACTATCGCGGGTGGAAGTTTGATGTTGAATCGGATGGGCGTCCCAAGGTGAGATTTTGCAGGTTGAGGATTGGAATTGGCTGATGGGGTTGTCACGGCTTTTATGGTTATGTTGATTTTTTGGGATTTTGGGGTTAGGATTTTTTTTTTCTTTGGGTGGCGTGAGTTTTGATCTGTGTTGGACGGAAAAGGCTACGTTTTTATTTTTTGACTTTTGGTCTGGGATTAGGAATTATGATAAGATTACATTGATGAGTTTTCAAGCTTATGACTGATCATGAATTGGATTTGGTTGGTTGGCATTGCTTTTTTATTTGATTTGATATTTTCTTTTTTCCAGGCTATTTTAGGGTGTTGATAGTAATATTATCTTCAACAAATTTCCCAGTACAGGAAAAGTCTGGGTGTTTGATGCCACCCATGTCCATGGCTGAGATGGAACCCACCAAATGGTTCACCAATCCATGTCTCAAATACAAAATGCTAGCACAATTATCTCAAAGACAAAAAGCATAACAAGGATCATATGGTCACTGTTGTAGATTTGAATTCTGTTTAGAGATAATTGGCGGTGGAGATGTTATGCTTTCTCTGATTTTTTTTTAGTTTAAAATTGTTACAGTAGGAATGTGTCCCCTCGCGCTGTGTGCTGGTAGAGACACCACTCCCCATGGAGACAATAAGGGTTCGAGCAGTGCTCGAGTGCTGGCCCCAGTAAAATTGAATTCCTTTATCCAAGTGAACCGTTCACAAAAAGTGTTACATTAGGAACAATGGGAGCTGACCTGAGAAAACTTGAATTTCATGTAGTTTTCATGGTTGTTCAGTTTTCTTGCCAGGTTGGAAGTAGAATTGCCTATATATTGGAGTGAATTGGCATGTGGTGCTCTCGTTTTGTTTGGAAATGCTTGATGACCTATGAGACTTTACATTAGTCATCAGAGTTTGAGATAAATTTTCAAAAAGATTGGTGTAAAATTGAGTCAGTTGTTCAGAATTTCCTGATGATGCTTAACAACAGTGTGAGGTCCATCTTACTTAATTATTACTATTACTACTACTACTACTACTACTATTATTATTGTTAATTTACTTTTTCTGTCTGGTGGGTATTTGATTACAAATACCATAGATGATTATGATATATTTTGTGCGTCTAGAAGATTTCTGGTAGAAATGGTGGATGGCCCTTTACCTTTTTGTAGTTAGTTTGGTTCTTCTTTTTGTTTCATTCTGATCTTGTTGGCGATTTTAATGCTATCACCTTTTTTTCTTGAAGATGAAATGATGTTTTAAATTTCATTCATGTCCCTGAATCAACATTAAATTTGAATCTTAGAGTTCTGTACATCTTTTCCTCCAAAAACAGCCTCAGTTTGGCCTTCCATTTTAGCCATTTATTGCAACTGCAAATGAACTTCTCTAGAGCTATTTTTTCTTCTTCTACACATGCCAAGCTATGCACATGCCCTGACAATTGTGATGCTAATGAGCAGATCTCTATTATAACTAGCACCTCTGCCAGTTTAGAGCAGATTTTACCATGGATGTTTTACCATAAGGTCCTTGGTGTTGGTACTTTCTTTTTGTTCGTGGAGGGAAAGGCTGCAACTCCTACCATATCTGCTGTCCTGGAAGCCATTCCTGTGAGCAGTTATTTTTCTTATCTTCATAGATCTATAGAATTGTTAGTGCTTTCTTTGTTTTCCATTTTTGTGCTCCACATTTTGGTGTCTTAAATGCAATGACATTGACTCTGCATCTTTTTTTTTTGGGTAGGGGGTTAAAGTAATTCAAAGAACAGCAGAGCTAGAGGAGAAACAGGCAAAAAGGTCTGTTAAGTCTGCTGCTTGCATAGAATATATTGTTATCCTCCTGTTAAATTCTCTCATAGTCTGCAACACTCTACCTTCTGACGGGTGTTAGTTTTGAAGATGCACTTGTCCACTATGCGTAAGTTGTTATTGCCAGTGACTCAGTTGTTTAACTGCATGAATCCTTTTGCATACACAGGCTTGCTCATCATTCTTCTCTATGTTAATATAATTTTCTTACATATTATGTCACGAACCATGTGGGTCACAGCTGTGTGCTTTTCCATAATTTCCTACTGCATTCTTTCCTATCAGTAACTAAAATATAAGCTTCCATTCTGTCTGAACTAGTTCTATACTTTCATTGCTAATTTACTAGCAAACATCATGCGGTCAGATTCTTTCAGATCACAGGAAACAGTGCAAACTTACAAGTGAATGGTGGAATTATTTTAAACCTTTAGAATTGGTACACACTGATTAGGTGGTATTCTCCTCTCGATTCACCTGATTGTCTGCAACTTATTTTTCATCTTTGGTATTTTTGTGTTCCTGTGGAAATTGGCTGCACTGAGATTGCTAATGACACTAGCGTGAGCTGTATTGAGAATTGGTATCTCTATTCTGTTCTTATTCTGTCTGGTGCTTGTTTGTTTAACTAATGCTCCCCTATATGATAGGATAATTTTTTTTTTTTTTTTTTTTTGGCATAATGGATAGGATATTTTGATAATTGTAGTTTTATTGTGGACAGAAGGCCATATATAGCACAGATGGAAGGCGCTC
This sequence comes from Persea americana, assembly GCA_029852735.1. NCBI lineage: Eukaryota > Viridiplantae > Streptophyta > Magnoliopsida > Laurales > Lauraceae > Persea > Persea americana. The sequence continues at coordinate 93,594,003 of CM056810.1, forward strand.
ATTGTCACAACCATGTGGTTGTGGGTTCTATCATGTTACCTAATCAACAAAAGATGTGATTTTATTTTGATTATAAATTGAAAACATTTTACATTTGTTTGCATATTGGTCTTGTAATCTATTTAATAATTTTTTAAAAATTTGTAGTCTCTTATGTTAACTCTTTGTTTATTTTGTTTTTCAGCCGAATTTGGAATGAAACTTGGCTTGCAAGCTTCTTTTACAAGCCATGCAATTACGAACTATTTGTTAAACAGACTCTTAATATGGAAATGGCAATCATCATGGCTCGGGTATGTATGATTCTATCCTGTAATTTACGATTTCATGAAATGTCTTCATCTTTAGTTCCCACTAGTAGAGGAATTTTTTAAATGGAGTAACAAATGCAAACTGAAGATGATTTGAGATAACCACGATGAGTGAACCTCTCAAAACTCCCTCTTCAGCAGTGAAGTACGTATTCTATGTATGGGAGTACATCTTAACCCTTTATCTGGCCTTGTTAGCATAGCCTGCAGCATTTAGTGCAAGTTGTTGGTTTTGCTTGTCTTTTTCTCCGTGCAGTTCCTTCCCATCTCTTAAAATTCTCCTTTCACTAATCTTCCAGAGTCACTCTCTGAATTGTCAGGATTCTTGGAATTTTTTTTTTTTTTTTTTGTAGGATGCTGGGATGGATTGGATCATCCATCTCGATACTGATGAGCTATTGCATCCAACAGGAGCTCGGGAGTATTCGTTGAGGCAATTGTTCTCGGACGTGCCTAGTGATGTTGATATGGTTGTTTTTCCTAATTATGTAAGTGGAACACATGGTTGTTTCTTGAAGACTTCATTTTTAGCTCAATAAGTCTGTTGGCATATTCTCATGTTTCAGGAAAGTAGTGTTGAGAGAGATGATATAAAGGACCCTTTCACTGAGGTAAGTAATCTCACCTTTACAGCCATATATTTGTCAAGTAAGACTTGTGGGGAGAAATACGTGACACCCCGGTGGTAAGGGTGTTTCATCTCACACAGCCACCGAGGGATCAATCTCTAGATGAATAGGTTGTCCCACGTGTACTCTACCACTCACCCAATTTAGGAAAAAAAAGGTGAGACCGTCCCACGTGTGCTGTGAGGTTGAAGTTCATCAAGATTGAAGTGAATGCCATCTAGTGACTAATTGTTTATTTAGCTTTCTCCACTATTTTTCTTGTTCTAGCGGTTGCTCTGGTTGTTAATATAGTAAAATGTTCAAAACGAAAATTTTCTTGCACCTTTTTATCACATCATTCGCATGTCTGTGGTTCAGTCCTGCAATCATGATCCTGACCAATATGCTGAAGCTCTGAATAATTGCCTCTAATTTGTATGCAAAATTGATAGAACTTATAGTATTTTTAAAAGATTGCTCTAAATTACCTCTCATGGAAACCTTTCCCAGACAGTTTTTTCTTGAAGATCAGATGAAGTTAGTGACTTACTCTGAGGTTTTATTAGTGATGTCATGTCTGATTCTTTTGTCTCTCTCTTTTTATTTACTAATTGGATTTTGTATCAGTATCTTGAACTAAACGTCTCGCGGTCTAATTTAATTTTTTTTTTCTGATTTTTTGTAGTATTCTGTCCACATTAATTTCATTTGTGTTAATAGGTCTCAATGTTCAAGAAGAATTATGACCATCTCCCAAAGGAAACGTACTTTGGCATGTACAGAGAAGCAACACGCGGTAACCCTAATTACTTTTTGACTTATGGAAATGGAAAATCTGCTGCTCGAATTCAAGATCATCTCCGCTCTAATGGTGCACACAGATGGTACAATTATATGAAGAGTCCAAAGTGAGATATGGATTTTATGTATAGTATGATACTGTAATAGAATTACAAAATTTCATGGCTTTCAGTTGTTTCTCTATAAGAACTGCAAATCAGGAAAAAAAAAAACTTTATAAGAACTATTATTTGTGTGCACTGGAACTAATTTATGATTTCCAGATTCTAATGTGAAAAAATGATGACTGCACTATTGGCTATCTTCTGATAAAAAGAAAATCTTCCCTTGACAGTGAGATCAAACATGAAGAGGCTGCAGTTTTACACTACACATACCCCAAATTTTCAGACTTGACTTCCAGACGTAATCGATGTCGTTGCAAGCCTACGAAGGGGGATGTCAAAAGATGCATCATGTTGGAGTTTGACAGAGCTGTGAGTGTCTTTGACCACATGTTGGTCAATTTCCCCTAACATTATGATGATAACAGTAATTATTAGTAGGTGCTAGTATTATATCTGTATTCTATATGAAAAATGCTCCTGTGAGAATTGGTTCAAGAGTGGTGGATAATGGGGGTGGGGACTGTGTACATCCATGTTTCAAGCATCCATCTCATGGAGGTAATGGTCTAATGTGTAGAAACAATTATTAGGTGATCAAAAGGTGTGTCTCTCTTTTGAGTAATAATAATAATTTTGTAAGTATATCAATAATCAGACCCTTTTTTATGCAGGACAGACCCAAGGTCTGCCAACCCATTGGGCCCAAGCCCACTGAAATCCATTAAAGAGATTACAATCTCAAGATCATGCAAGCCTAGGATTCTTTCCTGTTTTTTTATTTATTTAAATAATGAGTATCTAAGTTTTAGGGATAGTAATGAGAATAATTAGAAAGCTTATCTTATGTGATTTAGAGTTTATTTTAATTAGAATTGTTTCCAAGAATAAATTAGGATATGAGTCTATATAAAGGGTTGTAATTTCTCTTATTCAGTATACATCGATTAATAAAATTCTCTCTTTGAGAATTTCTCTTGCTTGTGTCTATGTGGTGTGAGACCAAGATGATTCGATCGTATGGATCTCTATCCCTAAGCCATTGGCTTGGAGATTAGCCCGTTGGTTGCTCTCTCTTTCCCGCGCTGCATCAATTGGTATTAGAGAAAAGATCTAATCTCGGATCACCATCCTGATCGCCAATTCAAGATAACCCGTGAACCCCGATCCCCTTCGATTCATCTTCGTCCATCAACAATCCCGACCCATCTTTGCCGATCACCCAATTCATCCCTACCCAACCAAATCCATCATCCTGTCCACCAAAACCACCTTCTTCCCCATCCGAGTCTCTGTCCACCCATTCACTAAATCCCCAATTCCCCATCCACACAGTCCCTTGATGCAAGCTAGACCCAAGGTCTGCCAACCCATTGGGCCTAAGCCCACTAAAGCCCATTAAAAAGATTAAAATCTCAAGATCGTGCAAGCCAATGATTCTTTCCTGTTCTTCCATTTATTTAAGTAATGAGTATCTAAATTTTAGGGATAGTGATGAAGTTAATTAGAAAGCTCCTCTTATGTGATTTAGGGTTTATTTTAATTAGAATTGTTTCCAAGAACAATTTGGGATATGAGTCTACATAAAGGATTGTAATTTCTCTTATTCAGTATGCATTAATTAATAAAAATTTCTCTTTGAGAATTTCTCTCGGTTGTGTCTGTGGTGGGAAACTAAGACAATTCGATTGTATGGATCCCTATCCCTAAGCCATTGGCTTAGAGATTAGCCCGTTGGCTTCTCTCCCTTTCCTGCGCTGCGCCACTTTTCATTTTTACGAAATTTCAATTAAGTTTGGTCTTGTTGAATAACCACGTTGAATGCGAGTTCTTTATCCTTTTTGCTTCTTGCATTATTCCAACGCATATTCTTTTTTTCTTTTTTTAGCATTAAGATGAAGTGCAGTATTCCCAACTTCCCATGATGGTTTTTTTTTTTTTTTTTTTTTTTGGTTTTTCATCTATTTAGAATCAGGTGATTGTTTTTCTTTGATTTAGAGTTCAGAAAGTTGAATGTTTTATAAATTATCATAGTATGGTTCCAATCCATATTGAACTTTTTGTAATGTGCATATGCTGCCTACTGAATACTGGTAAACATTGAATATGCACATACTACTGAGATTTATTCTACCAATCCTGTTTTCTCCTTTAATGTGTTACTGCCGTTTTTAACTTCTGGTATTAACTAAATATTTTCCTGCAGGCATTTATAATTGCTTCAACTGCTACAGAAGAGGAAATGCTCCACTGGTAATATTTGATGCAGAGAATTATCCTCTCATTTTTCTGGCATCTGATGACTTGTGTTACAAATATTGCCAATATTTTGAAAATCCAGCAACAATTTTGGAAGAAAATGGTGGATTAAGCTCAAAATCGATGCATTTTTTAGTTTATATTTTGAATAAAATATTATAATATACTTTTATTTTTTCAATTGTAGTTAATTTTATGATGTTTTCTGGACTGTATAACTAAAAAGTTCCAAAGTGTTGATATTTTTCTTAAATTTTCCCACAACGAAAAGCTTCCAACAATGAGATTTTTGACATTAATCATAACACATTCAACGGTTTCCCATTTTCATTTGTTCTCATGAATTCTTTTTTGTTCATCTTGATATCACTAGAAAAACATTTGCAAGAGTAATCAATTATCAAGGAATCTCAGTTACAGGGCCTTGGTAGATGTATAGTTATCTTTCAGGCACAGAATCAGTGAATATTTAGTCAGTTCAGGCACAGGATACATGTGGCGTGCTCATTTTTGCGATTTAAATGCTGATTCGATGGTTCCTTTCTTGTGGACAGAGGATGCTCCAATGATCTCCTACATTGGGAGATCTTAACCTTCATCAGTGGACAACAAATATATAGTTAGGAATAGAACATAGTGGCTTGGAAGAAAATTAAAAAATGGATGAACTTCCAGTTGATCTTTTCAGGTGGATAGTATTTACAGTTTAGGCTTTCAGATTGACTTTTTGTATCACCAAACCATGGCCTCAGCATGTACCAGAACTGTGCATCTCGAAAACTTCATGTTATTGTCAGCCCTGAAATCTTCTCTTCATTTTGATCCATGTAGCATCTGTTGGATTTAGGTATGGACACAAGGTGTCACAAGGACCCTAGTGGACATGGGTGCCAATAGTTTTATACAACTTATATATAATAGTGGAAGATATTTATACCGATCAAGAAAAAGAAATAGTGAAAGATATTTATGTTGATTCCCATATCAGCTCATATAAGTCTAACGGAAAACTGAATCCAGATAAATCAAAATGCAATAGTCAATAGAAACACATAAATCGTTATCATCATCGTAACCATTAGATCCTTATAACATTTATCTCTTGTCGTCTTTGCATGCTCAACTTTCGATTCAAAGCCAAGTTCTCTATCCCCTCAATCTAACATTTTTTTCTGACATTCCAAGAATTGTTCTCCCCATTCTTCTACATAAATTACTCATAAGAAACAGAGCTCCCAGAGTGAGAATAGTCAAAATCATAATTTTCCTAATAATAATTCTTGATGAATGTTTGCCTCATTAGCACATTTGTCCTTGTTTAGATAAAGGCCCTTTGTATGCAAAATTCGATGAAATCTATATCACAAAACAAGATGATAGAACATTGAGGGGGAATGGCATTACAAGATGTCACTGTACCTTATTAAGATGTTCTATGATTGGTGCTTTTTAAAGTTGGAGCAACAGCATGGCATCAGCTGTGGCCTTCTTTATTCTTTATTCTTTTTCTTTCTTTTTCTTTTTCTTTTGACTATGTGGAGGACTTGAACTCAATCACTCTCACACAAACACCCATGTCCCTAACCAACTGACTATTTTAGTCAGCTGTTGTCTCTTCACAGAGGGGCAGAATATTCTAATCTTCATGGGTGTTATGAATCCACATCTTCTAGTATCATTCTCCACTCCAAACATGACCATGTAGTTCTTTTATGTGTTCCATATAACATGCATGGACACTTGAACTATGATACTAATATTATACCATGTGCATTTCAAAGATACATCACTAGTTTACAGGTTTTAAAGTTGACGTTGAAGTTTCAGACATGGGTGTGGAATAGGATACTTACCCTGTCTGGGGTGTCAAGGCATGCAATTTTGATAGTTTTGTGGTCTTTATGATAGTATGCGACTATGTTTGTGCGCCTTTATTCTATGAGACTGTTTACCACGTTCTCTTTCCCCTTCTACAGGTATCGTGAACACGTTGTCTGGACTGATAAAGAACTAAACATGAAACTTCTTAGAAGGGGCATTTTAACTCGTATATATGAACCAATGGTAAGTTTTTCGACTCCTTATTACTTGATAAAAATTGTTTTAACTTTCCTAACTTGTTGATATACATTGCTATGCCGTTCACTAACAGCTTGAAATTTTGGTGTTTCTGATATCTTACATGGTATCGGAGAGGATTCCGATCCTGGCGCTCTTATGTAGCCCATTTGGCAGGCCCGTCCATGAAACCTATTGGGCCTGCAAGTGAGGGGGAATGTTGGGAAGTCCTACATCGCCTAAGTCATGAGTTAGACATGGCTTCATATATGATATATCCATTTGGGCTTTCTATCTATCAGCTTAAACTTTTGAGCTAGCACATGATTTCTTATATAATATCAAAGCCAGAGGTCACGAGTCAAAACTCCTTAGAGGTATATTACCTCCGTGTGGTCTTTCTGATTATTAACATAAGTATCTGCGTTCACTATCTTCCATAGGCCATAATAGAAAGCTTGAGGGAGTCTGGAGTCTTCAGCTCAGCAATTGCATCAACTCAGCAAGCACATTCGAAGGAGAAGGTTTTGTCTCCTACTGAACAAAACCAGCAGAGCCGCAACTTTTCTGTAGCTAGAGAAAGTGGATCCCACTTTTTCCCATCCATGACTGGTAAATATCAGGCAGCTTCAAGGAAGGTGTTGGAGATGGCTGATTCTTCTCAGGCAGCGATTCCCCCATTATCTCCCCCAGGCTTGGACACTCTTGACATGGAAACATGACCATCTTCCTCTCATGGTTGCTTCCTCCGGGTCTGACTTCAGCTAAGAATCAGGAGAAACAGAGAACGCTAGATGGTGTACCTGGTGTACATTTTCAGGATTTCTCTTGGTTGAAGGAGTGAGACTGTCATGGCTGATCTACTACCCTTGTTTTGGGAGCTTCGAGAGGCATTTCAATCTTCTCAGGTTGCTTTGAATACCTTGACTTTTTTTTTATCTGTTTTTTTTTTCCTTTTTTTTTTTTGGAAAAAAAATATAGTGTATACAGATTGAACTGGTTATTTAACTTTTTTTTTCAACTACCATTCATTAGAACATACTAATCTTTGGCCCAAATTTAAACTACATCAACGTCCCCACCCTTACTTGCGGATGGTGGGTGCCACAGTATTGGTCTGCTACTTTTAGTGCTATGGCCATTTTGGTCTTCCTCTATATATAATGTAAAGGGAGATGTGGACTGTGTGGGGCGCCACATCATTATCCACATGAGTTTTCATTTTTAATAAATATGGATAAAAAAACATAGAGTGCTTTAAGGTGCCATGTCATCACATGCCACAATTTTTTCTCCAAAAAAATCCCTTTATCTATATCCTTTATCTCCTAAAGTTCTCAATCAATATCCCCTAAAATCTCTCTATTTTGTACAGTTATTTTCTCTCTCAACACCATCTATCTTCCATTTTCTTAAGATGCTCATCTTTTTATTTTAATATTTGGGGTCCGCCTTTCAACAATTCACACTAATGTGTTTGTCACATATGAACGAAAATCAAACCTGACCTTCTGATAGACCACCTCATGGACAGGCTTGTGATAAAAATATTTTGAGGTTGGAGTTTTTTTTTTGTTGAATCTTATTATATAAACATATGACCCTAGGTTTGAGCCACCATAAATTACACTTTTGTGGGCCCACATGGACTCATAATTAAGAGATATATACATTGATCCATGGTGAGTCAATTATTACTGGGATCAAATAATACTAGCATGTGGTTTTAAAGTCTAATAATTTATGGCTTTTAAAGTTAAGATGTATATGCATTTTTAAAAAAATCTAGAGCTAAAAAGCAGTTTGTTCAATTCTAAAATGGTATTGGTGCTACTTTAAATGGGTAGAAAAGAAATTTGTATGGAGGGATTGAAATGACCATTGGCCTATGTGAAAATAAAAAAATGGTGCAAAAACTTTAATGTATTTCTTATTACTAATATTATATATTAACAAAATTTGTTTTTCTATATCTTCTTTACTAATTATTGCTGTTTTTATTATTTTTATGTTGTTATTGAATAGATTTTTTAGCTTTATCTTTGTAATAGTTTATTGTTGATGTTGACCACTTGTATTTGTGATTGAAGATGTGTTGACTGTTTTTATATAAATATATATGAATATATTTTTATTTGTTTATAATTAATTTTGATGTCTCGTAAATTCAAAATGTAATATCTTACTTTTTCCCCTGGCTAAGCACAGAGTGTTGTTGCTAGTTTATATATTATAGTTGGGTAAACAAGTCTGTAGACATGATCAATAATCCTATACTCATACTTATACCTTATCAGGGCCATATCATCGGGTTGGGTATATTGGGCAAGTGGGTATTCAGAGCATTTACCCTTTGTTTGGGAAGGAAGGAAAGTGGTGGGGAGGAAAAAAAAGAGGAGAAAATGGAGGGAAAGTGGAAATTGATGGTGTTTGGGAAAGGGGAGGGAAAGTGGGGGGAGGGAAAATGGGGGTAAAATTCTCGTGAGGCCCACCTTAAAATTTTTCCCTAAAAAATGGGGGAAAAGTATGAGGGAAGGAGGGGAGAGGAGGAAATTTTACTAAAATGCCCTTATCACTTTTTCACTTTTTCACAAAGTAAGGGTAAATTGGTAATTTTTTCTATACCTCACAAACAAACAAAACCCTACTTTTTCACTTTTCTTTCCCCTACTTTTTTACTATCCAAACAAGAGAAGGTAAAATTAATTTCCCCTCCCCTCCCCTCCCCTCCCCTCCCCTCTATTTTCCTTCCCCTCAAATTTTCCCTCCCCTCCCCTCCCCCCTTCCCAAACATAGGGTTAGAGGCTTGCATTAGACCGTCTCTTCAGCTGTCAACTTCTTTGATTTCTCTACCTAAGCAGGGGATCTTTAGTTTCACTTTTCCACATCAAATGCCAACACAGTAATCCAGTAGAAAAAACTTCGCAATGGGTGGGACATCATGGTGTCAAATGTGAATTGGATCATTAAGTAAGAATTGATCTTGACTAGTTTAAGCAGTGCGCACCGTGGGACATACCATTCTTCAAGTCAACCAGCCCAATTGTCATATTTTCTCCAGTCACTTTGTAGCTAACAAATTGGATTAATCATGTGGGAAACACATGATTATCCCTGCAAAACCAAGTGATGTGTGGTCTGCTAATTCATTACTTGGGGGATGAGGTCAGACGACACCTTTTCGGTTCACAAAAGTCATATTTCAAGGGGCTACATGGAGCACATAGGATCTTTTCATCTTTAGTAAAATGATAAACAAGGAAAAAAAAAACCGTCATAGCCTTATATCAACTTGATGAATGATTTGTTGGAATTGATGCTCATGCACTTGTTGGATTAAACCTGAATCAAAAAATTGTGAAACCTCTGTTTGAGACTCGGATGTACCACTTAAGACACTCATGCAATTTCATGCTATTTTCATATAAAATTAAACTGGGAATTTGATGTAAAAGGGCTTGAAGATCAAGTGATTGAAGAAGCATTGGCATTCATAAAGACAATTGATTAAACCCATGTGTAAAGGTCCTACGCAAGCTAGGAAGCTCAAAACAGCCCACTGTCATTATGAATTAACTGTTCTAGGGGTTGTTCACTGCTGGGATTCAAGTCAATTTTCACACAGAAAAACAGAGTACCGTGCCTATTTTTTGGACTGATGATCACAATACCTAACTTGGCCCATATCCGCTTGAGTCCAGCACCTCAAGGTGCGCCCAAGAGTGTACGCCTAAGGGTAGGGCCCACCTTCCATATCGGTGGATCATGTGGGGCCCAAGATCATTCTTGTGCAGGTGTCTGGGACTCTAGGCTGCCACTTTGATCACAATGGACATATGATCCTATGTTTTGAGCCTGGTACATCCCCGCATGCAATGTGCGGTAGAGGGATTATTATAGTAGGGTCAGCTTCTATTGGAGTAAAATTTAAGGATATCCCATACAAGGCTTGTGCATTCATTTTAAATGGCTAGAAATTTCAATAGGGGAGCGGAGTTTGACTTCTTCAGCTCAGAAATTCTCCAAGAGAATGTCAGGATCCTTACTCTGTACACATTTATTGAAGATCTTCCATGCAAACAAATGACCCTCTAAGCAGAAAGGGCATATAAACAAAAGGCAATGGACTGCTAACCACAAAAGAGATACATCATTAATGAACTGTGCTATCAGTTTAGATCTGAAAAACCAACCCCCAAGATATTTTTGTTTAGTGTATATTCTACTAAGACTATGAACAAAATAAACATTGATCATAGATAATATAACAGGGATATCTTTTACAACATCTGTTATTTTTTAGGACAATGAGGCGGATCCTTGTGCCCATGCTAGAGTCAGCCTCAATCAGTAACAACCCTGATTATGAACCTTCAAGCTTTTCAATGAGATTTTTCCTGCTACATTACTATTTCGCAGCAAGATGACAATAGGTCGATCTAAGTAAAAATATCATGTTCTTTTGAATCATGTAATTATTTTATAATTCATAATTGTCACGACCCGGGCCTGAATTACGATAATCTAGGGTCGCGATTCATACTTACTCCTGTAAACTCTGAATTAACCAAAGTTAAAATAGAATCCACAAGGGATAACATTCATACATACCTGTCAATTGTACAATTTGTGTAAATATACATTGACAAAATCAATTTAAGGTTTTACATGTATACAAAATAAAGTTCTTTATACATATATCATTTCCATCATTCCTTTGCTTTTCATCAACTCTAACATACCAAATACTATGCAGATTGATGACTATTCAAGTTCTCAAAATATTACATTCCAAAAAAATGAATTTCAACTATTTCAAAAATAGTTCTCAAAAGAATTTCCAATCCACTACGCATTTGGATAACTGTTTTAAAGGTTATCCCGTCCGTTCCTTTCTATTAGTCCTTCTAGAGGAATCGGAGCGGTCTCATCTGCTGCCGCTGGACTGGCATGGGCAATCGGGCCTGTAATGCCATCAATAACACTAATAAACACGACGGTCCAACAATGTATAAACAGAATTTATGATAGCACATGTTAGTATGTATACTAAATTCATGCAATCAGTTTAGTAAACAATTCAATACTAGACAAGTCTATATAATTTTACAATGATAATGGTTGAGCACAATAAATCAATTAATAGATATGTACAAGATGGCAACTACCATAGCTTTCATTTCATTTCATTTCGTTTCATTTCATTTCATTTCATTCACCATCTTCCTTCAAATGAAGAATTCATCTTCCAAATGGAAGGCATCAATCAGTACCCATAGAAACGATCGGAATTGGTGGGACTTACCAGTGTCCAGGTAAGGGACACTAGCATCACCACGGAGCTTCGGAACGCCCCCAAATCCATCTACTGCAGCAGGAATAGTCATTTGACTCAGGGTGGAGGGGCGCACCATTCACGACCCCAGCCTCAAGAAAGGAATCATTTGTTCATTTATTAATTCATTTAGAACTTTAATACTATAGTTAGGTAGTGTCAGACTCAAGAGTCAATACATTTAGTCCACTTCTGGATTTAACTCAATTCAGTAATTCCATTCTTAGTAACGGAAATAAATAAACAGTAACATCAATCTTATGAGATTAGAACACAATGATACGTAACACAATGCAATGAGAGAGTTACTAATCACACAATTCTACTCATTTCTATTTCAGTCCCAACCAACCATTTAGGTGTAACCATTGGTTATCCAATGCAGGTGTTATTTTCGATGGACATCACATTTATATATAATGTGTACATTGGAGACCTCGTAATCATCACCTATGGAGGTTTAGTCCATAATCAATTAACTATGAGAACCATGACTTTTAATGGTCTAATCACAATTCCTCCGTTTATTGTTTTTAATTCTTAACAATCTTGAATCACCCCATAATTAGTCTTAAAACTAATTTAGGGAGTACTCATATTCATTAAAAACACTCCTAAACCAAATAAAAATCCAAAATTTCTTCACAATTAACACCCTGTCCGATCGATCGGACAGAAAACTATCCTCGGTTAAATCTCTGTCCGATCGATCAGACCTACACCGAAAATCCAGCTTCAGTGCAGAAACCGATTTCTCTCTTCCTCATTTCCCCTTCTTTCCATTCTAAACTTAATAAAACTTGGACCTCATGTCCACTCCTCATCTAACATCTCATTCATATATTAACAACTCCATTATTCCATCAATCCATTCTAAAAATCAATGGAAAATATACACAAACCCAATTTCTATGAAATCTCCATTAATATCTACAATACTAACTACATTCACAAGTAATGCTTATACTTGCCTCTATTGAAACTTCTTAGACAAAAGCCCTCTCTCTTTGGCTTGGTTTGACACAAATCTTCCCTAAGGAAAATCCCAAGTGCTTCAACAATGGAGGAAGCTTGATGGGGAAGATGAAGTCTTCTCTTCAACACTTGCAAGTCTTCCCAATCTTCACACTTGATGTAGAAAATGGAAGAGAAAGGAAGAAATAGTGCCTAGGATTTACTAAAATGGGGAATGAACTCATCTCTTAGCTTATATAAGTGGACTTTTCCACTTAAACCCTCTTCCACTTCTATTATTTACATTTTGAGTCAAACGAAGGCTCGTTTGATCAATCTTAGTTCAAATGGAATCAAGTGTAAAATGAAAGTTGACGTACTCTTTGAGATACACACGTTGATATCAAGAATTTCCACATTTGACGAAATACATGAAAACTCGTATTTACAAAAAAGTCCTTAGTTTACCTTGTTTGAGTTTAAACCCATTTTAATCAACTCAATTCTATTCAAATTCACTTCATTAAGCTCAATTCAATCATTTGAGATTAACCCATCTCATTTTGTTTACTAACCACAATTAGCACAATTAATCATGCTTAAGTAACACTAATGTGGATTAATTAGCCTTAATTACGATTAGTCCGAGTCAGGGTCTAACAATAATCCTCGTCATAACATCGCCATAGTGAAGGCAGGCCTTACTGCCAAGTTACATCGGCTAAAGGCCATTATAATCAAATGACATCTGTTACAATGGCTGCTATTTTTCTGCTTGGAACCGTTTCAGTTTACATTTCCTCATGATCTTACCATTAGATGGCATCATGGTCATTTTGAAAGCCATTTAAGCAACTCAAATACATTATCATAGCCTACTGAAACAAAGAAAAATGATGCCACTAAATGAAGGTTACATCCATTGTAAATATAGTAAGACTATAAGATCAAATATCAAAATGCTACATTCTAAAGACCGCAGCTCTCCTATAGCAAACTTCTTCCGATGTCTAATGATCAGTGCGTAGACGGCCAAGGAGGTGAGTGCTAACAAGTTGTTTAAAGATGGTGGTGTGAATACATCCATGGAAATGTGAGGTGAGTATGAGCTGCTACTTGACCATTTTGGGGGTGATGCCTCAGCCAGTGTCACTATAATGGCCAACCACATCAAACGCTAAAGCGGAAGAAACCCTTTGGAGCCGCCATTAGAACATACCAGTCTATACAGATATTATCTGGTGGGAATTATGCCTGCACAATGCCATTAAGAAGGATTGGATCATCACTATATAATGCATTTAATAATGGATCTTAAGGGCAGATTTCAATGGCCAGTGCCCAGCAAATCACAGGCATGATAAATATTTCCACAGACCATGATAAAATTTTCGGAGAGTTCGGGCAACAGCATGTTAATTACAATTTATTCTGCCCCCAAACCACGATATGGAAAGTTTCAGTACCTGCCTACAAAATAACAGCTCTCGGTGTATGGGCAAAAGAAAGATCCCACATCACCCTTTTCTAGGAACATCCAAATGTATCCTTGCAAGAAATTACTTGAACCCATATTTCAAGTGCATAATCATTGCTTCTGTATGTGAAAAAGATCTATGAAAAAAGCAACAATTTACATTATAAATATCGACCAAATTGCAGTCTGTCCCTTGATTTACTTACTTTGCTAGTGACGAGGACTCAAATAAACGAATTGCCCGCGGGAGATTGTATGTAGAGTCCTTCGCAATTGCGAGTGCTACATCCTGAGGCATTTCTATCCCTTCCTTCTCAGCAATATGCTCTAGGACACTAAAAATCTGCAGTAAAACAAATTTTAAACAGATTCACCACTGGGTTGTTATTTTAGTGTCAGTGAGAAGAATAGAATAATAAAAAAAAAAGAATAGCATCTTGGAGACAAATTTTACAACCTCCGTTATTGATTAAACAAATAAAGAGAGATGCTTTTGCTCCAAGAAAATCATAAACATTATGGGACAAAAAGAAATTCTCCGTAACTGTATTCTACTAACTCAAACCTTTCGTGACACTAGTTTAAAAACCAAAGGCACTTTGCAAGAATTCTGAGATCTGTGCACCAAGTGGAACTCTAAATACTCAAGTCCAATACAGCATTCAGAAGCTGGAATTTATAGAATTCAAAAGGCTAAAAGTTACTCTTTAGATAAGTTGATTTTCATAGTTCTAGCAATGTAATGTAGCAGTCGGAATGCCCGGGGGGACATGATTGGATACCCGCGTCCAAAATCCAAAGATTCACAATTCTTGTAAAAAACACCTCCAAACAAACAATTCTCAGAATTCCAACTTTATGAAAGTTGGACTATACTAGAGCATTTGAAATTCTACTAGGGAGACAACATTAGAAGAATTCCAAACACTCCCACACAAGAATTCTCAGAATTCTCGAAAACAAATAGCTCATTAGGGCCCGTTTGTATCTTCATAAACCAGGTGCATATAACTTCGTATTTAGAAAACCTGAGTGACACAAGAAAGTTGCAATTGTTTTGTTTTTTTGCCATAATCAATGTATGTAATCACAATTATGGGTAATTAAAGTTACATCCTACATGTAACTTGAGTGCAGGGCAACTGAGCTCGAATGATCTAAATCCAGAAAAATTCTTGTTAACTTCCTTAAATGTAGTCCTTAGACTGAGAAAGCAACCAAAGAGATAACCTCATCATTTGAAGGTGGTAGAAGCTGAATCATTGTGCAAATAGATTTGATAGATTGAAGATTGGAGAGGTCAGAGCAACAAAATAGAAACTTATGACAATTCTTGTGCTTCTCCATGATCCAGCGGATGTAGTCTTGGGTATCCATACAAAGTTCATCGGCTTGGTATAGAACAATTGCTGCAGAAGCATCCACAAGATATTACTCTATAGCTCAAATAAGACAATCGAGTTTGATAGATCAGATCAAAATGAATGCCATATACCTCAAGAATCAGTATGATTACCTTTTGTGGCCATAGTATGCGTCTCCTCCACCAAAGCAGTGATGACATGTTTCTCATACCCTTCAATTTTAGGTAAGTCAATTTCAACATGTTGCGGAGATAATGTAATATGTAGGTCAATTTTTTTCTTTTCTTCTCCCTGGAGCATGATTGTTATGAGTTCACAAAATTTTGATCAGATCAAGGAAGTATGTCAGAATGCATAATCAATTGATTACAACCATTGCCGAAAATCATTATAAATCTACATAGCAATAATAACAACCAATATAATGGTGGAAATATTTTCAGAATTTCCAATTTGATCTATAAATGTTTTTCTTTTTTCTTATTTTAGTTTTTAATGAGCATTACTCCAACCTTTCTTTACTGTCCAAAATTTGGTAATAGATTCAAACAGCAATGAACTTTTATTTGGCAATATTAGCATGGCAATCATTAAAGAAGGGAACTACATTATACATAGTACTGGATGTTCATCAAATCCAAAATGCATTAGTTACCATTCTAAAAGCTGTGAAATAAAGTACCAGGAAAAATGTTTAAGCTTGTAAGATAGGAAAACAAACTGCCATAACTATTATACAATCACCCAAGAAGTACCTTCAGTTCGAATTCCTTCCATTCCTCCCTAGTCTGAAGAAAAGAACCACATAACCACATGACATGAACTCTTAGTCCATAAGAGCAACTCTTATAAAAGGCAGATGGCATTTGCTTTAGGTTTTATTGATTGTGTTACCTTTAACGTATCAGGTCCAAAAGCTTCCCTTAGAAAAGCCGCAACCATGGTTTTCTTCCCCACTCCAGGAGGACCTTCAAATATGAAGTGACTATCAACTCCCTGAGCAACCTGAAATAGAACCATAAAAAACAAGAAGATAATGAAGTTGGTTTGTTTCTAACCGTGCAGATTCATCCACAGTATGAAATGATCCATTCCTACATCATATATACAGCCACTCACTAGCAATGATGAAGGCTAGGCTGTGCTACCACACCTTACACTAGAACATATGATAATGGAAGCAGAAGGACCAGTCCCTTGATTAGTTTAGAAGATCTAATCTTGTATATAAAATAAAGAAGATGACTCGTGTTCAAAACTAAGCTATACAATGCTATTTTTGCGTTCCCCTCCTTCTCCTTTATATTTTCAACTAAACATGACTTTTTTCACTGGAATGCCTTACAGTCATATCTGAACTAGAAACTATATGGGACTCTTATTAGAGGTAGGATATTGATCCTTATCAAGCCCTATGACTTACTAACCCAAAGACGCTTATTTGTGCATAAAGACTAACAAATAACAAAGTCACTGTTATTCAAATTTCCCCAGAACAGCATTTGTCTTCCACTAAAATAAACTCAGGTTACTCAATTGACCACCATCCTCCCTTATAAAGAAGATCAGTAGATCGCCATACTGTAAACGAAAAATAAAAATGCAAGAAGAAGGAAAATAGAGGAATTTATGGGTTTCTGCTGATTAGATTATGTCTAGGTACGACTGCACTAAATGATTGATAGACCCAAAATCAAAATGTTCAAGGTCTTTCATGCCCCTTTTACAATCCAAAGAGGAGCTTGAAGATAAACTTCTCCAAGTCCCAAGCTTTCTTGTTCTGATTCTAAAAGAAGGAAAAAACTGTATAGGATCAGAATTAATGAAATTAAAAAAAAAAATTAGAGAGAGAGAGAGAGAGAGAGAGAGAGAGAGAGAGAGAGAGTTGAAACGGAGAAAATCCTTGCTTAAATTGATCAGGAGACCCCTACTGCCGAGAATAATATGGATCCAACCCATCAGTTCAATCTTTCCATCATGCATTCATACACACTTCAAATTTCAGGTCAATCAAAGCAAGGATACATGTGAAAAATGTAGTCAATTTGTGTTAGGACTGCAATCTTCTACTAAAAAAAAAAAAACAACCTAACTAAAGCATCCATTCAACAGTCTGAATCACCAAAAATGTGGGTCTCATTGTATGCAAAAATCTTCAAATTAAAAAGTCATTATGAATCAGTGTATCAATCCCAACAAAATCATAAGCATCTAAAAACAATCAATATAAAAAAGAAAAGACTAATTGTAAATCTTGTTCATCACCTGCTGGCGCAAGCCTAGTGCTATCTCTCGATGGCAAATGAATTCCTCGATAGCCCTGGGACGGTATTTTTCTATCCAACCACTGGACTCCCTCTTCTTCATCATCATCGCGATGACACCTTTCTTCTCCCACCAATCCTGCCATAGCCGCCAAGCCGTAACCCCCTGCGAGTAGGGGTTCCCTGGATACTCATGAATCCTCCTCCCATCAGCTCCGTATGTTTGATAGAACTCCTCCAACCCATCATCCGTCATCTCCAACCGCTTCATCTGGTTCGTAGCAGACTTTGTTTTCTTCTTGAACCGAGATGATGATGAGGGATTGGAGAGGCGTGTAGAGAATATAGAAGTGCATAAGGGTTGCATAGGAGAAGGAGGGAGTGCAGGAGAGCTTGGGTCTAAGCATGGGAATGTGAGGTTCGACATTGTAGATTGGAAGAGAGAGAGAGAGAGAGAGAGAGAGAGAGTTTGGGAGTGGGGAAGGGGTAATGTAAGAGGAGGGGGTGTTTATATATTGGAGGAGGCATGTGTTTGTGATGTATTTTTTTTCTTGTTCTTGTTCTTGTGATTGGTGTGATCGAGGGAGCTGGAGCGATGGATTCGAGGGAAGAAGAGAAGAGACTGACGAGGAAGAAATTGCGGGAACAAGGAGACGATGGCTTTTGGCATGTGAGAGAGAAATTCAAATGTCCTGTGTCCGCAAGAAGGCGCCAATGCTGCCGGCTTGGGCATGCGATGCTCTTGTTTTGTTTCTCAATCTGATTTTCCAGGGGGCTGTAATACTGGCCCGGCCCATACTTGATCCGTATCTCATATGCCCATGGGTCGGACCAGCTTGCTTTGGAATGGCTTAGGCTTTGGGCTCTAGTACTTGGGTCGGGACTAGACTTGAATCTTGGGCCTGTTTTATATTTGGGTCAGGCTTGGATTAAGTGATGAAAGCCATAAATCAATATCCGAGATTATTTTGCCTTAAATCTCCTATATGTTTTTTTGCATTAAAATACATAAAAATTGGATGTGTAGGACTTAAGCCATTAAAAATGAAGGGTATGGCTTTAGAAAATGAGCGTCAAATGACTTTTCTTTTATGGATATAGAATCAAAGAAAAAGGAAAAATGATTAATTGGCCATCACCCATAATTATGCATTTTCCTTCTATCTTTGATTTTATTTCTATAGAAAGAAAAGTTATTTTGCTACTCTTTTTTTTTTTTTTTTTTTTGGTACAATTTTTTGCATGAGGGGTGAAAGAAATCAAATTCAAGCTCGAACCAAGAGAGAGGAAAATTAGGAAGTCGAGTATAAAAGCCCAAAAACACAAAAAAAAAAAAAAAAATTACTCCTCCCCTTTTTGGGTGTTTTAAGGATACCTTTTTAAAAACCTTTAGTGTCTTTTAAGGGCAGTTTTTTTTGGCATATTATGCCTTTACTTTTAACCATTTTCCTTGCGTTTTTCTTTAATTTTATCACTTAATTTTATTTAGTTTCACCCCTCATGTAAAGCAATCTTTATTTTTAATCACTTTTTGGCATAAATGATCCTATTCATTTAGACTCAACAATCTGCTCTCCAAAACCCAAATCTCCATGGAAAGAGAATGGAAAACACAGAGATAGAGAGACCAAGGGATCGAGAGAGGGGGGAGCTGGGAGACAAGGGATTGAAGGGGAGAAAGGGATTGAAAGCCCAATCCAATAGGCCCGGCCCGATTGATTATTTGGGAGATTGGGTCTCAAATGTTTGGGGCGAGCCGAGCTTGGGCCATGCACTAAAACCCGTGCCATGATATGGGCCTGTATCTAAAGTCGGGTCGTGCCAGCCATGAACACTTCTACCTAGCTATACGAGGCAGTCACGAGTCGAGTTAAAGTTGACCCAGGAAATCTGTTTAATCCAAATTAATTTTTTTGAACCCTGGTAATACTTTTGATCCCTCCTTTTCAACCTCAGTCTTTGTTTTCCATAACTTTTCTCTTTATTAAACTTCTCTCTTAAACACCTTGACACCGGCTTCTTGACATCTATCCCCTGCTGCAGTGAACAAGAATGAGGGTAGAGATAGGATTCCATTTTTATTTTTTTTTGGTAAAAGAGATAGGATTCTATTTAATGAAGAAATGAGAAGGGGGCAGAGTAGGGCCTGTCAAAGGAATTATCATAGTGGGATAGAGGGGCAAGAGGTCTTTTAGGTGGGGCAAGATAATTCGTGGGGCCTACTTACGCCCCCCCCGCCCCCCCTGATCAATCCAATTCTGTCACCCTTGAACAACTCAGAGGTTCAGATCCGATGGATTTTATACCGATTCAGTTGAGATTGAAATTATAAAAAAAAAAAAGTTGCATACTAAAATCATTAAGCTTGAGGGGTCACATCAAGCGGCTAGGATGATAGATTGACTATAAAAAAGTAATATGTGAATTGGCCTCCCCTTGGTTGAGAGCATTTACATATGTAAATAACTTATATGCGAATCATTTACACACCTTCATGTTTGGTTGAGGTCATTTATGCATCTCGTGTGAAATTTTAATATGTAAATGATGTGTAAAAAGGGGTCATTTTCGTACTCAGATTTTCACATGTGAGGGGGTAGTAGAATGAATCTCATGTGATTTGCACATGAAAGAAAAACACATCAAAAAAGGCGGACGGTGTGCACCAGTGACGTTCCGTCACTGTAGTGCAATGTTCGAAACCCAGTTTGGGCTTTTTTTCTCATTTTTTATTTGCTACAACGTACGCTTGCAACCCTACATTCCTTGCTACAACAGACGAACCGTCATCTCTCATTCATCTTCTTTGCAGTGCTCCTCAAGAACCCCCAGGCTTCCTTGCAGTGCAACGGTATTCTCTCTCTCTCTCTCTCTCTCTCTCTCTCTCTCATATATATTGGTCATCTGTTTAATGTTTGGGATTTTTTTTTTTATCAAGAAACCTCTGCAACCATCCCACCTCTCCACAGCTCCAAACCCTCTTTGTTCTCTGACCGGATCTGGCACCACTGCTGAGAAAAAATTACATCGTCTCTCCTCTTTGCAAATCCCCATTTCCTCCCTTCAAATCTCTCTCCAAGAATCCACAATCTGAAGAACAAACCAGAACCCATTTCAGATTCATAGGATTTGTTGCTAGCACAAAGTGTTTTTCCTTCTCCACTGCAAGAAATGGATGATCTATACAGTTGGCAGTTGGCACCATAAAAAACGTGTATCAGCCGTCCAATAACAGACCCCACCATCAGATGATCAAAATCTCTTGACAGTGTACGAATGTGATCTGCGTTTTTTGGTTTCTGCTTCGTTTTGAACTTCAAATGAGGAATAGGGGGTTTGTGTTTGTGAAATTTCTGGTTCTGTTTTTTTATTTTGTGTGTATCATTTGCTGTTTTCTTCCTTGCAAATGCAATGGGTGCTCTTCAACTTCTGTTCCTTGATTGTCAATACAGAAGCAACGGTTTTGGAGCAGACATTGAGCTTTGCATAACAAAGATTCCCACTTTTAATAGTCCTTTTAGAGATAACTCTATGTTTCATTTGGCCTCTTTTGTACACCAAACCATAAGCAGGAAAATGACCCACAACTTCACAGTCATTGTTAAATGAACCAGTAGTGCACATGGAGCAGGATGGCTCATCATCTCACAAACACAAGCACAAGATTTCTTTGCTTCCCATGAATCCCATCTCAACACGTTTCTTTATCTTAAAAAAGCAACATATGAAAGTGAATGGCGATGGAGATATAACAGAGCTTGGTGGGTGGTTCCCACTTTTCTCACCATATCACGAATCTTATTAGATTCATGGTTTTGTAAATTATGAGATGGAATGCATTGATCTTGAGTTGATTAATTTGAAAAAATGGTGGAAATGGTGGAATAGTTGCTGTTTTCAGACTTGGATTAGATTCCACAGCTAAAGTTGCTGCTTCAAGGCTAGGAAGCTCTGTAGCACCTGAGAAAGCAGAATATATAGTTGCAGGTGTGCTCTCAGAACTGCTTAATGTGGTTTTGATGTGGCACTTCCTACAGGCATCTCAAGTGGAGTATTACCATGAGATGGATCCAACACACTGAATCTATTTGAAATGGGTGCATCAAAAACCTGAGATATACAGGAATCATTATTGATTCCACTTGCCGAAGCCCACATCACTGGGCAATAAGTTAGAGTTCTGTGTATTAGTTCCCCTGTTTTAGAAATTCACTAGTGGAGCCTCTTTTTTTTAATCTTTGTCTTCATGTTTCTGAAGTGGTTTTTGTTGCTCAAGTTGTTTTATGCTTTATTTTACATCCACCAGGACCTCTACATGGGTTTGGTTTAGTCAATGTTTGTTGGCGTGGCATCATCAAGATTCACATGCTTTTAATTTGAAGCACTTTCTTATTTAAAACACTTTCTTATTTAATTTCCACTATTATAATTTATGACTTCACCCATCATTACATCATATATCAAAGGATTTTATGCTATTCAAAACACATTGTGTATGACTATTAATAACTTCTTGACTAAGTTTTTTATTCTATATAGAAATGGATATTGATATGATTGACGAAGACGTTCAATGCATTAATGTTGGACAATCTTCTGGAGCGAAGCGTGGTAAAAGAGATAAGAAGAATGTCACTTGGACAGAGATTGCAGATGAATTCTTGACTAATGTGCTAATAGAACAAATAACCCTTGGGAGAAAAGATGGGATTGGGTTTACTTCGGAGGGGTGGAGAGAGATTGAACGAAAGATGAAAGAGAAATTTGGCGATGCGTATGATAAAGCTAAAATTAGAAACCGCCTAAGAACAATAAAAAGTCATTATAATCATATCAAGATTCTCATGGGCTTAAGTGGCTTTGGATGGGATGACATCACAAAAAGGGTAACAGCAGAGGACCAAGTTTGGGATGACTATCTGAAGGTAAGTGAGTAATTATATATCTTGAGTTTTCTATAAACTACTAATAACTAATTAATTAATATGTTTGTCTCATTTGTGCAACTCAGGCACACCCTGATTATGAATATTATCGAGGAAGAAGTTTTCCCGACTACGAAAAGTTTGCTATTATATATGGAGACTCAATTGCAGATGGCAGAGATGTCATATTGACTAATCAGCGTCCATCGCATCCAATGGAAGCCCCTAAATCCAATCATGATAAAGATATGGCAGCGGAATCTTCTAGCTCGGAAAAAAGGGATGAGGGTATCTCCAAAGCACCTCGTACCAAGAAGCACTCAACTGCTAGTTCTAGACGCATTGTGCGAGACGAAAATAGAGCAGATGGTGACATGAAATCTGATGTTGATATTGCACGTGCAGTGAAGGACTTAACCAACACCCTCATTTTTGTTGCTGACAGGATGGCCCAATCAGGGCCAAGTCAAGCTGATGTAGTTGCTGCCATTTTGGAGTTAGATTTGGAGCAGACTTTACAAATAAGGGCGCTTAGGCTACTTAGGGATCCACAAGTGGCCGGTCAATTCCTTGCATTAGCAACTAAAGATAGGCGCCACGCATTCCTCATGGCGGAGTTAAATAGCTCTATTTAGGATAGTGGTTACTAAAACTATTTTATGAAAT
Organism: Persea americana; assembly: GCA_029852735.1. NCBI lineage: Eukaryota > Viridiplantae > Streptophyta > Magnoliopsida > Laurales > Lauraceae > Persea > Persea americana. Next base: position 93,617,129 of record CM056810.1, read on the forward strand.
GAAATTGATTATGTTTTTTTGCTCATGATACATTTGAATGTTATGTTAGTTTTATGTCATGGTACATTATTTTGTTATGTTAGTTTAATGTCATGGTACATCTTCATGTTTGATTTTTAATGTTATTTACTTATGCTAGTTTTATGTTCTAATATTTGTCAATTTAACATGTAACAGTTCAGAAGTTATGGATAAAAAGATGAAGATGATGTTTATGCAATTAGCAGTAATATCCATTATTGTAATTTTACTGTTATGGGATCAAGACCATAAACAAAAGCGGATAAGAAAGAGGAAGCGAGTACATGAATCATCTCTATCTGGCCATGAATTTGTTCAGTACATTATCAACAGTCATGGCCGAAATTCATACGATTTACTTCGTATGAGGAATGATGTCTTTCTTGAATTATGTGAGTTGTTAAAAAGAGAAGGGTTACTACGTGCAACTCGACATGTGTCTGTAGAAGAACAAGTAGCCATCTTCCTAAATACTGTAGGCCATAGTGAGCGAAATCGGGTAATGCAGATTCGATTCCAGCATTCGGGGTACACAATAAGCAAGTACTTCAATGCTGTTCTAGACGCACTGTTGTATATATGCCCTGATTATGTGAAAATTCCATGACCTGAAACCCCCACTCCATCTCAAATTTCTACGAATCCAGTGTTCTACCCATTTTTCAAGGTAATTCAATAAACTTTTACTATAAATATTTTTGAGTTATTCTTTATGACAAGATTTTTAACTTATCATTAATGGTGTAGGATTGTATTTGTGCCATTGATGGCACTTATATAACAGCTTGGGTACCAATTAAAGATCATCAGCGGTATCGATGTAGAAAAGGTTTCATTGCGCAGAATGTGATGGCCATTGTAGGTTTTGACATGCTTTTTCAATTTGTATGCGCCGGCTTCGAAGGATCGGCCAATGATCAAAAAGTTCTAACTGATGTTCTACAAAATAGGGGGGTTCATAATCTTCAGATTCCAGATGGTAATAAGAAATTTTGAAATGCCAATATTAAATTATTTATATTTTATAGACCTATTTAACATATTACATATGTTTGATACTTGTCATATTATCTTTATAGGAAAATATTATCTCGTAGATGCTGGATATGGTAACAGGAGAGGTTTCATTGGACCATATCGTGGAACTCGCTATCATCTAAAGGAGTACGGATCCCAAGCGTTGGCTCCAAGGACGCCTAGTGAGTTGTTTAATCTTCGGCATGCGAAGTTGAGGAATGTTATTGAAAGAACATTTGGCTTATGGAAGGAAAGGTTTCCAATTTTGACACATATGCCTCGAAATTATCCTATTAAGACACAAGTGAAAATTGTAAATGCATGCGCCGTATTACACAACTTTATCATGTCGAGAAATCCCAGTACGGATATATTATATGATCGTCATCGACGGGAAACAATAAGCATTGATGTTGACGATAACGATGATCGTGAAGGCGAAACAAATGAAGAGTCTGATAGCCAGTATGCATATCGTTTACGAGATATGATAGCATTAGACATGTGGAATGCTAATGATAATAGAAGAGCTCGATGAATTAATATGTAGAGATTTGTCCCTATTTTTTTGCAGGAAAATATATTCATTTTTTGGGAATTTATATTTTGTAAAGAGACAATAGTATATCTTGGGTGGACCATAGGTTGTGTTTAAAATGAGCTACTTTTATTTATTTGTAGTTGATTTACATTGTCTTATATTTTGCGTAGCTCCTAGTTGATTATGATAGACCTATATATTTAATTTAAAAATAATAAATCACTTCTATTTAAACTTTCAACAATCTATTGGTTCCCATAGTGGGCAAAACAATCTATATAGGGTACCAAATGCTATAGGCATTTTTTGTTGTTTTAACTTTTAAATATAAAGATAAGAAAATTTTCATGCATTTACATATGTGTTTGAAACAAACGTGGTATAATGAACCACATGAGTAAATCATGTGAAAATGATGCTATTTGCCAAACATCGTAAACAGAAACGCATGTGGAAAGCTTACATACTCACCATTTACATATTTAACATTTACATATGTAATTTGCATTTACGCATCTCATGCGTAAATGCCAAACAACCCCTTGAACAACTCAGAGGTTCAGATCCGATGGATTTTATACCGATTCAGTTGAGATTGAAATTATAAAAAAAAAAAAGTTGCATACTAAAATCATTAAGCTTGAGGGGTCACATCAAGCGGCTAGGATGATAGATTGACTATAAAAAAGTAATATGTGAATTGGCCTCCCCTTGGGTTTTTAGATCCTCCACATCATCCATCATTGGTGGGGTGAGCCCCACATGATCAATCTGAGTGCTTCATCCTAACTCCCTCCCCCCTTGTCAGAGATCCCATGGGTTTTACACGAATCCAGATGAATTGGACCATTGGATCGGACTAAAAATAAAATTGTGCTTTTCAACACCATTAAATTGGAGGGCCACACATTAAGAGGTTACAATGTTGGGATCGGCTTAAATCTTACATGCGGAGTGGACCCCGCTAGATCTTGTGATCCCTTAGGCCATGAATGGAGGGGTGTGTGTTTATATGAAAATTCAAAAAAACGCCAAACTCTAAAAACGCCCATTTTTCCGCCCACCCCCCACACTGGATTAAAATCATCATAAAATGATGTCTCTAAACCATTAAATTTTAGGGCTATTGATTAAAAAGTCAGAATGGTCTTATAAACTCAAGATTTTGCATATAGGTAAGCCTTACATTGATGTTTCCATCCACCGAACTTTCATGATTATCATGCATCACAGTGGGCTTAACTATAAGGGGCGTTTTCTCCTTAAAAACCTTTCAAGAGAGCTCTTGCACAAATAACATAGATGGGCACCCCAATGCATTCTTAGAGCCGGCCACAATCCGTAAGGAGCCTGAGTATGAACCTTCAGCCTTAAATAGACTCTCCCAACTAAATAACCGTCGATCAAAGTAAAGAAGCCCATTTCTTTAGAATCATGCTATGATTGCCTTAATTCATAATCATTGTCTTAACATATCAATAACGAAGGCAGGCCTTACTCCAAGTTAACAACAGTTAGAGGCCATAATGATCTTGGTGATTTTTGAGAACCAGTTGAACAATTCAACTACGTTACAATAACCTTCTTTTGAAATTAAAGAAAAATGATTAATTCACTAAATGAAAGGTACATCCATTGCAGTTGTCTATAATGATACAGCTGCCACCGACTGCATAATGCAGTTAGCAGAACCTTGAAGATCAAATATATCATGAGTTTAAAGATCAAAAGATCAAAACGCTGCATTCTAAATATTGAAGCTCCTCCATAGCAAAACTTCTGATGTTTATGATCAGTGTGCAGGCGGGCAAGGAGGTGAGTGCTAGAAGGTTTTTGGAACGAATACAAGCACAAAAATGAAGAGATTTGAGTACAAGCTGCTGTTTCATCATTATTAGAGGTTAATAGTTTTGTCTCAGCTAATGTCACTACAAAGGACAGCAAAATGAAAGGCGCACAAGAAACACGTTCGGAGCGCTAGCAGCCTTTGGAGCTTTAGACCAAACCAGTCGATACAGAAGTCTGCAGGTGGGAGTCATGCCTGCACAATGCCAGTAAAAAAGATTGGGGCATCACTTCTCAGAATACGACGCGTCTCAAAATTTGAGCCAGTGGCTTAAACCACCTCAGATCATGTTGAGATTTGTACAGCCACAGCTTGGCCGTTTCTAATTATGATAGGTCTATAACATCAGCCAGATGTTTCTACCAATTTTTTTTTATGATAGGCCTATAAATACCCCGTTTTGGGGTATGTTTGAAGGGCCGCTTGTTTTTTTTTTTTGTGTCGACTTTTGGCTACTTACATGGAGTGATAATATAGAACTTGAAGATTTAGGTAGCGTTTAGTTCGCTGGAATTGTTTTAAGGATAAATGAAATGGAGAGTAGAATAAGTCTAAAATGGAATGATGCATGAATAGTCATTTCCATTCCAGCGTTTGGTACGCTGAGGAATTAACCCAGTAAAAGAATTCTGGATTCTTGTTCTTGCGTTTGATACGCTGGAATGATGTCAGGAATGAAAAAAAAAAAATACATAAAATTGACTAAAACACCCTTGGTACCACCAGTCTCCAATGCTGAACACTTGTGTAAAACATAAAAAATACAAACCATTACAATTACACTGATCACAGTCAATGAATGCAAGAAAAAAAAAACCCAAAAGCATTAATTCAACAAGAAAAACAGCACCATGAATTCCAATACACTGCTTGCTCACCTGGTACTACTTTAGGTCGATCCTCCTTATCTCTGGGATAAGAATATTTCTGCTCCTTATGCCAGCCAAAATGCTGCCTTTTGGACACATATGCAGCCCCATCTAGAAAATTTATGTAGCAGCCCACCACATCCCCCTCTAAGTACCCCACTTCCCAATTCCACTTCCTCAAATCTCTCTCACCTTCAGCTTTGGTCTTCTTCTTTGGCTTCTTCAATGCCCGCACCGCTAGGGCACCGGGTGGGGGTTCTGAGGCGGTGGTGGCGGGGGAGTGGGAGGTGAAGGAGGAGAGGGACCTCTACTTCTTTCTGGGAGGGGCGGCAACATCGTCATCTATCTCGTCGGATGAGAGTTGGGTGGCGAGATTTGGGGGTTTCTGAGATTTGGGTTTGTCTTCTTCTTCTTCGCATGTGTCGTCTGCTTCGTCTTCTTCGTCTTCGTTGTTTCCATTTTCTTTAGCTTCTTCGAATTCTTCCTGTTGGGGGCCGTTTTCGCTGTTGTGGGTCGGAATTGGATGGGGTTTTTGGTGTGGGTTGGATTGAGAGTCTTTGGTTTCGCTGGAGTCGTCTTCTTAGCCTCTATAGGTGGCTCTGAGGCTTTCCATTAGGAGTGGAGGGAAAATCTCTACTTCTTCAGTTGTTTAGATGCTTGAGAAAAGGAAAATTCAACGAGGGATAGTAATTTGGTGACGGGGCTGTGAGATGGGTTGGTAATAGAGAGACAGGTCCAGGGGCATTTTTGTCTCAAAGATAAAACATGAAAGAATAGAATGACCATTCCTTCCCCTCCCCAGTGGAATGACTATTCCCTTACATAAAGGAATGGTGATTCCGGAGTTAATGGTCATTCCACCACTTTTTTGTGAACCAAACGCAGGAATGATCATCCGTTGGAATGACCATTCCATTCTGACTTTTATTACAGCGTACCAAACAGTACCTTAGAGATTGAACATTAGCGCCAACACCACTCAACTAAGAGTGTGTAAATTATCCAGCCCTGTGAATGGACTGGCGTGTGGTCCCCTAAGCTCACTCCTGTTTTTATCATATTTGATAATATGTAAGAATTAGGTCGTTTGAATGTTCAACTCTCATTAGTATGTCTGATCATACATGTAACCACTCTACATGATTAGAATTTATCTCCAGAATTTCCTACATGTTTTGATTTCCAAGTCCAGCTTATATGTCGCCCATTATCATATGTAATATTCTCTTTTTTAGGCTGTTACAACATCCCATGCCTATGCAAGTTCGTGTAAGAGCTCCACGTAAATAGGTGAGGTCAAGCATCCAAAGATCAGGCCGACGATCAAGTTCAACAAATTGCATAAGAAGAACCACTATATTTATCTTAGTACAAAGCACATTTGCCAAGAAGCCCAACTACTTAAAAAAATGCCATAAAACCATATAAGAAATGACAAAAAAAGTCACGTTGTTTTGCAAATTATAAGAACAAATTATAAGCCACTGTTTTTTATAAATTTCTTGATAACCGTGATAGATCAACCGTTCAAATTTGATGCAATATTAATTCTTACACTCATACAGCTATCAAACGGTTTGGATGGTGGTTTGGTGGTCCCACAATCAAGGAAAAAAATAAAACAAAAACTAAACTGTTTTAGTATTCCTGCTTCTGATTGTGCGATATCCTATATCCCCAACAAACAGCTTCGTAGTAAATATATAATTTTTGATTTTTCTAGGGCGATTGCGAATTTTAACACATTTCATACGTTAATTGTCCCTTTATCTGAGTACAGAGCACGTTTGCCCATAAGCCCAACTACTTAGAACAGACGAGTGGGACTGCACCCATTTCCATGGTTCCATCCTTTGGTCAAGCCTCAAAAGGCTTTTGGCCGTTCTCATTCTCTTGCACACACACGCGTGCAGCACACGCGCCAATCTCCCCCATTATAAAGTTCGCGCCCCGACCTTTCTCCTTTCCCACATTTTGGCGGGGTACGCTCGACGATGCCACTAATCTTCGCCTCGGTCTTCCCAACGTACGAACCCTAAACTTCTTCCATCCCTCATCTTCTGCAAAAACCCTAGACCTTAGAACCCTCACCCTTTGCTTCTTCTAGGGTTTTCTAAAAAAGACTTCCTTTTTCTTATGCATCACAGAAAGATTGTAATGTCCAAGCTTTATCATCCATACTTGCATATTTTCGTCTTGTTTTTTCCTTGATTTCTCTAGTTCAATTTCTTATATTTCCATTGAAATGCAGAGTGTTTTTCTTTTTTGCGTGATTTGGCCCATATAAGTGGGATCTATCTATGATGCAGCCTTCTTCTGATGGTTCCCACCATGGATAGGGACATTTTGATCAATGGAAGCTGTTGCTTCATGCAATCTGTGCTAGCTAGTCTTTTGATCTGCGAATAAATAGTTGAGAATCAAGTTTTAGGCTGGTATAGTGTGATGGGGTGCGTTTTTGAGCCACACCCATCGAATGCGCATGATGATTAGTTTGGACCAATGAAAGAGTTGGCTACACCAGTGTGATCATTGATCTGAGTGGAAATGCCATGTGGGGCATTGCTGAAAACCTGTTTAGGTGGAATACCCAGAAGAGATTTCAATTGGAGTTCATTGATAGTTACTGACCAGAGGTTAGATGACATTGATAAATTGCCAAATTACTGTACGTGTCCCTAGATTTGCGCCTATCAAATTGAGTAATTCTGGTCCCTTCTGGAGATAGGTTGTGAACCTCCAAATGGGACTGAATTGGGTCCTATTCTTCCCATTAATGGAAAATTTTCTGTCGAATTTGGCTTCTGGCTTTTATTTTTACTTCACTTTAACCACCCATTTGATGGGCGCCAATTAGATAGATAGGATCTTCTGTCTTACTATGAATGCTTGGTTTTCTCTAATAGTTGAAAAGAGTAAGAAATGAAATATGGGATGGAACGGAAACAATTCCTTGTTGGGCCATGGATGTTTCAGGAGAGGCAGCATAATACCATACTAGTTTGAATTGCAGTTTTTGGGAAGGACAATAACTAAGCTGAGTTTTAGTTACGATTATTTCGAGTTTCATTGAAGTATCATATTTCTTTACTGTTGTTAAGTATTGTTACAAGCTAGCGTGGGTTCTTCACCTGAAATATGTCTATATCATACAAAACATTCCCACTGTTGTTGCAAACACATTTTCATTCAAAGGGGTATCAACATTGGGAAGGGTTTCATGTTAATTAAGCTTCTCCCGCATCCGGAATGGCTCCTTTGATTTGGTTGGTTTGTATATAGTTACATGAATTCTATTGTACACTGGTAGCATAGATATGCTAGTTTGAATATTTTGCTCCCACTTGTTTTAGGTATTTGATGATCAGTTAAATCATCAGAGATCTGACATTTCAACAAAAAAATAAAATAAAAGAAAATCAGCTTATGTTGGAGGACATTCTCTTTGGTACTCGTTTTTCTCGGAGATCTTATTCTAAAGTATGATGCCTTTTAGTATTGCAGTGCCTCTGAGGAAATTAACAATTGTGGCCTTGGGCATTTTGAGGGCAAGAGGCCTGGGATCCGAACGACTTGTCTCTAATTTATCCATGTCAGCGTCTTCTACCCCCAAACCAATGAAAGATAAAAAGGATTGTGGATCAGTAAATCGAGTCAAAGCTTATGGGGAGAGAATCATCAAGGTGTGAGATGCTTCTATATTGTGAATCATATTTAAGTCTTTCTTGATTGGTGTTTGCCTCTGACAATGGCTGGTTGGCATGTAGGAGGGTGCTGTGGTAAGCCATGTTGAAATTCAGACTATTAGAGATGACCCGACTAGACTGGAAGCAATGACAGTGCAACAACTTAGAACTATGATGAGGCAAGTGCTCACAAACATTCATGTTTTTATTGCCCATATTTTCATACAAGGGCTGGGGTGCTTAAGTGTTTGAAGGACTCTTCTTTTGGTGGAAAGTTTCTGTGTTTGTTTTCTTGGCATTGTAATGATTTTAGTCTGTATTTAATATGAGTGAACTGAACCTATACTGTATAGAGCTAGAGCAATTGCATGAAGTAATGAAGATACTCAGCTAGTATAATTGACATACCAAAATTGGGCATAATACTGTAACATGAAATACTGCAAGTTACCGGTTATTTAATTTTTTTTTTAATTTTATTTTGGGGTTAGATTCAGCATGCTATAATGGCTAAAAGTTCCCTGAAATTGCTACCGAGTTGGATGTTTTGGTGGAAATGGAATTGATTGTTATCTTTTCCACAATGCATTTGGTGCTGCCAAAAAGTAGAACTGCACGAGCTGGAATGCTGCTTTTGCCTTATTGCCTCAAATCATTATCAGCACCTCTTGTCTATACTAATTGGAGGCAGATATGTTCTGCAAAGCATTTTCATAATTGACTAATTTCTAACTAATGTCATGTGAACACAGCAGAGCAGATGACAGGTTCATCTACTAAATGAGTAACTTGACAACCGCTTAAAGGTTTTTTTTTTTTTTTAATTTTTAAATGGTAAAACCACTTACAGTTTGTGTTACCTTTAATTACTCCTTGAGGGTACCACGTGGCTTGATAAAAATCAGAATTGGTGTGATGAAAAATCTGTCTGATAAAATAATAAACCCATATCACTCCCATATCAGTAACTGTTTCCATGTGGTGGAATGCTTAAACCTTCTTATAAAATATCTGCAGTATATCAGTATCTGTTTCTGGTCATTATAAATTGCAAGGGTGCCTGAAATATTGGTTTCTAGAGTGTTCAAATCATGTCAGTCAATATCCAGGAGTGTAGGAATCCCCGTCAAAGGTATTAAACAGGATCTTGTAGCAGCCATGAAGCATTTCCTAGCTAACCAGGATGAAGGTATGCATCTGCAAACGTGTAAGAGAAGCTTTCTACCTAGTAGCATTGCATTTAGGCATCAGTAACCTTGGTGGTTAGTATTCTGGTTAGTGCAGGTCAGAGTTTGGCAGTGTCAGACAAAGATCCGGGTCAGAGTTCAACAGTTGGAGACGGTTCTCAATTTTTGAACACCATTTCAGAAGACTCAGCAACACAACCAAAGAGACATAAGAGAAAATCACCAGCAAGTGAGGGAGCCAAGATCAAAGTAAATTCTAGAACTGTCAGAACAAAACAAGAAGTTTCAGTTGAAACAGGTGTAGTTTGAAGTATATTTTTTTTTCCTGAGTATTTTATCATCTTATTTCCATCTTGGAAATTGAAAAACACATTATCCTTAATTTTAGTATGTTTCTACAAGTGTCTGATAGTAGAGTGTCTTTTGTTAGTCTCAAACTTCTAATTTTAGTAGTATGTTTGGATGTCTTTTGCAATGTGTAGGAGAGGTAATAATTTCCAAAGAAATCTGCATTGGAAAAAAATCTCAATTCAAATACAAAAAAAAAAAAAAAAAAAAAAAAAAAAAAAAAAGAAGAAGAGGTTTTGGTAAGACTTTGGGAATATGGATGGAAATTTGGGCTGGAAAAGGCCTTTATTAATATTATAATTATCAGAAAAGCCTAAAAAGTAATGCTCCTGTCAAACGTGGTTTCTGCTTTCTGAGTTCGTTTCTTTTTGTTTAAATGCCTCATGTTTTGTTTGAGTTTTTTACGCTTTAATATCAGCCACAATGTTAATAACAGCCAACAGGGAGCTTAAATATATGTACAAAATTCCAAATGCACCCGGCTTGATCTCATGGTTATTGTCATTGTGTTTGATGACGTCCAGGTCTCTCTCAAGCAAAGAGAAAAACTTCTCGCAGTATTGAAGATGGTGGATCTACCATTGAAGGTAGTGTAGCTGCTAATTCTAATGAACCCTGGACAATGCTTTCCCACAAGAAGCCACAACCTGGGTGGGTTCCATATAATCCTAGAATTATGAGGCCCCCACCTCCTGTTGATGGTACAAAACTTATGAAGCTAATGTCTTGGAATGTCAATGGCTTAAGAGCTTTACTGAAGCTGGAGGGTTTCTCTGCACTTGAACTTGCAAAAAGGGAGAATTTTGATGTGTTGTGTTTGCAAGAGACCAAACTTCAGGCAAGCTAAGGAGTTCTGATTTTATTTTCATGCTTACTTTCCGTATATTACAAACTGACCCTTTTGTTAGTGCCAGATAGTGCATGTCAGATCATACAAAATGCAATCATTTTGATGTCTTACTGACCTTGTTTCTAATATAGGCTATGAATTGATAATATGAGGACTCAAGCAGTGCAGAAAATGTATTGGATTTAATTTCGGTTTAATATTAATTTATTCAATTGATAATGTGCTATGCTTATTTTGGTAGTGAATTCAACTTCAAATTTTCCTTATTCATTACCTTTGCATTTTTACGCATGAAAGAATGGTTTATTTGATTCTGGAAGCTTCATTTGATGATATAAGAGTTTCAAAAACTTTTCTGCAATCTGCAAGCTGGTTCCTTTCTCTTGGATGAAGGTTATTCTCACACAAACACCGGATGGTTTCTAATATTGGAAAATTAATTGGTACTACCTTTGAAGAATGGTATGAAGGGCAACTAATTTTGGTCCAATTTTCTCGCAAACCTCAAAATGCTAGACTTTTTCCCTTTTCATCATTCATTACTGAGCATTATTTTCGAAAGAGGTTTTAGCGTCCGCACCATACATCATTTGGTACACATAAATGGGGCGTTCCCAGCACAGGCTACTCTTTGGTTTTTCCAATTAGATCCGGGTGGCGTAGTGTAGCTTTTATAAGCAGGTCCTTGGATAGCTTGACAGTAAACTCATGGCAGTGAGAAAATGAGATGCCATTTGCGTGTACCTTCAGTTCAGCAATATGACCACCGATTTTCCATCAAAAGTAATTTGTAACATCTGAATAAGTTTTTTTAGAAGTGGAACATTGATGCAGGCCAGATCCTTGGTTTGGCAGCCCATTGGGCCCAAGCCCATAAAAAGATCTTCAAACTGTGCAAGAGTTTTATTTTTAGTATTAGCTGGATTTTAGGAATAATTGGGAGATTAATTAGAAAGTTTCTCTTATTTGATTTAGTGCTTATTTTAATTAGAGTTGTTTCCAAGAATAGGTTAGAGTATGCATCTATATAAAGGATTGTAATCCCTTTTTAGGGCAATGCATTGATTAATAAAATTTCTTCCCTTTTGGGAATTTCCCTTAGTTGTGTGTCTGTAGTGTGAGACCATGACATTTTGGATCCCATGGATCCGTATCCTTAAGCCTTTTGGCTTGGAGTTTAGCTTGTTGGCTATCCGTCCTTCCTTGCGCTGCTTCAAACCTGATTAATATTACCGTTCAGGAGGATGGCAGATATCCTCTCGTATTATCTTCCATATGACAGCTATGACTGTATTTTGTGAAATTTCTTCCTGCTGTGTGGAGTGTTTCAGCAATCAAAACCATGTCTTTACAAGTGCAATTTTCTGGTTGTTGTCTATGATTCTTAATTTGTGTACAACTAGAAAATCTGAGCTAGCCAATTTGGATTCATTTGCACCTTGCTGTGGTTCATGAGCTAAATTCCTGGCCTATGTCAGACCTAATAGTGTTTAGACCTAATATCAGAGTTTTGTTTGATGTTTTTTTTTAAATGAATATCTTCTTCATGCTGTTTTGGATAATGTTTAGTTTTCTTGAGCCAATTCTTTTTTCTGGACCTTGTTGATTCATCTTCACCTTACAATGTTAGTGATGTTGATGGTGGTGTTAAATTTTACCGACTTACCATCATTATCAAATTTCACCTAGTTGCTTACCGGCTCACAGTTAGCCACTTCCTTATTGTGCAATATGGGTCTCTTTCTCAGAGTAAAACTGAAAATTTATCTCATGACTTGAACTTGAAGGAGTCATTTCTGTTTAGCAACTCAAGAAACCTTATCCTGTTAGGAACATGGTGACTTGCCTATACAAACGGTGAGGACTAGGGTGGAATTTGGAGGCATTCAAATATCAGCACTTTTTGTTGGGTGTGCATCTTATCCTTTGAGTTACTAGGAAAAGGGAAAGGTTCTGGCATTGGAATTTTGCTTCATCATCCTGATCCATCTGCTTCAAGCCCCAATTATGTAGCATGATAGAAGCCCAATGTAATTTTAAAATCTGAATCACAATGCTGCTCCTACCATCTGCAACCTGTTCTATCTTCTGATTTCAGGGGCCCTAATATCCCTAATAAGGATTGAGGAGGCTCTTATGGTTTCATATATATATATATATATATATCACATAATTCACTCAACACCTTGCAGCTCACTCCTTTATAGTGTTACAGAAATGTAAACTAGTGCTTGTTGCATAGTTGGAAGGTGCTCATTGATGCCACCACAAGGTTCTCGCTAATCTCTGGCTCTTGTAGAATGCATTGAGGACTTTAGGACCTTAATATTGCTTTGTCAAGGGTAATTTCAATACAGATTGTCACGTGCAAATATAGTATTTTTCATTTTTTTTCTATGATGTTGTTGGTCTCAATTTAAGGGAAGCAAGGAACCTGGGCAACATTTGATCTGCCCTTAAAATTTTAGTAACATTAGCCATTATTTCCTTAGTTATCTTCTTAGAGTTTTGAGTTTTACAGACATGCCAATTTTTTTCTTTTTTGTTTCTCATAAACTTCATTACATTAAACCATGATATGGATGTCCTTTTTTATTTTTTATTTTGAAGTTTTGTTGTTGAGGAATGAGGATTATTGCTTCATTTTTATATTTGTTCTGGTTCCAGCTGTTTATGATCTGCATTTCGTGATGTTCCTGGTTGCAGTTTCTGTAGTTTATTTATTTAAGCGAGGAGTTTTTGTGTAGAACTCTTTTAGATGAGCTCAGATTGATGGGACAAGGCTCCGACGATGATTTAGTAGATATATGCAGAAAGACATATTTCCCTTCCAAAAAGTTTTTTTCTTTCTTTCTTCTTCTTCTTTTTTTCTTTAATTATCGGTCTGTGCTAAATAGGGGGTGAGAATTCTTATTGTATCATTTCATTACTTTGTACATCGTCATCGTTTAATTGCTTATAAACATGTTGTATGATTCCATTTTGAGAACAGGAGAGGGATGTGAAGGACATGAAGCAGCGTCTTATAGATGGCTATGATAATAGCTTCTGGACATGCAGTGTTTCCAAGCTTGGGTATTCTGGTACTGCAATTATTTCGAGGGTATGGTTATTTCTTTTTTCTTTTTGGCATATTTCATTGCAGATGTCCAAAAGAACTTCATATTTGTTTCTGTCAGAATATCGGATTATTTTTAAGGCATTAGTTAAATCTTTGTGTACGGCTGAATCAGGAATCGTTGGAATTAGGGTAAATTACAGCCTAAGTTTGCGGCTTCAATTATGTAGTTTCGTGGCACATCTTCTTTTGTGTGTGTGGTGGTTGTTGTGGGGGGGGGGCTGGGGGGCGAGGAGAGGAGGGGGGGATGGATTTGTTTGTCGGCTAAAAACTAACATGACATGATATCTGGGTTGCAGATAAAACCACTCTCGGTCAAATATGGCCTTGGCATTTTGGATCATGACAGTGAGGGTCGGCTTGTAACTGTGGAGTTTGATACATTTTACTTACTGAGTGGATATGTTCCCAACTCTGGAGATGGCTTAAGAAGATTGGTAGAACTCTGAGCTTCTTGCTTCATTTACCTCGTTGTTTTCTAGGCTTCTTATATGGTAATATTTGGTCATATAGATTAGTGAAGTGTCAAAAACTAATATCGTTTTCTGTTGGCAATAGTCATACAGGGTTAATCAATGGGATCCATCTCTTGGCAATTACATTAAAGTAAGCAATCTCGTACTGAGAATGATTCAGACGTTCAAAATTTTCTCTTTTCTTCTTCTTTGATGTTGTAATTGATGTGAGAGAGCTTTCAGTGTAGTTATGATTCTGATGTAGTCATTTAATCAACTACATAAATGTTACTCAGGAAATGGCCTCTCTATTGACTTATGAGAAACATTGCTGCTAAAAACTAGTACTTCATGCTTGAACAACACTCATCTGTTGAAATCAATGTAGTTTTTCCTGCCCATAATTAACCTTTATCTGCAACTTTACCTAATTTAAGCAGACATGAAAGCAATTTCCTCACAAATTAAGCCGCAATCTCTCTATTTGTGCCTTTAGCTCACTTGTTGCATGGAGTCTACTCTGATTTTACCAGTCTAATGTGATTGGTTATAATTACAAATTTATGTTCTGTACTTGATAATTGATAGTGTGATGTATACACTTGCATTATAGATTATGTATTGTCAAGGAATGAATTGAAAACTCTAGTCCATGTGAGTGTCTTTGCGTTTTTCATCTAATTAAACATCGTTGTTGATGTTCAAAATTGTGCATGCTTAACATTTTTATGTCAAAATAGACTTTAGGTACAATCCTCAACATGCAGTGGTGTAGACTATTTGATGTTATTCAAAAATTCAGAGTCCAGACAATATGGATATGATTTATAAATAATGGATTCAAACAGCAAGTTGAATTTCAAAATTGAGCAAACAAAAGTAGTAAGTTGACCCATAGTGAATGGATGGAATCCGAATAACTTGGTTATCTGACTAAGCATTAGACTAAAAACAAGAGCCTGTATCACAGTTAGGTGGTAAATTTTTCAACCACATGTCTGCAGTCTCGAGTCTTCTTAACCTATAAAAAGGGGTATAAAATTGCAAATAATGGTCTGAACTGGAAGTATGGCCAACATCATTTGTTTTCTATGGTTTATCTTCTGGAAGTGTTACTCGACAAAGATTTTACTTTGTTATTTCCTGGATCTGTATTTGTTTTCTTGCTTTTTGAGCAATTTTACAGTCTTCTAAAATTCTGGGACATCTCTTTTTGCTAATATACTTAATTAAATGACTGGCCCATGTGGTTGAAATCACTATTCCAGGGGATGCTAGACCTATGAATTTTTGCAAAATTGTTGGAAGCTTTGTCCTCTGATAGGTTTTTCAAAGGATGTTGATTGTTTTTCATTAGTTTTGCAGGATCTAGAAAAGTCAAAACCTGTCATTTTGACTGGTGATTTGAACTGTGCTCATCAAGAGATAGACATTTTCAATCCTGCTGTAAGTGATATAAATATTTAATCCAGCTGTAAGTGATTGAAGTTTTAGTCTCAATGTCTTTTCTTTATTACTGTGCAATAAAGTTGTATGCATTGTGAAAGATACACTGGAATCTGCAAGAGCTATTCCATACCAGGTGACTATCATAAGCAGTGATGCCCCAGATCTATTACTTATGGCACCTCTTAGGGGCAAGGATATGACTTCCCATTAATAAAATTTTCTGTCATTGGTATGGATATGGGTAGCCTATTTGTGCCATCCTATTTTCATGTGGCTTTATGATTTTCATTCAGAAGTTTTTTTTTTTGCTCGGTCGTTAATGGACAATGGGACCCTAGGAATGGGTAACTGGAAAGTAGACCTAGGTTATTCTTTCTTTTTTTGACAGAGTGCAAATTGCCACCTGCTTTCCCTCGGCGTCCAACCTGTGCACCAACCTTCCCCCACACACCCCACTACACACACACAAAAAAAAAAAAAAAAAAAAAAATCCCGGGACTTCCATTTGGAACATTTTACCTGGCTCATTGTGTATTTGTTTTTTTAATACACGATCTATTTTCTGTTCAGCTTTTTACCTTTATGTACTCAACTAATTCTTAATATTTATTAAAGACTCTACAATGCCCTTTATGCACTCAACTATTTCTTAATATTTATTAGCGACTTTACAATGAACTTTATGCACTCAACTAATTGTTAGGAGTTTGATTATGACCAACCTAATGCGACAATTGCTCATGTACTTTCCAAAAATGGAAAAAAGAGCATAAATTCATTAGAAGATACCTACAATAATAAAAAAATTTAGGCCGCATGTGGGAGAAAATTTCCTCCATTCTTTTTTTTTTTCCTCTTATATTAATACTAATATCTACTCAGCCACTAGCCTCCAAACTTTACTATCAGGGCCATCAGCCACAGACCTTCTAATATGCTGAAATGAAGGAAAGTCATCTTATTGGCTAAGTTCTGTAAATAATAAGTTGCACTCCCCGAATATCATTCTACTTGATATGTCTACCTTGTTCAGATTGTCATAGAGAGTCTCGACCATAGCAGCAATGGATGTGAAAATTATCTCATGTTGCAACATTTGTTTGGGTATCTGCACATGCATGAAATGGGTATTGAGAAACAGGGATTTGTGGGGCAATGATTTTCATGGGAATAATCACATCTCAGCTTCTGTAAGCATTGAAAATGTTGACTCTCAGTTCCATCTAATTGAGGATCGTATGGCTTTATCACTTTGTAAGACACTTGACATTCTAGATAATAGATGCAATGGCATTTATTGATTGAAGAAGAAAGCAGAGAATGGGTGAGCAGGCTTGAATGAGTTGGTTGGCCAGTGATGATGATCTTCCTCTTTTATATTCAATATTTTCCAAAAATACATAATCCTAGATATTATACGGAATAAGCAATTAGCTTTAATCCAGGATAATCACAATACTAACAGATAATCTCATGGTACGGTGCTCCGAGCGACTATATATCTCTCAACACTACTCCAACCTCCTTCTCAAGTTGGAGCATGGATGTCATAGATGCCCAATTTGTCAATTGTACGTTTGAGACAATATTTCTTGAGCATTGATCAGAAAGTCACAAATTGATCATCAGAGTGAACATAAGTCAGAGCATTCTGTTTAGAGGAAACTTTCTCCCTTACAAAATTATAGTCCACCTTGATATGCTTGGTTTGTTAATGGTAGATGTGATTAGAGGCTATATGGGGAGCAGCTTGATTATTACATCAGAGACACATAGGTAAAGGAAAAGAAAAAAAACCCATTTCTTGTAAAAGGGATTCAACCAAGTCAGTTCATTTATAGGATGACCTTAGCTTTGAACTCAGCTTCAGCATTAGATCGATGGTCTGTTTCTTACCTCTCCATGTTACCAAGTTCCCCCAATATGCATACAATACCCACTTGTAGAGCAATGATCTGTTGGATTGCGAGCCTAATCTGCATTAGACTTTCCAGAGATATCACAATACCCATGCCTTTTACATTGAAGCTTTCTTTAGTGTGCAGATGTCAAATATAAAAAGATTTGATAGGCTGCCTCTATATGGTGAGGGCACGATCTATGCATGTATTGACTGATAGTGTTAACCGTATAGGCAATGCCTGGATGAGTGATAGTCAGGTAGATAAACTTCCCAACTAATCATTGAAATAACCTTAGTTTGATATGAGCTCGATCTGGACTCTAGATTCTAGAGTCTATGGAGTTGATGAATTTTTTTTGAGAGATGTTTAGGTGGTCGAGGCCCAAGCACTTTTTTAAAGAAGGTCTGACATACTTCCTTTGTGAAATGCAAATCTCAAGCTTTAACTGAGCAACCTCAATTCCTAGAAAATATTTCAAGTAGCCCAGATACTTACTGCCAAATACATTGGCGAGGTGATCTTTAAGTTACTGAAGTTCAAGCATTGTATCTCTTGTTAACACTATATCATCCAAATGGACAACAAGAATAATGGTTGATATAGGTTTCTTTGTTTTTTTAATTTTTTGAATAAAAACCAAATGATCTGAGTAAGAGCTCTACTAGACTGTTGAAATCAGGCTCGTGGAGACTGTTTACAGCCTTAGATGTCTTTTTGTTAGCGGCATAAATATAGATTTCTTTCTCAAGATCACCATGAAGGAATGTATTCTTCACATCTAGTTGGAGTAATGGCCATGATTTATTTGCTGCAACCGACAAAAGTACCTTAACAGAGTTCAACTTAGCTACTGAGGCAAATGTTTCTCGAACTTGAGAGAGATATAGTTGTTTGAAGCACCATATCATGAGATTGTTTGTTAGCATTGTGGTTAGCCTTGATTAAAGCTATTTGCTTATTCTATGTAATCTGTAAGATCATTTATATTTAGAAAGTAATCACTGGACAACCCACTCATTCAAGTCTTCTAACATTTTCTCTTCTTCTTCCATCATGATACCAGAGCAGCTATGCATCTTGCAACAGTTAAATTTATTGATTGGAAGGTCCTTGCTACATCATCACTGCCCATACTACTTGCTCGAATGAATGAAGTACTCTTCTAAATAACCATTTAAAAAAGGAAGCATTCTCTTAGAAATGGCCATCTTATTTCTTTTTCCCTAAATTAAAAAAACTAATGCTGCTGTTCGGCAAAAGCCTGAATTACTAGGGTTCAGATTCTCCCAAACTGAGTTATGTCTGAAACAAAAACTAAATTGACTCGGTTTCTGCAAGTTGTCCTTATCAAAGATGATCTAAAAGTGGACTCGGTTATGAACTATCACAAAAACCCTTTTAGATTTTGTGATAGTTCATAGAATGCGGAATCTTTGGCATGTATTCGTGGTAACGTATATATATATATATATATATATATATATTGTTGTCCATGTTACCAAATGCCGCCTTAATTAAATTTATGATTTACTACACCATGATGTTTTCTAACTATAATCTCAAATACTTCAGGGAAACCGCAGAAGTGCTGGTTTCACAGATGAAGAAAGACAGTCATTTGAGGAGAATTTTTTGTCAAGGGGTTTTGTGGACACCTTCAGGAAACAACATCCTGGTGTAATTGGCTATACTTACTGGGGTTTTAGGCATGGTGGCCGAGCCACCAACAAAGGTATACATCCTACATCCTTAGATTTCATTTGTAAAATTGTATTGAGCGAGTCATCGGAGTCGGCTTTTTCTACACAACTCATTTAATGAAGGATATTAGTTCTGATGATTTTTCATTTTAACCCATGTCATTATAAATTCTATTTATAAAGACCATCCACCTGCAAGATTTTTATACTGCCATCTTTCTTTCACAATGTTGGGGATGTTAGACCATGCATCTACAGATTCACCCTCTCATTGGCCATGTGACAGGATGGCGGCTCGACTACTTCCTTGTGTCAGAATCCTTGGCAGATAAAGTTCATGACTCCTACATTCTCCCTGATGTCATTGGTAGCGACCATTGCCCTATAGGCCTTATTTTGAAGATATAAGTTTATGTGCATGGCCATTATGAGGTATGTGTGTATTACATTAATATTATATCTAGAAACTTAATTTTTAATAGAAAGAAACCTGTCAACCTAGATGGACTCTATCCACAGACAACATGAAGTCAGGTTCTATCTTTTGGGGTCAAGACTCATTAGTTCATCCAATCTGGCTAGAGAAATGACGGGTGAGAGTATTTCTCATGACATAGGGCACCACCTTTGGTGCATATTAGGTAAGAAGGTTGTAACCAAATTATTTTCCTAAATATGCCATGAAAAGGTGGGTTTTACAACAAAGCCTAATCCAACCAAAAGTTGGTCTGATGAAAACCAGAACAAACCTTTCCGCCCCATGTCTGTTGTCATGCTTTGTTTGTAGAATTGCCTCATCTTTTTATTATTTTTTTGAATGGTAATTGCCTCTCCTTTTTGGATTTGCCTTGTTTCCCTCCTCTCCTGACGAAGTTGAACTATACTTCAGTTGTGAGAAGTACGTGGTCTTGAATCTTAGTCTGGGCACAAAGGCACAGCGAAATGAAAAAAAAAAAAAAAAATCTGTTTGCTTGGTAAGTGACAGCGGATAAGTACCAATAAGAAGGAAAAGAAAAGAGAAATAGTTGATGGGTTATAAAAAAAAAATAGTCGATGGTCAAAGGAAACGATGTTGTGATTTCCATTTACTGCCATTGTCATCATTATGGTCTTATCCCATCTATCTAGGCGATTGACACCCCCACTGGCTGTCTAAATCTTAGGTTTCCTCGATCAAAATAGCACAGAATGATTGGAAGATTATGGGCTGAAATTTGAAAGTCATCAGGGCAAAAGATTTTGAAGGGGCTTAGCTTAGGCCTCCATATGTTCTTTGGTTTTCCTTGGATAATCTTTTCCATACAAATGGTGTTATGGTAGTAGAGGAATAACCAAATAACCCACCTCAAAGGGAGTGTTTGTGTGCAATTGGTGTTTTTCAAGGATGTGGATAGTAGGGTTTACATGTGCCTCTAGGGATTAGTTCTTGGCTGTCCAGAATTAAGCGTCCTTTGGGTTCGGGGCCACAAAGGTTCCTGAGCTGGGCTGGGAGGGAGATACCCTGAGTTAGCCAAAAAAAAAAAAAAAGAGGGGCTGCATGATCTTGGAGAATGAATAGAAGCTTGGTTGATTTTAGACTATTAACAGTTTTTCTAAGTCATTTTCAGGAATGGTCCAGCTGATGTAGAGCAAGGAATGGTCCAACCTGTGGGGTCTACTTGGAAGCATGGCTCTCATGCATTAAGTTTGAATGGTCTTCCTGCAGCCTACCTGCATCCAAAAGATGGGGGCCACCAATCAAGGGAGGTATTATTTTGAGGGAATCGAAGTTGTGCAAATGCTAACAATTAGATGCCACATTTTGATGTGATGAGGAATTTGGATGCAAGTTCAGTTTGGTGGTGTGTGGGTGTGTGAATTCTGAGGTAAGGAAACCATTTGATTATGGTCCAGAGTTTTAACTATTTTAGGACCCAGTTAGGGTTCAAGTAACACTGAGATCCAATTGTCCCATTACATTTTATTTTCTGTAAGTGTTTAAAGTACTTCATCCACTGGATCTCCCTCTTGCCAAATGCCTGTAGGCATTCAATCATGCGTTATCTATCCTGTTGTGGCTGTCTTGCCATAAGAAAACCTTTTTTTTTTTTTTTTTTTTTTTTTTTCTATTTTTACTATTTTATGGGATTTACTTTTCATTTCATATTTTTCATTCCACATTTTATTTTTAAACGCAACCTGTGGTTGTGGTAATTTAATTTACAATTCAAATTTTATCAACGAAATTTTTTTTTATGCCTGTTATCATTTCTTGCAATTTGCAATGTATTTTTTAAATTTACAATTAAGTTTTTATCGTGGTTTACTTTTTATTTCATTTATTAACAATATATTTTACGGCGCTTTATATTTTGTTTTACATTTTATTTTCAAAGCCGACTTGTATTTAAGGCAATTTATTTCTTATTGTTTTATCAGTGGGATTCTTTATGGAGACTTAGTTTTCATTTCACAATTTATTTCCAAAGTTAACATGTAAAGTCCTCTCACTATGGGCCCTTAAACAAGTGGGTCAATCATCAGATGGTGCAACTTTTTTTTATATATTTAATTCATACTTTTTTTTATAAAGTGTAGTTGTAAAATCAAGATAAAAGTTTGATGTCTGTTCTTTCATTTATTTAAGCTTAATGGTAAGGGCCAAAGTCATGGTATAAAGAAAAAAAATATTAATTTAGTAAATGTTTGTTTCACAGCTTGAGACCAAGTCGTTGATCAATTGATGTGAGTTGTTGATGACTAATCTCTAAATTCTCTTGGGATCTGATGCATCTGGTGAACTCATCTTAAATAAAAATGAGTTCATTTCCAATCCTATCGTGATATGCTCTAAATATAGGCAAAAATGAAAATCATGAGAAAATAGCATTACGATTGAAAAGATCTAAAAAAAAAGATGTTTTCAGTATTTCTTAGTATATATTTTGCTTTTATTTATGTTGCAAATTAATTTAAGTTTTGTCACATTTCTTTGGCAACATACAAGAGAACCAAATTTCAAAATATATTGTCAATTCTCCAAAGTAATAATTTCTAGTACATACTGCGTCTGTGGAAAAATTTCAACTTTAGCCACTAGAAGTGAGTTTTCATGGCTAATGGTGACCTCACAGGGAAAGACCCTTTTGAAAAACTGGTAGAAAAGGCAACTTTTTTTCAAAGATACAGAGGTGTTACAAGCAATAAAAAATTTATTTTCATTTTATTTTATTTAATAAAAATTTCCACAACCTTAACCAATGTGTCATGTTTGCCCTATACTATTTTTATTGAATGACAATTACAATTGAACTGCGTTTCTGCTTCAAAAAGAAGCCACCATTTCCTCATTATTCCATGCTTTCAGAAGTCGGGTGCAGCCACACTTTCATCAATATTTTCATGCCTTTCACAATTCAGGTGCTTGGTAAATTAGTGCGCCCTAGGGGGAGTTTGTCTGTAATTGGGACGTTCCAACAGGAGAAGCGAGACCGGACAATTTGGGTGAGAGAAATGGACCCATGTTTGGTGTAGTATGTTCTCATGAAACTGGTCATAGGGTTCCATTTCAACCAAAAGGGGGAAAGATTAAAATTGTCTATACAACTTCTACATTAGAACTTTTAAAATTGAATAGGGCGTGCCAAATAGTTTATTTGTACAAAGTTCTCATTCAAAAAGTTGATTTTAAAGGGGGAAAAAGTTCTCTGAGTAAGAGATATCCAGAATAAGGTGAGCAAGGAATGCCTAAATACCTAGTGAGGCCCAAGTGGTGATCTATCCAAGTAGACCATAAAGTAGGAAAACCACTGATCTTGGTTTGACACTTGTTTAAATGGATTGGATCATTAAATCGGTTATGCACTCTTTTGGCGGTAAAAACTTGTGGGCTGTGGATCAAGTGGTTAGAATGATGATTCAAGCCTCAACCATCATATACAGGTAGGGGTGGGGGAGATCTTTTGATCCCCATCCCATCCCTAGGCAGGCTCCATAAGAAATGGTGGTCACCTTATCGTGATTACCAGTGTTCCGCTTTAAATTGATATATTTGAATCTACTTTATCCTAAACTAATCACTAGTAGAAGGAGTGAAAATTAAAAGAGCCCACCTATTAAGTGTATAAGCCACTTTATTTCAACAAAAGTTGGTCCTCGCAGCCTAAGATTAAACACATGATTAATACCTTCAATGAAACAAGATCCGGACACCAAATAGAACAATATGTCGTCGTTCGTCACGCTCTGGTCCTAGTAAACTCACCACATTGCGTTGTAATTCCTAATTAGATTGCGCCACGTTTACTTTGCCGTCTCATTACCAATAACTTCATGCCACATCAGTTCCTACCAAAGTCTCGTTTTCTAAGACGAGACATACATATAAGAGGAGGAACGAGCACAAGATACACAGAGCTGGAGCTTCCAACAATGGCTGCTGCTTCTGCTCGCAAGCGCTCGTCTGCAAAATCTTCCCCGCAGACACAAGCGTCTGAAGAAACTCGAAAAGCTTCAGACGCCATTTCTCTTCTGTCAAAAGAAGACCCTCCCCTCCCTCCTCCCAAATTAGGGTTCCTTGTGGTCATCTCTGCCCTCTCAATCCTCCCATTCTTCTACCTTCTCTTCTTCCACTACCACATTGATGCTGATCTCAAGCGGTCCATCCTTATCAATGCTGCCATGAGCTTTGTCGGCTTTCTTGCGGCCGTCAGATTGATCCCCGTCGCATCCCAATACGTGCTAAGGCGGAATCTGTTCGGATTTGACATCAACAAGAAGGGCACTCCTCAAGGCGTTATAAAAGTGTAAACTTTCCTTCTTTACTGTTCTTTTTGAGGCTTCAATTGAATTGGGTCGAGCCGAATTGATGGAATGAATGGGTTTTTGGTGAGTTTAGATGTGCCTCAAATCAAATTTACTGTTCTTTTAAGATTCAGTTGAATTGGTTTGAGTCGAATCGATGGAAATGAAGGGTTTTTAGTGATTTTGGATGTGCCCGAAATCACATTTACCGTTCTTATATCAGTTTCACTTGAATTGCGTCAAGGCCGAATTGGTGGAAGGAATGGGTTTTTGGTGAATTTGGGTGTGCCCCAAATCACATTTACCGTTCTTTTATCAGTTTCAGTTGAATTGGGCCAAGGCCGAATTAGTGGAAGGAATGGGTTTTTGGTGAATTTGGATGTGCCCCAAATCAGAATTGGTTCGGGAGGAATCAGGAAATTAGATTACATTACATGGGGTGCTGTTAATTGGTCATCGACACTTGTAATGATTTTGTGACTGTAAAAAGGTGAATAAATGCGACTCTACTATATATTGTTTCAAACGTGTGGATTTTCCTAAGTACATCTAGCCGTCATTTCGATAGGTATTAACTTATAATTAGGTTACCTTTTGTCCTGGTTTCCTGGTATGATGCTTTTCTCTTATAGTCGTGATAGTTTTCTCTAATTTGATCGAATTTGTTGCTGTGATCTCGTCTTTGATGGTAGGATAATAAGATGATGATAATCCTATTCCTATATTTTCTCTCAAAAAATCTGAAACTGTCTCCTGTCTAAGTTGACGTTTCGCAGACATGATAGTTATTCATTTATGATCTTGGTAATTCTAATTTCACAGATTTTATGGTTCTATCTCTGTGTTTTTTTTTTTTTTTTGCCTTTATAATTTTTGAACTAGCTAATTTCACTGAATCTGTTGTAATGACCCTATCTCTGTGTTTTTTTGCAGGCCAGAATCGTTGGGAATTGTTATTGGAATTGTTTACCTGGTTGTTGCAATATCGTTTCAGTACTTTAACTTCACATCAGATTCCACAGTATGTATATATTCTTCTTAGAGGCCACTTAATAATTCGCATGAGCACTACTTCAATTCATTGGCTGTAGGTTTGGTCATGAGCTTTGGTGATTGGTAATAGGGGCCATTAAGTACGTAGGAGCCATCATGGATAGGTTTTGATCTATCCTCATTTTTTTACATACGGTCCTGGCCACTTATCATTGTAAATATAAAGCTAAAACATGGTTAATGTCTTATGAGTTCATTTTTCAAATGGTTTGGGTTTCTTTTCAGGTAAAAAAAGATTGATCATGGACTATTCACGTCGAGGCCTACATTCCTGAATCTCCTTAACACTAGTGCCCCTGCTGACAGTTGAATGTGTGGTTTAAATTAATAGGCCTCTCAACATTTAGGTTCCATTATATTCCTGACTTATGTTTTGTTGCATAAATTCAATCATTTATTTATGAATTTGGTTTCAACCATAAGATTGGGAGTCTGAACTGTAAAGTTGTTTACAGCAAAGAAAATATTGAATGTCTTTGATTCAGAGAACATATATTAAGGGCCTGTTTGTTTTCAATACATAGGAATTCATGTTGAGATGAGCTCTATGAAGGATTATTAAATAGGTGAGGGGTGAAGGATATAACGTGGAGATGTAGATGGGACCTTAACTTTCCTAGGTATTGAATTACTAGGATGTTGGATGGGTTTTCATTTCCCATCTTTCATTGATTCTACCGATTACAGGGGAGGTTATTTTATGGTCATTTTTGGTCATTTCTTCATTTTTAACCACTTGCAGAAATACAATCGTAGATATTCTTTCTAACCCCTAACACCCACCTGCACCCCAACACACACACACACACACAAAAAAAAACAAAAAAAAAAAAACCAACCTTGGTATTTAATTACATGAAACGAACAGGCCCTAAATGTGCACAGACCTCTGGTTTCCTAGTCATCAAGTTAAAAAAAGAAGAAAGAAATGAGAACATTGCTTGTTCTATGATGCTCTTATATGTATGTAAATTGCTTATTTATTAGTAAAACTAATCATGACAGTTACAGGGTTTTAAGCCAATCCACTGGTATCTCAGTGGTAAGGCACCTCTCCTCCATAGAAACAACCCGGGATCAATCCTGAGCTATAGAGCTTATGGTGAGGGACTTGGGAAGGGTGTGTCTGTGTGAGTATTTACCAGAACAACATAAAAAGGCTTTTAAGAAGTTATGCCCATTAAATGCTAAATAAATTTATTAAGCCAAGTCAAAAGAATACAATGGGATACTAAACCTCATACAGGATATTTGTATGTGATGCATCAGCTTTTGCTAATTCATTTTCCTCAGGCAAAGGTATGCTGTCAAACAAAGTGGCCTATGGCAACAGGGTTCTGAATACAACAAGAAACTACTATGCATCTTGTGTGCAATTGTACAGAATATAGATACACTCTGAACAGATTTGGTTGCCACTGTCCACTGAAGCCATATTTATCAACAGTGATTTTATGATAGGTGTTTAGCATATGGATCTATAGATCTGAGGGTGTTAATGTTTGGTAGGTGTTCTTGATCCATCTTTCTTCATGTAGTTCTAAAGCAGTTGCTGTTCATGTTTTGGTAGTGTAGGAATCACTTGTTTAGGTTTCTATGTTGGATGTGTCATTTTACAGGGAAACTACAACTGGGAGTTTTCCCTCCCATGGGTTCCCTTGAAGAATTTTGGGGGTTCACTTAGTGGACTGTTGTGCTAGATTTACAATGTTTAGTCAGGATAACTTTACTACATTATGGATAACACATCTCAATTACTGTCCATAATGCACTGAGAAGTGAGAACTGTAAGGAGTTGTCTTTGTGTTCTTCATTACCAATATTCTATACCATGGCTATGACATTAACTTTTTTTCCACTGCATTTTTTTTTTTTGAGTATTTATGCAAAATGAGAACTTAAGAGGTGGATGCTGCAATTTCCACATCTTCGCCTTACAATTCCATTTCCTTTTCACTTTGCCTTCCACAATTCCACTGTCATAGTTGTTGTCATAATCGTCATGGCCTTATCTCATCTTTTCCCTTCCAGAGTTTAAACCGTTTAAAATTAGAAGTTATGGTAGGACAGGACCCATATAAACCTTTTTTTTTTTTTTATTGGTAATACTCATTTAAGCTTCTGTGCTAGTTGTTGATTTGGTTAATATAATGGTAAATTGCTTTACTGTTGGTTTCACTACAATGCTTCAGAAACTATTCTCTGTTGTAGTTGGTACTAAATTTTTTAATTGGACTTATAGCTAACCATCGGACGAATATTCATGCAGTGGCTTGTTGAGTACAATGCAGCATTAGTGTCAATCTGCTTCATGATTTTGCTTGGCTTTGTCGATGATGTCCTTGACGTCCCTTGGAGAATGTGAGTTCTTCTAGCATCCTTTATTATAACTTCTATATTTTCTTTAAAGACCAATTATTCTATAAAGGATTTTGGTTTTCTATTGTGTGAGAGAGGGTTGGGACCATCCTTATTGCTCTTGTTTACAATTAAACAGAAAGTTACTACTGCCCTCATTCGCGGCACTTCCCTTGCTGATGGCCTATGCTGGACATACGACTATAATAATTCCAAAGCCTCTCATTCCATATTTTGGGGTAGCGGTTTTGGATCTTGGTAAGAATAATGTTGATGAATTGCATTTTTTTCATTACTGTAAGCGTCATTACATACGTGAAAAGTTGGAATAAATTATAGAAGTCAAAATGTACAAAACTAACTAAAATGACTGCATTCAATGGCCATTTTGATTTAATGCTATAAAAGAAAAGGTACCCTATGCTTCAAGAAATCATTAAAACCATACAAATTTAAAGAAATCATTAGTTTGTGTACCCTTGGTCGACTGGCTTTGTGGGCTTGGTCCAATGCGACTGTTGCACCACATTGCCCCAATGGTCCTACAACATGTGAACCGCTGGGTCTCCATGGATCCACACATCCAGTGTGGACATCCGTATTAGCCAAGGATCGGGCCCACTATTGTAGCTATCTTGTGTCTCCGCTCAGTTCGAAGTGAGCTAATCATGCGATTTACATGCCATCAATGTGACACTGGGTCAAAATCCAATTGGATTAAATATGAACCAGTGAGGTTTGGCTTCAGGAAAGGCAGGGCCCAGATATTTTATTTGGGGGTAGCATGGGAAGAGGGAGAATATGGTTAATTCTCTCGTAAATTATATTTAGCATAGAAAGAGGGGCTTTTCTATTTGATCATGACTAAAGAATTAATCTATTTTCTTCTTTGTATATTTTTTGATAGATTTTTTTGTAATATGTCAACGATGATTTTGAAAACGTGGCTTGTCAAACCAAAAAAATTGTTGATTATAAGCTATTGCATATTTTTTTAATCTTTTAATCATTTGCAATCATTTATTGTGACATTCTCAAACTGTTGTTACCTCTTGTCTTTAAAACTATGATTACCTTATTTATGTTTCTTTTTTGACAATTGCTTCAATCACCTTTCTGTCTGAGCAGGAGGGATCTATAAACTCTATATGCTACTTCTGGCAGTATTTTGCACAAACTCTATCAATATTCATGCCGGCCTAAATGGACTTGAAGTTGGTCAAACCGTTGTTATTGCATCTGCTGTGAGAACAAGATCTACCTCCTGAACTCAACATGAAATGTTATATCTCTGTTGCAGTTTTTTCCATTTTGGTTGGTTGGTTGGTTATGGATGCTGATGTATATGAGAATAATCCACAACTATGATTACAGATTATGATACACAATGTGATGCAAATTGGAGCATCTTCAGATCCGGAGTATAAGCAGGCTCATGCATTCTCTATTTATCTTGTCCAGCCATTACTAGCTACTTCATTGGCTTTGCTTTCTTTTAACTGGTAAACCGTCATTCCTTTCTGAAAATACTTATCTTGCTATGTAATTTCTTGAATCTTATTTTTTGGCCTGGAAATCCTAGGTATCCATCTTCTGTTTTTGTTGGTGACACCTACACTTACTTTGCTGGAATGGCTATGGCTGTAGTTGGGATACTTGGGCACTTCAGGTGGGCTCCATTTCTTAGCGTGCTACATCTAGTATGGTTTACACTGAAGTTACTGTGCGTACTGTTCAATCCATTAATCCAGACCATCATGTTACTTACTGGCAACTGAAGTCAGGTGGCCTTAGAAAATGAACATGAACTGCATGCCTTGATGGATGAAACATGAAGCATGTAGTATTTAATAGTTATACATTATGGAGATGGTATGTTTTCATAGCGAAATTTTCTCTGTTCAATCCATTAATCCAGACCATCATTTTAGTTACTGGCAACTGAAGTCAGTAGGCCTTAGAAAATGAACATGATCCACATGCATTGTTGGATGAAACATGAAACTTGTGGAATTTATAACTAATGGAGATGGTATGTTTTCATAGCGAAATCTTCTCCTGCTGGAACGACGTCCACATTCATATGTTCCCATCTTACCATTAAAGAGGTTGGCGGGCCTGTCAAAAGACCATGGCCCTGAGTTAAAAGCACCCACTGTTTGGATGGAAATGGCTGCATGCAGATCTTTTAATCAGAAAATTCCCCTATTTTCATAATCACTTGATTATATATATATATATATATATTATCACAAGAGCAACTCTGCTATGACTCTCAAGAAACAAAATTTCCTGACGCCGAAATTTCCTACAGAAGAGGGTCATTGTTGATGACCCATACCATTGAATGTCATGAACTTGCTGATGGATTGGAAATTAATGACAACAGATTTGGCATCTGTTAACTCTTTCCTGTTTTAACATAAACCACGCACTAATTGCTTATGTTTAACAGCATCAGATAGTTGGAAGGAAAGAGGAAATTGGAGTGCCATCTGATATTGTACTGAATGTCTAACACTGTAAAGCAGCAAAGCTCAACTGAGTTCCGCATTAAAAGTTGCTCTATGTAGAACTTTCAGGGCATGTTAATCTGGCACATTTATTATCTCCCAATTATTAGATAGTGACATGCGTAGAGAGAAATGTGCACACACATAAAGGCAAATGCATGTGCTCATATCTATTTCAAGCATGTATTTTTTTATGCATATCATATTTATGTACTTGTAGTCTTGTACTGTTGTAAATCTAATTGTATCTTTGCCTTTACAGTGAAACACTCCTGCTCTTCTTCCTCCCCCAAGTCTTGAATTTTCTCTACTCGTGTCCTCAGGTATGCCAAATCTAAACGAGTTGCTATTTCATTTATCTATTACAAAAGGTCCCTGTATCATTTTAGGATATTTTTTGTTTGGTTGTCCCTTCTATTGGACAATATCTAATGTTTAATCGTTTTCTTTTTTTCCTGTCAGCTTTTTAAGATCATTCCTTGTCCGAGGCATCGCCTGCCAAAGTATGCAACTTCATTTGAACTTCTTTTCTGTTTACAGATTTTTTTCTTGTCCTTACTGTTGCATGAAACCAGCTTTTTGCTAAATAATAAATGTTTCTGAATGTGTCTTATAACCTATCTTGTCTAGGTTTGATCCTCAAACGGGACTGCTAACTGGAACTAAGGATGGGACACTTGTGAACCTGTTCTTAAGATTGTTTGGCAGGTGCTCTGAAAAGTCACTTTGTATTAGACTACTGGTTTTCCAGGTAAGATGTTATGCTTATGGTGCCGTATGGCAGCTCATTCCATATATGGTCACATATTCATGAGCAGTTACATCTCTCCCTAGCAAAGTTATGAACCATAATTTCATTCTAGAGCATTCTAGACTCTGTAAATGTATGCATGAGTCTCCCAACAGTGCATTTAACTTGACAACATGATCCTCTGATTGTGTTTTACATTTGGTCTGCTTAGCAATTTTTATTTTCAGCTTCATTCAATTGTAACTGATAAGATGGTTGGTATAGTCCTCCAAGATATTTGTGGTTTATGCTTCAACCACGTGTAGAGGGTGTGGATTCATGTATATTGTTTTGTGCATTAACTGCAATTGCATTGTTCAATTCCTCTAGTTTCTAAACTAACTACTTTTTTTTAAACTGTTCAACAGGCTTTCTCATGCCTTTTCTGCTTCTGGTTGAGGCACATCCTTGCTGGCTGGTACAAATGATGTGAGTGTTGAAATATACTTGTCTCACTGGCATGCAGTCAATCCAGCCTCTACATGCGTCGGTCTGTTCTTTGTAATTTATCAAATGAGCTTCAATCATAGTCCCAAGATACAGGCTTTGCCTCCCAAGAGAGAGGCGTCATCTCTTAGGTATTGTTTCTGAAAATTTTTGCAATGGTTACTAGTGAAGCAATTGTGACCTAGGTAAGGTTCTTATGATTACTTAAGCTTGAGGTTCAAAAGCTTTGTCAGCAATTAAGCCCTGGGGTGAGCTTGGATGTACCCCAGGTCACCTTTTTTAACTTCATGGGCCCATCTTTGATGTCTTATAATTTCCTTGATGCCTGTTTGGATACCCCAGCCACTTTAAAAATTTCTTAGTGCGAGTGGTATGAATCCTTTAGTGCATGTGGTGAGAACCCCTTCCATGTTTCTGCAAAATCCCATGGCAAATTTCCTTTAGAATTGGATGCTGAAAGGCATCATCTCTTGGCTTGAGCCCTGTCCACCACCCGGGTAAGAGCAGAATCAATTAAAGTTAATGCAGTGTCACACAAAATAGGTTGCAAATCAATCATCAGAGTTAAATCTCGCAAAATATCAGCAGCAAATGGCCATTTCAGTAGTAAATGTGTAGCTGACTGATTTGGATTCACACAAAACACTTATTACATCACATTCCACGTTTCTGGGAAACAATTCTTTTTAAACTCCATCCAAGCAATCATTGAACGTTTTTGTCTACATGGGACCAATTTGATAACAAACAATTGCACAGGTCAACTTTATAGTGAAAGTAGTGAAAGCTTCTCTTTCAATTTTTCCTTTAGTGTTGACAAATCGCGGGGACACTATTTTAAAAATAGGTAGGCTGGCCTTGGGGAAGGCGCAAAGCATGTTGTCTCAACGATGCCCTCTTCTCTTTGGCAACATTTATTTTCTTAAGTTGTAGCTAAGTTGGTTGGGGACATGAATTTGTGAGTCATGATTCAAAATATTGTCAACTACCTAACGTAACAGTTGCATATTGGCCATAGCAATCAAGGTTGCTAAACTATTTTAAAAATAGTGGCGCTATAGTTTGAAATCTTATAGAGCCAAGTAATTTAAGTTTTAAACATTGATTTTTCTAATTCTTTTTTGCAATAGCCTTTTCTAAGGTTGTCACTACCGTTATATAGGGTTTCAAATCACTAAAAAAGTACAAGATTGGCTGTCATACATGATTCAATTTTTTTATTAAAAAGATTTACAATACTACACCGCTATGTAGCGTTTTGGGCACTGACTGCAACTGCTATTTTGATATTTGGCGTAAGTAGAGTGTGTGATTCATACCTCCAATGCAGAGGGACAAAAAAAAGAAAAAGAAAAAAATGAAAGGCTTATGAGGAATTTCCTCAATAAATAAAAAACCGCTTGGATTCACCCGATTGAAGAATGCAATCACGACCTGTTGTCCATAATATGGAGGAGAATCAAGATTAAGAGAAAGAGCAGGGCAAGCTTGGGTATCGTTACATCTCAAAATCTACTTGCTTTGAAGAATGTGAGGATAAAGTACGGATCCACTGCTGCTGAAGATTGCATCAGAATCAGTGATAAAATGCAATTAGAAGAAAAAAACCATGACAAATGCTGAAAAAGCATATGTTCCGCCCAGTATTAAAAGCTCAGAAAAAGATGAAGCCATCACCAATGCAGGAAGCAACTCCGACAAGCCTCTGCCTGAGACAGTAACCTGAAATGGAAACAAAACAAGATGGGCAAGCGGCCAATTGAGAACTGTGACCAATTGAAGAAGTTCAACCCGCGACCTCCACAATATCTACTCCCAGTGCCTGACCCAGAAGCAGAAAAGGTTGATCTCAGACATCAGATCATGGATGAAAGGAAGAACGCGGAGGAATGGATGATAGATCAAGCACTTCAAAAGACTCTCACCAAATTGGCTCCAGCACGAAAAAGAAGAGTCGCTCTGCTTGGCGAGGCTTTTGAAACTGTCATGCCACTGCCAAAATGTGAAGCTCATCTGTGACATGCTGCAGCAAGAGGCCCATTCGGGCTTGCAACTAATAGCTAACAAGGTAAAGATCCGTGAGACAGTGACACTTGTTTCAGTAACTTTGATATACCTCCACTGATTATATTCCATAGTGAGCTTAAATTGCAAAATAGAGTGGACGACTTGCTTCTGTTTTACTATATTTTCAGGACTTCCAATGTGCCACACGCACAAACCACATAATGGGGTAGTCCTTTAGCAGATTTCTTCCTCCAAAACAGTAACACGTGAAATTTCACACTGAATTTGTTTTGCAAACTAAACACAAGCCAAGTCCCTCACTATCATGGATTCTTACATCATGCATATTCCTTCTTTCCTTGCAGGTGATAGGCACAGGATGCAAGTTAAATAAGAACAACTCATAATTAAATGATTGTGTTTCTCAGTGACTGCAGTAGCCCCCAGATCAGGTCTAGGAGTATTCAATATAACTGCAACAAAAACAAAAAACATTTTGAAGAACTATATGATAAACTTAAACTAGAGGTCAAAAAAACAAAAAACCTTTTTTAAGAACTAGAGGTCAAAAGAAAGCTTGGATTGAAGAATCACCAAAAACCCACTTCGATAGAAAGCCAAAAGACATTCCATTTGATTAGCAGTGCCACCAAAATGCAATCACATAGAATGAGTCTGGTCTCAAAATAACTCAAAAACTCATCTAAGGAGTGAACCGGAAGAAAGTTGAAAATGAACTTCAAAAATCAAAGAAAGGAGAAAATTAAGAAACTTGCACCCACACATACAAAAAAAAAAAAAAAATCCATTGAGCATGAACAATTTTACCAAAAATGCAGTGAGACTGTGATAGGCTTCACACAGAAATCGAAATTGAAGAACCTAGTTCCTTTAAATAAGGCACTCTAACATTAACTCTGCTTTTTTTAACGGATTAAAAAATATAACAAAAATAATTGATCTGTCAAGACATCTATCATTCAGAACTGATGTGCCATTAATGGATAGCTGGTTACATTAATTACACAATTATTACCGACCATAATACTTCTCATGTAGAGCCGTATCAGATTCAACGCTTCCCTTCTGTTATAAACCGCAAGAACACATCTCTGTATAATCGGTAGGGGATCTAAACGTACTTGGCATACCTCCTTAACTCCATTTGAAGGGGAGCTTTTTGGCCTCTTATTATAAAGGAGTGCTTCTTCCAATAGAGACCACAAGAGAAAAGAAAAAATTAAATAATTAATTGGATGTTAATGCAGCAAAGCAGATCATCATCATCATCATCATCATCATCATCCCAACTATTTTTTATTTATAACCCAGGTATCGCCCCCACCCAGCCTAGAACCCGAGGGATAATTGATTTTGGACAAGACGAATTTAATCCCTAGGAGTACATGCAAACCCTCCTATCCATATGCACCCTATAGAAGTATGGGAAGTGGCCAACTGTGTTGGCGTTAACCAGATATATCCATTCATATCCTCTCCGAAGTCGGAACAGAAGTCTTGGATGTTCGACCGTGGGAGCAGTGTGTCTCAAGGGGGTTGCACAGTTTCACGATGAACTCTTTTGGAATGTAATATGTCACCTATTGAAAACTCATAACACTGATTCCTCCTCTGAATCATAATTGTCCCAAGTTAACACTAACACTGTAAGCAAGATATTTTTCTGCCACTGTCTGGACCGACCTAAACCCCTCCTGATCACTGCCCAATTTGGATATCATTATTTCATGGATACACAATATAAAGAAAGTTCATCCACATTATTGAAAATACTTGAGAAACAGAAAACCATATACATTTAAGAAAGAACAAAAGAAACATGTGTTAGCCCTTTCTTTGCTTCATGTCAACCAAGTATCGGAAATGATATCTTGTTTTACAAAGTCATAAGCCTTTCATTCACAATTAAGAAAGAACAGAAGAAACAGTACAAATGTATTAGACCTTTCACTGTGCTACCTCTTCCTCCGTCTCCATGTCAACCCAGTATTGGAAATAATATCTTGTTTTACAACTCATATAGCCTTTTTATTGTCAATGCAAACTGAAGGAGAGTAGGTTCCAATGCCTCTAGTGAAAATTTGAAGATCAATATTTCAGTGAAACGGGCGACCGGGTGAAGTTCAAGTACTTTGGTGTACTTTCAAAATAGACCTGCGAGCAAAACTAGTTCAGCAATTCAGTTCATTACCACAAAACCAGCTACATCCTTACTGCAGTCTCATCAACTGTGCTGTAATTCTGCGCCTGAAAAGAAACCAAAAGAAAACAAAAAAACCCCCAAAGAAGTCCCACCTTTGATTGGTTTAGTATGGTTGAAGGGGTCTTGGGAGACCACAGTTCCAATGAAGATTCTGAAGAACATTGGGAAAATAAATAGTGAGCAACATAAAGACACACCCATCTAGCAGGCGTAGAATATGACGACAGTATAGTTAAGTGATTACTCTCATCACCAAATGGGAGGATTTGGTTGAGAAGATGATTTGTGCTGGTCTCGGTTTGTAAGCTCACGCAGCATTGATTATTGTGTTGGCATAGTACCTCTTCTATTACTAATGGAACTTCTTTGTTTGCACACTTCTTCAGCTTGTTCTTCTTTGATTCCTAGTGAAAATATGGCACCTCCGAGTTGTTAATATTTGCCAATGCTTTTCGAATACCAACCCGTGGTTTCTGCTGAGCTTTAGACTCATCAGCTTGGCCTTTGCAGCACAGCACCCCATACACGGAGAAGTTTATGGATTAAATTGTGATGTTACAAGACCATTGCATGTTCACTATATGTCAATTGCATGTAACAACTTTTTTTCTTTTTTCTTTTTAATTATCCTTGAGATAGAAAATCACAATCCAACCGTTGAAAATCCTTAGAAGGCCAAACATTGCTATGGAACTAAATTTCAACCATTGGATCATTACTAATCTCGATATATGTGCAAAATATAAGCAATTGGATATTATTTTAATTTTAGATTATGTGGGGCCAAATACAAGATTAAAACCGCTAGATCTTTTTGGAAGGCTGAACACGGCTATGAATTCAAATTTTAAGATTTTGATACCTCGTGGGTCTAGAGAAATTCGTAAAACACTTTCAATCATTGATTTTAAAAAAAGTCTATTAAAAATAGATCATTGTACTACCAAACACGTTTTATTTTTTTCCTACCCTCTTTTTATGGCTCTATTTTAGATGGGCCTATCAAGAAAAGAGTAGAGGTACTAAATAAGGCCTAAGAAAGAGAATGTGCAGAATTTTGGAAATACCCGTGGCACTCGTGGCAATGCCCCATCCAAATATGTAGGGGTTCCTCTCTTTGTCTTCTCCTAAAATTAATGCATTTCACATCTTTGATGGAGTGTGGCGCTTTGTCCTCTGCAGGTAGGTTGACCTTGGTGAAGCATGTTGTCTCAATGATGCCCTCTTACATAGCGGTGCCACCAAAATGCAATCACATTGAATAATTGAATAACTTATTTTATTTTATTTTATAACATAGGGTTAACTTTTTTTTTCTTTTATTTTATAACATAGGGTTTCTCCTACCCAGTTTAGCCCATGAGCCTTTTACCCTGCCCAACAGACACTCAATTTTAGACTGTCAATAACTAATCCCTAAGGGCATACAAAATAACTTTGGTCTCAAAATAACTCAAAAACCCATCTATGGAGTGAACCTAAAGAAAGTTGAAAACGAACCTGAAAAATGAAAGAAAGGAAAAGAGAAACCTACACATATACAAAAAAATAAAAATAAAAATAAAATAAATTGCCAAATTTAGATAATTTTAGAAAAAAAATCAATTACAAACACCCCCCCCCCCAAAAAAAAAAAAAAAAAAAAAAAAAACACACAAAAAAAAAATATATATATATATATAGGGAAATATTCAAGTGAGAATCAGTTCTCACTATGCTTCCGTGAAAACTATTGGTGGGGCCCACCTAGAAACCAATCCAAACAGTGCATAAACAGTGACCTCCCTTGATAGTTACTAACTCTGAGGTTTGATACCCATCCAAATGGACTGGGCCGTTGGATGGATGATTGAATTTTTTTTTAATATGAAGCCGTGGGCAATGGATGAAGGGATTAGAGGTATGAGATTAGAGTCAAACTTAATACTTGAGGTTCTCTTACATAGATCTTTCCATCCCCTCTGGTCCCATCCCTAAATGGGACGTACAAATGGGCCTCATAGAAAATTCTCACCGTAAATATGTGATAACAGTTCTCACTAGAACAAAGCCTTATGTATATATCCATTGAGCATGAATTATTTTACCAAAAAAATAAAAATCCCCAAATTGAAAAGCTACGAATTTTACTTATAAAGATAATTTAAAAATATATTGGTCTGTCAAGACATCTATCATTCAGACCTGAGGTGGGACCTGATGTGTTTTATCAATGGCCGACTTCATTAATTAAACACTAATAATCGTACTTAAGCATTGTATCATCATCATTCTTAATGCTTCTCGCACTGCTAGGAGCCGCATCGGACTTGACGCTTTGCTTGTTTTATAAACCGCAAGAAAACATCCGTATATAACCGGTATGGGATCTGAACGTACTTGGCATTCCTCCTTAGTCCATTGAAAGGGGACTTGAGGATTTCATTTGGTGCCACATCATGTCCTCAGGGCATCGGAAATTCTCTAATAAAGGCTGCTTTTTGGCCTCCAATTTTAAAGGAGTGCTTCTTCCATTTAGAGACCCAAAAAAAAAAAGTTTGGTAACTTCCCATTTGACTCGGAAGTTACTTGGGATTCTTGGATGTTTGACTGTGGCAGTTGTGTGTTTCAAGGGGGTTGCACAGTTTCAAGATGAAATCTTCTTGAATGTAATATGAAAAACTCATAATACTGATTCCTCCTCTGAATCAGAATCGTCCCATGTAACACTAACACTGTAAGCAAGATATTTTTCTGAACGTACTTGGCATTCCTCCTTAGTCCATTGAAAGGGGACTTGAGGATTTCATTTGGTGCCACATCATGTCCTCAGGGCATCGGAAATTCTCTAATAAAGGCTGCTTTTTGGCCTCCAATTTTAAAGGAGTGCTTCTTCCATTTAGAGACCCAAAAAAAAAAAGTTTGGTAACTTCCCATTTGACTCGGAAGTTACTTGGGATTCTTGGATGTTTGACTGTGGCAGTTGTGTGTTTCAAGGGGGTTGCACAGTTTCAAGATGAAATCTTCTTGAATGTAATATGAAAAACTCATAATACTGATTCCTCCTCTGAATCAGAATCGTCCCATGTAACACTAACACTGTAAGCAAGATATTTTTCTGAACGTACTTGGCATTCCTCCTTAGTCCATTGAAAGGGGACTTGAGGATTTCATTTGGTGCCACATCATGTCCTCAGGGCATCGGAAATTCTCTAATAAAGGCTGCTTTTTGGCCTCTAATTTTAAAGGAGTGCTTCTTCCATTTAGAGACCCAAAAAAAAAAAAGTTTGGTAACTTCCCATTTGACTCGGAAGTTACTTGGAATTCTTGGATGTTTGACTGTGGCAGTTGTGTGTTTCAAGGGGGTTGCACAGTTTCAAGATGAAATCTTCTTGAATGTAATATGAAAAACTCATAATACTGATTCCTCCTCTGAATCAGAATCGTCCCATGTAACACTAACACTGTAAGCAAGATATTTTTCTGAACGTACTTGGCATTCCTCCTTAGTCCATTGAAAGGGGACTTGAGGATTTCATTTGGTGCCACATCATGTCCTCAGGGCATCGGAAATTCTCTAATAAAGGCTGCTTTTTGGCCTCTAATTTTAAAGGAGTGCTTCTTCCATTTAGAGACCCAAAAAAAAAAAGTTTGGTAACTTCCCATTTGACTCGGAAGTTACTTGGAATTCTTGGATGTTTGACTGTGGCAGTTGTGTGTTTCAAGGGGGTTGCACAGTTTCAAGATGAAATCTTCTTGAATGTAATATGAAAAACTCATAATACTGATTCCTCCTCTGAATCAGAATCGTCCCATGTAACACTAACACTGTAAGCAAGATATTTTTCTGCCAGTGTCTGGACCTGACCTTAAAACCTTAAAACCCCTCCTGATCATTGCCCAATTGGGATCTTGACTTGGGGTTGGATCATTATTTCATGGAAACACAATATAAAGAAAGTTCATCCATATTATTGAAAAATACTTGAGAAACAGATAGCCATATACATTTAAGAAAGAACAAAAGAAACATGTATTAGTAGCCCTTTCCTAGCTTCTTGTCAACCAAGCATCAGATACAAATGTATTGGACCTTTCACTGTGCTACCTCATATCTTGTTTTACGACTCATAAAAGCCTTTTCATTGTCAATGCATACTGAAGGAGAGAGCAGGCTCCAATGCATCTAGTGAATAATTGAAGATCAATATTTCAATGAAACGGGCGACTGGGTGAAATTCAAGTACTTTGGTGTGCTTTCAAAATTGACCTGCGAGCAAAACTAGTTCAGCAATACAGTTCACTACCTTCTTACTGCAGTCTCATCAACTGTTCTGTAATTCTGCGCCTGGAAAGAAACCAAAAGAAAACCAAAAAAAAAAAAAAATACCCAAAGAAGTGGCACCTTTGATTGGTTCAGTATGGTTGAAGGCGTCTTGGGAGACCACAGTTCCAATGAATATTCTGAAGAACATTGGGAAAATAAATAGTGAGCAACATAAAGACACACACCCATCTAGCAAACGTAGAATATAAGGACAGTAGGGTTAAGTGATTACTCTCATCATCCAATGGGAGGATTTGGTTGAGAAGATGATTTGTGCTATTCTCAGATTGTAAGCTTATGCAGCACTGATGATTGTGTTGGCATAGCTCCTCTTCTATTACTAATGGAACTTCTTTGTTTGCATGCTTCTTCAGCTGGTTCTTCTTTGATTCCTTGTGAAAATATGGCTTCTCTGAGTTTGTAATATTTGCCAATGCTTTTCGAATACCAACCTGTGGTTTCTGCTGAGCTTTAGACCCATCAGCTTGGGCCTTTGCAGTACCCCCTACATGGAGAAGTAAATGGATTAAATTGTGATGTTACAGACCATTGCATGTTCACTATATGTCAATTAACTTTGAATCTGTTTGAGTGTAATTGATTTATTGGCAAAACAAATAGTGGTTCTCTATTTCTTGCTCACTCTGCCTTCTCTTTCCCAATCTATTGTTTGTGAGACAATTACCAATTTTAATTTTGCAAATCAGAAAACTAGCGAACCCAATAAAAGAGAAGTTGTTCTATCATCCTCGTCTTCGTCGTCATCATCTAAGCATTATCTCACAAGAGAGAAGGCTCTATTGATGATGATTATTGAAACCAACAGCAAGTTAGGTGTTCCTGTACCTTTATTGTGAATGTTCAGATTCTGAACTTGAACCAGAGTTCGGGTTTGTGCTGTCATAGTTCCTCCTTTTGTGGACATATCTTCAGTTTCTACTTCTGTAATAAGCAATCAGAACAAGAAAGGATCATCATCAGGCAAAGAACCATTCTGTTCAAGTATTAGGTATACTCTGGCTATGCACTTTAAGTAGGTTAGTAAAACCATCTAGATAAAACCCAGTTACCTGCAAGTGTTATCTGTAATTAGAATTACAAGTAACCTAGGTGCAGGGCAACTGAGATCCAATGATTTAAAAAGGCCCTATTTTTTCTAATGGATGGACTTCAAACTATATGTAAAAAAAAAAACATCTACAATGAAAGAAAATAGCTCATAAGAAATATCATAATAACACACCCCATTAGTCCAGATATGTTCATATGCAAAAAATTCAAAGATTTGAAACAAATAATCAAAACCACGTAGGACAGATAACAACTGTAAAATCCCAAGACTTTTTTGTGTGTGTGTGTGTGTTCTTTCCCTTCTTTCCTTTCATTTCCCTAAAATCATAAAAGAACCCACTAAGAAATTTCTTTGAACACGCCTCTGAACTCCATAGTCCAAACCAAGTATTTTTGTTTTATATTATTTTTATTTGTGTGTGTGTGTGTGTTCTTTCCCTTCTTTCCTTTCATTTCCCTAAAATCATAAAAGAAACCACTAAGAAATTTCTTTGAACACGCCTCTGAACTCCATAGTCCAAACCAAGTATTTTTGTTTTATATTATTTTTGCATTACTTGTTCCATTCGCTCTAGAATTTTTGTTTGAGAATTTTATGCATCTTGAATTTCATAAATTCCTTGTCTCTTTGCTACTAGAATCCCTTATTAGAACTACACCTGTGAATGCATTTTGTATATACAGATTCAGATTCAAATTTATTGATGCTATAGTGCATGAAAATGTATAGATTCATAGCTATTAGATTGCTCATAAATTTATAAATATTATAATGTGCATATACGGGTCCTACAGTCACAAATTGTAACATCCAAACATGGCCCCACCACAGTTCCAATGGAGATTCTGAAGGAGAATATTGGTCAAAAGGAAAAAAAAAAAAAAAAAGTGAGCAACAAACACACACCCATCTAGCAAGCATAGAATATGACAACAGTAGGGTTAAGTGATTACTCTCATCATCCAATGGGAGGATTTGGTAGAGAAGGTGGTTTGTGCTAGTCTCGGTTTGTAAGCTCACGCAGGATTGGTGATTGTGTTGGCATTGCTCCTCTGCTATTTCTATTGGAACTTCTTTGTTGGCACACTTCTTCTGTTGATCTTTCTTTGATTCCTTCTGAAAATATGGCTTCTCTGAGTTTGTAATATTTGCCAATGCTTTTCGAATACCAAACCCTGGTTTCTGCTGAGCTTTAGACCCATCAGTGCGGGTTTTTGCAGCACCCCCTACACGGAGAAATGTATGGGTTGAATTGTGATGTTGCAGACCATTGCGTGTTCACTATATATATCAATTACCTTTGAATCTGTTTTGAGTGTAATGATACATTGGCAAAAAAGAAATAATGGTTCTCTATTTCTTGCTCACTTTACAAGCCAGTTACCAATTTTCATTTCGCAAATCAGTAAACTAGCAAACCCCTAAGTGTAATTTTTGCATTTCATGCCATTACAAATGCAATGCAAGATAAATAACCACCCACCACGACAAAATTCTCTAAACAGAAACAATTTGGGTGAAGAAAAGTAGTTTAAAAAAGTTCTTTCATCATCATCTGAGCATTATCTCACAAGAGACAAGGCTCTATATGATGATGATTATTAAAACCAATAGCAAGTTAGGTGCTCCTGTACCTTTATTGTGAATTTTCAGATTCTGAACTTGAACCACAGTTTGGGCTCGTGTTGTCATAGTTCCTCCTTTTGTGGACATATCTTCAGTGTCTACTTCTGTAATGAGCAATCAACACAAGAAACGATCATCAGGCATAGAACCATTCTGTTCTAGTACTAAGTAGGCTCTGGTGTTATGCACTTTACATAGGTTAATAAAAAAACCATATATACATGAACCGAGTTACCTGCAAGTGATACCTGTAACTAGAATTACAAGTAACCAAGGTGCAGGGCAACTGAGTACCAATGATTGAAGAAGGCCTTGTGTTTTCTAATGGATCGATGTCAAACTACATGCAAGAAACATATCTACAATGAAAGAAATATCATAATCACACACGCCCCCAGATGTGTTCATGTGCAAAAAAAAATTTCAAAGATTTGAAACAAGTAACCAAAACCCTGTAGGACGGATAACAACTGGGAAATCCCAAAACTTTGAAAAGGTTAGAACTTCTCCAATCACAGAAATATATGGATTACAAATTTGGTTTTCTTTCCCTTCTATCCCTAAAAATCATAAAAGAAAAGAAAGACCCACAAAGAAATTTCTTACAACACACCTCCAAACTCTAGACTCCAGAGTCCAAACCAAGTATTACAATACATATAAGAGAATGAAAGAAATCACCCCTTCATCTATTTTATATCGTCTCTGTTCCTCTTTTGATCTTTCTCCTTTTCTTTTCATGAAACAAAACCCTTGTCACACCCCCCCCCCCCCCCCCCCCCCCCCCCGAACTTCTCCAATCACAGAAATATATGGATTACAAATTTGGTTTTCTTTCCCTTCTATCCCTAAAAATCATAAAAGAAAAGAAAGACCCACAAAGAAATTTCTTACAACACACCTCCAAACTCTAGACTCCAGAGTCCAAACCAAGTATTACAATACATATAAGAGAATGAAAGAAATCACCCCTTCATCTATTTTATATCGTCTCTGTTCCTCTTTTGATCTTTCTCCTTTTCTTTTCATGAAACAAAACCCTTGTCACCCCCCCCCCCCCCCCGCAAGAGCAGCCCAGAAAACCCATTCATGAATCGATATGAAAGAAACATCTGAAATAAGATTAAATAAAAAAACCCAATTCTCTTTATTTCTTTCACCTCTATTTGTTTCTTTCTTTTCCAAGGGAAGAAGAACAAAATGATCAGAAAACTATAGGAAGAAAGAGAATTTGCAGGACTGAAAGTACAAAATCACTCCCCCATTATCTAATTTGTTTCTTTTCATGAAAGGAAAGGAAAAGAAAATCTCAGAATCCATCTTGGAATTCTTGAAAAACAAACAAAACCCATGTTGATGTTGGGAAGAAAGAAACCTACAAGCTTGCTGGGATCACAAATCTTTTCCTTCTGAAATTTCTTTTCTGTTCTGTTCTTCT
Source organism: Persea americana (assembly GCA_029852735.1). NCBI lineage: Eukaryota > Viridiplantae > Streptophyta > Magnoliopsida > Laurales > Lauraceae > Persea > Persea americana. The sequence goes on from CM056810.1 coordinate 93,660,736, forward strand.
CTTCTCTTCTTGGAAGTTGGATGAATTGAAGTATTCTTTTCTCTTTCCAAGATTTTATTGGTCTTTTCATTCTGCACTCGGCATATATGCACAGGACCTCCAACGGCTAGTTTTTGGTTTTGAAATAGCGTACACAAATGGGCGGAAATACAAGTGAAGAACCCTCCACCTTTTGCATAACTACGAAAATGCCACTCATTAGGCTGGCCCTGCTGGGGCCCAGCCTGCAGGATTTAAAAGGTGGCTCTGCTTGGGCCAGGTTTGGAACTTTAGTGCTCAGCTCAGGATGGATTTAAAACTTGAGCCCATTTAATATTTGGGCCAGCCTAATAGAAAGCACGAACAAATGACAGGAAGCCCGATGGCTCCATTTGATTGATTAAATGAGCAGGCTGGGGCCTAAAGTGGTATCACCATCTCAGGCTTGGGTCTTGGCCTGTGTTTCTAAATACCACTTGAACCTAGATGTGTCTTAGCCTAGCCCAATTTAGGGCTTGTTTTTTTGTTAGAATTTTATTTGAGAATTTCATGTATTCTGAATTTCATAATTTTTTAAAGCGTGGCTAGTATTGGGGTTTCATATTGGGGGTAGTTGAGTTCTGAATTTCATAAATTTTTAAATGTGTGGCTAGTATTGGGGTTTTATATTGGGGGTAGCTGAGTTTGGGGGGTGGGGAAATCTAGAATTTTCATGGGAGTTTTGAGGGTTGAACTCATTATTTTCATATAGGTTTGAAAGTGGACTCAAGATTTTCACTTGCCTTTGGGAGAAATGTCGGGGGAGGGCATTCTAGAATTCTCATGGCAGTTTTGAGGGCTGAATTCATTATTTTCATATAGGTTTCAAAGCAGACTCAAGATTTTCGCTTGCCTTTTGGAAGTGTAACTCGGTTCAACCGGCACCTCCGTGCCCCCAAAACTACATATATAGGTCTGTAGTAACCCACTTAGAATGGCATAGATGAAAATCTCTCTTTATAGATAAAAAGGTCATGCAAAACTTTAGCCCTATTAGAGTACCCAAGCCCTTCATTCAACCATTTAAACTCTAATGATCTTCTAACCATAGAACTTTTTTTAAGATGCAATCCATTGATAAGTATGAGGTTAAACGAGCATATGATTAGACAGAATTCTAGATCTTGAAGGGAAATCAATTAAAAGTCAAATCTTGTTCAAAACCATCTTAGATTTGCCCAATGTGTATTTGTGTGGATTTAGTAGTTGCCACTCAAGATTAGTCCTATTGGATCCCAACAAAGACCTCATCAGCCAAATCATATAATTGAGGAAAAATTATCGGAAAAATCCCCATAGGACCCTATAGGATCGACGAGGACCCAATGACATATTAAAAACGGGAGGGGTCTTTTGACTTTTTTTTGTAGGTTGGTTGATATTGACCATTCTGTAGTGCTTATTTCTGTCCCTTCTCCTTTCCCGCGCCCACCTGTGTTGCACTTCCTATCCCTGCACTGCGCCTGTACCACTGCACTGCACACCCGGCCATCTCCTTCATCCTTCACCCTTTTCTTTTCTTTCCTTTCCTTTTCACTTCATTTCCTTCTCCCTTTCCCTCTCCATCTTGTCTTCCTTCCTCCTTTCTCCCCCTGCACTCATTGATACACTGCCACTGCGCCTGCACCACTTTCACTCCACTGCTGCACCTACTTTTATTTCCTCCATTCTCCTTCATAACACCAGTGCTTGCATTGCCCACCATTGTGCGACCACACCTACAGTAGCACCGCGTTCATAACCACCATGACTACCACTTGCACTCACAGCCCACTCGAATTGCCTCACCACACTTGCACCCCCACTTGCGCATACTACACAACTCAATACACTCACTTAGTGCCCTCTCGCTCTTGGTACTCTTTCAGTAATTTTGTCGAACGTCTGATTTGCTTTCTTCTCTCTCTGCAGAAGAGAGGAGCAGTTTTTCTTCTTCTTTGCTCTAATGGTCGATATCGACCATCACTATTTAGCTCTAATAATTGATATCGACCAATCTGTAGATTAGATTTTTTTCAACCTATAACTGTCTTATTCGTTGAATATGGCATAATGGTTAATATCGACCATTTCCTTTTAATGGTCGATATCGTCCAATTTGTTGGTCAAATTTTTTCCAATATGTAAATGTCTTATTTGCTAAATACTACAAAAGAGTTGATATTGACCATATCGCAAAATGACAAAGAAAAAAAAAACTGAAAAGGAACTTGAAAGCCCCTCTCGTCTTCAACATGCTACTGGGTCCTTGTGGGTCCTATATGGGGATTTTTTCTGTGATTTTCTCAATAATTAATTAAAAAAAAAAAGAAGCAACGGACCCTTCTTTACTGGAGCCCTCTCTGAAATCAATCAGTAGGACTTTTGAGTGAGACTCTCTCTCTCTCTCCTCTCTCCTCTCTCTATCTTATAAACCCCACAGCATTTTGAACTTCTCTGACTCATGATCTCCAAAAAGATTCCTCCCAATTCGATCCAAGACCTCTCCTCTCTATCCACATCAAAATCCCCCACCACCTGTTTGATCCTCATGTCCCCAACGCAAGCATTCGCTCGATTCAATCACCACCGAGCCAACACCAGAGGATGGGTTCCAACACTATTCTCCTGCCACAAACTGCTCTTCGTGGTCGTCTGGATCTTGGGGTTCGCCGCCATTTCCATCTGGCAGGAGTCAGTCATCTTCGGTGGTGGTCGGAGTATCTTTCGGCCGCCTCGGCCTTGCCCTCGTCTGCGGCCTGTAGCTTTCAATCTCACCGACTTTGGTGGGGTCGGCGACGGCGTCACGCCGAACACGGAGGCGTTTGAGCAGGCGATCGCCGCGATATCTCTGCTCGGCGAAAGGGGCGGCGGGCAGCTCAATGTGCAGGCTGGGGTTTGGCTGACTGCGCCGTTCAATCTCACCAGCCACATGACTCTGTTTCTCGCAGAGGAAGCTGTTATTTTGGGTATTGAGGTGGCGTTTGATTCTCCTATCTCTTTTATGAATGATGGTAGTGGGATTGGTAGTGAAATTGCTAATTTGGGGCTGTTTGTTTGCATTGAATGGAATTGAGTTCCTACGAATTCTATGTGAAAATGAGTTTTTTTTTTTTTTTTGGTAAACGATGAATATGAGTTTCAGGAGTGAAAGATATGAATTTGATTTACTGGGGTGATGGGTGAGCATTCATTTTTCTACAGTAGAGGATGCTGCTATATTGGGAATTGAGGTGGGGTTTTGTTCTTCTGTCTCTTTTTAAGAATATCATGGTAGATGTATTGGTAGTGAAGCTGCTAAAATGGCCTTTTGTTTGTATTGAATCGCTATGCACATAGGCTTTAATATATCTGCAAGCAAATATCTACCCCCCCCTCACCAAGTCAATTGGTTCCAAACATCAAGGGTTTCTGGCAAATTAAAGGTGAAATCATCATTCTAAGGGATGCTGTAGTTAGTGAATGGGTTGAGTTAATTTTTGAAAGTTGAAACACATCTTATGCTCTACGCAGTGAAGCGCATAGTTCATGTGAGGTCATAGTTGGGCAACTTGAAAGTTTTCTAATAATGATTTTTGTTTATAATTAGTGTCCTTATAATTTTCTGTTTAACAGGATGAGAAGTTATGGCCATTGATGCCTCCATTGCCGTCTTATGGATATGGGAGGGAGCATCCTGGGCCGCGATATGGGAGTCTCATTCATGGTGAAAATCTCAAAGACGTTGTGATAACAGGTCAGGACATTTCCTTCATTTTATTTCCTTCATGAGTCTCCTGATAAATGTAAGTTACTTAGTACAATGCTTTTCAAAATCTGAACTTCAGGTTTTTTATACGAGGGCCTAGAAATGGGATATATGTAGAAAAAGTATTTATTACCATCATAAGTTCTTAGCATTCTCGTGGAATATTTATGATCAACCCTCGAATAATTTTTTGTGTCACCTCTTCGCTCCACGACCTTAATAAATGCATGTTTCTTTTATTGCCTTGCCCCTCCCTTGGGAATTTCATTTTGACATCACCTAATTTATCACTCATGGCCAACTACATCTTGAATAAAGACAATATCAACTGGAAATTTGGGCACATGATCAAAGTCATCCTAGTTACCAACACCCCCTGGAGTGAGAGCTGGAATCTATTTTTTCAAGCATTGGGTGAACTCATTCAAAAAATTTACTGGGGCGAGAAGTTTGGATTTAGGTTAGCATATCCAATGGAAGCTGTGAGTTTTGAGGAATCAGAAAAAACACACAGATAAAGTCATGTGGATGTTCTTGTGGAAGTAATGGTTTAATTTGTATGAAGATCTATTCTTTTTCTTTTCTTCTCCTTTTTTTTTTTTTTTCCTTTTCTTTGAATGTTTTACCCAAGAAGAGGGGACAAAGCCTGTCATCCTTGCGGTGTTTCAAAATTATTTCAAGGTTAAAAAGGAGCAGCCTGCTTCACCTCCTTTAAACATGATCTTTGATCTACTGCTGATCCTATGATTTTTCATCAGATACTATCATTGCAGGAGAGCACTTCTGTACATACATATACAAATACACACACACACACATACAAATACATATACATATACATGAACATGCACATACACACTCATGTAGGGCTTTGATCTGGTGCAATAGGCTTATAGCTTGATGGTTGCAATGAACCCACCATCCACCTTGGGCCATGACAATCATGGTGGAGCTGGGATGGAAAGATCTTAATCAGACATATAGGTGTGCATAATATCAACTCGATTAGATCATCCTAACCCCTTAATCTATGACCCTCAAGTTTAATGGTTCTAGAAGGCAACATTTTTTTTTTTTTTTTTAATTTTTAATTCAACCATCAGTAACGGTTGATTGAAGGTCAAATTTGGGCTTGTGGGAATTCATGGGGGATTTTGAAGGGGGTAGCTTGATCATAGCTGGGTCCAGGTGAGTTCATCACCTATCTAAATCCCAGGAGCTCTCACAATCCTTGTGGGCCCCATAAGGATTGTTCCTAGCTAAATATGAAACACAAACAGGTCATTGGGAGACCTATCGAAACCCTAGCCCAATTATTTTCATGCATCCAAGTAGAAGCCCCGCAAGGACTATTACGAGCTCACCATAAACGGTCATACCATCCTTAAAGCCTCTCTCTCTCTCCCCAAAAAAAAAGTATGTAGCTCTCAGAAATGTTGCTTATGAGCAAGAGCCCTTGTGGGGCCACATGGGGCGGGAACCACCAATGTTGAAATGGGAGGAGAGGGGGGCATTATTAGATCCAATATTGAGATACAGCCCATGAAAAAAACCAACAGTTTTAACCCTTGATCTCAGATATAAGCCCCTGTGAGACACAAGTGTTTTTGTTTGACCAACAATGATGCTCGTGATTCGTGAGCCCATCTATCGATGTCCCTAGTTGATCTTGTAATACTTATGTGATCAGATATCCTGGCTGTCACTTTTGCATCTTAACATGGAAAATTACATTGGATCGTCCGCATGTAAAAAGAGGAAAATCAGATTCCTCGAATCATTTGTGGGAAGTTTTTTTAGGTATTTCTGTTGTATGATCAATATGGATCACAAAAAGATGGCCCATATGTGCAATATTAAACTGAAAAAAATGTGACGATTGACCCTGTACATTTCATCATTTCCCTTATTTATTGATTTATTTTGCAAGAAAAAGAAAGAGTGTGCTTTTTTGTTCATCGTAGGCTGATATATTCTCAGAGACCAGAAAAGGGGAAGAAACTACAACAAATATTTCTACAATTGTCTTATCTACCTGTCTTCATTTTCAGTTTGCAATTTGTTTTCGTCTTTGCAATGAAATTGTGTTTCATCTTAGCATTTCATTTTTCATTTCATTGATACAGGATACAATGGCACTATAGATGGACAAGGTCAAGCATGGTGGACTAAGTTTCGCAAAAAACTTTTAAAGCACACCAGGGGGCCCCTTGTGCAGATCATGTGGTCGAGTGATATTCATATCTCCAATATAACTTTACGTAACTCTCCTTTTTGGACACTGCATCCTTATGACTGCACGAATGTAACAATATTGAATGTTACTATCTTGGCCCCTCTATATGGAGCTCCAAACACTGATGGGATAGACCCTGGTACCTTTGCATTCTCAACTATTTTTGTTACCTCTTTCTTTTGAAAGTCTCAATGGATCCATAATTCAACTTGGAGTGTGGTATTAGTGTTCTTTTTTTTATCCTTTTCTTTTCTTTGTTTTTTTCCATTTGTTAAAAGAATTTTTTTTTTTAATAGTTATTAAAACTTAAAAGCCAACTTGGAATGTGGTTTTTCAAGTTAGTTTGAATCCAATGTTGCTAGTGGTTTGATCATTATGGCCTTTGGAAGAATAGATGATTATTATTATGCTTTGCATTCTGTCCGGGGTACATTGAATGAAAAAGTAATGCACATTTGGCTGGATGCTGTGTCTATATCTGCCACGTCAAAATTGGTGCGAGAGAGTTTTCAGTGTTGTTTTGGGCTGAAAGGTTTGAAAACAGCAACCCAAGGTGTGACTTCTAATTCCTAAGTGCCTCAAATCTATCATGGAACTAATGACCAACCATTTAGTCAGTATTATAACCAATTACAGCATTAGTTACATCCATGAGCACCATTCTAGTAGTTAAGCATTGTTTGTAAAAAAAGTTTCTATCTACTCTGTGTATTAAGCACTTCTTCCCACTTATCATAGATCATGGAAAGAGCAACTCTGATGTTTTTTTTAATCACCATAAATGTTTTTGATAAGCGTCTTTCATTAAAAAAGCTTCTATTTATCCCGTGTATTAAGCACTTCCTCCCCTCATAAATCATGCAAAAGCAACCTCTAATGTTTTTACTACCACAAACCTAGCTACCACAATTAAAATATGCAAGGCAATTTCCATTACCTCTGTTCTTTAACTTGTTCTGTTTTGTGTCTGCTGGTTTTTAATGCAAGATGATTTGCCATTACACGTTTTCTTTAACTTGTTTGGTTCTCTTTCTGCTGGCTTTTAATGCAATTCCTCATTTATTTAAGTATAAATAAATATGTTCAAGTGGGTTAATAGATGGAGAGGCTTCATGGTCATAACCTCAATAGAATTTTAGAGTAGAACTCTTTCGGCCAATGGCCAACCCTAGTTTGATGAGAAGAGGCTCTGAGGATGATGATGATCTATCTATTCAAGTGTATGGATTTTTGTAAGAAATCGAGTAGAATTTCTTCTTTTCCTTTCATTGTGATTATTACTTCGGCCACCAGGATTCAGTCTTAGTTCATTGTCTGTACAGATTCATGTGTGAATATGGTTGTAGAAAACTGTTACATTAGAGTTGGGGATGATGGCATTGCAATAAAGAGCGGTTGGGATCAGTATGGCATAACATATGGCCGCCCATCTTCAAATATTCTTATCCGGAATCTTGTCATTCAGTCTATGATCAGGTGAGAGCTTCCATTTCATGCCTTGCATCTCAGTTGTGCACATTTATTCATACAGCTATTATGGACACACTTTATGCATGCATGCAGGTTCATTGTTCAGACATGTGAATACATATCGAGAGGATAATGGTTGGTAATGCATGCATGCAATGCAACAGCTAATCAACATACAAGTATTATAGAACAATTGACATGCATTTTTTTTTTTTTTTTTTTGTTGTTGTTTTGGGGGTGGGGGGTGGGGGGCGGGTCGTTGTAACAAAATTTTAATGTCAGGAGAAGAATGATCTCCTGTCAACACTTGTTAAATGTGCTAATTCCTATGGGAATGGATGTACTTTGAATGTATTTAGGGTTTTAAGCTGTTTATCTGGATGTTCTTATGGATGTGTCATCTTGTAAGGTTTTTTGAGTTCGTATCATATATAGTAGACCCAATTTAATGGGCGAATTTAAAAATACCATACGCATTTATATTCAGTGACATGCATTTATAGCTATTGAAATTTGATGTATAACCGAAGTTGTTTGAGAAGTATGCAGTGCTGGTGTATCAATTGGCAGTGAAATGTCTGGTGGCGTTTCCAACGTTACAGTTGAGAACGTCCTCGTTCGCGACTCAAGGCGTGGTGTTCGGATCAAGACGAGTCCTGGGAGAGGGGGCTACATACGTGACATATTCTACCGCAATCTGACTTTGGACAATGTCCGCGTGGGGATTGTCATTAATACCAACTACAGTGAGCACCCTGATCAGGGCTATGATCCCACTGCTCTCCCATTGGTTGAGAATATAACCTTCAACAGTGTCCATGGACAGGGAGTCCGCTTCCCAGCTCGTATTTACGGCAGCAAAAATATCCCCGTGAAGAAGATCATCTTCCGCGACATGATAGTTGGGATAACATACAAGAAGAAGCGCATATTCCAGTGTGCCTTCGTTCAGGGGAAAGTAATTGGGTCTATTTTTCCGGCACCATGCGAGAACCTTGACCAATATGATGAGCAAGGAAGGCTGCTTAAGCTGGCAGTGTCACCAAATGTTAGTGACATTGACCCTGATTTTTGGGACTCTAGGAAATCTGACGAGGAGTAATTCTCTTGCCTTGTGTTCTGCTCTTTATTTTCCAGAGTTGCACATACGACATATTCAATTTGTATTGGTTTTACATTTTAGATGGAACTTGGAAGGTAATGATATTTCACCAACTGTACATCTTGCTGATATATTCATGTACAAGAAAGATTGGGAGGGCAAGTATCAAATGATTTATTTTATTTTATTTTAAAAATCATCCAGTTGAAATGAATTGCTATGCTAGGATTATAGGTTTTGGGCTGTGACATATCATCTGTAGAAGGGCCAACAGGATGAGAGGGAGGGAGGATGTATTTGGGGAGGGCTGTCCTGCATGCTGTTGGACTAGCTCCCCTGTCTGTAGGGTGTGGGCAAAGTGCTAGTTCAGGCCTTTTGGCTCGGCAGGTTTCAGATAACTTTCATCCATATGGTTGGCACCTTGTTGCCATGAGAGGCAAACACTTCCTGGAAAGTGTTATCATCTGGGGGTAACGGATCAAGCACCCCTAGAAGATACTATATTTAAAAGGGATTTCACCTGGAACCTTTTTTTTTTATTGAAAACCTGAGTATTTATTTTTGACAAGGTTCATGACTTTTCGTCGTTTACTGCAATAATATTAGGCCTTTCTTCCTACATGTCACAGACTTTTAGATATGATAGTAGTGCAATAGGCTAAAAAATCATTAAAAAATTATAATTAGAAATATTTTTAAATATTTAAATAAATTATAAATGAATATTAATATATAATTCATAATAAAGATGGAAACTCATTTGAGGAATTTTAGGTAGTCAGAAATATTTAGGGAAAGATCAAGTAAATAGTAAAGATTTTAGGACATTGATTTGATTATATTTGTGCTTGGCTATAAATTAAGTGTCATGTCAAAATTAAATGTGGATTTTGAAATTAATTGGCTTCAGTTATGGGCCCCACATATTAATTAATCCTACCAAATACCCAAAGAAAAATTAGGAGAAAAATGTCCATAATGAGCTCTACAGATTAATCTTATTGAATATTGAAAGGAAAATGAGGAGAAAAAAGTAGTTTTATAATGGGACTCAGAGATTTATTTGGTCAAATTAGTAAATATAAATGATAATAGAAAATTCGTGATAAAGATAGTGACTCTTGAGAGAAAATTTATTTGGCTAAATTCGTAAATATAAATGATTATATATTAAGTGTGAATTTTGAAATTAACTGGCTTCCACAATGGTCTCCACGGATTAACCATACTAAATACTGAAAGAAAAAATATGCAAAAAAAGTAGCAAAATACTACTTACTAAATTGCCCCAAGTTTATGTAACTTGGATTTGACATGAGGGTCCCACAAATTGATATGCAACAATATTTAATACATACATGTCCACCGATCATTAAAATCAAAGCCGAAGAGCCTTTATTCTATTTTTTTTATTAGTTTAATAGTAAGTGAGGCCCATTGAAGGTACTAAATAAGTTATTATTGTGTGCTATGTTTTAGGTAAGGGATATGTATCTTATTTTAAGAATATATTAGATTTGTATGGAGATATTTTAGGTGATGAGATTGGATTAAAAGGGTAGTTTCGGACTATGGCATTGCAAAAAGTTTGAGGATGCATTACGTGTCGCTCTTTTTATGAAAAGAGCTAATGTCTTTTATTATATAATTTTTTGTCTTACAACTTCGTAAGCATTTCACTGTTAATGCATTAGGCTCAACACAAGTTTGCGGACAGCCGTGGAAAACTGGTTCTGTGGAAATTTTCCTCTAGTCTTTTTTTCAAAACCCCTTGTATGTAAGACTTTTATGAGAAATTGTGGAAAATTTAGCTCATTTTCACCAGTGGAAAAGTGGGTGTGCCAAATGAAAAGTTATTTTGTAGCAAAAAAGGGGCTAGGTTTTTCGTATCTTTTTTTGTAGAAACCCAGCCACACAAATGTGCCCAATAGGAAAACACATGAATTTTTGTTTGCATGAAATACATAGGAATTCATTCCTTAAGTGGTAAAAGATGAAGAAGTAAAGGTGAACGTACAAAAGTAACCACCAAAAAACCCGAGTCCTGTCCCCCTAAAAGTTTATTGAACTCTTTCTTTGAGTGGGAATGTTTAAAATTCATTGTGTGGCCCACCTCAAAATTGAATGTCATCCTCTCCAATAGAATATCATTAAGTTTTCCGTCAATAGAATTTGGTCTCACCATATGATTGAACAAAAGATTGATCATACGATGGGACCAAATCCTATCAAATAAAATTTTGTGAATACGCTACTGTAGGGGATGTCATTCACTTTTTTTTTGGTTCGGAACATCAATAGGTAGACCCCACGGAGAGGTCCTAACATCCCATTATGGGAAGCATGTAATACACGACTAGGGGATCAAGACTCCAACCTCCCCTGCCATATAAAATGGCTCTTACCTGAGTGGTAAGGAGCGTCAGTTCTTACCTAGCTGCCCATGGTTCAAATTCCGGTACGTCACCTCTTCTTGCTCATATAGGCTCCTTTCCCATTTGAGTTGGCCGTTTTCTCGTGTGTTTGCAGGACTCTCTCTTACGTCCCAACCCTCTTGATTGGATAAACAAACAAACAAACAAACATGCAAAAACAAAAAAAACTCCCCTTGCGGTCACATTAGAAATTTTAATCTAAGAAAAGTCAAAGGTATGATATCTTTCACCCCTCACCTTTCGTATCGTCCACCAGTAAAATTGACTCGTTATATCCTAACTACTTTTTTTTTCTTTTAACTATAAAGATTAAGAAACCCATTCTAAAGAGGATTAACAAAATAATGAATTTTTCCAAAAGAACTCTACCAGATATATTCTTGGAAGATCAAGGACAGCTTTTTGACATAACGGAGATATCATACATGATAATCTAATTGTTCTTACCGGTACTACGTAATAAGGTGAGTACAATGTACCTAATACATACTGGGCTCCTTTTTCTTTAATGCCAGCGAGTTAGCCAAGTGTTCAAGACTACTATTTCTCTCTATTTCGGAGCTCTTGGAGGTCTTAGTATTGATTTCTCAGGAATCGAAGGTTGAGTCCACTAGTGCTACCACCTTGGTTCCAAAAAAGTATTTACTTAGCTTTCTTCTGGAATCGGAGGGATTAGCCTAACCAAAAGGGTTGGAAACCGTCCAATAGTCCTAATATATATATATATATATATATATTGGGCCCCACCTGGTGATCCATCTCACTCGACCATAAAACACAAGGACCCAACCCTTTGATAGTTAAGATCCCGGGTTTGGCACCCATTGGAATAGAATGGACCATTCGACCAAACATCAGGTGGACCCCATCAGGTGGACCCCACAAGAAACGGTACCCGGGAGCCCGCAAGGGCGGACAATTGTCTCACACGATCTGTACCTTCTCTGGGTCTCTCCTTCTTCCTCCAGTTCCAGTGAGTCTCCTCCAACTTTCCTCCGCTCTCACCTCCGTCTCCAAAAACCCGTCCTCTCCAATCCCAAAACCACGCATAAAAAAAACCCTAATTCCTCCTCCCCAAAAATTCCTCTTTTTCTTCCATTTCGAATCAAGATCTCACTGTCGCCATCAAACCACCCCGATCTCATGGCCGATACGCTCGCAGTCGGCCGATTCAATCACCACCGAGTCAACATCAAGCGATGGATTCCATTCCCAACTGTGTTATCTCGGCGCAAATTGACTTTCACAGTAGTCTGGATCTTGGGATTCGCCGCCATTTTCGTCTGGCAGAAGGCCTTATTCGACGGTGGTTGGAAAATCTTTCGGAAGCCTCGGCCGTGCCAGCTTCTCCGACCCATGGCTTTCAATCTCACTGATTTTGGTGGGGTCGGTGACGGATTCACGCTGAACACGGAGGCGTTCGAGCGGGCGATTGAGGCGATCTCGCTGCTTGGTGAAAGGGGCGGAGGGCAGCTCAACTTGCAGGCTGGGGTTTGGCTGACGGCGCCGTTCAATCTCACCAGCCACATGACTCTCTTTCTCGCGGAGGATGCTGTTATATTGGGAATTGAGGTGGGGTTTGATGCTCCTTATCTCTTTTATGAATAATGGTACTGGTACTAGTACTGGTTGTGAAATTGCTAAATGGGGTTCTTTGTTTGCATTGCATTGGACTGAATTCCTATGAATTCACTGTAAAATGGCTCTTAATAAAGGATTTTGGAGTGGAGTGGTAGATGGGATCCTGACTTTTCTAGAATTTAATTTGCTTAGGTGATGGGTGGATAGTCATTTTCCATCTCTCCTTAGTTCCTTTTCCATAAAAAGGGGAGATTTGTTTATGGATATTTATGGATATCCACATTTTTCTCTACATTCGTGACTCAACTCAAGCACTCTTACTCACACACCCATGATCTTAACTGAGTTACAGCAGTGTGACTGCGGAGCTTCACATTTGTTTCTTCAATTTTAACCACTTTTAGAAATGCTTTTCTTAGAAATTCTAGTAAAGCAAAGAAATGGACCCTTTAGTGTTTGTTTGTTTGCATTAGAATACATAGGATATCATGCCATGAGTGGTTAAAAATGAAGATCAAAGGTGAATTTAAAAAATGAGCATCAAATAAACTTTCTTTTTACGGAAACTAAAATGAGGAAAGATGGGAAATGAATGACTGACCATCACCCTAGTAATTCAATACATAGGAAAGTGAAGGTCCTATCTACATCTCCACCTCATATCCTTCACCCCTCACCTCTATATTATCCTTTGTTAGAGCTTATTTAACCAGGAATTCCTATGTATTTTAATGCAAACAACCAAGCCCTTAGTAGTTTCTTATTACTTAGGTTTTCACTGGGGCCAGCCTCTCCTAGTATTTTGTCCTAGGATGGTATGGTTGGAGGGCTACTCGTTAAATGGTCCAAGTGAGTGAAAATATGGACCCCAGTTATAAGCAATGCTGGCTCAATAAAAGTGCTTGTAGTTTGAGTGCGGAATTGTATGATTCTTGTTTGTTTCAGTAATGGATGTGTTAAGATCTGTCCTGGTAAGATGAACAAGGTAGAAATGAGCATGGCTAATGATTTGAATATTTGTTTTACCTTTCCAAATGCAACGTTGGTCACATTTTTTGGTGGCAGTATTTAAGTAATGCATGGGTAATTGTGCTATGAGCTAAGAAAATCTTCTGGAGTTCTTGTGTGAAATAACTAATAATAAAAATTCTATCGTAGTGTCGTGGCTGCTTACGAGATCACTTTTATCATGAAGGTGGTTATATCAAGCATCATTATTCATTAATGGTTTAAGTGAAGATTGTGATGCTATAGGACAAATTATATAATGATCACAAATACTTTGAGATGTAAGGCTTTATAATTGTTTTGTTAATATATACACCATGTTACTGTAGTTTTTAAGAAGAATTCCAAGCTCTACTCATAAAATATATATGCATGCTAACATCTACCCTCATTCAAGTCAACTGGTTACAAACGTCTAGCTTTTCTGGCAGATTAAGGATGAAATCATCATTCTAAGGGACACTGTAGTTTGTGAATGGGTTGAGTCAGTTTTTGAAAGATGAAAGTTGAAACACATCGTATGCTCTACACTGAAGTGCATAGTTCATGTGAGGTCATAGTGGGGTAACTTGAAGTTTTCTAATAATGCTTTTTGTTAATGAATAGTTCACTTATAATGTTCAGTTTAACAGGATGAGAAGTTATGGCCATTGATGCCTCCATTGCCGTCTTATGGATATGGGAGGGAGCATCCTGGGCCACGGTATGGGAGCCTCATCCATGGTGAAAATCTCAAAGATGTTGTGATAACAGGTCAGAATATTTCCTTCATTGTATCTCCTTAATGAGTCTCACACTACTGTAAGTTACTTAGTGAAGTGCTTTTCAAAATTGGGCTAGAAAGGAATGTACTTAGAAAAGTTAGATGTTAATATCATAGGTTCTTAGCACTCTTGTGGAATATTTCTGATAAACCCTTTAATATATATATATATACATACTGTGATTGATTAGGATTAAATTAAAGGATGTGAACAATTGTAATACAAATGATAACAAAAAAATAAGAACAAAATAAAAAATAAGAAAATTAAAGGGTTGTTTAGTTTTCTTTGTTGCCTGATTGGTGTTTTTGTTGGCTAGGCTGTATTTCTGTGTTTTGTTCTGTCTGGTCTTTGAAGTAATAAAATTTATCATTTTCAAAAAATACAATAAAAAAATACAAAGATAACAAAAAGAATAAGAAATTGCACATGGGTATAAGAGTACCAAAAAAAAAAAAAAAAAAAAAAAAAAAACCACCCAAAATAGGAACAACCACATCAATTCCTCTAACCAGCCTCAGTGTAGCCAGCACATTCGTCATGCTGTTAGTTGAAAACTTGTTTCAACAGATGAAGTTAAATATTTAATCTCATTGAAGTAGAATCAAAGTTCCAAGGAGTCCCACCAAAACTAGACACCCTAAGAGATATCATTGGCTGAATTGCTTTCCATAATTAACCTGTTGTGAAATAAGGGTGAAAAGATGTTTAAAGCTTCTAAGATGGCTAACACTTCAGCTTCATTCGGGTCCTAGACCCACATGCTAAGAAAACATGATTACATGAATACCACTTCTCCCTAAAGTTATATACACCATCTATTGCTGTTGCACCTACCTTATTCCGAGCAGCTTTGTCAACATTAAACTTCAACATGCCAATAGTGCATAGGTTTTCTCTCCTTACAAGAACTGCAATCAAAGCGTGGATCCCAACTGTGAACAATGCAATCAATAGTCAAACGCTCAAACTCCTTTTTATCATCGCCCCTTTTGAAATTCTAAGAGTCACTAACGATCAATGATCATTGGAAGGCCTTTTCCTTTAAAAATCCGCATTCCCTTCATTCCAAATTGACAAGACGATTGTTGAAGGAATGAGCCTTTGAAACACTAGATGGCACCAATGAAAAGGACATGCCTTGCAAGCATCAATTAATTCACTGAAAGATCCTGGAGGACACCAAGACAGAGCATGTCTCTCAATATAGTGCCTCCCAATGAAAGAAGTATGACAATGAAAAAGACCGGTTTTCAACTGATTCTTTCAGTCTTTCTCCTTTCCTCGTAGAGAAAACAAATGTTACAAATCAATTATGTGGTAATGCCTCCTTTCCCTTTGGGATTATCCATGGTTGATACCTTGTGCGTGTGCCACCATTAACCAGCAAAAAACCTTAGTTCTAGAAGGGTCCGAGCCCTTTTAAATATGAGTCAAATGGTGAGTAATGGTTGGACGGTTGTCAGCTTTGGGCTCGTGGATTTTATTTTTGGGTATTCACGCGGTGGGGTTTTGGGGTTGGGGTTTGGGGGTTGAGCGTGGGATGGGGGTTGAGGTTGATGTTTTAAATTGATCATGGGCGAGGTGAGTTCATCTCTCTCTCTCATGTCTCGCATGGAATACCGTGTGGACTAGCCTGCACACGTGCATATCACCCATCTTCATGTGCGGATGTCTTGCACTGTGCAAGACAACTGATGGGGCCCACATGGGGCTCCTATTAGCAATCCAACCTCGTCACACTCTACCATGCCCCCTGAATGTCATGGATGCTATCAATTTTACAGTATTCTGAATATTTTACACTGATCCGAATGAGACTGACCATTGGATTGAAATAAAAAAGAAAAGATGCATTCTAAAGTCATTATACTTGAGGGACACAGATTAAGGGGTTTGGATGATCTAATGGACAGGAAATTTTACACATGGATGTGTCACATCCTGATCTTTCAACCCCCCACATCCCCCATGAATTGTAGGGACCTAGGTGGGCCTCAAGGCCAGTTTGCACATTATTCTATGCGAGACAGCCGCACCCAATTAGGCCCATACATATATATATATATATAAGGTTTTGATTTGGTGCGATGAAGCCACCTTGGTCCACATGGAGCCATGACAACCATGGTGGAGGTGGGGGATGGAAAGATCTCAATGAGACCTATTGGTGTGCAAAATATCCACCCGATTAAAATCATCCTAACCCCTTGATTCATGACCCTCAAGTTTAATGGTTTTAGAATGCATCATTTTTTGGATTACAACCATTAATACCAGTTGGATGAATGTCAAATTTGGGCTGATGGAAATTCATGGGGATGGTAGTGTGCGAGGGGAGTAACTTCATCATAGGTTACGATAAACAACATAATGCAAAGTTGGGGAGCTTGTTTAAAGATGGGAGTCGTAAAGAAGAAAAGGAAAATCTCTTGGTGCTCACCAGCATGCGGAGTTCTAAGGTTAAATGTGGATGGAGCTGCGAGGGGGAAAACCGGGGTTGAATGGCATTGGAGGCGTACTAAGAAATCACAAAGGGAAAGTTTTTGTACTTGTTTCGAAAAATGTCGGGTTTAAAGAGTCTAATGAAGCAGAAGTTTTGGCCATTTGGAAGCTCTACGTATCTATCCCTCATTATATCAATATATCTTATTGTGGAAAGCGACTCAGCTAATGCCATATCTTGGGTGAAATCTTTGAGAGGGCCTTGGAATATGTAGTTCTTATTTAATGAAATTAGTCTTCTAGTCTCTTAGTTGCAGGTCTCTTTTATGCATGTTAGTAGATCTGCAAACAATGTGGCGGGTAGTTTAGCTAAGCAAGGAGTAGATTGGTCTTGTAATTTAAGTGCTCATGTAATGTAGTTGTGGTGAGTGGCTGGTATATCTCTCTTGTACCGGTACACCTTTGAGATGTTTTTTGTTTACTCTATTTCTGAGCTCTTTTAACCCCTTTTAATAAAACTTTACGGTTTTCATTCGATATATATATATATATATTACATTACATTATATTAAATTATACCCCCCGTGGGATCCACTTCACAAGTTTTTATTGATGGTAAAAGAGGACTGCATTCGGTATGTTGATAGCCAATGTAAAACTTTTGTCACCACCCAATTACTTGGTACAAGGCTTTGATGATGATGATCTTGTAGGATCCACCTAGCCCTTTATAATCAATCTTGTCGAAACTTGACACTTATCCGAATTTTGTGAGCCCTCCAATAGATCATGCAAATTTTGACATCCTTCTGCCTTTATCTAGCGGCTAAAGGTTTGGCAACTTAGAGGCCCTGAAAGCAAGACCTCTCATATTGGAAGGTTCCATTTTTCTTTGTTTTAAAATAGGTAGGTCAGAGGGAGACCTATCAAAACCCTTGCCCCCCTGATCTTGATGCATCCAAGTGGGCACTACAAGGACTCTTCCTAGCTCACCATAAAACACAAGTAGGTCATAGGGAGACCCATTAAGACCCTAGCCCCCATGATTACCATAAATAGTCATACCATCCTTAAAGAAGCCTGTCAGTCTCTCTAATATATATATATATATATATATAAATATATATATAGGGGATGCTCTTGTGAGAGTTACTCTCACGGTACTATTAGAGTAAGGGGTGGGGGTAGGCTGTTGGCATTGGATATGGATATGAGGGCCCCCGCCCTTACTCTCATAGTATTGTGAGAGTAACTCTCACAAGAGCATCTCCCATATATATATTGTTTATAAATATGTATGTAGCCGTCATCTCCTAGGCAATGTCGCCCATGAGATCATGGGGGCTACCTATGGGCTCGAATCGCTCTCAATGGATCGATGCATGTTGAAATGGGAGGAGAAGGGGCATTTTTTGATCTAATGAATCTATCATGACTGAGATATGGCCCATGAAAAATCAACAATTGAAAATTCCTTGACTTCAATCCAACGGTGGGACTATTCTGTAAGAGGCTCAAAATGGGTCCCCTGACCGTACTGAGGGGGACAAATCACAAGCGGGTCCAAAGCTCTACCCCACAAAGGCATCACTTGAAGGGCGACATCGTCCAGGAGATTGCTGGCATGTGTACATGCATAAATTCATACATACATATAGTACCTGACAAATCGGGAGGTGTAGCCGCAATAGCACCAGTTTCTATATCTCTGTTGGCTTTACCTTTTTTTAAAAGTATTTATGTGCGTAGTTCAAGTTTTCGCCCGATTCTCCAAGGAATATTTGGTTGCTTTTGGCGGATTGCTTACTACTAGGTTGGATCGGATGTCAACCTGTGGAGGCACCATTTGTGACTATTGGACAAATTTTGGACAAATTCCTTCTTTAGTGATATAGATAATATGGGAGGTTGTTGATATTGTTGGAGGAATTATATAATGCTTTAGTGAGATACATGTTTTTGTTCAACCAACAATGATACTTGTGAGGCCATGTATCGATATTCCTAGTTGATCTAGTGTGTCAAATCATGAAATATTCTATGTTGTAACAGCTTCGCTATCAGATATCCTAGCTGTCACATTTGCATCTTACAAATGGAAAATTACACTCTATCATCCACATGTAATTATGTATCAAGAACAAAATCAGATCCTGGAATCATTTGATGGACAAAATCAGATTCCTGGAATCATTTGATGGGAATTTTTTTGAGGTATTTCCATGGTATGATCAATATAGATCACAAAAAGAGGGTCCACATCTGCAATGTGTAAACTGAAAAAAAATGTAATGATTGACCCTGTAGTGTACATTTCATCGTTTTCTCTATTTAATTGATTTATTTTGCCAAAAAAAGGTATGATTGACCCTGTGCATTTCATCGTTCTCTATTTAATTGATTTATCTAGCAAAAATAAAATAAAAATGCTGGCTTTGTGCCTTGTAGGCGTTATATTTGAGAGACCAGAGAAGGTTATGGAACTCCATCAACAGATCTCTATGATTTTATTATCAGCCTGTCTTCATTTTACAGTTCGCACTTTGTTATGCTATGCAATGAAATTGTATTTCATCTGAGTGTTTTATTGTTTCTTTTCACTGATACAGGATACAATGGCACTATAGATGGACAAGGTCAAGCATGGTGGATGAAGTTTCGCAAAAAACTTTTAAACCACACTAGGGGCCCACTTGTGCAGATAATGTGGTCGAGTGATATCCATATCTCCAATATAACTTTACGTAATTCTCCTTTTTGGACACTCCATCCTTATGACTGCACGAATGTAACAATATCGAATGTGACCATCTTGGCCCCTTTGTATGGAGCTCCAAACACCGATGGGATAGACCCAGGTATGTTTGCATTCTCAACTTTTTTGTTTTACCCCATTCTTTTTAAAATTTCAATGGATCCATAATTCAACTTGGAATGTGGAATTAATGTCATCTTGTTACCTTTTTCTTTTCTTCTCTTTTCTTCTTCTTCCTCCCCTCCCTCCCATCATTTCCAATGGTTTCGTTTGTGTTGTGGTTTTTCTTCCTTGTTTGAGTCCACTGCTGCTGGTAGCTTGATCGTTATCACCTTTCGCAGAACAGATCGTTACATGTTATTCTTTGCATTCTCTCTGGGGTACATTGAAAAACTAAAATACATTTGCTTGGATGTTTTTTCCCATATCCGCCACCTCAAAATTGGTGTGAGAGCCAGCAGTGTTGTTTTGCGGAGAATTTGGAAACCGAAGGGGTAATTTCTGATTCCCAAGTGCCTCAAGTGTACGGTGGAATAAATGACAAACTATTCGGTCGATGTATTCAAACCAATTACAACATTAGTCGCATACATGAGCACCATTCTAGTAAAAAAGCATCGTTAATAAAAAAAAGTTTCTATCTAATTCTTTGTTGATTAAGCATTTCTTCCACATCTCATAGATGAGAGAGAGAGAGAGAGAGAGAGAGAGAGAGAGAGAGAGAGAGAGAGAGAGAGAGAGAGAGAGAGAGAGAGAGAGAGAGAGAGAGAGAGAGAGAGAGAGAGAGGAGAGAGAGAGGAGAGAGAGAGAGAGAGAGAGAGAGAGAGAGAGAGAGAGAGAGAGAGAGAGAGAGAGAGAGAGAGAGAGAGAGAGAGAGAGAGAGAGAGCGAGTTTTGTTTTCTTGTTTTCCTCCCTCTATGGTTATTTCTTTCAGCCACTAGGATTCAGTCTTAATTCTTGTCTATACAGATTCATGTGTGAACATGGTGGTAGAAAACTGTTACATTAGAGTTGGGGATGATGGCATTGCAATAAAGAGCGGTTGGGATCAGTATGGCATTGCATATGGCCGCCCATCTTCAAACATTCTTATCCGGAATCTCGTCATTCAGTCTATGGTCAGGTGAGAACCTCCATATCATGCTTCGCTAATCGGTTCTGTACATTATATACAACCATTTTGGACATAATTTGTGTGCATACCTGCACATGATGTGGGCATGCTGTTGAA
Source organism: Persea americana (assembly GCA_029852735.1). NCBI lineage: Eukaryota > Viridiplantae > Streptophyta > Magnoliopsida > Laurales > Lauraceae > Persea > Persea americana. Next base: position 93,681,508 of record CM056810.1, read on the forward strand.
ACATGTCCATGCAAATTGAGAGGATAATGGTTGGTAATGCATACAAATTTATACAACCAGTATGGACACAAATGACATGCATGCTTGCACATACGATTGGCATGCATATTGAGAGAATAGTTGTTGGTGATGCCTCCATGTGTGCAACAACTTACCAGCACACTTCCCTCTTTTTTTATTGGTAACACAATGTAAATTCAGATTAAGAATGATCTCCTGTCAACAATTCCATGTTAAATGTGCTGGATGTTATATTCTTTGTTCTTTCACCCAATGGTGCATACTGGAGGACTGACTTTGATGCATCTAGTAGGGAGGAAAATGCATTTATTCCCCTACTCAGGTTGAGTAGGGCTCAGACCCCGGTATTCCCTTTGGGAGTGGATGTCCTGACCCTCTAGCTATGCTTTTAGTAATTCAATACTAAGGAAAGCCAAGGGCCCATCTACATCTCCACCATATATCCTTCCTTTCTCACCTCTTTAATAATCTTTCATTGGAGCTCATTTCACCGTGAACTCCTATGTATTCAATTCTTATGTATTTTATGCCGTCAAACAGGCCCTTAGAAGCATTTGTAGGTATTGAATTTTGATGTATAACTGAAGTTATATGGAAGTATGCAGTGCTGGTGTATCAATTGGCAGTGAAATGTCTGGTGGTGTCTCCGACATTACAGTTGAGAACCTCCATGTGCATGATTCAAGGCGCGGTGTTCGGATCAAAACCAGTCCTGGGAGAGGGGGCTATGTACGCAACATATTCTACCACAATCTGACTTTGGACAATGTCCGTGTAGGGATCGTGGTTAATACCAACTACAGTGAGCACCCTGATCAGGGCTACGATCCTACTGCTCTCCCATCACTCGAAAATATAACCTTCATCAGTGTACATGGTCAGGGAGTTCGTGTCCCAGTTCGTATTTATGGCAGCAGATACATCCCTGTGAAGAACATCACCTTTCGCGACATGTCAGTTGGGATAACTTACAAGAAGAAGCACATATTCCAATGCTCCTTTGTTCAGGGGAAAGTAATTGGTTCTATTTTCCCGGCACCATGTGAGAACCTTGACCGGTATGACGAGCATGGAAGGTTGGTTAAGGTGGCAGTGTCACCAAATGCTAGTGACATTGACTACGATTTTTGAGACTTGAGAGGAAATCTTGATCTGACAGTTTTCCTTCTTTTGTTTTTGTTTCATTTTTTGTTTTTCAGATTTGTACATATCACATGTTCAATTTGTATCTTTCTAGCACGTTAGTTTGAAAAGAGGAAGGCAATGATATTTACATCCACAGCTCATGATGGCTAACATCTTGCCGAATTATTCATATACAGAAAGATTGGAGGGTATGTATATCAAGAATAGTAATAAGAAAAAAATCATCTAGTTGAAATGAGAGGCTAGGAAGATGTCTTGCGTTGTGACCTATCATCTAATTAGAGGAAGTATATATACATGGGGGAGGCCTGGCCTGTATGTAATTCGCTTTTGGACTAGATTTGCTTTGAATGTTTGCTTGATGTGGGTGAAGTGCCCCCACCCTCAGACTGATTGGCCTATTGTACATCCGTAAGGCAATGTGGGCCTTTGTTGGACTTGCCATGTAACTTGTGAAGCCAATGACTTTCCACCATAATTATGTAAGAACTATAAGTAAACTAGAGAAATTAACCTTGAAGATTTATTAAAAAGGGATTTTCATAAGAAAATGGTTCTACAATTGTGTGTTTATGATGGACCTTTTTGAAGTCTACTGGAGAAGCTTTATTACTCGGGAAGACATGAAAAATAAAAGATTGTACGTGTCCAATTATTGCAATCTAGTGGGTCACTGTCTTGAGCCAATTCCGAAGGTTAAAGAAAAATAGAAGAGAACAAAAGCATAATGTTGTTGTATCCAAAGAATCTCCATGTGAAGATGTCACTGGCATTTCCCTCAATTTCTCTCTCTGCCCTTATCCTTTTCTCTTTCACTTTCATCATCTTCAATTCCAAAGGCCAATGCACTCATGTAAGTAGTCTCAAGTTCTCACCAAATTCCAGCTTCAAGGTTGCTCTGTTTGCGGACTTACACTATGGAGAAGCTACATCAACAGATTGGGGTCCCCAACAAGATAAAAACTCTAGCAAGGCCATGTCAACCTTACTCGATAGAGAAAGGCCAGGTGAATTGATTCAATACTTCCTTCTTCTTTTCTCTTTCAATCCACTTGATAGCAATAGCCTATGCCAAAGAAGATAGCTTTCTTCTGGAGGCCTTGCCGTCGTTATCACCATCACCATCGACTTTCAAGATCGCTTTGTTTGCAGATCTTCACTATGGAGAGAACGCATGGTCGGACTGGGGCCCAGACCATGACATCAATTCAGACAGGGCCCCACCACTATTTTCTATTGGGTAATAGGATAGAATGATAGATTGTCTCCTACATCCTATTTTGGCAGTAGGAACAAGTTTCAACGGCTAGGATTGGCCTACCATACCCTACTACATATGTGGTGGGTCTCACCCATAGATTTGGTGGGTCAAATTTCTATTCGCAATTTTTTTTTAAAACAACTGCTGTTATAGAAATAGTAGTACTCTTAATGTTGACTCCATCACATCAACTGTCTAGTTCACAGAACTATTAGGGGTGTCAATCGGCATGAATCAGGCTGGGTCTAATTTGAATCCGGTCCACTTATACTGATGGACTCTAAGAGTTCACTTTATTTGTTATAAGATTGTATATCTCCCCCCTAGTTCAGCATAGAGCCTTTGTTCCTGGACAACTGAAAATTAATCCCCGGGTACACAAGCAAATCATGCAATCCACATGCAAATCCAATTCTCTCCCTATCCTGAGGCATAAAGTCCTGGGACTTGAGGGCCCCTTTGTAATTTTTTCGAAAAATGAAGGTAAAAGAAAGCATCAAAATATAAGTGAGTCGTGAGTGTTTTTTCTCTTTAGTTGCTTGGTAGGTAATTTTTTTATTTATTATGTAAAAAGTGGGGTTTTTTTTATAATTATTTTGACTTAATGGTGAAAGGTTGTTGCTTTTTGAATATTTTTAAATAAAGGAGGGAATTTTGATGTGACCCCTTGTCTGATAATTAGAGGCTTTACATTAATTTTACTTTACTAGTCATTGAAGGAGTGCATTCAGGCCTGCCCATATTTCCATTACGGTTGAATTGGATCTAAACAAATTAGCAAAATGGCACGAAGTCTTTTCTTTTATCCCTTCTGCTTGCAATTGTGTTAATAATGAGTTCTAAACAAATTGTTGCAGATTTTGTAGTTTTTCTTGGGGACATTATTACAGCAAACAACCTACTAATTGCAAATGCAAGCTATTACTGGGAGCAGGCCATCTCTCCAGCAAGGAAGAGGGGGATACCTTGGGCAACCGTTTTTGGTAACCACGATGATGCATCGTTTGTGTGGCCATCTGAATGGTTTTCGGCCACTGGAATTCCACATGTTCGATGCCCTCCAAAGGCTTTGCAGAGGTCAGGTAATGGAAGATTAGAATTTGAAGATGACCCATGACACTAACAGGCCCTTCCTTTCCAAAAAAAGAAAAAAAGAAAAAACAGGCCCTTGCTATTTCAGGACAATCTTTGTTAAGTTCTGTTAGGATGCTGTTTGATATAGGTTTTCCTAGATCACAAAGTTCCATTTTGTCACTCAGGGCTAGGATAATACAATTCACATTTTTAGACTGCTTGAGTATAGGTATAGGGATGGCAATAGGTTGATTTGAATCAGGTTGATCACTGTAAATGACATATAATAGTTTTGTTGTACCATGTCATTCTCACTTTGTACATGGTGGACTCAACTAGTCAATACTCACTATTCAGCAATCACCACCATATGGGAGGTGGGATTGTAAGACTTGGATTCTGACAAATTTCCTCTTCAATGACTTCAATTTGGGATTGTAGGCGAGGGAACATGCAGTTTCAGAGGGACAACGCGCTTGGAATTGATGAAGGATGAGATTGAGAGGAACAATTTATCTTGTTCTGAGAGTGGGCCTATGGACCTATGGCCTAGTGTTTCAAACTACGTATTGCAAATGAAATCATCAGAGAATCCAAAATCAACCGTTGCATTTCTGTATTTTCTGGATTCTGGAGGTGGATCTTACCCAGAACTCATCTCTAATGCGCAAGTGAGATGGTTTCAACAGAAGTCACAAGAGATTAACCCATGTTCAAGGTAAGGAAATGTAGATAATTTTCTTCCAACTCTCTTCTCCTTTTTCCCGCACTTGACAATAAGAAAAGAACAATCAGAAAAAAGCCATTTTTCTGGTGCATCTGATGGCTAGTACAAAACAAATAGAATGCAACATTTATCTAGTCGGGAGTGATTTTAATGTAGTTCGAAAATCAAGCAAGTTGACCAGGAACTCACCTGAGTTAGTACTCCTATATCAGGTGGGTTATTGAGTTTGAAATCCTAGTATTCCAGGTCTTTTCTGTAACCAGTAGTCGAGAGAAAACCTATTGAATCAACATAATTACGTGTATATTGAATCATTGGATCTGAAGAAGAAGATAATAAAGCTTTCTTCTTTGTTTTCATTAAATCAATTTCATACTTTTACTATCTTTTTATCCATAGTTATGGTAAATTAAACTAAATTATACTTCTACCACCCGTCTGGTAGACTTGCTTGTTTCTTGGTCAATTTTACTCAGTGATCAACTGAGTTATGTTCCTGGTCTTGATTTAGGGACTATGTTTTAAGCCACACATAACGATCAACTTGGTGGTCTAAAAACGGCCTTTTTAGACTTTCAGTGGGGCAACCATGTGTTCTTAAAGGCCGATTCTTCCTCAAGTGGAATGTCGGAACTCACTACCCTACGCCCGGGGCACCTGTAATTCTAATCACCTGTTATTGGCTGTAGCAAAGAATAAGAAACTTGTTATCCAAACACATGAATTGTATGCCTGAAGTTACTTGCTCTCAAGTTGCACATATCCAAAATTGTCTGTTTGTTGCCTTGAGACTAGGTTGCTCTGTACTCGGGTTACCTGCTGCTCTTGTATTTGATTATTGCAAAGACGAAAGAACGGTAAACTTATGTCAGCTTATCCAAATGATAGAACTGTAGTTTTGCATGATCCATTGTTTCTAACACTTGAGATTGTGTTACTCAGAAGGTTGCATGACCTTTTCTGACAGGGTCCCTGAGTTGGTTTTTTGGCATATCCCAAGCAAGGCTTATAAGAGAGTCGCCCCTAGGTTCAGAATCCACAAGCCATGTGTTGGATCCATTAACATGGAGAGAGTTGCAGCACAAGAAGCAGAATGGGGGATCATGGATGTTCTCTTGAGCAGGCCTTCTGTCAAGGTGAGAAAATACTCCTAACATGCATTTTTGTACATTTGTGCATTTGTACACAATCCTCTTCCAGTGGCAGTGAACCCCATCCTCTGCTGCATAAAACCGGAAGGGTTTTATTATGTAGTTGTGGTGTGAGCGAGTACATTACTCTTGAATCTCTCTGTTTCTTGCCCCCTTTTTTTCTTTTCTTCACGTACTCTTTGTTTGTATTCTATTCTCTTTTAATATAAGTTACTATTACGAATCCACAAAAAAAAAGAAAAAAAAAAGAAGAAAAACACAGTAAATGCTCACAAGTCTTTTCCAAATTAATTTGAACACCAATCCCCTTCATTTACTCTTTTCTATAAAGGCACCTTGAATAACACTAGATGGACGTCAAAGCTCATAACCTCCTTCAAGCAACTGGCAAGGGCACCTATAATTTATTTATAGATGTAACCCACTAAACTTATAAGTTTGAAGTGAAGCAATTCAAGCGCACAAGGGATATTGGGGATCAATGAAATAAAGTCTGCATTAAACTCCTAGTTTAGCACACCCGTTTTACAGAAATCAACAAAAAACTTGATAAAATCATCTTAAACATAGTCCGATACCTCTAATGCTACTTTATTTCCCACCTATTCTCCTCTCAAACTCCTTTATAAGTTGACCAAAAAGGGTTCGGAATCATATAGTCCCTGTTCTTTGTCTATTGTCATCAACATAATCAAATTATTCATGTTTGTAGGCAATATTTGTGGGTCACAATCATGGGTTGGATTGGTGCTGCCCTTACAAGAAACTTTGGCTCTGCTTTGCTCGCCATACAGGTTATGGAGGTTATGGAACCTGGCCCAAGGGGGCTAGAATCATTGACATCACTGAACAACCCTTCTCCATCAGATCATGGATAAGGATGGAGGAAGGAGATATACACAGTGAGGTTGTTCTCAGTTCATGATATTCTTAACTTCAGAGTAACGGGAGCAGCATTGAAATGACAGATTGGTTTCCCTACTCATGTATCATCATTCAGCATATACAGTTGAAAAATAATGTATTGATAAATTGAGATGAATTCTCTATGTCAAATGGGCATTTGGAAGTTTTCATGGTACCAGAGTGATAGCCTGATAGCTATCAATGTTTTTTCGCTCTTAAATAAAAATCAAGCATCCTTCCTCATCCATCCATTTATCCAAGCCACTTGATCTCTTTGTTTTTATCAAATTGCAGGCTTTAATCACACATAAATGATCTAGTGGGCCATTGGTATGCACTGATCCAAAAAGAGAGGGACACAACAGTGATCACCATTAAAGCATCGTGATCGAATTCCTTTCAAAGCTCAAAGGGTTTGGTATTTTTGATATCAATAGCTCTATCTTTTCTTGAGAGTATTGGAGTTGGAGATATTAGGAGTAAGTTAAAGCATCGTGATCGAATTCCTTTCAAAGCTCAAAGGGTTTGGTATTTTTGATATCAATAGCTCTATCTTTTCTTGATAGTATTGGAGTTGGTGATATTAGGAGTAAGAGAAGATAAGCTCTAGGATTCGAATTAAGAATTCAAATGGGTGATTCCTTATGAGATGGATTCTCGTAGCAAAGTCAAAGTGAAAATTGTCTACTTTTTAAGTGGTTTTTGTGTGCTTACCTCTTACCTAGGCGGGCGCAGGATTTCCGTTTTGAGTGGGGCTGACAATGGTCAATTAAAAAAGTCAATCATTATTTTATTGTACTTTCTTGACTTTACCAATGACAAAAGAGAAAACAAGTTAATTATATATTTGTGTTCATTCATGTGATACAAGAGCTATCCCAAGGGGATTTAGGATTCGTTTAGCAGCAGAAAAAAGTGAAAAGTGGAAATTTTCTTCTAATAAAAGCTAGACAAACTTAGAGGTTGAAAATTCCTAAATGATGAAACCCCATTTTGTTAATTGACTCTGATTTAACATCTGCCCTAGCATAAAACCATATTCAATACTTTTTTATTTCAAAGTCAAATTGTATGTGTATCAATTTTATTGCAAGAGGTGACAAAGTACAATATGCCTCTATTATCCTCATTTTTTAATCAAGTCTCTATTTCATCTAGAGAAATTGGAGATTGGACACTTCAAATAGAGTTTTTTTTTTTTTTTTTCGAATTTTGAAATGTTTGTTAAAAAAATCCATGTAGTCCGTTGAAAAGAATAACTAACAAAGGATTTCATGGATTTGGCCCATTGTTGTTTGGGCACCTTGATTGAAAACAAACTTTGAACCCAAACATCATTTGATCTTCATTCATTTGTTTGTTCAAATCAAAACTAAAACTATTTCCTAAAATCCAATCTAAAAATCCTTCTGAAAACCTTAATAAAAATTGCAACCACAAACAACCAAATATTACTTCAAAATTAAACAAAATTAGCTAGCAATCAATAACATGCATCGGTATCTTAAAATCAGTAATGATAGATTAGATGCATCTTTACTCCCCATCCCTAATCTGAATATTTACTCTATTTTTTTATTTTTTTTATTTTTTGTTGGAATCAAATCCAACTCCACCGGGAGAATTCATTTCAATAATAGGGATTTTTAGAAAAATATCCCATTTCTTAAAAAACTACGTATTGCCAATTGGAAAAACTTTAGCCCTATTTTGAAAATTTCCCTTCAAAGCTTTAAATGTGGGTCCACAAACATGTCTATTTTGGACATTAGTGTACAACTTGCCCTCTTTATTCGCAGAAGTTTATGCAATTGAACCCAATTCTAGTCTATTCTAGAACGCTACATATATAAAATGTCATGTCACTAATTGCAACCTCTTTATTCAAGCGTGGCGTGTACAACTTGCCCTCGCTGCTTCGCAGAAATTTATGCAATTAACCCCAAGTCAACCGGCCTGTCCAGTCTCCAATTGGTTGTTCAAGTCTCAAGTGCCATCCTTTCTCTTCATTTCGCTCTTTATGTAATTACCCCAAACTCTGTCAGTCTCTCCAGTCTATCCTAGAGCGCCACCTATATAAAATGTTCTATTACTAATTGCACCATCTTAATTTGATGCAAGCCTTAAGGTAAGGGCTTGCATGCAAGTGCCGAAGACACTTCAAAAGTCTTCATAGAAATGATAAACGAAAACACACCTCAATGGAAAAAAAGCAATTCAATTAATCAAATTTGCTGAAAATAATTATCTACAATTTCATATAAATAAGAAAGCATAACTTAGAGTCCAAAAAATCTAACTAAATTAGAAAATTAAATAAATTAAACATTTAATTCTAAATACAACTGATCAAATTAAACATTTAATTCTAGACACAACTGATCAAATAAAACTAGTAATTAATAATAATTAATAAATAAAAATTTCCTAAATTTACTTGGGCCTACACATGCTGTTCAGCCGTGTCGTGTACAACTGGCCCTCGAAACTCGCAGAAATTTATGAAATTGACCCCAAGTCAAGTGAATCGGTCTGTTCATTCTCCATTGGTAGGTCAAGTCTACAAGTCTCAAGCCTAAAAAAAAATCTCTGAAACTTACTTGGGACTTAACACATGCGGCCCGTACTTCCAACCTCTTCCTTCAGCCGTGGCGTGTACAACTTGCCCTCGCTGCTTCGCAGAAACTTATGCAGTTGACCCCAAGTCAAGTCAATCGGTCAAGTCTCCAGTGCTGTGTTTCGCTCTTTAAAACAGTGACCACACACCTGGGTTGGCATTATCCATTGTCTTGCTTTTTCTCCTCCACTTCTTCTGCCATGTCTTTAGTGTACTCCTTCTTCTTCTTCTTCTTGTCGTTGTTATCATCAGCATCAACTTTCAAAATCACTCTGTTTGCAGATCTTCACTATGGAGAGAACCCATGGTCGGACTGGGGCCCAAATAATGACAGAGCTTCAGACAGGGCCATGTCCGATTTACTCGATCAAGAAAAACCAGGTGCCTCACCCCGCCCACTATTTTCTATGTCTTTTAAACAACTGCTGTTCCTGAAATAGTACTCTCAATGTTGAGTCCATCACACATAAACGGTCCAGATCACAGAACTATTTATTAGGGGTGTCAATCGGCATGAATCAAGCTGAGTCTAGTTTGAATCCGGGTCCAAATATGCTAAATGCTAATGGACTTTGTCACCTTTGAGTGTCCATTAGCATGTTTGAATGGAAGAGGCCCAACTTAAGACATCTTCTTTGCATGGACTGGCGTCTTGAAGATAACCTGTGGCTTCATAACACGTACACTGTAGAGTCTGCTTCTTTTCTTTTTTTTTTTAAAGGCTAATTGTACAGCTTTACAGTTACAGGCTTGGTGCCAAGCATATCATATTTCTTTTTTGTTCAAAATGTATGCTCATCATGGTAGCTGTCATGCCTAGAAAAATTAGCAAAATAGCACAAAGTGCTTTTTTTTTTTTTTTTTTTTTTTTATAACCCCCTCTGCTTGCAATTATGTTAATAATGAGTTCTAAACAAATTGTTGCAGATTTTGTAGTTTTTCTTGGAGACCTTATTACAGCCAACAACCTACTAGTTGCAAATGCAAGCTTTTACTGGGACCAGGCCATGTCTTCGACAAAGAACAGGGGGATACATTGGGCAACTGTTTTTGGGAACCATGACGATGCAAAATTCGAGTGGCCACCTGAATGGAAAGTCACTGGAATTCCAGAGGTTCGATGCCCTCCAACTTCGTCGGGGTCAGGTAATGGAAGATTTAGAATTTGAAGATGACCCATGACACTAACAGGTCCTTACTATTTCAGGGCAATCTTTGTTGAGTGCTGTTAGGATGCTGTTTCATATAGGTTTTCCTGGATCACCAAGTTGCATTTTGTCACTCAGGGCTAGGCTAATACAATTCATGTTTTTTAGATTGCATGGGACAGGTACAGGGGTGGCAATAGGTTGGTTTGAATCAGATTGATCACTGTAAATGAAATATAATAGTTTTGTTGTACCATTTCATTCTCACTTTGTACTTGGTGGACTCACCTAGTCAATACACACTATTCAGCAATCACCACCATATGGGAGGTGGGGATGTAAAACTGGTATTCTGACAAATTTTCTCTTCAATGGCTTCAATTTGGGATTTTAGGAAGTGGAACATGCGAGTTCAAAGGGACAACACGCTTGGAGCTAATGGAGGGTGAGATTGAGAGGAACAAATTATCTCGTTCTCAAAGTGGGCCTACGGACTTGCGGCCAAGTATTTCGAACTACGTATTGCCAATTACATCACCAGAGAACCCACAATCAACTGTTGCGTTTATGTATTTTCTGGATTCTGGAGGTGGATCTTACCCAGGATTCATCTCCGATGCGCAAGTGAGATGGTTTCAAGGGAAGTCACAAGAGATTAACCCAGGTTCAACGTAAGCAAATGTAGATCATTTTCTTCCAACTCTCTTCTTCTTCTTCTTCTCCTTATTTTCCCGCACTTGACAATAAGAAAATAACAATCAGAAAAAATCCATTTTCCTGGTGCATCTGATGGCTAGTACAAAAGAAATAGAACATTTATCTAATCAGTAGTGCTTTAAACGTAGTTAAAAAATAAAGCAAGTTGACCATGAACTCACCGGACTTAGTACTGCTATATTGGGTGGATCATTGAGTTTGAAAGCCTAGTATTCCAGGTTTTTCTGGTCACTAATAGTGGAGAGAAAATGTATAGATTCAACATAATTAAGTGTATATTGAGTCATTTGATCTGAAGAAGAAGATAATAAAGCTTTCTTCTTTGTTTTCTATTGATCAGTTTCATACTTTTACTATCTTTTATCCATAGTTATGGTAAATTAAAATAAATTATACTTCTACCACTCATCTGGTTGACTTGCTTGTTTCTTATGTCAGCTTATCCAAATGATAGAACTGTAGTTTTGCATGACCCATTGTTTCTAACACTAGAGATTGTGTTACTCATAAGGTTGCATGAACTTTCTTGACAGGGTCCCTGAGTTAGTTTTTTGGCATATCCCAAGCAAGGCTTATGAGGAAGTCGCCCCTCGTTCTGGAATCCAACAGCCATGTGTTGGATCCATTAACATGGATAGAGTTGCAGCACAAGAACAAGAATTGGGGATCATGGATGTTCTCTCGAGCAGGCCTTCTGTCAAGGTGAGAAAATACCCATAACATGCATTTTTGTACATTTGCACATTTGTACACAATCAAGGGGAATGGTCTATCTCCGTGGTTATACACCAAACTTGGTGTACAAACCATCTCTCACCCTTCATAAACTCAAAAGGTGGTCATATGAGCACCCTCCCCACAACTTTTTCTTTTTTTTTCTTTTTATATTTTAATCTGGAACGGAAATTTTCATTAAGAGAAGGTGAGAATACAAAACGACAAACAACAATTTGGTAAGAACATAGGAAAAGAAAGAGAAAAGAAAATCAAACTAAAGGGTACGAGAGCATTGTACCCTACCCTACCCCAATTACATAATCAAACCCTCCGAAGGATAGCTTCTGTCCACCCCTTGCTTAGTTGAAGCATCAGCCATACTGTTAGCTGTTCTAAGCTAGTGATGGAAGACAACATTAATGGTAGTAGTGAAAGATCAAATTTCGTTAAAAAAGAGTTGAGATTTCCAAGAAAAATGCTTCCTATTAAACACCTAAGGGCCTGTTTGGCATCATTTCCATGTTGTTCCCAATCATGTGCCGAGATTAGGTTACTCCAGGATTTGGATGTGCTGGGAGTTTGCTGGATAGAACTTATTGGGCAATATGAAATCAAATTGTTCCACTAAGAATATACCATATAGCACTTGTTTGGCAACATTAAAACCTACCAGATATAAAATCCAAAACTACATATAACACTTCATAAGGCTCTCACTTATATGAACGGGACCTTCCTCTAAGATCATCATCATCATCAATTCACCATTTAAAAAGAATTTAAAGATCGTTTTCAACCCCATTTTCAAACACTGATTGGGGAACTTTTCCTCAATTGCAAATCAACCCAACTCAACATGCCCCGCCTGTTCTCTCTTCATTGCCACACCCATAAATTAATCCAACCCATCACAGACACCATCTGCCGATCAACCAAACCCATCGCACAACTTACCTCCAGATCAACCCAAATCAACACACACCCCACCTATAGATCAAATCAATCCAACACGTAATCTATTAGAGAAGATGGGCAAACAGAGATAGAAAGGTTGAGAGGACAAAGAAAACAAAAGGCAAGAAGGGGGGGAGGTAGAAAAAGAAAAGGAGAAAATCGGAAAAAGAAAAGGAGAAAATCAAGTTCAGCGGAGAGAGAGAGAGAGCCTAGGTAGAGGGGTCATTCTGCCCTGGAGAGAGAGAGAGATGGCTGGCCAGGGCAGTGGGGTAAGAGAGAGAGAGAGGAAAGGAAAGGAGATAGGGATGGGTAGTTGGGGGAGAATGAAAAGGTAGGACTGATATGAAGGAAGGAATCCACGAAGACCGTCATATGTGCAAGGAGACGTTTCCATAAAAAAACGATTGTAAATCGTTCTGAAAATCTTGTTACATTGGGCAGGATTTTAAAGATCGGTCCGTGGAATCCATATCTGAAACACTCAATTTATTCTACCAAATGCATTCTCCACCTTCTTATCCGACAGTAACACAGGAACGTCCCAATAGCATAATGCCAAATAGGCCCTAAGCAATCGCATTAGAAGAATCACTCTCTACCATAAGATCACCTTGGAAGTATCTTGAAAAGCATCGTAGGGCTTCCAAAATATCCAAAACCTCTGCTTCATTAGAATCTCAAACAAGGGAACCCACCCAAACAAGGGAACCCACCCATGCATGCATCCTCCCAAAAGAAGACACTTTTGAGTTTTTGACTCTTCCCCTGACATTGTTACGCATCCTTGGCACCTTTCCCACTTTGAACTGATGTCCTCCACCCATATTTGAGCTCCACCATCCTTCTTCGTAAAGCATCCCCTCCTTGCCAAACCTCTACCACCATTTTTCCAGTAAATAATGGTTCACATCTTGCAGTTTCACCATACCCAAACCACCTGCTTTTATGGGCCTCACAAGTCACAACCTTGCCCACCAGAGTTAGTGGAGACTTATGTCTTTGTTGGCACCCTCCCAAAAAACTTTTTGCTGGATCCTCTCCAACTTTGCAACGGAACAAACAGGGTTCTTAATCATGGACATGTAATAAATCCGCGAATCTGCAAATGTCGCCCAAATCTGCAACTGACTTCTCCATGTTGAGAGCTTCTTCCTGAACTCGGGTGGGAATAGGATTATCCACCAGAGGATACCCCAAGTATCCCATTGAAAAAGAGCCACATACAACCAAGATTGATAGCCAAAGTGAGCTGTGAGTCCTTCATACCCAAGCGGCAAGCCCACTAACAAGCACACTCTTAAATAGACTTTGACCTCAGAAGTGCCTCAAAACATATGGGAATAGCATTGATAGTCCTGAGAAAAATGATAATGTCATTGACAATTTGAAAGGACAAGTGATCACATTACAAAATAGCGCACCAAACCACAGGGATGGGGATAATCTCGAGAAGTTTTGAGCAACCTAGTTGGAGAACCATTTATTTGAACTTTAAAAGGAAGTGGTTGAGATGCATTCTGTTATCCATCCTCTTCCGGTGGCAGAGAAATCCATCCTCTCCAGCATAAAATCGACAGAAGGCTACAGAAAATGCTCACAAGTCTTTTCCAAATTAACTTTGAACCCCAATCCTTTTCATTAGCATTTTTCGAGCAATGAAACTACTTATTTTCAACCAGTATCCTCTCTGAAGTTTGTCTTAACTTCTATTACGGCACCTTGAACAACACTAGATGGAGGTCATAACTCATAACCTCCTTCAAGCAATTGGCAAGGACCTTCAGTTATAATTTATAGATGATGCCCACTAAACTTACGAGTCTGAAGTGAAGCAATGCAATCGCATAAGGGACATTGGGGATCAATGAAATAAAGTCTGCATTAAACTCCTTGTTTAGCGCACCCGTTTTACAGAAATCAACATTATTTTTTAATGTTAAAAAAAAAAAAATTCATAAAATCATCTTAAACAAAGTCCGAAACTAAGAATGGAGTTCTTATCTCTTCCCGCTTGTGCGGGCTTCTTTTCCACTCGTGTATTTTGCATTATGTCCCACCTTTTCTCCTCTCAAACTCCTTTATAAGTCGACCAAAAAACGGTTCGGAATCGTATAGTTCCTGTTCTTTATCTAATGTCATCAATGTAATCGAATTAATTCATGTTTGTAGGCGGTATTTGTTGGTCACAATCATCAGAATGATTGGTGCTGCCCTTACAAGAAACTTTGGCTCTGCTATGCTCGCCATACAGGTTATGGAGGTTATGGATGGGAATTGCCCAAGGGGGCTAGAATCATTGACATCACTGAACAACCCTTCTCCATCAAATCATGGATAAGGATGGAGAAAGGAGAGATACACAGTGAGGTTGTTCTCAGTTAATGATATTCTCTACTTTAGAATACCGGGAGCAGCATTGAAATGACAGAATGGTTTCCTTACTTATGCATCAGTTGAAAAATAATGTGTTTATAAATTGAGATGAATCCTCTGGGTAAAATCTGCATTTGGAACTTTTTATGGTACCAGAGTGATAGCTATCAATGTTTTTTTCGCTCTTAAATAAAAATCAAGCATCCTTACTTATCCACTCATTTATCCAAGAGTCTTTGATCTCTTTGTGTTCTATCAAATTGTACGATTTAAAGCTTGTGAAAGAGATCGCACATATATGATCTAGTGGGCCATTGGTCTGCACTGACCCAAAAAGAGAGGGACACAACAGTGATCGCCATTGAAGCATCATGATCCAATTCATTTCAAAGCTCTAAGGTTTGTTATTTTTGTTATCGATAGCTCTATCTTTCTCCGAGGGTATTGGAGATATTACTAGTAATTTAGAGAAGATAAGCTTCAGGTTTTGAATTACTATTCCAAATGGGTGTTTCCTTATGAGATGGATTCTTGTAACTAAGTCAAAGTGAAAAATGATCACTTTTTAAGTGGGTTTTGTGGGCTTTCCGCTTACCTATTGATACCCTTTTTACCTGGTAGATGTATTCCAAACACTGAGATGTCATGTACTTTATGGCCCAGTTTTGGAACCATCTGGCCCACTAAACATCCCTCCTAAAATACAAAACCCCTCAACAATAGCCACAATTTTAAAATTGACCCTCTTTCATCGGTAACTCACTGTTGGATTGAAATTAAAAAAATTGAGAGAGAGCCCCATTTCACAACAGCAAACTTGAGGGGCGTAAATAGTAAAGATGTCTACTAGAGTGCACTTTACTGTGATTAGTAGAAGGCGGGGCTTTGTACAGGCGCTGATGCCTACATTAGTAATCAAGTTGTATTTTTCTCCAATGATTAATGAATTGAACGCCCTCCACGCCCCCCACCCCAAAAATAAATAAATAAATAAAAATAAAAAAATTGAGGGGCATAAATCAAGAGGTTAGAAGGATAAGGCCCGCCTGCCCGCCCACCCACCCACACCGCGGGAGCAGCCTAAGTCGGCTTTAGATGACTGAATCTTCTGTTAAAAGGATAAAGGGAAGATTTCAAAAAATTATAAAATTCTTGGCTTAAATTAAAAAAAGCATATGACGATTTGAATATTTTAAAAAAGTATAGAAGTTTTCCATATGACAAATTTGTCTTTTGTTCTACCTTTTCCTCCCCAAGACAAACTACCTTTCTTGTCCCTCCTTTAAAACTCATGGACCCTTGCAAATCTATCATTTTTCACAGAGCTTTTTGCATATACCCCCCCTAAGGTTTGTAGGATTTGTAAATAGGGCCCTATGGTTTTAGTATCTATAAATAGGCTCCTGCTTTTTCAATTTAATACCTTTCGTATCCTCAAAATAAGTAGCCTTCCAACCACCAAAGGTTTTAGAGTGAAATGACACTTTTGCCCATGTCTTTATCTCTATATGCATAAATTTAAAAGCTCATGCTTATTTTTCTCTGAAGCTTGTAACATTAATAATTATATTTAGTGAGAGACAATAACCACACATGAATCTATTTTTATTAGTATAGGGCCTATTGGATTAGACTCAAATCAATCATAATAGCAATGAAAGTCTGTGCTTATAGTTGTTATAATTGATTCAATCCATGCATGACCGATCGTTGGATTGATGAAAGTTTCAAGATATATGATTAGGCTCCATTTTCATTAAAGAATTATTAAGAGAGACCATTGGGACTCAAGGTAAAATAATGATATTTTTATAAATAATAATATACTCATTTTTGTTTAATGGATGGAGGGGCAAAGCTATCATTTTCATAAAATTTCAACACAAATATTGATTTTGGGGACATGAAAGGTATTGAAATGAAAGAGTATGGGCCTATTTACAGATGCAAAAACCACATAGGCCCATTTGCAAATCATACAAACCTTAGCGGGTAGGTACAAAAAACTCATTTTCATATTTATGTCTCCCTTTTTTGTTTTGAAAAGCTTTCCAAGGCTCTATGGACCAGGTGCTTGAATAGTTCAATGCTTCCAAAATCTAGTCATTCAATCTAAGTACTATCCTGAATTGCTAAAGTTCACAAATCATAAATAATTCAATGCATCTGATACCCCAAAAAGTATGTTGTTTACTCAATAGAACTATTGAAGAAGACCCGTGCTGAGCACAGGCAAGCAACTGACGATAATTGCATCTCAAAACTTGAAATGCGATAAAAACTTGCAAAGAGAGATGAAAATTTTGTCTAATCCTTCTTGTTAAGAGAGGAACATCTCTGAGATTATTAGAATAGCAATTTCATATTTGTAATTCATTTCTTTTGGGAAATGAACAATGAAAGCACAAAAGCTGGCGTAAAAAGAAATATTCATAACTCGTTTCTGTATGCAGTCGAATATTATTATAATACCGGAAATTTTTCAGCTTTTATCATAATTAATATTGCTTAGCTAGCATCCAATATTCATCAACACTCCATCTATCATTTATCATCTATCACTCTCAATGCATTGCCAATTTGAAAAAACCTCAATAAACACCTGTCCACATAGCTTTATCCAAATAATCATTGGCTCATTTTGATACCATCTACTCAGTACTCAATTTACTCTCATTAGTTGTTAAGTTTTTACCGCAATTCTGGGGTTTTTAGAACAATTGTTTGCTAGTCCAGAAATTTATATAAAAGGCATTGCGTATTTATAGGTTGATATCTTTAACTACTTGAGGATTGAATGCATGTCGTAGTCTTGCTAAGTGATTGCTTGGAAGAGCTTTCTTGAGTACTGACATCAACAACTCCTCAAATGAACATGAATAATTGAGTTTATGAGACATACAAAGCAGAGGCGAAGAGATTCTACACCTCATTTGGGCTTAAATTGTATGGAGGGAAACATATTTCATTGTGCCTCATTCTTCATCTATAGAGCCCTTATGCATAGTATAAAGAGTAAAAATCTTTGTTAATGTATAAATTCCAATCAGATTGTTTATAAAATTACAATGACACTTCCATGCATCATGTGAAACACAACATTTACACTAAAACCAAAACCCAAAAATGAGAATAAACCTTCTTTCAATGTACATGGCGAAACAGCATGCAAAAATAACATATTCAATTAGTGACCATTGTTGGCTCTTGGATGCATTAAGTTGTTTTAAAATATGACTCTGCAGGAAGCATAAAAGTATTTCAAACGTAAGATTTTTGTGAAAAAAAAAAATGATCAGTTTTTGTAAGAGCAACAGGTCATTTTCTATATCCTTTCTACTGCTCCAAAGAGGTGACTGCAATGGCAAATAGTGGCGATAATCACTATTCAGACCTTGTGATAGGTTTGCTTTCGCAAAGTTGACCAACTCGAAGTCTTTGTTTGTGACTGGAGATTGGTGTTGGAGTGGCAATGTGTGGACTATTCTTGCTTTGAGTAAGAACCAGTTAGAAAACAAGTAATTAAGTTGTTGTTGCTAGTAGGGTGTTACTACATAATAGCAGCATTGACTTAAGAGACATTTGGTGGCATAGAAGACAGTTTGTGGGCAAAAGCCTACCTTTTGGTTGGTTTTAGAAGGCATCATGCTGAGTGGTAGCGTGGAAAGGAAGTATGGTTCGTGTGAAAAATTAGTACTATGAAGTGTTGTCAAAATTTATTCTTTAGCAAAGAATACACTTTAAAAATAGAAAACTTCTCATCATGAATCAAAATATTTTGCTAAAAATAAAAATGATAGATATTTTATTATTTTAAATTGTCTTTGTCAGTCAAAAGGATTATATTCAATATGCAAAGGTAATTAGAGAAGATGAAATTATTAGAAATTTCAGTTGATATAGATATTGAAAGAGTTGGGCCTTTAAAAGTCCAAAATCCAGAGCCAATATATATATATATATATATATGGGAAATATTCAAGTGAGAACTAGTTTTCACCTATTATATGAGAACTTTTTTGCGGGGCCCAACTAGCAACCCATCCAAACCTAGCAACCAATAAGGAACCCCCTGATAGTCACTAATCCCAAGGATTGGCACACATCCGAATGAACTGAACTGTTGGATCGAGGGTTGGATATTTTTTTGAATATGAAGCAATTAAACTTGTGGGCCACGGATGAAGGGGTTAGGGGCATGGGTTTGGGGCCAAACTTGATACTTGGGGTGGTCTCACATAGATCTTTCCATCCCCCCAGGTCCCATCCCCAAATGGGGCCCACAATTGAGCCCCACAAAAAAGTTCTTATATAATATGTGAGAACAGTTCCCACCTGAATATTACCCTATATATATATATATATATATATACCTATGCGACATTGTGTGCAAAGTGCGCACCCATAGTGGTGCCCACCTGATGCTTCATCTGATAGGACCACACGCACACACCTCCCCTAAAATAGATGTCCCCTAGTTTTGCACTATCCAAATGGATTGGGCCATTGGATCGACTGTGCATCCATCTAAATGGATTGGCCGTGGATGACAATCTTCTCTCAAGAGCTCAAATTCATATCCAACCTGTTAAGGTAATGACAATAGAAACAAATGTCACTCCTTTTCAACACTTCAAAAGTAACTTTACATAATTATGCAATGCAAAGCATATTAAAATAAAATAAAATAGAATTAGTCTATGAAATACCTAAATGACTAATATTGTA
Organism: Persea americana; assembly: GCA_029852735.1. Classification (NCBI taxonomy): domain Eukaryota; kingdom Viridiplantae; phylum Streptophyta; class Magnoliopsida; order Laurales; family Lauraceae; genus Persea; species Persea americana. Next base: position 93,701,048 of record CM056810.1, read on the forward strand.
TGTTGCAACAAACTTCCACTACAACTACATGTATCATAATTGTAGCATTCATTACCCACCACCACGTCGTAAACCATTTGTTACCGAGACAGGGAATTTCTTGTTATTGGAATGGAGGAAACATCCTATCCTTTCCATTGCCTATGCTTCTTTCAAGAGCTCAAATTCATATCCAACTTATAGAAGGTATTAACAATATTAGAAAAAACAATAAGCAAGAGTTTTGACATAAATAAATTTAAATTAGAGCTTTTTGTATATACCTCCCTAAGGTTTATAGGATTTGTAAATAGGCCCATGGGGTTTTAGTATTTATAAATAGGCCCCTGCTTTTTCTTTTTAATACCTTTCATGTCCCCAAAATCTATATTACTAATAAGAATGGGCAGCCACCATAAGATTTGTGTTGTATTTTTATATAAATGACACATTTGCCCTTACATTCGTTAAAAAAAAAAAGAGTATATTAATATTTACAAAGATACCACTTTTTTTTATCTCAAGTCTCAATTGTTTCTTTTAATAACTCTCTCAAACACGTGATCGAGGGGAGACCCAAGTACAAGGGCCTTGGAATTAAAGTCCACACCCATTCTCAAAAAGTTTAAATCACAACCCCCAGCCCCCCAAATTTTTTTTTTTTATAAAAACTAAAATATTTTTTTTATTTTATACATTTGCCCCTTCCTCCAATATTTCTTTTACATAGAGCCCAACACCACCCCCTTTCAAATTCTGAAAATTAATATTTCTTTTACGTTTATCCATTCCCCCAATAGTTCTTCTACACTCCTTACACATGAAGCATAATCATGTATTTAAAAACTTTCATCAATTGAATGGTGGGTCATGTATGGATTGGATAAATCATAACTGATTATAAGTACATGTGTTGATTGTCGTCATGATCAATTTTGATTTAATGAAATGAGTTATGTTGGTTATAAGTACATGTGTTGATTGTCGTCATAATCAATTTTGATTTAATGAAATGAGCCATGTGTTGATAAAAAATAAACTTATATAGGGTTATTATCTCCCACTAAGTGCAATTGTTAATGCTACATGCTTTATAAAAGAAATTGATTCAAAGCTTTTGAAATTATGCATATAAGGTTAAGAAAGATGGACAAAAGTGTCATTTTGCTCTAAAAACTTATAATAGCTGGAAGACTATTGATTTTGGGGACACGTAAGGTATTAAAAAGAAAATGCAGGGGCCTATTTGCAAATACTAAAACCTTAGGGGCCTATTTACAAATTCTATAAACCTTAGGGGGGTATATACAAAAAGCCCTTTAAATTATTGCATAAGGTTGATCAACTGAAATGATAATGACAATGACAGTAAATCCTATTTTATTGGCTCTTAACAAAGCTTCTAAAATGTTAACATGATCTGAAGTCAAAGTAATTGCAGGGTGGTCATACTAACTTTCATGGGAAAAAAATGTGAGGACTGATAGATAGGCATATCCTCATGAAAAGTAAGTGTAAAACCCTATTGACCTGTTGGAACTTCTCCTCACCTAGCCAAAGAAAACACCAATAAAAGAAAACCTACAATCATTCATATATAATAGATAGCCCAAATACATATTTAAACAAACAGGAAGGACAATCCACATAACCCAAACAATATTTCACATATGAACACAGAACATAAATATAAACTGCATAATCCCTTCTTTCTTTTATTACTATAAAGATATTAAACAATATATTTGGAGTGGAAATGCTGCTAAATCTAGCTTAAAACTTGTCACTCCCTTTTAGATTACAACATAAAACTTGTCACCCACTCATTTGTATTTCATTTCACCCAATCCATTACAAATAAATACAAAAAACCTGAAGTATTTAATAACACAATTGTTCATGGCATGACGTGAGTCAGATGCTAAGAGATTCCTCAAGGGTCATTCAGAACTTTGAGAGTTTCTGAAAATGTCACTCTCAAGGATGGAGCAAACTAAACAAATATTTAGCAAACATCATTGATACCTTTGTGAAAACCTTGCATTTGTAAACTCTAGGTTCCAAGGACATGATCATGCAAAACAACAGGACCCTAGGTTGGAACTTCAAATTCCTGGTTCTTAAATTACCAAATATTCTATAAATGTACGCCAGTCTTGTATCTTTAACTCTTCAAGAAAGAGTGAGGACATCATTGTTGAAGCAATAATAAACATTCTAAACTAAGTTGATCCAATTTTTTAAGAGAAAAGATCATTTCTCTAATCAAATGGTTGCAAAAGGCCAAAGAATGATAGGATCTCTACTTTATTCCACTGCATCCATTAGCAATGGTCTCAAGAAAATGCTTTGAAACAATGTCTACTTTCTGTTTAAAAATCAGAAGGTTTATGTGGCAAGAAATGTGTAGGCGTCAGCCACAAACCATTTTGGGCTGTGATTTTCTAGTGGAGATCAGATGAAGAATTGGAGAGGAAAAAAACAGAAAAGCATTGCAAAGACATATCCTTTCTGCAAGTTTTCTAATTTAAGTAACTGCCTCCACAACCTGAGGGTATGTTATTTTGGAGGCAACAAAACAGAGAACTTTAAAAAGGAGAAAAGAGAAGATGACATAGAAAAGATACGTAAATTCATCTTGATCTTTGAATCGAGACTACAACTGTGCATGTCAATGAGACCTACAGGGATGTCCTTATTACATGTTTCATTGCAAAACGAATGGAGATTATCCTTCATTACCCCCAAACGATAATAAATTGCATTAGCTCCAAAACCTAATGATGAAAGATAAAAATATGCGATTTCTTTTGATTTGGGAAGAACACAAAATTAAGCGCAAACCCACAACCAAAAAAGAGGGGAAAATCAAATGGCAAAAGAATACTGTCTGTCGAAAGTGCTTCCGCCCCTCGTGCGTTTGAGCGAGTTGGTCTCGACTTCGGATCACTTTAGAGTCCTTGGAGGGTTCGATTTCGAAGAAGCTGCCGGATTTGGAGATTGCTGGATTTCTCTCCATGATTTTGAGCAGCTGGTGGATTTCGGAGGGACCCCAATTCCCACGTCTCCATGCAGAGAGAGACGAAGAGACGAAGATGAGAGGAGTTAGGTTGCTTCAGTTTCATGAGGAGCAGTTACTTTGAGTCTCTAAGGAGTCTTACACCTAGTATTGTCAAATTCAAGTCGAAAGCCTTTTTACAAAAAAAAAAAAAAAGTCGAAAGCCTTGGGTAGAATTGAAGTCTTCAGCTACAGGAGGGGTGGTGGAGGACATTTGGGGATGTAAATGGGTTCTCGATTCTCCGATTACCTGGAGGTTCCGGATCTGGGTCCTTATTTAGGCCTCGATAAGTATATGTGTTTGGGTCCGGTTTCACATTGGTTTGGACCCATGGACCCGAGATCCGACATATTACTTCAATTTTAAAAAAAATTCTCCTAAAAATCATGTTTTTTTAAAATTATTCTCTACCTAAACCCGGACCCGAATCCAGACCCGTCCCATATATGGTTCTGGTTCCGGTTCCGGAGCCAAGAAACCTATTTCGAAATGGTTCCAGGCCCGGATCCGGTTCCACATTCTCTTTAACAGTTCTGGTTCCGGGTCCACCATGGACCCGAACTGGAACCAACCCGTTTACAACCCTATGGTCATTTAAAATAATCAGTTATCGGAAGGATTGGGGAGAACATTTAAAACAATCAAATTGTGGTCATGGTCATTAAATCAATGGATCAGATGGTCATTAGATCAAGGATTATTGCAATGTAGGCTCTACAGGTCTAGAATGTGGAAAGGTCAAAATCAATTGGAAAAAATTGAAGTTGATTATGAATTGAAGCTGGTTTGCTTCATATATATATATATATATATATATATATAGGGGTCTTCTTATGCATCTATCCCTCACCATTTTATATATATATATATATATATATGGGTCTTCTTATGCATCCATCCCTCACTATTTTGGTGAGGGACACTTCCATAAATGGGGGGTTTCAAGTACAAAAGTCACTTTTCAAGTACATGGGTGTTGACTTTTGTACTTGAAATCCCCTATTGATGGAAGTATCCCTCACCAAATGGTGAGGGATGGATGCATAAGAAGACCCCCCATATATAATTGCACTTTGTGGCTCACTTTGCTCAATTCAGTTCATTTGCTGACATCGCTCACTAGTGAGAAAGACACGTCCAAACCCCATACGATGAACAATGTAGAAGTAATTCAATGAGTGAGTTAATCAAACAGATGAACAACATAATCAGGTGGTTAGAGGCTAAACTATGAATCCTTTTTTTTTTTTTTTTCTATTGGGTACAAACAGTAGCCTTATGTGGACAGTGGGCGCCATCTGATCATCTAATACAATCCATATTGGTATGATCAAAAGAGCTGTAGAAAATTCGTAAGTGCCTGCCTGCAAGAATTCTTGGAACTCAATAAACAATTCCCCAAAATGTTGTCCACCAACACGATTTTAACTTTTTTTTTTTATCGGTAATCGAAACTTTCTTTAAGAGAATGAGAGAATACAAAAGGACAAACAACAATGAGGCAAGAACACAATAAAAGAAAGAGAAAAGAAAATCAAACTAAAGGATACAAGAGCATGCTGAGAATAATGCTGAGAATTTTAACTAAAGAGAAGGAGACAAACAACAATGAGGGAAGAATACGATTTTAACTTCATTGGAACTTCTTATAAAAATCATGGTGAGAATTTATACTGTGATTTGTTGCCCCCAGCAGCTGGAATTTACAGGATGATTAGTCAGATTCCAAAAATTTACTTTTTGGACATCATCATGATCACTTTAGTGGGGGACATTCATGTGAATCTATCCCTCACCATAGGGTGAGGGCACTTTTCCTTTTTGCACATGAATCCCTCTTTTGTACTTGAAAAATACCATTTATTGAAGTATCCCTCACCCTATAATGAGGTATAGATGCACATGAATATTTCCCCTTTAGTCTTTAGGCTTAAAAGGAATTTTTTCAAATTTAAATCTCAAAATGGCATTGCGTAGTTAGCATTTGTAAATCTAGCTAAAGGAAAGGAGCATCAGGGGAATTCAGTGACTACTTCTAACAAAATGAATTCATTAAGATAAAACCCATGGTGACTTTCAAAACAAAATGAATTCATTCGGATAAAACCCATGGTGACTTTCATTGGAGGAAAGTACCTCAGTTTTATACATAATGATAATCAACAACCAAAATTTTCAAATTCAGAGTTAAAATCTCTAACTAATCATATTGACCAATTCAATCCTAAATTCCTAATCTTAATCAATCTCTAACATTCAGATATCGCCTGAGTCGGAAATCTAGAATATCTTGTAAACAAATAATGCCGATGCCCAGGAGGCTGAAACTTGGAATAACACATTAGCCATACCATGAAAGTTATATTTCTGAAATCTCACACACAACATTTGATAGGCTGTCACATGTTGATAACTCCACAGCATCTCCCTCTTCCTCCAATCATTCATATTACATTATACGATCCCTTTCTCCCATCAGTCATTACATATTTCTCAAAACAAAAGGAGAGACAATAAATAAATATATATAAGCTATATTTTTAACCCAATATTTAATTCTTCCCGTAAATTTAACCAACATCCTCAGTTAGGGATGTACATGGGCCCCAATTCTCCGATTACCCACAGGTTCCGATCGGTTAAAAATATATTTGAGTCCTTATTTAGGCCCAAATAAGTAAACGGGTCTTGGTCCGAGTCCAAGTCCTTTCTTTTGGACTCGTGACCTAAATGGGTTTGGGTTCGGTTCCACCATCATTTCAACCGAGGATCGACATATTACCTTAATTTTAAGGGAAATTTTCAAATATGGCCTTAAGTTTTTTCCTTATTTCAAAAAAGGACACAAGTTTTGAAACTTTTCAAATTAGTCCCTAAGCTTTCCAGTAAATTTCGATTAAGGACATCTGGCCATTTAAATGTATTTTTTTGGTGACTTTTTCCCTCAATATTTTGAAAATATCCAAATCACATTTCATTTAAAGTCATGAAATGGTTTCGGCATGTACTACATGCAGCCAATCACTGTGGGAATACTGGGTGTCCTTGATCACCGTGAGGACACTGGCGAGAGAAATGAAAAGAATATAGAGGAAGTGAATGAGAGTTTTATTACAATGAAGGGTAGTTTGGGTATTTTAAAAAAAATCAGGAAAAAAGTTGCCGAAAAATAACTTTAAATAGATGAATGTCCTTAATTGAAAACTTTCTGAAAAACTTAGAGACTAATTTGAAAAGTTTTGAAACTTGTGTCCTTTTTTGAAATAAGGCCGAAACTTAAGGGCTTTTTTGAAATTCTCTCTAATTTTTATAAATCTCTTCTAAAAACTAGCCTTTCTTTCTATATTACTCCCTACCTAAACCTGACCCCAGCTGCTCCAATATACTATCCCGGTTACGTCTCTTGATTAACTCTCATAGACTTAACTCTAAGGGGTTGGCCGAGTGGTCAGAACCACGGTTCATCTCTCTTTTGGAGCCAGAGGTCCTGGTATCGACTCCCGACTTCCTCCCTCTTCAAGAACCGAAGGTTGAGTCAATTAGTGCTATCACATAGGGGGCCATAGGGGTTTTACCTGACTTCTCAATTAAGTCTGGAGAAATTCTATCAGCCCAAAAATGTCGGGAATCTCCGATAAAAAAAATAAAAATAAAAATAAAAATAAAATCATAATCATAATCATAATCATGGTCTTGAAACCCGAACCGACCGTTTACATCCCTACCACTAAGCAGACAAGTACTTTTCAGGAATATTCTCACAATTTCTCGCACAGTGGATGGAATATTCTGAGCATTGTGTACAAGTTTACCATTTCTATTCATATCAATTCACGCAATTGCCCTTTACTCTATTATTACCTTTTATTTGATTTGCTCTCTTGGTTAGTGGCAATGTTTGCAAGGCCTCTTTTCTATGCATATATCTCCTCCACTTCTTCCATTTCCTTCTCTTTTTCTCCTTCTTCTGCCATGTCCTTGCAATACTCCTTCTTCTCCTTCTTCTTCTTCGTAGTAATATGTTCCTACGCCCAAGTAGAGAGCTTTACTCGAAAGGACTTGTTGTTGTCGTTGTCGTCATCATCATCAACAACATTCAAGATCGCTCTGTTTGCAGATCTTCACTATGGAGAGAACGCATGGACTAACTGGGGCCCACGCCAGGACATCAAGTCTGACAGGGTCATGTCCCTTGTACTCGATCAAGAAAAACCAGGTGCCTTGGCCCTTGCCTCCCATCTCAAATCTAATCCTCACCAACCCACTATTTTGTATTGGATGGAGGGAGTCGACTCGGGAGAAGGGACTCAACTTGGTTTTTTTTTTTTTTTTTTAAAATGCTTTCAGTTATGTTAATCATGAGTTCTGAAAAAACTGTTGCAGATTTTGTAGTTTTTCTTGGAGACATTATTACAGCCAACAATGTACCAATTGCAAATGCAAGCTTTTACTGGGACCAGGCCATCTCTCCAACAAGGAAGAGGGGGATACCTTGGGCAACTATCTTTGGAAACCACGACGATGCACATTTCGAGTGGCCATCTGAATGGTTTTCTGCCTCTGGAATTCCACAGGTTCAATGCCCTCTGACAACTTCCTTGTGTTCAGGTAATAGAAAATTAGAATTTGAAGATGACCATGACACTAACAGGCCCTTACAATTTCAGGACTGTTAAGTTCTGTTAGGATGCTGTTTCATCAAGGTTTTCCTGGGTCACTAAGTTGCATTTTGTAACTCCGGGCTAGGATAATACAATTAATATTTTTAGACTGCTTGAGTATATGTACAGGGGTGGCAATAGGTTGGGTTGAATCAGGTTGATCACTGGAAATGACATGTATTTACCCAATCATAGCAAAATCTGTTTATTTCATTGTGTTGTAAATGTCAAACCAATACCAATCCAGATGTTAAATGGGTCAATCTGTACCCTGAATTATCAGTTTAAGTTTAAGTTCAAGTTCAGTAGGCGAGTTAGAGTGCAATGAATCAGGTAGGCAAGTTGAACAGCAAGTATGAATTCAACCCGAACTCAAACCATTTATTAGTTGGATTGAATTTGTTAATCCGAACTCAAACAAGAAATAAGGCTGGGTCAACTTGACACTGAATTAACTATTTTGGTTCTTATTGAGATACTGTAGCAAAACCAACTCCAACTATGGTGGACCCAAGACTCAAGACCACACAACTACTATACTTTACACAAGCAATAGTTATAAAGGCATTTGCTATTACACCATACATTTGAATACACAAGGGCCATAAATCACAACACATACACCTCACTGACAACACACTAGGCACTCATTGCCTGCACACATATCACACGCCCCTACACACCTCACAGTCACTCACATATCACACGTTACACTACATTCACTACACTATTCACATATCACCATAACCTGTACTCTGCTTTACACTAGGCACTCTTTCACTTGTCTCCACTCGTGCACTCAACACTTGGCACTACACCTGGTTGGACTGCTCTTATTCTCTTGCACAGCAAATGACCAACTGTCCATATTTATACTCCATGAGAACCGACTTGATGCAAGTGCATCTGGGACCTTGTTCTTGCCAGTCATTTGAGGCGGTGAAGTTAGGCACTTTTGCAAATGGGTTGATGAAGCTTGTAGGGAGAACTGGCTCAAGCCTGGAAAGACACCATGGCTTCTAGAAGGATGTAGAGAGATGGGAATTAGAAAGCTTGAAGACTGTGTTGCTATCTGACAGATACAAGCATTCGTTTCAATTTGCAAGTGATCTGAAATTCTGAACATTGAGCTATAAAAACTTGGTTATAATTTAAGATAATCAATGTAGAACCAAAATCATGTTGATCGTTTGATAGACCCATAGAGAACCGATGATTCTGATTGTTGTGGCCAAGATTGTAGACTGTGGGGCGGTATAGCCGTCTAGAACTAGTTTTCTTGTACTATGATATTGTTTGTACATGGTGGACTCAACTGGTCAATACACACTATTCACTACAATGCTGGAGGTGGGGGATGTAAGAATACGATTCTGACACATCTTCTCTTCAACGGTTTCAATTTGGGATTGCAGGAAAAGTGACATGCAGTTTCAGAGGAACAACACGCTTGGAACTGATGAAAGATGAGATTGAGAAGAGCAACTTATCTTATTCTGAAACTGGGCCCATGCACCTGTGGCCCAGTGTTTCAAACTATGTATTGCAAGTGACAGCATCAGAGAATCCGAATTCAACCGTTGCATTTCTGTATTTTCTGGATTCTGGAGGTGGATCTTACCCAGAACTCATCTCTAATGCGCAAGTGAGATGGTTTGAACAAAAGTCACAAGAGATTAACCCAGGTTCAAGGTAATCATATCTTGATCATTTTCTTCCAGCTTTTCTTTCTTCCGCACTTTCACTGACAATAAGAAAAGAACCATTTTCTGGTGCATCTGCTGGCTAGTAAGAAGTGAAACACAACATTTATCTAATTAGTAGTGATTTGAATGCAGTTTGGAAAGCAATGAAGTTGATCAGGAACTCACCCGAGATAGTAGTGCTGTATTGGGGAGGTCATTGAGTCTGAAAACCTAGTAACCCAGGTTTTTCTGGTAACCAATAGTCAACAGGAAACCTATTGAATCAACACAATTAAGTGTATATTGAGTCATTGGATCCGAAGAAGAAGATATAGAGCTTTCTTCTTCTTTTCAATAATTCAGTTTCTTCCTTCTACTGTGTTTTATCCATAGTTATGATAAATTTAAAAATCAATTGTACGTCTACCACCAATCTGTCTGACTCGCTTGTTTCTCGGTCAATTTTACTCAGTGATCAACCGAGTCGAGTTCCTGGTCTTGATTTAGGGACTCTGTTTCAAGCCACACATAACAGTCATTTAGTTTGGTGGTCTAAAAAGGGCTGTATCAGACTTTCAGCAGTGTAATCATGTGTTCTTAAAGGCCAATTCTACACCTCTTGGATTGTTGGAACTCAACTAACCTGCACCTGGGACACCTGTAATTCTAATCACCTGTTTATTGGTTGTAGCAAAGAATATAAGAACTGTATGCTTGGAGTTGCACTCAAGTAACCTATATCTGAAGTTGGCTGTTTATTTCCTTGAGACTAGGTTACTCTATACTCAACTCCTGTATTTGATTATTGCAAAGATGAAAGAACTGTAGACTTATGTCAGCTTATCCAAATGCTAGAACTGTAGTTTTGCACCATCCATTGTTTCTAACACTGTGGTTGCGTTCTCAAAAGGTTGCATGACCTTTTCTGACAGGATCCCTGAGTTGGTTTTTTGGCATATACCAAGCAAGGCTTACAAGAAAGTTGCCCCTATGGTTGGAGTCCACAAGCCATGTGTTGGATCCATTAACAAGGAGAGAGTTGCAGCCCAAGAAGCAGAATGGGGGATCATGGATGTTCTCCTGAGCAGGCCTTCTGTCAAGGTGAGAAAAGACCCTTAACATGCGTTTTTGTACAGTTGTGCTGTACACAATCAAGGGGGTATGAGCTATATCTAAGGCTATACACCAAACATTTTGTGTACAGAACATCTCTGCCATCCGATTGGTGCGATATCTTTTGGATGGCCCGTAAACTCAAAGGTGGTCATACAAACAGCCTCCATGCCACCCTCCCCCCAACTATTCATAATGGTCAGTCACTAAGGCTTTTCATTTACCATCACCCTAAATAACCTCGGAAACAAGATTCAAGGGAAACTCACCCACGATGCATCTTCCCAAAACAAGACCTTTAGCTTCAACTCTTGCCCCTACAATATTACACCCCACACACTAGATGCACCGTTGGCACCTTTCCCACCCTGAACGCATGTCCTCCGCCCAATTCTTGAGCGCCTCCACCCTTCTACATAAAGCATCCCAATCCTTTCCAAGCCACCACCACCCTGTTGCCCATAAAGAATGGTTCATATCTTGCAACTTCACCATACCCAAACCACCTGCTTTTATGGGCCTCACAACCTTGTCCACCAGAGTGGAGACATCTGTTTTCGTTGGCAGTCTCACAAAAAATTTCACTGGATCCCTACTTCTTATAGCTACTGAACAGGAATGTTAAACATGGACACGTAATAAATCCACAGATCTGCCAATGTAGCCTTAATCAACAACTGTCTTCTCCATGTTGAGAGCTTCTTCCTCAACTTGGTGATAACTGGGGTCACAAAGCAACTTGGTTCTAGGATTAGCCTGCTTAGGAAGCCCCAAGTATGTCATTGGAAAAGAGCCACACACAACCAAGATTGTTAGCTAAAGTGAGCAATGAGTCCTCATTCGTGCCCAAGCAACAATCCCACTAACCGACTCTTCCTTCAATTCACTTTGATCTCAGAAGTGCCTCAAAACATTTAAGAATAGCTGAGATAGTCCCTACTTCATGTTAATTAGATGAGAAAAATGATCATGTCATCGATAAATTGCAAGAACGTATCAACCGCATTACCTTGACTAGCCCTAAATCTGTGAGTCAACTCCAACTCCTCAGCTTTATGGAAGAGCGCACCCAACGATGACAGTTGTGATTCTTGTGAACAGGGATGAGGATAAAGGATTCCCATGCCTAAGGCCTCTAGAAATCTTGAACAACCTATTTGGAGAGCCTTTCATTAGAAAAAAAAAAAAAAAGAAGTGGTAGAGATATAAATTGTTATCCATCCCTTCAGGTAGCCTGGAACCCCATCCTCGCCATCATATAATCAACAAAAGACCACAGAAAATGCTTGTAAGCCTTTTCCAATTTAACTTTGTACGCCAATCCGGCCCTTTCATTTCCTTCTTCCTGCAATGAATCTACTTATTTGCCACTAGTACCCTATTTAAAGTTTGTCTACCTTCCACAAAGGCACCTTGATTCACACTACATGGAGGACCTTTAGGCAATTTGCAAGGACCTCATGTATATAGATGAAGCCCACGAAACTTATGGAGTCTGAAGATCAATGAGATACAGTTTTCATTCAACTCCCCTTCTAGAGTACCCATTTTATAGAACTCAACAGAAACCCTCATTAAATCATCTTTAAGAAAGTCTGAACCTGCCCTTACTTACAGTAAATTGGAACTGTCTGGGCTGAAAAACACCCACACCCACACTCAAACACCTTTTTAAGATGATCAAAAACTTCATGAGCTTTGTATTCATACAGTCCCTGTTTTTTCGTTTACTATCTTCAACATAATCAAATTAATTCATGTTTGCAGGCAATATTTGTTGGTCACAATCATGGGTTGGATTGGTGCTGCCCTTACAAGAAACTGTGGCTCTGCTTTGCTCGCCATACAGGTTATGGAGGTTATGGAAACTGGCCCAGGGGGGCTAGAATCATTGAAATCACTGAACAACCCTTCTCTATCAGATCATGGATAAGGATGGAGGAAGGATACAAACACAGTGAAGTTGTTCTCTTTTCATGATATTCTCTTATTTTATTCATGATTTCCTTTAGATGAATGAGAGCACACCATTGAAATGACAGATTGGTTTCCCTTGTCATCAATATTGTCATTCGGCATCAAATGTTAGTGTAGACTCTAATTATTGATAGGCTTGCTATATTGAAAGAGTTGTCTGAATGAGTGACTTGTGCCAACTGTGTCTTTCTTGCAAATCTTGGTAAAGAAATCTGTGGTAGGCGGCAAGCAAGGATTAAACTTTAGAAAACGAGAGAGTAGTATTTTCTCTTGTTACTATCTTCTCTCTATGATGTATATTTATGTATTTCAAAATTACAAAATAAGAAAATATACATGTATATTTGCTGGCTGGAAAACTGTGTGATATCATCCATACATGATACCAAGCCATTTATATCTGTGTCAAACCGTGTGGATTGCTTGCATGGAAGTTTTGCATGGTTTGCTTACCTTTTTAATACGATTTTGTGCCTCTGGACAGGGTATGCCTCTTGGACAAACCTTTTCAACAATATTTCTTTCCTTTGTAATAGGATCTTGAATCTCTTGATTGGATATGCCTATTGGACAAACGTGTGAATGGTATCCTTCTTATATTGAGATGATAGGTTTTCCATATTGAAAGAGGCTTGGCTGAATGAGTGATGCAGAGCTACGAAGAAAACCCAAGGCAAAGAACGTAATTGCTAAACCTATCAAACCAAGCGTGCGGTGCCTGCTTTAATCCATACAAGGGCTTTAGATGACAAACATGATAAGGGAATTCCTTATTGATAAAACCTTGAGGTTGCTCCATATACACTATTTCTTTAAGAAAATCATGTAGGAAGTCATTCTTAACATTCAGCTGATGAATAGTCCATTTAAACATAACGGCAAGAGAAATAACCAAGCGGATTGTGGTTGGTTTAATTATCGGACTAAAGGTTTCTTCAAAGTCTATACCTTCAGTTTGTGTATATCCTTTAGCAACGAGCATTGCTTTAAACCGTTCAATTGAACCATATGTTTTTTATTTAATCTTGTATACCCATTGTGGTCCAATAACATTCATATTTGGTGCACGAGGAACAAGCTCCCAAGTATGGTTTTCTCTCAAGGCAGCTAGTTCTTCTTCCATGGCTTTGACCCAGTTCTTATTTTTTAAAGCAGTTTTGACTGAACGAGGTTCAGTATAAGAGGGGTCAGCCATATGAACTAATGAAAAGTGAACCTTAGGTCTGCAAGTTCCATCCCTATTTCTAGTTACCATAGAATGGGATGAAGAAGTGGGCATGCAAGAGGTCCTTGTTATGAGCAATAGGAATTATACCTTCAGTTTGATTAGCACTGTGAATTATCTTGGTCTCCTCGATCATCAGTGATAGGTCTACTACCATTAGAAACTGCTTAGTGGTCATCATTCAATGATTTATCATGCAATTGCATCTGCCCATCATGTATTGCGTTATTGGGCGTTTCATCTTGTGCAAATGTGAAATCATCATCAGCTGGCCCATTGGAAACATCACCACAAGTACACACATCATGCTGCCAATTGTGATGAATAATCGAGTCATGACGAGTACCGTCAGCATCACAAGTAGAGAGCACCTTGTCAAGAATCGCGTGATCATTTGGTCCATTGCAAACACCACTAGATATAGTGGTCACATGCTGCCCATCATGATTAGTAGTTAAATCATCATGAAAAACGTCATCACATGTCGCATTTTGACTAGTATGAGATGAGGGCTGATCGCTACGACATGTTGTACGTTACCCTTGATTTTGTTGAACTTGAGAAGGACTGAACCAATCTTGAAAATTAGAAAATGTAGAGATTTCCATGTGTGCATCGCATCTCCAACAACGTCATAAAGGTTAACAAGCTTTACATTAAAAAACAACGTGTCTAAAAATGTAGACTCCAATTACTTGGAGGATGTAAGCATGGATACCCTTTTTATGTAACGTACTACAACCCCAAAAAGACGCATGGATATGATTTTGGCATGAACTTATTTTTTGCATAATCCCAAAGATCGGGAAAGCATCTGCATTCAAAAGCTCTTAGCACGGAGAAGTCTGGGAGTAGTACCATATAAGAGAGTAAAGGTCGATCTCATCTTTAAGACCCGTCTAGGCATCCTGTTTATTAAATAAACAGCTGTAATAAACGCATCAACCCAAAACTTTTATGGAACTTGGGCGTGAAAAAGCATATATAGTGAGTCCCATCTCAACTATATGTTGGTGTTTTCTTTCGACAACACTGATCTGTCCTGGTGTACCGAGACAAGAAGTATTTTTAAGAATCCCATTCTTCTCAAGGTGTTGAATAAATGGGATATAGCTAAACTCTCCTCCTCCATCTGATTGAAAGATTTTAATTCTTGTGCCAAATTGGGTTTCAACCATCTTATGAAATTTTAGACAACACTCATAAAAATCAGACTTTTCTTTTAGATCATACATCCAAGTGAATCTTGTGCAATCATCCACAAAGACAATATAAAATCTAAATTTCTGAATTGAAGAAACAGGAGCAGGACACCAAAGGTCGCAATGTATCTTAGACAAAGGAAAAATAGATTTTTTTTTATTACGAAGTGAAAATGAAAGTTTACAGGCAACTGCTGCAAATTGAAGGTCCTTTAAACCATTCCAACACATTTATAGATCTCAGCAGAAATAATGTCTTAATTATCTTATAGTTTGGATGGCCCAAATGCTGATGCCGAAGGACATCTGTTCCTTCGACTTTATTTGCTACTAGTGCATGCCACTTTGTCTTGTCCAAAGCGTAAAGTCCTCGTCTTACTCCCAGTTGCCAGGATCTTTCCCGTTTTCTAATCCTTGATCACAAAACCAGAAGAAGTAAATTCAAAAGAACAAATTCTCTTTAGTTAATTGGCTAACTGATAATAGGTGCTTTTTAATATCAGGTACGACCAAGACATTGTTAAGTTGCATGAGGCCATGTGTTGAAGAGATATTAGAAGACCCAATGATATGCATGGCATAATATAAATAACTACCCTTTTATTTGAATTTGTTAGTTGTTTATTTTGTCTTAAATGTTCTACTTATAGCCTTTTTCTTATTACGCAGGAATTGGAAGGAGCTGAGAATATTTGAGCTTAATTCGGAGAGGTTTAAAGCTAAAACCCCATTTGGGAAAAGTTATACACAAAGAGCATATAGGCTTGTTGGAGGAGAGTTGGAATTTCAAGTTAGAGGTCATGAGTTCAAGACTTGGCACAATCAGTTTTTATTTTTGTGAAGACCGAATTTGGTGGCCCCCACCATATCTAATGCTTGATAATGGTTGCTAAAACTTAGGAATCAACTTTGCAAGAAATGGAAGGAATCTCATGGACATCAATAAGAAAGTTATTGTTTAGCAAGTGATCAAATCATGAAGGAAAGAAGATTTTCGGAATTGTAGCCATCCTACGCAAGCTTTACTATTTTGACCATAACTTGTGACTCAAGACTCTGATTAAGGCAAGGTCAGATGCGTTGGAAAGAGGACTCAAAGGAGAGGAATATCATGTCTCACGAGGATCTCCCAATTCTGACGTTTTGGGGGTCAAAACAGGATGTCAAGTGGAGGGATATGAGGGATGACGAATTTGAGTGATTTCTCTTTCTTTTTCTTCTTGTATTTTTCTTCTTTTTAAGGGGAGGCTCTCTTTTGCTCTAGTGTGAATTTTATTTTTCTTCAATCTTTGTTAGAAATTGAAGGTGGAGATTGAGTGGTGTAATAGACAACTTGAAGGCTTTCAATAATGACAATTTGCTTCATTGTTATTGTTTGTTCTACAATGCTTGGCTAATCCGTGGATTAGGGTGGAGGAGGAAACCAAAACCGGTGAGTTCGTTCTTTATTATTCTTCTATGTCTTTCCCTCATTATGCTTAATGATTTAATAGGTTCTCCTTCATGAATGTTATTCAACTTCTGGTTTTGTAAATGTTATTTGGAATGTCTTTTACTTTTTATACTTGATCTTGACATATCATGTTTAGGTTAAATTCCTTTAATGGTTTGTGCTTGATCTTGATAAATAGTTATTAGAGTTTCAACATATTAAAGTGAAGGGAGTCTTAGGTACTATTTAGATAATTGAATTTTTTCAAGAAAAAGGGTTTTCAAAGCTAAATCTTCCGATCCAAGGCAATTGTTTGCACATTGGATTGAGTTTTATTAGGATAAGACTATAAAGTAATTTTGGAATGATTAAATCTCTTTTGGTGAAATCCGATACTCTGATCTCTCTTTCTTTGATCAAGTTTGTGTTTAGATTTCTTTTGATATCAGTTTAGTTATTATTTCCTTGACTAATTGTGGTTTTAAAATCTCTAGTGTGAAAACTGATTAAGGATTTTTGGATCTTGTTTCTACAAATCTCTGTGGATCGACCCGTATTTGCCATTATCTACTTAATAGAAATTTGTGCGATTCCGGTTAACTATTTTGAGCACATCAAAATTTGGCGCCGTTGCCGGGGATTTGTTCTTGAAAATTGTTTCAAAAATCTGATTTCTGATTTTTACTCTAGTTCAGTTTAGGATTTTATTTTATTACTTTTTTTTTTTTTTGAATTCCTTTTAGGATTTTAACTAATTAGCATTTTTTTTCTTTTTACACTTTGGTATTGTTGATTTTGCAGGATTGAAAAAAAGAAAAAGAAAAAAAAAAGAAGGAGCATTTGTAGCAAGGAGTTACCAGATTTGGAGCACAAAGAATCTTTGATTAAGTTGCCAAAAAAAAAATAATAATAAAGAGAAGAATCTTGCAAAGAAAGCAACTCAAAGCGGGAAAGAAATTTTAGTTTTAGTAGTAGTATCTTTTTTTAGATCCATTGTAGTAGGACTTTCAAAGTGTAATAATTGTAATTATTTTTAAATTCTGGGAAGGCCCAGATTGTAATAGTTAGGGGCAGGGAAGGACGACAGTTGGACGATACTGTCTCTGCACCTCGGGTTGGTACACTGGGTCTAGGTATCAGTGGCCCGAGTCGACTCAACCAGATCTTCCCCCATCTTGAGTGGGAGGTGAGTACTGAAACCCTACCCACGCCTCTTCAGTAAGTGGGTTAATTCATGGTTGTTTAATTTTGGCAAAAGTGTGATTGATTGAATGTACACATTGATTAAATTGGAATCACACACTTAGTAAGGGCAATCATACCCCCAACAAGATAAGGATTGGATTTCATCACCATTTCCTTGCCCATAGGAATTTATTTTCCTCACTACTTAGGAATCCTTAGCCTTTAATAAAATTTGAGTAGAAACGTGACCTTAGGTCCCGAGCTCATTAGGAGAAGACCATCAAAGGTTGTACCATTTGCGCTCCTTGACGGAAATCGGTGCCTAGAATAGCCTTGTCCCTTAAGGGAGACAGTTCATCTGTTCTAGGAGTTTGGTATTTAAGCGGAACCTTTGCCACGAGCATCGTGATCCCACCAATCCCCTGGGGGCTTGCCTGACCGACTACGTTTCATAGGACCAGTTTGGAGACCTAGGTGTACTCTTCACAGTTAGGAGCTGTCTAGTTAACATAGGCTAGCCCATTAGATTGTTGGTGTGTTAACATTAAGGTGTGCTTCCTTAAAAAATAAAAAAATAAAAAAAATTTAAGGTGTGCTTGGTTTATGCAAACTTGGACACGTGAGAGAGGTCGTCTAGCCCGAATTGAATTATTTGAGGTACCCATCACGTTTGTAGAAAGTTTCTCAATTGATCCCAAAATGGAAAACCGAGAGAGAACTCTGAATGAGATGTTCGCACCCGCTTCTGCTACCCCACCCACTTGCATAGTTCTACCTGCAACCACTGCAGCCCAGTTTGAGATTAGAGCTGCTACCATTAACATACTTCCTAAGTTCCATGGTTTTGAGAGTGAGCAACCGTACATCCATTTGAACAAATTTCTAACAATTTGTCAGACATTTAAAAACCAGAACTTAGATGAAGAAAATGTCAAGTTAAGGCTCTTTCCCCTATCCTTAGAAGACCATGCTGTGGCATGGTTGAATTCTCTTGCTCCTAATTCCATAACAACATGGGATGGGTTGTCAAAGAAATTCATGGCAAAATTTTACCCAATGGCCAAGACAGAGAAAATGAAGGATGCCATTAGGAACTTTAGGGGATGGCCTGACGAAGAGTTTTCTCAAACTTGGGAAAGGTTTCATGACCTTCTTGTCAAATGCCCACACCACGGGCTTGACAAGGCCCAGTTGGTCCATTTCTTCTATAGAGGACTAACCACTGCACAACGTACCTTGATTGAGTCTATGCACAAAGGGAAATTTATGAATCAGACTCCCAATCAAGCGTACGACTCCCTCATAGAGCTGGCTGAAAATTCCCAAAACTGGAGTAGCAATGGTGGAGGATATGAGAGAGAAGAGATAGGGTCCAGAAAGCAAGGACTTTATGAGATGAAAACAGACCCTGATCTTAAGAATGTAATGGCTAGTCTGGTCAATGGGGTGAACAATCTAAGTAAGAAATTTGATGCATTTACAGTGATGGCCAACAGGAACCCCCACCAAGACCAGGATTCTTTGATGAATGTTGCATCTGAACCAAGTGCAATGTGTGTCCTTTGTGATAGTTCTAAGCACATGGTGGAGTGCTGCTCAAATTTGCCGGTCGTTAAAGCTGAGCAAGCCAATGCCATCAATGGATATAGTACCTTTAGAAAATATGAGAAATAGCCAAGCATTTTCCATTACAAAAATAGACTTTATCATTTCCGACTTATGGAAGAGGAGAAGCAAGATTACCTGCATTATTTGTCATGTTAGAAGATGCTCCTGTATTTGTATACCAGTTTGGATCCACAAGTGGTTCAGAAAGAGACATAGTAGCTAATGCTTGTGGGATATCCTCATATTGATAAAAGCGATTCAAGCGATGCCAATACTGTAGTGCATCATGTCCAAACTTCTTGCAAATCTGGCAATGTGGCCGTTGCACCGTTGGTTGTGGATGTTGCTCCACTGGTTGAGGAGCACTATTTGAGTGAGCACTATTTGAGTTCTTTGCTATACTACCAAAGGTTCTAGGTCCTTGAACTTGAGGAGGATTTTTTGGTGGTTGCCCATGAACACTAGCGTTATCAGTATTATATTGCTGATGTTGTTGAGAATGCTGATGTTGTCAGTGATATGTACCAAAATCTCTTCCATGGGAGTTAAAAGACCTACCGCTACGAACACGACCTCTTTCATTATTATTGTAGTTTCTTGGTCTTTCAGCTAGGTAAGCCTGATTGTGGTCAACTATGGAATCATTATCTTGATTTCGACTAGTAAGTCGAAGTTCATAATTTGTCAATGCATTGATAAAATCAACATAGGAAGGTGTTGGCGGTCTAGAAAGCATTGAAACAGAAAAATTCTCATGTTTTGATGATAAGCCATTGGACAACTAGAATACTTTGTTACTATCACTAACCGGCTTTTGAATGGCTACAAGATTGTCACATATACTTTTAAATTTTCTTATATATTCACCAACGGATGAACTTTTCATTCTTTAAAGTTACATCTGTCACAGTAAAACATGCTCTCTTTCTTTTGTAGCTTGAGAATAATTATCCTCAAGACTTTTCCATGCCTCTTTAAAAGTATTGAGACCGACTACTAAGCTTAAAGCTTCCTCATAAAGATTTCCTGAGATCTAGCTTTCAACAAGCTTATTAGTCTTTTTTCCATACCAAGGACTTTGGATTAAGAATAATATCACCTTTTTTCAGATTCAATGGTCTCTTGGTGGATCAGCCATGGTGATGCCAAGAAGGTCTTCACTTTCAATCAATAGTTCAATTTGAGTGCGCCATAGAAGATAGTTTGCTGAAGACAGCTTAACTGAAACAAAGCTCGACAGTTGATGAAAAGAGATTGCTGTAATAGAAGAAGAAGAAGATGCCATTGAATTTGTAAAAAGAATGCAGCGAAGAGTATTAATTTTGCGCTTTGATACCATCTTAAATTTCTTTAGCTAGCCATTCCCACCAAATAAATACTTTTCAACACTCCCCCTCGGGTAGAGCCCACTCTCTCAACACCCCTCCTCAAGTGGACCCCAATCATTCCTTTAAGGCAAGCAAGGATTAAACTTTAGAAAATGAGAGAGTAGTATTTCTCTTACTATCTCCTCTCATTCATTATTGAGCCATGCCTCCCGACTCCCGACAAACCCTCAACCTGCCACCATCACCCCCACTGGTTACTATCACTCAGTGGACTCAGATCAAATCCCAACTCCTCTTCCGGTAGAACCCCTCCCATCCTCCCAGGAAATCTCTTAAAATGGTCTGCCTAAAACTTCATTCGGTGGTAAACCCCTCTTTCAGAAGTCTCTCAAACTGTCAAATCCCGATCTTTCATTCCACCCCTTTATTTCAGCTTGAAACCCTGCTCAGCTTCAGCTCCTTAACAATCACCTGGACGGCCCCCTCCCCCCCAAAAAAAAACCTATGCTAGTTGTTTCTCTACTCTGGTCATTGCGCCCCCCACCCTGCGTTATCTCCCCTTACCTGGATAGAGGGTAAGCTCATAGTAGGAATCTCGCAACAGATGGTCACAAACATCAAGGATTCCTTTACTTTCTCAGGGATTGGGAAGTTCGTGGGAAGGCGCCCCTTTTTAGAAGGTTTGGAACGATGTGTCTACTCTTCATTGAAACTCTCGCAGCCATGCCTCATCTCCCTAACAGAGAAGGGGAATTTCCTTTCCAGATTCAACTCCAAGGAAGATAGAGATGGCTTGACCTGCCAAAGTCCCCTCCAAATGGAAAAAAAAAAAACTCCTCCTTCTCCCTTGGTCCCCTGGACAAGATGAAAACTCTTGGCCAGTGGTAACCCCGGTCTGGATTCGTCTCAAAGGCATTTCCTACCACTGCTGGAGCAGTGGCATTCTTCTCTCCATAGCAAGCTCGATTGGAAAGCCTCTTCGATTGGATGAAACTACATCTCAATAGAGGATGTTATCTTTTGCCTGAGTTCCGGTTTATTTGGATGTGGCCAAGCTCTGTCCAAGGTCTCTCTTGGTAGAACTTGAAGGCGATGCCGCAGTGGAGGTAGAAGTTCTTTATGAAAATATTCCTTGTTCTACTTGTCTTTCTGTAGGTCACCTCTCCATCAAGTGTCCCTATGCAACCGAGCCAGTCCTGCTCAAATCTCCCATCAGCCGAGCCCCTTTCCGACTCAAGCTGCTCTGTTGCAGGAAAATACAACAGAGATTGAATCAGTCCAAGCTGCTCAGCTGCAACCCTATATAGGAGAGGTATGCAAAGTCCATGGGTTCGCTGTCAGTGCTTTGGCCCAAAAGATCCTAGTGGTTAACCCAACAATAGAAGATCATGGTAGCTCAACTCTGGTCCCCCTATCCTCTTGGCTACTCCTCCCACAATCAGTGGTATCTCTCAACCCCTTTCACACCAACAGCCTCTCTTAATCAATTGTCATCCAAAAGACACCCCTACAATCAATGAGGTTCGCATAATTGATCCCAAACCAATAACCCCTCCTAATGACAACCCCATATTGGACCTCCCATTGGACGTAGCTCATGTTATCTTAAAGAAAATTCATGCACCATCTTTAGACTGTTCCAACCCCATCTTGGAACACTGTAGTTCTCTTTGGTGCTTTTGTAATTCAAATTCGAAGTATACATTTACTCTTTTAGACCGTTCTAACCAACATATTTCAATCAACTTTCTGGACTCCTCTTCTATTACTGGCCTTATCACAGGCGTATATGGGTCAACAAGTTATAGAACCAGACGAACCCTCTGGGTATACTTCGTGAACATTTCTTCTACGAGCCTCCCATGGATAGTTATTGGTGATTTCAACTCAATTCTCATGGCTCAAGAGAAGCTTAGCACTCGCCCCCCTTCCTCTATTTCCGTTAGAGAGTTCAATGATATGATCTTGGCTGTAGGCCTCAAGGACTTAGGCTTCTTTGGGAACAGATTCACCTAGGCTAATAATAGGCAGTGTTAGGCATATGTAGCAGCAAGGTCTGATCGAGCCCTCTCCAACACCACCTGGTTAGACACCTTTGAGGATCCTGTAGTCAAACATCTTCCAAGGTTAGCTTCAGATCATAGCCCCCTCCCTATGTCTCATAGGAGAAGTTTTGTTCTAAAAAACATTCCCTTCAAATTGATGGAGACCTGGTTGCACAATGAAACCTTCTACACAGTTGTGGAATCAAGCTGGGCCACCCCCTGTAGCGGCTTTCCTTAGTTCATTCTAACCCAGAAGCTGAGGTTACTAAAGCACAATATAAAAATCTGGTACAAAGAAGTCTTTGGGCAACCGAAGGTTAACATAGTAGAAGCAGAGAAAATAATGTTGGCTCTTCAAACAGCATTCGATAATATTCCTACAGACTCCCTCCTCGGGCAACTCAATTCTGCAAAGTTTGTCCTTCACAATTGGCTTCATGTTGAATCTGTTCATTGGAAGCAAAGGACCAAAATCAGATGGCTTCAGGCGGGAGATAGGAGTACAAAATCTTTTCATCTCTTGGCAAAATCAAGAGGCATTCGTACCGCATTGACAACATCTCAGTGGATGGCACTCTATTGGTGGACGAAAAGGAAATTAGAGCTCAAGCTCCTATCTTCTTCTCTAATCTCCTACAATCTTTCTTAACAATTCTTGATGAACCTCTCTTTCAATCAGCAGGCCATCAGTATCGCAGACCAAAATATGCTTCTTATAGCAATTCCTCCTACCACAAAAAATTAGAAAGGCAGTCTTTGGGCTAAAGAAGAGTAGTTCCCCGGGTCCGGGCGATTTCTCAGGAGCGTTCTTTACAAGTTGCTGGAACATTATTGGTCCAGATGTCATCTCGGTGGTTACTTACTTTTTCTCTTCAGGCAGAATATTGAGAGAATTAAACTCCTATTGTCTATCTCTCATCCCCAAGATCCAATCTCCAGAGACCTTCTCAGACTTCCACCTAATCAACCTCCTCAATTTCACATACAAAATTATTTCTGAAATTTTGGCATCTAGGCTATCCAGTATCCTCCCTTCCCTGGTTTCTAGACACCAGTTTGCCTTTGTGGAAGGGAGGATCATTCATCATCATGTGGCTCTCGCCCATGACTTGTTCCAAAAGCTTAATTCAAAAATTAGTGGAGGTTCAATTTGCCTTAAACTTGACATTACGAAGGCTTTTGATAGACTGCAATGGAACTTCCTGTTACACCCCAACTTGAATTAATCATGATTAAGGCTAATTAATTGAGATTAATGTTAATTAAGCATGGATGATTGGGTTAATGATGGTTAAAGACCAACGGAGACAAATTAGCCTTAAATAATTGCATTAAGCATAATGGAATGGATTTGAGTGAAACTAGTTTAATTAAATTGAGTTTAGGCTCAAACAAGGTAGAACAAGGGCTTTTTAGTGAATATAAATTTTCGCGTATTTCATCGAATACGGAAATTCTTGATACCATCGCGTGTATCTCGAATAGTACGTTAACTTTCATAATGGACTCGATTCCAATTGACTTGAGATTGTTCTAATGAGCCTTCATTTGACTCAGAATATAATTAGACTTAATGAAAGGGGGTTTTAGAGCAAAAACTCCTTATATTAGAATGAAATGAGTCATTCACTCATTTCCCCTTGGAGAGGAAGCCCTAGGCTCATTTCTCTTCCATTTCTTCTCCATCAAGAGTGAAGATTGGAAGTTTGTAAGTGGTTTTTGAAGAAACTTCATCATCTTCATCTTCTTCCTCAAGTCATTCCTCCATTGTTAAAGTGTTAGAGCTTGAAAGAGAACCCAAGCTTTTTTCTTTTGGACTACAAGTAAGTAGTTGGTGTTTTTATAAGATTTTCAAGTTCTATTGAGTAGTGAGGAGAGGTTACTAGTATAGTTGGCTCATAGGAAACTCATTTTTCATGTTTTCATGGAATTAGGGTTTGAAAGGAGGTGATTTGTGCCAAATCAAGCCAAACAAAAAAATGGGGGGGGCGGGGGGGGGGGCGCGTTGTTTGCCACTAAGCTTTAAGGGAGGCAAGTATAAACATTTGCTTGTGATTAATGTTAATTTCCATAGATGTTGCATTTATTTGGGTTTTGTTCCATTTCCACTATTGTTTAGAATGGAATTGTTTGTGGATGGATGAATGAATAGATGAGATTAGGATGAGATGGGAATTGAGGAGTGGACAGGAGGTCTACGTTTTGTACAGGTTTGATTAGAATGGAAGGAAGAGAAGTGGGAGGAAAATAAGTTTCTGCACTGAAATTGGATTTTCAGAGCAGATCCGATCGATCGGCACTGAATGTCTGATCAATCAGACAGAGAGTTAACTAGGACAGTTTTTGTGTCCGATCGATCGGACATGGCATTAACTGAAGCAAAATTCTGGCCGATCGATCGGACCTCCAATGGATTTTGGATTTTTATTTAGTTTATGAAAGTTTCTTATGAGTATAAGTACTCCCTAAATTAGTTTTAAAACTAATTATGGGGTGATTCAAGATTTTTAAGAATTAAGAACAATAAAGGGAGAATTTTATGATTAAACCATTGTCCTAATAGTTAGTTGATTATGGGCTAAACCTCCATAGGTGATGATTACGGGGACTCTAATGCACGCATTATATATATAAATGTGATGTCCATTGAGAATAACACGTGCATTGGATAACCAATGGTTACACCTAAGTGGTTGTTTAGAACTGAGATATAAATGAGTAGAATGAAATGATTGGTAATTCTGTCATTATATTGTATTCCATATTATTGTGTCCCAATCTAATAAAATTGATTTTTTTGTTATTCCTTTCATCTATTAAGGATGGAATTACTGAATTGAATTGGATCCAGAAATGGATTGATTATTAAACTGTATTGACTCTTGAGTCTAGCACTACTTGACTATTGTATTAAAGCTCTAAAAGAGCTAAATGAATTAATAAATGAATAAATGACTATTCCTACTGCAATATATGGATTTGAGGGCGTTCCGAAGCTCCATGGTGATGCCAGATGTCCCTAGCCCGGACACTGGTAAGTCCCATAATTCCAATCGTATCTATGGTACTGATTAATGCCTTCCATTTGGAAGATGAATCCTTCCTTTGAGGGAAGATGATAAATGGAATGGAATAAATTGCAATGAAATAAAATGAAATGAATGTTATGATAGTTGCCAATTTGTAATGTTTATTATATGACTCTAATGTCTGTGTACTTTCATTGTATAATGGTTTAGAATTGAATATCGATTGTAGAACTGTGAACTGATATATTGCACAGATTTATTATATGCATTAGTATATGTATTATCATATGCTATCTTACGAACTGCTTATATATTGTTGAACCGTTGTGTTCATTGGTGTTATTAATGGCATTACAGGCCCGATTGCCAATGCAAGTCCGGCAGTGCCCACAGCCGCAGCGGAGGAGACCGCTCTGATTCCTCCTGGAGGATTAGTTGAATGGAACGGATGGGATAACCTTTGAAATGGTTATCCGAGTGCGAAGTGGATCAGAAATTCTTTTTTATATTTTTCTTTGAATAGTGGGAGTTTGTTTTGCAATATATTGTTTTGAGAATGTGAACAGTCATCAACTTGCATTGTATTTGGATATGCAAGGGTTGATGAAAACATGAAAAATTTGTAATTTGATATTATCAAATATATGTATATTTCGGCAAATTTATATATTTGACAGGTATTTGTGAGTGTTTATCCATTGTGGATTACGTTTTAACTTCGGTTAATTCGGAGTTTACGGGAGTAAGTATGGGATCACAGCTTGGGATTATCAGACCTCGGGCGCAGGTTGTGACACTTCCTCTTCCGAGCTCTCTTCTCTTCTTCAAGTTCTCCCCCGGATGGATTAATCTGATGAGAGAATTGATTTGCACTAGTAAAGGCTCTGTCTTAATCAACAAAAGCCTTTGTGGTTTCTTCTCTTCCTCCAGCGGGCTTTGTCAGGGGGATCCTCTATCGCCCTACCTATTCATCTTGGCGAAGGAGATTCTCAGTCTCCAGATTGAAGGTCTTAGACAGTCGGGGAAAATTGTTCCAATTTCTCCAGTGCAGTCTACTCCCTACCATTTAATTTACGCAGATGACATCCCGCTCTTCTTGAAGGCTTACAAGAGGGGGTTGTCCAACATCAAAGGTATACTCTCAAAGTATCAAGCTTCCTTGGGCCAGAGCTTTAACCTTCAAAAGAGTCATCTGTTTTTGGGGAAATGCAACACAAGGCGAGCTCACATGGTGCTTTCCCTCCTTTCCATCCCTCAAACCTCCCTTCCATCTACCTACCTTTGAGTTCCATTGTTCTTTGGCAGTTCTAGGTATGTCTATTTTAACAAAATGCTGGATTCTATGAGATCTAGGCTGGCAGGGTGGAAGACTAATATCTATCCTTTGCCGGGCGTTTAATCTTGGTTAAATATGTTCAATCTTCCATCTCCCTTCACATCTCCCTGGTGATTCCTATCCCAAAGAAAGCTTGCCTCCAAATGGAAAGGTTGATGATAAATTTCCTTTGGTCCGCCAACTCGGAGAAAACGTGCAACAACTTCATCAAATTGGAAATGGTTTGTTTTCCAAAATCAGAGGGAGGCCTCGGCTTGCACAGGGTAAGGAGGTCAATGAAGCTTGTCTGATGAAGTTGGTATGGACTGCTGACTCTCACTGGGTTGAGTGGTTTAGACCCAAGTATTTCAAAAGATCATCCATCTGGAATGATAGGAATCCAAAAGGCGGCTCCTGCATTTGGAAAAGGCTTCGGTTTCTATCTTCCTACATCCAGAGAGATAGCAAATGGATCTTAGGGAACGGGCAATCCATCAACCTGTGGTTTGACAATTGGATCGACCATGACCCAATTGCTCCTAGATTTCCAAACTTTCAATTTTCAGTTAGGGACCTAGTAGCGGACATCATTTAGAACAACTGTTGGCTAATCCCTAACCACCTTTCGGCTGAGCTAAAAGCCCTCCTTCATCAATCAACCAAACACATTCTAATAGGAGGAAGTGAAGACCCTGACATCCTGTCCTGGCAAGGAGACTCCACTGGTTCCCTCTTCCTGGAATCTGCTTGGAACCTACTGAGGTCTTCAGCAGCGGAGGTTCCCTGGGCTGGCCTCATCTGAAACAAGTTCTTCTGCTCTCGATTGGCTTGTTTCTCCTGGTGCCTTCTCCACATGAAAACGCCGACATACCTCTGGGCGAAAGCTAAAGGAAGGTCGATGGTGTCCAGATGCAATAACTGCCTCAACAGTGAGGAATCTGACCTCTATTTCTTCTTCAAGTGTAGCTTGGTGCACCAGTTCTGGGAATGGCTACTCAATCTTAATGGCCCTCTTCCTCCCTTCCCTTTCTCTACTTCTGAGATTTGGTTCGCAATTGCCCAGGACACAAATGACCCTGGAAGAAAATGTGCAGCAACCATTTTCTTCCTTGCCATCTCAGTCATCTGGTTCCTTCAGAATCAGTCAAAGTTCATAAACAAGAATCCTTCTCTGGTAAGAGCAAAACTAAATTTCTGGGACTGTTTGAAGGGAATGGTTAGCTCCTTATCAGGTGCCAGCCAGGTTCTACCTCCCCACCCCATCTTGAGGTCTCTGGGTCTAATTGACTAGTCGTTCTCTCCAATGTTAGCTCCGTTTTTTGTTCTTTTTTTCTGGCCTATTGTTTATCTGCTCTTCTCCTTTTGTAATGGGGGCTATTCCTGCCCAGTATCTCCTTTTCTTTTAATACAAATTGACCCTACAGCAAAAATTTTTTTTGTTACTATCTCCTCTCTTTGATGTATATTTATATATTTCAAAATTACAACATAAGAATATATAAAAGTATATTTGCTGGATGGAAAACCATGTGATATCATCAAGACATGATACCAAGCCATGTATATCTGTGTCATACCGTGTGGATTACTTGCATGGAAGTTTTGCATGGTTTGCTTTCCTTTTAATTTTAATAGGATTTTGTGCCGTTTAGACAAACCTTATCCACAATATTGCTTTCCTTAGTAATAGGATCTTGAATCTATTGATTGGATATGCCTGTTGGACAAATCGTGCGAATGGTATCCTTCTTATATTGAGATGATAGGCCTGCCATATTGAAAGAGCCTTGGCTGAATGAGTGACTTGTGCCAACTGTGTCTTTCTTGCAAATCTTGAAAGGTTTGTTTTGTGTGTCAATCTCCATGGAGGGGCCCACACTATCAATTATCCACATAGTTTAGCGTTCCATAAGAGCATCAAGGGTACTTGTAAACTATGCTAATGAAGCTTGTACTCTATTACCCTCTATGAAAGAGTTCATGTTCACTAGAGTTGCAAACGGGTATCCGATTCTCCAATTACCCGGAAGTTCCGACCCGCAAAAAAAGAGGTATGGAACCTATTTTAGGTTCTGATTAATAAACGGATCCAGGTCCGGAACCTAATTTAGGTTCTGTTTGATAAATGGGTTCGGTTCCGGGTCCATATAGGTTCCGACCCGTGGACCTGGGACCCGGCATATGAGTCTTTGATATTACAATTTGTACTTTAAAACCAATTCTTTTGGGGTATTCTTATGTATAATACTGGATGATGTAAAGTTGATGCACTGTTATAAGTTGAATGCTATGCTTATTTTAAGAAAAAATGAAGAATAAAGAGAAAATAAAATCGACTTTGGAACTAGATTCGAGTCTTCTAGGCGGGCCCAGTTCTGGAACCGGATTCGGATTTTCTTATCGAAATCGGGTCTGGAAACAACAAAATAGGTTCCGATTCAAAACCGGATCTGAAACCGGAACCATTAGTTAAAAACGAGTCCGTGTTCGGGTCCACTATGGTTCCAATCCGGAACTATCCTGTTTGCAACCCTAATGTTCACCGGTCTCTATGCGCGTTTTTAGCAGTTTACGTGTTTTACTTTAGATGTCTCTAACATAGAGTTGAAAAAGAATGTCTTGCAAATAGGCTGTGGTAGAAACGAAACTTGAATTGGTCTGACCCGGGGGCGGACCCACATTAAGGGCATTGGGGACAATGGACCCCGTTAGGATCTGGGAAATGCACAGATTTTTAATGCGCCGCTGGCCCATGCCCCCTTTTGTGAAACGTATGCCCTTACCTCCCTCTTATTCCTGAAAACCTCCCCCTTCCTCAAATCCAAATCGCCCAAAGCTCTTGCTCAAATGAAATCCCTAGAACCAAAGCCCTCAATAAGATTTGGGCTTACATCAAGCAACAGTGCAGCAAAATCTTCATGTGCCTCTCTTGCTCTTTCTTCATTTTGCTGTAAATGCATGTGTACATGTTCTTTTTTGAAATCTGAAGAGGGGTTTTTTCCCACTGCACTTTTTGTTCTTTCTCTTAGAAAAATGGGACAGAAGGGTCTCATTTTCTTCTATTTTTGGAATTGGGTTTTCTTGTTTGGGGGTGCTTTTTGTTTTTCCTCTTAGGAAATAAGGAAAGAATGAAAGCTAAACTTGTGTAAGTTGATTGAGCGTCAGTGTTTCGTGGATTGAAGCCCATCCAAAAAGTTGTATTTGGAGCAAGGTGGGACTTGGGAGATAGCCAAATAGGAATTGTGTCATGTGGATTTTGCCCAACCTGGAATGTTCTAGTATTGATTTGAACTTTTCTTTAATTCAATGAATGGTAAAATGATGATCTTTTGAGCACACGAGGAAAATATATTATCTTTATTTGTGGAGTTTGTGTGGTTTTGTACTATATTATGTCTGATTGGTGGACTTCAAATGGATGGATGACATCGCTTGGGTGGAATTAGATGGTGTCACTAGTACATGATGTTATTACAGGCCTATCACAACCATTTATTTGTCAATGTGGCCCATTCACTTGGTCGCCCACCTGATCAACAGCACCATGTAAATGGTGAGGTTGAAGTTCCAAGAAGAGCTGATTATTTGTATCATTGTTCATAATTTCTGAACTGAGCTCATTAGATTACTGTGTATTCATCAGTTTCATAATAGATTGTAAAATATTTGAGTCATGAAGCAGGCGAAAAAAATTTGTAGTAACTCGTTGTCAACTAATGCAATGTTAACTTGATTGGATAGAAAAGACGTGGTTTTGATTTGTATTATAACTTTGTCATTTTCAGAGTTGGGTTTCTCATTAGAGTTTAAAATTTTTGTTATTTGTTTCTCAAATTGATCTCTTGAAAATTGGGTATTGTGTTATTTGTGTTATTTTTCTTTTTGAATCGTTGTTAGAGAATGTTAGTTACTTGATGTAGTTAAATATTTTGTATCTATTTCGGTGCAAGATATTTTTCTTTTGCCATTGATAATGTGAATAAATAACATCAAAATAATATAAATACATAACAACAAAATAATATTTGAAATCTTCGATTAATCATCATCTGCCTCCCTAGAACAAAAATCCTGGGTCCGCCACTGGTCTGGTCAGATATCATTGTTTTGTCCAATTTAATCTTTGTAGGTTGTATTTGGGCTCAGGGCTCATGATCTGACAGCTTACATATTAGTTTGATGAAAGACCTAGCTCCCATCAGAATACTACAATATTACTAATATAAAATAAATATTGTAAGTATGCTGTTGTAATTTATACATTTTGAGGTTACTACTCATGAATCCATTGAATCATATCAAGAAGATGTTTGTGTACTGCTTAAAACAAAATAGCGAGCAGTTTGACGTGTGCGTGCACGCTTTTTATTTTTTTTATAACAAAAAACATCACAAAAGTTGGAAGGGGCTTCTCTTTGATACTGAAATCTAATTAAAATAGTAACGTCCTTTGGATTCATTTTTCTTTTTTTTGGACCTATTTGGTGTAGGTTGGACTGTTGGAGGGCACATTCAAAGAGGATACTTTCAAATGGGTTAGGTTTTGAATTAAGATTTCAAATGGATGATTCCTTCTGAGATGAATTCTCAGAAAGCCAAAATGAAAAGTGATCACTTTTTAAGTGATTTTTGTGGGCTTTTCAGTCACCTAGTAGATTTCTTCATCCAAGGCATCATGAAACGACATCAGCATCGAGACATTTATTGCCGGCTGATATAATATGTAGATGTATGTCGAATACTCGGATGAGAACCATCTGTTTGTAGGTCAGGCCCAGTCTTGGAAGCACCCAACCCACTAAACATCCCTTCTTAAAATACACTACCCCTCAGCAATTGCCACAAGCTTAAAAATGACCTTCCAACCTTAATCCACAGTCGAATTGAAATTCTTAAACAAGAGGGAAAAAGTCCGTTTTAACGTCATTAAACTTGAGGGCCATAAATCAAAACATTAGAATAATAAGACCGACGCAACCCCACCTTCGGCTGCCCAACTTAGGCTCCAGGCAATAGCGGACCCAGAATTTTCATTTGGATGATGTGGGCAATGGTCGAAGAAGTCTAATAATAAGATAGAATTTTTTAGGGTTTTGTTTAAAGAATTTTTTAAGGTTTTGTTTAAGGAGTTACTAAATCGCACCCACTTCAACACTTGGGATAAAATAATAACCAACCCGAATGGGTGTACAGTGGCTAGTCATGAATATAAGTGTGAATCAGTTAGATACCCAAAAAAAAAGGTATGACTCATTTGTCATGCATGAACAACATTTCCCTCTGCCATGATCTTTGCACTTCTTTCTTTCTCGTCTTTGTTTTTCTTCTTGTTTTCACATGCCACAGTCGCACGCCATCTCCCCAACAACATGCAGTAGATTTCTATACAATAAGAAAGAAGTTGGTATGTGGTGGGGACAATATCGACTACAATAAACAGATTCTTCGAGTACTTCTTGTCTTCCCTACCGACTCCCCTTGCAGTATTGCTAATTAAGAATACATAGTAGAAAGCAACATATACCTGTTGCAGGGGAGATCATACTATCTAGGAATAAGTCTACCATCTGCCGAGCTACTAATTCCATCTTACTTGGGTCCCACTGGTTGGTGACCCAAACAACAATGATCAATTAGTCAACCTTTTCCAACGTTTTGATCATGCAACCCACATGCAGACGGGCAAGGTGGATGCTGATCCGTTGGTTGAATTTAAGCACATTGGACTTGTTGCATGTGGAAACATGTCTGAAACATTAAAGATGAGAGGAAAATTTGGCTGCTAGCCGCCCTTAATTTTCAAAGGTGGGGCCCATTTGATATCATCGTTTTGTGTGGGATTTTCAATTTGTTGATAAGTTTCAGCCGAGAAGTCGTGGTCCATCAGTAATGGATCATGGAACATGTTTGTGGGATGTGCGCAATATCGCATTACTCCAAATTTTACAAACGTCAAGAATATGCAGTTTGTACAATTGGATATATAGACTATAGAGTGCATGAGCTAAAGTAGTAATACTCACGAGAAAAAAAGGGTGCATTTGTACGACAAAAGGAATTTATGGTTGGGAGAAAATTTGTTCTAATTTTCCATATACCCCATTTTTCTGTCATTGGGTGGAATACATTTTCCTCGTGGAAAAAGAAAAATAATGAACGAAAGGATTCTATTTTC
The DNA here is from genome assembly GCA_029852735.1 of Persea americana. Taxonomy (NCBI): domain Eukaryota; kingdom Viridiplantae; phylum Streptophyta; class Magnoliopsida; order Laurales; family Lauraceae; genus Persea; species Persea americana. Next base: position 93,734,066 of record CM056810.1, read on the forward strand.
CTATGTTAGGTGTTGGATTTAGGAATACAGAATTTCTCTCTCTTAGAAAATCAAAATTCATGGAGAGCGGAATTCTCTTACTGCACAAATACACCTAAAAGGTTTACTTCTTTTGTGTGTAATCCAGTGGAGAACATATCAACCCCCATCCAGAGCGAAATTGGCAATAGCAGTACTGTCTTGTATTCAACGGTTTGGATCCATGATTAAGTGGGCCCTACTATCAACCAATAAGGGGGTGGCCGGCAGAACCGAACTTGATTTTCACATGGATTGAAAGTGCTTTTGTCAACTCCCAAAACGAGATCCTTTTTAGGTGCAACAGAAACGACTTGATTGCCTCAATACACGTTCACCAAACTAACGATGCAAGCTAAGGGGTAGGTTGTTGCATATTTATGCAACTTATGCCCAATCCAAATTGGATGTGGGTAAACTTAAAACAGAACTCGACCCATTTAAAAGCCCAGACATACACTGACATGAGCCTGGCCCAAATTGTAAATTTCCTCCCTGACTGCAATTCTGTTAACGGGGTTTGACTTGGGCCGGGTTGGGTTGGGTGCCCAACCCTTTATGGATTGATTTTCCTTTCAAAGGGGAACAAATTTAGAAAACATGCATTAATACAAATATAACTGATACATGTACTAACTTATTCCATTTAAATATATATGTTTTATACAAGTTGCATATCCAGGTCGAATTCGAGTGCCTAAGCCCAGACCCAAAACCCGGCCAAAATTCCATTTCAACTTTCTGGTCTGAACTTGACCCAAACATGCCCAAACCAATTTTCTCTTTTGGTTGAATTGGGTCATTAACATTTTTGTTTGGCCCAACCCAAATTACTCCCTATGGCATACCTGCCCTTTTACTTGTTCACAGAATAGAAGGTGCTTCGCTCAACGCTTCTCCTAAGCCTTTGACAATTGTATCAGGAAATAAGGAAGGAGATGATGATTAGAAAAATGGGGTAGGCCTCAAAATTCAATAAAAAAGCTCATTCAATTCCTACATGCATTGCTAGTTTTTCTCTGTCATTTTCATACACTGAGTAAATGCAAAGAAAAATTCAACTTGTGTGTTGATTATTTCTATTGATTTGTCTCCATGCTTTCACAATACCGTCATCATTCTATATTAATTTCAGCGCCTCCGTTTGAATGCTTCCTTTGATTCCTTGAATTTGTAGTTTCTGTTGGCTGGTAGTTCAACTGACTCATTTAAGATAACCATATAGCAAAACCTTAAAAAGGTTCATAGAGAGTGATTAGAGACACAGAGAGAAGGAACTCAAGAGCTCTGTTTCCATGGATCCAAGGCTCTTTGTTTGTGTTTGTGTCTTTGTGCATTTCATCTCCCAATTTAACAGCTTTTCAGGTACTGCTATTGTTCTGTTACTAACATCATGAGCCCATCACAATTCCATAATTTTTGTATCTACCGCGTCTTCGTAACTGTGCTCCAAATGTCTTTTATACTCCAAATCTCTTTTCTAGTTTGGAGGCTATAATTCACTCGTTCCCAGAAGTTAAAGAGTGCGGTAGATACAATTATCATATGTTCATTAGGTTTATATTTGTCATGAATCTTGTTAATTAACATCAATTCAAATTGGTCTTGATTAAAATCTGCTTTTAGAGTTCATCCAAAAGATGTTTGATTTGATGCAGTAGCACAAAGTGTGGGAGTGAACTATGGCATGAAGGGCAACAACCTTCCAACAGCAGACCAGGTCATAGCTCTAGTGAAATCAAAGAACATCACGAGAATCCGCCTGTTCGACCCGAACCCCGATGCCTTGAAGGCTCTACAAGGTTCTGGAGTTGAAACCATCCTGGGCACACTCAATGAGGATCTCCCAAAGTTGGGAAGTGATCCATCATTCGCCACCAATTGGGTCAACACCAATGTTGTCCCACACGCAAACTCTGTTGTTTTTCGATATGTGTCTGCCGGTAATGAAGTCATACCAGGCGATCTAGCGGCGAATGTGCTTCCCGCCATGAAGAACCTTGATAGCGCTTTGAAGGCCGCCAAGCTATCTATTCCAGTTAGTACCTGTGTTGCAACACAAGTACTAGGAGTGTCATATCCTCCTTCCCAGGGCGCCTTCTCTGAAGCCGCAAGCAGCATCATGGCGCCCATCGCCGCCTACTTGGAAGCAAACAAGATTCCACTCCTTGTCAATGTGTACCCTTACTTTGCTTATGCAGGTAGCCCCGGTGATGTTAGATTGGATTATGCACTCTTCACCGCGAAAGATGTGGTTGTGAAGGATGGAGGACTTGCATACTACAACCTATTCGATGCCATAGTTGATTCAGTGTACTCAGCATTGGAGAAAGCAGGTGGACCGTCCGTTGAGGTTGTTGTCGCTGAGACTGGCTGGCCGTCGGCTGGAAATGGAAACATGGCCACAATCTCAAACGCAGAGACTTATAACAACAACTTGATTGCACACTTGTCTCAGAGTACTGGAACACCCAAAAGGCCAGGGAAGGCTATAGAGACCTATATGTTTGCCATTTTTAATGAGAACCTCAAGCCTGCTGGTACTGAGCAGAACTTTGGATTGTATCAGCCCGACATGACTGCGGTGTATCCAGTTAATTTCTCTCCATAGAGGATGTAAATTGATAATTATTTTTTCAAAATTGCTTAGGATGTATGTTATTTTTTTATGGATTTATGTTCATGTTAGTAGAAGACTAGTACAATCTATTGATATGAATAAATGAGGGTAATGAGTATTTTAGATAATGGGCTTGTTACAGTGGGAAGAAAAATCTTAAATTTCACAAGCTGGGCCATTTTTGGATGAGTTGAGATTAGCTAAATGAGTCAAGTAGCTCAGTTAACTGGGCCACACGTTCGACTCGACAAACCTGGTAGTTACCTATACAGGCTTATGGAAGGACTGATATGGGTTCCAATACCCATATATGACCATGGGGGCCTCAACAACTGGTTCATCTCACAACTAACAGCTGCAGTCTTTTTTAAACCAAGGGAGTCTTTGGAATCCAGCTCAATGTTTACTGAGGTGGATAAGTATTTTAAGTGTATTTAAATACATTACAGATAGTTGTAACAAATGAGATAAAAGATAGAAACAACCCTACAGACTTGGTAAACTAGGTTGAGGTTGTTAGGGAAAGAATACAAAGTCAAACTTTACAATATTTGGGCTTGAAGGTGGATGGGCCAGAGTGTTAGCTATCATTTTTCAAGGCAGTGGGCTTAATTCTCACAAGGAGGATCAAGTAGCCCAAAGGTTGAGCTAGTGGCCCCCTTAAAACAATCTGCACTAAAAACTATACTATTTTCAGTTCTCTTCTGCATCTCTACTTTCCATGTAAACTCAAGTGCAGTCAGTTGTGCTACTATTGTAATGCAACCATCTAAATATAGGCACAGAAACAATCAGGTATCTTATATTGATACCACAGTTCCAAGGGAGGATAAGACTGTGACCATTGATGAAATAGACGTTAAACAATGATTAATATTTCCTACGTGTTCAAAGAAAGGAAGATGGAATCTCTCTTGCGCATCAATGTCACAAATAGAGGTGGCAGTTGCTAATCCAACAACCGAACTCAAACCTAACCTGACCAAGTAGGAAATAAGCTCTTATTTTATGATTTAGAGCTTATTTCCATATTAGAGCGTTTTGTAAACTTCTAATTTTATTAAAAAGACTAATTGCAAACCAGAACTTAAAAAAATCCGAGCTTTTATTTTAAGTCGTAATCTAATCGGCCCTTACGAATTATACTAGAGTTTCCAAAAGGCCCCTAATATTATTTAATCTTTCTATTTATGGGTTGGTCTCGAGTTAACATTTTTTACCCAATCGATAAAGAGGGTAATCTAGTATATATGTAATTAGGTTGACAGAAGTGTAGAACTTTTGTCATATCTACAATATGATGATGGTGGTCGTGGTAGTGGTGGTAAATATGCAAATTAAGTACACAATCCTAAGTCAGCTTACCCAAAACTTGTGGGTGTGAAACTTGGGTCGGGCCATACCTGATCCTGAACGTCCGAACCCAGCAATAATTTGGGTTGGAATTGTTTGGGTTTAGGTAAGCCTCAGACATAGTTTTTGAACCTCCATGGATATCAGTCAGGTCTGGAGACTGGATTTGTTTCTTGTACCTGAATTCGACCTGGGTACCTGAGTTATCCATAAACATATGTATACATATGACATAATGCATAGTGGATGCAGTATAGAACATACAATATTTTTTTTAAAAAAATTGTCTCTTTGGAAGGCAAGCCTAACCCAAAAATTCAGGAACCCGACTTGACAATATCTAACACACCTAAACATGAATTACACACGGGTGGATAATTCAAAGTTTTAGTTGGGTTTTGGTTTGGTTTTAGAATATACAAGTTCGGTTGGGCTGGGTTGAGCCAATACCCGACCCAACTTGCTCAATTTTCACCCTAATTTAACTCGGGCAACAAAATGCAAGCCCAACCTGAAAGTCTCTCATAAATTCATTTGAGGTTTTTGACAAAAGGCCCTTGTATTTTCATGAAATCTCAAAAAAAAAAACAAAAGAAAAAAAAAGACATATATTTCGTTTTCTCATGCTGGCCTGAGAGGTGAGATGAACGTGATGGATCTTGATGTGCAAGACTCCTACACACGACCGGAGATCTACATGCGTTCCGGCGATTGGGAAGCTTCGCGGATATCTTCGCATCTCCTCTACCTACGGGATGGAATAGAATGGAACAAAATACCAACCATAGGGCTCCCATATCTCTTATATAGGCTAGTTCCAATGAGTCTCATTTCCTAAAGACTTCTTCACTAGAAACCCACATTTTGTTAATCCGGTTTAGAGTCTTATCCGTAGGTACAGATCAAGTCTTTTATTTACAGTGGGATAATAATTCTTCTATTGGCCACTGGTATGCTTGATCCGACATGGGACCCGTGGCATACGAGCTACACGATTTCCAATGGAACGGGCTCAAACTTGGACCAACATAGGTTACACCTTAGCCCACCCACATCAGCCATGCCCAAGTTCATGCTTTATACCACCCTCAATAGACAATAGGATAAGTTATTGGACCTTCATGTGGGCTGGGAAATTCCCAGACGTCGCCCCTAAATATCACCCTATGGCACAAGCATTCTCCTAAGCCTTTGAAACTCACATGCTTTGAATATGTAATCATTCAATTAAAACCTTCATGATCATAATCAGACTATAGAAAACCCTAATTTTAGCAAAAGAGGAGAATGGTCTCGATCCATTTAAGACTCTGTGTGTGTCGAGATAAATGGATAATCTTCAAAATCATAAAAAGAAGGTATATCATCATCCTCGTCATTATCACACCTCGCCCCACTATGTTGGCAAAAATAAGGCATCCAGCATCCTCTGTCCCTATAAATGCCCTCTCATATCTGACACCCATTAATTTGTAAATCTGAATAGTTTTACTTACTCATGCAAGGATAACTATAAGCTATGATGTCCAGATACGGCATAGATACACAGGGACACACGAGAAAGATCATAGGAATATGGACTTTACACGTAAAAATGGAAGGCCAGTCGGCCGAGCTACTTGACTCGATTACATGATGTACACTGGCTGGCAGGACTGACTTTCAATCGGTTGAGCAGTGCTCAATTAATATTAATACATTTCATGAATGCCCCTGCCAGGCTGCCACCAAGATAAGTTTGCCGGGACCATCAAAATATGTTCTTTGATGAGGCATGACATGAGGACCCGGCTTGTTGCTATGAAGCTATTGAGGCATCATTTAAACATAATTAGATGCAATAAAAAAACTCAGTTAAATGTGTGATTCAGGGGGCCTACCAAATGCAATAGGACATTAGAATACAACAATAACAAAAGGAAAATCAAATATATATATTGGATGGTGTCGTCCATCCAATTTAAAACTATGAAATGGATTTGAGTTTCCGATTTGTGCGCTATCCACTTGGTGACATTTGATCAGATAGGTGGAAACATCAACATATAGCATTTTTTTTTAAATATAAATGAATAGACTCTTAAGCCCTCTTATGACAAATGGGCCTTATAAAATTGTTGTATGTAACTGTACTTCCTTTTGAAAGTAGGCTGAGTGAGTATCCACTCCTTCCCCTCCCAAATTTTTTATTGAAGTTACTTGTACGGTTCTACCGAAAGCTTCTTCAGTTTCCTTTTACATATGATAAATGATGTGTCATATGTATATCTACCTTCCAGCAAGGCAATCCAAAATTGCACATGGGTAGTCAAGTCTCCGCCTATAAGAAACCTGAAGTACCTAGCCTAAACCCAAATTCAAAATCCCAACTTCAAGCTCGAAATACCAAGACCAAGCCCAAATTGCATATGACCAGATGGATGAATCTAGTTTTGTGATGATGGTGTGATGATAAGTGAAAAATCACATGAATCATTCATATGGGAACTCCCGGCCCATTTGCCAATTATACAATATATTAAGCTGGAAGGTTTTGAATATAATTTTGACCATGTTTTTTAATTTTGACTGGAAGTTATTTTCGGGTTCTACAACTACTAAGATACATAAAACCTCACCATACCCGTGATTAGTAAGGATTTTTGTGCTAGTTTACTATTAAAGTAAAAGTAATGCAAAGTCTCAATTTTTCAGATAAAAAAAGACTAATGGTCATATCAAAAGTACACAAATTCAAAATTTTCTTCTTTTTTTAAAAAAAAAAAAAGAAATAAAAAAAATTTTCTTTTCTCCACTAAAAGACAAAAAGCACTTACTTTTTACGTAAAAAATCAAAAAAAATCTCATACCAAATAAATAAATATAAAATACCATTATAGCTCATTCATATTCTATTTTCTCTTGATTTAATGCTTTGCTTTAACTTCATTTTACCAAAAAATTACCCAACGGGCAAAGGACATCAGCAGAAGATAATTCACTCTCGGAACAGACCGCTCCTCTGTTCGGATGCTATATTTTGAGGGCTTGGGGTCACATCCAAGACTTGAAATGGAACTTGAACCCCAAAATGAATCAATTCATATATCAACAAGCCGTGTAAGCATCAAGACCAAGCCAGTGACAGTCCACACTAAATGGGCCCAAAGTTTTCACAAGCTGATTCACAGCCTAATTGAGATACTTAAGAAAATTGCATACATGGGATTCACATTCATCCAAGATAGGATTTTGCCAACAATTTATTAGATCTGTAATTATCATTTATAGCAGTATCTGTAATACAGAGGAAAGGACTAACCAAAACTTAACTTCCATGGCCAGGCCTCAGTCTTATTCATTATGTCAATACATAGGGACTCTTATCAGGGTATCTACAGAGCAACCCTGTAGGCTGTAGCAAATAACGCATACTAGTTGAAAGTGATTGGGTACACAGGACTCTTATCAGGGTTGAAGAGTCCAAAGTGTCGTTCAGCCTCACCCAAGTGGCCGTTGTTCAGCTTTTGATTTTCATTGAACATTGCAAAAATGTAAGCTTGTATAGCCCTTCCTGACCTCTTTGGGGTCCCTTTCTTCACATGTTGAATCAAGTTCTGATTATAAGTGCGTGCATTAGCAACTGTAGCTGCTGCCTTACCGCTGGAGGGCCATCCGCTCTCCGACACTACAATCTCTACCGACGATCCTCCCACCTTCTCAAGTGCCGAATACATGGCATCCACAATTGCATCAAACAGGTTCTGGTATTTGTATTGACCGTCGGTGACAACAACCGACGGCGAAGTGAACAAAGCATATGGAAGCTGGATGGAGCCAGTGTTGTCGATATAGCTTATGTAAGGGTACACATTGGCCAAGAGTGGAGCCTGGGTACTGGCTAAGAATTGAACAATTGGTCCCAAGGTTGCTCGTGCAGTGTCGCTAAAGGAGCCTTTGGATGGAGGATAGGATACGCCGAGGACCCCAGTGTCCACCGCAGTAGACACCTTGATTTGGCCTTGTAGGCCTGCTGCTACAATTGCATTGTAGATGTTTCGCATGGCAGGAAGTACAAATTGAGCTTGCCCACCTGGAATCACTTCATTACCGACCACTATGTAGCTAAATTTTACAGCAGGGGAGTAGTTTCGCACGTTATTCCGGACCCATGTGTTTGCTTCTGATTGAGTCGTCATTCTCTGGAGCTGGTCATTAGGGACGCCCAGCATGACTTGGATGTTGGACCCTCTGAGGGCGTTAAGGGCATCTTGATTTGGTTCATAGAGTCTCATTCTTCCAATATTTCGGTCTTTGTACATCTGAATGACTTCTGGTTTTGAAGGTAAACTCGAGCCCAGCATTCCATAGCATACTCCGATGGATTGCGCACCTGCAATGTAAGATTTAGAGAATTTCGATTCGAAACCTCAAACAGAAGAAAGAACAATAAGCAAATGAAGAGTTTGTTGGTGATGATTTTGAATTTTTTTTTGTTATACTTCAAATCACTTTAATCTGTAGCTTATTTTATGCAACTAGAAGAAGGAAGATTTCCCTAGCACTCCATTCGGATCGGTGCCATCTCATGGAAGGACCCATGAATTTCAGGGTTGGGGTGTGTGTGTTTTGTTCCGCCTTTGGAGATGGTCCGGATGAGTGTTAAGCCTCCTATAGGAAGTTGTGGGGTCAAAAGTATTATGAAACTAATTGGGTTTTTTTACCCCACAGAGGCATTAAACATTAGGAACTATAAATAGCATTAAACATTTTGTGGATTTCTGAATAATTAGTCCTGTAGGCAGATTTCCATAAATGTGTCAAAGACTCAAAATTCAGTGACATTATCTGTTGAGTGCGTGCGTGCGGAAACATGAAATCTGCGATCGATTAATCATGCCACACAAGGAAGAGACGGGATTTTTGTGTAGTTTGGCAAATCCACATACATTCACGGCAAGAGAGTCTAAGGTTATAGATTACATCACATATATATATATATATACTTCAAAGTCTAAGGTTATAGATTATATCATATATATATATATATATATACACACACTGTCCACTTTCTTAGGTTAAGAAAGTTCCAGTACATTGACCAAAATACCCTTGACTCTAAACCTAGTCATTGGCTAACCCAATTGACCACTCCGATAAACCCGCAATACAAGATATAAACCCAACATTTTCACATGTCATGTTATATCATATTCATCTCCCTCTAACGTTCAAGCAAAGAAATTATGGGATGTTCAAAATACTTGGTGACTTTTGACACTGCGTTCCCATCATATGATAGGTAGTGGATCTTATAAGGGATGGTGCATAACAAGACAACCAAAACAGGTATATATGACGTGACCAAGATTTTGTACACGTATTAGTGACGCAAATTTCACTTTAATAGAAGTGATATACAGTGTTCAGTTGAGCAAGTATGAACCATATTTTCTACACATGAACAATCCAATGATGTATATATCACCTCATTTAAAGTAGCATTTGGGACACCACCTATATAGACTAGATTTGAGTAGGGTTCGATCAGACAAAAGGGCACCAATGCAGGTTAAATTCGTAGCTAGCTGAATTGACTGCAACTTGGGATCATTTCTTTCATAAGTAGTCGACACAGCAGCCAACACACACACACCCAAGAGGTTCCCATAGAGGGAGGTGTGTTCATGGGGCCGCCTCCTTTTTTTTAACTTATGGTCCCCTTAAACAATTGTTTTAAGTAAAATTTCCTAGACCCAGAGAGAGAGAGAGAGAGAGAGAGAGAGAGAGAGAGAGAGAGCTGCAACATGATGTCATGCCGCTAATAGACCTAAAACAAGAATCATGGTAACCATGCTTGGGATCTTATAAGGGATGGTGCATAACAACACAACAAAAACAGGTATATATGACTTGACCAAGATTTTGTACATGTATTGATGCAAATTTCACCTTAATAGAAGTGATATACAGTGTTCGGTTGAGCAAGTATGAGCCATATTTGCTACACATGAACAATTCATTGATGTATATATCACCTCATTTAAAGTGGCATTTGGGACACCACCTATATAGACGAGATTTGAGTAGGATTTGATCACACAAAAGGTGCCCCCATGCAGGTTAAATTCGTAGCTAGCTGAATGTAACCTGCGACACCCACAGAGAGAGAGAGTGAGAGAGAGAGAGAGAGAGAGAGAGAGAGAGAGAGAGAGACCTGCCACATCCAGGCATGCCGCTAATAGACCTAAAACAAGAATCATGGTAACCATGGCTGGGGAGCTGATTGCTGCCATTGTGATATCTCTTTCTTACCATTTCATCATCCATGAATCCCCCCTTTATATAGAAAGAAAGAGGATGTAATCTCAAGCACTCAGCAGCCCCATATCTTTGACTTGTCTGTCACGCCTTTGAAGATCCGTTAGAATGGCACACTCGTCCAGTCTCCTTATCTAGTTGTTGGAACTCTCTGTTCTTCGACAAAAAAAATCCAGCCTATAGCGAAATTTTCTGAAGTCATTCACGTGCTCTGTGTGGAAACTCGAAGTATTCGTTTGGCACTTGTCTTCCATTAGTTAGAATCATGATATCACCCCCACAAATTCTTTTTTGTTCCATATGCATCTCATTCGAGTCATTGACAAAGATATTTTAACACGTGTGTGGCCCGTCCGCGAAAAATCCTCGCGGGCTTCTCTCTTGCACAGGAGGAAAAAAAAAAAAACACTCCTAAACCCCCACCCTATGCACTAGTGTTCTGTAGACCAATTTCTTCAAAATATATATATATATATATATATCTATATAAAAAAAAAAAAACTCATGCATATCGGCGAATAAAATCATTATTTAAAATCTAAGCAACTCTACAAGGACCACAGTATGGGTCGAAACCTAGTCACATGACCCAATGAATACAAATTCTCACCATGGCAAATAAAGAAAGAGTGTCTATAATTTAACTATTTAAGTTTGACGGCTGAAATATATTGAAACTATATTCTTACCATTTTTATATTCTATTTTGTTAGCTTACTTGCTTTTAAAATGCTCTAAATTAAACATAGTTGAATGGTGTTGGCAATTTGTATCGCTTACATTCCTAGAGTTCGATCCATGAGTTTTCAAGTTGATAGTATCACTTACAGCTACTAGGCCAACCTAGTAGAAAAAAATGAACATGCCCTTTTTTCTAGAACTTTAAAATACTTTTATTTTAGAAAAAGGTCAAAGTAGATTTAAATGAGTTTGTCCCAAAGTTACTTAGTTTTTAAACTAAATTTGAGAGGCTGTCTAGTTGGTTGGAAACTCCACCTCTCAACGAGATCACCGGGCGTCCATTCTACGCTTGTACAAGTGTGCCGTCCCTGCATATGCAAGCGATCTCTCTTTCAATTATAAGAGTGCTCACTCCTGCAGGTGCTCTAAAACAAGTTTTTAAAATAGGACGGGGTATACACTGTATCTTGGTGCACACCAGCCATTAGAGTCAATTTACTTGATGGGCCACAACTTGGATAGTTGCGGGCGTCCCGAGTAAAGTTTAAATAAAAATATCCTGAGCCTTAGGTTTTAGATCAATAGACTGGTTTAAATGGTTGATGAAAGAACAGAAAAAAATAACATTTGGCTAACAACAAAAATCAAAACCTAGCTAACGTCTCTGGCACCTTGGTTCAAATGTGTATGACTTGATATTTTTTTAGATATACACGGAAACAAGTCGATTGACTTGAGACTTGAGTGTTTGATGGCTATCAAACTCTGTCAAACGTGGTGGTGGAACCATCTTGAGTGGGCGAGTCTTGTCTCTTTCTAACCCATTCAACATCATTCCCGTGATTTTTGCAAAGGCTAAAATGTAAGTAGTTAATCCCATTTTGTTTTGGCCGGATTTTTTTACTCTGGTCTTTTGAGAAAAATAAAATAGGGCTAACAAAGTTTCAGTTTGAATTCCGGGCCATTTTGGCCATTCCGGTCAATTCCAGTTGTCTGTTCCGGTCCATTTTGGTTTGTAGCACAGTTTTCACTATTTTTTAAAAATTTTTTCTCAATATCCATATCAAGAAATATACATAATTTATATTTTATTCTTTATTTTTCTATTTTTACATATATGTATGTATTTTTTAAATTTTATTATTCCAAAAAGTTACTCCTAAAAGTCTTGCCGTAATTCAAAAATACAGGAATATTTCTTCTTTGAGGTTATACCAAAATGACGGCCGAAGCGGAACTGACATCTATGCTAAGATGTCATTGGAACTGGAGTATTCTCCATTGGATCATTCAGGTGCAACAGCTCAACCTATCTTAGAAACTCAAATAAATTTTCTAAACTCATATAAATTTCTCAGAAGAAGAAGCCTGCTACTATGTGCTAGGCTTCTACTAACGGGTCAAAATAAAACAATTCAGAAAACGAAACAACAAAAACTGCTTCCAAAGAGCAACAGTTTTCTTACAAGAAAGAGACCTCATTTTTTGTTGCTATGATTGCAAGAGATAGACTTACATAAAACGGAAAAATGAAAGAAAAGGCAAAGACAACAACATATTTTTGTATTATCCAGAACCCGTCACTGGAGAAGGCTCAGACTAGTCTCGTTTCCATCGCTGGGCCGTTGCCATCGTGGCCGGTGTAGTCAGAGATGGCCGACTTCGATCTGCAGAACTTCTGGTGAAGTCCCTCGTTCCTAGAGAAGAAGACTGAAGGGGTTCTGTATTCTGTGTTCCTAGAGAAGAAGAAGACAAATGCCTAGGAATGAGGGAGAATGGAAGATTTCAAATTTTAAAATTCAAAGTTTTATGCTCAAACAATTGAAAGGGAAAAATTAGTCATAAAAATATATGATGTGGCATGTTATGAACCTCTCACCAAAATATCTCCAGTTGTATGGACTATAGACATAAGAGAAAATGTTGTTGGACTTGATGCCTTAAAAGACCGTGCCTAGGGACTTGTGGCTAATTTACCCCTAATTTTTTAGGTAACTTTTCGTGATAGTCTCTAAGATTGGCACTAATTACAACAAAAAAATGTTCACTGAATCCATAATATCAAATAGGTTCTTACATCAAGACATGCAACTGCCACCCATCTAAATATATCCTTCCACGTGAGATTTTTGCCTACAAGAGACTTGCATATGGATGGCTGAGGTTCTCAATCCTTACGGTCAACAAAAGCGGAACCCCACTGCATTAAAGGTGTCCACCAAAAATTACTCGCATTTGCCGTAGGAGAAAATTCCCTATCCTTCCCCCAATCTAATCCCCACAAGCATTCATCATGCATCAAGCCCAATAACAATAATAAAGTGGATTGTAAAGTGGAATAGAGCTTCATGCTCAAACTATCGTATCAAAAAATCGATTGTGTATGTGATTGGAGGTATATTTGTATGGTGTCCTCAAAATAGTGGAACCAAGAGTAGGAACTCTTGAGAGTGGATGTAGGTCTGGGATTGAACCACTATAATTTTTTTGTGCCATTATCTCTCTATCTCCCTATGCACCATTGTCATCCAATTACATTTAGAGATACATGTGCTAGATAGTTTCATCGTTGATTGATTTGACACACATACACTTGTGCTAAATTACATTGCTATATAATTGATTGATTAGCACACACCATGTGTCCATCATTCCACTTGAAGTTTTTTAAATTAAATAGTTATACATATATTGTTGTGAAATTCAAGCGAACTTGTGGGCTTGCTTAATTGTATTAGTTTGGTCAATTAAATTATAAACTTTAATTAGTCCCATCCGCCTCCCTCTTTGACTTGTATCTTGGTCTAGCTTGCACTTTCCCTCACTTTCACTCTAGACCAATTTCTTAAAAGAGAAAAAAACATTGATACGTATCGGCTAATAAAATCATTATTTAAAACTAATCAACTCTACCGAGGACTACAGTTTGAGTCAAAACCTAGTCACATTGCCTAGTGAGTGCGAATTCTCACCATGACAAATGAAGAGTGTATAGAGTTTTAGTTTGACGGCTAAAATATATTGGAACTATATTTTCACCATTTTTATATTCTATTTTGTTATCTTACTTTCTTTAAAAATGCTTTAATTAAATTAAACTTTGTTGAGTGGTACTGTTGGCACCTTTAGTATCACATACATGCTCAGGATTTGATCTCTGGGTCTTCGGGTTGATAGTATCACCTATGGCTCGTAGGCCAACTAAGCAAAAACAAATGAGAATATCTTATTTTTATTTTTCTAGAATTTTTAAATACTTAATTTAAGAATAAGATCAAAGTATATTTAAATATGAGCTTAGTGCCAGGATAACTAGTTTTTAAAACCAATAAAGAGAGACTGCACCAAGGATAAAGAGCCCTGGACCTCTCCCTCCATTTGTGGTTGGCTGGTTGCTCCCTCCCCACATGTGTAGACAACCTTTCCTTACATGTGCAAGTGCTCCCTTTCAGCGGGTACAGGGCATCTCTCCTTAGCTGTGCAAGTGGTCCGGATGTGCATGTGCTCTCGTACCCTGGCTGGTAAAAAAAAACACTAGTTTTGAACCAGGATGGGACATACAATGTATCTTAGTGCACCCTATCCAGGAAAGTCATTGACACGATGGGCCACAGCCCACAGCTAGACACAGCTGTGGATGGTGGTTGTCCTGAGTATAGTTTTAATTGAAATATCCAAACCCTAAGATTTTAGATCAATAGCCTGGTTTAAATGGTTGATTAAAAAACAGAAAACCATGACATTTTGGCTTAAGAACAAAAATCAAAACCAAACTTTTGTGGCAACTTGACTCAGATGTACGAGTGACTTGACTTTTGTGGTGAAACGGCAATAAAACAATTGACTTGACTTGAGAATGTGATGGCCATCAAACTCATTTAAGCGAGGTGGTGGAACCATCTCGAGTCGGCAAGTCCCGACTCTTTCCAAATTCCAACCCATACAACACGTTCCATGATTTATTTATTTTTTTGCCAATGATAAGATGTGTTGTAGTCATTGCTGACTCAGCATATGAATCCTAGACGTTATGTTTCCTACTTTATTTAGGATTTTATTTATTTAGCAGGTGAGCTTAGAATTTTTTTTATTTATAATGGTGGATGTAATGAGATTTACTTAGAATGTAATAAACTCGATTTTAATGTGTTCTCGATTTCTCACCTCCCTTCTCTCGCTTACAAAATGTTGCTGGAATTTTAGTATTCGCCATTTGATCAATCAGGGTGCAACACAATTCATCCCATCCAATGGTGAATATCTCTCCGTTCTACGGTGATTTCTTACTTTTTAGGTTACATTTCATGGCCGTCTTAAAGATTGGAGCTAATTACAAAAAAAAAAAAAGTTTCACGGAATTAATCCATAATATCAAAGATGTTCTTACATCAAGACATGCAAGTATGCAACTACGACCCATCTAGTTATATCCTTCCACGGGAAATTTTCTCCTGTAGGAGGCTGCATGTAGCATGTAAACAGTTGAGATTCTCAATCCCCTACTGTCCACAGAAGCGGAAACACCCCCCACCCCGCTCATTACGCCAGTCATAGGAGAAATTTCCCAATCCTTTCCTTGATCAAACACTCACAAGCATTCATCATCACGCATCAATCCCCATAAGAAAGAAAGAAAGAAAAGAAAACACAGCCCCCCACTCCCACCACCGAAGGTTGGAAGATCCTTAGCCCTACCACTACTGGCACTACATGAGAGTCAATGGGAGCTCTTCCCAAACAACGGTTGACACTACATCGCTACGCACACATTGGATCTCAACTGCACGATGGGCCCGGCCCGGTCCTAATAAGGAGTGCATGTAATTTAGTGAGAATTCTCCCAAACAATTTGCTAGAAAGCCTATGCAAATGATAAAAAGCCAGATTCAGCCTGATTCAGTCCCACCCAATTAACTAATTGGGTGGGCTTGTGCCTGACAATTGCAGCCCATCTCAAGTATATGGCCGGGCTGTATTTTTACAGTTGGACCGGGTTTGGATATGCCTCCAGCAACCTGACCCATAACCTGGAAAATCTAATCTCAAATCCAATCTAATCATATTATAAAGATGTTACCAAAATCATCATTATCATATAGCATATCCTTCTCAGCATAGAATATTCCATATCGGTATTATTGGCGGCTGGTATTTTGTAATAATGTAATATTGCCTGAAAGTTACATTTGTGTTAATGCTTTTAATTATTAATCTCTTATGGCCTGACCCAAGTTATACTCCTTCACACACCATGTGTACTTTGATTCGGAATCCTCTTACTAGGTCTACACAAGGTAACCGCGAGTGTACTATTTAGGATTCGCCACGTTACACAGGATAGCCCTGCCTGGATGCATGGCAGGCTACTCACGGTTAGGTGGCGGACCGTGAATGGTCCACTAATGGTCACTAAGGGGTTTTACCTCACCATATCCAGACTCGTATACGTACTTTCCACACCATTCCTTGATAGAGATTAATTTATCAGACTTAAACTCCAACATAAATCGATTCATATATCAACAAGCCATTTAGGCATCTAGACCAGACCACTGACAGTCCACGCTAAATGAACCTCAAAGATTCTTACAAGCTGATTAACAGAATAATTGAGATTGAAATCCAAAGAAAAACTGCTTATATGAGGTTCACATTAATTCTCAACAATTTATTAGAACTGTAGTTTTCATTTACAGTAATCTCTCTGATACAAAGGAAACAACTAATCAGAACTCAACTCTGATGCATGTCCCACTCTATGAGCTGCCATGGCCGGGCCTAACTCAACATGAAAATACATATATAGGGAAGCACCTTATTGTTTATATATAGCATAAATGTAAGAACGATCACTAGTTAAAATTGATTTGGTACACAGGACTCTTATCAGGGTTGAAGAGTCCAAAGTGTCGTTCAGCCTCACCCAAGTGACCGTCGGTCGGCTTTTGATTTTCATTGAACATTGCAAAAATATAAGTCTGTATGGCTTTTCCAGACCTCTTTGGGGTCCCATTCTTCACATGTTGAATCAAATTCTGATTGTAAGTCCGCGCATTTTCAACCGTGGCCACTGGGTTGCCCCCACCGGACGGCCAACCGCTCTCCGACACCACAATCTCCACCGACGATCCACCCACCCTCTCGAGTGCCGAATACAAGGCGTCGACCATGGCATCAAACAGGTTCTGGTATTGGTATTGACCGTCGTTGACAACAACAGACGGAGAAGTAAACAAAGCGTATGGAAGCTGGATGGAGCCAGTATTGTCGATATAGCTTATGTAAGGGTACACATTGGCCAACAGTGGAGCCTGGTTACTGGCTAGGAATTGAACAATTGGTTCCAAGGTTGCTCGCGCTGCATCTGTGAAGGAGCCATTTGATGGAGGAAAGGATACTCCAAGGACCCCAGAGTCGACCGCGGTGGACACCTTGATTTGGCCTTGTAGCCCTGCTGCTGCAATTGCACTGTAGATGTTTCTCATTGCAGGAAGTACAAGTTGAGCTTGACCACCAGGAATTACCTCATTACTAACGGCTATGTAAACAAATTTTACATCAGGGTAGTAGTTTAGAACGTTATTCTGGACCCATGTTTTCGCTTCTGATTCACTTGTCATCTGCTGGAGTTTGTCATTAGGGAGGCCTAGGATGACTTCAATGTTAGACCCTCTAAGGGCGCTAAGGGCTTCTTGATTTGGATCATAGAGCCTCATTCTTCCAATATTTTGAGTCTTGTACATCTCAATGACTTCTGGTTTTGGAGGTAAATCCGATCCTGACATTCCATAACATACACCAATGGATTGTGCACCTGCAATATAACAAAATTTGAAGAATCTGGACTTTAATCCTCAAAAGAAGAATTCAAAATGAGCAAGCTTGTAGATCAAATACTTTTATCTTTTTTTTATTAAACAATTGTAGTTACGTTCGTCTGTAACTTTATTTTATGCACCTAGAAGAAACAAAAGGGCGTCCTATGCAGTTAAATTCGTAGCTAGTTGAATTGATTGCAACTTGGGATCATTTGTCCAAAAGGTAGTCGAAATTGCTGCCAGCACACACAGAGGTTCCCTCAGAGAGAGTCGTGTCCATGGGACCACCCCAAATTTGTTTAGAAGAAAAATATAAGAGAGAGAGAGAGAGAGAGAGAGAGAGAGAGAGTAGGGGTGTTGATGTCCCGGGCTGGGCCGGGCTAAGAAATCCCAGGCCCAGCCCGATTCACTGGTCCAGGCCCACCGTGGGCTCTAAAAATCAGGCCCGAGCCCACTCATTTAATCAATCAAGTTGGGAAAACCAGGCTTTTCATAAATTTTGTTGGCATTCAAGCCATCGTTTGGACTAATTTAATTAAATCACATGCACTTCTTACGCAGGCTGGGCTTTCTTCTTTCTATCACATAATTCAAAGCTGACCCAATTATTAAATGGGCCTAAACACATATCCAGGCCGGCTAAAGCAGGCTGGGCCTGGATCAGGCTCAGGCTGGCCCGGCCAATGAGCAAGCCGGAGAAAGAGAGAGAGAGAGAGAGAGATACCTGCAACATCCAGGCATGCCACTAGCAGACCTAAAACAAGCATCATGACAACCAGTGTTGGGGACCTGATTGCTGCCATTGTGATATCTCTTACCATTTTATCATCCATGCACTCCTTTTATAGAGAAAATGAGGATTGTAAGCTCAAGCACTACGCAACATATCTTTGACTTGTCAATTACTTGCAATGAAGTCTATTGCCACGTGCACTTGTCCAATCTTTCCTCATCTATACTCGCAATTTTCTCTTGTTTTCTAGAAAATGTATAAGCTATAGCGACGCTTCCTCGGCTTATTAATGTTTTCTGCGTCCAAACTCGTAGTCTTCGTTCGTCCTTGTTTTTCATATTAGTTACAGTCATGATATCATCCACATTTTCTTATTTCACAGCCATCTCAGGGAGATAATTGGGTGTCAATCTCATCTATCACGTGTGGTATGGTATGGTCTCCCGAGGATTGAGGTCTTTTTTTAATTTTGTTTTTTTTGTGGTTGAGGGCTGCTGGTAAGATTTCTATGGTGGCCAATCTAAGAAGAAGAGGTATAATATTTGAAGTCATTTCAGATATTTGTCTAGCATGTGTAGAGGAAGAATAATCTAGCCATATATCACTGTTCATGGATTGTCACTGTACCTCTTGCCTTCAGCAATCTTTTATCAAGGAATGTAAAATTTTATGGTCTATGCCAAGGGCTTTTAGCAAATTGGTAGGCACCTTGGAGGTCGAGTCCTTTCTCAGGGCTCACTTAATCATTTGGAGGGTGATTCATTTCTCTTTTCTTTGGCCGATTTGGAAAGAAGGGAATCTTCAATGGTGTGAGTCAAAACATAGAAAGGATATTGTTTTTAGGTTTCACTGTTATTCTTAAGATAGCTAAATGGGCAATCATCGGAAAAGAGTTGGAGTTGTTGTTCCAAGTACATATAAAAGTATTTCAGTATTTAGGAAACAGATTTGCACTACAGTGAAATAGTACAAGTACAAAACCGAATTACAGAATGTAAATGCACTTACCGTTTAAAGCAGGAGAACAATACTATTTTGTTGAAAATGTGAAGTCCAGAAATTTGCAATAGATCGAGGCTAGTGTTAAACACTATGTCCTTGAGACAAATTTCGTCCCCAGAATGTTGCTAATGGTTCTTCAGTAGCGTTTGTCTCCCATGATACAATGATCATACACACAGCAGCAGCACAACAAACTATGTGACAGTCGAACTAATTAGTACAGCAGGACTCTCTCTTCTTAACTCTGAATGAGGACCCAATGCAAGTGCAACAGCAGCGAAAATTGAATGATCAAAACAGCATGAACGAGATGCATATTTATAGCCTGCAATCAGGTCTCTTCATAGGGGCTGCATCTGTTCAAAACAGTGATTGTTCACTGAATAGATGCTTCTTCTTTGGACACACCCATTCAAAAGCGAATGGACACACACCTCTTGGATACACCCCATTTGGAAAAGAAATTTTATTAAATAAAATTTCTCCAAAAATAATAAATGAGTAGTGGGCCGAGCCAGGCCCAAATCATGCGTGAAGCCTTGCCCGGTGCGGGGCGAGGCGGGGCGCGTGCGTGTGTGGTGGTGACCCCATCTTGGTCTAGGTCCTCCCTCTTCCACAAAAGTGGAATGCCCCTTGGGACTCATCCTATACTACCAAGGTAAACATATTTATACTAAAAGAATGTTTTGCTCCCAATCAATGTGGGAAGCAAGTTCACCACTTCCTTTTGTTTCCATGTTTAACTTGTTAAAATAGTGGTGTTTAGGAGGCGATTTCTCATTCACTCCTTAATGGATTAGAGCAACTCAATACATGTCCTTAAACTACTCATGGAGTATATTACATTCCCATGTATTCCCACCTAAAAGGATAAGTGGGTCCCACTTTTATCTTGGCTCAAAGTTGACCAAAATAATGGTGCTCTAGGCCATATTTCCAACAGAGTAGCCTAGATAATATCTTAAATAATTAGATATCCTATGTAGGCAGAAAGTGTGTTTAGAAGACATTTTGTTACTTGATCTTTCCAATTGAAGCTCTAATATCACTTGTTGTGTGAGGGTGTGCAGAAGCGCAAGTACCTACGATCAAACAATCATGCTACACAAGAAAGACAAGGATTTTATGTGGTTCGGCAGAGTGCCTACGTCCATGACAATAAAAGAGCAATAGACTCACATCTGACTCTCTTTTGAGTCTAGAGTTACAAACTACATCATATATATAATTTTCGCTTTTTTAGCCCTTAAGAAAGCCCCGGTACAATGACCAAAATATTCTATATGCTAAACCTAATCACTGGCTAATCCAACAGACCACTCCGGTAAACCCATAATACAAGACATAATCCAACATTTCCTTTCTCTTAATGTTCTCAAATTTAATGTGCACAACACCGCAAGAGGAAATTATGACCTATAAGTATAGGTGTCATCTTAAGGAACTACAGGGGAGATGTGCAATTTATGTTTTGAAAGCATATAGAATTAAAGATTCTAATGAAACGGGAGTGGTAGTTATATTAGAAGCTCTAAGTATTTGTACCTCAAATAATTTTCATAGCGTAGTGGTGGAAAGTCATTCTTCAAATGCAGTATTTTGGACATCCTGTTTGGAGAAGGGTCCATGGAAATTCCAATTCCTTTTCAATGAAATTAAGTCTTTGTCCTCATTTTTTAGTGTTAAGTTTCATCAATCGGCATAGTGAATGCTTGGTGAAGTTAGGGGTACATAAGATGTAGCTTTACTTGCCATTATGTAATTTTTTTTCCTTTTGGATAGGTATTTAACTTTAATACCTTCACATGCTTCGTTATTTCTCCTTTCTCTATGATTGTATCTTTTTTAGATCTTTAATTTAGTTTACTATTATCAATAAAAAAAAGATAATTAAATAAACCATACAGACTTTTCCTCTTCCACAATGTTTTTTTCTTCTAAACCCCATCCCATCTGAAAGGCTTTTCCACGGAATCCCCAAAAAGTTATCTCATTTTTACACTTTTTCTAGTGGAAAAACAGCCACACAAAATTTGAAAAACTTTTACTACGAGAAAGTGGTTAACATTTCGTCGCCTTTGCTGTGAAAAGTGACCACGCAAATGCACCCTTATGTTAGAACTTTTCTATTTCACACAACATTATTCGAACCTACAAGACTTGTGGTTGCAACATCTGGTATTTACCGTATTACAGACTTTTGTCCAATATGCTTGAGAACTGGTGTTGGACCTGTTGGTGACAGATCAATATATCTGCTATATTTCTGTTTTTTTATTGTATTTGAAAAATAAAGCAATAAGCTATATCAAGTATTTTTTTTTTCTATATCAACACTAATACATGATATATATAACTTAGCTATCAAAGATTTGCATCAGCCAATGTAGGTGTGAATCAGCCAATATAGGAGACTCATTCCATTTGCTATTCTTTGGTCCATTTGGAAGGAAAGGAATGAGATGGTTTTTCGTGGTTCGATTTCTTCTTTGCAAGATAGTTTGGTGAGAGTTTTGATAAAAATAGAAAAATGGGCTATGGAGAGTAAGGAGTTCAAATTTCTTAACATTGACAACATTCTTGTTAATTAGGAGGCTTGTATGCTGTGTGGACCTTTAGATCCATCAGTCTTGCTAGATGGTGCCCACCTTTGGAAGGGGTCCTCAAGTTTAATATAGATGGGATATCTAGAGACAAGCCGGGTCCGACTGTTATTGGAGGAGTGCTTCGCAATTTCAAATGTGAAGTTTTGACTTCTTTCTCCAAGTCGATTGGAATTAAAGATTCTAACGAGGTGGAGGGAACTTGCCATTTTAGAGGCTTTGAGAATTTACCGGATCGTTTGGTGATAACTTGATTGTAGAAAGTTATTCATCTAATGCGGTTTCTTGGGTTTCACAGAAATGTAGGGCTCCTTGGAAATTTTTTTACATCCTCGATGAGATTAGAGTTTTGTCTTCTTGAATGTGGGTGGTCTTGAAGTACGTTGTCCGGTCAGCTAATGCTACCTCAGATTTGCTAGCTATACAAGGAGTGGATAGGGATGGTTCCTTTGTTGGTATTTGATTCTTTTAGTGTCGCTTCTCTATATGTTTTTTTTCTTCTTGAATGAGGTTTGGTATAAGGCTTTTGTACCTTTCCTCGTTCTTTTGGTTTCTTTGTTTTGATCTTTTCTTTATTTTAATATGAGTTTCATTACCGATCAAAATAAAATAAAATGTAGGTGAATCGTGTATCACACCAGTTCTCCAAACCAATTACCTGAAGAAAAAAAATATTACTTATTGGCTAATAATATTACTATTTGAAACAATTGATCAACTCTAGGAGGACCATGGTTTAAGTTGAAATGCATTACTTAGTGGGAAATTGTCACCATGTCTAAGACAGATTGTTTGTAGTTTTAGTTTGATCACCAAAATATATTATAAGTATGTTCTTACAATCTTTATATTCTATTTTGTTATTTATCTACATTTATAATGCCCTAGAAATGAATATACCTTTTTTCTTTTTCTTTTTTTTTACTTTTTTAGAATTTAGAGATGATTTAATTTTAGAAGAAAAGTCAAAATAAAATTAAATATTACTTTAGTACCTGAATGGCTAATTTTTAAACTAGGATGGACATGCAGTACTGTATCTTGATGCACACTAGCCAATAGTGTCATTGAATTGATGGGGCCACAACTATGGATGGTGGGTATTCTGAGAAAAGTCTTAATTGAAATATCCTCTGCCTTAGAATTTAGATCAATGCCTAGATTAAATGGTTGATGAAAGAACTATAAACATGACATTGGGTTAACAACAAAAATCACAACCTAACGTTTCTGAAAAGCATACTCAAATGTGTATGGCTTGATTTTTTTGGCGATCGGGAACCAAGACTATTGACTTGACCTGTTGATCGACCAGTTAGATTTTCACATCGAGTCGGCAAGCCCTTGTCACTATCCAACATTTTCTTGGACCAAACGGCTCGATTCAAAACCGTTCCTGTGAATTTGCAGGGGCCAAGATGCTACTGGAATTGGAGTATTCAACAATGGATCAATCAGGTGCAATACTGCATTTCTGGCATAGCGGAAGTACAAAAAAAATAATAGACCGCGAAAGAAGACCACCGTCTTCAGTATGATATCAACATCTTGAATCTACAAGAAAGAGATAGGAAAACTTTGAATGAAACCGAAATTCGTATTATTTTATAATAAAAAATAAAAAAGGCATTACATCACTTTTATAGAATCCCGGTACCTTAAATCACCTGAATTAGCAAGGTTACTAAAAATAGTAAAAAAATAAAAAAATTACATCAAAACCCCTTGACTATTCCCGAATAACTTTCTAAGACCTTTGACAAAGACTCAAATTGAAATGACTAAAAAACCCCCTAAAATACACAAAATGAAAATTTACTATAAATAGTAAGTTTTGCACAAAAATTGCATCTTGACTTTCAAAACTGTGTAATTTGGCCTCTAAAGACTCTAACCGCCTTCAGCTATTGTCCAACGTGTAGAGCTCGTCAATAGCTTCGAAAAGCATTGTTAAGGGGCCCGAGATGACACCAGAATCAAAAGTTATGGTTGTTTGAAGTCGACATTATAGATTTTAACCTTCCAGCTAAACTTATTGCGATTTTCTTGTTCCAGAAATGCTTCTGCAACTTTCTACATCAATTTCCTATCCAAAACTTATTCTACATCAATTTCCTATCCAATAGTGAATGCCTCTCGGCGTCTCCTATCTGTGATTAAATCTTGTTTTTCAATTAAGCATTTCATGAAAGTCTGTAAGATTGGGGCTGATTACAAAAAGGTTCGCCGAAATCCTGAATATCAAAGAGGTTCTTACATCAAGACATGCACATGCCAGCCATCTAATTATATCCTTCTGCTAAATTTTGCACCCACAGGAGGCCTGCATATGGCCGGTTGAGATTTTCAATCCTTGTTGTCCACAAAAGCGGGACCCACAAGAAATCCCTCACAATTGCCGCAGTAGAAAATTCCCTATCCTGCCCCTAATTAAACCCTCGCAAGCATTCATCATCCATCATGCCCCCTAAATTATATGAAAAATAAAAATAAAATAAAATAAAAAAGGAAAGGAATAAAGGAAAACATACACGCATTCACTCATTGTTGGAGGATCCTAGGCCCTAGCTCTACATGGAGTCAATTGGAGCTGTTCCCGTTTGGCATTTTTGCTAAATTAGTAAAGGTCAAATAAAACTTCCACATTTTTCAGACAAAGTAGTCACTTCAATAGCACTTTAATTCAAAATTTCCTCCATCATTTTCAATAAAAGTAAAAAAGCAACATCCTTCTCTACTAAAAAACAAAAAAGCTCCACTTTTCTATAAAAAAAAAGTCAAAAAAATTTTATACTAAATAACTAAAAATAAAATATCATCATAATCCTATTATATTTTATTCTCTCTTAACTTGATACTTTACTACGCTTTATTTTACACGTAAAATTACCAAAGGGGTCCAAGATATCGATAGATCAAGAGTAGTCTAGTTCACATTGCCCAGGGACACATTGGATCTCAACTACACAATGTAAATTAACCCAATCCCTTTAATGAATGATACTGATAGTACTATATATTCAGCACTAACCTGACTGCAAAGAAAAGATTTGGAAGCCAGTAATGTTGAGCAAACACCACTTCATTGATGACAAGATCCTTTTCCATCCATTTGTAAAATCCACTGAGGCTACTGTTTGTTGCTCACAATCACAATCATTTTATCAAGTGATACTTGGGGTGCATATTTAAGTCTAACTAATAAGATGGGAGTTTATATCATGAATGTACAAACTAGTGCTGTGACCTTTTCATCTATTACAACAGACCATCATCATTTATAGGTTGATGTACTCTACCCTTTCTAATATCAGACTCACAATACCATCTTTTAAAACTGGGATATGGGAAGAAGATGCAGAAATGAAAAGCAGAAGCTCTGATACGATCTCTTAAAACCGGCGGCAAGAAGAAAATTTCTCCACTCTTATTTTCCGCAGTGCATCCCACATCATTTAATTTCAATAGAGCTGGCATGTTTATTACAGAATACAATCACTGTATGTGGTACGACTTAACATAAGTTGTATATAGGATGCACCAGGACACGGAATTGTAGCCTGGGCTTCGAAATCTCAAATAAAGTAGTTTAATAGTAGTCTGGATGATAGATGACTTGACAGACTTTTTTTTTTTTTTTTTTTTTGAGGAAGTCAGTCATATGGACCCAAAGTCATAAGCCCAAACTACCCTAGATGATCCAGCCAAGCAATTTCGTTATATCTTTAATTATTTCTTTCTTTTAAGACTTCTAATTAAAGTGATTTAGTACTTTAAATTAGAAAATATTTGTAACAAAGGATTTGATTGCTTTCTAGAGGATTCTAGGCTCTAAAAGGGTTTTTGTTATAATTAATTTAAAAAAAAAACCCATTCATAGTGCTTCAATAATATATCCCATATATGAGGATATTCACGTGCATCTTTCTTTCACCATATGGTGAGGGATAAACTTAATGGGGCCCACGTAGGGCCCCACTGATTATAGGACTTGTGGGGATGGAAATAGACATCTTGAATGTGCCCATACATCAAGTTTGGGTGTCAATCCCATTCTTCTAACCCCTTTATTCGTGGCCCATAAATTTAACGACTTTATATTAAAAAATAAATAAAATTGACCTTCGATCTAACGGTCCAATCAATTTGGATAGGTGAAGACTTGATGGATCTAGTATACATAAGGATGTACTATATATGAGTTGTAAGTGACCCAAAGCCTGATCTGACCCAATTAAGCTAATTGATTATGATAATAACAATTTTTACATTTAAAGTGCATCTGTGGCCCGGCACCCTAAACGTTGGCCCATCCAACTTGACTCAGATCCATGTCCATCCCGCTTAAAAGAACTTAGACTGGGCCAATTCAGGCCCATTGACAGCCATAGTCCAATGCAGTACCAAAACCGCCCCAAATCGAAGTGGGCCGGATCAGGTCATTTCTGATCCAGCAGTGGGTCTCTTATCTCAGATTGGATATCCAACGGACCAAATGTGTGGCCAGATGCAAAAAGAAATCCAGCCTAGAAGAAGATCCAGCCGTCCGTTGGATGAGAACCCAAATCAAGACAAATATCAGTTTCTAACGCTCTACAGTTCAGGCCTTAAACCCTTCTCTTATCTCCCGCTTTGGTTTCTTCTCGAGGGGCAGCAGATTCTTCAAAATTTGCCGCGGGAAGGATTATAAGGTAAGATTCCCCATCTGGGTCTTGCTCAAAATGCGATTTTGTGTTCTTGGTGTCACGCAATTGTTCATTTGGAATCAGATATCTGGAATGTAGATTGAAAAAGTTGAGCCCTTTTTTCTATTCTCTGCAAAGTCTTATAGGGTTTTTTTTAGAACCGTTTCTTGTTCAAACGTGTGCTCTTTTTTCACATCATAACATTCCGGTTCAAAGGGTCTGTTTGGACGAGGAGAAAAGGTGGAGAAAACTGTCTACAGTCACTTCTTTATCCGCGTGCAATCAACCTAAGGGCATGTTTGTGTAAATTCTGGAATTGATCTGGTTCCAGCGATTGTTGGAAGTGGTTTTTCATGGAATCAACGAAAGTTGGTTCAAAATTTCTCCTTCTGCACGGAATATCTTCACATGAAAGTGTGTAAAAATTTGTGCCCAGGAAAGTTGAGGTGATTTCTGGGGCATCACATAATCCTTGGTACTGCACAGACATGCCGCAAAGGATTTTTTTGGATGAGGAGCGATTGGTTTTGGTGAAAACTGTCCATATTTAAATTTGTGCACAGTTTTCTTTTCTTTTCTGTTCTTTTTCTTCCCACTGTCAAACAATCCCGTAGGCCCTGTTTGTGTAATTCTGGGATTCCGCCAAACCATAATAATTCAAAAGTGCATCAAGTGGGCACTTTATTTTTCCCAATTTTCCTACTGATTTGGGTGGTGAAGTTGGAAAATAGTATTAGTCAAAACGATTACTGTGGCTCATACTGATTCTTGATCTGGAAAAACAGTATCCCATTTAATGGGATTTTTCATTTCTGAGTATCGAATGCACAATCCATCAAATAGCTATTATAGAAACAAAAATGCTATCAAATTGCCAAATAGTCAAATGGCAGGCAAATTTAATCCAACAAGTGTAAGACTAAGTTATATTTTATTTAATCGCAGCCATGGCGAGCTATGAACTTACCAGTCAGATTGCACGTCACCTTGATCGCCATCTCGTCTTCCCTCTACTTGAGTTTCTGCAAGAGCAGCAGCTCTATGGCGACGGTGAGATCCTGAAAGCAAAGATTGAACTCCTCAGCAAGACCAACATGGTTGATTATGCCATGGACATTCACAAGAGCCTCTATCACACTGAAGATGTTCCGCAAGGTTTATCAATTTACAGTACTTATACACTTTCTTAAGTTTTTTAGGACTTTTGTCTCTTTGGAGACATCCGACAAAATTGGAAGGTTGGTTTTTGGGGATTTTTCCGCCATGTATCTATAATTTTATTTATGACACTGAATTGGGCATTTGTTGGTAGATATGGTGGATAGGAGAGTTGAAGTTGTTGCGAGATTGAAATCTCTTGAAGAGTCCGCTGCACCGCTGATATCATTTCTTCAAAATGCTACTTTGGTTCAGGAACTCCGCTCTGACAAGCAGTACAATCTACAGATGCTAAATGATCGATTCCAGGTAGCAATTGCTTCTTCTTCTTCTTTTCTTTTTTGTGTTTATTGGATATCTCTACTCTAGAAGTGGCTGTGCCAAGTGACTTATTGTGAATATATTATCGGATTTTTTATTTTATCTATTCTCTGTATGGGAGTGCATTAACCTAATTGGACTTTTGTAGGATATGTTTTTACCTAATCCAATTATGTAGTAGGTTTGTTGCTTTTGAAGTTTGAACTCTTTACAAATCTCTTATATTCATTTTAAAAAAAATAGAATTGAGAATTGAAATGGTCATCATTCAGATAAAAAAATAATAAAAAAAAATAAAAAATAAAAAAGGAACTGAAAAGGTCTTACATGAAACTCTACAAAATACCTAGCTATAAATTTTGTATATCAGAAGCCTTAAAGATAAAACTTCATTTATTAGAAACAAAAATATACAGCAGAAAATTTTTTTTGGAGTAAAATGAAAAAAGTGAACGTACTATGATTTATAAATGGGATACATGCATCTGTATCCCTATCCTTGATTTGGAAATGAACCTTTCTTTAAAGGCAAAAGACCTCAAGATTATTAAAAACAAAATAAATATTCCCTTACCTATTTCTGGATATTTTTCTTGTAGACCGCAGAGATCAAAATTCTGATTACTTCAAAAGTCTAAACCCTTGAAAATTTGTCCATAATCCCCCACAATTATTAGGTGAATCATTCCCTGTTGCCTTCTCTCCGATCTAGGTTCCTTGAATGTATAGCCCGATGATATCATACTTAACGGGTCTTAGGACTTGGTTGGGAATTGAGATCAGTTCTGATCAAACTCACATACTCTTGATCTTGTTCGGTTGTACCAACTTAGCATATTTGATTATTGATGGAAGAAAACTGAAGAAGTAAGGGGCCGTTTGTTTGCACCAATTTACATATGTAAAAGTCACACATGTAATATTTATGCATGCACATGTTTGGTCATGCTCCTTTATGTATCACATACATAAATGGAGGTGTGAAAATGGGGTGAAAATATGGAAGTTTTCATATGAGATTTTCACACTTGAAAAGGTGTGAAAATGTTTCTAACCTCCCTCAAAAAGGTGCTGGTACAATTTCCGTGGAGGAGAGGTCATGGTATCAAACCTCATGATTGCCTTCTATTGTTTGCAACCCCTGTTAGCCCCAAAATTTTAGTTCGAACCTTTCAAAAATTTTATTGACACGTTAAATCCCAATTGTTTTGGTTTCATGTCTCAAATCCTCATAGATTCGAGATATATGGAAATGGGGGAGTATTCTTATGCATACTTCCCTCACCATAGGGTGAGGGACACTTTCCTTTTTGGGAATTTTCAAGTACAAGTGTACCTCACCCTATGTACTTGAAAATTCCATTTTGTACTTGAAAATTCCCAAAAAGGAAAGTGCCCCTTACCATATGGTGAGGGAAGTATGCATAAGAATACTCCCCGTGAAAATGATACATATATAATGCGAACCATTCAACGTTTACTATGTGAAAATGCACAAGCATACTAATATGTTTCACAGATGTAAATATTACATATGTAAAATTCACGTATGCTCATTTTACATAGAAAAATCTCATTTTCATATCCCATGCATAAAAGATAAACATCCCCTAAAGAAGGAGAGAAAAGGAGAGAGAAGGAAGGAAGAAAGAGATACTTGTGTTAGGGTTCTATCATGAGCAACCTCGCTTATAAGCGTAAGTTGAACTATAGTATTTACAAGAAAACCACTCACTCATAATTACATTTCACCCCAGAGACACTAGACAAGTAAAGAAATTTGCAGAAAGGCAATATTTTGAGAAAACAAAAAGGGAAAAAAATTGTTTAGAACTATCTATATTTCATCCTGTTTAGGCTTACCATTAAGTGATGCAAGTTTCAAGTTCTGGTTTGACATCACTCATCAATTCTGTTGGTTATTGCTTTTATACATATTTGTTTGTATTAATACATGTACTTGTTTTTATTAAACGAGAAGGATGTATCCATCTGCAGTTCTATGATTTGAGTATTTTTGTCCTGTGGCCACTGTTTGCCTTCATATTTCTCCACGTAGTGGCCACTGCTCATGGACCGGAATGTAGCTCATGTAGTCATGTTGCATCTGAATGTTTTGGAAATATTTTTTCCATCATTGGCTATACAGGGTCAGCAACCATAATTATGTTGGTATATATTTAGGATTTGTGAGATTCATTGTTTTGTGCAGTTGAACAAATGCTTTACAATTCATTGGGTAAATTATGCTGATGTCATTTCTACTATAATGTGAGTCAAAATTCATATATGTGAATATGTGAGCATTCACCTTTTCTAGCATTTAGTTGTACGTGATTTACTAAGCGATTAAATTTTGCAAACAGATTGGTGCAGAGCAGATAGAGGCATTATATCAGTATGCCAAATTTCAGTTTGAGTGTGGAAACTACTCTGGTGCAGCTGACTATTTGTATCAGTACAGGGCTTTATGCACTGATAGTGAAAGGAGCTTGAGTGCTTTATGGGGGAAACTTGCAGCTGAAATACTGATGCAAAACTGGGATGTTGCCCTTGAAGAGCTTAACCGGTTGAAAGAGATAATTGATTCAAAGGTTTGTGCACATATATTGAAGCATTCTGTTTTTGTCCTTTTGTTCTTTTCTCCTTTTTTGTAATTTTAAAAGGTAACAGATCACTTCATTAACGAGAAGTCTAAAAGAGTATAAATAGGAACTTATAAGAAAACCAACTTAATACAAGACCACTCCCCTTGAGCTAATATGGAATGCTAATACAACACAATTCTTTCCAACATCACCAAAGATCAGAAGCAGATAGCCCATGAAAATGCTTTATGATGACCAGAGCCCAATATATAACCTCAGCCTGAGCCTTCATAGCCACCTCAATCAAAGAATCCAACATGTTTTAGATAATACAGTTATTCTGCTCAAGCAACAAAAAACCATAAAACAGCTACAAGATTAAGCCACCACAAAGCACAGCCCCTAGGATCTGAAAAACTAGAACTCCATGAATCCAGTAAATCAGAAATGGACACCGGCATCATCCACTTCCAGAAGGCTAAAATATATTAGACTGCTGAAGCAGACAAATGGTGCATAAGAAGATGATTGGCAGCCTCCACTGCTGCAAGCAGATTACACACCCATTCACCAAAAAACAATTTTTCATATGCCCCCGATAGTGATTTAATTCAGCATTTTGTCCAAAGCTGCTGTCCAAATGGGCATCACCACTCTCAGGGGAGCAGGAATTCTGCATAAAGAAGCAAATCCAACAGAGGAATGTGCAGTATTAAGCAATTGGTCATAAGAAGACTCACAGGGAATTTCCCCCTCCAAGTAACACCGACAAAATCTATATTCTGATTCACGTAAGGATGAACACTGTTTGGAGTTTGGACTTGTAACAACAAAGGCGCCAACTTGTTTGACCAGTGACCTTTCAAATTACGCCAAAAATTAGGGGCCCAAAATCCAAATAACAACATTGCTTAACTGATCCAGATAATTAGAAACCAAATCCCGCTCTACTAGAGGCAAGGTCATACAAGGTAGGATTTAGGAAACTCCTTGCAGAGAAGTCTATCACCTCCCCATAAAGCCTCTTAGCTTGGACAATGGTTGATTATGAATGAAAAAATTAAGTGCCTTGGAATCTTCCCCAAGTTTTTTTGAGGTTCCCCTCAAGCCCTCTGCTGCCTGTTGGATTGGAGTTTGGCTTGGGGCCAATTTTTAGGTAATCCCTGATTTTCCTATCCCTTTGACCTTCTATCGTTGCCCGCCCCGCATCTCCCTTTCATTTCACATTAATGCACCAGCTCAAATCAAAGAAGAATCATCTTTAAATTTTCCACTTCCTCACAACCACATGACAGAAAATACTAGCATCATTGGCAAACTGTAAATGTGCAATATCAATATCACGATTCTCAATATGAAAACCTGACGGCAACCCAGTTGAGCCTCTTGAACATAATACCCAATACCATAAAGGAGAAAGAGGATTCCTTTTGACACAACTTGCACCCATGCATCTTCATCACCAGACTTTCTAGCTGACCCTCATGTACCACTAGTAAAAGTCACCCTTGGATTCACCGGCAGATTGAATTACTTCTGCAATATTTTCGGCTGTTATCTATTAGATGAACATTACTTTGCAAGCTGAACCTTAATTCCTCGATCATCAATCTGCCAACTATAAATTGTTTCTATTGCCTTAACTGAATCCTTCTCCATCTGGAACCACACAAATGTGGGACTCCTATTCTTTCTTGAACAAAAACATCAACAGTAGGAGCCTCTCTGAGAACTGCATGAAGAGCCGATGAAGGTACCCAATCGTCTAGATTACTAATGAAAAGCAATCGCAATCTCCTAATCCTCATGCATACCTGTATGACTCCTCGACAGTATGGCAAAGGGAAAGCTCAGTTTCCTCATCCATACCTGTATGACTCCTCGACAGTATGGCAAAGGGAAAGCTCAGTTTCCTCATCCATACCTGTATGACTCCTTGACAGTATGGCAAAGGGAAAGCTCAGTTTCTCTTCCAGTGTTCTAAATGTTTTTTCTATTCTTCTTCTACTTATTTTTGTTCACCAATTGTTCTTTTATGGTGCAGAACTTTGTGTCACCTCTGAATCAGTTGCAAAATAGAATATGGTTGATGCATTGGAGTCTCTTCATCTTCTTCAACCATGAAAATGGTAGAAATGGCATCATTGATTTATTTTTTCAAGACAGGTATACTTTGTGACTTGCACAAACTAATTCATCCCTGCTATTCTCCCGTGAAGCTGCTTTTTGAAAAATAAAATATTCATTTCTATTACCATCATTTGGCAGATCAGCATGCGGGGCCCACCTGTTGGTATTGTTGTTAATCTCATTGTTGGGCTATTATTAGTGGGGGGTATCATCCGGGTGTTTTTGAAACAATCTTGCAGTGAAATAAAAATTATGAAAATTTAATATATGCAAATAGTTTGCATTTTTAGAAACATGAGGTAGATATATGAAAAAAAAAAGAAGAAAAACATTCAGAATTAAAATCCTGACATTTTTTTTTTTTTAAATGACATGGGTAACCTAGGTCTTTGACCCAACAGGTCTAATCCCTTGCGTGGTGCCCGCTAAACCCACACAAACGCAAACTGGGAAAATCTAGGGCAGTTTCGAACACAAGATGTGGGGAGAAAACCCGCCACTGACAGTTAAACATGTTATGGGTATTTGATATATCGAACAAGTGCCCATGGCATAGGGGAAGGTGTTCACTATTTCAACCTTGAGATTGTGGGTTCAATTGATGTTACCAATAAAAACAGAAGAACAAAAATTCTATAAATCATTAAGATTATGCTTTCAATTTTCAAATGAAAAAACTAGCATAGAAAAGTACAAATAGATACTAGCAATAGAGACTTCATATTAT
Source organism: Persea americana (assembly GCA_029852735.1). Taxonomy (NCBI): domain Eukaryota; kingdom Viridiplantae; phylum Streptophyta; class Magnoliopsida; order Laurales; family Lauraceae; genus Persea; species Persea americana. The sequence goes on from CM056810.1 coordinate 93,767,803, forward strand.
AGAGAAGGGGAATATATATTATCATAAAATGAAACTTCATTAATCATTGAAAAATAAAAAAAATGTGTTATAAAATTACTTTATAAAGACTAAAAATAACTTGTATAATTCTGGCTACTTAAAAAACCTTCAATAATCATTGAAAAACCGAAAATCTACATTCTAAATATACTTAATAAAGATTAAAAAAACTTGTATAATTCCGGCTACTTAATATGACTCATGACTAGTTTTCTTGTAACTCTATTTAATTTTTTAAGAGGTTTCCATGACTTGCAGGTACATGAATGCTATTCAAACAAATGCACACCACTTGCTGCGCTATGTGGCCACTGCTGTGGTTGTCAACAAAAGGAGAAGAAATATGCTGAAGGAGCTGATCAAAGTCATTCAACAGGAGCAGTACTCTTACAAAGATCCCATCACTGAGTTTCTAGAATGCCTATATGTCAACTATGATTTTGATGGCGCACAAACAAAGCTGCATGAGTGTGAGGAAGTAAGATGCTTGGTTTTAAACTCTCTTTTATCTTGTTGATCTCTTTTAAGATGGAAGGTATGGCCATTTTGCTGTTACATTTGGCCTTTTATGTACATTAATTTTCATGATTGTATACCATCATGTTTGTACTTGAAAGTTGCAGATAATTTTCATTTCATTGGACTTGCATGAAATGTTTTGTGAATCCTGTGAAGCAGGGTGCTTTACTCATTTTTCCTTTATTGTATTTTTGAACATTCATAAAGTACTCTCAGGCAGCCTTAATATTGCCAGTAGTTCTATGTGTCTGAACAAAGTATAAAACCAGACTAGGGTGTAAATAACAAATTTCCTATCTTTATCATTTGTGTCAGAAATTTTTTCCCCTCTTAGAAACGTTGGGTGAACTGAAGTAAGTATACATCAAACTAGGGTGACCTGCTTGTTTCTATTATGATAAGATTATTTTGGTGGTAAAAAGTAGCATTGCTTCTCCTAGACCAAGAACCTCTTTTTCTTTTTTCTTAATCATTCTCAATCAAGAGCATTACAATCCACTGGTGTCCTTGGGTGATGCAGAGTATGACTATCAGCTTTCGAAGCTAGTTCCAAACAGCAATGATGATTGAACAAATACATCGTAGAAAGTGACACATCACTGGATTTGCTTTGAAAATGGGTGAAATAATCACCGTAGATGGTTTAACATACATCTCAGATATCCTCTAATGCACTTTCTGCTTTTCAGATTTAGCTGTCATATATACCTACCTATCTTGTAACACTGAGTTGATTACACTCCACACGATTACTGCCAAACAAACTATGCGGGGAAGTAGTATTTCCATCCTCTACCTTATTGTAGCCAAACAAACTACTAAGAAGTACTAATTTCTTTCATGAAGATGGTCTGTCAGCTCATTCAAATCTTTTGTAGCTAACGAACCTAAAGGCTTAATATTCATCCACCCATGATTCCTGTGGAATTTTCTACAATGTTTGCATTTTTCTATTATTGAAAACATTTATATGCAAAATCATGGTTTTTATTTTTATTTTTTATCTATGATGAATTCCTATTTGTCATGCACTTTTCTCTGGATTGATTTTAGGGAAATAATATGTGATAGCTGATGCTTATCCATCTCTGGGCATCATAGAACTTAAGATTTCCCGGCAAGGATAGGTTCCCATTGGATTAATTAATTGTGCAATCAGTCATTAGATTCTTCGGGGCTTTTGTTATTTGAAATTGGTTGTTGGCACCACTGGCATGACAACTGTCATCAATCGTATCCTTTTGACAGTTGCACTTATTTTTTATCCATTCACAGATTTGGTGAAGTCACATGTGATTTTGGTTCATGTAAAGGTCAAGAATTTAGTCCTCTAGGAATTCATTCCTTTTTAGCCAGTGAATCACTCTTCTGTTCTTGTTACTATTATCCATTGATGTTGGTTCTTAGATTGGTTGCGTTGGTAGGTTTGCCTTTGATCCAATCTAATATTTGTTGTCATCCACGCTTTATTGAAGTATAAAATATGTTGCTCATCTTACTAGCTTCAAGTGCCTACTGAAATTGTTTTCTGATTGAACATCAAGTTGAAATATTATCCTCAAGCCTTTATTAAACCTGGATCAAGTACATAGAGACTTTTCGACTCCCTTTAGGCCTTCCATTAATAGCACAATTTATGAAGCTTATGCTTTGCTTCATCTGAACCTCAAATTAAGAGCCCTTTTTGTAGTCTCCAGTTTTATTTTATGCGTTTTCCAATTTCTAGCAAATGGTGTTTATTTTGGGTGCATGATGTTAAAATATCTCCCAGTATTGTTTCTCATGTCATGGAGAACCTTGTAATCTGCAGACTTGGTATTGAATTTGGAATGTGGTCATGCAGGTAATACTCAATGATCCCTTTCTTGGAAAGCGAGTTGAAGATTCTAGCTTCACTACAGTGCCTTTAAGGGATGAGTTCCTTGAAAATGCCCGCCTCTTCATCTTTGAGACATACTGCCGTATGCATCAGTGCATTGATATTGGGTGGGTGCTTTGTTTCTGTATAATTTTCTATAAATCTCCATTAGTGTATGTGTACTTACTAGTCTCATATAATGAGGTTTTGTCACTTTGCTTTCATCATATACTTTCTAATGCCCATTGTGTCTTCTCCACTTTTATGTATAACGTTTTTCTTAGTCCATTGGGTAGACTGAATGACCATTGGCTTTTCAATCTACTTCTTTGTTACCATTTTTATTTCCCTTCCACTGCCCTTTTTATAATGACTACCCTTGGTTACCCCTTGGATGCCAATATTTTTTATTTACGTGACATTGACAAGAAGGGATATGATTATGCCCTTTGTTCATAATGTATGGGTACAGTTGTCGGGGTTCAACAATGTTGAGTGATAAACAAATATGATTTAGAGATTGAGCTGCATAGATCATTCAGTTTCAGTAAATATTATGGTCCTATAAATTGAGGGGTACAATGGCTCCAATAATGCAAGCTATCATACTTCATATCAATGATTTCATGACTTTTTGTATTGGAAGTGGTGTAACATTACATATTTAGTGTAAGTTTATGCGATTTGAAATTTAATTAAAACTGAATATGGAAAAAGTCGCTTATCATCTGAGAATTGGAGCTTACCCTGCATCTGTAGGTTTTTATAACTTGGTTACTCAAAATGTACTTATAATCTTTGTATTGATCGCAGCATGCTGGCTGAGAAGCTGAATATGAATTACGATGAGGCCGAGACATGGATTGTTAATCTTGTTCGCAATGCGAAGCTTGATGCTAAGATTGATTCCAAATCTGGAACCGTTATTATGGCCCCAAACCATCTCAATGTGTAAGTCTACAGAGTACAAAGCGATCTGATTTTGGGTCTTTTTGGGTACTCTAAATCACAATCAAGTTGAATTACTGTTGGCAGAATGACTACTTCAATGTATACCCCAAATCACAATGAAGTTGACTCAGTCTTGTGCATCTGGAGCTCTGTGAAAATCAAATTCACTTTTAGTGGGTTATTTCTTTTGTCACATTTTCGCCCCTAATCAAGAATAGCAGACAGCATTGAAGTGATTCGGAGCAAAAATCACAATAAGGAGAGTATCCTACTAAGGTGGTGTACGGTTTCAATTACATGGAGTAACTGTAACCATTCATTCTCCAAAGTGTTCAAACTACTTGTGATTCACAGTACCATGATCTTTTCAAATGCATCTCCATTGCAGCCAGTGTTATTGTTTCATGGGTTCTTCATCTCCTTTTCATTTTTTGGCACCACCTTACAGGTACGAACAGATCATAGAAAGCACGAAGCAACTGTCTATGCGCACTTACGTGTTGGCAAAGAATGTATTAGAATCTGCACCTGCTGCACAAGCTGCTCAATAGGAAAGCATATGCTTGAGTGCAGAAAAAACTCCCTCAAGTTAGCAAATCAATGGACGTGGTTGTCTGCATTCTTTTCCTTTTCTTCTTCCATTCTCCTGTTAAAACTTGGCTGTCTCCAGAGCAAGTCGAGATTCAATAATGAGGTGCTAAAATTTTCCTGCAGGTAATTTATGATTAGAAGATTCAGAATTCAGAAGCCTGTGTGAAAAATGTTTTTTTATGGATGAGGCAGGATTATATTTTTTTCCAGTTATAGTTTCTTTTAAGCTATGTTATATTTTATGTAAAAAGTCTCCTTTGTTTCTTGTAGTCTTTGATTTTGGCATGGATGAATTCAATACAATGACTACACGTTTTAGAGCCTTCAGCATGTGTGAGGTGCCAATCATTTGCTAACAATCTAAGCGTGGTGGACTATTACTGCTGTTGTATGCCATGTGTGAACGTCAGGTGGCTGCATTATTGATTGATGATGATCATGAAGGGCAAGTTTATCAATGGCTGCTTGTCAAATTGGATGTGTGGAAAATCCTGGGGCACATGAAACTCCTGAGGATTTCCACTTCTTATGGAGGCAGAGATTCATCAACATGGTGCATGAGGATTCTATGGATTCCTTTCTTAGAAATCTGTCTTGCAACCAACTGCAGGAATACCATGCATTCCACTCTTCCAATTGTTTGTGTAACATTATGATTCTATGCTCCACGGAGATCATTTTTGTTGTGGCTGTGGAAGAACCCCCCAACATTAGTAAAAACATTATTTTTTAAAGTTGTTTTAGAGTAAAAAAATCACATGAAGCCTTTCATGTTTCTGATTTCCTAGCTTAATTTGGAAGGTTAACAATACAGGAGACACCCAAAAGGCCATCTCTCTCTCTCTCTCTCTCTCTCTCTCTCTCTCTCTCTCTCTCTCTCTCTCTCTCTCTCAAATTTCTTTAACTACTTCAACTTTTAAAGAGTGTAGACTTAATTTTTGTTAAAATTACTAAAATCAATATGAACTTTGTATTAATTCAACTTTTAATTTTTTTTAACTTATTATCTAACTAAAATCTTGATCCTCTGTCAATACTACATGACTATTTTTTATACCTCTTTTTATACATACTGATGCTAGTGCTTTACCGAAGGTGATTGAGCCAGTATGGAAAATATACTCAAAACCAACATCTTAGAGCAAGTATGAACTTCATTTGGTCTGAATTTCAGTTTTTTCCAGATTTCTTATGTACAAGTTCCTTAAATTTTCAAATAGAGGTGCAAGTTGGGCAGCCCAAGCCATGCATTCACGTAGCCCAAGTTTATTTCAATTGTATATGGTTAAGCTCAAGCTTGACCTCAAATGAAACCCGAATTGCATGAAGCCCAAACCCCACAATGGTTTAAACCAAACTGGCCCCGTCTTACTTGAGTCCAATCCAAAACCCCAAGCCTTAGCCATATCGAAAGTATCCAATCCTTTCACACACACACCCTAAAAAGAAAAGATACTATTTTTTATCTATGGTCGACATAACTCTCCTTGGAGTGAAATTGTATGTGATGAAAGAACACAATGGGACTATAATTCTAAACGGCATTGATAGATAGGCACAATAACAGATTGGTGTATGGAGGGATTCACATCTTGAAAAGGATCACCTACTTTGTAGAAACAGAGAGATACCAGACTGTCCAAAAAAGCAATTGAGAGGGTACAGTAGTTGGCATAAAATTTTACACCTTCAGTATCTCCGGACACATCAAAAATATACACTACAATTCCTTAAATGGGCTTAGAACATTTCTCCATCATTCAGTCCTCTCTTTTCCTTCTCCTTTCTTCTCGCCCTCTTTGATATGTTCAAAGCTAGCTAAATCGATGGCACCAGTTTAGTTCATCCTTCCTTTTTTTTTTTTTTTTTTCATTCAAAGCTGTCAATCCTCTTTACTTTGTATATTATCAAGTGATCCAATGAATAACCAAGGCAATTACATGAGGCTTGAGCCCAACCTGAACAAGCCAGTACCGAATTGCATTTTCATGTGGACCAGGGCATGCGAGATCTGGCTTGGCCCAGCCCAATTCGCACTCGATATCCATATGCTCACTAACATACATAGAAACTAATCACTTTGATGAATAGATTTTAGAAGATAAGTTTGTGTTAGCAATGAATAGACATTTAATAGATTGCCTAAGTAAAAAATTGCTCATTTATAGTTGATTCAAACCGTATGGAAACCTCATATGATGTGGTTAAGAGAGTTGTTAGGGCATATAGATGTATAGATTTTAAGAGATAAGTTTGGGAAAGAAATGGATGGCTTAATTCCACGATACCATATGTCATTTTATTAGGATGCCCACATGGGGCACTTGAAAAAAAAATTGAGAGTGTTACCCTCCATAGCCCACCTCCCCAATTGCTTTAAGATATATAAAAATCAACTATAAATGGACAATTTCTTACTTGGGTAATCTATTAAATGTCTATTCATTGCTACCACAAACTTATCTCCTAAAATCTATTCATCTCTACCCCTAAGGCAAATTAGGAATGAGCCATTTCTTACTTAGGCAATCTATTAAATGTCTATTCATTTCTACCACAAACTTATCTCCTAAAATCTATGCATCTATGCCCCTGGAGGCAAATTAGGAATGAGCCATTTCTTACTTAGGTAATCTATTAAATGTCTATTCATTGCTACCACAAACTTATCTCCTAAAATTTATTCATCTATGCCCCTAAGGCAAATTAAGAATGAGCCATTTCTTACTTAGGCAATCTATTAAATGTCTATTCATTGCTACCACAAACTTATCTCCTAAAATCTATTCATCTCTACCCCTAAAGGCAAATTAGGAATGAGCCAATCCTAATTTGCCTTTAGGGGTAGAGATTAATAGATTTTAGGAGAGAAGTTTGCGGTAGCAATGAATAGACATTTAATAGATTGCCTAAGTAAGAAATGGTCCATTTATAGTTGATACTTGATTCAAATCATATGGAAACCTCATATGATGTGGTTAAGAGAGATTTTAAGGCATATGGATGGATAGATTTTAGGGGATAAGTTTGGGAAAGAAATGGATGGCTTAATTCCACGATGCTACATGTCATTTTATTAGGATGCCTACATGGCAAAGTTGAAAAAAAAAATTGAGAGTGCCGAAGTGGCACCATCCATAGCCCACCTCTCTAATTGCTTTAATATAGTCGAATTATCGAAAGTAGATGACAGTTGTTGATAAATGAGAAAATAGATTTATTCAATTTGTAAAAGATTAGTCTTTTGTTGACTCTATTGATTCAAATTCCTGGAGCCACTACTGGTTGATTAAAATCATATGGAAACCTCGTATGATGTGGTTAAGAGAGATTTAGGGCATATGGATGGAAAGATTTTAGGAGATAAGTTTGGGAAAGAAATAGATGGCTTAATTTCACGATGCCACATGTCATTTTATTAGGAATTTAGGACGTCCACATGGCGCACTTGAAAAAAAAAAGATTAAAAGTGCTGACGTAGCACCCTCCACAACCCACCTCCCCAGTTGCTTTAATATATATAATAATGTGAATGTGGTTCACTAAGATTTTTAGGTACATTGGAGTGATTATTTAATGAAAAAAAAAAGATTAGGTTATTATTTATGAATTTCATAATCTAAAGGTGGTTTATGGAAACTTCCCTTTAAGTAAAGGGTGCACAAGCCTGCTCGTAACACAAGGAATCACACTCCCAAAGAATACTATAAAATGGCCAGTTCTTATTACCTTTTCTTCCATAAAACCATAGGATTACAGTAGAGTTTAGAAAACAAAAGGAGAAACACACAATGTCTGGAAAAAACAATGTTGTTCTCGTCCTCTATCTACTCCTCCCAGTTACTATAGTTCTTCTTCTTCTTCATGTTCCCTACTGAAGTAGTTTTGCTGAAGTTGGTAAGTTTAGCTAACCCATATCCTAGAAGTTAGAACATCCCCCCAGAGACTTTCAGTTTGGTAGTTTTATTGATATATACCTCTCATTTCTTTTTCTTTTTTTTTTGCCTAAGTTCATATTCATGTGAGGGTGCTTGAGGGATGTTTTTGTGCTATAGCTTTCTGCAGCTTTTTATTTCCAAAGACTGCATGCATTTTATGTCTCTTTTTAAAAATGTTAGCATGGAACTGTGAAAATGTGTTCCGTCAAAAGCTTTATAATTTCGTATCACCAAGGAAAAAGTCCATTTAAAGATTTTTAAAGCTTTTTCTACAATGGTCTTCTCATTTAAATTCCAACAGATGAATTGGGAAAATGTGACCGTAAGTAAGATTGCCTATTGCCCCATTTGTCACCTCTTTTGCTATTTACATGATTTTGAAGATTGCCCATTTGCCATCTAAATATGGGTCCCTATTCATGGCCGGAGAAATATATAAACAAAGTTTACCATAAACACACACTTTCCCATGGCCATGGGTTTCTTCTTGATTTCAACTATTTACACAAACCAAGCTGGGTCTCTCTTTGTTTAGCCGTTTTCATAGCTTTTTGTTAAAACCAATATGTAGTCTTCTGTTTAACTTTTTATCTTTTCTTTGTGAATGCTGAAATGGGTCTTCATCAATGCCTCAAAATAAAGAGCAAGAGCAAAAGCATGACTTTGGTTATTCTAGAGGGAGTGGCAAAGGACCAGAAGATTGGGGGAAGTTAAACCCTCGGTGGCGCATCTGTAATGATGGGGCAATGCAATCTCCTATTGACCTCAACAATAGAGTGGCTGTTAGGCCAGAGTTGGGCCCATTACTGAGGAGTTACAAACCAGCTCAGGCTGCTGTCACAAATAGGGGACATGACATCATGGTAAAGTTAGTTTTCATTTTTGTACTTTTCTTTGGGCTTCATCATATTGCCTCCTCTCCTGATACCATGCAGGGCTGTATATGAACTGGTTGTGGTGGGTCCACATCTGGGTGCATGTCCAACTTTGGTCCCAATCCATACCTGCATCTAGTTAGAAGAAGTAGAACAGCCTGGCCTGTGCACATGAGATCTAAGTGGTGAACATAAATATTGTAAAATATACTACATTATTTTTAACCAAAAAGACTACATTTTATTACAGTAACTGAATACATGAAAAGTTTGTTGGACCCATCAACTTGACCACACATGACAGGTTTTTGTCTTTACTTAGCCTATTTCGTCTTTCAAATTGGCCATTTTGATTTTGATGATCATAATAATTTAATGAAATTATTTTTTTAATCATTTGAAATTCTCTTTTTTTAATCATCCATTCATAATGGTAGTTGAAGTGGCCCCACTAGGTCATTTGGTGTTAGACTTATCATTTCTCATTAATGATTTATTAAAGAAAAGTTTCGAGAATGAAATAATGGCATTTTTGTCATTTTTCAAAACTTTTTTTATGGAGGGGACTTGATTGAAAGAATTGTAAAAAAAAAATGTTAATTTTTTTTTTTAAATATTCAAATCCCCATGAAAACGACCCAAAAGTTTTCTACCTTAGGAAATTTTCCCTTTTTCAAAACTACAGGAAGTTGACTTAACCATGTTTCCGGTTTCAACTATATATCCAGTCAAGAACTAACTACAGATAACCACTTAATGAAGAGATGATTTGGTTTTGTATCTTTCTTGGGAGTAATGTTTTCACAAGTGAGTCTGGAGTAGGTACTCTTTGCATCATTTTAATGATGATTGGGGTTGGTTTAATTTCTCTTCGGGTGTTTTCATGAAATGAGCTGATCCTGCTCTCATGTATTTTCATTTCTACCAAATAAATGAAGTTTACATTCCTACCCCTCCCATAAATGTAATCTTCTCTATTGAGGATTTTTTTTTCCTTTTCAGCATTGAAAAAAATTGTAGCACCAATCAAGTAAAGAGTGGGATGCACTGAACATCAGAATGATTTTATTTTTACTTTCGAGAAGTAGTCGTCTTGGGCGCACGAATATAACCTCATTAAGCAACCCCATGAATTCCACACTTTTTTTTTTGGCTCATTTGTTATTCACTGTGGGAGTTTTCCAGGTGAAATGGAAACAGGATGCAGGGATTCTCTCCATAAATGGGATCGAGTTTCGTCTGATCCAGTGCCACTGGCATTCACCTTCTGAACACACTTTCAATGGAACAAGGTTTCTCTTTCTCTCTCTATCTCTCTCTACTATTTGAAGTCAGATGTGGACTGTACTCATAGATTTGAGGTCAATAGTCTTTTGTTCCTCTTTCATTTATTGATCTAATTACAACTGTCACATGTTTAGTTAATTGTTGCTGGTATTTTTCATATATTATGTGTATTTCTTTAGCTATGATTTAGAGCTTCACATGGTTCATGAAAGCACTAGTGGAGGAATTGCAGTCGTTGCGGAAAACTACAGATATGGAGAACCTGATTCGTTCCTTGCAAAGGTGTGTTAGAAGTTATACGTGGATTTAAAGATACAATCATGCATGCATGCATCTACATTCTATACACTCATACATATGGACACAAATTCATTGAAATACACATTTTCCCTTGATTGATGGGATAAGATTTAGATGATGTTCATGATTTAACTATGTATTAACTCTGTCTCATGAGTTTAATCGCTTACATGAAAATACACTCAGATGAAGATGATGATTTAACTATGTATTAACACTGTCTCAAGAGTTGAATCGCTTACATGAAAATACACTCACACAAAGACATACGTTGTTCGTATTCTGACGCCTTTCTGTAAAATATGTGAAGTAAGTAGGCTTGCTTTTTCTATCAAGAAAAAAAACATCGTTTCAAAACCTTCCACCAATGACGTAGCCATTTTCTTCACATGGTGATCTCATGTTTTATCTTGGGGTGAATATCACATTGGTTCTATTGTAAGTATTAATTCAGCCTGACTGCTTATGGCGAATTACAACTTATCAATATATGTACTACGAGGATTGCTAGTGGAGGAACTGCAATTCCCTTTCAGTGTTGATCGATAGAATAACTATGAGGACCGCTAAGTGGGCTTTGATCATCAAAAGAGTGCTTCAATTTTAGTCTTAATGATATCCTTCTAAATTGGGAAACGTGCATGGGTTGCAAACCTAGTAAAGTGAGGAGAGTTGTTCTTTGGTCTCCACCATCTCCTTGTGTGTTTAAGTTTAATGTGGATGGTGCTGCGAGAGGTTAACTGGGGTTGGTGGGAATTAGAGGTGTTTTTCGGAATAGCAAAGAGGGGGTCTTGTTTATGTTTTCAAAGCATGTTGGTGTTTGTAACTATAATGAAGCGGAGATTTTAGCTTTTTGGAAGCCCTCTGATGCTCCAAGGTACTTATGGCGGATAGTGATTCCTCTAATGCAATTGCTTAGGTGTCTAATAGGAAGCATTTTCCTTGGAAATTTCAATTCTTCTTTAACGAAATTTGATCGTTCATTACTACCATTAATGTTGTCTTTCGTCACGAGCTTAGAACAGCCAATAGTATGGTTAATGCTTTAGCCAAACAAAAGGTGGAGAGAAGCTATCCTTGGGAGGATTTTATTATATGTAATTAGGGTACGGTAGGGTACAATGCTTTGTACCCTTTAGTTTGATTTTCTTTTCTCTTTCTTTTCCTGTGTTCTTGCCTTGTTGTTGTTTGTCCTTTTGTATTATCTCCTTCTCTTAATGAAAGTTTCAGTGACCGATAAAAAAAAATCATTATATGTACTGATTAAATAGTTTATGTTGACAAAAACTATCCCTGGAGTGTAAATTTTCTCATCTTCTGACCAATAGTATGTCATCAAAAGGTAATATTTTCTTAGTTTTATCCCATTGATCATCATCATTACCACTATTTTAGCTTTTCTCATATATATGGGGTTGTAGCTTGATTAGTTCTACTATATGATAAAAGAAAAACCATTACATTGCCTTCTCTATTAATTTTTGTAAATGAGTGTGGAAAGACTGATTAATGGCTATGGAAAAGAATCAATAGAAAAAGAATTGAAATGGAACGACATAATTCTTTGAAAAGAAAGATGAATCATAAATCATGGACCAGCTAAGCCCTCCGGGTTTATTAAGAATAAGGAGGAGGTTCTCACAGTAAATGTTCTTCCTCACATAATACCCCATGCATGTACAAGAACTGAATGATTCCTCATAAATCTGTTTGCCTGCTCTGCTGATAAATATGTTTTTCTTTTTCTTTTTCTTTTGTTTTGTAGATTATCCCTCACATCAGGGATCCAAAAAGCGGTGAAGTAGATGTGGGTATAGTTGATCCAATAGGTTTAGACATTAACGCCCACAGATACTTCAGATATATGGGCTCTCTTACTACTCCCCCTTGCACTGAAGGTGTAATCTGGACAATAGCTAATAAGGTGGGTGTATAAGCTCTCTAGACAATAAGCCCTCTGGGTCTATTTCAAAGAAAGGCCTGATCTGACCAGTTCCAAATCCAGTGCCAAAACATTCTAGGCTCGATCTGTCTGTCGACACCCCTGGTTCAAATCTTCCTATATTTGTTACTCAAGCTAGCCTCCAAACCATAAGACTTTTGTTCCCCCTCTTATGAACTAAATACCATTTGCTTTCTTTTGTAGATTAAAACAGTTTCAAGAGAGCAGGTGAATGCATTAAGGAAGGCTGTTGCTGATGTAAGTACCCTTTTTGAACTATGGTTGAATATGCATTTTATTAACAGAAAGATTAGTCTCAGACAAGGAATTAGGATATTCAAGGAATCATTTAGAAGGGGTGACATAAGGACCTTGAATCATGTTCAGATGATACTGGAAATGACAAGCACTATTCAGAATCTCAGATGATGTTAACAAGTTTTTTTTGCCTTGAAACTGTATGGCTAATTAATATTCTTAAGTATATATCATTTAGCACAAGAATATGCTCGATTCTATTGAATGTGATCTAAAATTCATTCATCCAAGCATCGATTTATTTCCGCCATGGATGGCTGAGAATTCTACCATACTAATTGGTCTCCAGCAAATACAAAGAACCTTTTTTCTTTCTCTCTCTTTTTTGTCTGAGCTTATCATATCACTGGTCTTATTGGTGTTTCTTGCAGGGGTTTCAAGCAAGCGCCAGGCCTATTCAAGCCCACAATGACAGAACAGTAATGTTTTATGAAGGGGATCCTCAGTGATTAATTTTTTAGATTGTGGTTGAGTGTAATAATGCGTTTATGTCATTTTAATGCATGTTTGGGTAGATCTCAATTCCGACGACGTTGTTTCTAGACGTTATAATTAGAAGAAGAAAAAAAAAAAGAGGAGGTGGAATTGAATCTCCATGGATGGATGGTGCACAAAATCTCATTTGCGACTTCAACTTATGATTTGGGAATAGCTTCATTTCTTATAACTAAATAGCAAGTTTTGACACAGGCAAGTTGAGAGGGAATAGAGATCTATACACAACCACATGCAGTTGGAATTTGATACCAATTTGTAACAATCATAAAGGTGTGGAGTGTATGTTGGCTTGCATGATGAAAGGGCTTACAGAGCCCCTGCTCTTAATCAAATGAATAAACACTTACATAACTCAAACCTTAAAATAACAAAAGATGCCTCTACACCAACACTTCGACAATCTCCAAGACCTTCATTCTTAGTTCACACATTTCTTCATTCACTACAACGCAACCTTATATATATTGCGAAAGGACAATTTAAAAGACATGACTACATATAACAAGATAATAATAAAATCCCATGGGGTTTAGCTTTTCTAGATGACTTTTGACCTTTAGACTTTTTAAAAATGACTTTTGGATTTCCTAGGAGATTTCTTGATTTTTCTCATTTGAGTATTAAAAGTAACAATTCCAACAAGACTTATAAGATTCATACGTCAAGAAAGCACATGACTTAGCAGAGTCATTCAAGAGGGCTTTGCCCTCAATAGGACCAAGCCCAACTCCCTAACCATACAATCACACTAACGCGTTAAAAAAAAAAAAAATTATGTGAGAGTTTCATAATGCAAGAAAGCACTGAACTTAGCCGAAATTAGCAGCAGGCCTGCTTCTTCGTCGGATCCACATGTAGGACCAAATCCAATTTCCCTTTTACGCTCACTGTCACCTCCCCAAAAATTGGCACCATACACAATTTGTCATTTAAAAAGATAATTCCTTGATTTTTGTTTTGTGGCCATAGAAATTGGATGGTTAAATTTCTCTATTGTGATGGCAATACAGTTAAAATTGAAAACATAAAGGTGGAGGTCCATTAAAATGACTATGAAAAAATCTACCCTTTCTTGAAAAAGGTCAATGTCTCATCTTCATCTCCTCCTTATATCCTTAAATCCTTACCTCTTTGCTGCAACCCATTTTACCTTGCATTTGAATGTAATCTATTACATACAAAAACTGAGGCCCATACAGGAACAGTTTCATTACCAGATAAGTATGATACACAGCAGTATCATCCTGCAATGAGAAAGGGCAGAACTGTTAGCATTAAAACCTCATAGGTGACAGTTGCCGAACTAGAGTAGGTTGTATCTTTTTCCTTGAACTTCTCTCTAAGTCCCCTGTTGTGGCCCAAAAAAAAAAAAAATCAAGTATAAATTTCTTTGTGTTTAATTAATTTTTATCTGAAATCCAACCCTATATAGATGGTAAAATCGCACAAAGATGATGAAATATTTTTACTCCAAAGTGACCACCAAAAACTGATCTCTCATTTTGAACTTCACTTGCTATCTATGAATGCATGGCATCAGAGAGAGTGAAAGCCATGAATGCCTGTCCCCATGTGATCCAGTCCATTAGTGCAATAACCCCTACCATGGATATGCATGCAGCATCCCATTATCTCCTATCATGGAACATCCACACCCTAACAGGTGCAACAATGACAACCATCATTAGATAAAAGCTAACTCATAAAGTCATTCAAACTAAGAATTTTTTAGGTATCTCACTTCTTAGTGAGGCCTGCCACAAGAATGATGGTACGCACATCCATGGCCCCTTCTTAAGTTTTGTAAACCAGGTTGAGTTGCAACTGGACCTTCTGAGCTTGCTTGTTGCTCGATGTTAGTCGATTACATTGGCCCCATCATAGGCAGAAGTCTTGAAACCCAAGAATTAGCATACACTCTATGATGTCAAGTGGTCAGTTTGGATATGAAGGGTCATGCGTTCCAATTGGACATTGCCCAACACCAAGAGTATGGTTGGTCACCGGTGAAAAAAAAAAAAATTTTTGGTTAGTCTGCATATTAAAGTACTGCATGCACTTGCAGTGGCAGCTACACTCTTACCTCTAACTATGACCTGGTCAATTCCTTTGAAGAGATTTTGTTTTTTCACAAAATTAAACCTACAGGACTAAATATTGATACAACCAGTCTGCCAGTCCAGGTTTCAATACATTAAACTACAAAACTATCTGGTTTTAGTGGCCCAAAATCCAAGAGATTTCAGTAACTTTTTCATATCTACTGAAAGATATTCTGACTCACCTTAACAATGAGGCAACACCTGCATAGAACCAAAAATAAGAGAACAAAAATCAATGTCAAAAACGATTAAGAAAAACAAAATATTTATAGTGACCCTGGTGGCTGCCACATTATTTTCCCTAGAACTCAACCCAAGTTTCAATCCTGAGTTTGACCGTTCCTGAATTGAATTTACAAGAGCAATATCCCTATCTAGATATTACTACATGTTGATGGGCCTGGGCCAAATGGGCCAAATGGGCTTGTGGGCTGACATAGGCACAGCAACGTCAGCCCAGCTGTCTCCTCTTTATAAGTGCAGCGGTCCTCATGTTTATATCAACCAGTGGTCCAATTCTATTGACCAATGGCAATAGCCCATAGCTGAAGTGGCACAGTGATGCGGATCAATTTGCACCAACAGGAACTGATGAAGAAAGTGGGCCTCAAACAACTCCCATATTTAATGTGAAGAGTTTCATAATGCAATTGACAAAAATACAGCAAGCATGCTCTTTGTTTGATCTGGGTTTTCAGACCCTTAATAGACCTGAACTGAGCCCAACCCACAACCATTTTGGTCGCACATGGGCCCATGGCTCTACTGAATCTTAGTTGGGTTCACTTCTAGATGTCACAGATGTTCAGGACGTATTGATTTTCTTGGCCCTTTTAGCTGCTACTAGTCAGATCTATATCCAGCAACCAAGTATTAGGAAGTAAAGAAAATATGATTTGGAAGGGGCTTTGATTGGTATTGGTGGAGATTCTTAAAAGAAGAATGTATTTTTATATACCCCCTAAGGTTTTTAAGATTTGTAAACAGGTCCTTGTGGTTTAAGTATCTATAAATAGACCCATACTTTTTCATTTTAATACCTGCGCCATGTCCCCCAAATTAGTATTCCTAACGAGAATGAGTTAGGGTGTGTTGTATTTTTATAAAAAAGACAACTTTGCCCTTATATAATTAAACAAAAATGAGTACATTATTCGTTATGAAAATACCAGTATTTAACCCCAGGTCCCAATAGTCTCTCTCTCATCAACTCTATCATGAACATGAAGTCTAATCATGTACAGTTCAAGACTTTTATCAATCCAATGACGGATTGTAGATGAATTGTACCAATTATAATCCATTATGATCACATGTATTGATTGTCATTTTGACCTATTTGGAATTAATGAAATGGACCCTTTAACGAGGAAATGAATATATGTAAAGTTATTTACTGCAACTAAATGTTATTATTAATGTTACATGCTTTAGAGAAAAATAAAGTCTAAGTTTTTGTTGAAATTATCCCTATAGGTATAATAGAGATGGCAAAAATGTCATTTTACTCTAAATATATATATATATATGTATATATATGGTAGTTTGAAGGCTACTAATTTAGGGGACATGGACGGTATTAAAATGAAAAGGAAGGACCCTATTTACAAATACTAAAACTTTAGGATTTATAAATTCTAAACGTATGAGAGGGGCATTATACAAAAAGCTCCTAAAAGAACTATATGTGCATTAGTTGACTAGTGGCCGGGAAAGTTGACAGTGGACAGTTTCTTCCTTTGCCTTTCTTTGATTTAGCGAGTCATGAATAGGTGTCTTACTAGGAAACTAGTACTGGTGTCAAGATATTCTAGAGAGTTTCCTTCATTGGTTGTGGACATTACAATTGAATAAGTACAGTAGGTTATTTTAAGATATATATATTCAGCTCTGTGAAGGTTTCTTTTAGGATCTAAAAGCCCTTTGTCTCTTGATGTTTGCTGCTGATTGTCTAGTCTTCCGGAGGGATTGGAGCCCATTTTCTTGCATCAACAAATCCAAGAAGCTCGGTAATTACTGTTTATTGCTGTAACAGTAGTACAGTAGTGTTAGACATTGCTGGCATGGCCTTAATTTTAAGATTGCCAAAATGATTATACAATGAAATAAAGATTATCACTATTTCAGGCCTAATCACCTCATTTTGGACAATATGGCCGAGTCAAATAGTGGGAACTCGGTACATATATGAAAAAATGTCATAAGGATGTTTTCTTTTTTTCTTTTCTTTTCTTTTTCTTCTTAATTATTATAATATTTTTTTAAATATAAATTTATTAACTTGAATTAACTATCATGAATATATTAAATATATAGTTTAAATCCTATTGACCACGTTGACTCCCCCGAGTCAAGTTTTCTTGAGTTGGGCGATTCAAGTTCGAGTCCCAAATTTTCCAAAACTTTTTAAGAATATTTGTCAACCACCTTGGCCATCAATGGCTGATTTGTGATCCATTGACAACATTCACAATAATTTCATTCTAAAAACTATATAAAAAAACCTTAGATCCAGCTTCATTTAAATCAAATTTAGGATGATAACATGAAAAGACAATTAAGTCCAAGTTGATCAAGATAAACACCCTCCATTTAATCTAACTAACGTTAGAAAGGAAAAAAAAAAAAAAAAAACCTTTTATCCTTCTAAAGTGAAGTAGGTAGGATATCATCATCAGATTAAAAAAAATTAGCCCTTTTGTTTCAAAGATGAGTTAGTCTTTCATTTTCCATAATTAAAAAATTACCCTTTGATTGCAAGTGGATGTGGTTCACTAAAATTTTCAGGTACATTGAAGTGATTATTTATTAAAGAAAAGGTTAGGTGGTTATTTATAAATTTCACAGTAAGTGGTTTCTGTAAATTTCCTTTTTAAGGAAAGAGTGCCCCTAATTATGTGGCACGTTTACTGCTCGTAAGTGGTAACACACGGAAACATTAACCGGTCCTCCTCCACCCCTAAAAAAGACACTACAAAATGGCCAATACAGCAATACTATACTCATCTTTCCTTACAGAAAACCATAAGATTCCGGAAGAGTTGACAGAAGAACAAGAAAAAACCAATGTCTGGAAAAACCAATGCTGTTCTCCTCCCAATTACTATAATTCTTCTTCTTCTTCTCCATGTTCCCCACTGTAGTAGTTCTGGTGAAGTTGGTAAGTTTCTTAGCTAACCCACCATATCCTAGAAGTAGGACCTTCCCACACAAAGAAAGACAGGATGGTAGTTTTCTTGTTACCTCTCTTTTCATGTTTTTTTCTTTTCAGATGCATGTGAGGGTGCTTGAGGGATGTTTTAGTGACATAGATTTCTGCAGCTTTTTATTTCCATAGACTGCATCTTATGTCTTTTCGTTGGAAGTGTCTTTTTTTTGGTAGAATGTTGGAAGTGTTGAGTAAAAATGGTTTCTTACCTTTTGGATCCATTTTTTTCCTGCAAAAAGTGTGTACAAAGTGCTTTCACACCATAAAAATGATAACATGGAACAGTGAAAAAGTATTCCTTCAAAGATTGGGTGATTTACAGTCGGTTTTTGCCACATTTCATATTTTATCGGTCCTTTAGCAACTTGGCTTTATCCAGCTGGGAAGACCATAGCTATAGATTCTTATGGATCTTATCTCTGTCTTTCCTAATTTCCTTGTATTCCTTATTCCTTTCCATGAATAGCGATCATGCTTCACCTTTTATGCTATATACATGATTTTGAAGATTGCCCATTGCACCATTTCTTCAATGTTAAGCCATCTAAATATGGGTCTATTTTCATGGATGGAGAAATATATAAGTAAAGTTCACTATAAAATACCCACTTTCCCAAGTGGGTTTCTTGCAACAACTAACACAGAACAAACTGGGTTAACCAATATCTAGTTTCTTCTGTTTAACTTTTTATCTTTTCATTGTGAATGCTGAAATGGGTCTTCATCAATGCCTCAAAATAAAGAGGATGAGCATCCCTTTGATTATTCTAGAGGGAGTGGCAAAGGACCAGAGCATTGGGGGAGGATAAACCCAGAGTGGAAGATTTGTAATGCTGGATTAATGCAATCTCCTGTCGACCTCCTTGACAAGAGAGTGGAAATCATGCCCGAGTTGGGCAGATTACGGAGGAATTACAAACCAGCTCTGGCTACTCTCACAAATAGGGGGCATGACATCATGGTAAAGTTTTTCTATCTTCATCATATATTCGCCTACTAATACTATACTACCATGCAGGGCCGTATATGAACTGAATCTGGTGCGTCCATTTCTTGGAGCATGTCCAACTCAGTTCCCAATCCTTAACTGCATCTAGTTAGTAGAAGGGTGACCCTAACTAATGTACATAAATATTATAAAGTACACTACAATGTTTTTACCAAAGAAACTATACTATATTACAAAACGAATTACTTGGTATTTTGGTAGGACTCACAATCCTGCCAAATACAAGGGGTAGTTGTAGATTATCCATCTACTGAATACTAATTTCATACCGCATTTTCAATAGTTCAATTAAGGTTGCAAATGGTAGAGATTGGATTTAAGTTTGTTTGTCCAAGTGCAGTTTGTTTGTTCAAAAGTTTCGATCAATAATGAAATTTCAATGATTGTTTGTTCGATGAAAGGGGCTAAATTGAAGGCTAAAAGATACAGCAGCCCATTAGTTTTAAAAGCGAAGGTGTGTTTTGATCACTTTTCAAAACTAGATGAACTTGACTCAACCATGTTGAATTGGGTTTCAATTATCCAGTCAAGACCAAAGTGCAGTTAACATAATCTAGAAACTAGATGACATTAGAATTTAAAAATGTACTATGGCAAAATCAGTTTAATTTTTTTCCTTCCATTATTGAAGTTTCACCATACACAACTTGGCTGTACATTGAATTACTTGGGGAATTTCTAAATCGAGCATTGATACAAGTTTTAGGGGAAAATGGTTTAAAAAATATTTTTGTATCTTGTGTGTTTTCTCAATGACAAGATTCCGCACTCCCCTCTCTTATATGAGTCCTTTTTTCTGATTTGTTGTTGATTGTGTGGATGTGTTTTGTAGCTGAAATGGAAACAGGAGGCAGGGACCATCACCGTTGATGGGGTTAAGTTTCATCTGACCCAGTGCCACTGGCATTCACCTTCTGAACATTCATTCAATGGATCAAGGTCTCTCTCTCAATCTTTTTTCCTCTTTTCCTTGATTGATGAGTTTTCAACTGTCAAATGTGTTATTTTTCACATATTCTGTGTACTTTCTTTAGGTATCAGTTAGAGCTGCACATGGTTCATGAGAGCAGGAGAGGAGATATTGCAGTTGTTGGGAGCATCTACAAATATGGAAAACCTGATCCATTCCTTTCAAAGGTGAGTTTAAAGTTACAAGTGGAAGTAAAGATACAATCATGTGTGCATGCGTCTACCCACTCATACATATGTTCATAAATTCATAGAAATACATATTTTTCCTCTATTAATGCGATAAGACTTAGATGATGATGATGATTTATCGTGGTATTATCATTTTATGTCATGAGTTGAATCACTTACATGAGAATACACACAGAACACAGGCTTTGTTCATCTTCTGATACGTTATTGTAAAATATGCGAAGTGGGCCACAGGACCACTTTTCTTTTATAGAGAAAATGAAAAAAAAAATTGTTTCTGAACTTTCCAACAGGGATAAGCCCATTTACTTCACATGGTGATTTCATGTTTCAATATCAAATTGGTTCTATCGTGACTATAGTTTGACTGATTCTGGCTAATTACTACTTAACATTATATGTATTTTACCAATTATATTGGTTTATGTTGACAAACACTTCGCACTGGAGTGCCAATTTCCTCTGCTTTTCATACCTAGTATGTCATCAGAACGTAATATTTTCTCACAGTTTTCCCCTACTGATTATCATCATTATCACTATTTCAGTCTTATCCCATCTATATCTGGTTATAGCTTGATTAGTTTTACTATATGATTGTAGAAAAACTATATCATTTACTTGCCTGTGTCTGTATGTTTGTAAATGAGTGCGGAAGGACTCATTAAATGGTACGCTAAACAAACAAAAATGTAAAATAAAACAACAAAATGCTTCTTCATATAATACCCCATATACAAGGACTAAATGATTCCTCGTATATCTGTTTGTATGATCTGCTGATAAATGTCTCTCTGTTTTTTATTTTGTACTGCAGCTGATCCCTCACATCAGGGACCTTGAAGAAGATGAAAAGGATGTTGGTATAGTTAATCCAAGAGAGATGAAAATTGGGGCCCGAAGATACTTCAGATATATGGGCTCTCTGACTGTCCCCCCTTGCACTGAAGGCGTAATCTGGACATTAGCTAATAAGGTAATCGGGGCCCAAAACATTCTAGGCCCTGCCTGTCGACAGCCCTGGTTCAATTCTTTTCCTATATTTATGTGATTCAAGCCTCCAAACCATGATACATTTGCTCACCCTTTTATGAACGAAGTACAATTTGCTTTCTTTTATAGGTTCGAACAGTTTCAAGAGAGCAGGTGAGTGCATTAAGGGAAGCTGTTCATGATGTAAGTACCTTTGTACCCTTTTTTGAACTATTGGTTCAATATGTTTTTTATTACAAGAAAGATGATACAAGAAACTAGGATAATTTCAAGGAATCATTTAGAACGGTGGTCATGAGGACCTTGAACCAGTAAAGAAAGACTGCATAAACTTTAAACAAAATTGTGTGAAAAGTAGAACTTACACAAATAACAGCCATGTGACCGTTATCGTATTGAATCCGGCCTCCTGACTGTCAATATGGGGGGCGGACCACCTAGTAGGGCCTACTGTGAGACTCCACTGGCCATGAGACAAAGGGGGACCGAAAAATCCAAGTGTGGCCAACCTAAATATCAAATTTGAAGTCAATCTAATACCTCTAACCCCTTCATTCGTATTCCAAAAGTTTAACAACTTTATATCAAACAAAAAAAATTGACTCTCAATTCAATTATCTACTTCATCCAAATCCATGCAAATTTATGGAATTCAGTGCCTATAAGGGGGTTGTGTCTAAAACTCCACTTGTTCATTACTGTCACATCCCGGTTTCGAATCATCCTAGCCTAGGTTAATCCCCGAGGTGAAACACGCGCACTCCCATGAGATTATACCGGTGGCGAGTCAAGTACAGCGTCACGAAGGAGAAAATCTTACTTTTCCACTTGTGAGTCTAGCTCACTAACCTGTCAATCACATTTAATAGCGAAAGCATCACAATTAATAAGACACTAGGTTTCGTTTCATTGAATAGTCCTATTTAAGGTCAACGTGTCAAGTTTGTACAAAACATATTTACACGTTAGCACTAAGTAGGGACTACAAAAAAAAAAAAAAAAAAAAAAAATCCACCCTACACTATTACAAAATGTTATCCACAACTAGCTTCTAAATCTAACTAGTGTGACTCACACAAAAAGGGGTTAGCCACACTGTCAAAATTATCACATCGCTCTCCAATAGAAGAGATATCTACATAGGCCGTTTCCCCACCACTCCTCTAATCTTGGAGGAACCTCTTCGGTCTCCTCCTCTCCCTCCTAGGCCTCCTCAGGATTGAAAGTTGCACCTGCGTCTGCGACACCAAAAGTAGCATCATGAATACGATGATTCGGCAAATATAGGCATTAATAATAAATCACATGATGTATCAAATCAAATTTAAGACAATTGATTAAAAGATGTCAATGTTAAGTACACTAGGCAATTGTGCAATATCGAATAATTCATGCTTTCTGAATCAATGGAAGAATGAAACACACTAATTGACTACCACACTAAACTCATTCTCTCAAATAGAGAGCGAATCTAGTTGGGATGTCACCAGCAACCCAGCCAAATGCTAGTTGGCTACCCGTAACTAGAGTTTCACTGCCCCAGATGATCTTCTTTAGTGATCTCGAATAACTAAACCAAATTTAACCTCGTCGGGTATTACGAGATCGAAGCTCAGTAGTGGCAGACCAATCGAATCGAATAAATACACACATGAGCAATATTGTTTTTTTACTTGAATCGAATCGAATTATAATATTCAGAATAATTCACACATAACTTATTCATCTCGAATCTCAGTTGAATATCGTATAATCGTACAAGTATAACAAATAGAAACGAAACAATTTATGCATATAAATCATTATTTAGAATTTGGAATTCGAATAGAAAATAAATCCCAATATGCACATGCATTGATTAAAAAGAATCAAGGGTCATTTACCATGCTCTCATCCTTCACATTCTCATACGATGAAGTTTAGAGGTCCGGTGTATGCCTATCTCTAATTTGGTGCCAGTTTATATAAGTGTAGTGTACCGGATTCTCCAAGCCTCATCCATGACAAGGTGTTAGACGAAAATATAATTCACAGGAGATGATCTTAGCCTTAATGATCTCTCACGTAGTTAATTACCATTGGTCCGTTGATCTCGTCAAATATGTCATTTTCTAGGGTCCTACAAATCTCTCGGAGTCCAAGATCCTAATGGGTTTCTTAATTAAACAATATAAGGCATTCGTCAACATCCGTGTACAAAAAGAAATATTTTTGGTCAAAAACTCGGGCTCAATACAGAACCCCACCTCGCTATAGCGAGGGACACAGATTCTGTGTCCACTCCGTTTTTCCATTCCATATACAATGCCACCTTCACATGCCTTATATATAATATCCACCCGCACATGCATTGTATATAATAATCCACCGGCACATGCAAATGTTTACATTATTCCACCCATTTCAAACCAATCACCAATCAAATGTCTTCATTTTCAACCTCCACGTGCACATATTTTTGATACAATACTCCACTAGTGCATGCATTTACATGCCACTTTACATAAACTAACCGCCACTCATCCCACATGCAATTTGTACACATTTTTCAATATAATATGCACATGGTTTCATCCAATCACCACCATGTGCAAAATTGGTACACATGTAATTCGTGTTTGTTTTAATGCACTACTTCACCGCCAATCCAATCTCCTCTTTACCTTTTAAAATTAAGACTACTAGCACCATAGAAAATCAACCCATACTATAATCATTCTCGAATTATAATCAAAGAGGCCAATCACCATAAAAAGGAAAATAATTGAATTTGATAATCCAATCAAGAATAAAACCACATGTATTAATCATTAAAGCTTATACTTGCCTCAATTTAGCTTCAAACACAAATAAAGAGGAGTTCAATTGTTACCTCTAGCAAGAAATTTGAAAATGAATAGTGTATGAGATGGAGGAGATGGGCTCTTGTCCAAGGAAGGTAGAGAGGGATGAAGGAGGTAAAGAAGATGAAGAGATTTCCACCCCTTTCCTCCAAACGCCCAAGCAATCACTTTTAAGAAATGATGAAGAAGAGAATGAAGGAGAATAGAGAGAAAGATAATGAAAAGAAGGAGTCTTCAACCAAAGCAAATATGGGTAAAGTTTTATAAAGGGATAAGCTTGCCCCCTTTTTGTAAGAAAGCCCACCTAGTTTGTGTATTTACATTTAAAGTCAAATGGTGGCCTACTTCTTCCATGAATGATCAAATGAGGTAAAGTCTAATACAAAAATCAACATGCTTAGCGAGATACACACGATGACACCAAAATGACGTGCATATGATGCAAAATGAGAATATCAATAATTACGAGAAAGCCCTCGATTCAACCCAACTGAGTCAAATCGGTTCAACTCACTTATGCAAGACTCAAGATCTAACCCAAAGGTTAAATAAGACTAATTTACAACAAAAGTAGCTTACTTAGTATCTAAACATAATTATAGCAAGTAAATCATAATTAATTAGTGTTAGACACGTTTAACTTGGGTCGGGGTGTTACAATTATAGACCGTCCAAATCACTTCCCTAGTGGTTCCGGCATGCCTGAAAAAATAAACACTGTACAGATGATGTTAACAAGTTTATTTTGGCTGTAAAAGTGCACGGCTTAAATCTTCTGAAATGTATAAGTTCTTTAGCACAAGAATATGCCCAATTCGTTTGAATGGTATCTAAGATTCTTTCGTACAAACACTGATGTATTTCTGCCATAGATGGCTGTGAATTCTACCACACTAATTTGCCCCCAGCAAATAGAAAGAATCCTTTTTTCTGTTTTTAGTTTGAGCAGTTCATATTAATGGTCTTATTGGTGTGTCCTGCAGGGGTTTGAAGCAAATGCGAGGCCTGTTCAATCCCACAATGACAGAACAGTAATGTTTTATAATCCAACAGATGATCCTTGTGATTAATTTGTTAGATTGTGGAAAGTGTAGTTATGCGTACATTTCATTTAATGCATGTTTGGAATGTCTCAATTCCTACTGGGTTCTTTAACAGACAGTATAATAATAAAAGAAGAAGAAGAAGAAGAAAGGTTATGATTTGAAGTGGAATGGAATCTCTATGGATGGTGCACAATATCTTGTTTGCAACTTCCAATTCTGATTTGGGAATTGTTTCATATCTTATATCTAAATTTATGATACAGGCAAGTTAAGAGGAAAAGAGATCCCATACACGACCAAATGCTTTTGAAGCAAAAGCAAAAAAAAATCCTAATCCCGTAGGATTCACAACAGTTCCTTTTGTTTGGTAAATAAGAAAGCACTTGACTTAGCAGAAATTATTAACCCTCTATTTGGGAAGGAGGGAAAGTGGAGGGGAGGAAAAAAAAAAGCGGGGAAAGTGGAAATTGATGGTGTTTGGGAAGGGGGGAGGGAAAGTGGGGGGAGGGAAAGTGGAAGTAAAATTCTTGTGAAGCCCACCTTAAAATTTTTCCCTCAAAAATGGGAGGAAAGTATGAGGGAAAGAGGGGATTCTTTGTACTTTTACTAAAATGCCCTTATCACTTTTTCACTTTTTCACAAAGTAAGGGTAAATTTGTAGTTTTCTCTCTACCTCACAAATAAACAAAACCCTAATTTTTCACTTTTCTTTCCCCTACTTTTTTACTATCCAAACAAGAGGAGGGAAAATTCCCCTCCCCTCCCCTCCATTTTCCGTCCCCCTCTTGTTTGCAACTTCCAATTCTGATTTGGGAATTGTTTCATATCTTATATCTAAATTTATGATACAGGCAAGTTAAGGGGAAAAGAGACCCATACACGACCAAATGCTTTTGAAGCAAAAGCAAAAAAAATCCTAATCCCGTAGGATTCACAACAGTTCCTTTTGTTTGGTAAATAAGAAAGCACTTGACTTAGCAGAAATTATTAACCCTCTGTTTGAGAAGGAGGGAAAGTGGAGGGGAGGAAAAAAAAGCGGGGAAAATGGAGGGAAAGCGAAAATTGATGGGATTTGGGAAGGGGGCAGGGAAAGTGGAGGGAGGGAAAATGGGAGTAAAATTCTTGTGAAGCCCACCTTAAAATTTTTCCCTCAAAAATAGGAGGAAACTATGAGGGAAAGAGGGGATTCTTTGTACTTTTACTAAAATGCCCTTATCACTTTTTCACTTTTTCACAAAGGATAAATTGGTAATTTTCTCTCTACCTCACAAATAAACAAAACCCTAATTTTTCACTTTTATTTCCCCTACTTTTTTACTATCCAAACAAGAGAAGGGAAAATTCCCCTCCCCTCCCCTCCATTTTCCGCCCCCCTCAAATTTTCCCTCCCCTCCTCTTCCCTCCCCCTTCCCAAACATAGGGTAAATGGCCGGTTTCCTTGTTGGATCCACACGTTGCACCAAATCCAATTTACCCCTTCCCACTCGAGCACCTGAGGGCCCCTCCCAACCCCCACAATTTTCCATTTGAGAAATATATTCCTTGATTATTTTTTTTTCAGCCATTGAATTGGATGGTTGGATTTCTCCACTATGATGGCCAGACTGCTAAATGTGGAAAAATATAGGTAAAGAATCGTAAATGACTACCAAAAATTACCCTTCAAGTAATACCCAGACATCACTCTATTAATTCAAATCTTCGGAAACCTAAGGCCACGGGATCTACACCTTGTATCCTTAAATCCCTACATTTGATAAGCCTATGTTGGAACCCATTTTACGCTAATTCTGATGTAATAATCCACATGCAAAACAGAGGCGAACAAATCTGGATATGCCCAAATATGCCTGTAGATACCCTTCTTCCTTTCCTCGTTCCTGGAATGATGGTTCACTGACCAGTTGAGGTCCCAGAAGTATGAAACAAATATATTTCTTTAGTAAGTAAGATGCCAAAAATATTATGAGTAACAAACATAGATAACAAAGAGCACCCTTCAATGTTGAGTAAAAAGAAACGTAAATATTCTACTACAATGGCAAAAAACAGTCTCCCACAAATTTTTCATCTTCGTCAGTAATAATTAACAAACCAAACTAAACTACATAAAACAAGCCATTGAATATCATTACTTTACATTTATCAAACATTACACGATGCAAGGGAAAAAGAAACACAACAGTACTATCCTGCAATGAGGAAGGGCAGAACTGTTAACATGAAAGCCTCATAGGTGAAAGTTGCCGAACCAGAGTAGGTTGTATCTTTTTCCTTGAACTTCTCTGTAAGTCCCTGTGGAGGCAAAAAATAATAAATCAAAAAAATAATCAAAAATAAATTTCTAAGGTTTAATTAATTTTATCTGAAATCCAACTGTAGATGGATGGAATAATATTTCAGTGATGATGAACTACTTTTATTTCAAAGAGAGAGCACCAAAACCTAATCTCTCGTTTTGAACTTCACTTGCTATCCAGGAATGCATGCCATCAGATAGAAAAAAAGGCCATGAATGTCTGCCCCTATGTGATCCAGTCCATTGGTCCAATAAGCCCTACCATGGATGGGCAGGCGGTATCCAATATCTCCTACCATGGAACGGGCACCCCTATTGTAGATGTGGTCAGGAGAACAAGTGTGCAACAATGACAATAATCATTAGATAAAAGCTCACTCATAGTCATTCAGACTAGAAAATTTTCAAGTGAGGCTGCCAGCTGAATGATAAATACACAACCATGGACTCCAAGTTTTGGAAACCCGGTTGAGTTGCAACTGGACCTTGTGAGCCTGCTTTGGCCTCGATATATGTTGAGTGCATTGGCCCCTAGCATGGGCAGCAGTCTGGAAACAGAATAATTACTGTACACCCCGAAATATCAAGTGTTCAGCTTGGGTATTATGGCCATGCGTTCCAATTCAACCTTGCCAAGTATCTATTGGTCTGTTTATTAAACTACTGTCATGTACTTGCAGTGTCAGAAACGCTCTTACTTCTAGCAATGACCTGGTCAAGTACTTTGAAGAGAATTTTAGTTTCCACAAAATAGGACCTGGAGGATTAAATGATACAAGCAGTCCGCCAGTCCAGGTTTAGATACATTAAACAACAAAACTATCTGGCTTTACTTGTACAAAATCCAGAGATTTCAGTAACTTTTAGATATCAGCCAAAAGAAATTCTCACTCACCTTGACAACGAGGCAGCACCTGCATAGAGCAAAAAATAAGAGAACAAAGTCAATGGAAAAAATATTTTTTAAAAAAATTGAGGGTTTTAAGTTTTTAGCTGGGTCAATCAATTCTATTAAGTGGTCCTGGTGGCTGCCACATTAATCTACCTAGAACTCAACCCAAGTTTGAATCCTGATTTTAACAGAGTTCCTGGAATTGAGTTTACAACTGGTTAGGAGGAAGCCTCAGTGGCTTTCTACTAAATACATGTTAATCCCCAACAGCTGAGGGTTCAGTGGAGTTACTGGAAACTCTGAGTTTTGTATCTCCAAGTTAAGCTAGGTATCCATTTATAGAACGCACCAACCACATCCAGCATTGATTGGTTCACATTGCAATGGATCCAGAAATCCAGATCAATAAAGCAAGCAACCAAACCAAAAAATTTGGAAGTTTACAGGCATCCAATTCGAGTGTCCTTAAGGACATTCAAGAAAACCTCAGAACTATGGCTTAGAGCTGTAAAAGGTGAAGAAGGTTGAAGAAGGGGGAGAGTTTGGGAGAATCTTCCATGTGCAATGCAACAAAAACCCTTTCCTTTTATAGAGGATTTTGATCCAAAGAGTCCCTACTCCAATTTCTACATTGATTCTAATCATCTTTATCTACTAGACTCTACAATTATAATACCTCGATCTAAAACAACAGGCTAATGGACCTGGGCCTAATGGGCATGTGGGCTGACATAGGCACATCTTCGTCACCCCAGCTATACCCTCTTTATAATAGCAGTGGTCCTTCTGTTTATATAAGCCAGTGGCCCAATTATTGAGCAATAGCCCATAAATGAGATGGCCTATTGATCCATAGGAGTGGTTGGCATATATGCTGTCTTCAGAGTTGTAGAAGTGTCAGTCTTAACAAGTGGCACTCAAAATGCATTAGACGTAGCCCTTTCTGTGAATTTATTCATTGCTGGCATAGCAGCAAGGCTCTTATTTTCAAGATTGCCCAAAATGCTGATACCAGGAAATTAAATGGGAAAGGTTTTGAAGAAGATTTAGCTATAACTTACTCGATGAAATTATCGTACTCAATTGCTTTATTTCTACCCCCACTTCGATCATACTTGGAGACAAGCAAATCCAAGACAGCTGGAGAAACTGCAAATCCAAGACTCAAAAGAGCTTCTCGCAATTCAAGGGTATCAATTTTCCCACTACGATCCCTATCAAACCTCTCAAAGATTGACTGAAAGCACAATATATAAATACCCATAGAAATAAATAAGCACAAAGTCAGTGGTACTTTGAACAAAACATTAACAAGGAGACATGATGATAGCAAATACCCGCCAGTTCTGAAGACTGTAGAACAAAGAGGTGAATTCCTTTGGCCCTGTTTTTACACAAAAAGAAAGTTTAATATTCACAAGATAACTTTCCTTGTAGAAACAGACTTAAGTAGCGACTAACAAAAGTACGAATTTGTGACATAGTTACCTAGTTCATAGTTTGACCAATTTACATTTGAGTTCGCAGTTTGCTGTTCAACACCTATCCTAATTCGAAAACTCGACAGTGTACGTTCATAAAATTTGTATTCCGATTCGATTGATTTGTAATTCGACTTTGATGAGTTTCATACAGTAATTCGAATATGTAATTTAAGTATGCAATGACTTGGACACTCGGAGATCTAGTAATTTCACATTCTCCTTTTTTTTTTTTTTTTTGTGTACATTTTCCTTAAGATCGGTGGCATGAGTTCATATTGCTAAACTTGAACCTCCTCAAAATGGATGCCCTTGTATTAAGGGTAACAGAAAATTAACTTCAATATCAGTGGGTCCATCGTTTGAACAAATCATATTTCATACGTGATTTGCTTCATAAATTTCATAATTTTTAATTATCATTAATACAGTAGTGTCCTCTATATTGACTATAAAGTCATTTGAACTTATTATTAAAAATGAAATCTTGGTATAATTGAACCGGTTGAGATTTAAAAAATGGGTTCCCTTTAACCAATTTAAATTTTTGTTAGATTAATGCAACACATGATATGTAGTCCTCCATGCAATCATGTGCTAAGATTGTGATATTCGCCAAATTTTACATATATGGGGCCCATAATATATTTACAAAATCTAAACCATCCAAATCACATGTTTGAATTATTCTCATTTAACAATTGGATTGGACTGAAATCACCCAATTGTGATTTCATTATGATTAGATAGTTCATTTCTATAATATGGTGAAAAGTGAACTATCAGTGCCAAGGATCAATCAAAGGTGGACCATGTCAGACTGAATAAATAGCTTGGAGACCATAGAGCACTACAAAGCCTTTTCACGTCATCTTCAAGACTATATTATAGAGAATTGTACATTGCATGGAGACAACAGAGCAATGGCTGGCAGTTTTTTTTACCCTTTTAAAATGTCCACCTCATGCGAAGCCTACCTCGACGCATAAGAATCAAGGGCAGCGGCATGAGGAAAGATATGTTTGGATGTGGATTAAGTGTATGTTTAATATTAGTATGATCAAATGATCCTATAATTTTGGGAGCAGCCTCTTTTGAATAATATTGATTTCGTAGGCTTAAGGGAATAGAGTTCACTGGTTGAAATGGTATTTTGAAGAGGAGGAAGTTCGATAACCTGTTTTCAATCTAGCTGGAGATAAAGCCCCAGGCCCTGATGGTTTTCCCTTCGGCATTTTTCATTCATTTCTAGAGTGATACAAAAGAAGATACTTATAGCTTTCATGAAAGAATTTCGCTCAGAGGGGAAAACTTTCCAAGAATCCAATTGCCTACTGCATAGCCCTCATCCTGAAGAAATCAAGTTCTGAGAACATCAAAGATTTTAGAACCATCGATCTTACTAGAAATGGCCACAAGATTCTAACCAAAATGCTAGCTGGAAGGCTTCAGAGACCTTGCCACGTATCATTTCCCATTCTCAAGGTGCCTTTCTATCTAAAAGACAGATCCTGGACAGAATCTTCATCATCAAAGAGTCCATTGACCTCCAAAAGGCATTAGTTTGCATCATCCTAAAGATCATTTGATTCCCCCGTATATCCCTACCCATCACACTTCAGAAATGATAACTAACTTGTACGACCACAAGCTTCTGCACACATTAGGCACCCAGAGCCAATCCTGCTAACGTGCACCTGTCACCTTCCCCTGGCAACGATTTCCTTCCCGTCCC
The DNA here is from genome assembly GCA_029852735.1 of Persea americana. NCBI lineage: Eukaryota > Viridiplantae > Streptophyta > Magnoliopsida > Laurales > Lauraceae > Persea > Persea americana. Next base: position 93,799,670 of record CM056810.1, read on the forward strand.
ACCCAAATCGCCCCCTCTGCGAAAAAACAAGTCAAAGGGCAACAAAACCGCGCACGTTAGCAGGATCCGACTAACGTGCGCACGTAGAAATCACAGGAACGCGATTTAGACTTTACAAGAGGCAAAATCCGAAGAACTAAAGAAACCCCAATTCAGAATTAGACCACAAAACCCCCACCCAAAAGAAAAGAAAAAAATCAAATTGATAACAAAGAAGAAAGGGAAATAGGGTTTGAGAGGGATGGGATCGCACCGATCTTCCTGACATTGGTGTTGGTGAAGGAGAACATGAGAAGATGAACAGTCCTGAGGCTGAAGCTCTGATCGTATGAGGAAAGCGCCCTCTGCAGCTCCTTGTCGTCGATCAATCCGCTCCCGTCCTGATCCGCCACCTGGAAGCACGCCACGATGTTCGGGTCCGTGCCCGGAGGAAACGCCGACGGCATCAACCCCGCGAACGAGCTTCCGTACGGTTGTGGCGGAGGCGGCGCAGGATAAGCAGTGGTCGGCGCGTAGACGCCCGGTTGCTGGTACTTGCCCTCCTTCGGCGGCTTCTCATACGGGGCGTACGGCGCCGACGGCGCTCCGTATGGGGCCGACGGCGCTCCATAGGGAGACGGAGGAGCGTAGGGAGAGCTGCCGTAAGGCTGCGACTGCTGGTGCTTGCCCTCCTTCGGAGGCCTCTCGCCGGGGACGTAGGGCGCCGACGGCGCGGCATAGGGAGCGGAGGCCGTGGGCTGTGGCGGAGGAGCGTAGGGAGAGCTACCGAAGGGCTGCCCCGGCGGCGGTGGCTTACCGTAACCGCCGTAGCCGTAGCCGTATCCTGACATGGGAGGCGTACGTTAGCGCGGCGGGGTACTGGTTTCCTTCTGTGCGCGTCAGGTGTTCGCTGCTTAGGAGGTGTTAGAATGGGAAAATGATAGCTTTGATCGCCGAGACGGGCGTATTGACATTTTTATGAAAGAGATTGAAAAAGGTGCAGGTGAACGAACCTACATTTTCACCGTAAACGTGTCATTTGAATAGGTTATTAAAAGAAGACCATCCCTATTAAAAGCCCCATGCATGTGCCACTTCAATCAATGTCATTCATTAGATGAGCCAAGGCTAACAAGATTGCGATACCATTTCCACCACGTGAACTGTGTAGATGTATATAGAACTTTTTGTAGGTTTTTTTTTTTTTTTCCTTCCTCTTTTGGACAATTATTTTCCTTCGGGTACAGAAAAAGTCGATAAATTTCATGTAGGTTTCAACCCAACCTTCAAAAGCAAACTGTAATTCTACAGCAACTAAGTTACCTCTTAAATTAATTTCTTCTTTTTTTTCTTTTTTTTTTCTATCCGAGCGTTCTCAATCCTTTGGGCTGAACTAATCCTTTCAGGCCTAGAAAAAAGCCACATAAACTCTCCTTTACCCTCTGTTTGGGAAGGAGGGAAAGTGGGGGGAGGGAAAAAAGGGGGGAAATGGAGGGAAAGTGGAAGTTGATGGTGTTTGGGAAGGAGGAAGGGAAAGTGGGGGGAAGGAAAATGGGGGTATAATGCTTGTGGGGCCCACCTTAAAATTTTCCCCTAAAAAATGGGGGGAAAGTGGGGGGAAAGTGTGAGGGAAAGAGGGGAGGGGAGGGAATTTTACTAAAATGCCCTTATCACCTTTTCACTTTTTCACAAAGTAAGGGTAAATTAGTAATTTTCTCTCTACCTCACAAACAAACAAAACCCTACTTTTTCACTTTTCTTTCCCCTCCTTTTTTACTATCCCAACAAGAGGAGGGAAAATTAATTTTACCTCCCCTCCCCCCCCCTCCCCCCCTTCCCAAACATAGGGTTAGCCCCAGTGTGGTAGTGTAATTTGAACCTACAACCTCCGGACGTAAATCGTAGTCCTATACCAACTGACCTATCCCTTATGACTTTTTAAATTAACTTTTGTGGATTGAGTGAAAGCAGATGAGATGTAGGAGCATGATTGACACTTTGGTCCTCATTCCCATTTGATTTCCTTACACATAACATCACACTTGAGTCTACCCCACCGTTAATATTACAAATAATACACTTATTTGGTTGAATATAAATGAGTCATTTATGTTTTGGGTCAAATTCTGATTTTGACCAAGAAGGCTAATTTTCAAAAAGATGCCTATGCCTTATCCACATGGTCTTGATAAAAATAGTGGCAATGAGACCACCGTGCCGAGTTCAGGTCAGATTTGACATCTTATATAATGAGTGTAGGCCCATTTTGAGACTCGTCCGACTCGCTTTGGCTTACCGCGGAATCGGGATCTACTCGTCTGGGCCCATGACGAGTTCTTTAAATCATTTCCCGACTCGGGTTCCAACTGATAACGTACGTAACTGTGTCAGAAAATGCGCCACGACACTTCAAATACAAGACCAAATAAAAGGTGAAGTGAAGAAGATACAGCGAAAGCTGAGAAGAAGAAGGAGGAGATAAAAAATGGCGCCATGTTTTTCTTCTTTTCATCTCAACCGTTCGATCTTCTCATGCGTGAAAACCGCAGGAATTGACGGACGAGATCTCCTCCCAAACAATCCCAAACTCAAATCAACTGTCCTGATCTTGGGAGGCACCGGAAGGGTGGGCGGATCAACGGCCACCGCTCTCTCCAGGCTCTGTCCAGATCTCCGCATCCTCGTTGCAGGCCGGAACAGGTAAAAACCCCAAACCCTAGCTTCTGATAACCTGGTCCCTTCTCATTCCACTGTTCATCTGTTGTTGTAATTTCAAATTTTGAATTAAGGTCGTGTTTGGATGCCCAATTGCGATAACTGGTGGTGACGAAGCCACGTAGAAATTATGATAACGAGCGTTCTTTTCTTTCGATTGCCTGGTTGTTTTCAGATGGAACTTGGAAGTAATCTAATTGCAGTTTGAGTTTTTTAATCTCTCGACATGAATACTAGAAAGCAGTGATTGTAGTTTGATCATATGCTAATGCATGTGTTACATTACAAATGCATTAGCAAACCTAATGCGCAGCGCGCATATCAACAAATCACTAACCACCAGTGTCGCAAATCGCAATTGTTGTTTACGCGTTTTTTCTTTTTTAATTTGGAGTTTCTATGTGGATAATATTGCAATGTCTTAGAGAATAAAATGAATTTTAAATTATTAAAGCAAGAAATTGGAAAAATTGTAAGTTGTTGTGAGGAAATGATTTTTAATAATTTTATCATTTTTTTAAAATAATATTGTAATTTTGTAGAGACATTTCAATTAAACATTAATTTTGAAATTTATGATGTTATTGGGAGTTTGATGTTTCTTACAATAATTTGCAAAATATCATTGATGTTTGTGACACTGATAATTACAATATTGCATAGGAGGGTCTGGTTATAGATGTAAATTGGGACAGTAGTAGGTTGGTTGTGCACTTCTAACAGCTTCATTGAGGGAGAGGGAAGATAAGATAGTATATAGGCAAGAGTGCTTAGCACACTAGGAAATTGCTCATTGTTGGTCAACCGCGAGGTTGTAGGTTTGAATCATGTTACCAAAAATGAAAAGGAAGAAAAAAAATGGAAAAAAAGAAAGAAGTAGAGACTATATAAGAAAAAAAAAAACTCTGATCAATTGTTTACATTCAACTTTGTCGGGTGGGCTCCACCAAACATGTAAACTGGCCCTGTAATCAGGTTGGTCAGTCACTCCTAATACCTGGATTTAAGGAAAATGGATGGTGTCGGAAATTCTTAGGTGCAGCTGTTTCGATTTGTTGAACAGTAGTGTAATGTTAGTAGCTATTATTGGTTCATACGTACATACGCCGCGTGTGACAGTAGAATGTAAAATTGGCAAAACTGGCAATGTTATTAATTCATTCTATGGCTCAATTTCGAAATGTATGTAATGTATATGTGTGTGTGTTTTTTATCTGCTCTGAGATTGAGATGTTTAACGAAAGCAATGTAATTTCTTGCAGGGAGAAGGGCGAAGCTTTGGTGTCTAGGCTTGGAGTTAACTCTGAGTTTGTCGAAGTCAACATTGACAATGTAAACACATTGGAAGCAGCCTTAAACGGTGCACAAATTCTTCAAATTATTTTACACTAGAGATTATTTTCTGACTCTGGATATGAACATTGAAATATGTATCAAATCAATTGTAGAGCCTACTTAGATATGCCCTCATGTTCCTTTCAACATTTGGAACCGCCAATCTACATCGTCATTTTCCTGCGTTTTCCTTCCCAAATTGTGAGTGAGATAGACAATGTTATGAGCTGTTCTACTTTCATCTTGGGTAGGGCTCATCCAATTCCAGAATCTCTGACACCCATACATACTCATAGATTACAGTTATGCGTTGTTCTACTTTCATCTTGGGTAGGGCTTATCGAATTCCAAAACCTCAGACACCGATGCATATTCCTATATTATTTCCATTCAATTATAACTTAGTCAAGGAGCACAGTCACTCTTATAAGGTGGGAAATATTTGTCTTTTACCATGGTTTTGTATCACACAATTAAGTATCGGCTGTATATTGTCTTACTGGACTATTAGCTCATCTCGTTGTCTACCAAAACCTTGCCATAGGATCCCCTCAAAAAACACCCTTTTTTTTAATATAGTGGCTTCCTCAAAAGAAGATTTCCTGGGTCTGACTTTGCTGGTTGCAAATCTTTACTGACAGGATACACTTTCATTTAAAAGCCAATTCTACGCTAGGCAGGCATTCATCCTTGTCCTCTTCAACCTCAAAATAGAACTTGATATGTTTTAGGACCAACCTGAAATGCAGTAGATGCTTATTTGACTGGAAAGGCATCCGCCAGTTTCAGTGTACAAGGGGACCTAACTTACCCTAAAATCTAAATTGCTTGACATCTATAATTTGACGCCAGTTTTTTTTTTTCCATGAACTTTCTTAAAGTAATCAGATTGGGATCATAAGCATTTCATGGTAATATGAAAATGCCATTGTTCCAAATGCCAGTGCATCTCCAGCCAAGTTTTGTTATCCAGAGCCACAAGCAGATCCTCATTCAGAAAAAAAAAAGTATATATATATATATATATTGTTAATATATTGTTCCTCTTATTGTTCCAAAAAAAAGAGTATATCCTCATTACAAAGTACTACAATTTTTTTTTTCTGAAAACTTCCAAGACATGTAGAATAAATGAATGATACAAATTTAGCTTAACTAACTGCTTCTTCAAATTTGGGTGCCTCGAGATGTACAATACAAGGCACCACTTCACCTTTAATGAATTGGAAATATGTATCTACTCCTAGAAATGAACTCATCTCCAGCTTTGTGTGAAAAATACGAGAAAAATGGATCTACATTTTGTATTTTTCTCCTCTATCCAGACCTTAATAAAACACAGGTGGATGCAATGCTGGGTAATTTCAATTCTCGTCTCCAGAATCCGGATGCCGCCAAACCATGATGTGGTGATACATTGTCATGCAGCCTGAACGCTGCGACTAATTCCAAATTTATTAAGAATGTCAGGATTTCCAGATCCTTATGGGCTTAGCAAGTTCTCTTAAATATTAATTGCTAGAAGCAGCTGGAATTAGGAGTCGAACTCTGTCTGTATGAGGAATTTCAAATTTGTGATGAAAAATAAAAATCAAGATATTTTAGGAGCTACATTTTTGAGGAATTGTGATTCCAAATTGGAAGTAACACCTTAACTAGAACATTCTTTCCAGGTTACTCTTATTGATCAAGATTTAATGAATGTCTACCATAGAGAACAGTGCACGAAGAGCTTTGTTTCAGTCATGTAGGACACTTTCTTTTCCTTCGTTGGCAACAACATTTTAAGATTACCTCTTACTATCATGTATTACTGATTTTTTTTTATTAGTCAGGTTTCTTCCACAGACTGGTCATTCTCCTCTGTTTTAAGTTGATATAGATACCAGAGAAACCTCTGTCACATATCTTTGGTGAATTTAGAAAAGATTGCTCAACTGTGGTGCCGTCCTGTGTGCAGTAATGCACAGATGAGGAATCACTAGCAGCCATGTATTGTGATCCAGTGTACTCGTGTGAAAGCCCAACGTGATTTCAAACAGACATTCATGAATATCCATCTAAAGAACAACGCCAACTGATGTAACTTAAAATAAATAAGAAATAAGAAACCTGAAAGAAATAATACACTCGACACTTAGTATCTGCTAAGTGGGCACTGGGCAGCACAATGCCACAATCTCCACCAAAGAGTAAGAAGTTCTATTATTGCATTCTTTACGGAACATAAAATTACTGTTCTGGATCTTTTAGGGGGTTAAATCATGGTTGATAGTAAACCAAATTTCCTTCACAAATACCGACAACTTCACCTACTGTTTCCATTATTCATTTCATGCATTTTATATAAATATTGTGATACAAATATTTTAAAACATCTGCTTTTTTGCTTACATTCATCTCATTGCTTTCTGCATTCATTTCTTGGTTCTTGGTCTATGACTATGGGTTAAATTCATCTACAAAATTGCTAAAATTTATTCTTAGGAAGCTTTTATCTTTTCAGTTGCCAACTAGCATTTCTTTTGCAGAGGTGGACCTTGTAGTTCATGCAGCAGGGCCTTTTCAGGGGGCAGATAAGTGCACTGTACTGGAAGCTGCAATCTCTACCAAGGTGAGAACTGTACTGATCTTCAAACTTTTTGTTCATGAGTAAATAGAAATAAGGTTGGCAATGGGTTGGGTTTAAACGGGGACCTACCCTGATCTGCTCCTATAAGGGTTGGGTTTGACAGTGGGTTAGTCGGGTCCGGGACAGGTATGGGTTTCTAGATTCTGACCAAAGTCTGGTTCGGGGCCGGTTTCGGTCTTGGTTGTGCCTGACCCACTCTGCCTGGTTTTCCTTTCATTCATATATTACTTGGTAACTTTTATATATAGAACTCCACTGGTACAAGTGGCCGTGCGTAGTAGCATTATTTTGGAGGTTAGCCCAAACCCAAACCTGAGCCGATCTGTTTTCATTCCTACATAGAAAGTTTTAAGTTCATTCACCTGCCTGGTATTCTATAGTGTTAGTTTGTTGTCATCCTATATAGGCATCTCTTTGATATTAAAGAATTTTATGTAAATTTTCCCCTTTCGACAGAGGGCCTATGTGGATGTGTGTGATGATACAAGCTATGCATGGCGTGCGAAATCTTTTCACAAGGAAGCAGTAGCTGCTAACGTTCCAGCAATTACCACTGGTGGAATTTACCCAGGAGTGAGCAATGGTAATGCTAGTGTGTTTTTTTCATAAGAAAGCTTCCAAAATATATGCATCTACAGAAGATGCAAAATTAATTTTTATTTAACTTATTTTTATTTCTCTTTGAAAATAGTTCCTTGGAATTGGACAATTAAATGCCTGTTCTCTTTGCACCCATTAACTTGCAAAAGAATTTTGAGGTTATTTAAATGCCCGTTCTCTTTCCATCCATTAACTTGCAAAAGAATTTTGGGGGTCCCTTCTGAGTTCTGAGGCATAGGAAGCCTAATCAGATTTGCAACAGTATTTGAATCTGCATGTCTGTTGTAGAGATCTTTGTTTTGCTTTCCTAGATAATCATTCAGTTTTATCAGCATCCCAGTGATTGGAGTCTTTGCCTCATTAAAGAGATCCAACCATATACAATTATAGACAACGTGAATCTCCTGAGGGAGGCTCTGAAAATTTCAAATTTTACTTGTAATGATTATTAGACAGCATAAGGTTTTCCTCACTGAAGGAAATGACATAAAATTATCAGATTGAAAGTCGATTATACCCATCCAAGTATAAGTTGATATTTTCTCAATGAATATTGGACACTGGATGTAAGCAATTGGTAATTGGTACAGCTGCATGATTGCATCTACAATGCATCAAGGATCCTGGCTTCAAGTTGAGATACTGTAATTAGGTCTCCCCACTGTTATGCCCATGTAGTTATATATTATCATTGTTAATTCCATTTCCATTATAATTATTGTATAGCGCAACAGTTATGAGAAGTTAGCAGATACAATATAATAGGCATCTTTATTTTGTGTTTTGTTTATTTACCTCTATGTTTCAATTTTCAATTCTTTCATAATGGAGCACTTGGAACTTCTTCTTCTTTTTTTCTTTTTCTTTTTTTTTTTACATCATCCCCTTGTTCTTCTACCATGCTTCTTTTATTGACACCCTTGTCTGAAACTATGTTGTCTATTTCCCAAATGCTGCTATTCAATAATGACAGTGATGGCTGCTGAGTTGGTACGTTCGGCAAGAAATGAAAGTGAGGATGAGCCAGAGAGGCTAAGGTGAATATAAACTTCTTCTTTTTTATTTTTTTGAGAGGTACTGATGAATTTATTAATATGGAGAAAACTGTCCATCATAATTAGTCTATCAAGGTGATAGACCAAGAAAATTGGAAAGCCCATCAATGCTCTGGGTGCATGGGCTGTTTTTTTTTTTTTTTTTTTTTTCCAACTGCATATTTGTAAAGAATCAATTGTTCAGTTTAGTAGATGACCTGGAATTTTAGCTTTCCATGAGATTCTCTTTGGATGGAACTGCACCAATCTCCCAAGATTCCCCAGCATCCACAAAATTGTCAAATCCCTGAAAATTTTTAGGGTTTTATTGAACTTAGGATTTCATCAATTCTAAAGGGAGAGAATCTCATAAATCCCCACAGCTAAGAAACAAGAAATTTCCAGTAAAATGTCAAGTGTCATCCAAACAGAAACACAGAAGAGATCTATGAATTCTAGGATTCCAAGAATCTCATGTTCCCCTGGAATCGGATGTCCTCATTAGGGAATTCCAGGGATCCAAAGGTCCTTGGTGGACCCCACCTTAAAAGCCACAGTGAGGCATGTGCTAAATGCAATGAGTGGAAAACTGAAGCAGTCATCTTATGCTCTATTTCTTTTAGGAGGACTGATTCTCAATGGTGCCCACATATAGATGCACATCCAGAGAAGGAGGGGAAAGATACAACTTATGTTCTCTGAAATGTAGGACATAGTTATATCATTAAAAGACTGATGTAAACTTAGGAAATTGCTGACCTAATACATATGCATTGAAATGTATGTTACAATCAAATATCTACTGCCACAAGTGTCACTATGGATATAGTATGATACCAGTACTGTGAGGCAGTGTTCCAAAAGCAGGATCAGATTGTAATATTGTGAAAGAGATGGGATCTTGAGCAATTTATGACTCCTAGAATGGTAGTTTTTCTTCTGAAATTTATATATTTTTAATTTTCGCAATTAAATAAAAAATGTGCAGAGCACGTTATATTTGAATCTTCTTCTTCTATCATATCTTACTGCAATCTGTACATGATAACACAACTTCACAACATTACCAAATACACTGTCTCTGTAGTTGGTTCTAACTTCAATTTCTACCTTATGACTTTTGTTTAAATATCTTTAAAAAAAAACTTCTGATTCAAATATAAAATCAGTGAAAATAAATAATTAATGAATTTCAGGATTAGTTAGCGTAAGTTGAGATGTTACCAAAAAGCGTTGTAAAACTTTACAGTGAAAATATGGTAGGAAAAAGAAAATTAATTTTCATTGGTTATTTGGTTATGATTATGCATGAAACCATAACACTAGCATAAAGATTCTTAAAACTTCAATAGAATTGTAAGATTCAAATAGAAAATTGTCAGATTTTCTATTAGATTGTAAGATTCTTGGAAAGGATTCAAGCATAATATTAAAAAAAAAAAAAAAATCCTTTAGATTACAATTCTAAATGGCAAGAAACTCATAATAGTACTCTTAGAAAATAAAAAGTACTTTTTTAACCCTGGCTAATTTTATCAGTGGTGAACAGCGTTATACTTAATGGCACTCGGTTGGCTCCATTTTGATTATTTTATTTAGGTTGCTTTATAATGGCTTGTTTTCAATAACATTCAGTCAACCAACTTGCTAATAGGGCCTCTTCAGATTCTTTTATTACACAGCAGGTTCTGGTGGTGCTGGTCCAACTATTTTAGCGACTAGTTTTTTGCTGCTTGGAGAAGATGTTATTGCTTATAACAAAGGTGTCCACTTCTGTAATAATATAAATTTGATATTTCATTTCTAGTATCTCTTGTTATAAGGCTTAGCTAGGGCCAACATTTACTGTGGTTGTAAACTCTTTGATCAGGAGAGAAGATCAAGTTAAGACCTTATAGTGGGATGCTCAACATTGACTTCGGAAAAGGGATTGGAAAAAGAGACGTGTATTTGTTGTAAGTTTTATAAGAAAAAAAGATTCTCAAAGCATCGTCTATCAGCTAATATGTTATGAGTAAGTTTGTTGCAACTTTGTAAACAAATGCTCTACATTCTTCTGTATAAGACATTGATATTCTTAGTGAAGGAGATATACATTCATCATGGCATGCAAAATATCAATTTTGGATTCGTGGGATTTTCATATCGATCAACTTTGTGAACAAATTATCTACATTCTGCTGTCCAAGACATGAATATTCCTAGTGAATAAGACATACATTCTTCATGGCATGCATAACATCAATTTTGGATTCCAAGGATGTTCATATCAATAAACATTGTGTAAGACACCATGTACCAACTCAAAAGCTTAAGCTGATAGGTGGAAGGCCCAAACAAGTGTATGGAGCCCTATCCAACTCAGGACTTGGGCGATGTGGGATGTAAGCCTTCCCAACACTCCCCCTCACGTGTAGGCCCAACAGATTTCGTGGACAGGCCTGCCACATGGGCTACACAAAAACGACGGGATGGGAACCCTCTCTGATACCATGTAAGAAACCATATACCAACCCAAAAGCTTAAGCTAATAGGTGGGAGGCCCAAACAGGTATATGAAGCCCTATCCAACTCAAGACTTGGGCGATGTGGGATGTGGGACTTCCCAACAATTGGGTTTTTCATATTTGTGTTTTCAATGAATGCCTAATGATAGCACATTACAACACTCATATTCAACGACAAACACACACTTGTGCACTTTTCACGGTAATGTGATTCCAAGTATCTTTAGCTCTCAATTGGATTGTTCGCTAAAAAACATACTATAAACCAGGGAAGTAATTCTCCCAATCGCATAATTCTAGAATTTTGAACTTTGAAAGTTTGCAGATGTCTCTTGATTGCCTCTAAAATTTGCACATGAGATTGCAAAAGAAGTCATCATTTTCCATCACTGTACTGTTTTGCATTGCCTATATCATTTTTTCACTGTTTAGCATTGTACATGGTTGTCTTTGTATTCAACCATTTTCCACATGCCATTCCCTGCCCTTGTTGCTGAGTGGTATTATCTGCAGGGACTGAGGAGTTCTAGGATGCTGTCATACACACTATCCAAATGGAAGTGCATAAGTATGCATAGAGGCATAACACATCTCTAGAAATAGTATTATGCAAGAGATTTTTTTTCCTTTTATTGCTAACATGACTCAAAACCTGCAACCTCGCTTTGAGTGCAAACAAGAAAAAAGGAGAACTTGTGTTCAATCGCCGGACTGATCATTGTAATTTGGCTAAATGTCAAATTTGGCAGGAGTAGGAATGATTTATATATCAACCAAATATAACATCAATTTGTACTAATGTAATTATCCATATATTACCCTTGGTTTTGTTCTTGCATTTTGACAATAAAGCTATCTTTTTACAAGCTACTCATGATTTCTTGTTTCAGAAACTTACCTGAAGTAAAGAGTGCGCATGAGGTCTTAGGTGTACCGACTGTTAGTGCTAGATTTGGTACTTCACCCTTCTTCTGGAATTGGGGAATGGAAATCATGGCAAATTTTGTTCCTGGGGTATGTTCAGATACCAATTTCTGTTTGTATTTTTTATCACTAGTTTTTGAATAGATTTCTCAGTAGATTTATTTTTGGTAGCTTATATAGTCCTTATTTCGTCATATTCACTGTTTTCTATTTCAAGATTTAGGAAAATTTTCTGGATAGAGAGCTAAATTGATCATAACTAGGAATTGTAATTGAAAATTTAATCCTTTTTTATTTGAGAAAAGAAAAGAAGATGGATAGGTGGATAACAGGCAGTGGCTATCAGTTATTGGAATATTTTCTCTTTAAGAAGCATTGGCAACTGATACTTATCAAATTGAACATGCCACATATTTATTTACAACAGTTCTTTCAACGTTCTTTGAGATAAGTTTGTAGAGAAGTTGTAATGGCATATTCATTAGCTTAATAAACATCCCCATCTCAAATAATTTCTGTAGGAATTTCTCAGAGACAGAAGCAAAGTCCAGCAGTTGGTTCAAATCTTTGACCCTTTTGTCCGGGCTTTCGATGGGATTGCAGGAGAGCGTGTGTCAATGAGGGTGAGATATTAGAAACAAAAAGCACACTAGGAACTTTATGCGGGCTATTTCTGTTTATGAGCTTATGCTTTTCATTTGAGTGTCAGGGTGGGAGAGGAAAGGAGGAATGATTGAGCTAATCCCATGTTCTTCAACAGGTTGATTTAGAGTGTTCAAATGGTCGCAACACTGTGGGCATATTCAGTCACAGAAGACTCTCTGTGTAAGTGTTGAGACTTCCAAACTTTTGACTTTTGACTTGAGTAACTGATCTCATTTTAATTGTTGGCCTTGTTATTTGTTTACCACCCTCAGATGAGAAATAATTGTTCACTTCCCAAACTGCAATTATGCAAGATGAAAAGGTTAAGAAAAACACAGCTAATAGATCATCATTTAAAATTGGAGTTGTGTGATCTATGTTGCAAGGATTCTTCCAAAAGGAAGAAGTGCAATGTCAGATTCCTGCACAAATTTTTTGGCTCTTTCATTCTGTGTCATCTTATTTTCTCAATAATATAAATTTATATTTTACTACAAGTTTTGTGTTTCACCTTTTCCACTACTGGATGATGTGAGATTTATACCTCCAGGAAACCTCCCTCGTAGAATCTCTGTTTCTCAACTTTTTCCAGTACTTCATATACATCTCTACTTTCCAGAACTTTTTCTTAGTGGAACTTTCTTAAACTAAATAGCACATCCATGAATCCTTTAGATGAATCCATGATTATTTCATTTTGTGTTCAAACATTAACTATGTGAGTGTATGGAACTTAGAGAGGAATGCATTTTTAGTGAATGGGATGGAAGATAGAGCTACCCATACATTCATGACCCAGCTGGCAGCTAAGAGAAAGATGAGAAGGCACATTCTACCATAGACAGGCCTCATAGAGGTTTGATGTTTAACAGGTTATAGACACCTGAACGTATGCATTATACAATTTGTTGACCTCTCTGGTCAGATAGTCCGGTATTGAGTGCTTAGGCTGGACTACAAATTAGAACTATCAGAAAGCATTCAACTGCGTGCTGGGGACCTGCGCACAACGCATCCAGACTGTCCCAGAGGGGGGACCCAACTCTGAATATGCGTGACATGCGGTCCGGATGCAACATGCAGAGCGCACATGTTAATATTTTCCTAGAACTATCCCACTTGATATTCGGGTATGTTAGAGGTAATACAGGTAACAACCATTCGGGTCCATTCGCTGCTAGGATTTCAGTGGAAATGTACCTTATTTCCCAAAAATGTCGAAACCAAGGGATGTTTGGATGGTGTCCTTCAGCCTTCACATTTTCCTGCCTGATGCTTATGGAGCTGCATTTCCAGAAAAAACAAGGGCAGCAATATTGTGGAGACACTTAATTTCGCATGGTTCTCAATGCACCATAATTCTAGAGGTGTACCATTGTTTTATAGTCCTCAATGTACCATACACTTTCTTAGCTTCATAAAGTTGGTCAAACCTCCTTGTATTACTATAGATAAGCCTGTATCCTCTTTTTGTATGTGTGTATTGATTATAAATATAGTGGGTGGGATCATTAATCCACCACAACTTCTCCAAATCTTTTGTGAATTCTTGAGTTGTTTCATGGTATCAGAGCTTAGGCTCCTTGTCTGGTTCAATCCAAGTAGTCTTGGATTCTGTCAGTAAGAGTGGTGGGCCATTTTTCCTTTGAGAAAGTTTCTGTTCAGTTCTCATCTACCATGGGTTCCACAAAGCTGCTGTAATAGCTTCTTGTCAGCTGCTTTTCTATATTGGCCTTGTATAATTAAAGAGTCTTGTGCCACATAATATTATAAATAAAATTAACATCAACAACAACGTGGTAATTCAATTTATATGCAGCTGGGAAGCTCCAATTCCATACGCTTTAACGCCGTTCAGTAAATCAAGTTGGATCAAATGGGGCCCCTTTTGGTTCTCTCCTATACTCGTCATCTGTCTCAACATAGACATCTTATCATTCAGTTTAATATATTTTACTTGCAGTTCATCTGTTTAGCATGTTTTGGTTAACCACCATTATCTACTAATCATACTTGGTACGTACGTTGGTCTTTATAGTTGATGTAATGCTTGGTTTCAGGTCAGTGGGAACTGCAATTGCCGCTTTTGCAGCTGCAATTCTGGAGGGAAGCACACAGCCTGGCGTTTGGTTCCCAGAAGAGGTAATTCTATCATACAGATTAACTGTGATAAACTACATTAGCACTGTGGTTTAACTGTAGCCGTTGCATTTGCAACAGCCAGAAGGCATTGCAGTTGAGGCAAGAGAGTTACTTCTTGAACGTGCATCACAAGGGACAATCAATTTTGTAATGAACAAGTAAAACTACCAAACCTGGGTTCAGATATTTCTTGTTTGCCTCTTCCTGCTCTTTATTTGGTGAAAATTTCTTCATACAGGCCTCCGTGGATGGTCGAGACTGACCCAAAAGAGCTTGGATTGGGAATTTATGTATGAGGTGATCGATCCACCTACCGAGTTTTTTTTTCCTGGCTTCATCTGTTTTTTTTCTTGCTGGCTTCATCTGTAATGCACTGTTGACATTATGGATATTCAAGCATTCAATTGAAACTTGTTCCATAATGACAACATTCAAGTTTTTTTCAGGTTCTAAAAGCTTTTATTTTATTTTTTTGGTTTTTTTGGGTTCTAAAAGATATTGAATTCTAAGTGAGCTTTTGACATCATTCTAGAAATCAAACCTCAATATTTGCTACATCCCATGCTGTGGATTCTAGAACACTTGAATTTAAGCACATATTTAAGATATAAAAAAAAAAAAAAAAAAAAGACTGGAACACCATCTTAAAATCTTGTGCTTCTGTAACATAGCATGATGGGCATCAACATTTCATTTGCATTAAGTTATTTCAAACCATTTGATCATTTTACAAGCTCAACTAAGCATATCACGAATTGAATGATCCATTGGTGAACCTTTCTTCCAATTAGTGTAACTTCCAAGAGCTAGAGTAAAAAACTATCCATTTACTCTCAACCATCAAAATCATCAATTAGATTTCCGCAAGGTTGCCCCAAAAGTGTTGGTCTGTAGAAAGGATGGCTTTGTGCTATCTCAATTCGATCACGGGGATCATTCATGGTTTCATCTCTTATTGCTTGGAGAATGCCCTCTGACAAAAACTCCCTGAAAAAATTACAAATCAGACATAAGCAAGACACTAACTTAGTTGAACTAACCTATTTATTTTTCAATGAGTTTCACAAAATCAGGCATGATGAAACTCGGACAATTAACTGTTCCTTTTACTCCTTAAAAACAGTTAATCTATGTACTCCTTAAATGCAGTTAATCTATAAACTATGTCAATGTTTTTCACTTGGCCCAACAATTGTATAGGTAGAACCATCTTTCATGATTGGCCTGTGTATAGTCTTTGATATCATTTTTCAACTATTTTACTGGGTTAGCTGATGGTCCAAATCTTGCAGAGAATTCTGATAATCATGCACCTAATATTACCAATGAAAGGGGATTTTTGATGTCTCCATTAATCATATGCTTCACCAGATGAATAGTTTGGAATCATATTATGTTAAAGCTCACCTGTGTGCTTGCTGACTGTGAAAAGCAACATTTTGATTAGCCAAGCCCCTAAACTTCAGAATTCAATGAGGCCATTGTTGTTATAGGAAATATATTTGCATATGCATTCAATCCATTACTGTCAATAAGTCCTCACTGTTTTTTTTTTTTCCCTCAAAAAGGATAATTGTGTGGATTTCAGGCATAATGTTTGATAATAATCCTGGGATTCAAAAACCAAGGGAGAGCATGAACCTTGTTATAAGTATCTTATATAGCATCTTCAAGATGGGGCAAAGTTCCACTGGTGTGACAAGTTTGTTTTCACCAGGATGCAAAACGTTTAAGCTGGGCTGACTTAGCAGCTCGTAGAATGCTCCCACTGCAGAGACACCCTGCGAGAGAAGAAAAAGAATGGACAAAATCAACAGCAAAAGAATCCCACAAGCACGTGCAAGTATAAACTGTGTCCTCTTGTGCATCTGGACAATGTGTGCACAATTCACAAATCATACGTACGAGTTTTTGTGACAACAATGGATCAAAAGAATCGGGCTTATGTTATGCAGTCATGTAATTACTGTTTTCAATATCGAAGACTATTTTCGAGTACAACAACATCAGATATTGAAATTCATCTCTCTTATAAGTTATAACCTATTAAGGTAACATCAAATAAATGCAACAGTACCTGATGATTGGAATTAAGCAGCTATGTTTGAATTGATGAAATGATACAGGTTAGATACTATCATTGGACCATTTGATGAGCTATAAAATATAAAGTTGTGAGTGTGAGTTGTCTGGCTGAGGAAGAAAGTGCCAATCAGTTTCTACTTAACCGCAATTGGGCCATAATGGCAGGGGGATCCATTCTTTGCTCTGCTGGAGAAACTTGGGTATTGCAAAGAGAGTTGGTGGATGTCTTTCAATTTTGATCAAATGATCCATTCAGTGGCAGAGGAGGATCATCTCATCTTTTTACTCCATATGCAATGATTTGGGAAATTTGACCTAACTGTAGGACGGAGGACCTCTGACAATCTGGAAAATAAGTGGGAAGATCAAGGAATTTTTAAGGGATGGCATTCTTATTGGGTGAAGGAGCACTGTTTTAAAAAAAAAAAAAAAAGGGTAAAGGAGCACATTAAGGGATATAAAGTCTTTAATGTTGTAGAGAAGTTGCATTTTATTAAAGGATTACTATTGCACATTCACTTACTCTATGCTCCAGGGGAATATCTCTTGTAGCATTCACTTCTTCATAATCTCGTTTACTTTATTATTATTATGTTTTGTTTTAACTATAAAAAAGGATATCTAGTCATTGGAAAACAGGACTTCTCAAATAAGTTATATGTTTATTTTGTGGTTGATTTCTCTAGGTTCAATACTTATGTTAATTCTTGGATATTTTATCTTCTATTCTGATAAGGACTCGGAATTTTGAGGCCTGATTTACATTTAAAAAAAACACCTAAATTTCTATTTTTTCAGGCCCCAATGTATGTCCTCAGTAACCAACTCACAATGTATAAGCTGAGACCAATCCATCAGCATATGAGCTCAAGCCGCTGGCCAAGATTCTTGTATTGAGTCTATTGACACCATAAATGACTTGACTTGCCAAACCTCCTCTTCAAATTAATACAGGCAGCAATCCCATTGAGTTTCACAACCACACAGTCTAGAATCAATAACCATACCTGAATCATTCCCTTGCCTTTGATGCTATCACCCATGTCTAGACTCAGTTTCCCCTTTGCTAACATTTGGCCATACCATGCATTACGCCCTTTCAAAAGGGTTACATACGTGTCAGCCAGCAGAGGGCCAGCAAGCTTCTCAGGATCTTCAGCCAACAGGTGAGTAATGAAAATCATTTCAGACGTGCAGTGTGCAAAGTATACTGCTTTGCTTGTTGCACTCTCATTGGTAAGAGCTGCTACCATTCCTGCACAAGTGAGTTCAATATATGAGTAGAAGCAAATTCCCAATAAAATTTAAGAACAGTAATTCCATGTTCACTTCAGCATAACTCAAGTAGGAGATAACTGTAAAGATATAGGTCAGCTCAACCTAATGGGTCAGGCCACAATCCATGAATTGGGCCAGCCCACAAGTCAAAAGATTGTATGAGTTGTCTTATGATTGTACAGCTAGACAATATATATTAGTTTCCTTGATAGGACCGGTAATCCTGTAATTAGATCTCTAATCTAGGCAATACTGTATTATAAAAGAACAATCGTCAATACAAGAATAATACAATATTCTCTTGCAATACTTCTCTCTTGTATGCTTCTGGTTTGTTCAAGATATGAGTTCTGGATTATCTAACATTAACAATATAGGTTTTATATTATATAGTTCTAATAATTGCAAATTATGAAGAGAATAAATGCAAAATGGAGTCGTCCATCTTGAGCAATTGATCTATCTACAGAACTTATAGAAGGATGTCTCATCTCACACAGCCACTCATGGATTGATCCCTGGGTGGGTATGTTGCTCCTATGAGAGCATCTCTCACCTTACTATGAGAGCTAGGGTGGGGGCCCTCACATTTAAGTTATTGGCATTGGATATGGATATGAGGGCCCCCGCCATATCTCTCATAGTAAGGTGAGAGATATATCCTGAGAGTAATTTGAGGTACATTAAAAGGCAATGCACATGCAGCAAGTTCACTCCCCAAAATAATTATCTTTAACCCTAGGATGGACAAACACTCTCTCAAGTATTCTAACCTACATTGTATTGAAGAAAACCAACTGTACACCCATTAAAGTGGACCATAATGGAATAGTGTATCGTATGATTACTAACTTTGAAGTTGACTGCCATTGGCAAACAGCATATAACTGTTTCATTAGAAATGTCATTGCAATAATAGCGTGCACTTCGACACAACATTTTTTAGACAAATCTCAAACTCATTTTAAGGAAATCATACCAGCACCAATAGCATAGACATTCTTCAAGCCACCCATTACTTCATGCGTAGCAAGGTCGCTATTATCCCACACAATGAAATGAGGCTGCCTGAGAAACTTTGCAAGAGGTTTGCTCCACTTTTCTGCTCCACATATTCGAGCATTAGCATACTCCTTGTTGTAAATCTCTGAGGCAATATTTGGTCCTCCAAGATAAAGAATATTCTCCAAAGGAACTCCAGCTGTTAGGCATCAAATGACATATGAATAAATTAACTAATTAATCACAAGAGATGATGAAAGTACTTAAAAGAATTTTTTTTAATTGTAGACGCAAGTTTCCTAATCACACTCTAATGGCTTCTATACCTTTTCTGAGAATTTGGCTCAAGATGGAACGGAATAGAGAAACAGAATTTGTATAGCCGACCCCAACATAGTTGGGACAAGGCTTTGATGATGATGACACTTTAATGGCTTCTGTAGATATGTTCACATAAGCATCATGTAAAGTTCTAAATGCTACAATACTTATCTGTCATATCCTAGAGAAAGTGGGATCTGCTTTACGATAGAGAACATATCAAAGTTTCATGTTAGGGAAGCAGTTCAACAGGGAAATAATTAAAATATAAGGAAAAAAATCCAAAACTTACTAGAACAGCCACTGTACGAAGTATGGGATAGAATCAGGAATGATTACATCAGAGGAAATTTATGGATGGCTCCAATAGAAGTAAAAAATCAAGGAATATCATCTGTTAGGCATGTGTTTGATAACAGGAAACAGCCCCTAGATGAAGACCTGAAGTGTTACCAAACAAGGATTAATAGAATGGGAGGCCAAGAGAGACAGAAAACAAGTGGTCAGAAGTGAAATATAAGATCATGGACTGACAGAACGTAAACCTAAATAGAGATGTGTAGAACATTAGAACTCACAAAACTGACAACAGATAGATGGGTTGAGCTAAGACCAGGCAGGGGATGATGATGATGGAGCTGCATACTTTTATCTGGAAACTACAGTTGTTGCCATATGGAAAAGAATCTCATCTGTTACCCTTTCTCCTTGGTTTTATCAGGAAACTACAGTTGTTACCATTTTACATGATTTACAGACAAGGAACTCCGCAGTCTCTGGGAAAGAATAAGCTTTTGTGAGTCCTTATATTCACCTCATCCATTTTATGCTCTACTGCTTGTTAATAGCTTATCATGCCTAGATAACTGACATTGAAGCTTTATCACACCTGTCTTGGCAAAATTCCAGATTCGGCACAACATAGTTGTAATTTCAGATTAAAGAGCATATAATAATAAAGAACAGCCCATCTGCCCCTGATGCCTAGATGCGTCAAAAAACTGATGGCCATTGTGGCTTGGACTTTTAAACTTAGTAATGAAGTAGTAGACCTGATATCAGATGCTTGAAGTCTTAAAAAGGCAATTACAAGATATGCGCAGTGCAACTTTTGTTCTAGTATTCCTTTCTTAATCAATGCATTTTTTACAGTATTGTATGAAATCAAGTAATCAACGACTTAAGTGCATATTCGTTATCAGGCAATAGTCTAACAGATGAGCATTTTAATCTAGATGAGATTTTGGGAAAAAGATGTGTTTCAAAAGATGAAACTTTATGGACAATACCAGTAGCATATTTCATAGGTGATCATTGTAGCAAACATACAATTGCAGGTTCGAGTCAACATACCTTTTTGGGGGGAAAAAAAAAAAGAGTGAACTACATAACAGAACCATTTATTTATTTATTTTTGATAACATAAAAGTACCAATTATAGAAGGCCAAAGCCTAAAAGAGTGAAATGCAGAAACCTTACTTGCACGATTGATCATCTGCGTTGGAGTAATTATATGGGGAACTGGCTCCAATGCAGCCTCTATGCCCTTTGACAAAGAAATGATAATAGGAAATGTGATCCTCTCATTCCAATACCTATTGATCTCTTCAAACACCCCGCGAGTTTCAGTTGAGGGCAGACCATTCACCACGATATCGGCGTCCCACACTGCCTCCTGTAAATTGGTCACAACTTTCATTGGGCAAAGAGGTGTATCAATCATGTTCAAGCAGAAACCATCTTTTAAAATCTCATCTGCAAACAACACCCTATCACCCAATCTTGCTTCAACATACTTCAAGTACGCACAGCGTCTGGTCAGGCGTCTCAATACATCCTCCCTTGAATTGATGACTTCGAAAAGATGCTCAGCAGTTGCCCTGTCCACTGATCTGCCAGCCCTCCTCCATATCCTGATCTGCACCTTTTCGCGAAGATGACCATAGCTATCTTGCAACATAGCTGCAAAAACACTACCCCAAGCACCTGCACCAACACCAACTATCTTCAACGGGTCGCCCTTGGCTTTCCCAAGAAGCCGGCGTAGCTCATCCAGCTTCTCCTCTGTACCATTTGAGTTCAGAGAAGATCCATTTGTATGAAGATCACTAGTTGTTCCTTCTTTACTGCTAACCATCTTCCAATTAAAATCACCCGAGACTATTCAGAGATTTTGACTGTTCTGAAAATAAGTCTTGTTTTTCAAATACCTCTAAGTAAACAACTCAAATACTCTACTAGATTATTTCTATGTGGGGTTTCTCCAACGATTGAAACCTATCCAGTCAAATCTTCACGAACATCCAAACGATTGTATTTTAGTTGGTGGGGTTTCTACCAATACACAAATATCTACACACAACAACACAAAATGATTGAAACACTTCCTTTCTTTCTCATTCCCTTCAATGATTCTACCCTTTTGCTAACAAAACCAACTCCAGATCCTCAGACTTAAAAAAGATTGCATTTTTCCAAGTGGGACTTCTTCAAAATCAAAACCCATCTCTCCAATCAGACACCCATCCCCATCTTATCTTCCTTTCTATTGCAAAACCCTGCACACAAGAAAGAAAAAGGATAACAATCTCTACATGGTTTTAACTTTTATCACAAATTAAATTCTGTGTCTTTCTATCTAAGATAAGATACTATTAATAAAAAAAAAGTCTAGATCAAATACTATCTAAATTCATTCCAAACCATCCAATATGTTCGAACATACCCGTGAAATTACAGTAGGAGATTGTATCATTTACCCAACTAAATTTCAAAAAACCATAAAAATAAGAAGTTGGGGCAAAGACTTTCTTTCCGGATACTCCCAGGAGCTTCTGATTTCAGTGTTTGGGTCTTGCTTTCTTGGGCTTTTCTCAACCAAAACCGACCCAATCAAGAAGCGATTCAAGGAAAGAACCGGCAAATTAAAGACGTGGTTGGTGGGTTTTTCCAGATACTTGGAAAATCAATGAGTGATACTGATACATAGAAGAAAAGGGCAGAAAGGAAGCAGGTTTTGAAGATCTGGGTCTGGTTTTGTAATGGAAACTTACAAAACCCTTCGGTGGCTTTGATGGAGGGGAGAGAGGTAAGGACACGAGAATTTCATGCAAATGACACTGAAATGTAGAAACAGGTGTTCCAATCATTCTCCTGGCAGCGGATGGTGGGGCCACCCGACATATGATCCATCTGGACTTTTCTCAGTGGGTACCACAATTCAACTAAATCAGTAGAATCCAGCCGTTGAATGTTCTAGCTCTTGAAGATGGGCCCATCATTCAGATGCCAGTGTGGCCCATGAGTGCATAGTGTAGTCATGCATGGAGCAGTTGAGACTAACTTGAGGATAAGTAATGCTTTTATGACCTGGGGTACAATTTGGGAAGGGACAGGCCAACAAGAAAATGGGCTTTTGCCAGGTTTGGGCTTTTAGGATATGGCCTTGATGTTTGGAGCCCTTGTGTAATTGGGCTCAGGTACTAGAATTATGAATCCATATCCTCCTATAGAAATTTGAGTTAAAGTAGTGCAAATCCACAGCGAAGCTCACTATTGAAATGCAAACTGTTCTAGATAAACAGCCTCCAAATACATGTAGCATCCTAAAAGTTTACTTTACTCCCAGTTTCCTCGATTGATGGATTGATAGTTTGATAATGAATGTATATATAAAAGATTGAGTTAATCAGATTTTCTATCAAACAATCAATCCAACGGCGGAACAAACTCATATGAATGTAACATTTGAACCATATATGTGGAGGGAGTTTATTCGGGATGATTTGGATATTAAAAAATGGGCCCAATGTGGGTTCCACTTCCACTCCTGTTTAAAGTACCCATCTCATTTAAAATCTAGTTTAGAGTGGCTGTGACTAAAATTAAAGATGAATGAACTGGACCCAATTGATTCCTGTGCTAGAATTACATCTACCAAACACTGTACTGGTGATAGCAGAAGTTGCAGTTTTTATCTCAATGACGATTTCTTGATTGAAATACTATCAAGGTTGCCCCCAAAATCCCCCCTCAGATTCAAGTGTGTGTCCAAATCATGGCGCAATTTGATCTCCAATTCACTCCCTTCAAGCCCAGTTTCCGGCTTCTTACACTGCCTCGGCGAGAATAATAAGCAAAAGTGGTATGTTCATTTTTCAGGCTTCTGCAACAACAATTGCAGGGAGGTGATAGAATTGTGGGAGGCCTCAAACCCCCAACGTCAATCTGACTATTGTCCACTACTGCAATGGATTGTTCCTGTTGTCCAATGAGAAAAGTGTTCCAGTGGCCTACCATGTGTGCAATCCTGCGACCAACCAATGCCTTCATCTTCCTGAGCCTCCCCAGGATCCCAATTTTAAAGACCCCCTCAACACATTATCAGCATTGGCTTTTGACCCCCAGGAGACCTCTCAATACAAGGTTGTCAACTTCTCTGCATCCCCTGGTCATTAGAACGAGCCAGTATATGTGGATATCTTCTCTTCTAAGGAGCGCCGATGGATTCATTGTACTATGTGTTTTGGAAAGCGTCGCTGGCGTTTTCATGCTGGGCAGGGTGTAGTTGTTTTTTTTTTTTTTTTGGGTAACTGAAACATTCATTAAGAGAAGGAGAGAATACAAAAAGGCAAACAACAATGAGACAAAAACACAAGAAAAGAAAGAGAAAAGAAAATCAAATTAAAGGTACAAGAGCATTGTACCCCACCCCAACCCCAATTACATAATAAAACCCTCTCAAGGACAGCTTCCCTCCACCCTTTACTTGGCTAAAGCATCAGCCATATTGTTAGTTGTTTTAAGCTCGTACTGAAAGACAACATAATGGTAGTAGTGAAAGATTGAATTTCATTAAAGAGGAATTGAAATCTCCAATGAAAAGGCTTCCTATTAGACACCCAAGCAATCGCATTTAATAAATCACTCTCCACCGTAAGATCACCTTAGAAGCGTCTTGAAAAGCATCAAAAGGCTTCCAAAATAGCCAAAACCTCCGCTTCATTAAAATCGCAAACACCCACATGCTTTGAAGACATAAACAAGACCACCCCTTTGCTACTCCGAAGAACAACAACAATTCCCGCCAACCCCGGATTATCTCTCGCAGCACGATCTGCATTAAACTTCAACACACCAGGAGAAGGTGGAGACCAAGGAACAACTCTCCTCACTTTATTCGGTCTGCAACCCATGCACACTTCCCAATTTAGAAGGATATCATTAAGAATAAAATTGGAGCACTCTTTTCTTATCAAAGCCCACTTAGCGATGCTCATAGTTATTCTGTCGATCAACACCAAAAGGGAAGAAGATACACCCTTAAAAATCCTATCATTCCTTTCCCTCCAAATGGACCATAAAATAACAAAGGGAAGCATCCTCCAAAGAGTACGACCACTACCAAGAAAATGTCCTCCCATCCACACCCCTGCAGTCTTCTCCGAGCAACACCAAGCAATACCGCACCTACCAATGAAGTGACCCCAAACACCTGCTGCCACCTCACGGTGAAGAAAAAGGTGGTTAATTGATTCCTCCTTCTTTATAGACCCCTCTTCCATCCACTAGTTGCTGGAAACCGTGACATGGGGCCCATGTGACATCTCACGTAGATGGGCCACAAGTAACAGTTTTGAAATTTAATGGAAACTTAGACCAGTTTCCTTGGAATTCTTACAAAATCTCTATAAAGAAACGTTTCATATACGAAACAGACTTCTCGTTGGAATAGGAAACTAAACCTCATAAAAATAAAAAAATAAAAAAGAGTATTTTGGAATCCATTCATTCTATGCCATCTTCAAGGAGTTCTCCTTGTAGTGCCTGTTTCCTCTTTGGGTAATCATTCAAGTTTATGGTTGATTGCGCTTTGGGCTATCTGCTTTTCTTGTTTTCTGTCCAGACTCATGAGCTTTATCTGGTAACTCCGTGCCTTTTGTTTTCTTTATTGGGTTATCATTCAAGTTGACGGGTGATTGTGTTTTTACTCTGACTATTACTCTTTCTCATCTATCACTCTAGTCTACCTACATATCAACCCATACCATCTCAATTAAGATCTAATTAGAGTGACTGCTACTGAAACTCCTGATGAATGAGGAGAACCCAAATGATTCCTGTGCTACAATTGGATCTACCCGACACTGTGATGACCATAGAAGTTCCCATTGTGATTTCAGCGATGATATTCTGAATGAAATACCATCATGGTTGCCCCTAAAATCTCTATTCAGATTCATGTCCGTGTCCAAATCATGGAGCAGTTTGATCTCCAACACTTTTTCTTTGCGTCCTTTGGGCCCTGTTTCCGGCCTCTTATATTGCACTGTCAGAATGCGCCCATGCAATGATCAAAGCGGGTACATTGATTTGTCCGACGCCTGCAATAGTTATTGCAGGAAGGCGATAGAATCATGGAGCAGCAATAAGAATTGCATGGAGGTGATAGAATCATGGAAGGCCGTCCTGCGAACCTCTGATGTTGATCTCACTCTAGTCCACTATTGTTATGGGTTGTTCCTTCTTTGCAATCAGAAGAAGTTTCCATTGACCTACCACATATGTAATCATACTACCAATCAATGTTTTGCTCTTCCTGAGCCTCCTCTACATCCCAACCTTAAAAGTTGCGTGTCCTCATCCGCATTGGCTTTTGACCCCATCTTGTCCCCTCACTACAAGGTTCTCCAATTCTCCACTCATCCTTACTCTAGGGGCCTAACATATGTTGATATCTTCTCTTCAAAAGAGCGCAGGTGGATTAATCGTAAGGCATTATGGGTAACTTTCAGTCAATATAGATTGCATGAAAGACCTTCAGTTTTTTTTTTTTTTTAATGGAGCTCTGCACTTTGTCATTCGACCCAACTCTCTGTTAGTTTTGATGTGGAGGAGCTCACTGTCCGAACCATCAAACTACCGAGATCTCCAGATACTCTTGATGTGGACTAGTTGTATTATGATTTCCGTGGAACATTTAACAGGATGTGGGGTAAATGGTATTTTGAGGACAAATTTATTGGGAAATGTCAAGGTCATCTTTATCATATTTATAGTGCCGAGGACCATTCGGAGAGTGAGATTTGGATGCTCCAGAATTATGAAACTGGGGAATGGTTATTGAAACACACTATCCACACTGAAAACATAAAGAATCATCCAGTTGCAGTTGGATTTCCTCCCTACTTTTTGAGATTTCACCCTGACAAAGAGGTTGTTTTTATGAAGGTTCCAGATAAGATTCTATCCTATCATTTTGGCAGCAAAATGAGTGATAATGACAGGTTGGAGGAAGTCTGCACCATTGAACTTGAAAGAGTTGTGACTTGGGCAGCTCCCTATTCACGCTGCCTTTCCTTGCTCGAGCTACCATTGTTTTTGTCCTAATTTATTATTCAATTTTGAAGGGCTTTTGTTGCTCTGCATTAGTGAAAAAGAGAACAAGACAGATAAAACTTTGAAGTCTGTTTTTATTCCCTGTATTGTTCCATTGTCATTTTTTATGTTTTAGGATCAGTTTTATTTTTATTATTTTTGTTTGTTTTTCTTATAAAACAAGTTAGTAATAATATGTGGTTTGTATCCTTCAGTTTTGTGTCTTTCTTCTACTACTTTTTCTTTTTTAAATTCTGTTGTTGTCCCTTTATGGGTGAGAATTTTACTTATAAAAGGCTGGTATCATTGTATTCCCTTTTTCCCCACTAGCTAAACGCATGTATGAGCCTGTGCTACTTGAATTGAGCAGATTTGCATTTTATGTGGCTTAGAGACTGTATGTCTGTATCCATTCAATCTAGATTGCAGTGTCCCAAAATTCGGATCGATCAGACTGACTAGTCACTAAGTTGAATGAAAACTGATACATGTTGCAAACTGCTTGTATAAAGTTAAACTGTGTGAATCGTGTGCTTCAGCTGTCGAACTGTTCAAACCTGCTAGCTTTGTGACCTGTGCTGAATGTGGGAAAAGGAAGAACGATCGACGTTTATTTTCATTTCATTTTATTATTTTTTTTTTTTGTGGGGGCGGGAGTGGTGGTTTGCTCTCATTGCATTCTCTGGTCTGTATTGGGGCTCTTCAACAATGTATATGTTAGTCGGAAAATGCTTACCTAATACTACCATCAATACTTATTTAACGTATCATAGGCAACCCTTGTGTCAACTTTCATATACTCACTACTATTGAAATGGAACGCAACATTGTTATTGGTCCTTCATTACAATGATTAAACAAACTTTACATGATCTAGTTACCAACCGCGCCACCCACAACAACACCCCCAACCTGCCTGCCCCCCAACCGCACCACCCACAACAACACCCCCAACCTGCCCCCCCCCCCCCCCCCCCCCCCCCCGCGCACCTCTTTCCCTTTCCACAAGTGGATGACCTGTTATAAATCTAATCACATCACTCCCACCTTTCCCCTGTTGATATTAATTAGAATATTGTTTGGGTATTGAACTTATTGAGTTTGGATGATTGATCTGGATTTCCTCCTTGAATTACTAAAGTGTCCTGTAATCTGTAACGACAATAGGTGCTTAATCTCTTTTGCAGATGTACTAGGATTATGATGAATGGACTCTCAATAGACCATTATAAGTAAGCACATTGGTTGAACATCTTATCCATCAATGTTCCTTCTTAAATCCAACAATCTCACTCCACATATTAGTCGTAAAAGGTTTTATGTGAGTTTGAAGGCCCTGATTAAGACTTTCGCAATTGTTGTGGTTTTTTTTATATATCAAAATCAGTTCATGGAATGACCCAATATCTAGACAATTCCGATACTGTCGCCCCTAGTAAAGAAACACATAATCGGTGATTACTATTGCTCGTATCCTTGCTCCTTTCCGATCAAATTTCTTGATTATATATGAAATTCTGTTCATCCAATTTCTCACTTGGACCAATCACTGGTTTCCTTGCACTCTACATGTTTTGGACAACCATCCAACTTCAATTTGAAAATAGAAGAAATGCAGGGGCTTTCTAGTTGTTTTGCACAACAATGGTTTTTTGAAAGTCATCCACAATCAAGATGACACTTACACAGATTAGTCAGACCAGTCGGGTTGTTAGCCTTCTTATGGACAAATTCATGGAAGAGAGTATTATTACATCAGAGAATGGATTTTCAGGTTATCATCTAATTGATTCAGAAAACATTGTCATATTTGACATATCATAGTAGTATGCATTATTTCTATGTGTGCGAAGTCCATCTAAAAATACTGAAAGTAGTAAGTATGAGGAGTTTCATTTATAGTAGCATAATACTTGATTGATTAAGATAAATAAAAAGAAAATAACCTCAAAACTATACTCCTAAAAGCCACATCAGGAACTAAGGAACTTGATTTATTTAAAATGGCCAGACTCCGATTCTGCTTTTACAACTATCAAATTGGAATTTGATAGCTCCTGCATTAAATGGACATTAGATGTTGTGTTGCCTAGCTATAAAAATTTCACAGAATATATTCTGGATCCCTTAACAGCTTTTGACAGTTCTTAGTTAACTAAGATTATGGAATAGATCAAAGCCAAAATATTGGACCCAATGACCGATGACCGTCCAACTTAAGATGAAATGTGCCTTCACAAAGCCATCATCTGGCGGTCTTGAACTGATTTTACATGGGATCAAAGCAATTTGAATTGAATCATTATTCACTCAGATGGTTCAACCTTAATCGCCATCATTATTAATTTTGTGTCCTTCTATTTGAGTTCTACATTTCTACGAAAGATTTCATAGCATAGTATCAATCTCGCTGTGAACCTAACACAACCCTTGAGCCCTCCAACAAGGTGCATATGGCTCTAGGATACTTGGTCATGAAACCCCTGGGGTCTGTTTGGATCCTTGTACAAGTGCTGGTTACTCAGTTCAGGTGTACTTTGACTGCAAGTTTTGTCCTTTAGTAAAATGAATTCCATTTGTTTGAACTATTTGAGCTCAACATCTAATTAAGTCCCAATTGTTTTGTTCTTTGCCATAACCAATTACACTTAACTTCAGATTCAAGCAACTAGAGTTGCATTACCTGATTGCAGGGCTACATTTCCCGAATCCAAACAGGGTTAACAATCATGTAGTCTTTCTTAGCACTAAGTTATTATCCATGGAAATTGTAAATTACATTTGTTCGCAATTGAAGAATATATTCAAGCAAAAAAAAAAAATAAAAATAAAAATAAAAATAAAAACATTGAAAACCCCAAATAAAGAAGAAGCCATGACACTGATTTAACATATAAAGCTAAAACCCCTAATTTTCCTTTTGCTTTCATAAAGAAAGATCATGATATATCTCACTCATCACAAATTATATCTGCCTAGCAATATTCTACAAATGGTGCACTGCCTAAGTATCCAAACAATAGTGCTTAACCGGGTTGTGAACATGTCACGACCCGGGCCCGAGATTAGGGTTACCACGGCCAAACCCCGAGTCGTGGTTGCCATACTTACTCCCGTAAACCTCGCATCACCGAAGCCAATACGAGATTCACAAGGGATCTGACATATACCTGTCAAATGTACATTTTTGCAGAAATATATACATACATTGACATCCAACTTTAACATGTATAAGTCCTTTACAGAAAGTAAAGTTTACTTACACATCTCATTTCCTATTTAAATCCATCATGCATATTCAAATACAATACATGTGATCACTATTTACAACAAAATGAATATATTCAAAATGTTCACAAAACTTACTAAACCGGTCGCCTCCGATATACATCCACCCATTCAATCCTCCTGATGGAACCGGATTGGTCTCCTCCGTTGGCAGCGCGGTCTCTGAACCACTGGGACGGGCAACTTAGCATGTAATGTCATCAATAACACTATGAACACGACGGTTCAACAATGTATACACAATTCTATGATAATCATATGTGTAGCAATTTGGTTTCAATGTATAACAATTCCATTCAAGTCAATTCAATTCAATTCAATTCAATGCATATAGTTCTTCCCTAAAGGAAGCATTCAATTCATGTAGTTCTCCCCCGAAAGGAGTATTCAATTCATTATATACACTTTATCAAGTGTCTTTTCGTTGTCCTCTGGCATAGGCTGAAGGCGCACCATTCACAACCCAACCTTTCAAGGACTCAATTCATTTCAATATTACTCACTTTATTAAGTGGCTTTTCAAATGTGTGGGATTTACCAGTGTCTTGATTAGAGATCACCGACATCACCACGGAGCTCCGGAATGCTCCATCTACTGCAGCAGACTTAATCTTTCATACATTACAGTGTTTGTTTATTTCAGTTCTTTTCTTTTCATTTCATTGCATTTC
Source organism: Persea americana (assembly GCA_029852735.1). NCBI lineage: Eukaryota > Viridiplantae > Streptophyta > Magnoliopsida > Laurales > Lauraceae > Persea > Persea americana. The sequence continues at coordinate 93,830,206 of CM056810.1, forward strand.
ATTGTATTAAATCAACCCATTATTCAATGGTAGCTCAACAAGGAGCACAACAGTAGTAGACGAGAGAGGACAAGCCAACTCAAGTCATAAACAATTAAATTTCCTAAAACAACATTCGGGTGAAACGTTCATTATGCAATGTAAGTGTTATTTTAGATGACATCACTTTTTAGTGAAATTTACATTCACATAAGTTTAGCTAACACCCATGAAGGTTTAGGAAAATATCAGAAAGCAATTCTGATATCCCCTCAAGTTCGGTCACCTCGTCGGTTACCTAGCGGTTAGCCGCATTATGGATTTCGGCTGACCGAACCAGAATCTCTCAATTCACAGGACAATTTGCTCATTTCGGTCACTTGTTCGGTCACCTACTTGGCTGACCGAAATTCAAATTTTGGTTAGCCGAATTTCTCACGGTCAGCTTACGGTTCGTTTTCCAGAAGCTCAACTTCTGATGGAAAACCCTGACAATATTTTCGGTTACCCTGCGGTCAACCCTCGGCTAGCCGAACTCACAATTTTGGCTAGCCGACCTATGTCGGTCAGCTCCCGGTCAGGTGTCGGTCAGCCTGGCGGCTGACCGAATTGTGCCCAGAAGTTCAGAAAATTCTGAATCGAATTTTCTGTAACTGAACTCCTTGAGTTCTAAAAAGTCGATTAACATCTGAAATCAATATAATTTAGTATACTTGCCTTGTTTGGAAACTAATCAGCAAGAATTCTCTTGTCTAGCTTGAATCCAAGATGAATTCCTCAAGCCAATCCTTCTTTTGAACCTAAAACCCAAAATCAATCTACAAAATAGAATTCTTATGAATTCTTTGGGCCAAAACCATTCTAGCTCAATAAATAAAACCTGGAAGTGCTGAATTCAACTCAAACACTTACTTGTAGCCTCTTTAGTGGAAATCTTGAGATCTTCTCAAGCTTAAACTCCAAGAAAGTAAGAAAAGAGACGAAGAAGATGATGGTGAAGATGGAGTCCCTCTTCACACACTTGTCAATTCTCCCAATCACCACTCAATGAAGAAAAATTGGAAGAAAGAAGAAGAAGAGAAAGAGAAGAAGAGAGAGAGCTGTGCTGGGATGATGACTGAACTCAAATGAGTTCATCATTATCTTATAATCCCAATTTTTGCATTGAACCCCCCTCCTATTTCTCTAATTATAACTTAAGTCAAATGAATGGTCATTTGAACCAATTCACGCTGAATGGAATCGCTATAATTACGAAAGTTAACGTACTCCTCGAGATATACGTGCGAGTATCAAGAGTTTCCATATTCGACGAAATACACGTAATTTCGTATTTACGAAAAAGCCCTTGCATTACCCGATTTGACCTAAAACCTTTCTAATCCATTCAAAACCTTCACTACTCTTTTCATTAAGTTCAGTTTGACCACTTGAGCCAAATTCTATATCAATTCAGCCATTAATCAACATTAACCAATAAAACATGTTGAATTAGCATTAATTCCAATTAATTAGAGTTAATCTTAATTAACTCGGGACAGGGTGTTACAGAACACCTTCCTTTCCTTAGGATATATCTCACTTAACCGGGTGTTGAGTCAACCTATATAGCCAGATTTTTTCTTACCGTCACCAATGTTGGCCTACTTTGGACATCTCCAAACCATATCTCAAATTGATTTTTCTAATTCTATTCCCTTATTGATGCTACCCTTAAATGCCCGTACCTCTTTTTACCATTCAAATAATTACTTCAAAAGTATACCATATACATTTTTATCCATAGATTTGTATACATATGTGTATACTTACATGAAAATCTATTTATTACCAGAGACTAATGGGCTTTGATCCAAGGTCTTAGTCTCCCTAATTTAGGCACAGGGCAGCTTGGACAGTCTGCATCTTGGACTCAAGGGTCGGATTAAAACCAGAAGAAGTCAACCAGAATTGATAGTGCCCACCCTGGAATAATAAATATCCAAAGAAATTAAACATGTCTTTGCTCCAAATAAAAATTAAAAAAAGTAGAAAGTATCCTCACTAGATGATTTATTTTAAGGCCAATGCACTGCCCACTGGCATATATTATTCACACAACCACCAAGGGATCAACACCTATAGCGCTCGGATACATAGTTATGATACTGATACAATTTTCACACATAAAAGGCAAAATATCAAATGATGCGTTTGACATAGGTGGTTTAGGGGTTGTTTGTCAATTTCACTCTCGATGTGAAAATAGCTTACATATATGTAAATGACTCGTATATGAGTCATTTTCATATGTAAATGAATCATATGTGAAACATAATCTATTGTTTGTCATTTTCGCACCCGACAAATGTGAATCTAATTGCAACCATCGGTTCACATTAATGAGTCAAGTGATGAGATTCAACGCATCAGGCATTGTTGGCCTCCTGTAGGGGATTAACAATTTGGATAGGGAAAAGGAGGCCCACAGAAATCAGAATTAAAGATTAAACGGTAAAAGCTATTTATAAATGTCTCAGATCAATAGTTGAAAGAGATTCACAATCTACTTCCCCATCTTTGATTTGCCAAGTATTCTAAATGTCAAGAGAAAGACCTTTTTGAGGAGAGGAAACGGAGACACTTCATGAGATGTGGGGGGCGTTTTGTGCATTTAAGTGATTGGGTCCACATTTGCGGAGTGGGCCTCAATCCACTGAGTCTAGAAAGCCTCACATATTCTAAAAAAATAGCATTAAGATGCCAATCAAAATGTATTATCAAATACTAAAACCAAGCTGGCGTGTTTATAAATCTTAAGAATTTCAGGTTACTCTTTTTAAAACTGAGTGGAATTGTTATATATTTATATTACCTACAAACCCTTTGTTACGGTCCTAAATGGTTACAAGATTTGATTTGACGCATTCCTTCAGTCGTGAAGCTTTTGCCATATTTGTTGAAGTCTATAATATTTGGTATCAGAGCCAACCTTCATGTCTCGAGTTCGAGTCATGGAACAGGCTACTTGGAGTAGAGTGAGAGACGTGTCTATAATGGAAACCGTCGAGGAGAGGACTACCTAGAGTAAAGTGTGAACCATTTATCGCGGCTTTCTTTCTTCTTTTCCTCCAGCTCCATTGCTCATGTGAAACTAAGGGGAGGATCTTTGGATGCAAGATATCAGCTTTGATCGGGTGATGCCATGTTAAGCAGCGATAACATAGGGCCCATGCGATATCCCACGTGCATGGGCCACAAGTAATAGGAACAAACTTCTCATTCAAATAAAGATACCAAAAAAGGAAGTTTCCTCAGCAAAATCCCAATAGCGCTAAGTTTTATAAAAGGAACAAACTTCTCATTCAAATAGGAAACCAACCTCATAAAAAAGGGTTATGGGTTCTAGTATTTGGGAACCATTCATTCTATGTCAATTCCAACCATCCATCTTCAACTTTTCCTCGTCGATTATCATTCAAGTTTATGGTTGATTGTGTTTTGGGCTATCTACTCTTGCTTTCTGTCCACTCTCACGTGCTTCATCTGGTAACTCCATGCTTTTTGTTTCTTATCATTCACATTGACGGGTGATTGTGTCTTTTAGATCTGTACGTCTACTCCTCTTTCTTTCTAATCTCTCTTTTTCTAGTCTACTTGCTTGCCTACATCAACCCATACCATCTCAATTAAAATCCAATTAGAGTGACCGTGACTGAAATTCATGATGAGAGAACAGAGCCCAAAAGAATATTCCTGTGCTTCAATTAGATCTACCAAACACTGTAGTGGCGGTAGAAGCTCCAGTTGTTATTTAAGTGATGATTTGCTGATTGAAATACTATCAAGGTTGCCCCCGAAATCTCTACTCAGATTCATGTCCGTGTCCAAATCATGGCGCAGTTTGGTCTCCAACATTTTTTTTTTTGCGTCCGCTAGGCCCTGTTTCTGGCCTCTTATATCGCACCAACAGCTGGAGTCGTCCATGGAATGAGAAAAAAGGGTACATTGATTTGTCTGACTCCTGCAATAGTAATTGCAGGAAGGCAACGGAATCATGGAGCTGCAATAGTAATTGTAGGAAGGCAATGGAATCATGGAGCTGCAATAGTAATTGCATGGAGGTGATAAAATCATGGAGCGCCGCCTTCCCGGCAACGTCTAATGTTAAACTGACTAAAGTCCACTATTGCAACGGGCTGTTCCTTCTTTACAATGAGAAGGTTTTTCCGGTGCGCTACCACATATGTAATCCTGCTATCAATCAATGTTTCGCCCTTCCTGAGCCTCCTCTAGATCCCAATCTTCAAGGATACATGTCCTCGTCCAAACTAGCTTTTGACCCCAGCTTGTCCCCTCACTACAAGGTTGTTCGATTCTCTGGTCATCCTTTCTCTAAGGAGGACCCCATATATGTGGATATTTTCTCTTCAAAAGAGTGCCAGTGGATTGATCGTAAGGTGTTCCCAGAAACTTTCTCACTAAATAACTTGAGTGGTGGTAATGATTCAATTTTTATGAATGGAGCTCTGCACTTTATCATTCGACCATACTCTCTGTATAGATTTGATGTGGAGGAGCTGAGTGGCCGAACCATCAAGCAACCAAAATCTCCATCTACTTTTATATCGCATGAGTTGTATCATGAGTCGAATAGCAGACGTATCAGGTTAGAAGAGGAGAAAAGGTATTTTAAGGGAAAATATATTGGGAAATGTCAAGGTCATCTTTTTTTATATTCTTAGTGCCTTGGACCATTCAGAGAGGGAAATTTGGATGCTCCAGAATTTTGAAAATGGGGAATGGTTATTTGAAACACACTATCTGCAGTGAAAACTTAGAAAAACATCCAGTTGCTGTTATTCCCCTTCCTCACGAAGGATTTCCTCCGTGTCCTTTAACATTTCACCCTAACTTGGAGGTTATTTTTATGAATTTTCAAGGTAAGATTTTATCCTATCATTTTGGCAGCAAAATGAGTGAAAATGACAGGTTGGAGGGAAGTATGCAGCTTTGGAATTGACAGATATGTAAATTTGGCAGTTCCCTACTCACGCTGCCTATCCTTCCTCAATCCGCCTTTGGCTTTGTCCTAATTTATTATTCAATTGTGAAGGTCTTTTGTTGCTCTGCATTAGGGGAAAAGGGAACATGAGAGACAAAACTTTGAAGTCTGCTTTATTCTTGTTCCTCTGTTATTTTCCTGTTTTAGGATCAGTTATATTTTTTTAATTTTTGTTTGTTTTTCTTATAAAAACAGGTTAGTAATAATTTGTGGTTTGTATCTTTCAGTTTTGTGTCTTTCTTTTTCTTGTTTTTTTTTTTTTTTAATTCTGTTGTTGTCCCTTTTATGGTTGAAAATTTTGCTTCTAAAAGGTTGGTATCATTGTATTCCTTTTTTACTCACTAGCTAAATGCATGTATGAACCTGTGCTACTTGAATTGAACAGATTTGCATTTTATGTGGCTTAGAGACTCCATCCATTCAATCTAGATTGCAGTGTCCCAAAATTCAGATCAAACAGACTGACTAGTCTATATAAGGGTGTAAATAAAAATCGAAAAACCGTCGAACCGAACCGAACCGAACAGCGGTTAATAACCTTGTTTCATGGTTCGGTTATGGTTATAGTTACGGTTTTTTAAATCGAAAAACCGCGCTTCATGGTTCGATTACGGTTTTTGTCTCGACTCACGGTTATTAACCGAACCGAACCATTAACTGCAGTTTGGTTAACCGTGTTCCCAAAACACACGGTTAACCATGTTCCCAAAACATACGGTTAACCGAATCGTTTCGCTAATAAGAAAAAACCTTAAGGGCCTGAATGGAATTTTTTAATTTTTTTTTACAGTAACATATTATGCCATTCTCTAATTATGGTTTTTTTTTTTTTCACAGTAAGTTTGATTGGTAAATGACAAAATTCACAATTTTTTTTAAGTGACAATTAACCGTAACCGAACTGTTAATTGCGGTTCGATTTTTAACGGTTTTTCACGGTTCGGTTACGCTTACGGTTTTTTAAAACCAAAAACCGTGAAACACGGTTCGGTTAACCGCTTTCCCAAAAACAGCGGTTAAACGAACCGTTACACCCCCTAATCAAAGGAATTTGAGTTGAATCACTATTCACTCAGATGGTTCAACGTTCATCACCATCATCGTTAAATTTCTTCCTTCTATTTGAGTTTGGTTGGTGAGTTCTACTTTTCTCTGAGAGATTTCATAGCAAAGTATCAATCTCAGGAAGTTTCTATTGCCCGCCAACAATTGCATAACACAACCCTTTGAGCCTTCCAACAAGGCGCATAGGGCTCTAGGATACTTGGTGAAACCTCTGGGGTCTGTTTGGATCCTGTACAAGTGCTGGTTACTCAGTTCAGGTATACTTTGACTGCAGGTTCTTTCCTTTATTATAATGAATTCCATTTGTTTGAACTATTTGAGCTCAACATTTAAGTCCCAATTGTTTTGTTCTTTGCTATAGCCTATAGCCAATTACAGTCAACTTCAGTTTCAGGTAACTAGAGTTGCATTACCTGATTGCAGGGCTACATTTCCAGAATCCAAACAGGGTTAACAATCATGTAGCCTTTCTTAGCACCAAGTTATTATCCATGGAAAATGAAATTACATATGTTAGCAACTGAAGAATATATTCAAGCAGAACAACAAAAAAATATTGAATACTCCAAATAGAGAAGAAGCCATGACACTGTTTTAACATATAGAGCTTAAACCTCTAATTTTCCTAGCTTTCATAAAGAAAGATCATGATCTATCTCACTTGTCTCAAATTACATCTGCTTGGAAATATTCTACAAAACAATGCACTGCCTAAGCATTCAAATAATATTGCTTAACCGCCGTAATAACAATTGAAGGTTAGGAACTTGGGTAGATTGTGTGAATTGTACCAAATAAATAATAATAATAATAAAAAAAAAAAAACTACTAGTACGACATGGTGCATGAACATCTACTTATAAAAAGCTTGCCAATGCCTTCTGTCACTACATTTCTCCTACCAAATACCCCATTTCAGGTCTGGGCCAGTCGAATAAGAAATATAGGGACCAGAATCCTCTCATTTCAGGCCCACTCCATTTGAGGACCGAGTCCGATAAAGGTTCGTTACAAGTGGAAGAGAGTATTTCATCATCATCATCATTAATGCCTTGTTTCAAATATGTTGGGGTCAGATATATGAATTCTATTTCTCCATTCCGATATATCCTAGTTCTAATCCTCAGATAAGCTACATCTTTTTTTCTTTAAATCAATTTTTTCAATCTTTATTCACATCCTTTTCGGCCTACCCCTTTCCCTTATGAGTCATCATCAACCTATATGGCCAAACTTTTTCTTACCGTCATGTCCAAACCATTTTAAACTGATTTCTCTAATTTTATATCTTAATTGATGCTTCCCTTAAATGCCCATACCTCTTTCTACCATTCAAATAATTACTTCAAAAATATATCATATATATACACATTTTTATTAATAGATTTGTATACATGTGTATATTTACATGAAAATCTATTTATTTCCAGAGACTAATGGGCTTTGATCCAATGTCCGAGTCCCGCCCAATAAGAAATCGGGCCCCAAATTTAGGTCCAGGGCCACTTGGATAGTCTGCATCTTGGACTAAAGAGTCGGGATTAAAACAGGAAAAAGTCAGTAAAACCTTTTTTTTCTTTTTCCACGATGTAAGTATTGGTATATTTTGCAAGGTAAGTATTAGTATAAAGGCGGTAAAACATTGATTACAAGAAAAGTAGGCCCACCCTACAGACAGAGAACGACTTGACAGAGGTCCAAGCTGAATTCATAGTTCCCTCCCTGCAACAACAAATATCCAAAGAAATTAAACAAGGCTTTGCTCCAAATAAAATTTAAGAAACTGCAATCAGAATGTATCCCTCATCAAATACCAAAACCAAATCTTAAAAATTTCAGGTCACTCTTTTGAAAACCGAGTAGGAGGGTCTTTCCATCATCCTTTTTTCTGAAATTTATCCATCCTCATGGGATTCCCAACATGAGTTTCTTGAAAGGCAAATGGAATCATGGATTCATGAAAAATAGACACTTTTTTCTGATTCAGTTTTCATATGCAAGCGGCTTTCTTTCTTCTTTTTTCTCCAACTCCTATGAAACAATGGGGAGGATCTTTGGATGCAAGATATCAGATTTGATCACGTAATTCCATGTTTTTTTCCTTTGTTGGGTTAACATTCAAATTGATGGGGCCCACACGATATCTCACGTGCATGGCCACAAGTAACAGGTTTCCTTTAGAATTTCACCAAGAAGGGAAGTTTCCTTAGAAAATCCCAATAAAGATGAGTTTCATAAAAGGAACAAACTTCTCATTCAGATAGGAAATTAACCCTTATAAATAGAGTTATGGGTTTTCGTATTTGGAAACCATTCATTCCATGTCAATTCCAACCAACCAACTTCAACTTCTCCTCGTTGATTATCATTCAAGTTCATGGTTTGGGCTATCTACTTTTGCTTTCTGTCCACTCTCATGAGCTTCATCTGTCAACTCAATGCTTTTTGTTTCCTTTGTTCGGTTATCATTCACGTTAATGGGGGATTGTGGCTTTTTAGTCTTATTTACTCCTCTTTCTTTCTAATCTCTCTTTATCTAGTCTACTTGCCTACATCAACCCATAGCATCTCAATTAAAATCTAATTAGAGTGGCTGTGACTGAAACTCATAATGAGAGAAGAGAATCCAAATGAATATTCCTGTTCTGCCAATAAATCTATCAAACACTGTGGTGGCGGTAGAAGCTCCAGTTGTTATTTAAGTGACGATTTGCTGATTGAAATACTATCAAGGCTGCCCCCGAAATCTCTACTCAGATTCATGTCCGTGTCCAAATCATGGCGCAGTTTGATCTCCGACACTTTTTCTTTGCGTCCCTTGGGCCCTCTGTCCGGCCTCATATATGGCACCAGGAGCACAAGTGGTCCATGGAATGAGAAAAAGGGGTACACTGATTTGTCTGACGCCTGCAATAGTAATTGCAGGAAGGCGATAGAACCATGGATCTGCAATAGTAATTGCATGGAGGTGATGGAATCATGGAGTGGCACCTTCCTGCGAACGTCTAATGTTGAACTGACTGAAGTCTACTATTGCAATGGGTTGTTTCTTCTTTACAGTCGGAGTAATTTTCCAATGCGCTACCACATATGTAATCCTGCAATCAATCAATGTTTCGCTCTTCCTGAGCCTCCTCTACGTCCCAATTTTAAACGCTTCATGTCCATATCCACATTGGCTTTTGACCCCAGCTTGTCCCCTCACTACAAGGCTGTCCGATTCTCCAGTGATAATCCTTGCTCCAAGAGCACAATATATGTGGATATTTTCTCTTCAAAAGAGCGCCGGTGGATTGATCGTAAGGTGTTCCCAGAAACTTTCTCACTAATTAACTTGCGTGGTGGTAATGATTCAGTTTTTATGAATGGAGCTCTGCACTTTATCATTCGACCATACTCTCTGTATAGATTTGATGTGGAGGAGCTGAGTGGCCGAACCATCAAGCTACCAAAATCTCCATCTACGTTTGATATGGACGAGTTGTTTCACAAGTCGAATACCAATTGTAACTTTTTAGAACGGGGAAAAAGGTATTTTAGGGGCAAATATATTGGGAAATGTGAAGGTCATCTTTTTTATATCCATAGTGCCCATGACCATTCAGAGAGGGAGATTTGGATGCTCCAGGATTTTGAAGCTGGGGAATGGTTATTGAAACACATCATCCGGAGTGAAAACATTGAAAAAACTCTTAATCCTCACGATGGGTTTCCTCCATATCCTTTAAGATTTCACCCTGATAAAGAGGTTATTTTTATGATGTTTCAAGGTAAGATTTTATCCTATCATTTTGGCAGCAATATGAGTGATAATGACAGGTGGGAGGAAGTCTGCACCTTTGGAATTGACAGATCTCTAACTTTGGTTGTTCCCTACTCACGATGCCTTTCCTTCCTCGATCCGCCTCTGGCTTTGTCCTAGTTTATTATTCAATTTTGAAGAGCTTTTGTTCCTTTCCATTAGAGAAGAAGAGAACATGAAAGAAAAAACTTTTGTAGTCTGCTTTATGCCCTGTAGTGTTCCTTTGTTATTTTTATATTTTAGGATCAGTTATATTTTTGTTATTATTGTTCCTTGTCGCTTATAAAAACAAGTTAGTGATAAAAATAAGTTTGGATCTTTCAGCTTTGAGGCTTTTTTTTTTATTTTATAATAATTCTGTTGTATCATTGTATGTGCTTTTCCTTCACTAGCTTTAAGCACATGTATATGGAGCCCCAAAAATATATACGTGGCAAGACTCAAGTGGCTACTTATCACTTGTTGATTTCTCATTATACTTCATGTTAATATTAGGGGTTTTTGCTGTGCAATTACCTTTAGCCGTCAATTTCTTTTTTTTTTATTAAGGTTATATTTCTTTTCTAACTTAGTAAAAGTGGAACTTTTGTGTGATATTGCATAAAGCAAAAACAAAATGATACCAAGGAGAATGTGTGGAGGAATTTCACGACTTTCGTTAAAACTTTCATGAACTTAATGCTGTTGAAATGGAAGGCAACGGTGCTATTGATGCTTGACTTGAATGATTAAAAACTTTTTACCTAACTTAGAAATTAGGATGATTGAAAACCCTTGGGATATTGACCGTATGGCTGCCCCTTATACCTGACACCAATGCCAATAGACCATTGTAGTTTTTATGAACTAAAATGACCCTAATTTTATGATATCGCAAAGCCCCTATTATTTTTATCTCATTGAAACCTAAAGTATACATCACCTTATCTAATTATTATCTTTTTTGCTGATTTAATAATTATTTTACTACCTTGTTGTACTGCAAAATATACAAAGATGCTTGAGGTAGTCATAATGACAAAAAAAAAAACGTTCAATAAAGATTCAACATCAACATGCAGAACTTTCTATCACAACCAGACCAATTTAGTCCCAATTGAAAACCTTTTTTCATAAGTCTGGATTCCTTGTTGCGTCCCTTGCAGGCTTTCCTTACGAAAGGTGCCCGGTGCTCCATTATGGAACCAACATGATGATAATTTAGACCGTTCATCATAAATCCATGCCTTTTAGTGACAAGTTGTAAATTTACAATTCAAGTGGAACCCGTCCCATCATGAGAATTTGCGCATGGATGATAACGTGATCAGCACAATCTTATATGCCAATAATCAAATACCATAATTCTGTTATCAATCAGGTGCACAATCTAACGGTGGGACAAACACCCATTGAGTAGAAGGAGGGAATGAAATTCCAGCGGTTTAAATTGTTATCATGTGGAATCCATAGTTCAGTTCAGATTATTGGAAAAGCCTCAGGACCCCATCTCCCTTATTAAGGTACCTCTTGCTACTGAGCACGCAACATGAGTGGATCGAGTCAAACAAAGGTGGGCTCCGCATGACTTACATAACTTCTTTCCCCCATCTTATTCCTTGTACTTCCCTTTCATCTGGCAGTGCTCGGCATTCATAATATGGGGCCCACGTGATATATCACGTGGATGGACCATAAGCGGAGAAAATCTCGCTTTTCTTCATGCGAGTTTCCAAGAAAATCTCTACAAAGATAAGTTTCATAGAAGAAGCAAACTTCTCATTCGATTAAGAAACTAACATTTATAAACAAGAGAAGGGCTTTTAGTATTTGGAAACAATTCTTCTATATGAATTCGAAGCATCCATCTTCAAGTTCTCCGGTTCCTTTTCTTGTTCTCTGTCCAAATTCATTAGCTTTATCTGTTAACTGCATGCTTTTTGTTTCCTTTATTGGGTTATAGTGTTTTTTCAGTCAGTCTACTTTTTCAGTTTTTCTCATCTGTTGCTCTAGTCTACCTACAAATCAAACCATGCATCTCCATCAAAATCTAATTAGAGTGACTGTGATAGAAACTCATGATGAGAGAACAGAACCCAAATCATGAATATTCTTGTGCCACCATTAGATCTACCAAACACTGGTGATGGTAGAAGTTCCAGTTGTTATTTAAACGATGATTTGCTGATTGAAATACTATCAAGGTTGCCCCCCGAAATCTCTACTCAGATTCATGTCCGTGTCCAGATCATGGCGCAGTTTGATCTCCAACACTCTTTCTTTGCGTCCTTTGGGCCCTGTTTCTGGCATCTTATATCGCACAACAGCATGAGTGGTCCATGGGATGAGAAAAAAGGGTACATAGATTTGTCTGACGCCTGCAGTAGCAATTGTAGGGACGCGGTAGAACCATGGAGCAGCAATAAGGATTGCATGGAGGTGATAGAATCATGGACCGCCTGCCTGACAACATCTGATGTTTACTGTGAGTATTTTTCGAGTGCACTACCACCTATGTAATCCTGCAACCAATCAATGTTTCGCTCTTCCTGAGCCTGAGACCCCAATTTTAACATTTCATCCCCTCGTCCAGATTGGCTTTTGACCCCAGCTTGTCCCCTCACTACAAGGTTGTCCGATTCTCTGAAAATCCTTGCTCTAAGGAGGACCCCATATATGTGGATATTTTCTCTTCAAAAGAGTGCCAGTGGATTGATCGTAAGGTGTTCCTAGAAACATTCTCACTATTTAACTTGCGTGGTAAGGATTCAGTTTTTCTGAATGGAGCTCTGCACTTTATCATTCCACCCAACTCTTTGTATAGATTTGATGTGGAGGGAGTTGATCGGCCGAACCATCAACCTACCAAAATCTCTATCTACTTTGCGCACCCACTACATTGGGAAATGTCAAGGTAAAATCTTCATTATATTTTTAGTGCCCAGGACCATTTTGAGATGAAAATTTGGAAGCTCCAGAATTTTAAAACTTGGAAATGGTTATTGAAACACATCCTCCCCATTGAAAACATTAAAAAACATCAAGTTGCTGTTATTCCTCCATCCTCAAGATGGATTGCAACCGCGTACTTTAACATTTCACCCTGATAACGAGGTTATTTTTATGGAGTTCCAAGGTAAGATTTTATCCTATCATTTTGGATGGAAAATGAGTGGTAATGACAGATTGGAGTAAGTCTGCACCATTGGAATTGACAGATATGTAGATTTAGCAGTTCCCTACTCACCCTGCCTTTCCTTCCTTTGCTTTTGTCCTAATTTTTTTTTTTTCAATTGGTAAGTGCATTAGAGAAAGAGAACATGACAGATAAAACTTTGAAGTCTGCTTTATTCTCTGTATTGTTCCTCTGTTATTTTCTGTTTTAGGATCAGTTTTATTTTTATTATTGTTGTTTTTTTAGTATAAAACAAGTTAGTAGTAATATGTGGTTGGTATCCTTCAGTTTTGTGTCTTTCTTCTTCTTTTTTTTTATGATGTATGTATGTGTCCGTGCTACGTGAATTGAACAGATTTGCATTTTATGTGGCTAAGAGTCTGTAGCAATTCAATCTTAGATTGCAATATCCCAAAATTGGGATCGGACTGACTGACTGGTCTGACCCAGTTGAATGAAAACTGCTACATGCTGCAGACTACCTACCTGAAGTTATACTGTGTGAATCATGTGGTTCAGCCATCGAACTGTTCAAACCAGCTAGCTTTAAGACCTGTACTGGATGTGGAAAAAACAAGAACGATCAATAATTATTTTTATTTTAGTTTATTTTTTTTGTGGGGGTGGTGGTTTACTCTCATTGCAAATGCTGTGAAGAAGAAAATTCCAATCTGAATCCATTTCAATGATCTTATTAAATTGCTCTCCATTAAATATTTGTTCGTTGGCTCTCTTTTTTTTTAGGGGATTTACCAAAAAAAAGTCCCACTAAAAATGGAAAACACAACTGAGGACCCCAAATTTGTTTAATATCATGGGAGGACCTCGCTCCCAAATCCCTCCTTTTTTTTTCCTTCATGCCCCTAATTTGTTGATGTCAACAAATGAAAAACGCATAATTTGTTGATATCAACAAATATGCAGTGATAGTCATTTTTTAGTTCACACCATAGTATTCGTCTACGTCGACAAAAACTTCATCGATATCGACAAATATGGACTGATAACTGTTTTTTAGCTCACAGAGTAAATATAGTATTCATTGATGTCAACAAATGACTCGTCGATATCAACGAATGTGAGCTGATATTCATGCTCATGTAGCTCCCATTAGCGCTCTTCCTTAGCATCTTTAAATCATTCATTGCCTTATCAATTATACTCTATAAAGTCTTTACTCCCATTTTATCTATTACAAGGCTGAAGATTAACTTCGGAAGAAAACTCAACTCATCTTCCCCTACTTCCACTCTAAGCATCAATGAAAAATGGCACTCACTACATAAAACAATTTAAGAAAATATTACTTAGACATTCCAACAAGCACATGGAAGGCAACACACTTCAACTCTAGACATCAATGAAAAAAAGGGCACTCTATACAGAAAAAATGTTCAAAAAAAATCACTTAAGCATTCTAGCAAACACATGGAAAGCAACACACATTCACTTTCCATCATCTCAAGGACATCACCTCCTTTATCTTTCTTCTTTCTCAAACAATCAATACAATCCCCTTTTCACCTTTTCTTATTTCAAAAAATAGAAAACTCAGATTAAAAAACTAATAAAGGGAGAGAGACTCATACATCGATGTTGCAACAAAAAAAAAAAAAGAGTGATCAGGGATTTGTGAAAAAAAAACTACTAGATGAAATCTATCAAAAAGATAGAAAAAAAAAAGGGGGGTTGTTCTAATGAGTTTCACGATGCAATAGGTGTACAAGTAGGCTTAGCCGGGTTTGCTAGGCTTGGGTAGATGGCCTTATGTTACGACCCGGGCCCTAGATTAGGATTACCACGGCCAAACCCCGAGTCGCGATCATCATACTTACTCCCGTAAACCTCGCATTACCAAAGTCAACATGAGATTCACAAGGGATCTTACATATACCTGTCAAATGTACCTTTTTGCGGAAATATATAAATACATTGACAATCAATTAAAACCATACAAGTACTTTACATATAAACGTAAAGTTTACTTATACATTTCATTTCCTATTTACATTTAAGTCAACCCTGCATATTCAAATACAATGCAGGTGACTACTATTCACATTCAAAATGAATTTATACTCAAAACATTCCAAAATGTTCTAATGTGGTTGTTCCCCGATCTACGACCACTCATTTAGTCCTCCTAGAGGAACCGGATTGGCCTCCTCCGCTGACGGCGCGGCCTCTCCATTATCGGGACGGGCAAGTTAGCCTGTAATGTCATCAATAACACTATAAACACGACTGTTCAACAACGTATACACAATTTCATACAATAATTTGTTTTGCAATTCTAAACAATTTCAAATCAATAAACAATTAGATTCATTTATTCATTCATGTAGTTCTCCCCTAAAGGAAGCATTCAGTATCCTTTAGGTCTTCCCTGAAGGAAGCATTCAGTATCATTTAATTCTTCCCTAAAGGAAGTAGTCAGTATCATTTACGTGCACTTTATCAAGTGACTTTTCATTGTCCTCTATGGCATAGGCTGAAGAGCACATCATTCATGACCCAGCCTTAAGACAAACTCATTCAATTTCATATTATACACTTTATTAAGTGACTTATCAAATGTGTGGGTGCACCAGTGTCTTGATCCAAGATCACCAGTCCCACGAAGCTCCGGAACACTCCATCTACTGCAGCAGACTTATTCTTTAATTCATTACAGTGGTTCATTCATTTCAGTTCCTTTCCTTTCATTTCATGTATTTCATTTCTTTAATTCAATACATTATTCAATGGCAGTTCAACAAGGAGCATAACAGTATTAGACGTGAGAGGACAAGCCAACTTAAGTCTGAAACAAATAAATTTTCCTAAAATAACATTCGGGTGAAACATTCGTTATGTAATGTATGTGTTATTCTAGATAACATCACTTTTTAGTGAAATTTACATTCACATAACCTTAGCTAACACCCATGAAGGTGTAGGAAAATATCAGAAATTAATTATGAAACCTTTATAATGTCAGTCACCTTGTCGGTCACCTGTCGGTTGACCGAGCTCTGGAATTCGGCTGACCGAACTCTGTCGGTCGGCTTTCCAGAAGCTCAGTTTACTGATACAAAACCTAACATTTCTCTCAAGGAAACTCGGTCACCTCGTCGGTCAGGTGTCGGTCGACCGAGGTCGCAGTGTAGGTTAGCCGAGTTCGCTTCAGTGACCCCTCGGTTTCAATTCCAGAGAGCTGAATGAGAGCCCAGGCAGGCTCGGTCAGCTAGGTAGGTCGACTGTCGGTCGACCGAGCTTCAATGTCGGCTGACCGAACTCAGTTTGGTCAGCTTTACAGAAACTGAAATCTCCTGCGAGATTCAGCCCAGAAAGCGTCGGTCAGGTGTCAGTCAGCATGTCAGCTGACCGAACTGTGCCCAGAAATTCAGAAATTCTGAACTGTAAAAAAAAAAAATCCTGGGAATGAACTCCTTGAGTTCAAACAAGTCCATTTACATGTTAAATCATGAGAATTGAATACACTTACCTTGTTTGGAGATTAACTAGCAAGAATCTCCTTTACTATCTTGAATTCAAGATGAAAACTCCAACTTGAAACCCTATTTTGAACCTAATCAAAAATCAATCCATAAATGGGACTCCAATGAGTTCTTTGCACTAGAAATCATTCTAACTCAATGGATAGAACTTAGAAGTTCTGAATTCAATTGAAAACACTTACTTGTAGCCTCTTGAAGAAATTCTTGAGATCTTCTCAAGCTTAAAATTCCAAGAAATCAAGGAAAGAGATGGAGAAGATAAAGAAGATGGAGTTCCTCTTCTTCAATCACTTGTCAAGTCTCCAAATCACCACTCAATGAAGAGAAATTGGAAGAAAGAAGAAAGAAAGAAAGAAAGAAAGGGCTGTGCTAGGAATGGATGAGAGAATGAACTCAAAGGAGTTCATCTCAATCTAAATAACCCAAATTTTGCAATTAAGCCCCTCTCATTTCCACTATTTACATCTTGAGTCAAATGAAGGGTCATTTGAACCAATTCACGTCGAATGTAATCGTTATGATTACGGAAATCAACGTACTCCTCGAGATACACGTGCGGATATCAAGAGTTTCCGTATTCGACGAAATACGCTGAAGTTCGTATTTACGAAAAAGTCCTCGTATTCCTCAATCTAAGCCTAAAAACCATTTCAATGCACTTTATAACCTTCATTACCTTTCCATTATGCTCAAATTAATCATTTGAGACATTTTCAATTCAATTTGGCTATTATGCCACATTAATTCCTTAAAACACATCCAATTAGCATTAATCCCGATTAATTAGAGTCAATCTTAATTAACTCGGAACAAGGTGTTACACATTAAGCGGTGAAGATGGTGAAAACAGAGAGTGGTCCCTTACCATGTGATGAAAATGAGGTCTTTCTCTATAATGATGAAATGGGTGGATGGTGAAGAAGATTAGAAACAATGTGATGAAATGGATGGATGGAGAATAAAGGTAGATGATGGGAGATAGAGCTGGTGGATCTCATTTGGATGGGAGGATACAGACGATCTCCTCTAGGATTTTCTTCTTCTCCTATACAATGATGGGCAAAAAGGGAACAAAAAAAGAGAATCTTGGTGGGAGATCCTCCTCTGATGTTATAAAAGTTTGGGGCCCTCAGTTGTAGTTTTCATCTTTAAAAAGAGATTTTTTGTAAATGTCCCTCTATAATTGACCATCGATTTCTGTAGATTATCCTTTCTCAACACTATTAGATTTATGAACATATCTATATAGAGTCTCCACTGCATTGACTCATTGCAACAATATATATGTTAATCTTTAAATGCTTACCTAATATTAAGATCAATCCTTCTATCACATGTCATGGGCAACCCTTGTAACAAGGTTTTCATATACTTACTACTCTTGAAATAGAAAGGAACATTGTTATCGGTGGGGATATCAATGTTTGACTTGATGGAGATATCAATTCCTCGAAATCGTATAAATTAATACTCCTTCTGGAAATCAAATAAGTTTTTGCTTGAATTAATGCTCTCAAGAGAAAAGGTCAAGCAAAAATCAAGGAAAAAAATCAAAACAAATCAAATAAGTTTTTGCTTGAATTAATGTTCTCAAGGGAAAAGGTCACGCAAAAATCAAGGAATAAATCAAAACTCTCTCAATCTTTGACCTCTATTCTCTCAATTTGTCTGCATGAAATAGAATAAAAAAAACCAAGCAAAAATCAAGGAAATGATGGACTTCAAAACTGATGGTGAATATCAATTACAAGCTAAATTTCACGGAGTGATTGACTAAATAGAAATCTCCTTTACTCAAAATCCTCTCAATCATTGACTTGTGTAAATAAATATTCCTTCTATTCTTTCAACATATAGATTCAAATAATAAATACTTTCTACGTTCATGTAAACAAGATATTTTAAAAGAAATAAAGAAGGCCTTGGGCCAGCTCAACCCAACCTAGCACGGCACAGCCCTAGTCGTGCCTCAGGGCCGTGCTAGGCCTACCCCGGCCAGCTAGGAATGGCATGGCACGGCCCATAAAAACTAGCCGGCACCACCCCGGTTTTCATCTCTAACAATGGAAGTAGGCAAACTGCTCGAACATCCTATCCATCAATCTTCATTCTTAAATCCAGCAATCTCTTTTTCTTTGTTATTTCAAGATCTCACCGGCAGTGTCCTTCGAATAGTCAGGTTAAAGGGAATTCATTTGAGGGGTGGCAATATGTGACCCGGCCTAATAAAACTTTCATGCCGTAGCTTAATTCATACTAACCCAACAACCCGTGCTTAGCACAGGCATATTCAATTGTTCACCAATAACTGAAAAATATATTTAATGATTAATTAAGAAAAATTCAAATCACACAAGATCATCCTCAAATACTCACAGCAATGATTTGGCGATTATGATAAGGATGGAAATGAAGTTCTTATAGAAAAGTGAAAGTGGAGAAAAGATGTGGTTACATGAAGTGGAGGAGATAAGTGGTTACATCTTAAAAGTAGAAATAAGTGGTTACATGTTGGAAGTGGAGAGTTATAACTCCCGATCAAAATTGTTATAGCTGTCTTCAAAACTCATGGCTTTAATATAGTATATAGGGATTTTACTAACTTCAAGTGAATAATATTTGGCCGTATAAGAAAAACTCGCATGTTAATATATGTTGAATGAATTGAAAGACACTAAAAAAAAAAAAAAAAAAAAAGAAAAAAATATAACAAACAATAGAGTTTTTTTTTTTTTTTTTTGCTAAAGAGGGAATTCAAACAGACAAAAACAAGACAACGAAGAAATCCAACTAAAAAACAAACTCAACACACCCAACCAGACAACTAGACTACAGAAACTATCATTCTCTTTGAGCTTGATTATTTCCATAGTCAGAAATGATGAGATTCTCCGTTCGAAAGATGCCATTAGATGAAGATGCAATCGAATCTGAGTTTGAGCCGCGGTGAGCAAAATCCTGCATCTAACGATAGGAGGCTGCTGCTTGGAGATCTTGGATATATTACTCGTAAACTCCTAAAAGTAAGCAGCTTTTAAAGATGGTAATTTTTGTAAAGTAGAACTTAGATACCTATTCTGCCACCTTATAAACAGTTCGCCGGAAATAATTAGCTTCCCACCTCCTGATGCATTGCCTAAACACCAAGTAGCCGTTCATTTCTATTTACGTTAAGGCCCAAAGCGGCTCCTTTCCACTAACATCAAGGTCAAAAGCACAGAAACCAAAGTAACGTCATCCCAACTGCCTCCTTCACCTTGATGGTCAAACATAAATGTAAGATGTATTCCTGTGATTTGAACTTCGTAGAAATTTTTCCTGGGGGCCCAATATCTAGGCACGTTAACTTGTTGGCAGCTTCTAATAAAACATGGGACTCGCCAAAATGAAACTGGAATTACTCCAATAACAGCCTCTTTATCTTACTCATAGTCATGTATTGTATACTATCAATGACCAGACAGTGAGACAGGTTGAAGACATAAATCAGCAACAACTAGAATGTAAAATTCTCAAGATCTATAGATAAGTAAGCCTGTTATTATCATGTGGGATCCACAGTTCAGTTTCGATTACTGGAAAAGCCTATAAGATCTGGACCCACATTTCCCTTGTTAATGTACCCTTGCATCTGGGTAATCAATATGAGTGGATTGCATTAAGCATAATTGGGCGCCACATGGGTTAGATGACTTCTTCCCCTCGTCTTACTTTACCCTCATGATTTATGAAAACGCTCTTTCCATTTCCATCATCTCCTCTCGTGAAATCACTCTATCTCCTTCCAATTATTCTATAAAAGCAAATTTGGACTATTTCATTCATGAAAAATGGATTCTTTTCTTGATTAGGTTTTCATACCCAAGCAGCATTCTTTTTTCTTCTTCTTCTCCAATTTCATTATTCATCATTGTCAACACTGCTAAGCACGGGCATGCCTTTATGCAATATTTGTAGAAACAAATGCAAATAAAAAATAAAACTTCAATGAATTTTAAAACTTGACTCGAGATAGAGTAACATAGGAAAGAGATACCAAGCTTTTAACCCACAAGGGGTATATAAAACGGAGCAATCTAATATAAAAGTAGTCTTTCCATGGAAGAAATTGATATTTATATTTTGGTGTAGAGTTGATGGGATTTTAATTTGAAGAGAGTATCCCATGGTTGGGTAATCCCCCACGACTTCCAAATTATCCCACCCCACTAAGAAGATGTCCCAGCAATCAGTAATCAACAGTCAAAAGCACAAAATTTGAACAAAATAGGGACGAGGGTAGTTTCAAAATCAAAACTACCTATGAAAATCCAACCCAAAAACCCGTCTCTCAAATATATTATAGTTGGGAGGATCTCTCTATGCAAGTGGAAGGAAGACTCTGGTTTTATTCCACGTGCTTCCCTTTCATCTGGTAGTAGTTGGTATCCGTAACATGGGACCCACGTGATATATCACGTGGATGCGCCAGAAGCTGAGAAAATCTCGCACTTTACGCAAGTTTCCTTTTAGAATTGCACCAAAGAAAGAAGTTTCCTGGAAAATCTCTATAAAGATACGTTTCATAGAAGAAGCAGACTTCTAATTCGATTAGGAAACTAACCTTATACACAAGATGAGGCGCCTGCTTCCTCTTTTGATTCTTCTAAATCAATTCGAACCATCCAACTTCTACTTCTCCTTGAGACGCCTGTTTCCTCTTTTGATTGTCATTCCAGTTTATGGTTGATGGTGGTTGCTCTCTACTACTGTTGTTTTCTGTCCATGCTCATAAGCTTTATCTGGTAGCTCCACTGCCTTTCGTTTTCTTTGTAGGGTTACCAATCAAGTTGACGGGTGATTTGTGTTTTTTCTTAAGTCTATCTACTCCTTTTTCTCATTTGTCTCTGTAGTCTACCTACCTATCAACCCATAGTACCATCTCAATTAAAATCTAATTAGAGTGACCGTGGCTGAAATTCATGATGAGAGAACAAAGCCCAAAAGAATATTCCTGTGCTGCCATTAGATCCACCAAACACTGTGGTGACGGTAGAAGTTCCAGCTGCGATTTAAATGATGATTTGCTGATTGCCATACTATCAAAGTTGCCCCCAAGATCTCTACTCAGATTCATGTCCGTGTCCAAATCATGGCGCAGTTTGATCTCCAACACTTTTTCTTTGCGCCCTTTGGGCCCTGTTTCCGGCCTCTTATATCGCACCGGGAGCAGAAGTAATCCATGGAATGAGAAAAAAGGGTACATTGATTTGTCTGATGCCTGCAATAGTAATTGCAGGAAGGCAAGAGAACCATGGAGCTGCAATAGTAATTGCATGGAGGTGATTGAATCATGGAGTGGCACCTTCCTGGGAGCGCCTAATGATAGACTGAGTAAAGTCCAGTATTGCAATGGGCTGTTCCTTCTTTACAGTGAGAGCATTTTTCCAATGCGCTACCACATATGCAACCCTGCAATCAATCAATGTTTCGCTCTTCCTGAGCCTCCTCTACATCCCAATCTTAAACGTTTCATGTCCATATCCACATTGGCTTTTGACCCCAGCCTGTCCCCTCACTACAAGGTTGTCCGATTCTCCAGTGACATTCCTTGCTCCGAGAGCACAATACATGTGGATATTTTCTCTTCAAAAGAGCGCAAATGGATTGATCCTAAGGTGTTACCAGAAACTCTCTCTCTATTTAAATTGCATTACAGTGATTCAGTTTTTATGAATGGAGCTCTGCACTTCATCATTCCACCCATCAATACTCTGTACAGTTTTGATGTGGAGGAGCTGAGCGGCCGAACCATCAAGCTGCCAAAATCTCCATCTACTTTTGACATCCACTATTTTGGGAAATGTCAAGATCATCTTTTTTATATTAATAGTGCCTATGACCATTCAGAGATGAGAATTTGGATGCTCCAGAATTTTGAAACAGGGGAATGGTTATTGAAACACACTATCCTCAGTGAAGACATAGAAAAACTTCCAGTCGCTGTTATTACTCATCCTCACGATGGACTTCCTCCGCGTCGTTTAACATTTCACCCCAACTTAGAGGTTATTTTTATGGACTTTCAAGGTAAGATTTTATCCTATCATTTTGGCAGCAATATGAGTGATAATGAGAGGTGGGAGGAAGTCTGCACCTTTGGAATTGACAGATATGTAAATTTGCTAGTACCCTACTCACGCTGCCTTTCCTTCCTCAATCCTCCTTTGCTTTTGTCCTAATTTATTTTTCAATTGTGAAGTGCATTAGTGAAAAAGAGAACATGACAGATAAGACTTTGAAGTCTGTTTATTCTATGTATTGTACCTCTGTTATTTTTCTATTTTAGGATCAGTTTTATTTTTATCATTATTGTTTTTTTCATTGTAAAAGAATACTCCTGTAAGCCTCATGAGGAACTAGGGAACTTGATTTGTCTAAAATGGCCAGTCTTTGGTTCTGCTTTTGCAACAATCAAATTCCAATTTGATAGCTCCTACATTAAATGTTGAATTGCCTATCTATGAAAATTTTACAGAATCTATTCTCAATCCCTTCTTAATGGCTTTTGACAACTCTTAGTTAACTAAGATTATGGAATATATCAGGGATAAAGTATTGGACCCAATGACCATACAGTTTAGGATGAAACGAGCCCTGCCTCATCATATTATCTTGAACTGATTTTACATGGGATCAAAGCAATTTGAATGAAATCATTATCCACTCAGATCATCCACATCATCACTAATGTCTTGTCCATCTACATTTTTTTGCAAGAGATTTCATAGCGAAGTATCAATCTCAGGAAGTTTGTATAACCTGCTGTGAACCTAATGCAACACTTGAGCCCTCCAACCAGGGGCATATGGCTCTAGGATACTTGGTGAAACCTCAGGGTCAGTTTGGATCCTGGTGGGTCAGTTCAGGTGTATTTTGACTGCAGGTTTTATCCTTTTTTTATAATGAATTCCATGTGCCTGAATTATTTTAGCTCAACATCTAAGTCCCAATTGTTTTGTTCTTTGCTACAGCCAATTAGACTTGACTTCAGTTTCAGGTAACTAGAGTTGCATTTCCAGATTGCAGGGCAACATTTCCAAATTCCAAACAGGGTCATGTAGTTTCTCTTAGCACTAACTTACTATCCATGGGAGAAGTCATTACATATCCTACCAAAGATTACAAGCCCAAGTACCCAGTGCATTCTGAGCCGCCCCAACACGAAATATAGCAGAGCCCTCCTTGTACCATTCAAATAATTACTTCAAATGTATATCATATACATTTTTATAAATAGAATTGTATGCATGTATGTATACACACACTTTTTTTATTTTATATTATATTAAAATCTATTTATTACAGGAGTCCAATGGGCTTTGGTCGAACGCGTGAGTCCAGCCTGATAAGGAAACAGAGACCCTAAATCTGGATCCGAGACTGGCCCATTGGCCAAGTTGGACAGTCTGCATCTTGGGCTCAGGGTTGGGGGACCCAAAGAAGCTGATAAAACAATGAAAACATTACAAGAAAAAGCCCTAGAGAGGAGAAGAGCTAGACACAGGTCCAAGGCTCCAACCTGACTTGATATTGCCCTCAGTGTAATAACAAATACCAAAAACTTAACTAAGGCTTTGCTCCAACTGAGAAATAAAAATTGCACGCTGCCTGGCAACTCTTTTTTTTTTTTTTTTTTTTAACTAAAATAGGAGTTGTCCTAAATAAAAGAATATCCTCACACACGCAGCGCTCTGCTCCTGTTCGGACCGTTCCAAAGGCGGGACACCCCTGAATTTCATAGTTAGACCAATGTCGAGGAGCACCGATCCAATTTTTCCATTGGGGCCAAGAGAACATCTTCCTCCTAAATGAATGGATAATTTAATTTTTAGGCCAACGCATTAATAGCTTAGTGGAGTTGGCACCTTTCATTTCACATGTGTGCCAAGGGATCAATACCTAGACTAGTAAGCTAAGATGCCCAAATATTAAATGAATATGGCAAGGATAACCCGTTGATATGACAGGGACAAGAATTCTACAGATCAATAGTGAAGTATCAGATAAGATTTGACACAATATGTTACCTATTTTGAAGTATGCAAAAAATCATAGTGGGTAGGATCATTTCCACCAACCAGTAGCACCAATCTAGAAGAGGGCTTCTATTGTTTAAATTACATGCTGTCATCTTTCATTTATTTTATCGATAAGATTCTTCGATGGATTCAACGAACCTTTTAATTAGTCTAAGTCAAGCTAGGATATTTTTATGTTGTCTTCTTGCGATTATTTTAATATAAAAAAAAAACTTCGTTTGATTCAATGGATTTATTCAATCAGTTTAGACAAGCAAGAATGTCTTTTGTTTTCCATGGCATAGTCTATATTTTTTAATACTAATACTTTCATTTTGTTTAATAAAATTTCCAGTTCTCATCATTATGACTTTGTTTTCTATAATTCTTTTATATCATTTTCAAAACTAGATAATATTAGTGTTCCAATGATATATTTAATCCTAATTTTCTCTTTCACATCAATTTTTTATATGATGTTGTTTTTCTATTACTTCTTAAAAAAATTATATCATTCTAAGTTTAACTTCAGATTTTATAAATTTTATTTTGTTAATCTATCTTTTACGTTTTCTATATTGATTTTGGACAAGAATTTTACAGATCAAAAGTGAGATCCCATTGATATGACAGGGACAAGAATTTTACAGATCAAAAGTGAAGTATTCGGTAAAATTTTCCACAATATGTTGCCTATTTTCAAGTATCCAAAAACCATATATAGTGGGTAGGATCATTTGCACCAACCAATAGCACCAATCTAGAAGAAGGCATCTATTTTGTTTACATTACATGCTGTCATCTTCCATTTATTTCATAGATAAATTCTTTGATGCATTTAATGGACTTTTCAATCGGTCTAAGTCAAGCAAGAATACTTTTTTATGTTGTCTTCTTGCAATTATTTTAATAAAAATCTTCGTTTGATTGAATGGATTTATTCAATCAGTTTAGACAAGCAAGAGTACTTTCATCTTCCATGGCCCAGTCTATATTTTTAATACTAGTATTTTCATTTTATTTAATAGGATTTACAATTTTCGTCATTATGATTTTATTTTTATAGTTCTTTTATATCAATCTCAAAACTAGGCAATATTAGTGTTCCAATGATATTCTTTCTAATTCTCTCTTTCACACATCTTTTTTTTTACATGATGTTGTTTTTATCTTCTTTCTTAAATCTTTTACATCACTCAAACTTTAATTCGGATTTCATAAAACTTTATTTTGTTAATTTGTCATTTACGTCTTCAATATTGATTTTGGATACTTTGATTCTCTCATGCTAAACAAAGATATTTACAATCTCAAAGGCCCCATGGGAGCGGATGTTATATCTCCAAGGATAGAGTTTCTTACCGTGGGATGGGAAATATTATCTCTCCACGAAACGGTCTCTAACGGGTCCCAACTCCTTTCCATCTCCAGCGCCGAAACTTGCCAATGAATGTCATCAGGGTTTTAGATATTTGTTTCTAAACTTTGTATCGTACTGTAATTTTAGTACTTAAACGGCCATATTGTATATGATTTGGTGCATTGATTGGGTCAATCAATGTATGTTATCTTGTTCTGAGAAAATAAAATGATAGCTTGAATTGACCTATGTTGGCCGTTTCAACAATTAAGATGTGAAACGGGTGTCAAACCTCCAATCCCTCTTAAGGCTTTTATATTTTGTATAAGTTTTATGAATGGACAGAAATGTGAGGTACCACACAAACAAAACAAGTCACATTATCACACAAGTACATATCGCTTGGGATAGAAAAAAATAGATTAGGCATCTTGCGAACCGTGTTTCACTGTTTTGACAGGAAGGCACAACTTTTTCTTTATTAATTGGCTAAAGTAATTAATAGGATGAACAAGTTAATGCAGTTTACTTTAACTTTACAACTACAACAAAGCACATGTATTTACTTTTGCATACATTCTCAGTATTTTTATTTTGTTAATTGGCTCCAGTAATTAATAAGGTAATAATTTCACTTCAATTTTACAATAAAGCCCACGCCATTACTTTAATTTGATTCGCATCATCATGTAAATATTTATATTTTTGTTTTCGATTAAGTAAATATTTATATATTTATACAAGGATATTCCTTTTAAATTTGGGTTTCAATATAATTTTAATCTCTTAAAAGTGTTTCTGATGCGATTTTATTTTATGCTTAACTCCTCCTTCGTGCCCGCATTATCATTTTCGTAGAGGTCGGGTGAGCTTGTTTAATTAAGAGTCAAATCAAGATAAAAAGAAACAAAGAGAAATTGAAAGTAACATTTTGTCATTTTGTGCTTTAATCCTCTAACTCCTTCCTCTTCTTATTTTTCTTATTTGGACCCTTAATTTTAATTCATTCCATTCCTCGTACTAATAAAATTGAAAGGGGGTTGGTGGCATGACTCGTGTGAGCTGACTCATGCATAGGTGGGTCTCGAATAGGTTAGGCGCCAGCACGCTTTCTGTAAGGCCAATTGGAGTCATGGAACATGGAAAAAAAATTATCAGATGCTTTTCTTGTTTCGGTTTTTATACGCTCGTATGAAGCAAGCGGCTTCCTTTCTTCTTCCTCTTCTCCTTCTTCTTCAACTTCACTATTCAAATGAAACTATCCTGAGGATCTCTGGATGCAAGATCACAGCTTTGATCTGGTGATGCCATGTTTTGACCTGTTTCCTTCATTGGGTTTTGTTCTCTGTGATCTCCCTTTCTTATCCATCCCTTTCTTATATGTCCTATACCCATTAGGTTTCAGACTTCAGCTGGTAGTTCCATGTTTTTAATATGTTTTCATTATTGGGTTGTCATTCAAGTTTATGATTGATTGCACTTCGGGCTATCCACCCCAAAAGCATCAGCTTTTTCTCTAAAATCCATGCTTTTTTGTTTCCTTTATTGGGTCAATCATTCAACTTGACAAGTGATTGTGTTTTTAGTCTCTTTCTCATCCATCCATCTGCCCATCTTCCCCATACCCATCTCATTTAAAATCTAATTAGAGTGATTGTGACAACACTTCTCATGATGAATGAACAGAATCCAAATGATTCCTGTGCTACAATTAGATGTACCAAACGATGTGATGATGATAGTGGGGGTTCCAGTTGTTACTTTGATAACGACACGCTGATTGAAATACTATCAAGGTTGCCCCAAAAAACTCTCCTCAGATTCATGTGTGTGTCCAAATCATGGCACAATTTGATCTCCAATTCACTCACTTCAAGCCCTGTTTCTGGGTTCTACTACTGCACCAACACAATTAGGCCAAAGAACAAGCAAAAGGGGTATATACATTTGACTGGCACCTGCAATACTAATTGCGGGGAGGTGATAGAATCGTGGGCTGCCTCTCTGGGAACCTCTGATGTTAATCTGACTTTAGCCCACTACTGCAATGGTTTGTTCCTTCTGTCCAATGAGAAAGATGTTCCCGCAGCTTACCATGTATGTAATCCTGCTTCCAACCAATGTGTTGCTCTTCCTGAGCCTCCTCTAGATCCCAATGTTAAAGACCCCTACATGTCCTTATCTGTATTGGCTTTTGACCCTGATCAGTCCCCTCACTACAAGGTTCTCCGCTTCTCCGGTCAGGATCCAGTATATGTGGACATCTTCTCTTCAAAGGAGCGCAGGTGGATTGATTGTAATGTGGCAATTCGCGCTTTCTCGCTGTTAGATATGTGGTTCAAAGATTTTATTTTCATGGATGGAGCTCTGCATTTCTTGCTTCGAAGGGATTCTCTATGTAGTTTTCACGTCGAGGAAGTGTGCATTCGAGCTGTGAAGCTACCAAAGGCAAGGAGGTCATTTTTTGGCGGCGAATGCATAGGGAAATCTGAAGGTCATCTTTTTTATAGTGCCTATGACAGTTCAGAAATGCATATTTGGATGCTTCAGGATCCTGAAACTCATGAGTGGGTCTTGAAGCACACCATCCGCAAAGAAGAAATAGAAAAACATCCAGTTTCCATCGTTCCCGAGCCTCGCTATTATCCATTTTCTCTGCATCCCTTGACATTTCACCCAGACTTGGAGGTTATTTTCATTCAGATTGAAGGTAAGATAATATCCTATCATTTTGGCAGCAAAAAGAATGAGGATGACAGGTTGGGGGAAATCTGCACCATAGAAATTCACCGATATGTAAATATGGCAATCCCCTACAAACGCTGCCTTTATTCTCTAGATGAGATGAGAGAAAGGGAACAAGATGGATAAAACTTTTGAGGCTGCTTTATCCCATGAAGATATACATTGCCGAAGAAAAGTGCAAAAATTGCTTTAGGGTCCATGCAACGTGATGGCCCTGCAAATTTTGGATTTTATTCATGTTTTTTGTTCGTCATCGCATCAAGTCTCTCAATAGCATTATGAATGCTAAGTGATTTCATATTTTATTTTAATTAAGAAGGTGACTTTAGCTACAAGTTCAAATGGGCGTCTAGCCATATACTGCTATAAAATCTTCGATGATTGGTTGTTTCTTATTTTTGTTGCTTATCTGCATTAAAAATAAGGTTTACCTGGTTACAAAAGGCGGAGGAGGACAATGAGATGGATGTGATTTGAAGATTTTATTTTATCTATGTAGAATAGATAGAGGGTCTCCTTTCAACATAAATCTTAAGTGATGATAATGAACCTAACCAATTCACAGCCCAAAGGTTATAGTGCGAAATCTCATCCGGTGCAGCAGTATGTAGTTTTTCTTTTCTTTTCTTTTTAACTTTTTGGTGGCAAGTAGGTTTTTTTTTTTTTTTTTCCATATCTCATTCCAATCATCTTATACATAGTTCATCAAATATTTGTCCCTTCACTCTTCTTTTGATACATTGACCATCAGTGTCTATAGCTTATCCTTCTTCAACCACTCTAGATTTATGAATATGTTAGATAAAACCTCTACTACATTACATGCAAGCTTCATAAACCATAGTTTGAACTGGGGGTCTAGGAGAGTTGTTAAACACTACCAACATTGCTTCTATTATCACAGGCAGACAAGGGTGGTATTGAGGAAAAGTCTTCGAAATGGAAATCTAAACATAGCAGAATCCCACCCTAAATAAACTTTCAGACGGTCTTGCAAGAACTGGAAGTGGGAGCTGATTTCAAAAGAAAAATTCTTCATTACACCCCTGTTCTGTTTTCATGAGGTGTGACCCGTTATAATTATCCAATCCTTTCACTCTCATCTTCCCCTATTGATAATAATTCGAGCATTGTTTTGGTATTGAACTCATTGAGTTTGGATCATTGAGCTTGATATCCCCCTTGAATTACTTGAACAGTTATGTAATGACGATAGGTATGTCTTCTATTCTGCACATGTGCTAGGATTTAGGGATGGTTCGAAAAGTATTGAGTGGCCCTGGCATAGACAATTGTAAATCAGCACTGTTTCAACATCATATCCATCAAATTTTCTTCTCAGATCCGAAGTCCCAACTCTTGCATATTTATTTTACAGGTTTTATGTGAGTTTGGAAGCCAGATTTAAGATTTGCCCGATCATCATGGTTCTTAAGTCACTATCCAGTCTGTGGAATGACCCAATGTCTAGACAAATCTGATCATGTTGCCCCTTGTAAAGAAACACATCACCAGTCATTATTATTTCTCATATCCTCATCCCTACCTGATCAAATTGATTGACTGTGTAAAACTGTGTTAACCCCACTGGTTACTTGCACCAATCACAGGTTTTCTTGCACATCTCATGTTTTGGACACCCATCTAACTTCAATTTGAAATATGAAGGAATGCTGAGGCTTTTGTAGTTGTGTTGGCATGCAACACTGCTTTGTTGAATAATCGAACTAGACAGGTTGCTGGCCTTCTTATATATAAATTTATGAAAGAGGTGCCAGTCAAATTATGATAACCCACCCATTACTGCAGATGCTCTAATGGTATATTGCAACTACGAAAAAAAAAACATGCTATCACCAATTATTATATCCTTCTAAAGCCAAGACATTCCCCTTATTCTCTACTAAAATCAAGCCACCAAAATGTCCTTCCAAAATCTCATACTCTCTATTCCCTTATGCAGATGCCTTCAATTTTTTAGAAATAATTATCTTCTAAACCTTAGAGAAAACCTATCTCATACCCTCACCATATCATACCACAATTACCTTTCTCTATTTAGTGTCTCGCTCTCTTTAAAATCTCACCACCGCTTTGACAATGTAGTCCAATCTCCTTCTATAACTTATAATTTTCTCTCTGGTGCTTCCAAGCTAAACTGGTCGGACTGCAACTGATGTCTTTCCTCATCCAATTGTGTATTAAACCAACAGTACTTGTATAACATTCAAAGCATTGTAGGATTCCAAGTTGGCACCGAGACCGGTAAAAATATTAGCCCCCACCCTCATTCGACTGGATCTGAGCTATGACTTGAGGCCCATAGACTTAAGCAGCCCGGCCTAGTATTTTGGTTGAATAGTCAATCTTTCCTACGGGCCTAGTTACGAGAAAGCCCATCGCGATATATTTAGAACAGACAGGCACATTTATTTTGCAAATTAGTTGAATAAAGCCATGCAGAAATAAGTAATGGACCAGAGTCCAAATATTTGACATTAGTATGATCCTCTATATGAACTAACCAACCCATCAGATTGTCCTTGAATTGATGATTGCACATTGGATCAAAGTAATTTCACTTGAACCATTCACTCAGACGGTTCAACCCTGACCTGGCCGTCACCGAATATTAGACCCAAAAACCATACAGGTTCACCTAAAACAAGCACATCCAACCAAACAGGTTGTCCTCGTACTGATGATTGTACATCAGATCAAAGCAATTCGACCTGAATCATTCACTCGTACGATTCGACCATGACCTGACTGTTACCAATAATGTCTTCTCCCATCTACCAGAGGCATGTTCTATGAATTTTTAATTTTTGCTCAACCCTGAGTTCATAGCTAGTATCAATTTGAAGAAGTTTCTTTGGCCAACAGTCAGCCTAATACAACTATTGAACCCTCTTTCGACCCAGGGGACATGAATCTAGGATACTCTACCCTTTTCCTTTTTTCTTTTTTTTTGGGCAAGTTAAGATTTGTATATTTATAGACAAATAAACAACAATACAGTAAAAGAAAGGCAATTTTACATGGTTGTTAGGGGACTAAGAAAACTAGAGAAGCAAACAAAAGGAGCAAAACTCAAAACAGAACTACAGACGGGAGAATCCAATTAAGGGAGATGGACCGTGAAACAGTGTTACAGCTGCTCTCCACTAGAAGGATGAATCTAAGGATGCTTGGTAAGACCTTGGGGATCTGTTTGAATCTCTGTAAGCGCAGGTAAAAGAGTTCAGGTGTACAGTGACTTCTGTGTTTGGATAAACTGAGCTACACATACAAGTCCCAGTTGTCTTATTCTTTGCCATAACCAATTCCGGTTAAATTCATTTACAGGTAGCTCGAGTTGCTTGCTGGGCAAAAGAGTTACAGAATCCCAACAGGGTTGACAAATGACAATCATGTACTTACTCTTAGCACAAAGTCATGATCATTGCATATCAGCAACTGGAGAGTAGATACAAGGAGAGAGAAAAATCTCAAATAAAGGAAAAAAAAAAAAACCCTGAGACTGACTGACATATGAAGCCTGACTTTGACAAAGAAAGATCATGATATTTTTCACTTCACATTATATCTGATCGGCTAATCTGCTTGGCAATATTCTACCAAATGATACAGTTAAATGTATACAATACATTCTAATTCTACCCTTTGGTATCAGCATGTCTACTTACGAAAAGCTTGCCGATGTCTTCTGTCACGACATTGCTCCTGCCATATACAAAATTGATATCATCAGAACATGCACTTTTCCACCAAATGAACAGTATTATGGATACTTGCAATTAGTAAGTGCTAAACAGCTCATTTTGTTCTAAAAGGATTTATTTAAAAAATTGCCCTGTATATACAGCTTCACCAGAACTCAGGACAAAAGGGGTATCTTACATTTGGCTGTCAAAGGAACAGAACCGAAAAATTACTTAAGCTCCAATCCTCTCACAATAAAACTTTAAGGGCCTGAGACCAAGTGCAGACTTCTTTCTATACCATTCAAATAATTACTTAAAAATTATATTAAATACAATATAAGAAATTATATTACATACACTTCTATAGATACATGCAATATACATAGGCAAATCTTCCTGTGAGAACTCTCGTGGGGCCTTACCGTGAGAACTTCCAGTTGGTCAACCATTTGATCAATCTGAAGAGCACCCCCTACCCACCCACAAAAATACAACCAAAAATCCCAAAAAAATAGTCACCAAATGGCCTGGACCATTGGAACAAGGGTCAATTTTTTTAATATAAAGCTATTAAACTTGTGGCCCACAGGCTAAAGGATTAGGGGGATCAGATTGATCCTAAATATGATATCTGGGGCTTACCCATATGGATCTTTCCATTCCCTCTGATCCTGTGATCCGTGTCACCCCAGGTGGCCCCCGTCCAACTACCTCTCACAGTACCTTGAGAGATGTTTCACAGGAGCAAAGCCCATAGACATATTAGTATAACTACATATGTTTTTTTACATATTATATTAAAATCTTTATACTACCAGTCCAATGGGCTTCAATCCCAAAGCTTAAATCCAACCCGATAAAAAATGGGGACCCCTGAACCTGGTTCTGAGCCTCACAAATTGGGCCTGCTCCACAGCCCAAATATCAGACTTGGAATTGGGATTCGGGCTGGACCTAACAACCACTGATTACCTTAATTACAGGAAAAGCAGACCCAGAAAAAGAGACCACTAAACAGACATCAAAACTGAGTTGGATACTGCACTTGCTGCAATAGTAAATACCCAAAGAAAGGGAGCGCACACCTCCCTCCACAATGTGATGTTTGGCCACCCTTCACTAAAAATAGAAGTACACACTAAATGAATACGCAATTTATTAACAGGGACTGGCTCTGTGCATTACCAATTCGGTTCAGTTCTGGATCCTAAGCGGGATAAGTCAAGACAACCAGGGGTTGCACAGTTCGCTGGCAACCCTACATGTCACCCTGCTGTCAGGGATGGACCCCTGGGTATGCCACTCTTCCCACGTTTGTGGGCTTCACTTCCCACCAGTGTGAGCTTCTCTTCCCACTTTGTAAACTACCTCTTCCCACTTGTGTGGGCTCTCCTTTCCACAGTGTAGGCTTCCTCTTTCCACTTGTATGGGGGCTTTCTTGAGTCCCAGCCCCATAAGCTGGGGTCCCCCCACCTCCAACAAAAAACAATATTCACAAATTTATGATCATCAAATAATCTCCACTTCGACGAAAAATGATAATCCATTCATCGCACAAACAAATCAAGTCCTAGGGAAGAGACCCATTTAAATCAATACCATGATTCCATGAATACTTTTGTTCAAACCAATTTTACCATGAATTCCTAAAAATCCAATATATGGAAACAAATGGGCCCTAAATGAATCATGACTGACCTTCCTCTAAGTTGAGGTGGGACTAGCAGGCCACCCACAGTATCTGGGACTGGCACCTTTCTTGAATATGGCAAGTTCCCTTTTGGAAGTTTACTACGGGGAGGAAGCATTGACCCATTTGATTCTCTCTTGCGTGATGCACTCTCTGCCATGGCGGCTGCAACCCTAGAGGAGTGGTCATCACTGCTCATTTGATGAGATGAAAAAGTAGGAGAATTAAGAAGCATTGAAGCATCTGGAAGTTTCTCAACAGATGGATCAGATGAATGTGACGAAGTATTTGACTGTTGAAATGATGAGGATATTACACTCCTGGAAACAAATGAGTAAAACTTGAGTAAGAAACTTCACACTCCCAAGAAACAACTTGACAGAAAAGAAAACATTGTCAACAAAAAGAAAGTAGAGGCATTAATTGCCAATATTTTCAAAAATTGGAAAAGGGAATTATAAGACAAATTGACTTCCACACAACAGCAATATTACTACAATGACGAGAAATAAAATAATGATAATGATAATGAGAAATGATTGTACACTGATGTCCGCAAAGAAATTTCCATATGAACGACCCCATTTAACTTATGCGGGCCCGTTTTGGATTCATCCAAGAAATTTACATCACCTGCACCAAGTGAATAGGTAGCAGCCCAGATTGCATGACAGCGAATAAATGTACACAGTTGGATTGATCAACTTGCACAAAAAAGGAATTAAACTCAATATCTAATTTTCCTTTTTAAGCATTGAAGAATCCAACAGAGAGTTACTACGATTTAAGTGAAGCTTAGAATGAAGCGTATTCATTGGGAAGCATGTTGACGTAGATGGCTTGGATTAATCAAAAGCAAGCTCCAGGCAATATCGATGGAAGTAGTCTGCAAGAAAACTCCCATACAGACATTTGAGCATGATCAGTTTTTCTTTTCTGATAACATTTGAGCATGATCAGTATCTAAAAATAATAGTAACGTCTACCTCTTTTCCTCTAATTTTCATCAAATGAATCGAATTTTAAGAATTTGTCAAATGACCCTAGCCGCCGCCCCCCCCCCCCCCCCCCTTCTCCACACCCCCACCCGAAGGAAATTAAAAATAAAAATAAAAAAAAACAACCACTTCCCAAGTCCCTATCTAACAGACCGAGGGATAGATCCCTGGTTGAATGTGGATAGGGAGATGCCTTCCAGCTGAACAAATGTTCTCACTTATGGATTACAAACAATTAAAATAAATAGTAGGAAATAGTAAATACGCAAAAATACCATGTTTGATTCTCCAAAAAATATGTAAAAGCATCACAGTTATATCAACCCTCTGGAGAAAGGGTAATCACTTCCAGCAAACTAGAACACACCATCACTGTCCAAAAGGTAAAAGATATCTACTACATTAATACATAAAAGGGAATGATGAAAAGGAATTAAAGGGGGGAAAAGGAGTATTTTCACATATGAGAGAACAAAGCA
Organism: Persea americana; assembly: GCA_029852735.1. Lineage (NCBI taxonomy): Eukaryota > Viridiplantae > Streptophyta > Magnoliopsida > Laurales > Lauraceae > Persea > Persea americana. The sequence continues at coordinate 93,865,789 of CM056810.1, forward strand.
TGGAAAATACTTCGATTAAAGGTTAATCAGACGTGGAATGTGATGAAAATGTAGTGTTGCTTAATGGCTCATAAACAGCCACCATCACAAAACATAAGACTGACGGTAATTTGTAACCGATGCAAATAGTAAACCAACCATGCTTATCCTAACAGTTCTTTGGCATTGGAAAGCCATATGCAGGAAACAATAGAATGAAAAACAGACTAATTACAGGTGTTTAGAAGGGAAGGGCAAATCTGAACAATAACCACCTCGAGTAACTAAATAGTTTCAAAGATGAAGAGCTTTGTGAGAAACTTTTTCAAGACCGGAAGTGAATTTATATTTATCTTCTCTGCAGGACCAAAAAGCATGAAAGGGAGCATCTTTTCCATGTCATTGAGGAAGGTAATACAGAATCTTGGATGAGGGAGTCATAAGATATGAAGCATTTATGTTCCTGATTTTTCAGTAGTGGGCAAAGCGTTGAGTTGATTTTTACGATTGCTTTGTTACATAGAAGTTTTCTGGATGTCAGAATATCAGTACGAAATAACATTCAAATGGATAAGATTTCTAGCTCGGTTCTCCAAAGGTAAGTGTTGAAACAGTACAGTTCAGTCAAAGTTGATCATCTGGGGAAGTGATCACCACCGTAATGTCATTTATGAAAGGTTAAAATAAAAAATAAAAAAAAGAATCTCGCAACTATAAACACGAAAGAAAAGATGACTAGAAGAAATAAAAAGAGAATAATTCCAGGTCTGACTGATTGAAGCACCGAAAAGACTTAGGCTCTAGGTTAATTAGGAGTGGAATTTGGTGAATAGCATCGCCTAACATGCAGCAACCCTAACAAAATGTAAGATTGCTGCAACTCAGTAATCCATGCGATCCGTAAACCAACCATGCTTTATCCTAACAGTTCATTCATTTTCAAAAAACACAAGTAGCAGAAAACAAATTTCAAAGCAAAAGACTACGATTTCAGTGATTTAGAAGGAAGAAAAGGCAAGTGAGCAAAAGCGTGGCCACGCTTGAGAGATACCAATGGTTCACAAAGATGAAGGGGTTTGCAAGAAACCATTTGAACACCTGTGAAAGTTTTGAAGGGAGCATTTTTTTTTCCATATCATTTAGCAAAGGTATACTCTTGAATGAGAAAGTTGTGGGTCGTGAAGCATATATGTTCACAATTTTTTGTAATGGGCAACACATTGAGTAGCAATTTGTGGCGCGTTGTTACATGGAGCAAATTTTCTGAACCAAAACTCTGTACATTGCAATTCTTAATATATAGAAATATCAAAGACCTGGCTTTTAATCTCCAAATATGGAGATTGATAAACACACAGGAAATCAATGTCTATCATAAGGGGAAAGATTTCTCCAAAGTTCCTTTGAATATGTGAAAATATAAAAGAAAAGGGATGCACTACATCAGCAACAGCCAACAGTGGGTAAAAGAAGCCAAAACATCAATCACTACTGTGAATGCAGAAAATAGAAATTAGCGGGAATGGATTCCAGACTAGATTTTCGGAAGAGAAGTGCTGAAAAGCCACACTTTCATCAGAGTGCTCATCTGAGGAAAGCATAATCACTTCCATAATGCATAAATATACCATCCTATATTCCTATGTACAAAAGTTAAAAAGAAATCTAATAAACAAATACACAAAAGAATAAAGAAATAAAAAATGGAATATTTCCAGATCTGAGTAATCGAAGCACAGAAAAGACTTCAACTTAGGTTAATCAGATGTGGAATATGGCGAATGTAGCGTCGCCTCATACACAGCAACCATCACAATACACAAGACTGCTGGTAATCAGTAATGGACGCAATCTGTAAACCAACCATGCTACATAAAAAAAATATCCAAAACATCAATCACAAATGTCGATATGGAGGAAAGAGCAATTAGATGGATCAGATTCCTAGCTTTATTCTCTGAAGAGAAAATGTTGAAAACAATGAAAAGGCACACTTTAATCAGAGTTGATCGTCTAGGGAAAGCATCATCACTGTCACCAAGCTTAAATATAGCATCATCACTTTCACCATGCTTAAATATACCATCCCACGTACAAAATTTAAAAGAAGTCTCATGAAGAAATACACAAAAGGACAGAGAGCTAGAAGAATAAAAAAAATAGAATATTTCCAGGAGAGATCAGAGCACCAGGCTTAGACTTAGGTTAATCAGAAGTGGAACGTGGTAAATATAGTGCCACCTCATACGCAACAACCATCACATAACATAAGACTGTCAATGATCAGTAATTGATGCGATCAGTAAACCAATCATGCTAATCCCAACAGTTCTTTGGCTTCAGAAAACACAAGTAAAAGGAAACAAATTTCAAAGGAAAGATACGGTACAAATGATAGCTTAAAAGATATAAATGATTTCCAAAAATAAGGACGTTTGCAAGAAGAGTAAGTGCTAGGCAGACAATGGTGTTTGAAACAAAGCACTCTCATTCATCCATATTTCTTCTTTTAGAGAAGACACTGTGAGAGAGTTTTTTTTTAAATCCAAAATCGAAAATACTCATTTTCTTTCATTTTATTTCCAAAACTACCCTTCTCTTCTTACTCTCCTCTTTACAAACCCAAGTAAGAGAATTAAACACTACAATGGGCCCTACCTATTGAAACTTTGAACTTTTTAAATGCACATCCTTGATCCTCCTATCATTCAACTCTACCAATTAGAAAATGTCTTTTTCTTGTGCTTTCTGCAATTCACTAATTAGGTTGAAGCACTGTCCTGGCCCCAAACCCAACCTGTCAAGCATGATTTTCTAAGCACAATAAAAACATTCAGATATACTTCTAAGCTAATGCTTGGTTTTTACAGTCAAGCCTGATTTTCATTCAGATTACATAGGCCAAATGAAAATTGGTCAATATACTAGACATAAATCTGATCTTCTGAATAGTCCCGCTTATTTATAATTAACGAAAGATTATTCAATAGATACGATTTCCTAATTTGCTAATGCTAATGAGTGCTCTGATTTTATTTTATTTTTTGAACCGTGAGTGCTCAAACTGTTATCTGCATATAAAAGTATATAATTATCAATCTATATGTATTTCATAATTGCATTAGCTTAGAAGAATAATCAGTCATCAATTATAAATAAGTAAGATCTCGAAAGTCGAGAAAATCATATTCACATCCAATATTTTGACACAATTTAATTTGAGTTATGTGATTTGAGCAAAAAACATTTTGCATTTGAATAAAAATCAAGCTTGAGAAAAGTAAATTTTGTTCAATTAGAATCACTTTAATAAGAGTTGTGTGATTTGAATAAAAATCAAGTTTGCATTTGAATATAATTAGGCATAGATTGAGTAAAAATCGGATGTGAATATGATGAGGTTAGCTTGACTGTGCAAGCTGAACCGCATCCCATCATAAGATGAAAATTTTATATTTTTCAATTGAAAAATGTAAAAATAATTTTTAGGAAAAAGAAAAGAGAAACATTTTATACTTCATTCAGCAAAGGCTTTTAAGCACTTCACAATTTGGTATTCACGATTTCAACGTTTTGGATTGAAATAGAACATACCCAATTACATGATTGAGAAAGTGGGCCTTGATGCATAAAATACATGAGTCTTTTTTTATATTTTATTCATCTTTTTATATAAGATTAAGCTAAATGTTATGGTGGTCACAACTCATGCAGCATTAAAATTTGGCCACAAACCATAAAAGAGGAGCATGTGCATTTGAGTGGTTCCAAATTTCAATAACCAAGTCCCATCTAACAGTTTCGCTTATTTTATAAAGGTTTGTCCAAGACTTGAGTAAGAAGTAAAGGACATTCTTGGAAATAAAGTGAAAATAAATGGGCACAGATTCCCAAAAAAATCTCAGGCCAAAGTCGCTTGTAAAAGAAGGAACCAAGATTGCGAGGGTCTCTCGTTCCTTCATTTAAGAATGAGCTTTGTCTCGCTAGCATTTTAATTGTGAGAAACCATTTGAAGACCTAGGAAATGATTATTTATGCACCTTTTTCTGTAAGACAAGAAGGTTTTAAGGGAGAGCATTTTTTCCATATCATTTAGGAAGAAAATACACATTCTTGAATAAGAAATTGAGTTGCAGTTCATGGTGCATTGTTACATGAAGCAATTTTTTTTAATAAAGCTCTATACATTAGATGCTTAATATATGGAAAGATAAAAAAAAGTGGCTTCTAATCCACAAAATGTAGATTGATAAACACACAGAGGAGATTAATGTCGAGCTTTCTCCTCATTTCCATCAAATCAGGAAAAAATATAAAAGAAAAGGGATGCCTCCGCCAGAAACATTACGTAGAAGAAGCCAAAACATCAATCCTGACTTTCACTACAGGGAAAGAGCAATTAGATGGATCAGATTCCAAGCTTCAGTCTCCGAAGAGAAGTTTTGAAAAAGCACACTTTAATCAGAGTAGATCAGCTGGATTCTGGGGAAAGCATCATCACTTCAATCATGTTTAAATATACCAACCTCTGAACAAAAGTTCAAAGAAATTCCATGAATTAAATACACAAAGAAATATGACTATAAGAAATAAAAATGGAATATTTCCAGATCTGAGTGATCGAAGCACCAAAAAGACTTCGACATAGGTTAATCAGAAGTGGAATGTGGTGAATGTAGCGTCGCCTCATACGCAACAACCATGATGAATAATAAGACTGTCGGTAATCAGTAATCGACGCGATCAGTAAGCCAAGCATGCTTATCCCAACAGTTCTTTGGCTTTAGAAAACACAAGTAGAAGAAAATTTTTAAAAAAAGGACAACTATGATTCCAATGATTTAAAAGGGGAGAAGGGCAACCCCAGCAAAATCCTCACTTGAAAGATACAAATGGTTTCCAAAGGTGAAGGGGTTTGAGAGAAACCATTTGAAGACCTAGGAATTGACTATTTACTCGCCTTTTTCAATAGGACAAGAAGGTTTGAAAAGGAGCACTTTTTCCATATTATTGAGGGAGGGCATATGGAATCTTGAATGAGAAAGTTGTGGGACGTGAAGCATAGACGTTCACAATCTTTCAGTGGGTGAGGCATTGAGCTGCAATTTACTGTGATTTGTTACATGAAGCACATTCTGAATACAAAAAACATATTTGATTTTTTTTATAACAATAAAATTTTATTTCAATGCAAAGGGAAAATACAAAGACAAAAGGACAACTACATAAGAGATAAACAATAAAAAACAACGTTAGATATCAAAAAAGATAGTTTCTCGAGTGAGTCCTTCCTTTGCACAACCATCAGCTATCACATTGGCCGCACTAAGAATGTGATGAAATGAAGCATGAAGGTGAAGCACATTCTGAACCCAAAACATTATAGATTAAAACGCTTAAAATATGGAAAGAGCAAAGATCTGGCTTTTAATCTCCAAAAATGAAGATTGATAAACATCCAAATGAAATCAATGTCAATCATAAAAGGAAAGCTTTCCCCTCATTTGCTTCCAATGTGCGGAAATATAAAAGAAATGGGATGCCTCTAACACACTACATCAGCAAAATTAGGTAAAAGAAGCCAAAACATCAATCTGATACAGGGGAACTAGCAATTAGATGGATCAGATTCATGGCATGATTAGAAGTGTTGGAAAGGCACACTTTTATAAGAATCAATCACATGGGGAAAGGATAATCACTCCCATAACAATATAGCATACCATCCTATGTACCAAAGGTAAATGATATCTCATGAACAAATACAAGAAAGGAAATATGACTGGAAGAAATCATCTGAACGATTGAAGCACTGAGAAATGTTTCCAGATATGAATGATTGAAGCAACAGAAAATACTTCGACTATAGGTTCATCGGAGCCGGAATGTGGTGAATGTAGCGTCACCTCATACACAGCAACCATCGAAAACATAAGACTGCTGGTAATCAGTAATCAACGCAATCCGTAATCTAACCGTGCTTATCCTAACAGTTTTGTTTTGCTTTGGAAAGCAAAGAGAGGACAAAAATCAATCAAATGAAAAATGGAATCTTTCCAGATCTGAATGATTGAAGCACCAAAAAAATGCTTCAACTTTAGGTTCATCAGAGCTGGAATGCGGTGAATGTAGCGTCACCTCATACACAGCAACCATCAGAAAACATAAGACTGCTGGTAATCAGTAATCGACGCAGTCCGTAAACTAACCGTGCTTATCCTAACAGTTTTCTTTCTTTCTTTTTGGCTTTGGAAAGCAAAGAGAGCACAAAAATCAATCAAATGAAAATGCAATTTTTCCAGATCTGAATGATTGAAGCACCAAAAAAAGACTCCAACTTTAGGTTCATCAGAGCTGGAAAGCAGCGAATGTAGCGTCGTCTCATACGCAGCAACCATCACAAAACATAAGAGTGCCCGTAATCAGTAATCGACGCAATTAGGTTTAGAAAACATAGAGCAGCAGAGAACAAAATTGAAAGGATGACTGCGATTTCAGTTATTTAGAAGAGGGAAGAACAGCAACCCCACCAAAATCCAAGCTTTGAGAGATACAAATGGTTTTCAAGGATGAAGGGTCTTGAGAAAAACCATTTGAAGACCAAAGAATTGATTTTTTTTCATCTTCATATGTTGTAAGACCCATTTTCACAGATTCAACCCTAGGTTTCTTGTTAATGAATCATAATCTGCAAGAAGAGAAAGAGAAAGAGAGAGAGATTACTGATGATTTTGGGAGTCTTGTGGTGGTGGAAGAAGCGACTCCGATTGCTTTGGAACCTTGTTTTCTTCTTCCTCTTTTACTTGTTTTGCTTCTTCTTCTTCGTCAGAGGAAGAGGCGTAATCCACCAGCGACATTTTTAACTTTCTCTTCTTCTCCTTTTATGCTAGAGTGAGATGAGAGGATGCTAGGGTTTTTTTTTCTTTTTTTTGTAGAAGGTGAACGAGCCGACGGTTCACAAACGGGTCATTGCCTCATTGGATACCCGAATAGTCGAACGACCCGAATAGATATCTAGATGTATGTTGTATTGTGTATGTATACTTACTTACATATAAGTGGATTACATCCTTATCCAATGCTAATAGATTGGCTAAAGTTGATGGTATCCAGTTTTAATTTGTTATTTTCTGATTGGAGGAATGGTAAACTATCATACTTCTAAACCATCTTAATCTTAAGTCCAGGAGTCATCCCATGGTTCTCCACTTGAATGCTCCATGCTTCAACTTCCATGGTCTACTATGCAATGTCTGCCCACTGCAAGTGCCTTACTAGCACAGGGGAGTTGATCTCTAATACTAACGGTGAGAGTGAGATGAAACACCCTTCCTTAACTTTAGATCTTGATGATATCAAATTTTGCTCAGTCTGGGACCACAAAACTTATGAAGTGTTAAATTGGAAAAGTACTAATTCACGGAAGAGGACACGACGGGGTGGACCCAAGTGTTAGCATCTGTCTGCGTGATTCGAGAAACCCCTTAGAGACGCTCTTGAAAGATTCAATTTTATTATTTAACTTATTCACTTAACCATATAATGTACCACCCAAACAAAAATCCTAGGTCCGCTATTGGGCCAGTTGGATCCCACGAACAAAATTGTTGCATGTTTGCTGCCCATCCTCATCCTTTATAACCTCCAGTATTTGTACATAGTTCAATCCAAAATCGAACCAAAGCCAAATGAAGCCCAACCCCAGCCTTACCCGAATTGCAAATTTCCCCCAGCTATTGCATTGGGTTGAGTTGGATTGACAGGGTCAGGTTGGGTATGGTACCCAAATTCCCCTGATCTATATGATGGAAGTGATCAGCTTAGAGGGATATCTCAAGTTGCAGAAAATTTGCCACCAGGAAAACCCAAGTTTCATCCCCTCATTTGGCTGCCATAACCTACTAAAAAAAAAAACCTACAGTAACCAACACATTCATTGGTAGAAACTCTATTATGAGAGTGGATAGCCAGGATAAGCCCACAAGATTTTCCATTCATTGAGCTTCCATAGTGGGGTCCATCATAAACAACAGTTTGGCAACCTGCATTATGCCCAGTTTGTACCAAGTGTGCATCATAGAGCAAGAGGAGGGAATACATGAACAATGTTCCCAGGACTCTGTTAAAAATTTATGCAGGTAGGAGCTGGATTTCTGACACCCAAACCAAAGACATCACAAGGCCGTAAAACATATATGGCTGATTGGCATAAATGATTCAGATGGAGAATTGTTACCTTCGACCCTTATGAGTTATTATCTTGGATAAACATCCATGTTCAACAAAAAGATGCCATAGAATAAATGGCTTATATCCTTCAATCAGGTAGACTTGCGTGCATGAGCCATATAGGTTGGAAGTTGGAATCCATCATGTGAAGATTTTACAACCAAATCATTGGGGCCCAGTTGTATAAATTGTCTACATTCGCTCTAAGGCAAATCACACCGCGGAATCCAACTAGAGAAAACTCCATCACTGGATACAGACCAAACCATTAACCAATCCTGAAGCAGTTAAACTGCTGAGAACAGTACACGTCAGCGGTGGAATTGATTTGGACCATATCAGCCACTCCTGATTGAACCAGATAATAAATAAATTTAGTCAATGTAGGGAGCTTATGGTGCAGCTGCAGGTGTATTTGTACAGCCCAAGAAATCCTTGTTTTTTATCCCAAGAGAGGAGGGATGCTTAATCAGTATGTCTGCACGAAGCATATTCAAAACTCACACAGAAGTTGCAATGATTGGACGATCTTAGCCCTTGATAGTTGATACTAACTTGCAAATGAGCATGTGTAAATGAAAACTGGTTAATAATAACTAGCATTCACGCAACTGCATGGGTTAAAATCTCATGCCAATTGAATAGTCTAAATTATTTGCAGCATAGTTCTTTCTCACAACATAATAAATCACCAAGCCAAATACCAAAATGCACAAATTATTTGTAGCATAATTCTTTCTCACAACATAATAAATCATCAACCCAAATACGAAAATGCACAACACAATAAGGCATCAGCTACACTTGTGAATGTATTCACAGACTTTTGGTTACACTTTATACCAAGCAACTTTTTTGCAGCATATAGTGTTTTATGCCATGATGCTTGGACTTTTTTGCTTACATACAATTTCCGTAACATAAATTAAACACATGACAATGTCAGGTTTTTCTATTCTAATCTAAAACTATAAACATTGAGGGTTTTGGCCATGTATCAATCCATTATATAACAAATACATGTATGTGTGTATATATCCACACGTGGAGAAACAAAAAGAAAAGGAATAGTTGAACCACACTGGGTCCTTGAGGAAACTCAGCCTCAATTTAGCAAGATTATGCCTAGAATTACAACTCAACTCCAAGTCAGACCACATCTTACTTGCCAACATAGCAAGCTTCTTTAAGAATACATGCCTAAAAATTAATCATTCTTTGCCAATGGATAAGCCACTTAAATTTTCCACCTCATTCAAATCTCCTACAGCTTTTAATAAAATGGCAAGATGATTCTTTATAACATTCAAATCAAAATGGCAGGATGAATCTTTATAACATTCAAATCCACTCCAGCTCTTACTATAATGGTAGGAGGGACATATGTAGCAACCGCAGAATCTAGACACAAATTTTCAGATACAAAAAAAAAAAAAAAAAAGGATGAACATTCACATATTTGATTTGGGGGACATAGCTTCAAAAGAGAGTTAAGATTTCAGATATTTGCTAGGGTCCACGAAATAGTCACAACTTCTATCTACATTTCAAAAATCCTGATAACATATGATTTTTTTGGGCTATGATCAGCAAAGACAACATCCCAAGCAACATGGAGCCGATTAGAAACCCAACAGGTTGATGGGAGAAAAGCAGGGGCGATCCTTCAACAGGGCACCATCTTCCTTTGCTTCAGTAGGATACCATGTCAAGGAAGAATTTGTAGTTCCAGCTCGGAAGACTATGAAAGCCAATAGAGGTGGTGATTTGGGTAGCAATGTTTTTGAGAGCCGCAAAATATCTCTTATGTTCAAGAGAGACACCCCGGGGTGGGGGCAAATTGGACCAAAATCTAACTAACCAAAGACCAAGAATATTTCCCATATGGATCCAATTTAGATGGGACTGGTTGAGTCACAGTCTGGAGCCCAACGTTCCACTTTCAGTGATAGACCATTGAATCTATAGCTCTCATCATAATCACAAGATGGGCCCTTGCAAGTGCCACATGGAGTGGTCAGTGCTCAATACAATGTTACTCTGGAACCCAACTATTTTATTTTCGCATTACATGTGGAAAGCATTTGTAGGATTGAGTAATGAGTACAACAGAACCCTAGAGCCATGTTTATATGCAGCCATCTAGATGCATCCAATCACAGGATTGGGGGAGTGTTATTTATGGATTATGGAATGACAAAAAAAAAAAAAAAAAAAATCTAACTAGATCATCCTAACCCTTGATTTGAGCGACTCCAAATACTGTTACTCTGATGATAGATGATGTGATCAGCATAAGATTGATATGGGTGTATGTGTGTAAAAGAGGCCTGAACTGATCAGCCACACCAATGTCTCGTTGATTCTAGATGCTACAAAAATAGTTAAGGAAGTCTTCGTTACGCCTAGACTTGATTTTTCAAACTGTGAACTCTTGTGCTTCAGTGATAAAAAAAACTCGAAAAAAAAAAAAAAAAAAACTCTGATGCTACAACAATGTGGCACTGGCAAATGAATAAGATACTAGTATTTATTTTAGAAATCATAACAAACAAGAGAGAGAGAGAGAGAGAGAGAGAGAGACCCATCAGCCTGTATACTTTGCAGTATGCACTCTGCTGTTAATTGCTGTACCTTCGGATAGACCGATCCCATTATTATAGAAGCAACAAGTTACAGGGGATATGCAGATTAAAATATGGTTTAAGATGATAGTAAACAATGCAGTAGAGGTACAATTTGCATCTACATCTTCTACATGTGCATAAATTTTAGAATCCTTGAAAGAGCATCTATAAATTTAATCTCCAAACACTGACAATTAATGCATCAAAAGAATAGGTAAGGACCAAATATTTGACGGAGAACAATGAATAAGATCTTCAGAATAAAATACGAACAAATCTACACACCTCTATGCCATGTGAAATTCACACTCTCATGCTTTGGCTTTAAACAGGTTATATTCAATGCCATCACTCAAGATTCATGTTGGCTGGCCTCTTTGTACATCAACAAAATCTTCAAAACATTGTTCTCACTCTCCCATTCTGTTTCCTCTTTCTATAATAAGCAAAGCCTTTCTTTTTTTGAATGGTCACAAGAAGCAAAACTTAATTAAGAAACAAACTTTTTTTTATCAGTAATCAAGAAAAAAACCAATCATCAAAACATTTTTTTATAGGAGTACATGGCTAGATGCCCATTTGAAACAAGATAATCATGGTTAAAGTCACCTTCTTAACTAAAACATGAAATCACTTAGCATTAATAATCATGTTGACAGACACTAAATGCAGAACTAAAGATATAACAGAACAAAAACATGAATAGAAAACAAAATTTTCAGGGACATCAAAATACAAAACCATATTCCATTGCCAGGAACTTCAGCAAACAGAAGTTATACTTCTGGAATAAGCAGCAACATCTCAAGCACCAGCCAGCAAACGCATAACAATCTGACGATGCGCTCAACATCTATCATTCTGCCACCTTCCCACACACTCTATTTCTTCTTTATCTTCTTTTCTTTCCCTTCAGCGACTTCAGCTTTACGTCTCTTCTTCATCTTACTATCCACTACATCAGCACCTGATGAACCATGCTCAAGTCCCACAGATCCATCCTCTACCAATTTTGCAGTTTTCTTTGACAGCATACTTTCTAATACCTTCTTCTTTGCCATCTTTTTCCCCATTTCCTTTGCCTTGCTGTCACTATCATCCACAATAGGTGCTGATTTCTTTGGCGACTTAACTGTCACTACCTTCTTTTTTGCCATCTTCACCTTATCTGTTGTTTTAACACCAACCAACTCATCTGTTTCATTTGCCTCGCCCTCGCCCTCACCACCGCCACCATCCATCTTCCTGGTCTTCTTGTTCTTCTTCTTCTTGTTTTCTTTGACTTCTACAACGCCAAATTCCTCATTTGGGTTTGCCTCACCTTCACTGTCATCCTCAGCCATATTTGCCATCAGCTCCTCAGCATGACTATCCATATACCGAACCTCGTGAATTCTCCCCTTCTTCACCACTTTCTTCTTCTTTTTCTCTTTCTCCTCCTCCTCTTCTCCCACCCCATGTTCCAACCCCACCTTCTTCACCCCATCCTCCTTTCTAAACACATCAATCTTCAACCCCATCTCCGGCACCGCCTGATAAATAGGCAGCGCGACCGACTCCAGCGCCTTCAAATGCAGCGACCTCACATTCCCCCACTTCTTCGGCACAATCTCGACCGCCCCATTAACCGCGGCAACCACATTCTCAACAATCTCATCCCTCTCCTGGGACACTAACCCCACCTTCATAATACAACAAGTACCAGTCCTAAGATAAAGCAGAGACGACGAGCACGCATTCTCAATCTGCTCCTTCCAGTTCTTATGAGTCAAATCAATGGGTATGGGAAGTCTCTTCTTCTTATAAAATTGCTTCCCAAGAAGCTTAGGGAGAAGGGGAATTACCCGTTTATCGGCGAAGAAGAGGTCATAGGAGCCGCAGAGCTTGCGCTTGGCTTCAAAGGGGCGATAATCGGATCGGAGCTTGGAGAGCTTGAGGACTTTGGAGACTGGAATGGATTCACTTTTGATCTTCTTCTTGGCGGCGTCTGATGTGAGAGAGGAATTGGGGCGATCGTCGAAGATGAGGCAGATTTCGAGGGAGTGAGATTGGAAGATTGGGTGGGGAAGGGGGATCTTGTAAGGGTTGGTTCGAGCTTTTGTGGGGATTTTTTTTAGGGTGAGGACGAGATAGATGAGCTCGTCGTGGTCGAGGAGCTGGGCTTTCTGGTTCTTGGCTTTGAATTTCACCCATTTGAGGAGGGCGTTTGCCGCTTTTGCGACGGTTTCGGGGTTGACTTTGGAGAGAGAAGGAGATGGAGAGAGAGGGTTTGTAGCCGCCATGGATGAAGAGGGTTCAAGGTCTGCTAAAACCCTAATACGAGTTGAAATGGTCGTTGGTGTCAAGTTTTATCGATGCTCTAAAACCCTACTGCTGCACGAGAGTGAGTGTCGTCGTTTCGGATTCCACTTGTGTTCTAAAACCCTAGCAATTGGAGCCCACTCATGGTCCATGGACAACACTCAGTTCGACCCAAATTTAAGAAGGGCCAACACCATTTTGGCATTTTGACTGCCTTGACCTGAATCACATGTGCATCATTTACCTGCATGTGTAGATGCCATACAAACCCTTTTTTAAGGGGGGTCCCACTAGGGAAATGTTCTCACTCAATCTCATCGCATTGAACGTTGATGCGGTCCAATTTATAGGGCCCACTTAGATGTCTACCTATCCATCCACATGGGGTATATGGAAAGATGTACTTATGTATAAAAGTCAATAAAAAAAATCAACTCCACCGTAATATCTTAGCATTTGATTTAATAGGTCTTCATATTCAGTGGTCTTTTAACTATAGATCTTTTTTCATAATCAATCCAAAGATGGATAAAAGTTCGACGAGGGTGAAATTAAGTCTGGTGCCAAATCACGAGAGATGAGATTGTAAAAGGGCTTACACTGATCAAAGGTGGGCCCAAGTGGACCCCATATTCCGGGACTGCATATGGTGTTGCCCATGCAAGAACATTACTTAGTTACACCATAAGTCTATCTTTTTGGTGACCCTAGCGTACTCCCACCCTATCACATTTTATTCATAAAAATAAATAATAAAAAATGAAAAACCCCGAGGGGTAGCATAGTTGGCACAGGACTATAGTTTGCATGCGAAGGTTAAGGGTTTAAAACTACACTGAGACACTGGGACACAGGGGATTTACCCAACTCCCCCTTGGCTTGTAGGGATTATTTATACTACTTTTTTTTTTTTTACCAAAGGGTGTCTTAGCCCTTTAGGCAAGAATAATCCCTAAATGTATGTCCAACTGGGCCCACCTCTACCAGGGTCAGAGGATGGGAATGTCTTTTCATGTATAGAATTTATTTATTTATTTATTTTTCAGGGTTTGCACCACGAGGTTGTGGGTTCGAAACTGCACTACCACACTAGGGCTACAGGAGAGTTTACCCGGCTTCCCTCTGAGCTTGGAGGGATTAGTCTAGCCCAAAGGGTTAAAAACCCTCCGATAGCAATAAATAAATAAATAAATAAATAACAAAAAAAAAAAAAAACAAAATGTATAGAATTTATCCAGCTCCCCCTCGGCCCGTAAAGATTATTCAAACTTTTTCTTTTATATATAATGGAGAGTGTCTTAGCCCTTTGGGCCAGAATAACCCCTAAATGTACGTCCAACTAGGCCCGCCTCTGCAAGGGCCTGGGGATGGGAATATCTTATCATGTATAGGAGTCAAGCAAAAATATCTACTACATCAGATTTTCCAAAGCATTACCCTAATATCATTGAAAAATAACGCTCTTTTAACTACAATTTCTTTTGTTCCCAATCCAAATCAACGTTGAGTAAAAGCCAAAAGAGTGTCAAACAGTTACTGATCCAGTGCTCTCATTTTATACGCTAATGGCGTACATCATTTGATACAACTAAAATGACAAAGACCTGCTGTTTTAATGATTCTTATGAGATGCTATGATTGTACAAATGTTCAGATATTTTGAAAAAAAAAATGCAAATACATTACTGATACATTCTCCAAGAGATTTGGCTGCTTTTTATTGTCCAAAACAAATAAACAAGCAATGAATAAACGATAGTGTGACTGTTTGTCTAGAAGCATGTGTTCTGCTTGGCTGTCTTTTGAGCTGATTTACCCATGAGTGCTTCCAAAAGCTTGCAGTATTTCAATATAAAGGTAACTACTTTGTTATAGGCAGTGATTACACCATAAATAATCTTTTAATTAATTTTTTTTTCCTTATTATTATTTTTGTCTCTGACATAATTGACATAAAACATGTCCCAAGTCTTGATTGAGCTGCATCTACCAGGTAATTTTTCAAGAACCTGATCTGAGTTTTGAAACGATTTCTAGAGGCGCCCATGTATAATTTATGTACACTTCTATAGTTCTATT
Source organism: Persea americana (assembly GCA_029852735.1). Taxonomy (NCBI): domain Eukaryota; kingdom Viridiplantae; phylum Streptophyta; class Magnoliopsida; order Laurales; family Lauraceae; genus Persea; species Persea americana. Next base: position 93,881,004 of record CM056810.1, read on the forward strand.
CAAAAGAGGAGAGCATATTGTCTGATCACATCAACTTGAGATTTGGCAAGAGCAATTTTGTAACAGTAGATGTGAGAAGGCTTTTCTTAGGCAGACATGCTAACAATTTATATTAGAAACAAATTGGACAAGAAATAAAGAAGCTACAAAATTATGTAAGTGTGGTAGGACTATTGACAAAGAAGTTGCATAAATAAGCTAGAGTCTGGGATATGTGAGAGACACATGACGTTCTCACCAAGGCAAAGAAGGATGGGGAGAGAGTTCTGATTTATGTCTCATTGAACACTCAACCTCCCGCTTTGATACCAAGTAGACAATCACTTACTCTAAAAGCTTAAATTGACATAGAACGGTATAACAATGTATATCAAGCTTACAACAATTACATGATCCTTGAAGCAATGTGCATGTGCAACTGATAGATTGGTGACCGGACAAACCTGATGAGCCTACAGCGGGCAGATGATGCCCAAAATTTATTACAGTTCAAAGATATGAACGTTCACTTGTTTTTAGCACCAAAAAAAAGAACATAATGACTTTTCTGATGCAATCACTCAGTCTCAGTTCCTGACTTTAGTAAAGACCTCACTCTCCAAGATTAAAAGAAAATTCCAAAAAAACACGAAATCTCATTGTGATATCTACTCGATTCATTTCAGAACCTTAGGATCATATGAATAGTATTGACTACGGGGGAACTGATCTCTAGTTGATGCCTATCCACAAATTGTCCCTTTATATTCGTATAAACTAGTGGACTCTGTATCAATGCTGCACATGTCCGAGGTTGAAATCGCCATTAGATCATCATGGACAACTGGTTGTCATGCTACAAAACCCAATACAATGACTTTCAAGACCACAGATTGGTGCATCACTGCATTTACAAACCTTGCACATCTACAGTTTTGTTCAGAACTTGGAACTTGAGCAATACAAAGGGAATGGTGAAGAATTTATGCTACTATATATTCCAGATGTACAAAAAGAAAGAAAAATATTCAGTATACGAACAAGTTAAACTCATTTGTCTCAGATATTAGAACCGATTGAATCATGTTTACATCCAAATGCACACCAGAGACACTACTGTGGACCTAACATGACAAGACTTGGAAATTTACACCATTTCAGGTCCACTTGGAAGCGGCGTGTAATCATTGTGATTGATGCTGGCACGCTTGACTGGATCAACTGGAATGCACTTTAAAATGATAGCTACAATCAAACTTAAAGACCCAATTACGAAGCTGATTAGCCATAGCTGCCAGCTTAGATGTACAGTGCTTGCAAAATCACCAAGGAGCTCAACTATTATTACTTGGAACATGACAGTGGATGCCATGACAGCTACAAAGGCCCAGTTTTTACAAAGGCCAGCAAAAACATTCATCTTGTCGATCTCCCTGCAGTTTATTTCATTGAAGACCTGGCAGGATAACAGAGGACAACAAAAAATGGCTGAGTATTTGATCAGTGATTTTTTTTTTATTGAATCACTATATAATGAGTGTTATTTTTATTTTGTCAGAAAATAAGTAACATGTCAGTATTATCAAATTTGCTGATGCATTAGATTTAAATGGTAGATTTCTTCTTCTTCTTTCATTTCAGAGTACAATTCCTAAAGTTGTCATTGTTCACTTAGATGAAAGCCATAAAATAAAATTGGAATTTTCTTTCGTTAAGCAGATATAATTTGTTTTCTTGGCTTCATAAAATGTGTATAATATTCCATACTGATACATTGGGTTATGACTACTTTGCTATGCTTTTTTTCTACATGTCTTCTGAAATGTGATTAGAACCTTGAATGCAGTGGTTCTCGCTTATGATAACTAGCCACTGTGATCTTTTAACATTTTGGGATAAACAAATTTGCTTTATTAGAGAAGTTTCTCGTGTTGTATATGTTAAACTGAAAAATAGGAGAAGTTGGTTCTTAGTTTATAGACTACCTAAGTCCACATATTTCTTTGTGCTTGGTTTTTCTTTTCTTTTTTTTTTTTTCTTTTCATTTTTGGTTCAGTCGCACCCCGGCTGGCATGGGTGTTTCCCACCTGAGTGGGCAGAGCTCAATTCTTTGTTCTCCATATCAGAGACTGTGCTTACCACCACGCTATGCGTCCAGAGATTACCTCAAGCTTAGTTAACATGATACTGTTCATTCCAATTAAACAATAGTGTCATTTCTAATGTTTTGTAGCCATGTAAAACACACTGATTCAATAAAGTACTCAAGTGAGTAAACTCATCCAAATCAGACTAAGCCCCCCTGAAAGTCCAAGTTTTGATACTTCATTGTTTTATAGATAAACAGCAACATCTTTTGCTTGTTTCATAGCTTACTAGGCATCTCTCTCTCTCTCTCTCTCTCTCTCTCTCTCTCTCTCTCTCTCTCTCTCTCTCTCTCTCATGTTCCAGTGAGTTAAATGCAAGTTTGTCTCACTTTTACTACACCCATGCAACAAGAATTATAAAACGTAGAGAAAGATTTATTTGAAACAAATAAGAACTACCGTCAACTATTGGAAACTATGGTGGCAAAAACTATAAATTATTAAGGTATATTTCATATTAAGAATTGCCCTTAATCAAAAGGAGAAACTATGCTGACAATAAAAATCTAAGAAGAAAATCACAAGTGTTTATATATATATATATATATATATATTCTGGAACGGGTCAGTTGGAATCTCTCACCTGGCAAAAAACGAAAGAATTGAAAATGACAGTATTGAGAACAGGAGTAGCATCCAAACCACTTAGCCTTAGGAGTCTTTTCCCATCAAACAAGAGAACTCCAAGTACAGTCAACTGATAAATACTCTGACCAATGATATTCCTCCACATGGCCCTTGTGATAAAATTCTCACCACAGCCAACTGGTGGCCTTTTCATCATTTCTTCGTTTGGAGGCTCTGTAGCCAATGCCAAAGCACCAAGCGTATCCATGATCAAGTTGACCCAGAGTAACTGGACTGTAGTGAGGGGAGCATTTCCTACAATTCATTGGTAATATCAGCATCACATATTCTTGGAGGATAATTACTGTTTAACTAGATGATGGTTGACATGGGTGTTAGCTTCATGGACCTCGGAAATGTGGGGTCCTACTCTGCAGCAAATATGCAGTTTCATGCTCCTCCCTATTACAAGTATGGAACTCTTGATGTCATGGCCCTCAGTCTCACCATGGATGTAACCATGCATGAAAGCACAAAATTAACCCAAATTGAGAGATTCCTACTTTTATGTCAGTATCCCATAAATGGCTAGCAGTATTGTTGGAACACCAGTCCAGAATAAAAGGCAAGACCCCAATTATGGGGCACTCTTGATCCCGTGTAAGGCCCATCACATAAATGGTCCGGATCATCAAACCATGTTACAGGGAGAGGCATGGAACTGAACATCTGAGGCAGAGAAAGACCCATAAGTCCTCTCATTGATCAACGTACCTAGGATAGATGCTGAAATAAAATTGACTATCAAAGCAGCCACATTTACTGTCAACTGGAACTGCACAAACTTTTGAATGTTTATGTAAACAGCACGTCCCCATTCGGCTACATTGACAATAGTTGTAAAATTATCGTCCATTATGATGACATCAGCATTCTCTTTCGCTACCTGTATGTTAAATCCACATCATGCAAGATTAAGGATAAAGAAAACCATAATGAATGAATGGGATATGCATTGCAACTAAAGCATTTATTGATGGAAAAGTTCCAAGTGAAATCATTAACTGGGAGACAATTGACTGCTGGCAGAAAATATTCTAATGTATTTGGATGCAGCCCAAATCAAAACCATTTGAAAAGTTAGCCTGCAATTATGGCTATCCATTTTGCTGGGCATTTGAGTGATTAATGTTACTCCGACCAACCCACTCCAAAACAATGTTTGCAATCTTCACTTACAATAATTTGAGATAGAAAGGGCAGAAAAAAATTGCCCTACACAATGTCGTCTAATTTTTTGCCACAACAGTGCATCATACGACTCACTAGAAACCATCACTTAACTGCCCACTAAGAGAGGCAAAAGGGTTAAGGTGTATATTTTCCATTTGAGTGCAATAAAAATTTGGCAAACCATCCAGAAAAGCCAATTGGTTCATGAAGTAGTTACATAAAGAAATTTATGTTTTCATACATGGATAGTTCTCATTATCATGACCACTGAGAATAAGCTCTAGGTACCGACTAAACAGATGGACCAGCAGATATGAAATCAAAGCATGAGCTAAGTCCAAAAATGATTAACAAGTTAAATACAGGGGATGACAAAAATAATAACAGAAATGCAGTAGGAATGCAGAACAAGAGTGTCACGAGTAAATTGGAAGAAATTACTTTTACTTAAAAAACAAAGAGAGCTCAAACCTCTGTTCCTGCTATTCCCATAGCAAGCCCGATGTCCGCCTCATGCAGAGCTGGGGCATCATTAGTCCCATCACCAGTAACTGCAACAACTTCACCAAACATGCTCCTCAAGTGGGTGACCAAGGTATACTTGTCCAAAGGCAAGGAGCGGGCCATTACCTGCATGTAATTTTAGTGATTTGTTAGCACCATCGGAGGTCTTTTTGGATGTTGCCTAGATCACAAACACTTTGGAAGAATCTACAGAATCAACAGTCAACCATTCTTTCAAGAGTTTTGGGTGGTAAGTAAATCAGAAACAAGTAAGATTGGACAATGGTAAGTAAATAGAACCAAGTTAGCTTGCATATATTTTTGCCTTCCTTTTCTACCTCAAATAATTATTAGCACTATCACTGATATTGATTTCTGAATGGGGTGTCTTGGGGAGTCGAGAAACAGTTTCCCACCAAGGTGATTCTGGCTTCCATGCTTTCCAAATGGATTGACCTATGAATAACAACCGTTCCATCAAAATATTAAACCAGGAATGATTTTGGTTACATCCGAAATAAAGTTGCTACAACCCTCCCCTTGAGCCTGATACCTATTTCAATGGAAATGCATTCCACAACTTATTGTAAAAGCACTGCCTACATAAAAGGATATAGATGATGATGATCCAGGGGGCAAATAGAAGTTCTAATGAATTGTGGAAATACTTATGAAAGATATATGAGAACTAAGAAAAATGGAATACTTTCTAAGAGAATGGCTCTGTTCTCTCTTTTCTAGCATCCATGTTTCAAAATCAACCACCACTATGTTCCATGTGATGGAAACCTCTATACTGATTAGGTGTTTCCTGCTTCCATATCGCATTTCTTCCACTGGCAGCTAAAATTCAAACACTGCAGCACATCAGATTAATACATATCCCATCTAACTGGGATTGGCCAAGCTATACTTCTATCAGGATAGAATGAAATTTGGCCCCACAAATATTTTAAATCCGATTGCCAGTAGTATGCAACCATCCTCCTTTATTTGGGCTTGGGAGCTGGGTTGGTGTATGGTGCAGCAGCAGCACAATAGATGGCAAAGGAAAAAAGCAAGGTGAGCCAATCTAATGGGTTATCAGAAACAAGGCCTTGGGGGTCCTTGGCAATGCTTAGTTGCAATGTTTCTCGATAGGGAACTATTGACACAAGAGGCTGTCATTAAAAGTAGTCAGATGAATGGATTATAGAAAGGATAATTGAGAAACAAAATCATCAAAAGGGACCATCAATTCTTGTCTACAGCATGTCAGACAAATGAATACAAACCTGAATTCTTGGTATCAACTCTTTCATCTCATCTGAACTCAGACTACGAAAATTTGGCCCCTCGATTGCCAGACCATCATCAGTCAATATACCACACTCTCTAGCTATGGCTTTAGCTGTATTTATGTTGTCACCTGTGACCATTCTGACAGTAATGCCAGCATTCATACATGATCTTACAGCATCCTTGACTCCTGGGCGGACTGGGTCTTTAATTCCAACAACAGCTATTAATGTATAGCCATCAGCAGGAATGCTATCTTTATTGAATGTTCCGTTCAAGTCTTTGTATGTCAGGCAAAGAGTTCTCAGAGCCTCACTCGCGAAACCATCTATGACATCCCTGATCTCTTTAGTCTGCAATTCAGATATAGCAATGACTTTGCCGCTGCTGTCAACAACCTTGTCACACAGCTGCAATATGATTTCTGATGCGCCTTTGCAGAACGCTTGGTATTTTCCTCCTGGACAAGCCACAATCACTGACATCTTCTTCCTGATTGAATTGAAAGGCTCAACCTTCATAATTTTTGAAGCCTGGCGTTGGATGATGAAATCTCCCCCCAAAAGTAATCCAAATTCCAGTAGTGCCGATTCTGTTGGACTGCCAAAGATGCTATTCTTTCCATCCCTGCCTTTAACCACTTCAGAACTTGTGTTTAGAAATATAGCCTTCAGAAGGATATTCAAAACACTTTCAGAAATTGTTGACTTCAAATTCTGAACACTCTCATTACTTTTAATCTCTATAGCTTCATTGCAGATCCATACCTTATTTACAACCATATGATTAGTGGTCAACGTTCCCGTTTTATCTGTACAAATGCAACTAGTTGAACCCATGGTTTCACAAGCTGAAAGACGCCTCATTAGCGCCTTATCATTCATCAATTTCTTCATTGCAAAGGCAAGACTCAGCGTTACGGCCAGAGGTAAGCCTTCTGGAACTGCTACCACGACAATAGTTACTGCAACTGCAAAATAATTCAATACAATTAATGCATCTTCTGCAGACCACTTCAAGAGCTTGCCGTGAATTACCTTGTCTCCAAGAAACCTTGACATGAGAACCAAAAATGTCAGCACAGAGAATGTTAAACCAATCTTCCCAATAATTGTAGCAACTCCATTGAGCTTCACCTGCAATGGAGTCTCGTCCTCACCCCCATGACCCAGAGTCTCCATCAACTTCCCCCACTCTGTCCTCATACCAACAGAAGTCACCAGCATCTTTCCTGATCCATCCTGAACTTTAGTCCCTGACAGAAGGAAAGGATTCTCATGATGAATATACACAGGCTCACTCTCACCTGACAAGCTTGACTCATCAATCAGCAAGCTAAACCCTGATATAAAAAGCCCGTCAGCAGGAACTTGGTCCCCGATCGAAAGGTGAACAATGTCGCCAATGACCAAATCATATATAGAAACCTTCTGTCTATGCCCATTGCGTGTGACCTGCATCAAAATTTTCTTCTTCTCTTTATCTAAAGCCTTGAATTGAAGTGACTGTCTGTAGTCACTGATCGCTGTGACAGCTACTACTAGAAAGATACTTAGCATGATTCCTATTCCATCATACATTCCTTTGGGCCAGCCTTCAGTGGCAAGTCCAACAACCATAGAAACAGCAGCACAGATCATTAGAATTATGAGTGTCAGGTCATGTAGAGCTTCCCATACAAAAGTCCAGAATCTTTTAGAAGGCTTTTCAGCATAGTGGTTGTGGCCATAGATCTGCTGCCTCCGAGATAGCTCGTTCTCTACGATGCCTTCATCAAGTGAAACGGAAACCTTCTTCGCGATGCCTTCAACACCTCCATGTAGTCTCAACTTCTTACGATGATGGGTGCGAACAATGGACGCAAGCTCATTCGGGCCAATGGCAAAACCAGATTCTATGACCTCTTCTGAGATCTCAGGTTCCAAATTATTACCGGCTGCATGAAGAATACAACAAACGAATGAAACTCATGGAAGTGATTAAAATAAACATATTAAAAAAAAAAAAGAATTTGATTTGAGGTGTTTGAGGAAATTGTACCGTCGATGAAATGCAATGCTGCTTTCTGAACATATAGAGCAACTCGGATTTTTTCCTGGAAAAAACGTTCAAATAAGAAATGATTACACGTGCACTTACAATGGAAATAATTTTTGTATGTTAGAAGCAAAATGCCTTATTACTTGAATAAATTTTCAATGGATGGAATCGATGTTTAAAATTGGAGAAGAGTATAGTGACCCTGAATTCTTAAGAAATCCTGGTTGCACCGACTGAATGAGAAATTGAAAGATTTCTTAGACCTCAGCTGATTCCTGGTTAGCCTTTATATTATGCAAATGTTACTAGACTTAAAAATGTGAAACACAGTTTAGCATTCTTCAAATCCAAAATGCTTTGAAATTTAAAACATGGGATTCTCAAAATTCCGTGGAAAACACTAAATCTGACCCAATAGGAAACAGTTTTTCGTGGAACTCAATTTATTCTTCCTATTTTCCTCGATGGAAAGCGGTCGCGACAAGCATGAAATTTACGTTTGCATGGAAAACCATGTACACAAAAATTTACTTTAGAATGGAAAACCATCTAAAAAAAAACATGCCCTTATAGAAAATTCTACGGAAGTGCCCCTCCACAGCAAAACGCCACTCACTTTGATGTTGGATCAAAACACATACCGAAGAGGTGATTAAGAAACTCATCACTTGTAAACTGCACGCTTTATATCAAACGGGATACGGAATTCCTTCCATCGAATCGAACTGACATCACAATATGAATAGATTCAGATGGCTTGAACTTATAAAAGGTGATAGGACGGAAAGGCTGGAGGTGGGAATTTCTGCGAAATGAACAACATGTTCGGTGACAATTTCTGCGAACCTATCAGGATTTTGACCTTCAACTTCACGTGGAATAATAGATTCTTCGATTTCAAAGTCGCCACCTTTCAAAAGCTTCCTACCCATGCAATTCATGGAAGTTTTAAAATTCATGAAAACCCCCTTGAAATTTGGAGAATTCTATCCTACCCCCAAAAGTAATAAACGAGTCATGGAGTTTTGGAATCTGCTCTGAAAGTGATGAGAGACCTCAAACTGACGTTACTATTAGAAATTTTCTTCGTAAAATTATGTTCTTCCTGGTAAAACAGCCTCAAGAAGTTGCTTGTGTTTTAGCCGTTGAAACTTGTAGATGAGGCTACGTACGGGGAATTTCGCAGCTAGAAACTGTTTGTTTGGGTCACCGCGGATGATGATCTTAGATTCTCATCGTCAGCCCTTTCAGATTTTTCCAAAAGGGAATTGGTGGGGTGAAGTTCTGGAAAGACTTCTTGTTGGAAAACACGAGGATATGAGTCAGGTCAGCGGGCAGGAGCCTGAGCCCTCAACATAAAACTACTCCTTTTCCCGCTACCAAAGTGGTAGCTCAATGGATGGCAACATCGCGTTTTTCGAGTTACGCAATGAAAGTCGTCGGGTGTTTTTCGCTGGGGGAATGGATCGTTGGGTCAAAATCCAACCACGCTCCTCTAGGGCCATAGCTGGGCCACACCCTTACTATAAAATTATTATTGTATCTATTTTTTATCATCAATTAATTTTCGAATAAGTGGTAGCTCAATAAGATGTAAAATCCTACGGAATCTATTCTAAACTTTCATTAGGACATGTTTACGTACCTCTATAGAAATTGTAGGTCCATAGAATATCAATTTCACGGAATTTTTCCTCTTCCACGGCAAAGAAATCTTCGAAATGCCTCTTCATAAATAAATTGTGAAAAAAAAATTAGTTTATTTTTTTAGCTTTTCCCAAGGAAAATGCCGAATCTGTTATTTGGTGTATGTATTTTTCACAAAAGGAAAAAACTGAAACATCACAAAGAAGTAAAAAACCGCATCAAATGAGTATAGCAAAAAGAATGCTGATTTATATTTTTTTTCATTAAATACACAAATAGCCCTGTATTTCTTTCAGATCTAGAAAACTTCATTGATTTTCACAGGCAAAATATTTTGATTCTAAGGACATTTCTGGCCCTGAATTTAACAACTGAAAAGCATGATTTGACATCTGTTCCGTTAATCTGATTCACTATGAATTACAAAAAAATAAAAAAAATCTCCTGCAGATGAAAAATCAGATTAATGATCCCGATCACAGAAATGTGGGCCACACTTATAACAAATCATACGTATCCAAATTTAAAATCTCATATCATACATCAAAGCTCAAAGAGAAGGAGAGAGAAACCTGAGTATTCTTCTTCTTGACAAGGGATTCGGAACGTTGTGCCAGATCGGCAATCATACGAAATCTCCGTTTCCGATTCTTGACGATTGTAACAGCCGATCTCCATCGTTTCAAAGCTTCTTCAGAGGAGTTCTTGGGTTGAACGTCAAAGTTCTTCTTCAGATACCTCTCCATATATATTCTTATGGAAATCAAATCAATGATTCGATGAAAAAGAGAAAAAACCCAAGAAGATGGAAAGATCTGATTCGGTTACGAAGAAAAACTAGAATACATCAATATCGCTGCAAACGGCGGGCTTATATATATATATATATATATATATATATATATATATATGTGTGTGTGTGTGTGTTTGCCTTTTTCTCTTGGCTTGCCATTGTATTATGGGTTTAGGACTGTAACTCCCAAGTGGTGTGGGCAATAGAGATGTACAAAAAGTCTATTGATCCGTAAATCCGATACAATTGGTGGATTTTTATCCGATTCGAAGGTAAACAGATTAGTAACGGATTAAAGATTTTGTAATCTGTTAACAACGAATCGGTGGTGAATTTCACCCTTAATCTGCGAATTCAATCCGATCCGTTGACATTAAATATAAATAAATAAATATAAGGGTTCTAAATATAAATTAAGATGTCTAAATATCAAATAAAAAAAATTAAGGGGACAAAATGTAATTCCCTACGAACCTTTATCCCCAGAACCCTACCCCCATTAGTGACTTCATCTCCCAAACCCATGTTCTTGCATTATTTTGTTCCATGTTTTTATACTATTTTGTTGATTAGATATCTTTTGGTTGTAATATAGATAAAAACAACTATTTGTATTGATTAATTGCTAATTTGTATTTTATTTTTTTTTGTGGATTGTTAGCTTGTATACTAAATTTTTTTACAACATGTTTGATATTTTTTTTTTAATATTATACTGAATGAATTGAACTGATTAATCCGATCCAATACGATCATCCACAGATCGAATTTTAGTAGTTACAAATTGGTGACGAATTCTAAATTCGTCAATCCGTAGGTAATGAATTAGTAAAGAATTTGACCCAATCCCCACCAATTCGGTCCTCGTACAACACTAGTGGGCAATTGCTTATGACCCAGGCGCTAGTGTTTGGAAGCTGCGTTCTTGACTTGGACCAGGTCCAATCATGATCTCCTAATTGGATAAGGTTTGCATGTTCTAGTTTTCCAGCAGTTCATACCTCGGAGTTCGGGTTTAAAAAGGACGTGCAAGCCAGCTCCATTACTCCCAAGGCTAATGTTGGTGATTTTACGATCATAGTAGGTCCAGTGGTGTTGCACTGAAAGTCTGGTTTAATGTTTTAGCTCACTATCTTGAATGGTTGCTGCTGGTGGGGCACTTCATCGTGCTTACCGGGAAGTTTCGCCTTATGGGTAACAATTATGATACCAATGACCATGGTCGATTGAAAAGATTTGTCCTAATACAAGCGACTCAGCAAAATATAAAAATATAATAAATTGCCAATACACTTGTGGATGATTGGCATTGACATACCACAATAAGGGGAGCGACTTGGAGTCAATCCCCATTATCCCACTTGGTATTCATTCCCTCCGGCATTCAACAAATAATGATAATGATAATAAGGAAAAAATTTAGATGATGCCTTAAGTTTGGGAGCGACTATTTGCACTTCCCTTTTTTTGCTCGGTGTACATCCATTCATAGGACCCTTTATGGACCTCTCTAACACCTTCCCAAAATATCTTTGTCCCCTCACTCTCACTGCTCAGCGCACAGCCCTACTCACACCTCCGCCCTCCCTCTCTCTTTCTTCGGTCCCTCTCCCTTCCCTCTCCCTCTTCTTGCCCGCCGCCCGATTCCTCCCAACGCCCACCAATGCCTACACCATCTTGTTCAGCTATTAGTTACCCATAATCAAACAATATACTCATTTATTCGGCCCTGCGTGGCCGAACGGGAGAGGGACGACGGGCGTTTAATATCACTAGATCTTGCAAAATGCTCAATGGCATTCACGCGTTGCAATTCCTTCTTACAGGGCATGTGGCGCGTCGGTGACTCTAGGCCGGAGATCGCACCTTGCGGTGAGCAAAAGGGATATAAACCCCAGAAGCATCAATTCTGCAAACAAAAATCTCTAATCACATATCCATAACCTCGCACTAAAGAATCCAACATAGAGAGACACAAACCTTCTTTCACTAATGGGACGTTTGGTAAACGTATTTAGAGGATTCTCTCCATCTCCAAAGAAGGCCACAATCCTCAAGTAGGATTCTCATTGAGAGTTGCATGTTTGGATGGATGGAGGATTCCTACAATGTGTAGAATGTAAGATCTAATGGTTATAAATATTTTTATAAAAATTTATCAAAATCCATGAAAATTCAAGACCTCAACTTTCACCTCAAAGTTGTTTATGGTCATCTAGAGGATATGTACGGTTCAGATCGTGCAAAGGGGGCCACAGGAATAAGAAATTAATATTTTAGTACCAATACTTTTTTGCAAATATATCAATATATGATAAGGATCAACAGTTGAAAGTTGGTCAACTAGCCGTGTTTGACCTCCTGGAAATAACTACTGGTTCATATCATGATTGTGGGGGCCCACAGGAACTAGAAAATAAAAAAAAAGGGACTGGATTTAATCTCCTCTTTTGGCCCACAGCATATCAGAAATTGTCATTAAACAATTCGGACGTTTATGCAAATATCTCAAGATCTAAAAGGAATCAATGGTTGAAATTTGGGGATATAGCCATTTTTTATTGTTTAAACATTATTAATAGTTTGGATCTTGATTTTGTGACCCAAAAGGTATGTTTAAATGGCAAAAACGGGTAAAACCATATTACCGTCCCAGGCTACTATGCATGCACTGTAGCTCCGCCTTTCTCCCCCATTAGTGGATTCCTTGCATGGGGGGGGGGGGGGGGGGGGGGGGGGGGTGGGGGTCTGATATGGGAAATAAATGCATTAGAGGATTTTACATGTCATTCTTCTCAAAATCCTCTCCCAACCAAACATGAGAAGTATGCACAATCATGGAAAGTGGCAAGGATTTATTCACAGTGACCTTTGCCAAACGTGCCTTAAAGAATCCAACATAGGGAGAGGGAGAGAGAAGGAGGGAGAGGGAGAGGGAGAGGGAGAGGGAGAGAGCAGGGGTAGACCCATAAATTCTTCATTGGAGGACCACTATGTAGGAAAAGTATTTTGGGAGAGCCACGTATAAAAAATAAATGTAGTTTTTAAAATATATAGGGGTTTTTTGAATTTTTTTTGGGGGACCATGTGTGAAAATTTATAAAAATCTTATAAAGAAAAAGGTATTTTTTGAAAATTTTGGGGGGCCATTGCCCCTGCAAGCCCCCCTGTAGTTCCGCCCATGGGAGAGAGACCGGAGAAGGAGATGGAGATAGATGGAGAGAGAAAGAGGGCATGCTAAGGTGGGAGCCGGGCAGTGCGCCGAGCATGGAAAGAGGGACAAGACAAGGGTATTTTGGGAAGGTGCTAGAGGGGTCCCATGAATGGATATGCAGCGAGCAAGAAGGGATGTGCAAATAGTCACTTCCCTTAAGTTCTTGTCTTATTAAAAAAAAAAAAACACAAGTTTAAGACTCTTCAATTTGGGAAAAAATAACACAAGTTTGAGACTTTTCAATTTGGGACTTAAGTTTTTTAACGAGTTCTCAATCAAGAACAATTGACCATTTAAAGGCATTTTTATGGCAATTTCATCCCTTAATTTTTCAAATACCCAAAATTCCCTTTATTGATACAAAACCCTCATTTACTTCTTCCACCTTCTCCTCATTTCCTTCATCAATGTCCTCACATATGGCAACCGGCGCCCCCACAATGATTGCAAACATGTACTTGTTGTCGAAAGCATATCATAACTTGAAATGAAGGGTAATTTGGGTGTTTAAAAAGAATTTGAGGAAAACATTCTCCGAAAAAATATTTTTAAATGACCCGATGCTCTTAATTGAATACTTACTGAAAACCTTATACCTCAATTTAAAAATTATTGAAACTTGTGTCCTTTTTGAAATAAGGCAAAAACTTAATGCCTTATTTAAAACATTCCTCAACATTAACAAACAACAACAATACTTTATATATATTTTTTAACATTCATTTTAACACATTTGCGTACAATGTTGCAAAAAGGAAAAAAAATGGTTGATTTATTTTTCAAGAAACTGAGAAAAATTGAATATATTTAAATATTTGTGAGGAAAAACGGCCGTATCAAACATTTCAGTAGCTAAAAAATTAATTTTCACAATACTCACTTTCTCCATGGAAAACCGACTGTGCAAACTTTCCTTTGTGGGCCTCATTTATTTATTTATTGCTAGAGTGGCTCACTAATTAAAAGTAATACTATTCACTGAGACTGAGGAATCGATCCGTGGGCATATATGTGATATCAGTGTGCCAAAACCACTCAATCCGAATTTTATTTTTCCCTATAGCTGGTTTTTGGTGTTTTGAAATTAGCAGGCCCCACAAAAACTCTTCAATCATACATTTCCATTTTTTTTTTCTTCAATCTTTATTTGTGCAAGACTAACACGAGCGTGCATCCACCGCCTTTAAGGTTTTCCCTCCATTTTAATTAGGGCTGTCTACTGAAATTCGGAAATCGAGTCCTCCTCTCTCTCTTTTCCTCACTCACTGATTAGTTGCAGAGCAGTGCGAACCAGAGATGGCGAGCGATGCAGACATGAGCAGCTGGAACGACCTACTTCATTCTTCTTCCAAGCTTCTAGAGCAAGCTTCCTCTTCTGCCCAGTTCCCTCCTCTCCAGGTCTAGGGTTTCTCCCCAATCCTTCTTTCCTAACACCTCCTTTTTACTACTTCTGATTCGTTTCGCCTTCGCCTTCATGGAACTTGATTGTTGCAGAGGAACTTGGATCAATTAGAAGCATTGTCAAAGAAGCTCAAGGCGAGAACTTTTAGAACCGAAGCTCCCACGCAGTCGCTTGCCGCCACAAGGTATCACATCATATTGTTTTTTCTCTAGCTCTCTATTTCATTTCAGGAAGAATGGAATTTCATGGCCTCTCTGCATTGCACCTCCTTGTGATTACCCTTGCTGTTTAGTTAAAACATGGTTAATTGTATTGTGTTTTGATATATTTGGATTCAATTTACATCGATCTTGTATATCGTTCTAGTCGACGCCCCATTTACTACTGGTATTGATTTCTTATAAATCTGGACTCTGTGGAATATTCGGTTCAATAGATCCATCATACTACTGTAATGCCTCTTTGATGACATTTGCGCCAATGTGAGGTTCTTAACTATCAAATGTATCATCAAGTTGTGGTTGGTTGTGAGAACCTTAGAGCCTGTTTATTTTCAAAATGGGTTCCTCTAAGTTTGACATCTGTTTCAGAGAATTTCGATAAGCACTATCCTTTTTCTGTGATTCTGAATGGTACTTGGTAAGGAAGCATTTGGGGAACTTGTGGGGACAAACATTTGAAGAATTTAGAATTTCCAAATATGATTTCTTCAAAATCTTCTAATCAAACAGGACCCTCAGATCAGCTGTTTAGGATAATGCAGATGGAAAAGCCAGAAACATCCAGTTCCATTAGGCGGCCATTACTTGATTGGTCCAGTTCAACAGTTTACCAATCTCATGGATTGATGTTTGGTATTGTTGACTAAGTCATAACAATTCACAATTTATCGGGCCTCAATTATGTACCGAGTTTGTAGACTAAATAACTGCACACTAAGTTTAATTTAATCCACATTCTCTCTCTCTCTGCATGCGTGCGTTGGGTTTTTTATTTTATTTATTATTATTATTATTTTTTTTTTTTGGGGGTGTTTGGTGGTCGTTGTGTCGGGGGTTTCATCTTGGTGTCATCTCTTAGAGTATGGAAGATGGTAGTAACCCTCTCATTAATAAAGACTGACACATCAATCTATACCGTGCAGATTGGGGCCCCATGTTATTGGAGCCTGAATCCCACTCCGTTTGTCTGATTTTTCCATTTAATATGAACTACACATGTTTTTTTTTATAGTTATTTTAAACATTCATTTGATGGCCTCTCATTGGACAGTTAGTGTCATCCAACTTATGCAATTATGGACTTTCTTTATCCATATCTGGGCATGTAGATTGTATGGCACAGGTTGACATTCTGACATGTGCTGCTTATTGTGCATGAATTTGATACTTTATAACACTCTTCCGAAGGATCATATGATTCCTTTTTGTCCTTTGATGCTTTTGTTGAATATGTCCATTCTTGTTTTTGAGTGGATAGACTGTTGGCACGTGAAGGAATAAATGCGGAACAGCTTGCACGGGATCTTAAGTCTTTCGAATTAAAGGTAAGCATTTCCACAGCCCCACATTTCAATGCCTATCTTTTATGTAGAACCTATGATACCAAGACACTTCTATATGCCTAAATGGAAGTATTGATAGGGTATGTCAGTATGATACTTATACCTGGTGGCATACGTTAATAGGAATTTGTATGGTATAATTGCATTATCATAATGGCCTATGTCTCAGTAGTACAGTTGGAAGGTGACCAGTGCCTCAACCATATGGTTGTGGGTTTGAGTCATGTTACCATTATAAAAAAAGGTCTAGGACCTATGATGCATGAATACTTCAAAAGGGGCAACATATCGTATCCGATACTTCACTTTTTATGTGTAAAATCCATGTACCCGCCATGTCCATGGCGTGTCCCTGTTGTATCATTGTTGTATCCAGGCATCATAGCCTAGGACTTTAATCTCTTAAATTTCTACTATTCTTGATTTTTTTATTTTCAATATGAAGTTCTTTGAGGAATATAAACAAAAACTATTTCTTCAAGTGTCTTTTAAGAGAAACAAGTACTAGAGCCCCATAAAGGGTGCTAGCTGGTATTTGATCAACTGCTTTGATTATGTGCATGAAAGAATGGACCATCTTCTGCTTCACTGCTAGTTTGTGATACTTGCGTGGTTATTCATCTTAAGTCATCAATATTTTGTGGGTTATGTTGTGATCATTGAAAGTGCTTCCAATGGAGGCTTAATCTGGCAAGTTTTAAATTGGTGAATGAAGTGACCGTGAAGATTAGAAACTTGTAATAGATTGAGATTTAAACTTAGGTATTTAAAGGGTTGCTTGTTCTAATTTTTTTGGTGCTGTTGGGACTTGGGAATCACTGTTTCACTACATTGATCCTTTTGGTATTCCAAGTGTGTGTTGGCCCCCCTTTAATCCAAATGACCAAATGGAAGTGAAGTTCTGATAGAGGCGCAATCAGAGAACCAAGCAAGGACTGTTGTTTGGTGGTGTTAGTGCGTTTTTCTTAGGGGTCCTCTGGCAGATGGTGACTCCAACAAAGCTGAAGTTTTTTACCTACTCACGTGCTGTAGAGAGGTGTTATTGAGTGCAATTCTCTATATCCAATTAAGTGAACTTCTTTGATGCAAGACTATCCTGGGAGAATGCAAAATTATAAGGGGTTTCCCCAAAATTTTGAGAAGGCAATAGGTGGATTCGAAGAGAGTTTATTGCTTTAGTTTTGGTGATAGAGTTTTCATTTTAGCTCTTGTTTTACGTGTTACATTTTCCTATATTAAACTGTTCTCAGTTTTGTGGTGGAGGTTGCAAGCCACTATTTTTCTTTTTTCGGCTTCTGATTTCTTCCCTTTCCTTGAAGACAACATTTGAGGACGTCTTTCCTGCTGAGGCCACAAGCGTTGAAGAGTACTTACAGCAGGTAGATTTTGAACTTTTCACTTTGAAGTAAATGATTTTGATTTATATGTGCTGAATTATATCACTTCTCTAACCTATGTTTTCCTTAGTTCTGCTTTCAATTAAGAAATTTACATATGTTTTGAAACAGAAGTGTAAGATGGATGCTTTTCAATTAAAATTAATATATGGTTGTTCTAGGTCAGGCCTGAAACTTAAAGATATTAAATTGGATGGCAAAACATAAAATTACTATCATCCTAATGAGTTTCGACATTTGGGCTGCCCCAAGCACAAAGTGGCACGAGCTACCATCTGTTCTGATCAACCATCCATCTTACGAAGAACATCCAAATGTGGCCTTAAATAGTTAAATTTTAATATAGCTCTGATAGAGTTGCCTCCTTGTTTTGTCTGAACTCATTTTCAGTCATGTTATGTTGTGCTTTTAATAGAAACATGACAACCTTCAATGCAACTATAGTCTTCTGCTGCTTGTGCACTGGTGGGACATGCCTTCCCTTATGGAGAGTGGGGGTACAGGTTTGAACCTAGGGTAGGTTATACTTGTACCCCATAGGTGATTCCAATGGCAACTAGGGCAGCATATGAGGAAGGCAACACTGGAAAGAAGCACAAGACGGATTAGTTCTTATAAAGGTTGGTTGCTCCTTGGTCTTATTTTAATATGTATTGTGCTTGCATTGCAGGTTCATGAAATGGCAATGGTCTCAGCTGTCCAGGAAGCTCAAAAAGATAACTTAAGAAGCTTTAATGACTACATGATTAAAGTTTTGGAGGTTAGCAACCTTTGTCTTGTTTTCCCCATTTTTCTTTTATTGTTAAGCATCATTTCCTTTTTTTTTTTTTTTTTACTTATAAATGGCAGGAATGGACAAAATGTTTTAGATTTATGTCATGAAGCCTCAGATTCTTACTACTTGGGAAACTCCAAGACTAGCTTGCCTTTTCCCAACTATTCTCTCATCTTAGGAACTCACACATGGATTAATTGGTTATATTGTGTCCTCCTAAAGTTTTCTTGATTGCAAGATTAATAGAAAATGGAAAAAAATTTGAATGAAGCTTTGAAAAAATAGCTGCTAAGCCCGCCCGCCCGCCCCCCGACCCCACCCCATCCCCCAAAAAGAATTAAAAAATGAAAGAATGAGCAAGGGTGGGTGATCCTTTATCAGGGGGTCTCCCAATTGTTGATCTGATGAAATGCAGCATTGGCAGGGTATATCACAAAATTCTCTCTAATTCATAGATCCTGGGTTCTAGAAAAGGATAGAGAATGGCTGGCTGGAAAGCATCCAATCATTGTCATCACCTTATTGGCCTTATCCTATTAATCTAGATAAGTTTAAAGGGTTCTACCATATAACTAGCCAAAAGCTGTACCATTTGATAACCTAACTTTCTAAGGTACAAGAAAGCGGGGTTTTCTGTGTGTATGTGTCTCTGTGTTTTTCTGTGCATATACCTATTAGGTACCGAGTATGGGGGGTGGGATTCTAGGATCCTCAACTATTTGTGTAAACTTCAGGCCATGTTTTAGTGGTCCATACAGTTGATACAGTGAGCCACACCTTTCATAAGGGATGCCCATGCCCCATAATATTATTCTTATCAATGATACTTTCGTCATTGGCCTTTTGCTCCTGCACTATTGCTAGATTTCCTTTTAGCCATCAGTTTAAAGGCTATAATCTAGTCTGGATCGACCAATGAGCCACACATATTTAGAAATAGGTACCTCAGCAAACTGTACATTTGCAGACTCCATGATTCCTCATTGTAGAGATCTTTGTATTTTGCAAATGCCGATTTCTTGCAAGCGTTGTGTTACTTGATGTTTTGAATTCATTGATTTTTCTTTATCTAGACATACAAAGTTCTACCATGAAAGAAACATTGTGATTGGTGAAATCGAATGTCTTAAGAATCTATTCACTATTCACTTCCAGTGCTTTTGTCTTTAATCTGTGCATTGTGTTACAGGATGATTGGCAAAAGGAAAAGCGAGACTTTTTGCAAAGTCTTAGCCGGCTCTCAGCATTACCCAGGACTAACAGTGGTGTCGTAAGTGCTGGGGTGACTCGCCCTGCTCAGCTTACCCTGACTTCTAGTCAGATTTCTGTTAGTCCATCTAGCATGGAGCTTATGCCTGTTGCTAACAAGCCCATTGTTGAGAAGAAGGCTTCGGCCTATTATGAGGTTGTGAGGAATCTCAATGATGCAAGAGAGCATGGCTTGCCTTTTAAAGTATGCCCTTATTTCTTTACTGCAATACCAATACCTTAGTATATTCTGTTTAACTATTTTGACCATTTAAATCGTTTCAAATCATTTGGGTGATCACCACCACCACCACCATTGATTTCCAACGGATATACTAAACATACTTCACAAAATGTCTTTTTTTCTATCTACTCTTGTGGTCATCACATTTCCAACAGATATACTCTTGCTTGCTTCACATAATGTCATTTTTTTATATCTACACTTGTGATCATCATCATCATCTGTTTCCAATGACACTCTTGCATGCTTCAATGTTCTATTATTTTTGAATAGTAACTAAAGTGCTTTTCTTAATCTTGGATATATCAATATGCATTTATCTTTTAAACTTAATCTCTCTAAAGAACATTAAATGTGCTTCTAGCTTAGTTAGACATGCTTTTAGATCTTCTTACTGTTGCAGAAGTTAAATTATGTGATCTCACAAGTAGTTTACCATGAACCGAAATTTCCTTCGTTGGAGGATTTGGATTGTTCTATCAATACACTTTTTGGCTCTACATGAAGCTAATTTTTTACTTTTAGAGTCAATTTGTAAGCGGCTAACTGAGTTTATTTTCAATTCATTGTTAGTAGTATAGTTTTCCTACCCACTGGCTTAAGCAGACTCTGATCAGTTACTGGAATAAGTCTATTAGGAAACTCAGTGGGTTAGCCCGATATAATTTTACATAAATATAAACATTTTTCATAACTAAAACCTAGAAAAAAATTGAAAAAGTTGAACCTTTTGTATATTTCCTTTTTTAGAAAAAACCTACATTATTTCTATTTGAAATTTCAATCTTCAATTTTCATTTAAGTCTAATTTAACTTATACCATTTTAGTAACAATAGATTTATATGAGCATTTTTTCAGTTCTAATATATGCGGATTAAATACCTTGGGAAGACCTGGCCAACTCAGATGGGCCAAGGCGAGTCATGCTAAGTCATGAGTTGACCAAGTGGGTCAACTGCGTTTCAACAAAAAAACTCGTTTAGACTGAATTCAACTGACCTTCTCACCCAGTTTGTGATTGGATTGAGTCAACTTGAAATTCTCACATCCACTAATTTAGGATCCATTTTTTTGCTAGTCTGTTACAGCTTTCAGGGTTGCATACGAAGGCTTAAGTCTAGATTCCCATGGAAAATCAGTAAGCATGCAGAAGATATGGCACCTAATTCAGGTATCTTCTTTGATTTTGCGTCTTTGAACTTTTCACATCTGTCTGCATTTAATTCAGAAAAAGCTTGCTTTTGCCATCTCCTTTTCTGTTCAACCCTTAAAAATGGCGAATTGTTCGTTTGTGTCCTCGTTCAATCAGAGTTTGGCTGGTGAGAATTCAGTTATTCAGCAAAAAGTTTCGAGAAAGATGTCACTGATAATAGGTGCAAGGCGCCACCTGGAGTGGGGGCATGAGAAATACATCATGGACATTATCCAAAGCCATCCTGCACAGGTGAAGTATTTTTTGTTAATATTTCTTTTATCCACTCCATTTTACTGTGGCTATTCTTTCCTGTGTTAATCTAACCAATATCTGGTAGGGATCAATTACTTTTTTTGGTAATAGTGATTTCTTTGTGTGGTGGGTGGTGGGGTTGGGGAGATGATGGAACCACAAATGACTAGAAAGAGAAAAGATAGAATGCGAGCAAAGAAGGCATTAGAGACTGGGAGATGTATAAACAATGTATTTATTTTCCTATTAACTCTTTTTTTTCTTATATATATATTTATGAGAGAGAGATTTTTTAAGGTTTAAAGCTGATGACAATGATGCCCATTTATTTGCATTGTTTGGATCCCCTTTAATAATAAGGGGACTGGGGAAAGACTGCTAGAAAATCTTTTGGACTTCTCGACGTGCAAAAGTCTCCATGCTTTCCATGGTAGACTGTTTTTTTGCCAAGTGTTCATTTCTACCTTTTGGTTCTGGTCTGTTTTTAAAGTGAGGGATGGTCACAGGCTTCTAGTGGCAGTCTTTTGGGTGGTACGGAAAGAAAGAACAGATGGCGGTTAAAAAAGATGGCTGGCATATGAAGTTTCTGGGACTTATAGGACTAGGGACTCAAGTTGGCTACAAAAGAGGGATGGGCAAGGGATTTCAAAGTTTTGGTCCTTAATGGATACTTAGGTTGAGCAGAGGCATTTATATAATGGAATGCAGCCAAAAGAAAGCAAATGAGTGACAACCTTAGCCTCCATTTAGTTTTTGAAAATGGGGCAACAAGGAAAACCTGGATCTACCGGTAACTGGATTTCTTTATGTCGGTAAAAGTAAGGTGTGCTTGTCATTTTGGGTCTGGATTTCTTTGAGCGACAATCAAATGAGGCTGAGATTCTTGCAGTCGTGAGCCATTAAGACTATTAAATAGGTCATTCAAAGGAAACTTGTTGAATCATTGTTGAATGGGACTCATTGATGTGAGGTTGGGCGAGGAGCACTCTTAAGCATTGTAAGGAACCTTGGAGTTAACCTATTAGATTTGAATATCTTTATTTGGAGAGTTCTATGGTTTTGTCAGAAAAGGTGTGAAAAACCTGAGGGAAAAAATAAATAAATAGAGAGAAATTGGAGAAACAAAGCATATGGTGTTCCGTAGGGCTAAGGTACACCGACCATATATAGTTTATTATTATTTTGATATTTACAAAACCCCTTACTAATTTCTGTATTTAATAAACAGTCCCATCTATTTGAAAAGATATCTATACATGGTATATATTATTTTTTACATGATTCAATACAAATGATGTGCTACTGTGGCAACTAGTGGCTACACCACAGGCATACACTATTATTGGGGTAAAATGATTTGACTTTTGTGTTGTACTTGGTTCTGTAACTTCTGTTTGCCGTTCTTAAAAGAATTTACTTATTCTGTAACTTTTAGTTCATCTTGAACTGTTAGGTTTACATGTTTTAGCTCTTCATTTGAGTGGGAAAACTAATATAGACTGAGGTAGGTTGTTTTAACTGCTATATCCTGGTAATTATGTGATGTGGTTTTAGGCTGCTCTTGGAGGGGTTGTTGGAAACTTGCAAAGAGTTCAAGCATTTCTTCGGGTTTGTACATTGCCATCTTTCTTTTTTAAATATTATTTTACAAGCATTTGCATTAATCTCCAAATGGATAATTTTCCTATCTCTCTGATTTGTGACTTCTATTCCCACAGATTCGCTTAAGAGATCATGGGGTCCTAGACTTCGATGCAGGTGATGCTCGTCGGCAACCTCCGGTTGATACAACTTGGCAACAGGTAGTTCTTATTTCTTGTTTGAGGATCTTGTACCATCCTGAAAGAATTCATTTGGCTTGCTTTGAGATTAATGGTTCAACAGATTGTTGGTTTGTTCGTGTTTGGTGAATGTGTGTGAGCTTTTCATTTTTTTTTCTCGTCTGCAGTACTGTAGTCAAGGGTCTGCATGTGTGTTGGATGGTCAACTATGTTTTCTTTTGCGTGTTCTCTTGATGCCCAGAAACCTTCAACATAACACCTAAAATTATGAAGTTGTGAAACTCTTCTAGCATATAATTTCTCATCCGATCTATCTACTATTTTGCTAATGGATCTTCTTCCTGTGAATATTTACAGATATATTTTTGCTTGCGAACTGGCTATTATGATGAAGCAAGGAGTGTTGCTCAATTGTCTCGCATCTCACATCAATTTGCCCCTCAGGTATGAATCATTGGATGTTTATGGCCAAAGAGGAATTATATGATTCTTGGTTCAAATTTGTGCATGTTATTACCTGTGCTCATTTTGATTGACTCACAACCAACAATCAGATTGGCCCAAGAAATGGATAGATCTTTCCCTTGAGTAATTCAGAGTTCCAGATAGGAAAATCGTGGACATTTTGTAGCCCTCTGCTTGTAACTTTAAATGTTGAGTATGGGTGTAGAGTGTCTGTATTCCTTTATTCACTATTCAATACCTGGTTGTCATTTGAAAGGTTTGGATTGTTGCATCATGAAAGCTGTTCACTATATGTTAACTCTATCGACATTGGGGCCCATTAGTTCAACAGGTTGGATCACCTGAGCATGATTTCAAAATGTATAAGCCCAGAAGCTGAGCATACTAAGCATTTCTTTGATGTGCAGGTCATATATTTCCTCTTATCCTAATGCTCTTCTAATGAATATCTTGTTTGCAACAGCTTCAAGAATGGATTACAACCGGAGGTATGGTATCTCCAGAAACTGCAGCATCTGCCTCTGAAGAATGTGAAAAGATGTTAAGGATGGGAGATCGAGCTGGTCGAACTGGGTATGACAAGAAGAAGTTGCTACTGTATGCTCTTGTTTCTGGCTGTCGCCGTCAGATTGACCGGTTGCTTAGGGACCTGCCAGCAATTTTCAATACAATAGAGGATTACTTGTGGTTCAAGTTGTCAGCAGTTCGTGACTGTCCTAGTGGGACTTCTATTGTTCTCAATGAGGGCTTGATGCCATACACTTTAGATGATCTGCAGGCTTACTTGAACAAGTTTGAACCATCTTACTATACGAAAAATGGCAAAGATCCTTTGGTCTACCCTTATGTATTACTTTTGAGCATTCAACTGTTGCCAGCCATCCTATACTTGTCCAAAGAAACAGGAGATGAAGGACATAATATTGATGCCGTTCATATTTCCATTGTGATAGCAGACTACGGGTTTCTTTCTGAAGGCAATGGGACTGGCCTGAAGATGGGAACAATGGATGCTTTTGCAGAAGTAGCTAGCATTATTCGACAGTACGGCTCAATGCTTTTGCGTCTGGGCCAGCTCTCAATGGCATTGGAGTATTTTGCACAAGCGGCTGCTGCAATGGGTGGTGGACAGTTGTCATGGGTTGGGAGAGGCAGTGTAGATCAGCAAAGACAAAGAAGCTTGATGTTGAAACAACTACTCACTGAAATTTTATTACGGGATGGTGGCATTCCTCTTTTGCTTGGTGCTAGGGGTGCAGGAGAAGAGGGTGCACTAAGAAGATTCTTTACTGACAGGAGAGCACAACAGCAGTTTTTGCTTGAAGCTGCGCGCCAGTGTCATGAAGTGGGGCTGTATGACAAAGTAGGTCTTTCTTAGTCTTGTATTTTTATATTGTTTTGTTGTGTTTCAAAAATGTTACATCAATAAATGAAATTACTCAATGCAAAAGAACAATTCACGAGTAAAAAAAAATCGAACATTTCTTGAACTAGGACTTGTTGGTTTCTCTGCCAGCGTAAACTATAGTTGTCATGTCTCAATCTCAACTCTATAATTTCTGCGCATCATTGCAGATGGGGTTTTATCCAAAAATACACTAAAACATATGATCACCTAACTGTCCAACCTTGATTGCCAATGTGCCTTGTCCTTTTGAACAAGGCATTGAGGATTGGTATCCTTCATCACAACTGTCCACTTAGTCATCATCAACTGGATGACTAGTGTGATAATCGTCAACTTCCAAATTCAAATAACAATTATTTATTATGGAAAGGAAACATTCATATCCATTGGTCAAAATTTTGTAAAAAAAAAATCCGGACAGTTGTCTTTTAAGGAATCATAAGATTTACCAACGAAAATTGTAAGATTTCAAGCATAAGTTTCCAATTGTTTTCCACAAGATTTGATTTAAATGTTGGTTTAAGCCAACAAAAATTAGTTTATTAATGAAGAACCAACCATAAACAAAAACGCACATAAAAATGAAATTGGCTATAGAAGACTTATACTAAAAAATACAAGAAATTAAAGATACAGCTCCCAAGGAGCAATTCTATCCACCCCTTGCTTGATGGACCTGACTTGATGATGAAAGACAAATGAAATTGGCTATAGAAGACTTATACTAAAAAATACAAGAAATTAAAGATACAGCTCCCAAGGAGCAATTCTATCCACCCCTTGCTTGATGGACCTGACTTGATGATGAAAGACAACGTGAAGATTAGAAACCAAGGCCTTGATCTCATTAAAACAAAATTGAAGCTTTCATGGCTTGTGAATGCCATGACTGACCCAATGCCATGACTAACCCACGAGATCGCATTGGAAGAATCACTCTCCACTATCAAACTGTCTTGGAGGATTGAGAAAATTCTCAAAGCTTCCAAAACTATCAACACCTCAGCTTTGGTCAGTCTCTGATCTCCACACTTGAGAACATACATACAACCGCCCCTTTGTCAATTGTCATCCTGTAAAACCTGCCGATACATGCTAGGTATATTTTAACACTTGTCCGTGGTATAACCTCAAATACAAATCACATTGCTACGGTTTAACAATGAGTATCTTATTAACTGACAAAAATGAAGATTTAGTACTTATATGAGTTTACAAGTAGTATGTGGGTTTGCTTGTGGGATGTGTTGACGATTATAGTGATGCTTTAAATCCACTTCCCACGGGGCCACCGCTGTTGGTCTCGTGAAGCTTTTGACGGATGCGCTTGGGTAATCAGGGACCCATCTAGGCGTCAGATTTGGGGTAGTCGTTAGTCTACTTTTGGTGCTTTACTAGGCTGATTGGTTACTTGTCAACATAAACTGCTGTCCCCCAGTTGTTAGAGCATGCTGATAGTTCTGCAGAGGGTAGAGCCTTAGTTGATGGGTTTTGGCAATTCTAATCCCTTACCTATTTGGTATCTCTTTGTCGTTGCTTGGTTGTTTTGGATAGTTTTGTTGGGGGGTTTGCAGATATTGAGGGAGGAGCCCCACCCCACCACCTTGTTTTTCTGTCTAAGGGCACTTTTTGCAACTGCTTTTCCGCTGAAATGGACAGGAAAAGCAGGATGCGGAAAACTTTTTTCTATCGTTCATGCAAGCGCTTTCAATTTTCTGCGATTCTGCAGTGAAGTACTTCTGATGGCGTGGGGGTAGGGTTATTTCTTTTGATGACATGGACGCCCATGAGATCACATTCAGGGAATCCCCTTCATCTTGTAGCTCCTCCTTCGTCTAGTAGGAAGGTGTGATTATCAAGATACATTCCATCCATTTTAGGGGCCCACAATCATGTTGGTCTTGACGCGCATTAATTTAGGCCACATACAAGGTAGATCAATGGCTAGAACTTTTGAGTTGTAGAAGACAACCACTGAATTATTCGTTAATTAGAACAAAATATTACCATTTGTCTGGCAACTTGTTTGCATTTGGCATTTTGAAAATGTCTTTATTAGTTTCACCTATTTCTTTTTTTAATATATATATATATATATATGTATTTATATTGCAGTTTCTTCATCCTGATTTCCTTATAAGATATTATTTTTGTTGCGTCTCTTAAGCTATGTTTTCCTTCTTACTCTGGTATATTTTAGTCTGTAGAAATCCACAAGAGAGTTGGGGCCTTTGCTATGGCGTTAGAGACTCTGAATAAGTGCCTTGCAGATGCAATAAGTGCACTGGCACGTGGTAGATTAGATGGTGACAGCCAGACTGCTGGTCTCATTCATTCTGGAAATGAGACCTTGGAGGCATACAAATATTCTCCTGAAGCCAGGTCATATCCAAATCTTACATGTATTTTCTGTCTTATGTAAATTCTGCATTCATTTCATTCACTCATCTAGCTTTTATGATTCTTGAACACGGCAAACCTTTGTGATTACATGTTTCAAGATGCACTAAACTAATTGCAGCAGAAATTTGATAATTGAATAAGATACGGGAAAGTAGCAACCCAGATAGATAGGATAAGCTTGGGTGCTAATGATAAAAAATAAAATGCAAAAAGAATTGACAGCTGGTGATATTTTGTGGTCTCTAGTGTTTCTCCTTCTATTTAGTTGTCTCTTTTGGTTGTCGATGTTTTATGTAGGGTGTAATGCTCTTATACTTTCTTTACTTTTTCTCTGTTTGCTGTGCTTTGGTGCTTCTATCTTCTCTTCTCCTCTAAGAAAATTTATCAATTACTGAAAAATAATGAAATAACTACTTTAAAATGACAACTGGTGAAAATTTTGTTTTTCTATCATTTTATTAAGTTTAATTTTGCTTGAAGGCTTTGATGGAATCACACAATTCTTCTTATCAGTAAAGAACTACATCGATGCATGGAGAACATAGCTGTCAATTTCATTGGACCTCATTTCTGTTTCACTCTTGATTGAAACATTTTGGCTGGTTTAGCAGTTTGATGTTTCATTTCAGAATTCCATTTTGATAAAAATTCAAGAAACTAAAAATATATAATAAAAATATGAAAAACAAAACGAAATAAAATTAGCATGTATACTATATATCTTTATTTCATTCTACTAAATCAGCAATACAATATTATTTCTACATGCTAAAATAATATCGATGTTTTTTTAATGGAAATGATTCAATTCATTCTCAGCTCGTATCTGCAATTATCAATGTTATAATCTAAAGTAACATAAAATAAACATATACATGAAATCACTGTATTACGGTGGTGCGAATTATTATCTAAATTTTAATTAAGGGTCTTATATTAAAAAATGAAAAAAAAATGTTTGGATTATTTTCTCTTTTTGGGGTGAAATCTAACTACTTTGACCTATTCGGAAGAACAGGGCCGAGGGAGGATCTGAACAGAAACTTTATACAGGTCTGTTCAGTTTGGTCCAAACAGTTTCAGCTTGTTCAGCTGAAACAAACCAGGCTTACTGTATAAATGAAAAATGATAAGATCTCCAATCATTTGGCACTTGCATTTGAAGTCATTTATTGAAAGTTCGGAATTGTTTAGTAGACTTCACATGCTTATGTTCATGAACATATTCAAAGCTTAATTTCTGGAATTGTTGCTCCATGAAGGGCTTTATCTTTGATCCATTTGTTAATGTTCCTATGTTCCTTGTACAGCCTACAAGAAAGAGAACTTATCTCTGAACAAGAAACAATATTAAGACAACTTGAAGCAACATTATTTGTCCACAAGTTGGCCAGAACTGGTCATCATGCGGATGCTCTTAGGGAGATTATCAAGCTCTCATTCCTTCCGTTAGATCCCAGGGCACCAGATACTACGGGTGATGTGTTGCAAAGTCTTTCTCCTCATGTCCAAGCTTGCGTGCCAGATCTCCTTAAGGTTGCTCTCAGTTGTTTGGACAATGTCACAGATACTGATGGCACAGTGCGCGCCTTGAAGACTAAGGTACTAGTTTTTAAGTTGCCAATAACATTTTCTTGTTTTATTCTATATTCCCCATGGTTTCCTTGTTTCTGAGTAAACCAGTGCTTGTAATTTTTCTTATTTCTTTCATCCACCTCTTCTTTTTTTTTTATTATTATTATAGCATTAGGAATTATCCGATTGCTTGGTAGAGGACTCAAAACACACTCTCACACACTCATGCTGATAGCCATAACCAGCTGAGCTACAGCTGGGGAAGTATTGGGAATTACTTGCTGAAAATGAAATATACTCTGTCCAGGAGCCATTTGGACTGGCCCTACAAACTGTAAATGTCAGATCCTATTATCTATAACCCAAATTATGTGTGACGGGTCCTATTGTGGTTGGAAGAGACCTGAAAATCTCCAACATTAGATGATCTGAAGTGTCAATGTTGCTCATTGACCATTGACCTTTGTTGTAGTGTCCATTTGCAAGAATATAATAATTATTGTTAACAACATTTGGGAAATGAGACGGAGTGGCACGGCTCATCATGAGATGCATGTGTGTGCCTGTGATCACAACTATATCGCAATATGTGTGCATGTGTGTGTGGTATGATGACAACTAGATGAATAGTCATAAATTGACAACTGCATTTCATACTGCAAAAATGCTGGATTATGCTGTCTCAAGCATTATGCTGGGGGTTTAATTCCATGTCACTGGAAAAGGGGGAAAGAACTGAAAAACGACAGATGCTTTATGTGTTGGAAATTGAGTTTAGGAAAGGAGTTCCTAATGGGCCTTCTTGGTTTCATGGATAGTCTGAATGGGAGTGGATGCTTTTCTGGCCAGTTGTACAGAAAAACTTATCTGAATCCATGCAATTTTGAAGGTTGTTCTCTATTTTTGGATATGAACTAATATTGCGGGAAATACTCTTTCAATGGTTCAAGCAAAAAAAAAAAAAAAAGGAGCACTGAAATCTACCTGGGTTCCAGGATTCAGTTGGAAAAGGCTTCCCAAAATAAGGGTTTTCATGCCCACTCTTGAACCATGGTAGGAACAGGTACTATCCATCAAAAACAGGATTATGTTGTTTCTCATTCAAAGTTGAGTTAAATAGGGAAGTTATTGGACCATGCAATTTTTAAGGTTGGTCAGTTAAAACTGCAGTAGCAGCTCTCTCTCTCTCTCTCTCTCTCTCTCTCTCTCTCTCTTGTGAATAGTGTAGCAGTCTTGCTTTATCTGTGCTATCAGTTATTTTACATTGTGAAATTCTTTTGGTTTTTCAGATTGCCAACTTTGTGGCAAACCATATGACCAGGAACTGGCCTCGAGATTTGTATGAGAAAGTTGCTAGAAGTCTTTGAAATAGATGCTTGCTAGTCAAATTAGTTGTATCTCAGTTCTGAAGAGGTATGTGCTCATTTCTGTTAGCCTTGTACCTTCACAGTTTATCAATGTTTATGGCCACTTGAAAAACATCTTCATGCCCCTCATGAATATATGATGAGCACTTTTTTAACTTTTAGATTGGGTTCCCAACTATTTTGTCAAGTGAGACCGTATTAGGCGGTCAGCTGAAATGGGGTATAACTCCCCCCAAATTTCGACATGAAGCATACATCTGGATGCATGTGCACAGGTGTGTATGCATATGGTCCATGCTGACTGTCTTTATATATTTGGTCACTAATGTTTCTAAGATGCTACAGTGAAGAATTTAAAAGTCCGAGAGGAAAGATATATGTTAACTTATCTCAAGCTTTTGAAACTCGATGTATGCATCTAGAAGCTCTTGGTGACAATTTCAAGAGCCCATAGGCACTGATGTTTTCATCTGAATGACAGAAAACCAGTTTGATATAATTTGTCCTTTGTGTCTCACAACTTGACATGTTACTGCAGGTAAGGTTGTGGGGGAGTATTTGGATCACTCTTCATTGTTAAAGATGAAATACTAATACAAGAGGTATCATGAGTGACGCCTTCAGAATGCTTTGTCCCTGCCGTCTAGTTTTTGGCTCTTCCCACTCCGGTCCCCTCTTTCCGTGCATGGTTCTCCCATATTTAAATGTCAATAGAGTAGGATTTTCAATCAAAGAAATATTATCCTCATCATCACTAGAGAGAGGTCAACCTTGGCTGAAGAAGATGGTTATGTTCTTCCTAAAGAGCATCCAATGTGGGGACACTGAGTCAATAGCTTGATCACTGAATCATTGCCGCTGCCTGTACTGTTTTTTTTTTTTAAAATTCGCTGCCTGTACTTCATGCAAACAAATTATACATGTTTTTGTCGTCAGAATTGTACTTACTGCTACTTTACAGTGGAATTGTCGCTTGATGAGCTGGGGAGAAAGGTACATAAGGGAAGCTGATCTTCTGACATAACTCCATTTTTCCCCCATGTTATTGCTATCTGGACTAGCCACCAATGATACCAATCTGTTTATCCGGCCCGAAAGTATTTTCTGGCTGGATGGGTTTACCGTTGGGTCACAGAACGCTTTGGTCATTTTAATCGGTGTTTTAATGTGATCCTTATCTAGTTAACACTTCTGTTTGGATGATGAAATTAGAGTGAATCCCAAATCATGGCCAAGCCTTGGTCGGGTGGCTTGTAGTGTGAATTTTACAAGTGGATGGAATGGCTCGTGTAGTCATTTGATCTCTGCTGATTCCTTCTTTGAGAATAGATTAGGCGAGGTGATTTCATGTGGATCCTGTTTTCTTCCTTTGATTAAGGTGGTTTCTATGTTCATATGCATTAATCCACTACACTTCTACGCAAGTAAATGGCTGGGAGCAATACCAAGAAATGTGAGCTGCTTTAGGGCATGTTTGTGTCATGCTGGACTAATAGGGATTTCCTTTTCCATGCTTTCTACACCTATTTATTTTTTATTTTTTGGTGTGGGTTTGAGGAAAAATAGTTCATCCTTTCCTCTTAACATGTGGGAAACTATTCACGCTAAACTGCGGAAAAGTAGTAAGCATACCATTGTTTCGATGCAAACAGAAGTCATGTTTCCACCCTATTTGGAAACTGTTATCTCCAAATTCGGGTAAAGACAGTTGGTTTGTACTATATCTTCTACCCTGAAAGTACCGCTCGAAATGAGAATGGTGAATGCAAGCAAAGTCGATGTCATGAATGTGCTTCAAGACTTGAGAGAGGAAAGTCATGGCTTTCTGAAATGGACGACAGTGGTTGCACATTTTGCCAGCATCACAAGTGTAAGATACGGTCCCTCCTGTGAATATGCTCTCACAGGCTCTTGCCCACCCATTAATCCCCAAAATGGTCAATTTCATGTCTCACATCTTCATAAGTTTACATAGGGGTGTAACGGTTTAGTTAACCGCGGTTTTTGGGAAAACGGTTAACCGAACCGTATTTCACGGTTTTTGGTTTTTAAAAACCGTAACCATAACCGAACCGTTAAAAACCGTTAAAAACCGAACCGCGGTTAACCGCAGTTAACGGTTTGGTTACTGTTAATTGTCACTTAAAAATTTTTATGAAAATTTTGTTGTTTATTAATCAAACTTATTGTGAAAAAAAAAAAAAAAAAGTTAGAGAATGGCATAATATGTTACTCTAAAAAAAAAAAATCACATTTAGGCCATTAAGTTTTTTTCTTATTAGTGAAACGGTTCGGTTAAGCGTGTGTTTTGGGAATACGGTTAACCGAACCGTGGTTAACGGTTAACCGCGGTTAATAACCGTGAGTCGAGATAAAAACCGTAACCAAACTGTGAAGCGCGGTTTTTCGATTTAAAAAACTGTAACCGTAACCGAACTGTGAAACACGGTTATTAACCGCGGTTCAGTTCGGTTTGACGGTTTTTCGATTTTTTTTTACACCCCTGGGTTTACAGATGGATGAAAATTGTACGTGTTAAATGTATCTTCCGATAACTACTGCAGTAAAAACAGTAACATGATGTATGCAAATTTTATAAATCTCTCTCATTTTCACATTCCATGCGTAAAAAGAACCCCCCACTAATGATAGATACAATTCTTACTGCATGTGCTGATTCGCTCCCGAACCTGCAGATGATGGCTGATAACTCAGTGAATTTACGAGACCAGCAATACCTATCTGCTACCGGTACATGTTGTTCAATATCGTATATCTTACTGTATTGTCACCATTTATTCTCTATACCTAATCACTGGCATCCATACCCAACCAGGACCTGGACCAGATCATAGAACCTAAAACTAGATTTTTGTGGTCAGGGTCTTAAAAACGCATTTTAGCAATCAGGGTTGCTTGATGTCCCTCGATGGACGGAGGGTGCGATCTAGCCAATGTTAGCTCATCACAACTTTTAGAGCTTGTCCCGTTTCCACCTTGTAAGCCTATCCATTGGTGCTTTTCATTTCAATATCTATTCTCTTGAATGGAGCGTGAAGACTCGATTCCTCGCGGTGCAGGGAAAGAATAGGGCACCTGCAGGGAGAACGTAATCTTTTTTGCTACGACACAATTTCACCTGTGAGAGAACACTCCTTTTGAAAGAGGATTATAAACACAATGAAACATAAATGAACAATGGTGTATGAATAGCTGAGTTACAAGGTTTAGTCAGGAGAAAAGTAACAAGTAACTAGACACATTTGACCTCCAATCCAAAGGTCCCTAAAAAGGTTATTTAGTAGACACCTGCTTATGCGCCCAATCACTCAGCATATAGTATATAGTATTGGTAGCTTATCAAAAGTTATTTTAATCCCCAATGGAGGAGTCCATCTCCTGATCATGTTGATAACCAACCCCTGGTTACCCGATACAACCATCCACACCCTTTTATAAATAGCAACTATTGAACCTCCACGACTGTCGAAACTTTCGAAAAAGCCACCACCTTAGAGCGGAGATCATTAATCCATGCTTTTCCAAGAAATTGACGAAATTCAGAAATTAGGATATAGAAAATTGCCCTTAGAAGAACAAATACAGTTTACAGAACCGTGATCAACCCAATACATAAAAACATGACATGTGGCAGTCCTAAAAGTTTTGCTGCAAATTACCTATTTACTTACGGAGGACAGAGTCCTAAAGTTTTGCTGCAAATTAACTATTTACTTACGGTGGGTTCCCCGAACCATTCCAATCATATCCAAGCATGTTTCACCAAAGTTTCCCTGGGTGTCAATGGATGAATTTAAGAGTGATTTTGCGGTCTCTCATATACCCTTGGAAAACAGCAGCTCAGTTCAAACGGTGCTACGCACCCAATTAAAAAACATTAATACAAATCCACCAATGCAAGTAAGCCATCCAAAAAAAAAAAGAAAAAAGCACAAGGTAGAAGCCAAATGGCAACAAGCACTGATCAAGTCTTGAAAGAAACAAACTTGAAACCTCGGATCCAAAACCCTCATCCATTTTGATTGCAGTGAGCATCAGTATCTCCTCCTCGGACTCCTTGATCTGTGCCCTCGTGGTGACCTGCAAAAAGTGAACAGCCGATGCTTCCCATGAGTAGATAATCATACAAAGGCTTTCCTATAATCAATGCATTATTAATTTATCACACACAGAAAATCACATCCTTCAGCAATCAGTTGTGTACTGCTGCAGTGGGTATAAGTAGTTGGAAATACTCCCCTCAATGGCTTGGATGCCAACAATCAATAGTAAAAATACATGTAAGGATTAAGATTGTTTGATTATGTTGAACTTCTGGGGTCTTATTAGGATGCAAGTTTGGATATGATGTAACCAAGGCCAACCTCTCTTTTTCTGAAATAATAATACATAAAGATCCACTGATAGTGAATCGTTTCCACCAGAAAAGAGAAATATGAAATAAAGTGCAAGCCAAATAACTGATAAGCCAACAAATAGAGTTGGCTGCTTCAGGGAGGCATTTTTTCTTGTCCAACAATGTCAGAATCAGATTATCCCTACCAAAAAGAAAATGATGAGAAGATAATTCTATTTTAAGCACACATTTCTTCTAGAACTACAAATGAGCCATAGCAATCGCCTTTTCAGGCCAATCAAACAGCAACTACCAAAAAAAAAAAAACTAAAGCAACTGGACATGACTATAGCATTGATAAAGAACATTCCACTTATCATAGGGAGTTTGTGAGAGATATACTGCTTTAAAGACATCCAAACCAATTATATGATTTAAAAAAAAAAAGTCTGTTATAATCAAAAGCAAGGTCTCATTTCCTCTAAACATAGTATCATTTGTTTATTTATTTTTATAGGCAACATGGCATGAAGACTGTTATAATCAAAAGCAAGGTCTCATTTCCTCTAAACATAGTATCATTTGTTTATTTATTTTTATAGGCAACATGGCATGAAGACACCGCCTCAAAATTGCAATAGATAGCAACTCCCCTTATACCACAGGCTCTTGTCAACATAGTACCAGTTTCGTTAAGAAAATATATTAAGATAATCAAATGTAAACTGTAAAGGGGTAATCGGCATAACAATTTTACATGTCCCAAGTGGTGCAAAGAAAAATAAAACTGCAGTGACCTGTAAACAATCTCTATCCTATTGTAATATCAATGTATCATCAAACCTAGTTGCTTCAGCCAACCTGCCTACAGTTCTACAGATATGCGTGAAAACCACTGTCATGCAAAAGAGCTCAACACCGATATAAGGATGCAGCACACGCGGGCTGGGCAGGGTAATGACATATCCCAAGTCTAAGCCTGCATGAAACACAAATTGCCAATCCCAAGCCCAGATTTCAAATACTGCCTTAACTGTAACTCAGGCTGAGATGGGCCAGGCTGGGCGCTTGAACCCCACATTTGTGGTGGTGGTGGAAGAGAAGTGAATATGATTCATATCTATACGACGAATCCCATTGATAGGCAACTCTAAGGATTCAAGTTTGTACCTTAGGATTTGAAACATGATTTTGTCTAAGCTTATGATACAAGCGATTTATCAAAGGCAGGAACAACCACAACCAATGGCTAATATTAGTTATTCTTTTAATCACAGTATTCATTTTATTATGGATGGATTAACTACTTTTTATTGTTTTTCATTTTTTTTTTCTAAAACAAGAAATCCTACATTTGCGATGTGATTCACTATACAATTTGATTTAGTCCCTTCAACGATTTGCAATTCAGTTTTGATTTTTAGAACAATGAAGATCCCACCACTGAAATCCAAACCATTCGAGATAACCTTCCCCCAATGTTCTATCATCCAAAAAACTATGCCCACCATTAGATAGATCACATCTAAAACAATGGATTAAAATAGGAAAATAAGAGCCAAATAATGTGTTCATAAATTATCAATCTAATGGGAGAACTCTCATTGAAGTAAAAGCTTCCTTGATGATAGAACAAGGTAGGATAGTGATTTTGAGCATTTGGATTTTAGAGGTGAAATTCATGGATTCAAATTAATGGGCTCAGAGAGATTGGTCACGGGCTTAAAGAATCTGAACCCATGAAGAGTTTTGACATATAAATACTCCCTTGTAAATGTTACTATCAACTTATGATACACATCGATAGGCAGCATAATATTATATATGATAAGAAACATGGCAGGGCTTGACTCAAAGTACCTAAGGTCCAGCCAGACCCAGACCAAATTCCACTTGGGTTCCAAAATCATTTCTGACCAGAGACCAAGTTTGACAATACCAAGCCCCTCAGGTCAGGACAGGTGCACTTGGGCTTGGCTCATCCCAAGTTGCTAAGAAACACTGCAGGGCTTGACTGAAAGTACCAAAAAGGATAAAAATTTCACGGATCCAACTTCTCCACATACTTCTAGAAATCATATCCCGTATAACATATACTCCACAAATCCTAGTGGATATGATTCTAAGCTTTTCCATATCCATCTTGAATAGAAAATCTTTCTTTCAAGATTTTTTCTGATGAGAACATAAGGATGTGTCTAGATGAGGACAAAGTTATAATTTATTTGTACAGTTGATAAAAAAGAAAATATACACTGCACTTTATTACTAATAAAGTTACCAATTGCCAACACACTCACGTTAGAGTGGAGTTGGCACCTTAGTTTCACACACATGCTCAGAGATTGAGCCCTGAGTTGTCAAGTTAAAGCATCACCACTAGAACAGTAGCCCAGCAAATAATAATAAGAATAAGAGAATGGGCTCCAAAAGGCCACCTCCTGAATATATGCAGCAGCATATGCCATAATGCCACCTTTCACCCCACCAGGACAGCATAGTAATCAAATCCAAGGGCATAAAGATTTAGAGCTTAGGAAAATTCAAAGCAAATGTGGATGACTCTGATTAGGGAGAAACTTGGGATCCAACATTTACCCAAAGAGATTGGGCCAGCAAAAATAATACACTTGCAGGAAAAATTCAATGAGACTATAACACGTGCAACCTTTGCAAGTAACAATTCTCTATGATATCCAGAAAACAACAGCTGTTGTCTAATATCCATCCTATCTAACAATGAAATTGACTCTTCAATGAGAAACTTTACTTAAAGATGAAACAAGTACAATACAAAGTTATTGATAACTAACAAACCTTCTTCTTGTATTCCTGCGCTTGAAAGGTCCATTGCTAAAAGCCCAATCTACCGAGATAGTTTGACAGAGAAGCTCAGCTCCATTCATTGTCGATATCGCCGCCTGAGCTTCCTTGAAATTTTCATATTCAATAAGTGCATAACCCTGTTTTGAAATAGGAGAAAAGATAACAGCTCATAAATATTTTGGTAATCAGCAGATGAAAGTTACTTCAAGAATAATGCATGTTTGAAAGAAAAAGTGGGTGCAAGTTTGCAAACCAAACAAAGAGGGTGGTCTGGGTATTAGACCCTTGAAGGAGATGAACTTGGCCTTGCTAAGCAAATTGGCTGTGAAGAATAGGACTCTCATAGTTTGTGGAAACAAGTAATTTCTTGCAAATATAGCGTCTCTAGGGATGGTTGGTTTCTTCGAGGCCCTCTTCCGCATTTCTCCGCTTTATGGAGAGGAATCCTCACTGCAGAGGAGATGTTCTTGAGGCAAGTGAGATTCCGAGTGGGCAAAAGGGATAAAATATGTTTTTGGACGGACTTGTGGGTGGGGGATCTTCCTTTAGCGTCTGCCTACCCCGAGTTGTTCAATTGTGCAAGCGATCAAGAAGCCAAAGTTATTGATTATCTGGAGAGGAGGGGAGACTACATTATGTGGAGGCCTATTTTCAGAAGGAACTTAAATGAGGTGGAGGAAATTCAATTCTGGTCTCCGTTGAATATGATTGGAGACGCTTTCATTCCTACTGAGGTTAAAGATAGAAGAATTTGGATGCCAACCACTAATGGCACATTCTCAGTTGCATCTTTTTTTGCATCTATGACGAGGGAGGTTGTGGATACGCATGTTAATTAGCCCAAGTTTTTGGAGTATGAAAGCACCTCCATGAAAGCACCTCCACGGGTGATGGCTTTTGGATGGACTGCTTTGCTTGGAGGTATCCTAACAATGGAGAACCTTAGACGCCGGCAAGTTACCATTGTTAATGCTTGCCCAATGTGCTTGGCGTGAGAGGAATCCATTGATCACTTGCTGTTAAATTGTTCTATAGCTCAATGCCTATGGAGGATGGTCCTAGGTAGGGCTGTCAAAATGCCAGACGACTCGTTTAACACGATATGAACCCACACGATATTAATGAGTTCGGGTGGCCTCTTAACGGCTTCATGTCGTTGATGGGTCGGACCCGTTAACACGTTAAATTAGCGGGCCGTTAACGAATAAAACCGGCAACCCATTAACAACCCACCAAATGATAAATGACATAAATTATAAAATGCATGAGGGGTCTTTTAGCAAATTTGAAAAGGTTGAAGTGAAACCCTAAAACCTACATATAAAAGATCATTTTTTAACTCTTTCACTCTCCTTTCATCAGCAAAAGAATGCGCCTCACCGTCTCTCACTCTCTCCTCATCTCCATTTGAGAAGGGCCTCTTTCTCGTACATGCCTCTATCCGATATAGACACGATTATTTAACGGGTTACACGGGTCACGACGGTTGTGTCGTGACCCGTTAAATAATCGTGTCGTGTTCGTGTTTGATTTTTGGACCCGTTTATTTAATGAGTCGTGTACGAGTTAAGGTGATTCTAACACGAATTCGTTAACATGACACGAATTCGTCGAAAAGGTTGAAGTGAAACCCTAAAACCTACATATAAAAGATCATTTTTTAACTCTTTCACTCTCCTTTCATCAGCAAAAGAATGCGCCTCACCGTCTCTCACTCTGTCCTCATCTCCATTTGAGAACGGCCTCTTTCTCGTACATGCCTCTGTCCGATAGAGACACGATTATTTAACGGGTTACACGGGTCACGACGGTTGTGTCGTGACACGTTAAATAATCGTGTCGTGTTCGTGTTTGATTTTTGGACCCGTTTAATTAATGGGTCGTGTACGGGTTAAGGTGATTCTAACACGAATTCGTTAACATGACACGATTCACAGCCCTAGTCCTAGGTTGGTTCAATGTCTCTACGCCCATCCCCCACTCCCGTCAAGCCTTATTTGCGTTCTGGAGGTTAGGAGTGGAATTCATAAGGGGAAGGATCATGTGGGGCGCCTCTTTCTTTGCGGTCATTTGGAAAGAGAGGAATTCAAGCTGCTTTGAAGGAAATTCGTCAGAAGTGAGTTACGTGGCGGATAAAATTAAATGCTTAGTGGCTCTTTGGGTCTCCATAAGCCCTCTGTTCAAAGGCATTCCCATCAATTCCATTGTCCATAATTGGCAAGAAGTGGTCTTCTCTCAACCTATCTCAAGCTCATTTTTTATGGTAGTGCTTGTGGAAACCCAGGCCCAGCTGAATTGGGAGGACTTATTTGTGATACAGAAGGAACCGTTCTCCTATCCTACTCCAGCCCAGCTGGTTTGGGTTCAAGCAACAAAGCTGAATTATTGGCTCTCTAAACTAGCATCCGTGAAGCATCAAAGCTCAATCCTCGCCGGCTTCTCATTGAGGGGGACTCCTACTGTGTCATTCAGTGGGCAAGACAGTCTTCCAGCCCTCCTTGGAATCTTGCATATATTATTGAAGAAGTGATCCAGCTTGCAAGGGACTTAAACAGCTCTTTTCACCCTGTTAAGAGATCGGCTAATCGGGAAGCAGATAAGCTAGCCAAAGAGGAAGTTCTAAAACTTACCTTGATTGTGTCTATGTAATTCTGTTGTTAGCTATTTAGGGTGCTCATGCCCACCTTTGTTATGGGGGCTGTACCCATTTTTTGAGGTTTTTCCCTCTCTTCTTTAGGTTTTTGGTTGCTCATCCCTTTGCTAAGGGGGTTTTGAGTGAGTATATGTCTCTTATACTATTCAGATCCTTTTGAGCAATATATCATCAATATTTTAAAAAAAAAATACACTTAAAAAACAATTAACAAATAGAGTAGTGGCCACTGATCACAAAGTGTTTGCGTATTTATTTAAAAAAAGATAGAAAAAAAGATGTAGGGCTGCTTAATGATGAAGAGAACATATTAAAGCTACATTCATAAAGACTTAGGTGGTGTTTGGCACGTCTACTTTTTGGGTCTACTTGACTTAAAAGTTATTCAAATATATATTTAGTGCTTTAGATTAGTTGGCAAAGTTTATGTGAATGTTTGATCCAATCGTCTTTAAGACATTTTGCATCTATTTCAAAAAGTAACAAAAAGGCAACCTTTTTTCAAACAGACATTTAGGTCTAAAGAAATGCACATCTTATTATTATTATTATGACAAGTTTTCTCATATAACTTTTGCTATATGACAAGGTTGCCTCTACAATTTCATGGAAACTTATCCCTTGGAACTTATACATATGGTGAAACAGCTCCATTTCAATCAAATCACACTTGACAAATAGGCCCTTAGATAATGCCCAGTATACCTAGATTGACACTTATAAAATAAGCCCACAAATGGGGTCACTTTCTCCAAGGATATGGGGGTCACTTTTTTATTTCTTTTTTTCATTATTGGTAAAATGACTTAAAATTACAACATGAATGATCAACTTTCGATTGTGCAACATGCTTTGGTCAGATACAGGGGCATCTCTCATTGCATTTGATCTCATAAAAATAGATGGCATGATTAACACATTAATTATTTAAGATCGCAAATTTCGTCGGTTGCACTTATAGAATCTTGGCCAACGTGTTGGCTTCTAGGATTCAGTAGATCCTTCCGTTGATTATCTCCACCCAAGGTGCTTCTTATCCCAGGTAGGCAAATTTTGGGTGTTCTTATTGCTAATAGATATGTTGACACTGTATCTAAAGCAACAAAGACAGTGGTTATCTGCATAGTGAAGTTGGAGAAAGCTCTGATGATCTGGACTTTTCCCTTCAGGTTATCCGGTGAACGAGGTTCTTTGTGAGATCGAAAAGTTGGATCAAGGCGCGGATTAAT
Source organism: Persea americana (assembly GCA_029852735.1). NCBI lineage: Eukaryota > Viridiplantae > Streptophyta > Magnoliopsida > Laurales > Lauraceae > Persea > Persea americana. The sequence goes on from CM056810.1 coordinate 93,922,548, forward strand.
CTTTTTTTTTTAATGTTTCATGTATCAGAAAACTTCTATCAAAACAAGAACAAATTAAACTTGCATTTGAAAACAACAATTCATATGGAATTACACATATTCCAGCAAGATAAACATACAGAGACCACGTAAAATGAAAAAAAAAAAAAATTGAATATCATATTAAATACCTTTACAAATCCAGTACGACGGTCAAGATTGAGATGGAGATTCTTAACCTCCCCAAACTCGCCAAAAGTGTTTTGGAGATCTTCTTCTTGAGCCTCCTCATGCACTCCAGTAACCAACACAATCCATCCCTCAATTGCTGTCATATTAACAACAGCAAATCATCATCATCATTTTTTTTTTTTTTATGTAACAGTGACAATCTTTTAAAAGCAGGGGACAGAGCAGCATAGGAGACTTAACATTAACAAACCACAGATGTTAAAACATAGGATGCACATACAGCATATATCTATCAACATCCCAGTAAGTTAAAGAATCAACCATCTCAATGGACTCCCTCCAAGTATGCGTAAAATTCTACCTACAAATAAAACAAGATGAAGACCTCCAAGGAGCTTTACCACCTCCAAAACCCCAATTAATCCAATTAATATATATATATATATATATATAAACCCTCTCTTCTTATCATAGCAGCATTTCACAATAGTAGTTCATCGTAAACAGAACCCTAAGAATCCAAAACCGTAGTTTTAACAGTCAGAAACAGAATCCAAACCCCTATTTTTTACAGTCAAAACTTGGAGAAAGAAAAACAGTAGGAATTCCAAAACCCTAGTTACATATCCATCTAAATGGGGAAGCTAATGAAGCTTTTCTTACATATTTTCCTTCAAAAAAAAAAAAAAAAAAAAATCTGTTTAGTTGACAACACAGCATATTGCAACCATTAACCAACTCAAAAAACAATCCTAGAAATCCAAAACCCTAGTTCTTATGGTCAGAATCCAGGAAAAGGGAGAAAACTAGCAAGTCCAAAACCCTAGAGTTCCAAATCCAATCCAACAGTGTTTGACCGTCTTGACAACCGCAAGTGCAGCCTTAATGCCACTAGTTTTACAAAAGTGCCTCCCAGTAGTTTGCCATTATAGTTTTAGGGAAATGCTCCTCTAGGGCTGCGGTGTCAGCAAGAATCAAGGCATCATACATATATCATACAAGAAAACAAAACAGACGTACACAGATATTAGAAGTCGTGTTGATAATGGCCCACCAATCACATCCTCTGCTAGATCTAAATATGTCCCTCTCCCGATGAAACAAGACCCATAGAGCTTAAGCGGGTTGTAAAAAGGGTACAAATATTTACTTAATTGCATTGGGCTATATTGGCAATTCAACTAGGGCTGATATAAAAGGCCATTTGGGAAGGACTCAAAATTGCAGCCTCCTCCCTTCATTGCCCACGGCGAGCAGAAGGGATTTCAATGAACTCAACTGTGTGGGACAAAGGAAACTCAAAAGAGCAGTGGAACTCTATCTCATCTACATTTTGATTGAAGTGAGCTCACTAGTTAAGGATCTACGATTCCCTTTCCGCCCCAGAAAAGTTGACAAGGAAGCTTGCAAAAACTCAGCAGTAGAAAGGGAAGTCCTATAATTGAAAATGGAACGTTAACACCATATATCAAATAGGGTTCAGAATAAAGGCCATTAAAGGACTCGAGATTGCAACTTTCTCACTTCATGGTGCACTGCTAATAGAAAGATAAATACAGATGAAATCCCACTTATGTTTCAGAAAAGAAAATAAGCCCTAGAATACCAAAACCCTAGTTCTCACAGTCAGGATTAGGGAAAAAAGCAAAACACAAAACCCTAGTTCTTACATTTGAAAGGAAAAACCCTAACCCTAGATATAGGAGACAAGGAGAAGCAAGAGAGAGAGAGAGAGACAGAGAGAGGAAGTACTGACATCGCTGTGGGCCGGGGCCGCCGTCGGAGAAGAGAGAGTCGAAATCCTTGTCAGCGAAGCGCTTGTTGCGGTCGGCGGCGGCATCGGACTCGTCCCGGAAGCCTCGGCCTTTGGTCTTCTTGGGAGGGGCGGAGAGGTCGGGGCCGGAGAAGGAGCCGCCGGTGATGGCGGATTTCAGCTTGGGGAGAGGGGCGTGGGGCGAGGGCTCCGCCTCAATGGCCCCGTCTTCGTCCATGAGATCGTCTTCTTCGGGCTCGAAATCTACAGCTTCAGCTTCTGCAGTATTCGCCATTCTCTCTCTTCGCTTTCTTTCTTGTGCGAGCGCGTTTGTGTTGCTGTTGTGAGGGATCAAGAGAGGGCACGCGAGTGACTGATCCATTAAATAGAGATGATATTCGTGTCGGTAAGGCACACGTAAGAGAGATTAGGGCCTAAGTAAGATTTAACTAAACTTGGCCCACAATAAATTTATAGCATTGCTTCGCGAAGCTTTTAGGTTTTATTTCTGGTCCTCTATGATAGGCTTAATTTTGATTGAAGTGAAACTTGGCCCTTACGGTACTGATTTTATGGTCACATTAAAATTTTATGAGTGGGCCATTTTATAAAATTCTGAAGTGCAAAAAATTAGGTTAGTGGGTTTAAGTCTAATCGAAGTAAAGCTTGGCCCCACTAATAGATTTTCTGGTTGGACCCAAAAAATAAGGCCCTTAATGATTAATAGTATATTTATTCTTATCAATAATATTCCCCTAAATAAAAACCAAATATGAATATATATATATATATATATATTTGCTCAGACTTAGTACGGTCCTTTGTTACTGATTTATATTTTATCAATAATATTTAAAAAAAACACTAATTTTGAATACCTTTTTTTTTTTTTCCGGGCTTAACGCATGCCTTTGTTGCTAGTGGGTATTATATAATCTTCCATTTTGGTGGGACATGATTACCCTGCTCTCACCCAGCATATCGCATATATCTATGTTATATCTCTCATCTCTTTGTCCCTTCCATGTTCTTTTGTTGGAGTCCATGTTACCATGAATTTTCAAGAATTTGTTTCACGGCCACCAAAGTGTATCTGAAATTTCAATGTGAATTGGGTTTAGTCATAGAAATTCGGAGAAAATGATATTGATATGTTAAGATGACAGTGTGCTCATTTAAAATGATAAGCAATAGGGCTTGAGCTCTAGAAATAGGGCTTAGCTTGCCCTGTGATGAGTTAGATTGGCAAGCGAGCAAGCCAGCCTGAATTTGGGCCCATGGTCATTAGATCGGTCAGGCTTCTAAAGTATGGCTCAGGCACAAGTCACAACAGACTCAGTTGGGTCTAGGTTTGGATTTACTATGGGCTGGCCTGTAGCTGCATCATTTTGCACATTTACCTTAACTGGGTAGCAAATTGAGGCTATCAATGTACCTGGAAACTGTACAAAAGTGGATCAATTCGCCCCATTGTCTGGAAGATGCTTTTCACTGTGGACCTCCAAGTTGGGTGAGTGTACGGGTCTTAGCCAAATTCAATGACTACTTGGGCTTGCTCAATTTCTAAATTGGATGGCTTTTCTAGTCGAGTAATTAAGATCCAGCTAGCTTCATTTTGGATCTTACATATAGATTTGAGCCCATACAAAACTAGGCCCATACAACAGCTTAGGACTCTAGCCTGTTCTGTACATTTTTAGCAGGCTGGATTTGGGGTCAAGGGCTTGCATTCATATACTCGTATGCCCATGTTCTAGTTGTCTTTTCATTTCTCCAACAAAATCCAACCAAACTGGTTGGAAAGTGATGACCCCAGTGCCTTCCCATCCAAATGATCCTTAGAATTTGGAACCTACCCATCCCACCTAAGATAAAATTGAACACAAAAGCACACCACCACAAAATAATCTCTTCTTGGCCAATGCTCTTTTGCACCAGCCCAATACAACCACATGAGAACTTGGTTTTGCTGCACCAACAATGCCTCATGTGCAATGGCCTTTTTGAACAATTTTCCCTCCATCCAACTACAGTACATACCAAGGCCTTGAACATGGTGCATCAATGGTTCCTCATCAGCAAACTCAAACTGAAAATAGGCAAATTTCAGAGTGGCCCTCCTGTATTGTGGGAACCTCATCCACTGGGGATCATGAAACTAAATCTTGATGGCTCTGTTAGCTTGATAAATGACTATGCTCAGTATGGAGAGATCATTACTTAGAGACCGTCGCGGTGCCATGCTTCTAAGTTATGCAGGTCAATTGAACACTACAACTCTGCTAAAGGCAGAATTACAAGGCCTTCTCAAGGCTCTGGAATTGGCCTCTTCCTTATATATTGACAGTATTATCTCAGAGGGAGGCACAATCAATTATAGTAAATTCTCTACAGGGTAACATCTCACTATCATGGGATCTGATGATGATTACTTGGAAACACGTCAACTCCCAACTCAAAAAGGATTCTGTGGCAGACCAGAAAAACACAATGGCAGATGCCCTTTGCTAAGTTGGGTCCTCCATCATTCAGCATCTTCAATAGTAAATTACCATCTAATATACAATGTTTATGCTTGCAGGAGACCAGCAGAGAAGCAACAGGAACCACATCCCACTACCGAAATCCAGATGTGTCTCTCAATGGTTTTATGGTTGTGTTTGGTGTACTATGCAACGCTCCCTTTACTAATATTTGAATGATGGTAGGATATTAATTTCTCGTCTCCCCTTGATTCATTTTAGAGATAGTTTGAGAGTCATTTTTCTTCAATTTTAACCACTTCTGAAAATAGAAATCTTACAATTCCTATACATTCAATTACACCCAAAAATGCATTTCATCAATGATCTGAATACCCACCCCACTGGTAAGGTGGAGGCAGCAAAACATAGCACCAGAACACAATGGCAGCTATCAATTTACTATTCATCATTATTTTTTATGATTCCAAAAGGTTTACATGCCATGACTGGAATTAACAAATAAGAAAAAGATAAAAAGTTTAAAGCTACACCTTTTCTTCCCCATACAAGCCAAAATTGGGGATAGAGGATATATATTAAAATGAAAGCAAAACAGTATGGTTCACTGATTGGTTTATAAAGTATGCTCCAGCAAAAGGACTTTAGGTCTTAAAAAGAGGGTAAATTTTGTAGACTAGAGTGACTCATAAAACTCTATGCCCTTATGAGCTTTTTCCAAATCAGATGGGGTTTGAAGCTCCCACTAGCTAATTTGCGGGTGCGGGTCTGCCCTTGAGTTAATGTTATTCAGAAATACTCTTGAATACTGGGCTCATTTTTAATTTTATCGTTTTTGTGTATAAAAAAAAAAAAAACCATGGATAATTGACTTGTCGCAGCCAAATGATGTTGCTTTTTTATCCTCTTTTTCCATGGAAAAGCATCACGGAAAAGTAATTTCACGAGTGTGCCCTTAAAAAAAAAATGGAATTATGATTTATGACCATGTCTAACATTTGAATTATAAAACAAATGTCATGAAGTTGACACGGATAAATAAGATAAAGCTAAGAAACAGATCATGTTTATGAATCTAGACGATTTGCCTAAAGTCAAGATTCATTTAAAGTACAATCTTGGTTCCCATCTCATCTCGTGAAGATCGTATGTGAGGTCCCTTTCTTGTACATCACTCAGTTTTTTATCTTGTTAAATAACAAGAGGTATACATTATCTGTCACATGTAATTATTTATTCTTAAAAATACAACCCATGCAACGCATTGTATCTATCCCCATCATCATCCTTGTCGAAGCCTTTTTAATCTCCCTGGCTTTTTTAAGAATTCTAATCTTCTTTAGCTCCTTATTTTGATGTTAATTCACGATCAATTTTGGCTATTAGTCCTACTACATTCAAAGTCTTTAGTGGTATTTCAAACCTCCTAATGCTTATGTGCATCCGGTAGTTCGGAATTTTAAGGGCTGTTTTTTGCCGTTTATGCACATGTCCAAACCATCTTAAATGACATCCTTGATTTCTCTTATTGTTATTATTTTGTTCTGAAAGGCAAATTTTATTGCAAGAGAAAGAGGTTACAAATTACATATTGGAATACAAGGTAAAATGCAATTTCCTCATACACACCAACTCTAATTGTGTACTCTTTCTATTACGTCCTATATAAATCTATATATCATTTATAGTTTTCATCTTGTTTCTTTGACAACATTTAGGCCTATATGATTTATCTACAGTCTTTTAACAGTCTTTTAGAGTGGGGGAGCACTTTTGTATTAAAATTACTCAAAAGTATGTTACAAATAAGGTTGCAAAAGAGGCTACCTGTGAGATCTGGCAGGCCTAGGCGGAGGTGGCATATCTGGTTAAAATCCGGTGTGTCCATCACCCGTCAAAGAACACTTGAGATACCAGGCACTTCACCATTCCCACATCGGAAATATCCAAGTCCTAACCTTGGACTTATAGGTCAAACCTTGTCTCACCTTAACATTAGACATTTTAAAACCGTGTGGCCCGAAAACTATAAGAACTCTAAAGTTAGTCATACTTGGCGCACAATTTCAGTTTCACTCTACAATTAATCGCAAGGACTTATTTGACAGAATGCCTTAGAAAGTTAAGAAGATTTTTTTTTTTAATATGTCACTTTGCTGAACTTTTCCCACCCCTGTTCATTTAAATCTCGTATGTTTGCTTGAGTGAGCACATGAGACTTCCTGGCCAAATCTGACTCCAACAAAATATTATTAAAGGCCACTTCCACCTATATGCGTGAAGGATGTAAGGTAAAGATGTAGAAAAGACCTTAATTTTTGTAGGGTTTGAATTACTAGGATGATGGCCGAAGTATTCATTTTCTCATCCCCCTAGGTTAATTTTCAATTAAAGGGTAAATTATTTGATTATTATTTTTGGATAATCACTCTTGTTTCTTCATTTTTAACTACTTTCAGAAATACAAATCTTTAGATAGCTATAAGATTTAGTTACATGAAACAAACGGGCTCTTTAACTTAAAATTCATTGTGACAAGAGGAAATATGTTCTATATAGTATGTCTTCTCCATTTCTTATTGCTCATGTGATGTAAGTTTCCGGGCACACATGTTTCACCATTCTCATGTTTATGTATTAGCAGATACAAAGAGAGCTATACTGCTGCAAACAGAGTAAGGCCTATTATCTCTCCCATCTGTAGTAATATCTACCAATTTACTAATTTTTTTAGGTCCGTGTAGGTGGAAGTCTTCACAAACGCCCCACCACCTGTCAATATTAAATTTCTTCAATGCTGATTTCACAGTGTACAGTCTCTTTGGTTGCATTAAATTCTTCAATGCTGATTTCATTAAGTGCAGTCTTTTTTGTTGCATTCTTGATGAACAGAGTCTAACAGGGACCTGGGTTCATGCACCCTCTCTTGCTAGATAGTAACTCTAGCTATCTACCAAAGTCAAAAAGGTCAAAGGAAAAGAGGGGTGATACATCACCTTGTGATCACATTGGAGTGCACTATGGTAATCTTTTGACAATTTAAAATAAATGTTTTGTGTCGTCATCAAAATCTCAGTACATTGTATGCTATGTAAAAAGAGGGCTATGCGCTCAGAAGAGAGGATTTGTGCATTTCTAGCCATTCAATAGAAAATTGAAATCATCTGTGAAGAAAAATTTGTCACAACAAAATTGTGAGGTACGCAAAAAATGAGAGCAATTTTTCTCAAGGGTGGAGTCCTCCTGTCTACGTATGTTTTATTCATCTTCCAAATTCCCATTATATAGATATATATGACAACTCTCTCTCTCTCTCTATATATATATATATATAAATAGCAGGGATCTCCTAAGCTGGAGCTTAGTTTATACTAAGTTGGAATAGTGCTTGTCGTACAAATCAAAGTTGATTATATTTGTTTTTTGCATAATGGAACTGGAAAATCTAATTCTAATTGTATTTATTTTGATTTTGAAGATGATCATCAAGCAAAAAACAATAATAATCGACTTTAATTTGTGGAACCAACACTGTTTTAGCTTAGGACAAGCTAAGCTTCAGCTTATGAGAGCTAGCCCTATATATATATATATATATATATATATTAATAAGCTATACCAAGCAAATCACATTTGAGCATAGGGCTAGGTCCACCTCTTCCACAGAGGGTTCTCATGTTAGGATGGAAATGCATAAACAATGCAATCTAGGTTCGTAAATTCATTTTCTGACAAATCACTTGTTAATGATTGTTTTTGCCCCATTTGTGGTAAGGATGAGGAGTCGATTGTTCATGCATTATTTCTATGTGAGCATACTGGGGCCACTTGGTTTGGATCTAAATTTGGTTATTTATCTCATAACACTTCTTTTAACTCAATTTCTGAATGGTGGAAAAACAATATGGAAACAAATGACTCCATAGAGCCAAAATTTAATATTGATTCAAAAGTTTGGATTTTGGCTTTGTGGAAATGTATATAGAAATTATTTTGTTTTTAGGGGAAAGGGGATTCACCCTATAAATATTCTAAATTTTGCTAAAAGTGTTATCGTGAATATCAATTCCTTGTTTGTTAAAGTAGGAAGATCCGAAAAAAATACTCAACAATATGATATAACTTTTAGAATGAATCATGAATTAGCTGTTATTTTTTCTAATTATGCTTTTTGTAAAATCGAGGGTAAAGCTGGCTTCAGCTCTGCCATTTGGTTAATGGATCCTTTGTGGTTGCAAGCTCATTAGATGGGTCAAAAGTATTTTCTTCAAAAAAGCTGAGGCGAGGGTCATTTTAGCGTGCATCACCTTCCATCTAATACTCTTAAAGTTGTTTGGGCAATTAAAGGAAACCCAGAGGTCTATTGACCCCATTTTGCAAGAAATATTCTATTTAACAACACCTTTTTAATTCTTTGAAGTCTCTTATATTTCTAGCATGTTGAATCTTGTTTAGCATAGTTGTGCGGAGAAAACTCATAAGGGGGATAAGAATATGGTGTTCTTTGGGTCCTCGTTTAGTTGTTTCCTTTTTTGTTTGTTCTCTTAATTGTTTTTTATTTTATTTTATTTTATGTTTCTTTTACCAAAAAAAACCCCGAGGATGGTGTCAATTGCAAATCAAAATGACTTATATGCCGCTTCTCTTACTATGAATTTTCAAGCTAAAGTTTTAATAATTGGGATTCTTGTTTTTCACTAGTTACCTGAAATATGCTCACCCCAAACATCAGATTGATGATACTCACCAATGCTGGTCAATAAAATTGAAAACCCCTTATAATAGCTTTTCCCTTACACGAATTCTTCTTTTTTCATACTCTACATCAGGCCACCATTTCACGATCAATGGGCCCCGCAGATGTGCCCCACCTTCATACTCGTGTTCAATCAAAATAGCTAGCCTGATCAGTACCCATGCCTTAACCTTAACCCAAAAAAAGTACATATATATAAATTGATTCTCAAACACTCATCAGATCGACTGTAAACATAGCTTAGATTTGCCCACACTCTACCCCTCATTTTCCATGAAAGAAAAAAAAATTGAAAGATGAAAAGAAAGAGACAAGAATATAAATGTAGACGGCCAAAGCACATGATTGTCAGTAAAGATGAAAATGAAGAATCCTCAATGTAGGTTGGAAGATATAGAAAAGTAGATACATTTAGGTTCATGGAGGCCTAGTACAAATAGACTAGTTGGGAAAGATGGGTGGAGTTGAACAAGATGGATAGGTGTTAATAGTGTTTGCCTTTTCTTTTACGTCTTTTACTCGTTAAGATAGTTGGATCCTGAGAGGCAACAATATTAGTTTTTTTTTTTTTTTTTTCTTCCTGCTATAGGTGGGTTCCCAACTCTTTCGCCCCCTGTAGCACAGTTTCGAACTTATAATATTCGGGTGCAAACCGTAGTCTTAAGCTAACTGAGCTACTCTTGAGGTTATAACAGGATTAGAGAACTTAGTACGAGTCACTTAGAGAGAGGCTTAAAAAATCTGAAGGTACTTTTCCTTTTTTTGAACCACTTTTATATGGGATTTTTTATCAAAAAATTATGTAGAAATCCTATAATTATTTATAATGAATAATTTTTTTGCCAAAGAGAAATGTTTGAAGTCCAAAGGGCTATAAAATGACAGAATTGCCCATAGATCACAATATCTCGATCTATAACCCTCCTGTTTATCTCTACAATCAACTTTTACGTCAAAGAAAACCTTAACTAAGCCGTTTTACACCACTGTAACTCCCTCCTTTTCTACTCCCTCCTTTTCCGTCTTTTTTACACCTTTCTCCCTTATTACTGTTGTTGTTGTTGTAAGAAAAATGATCCTCTGCATCGATGTCGCCTGTAAGACCCCACTCTTAATTCCTTCTACAATATTCCATCTCATTTCAGAAGGTGACGTTGAAAGAGGGGTGTGCCTGTTTTGGCCAATACAGGCTATCTTTTTTAATTGAAGTTGATTACTCAGGAGTCTTTGTATAAAAAACAATGGCCTTGCTTCTTCTTTAATTTTTTGTTATTTTTCTTCCTCTCTCAAGGATAAATGACCTCTAGAATTCAACTTGATCATCATTTTAGGAGGTCCAACAGAAACGTGATAGAATGAATCTTTGGCATGAGTTGCTTTTGAGCCTCCACGTCTGTATGCACGTGCACACTAGCTCAGTGGAGCACCGTCCCATAACTCATGTGCACCAGTTGCTGTCAGTGGATATGGGAGGGAGGGAGAATGCAGCGAAACTGATACTTTTGGCCACTAGTGTTCTTAGAATTCATTTCTCTGTGCTTAAGGAGGCTGAAGATGGCTGGCGTGATGGTCATTTTGGACTAGATCGAATATAATCAATAGAACCGTTGCTCATATAGGTTTTTGTGAATGACACACTTTAGAGACTAATAAAAAGAGTCATGGGACATGCAATTCTATCATTTCAAAGTCTTTTAACCCATGTAGGGCATTTCTATTTCTAACCATATTTTACCAAAACTTTTATTTGTCTAAATGTCTAAAGCAGGTAGAGGTTCCGAAAATAGAAGGGTTCGCCGCGATTTCACCCTCTTAAAATGAAGGGACCCCTTTCTAGGCTTGTTTACCTGTTAGGCTATAACCGTTGCTAGGCAAATCCTCTTTACAAAAAACACACACACAAGCACAGCCTTGTTTCCCAGTAAGGCTATAGCCGCTTATGCTATACTAGTAACTCAAGATATTCAAATGCATGAACGCTCATTAATTTGGAAGTAAACCGAGTTAGAAGACCAGACGTGCCCTGTATTGGTGAATTAACCATGGTCATAAATTTCCTATTTCATCATATTAAATCCAGGCCTAATCCACCCATGTTTTTTAAAACTTTGCCAAGTTTGAATCAACTTGGCCGAATCGACTCAAAGTTGGTCCTGACCGAGTCGAATCAGAGTCTGAGTCCCTTTTTAAAAAGGCGAACGGCCGAGTCTCATCATAAAAAGGGCTTCTTTACAATTTGCAAGGACCTCCTAAATTGTAAAGTCATCCTAAACATCAGCTCACAAAAGCCCTTCCAGTCGCCATCATCTGAATTGCAGATCTTCTGATCTGACCATCACTGATAAAAGTTTCAATGTGGTCGACGTCATTTGCTGAAAATATCAAAGCCTTCGATCACTGTGATGGAACTCTGTGCAAAAAAGTCATCTTCTGCAGTCACGTGTGAACGTGCATCATGCTTACTATAATTATGATAAACAAAAGAAAGCATGCTTAGCCTTTCATTTGATTTTGGAGGCCTCAATTAATATATTTGGACCATTTGTAACAAAGAAGGAAAGAGAAATGGCTGAGGACTTTGATTGAGGTGATAAAATTAAATTTGTGTTGAACATATCACTATTATTGTCTGTTAATGACGAAATGAGATTTGGTTTGTAGTTGAAAAAAAAAATTCTTACCCACAGGACCATCTGGAAGTAGGCCAACCACTCAACAAGGAATTTCTTGTAGCTTTCACTTTCATCCAACCATTCCCTGTTTGGGGAAGAGACACGACTCACACGAGTGCACCAAATTGTAGCACGGGGGATCTCGCCTTGTGGGGCCCGCCCTCGATCATCTGAACCGTCCATCCAAACAGCCCCATCATGGGTCCAATTACAACAAAACAGCGGATCCAGCCTCTCTTGCAGGTATTAGTAGGACCAACAATTAATTAATCACGTTTAATGGAGCAAGAACTAAGTGAGCATTTGCAACTAGGGTTAACTAGATCGATATGCCACCTCATGATCTGTGATCATGATCAATGCTATCTAGATCGTAGGTGGGTCATGCTCAAGTCATATCAAGTCTCGTCTGATCAATCTAAGTTCTACTTTTTTACTCAACTTCTATTCAAAACTATCCTCTTTGAAACAATAGCTACATTCCATCATGTACCTAATCACCGTTTCTTTTACTCTACTTTTTTTTTTTGCATATTTTGATTTGACTTCTTCTTCTGGATCTTTGAACTTGTACCAAATTAATATATCAGAAAAAGGGTAGGCTGAACATGTCAAAGTAATAAGGGTAGACTTCAAGAAGTGCAATTCATTTAAAGACTTAGCTATGAATAAATCTTAACTGGATTTATATAGCAGACTCCAACATAACTCGATCTAGACTTTGATGATGATGCCCGAATTAATATAATATAGCATATTTTCATGAGCTGATCGAGTTAACCAGCTTTGTTCAAGTCATGACAGCTTTCAAAGATATTTTAATCATGTCACTAAGAATTAGTTGCCTGTGTCACAGGCAAGTTTCTTTGGTTTTTAAACAGTGATTTCGATTGTGTTTGAGTACGACCTTTTCACATAAACAATTCATCGTGGTTTGAATGGTCATAATCAGTGCCAAATATCGTGATCTCATCACAAGAAAATTATGAAATTTAATAATTGTCAAAATATCACGGTGCTTTCAAAAATATTATCAGCTGTTAAAATATCACAATCTTTTATTGAGATTTTTTACTATATTTTTCTTATATATATATATATATATGATTGTTTGAATATTTTTTTCACTTGTAGTTTTACCTAATTTTCTAAATTTTTTCCAATATATTCACAAGTGGGGTTCTCTTATGAGGACAGTGTGGGATGTTCAATCCCCACGATCCACAAAAGCATATCCCCCATTAATTTAAAGGCTTCCACCAGAAATTCTGCTAGTCGTAGATAATTATCCAATATGCCTAAAAAAGGCCCTTGAGTTTTTAGAGGCATTAAACGACAAGAAAATAAATTTGTGACAACTAATTGGGTTGTATTTGGTTTGGACGATATTGTACTAGGCACATATGGGTTACAGACGCTACCAACTAAAAAATCTTATTTGTGCAATAAGAGGATTTCGTTCTCTCATTAGATTTGTATTTCTATGGAAGAATGGTTTTTTGCATTTTTACTATCCATGGCAAACTGAGTTCCTCCCTATTTAGAAAAATATGTTCATTTTTTCATAAGAATTTCATAAGAAAAAGTACCCAACCAAACAACATAATAGCGGGTTGTAAAAAAAAAATCATAATAATTTTCCTTTCTTTTACAACTTCATTTATTGCACAAATACACCCTAAATTCTAATTATAATTGATTCTTGATTACCTAACTCATGGGGTTCGACTCAGTCTCTTATAAAATTATTTTGTATTTGTCTAGTAATATAAATATTTATAAAAAAAAAACGTATTTTCTGAGACATGTTCCCAATGATATACCGGAAAAAATTGCAAATTTTGGAAAATATCCCGACACTCCGGACCGGAACGATATGTATCGGAAACGCGGACCACAAATGTTGAGTCTCCCGCGGAGCACGAGATCTTTCCTCGATCCAAATTTCGAAGGGCCGAGAATCTTGAGAGCCCTAAACAAATGGAGATTCTTGCTGGTGATGCCACGTGGCATCTAAGATTCCGTTTTCGGCATCAGCTGACCGATACTTCCCATGAAGTGGTCCCCACTGTGATTTGATACCTTTTAGTGGGCCGTCCTCAACGTACTAACTTGTCGTCTACTTCCCGGTACGATAACTTCATTGCTACGGAAAATAATGGAAAACACCCTTATTTTGTTTTATTTTCAAATAGAAGTATGAAGAGAAAAAAAACACAGTTGTATTAGGGGGTAAATTGTAAATCATGGTTAAATATGTTAAACATGACATAAAAATAAAGAACAAAGGGGAGCGGGTAAGAAATCTTTATTTTTTTCGCGAGATTAATGTTCCATGGATGGATAGAATTTTTGGATCATAGTATGCTTAGAGTTATAAAATCAATTCTTTTAAGGTGACCCAAGATTGATGAGATAAGACAATAATAATAAACAGTTGCAATTAAGCCCTGTTTGGAAAATTTTATCCATATGAAATGGTCTCATAGAATCAATGTTTTTTTTTTTTTTTCATTTTATCTAATAATAAAATAAGACAATACTGAGAAATGCTATAACAAGAGTGTGCTAATCGTCGTGTATCAGCGGCTCATAATTCGATACTTTAATCAGCCTATGTTTTAACCATGACCATGAATTTTTCCCACCTCAATCATTCTTAATTTGGTTTTAATATATGAGTTTAATCCATTGACACACAAAATTCAGGCAGCATAGTCAGTTCCAGCCAAAGAATTGCAAGTCAAAAAGGCAACAATCGACGGTGACCCAACCGGTTTTCACGCGACCTCCTAAATTATTTCCTACGGCAGCTTAGATGTTGATCATTTTCTCCAATGTTAATGAACAACAAGGAATTTTGTTGAAGCTGATTAACACCCTTTACAGGAATAATAACATACAGCAACAGAAATATCTCAATTTTGATCTTTTGTGCAGGCTACTAAAGTATTGTTAACTTAAATACAAAACAAGATATGAGCAGTAAGTAAATTAAGCAAATGTCAGGAATTTTCCTTTTTTTTCTTTTTTTTTTATGAATCTGAAACATTATAACAATCCATTGGTAACAAAGCACCCACAATATTTGTTTAGTTATCGGTATCAGGTATACTGTAACAGTCCATTAAGAAATGGGGGACTAGTTTAAAACCCAAGGATTAGTAGTCTCTAATTCTCTTATTGGTTGCTGTTTGTCCAGTTGGGAATCTACACATAGCCCTTGGACTACATATCTTTGTTACTTTTCAGGAACATCATGCTACCCTAAGAAAAGTTAAATAACTACAGAAAGGAAGGAAAGAAAATAAAAGCAGTAATGATTAACAAAGTGAGGATTATCACTGTTAGGTAAGAAAGGCATTGATTAGGAAATAAGAATCCATAACACAGAAACTAGCAAATCCTGGAAAACCCATCAAATGGGACTTTAATACTGGCAGTTATATATATGGAAGAGTTGTCAGAGACTTAGATATGAAGGTTTTATTATAAACGCTGCATCTGCTGGTACTACCCACATGGAGCCCAGCTTATTCTTCTCAATAAATGAAGACAGCAGTTCTTCTAATATCTTTGACATCTTCTAACATGACCCATCAAGATCCAATCCATAGGTACAGAGGAAGAAAGCTTGTCTGAAATACTCATATCCATGGAATGATTATAGAGAGATGTGTTTTTGTTCCTTCTGTGTTTCTGTTATTCAGCAGCAACCAACTGGACATGGCTAGATTCTTCCTCAAACTCTTCATCTGGGTCTTACCAGTGATGGCCCAGGTCCTAGGCTGCAGTGTTGCTGGTTCTTCATGGTGTCCACAGAATCCAAAAGCAGATGCGAGATTTGAACAGAAGACAGATAGGTTCTGGGAATTTGATAAACAATCCAACACTTGGGTGGAAATAAGATTGCCTTTCGATCTGTTGTCTTGTGTAAATGGAAACTGTACTAAAGTGGGTTCAATTCAGCAGACGAAGAAAAGCGCAGATATCTTTGGAGGATTAACTATTCCTGAGCCTGATGGTGATTTCAATCTCAAAAGTAAAGAGAAAGCAGCTGCCGTGGAGAGTTCCAATGAGGTTCTGCCTATAAGAAAGAGAATTTCTCTAACTAAAATGTCAGATGCATCCATATGGGTAACAGGGGAGAGTGGATCCATTTATGAGAGGTTCTGGAATGGAGTGCAGTGGGTGATTGCACCTCATGATTTGCCAATTCCAGCATGGAGTGCAGTATCCGTTTTCATTGTCAATCAGACCATCCTTGCTTTATCTGAAGCTGGAATTCTATATCAGGTCTGCACCTGCAAGTTCTCATAGTATCAATGATGCACAAACAGTAGTTGAAATAGATGATGGTAACTTTAAAAAATTATTGTGGATAATTGCCATGTTAGGTACTGATAAAAAGGTGCTCAATATTTGGGGGCCACAAATCCGTATCTGAGAATTTCATGTTCTATTGTTCCTGCTTTAGCCACACAAAATTCAGATATTATCATATAATATTATATGACGCTTTAAGTATAATATGATAAATCTTTGTTTGATCAGTAATGATACAGAAGGGCCAACAATCAGGTACTCTGCGTGGTTCATCTGGTAAACCCAATTGTGGATTGGCCATTCCACCCCTATCAGATGATCCTATCCATCCAATTGGGTGCTTGCAAATGGACAACTAAAAGCTATGCTCCACCGTGAGGGCAAAATTCGACAGCTAGGATTATCCAACTAGGTAGAGTTTTAGCATATCTACCTCTCCTGATAGAACCCATCCAAAAGGTGGGCCCCATCTGTACGGTTAGTCAACTACTAGTTGTGAGATCAAACTTGCTGTAATATTCCAGACAAAATAACCCAACATATATGTATATATATCAAACGATCTTCCAGCAGTTGCCACTGATCTCATATAACAGGCACAAGTGACTATCACCAATCCCCCCATGGTGAGATTTTGATGTGAATTGAGTACAACCACACCCTGTTGTCCAACAATAAATTGGAATGCCAGTTATGATCTGCAAAAAACAGTTTCCCAGCATGCAAGGTGAATCGAAAAAACTCCCTGCCAAATAGCAGCTTCTTTCCCTGTGTGGTTGATTAAAAAGGGTACCCTCGTCTCAGTTTTAGCTGTGGTCGAACAACAAACAGTTAAGAGCTGAAAAGCTGGAAGATCATTTATACAACTGAGGATGCTAAACGAGGAAACCAATCTTAGGCAGATAGTAAAAGAGGAACTAGCAAAAAAATTAATACTTTATCTATAAAGAATGTAGCTTTGATAATGTGACAGCTATCATTCCATTTTCATATGGAGAATCATTAGCGACATTTCTCATGGAATAAGTATTCTCTTTAACCATGGGAATTATACTAGTTCAGAAATTATAGTAGTTCAAAGTTTCTGAATAAAATAATCAACCTGAGAATTTTTTTTAAAAAGGTAGTAAAATGTACCTCAATTCTCATAGGATGCTTAATTGACTGCAAGCAGTTTAGACAGAGAGAAGCTAAAAGCCGGCTGCTAAATTTTCTTTCACCCCAGCATGCAACCTTGTCTTCTCAATTACCATGTGTATTCCATCTTAAGTGTTGTATTCTGGTGTTCTTTTCAGCTGCAACTGTTTGAAAACTCGCACCCCATTTGGACTGAATTCGTGCCTGCATTTGAGCCCAGCATGCATAGCTCAGATACAGAACCAAGCTCAACTGTGCACATCAAATCTGGTATACTTTCACATGATGAGAAGTGAGTAATCTAGTGCATTTTTTTTTATTTTTTTAACTTTGGAAGCCTCAAAGCCTCTATAACTTCTATTGCAGCAAGTGTCAATAACAAAAATGTCATTTTAGTAGTAAAGTTCTGTTAATATTGTGTACAGAAGTATCAATGTCAATTTTTATGCAGCTGCATGTGTGTTCTGCCTCATGTAAATCATGCACAAAACTGGAGTCAGTGTGTAAGCCAAAAACGAAACCAGATTGTTCAGGCACGGCCCAAAAGTACCATGTCATTTTTTCCAGTTTACCATTTGTCCATTTATTTTGTACGTTGGCCTTGTTAGTCAGCAACCGGACCATAATTTGGGTCAGAACATCTACATGTAGGGGCTCCTCTTGGGGCTATAGTTACTAGAAACTCCATATGATGTTGGGAAACATGATTTTGTGGAAACATGTTTCAAAGGCCAAACAATTCTTAGAAAGAACATTCTTTTGTGATTTGTTTCTAGTACTATGAGAAATCAAATGGAAATGAATATGTTTTCCCCCTAAAAGCTCATAAAAAATTACATGGGAGGTGTTGATTTTTTTCTTTCTAGAAAATTGGAACACAGAAAATCGCATTAGAAACACCCAAGTGACTGGAAAACTGTGTCCAAGGCTGAAGATTGTACTAGTGACTTCCCATAAATTTCATACTGTCAAATATTTTGTTGCGTTTCATAGTCACTTTGTAATACATTTCTCAAATGTTTATTATGAAATTCTCATTTCGCAGTTCACATGTTTTTAAGTTTTCACTTTCTGCTTTCGTTTCCTTGTTCAGACTTTTCACATAGGTGTCAAACCAGCATTTTCAGGTTCAGCTGCATGGAAACCAAGCTAGTTACCATGTGCCTGAACAATAGCAAAGGAAACCTGTAAACTTGCTAACAGGAACTATTCACATTGTTTTTTCCTATCAGGAGAGTATACTTCACAGCAAAAAATGGATCGCTGCTTGAACTCAGTGAATTTCAGCCTCTAAGGTAAGACACTTTGAATTGAGATGGGGCTAGATTTGTATGTATGTCTTCCAAAATGCATAATATTTTAGCAATTCATCCTATGCATGACATATATGGAGGTCCATCTGAACCATCCACATTGTTAGCCCCAATGCGGATAGTAACATTCCAAAAGAAAAAAGAAAGTACATCAGTAAGAGAATCCTGGTCATTTCAATTCACCATCATTTTGACCATTGACTGTTTTGTCATTATGGTACATTTTCTAGCCACCACTTCTATGGCGAGGATCGGTTGATCAGTGTGGTTTTCAGGATATAATTAATGCACAGTGAGGCCTAAGGACAGTCTAGCTTGGTGCGCCTCTAAGGTAAGACACAGTGAATCAAGATGGGGCTAGATCTGTATGTATGGCTTCCAAAATGCAGAACATTGTGGCAACTCATCCACCCTATGCATGACATATGGAGGTCCATCTGGACCATCCACATTGTCAACCTATTTTCTGGGTATTACAAATTTGCCGGCCACAACAACTATGGTGAGAATCATTTGATCAGTGTGGTTTTAAGGATATAATTGATCCACAGTGAGGCCTATGGACAGTCTAGCTCGGTGTGTATGTTTGTGATGCGGTGATGCCTATGGTGGATTTGTTTCCCAAAAAGCTTGCATTCTACAAGATGCATCTAGGAGTCTGCTTGCTACTGTGTGGTACTATTTTAAATGGGAAACCATCATTCATGCCCACTCTTATGTCTACTGTACATAGTACTGATGTTTACAATGTCCTTTGAAATGATGCATTTGTTTTATAGAGAGCCTCTTGACATTAGAACTTAAAATGGACATGAATAGGTGGATAAATCATGGGCGCCCACCAGGTGGAGATGTAGCAGCAATAGCTGATGCTTCCACTATTAGACCAGATGTGGTATTTACAGTAAGGTATGCTGCTTTTGTTCTCAGTAAAGTTTTCAAAGCCAATCTCATTCTCAATAGAGCATGGACAAGCTAAAGAGTTTGAACTAGAAGTATAAAGAAACTAAACAATAAGATATCTCAATCAATTAGAAGTCTCGAGTTCAAGACTTAAATGTCCATGAAACGTCTAGGTCATTCAAAAGCAAGCTCTTATTTTGATAAATTTTCACTGTATTTTGTTTCAGAAAATAATAAGCCATTACTATTCTGCTTGATTATCTATTACTCAAAATTTAGTAAAATTTTAACCAGTACTATGAGGTTAAGGTTGGAAAATTGAAGAAAATATATTCCAAAATGGAGTATTTTAGGTTATCTAAGTTTTGATATTTCTTTTCCTTTATTTTGAAAAAATATCCATTACATTTTGTTTTACAAAATAAGCCATCACTGCTCTGTAAGATTTTACTTATAATCTAGTAAAAACTTAACCAGTACTACAAGGGTAAGGTTGGAAAATTGCAGAAATATCTTCCAAAATAGAGTGTTTTACAAATAACTAAGTCATCAGTATTTTTTATGGAGTGTTTTACAAATAACCAATTCATCAGTTTTTTTTTTTTTTCCGTCTTTCTTTCTTTCTTTCTTTCTTCACTAAAGCATCTACTAGTTATTTCATTTGTATTAAAGTTGATGGAAGGTAGAAGAGACACAGGTGTCCGCCTGCCTAGCACAGTTGGTTATGGACAAAAAGGTCCTTTCTTGAGGAGATAGGAGTTACAGGTTCAAGCTAGTAAGTACAGGGAAATATCGGTCAGTTGCCCTAAAAAATAGCCCAATAGGGGGAGGGGTCCATGGTCCATTAGGGGCCCATTGAAAAAAAAGAGCAGCAATTAAGTTCCTTTTTTTTTCTTTTTTTTTAGAATCAGGGGATTAGCTGATTATAAGATAAAAACTAGAGAACCCAAATGCAATCGTTAAATTTAACGACTTTATAGTATGAATGTTTATACCAATTTAACAACTTAATAGCATGAATGTTCATTGGTATAAATCTTGGTGTTTGATGATCAATGTAAATAATGAAAGAATGCTTAAATCAACTGACAGTACATGTAGAGGGGATAAGAAAAACCGAGGAGATAATCAACTAACAATATAGGTGTTCATTCTAATTGACAATTTAAACACTTTCCTAGTAATTTAGAAAGAATCGAAAAGTGCTGAAATCAAATCTTACAGTGCAGTTCTACAGGAGATCTCTATGAATTTGACAAGAACTCAAAGCCATCATGGAAGAAACACATTTGGAGTGAAACATCTACAGAAGAAGTTTCTTTGAAACCATCGAGAGGTTGTGCTTTACATGGTTTGATTGGAGCTCATTCACAATCCTTGTTCCTTCTAACTAAGGTACTATTGACTTGCTTTGTTGTCATTTAAATGTACTCAATTCATAGTCTCTCTCTCACACACACCCAAAAAAAACCCTTAAGAAGAAGAAAGTATGATTCACATGCTTTACAGCACAAAATAACATGAAACCACTGATCATCTCAAGAATCAATCCAAAACGAACCCAATGATCTTTTCATGAATGGTCCAAATACAAGATAATTCAAAGAAACGAAAGAACAATGACAATTAAAATATACATATATTTTCACTAATGGATAAATGAGGAATGCTGCACAATGTACAGAATACTTTATAAGCTATTGAAAATGCAGTATTATGCATTGTTTAGTAAATTATATAAAGAAGACTCCCTTCAAAATAAAATAGCACATAATTCTATATCTCCCCTTAGGGAGAGTTAATATTAAATTTAATGGAAGCCCTCCATGAAACCATAAAATGACAGGGTTGTATGCTTCTTAGTTTCTCTATGCTGGTTTTTCCAATGGATACTATGGAGCTAAAGCTAAGGCTTTCAAGGAAGATCTGGGACTCTCATGGTGCCACATTGCAGAACCACTATTTGTGTAAAGAAACTTGGGCAGCATTTTCAAATAGGCCTTCTCTCACTTTATAATGCAGTGACTATCTTCCACTTAATGAAATCAGAGTTGGCTAATGATTTGGATATCTGTTTGTTCATATTCCAATAGAAGCAACTTGTGAAGTAAATGGTCCTGCCAAACAGGGTTCGGGTTATGCGCCACTACTTGTGGACTTGCCTGCCCTTCATCCCTAGCTTGTACTCTTTAGCTTTATTAATATAAAACAACTGTATCATCTGAGAATTGATCTAACCGGACACCATTAGTATCATCAACCAATGCATCATATCAAGCTCTAGTCACCTAGGAATGGTACCTAGATTATTTGTATTTGCTTAGGTATCGATATTGTTTCCCGTCAATACTTTACCAGATATGTCATTATTAATGGTAAATGGAATTCAGATACTACCCTACTGGCTACTGTATTGGCTTCAGGAATTATCCAATGCACACCTTTTTTCCATGCACATCTGTGCACACCTCATAGTGGGGCCCACCTGACAGTCCATCCAAATGGACCACACATAGGAACCTCCCCTGATAGTCACCGGACCCTTGGGTTTGCACCCATCCAAATTGACTGGAGCATTAGATCGACTGTGCACCCGTGTTTAACATTGAAAATTTGTGGGCCATGGGCCAAGGGGTTACGATGATCACATAAGCCCCCATCACCATACACCAGTAGGGCCGCCAAGATCTTGCCATCCCCTAAGTTGGCCCCGCAGTGAGGTGTGCATAGGATAAGGGCCGGTATTGGCTTTTTTATTTTTTAAACTCCTAGTATTTCAATTATAGCATTAAATTATGGGATGGAATACTTATATCCTTATCTAAATCCTAGATTTGTGAATGCAATGTTGTATTCATGCTTCTCATAGTTGTCAGCATCTGTATCCATATCAAGCATGATAGAGACTCGCCTATTTTATCAATAAAAAAAATCTCCCATGTCAATTATAGGATAAACTACAAATGTTTCTATTCAATATATGGTGACTAAGACCATATGCAGGGTGGTAATCTGATGGAGAGGCGGCTACATCAAAGGAAGTGGAAATGGATAGACCACAAAGCCCCAAAAGGTCATCATCTGAGTGCTATCACGCCAGTCGAACAAAATGAATTAAATGAAAAGATCTTCTCATTGTTCTTCACTACAGCTAGTGGAATCATATTTGAATATCGACTTCATAAACAATCAGGTGAGTGTCAAACCTTGGATGGAACCGTAGATCATGATATATAATCTAGGCTTTTACGGGAACTACCATATACTTTCACAGTAACATTTCTTTTTCCTCTTACCTCTTTTCTCATCTCTTTTCCCCCAAAGTTCCTCATCTAAATACAAAATTCAATTTCTTATATCCATAAAATAAATATAAAAAAAAAAAAAAAAAAACCTCCACCATCCACACAATCATGCAATGAAAATCAAAATCATTCCATATCTTGACTGCAGCTTTATTTGGAAAGACAGGAGCAACATTTGAAAACCAACTTCAAGAGCCATGGGTGAACCATATGCACCCACCACATGCAAGAGTTGCAAGAAGTATTTCAGGTTTGCAGCTTCAAGTCGGCAGGATCCTGTTCCTGCTGGATGATGGGAGACTAGCAGAGCTGCATTTATCAGGCATTGGTGGTGAGGGCTCAGGCCCAACAAATCAGATCAATTTACGAAGAAAAGCGTCACTAAAATATGAATGGTCAGTCTTAGATGCCCCAGAAACAGAAGGATGGAATACTGAGTATTGCACAGAAGAACATGGACCATTAAACTGCATTGTAGGAGTGAAAGATATGCATGGTGACGATGAAGCAAATGATTTGGGCATTATGAGTCCAACAAGACGACGGAAGGGACAAGCATACCGAAGTTACCTATCCCCACGTGATTCTGGAAGTAGTCTATCTGAGTCTTCAAACCAAAATAATTTCATAACAAACAGCATTCATACTAACTTCCGCATGCGAGCGATGCAGGCAGAGAGATCCTTTTTCATCATAACAGATGGTGGCTTGACGTTCGAATATATGTATATTGAAAATGTCTGGTTATGGCTGAGGCATGAGCACTCAGCAGTGATGAAAGGTGTATTAGGAAATTACAATGGCAGCTTGTTTTTGGTTGACACGCAAGGAAACTTACTCATCAGAGAAAGAAGCAGCAATGAGCTATCATGGATCAACTGTACCGCTATGACGAAGGGAAGGCATGTGGTATCGGGGCCTCCATGGGATGGCACACCTGGCTTAGCTCGAAGAGTCACAGCAGAAGATGCAATGTTCTTTGTAAACAAAAATGGACGGCTGCTCCAATTTACAGTAAGTAAAGAAATACCTTATGGTCCAAAGTTAGCTAGAGGGCAAGTAATCTGAGGGTTTTTATATATCTCAATACTGATTTGAATATTTGAAAGGAGGGGTATATTTTTCCATCTTTCCATTCCCAAGTCATAATGAACACCGATTGTCTATATTTATTTGGTTGGGAAATTTGGAAAAACAGCGCCAAATATACTGTATGCACCAACCTAAGTATACAGAGAAATAGAGAATCACCCCCTTTATCGAGATATTTAAACCAATTTTAATTTGGGGTTGTACATCCTAAGGCACTATGTGAATTGGACATTGATAGTGTCTGTCTCAACAATGGAAAAAAAGATGTTAGAAATAAATTAGTCACAAGAACCCTACGCTATGACTTCCATAAAGATTTAGATTTTATAATGTTATAATGGGTACTGTAGTACAGACAAAATCTGCTGTTAGAGGATTGCCAAAATGTTGGGTGTCCCTTAAGATAATGCCATGCACATCCTCCGGATGAGCCATGGCCTAAAAGAACGAAACAACCATATGATTTCATCTTTTGAATCTGTAGCTACAAATTGACAGTAAAAAAAAAAAAAAAACAGACTTTGGCATAGTCTACATCCAAAGCTCACAAGTGAGATCAAATTGCTTGGAATATCTGCTCAATGTAATTTCGATTTCTATTTATAGCCATCCACGATGAGACCCACCAAATGAGCAGTCGAGATGATATACATGTGTAGCCACCACTTTTTTCCTCCCTCAAGCATATTAATGGCTTTCCCACATGAGTAGCTATGCTTAAAGCCATAAAACACACATGAAGATAGATGTCTGCAAAATAAGTTTAGAATCTTTAAGAGGAGTTCATCAAACCCAAGTAAAAGAAAAGATAATCAGGTGATTTTCTTGATTCTGAAATTGACATACTGATGAAATCAATAGAGGTGTCAATGTGTAGTGTGATGTGGAACCAGTTATTTCCTCTGCTCCATAAGAGCTACAAACTTACACTTCCTTTGTTTTACAGGTTGCCTTGCGAAAGTTCAAGTGGAAAGACTGCCGGAGCCCTCCAAACACCAAAATTGCATCTATAGTGGACCAAGAAGTGTTCAGGATGAATATAGTGTTTGTCATTGGAAGGAATGGCAGATTATATCAGTATAACAAATTGACTGAATTATGGCATGAGCACTCTCAGTCACCTCACTTGGTCCTATCAAGATTGCCTGGAACTGTTTCAAGGCCATCATTGCCATCACTAACAGGCTCTCTCTTCATGTTCTCAGAGGATGGCGGCCTGGTCGAATATCACTGGAATACAGTGGATGGATGGAATTGGGTGGAACATGGAACGCCAAATAAAAATGTGACGCTTGTTGGTGCACCAGGCCCTTGCTTTGAAGGTAATAAATTGTTTATGGTCGGATCAGATGGTAACGTATATCTTAGATATTTAGAGCAAAGGACATGGCAATGGAAAAGCTGTGGATTCCCACATGAAGAAAATACAGACAAAAAAACTGAGATGAGACCACAAGAGAAAGATGGACATAATGAAGATTGCACAATCGATGTTGTGGATACCATTGTGGAGAATGCACGAGGCTTGTATGATCACAACAGAAACTGTGATGAAAAGGTTAGTGTCAAATGACATCAACTTGTATTCTATAATAGCAAAAGACAATACAAGATCAATACTGATGTGAATTTTCTATGTTTTACTCAGGTGGCACCAGTACGGCCAATCCCATTCTCTGAGGATTCGGTAATCTTTGAACTAAGAGATGGCAGAGTAAGCAATTCACTGTTCTAATTGAAAGAAAAAAAAAAAACTATTTTTACACACATTTCCCGAATAATAACTGAAAGTAAGAGAGTAGACATGACAATTTTCCATTTTCAATGCCAAGTTCCTTCTGGAATGGAAGTGGAAAATTCAATGGAGGCCTGATACAAATAAAATATATTCTCACATGAATTTATGTGAAACTTTGACTACAAACCAAACTTTCCTCGAAAGTCTTAGATGCTATGATGCCCAGATGCGACATGGATATGACAAGGACAAGATAAGGTCATGTCAGGGATGCAGATTTTGACACATGAAAATGAAGTAACAGATACTGTATAATCATCCTTTGGTTGTTATGAAGTGTTTGGGTATAATAGCACGGATGGATGGAATAGCTTTGAAGCTCATAAATTTCAAGCAGCTGTGCCCCCGTCATTGTTCCCTATTAATTGAAAGACTGATGGTTAGGTAATCCACACAGTTGATGTGATTCGAGTCTCTAACCATTATAAACACAGGACTTGCCAAAAACTGCCCAGATTGGAAGGCCATAAGTTTCTGACCATCCTTTCTCTGGCTCTTTCTGGGCCCTTGATTGGTGAGTTCAGAATTATCTCTCAATTTGATAGACATTGAAAGATACCCCCGCCCCCCCCCCCCCCCCCCCCCCCCCCCCCCCCCACCATGCACAATGGGGCCCACACATGAAATTTGCACAAAATTATACAACTTTCAGGTCCTTAAATAAGTCCTCCATCTTAAACAGGTACGAAAACTAAAATGAGGGTTTCAAAGAAAATGGCCATTTGAAAATTAAAATGATGGTTTCAAAGAAATGCAATTACATGGTTTAGCCCATTGTGTTACAATTTTTTTGTTGTAATATTTTATTTTTTAACTCCCATTTTCTCTCATATAATTTAAACTCCAATGTATAAAATGGAAATTTCCACAGCAGCCAGGCCCCTACTAAGTGTTTAGCGGCATGGCCTATAGGGGCCACCAGAATGCATGCCAAATATGGCATGTCTATGGGCATAGAAAGCGGCTTGGGAGTGTGCAAAAAATAAAGGCAATCTGATAATCTTAACCATGATTTAAGGGCCTCAAGTTGAAATCTTTTCAGTCCCTTGATGAGGTGCACGCCCGGACAAAGGATAAGGCTTGCGTCAAGTAGGCATAAAACTTTTGTCAATCTACAAACTCAAAACTTGAGAGGTGACGGGAGGCTTTAGAATCCAAGGGCATTAAAAATAAGTCGTACAAAGACGGAAGATATGAATTGCAACTTTGATGGGGATGTGTAGAGAGATGTAACTCTGTGAGAATTGAAGATCAATAGATACCATAAAGAGAGGCCTTTTGATACCTTGTCTCTATAATTAGTAAGGATGGGAAATTGAGGAGAGCGTCGAACATAGGATAAGAGTTGGATGGTTGAAATGGAGACTTGATTTTGGAGTGCTTTGTAATCAACCCATACCAACAAGACCAGTTATAACCTATGGAGTAGAATGTTAGGCAATTAAGATAAAACACACGCAAAAAATGAGTGTAGTAGAGATGAGAGTGTTGAGATAGATGTGTGGTAAAACTAGTAAAGATAGAAAAAAAAAATGTGCACATTCAAGAGCATTTTAGTGTAGCATTAATAGGTGATAAATTAAGAGAGACTCGTTTGAGACAGTTTGGACATGTCCAAAGCATACTAACAATGATGCCAGCAAGGAAAGTTTTTCTATACAAATTGATGACCCCTCAAGGAAATGGGTTAGGCCGAAGAGGACAGAAGGAAGAAGTAAGGATAGATCCAAAGAATGCAACCTATCTGAGAATTTGGCCCATGATAGACTAAAATTGCATAATAGAATTCATGTAGCTAACCCCCAAGCCCCAACATAGTTGGGACAAGGCTTTCATGGTGATGATGAAGTGCATGTTTTTGTGCTTCTTGTATGACCAATTCAAGGGTGAATAAAGGTCAGATGAGTGCAAAACTTGGCCATCTGCTTGATCCAAGTGGTGGTCGTGGTTGGGTGGGGAGGATTCTGGGGGTATGATTTATCATAGGTGATCCCACATGCTAGGATTGTGAATTACGAAAAACCAGTCTGATTACTCTATATAATTCTACAAATATAAAACACAATATGAAGCATTAAGAATTAAGATTCCTGCCAGATTTCAGCTGTTTCACAACTGGTCTTTGCTTCTAATGGCCATTTCCCACCAATCCAACACCCACATGTGCACACACCACTCATAAAATATTTTCCTATTATAAAAAAACATTAATCTCTCGAATAATATTCATAATTTAGGAAAACCAAAACATGCCAATAAAATTGCAATTATATGAGAATAAAATGGTGGGAATCACTAAAAAGTTGTAACAAAACAATTTTTAACAGTTATTTATATTTACTTTCGAGCTTAAGTTATTTTTAATTAGTTTATTTCCACCAAGATTTTGCTGATAATATCCTGAGAAAACCCCAGAATTTGAGATTTTTCAAAATGATATTTGTGACACCACAACACTTTTACGGCCTTTGCATTCACCATCCATTATATTGCTAAAACCGAGTTTTAAAACCATGCCTTAAAGTAGGGTAAACTCATTCAAGTTTAAGAAGAATTTCTACATCCAAAGAAGTTGGAAATCCTGACTCGGAGTTTGTGATGGCAGCTGGCAGAATTACGACGAACAGAAGATATACAATGGGTGTGGGCACGTATCATCGGCACTCCAACCAGCCCATGCATCACTAACTACTGGACAGCATTGGCATCCTAATATCAGATTCAGATGTAGACAGACAGACAGACATCCCAAAAGAGAATACAGACACAGATACAATTGTTGTACAGTCTCTCTCTAGATAAGTAATGCAGGAGAAACCAAACAAACTTCTCATGTACATTGTATACAAGGATAAATAAAGGCAATGCTATTGTAACAGAGAGAGGAAAGAAATGAGGAAAGAGTACCTGACACAAGCAATGTTGCCTGGTTGGGTTGGTTGATGAGGGTCACATCAGGAATCACCACTCCCTAAATCTATCATCCTAACATAGAAAAAGTATTGGAAATGGAATGCTCACTGTTCACATTCTGGGATAACTGAGTGTAGGGCTGTCAAAAGGATGAATTCGGGCCACACTCATATGGGCCAAGGTCTGGACCTGATTGGGATTTCAGAGCCTGAATCTGAGTTTTTCTCTTCTTCTCCTTCTCATATGCCACACTCGATCCCAGGACGACAAGATGCAAGCATCACTTTCTCTCCATGTGGGGGGAAGAGTAGTTGGCAGCCTGAATCTGAGTTTGAAATGGACCTTGTGACCTGGATCTGAACCCACCCAGTAAGTGAGTCTGATAAGGGACTGAGTCAGCAAGGGTCAAACTTAGGATTTTGGTGCAGCACGTCCTCCAGCACAAATTCAGTGCTATCAAATTCAGGCTTCGGTGCATCTGGGTCAAATTGAGGCCCACCAGATATCTGGAGTGGTCAAATGGTGGTCAAGCTTGCAGGTTGAAACCCAAGTCCCAAACTTATATATAACATCTAACTAAAACAAATCCAAAACAAGATAAAAATGGCAAAGGTTGCTCAAATTGGTCAACAATTGATTAATCCCTAACAAAGGATTGAAAGTATTTAAGTGGAAAGATCTATTGTTGCAAATGAACTGCTAAGCCATGACCTAACAGAGTCCAGCCTGCTTCTAGTCGGATATGAGTTTCACATTTTTAAACCTGTGGCCTGTATCCTAGCCTCGTATTCTGACCTGACAGAACAAGAAGGGTTTTTGCCTAAATGCCCCACAAGATGGCCCTGAAGGCCCTGCAAATTAAGCAGGAACAGATCTAATAATTTTCTGATGAACTAGGCCTAAGGCTGACCTTTAGGTCCATGGGCTAGATGTGGTCCCAAATATTAGGCCAGTAAAGGATCTAGGCTTGACCAAGATTAGATCTCCCCATTTTGGTCTGGCCCATGCTTGGAATTATAAAGTTCTATTTCATGCTGCTTATCCATTTTAGATGACTGACAGTTTGTTTGGAAGGTCCCCTCCTAGATCTATCATTGTGGTAAAAATATATGCAGAAAAATGCATCACCTATCAGTACAGAATGGTGTAAAAAATTTTTTGCTTTCGTCTTTAAAAATTCATAACACAAGGGATACGGGCAACTGGTACTGTTTGTGTTGTCGAGTTGAGCAACTTCGGTGAGTCTGAAGCTTGAACTACATCTTTATAGAAAAATGAGTCACAGAAACTTAAAATACAGACGAGTGATACATACAGATACTAGAATGAAGAACTATTCCATCATTGTATGCTACTTTAGTAATTTGCACCTGCAAGACTATCCCATTAACAAATGACAGTTGAAAGAAAATGTTTGTTGCAATAGATGAAAAACAAATTTATAACAGTACAAATTGCGTCCACTGTCACTTTTTTAAACTCAAAAGCAAGTTCAAATATATCAATTTCACTAAGCAGCAAGTCTGATGAGATAGCGCCAAAATATTAAAAACAAGGCAAAGAAAAAAGCATTCAAAATCTGGCATGTACGCATAGGGTTCTCAATTCTCACAGGATCTCTCTCACACGCACATGATGCTCACATGTGTATGTGTGTACGTATCAGTTTCCCTCTGTTGAGCATGCACACGCACATAAAGTACTAGGAAAGCAAAAACAACAGTTTAGGTTAACGGCTCAGCATACACATGCATTAGAGGCAGGAGCAAACACGTTAGCATAAAAGGCACAACAGGTCGGTCATCAATTTACTTTCATTAATGAAAACTTTTATTGTACAACAAATAATTTAAAATAAAACACAGTATTCGACTTCAACTTCCTCAAGTTCCTGAACTACCAATGGTGGGCACCAATTGATCTAAATCCACAATACAAACTCCACCTCCAACACAAACAATTTTAACCAAAGCTTCCCAACCCTCCCTATCCAAC
Organism: Persea americana; assembly: GCA_029852735.1. Lineage (NCBI taxonomy): Eukaryota > Viridiplantae > Streptophyta > Magnoliopsida > Laurales > Lauraceae > Persea > Persea americana. The sequence goes on from CM056810.1 coordinate 93,953,165, forward strand.
CCCATCTTCCTCTTCTCCATCTCCCCCAACACAAAACAAGCATCACTCAATTGCCTATCCTCACAAAGCCCCACTATCAAACTGCTGAATGTCTGTGCACGGGGATAATGCTTACTGGACAACATTGCACTACAGACCCTCAATGCTCTTCCAAACTCCTGAATCTTGCAAAACCCATCAACCATCATTCGATAAGTAGCGGAATTTGGTTTACAACCTTCAACCTGCATTTCAACTAATACCTTGTAAGCCTCCGCAGCTCTACCCTCTGCACATAAGTAATTTATAAAGATATTATAAATAACAACATCTGGTTTATACCGTCTTCTCTTCATTTCAACAAGCAAATCTCTTGCTTCTTCAATCTTTCCTCTCCTCGCACAGTCACTCATCAGGACACCAAAATTCACAACATGCGGCTTACACCCTCGATACTCCATATCAAACATCATCTTCTTCGCCTCTACATACTTCCCTATGGAACACAAACTATCCATCAACAATGCGTATGTAACTGCATTCGGGTGCTTTCCTCTTCTAATCATGTTCTCAAATAAACCCATGGCTCTATCGAAATCATGATTCTTTCCCAAAAATCCAATTAAGATGTTGTAAGTAACAATCGAATGCGGAACTCCTCTCTCAAGCATTTCATCAAACACCTTGCATCCCTCTCCAAACTGCCCATTCTTGCAATACCCCTTAATAATTATATTGAAAGAGACTGAGTTTGGACGAAAACCCATCTCAGAAGCTCGTTTAAAAAACCCAATAGCCTCCGAGAGGCGGCCATTCTCGACAAGAACGTCAAGAATGGTGTTGAAAGACTGCCGCGTGCGGGTGCAATTAAAGGTGGGTATTCGACGGAAAAGTTCGATGGCATTATCGACCAAATTAGCTTTCCCGTAGTGTTGGATAAGGGCAATGAAGATTGTTTCACCACATGGAACGTCGTTTTCTTTGATGCGATTGAGGAGGGATTCAACCACGTCGAAACGACGAGAGCGAGCGAGCTTGTAGATGAGGGCAGAGTAAGTGGGGTAGTCGTGATCGAAGCCCATGTCTTCGTGGTCGACGAATAGGCGAAAAGCGGCATCTGGGTCATCGATTTCTTTGAGCTGGGCGAGGAAAGGGATGGTTTTGCGAGGTTTTGGAGAGGGTTTTCGTGCATCTTTGGGACGTTGGTGGGTGGATTTGGGTGCTTTTTGGTTTGATGGGAGCTTCAAGTAAGATTGAAAGGGTATTCTGTAAATGCCAATGGAATTCAAAAGGAGCGATTTTTGCCTTCGAAGAATCAGCATTGTATGTGTAATGGCGCAATCGTCATATCTATAAGGTCGTTTAGATGCATCAAAGCATTGCGTGATTCGTTTCTGTTTGTTTGGCAAGTTCTCCAAGAAGAAAACCCTAGAAATCGAGAAATCGCAATCGCGATGGGGAAGAAAAATCCAAACTAGCAGCGATAGTTTCTGCTTCGGGAAATACTTATATGCACCCACCGAAAGTGTTGAACACACCCACGTTTTTAAAAAAAAAATTATTAAAATAGCTTCAGGTAAAAGGACGAAATCACCCTTATCATTAATATTCATCTTCCTCCTTTGGTTCAGCAGTAGTGGGTCTCCTAGTCTCTTCTCTTCTTGTTCTTTATTCTCCCTTTTATCCATTCCCTTCTCCACTCCTGCTTCCTCATTGATTTCCATCTCCTTCGTCTTCATTTTCTCCAACTTCTCTCCAGTATATCATCAAATCTCCTCCATTTCTTTAACGAACTTGGAAGTACAAATATCCCTACACCACATTGTGTATTTAAAGTAGGAGATTTGCAATATGGGCAAGCAGTTGATGATCTACGAAAATGAGGTATATACGTTTTGACTTCGTTTCGTTCGTTTTCTTTATTTTTTCTTGCGTCCTGTACAATATTCCAGTACCGTGCATTTAATATATGCTCGGTTTTCATAAGACGTGCAACATTATATTGCACGGCCTATATATTCCGTGCAGTAGAATTTTGAACGGCCTATATATACCGTGCAGTATAAATTTGCACAGCCTACATATACCTTGCAGTATAATTTTGCACGGCGATAATTGAGTGTGCAGTTATAATTTAAGAATTTGTGATATATTTGCAGGAGGTTGAATTAACCGGTGCTAGTGAGTGCCTTTTGGATTTTACAAATATCTTCACCACTGACATGATATTCAGAAGCCAAGTGGGCCTAATCCAATGGACAAAGGATGTTGGAAAGAAACATAGCTTGGTAATTGTAATTAAGACTTCGGATGCCGGTGGAGATGGAAGGAAGCCGAGAATCGTTTTTTCTTGTGAAAGAAGTGGTAGTTACAGAAGTCGATCGAAGGTCTTCAAGAAGAAAAAACCTAACAAGGCAACGAGAACGAAGAAGTGTAGTTGCCCTTTTGCTTTGAAGGGCCGAAAGTTGACAACTGACGACGATTGGATGTTAACAGTGGTTTGTGGGGTGCACAATCATCCAAACGCACAGCATCTTGAGGGGCACTCGTTTGTTGGGAGGCTTTCTACGGAAGAAATCAACATTTTGATTGATATGTCTAAGAGTTTGGTGAAGCCGAGGAACATCCTTCGAACATTGCAGGAAATGGATGTGCACAACACCACTATGATTAAGAGTATCTACAATGCTCGCCAAAAGTTGAGAGTGGCAGAAATGGCTGGTAGATCACAGATGTAGCAACTCATGATGCATTTGGAATAGAACAACTACATTGAATATCACACTAGCAATGCCGCTACAGATGTTATCATGAACTTATTCTGGGCACATCCATCATCTATTCAATTATTACGTGCATTTCCAGAAGTTTTGATAATGGATTCCACGTACAAGACTAATAGATATCGACTTCCCTTGCTTGAGGTTGTTGGTGTCACATCTACTCAACTGACGTTCTCTGTTGCTTTTGTGTACCTTGAATCAGAGAGGGAGGCCAATTATAGATGGGCTTTGGAGAGGCTTAAGGAATTAATGGATGGATGCACTCCGACCCGTGTAATTGTCACAGACAGAGAATTAGCGCTGATGAATGCAATAAATGTTGTTTTTCCGAATGCAGCAAACTTATTATGCAGGTGGCATATTTCTAGGAACATCTTGGCAAATTGTAAGAAGTGTTTTTGAGACCAACGACAAATGGGGTGCATTTATCTCTTGTTGGAACATGTTGGTAGTCTCTCCAACTGAAAGTGACTATACGCAAATGCTAAGTGCTTTGGAACGGAATTACGCAAGGTATCCACATGCTGTTGATTATGTGAAGACCTCGTGGTTGAATAAGCATAAGGAGTAATTTGTGGCTGCATAGACGGATTGGCATATGCACTTTGGGAACGTCACTACTAACAGAGCGGAGAGTGCACATGCAAAATTAAAGAGACACCTAGGCACATCGAGCTGTAGCTTTGATTCATCCTGGCAGGTTATCCATGCCTTGCTAGAGTTGCTCTTTACAGAGATAAAGGCTTCTTTTGAAAAGAGTTTGAACACCGTGCAACATAAGTTCAAACCGGCATTGTTTCGTGAGTTGAGAGGCTTTCTATCAAGGAATGCTTTGGATATAGTGTTAAATGAGTCGTTAAGGGCTGGTGATATTGGTCCAGATTCTGCCGCATGTCTCCATATCATCCGATGGACCCATGGTTTGCCATGTGCACATGAAATTGCCGAGTACATAAGGGCAGGTTCTCATATACCACTGAGTAGTGTCTATCACTTTTGGTGGAAGCTCAATTTAGAAGCCACTATGGTGAACGAAGCCCCTGAGTTGACCACAACTTCAGAGTTCGAGTTGATCAGTAAGAGATTTCACAGTAGTGATCAGAAGGGTAAAATACAAATATTGAGGAAACTTAGAGAATTGGGGAGTCTTTCGTCTACTTCTCTTACTGAACCAGACATAAAATTGAATACCCACGGTGGGTCATCATCGAAAAAGAAGAAGTTGGATCGGTCTACGTGTCGGGAACCATCTGGTTATGAATACGCAGTGTCGATAAAAGATAGCGTTCCAGCTAGATTAAGCAATACAGCTGTAACGAAGAAGAATGAGAAAATCACTGTCCGTCGCACTCGGTCATGTACTTTTATGCATTTGCGTCCTGAGTCTTTGGGCCCTTATATCCTCACTGTTAAGGATGTGGTAGCTAATAGTAACTGTGGATTCAGAGCTATAGCTGGTCTTCTAGACATGGGCGAGGATAGTTGGATGTAGGTTAGAATGGATTAGAGCAATGAATTGCAGATGTATCAAAATTATTATGCATTGGTCCATGGAGGAGAGGAAAGGGTTGGGGAGTTGTATTACGCATTGCCTTACTTTGAAAGCAATCATTCATTTGATCGATGGATGACAATGCCGGACATGGGTCACTTGATATCTTCATATTATAACGTTGTATTGGTCCTTCTTTCATTGCAGCAGTGCCTTACTTTCCTGCCTTTGAGATCATCCCCGATTCCATCCAGTTCTCACAAAGTGCTTGCTGTTGGTTTCGTCAATGGAAACCATTTTGTTTAAGTCTTCATGAAACCCGAAGCACAAATGCCTCCCATTGCTACAAATCGGCATAGACACCACCATCCTGATGCAGACGGATGGCAGCTCCTATATGCAAAGAACATCGAAAAATTCAGAGAATTAATTGGAAACAGTGTCGCAACACAGGAGTCAGTCAATCTTAATAGCAATTGATTATTTACACTCTCGATTTGATGTAAACAAACATATTACTTGTTTTTTAACAGATGGCTGATGAAATCGAGGAAAGATTTATGTGTTTATGTTATGTGTTAATTCATTAATAATATTCCATAAAAAGTGTTAATGCATTAACCACTGCTCGGTTAAACGGGGTCGTGCAAATGAGGTTCTGCATGGCCAATAGGTTCCACGCAAATGGATAATGCACGTCCGTAAGCTGCCGTGCAGAAAGTATTTGCACGTTAAAAAAGTGCCGTGCACATGATATATGCTCGAAACATGATGGCCGTGCAGTGTATTACATACAGTTTTGATGGGATCCTAACGAGAACGGGACCTTCCCCATGAATAGCGATTGACTTTGTCGAACTTTACTTTGTAGCCCAGAGAATGGTATGTTATTATACCTTGATCACCATTTCTACCTTGATCTAAAAAATAAGGAAGCCTTACACTAAGGTAACCATCTTATGAAGAATACACTATTATCCATAATTTTACTTTGCTCGGTTCCATAGATCCATACAAATGTTCCTTGCACGCCCAACATGTTCAGAGCATATATGTCACGACCTGGGCCCGAGATTAGGGTTAACACGGCTAAACCCCGAGTCGCGATCATCATACTTACTCCCGTAAATCTCGCATTACCGAAGTCCATACGAAATTCACAAGGGATTTTACAATCATACATGTTCAATGTATATTTTACGGAAATATATAAATACATTAACATCAATTGAAGACATACAAGTTCTTTACATAAGAGTAAAGTCTACTTATACATTTCATTTCTTATTCAAGTTCAAGTCAACCATGCATATTCAAATACCTTGCAGGTGACTATGATTCACATCAAAATGAATCTATATCCGAAACATTTCAAAATGTTTTACATATTGCCCTCCGAGTTACGTCCACTCGTTTATTCCTCTTGGAGGAATCGGATTGGCCTCCTCCGCTGGCGGCGCGGCCTTTGCATTATCAGAACGGACAAGTTGGCCTGTAATGTCATCAATAACACTGTGAACACGACGGTTCAACAATGTATACACAATTCTATGATAACAATGTGCTTAGCAATTCTAAACAATTCAAAATCAATAACCATATACATTCATTTATTCACTCATGTAGTTCTCCCCTGAAGGAAGCATTCAGTGTCATTTAGTTCTTCCATGAAGGAAGCATTCAATTCCATTACGTACACTTTACCAAGTGACTTTTCATTGTCCTCTATTGCATAGGCAGAAGGGCACACCATTCATGACCCAACCTTAAGATGGACTCCTTCAATTTCATATTATACACTTTATTAAGTGACTTATCAAATGTGTGGGGGCACCAGTGTCTTGATCAGAGATCACCGGTCCCACGGAACTCCGAAACGCTCCATCTACTGCAGCAGACTTATTCTTAATTCATTACAGTGGTTTATTTATTTCAGTTCCTTTCCTTTCATTTTATGCATTTCATTTAATTAATTCGATACATTATTCAATGGTATCTCAACAAGGAGCATAACAGTATTGGACGTGGAGGACAAGCCAATTCAAGTCTGAAACAATTAAATTTTCCTAAAACAACATTCGGGTGAAACGTTCATTATGCAATGTATGCGTTATTCTAGATGACATCACTTTTTAGTGAAATTTACATTCACATAAGTTTAGATAACACCCATGAAGGTTTAGGAAAATATCATAAATAAATTCTGAAACCGCTATAATGTTGGTCACCTTGTCGGTCACCTGTCTGTTGAACGAACTCTGGAATTCGGTTGACCGAACTCTGTCGGTCGGCTTTCCAGAAGCTCAGTTTACAGATACAAAACCTGATAATTCTCTCAAGGAAACTCGGTCACCTGTCGGTCAGGTGTCGGTCGACCAAGGTCACACTGTCGATTAGCCGAGTTCGGTTCAGTCACCCCTCGGTTCCAATTCCAGAGAGCTGAATGAGAGCCCAGGCAGGCTCGGTCAGCTAGGTCGGTCGATTGTCGGTTGACCGAGCTTCAATGTCGGCTGACCGAACTGACCGACCGAGCTTCAATGTCAACTGGCCACTCAGTTCGGTCAGCTTTCCAAAAACTGAATTTCCTGCGAGATTCAGCCCAGAAAGCGTCGGTCATGCTGTCGGTCAGCCTGTCGGCTGACCGAGCTGCTCCTAGAAGTTCAGAAATTCTGAACTGGAAAATTTCTGGGATTGAACTCCTTGAGTTCCAATAAGTCTATTAACACATAAAATCTATAGAATTGAGTATACTTGCCTTGTTTGGAGATTAATTAGCTAGAATCTCCTCTTCTAGCTTGAATTTGAGATGAGTCTCCAAGCCAAACCCTCTTTTGAACCTAAAACCCAAAACCAATCCATTCAAGACAATTTCAATGATTTTCTTCACCAAGAAACATTCAAACCACTGAACTACAATCTGAAACTCTGAAATTCATTCAAAGCACTTACTTGTAGTCCCTTTTGAGAGAATTCTTGAGATCTTCTCAAGCTTGAACTATAAAAAAACCAAAGAAGGAGATGGAGAAGATGAAGTTCCTCTTCTTCAATCGCTTTTCAAGCCTCCAAATCACCACTCAATGAAGAGAAATTGGAAGAAAGAAGAAAGAAAGAAATAGAAAAGAGAAAGCTGTGCTGAGATGAGAGAATGAACTCATTTGAGTTCATCTCTACCTAAATAAACCAGATTTTGCAATTAGACCCCTCTCTATTCCACTATTTACATATCAAGTCAAATGAATGGTCATTTGATCCAATTCACGTCGAATGGAATTGCTACAGTTACGAAAACTAACGTACTCCTCGAGATACACGCGCGGGTATCAAGAGTTTCCGTATTCGACGAAATACGCGGAAATTCGTATTTACGAAAAAGTCTTCGTATCCCTCAATCTAAGCCTAAAAGCAATTTAATTCCTTCATTACCTTATCATTTAGCTCAAATTGCTCATTTGAGACAATTTCAATTCAATTTAGCCCTTAAGCCACATTAATTCTTTAAAACACATTCAATTAGCATTAATCTCGATGAATAAGAGTTGATCTTGATTAACTAGGGACAGGGTGTTACAATATATCATGTGCACGGTAATATAATGCCGTGCAGAATGGTTTTGCTCGGAACATGTTGGCCGTGCAGTGCTCATACTTCTCTAACACATTTTCATTCCATTCTGATCAAAATTATACAAATTCCAAGCCACTATTCCCATAAAACCCATACACATTCAACCACTTCATATAAATCCAACAATACAAGTTCATCCACCAACATTCATAAAAAACCCATACAATCCAACATTCCCATTAAAAAAAAGGGAAGTGCAACATTCATTTACAGAAGACCGGTGCATATCAAACCAGTACATATCAACAGTACATATATAAAAAAATAAAAAATAAAAAACCAATCCAACAGCCTTCATCTCATCATTGGTGCGTGCGTCGTCGGTATGTCACCGACAGGCCATCCAGGATCTCGAGTGTGGTCTGTAATGCCCAGTAATAGAAATCAGCAGGCTGCTCCATTCGCACAATCGTGGCGGGCAGATGGTCCTTCACGCGAAGGATCTGTAAGAAACAATAAAATGTGTCAGTACTTACGATAGTTTGCAAAAATCGATCCATAAAGTATGAAAAGAAGTCCACACCCTCACCGTTCTTGAAGTCGGGTCATCTCTACCCTCATTGGGGTCATAGTGGGAATAACGATCAGGGTTTTGTAATCGAGGGTGTGAAATCCTAGAAACCACTCAAGGTAGTCGGTTGAACACTCCCATGCATGTTGCACTTGATAGCCGCGGTACGCTACAAATAATACATGATCCTCCCAAGTAACCCAGTATTGGTCTATAAATCTATAGGAGACCTTATATTTTCCAGCTGTAGATCCCTGAGATGCACGAATTGGGGCGAGTGGTGCGGGTGGGATGGTCTGTACATAGCCAAACTATCGGAGAACCTTATGTAGGTGATAGGGTTCAATGACGTCTAGCGACATCAAGCAACCATAGAAGAAAGCTATCTGATGGAATGGATGTTGAGCCCTGACAGCAGTGTACGGATCCCAAACCACCTGTGCCAAGTAAATGAAACAATACATTAATATAAGAAATTGTATTTTGTTGTAAAAACGTAAAATATATATGAAGGCCTCTATTGGGTGCTCACCTCACTCGCGTGTAAGTCGTCCAACCTCTCACGCAACAGCTGTGTGATTTGCCTCGGAATCCCGGAATCTTGACCAGGATGCCAGCGGCTCGCTAAAGGCATCCCAGCAGTATATCCCTAATATGCAGGAGGACGGACAAATGGGAAGTGCTCGTACACCCAAGCTTGCAAATGATACCAATTATTAATCCTAAAATTTAAAGGTTCAATTACGAGGGAACATATATATATAAAAGGTATATACACTTACCGTGAGTAGCGACAGATATCCAGCAATCCGTCTCACATCTGTCCTCAGGGCGGCCCCCAACTGCCGATATAGATATGCTAGTGCGGCAGCCCCCCATGCATAATGATGGACCCGTCCCAAGTCCATTAGTAAAGATAGGTAGTAGACAGGGACTCTAGTGGATGACTTATCGATGAAGAGTGTGCAACCTAACAAATATAGAAGATATCCTCTTGCTGCACACTCTATCTGCTCAACAGACGAACGGGGAGTCACATCGCCACACACCCGTTTGATCCACCCCATCCTAACTACCCCACCACGCGCCACTCTCAACTCAGCTGACGCAGATGCCCTATCTACACCCAGTCCACGCTAAAGTAAATCTACTTGCTCAGTAAATCCCATACTTGTCGGTGCGTGGACAGGAATGCCCGTTACTGGGATGCCGAGGAGAGTACCGAGATCATCTAAGGTGATCGTCATCTCACCAAATGACATGTGCAAGGTATTTGTCTCAGGTTGCCATCTCTCTACAAAGCTAGATACCAAAGGGCTGGAGATATATCGGTAGGCGAATCGCTTCAGGTCTGCCAATCCAGACTCTTCAATAATAGCACAAAACTAAGGAACATGAATATCATCCCCATCCCCCCATAGAGGTATGTACCAATCGTTCAGCTTATTCCAATGATTGATACATTTGAGGGGGTCACGTTCCTGCACATTATAAGTAAAAATCTTCATTAATATATGTTATTATAGACCTGAACACATCTTATTTAAAAAACGATTAATCAAAACATTAAAAGAATGCAACTGTACCTCCCCGTTCCATATGGATACGGCTATGTGCGTCCTAAAACTTTCTATGATAGATAGATCCGTCGGACCATCGAGAATATGACCCTCATCTGCTGCCTCTCTAGGAGGACTAGACGATGGCGCCTCCTTGTCTGAGGAATCATCGGAAGAACTGTTAACATCCTCCTCTTTTGGCTCCGGGAGTGGATCCTGCAGCAACATCTTCGTTCAGACGTCGTTGGCCGTTGACGGCCGGCGGTCGAAGAACTGGCATGGACACCCCGTCCATCGGTCATCTATGCGCTGGCACCAATACGGCGAGTTGGTCTTCTCGGCATTTCTTTCAATTTGTTAAAAATGAAAAATAATAAGAAGAAACAGCGTAATAAAAGGTATCATATTTTTTTTACTGCTCGGTTAAAATACACAATGCAAAATGCTTCTGTACGGCGTAATGGAACAATGCATATTCATTTCTGCACGGTAATATGGAACCGTGCATATTTCATATGTTCGGCCATTACATGCCGTGCAAAATATATATGCACGGTTTATATGTGTCGTACATATGTTTCCTGCACGGGTTCAATCCGCCGTGCATATAATCCCTGCACGTCTCTGGATTGCCAAGCAGATCACGAACAACGACTCATGTTTTCAAAAATGAAAAACATTGGAGTTTGAAACTACCATCCATCTCTCTCTCATTAGGGACTTCCCTATTTGTTGCAAATGACTATACTCACAACTATACTCTCTAATGCATAACTTCCAACTTAAACAAATTTGTGAAAATGATAAACCTATGAAGAAGAAGAAGAAGAAGATGAAGGGCTTACCTGTTTGAGTGTCCCTAACGATGGATATAATAACTGCAGCTCACCAATAATCCACGACGGTGATGAAAGCTTTGAAGTGGAGAAGGACGGCGACTCCGAAATGGCCAGAAATTTTAAAACTCTCGACGAGGGAATGGGTTTAGGAAACGGACTGGAATGGAATGACGACTGTGGTGAGCTTGGGGGTATCTTGGGTATTATGGTGGGTGGGCTCAGCAAGATCAAGCCCAATTTTAGAATGGGTGTGGTAAGCTCAGCAAGTGGGTCTGTTCAGGAAAATAGGTGGGTGCATATAGAATTTCTCTTCTGCTTCTGCTAACGTGCTTTAAGACATGCAACTGTTTGTTAAGCAAGTTAGGTAACAGATTCGAGTTCGGATACCCAACCGAACACGAATTCTATGCGGATTTAAAAACACTAGGCCCAAGCCAACCGGATCTGAGTAAGCTCAATCCAAGTTTCACTGGGATGGTAGGCTTGGGCCATGCAGGTTGTGGTTTGGTTTGAGGCAAGTTGCACCCTTAGATCTATAGTGGGCCTAATTGATTTATGGTTATAGGCTGGCAGGCTATTGGAACTTCGGAGCTTGTGGACAGGTTCGCGTTCAAAGACAAGTTTGTGTGTCACCGTTTTTTAAAAAATAAATTTTAATTTTACACATAATGCTATATTTCATGGTTTCTATTCAAAATAATAATATGGACTTTAAGGTCTGTATTTTTTTATGAAAATGCCCATGATCGCGATAGATTTCCCATTTATTAAAACCTCAATAATCATGACATGCCAGGATTAGACCCGCTTCTAGTAGGACATCAAATTCCATTGGAAGAGAGTGCGAGACCGGTTAAACAGAAGCTGAGAAGAATGCTCCCTGACGTTGCGGTGAAGGTGAAAGAGGAAGTTGACAAACTTCTCCAGGCCAAATTCATCAGGGTAGTACTGTTTCCTCAATGGATTGCCAACATTGTCCGGGTCAAGAAGAAAGACGGACGTATCAGGGTCTGCATTGACTTCCGGAACCTGAACAAGGCCTCACCTAAGGACGACTTTCCCTTACCACACATAGACGTGCTCGTCGACAACACCGCTGGGCATGCAATGCTCTCATTCATGGATGGATACTCGGGGTACAACCAGATAAAGCTTTCAGAAGAGGATCAAGAAAAGACCTCGTTTACTACCCCCTGGGGGACTTATTGCTACATTGTCATGCCCTTTGGATTGAAGAATGCAGGTGCAACCTACCAAAGAGCCATGATGGCGATATTCCACGACATGATGCACGATTGTATGGAAGTATATGTCGATGACATCTTAATTAAATCTCAAACTCGTGCAGACCACGCCGCAGCTCTGAAGAGGGTCCTCCAAAGGTCAAGGGAGACAAAGTTGAGAATGAATCCGAAGAAGTGTGTCTTCGGGGTGTCGTCAGGAAAACTTTTAGGGTTCATGGTCAGCAATCGGGGAATCGAAGTCGACCCCTCGAAGGTGAAAGCTATCCTCGAAATGCCGCCCCCGAAGAACCTCAAAGAATTAAGAGGCCTCATAGGGCGACTACAGTTCATTAGAAGATTCATTTCACAACACTCGCAAAGATGTGAGCCGTTCTACAAATTGCTAAAAGGAGGCGTGGAATACCACTGGGACGACGACTGCCAGAAGGCATTTGGGGATTTAAAGAAATATTTATTGAGTCCCCCCGTTTTGAAGCCCCCTGCTAAAGATAAGCCTCTCATTTTATATGTGTCAGCGACGGAATCCGCGATAGGCATAGTCCTGGGTCAACATGATGAGACTAGCCGGAAAGAGAATACAATTTATTACTTGAGCAAATCTCTCCTGCCATATGAGCGGAAATACTCTTCGATAGAAAAAACGTGCTTAGCGGTGGTTTGGGCTGCCCAGAAACTTAGACACTACTTCTTAGCCCACTCAGTCAAACTCTTGGCCAGAATGGATCCTGTGAAATATATCTTTGAGAAACCTGTCACTTCAGGACGAGTGGCGCGATGGCAGATGCTCTTGGCAGAATTCGACATAACATACGTAACTCAGAAGTCAATAAAAGGGCAAGCCATCGCTGACCACCTTGCACATCTCCCCCTACCACGGTATGAACCGGTCAAAACCGACTTTCCAGATGAAGACGTGCTATGTGTAGACATAGAGGAGATAAAGGACCCCGAGTCGTGGACGATGTACTTCGACGGTGCCTTGAATCAGAATGGAAAAGGGATCGGGATAGTGCTTTTGTCCCCAGAAGGAGTGGCGATACCGAAGGCCTTCAAAGTCGGCTTCCCAGCCACCAATAATGAAATGGAGTACGAAGCACTCCTAGCAGGTTTAAGAGAGGCCGCGAAGTTGGAAGTTAAGAAACTCCGAGTTCTCGGGGATTCAAAGGTGGTCATATCCCAAGTGGCAGGTGAATGGAAGGTGAACGCCCCTAAGCTCGCTCATTATCATGAAAAGGCCAAGAAAGCTATGTCCCAGTTCAAGAAAATGTCCTTTCTTTATATCCCGCGAGCTTTAAACCGGCTGGCCGACTCGTTGGCCACCTTGGCCTCGATCGTGGAAGTCCCCCTCGACAAGGGATCCGAGACCTTTCACATCCAAAGGATAGACACTCCCTCGGTTGAACTAAAAGACTTGGCCCTCAGAGATCCAGATGAGATTCCATCCAAAGATGAAGGACCGAAAGTAAGGAAAGCGAAAGGGAAAGAGACAGAGGCAGAGGAACCTAATCGAGAGCGGATACTGGCCCCCCTACAACATGACGAAGAACTCATAGACGACCATCCTTGGTACTTCGATATCTGGAACTACCTGCGCGATGGATACATCCCTGAATATGCCACCAAATCAGACAAAAGGGCACTGAAAGAAATGGTTCAAAGATACGTCGTTGTCGGAGGACTGTTATATCGCCGATCATTCAGTGGGATCCTTCTGCGATGCGTGACGGTTGAGGAAGGACGAGAAATAATCGAAGAGGCTCATTCCGGCATATGCGGAGGACACGTAAACGGCCTGATGCTCTCCAAGAAAATCATCCGGTTAGGATATTACTGGCCGTCACTGGAATCAGACTCCGTGGACTATGTCAGAAAGTGCAAGAAATGTCAGCTGCATGCTGACTTGATTCACGCTCCTGCATCTTCGCTGCATCCCACTACTGCTCCGTGGCCTTTTTCGACTTGGGCGTTCGATATTATAGGACCTCTGGTCCCGACCGTGGAAAACACCCAGAACAAAGCTTTCATATTAACGGCAACGGAATACTACACCAAATGGGCAGAAGCTGAGGCATTTATCCATATCAAAGCATCCACGGTGGTCAAGTTCATTCAAAAGAATATAATAGCCCGGTTTGGCGTTCCGAAAGTGTTCATAACTGACAATGGCCCCCAATTCATATCTCAGGTAATGGAGGATTTGTGCACAAAATATGGTATAGAACTACATCATTCAACCCCTTATTACCCCCAAGCAAACGGACAGGCTGAAGCTACAAACAAGACACTACTTAAGATCATCAAGAAGACAGTGGAAACAACCAAGGGCAGTGATTGGCCAGACCGTTTGGTCGAGGCATTGTGGGCATATCGAACCTCCATTAGGACTCCGACAGGTGAGACCCCATATGCATTGACTTACGGGATGGAGGCAGTCCTTCCGTTCGAGCTCCTGCACCCATCTTTGCGGATCCAATTAGATGAAGAGATGACAGAAGGCCAAAGACGAGAAGCATTGCAAATACAGCTGGATCTCCTCGATGAGAAAAGGATGAAAGCAGCAGAGCATGCTCAGGTGTACAAGAAGCGAATCGCAAGAGCCTACGATAAGCATGTCATAGAGAGGAAATTCAAAACAGGTGACCTTGTATTGAAACGCATCACTCAATCACAACTCCCACACATTAAAGGCAAACTGCGACCTAATTGGGAAGGCCCATATGTAGTTAAAGAAGTATATTCTGGCAATGCATATAGACTAGTAAATGCAGAAGGGGAAGAGCTCCCCGATCCATGGAATGCTATGTACTTGAAAAAGTACACCACATGACCCTTCTCCACTTCTTGCGGAGTATGACCCTTGGTCTCTTGATATGGCCGTATAAATCCCGTAGGGAAGACCGAGGAGAGGTGCAACAGCCAAACTTGGAAGTCAAACACACACTGGCAAAACAAAAACAAAAAAAAAAAAAAAAAAAAAAAAAAAAAAAAAAAAAAAAAAACACTAGAATAGTGAGTCTGCCCCACACAATGTTCTGCACGGTTGAAGCCATTCAACGCAAAAGTTTATATGCGAGCTCGCCCATGTCATGAAAGCTTCCCCTTATCACTCACAAAAGAGAGAAAAGAGAAACCACGGTGGAGTTGCGTGAGATGTGGGTGTGCTCCCCATGCCTGATGCTTCAGAAGCCAAAACCCTAGGCACCCCTCTCCCAAACCAGTCCAAAAAAAAAAAAAAAAAAAAAAAAGTTAGAAATCCTGAAAAGAATAAAAGTTTTGTGACTAGTTTGGGTTCGTAGCCTTTTTAACCCGAGTCAGTAAGCCCGTAGGGGTATTTACATACCTAGTGCCCTAAAGCCATTTGGTTTGGGAGTCATTGGCGTAACGCTCGTTACATGGGTTAATTAGAAAGCTTAAGGGACCCAGGCATTGCACAGTCACAAATCGAAAAAAAAAAAAAAAAAAAAAAAAAAAAAAGCCAAGGGCCAAAAGGCCAAAGTAACGGAATAGCATTCATAAAACCCAAGCCCGCTCGAATGACATGGGCCCTTGCCTAATGAACCAAGCGGAGAGTGGCCGGTAACCATAACACTAAGGAAGCACGGCGACTCACTATCTCCCACACACGAAACTCGTGCTCACACATGAATTCCAGGGGCAGCCTAGCGCTCTCCAAAGTTTGACTAAAAGGACCAAAACGGCTAGAAAAGAATCATGAGGGATCGATCTCCAAAGGATAGTTGGGGAAGGTCATATCATAATCAAACTAGCAGCCATGGATCAGAGAGCTAGACCACCTTCACTCTTTCACTCCCAGCCAGAAAACACACCAGCTTCACGCTGGGGCATTTTTATATATACATATATGTACATGCGTACACGCACACGCGTATGAGTACTCACTTATTCTACACGGCTTCCCAATTCAGGTCTCATCACATGCACAGTTGTCACAAACACTCACCAATCCACACACTCTCACCTCATGCATGCTTTTGTTACTAATGCCTTATGGTTGAATGCAGGATAGGTTATACATTGTTTTGTTTCAGGGATCGTTCACATATGTCACCCCATATGCTGGGGCATTTTTTTTATTTTTATATATGAATCTACGTAAACATACCTCACACCTTCCTGGTTAACCCTTGATCCAGAACCCCACGCGGATACCATGTTTTGTGCACGACTCCTCTCAAAACGAGATATACTATCAGTCGGAAAATGATCACCCCTTTGTTTCGGATTAGCCAACAACGATTTGCCTCTAGTCTTGGTATTGGATGTGTATTGTTTCAAGCTATGTGTGTGCTATGGATAAGTTTTAGATATCTTTCGTTCTCAATTTCCTACTCGATCTACCTACATCCAAAGGATGGGCCCCCGCTGTTTATCTTTTATTCTTTTTCCTTGCATGTGGTGGATGCTTTTTTGTTATTATCTCTATTGACTATCATGGTAGTGGTTGATTAATGTCATGACTACAGGATGATGTCGAGGACATGCCTTGCATTAGCCCTAACATTTTAAATTTAGTATGCATTACAATTACAAGCCTTCTTAAATTCATCACATGCATAACACACACTTGGCACGTTTATGTACTAACTTCACCGCAAGGCGAGTCGTTGCTCCCTTCTTTCCTTCTAGTCAGGATTTATTACAGGTGAAAATGTGAGGGCCACCACACCGAAAGGAACAAGATCCAAGAGGGATTTAATTTTGGGTAGAAAATGGAAAGGCACGAGGTGACATCCTCATATCACGTGATCAAGCACAGACCTAAAAGGAGACCTAATTAACTAGATGGCCTAGAACAACCTTATTCCGATTCCCTCGAGCCAGTTCAAACTCACCCTCATAGGCTGCCATTCCCTTGAGCCCAAAGGCTCAAGCGGAGGCATGAGTATGTGTCTCCTTATCTTTGGAGAACAACTCTATACGTGCTGTCCTCCAAAGAGGGGCATACTGTAGACACCTCGTTTTGGCACCCTATGAGGGGCAATTCAGTCCGCCCTATTTAATGATGTCCTTATTAGGTCCCGAGTCAAAAGTCACCTGTCATTTCTGGACCTCTGATTTCCCTAAAAATTGGTTCATCGTGACCTACTCATCGAGAGCTTTCCGCCCATATATAGAACTCCAAGATCTGACTGGCGGATCAAAAATCATGACAGCGGGTCCCACACCCCGCGGGCCCGCGTGAAAAATCACCTATCATCTCTAGACCTCTGATCGCCCTGGGAGTTGGCTCATCGTGATCTACTCATCGAGAGCTTTCCGCCCATATATAGAACTCCAAGATCTGACGGGCGGATCAAAAATCATGACAGCGGGTCCCACACCACCGCAGCGCCCGCGTGAAAAATCACCTATCATTTCTGGACCTCTGATTTCCCTAAAAATTGGTTCATCGTGACCTACTCACCGAGAGCTTTCCGTCAATATGTAGAACGTCGAAATCCGACGAGCGGATTGAAATCTACGAAACCTGGGCCCCGGTAATGACAACCCGACCAATTTCCATCGGACCCCACTTTTTAGGCCTGAATTAGTTTCTTTTAAATCCAAACCCACCTAAACCTATCCCAACACACCTAAACCAGACCCGGCCCGGATCCTAACCAAACCCAAGTCCGACCCAACTTTGGACCCAACTCACCCAAACCCACTCAGGTCCGACCCAAACACAACCCGAGCCTTATCCCTCTCATCTCTCTCCCAACCCAGGCCTTATCCCTCTCAATTTCAAAGACCCAAGCCTTATCCCTCTCGATTTAAAAAACTCCCAGGCCTTATCCCTCTAACCCATGCACAGAAGCCCCTTAAACCTCGTCTATCCCTCTCATCTCTCTGGCCTCCCCCAAAAACCTCGTCTATCCATCTCACGCAGCGTCTCCATCTCACCCCTGCGACCCATCTCCTCCATCCAGCGCCCATCGCCCTCTTCCTCATCCCTTACAACCCATCTCCTCCAAGCTCCATCTTCCTCCCAGATCTGGACGCAGACCTCAGGCTCCCCGTGCAGCCATCTCCCTGACGCAACACCCCATCATCATCTCTTCCTCATCCCTTACAACCGATCTCCTCCAAGCTCCATCTCTTCCTTTCAGAACCCATCTCACAGAACCCATCTCACGCACGTCCATCTCTCTCTCTGGTTTTCCTCGCCCTGTCTTCTCTCTTCTTCTGCGCCCATCACCATCTCCCTCCACCTCTCCTCTTCAGGCTCTCTGTCCGCACCCTCTCCTCCATCTCTCCCCTCTCCACTGTCATTCCAGATCCCTCATCTCATCATCCCACGCATTCCAGATCCCTCATCTCCATCCGACGCACACCCCAGGCATCACCATCACCCTTTCCGCTCTGCCCTCTTCCTGCACCCTACAACCCATCGCCCACCATCATCCTCCTTCCTCGCCAGCGTCTCCAGGCTCACGCAGCAGCACCGCCCGACGACCAGCAGCCCCCGGACGCACACAGCATCATCTTCCTCCTCCTCGCACCGCCGAACTCCTCCCCGCCAGGTACACCTCTCTTTCTCCCTCCTCCCATACCCAGCGCACACACTGCCCTCTCCCTGCTTTCTTCTCCCTTTCTTCCTCTCCCTTTCTCCGCCTTATCTCTGTCCCCGCAGTTCCCTCTCTGTCTCTCCCCTGCACCCACCTGCTCATCCTCTGTTCTCTCCCCTATTCTCTTCCTCTCCTTCTCTCATTCCCTCTCCCTCGCTGTCTCTCCCCTGCAACTCAACACTCTCCCTCTCCCTCGCTGTCTCTCCCCTGCAACTCATCACTCTCCCTCTCCTTCCTCTTCTTCCACCCACCTGCAACACCGCCACATCCACCTACACCCCTCTATCCCTGCTCTCCCTATCTCCCTACTCTCTCAGTCCCTCTCTCCCTCACCTTTCTTTCTCCCTCTGCGATCCATCTCTCTCTCTCTCTCCCGTCCACTCTCTCTCTCGCGTTGGCACACCGTCCCTCTCTCCTTGCTCTCCCTGTCTCCCTACTCTCCCAGTCCCTCTCTCCCTACTCCTTCTTCCTCTCTCTCGCTCCCCATCGCTCTGTTCTCTCCCCTACTCTCTTCCTCTCTTTCTCTCTCATTCCCTCCTCTCCTCCGTGCCACCCACCTGTAACTGCACACCCTCTCCCCTCACCCTTTCTTCTCCACCTCTCTCTCCCCCGCGCGTCCCGCCACCTGCAACTCAACCTCTCCCTCTCGTTCTCTTCTCCCTCATCTGCCTGCACTCTCACTCTCTCTCGTTCTCTCTCTACCCTCTCAGCCCCTCTCTCCCTGCTCTCCCTATCTCACTACTTCCTCAGTCCCTCTCTCCCTCACCTTTCTCTCTCACTCTGCGACTCATCTCTCTTTCTCTCGTCCACTCTCCCTGCAACTCTCTCTGTTCCGCCCTGCCCTTCTCTCCCCTCTCGTTCTCTCCTTCTCTCCTGTCTACTCTCTGTCTTCCTCTCTCCTTCTCTCCATTCCCTCTCTCCCTGCCTCTCTACTCTCTGTCACTCTCTCTCCATCTCCGCACCCTCTCTCCTTCTCCACTCTCCCTCACTCTCTCGCCATTTCTCCGCCCCCTGTTCTCTTCTGCACTCCCTCCCTCTCTGTTGTTCCCCTCTCCCTCTCCACTCTCTCTCTCTCTCTGCTCTCGCTCTACCTCTCAGTCCGTCCTCCCCACCTCTGCTGCACCCTGCTGGCATCACACCCACCTCACCTGAGCACTCCTCCACACTGTCCCATACTGCACTCTCTTCCTCCCTCTTCTCCACCTACTCCACCAGCAGCCTACACACGCCCCCATCTTCTTTTTCTCTATTTTCCTTCTTCTCTTCCCCCACCACATCACTTCACTAGTGTACCTACTTCACCATTGCACTTAAACCCATATGTTGCACCCACCGGACTAGCCCACTCATCTAAACCGAACCCATGCATCCCTATTTCATTTTCTTGCATTGAATTTAGATCCATAATTATTTATTATTTATTTATTTTATTTTTTTTATGATATTGCATATATCTAATATGCTCATGCACCCCAACATGTTCATGCATCTGAATAATATTTTAAGTTGTTAATTATTTTAAATTTGTTTCTAGCATATTCTAACATGCGCATGCATTCAACCTGCCCATGCATTATAACTTAGTTGCATTTTTATTTCGTATTCTTTTAGGTGCAATTTAGGACTGCATAATTTATTAAAAATAAATATAAGAAAATTAGAATAAAAAAACCAAAAACACCAAAAGAAAACAAATAATAAAATAAAAAGTAAAGATTAAAAATAGAATTTTAGCTACCCTATTAATTAGGATAATTAGGCTAAATTTAATAATTAAGTTCTTTTCTCCCTTCCTCTCTCATTAGGATTAGGAAATATTATTTAGGAAACTTCAAATAAATTAATTAAATTAAAAATTAGAAATTCATTCTCTTTCCCCTTCCCATTTCATTAGGATAAATCAATTTAGGATTTTAGGCCCTATGAATAAACATAAAAACAAATAAAAATAAGAAAAATCCAAAATACCAAAAACAAAGTAAAAGATATTAAAAAAAAAAAAAAACAAAATATTAATAAATTGGAGTTAGAAATTAGACAGTAGCCTAGACTGATTAGGTCAGACCCCGGACCTAGATCAAGGTCTCCCCCTAGCCAGCTTAAACTACCCCAATTTCTTAAACTTCAACTGATTAGGCCCCACTCTCTCTCCGGGCCCCGCTAAGGGACCGGGAGAGCAGATGTGGGCGGTTAGGACCTTAGGATAGGGTAGAGATCCATTAGGGAAATGGAATAATTAGATTAAATCCAAGTAGGAACTCCCCTAGTTAGGCCCTTCTAGCCCCAATTATTAAAATCCAAAAAAACTACAAAACCAACAAAATCAATTTCAAAAATATTTTCTTCTCTTTTCCTCCACCTCCGGTGCCAAATATTTATCTGAACTCAATGATTAAAGGGAATAGAGGCTGATTCCGAGAACCTGAATTAATGAGAATGACGAAATGAGACGAGTGATTTCACACACCCCAATATCAGTTTATTTACTACCGGCCCATCATCGGCCACCCTCAATCAATCCCGGCCCAACATCGGCCATTTTTATCTTACTTCTGGCCCATCATCGGCCATGCACTTTTATCACCTGCGTATCGCACGCAAACCCACAGAAATCATAACTCGAAGTTTCGTCTGCATCATTCTTTCGATTCGAAGAATCAGCTTTTAAACCCTAGGTCGTCAAAGGACATTGAAGGGGGTACCCAGGAATGGGGTTGATCCTCTTCTAAATATTTGGCACCTTTCCCCTTATTTTCTTAGTTTATTTTCATTTTAATTCGCTTATCCCCTAGAATACTTGGATTTAACTTTAATTAGTCTGTTCAATCCTGGATGTTGATTTCCCCTGCCTAGTTCATTATGGTCCCATCTTGAAGCCCGTAATTTGACCCTTGACCCAAGTTTGACCCGAATTGAAAGACCCAAATTAAGTGACGAGACAACCGTCGTGTGTCGCCGGCGGCACATTAGACGAGAGAAGAACCCACCCCATTTTCCTCCCGCTTTCTTTCGGCTTTCGTCGAAGGACGGTGTTACGGCCGAATCCGTAACTGGCGATCGTGATCCGTCGATTTTGAGGGTAGTCGGAATCCTCATTTTCGATGTATTTTTTTTATCTCACACTGTTGAATGGCGATTCCCCTCCCGGGGGGGGTCAAAATTCACATCCGACAGCCTGGCGATCGTGATGGGACATCTTCTGTTGTCTCGTCACGAATTTGGGTCTTTTGAAGGTCCCACGATCTCCATGCCAACAGCCTGGCGATCGTGATGGGACATCTTTCGTTGTCTTATCGTTTACTTGGGTCTTTTAGAAGCTTTATTATGAAACACGAACCTTCGATCAATGACCGAATGTCCGTGTCTCGTTTATTTAAGGGTCATTATGGGTATAAATCAAATATGAACTGGCGTCCGCATAACCGCCCGCTGAAGCTCTCCCCTTTACAACATAAGAGCACAGCCCTATTAGTCTTTCCTCTTTCCCGCATTAATTCCATAAAACATTTTCTTCTTTCCTAAATTCTTTCCATTCTCATCTTTTCTAAAGTCTTTCTCTTCTCACCCCCACTTTCTTACAAATGGCGAATCACCCATGGGGAATGCCGGACATTCCTCCTATTTCTACCCCGGGAGCAACTCGAGCCATCGGTGAGGCTTATTTTCCCCCATTAGATACTGAGATCTCTAGATCCCTTTCTACCCCATTATCTGAACCGCGCTATTCCCCGCGCATATCGGGCCCTCCGATTGTCGAATGGGTCCCTTCTCCCATGAACGCAGTAGTCGCGAGAAAAAGTCACTCTAGTCCTCCAACTCCAATAAGGAGGGACTCATACTCTGCCGACTCTCAAATCACGTATAAGGATTTGGTCGGATCAAGCAAACAGACGGTAGAGCATAAGACCTATGCCAACATCACAACACGGGCTCGCCGTGTGCTTCAACCAGTCGCTTCACAAGTCATCCATCATTCAGATACGGTTACCCGAGCTGAACCGATTACCTCTATGGTCCCCCAATATAGAACACCTTTTGATACATCCATTGTGACCACCACTAGACAAGCAAGACAGCAACCAGCCCCGATCCCATATGCAAATACACGCCTCCATATAGGCCAAGGACAGGGGGGCCCGGCTCGATCACTCACGCCGAGGGTCCCGCGGCGAAGCCCTGTTGTTTACACCAGCGCACAGAACGCACCCATAATCCACCATCAATACCAGCATGAGGTAGTCCAACCCCAACTTCAAGCAATGACTCCTCCGACTGTCTCCGTAAGCCGATCGATCCCAAACTCATCTGGCCTTAGGCTAACCTATCATCAACCGACGGGATACGAAAGATCACCTCTAACGTATCAAGATCAATTGACTCCGGCTTATGAAATGTTAGACGAGGAGCAGGATCCCCCACTCTATTATGATGAAGTTGCGGACGATGTAGACCCTCACGAGCTTCACGAGGAACATCGGCCGGACCATCCAGCCCACGAGCTCTCCCGCCAATTGACTTACGTGGGTCGACGATTAGGATTAGCTCATGACCTGGATAGAACTCGAAACCAAACCCAAATTCAGGCCCCTAGGAGAACACGAGCGGAGGAAAGCTACCACTATGTGCCTCTGGGACCCCAACCGGACCCTCAACACGATCTTGTAGAACCGATTTATTATCGAACCCCAGTTGAGGCCCCAAGACGTGGCCAAGCGCACGAAGATCAAAACCCTGATTCCCATGCAATTAGAGAAATGCAGAAGGAAATAGAAGGGCTGAAGAGTGAAATTAGAAAGAAGTCGCCGTCACAACAAGGCAAAAGGTTAGGGTTCTATGACTTCACGAAGAAAGAAGAGACCAAGAAATCACCCTTCCCAACTAAAGCCCCAAAGTTCGTAGCGTATGACGGGACTACAGACCCTCAACACCATTTGGTGTCCTTTTGCAGTAAATGCCGTATAATCGCTGACGACGATGCCCTCCTCATTAATTACTTTCAAGAATCGCTAGCCGGAGATGCGCTAACTTGGTACACATCTGTGCCCTCACACGAGATCAATACCTTCGAGGATGTGATAGAAAAATTTCTGGTGCGTTACCAACACCTAACTAAGAACAAACCCCTGTGGCATGACTTAGCCAACTTAAAGCAAAAGAACAATGAGGATTATGAAGAATTCGCCGCGAGATGGCTGAGTCAATTCACGAGGTCTGACTGCAATATGAAGGAGGAGGAACAAGTCAGGATGGTCATTTCAAACATGAAAGAACCGATGAGGACATTGATGACGATCGGGGAAGTCATGAATTGGAGCGGCCTACACCATCGATTGTCGAGAATGAAACAGAACCTAGACGATGGAATATTGAATAACCTAGGCATCTCCGATCAAAAAAGGATTGTCCGTCGCGTGACCAATCAAGTGGAAAATCGTGCGACCCCGGAAGTAAACTCGACCCAAGAGGTGGTTTATCGCCCATATAATCCTGGTCAAGAAATGAATTTCAACCAACAGCGGAATCAAGGACAAAACCGGGATGTTAATTTCCAAGGGAACACACAAAGCTTCCGGAACGATCAGAGCTACCGGGATCTTCCTCGGAATGATCAGAGATATAACCAACAACCACATGACCAAAGGGGACCCGTTCATCCAAGGCAAAACATAAATCCGGCACGACAACCTGTGAATCAGCCGGTGATGCCACAAAACCCGAATCAGAGTACTAATCCTCGGCCGAATTATAACGCAGTCTCGTTCAATTATAATGACAATTTAGGCCAAAATAATGACGGGAACAAGAGAAGGCTTGGACCAAAAAGGGCTAACTACCCGCCCCTCCCTCAACCTTGGATCACTGTTTTCTGGTCGCTCATAGAACAAAACGCTATCCAGCTTCCACCAGAAAGACAACAGCAATGGCCAGACCACCTTGATCGGACGAGATTCTGTGCATACCACAGGATGCCAGGACATGACCTAACCCATTGCTATACGGCCAGAGACCTGATCTACGACCTCAGTGATGAAGGGGCAATTGAGTGGAATAGCATCAAACCCACGGGAGTCTACGGTCCGCAGAAAATACCACAAGCCCAAGGTCCGCTTACCGGTACGACGCAGCGAGTGCCGAACATGCAAATCTACACAAACCCGATGCCACAACACGCTGCGTCAACCTCGACACAACCGTTGCAGGGACCGTCGGCCAATGTCGCCACCGTGTCACATCAATCAACTGATTTCCCGATCCAGCCAGCCATTAGTCAGAATCAACCCTGCTATGATGACTTTTTTGAAGATGATGACTATTGGAAATACGTCAATTGGGACGGAAAAACTAAATTCAGACTAGATAACATCAAAATCGGCATGGTAATCGACACCCCGGACCTCTACAAGGTGTTCTTTGACGATGATGTCGCGTACGAGGGGTCTCGGACCAGCACTCACTCCCAATTTAATCACCCCCAGGATGTTGGGTCATCACAAGCACACCTCCGATCAGGACGGATCCGCCCACCACGGCTACCTCCGATCGCCAGTGCGCCGGATCCGGGCTTACAAATCCCTAACGCGCAGACCGAAGAGGTTGTCGAAGAGAGACATCATGTTCAGCTGGAGACTGGGATAGAGTATGATCTCCTAGGGCATCTAACGAAGATACCAGCTAAGGTGTCAATCCTCGATCTGATTAAGACTTCCCCTATGCATCAAAAACAGCTGATGGACGCCATCACCCACTTACAAGTTCCGGAAAATATAACCCCAGAACAACTACGGGCGTCCATTGCGTCCTTGTCATCTGAGACATCCTTGCCAATCCTTAACTTTACCGAGGAGGAACTAAAAGAAATACCACCTGAAGCGAGGACCTCACCCTTACATCTCACAGTTAGGGTGGCCGAGAAAGAGATATCCGGCGCTTTGATAGACACAGGGGCATCCCTAAACATCTGTCCACTGAAAACATACAAGACGCTGGATCTAATTGCTAAAGACCTAACCCCAGCTCCGTTGGTGGTGACAGGATATGACGGAAATAGGAAGAACGTTTGTGGGAAGATCATGTTATTGGTGCAAGCAGGCCCGATCTCAGTACCCGAAGAATTCTACGTCATGGATATCCCAGCGACCTTCAACTTGATATTAGGGCGTCGCTGGCTGAATCACATGAAGGCGGTCATGTCCACTAGGCACCAATGTATTAAGTTTCCCCACTTAGGAAAAATCGTGAAGCTAATGGGGGACCCCCCTGTGATCGAACCAGAAGGACTTCAGATACTTCCCACCTTACGACCGGCCCCTATCCCGCCTGGAACCAAAACCCATGGATATAGGGTTGATCCCACCATTTCCCTGACGGACATCGATCCCATCCGGAGTATGATACCAGATCCGGTCCCTCTACCTGAACCGCCATTAAGAAAAGAATGCATACATGGCTGGAACCTCATGAGAAAACTTGGATATCAGCCCGGATTGGGGCTAGGTAGGAATGAGGATGGGATTCTTGACCCCGTTATCCTGGAAGCAAGGACAGGAACAGAAGGACTGGGATTCAACCCGTATGATCAGGTAACACTCTCCAGAAAGGATTGGAAACTAGGGGAACACTTTGTCAGGCATAACAAGCTCTTAGACCCCAATGAACCTCCCAACGGAGAAGGATGCCATCAGATCCACCCCCAGGAAAAAGGGAAAGAACTATTGATAGAAGGTATAACTGATTCGTCGTCTGACGACGAGGAGGTCGAAACTTACGAAGACATCTTTGGTACCTGGGAAGAATTCCACGAATCTGACGAGATTAGAGGTTCAAGTTCCCTCCTGGAGGAAAGTTTCCAAATGCTGTCTTGTAACATGATTGGTACTAGCGATTCGGTGAAATTGCCCAAAAAAAAACGCCGATTTCCGAAAAGAGAAACGACTATGAAACCTGGGAAGTCAAAGACCCCGATAGCCAAGAAGTCGTATACTGGCCAGCTGCGTGGCGACACTGGAGAGCAGGACCTTCAGAAGAAGACAGCAAAACCTGGGAGATCGAAAATCCCGAAGGCGACGAAGTGGTGTATCGCCCCGCAGTTCGGCATTGCCCGGGGCAGGGATCTTCCTCCTTAGATAGCCCCTCCTCAACCCAACCTGTACCATATCATTTTAAAAACCCAAAAAAATCACAAAACCCCAAAATCCAAAAAAAAGTAGAAAACCAAAAACCCAAAAATTTAAGTAGTTTAGGAGTAGAGACCTTTGACTATTGTAGGGCCATAAGAAAACCTGAGCGCTGGAAAATTCCCCCAGTAGAGCAATCACGGCTAGAGGAAATCATGAGCCAAATTAGCAAGATAGGGTATGAGTCGATGCCCATTATTTCAGAGCCAGAATCATCTCCGGGAACCGAGAACGTAAAGGATGAGATGGGCGTTTACGAATTAGTAGATGCCGAAGGAGAAGACGATGAAGTCTCGGAAGAGTTCCAAAGGGTCATCAAGAGGTTTGACGAGCAAACTCAGTCAACGGCCGAAAAGACAAAGGAGATCAACTTGGGGACTGAGGAAAGGCCCAAGCTAGTCCAGATTAGCGCGTGCTTGGAACTCGGTGAAGAAGAAGAGATCCTTAGAGTCCTAGATGAATATCAGGACGTATTTGCGTCAGACTACCATGACATGCCAGGATTAGACCCGCTTCTAGTAGGACATCAAATTCCATTGGAAGAGAGTGCGAGACCGGTTAAACAGAAGCTGAGAAGAATGCTCCCTGACGTTGCGGTGAAGGTGAAAGAGGAAGTTGACAAACTTCTCCAGGCCAAATTCATCAGGGTAGTACTGTTTCCTCAATGGATTGCCAACATTGTCCGGGTCAAGAAGAAAGACGGACGTATCAGGGTCTGCATTGACTTCCGGAACCTGAACAAGGCCTCACCTAAGGACGACTTTCCCTTACCACACATAGACGTGCTCGTCGACAACACCGCTGGGCATGCAATGCTCTCATTCATGGATGGATACTCGGGGTACAACCAGATAAAGCTTTCAGAAGAGGATCAAGAAAAGACCTCGTTTACTACCCCCTGGGGGACTTATTGCTACATTGTCATGCCCTTTGGATTGAAGAATGCAGGTGCAACCTACCAAAGAGCCATGATGGCGATATTCCACGACATGATGCACGATTGTATGGAAGTATATGTCGATGACATCTTAATTAAATCTCAAACTCGTGCAGACCACGCCGCAGCTCTGAAGAGGGTCCTCCAAAGGTCAAGGGAGACAAAGTTGAGAATGAATCCGAAGAAGTGTGTCTTCGGGGTGTCGTCAGGAAAACTTTTAGGGTTCATGGTCAGCAATCGGGGAATCGAAGTCGACCCCTCGAAGGTGAAAGCTATCCTCGAAATGCCGCCCCCGAAGAACCTCAAAGAATTAAGAGGCCTCATAGGGCGACTACAGTTCATTAGAAGATTCATTTCACAACACTCGCAAAGATGTGAGCCGTTCTACAAATTGCTAAAAGGAGGCGTGGAATACCACTGGGACGACGACTGCCAGAAGGCATTTGGGGATTTAAAGAAATATTTATTGAGTCCCCCCGTTTTGAAGCCCCCTGCTAAAGATAAGCCTCTCATTTTATATGTGTCAGCGACGGAATCCGCGATAGGCATAGTCCTGGGTCAACATGATGAGACTAGCCGGAAAGAGAATACAATTTATTACTTGAGCAAATCTCTCCTGCCATATGAGCGGAAATACTCTTCGATAGAAAAAACGTGCTTAGCGGTGGTTTGGGCTGCCCAGAAACTTAGACACTACTTCTTAGCCCACTCAGTCAAACTCTTGGCCAGAATGGATCCTGTGAAATATATCTTTGAGAAACCTGTCACTTCAGGACGAGTGGCGCGATGGCAGATGCTCTTGGCAGAATTCGACATAACATACGTAACTCAGAAGTCAATAAAAGGGCAAGCCATCGCTGACCACCTTGCACATCTCCCCCTACCACGGTATGAACCGGTCAAAACCGACTTTCCAGATGAAGACGTGCTATGTGTAGACATAGAGGAGATAAAGGACCCCGAGTCGTGGACGATGTACTTCGACGGTGCCTTGAATCAGAATGGAAAAGGGATCGGGATAGTGCTTTTGTCCCCAGAAGGAGTGGCGATACCGAAGGCCTTCAAAGTCGGCTTCCCAGCCACCAATAATGAAATGGAGTACGAAGCACTCCTAGCAGGTTTAAGAGAGGCCGCGAAGTTGGAAGTTAAGAAACTCCGAGTTCTCGGGGATTCAAAGGTGGTCATATCCCAAGTGGCAGGTGAATGGAAGGTGAACGCCCCTAAGCTCGCTCATTATCATGAAAAGGCCAAGAAAGCTATGTCCCAGTTCAAGAAAATGTCCTTTCTTTATATCCCGCGAGCTTTAAACCGGCTGGCCGACTCGTTGGCCACCTTGGCCTCGATCGTGGAAGTCCCCCTCGACAAGGGATCCGAGACCTTTCACATCCAAAGGATAGACACTCCCTCGGTTGAACTAAAAGACTTGGCCCTCAGAGATCCAGATGAGATTCCATCCAAAGATGAAGGACCGAAAGTAAGGAAAGCGAAAGGGAAAGAGACAGAGGCAGAGGAACCTAATCGAGAGCGGATACTGGCCCCCCTACAACATGACGAAGAACTCATAGACGACCATCCTTGGTACTTCGATATCTGGAACTACCTGCGCGATGGATACATCCCTGAATATGCCACCAAATCAGACAAAAGGGCACTGAAAGAAATGGTTCAAAGATACGTCGTTGTCGGAGGACTGTTATATCGCCGATCATTCAGTGGGATCCTTCTGCGATGCGTGACGGTTGAGGAAGGACGAGAAATAATCGAAGAGGCTCATTCCGGCATATGCGGAGGACACGTAAACGGCCTGATGCTCTCCAAGAAAATCATCCGGTTAGGATATTACTGGCCGTCACTGGAATCAGACTCCGTGGACTATGTCAGAAAGTGCAAGAAATGTCAGCTGCATGCTGACTTGATTCACGCTCCTGCATCTTCGCTGCATCCCACTACTGCTCCGTGGCCTTTTTCGACTTGGGCGTTCGATATTATAGGACCTCTGGTCCCGACCGTGGAAAACACCCAGAACAAAGCTTTCATATTAACGGCAACGGAATACTACACCAAATGGGCAGAAGCTGAGGCATTTATCCATATCAAAGCATCCACGGTGGTCAAGTTCATTCAAAAGAATATAATAGCCCGGTTTGGCGTTCCGAAAGTGTTCATAACTGACAATGGCCCCCAATTCATATCTCAGGTAATGGAGGATTTGTGCACAAAATATGGTATAGAACTACATCATTCAACCCCTTATTACCCCCAAGCAAACGGACAGGCTGAAGCTACAAACAAGACACTACTTAAGATCATCAAGAAGACAGTGGAAACAACCAAGGGCAGTGATTGGCCAGACCGTTTGGTCGAGGCATTGTGGGCATATCGAACCTCCA
This sequence comes from Persea americana, assembly GCA_029852735.1. Lineage (NCBI taxonomy): Eukaryota > Viridiplantae > Streptophyta > Magnoliopsida > Laurales > Lauraceae > Persea > Persea americana. The sequence goes on from CM056810.1 coordinate 93,983,267, forward strand.
TTAGGACTCCGACAGGTGAGACCCCATATGCATTGACTTACGGGATGGAGGCAGTCCTTCCGTTCGAGCTCCTGCACCCATCTTTGCGGATCCAATTAGATGAAGAGATGACAGAAGGCCAAAGACGAGAAGCATTGCAAATACAGCTGGATCTCCTCGATGAGAAAAGGATGAAAGCAGCAGAGCATGCTCAGGTGTACAAGAAGCGAATCGCAAGAGCCTACGATAAGCATGTCATAGAGAGGAAATTCAAAACAGGTGACCTTGTATTGAAACGCATCACTCAATCACAACTCCCACACATTAAAGGCAAACTGCGACCTAATTGGGAAGGCCCATATGTAGTTAAAGAAGTATATTCTGGCAATGCATATAGACTAGTAAATGCAGAAGGGGAAGAGCTCCCCGATCCATGGAATGCTATGTACTTGAAAAAGTACACCACATGACCCTTCTCCACTTCTTGCGGAGTATGACCCTTGGTCTCTTGATATGGCCGTATAAATCCCGTAGGGAAGACCGAGGAGAGGTGCAACAGCCAAACTTGGAAGTCAAACACACACTGGCAAAACAAAAACAAAAAAAAAAAAAAAAAAAAAAAAAAAAAAAAAAAAACACTAGAATAGTGAGTCTGCCCCACACAATGTTCTGCACGGTTGAAGCCATTCAACGCAAAAGTTTATATGCGAGCTCGCCCATGTCATGAAAGCTTCCCCTTATCACTCACAAAAGAGAGAAAAGAGAAACCACGGTGGAGTTGCGTGAGATGTGGGTGTGCTCCCCATGCCTGATGCTTCAGAAGCCAAAACCCTAGGCACCCCTCTCCCAAACCAGTCCAAAAAAAAAAAAAAAAGTTAGAAATCCTGAAAAGAATAAAAGTTTTGTGACTAGTTTGGGTTCGTAGCCTTTTTAACCCGAGTCAGTAAGCCCGTAGGGGTATTTACATACCTAGTGCCCTAAAGCCATTTGGTTTGGGAGTCATTGGCGTAACGCTCGTTACATGGGTTAATTAGAAAGCTTAAGGGACCCAGGCATTGCACAGTCACAAATCGAAAAAAAAAAAAAAAAAAAAAAAAAAAAAGCCAAGGGCCAAAAGGCCAAAGTAACGGAATAGCATTCATAAAACCCAAGCCCGCTCGAATGACATGGGCCCTTGCCTAATGAACCAAGCGGAGAGTGGCCGGTAACCATAACACTAAGGAAGCACGGCGACTCACTATCTCCCACACACGAAACTCGTGCTCACACATGAATTCCAGGGGCAGCCTAGCGCTCTCCAAAGTTTGACTAAAAGGACCAAAACGGCTAGAAAAGAATCATGAGGGATCGATCTCCAAAGGATAGTTGGGGAAGGTCATATCATAATCAAACTAGCAGCCATGGATCAGAGAGCTAGACCACCTTCACTCTTTCACTCCCAGCCAGAAAACACACCAGCTTCACGCTGGGGCATTTTTATATATACATATATGTACATGCGTACACGCACACGCGTATGAGTACTCACTTATTCTACACGGCTTCCCAATTCAGGTCTCATCACATGCACAGTTGTCACAAACACTCACCAATCCACACACTCTCACCTCATGCATGCTTTTGTTACTAATGCCTTATGGTTGAATGCAGGATAGGTTATACATTGTTTTGTTTCAGGGATCGTTCACATATGTCACCCCATATGCTGGGGCATTTTTTTTATTTTTATATATGAATCTACGTAAACATACCTCACACCTTCCTGGTTAACCCTTGATCCAGAACCCCACGCGGATACCATGTTTTGTGCACGACTCCTCTCAAAACGAGATATACTATCAGTCGGAAAATGATCACCCCTTTGTTTCGGATTAGCCAACAACGATTTGCCTCTAGTCTTGGTATTGGATGTGTATTGTTTCAAGCTATGTGTGTGCTATGGATAAGTTTTAGATATCTTTCGTTCTCAATTTCCTACTCGATCTACCTACATCCAAAGGATGGGCCCCCGCTGTTTATCTTTTATTCTTTTTCCTTGCATGTGGTGGATGCTTTTTTGTTATTATCTCTATTGACTATCATGGTAGTGGTTGATTAATGTCATGACTACAGGATGATGTCGAGGACATGCCTTGCATTAGCCCTAACATTTTAAATTTAGTATGCATTACAATTACAAGCCTTCTTAAATTCATCACATGCATAACACACACTTGGCACGTTTATGTACTAACTTCACCGCAAGGCGAGTCGTTGCTCCCTTCTTTCCTTCTAGTCAGGATTTATTACAGGTGAAAATGTGAGGGCCACCACACCGAAAGGAACAAGATCCAAGAGGGATTTAATTTTGGGTAGAAAATGGAAAGGCACGAGGTGACATCCTCATATCACGTGATCAAGCACAGACCTAAAAGGAGACCTAATTAACTAGATGGCCTAGAACAACCTTATTCCGATTCCCTCGAGCCAGTTCAAACTCACCCTCATAGGCTGCCATTCCCTTGAGCCCAAAGGCTCAAGCGGAGGCATGAGTATGTGTCTCCTTATCTTTGGAGAACAACTCTATACGTGCTGTCCTCCAAAGAGGGGCATACTGTAGACACCTCGTTTTGGCACCCTATGAGGGGCAATTCAGTCCGCCCTATTTAATGATGTCCTTATTAGGTCCCGAGTCAAAAGTCACCTGTCATTTCTGGACCTCTGATTTCCCTAAAAATTGGTTCATCGTGACCTACTCATCGAGAGCTTTCCGCCCATATATAGAACTCCAAGATCTGACTGGCGGATCAAAAATCATGACAGCGGGTCCCACACCCCGCGGGCCCGCGTGAAAAATCACCTATCATCTCTAGACCTCTGATCGCCCTGGGAGTTGGCTCATCGTGATCTACTCATCGAGAGCTTTCCGCCCATATATAGAACTCCAAGATCTGACGGGCGGATCAAAAATCATGACAGCGGGTCCCACACCACCGCAGCGCCCGCGTGAAAAATCACCTATCATTTCTGGACCTCTGATTTCCCTAAAAATTGGTTCATCGTGACCTACTCACCGAGAGCTTTCCGTCAATATGTAGAACGTCGAAATCCGACGAGCGGATTGAAATCTACGAAACCTGGGCCCCGGTAATGACAACCCGACCAATTTCCATCGGACCCCACTTTTTAGGCCTGAATTAGTTTCTTTTAAATCCAAACCCACCTAAACCTATCCCAACACACCTAAACCAGACCCGGCCCGGATCCTAACCAAACCCAAGTCCGACCCAACTTTGGACCCAACTCACCCAAACCCACTCAGGTCCGACCCAAACACAACCCGAGCCTTATCCCTCTCATCTCTCTCCCAACCCAGGCCTTATCCCTCTCAATTTCAAAGACCCAAGCCTTATCCCTCTCGATTTAAAAAACTCCCAGGCCTTATCCCTCTAACCCATGCACAGAAGCCCCTTAAACCTCGTCTATCCCTCTCATCTCTCTGGCCTCCCCCAAAAACCTCGTCTATCCATCTCACGCAGCGTCTCCATCTCACCCCTGCGACCCATCTCCTCCATCCAGCGCCCATCGCCCTCTTCCTCATCCCTTACAACCCATCTCCTCCAAGCTCCATCTTCCTCCCAGATCTGGACGCAGACCTCAGGCTCCCCGTGCAGCCATCTCCCTGACGCAACACCCCATCATCATCTCTTCCTCATCCCTTACAACCGATCTCCTCCAAGCTCCATCTCTTCCTTTCAGAACCCATCTCACAGAACCCATCTCACGCACGTCCATCTCTCTCTCTGGTTTTCCTCCCCCTGTCTTCTCTCTTCTTCTGCGCCCATCACCATCTCCCTCCACCTCTCCTCTTCAGGCTCTCTGTCCGCACCCTCTCCTCCATCTCTCCCCTCTCCACTGTCATTCCAGATCCCTCATCTCATCATCCCACGCATTCCAGATCCCTCATCTCCATCCGACGCACACCCCAGGCATCACCATCACCCTTTCCGCTCTGCCCTCTTCCTGCACCCTACAACCCATCGCCCACCATCATCCTCCTTCCTCGCCAGCGTCTCCAGGCTCACGCAGCAGCACCGCCCGACGACCAGCAGCCCCCGGACGCACACAGCATCATCTTCCTCCTCCTCGCACCGCCGAACTCCTCCCCGCCAGGTACACCTCTCTTTCTCCCTCCTCCCATACCCAGCGCACACACTGCCCTCTCCCTGCTTTCTTCTCCCTTTCTTCCTCTCCCTTTCTCCGCCTTATCTCTGTCCCCGCAGTTCCCTCTCTGTCTCTCCCCTGCACCCACCTGCTCATCCTCTGTTCTCTCCCCTATTCTCTTCCTCTCCTTCTCTCATTCCCTCTCCCTCGCTGTCTCTCCCCTGCAACTCAACACTCTCCCTCTCCCTCGCTGTCTCTCCCCTGCAACTCATCACTCTCCCTCTCCTTCCTCTTCTTCCACCCACCTGCAACACCGCCACATCCACCTACACCCCTCTATCCCTGCTCTCCCTATCTCCCTACTCTCTCAGTCCCTCTCTCCCTCACCTTTCTTTCTCCCTCTGCGATCCATCTCTCTCTCTCTCTCTCCCGTCCACTCTCTCTCTCGCGTTGGCACACCGTCCCTCTCTCCTTGCTCTCCCTGTCTCCCTACTCTCCCAGTCCCTCTCTCCCTACTCCTTCTTCCTCTCTCTCGCTCCCCATCGCTCTGTTCTCTCCCCTACTCTCTTCCTCTCTTTCTCTCTCATTCCCTCCTCTCCTCCGTGCCACCCACCTGTAACTGCACACCCTCTCCCCTCACCCTTTCTTCTCCACCTCTCTCTCCCCCGCGCGTCCCGCCACCTGCAACTCAACCTCTCCCTCTCGTTCTCTTCTCCCTCATCTGCCTGCACTCTCACTCTCTCTCGTTCTCTCTCTACCCTCTCAGCCCCTCTCTCCCTGCTCTCCCTATCTCACTACTTCCTCAGTCCCTCTCTCCCTCACCTTTCTCTCTCACTCTGCGACTCATCTCTCTTTCTCTCGTCCACTCTCCCTGCAACTCTCTCTGTTCCGCCCTGCCCTTCTCTCCCCTCTCGTTCTCTCCTTCTCTCCTGTCTACTCTCTGTCTTCCTCTCTCCTTCTCTCCATTCCCTCTCTCCCTGCCTCTCTACTCTCTGTCACTCTCTCTCCATCTCCGCACCCTCTCTCCTTCTCCACTCTCCCTCACTCTCTCGCCATTTCTCCGCCCCCTGTTCTCTTCTGCACTCCCTCCCTCTCTGTTGTTCCCCTCTCCCTCTCCACTCTCTCTCTCTCTCTGCTCTCGCTCTACCTCTCAGTCCGTCCTCCCCACCTCTGCTGCACCCTGCTGGCATCACACCCACCTCACCTGAGCACTCCTCCACACTGCCCCATACTACACTCTCTTCCTCCCTCTTCTCCACCTACTCCACCAGCAGCCTACACACGCCCCCATCTTCTTTTTCTCTATTTTCCTTCTTCTCTTCCCCCACCACATCACTTCACTAGTGTACCTACTTCACCATTGCACTTAAACCCATATGTTGCACCCACCGGACTAGCCCACTCATCTAAACCGAACCCATGCATCCCTATTTCATTTTCTTGCATTGAATTTAGATCCATAATTATTTATTATTTATTTATTTTATTTTTTTTATGATATTGCATATATCTAATATGCTCATGCACCCCAACATGTTCATGCATCTGAATAATATTTTAAGTTGTTAATTATTTTAAATTTGTTTCTAGCATATTCTAACATGCGCATGCATTCAACCTGCCCATGCATTATAACTTAGTTGCATTTTTATTTCGTATTCTTTTAGGTGCAATTTAGGACTGCATAATTTATTAAAAATAAATATAAGAAAATTAGAATAAAAAAACCAAAAACACCAAAAGAAAACAAATAATAAAATAAAAAGTAAAGATTAAAAATAGAATTTTAGCTACCCTATTAATTAGGATAATTAGGCTAAATTTAATAATTAAGTTCTTTTCTCCCTTCCTCTCTCATTAGGATTAGGAAATATTATTTAGGAAACTTCAAATAAATTAATTAAATTAAAAATTAGAAATTCATTCTCTTTCCCCTTCCCATTTCATTAGGATAAATCAATTTAGGATTTTAGGCCCTATGAATAAACATAAAAACAAATAAAAATAAGAAAAATCCAAAATACCAAAAACAAAGTAAAAGATATTAAAAAAAAAAAAAAACAAAATATTAATAAATTGGAGTTAGAAATTAGACAGTAGCCTAGACTGATTAGGTCAGACCCCGGACCTAGATCAAGGTCTCCCCCTAGCCAGCTTAAACTACCCCAATTTCTTAAACTTCAACTGATTAGGCCCCACTCTCTCTCCGGGCCCCGCTAAGGGACCGGGAGAGCAGATGTGGGCGGTTAGGACCTTAGGATAGGGTAGAGATCCATTAGGGAAATGGAATAATTAGATTAAATCCAAGTAGGAACTCCCCTAGTTAGGCCCTTCTAGCCCCAATTATTAAAATCCAAAAAAACTACAAAACCAACAAAATCAATTTCAAAAATATTTTCTTCTCTTTTCCTCCACCTCCGGTGCCAAATATTTATCTGAACTCAATGATTAAAGGGAATAGAGGCTGATTCCGAGAACCTGAATTAATGAGAATGACGAAATGAGACGAGTGATTTCACACACCCCAATATCAGTTTATTTACTACCGGCCCATCATCGGCCACCCTCAATCAATCCCGGCCCAACATCGGCCATTTTTATCTTACTTCTGGCCCATCATCGGCCATGCACTTTTATCACCTGCGTATCGCACGCAAACCCACAGAAATCATAACTCGAAGTTTCGTCTGCATCATTCTTTCGATTCGAAGAATCAGCTTTTAAACCCTAGGTCGTCAAAGGACATTGAAGGGGGTACCCAGGAATGGGGTTGATCCTCTTCTAAATATTTGGCACCTTTCCCCTTATTTTCTTAGTTTATTTTCATTTTAATTCGCTTATCCCCTAGAATACTTGGATTTAACTTTAATTAGTCTGTTCAATCCTGGATGTTGATTTCCCCTGCCTAGTTCATTATGGTCCCATCTTGAAGCCCGTAATTTGACCCTTGACCCAAGTTTGACCCGAATTGAAAGACCCAAATTAAGTGACGAGACAACCGTCGTGTGTCGCCGGCGGCACATTAGACGAGAGAAGAACCCACCCCATTTTCCTCCCGCTTTCTTTTGGCTTTCGTCGAAGGACGGTGTTACGGCCGAATCCGTAACTGGCGATCGTGATCCGTCGATTTTGAGGGTAGTCGGAATCCTCATTTTCGATGTATTTTTTTTATCTCACACTGTTGAATGGCGATTCCCCTCCCGGGGGGGGGTCAAAATTCACATCCGACAGCTGGTTTTGGAGAGTCATGCCAGTTGTTTGATGAAATAGTAGAGGACTTTGCAGCCATAAGCGGGGGAAGGAGAGAAAGGAGATGGGGTGGTGGGTGCGGAGGGCAGTGAGGTCCTATATGAATTTGCCGATGCGGAAGGCCTTGCGGGAGAGGTCAATGCTGGATTCAAAGGATTCGAGGCAAGGTGGGGAGGGGAGGAGGAGGAAGGAGGAGAGGGTGATATTCGCGACATAGTGGGAGAGATCTTGAGGAGCTTGTCGATGCTGTCTCACTTGGCAAGGTAGGATTCAAGATAGGCTAGGAAGTCTTTGTCCTTGACTGGTTTAAGGAGAGGAGTGGAGACGGCTTAGAAACAGGTTTGGTATTTTGTAGACTTATAAGATTCATTCTAATTGGAATTTAATGATTCACAACCCTGTTCTTCATTTTCTCTGAAAATGTGAGAATGTGGCTAGTGATCCATATGAATATGTTGTCATATAACAGGTGATCCAACCTATAACTGTCTTAGTTACTGAACATGACAGAATGGTTGATATCGACAATTACAACTTAACCGTAATGGTTGATATTGACCAATTTGCCAGTCAAATTCCTCCAACATATAACTGCCTTATTTTGCTAAATATGAATAACGATTGATATTGACCATCACCGCTTATTCCTAATGCTCGATATCGATTAATCTGTTAGTCAGATTTTCTCTAACCTGTAACTGTCTTATTTGCTGAATAAGACTGAATGATCGATATTGACTATAACGTAAAACAACAAAAAAGCAACTAGAGAACCTTCTCCCTTTGCAAAACTTTATTGGGTCCTTTATTGTGTACCGACAACCTATGGGATTTTTTCCCATAAATTCCTCTTTAAAAAGCCAATAGTTGCACATGTCAAAGTACCATAAATATCAAATATTTCAATGATATTGTAATAGCTATTAGAAACATTTTTAGATGTCTCAAAGATAATTTGTGAGGATATCACAACACAAAACCGGTAACATGGGGCTGTTTATTTGCATCACAATGCATAAGAATTGGATACACAGAGGGTGATTAAAAATGAAGATTGAAAAGCGAGTTTAAAAAAATAAAAATCAAATAATAATTTTTTTTAGGAAAATAGAATTAGAAAAAGATGCTATTTGACGTTTATGTTTAGAAATTTCACATTTAATATTCATTTTTAACCACCATATATATTCAATTCTTACATATTTTAATATAAATAAATAAAAAAACTCCATAGAAACATAAAAACAAAAGTTTCCAAAACCCTATTATTGACTATACTACTATCTTTACTTGTGACAACTTTCGGGAGGATGAATATATTATTGTAATTGAATTAGAAGTTTATCCGCAGAAACATCTAATTGAAATAGAAATAGCACTTTACTAAAAGATTCAAATAGACGGGCTTGCAGCTTGCCAAAATACTCCTCTCACCAAGACCTATCATCCTTGTTTATAAGTACTCGTTTCCGCTTCATAGACTCTCCCCATCTTTTCCTCAGCTTCTAGGGTTTCTGTCTTTTTTAGGGTTTTCCAATTCTCTCTATCCCCTCTCTCTCGCTCTCTGCAAAAGAATCAAATGGCTGTTTCATTCTCCGATCTCCACACGGAAGCAGGCATCAAATCCCTCGATCAATACCTTGCGGGCAAATCCTATATTTCTGGGTAATCTCTCATTCTCTGATCTCACTCGTTTCAGTTCAGTTTCTCACTTTTTTTTCGCACCTTGATATGTTATTACGTTTCGTCTTGAGTTTGTGGCCGTAGATTTCGCAATTTCTTATCGATCTGATGAATTGCAGAGATCTGATCCTAACTTTTTTTTTTTTTTTTTTTTGTGTTTCTATGTACTGGTTTGGATACTGAAGTGAAAGATCTTATAACATAGTTTGTCTAGTTGTTTGATCTGTCATCTTTGTGTGTATTTGTTTTTTGAGATGTTAAAGAATCGTGTCTTTGTTGTTTATATTGTCTCTTGGCTATCTATCTCCTTTGAACTGGATTTCTGCATGGTGGATTTGGGAATTCTTATAGTAAAATCTGTGCATCTTTCATGTTTGGTTGGTTATTTGGTTCTTGCTTCAGATTCTTGAATGTGGTATTGAATCAGAAGTAGTGTCTTTTGTTGATTCAGATGCTTGCGGCGACCTTTTCTCACCTGTACAAGTTTGTAGTGTTTTGAATTTTAAGCTAAAACTGATATTTCCCCTCTTCTGTTTTATTGGTTGTTGAGTTTGTTTCCATTGGATTTTTATTTATTTACCTTTTTTTTTTTGTGGGTTTTCTTATTTTGAACTAGAAATCATATTTCTTGTTGCATTGAAGTTTTACGGGGATATCTTTTTGCTGTGTTTCTTTTAATGTGAACTTCAAATTTCTTTTCAGCGTCTCCGCAATGATTAGTTATTGCAAAATTTTCTCTGGTATTTCATGTGGGCTCTTTTTATTGAGCTAAACATATTTTCCATTGTAGATCTGTCCACTTGGTGAAGTTCTTTGGGTACTTTTGCACATAGGAGATTGATTGAGTTAGCCTTCTTTTTTTTTTTTTTTTTTCAGATTTTGATTTTCGTTGATTTTTTTTCTTGGATATTGGATTTAGAATCTGGTCTTCTGTGCTGTAATACATGTATTCTGTTGACACGCACCCTGCTGAAGTAGTGGACTTCTTTATATTTACTTTGAGATGATGTTGGTTTCTACTTTTAGCTGAATATAGTTTCTTCTTGTGAACTTTGGGATGTTCAGTGATCAACTCACAAAAGATGATATCAAGGTATATGGAGCTCTGGTAGAGAAGCTCAGTGGAGGGTTCGCGAATGCATGTCGTTGGTATGGGACTGTTGCTTCACATCTGGCTGCAAGGTTAGTGGTTTTGCCACTTTGCTATTTTCTGACATTTTTAGAGTCTCTAAATCGTGACCGGCGATCAGATAATGAAGTACAAATGCCAAATCTGAGGACCACAATCAAACCCATTTACCTGTGCCCTGATGACTCAGGCCTGACGGATTCGGTTATGGGTCATGATGACGGTGGGTTGGGGTTTGTGTCCATAGCCATGATTATGAACCCGCTGGTTTCTGGTTCAATTGAACCCATTTACCACGTACACTAGTGTATATCATGTGTATATGTATATTCATTATGTACAATAACTTTAATCTAATATATTACTAAAATACTTGATGTATATCACAGTATATTGTATATGATATATTGTGAAGGGAGTGGTAACATAAGGTTAACCTTTACTGTAAAGTCAAAACTGTTCACTTGACACTTAATCCCATTTCTGTCCAACTGGACCCATTATCTGCTTTCATTGGAGTAATATTCACCATTGGGTTGAGAAAAAAGTAATCAATAGTAATAATCAATGATAATTTTGATATTTTCAATGAAAACACATTTTTTTTAATACAATAGGGCCTACTTTTTAGGGCTTTTAGGGATCCAAGCCTTCCATTTTGATATGTGGTTTGTTCATCCATCACTGTATAAAGTTTCACTTTGTTTGGTGTGATATTTGTCATTGTATTGGGTCATTATGTTTTAATTTTTTTAATTGCTTTCGATCAAACAATCAATATTTCACTCACCAAACTGGAGATGATGGTCTGAATGGATTATCTGGTAGCCCATCACTGTGGAAAATATTCAGATTTTTCAAAAAAAAAAAAAAAAAAACTGAGTCATGCATTGTGAGGATTCAATAACCTTTTTTTTAAATTACCTGTCCAAATTTTCAAGAAACAGTAATGCATTTATTGTGCATAATAATTTGTACTTTAAAATAATCGTCTATTTTGATTCATTTTAGATATCATGTTGAATTGATGAATCTTATATTTTTAAAATTTGCTGAATTGGATGCCTTGTATGGGTATCAGATTCCAATGCATGTACCACACCCATGCATTGTAGTTGCTGAGACTGGTTGTGTGCATCTGACTAAACTTAGTCAGGCCTGGTTTTGTTTTCTCCCTGGACCTAACCCTAACCTTACTTATTTACTCGAAGGATTTAAAAATCCTAGACCTAACCCTAACCTTACTTATTTACTCCCAAGGATTTAAAAATCGACCGATTTTGAGTCAACGTAGGATCCCATTGGGTCGCACTAACTTAGCCTAGTCTCAGTACTTGATTGAGTCAAGTCAGACTTGGCGCTTACCTTGTCCATCACCAATATCAAGATTTAACTCCATATTTACTGCTACTAATTAAACCATTAAGTTAGAGTGGTTTAATTTGGATATTTAGAAGTGTGCAAATGCAGGGGCCCCAGATTAAAATCAATTACTTGATTTAGTACCATGTTCCAATATATGGTTTATGTGCAGATACTGATACCGGGTTTTATAACATGTTTTTCTTTTCCTGAGCAATTTGTAACTGATCGTGTTTGTTTTTTTTTACTCCATCTTTATCTGTATTGATATTTTCTTTTAATGTATTCTTGTCAGATTCCCTGGACAAGCAGTTGGTGTGAGATTTGCTGGCCAAGCATCTTCTGCTGCAGCTGCGCCAGCTGTGGGAGTTAAAAAGGTCTTCTTCTTTAGCTTTTACTTGGGTAATGGTTGAGAAAGGCTTGATGTGTTTCGACTTTCAAGTCTTCTATTGTGAAACAGTAAGGACTAAGGGGCAATTTCCTGAACTGAAATCATGGTCTGCTTGTTGGGTTTTCATTATATCCAGGTCTGGCCCGAATCTGCATTGGCCTATGCCCTATAATTGACGATTTGGACTGTTCAACAGGCCCAACCTGTTGTGCCTAGATCCAGGTTTATGGTCTAGCGAAACTAGGCTATAAGGCGTGGGGTTCGGCCTACCATATTTCTTATCCGGCAGTCTCAGTACCTAAGGTGTAGGGTACATATCGGACCCAGATTTGCACTTGGGCCCTCAATCCTTATTGTGCCTGGACTTTTGCCAAAGTATGTCCAGGCCAATGATAGCCCTTTCCTTGTGTCTTGGTAGTGTGGAAATATATATATTATATGTTTTTACTGCTGATGAAATGTTTTTACGCAAAACAAAATGCAACCATTGACCTAATCATCCTTTTCTTGCTTCCTAGCATTCTGCTGTTGCAGTTTGCAATAATTTGCTCCATCATTCTACTTTCTTGCATGGCCTTGGACATTACTTGTTTTTTTTTTCCCTTCCTTTTTCCTTTTTCCAAAATACATTTAGTATTTCTCAAGACAGTTGATATTGCTTTGGTATGTTGCCCATATGAATCAGGGATCTTTTTGTCCTTCACTGGTCATGGCAGCCTGGACAGGTGGAGCCAAGACTTTTTCTTCATTCCGTTTGACAATTGGTTCTAACATTAAGTCATCTATTCGGCCCCTAGGTCAAAAGCTTGGTCTAGATTTTCAAAACTAGACTGGTCTGTCTCTATCTATTCCACCTATAGATTGAACGCTAGGCCTTCTCCTTCCCTATTGCAAAATTTTATGTAGCCAGCCTCTTCAGCTATTGGAGGAGAAAATTAGTCTTGGTTCCTTCAGCTATTGGGCCACAGTTTTTTGTACACCAGTAGTCATGGGCGGCCTGGGAGCTGGCCAATAAAAACTCTATAATAGTCTATTAGGTAATGGGTCTAACACTTGGATTGAGCCTGGACCTCTTACGCAAAATTTTTGTGTACCCGTGTGTTAAATGTGTTGGATTGAGCCAGAGCTTCAGACCTATTGTTGGACCTTTTAAGTGTATTAAAAATAACAATCAAACGTCTTTAGATACAGGTGAGAAAATTTGTCCCGGCTCCAGCCTGTAGGCTTAGAAATAGCCCAAATCCAGCCCACAATGGGCCAGGATCGGCTGGGTCCCAGTCTGATCTTCCTAATTTTATATTTCTACTAAAATCCTTTACACCTGGCAGGATGCTCCAGAGGGAGACGATGATGATGATTTGGATCTTTTTGGTGATGAGACGGAGGAGGAAAAGAAGGCAGCAGAGGAGAGGGAGGCTGCTGTTAAGGCATCTTCCAAAAAGAAAGAGAGTAAGCTTTTTTAGATTTGTTATTTGGTCATAAACTCGGTTGTTTATCTTTTCGTACATGCAGTTTGCATATCTTCTGTCCATTAACACATTAGTATCCCTCTTTATCCACTCCCCCAGCCCACCCAAAAAAAAAAATCATAACATTTTCAAAATGATTTGCCATGTCTGTGAGGGATGTTGGCTAATATGCATCTCTATGCTCAGAAATCCCCACATTTTGCCACTTTAAATGCATGGGCATCAGGTGGGAGGACCCAAGATTCGTATGGTATGCTAATTAGATAGGCTGTAAATGTACATTGGATGCGGACTATTGGAGACTTTTCTGAATTCTCTTCATCTTATAGCTCTGGCTCACCTCTTGAATGTATCTTACCTCTGTCTGAAAGAGGTCACATCTGCAGTGTGCCTTCCATTTGATGCCAAATATGGATGTTGCACGTGTATGTCTTTTCCACATGCATATTACACATTTTGAGTTGTCAATGATATTACAAACATCTCTAACCAGGTTGGCACAAAATATTATAAATCCTGGAAGAGAAAACTATGAGTAACCATATGTGCGCATTAGGCTCCTCGTGCCATTAGTTTTTATAAATAAGAAATTTGGTAGAACACAGTGCAATTCATCGTTCCAACTAAAAATGTGATGTAATTTGTGAAACTGTGTTCTCTGGTTGTGGTTTTGGTGCCAGTTTGCACTGTACTCCATCTAGCTGGTTATTAATTTTCATAACCTCTAATTGAGGTCTTGAGGACCATGGCTAAAATTTGTGCTGTTCAAGGATTTGTGATTGTGATTTATAATTTTGTTTTGGACAGTTATTCATTTAGATCAGTAAAGAACAATAATTCAGTAGTTAGAAACTAATAAGTTGCTAATTTTCTTCTCTTGAAGTCACTGCCCCATTTGCTTCAGTTTGATTAAAGTTGCCAATTTCTCAAGGGTCAATTCTAGTTAGTAGTATTTGGCAATTGTTTCCACCCTTTTTTATCTTTTTTTTCAATTTTCTGTCCTTTTATTTTTTTGTTGAAACGGAGCCTTTTTCTATTGTTAAATTTTTAACACTGATGTAAATGTGAGTTTTATTTTAGGTGGAAAATCTTCCGTTCTTTTGGAAGTGAAGCCTTGGGATGATGAGACCGACATGAAAAAGCTGGAAGAGGCAGTGCGCAGTGTTGAAATGCCAGGCCTCCTCTGGGGTGCATGTGAGTGAACATCTAATTTTTATTTTATTTGTTGCTATATTGGATACTCGAACTCACACGCTCATTGACACACCCACGTCCTAACTCCTAACTAGGCAGCCCAGCTGCCAGCTGGGGGCTTTGGCCTCCTTAATTTGGAAATTTATCTGTTATACTTTTTCCTTAACACTAGCTAGACCCCACTGATCATTGAAATTGTATTGCAGCAAAACTTGTCCCTGTTGGTTATGGCATAAGGAAACTTGTGATCATGATGACCATAGAAGATGACCTTGTCTCTGTTGACAATCTTATTGAGGATTGCCTCACGGCGGAGCCTGCAAATGAGTACATACAGAGTTGTGACATTGTTGCCTTCAACAAAATCTAAGATCTGTTACCTGCGATCTCCCTAATTTTTTTTACCTTACCTAAACACTGTTTGCTAGTTGCTTTCTGCTTTCCCTTGGCATTTTAGTGTTTTTGTAGTTGTTTTTCCATCGAGTGTTAGTGGATGTAAGCTTTAGTAGGTAATGGGTGCTAAGAGCACCTTCTTGAGATGGTACTATCAAAGTTAATTGTTATTTTAAGTTCTAGCGGTAAAGTTTTTGGATTATGGTGTATGTCCTGCAAAACAGGTTTCCAAAAATGCATTATGCTTCTTCTAAAACCCAGCTTGATTGGAAGGGCATTGAGTTAACAAGCGAGTATCTAAAAAAAATTTTTTATATCATTATTACCCTTAAGCCCAGTGGTTTGGAATCCCATTTTTGTGAAGGGTCCAACAGTTTTAATCTACTCTTACATATTGAGTCATCTAGTCTGATTCAGATCCATGTGAATTTTCTACTGGGTTGTTATTTTATTTTTTGAATGATCCATCTGTCTTGCTACTTTTTGGTACCCCATCCAAGGACGAAGATAGCCTATAGAAGTGGGAAGGAGAGCACACGCATGTGGAAAGCAGAGTCCATGTATTCACCTTGGTGACAGTTGAGGCTGTGAGCCTACCTGAGATGAAAGGTTTTTGGGGCGTTGATGTGTCCTCTAGATCCATCTTGCTTTTTAAGAAAGGTTATTCTCTGGTTTGTGTTGGATTATAGGTATCAATAAAAAGCCTTTTTTGGGTCAAGAAGAAATTCATATTATATATATTAAAGCGAAGGGAGGTAGGCTGTGAGGGGTGCCACGTCATCCCTAAAAAATCTCCTTTCAAAGAAATATAGAAGAAAATGAATGCATGCTTTGAGGTCCCTCCTCAGTAACACATGGAATACTTGTATATGAATTTTGAATCTCCAAAACTCTCTATAAGACTTAAAATATTTCTTTGAATTTCTAAAATCTCTTTTTAATAGTAGGAAACCTTATTATCTAAATAGAGCACAAAAACAAAATTTGAGATTATATATAGATAGTTTTATAGTGATCTCATCCGTTTATAAAAAGAGTGCAAGGCAATCTGGACCTTCCAATTGCTTACATGGGTGTGCCTAATTATTCATGTGGGCTCATTAATGCATGCCTATCTTGGCTTGATCTTCCATTGGTTGTTAATACATGTCAATTGATCTGGGACATCTAGCTATATGAAATACTATCCATTTGGTCCATTCAATTTTTGATGACGTAGCAGGACGAGGAATACTTGAACTTGCTCACAACCTGAAAAAAAATACATGAGACCTGCCATCTTTAAACATAACATGATGCACCTTTATGAATTAGGATAAGAGGCCTAGTTTTAAATATTATATCATGTGTCCCACCAAGGCTCCTTGGAACACTACATCAACAAGAGTCTACTGTCCAAATGTTCAATTTGACACACATTTAGAGATTTGGATATGGGGCCTACATTTAGATGTTACATCATGTGCCCCCACTAAGGATCCTCGGAATGCCACATCAGTAAGGTCCCATTATCCAATTGGACACACCTTAAAGGAATTAAGTATGAGGCTCACCTTTAGATGTTACATCATGTGACCCCACCGAGTTGGTTATTCTTTTTTTTTTTATATTAAAGTTATATATATAAAATAAATATAAATAATTTATTCATTTATGTAAAATCTATTCTTTTCCAATAACATCTCAGAGAAAAAAAATCATAATTTCATTATATTCTGATTTATTTAGCTGCGCACCACACCTCTCTAAATCTCCTCCCTAAATCTTGTTATCTAAATTTTTTATAATGGTGGAGAATTTGATTTTCTAATCTAATCTTTAGAGCTAAGATTTAACATCTTCAAATCACAAGTTTAGATGACGGTTAGTACACTCTCTCTCTCATTATTCTTTTTATAGATTATTATTATATCAAGATATATTTAATACCATACCAAGAGAAATAGAGGCAAATGTAGTGATATTATCTACAGAAACTCCAACAACCCTTTTTCCTTCCACACTATAACTAAAAAATTATGATGATTCAGAAAATCATTTCCACTAACTCAAGTGGGGCATGGAGTACAAAGGTGTATATGGCTTCAATGCAAGTAATTTGATCACGATAACAAATTATTAAATTTATATTTTCGCATTGTATATTATGGAAATTCTAGATTTGTTTTTTTATATTTACATCATGATTTCAAAATTATTATATTATTTTTTTCCATAAATCATGTTTTTGGTTTATTATCACAATGAGCAATATGAACATACTATTATTTTTTTAATAAATAGCAACTCTGTTTTTTCTTAGATTTATACTTTTTCTAGTAATTAGTTTCTCATTTTTTCTATTAATTAGTTTTTCAAGCATCACAATATCTTTTAATTTGGATTTTAAGATTATGTTTTATAGGTCGTATTTTTCATCTAATGTACTTCCCTATCAAGTTTTGAAGAAAGTTAGAAAATTAAGGGTTAGAAAGGTGATTAATTTAAAAATAAATTTAAGACTATGCCTTCTTAGGTGGATGTTTAATTTCATATCCTTAATAAAGTTAGAGAATCAAAGGTTTGTTCAAGTAAATAATCTAAAACTGTGTCTTTCAAAATGCATTGATATTGTTTTTATTGAATTTTGTTATTTACAAAAGTGCTAGTTATTTAATGTAAATATAATAAAATACTATAAATTTTATAATGTATTCTAGATTTTAATTTAACTTTTAAATATAAATTATATATAGTTTTTTAGAAAAAATAAAGTATTCTAAATAAATTTTATTTGGGGCTCCAGCTTTGCACAGGCGTTTTTGACTAGTCTAAATTCAAATCAATGTGTACCAATCCAAAATCCTGGTATGGTATCATGATATGATATCAGGGACTTCACCTTTTATAAATAAAATTCCTGTTGCTCTCACATCCATGATGTGTCTTTCTAGTACGGGGCATAGTTGGTGTAGAGTGTGTAGGATCATCATCAAAGATGCTGTGAATGATGAGTGACGGTGTTGCCCAAAAAAAGTCCTGGCCAATAATATGGGGAGATCACCAGTATATGTTGAGTTAAAGTAATTAAATTAAAGGGAAAGTTTCACAACAGGGCCCAAGTATTCTCTAGATTTCAAATCAGAACAAAAGAAAACTCACATTTCAAAATTGGACTTAAATTTTTCTTTGATGTTTTCAATCAGGACAGGCGAAATTACGAGTTTTCGAGGCAAGTTTTCTCTCATTGACTGATCTTGAGGCTGCTGACAACAGAAACAGCGATAAAACTGTAGATAATGTAGCTCTGATGGTAAAGTGTTGAAGGTACGGAGATTGGGACACCTTTACATGCCTCAAGATACGGTCTTCGCACCTTTGATGCAGGCAGACATAGGGAATATTTATATGCTTCTTTTTCTCATTATCGGGTGAGAGACACCTTCCTTTTTTGACATAAAAACAAAGAAGTGTGTACCTCACTCTATTTACTTGAAAATGTATATTTTATTGTCTTTATATACAAAAAGGGGAATGTCCATCATCCTATGGTGATGGAAAGATGCATATGAAAATTCATCCGCAAACAATTCCAACTTCTAAAAACTAGGGGAACAGGTATCTGACTGTGCTCAACTCAAAGTGTCTCGTTGAGAACTGATGGGTGCACAAATAAATTTCATATGCTGGTTCGGTTGGTATGGGTTGCAGGTTCTGCTATATAAGAGGTGAGGTGAGGTGATGGTGAGGGAGTTTGTTTTGTTGCAAGTTGTGATGATGGTGGAGTGGGTTTTTGGTTTGTAGGTTGTGATGATGGTGGTGAGGTGTTTGTGTGTTGAGAAGAGGGTGAGGGAGATGGTGTGGCTCGGTGGAGATGAGTTAATGAAAGTGGGCCAAATGAGTGACTAGGGTTAAGCTGTTGGGTTGTGAGGTAGGGGAGAGAGATGGTCTTCGTGAGGTATGGTTTTGGTTTGCAGGGAGATGGTGGAGATGGTTTTTTTGAGAGGTGAGACCGTGGAGAAGCAGGGGGACTCATGGTTTGATGAAGAGGGTCGCTGGTACTAGATGAGATGGGAAGATGGGGAAGCAGATTGGGCTGCCTGTTTTCTGTGAAAAGTCGCCGAAAAAACCATATTTTCACTGAATGTCCTAATTTGAAATGTTAATAGAAAATATAAGTCCTGTTTTAAAATGTGAGTTTTATTTTGTCTTGATTTGAAATCTGAGCGAAACTTAAGTCGTATTTTGAAATTTTCTCTAAATTAAATGGCCAAGCCAGGAAAG
Source organism: Persea americana (assembly GCA_029852735.1). Lineage (NCBI taxonomy): Eukaryota > Viridiplantae > Streptophyta > Magnoliopsida > Laurales > Lauraceae > Persea > Persea americana. Next base: position 94,002,522 of record CM056810.1, read on the forward strand.
AAGACGATGTCCACTATCTTCTAAAGTTTTGGACCTTTGTTCCTTTTGCTTTGCCCTGCCAATTCACTTATTATGCAGTATAGAAAAGGTGATGGATGGAAAGTTTCTGAGTTTTCTTATTGCTTTGTCCTGCCATACTGCACACAGTTCTAATGAGTCCTGAGTTGACTCAGCCAGATTCTGGCCGAGTCAAGTTTCTGAGTTTTTAAACTATGGTTCAGATTGGTAAGTGGCCCATTTGTTGGTTTTCGTGAGAAGCGTGTGTTCCAATGTTTGAGCCATGAAATTGGTGGGTCATGATGTAGATGATCTCATCAAAAGAGGTGGGGTCAATGGAACACCCTTTTAATATAGAATGCTCTTACTCGTACACAAAAACGAAAGAAATTTGCACCATCCAATCTAGATGTAAATAACATGAAGGTGGGAGTAATAAAAGTTAATATTTTTTTTCAAGTAACTGGATTCCTAAGGAATGAAGTGATAATCAAAAGTGATCATCGAATAAGCCTGCTAAAAAAAACCGAATAAAGAGAAGATGAGAAATGAATACTGAGTCACCATCATCTTAATTATTTGAACCCCGGGAATGTCAAAGTGCCCTTTGCATCTATATCACTCATTTGACTTGCTTTGATTTAGAGAATTCCAGAGTTAAAAAGGAGTGGAACTTCACAATGTCTCTCATTGTGAAGGCATATCTCCATATTTAACTACCAGATGAGTTGGTCCCACCATAAGATTAACCGTTTGATTAATAATGTAATTCATAAAGTTTTATGCATATTCAATATCATGTTTTCTTATAATAAATTGTCAAGATTATTCACCTGCCACGCATCCGTCCAACTAATGTGAGCCTTTTTTCCCCTAGTCTAGAAATCTATGCAAAACTATATCCTATTTCCTAGACTTATCTACAAAGTCTAAAATACTCCAATATAAAGAATTCTCTATGTGTGGGAGTCACTTGGATGCATGCCACGCATAGGGATGCTTGGATGGAAATGTTTCATTCCGGATAGGATTTTTGGGCAAGAGATCTGCTCATTCAGATCATCACAACCATCGGTCTACGAATTTTTAAGTTTAATGATTTCTTAAGCTATATTCTTGCATGAAATTCAATCCAATGGTTAGTATTACTGGTGAGTGCCTTCTCTTGGGAGAATATTAACAAGTCAAGTGTGAGGGAGTTGGATTGATTATATTTGGTCCCACATGATGCTAAAATTGTTTCATCTCATACAAGCCGTGGGAGGTACCTCTCATGAGAAGGAAATCAATGTTTATGTGTGTATACACATTTACACTCATAATACTATATTAAACCATTCCTAATGGATAGTTGAGTTAGTATGCATTCCCAACGAAGCCAAAGCTTTTGTTTTGGTGGAATGGACACACTGATTTTCTATTAACAAGACAGGGGCAAGACTCAGTCAGAGTCATCCAATTGACTCAAACCCAAGTGAATTTTCTACCGGGTTTTGGGGTTTTCATACCATGCGGTGGGGTCAAATTTCTACTGATCCGCACATGTACATGGTGGGGCCATATATAGATGGTAACCCACCTGTCTTTGCTACTTTTTTTTTTTTTTTTTTTTTTTAAGTATCTGTTTTAAGTACTTGACACGAATCTGAATAATCTAAGAATTTTCCCCATGGTGACCTTGAGTGAACCAATCTCGGTCCGCCACGTCACTCTGGGAGGCCCCTGTCTAGGTACATAACAGGCTGCCTATGGTGACGTGACGTACCTTGATTGTCCACTCGTGGTCATCGTGGGGGAAATCCTCAGAGGATCCGAACTCACTTGACAGGGGCTTTCTTATCTGTTTATGTTAGGTTTTGAGGGCACGATGGGGGTCCTCCAGATCCACCTTGCTAATTAAGAAAGGTCATTCTCTGGTTTGTGTAGGTTTACTGCTACCAATCAGTGTCCCCTTATCTGAATATGACAAGTCTCCATTATGGAAAAAAAAAAAACCAGGTCTAAAATCTGTTTTGGGTTGAGAAGAAATCCAGATCTAATCCAAATGAATGCTTATTCCAATCATAAGTTCCTGATCTGGAACCAGCTGTAGCCTTCTATTATAAAAAGATATGTTTTGAAGGTTTACAAACAGCTTGGATCAATGTCACATAGGACGTTGCAAGGGGATAAAGAGAGCTTGGATCATATTTCTGGTTTGAATGTCTACATAGCTTAAACCATAGTGCCATTTTGAATGCCCGGGTATAAACCAAACAAATTTATTTTCACGGACCCCAATAGGTGTGTAAGAGGTGTTCATTAGGTGTTGAAGGGTGGGAACGGGATCCCTGTTTCGTCCAAACAGGGGAGCCCTGTTTGGACGAATCAGAGGCCGACAGCTGTGGGGGCGAAGGGGAGCGGAGGAAAGAGAAACAACACTTTTTTTTTTCTTCGCCCCCGCAGCTGGTGGCCCCTGATTCGTCCAAACAGGACTCCCTGTTTGAACGAAACAGGGGATCCGTTTCCGGAAGGGTGTATTTCAAAATCGTATTTGGCACTATACGTTTTATTTTATGTATACAATTTGTGTACCTGTCCTTGTAGAGTGTGGAGGATGCTAACAGTGTGGGTTGGTACAATGAAAAGGACAAGTCAGGAAAGAAGACAACGTCCACTGCCCTTTTTTATTTCTTACCATTACATTATATTTTATTGCTTTGCCTTGTCACTTGTGCAGTACAAAAAGATGATGGATGGAATGATGGAGGAGGACCCAGTCCAAGCAACCTCCAAGGGCCAACACTTTTTTTAATCTTTCCCTTCTGTGTTGCATGGTTGCTAACAAAGACATTTATTGCTTTGCCTTGTCACTTGTGCAGTTCAAAAAGATGATGGATGGAATGATGGAACCTCCAAGAGCTAACACTTTTTTTAATCTTTCCTTCTGTGTTACATGGTTGCTAACATAAACATGGTGCATACTTCATAATTCCAATGTTTTGAGTTTCAAAGTCAAGCCTAACCCACCCAACCAGGGTTTAAAACCTTGCCACCAAACTTGATTCCTGGGGTTGACTCAGACAGACTCAGGTCGAGTCAAGTTTCCTGAGTTTTTGAATTATGTTCACTTGTTGAGATTGGTAAGTCGCCCCACCTATTGTGTGAAGCACGTGTTCCGAGGCTTCAGCCAGAAAAAGGTGGTCTAGTATCAATATAGGCAGGGCGGAATCAGGATATAGAAAAATTGGGAGAGGGGCCATTTCCAAAAATAGATTTAGATTTTAATTAATATAGAGGGATTTTTAGCAATTTAGAAGGGGCAATTTCCATAAATGGCTTTAGATTTTAAATAACACAAGGGGTTTTTCAGCAATTTAGGGGGGGCCATGGCCCGTGCCAGCCCCCCGAGTTCCGCCCCTGAATATAGGTAATCTCATAAGAAAAGGTAGACCTTCAAAGAATTGCTCGTATTATGTGTGTGAACTCATCGAGAACCTTTGTGTGTTTTTGTGTGAAATAAATCATTATTCTTATTTCTCTTATATAGAGTTGTCACGACTAATATAGACATTATCCCTCCTGGAATCCACATTTCTTGACCAGCCCGGGAATTCTGCCAAATCAGGAGTCTAAACCTGATTCAAACTCTACTACCAAGAATTTGATTCTTATTTGACTCAATCAAGACTTGTTGGGAGTTTATCAGTGCACACTGTCGGGCTCGATCTAGCGTGGGCCCTATAACAGTCTTGCCACATAATATTCCAATAGGCCTATTCTTATTGGTTTACTTTCTAAAAATGACCCACCTATGATCAATCATTCCATGCCCTCACTCAACCATTCAACAGTTACACATCACTGGATTCAATTAAAAACAAAACAAAATAAATCAAAAGTACACTTTCCTTTTCCGTAAAAAGTGCTTTTTCGCGCAACAGTAAAATTTATATTTAGTGCAACCGTTTTTCCCAATGAATAACACAAAAATGAGTTTAATTTGTCATGGCCCATGGAAAAGATTTTCCTTTTGGGGTTGGGAAAAAATCTCCACAGAGGAGGAAAAAGTCCACCAAACTGGTTCCGAACAAACAAAAAAGTGATGCGAAACTTCCGATGATTTCCTCCACCAATACCTCTTTATCCTACCATACGTCCTACCCTGGGGTCAGATGATGAAATGCAACTCCAAAGCCCAAACTAAACACCTTTATTCTCCACGACGATTTAACTGTGAAAAAAATCAAAGAAATTTGCACCACCAATCAATATGTAAATACAATGATGGAGTAGTATAAAGTAAGATCATATCTGTGGAGGGACGATTCCATACAAGCAAAACTCCTATTTAAGCTCTATATTATTATTTCTTGCACAGGGCAACATGCGTCGGTGTGGAAAACCGAAACACTAACAGCACGTTTGGCAACGATCCGTGATGGGGAATACTCGCCCATTTTCCATGCATGCATGGATTTTTCATGTTTGGCTTACAGGTGATTTCAAGAGAAAAGACACTGCAAATCCACAATTGCAATTATTTATGCAGTCTGACCTCCTCCCTTTAGACATTGGAAATCCTTCATTCCAAGGAAAGGCGGAGCTACAGTGCAGGCTACAGTAAAAAACGGTAACTTGAAGGTTGTTGGATTTTGCTTCCGAAACCAACTTTTTAGGTCCCACAATCAAGATCCAACCCGTTGATCGTGTTAAAAACCTCCAAAACGGCTATTTAATGAAATTTCGACCATTGATTCATCATGTATCATGAGAAATAGGCCAAAAATCGTGACCGTTGATTTCACATAGTGTATAAAAACGGGATGAAAAAACAGTCCCTTTTTTTTTTATTTTTTGGTTTCTGTGGGCTCCAAAACTATGATCTGAACCATGAATCATTTTCAAAAGGTCAAGCACAACTACCACATCAAATTCCAGCCGTTGATTCATCATAGATCATGAGAAATAGGCCAAAAACCAGTGGCAGTTTATTTCACATATAGTGTATAAAAACGGGATGAAAAAACAGTCTGTTGTTTTCCATTTTTGGGTTCCTGTGGGCCCCAAAACCATGATCTGAACCGTGAATTATTTCCGGAAGATCAAGCACAACTACTACATCAAATTTCAGCCGTTGATCCATCCTATATCTTGAGATATTTTCAGAAAAGTCCAGGTTCTAAAAAAATAATTTTTTATTCCTGTGGGCCCCTTTTGCTCAATCCGAATCGTTCAAATTCTCTTAAATGGCCAAGAACATCTTTAAAGAGAAAGTTGAGGTCTTGATTTTTCATGGATTTTGAGAAATTTTCAAAAAGCTTACAACCATTGGATCATATATCTTACAAATGATAGAAATCCTCTCTCAATACCAAACATAGAATTCTCGTTGGAAATCCTATATGAGGATGTGTTGATTCTATGGAGATGGAGAGATTCCTCTAAATAGAAGATTCCTCTTTGCTTTCCAAACGTGCCCTAAAACGATCTTTCTTTCCGAGAGAGGAAAGTGGAGTCAGATCCTCCTCCTTTAAAATCCCTTTTGGTGGAAGAGGAAATAAACCTTGTTTCAAGCATTTGACTGGCTAGAACACTAAGATGTATTTCATTTAAATGGTTATAAATGATGAATCAAAGGGGAATATTCAAAATGACCACCAAATAAACTCCACTCTAGTGGAAATTAAGGAAAGATGGAAATGAAAACAAACATCAATCTAGTAATTCAAATCTTAGAAAAGGTAACGTCAACATCTACATCTGCATCGCTCATTTGACAAAAAACTCCTATGCTTTCTATACAAATAAGCAAGGAGAATATTTTCCCATGAGTAGACTACATGTGCAGTCCAACACTATGGGGGGCCCACTTGGGCCCACCTTTGAGTAGTGCATCCCTTTGATAACCTTGTCATCCCTTGATCTGGTATGAGGCATAGTTTTACACCCATTAAAACTTCACTCGCTATTGGATTTAATATATATATATATATATATAAAGGAAAATGCTCCAAGCTCATAGTAAGGTGAGAGATGCTCTCATAGGAGCATCTCCCATATATATATATATATATATATTGGAGGAACTCTCCTAAACTGCAGCTTATATTATTCTAAGCTGAAGCAGCGATGATCCCACAAATCACAGTTATACAAAAAACAAAGATAGTACATTTTGATTTCTGAGACCAGCATTGCTTCAACTTAAGAAAGCCAAATAAAATAGGGTTATGATGGTATTTTGTTTTTAGTTGTTTGGTATGAAATCTTTTTGACTTTTTTTTATAGAAAAGTTAAGCTTTTTTTCTTTTCTTTTAGTGGAGAAAAGAGGTTGATTTTTTACTTGTTTTTTGAAAAAGATTGGGGGAATTTTCAATTAAAGTGCTATTAATGTGACCACTTGTCTAAAAAATGAAGACTCTACTTGACTTTTGTCAAACGGGCCCTAAAATTATTAAATCAAAATGAAAGATAATCTGGTAAGACTGATCTTTTGGCTCCTTCTTGTCCACAAGGAGACCTTTCCATCTACCCTTCTACAATTTGCTCACAGGAGAACCCTCCTCCAATTTGGTAGAACATTTTTTTTAACAAATAAGCAATTGAGTAAATGAGGAAATCCATATGAGTTTGAATTCCCAAAACAAAATGCTTTTAATTTTATAGAAATCACGAGTTAAAGAAGTGGACCTTCACGATAGGCCCGCCTATTGAAAATTCAAGTCAATCAAGATAAATGCCTCACATTGTACAACATATCTTTACGTTTAACTCTAAAATGATCTTGGTCCCAACATAAGATTGACCATTAGATTAACAATGTGATTTTTATACCAAACGTTTGCAGTATGACCAATTTCTACTAAAGTAAAATTTGGAAATACCCTAGATACTAGCAAGGCGTTTATTTTGAGCAGTTTGGATGTTCAATAGGCAAGCCCCAATTTGAAATTCCACTCATTTATCTTGAGATTTCTAAATCAAAGCCTTAAAAGGACCAGAAAACTTAATCTATGTTCCCAGCCATTTTATTAGCAGACCTTGATTTTGAAAATCTAAACAACTCAAAAGTATACTTCTTCTAAGGTGTATTTGTGTGTCTAGAGGAATCCACATTAGAGAGAAAGATTGTTCTCATTTTTTGCACAATCTCCTTTTCAGTTGTTTGGTACAATAAAAAAAAAATGAGCTAATTTCCTCGACAAAGAGAGTTTTGGTTTCCTGCGTGAGGACTAAGAATGCATAATTCTTCCCTCTCCTCATCTCATAGAAGAGGAGTGCTAGAGAGACGGAATGAAAGACCGATTGGGAGCCTGAATTGGGTTCTAAGGACATTTTTACCCTCAAATCTCCTTCACTTAATCACTCACATGTCTTTTTAGCATTTTATTTTTGGAATTCGGGCCACCAATCAGTCCATCATTCTGTCTCTCTAGACTTTTTCCTCATAGAAATAGAAGGGGTATTGACCGTACAACCACTTTTAGACGTGACATTTGCTCCAAAACTAATAAAATTCAAATATTTTCCAAATAATAGGTCGTAAAATAACAGTACAATAACACAGTGTCCCAAAAAATTACATAAACAGCTTTATAGAAAATAGGAAAGAAGAGAATCACATCTAACACCCATAGTCGTCAGATTGGTAAAATATGAAGCACACAACTATAAAAAGATGACAAAAGAAAATCATGTGATGAACATGGAGGTGTCTCCAACTCCAATTTGACCCAACAGGAACAAAGGACAAAGAAACCAGTGACTTTGAGCCATTGGATTGCAAAGGAGTACCCCATTATAGTTTCCAACTACTGCTATTATTGATCATGATAATGACATGCACCACTTTCCAATACTGGTTCCCAACAACAACAAAACGAGAGCAGTCATCATCACATACATACCAAGCATATAGTAAATGAGAGGCAGTTGAGTTGTAGAAATATCAATATCTCATTTCTCAACCCATCTAAAAGAAATAAAAGTTAGGTAAATGCTTTAATAGAAAAGGAGAGCGCTTTATATCTACAAGAAGTGGGCCCCACTTGACTGGACCGGTGCACGATACGGACATGGCGCATCTTAAGAAACCTCTATAATTTCCACGTCTTATTACACGCTTTCTTCACTCGCCTTTTCCAACGCTAAATCTAGGGTTTTGGATCCGCGATTCTTCTGCAATTCGGCCATGGATTGAAGAAGCTTCCTTCTTCTTCCTTTCGTGTAGGTACCGACGCCTTTTTCCCCTTCTCAAGATCTCTCATTTTTGTTTTTTTCCCTTCAGATTGTTCTTATCTGTTTTAATCATGCTCTTTGTGCTCAGATCTTCCGATCTGGAGCGATCTTGGCGCTTTTCGTTTCGATCTAGTAGAATTCAATCTCTGTGCCATCTGAGGTTGAGAATTCGGTGATGTATGGTTGTCGATCTATTCGATTTATTTGTTTGATCGTTTCTTACTGTAGTTTTGGATAATTGATCTATTTGAGTTGGGTTTTTCGTGATCTTTTGCTCAGAGTTTGGGTTTTTAGGGTTTTCAGTTTGGTTTTGCTTGCATTTAGGGTTTTCAGTGGGATACTGAGGTAAGTAAGGTTTGTTTTCTCTGTTGTGGATATGTAATTCTAGATTCTTTTGGGTTTTTTTTTTTTTTTTTTTTTTTTTTTTGTATTGGTTTTTCTTGCATAGACACACAAACACACACACAAAAGGCTGTGATGGCCTCATGATAAGTGAACGGGTTAGTTAGATCAATGTTTGGAATTTATGGATTTTTGCTTACTAGACCCTAAACATGACAATTGTCTATTGCACAGAGGTTTTTGGACTTTGGATCATTTGGCAAATAGCAAAAGGTTTATTGATGGATTGATTTTTGCTTCTTTTAACTGTTTTGCCTCTTGTTTAGCATATGGTTTTCATTTACTTATTTTGTCATTTGCATTGTTAGCTTTTGAGTGGACTTCAGGTTGGAAATAAAGGAAGGAGCTGAGGATTCCAGGTTTTGGTCCTTTGGGTGCATCTTGTCTGCTGGATTCTAGTGGTTCATAGAGAAGAAAAAGAATGTCAAGCAGTGGAAAGACACATTGGTGTTACAGATGCAGGCGCACTGTCTCCCTCCGGGGGCGAGGTGTGGTCTGCCCTCTTTGTGATGGAGGTTTTGTGCAAGAACTGAATGAGATGGAAGGCATTAGCCCGCTTGATTATCTTGGGTTTGATCCTGACTTTGATAGGCAACAGAATTTTGGAAGATTATTGGAAGCTTTCTCTGCACTGATGAGGCATCCATTGTCCGGAAGAAGGCGTGAGATTGATGTTAGAGGAAGACCCAATGTGGATCCTGAACAGGGGCTTGAATCTGGTTCCAGTCCTGGGTTTAATTTCCGCGGTGGTACAACCCTTATTCGGATTCCTAACAGTGGTGGGATTGAAGTTGTTATCAATGGGGGTCCAGGCGTTGGAACGAGGCGTGCTAATATCAGTGATTACTTCATGGGCCCTGGATTGGAGGAACTGATTGAACATCTTGCTCCGAATAATCATCAGGGACCTCCTCCAGCTCCGAGGTCTGCAATTGATGCCATGCCAACAATAAAGATCACTTATGGACATATGCGCAAAGACTCTCATTGTCCAGTTTGTAAAGAGAGATTTGAATTGGGCTCTGAAGCACGGGAAATGCCATGTAACCATATTTATCACTCTGATTGTATTGTTCCATGGTTGGTGCAACACAATTCATGCCCTGTTTGTCGCCATGAGTTACCACCCCATTACTCTGGTGGTGTTCAGAGGTCTAGTACTCATAGTTCCAGCGGCAGCGGCAGCAGCAGTGGCAGCAGAAGCAGTGGAGAGGAGAGTCATGTAAGAACCAATCCACGCTCCTTGTGGACACCTCGTTCGTCGAGTGAAGCAGGTAGATTTCGCCCGTGGAGTGAAGGAGGTAGAAGCAGCTCAGCTCCTCATGAGGAATACCCTGAGATAAATTATGAAGGATGGCCCTTTGATTACTAAGGTTTGTTTTGGCTTTGTTCGGTTTTTGGTTGTAGGATTAATTTCAATCCGGATATATGGCTTGCTTGGTTTTGTGACTGTTGTTTAATGGGCGGGCCAGTGCCTATGTAGTGTCAAGTTTGTATAGTAAATTATGTTCTGTTGCATCTGTAGTGTTGCCAACAAATTAATTGGTTTTTATTCCCTAACACACTCATGATTCAGTGGAATGGTGTTGGCATTTGGCACCTAATTTCACACAAGCCCAGGAATTGGTCCTCAAATTAAAGTATCACTCTTGGACCATTATCCCAACGGTAATGAATAGGGAAGTAAATGGGTCGCCAATTCTCTGATTACCCGAAGGTTCCGACCTATTAAAAATCGAGTTTGAGTTCTTATTTAGGCCGCGATAAGTAAATGAGTCCGGATTCGGTTTCACATTGGTTCAGACATGTGGAGCTAAGATCCCACATATTACCTCAATTTTTTAGAATCTCTTCTAAAAATTATGTGTTATTTATTTATTTATTTAAATATCATTTTCTACACGGACCTTGATCTAGACCCAGTTTCGAAATGGTTCCGGCTCCGGATCCGGTTCCACACTCCTTAACTGTTTCGGGTCCGGGTCCGGGTCCACCATGGACTGGACTGGAACCGGCCCATTTACAACCCTAACAATGAAGCAACATGTGTAGAGAAATGGTCCAGCTATCAAGCAGGGCCCACCCACCATTAGAACATGGTTTTGTGCGCGACGGATCCAATTAGATGGCCTCTGTTGAGATTTAATACACGGGTGCATGACCAACGTATTAAGGTGGAAGGGCCCACATGTCCTAAAGCCTAGATCATATGCCCTCAGATTTAAAGTAGAAGGGCACATGATAATGGGGAAAACCCTGATGACGATGATTATTATTACGATGTCTTAGTCTTAATTTTTATTTTTATTTTCGCTAACGGAGGGTTTCAATTCTTCGAGCTGGACTAATCCCTCCGGGCCCATAGAGAAGCCAGATTAAACTCATGTGCCTATCGGCTACCAGGAGCTAGCACTAGCAGACTCAACCTCGAGCTCCCGAAGAGGGGCTTAAATTTTTTTGTTCTTTCCAAACAAGACATAGATTTACTAAGCCCAAAAAGCTATTACAGGGAAAATATTTACTAGATAATTCCTTAAAATCATTTTTGATTATTTGTTTGGCTCCAAATCATTTCTCTGACTATGAGATGAGAGGCTTGGTAAATCCTTCCACCATTATAGAACATACAATGATATATACCCGGGATTTCAACACATGAAAAACAAGACACAATAGGAGTCCTCAATCCAGTAGAATCATATATAAATTAGTCATTAATAACTTTTAACTGTTTAACAGTTCTTTTTAAAGAATTTGGGATAAGGATTACTGCTTTATGTCATCAGCATGTCTAGAGGGGCCCATTGATGCACAGACTGAGCCTGATACAGGTTTCATTGAAACTCAATCCTGAAACATTGATACCAAAAATTCTTGCACAAATGCATGAGGACTGCTGGGCTTAGGCTGTAATAGATAGTCTCGCATATGTACAGTAGAAAATGAATCCTCCAACGAAGGACCATTTGTCTCCCTCCATGATTTGGACCATTATTCGTTCAGGTTCAGGTGCAGATTAGGGATGGCAATAGTGAGCCCGGACACTACTAAACCGGCCCTAATAGGAGTGGGTTAGTGCAGGTCTCCATTGAAACCCAACCCATGCCATCCGTAGTCCAAATGTAGTGGAGATGTCTCTCATTTTCATACAATTTCATTTTAAAATAATCAATCTTCCAACCACCATAAATTTTTAGAGCAAAATGATACTTTTGTACATCTCTTTTATCTTTATATGCATAAAAGCTTGAACTTAGTGGGAGAAAATAACCCTACATAAATTCATTATTTTTATCAATATAAAGCTCATTTTATTAACTTCCTATTGATCATAACGACAATTAACGCCTGTACTTAAAACCGATTATGATTTATCCAGTCCATACACGACCCACTATTGGATTTATGAAACTTTCAAAATACATAATTTTGCTTCATGTGTAGGAGGTGTAAAAGAAATATTAGGGGAACTAGCAAATATAAATAAAAAATATTGATTTTTAGAAATTGCGGGGTAGAGGTTGTTTGGCTCCATGTAAAAGAAATATTGGGAGAATGGGCAAATATCAAAAAATTAAAAAAAAAATTAAATTTTAGAATTTGTAAGTATAGAGGGGATTTTAAACTTTTCTCATATATGGGCGGGGTTCAATCCCTAAACCCATACTTGGGTCCACCCCTGATTATGTGCATGAAAAAGTTGTTGAGAGAAATTCTTAAAACTTGAGATAAAATATTGGTATTTTAAAAATAATATTATACTTGTTTTGTTTTATGGATGTAAAGGCAAAGCTATCTCATGGCTGTCCATTCTTGTTAGGAATATTATTGTTAGGAATATTATTTTGAGGACATAAAAGGTATTTAAAAGAAAAGGCCGGTGCCCATTAATAAATCCCACACAACTTAACAAAGAAGAGGGGGGGTGGGGGTGTTGTTAATACAAAAGGCCCATTTTTTCCACTCATTCAGTAGGAATCCATTGATAAAATCAATATTGAGCAAAAAGATGGGCCCCCAAGTATATTATATATGCACAAGCATTAAGATCCAAGTCCACAACCCTCCTCTAAGACTGGGGTAAGGGTACCTGTGTTGGGTCCAGGCCCGGGTCGGGTCACCTTTCAAGAGGTCGGCGTTAGGGACTAGGTCTACCATCAACCCAAACTGTTTTCATCCTGAACAAGGCAAAAGATCGCAGGGATCATTCCTCCATATTCCGTACCAACCACCACCATATAAGTAGGACATAGATTCGCCAAACACAAAAAAAGAATTTAAGCAAAACAAAGCATAACATATTGCACTCTCCTTAATAATACTGAAAAAGGGAACTCGTCAATCCATGAACAGTAGTACACCACATTAAGAGAACTGCTTACTAGTTTGTCAGCTCCATGATGGCAGAGACAATATCACCATCTGCAGCCTTGAGTGCCTTCACGGCCTTGCTCCTGGAAACTCCAGCCTGGGTCATAACCAACTCTATGTCCTTTGGCTCAACACCTGTCTCATCCACGTCTTCTTCCTCCTGAGCCATGGCAGACGATTCGGGTTTTGAGATCACATGGCTGAGATCAGGGGCCTTGAACTGTTCTGCAGCCTGTGTCTGCAGCTGTGAGCTTAAGTCCTCAATCTTTGCCTCACCAAATACAACGTAAGTGTCTGATGCTGGGCTCTTAAAGACGTCTGGTTTTGAGATGACAAAGAGTATCTGAAAGGATAAAATAAGTGTAAATACATATGGTTTTGAGATGACAGAGCACATACATATGTATGTCATATATATATATATATATAGAGAGAGAGAGAGAGATCTGGATTTCACGGGCTAGTAAGGCTGACAAAGGGCTTCGCCTAGTTGGTTGAAGCCTGGACTTCTAATGGGTTGAGCAAGGAATTCTGAAAATTTTATTTTACTAGACTAAGGACCAACCCATTGCCAGCCATACCCGTTGTTTCTACAGTTTTGGGCCTATGGAATTCAGAAGAAGCTCCCATCACTTTCTATACGGTATACCAACTGCTTGTGAAGGAAATGAGAACGTCATTTTGGATCTCTGCTCACTTTGCATTTTGCAAGGAGGAAATATGGTGTCCATTAACTCAAAATCACATTGACTGAACAATACCAGCTCTTTTTCAAGAGGATCTTTCTCGTATCAAAGAAAAGGTGAATGCCAGATAGCACTTTTGTTGACCTTTTTTCCTCAGCCATCTATATTCAAAATTCCTCTAACAAATAGTTAGATAATTACTCAAGTCCTCTAGGCAAGGCCAATCATCTGCCAGATATCTAGCTCAGGTTCAGTAATGCATTATTCATATTGATATAAGCAGACAAGTGCAGTCCTCAATTAGCATCTGTATAAAATCGGTTCAGCAGTAGGGTTCCATCTTGAGTGGGAAAAAACTCAGACTGTAACCTCAAATGGAATATAGCAGATTGCATGCCCAACCAACCATTAGTAGTATCAAAGTATCAAATCTGCCAACCAATAACTACCCACCAGCAAGACTTTTGCTAATTCATCCACAATAGGCTTCCAAAAGTAACAGAATAGTTATCTTGATTCTTGAATGGGTGTTGTATGTATGGATTCATAGGAATTGGATGCAAAGGCAAGAAGAACATACATTCTTACTCTTTTTAACAGTAACACGACTGACACCAGGAATGGGCTTCATTCCAAGCTTTAGCATAGCCTTACGACTCTTCTTCTCGCTTCGGCTCTGCTTCGACCTTCCATCACCTTCTTGTTGCCCTGAAATTCAAGCAGTTCCCATCACAAAGCACATAAATTCTAATTGGCAGCCGTTATGAACAAATGAACTGGAAGCAGAACAGTTTTATTCTGAAATTATCCATTCTCAGAGCATGCAGCTCACACACATGCAGATGGCAATTTAGCATATGTGGAGACACACATTAGTAGGTGATGATGGCACCTGAAGATTTCTAATTTACAAGAAGTCAAGCATTAAAGACATGGATGCATATGTAAATTAATACTTATGCATCCACACACATAATGCTCCTGCCACCTAGATCTGCATTCAAGCATGCACATGCAACAGCCATGATAATGTTGTGAAACATATGCATGAAAGCTGATTTCTGAAGTTCATGCCTTCATGGAGATTTACCTTCAGCATCATCTTCATCTTTATCATCATCGTCGTCTTCATCACCTTCGTCATCTTCATCTTCAACCAATGGCTCATCAGGCTGCAAAATGTCCATGAAATTGTTACACATCACTTTCAATAACTCTCAAAGAGTCCATAAAACTTGTACACCGGTCATTTAAGAGGGTCCATTTTATCAGAATATATTTTGTTTCTACTCTACCTATGAGTTGGGAATCAGGTATCCTTCAATATCTTTTCGTTTGTGAGATTCCAGTTAGGCTCTTTCATATCATAATCTTCATTTTATCCCTTTTAATCATAGCTCCAAATCCAATAACCTTTTAAGAAAAGGGTCTCGAGAGGAGATCCCAACATATAACGAATGTGCCCCAAACTGCAGTTCATTTTATTTCCCCCCACTAAAACAGATGTATTAAAATATAAATGTTATCTATTTGTAAGCCTTGTGCCTATGTAGTTGAACTTTGAAAACCCTACAGTAAACATTTTCCAACAACTCTACCCTAACTCCTAATCAGTAACAGGGAAACTTGCTTCATCAATTGGGGTGGGTATCTGATGTCAGTAGTTTCAGATTTCATCTAAGCCACAATCACAATCTATCTCCAGTGGAGAAGTGGAGCTGCAATACCTTTGCTAGTAGGCTGCTTCCATTTGCCTCCCAGAGCACAATAAGGGCAATAACCAAAGAACCAGCCATGTCTTAACAAAAGCATATACTTTTTGCAAAGACATCAATGCAATTAAGTGGCGACTGCTAAACTCAAGGTTAAAGAATGCATCCCATAAGAAAGATCTATAGGCATTAGGCAATGCATTATTGTAAATTAAGCACAAGCCTCGCTCTCTCTATCTAATCATAATGATATCATCTATAATAGAAATGATTGCGCAGTATAAGAGAAACATACTCCAACAAATGCACAAGCAAAGGGTGAGATGAGGCCAAAGGACCCAAAAAAAAAAAAAAAAAAACAATGAAAGAGACTAATCGATCACGCTCAAACTCCACCAAAATTGTACAGAATCCACAAAGCCTAAGGGAAAAAAATAAAAATAAAGATAATGAAGCCAAGGAATAAAACTGGGAGCCTGCCCACTACTGGCAAGAACAAAGGCTGCAAAATGCAAGGTTGCAGTTAAACAAATGGAATCCTTTGGGCGCTCAACCCCTTGCTAGAATCCCATCATCACAAGCGCAATACAGCAACAGATTTCATGCACTCAGAGGATATTATTGCCACACTGAACAAAATCACAGCAAAGGACAACATAATCCACCAACTCCACACTCTCCAAGCAGTGGAATCCACAATTTCTTTTTATTCTAAGATTAGATAAGATTAGCAAAAGAAACCACAGACCTAGACATCATAAGTTTCACACCAAACATCATATTTCAAACATATCCTTGAAAAAAAAAATGAACATGAACTTTCCTCCTTAAAAATCACCATGCCCTAAAACAATCACATGAATTTGCCCCTTTCACTTTATTGATTGAAGTAATCACTTCAATATGAATCAGTAGTGCATCCAAATCAGCAGTATCCTTTCTAAATTCTAATGCCAGATTCAGGTTCTAAAGATGGCATAAATGCAAGAAACTCCAGATCTGATTACATCCAAACACGAAAGGAAAAAAACAAAATAAAGGAATCTGAGAGAGAGAGAGAGAGAGAGAGAGTTGATATTACATCGATTTTCTGTTCTTCGAGATGGGCGGCGAGAAGCTCTTCTTGTGTCTGAGCAGTCATGGTGGTGTCGGAAGAAGAAGAGAGGAGTTTTGCCAAACAAGAAAACCCTAAACCCTAGGATTTGCCTCCAGGTGTTGGCCGCAGTGGTGGTGAAGGTATTAATAGAGAATGTTTTACGAACAACCCCCTATAGTTTTGATGATATACATTTTTGGACATGCTTGGAAACCCAAACGTCCGTTTCGCCGGGCTAGGGGGGGTCAGCCTTGGCCTGCCCTTATATATGCGGGCTAGGCTAGGTTCAGCTAAAGCCCTAGATGAGCGTATAATCATTAATCCCTAACCTCTTATCTACCTTCTTGGGCGAGTGTATAAAAGAAGAAGGTATAATTTTTTTAGGATTTTACTTGAAAAATCCTAAAATTCAATCATTTATTGCAAAAGGTCATAGCAAATTGCGTAGGACTAATTAAGTCCTCTCACTAATTTTTTTATTTTTTTTATACTTTTTTTTTAGGGATGATAGTGTCACCATGCGTCGCCTGTCAGAACATCTCGTAATGTCTTTTTCTTCCTCTCCACCTCCTATTTTACTATGGGTGACGCATAGGTTCACGGCACTCCTAATCTCAAGTTGACCCTATCCATGGTGACACAAAAGCTCCATGCTTAGAAAGCCACTCCCACAAGCTCAAAAGCGAAATGAATTCTTTAATTCTTCAAGGAGGAAGAGTGTTGTGAACCACTCAATTGCTACACCAGATTCAAGCTCCTCCGAGCCATCTGTCCTTGAAAAGTCGGATGAGCAGAGCCTTGCAATTTCTGCTTCTATCAGCACGGGTGATGATAGTTATGCATCAAAGCCTGGTTTGGAGTAGTTGGACTTGTCAACCAAGAACGGTATTCATGTTGTTGCTGGCAATGGTGATCCCTGCATTCATGTTGTTGTTGGCAATGGCGATGCCTGTAGTAATGCTGCTGCTTGCAATGGTGATGCCTGTAATGAGTCTGAGATATTTGCCAACGAGGGAGGGCAAAATTCGGGTTTGGATGAAGTTGTTCTTCCAAATGAGTTGGCATCATTTTTGAGGATGCTTGGATGGGAGGAAAATGCAAAATATAAACCTATGACAAAGGACAAGTTTTAAAAATGGTATAATTTTTTTTTACTCATTTTCAAAGAAAAATATATAAGGATTTGAATATTTCAAAAAAATTATAAAAACTTTCCATAATTAAATGGATCGAGTCCCCTCCGTAAATTTTTTAAAGATAAAGTTTACATCTTTCCAAATTGTTGCACTTGGTTGAATTAGACAAAAAAAATAGCACGACCAAAAAGTAAAGTAAAAGACACTAGTTATGCTGCGTGGAAGTCCACTTCATCCTTCCTTTTTCCAAATAAACAACAATGGAGTAACAGTAACAATGAAGTAACAGTAATATCATCACTTCTTTCCTTCTACTTTCAGGTCATTTTCTACTTCTCCTTTACTCTCTTTTATACTACATAGGCTCTCATATCACTGCTCATAGGCTTGAATATATAATTTGGCCCTGTTTAATATTTGGATCAGGCTTGGACTCAAAGCCCTAGTCAAATAAAGAGTAATTGTAGTTTAGTGATGATTTGTCCAAATAAATTCTAGAAAGCTTGTAAAGATGATAAAAGCCTAGTTCAGAATCCAGTTCAATTGAGGCTTAGGCGTGGCATTTACGGCCCATATGAGACTTGGGCCGAATACGTGTCTGTGTTTCAAAAGTCGGGCTGATTTCCGATATACTCGAGCCTAGCCCGACCACACAATCTTATTGTCACGTATGCCTTAAGTTAATGCCTTAACAACACTTACACCATATAAATTATATATATATATATATAATTTAAATAATAAATAAATATATATTATATTTGGGGCAGGTTGGATTGCACCAACAAAATCCAAATCCGCTCCATTTCAAGAAAACCACTGCCAAACCCACTCTACCCTCTGTTTGGGAAGGAAGGAAAGTGAGGGGGAGGAAAAAAAAGATGGGAAAATGGAGGGAAAGTGGAAATTGATAGTGTTTGGGAAGGGAGGAGGGAAAGTGGGGGCAAAATTTTTGTAGGGCCCATCTTTAAATTTTCCCCTCAAAAATGGGGGGAAAGTGTGAGGGAAAGAGGGGAGGAGAGAGAATTTTACTAAAATGCCCTTATCACTTTTTCACTTTTTCACAAAATAAGGGTAAATTGGTAATTTTTCCTCTACTTCACAAACAAATAAAACCCTACTTTTTCACTTTTCTTTCCCCCACTTTTTTACTATCTAAACAAGATGAAGTAAAATTAATTTTCCCTCCCCTCCCCTCCATTTTTCTTCCCCCTCAAATTTTCCTTCCCCCTCAAATTTTCCTTCCCCTCTCCCCTTCCCAAACATAGGGTTAATAGCAGCGGGATTAGAGCGGGGTGGGTCGAGTCCCCATTTAAACCCGACCCACTGCCATCCCTTCTTTCCTTCATGTCTGCCTCTCCTGTTGCCTTCTCTAGAGGAACGGCCATCCTTAAACCCTCTCGTCCTATTTCTCGCTCTACCGTTGCCCTCTCGAGAGGAACTTGTTAGTATCATCTCTCTCTCTCTCTCTCTCTCTCTCTCTCTCTCTCTCTCTATCGAATCGCACTGCTCTTTCTCAGGTATCTATCTTTTCCTTGCCCTATTCAAACACTCCTCTCTCTCTCTCTCTCTCTCTCTCTCTCTCCCATACACACACAATGGTTTAAAATTTCAATCTTTCAATACAATTGTTAATCAGATATATGATGCGTTTGTTGGGTTCATTGCAATATTCATTTTTTTTTTCATCGATTCTGTTGCAGAGCAAAATTCATCTTAATCCCATGCCCCTTAATCACTGGATGTGTACCATCTCTCTAATGGAAAAAGCACTAAACTTTAGAAAATCCAGCGGTCCCATTGCTCCATTCCCCTCCTCTTTGTTCCTCTTACTCTACAATGGCCATTGCAATATCACCCAAATCTCCCATTACCGCTCTCTGACCCACTCTTGCCACAACCCTTGTGGTAATTTCCCCTACAGCATCTTAGAAAAGTGCCCAGTTTCAAAAAACTGCGATTCGGGTATTGCCCGCAATTCCTTTCCTTTTTTCTCCTCAATGGCTGAAAAGATTTTAGTTCAGGCTAGAAACCCGTCTCAATTGGGCGTCGAATTGGTGAATGCCATCGACGAAAGGAGATTCGAAGATGGTTGGAGGTTATATGAGCAGTACATGCATATGGATGGATTTCCACGGAAATCCATTCTCAACAAGGTCATAACTGCCTTTGCAGAAAGTCAGGTTCACTACTGGCTTGATAAAGCTTATGGCTTGGTGGAGATGGTTTTTAGTGAGAATAAATATGAGTTGTTGGAAAAGGAATCTCTCATCTACCTCTCATATGTTCTTGCAAGGTGTGGGTTTCCGGTCCCTGCATCGACGATTCTGAGAAAGATGGTTGAAATGGAGGACTTTGTACCTGTATCTGTGTGGTCGGGGATCATAGCCCATATGTCGCAAACTGCGACTGGTGCATATCTTGCTGCGGAGTTAATTTTTGAGATTGGTTATATATTCCAGAATAACAGAGTTGACCCACGGAAGAAGTGTAACAGACCATTGCTTGCGATGAAACCGGATACTACTGCTTTTAACATTGCTTTGACTGGCTGCCTGTTGTCTGGGACTACCAAGAAAGCTGAACAGCTCCTTGAATTTATGCCTCGAGTAGGGGTGAAAACGGATGTCGGTTTGTTGATTGTAATGGCACATATATATGAAAGGAACGGACATAGAGAAGAAATCAAGAAATTGAAGCGCTTTATTGATGAAGCATGCAGTTTGAATAGTTCTCAGATTCAGCAATTTCACAACTGTTTGCTCTCATGCCATTTGAAATTCGGGGATTTGGATTCTGCATCGGAGATGGTCTTGGAAATGCTCCAGAAGTCGAAAGAGGCACGGCGCTCTCTGTCTGCAGTGACATTGGTAATGGAAGCTGCTGGGACTACGAAATCTTCTGATTTTGAACCAAATTCTATGCAGCCTTCTGACCAAGAAAACTCAAGCTTTTCAGTTAAGTTTAAATTAACTGATAGCAAAGGCCCATCGTTTGTAGAATTTTCTGCTGATAGGACTTTTTCGAGACTTGATGTCGAGACAAAGGAACTTCTTGATCTGTTATCAGCTAAACTGCATAAACATGTTGAACTGGTTACATCCGAACGTGGTATTCTCCAACCTACGGAGAAAATGTATGCGAAGCTAGTTAGGACATTCTTAGAAGCAGGCAAGATCAGTGATTTGGCTGCATTTTTAATAAAGGCAGATAAGGAAAATGTTCCTGTCTCCACTGAGAATTCTGCATTTGTTCATGTCATAAATGCTTGTATTTCCCTTAGGTGGTTAGACCAGTCATATGATCTGCTTGATGAGATGCGACTTGCAGGGGTGAGAACGGGTTCCTCAGTCTACTCATCCCTCCTAAAAGCCTATTGCGAAGAGAACCGGCCTAGGGAGATCACATCTCTTTTGAGGGATGCTCAAAAGGATGGAATTCAGCTGGATTCAAGCTGCTACGAGGCTCTGATCCAGTCACGGGTGCTTCAGAATGACAACAGCGGTGCTCTTCGTCTATTCAAAGAAATGAAAGAGGCCAAGATACCAAAAACAGGCCAGCACCAATTTGAGATGTTGGTAAGGGAGTGTGCTGACAGTGGTGAAGCGGGTTTGATGGCTAAGCTTCTGGAGGAAATTAAGGAAGAGCAGAGGGTGGATTGTGGTGTTAATGATTGGAATAATGTGATCCATTTCTTTTGTAAGAGAAGGTTGATGCAAGATGCTCAGAAGGCTCTGAAGAAAATGATGGGTTTGGGTCATCAACCAAATGCACAGACGTTCCATTCTCTTGTCACTGGGTATGCTGCTTTGGGAGGGAAATATTTGGAGATAACAGAGTTGTGGGGCGAAATGAAAGTACTTGCTTTATCCTCTTCAATGAAGTTTGATCAGGAGCTCCTGGATTCCTTGTTGTATAGCTTTGTGAGAGGTGGGTTCTTTTTAAGAGCTAATGAAGTCGTGGAGATGATGGAGCGGGAGGACTTGTTCATTGACAAGTACAAGTACAGAACCCTCTTCTTGAAATATCACAGGACACTCTACAAGGGTAAGGCTCCCAAGTTCCAGACAGAAGCTCAATGCAAAAGGAGAGAAGCGGCTTTGACCTTCAAAAAATGGGTTGGTCTCAACTGAAGAAAAAATTAAAAATTGGTTGGGATAAGGTGAAGAAAATTTGGCCAGCCAATGACTGATCCTGTGTGACTTTGATGGCGGTGGCCTTTTAAGTCCTGAGCAACATGCCCATAAACCAAAGCTTAAACCAGTTTTTTCCTTTGTCCTTGTGTTGGCTACCAGTGTATCAAGGCAGGTATGAAAATCTCATAGAAATTACTAGGGAATGATAGTGAAACATACACCTATTTAAAATCTGTTAATTGTTTTAATTTGTTAGTTAAGAGGAATTGTGTTCGCTGGAGTTCTTCAACCCAAGGATACCCATGGTATCTTGTTCCTTTAGCATGCATGTTTGGTGTCCATGTCTAGTTATTTAGACCATTGATCTGACGGGCCATGCTATGATTAAGACCCAAGGATATCCACACTTAGGCCTTGAGCATGTACGTGGTGTGGCGTCCATGACTTGGTCATCTATACTGTTGATCTGAAGGGCCTTGCTGCTGAGACCATGCCCCAAGAATGCCCCACAACTAGCCATAAAATGTATTTCCCTTCTTTTTTCTGTGAAATGTATATGTTTCCAGCGGTTCATAGGGTTGGGGCGTTCCATCATAACTATTGTTTAGCATAGTCTATTGGTGATGAGGGTGACCCATCAAGAGGCTGTCACCAAATCATTGCCGACATGCATACCCAAGGCCCAATCATGCATATCCTTGACCATCATAGAATTCCCATCATTTTAGATAAACGATAAGTCCAGCCGGTATGACTGTGATTGTAGCTGAACCTATCTATGCGGGGCCTTCTTTTTTTTTGCTACCACCTGTATGCATGGTTGATGGTTGGATAGGAAGGAGATTTTATGGAGTGTATGGCCTAAAAAAATAGCTTCATTTAATTATCATAATTCATAACCATCATGATGAGCATATAAGATAAATAACTAGAGCAGACGTACCATTCATTTTGCATGTGTTGGTTATGACAGCAGAGTCAAGTTATAATTTTGGCTTCATCCAATCAACATTTTCCACCACTCACCATAAACTCAGGTGGTTGCGGGAGGTCCTATGAGGTGGATTGTACTTGTAGTATTTATTTCTCATTATGGTGCTAATACTTAAATGAAATACATGAATTTATGATTGCAGGACTGATAGTGCTATAGTTGAAGTGGAAATTGGGAGCTTGGCTCAGGATGTCATTTAGCTTCCTTATACCAAGCCTTTTTTCGCTGAGCAAGAAATTGCATACTAGTCACTGCAGTCAACTATGAATGCCATATATTTATTGGAGCTTTGATGGATGCTACATTTAGAGGGAAGGTTTTTCAGCATCACATTCACTCGTTAGTGCCAATGCTGGTATGATCAACTGATGATATCAAGTGTAGTGGAGACTCAAAAGGTTTGGCACTATATATTTGAGCTGCTTCCTTGAGCCACTTATTGCTGAGGCAGTTCTCCCACTATCATCTAACGGGTTGGACTTGGAGAGCACTTCTGTCTGCCCTAGAGAATTTCTTCTTCTAGAAATATTGTATCAATAGCCTACCTCTATGACCAGGCGAATGGTGGAGCCCTTATTTTGCATCCCAAAGATGGTATGTAGCCTCATTAACATGGCATAACTCTTGAACAACATGTTATCAATGGTGCTTTCAACTTGGACCATCCTCGTACTGATAATGTTGCAAATGAGAATCACTTGTTATTGGATTCACTTTAGCCCTTGGTTTGGGTGTCAAAGAGTTATTGAGGACTGTGGAGATGCTAGGAGCCTGATAGTAAATCAGGCAATGGAGGAGCCAGGAACCTGTGCTTGAGAGGGCCGCAATGTTTATTACTTGGGGGGCACCTTATCATTTGGCTGAGAATATAAAGGAGCCTGTCCAGTGATTGGCAGCTTTGTCGTCAAGAAGCCTCATGTTTCTCCTTATCATGTGAGAGAACTTATTACTGCAATCTGACAGTTTCACAGTTTGTACGGTTCTGCCACTGAACACTGGGTTCAAGCTTCAACTTGCCTCATTACAGGAAATGAGGACCAGGGGAATGAGAAAGCGATCTGGGTTGAGCGACATGTATCAGACCTCAGGAAACTATCTAGGTCAAGCAACATGATTCAAGCCTCCTTTAATATGACTCTGAGGCATTATTTTTATCGATGAATTTTTCCTTATTAATACAAAGTAGTAGGTTGTGCCAGTGTTCTGAGACTATTGATCAATTGACCTGATGCAGCATTTACTGATTACGTCTATATTGAATTCAACGATATCCATAGTAGGTTGTGCCACTGTTTGAGACTCCAACGATCAATTAACCTGATGCAGCATTTACTGATCATAATTCATACTATATAGGATTCAAAGAGAAATATCCTTATTAGCACTCCTCTTATTAACAATTTCTTGATGTTGTCCCCATGTATGCTCTGTTTGACCATTTCATTAGAAAAGGATAGAACTTGGAAGGCCTTGTCTAGACAACAGTCTGTACCGATGTGGATAAGAATGATTATAGGGAAATGTAGTTTTACTTGAGGATGTAGGCATTGCACATTCCATTGGACTTTGCTTCAGAATCAATCCTCAGATTAGTACAGGCGTGAGAGCAGACTTGCAGGCACAAGCAACACATAATAGTTATTGTATCAGGGTCTCCTCCCTGAGGACCTACTTTGAGCTTTGAAGGTCCATTATGCGGTCTTTGTCCAAGGGTGGGGCCTAAAGATTTTTCTGGTTCTCTCCAACAACCTTTCCTAAATGGCACAAGAGAAGCTTTCCCAACAGCACAAGAGATTATGTCCACAGCACCTATAGATTTGAGAACCATGACCAACTTAGGCCTGAGTAACACGATACATACCAACACCCGAGAACTGGGCCCACCTAGTCCACAACCCACCTGCTTAGACAATGAACTTGATTATTTTTTATTTTATATTTTTTAGTGTTAAATATGGCAGCCTGCCAGGATTAACTCATTAAAGTACAAATGAATTGGACCCATGCCCAATCATTTCAATTTAGGCTCTTTGATACCCATCATTAGAACCAACTTCATCCGGGCTCCCTCGTTTGGGAATCCTGCATGTCACCTGTCTACCCAGGGATAGAGCCCTGGCATGCCTCTCTTCCCACATGTGTGGCCTATCCTCAACACTTTGTGGCCTTTCTGTGTGGGCTCCCAGCCCAGTACCAATAAAAAAAAAAAAAACAAATCAGCCTTGAATCCCTATACGGAATCGCAGTAACTACTTGCTAGTGTGACATAGTACCCTGCTAAAAGTGCTCAAATTTTTCATGCATGTCCGTCCACTTCCAAAAGGCATAATAACTATGAACGAGTCCACACTATCTAGAATAGATGGGGAATCTGCATTTCGGTCTGCATAGATGGGGAACAGATTATAATAAGAAAATGCAGAGTCTCAGCATCAAATCATTTTCTAGTCCATTAATTGCGTGAGTATGCATTAAGTGCCACGCTTGGAACGATAAGAGCGACTACCTGAAGAGTATTTAGAAAAATATACAGCTCAAAAGGTAGTGGCCTCGAGAGCCAATCTCAAAACAAAACATGAGACAGCGTCTCTTTCTTTACCCTGGCAAAGACGATCGATCAGTCCATTCGCAACCATCACCACACCCACGATTCCAAACCCACCTGGATACCCATTTCTGCCTTCAGGCCACGCCCGAATCCCCACCCCTCAAAACATGCCAACTGGAACTGTATTTTCTGCACCCAGATCTGTAGGCCAGGCCAAAATTCAATCCCCTCCAACACTACTAACTGCCCCAACCACCATCACCACCACCACTGCTGCCACCCCCCCATCTGCCGCTTGCACCTCCACCTCCACCAGTGTCACCCCATCCACCACTACGACCACCACCCCGACCACTCCTGCCACCATCACCTTGGCCACTCCTGCCGCCGCCGCCGCCGCCTCGACCACTCCTGCCGCCACCACCTCGACCACTCCTGCCACCACCATCACCTCTCCAACCTGTACTGCCGGTGTCGCCACCACTACCTCCCCAGCCACCACTGCCTTCACCACCACCACTGCTATTGCCGCCGCCGCCGCCGCCCCAGCCACTGTTGCTATTGCCGCCTCCGCCGCCACCCCAGCCATCATTACTATTGCCACCGCCACTTGCACCACTGCCGCCCCATCCACCATTGCTATTGCCCCCGCCGCTGCCACCAGTGCCGCCCCAGCCACCGTTGCTATTGCCCCCGCCGCTGCCACCACTGCCGCCCCAGCCACCGTTGCTGCTGCCACCAGTACCACTTCCACCATCACCCCAACCACCAGGAAAAGCTTCTTTACCAGGTGAATTCTGGACCTTCGCGCCAGGGAAACTGCTCCACTCATCATCACCGTCCTTCGAACCAGAGCCCCAGTTGGTAGAACCGTAATTAGAATCACGTCCCTCATTTCCGCCGTCGCCTCCTCTTTCATGGTATCCACCACGTCCTCGACCGCGGCCGTGCGGCCTAGGCACACCACTGGGATGCCCGCCCCGACCACCACTATTCCTGTAGTCACTTCTACCTGTTCAACAAAGAAAAAGAAAATTTAGATAAGCGCATCCATGTACCATTTACAAATTGCCTTAACAAGCAAAGAAAATGTTCGTCTGTGCATACACTACTAGTCAAGAGAGGAACAAGAACTTCATAGCAAGATGTCATCTAGGGCTGAAACTCTCAGCCAGACTTAAATTATGGTTGGGTTTTCTTTTCTTTTCTTTTCTTTTTTTTGGATATTATGGTAGCTGGGGCAACGTTCTTCTAAGAGCTCTCCCATATTTGCACGAGTAACTTTTTTACTACCGCATGGGACACCCCACGACAAATCCAACCCCTCACACTCACTAACCACCCATGAATTAATAATCACTGTCGAATTAAATTTCATGAAACATGTAACCTAAGAAACCATAGGAATTTAATCGGTCGGTGATTATAATTCAAATTAGTGACAAATTAGGGTGAGTTCTAAATCATGAGGGGGTTGGGTTTGTCATGGGGTGTCCCGTGTAGTGGTAAAAAGGTTACATTTCAATCCAATGCCCGCAACCCCTTGATCAATGGCCCACAAGTTTAACAGCCTTATATTAAAAAAAAAATAAAAAAATGACACTCAATCCAATTGTCCAGTCAATTCATTGGGTGCAAAGCCCAGGGGCAATGACTATTAGCGAGGGTCCCGTGTGTGTGAATGGTTTGGATGAATCGTAAGGTCGGCCCACTGGACGTGCTCACGGATCCCCTTCGTGAGAGATGTTCTCACAGGAGCAAATGCCTTTTTTTTCATAGAGAGTACAATATTAAGTATATGATGAAATCCAGTTTTTTTATAACCAAATCAGAGGTTGAACCATTTCAAGGGAGTGACTGTAATTTTGAATGTCATAAAAAAATAAAAAAACTTACAGGGCCCATTTGTTAGCATGGAATTGAATTCCTCAAAATTCATGGTAAAATGTCAACAAATGAATATTAAAGAGGTGAAGGATGAAAGATATGAGGTGGAGATATAGAAGGGAGTTTGATTTACTAGGGTCATGGCTGGATCTTCACTTCGTTTCTTCAATTCTAACTATATTTAGGAACACATATCTTAGAATTCAGTTCCATGCATGCAAACGGGCTCCTAAACAAATAAATTATTATAAAGCCATACCATAAAGAACAAATATAAAAGGCATTAAAACTTCCTGCCCATATCAGTTGGATAGTTTACAGTTTATTACCATGGAATGGTACAGTTGGGACTAACTGTCCAGGGCAACAGTTCCACTCAAAGGCAAGTCTGATCCTCAAAGAAGCACAACAAAATTACTTTCTAGAATGCAACTGAATTTCCCAACTTCAGGAACACAATTGCAGTTGCTCAAGTGTTCAGTGAAGACAGTAGGTTATAGTTTGCTTGCCTGTTCTCGACACAGGTGTGTCTGAATTCGTCTGGCCACTCCAAACCCCATCGCTGCTGTTGGCTGTGGAACCACCCCAACCACTGCCAACAGATCCGCCTCCAGAAGAACCCCCAGTTGCAGGGCTTCTCATGGGCACCATTGCAGCAACTGAACGGAGTGACTGTGTGGAATCATGCTGCAGATCATCGATATGTCTCTGAAAATGTGACACAAGCCGGTCAATGCTGTCAAAGAATATCTTCCGAAACTTGAAGCCGTTGGGATATAGGCTGACATACTCATGGTGCGGATTGGTACTACGTATATATGATAAAATGAAAGTTCCTGGATGCTCATGAGAAATGCCAAAGCAGTAAACTATCCTCATTGGATGCTCTGACTTCTCAATTCTCAACAGGTCATCAACTTCTGCTTTTGTGCCCTTCTTGAATTTGCGGTACCCAAGCATGGCCTTCAGATTGATCACCAGTGGGTCCACATACCGATCCATAACCTAGAAAGGTTTAAAGGCAACACACACGTGAATGCTTAGAAAAGGACCAGTTCGAGAATGTGTCTGTTTCAGAACAAAAATGAATGCAGTAACTAGCAATACTGGAATCCATACAAACATGAAATGTATGTCTGAGGTTACTAAGATGTCAAATCTATGATTCCACACATTCTTATGCACCTAACTTGCAAGAACTCTAGCCATAAGTCCCCGTTTATGTCGATGGAGCAAGCATTTTAGAAAACCAAAACCAAAGTTAAAAATGAGGTATTACTATTAAAATGCAGAAACATGAGATTGTGAATCACTCCATCATTATTCATTAGTTTATAATTGGTATGGATATTAACATATACTGGAAGGAAACAGAGCATTTGGATGCATTCTCCATGCTTCAAGACACTATGAACCTATGATGCCCAGATACGGCAGGGACAAGCCATGGATAAGGCAGGGACACGGATTTTACGCATAAATAGGGAAGTATCAGATATGATACGGCACAAAATGTTGCCTATTTTGAAGTATCCAGGTGTCATAGCTATGGGCGGTACACATCATTGTGCATCTAACTTGCAAGAATCTGCAATACATATATGAGAAGTCCCATTTTGTGCCAATGGAGAGATTATTAAAAATAAGAAAACAAGAAAAATATTTTAAAGGGGTACCCATTAGTTTTGTGTGTGTGTGTGTGATCTGTCCATTTCATTCACCAATATCAGATGTTTCTTGTCGGTCCCCAATAGATAGGAAGCACTCCATTTGTCAATGAAACAACTATCATTCACCACTAGTTGAAATGAAGCGCTCTATTATTTAAAGAATAAAATAGAAATTTGAAGTACAGACTCAGTTTTGGTCATCAAAAGGATATCTAACCGCTTTAGATAAATTCAAAGTGTTACCAAATTATAAAAAATGGACAGATCCCTAGATGTAAAAGTAAAAAAAAAAAAAAAAAAAAACTATTTATAAAGTAACGAAAGTCTTTTGAATGAGAAATAAAATGAAACAACCTCATCCAGATCCTCAAAAGTGTCTTCTCCTATTTTTAATGTTTTCCCAAGACGAAGCAAGCTGGTGATGTCCTTATGATCCTTATCGCCCTCCCCTATGTCTTTGTGAGCATAAACAGCATCATACACTTTCAGTGTTAACGTCAAATAAGAAGGGCCTCTGGAACTTGGACGGATAATGCTTTCACCTGGATCCTTGTCCGACAGTAACTGTCCAACATAACAACAACCAAGATTCAGTGCTATAGAAATATTTTGGTATCTCAAACGAAGGAACAGAATCATCTGAGCAATAATTATGGATTAGAATAATATGGAAAATCCTTTTGCTACAGAGAACTTACCTCCATTGCTTCATCAGCTGTCAAATTCTGAAACCGGGGATGAACTATCATCCTCGGCTTAAAATGCTTCTTTGCAAGTTCCTTCTTTTTCTGAGCTTTCTCTTGCTCACTCCGTAAATTGCTCTTTTCTTCATGATAGTAAGGATCCACTTCCTCCTCCTGCAAATCCTTGTCAATTTTTTTGGAAGTGAGCAACACCTGGCATCTGTTCTTTTGAATTGCTTTAATGTAGCAAGTAATTATACTTCCCTCATTCACTTTATCAGCTATTTCGAAGTCATCAGAGTTCCTGTCATCTGAAAGATCTTCCTTAAAGATTAAAGCAGTCAACCCAGATTCAAGTGCACAAATCGCACGTTGAGGTAACACCTTGCGAACGGTTGCCTGAACAATTTTTCCTTCAGCCAGAGTCACTTCAGTTTCACCAGAAAGCATATAAAACTCCTCATCTGGATTTGGTTCTCTGTACAGACTACGCCAGTCTTGAAATCCATGAGACAACTCCATCTTTATATCACCAAGTGTCTCTCTCTTTCTGCTCCCAAGTCGTGCCTCGACGCTCTTAGCGTATTCCTCAATGTTAAGAGTTTCAAGCAATTCTGGCTTCTCCCTAACATGTTCAATGGCCATTTCCTGTACATCATCATCCATTTCACTTGGTTTATCCTGAAAATATTGATCATAAACAACCTTCGCCATATTCTTTGCTAAATCGTAAGACTCTGGATGTATTCGCGTATCATCCAACAAGTCTATAATATGGCTGCTAGTAGTAGCCAGCCCACTTCGACGGACTCGCATGAAACCAGCCGCATTAATGAAAACCTTCTTTTTAATAATACCATTCATTGGGATCTCCTTCCGACTGAAAACAACTCCAGCTCTTACCAGTGCTCTCTGTAAAGCAGATGCTTTTCTGGGCCCTAGTCCAGAAACAAACTGCAGAGGAGCAAAATGCCATTCATGGCTAGCAGCCAAATTTATGTCAACACCTACTTGGTTAGTAGCATCTATCATCACCTGTTCAACCATCTCATACTTTTCATCTGGGTTGAGGAAGTTCTCCAAAGGGCTAAGTTTCCATGATAGTATCTCCCTCCCTGGTCCACAGAGTGTTGCAATCATGGACAATGGACTTTGAATGTAATGGCCAAGAGCCACTGCACGCTTAACAATGCCTGTATTCATAGGAAACATGATTAGATCAAACAAATGATAAAAACTAATAAGTTAGCAATAGACACTTGTGCTAACCTGGTTGCGCAGGTAGTTGATCTGAGGAAATCCGTGAATTTTCATAGAGTCGAGGGAGAGATTCATCCCCATATATAACGCTTAACTCATCCACATTTTGACTCACTTCTTTAGCATGAACTTCGAACATATCAAAAATTGCCTGATTGAGAAAAAAAAATGTCAGTCAGATAATGTGTACTGATGCAACATAAAAACTGGACAAGTTATCTTACACAAGCTACCCCAAAAGCATATTTATAACCCCTTTCACGTCATCATCATCATCAGAGCCTTGACCTAACTATGTTGGGGTTGGCTACATGAACTATGTTTCTCCATTATGATCGATCCTGGGCCATAGATTCTCAGATAGGTTGCATTTCTTCATATCAAACCTTACACCCCCTTTTACATACAAAACAATTATAACTTGTTACCCAAAAAAAGTATAATGACAATTTACACCTCAAAGGCAGCATACTGTAACTGTAACCTCATGAGCACGGTTTAAAAAATCGGTCGAGTCCGGGTCGACTCGGACTTGGCACATACCGAGCCGAGTCGCATGTGACTCGGACTCGAATCATGCGACTCGGCCGAGTCTGAGTCGCATTAGGACTCCGCTGAGTCCTATAGGACTCCGCTGAGTCCTATAGGACTCGGCCATCCATGTTGGGACTCGGCCCGACTCGGCCGAGTCCCATGCGAATCGGTGAGTCGACTCGGACTCGGCCATGAACGAGTCAGGTCCTGAGTCCGGTTTTTTAAACCATGCTCATGAGTCATGACAACTAGACATTGAAAAAAGAACATGCAAAAGATCATCCTCAAAAGTAACAAAAAATCCACATCTAATGATGCCGAACAACATAGAATGAATGCTACAAAATACATTGATCAGTAAGATGAAAACAGACAAGCCAGCAGGGTACAACAAATATGCGAATATGTACCAGAAAATGCCCCATAATCCATAAAACAAACAAAGAGAAATTCTAAAACTTTATGCAGAGTGCTTACACTTACAGAAACATCTAATTGATGGTTGACCTTAACTATTTCTTCATTGATGAAGATAAAACTAAATCAACCCATAACCCTTTTCATCATCAACAAGATTAGCTAAACATAACAGACTTGTAAAAAGGGAGTATTAGCTGTCCAGCATAAATAAATAAATAAAAAAGAATCCTATCAGCTGTCCAACAATTGGCACTCCTGCTTCGAGATCTTGTGTGATTCCTGAGCACATGAGAATTAAGAATACCAGTCCTCAAGATGTCATTCCTACTTGTGGACTTTTCCACTAAGTTTAACTGACAAAGGGCATGTCCCCAGTAGATTCTAGGGAAAGACCTAGTTACAAGTTCTTCCATATTTTACGAGCACACTCTATGAACAAGACAGGAGACCAAAACAGTTTCCATTCATTTCTAGCAATTGCCCAAAAAAAAAAAAAAAAAAGTTTTCTTCAATTTAGTCCGCACTATGCACATCGTGATGGGGGCATCTCACAAGGAATTAGTCAACTGGGTACTCCTTGACTATTACGGGAGTGAATTAATATGGACCTTACTCTTAATGTTGGCAGTCTGTCCAAAAAAATATGTGCAAGTAACAGAAAATTGCATTTTGATACTACCTTCACCTAATTAGCTGCTGCACTTCCAATTTAAATTCGTCATCTTCGTCGCTGCCACGGCCACAGGACCAACACCATCATTATTGTTTTCATTGTCTCAGTGAAGCTCTTCAAACTTTTATTCAAGGCTATTATCCCAAAAAAAAAAAAAAAAATCTATTCAAGGTGCACTTTGTAAGTTCTTCTCTCCCAAGTCATGCCTGTTCCGGCCTAAATACTATCACTTCTCAATTGTTCATTTATGTCTTTCTTCACCTTTCTTCTAGCTCCTTGTACTTGGAACTTTTGAAGTGGGATATATTTCTGTTTGTTCTCAATCTAAATACGCAGCAGACTAGTGGATATTTTTCAAGGACTCTCAATATAACCAGGCAGAAGTCGAGCAACATTCAAAAATATTGAAACCATACATTCATGCGAGCAGCTAGAGATTTTTCGTATGGGTGGGTGGGTGTTGAAGGATGATTTCTTCCTCCAATAGGTATACAATTTTTGACAAGTATGAGCTTCCCGGTTCCGTTCATCCAAACACTCTCCCAAATCTATTGAGCAAATTAATGATGTACAAGATTACAGATCTTCTCCATATTAGTAGTTTAAGTACAGCGCCCAAATTTCGAATGCCTACAACATCTATATTTGTTTTTTTTCAAAGAGTTACCATTCCAGTCTCTGCAATCAAAGACAGTATGCACATGGTTACAGACCCAAATTTCGTAGGAAATCAGTTCTACTTCCATTGTAATCTATAATCTATATAGTTACTGGTAAATGAAATAAGAATGCTCACCTCATAAATAGCATCCTTCAAACGTGGACAAGACAGATTCGCAGCCCCAAGAACAACAACATCTGGCTGATGGTCCACCATGAACTTGAGGAGACGTTGGTGGTCATTTTTCTTTCGTTGCAGATCATTAACACTCTGAGAGCGAATGCTAAGTGACCCTGCATACAACACATCCACAACTTCTCCTGCTGAATCCAACATTACAAATGTGGTTGCTGGCTTCCCAGGGCCCCAACAGCAAGCCATGACCCTTGGTGCAGTACCATCATCAGAGGCAGCACCATCCTTCCGCTGGTATGGTGCAACAGAGACTTTATCCCACAAATGTTTTCCATAATCCAAAAGCAGCCAGTTCTTGGCACTTGCAGTCAATAGGGTCCGAGCTTCTTTTTCCATGGAAGGAAGGAGAAAACTAAAAAAAGCATCATCCAATATCAATTTGCGTTGCTCATTCCACAGCTGAGCAGATCTACTAACACCGTCACTAACATAACAGTCATTAGAGTCACTTATTAATTTAGTTTGCACACTCTCAGGCAGTTTTATGTTGACTTGAAGAAGCTTTTCTTCTTCAGCCTTTTGCATAAGAAGCCACTGTGAATCCTTGAATTCAGATAGTGGTTTGTCACGCAGCCACTTCACTTTCGAAAATTGGTGAGAATCACCAATAACTGCATTTCCATCAGAAGTAGGACACGTTGAAACAACAGCATTTTCCATGAAGATACTACGAACATGTTTCCTGACACACGGCTCACAACCGATCTCTACTGCTGCCTGAGGAACACGAAAATAATAATGAATTAGTACATTAATATGACATGCATCATGTCATAAACACTAGATCTCATCAAGTAAATACCATGTGCCTGGCACCTTTGAGCACATCTTGAGGCGTCTCAAACATTGTGCATGTAAAATTTGCAGCAATTTCCTCCGGAGTTTCCTTGGCATCCTCTAATTCATCCACCCGCTGAAATTAGGAGAAGGTGAACATAAGTACATCTTACTATCAACAGAACAGAAGGTAAAATATTGATCAACATACCATCTTTTCCAAATTCAGGAGCAATCCAAATTGCTCTGAACTAAATCCAAACTTGTTGGCAACCTCCCATAGACCAGCCTTGCAACAAGTACTGTAGAATGATTTTCGCTTTGGCCTCTTAAACTGTCCTTCTTCAACACCCACTTCACCAGGTGGGAAATGTAAATTAAACTTTGAGTCAATGTCATCAACCTCTCTTTCAGATTCTGCAGCCTTAAGTGACTTCATGATGGATTTGAACAGCTGCTGATTCAATGCAAGCCTTGTTTCATCATCAAGCCGTCGAGTTTCTTCTTGAAAACGCTTTCTGTAATATAACTGAAGAGCATTCTTCCGCTTTTGAAGTAGCAGCCACTTTCTATCCAAGTTCTGGATGGCCCAGAGTTTCTGTTTAAAGATGAAGAAAAATCAAGGCCCTTCATCAACACATCAGTCACAATAGCATGCTCCGACAGTTACATTTAGGGGCCGCTTGGAAACTCTAGCCTAATTAATAAGAGCTAATTAGATTAAGGTCTAAATAAAAGCTCTAATTTTTAAATTCTAAGTTACAATTAGTCTTTTTGGTAAACTTATTAAAATAAAGTTCTTATTTTATTTCATGAGGTACTCGGGGCCCACCTTTAGTGCCTGTTTGACACCTTACTAGATTAGTAAAAGTCCAGTAAAGCCTCTATTTTTCAGACAAGGGGTCATATCAATAGCACTTTAATTCAAAATTCCCTCCATCTTTTATAAAAAAAAGTTTAAAAAGCAACCTCCTCTCTCCACTAAAAGACAAAAAAACTCCACTTTTCTATATAAAAAGTAAAAAGGATTCCATACCAAACAACTAAAAACAAAATACCATCATAATCCCATTATATTTTATTTACAAAACGGTAGGAATTGTGGTAACTGGGGACCACCTTTCAAATATTACAAATTACAATATAAAACACACAATTTACATCATTTTTAAAAAAATTATGAGGTCATTTTTGTCCAAAATATATAAATGTTGTAGTGTCCACCTCCATCTGTTGTAGTTAAGAAAGATCTTAAAAAAAAAAAAAAAAAAAAGCAGCCCCTTTAGCTTTTTTTTTCTTACAGGCAAAAGCTCTAATTTGTAAATAAGCTCTAAAAATAGCAATACAATCAGAGGTTTAACAAAAGCTCTAATTTGTAAATAAGCTCTAAAAATAGCAATACAATCAGAGGTTTAACAAAAGCTCTAATTTGTAAATAAGCTCTAAAAATAGCAATACAATCAGAGGTTTAACAAATGCTCTAATATGTAAATAAGCTATAAATGATAAAATAAGCTCTTATTTTTAGAGTTTCCAACTGCCCCTTTACAGTTTGTGCAGAACTACCAAACTCAGCACGCTTATTCCTATAAGAAAGAGAAATACCTTATGCCACTTCATTCTAGGAGTGCTCTTAGTGCTATCTTCACTTTCTGCCAAATCTTGTTCTGGATCGTTCAATAAGGTAAGGCATAGCTCCTTTCGATACATAGCAATAAAAGGAATCTACAATAGAGAAGACAAGTAAAATATAACTCACTCAAAAGAATGTTTCTGATGTCAATTTTATTCTGTAACAAAAAAGAAAGAACAAAGATTTACATCTAACTTCTGCACATGTAGCATCCCCAACACATTTCCAATATCGTCCTTGTTGATTTCCCCAATACGATGCATATTGCTAAAAAGTGGCAACATATCAGAGGCAGTAAGTTGATTATATATCCAGGAAGTCTCTTCCTCTATGCTTTTATCGTCAGTTGGAACATGGCCAGTAAATTCTTCAGATAACTGGCAAAAAAATAAAATAAAAACAACAGCCAGTCAAAATAGAATAATCATAACAACGATCGTATTCATAACAAAAGTAGGGTTAACACCGAAATCAGATTGTTAAAGCGTATTTATTAGAAGTATGAAACACAATCTGCACATGTACTGTTAAGAGCATTCGAGAAAAACGAAGCATGTTGTGTGTAGCAGTCAATCTGACCTGGATTCTCTCCGGAACATCCATCTCCCGTACCCGATCATCCTTTTCAGTCATATATTTCTCCGAAAGAATGAAAGGCTCAAATTCATCTTCAAGTCTCTTCTCCTTCCACTCAATAGAATCATCATAAGTGCCACCCTTTGCAAGGCCTTGCTTGCGGATCATTAGGAGTTCATCAACATCCCCGAATATTTCCTGAGCTTCCTGTAAGGCAGATGAGGAAATGCCAGGTGCTTGCCTGGGCCTCTTTCTGGGAGGTTTCCTCCGCCTATAGAAGTTCCACAGTTAAGAAAGAAGGTTTCAACCAGTAATATGCAGTGTAGAAACGACTATTTAACACTCACAAATTTACAATGAGAAACATACCTCACAGGGGCACCAGTCTCATCAACATCTTCTTCCACAATAAAGTCTGCCATTTCATCATCTTCTCCCATATCCCCATCCTCTTCTTCTTCAGGCTGCTCTTCTTCAGCAATATCCTCAAGAGCTGTTCCTGGAAACATTTCAAACATTTCAGTAGATTTTTTTCACCCAATAATAAAGTGGATATAAGGGGAAACTAATTGAACAGACTATATAGTAAACTACCTTCGTCATCACCAAATAAACTTCGCTTTAGTTTTTCCTCAGCGGTCCGCCGACTTCGATCACTTTTATCCACTTCCTCTTCATCAGAAAACCCAGACCTCTCTTCCTGCTCACTGTTTCTCCCAGCTTTCTTCAAACGCTTGAATTTCTTGCTCCCCTGCTCACAGTTTTTTAGCAAAAGGTCAACAAATGTTTCACAAGAAAAAAAAAAAAACTCCCTAATCAAACAATGAAATAAATTGGATGAGTGCTTAAAAGCTCACAGGTTTCGGTCTACGGAAGCCCGTAATGTTGTTGTCCTGAAGCAATTCATAGTCATCTTCGTCGAGAACATAATTCTTCTCAGATTCTCTGGAGTGCACAAAATCAAAGAGGTGCTACCCGGTAAAAATTTAAATTAAACAATCATTCATCACTCAAGGAAAAATTAAGCTCACCACTACCTTTTCCTCCTCTTCTTTTTCTTATGTCTTTCCTCATCACCGTCCCCCTCCTCATCTTGCTCTTCCTCTTCTTCTACATCATCAACTATAAACCCATCCTTCTCATACTCATCCTGCCCTTCTTCTGCTCGCAAACAATCATAATAATGCAGCATAAGAAGAAAATCAAAACAGCACAACACCATTCTGAAAGCATATAAAAAATAACTAGGAACACTTATAAAGTGGGATTGAAATTCATAACATCATGCAGACTGGAGTTTTTCCACCTGCGGACTTCCACATTTCCACAAAGAACATCTTCACTGTACTCAAAAGATGCACCGTAATCTGGCATTGTAACCCATTGCGGTTGATTACAGAAATCGATTAAGGGCTAGTTGGAAACTTCAGATAGGATTGACTATAACTTAAAATCTAAGTCTTGCCATGACCCAAATCAAAAACGAGAAAAACCTCAGAGAAGAATGCAGGAAAACAAGAATCCCCAAACGAACAATCGAAACATTGTCAGTTACGCGATCATGTCATCATAAAACATTTCAAAAAAAAAGAAAACACTTCATTCCTGTGGCTGCAAGAAAGAGCACCGAGAAACCCTAATCATCCATTGAGAAACCTGAGAACCCTTCAAAGGAAGAGAGAAGATGAAAGCCCTAACCTCCTTCCTCATCATCATCGTCCCCTTCATCGACAGCATCCGTATCTCGGACTTCTCGCGCGTCTTCCTCCTCCTCGACCTCATCTGCAAGATAGCAGAAGATTTCAGAAATCGATGAACATTTCGAAACAACGAAATGGAAAGAAAGGCCGAGTCGAAGCGATTCTCGATCATACCTTCGTCGTCTGATATCACAGCTCTTCCGCCCATGTCTTCAAACGAGAAACTATGGCAAAAACCCTAACCCTAGCTTGAAGTGGATCGAGGGAAATGCAAGAGAGAAAACCAGAAAAAAAAAGCCTGGCATGTAATGCAGATAGAAATCGGAGGGGAGTCCTGGGGTTTCTGGCTTTCTGCTGTTTGGTTTCCGATTCCGGGGGTTTACGCTAGAATGCGCGGTAAGGACAGGGGTTGAGCCTGACTATAAAGTACAAACCACAACCGCCTCCTGTGCGGGCCATCTCTGGACTTGGATTAATCTTAGCCGTTGATATCAGGAACCCTGCAGTATTCGGCCCGCAAATGTATAAGGTCCCCGATGGATTAAAAAACTAATAAAATTATATCTTCCACTGTTATTAAACTTTAATGCCATTGATCAAGGGGCTGGCACGATCCAATGGAGTTGGAACTTTTAAATATGAGTAGGTCTCCTTTGGATATTTCCATTCAATAACCTTTCGTGATTGGGAGCAGCTACCTGCCCTCAAAAGGCTTTCCATGCACTGTATTTTGTTAAAAAAAATAAAAAATTCATAAACTACCACACTCTCTCTCCTCCCCTCCCCTCCCCTCCCTCTCCCTCTCCAGCCACCTCCGCCCGACGCCAATCCCTCTCGCTCTCTTCCTCTCCCTATCTCTCTTCCTCGCCAGCCGCCGACCCCAATCCCTCTCGCTCTCTTCCTCTCCCTATCTCTCTTCCTCGCCAGCCGCCGACCCCGCCACCTCTGCCTTGCGCCGACTCATCTCCCCGCCCTCTCCTTCTCCCTTTCCCCATCTCTCCCTTTCCGGCAACCCCATCCCTCTCCCTAACTCCTTCATTCTCTCCCTCTCTTTTCCTCTGTCCCCCCTTTCCCTCGCTCGTCGCTGGCCCCAGCCTGAAATCCCTCCTGCCTCTGCTTCAAGAAGCCCCAAACCTCGAGATGATCGAGCACGCCCTTTGGACCATCTACGCCCTCTCTGCCTCCGCCTCTGCCTCAACGATGAGGGCCCTTTCCTCATCCTCCTCCGCCAGCGGATTCCTGCCTCAGCTAGCATAGTTGATCGGCAAGGGGGCGGCGCGGGGCGGCAACACATCTTTGCTTCCCTGATCTACAACCTTTCTCTGGCCGACGAGCGCAAGCGAGTGCTAGACGGATGCATGGGCACCCTTGTGAAGATGATGGAGTCTCCCTTGCAGAAGTCGGCAGCGGTGGGGACACAGGAGGTGGCGGCGAGGGTGCTGGTGTTGCTCCCGCCTATGCTAGATGTGCAAGAGCATCCCCAACCTAGTCTCCCTCTCTCCCTCCTTCTCTCCTCTACCGTCTCTCTCCCTCTCCCCTTCTCTCCCTCCGCTTCAGTTGCACTGAAATGATGGTGGGGGCGGGGTTGGGGTTGGGGATGGGGATGAGGGCGGGTGGGTGCAAAAAGAACTGGGAGCAAGAATAAGGAAGGAGAGGGAGAGGGAAATGGGCTAGCTCAGGGCGGCAGCGGTGAGTGGGGTTGCCGGAGCAGGGAGAGGGAGGGAGGGAGAGGGGTAGTTTAAGGATTTTTTTTTTTTTTTAAATGTAGTGTGTTGAGAGCCTTTTGCAGTGTGTAAGTAACATCACTCTTCGTGATTATCAAGCATCTAAGTGGGCTCCACTGAATGGATTTTTTTTTAATCTTTACACATAATATATTATATAAAAACCAAACAGTGGCACGTGAGTTGGCCAGAGACTCTGCGGTTTAGGAAAGAAGAAGTCTTGTGTTCGACACCTACCTTCATTAGCCACCTACCATAATTTTACCTAGTGGATAAAAGGGTTTGCATGGGCTCCTAGAATTGGTTTTCGATTGTCTAGATTCGAGTGTCCCTTAGGCTCAGAGCCAAAGACGTCGGACGGAAGATACCAAGGGTTATAATATATATAAATATATATGATATATAAATACATGCTTCATATATATGTCCAAGCACCACTAAATAGATTCAGATCCGATCCAAATTGAATCAGATTCAATCAGAGTTTATGTCTCAAAAAATATTGGGGCATTATCATAATAAATATAAAATTTCTCTTATTTATTCAAAAAAGTTGCAAAAACAATCATTTTTAAATAATTTTAAAAAAATAATAAAATAAAATATTATTGGTCGGCTATTTCTCACCCTTCCCGTATGAATACTATGGCCCCGCTACGGATTAGAAGTCTATTCACGTCTGTCTAGATATGGAATAGTAATAGGCATGGCCAAGAGTGATATTCATTGTTATATCTAAACAGTGCAGGTCCCAATAAATTGGACCACATCATCTTTACTGCTTAAACATAATGGTGAACATCCTTTTTATCTAAGTGTAATGGGGCATATTCCTAGAGAGATGTCCATCCCATACGTTGCATTAAGTCGAGCGAGCACTAAAATGGAGATTTTTTAGATACCATACAAACAATGGATTAATTATGCACGCTTTCTTGGGCCCTTCCAGCCTTCGGCCTTCCCCTTCCTTAAACAGGTATGTATTTGAGTGGCCCTGCCATCAAAAGAAAGGGTTAGGAGAATGAAAAGGCATAAGAGAATTGAATGCGTACGGATGCGCCGAACCCAAGAGGGCTGCTCCTCATTAATAATTTAAGAGTTTCTTATATATACCCCTAAGGTTTTAATGATTTATAAATAGGCCATGTGGTTCTAGTATTTGTAAATAGGTCCATGCTTTTTCATTTTCAATACCTCCCATGTCCCTAAATGGATAACCACCGTGAGATTTGTGTTGAACTTTTATAAAAATGTCAGCTTTATTCTATTATATTCATTAAACAAAAATGAGTATATTATTATTTCTAAAATATTATTATTTTATTCCAACTCTCAACGGTCTCTCTCAACCTTTTAATGTCCATGAATCATAATAATGTATTTTGAGATTTTCATCAATCCAACGCTGGCTTTTGCATGAATTGGATCAATTATAACAAATTATAAGCACATGCGTTGATTATCATTATGATCGATATGGATTTAATGAAATAGGCCATTTGTTGGTAAAAATAGATTTACATACAATTATTTTCTCTCACTAAATGTAATTATTAATGTTACAAGCTTTAGAGAAAAAACATGTCTAAGCTTTTGAATTTAAACATACAGGAATAAAGAGATGGGTAAAAATTCCATTCCACCATAAAAACTTTTGAGGGTTAGAAGGCTACTAATTTTGGGGACATGAAAGGTATTGAAATGAAAAAGAGGAGGCCTATTTATAAATAAAAAAACCACAGGGGACTATTTACAAATTCTAAAAACCTTAGGAGGGTATATGAAAAAAAAAAACTCATAATTTAAACATTTCAAATTGAACTACATTCAGAGTGTCATAACTCATGCCTTACGTAAATATAAGCTAATTTCACCGTAAGATATTTTTTTTCTCTAACCCATTGACTAAGAATGATACTTTAACTTAAATACTCGGGAATTGATGAGCATAAGTTTATACATTATTATCACATTTATTAATCACACTACTAATCATATACTTAATCTCATGGTTGGACCAAATCTTATTTAAATAAAATTAGAGCATATGTCATTTGAGCAGATGGAATTCATTTTGAATAATTTGAATCGCACTCATGTGAAATTCCTCTCATCCCACTCACATGAAGGGGATTTCATGGTCAAACAAGCTTCAACAAAATGACTATCCAAGGGTATGTTTTGTGGCAAGCATTTGAATTTTTTTTATGCATGTGTGGAGCATTTGGAGTTTTCAATAGCCATCCCCCAAAATGGAGTTCCAAAATGCTTAGGTTGATACCATTCAAAATGTAAGATTTATAGAAACTCTGCACAACAAAGGTGGCATTTAAGGATTGTTTCTTTGCTAGAATTTTGACAATAGTTTGAAGTATCATTTTTTTTTTTTTTTTTGCATGATGCGATGACTAGCCTCTTGGCATTTGCAAACGTCGGGTTTCTTTTTAAGAATTTCAAAATCCTAGCCGCCTAAAGGTATTATATGTTTTTGACAGAAATTCAAAATTTCAACCCTTTTTTTCTGTGGAATTTTAAATGCTCAACCACAAAAGAATGTATATAAATTCCATTATGTCTTGAAATTCAAAAGTTCTCTATATTTTAATTAAGAAACAGGCAAAATGCTTGATTTATGAATTATCTCGATGAAAACAAATAAATTGGAATCATCGACAAGGGAAATTCTCATTAGAAACAACCCTAAACAAGCGGACTCTATAAATTAAATTATCTAGGAAATTCTAGGCATTCATTCATTTACCATTTCCTAGGTGGTATATTCAAGCTAGACAATTATAAGTTCATACCAACCCGACCCGACCCAATTCATTTCTGTCAACGACAGATGATCGTCTCTGCATGAAGTCATATGAACGGGCTCAATGTGGCTTATGCTTTTGGGAACTCGCTGCATGGACCGTCCGTTCCGTTCCGTCGCGTCATGCGACGACCCTACCAAGACTGTCGGTGTGGAAGAAAGCGTGAGTGCGTATCCCCTCAGACACGACCAATGGCATAATCGTGAATTTCATGAAAAGAGCGCCTCGAAATCAAACCGAACTTGACGGGTTTTTTTTCCCTCTCGCTCCCTTTTTATCCACGATATCAAAAGAAAGCCGGACGCGACGCGTGCTAAATAAATAAAATAGAGATCGCCGTAGCTCGCGTACCAACCAAAATTATGATCCGCTCCAACCACCCAGCCCATGTTTGGCTGTTTCGAACATCAGTTGGTGGGTGCACTTCAATTGGCACAGTGCAGACATTATTATTTTTGTTACACAGCCAAGGTAGGTGGAACCCACGAGCAACCTAACAATTTAGAGTAGGGCTGCAAACGAGACGGTTTCAGATCGGAATTATAGTGGATCCGGACCAGTTTTAAAATAACATTTTCGGTTCCGAATCCGGTTTTGAATCATAACCTATTTTGTTTGTTCTGGACCTGATTTCAATAACATAACCTGGAGTCGGTTCCGAAACCCAGTCCACCTAGAGAACTCGAATCTAGTTCCAAAATCGACTATATTTTTCTTTATTATTCGTTTTTTCTTAAAATAAAAATATCATTCAAGTTTTAACAGTAAATCAAGTCTACAACATTCAGTATTATACATAATAATGCAAAAAAATAGTTGGTTTTTAAGTGCAAATTATAATATTAAAGACTCATATGCCTGGTCTCGAGTCCACAACTCCAAACCTATGTGGACCCATAACCGGACCCCGTTTATCAATTGAAACCTATAAATTAGGTTCTAGATTTTTTCATGAATCGAAACCTAAAATAGGTTCCAGACCCGATTTTTCATGGGTCGGAACTTCCTTGTAATCGGATACCCGTTTGCAACCCTAATTGGGAGGAATGCCAGCTCCCACG
Organism: Persea americana; assembly: GCA_029852735.1. NCBI lineage: Eukaryota > Viridiplantae > Streptophyta > Magnoliopsida > Laurales > Lauraceae > Persea > Persea americana. The sequence continues at coordinate 94,046,093 of CM056810.1, forward strand.
AACATCGATGAATGAAAGTTAGGAATCGATCTCTTGGCCACAGGTGAAAAATAGAATATATCCGACCAACCAGGCTGCTCCTAGTTCTCTTGTCTACACTATATCAAATGAAAATTATGAATCATACTTATGAGAGTGGCCCGTGACTGGATATTTAATCCAGCATGGTCTATCTAGTTAATGATTAAGAATACATATGACCACACAGACAATTCGAGTAGGCGTTAATTAGTGTTTAGTGGGGAAATAAAACTAATAACACATCGACTATTTTGAACATGAGCCGATGGGGCCCGCTTCATTTGGGACGGTCAGGGGATTTAAAACGAGAATTGTGAGGCAGTGTGATTGGTGCGTGCAATCGCTGATCGGATACCTTATCCACCATGGTCCATTCAATTAATATCAAAATTAGGGAGGGACCACAAAGATATGTAACATGTCATTAATTACGGTTCGGTGGTGGAAGGGCTTTTTGTATGAAAGTGTACCTTTCCTTTTGTTGTACCTTTACTCCTTATCCATTGTATAGCTGTTCTTCCTTTTGTTTTAAATGAATAATAACCTTTTTTTAATGAAAAATAAGTAAATAAATAAAACTCCTAACATTAAACACCACCAAATAATTGGATTAAGTCTTTAATAAGGTCAACTACCAAAATTAACTTAACTCTCATTTTGTTACCAAGCGTATTTGTATTTCTAAAAATAGTAGATATGCCTGGCCTGGCCCAAAAACACCTCTAAGCAAGGACTGAAATGCCAAGGGCTCGGTAGTGCAAAAAAATCTTTTTATTTTCCTAACTATCACTTTTTACTTACTTTTTTAACCAAGGTGCAATGGTGTACTCAGAATTTTCATTTGGATGGTGCGGGCAATAGTTAAGATAAGTAGTCAACTAATAAAATAGAAAATTTAAAATATTATTTAAAGACTTTATCGAATCTCGGGTAGGGTTGTACCCGGAGTGGAGGCACCCCTAGTCTGTCCTTCAGCATTACCCAGCCCATTAATAAACGAGTCAAATTCGAGCTCATGTTTTTCTGACCTGCAAACACAGACCCAACCCAACCCAACCCAACCCAACCCACCAGAAGTAATTCCCACCCTTGATCTGCATTATATGGGGACCGTTGAAAAGGTAGGTAATATCCATGGGTGCTCCCGCGGTCCACACTTTCTTTTTCAGCCCAATGAAAAGTACGCGAAAACTCCAACTTCAACTAATTTTAAAATTTTAAAACAGGATAGAGATAAGCTCGCATAACTCAAAAGCTTACTTACATCTAAAGAGAAAAAAGTGAAACCAGTACTACTGAGAATCTCTCTCTCTCTCTCTCTCAACCCTAAAACTAGATCAACGAAGAACTCTCTGTCTCTCTCAGTTCTTAAAAATGGAAGCTTTTTCGGCGAACCAAGATCCGAAATCCGAGAATGGCGATTAGAGAGCGATCGATCGATGGGAAAGATAGAGGGAGAGCAGTCGGTTTCCGCTCCTGCGGTTGCCGAGATCTCGGAGGAGAATGCCGGAAATCGGTGTCGGATCGGGAAATTCGCCGGGTTCCGATGCGTTGCGGCGCTGGTTTTCGGCGTCGCGGTCTTGCTCTCGGCGATCTTCTGGCTGCCGCCGTTTTTGAAAGGAGATCGAGGAGATCTGGATCTGGACGGTCAGTTCGGAGGTGAGATTTGGAAATTCGAGTGTGATTTTGTGTTTTTTTTTTTTTTGCAGTAGTTTTGGATTCGTCGTTGGCGGCATTGGTGTTGAGTTGATGGATCTTGGCTTCTGTTGTGGGGAATTTTTATTCTTCTTGTTTGATTTGAGGTAGTAATGTACTTTTTTCTTTGTCATCAGGGGAATCTGGTTAGTTTCAAGGATTTTGCAGCTTGTAGGTAGCGTAGAAATGGGGGATATTTGATTCTGAGGCTTCCTTTAAGCCTTTTGATTTTGTTTTAAAAAGAAACAACATCAGAATCTTACAGAACTCTGTTAGGAACTCAAAATTCCACCAATGCAAAGCAATGCTGTTGCTTCAGACCCAAGATTTATCGCCAGAATTCCATAAAAAGGTTAAAGTTCTACCTACAGACTTTAAAAAATCTCCAAAGACTTTGAAGCATAAAAACCGTTGCGATTTAAGGAAACCAGACAGCAATTCATCGGCTTAAAACAGTTTGCTGTTGGATCTTTTAAGTCATTCTTCCAAACCCAAAATGAACCCCAAATTTTCTGCCATTTTGTAGCAATGTCATCACCTACAGGCACCAAATCATTCCAATTGCACCAAAGAAGAACCTTAGAATTAACCCAAACCCCAAATTCAAGTAAATCAAGCTGGATCCAATGGTTTACAGCTATGCCAGTTCCTGTAATTTGATACCATTTCTTTCTTATTTGTGATTCAAAAACCTGGTTTTGCATTTTATATGTCCATTTGTAGACTCTTCTTTCACATGTAAGGTGTTTGAGAAGCTGATTAAAATTTTCTGTTTCAGCTCCTATAGCGGCAAGTTTTAGATTGCAAAAGCCAATTTCTCTGCTGAAATCTAATATTTCGAGGCTTGAGTATGACATATTTGAAGAATTTGGTGTTCTCCCCTCCGTGGTACTCTCTCTCTCTCTCTCTCTCTCTCTCTCTCTCTCTCTCTCAATGCTGCTATGTATACCTTTGCTAACTCTTTAACAATGAAACAGGTGCTTGTTGCATCTCTGAACCCTGTAGCTGGGTCAAACTGGACAAATGTGGTGTTTGTGGTCTGGCCATATGATAAAAATTCAACCATGTATTCGGCTTGGCTATCCCTACTGAGGGATTCCTTTGTATCCTTGGTTATACAGCAGTCAACTCTCCATTTGACTCCATCTTTGTTCGGGGATCCATCTTTCTTTCAGGTGCTGAAATTTACGGGAGGGATTACTGTGATCCCTCCGCAGAGTGGATTTCTTCTCCAAAAAGTACAGATCCTTTTCAATTTCACCCTGAATTCTTCTATTTATCACATACAAGAGATTTTCAACGAGTTGAAAATCCAGCTGGAGTCGGGCTTACATCTGACTTCACAGGAGGTTTGTCCAATTTGTAGTTGTTCTATTCTTTTGTTCATAGTAATCTAATTACATCAACTCTTTTTCTCGAGTTTTTTTTTTTTTTTTCTCTGAGGCAACAATTAGTTTGCACAATTTTAGTATTGCACTTTGTTGGTTTTTTTTTTTTTTTTTTTTGTTTAATTTTTTAGAAGGGTCTTAGTGTTTTTTTCTTTAATTTTTTGCAAGGGTGGTGTCTATCACTTGTTTCTTTTTATCAGTAACTCATAAATGTGCCACAAGAGAGCAAGTCTGAACTGTTCATCTAATGTATCTGCTGAATTTGGACACTATTCGAAGTTCTTTCCTGAAGACATTTCCTTTTTTAATCAGTTCATGACCATTCTTATACAGGTCATTAATTATAGGGTTGTTAGGATTGTCCAAATTGCTCCACTTTTGGGGCACATAATATAACAGTGGGTCCATATATTGAAACAGTCCGGATCTGATTCACAGATCATGGGTCTCACATCCACAATCTCAAGGTGGATACAGTTTCATATCTTTTGGTTGGAAACATATGATACTTAGAATATGCTATCACAGGGAATAAAAAAAAAGCAAGGCAAGTTTATGTTGGAAATTTTCAAAATAGTAAAGAACCTTTTGGACTTAATTACTAGAATCCCACATCAAATATGATTGAAAATACAATGTAATTTATTCATGCTTCTTGGTGTAACTCTATTGAGTTGGTATGGAAGGGCATGATCTTGGCTTGGGCTTGGAGCTTTAGGAGTTAGGACTCATTGAGAAATGAGGAACCCTATCTTTTGCCGTTTATTGAACCTGACTTGGGCTAACCTATTATCTATTTGAGTTGGGTTGTTTTGAGCCTAACTTGGGCTGATCCAGTTCCTATTTTGCTTGGGTGGGCTTGCTTTTGGGTCAAGAAGGAATAATAGACCGGGTAGCCAATAGAGGCTTGGAAGTTGGCATGATAGTTATTGTCTTTAACCACCATAATAGTTACGTACTTATGTCCAATGCCCATTGTCCAAAGAGTTTTATCTTACCAATTCAAATCTCCAATGGTCATTTGTACACGCAAATCACAATCGGGAATAACACATTAAGACACCATGCATCAATCATGTATTGACCATCACTAGCATCGTGTTTTGGTTGGGGACCATTGGTGTTCAAGGTTGGTCATCAGGCCTGCTAATCGAGTCCAACACAGGATCTGGGTCTGTTTTATCTTGGAAGAAAACTTACCGGGAACCTTCTTTTTTTATTTTTTTTATTTTAATATTAAGCTATTAACTCGGTTGCAAACACCGATCTGGTGTGGGGGCTTTTATAGTCTTGAAAGTGTGACCCACGACTCGGGCGATCCATCTCAACTGAATATTTTAATTATTATTTTTTCTAATAGTTTACCGACTGATATGTATTCACTTATATTTTTTGGTGTAAAAGTCGTGTAGTTGTAGTCAGAGTGATGCAATCATGTATCATCAATGGTATGAATAGTTTGGATCTTCTACACTTGTGCTGCACGTTAGTTATCAAACCGGTCCAAAGTGGCTGCCTTTGATTTGCTTCTTTTTTCATTTTAATCTCAGTCCTACTAGTTGCACCTTTGAAATATGGAGTATGGACTGTGGCAGTTCAAATTCATTTTCGGGCATTTGATATGCTAAGTGCAACTGATTGACTGTATTCTGTTGTGTGCAGAATTTATATATCAGATTGACAAATTCATACGGTTCGACATTGGCACCTCCTGTTATTGTTCAGTCATCTGTGTTACTTGCGGTTGGCAATCGTCCTCCATCGTTACCAAGGTTGAAGCAATTGGCTCAAGCTATTACGAGTTCTCACGCAAGAAATCTCGGCCTCAATCATACTGTTTTTGGAAAAGTCAAGCAAGTTCAGCTCTCTTCAGTGCTGCAACACTCCCTAAATAGCAGTAATGGCAGCAACGCATTCTTGCCACCCAGTCCAGCTCCCCTGCCTCGTCCAAACCACCAAAATCGCCACCACAACCATCACCACCATCGCCATTACCGCCCTGATGTCAATTTAATTCCTGCGCCCGCACCTCAGCATAGTGATCGTACTTCATATCGCAGTAACTGTCCATACCAAAACTTACCAAAGTCTACACGGGCAGTACCTACTGTTGCGCCAGTGGTTTCTCCACACCCTTCAGCTGCACCACATCTGCATGGAGATCCACCTGTTCCTTCCCTGCCCTCGCCCTTGCGCAGACACACACCCCATCCATCTTCTCCTTTGCCAGCTGTGTTCTTTGCTCGTGTTCAACCTCCCAGTAATAGTGCAGCACATACAGAGCCTCCTGATAAAAATTTGGCACAATCTCCTCCAGCATCTTCATGTGAGTTCTTTCTTCATAAACACCATGTAAACAGTGATTTACATTTATGCTTACACTTCCTGCATATATTCCAGGAGATTCTGTTGCTTTGATTGCTTTTTTGTCTGGTAAGTTTTATGATTGTAATGGATGCTCCCTCACACACACAGGCACACATTCATGCGAACGCGCGTACACACATAAATGAGAGAGAGAGAGAGAGAGAGAGAGAGAGAGTGGTTCAACTGCCATTAATTCTGACTTTTTACTTGATTTGCTTGACCATATCCCTGTTTGTGCAAGTCGAAGCTTACCATCAGCAACAGTCAGATTATGCAATTTTTAGTTGTATTTATTGCCGTTATAAAGTGGGATACTGCCTTGACCCACCCCCCATTAGATGCTTGTGCTTTGCCATCCTACATGTTGTCAGCATTACCTGAACGGTTCATCCAGTGACTCCTTCAGTGGAGATGCTGCAACATAGATTTTTTGGCATCAATTTATATGAGTGAATGTCAGCTCCACTTGCCTCCTTTTCTCCCCAATGGCAGAAAATGTCTTTCTAAAAAAGACAAGGGTGAAAGTACAATTTCACCAGTAAAATCTTCTCCTTTTTCTTGGAAGTACAATGTCTTTTGAAAACTTTTCTCCTACCAAATTATTCTCCAAAAAAAACCAAACATGATTAAATCTGGCAATCTAAATTCTAAACACCAGAGGATTTTCCACCTTTGGTTTCTGCTTTCTTTCTCCACCTAGTGGGGAACCACCATTTTTATAGCTTCACCACATCAAGATGCCCTCTAAGCTCTAACTGTTTCATGGCTCTGACCTAGAAGGTTGAAAAGAAATTGAGCAATAAGCTTGCATTCATGTTCTCCAACCAGATATTCCTCTGATGAGGATGACTTTTATTATACAGTATCTCTATTGGAGATCAATGCATGTTTGACAGAATCAGGTTCATGCTTAATCAATGGATGTGTCCAATCACAGGGGTTCTCATCATTCTCATGGACGAGTGCCTCGTTTTATCTTTACTTGCAGGAGATTTTTCTTCTAATAGGCCCCTCCCCACCCCACTGCTGACTTGGCACTCACTCAATCGATTACTCATTTGACCTATACTCACTGTTGGATTGAATGAAAAAATGGGATACTCAATAAACTGTTAAATTTGAGGCCATTAAATCAAGGGTAACATGGCCTGATGGGTGATGAAGCTCGCTTTTTGCCCAACTGTTAGCTAGATGACAAGGCCTTTCCTCCGCCGTACTCTTGATGACTGGCATGCATCAATGAGGGCCCCACAGGATGGCCAAGCATATAAGCAGCATCCAGACTGCTTGCAGGGGAACAAAACTCTCCTTGATATACCCAAATTATCCAGAACAGTTTTGCATTTTAATAAAAAAAAAAAAGGTCCAACATTAAACAAACAGTCAACTTTGTGGGGTTCACATGCTCCCTTCTCCCAATGATCAATCCCACCCCTTTGCACTCACTACCTTTCATGAATTGTTACCAGACCGAATTTGACACATCCAAATTTTGGTTCCCCCTGTGTTGGTCATGGAGAAAGTGTGAAATTTATAATCAGTCTAATGGTTAAAATATTGCAACTTTGAGGGCCTTAAGGTTAGAATGATCATATGGCCACACACTCTGCAGACACCTAGGCGAGACACAAACCTTCCACTCATTTACGGAGACTTAGGTGGCCTCCAGGAGGGACCTTTTTTGCTCCATAACTGCCAGATGTTCTGGAGTATGTTGAGAGACTATTTGGGCCAAGCTAGAGCTAAACATATACTGGAAACTTGTCTGTCTTAGCCTAGCATCTTAGTTGAAGATTGTTGAACATTTTCCAGAATAGATTTGCCTAAATCAGCAGGAAATATTAGGGTCTCCAAAACTCAGTTTGTGCATGTTGAGTTGAAACTCTAGATGATCTTGTCAATGATTGATTAAACACAAAATAAACACCATTGAGGTTCTAAATTAAGGCAACATCCAAATCAAATTTGTGTTCAGCCACTTCTTTCTTCTACCTATTTAAATTCCGCCAAACATGTTTTGTGACACTTGAATTTCATGTTTTGCAGCATTTGGTGGACTCCTTTCTACTGTTAAGTGGTTCCAATGGGCATTTCCACTGCTCCTATGTCTTCTAATTCGTGCATGAATTATTATAGCATGTGAACGGTTTTTCTAGTTACAAATCGCCTCTCCAATTTGTGACGAAGTGGCTTGTGCTTGTCTCCCCGATAATGCATTTGGGTGCAGGAGCAATCGAGAGGCATAACTTCACATTGGAACCCAAATGGTATTTTTATGTGTAAATATGGATATAATTCAGTCAGCAGATGTGTTCCTGGTCAAAGTCACAGAGGTGGCAGGCCCTTGTTAACATGTATTGCTGCTATTGCTATGTCAGACTTCTTTTGCAAAAATTAAGAGGAAAAAGAAAAAAGAGTCACCCCAAAACAGGGGTGTTTGTTACATGTTACTCTGAGCTGTTCTTGCAAGAAACTTTTTCTGTTCTCAGGAATCCAAGGTTACAAATGGCATTCTCCATGGTTGAAGTGGATCTTGTTAGGGGAGAATAAAATGGGGCTAAGACTCATCTAAAAAGGTACCGGGACCTGCCTAAGTGAGTGGCTTCAATTTCTCACACATGTTAAATGCAACTAGGAGATTCAGGCGATTCAGGCAGGCTTATCTGAAACTATTCTCTGAGCTTTGAGTGGTCTATAGGATAGAGAGAAGCTTTGCAGCTAACTGAACACAAGCTTGTACAGCATCCAATCAGGATAGCTCCCAAGAAAGCAGCAAAACTGAGGTATGTTATTTCATATTTATTCAAAACACACTTTGAGAGGACAAATCTTCATGCATAAATGCTGCTTTGAGTGATCAAAGCTGTTATAACCAAAATGATGGCTCTCTTAATTTCTTCAAAGGTTTCAATCCAATTTAACTGATTTTAGATCTACAGACATATCAGATCGCTAGTCTTTTTTCTGTTTTTCTATCATTTGTTTAAAATAATAAACTGTCACATTTTATGTCCAACTACCCTGAAAGCAGTGCAAACCATCATGGAGTTAATCCCAAGATCCGCTTTTACAGTGGGAGATACTTTAATCAGGCTGCTGGTCATGATGTTGGCTACAACAATTACAACTTAATCTCTCAAAAGTCCAAAGTTAAAACAAAAAAAACCCCCTCTGAACACAGTGCAAAACTTACCACAGGGTTTGAAACTCTTACTTTGCCCACTCTCTATTGGCTCTGGCAGTGAAATACTGGTTTTTGTTCTGTTTAGTTTTTATGTCTGAAACCCCTCAATCTTAACGAAGAACTTTATGTTTTCCCTCACCATAATATGGTGAGGAATGGACTTGCATGAATATATTCCATATATATATATATATTAATTGTGTTTCTGGAAAGATGGGGATGAAGGAGGCTGATGTAACCATTCATAATGGATGATAATGGTTGTTGTCTCGACTGTTACAGTCTGAAACTGAGTTCTAAAACCGCACATAGTGGCCAGTATATCAAGTAAGCAACCATATGTGTATCCTAATCAAACTTTTTTTTAAACCGCAAAAACCAACGCAGACAATCAAACAGATTGCACATTGTTAAATGTTGCTTAGTCAAAATGTTCAGTTGTCTCTTTCACACTTTCCTTACTAAGTTTAGTTCTCTAAGAAGTAGCAGCAGTTCTATATTCTCCCAACATAAACACTATAAATCTCATAAACAAGTGATAACTGATAAACCAAAAGGCCCCCCCTTCTATTTCTTGATCAGCGACACTGCAACTTGAAGAGAAAAGAGATTGACCAACTTTGTTGTTTTCCCTTGTAGAAAGTTCGAAGAAAAGCAACTTCCTCCAGCAAATGAGGAAACACCAAACTACTAGTCACCTATGGTTCAAAATGTCACTGATATTTTGTAATTATGTCTGTACAGAACATTTACATTGTATTGCCAACATTGTTGTATCGGCCGATACGGTCAACACTATCGATCAAAATGACCTTTTTGATGTCCCGTACATACCCATATCCTATGTGCTAACACAGTAAAGCATTATAATATGATACGATATTCAGTTCCCTTTTTTTTTTTTTTTGCAGGATTTAAAATTTTCCATAGATCTGTTCGATAGTATCCAATAACTGATACATGTTGATATCTTCCCCTGATTGATATGCTAACTACAACCACTGTGTTGAACCATGCTCCTATCTTGCCTTTTAAGTTCCAAATGGCTGTCAAATATTGTGCTTGGTTGCACCCTGGGATAGTTATGCATACCTTCAGGAAAACCAGGTTCCTAATTTCCAGCAATTTCCTCTGGTTGAAAAGCTAATTCTACACTCTGCATTAAGAATTGAACGAACATATTTTGCGTGCACGGACCATGGCCTACAAAAAACTGTTTGGATCTGATTGTTACTTACAAGCCATAGTAAGGCAGATATAAATGATCTACAATAAGGCCATATTTAATTGGTGTCGATTTCCTAATGTTTCGAAGCAAATCCTTTGTGTAAAGGGATTAAATGCGAAGTTTAAAGATGAAAATCCAGAACAGACCTTCAAATAATCTTTGATTTTGATAATTGTATGAAATGATTACCCACCTGTTAGCCTAGAAAATTTTAAGTAGTAGAGAAGTGATAGTTCCTTCTATATATCCATCCACCTTGGACACTTTAGTCCTCTTTAATTTCGCTTAGATAAAATCACCTTTCCAATAAATTCGTAGGTCCAAGGGGCCTCTGGCGTTTCTGACTTCTGATATATATGGCATTTAAACCAAAATTAAGAGTGTATATAGGGCAGTGTAGTAGGTCACAGTGAACAGCGAGTGTCTTTATTATTATTATTATTAAATTTTCTAGCACACAATGTATATTCAATTTTTTTAGGAATATTGCCTATACAACTATTTTTAGATCTGACGTTTGCCCATTAAAGAATTGAATTTTTAAGTATTTTCTCTAGAGCCGTTCGTGTGATATTGCACCTATTGCCTTCTGCGACATCCTAATTGCCCTATTATTATATGAATAGCTGTGTGGAAAATATTTAAACTTCAATTGTTTTTTTTTTTTTTTTTATTCTTTTCCTTGTTGGGAAGTTTTATTGTGTTCTAGTCGTGCGTGCACGGTCGATCCAAAAATCATAGGTTGCCGACTTCTAACTCAGGGCTCACGCCGCAGGGAGTAGAGTCAAAGCTGATAACTGGGGGCTTCAACTATCAATGTCTATTAGTTGTTGCTATTGCTTTTTGAGTAACATAAAGTCTTATTCACGAAAAAAAAAAAAAAAATAAGAAGAAAAAAAGGGCCTCATATCTTTTGGAAATATTACATACAAGTGCACTGGAATTTAATCTTTCAGAAGCATGCAGACTCAGGCCAAGTCCCCAAAGGAAAATTTCCTCCTTTTTTGCCACTGCAGGCAATCTATGCTAAAAACTTGTTGAGGAAAGTTAAGCTATAAACGAGGGATCCCTCTATGCTGTCTATATGGAACAATACCCAATAATAGGTTGAGGATGTTTATAAGATCGTAGCTTGGATTAAGGTAAGCAAAATATCTCATCTATTTAAGGGCATCAAACTTTAGATACCCTTCTATGATTACATCACCAAATCTTTCTGGCCCACATTCAGTTCATATGAAAAGCTTGCAATACTAGCTTAACCATGATTATATATAGTGCATCAAGATGGGTTCCACACAAGGTTCAATAGTTTCCAACTAACAAACCATCCGTAGCTGAATTTCTTTCAAGCTAGATTGGTTCCTTTTGAATTTTCTACACTAGATGGACATTTTCAAATCCTCATCAAGTCTTCTTATGAACTCTCCAGAGTCTCCATTCAAAGGAGAAAACCGGACTTTGCTACAATAATGTGGCTGAAATAGCCCTTAGAATTCTATGATTCTAAATGCAAGCAGCAGCGAGAAACTCCACTGGCTGAGATTCTGACCAGAATTTTAGGAAATTTCAAATTCTCTGGACAATTCCTAAAATTCTTGCTATCAACCAAGCCCTAAAGCAAAGATAAAAAAATCATTGTCAGGAAAATTTCAAGGGAAGATGATATTGGGAGTTCTTATCCTGACAGTGTCTGTAGAACATTTATGAACAAAATTAAAAGTTCATTAAATTTACAAGAAGGGCAGAGACTTCTTCCACTATAGAATGAACAGATCTTCCATACAGTTACTCATTTAGCATGCAAAATAAACATTGGATGATAGCCCTTGACAAATATTTGCCAGTAAATGTCCATTGAATCCTTCTTATTAAGTTAAATCATAAGTTCACGACACATGGTCTAGCCTCACAATTGGGCTTCGATTCTTTTGACAGCCTCAAATAGAACTGCAATTTCAAGTAAACAACTCAATAGTGCAGATTTAGTTTGTCTTCATACAACTAGAGGCTATTCATGAAGTTCCACAAAAATGATAGTAGGTTTGAATAGCATTACTATAAAATATACAAGTAACAAAACAAACCTATGCACATGTCAGAGAATAGAAAATTAGATACAAATCTTTGCAGATAGTTCGTTTGAAAATCTTCTTGTAATGGTTATGGAGAACCATTAAATGAATCCAAAAAAAAATAAAACTATTTGCAAGGGGAAACACTGTAGAGTACTAAAGAAATGCTACATAGCGCGACTCAAAGCCCGATGCACAGCTGTATGCAACAGTTTTTGAAAAATATGAGACCTGCATTTTGTGAAAATGAGGCAGCAACAGTTTTTAAAATGCCATACAGCTGTGCATCGGGCTCTGAGTCAGGCTCTGGTGCATTTCTCGGAGTACTAAATGGGGTAAGGCTTGGATCATGACGATGACAATGTGATGAAACATAGGAGTACCGGTCAAAGGTACGAGAAGACCAGAAACAGAAAACATTTTCAAAGTAGGACATTCCAAAGATTGATAAACATAAATTTATTTACACAAAAGGAGTATTCTATGATATTTTGATAACAATTAATCATAAAAATGTTACACATTACCTTTAAAATCAGCTTTTCTGAGCATTTTGGCTTCATTTTCAATTTATTCTCTTCTTTAAGCTAAAATGCTTGTAAAGTGACTCTAGCCTTCCATTGCTCTACAGCACCATTGTATCAATTGACTTTTCATGAGCGTATAAAATTCTCGACTATTTCTGAAAGAATGATGCCAGTTGCCCCTCCCATCACAAGCAAGAGTGTGAATCTTCCGCCAGGAACAAGTGGAGGGGCCTTAAAAGATTGGGTGTCACCTGAGTATTGCTCGGACCATGACATTGCAGCAGGAAGAATGCCAAACAGCACCAATACTATGAACAATTGTATCGAAAGTTAGGTCTGGGTGCAGAAAATCAGAAGACCATAAGCATGGATGCCTAAGATTATAGTAACTTCACTATTATGAATGCTGTCATGGCTGCACACATGGGGATCAGGAAAACAAAATTTATGTTGCGGAAATATAACCCTTGCTTCATTGGAAACATAGTTTAATGTGTCTCTGCTTCATGTTCAGTACATGTGACAACCATTTGAAGATCCAGAATGTTGTGCAATGTGCAGTATGATAGATGGCGCCATAGATCTCTGAGATCAGAAGATCCCGGCCATCTGTTCCTTCAACAGTTTTACTTGACAGCAGCCATTAACCAATTCTCAACCATTTATTTGGAGGCACCTCATTGAAAAGTGGAATCTTTAGTAAGAGATCTTTAAGATGTGAGAACATGCAAAAGAAAAATAAAAATTTAGGATGTGAGCCCAACCCATCACATTGACGGTCTGGACCAGTGCATGAGAAAAATACTAAACTATGGACTTACTTTTCTCCCTGCATGTACTTATTTGCATTACATACAGGGGTGCCAGCATTGTGGGTTGGGTTCGCAGGAAGAAGGGAAGTAGTGGGATAAATTCTTCTTCCTTTTTTTTTTGATAACTGGGATAAAATTCTTCTTCTTCTTCTTCCTCTCCTTATTCTTAAAAAAAAAGAAAGAAAAAAAAAAAGAAAGTCTGGCACACTTCAGTTTTAGAGGTCGTCCTGTAATTTCGCTCAATGGGCAGGCAGCTATTTGAAGGCTGGTTCAATGGAGAAAAGTACGTCATACATATGTTCTGCTGAATTATAAAAGGGGTTATATAGTCATTTCCAAAAAAGTATGGGCAACTTCATTGATAAACCTAATAAAAGAAAACTGAAAGAGAGAGAGGGGTCAGCTATCTGCTAGAAGGCATTGCTGCTGGTTGAGTAAAACGGTCAAAGGCACTCTGAGAGGGACTTTGTCACTCCACATTAGGGGTTCTTTAGAGGGTATTTCCCTCATTGATTCTCTTCCATCATCCTCCTAGTCATCTACCACATGGATTGGAAATATTAAGTCAATGAGCAAAAGATCTATATCTCCAGACGTCGCTCCTCCCTGCCTCTCACAATAGGAATCTGACAGAACCTTTCTTCCTCTTTGCTCGATGTCTTGCAGTCTAATGCAATATTAGAACCCAACTGGGATTCCAGGATAACGGAACCCCTTTTCTCCAAGCATGAAGTGTGACCCCATAAAGTCTAGTCCACATGGTATAGGGCCCTTCCCAATATCTCCGTCAATCGCTCGAGAACGAGAAATAGAGATTCTACCCAGTCAATGTAGAAATAACATATTGCATTATTGGTTTAGTAGAATAAAAAAATGTATCAATTCCTATGTTATTTTCAGATTGTAATATTTGTTTCATATTTTTCTACATATAAATATTTCTTATATATTTTTTTGAGACGTAACTCCAAAATGTTTTGCCAAAATTCCGAATTGGCTAAAACATTTTGGTTTTGAGGATAAACCAAAAAGGGGTTCAAAACGAAATTCTCAACTATTAGTAAAATCAGGAGGTAGTGACATCATTAGGGACCATCTTGTTGCTTCTTATGGTTTTGTATAAGCTCCGCAGGCACACAAGTCTCCAAAGAAGTTGAAATGAAGTGGGCGGCCAAGGGGTTACCTATACTCTTTCCATTATTGTTCCGCAAGTCTAGTGGAGGAGTACTCTAGAAATGTTGCCCTGGCATCTCTCCAAAAGGGTGGAAGGGGTATTGATGGTAAAGTGTTATTGGAATGCCTTAATTCTTTTCATCTTGTACATGATCTTCCCAATTGGATGTGGATCCTTAACTAAAGTTGGAGTCTAAAGGGAGTCCCTTGTTATCACTTCTTTGCTCCTGTTATAATTTTCCTTTAGGGCTCCTTTCTAATAAAAGCAGTATATATATATACACACCAGTATACTAATAAAGAAAAAGAAAGAAAATGTAAACGTGCCCAACATTTTTACACAGCTGAATGGAAGTCATAAGAGAATCAAGGAGATGCAAATGAAAAGACAGTGTACCTCCATAAGTTCCTGCAAAGTCCAAGGCTTTGAAGAATATCTCAGGATCAAGCAATGCTAATGCTAGAGGTGGAAAAAGAGTCAAAAGGTACGGCAGAGGCTTGCTTTGTCCAGTTGGTAGCTTCAGAACTTAAAAATTCCCAAGACAGCAAAGGGAAGATTGAAAGTCAGATAAAAAAAAATCTATTCCGGTCCTCAATCAAGAAAAGAAAGTGATATCTCTGGTACACAAGATTAGTTCAAGTGCCAAATGGATTCTGCTACCCTGACCCTTCTGCTGCAGGATTTCTGAGGAAATGGGCAATGTTTGAATGTTGTTTTTTTATGGTTTTGTTTTCGCCGAGCCATCCATTTTGTTGCCTGAATTTCTCTGAAACATAGACTATATGATTGAAATTGTGGGCTATTGCTCAAATAGGATCAGGCTAGCAGAAGAATGAACAAGATCAAAAAGTTGCTGATGACTTGTGAAGAAAAAAAGTAATAGGATGCATACATGCATGTCCTTTTCCTGTATAAGTTGCTGACAATTTATTTTCCTGTTGAAGTCGTTGCCACAAATGTTTGACTTCTAGTGCTAAAATGAATACAGGGAAATGACCCACCACAATTAATTTGCACCATATCATGGTGATACCCAAATTACCTACCACAACTAAGTTGCACCATATCATGGTGATACTCAAATTACTTGAGCATTGAAAGTTTGGCATCAAAATGGACAGTCCATCCTACAAGCCATCCTTCGACACTGTTTATGAGCCAATCTTAGAAAACAACTGGACAACCTTTGTTATCTGAACAGTAGAGAGCAATAGCAAATGGGATAATAGAATAAAATGAGCCCTTTTTTTGTTACAACTGCATTTTTCAGGCTATAGATTGGCTGTTACATTTTTTCAATAAAATTATTTCTAGTCAACAGTCAGCAATTGAAAGTTGGGCACAGTGTGATGATTGTCTATGGTCTGATAGTATCAGTTGTGACATAATATGGTGCAGATGAGCTGCAGCAGATCATTACCCTTAAGCTTAACTACATTATTGTGAATCACAGTAACTGAAGTAGGAGAGAGGCTAACTTACGGTCTGAAATAAAGTCCGTGAGGCCTAAAACAAAACCAATATATGATGTTGCAATTGCAAGAAATGAGAAGACTTCTACTATTGGCTGCAGTAAATTAAAACAACAGGTAATCAGTCAACTATTTCTCTTTCTTCACTTCAGCTGTCCCATTCCCACGAACACATGCTAGGAGATGTCAAGAGCTTACACCAACTATTCCGTTGTTAGAGCGCAAAAGTTCTAATGGATCTGTGATCTTATTACCACTCATGTCAAGATTTGGAATGGTACCGAGAATGACGGCATCCCAAACGAGAAACAAAGCAAGAGGAACAGCTGTCCCTACAATAATTGCTGTCCTGCAAAACCCATGTAAAAGGAAATCCATTGCAACATAAATTCTGATAAATTGATAATAATTTGCAAAAAACGTTACATGGATTGTCACCTTACTTTTGACAGATCTCCCTCGAGATTTGTACAAAGAACTGGTACTACATTCTGAAATATGGAACACAGAAATGTCATTCAGTTATAGTTTTTAAGTGTTTATAAACATCATGAAGCTTACCTGGTATACAAATGCGAGTGCTATTATGGGTATACTAAGTGGAACGGCTTCAAAGTTGGCTTGCAGAAGAGAGTTCCATTGCAGATCTCCACTGGCCACTCCCTAAAATATACATTTATCTACTATTTACAAAGTGCGACATTGAACTTACTAGGCAAGACATTAGAGATGGAGCAAGGAATACATGTGCATGAAGTAAAAAAAAAATTTCTTGTTAAAATTTGAGTCAGTTAATAAGAAATAATTTCTAGTACATAGCAAGGACTTTGCAGTTGCAAAGATTTGCTGGCATTAATTAGTATCAACACCAACACACATTGAAAAACTGGATTCAAGAAAAAAATTATTAGTTAAAATTTTTGTTTGTTGCATGTGAATTTTACTTGGTACTACAAAATACTAAAATAAACTTGTATGGAGATATCCAAACTTTTTTCCCCAGGTAGTATGGACATATCAGCATATTGGGCAGTTTCAAAATTTTAGGTTTGACACTCCACTATAAATGCAATGCATATGCATATATCAATGTCCAAGTTATAGGCAAAAATCTATTATAGTAAGATTGTTAAATTTCTGTGCATTTGAGTTTGCTAGTTAGTTTTGTATTTTCCTTAGTGTTTGAAAGATGGAATTAGAGAATGTGAAGGATAGTTTGTCATTTCCTTTGGCATTTCAGTCAAAGGTGTTAAAGTACTCAGGTGGAAACAGTTGACGTTAAATGTAATTTATTGGGTCTGCAGACGCACAATGTAGAGGCAAATAATAGCCTCAAAAAGTTTTTCATCCCATAAGCATGAGGTTAGCACTGCTCATGAATCACATCTCATCATCATACAACCCAAGAACCCCTAATGAGTCTCCTAATGAGACGAGCAGAACACGTTTGTTCTGTCTTCTAGCCCATTAAGAGTCCAATGCTTGCCAGATGATGCTAAGGACGTAATATCTGGTTATTTTTTGTAGCCAGATTCGAATGCTCCAAATTACACATTGCAGGGCTTACTTTTAATGGCAGCAAACCATTAAATCTCAATCTCCCCCTGGCAGCCACCGTTGATGGTCCAATCATGATAAAGGAAAGGGTATAAAACCCCTCAAGCCAAAGGAAAAGATTCAATAAAGCATAGAAATGGAAAAAAAAAAAAAAAAAAAAAACCTTCCTTCACAAGGGAATAAGCTGAGAACTTGTCCTGAGAAGAAGCTGAAAGGTGGCATAAACCATTTCCAACACCTCATTGATGTCAAAATAAAGCCTCCAAATCTCAACCAACACACTTGATGGTTAGAAGTTGACACTTGTAAGACTGGAAAGAACAAGCCTTCTATTGCATCTGCAGTCTCTAATACAGTCAAGCCTAATATTGCATTTATAGTGCCTAAAATTGATCAAAGCGACTTACAATTTTTAACAGGAAAAAACCCCCAATTGTATAATATTACTTTTGAATGGCAGATATTCCAAGATATCAGCTCAGACAATTGAGCATAAACTTCAGTCACTAGTTTGACATGCAGTGACCCAAAAACTGAGAAGCAAATAAGGTATCAATGTGATCAAGGAAGAAAATTACCACAAGAGCAGCAAAAGAAGCAATAATGCCAAATAGTAGAAGTCCATTGACTGCACCAATGAAGCGCTGGCTACAATGAAACATCAGTTCAAACTTCAAAGTCAATTTTATTCTGCTAACCTGGTATTTAGGAAAGAGAGATGAATTACAGAGAATGCAAAAGTGAGGGTAAACTGTTAAAGTATAGATTTTCCCTTTCTATAATAAAATAAACCAGCTGCTTTTTGAGAAATTGTTCGCTCCCAACAAATTTCTGAAAGCAAGGTACTAAATGTAATGATATTTTACCAATCAGAAAGAGGAAATTCTTGATACCCATCATTTTGTTTTGGAATGGTTATTGATACTTGCCATTTCTCCCTAAGAATTTTCTTTCCTGGCCTGGCCAGATTCATCAGGACCAGATTTCATATTTCTGTGAATATTGAGTCAATGGAGTCTCATTCTCTACAGTGGCCAAGAAGAGGTTAAAGAATCAAATGCTAATTCTATGTGTGTGCGTTATCCCCCATCTACTGTGCAAAATCCATGATTTTTCAGTCCTTTCAATTGCTAAAACATGGACCCACACAGGCCCCACGTGTATAGAAATAAAGCTTTGGGAACTGTATATTTCCTGAAACTCAGGACCCTATAATTCCTAATAATTGAATAGTAAGAAAAGGAGAGTGAATCCGTTACTAATAGAAACAAAGTACCATAAATGGCCACCTCAACTTGCCAAAATAAGGTACTCAGGACTTGAGGCATATATTTGGATTTCATATTTGTTCAGATTGGCACATTGGAAATAATTGCATTGCCTTCGTTCCATGATATAAAAATCAGCATAGAATGGATAACTGACCTTCTGCATATATTTGGATGAGTTTTTTTTCCCCAAAAAAAATTAGATCAGTTTCTTCCCCTTCCGTTATTTGAATAATTGAGATAGTAGTCAAATTCAGTTTGTTGAAACTATTGCGCGCCGCCCCCCCCCGCCCCCCCCATTGTGTGTCCTGGGTTCGAAATTTGTGGGGTTCAGCCAAAATCTGCATTTCAATTTTCAATTCATTGATCTAAAACATGTCAGAACTCCCAATTTTGATCGAATCCCATGCAAATGTTTTTATTATTCCAATTTTATTGACAAGTATGCTTTCCATTAGGGTAAAAAGTCGGTTTTTTTTTTTTTTTTTTTCCTTTTTTTCCATCCTGTGAATGGGAAAGGAAATTTCGCCCCCAAAAAATCACAAGTTCATATAGTTTATGTCAAAAGAATTTACTTTGCATGAGTGACAGTCTATTTTTTCTTTAAATATATAGTTTGCTTGACTTTTTATTATTTATCAAATATATGTGTATTTTTAAATTGCTAGTATTCTTCTGAAACAAAACTCTGAAATGAAACACCGAAATGCCAAACCATCCAAAAATGTTTCAACCCAATCAAAACAATGTCTGAAATGAAATTGACAACTATATTAACCGAGCTTCTCTTCTGAAAGAGAGCAGCACCTAACCTTCCAAAGTAGCATAGGCCTCCAAAGACCAATGAAAACAAGGTTGCACTTTCCCATCTGCAACAGTAACACCATGCATGAACAACAAAAGACATTCGGAAAAAATTATAATAGAATTGCCTGCTTTTCTGCTTGTGAATGTAGGTGCAAAAAACAAGACAAGAGGCATCTTAGATATGTTTGATAGAACAAAAACAAAGAGGGGAGATAATGTAAAGTAAAAGAACTATACTTGAGTAATTAAATTCATTTTAACAACGGGAACTCATATCTTCAGCCGAACACAATCAATTTCCAATTTGAAAAGATAGAATCCATCCATTTCAGTCAAGCAGTGAACACTATACTATTATCAGGCTATATTCAACAAATGAACTCCAACCCTTTGCTACATATTGGACCATATGTTTCAAATGTTCTGACGGTAAACAGCATATCCCAATCCTATGTGGATAGGTGAGCTAGGATGGGACAATCATCCTAGTGTATCCATTCCTCGGGCCATCCAAGGCGCCAAGCCCCTAACAAAATCTGAATTTGAATAAACCCAGCATGTCAAGCCCTGCCTGTTGGAGTTAGTTTGTTATTATTCCAATTTAGAAGATGTTACCTACTTTAGAGCTCTTCCTTTGTCCCCATTAGAATATTATAATAACAGAGAAGGGGTTTATAAGGACTTTCTTCTTTAAAATCTCACTTTAAGCATACAAGAAAAGCTACTAGACATTGAACTTTGACCACAATGTTGCCCACAAATAGTCAACACAATGGGCAAAAAACATTTGGTAGAAGTGTAGAACCCTTTTACCATTGAAATTAAAGTCAAATCAAGGTTTCATTTTGAGTGTTGAAAAGTTAGATCTGGTTTTTGCGCTCATGCTGCTTAGTTCTCAGGACTGGTGGTTAGTCTGGAACATATGGTGATAATCAGTAGCAAGTTAAGCTGGTGCATTCAGCTCTCACCAAAATACCAATGATAATAGTTAATTGCAACACAATTTGCAAAAATTGAAAGTGATAAGCACAAACTAGAACCATAAAAAAAAGACGTATCTCATATCTCTATGCTCGTAACCAGTAAAGGACAAGGCACAGTTCATTCAGTGGAATGTCTCTCAGAAGAAAACAAAAATAAAAAAAGGCAATAAGCATGAAAGGATTGCCTCTACCTTTAAAACTGAATCCATACAGTGGAATGCAGAATTCTAGAGAACATGTCAGAAAAACAGAAAAAATAGACTCATCTGTCTCTATAACTGAAAAACAGTAACAGAAGAGTTGTAATTCATACAGTGGGATGCCAAGAAAATTTGTTAGAATATCAGAAGAACGGGCCACATAAGCAACTAGAAGGGCATAGTGTATAAAAATATATGACCAGCTGCAACAAAGGAAAAAACCCATCATGAGGATAAAACTGCATGAAGGTTCAAATAGAATGTGAAAAAAAAGAAGGAACTGTACGAGTATAAAAGAATTAGCTATCACAGATTTAAATAATGCATGAAAAGAGGACAATAATTTATCCTCTTAAGGAACAACATAATTATATATAAATTTGACTTTCAGCCACACAAAAAATTATCCTCAGACGAAGCAGTTCAACTCATGAATCCTTATTTTACATGATTTCTAACATCACCATCCATTGCATAATGAGAATACACAACAGTAATGTTGTAGCTATGGTCTATGCTGAACTGTCAATGAGGTTTTAACCAACAGCCAACCTTGTTATCCAACATATGGTAAAAGATCCTTTTTTTAATAAATATAGCAAAAGTAAAAGAGCAACTTCTTTTGGTAAGCTATTGCAAAATGACAATACTCTCATATGCCTACATCCTTGGAAGGGTCATGCATAAGCTGTAAGACTGGTTATTCTAGAAATAAATAAATATATATATATTTTATGGAGACTGGTTTTGCACTAGTGCTATTGATAGTTTGAATAGAATGAAACAAGAAAATATGTAATGGGAAATAAAAAATAATGCCCAGATATAAGCTTTGGCAACTAAAGAGTTTTAGAACATGTGGACATTTAAAGGGTGCAGGTAGAGTATGTCTGTTGAGATGGCAAAAGGTACAAGTTGATTGGGTTCCACCATGAACATGATGTTTTAAGCTTGATATTGAAAGCAGTTTAATGGGGAACAAGAAGTCTACAAATGTTGGCGGTATTATTAAAGATCAAGAAGGGGTATGGATTAAAGGGTTTTCAAGTTCAGGGGAGCATGTGATCTGGAAAGGCTAAGAGTCAAACTGTGTTGATAGAATGTTAAACGCTCAGCAACTTGCTGGTTACAAATGCGATAGTAGAGGGTGATTTGCCAAACACTATTGGTTAGACTAAATGAAATGATGATTCTCCTCAGAGAGGATCAAATGGCACTTAAAAAATCCAGGTTGTGGGAAAACAGATGCATTTATCTTGAAGTATATTCTAAAAGATCAGGTAATGGAGTTGGTGCTGACTCGCAACAGACGGTGTTAATCAAATTTTTGGTTTCAGTAGCGCCTTTCGTAGTATAGTGTAGTTGCCTTTTCACTTTTTAATCTCAAGTGCTGGATGATCTGTAATTCTTAATAATTAAGCAATTAATTGAATTCATAACAGTCAACATCAGTCGGTATAATAATGAAATTCTTTGTATTAGTACTTTCTTGAACCCATCAATGATCACCCACCATTCATTCTCCCAGGGCAGGTGAGGTTGTCCGTGTTATTTGGATTTTCTTAATAAAATAGGCCACACATCAAATTTGACCTCTTAGGTTTTCATTAAAAGCAAATTTGTAAGCACAGGATGCAATGTCAACACTTAAATGTACATAGCATTTTTTTCTTAATTTTTGGGTGAGATATGTTAAATGTACATAGTCAGTCATATGTAGAAAGTTTTTACACTAATCTACAAATGGCATGCGATGCATAAAAACAAAGATATAAAGCACAAAGTTACACATGACGCATCCATCAATAATATGAACATGTATGCACATGCAAATTAGCCATCAAATCATTATTCTTCAGCATGTCAAACCACTTATACATTTATTACAGGATTAATAACTTCCCTTTTTTTTATTGATAATGTGACTTGAACCCACAGCCTCAAGGTTGAGATAGTGAGCAGCTTTCACTGTGCCGCAGGCTCTTGTCAAACATGATTAAAAACTATGTATATACTATTTCCAAGGACAGAATAAAAACGATGAGAAAATAACATTTGCTTGTAAATCCAGCTTCCACATGGCAAATAAAAAAAAAAAGTGTTAGATTAACGCTATCCATCAAATCAACCTTGGCAGTTCTATATATTGTTCATTAAAGAGTAGAGTAGCTTATCTCTATGTCCCATATACTTACCAAGCAAACTGAACTCCAAGTTTTCCAAGAGTTCTCATGGCCATTGATACCTGAAAACAGGCCCAGGACCAAATTTTATTATTATTATTAGCCATTCTCCAAGAGCATCAATTTTGGTTTAAAAAAAAGGAAGAAAAAGGGGCATCCGTTATTCTTGTAAATCATATAATGAGAGCTGGAAGTCTAGATAACAGATACGCTGATCAATGAAGTTTCATCTAGAACTGCTTTTTGCCACCAGATGGATACATCTGGGGCAACAAAATCAATCATCACCATTACGAAATTATTAACTGACAGAAAAATCATGCCAATGCCACAAATAAAAGTAAGCTCTGTATCCAGAAAAGGATAAATGCATTACCAATGAGACACCACCAGAACCAAGTTCACACATGGTATTAACATTTACTTCTGCAACCAACAATCCTGTCACGACCTGCATCAAATTCGATGATCCAAGGATTTGACAGAATAAAGAAATTCAGTCATACACAAGATTTACTTTAAAAACCCAACCCCAGACCCAATGAAATTATACAGGTTACTCTACTCTGCTTAAGTGAGAAAAACATACCATATGAAACAATATATAACCATATTGTTTCATGGAGAAGCATTCTGCACCTAAGAACATATTTTGATCATTTGTGGGATTATTGTGATCAATTAAAGGGGAAAAAAAGAGAGGCACTGTTCTGCTAATTTTTACCAAACTATGATCCCTTAGTAATGTGCCCAAACTCTGATTGTTACCATATACATCCAGCAAAGAATGCAAGTGATTGCAGAGGCTAGAAATCCAGCTTCTTGTGTTACAGCAGGGATGGCAAGTATGCCTGCACCTACCTATCCAGTATAACAACAATTGAGGTAAAAATGGTATTGTAACTAAACACATGATATGATTGAATTGCTATACATAGAATAAACTGAGTATGTACACATTGTAGTCAAGCAAAGACAAAAACACCTGATCATTTAACCCATGTGGGGCCCACATTTACTCCACCAAATCAGCTCAAATCACACAGCACCCTCCATATGCACTCCAAGTGGGGTCCACATTTATTGGGTCATCTCCAATTTGGGCCATTGGATAAGGATAGTGTGGGCCCCACTCAGCATGTGATCGTCGCTCAACATACACCGTATGCAGCTACTATTACGCAAATACTGCGCTTTTTCACTTGGACTAGGAGATGATGAGCACATACCGTGGTGCCAGCAACAAGAAAAATCGCACTGCTGAGGCTTCCTGAAGAGAAAACAATCAAAACCCTAATTACACCAAATCGAGATTGGGGCGAAATGCGAGTGGAATTTGAGGAGATTTGAGTTCACCTGGTTCTCTCTTCAAGGTGGCTTGATTTAGGTTTGAGAAGAGCCTCTCGACCTGTTGGGTGGATTGTCTCTGACAGAAGCATTTTAGGGTTTTTGAAGGGGAAGAGCTGCGAAGAGAAGGAAGGAATGAGCGAGAATCGGAAAGCTTGAGTTGGTGCCTGGGGAAGGAAATGTTGAAAGGAGGAGGGGCTTTTTTTAGAGGAATTTGAAGGAGAGGGAGCTGAAGACAAAATGCCATTTTCTCTGTTAAGAGTATTGAATTCTGACTGTCTCTGCTGCTGTTGCAGAGTAGAAATGAAAGCTTGGGATTGTGCGGAAGTCCTTCATATCTCATATGCACCTGATGTGGGCCCTCCATTTTTTTATATTTACTCTATAAACCTTGTCTTTTATTCAAACTGTTATTTAGTCCCTCAGTTTTTCTTTTCTTGGCAGAGGAAAAGTAGATGATAATAATTAAAGCTAATTAAATAACATTTTTCTGCTAAAAGGCTTCTTAGACGCTGTTAGTAAGAAAGAAATTTTTTATGCACTTTTGGAACTGGTGAGAAGTTTACGAGGATTTATATGTATGCATAAACGCATGTGATTTCAATATTTTATATGTAAACGAAGAAAACAAACAACCCTAGGACTCCTCATCTTCCGTCGTGAATTCTATAGATTTGAATTGCTAAGGATTTTAATCACTACTAAATTCTAGACTATAAGCTACCTGCTATAGCAATAAATCGGTATCACATATAAATGACATGTCACAAAGCTTACGTTAATGCTGCTATCATTATATAGAGGGCCTTCGCTTTCTTTGAATTTGATTTAGTAACAACTAGCTAATTATTTTCAAGCATAGACAGACTACTTAGCAAACAAGTGGATGAAGAAAAAAAATTACAATTTGCATGTGATTCACAGGTATATCCTGCTTCTTTGCGGTCCTGCCTCTTTGTGGTCATTAATGTACTTAGGTATGAAAATAATTCACACACCCTCTTGCAAAATGATGCTATACAGTGTCTCTCATGATGTTTTTTTTTCTTCTAAGCCCCCATCAATCATCTTTATTTTTTATTTCCATGGTCCCAATATTTATAATTTAAACTATTTAACTTATTTATTGAATTAATAAATCTAAAGACTTTAAAGGTGATTATTCAAAATCTTCATTGGTTTTGAGTAATTTGTAAAAAGTTCTCAATATAGAATATGATTTTTTGTAATTTTATGGGCTCTCATTTTATTATCCGAGCCGTACAATATTCTCATATTAATGGTAAGCATCCAAAAGTTTAATTTCATATTTTAAATTTTTATGAATTTTGATAAATTTATAAAAAATGTCCAAAACATCTAAATAGATCTAAAACCATCGAATGTACTTATTTTCCTCATATGAAAATAGTTATTTTGACGAACTTGGTAATATATTTCACATTGTAACATCTTATGTGGAATATTACACTTACATATGAAACATTGGCATGTGTGAAGTTAATTTCTCCAATCCCAAGCGTAAAAGGGCAGACTGCCCATGTAATGTAGCAACCAACTACAAAATTTACCCTCTATCAATGACTACAAAGTTTCGATTAGCACCAACCAATTAATTAACAAATCCATAATCAACCATTAGTTAAAAAAATACAAACAAAGAAAGAAGGAAAGGACAAGTCTTCCCCGCAGCGGGTATAACGGATTTGAGCCAGTCAACCGGAAATCGTGGACCACAAATTTAAAGCAGAGCAAGTGAAAAAGGCTTTTTGGTTGACCGACGAAAAAGGCTCCTCTTCCTCTCCTTCGCAAGTGCAGGCAGATGGGAAGGGAGAAGAAGAAGAAGACGAGTTATATGTAAGAGGCTTTGGGCCCCACTGACGGGGTTCCCAAGAGGCAGTCGTAGGAAATTTGGTGGTCACGTGACAGGGTTCTCTCTCTCTCACTCTCGCTTCCTTTGCTGCTGGCTTCCCTGAATGCTTTCACCAGAGTGTTCAGGGTTTCGGCTTCATATGGTAGGCAACTGTAAGTACACAAACATTGCCATCTCTCTCTCTCTCTCTCTCTCTCTGCAACTTATCACGTGGGGCCCACATTTGATGATGATTTGATCAGAACCATCATCTACTAGGTTGGTGCCATGCCATCATGGATGGATGGGCCAATTTCAAGAATTAGCCTCAGCCCTCTATTTCAATCTAGATGATCCTTTATCATCCGACCACTGAAAAAGGGACCCATGTAGACGTATGAAGGCAAAACAAAGATGATCGATGAGTATGATCATCTGGTTACCACTCTAGATAGGTACCCAGCCCGATAATCATGTATGTGGATCAACTCGGTGTTGTGGCTTGTGAATGGAAAAGGAGAGTTATTTTCAAGAAAGGATATGGGTTCTGCTTTTTTTTTCCTCTCTAGATGTGTCGTACAAGGCGTGTGCAAGTGTGCAACCATGCATGCATGGTTTCGAAAATGAATGTACAAGTGTTTACGTGTTTATATAAAAATGAAACTTGGAGATGATTCACTAAAAATGAAAAAAAAAAAAAAAAGGTGGGAGATGGGTATTACACTAGTATATAGTATAAATGATCTCTCTCTCTCTCTCTCTCTCTCTCTCTCTCTCTCTCTCTCTCTCTCTCTCTCTCTCTCTCTCTCTCTAAATCACATTCAGCTGTTTTGCAGTAAGTAGTGAAGATTTTGAAGCGGAGGTGCGAGGGATTATCTGTATGGTGTGTATTATTTCCTCTCTCTCTCTCTCTCTCTCTGAGCATGCATGTCTGATTTCGTTCTTCCCTTTGTTTTTAAACATTTTTTGTTAGGACATAGTGAAGATCTTGAAAGGAAGGTACGAGGGATTGCAGGCTGGTTGATGCCTTTTCAATTTGCAATTACTCATCTACATTTTGGGTTATAGGACCTTATTCCATCCCTCCAAAATTTAGAATGGGGCATGCCGCCCTAAAAACTCCTTCCCGCACCGGAAAATGATGATTAATAGAAGAACGACCCTAATGTCCATTTTGGATCTATAAAATGATGGGAGATTTTCAGCTAAGGCCTTTAAAGTTTTTATCTTATATAAAAAAAGGATAAAAGTTTCAAGACTTTCTAAATTAGTCCATAAAAATTTCAGAAAATTTTCAATTAAAGACATTCGTCCATTTAAAGCTATTATCCAATTAATAACTTTTTTCCTCGATTTTTTAAAATACCAAATTACCCTATATTGAAATAAAGCCCTCGTTCGTTTCCTTTATATTCTTCTCATTTCTTTCGCTGACGTCCTCACAATGATTAAGGATAAGCAGGATCTCTATAGCGATTGGTTACATATGTAGCGGCTACACATGGGGACACAGAGATAAATAAATTTGATTGTTGAATTAATTTCTTTATTGTCAAATTTCTCTAATTTTTCTATTGCAATGAGATGCACGTTAGAACAGCTTTGATGCGTCTTGAAATCTAGTAACTTTGCTAAAGAGGCAAATTGAATCTCACCGAGTTGAAACTCCAACTCGTTGTCCTTATAGCTCAGATTAGATAATGCTTAGTTACCAAGTTAACTCGCTAAGTCTACACAAGAGTAAGGAGTGGGGGGCTCGCATGTAAGCTGATAACATTGAATATGCATGTGGGGGCCTCACCCTTACTCTCACAGTACGATGAGAGTTACTTTTAAAGGAGCATCTCCATCTCCATATATATATATATATGTATATGTAAAAGAAAATAAATAACCTATTATTCCGCCCTCTCTTCACTATGGGTGGGCCATATAATGGACCAGATTAACTCAATTCCCAATAAGTGGCTAGCTAGCAAGCATACAGATGGATGGTTCAGACTTCAAAAGAAAATTAACCATGACAGGATGAGTTTCCATAAACTTGGTGAAATCCCCACATCTAGCGTGGCTGAGATTATCTCATTGCTAGAAGTTTTTGGGTCATGACCAATCCATCATAGGGTGGGTACTGTACACATCCTTCTTTTTTATAATGATATTTTTTTCTTGTCTCTCTCGTCTTTTTTTTTTTGGAATGTATATTAGTATATATACATCTTTTACTACCTGGTCAAAAGAAAACTTTAGCTCCATAGAAGTGGGAGAGTCAACGGAGCACTTGATTTGGATTGACTTTTTTGTATATATGTCTTTTGAGCTTTCATGCAGATTGTGATGGCTAATTCCCCAGGCTTCCTCTGATAGAAACATGCATGCCAACAAAACCAACTTGCATGACAATGGCTGTAGTGATCGATCACCACCATGGATTCAAGCCGTTCACTCGAACCAAGCGATGCAAGCTCCGATCCTTCACCCACCTCGACTTCGCCCGGCTCGAGCTCGATTGGACCAATGCCACACCCACCACCTGCTTCTTCAACACCCCCTCTCAAACAACCACCTCCTTCCACCGCAGCTTCTCCACCCCTTGCCTCTCCAACGCCGCCAGGCCACCCATGCAAACCCCCAGAATTGAAATACTAGCAGGCCACAGAGCCCCCGGTGTCCGCGCCCTTGTAGTTGAAGCCAGCATCGCCATGGCCTCCGGGATCGATCCGGTTCCAGCCTCTAGTGGCCTTGGAGGTGCCTACTACTTGCTCAACCCCCGTGGAGAGAGCATTGCCGTCGTTAAGCCCATGACAGAAGACCCAACATCATCACTAAACAATCCCACCATCGGCAATGTGGGCAGGTCGGTTCGTGCTGGTGAGACCGGGGTGCGCGAGGTGGCTGCATACCTCCTAGACCACAATAGCTTTGTTGGGGTGCTACCAACTGCCCTCATTAGACTCTCCCACTTCAATGGTTCGTCCAAAACGGCATCAATCCAACGGTTCATACCTCATGATTTTGACGCAGGGGAGCTTGGTCCATCCGGGTTCTCTGTGGCTTCTGTTCATCGGATAGGAATTCTAGATGTGAGGCTCCTCAATATCGATCGGCATGCAGGGAACATACTAGTGAAGAAGATGAACCCATGTAGTTATGTTGGTGCAGCCGAATTGGTGCCTATAGACCATGGGCTTTGCCTACCGGAATCAATCAATGACCCTTACTTTGAATGGCTACATTGGCCACAGGCCTCAGTGCCTTTCTCAGAATCAGAGACTGAATACATTAACAAGCTTGATCCTTTCAAAGACGCGGAGCTCCTTAGAACTGAGCTGCCTCTGTTGAGAGAGTCCTCTATTCGAATTCTACTCCTCTGCACTATCTTCTTGAAGAGGGCGGCGAGTGCGGGTCTTTGCCTAGCTGACATTGGAGACATGATGACGAGGGAGTTTCGAGGAACAGAGGAAGAGCCGAGTGTGTTAGAGAACTTATGCATCCAGGCCAATGATAGTTTTGATGGGCTACTAGATTTTGATACAGAAGGAGAAGATAAAGAAGAAGAAGCTAATGAAGGATTTCAATTTGATATGGAGTGCAATGAACGAGACCATGTTGTTGATGTTATAGATCTTCCACAACTTCTACAGGGTCGTCCTAAAGTGCCATTAAAAATCCCATCTGCAAGATCCATGGCTGAGTGCCCACATGCAGTCTTGTCTCCTTTACATGAGGGAGAAAATGATGATGATGATGATGATGAAGGGAGCGGTGAAGAAGAAGATGGTGGTGGAGAAGAGAAAGATGGTGGTGGTGGGAAAGGGGCAGAACTCAAGGTGCGTTATCTTCCAAAGAGTGTAAGCTTCTCTGTTATGGAACATAACCATGAGTGTAATGACATCTCATTCAAAGACATGGGTGAGGAAGAATGGGGGCTCTTCTTAGAGAGATTTGAGGAGCTATTGCCCGAGGTGTTTGAGTCAAGGAAGAACATGCGATTGAAGCAGAGGATGGGAACTTCATGCAAGTTTTGAGAGCTTGGAGACTAAGCTGATGAGAGCATCTCTTTAGAAGCTTTCCTTTTTTGTGTGTAGAGCATGTTTTGCTGTACATTGAACAAAAAACAAAAACAAATTCTAGTCAGTGTAAGGCTGGTAGAACAGTAGAGAAGGCATGAATGCAATTGTGTGCCTTTTACTTCTTCCTCCCTTTTGTACACTTATTATAATACACATTTTCGTATGTGTTAGCTGCGAGAGACATTCTTATGAAAGTTCTGGATTTTGTATCAATATAAAAGTGCATTGCTCCATTGCATGTCATTGGAACTCTTTCTATCAACTACTTCTCAGAAACCGTTTCATCATCCCCTTGGTTTTCTAATGGTGGAGAATGCTGAAAGTATGAAGTAGAAGAGCACTCTATCATATTGATTTTTATCTAAATATATACTGTATGATGCGCATGTCAGTGATAGACAATCATATCTGGCAGATATACGTTCGAGATAAGAGAGACGCTCTTGCGTGTTTAATATATAGTATATTGCAAGAGCAAATAATACTTCATACTGCAACTCCCTTTGGAGCAGTGGTAAGGCACGACTTCCGTGACTACCAAGGTTACTTCTAACCATGGTAATGAAAACAAAAACTTGCCAGTGAGACTAGCAGCAAGACACGGTTGAGGGTGTAAAATATAGGAAAGGGTCAACATAATTTGATGGGACTTATTCTTTCCGTGACACATCCATAAAAGGAGACCCTTCCACTTCCCCACCTCATTGATACGCATGCATCTGGGTGCGCCATGAACGGTGAGTGCCAACCCTCTGATCTAGGTGGACCACAAGCGCTGGACCCCCTTGTGTTTTTCTCCATGTACAATGTGTCGGGTATATTTGAGGAGTGGAGATTATCGTCTTCTTGATAATTAGCAGAAAGAGGGAAGATGGGTTTCATGACTAGGCATCTCTTTTTCATGTAAGCTCATGGAAATGTACATTGGGGCCCTGGTATAATAGATTTCAACCAAGGATTAATAAGAAGAAGGGTGAAGGATAAAAAGGTTGAGATTCTTGATCAGACCCCAACTTTCGTTTTAGCAGCGTGATGATTCACAGGGCCTTACTTTTCCATGCTGGTAGTCCAATTAGAATCTACGCGTGCTCGTCGGTGCGTTAGACGACTTCCTTGTATATAAACAGCCAACCTCCATCGTTAAAATAAAGATGGAAAAACTGTCCATTTAAGTCAGAATTTCTTTGAGAACAGAAATTTTGAATTTGAAAATTTCTGCCACGAGCCTTTGATCGGCAATTTCTGCCACGAGCTTTTGATCGGCTTGCTCATACAGTTTTGACCTTTCCACATCATTGAATTGAATCTCGAGAGGCCTACAGTTAAAATACTTCTAAACTCCAGGCTATTTAGATCAGGGGTTAGGATATTCTTTGATCGGATAATTTTTTGCTTGACCCTCATTTAACCGTATCACGCTACCAAAAGACAGACCCTATGACCAAGTTCATCTTTCCAGGTACATTAGAGTAGGCATTTTCAGGATGGCCTCTTGATGATAGAGAACCACTACAGAATAAAGATCACCCATTTAGCGGAACTAATGGTTCATAGGCCACAGTAAAGATCGCATTTGATGACAGTGACAAGATCATATTAATCGAAAAGGCTTGAATCGACAACTTGGTGCAGACCTTGTGACAAGTGGATGAATGGGATGGAACCAGATCCACGAGTGCAAGGCCTACCCTTCAGTTGCGTGTATCAATGATCAATCGATGCCCAGCTCCACCGCTATCAAAGGCTATCGAAGGATGAAAGACAAAGGGAGCAAAACAAAAGAAAACTATATTAGAAGCAGGCAATATCATAAAAGCACCAAACGTCAACAGCAAATCCAATCATCTTGTCCCCCCTTTTTTTTTCAACTTCCCTTCCCAACACTACTGAGATGGGGATGTTACAAACTGCCTAGGCAGGGTGAAGATATCCCTCAGCGCAAACGGGGAAGTCCATTCATGCGAGCCTGAAGATGACACATCCGGCACTGTACCCTTGGCAGCTGCTGTGGACACCGAACACCCATCGTACATCCGACTGGTCTTCACGCACGATGCGAGTCCCATCCACAAATCACTCTGCCTCGAGGATGTCGCTTCCAAACTCCAGTCTATGTTGTTGTAGTCACACTGAGGCATCAAACCCCCTGTACTCCAATCAACCGATGAAGATGAACCAGATGTCCCTGTTGAGCTCCAGCCTGTGAAGAGCCCCAACGATGATGGCACAGAAAGAGACCCTGATGAGTTTGTTCCTGATTGGCTCCATGAGGTTCCCCACCCCGCTGGGCCTGGTTCCACTGAACTTGAAGTAAAAGGATGGTGATACTGCTGCTGCTGAAGAATCTGCTGCGTATTGACATTGCTAGAGGTCAAGTTCGCAATCGGGATATGACCTGTACCCCCGTTTGCTTTCATGACCTCAACACTGGCAACGCTGCCAGGATACCATCCAGCCGTTGTAGGAGTGGCAATGGGGCCAGTGGCAGGGCTCTGCTTCATGCTTGCTGTTTGTGGACGCTGCATCATGATCACCGGCTCTCTTACTGATCCTGCCGGCAAGCTCTTGCCTTCGCTTCCCAAAACCACATACCGAGTTTCTCCCTTTGCTGGTGGTGGTGTGACCTGCAACGGCGATGCTAGGGAATAAGAAACAGGGGGGCTGGAACTCATATTTGGCCACCTCTTATCCACAGGCATTGACACTCCTTGTGTTTTAGCCCATTCTGACTTGGGCTGCCGACTCCTCAAAGGCTGCAAGTTT
This sequence comes from Persea americana, assembly GCA_029852735.1. Lineage (NCBI taxonomy): Eukaryota > Viridiplantae > Streptophyta > Magnoliopsida > Laurales > Lauraceae > Persea > Persea americana. Next base: position 94,079,069 of record CM056810.1, read on the forward strand.
CTGGTTCCAGATTCAGCCGGCACCACTGCAGGCGCCACTTTTGTGTAGTTAAAATCCCTTTCGTCTTTTCTTGGTTGGATTGTCACCGAAGCAACAGATTTCACTAACGTTCTCATAGGGGTCTGTGCATCATTGACTGCCTGCTTACCACCGTCGATGGCTGGTGGATCACCGGTTCCTTCCATCTTCAACAGAGCTGAAGCAGGTTCTTGCTTTTGCAATCTTAAGATCTCTGCAGCCTTGTCCAAATCACCCTCACACGACACTACAAACCTTTCAACCTCCTGCTTTGTGCACCTGTACTTTGTCTCTATTTCTTTGATTTGGGCAAGCTCTTCTGTGATATCAATTTTCAGATTACCACCGGTGTGGATGCTTGGATCCTTCTGCTGTGCCCCTTCTTCGCCTGCTTCAAAGAGCCATGCAACTGACTCCTCAACCCGGCCTTCATTTAAGATGAGCGCCATTGTTGCCCGTTCAGAAGAGAAGCCCATTGCCACAAGCTGTTGAGCAAGTGCTTCTAGTTTTCGGGACATAAGGTACCCACTACATCGTTCGTGCAGCTCTTGGGCACGTTTCTCTCTTTGACGCTGGTGTTTCCTCTCATTCTTCTGCCGAATCTTATCACGCTTGTCATTGTCAGAACCAGGTATTGCTTCTGGCCGGGGAGTAACACTGGCAGCCTTCTCTTTTTGGTCTTCTGATTCACCCGAGCAGCTGTCATTGTTGGAAACTGAGTCATACTCCGCTCCTGTACCCAGTGAGGAGCCCGAATGCACATCTGTTTCATCTATGTTTCGGAACCGACCATTAAGGGGTGGAGAAGAGGCCATTGGTGCGGTTTCAAGTGTGTGGAATGTGCCTGAGACAGGATTGTATGCATTCGCCGGAGTGCCATTCCCCGAATTAGGAGGTGCGGCTGCCAGCTTTGTAGAAGCTTTCTGTTCCTTTGCTGCCCTAGCAGAAGACTTAGCCTTGGATTTTGATGGAGACATTTCCCTGAACCTTTCCTGCTGTAAAATGTCAAGAGTGATTTAGTTTTTGAGAAAATGTTTATAATATATATATAATGGGTGCAATAATTCTGAACAAATAAGGAAAAGAAAGCACTTCAAAGAAAAATAAAAAAATGAAAAAGGCTAATTAGTCAACCATATTGAATGGAGTTTAATTAACTATGAAGATTAAGAAATTGTTGGAACCTCCTCACCATAGTTAGAAGTGACCAGACTTCAAGAGGATCTCCTCCATTCAATTTTCAAGAGGTTTAGGATTACAAAAAAAAAAACCATTGCTAGGAAAAAAAGAGCCAGTTGTTTTTCTCTAATTAGTTTAAAACAAATAGTTTTGTGTAGACAATTTTGTGATGCTGGGAGTATTGATGAAAATTGTAGTTATTTAAATTTTAAGGCAATAATGGTTTACATTTGACAAAAATGGTTTGTAATCTACTATATATCCATAGATGTTAATTAACAATTACCAAACCTGATAAAAGAGCTGAAAAACGATGTTATCATTTAAGGTCCCATAGTTGAGATGCCACAAACAATAGAATGGTGAAGGTGACCTTCCTATATAATTACTTACACAGCAAGTTGATTCCATTTATGGACACCAACTACTGCTAGTTGTCATCACAGAGATAGGAGCACAGAGATTATTGCCAAAGTTACCAAACATTAACTGCACATTGGAGAAAACCACAATTTCTGTTCTGGCCCTCGACCCTTGTGGAAAACCCATAATCAGACTTGGTTCTGGTATCATTGGCGGAGAGTCCAAAGCATCAATATCCACTACTGGTGAAAGATGGATTATTCCTTCTAATTACTCAATATTAATAGCCTCTCCGACACCTAGGACCCATAATTGAGCTGCCATCAGCACTAACATTATAAGATTCACTGGACGGGGTGATCTTCCTCAATGAAGAGTACTTGATACCCGTCAACAGATACCATCAACTGCTCATTGAGATCACAGAGATAGGCATACCTTTCAACCTATGATGCCCAAATTCGGCATGGATACGGCTAGGATACGGCATAGACATGGCAAGGACACGGATTTTACACATAAAAAGTGAAGCATCAGATACGATACGACACGATACGTTGCCCATTTCGAAATATCCATGCATCATAGCTTTCAACCATTAAGATGCAAAGTGATTGTTGCCAAACTTAGAAACCATAATATTTGGCAATATAGATGTTTCTACAAATTTCTGTTCCAGTCCGCGACCCTTGTGACAACTCCATAATTAAACTAGGTGTGGCATCAATGGTGAAGAGTCCATTGTCAGTCCACCATGGGCAAAAGATGGATCCTTCTTGCTCAAACCTCAAATCAGCTGCAAGAAGCTTGGATCTCAGAAGAATTATATTTGCTGACTACCGAATGCCCAGCCATTACTCAACAAATTGCAAAATGGTAGCAGTTTATGCCCCTTCTGTTTTACATGGCCTTTAGTTTGCACTTTGGACTCAATGTAGATGGGCAAAACGCATTTGGCATAAAACCATACCCAAAACATTGATTTTACAACAGGAAGTCCGCTTTGGGAAACTTAAACAACTGAAAAACATTGCATCTTATTCGTCTTTACAAGCACCAATAAAATTTATTAAACTCGAAAAGGCGAACAAGACATAAGCAAAACAAAATGAAGGGGCTGAAGTAACCCACATCATCAATAAAGGAAAAAAGATTTTAACACTAATGAAACAGTGTTACCAACACACACATATCACATGAAATCAAGCTCTGAATGATACCAATATCATAAAGCGCCCTTCAACAAGATGACCCAAGAAGCAAATCACTACAAACCTTTTCAGTTATTGTTCTCTAAGTGAGCTGCTCCTGAGATTTCGTCTATTCCTACCAAGCCATAGTTCACAGAGACAACATGGAAAATCAAATTTCACAATATTTTATCTTTGAACTTGGAGACAGAAGAACACAATAAACAGGGCACCACCTTCTTCAGGAACACCAAAATGTAGCAAACAGAGGTTAAAAAACAAACCTAAATCAGTCACCCATTATTCTGAAAAACAGAATCGTATTGCAAATCGCCCAAGGGGATGAATCGAATTGTATCACAAATTGTAGGTTTTTTTTTCATTTAACTTTTAAAAAGAAAAAACGAAAAATGAAAAAAGCAATAATCCATCTATTTTCCATACATAGCGACATATACAAAGACAAATAAGATTATGATACAATTATATGAAGAACGTCATTGACAAAGTTAAATATCATAAATTATGTGTAAATAAGTAAATATGTTTAATGTTTAAGATATCAATGTACTAGGAAAAACAAACAAGTTGCATTTTTTTTGTTATTTTTAAGCAAGAGATAAAAATAAAATCAAAACCATTGATCTTACAAGTTAGGATGTCTCCTGAGGTAAAAAAAAAAGTGTTCATGAACAAAACCAAAAACTATGCAAAAAAAATGTAGTAGTAAAGATAGATATGAACAAGTGCAACCCATCCAAGGATTTGGCTTAGGATAAAATGGAAAGGCAAAACAAAATTCATGTCGCAGACCCAACATAGTTGGGACAAGGCTTTGATGAAGATGATGGATTTAAAAAAGTGGACAAATGACAAAACTGCATACATACAATCAAATGCTTGTTTCTTATTTATTTCTAAAACTTTTCCAAAATCGTAAAAAGTCTTGAGAAAAGTGTTCATGAAGAAAACCAAAAACTATTTAAAAAAATGTAGTAGTAAAGATAGATATAAACAAGTGCAACCCATCCAAGGATTTGGCTTAAGAATAAAATGGAATGGCAAAACAGAATTCATGCAGTAGACCCAATATAGTTGGGACAAGGCTTTGATGATAATGATGGATTTAAAAAAGTGGATACATGACAAAACTCCATACATACAATCGAATGCTTGTTTCTTATTTATTTCTAAAACTTTTCCAAAATCGTAAAAAGGCTTAAGAGGCTTCATTAAGAATCATATAGCCTTAAACAATAGAAATGTTTAAAAAAGAAAGAAAAAAAGAGAAAAGTGAAAGATTATTAATATTAACCTCTTGGTTGTGGCTATTCTCACACAACCGAATCGCTTGAATTATAAGATTCAATGAAACAAGTATCGACTTGCAAGATTTACTCCTATATCCTAATATCAACCAGTAAAAGGGATTTGTTACATTTATACGAATCATTTTCATTAGGATTCGATACGTTCGGAATACAAATTATGGGATTCTAGCATACTGCAACCAACCTTCATAGTGCAATATAAGATGGTTGACCACCTGTTCCTCCCTTACACATAGAGCACATATATACTGGTCCAAATTGCTTGCCTACTTGCCTTTGAGATGATTTTTGTGAAGATGTCGTTTAGGGCTATAGACTAGCCAGATTTCCTCACGATCCCAATGACTTTAGAACTATTTATACTGGGTGTGATCAATTCGATCAGATCCTATTACCTGGGCCCGAAAGCTGCCCCGGGAATTTGGCAATCTTACACAGGAAAGGCATTTTTTATTGAAAAAATAGCACAAAAGAAATGTCAGAAAGCGATGATATGCTACATAATAACAGTGCCCGAGAAAACAAAAGGTTAACACTGTGCAACAGTACTACCACCTTTGAAATGTAACTAATACAGTCTACAATTGATATAAAAGCAATGTTCTGGTATGTCTTATTGACATAGTTGTCATTTCTCAATTCCGCTGCATTGGGCAATTTGTTTTAGTGCTGGATTTGGGCATTTCTGTGTTCCACTTCGTAAAGGCAGAAATCATTAAAAATACAAATTCTCAGTTCAGAGTAACCATTTCTAACCATGTATAGCACCCAATTAAAGATCACTTAAAACGGCATAAATATCACACACCAGCCTTGATTTGCAGTCTCTAGGAAAACACGAGATTTCCTCTTTTCTCTAGAAGGATTTTTTTTTTTTTTTTTTGACCTCCCAACAGGTTGGCTTTCATTTTTCCTATAACAACCCCAATGGCATAAAAAAACACCAATCAAAATCGACAAAAAATGGAAAATAGCATCTTAGGGGCTTATACGGAAACTGATTGTTGTACAAATAATAGGTTCCCATCAAAGCAGGCTGAAAAAAGAAATATTGTTCCTGCAATTTACCATGATAGAAAGGAAATCGTCCAACCAAAACAACTGTTTTTTTCAGTGTTTATGGAAAGCATGTAACCAAAAGAATTGATGTCATGGAAATAGAAATATTCACCTAATACATAATATGATTTATACCTGCATTATTCCCAATCAACATTAAGGCTAGCATAATATAACTTTTTTTCATCTATGCTAGCATATCATACGACAAAGGGCTTAAACCATGAACAACAACACAGACCCATTGTTTGTCTAACATTGAGCAATCCAATCTATCAAACCTGCAAACATCATTTCTTAACAACCAAACACATAAATCTACAACTTTCAAACATTCCCTGATCCAAAAAAAAAAAAAACACATTCGAATCGCCATAACAGTCGAGAACGACCTTCAAAATCGAGCTTTTATTTCCTGTATACCTTCCCCAGCCAGAAAAAAAAACAAGGAATCCATCAAAACCCTAACCAAATCACCAAAAACTTGACCAGATCTCTCAAAGCGATCCACAAAAAGGAGAAAACCGAGGAAAATAGCACAAAATCGAGCAATTAAACCGCAAAAGCTAACACCTTTCAGATTCCAAACAAAACGATGAGAAACCTAACACGGACCTGAAAAAAACAGACATTTTCAACGGATCCAACACAGAGTCACCAAACCGAGATCCTGACGATGATTAAAAACGAAATCCTTCCCGATTTCATCGAGATTTCACCATCCGAAGCGGAGAAAAAACAGATCAATCGATTGGAATCGATGAAATCGAGATCCTGGAAAAACAAATACCTGATTAGAAAATCTGCGATCTGCGATTGGTGTATTCTTCGGAGATCGAAATCGAAGGAATTCTAGGGTTTTGGAAGATGGAAGAAAGTGGGAAATGAAGGCGTCGAGCCTCGATCTCTCGTTCCTCGGCCGCTCTTGTCGATGTCTCTCTATGCGCAAAAGCTGAGATTGAGACGGATTTAAATGGGGCTTGAGATCCGTAATCTGTGTCTATAAATGGTCGGGTTTCGTGCGGGCGAGTTACCAAACGAACCTCTTTCCGAAAACGAGTGGAACGTGAGTGCGCGACACAGAGGAATGCAAAGGCCATGTAAAGCTCGTCACGTGCGAAGCATCATAGCCGTTCGTGGATTTGCCATCCGCCCATCTGGGAGAAGTGGAGATAGAGGAAAATAATCTACCGCTGACATTTATCGTCGTCGTTGTTGTTCCAAAACCTATGCGTTTTCTGCAGATCTTACGCACGTGTATGACTCCTGGTTGTAGTTATCGTTTTTATGATTTGGATGAGTCCTAGATGCATATTCCCATGGTGTGTTTGGGCGGGGAGGATTCGGTTACAGTGAAATTCCATTTTTAGTAGAGAGAGGAATCCATTATTTCCATTGGAAATCAAAATCCTCTCTATTTAGATAGGTGTAAAAAATATATATATGTTGCACCAAATGACCGAGAATGAACTGCACATAAAATCAAAATAATTTTTCTCTCCATTAGAACGAAAGAATTCTCTTATAGAAGGGACAATTTTTATGATTTTTCATACAATCTATTTTTTAACTCTTTTGGTATGTACATTTTCCTCTAAAGAAGGAAAAAATGAACTCTTTTTTTTTTTTTCAAAAGAGAGGATATTGACTTTCTATTCTAGCTATAGAAATGCAAAATTCATCTTTCTCGCGGAGATAGGAATCCGCATAGAGCGGAATCTCCTTGCTATATATACACAACTCAATGTTGGTGTAGTTGGTTTTCTACTTAAAAAGTGAGGGTTGTGAAAATGGTTTTCTACGTTTTAATAAAACTTATGTTTGATGCAACTGCTTTTTTCTAATGAAAAGGAGCAAAAATCAGCTAGTTTTATCGTGAATCCTCGAAAAATTGATTCATATGGAGAGAAGTAGTAAAAAGATTTCCAAGAATAGGAAAATTTCTACGAAGCCAATTTTCTGCACCATGTACGCAAATGTAAAATGTCACCTTTGACAAAAAGGAGAGGAATCCGCAACCCCTAAATAGAGCTTTCCTCGCTAGAAATTTGCATAATTGAATATCTATTGGCATTTGGTAATTGAAGAAATCACCAGTTAAGGATTTTGAGCCCTTCCTCTTTTAGCTGAGGAACTCCACATCCTATAGGGTCAGACCTAAGAATCTTAAAAAATGGAAAACCTCATATGTGGCCAAAATACTTGGGGATTTACAATTGTCAATCATGGATTTTTCGACGACTCTATGAAAACACAAAAATCTTTTTCCTAATGATTTGGTTGTCAAACATGACATAAAAAATCTTACCTTTTACATGATTATATGTCATTGTCCAACTTCCATGCCAACAAAACATCTAACATCGAGGCTAAATGTAGCATTTATGCATGTATTTGATCATTGAAGGGAAATACATGCATTATTTTGGAGACAATTTTTTGTTTCCTACAGTGGTGTATAGCGATAGTCTAACTCCATATAGCCAATTTGGGCTTTGCCTTTGATCATTGCAACTCCTTTTATACTCTTGCTCCTATGATTCTGCATAATTCCTAATTTTACACTCATCAAACCGTTACTCATTGTTTGGTTAAATCTAAAAACAAAATATCACTAAATAGAGAAATGTTCATGTGCATCCATCCCTCACCCTAATCCAAAAAACTGATATAATTGAAAATATCCACGTGCAAAAGAAGAAAATTTATGTATGATCATATGCAAAAAATGAATGTTCATATGCAAAGAGAAAAAATCACGTAAGTGTCCCTTACTCTATGGCGAGGGATGAATGCACATGAACATTCATCCGGTAAATATATATATTTTTATCTTTTGCAAAGCAAGCACTCAGGCACTCTCCTCCAAGTCCCATACCATGAGTGCTATGGTTAATGATTAATCCTTGGCTATTACCATGGAAGGGAGATCCCTCGCCAACCCGGATATCAGTGGATTAGCCCTTAAAAGACAATTATAATATATGAAAGCAACTAATTCTAATCGAGAAATCGGCCAAATTGATTTTGACCCATTTAAATCCTCCAAACAATGCATATTATCAATCCCCTCATTTCCTCTCAACCGTTTCTACAAGAACCATAACTCCCATTTCCCTTCTTCATTTCACCCTTTAATGCAATATTTATGGAAAATATATTATAACAATAGTATCATTGACACGACAATGATAACATAACCAACACATTTTTAGTAGGTAGGACGTACGGTCATATATATATATATATACATAATTTAAAATATATTCTATTTTTGACAATATTAATTAAAGACTCAATATTCGCAAGAAAAAAATGTAGCATAGAATCTGCTCTAATAGTTTTCGTAATATCATCTCCATAACATCCAAAATATAAGATTATCATTAAGATTATCTTAATTTAATATTATATTTGATAATGATATTTGCAACAATGACCGTTAGGCGTAGGGTGGCTAATGTCCAACGCTTAATAGCTCCCCTTTTCATTTATTTTTCTTATTGGACAAAAGGATCATGTCATTAAAATTAAAGGATAACAAACCGAAAAGCCCCTCCACCCTTCCCCATACAAAAAGAGATCATATAAGGATGAAGTTAAAACAACTATTCTTGGATGCCATTTTGATGGGTGAAGTAAAACTAAAGCCTGATCTCACCCCGAGCTCGTCTTGGGTCAAAGTCCAGGAACTCCTACATACCCTGAACCCAACCATTTCACTACCAAACTCTCCTCTAATTGAAAATGATCATATTTTAATTTTTTTTTATAAATTCTCCCATCTCAATAAATTTTATACAAAAATATCATATTTCAAGTTTCGTATAAAATCTTTCATTTTTGTAATAATTATTTATTTAGAAATTTAATTGTCTTACTTTTAAGAGATTATATTATTCCGTGTTTCGTGATTGAAAGACACACGACGTAGCATTCTTCCTATATGTGATTATAATTTTAAACGCATAAGTTTTTTATTTTTGAAAAATGTTTCTATTTTAGATTTTATATAATTTAAATATATTAGATCAAAATTATTTTTATTTATATTATAAATTAGTTTTTTTTCTTATGAATTCTATTACCCATGCTAAGCACAAGAGCGTTCCCATCCATCCCACCAGCAATGATAGATATAGGGTCGGTCTGCTCACAAGTGAAAATCTTCCATGTTATAATTTACGTGGTCGTTTTATTATTGTTGTCCAGCACTAATGATACAATTTACGCAATCTCCAACTGTTAGGTTAGGAATTCTTGCAAATGGTACACAGCCAGCAAAGTACAGCTGGCATTTACTATTAGATTGAGGCAATAACATGAATAGGTGCTTCTTAAATAGCTAGTGCAGGAAGAGGTCTTGAATCCATTTGGATTCGGCAAAGCATCATGAAAGGAAACAAAGATTTATCTCGCTGTTACAGGGGTGTTCATGGACCAGGCTGGACTCGGGCCAAATTTGGGACGTCTGTTTTTTTTTTTACTAGGGCTAGGATCGGGATACTTATTTCAGCCTGTTTTATAGATGGGCTGGGCTTGGACTCAGTTGTAGAGAGCCCAAAGCTCGGCCCGGCTCGGTTGGAAAAATCTAAATAGGTAAAATGCAGAGAGGGGGTTTTAAACAGTGGCCATACACTTAACACTGTGTAATTTTGCTCTCTTTTAATTATATAGGGCTTACACATTCTCAAGCTGGCTGCGCTTGGGCCAACTCCTTAGAGCCCATATTTGGGCTTGGGCCGGGCCAGGATATTCCTTAGCCCGGCCCATGAACACCCCTATTCGTGTATCCAAATAGGGAAGATTTTCACCTACAAGCAGTCTAGCTTGTGGGTCCACACTTGGATGCATTTCTATCACCCCGGTACAATAGACGCAAAGGTATGTTTATGGAAGAGAGTAATGCAAAAAACCGGACCGGTTAGATCACCTTGACCCTTGATATAACAGACTTAGGGTCTGTTTGTTTGCCATGGAATCGAATAAAAAAAACTATAATTATCTGCAGCTTGTAATCTCCTCAAACACGTTTTTCGTTAGATTTTATTTCACTCTATGTTTATTCAATTCTATAGCAAACAAATAGATCTTTAAAAGGTGAATGGTCTTTTAATAAGAGACTTAATTATTTATTTGGTGAGAATCGATCCATCCGTGACTAAAGGTTCAATCCTGCCAAATCATAACCGTTAATAGTGTGAAAAGAGTTTCCCTAATCGAAAATAGGCCCAAGTGAGCCCCATAGAGTTGGACCGAAAATGCAGTCCGCTCATAGGAGAAAATTCTCCATCCAAATAGATTGGATCAGTTCTAAGTAAATAAATAAATATATAATGGAACAAGGAAAATATAATCAATAGATTTCTTTTGAATATAAGTCTGACCTATGGTCGGGTCATTATTTACTGATTGAACATTGTATCAAGTGGGCCCCTCAAGAAAGTTCTAAAATATAAAGCAAGAAACTTACATTTCATAATATTTAGAAAATGGAGGTTGAATTGGATTGAGCGTACCACAAGATTAATAATACAAAAAAAAAACAATAATTTAATTTTGAAATCTAATTGATGATGGACATATTGGATTCCCATAACATATGGACATGGGTAAACATCCAAGTTCGCAACATAGAATTTTAATGGCAGGCTTTAATTTATTAGCCTCCAAAATCAACAAGTTCTTTTGGAGCTAATGTATTTAGCATGTTCCAGGGAATGTTCCTGTAACAAATATAAGTTAATGATACAGTGCTTGGAAACGTCTGTCTTCAATCATTTGAAAAAGCCTTTGAGGTCTCAGTGAATTATTGAGTGGTTTACTGTTGTTAACAGAAGTAAGACCCTTTACCTCGCACTGTTGCTAAATCAAAGGCTTAAAATAAGTTAAATTTCAGACTCTTGTTGCTAAACCAAAGGCATACATAATGTTCTTGATATGGAAATCTGTCTCTCTCTTTTTCAAACACACAAATCAGTCACTTGTGAAAGAGATTTTTTTCCCCTACATTGGGGATTTGAGTCCCACAAGCTTTCACACATGCATCTGTATAAGTGGATGTATTATCTTTTGATGTGTTTTACTTATCATCAAACTACCAATTACCATTACTTGGATTGAGATGAAATTTGGTTTCTTACACAGACAAGATTAACCATTTTTAACTTTGACACATCTGATTTTTAATTTTGACATTATGTGGACCTTGCACAAATTTGGCTGACTTCAAAGCTCCTTATCAGGGTAATTACGACCTGGATTTGGTGCGGATCATGCTAAACTGGAATCCACAAGAACAAAAATCTAAAATAAGTAACATATAAAGATTTAAACATGACCTCTCACTTCTTAGAGTTGCTATAGGGAGATGAAAATCCAATTCATGTTAGGACTTCTACACGGCAACATGCATCATATTATTTACATATTTTCTTTTATGTATCAATGTATGTCCTAAAATGTAAAAACTTTAATAATTAAAAACAATAATACAAAGGTGACCAAGAGCTATGACTTCATTTTATTCTGAAGGTTTTTCTTTTTTACTTTTATTCTAGAGGATTTTAAGGAAAAAAAATCTCTTAAATGACTCATGCGTGAAAAAAGACCCCATAGTTTGATGCATACAAAAACGGTCATCCCATCGGATTTTTTATTTTTTTTACTTGTTCGGTAGAGCGACAATATTGTCCCCCAAATACTTGCTGCTCACCAGTATCTTTCCACCCCTATCTCATCACCATCCGATTAATTAATATGAGGTCTCAACCCATCTAATTGGAGTTGGCTTTAGAATTTATCAAAATTTTATATTCTATTTTTACTATATTTATATTTCAATATTTATTATTTTTACTCTCTTTTATGTAGTTTAATTGTATTTCATAATAAATCATTTAAATGATGGGCCCAATAGGAATTAAAATTAAAGTTTTACGTTACAAATATATGCCATTAGTCTTTATTTTTATGCATATTTCAGTGACAATAGACTTCTATTATTTATTTATTTATTCTTGAAACCTATCATTATTGGAAGTTGCAAATACATTTTACCTTTCTATTATGTGGTACCCATTCTTAAATATGTAACTCATACCTTTTTAATTTTAATAACTTTCACTCTAAATCTATATCAACCTTTCATTTTATATAAGATTTAAGCTGAACTTTGTTGGAATTTTTACTAAAAAAATTTACAGAGTCCCACTAAAAGCTAAATAATACAAGGATTTGAGGTTTCATCAAAAAGAAATAACTTAATTTTAGGAAAGTGTTATGATATCATGACCTATGTTCTCAATCTAACTTTTAGCCACACCCTCCATTTTACCCTTTATACTGAAAAAAAAAACCCTAACCCTTCAGTGATCTTCTTACAGTTCTACTCAAACATAGGTGACAATTTGAAAATGGGTGAATGATTAAATGTCGTTATTTTTTCTTTTTTTTATGTGCTTTTGTTTCCCAGTCATTGGGTAGGTTATTTGAATAACTCTTAATAATAAGACAAAAATTATTAATCTTTTGAGTAGGGTTAGGCCTGTTTCTTTCTTGCTATGTTTTTTACAAGAATCTGGTGCCTTGAGTGTTCTTCCGGTATGATGTGATGGCTAATGTTTTTATGTTTTTTTTTTTTTTTTTGAGCATACCTGCCCATTCTTAAACCAAAGGTGGTAAAAAAGGCCCAAAAAGTATGACGCGTGTTGCACACGTGCCATTCTCAAGAAAGAAGTTCACGTTAGATTATTCTGTGGTTTCCTCCTACAACTTCTTGTATTCTGGTCTCTCCTTTTCCTCCATTGCATCTCTTGTCAGATTGATTTGAGTTTTCTGATTTCCTTCAAATCATATTCTGTGATTTCCTTCTACAACTTATTGTATTCTGGTCTCTCCTTTTCCTCCATTGCATCTCTTGTCAGATTGATTTTGAGTTCTGTAGTGGTAAGGAATAAGAGGGGATTCATATTCATACAAAAAAAGATGGCCACACCCACACTGGGAGGAGTTTCAGATTCTTCTTCAAATCACAACAGTTTAGAGAAAGAAGATCTTGCTAGATTTGCTGTCCAAGAACACAACAAAAAGGAGGTGCCTTTTCTCTTTAATGAAAACAATGGAAGATAATTTCTTTTCCTTTTCATATTTAAGTTTTGCTTATGTTGAAGAAAAAAGCAAAGTTTTTTTTTAAAAAATATCTATTTTTAGTATATTTTAATTTTTAACTGCTATTGGGTTTTGGTTTTTGGGTTGGGATTTTTCCTTGCTGATATACTCTGTTCTATTCTGAAATTTTGGACTAGTTATGATTTTATTTGTCTTTTTTGGTGGCTTTTATTAGATCTTCTTCCATGTTAGACTAACTACACTACTACATCTCAAATGGGCCATATGAGTGCTTGAGGAAGCAGGGGGGGAATGAATAGATTGGGATGTGGATAAGGGGTGGGCTTAGAATCAGTTCTGCAAATTTATTGTGATTTTATCTGTACTTAAGCATCCTATCTGTGCCCATATCTTCTAATATGCTCTTAAAATTCTTGAAACTTATTAAATATTTTTGCCTTTTTTATTGTAAAAAACACATCCACAAAGTCTCAAGAAGCCTTCAATGAAAATAAGAAAGTAATGTTTTATTCACTTAGCTGGTTTTACCAAATTGACATCTAACACAAACAGTGCCTCCACAATTTTCTAAGGGTGAAAGGCCATAATTTTTAGGTAGTAACATGAACATGAGCAAGACACTGATGCCATAATTCCAGCATTTGATTTCAATGAGCTTTTTTAATGTAGATAGTCCCGCTATAGATTTTATAGGGTCTCCATCCTCTTTTCATGCATTATTGCGTTGCCAAATACCTGCACTTTGTCAATTACCTTGACATTACTCATTTACTTGTTCCAAATATCATATATCTACATGCGAATTTGATTTCACATTAGTACCAAGTTGTTTGTCATACCATGAACATGATACATATTTTCTAAGATGCTATCCCCATTCCCATATCATGGGGTGACCTTCACATTGCCAAAATCCTTCACAGTGCGAATGAAACTATCCGCTATGAGCACTGCACGATTCCCATTATACTTTCCCAACTGCCCGGACTTACTTTGGTCGCCAGTCATATGATGCTAGCTTCTAGAGTCTTTTATATATATATATATATTATAACGGATGGTGTCCCAGCCCTTTCCCTTTGGGCCAGACTAATCCCTATGCCTCCTGGGCCGAGTAAATCCCCTGTGGCCCTCGTGTGGTAGTGCAGTTTTGAACCCTCAACCGTTGGGAGCAAACCGTGGTCCTAGGCCAACTAAGCTACCCCTTGAGGTTAAGCTTATAGAGTCAATTGATCAGTCATTTTCATAGTCAATGGTATTTCTTTTTCCTAGAGGACCTTGCCATCCATGCGTCGATCTGGCTGTCTTCACTCTTGTTTGGCGGGACATCATATACACCAAGACATCTCCCTCTCAAAAGCATTATTTGTAGTGATCTTATTCATCGCCCCATCATAATCAAATGATGCTTACTTATCCCATTATCCATCATTTGCATCTTCCTTGCTCCTAGGAATCAATAATAGCATTTCCATTGTCTATCTTAATTTTAACTCTTAACAATTTCTTTTAATTGTCCTAGTTTGCCACAATTGTAACAATGAAAATTATGTTTCTCATTGTATGATTTCATGGGATTTCTATTGATATCATTTTGAGGAATTGGAGGGACGTGGTCTTCCTTTAATGTTTCTGGTTCCTACAGTTGTTTGTGTTCCTCTCTTTCTATATCTGGCTCTTGTGTTTGTGGGTCTAATTTTGGTGGTGTTGGTTTGTTTTTCTCTTTTCTCTTATTTTTGGCTTTTCAGGATTCCCCTCATGTATTGTTAAGTTTGTTCAATGAAGGTTGACATTGAAAAAAAAAAAAAAAAGATTCATTGTCATTATTGAGCCAATCATCTTTTTTAGTCATTATCTTACTTCTGTTTCTATTTTTGGTTTCGTTTCTTGTTCGTCGTGCAAGCATACCTCACTCTTTTTTTCAAAGATACACCAGTCATCTGTTTACAACATTTCCTAATTTATAAGACATTCTCCAATGCAACGAGAGTCAGTTGTTTCGGTCAACCATGAATTGTAATGCTGAATTCTCTTAAATTAGAATGTATATTGTGGATAAGCAAACTTTGCATCTGCATTTTTACTAATCTCAGACTCTAAGCCTAAATGAGAAATCTCATTGCATAAATTTTTAGCCTTCATAAGATATTGAGAGAGAGAGAGAGATGAGGTACATTGTGACAATGATCCAATTTGATTTTTAAGCAACTATAATCGAGTATCATTTGCCTGTGGGGGAA
This sequence comes from Persea americana, assembly GCA_029852735.1. NCBI lineage: Eukaryota > Viridiplantae > Streptophyta > Magnoliopsida > Laurales > Lauraceae > Persea > Persea americana. Next base: position 94,094,579 of record CM056810.1, read on the forward strand.
GAGCCGACAATGCATGTTACACTTCGCAAGTTTTACCTTCTCTGATATGCTCTATCTACTACTACTCGATTGACAGCTTTAAATGTAAAGTGCTTTTTATGCTCCAGTTTTAATTTCCACAAGCATTTAATTTTGTATCGTCTGGTCAGGCAATGTCATTGTCATTAACGGTTTCTCGCAAGTCTTGGCTTGCAAGTATGACTCCATGCAACAGTTCAGATACACATAATTTGTATCAAGAAGCTCTTTAATTCCAGCCAACAATCCATCATTCTTTGTCATTTTGTCACAAACTTCTTTTCTGTCATAAATTAAGCACTAAAATAAAACTCTGGATTCAGACCATCCCGGTATAAGACCAATTGATAATTTGAATAGAAAAAAATAAAAAAAAAGAAAGTAAAAATGAAGAGAGAAACATTGGAGTGAATCAGTAAAAAAAGAGAAATTTTGGGAGAGAACTCGCCCTTAATTGAGTCACACACTGGGATCCTTTTACATTGAGAGCTATTTATAGATTTTCAATTGAAGAAGATAAGCTCTACAAAATTCAGATAAATTTTCAAAAGCAAATAAATAATCCTTATATTCCTTAAATCTTATCACTTAAACTAAGTTCTTATCAAGATATTTTTATATCGTCACTAGACATTAAATTTGAAAATAAAATACCCCATCTTATCAAAATACCAATTATCTCCATCTTAATTGAAATTAAAAAAAAATTTCTGTCTCAACATTGGTTCTCAACAAGGGGGAGGTTGGTGGGAAGGGATTGGATTTATCACGGGTGAAACCCTGTATGGAAACAGAAAAATGGGTGTCAGGGAGGGCTTCAGTTGGAACTATAGTGGGGCTCCTAACAAATAGATGGTCAAAGAAAAAATGACCATGATTCACATTCAACAGGCACAACCTAGTTGATGGTGTGATCACTTGATTGATGCACTCATGGCTGCAATTTGATACGGTCCCCGTGTGTTTAAGGTTGCTAAATTGATATGACTTCCATGAAAATGTGGTTCCGTGAGTGTTTGATACGACTCCAACATAGTTGAGATAAGGCTTTGATGATGATGATTACTTATCTAATTCAACATCTTGCAGAATGCGATTCTTGAGTTTGCACGATTGGTAAAGGCAGAGGAGCAAGTTGTTGCTGGTACTCTCCACCATCTTACTGTGGAGGCGATCGATACTGGTAAGAAGAAGCTCTATGAAGCAAAGGTCTGGGTCAAACCATGGTTGAACTTCAAGGAACTGCAGGAATTCAAGCATTTGGGTGATAGCTCATGCACCTCTGCCGATCTTGGCACTAAGCAAGGTAATGATTCTAAAACACGTGTGTATGGTTTACCTATGATACCATTGATTAGAGTTTTAGAGCTTATCTGTTTCCAAAGATTGCATGCCTGTAGAATTCTCATGTTTGTACATTTTATATTTATTGGTTTATACATTGCATTCTTTCTGCTGACACTAGAAGATGATACTCATAAAAATATATTAGAATATGATATTTTCAGTTAATCCATCTTACTTGGCAACGAGAAATGATACTCTATTAAAGAGGGGTCACTGAAAAAATAAATGATGATCTTCAACTAAAAGGTACAGGTACAACTGATCACCTAATTTTTTTATTAAGAATGTGCATCTATGACCTTCCGGGGGCAGAGAAAGGTAAAGGGACAAGGGAAGAAGGCGACATGGAACAGAGAGCAATAGATTAATTGTATCAATTACATGAAATACATCTTGGCACAATATTGTTAGTATCATCCATAGTCCACTGGGGTCAAGCATTTCTTATATGTAACTCATTCCATGTTTCAGTGATCCAAATTAGTCACACCAAGTGGACCCAAAAAGGCAGGCAATGGGGAAAAAAGAAAAAGAAAAATGTCTTGGAGTACGTGTATAGGAAATATATGAAGAAAGCTGTATCTGTGGATTTTTGCAATTGAAGAAAGAATCAGTAATTATATTTTGCTTTTAGTATCAGCTGCTATCCAAAAATCAGGTGGCTGTGTGACTGGACACGGCTGGAGATATTTTAGATGAGTGTTCCTGATCACTGTAAATGGCCCTACCTGCATCCAAGCAGAGATTTTAGGTTATCTTGAGCTAGAGGCATCATTTCCTCAGCCACCCCCCTCCATCTTCAGGCACCTCAACAAATATAAAAGTTTTCCTTATATTATTCTCTGAGTTGCTGCACTTCCATAGAAGATGGAAATGTTTCCCCTTTGTGTATTTCCATTTGGTTAAGCTACTTTTGTTAGTGTGATGTGAATGGAAGTATAATTTGCCATGGGTGAAGGAAGCACAGCGACATGTTTTTGAATTCAGCAATTTCTGTCAAAATTTTGACCCTCGGATGATATTCACATTCATGCAAATCAGGTTACCATGAACCGGGATGGTGAATGGTTCCATCACATGATCCCGTAGTCCAAGATGCAGCAAATCATACTGTGAAAAACATCCAGTAGAGGTCCAACTCACTGTACCCTTATGAACTACGTGAAGTCCTTCATGCAAGGCTGAGTTTCGACACTTTATTCTTTGGGGAAGCCCTTTTTTTTTAATTTGCACAACTTTGCCACAGGCCTTACTGTTTGTCATGACATTTTCAGGTGATTGAAGATTTTGCGAAGTTTGACATGCTCCTGAAGCTCAAGAGGGGGAGCAAGGAGGCAAAATTCAAGGTGGAATTGCATAAGAACATTGAAGGTACCTTTCATTTGAATCAGATGGAACAAGATCACTAGGAAGCTGCCAGCAATTGATGTTTACATACGCTGCAAGATATCTGGAAGGAAAGGATAAATGACTTGTTAATTGTTATAATGATCCTCAGCTTCACTGCTTTCTCTAAAACTGAAAATGTAGGAAAACACAGAACTAAGTCTATTGTATGGGGGGATGGATTTTAGAACCACACAACAAGGGTAAGTGATGAAATAAATTTTACTTTTTGTTGAAGAGGACTTTTTTTTTTGTTTTTGTTTTTTTGGGTCAATTATCGAAGACAAGATCATCGTATCCCTTGAATGCTCAATATTGCCTGGTGTGAATGACACTGAGTGTGGTTGGGCAAGATATCCCTTTTATATTGCTTTTGGAGAATGGTGTTGCTGTGGGCTCCTTTCCCTTCATGGCTCTTATTTTGAGTTGTGAATTGATTAATGTTTGGCTGTATGGTGGGTGTCTTATTCGGACCATACGATAGTTTGTTGGGTGCTAATGAGACCAAAAGCACTTGGTCCTGGGTTCTATTTAAAGGCCTGACTGATATAGTACAAACCAACTGCACTGTTATTAAGTTGCAGCCTGGTCGCAGGGCACACTAAAAATAGCCTTGACGATGTAGGGTTGTGGGTTGATCAATCGAACGTTGGACTTGTTCGAGTGGTGGGTTCTTGATCCCTCTCAGCTCATTGCTAATAAAGTTCATCATTTGCATGTCACATTCTATCATAACAGTCAATTATTGGAAATTTCCAGTGTTATGTTTTTTCCTACCAGAATGGAATGCCTCAGTGTTTCCATCTGGATTTTGAAGTCGTTTCATGTCATAAAAATTGTTGATGTCAACACATTTAACCTGACCCCAACCTACCCAACTTGTAGATCTTGCCCGCCCCCACCCCTACAAAATGAAAAAAGAAAAAAAGAAGCCTATTGTTCTTAGACACTATATTAATTGACTATACTGTTTAAACTAGTTTATTAATCTGTTTTACTGTGGGTCTGATTTATCTGACTGACCTGACCGACCCATATAGGATGTGGGTCGGGTATCAACGGGTCATATGTGGGTGGGACATGGGTCTAGTTGTAGGTATGGTAAGATTTTCACACCCCTAGCTCTAAACTCAACTTGATGGGACAGGCTAAGATGTTGACTGATTGACTATTCTTGAGCATATATATTCGTCATTTTTCAAGCACAGTAGGATGCATTAAGTGATAAAACCAAATAAGCAGAATGGTCCGGCATTAGACTAGACCAGGGATTAGAATATTGTTATTTGTGAGTGCCCAACAACTTCGTATAATAGACAGCAAATTTACTGCGTGGATGCACAGGAAGTGCCCGCGAGCACCATGATGAGTAGAAACCCTCTTGGTTGAGCCATAACTCCAAAAGGCCTATTTGGATAAATGAGAAGTGGGGTAAAATGAAGTGGATTTTACAAGTAGAGTACTTCATTTCACTCCATTTGGATGTTTATTTTAAAGTTATGGTTTGGAGCTCAAGAAAATAAAAGTATTTAGAGTTGAAGTGAAATAAAATACATATGGCTCACAACATTACTTCATCTATTAAGCCAGACTCATCCAAACAAGGTAGAGTTGAAACTTCAGACTGTTAAAATACATTTAACTTCACTCTACTCTATTTTTTCCCTATCGGTCATGGCAATGTAAGTCCAGAATCTTTCACTTGATCACCATTTAGTGGGTGGAACAGAGATGAAGAAAGAGTTGAAACAGAAACACTCATTCATTGCTGGTGATATAGAGTGTGGCCTACTGAATGCTGCAATGCCCTCAGTGAAACATGTTCCTCAGTAGTACCAGGGATAAACACTGCGTATTTCCTCTGATGAACTATGGAAAATTCATGTATTTCTGATTGACCAAGCTACACGCATAGATATTGGTGAAGGTAATTGATTGTGAGAAATTAAAGCACAAGAGAATTGTTGAATACACGATAGAGTGAATCTAAATTCTTGTTAGTGAGTGTGCAACATAATATACAACTACCAGAAAGGCAGGAAAGCCTTTCATCCTTTTCTAGAATTTCATCCCCAGGGGGGCTTTGTCTATGTAGTTTGTTTTGATTCTCCCTAAAGCTCCTATTAATCGTCTCAAGAAGAGAAAATAGTATCTATATATCAGAATGTATCAACATGAGATGAAGCCCAGCAGAGAACAGATTTTGGCCTTTATGGTTTCTCATCCTTCCTCATCGTAATCTTCGTCATCATCCATCTGCTTGCTGAGTTGTGCTAGCTGAATTGGGTCGATGGTCATATTGTCCATCTCAGATAATGACCAGCCTGGATATTCTTCATGCTTAATCTCAGGTTCGGGGGGAGGTAAAGATTTGACCTTGTTGTTCCCATTCTCATTCAAGTCCACGTTCAGATCGAAGTTACGAACTACAGCATTTGGGCTACTTACAATGTTTGCTTTTGATTCTTTGGCCTCAATGCCATCATCTGCTCTTTCAGGATTTGGGATCAGCTTGTGTTGAGGAGAAATGTCCGGATCTTCTTCACATTTTTCGAAATGCACAATTTCCCTTTCAGATGCTCGATTCCCTCGCCCACGGCCCCTTCCTCGGCCTCGACCACGTCCTCTTCCACTGCTGCTTTGGCCAGTCTCATGCTGCATAAGAAATAGCATCTCTTAAGACGGTTAATGATGAGCCTACTATGTAACTACATGACAAAATTTTTTTTTTGTGTGTGTGTGTGTGTGTGTTTTTCTTTTGTTGTTGTTGTTGTTGTTGTTGTTGTAAAATAACATGACAAATCGTGTTAGTGTCAATCATGGGCTTCTTTCGCACCAATTTTTACAATGACTGTATACTAGCTAGTCATCTACTCAGATTAGTCTTATCCCATCTACTAATTCTGCTAACTATAATATAAGTTCTGATCTCTTTAAAAGGAAATAAAAAGGAAACTAATTTGGTCTTATACGTATAGAAAAATAATTCCAATTTTAATTGAACATAACAAACTACAGGTCTGAGATGATTGAGAATATGAAAAGCATCTGTGCCTCAAAAACCTCTGAATGGTTTAGTTCATTTTATGAAATCGAACAAATAATGACTTTCTCTGGAAAATATGGACCAAGTGATGAACACCCCAATTAAAATACGGAAGATACATTTGCAGAAAGTGATGCTACCCCAAAGGGCTTTGTTTGGTGCGGCATTGAAACAGAGAAACAAATTGGGTGGCATACATATTTCCTGCATTGCCTAAAATCATCATCGACTATGTTTCAGTTCAGACCTCAAACATAGCTGGGTATAGAATCATGAAACCAAGGTATAAGGTGCACTCGGGAAACTACCGCAGATTTGTGTCAATTGAGTGTTTGAACAAAATTGATGGCTATCAGTTCTGTGCATTTGGTACAGCATGGTAAGCATTCTTGCACTGCATAAGATGCTTTTTTCTGGAGTGCCTGCTTAATTAAGACGGGTCATGATTTTCAAGTTGAAAGAAAAATAGCAACCCAAGTGATTTTGTGATCCTTCCCCAAATGTATAATGGAATGGATGCCAACTGTTTTGCTAAAATAATCAAACTGCTTCTGATTTGGGAAGAAAAAAACTGCTTCTGGTTTGGGAAGAAAAAAAGATGTGGAAAATAAAAGGGGCTCTGTCATAGACAAATAAGATCGAAAAATATTGGAGATCTTACCGTCCTACTCCTCTTTGACTCCTCGTCACTTTCATTGTCATCATCTTCAACAGCTTTCCTTTAAGGTAAAAAAGAAAGAAAAAGAAAAGAGCAAGTCAATTTACCAACTCGAACTTCTCAGGTCCTCTACTGTTGTTCAATGACACAAAATATTGATTAGAACCCAGTACTTGGTTTTTCCTAACCTTCTCCTTGCAACGGGTCTCTCCTCTCCGGCAGCATCAGAACAACCATAGTCCGGAACTTTGCTGACGATTTCCCTTAGGAAATCAAATACATTAAAGCTTTGTACACACTGTTTTCTGAAAATCCATGCGGAATAACTAGTTACACTTTCTATATAAGGAAAAAAATGCAAATACAAATACATCTATTAAAACAAGTGCAAAATATCGTCATCTAAGATTCAAGCTCAATACATAATAGGCTAATAGCACTACTGCATTGCACAGGAAATAATAGTTGTGAAGAAGCACAGCTTTACACTCTTCATTTCTATGTTCTATGACAGATTGTATGACCTTTGCAATGCAATACAGGCGCAAAGATGATTGGGGTACTGAAAAAGATAAAATTCGGTAACAACATTGAAGAGAAATCATTTATTAAAACAGCAACTATGTAGATCTGATTCACTAATAATAAGTCGACAAAATCTATGCCTGAGCTAGAGGCAATTAAGATTTCAAAGCCCAGTGCCCAAGTCCACTTGTTCAATGGATAATGAGGTCCCAGGTCTGCGTGCTAAGGACGTGAATCTGAATTGGATAGTCCACTCGTTCAAAGGATAATGAGGTCCCAGGTCTGCGTGAGAAGGACGTGAATCTGAATTGGATCCAAAACTATATGACGGTAACCAATTGAATGGTGGTCACTGTGTCATCAATCTGAATTTCACGATGCATGGATACTCGACAACCAAAAAGAGAAGGAAAGGATAAGAACATAAAGAAGAGATGAGTGGAGAAAAAAGTTGATAGGAGAAGAGGGGAGAGGAGAAGACTATCACTGGTTATTCTTGATGCCAGCTATAGCAATTGCCAGCTTTGCAGCCACTAAGGCCCATGGAGAGATGGTTTCAAAAGAATGGAGCGACAAGGAGAAAAGTGAGTGTCTGGATATAGAACCCAGTAGCAGTAGTGGTTCCATTCTGCACTTTTTTTTTTTTTTTTGAATGGGTCCTGCTATACTTGTCCTACCTTAAACAAGTAAAGTAGCATACAAGAGGGATTCAATTTATGTAATATCTTGCAAAATATACTCCCTAATTTGGCTAATTTGAAAGGGTAGGGCATTGACATCCACCACACAGGGTAGGACCAACAAATCAATAGTAAGGGATCAATGAACTATGTGCACGACATACACAGAACAAACCACATTTGCAGACTTGGGCCCTACAATTTTTCAAACAATATTTTTTTTTCTCCCCTCCACAAAGAAATACCAAGACCTCATGAGAAAGGACATGAAGCATTCAAATCATTTTAGGTCCATGACATCAATAAAGGAAGAAACTCAGTAGTCAGATCAAATTAAATGCTCAACTTACAGATGCAGAGAGCTCATCGTCTTTGCTCCTCTTCGGAGAGTTATGTCATATGTCCGATCACACAGATCTTGCAGAAACAGTTCCAGTGCTTTAGCTGCAAGAATGTAATTCTGTGAGAAAATTTGACATCACTATACTGTACTCAGGAAATCTGAAATGCAAGGGCCAACAAAAAAGAAACTCACCAAGAATTTGGCTAAGATAAGAAGATTGCCAGACAGAAAAAAAGAAAAAGAAAACTTGAACATCATTATAATTTAGAGGAAAATCAGACCCCCAACAACTCAGTTAAGTAAAATACATGTCACAATGACACAACCAAGAGAGTATGTGTAAAGCCACTCACATACTAAAAGAGGCACAGCCATCGCGATCTTCCCAACATCTTCATCTGCTTGCATAATCTTTTTAATCCGAGACTGTAAAACAAATGCATTTTATATGGATAAGTAAGAAATACTTATGTACATAGCATTAAACAAATGCATAAATGAATCCATAAAATGACAACTCCTATGAAACACATATATCATAATCTATCAGTAAGCACCATACAAGAGAAAATGGGTACATAGCAGAAACCATGGGAAACATTAACTAGAGAAAATCTACAGAAATTGATAACTTTAGGTCTCAGAAAATGATAATGTTCTGTACTTTAGGGTGGGCAAGTAATCGAAATCAGAGATATTTTTCTGCCTTTTCTACTAATAAATGATTATCAGCAGAAAGAATCTTGAGTGATTTTCTAACTATGTATTAAACCAAAAGATCTATAAAAAAAGGTCCAACCAGGTGAGGGATAGAAAGCAAACAGGAGTTCTCTCTCTCAAAATATATATAGGAAAAGGAGAACAGATTCATATGCATGAGCCCTAACTAAAAAAAGTAATCAATAACCAAATAAAACTCCATTGCATTGTGAACTCCACCTAAAAATAATTACAAATACTCCGAAACCAATAAAAATCGTCACTTCCCTTTGCCCTATCAATTAATGGGCTGTGACTCACGTATCTAGATCATGTGATCTTGGGCTGTTAGGATGGTATTGACAAAACCTACCAAATGTGACATTTTCGTCTTGTGAAGGCACCATTTGACATATGTTAACCACTTACACTAATTAAAAGCATCAACTACACCACAAAAATGCCTATATATAATAAAGCCCTAAATTTTGACAATAACGGTCTCTAGCTCCTTGTGTGTGCATGGGTGCATAAGTTGAGTCTCTTGAAAAAAGAAAAAAAAAAAACCTTCATTAATAAATCCTGCCATAAAAAATAGAAATCTTCTTAATCAATGTTAAAAGAATTAGGAATAGATTGAAACCTTGCCTTGTGTGGGTAAGCTTAAATGACATTTTATTGAACCAGATGATTTGAACCAAATAGTTAAAATCCAGGCAAGGTTTAGATAACGAGCTCATATCAGGTTTCCATTGATGTGTTTGAGCATTGAAGTTGAGTCACCAAGAAACCTGGCAGGTTTTTAATATGGTTACAAGTTGGGATGTACTTGGTGCAACTTATAAGAAAAAAAGATACCACTTAGAAAAAACTGTATAAGGAGAAGGCAGTTAGTCATAGTGGCTTAGTGCTAGGTTAGGATCAGAAAACAAGGTTGAGGTCGGATCTATGAATCAACCCAAGGGTTTTTTTAACCTTTTACATATAATTTTTCATAAGAGAAACAAGGTATATTATCCAGAAAAACTATTGGTGACTCATAATCCCATCTAATCACATTCGGGAATTTTGGCTCAAGTAATGCAACCTTATATGTCCAATGTACTAAAATAAGAATTGCACACATTAATAGTATTCACGCCTTAATGCTGATCATATTTAGAGGAAAATCCAGCTTTGTGTGGCAAAGGAAATAACCATTGCCTATAAAAAAAAAAGGTATAATAGAGGGAAAGAAACAAACATATTGAGCTGGTTAGGCACATCAATCCCCACCCGTAGGGGGCGAGGTCCATATGGATTATTTTCTATGCAAAAAATCTTAAAAACACTTGCTCCAGACGTCTAATGGAATAAAATGAAAAGACGCATTTTTGGACAGCAAGAAGCACCCACCAACCCTATTTTTATGCCAATTTTTGTATCTAAATGCCCACCTTATAGGCCTTATAAGATTTGAGATCACCAAGATTCCAATGGATTCCTTATTGGTAGAAACACATACCTTTATGGATCCTGCCATCCATTAAAGATAAGAAACAAAAAAGGTTCCACAAACCAACACCCGCACTCTCTCCCACAACACCCACCCACCCACCCACATCCAGAACTCCTTTACATCTCTTAAGGAACTAAGCAATAAATTAACAAAGAACAATTACAACATGTTGAGCAAAAAGAAATTCAAGGCACATACTAAGGTTAAAGTCGATAAATGGTTGCGTACAACGGCTATCAGAAGTGCTATAATTCAATAAATTTTACAAAACACAATGACGCTTATCTATAGTACAAAGCCCTACTAATTCAGCCCTCTATGAATATGATCTTCCAATCTCCAGTATCTCTTAACAAATACATATCATAAATATAATATTCCATTCTCCCTTTCATATATTACTAAAGTTTTCCCACAACTGCAAGAAAAAAGTTGTGTAAACTCAATTCAGATCACTTCACCCCTCAAATAAAAAACATTCCCCACACATAGGCCTTATTTAGGTGGCTGCACATACTACTACCAAAAGTGTCATAATTGGCAAACTCCCCAAGGAAGATATCAAAGTCTTCATGCGAAACCGATGCAATTTTAACCCAAACTAAAGGATTTCCAACCCACAACACCGCGTCGCCCCACCCCCCCCAACGAAACTTCCTATCACTCACTGAAAGTTCAGCTATTTTTCGGAAGTTTCATTGAAATCAACCTAATTCCGCGCAAACATCTAGACAAAAATTCCAGAACACAAATCAAAATATGAAAAGACAGACTATAAAAAGCAACCCCTTTCTCTTATCCAAAACCCTAATCAAATCCACCCCTTTAGAAACCAGTCCCAAAACCCACTCACCAATCAAAACAAACCCAGTTACAGTTATCAACAAACAAATCCCCCAAAACCCAAATCCCCCAACAAACCCTCAAAAACCAACAAAAGGCCCAAAGAGAAAAAAGATTCATCACCAAAAAAAAAAAAGAGAACCCATAGGGCAAGAAGATCCGAGCTTTCAAATGATCAATCAGATAAACAAAGGGAAACAAAAAAAAAAAAAAAAACACAGAGAGATAGCAAGAGAACATACGGCTGGAAAACGGGTATCGAGCTTCTTCCTCATGGCGTCAGAATCCGGTCATCAGGCAACCAAAAAAACCCGGTTCGAGTCCGAATCGAATCCGACCCCTCAATCTCTTACATCAAGAGCAGAAAACCCACTTCGAATCGAGGGAAGATTGCAACAGAAAATCCGAAATCTATGGGTTCTCTCTCTCTCTCCTCCGCGTGGAAGAGAAGGCTATTTTCGTCCTTCTGTTTTTAATGTTTCCGTACTTTTCGTCAGTATATCGGAGATTTTGATTTTGTGACGCCTTTTCTGGTTATCGTATCGTAATCACTGTTTTAGGCCCACAGATTCCGTTATTTTGTTATTTGACCGATCTTATGCTCTACGGATCGGCGATTTGTTGGCGCGGGTTAAAATGGCAGATACGCCGTAGGGGACTGCCTCAAAATGGTAGGTGGAGAGCCCGATTAGGGATGGCATTTTTAACCGCCTCATTTCGGAGTGTCTATCTCGATTCATACTAATTTTTGTTGTTCCTGACTTTTAGACGGGGCAAAAAATATACTTCGAATCTGGCGCGGGGCGTGGATGGGTATATTTCTTGACCCACCCCACCCTGTCCTGTTGCCCCGTCCCGTAACTCATTTCGAAATTAATAATCCTCTTAAAAATATATATTTTAGATTTCTTTTGTAATAAATAAATATATTTATACGTAAATATATATATATTAATTTTATGTTGTTATTAACAGTTAAGTCGATTGATTAAAGACTTTTTTTAAAGTTAAATATGTAATTGATTGAACCCTAGACATTACAAAAGCATATAATATGATCCCTCTAATTCAGATTTAATGAAATTAAAGTTGTTAAAAAATTACCTAAGCTTATTTGACTTTAATCATATATAATGTTAAATTGCGAGATGATAAATCATATTAAATAAAACTAATATAATAAAATAATAGATTATGCTTTAAGCTTATAATAACATATATGATTAGAGATAACAAAGTAAATTATAATTGGTATGACTCTAATCATACTAATAACAATATATATTATACTAATTTGATATAACATTTCAAGATATATCATGGTATACGCTTATAAAAACTTATATGATTAGAAATAACAAGGTAAATTACAATTAGTAACTTAATATGATTCTAATCATACTAACAACACTATAAATTATACTAATTTTAATTATATGTAATCAACCTTAGTATGGAAAGATATTTGATCACATCGGGGCGGAGCCCCGCGGGGCATTTCTAGGTGGGGACAGGGTATTTAAAATACGCCGAATTGCGGGGCGGTGCGGGGCTGGGTGAATCCCATGAGGTTCGGGGCAGGGACGGGGCAACCTAATTCCGCCCCCAATCTGCCCCGTTGCTATCCCTAAGCGCGATATGTGGGATGTAAATCTTGATTCTCCCATTATCTGTAGGTTTTGACCTGCAAAAATAAGGCTTATGTCTTTATTTAGGCCTCGATAAGTAAAAGGTCTCATTTACATTGGTTCCGACTCGTGGACTAGAGACCCAAAGTATTACTCCATTTTTGAGAATCCCTCCTAAAAACTAGTTTTTTATATATATATATATATATATATCATTCTCTAACTAGATCCAAACCCGTCATATATACGAAATCAGTTCCGGTTCTGGCTCCAGTTCCAATTCCATCTTTTCATTAATGATTTTGGTTCCCGATCCACCCTCTCCTTAAAATGGTTTAGGTTTTGAGTCCGCCATAGATTCAAACCAAAATCGACCCGTTTACATCCCTAGTAGTATGTAAGCGTGGCATCTTCAAATTGGATCTGTAGTCAGTGTGGTGAACACCACAGTGACTTACGCATTTTTCTTACCAAATGGTTGGTCTTATAATGGAACCAACTTTTCAGAAGAGAAAAGTTTTCAATAGATGGGCCTCAATACGGAGTTTTGCTCTAAATCGATCTAGACACCAGTTTTAAAACTTGGTCTGGACCACACCACCAAAGTCAACATCGGGCCGGTAGGTGATGCGACTTGGGCCGCATTTCCCTCGACTTGGGTCGGATGGAACCTCATTTGAGTGGGCATGTTTGGGCTTGCTCTAGATTTTGAAGCCCAGGTGAGATTTGGGCTTGTATGCTAGAGCTTAGCTACCAAATTACATGTATATTATATATATGCATATAAAAGATAATAGATAATTGAGATATTTATTAAAAAAAAAAATCAAGCTTAAACTCTTAATCCACAGTGGTGTAAAGAAATCATAGAAATCATTGAAGGAGTTATACATACATGATTTTAAAACCTAAATTCTTCGAGTTTTGAAAGAGAGTTGCAAGTTTTGTTAGAAAGGTTTCGGGCTGACAATATCTCGCCAATGTGACACCGCCATTAAGGACGTTTTTGTTTTTGAAAAAGCGACATCACATACAAAGCACATTGTAAATGACTTTTAGAATTTCTTTGCTCTTCTGTGGAGCAAGAGTTTAAGGTTAAGTTTTTTTGTAGAAATTCCCATAAAGTTTTCATGGTGCACTTGTGATATCAACAGGGCTTGGGCTTGAACTTGAGCCTGGCAATGATACTATTAGTGCTCAAGTTCACCCACATGCAACTCGGGCTAAACTTCTCATACTCAGCTTGGCTTGCCCATGTTACAGTCTGTATTTGGTTGGATCGTGAATTGAATTCAGGTTAGGTAAAGCCTTCATTATATATCTAGGCAAGAAAGGACTATAAACCATATCAAAAGTACAGAAATTCAAATTTCCTCCTTTTTTTCAAAAAAATAAAAATAAAAAGTAACTTCCTTTTCCCACTAAATGACAAAACAAAAAAGAAATCCTCTTTTTTATATAAGAAGTAAAAAAAAATTCCTATCAAACCAATAAAAACAAAATACTATTATAACCCTCTTATAATTTATTTTCTCTTCATTTGATACTTCACCTCACTTTTACTGCAATTCTCCATCCATCCAAACACACCCGTTCAAGTCAAACAAATTAAATCATTTGCTCAAGTACTCCAAATTAAATCATTTGCTCAAGTACTCCGACTAAGCTTGCCAAGTCATGGGGCTTATAGACCTGCTGAGCTGGGCAGAGTTCTCTAGGTATTAACCTATGCTAGCTAACTAAGGCTTCATACTTGTTACAAAGTTTCTCCTAATCAGAGTTCACACAAGGAGTGGTGCTGAAATGTGATACAGCTTCCATGTAGGATTTTGCAGGAGAAAGGCCCTTATAATTGTGGGTCTGAATTTAGAATTGGCTGTCAAGAGGTTCCAAAAGTTAGAAGTTCTAACCTAGTTATTTTAAGAAAATTGTTTTGGATGGTCACCTAAACCGATAGTCGACGTGGTTCAATCTTAGATTGTCAATCCCAATAGCCCAATTATGTATATAAGTACCACTGTACCACAAACAGACATGCTTTGGGTTGTAACTCGGTCAGGGACACCACCGTCCTCTTTGAGGGCAAGAGTGTTGAGTCCAGGGCTCGAAAGTCATTGGGGGCCCAAAGCAACACATAGCATGGCTCAATTTGCCCTTGCCATTTAGTCTGACATCTCTGCACTTTGAAGGGACTTTTTCCATATGATTTTCCACAGTATGACCCAACTGTTAAATATGTCAAATGGGTTCCTTAGTGTGGGGGAAATTCAAACGCCATTTGGTGACATATTTTGGAAAGAAGATGGAACATTTTTCATTTGAAATAAAATGGAACATCTGTTGTCACATTACTAATATAGATATTGAATAGGAGCATCCACATCTGAGTGGGTGGGAAGTTTGAGGTGGTTGAAATAAAAAAAAAGGCGCCCTTTCCATTAAGTCATTTTCATTTTCAACCACTACTGCTTAAAGATATTTGTTCTCTCTTTCACATTTGTATCGATCCAACTTTCAAAGAATAAGAGCTCTTCACCATTTAAAACATAGCTAAGCAGGACTGAATATTGTTGAGAGACATTTCCATTGCTATGAAAATTAATCTCCATTCCTCTATTATATTCCAAAGCTTCATGCAAATTTTCATTTCCTCACCCTTTCTTTCATCGATTTCTTTGGTTGCCACTACAGAAACCCATGTATGCAGAAAAAAGGTCCCACGCCAAATTTAAAATCATAGGACAGAAAAAAAAAGGGAAAACAGATCACATATCGACGGCCACACGTTTGTACAAGTGCGTTGGCAACCTAGGGGTGGGCACCGCCTCCAGTGGGGTCCGCATATATGTGACCAATCCCGGGTTCTCCGACATGTCAATCTCCTCAGCCTTGAGCCCATCTGGTGGGGTCCAACGGAAGTGGTGCAAGAGGTGACCAAGCATGGACTGGACCAAGTTGATGCCCAGCTGGGCTCCAGGGCAGACTCGCCGGCCCGCCCCAAAAGGTAGAAGCCTGAAATCATGACCCTTGATATCAACATCCTCCTCCATGAAGCGTTCTGGGCGAAATTCCAGTGGATCTTTCCATACAGCTGGGTCTCGCGCAATGGCCCACACATTAACATGGACATTTGATCCCTTGGGGATGTCATAGCCCCCTACCTCAACATTGGATGTGGCCTTGTGGGGCAGCATCAGTGGGGTTGGAGGGTGCAACCGGAGAGCCTCCTTGGCCACACATTGTAGGTAGGGAAGGTTGGGGAAGTCAGGCTCGGTCATGACCCGCTCGAACCCGATGACCCGGTCCAGCTCCTCTTGGACCTTCTCCTGCACTCTTGGGTTCTTGATCAGCTCTGCCATGGCCCATTCCACAGATATAGCTGTAGTGTCCATGCCTGCAGTGATCATGTCCTGCAATTCATGAACAACACAAATTTGTCTCACATCCAAACGTTTCTCAAATCAACTGTACAGAACATAAGAGAAATTGAGCTTGACCAAAGAAGATAATTTTACGCACCCAAAGTAGACCAATTATGGTGTCTTCACTGAGATCATACTTCTCCTGAAGGGTGAGTAGCGCGTCGACAAAGTGTTGCTTTGCACCACTCTTCTGGCGGGCAAGTGTGTGCTCGTCCATGATCGCCTTGGTGAGTCGGTCCCGGCGTGCACCGTGCTTGGCAAATGCCTCCTCCTCAAGTGGGAACATCCAACGGAGCCAAGGGATGTGCTCTGCCATGGCGAGTGAGGCACCGAGCTTCAACCCGTTGGCCACAATCGCCTTGAACTCCACCCCTTGCTCGTCAGTGATGCCCTCCGCGCTCACAAACCGCTTTCCAAATGCAAGTCTTGTGATGTTGTTGAATGCTACTGCTGAAAGAAAGTTCTTCACAACCACACTCTTCCCCGGCTTATCTGTTGAAAAATCAATGGGTACATGGGCAAAAATCAGTGAGATCTGGGTTGAGCTTCTCTGGATTTGAGTCAGGCTTAGGCCCAAAATAAAAATGAGGTCTAGTTCGGGTTAAGACCTTTGGATACCTGAATTCAACCCGGATACTGGAGCTATCTATAAGCATGTGTATATATTGTATGATTACATAGTCTACGCATGAGATATGTACATTCCGTAGTCTTTGCACCCATTGAGAAGGAAGCCAAAACAAATAATTTGAATGCGGTTTGGCAAATAACAGTTTGGGCCAGGTTCAGGTTGGGTATGTTTGCGTTTCATTCCAGTTGGGTTTGGGTTTGGGTTTGGGTTTACCTGCATGAAGCTCAAATCGGGTTTGGATTGAGCAATACAGCCTGTCTGAGTTGCACCCTGGCGTCGACTGCTTTGAAATTAGGGGCATATTTTGGTTGGGCCAAGTCAGGTTCAAAACTGGTTTGGGTTGGCCCAAAACCTGACCCAAACAGCCCGAGATTCACCCATGCCATCGATATGCAGCTACTGTAGACGATTCATCAGTGGGACCCACTTAATTATTGGTTCTGATCTAGTCCAAATGTGTGTTCAGATCAAGAAAACAGGGAGCATTCTCACATACAGACATTGGCCAAAAGAGTTGGACCCACCCAGTTTCAGCAGTGTTCCATTGACTCAAAGGAACTTAAGGAGAAAGTCTCCACTGTTGCTTTTTAAAAGAGAGGGGTTCAGCAGTCACACCCAAAACTCATTGTCCTCACCCTCAATTCCAGTGGGTCCCACTTCTCCTATTATTTCCTGAGCTGGCAGCTCAACAGCCGCACCAACTTTATTATGATTTAAATTCCACAATCTACACCAAACATGGACCCACCTGGGGCTCTACTAACACAAGGGTGGCCCAAATGAATATTGTAATTTGACTCAGTAGCACTGGATGATAGAAAAGCTATTACTTTCAGTGAAAAAAAAAAAAAAGTACTATTGTGAGCCCTTTATATGCTTATAAAGAAGATTCTAAAATCCAAAAAAGAGAATATTTCAAAATGATTAAAAGATAAAGAAAAAAAAATCACCTGTTGCAAATAAAATGTAAATGATACAAAAACTAAGAAACAACAAAAAAAATAAAATATTCAAATAAATTAAAAGTGAAAAGAAAAGGGCAAATTATTAGAATTTTTTAAATTTAAAATATTTATAAAATATAATATTTTCGTACCTCGCCCAGTAAAATCTGTGTGTCTCCCTGGCTGGTTGTGGTGAAAATAAAGTTTTTTATAACTATTTTACATACGTTTTCAAAAGTACTGAAACCAAGAGAGTCGATTATTTAACAGATTCCACATGCATCAATCTCAGGATAATATGGACATAGAAAATTTCTCCCTCTTTTCTGCCAGAGACAGGTCTCTGAAAGAAAGGGACACGTACACGAATATAGATAAGAGAGTCTCCCTTTCTTCTTCACATGAAATTCAACTCTCGAATCAGTTTCGTGCTTGTCTCGCATATAACACAGACAAAGGGCAGACAATCCTAATCCATCCCATTTCATGTGGGCATGAAACTTTTGACCATTTTTTCAGTGAATTCCAATGATCAGAGCCGTCCATCGGGTCCAACCCACCGGCCACCCACCTTACTAAAATCAGACCCATCACACGATCGTCACGACCCGAACTAGGGTGGGCCATCATCCAATAGGCCCAATTGACTTGATCAAGCTGTCACTTATATTAAAAGAGAAAAAAAAGGTACCTGGATTGGCGCAATCTCTGAAGATGGATTCAACCATGGCAGTGACCTCATCCTCTCTGATGGGCCTGAGGGACTCGAGCCTCTTAGGAGAGAAGAGCTCCAACGTGCAAACCTTCCTGACCTTCACGTAGTGAGGCCCATAATCAGCCCAGATCAGATCCTTTCCATCTCGGCTAAATTTAGCAGCTGATCTGCTCCTGGGCCTATCAGCCAGCTGCTGATCGTTCTCCTTGAGCACTTCCTTGGCCAGCTCCGAGCTGGAAACGATCACGTTCAGGGTCGATCCGAACCACACAGACATGATCGGGCCATACGTTTGGGACCACTCGGAGAAGCAGCGGAATCGGACGGGCTTGATGTCATAGAGATTGCCCACGATGGGCCATGGACGTGGGCCAGGGGGGAGGCGGAGTCTGAGCCGTTGGTAGATATAGAGGGCAACTAAGGTGAAGCTGATGAGTAGGAGGATGAAAGGGAGAGCCATGGAGAGAGAGGGAGAAAAAGGTATGTGGGTGGGAGAGATGGGAGAAGAGTATATATTGACATCTTGATAAATATAAGATAAGAGGGAGGAGTTGGTGGGAGAGGGTGAGGTGGGTTTATTAGATAAAACGTCAGATTTGTCTGTTTTATTATGTAGTTAAGGAAATGTTTTTGTTTTCTTTCATTTTATGAGAGAGAGAGAGGAGATTTCTTCTTGATGTTTTTTTTTTTTTTATATCTTTTGAGTTGGGTGGGTGAGAATTTGGGAAGTGATGGAATCATATGGTAGGGATTGGGACCTTTTTTTAATTTATGAATTTGGTGGGTGAGACTTGGGAGGAGGTGGAATCAAATGACTAGTACTGTGCACTGCTTTAGCCCACAGCTTTTTGAATCAAATGGAGGAGACGTGTGAACTTCTTTTGCCCACGGTTTTTTGTATGGAGATTGTTTTAGAAAAATCTAATAAGGTAACCACATAAATATTTGCAAAGGGACACACCAATCTATTCATAGGTTAGGTCATGTCTAGAGGGCTATCATATGATTATGGTTTTTAAAAATTTCTTTTTTATTATCCCAGATTAGGAGGCTGGCCCAGCCCTCTCTCGAGGGAGTTCTTGGGCGAGGGAAGTAAAGCTTGGGTGAGGTGGGACAACATTTTGATGAGGAGAGATAACCTCTAGAGAGGTAGCACAACCTCAGGTGAGGAAATGTGCATGGCCAAGTTCAAACCTTGGACAGGAAGGTAAGAATCAACACCTCTTACCACTACGGTAACAGGTCGTTCTTAGTTATTAAAGGTTTGAAAGGTCTTTGTATATTGTACTTCTATGACAAAAATAAAATTAATCTTATAAGTTTGCTGGTTTTTTCATAAATTTAGATGAGTATTAAATTCAGATTGATGTAAGAGTCTGAGGAAGGAGTAATTAAGAACAAAGGATATCAATTGATTATAGGAGGGCAAATGGAGCCCAAGATTGAGACATCATTCGAAAAATCTTGCAACTTCTACAGTCAAATAGCCATTTTCCCTTTTGATTTTTTGTATAATTGATTCACTTCTACTTAATTAATCTAGATTTTTGTCCACTCACCCTTTTTAAATCTATGGTCAACCAATAGATGTCAATGAACTAGAAGATAAAAGGCGTTGAAGACTTAAAATGATTTTATTTTATTTTTTTTGTAAGATTAAAATGGTTTAGTTAAAAAGTGACATGTGATGTTATATTGATAGAGTACATTACAGTAAATTGAGAGGAGCAAACAAGCAGAAAACAGAGAGAGAGAGAGAGAGAGAGAGAGAGAGAGAGAGAGAGAGAGAGAGAGAGAGAGAGAGAGAGAGAGCTCATACTTTGATGATGATTATTTTGTTGTTCTAATGCACATTAATCTAGCAATAGGGGCACCGAATCAGTGCTTTAAATCAAAGAATCATAGAGTCCTACTTTCAGATACTTGTCACTTAAGCTCATATATAGCTACTTTAATGAAAGGTGCATTGGATGATGGCCATCTTAGTGCATAGAGACCAATGTCTTTTACAGAAGAACTTCGGATAAGAGCAGAAAGTTAATCTAATGAAGTGTTATTTCACTGGTATAGCATAATGGGTCCAACCACTCTCCCAAGTATGGTTCTCAATAAATTATCATCTCTAGAAAATGTCATGATATCTTTAAAATTTGTGGGTTTTCTCAAGACACTATAGAGAGAATTGCCGCAAAATCTAAACTAGTTTTTAAATAATAATAAAATAATCAATACAAAATATAAATATTTTTATTCTGTTTTCTTTTTTATTCCAATATCATCACAATTTTTTCATAATTTTTAAAGATGACAAGATTTAGAAAACATCAAAAATTAGTAGAAAAACATTGATATAATTAAATAGTATGATATTATCATGTCAATCCACTTATAAACCAGAAGTGAACCATCTCCCTTTCCACAAAAAGCAATTATGGATTGATCCCCATTCCCCAATTAGTTGAGAACTTGGATAGCATATGTTTATAAGTGCGTGAGTATTTACCAGGGAAAAAAAATTGTATCACAATATTTTCAAAACAGTATTGTTGATATTTGTAACAATTCTTTTGGGTAAAAGATATTTGTGAGAGTCATATAAGTTGTAATCACCCCATGAGTGAATTGCCTTATTAATTGAATACAGTCCAAGTTTGTAGTGAATGCGAATTCCAAGAACAATATATCTTGGGACTTCCGTAGCTAGAGAAGGACATGAAAAACGACCAGTGCCACCTCATTAGTGGCTTGTGAGGCTAGAATGGAAAAAGGACTTCTGTGACCACTGTGGTTGAATACAAGCATATTGTACATTGAGTTCATACTAAGAAAAACTAGCTAGCACATTCAAATGCCACCATAAATTCAATAAGATAGGATATGTAACAACAACAACAAAAAAAAAAAAACACTCGTTCTTATATTTTCCTTAGAAAAAGTATGAGAGAATCAGATGCAGTCACCTCACATAAAAGTTTGTTCGAAATACAATCTACTTATTTTTATCCTCTTTGCATGAGTGTATTAGTGTTTGGCTCTTTTTCCTTTTTTAATGTTAGAGCACCATGTAGGAAAGTTTTCCTTTTGTTTTATGTTTTTATTTTCATCGTTAACCAAACTGATGGTAAAATGAACTAGTGATACAAGAAACTTGGGAAAGCCTTTATAAAAGTTCTATATATTCTTCTTTTTTTAGAAAATCATTTTTAAGAACTTTAATGTTTAATCAATCTAAATCTAAGACGTCTTAGAGCTTATAATACTTTTTTACAAACAACAACGTAACTTAAATATACGGCCTCAAGGTTGCAACAGCAAACACACTTTCCACATTATCACAAGTTCTTATTAGATGTGTTAGAGTTATGACTCTAGCATTAAAAAAGTTCTGAGACTACCACCTAACCCGATTGCATTGAGTTAATGAGACCTTGTTAAAAATTTCTGAGACTACCACCTAATCCGGCCCATTTCTAATCTGATTAATAAATCTTTTGGGATCAAATTGACTCTAATACCACACTATTGACTCCAGCTTGAGCTGAAAATTGAGATTAGTATTTCTAATGAATTTTAAAATAATTCCCATTGGGAGGTCAACCCAACACTATTGATTTCTCTGGCTTTTATGGTTGGTTGTGCTATTTTGGTGGGTTGTGGTCAGCCATCTTGATTGGACAGGGTTGGTGGGTGGGCCCCAGATGGAGTTGGTGTGGTTGGTGAGACTAGGAAAGCTGAGATGGTGGCAGGCATGATCCCTCCAAATGGATTGACTACAGGAAGGTTCGTGACTCGGTAGTCGGTCCCCTGATTTTTTTAGTCACTTTCGGGTGACAAAGCATGACAACAAAGGCTGACTATTACTTCAAAGACGACTTATTCATATATTCTCGTCTTTCGCAAGAAATGGAGCTTCATAATCTGTTTGGCGCTCATTAGAGAATGTTTGACTTATGGTTATAGGAAAAGTTAGAGGTTTTTATTAGGGGTGCTCATGGGCCAGACCAGCCAGGGCCTAGTCTAGTTGGGGCCTTAGGTCTTCTTACTACGGTGTGGCTTGTATAAAAATTTGGGTCATTTAATATTTAGGCCAAACTCGGATTAAGTGGTAGAAAGTCTCAGAGTTTAGCTCAGTCCAGCCAAAACAAGAGATATGCCCACATAGGAATTTAGGGTTTCTAAGCATGCTGGTGCATTCATAATCTCTATATTAGCATTAATAAGACTTTTATCAAACTTTGGCCCGATCGACTAAATGAGCAAGCTCAGACCTAACATGTGTGAGGCAATTAGGCTAGGTTATGGGCATGTGTTTCTAAAGTCAAGTAAGGCCTACATGTACCTTAGCCCCGCCTACCCCGAGCCATTAACACTCCTAGATTCTGTTAAAGATTGGGATTTCAAGAGTTTCCTTAAAAAATAAAATGCTTAGAGGGGTGCATGTAAATGGACATAATTTTAGCTTTCAATGGATCTAAGGCCTTCATGTGCTTATAAATGCATATTCAAATCAGGTTCTAAGCCGTTCCAATTCATTTATTCATTCCTTGTGGTTCAGCCATGTCAATTAGGCCACTCTCATAGGGGAAGTAATGGGTTTCCAGCTCTTATCTTCCCTCCTAATGACATTAAGTTGCTCCTTCCAGTCTGTGACTCTGTTTTCCAACCAATAAAAAAGTTGTTAGCATCTTTGCCCACAAATTTATATTATGACAACCAATGATCAGTGCCAAACCTGGCCCATCACATGACACAGTAGACATTGTGACATATTCTAAAGCTTATCACAAGGGAGGGTAGGTTTTAGACTAGTTAAATATAAGACGAGTATAAGTTTAGTGGAGAGAGACCAAATCATCCAAGTCTCTGCATTTGGAGTAACTAGAAACGCGTCCTAAATAATGAGGTGGTGTGAATAAAGTCGGAACCCAAGTAGGGATGGCAACGGGGCGGATTGGGGACAGAATTGGGGTGCCCTGCCCCCGCCCTGCCCTTCGGGGTAATTGATATGCCCCGTTCCTCGTCCCGCCATACCCCGATTGCACCGAGGGTACTCCGCCCCACCCATCAATTATAAAAATTTTAGATGTGCAAGACTTAGGATTCAAACTTGGATGGGAGAGTAACTAGAGGTTTGCCTTACCACTAGACCAAACTTTATCTCTTGTAATATTTTACCTTATTTAAAATATATTCAAGATTGTTACACACATATACATATATATACATACACATACATATACATATGTATATACATACATATATATATATATATATATGTGTTTGTGTGTGTGTGTATATATATATATATATAAACATAACCCTCTATATATTATATATAGGATAATACTCAGGTGAGAACTGTTCTCACATATTATGTGAGAACTTTTTTGTGGAGCCCAATTGTGGGCCCCATTTAGGGATGGGACGTGGGGGGATAGAAAGATCTATGTGAGACCACCCCAAGTATCAAGTTTGGCCCCAAACCCATACCCCTAACCCCTTCATCCGTGACCCACAAATTTGATAGCTTTATATTTAAAAAAGTATTCAACCCTCGATCCAACGGTTCAGTTCATTTGGATGTGTGACAATCCTTGGGATTGGTGACTATTAGTGGGTTCCCTAATGGTTGCTAGGTTTAGATGGGTTGCTAGTTGGGCCCCGCCAAAAAATTCTTATATAATAGATGAGAACTAGTTCTCATTTGAATATTTCTCTTATATATATTAATATATACATATATATATATAAATATAAACTTATTTAATGGCGGGGCAGGGTACAGGGCGGGACGCTGGGCGGGGCGAAATGCGGGGCGGGGAAAAGAGCAAACCCATCCCCGCCCCGCCTTTGAGGCACAATTTTATTCCCCATCCACGCCCCACCTAAGGATCAGAGGAGGAAAACCTGTGGAGGGCGGAGCGGAATTGCCACCCCATGCCCAACGGCAAGTCAATGAAGAAAAACGGAAACAAAGACAAAAGATACAGATAAACCTTTATTTGTTCTGCACCCACCTCATCCGCTCAAGACTCTGAGATCTCTACCAGCGAAATAAATCACAAACCACCATCATCTCTTCGTTGGGATTTCCTTGCAGGAAAGCAGGCATGGCAGAATTACTTTTATCTCCACTGCTAGAAGTAATTTTTGATAAGCTGGTCTCCCTCATCACGGAGGAATACAGGCTGGAGAGAGGTGTCCACAAGGAGATGGGGCGACTGAGGACTACGCTGACAATAATTCAAGCCGTGCTTGAAGATGCAGAGGAGCAACAAGTCAAGGACAAGGCAGTGAAGATTTGGTTAGGAGAACTTAAAGATGCAGCGTTTGATGCAGATGACATATTGGATGAGTTCATGACGGAAGTTCTACGGAAAAAAATTGAGTCTGAGGACCACCACCACATGATGAACAAGGTACGCAACTTCTTATCACTTCCGCTTGTGTTTCAAATCAAGATGGGCCATAAGATAAAGGTGATCAGAGAAAGATTAAATGCAATTGCAAGTGAGAGGTCTAAGTTCCACTTGCAAGTGATAAGAGAGGGAAGGAAGGGGTCAGAAACCAGCAAACGACTGCAGAGCGACTCTTGTGTGGATGAATCGGAAACTTTGGGCAGAGAAGATGATAAAACGAAGGTGGTGGATTTATTAATCAACCCATGCAATGACAATGTCGCAGTCATTCCCATAGTCGGTATGGGGGGTCTTGGGAAGACGACTCTTGCTCAATTAGCTTACAATGATCCAAGGGTAGAGGGCCATTTCGAACTAAGGATGTGGGTCTGTGTGTCTGATGATTTTGATTTGAATAGAGTAACCAAAGCGATCATAGAAGCTGCAACTGGCAGTACTTGTGAACAGTTAGACATGGATCTTCTCCAAGGTCGGCTCCAAGCAAAACTGGGATGCAAGAAGTTTTTACTTGTTCTGGATGACATGTGGAATGAAAATCGCGAGGAATGTGATCGACTCAAGAATTATCTAAGAGGTGCACAGGGCAGTAGAATCATAGTAACTACTCGTAGCAAAAAGGTTGCTTTGATCATGGGTACACTTCCTCCTCTAGAACTAGCAGTGTTAACAGAAGAGGACTGTTGGTCTCTGTTCAAGAAACGAGCCTTTACTCCTGGAGAAGAAGACAAGCATCCAAATCTAATTGTTCACGGAAAGGAAATTGTGAAGAAGTGTGGGGGTCTGCCTTTAGCAGCCAAGGCTCTGGGCAGTCTGATGTGCTTTGAGAGGGAGGAAACAGAATGGACATTTTTGAAAGAGAGTGAGGTTTGGAATTTACATGATAAGGAAAATGGCATTTTACCTGCTCTAAGGTTGAGTTATTATCATCTGCCACCACATTTGAAACAATGCTTCGCATCCTGCTCACTATTGCCAAAAGATTATGAATTCAACAAGGAGAATTTGATTCAACTTTGGATGGCAGACGGTCTCATTCAACCATCTAAAGATTGTAAACAAATGGAAGATATCGGCAAGGAGTACTTCAACAACTTGTTATGGCGGTCCTTCTTCCAAGATGCGAAGAGAGATGAATGTGGGAATGTAACAGAGTGCAAGATGCATGATCTAATGCATGATCTTGCACTAGATGTTGCAGGTGATGAATGCTTAATTGAAAAGGTAGTTGACAAGGCAGTGAGTATTCCTAAAAGATCCCGTCGTCTGTCATTGATTCGTGATGATGTGAAGAACCAAATATGCTGTTTGGACCAAACAGGGGATCCTCATCCTATGCCCAGATGCCACAAATAAAGCAAAGAAGTTGCGGACTTTACTTGTTGGAGATTTCACCCATTACACCGTAACATCGGGGCATTTAATGTGCTTACGTGTGTTGGACTTAAGATGGGCGTCTTGCAGTGAGGAGCTATTGGTTCCAATTGGAAAGTTGAAACACTTGAGATACCTTGCCCTGTCTCTCAGGTATGTACTTAAAATACCTGAATCCGTCTGCACACTTGTGAATTTGCAAACCTTGAAACTCTCGAATTGTAAGTATCTTAGTGAGCTACCCAAACAGATGAGGAAAATGGTTAGCTTAAGACATATTGACATCAGCTTTCATGAATCATTGTTTGATATGCAATGGCAATTTAAATCGTTCAATGCGATGCCAGTGCAGATTGGAAAATTGAAACGCCTTCAGACATTGCCGATATTTGCAGTGGGCACAAGTGTAGGATGTAGAATAACAGAGTTAAAAGACCTAAACCTTCGAGGTCGATTATTCATTAAAAAACTCGAGAATGTGAAGGATGCAAATGATGCCAAGGAAGCAAATTTGAAGCTGAAGCAAAACCTACACACGTTGGGATTTTCATGGAGCAGTTACGACAGTGATGCTGTATTTGGAGAAACAGTTGAGCAAATCCTCGAAGGCCTCGAGCCACATCCAAATCTCAAAAAATTGCTGGTGGATGAGTATATGGGTATTAGATTTCCACGTTGGATGAATGATTTGTTGCTCCCAAATCTGACTGAAATTGCGTTACTCAATTGCAGAAGATGTGAATCTCTGCCTTCATTTGGCCAACTGCCTTTTCTCAGGGTCCTAACGATTTATGGAATGGATGCTGTCAAATGTATCGACAATGCATTCTATGGAAGTACTGTCACAAGCGGATTTCCATCATTGAAAGAACTCACCATCAGAGATATGCCTAACTTGGAGGACTTTTTGGTGGACAGCGAAAGAGAAATTTTTCCTCACCTTGTTAGCTTAACAGTCGGGAGATGCCCAAAGCTAGCAAACCTACCACGCCTTCCATCTATTGAAAGTCTCCGGCTCAGAGAGAATAACGAGACATTATTAAGATCCTTGGCAAATTTTACTTCGCTCATGTCCCTCTCCATTAATGATTTTGCGAAGTTAGAGTCTATTGAGGACGGGTTGCTACAAAACCTTACACATCTCTCAAATCTGTCAATATGCAACTGCCCAGAGCTCAGATATCTTCCAAGGGACCTCAAAAACCTCACCGCTCTAGCATCTTTGTATATTGTCTATTGTCAGAAGCTGGTATTGTTGGAAAGCCCTACTTCTCTCCGTGAAATGGTTATTGAATGCTGTAATGGTCTAACATCCTTGGAGTTAGGAGACCACACCTCTCTTCGACGTCTACAAATTCTTAGATGTGAAAATTTAGGGACTTTTCTAGGTGGAATGCAGCATGTCACAACCCTTCAAAGCCTGGATATGGGTTTTTGTCCACAGCTCCCTTCCTTGCCGCAGGGCATGCAGCAACTCCTCAACCTTCAACGCTTGAGCATTTCGCAGTTAGATAAGTTAACATCCTTGCCTGATGGCCTACAAAATGCCACAAATCTGGAAGACCTAGAGATTACAGAATGTCCGAGACTAATGGAATTGCCAGAGTGGCTGGGAAACCTCAAATCACTTCAGTGTTTCTCCATTAAGTACTGCACTAGTCTTACATCGTTGCCTACTGGGATGCAGTACTTATCACAACTCCAAGAATTGGTGATTGTGGGAAGTCCCCGTTTGGAAAGACGATGTCAGAAGGAGAAAGGTGAAGATTGGCACAAAATAGCACACATTCCAGATATCACGATTGGATTCCCTGGTGAAAATCCCCTGCAGAAATGTTGTAAGTTCATTGCGACATGTAACCGAGGTACAAGATTCACATATGGTTTTGCCTAAATCTTTGAATTTTGGTGAGTGAAATGAAGGCCTTTAAGCCTATGAATTAGGCTATGATGGAACTGTCATCCCAAGCAATGTAGGAAGCAAATGAACCATGTCCTTTGTTCAATATTTTCCTACAATTCTTTCTTTTGACCTTTTGATGGTACGTTGGGGGATTAGCTGGTCAAACCATTTATGCTTGTAAATATCACCTTCCCATTCGCTGGGCCACACCTAAAGCATTTGGCCATTGACGTTGGGCAATTATCTGGGCATTTTTCTTGCCATCCACCTGTTTGATACTCCAAAATCTTCAGCCTATGGCAGTCATTATCCTATGATGTGATTCTTGGTGTTACCTATTGGTAATAGGCCGTTCGTTGAATGGTCTTTAAATGGTACATCATACCACACAGAAACAGAGGACCTGATGACTTGGATATGCATTGGTTCAACACTGGGTGCCAAAGTACTGTATGGATCTGTTTTGAATTGGTTAGTCTTTGGTGACAATGTTTCAATCTCACTTCCATTAGTGGACTTTTTAGGTGTTCTCCCATGAAGAAATTGTTCTGGATTAGAAATTAGTACTCTACTCCCACAGGAATTCTTGGCCATAAAAGGTGCAGAAGGGGACATTTTCTCCTCCGAAGGCAAGCATTTTATCTAATTCCTTGTAGTTTCTAGCTATCAAAAGGGGTAGATTCTAGATATGGAAATGAAAATATCATTCTGTTAATGTGAACGTACTACATTGAAGTAAAAACACAAGAACATTAAGTGTATATTCCCACAAAAAGATGGTTTAGAGAATGTTTTAGTGATGTCTACAGGAACAAGTCTTCCCTCAGATACAATTGATTTTGCAATCGATTTTGGCCTCCTGGGTTGGAGTTAAAGTAGTGGCCACATCTTTTGTCACGTCACCAAAAATACAACTAGGGGATAACCTGAAAAATAAAAATAAATATTCAATTTCATGTGTTTAATGCAACACAAGCTCCCAAATATGGACCCACAAAATTTCGAAACATGGTGAGTCATAATTAAACATTTGCGGAAGCATTAAATCAATTGGTATCAATATTCAAAATCAAACTAACGCATAACTCACTGAATATTCAAGGTTAAAGTTTCCAAATAAACTAAACAGCAACTATATATATTATGGAATTAAATAAACTAAAAGAGTCTAAGATGCCGATATCTCATGCACATATTCAAACGGCTCTGTAGCCATATCCGGCTCTCACTCGGGTTCATCAATTGGCTCAAATGCTTGAAACATTTGACCCTCCTCCGTCTCCCCGAGAGGATAGGAGTCGGTACCTATGCACCAATAAATAAGGTAAATAGCAAGCACGAAAGCATAATTTATAAATAAAACACAAAATCAATGAGAGTAATGACGGGTAAAGATCATAAGAGAATAACATTGTGACAATGACAAAAAGAACGTATCACCTATTTTCAATCTACACAATACAGCAATACAATAATCACACAGCAACAATACCACTGCTTTGGGTGGTCAACCCTAATATAGAAGGAAACCCGTTCGAAAGGCCGGCGGTCATGAACCGGTTCGTAATCAAAGGCCGGATAAACCAGTTCGAATTCAATTCGGATATTACAGTGTCCGCACACATCGGTGATCAGTCGTCCAATTACAACTGCGGTCGTTCGAATATGACCCAATCAATATACATATATATACATATCATAGTAGAATAAACCTAGTGACTTGTAATGCTCTGACACAGAAACCTAAGTCGAAGTGAAGGGTTGGCTGCACAATATCCACAATCAATACCAATAAATCATTCAAATAAACATCCACAATATCCCAATCAATTGCCAAGCCACATCACGGTTCATATCCAATCAATTATAGGGTATGCAACTAATAGACCAACATCAATCTCAATCATGTATGCACAACCAAAGGTCAAAGAATAATCACAAGCCAATCCTAAGGTCAAACATAAGATCTCGTACCCAACAACCACAGTAATCTCTAAATAGATAGAAGATCAACACATCCCTTCTCAGTCAATGGTGCATAGACCCAATTAAGGGTTTTTCAATAAAGATGGGTTGAGCTCGAATCCACTAGGATTTCCCTGAGGTCATACGAAGTACTAAATCCCATGTTGGTAAGATACCGTGTGCCCAAACGGTATTTACTCGGTCCAATGATTCAATTAATAAAGTACAAACATATAATTTTAACACATCCAAGATACCATTTAAAATTAATCTGCAAATAATAATAAAAAGTAACAATCCTTAATTTATAATTTTAGAAAACCTAAGGACCCATACAAAAATATTGTCCACATTCAAAATAAATAAAAAGGGTCTCATTAAAATTTATAAAACAACCAAGTCTTTATTTTAATTTTAGAACCATAGGAGACAAGGTGATAAATGATATTATAACCTATAACCCACTAACTCTAGTTATGAGACAACAGAACTCTCTTCACTTTTTTTTTGTTTACAACTAGTTAGACCCTCCACGTGCAAGGCACGTGCATGCAAATATAACCAATAGTTTTTTGTTTTTTTTTGATATTTTGTCTTATTTAATTCCAACACGCACAGGACATCTACTAACCTAAAGAGAATATATGTTGTAAGATAAGGGACTTGAAAGATTTTCTATACCTTATTTTTTATAAGAAGTTTTGAGAAACTGGAAAACCTTGTCACAACTTTATAATCCAATCTGATTACTTATTGTAAGATTGTAGCAAAAGCTTTTGGCTCCTTTTAATTAAGGTATATCGGCACTGTCCTTAGGACTTGGTCTGCAAGTTGTTGCAATTATACAGAAAAAAAATAATTTTAAACACTGATTTGAAGGTTTGTTAAGAAGTTGAATTTTAATTAAGGTATATTGGCACTGTCTTTAGCACTTGGTTTGCAAGTTGTTGCAATTATACAGAAAAAAATTGTTTTAAATAATGATTTGAAGGTTTGTTAAGGAGTTGAATTCGTTTTATTTACTTGTTTCATTCAAGTCATAAAAGCTATAACTACATTATTTTTTTTTATCAGTAACGATAAATTATATTAAAAGAAAAGGCCAGATACAAGAAACCCACCGAACAAACAAAAAGAGCATGATGGTATAAAAGAATTATATCACGAAAAGGAAAAGCAAAAGACATAGAAACTTCACACAATGAAAGCCACCAAATGAGAAGACCTATCCACCCTTTGCTTAGCTAACGAATTAGCAAAATCATTAGCAGACCTCCCAACGTGTCGAAACTTTACTTAAATCGAGGATGCTAAAGCTCTAATCTCATTAAGGTAAAATTGAAATCTCCAAAGAATGACAGCGGAAGTGGACACCTACGAAAAAGCATTGAGAGAATCGCTTTCCACCTCTAACCTTGAATTAAATGAGGAAGAGGCAAAAATTCGAACAGCTTCTAGGTTAGCTAACACCTCCACCTCGTTAGACTCTATAGTCCCAACATACTTGGAAAACATTACCAACACAAGCCCTCCACTATCGCGAAGCACCCCACCAATACCCGCTGGCCTAGGCTTTTCTCTAGCTTCTCCATCCACATTAAACTTCAACGGCCCAAAGCTATAACTACATCATGAGAGGAATATGCAAACATAGAGATAAAATAAATTGTTTACTTCCTAGATACAAAACACGGGATACACCAAGCAAGTATTCAACCCATTAGAGATTTGCCTATTTCTCAAGCTTTGAAAATGGTTAGGACCCATTATAACAGCAGTTTGGATCATCTAAGAATGGGCCTAGTTGTTCATACTTTATCCACGAGACTCAAGGATACAATACATGCCCTAAGGTTAAGGATGATATATTTCCTCCAAGGGAAGGACCAAAAATAACAAAAGCATTACACATGCGGCCATCTGAAGTAGAAATATTTTCAGGCAAGTTTGATTCCATAGAAATTGATGCAGGAAGGAGGCCTTAAATTGAAACTTTGGTCTTCTGCAAGATAATCTACACAATTTTGTACCATGAAAGGGAAGACTTCATAATATCTAGGATAAAGAGGAAGAAACTCCACAACTTTTAAGAAAATAATTTCACTATATCAACAAAGTTGATCCTTAGTTACATGTATAGAACTTGCTTGGTTTCTTCCAATAGCCATTACTAAATGGGCCATTGTCTCTTAAAAACTACTCAAAATTGTACAATGCCGGGTTCATTGTATAGGTAATTGAATAATCTGTGTTGATTAGGCACCATTTACACATGAAGCATACCTAGTTTTTAAAACAACATGAAGATAATGTACTAACACCAAGATGATAATAAAGGAAATGTATACTCTCTAATGACAATAAAAGAAATGTATACTCTCTAAATAACATCCAAATGGCCAAAAAAGAGGTAAGCATCCAAATTCTAACTTAACTGCATATGATTATACCTCGAAATTCCGGAAGGCCTAGTTTAGTAAAAGAATTAGTTGAAATGTGAGTATGAAAAACCTGAGAAATGAAGAATAATAGTATTATACAACATGAAATCTCTCAGATATACATCAATTAACCACAGTTGTGAGCCCCCTGTTTCATTCATTCATTCATTCATTCATCTCATTGCCAACAATGAATCAAACAATTTCGCCAGTGATAACAATTGCTTTCACATCATCTCTATATAAGCTTGTTTGAAGTTATTTTTTAAACTGAATAATACTGGGAAAAAAAAAAAAAAGCTTTTAGTACATTTTTCAAACAATTGTAGAAATCCTACAATAGGGAATCAAGTCCAACATAAAAGTATAGAAACTATAGAATAAATTGTAATTAACAACATATGCTCATGATACTAATGTAGCTAACACTAACAGTATATACACATTGCAAATGATCATTTGTAATTGATAAGAGATGAATCATTTACAAAGTGCGATAGATGAGGTGCTTTTGTTACAATCACTTGTACGGATTTCTCTTAATAAAACAACAGTACTGAAAGTTATCTTAATAATGAGGTGCTTTTTGTTACAATCACTTGCACGGATTTCTCTTAATAAAACAACAGGTATGAAAGTCATCTTAATAAGACAGATACACCTCTTACCTAAAAATTTCTACTAACTTGCATGTCCTTCTCGGGAAGCTATTAATTAAAAAGAATGTAGAGAATCAATTCTGTCCTCCTCATACAAATGAATATGAAAAGGTTTATACGAGATTCTAATGACCCCACTTCACACGAACAGTGAAAGAAATCTAGGAAGTGGTTTTATGAATCATTTAGCTCCTCATTTTAGGATGATAGAAGTTTAACAAAATCAAGAAAGAGTTTCTCTTGTCTTGAAAATTCATGTAAAGGGAAAGAAATTTAAAAGAGCTAATCACCTCCATCCCAAAAAAAAAAGGGAATATAATCTACAACTTGCTAGATTTGAGAGCAAAGGGTAGAATTATCCTAAAAATTCATTTTTTATATAGTATCGTGATGCATGAACCCCATAAAGCATTAAATACCAGGACAAGGTAAATTCCAAAGCACTAAAATATACCAATATAAGTGTCTATAACAGTAAGTAAAGTGAAAAAAAAAACCCAAAATTAACAATATTAAATGTAATTCATATTATCAAAACTACGTTCTTTGCGAACATATCAAAAGGGGAAAAGGGGGAAAAAACAGAGAAACATTGATATTGGAAGGAAAATAAAAAAGTGTTTGACAATTAAAGGACAGTGAATTCATCTGCCCCCACCTCCATCATTGTTCTTCCCATGTTGAATTTGTTTATTGTTATTCTCTGATTTTGAGATAGCTGAAACCAGTATTCTATTAGAGGAAAAGGGAACTTTTAGTCGATGAAATTTATAGGTTGATGGCTGATGTGATAATAAAATGCTCCGACGCGTTCCATTATTTGTCAATCTCTTGCATTTTTCAAACATGAAATATCGATAACATGAAACATCGATAGGTCGTTAAAGAATTTTCATGGAAGATAATTATAAAATAAGTCTTTAAATGAATTTTATGTCATTCTTAAACAAAACGGTTTTGTCTTCTTCAATGATGGAATGAAAATAGCATACGTTCATCAGCAGTTCACCAGGGGACAACATTGAGACAGAAAAATGGCATCAAATAATACAAAAACCACATCAAGAAAGAAAGGAAAGAATTATCAAAACATTAAAAAGAAGAGAAGGAGATTAGCAAAACTCACAAGTCGAACTATGAGAAAGAGTTCTAAATCTAAAAGGAAATAAATCTACAAGCTATGGAAACACCACCAACAAAACCCTAGATCTTCAATGGAGAAAGAGACATAGAGATGAAGACCTGGAAATGTTTTTAGGGGGTCCTTGGCAGTTCGTTGATGGCATTTCAGGCGGTGTAGAGCAGAGAAGAAGAAGAATCGAGATCAGGGGAAAGGAGAGGAAGAGTCGAGAGGTTTTCTTCGTTCTCCTAATTGCATCTAATTGGGGCGACACCTGCACTTGGCAAGCTTGCATCCACTGTGTAGGTCTCAACTACATGATCAGTTATACCTATGATGTATTCAAAAGAAGGAATAATAGCCCCTGGTATTTATGGTTTCAATTACTTTTACGATAAAAAAAAACTTCAGTGGAAATTCTTCTTAGCTAAATTCTGATGTCAAATGCTGCAATTCCAAATACCTGATCGTAGGTAGAGTTTCCAGCTAACAAGGGAGACATTATTCACACTGCCCAACCTAGAAAAAAGAATCATGTCTTCCGGTATAGTAGTGTACTGCTACACACAGCGGCATACAAGCCTTCATGTGTTGGTATGGAACCAATGTACTAATACCTAAAAGCTAGAGCTGGTTGTAGTAGAAATTCAATGACTAAAAGCTCCATGGATGAAGGAAATCAGATCACATCAGGCAGGAAACACAGGGATGAGAAAACATTGGATTTGAGGGCACTTCAGTCATAAAAACCTTGTAAGAATTTGGATTCCTTTTAAGAGTAGGGGCCTAATTGATACACACAATATGCTGGTATGAATGTTGTGACTCATCAGGCATTTACCTTTAATTCTGTGGAAAAAGTTATGAGGCTAATTTACTGATATCCCCTTGGAACAAAAGGGATTCAGTATACAATTGCGTAAGAGTGGGTGTGTTAAATTTCACCCATCCCCAGTCCAATGGAAAAGAGACGAGGAGAGGGGAAAATAATCTTATCAAATGGAAGGGATGAAGCCAAAGCGTAAGGAATTCACAAACTGCGCCCAAGTAAAAAATAGAAATGACAACCCATAAAAGGCTTCAAATACAAAACCAGAATTCAATCAACAAAAGAGCAAGCTAACTATAAAGTACTTATAGAAATGAAAAAAAAACTGTGACTAAGTACTAACCTTTTGATTGAGATTTGGTTTCCCAGTTGAACTAATTTACCAGAGGAATTGGGCTTGATTATCCCAGAACCTTTTCAAAGAAGTATCCCAAAGTTGATTTAAAAAACTCCAAAAATGAAATAATTATAATAATAAATAATGATAAGCTCTAAGACCCATCATCTGAAAAGAATTTGTAAAAGTTCTAGTAGTCGTAGTAATAAAAGTATCTGTAGGTGAAATAGATATGATGAGATAAAGATTGCTCAGATACTTGATTTTAGAGAGGAGATACAAAGTAAAAGTTAATAAAAAAATCCAATTTCCATTCTCCTAAAAAATAATAAATACCAGGATCTAAAGGGGAATAAATATACAAAATAAAAACATGGAGATGATAAAGGATAGTTAAGAAAAACCCCAATTTCCATTCACACAAAAATGTAAAAATAACACTATCTGAAAGGAACTAATTACACAGAATAAACACGTGAAGATGATCAATTTTACTTCAAATAACTCTGGATTGTCGTGATTTCAAATCGTCAAAGATGAAAATTGGGTTTTTTCATTTCCACTAACATTTTTTCCAAGGCAGCAACTTCTGAAATGCAGAATCAGAAGACAAAGTGATCCTGATCCCTACCTATTTACAACTTGGATTGTGAAGCAAAACAAACTATCTCACATTCTATAGATCAATGTGACCCAGATCACAATTGCAAGAAAGTTGAAGCAGTTAAAAGTAAACTCTCTCTAGACCAATGAATATTTTTTTTCACTTATAGCAATTCTGTTAGCACACACTACACATATATTCAGTTTCAAAGTGTTCCTCCAATATTAAGACCCCCTATGAATGGTCCCAAGTTCATTAATTGAGTTAATTATTTTTTAGTTTAAAAGTTGGCAAGCTAATAGATTATTCGAATTGTGTAATTCATGTGTTTTATGGACTCATATCTGCACCCGAGAAATCAAGTCACTTATAAAGAGAGATCTAGATTTCCGTTTTTCATCTTACTCAATCAGGCAAGTTATGTTTCGTTATACAATTTAAATGGATCAAAAGATGTCATCGGGTGTTCTTAATTCTAATCATGATATAAATGCACAGTTATATGTCATTATAGCTTTCCCTTGTAAAATTAAAACTCTTGTACAACAGAGAAAGATCATTGGAATTTATCCAAATAATTTTGCAGAAAAAAGTTGGTCGGCCCATCAACACACAGGTTATGCTTGTAAGTTAAATGTGGACTGTTGATCGGTATCTCATTGCCAAGCAGACTTTTTTTTATGTATTGATTTTTCCTTTCAGAATGTAAACTACTTATCAGAATCAAGAAGTTGCAGAAATACCCAATTCAGCATAATCTACTATAATCCAAAATAATTACAAAATCAACAAAATCACCAATGTAAAAATACCTGAGAATGGAAACAATAGCTCTCGTGCCTGGTTCGTGCTCTAGTTGGGAGAAGGGATTGGGGAAGATCCAATATACTACTTGATCAAAAAGGGACTTCATCTAGTAATTATCTCCACAGTAATATCTAAAATTTATATGTGGACAAGAGATGTTTTTCAAAATATTGCAAGGGCATCAAAGAAGATGAGTGCCATAATTTAGCAAGGTAAGGGTAAACAGATGAGATTGATAAAGATACAAGGCAACTCATATAAAGAATTAATGAAAAGTAGGAAGTAAATATTAAAAAACAGAGAAAATTAGAAGCAACTGGACAACAAACCGGGGGAAAGTGAGTTACAACTGAGAATATTAAAATTTTATAAGGAACATAAACACTAAAAGAAGACATCAATGGAAAAACAAAGCATGAGATTTTGCCCTAAGTTAGCATTGGGCTTCCATAATGAACATCTTCAATTTGGTAGACAGTGACTTGCTTTGGTGATATTCAATTAACTCCAAATAAGTCAATGTATGCCTGAGATATAAATTGTCTTTCCACAGCTTCAACAAACTATTCCTTTGAGGGAAGGAAGTTCAATTCATTTTCATCACAGAGTAATAGGGCATAAATAAAGAAAAAAATTGACAACTAAATATAAATAGGACCACCAAAGGTTGAACATTCTAAAATTCAATAATGAGTTCAGTGGGCTAATAAACTCTTTAACTTGAGCATTGATTTGGTGGTTACTTGTTTTCTTGGTTCAAATATATAAATCATACGAACTAAAAAAAATTCATTTAACAACACTACTTACAAGTTTGACATGCCTTCAATATCGCCTCAAAGAAGCTGTCTCCAATTTCCTCTAAATCACAGTCTGCACGGATTTAAAGTTTTGAAATCAAGGTCTCTTTTAGATACAGTTAACTAAATCAGGAAGGATCAAACATGCTGTATTGACACTCCTAAGTAATTCACTAAAGAAATACACTCAATTGCATGTAGATAACTCTTTAAGTCCAACTGAAAATAAGGTAAATACAATCTAAAGTTCAGTCTCTTAGTATGCCTACCAGGGAAGCTAATTACAATTCATTCATTTTGTCCAGTAACGCTAATTAGAATTCAATCCAATTCAACTGGCATTCAAAATTTCAAATTCAGACTAAAAAAAATAAGATGCAATAGTAACAAGCATAGGGAATCACAAAAGATAAAAGATCAAACTTTTGCCCAAAAAAGGCAAATTTTTGGAATATTGAATGCACTGTGTGAAACTATGACGATGTGATCTGTTAAATGTCCAATTTAAGACTTAGCTGCATACTCTTCATCTCATGCCTTAAAGGCTTAAACCAATAGCATCTGTAGTTCTATAGTATTAGAGATGTTCTAACAACAACTATACATAGCAGAGCAAAACAGATTCTGGAGTTCCAATCTAGGTAGAGTACCAAAGCCAAAGCACATTCTCTCCTCAATGGTACACCAACATCTATGAAGAAGCCCAGAGCCATTCAATAACCACTAAATTAATTTTTTGGAGCCTGGTCTTGACCAAAAACGCATAAAACCTTATCTTCTTTACTTCACATAAAGAAGTTGCAGAGGCATGTAGGGACCAAACCCCATCTCATAATCCATTACAAAATCAAATAAACAAACACTTGAACCACTATCAAAGATATTTACATGAGAAAGTATTTTGTGATAAGATTATGGTATTAAAATAATTAGAGTTAATTTTAAAATGGCATGGATGTTGCGACAAAAATTACTATAACATTTGAATTATTCAAATAATTTTAACAATAATATGTATTAATTCATATTTTAAATTTCTTTGCCTTGGAAAAATACCTTTTTATATTAGCTCTGAAGAATTGAATTAAAATTAGTGAACATGCCAGAGGAAATGGCCCTAGTAGTATGGTAATGAAAGGATTGAGGTTCAATCCATATATAAATTGGCTAATTGAATATATGGACTATCGAGTTGTGGTGATAGACCTAGATCTAGGGCCTAGACTTAAAGGAGCCTATAGCTCGAGAGGAGAAAGGAAAAACACCAAAAACACCAAGAAATTCCCAAAATAAAATAATAAGGCACCAATCATTCAAATGGAGACCTAACCAATTTACACCATTGTATCTCTTAGGTACTCTTTCAAGTGCATTTCACAATTTCTCGTACCATTAGTAAACTCAAACGAAAATCATATTTAAACGGACAGGAAAATTTGATAATGAACAAAAACAACATAAACTCACCAATTCATATAAACTTGTTTAGAATAAACATAATACTCCAATGTACCCATTTTTTTTCTTTTCAACAGAAAAATAAAAAGAACATTTTTTCTTGATGAAACAAAGAACATCAATTGACATGAACTTACATAGAAACAGATACTCCTATAAGCATTATTTGTTTTTCCCCGTAGTTATACACAGGGTCAAGAAAGATTGCCCACAGAGGATATTACCAAATATCCCCTCATTGACACACCATGCATTCTGCACAAAATTAACATCGGAATTTCCCAGTTTCGGAATAACTCATTTTCCATTTATGATAGATTTTTACCAGAAAAGATAGATTTTTTAGTCTTTGAGCCTGTCAACTTCTAGGTTTATTTTTCAGACAACTGAAAGGCTTAATCAAGTTAATCAACTCCCCAAAATAATATGGCGCCAATCATCCAAATGGATGATTCATCATTATAGATGATTCAACATAAATCCTAATGATAACATAAGCCCAGGAACTGAATTCAATCATAAAAAGAGCAGAAGAGAGTCGAATAGAATAATAGCATCTAAAAAAAATGAAGCCATCGTCTTGCAAGCCTGGGTATAAGTTGAGAGCTCTTGGAGTTCCTCAACAACAACTTGGAAGGGAAGCAAGATCATGGCTGTTTTGTTTATTTTTTTAAGACAGTGGAGAGGAGAAACGAAGAAGCATGGAGCAGAGAAACAAACAACAGAGCACATCTGATTTTCCTTTCTTAGGTGGTGCATAGAAGAATGGAAAGGAGAAATTAAGAGGAGAGACCTCATCTAGGTCGACAGCTAGCGCCCCCCCCCACCCCATGAGCAGATGTGTTGGCAAAACAAAAACCATGCTATATGGTAAATGCAATATAATTCAACAGAAGATTTACTAAATAACTTTTGCCTAACAGCCGTAAAACAAAACAAATCTAAAAGAGAGAAATATTGACCTTTACAAGTGACATGTAAAGATAAAAGAAATGATATGTTAATTTCGTGGAACTTAAATAATGTCATATGATATGTAATTATATCTAACAATATAATTTTGTAGGAGTCTCCCGTAAGAAATTATAGCCTGCAAAAGATTAGTGCATGGGAGGATAACACAGTTACAACTTACTTGGTATAAATGATAAATACAAGTTCGACCATATTTACTCCAGCTCACAATATCACACTTAGTGCCAGCCACAAAGTGAAAATTTGGAAAAGCTAATTAATTTTTGAACATGCTGCACAAGGAAAAACATACCAGAATTTAATAAGGTTTATGAAATATCATTAAACCTTTACTTGCATTTGGCTTGAAATAAAAAAGGGTGCCTTCAAAAGTCATTAGATCAATATATAACACATGAAAGAAAATCACTGCACATTATAAACGGTAGAGCACAATATAAAAAGGGTGCCCAATTACCCAAAGCACAAGAAAGTAGAGTAATGCAATCTTTGCGAGGGCAGGGCAAATGGGTTTCTTGTGTCCATGGATAAAAGGAAATTTACAGGCAAAGGCACATAGTAATTGAAATATTTAGAAGCATGACAACACCTTTAGAGTTGTCCGCATTGGCTAAAATAGGCCATGTCTAAATTAGTTAAGTTTATCACTAAGGTTATGCAATTAAGAAAAAACAAAAAAGAAAACAGAAAAAGAATCAGGCAAAGACACATACATTCAGAGAGATTAGCTAATGTTCTACAGAATCTTCATTTCATATTCAGAGTTGATTTATCTCCGTTTACCATTAAAATTTCCAAAATTTCATTAAATTCAAACACTAAATCCCCGACAATACCCATTAGAACCTTTTTTCTAATATCCACACTGGTTGCAACTTTGGCAAAACCAAAGATGTAAGAGAAATTAAGAATAATACTAATGATAATAATTTAATGAATTTACTCGATTTAAACATGTTCTCTAACAAACATATATTGCCCTTATATAAAAAGTGAAGAAGTTACATGCTTTTCAAATTAAAAAAGCCCAAAGTTTCAGAATTCTTCTCATCCCATACCATATAAATACAAAAATAAAATAAAATTGCACTCATAAAAAGATTAATAAAATAAAATCTCATCAAATCCCTTTCCCTAATTGTCTACAAAGAAAATGCCGATACTCCCAAACCACAATTTCTCTGAAAATCAAATAGAAAAATACAATTTCAAAGATGAAATCCAGAACCCTAAAAGACCGCCCAAAATTCAAGAACTACCTAAGCTCAAAAGAATAATGAAAAAAACCAACTGATACAAAAAAACAAGACCCTGTATTCAATGTAGAAATCCAGAACAGGAAAAAATCCATACAAATCTGACCTTTGGAAGAAATTTGTTGTCGGAAAACAAGTGAATATTTTCCTCATAACCAATCTGAAAAAACGTGAAAAAAACATCTGATCCTACTGGGTCCTCAATCACAAAATGCTTAAATTTCCATATATTTTCATTAAAAACTTATAATGCCATGTCTTAATACATGAAACTGAAGTGAAGAAAGGGGAAAAAAAGACCCCGACTTTCCCAAAAAGTTCGTGAACAATATTACATATACACATAAAAGACCCAATGAAAAAGAAAAAGGCTTCAATCTTTACAATCCAAAACAAACATGTATTTCAGAATACAACTTAACCTTCAATCAAATATTCCAAAAGCTCATACCTGAGATGAAGAATTTTAAAAATATTTGAGTTGCTGGGATTTGGTGATGTGGTGATGAAGAATCTAAGAAAAAAAAAACTGAGAGAGTGAGGATTTGGGGAAAAAGATAAAATGAAGATAAGAGATGAGCAAAATATTTTTACCAAAACCCTAGAGATGGAGATGAGAGATCGAAATGGAGATGTGTGAGGGAGATAGAGATTTTTTTTTCAAGAACGCATCTTTTTTTTATGCTGCTGCTTCTTTTTTTAGAGGAAGGCAGCAAGAGGAATGATCGAGAGAGGGTGCGCTCCAACTGCTAAACATGCATAGATGTATCTGTCTGTATCCCTTACCAGATGAGCCAGTTGGGTCCAGGGATTACATACATGCGGCGAACTGGGTGTGTAAAGAATTTCGTCAAGCAGCTGAAGCAAGCACGACACTTTCTCCCCTTTTATCATAAGGGTAATAGATAAGGGTAATAGAAATAGATAAGGGTAATAGATATACGTGGATTGGAGATCAGTTTGGCACCCCTCAATATAATAATTGCAATGCGCCAATGACCCCATATATCCGAAAATAACGCCATCTTTTTAAGTATAAACTAGTTGCAAACAGTGGCGGACCTACCGGTTGCGAGCACGGGTGCAACCGCATCCACGAGATTCGAGAAATTTTTTAAATGATATTTTAAAATTTTTATTTTGTTATTTAACTTTTTAATTTGAGCATTACCTGCACAGCTGCACCACCCAAAATAAAAATTCTGGATCCGCCGTTGGTTGCAAGCATTGTGGTAAATCTATCAAGCACAGTTAATAACAGATATTTAAATTCTCTACAGGAGAGTCAAGGATGCCAAGTTCAAGTTCTAGTCAAGTATAGAAGTAAGCTATTTGCTCTCTTTTAAGTTAAAAGTATAGTCTCTATGTTTGGTTGTGAGTCTGTGCTGCCTCCTTTTCTCTCAAGAGATGAAATCTTCTTTTTACCAAAAAAAACAAAAGCATAGTCTAGGTAGATGGAGTAGATTTGGTAGAAAAGTAAATAATAAAAGAAAATCCTACCTTTTTAAAAAAACTAGATTGAAAACTCGAACTCGCGCACTCATGTCCTAGCTGCACTACAACTTGGGAACAAAACAGAAAACCTATTTGCAAGCACTAAATCCCTTCCTATCGGAATACCAATGGCTGGGTTGATCTTAGTGTAATACGTGTTTGACTCTGTGCAATAGCAGAACATAATGATGTGCTTTTGTGTGGGTAAAACACCGTAATGACGAGATTAAGCGAAGATTACAGTAGTACTTGGTGTCCACCTTGGCCTCTGTAATCACAACCCGGTAGCTCGGCAGCTCGGTTAGAAGTGCCGGCACGGCGAAGCAGCTCGGCGTGAGTGCCAGCTCAGCACAAATGCACAGCGCGGCCAAGCCATTCTTGGTCTCGGAACAAAACGCTGAAGGCAGTGTGGGCCGTCACCTTCCTCCGGGAAGTACGGCCCGCCCTGACAGATAGGAGCATTCATTTATCAGGATAGGATTGCTCATTTATGGCGATAAGAAGTTAGCTTTATCATCCCTTAACATCAACTGACTGAAGGCATGGAAGGTTCGGATGGGATGTTCCCTTTTTACCTACCGCTGAATGTCAAGGTAAAGACCGATGGGACCTCACCCCACCTACCCCCACTCACAGAGAGAATGATCGAGGAATGTCCACATATATACACATGGGGCCAGCCCCATAGAGGTACGCAACACACAGTACTCAACAGATCGTCTCATTCTCCTCTCTTTCCTCCTCCTCCTACTCAATTTTTTCAGAACAAACTCAGGCATCGGAGCGCCTTCGGCTCACAGCAGCCAGTGGCTCTAATCCAAGCCGTTTTCCTTCCCATTTCAGGTTCTTGGCGTTCAGTATTCCCTGATCTACAAAGTTCATCTCAATCTAAGCGAGTGTCGTGTTTTCACCGTCTACAGTTTGGCGCCGTCTGTGGGAATCACTGAACAAAAAGCTTTCCAACACCATACCTCCAAAAACCAGAAATGGTGAAGGACTCTCCAAGGGCAAGGGACCAACCACGCAGCCTGTGCTGGTACAAGGTCCACCCCCTCGGCAAAGAGGATCAGGAGGAAGGTCCCCTACAGTCCAGTCGGTATCACAGTCTAGGGGATTGACAATGCCTTCCTTTCACAATGTTATGCCTCCAGAGCAGCCCCACCATAGCAATGAGCACGTCAGGCGAGGTGACAAATCAGTCACCAAGCTGCTTGAAAAGTCAGCAAGGGCAGGACCTCAGTCCCACCATCAGGTCAACCCTGACGAAGACGAAGACCCTCGCCTGGATGAGATCAGAGCTCAAAACCGCCTCATTCAGGAGTGGGACGAGCTTATCCTACGGCTCAAACAGCAGCTCCAGGAGAAGAGAGGGGCTCGGAGCCCACTTCACGGGCGTAGCCATGCCTCGGGTCCTCCACCCAGGCACAGCCAGGCTCCTCCGGGCCACGGGCGGGACCTGAGGCACGTCCTCAATAGTAAGAGGCGTGATTGGGTCCACAGAGAAGAAGACTCCAGCAGCAGCCACAAGCACGTAGAGCCAAAGAAGCAGCGGAGGATACCAGAAGACGAGGAGGAACTCAAGCAATGGATTGACCAGCAGGTCAAGCAGACTGTTCGCCAGAATATGGAGACTGCTGGTATTGCCCGAGACCAGTGTAGCGCCTTTGAAGCTGAAGACACGGGCGCATCTCCTTTCTCCAGGGAAATCAGAAAGTATTCCCTCCCCGAGAAGTTCAACGTCCCGAGGTTCACCTTATATGATGGAACCTCAGACCC
The DNA here is from genome assembly GCA_029852735.1 of Persea americana. Lineage (NCBI taxonomy): Eukaryota > Viridiplantae > Streptophyta > Magnoliopsida > Laurales > Lauraceae > Persea > Persea americana. The sequence goes on from CM056810.1 coordinate 94,139,176, forward strand.
TGCGGCTCACCTCCAACACTACATCCAGAGGATGTCGGTCTGGGGGGATGACGATTTCCTGAACTGTCGAGTTTTTTCCTCCAGTTTGGGAGATCTCCCCCTATGATGGTTCTGCTCACTCCCTGAAGGCTCCATCTCTAGTTGGCGACTGCTTCGGACGTCCTTCCTAGAGAAGTTCCAGGCCCACCGTGTCATCCCAAAGACCAATGCTGACCTGATGGCCCTCCGGATGCGAGAGGATGAGAACGTCACCCAGTTCGCCCGTCGCTTCTGGACTGTTTACAGCTAGATCGAGTGTGTTTCTGAGGAGATGGTAGTGAAATCCTTTCGGCTGGCCCTGTGCCCGGGCATCCAGCTTCGGGCACAGCTGGTCATGTACCCCGTAGCCACCATGAAGGAGCTCATGACCCGGGCAAACCGGTTCATCCGGACAGAGGAGGATGAGGTCCGCAGGAGGGAGAACTTCGGCCTCTCCTAGAAGGACCGACCATCCAAAGGAGACAGAGAAAACAGGTCCTCCAGGAGGGAGGACCGCCGCAGAAACCCGTCCCCGGATCTGCACAGGGCCCGATCCTCAGATCGTCGACGGAACCCCTCCACCTCGGTCGCAGCCTCGGGGAGCAGCAGGAGGACCGGAAACGATGCCGCCACCTTCAAAGCGGTAAACACGATCTTCAAGGAGCCCATCTATAAGCTCCTCCACAAAATAAAGGCACAACCCTTCTTCAAATGGCCGCAGCCCATGAGAGGTGACCCCTCCTCCCGGGACCAGGGCAAGTTCCGTGCTTATCACAAGCAAAGTGGGCACAGAACTGATGAGTGCAAAAGCTTCAAGTCCCACCTCGAGAACCTTGTGAAAGAGGGGCACTTGAGGGACCTGAGGGACTACGTCAAGGAGGAAGGTTAGGACAACAGCCGACCTCCACGCCGAGATGATGGCGGCCAGGATAGCGAGCCAAAGGGCATCATCAACGTCATCCACCTTGCTCCTCCGCCTAAGGGGAGCTCCCAGGCCCGTGCCGAGGCCAGAAGAGCCTCCCATCAGAAGTAGGTGTTAACCGCGGCGCCGGAACCAGTTTCAAAGAAGGCCAAGACAGAGGAGCCCAGAATATGGTTCTCCGAAAGGGATCTGGAGGACGTAGAACTCCCACATAATGACTCTCTAATGCTCACCTTGAAGCTGCAGAACTTCTTGGTTCAGAGAGTCCTTGTCGACCCAGGCAGCTCGTCCAAGATCATGTACTACGATTGTTTTCAGAAGTTGAAACTCAAGGACGAAGACCTCCAAACTGCCCGAACTCCTCTCGTCAGCTTCAGCTAGAAACCGGTGTACCCGAAGGGGAAGATCTCCTTCAGAGTCCAGGTAGGAGGCGCCTCCAGGCAGGTTGACTTCCTAGTCGTCGACGTCCCCTCCCCATACAATGTCATAATGGGAAGGACGTGGCTGCATGGCATGGAGGCTGTGCCCTCCACCCGTCATCAAAAGCTCAAGTTCCCCCTAAAGAACCCGTCTGGCTGGACCGACGTGATCACTATAAAAGGCGACCAGCGCATGGCCAGACAATGCCTGATGGTCGTGCTGCCTGGAGAAGCCGAATCGTCCCAGGTCCATGTGGCCGAGCTGGACAAAGAAGCCGAGCTTGGGGATGTTGGCAGGGCCCCGGCACATAAGAGCATCGAGGACCTCAACGAGGTCAGGATCGACCCCGCCGACCCGGACAGATTTTTCCTAGTTGGAAGCCAGCTCCCCGAGCCCGAAAAGACACAGCTGCTGGACCTCCTCCTCAAGAATAAAAAGGTTTTTGCGTGGACGCCTTACGAGATGCCTGGCATCGACCCGGCAGTCATGTGCCACAAGTTGAATGTGGACCCTAACCATAAGCCCATGATCCAAAAAGCACGCCGGACCGGGGTCCCACAAACTGAGGCCGTGAAGGAAGAGGTTGAAAAGCTACTTGAAGCGCAAGCGATAAAGGAGGTCCACTATCCGCAATGGCTAGCCAACACAGTAGTGGTCAAGAAGAAGACGGGGAAGTGGAGGGTCTGTGTCGACTTCACCGACCTTAATACAGCCTGTCCCAAGGACAGTTTCCTTCTTCCAAAGATCGACCAGCTCATTGACGCCATTGCAGGACACGACCGTATGAGTTTCCTCGACGCTTACATAGGATACCACCAGATACCTCTGTTCGTATCTGACCAAGAGAAGACAGCCTTCATCACACCCCGGGGCACCTATTGTTATAAGGTAATGCCCTTCGGGCTGAAGAAAGCAGGGGCGACATACCAGCAACTAGTGACAAAGATGTTTCAAGCGCAGCTCGGGAATACAGTGGAGGTCTACATCGACAATATGGTCGTCAAGTCTAGAGAATCGCAGGACCACTTGGCCGACCTCCGCCAGGTTTTCGGCATCCTCCGCCAGTTCCAGTTGAAGTTAAATGCGTCTAAATGCGCCTTCGGTGTCGGTTCCGGAAAGTTCTTAGGGAGCCTGGTCACGAGAAGGGGGATTGAAGCAAACCCTGACCAGATCACGGCGATCCAGGAGCTCCAGAGCCCGACCTCGGCTAAACAAGTTCAGAGGCTGACCGGCATGGCTGCCGCGCTCAATCGCTTCATCAACCGAGCTTCCGACAAGTGCATGCCTTTCTTCCAGCTCCTACACAAAGGCTCAAAATTCCAATGGACGCCGGACTGCGATCAAGCCCTGCAATAGCTCAAGCGCTACCTCTCTTCACCTCTGCTACTGTCGACCCCAACCCATGGCGAAGCGCTGTATCTGTACCTCGCAGTCTCGGACCACGCAGTGAGCTCAGTGCTCATCAGAGAAGAAGATAGCCAACAGAGGCCTATCTATTACACCAGCAAGATTCTGATCGACGACGAGACCCGGTATTTACAGCTCGAGAAGCTTGCCTTGGCGCTCTTCAGCGCCTCACGAAAGCTCTCCCATTACTTCCAAACCTTCACTATCGTGGTCGTGACCAAGCACCTATTGAAGGCTTTCTTCCGAAAGACAGACTTCTCCGGTCGAATCTCCAAAATGGGCCATCGAACTGGGGCAATACGATATCAAGTATCAACCCAAAACGGCCATCAAAACCCAAGTTCTAACAGACTTCATTCTCGAATTCACTTCTCAGAGTTCGGCGCCGACCCTGCTCGACACCGAACTGGGGGGCAATAAGGATACAGAGGCAGCAACCGAGACAGAGCAAGAGCAGACCTGGAAAGTCTTCGTCGACGGATCCTCAACGTCCAATAGGGCCGATGCTGGCATAGTCCTCCAGTCTCCGGAAGGCCTTGTCATCGAGCAAGCTCTAACATTCGGCTTCAAGGCATCCAATAATGAGGCCGAGTACGAAGCACTCATCGCCGGGCTAAACAGTGCCAAAATCTTGGAAGCTCGACACATTGTGGTTTTCAATGATTCCCAATTAGTAACGAACCAGCTCAGCGGAGACTACCAGGTTCGAGACGACAGAATGACAGCCTACTTAGCTAATATGAAGGAACTTCTCTCCCAGTTCGAAAGGACCGAGATCCGACAGGTCGGCAGAGAGTCCAATTCCCATGCCGACGCCCTTGCCAGCCTCGCCTCAGCGGTCAAGGCCGGTAATAGAAGAACTGTCGAAGTAGAGACGCTACGCGAGCTCAGCATCGAACTACAGCGACCTTAGCAACTCATGTGCGTGGACCTCGGTCAGAGCTGGTGCCTAGCTCAGCACAAATGCCCAGTGCGGCCAAGCCATTCTTGGTCTCGGAACAAAACGCTGAAGGCAGTGTGGGCCGTCACCTTCCTCCGGGAAGTACGGCGCGCCCTGACAGATAGGAGCATTCATTTATCACGATAGGATTGCTCATTTATGGCGATAAGAAGTTAGCTTTATCATCCCTTAACATCAACTGACTGAAGGCATGGAAGGTTCGGATGGGATGTTCCCTTTTTACCTACCGCTGAATGTCAGGGTAAGGACCGATAGGACCTCACCCCACCTACCCCCACTCACAGAGAGAATGACTGAGGAATGTCCACATATATACACATGGGGCCAGCCCCATAGAGGTACGCAACACACAGTACTCAACAGATCGTCTCATTCTCCTCTCTTTCCTCCTCCTCCAGCTCAGTTTTTTCAGAACTAACTCAGGCATCGGAGCGCCTTCGGCTCACAGCAGCCAGGAGCTCTAATCCAAGCCGTTTTCCTTCCCATTTTAGGTTCTTGGCGTTCAGTATTCCCTGATCTACAAAGTTCATCTCAATCTAAGCGGGTGTCGTGTTTTCACCGCCTACAGCTTTCATCACAAGTAACTCCACAGTCGGCTTTATATTGTTGACCCACCTGCACTTTAATCAAATGTTCTTAACAAATATCTTAGATCCTAATCTGATTAGCTATTGGATCCATGAGCTTTAGGTTGGATTTGTAGGACGCTTGCTATCATCATTTCCTTTGCTTTTTGTTCGATGGAAGAAATGTAAAAGTGAATGGGGCCCTTGTTTTCTGGAATACCACTTAATCTAGTGGCAAGTTAGTAATGTTGTAGGTAATTAATTTGCACCTTTGGCAGGACAGCTAATACCAACCACTAAATAAATAACTTCCAATAAATTTGAAATTGACAAAAATAACAGTTGAGGGTTATTAACAGTGGAGTTGCAAGCAGAAGATTTTGAAAAAAAATCATTTTCTCTATCGATTGGAAAGTACCTCAAAAAATTAAAAAAGAATAATATATTTAAATCTTATATATATAGGGACATTTATGTGCATCTATTCCTCAACATAGGGTGATGGTACTTTTCCTTTTTGCACATGAATCCCCATTTTGTACTTCACTCTATGTACTTGAAATCCTCCTTTTATACTTGAAAAATACAATTTATGGAAGCATCCCTCACCCTATGGTGAGGGAGGGTGAGGGATAGATGCATATGAATATTTTCTATATATATAATGTCATAAAACAAAGAGGTTTTTGAGAAATATCTATATTTTAATTCGTCCTGATATTGATGGGTTACTAATGTTTCATGAATAATAGTATTTTTACAAAGTTATTTTCAAAGTACTAGAGGTATTTGTGACAATGCTAAGAAATGATGATTCCTCTGATGATCCTCAGCCCTTTCTTTAAACCCATAGCTCTAATCATATTATTATTACTCTATCATATTAGCTCTAATCATATATTATTCCGAACATCAGGTAGGTCAATTTTACTTTTATGCAAGAATAGATTAAAATTGTGGTGACAAAATTATTTTATGATCCACAGCCTGTCTCCCGCTAGTGTAATCATGTTCCTCAGTTCAAACTTGATAATATGATAATAGTAGTGATGGTGGGCCTAGGTGGATTCTTTGCCTCTTATCACGGTGCACATGTGTGACTTGCACATGTGAAAATAAAGAGACAACTCATCATCTATAATTCCACAAAACAAAGGTGGTTACAAAAATCTCGTTATAAAATAATTATTGTTTCAGTTTTTCTGCCTCCAATAAATCAATAAGCATCACCTATTACTAAGAATGATAGGAAAAGGAAAGTAAAGAAAAACCAAAGACTAAACTCATCATCATTATCATTAAAACATTGTCTCAACTATGTTAGGTCGGTTACATGAACTTTGTTTTTTCCATTCCAATTCATCTTTAGCCAAATTCTATGATTAGTTACACTTGTTCATATCCATCTTTACCACATTCATTCATGTCCTTTTTGGCCTATCCCTTTCCCTTGATGGGCCATTAACCTAAACATCAATAATCCTAAATTTCCGGTAGAAATTCTAAATTTCCCGTATAAACAGGTTTACTATCGTTCAATGGGAAAAGTTAGATGTCTTCGTCTGTTCGTCATCAATGCCTTGTCTCAATGATGTTTTTTTTTTTTCCCATAAGAGTCTCCAGAAGTGGATGAAAGAAATTATTTTTCTTAAAATAATAATAATAATAATAATAAGAAATAAATAAATAAATAACCCTCTCTTCCTCTTGACGCTTTTGTCGTCGATGCACATCCATATTTGGTGGGGACCGCCACATAAAGGCAGTGGCTGTGGATCTCCACAAGAGAACTACCCACGTCTTCATTTCTCCATCCATAGTCAGAATTTTCACTCGTCATTTTCTTCTCATCCAAACGGCCGCCTGAAGTTGTTTGTTAGCTCGGAAAAGAAAGGAAGGCTCCATTTTAAGTTTTTAACACATTTCCACGAGGGTGTATCAAAATCCTCGAGCAAAGTGGAATCGTTCTTACCAACAGAAAGTATGGAAATTTGTTGTAAGCTGCCTGTGGCCTACGAGCTGTCCAATGGTTTGGATGAGAACAGGTGGAGAAAAATGGATATATGAAGAAAACTGTCCACATTCCAAATTTAAACTGGAGAAACTTTCTCCACCTGACCACTGGATCCAAACAATGACCTAGACACCCTGATAAGAACAGCAGAGACCCAACGAGCTCTTTATTGCCGCCGCAGTGCACCTAATCAGAAGGTTAATTCTCAATTTCCAGTTTCCAGGCAGTAGCATATATAAGTACTATCAACCACAAATATATGGTACAGCAACACAGCAATCACCATTTAATTACAACACCGTTATACAGTAACAAGTAACACCAGCTGAAGTCATAGAGATGACATCAAACTCCATTGGGAGAAAAAAAAAAAAAAAAACGAAAAGCAGAAGATTTTTTCAAAAAAAAAAAAAACAAAGAAGAGATACACACAGCTCCACTGATTCTCATGGCACTGCAGATGACAGACACTTGAGCCATAACAACAGGGAGGAAAAAGAGTAGAAGACAGCTGAAAAAAACCCCAACTTCTGCCATTAAAACTGGGTGAAGTTGGGTCTTTTGCACCCATATCCTGGCAATCAGCACCAGTAAAAAAAAAGCCCCCATCTGTCTATTATTAGTTTCCTTTTCTTTTCGAAGTTTCAACAGTCTCTTTTTACAAACACAATCTTTGGGCTGGGAAGAAGCTGGAGGACACAGTCATTCATCATTGGCTTTGGATCGTTCCCAGAACCCGGCTGAAGTTTTACCTGCAAAACATTGTCCGTATTGAACAAGATCCATTGGCAGGTAGCAAAAGAAACTACTCACAATAGGTATTTGTCATATTGATGTGATCTTGAGTGTATAAAGGATTAAGAGTGATTGTTCTGAAAACTAGAATCGTATCGCAAATTATTCATTCCATGAATCGAATCGTGAATCACAGGATTCTAATAAAAATGAAATATAATTAAAAAGTAGAAAAAAAAAAAAAGGAAAATAAAGTAGTTATTCTATTCATAATCCATCCATTTTCTCATTCATAGGATTATAAATACAATAACAAATAAGTTTATTATGCAATCATATCAAGAACATCATGGCATATATTAGTATACAATAAATGGTGTAAATAGTTAAATAAGTTGAAGGAATTAATATATATTTATTTTTTGTTATCTTTAAAACAAAATATAAAGGTAAAAATAAAATCCAAACCATCAATCTCACATAGTAGGATATCACTTAAACTTTTAAAGTTAAGAAAATGTTCATGAAGGAAAAAAATCAGAAATATTAAGGAAAGAAGAAGAAGAAGATATAGACAAGCCACATACGTATAGTGCAATGCTTTAATCAAATGCATGTCCTTCATTTGTCAACAAACCCCCCCCCCCCCCCCCCCCACACAACCCAAAAATAAAAATAAAAAATCTTAAGATCTTTCATTAACTACTAAATAACCTTTTAAAAGTAAATAAAAACACTAAAAGAAATAAAAAAAACATTATTAATATTAACCTATTGGTTGTAGCTATTATTGCTCTACTGAAGCGCTTGAATCGTTAGATTTAAAAAAACAAGTATCGGATCGTAAGATTCAGACCTGAATCCTAAGATTTATCTGTAAATGAGATACAAATCATTTTCCTTGGAATGCATGATACAATTGGAATTCGGGATACGAATCATAGCCTTCAATTAACACAATCAGAAAAAGGAAAAAAATGAAAAAAGGCATTCTAGTTCATGGTTATGACTTTCCAATTTGAGTAATTAATAGAAGCTCAACAACCAGGAATTAAAAACTCTGGAACTGAAGACCCAAGCATACTGTACATCTCTTTATCAATGACCATCTAACTGCCACCGCATTATATATTATACAAAAGACAATTAACAATGACTTCCTACTGGAGCAGTTTTTTTTTTTTTTGAAATGGTTATTGGAGCAGTTATTAGGGAGCCTAAAGGAAAAAATAATCCTTGGGCAAGAGAGAGCACTCTCTATAGCTCATTTATGTCATTCATTTGTTCAGCAAGATGCAAGTTAACAATTTCTATGACAATCATGAAGTTTTTAAATGAATGGTGAAGTACATATATATTGAGCAGTGTCTCAAAATTTCATCAGTACATTGAATTTATCATAATATTATTCTGATAATTTAATATATCTACTACCCTTATAAAAGGGAAGAAAAGGTGTCTTGCTTTTGTCTACACACCTTGGCCCACACTTATAATATATATATATTAAGTGGGGCCCACAGATGTGTAGAGAAAAAGCATGACACTTCCTTCTCTTTTATATAAGGGTAAATAAATATAAATATAATATTAAGTGGGGCCCACAGATGTGTAGTGAAAAAGCATCACACTTTCTTCTCTTCTATATAAGAGTATATATATGTGTAGTTCTCTTTTATTTTATATATATAATATAATAATATTAAGTTGGGCCCACAGATGTGTAAAGAAAAAGCATGACACTTTCTTCTCTTTTATATGAGGGTATATATATATATAATATATATAAGGGTATATTAATATAATATATTAAGTGTGGGCCAAGGTGTGTAGACAGAAGCAAGACACTTTTTCTTCCCTTTTATAAGGGTATATACAAGTTCTTTTACTAAGTGGGGCCCACAAATGTGTAGTTCTCTTTTATTTTATATATATAATATAATAATACTAAGTGGGGCCCACAGATGTGTAGATGTAGAGAAAAAGCATGACAAGTTCCTCTACTAAGTGGGGCCCATAGATGTGCAGTTCTCTTTTATTATATATATATAATATAATAATACTAAGTGGGGCCTACAAATGTTATAATAATACTAAGTGGGGCCCACAAATGTGTAGAAAAAAAGCATGACAAGTTCTTCTACTAAGTGGTATAATATAATAAAACTAAGTGAGGCCCACGTGTAGTTCTCTTGTATATATATAATATAAGTATACTAAGTAGGGCCCACAGATGTCTAGATGTAGCGAAAAAGCATAACAAGTTCTTCTACTAAGTGGGGCCCACAGATGTGCAGTTCTCTTTTATTATATATATAATATAATAATACTAAATAAGGCCCCTAGATGTGTAGAGAAAAAGCACGACAAGTTCTTCTCTTTTATTGAGGCTCACATGTGTAGTTCTCTTTTATTTTATATATATATAATATAATAATACTAAGTGGGGCCCATAGGTGTGTAGAGAAAATGCATGACACTTTCTTCTCTTTTATAATAAGGGTATAAATATTATATTATTATTTTTACAATATAATAAGAATATATTATTATATTATATTATATTATATTTTTTTTGGGGTGGGGGGGGGGGGGGGGGGGGGGGCGCACAAAGGTGTATTGAAAAAGTATGCAGCTTCTCCTCTTTTATAATAAGGGTATAGATATTATATTATTATTATTACTATTATATAATATTTTATTATATTTTATTATATTATAATATTTAGGGGTGGGGCCCACAATGGTGTAGTGAAAAAGTTTGCATTATAACATTTGAGGGTGGGCCCCACAATGGTGTAGTGAAAAGTTTGCAATTTCTCATAATAATATATTATTATATTATATTATAATATTTGGGGTTGACCCCACAATGTAGTGAAAAAGTTTGCAATATCTCCTCTTTTATAATAGTAGATAGATATAATAAGGGTATAATATTATATTATTATTATTGTTATTATATTCTATTATAATATTTGGAGGTGGGCCCCACAAAGGTGTAGTGAAAAAACTACGCAACTTTCCCTCTTTTATAATAGTAGATAGATATTTAGAGGTGGGCCCCACAAAGTTGTAGTGAAAAAACTAGGCAACTTTCCCTCTTTTATAGAGTTGTAAACGGGTCAGTTCCGGTCCGGGTCCATCCGGAACCGTTAAGGAGAAGGTGGATCCGGATCCGGACCCGGAACCGGTTTCTTGGCTCCGGAACCGAAACCGGAACCATTTATGGGACGGGTATGGATCCGAGTCTAGGTCTAGGTAGATAATAGTGTTAAAAAAACATAGTTTTTTTTTAGAGATTTTCGAAAATTGAGGCAATATGTCGGGTCTCGGGTCCACGGGTCTGAACCAAGGTGGAACCAAACCCGAACCCATTTACTTATCGGGGTCTAAATAAGGACCCAGACCCGGTTTTTAACGGGTCGGAACCTTCAGGTAATCGAAGAATCGGAGACCCATTTACATCCCTCCTCTTTCATAATAGTAGATAGACTAGTAGTGTATGTGTGTGTGTGTATATATAGACACAGACATATATTCCACAATAATTCTTGATACATTGAATTTATTATTGAAATTAAAACTACCCATGATAATCAACAAAGGGAAGGTGGGCAGGTTGTTTGTGGTGGTGGTGACGACTTCTGTTCTACTTTCAAGCCTAAAATCACTTCTTTGCTGTTTTAACACCCCTGTTCTCACAATAAGGTACATTAATTTAGATACAAACCAGATGTTCTGTAGCAGACTAATAAAGCTACAATTCATAACAGTTCTGGTCTAAACTAGAAATGTAACCAGAAAAAAGCAATAGTTAGCTAGCACAAACCTCATAGTGTTGAAGCAGTGATGCAAGCAATGATGTAATTCCAAGAATGGCGAATTTCTGCCCCACACATGCCCTTGTACCAGAACCGAAAGGAAGAAATGCTGCATTTTCATTTGGATCGTGCAACACAAATGTATTGCTTTCAAAATCTGCAAAAAATATAAATAATTATTATTTATTCTAATAAAAATGGAGCATGTCCATTTTGAACATCAAAATTGAACATTAAGATAATGTCAAAACTTGGTCAGGACCTGAGAGTGAAACATTTTCAATAAAATTTAAGCAAAAAAAAAAATGTGCTTGGGAAAGAGAAATTACAATGGATTCTTTGTTCTGTCTGACAGAATACAAATAACAACACCACCACTAATAATAAAACATGAAGCATGTTTATTTCAAACATGATAATAAAGTAAAGTTAACCAGGATCAGCATGCATCACTTCAGTAAAATATGCAACGGAAAAGGGTCGGTCTTTACACTGATCAATACCACTAAAAAGCTTAGTAAGAGAAATTACAGCAGATATTTTGTTCTCTGTTTAACAGAATCCAAATAAGATGCTCTGATCTGCTAGTTCCCCACTGTAGCTCAGCTTGTTGGGACTAGGGGTGTACACAGATCGGATTGGTGCGGATTGGGCCAAATCCGTCACCAATCCGTTGCCTACAAATTGACGAATTCAAATCCGATCCGATCCGTGTCGGATCGGATTAATCCCTTCAATCCGTTCCTGTACATTACATGGAAAAAGAAAGAAGAAAAAACCTATGAATTTTGAAGCCATTGAATTGAAGGGGCATGAGTTGAGAGTTGTATGCCTATTCTATTCATAAGGTTAGTGACTCCTTACATTTTTTTTTCTTATTATATATATTTTATTTATATTTAATGACAACGGATCGGATCGGATTGAATCCGCGGACTAAGGGTGAAATCCGCCACCGATCCGTTGCTAACGGATTACACAATTTTCAATCCGTCACCAATCCGTTGGCCTTCGGATCGGATCAAAATCCGCGGATCGGATCGAATTGACAGATTGATGGATTTTTTGTACACCCCTAGTTGGGACATGGGCGTGGGTTTGTGTGGTGAATTCAAATCCCCCATGTAGCAGGGGGGAAAACAAAAGAAAAAAAAGATGCTCAGTTCTGTTGATGCATAATGATTAGAGATGCAGAGATGCTCAGAGCAGAAGGATACTCTGAAAGCAGATAATCCAAAAGAAGACTGCAGCTCAACATTTAAGTTGGCAAGTGTGCAGCAATCAACTTATGGAATGTGGTATCATGGTTAGTGGTCAGAAGCATTCCATGGGATAGCTCTTAGAAGAAAATTCTAACAGGGGGTAGATCCCAAGTTCCCAACCATCTAATCAGTAACATACCAATGAACTACAAAAAGAAGATGACTGTTAACTGGACTTAAAGAATAGCATCATCATGTGATCGATGACCGGTGGTCCAACCATGGAACACATGATGTAGGCATAGGATCAAATTGATCAGCATGTGTCTCAATCTAAGTCCCTTGGTAGCATTGAAATCTTTATAACACTCAATTACCAATGTAACCAGAAACAAAGATGGCCGCAAGTGACGGTGTTTGAAATGAAAACAATTTTATCGGGTATAGAATATGTGAAATACATGCTAGGAATCTCAAAGTGTGAATTCATTTTTTTCTTTCCTTTTTTTCTTGCTTTGATAAATACTCACACTCTGTGCACTCAAAAACAACCATGCAAACAGAAAACATCAACATCTGCAAAGATGCAAGAATGACTTGATCAAATGCACAAGACATAGATTAAGAGTTGCAATAGGAACAATTGATCCTGATGTTACAATGATGAACAAGACATCTCACCAGTATGTCCTTGTTGCATGGCCTTTGACAAGAAACGATATGGATTGAACCGGCTTGCATCACTTCCCCAACTAGAACCATCCGTCTGCACCAGCTGGACAGGAACAACCATAATTGCTCCAGCAGGCACAGTTATCCCACCTTTCAGATTCAAGTCTGCAAACAACAAAGAAAATCAGAATGGCTGAACAATGGTACACAAAAAAAAATAAAAAATAAAAAATCAGGAGCCGCTATGAGGCATAAAAATCATCCGGGCACTATTAGCACATTTAAACTAGTCAATGATGCTACTAGAGAACTGGCTGAAGCACCTTTTCAAAGATATTTCGATACACAGCCATAAGTTAACAACAAATATATGGAGCTCCCAGAATGCAACAACAATTTTTATTTATCGAAAACAAAGTCATACCGTGTTTTAAAGAACATCTTTGAAGTAATGGTCCTGCTGGCAAGAGACGAGCTGATTCATACACAGTTGCTAACAAAAAATGCATCTTTTGAACATCATCAGCCTCTATCTTATCTGATCCTTTGCGCACCCTAACTATCTCCAAGTAGACCTAAAAAAATCAATAAAGGAGGGGTCACAAACAATGTGTAAACAGTAATGTCAAGCATCAAAGAAAATGCAAATGCATACACGTGAGTTCAAGTCTCTTGCAAAATATATATATTACGTTTAAACACAGACCATTTGGTCCTGAGAATGCCATTGGGCCCTTCCAAAAGTACATGTATATACCTTTTAAACCAATAAGCTGTCTATTTTAGAAGGATGTCATATTTAGAAACTCAGACAAATACTTGACACTCTTACTGAGTTACCTCAATCAGACTCAGTCCTACATAGATCTATTTTCGACCAGAACTGTTTTGACACTCAAGGGACCACTAGAAACTCTCACTAATCAAAATTTCTCAATCAAGATTCAGGTTAACATAGAGTGGAACCAGTTGTTATCTAAAACACAAGGCAATAATGGATTGACTATTCTGAAGATCTGAGACTCTATTGAGTACTCAATCAAGAAATTTAATTCTTTTATAGGTAACATAATTCCAAACTGCCAACCTCGTGATCACAAAAATGAACACATTCCAACTGTCCAATGTGCTCGTCTCAATAAAGTCCTCCACTAAAAATAGTTCAAATACAGAATTTCATGTAGTTTGATCAAGTATTGAATGTCAGAAGCTTATAAGAAAAGTGGATGATTTAGATATTTAATATTATGACACTGAGGAAGTAACTGCTTTTGGTGCCACACTAGCTTTCATTTTTCTACGTTGACAACATTGAAGCTTTAAGAATATGAGAGAGAGAGAGAGAGAGAGAGAGAGAGAGTAGAACCATGAGAAAGATTTAAAAACTCAAAATTTAACTTGAAAACTCAAGGACGCCTAGTGCCTAAAATGATTCAAAACGCAATCAAGAACATATTAAATCCAATGAAAAAACTACCTTTTCCTGTATTTCAGGATGCATAACAAGCCGTGTCAAGATGCTACCAATCAATCCAGCAGTTGTTAGGCCACCATGAAACATCACACCCATGATATTGCCACATGGGTCTTCTACTGGATTCAGATGACCATTAAAATCTTCTAAGAACAATCCGCCAGTGATAACATCATTGGGGGAGAATGTCGAATCGATCTCAACTTCCCTTCCAATATCTGTTACTTTGTTCTGAGAATTATGGCCAATTTCACCCAAGAACTTGTAATTTTGTCCGCACAACTGAATAATATCTTGAGTTAAGCGTTTCAACCTTGCACACAAGAATCTGTACCTCCAAAATCCTTTTTTCCAGAAGGGAAGTACATTATAGGATGCCCAAAAGCAAGCATCCTTTGCAATCATCATAAGGAGTTCTTCATAGACAGTTGCACTGGACCACTCCAAAAACGAATTTCCAAAGACTGTGGCTCCAAGAATGGAAAAGGCCATATGCTGGGATACTGATCTGCAATCAAGAATTCCCTTGGCCATGATAGAATCAATTCTTCCCATAACACAGTCCACAACCTTAAAAGAAATTGCATTTGCTCTCTCAAGCAATTTTCCATTCAACTGCGCTACCAAGGATTCCCTCCTTTTCTGCACCTAGATTTGATGAAAAAGAAAATGTGAGATAACAAGAGGTATACTAAAAGCAAAACCATGCAGACCTATTACCTTAAGTATATTACCATATTTTTACTATAGAACATCTAATTACCCCATGTAAACATCTTTAAATCCTAGAATTGAACCAGAAGTAACATGGATTGTCCATTGAAACAGCTATGCCATTTTACATGAGCAACAGCAAAGATAGATTTTACCTAAGGTATCTATATATTACTAAATTTAATAAATAAACAAACAAACATAAAGTAGACAGCATGAGACTTCTGTGTTTCAGAGAAAGAAGGGGACAGTTAACACGAGATGGTCAAAGATTCATAACAATTAAAAAAAAACACACACACAGCTATACATCTACATAGCCCAAGAAAGCTGTAAAAGAAAGATCCCGAGGCAATAACTCTGACAGAGACTCGTACCTATCCAAAAGAAGAGGTGGCCGACCTGGCATGTAAAACTGCCCAGGGAAGTCGTAAATGACAGGTATCAATGCTAGCACAAATGCTCTAGCATCACAAATTGATGTCTCAAGTTTGTATTTACTCTGATATTTTTCCTTTTTTTTATGATTTAGGTTTTTTGTGTTGTTTTCCTAATGAAATTTACCATTGGATATTTTTTTTCTTTGTTTTTTCTGATGGTTACAAGGTACAACCTATTGTTTAGTAATAGGTATGGCAACGAGTCTGGTTAGACGGGTAACCCAGCCCAACTTGCTTCTAGCAGGCGTGAATTTGGTACTGGGGTTGTCGAGTTCGGGGCAGGCATGAGATTTTAGGTTATGACCCAAGTTACATTCGGTGCAGGTTCAGGGTTTGGCACACCCCACATAGATTGTGATTCATTTGTATGTTTTTTTTAGTAAAACTGTATATGCAAAAGTCCTTTAGCACGAGTGGTAATGGTTAAAATGTAAGATTTGAAGGGTGCAGGCTCATCTCCTCCTGTCCTCCATCAAACAAGTTCCATTTTTATAATTTCAAATAAAGAAACTAACCAGTATAAACCAGATCCGCACCTATCACAGGGCAGGTCTGTTATCATAATCATCTACAATAAATCTGTAATGGTCGGGTCAGGTATTGATGCGAGCCTCTGTTAGTCAGGCCCAGGCTTGGGGTTAGGCTGATCCGCACCAAACCCCCAACCCACTGCCAGTCCTAGTTAACAAGACATTTCTCTTATGTGAAAATCTCCCTTCAAACATCATCCAAGCCCTTAGAAAATTATACTTTTGACATAAAAGAGCAAGCAAATCGGCATGGATTATCATCCAAGTAAAAAACTCCATCAGCAAAAGATCATCCACACATAATAAAAACCAATTGCATACACTATCATTCATTGACATTTCTTAGAGAAATTTTTCATTCACAAAGTATTTACCTTCTCAAAAGATGGAACAAATAGACTGGATTGGCCAAAAGCCAGGCGGAATGCTTTCCCTGTCAGTGGCAACTTGTCTTCGGCCTTTATAAGCATCTCCTTGATTAGTATCGGATCTTTTACAGACACAAGAAGCTGAGTAGGACCTAACCATAACCTAACAATCGATCCATATTTCTCATGCGATTTTGACAAGTAATCTGAAAAGCAAAAACAGATATATACAATAAAAACGAACAACGACACAAAAGAAAAATTGTCCAATGCTCCAATTTAGTAAATAAAAAAGGGTTAAAAGAGGAAAAAACTGAATAAGGATGGATGCTTGACATTTCTGGGAAAGGTGATATCTTTCTTCCAGACTAAGAATTTTAGGAGTTTCTCAAAATCAGCAGAAATCTTAGTCAACTCCCAAAATCTCAAGAAACCTATATATATCTAATAAATTAGTGTAAATTACAAATAGGACCAAACTACTGAAGTGGCCAGAAAATATGTGGTTGCATAAACAAACAAGAAATGCAGAATCAAATAGATGAAAAAAAAAAAGAAAAAAAAGCGCACACACATTTATTTTCCTTTCCAACAATCCAATACACATTACCATCAACTTGAACTGCACAATTGACATACAAAACTCCCCCAAAAGAAAGAAACATCATCAAAGCTCGAAACTTTACAAAGCAATCAAACAAAAACAGCTCAAATCGCACAAAACAACACGCCCTAAAAACTAGAAATGTTCTAAACCAAATTCACTATCAATTATACCCCCCATTCAACTTACAGAAATAAAATCCATAACAAACAATACACAAACAAAGATCAAAACTTTAATAACTTAAAAGAACAGCTAAATCCACCCAAATCGACGTGAAAACCTCCCCGAAAGAAATAAACATCATTAAAGCTCCAAACTTTATGAAGCAATCAAACTAAAACAGCTCAGTCTCCACAAAACTTCACACCCCCAGAACAAGAATTAGTTCAAAAGCACGCTTGGGTCCATTTCTGAACTGAATTGCAAATGACCAGACCATGACTACTAAATCAAGCAACAATCCTCACAAACCTCAAAACAAAAATCACTATTCCATGCCAAAACCCCAACTCCAAAACCAGATCTACCCACCCAAACCAGCATCAAAATACAATAAATCGATAAACTTACCGATGAGTGACTCTCCAGATCCGTCTCCTGAGATCAGCTTCGAGTGCCCGTAGAAAGATGGGCACGGAGGGCCCGGAATCTTACGCCCCTTGGCCCACAATCTGAGCAAGACGAAGATCCTCCGCAGCAGAAGCGCAGTGATGGCGATGAGAAAGATCCAGAGAAGAGCATTAATTTCTCGAACGAAGTAGTCTTTGAAGTCGAAGAGCTGGGATTGGTCTTCGCCATGGCCGATGCTGCAAGATCTCGATCTCGATTGAGAGGGTTGCAGGAGCAACCCTAGGAGAGAGAAAGAGGCCTGATCACAGGGAGAAGAGGAAGTAGCCATTTGTCAGACGAGTCTGACCGGATTTAGCATCACATCGGAGATGCTTTAAATGGAGTTGGGAAGAGACGTGTGCTGTTTTGCTAGTTATACAGAGTGGGATGCGGATTGGAGTATGTGGCATCTCAACAGTACACGTGGCTGCGTATGGGTTGATGCGACGATTCTTAGTTTTGTAGTGGTGGCCTGGTGGGTCATCCGCTGAATGTGAGGCCGGATCGGCTGAGTGGAAGGTCTCTCATGACTCATCTCACGGGAGATATGTGTTATGTGGACCCCATTTTTAAACACATGGGACTTCCATTGAAGTAATCCAACCTGTCTCGCACAGTCGCACTCACTGGTCACTAAACTCCGTTGAATTGTCACAAGTTCAAATTTGACCATTTTCTAATTCAACGTGGAATTGAAATTTAAAAAAAAATTTCCTTGTCAAGTAAAAATCATTAAACTCAAGGGCCATGAATCAAGGATTAGACAATCTAGTAAAATTGGAATTTTGCACACACACTCAATGGGTCCTACAAGGGAGTATACACTACATGGAGGGGATGCATAAGAGACATCGACCGAAGATTTTTTTTTTTTATCAATGCCACCCGATGATAACACCCCCGTCGCATGTAAGATTTCCTTCTACATACCGACCATCATCAAAGGTGGGATCCCTTGAAATTCAACAGTCCCATATGATGAATGGCACGGATGCATAAGAAAAAATCATCCACATATATATAGAGAGAAAAATGGAGATTTAGGGCATGTTTGTATAACACTTTTCCGTGGAAAACTTTTCCACGGAAAAGTGGATGGTTTTCCACGGAAAATTTATTTTTCAGGTGTTTTGTGCGGAATAATTTTACGGAAACGCTTTCTTGCCCGATTAACATTTTCCTTGATAATGGTGGAAATGGACTTCCTATGGGAGTTATGGGAAATGGATTTTCTGGGAAAACTTCTTATTCTTTCCTCACTCTTGTCTATTTTAACCCAAAACCCTACAACTCTTTTATTTTTTATTTTTTAAAATAAATTATTATTTTATGTTGAATAAATAAGGGAAATGCTCATGTGAGAGACATTCTCACCAAGTTGGTGAGAGATGGGTGGGGGCCCTCACATAAATATCCACTCTCACCAACTTAAATGCAAAGACTCCAAATATTTATGTGAGGGCCCCCACCTCGCACTAACTTGGTGAGAGTATCTCTCACATGAGCATTTCCCAATAAATAATATACATGTTATGTTATTTTTCTTCAAAAAATTATTTCACCAAATAAGAAATTTTAATTTTCTATAAGGAATTTATAGTCACACCAAACATCATTAGTACCAATTCAACAAGGAAATTTTTTTTGCACTAAATATGAATTTCTAAATTCTACGGAAATCCTTTTCCAATGTTTTTACTATTATGGAATTTACTGCTGTGGCATTTTTCCCTTTTCCACAAAAATAATGTGTTTACAAACGTGCCCTCGGTGCATGTAGAGTTTCTAGGCCTGGTTTCATAACTTCCTTTAAATTCTTCTTTAAAAGTTGGTGCCGTTGTGGTGAGACAACTTGTCTCTCTGTTGAAATATCGTTGTTGACATCAAGAGTATCAATCTCCAAATTTCAAAATCCGGGGTCCTTGCTTCCTATTGAAAAGAATAAGAATGACCCACCTATCATTGAAAAGAGAGCTTACAATTGTAGGAAATTAAGATTTTAATGAGTAAGAGATTTATCTAAGTGCAAATTTATCTTAAGAATGAGTCAGTATCCTCCCTTTAATGCACTGAGTCATCTGGTACATAAACTGGTAAACGTAAGCCATAACCGAAAGTGATTTTTTTTTTTTTTTTAAACGTGTTGAAACTCATCCCCAACACTGGTATATTTTTTATTCCATGGTTCTGTTTGCGTCTTAAATACTTTAAATTTAGAAGCAATCAAAACATTAAGATTATATATTTTTTAATTCTTAGTTTGAAAAATCTGTTCATTTCTAAGAAAGGGAGCCAAATCAATCATTCATGCCTTTTTCTAACCAATTTGTACCAAAGTGGCTTAATTCTTTTATATATCTATAGAGAGAGAGAGATGCTCCTATGAGAGATATCTCTTACCTTATATGAGAGATAGAGGGTGAGAGATATCTCTCATAGGAACATCTCCCATATGGGTTTCTCAGCCCTTTGAGCCGGACTAATCCCTATGGACTCAATGGAAGCGGGGTAAATCCCTTGTGGCCCTAGTGTGGTAGTGCGGTTTTGAACCCTCAATCTTCAAAAGCAAATCGTGATCATAGGCCAACTAAACTACCCCTCGGGGGTTAACTCGTTGAAATCTTATTCTCACCTGCAAGCATGAAGCCCATATACCACATTTGTCCCATTTAGAGGGCCTATGCTATTAACTAAAACGATCAAAATGAGATATTACCTAAAATTACAATGTCCTGTGTCAATTCTAAGAGGGATTTTCTCCTTGGTGAAACCGCTCCTGTTGTAGGTTTTTGTGCAAGTGCATTTGAGTTTCATTCTTCTTAACTCGAAATTCTCTAAGCCGAAGCCTTAAAAGAATCCGGGAATTCCGACTGTTGTGGATTTATGGAATTCCTATCAGGAATACAGCGTTTGGGACGAGCTTCTTTGGGATATTTGAAATCCCTGGATTCAAGGAAGCAGCAAAAGATGTGTTTTTGAAATGTTATGAGGGGTCTCAGCATTTAGGGATTTCCAATCTCAGTGGATTTCTTAAGTATTCTGATGATGTGCGACAGCTCTCCAATGATCAGTTTCGTTTCAAATCGAGCCTCTTTTTCCTTATTTTTTGTAATAGGCAACCATTTTCCCCTTTCGTCTCAAACCCATTTCTCTAGTTTTTGCAATTGGTGATGAGGAGGGGAATTTGATGCTTAGGAGGAGCTTCTCCGACAACCCCAATTTTGCGATTATGAAATTTGGAAATAGACCCGAAATGTTGTTGTTGGCAAGGTCAAGCACCTACAGAGATAGAGATCTGATGATTCATGTCTCAAGACAAAGCCCATCCCAGTTTTTTGTGGTTGCCTTTGTTCAAACGTTGATATGGATCTACTTCTCATCGATGGAATTGATTTGGTGTAATAGATATATGAAATATGAAACTATATAAAAAGACTTTGATCTGGTTTTGAATTGGTTTTGATTTGGTTTAGTATGGTTTGATTATAGTTATGCTAATATACTTCATTTCATTCCCTAGAGAGAAAGATTATTCTCTAGAGCCATTGAGAGATCGTTGTGAATGACTGCTCTAAAAGATTATTGCTACTTCTGCTTTCTGTAAAAGATAGTTCATTTTGATTGACAATGTGCGAGGAGATCAAGTAAGGAGAATGGGGCACGTTGGATGTCGTGTCAATGGATTTTTTACAAGAACTACAGTTCTTAGGTCAAAGGTACAGACTGAGATAAAGGAGCTTGTGAGTATATTTTGTAACTGTTCGTGAACTATTGATTTTTGATTCGTGGTTTTTCTCCCTGGATAGGGTTTCTATGCTAAAAATTGTGTATGACTTCTTGTGATGTGTGATTGGTAGATAGCTAGTTCTATTGTCTGATTGGTTATTTCTGCTGCATGTTGATTGATTAAATATTAGAACTAGTAATCCATTCTGGTAGCCCCTGCAAAAAAAGTTTCAATTGGTATCAGAGCGGGTTACACTATTTTATTGTGTTGATCCTATTTTTGCTGAGATGGATAACTACCGTGAAGGCACTTCAACCAATAAGCCTCCTCTGCTAGATGGTTCTAATTATGCTTATTGGAAAGTCAGAATAATTTCCTTTATCAAAGCCATAGATCTAAAAGTTTGGAAATCTATTGGTGGATTTATGGTTCTGTGATGACTTTGTTTCTACCAGTGCCTTGTTTCTGATAGAATGAATGATTAAAATGGGTAAGAATGAAAGGGACAAGAAGGAATCAAACCTAGTGAGTGATAAAACCTGATCATCTCTAGCTCATTTCTTTTTAGAGATGAAGATGTATATTTATATGATTTGGCTTTAGACTTTTTTATCAATACAATCAGTTATGTTTACTGAGTCTTGTAAGATTGTTTTAGCATGAGATGAAAGAGATAGAGATGTTTTAGAATGTAAAATGTTAATTTGGTCTCTTATTTTGGCTCTTTCTCCCGGATGGCCCACATATGGAAAATTCATATTTTGCTAATGAGATTAACAGAGCCAAATATATTTACTTATAATTTATATTGTATTCTTCATTCAGCGGATGGACATACATGTTTTTTTTCTCTAGAATCCTAGTAAATTATCAAACAGTGCATTCCTAGACTTCAGGATGGTTGGAATTCTCAGGCCTGGAATTCCATCATTAATCAAACAGAGAATTAGAATTTAGAAAGAATTTAGCACAATTCTGAATGCCGGTATCATTCTAAATTCCAGTATTCCTAATTTTCTAAATTCCATCAAACACGAATTGCAACCAAACAAGGCCTAAATGAACAGCAGGGTCTCTCCCTTGCATGCGAGACACGTGCTAAAATGTTTGCTTTCTGGTCGTCACAAGGATCTAATATTCCTTATACCATGACTGAAGGCGTCAAACACGCAGAAAGCTAAACTTGCCCATTGTAATCTTATCACCATCAATCAAAATTGATTGGGATGGGTGAGACCCACTGTCTCTGAAATCTAGTAAATATCAAGGATTCGTTTGAACTTAATTCGTTCATTGGCTCTTTTGTATAAGAAGCTTACAACCACTCAATTTACAGGCAATTCAATTCAAACAAAACCTGCCCCAGGAGGAGCCAGTTTTCAAAGGAGTGGATTTCCTGGGGGAGGGGGAGGGCACACAGATTCTCAGCATGGTTATAATTCCCATCAGCGTGCTCGCGTTTGGAAATTTGAATCTTAGAAATTAATGTCTCACCATAAAATGGCATCAAGTCAAGTTTTACGTCATTGTAATTGGATCGGCATTTGAAATCGAAACCAGTAAAAGAAAAATCATTGAGTAAGGTTTTACTCTAATCCTAGTTATGCTCACCCTTACATTCATCAATAAGTTTTGCCCCCTTTTCAAATAGATCACTTCACATGATTAGTCAGTCCATAGTCAACTCTGTAATACATGGTTCTAGACAACCCTTTTCGTTTATTTATTTAGTTTCCATTTTCATAGTGGATTGAAGTTTGTGGTGAGGTACTCCCCTATTCAAATGTACAGCTGGATATAAATTCCGGGCCTGTTGGATGGAGACTTGAATAGTGTAATCGTGTCAAGGGTGTGTATGTACATATCACAACAAATAAATAAATTAGTTGATTATGCGCATATTGCACTTTGTTAACTTGATCTAATAGCTAAAGATGGATAATTTTAAGACCCCCAAATCAGTATCTCCCATATGGGCGCTAGGGTCAGGTGGTTCTCAAGTACAACTCCCACTGCAGGACTGGATGGACATGCTTTCAAGTGAAACCCCTGGGCCATGCATTCCATAGAGACATCTCATCACCCCCACAAAATGACCATGTTATAATATAAGTTCATATAATGGTGATTTTTTCATATGAGAATTCATGCATGACGGTAAATACCTTTAATAGTGAAGTCGGGTAAATGATTATTTCAAGAGACAATAAAATAAAATGAGTCAAATAAAATAGTAACATATTTCAAAAAATACCTTTATTTTTTACTAAAAAAACTAAATTAGTTAATTTTCTCATGCCACTAAATGAAAAGTTATATATTTTTTTTATAAAAATGAAAAAGTCAAAAAGTCATATTCTCATCTCCCTAAATGACAAAACCCATCACTTTCTTATTTTGACCATTTTTCGTTATTATCTCTTCATTGGACTGTTCACCCCTCCACCTCCAGTCTCCTTTTATCGATGATGGAAATTAAAAATCCCGGACACTACTCACAGAGTCACAGTCACGGAGAGAAGTTGAGAATTCTGCATTCATATAATCCAACAGTTAATAAACATGCAATGGTGACTACTTTGAACTTGTGCGAATTGGAAGGGAACAAAAAAAGCCACTTTGCGCGCTCATCGTCCATGAGCCATACCCATTCATGTTGGTTAGGTCACATGGAATGATTGAACTTTTTTCAAATGTTTGGTTGCAATTAATTGTGAGCCAATCAAAAGTAGAGGTCAGAATGAGACAGATCTTATTTGATAATGTAAGGACCACCATTTGGATGCCTTGTAACTTGTTTTACACATTTTCGATCCTATCTAAGCCATGATGAATTTATAATTTGCCATGTCAAATTTGCCTTGTTCGCATGATTCCCTTTATAATTATCTTAGAATATTAAAGATTAAATTATATATTTTCTATCATATGTTGATGATCAAAGACATACTGGTCATTTTCGTTACAAAAAGGTCAAAGTCATCACCCAATGCAGTCTCATTAAAGCATAGTCCAAACGGAAAATAAATCTAATCTTTGATAATTTTGTACAAAGTCGCTGCTTATAGATAACGAACATACATTATCACGTAGGGTGCTCGAGACTTTTATTATTGCTCTAAAACAATGACCCTCGTCTAGCCATATAAATTGGTAATTACCGTAAAACCATGAACCATTAGGAGACTTGCCTCTAATAAGAGTGGGTCAATATAGGTAAGCCATTTAACTTACCCACTGCCATCTCTACCCATAAATGGGAATTTATGCCTGTCGTTAGCAGTCATTAACAATTATTTTGTATTATGCTACAATCAGGCAAACATAGTTGCAACTTGCAAGTAATCAAATTCATAAGTTAATTGGTTTAAGATCAATCAAGCTATAAGAATCCAAACGAGGCCTTTGTCGTTTCATCTTCCGTATATAGATGGGCGAGGCATGGACTGTTATTTGTTTTGTCTTGTATGTGGCCCACCTTGTGATCGATTCTCATTTATGGTATTCGTGAGGGAGTAGAACCACTAAGGTGGTCCATGAAGTAGAGCCCGTGAAGCTTTTCTGCTTCAAGTGATTCCCCGTGGTGGTTCACATGATCGATGTCAATAGCCCAAAAGGTGCACCCACTCCCTGTGGATTATATTAGAATGTGACACGCCTTAGCATGCACGTGACAGTCACAATCCCAAACCACACAAACTTCCATGGATATCCAAATTGAAATTTTACATGTTGAACATACTGTAATTGAATGTTAAGGGGTTTTTTTTTTCCCTTCTAGAGAGGACACACTAATTAATTCCACTCTACTCCATCTACAATGATGGAGGAGCTTGAATAATTGTCTCAATTTAAAAACTATTTTTTTATTTGTTCTTTCATTTCAAAGCAACAATTTAATCTCACTATGTGAGTACCTTTGAGATTGCTTGAGAGGTAAAAACTTTAAAGCCTCTTATGCAACCCAGTTGGACGCATGCTAATCATGAAAGAAGAGTACGGTGGAAATGTCTCGTTGTGGATATGGTTCTGTACAAGATTATCACAATATGGGCATTAAAGCGGGGTTAGTGATTTCGGGGGGTTGTGTTTATCATAATGGTCCCATGTAGTGGCTACAGGGTTATCGTCATGCAATCCATGAGAGCCCTTTAAGAGAACGTGACTCAATAGAAAATCCTCAAATGAGCATTATCTCGTGACCACCATCGCAGTACCCCATATTTACGAGCATGCCACACTGTCAATTCAACCATTTCGTATTCATTACCCCACACTCCAAAACCCAAGTTTGATGCTTATCCTATTGTTACATGTCGATGGATTAAAACCAAAAAATTGATGTCTTCTGAAACCAAAAAATTAGAGGGCCATCCGTCTACTGAAACAAAAGAATTTAATGGGCCCAACTTTTATTTTTTAAAGAAAATTTTCTTTTATAGATATTTTGTCGGTAGCTATTTATTTATCATAATTTAACATCTAAACACGGTATTCTCCCCATATTAGAAGAAGGAAACCCTAACATTCAGATTCAGGCACTTATAGACTCCTAGCTCCAGCCGAGCAGCAGGAAAAAAAAAAAAAGAAGAAGTAAGGGAAGAAGAAAAGTGCACTTGACGTCCTGAATCTCCAAAAGAAGAAGAAAATGAAAAAGAAATGTTCCTTTTTTTTTACTTACTTTTTCCCTGATATGCGCTCTAGCGGCGAGTTTTTAGAATTTAAATGAATTGGTGACATTGCTAGAAAATCAGTGGAAACAAAGAAGAATATATCGTATACTCATTAGTTTATTTACTTTTAAAATTGACGTTGATTTTATCAGTAGCGACAACGACGGTAGAAAGAGCTTTTTCAGCAATGAAGTACGTAAATAACAACTTGCGTAACCGAATGAGAGATCAATGGATAAATGACTGTTTGGTCATATATATTGAAAGAATGTGGTTGCTAGTGATGATAATGAAGTTATTATGCAACGATTTCAACACATGAAAACCTATTGAGGGCAGCTGTAGAAGTTAATGTATTTGGATTTTCTTTTTGAACTAAGGACTATTAGTAACAATATATTATTTTTTTATTTTTTTAAATTCAATATTATCTTTGTCGAATTATCGGAAATAGATTATTTGATAATTTTATATTATATTTGTCGAATTATCGAAAGTAGATGACAGATATTGACAAAGGGAAAAATAAATTTATTGGAATTGTGGAAGATAAGTTTTTTGTTGACCCCATTGACTTCAATTCCTGGAGATGCCGCTCCCTATATATGTATGTAATTGGTCAAGAAGTGGTCCTTCCAATACGAGCACAGGGATCAGTCCCTGCTTGGTGAAGAATGACTTAAGATGTCTTGGGACCTAGGCATCAGTGTCTGGCTAGCCCGTTTCTCTTATATTGTATTTGTGACTGATTACTCCATAGCCATGTGCCATGCCTTGCTGTCTTGGAACTGAATAATAGATGGCACCGTCGTAAGTCAAAGTTATAAAAGTATCTTTAATTGTGTGTAGCTTAGCAAATACCTAAGAAAGGATAACCACTCACCTAGTCACAATAAATAAATAAATAAATATATAAAAACATGAAAATAATTTTCAATGCCTAAACAACCAAGCAAAAGCTCATTTCCATGATGAGGAGGCATTTATTTGGTTTGCTGAAGAAGGCATAAAAGTGCCATGTTTGGAGGTAGAAAAATGAATGCATGGATGAGGGAAATGACGAGGAGCCCATTTCCATGATTTCTTTATTTGAACCTACTTATTTTTTTCCTCTCCGTTCTAGGTTCTAGGTTTATGAGAGAGGTAAGGAGGAGAAAGAGATAAAAGGACCTGTTACATCAATGGAAAGAGCTGCTACCATACAAATGGAATCTATTTCTATCCAGGCCAGCTAATCTTGATAGGTCCATTGGTCTTGTGATTGGTGGATTCATAGAAGTCAATAATCAACAGCACCCCTGTGCTCTCTGACTTTCTGACCGATCCATTCCTTCGGTTTGGTTAGTTGGTGTGATGTCATGATAATTGTTTGATTCTCTGTATGAGTTGTTGGTTACAGAGTCTCGTTGGATATTTTCTAACATGGAAGTTATATTCTTTAATATTTCTATCTTAATTAATTACTTTTAGTAATGAATATGTTATGAAGTGTGACTCTATTATCTTTTAGGATATACTAGTGAAGCCCTGCATGTGCAAGGCACGTGCTGTCCAAACATATATATGAAGAAAATTACAGCTCACAATACTATTTATTTTATTACAAATGAGCAAATCCGTATTGCTCGATTAAAATACTTTTAAGTATTTCCACTAAATAAGATATCGATAAAAAAATAAATGAGTGACAGCAGATATTTGCTCTTGTTTTGGAAATGGTTTCCTTTCTATAGTTTCTTCTCGACTTTAATCTCCTCCCATCATTTTTTTTTCTTTTTGACAAAAAAGATAACATAAAATTATATTGGAAACAAGCATTAAAAATAGAAGTAAACAAAGCTTATTATTACACGTGCATGTACGATAGTAAGCAGCTTGGTCCATCTTTAGCTAGCTAATCCTTTCTATTCTTAGCCTTAAAAAACCCATTAAGAAACAATAATAGTATCAATTGAATCAAATGTTAACAAATATGCATAAAATTTAATTAAAACATCACTATTAAAAGAAGAAGCAAAAAAAAAGAGGAATCAAAAGGTATGGAAATCACACTCAAATGTATAGTGACAAAAGTTTGAGTTCATCAAAAGATGAGCATAAAAGAAAAGGAATCTCAAGCATTTGGCTGTTTGAAATTTGAGATGCCTACTTATCATTAAGGTTTTATCAGCAGTTTCACATTTTATTTTACAAAAATAATGTAAATCCAACTTAATAGCATGCCATTCATATAGTGCTACAAGTGTTTGTCCGAACATATAATTTTTTTATAGCTTTACCTTCTTTCGGATTGAAAAGTTCTATTTTATTCCCTTTTCCATTACTATTATAATTTTTTTCCTTTATTACTAATTCTTTTATCCTGTCTTTTAGATTGTGCACCACTTTTTCATGTCTTTTTTCTTTTTATTAACTTTTAACCAAATTTATTTAGCTTAATGTCTTATCTCTTATATAGTGTTTATTTAATTTATGATTGAAAATAAAAAATGGTATTTTCCATTCTCAAATGGCTTATTTTCTTTTAATGACGAGCTTTTTATCTATTTAAATTTCAAACTATTTTAATCTTTTATTAAGGTGTAATTTCTCTCATGTTTTAAGTTTCTCATTGACTTGTGCATTTTTCACTGACATAAACTTTTAATTTTTCCTGACTAATAGGATTGTTAATATAATTCTTTTTAATAAGTAATTTATGTTAAAGAGATTATTAGTCACTTTTGACTTTTTTCACTATCTTAAGAGCAATTTTTTGAAGTTTCATTTGATATTGAAAAAGATAAATCTAAAGATCAAATATCATAAGACATGGATAAATGGAGAAAAGAAATAAACAAAAAAAAAAAAAAGGATAACTGAAGATATTCTAAGTGTTTTCCAATAGAAATGTAATTTATCAATACAAATTCGATTAAAAATAAAGAAGAAATGAATGAAAGCACCCCCCCTTGCCGATAATGATACAGGGTAATGGCCGGAAAACATGTCCTAGCTAGATAAGTGGCAATTCATGAATATAGTGACATGTGAAAATAAAACATACACAAATAAGAGGTATGTGAATTTTCATCCTATACAAGTCATCCCAAGGTTGTAATCCAACCACAAATCCTCCACACGTAGGTGAGCCATCTACTAACATCCCACATCATCTCGTGAATGGGAAAAATAATCGTAATACCCAAAATTCAATTGGGAAAAGAAAAAAAAATCCCCACTCCGAAGAAATCATTAAATCAATGCATGATCTTCTATTGGTTTAGTGTTAAGAAAAATGCAGTAAGAAGAGACAAAAGAGAAAAAGTGGGTTTTCTTCATACCTATAAGATAGGCATAAAAAAGAAGAAAGTCATCGAGTGTTGTGGCCATGATATATAAGTTTAATATCTAGTCGTGGATCTCATGAAAGTTGTCGATGAGTCGATTGATCTCAATTTCGATGAGAAGAGATCATATTGTTTAGGAGAGAAAACGCTCATAGGTTTTGTTTCAGTTTTCTTGTTTTTTTTTAAGGCAGTGTAGAGCTTCTCAAAGCGAAAATGAAAATCTCAAACACCTCTCGATCTTGGGGCCCACTATCTATGTGTCATGATGGATAGGATTTGAAGTTCAGTGGAGGTGAGAAGATGGGCAGCCGTCCATTTTGATGCCATGCATGTCATGCTCTTGTGGGGCCCGCTACCTATATACGTCATGTTAATTGTGACTTGTAGTTCGATTGAGAGTGTGAAGAATCGGCATATGTCGATTTGAATTTGGTTGAGTGGGCCCCATGGTGTGGAGAGAAAATTATAAGCAGATTCTTTCTTCCCAGGTCCGTGCTAAGCTAGAGCCAAAGAAATAAAAATATATTTAAACTTAATATTTTGATAAAAATATTATTGATAAAATAAATAAATAAATATATTATTTAGAAAAATGACTTGGTTCATCCTAATAGTACCCACATTTAATGAGGTTGAATCAGTAAAAATCAATATATGAACCTGAAGAAAATACAATGGCAAATGAAAAATTATTTCAAAAGAAGAAAAAGCTATTTCAGTCTTCTTATTCGTGGAAAACAAAAAAAACTAATAATTACCAATGACAGTTGAAATTTTTTATATTAAATAGGTTGTCTTACTTGGTTTTGATGATGGGTTTGAGAGGACTATCAACTGTAAAGCTTGTTGGATTTTGCAGATGAAAAAAGTTGACAAGACCATGTAACAGTATTTTACGAGTGGTATTTTGAGAAGATTATGGAACTCGTATATTGATGGGCTTATCTTATCACCTTTGATCTCTTTAAAGTTAATTAATACTAAAAATCATAATGATAAGAGGATAGGGTAGACATTTTTTAGGATGGATTAATATTAGAAAGTGATGTGACAATTAAGTTAGGAAGATAAAATAGGAAAGTTAGGAAAATAGAGATTTGAGAAGAAGTTAAAAGGATTTTAGAAATGTAGTTATGAAAACATAATTTTAAGTTAACTCCAGAGATTTAGGGAGGAGATTTGGGAGGAGTAGTGGCCCACATCAAAGCAAAAGCTATGTATATTTTTTAAAAAGTTATTCTTTGAAAGGAGAACTCCCTCCCTACTGACATGGTACCCCTTGTGCACCCCTCTCCTATTGCTTTAATATATAAGGGGTCATATTATGTCTAGAACACACCAGAAATCATTGAAAGCGATACATAGCAAGTGGAAATAGTCCTTTCAAAGTGTGATACATGAGAGGTTTGATTGATCTCAATGTTGGTTTTAGAACATAGTTGAGGACCTCAAATGTACCACAGAAAAAACCTTTTTGCAGCTGGCTTGATATTGAGTTTCTCCATTATTTTGGCGTATTTTTCCAAAAAGACGCACACAAAATATAAGATAATAGTGGGTGTCCCTAGTTTTGCTCGGTAGATTAGGGACACGAAATGTCCTATTAGCTTGTGAGAGTGCATGAGCTCGAGCTTTTTCTAGGAAAACAAAATGGGTTTTCATCTTCAATTGTTTTTTTTTATATTTCTTAGTTTAAATATCGCCGTCATCAAAATCTTGTCCCAATTATATTAATGGGTTTGGCTGCATAAGGGCTAAATCCTTGAATAGGTAACACTTCATTGGATCTATTCTTACTACCTTCATTTGTTTCCTCTTTGGCTTACCCATTTTTGAGGGGGCATCAACTTGCATAGTTAAGTTTTTTTTTTTTTCTTCCCAAACATTATCCTTTAGTCCACATTGGACAAAGTTCAATTGCACTTCATTCATCACATATTGATACTACCTGTAGATGTTCTTGATCAAATGTGCTCATTTCTAATTTTATCATAAATCCATTTAACATTCTTATCTCTGCTATTCACATTTATGTCAAGTTGCTTCATGCCTCAAGTCGAAATAAAAGAGAAGAATTATTATGTCATGAACTTGGTGTAAATATAAATTAATTAAAAATAGAAAGGACGTAAGAATGGACTTGAGATATTGATTTGAGATAGATTCCAATCTTATCCACATTTTCCTTTTATTTTCTCCACCCCCTTAAAAAAAAAAAACCAAAGAAATCGAAAAATCGATTACTCGATTTATTGGAATGCATTAAAATGAATTTTTATTACTTTTAAAATATCAGCATCTACTCAATAGAAGAGATTAAAAAAATTATTAAGATCGTGTGCGCCAAGTTTGGTCTAAATCCGAATTCATTTCGGTATAGTAGAGGGGTAATTAGTAATTTCTCAAAGAATTTAGAGGGCTTTTTCGTAATTTTAGATTTTTGAGATTATGGTACCATTGGGTAGATGTTTTTAATTCCTAAACTTTAGTCTTCTAGCTCATCTTGATCCGAATCTTCAAAACCCCTCTAAATCCAAACCTGACCCAAAGTCTATTTTAGACAAATTGAAAAATGCCCATCATGTCCCCATCTTTATCCATCATTTCACTCTCTCTTGTCTCTTTGCTTTCTCTTTTCTTTATCTTATCTCATTCATTATCTCATCTTATTCATCACACTCTTTTTTTATTGGCCACGTGTGTAGTAAATCCGTACTACACTTTTCTCTCTTTTATAACAGGGTATAGATAAAGTGAGTTTCTTTTTCACTGGGTAGGGCTAGTGGTCCAGAGTGATACTTTAACTTGAGGATCCAAATCTCTCAGTATGTGTATGATACTAAGGTGTTTGAGGATCCAAATCTCTCGGTATGTGTATGATACTAAGGTGTTAACACCATTCAACTGCTGGGTTGTCATTAACTAAAGTGTAACTTGTCATTTAACATGAAGGCATTAATTTATTTATATATCTATTGGAATCTGTTTTTCTTCGGTTAACCACAGGCCTCCAAATCAAGAATCCTGAATTTAAAAAACACCTCAAAACAGTTGTCAAGATCTCCTTCAATTCCAGCTATCCTCTCTCTCCACTCTCCATTCTCTCCACTATCCTCTCTCTAGAGTAATTGGCCCCATAACTTCCTCCGAAAAAAATAACTTCCCACTTTTATAGTGAAGAGGAGAGAGATGATAGATTGGGATTTAACGGCCACTAATTGGATAGTATGGATTTGGATTATCAGCAACCCAAATGGATTCTCATCTATCCACAACAGGCCCCACTAAGTTTATTGTTCGGATTGATATACATGTGACACTTTGGATGAGACGCGGATGCTAGACACTAACGTGGCTAATGGGCCTAATTACAGAAAAGCATTGCAAGAAACTGAAATAAAATCAAAATGATGCATTCATTCTAACCAACGTGGAGAGTCTACCCAAAAAAATAAAATAAAAAAAGACCCTAAGTGGACGGGGTACCTGGATGTTTGGTATCCATACCTGGAATTTTGGACTTTTTTGGGCCGGGTCTTTCAAATAGCTAGGTAATTGGGAGGCCACTGACATCCCTACCTCCTTGGTTCAAAAAGAGACTTGGTTGGACTTAGAGGGACTACTTGGCCCAGGCTGATGGTTGTATTAAACGTACACAGTATATTGTAAATAAAATGTGTGTGTGTGTCCGCGCGCGAAAGTAATCTTATGTATTTATATCCATATACTGCTTATATGGCCCAGGCCAAGCTGAGAAAGTTTTATGACATGTATAATGATTTAGGTTCCAATTAAATAATACAATATTACATAAGAAATACATAAATATAAAAGGTAATTCCTTACAAAAAAATGTTGTGTCCAGGGAAGTCTTCAATGATATCTCCCATTAAAATATGTTATAAGATTTGATATTTAGGTCTAAACCAGGCCATATTTTTTGGTGTAAATCAGGCCCGGTTTTGGGTCTAATTCAAGACAGAATATTGGGTCTAATTCAAGACATAATATCGGGTCTAAACCAGGCATAATTTTTTGGTGTAAATCATGACAGATTTTGGGTTTATTTCAAGATAGAATATTGGGTCTAATCCAGGCCAAATCTTGGGGCCTAAATGAGGCCATTTTCTGGGTCTAATTCAAGACAAAATATTGGATCTAAAACATGCCAGGCTTTTGGGTCTAAATTAGGCCAAATTTGGGTCTAATTCAAGACAAGATATTGGGTCTAATTTAGGCCAGAATTTTGGGCACAAAATCAGAACAGAATTCTAGGTCTAACTCAGGCCAGAAGGGCACTCCAAATCAGTCCAGAATCACATATTCAAGTCAGAACATAATTAATCCAAACTTATAATTCTAAACCAGCTCAGACTAATGAATAAAAAACAGGCCAAGATTAAGCCACGATTTAGATCAAGTGTGGCTTGATTTAGGTTTAATGTCTTTTGTGTTGCAAAAATCTACACCAATTATGAGCTGTATGCAGTTTATAATTGTAATTTTATCATAATTTAATGATGATAAAAAATCAAAAGATAGATGAATAAAGGTGGGCCCACATACAGTATTTCTGTATATAAAAAAAAAGGTTGGTCTGAATAGAAAACTATGAAGGTTCATGATCATGACTTTCTCAAGAGTGTAATACAATTCCTATTTTGAGCAGAAATATAGTTCTTTTCAGTGACGTGATTGGAACCCAAAGCCGAGTATATTGAAGAAACTTAGGATTCTCACTAAGGTATTTAATAATTCTGTATTTGCTGAAATCAAATTATGAAGATTTGTCAAATCTTATGGATCATGTGTCTTTGAGCAACTTATCATATGTTGAAGGATAAACAAGTTATATTACATATTTTTCGACACGTTTGGCTTGCTAGATGTTGTCCAATTTCAATCACAACTTATTGGTATTTTAGAAATAAAATTATGAAGATTTGTCACATCTTCAGGCCAAAATTCTAGGTCTAATTCAGGAAATAATGGCAGTCCAAATCAGGCCAGGATTACAGATTCAAGTCAGCCCAGAATTAGTCCATACTTATAGTTCTGAACCAGTTTTAGACTTAAATGTCAAAAAACAGGCCAAGATTGGGCCAGAATTACAAGCCTAAATCAGGTCAGAATGCAGCCTAATTTAGGCAAGAATATGTCTTTTATTTATTTATTTTTACAAGTGCTCAGGCTTCATCAATCTCCATTTACACCTCACGTAAAGAAAAAAAATTTGGAAAAACACAAAAAGATCAAATTAGCAACAAAAAGAATGACTCAAAAGTTTACTAATTGATAAATTTAATAAACATAATTCGTATAAGTCTGTGTATTTGGTGGTTCTGTGGTATCTACATAGCACGGAATTTTACTAGTGTATATTAAGAAGATGGTTTTTATTGATGCCAACTGCGCGCTGGAAATCACTAGTTTAATGATGATACCCCGCAATTGCCCTTTTCTTCTATCAATAAACAATTTAAGAAAGTTCTTAGGTGGTCTGCCTCCTCCCCTTCTTCCCTCTTTCAATTGCACATGGACACAATTTCCCCAACATGGATCACACTTGTGTAGGTTTCTTGTTGGGTAATTGTCGATCGCTCTCCAAAATATCGGTCCAGTTGATCACATAGTGGGCCACCTCAATTAAAGGTGTTGATCTCACACCTCTTATTCCTCTCCATGTTATCTCTGCCTTTTTTTCTCCATCATCTCTCCTTCTCCAATATGTTTATGAAGACGGTAAGCGCAAAATTGTGTAACACGTACTTGCAGACTTGAAGAGGAAAAACTACTTTATTTTATGTAGACATGCTTTTTCGTAAGTACAATTGTGTCAACTGCTTTACTTGACTAGTACAGTAAAAATAAACTTTCTGACGACTGGGACTTTACTTTCCCACTTGTCACAGGAAGTAAACCATGGTTCAAGTAAAATTTATGACGACTAGCTATGATTATTTACCTTATTTACTTTATTTTACTTTATTTAATTTTGAGCGGAGAAAACCATAAGACAAAATAAGTGGAGGGGCAAACTATCAGAAATGCATAATTGAACATTGAACAGGACCTTACTTTATCCACGTTTTCTTGTCGCCCGAACAGGACCATAATCATGCAGAGCAAATACGTTGTCCTCAAAGATACATATAACACTTTGGTTGAACAGGCAGAGACCTTGGATTGGTGAATCAAATCATTGCTTTGATGGATCCTAATTAATTCTTAACATGAACAAACCATATAACAGACGCATCTGTCGGGGAAAACTAGAAAAACCAAGAATCCTTAATTTGATTGGCAACTTCTAGGGCAGAGGGTGGATGGAATTATGGAAATGGTTTGAAATCTAACCTAGACTCGGCTCATTGGTTGATGAGCATGCCCATGTGCTTACCTTATTTTTAAGTTTCTAGAGATTGATAGTAGAAGAGTGTTTTTTTTTCTTGCTTGATGGAGAGGAGATTCAAACTCAGAGAGATATTTTCCCCTTACTTTTTTAAAATGAAAGACATTAATAAAGGTTTTATCAAAGGAGAATTAAAGAAAAGAGAGAGTGAAATGTCAAAGGTAGAGAAGTATATGAGACCATCAATTTCCCAATGTCCTGTGATTTGATTTACTAAACTGACGGGTGGGCGATCATTTCTTGGAAAAGGTGATATTATTTGATAGGTCTCTAATCTCCATCTATAACTAGCAAAATGCGTCCTTTCTCAAATTTTGTTTTAATTCAATTTGTGTCCACCATAACTACTTCTAAGATATTTGGTTTTTAAAATTATTTAGAAATCATCAAATAAATTTCTTAAATAAATTATGAGTTGTTAAAAAGCATTGTCTCGCCTAGTGTCTTTATTCAAATTCATTACAAGAATTACAAGAATTTCTAGTAGGAATTTACAATGTTGGGTTTTTTTTAACATGATGTGACTCTTGACATGTGCAAATGATATGTTTCTGCAAAAGAACTCCAAAATTTCGGCTACTTAAAAGGTCTCAAATGACCTTTGAAATTCATGAAATTACAGGCCCTTTGTTTTTGGTTTTTTTTTTTTTTTTTTTTGAAAATTCTGGATGTTTAAGTACAAGGGAGCAATCAAGAATTCCACAATGCTAGAAATTTTTAAAATTCTCCAGACAAAAATTCCAGTAAAGAAACATGCCCTTAAAGTGACTATAAATTGTGGTCTATTTGTCAATCACCATAAAACTATTAAAATTCATTAGTTGTTAAATCCTGAAAAAAATAACATATTATCTTTCTTTCAGAAATGAACATAAATAGAGAGGGATGATTTGTTTTTTAGTAGATTATTCATATAATAAAAGTCTTGTAAAGATAATTAATGATTTGAAGTTATAGAAAATATAAAAGTATCAGAGAACACTCTAGAAATATGGAGGCCATATAGGTTTTGCAAGACTTTACGCTGGCAGTAGGAATGATAGCATGTCAGCTGAGAGCGTGATTTGCCCCAACCTGCATGTATTTAGGGGTGCGTTTGATAGTTGTTTTTTTAGAGTTTGGAGCGAGTTGAGCAAGGTGAACAAGTTTCAGGAGAGTCCGTGCTCTGGAACCCCCTCATATATATAACTACTTTAAGTATATTTCTAATAAATCTTAATATAAAGAATTATGACCGTATGAAACTATGAATAGAGGATATCTCGTCAAAGGCAGTAAAAGTATAATACCTCTTGGATACTTATAAATGTGTGTATATATATATATATATTATATTATTAAATAGAAATTTTAGTATTAAACACTTGTACCCGTCGTAAGATAGATTTTGTATGGAAAATCTAAAGCTATTCGAGGTCAAGTAAGGTATGGGGCTACACAAGCGCGAGTTAAGGTGGAAGAAATTAGTTTTAGGACCCGTTGTGTATGACGCGGGGTGGGTGAATCATTGCTCCAAGCCCCTTGCCAACCGTGGTCCAAAGTCAAATAAGATAGAAATCAATTAGAAGTGAATACAAAATGCTTCATTATGATGCATAGTTATTGAAAATAAATTAAATTTTAAGTAACCAAAATATGAATATAAATATAATTTAAAATTTATTAAAAGCCTTAAGAAATTACAACTGATATATATGGTTGCGATTCTAAATGCTTTATATTTACAAATGATCCTATTCATGGATTTATAACGGTGAAACATGGAATAGGGTAGTGATTTAGAATGCTTTTGGTTTTTAAAGGTGGCACACTGATAATTTGCAGAAGTAAAATGTATAGCTTAGATATCATTAAATGAGTATTTTATCACCAAGTACACCTCTACATGATATATGAATGAGGGCATGATACTCTATAAAAAAAATACATCTTTTCGTCTCTCTTCCTATAACAAATAGTTCTGCAGAGATTTTGGGCTAGTTAGATAACAATAGTACATTTAAGAGACTATCTGAGAATTATTGAGATACTAGAAGAAAACCAAAAAACGGTAATTATTATTTTTGAATTATAATAACCGTTTCTTCTCAGTTGAATATGATAACTTTTTTGAATTTGATCTAAATTAATTAAGAATATTAGTATAATCTGTTAAGATATGAGAGATTGGATTTTACCCTATTTTATTGCCTATTGCTAAAAGGATAAACATAGACCTTTGCATGGTTGAAGGGCCAGATCCAACCAGGCCCTGCATTCTTAAACACCAACCGATATAAGCATTTTTGCAAATAACTGGGCATGGGCCTAGCTTTTGGTCCATATACTTTAATCGGGTCTGGATATTTTGCCCAAAACATGAAATATTGACCTAGCTAATAGGCTGCTAAGAAAATTTGAGGCAAAATCCCAGAACTGGATCATGATCCATCTGAAAGGGGCCAAAGAATCAATGGTTTAGATAATTCAGATCCAGACAATACGGTATGATAAATAAATTAAGGGATAAACGCAGTCCGATTTGTTTGTGCCAAATTTGTTGGGTTGTAGCTCATTCACTGTGAATGTCGTAGACAGAACTCGACTCGACTTGGATGGTTGTTGAGCTGAGTCAATCTCAGCTAACTCATCTGACTCGCTTGAATCCCCCACTTGGTAAGCAAGGGTTGGCATATCAATGTCCCTGGGGCGCTCTCTCTCTCTCTCTCTCTATATATATATATATATATATAACCCCCTCTTTTAGCAAATAAAAGTATGACACGTGTCATAGGTGATACATATATCCGATTATCTCTCCTAAATATTCTCCTACAAAGGTGGATCTCTTAAAATACTAACACAGAAACTCTCCTTTTGAGATAGGAGAGTTTTTGAGAATTTCCTATATATATATTTATTGGAGTTATCAATGAGTACTATATCCCCATTCACCTAATTAGAATCTAGATCCCAATCAAACATCTGAATGGTTGATATAAAGAATTTCAAGAAACACCTCTTTCCATAAATTTCACCGTAAGTTTTATACGAGGAACTCCTCTCAATTTATACACAAAGATATTTCAAATTTAAATTCAAACTAACTCTTATCCTAATCGTAACAATTATCTAACAATCCTCTAATAATTCAATATTCTCTAACATCTCCCCTCAATCACATGATCATTTAATGGAAATGATCTTGACATTAACAATAAAATGACATATATTTTGCATAAATGATCATATTTTCTTGGGGATCACCGTCCGTCTGTTGATCCATCTCTATCGCAACCCACTCATCTTGAGTCTGTTGGTGCTGATGGTCCACTAGTTCAGATATGACACAATCTCTTTCAGAAGTTTTGATCGTGCACATTGAGATGGAAATTTGACGAAGATCGTAAGGCTTTATGTGAAAGGATGCTTAGTTGGGAGAAGATACTGATTTTCTTTATTGAAATAAAAAAAATTTGACAGAGACAATTGCAGAGTAGGATCGTACCCAACTTGATTGTAAGATCATCGCTGGACCCACTCTCTAGTACCATAAAAAAACTTTCAAGGAATCACTTCTTTTCGTAAATTTCACCGCAAGTTTCATAAGAGGAACTCCTCTCAATTTATACACAAAGATATTTCAAATTTAAATTCAAACTTATTCTTATCTTAATCATAACAATTCTCTAACAACTCAATATACTCTAACATGATATTGGAATTCTAATCACTTTTAAGGGTAAATTAGCCAAAAGTCATTTAGGTTGGCCTTCTAAGGCCTCTAATCCAACAACTTTTTCTCTAAGGCTTATAGTCCATACAACTGCTCATATTTTGGAGAAAGGTCCCTATATACGCCACATCAGACATTTTCATGACTGATTTGCTCTCTCAACTGTTTAGGCAAAAAAATTTGATTTTAAAACTTCAAATATTCCATTCCCTGTTCTCCCTCTTTCATGGGGCAAAGTTCAACAGGAAGCAAAATCGTTCCTACATCTTCTTCCTCTTCGGTGATGGACTAGCGGCAGCGGCAATGGAGATTGACGGATCCTCCTTCTTCGGCGACGAACGCAGAAAACGGGCGACAGCCTTTTGCGAAAAAGAATCCGGCAGCAGTTGCCGTCGGGCGCTCCCTCATTCCTTTTCCCTTCTCGTTATGCAACAAGAAACACGGAAGACCACCTTCTCCTCATCCGATCTTCTTCTTTCTCGACGACATGAGGGTGGTAGCGCTCCCTCCTTTGGCATCGCATAGTTGTCCTCGGGGATGTAGGTACAACTGAAAAAACAAGAAACCAAATCGCGCCTCTATTTCGCTGCGATCTGCAATAGTGGCTGGTGAAGGTCTGCGACCTCTTCTTCCCCGACGACGATGACAGGGATCCAACCCATGAGAAGGCCAAGATAGTGGAGAAACCCAGTCTGAGCAGAAGTCGGAGAATAAGGAATCAGAGAAGATGGGGAGGAGGTCGGAGATGTCGAGGAGGTGGTGGGCGGTGGAGGAAAAGGAGGGGGAGGGGAGGGGGATGGGTTGGAGAAGAGGATTTGGAGATTCTTCTGTAACTTGCCTAGCAATCAAGGCATATGTGACACCCTACTCTTTGATTACTTCTTTAAACTTCCACATAGTCAATATAGGAAGTGCTAGAGCTATATCAGATGCGGATGAAGAAGATTTAGCAGGCAAGGGAAGCAATCTGATTTTGCATTATTTCCAGCTGAAAGTATAAGTATTGTGCTCATGATCTGTAATGGCCTTAAGTTTCTGTTGCCACGGTCGCTTAAAGAGAATGTGTATAGCGTTCATTGGAATGACATCACATCGAATTGTATCTTCATACTTGCCAATCCTGAAAGGGACTACACATTGCTTACGGATAGAAATTGAATAATTATTGACCTATGCAACTTTATAAGGTCTTGGATGCTTCTCAGTTGGTAGCTTGGATTTCTCTACTGCTTCTTGGGAGATAACATTTATCGCGCTGCCACTATCAATGATCATATTACATGACTTGCCCTTGCAATTGACTCGTGACCGGAAAATGGAAGCATGATTCCAATATTCACTTTCTTCCTTTGAATCAGCTACTAGCAGATGATGGCCAAGCAAAAGCAATGGGGTGCCGTCATCAGCTTTTGTATCGTGCAATTGATCTTCTGTGGTTTCAAATTGAGGCTTTGCGTTGAACAACTTTGCTTCTATTTCCTCATTCTACTATTTATCATCTTCTGGGTCATTAGTAGCATATAAACTTCTATGTGGACACTCATTTGCAGAATGTCCTCGTTGTTTGTAGGCATGACAACCGATTTCTCTCTTATCTATTATTTTGCGGGCACGGTTATCATTCTGATTATGTTGTATCCGCTGATTTTGCTATGGAAGAGCATGCCTCTGCTGATTGGCTTGGTGTGGCCACTGAGGTGCTTGTTGGAATGGTTTTAGAGGAGGCCGATAATCTTGCGTCTGAGCACGATTATAAGTGGGTTCATGTCATTTTTTAAAAGAAGACTCTCGAGCTTGAGAAGTGTTGCGTCTCCGCAACTGAATTTCATGTCGAGCTTTCCAGACTTTACTGAATACCTCATAAACTTTGGTGTAATCAAACATAGCGACTTCCCATCCGATGTCAGTTCGTAATCCATCTCGATATCTAGTGATTGTTAGACAATCATCTATTTTCAAATTACAACAAATAATATATTCGCGAAACTTGTTTGTATATTCCTTCACAGATAGATTGTCTGTTGGAGACTAAGATACTCTTGGTGCAGTGTGTCAATGTAATTAGAATAAAGGAAATTGCTCTTGAGCTTTTCTTTCATGTTAATCCACCTAGTAATGGGTTGTCCCAAACCAAGCTCATTATTTTCAAAATGATACCACCAGCCATACCACCAGATTCTAGTAGAACCCTTAAGTTACCTTCGTAAAGGCTATCCGTTGTTCATCATTCTTGCTATACCAAGCAAAATAATCTTCCAGAGAATTAAGTTAATCAATAAAAATTTTTGGACTGATATCTCTAGAGAAATCAGCCACATTAATTTTAGCTTTCTTTGTGACATCATCATTGTGGGGTGCAACGATGGGGCTTGGGGTGTCTCGTACAGCGATGAGACGCTGTACAAAGTCACGTTGCTCAGTTTTTTTGTTTGGATGAGTGTGAGTGTTTGTGAGGTGGTAAAAGACTGTTCCCGTGCAACCAACTACTTGCCTTGCAATTTAACAAGTGCGGTTTCCACTGTACGTAAACGATCCATCACCTCGTCCATATCTTGGCCTAGTTTGAATAATTGTTCATCCCGTTTATTGTCTTTGAGCCTGTGACGGAGATTGTCGCATTTTCAAGGCATGGCTGGAAAGTTTTTTTATTTTTAAAGTTAGTGGGTTGGGTCGGGTCTAGACTTAAATCAGGCCCAGACCGCATGTCACGCCCAAAACTCAGGTCCAATTCAGTACACAGCTAGGGTGAGAGGAACGGCCGGCTGGGGTTGCTGGAGACAACGAGGCAGAGGCGCTGCGGTGATGGAGATGACGATGCTATGGGGACCGTCCGGCCGCGGGTTGCTGTCGGAGGAGTAGGGGAGCGCTGGCCGAGGGTTGCCAGGTATGTTGTTCTGAATCCTGCTCCGTGCTTCTATCTCTTCTGCTGCCCTTTTTTTCCTTTTTCTTTTTTTTTTTCTGGGTTTGAGGATGGACGAACAGAGGTTATGGGGGTTGGCTGGAGTTCTATTGGTGGTCGGATAGGGTTGGGTGGTTTCGCGATTTGGGTGCGGTTGCGCTGGGCAATGGTGGGGGTTGCTGGGGTGAAAAGGAACTTGGGACAATCTGTTGGCTTTGGAGAAGTAGGGCATCGGTGGGGAGTTTGGGTAGAGGAGAAGTCTGTCGGGATGTTTTGGGGCGTTAGTTGAGATGGGATGGGTCAGGGATACTATTGGTTTTCCGGTTTTGGGAATTAGGGTTTTGGTTTGGGATTTTGGAGATTGGCGGTGGGGTTTTTTTTTTTTTTTTTTGAGGGGTTCTGGTAAGGGATTTGGGTTTGGGTCGAGTGGGTTTGGTGTTTTGGGAATTAGGGCTTTGGTTTGGGATTTTGGAGATTGGCGGTGGGATTTTTTTTTTTTTTTTTTAGCGGTTAAGGGATTTGGGTTTGGTGTTTTGGGGTGGTGGGGAGTTAGGGGGAGAGTTCGGATGATGGGATATGGGTTGGGTGGATTTTGACGGTGGGGGTGGATGAGGAGAAGGGGTGGGAGAGATTGAGGGACTGACGGGTGGGTTGGGGAGGTTGATGGGGAAGGGATGATGGACTATGATGAACGGGAAAGACAATCGTTTCTCCGCCAACCAGATCTCGGTTCTAATGCCAAGCAGTCCTGGATCTGGATCGGAAGCGGGGGGCCAATCTCAACGAGATTGATCGAATGCAAAAGGATTCTAGCCCCTGGGCACATCACAAACCATAACTATAACGCACAAGAGAACTCACGATATTTGAATTAATCAAAGAAAGCGTGAAAAACAACAATAGGGCTCTCCCAACAGAATAGAATTTAGAAATCAATTCTATTAAGCAATTAAGGTTCTTTTTGGCATCTCTACTCTTTTTCTGATATACTATTTAAAATAGGGCTATTTAAAAAAGTACTAAAAAAAAAGATGGCATTTCAATTTTAGAAGTTATCTACTAAATGCTCTAATTTTTCTAACCTCTGTCCGATTTAGACAAATAGACAAATAGAGATAAAAAATAGATATACCAAACATGAACTAAGTAATAACACTAACTTAGAGATTGTCTCAAATAAGTATAGGGATCTTTGCTAAATCAGAGATCTCATGTGGACCTGGGCT
Organism: Persea americana; assembly: GCA_029852735.1. Lineage (NCBI taxonomy): Eukaryota > Viridiplantae > Streptophyta > Magnoliopsida > Laurales > Lauraceae > Persea > Persea americana. Next base: position 94,182,640 of record CM056810.1, read on the forward strand.
GTGGGTCCTAGTCCTGGGTCGGGCTGCGGCAGTTTGTGTGTATTGGTTGGCAACTTGTGATGGTATTAGAGCCACACATCCGGGCTCAAGTCTGCGTAGGCAAAAGAAAAAAAAAAAACCCTCATGCCTCATTGAGCATCGCGTATGGGCACGTGCTTCAAATCCAGGCACGATCCTGCCCGGGGGTGTTTAGTAGTTATGTTTTGGTTAGTAACTTGACATAGCCTATGAATAGGGTGAAATAGTTTTTAAAGATAATTTTCTCTGTGGACCCATGTGATATTGTGATGTATTTCTTTGCATGGTTTATAGAGTTCAACATTATTGGATGAGTTGCACAAGAGTACATGCAACTCGGACCAAGTCCAATACAAACACTCAGGCAAAACTAAAACCCCTCTAGTTGGAGCTAGTACATGTGCCACACCACCATCTCTGGAAATGGAAGCAGGAAAGGACATGCAAAAACTTTGCAAAACTCGAAAATATATACACACAAGTAGTTTTTCATGAAGCAAAAGCAGCACCACTTCATGTAAAAGTCCTGAACACTTAAAATGATTTTATATAAAGGAATCATGTAAAAGTCCTTAACGCTTAAAATGAGTTTATATAAAGGAAAAACCGAGCAATGCCCGTTGTTTCCTTCTATTTTGATTGTAATATGAAATTAAAGACATCTGGGTCACAAACCCACTTCTTACAACTTGCTACTGAAATTGGACCATCTCCCCACAACACCCCCAACCCCACCAAAAAAAAAGGAGGGTATCTCCCACCATGGGCGGCACTACTTTGATCAATTGACCCCACTCTGAAGAAATATTTAAAAAAAAAAAATTCTGTCATGGATGGGAAGCTTTTGACCCCACTCAATGCCTAAGTTAATGGGCCATCTGTCTACCCAAACAAAAAAAACTAATGGGCCCAACTTTTATTTTATTTTTTTAAATTCCTTTTTTGGACATTCTGTTAGTAACTCGTCATTTACCCTAACTTAACCCCTAAATACGGTATTCTCCCCGTATTAGAATAGGTTGCGTAGCCAAATGGGAGATCAATGGATGAATGACTGTTTGGTTACATATATTGAAAATGATGTGTTTGTTAGTGTTGATAATGAAGCTATTATGTAATGATTTCAACCCATGGAAAACCGTTGAGGGTAGCTGTAAGAGTTTATGTATTTGAATTTTCTTTTTAGATTAAGAACTATTAGTAACAATGTATTAAAATTTCTTTTCTTTTTTTTTTTTTTTTTTTGAGAATTCGATGTTATCTTTGTCAGGTTATCGGAAATTAGGGCTGCACATGGGCGGTTTGGATCAGTTTAACATTAAAACCAACCACCAAACCTAACCTATCGGCTTTTTAATTAACCAATCCGATCTGACCAATGGAGAGGGCGGTTCGGTTCGGTCGATTAAACTAAAATTTTTTTAATTAGAAATTGAAATTTCAAAATGATGACACCCCCTAGAAGATGTGCAAGAGGCGCATGAGTTGTCGAATGCCAGCCAAATGAAACGCTAAAATCTACATAGTCAAATACTCAAATTATATAATATACTAGTCGGTTTGGTTTACTATAACCGAACCGATCTACAATAAAACTGATCCGAACTGACTGGTTCGATTTAGGTGGTGAACTGGGGGTTCAAACCAATAACCGACCGATCTAAGCGGTTTCTACGATTTTCAAACCGGAGACCAAACCAATCTATTATAAAACCGATCCGAACCACTCGGTTCAGTCTGGTTTAGTAGTGATATTGGATTTTCTGTGCAGCCCTACTGGAAATAGATCGTTTGATAATTTTATAAATATTATGTTTGTCGAATTATCAAAAGTAAAAGACAGATTTTGATAAAGGGGAAACAAATTTATTTGATTTGCAGAAGATAAGTCTTTTATTGACCCCATTGACTCGAATTCATGGAGCTGCCATTGTCTCCCACCTAGTCCAGCCCAGGAGCCTTTGGCCTTGTAATTTCTACGGGCACATGTAAACCCTCCTATCCACATGCACCAGATAAAACCATGGGAGGTGGCTAACGAAAGTAGGTGTCGAACACAAGACCTCTCTGCTTCCTAAAGCATAGAGTAACAATTTGAACATATCACCCCATTGTTGTTAAAATCCTACGATTCAAGACGCAACAAGTATCAAATTCTGGAGAAAAAGATTTGTAGTTGTATTATGAAGTTCCATATACAAGTAGAACCTAGAATTCAAGAATGGAAGAAGAGGGAAGGATTGATTCTGGATTTGAGTTTCTCAATCATTCCTCACTTTCCAGACCAACACCCATAACAAGAAATGATTCTGGATACTCTTAACTGTACCCTTTTGCCCCTGAAGATCTTTTTCCCTCGTTTCATTGTGATAATAATATGGGATGCAAACACAGGTTCCATATGAATCATAGGGACATCTTTCAAGAATGATTGTACCTTTTTCCCAATAATCTTTTGATTGAAATCAATTAAAATTAAAATTTATGTGAAAACTAAAAACTAAAAGGGAGGATGCATTGACCAAGCGAATGAACAACAAAGGAAGAAGATGAGGAGTTTATGCTGCTTAGGGTTGACGGCGACCTTCACTTGTTATAGCGAGGGTCGTCGTCGACCCTGAACACAAAAAATGAATGCCGACAACGACCGCCAAAAAAAAAAAGTTTCTTTTTTTTATTTGTATGGATTCCCTATTTGGTGTACTCTTGGCTAAAGTTCCCTGTTTGGTGCACTTGCCACCTAAAGGTTTTTTTTTTTTTGGTAAAATCCCCTTATTTTTTCTTACTTATATTTTAAAGAAACATTAAATTTTAATATTTTTCCATTTTGGGCCCATGCTCAGCACGAACCTTTTTGCTAGTTTAAACCTATGAATTAAAGAAATTGCCACTGCCTGCCGCCACTTGTGCCAAGATAATTCAAACAAGACGTGATCGGTTATTTCGAATCTATTTGAAGTGTTTTTTTTTTTTTTTTTTCCAGTTAGCTAGGGTTTGGTATTGATCATTATTACCTCTTTAATACATCTGTAATATAAGACTTCCTAACAAGAATCTTTTAGCTAATCTTTATTTAATTTAAAAAAGAAAAACTGTAGGGAAGGTTAAGAATATTCCTTAGCTTTGGCGGGATTGGCCTTCTGCTATAAACTTTGGGCTGTGCCCATTGTTATTTGGTCCCATGGCCTGCACCATTGCTGAAGCCTCAGAAGATTCTTGGTCTTTTTTATATCAAGCCGTTTCTTGCATGGTATTCTGCAGGTCTAGCGGTTTCTGCGTTTTCAAAACGAAAAAGTCAGATTGGGACGCTAATTCCTTCTTATTGGCCTCTGGTCTTTCACGTTCTCTCTCAATAATCCCCAAGTCCGCATAAACCCTCAAATCACTCCGTCTCTGTCATCGTTGGCTGTTATTCCTCTCGCTTCTTCCCTCTATCCCTTTCTTTCTCGATCTCTATTGGTCTCTCGCTTAGGTCACTTTTAGCAACCAAATCTCTAGAAAAAAGATTTTCATTTGGCAAATTATAAATCCTTGAGGATTTGGACGAATGAAAATCTTCATTTGTTAGCATTTTCAAATCCAACCACCCCGATAAAATTTAAAAATCATCACTTAAATGGATTTGCATACTTAACCTTATTTTCTGAGTTATATACATTGATATACACCAATATCAATGTGAAACCATCAACTATATAAATCCCAGTGAGGAATCCTTGTTCCAATGGCAGTGAAGAATCTTCAGATCTATGGATTCCTCACCTGTTATTGCTCTTACTCTATCTCTCTCCTTTATGTATATAAGCACGACCTCACTTGAATGGCTCAACTCCTCGCGAATCCTTTAAATCAATAACTGGGCAATATCTTTCTAAAATCCAAACTGCTAAACCATTTTTACAATGTTTGTTTTGGGCATAGACCAAATCTCAGTTTTAATGGAGTGATTCTCATTGTTGGATTTATGGTGTCTTATACTTAATTTTTTTATACTTATATTTTAATTTTTTCCTAGTAAATACAATATCCCAACAGTTTGAGGAAAGTTGTATCTAGGATGGGCCACAGCTCAAGAGCTAGTTGTGAGCCTTCCCAAGAGGTTACAAACTTACAATACAGTTAGAGTACTTTATAGGGCAAGAAAATGTATGGTCAAGGAAAGGGGCCAACAGTTTCTCTGACCATTTATTCACTTTCTTTTGGTATGATGGGTCAAATATGAGAATGGTTCCAGATTTAAAAGAAGCAATGGTGTTCATCTCATTGGATTGTAATTGGCTTTTAGATGGCTAACAAAAGTGGAGCCTGTTGATTGGATAGTTAGATGTTTTGTTAATGCACATTTTCTTCTTAGCGTGAAGAAAGTACAGCAAAAAATAGTGATTGGCCTTTTCAATTGGCTATTGTCAGCCCCCCTCAAATGAAAAATTTGGGTCATCGTAAAGCGTTTCCATATAGCTACATCTACGTCCGCTGATTTAATTTAGCCCTCCTCAAATGAAAAATTTGGGTCATCGTAAAGTGTTTCCATATAGCTACATCTACGTCCGCTGATTTAATTTTACATTATCAAAATTTCCAATTTACCATCTTTATATTGAACTTTTATGCACATGCACGCCACCTGTTCGGAGAATATACCGAGTGGTTTTTTTTTTTTTTGCAATTTTTTTTGTTGTTTCTCTTGATGGTACGTTGGGCCGGGATGAATTTTTTAAAAATATTTTTTAATCTTACTTTGGGTCATTCTTACACACCCATTGCTGTTAGATTAATCACTCTATGATGAAAAGAGGGAAGAAGAATACTTGATTTCTAACAATTCTTAACTTCCAGCAGTTGGATTTTTCTTTTAAGATCCGTGGGCTTATTAATTGTTGCAGAGTACAAACAATTCAAGCAAAAATGCCGTCATGAGATTTTTGTTTGGGATAATTAGACCGTGACTAATTATGCATAGATCATTTATAAGACAGTTGCATGATAAATGGAATTTTATGAACTGATTGTCGAGTTCGACTTACATTAGCCCAGTACATCTGACATTCTTTTCAGTAGGATTTAGCATCACTGGTATGATGAAAAGTCGAAGTTTATAAAAAAAATCTGCTATTCCCGAATAACAGTGCATGTAGGGAAGTAATGCAAGCATATGCATGTAAACATGTAGCAGCCAAGGCAAAAAAGAGGGCAATCCAATAAACATGTTGAAAAATTCATTCTCAAATCTAGATGACAATAGAGTGCTTGACACCCTCTGTTCTGTCTGTGGCTTTGATATTTTGTAAGCAAAGGGCAATGGGAAATAAGATATTTTCCTCACTTATTCGAGGACCAAAGGTTGGTTCAAAAGCTAACTACAAAGACCAATACAACTATAGTGAGCTTAGGCTTGGTATATTGATTTACACAATGATGTAGATAGGTCTATTAGAAAGGGAATGATATTATTATTGTTCTCATCATCCAGCCTTTACCTATCTTTCTTGGTTTAGCAGAGTGATTGGTTATTTATTATGATTATTTATTTAATCCTTGAGTTTCTATGTTACCTTCCGCTTTTCTTTCTCCACAAATTGAATCTGATATTTTGGAGTGCAATGAATGTGGCCTATAACAGCAAGGAAATTATTTGAAAACTGGCATGTTAATAATGTTAATGAAAGAGGTTGCTTCCTTTGGGACGGTTCTTTGTTAGAAGTAATGTAGTTGATATGTTCTGAGAGACATAATGGTATCTTTAAAAACATGTTAGGAAATGGTTACAGGTGTTCAAACTAAGGCTCTGGCGAGAGGAACATCTGCAGTGACAGTGCGAATTATTTGGCGTTATTGTTTTTGTTTTATGGAAGGGTTGGGATTTGGGGAGCTTCTTATAGAGTTTCAATATGATTTATATTCTTTATTCTTTATTTTTTTTAAAATATATCAAATGTACTTCAGTCATTTGGGCTTTGTAACATTGCTGCAGAGTGTAGGCTTTTTACTTTTCATGTAGTCAATCTTTTTTTAATGGTACTTTTCATATAGTCAATCTGTTACCATTTTTTGAAAAATAAAAAAATACTATCCATTGTGTTAATGTTGGTCAATCATTTGTTGAATAGAGGGCTTTCAGATTCTTCTTGTCATTTGTGACTGATTTTGTGATTGTTTGCACATATTCATTATCTGCAACTGTATTTCATCGTCAGGATTGGTATTATGGATATACCACTACCAACAGATAAGCTCGCTCTTGGAATCATTGACCAAGATAACTTAGCAGACAACAGTATCAAGTGAGTAATCCCTTCTAATACCATTTGAGAAATCTTTACAGTCCATAAAGCTTCTAATTGATGGCATAAAATTTTGAATGCATAGCATGTTTCTAAAACCTTAGTCATTCAACTTTTAGCCGAGGGATCTAACGAGGTTATCCAGTGAGATGGGGCAGATACTCTTCTTGGACATTTTGCAGCCAACCCATTTCGTTTTCTTCCTAATTTTTCTCTGTTTGCTAAGAGAGACTGTAGATACACACACAGCCTCAGGGGATTGTTATGCACAAAGATAGATATATAAACATGATTTTTTACTAATAAATTTCATGACCATTATTATTATTGTTACTTTAAATCTTTTAAAAAAAATTTCCTTGCATATATAAAATTTGGAGAAACCAATTTAAATATTAAAAAAAGGTACAGTTTGCATTTTATAAAAAAATAATGGAGAAACCAGTAAAAACAAAACAAAATAACATAAAGTTGGAGATAGTGCTGGGCATGGAGTTCTAGGTACTAATGCAGGCTTTCATGCGTGCGCTTCACACATAGCCATATGTGCTAGTGTGTTGCTGGTGTGCCAAATCCAAGTTATGCAACAGTAAGACCCTGTAATGTGGTTGACCTAGCCTAAAAGTAAGTCTAGTCCATTCATTAAGTACACTGCGCATGCAAGCGTAATGTGGGCCTCTGAAGAGTTTTCTTTGTGGCTGTCTATCTTTCCCATGTATTCCACTTGATGAAGAGATTCTTCTGATTTTTGGTCCAGTGATCCATACAGTGGTGTCCACCTTCCCGTAGCATAGAAGCAACGCAATTGCATCACTGTGGCACATATAGTTGCATTGAAGGCCATTTGCTTGACATGCAAACTTGCCAGATATATTGATAAGAATCTTTTCCGTCCAAAACCAATGTACTTATTTATTGATTTGGTGTTGGCTGAGGCTGTTTCTCATGACGTATTTGGGATTATTGAGCAAGAAAAGGAGTTGGGCTTGCTTCAACCGGCCACATTGGCATTGACAAGTTGTATGATAATCAAACAATATATATCCTTACTTTTGAAGCATGCTGATTGATTCTCTATTACATCAAAATATTTCCCCGAATATAGAACGCAGGTTCGAGACCTGCGAGCAGCCATTTTGTGCAAAAAAAAAGCCAATGGTTAGGTTTGTATTCAGTTTGGACCCTGCCAGGACCCTACTTCGGTGGGACTTGCACTGGTTAATGACCTTTTTTAAGCATTTTTATTCCAATTGCATCTATAGATGATGTCCTAAAGAAGGTTTGATGCGGACATCGGGGGGAAGATGCGGGGCGAACAATGAAAGTGGATGGAGATAGTGAATCGAATAACGGCGTTGCTAAATTTTTGGAGATTAATTGCAGTCTTCTTATCAAAGAAAATTTGATATTTATTCAGATATAATTTAACTTATGATGAACTTTCAAAACATTTTATTTGTAATGCATAAATTTAATGGGGTAATTTTCTTGATGTGATGATCATAATTCATAGGTATAATTCTGAAAATAAATAAATAAAAAGAGCATGGAGTGATTTACAAAGTCACAATCTTTGTAAAAAAAAAATGGTATGACTTTTTAAACATTACTTACAAACATGCGTAAATGTGTGTAAATAGGAGTATTGAAGCTACTGGTTGAAACAAGAACAACATAAATCTAATTCCTAATATTTTGAAGTAGAAGAGAATTAATCAGTGTACTTCAAAACCAAGAATATATATTGCTTGATTAGAACACAACTTGTCAATCCACAATGTGGCTGGGTGACACAAATAGGCCCACGCAAGGTCGGATCAATGCGATGACCATTAGGGCGGTCGCCCCAGATTGGCTCAATAATGGCGCCCAACAATGCCCCATTTATCAAAACAAGACCACCCACCCCAAAGCATTTGCCCATAAACCACCTTTGCCCATAAACTAAAAACAGCAATTCCACCAGACAACATTCCTTCCCCCATGAGGCCCACTTATATCTGGTCTATGTAATTTGCACATTTACTTAGAAAGTGTGGCCCCGACCTTGCTAAGACACATGTTGAAATAAATAATGTAATAAAATTAGAAAAGTAGAGTCATAAGCACTTGACTTCTAAAAACTGAAAGTCTTCAAGGGAGTCTTGTTGAGAAAAAGTGTCATGACACTTGGAAATTGTCTCTTTGTTGAAAATGACAAGTACTTTCGGGTGAAAATAAATTAGGGAAACTTAAGAACCCATCAAACCAACAATACCACATTCCAACATTCCAGCCCCATTAGTTTAGAGATCTCTATCCAAGTCGGTCCCACCATTGGATTAATCGTTTGATAATACAATGAAAATAAATATATATAAAATTGTGTTAATCACGTTTTTTTTATCTAAAAGTCAATCGAATGGTTGGATTAATTCTGATTTTGGATATCTATACATTTGAAGGGCTTTTATTTTGACCAGTTCAATATATGGGCTCCATTATAGTGTTCTATTCTTTTTTTCTCCATATATGTTCAAGTGCAACGAAAAGCTCAACGTTGCTCAAAAACACGAGTAGAACCATACAAGAATACAGAGGGTATTTTATGGGGTACTCTAGGATTGTTCGATGCTTTACATGTAGCCCTATTAAGCTCAATCATCAAATCAAAAGGCCTATCACGATAAAATTATAGAAATTGAATTTTAATTACCTATTTCTTTTTTTTAGTGCAATACATTTTCTCTTTTCCTATTGTTAATGTGAAAAAGTCTAGAAAAGTTAAGTTCCACCTAAACAAAAATCTTGGGAAGGGGGCGGACCCAAGTATACGGGTGCGGTCTCAATTGTCAAACCTTGGTGTGCTTTCAAAACCTATATGAAAATTCAAGGTCTGCTTCCAAAATCCACGTGAAAATCCTTAGTTTGCCCTCAAAAGCAAACTACCTATCTGCACCCCTCAAACAAAATCCTAGGTCCATGATTGGGCTCATGGGAAACAGTCCAAGCCAACACCGAATAAGTAAACAAAGTACATTGGTTTTGAAAGGGAAAGATTCATATCCACAATTCTGGCAAGTTTGCATGTCAAGGAGATTGCCTTGCATGCAGCTATATGTGCCACTGTGATGTAGTTGTATTGTGTTGCTTCCATGCCATGAGAAGGTGGACAGCACTGTATGGATGAAGATACAGTGGTGTCCACATTCTCACAACATGGAAGCAATCTTGACATTCAAATTTGCTAGACATGTTGATATGAGTTGTTTCCTTCCAAAATCTATGTACTTTGTTACTGCTTTGGTGTTGGTTGAGGATATTTTCCATGGGCCTATTTGTTTCAGCCAGCCACATTGGGGATTGACAAGTTGTGTTATAATCAAGCAGTATATTTCTTTGATAACAGTAAAATTTTATTTCACCAAAAGAACAATACAAAAAGACTAATGAGAAAAGCTCTACTTAGCCAAGCAATATATATACGTGCTTTTGAAGTATGCTGATTTATTCTATGTTATGTCAAAATATTAGGAATCAGATTTATGTTGTTCTGGTGTCAACCGGTAGCTTCAATCCTCCTACTTATATGCACTTGCGCATGTTTGGTAAGTAATGATTAAATAGTCATGTCCTTTCTTTTTATGGTGTCTTTGTAAGTCACTCTATTATGTTTTTATTCATTTTTTTTTTTTGAATTATATCAATTTTCATCACATCAAGAAAATTACTCCATTAAATGTTGATTGATGCATGGATGTTCATGTTTAGTAATTGATTTATGCATTACAAATAAAATATTTTGAAAGTTTATTATAAGTTAAATTATAGCTGTATAAATATCAGATTTTCTTTGATAAGAACACTGCAAGTTATTTCCAAAAATTTAGCAATGCCGTCATTCGATTCAGTATTTGAACTTAATGAAACAACATGATTTAGTGTTTCTTTGAAAGTCATGCAACACCATTTCTATACTTTGGTATCTTCTTGTTTCATGGTCAGAACTAGCTAGAGATGCTGTAAAATCAGAGGGCTGTTGTGTTATTGGGGGCTACTTGTCACCCGCTAATGATGCATACAAGAAAAAGGTATGTAACCTTCTGTAATACATTATCTATAGATGCAAATGGAATAAAAGTGCTTTAAAAAGTTCATATCCTAGTGTGGGTCCCGCCAAAGTAGTGTCTTGGAAGGGTCCAGACTAGATACAGACCTAACCTTTGGCTTTTTTGCACAAAGTGACTTCTTGCAGGTCTTGAACTTACTTTCTCATGCAAATATGCATGTAACAATTAACAACTCATTCTATTCGGAGATAAAAAATTTAGATTGTTTGATAAAATCTATTTCATAATTGCTATTGGAGAATCTCATGGATGTGAAAATATTTAAATTTCCTTTGTACAAACCGAAGATGTTTTCTTTCCTAAATGGTCAGTGGTCTCCGATTCTGAAATTAAATGTTTAATCTAGTAGTACTTACGTATCAAATCACCCACCTCAACATGATTTTGCAGTCAGTCCCCTTAAACAACTAGGTCCCTAGAAAATGAAGAAGAGATAGGTTCAATTTTTGAAGATGAATCCTGCTTGATGGCACTGCAGGAAACAAAAACCTCTCTTTCCACCAATGGCCTGGAAAAGATTTGTAGGAACGTAGCTCAAACCTCCACATCTTTTGCATCCATTGCTTTTGACCAGATTAGAAGTTTTCCCAAGGTACCACCTTTTAGAAGGCCTTTACTTGCAATCTGTGCATGACTTTGTAGTTTTGATATCGCATTATTTAGTTATACATATTACCTTACGATAAAATTTTGTTTAAAAGTTGGTTAATTTTTCTTTTTGTATCTTTCAACAAAATTTTTCACATTCATTTACCCTTTTACATGGGTTTTTTAGTATTTTCCAATTACAAATAGATGGTGGCTAGTTGATATCATGATATATTATTATATATGTATCATGTATGCAATATACACAATTATATGACTATATTCAATTAATACTACTATATAATATAATAAAATTTGTAAGATATAATAACTTTTAAGTAGATTGGTTTTCCGCTTCCTAACAACTTAAGTCTTGTGGGATGTATTGGCTAGAACTTGACATGGTATTAGAGCAACGGCAGGGCTCTGAGGAGTTGTTGTTCCCCCAGGTTGCGAGAGTAGGCACGTGTAGGTTGTGAATTCGAACGCCATCCCATTCACGCGACATGGTACTAGAGCAACAGTAGGGCCCCAAGGACTTGACAATAACAATAAACTTTGGCTTTAATCAGTTCTAGAGTCTGGTTCGTGTCCACCACGTGTTTATATTCCTAAGTGGTCTTCCTTGTAAAACCTTTGTGTTTAGGAAAGGGAGTTTAAGAGGGACTACCCTTTTGTTATTAGCTGATGACTGGACAGGTGAAAAGTTTCCAAACAAACTGGTTGAATGAGGTAAATAACTTGACATATAAACTTGGTAAATCGAAGTGTGTTGTATACTCATATTTTATTTCTATCTTTATTTTTTTGAAAAAAGAGCCCCAACACATATCATTGAAAGGCCAAAGTGGCCAATGTGTTTCAGTAATGAGGCTAAATGTATTGGTCTTTGAAACATAATTGAGGACTGTCATTGAGTGTTTTGGTTGTGGTTCAGTGATTGCGTAATGTCTTAGTAGTCACTTATTCTGTGGTTGTCTATTTGAGTTTACATACATAGTGTACTAATATAGTATACAATCTTGTAAAAACAATATCTGATGTATCAAGATATAATTGCGTATTTGTTTGATAACTGACATGTAGGTCTACATATTTTCATCATATGGCAAATGAAAATTTGAGTGACTTTCTTTTTTTAGGGACTTTTATCTGCTGAACATCGAATACAGATGTGTGAGCTAGCTTGCAGAAGCTCTTCATTGATCATGGTGGATCCCTGGGAGGTAATTTAGTGTGAACCTATAACTTCATTACTAATGGAAATATTTTTTTTTAGCTTTTCTTGCAGGTGAAGTCTAGTGTTGAACTGATTGTCAAATTTCTTTTGGGGTCTATGTACTCTGTTTTTGTTGTACATCAGACAGACATCGTTCTATGATCAGGTTATGGTTGACATATATACATGTTTAATCCCAATTTTCCCATGTTTGTTTTTGTAATTTGTATGAAACCTGAGGAGGTTGTGGACTTGGGAAGCACGGACACCTCTTCGGGCCGTCGTGTCCGTGTCCGACACGTGTCGGACATGGACACGCTCGGACACGCAAAAAAGAGTATCTTATTTATTTTTTTATATTTTATATTCTGGACACGCTGGGGAAACGCTAGGACATGTTAGAGATACGCTAGCCTCTTTTAATTGGAAAAAAAATAAAATTAGAGTTAAAAAAGAAAAGAAAAGGGGGCTGTTTGTAAAAAGTTATGACTTAAGAGGAAAATGGGGCTCTTTTAATTTGTCCATCCTGCTCCAGCCCTAAACGAAAGAGAAAAAAACCCCATTCGTCCATCCAGCCCTAAACGAAAGAGAAAAAACCTCATTCGTCCGTCCAGACCTAATGAAAGAAGAAGAAAGAAAAGGAAGAAGAAGATCTGTTGTGGTATTGCTTCTGCTTCCCTTTCTCGCTCGTGGTACTGCTTCTGCTCATTAGGTATGCTTTTTTTTTTTTTTTTTGCTGTTGCTCATTTTTTCATTCTCTGCCGCTGCTTCTTTTTCTTTTTTCAGTTTTTGCTACGAAAAACTTTTTTTTTTTTTTTTTTTTTTTTGGTTTAGTTTTTGCTCATGCTGTTAAAATTTTTTTGGCTCATCAAATTTGTTTTTGATGTTTGTTGTTTATGTACTAATTTTTTGTAATCTGCTGCTTTTTTTTTTTTGGCTCATCAAATCTGTTTGTTGTTTATGTACTATTTTTTTGTAATCTGCTGCTGTTTTTCTGATCATTAGATGTTCTGTTTTTGCTGTTTTCTTCTTTGCTATGTTGTTGCAAACCTCCTTGATGCTTTTTTTTTTTTTTTCACTGCAAATATGCAAATCTGCAAATGTCCTTGCTGCTGATGTTCTTTATTTTTTGCTGCTGTTCTTTATATCAAATAATTCTTTTTTTATTTATCAGCTACTTCTTCACCTCTGGAATTTAGGAATATGAGTTCCACTGCTGGCTCTAGCTTATACCCCTCCAATGAAGAAGTTATAAATAAGCCTCTGTGGAAATATGGAACCGAGTTTGAGGAACTTAATGAAGGAGGGGGAAATATTACAGTGGTACACTGGTACTTGGATTTTTATTTATTTGATTGCTAAATTGATTACAAAGTTAAAAGGATATTATCTTTTAGTCTATGATTAGATTTATTATTATTATTATTATTAAATATTAACGTGTCCTTGACGTGTTGTGTCCTTTTTTGAGAAATGCTGTGTCGGCGTGTCCGTGTCCGTGCTTTTTAGATGTGGACCATCATCTGTTGCATGGTATATTTGCTGTAGGAATCCTTTTTAGATCTCTGTGATATGGAGAGGATGATGCTTATGATCTAAATCTCTGGCCTTCTTAGTTATTAGGCAACCTTCTGAAGGGATTGATAATTTTGAAAAATTTTCCTATTTTAAATTTATTCTACGCATGCTAAACTAAAACCATTTGCTGTTCTTCCCATGCAGCCGCTGGTGTATGTACCGAAGATTTGCCTTATCTTAGCCATGCATAGGGGGGGCACGAGTTTAGATAGCATGGCCCTAAAAATTGGTCTCTTCGAAAGCTGTGTTCTATGTAGAGGAGGACAATGGACGGATTAGAAAAAAATCCCGGACAATTTCACAATCAACATAATGGAAGGCTTGTGCAATCAGGATTCTGGCCGCTTTAAGGCCAGGTGATCTACATGGTGGGTCTACCTGATGCATTACTTGGTTGTGACACTTGTCTTACATTCACACATATTCCATCATGGAAGTATGTACCGGAAGATCTGTTCGCAACATTAGCGAATGTATCTTTGAGGCCTGTGGAAAGAGATGAAAAATAGAAAAACCTGTATAACTGAAATTAAATATGTTACCTAGAGCGAGTAACAAATTAAAATAATGTTTACTGTGTTTTGTTTTGAGCCCGAGGGACATGGACGTATCGGGCAATGGACCTATACAAAACCAGTGTCACCTACTGCCTAGTGATGTGGTTCTTTCAATAATTGGCATGCAATAAAGCCCTCTTACGTTATATTGAAAATGAATTTTGCCAGTGGCTTGTTGAGAAAGCCAGATGTTGTGGGTGTTTTGTATTTGGGGGGCTAGTAACAATGCTGGATGAATTTTTTCGTTTCCCATTGGGTCATTGCTTCACAACCTAGATATAGTTAGATATACATTATAAATAATATCATTTAGTCCTTTCTAACTGGAGATAAAACGGGATGCTGATTTCTTGACCAAAGGTGGTGTCTTTAGATTCTTACAATCATTGATCCTTTGCTCTCTTCTGTCATGTTTCCACCGATCTCATTTTAATGTGTATTCATTCTTTCAGATAATTTACTATCAGGCAACTTGTTGTGTGATGAGACTCTATTTTCTCTAAATTCTTTAAGATATTACTTATCAAAAAGGAAAAATAAACTAAGGTGAGCCTAACAAACAGAGACCAAAGATGATTATTCATTATTGCAGGCAATGGAAAGCAACTACCAACGTACCTTGACTGTTCTAGAAAGAATTAAGAGTTTCTTATGCGACGAGGGATTAGTTCCTAGAGGTGAGCTGATGGATATTTTGTCCTTTGCTCCTACATTTGAACTGCATAATTCTTGGAATTCTTATTGGTTTCATATACTTATTATTTAAATGCAATTGATGTGTCATCCCCTCAAGTATCATGTCTGATACGTTGAGTTGGTTATTTTTCCTTGCTCTTTTGAGATGGTAATGTAAATTTCTTCGCAGAAGTGAAGCCAATATACAACAGCTATTGTATGGTATAGGAAGTGTATACTGTAAAGTTGTACAAATAAGAGCTCAATAACAAGAACAAAGAACTTACACATTCATTAACCAAAAAACCAAGCTGTGCCAAATTAAAAAAAAAAAAAAAATTGTATTGGGCCCCATCAATTACTTTAAGGAAGAGGACGAAGCTGAGGCAAGTAACACATTTGCTGTTTTTTTCTGTACACCTTTCACTAACTAGTCTACATATGAGTTCCCTAACCTTCAATTATAATGAAACTCAAAGTCCTTTTCTTGAATTATTCGATTCAATTTGCAATGTTCAAGGACGAGCAGCGTCTGAATTAGCATAACTCATTGCACATATGGATTTGACTCAACTATAGCCCACTATGGATTGAGCTTAGTCAACTTTTTGTATGCATCAAATTCATCTTCTGCCTCATTCCATTTTTTTTAACCCAAATAATCACAATGATCTGAGTGAGACCCATGAGGCATACAAAAAACAAGTGGGCCAAGAACTAGAAAAGAAAAAAAAAATGCGTGCAGGAGCTCCGACAGCGAATACTATAGAAATTATTTCCCCATATCCAACATTGCTATACAATTTGAGACAAGGTCTCTGACTCAAAACCCAATGAATTGTTTTTTATTTAAAACCCATTGAGGCGAGCGCTCTTAAATTTTTTTCCCAGAGTGCCATTGTTTGATTTCTAGAATTTCTGCCGCTCATTTAGGTCTAAACTTTCCAACACGGTATATGGGACAAACCACCCCAAACCTTCTCTTACTGGAATAGAATGAGTTCCACGATTGCAAAAGGTCCCCCCGCCCCCTCCTTTTTTTTTTGCCACTTCAATAAGTACAAAGAGTTCCATGGGTATGTTATTGTTTGTAATACTGGGACACTTTTTTTTTTTTCTTTGGTAGAATACTGGGACACTTGATACCAACAAAATATGCAGTGTGTTTTGGGTTTTGAGACTTACGTTCATGACAGAAAGACGATTCTCCAAATCTCCAACTTGTTTTTAAGGCAATTTCTAGATCTGTTATTAAGTGACACTCTCTTTGCTGCAAGTGACATTAATTTTTTTTTTTTGTTGTTCCATGTACTTTCTGTACTGCACATTTGACCGTGTTAATTGACCGTTTGATGTTTCTTAATTCTTATAAGCGCAATGCGTTATTTGTACTTGAAATTTATTATTAATGCAGAAAAACTGAAAGTCATGCTATTGTGTGGATCTGATCTACTTGAATCTTTCAGTGTCCCTGGAGTCTGGATTCCTGAGCAGGTGTATTTTCTATCATGTCTAAGTGAATTGCCATCTATAGAGAAACAGGCTGCTAATATATGGCTCTTCCTAGCGATTGATCCAGGACCAAAGCTCAACATATTGTTTGTTGAACCGCATGTTTTGATTCTGATGGGTTCTTCTATTTATGCTTTCCATGTTAAAATGAGTTTTTTTATATATAGGAATATACCCTTTTTTGCTTTTCCAATTAAGTAGAATTAAAATTCATATAGAGGGCAGTTAATACTTGGAAGCCAACAACCCATCACCTTATGTGTAATGACAAAAATTTGAATGGAAAAAGGTTTCTGAAAGTTCCCTTCTCTCTCATGGCATTTCAGGTTCGGGCTATTTGTAGAGACCATGGTGTTGTCTGCATCCGTCGAGAAGGGAAAGACATTGAGAAGATCATTGCTGCGGATGACATCTTGTGTGAAAATAGGGTGTGTCAGTTTATGAATTTTTCATGGTTATTTGTTATTGGTATATTGACTTCGATGATCCGAGAAATATCCAGAGGAAACAATATCCCACCATCTTATCCTTTATAGATATTTATATTTTGGGTCATACAACTTGACTTAAGCACTAGAGAAGCCATAAGGATGATAGATTTAGAGGGCTGCTATTGGCACCGCAATTTTTGCTAACCACCACACTAGAAGACAAAAAAATAAAATTTTTCCTAAACTACTCCTCTTCCCTCACTCCCTCCCTCCCTCTCCTCTTCCCTTCCCCCCTCTCCCACCCTCTTCCCCCCCACCCCACCCCCCACCAGTCTCCGGCGGAGAGGGAGGCCGGCCTATTTTCTTTCCCTCTCTCCCTTCCTCTGCTTCTCTCTCCTTCCCTCCCCTACGCTCTCCCTCTCCCTCCCAGTCGCCCGCGGGGAGGGAGATCGGGCTGCAGCAGGCGGAAACCCATCAGCAGCCCAGGGGCTGCTGCCCGATTTCCCTCCCTGCCGGCGACTGGGAGGAGGAGGAGGAGGGGGAGGGAGAAGAAGAGTAGGGGAGGGAAGGAGAGAAGAAGAGGAAGGGAGAAGAGGGAAAGAAAATAGAGGGGGAGGGAGGAAGAAAGAGGGAGAGAGGAGAGGGGGGAAGGAGGCCGGCTGGGGCTCCCTCCCCGCCGGAGACTGGGGAGGGGGGGTGGGGGATTTTAGTTTAGGAAAATGTTTTTTTTTTTTTTTTTTTTTTTTTTAGAGGTGCCAATAGCAGCCCTCTAGATTTAAGTTTGCTAGACAGTGCCTTTTTTAACTATGGGCCATCCATGTACAACCTGCTGTTTTTTTCATCAGAATTTGCATTGCCACCCATATGCTGGGAAGTCCACCCCAATTAAACACTCATTAATTTTTTTTCTTCTTCACAAATGGTGGACACTGTACAGTCCAATTTGATGAATTCTTTCTCTAGCTTTAAAATTCTACTACATCTTTATTTCAGAGCAACATCATAGCAGTGGATGAAATGGTGCCAAACCAAATAAGTTCAACGAGAGTTAGGTAAATTAAATAATTTCAGTTTCACTTTGGATTCTAAATAATGGCTAACCTGATTAAAGGCACGCACTAAAAACAACATTTGTTGATGTTTTATATCACAGGGAATGCATAATGAGAGGGCAGTCAGTGAAATATCTGATGCCGGATGAAGTCATTGATTATATTAATGAGCAAAGACTCTATTTGAATTTGGATGATAAATGATTCCATAGCTGCGATCAAGAGAATGTAATCTGTGTTTTGGCCATTAAGTTAAATATGCTGCTGCTCCTACTACCGCTCTTGTTGCTGCTCCTGTTTCTACTACTCTTGCTCCTGCTCATGCCACTGCTGCTGTAATGATAATAATAATAATAAAGAGCCCTAACTTACTGCTTCTGTTCCTCCAGCTGCTGCTGCTATAATAATAATAATAATAATAATGAGCCATAACTTACTGCTTCTGCTCTTCCTGCTAATGTTCTTGCTGTAATAATAATAATAAAGAGCCATAACTACTACTTGTACTACTACTACTACTACTATAATAATAATAATAATAAAAATAAAAATAAAAAGAGCCATAATAAACACTAATGGATAAAAGGCCATCATTATGGAGGATTTAAGATCACTTTAATTATCATTAAGTTACAGTAGTGAATGGATCCTTAAGCTGCCTAGCCACTGCCGTCTGGATCCTTTAGCTGTTATTGTCTCAACCAAATAAGAGAAAACGTCAGCTTCACCTGTTCTTAATCCTTATCCATTTGGTTGAATGTGATTGTATTAGGTTTTTTTTTTACATTGTTAATGGTTTTGCCAGCATTTTCTGTTATTTGATTCCATGAACTTTTCTATATCATAATCAAGTTTTTTAGTTGATAAATGTTTCAGCTTCTTTTACTCTCCAGTACTTGTTTGAATTTGACAGCAATGGTGAAACTGTTTTTTATTTTTTATTATTATTTTTTTTTGGAAAGATTTAAATTTTTTAGAATTTGACTGCGAATAGATCTTTGGGCTTTATCAATGGAAAGAAGATTCACCAAACCGCCCAGTACACTTTGAATTTGAGCGCAATGGGGAAATTCTGTTTGATCATCGTAGAGTTCACTGTGCTACAGGTTCTCCTCAACATCTTCATTGGAAAATTGTGACTCTGGCGACGGTGCGATTCTGATCTCTCACCAATATTTTGGCATGTGGTTCTTAGACCATCAAGAATAAGTAGTTGGCGCTGAGAGAAATATATGTGCCAATCATGTAAATTGATTCATGGGGCCAACTAGGGAATCCAAACGGCTCAAATGAAGCTCTCCCACTGGTTTATGACTGGGCTAACTTTCACTTAAATCAGAAAATGACCCACGTATTAATGACATGTGAAACACATGATTAGCATAAAGAAGGGAGTGATTAACCTGTTTAATGTGTGATTGATTTTGGTGTTGGCCGATTTTCGGATCGGGTAAATTTAGGTCAGTAATTTAATCGCCTGCCCTTAGAGAATGTTTATTCGTGTTAATATGCCTAATGTAGTCTACAATGGGATTAAAAGGGAGATCATGTAAGTAAGACTTTTACATGAAGAGGTGCTGCTTTTGCTTCATGAAAACCCTACTTTTGTGGGTATACGTATTTTCGAGTTTTGCAGAGTTTTTGCATGTCCTTTTCTGCACCCATTTCCAGAGATGGTGGTGTAGCACATGTGCTAACTCCAAGTAGACGGGTTTTAGTTTTGGCCGAGTGTTTGTATTGGACTTGGTCCGAGTTGCATGGACTGAGCTGAGTCTCTGTGCAACTCATGCAATAATGTTGTGAACTCTATAAACAATGAAAAGTAACACGTCATATGGGGTATGTCAAGTTGCTAACCAATACGCCCAACAAATTGCTAACCACACCCAAAATGTGTAGGCGTTAGAGGTGCGGCAAAATAACTACTTAACACCGCTCCTTAGGCAGGATATTGCCCGGATTTGAAGCATGTGCCCATACACGATGCTCGATGAGGCTGGGGCCTTCTTTTTTTTTTTTATTATATACTTGTGCAGATTTGAACCCCTTGATGTGATGGCTCTAATACCGTCTCAAGTTGGTTAACCACTACACAATGCTTAGGCATTATAGGTTCGGCAAATTAATTACTTAACAAGCTTAACATGTGCATTGTGTTAGACTTTGAACCATTGACATTAATGGTTTTTAATGCTTTTTGAATGGCCCCTGTAATTTTCATTTGTGCCCTTCATTAGGTGGGCCCTTCGTAGGCCCATGACTTACTTGCTGATAAAAGAAAAGGGGACGATGTGGGCAGCCCGATAAGGCATTTACTGCCCTAGCTTTCATCGAAAATAGAAAGAGGGAAAGGAAAGGGTGGGGCTGCCCTAGCTTTCGTCCGAAACAGAAAGAGGGAAACAGGAGGAGGAGGAGGAGAAGAAGCAACCTGCTGCCGTTGCGGTTATGCCGTGCTGCTGTTGGTGCCTCCGTATATCAGGTATGTCCTCTGCAACTCACCTCTCTCTTTGGTTCTTTTTTTTTTTAATTATTATTATTATTTTTTCCTCCTCCGAGATGTTGGGGGTGGGGGGTGTTTAACCCAGACCTTAATGCAACGGCCGATACAGTTGTGAGCGACGATAATTTCAAAGCGGCCTGATTTATGGGCCGATACGTAGCTTTTTTCATCCTTGATGTGGCCCGCCCTATGATTAATCTTAACTTTTCACTTTCATTGCCCCCATGTGAGAGTTAACACTGCCTCAAATTCAACTCATTTGGATTTTGTAGTCTCTTAGAGGTGGGTTAGACCTTGGAATTATGTCAAGTCAATGAGTCCAGGTACGATTGGTGGCTTGATGAACCTTGTTTGAAACATTTTCAACTTGTCATCTCTCTTTGTTTTT
This sequence comes from Persea americana, assembly GCA_029852735.1. Lineage (NCBI taxonomy): Eukaryota > Viridiplantae > Streptophyta > Magnoliopsida > Laurales > Lauraceae > Persea > Persea americana. The sequence goes on from CM056810.1 coordinate 94,203,548, forward strand.
AAATAAATAATTAAATAAGGAGAATATTCATGTGCATCCATTCCTCACTATAGGATGAGGGATACTTCAATAATTGAAATTTTTTATGTGTAAAAGTGGAAACGTCATATATGGACATATGCATAAAAGGAATATTCATGTGCTAAAAAGGAAAGTTCCCTCACCATAGATGCACATGAATGTCTCCCATTAAATAAAATCTGCATATGTATTATATTCTTATATTATGCTGATAATCTCATTCCTCTAGTTCTGAAAGTGGTACCTACTTTGACTTAATGGAGCTACTCTTGCAACTTAGATTGTCTCTGATCAACCTTTAAACGAGATTAACAATTTGATGATAATTTGTTATGTCTCTGGTCAACCAATAACATTTGTTAGTTGTCACGTCCAAGTGGAAGCCCCAAGAACATTTTGTTAACCACGTCATTCATGAGATATGATCGATTTTACTATTTATTATAGTGGGACCAACTTTTATTGAAGAAGAAAATTAAAAATAAAATAAAATGGGGTATATGTCCAGGCCCTGGGGCATACATTTGCAGTAGCTGGGGTTTTCAACAAGAAATCCACAAATTTCCACTCCAACTTAGGAATTTTTTTTTACCAAAAGACAACTCGGGAACTCTATTAGGGCTTCTTTGTGCAACATGTTCTGCGGCGAAAACGGTGCCATGAAACCGGTGAGAAAAGGAGTTTAAGTGTATAATCCAATTGGACAAAGCACTTTATTAGGAGTGGGCCCCACCTTTCCTATGATCCGGAGTAAGGCTTTGTTTCAATGATAGAATTGTTCGTACTACGATGAATGGAAAGATTATTGTCCCAGAGAGAGGGAGGGGACTGAAAATTACTTGTGAAGCGAAGGAGGAAGCCGCCGCCGCCTCCTTGGCAGACTCCTCTCCAGCCACCTCGGCAGCTGCTCCTCCTCCTCCGCAGCCGCCTCCTCAGTCTGCCATGGATGCGTTTGTGGAAGCTGCAGCAGTGGGGTTTGTCCATCACGAACAATGTTTGAAGAGTTGATGAGAGAGGTTTTTGAAGGGCTCTGGAAAGAGAAGATGGGAAGATAGAATGATTGAGGAAGAATGATCTTGTTGATGATGTTTTTGTTTTTTGAATTCTATTGATATTGATGATTGAGAAAACTGATCTTGCTATTTTTTTTTTTACGAATTCCATTGATATTGATAATTGAGGAGACTGATCTTGCTGATGATGATTTTTTATTTTTTTTAAAAGTCCATTGATGTTGTGCTTATTGTTTACTGTTAATTGCCTTCAAAATTGTGGTTAATTGTGTTTTCCTCAGCCCATCATAACTTAGCATCTGACGGTTTATAATTTCTATCATCATTTATCTTCTACTATTGAGGATAATAGTTCCTCTTGCTTCACTTTGTTAATAAGCTACTTATCTATACCAAAATTTTAAAAAAAATTAGGTTGACACAAAATAACTCTCTTTTATGTTCTTATTTTTGCTTATTCTTATTTAAGACTTGAAGGTGTGACATACGTGTGAATATAGACCTCCCAGCGGGTACTGAGCTGGCAGAACCATCACAGGAAGGTTCTATCTGGACTCAAGAAAGAGGATCTGCGGTTGAATTCTTAGAGAGTGTGGCTGCGTCATCAAAGAAGGTGCCTGTCTAGTTTGTAGAACTAAATGTGCATAGTTCTGTTTCTTACTGTTTGATCTTACCTTTGCAGTTGAACAATAGTATTTACAAGAATAGGACTAGAAACATTTGCACCATAGGCGATAGCTGTTTATATCCCTAATTGCATGGAGTTTGTTTCTACCCTTGGTGTCTTACACATGTTTGTCTGTACAGAATCACATTCTCTGTTAGGTGAGTAAACCATCCAATGTTGGCCAGCCTTGTGAGAACCTTAGATGGTTGAATGAAAACCATCCACAACGAATTGAAGCGCAAGTGGACATTTAGATTGTAACTGGTATTTATAGTTTTAATTGAGCTATCTATCTCAATGAGATGTTAGCCCATATTTTGCTTGCTTGCATAAAGAAACTGTTTCTTACTCCAGTATTGCTTGTCCTGGGCTGTTTCCTCAGCTGGCTAGGGACACGCGTGGTCTGCATGCGTGTGTGAGTTTGAATCCTTGTAGAAGCCAAAAAAGGTTTTGCTTATCCCATTAAACCGATACCCAAACTTGATAAGGTGTTAAATTGATGAAAGAGTACTACACAAATTCCTTCAATTGAATGGCTAGTGCTTACTAACAGCCTTAAGCAGCCATGTAGCATAGAGATGGTGTAGAGGAGCATACACTTGGTGAAAATCAGCCATTACAACTTACAAGTCAAACCTATATAGTTGGGAACTTGAGATGCTGATTCATATCCACACGAGATAAAGGGACCATCAGACCAATATCACCTACAGATTCTTTAAGTGTTAATTCCAAAACATCATGAAAAACTAGCATCTTATTGTTTTGTCCAGGTAGCCTTTAATTGCAGTTCTTACTGAACCAAACTCTATCCTGGGCCCTATGTCATCAACAAGCTCTACTATAACTGAAACAGATCCATCAATTTTTCCCTTACTGCGGAAAAAGGGGAGTCTTCTGACTTCTCCCATGCGTTGGGCATGAGTGTCCCTTTGTGGGATCTCCTTCTGATATCCATCAATATCACTAAGTTTACTGATATTTTGGCACATGGCCAATCATGGTGGGAGGGTTTGATATAGTAGTGTACCTTGCTGAGATGGTCCTCATACAGATTTTCTTGATGATTCCACAAAATTGAGTTACTGTATTCAAAAGGGAGTTCTTCTAAAGCGGATTAAGGACATGAAGTTAATTTTTTATTTTATCTTCTTCTGCTACTTTTCAAATTGCTGATTTGCACTTTTTTTTTTCAAAGCTGGGGCTGAGAGGGAGAGTGGGGGTGAATAGGATCAAAATTTTTTTTACAAAACAAAACAAAGTCCTAAACAAGTCAAAGATGAGTCAATATAACAAACAAGACATCACTGTGGGGAGATAAACAATGCCCCCAGTAGCATCAATTCAAAGACCAGAGGTTCAAGTCTTGGAAGGCGTTGCATCTTCAAGTTGAATTTTCATGGTGTGTCAACATATTCAGGTACTTTGGACCTTAGGATAAGTAAGAAAAGGCCTTTAGAACCCTTAACCAAATTGGGAAATTATCTAGGGTTAAATTGTCTGAACTGAACAAGTCAGTTGTTCAAATTCAAGGCCTTACAGCTAGCCGTAACAGGGGTACAGCAGCTAATCGGCCCTCCAACTAACCGTAAACCCTTTTAAGGTTACAATTTCCAACTGTCGTTTTTCAGCACTTTTTTTATTACGGTGACTTTACAGCTAACCACATGTCATCCCACAGCTAACCGTAATCTAACCGCAAAACAAATATAACCTGTTTGACCCTCAATCAAACTAACTGTTGCAGAAGACCGTTGGGGTCACGGCTAGCTGTGCCTTGCCTATGACTAATTGTAGACTAGCCGCTTGAGCAGAACTTATATATATATTCTGCTTAGTTTCAAAGGCCCCAACTAATGAGATTTTGAGCACTCTTCTAGACCACGAACCAATACCCAATCATACTCATTTAGAGCCCTCAAAACCAACCACCACTCACATTCTAAGCACGTCATGGGCATATCCAAGACCATTCATAATCAAAGATCTCATTGAGTGTGATTGTTGGAATCTCTCCTAGGAAATTCAAGTTAAACCAAAAATACCCGAAACGTAAACCTCGTTCCTCACTTGGTTGAAGCACATCATTGGAGTATCTTTAAGTACCAAGGAACTTAGCACGGAGTCAAAGCTTGGAGTTTCATCCCAAGCTTGAAGATTGCATCAAAATTAAATTAATCTACTAAGAGGCAAGCAATCTTATTTTATTATTTCTTTCAAAAACATATTGTAAAGTGGATTAGACCTTCGTGATCCAACCACTATAAAAGAAAATGTTTGGTGGAATAATCTTAGTGATCAAACCACTGTATCAAAATATCCTTGGTGTACAAGGTTAGAGGAGAGCTTATTGAAAATCACACTTAGAGAACACAGTGGACCAAAAGAAAGGTCAAATCGGGAGTGGACATAGATCTTGTTGACAAAACCACTATAAAAATTGAGTGTGCTTTTATCTGTATCTTGCTTTGCTCCTTTCATTTATATGCTTTATGTTGCATGTATAGGATTGCCATGACTCGATTGAATTGAATGTGCAATATATATATATATATATATATGGGAGATGCTCCTATGAGCATCTCTTACCTTACTATGAAAGATAAGGTGGGGGCCCTAATTTATCTCTCATAGTAAGGTGAGAAATGCTCTCATAGGAGCATCTCCCCATAAATATATATATATATATATATTTGTGAATCACATTGACTATCTCTAACTCTTGAGCACACTATTGGAATATCTTTATTGAGTTGTGACTTGCACATTAGACCACATGGAATTGGCAATACAAGGGAAGTGTATAGTACTGCAGAGGTCAGGAAATCCACTTGCATGTGGTCAAGATTATGTTTCTATTCTTCTTAATGTGTAAATGTTCAAGGTTGCACATGTACACTCTCTTATGGCTTAGCATTGTTGTACATATATTCTCCTATGTCCAGCTCAGTATTGCTTCATATGAATACCCTATCTATGAGGCTTAGGGTGTGGTTGGCTGGGCTTGGTGTCACGCCCCCGATCGTGAAACCGGGGTTTATGCGTGAGATTAGGGCCAATTAAAAATTTTCAGCATTAATAATCACGGGGCCCTAATCATGTCCCAATATGGATCGAAGATCGCTGTGAGGTATAAACATTTCCTCAAATACATAAAACGTATAGCGGAAGCTTCAGAGTTCAAATGGTATCTTGAAGTATATAGTTAAGAGCAAAGACTGATCATATACATTAACTACAGTTCAAGTTTGAAACAGTTAAACCAAAGTATTATTTACAATAATAGGCCACATCCAAAACTCGGGCCTAATCAAAAGATGGAGAAACAAAAGATGAAACTACACAAAAGATATCATGATGGCGCTCATGTACGGGGTCAGTACGGCTATACAATGCCGTCCGTACTATACTCCAAGAAGTCATCAGGCTGATCCGCCTGAACTTCCTCCGTCAACTCCTCCTCAGCTAGGTAGAGCTCGGTACCTATGCACCAAGAGTAGTATCATCAGACACGAAGGTCGGCAAGCAATATATATATGAATCATTCAGATATGTAGAACGAATAAGAGTAAACAAGAAACAAAATCATATGAAATGCATAGCATCCTGATCGTAGAAAGTGCATAGCATTTGAATCAAAATCAACTAACAAAACCATCTAGCAAAGAGGCAACCCACATAAACTAATACACCACGGGATAGTTCCACATGACCCTCCCGACTCAACATTTGAGTTGTGGTAGAGTGGCACGGGATGAACCCCGGCAAGCAAGCAAGCAATCAAAATGGATACCAAAAGGCCTGAGAAATCAAAGTCAATCAATATGTATCCGATGGTGTACAGCCATCAAAATATAAAAAGTCGTACTGCGCAGACGTTCAATCCAAAGTCCTCACACAGAATGGTGCCCCATCTGTGTTGGGCGTTAACAGTCGAGTGGTGCCTGACACAAAGAGTCCTAAACAACCCATCGTGAAGAGCTAGACTTTCTTGTGTGAACAAGATTCATTGATCAAAGAGAACTACCTTGCCATCATCAAATCAAAGTCAAAACCATCAATACCGGTAGTTCTCAAACAAGCTTTCCAATTAAAGCCGTCTAGCCTCAACACTCCCATCAAACTTCGAAATAACGAAACATCAGAGGGGATCCTAAATCCATCATTCTAAGTTCTCAAACGTGATCCCAAAACAAAACAAATAAACGAAGCTAATGAACATGAACGTTTCATGTAAATAGTACCAGACGGTACAAACCGGAATTCAAGGCAATAAACGATCCAATCCTAGGTCGATTGTTAAACCTGAAGCATCGTACAATTCTACTCAGTCAACGAAAGGGTTAGGGTTCGCGATACCTGAATATATGATCTTCGTGCATAGATATAGAAAAGGTATCCCGTTGTCCCGTACCGTTCAGGATTGAGTGAAATTGATGCCCGATACAACCGGAAGAACGTGAAGAACGTGGGCTCACAACGTCTTCACATGTAGTCAAATGAGTCTCAAAAAGGTTAGCCAAGGTCCCCCCCTAAGGTCCTCAAAGCATAGGGAATAATATGGGATCATAGGGAAAAAACCAAAAAAAACAGCTCCCCGCAGTTGACCCGGTCGACCGCGTACACAGAGTGCCCGGTCGACCTGGTGCCTAGTTGACCCGGTCGACCGGGTACACTGCAGTTACAGAACATTAGTTCTGTAACTGGCAGTGCACCTGGGCTGCTTCCACTTGATTTTTGGGGACTTCTTCACCTGATTTAACACAATAAAAACCCACATGTATGTAGATGCAACAAGTCCCTAAAAACCCCATCTTACATCTAATCAAGTCATTAGTGTCCTAATCCATTTCATTAGCAATTTCAATCCATTATCATGTTTTCAATCTAAAAACAACTCTCAAGAGCAAAGGGTCATCTAAACATCAACAATTATCAATCCAAGGAAAGACAAAACATATCAAATCATAAACATATATATTAACTTGCCTTGATGAAGAGCTTAGGGAAATTTCAAGTAGAATTTTGAAGAAAACTCCACAAAAGCTCAAAAGGGAAGAACAAAGTTTCCAACCCAAAACTCCACTACAAAAATGAATGAAAAGGGTTGCTATGAGTTTCCCTAATCCATTTCTAATCCAAAGGAAGAAGATTAACTAAGTCTAGTAGCTTGGAGAGCCTACCTTGGAGTGGTTTGTTGATGAAAAACTTTGAAAATTGGATGGTTGAGTTCTTGGAGAGTTGATGAAGGTGATGGGTGGATTGGCTAGTGAAGATGAGCTCCAATTGTTTTCTTTGGCAAGGCAACAGTGAAGAGAAGGAGGAGTTTGGAGATGACACAAAGAGTGAAAGAAGAGATGAAGATGAATGAGATAAGAAGAGAGGAATGAGTCATCCGGTTGATGACTTGTATATAAGGGATATTTTTGGTAAAATTTGGGTTAAGTCCTTAGTGAGCTAAAAGTGATTATTTGGGCCTCTTCAGCGCGTCGAATCGAAACGCGACAGAAGACTAAAGTTCATGAAATGACGAGACCTATCCAATGCACCCAAACTCACAAAACTCATAATCTCATAAAAACCCCTGAAAACTTTCCAAAATTGCAAACCAGCCCCCTACTCTATCCAAACGCACTCGGATTCGCACGCGCGATCCCTACGCCAAACCCGACTCGCTAAGACTCTAACACACCTACTAACTAAACTATTACCTAACCAAGCAATTAATTAGTATTAATACGGGATTAGGGTACGGGGTGTTACACTTGACAAAGAGGCTTTTTGGGATTTTTGCTTATAAAAGGCCCAAAATCCTGGAAAAGCCTGTTTGGCTTCCTCATTTTCAGAAGGCCTTTGAAAGAGTAGAAGTTAAAATTTCTCTTTTCGAGTAAGTACGTGACCCACTTCACGGTAGAGAAGGGATGCATTGCTTTTGTGGGAAGTAAAGCGGAAACTCTTGCAGAGACGGAAACAATTTGCAGGATTGAATGGGTATTGGTAATCCCTTTTTTAATGGTTTAATGGGTATTGGAAATTCTTCTTTCCTTCGTGTAGCAGACAAAATAAATAAATAAATCCCCCTCTTCCCATTGTGCAGTGGACATCTCACTACCATTCATCTTCTCTAAAAAGCTATGTATTTGATCTACCTATCTTGTCCTCTCTCTTTTTCGCTCTTTATGTCTTTCTCATTTCATTGATATCGTAGAATTTTCAAGAAATATATTGGACGATTGGAGAGGTTTTCCATATTGCATTGGATTTTGAATGGATTTTGGAAGATTCATTAGAAACAAAGTTATCTTTGTAGTAAAAATTTCAAATGTATTTTCTCTTGCATCTAGAGTTCACATGGTGATGGCAGGGCTCGTATATAAAATTTTAGGGGGCCTGCCGGAGGAGCTTTACAAGAGAGCTTCCTAATGCTTTGTCCAATTCATGCATCACTCAAACTGCCATTGGAGAAGTCCAAATCTAAGCAGATTGGGACAAAATATTCCTCAGAGACTAAACCGTACTCTCTCTCTCTCTCTCTCTCTCTCTCTCTCTCTCTCTCTCTCTCTCTCTCTCTCTCTCCATATATAATGCATATGTCTGTTTGTGTGCGCGCACGTGTTTGAGTGTGCTTGTTAAGGTCCACTCCTGAATTCTAGGATCTACGTGTGGGTAAAACACCGTAATGACGAGATTAAGCGAGGATTACAGTAGTACTTGCTGTCCACCTCGGCCTCTGTAATCACTGCCCAGCAGCTTGGCAGCTCGGTTAGGAGTGCCAGCACGGCGGGGCAGCTCGGCGTAAGTGCCAGCTCTGCACAGATGCCCAGCGCGACCAAGCCATTCTTGGTCTCGGTACAAAACGCTGAAGGCAGTGGGCCGTCACCTTCCTCCGAGAGGTATGGCGCGCCCTGACAGATATGAGCATTCATTTATGACGATAGTATTGCTCATTTATGGCGATAAGAAATTAGCTTTATCAGCCCTTAACATCAACTGACTGAAGGCATGGAAGGCTCGGATGGGATGTTCCCTTTTCACCTACCACTGAATGTTAGGGTAAGGATCGATGAGACCTCACCCCACCTACCCCCACTCACAGAGAGAATGAACGAGGAATGTCCACATATATACATGTGGGGCCAGCCCCATAGAGGTACGCAACACACAATACTCAACACATCGTCTCATTCTCCTCTCCTTCCTCTCCTTCCTCCTCCTGCTCAGTTTTTGAGAACTAACTCAGGCATCGGAGCGCCTTCGGCTCACAGCGGCCAGGGACTTTAACCCAAGCCGTTTTCCTTCCTTTTTCAGGTTCTTGGCATTCGGTATTCCCTGATCTACAAAGTTCATCTCAATCTAAGTGGGTGTCGTGTTTTTGCCGCCTACATACTTGTATATGGAACTTCATAATACTAGATTGGACCAACTTCCTGGGTCTGCTTGTTGCATCTTAAATTGTAGGATTTTAACAACAATGGAGTGATGTGTTTTAAATTGTTAGGAACTCTTTTTTTTTGGGGTGCGGGGTGGGGTGGCGTGGGGGACGGTCCAATCTCAGTGGCAAGTGTTAGACCATATGGGCCTGATGGGCCCAACACGATTTGCCCATAAGCCTTAAAGATAAGGTCCAAGCAAATCCCTTGAATCAAGCACACGTTTAGCATAATCATGAGACGTTTCTCCTGTGTTAATGGTGAAATCTGCCCCTCCTTGGAATGCTATTTATAGGGCGCGAAGACTCTATGTGAGACACAGAGAATGAAATACATAGTAAAAGGGGTCGTGTGAGAAATCATATCGCCGGCGATCACCAACCTCGCGGCACTCTCTCCAGATCATGCATCATGCAAATGCTGGGCTTTTCACTGGTATCAGAGTCGTGGTCGGAATCAACAATTTGCGTTTTCTCTGCTCATCCATCGTGTTTTCTTTTGTTTTCCCTTCTCTGTTACTTTTGCATAGAAGAAAAAAGACTTGCAGAAACGAAGAGAAATAAAAGAGATAAGTTTGTTTTCTTTTTGGTGCACTTAAGCACCACCATTTTGTGTGTCAAAAAGACTACTTTTTTGGGTAGTTACACAGCAAGGTTCAGAGAAGTTCAAAGTACGTATATGAAAACCAATCACAAGGGACAAAGAGGCATATGAATTATTTTTATTCTCAAAGTATGCCTCTCTTCGGAAGTTTCAAGTCTTGCAGCGGATTTGCTAACTGATGAGCAACTTGTCACATGATCTCCATCCCAATGCACAAAAGCATTCTAGAATGAGTTCCTTTGGGAGATTCATCAAGACAGAGAAAGAGATAAAAGAATCCACGCAAATTTGGTAACAAAGTCTTCTGATCTGATTTGTAATCTAACCCCATTTATTTTACTTTAAAAATTATATCATTCAATCAAATGGGTAATAGAGTAGTAAATGCCAAATTAAGTAAAACTAAAAAATTAAATGATCTAAATTTCTCTACTTGGAGAATAAGGCTTGTTTTATTCCAAGACAAAGTTGAATACACTCTTGACAGTTCAAACCTGATGATCCTGACCCTAATTCTAATGCGGCAAATAGAAGAATGTACCAAAAATTCCTTGATGATGATAAGCTTGCTAGAGATGATATGTTGACTTTTGTGGAGCCAGATATTGAAATGTTATTTGAAGAACATAAAACAATAAAAGAAATGTTTGAAGCTATTTTTACAACTTATTCAAGTTCATCAGATATCTATGTGCAAATGCTAATTAAAAAATACAATTCCAGTAAGATATTGGACTCTGAATCTGTGGTTGACCATAGAAATAAAATGACAATAATTGCAAAAGCGCTTGCAACTCTAGGGAATCCAATTCCTGAAAGAATGCAAGTTTCCAAAACTTTAAGTAGTTTACTTGATTATTGGGAATAAGTAGTTATTTATTTAAACATGTCCTTAACTGCTATTACTATGAAAAATCTTCGCATGCTTTTAACTCTGGAATATGAAAAAAGAAATAAAAAGAAACAATTTGAAGCAATCATCATGTCAATGGTAAATAACTTTTCATTTAACAATGATTGAGTTTGGTATTGTAGTAAATAGATTAGATTATTGTGTGTATATTATGAAAAGTAAGAGTAACTTTACCATCTTGTCTCTGTATGTATATTTGCATATGGAAAAGCATGTGAATTTATTTCATGATAGTAGAAATAAGACAGTTGTATTCCAATGTTGGGAGAAAATTATATGGCTAAGTGGTGGATATTGATAGTGTCAATAATCAATATAAAATACGACAAATCTTGGATTGACTTTCTTAAGATGGGAAGAACCAAATGCTTGGATAAAACCTCATGGAAAAAGTATGTGTCATTTTTGTGCAAAAATATGAACCAGGAAAAGGTCAATGATGGGCACATGCAGCCTCTATGGCCAAGTGGGAGATAAAATAACATGTCGCCATGGTCCGCATGTATAGTTATCATTCTAGCCATTTTTTATTGATTGCTATATGAACGATAGTCATCTATTTACAGTTTATTCCTTTTATTGACATGAATGTTTTAGTTAGATATTATTTGTATGAGCATTTTTTTATGTGATATTTCAGTTAAAAAGCTGACTCAGAAAGAAGAAATAACTTGATAATTGTGCAAAGTGACTTGAGCCATTCTCATAGCAGATGGAGAAGTACTATAACAATTACAAAATTGCTTAAGATACAGCATTGTGATTATCCTTTATTGGACAAAACCCTTCAAGTTAATTGAAGATGAGTATATCGAAGAATCACCTTATATAAGTTGAGCTTCATTCTATATTTTTGAAATAAAGAAGACAGTGAGGATCACATTATATTCAAGACATTGCTAAAAGAGTATCGACATTCTATTATATGCAAGAATCCAATAGCAGGAGTAATGTTGCTTGTTGGTATCCCAAACAGTGAGAATATATATCTTATGACGTGTCAACAAATGCAAAAATGGCCATAATGGTTAAATAAAAAAAGATGTCAGAACCTTATGCCATATTTTGATTTGATCAATGTTGTTCAATAAGACATTTGTGATGATAAGGTGGGTCTAATTGCAATCTTCTCTTTTTGAGGATATGAAATTTCATGGTGCAAAAAAGTGAGCTACAAAACAAAATTTTGTTGCCCTGTCCTTTACTTTGTTAAAATGCTTCTTAAAAGACATGAAGCTTGACATAGCCAACAGGCCTGTCCACATATATTGTGACTTCTAGTCTACAATTAGATTAATAAAAAGCGAGCCCAATACTTATAAGGGCAAATGCAAAGATGTGGACTATCATTGTATTCAAGATACTGTTGAAAGAAATGAAGTTATGATAAGTTTCTTACCTTTAACAAGTATGGTATTGATCCATTAGCAAAGGAAATAAGTGCAAAATGCTATAAAAAGCATGTAATCTTGATAAGACTTAGAGACACCTAAGTCATAAGATTTTGTGAAGTTAATCATGAGTGAAATATCCGCAAAAGACGTGAAAAGTCTCATGATACTTATATGTTGATACGGAGAAAGCCACAATAGTGGGAGTTCAACCTTATGACATATATGATGATTGTCAATGGTAAAATAACCTTGACATGTTTTTCGCCTCTATGGTCAATTGTAGAATAACCTTGACATTGGTTTTTTTTTTTTTTCCCCCTATGGTTAATCGTGAATGGTAAAATAACGTTGAAGTGATTTTGACTCTATGGACAAGGGTAAATGGTTGAATCTATTAATAGTGGGAGTAAAACCTTTAGATTGTTTTTGGCTTTATGGTCAAGTGGGAGATGTTGGACCGTATGGGCCTGATGGGCCCAACGTGATTTGCCCACAAGCCTTAAAGATAAGGTCAAAGCAAATCCCTTGAATCAAGCACACATTTAGCATAATCCTGAGACGTTTCTTCAGTGTTAATGGTGAAATCTGCCCCTCCTTGGAATGCTATTTATATGGCACGAAAGACTCTATGTGAGACACAGAGAATGAAATACATAGTAGAAGGGGACGTGTGAGACCATATCGCCGGCGATCACCAGCCTCGCGGCACTCTCTCCAGATCATGCTTCATGTAGATGCTGGGCTTTTCAACAAGTTGTAAGGGGTGGGTTTCAGCCGCAGATGTCTTTAGAAGGAAATGGGCAATGCTCAGTTTTTCCTTTATATAAATTCATTTTTAGCGTTCAGGACTTTTACATGAAGTGGTTCTGCTTTTGCTTCATGAAAAACAACTTGTGTGTGTATATTTTCGAGTTTTGCAGAGTTTTTGCACGTCCTTTTCTGCAACCATTTCCAAAGATGGTGATGTAGCTCATGTACTAGCTCCAAGTACATGGGTTTTAGTTTTGGCTTAGTTTTTGTATTGGACTTGGGCCGAGTTGCATGGACTCAGCTGAGTCTTTGTGCAACTCATCCAATAATGTTGAACTCTATAAACCAAGCAAAGTGACATCATATGGGGTCTACAGAGAAAATTATCTTTCAAAACTATTCAAGTCTATTCATAGACTGTCTCAGGTTGCTAACCAATACACCCCATATGTATAGGTGTCAGAGGTGCGGCACAATAACTTCTTACCCCACAACTTCTTACCCCACACCTCCCCAACTCGGGCGGGATACCGCCTGGACTCGAAGCATGCACCCATACAGGATGCTTGATGAGGCATGATGCCCTTTTCCCTTGCGCACATGTGCTCAGTTCGTTTCGGACGCCGTTTTGGTTTGGTTCCAAAATGAAACATTTTGTTTGTTGGACATTTCGCTTTCCAATTCGGAAATTTATTTCGGAAAATATATGAAAAGTACATATATAGATATATTAAAAATATATAGAAAATTTCATTCTACCAAGCATCACAAATATAATTTGCAAAAGATAAGGTTCAAATACATCTCCCTCAAATATCACAAAATAAAGCAAAAAATCAACTAACTATGCATCACTGTAATAATCATTTTCATCTTCATTTGTTCCCAAATCCTCTCCTATAGGGCCACCTATGTCATTACGCCCATCAAAATCACGGATACCCTTTTGCACTTGTGTTGGTTGCTCCATAGCCATCTAACCATTGACGTCTTCCATAGTTAAGAGAGGTGCTTCTTCAACAACCCAATCCGCCAAAATATTAATATTCTCCAAACTGATTGGGTTGGAAGTAGCATTCCTAGTCCTTTTGGAGCATATCCCTACAATTTACATAATTTATCTCTTGGAGACATTTTCTCTCGATTTCGTACTGCTGTTGCAGGGTCAAATATAAAACGGGAATCTTTATAGTTATCACATTGTTTGAAAATCATGTCTTGAGTATCAAAATCAGAACCTAATTTCTCTGACATTATTCAGACCCTTGATGACTTCACAATGCTTAGAAAAAGTAGGACTAAAGAAAATGTTGGATTCAAAGAGTATGGTGCAGCGTGTAGTGCACCGTGAAGTTGGGTTTCCCACCTGCGATCGATAATCTTCCAGTATAGCATATAGTCTTTGTTAATCTTTTACCTCGTTTGAATCACCTCTTTTGCTCGATCCATTCCCTTGTACACATAACTCATTGCATGCTTGTCTTTACTGTCGGCTAAACGTAGAACTACCACCAAATCTTCACTAATTTTTAGTATATGCTCAATATCCTTCCAAAATGTGTTATTGAGTATGATTTTAGTGATCTCCATGCCAACAAGGGTACTTGAAGCATCAGATTCAACCCAAGCGGTACTTATAAACATTTACCTAAGTTCTTTTATGTATTTAAAAAGGCACTGCAAGCAAATAAAATTGGTAGCAAATCTTGTGATGGCTGGTCGGATTAATTCTCTCCCATTTGCATATTCTCTTCTCATTAAATTCAACATTGATAAATGATTGTAAATTAACTTTGTGACTTTCCTTGCTGTCTCAATTGTGGATGCATTAATTGGAAATGAGTGGGGCTTTTCCATGTTCTCTAACATCAGATCTATGCAATGGGTGGCACAAGCTGTTCAATAAAAGGCCCCATATTTTTCAGCCACTCCTTTTCCCGCTGTTTTGTAAGTGGCATCATTGTCAGTAATAAATTGGACAATATTGTTAGGCCCAACAAGTAAGACAATTTCATCAAAAATTTTAAATAGTGCATTTGAATTTTTTATAATTGGACTTGCATCAACTGACTTCAAGAACATTACCCCTTTTGAGCAATACATAAGAAAATTAATCAATGTTCTTTGCCTTTCATCTGTCCACCCATCAGCCATGACAGAGCAACTAGTTTCACTCCAACTTGATTTATAATGCTCCATAAAAACATTAACTTCTAGTATAATTTTTCCCAAAATCTTTCCACGAAGTTCATGATGTGATGGCATTTTATAACCTGGTCCACTGCAGTGATTGCATCAGCCATTGGTTGACAAAATTTTGATCTTATTGCATTAAATGCGAGATTTGCATCAAACAAAAAACAGCCAAATCAGCTGCATCCTTCAGTTCTTTTGTTGCCAATGCTGATTTGATGCTGGCTGAGATCCAAGAGTTGTTCGTGGTGTAAAGAAATTGGACATCGGAGGTTGCAAGTATTTGACACACCCCTTCTTTTGTTTTGGGTAGATATTTTAGAGACATTCTCTTTACCATTTCTACTTGTTGTAGTGGGGATAATTGGATTTGCAAATGATTCTACTTCTTCTACCTCAACATCATCTTCAATTGCATTCACCCCTTCTTTGCTCTATCCTTTTTACCTTCTAAAACAAGTCTTTCCATTTGCCATTTGACATCACATGGCAGCAGATGATATGGGTGTGCTATCACTCATTTTCGAATCAAAGAATCAATCTTCCAAATCTGATAGAATAACAATACACAAATGATAGACAAGTACAATAGTAAGTTTAATGTTTCAACTATTAATAGGAAAAATTTTAAAATTATATAAGTTAGGAAAAGAATTAAGATAATATAAATATAAAATTGGTGGTGAGGAGTTGCAACATTAGAGTTGTAGGCTTTTGTAGCCCCAGGCGGCCAGGCCCCTTAAATTAAATGGCCCACTTCATTTTAATATTTTTTTTAAATGGTTTCATAAAAAAATCTAATAACGTACAAGAGTACTATTGTACACAACTTGTGATGGGTGGCCATATTTCACACAACAGTAATATAATTGAGCAATTCATCAGCAATTAATTATAAATAAGCGAGCGTTTGATAAAAGGCGTCATCAAGCAATTACAAAATTTTAATGATTACAAATAAGTGGGCCTCACTCTCTGTAAATCATCAAGACCTCTCGTTGTAATTTATAAATGGTTTCATAAATCATCCAAAGGCCCATCGTGCAATCAAACTATGTTAAGTAGCCACGTGATCAAATGATGGACCCTTGATTAAAAAACGATCACTGCACAAGACACGTGATCAAATGGTGGTCAAATAAAATCAGTTTCAGCGAATAATAGGTGTGGGCCTCACTTCCCCCTTGTTCAAATAACATCAATTTCAGCCAACAAAAGGGGTGGGTCTCACTTCCCGTAACTCATCAGGACCCATTATTTGTTTCAACTATTTTAGACCACACCATAAAATACCTTTTTCGCAAGACCCTTACGAAAAAGAAACTCCCAGGTCCCAAAGGAACCCTATCGGTAGAATGTGTAAATGGAGAGGCTGGAATGGCAGGAGAGGGAGAGATCGATGCATACGTAAGGATATGCGAGATTTTCTTGCAAAGAAATCCAATCGATGGCCTTGGCGAGGAGAAATCCAATTGACTCCTCTCGACGAGGGAGAAATCTAATCGTGCAATCTTCAATAGAGGAACAATCTCAAGATATTGAAAGGGGAATAGGGAAATAGAAGATCTTGTGACTTATACATGCGTCTTTGAGCCCAATTTATAGATCGAAGGGGTTTTTGAATGATGCATGCCGTCAAACGAGAGGAAAACGAGGCGTTTCTGCTCGAGAAGAGGTATTTCAAATTTATTTTGTTTAGATTTGCTCAAATGCTCAGCTACATTGATTTTTTTTATTTTTTTTTATTTTTTGTAATGGTCTTCCCCTGTTTCGTCCTAATCTATTGATTCGGGTATTGTCTGTCCGAATTTTAGGGTCTTCTCCACGAAACCCTATGTTTCGGTGAATATTAACAAAATATGGCAAGATGTTTAGTTCGGTAATGGTTTCGAGACAAAAGAAATCGGATGTTTCGTCCGATTCGAAATGAACTTGACAACTATGGTTTTAACACTCAATGCAGCATTGGGGCTTATATATAAATATATATATTTACCTACTGGTATTTTAACCTGCGATGTATTGGCTTTGATACCATGTCCAGTTGCTAACCAATGCACCCAAAACGCCTAAGCATTACAGGTGCAGCAAATTAAATGCTCCAAAGGCCTCACATGTGGATTGGTTCACGCCTAGGCATTAGAGGTGCGGCAAATTAAATGCTCAACAGGCCTCACATGTGGATTGTGTTTGAACCACTGGCTAAAGTTTTTCTCAAGGATCAAATTGTTTCATCTATTGTGGTCTGTCTAATAAATGGCCTAGTTTGAAATTTGGGCTAGAGATCTATACACTAGGACTTATCTTGATGATGACTTGATCACTTGAATCTCCCTTATGTTTGCCCTTGTCACTTGGGCCATGGGTTACGTTTGACATGCCTTTCGGGTGAATCCATACCTAGCAACACGTCCACACGTTTGATACCTGGCCGGCTGGCCCACCATGCGTTGGGTTATCGGACACAATTTCTTTTTGGTGATGGTTTTGGGTGCCGGGGTAGGTAGACGTTGTCCTTTATTCTCTTTGACGTAGGAGACATAGTCAGATGCTTATCAAAAATATATATTTCTTGCACTATATGATGGAGTTTCCATCAATAATGTGCAAGCAGGTAAAATGGATCAGGGGTAACCCATTCTGTACCTGGCCCAGTATGGATTTTATAAACCTTCAATTGTCTAAAACTCATTAAAACCATTAATAGGGGTATGTTACCTTATAATTTAACCATTGCAACCCCTACTTTTGTACATATCGCAGCATCGAAACAAGTATATATAACCGGGAAGTGCTCCTATGAGAGGCACTCTCACCAACTTGGTGAGAGATGGGTGGGAGCCCTTACATTTAAGTTGGGGGTCCTTGCATTTAAATTAATGAGAATAGATATCGATGTGAGGGCCCTCACCCATCTCTCACCAAGTTGGTGAGAGTGCCTCTCATAAGAGCACCTCCCTATATAACTAGCAAATCTTTACAATTAAGTGCACTGTGATGAAAATAATTTCCAGGTGTGTACAAGTCCTCTGCTTAAATTGTCATTTAGGTTCACTGTAATGCACTTTTAGGGCAACTTAATTAGGAACCTAAAGATCTATATTCTGGTGTGTGCCTTAGCTTGCATTCTCTAAACAAATTTTAGTCCCCACGTTCGTCTCTTTGGGTTTACCTCTTTTAAATTCATAGCCCTTTTTCTTTATAATGTTCATTGAACTTATATGTATTGTGCCTGTTAGAATTTAAACCTGATCTATCCACTTTTGGCTGCAAGAACCTATCCACAAACATCAAAGGGTCCTCCTTCAATGTCAGAACTGTCCAACATGTTAGCTTTGGGCAGCCTCATCTGGTGTAACTAGTAAATGGGTTCTTTGTGGGTCTGCACTCTCTTTTGTGGAGAAGGTGAGCTCGAAATAAACTAGGCTTTTGGCTGTTTATTTGCTTTGGAAAGTGTCCACAGCTCTTTTTGGTGGTTTACTAGCTCCTTAATTTTCAAGCCATGTGATGTTTGAAAGTGTGATTTAAATTTTAAGAACGCAAAGTATCCTTCTTTAAGTGTCCCACACAAGCGCTTCTTGCTGGTACAATTGGGGCATTTCATCTATATGATGTTCTATAGCTTCAACTTGCTTCTGGAGTTTCAAAATCCCCACAAGTGCCAGCAAGAGAAATCCCAATTTCATTAATGTCCTAGTGAATGTTGATAAAAACAGATGGTTTATGTGTGGGTAAAACACCGTAATGACGAAGTTAGGCAAGGATTACGGCTAGACTCGCCAATCACCTCGGCCTCTGCGGTCAAGCTCGTCAACTCGGTCATAGGTGCCAGCTCGGTGCCGCGCTGGTCGGCAGCTCGGCATAGGTGCCAGCTCAGTACAGAGGCACACCACGGCCAAGCCATCCTTGGTCTCAGGCCAGAATGCTAAAGTCAGAGTGGGCCGCCACCCTCCTGGAAATACGGCGCGCTCAGACAGATATGAGCATTCATTTATGACAATAGGATCGTTCATTTATGGCGATAAGAGGTTTGCTTTATCAGCCATGTACGTCAACTGACTGAAGGCATGGAAAGTGAGGATGGGATGTTGCCCATTTTATCTGCTGCTGCCAGTCAGGGTAAGGATCGATGGGACCTCACCTCACCTACCCCCACTCACAGAGAGAATGAACGAGGAACGCTCACTTACATATACGCATGGGATCGGTCCCATGAGAGGTACGCAATACGTAACTCACAATACTCCACGCCGTTTCATTCTTCTCTTCCTCCTCCTGTTTAGTCTTCTCAAAACTAACTCAGGCATCGGAGTGCCTTCGGCTCACGGCAGCCAGGGGCTTTGACTCTAGCCTTTTTCCTTCCGTTTCAGGTTCTTGGCGTTCAGCATTCCCCGTCCTAAGAAGTTTACCTCGATCTCATCTCAATCTAAGTAGGTGTCGTTTTTACCACCTACAGTTTATGAAATTGAATTATTTGAGTAATTCTATACTCATTGATTTTAATTGGCCGTAGATTCCAAGTTTACTAATATGTTCCAGTAATGATATGCTTGAGCATGAAATCACAATTTTAAGAACTATTTTTCTGTGTATTGTTTTTGCCTTCTCTGTGAATATCTAACTATTTCTCTAACTGATATGTAGGATTTGCTGTCCAAATTTGTGATCTTGATGGGTGCTACCATCACAAGATCCTGGAAGCCAAATGTGTCGCATGTTTTTGCATCATCTGATGACAAGGTTGCTTGCAGCAGAACACTGAAATCTCTCATGGGCATCTTGAATGGGAGATGGATTCTGAAAATTGATTGTAGCTTCATTTTACTTGTTACTATACTAACTCGTTTAAAGTTTAAAGTGATTTTCATATATGAATTTTAATTCTCTTATGTCTGTTAATTGATCCTTCGCCTAGAGTTTACAACCTAATACCCCTGGGCCCTGGCAACTTTTGTGTTGTGCAGTTTAAAATTTGTCAGGAATATTTGGTTATTTTGGTTGTTCCTTTGTGGGGAATATTGGTAGTTAGTGTTAACATGAATAAAAGAAAAATGTCTGTCTTTGTCTTCAACAATTACCTCTTTAGTTAATGATGAAAAAGCATATGGTTAATATGATTCACCGCATCTTCCAAAATCATCATCATCATCAAAGCCTTATCTCATCATACCATCTTTTGAAATAATAACAATGATGATTGACCCAGAATGTATGTAATAAGGCTTTGATGACCACAAGAGGGCCTCTTAAACCTGGGTGAAGGAGGGTTCCATAGGTAGGTTGACAGTCGGCAAATTTTTTTGTCACTACCCAAATATGAATTATTCTTAGATGATAATATTTCGAGAGCTTAGGATAGATTGGAATAGAGAAATACAATTTATACAACAGATCCTAACATAGTTAGACAAGACTTTGACGATGACGACGACAAAAACCTTTTAAACATTCTTATTTGGGTCGTGTATTGTTGGAGATACACTGACAGAGCTTTTCATCGGGCATTTTAAGTGGGTAGTTGTCATCGGATAGTGAATTAAGTATCGTACATCAATGGAGGTGGAGTTCTGCTGCATGATGGGAGCTAATTAGGTTGTGGATTCCGTGCGGTATGTCTCCTATGAAGAAGAGCCTTTGCATTCGCTTTTCTTGGTCCAGAAAGGGCTCTAACAACAGCAGCAGTTCCAGCAACAAGAGCAGAGTACAAGACCTGTGCTTCAACCACAAGTGCCAAAAGGTTGTTTGTTACAATTACAACAACAAATAAGAAATTATATTCTTCAAATGCAAGGGCCAAGAAATGTTTGTTTGTTGAGTCCGGATCCCTTGTTTCGTGAGCCTGTTTGGGCTTGTTAGGTTTTGAGTGTTGGCTAATTTGTGAGTTGGATAAAACTCAGGATTCATTGAATATTTGTAATTTTTATTTTAGAAAAGGACTGTGATTTTGCTTTGAAGTTAGAAGACTGTCAGAATTAGAAGTTAGAAGATTACAAGAATTCGAAGTTAGAAGACTGGAATGATTAATAGAAGAAAGTCTTGCAGAATTAGAAGTGGGAAATTAGAAAGAATTAGAAGTATGCTAAAGGGAGAAAAAGAAGTGTGATAGAATTGAAAGAGGATAGTTTTGAAGGAATTAAAGTGCTGAAATTCTAGATAATCCAGAATGGAGCCTGCTTGAGCGACCTCCCTGTTCCGCTCGAGCGGACGTAGTCAGAAACTCGCAATGCTGAAACATAACCTTATTCGCTCAAGCAGACCTTTCATTCGCTTGAGTGGACAAGGCACAGACATACCGACAGAATCAGGTGAAAATTAGAATTGTGTTTTTAATCATGCCCAAACTGTTTGTTTTAGTCCTAATGATCTTAAGCAACCTTAAGCATGTTCAAAGGCCATTTAAAAGACTTATGGGCTACCCTAAGGAGTGGACCTCACCTCTCAAGTTCTGCGTTGGAAGATCAAGTTGAGAGAAATCTTCCTTAGAAGATCAATTAAATTGTGCTGAAGAGTGTTTCCAGATAGCAAGTTCTTCTGCATTCCTTGTAAAAGACCATCTTCTTTCGTGGAAGATTTGAGGATTCAAGCGCATGGTTGAATATGTTGGAATCAACGGTGTAATGTCGTTGAAGCGTGAAGCGACACAAGAAATAACTGCAGTCCTTAGGTAGGGGATATATGGGAGGAATCTATGAGTTTATTATAATTCAGAGATTCATAGTGCTTGATTGTTGATTTAGTTCGAATCTATGAGTTTTCACCCGGTTAGGGTTTTACACGCTAAATTTGGTGTCCTTGTGATGTGTACTTTTGAGTTTATTTTTCGCTGTATAGTTTATTATTTTTGCACACTTTTAGGTTGTTTTGTTGAGTTGACCGATTTTGAGATCTCAAGCCTGAAACTTTCAATTGGTATCAGAGCGGGTGTCACTAAGTTGTTGTGTTTGATCGTGACAGATTTCTAAAATTGTACTCAATCAATTCTTGGCTAAACATTCTCTATCTGATAATGATAATGAAGATGGGGTATCAAATCAAGAATAGGATTGGGAAGAAAAATATTAATCCGCGTTTAATGATTGTGTGAGGATGACCAATTATGGCAAAAAGGTCACAATGAAGTGAAAGGCTGCTCAAGAAGAGAATTTTGCGTTGAAGAATGAGTTAGAGCAAACTCTTGAGAATGTTCGTCTCTTGGAAAGTCAGAAAAGTTTTATGGCTGAAATTTTGACTATTGAGTGTCAAAAACTTGAAAAGGCTGAACAAGAGATTGAGAATATGAAGACGCATTTGCAGACTGTGAAATATGAAAAAGAAGACTTACAAGGTAGACTGAAGATCACCTTGTCCGAGCTAGAACTAAAGCAAACTTCTCTAAGCAAAATGAACACTGCTTCAAAGACTCTTACAAAAATCTTGTGTACTTAGAAGTATCCTTTTAACAAGAGCAATCTTGGTTATGATCATGGTTCCACTTCTGGTATTAAAGGTAAAAACTTTTTTGTTTCAAGTGTTGCACATACTACTCAACATACTATATTTCCAAATAATGTGTTGAGTAGTTTTAAGAAAAAGAATGTGTCATGCACTTCATGCACATCCACTAGTCACCGTTGTGGAATGAAAGAACACATTTATCCCCATTACAAGAAGCTGCAAAGGCTACCAAAAACTAAGCAATGGCAAAACAAATTTCTCCACCTGAGATGACTCCAATCTGGGTTAGAAAATCTGATTTGCCTAAGAAAATTGCCCACTCTCTGTTGAAAGCTCAAACTATAAAAGTGTGGGTAGCAGATTATAAAAAGCCTTGATCAAGGAAATCAAGCTCCTACCCCAACGTTGCTACGATGATACTTTCACGAGGAGTTCCTATTGAGGGGGAGCTATTGATTATAATTGACAAGTTTGTTGCAGTTCTCATCATTAACTTTGTCAATTATGGACAAAAGGGGGGAGGGGGGGAATATGACAGATCAAGGGGGAGAACAAGATGTTCATAGAAAGCTAGAGACAATGTAGATCTACATATGCTGATTGCCAATTGTTTAAAATTCAATGTATTTTGGGTTTTGTTTTGAGTAGATCAATTTGTATTGTCTTATAAGTTTTCTCCATGAATTGCCAAATGGGTAGATTGTTAGATTTTTTATTAATTTTATTAATTTTCTTTTTTTGTTATGCTGTGAGAAGATTACTCATTTAATTTGTCAAATCATACATTCCATTTTATTGGCTTTTGATGACCCCATATATAATCTCATGACATATATTGTGCGCTCATGTATCAATTATTTTAGTCGTGTATCGATTATTTTAGTCAAGTCAGTTTGTTGAATCGCCATACACATCTGATGGTCTCGTATGATGAACAATAGTATAGGTCAGTTGTCATATTTGTCATTGTTTTAATTTACTCAGTAAAATTTAGCCTTTAGTCACAAGGAAGAATTTTAAAAAAGTATAAAACTTTTGCCTTTTTTTAAAAAAGTACATAAAGTTTATATATTTGAAAAGAGTATAAAGTCTTCCTTTCTTCTTTCAATTAAGTACTCACAAGGAAAAGGATAGTACAATGATAGAAATGCCCTCATGATTTTCAAGATTTTCCTTTAATAAATCATTGAAGAGAAATGGATGAGATCCAATCCAAATAATCTAGTGGGGCCCACTTCAACACACACAAAGTGGTTGATTTTGGGGTGAAAAGAGGTTAATAAAAGACAAAAATCTGTCACAAGGGACGGGTATTCTTTGTCCTTTTTAAAGACTTTTTATGGAGGACTTGATTGAAAAAACTCTAAAACTTTTTTATACTTTTTTCAAATATTCAAACCTTCATGTGTTTGTTAAGAATGGGCCAAAAGTTTAAGGCCTGTTTGGATGCACAAAAAACAACAGGAAAATAATATTTTATAGAATATAATCTTTCATTTTCTTAAAAAAAAAAAACCTTGTGCGTTTGATAACCCAAGAAAAATTTGAAGAAAATATTTTTTTTTTCAAAAAGCTCAATACTTTTTCATACAGCTCCCTCTTGTAGAAAACTTTCTTTTAGACAAGAATCTTTCAAAATAACTATTAAAAGTGGTAGAGTAAAGTAAAGTTCTTAGTTCACTAAATCTATCATGCTGTATTTGTTTACATATATGGCAAAGTAAAGTAAAAGTAAATATTGCTGCTCGGTTAAGTTGGGGTAAAGTAAATGTGGGATAAAGTATATGGTGAAGAAAGTGGGAAGGAATTGTAAAGTAGTTTCTTTTTTTTTTTTACTTTACTTTATCACATTTTATCATAGTTTTATATGGTAAATAAAAAGTGACTTATTTACAAGTATGGTAAAGTAAAAGAAAGATTGATGTCATATCATGGTAAAAGGCGAGGTAAAGTAAAGTGAGATGAAGTATGTGGTAAAGCAAAATGGGAGAGAGAATTATAAAGTAGATTTTTTTTTTTTTTGTATACTTTACTATGGTTTTATGTGATAAAAGAAATGTAACTTATAGTAAAAACATGACAGTTGAACTTTACTTTACCACTCTACTTTTTTTTTCCGAATGTAATAAATTACATATAAGTTAAAATATTTAATAAAAAAATGTTCTAATAATACAATTTACTTTAATCATAGCACATTCCAAACAGCTCAATTTAAAATTTATAATATTCTTCAACAATTGTCAAACAGTAAAAATATTATAATATTGTATTATTCGATTATGTACTATTTTATTCTTGTAATATTCAAATCTATTAATGTTTTATTTTGTAAACATCCAAATGAGCCCTTTTATATATATATATATATATATATATATTTGAAACATTCCCTTGTTGTCGCTAAAAAAAGTGATTCTTAGGGTTGAAAAAAAAAACATAAAGGACCTCCGCCGCTGAAAGTGTTGTTTTCAGCCCCCTCTTACCGTTTAGGAGTTTTCAATTTTTTCCGCCACGAAAAACTAAACAGATGAAAAAGCCGTCACTAATGATGTTTTTTCCACCGCTAAAAATCCCTCTATTTTGTAGTGTGTCTTAATTTTTTAGCAGTCTGGATTCTGAACGAGCTTGATTCCTTCTTTCTAAATGAAAATCACATTATAATGCGCAATTCTACAGTTTTGCAAAAAAGAACGTGCATTAAACAATATAACATCCGCAAGTTAGGGCTCTGTGGATGAAATTCCCGATCAAGTATTATTTTGAAAAGCCACGTGAGAGCCATCAAAACAGGACGATCTTCTCTAATGACGGCTAGTGAATAAACAGTTCTGATCACACCAACACAACCGTTAAAAATATCACATTCTTATTAGGGGCTTGATCCTTGCTCTACCACAAATCAAAATGCAGGAAACTCATTCGGGGCCCCTATACAAACCCCTCTGACGGGTCATGCCAATCAAAGTTGTGTCCACCATCAATACCACGTGTTTCAAAATTTTCTACTATAGGAGTAGGCATGGTAAACTATTTTAGTAGGAATGGTAAACTGTTTGAGGGCCTATTTAGCTGTAATAGCAAATACATGTCTCCTACGTAGAATTCCAAAATCCTCAATGTGGACATCAGCTTTTCATCACGTGCCAGCTCATCTAATTCTCATTACTCAAACCAAATCAAACTAGGACTTCAAGATTCCCAGCGGCATCCACTCTATTTCTTTTAAGAATTTTCAACAAGGGAAATCCCATAAAAAAATACTCCCAACCAGACATGCCCTTGATCCATTAGCTCAGGATCATCCATGAGGTGCTCAATGCGTTCTCTGCTCTTAGTTGATACCCTACCCTCGAATCTTTTGTATCCATGCTTTGCCCTTAGTTAGGCAATGTTTATTTGCATTGAAATACATAAGAATTGAATAATAAGGTGGTTAAAAATAAAGATTAAAATTAAATGTAAAAAAAAAAAAGCATCACAATTCACACAACCTCTTATTTTGATTCTATTTACCTAATAAAAAATTTTATTTGACGTTTATTTTTTAAAATTCACTTTTAATTTTTACTTTTAACCACCCTTTGGGTTTTAGTGCAAACAAACTAGCCCCATGTTTCGCCTAGGTACACTCCGTCTATTTTATGAAGGGTCAATCTCTGACACTACGCTTATGACCAACTGGGCTATCTTGCATTCTCCACAAAATCAACCTTTTATTTGAAGCAAGGTTGGAAGAATCTACTCGGACGTCGAGCAGCCAAACGCATGTCGAACGACCACAAACACACCAAAGTAAACAAATCCCATCCTCCCTCTGTGACGGTCCAAGTTAACCCTTTGATAGTGGGAACAGACCTCTTTAGTGGCATGCCTCAACGGCCAGCACCTATCTGTCCAATGATCATTGTACTGGTGATACAAGCAATTGGCATGGGGGTCAAAATCTTTGCAAGGGGTTTGACTTGGATAAAATCGATACAGAGGCCTGAAAGAGTAATGTTTATTTTAAAATATAGAAAAAAAAATGAATCAATTACTTCTAAAAACATAAATACTTATTTATTTACAAGCATTCATGACAATAAATTTATAGAAGAAAGAAAAATGCTGTAATAAAAGAATTATAAGAAAAGTATTTTATATTACATAATTTATTAGTCGAAATAAAGAATGTAAAAGATCAAATATAACTTTCAAATTACATTATAGTCACTATTTTTATATTGTTGATTGCAACTATTTTGCATAATTACTTAAAGGGCCCCGCTCTGTTGAGTACACTTTCAGGAGGGCCCCCCCACTTGGGGATGGGATCGGGGGATGGAAAGATCTCCACCTCCAACTTGTCTATGTATTATAACGGAAGCTCGCATCATCATCATAACCATTTAATCAAATAACGGATAAATTTTCACCATCCAAAATAAGTGCAAAGCCGATCTAATGGTTCAATCTATTTTGATGGGTGCCCAACTTAGAATTGGTGACTATTAGGAGGTGTCTCTATTTTTTGGTCCACCCGAATGAATTATAAGATTGGTCCCACTTGGTGTTTCATCGCATGTGGTCCTTAAAACTGAATTTGAAAATGGCCACTAAAAAATAAATAATAAATATTTAAAATGAATGACTCGACTGAGTCTCTCGTGTATGTGTGACTCCATACTTCGTGTATTTGACTCCATACTTCATCAAAATTATATATGAATCCATAGAATCCAGAGTCAAGAAAGCTAATCACACTCTTACAGTTATCAATTGAACAGTGGGCCAATTCATGCCGAAACAAGGGCCACTTTATTTCATGTGGGCCCAGTGATGGGGCCGAGGGGTCATCTAAACTCCAAGAACCCTCGGAGTTTCAGCCTGGCCTTGGGATCCGAAAGAAATTCCATATGACGCTGTTGGGGACTAGGGAGCACCAGTTTTAGTGGTCCACCGGACTACTAAACTACTTAAAGACCAATACGACGACTGCCTTCCGGCTTAAATGCCTTCGATTTTGGCGCCTTCTTTCAAATCACACCCAAATCCACATTAAAAAACCTCTCTCTCTTGACTCTCTTCACGCAGCAGATCTCTCTCGTCCTTTTTTACGTTCCAACCCTCGAGATTTCTTAAATTACACTTCTCACCGTTTTCAATTTTTCATCTCTGCTGCAACTTGCCAAATCCCCAAATGAGAGGGAGGTCCTTTTCTTGATTCCTAGAGTTTCGCACTTGTTCTCGGAATGTCGCATCTTCGAATTCCTTCTCCTGCTCCTGCAGAGAATACTACATGCCGCTCTCTCCTTTTCGAGTTACAGGTCGTCTTCTTCTTCTTCTTCTTCTTACTGAAACATCTCATTCTGCAGAAATGATGCAATTTTTGATTTTTCACGTTGCTGGTGTCAGTAAGATCTTTGATTTATATTACATTGAAACTCACTTACTTCGTCTTTTGCTTTTTCGCTTTTCATAGATCTATGTACTTTGGAATTCTTAGTTTTACCTTTTTTTTCCCTACTTGGTATAGTATTTTTGGTAGTGTGGCGGAAATGGGGGCTGATGAGTTCTAGGGCTTGAGTTTGATACTGATTAGTTGTTAGGGTTTTGGTGGTTTTGTGGGAATTCTGCATTGTATGGATGAAAGTATAGTTTTTGAGTATTTGTGGTTCTTATCTTTTCTTTTGATTCCTCTTTTAAAGGTTTTATTTTTATTTTTATATTGATGATGTTGTACTGCTGTTCACTTCTTTGCCTTTTTCTTTTTGTTCTTGCTTTTTTTCCCCTATTCTTCATTTTCTTTTTGAATTTTGTAATGATGATGTTGTGCATGTGGAAAGGTTTTGTAGGATTTTGAATTTTCTTTTTTTTTTTATTATTATTTCTGACCTGGTTCTTCTTTTGAACTTTTTAATCATAATGTTGTGTAATTTATGTCCTGTGTAAGGTTTACAGTGGTTTGAATGTTAATTTTTTCATGAATGCTGTTTGAATTTTTTTAGGTAATGTTGAAATTCTGTATATGATGAATTCTTGGGCTTTGGGTTTTTAGTTTAGATAGGAAAGCATTATGGCTTCCTGTAAAGTTTGGGACATTGTTACTGGATTTGGAATTTGATGGTGTTCATTTTACTTGTGAAGATAATGCCTTTTTCCTTTGCTTCTTTCTTTCCCCTATAGTTGTTGTTATTGTGTTTACTGAAGTACTCTTTCTTTGGACTTATGATTTGGCGTGGTAATTAATGTAGAAAATATGGGATGAAATTGGAGAGAGCGACAATGAAAGAGACCAGATGCTACTGCAATTGGAACAAGAATGCCTTGATGTGTACAGAAGGAAGGTAGACCATGCTAGCAAGTACAAGGCCGAATTGCATCAGTTGTTGGCTGATGCTGAAGCTGAAGCTGCCAATTTAGTGGCTGCCCTTGGTGAACGTGCATTGAATGCTTGGGTGTGTTTCTTGATCTCTGTTACTTTCATGTTATTCCGGAAATATTCTAGCACAAATTGAAATAGCTCTGTGCTTTTTTATGCCATAATATTGTACAGTCTACAGATAATACCCATTTGACTCATATTAGTCATCTGGCGCACCTCAGCGTGGAGAGATGACATGGCATGAATCTACCATCAAAATCAAATACAGCTAGTCATTTGATTTTACCATGCAAATCATAAAAAGAACTAGATACAGAGGAGCTCGAGCATTGGGAAGATTGGGACATGTGAAGATGATTTTGTTTCCATTGTTGAATCCCCATAGGAACAAATGAATGACATAGTACACCAAAGAGATGGACCCACCTGTACAAAATACTGACTGAATTAAAATGTGGTTATATTTCCCTACTATTTCTCTTACTTCGTATTTTCCCCCTAATTTTGGGTTGCTTGTGTTGTCAGAGAAGCCAAAGGGCACACTGAAGGAGGAGATATCCATAATAAAACCAGTTTCCATTGTTGAATCCCCATAGGAATGAATGAATGACATAGTACACCAAACTCCAAAGAGATAATACTGACTAAATTAAACTGTGGTTATATTTCCATAGTATTCCTCTTACTTATCCTTATTTTCCCCCCAATTTTGGGTTACTCGTGTAGTCAGAGAAGCCAAAGGGCATGCTCAAGGAGCTGATATCCATAATAAAACCAGTTTCCATTGTTGAATCCCCACAGGAACAAATGAATGACATAGTACACCAAAGAGATGGACCTACCTGTACAAAATAATATCTGAATTAAAATGTGGTTATTTTTCTGTAGTATTTTCCTTACTTCTCCTTATTTTTCCCTAATTTTGGTTTACTTGTGCAGTCAGAGAAGCCAAAGGGCACACTTGAGGAGCAAATATCCATAATAAAACCAGTTTTGGAAGACTTGAGGCGGAGAAGAGAAGAAAGGGTAAAGGAATTTTCTGATGTTCAGTCACATATTGTCCGGATATGTGCAGAAATTGCTGGTAATACCCAACTCAGCAACACGACAGACTCCCAGGTAGATGAGCGCGACTTAACAGTTAAGAAGCTTGGAGAGCTGAAATCACACCTCCAGGAGCTTTTGAAAGAGAAGGTTTATTCTCTCTCTCTCTCTGGTGCCTTTTGCTTTCGACTTACCAAAATTTTATTTCGCTGCTTTATTTGCTTTTATTTTGCAGAATCTCCGTTTGCAGAAGGTCGATGGTCAGCTCAATTCTATACATGAGCTTTCAACTGTGATGCTGATTGATTTCTATGAGATAATGAGTGAAATTCATCCGAGCTTGGTTGATAGTACCAAGTCCAAGAGCATAAGCAATGACACACTAGCTAGGTTGGCTGGAAAGGTTCATTCTCTAAAGCAGGAGAAACAACAAAGACTACAAAAGGTGATATAAATGAGCATATCCGTTAAAATTGGAACAAAATTGTTTTTCATAACCCGCATATTTTCTGTTAATCACTGTTTGAGTTGCATGAGATGTTGTATATTTGGTTCTGTTTGAGTTAAATAACTTGTTTGAGCTAACCAGAAGCGTGGTGCAGTTACCAAATGGAAAAAGGACAAAGTAAAAGAAAATCTTTTGAGGGGTTGTGATTTAACACTTGCTATTTGGAACATCCTCTGGATGTGCTTTCAGCATGTATGATTGGAAAAAACATGAAGGATGCAACATGGACTGATGTGTTTATTTATTATATAGATTGGCCTGATCGGGCTATGATAAATCTCTGGGGGCTGTCTGCGTTTTGTCCATTTAGTCACTTTCATGCCGATCTATAATATAGGACTTCAATTTGGCCATCCTCAGGCTGTCGTATGCAAGTTCTGTATTTTTATCATGCATTCCAAGAAAGTACCTATCCTTTTCTCTTGAACCCCTTGAATCTCATATGCTTGTTCCCATTGCTTGTTTACATGCTCTTTTACTTTATACTGGCATAAGATCAATTCAACCAGTAAAAAATTGTAGTACCAATACATACAAATATACATACATTATTAACCAGGCATTTTCTGCAAGGGTTTATGAAAGCATGGAATTACTGCACAGATGATTGTATAATTTTAACATTTGAAGTTCGAACAAGATCAAGTGTCCCATAGTCCTATTAGCGTTTTGTTATGCTGAAAGTGATTTTTTTTTAGAATCCATGTTGAAACGTCTCATGATCTCCAAATATAATTTAGTTGATCAAACAGACACACAAAAAGGATGTTCAATCTTCTTCTTGATTTAACACGCCCATTGCCTCTTGATCACTTCTGCTTTTTTCTCTTCAATCTACTATGGTGTGGGGAAGATAAGAAAGCACTTGAGGATCCTTTATTTAAAATGCCTTGAAAAGGGGAACTGAGCTGAGGAGAAGAAAACTTCCTTTTCATTTTCTGTCTTGTTCTCTCCTTTTGTATTGCTTCCTTCACTTATGATACATTGATACGGATACCCCTTGCTCGCCCCCCTATTTGAGAATTTTATCTTGGTCCCAAAAATCCAAGAGAACTGGGTTTGGGTGTGGGATCTGAAGTTGCTATTTATTTTACTGTCGCATAGTTCTCATGGCATGTACAAACTATGGCATTCACCTGATCATCCAAATTTCTTATTGGGAACTCTAAGTGTCATGCTCCCTTGTTTGTCGCAACTTCTAATCCTTCCAGATAAAGATACCCTTCATCTACCAGTATTACTGATCTCGTGAATAATACAACCAAAATCCATCCTCTGTTTTGAGTTTTTCTCATTTAAAAGCTTGTACCTCCTACACTCTAATGGTGAAAGTTGTTCTGCACTCTGGTGCTTGGATGAAAAATATTGAGGTAATGAGGAAATAGAATAATACATGTAAGACAAAGATGAGATTAATAAGTAAGCTGTATCTCTAAGGAAGGTTTGTGCAATTTGTAAAAGCCGCACACTTTGGGTAGTAGTATTGATTATGAATTTCCAAGATTTAGACAATTTCTTTTACTTGATTTTCATGGAAAATTTGGGTTTAGTTTTTGAGCTTAAAGCCATTATATCATTAATAGGTCTCAAAACTATTATTGTTTCTGATTGCTAAAGAACTCTTGTCTCCATTTTAGATTCAAGAGCTAGGGAGTACGCTCATAGAATTGTGGAGCCTTATGGACATGCCATTGGATGAACAAAAAAGATTTGACCGTGTTACCTGCTTGATTTCTGCCCCCGTTGATGAGGTCTCTGGACAAGGATACCTTGCTCTCGATGTCATTGAGCAGGTTCTCAATTTTCTTCTTTCTTATTTATTTATTTATTATATTTAACTTCTTGTATAGTAATAGTTTCATTTATAATGTGTGCAACTGATTTTCTTTCTTTCTTCTTTTCTTCTTCTTCTTCTCTCTCTCTCTCTCTCTCTCTCTCTCTCGATCTTGATCTTCTATTCTTGCTGCTAGACCGAAATTGAAGTTGGGAGGTTGAATATTTTGAAAGCCAGCAAGATGAAGGAGCTGATTTTAAAGAAGCAAAATGAGCTTGAAGAAATCTATAAGGCTGTTCACATTGATGTGGACAGTGATACAGCTCGGCAGATTCTTCTGAGTCTCATTGATTCTGGTTCGTCTCAGTTTTAGATTTTCATTATTGCTTTTGCTTCCTGAGAAATATAGTAAAAATCATCATTCTGCAATCTGGCACTAGATCTTGTAATTTTGTTGCATGCACTTTTAAATTTTTTAAATGGGTGTAATCTTGCTTTTGATTATGCTACCTTATGGTTAACACTATGGTGTTCCAGTTTTATTTCCTTTTTTGTTCCAATTTTATTTCCACTATCCTTAATGTGCACTAGGGTTCCATTCAACCTTAATATGCTGGTCTCAAAATACTGACGAAGTTTTAGTAATTTCTGATTTGTTTAAATTGCTTTGTAGGGAATGTGGATCTTTCCGAACTGCTTGGAGGAATGGATGACCAGATTACAAAGGCTAAAGAGCAGGCCCTCAGCAGAAAGGAGATCTTGGACAAGGTGGAGAAATGGAGATTTGCTTGTGAGGAGGAGAGCTGGCTTGATGACTATGAAATGGTAACTTAGTCTATTGGAATTTATAGATATCTGGAAGCTATCAAATCTCCCATAATTTCCTAGGTTGTCTATACTACTAGTGTTCTTTCAAAAACAAATAGGAATTCCTCCTATCTCAAAGAAAATCTGAAGTCAAATATTGGATGTTGCTTATCGGCCTGCTTTCAGCTCTCTGCTTGCAGGCAGGGTGCCAACATGTGTGAGATCCAAGCTGCTGACGAGTGGTTTGCCATTTGGATTTATGTGATGCGGTTCCCTAATCAAATGGCCACACATGTACCACAAAATGGCCATTTGTAGAGATGCAGATTGACACATTCAGTGCATGATTTTGGTATCATCTGACGATTGGGCAAGACTTTTGGGCCCTTGAGTCTGTGAAATCTCATATTCTCTCCTCTCTCTCTCTCTCTGGGAAGATTTTAGATTTTTTTTTTCAAGTTGTACAATTTCTTTCACTTGGATTCACTGACAGTTCAATCATAGAATTTCTGATCTCTGAGAATCTATTGGGGCTTGTGATTGTTGTCCTAAACTGCTGACTTTCATGAGTTCTAATGGCTGAGGGAGGATTCTTTGGAATGTGAAAATCTCTACTATTGGAAGTTCTTAACCCTTTGTCAGTATCCAAGAAATAGATGATGGAGAAGAGATCAAGAGAAACAGTTACTTTATTGAAAATAAGGCTAAATATTTAGTGCCATTTTTTTCTCTTCTAAATTTGGAAAATTTTGAATTCAGATCTTTCATTGTTGAGTTCTGATCGTGACAGCTGTCTTGATTGCAAAGCTTAATTTACCTGGAATGGGTGCAGAAGGTTATAGTGTAGATTTGATAATCTGTTAGAATCTAGTGACACATCAGTAACTTTTTTTTTTCTACAGGACCAAAACCGCTATAGTGCGGGCAGAGGAGTACATAAAAATCTGAAGCGTGCAGAGAAAGCACGACTACTGGTCAACAAAATACCATGTGAGCTTATATTGGGGGGTTTCGTAAGAAATATTTTAAGCATTCTTTTTTTGCATTATCAACTTCAGATTATTTCTTTCTTGCAAACTCCTGTCGACCACAAAATTGAAGCAATTAAGAAATTTCATCTGAAAGATTTGGATGTAACTCACTTGTATACAAAATGTCAAGTCTGTTTGATCATTCTAACCTCTTGATCTCTGGCCCTCAAGTTTTCTGGTTTTAGAATGTATCATT
The DNA here is from genome assembly GCA_029852735.1 of Persea americana. NCBI lineage: Eukaryota > Viridiplantae > Streptophyta > Magnoliopsida > Laurales > Lauraceae > Persea > Persea americana. Next base: position 94,237,693 of record CM056810.1, read on the forward strand.
TTTTCTCTCAATCCAACGGTTAGTCCCATTCACATCGGTGTAAAAAGTGGGGCCCATGACATTCAGGGTAGGGTGGCAAACAGGTTGGGTCGGGTTGACAAGGCATATCTACAGGTTGAAGTCCAACCCATATCCGACTTGTTTTTAAAATGGGTCAAGTAACTTCAACTCACGCCCATTTGGGTCAAGTTGACCCTGCCCAATGGGCCAAGTGACTTCAACCCGCATAATCTGCATTCAATGCTGGTCAACCAGTTTAACTCAACAGAACTTGTAAAAGCATGTCCCAAGCCCCATCCATTTCAAAGATTATGGCTATATTTGAGTTAAATTGAGGCTAAGAAGCTCAACTCATTCCATATAAAAGTAACTGTTCTAAGTTTTAAAATATTAATCCACCAAACTGTTTAAATGGGTTATGTATGCGGGTCGGATCTAAACATACCCATTTAAATGGATTATGCTGGTAGTGCAGATGGATCGTAACCCATTTTTATTGCAGGTCTGGTCCTCTTAACGTGACGAACTTGTATATATTGTTGGTCAAATATGATTCGGGTGAAATTTGTCACCCATAATTCGGGGCGGGGTGGGGGGTTGGATTGATTATAGGGGACCCACTGGTTGTCTCGCATTGCGCGAGATTGTTGAACCTGAACAGTATATATAGGCCCCTCTTCTTCTGCTAGGTCCCACATGTGCACACACATCTATCTATCTATATCTGCGAGTCTGTATCATTCAGAAAAATATAAAATGTGTGTATATGTATATAGTGAGTGATAACAGAAGTCTAACCTTGTCAGTAAGGTTGAGCGTGCTCAAGTTTTATACTTGCACTTTCAGTGTAGCTTATGAAATTCCAACTGTCCAAAACATGCATTCACCTGTGTTTATTTGTATGGATCCAAGTTTAAGTTTGATTATGCTCAGTTTCCCACTGAATTGAGCTGGTAAAAAAATAATAATAATAAATAAACAGTTATTGAACAATACTTAGTTGAATTTTGAATTTTTTTTTGTGATTACCGAATCCACTGAAGAATGTCATGTCGATCAAAGCTAAACATTATACTGTGATGGATGATCCAACTGTGCATCAAGTGGAAGCTTTTAATCCCTAAAAGTGGGGACTAATGTAAAAAAATATGATTTATTAATAATAACAATTGATTTTTAGTTTGATCCTGTTTTTCTCAATCCACTGATGAATGTTGCTCTCTTGATAAGGATTTGGGTCCAGGAGTGAAGAAATGTGTTGGAGTATCACGTGAATGGTTTAGATCATGGAAAGGTGGCATCACAAATATAGATTTAATTTGAATCACTTAACCTTATCAATAAGGTTTACCTTGTGTTATCCAACCTAGAGTAGTTCTTTTTAATTGTCTCTAGTTTTGTTCATACAGCTTGTATAAACTCTGTTGTAAAATTCAACTGGCCTGACTGACTTAAGGGACATTGAGCTGAGTGACTCATCGAGTCTGACAAACTTTGTATTATGCTTGGTCAGTGTTATTTAATTCGTTTCCTTTTCAGTCAAGTTAACCTGACTGAAAGCAGGGTCATTTGAGTCGAGTTCTCAGATGTCCTAAAACCATGCAGTTTTGTCATTAAGCTTGTTTACATGCATATGCATATGCTCATGTTAATCTGAGGTTCATGCAGTGTTGTGTTTTTTTTTTTTTTTTGGGGCGATATATAGTCATCACTTTCAAAAAAAAAAAAAAAAAGTGAGGTTCATGCAGTTGATGGTTCTGTGAAATCTATGAAAAAAAAAGTGACGGTTCAGTGAAATCTATGTAAGGACCTTGGAAAATGCAATTCCTTTTCAATGAAATCAATCTTCTAGTTTCAAGCTTACAAGTTTTGTTTCAGCACGTTAGTAGATTGGCAAATGAAATGGCAGATTTGTCTAGCTAAGCAAGGGGTAGATCGGTCTTGTACTCTTAGTGCTCCTGTAGTGTAGTTGTGGTTCATGGCTGGTATATTTCTCTTGTACTGGTGCACCTTTGATAGGTCTTTTTGTTTCACTTTTCTGAGTTGTCCCTTCATTCTCTTTAATGAAATTTTACTATTACCGATAAAAAAAAGATTCTGTGTTTATTTAGTTATTTTTTGAGATGGGGGTGGGTACTATGGCATGTTGTAGGTTTTTATTTTATTTTATTTGTATGTGCTGTTGTGGTGTTTGGCTTTATACATGTGGTGTTTGGGCTATTGTTTTTAATTCTTTTGAACTACTGTTGTGTAGCTCTTGTGGAAAACCTTAGAGGGAAAGTCAGAGCATGGGAGGAGGAGAAAAGAATGCCATTTTTATATGACAAGGTGGAAACTTGAGTAATTTGCTTTGTAATTGATAATAGGGCAGCAAATGGGCCAGCTATGGTTTTGAGGATTTTGATTGAAATCTATTTACACTTTCTAGGATAAATATTTGAATTCTTATTGGTATTTGTCCTTGAGAGGAGAGGAGTCTCTCTCTCTCTCTCTCTCTCACACACACACACACACACACACACACACACACACACACACACACACACACTCATGTTGCCATTAGAGTTCAACTGGTTGGAGACCCATGATCCATGTCTCATCTGTGTGAGATTCAGTCTCTGAAAATGTATCTATTTCTGGCATGTCAGTCCCAAATCTGTCCATCTGGCCACAAATGGACCCCGACTCAGTAGGATCCTGTTTTGGATCCAGGCTGTTGAAAACCTGTAATTGTAATGAAAGATGTGGAGTTTCACAAAGCCTGCATGTTTAGATTCCAGCAACTAGTGTACATACATTTTATCACCATGTTGTTTGTGGGAAGTTGTCCATCCATTAGGTTCGGTCCTGTGGTTTCTGCCAAACAATTTTGGCCACACTACTTGTTAGGTATACCACCTTGTACTTTAAATTTGACCTCTAACAATTCTATTCCCTATCTTTTTGGAAACCAACACTTGAGGAGTGAATCGTCCTGATAATTTTGTCAAGATTCACAGGCATTACTTGATGGGATTCCCCTGGTGGACAGCATGAAGCCCACACATGCCCACTTCGGCATGTGGGCTTGTAGCTACATGTGTTGGGGTCTGCATAGCAAAAATTTTAGGTCCTGTTTGTTTGCTTAGAATTGAATACTTGGGAATTCTAGGAAATGTATTTCTAAAAGTGGCTAAAACTGAAAAAATAAAGGTGAATATCCATAAATGGCTGTCAAATGCACTCCTTTAATGAAAAATGTCTTAATGGGAGATGGTAAACGAATACCCTGCCATCACCTAGCAAATCACTTTCCTTCTCCCTATGATTCATTTTCCATTAATGATTATTTGATAGCCATTTATGGAGATCCATCTTTTTTTAATGATGTGGGTATCCCCGTGGTAGTTTTACTTGACAGGACTATTCCCCTGAGCACACTCACACCCCACAACACACGTGCACCACTTAAGTCTAGAGTGGGACTCAAATGCGACATGTGGGGAGAAAACCCACGCCTTATGTGAGTGAACCATCACCCAGGCAGGTTGGATATTCATCTTTATTTCTTCAGATTTAGCCAAACTTAGATATACATCTTAAAATTCCTATGTATTCAATTGTATTCAATTCCATTTAAACAAAATGTTGCTCGTATTAATGACGGGTAATTGTATATCATATACGCATTAGGTGCCTCTATTGGAGACCTTGGAGGAATACACTGTTCTACGGCAAGAGAGAGAGGAGGAGAAACGGAGATCTCGGGTGAGTTCATGGTTGTTATTTTCCTTTTACTTTTAATGGTTTTATTTGCTCTTGATGATGTTTATTTTTTATTTTTTATCTATTTTTCCAATCTCTAAGTGAAGCTTTAATATTTATAAATTAAATTTATCTGCCATTCTTTTTCTCTCCAAGTCCTTATTTAATTATCTTTACAAATTGGGAGTCTTATTATTATTATTTTTTTTTGTAAAGTTAATCCTTGTTTCAAAAGTTGTATGCACAGTTGTATTGAAATGGCAGATTTTGTGTTCTGTAGAACTCCACCAGTTATCACTTTGCCAATTCCAAGCCTTAGTAAGAGAGGGCTTTGCCAGGAAAGGAAGGCAATTGGTTGTAAAACTCTGTCAATCCTTTTTTTGAACATATATATATATATATATATATATATATAGGGAGGTGCTCCTATGAGAGGCACTCTCACCAACTTGGTGAGAGATGGGTGGGGGCCCTCACATTTAAGTTGGGGGTCCTTGCATTTAAGTTGGTGAGAGTGGATATGGAAGTGAGGCCCCCACCCATCTCTCACCAACTTGGTGAGAGTGTCTCTCACATGAGCATTTCCCATATATATTTATTTATAAATATATGGGAAATGCTCATGTGAGAGACACTCTCACCAAGTTGGTGAGAGATGGGTGGGGGCCCTCACATAAATATTTGGGGTCCTTGCATTTAAGTTGGTGAGAGTGGATATTTATGTGAGGGCTCCCACCCATCTCTCACCAACTTGGTGAGAGTGTCTCTCACATGAGCATTTCCATATATATATATATATATTTATATTTTATGATATGGAGTTTTTTTACTTTGCCAATTCCAAGCATGAGTAAAAGGTTCTCTTGCAGTGGGGATACAAATTCACAAGAGTTTTTTCTTAGGATATAAGCAGACAACTTGCCAAAACAATAAGATAGCTAATTTTTTTTTGCATGTATACACATATATATTAGTGGCTTTATAAATTCGAGTTTGCTAGAATCTATGACTGATATTTTCAGGAAAGATTCCATGCTGTATTCATTTCCTTCAGGAAAGATTTCATGCTGTATTCATTTCCTTCTTTGGTCATGGATTTAGTTGTCTATTTGACTACTTTTTTAATGGAAACTTCATTTTTGGATTATTTGAGAGATAAGAGTTTGCTTGTATTGTGGTCCATGGAAGAGTTGCACCTGCAGTAAATTGTTGCATTTTATGCAGCACTGTGGAATCTTCAGTGTGAGAAAAACATCGCCTAAGAGGTCTTTGAACATGTGATTCTCTGTTAAGAGCAGGGTTTCAAATTGGGCTGAGTCCCAGTCGATTCCCAGGCTACTCGCTTGAGTCACCCTATAAAAGCTAAAACCCTAACTTTTGCTACCTCTTCAAGCTTGAGACACCTTTCCCCACAATTTTTTTTGCCCTAAAAAACTTTTTTTTTGTTTTTGAAGAATAAGAGATCAATTTTGACAAAAGAAAAAAGGGGGGGAAGGATGGGCAAATTTCCCTGTAAAAGCTGAAAACCCTACCCTTTTCTACTTCTTCAAGCTTGAGGCACCTTCCCCCACCATTTCCTTGTCCTCAAAACCTTTTTTTTTTTTGTTTTTGTTTTTGAGATAAACTGATTAAGAGTTCTATTTCAGACAAAAAAAAAAGAAAGAGGTTGAAGAAGGATGAGTTGAAAAGAAGGGTTTTGGAAGCCATCACTTTCTACATTGTTTCTCTCATTTCTTGCTCTGGAAGTTCTCTTTTTCATTTTCTACGAACATCTTGATACATCACTATTGATGTGTAAAAAAAAAGAAAAAAAGAAAAGACAGCGACTCCAATTTAACTCGGCTTGGCTCAGGCCCAGGCCGAGTCCTGTTTCAGTATTTTAAACCCTGTTGAAGAGCAAGGCCTTTTGGCCTTTTCAAAGGCTTTGGGAGTTCATCTGTGAAAGGGGATGGGTTTGCAAGAGGCGTATCTTATTCATGGGAATTTTTCATGTCATACAATTTGAGATGCTCTTTTATACAATGGACTGTTTAGAGATCTTTAGATTTAACATGCGTGCCACACAGGATTATAACTTGTGCTCTCTTTGCTGCATTGTTTTTCCCTCTTATTTGCCTATGGATTTAGCCCTCAGTGAACCACTAAACTTTATCCTTGTGTGTTACTTATCCTCATGTCCCCATAAACACGCCTAGGTCCGGTCTGTGGCATTGCTTGTATTTGCTGTGCATGCCTTACAAGTGTCTCGTTGTCATCATATTCACTTATTTTGCTTTGTAACCTTGCTTATCAGGAGCAAAAGCGGCTGCAAGAGCAGCTGGCTACAGAGCAAGAGACGCTGTTTGGGTCGAAGCCTAGCCCATTGAGGCTGCTCAACATGAAGAAGCAATCTATTCAGGGTGCTAATGCAGGTACTCCTACTGGCCGGCGTGTATCAACGCCTACTCCGCGTCATGGGGTTTTGGCTGGTAAAGAGAGGAAAGATGGTGGTAGAGCTGCTATGGTAATACCTGTGAACTATGTTGCTCTTCCAAAAGATGACTCTCTGTCTCGGAACAATTCAGAACTTGTATCTCCTTGACTCTTCCTGTGATTTTGTTACTAAATTATCCGAGGATGAGGAAAGAGTAGCATTTGGAAGGTCCAATCCAAAGTTGCTTTGGATTCTGATTTCCTCTTTTGATTACCTTTCTTTTTATTATTATAATAATAAAAAAAACGAATGAAATGATTTTGTCCTTACTTAATGTGCCCTAAAAAAATGCACCATGCTTAGCCAGATTTGGACGTGTGAAATTCTGGGATCTATAGGATTTTGAAGGACTATCACCCTTTTTTTTAAATGATAGAAAAGATCTGAACGGCATCGAGGGCTCAAGTTTGAGCCATGTTTAACACATTTTTAAGACATTCCCAACTTTAACTTGATCGCAATCCTAGCTTATCCCAAGTTGAATCCAACCTGAATTTGGATCCAGTTTCAATTTTTAGGCTGAGCCCAATCCAAACCTGAAAATGCTTGATCTGTTGGGTTTTGATCCGATTGGTTCTAGATGAGCTTGGCACTAGTGGCACCTATAATATAAAAAATCCTACAAAAATTATCTTTACATATGAATGAGTATCACTTTTCTCATCTATGTATTGCATTATTTTTTCGGGATTTATTTTGGGGAAATACCTCAACCTTCGCCTATTGGTAGTGGAAGTTTATTATTATTTATATTATTATTATTTATGACGAGGGTTTCTCACTTCTCAGAGATATATAATGTGGCAAAACTATTCCCGCCGAATGCATGCATGAAATCCATACACACATTCACTGCATAAGCTTGTGGTGAAGTCTGAGCACAGAGCGTGGGTATACCCACCCTATAACACAACCCAACACCCACGCCTGTTGCCATGCTTTTCCTTTTTATAGCATAGTCCCTCCGGTTCATGAGGCTTTTCACCAGTGGACCAATCATGGTCTGTTCGCCATATCACCGTGGGAAGGCATCCTATAGTGACGTGGTGGAGTGTGATTTACGGTTACTATGTGTCAAAAGCCTATAAGAGGATTCTTTATACTGCTGCTTGACAAAAGAAAATGTGATATTGGTCTCCGGTTACTTCCTTGCAGTGCCGTGAACTCGCCACGCGGCACTTACATGTGGTTCTCGGCGCGAATTCTTTAACCTTGTTTGGATTCTTCATCCGTCATGTTTTCGATCCTAGTGGGCCCGTAGTGAACACTATTCTAACTGCGTTTCAACACTTTTTCTAGGAGTAATTTGGTCTTCTCTTTGAGGCATAAAGGAATCACATTAAAGCTTAAATCTATGTCCGGTGTGTTCATTTTTCAAAGGAAAAAATGCATAAAAATTAGCTAGATTTTAAGTGATTATGAAGAAAACCTTTTCCCATAAAGGGTTTTGAAAAATTTTCCCCTTTGAAAGAGAAAGAAGTCTGTGGAACTGGTTTTCATGCAAGCATGCCATGCACGTAAAGCTCACTTTATAAACGGTTTAGATGGTGACATTATATTATTGCCGCCATTTCTTTTCTTATTAAGATGAACGTGAAAAATCTCAACTTTTGCCATGCACGTAAAGCTCATATCAGCAATCCACCTCCCAAAACGTCTCTACCAGAAGCTCTTCTTCCTCTCTTACTCCACAACCCCAAAACACCAACCCAATCTCTTCTCCCACCACTTCTATCTCCTCCACTCCTCCCCAAACGCCTCACATCTCCAACAGCTCCACGCCCAATTGCTCAGAAACGGCCTCTACAGCGACGTCGTCTTGAGCTCCAAGCTCATGCTCATGTACTCCAAGCACAACAAACTCCTCCCTCATTCCTTCTCCGTATTCCTCCACATGCCCCACAGAAACACCTTCTCTTGGAACATCATCATTGGTGAGTTCTCTCGCTGGGGCCTCCCCCACATGTCCCTCCAACTGTTTGTTGAAATGCTCCGCTCGGGTGCGTCCGCTCCTGACCCCTTCAATCTCCCTCTCGTTCTAAGGGCTTGCGCGTGCTTGGGAGATGGTGAGATGGGTGCTTCTGTCCATGGGTTTTGCTTGAAATTGGGTTTTGAGAAGAATGTCTTTGTTGCATCGGCTTTGGTGTACTTTTATGTTGCGGTGAAGGTTTGTCATGCACGGAAAGTGTTTGATGAAATGTCTGATAGGGATGCGATTCTTTGGACGTCGATGTTGGGAGGGTACGCGCAGAATGGGGAGCCTGTGTTGGCTTTGGAGGTGTTTAGGGAGATGGTTGGGGCGGGGATTGAGCTGGATGGCGTGGTCATGGTTAGTTTACTTTTGGTCTGTAGCCAGCTGGGGTGGCCCAAGCCAGGGAAGAGCGTGCATGGGTGGATTGTCAAGAGGCGGTTGGGTATGGGGTTGGAACTGAATTTGGGGAATGCCCTTGTTGATGTGTATGTGAAATGTGGGGAGTTTAGCTACGCACAGAGGGTGTTTGATAGAATGCGTGAGAGAGATGTGATTTCTTGGACTGCTCTGATAGTGGGATATGGATTCAATGGGCGGGTGGATTTTGCTTTCTATCTTTTTGATAGGATGATTAAGGAAGGTGTTAGGCCTAATTCAGTGACATTTCTTGGGGTTCTCTCTGCATGCTGTCATAATGGAATGGTGGAGAAGGCTTGGGGCTATTTCAATATGATGCAGGGCTATGAGGTGGTGCCTGGATTGAAGCATTATGCTTGCATGGTTGATGTTTTGGGGAGAGCAGGATTTTTGGTTGAGGCAGAGAGGTTTCTTGAAAAGATGCCAATGGACCCTGATGGTGCTGTTTGGGGGGCTCTGTTGGGGGGTTGTCATGTTCATGGCAATGTTGATGTTGGGGAAAGAGTTGCAAAGAGGTTACTTGCATTAGAACCAGAGAGGAGCGGTTACTATGTGCTTTTGGCAAATATTTATGCTGCTGCAGGTAGGTTTGATGATGCGGAGAGGGTGAGGGGTTTTATGAAGGAAAGAAATGTGGGCAAGGTTCCTGGATGGAGCTTGATCGAAGGTGATGGTCATTCCAACGTTCTGCCTGAGAAAAAGTCCTTACATACATGGTCTTATGGTTAGCTGAAATGGGGAGAGAAGTTACATATTCATTAAAATGTTGACTGTGAATCTATTATTAAGGGAACTTCATCTTCTGATGCTGTAACCTGTCCACAGAAATGGAGGATAATGGACACTGCTCTCATATAGAAGTTGTCTCAACATCTAATTTTGTGATTTTTTATTGTTGGCTGCATGCACGACACCAACCCTTCTCTCGTGACAACTGCTTGGCATCTGTACAGACCCAAAGTCTGAATCATCTTATGATGCACATGCTTTTTCGGCGTTATCATGCACATGTTCTGTTCTATATATGGGGATATGATGGTACCTGTACCCTTTTTGCCAAAGAATGGGAATTGACTGGTGTGGCCATTGATTCGGTTCCAAGGTATTCTCTGAAGGAGCGATATGGTTAGAGACAACAATGGAGTCTCTATACCTACCTAGTTTCCTAGTTAATTGGAGGGCTTTACACCTGTTTATCCTTCCTTTTTCTTTCCCTCTTGTTGCTTTCTTTGTTTGTTAATGAAGAATCAGGTGCTCACATGCCATTTCCCTTTCCCCTTTCTAGTAAGATAATTGTTCTGTGACTAGTCACGGTTGTATGTTTCTTGCTTTCCACCAGATGGAACCTTAATTAACACCTCTGAAATGGAACAAATGTATCAACATTCCTGCCAAAGAAAGAGCTTTTGTGCGACTCATTGTATGCATATGAAGAAGCAACATGAGCTTTGGTATTTGTCATAAATCACATTGTATGCATCGTCCTACTATATGTGGTTGATTAATTGGAAAGTCTTCAGTAGGATTCGCAGCCAAAACTTAATATAAAGAAAACAAGTTAATTTTTTTTATTCATGTGTACTTCTATTTTCAGTTGTCTCTCCGGGCTTTGAGGCTTGAACAAATTTCATCCATGTAGACATCATTGATTCTTTTTTGCTTTGATGAACTTTCAGTTCCTAAAAATGATGGAATATGACTAATTGCAACATGGCCAGATGTGGCACCCCTAGACTTGTCAAGGCTTGGTAGTAGTACAGTTACCATAGGCCCATACTCAGGCCTGTCCTACAAGCTAAGGCTTCAGGGTCAGGTCTGGCCCAGTCTCCCAGATCATTGATCAAGTACTGGGCCTGATAGTTGCAACATGTTGAATACTAAGGCAGATGTAGGCACCAGTCTTACCAAGTTATATGAGTCTGGATCGCTACATTCCCCTGGATCGCTCCAAAGTAAATAGTTATTATGACCCTCTTGGTTAAAATAAAATCTTATATTGTAATTTTGTCAGGTTTGTAAATCTCCTTGCCTGTTCAGGCTTATGAGATGAGTAAAACATATTTTATTATATGAAATATATACTAATAAATAGCATACTATTATACTAATATATATATGGGAATGATCATATGCATCTTTCCCTCACTATAGGGTGAGGGATACTTCCATTTTTGGGTCTTCTCAAGTACAAAAGTGCTCACCCAATGTACTTGAAAAGTCACTTTTGTACTTGAAAAGACCCAAAAATGGAAACATCTCCCACCCTATGGTGAGGGAAAGATACATATGAATATTCCTCATATATATATATATGAAGTAAATAAATGAAGGGAGGTGCTCCTATGAGAGGCACTCTCACTAACTTGGTGAGAGATGGGTGGGGGCCCTTACTTCCATATCCACTCTCACAAACTTAAATGCAAGGACCCTCAACTTAAATGTGAGGGCCCCCACCCATCTTTCACAAAGTTGGTGAGAGTGCTTCTCATAAGAGCACCTCCCGTAAATGAAAATAAATATAAAAATAGAACTTCTAGGATCTTGTCATGCAGCTGGTAGGAAGCCTAAGTTGTGAACTTGAGGCTTCTTTTTTAAATGTTGCTTCAATTTGTTGCTAGTAAATGCTGCTACTATTACTTCATATAGAACCAAATGCATATTGAGTTGGGTGGCTCACCATGAACCCAAACCCGACCTGAGTTGAAACCCAGAGAGAGAGTGCGTGCGTTGAGAGGATTTGCATGAGAAAAGAGGAAAATCTATTTGGCTCCTTGGGGCCCACCTCATTTAAGTGGTAGTCTTCCTATAATTCAATAATAATCGTAAAAAAAAACCAGGGTGGACCCATTGCTAATACATTTTTGGCCCACCTCATTTAAGTGGTAGTCTTCAGGTAATTCAATAATAATAATAATAAAACCAGGGTGGACCCATTGCTAATACATTTTTGGCCCACCTCATTTAAGCGGTAGTATTCTTATAATTCAATAATAATCAAAAAGAAACCAGGCTGGACCCATTGCGAATGCATTTTTGGCCCACCTCATTTCAGTGGTAGTATTCCTATAATTCAATAATAATCATAAAAAACCAGGGTGGACCCATTGCGAATACATTTTTGGGATAGGGCCCAGTATGATTGCATTGATCTGATAATGTAGACCGCAAACCATCTGTCATGTAGAACCCCATCTTATCAGAAGGCGTGAAAAAGAAAAAGAGTAAAATGATGTTTTTACACTTGATTGATTCTTTCTTACCTACAGTGACTCTGACTCTCTGAGAATAGGACCAAAGAAGTACTTTTGAATGTATGTGACAACCTGGAAAATGTTGATTTCCCCGTGAACTTTTGAAGATAAGGTGACAATGTAGACAATGTAAGGTATTTCACCCCACCCACCCACCTTTTAAAGGTCTCAAATTTATCTCATCAAGTGTGGAAAAGCTCTTGTTCTTTACAAAATGCATTAAAGTGAAAAAATAATTACGAAAAAAATATATCACTGAACATAGACAGCAAAGAAGCTTATAGCCGAGATTTTAGTTTCTTTTTTTTTTTTCCGGATATAAAAGTAGGAGTGTAAGACATAAGATGGACAAGAGCCCGTGGCACAATAAAAGGACGTTATGAAAAATTAGAAATTTACTTCTCTTCTGGTTCCACCACTAGTAAAAGGTGCTCATTGTGACAACCTTTAAGGGATGTTAGTGCGAATCCAATTTAGTCCAACAGCTAGCATTTCTAGCCTCTACTATCATGTTAAAAATTTTTTGCAAGTGCCTACAAAGGATGATTCGTACTTGATTGAAGAATTTTCTGACTCTTGATAGAAATTTTGCTCCAACAAGTGTATAAATGAGAGCACACTTCCTGTCATAAATTGAGATCCAAATTCAAATCTTTGGTCATTTAGTTTACGTTTGATTTGATTTTAACACACATTGAATTGAAAAACAAGTCCAAATTCAAATACTCCAAGGCTGATGGCAATTGAAATAGCAGAGAATATCTGGATCTTATCTGCAGGAAGAACTCCCTCTGATCTGTTTGCGACGTTCAAGCGTCTTGTCATGGGCTTACTATATGTTTGTGGAATTATTTAGGGGCCATCTTCGTCACTGATTGATTGGTAATTTTGACTACAGAAGGAATCTTATCCAAAGTGAAACGTGTAATATCATAACTGGATTGCTTCTGAGAGAATCAGTCATTTGAAAAATAGAAGATATATACGTCTTTCTTTGAGAGGATTTACTGTCTGCATTTCCTGTTTTTTTCCAAAGCTCTATTAAAAGGGTTGGGTTAAGGGAATCATCAGAATCATATAGTCTCACCCTCACCTTCTTATGACAGGCATCGGAAAATCCCATGTCCAAGTTTATAGATTGATCAGCAGGGCTCGCTTTTGAAATCCAAGTTGCTTAAGAATTAATCTCCATTCACGAATTACCCGTTGCACAAAAATATCACTCAAATCAGAGTTCGGTCCATTGTCAAATTGTTAGCTTGTAAAATATTAAAATGAAACTGTAGAAAGCAAAGTGAAATTACATGTTTAATACCAGATTGATCTGATGGGGAACCGTTTTCTAGTAAGTGATTAATTAGGTTAAAATTATAAACTCAAATTTACAAGAAAACAAGAAGGATCACCGCTAAGTTTGAATAACTAAGTAAGATTCAAATTAGGTGGTCAGTTGGGTCAAAATTGCTATTACTATAAATACATTTCAAAACTTTCTCCAATTAAGGGATTAAAATTATTTTATCCATGACATTATGCAAAGTTTTTGTTAATTATCTTAACTTAAGGACCTGTATGCAAGAATAAAATAATATAGAATAGAATAGTGTGATATTAAAATGTTGTAATATTTTTGTTGTTTGACAATTTTGAAAAATATTACGAACTTTAAATTGACTTGTTTGGAAGGTATTATGATTTTAATATATATTTAAAAAATAAAAATAATAAAAAATTAACGTTATCGATCGTAGTTAAGTTAATTATTATAATGATTTTTTATTAAATACTTAATTTACTATGTCTGGATGAAAAAGTAGCGCGGTAAAATAAAGTTTAATTGTCAATTTTTTTACTATAAGCCGCTTTTCTTTATCAAATAAACTATATAAAGTGTCGTAAAGTAAAATCAATACAAATGAAAACTACTTTACAGCTCTCTCTCCTACTTTACTTCTCCACATACTTCATTTTACCTTACTTTACCTCATCTTTAACCATGATCTGACATCAACATTTATTTTACTTCACCACACATATAAACAAACATGCCTTGACCGCTTGACGTAGCTGTGACATATTATCCCTTCACCATATTTAAATGAAAAAATAGTGTGGTAAAGTAAAGTCTAGTTGCCACATCTTTACCATAAGTTTTATCACAACTAACTTTTTCTTTACCATATAAACTACGGTAAAGTGTGATAAAATAAAGTCAAGAAAAAAGAAACTACTTTGTCACTCTCTCCCACTTTACTTCACCGTATACTTTATCTCACCTTTTCTGTACATCACCTTTATTGTGATGTGACATTTACCTTTACTTTAGTTTGCCATATATGTAAATAAGTATATAATGACAGAATTGGTGAAGTACTTTACTTTACTCTACCACTTTGCAGTGGTAGACCTAGGTATAGGGATGTGGATGCATCCATCAAATTGTTGGACGGTTCCAAAATTTATTTGAAAACTCTAGTCCACTTCCAAAAGCCCAACAAAAATTGTGGGTCCACCCTCAAAATCCATGTAAAAATTCTTGGTTTGGCCCCGAAAACCAAACTACCTATTAGGGTATGCACCTCTCAAACGAAAATCCTAAGTCCGTCACAGCCACTTTGTAAACCTTATCTTGAATGATTTTATATATTTTAGAACGTTTTCCACATAGGAGAGCTGTAGGAAAAAATATTGAGTTTTTTTTTTAAATAATCTTTTCTTCATATTTTTCTTGGGTTACCAAACACACAAGATTTTTTTTCCTTAGAAAATAAAAGGTTATATTTTATAAAATATTAATTTCTTTTATTTTCTTGTGCATCCAAATAGGCTCTAAAAGAGTTTGTAAAACTATCTCACTTTAGTTTCATTGGATGGTGACCTACACCTCACCCAAACTTAACCTATCTCCATTGACCCAGCTTTTATTTAATATTAATAAGTTTGTAGTGATCTTATAATAATTGTTCATTAGGACCGGATAAAATTGATTCGGACCCAATCCATTGAAATTGACCCAACTATGTTTAAACTTTATTTTTTATTTAACGCATTTATTACTATTGGACTAACCACACATATAAACAATACCTTGACTTGTATAATCATGGCCTTCAAATTGATAGATTCTTTTATGGATAATCTCTTTCTCAACCACTAGTATATTATATACTAAAGTTGTTGATTTTGGGCGAACAAATTTCAATCTTGACTTCTAAATTATAATTTTTTATTATCACTCTATCTTTTCTCCAATTGCTCAATTATTTAAGGGTGATTTTAGTCAATTTTTTTATTAAATATGGTTAAGATAATTGCCCCATTTGTTTTTGAATCTCGTTGATCACTTAACAATTTAAAATCATGATAAATATACTCTCTATGATTATATAACTATATTATTTTGGACAAAGTAATCTTAAGCATCATGAACTTTTACATCTCATTTATTTCTTATTTGTAAAAGCAATCTACTTTTAGTCTCATACCCAATAAACCTAATCATATCACTCCACTTTGAATTAGACTCATCTATAAGATTGATCATTCTTTAAATATTCGATATAAATTAAAATAAAAAAGAAAATACTTGATGTGCTGTTAATATTACTCAATATGACATAAAAATTGTATTAATTCGTTACTACTCATAAAATTTTATAGTTTTATTGATTTTTATTTTCATGATTTTGCACAATGATGCTAATAGAAATTTAATTATAATTAGTTTATATACTAATCAATATGTCTAAAATTGACCTATATCAAAACTATTGTGAAAATTTCCTATGCATTTACATGTTCGTTGGGTTAGAGTTAAGTCAATACATGATATTTTGACCTTTATTCTTTGACCCTCCAATAACTTAACTTGAATGTGACCCATTAACACATTGTTATCATCTTTTTGGAGTGACAGTTTAGTTGAGTGACATTTGTCAATCTCTTATGACTTTCTATCTTTAAACTATCATTTTATGTCATGACACTGGTTGCCATTCTTTTTGTGTAATTAGATGTGTGACATTTGTCAATCATCAATGACATTTTGAGCCTATAAATAAGGTATGTTCTTCCATTTCAATCCATAATTCCCATTCATTTTCCAAGTATTAGTCTCTAACTCCCACCCGTATTTTATTTCAGCTTCTTTGAAGGTTATTCGTATCATATTGCCATGGCAAATTAAGCTGATTGATGCTAGTGGTTAAGTTTATGTCGGGATCTACATAAATTATGACAATTTTCATTTCAAAGGTTTTACTTTTATTTATGTTTTTTTATGCAGGTTTTAAATTATGTACATACATTAACAAAATGAAATATTATATATTTCAAAGGTTTTACTTTTACTTATGTTTTTTATGCAGGTTTTAAATTATGTACATACATTAACAAAATGAAATATTATATAGCACATATATAATATAAAATAGGTTTTCTTATACTTTTTAATGAATTTAGTTAGTCGCATAATTTAGACTCAAGTCAAGATAAGTTAATTTTCTTAAATAAGAGTGAGTTAGGCCTCTCCATTTCCAAAATAAGTAAATTAAAATTTGAATAAGGACACAAATGTGGCATAAACTTGGCTCATTGATGGAATGTGTTTTTGAAAGACAATGAGACTTTTTTAAATAACTTTAGATATGGGAGATTATTTGATTGTTTTTTATTCTTATGTTTATTTTAATTTTTGATTTGCACTGATGATATTTTGAGTTCTAACCTTGTGCTTGTGAACATTTTCAATAACTATGATGAGCTCATTTAAAAAAAATTTATAAAGTTATTTATGAATTTATTTTTCTCAATTACAGTTATACTGTCTTTATCGGGAATGGGTGCATGGCAAAAGAAAAAGGTATGTCAGAAATTTATTTGTTAAAGAATTGCAACCTACAGGAATCTAAAATAATCTTTTTTTTTATTACTTATTTGGTAAATAGTAATTTCATAGCATAGAAATGAAAGAGAAACCTGTAGAGTAACAAAGAAAGAAAGAAAGGTGAAAGGAAAATGAAAAAAGTAAAAATTAAAGTGGGAAAGGTTGCTAACAGGCAAGGTTTAAAAGTCCAGATCGTGTAGGACCTTTATCTTATGAAGGACTCTTCTTCTCATTTGAAAAGATAAAGTTAAAACTGGGATGTGCAAAAGTATCCTGTGCATTATTCAAAAGTGTCAGCCTGGAATGTGCAAAAGTGATTCAACAATTGCACTATGTTTTCACTTTAAGGCTTTTTTTTTTTTTTTTTATCATTTCTATTTCTCTACAAGTCACATTTTTGCATTAATTGAATTAAGATTCTAATTATAATATATGAAAGAGACTGAATCTAATTGAGAAATCAGGCTCAATTGATTTTGACTCTCAATTTGATTTTGACTTGTCTTAAATCTAAACCCGACATTTTCTCTGCCCTTTAAATCCACTCCAACGGTTTTTCCAGGCTACGTAGCTTTCCTCTTTAAATCCATTCCATAAGTCTTAATCTCCCATAAATTAGGAAGGTAACAAATCTCTTTCTGGATATGATCAATATCATAAATGAATACAACCTCATCTTAAGCAATCCAAATTTCCAGAAATCACATAAGTACTAACGCATGTTGATCTTTCTCCAAATGAGCATCAAATGAGATTAACTCAAAATGAAATGAGATGGAGAAAGGAAAGGAGTAAATGAAATGGTAACGCTCCTCCTCCTTTAACCCACATTAAAAGCCATTTAAATACCAAATAAAATAGCAATTTGGAAACCCAGACATGGTGATAAGAGTTCATCGTTTTGAAATCCTCCCAACAAGAAGTGAAAAGCATGATCGGGTTTTTTTTTTTTTCCAACACTACTGAAGATCTTAGATCATCATCGAGGTAGGAAGTAGAAGAAGAAGAATAGATGGACAATTTGAATTGTTGCTGCTGAGAAAATCTTTGAGAGATAAAAGAGAGATCCAGATAAGAAAATCTCCCCCAAAACCTCTTCCTCGGAAGAACAATTACAGGAAATTTGTTAATCGGTTGTTTTTATTGTCTACCTTCTCTTTTTCACCATTCTTTCTATTTCTGATCTCTTTTTATCATTCATGAGTATATAAATTCCCATGCTTCGTATGCTATATAAAATGTATTTATTCGTTATAGTGATTCTCATGAACAATCAGATTGTCCTCATGTTTAGAACGGTTTTCTATCGGGTCCACTTGTAGTGATGAAAACTACAGAAGAAACAGAGATTTGAAAGTTATTGTTAATTCTTATGAGACTACTCTCTAAAAAAGAAAAACCCTTAAAAATCCATAAAAAAATAAATAAATACTATTTGGAGGCCTCAAAGTTCATCTGAACCCCACCCTTAGATGAGGTACAATCGTGGAATCTTGAAACATTGATAAGGTACATTCTCAAGGCATCCCTCTATACACTGTCACATTTTATTGTGCTAATCAAAGGGGCACATGTATGAAAAATTCTTTTTTAACTAGAGGTTTATCTTTGGCATTGTGTGTTTTTTTTTTTTTTTTCCAAAGAATGTACTATGGCATCCCTCTATATACTGTTAAATGTTATTGTATTGATCAAAGGGGCCCATGTATGATAAATTCAATCCCTTCAGATATAATAAAGTCTTTTTAAATAGAGGTTTATCTTTGGCATTATGTGTTTGCTTTTTTTTCCAAAGGATGTACTGCGTATAAACGGTGGTAGAGGGAGGGGGTTTTTGCCCCTCAAATTTTTCCAAAGAAATGTCCATGCCGTACTTAATCTAAGATTTGGTTGTTGAAGATTTTGCTACCCCATTCCCTAGAAATTCTCTTCTCTTTATAAAGAAGTATGAATTTGGGAAACTAATATGGGCATTCCTATCGTGTGTTTTTTTTCTCACGAGTGTACATGTAACAAAATTTTCATATTCTTGAAAGATAGTTTTACGTTGATTCTCCACAAAGTGGGAATCCTGTGTTGCAATGATTCTTTCATATAGCATTGGTTTTTTTTTTTTTTTTTTTTGGTAGTCCTCACAAGTCGAGTTTCATGATGCTCTTGAGCAGGGCTGCTTAAATGAAAATAGGCTTGGAATGGGGATCTTCAAGGCTAATCACCTGCGTGGTACACTTAGAGAACTAATCTAAATGGCAAAATAGAAATGCCTTGTTCTCTATGAAGAATTGAACTCAATAAATCTAGGCCCAACATCAAATTGATTTATATGAAATATATAAATTATTTATAAAATTATATCCAAGTGTTCTGAGAATTATTGATGCAAAGATGGATCATTTGAGTGAAACTTGATGGGGAGTATTCACTGTATATGAAGACCATCTTTTAAATGATATAGATGTTTCATAAGTGGGCCCCCTATAAAATTCTTCTAGGATTCATTATTTTCTCTTCTTTTTCCCTATCTTAGCAATAATGGGGCCTCAAAATTGTTAGTAAGCCACGAAAGAAGTTGACCCTTCGTTTAAATATAGGAATATTGTTAGATTGATCTCAGCAAAAATTTATATTTTTAGTATTTTTCTCATTTTTCAAAAGTTACCATAGAACATTTAAGTCAAAATTTATAAAGACTAAGGAAATGGGTCATTTTCTAATGGTCTATAAATCTTTTATAAGTCAACTAATATTATTGGTTGATCAACTTACCTCTCCAGCAATAAATTCCTGGCTCCGCCACTATGTGCAAAAGAACATACTAGCTCTTGGACACATGTGCACCCAACAATGGGATACACATGAAAAAAGATCTAGCTAGCAAAGATGGGGAAAGAAAGGAAAAACTCCCTTAAGCTGGGAGAGCTAAAACGAACTACAAAAAGACACTAAATTTAAATTTATTATTTTATTATTTTTGCCCGGGCTAAGCACAGGCCTTTATTGCTAGTTCTAATGAAATCTAGATTGATTTTGATTGAATTTTGGGTCAAATTACTTGAATTCAGTTATCAAAATGCATTCAGGCATGCTTTAATTTCTATTGAGTATTGGGGGGGTGTTTCGAATCTAAATTTCATTTAATGCAAGATTTTCAGTTTATTGAAATCCACCCTATTTTCGAATTGATTTCAAGACTTGTATTTCATTTATTGATTGCATTTAAGAGGAATCTTTCAAGTTGCAAATGATTTGAATGGCTTAGTAAGCTAAAAAAAAAATTCTATTTTAAGATTTCCTCTTGCAAATGATATTACCTTCATAAGATTTTAAGTCTTTAGCTGGGAATCATTGAGATCATGTTATCAAATAATCCATATATTAGGACTACATAACTCTCCACATTTCCCTTTACTCATTTTTTAATTAGTTATATTACAACTCGCGTATAGCACAAGCTTTGATGTTAGTTCTTTCTTATCCACGTATTGATTCTCTATAATTATATTTTTGAGATGGCAGAGGACTCTGATTCAAAGAAAGGCAATTAACTTTTTTTTTTTTTTCAATAGTTTGTAAATGGTTTGTGAATTTTGTTAGTAGAGAATAGGTGACGCTTTGCTAGTTTATTGCACATGTTTCCTTTAGCATTGAGCAACGTTGGTTTCTTTGTTATAGAGATAGTAATGATGTTTTTCTTTCGAACTTGTAATTAAGCCGGTAGCATACGATTACGGGACACGGAGAACCCTTAATACATGACACCGTAATGCACCCATTTCCTAAGGTATTGACTCTTGAATGTCTGAACTTGAAGCCATAAAGCCCTAGAATCTGTAAGTATCTAAAAATGGTAGAACGAAAGCAGATCGATTTCAATTTGAAAATAGAGCTTGCTTCTCTTAATTGTTTTCTTCCGTTTTTTAATTAAAAAAAGGGTTGTCTCATACGAGTACAACATTTTATATTCTCTATTAACTAACATAATATGTTATTTTTTCAGATTGGAGAAGAAAAATATGGCACATTTGATATTTATAGGGATGGTTACTCTTATTATGACCGAAAAAAAAAGAAGGAAAGCTCCCGTCGCTGCCTGAGAAATGAAAGTTGAATTTGTAAGTAAATATTTAGCTCCCAAGAGTTAGGCGGTTATTTGACAATATAAAAAATATATAATATTTATGATTTTAAATAACAACAATTTAAAATATTGAATAATATAATCTTCCAACATTAATGTTGTTTGATAGTTTATAATTTTATGTTAATATTCTTTAAAAAGGTAAATGAAGACGATTATTACCATTCATGTTAAAAAGTTCGCTAAAGTGTCAATACTACATTCATCTCACATCACATTAATTTGCAATTATGCATTCGATCATCACCACCGCGTTGTGCATTCTACATTTGTGATATGATTATCTGATTTGTCAATGTCATGCCATTTATAAGAATGATTTCGGAATTGAAGATTATAATATTCTTTGTGTACCCAATCTTCAATATAATTGTTACATCTACACAGAGTCTAATTTGTGAATAAAGGAACTTATGACTTTTGGAACAAGTTCTTCTGCCCTCGGTTGGTTTGCTTCTCCTAGCGCCTCCTTCATAGAAAATCTCCAATTGCCTTCTGGGCTAAAGCTAAAGGTAGGTCAATGGCGTCAAAATGTAACATTTGTCTCAACAGTGAGGAATCAGACCTCCATCTTTTCTTCAACTATAGGCTGGTGCATTAGTTTTGGAAGTGGTTCCTTAGCCTTAATGGCCCTCTTCCTCCCTGCCCTCTCACAGCTTCTACAATCTGGTCTACCATTGCATTGGACAAAGATGGCCCTGAAAGAAAATGTGCAGTTGCCATCTTCTTCCATGCCATATCTGTCTTTTGGTTCCTCCGTAATGAAGCTAAGTTCAGAAACAAGAAACCTTCTATGGTGAGTGCAAAGATGATCTTCTGGGACAGAGCATCTAGCTCGGCTTTTCCTCCTCATCCCATACTTCATACAGTGGGTCTCCTCCACTAATTTTCTTTCCCAAGTTTCCTCTATGTTTTCCTTTTCTTTAAGTTTTTTAGGTTTTCAATTTTCTTCTTCTATAATGGGGGCTATTCCTGCCCAGCCTTTTCTTTCCTTTTATTACAAAATGACCTTTGAGCAAAAAATAAAATAAAATAAAATAAAATAAAAAAAGACTTTTGAGGAGATCATGTTGATGAGGTCGGTTGTAAATGCATTACAAGGCGTAAAATCAACACTAGAAGACACTAAAAAGCTTTCTCCAATAACTTATTCCAACCCTACAAATAGAACTTTCCATCAAATTCCTAGTAATTTATACATAATACTTGAACGCACATTGCTCGCTGCTCACATATCACACAGGTCTCTTATACATAGGCACTCACACTCAAACCATCTATCCACTCCACTTTATATTTATATTTATATATATATATATATATTAAAGCAACTGGGGAGGTGGGCCTTGAAGTGCACTACATCATTTGGCTCAATTTATCTTTTTTTTCGTGTTGCCATGTAAGCACGCTAGAAGTTCGACATGTGACGTTACAAAATGGTTCTTTTGCAATCCCACATTGCAATCAACAATCCCACGTACTCCTTTCCTTACTAACCTTTTATTTTTCCTAAATTCTCTCATGAAGTCATTCATGTCTTTTCCCTAAATCTCTCCCTCTACCCATGGTTTCTGATAATAGCAATGCTTATCTCCAATCTATTGCCCTAAAATTTTCCCCTCTACACACATCCTAATGTACGTCCTTCAAATCTGTCATGAGACCCTATAAATCTTCCATCAAGCCAAATTTCCTTCTAAATATCCATAATCTATTTATCCAAACCCTATTATTCCAAGCCAATAAGGCCCTAGAAATCTGCATCAAGCCAAATCACGCTGTAAATATCCATATTCTACAAATCCGAACCCCACTCTTCTTATTTTATCCATCCCATTTGTTGACTGTCCCTATTCTACAAATCCGAACTCCATTACTTCAACCCAAACAACAGCAAAAAAAGATGGAGAAAAAGAAGAACAAGAGAATGCTAGCCCACCACCATCGCATCAATTGCTCAATTTTTATATATGTTAAAGCAATTGGGGAGCCATGCTCTGAAGGGCTCTACATCAAAGCTCTCATTTTCTATGGCTTTTTGGCGGGCCGTGTCAGCATTCCAGAAAACTGGCATGTGGCATCACAATTTCTTTTTTAACCCTCTCCTACAATCTCTCATCACTTCCATCATCCTCTCCTAAAATCTTGATAGGACTTCATTGTTTTTTATTTTGATTTTCTCTGTTTTATTTGGTTGACTTGTTTGACTTCCGATGAGTTTTTCATCTTTAGTCTCTCTTGCAGGGATCAGATGGATGCTAACAACATGGGACCCAATTACAACCCAACTTTTGACCACGTGTTATTGAGAAGATGAGCCCCAACTTTTTTTTAATCTTTTATCTCCTCCTAACCTTATTGTTTTTGTTTTTGTAACACCCTGTCCCGAGTTAATTAAGATTATCTCTAATTAATTGGGATTAATGCTAATTCAACATGTTTTATTGAATTAATGTTGATTAATGGCTAAATTGATTTAGAATGTGATTCAAATGGTCAAATTGAACTTAATGAAAAGAATAGTGAAGGTTCTGAAGGGATTAGAAATGGTTTTAGGCCAAATTGAGTGATGTAAGGACTTTTTCGTAAATACGAAATTACACGTATTTCGTCGAATACGGAAACTCTTAATACTCACACGTATATCTCGAGGAGTACGTTAACTTTCATAAATGTGACGATTCCATTCAGCGTGAATTGGTTCAAATGACCATTCATTTGACTTGAATTGTAATTAGAGAAATAAGAGGGGGTTCAATGCAAAAATTGGGATTATAAGATAATGATGAACTCATTTGAGTTCATTCATCATCCCAGCAGCTCTCTCTCTTGTTCTCTTTCTCTTCTTCTTCTTTCTTCCAAGTTCTCTTCATTGAGTGGTGATTTAGAGAATTGACAAGTGTGTGAAGAGGAACTCCATCTTCACCATCATCTTCTTCATCTCTTTTCTTACTTTCTTGGAGTTTAAGCTTGAGAAGATCTCAAGATTCCCATCAAATAGGCTACAAGTAAGTGTTTGAGTTGAATTCAGCACTTCCATGTTTTCAGCATTGAGATAGAATGGTTATGGCCCAAAGAATTCACAAGAATTCTATTTTGTGAATTGATTTTGGGTTTTAGGTTTAAAAGAATGATTGACTTGAGGAATTCAGCTTGGATTCAAGCTAGACAAGGGAATTCTTGCTGATTAGTTTCCAAACAAGGCAAGTATACTCAATTATATTGATTTCACATGTTAAGTGACTTGTTAGAACTCAAGGAGTTCAGTTACAGAAAATTCGGTTCAGAATTTTCTGAACTTCTGAGCACAATTCGGTCAGCCGCCAGGCTGACCGACACCTGACCGACATAGGTCGGCTAGCCGAAATTGTGAGTTTGGCTAGCCGAGGGTTGACCGCAAGGTGACCGAAAATCTTGTCAGGGTTTTTCCATCAGAAGTTTAGCTTCTGGAAAACGAACCGTAAGCTGACCGAAGAAATTCGGCTAACTGAAATTTGAATTTCGGTCAGCCGAGTAGGTGACTGAATAGGTGACCGAATTGAGCAAATTATCCTGTAAATGGAGAAATTCTGGAAAGCTGACCGAATGTGGTTCGGTCAGCCGAAATCCATAATGCGGCTAACCGCTAGGTAACCGACGAGATGACCGAATTAGAGGAAATATCAGAATTGATTTCTGATAATTTTCTAAACCTTCATGGGTGTTAGCTAAACTTATGTGAATGTAAATTTCACTAAAAAAGTGATGTCATCTAAAATAATACCTACATTGCATAATGAACGTTTCACCTGAATGTTATTTTAGGAAATTTACTTATTTCTGACGTGAGTTGGCTTATCCTCTCTCGTTTACTACTGTTGTGCTCCTTGTTGAGCTACCATTGATTAATGTGTTGAATTATGAAATGAAATGTAATGAAATGAAAAGAAAAGAAAAGAACGGAAATGAACAAACACTGTAATATATGAAAGATTAAGTTTGCTGCAGTAGATGGAGCGTTCCGGAGCTCCGTGGTAATGCCGGTGATCTCTGATCAAGACACTGGTAAATCCCACACATTTGAAAAGCCACTTAATAAAGTGAGTAATATTGAAATGAAATGAGTTCTTGAAAGGATGGGTTGTGAATGGTGCGCCTTCCGCCTATGCTAGAGGACAATGAAAAGTCACTTGATAAAGTGTATATAATGAATTGAATGCTCCCTTCAGGGGAGAACTACATGAATTGAATGCTTCCTTCAGGGAAGAACTACATGCATTGAATTGAATTGAATTGAATTGATATAAATTGTTTAAATTTGCTAAACATATGATTATAATAGAATTGTGTATACATTGTTGAACCGTCGTGTTCATAGTATTATTGGTGACATTACAGGCCAAGTTGCCTGTTCCAGTGGTTCCGAGACTGCGCCGCCAACGGAGGAGATCAATCCGGTTCCTCCAGGAGGATTGAATGAATGGATGTAAATCGGAGGTGACCGGTTTAGCGAGTTTTGGAAACATTTTGAATAGATTTATTTTGGTTGTAAATAGTGATCACATGCATTGTATTTGAATATGCATGGTTGATTTAAATAGGAAATGAGATGTGTAAGTAAACTTTACTTTCTGTAAAGGACTTGTGCATATTAAAGTTGGATGTCAATGTATGTATATATTTCCGCAAAAATGTACATTTGACAGGTATATGTAAGATCCCTTGTGAATCTCATATTGGCTTTGGCGATGCGAGGTTTACGCGAGTAAGTATGGTGTTCGCGACTCGGGGTTTAGCCGTGGTAACCTTAATCTCGGGCCCGGGTCATGACAGTTTTCACTTCTCATTATATGAATTTAATGGACAAAATACGAATACGTACATGGTTTGGAATTTAAAAAAAAAAAATTTGGGGCCACGCAAAAAGATGCAGTATGAATCACTTTTCCTCCTCAAGTAATGAGTTATACTTTTCCTCCTCAGAATTATGTACACGATTGTGTTAATCATGTTTCAGAAAACATGAATTATACTTAGAAAACCAAACTGGAGCTATAATGACCAGTAATTTTATTTGCTTGAATGGGAGTGGTACAAACCTGTATGGGACTGAATGGGAGTGGTACAGATTTTGTGAGGCAACCTACCTGCCTGTATGGATCGATCACTAGCGTGCGTGTGAGATGGAATGCCTGTCTCGTCATTCTCGAAACTACAGGTATTCTACTGATGAAAAAGGACAAAAAAATATATTACCCTCGATCAAAGTGAGAGTCTTCCGGATTTGGATCTGACACTGGGATCAAAGTGAGAGTTTTCGAGAGTTGGATTTGACATTGGTGGCGCCCACGCATTTATGAAGTGGCAGTGGCAGTGGCAGTGGCAGTGGAGCGGCGATCAGAACACGCGGGGTTGTTAACAAATTAATGAGGGTAGGCAGAAGAAAGAGAATATGATTTTGTTTCTATATATCATGCATTTGTCGAGGACAAATTATTATCCTCATGGAATGTCTATTTATTCTGTGAACTAGATTTGAACCTGTGTATTCGTATCACTATACTGTTTAGCTAAATTATTTGCCGACAGAGGCACGCATCAACCGTTTTGAATTGATAATATAGGTGTGCATTGAATTGTTTGTTACTCTTTTCATTGTATTGAAGACTCTCAGCTAACAGTTTTAACATTTGGGTGATGCGGAGTAATGAGCTGATGTAGACAATCTAAAATTTATATATATTTTTTACGAAAAGAGCCCTATGAAAAATTCAATACGACGCATTTGGTGGCATCTGCATTGTAATTATTAAAAAACGGCCCCAGTTACCACAATTCCTAATGGTGAGCTCAATTATCTCATGAAATAAGCGCGTATTTCTTATAATTCTACCAAATAAACTAACTTAAAAATTAGGAATTCTATTTTGGGATATTGCCCACAGAGTTATCCTTAAGACCTGAGATTCGCCTGTGAGAGGGCAAGATTTAAGTATTTTTCTCATACAATATCGCACATTATTCTGCACGATATCACACCATTATTTTATGAACAGTTCTGCGAGAATTATATAAACTTCAACTATTGTGAGGCAAATGTCAGATGTCAAAACAGCCGCATTTTCAACGTTCCTTTTGTTTTAGAACTTAGTCTAATTAGCTCTTATTAATTAAAGTAAAGTTTCCAAGCAGACCCCACATTCAACTTTAAAATATAGCATACTAAAGGTGTGCATTGATTAATTTTTTCTCTTGTATTAAAGGCCAATATTTAGCTCTGGAATAATGAGCTGATATAGGGGAAGTCGGGCAGAGAGATCTTTTTCCCCTGCAAACACGTTTTTTTTTGTGCCGGTAAACTAAGAGACCCGTACATGTGGGTAGAAAACTATACGTGTGCGAAGAGAGAACAGGCACGCCAGAGGAGTGAGTTCTCACACATGTAAGGAGTGGGGGAGCCCAGGGTTGAGCCCTAATCATTTGAGCGAGAGGCCCGGTTGCCAACCAACGTCCTACTTTAACGTAGCGGATGAGTGGCCCAAAGAATTTAATAGTTACTGCTAAGTTGGAGAAACATCTACCCAAGCATCGGCCGACTCAGTGGAAAAAATCTGATAAAACATTTATTTATGTGGTGAAACATTTCAAAGAAAATTCAACAGTTGCTGATGTTATTACTTTCAGCTATCATTGAAGGGTGTTTTTTATATTTCCCCCTTCTGTGTTCTAACAATTCCAACTTTCCAAGAACTCCCATTTTCAAATGTTATTGTCAAAAACACTCCCTGCAACATCCTCAAGAGAACCCCTTCAGCTGATGATAAATGGAGTGACTGATTGGGTTATTTTTGGCAAGAAAAGGAGAAGGAAAAATATTGGCATTTTACCCTAATATAGACCAAATTTTTTATTGTTACATTAAATGATTCAAACACTGGTTAAATGGAATGGACTAAGCTATATGAGTGAATGTAATGAATATTGATAATGTTTTTTTTTTCTTTTTTATTCATTTATTTATAAAATTGTTCTGACAGCATATTTATTTTTTATAGATCGATTTTAACCATTTAATAATAGAATCTTTTTGAGTACAATATGTTAAATAGTTTGTTTGCTATACCTTTAATATCTATACATTTTAGATTTATTGACAACTTGAGGTGGTATTAGAACCAGCACGTGGACGATTTAAATCCACACAGGGCTTTCCTGTTTGGGCGAGACAGGGATCCGGATCCGACCGAAAGAGGTATTAAGTAGTTGGCGTGCTGGACCACTACACCTAGGCAGCTTGGTCTGAAGAAATGCATTGATTATCTCTCTAGACTAAAACCAAAACTCCACCCTACCAATTCTAGCTTATCAACCCAGATGGGACCTCTATAGACATAACCTATCTACCTGTGTAGAATGATAAAAGATCCAACTATTTACCCATTCATATGGGACTTAACCTTTGACCACTACTTGTCATACCTCGGCCGTGGAGATGCACATCACGTAGGACCCACAAGTACAGATCCATCCATTTACATGGGGCCTAATTGACTTTAGGTTAGATCCATCAACCTGTCTATGTATGTAGTATGCTCTACTGGCTGACTGGGCCATCAACCTCTCTATCGTGTAAAACGTTGACCCGTACACGTTTTGGAAACATAAACGTCAATCACTGGGTCGGCCCGCCTGTTATATTCATGCGTAAGGCATGACGTGTAATTAATGTGGGGTTCACCTACGCACTTTTTACGTGCAGGTGAATATTTTTCATCTATAACAATTAAGCTACTAATATCAATATTTTTTTAATTATCTTCGTAGAATTAGAATTAGAATTAGAATAAGAATTAGAATTAATTAATAATGGTGAAGCTGCATTGATGATATGATGATCAGGGGGTTTAAATACCGGTGGTTATTGCAAATGAAAGACTTGAAGAGTGATCTATTAGGGCCATTATTTTTTATATTCTACGTCTAGGTAGGAATTTTTAAGCTTTTATAAAGATAAAATAGACAATTCGTGTGAAAGGTCTTGGAAGTAGATCTTTGTGCATCAATCTCTTTTGATGATTCCACGTGTGGATTGACTGTCTGAGGTGTTACTCTTTTTATTTGTTTCTCTTTGTTTGTCTTGTGTTTTCCTTTGTTTGGTTGCTGGTTTAACATATGATGTTCTTTCTACCGACGTAAAAAGGCTGGCCTTCTAAAATTGTCCGGAAAAGAGAGGGAGAAATATGTAATGTAAGAAACCTCTCAACCAATGACAAGAGACCAATCTCATAATTTATGTGACATTTTAGGTAAAATTTCATGCTCTTTTATCATCTCATGTGTTCTCTTATTAGGGAAGAAAGAAGCCAATATATCCAACCTCTTTATGGGCCCTTCCACTTCTTCTAGTTCTATATAAGCAATGAAAACCAGCTCATGGTTGCATCTCACATCCTAACACTACAGCCGCCATGGATTCTGGGAAGAAGGTTGTAGAAAATGTGTCGGGTTGGCTCCGGGTCTTCGACGACGGCTCTGCCGATCGCTCCTGGATCGGGCCCAAAGAATTCGAGTTCTTAGCAACCCCAGTGCCCCCATCAGGTGACCAATTCGTTGATGGGGTTGCAACCCGGGATGTCATGATTGATCCGAAATCTCCCCTCTCCGTCCGAATCTATGTACCCGAAAAGCAACCCGACGACGACCCGAAGCTCCCCATCCTCCTCCACTTCCATGGGGGTGGCTTCTGCATTAGCCGAGCCAGCTGGTACATGTACTACCATTTCTACACCCGGCTCGTCAAGTCGGCTCGGGCCATCTGCGTCTCGGTCGAGATGCGGCTGGCTCCAGAGCATCGGCTACCGGCTGCAGTCGATGACTGCTACTCTGCCCTTATGTGGCTCCGCTCCCTGGCTCTAGGCGAGCTGACCGAGCCGTGGCTCGGTGCTAATTCGGACTTTAGTCGGGTCTTCCTAATCGGGGACTCGTCGGGTGGGAATCTCGTGCAAGAGGTAGCCGCACGTGCGGGACCCGAGGATTGGACCCCGCTAAGGTTGGCCGGCGCAGTGCCAATACATCCCGGGTTTGTTCGGGCGGAGCGGAGCGGGTCCGAGTTGCGGATCGAGTACGAGACGCCCTTCCTGACGTTGGATATGTTGGACAAGTTCTTGGCCCTGGCGCTGCCACCTGGCAGCACTAAGGACCATCCGATCACCTGCCCGATGGGACCAGGGGGCCCACCACTCGCTGATCTACTGCTGCCACCGTTTCTGGTTGTGGTGGCAGAGAATGATTTGATGAGAGACACGGAGATGGAGTACATTGAAGAGATGAAGAAGGCCAGGAAAGATGTTGAGGTAGCAGATAATCAGGGGGTGGGCCACTGCTTCTACCTTAACAAGATAGCAGTTGACTTGGACCCCATCACAGCCGTTCAAACGGAGTCACTAATATCCGCAATCTCGGATTTTGTGAGGAGGCACTAAAGTGAGGTTCTATTATGTATAATTTAGCAAACTACGTGATATTGTCACAGCTCACGGCAAAGCTGCATGCAGCGGTTTAGGTAGCTCTATATGACACAGAGTCCTTGACCGTTTTTTACTTTTAAAAATGAGAGATGATTCTGTGCTTTTGATAACGATGATAGCTAGTTTAAGATTTCATTTTCAAAATGAGTGGAGCTCACCTTTTGCTTAATCTATCCTGGTTCATATCACATGTGCTAATTATATATTATGTTTTTTATATACCAACTTAAACTGTGTTTTAGGACCTCTTTGATATGTGATGAGTAGGTTTAGATCAAATAAAGGGACTGTTTGGATCTTAGTAGTTCCATGAATCCGCATTCATGAGCCTGAATGACCCAAGTTCATGATCCTACTGATGGATTAGTGGTAAGACTTCTTGCTTTTCATAGGGACAATCGCATTCTTTGATGGCTAGGGACAATTGGGTGCATGTGTGTTGTGTGGGTGACAATTAATTATTCTTGTTCTTTGAGACAACTAATTTATGACAACTAATGGTTGTCATAAATTAACGACAGTATTTATTATACCAGGCCAAATGAAGTTAGCCCTAGCTAGCTCAGCCCTTCTATAATCTGGCTCGGAAATTAAGCTGAACCCACACAAATCCTGCAGATTAGATGTATGTCCCAAGCTCAGCTCTTGTAATTTCGTAGGGCTAAGCCCAGTCCTGATAACATGACTAAGCTTTACTGCTTTTTCGCTAAATATAGCTGAATTATCTATTTTATCGAAACCATGAAAAATTTGACCTTAACACAGGCTCCCATCCCAACCAACTGATCACTACTAAATTTCAATTTGAGTGATTAAACTAGTGGTTAATCCTATATCCGATTGAAAGAAAGCAATCCACATAAATGAGAAGGACACATGATTTATATGTGGAAAACCCTACTCAAGAAAAAAACCACGGGCCTTATCGTCTAGGCCAATAGATAACCAAGTACTATAAATCGAAAGTTACAAGAAAACTCACAGGCCTTTCCCAGTTGGTAACTCAACCTAAGGACTATTTTGATCCTGTCGATTGCTAGCCGTGCACCTTCACCGCGCTTGAACCAACCAAATTCACTTCAGAAAAGTAATAGAAAAAAATCTCCAAAGACTTGAAGCTTCAGTGCAGCAACTTGAAGCTTTGGAAATGAAAATAATCTTTCAATAGAACTCTAGATTTTTGGATGAGAGAGTGGTACCTTAGAGTTGAGAGAGAAAGACAATATATATGCTTTAATTCCTGCCTCAATACTTGTAGGGCAAGTAGGACTCAAAGATGTAAGTTGAATTAAATTATATTGTAATTTCCTACTCAAAACAGACTTTCTGCGCACTGACTGCTCGAGTGGACAAATATACGCTCGAGCGAATGGCTTTCTGCCTATCGACCGCTTGAGCTTTCTCCCTGTCGTCCGCTTGAGCGACCAATCAATGGCTCGAGCAACCATCCCGTTCAGAACTGTTCTCATGACATATCAATCATTCATCCATATAGCTGTACCTCTTAGTACAACTCCACATGACATGTAGCGTTGGCAATTGTACACTCTATTACGAAGTTAGCCACTCTTTTATAACGGAGACAAGACCTCCCTGTTGACTTATAACTCACGGAGGATGAAGTATTTCCACTTGTGGCAAGGGCTAACTTGTGATGACGTCATCATAACACAGCTACATCCATGTGATTGTTGACGATTTCCCTTACGGCAGTCCACATAGGCGATTTCCTTATGGTAGTCCACATGATATGGTTACGTGAAACTCCACAGTTTAGATTCTGTAATCATCTTTTTTGAATAGTTCAACTAAAATTATAATTATAAATAAATCTCAAGTTTTATTCAATACCCAATGAGTTTGCCAATACTAATTATAATAGGATTATAATCCTTACAAACCATCCCTTTTGTGCCAACTGATTAGCTTAAAGGATCACCAACCCATGTGATTTTTGGGCCCTACCCTGTCTACAGCATAAAGTGCAGGAAAAGGTTAAGATCACAAACAGATGAGAAACGTAAATGTCATACGATTATGTTTACTCTAAAGAAGTGAAAGTGCAAGGGGCCCAAACAGGTTGATCTGAGCTCATTGTGGGTATTGAAATAAAAGCCAACCTTGGGGTTCATATTAAATATGCGTCACGTTCAGGCTTACCTTTGGCCCAAGGACCAGTAAATCTCTGTTCGTGTTTGGTGGGTTAAAACGCCAAACAGACCAGGCCATGCCATGCCACCAACAGACCCACATATGATTCTAGCGGGGGAAGCAAAAGACTCGGCCTAGACCTGAAATCGCCCCTCGCATGTGCCCTGTCACATAGTCAGCTTGATCCGTGACAGCCTTATCATTTATGACACCGAACCCAATCCATGACCAGTATAGGTTTGGTCAGGATTGATACATTTTATTTTATTTTTTGTATTTTTTTATTTCACTACGTAAAAAAAATATTATACACATTTTTTGTGCACGACTCAACCTTATGTAACCCACCACTTTTACTTTTGTAAAATGTAACGTTCAAATTCCGAATACCGAAGTTACCGCTAAAATACCCGAAATCGGCACGCTACTTTCCGGAAAATCCAAGAACTTCTAAGATCATAGTCCGCAGTAAGGTCAAATTTTTAAAACTTTTTAGATAATTATATAATCAATAGTTATATTGCGGAAGCATAAGTAAAGATAGCGGAAACAATGAGTATCAAGCAAATGAGTCAAATATAACTTGGCAGAAGTCCAGCAAATCTCAAAGTATAATAATCAAAAGTTTATACAAACTGCCTATCTACCCACTCACTACAAGAGACTCTCAAAAACCTAAAAAGAAAAAACTGACTCACTTCAAGAGACTTTCAAAAACCCAAAAAGAAAAAACTGACTCACTACAAGAGACTCTCAAAAACCCAAAAAGAAAGAACTGCACTCATTCCCTTTGTGCAAGCACTCCATCATCCGACTCGACCACTTGGTCAGCCAACCCCCACCCGTAGTCACCTACTACAGGCGTCTCATAGTACGCGCCGTCCGTGGGGTCATGGTCGAGACCTAAGCACCAAAGATGGGTCAAATTCAAAGATCTGGCAAGTCACCATATGCAGATAACAGAGGATGTATACAACAAAAGAGAATAGAGATGTGTATATAATCATAAGAGTAACAAAGGTACATGATCTAGGCAATTGAGCAATAATTAACAGTTTAGAATCAGAAATGTAAAATAATCTAATATAATCAGATAACAAATGACACATTCACACAAGCTGGATATACCGCGAGATATTATGCCGCGGCCCTCCCATACTGTAAACATCCCATACTGTAAACAGCTGCAGTAGGGAAAGGATAAGATAAGCATGCAAGGAATAACAACCATGCTAATAACAATATATATAAATATAACATTGATCACACCCCTTTATTACACCGATCACACCCTTTTATCAGATCAGATCGGACCCGGTATCACACCGTCCGTCTAATCACAGCTCATCATGATAGCTCTAGTCGTAACCAAAATAGCTCCTACCAGCGATAATCAGTCAATTGGCTGAGCTTAGATCAACTAAGTGAATGTTTAGTGCCAACTCAGGGAACAAGTACAGGTTTGTGTCTGTCTAGGCTTGTCTTGCGTGAGTAAGATCCTAACCAAGTCTCTAAGAGGTTAAAGTACGATATCATGGAATACAGTCAAATATCCAAGTCCAAGTCCAACATTATTGGATCTACTCTGAGGCCCACAACCATGGCATGAGGCAATACAAGTACAATGCCATGTTCATTCCACAAGTAATCATCCCATGCTCATACACAATGAGCCAACAATCCATTAAAGACTAACCTCTCCATTCTAGGTTCCACATACCCAATCTTAGGCCCTATGAGGGCCCGCCTAGCCATAGACACGGGTTGTTCATCTCCAATTACATCCTTGGGTCACTACTAAGTAATCCTATGTTCAGGTTCTCCAATTCCCATTAATTAGCAGGTTCATAACATTAATAAAGAAAGGAGAGAAGAACATTACATATAATCCTCCAAATCATAGAATCAAGTGGAATAGACAAAGGTCTAATCCTAGGTAATGGTCCACTCTTAGTTCAGGGCCTCGTCATGTAATTGGATCCCTAACTGTAGTCTAGACGTCAAAAAGATAATAGATCTGGTGCTCCTGAAGTTATGGACATCATTGACTACATTTAAGGATCTAATTATTGACGATTCAAATCCCAAAAACCTAATTTGTGGACCCCACGAGTCAAGGCTGAGCCACGCCATTGATTTGTGTTTGGCACACTTGATGGAAGCCTATTTGGATGGTCAATGGACCCCACATTTGATCAATCATAAAAGAAACTGAAATCTGGAAAACTCACAGTACACAGTTTGGCCGGTTGACATCATCCCCCGAGATGTCGACCGGGTACACTGGATGTTGACCCCCAAGTCAACATCCTACAGTATCCCCGGTCGACATCGTGGCCATGATGTCGACCGGGTCCATTGGGACCTGGAGTCAAACAGCTGGGGAGTTCCTTAGGTTTCGCAGTGTATCAGGTCGACATTATGGCCTGGATGTCGACCGGGTACACAGGATTCTGACCTGTCTGAGAAACCTCAGGTCTCAGTTCTCCCTGCAGGAATGTGTGTATCCAGTAGACCGGGTACATGGTATGGTCGATCGGGTACACTATCTGTAAAATTTCATGAAACAGATAATTGGGACTTGATTTTCATCATTTTCAGTGTCCCGGTCGACCGAGCTGGGGGCCGGTCGATCGGGTACACGCACTAAGTTGAAATTCCAGATTTCTGGGATTTTTCCTTCTTAACCCATTTCTCATCCAATTTATCTCCAATCTCATCCATTCATCACATAAACATAGATAAACAACAAAAAAACTTCTGAAACCTCCAACTATCATCCAACCGGGCCATTGATTTTCCAAATGGGAGAACCCATCCATCAAATGACCACCATCCATAAACAAAGCTCAAAAGGAAAGATATAAACATGCATATCTATCTAAATGAATTGAATTGCAGAATCAAGAGAAGAAAGTATACATCATGTGAAATTAGCATAGGGTACTTGTCTCAATTCAAAATTGGTAATAGAGTTGAGAAAAAGATGAGAATTCCAAGCTCCTAAGAGTGTTGATAGTGTAATTGGGGTGATATCTAGCTTCTTCTTGTGCTGGAATTTGGGAAATTAGGGTTTCTTAAGGAGAGGTAGGGAAGATGAGAATGAATTAGGATTTTAGGCTATGTTTGCAATAGTTGGGCTTCTATAAATTATGGTTTATGATAATTATTAAAAGGGTAATTTAGTTGTAAATGGGGAATAGATAGGGTCATGGGTAAATAGGTCTTTAGGTGGAAATTCTAGAAGGTTCTTAACTCATAATACCCCTTATATTAATTCTAATATTAGCTAAGTCCTAATCTAATCAAAACATACTAAATTTACAATAAGCACCTAATATTTATAAATAATTCTATAAAAGCTAAATTCTGAGACTTAGGAACATTAGCAACTATTCTACTAATTCCTATTAATTAGCATATTAAAGTAGGTTATATCATATTAATAATTATTTAAATCAAATTGATGGCCCACAAAAGGTGGGGCCTCACATAAAATGTCTGCTACCAATTGTGGTGCTCAATGTTTGTGATCATAACTTATTACTTGATATGTAAATTAGCCATAAATGAGGAAGGATGAGTCAGGAGCAACCAAAAACCTAACTCACCCTAAATTTGACTCAAGTCAAAATGTTAAAACCCAGACTTGTCGCGAACTCAACAAACCCACTAGCAATCTTAATCCTTGTGTATGATCCCAGAAGAAACCGTAAATGTTGTATTTCAACATGGGATTTGACATTTCATTGCCCCTTAAACACTTAATTCCCAATTTAATTACTAAAATTCTGTAAATGTCATCAGAGTCGTTTGACTCTGGTACACTCTTGTTTTTACATTTTTGCCCTTGATCCAATGATACCATGGGAGTTTAAAAATCCATAATATCATGGGATCCAAATGTTAAAAGTTGAAAAGCTACCTCGGGGTTTTTAAAAACCCATGATATCATGGGATCTATGGCAAAAAAGTACAAAAAAAAAAAAAAAGTGTATCAAAGTCGAACAACTTTAGTGGTATTTGGAGACTTTTAGTCGCGAAATTGAGGATTTAGTATTTAAGAGGCATTGAAATGTCAAATCTCCTATTTAAAATAAAGCTCGGATGTAGATTTGGGTTTAACATATTGTTTCCAAGTATCTTCGGACCAGAATCCAGGTCAATACCCATGCAAACCCAAATTTATGTCCAAGTCCATTTGCTTCCCCAGAATAAATTCACCTATAAGCTTCTAAATCGGATTTCATAATCATTGCCTCTTTTCAATACAGTCCAAACTCCAAACCCAAGTCCTGCCTTTCGGTCTGAACTTGCTTCTTATCTCTGCTTTCCATTACTCCAATCTGGATCCAATTTGTACGACCAAGTCAGCATTTAAATCCGTAAAAGGCCAACTGAATCAAGGCACACCAATATATCAGATTTAGCTGTCGATATCTTTTTTCAGTTTCCACTGGTATATTTCCAAGAAGAAAAGGATCCTCTCCAATGGGGATCGCGAGACTTCCCCAAGACCGAGTAGGCAGGTCTTTGGTCAAAGTCATTATGGGGGGCCCCTCTGAGATCCACCACAACCACAAGTCTCACTTCAACGAAAAAGAAATTCCATCATGTAGACTGACCTCAAAGGATCCTGTTTCATTTCATTTGCCGGTGGTGTTACTGTGTTCTTTTGAAGTGGCCGACACGCAATGTAGTAGCATATTCCCTTCTATTCACTATAAAAGGTAGGGGAGGAAAGACTAACCAAGCCATTGTAGCCTCTTCACCTCTCACTCACAAGTCACAAACTCCTCACATTATAAGGAGTGGTCACTGTGTTAATATGGCTTCTGCAAACAGCGCTGTCGTGGAAGATGTATCGGGCTGGCTTCGGGTTTTCGATGACGGCACCGTGGACCGCTCGTGGACCGGGCCCAAAGAAGTTGAGTTCTTAACGAGCCCAGCTCCTCCATCGGACGGTGAATTCCTCGACGGAGTTGCGACCCGGGACATCGTCATCGACCCCGAATCCAACCTCTCCGTCCGAATCTACCTACCCGAAAAGCTACCCGGCGATGACCCGAAACTTCCTATCATCCTTCACTTTCATGGGGGTGGCTTTTGCATCACCCGAGCCAATTGCTACATGTACTACCTATTCTACACCCGGCTCGTTAAGTCGGCTCGAGCCATATGCATCTCGGTTGAGATGCGGCTTGCGCCCGAGCATCGGCTCCCTGCGGCTATTGACGATTGTTATGCGGCCCTTCTTTGGCTCCGGGATCTAGCTCGAGCCGAGCTGACCGAGCCATGGCTCGGGCCCAATGCAGACTTCAGTCGGGTATTTATGGTGGGGGACTCAACAGGGGGGACCACTGTGCACAATGTGTCCGCGCGTGCGGGCTCGGAGGAGTGGAGCCCACTACGGTTGGCCGGGGGTGTACTCTTA
The DNA here is from genome assembly GCA_029852735.1 of Persea americana. Lineage (NCBI taxonomy): Eukaryota > Viridiplantae > Streptophyta > Magnoliopsida > Laurales > Lauraceae > Persea > Persea americana. The sequence continues at coordinate 94,275,664 of CM056810.1, forward strand.
CATCCGGGTTTCCATCGGAGCGAGTTGAGCCGGTCCGAGATGGAGGCCCAGTTCGAGACGCCCTTCCTGACATTGGATATGATCAACCGGTTCATGGCCCTGGCGTTGCCACTTGGCAGCACCAAGGACCATCCGATTATATGTCCGATGGGGCCCGCGGCCCCTCCTCTCGCTGATCTGCGTCTGCCACCGTTTTTGGTTGTGGTGGCAGAGAGGGACCTGCTTCATGATAGAGAGTTGGAGTATGTTGATGAGATGAAGAAGGCTGGGAAGGATGTGGAGCTGATGGTGAACCGTGGGGTGGGCCACTGCTTCTACCTCAACAAGGTTGCTATTGACTCGGACCCAGTCACGGCCGCCCAGACCGAGTTGCTGATTGAGTCCATCTCGGACTTCATTAGGAACCACTAAAGGGTGCACACTGTGCACTAGGGTGTGACACATAAAAGGACCCCTTGGTGTGAGTGAAAATGATTAAACTGTTAGCCTGTATGGGCGTATGTTACTCCTTTTTTTTAATTAGCTTTTATGGGCTTTCTTACTTTTTTTTTTTGCAACCTACTTATTATTGCGGCCTTTCTTGTATTCTCTTTAGGATTTTGTAGTTTGATGTCAGGATCCATGGATTTAAATAAATAGGGGTTTGAATGTAAATGTGAATGTGCATGTGAAGTACATTTCCTGTCATGTTTTCTTCCCGTTTGTTTTATTGGTTGATTTTCTTCGTCTCCAAAGTAAAGTAGGAGGAAATATACTTTTTAGCCACTTGTTTTAGTGGTTGATTTTCCTTCTCCAAAGTAAAGTCGGAGGAAATATACTTTTTAGCCATAGGTTCGGAGGAATGTACCTTATTTTGGGTAATACATTTCCATAGTTTGTATTTCAACTAGCCAGCAAGGGACATGAGTGTAGTTGTTAGAATGCGTGAGTTTAAGTATTCAAAGCAATAAAAGCCTAAAAAGAATGACAATAAAATACACTTTCATAGAAATCCAAGCATTTAAACACATCCTTAGGACATGACTTTGTAATGCTCAAATTTTGATACTCCCTTGAAAATTCATTTGCAAAGCTCCACACTAAATCACCACTACAAATAGTGCTCTACAAGCGGATTAAGGATGTGCTCAAATCACACTCATTTCATAGTGTGCTCACTTGTGAATTGTAGCTAGAAATTGTATACATGCAGTTTACTTTTTCATCCCAATTAATTGGAGGCATCATTGATAGACCTCATTATATGGTATAAAAATGGGGTTTTATCTTTTTCTTTCTAAATCACCCATGTTCTCAAGGTTTGGCCATGCCATTATCCTCATCTCGTCCTAATCTTCACAAGCCATCTCCACTATAAATGAGGTTAACTGTGTGCCACCTTTTTAAAATAAAACTTATCACTGCCGTTTAACAAACTGTCAGCTTGACCCAACCCTCCGATGAGAGGTATCTTATGTGGATAATGTAACGAGCACGTAATTGGGCAAGCTTTAGCATGTATAGAGGCTTTTGACAGAGTACATTAGGATTTTATGATTTTTTTTTACACCCATATTAATAGATACTACATTCGGCTAGTGGTATTCGGTCGACAATGATGCCTTGATAAAAATTCTTTGGTAGCTTCACTCACCATCTTCTCTATAGCCATCCTCCTCCTCTCCATAGTAGTGTGATGTTCTTACATTGAGAGTGAAAACTTTGGGTCATTTGACCCTATAGATCTTTGTTTTGTCCCATAAAAGGGGGAATAGTTCATAGATCTACTATTACAGGAGTCTACTAACAATTCGACTACTGTCTATGGGCTTCTGTGATACCCGTGACTGCATCAGGGGCCACAAGTATAGTGGACGGTGACTCAAGGCTGAGAAAAAACGAAATATGTCGTCAAAACGAGTCATGGAAAGCGCAGTTGACAAAAGATACATAGCCACAGTTCCACAGGTAGCAGTGCTTTCGTGTGTTTCGTGCCTGTCTACAAAGTTCCAATTGTGGAGTAGCCCCGGGGGGGATATTGAAAAATATTTCCACTTTTTCTACCAAAACCCCGAGGCTTTGGTAGATACAGTAGAAATACTTTTTACTAAGCCCACTCCTCAATGGTTACTGGGTTCGTGCTTTACACATCACAAGGGAAGTCTTCATTCTCATCAGTGCTCTATCTTTCTCGCTTTTCTCTTTTTAGCTTGATTGGCCTAGTGGCTAAGAGACATAAAGTAAAGCTACCCTCAAGAGGGAATCCCTGGAGGGAGCTGTGGGAGGGGCCTGTTACCAACAACCCCATGAATCTTCCCCATTCTGATCAGTATTTGGTCGTCCCATTACCCATGTGAGTTCTGGTCTCTTGATGATGACACCACTGACCATCTTTCAAGAGGGGTACAGCCGAGTCGGGTGGGCTCACCCCAATCTGGGTTATATGGGTCATTAGACTGCAGTTCAAGATTTTTGGGTCATGGTCCGGCTCATCTAAACGATAGAATTTCAATTCACTGTTTGTGGGTCATGGTGCGGCTCATCATAATAATACTCAAGTTTTTCAATCGCTATAATGGCCAATATTTTTAATTTACAATGAGAGCAGACATTGGATCTAAGATTTCAAGCCACTGATAGATTATTGGCCCTTGTTTAAGTCTATTTGCAAACTGGACAATGGGTTACAACAACTTGGTTCACGGTTCAAGATAACCCATATTCTAACTTCTAACCTATTGAAGAATTGATTGCTGAACAAAAATCAAGTAAATCATTTGATATCATGTGGTAGATATAGCCAAGTCGTAACCTAAATCAGGTGTGATTTGAGTAAGAGAAATTTCTAATAAATATCATCTATCCTCTTAACGAATACACGATTTTATTCTTCACGTAGATCAGCCTTTTTTGTTGTAGCGGACTTGTGTTTTTCGAACTGAAACTTTCACGTTGATCTCCGACTAACACTTACAGCCAGTAGTACCGTTCTTCTTCATCTCAAATCCAACACGATTACACGTGACCCCAGTCAATTTTAAACTCCTAAAAATCAGGTTAGGGTGGGTCGAACTGTAAGACTTGAAACAAAAAATATACAAAAGCAAGGGCGAATGAGGTTCACAGGACATGAGACACGAGTTCGAAACATTTGATTAATTCCAGTCAACGTTTTTTTTCCTCCTCCTTTTGAATCAACGTGCATACGGATAAATGAAATGTCTTCAGTTCGGACTCCACATTGAGTAAAAGCCCAATCAGTTTATTGGTCGCCAACTCGGTGGTGGAGACAAGTTAGCCTTGTCTGACCAGGATGGGCGACTAATGTGGATTTTCCAAAATAGACGCATGAGCTTTCGACAGGTATTGTCTGTGCTTAGGCCTCTTTAGAACATGTTTCAAAGGCCTCTCTAATTTTCTTGGAGTGGGGCCCACGTGCCCACCTACACCTCAATGAATGGTTTTTGGGTAGAAGAGAACACATTAATTAAACAGAACAAAAGAAATAAGAGCAAGACGACAACAACGACTAACTGATCAGCCACCGGATGGGAGCATCTCAGCCAAATCACTCAAAATCGGCCCCTGCTGGCCAAACCAACTTTAGCTATAACCGGTGAGCCACCACGTTTGCAGTATAATTGAAATTTATATATACAACTAAAGTCACAAGAGGATTCAATAATGTCCAACACACTTGAGTTAATTAACCAATCCATATCTTCTTTGAATGCACTCGTAACTTCTTTCACTTCAGACAAAACATGAATTTTGGGTTATCACTTGTCCTTAGCTTTCATCATGCTCTCCCTCCTGCCTCTTTGGGAGAGAATAACTTCGTTACATCTGTAAAAAGATAGCACCTACCTTAATGACTTGACCGTGGACACTTACTCAGACACGGATAAGACCATAGACCTTGTGGGATTTACAGTAACCTCGGAGAACCGTGAGATTCTGAGGCTTCAAAATTCAGTGACAGGCTGTTGGCATTATCTGGTTAATTAGGGCAGAACTAACGTGCAGCGTGGTGTATCATACTATAGTGCAGAGCCCTTTTTAATGCATGGCGGGGCCCATTTTCTAAAAATCTAAGCCTGTCATCAGCCTTAACACCCTATGTATAGTGATCATCTTGTAAATTATTATTCAAATATATAAGGTATCCACTGTTGAATTTGACTTGATCTAAAATACGTGATGGAACTTACTTTTCTTTTGTTGGAATAAAAAAATGGAGGTAATCCCTGATTAATCTAACAGGTGGTCTATTGAGTTTTTCTTTGAAAGTTTAGATACAACAAATATAATGGGTGCTAAAGCTGATGAAAAAGGTGGGCCCCGCCATGCATAGAAGAAGGGCAACGCACCACAGTATGATGCAATGCTGCTGCATTGTAGTTCTGCCCTATCTGGTTAGGGTAATATTTGGCCTAATAATATTTAAATGGTTGTTTAGAGTAATATTTGGCCCAATAATTAAGGCACTCAAATTTATGGCACAACAATCAATTTGGAAAGCTTCAATATTTTTTTTTTATTGTGCTTCGTAGTGTATTTCTAATGCGCTTTGATTTGATGTGTCCAGGCGAGTCCAGGTCCTCTTGAGGCTTGGACATGAGAATTTTTTAGTTGAAGGAGTGGAACTCACAGTAGGGCCTATCAATAGAAAATCAAAGTTACTATGATTCCAAAATTTTCTCTAATATTAGGTGGTCTCACTTTATGATTGACCATATGATGAATAACATGATAAATAAATGTGAATAATAATGCTTTAGATTGTGTTAATCACATCATTCACCATATGATCTATCCCATGATAGGGCCAACTCCTGAAGTAAAATTTGGAGGGAGATGCTCCTATGAGAGGCAATCTCACCAAGTTGGTGAGAGATGAGTGGGGACCCTCACATTTAAGTTGGAGGTCCTCTCATTTAAGTTGGTGAGAGTGGATATGGAAGTGAGGGCCTCCACTCATCTCTCACCAACTTGGTGATAGTGCCTCTCATAGGAGCATCTCCCAAATTTGGAAATACCCCGTACATGGTAGTTGTGAATTTTTTTTTAATGACGTGGGTATCTTGAGAGCTCTGACCCAACAGGGCTATTCCCCTGGGTGGTACCTGTTAAACCCACACAAATGCTCACCAGACAAATTTGGGGTGATTTTCAACACACAATGTGGGAGTAAACCCACACCTCACGCCACACCACGAACTCCTAGGTGGGAGAGTGGGGTAAGGGTGTGTTCATTTTAGACAACTTGGTATTTCAATAGATGAGCAGACTCATTCAACTCAAAATGTATCCCGCTCCTCTTTTTTCGTTATAAAAAAAAGAAAAAGAAAAGGCAGTGGCACTTCTTAAAAAGTATAGTGTCCCACAGGTAGGCCAGTAGAAGAGGGAGTACTTAAAAATCAGAACAACCTGTTTGCGGCACATTGTCATTTAACTACAACATTAGGACTTCCCCAAGGACATTTCATCATGTTTTGATGAGAAATTTTGAGCTTGTGAAACTTCACAGGGGTAGGCATGTGATGTGGGGATGACCAAAGGAATAAGATAGGCTGAACATAAAAACCGTGTGGACGGTTCCCCTCTGCATATTCCTATCTGATGACAATCAATTAAATAATTAGCATCTGATCCACGGTATTTGGTATCACCTGACCTGCATGCCATTATAAAGGAAACCTTTTTATGCATGAGTTCATCTGTCTCCCAGGTCCCATATCACATAAAACTATGAAACTATTTCGAAACCAACTCGCATCTCCTACGTTTTACGGATCAACCTATTATTCTCCTACTGAAATAGCCTGTTAAAGAATCAGTATACATGCCGAGCAAAAGGGCACCCTAGTTTGGATGGAAAACTAGGGACGGTGGCATTCTGCCTGAACGTGAAATTGCTACCTGAAATAACCCTTTTCAGAAGAAAGCCATTCCTACAGGGAATAGGGCATAGGAAACGGACTGCCAACAAAATAAGGGGATTTAGTAGGAGCGTGGTTCATTCCCCGACTGAGCTTGCCCTCAAGACATTCTCAACTGTAATGCAAGCACCTCAACCTCCCACCAACCTACCATGAAGGCCCCTCTCTCTCTCTCTCTCTCTCTCTCATGACACAAAAGTAGTCCCAGTGCCACGAACCTGGGTGGACAGGTGTTCGCATGAGTTAGAAGTAGACCGAATTTTTACTGCAGAGAAATTCTACGCCTTAATTTTGTAGCTTCAAAGTTAGATGGCTTTTAAATGTAGCTCGCCGTGATATATTCCAACGATAGAAAATGACCAGATCAGTATCAAATTGAGTCAAGTGCTATTTCCAAGAGTCCGTGTGAAGAATTAAAGACTCATCATAAGTGGGCTGCATATCATCATCAAAGCCCTGTCCCAACTATGTGAAGCCCACCTGAATGCATCATGATCCAGGGAAGCAGGGGCCCATGGCGTTAGACATGGATTTGAGGTGAATCAGTCCAATCTAATTATCTAGCAATTATTTTCAGGCCTCAAAGTAATGTATTATGCAGATTTATTGTGATAAAATGGCCACTAACTAATGTCCAAATCAATTCAAATTGGGATTGGCACTGATTCACCGGTAAAAGTGATGTGCAATTAATGCATTGATCATAAGCAGGCCCTCAATATGCACGAACGAAAGGAACATTTCGGAGAACATGCCCACAAATGATCAGTGCAACATGTAAACATCAACCAATGACAGGCCCACTTGCCATGGAAAAGATTTTCTGAACCCAGTGTTGTGTTGGAAGTGATTCTCAAGGTTGCTGTAGACTGATTCCTGCGATATCAATCAGATCCTTTATGTTATATGGGAAATTTATTTTCTCCAATCCTATTGAAGACAATTTAGTATATCCGATGGATTGGATTCTATAATCAGAGAGCGCTTTCTAATGCGAGTAATTCATGACAAGGCCCACTAGTTGGACCAGTCTAGTTGTCACTAACCATTCAACACCCATGTGTATTTTGGAGTCGAAAGTACAGTCTGGTCAATTTCACAAGAAGATTTGAACTCATCAACTAAGATTACAAGAAAACATTTACCCTAAAAAAATTACTAAAATTACAGATTTGAGAAACTTCATCAACTAAACAACCCACTATTGAAAAAGAAGAAGAAAACTTTCGTAACCAAGTACTACTTTCCCAAGATAAACCAAAGGAATATGGGAGGGTAGCAAACCCATATCTGGCACTAATGATTACCAAAGAAGCAAGTTTTTCCTATGTTTTCTCTCCACGAACACTTCAAATGAGGGGAGATCCATTTCATGCCTAGGCAGTAAAAGAGCCTAGGCAGTAAAAGGGAGATGAATCAGCGGAAAAACTTACTGAGAAGAGGATTTTTCTGACCTTGCCAAGGACTCTGCCTTGTGCTCACTGCCGGCAGTAACAACAAAACTCGCTCCTACCTGTAGCCAAAAGGAGGAAAGAGAAGTGGCAAAAATTTCAAAATATATAAGGACCTTCATAATCGTGGTGAGTTTGGGACACCCTGAAAGCATTGAATTGAATTAGACTGGTTGATTTCTACTATTAGCACCTTTTCTGCCCATAACTATAGGCATGTGCATTTTTGCTGAGACCAGAAAAGGAAACAATATATCCATTTGGATGGGCAAACAGGGATCTTGAACGAATGTTATTTTTGACACACGTTAAGTGTACCCTAGAAAAAATAAACAAGAGTTTACCTGACAGTAATTAAGAACTGCACGCTGTTGCAGATGAGCAATGCTACAAATAATAGAACCTTTTACCAGACATCCATCCTCAATAGTGACATGGTTCATCACAACAGAATTCTCAATCTGTAGAGAGAACCAAAAATACAGTTTCAACTTTTTAAGGTAAAAGAACCTGATTATTATGTATTCTCGCTATAGGAATCTACAAAATAATTATTATTAGAAAGAACCTGCTAGCTGAAGATGCAGGCTCACCTTTGGTGATCCAAACCATTCATATGATGGCCCTAGCATGGATGCCCCAAAATTACCCACCGTTGAACAGCTTAGATAACCAAAAAATGAACCAAAACAGTATCATTGTTGGTAAAAAAAAAAAAAAAAAACCTTTTCCCTCCCTTCCTCCCTCTAAGCGGCTTCACATTGTATAAACCCAAGCACATTTATAGTATTTTTAGGACCAGTACATGCACGCTGTACAAGTGGAGGCATGTTTAGATGATGCCATGCCCCTTGATATCATGGGGTTCCTATGGGAATAAACCATACCCCAAAAATCTGATTAATGGGGCAATTGTAATGTATTGACCAAGAAAACTCAAGAAGCAAGGATTCTATCCACATCCTGCGGTTGAGGATCCTAAAATTCCTCTTCCATAACATTATACATGGACCTTGCAGCAAGACAGTACATCACATTATATAGTGTACTCAATCCAAGCACACTATAGTATTGTGGCACCAGCACATGCACACTCATCACGTTATAGAATAAGTCAGTATATCGCATCATATGTTCTACTCAAACCAAGCACACATAGTTAGGACCAGTACATGCACGGTGTACAAATGAAGGCATGTTTAGGTGATCCATACCACTTGATTGGGTTCCCATAGGAATAAACCATACCCCAAATATCTGATTGACAGTGCAATTGTGACTTATCAACCAAGAAAACAAAAGGAGCAAGGATTCTATGCACTTCCTTCTGTTGGGGATCCAAAAGTTCTTCCGCATTACAACAGATGAACATTGGCCAAAGAAACTCAAACCACAGTACATGAACTTGCAGCATGACAGCCATAGGAGTTTTCAACTTGCTATGAGGAAACTAGATGTCAACGCTCAATAAATAAATATATACATACATACACATGTACGTATCCCTTCTACTGTGGGAATATTACCTTCACATTGGAACCTATTCTGCAATGCCGGCCAATGACAGATCGTTTCACACTACATTTGTCACCCAGCTGTGAACCTTCTCCAAGCATGCAGTGTGGCCCCACCTAAATCATCAAAAGACTTGATGAATATATTAAGGATATGAAGCTTAGTGACACTAAAAGTGATAAGAGTAGGTTTTTTTAATTACAGTGATCAAAAACTCAAATCATCAACTCAGACCTAGGCCAAATTCACTTGTGTTGGCCAGAATCTGGGATTAACATTCCTTGAATTAACCAGGTTCCAAGTTCAAGCCTTTGATTTAAAAGAAGTGCCCAATTCAGCCTTAGTTTCTATATGACGGATTGTTTCATCATTTTATCCAAGTACTACATAGCTTTTAAAATATTGGCTTCTGACTTGACCCTGAGTGTAGATATATGTTATCATAACAACCAAAGCCTTGGGTTGCCGTTAAACTACATAAAACTCAGATCAATTTATAGAAAGAAACAAATGAAATCAGTTGGAGAATGAAAGCAGATACTGGACTCTATAGATGAGAAAATGAAAGTTAGAAAAAAGGAAGATGATCAAAAATTCAAAATTCAAGTATAATGCAAAACAACACAAACCTATGATGTTTGCTAAGGATATGGAATTCACAATAAAACAATGTGATAAAGCCAACTGTTAAAAATAAGAAACGCCTGACAACGCAAAATGCTGATTACATTCATAGAGAGATGCAGCAGTTGAACCCTAGAACACTACACGACGTCCCTAACCAGCTGAGCTACAATCAGTTAAAAGCAATTATTTTTGGGGCATTTATCCTCACAATTTGGTTTTCTTCTAGGAAATTTCATAGGTACAGTGCTTAATCCTACATAAGCAATTAATCACTTCCTGCAGAACCAAGGAGAGAAAATGACCCTGGATCTCTTTACAGTAGATAATAGGAAAAATAACTTGCAAACAAACTTGCATCTGACAAAGACGTGATGCTAAACGTGGGAGCCTGAAAAAAAAAATGGAAAACCATGACAAATGTACAAAACTTGGATGTGTACATGTTGAACTGGGTGTTAGACAAAGATATGGTGTGTAAAACACAGGTATATCAAGAAGCTAACAGACCCAGTGATAGATGGACTCTTTACAGATTTACAATGGATGCCCAGACTTTGGAGTCATCTTGGCAAACCAAGGAGTCTTCACGCAAGGAGATAGAGAAACACTTGCTCAGATTCACAATAATGAGAAGGAAAGAGATAATTTTCATTATATTATTAAATGAGAGATTACAAGGGCATTTGTAGAAGATGGGAAGACAGTCCTGCCTATTACAGATCTTAGATAGGATTTCCTTTTTCTCCATGAAATGATTACATGTCAATCTATTTACACTGAATAATTATTCATCATCAAAGCCTAATCTTATCCATCCAACAGTCTACAATGTAAGTTATACTTCCTATATTCCAGGCTGCTTAGTTCATGAAAACGTGTGACATGGATCAATATATCTATGGGAATATTTAATAATTTGAGAAATAACCGCTCAAAAAACATTCTGAGAAACTAGATTGTTGTTAAAAAGGAATATAGGGATAATTCATACAGCGGTATCATTTCATGTCAACTTGTCAAGGGAAACAGAAAAGGGAAGATAACATGAAAGACAGAAGGCGGAAGCAAATCTAGACCCATATAAACCTAAATAGACACAGCTTCAACCAAAATAAAATAAAATAAATAAATATACACCACTAAGTAGCCAGGGGTGGGGGGGTGATAAATTACAATTTTATACAGCATGTATGTTAAAATGTATCTAATAAAGCTCATGACGCTAGAACATACGTCATCTTCATGGAGCACGCTTGTCAGAAAGAACAATAGAGAAGAAACAAAATGTAAGAGTAAGGCTTACAGTAGTTTTCAATCCAAGTTCTGCTGATGGATGAATGAAATTGTTTTGAGCTGAGAAAGAATATCCGGACAGGCGACTTGCTTCCCCTGTTACCTACATGTGAGATTCGGTGTCAGTTTGCCACTTTGACCAATTAAATTGACAAAGGCTTAGTAAATGAAGTGGCATACCAACAACCAATAGATGCAAACAGCCGCACACACAAATATATTAAAGAAGTATGGTGATTGCAGATACTCACATCTCGATTGATGTCACTGAATGCTTGGATGGAATTTAAGCGTGCACAGTACTTGCTTGGGCTGGCAATATAAGCACAACATTTATGTGTTCTTATTTGAGCAGATCTTGAACCATTAGGACCCAAAGCAAAGAGCTCATGAAAGCTAGCGGTGGAATGAGTTAAGTGCTGAGAGATCCATGCTTGATTGTTTTGTGAGGCAACTTTCCCCTCTAAACCTTCTTCCAGTTGAGATACACCATTGGTTGCTAGTTCAGACCTCTTAAGTAAAAATAGAAAAGAACAATAATAAGATAATATCTTCTTCTTCTTTTTTTTTTAAGAAATAAGCTAATATCTTTTACAGCAGTAGATAATAATGGTGATGAAAACTGATTGAGGGCCTGCAGGAGGAAGCAATAAGAGAAGATTTATAAACTGATTAAAAGAATGTGAATAGTGGAAACCTAAGGAACCAACTGATGCAAACTGGACTGCAAAATTAGTAGCCCCAACCATGCATGCAGATTCCCCACAATTCTTTCAGTGGGGGGATCCTAACCCTTTGATCAGTGGCCTACTAAAAGACAAAGAAAAAAAAGTACAGAAATTGAAAAAAGGGAAAGAATGGACAGTATGCTTCCAATTTGGAAGGGCTTCTAGAGCATCCACAACGCACCATGGAATCCACTACACAGACTGGATGCATACCCAGTAATTCTTCAAGAATCAAGGAGAAACTTTACTAATTAATTGAGCTCAACTAACCATCTGGGATCTCACAAGATATGGTATTACATCCTGCTTTAGGCTACAAAATGAAGTCTGCTGATCCAAGACCTCTTGTAGAACAGACCTGATAGATGATAATAACAAACACACTTAACATTCAATTTGTCCGTTTTAGAAGCAAAGGAAAAAAAAAAAATGAAAGCAAATTCTCAAACCTCTTAAATGCATATAAATGAGCATCCATGAGATCAGATCGAATTTCCATCTAGATGAACAACATGAGAAAGGAAAAAGGTCAGTCTAAGCTAACATGTCAAACCAATTAACTAAAAATGAGTTTTATGGTATACAAACAATACAAGCATACAAAACATGTTAAAAATGGTGAATTTAACCAAATAATATTTACTGATTGAAAACACATTAATATGTTTAATATATATTATCAAGCAACAAGTTTGAAAGCTTTTTTCAATTCTTTTTTGGTCTTAGAATTTGGAAGCATATTACATGTTAATAAATAATTATTTTTTGGAAAAGGCCCAACTTGAGATCAAATGTCCACGATGAAGTCTTTTCCTTTTTTCTTTTTTTCTTTTTTGGCTAAATCATTTGGTGCTAATTGGTCAAACAAGAAAGCAATTGCATGATAAGGTAGACCTTTGATAAAGGTCTTCGGTACGAGAATTAATAAAACAAAGACAATATCTGAAATACAAGTGTTGGATAATTTGCTTGGTATGATCATGAATACCACAATAGATTCAGATGGAACAGATATGTAAATATGGCAGCAAAGACAATATCTTAAATACAAAAGTTGGAAGATTTGCTTGGCATGATCCATAATACCACAATAGTTTTCGATGGAAGGGATATGTAAAAATGGCAGCCAGATTAGAGAGAGCACCCCTCGTCTACCATCAGTCTGCTAGTCATTTGGTCACACTTCTGTCTTTCCTATTTGGAGTCCCATGGGTGATGCCCTTCTTGGTGAAATGTCTATCTGAAAGGTGGTTATGAACTTCTAGTAAGAGGCATTTGTTGTAAAATGGTCTGGTCATAGCTGCGCTATGGCAATCTGGCTTGAACCAATAAGAGAATCTTTCAGGGCACATCTGCATTGCCTCATGATGTTGCTCAAAAAGGAGCAACGAATGATGATCAGGCATCTCTGGGGTTTCTTTATCCGAAGAGTTTGACACATACTCTACAGATGATTTTTGGAGTAGTGTTTAGGGTCCTAAGTCCATGTTTTCTTAAGCTTGTATCCTCTGTATTAGTTCGAACTTGGGCCTTCAGTAGGCATTGTATTTTTCTGTGAAATATTAAGCATTGTATTTTTCTTACTCCAATGAATTAACATGTCAACCATCTCAAAAATAAAAAGGCATAGTGATTGTGAGCAACTAAAATCCTCAGCTTGTAAAAGTCCTAAATAATACCTAAGAGTTTCCTATTCGATTATTTTATTCACTTAGATTAAGATTCCTACTTTACCAAGATAGTTATCTTGACGGTTGTTATTACACAGTTGTAGATCAGGGGTTACAATTGAAAATATGGTTTCTATGTTTCAAGTAAAACATATAAAGTCATTGTAGGGCTATCACCCAACTCAGTTCTTTCAGAGGATTTAAGTCTCTTTCATTATTTCAGGTAGCGAGCTTCTACATGAAGCTTCCTATTACATTCTATGTAAAAGTCTGGTGTAGGATGATCTTCATATTAGTTTGAAACCAAGCTCGGGCGCGGGACCATGCTTTCCTTATGTTAAATCTTGAGTCCATAAGATCAACCTGAACTTTTGATCCATGACCCTAAAATTTAATTGTTTAGAGGCATCATTTTATTATGATTTCAATCCAACGGTGAGGAAAAGTTGGATGTGTCAAACTTGGACTTGTGACTATTGTGCGCGCGCGCGTGTGTGTGGGTTTTTTTTTTTTTGGGGGGGGTGGGGTGGGGAGGGGGGGGCACTGACATGACTCAACATGGGCCCCATGAAGACGACAAAAAAAAAAAGGGGGGGCGGAAAAGGGGGCGTTTTTTAGAATTTCTAATACAAATATATATAGTGAGAGAAAGAGAGAGAGAGAGAGATTCTCAAAAACTCCACTATCTCAAAAGGGGAGTTTCTACCCTATCTAATAGCCAATAATTTGTTAGTATTTTAAGAGAATCTATATGAGATCCACCTTTGAAGGAGAATAGGATGCGTATCATTGATGACATGTGTTGAATTTTCATTGGGTAAAACAAGGGGCTTTTTTTTTTTTTTGAAAAACGCCCAGGGAGTTTTGCAGTGTACCTCACACGCGCGCGCGTGTGTGCATGTGTGTGTTGCCAAGCCCAGCCCAATAGCCTTTGGCCCTGAGCCCGAGGGACAATCGATTTTGAATAACCGAGAACTAATCCCTAGGGGCACATATGAACCCTCCTATCCACATGCACCCGATAAAACTATGGGACGTGGCCAACAAAGGTAAGTGTCGAACACAAGACCTCTCTGCTTCTTAAGGCACATAGTCCTTGGCCAACTGAGTGCAAGTATCTATTTTCTTCTATTCTTAATAAGATTTGCTTATTTCTCAATATATATGTATATCAGTTACATGTAAATCAAGCTCCAAAAATGAACTGTTTCACATTTGTTGGATTTTCAGTGTCTTCTTTAAGTCACAAAAGCAGTAAAACCAATGGTAATCAGATTAAAGTGAGGTACTGGCCCTTAGGTCATGGGATCCAAGGCAGTAAATCTGGATAATTTATCGACATAAGCTCTTGATTGGATACACAATCTAACACCTTATCTTGAGGGTCGTCAAATAAAATGTAGTAAGGTCGCTGGGTATTGCTTCATTTCTGCTATGAAAGTCTAGTCATCTACTTAACTGCATTCTAATTGCTTCCAAATTGGGTTTTGGTGATTTTTCAATTGAGGATAGATTGATCTTAGTTAATCTGGTCTGATCCGATTGCATGATATTGGCTCGATTCTGAATTTATTTATACCATAAGGACAGGTCTATAACAAGCAAAAAATAAACAGGCCGTAGATTCCCCCACAAAAGCCCAGATTTTCTTGGTATTTCTCAAAATAAACAGGCAAAAAATATCAGCAGAATTGATAGTCACTGTTCATTTGGTCAATTAAAGTTCTATCAATTGAAGCCATTCACAAAAAGAGAAAGGTCAAATCCTAACCTACCTAATTGACATTAGAAACCTAAAATACCTGTTAAACCAGGCCTTCTAAGTTCTAACACAGGTTAACAAAACAAACTAAAAATAAGACACTTTTAGCCTAGAGGAAACAGAAGATTCCATGCAAACAATGTGCTTTGTGGAGATTTCGTGACTCCAAGCTCTTCTTCTGATGACTGGTGCCATGCATGCATACGCATCAAATAAGTCTTCCATGAGATAATGATGATGATGTAGAAATGCTATTGTATATTGTTGATCTGTGCTTAAGTTGTTACACAAGGTTTCTATAACTTTCTCATGTTTTCTTTATTTATTCTCAGTTTTATCTACTTTTCCTTATTTTCTAGATCACAAAATAAAGAGAAGAGGAAGAAGGTTGGGAAGTTATGTCAAAGGGCTTACATCTCAAGCCTCAATCTTACAACCCTCTCCCCCACGTCAGCTCGCATACCGAACTCCCTCCTCTCAAGCCCCTAAGAGAACTAGATGTCTCACCAGTCACCTCGCACACCTTATGCCCTCTTTTAGAATACTGAAAACAGTAACGACCATTTCTGATGACAATGGCTACACAATTAAGCATAAACTCTGTTTAAGAAAATAGTATTTACATATAGGACTTGGTACAGTAATTCTAAATCTCAACATAACTAGATAAATAAATAAACGTTCCTTTGTAGACAATCAACTTTGTCATCAACCAATACACAGAATTTGTTCCCAAACTAGAGTGACTTTGGATCTATTAAAATTGTCAATGGTTTAAAAAGAGGTGCTTCAAGTTTATCCATCTCTGGAATCTGTTTGAGGCCCACAGAAATTAGAAACTGAATTGGGCAGTATGTTGTTTTTTCCTTGCTTCCAACCTTAAAGAAATCAACTGGGCCAGCAATGTCCATGGAGAAAGAGTCAGAAAAATCACAGGAAAAAAACCCACTTTATGTGATTATTATATCCAAAACGCACAGTAGAAAAGATAGCCACCTATGTCAAAAATATTCAAATTGCCAGAAATATGGGAGTAGGTCCAAACACTACATAAAGTTGCTCCATGGGAACTGAAGCCCAAACACCATTCATGTTTCTTACCTTGCCTACTGCTCGAATTATGCTCTTTTGAACACGGATATCTTTCTCAACCTCAGCCCCTGTTAAAGATTTATTCAGTCTCCATAATAAGCATACCTAACATGTTAGATGCAAGATATCTTCTCAAAGCAAACCTGTTGCTACAAGTAGTAAGAACTGTCTTTTAGGGTCCAGCCCTATAATATTGTGCCCCACTGGTTTTTTTGCCTTGTCTTTTCCCCCAGAAGATCCAGTTTCTGAAGGACCACTCACTGGAGCAGCACAAAGCAATGCAGTTACCACAGCACCGTGTCTCCTATGTGTAGCCGCCACAGCCCCAGGAGGCACATCACTAACAAGATCACCACTTACAACCTACAAAAGGATACAAAGATAGGCAATGAAAAAATTAAATGGGAGTTTGAATCCAGCACTTCTAAAGAAAAAAATTATTTACCAATATGTCACTTGCAGAAAGGTGGTGGGACACAGCCCGAAGCGCTCCAGCAGTTCCAACATCCTCGGGGACTGCAGCTACCTAAAAATAGTAAAGATTGTTTATTTCTTAATGGCCAATGAGAAAACCAAGAGAAAACATCATTAGATAAATAGAGAAACTGTTTTTCAGAATGCTGAAGTGAATCAAAGTAACTCTAGGAATGACGAATCCAAGGATTTGTCGCCAGCAACAATGGTTGTGATGCTGTAGATGTGTGTCAAACACTGTCTGCTGGGGGAGAAAAACAGATCATTCGATGAACGATTGGTTCTGTAGTGTCCCGCATATCTTTTAAAAGGAAAATCTGCATGGTATTTGATTTCTAATTTCCATTTGTTGCTTTATGTTGTTCGTGCATAGATTCATCACCTAGGAAGTCTTTCTCTTTTATGTATATATTCAGTCTCCTTTGAAGGTTTCTTCTTATGCCAGTTCATTGTGATTTTTTGCGGGGCTATCTCCATAGAACCTTTGTATTCCAGTTAACTCTTGGAAATATATTTCCCTTTAGCAGAAAAAATGGTCGTTAAATTATATATTTTTAGGATACACGTGCTGAGCACCGGTTTTTGTGCTAGTCTTTAATTAACCCACTATACCGGTAATTTTCACGATATTTGAATTCTGATCCTTTAATCAATCTCAACTAAAATGGACAGATTTGACTGGTTACAACAATGAATGATCAATTATCAAACCAAATCATTAAAACCATTTGATGAATGGTGATCAAAAGTGGAGATCTAAACTTATTATGACAATCACCACTTGGTTTTAAGACAATCAATGGTGTGCCACTCTGTCCATGATGATTACAGTAACATTGGATCACTATAAGCTATTTAGACCATCATTAATCACGTGGGCTCGTCTTTGATTGGTCATGATGCTCAAGCTTCGCGTTTTGATCAGATGATAGCATTTTCAGCTAAGTAGCAGAAAAATCGATGGTTGAGATCAATTACAACAAAAATGGAACCTAGTGATGGAAACAGATCGAATTAAACAGTGACCCACCCCAACCTGCTCTTATTAGGGGCGGGCCATTTAGACTAATTGCAACAACAATGGATCCTAGTGATGGAAATTGGTCAGGTTGAATGGTGACCCACCTCAACCTGCTCTTGGGTGCGGGTTTTGGTAGATTACAACAATGGATCCTACTAAATCAAAGCATATTCTTCAATTTT
Organism: Persea americana; assembly: GCA_029852735.1. Taxonomy (NCBI): domain Eukaryota; kingdom Viridiplantae; phylum Streptophyta; class Magnoliopsida; order Laurales; family Lauraceae; genus Persea; species Persea americana. Next base: position 94,293,400 of record CM056810.1, read on the forward strand.
GTAGATCCAGGAGGCAGAAACTGAAACAAAATGCCTCAGAAACTTCCGACAATCACAATTCAACTTGAAAAAACAAAACTTTCGCAACCGAAATAACAAGTAGAGATAGGAACCTCGACGTTAAGGCGATGAACATAGGCACTTGAAATCCATCCACCAACACGAAGAGCAGCTTGTGCGCCTTCAACCACCTGCATGAACCATCAGACATCAAAACCCTAGAAGAAAAAAAAACAAAAAACAGGAATCTTGATCAAACCAGGAGATTTCAGCAAGAACTAGTTCTACAGATTGGGGAAAGAAAAACAGGAAGAAGGAGATTGAAAAGGGAGAATACATACGACGATGAGATCTTTGAGATTGTTGGATTCCAAGAGCTCGAGAACGTATGAAAGGACGGGTCTGTTTGCTACTGGAAGCAGTGCCTTTGGAACGTCCTGCATTTTTCATCATCATCTTGTTAGAAATGATCAGAGTGATTTGAAAAGGATTAGGAGAAGTTAGGTTTTGGAGAAATTGAGAGATTTTGAGACCTTGGAAACGAGAGGGACGAGGTTTTTAGAAGTACCGCCAGCGAGAACGACGACCTGGAAATCCATGTCGCGGACTTACTTGGGAGGAAAATCAAGAGCAGGGGGCCATTATTGGAGTGGGATGCAGAATTAAATAGCCGGGAAGGGGGTTTGCAATGGGCTGGATCATTGGGTCTGGGTCTGGGCTGGGTTGAAGTGTTTAAAGAAGATGAACTCAAGCATGGTTCAAAATATCGGCCGCATTATTGGTCGAGAGGCCGTTATATTATTTTGAAAATAGCGGTGCTACTATAAAAAAAACTAGTAAAGCCAAGTGGTTTTAATTTTAAATGTTATTCCTTCTATTTTTTCTTCTCAATAATTTTTACTGAAGTTGTCTCTATCTTTATATGGTTTTAAATCACTAAAAAGAAGAAAAAGCACAAGATTGGTCTTCATGCAATATTTTTATTTTTTTACCACTTAAAGAATTCATACCTCTGCATTGCTACTATCGGTACAAACGCTATGTCTCGCCCGCTACGTAGCTTTTAGCCACTGGCTACTACGCCAGCCGTAACCACTATTTTGATCCTCCAATTAGAGTGATTTTAATTTATTGGAATGGAAGAGTTGGACGGAGCCCACTTGGGAGATAAAGGGTAGGTAGAGTAAGGTTAATTGATAGGACCAATGCAACTGGTCATGTGAAGTTGGCTCGGGGTTCGAATTAGATTTTGATGAGTTAAATAGGCAAGGATTAGGAGTTTAGGGTCGACTCGACCCAACCCCAACCTGCTGATTAGTCAACTCAGAAATGGCAGGTGAAACCCAGCTCGAATTTAAAAAAGGTCCAGGGGTGTGAGCTAAAAATGAATGGTTTTGAAGGTTTATGTATTGGAAAAAGGGTGATCTTCTCCTTCCAAGGCCCACATGGGATGTCCAGCAGCAAAATTGGTGCCCACCTTTAGCGAGATTCCTAACAGGAATTTATGAGTGATGCTAAAAATTTTGGACAATTATGTGATAGTTGTCCTTTGGCATTTTCAGATTCTATATTTTTTTATTTGAATTTTAAATTCTCAAATCTCAACGCCTTTGGGCATTTTTGGATTCTCCAATTTAGAAAATGATTTAAGAATTCCACTGTAAGCGACAGCTTACGAAGAATTACAAGTTCTCTAAATACGAGTTTTTCTTTTTTTTTTAAGAAACAGGTCCTAAGAGGCAAGATAAGTTTTTCTACAAAATATTCATCCACTGTGGCCTTGAATGAATAAAAAATAAAAACAGTCCTTTGTTTTTCCCAAATAGATTTTCAAATAGACCATTGCCATTGACTTGCTCTGGCAAACACTAACAATGGTATTTTGTAGAGATGAGTTAAATGGCCCCTCCTTTCAAATTTTCAAACCAATGTTGAAAATACTTGGGGTTTCGTTTTTAACTAAGTAAACCTCGAGTATGCCCAATCTAATCATCCATTCTCCATAAAATGGAGCTCATTGACCTAACCCAATCTATCGTAGTTCATTTCCCAACTTAAATCAATCACATTCAACATCATGTCCATGAAAAGGTTGGAAAAAAAAAAATCCTTCAAAACATAGATCTAACCCCTCTAGACTACATTCTACTCCCTCTCCTCTCTGAAAATAAAGTTTGAGAGAGAGAGAGAGATATGTTTTTAAAGGACACCGTACAATAATTATTCCTAAAGTAATTAGTTGTCAGCCCATCTATCATTTTTTTACTAATATTTGGGTTTAAATCCGTTTTTTCTCGAAAAAAAGAGAAAAATTTAGAAAATAAAAGTTACGTTATTAATTGCTTTTAGAGTGTTATATGTTAATAAGGGACTTTTTGTTATATATATATTTTTATATATATTATCATCATCATCAAAATCTTGTCCCAACTACCAATCTTCCTTATGCTCACTGGTTGCATGATCTGTGCAAGAGGTCCAAGATTCAAGGATTGATACCACCCTCTTCATCTTAAAGCCTTGTCCCAATTATATATGTCGGGGTCGGCTACACCATGAGTTTTGTTTCTCTGTTCCGAACTATCTTCAGCTAAATCCTAAAATAAGTTGCACTTATTTAGATCTATTTTTTAGTCTCTATCAGTGTCCTCTTTAGCCTACCTCTTTACATTTATCGCCCATCAACCTTCATAATCAAACTTCTCTTTACCGGTGCCCTTATCAGCCTGCATTGGACATGTCCAAACAATTCAAATGGATTTCTCTAATTTTATCTACTATTAATGATACCTTTAAATGCTCTCGAAAGTACTTATTTTTAATTTTATCCTTTCTAAATTTACCATACATTCACCTCAATATTATCATCGTTGTTACATCAATTTTGTACATATATTGCTTCTAGATTTTCTTATATGTACACAAAATAGAAAAATACAATATAAAGGTGGTGGGAATACAGTTCAGGTGCCTTTTTTTTTCTTAGACTAAATCCATAGAACGGAAAAAGTATGCGCCACGTATCATGCAATATGAACAATTCCATTGAGAAAGCCCCACCTCTGGACTTCATCATCACAAAATATGAAGATGGAAAAGAAGTTTAAACATGGGTTAGAATTATTGATGAGTGGATGTGTTAGGGTGTGCTAAACCACATACAAAATGAGTGTTTTGGAAGAAAGATATGCAACACAAGACAATATTAACCCATTGGGAGTCTACACAAGCGGTGGGGTGGGAGTTTTCTTTTGGAAAGAGTGGTGTGGGATTTTCAATCTAAAAGTTATACCTGCTAAATAAAAGGTGTAAATAAAAGAAATCTATGAGAAAATTCCTTGCAGGTGAAGGTGCTCCTATAAGAGGCACTCTCACCAACTTTATGAGAGATGGGTGGGGGCCCTCACTTTTATATCCACTCTCACCAACTTAAATGCAAGGACATCCAACTTAAATGTGAGGGCCCCTATGTATTATACATACATACATATGTATGTATGTATGTATATAACGACAGCAACTTGAAAAGCGACACTGGGCATCTTCCCCCAAATTATATATATATATATATATATATTAAAGCAATGGCCTCTTCACGAGGGAGCGACACGTGGCGTCGTTTGGCAGTGACATGTGGCACACTTATATCATCATATCATTCAAAAAAATTTAATTTTTTTTTCGTTATCCCTAAAATCTCTCCCTTTATTACACTTAAAGAAGTACGTAGCTAATAACAAGTCAACATCACCACTATCCAATTACTAGAACCTGCGATTTGGGCATGATGGGCCCGATGTAGCTTTTCCTCCTCTCTTAGTAGAGGAAAACCTACGATTGAAGGCATTATGGGCCCGAAGTAGCTATTTCGGGCCTTATGCTACTTTTCCTCCTCTCTGAGTGGAGGAAAACCTATGATTGAGGCATTATGAGCCTCATGCAACTTTCCCTCCTCTATTAGTGGAAGAAAACCTACGATCTAGGCATTATGAGCATGGTGCAGCTTTTCCTCCACTCTTTCCTCCACTTAGAGTGGAGGAAAACTTGCGATGTAAGGCACTATTGGCCTAATGCAGCTTTTCCTCCTCTCTTAATGGAGGAAAACCTGCGATTTAAGGGATTTGGGGCTCAACATAACTTTTCCAGACCTGATGGAGCTTTTCCTCTTCTTTAGCGAAGGAAAACATGCGATTTATGGCATTAAGGTCATGATGTAGCTTTTCCGCAGCTTTTCCTCCTCTCTTAGTGGAGGAAAACCTGCGATTTAGGAATTATGGGCCTAATGAAGCTCTTCCTCCCCTCTTAGTAGAGGAAAATCTGCAATTTAAGACATTATGGGTTTGATGTGGCTTTTACATGCCTGATACAACTTTTCCTCCTCTCTTAGAAGAGGAAAGCCTACGATATGAGGTTTTATGAGCAAGATGTAGCTTTTCTTCATCTCTTAGTAGAGGAAAACCAGCGATTTAGGCATGATGGGCTTGATGCAGCTTTTCCTCCTCTCCTAGTAAAGGAAAACCTATGATTTAAAGCATTATGGGCCCGATGTAGCTTTTTCAGCCTTATGGCAGCTTTTTCTTCTTGAGTGGAGGAAAACCTATGATTGAGGCATTATGACCCCCATGCAGCTTTCCCTCCTCTCCTAGTGGAGGAAAACCTGCAATTTAGGCATTATGGGCATGGTGTAGCTTTTCCTACTCTCCTAGTGGAGGAAAACCTGCGATCTATGAATTATGGGCATGGTGTAGCTTTTCCTCCTCTCTTAGTGGAGGAAAACCTGTGATTGAGGCATTATGAGCCTCATGGCACTTTCCCTCCTCTATTTGTGGAAGAAAACCTACGATCTAGGCATTATGGGCATGGTGCAGCTTTTCCTCCACTCTTAGTGGAGGAAAACTTGTGATATAACGTATTATTCGCCTGATGTAGCTCTTACGTGACCTTAATGCAGCCTTTTGTCCTCTCTTAGTGGAGGAAATCATGCAATTTGAGGCCTTATTGGCCTAATGTTGCTTTTATGGACCTAATGCTGCTTTACCTTGTCTCTTTGTGGAAGAAAACTTGTGATTTTGGCATTTTGAGCTTGATGCATCTTTTCCTCCTTTCTTATTGGAGGAAATCTGCAATTTAACTCATTATGGGCAATGTAGCTTTGGAGACATGATGGAGCTTTTCTTCATCTCTTAGTGGTGGAAGTCCTGCGATTCAAAGCATTAATGGCCTTGATGCAACTTTTACGAGGCCTGATGCAACTTTTCCTCAGCTCTTAGTGGAGGAAAACCTACGATTTAGGCATGATGGGCCTAATGCAGCTTTTCCATCTCTCTTAGTAGAGGAAAACATGCGATTTAAGGCATTATGGGCTTGATGTAGCTTTTTCGGGCCTTATGCAGCTTTTCCTCCTCTTTGAGTAGAGGAAGACCTGTGATTGTTGGCATTGTGAGCCTCATTCAACTTTCCCTCCTCTATTAGTGGAAGAAAACCTACGATCTAGGCATTATGAGCATGGTGTAGCTTTTCCTCCACTCTTAGTGGAGGAAAACCTGCAATATAAGGCATTATTCGCCTAATGTAGCTTTTACGGGACCTAATGCAGCTTTTCCTCCTCTCTTAGTAGAGGAAATCGTGTAATTTGAGGCATTATTGGCCTGATGTTGCTTGTACGAGGCCTGATGTAGCTTTTCCTCCTTCTTAGTGGAGGAAAACCTGTGATTTATGGCATTAAGGCCGTGATGTAGCTTTTCCTCCTCTCTTAGTGGAGGAAAACCTGCGATTTAGGAATTATGGGCCTGATGAAGATCTTCCTCCCCTCTTAGTAGAGGAAAACTTGCGATTTAAGGCATTATGGGCCTGATGTGGCTTTTACAGGCCTGGTGCAACTTTTCCTCCTCTCTTAGTGGAGGAAAACCTGCGTTATAAGGCATTTATTTGCCTGATGTAGTTTTTACGGGACCTATTGCAGCTTTTCCTCCTCTTTTAGTGGAGGAAAACCTGCATTATAAGGTATTATTTGCCTGATGTAGTTTTTTACGGGACCTATTGCAGCTTTTTCTCCTCTCTTAGTGGAGGAAACCTGCGATTTAATGGATTTTGGGCTCAATGTAGCTTTTACAGACCTGATGGAGCTTTTCCTCATCTTTAGTGGAGGAAAACCTGCAATATATGGCATTAAGGCCGTGATGTAGCTTTTCCTCATCTCTTAGTGGAGGAAAACCTACGATTTAGGAATCATGGGCCTGATGAAGCTCTTCCTCCCCTCTTAGTAGAGGAAAACATGTGATTTAAGGCAGTATGGACCTAATGTGGCTTTTACAGGCCTGATGCAACTTTTCCTCCTCTCTTAGTGGAGGAAATCCTGCGATTTCAGGCATTATAGGCCTCATGTAGCTTTTTCAGACCTCATGTAGCTTGGAGGAAAACCAGTGATTCAAGCATTATGTGCATAATGCAGCTCTTCCTTCTCTCTTAGTGGAGGAAAACCTACGATTTAAGCCATTATGGCCTAATGTAGCTTTTTCGGACCTAATGTAGCTTTTCCTCCTCTCTTTGTAGAGCAAATCCTGTGATTTAGGGATTATGGGCCTGGTGCATCTTCTCCTCCTCTCTTAGTGGAAGAAAACCTGCAATTTAAGGCTTTATAGGCCTAATGTAGCCTTTTCGGGCTAGATGCAACCTTTTCTCCTCTCTTAGAGGAGGAAAATCTTTGATTTATGGATTATAGACAGGATGCAACTTTTCCTCATCTCTTAAAAGAGGAAAAGCCTGTGATATGAGGTTTTATGAGCTGGATGCAGCTTTTCCTCATCTCTTAGTAAAGGAAAACCTGCGATTTAGGCATGATAGGCCTGATGTAGCCTTTCATCCTCTCCTAGTAGAGGAAAATATGCGATTTAAGGCATTATGGGCCCGATGTAGCTTTTTCGGGCCTCATGGTAGCTTTTCCTCCTCTCTAAGTGAAGGAAAACTTTTGATTAAGCCATAATGAGCCCATGCAGCTTTCCCTCCTCTCCTAGTGGAGGAAAACCTGCGATTCAAGCATGATGGGCATGGTGCAGCTTTTCCTCCTCTCCTAGTGGAGGAAAACCTGCGATCTACGAATTATGGGCTGGTGCAGCTTTTCCTCCTCTCTTAGTGGAGGAAAACCTACGATTGAGGCATTATGAGCCTCATGGCACTTCCCCTCCTCTATTAGTGGAAGAAAACCTACGATCTAGGCATTATGGGCATGGTGCAGCTTTTCCTCCACTCTTAGTGGAGGAAAACCTGCGATATAAGGTATTATTCAGCTGATGTAGCTTTTAAGGGACCTAATGCATCTTTTCCTCCTCTCTTAGTGGAGGAAATCATGCAATTTGAGGCATTATTGGCCTGATGTTGCTTGTACGGACCTGTTGCTGCTTTCCCTCGTCCCTTTGTGGTAGAAAACTTGTGATTTTGGCATTTTGAGCCTGATGCATCTTTTCCTCCTTTTTTATTGGAGGAAAACCTGCAATTTAAGGCATTATGGGCAATGTAGCTTTTGAGACATGATGGAGCTTTTCTTCATCTCTTAGTGGTGGAAGTCCTGCGATTCAAAGCATTAATGGCCTTGAAGCAGCTTTTACGAGGCCTAATGTAGCTTTTCTTCATCACTTAGTGGAGGAAAACCTGTGATTTAGGCATGATGGGCTTGATGAAGCTTTTCCACCTCTCTTAGTAAAGGAAAACATGCGATTTAAGGCATTATGGGCCCGATGTAGCTTTCTCGGGCCTTATGGAGCTTTTCCTCCTTTCTGAGTGGAGGAAAACCTGTGATTGAGGCATTGTAAGCCTCATTCAACTTTCCCCCCTCTATTAGTGGAAGAAGACCTGCAATCTAGGCATTATGGGCACGGTGCAGCTTTTCCTCCTCTTTTAGTGGAGGAAAACCTGCAATTTAGGAATTATGGGCATGGTACAGCTTTTCCTCTTCTCTTAGTCGAGGAAAATCTGTGATTGAGGCATTATGAGCCTTATGTCACTTTCCCTCCTCTATTAATGGAAGAAAACCTACGATCTAGGCATTGTGGGCATGGTCCAGCTTTTCCTTTATTATTAGTGGAGGAAAGTCTGTGATATAAGGCATTATTCGACTGATGTTGCTTGTACGGACATCATTCCAAATGCATCATCATACAATGTTTTGCCTATTTAAAACAAAAGGGGGCATCGATGAAGAGTTGTACGTTCATGATTTAGATTTTAGTTGTTAGATTGAGAATTGGACCATAACTATTAGGGCACGTTTGTGTAGAGGCAACTTTCATGGAAAGATGAAATTGCCACATCAGCAAATTCTATAATTTTTAAATACCTCAGAAAAGGTTTTCTGAGGAAGTTAGGAATTCATGTTTGGTGTAAAAAAAATTTCCCCGATGAATTGGTGCTAATGTTGTTTGGTGCAGCTGCAGATTTCTTTAATGAAAACTATTATTTAGTGAAAACTACTAGATGGGTGGGTCGGTATGTGCATGGGGTGGATGAGTGTGTAAGTGGGGTTGGGAGGGAAGGGAGAAGAAAGAGGGTGGATGGGTGGAGTGGGGATGGGAGTGAGGAAATGGGGGGTCAATTTTTCGTGGAAATGGACTTCCCATACCCCCCCCTCCCATAGGAAGTCTATTTCCATGCCTAGGAAGGAAAAAGCTGACGTAGCGAAAAAATAGTTCCGCGGAAAACTGCGGCACCAAACACATGAAAATGAGTTTTCCGCAGAAAACCATATCCTTTTCCGTGGAAATGGGCTACACAAACGTGCCCTTATGTAAATAAGCACATGAATGGCTTAAAAAAAAATCAAATGTGTCATCAACTCATATAGCAAAAAACTGCATAACTATTGTATGCAATATGAGGCGGTAAAACATAATACGCTCTACACGCATTATCCGAATCCCTGACCAACACAACCAAGAATCGAGTTTAGTTGTTTTCATGGAGAGAGTTGTGCCTCACGCACTTCGCTGTTGGTGGATTGACCTAGTGATAATCTAATTATATAGGGCTTGTTTGTCTATACAAATTTTGAGAGTTTATCTGTGAGAATTTTGGAATTCTGAGAATTCTGTAAGACAGAAGTGACCATTTACAAAGCTAGTTTTGTGAGTTTTCACCGTTCAAGTAGGATTTAAAATTTTTCAAGGGACAACCATCGAATTGTTTTTACGAATTCCCAACAAGGAAAATTCTCGGTAAAACAAAATATATATATATTCCAATATAAAAGCAACAAAATTATACATATAAAAAAAAACATAAACAACAAATAGTAAAATACGAATAAAAAAAATATTTATAGTGGAAGCAAGATGAAAAAAATGAATAAGGAAAAGATAAAGATTTGAATGGATTAGGTGGGCCCATAATGATATAGTGCTTCATAGAGATTCTCTATCATTAGGGCCTACTTATAGATCATAGTCGGCTTCTTCTTTGTTGTTTTTAATCAATCTGTGGTGCCTACTTTGAAAGCCATTCTTTTCCTTTTTTTCTTCCTTGTCCTAAGTTCGAACAATCTGTGGTGCCTACTTTGAAAGCCATTCTTTTCCTTTTTTTTTTCTTTGTCCTACGTTTGAACAATCTATGGGTCCTATTGTGAAAGCCAAATTTATCTCCTTTCCAAACTCAAGTTTACAAGGGCCGCTTTCTTAGGCGGTATGTTGTTACTTTTTCTCCTTATTTTTCTTTCAATATTCAATAAGATTAATATTTAGGGCCTATTCTGGAGCCAATTGATTTCAAAATCCATATTTAATTTTGAGATTGACACTCAATTTCTAAGTACAAATATAATCAAACTAAGGTCCTAAAATATCTACTATTTACTTGATCTTGCCCTAAGATCTCTCAGGCTCCTAAAACTTCTCTCATGAGTTTTCATATTTATCACAATTTTTTTTTTTATCATTTACACTTCTAATTTAACTAAATAATAAATATGGAGAATCAAATAAACAGTAAAATGTGGCAAATAAAGATGTTAGACTAAGTAATAGATAGTCTTTCAAGCATGAACAATTTTTATAAATTAATCCACTCTTCGTACCATCAACAATTCAACTGATTATTCTTTTATATGTTTTCTTCTTCATCATATATTATATTATTCATAATTACTCTCCAATGTTTTCAGTTTCTTTGACCCATTATTTTATGTAATTGAGTCATTCATCCAATATCATGTATTAGATCATTCAATTAGATTGTTTTACTTATTTTTTATTTAAAGCTTTGATTTTTTAAGTTCCATTTTAATTGTGTTTGTATCATGAATTAAATGTTAATATTTATAAATATTATTAATTATAATTTTAATTTTTTTTTCCATGGCCTGCATTGTGCACTAGTTTATTTAAAAGATGTTAGGATAAGTAAAAAGAAAGGATTGGTTTGAAATCAATCAAAAAATTGACTAGACAAAACATATTTTTAAGAGATTATTATAACATTTGTAACAAATTAACCAACAAGGGGATGTAGCTCAAATGGTAGAGCGCCCGCTTTGCATGCGGGAGGTACAGGGTTCGATCCCCTGCATCTCCATAATTTTTATTTGTTTCCAAAATTGGGGTTACTATTGCTCAATGCATTTCCAAATATTTCTTTCTTTTAAAATTTTCAATGTGTAAGAATTTCTTGCCCTAATCAGGGCTAGTGCTCCATATCTGGTTTCATGGAGAAGGCCATTCAGGATCAATGCATCTCCATATTTTTTAACCTTTTCGTGTTCATCTACACAATTCATTAAAAAAAAATTGAATTTTTTACACAAATTTTAAAAAGTTACTTACGAGGAAAAGGAAAAAGATAGTCGCATACATGGGTAGGTAAAACTCACACATACAAGGAGAGGAGATTCACACACGCGAGGATTGAAAGACCCACAGATCAACCCTGTCCATTCACATTTTTTTTCTAATTTAGACCATTGGTGAAGAGTTGAAGTTAAACAGGAACCCCTACGGATTGATACGTAGACAATGTGTGATGCCAAGGTGCCCTAACTTGATCAATCTCTAAAAATTGCCTGCCTAAACTAGTGTTAGGCCCCATCTTTAGTTTCGTAGTAGGGCCACGTATGATAAATGCATCTCCAGATTTTTATTATTTTAAAACTTAAAACTCCCAACGCAATTTCTAAATTTTACTTGCCTTAGGGGGCTATCTTTGTTATAGAGTGGGCCACTTAGGGTCAGTCCATCCTTCAAGTGCATCAGCACTCCTTGAATGCCAATCTCGTTCTAAAAGAAATGTTGCCTTGAATTGAAAAAGAAAAAGAAAAAAGAGTTGGCTCTCCTGGGCCTAATTTCAGTTTTGTAGATTCTCTTTAACTCCATTTCACCTTTACCAAAAAACATAAAAAAAACTCCATTTTACTACGCAATTATTCAACCTCCATGCCCTGTTCAATGACTATGAGCAGCACTTCAGTGTGCATACTGCCGGATTCAATGGGCACCACAAGGAGGGTTGAACTGCAAATGGAGTTCAATCTTTTTGGACTTCATTATTTCTATTTCATTACCCGATAGCAAACCACTCTTTTTAATTAGTTCTGGTTATTTTCATTGCTCTTCAAGGTCTTTGAGCATCGCGGCCACAAAATGAAATACTGCTAAAAACTTTTATTAACAAGAAGTTTTTTTTTCTTTGAAATTTCAATCGGGGCTATGGCCCACCGCCACCGCCAGGCCCCCCTAGTTCCACCCTTGCATATGGCCCGACCTGACTAAAGTGAAATTCAGGTTGGGCTTATTAGTATTTTGAGTTTTTAAACCCTGTATAAAGTTAAAGGTGGATTTTGATGCACAGTTACCCGAATTAGAAAAGGCTATCCAATTTATTATTAAAGGCTATCCAATTTATTATTAAAAGTTTGTGCACAATATGTTTATATCGTATGTACACTATATTATACGTGAAGCAGATGCATTTCATAAATTGTATACCCTTTGAAAACCAAACTGAGCCAAGAAAAAAAATTGGTTACCCAACCCGAGTCAACCCGGCTCAGCCCTTATTGCACTCGGTTGGGAAATTTACAAATTAGGTTGGATTCGGGTTGGAGATGTTTTGGTTACATTCGAGTCAGGTTTGAGTTTAGTTTTTCCCACACTCAATTTGGGTTGGGCTTGAGTTGAGGCAATATCAAATTCAACCCGTCTGAATTGCACTCCACTGTAAAAGTATATTCATGAGTCAAGAGTCAAGACCGACCCCATTTGCACAGTGTATGCTCCCCCTGTGGTGAATACTTTACTTATTGCTAAGACCTGAAAAGTACACAGCCTATATCACTCCAATACAGGCTAGGTTTAGCTCCAAGATTCAGGCAAGCTTTTAATAACCATTGTTATAAATGTCCCATTTTTTCCATTTTGTCCCTATATATATTTTTCCATAACACTTTCAATTCTACTGATATCTACAGAATAATGCCGATATTTGTGCCATGTAGAAGTAGAACAAGAGATAGTTCAATGGTAGTCTCTGTTCCAAGAAAGTCTCATAAATACAGTGATTAAAAGGTGTGGCCCAGCAAAGACGTAGCAATATTGATGGATAGGAGGTGGGCAGATCCATGACATGATTGCATCCGTGAAACACAGCAAATGATCCTTGCTTGCTCTGAAAGATAATGATGACCATTCATTGCATTCAATAACCACTTTCATCATCATTCACCCATCAGCCACTGCATTAATACTATATGTTTATGGCCATTGATGAACATATAATACCATACATACAGTAAGCAATAAACATATTGTAGCCTGTTGACTGTCGTGTCTAGTACATGTGTCTACCATGCCCTAGGAGATTAATTGTGTACATCAGTGCATGCCTCTGTAAATTTCCCTTTTACAAGAGCAATCTTTATGTAACCTCCTTTATATAATAGATCATTCAGTTCAGTTAGCTTTTTTGTATAACATACGATCAATATTAATCATCGTAATGTTTGAATCAGTTCAATGGTTGATTGCCTGTTAAAAGTGGACTATGCCGCCCGCCCCCTTCCCCTTTTTTAACTAACTAGGGACAAATGCACCAAAACACAATACATGGTGGAGGAGTTTTGAAGTTGTGATAGCATTTAAAAGTCACTAAGCCATCTATACAATGAAACAAATTTACATTCTAACTGCATTTGTTGAAAAAAATAGTGTTTACTCTACGTTACTTGGAAGGCAATTGTATTAATTAAGTTGCTTGTAGTCTGTACTCTGTAGACCATACCCGATACTTTTTAGCTCTTATGGGGCGCTTTATGATATGAGACGTATTGTGCGGGACTTCTTGTGGGGTCCAATTGGGTAGGCCGAAAACCCCAATCGTGGATAATGGGCCTATAAAAAATGGGCCTAGTTGACAATCCAACCTTTGATTTGTGGGCTTAAAATTCCATTGGGCAATGTTATGTATTTTCTTTTTCAATGGATGCAGTTTGAACCAGGGACAAATTGGGGTTAGTTGTACTTAAATTTCATAAAATTCACGGCAGAATAGGTTGCAACAAAAGATTAGACGAAGGAGCTGATCAAGGTGAAGTTGTCTACTGACTTTCTTAAGATTTGCTTTACAAGAAAAACTGCAAGGTATTCATTCATCTATCACCTCCCGTGAATTCACTTACCAGAGGAGAGAGAACTTAACGGAATTTAATGAAACTTAATGTTTATTTATTTTTATTTAACTATTTCTATAAATATATCTCGTAAAATCTTTTGAAATTCGATTTCATGCGAACAAACAGGCTGACACTCCTGACAGTGAGTTACATAAAAGACATGAACTGTCATATGCAGGCAAACTAAATTTCCATAGTTAGTTTACCAAGATGCATGCAGTCAGAACCCCAGTTTTATCTGCTTGGATTCATCTTGGATATGGGGCCTTTATTTGGAAAAGTTTCTACTTTACAAGGTAGAAATCGACTAATGCAAGGCAGTTTTACCAGTTGAAAAAATTATTATCCCCCTTTTCTAACATTAAAAACTTCACCCACCGTTCATCTAATCCCATTCGCACACTACATCCACACCCTCCCCTGTTCTTTTTCCCTCTTACGTCACCCTTACCTGTCTAACTTTACTGGTAAGAGAACAGCATGTGAGAATCCGAACTGAACACTAAAATTGTGATGGAAACAAGCATTAAAATCCAAGACATAGCATTTGGACAGTCAGCCAGTCATTCAATACATTGCCTGATATTGATCATCTCCAAATGCATCTACACCTTCCATTTTCATACAGCTTGTTCACACATCTCCCTCAGATCATATCTTATCCATACAAAATAATCAATCCAACGTGGGGCCCAAAAAGAAGATCATGAACCACCAGCTTTGGTAACAACAAAAAAAAAAAAAAAATAATAATAATAATATAACAATAACAAATGATGAAATTTACCGTTTTGCCCCAAAACTGCGATATTAGTGTTCTTTGAAAGATTAAAGAGGTGGAAAGAAGAAGAAGAGAAGATGGAGAGAATTTTCACCTGGCATGAGCTGCCAGAGGAATCAGCTCCGACAGAGGCGTCGTCAAAGGCGTCGGCGAGGGGGAGGTCCGGCAGAGGGGACAGGTGGCGCTGACCCGGAGCCATTCGTCAATGCAGGCGACGTGGAAGCAGTGCCGGCAGTCGGGGATGAGGCGGAGAGCGTCGGAGGGGCGGTAGTCGGAGAGGCAGATGGGGCAGGTGGCTTCGGAGAGGCCTCCGGCGCCGGAGAAGAGGAACTTGGGGTAGGAGTCGATGGTGGGGCGGTCGAGGCCGCCGGTGATGACGACGACTGAGACGTCGGGACCTGGTAGGGCGGCAGAGGAGGAGAGGCCGGCGGCTTGAGGCTGGTCTCGGCGGGGCCCGCCTTTGACGCGGACGCAGACGTAGGAGGCGAGCATGATGGTGGAGACAAGGACGAGAATGCCCACGGCTATGGCGATGCCGTAGCCCAGACTGACGCTTCCCGCGGCCTCTGGGAGAGGGGCTGGAATGGAATTTGACGACATGAAGGCATCAGATGCAGATCATCACATCACCAGCAGATCACAAGAGAAAGAGAAGAGAGAGAGAGAGAGAGAGGGGTTTAAGAGAGCTTGTGTTAGGAAGGAAGGAGATGGACAGAGGAGCGAAGGGTATGGGAATATTGAAGGCTTTGAATTTAATGAGAGTGGGATGAAATTACGGAAATGTCCCGGAGTTTGAGAGAAGTCGAGTGTTTCGCTGACATTTTCTGTGGAAAGTGCAAAACCAAATTTCTTGGTTTTACCAAATGGTAAAGTAGAAATCGTCTCACGAGCTACAAGTAATAACTGTTTTATTGGGGCACGGTTGGTAAACACCGAAAAATGCCAAGGAGGAGTCGCTCCTTATAACTCGTACACTTATTTTCCTATTTGGATTTGTAGAATTTGATGGAGGTGAAAATCGAGGAATCAATGGAAAAGAAGACTTCTCCTCTCTTTATTTAAATATGCGTTTTCCGTGCAATTGAGGAATCTTTCAAAGGACATTTTCATTAGAAAGTAGAAAACCTGATTTTGTAATTTTACCATAAAGCAAGTGAGAATTTATGCGACAGTTGGTGAGGCATCTGCCCATCATGGGCTTATAGAAGGGTTCTAAATATTTAACATTGGGAATTAGTAAAGGTTATGATCTCATAAACATAATCATAAAGTTAAGAAACGGAAAAAATGAATTGAGGAAATATTTTTGAAACTGGTTACTTCCTTGCCAAAATAACTAAACATTAAAACAAAGTTATGAAAATGCCAATTTTCGGATCGTGCCAACTACGAAGACTCACATTTATGGGATGCCACTAAATATCTTGTATGCAACAGCTTTCAAGTACCTCTATGGTCTTCAAATTTTTTTTTTTAGAATTTTGCAATGGATAGATTCTATAAAGCCTTAAAAAGGTTGACAAGGACTACAAACTCTACTTACGGCTTGTTTGGCAACTCTTATTGATTTTTAGAGAATCTTAATGAAAAAGATCTATTTCAAATGGGCCCTATTTGAAATAGATGTTTTTGAAATAGTGCGTTTGGCAACACAACATAATTGATTGAAATATATTTTTTTAAATCCAACCATAAATGGTTTTTCTTTAATTTCTCTATATCCACAAGGAATCTGATGCTAGTTTTTTACCCCATGGATGGCTTAAGTATTATCTAGAGAACGAACAGTTCGGATCTTGAAATAGGGGCCCACAAATTATAGAAAAATTGACCAAATAGTCCACGCGTTTTTGCAAATTGCTCGAGATCTGTAATAGATCAATGGTTGAAATTTGATCTCATATTCATTCTTTCACTACCCCAGATATCCTACGATTTGGATTGTGATTTATTGGTCCATAATTCAAGAAAAAATAAAAAACACTGACTGCCCATTTTATAGTTTCTTCTATAATGATTTTCACCTGTGCAATCCAACGGTTCTCCAAAGTTTCACATTTTCTTGAGTTATGGACCACATCAGAGGCTAAAATTTGGATTCGTAGCCGTTTTTAAGTCTTCCAAACAATATGAACGGCTTGGATTATGATTATTGGGCCCATAATGCCCGGAATATAACATCAATGGTTCACGTTTTTTTGCAAATATCTCGAGATTGGAGAAAGATTAACGGCTGAAATTTGGACACGTGGCCTTGTTAGACCTTCTTCACATTTCTAACAGTGTGGATCATGGTTGTGGGTCCCATAAGGTAATCCAAAATTGAAAAAACGAGACTGCCCATTTTAACGTCCATTTCACTGTTCTGGCAAAAGTCAATTGGCTTAAGACAAATGGCTCTATTTGAAAAAGTACCACTTTCTTGACTACATGAAAAAGACATTTAATGTCTTATCCCCATTTCAAATGGACACAGTAAAATGCATTCCCAAACGCTCTAATGCTTGTTTTGAACCTGTTTAAGATAATAAGAGGTAAATTTAAGAGATGCCAAGCTGAACCTTGATGTTCTTTTCTATGTGTTTTTAGTGCTTTACTTCATTTTTTTTTTATATTTATTTATTTATTTATTTTTTTGTATTTTTCATTTTGCTCTGATGTCTATTTTTGTGTGGGTGCCTAAGTCTCACACTCAAGTTCAAGGTATCACCCCCGGGGAGCAGTCTGAAAACATATTTTGTCTTTCTATAGTTTTCTTTGTCCAAAATTTCACCAAATGATCTTTATCAAACTTGCAAATAGGCCTAAAAGACTGTTTGACTTCTTGCATTAGAGAAAATGTGATGGAAAGCTGCAGAGGATTTGGCAGAATTGGTCAGCGCATCAGATGAATGTTGCAAGATGAAGGAGTTTTCTTCTTGGTGGAAACATCTTTGGCCATTCCATGGTTGATCATTCTTATTTGCAATCAACTGGAGATCTGCCACCTGGCCATCGTAAATCTTTGTATCTGAAAGATATTTTTTATATCATCGCGATGGGGCCCACTAGATAGTCATCTGGATCGTGGAATACACTTGTACGTGTGAAATCACAGGCATGCATTTCACATTCATTAAAACATTCAACCTTGTACCTTGGGTGTCTCTAAGGATTGAGGATAAAGCTGTAATGAAGTTGTTTGAGAGATGGATCATCTTCATACTGATCGAACTTGATCGGATGATTAAGTGAAGTGGGCCCCACTGGCTTACAATTTTAGGTGGTGGTGGGGGCGAAGTGGGTGTATAGCTCTTGTCACCCATCCATCTTAATGGAACAGTGTGTTTATATAAGATAAGACTATATCATCCCCATTTATGTCTCTATAGTCGGGCGGCATAGCATGTGCGTTTTCCACTGGTTCATAATGTCAATTCCTCGGCAGGAAACGTGGGGTGCATGCAAGTGAATCCGGACTGTCCAAATTTGCAGATGTGTTTGCTAGCCCTAATTGATACCCCCCTACATCCTCTCTAAATGAGAATTGAATTGATCTAAGGGGCGAGTTATCACCATTAACTCAATCTAAGAAAACACAAAGGTCCCATCACCACCTCATTTCATTTACCCCTCACCTTACTTTTTTCACCCATCAACTCTTCATTAATCCTTTCTTAAAAAGAAAAACTCTTCATTAATCCTTTTTGTAGCTCCTTTGATTATGAATTCTTTTGTAATCAGTTTCTATGCAATCTATGAAAACAAACAGGCCCTAATAGAAATCTATTTGTCACTTAATGATTCCCATATCTTCCATCAAAGTCCATTGAAGATGTCATGTTGGCCGTGGTTTTAGATTGGCGCTGTCAATGGGCTGGATTCATGCTACATCTACTTGTGATAAAGTTTGGGTCCAATAAGGATTGCAGGACGCTATTTGAACTTAATGCATGCAGTTAAACACAAAACAACCATGCACCATACCAGCTGAGCTACAACTGGGAAAAATCCAAAGTGAAAATCCTCATTTATCAAACCTTGCTCGGGCAGCTTCAACTCTCAAGCAAGATCTGGGCCCATTGACAACATTACTCTTGATGGTGCGGTTGGAAGTCCAACCTCCTGGGTTAATTTACAGGCAGGCTCTTCAAAATGGGTGGTAAACTAACATTGATAAAGTAAGGGTTCGAACCTAATTTTTAATTGCGACAGAAAATGACCTTAGTAGATGTGGGGCTTGTGTTTGAAGTTTGAATAAATTGTGGGTAGGTTTATACAGGTGAGCACTTGTGGCAAGTTTGTTGTTGAAAAACAGTGCTTGGAAGTTGGAAGTCTCTGTTTTCTTCATTTTTACTTGTCATTTTCACCAAGATTAGAGTCATTTTTGTCATCTGAGATCTGATAGGTGTTTTGTGGTGTTTATAAAAATGTGGTTCAGATATCAATAAACACTTTGTAGCCAAAAAAATATTTGAAAACTTTTGACTATTTTGCCTTTCTTTCTTTTCCACAGATGCATTTTACATTATCTATCATTCAATGAATCCATGCATCTATCTGCAGTTGTTATTAATTTATTGTACATTTTAATGTAATTGTCGCTGCAATCCCACTGACTTCTCAAAACAATGTCATAAATGCTACGATTAAAATAAGGAAAATTAACATATAACCACCTTCCTTTACTAATATTCACAATCAATCACCCACATTTTTCGATTTTATAAACAGCCACCAAGAATTTCTTGAAAATATCAGTCGATCAACATGACAGACCGTGGTGTTAACCAAATATTTTTCAAAAATATAAAAATATCCTTCTTTACAAGGCTCTATCATAAATCTAGGAATTGACCATTGATAGAATAACTCAAACCAAAATACGATATTACTATCTTGTACCTAAACTAACTAGAGTGTATGTGTATTGCAGTTAAATTGTAATTTTTAATCTGCAATAGCTTATTTTGAAGGTTAATATTAACCAAAACCAAATTGGGAAGGCTAATTACAATTAAAGGGCACTTTAAACCTTTTTCATGTAGTTTTTAATTAAAATTCATTAGTAGTAGTAATATGCTATTTTTAGGTCAAAATGGCTGACTCTATTGTAAGAGAAGTATATGTAGCTGTATGTGAAGAACAAGTTGAAAAGTGATTGCTCATTTGCTTGTAAATATTAGAAAAAAGTGGTATGCATCATGCGTGGTCACTCTTTTTGGCGTGGTTCCTGTGGTGGGCAGGTCACAGAGGACCTTCAGCAGTTCAGCACAAAAGAAGGAAAATGAATGGGCACATGGGGCAAGGCCTCAAAAAGTTCTCTGGTCGATCATTATAAATCATTCAGCAGGGGCTAGCTTTAAAATCTAAATCAATCAAAATTACTATCCCATCGACTGATAACGCACTCCTTTTGATCGATCATAGTTAAAACATGCAATTTTAGCCTATCATCATCATCATCTGTGCCATATCTCATTAATCTTTTATTTCTTTTTTTTTTTTTTTGGTTGATTTATTTTAATCATGTGTTTTTAGAATCAATCTGATGGCGGAATCCTGCTATTAATATAGTGAAGTTCAGCCCTTTTTTCTTTAGTACCCTAACAAGGGGGCTGGGTCTGCCGGGATCCATCCAGCATTTTTGTGAGGGAAGTAGACATTGGGTGAGGTAAGAAAGTCTCCGGATGATGTGAAGAGCCCTCAGGCGAAGTAAGGAAACCCTCGGGATAGGGATGCTCATGGGTAGGGCAACTCGAGCCTGATCCGGCCCAGCTAGCTTTGGGCAGGGTTCAGGGCTTGGATTTAGTACTTGGTTCGGGCCTGGATTTAAAATTAGAGAGCGATAATTTTAGGTGTGAGCTTAAATGAAGTGATAGAAAACTCAAAAGCCTAACCGTCCCAACCCGAATAGATATAGCTTGTCGTTTAGTGACCTAATGCTTAAATGAGTGATAGAAAGCCCACCTCAAAGTGGGCTGACCTCCGTCCAAGAACACTCATGTCGGGCTTAGGCTGGATACGAGTCTATACCATATGAAAAATCAATTTCAAAAGGCCAAGGGCTTGTTTGGCGACTCTTATATGTATAAAATAGATATGTTTCAAATGACCTCATAATGAAATAGATGTTTTTATTATAAATAGTTTGGCAGCAGATAAGAACCGTTTGAAATAGACTTCTTAAATCCAACGGTGCATGTTTTTTCTCGAAATCTGGACCAAACCAAGGGCTGAAGATTTTAGCCATAGTAGTTTACAATATTACAAAGGAGATTAACGGTTTGGATCATGATTATGTGGCCCATAGAAGTTTAGAAAAATATATCGATGGTTATTCGGTTTTTAACAAATATTTGGAGATCTGAGATAGATCAATGGCTGAAAGTTGACCATGGGCCGTTTTGTATCTTAATAATTCTTCCAACGATTCGGATCATCGTCTAGATTCTCAGATTAAAAAAATAATAATAAATAAACGATGGCTGAAAAACACCGTCATTTTACTATGAATGTGCGCGCGTCTACGCGCTTTAGATGAAATGGTCAGTTTCATTTCACGGGAAAATTGGCGCCGTCGTATTCAGGCATTATTTGTCTATATGTGATTTGAATGAGCCACCGTATATGTGGTCTCCAAACGCAATTAAAGCGTTTTCAATCCGCTTTAAGTGAATAAGACGTTGGATATAGACATGCCAAACGACCCCCAAGATTCACTTGTACGATCCACACTTAAGTTTATAGTTTAAACATACTTTGGTGCATTCTAGAACAGTTATCAATATTTCAATTGATGTTGAGCTAGAGATATTTGAACTCTGCACAGTATATCCTTTTTCAGCTTAATCCTTCCAAGGTGCGGTCCAAAGAAAAAGAGCAAACCAAACCCTTTCCTCTTTAACACCTGGGGGAATTTTCTCATCTTCATTCCATGGTGGCCTGGGCCACATGCATCTCCTCGAATTATTATGTGGCCTAAGATTGAGTTTTATTTCTTGTAATTGATTTCCTACTAAGTCTCATGTAATCAAATTTCTATGCATTTAAGACCTGCATTTCAAAAAGTAGTTAAAATTGAATATAGAAATGTGAATATCCAAAAATGACAATAAAATAATCTCCCTATCAATGGAAAATGATGTAAGGGGGCATGAAAAATGAATATAGCCTAGTAATGTAAATATTAGGAAAGTCGAGGTCCCATCATTATATCCACCTTATACCCTCACCTTTTAATGAAATCTTTGTTATGTTAAATAAAAAAAAAAAAAACCTTATATTCTTCACCTCTCACCTCATTAATAATCCTTTTGTAGAGCCCATTTGACAATCAATTCCAATCTATTCAGTTCCATGCAAATGCGAAAGGTCTCTTGTGGGGATATTTTTAGGCTTGGAACCCTCTCCCTGTCCATACTTTCGAGCCTTGGTGGATCTATTGCAGCAGCCAGCAGGGTACAGCTCCAATCATCCAGACCTTTCGTGTAAGAGCCTGTTTAGACTAGCCTTGACTCGGTCGAGTCAACTCAACTCCGGTAAAAAAAAAGTGAGGCAGTTGAATGGGTTCTATTGAAGGATTGGGGTCAGATCATTCGGGTTATGCATCCTTAGTCTTTACACGTCGAGGTTGCAAGTTTGCAAACATTGATCCATATGTCTTTACATGTAGATCATGAATGACCCAACGGCGGGCTAATATCCTGAAAAAACACTAGATTGGTATCTGGGTCCATTTCCATCATGTTAGGTATTGGACCTATTCTATGCCGTGGCCCAGGTGTGACCTATGATAGGACTAGGGAGTTTGAGTTCATACTGAGACAGGGTTTGGGTCCGGTGGGGAGCCGGTTCACCAGCGATCCCTCTGGTATGGGAACGAGTCACGGTCCGCATACACGACGCACCCGACCGGTTTTCATCCCTTAAAGTGTAGCAAACAAATACATAGAAATGTGCTGGGCCACTGACATCCCTCTTTCTGTGGATCTCATTCTATTTTCTTTTTCTGCTCCATGTAAGAAGGAATTCTATTGGGCCTCAGCAGATGTACATATTATATGGTCCATTTCTGAGATCTTTGATCCAAACCACAACTGTTGGCCTATGCTGTGAGCGAGGAACCCCAAATTCTTTGGGCGTTTTTGCTGGACCATTACTATATCCACCATTCATTAATGGGGCACTGATCATTTGAGTTCTGGTATTCCATTCTGGAAGGAATTTAGGACATCCCTATTGTTTTAAACCACCATTTCTGATCCCTTGACGATCATATATGAAACCATTATATCACAATGACAAAAGTAGGGTTCAGCACCCACGAAGGGCCGGGCTTGGGCCCGATTTCTGCCCATTTAGCCCACCACACTCTGACCCCACAAATTTTCCCGCGCATTGATCAGCACCATCATCTCCCATACACTTGTCATTCGCAGCAAGCTCCAAGTTTCCTCCATCGGCGGCGTCGTCACTTCTCTTACATGGGTCATCTGGGCCCACCACCTTCAAGGGCTTATAGGTGTAAAACCATGCACAAACCATATAATACACAAGGTTCACCACCTGCACACCAGTCACAAGCCAATAGTACCAATCCAATCTCCCCTTGTTGATGTTCCTATCAGGAAGCCAATTCCTCTCCTTTCCGGAATATTTGTGTATGAGGGATACAAGCAGTGTATTCAGATAATTTCCGGCCGAAATCGCCAGCCAGTACAGCGCGGCCGCCGTGCTTCTCATGCTCTCCGGCGCCTGATCATAGAGAAATTCCATGTGGCCTACTTGCATGAATGCCTCAGCCACCCCATGAAGACTGTACTGTGGCACTAACCAGAACACACTTATGGGGATCACAGCTTGTGGGTGATCGATCAATCCATAATGGGCCGCGACGCCTTTCCGTTTAACTTCGACAACTCCGGCGGCCAATGTCGACAGGACGGATACCGCTAGGCCAATGCCCATGCGCTGTAGGTAGGTGATCCCTGCTGGATTGCCGGTGAATCGGCGGGCCACCGGGACAAAAATGCGATCATATGCGACGACACTGATCAACATGGTGAGGACGTTGAAGACTGACATTGAGGCCGGAGGGATTTGGAAGGATGGAGAGAGGTGTCTGTTCATGGTCCGGGCTTGTTGAATGGCAAATGTGTTTTGGTGGGCCGAGGCAGTGGCAAGTAGGATTCCTGTGGACCAGATGGGGAGCATCCGGATCATGGATTTCAGCTCTTCGACTCGATGGACGGTGGAGATCCTCCAGAGGTTGGGTGGGGTGGATTCTACTGGCCTTTCGCCTTCGGTTATGATGGCAGCTCGATCGAAGAATCTTCCATATATTCTCAGTTGGATCAGTTTAAGCAATCATATCCAGAATTGAGCTAACAGTTTAATTAACAAGAACCAGAACTACAATACAGTAAGTGATGACACCATGGAAAAAATCTTATGAAATTATTGATGGGATACATTAATTGTCCCATCTACACAACATAGAGACGATCTTAGCCATTTACCATGTCAACTTCCATCAGATTAGCTGATCTTTTTCTATTTGAACATGGCATGTTTGCTTTAATGTCTCAGGTGGCCTTTGAATATGAGCACAGCAAAAGTTGGATTCCTCTCTTAATTGGGTGGAGAAACTAAAGAGAAATAAGTTGGTGGAGAAACCCATGTTTAGTGTTCACTGGGAAAAACTTGAGATTGCCCAATAAGAAAATATGGGAAATTTGTGAATTTCTTATCCCTAAGTAGCTCCTTTTATGGGCCTGGGCCACTGAAAGTTGACACATTTGTTAATGACATATTTGGATTAAATGAAGTTGTTAATGACATATTTGGCTTAACTGAAATTGCATACTGAAAGTTGACTCACTTGTTAATGACATATTTGGCTTAAATGAAATTGCATACTGATCAACTTTAAAAAAGTGAGATATGCTTATGCAAGTGAAACACAACAGCTTGCTTACTTGAGTTGATTGGTGTGAATTAGGCTCC
This sequence comes from Persea americana, assembly GCA_029852735.1. Taxonomy (NCBI): domain Eukaryota; kingdom Viridiplantae; phylum Streptophyta; class Magnoliopsida; order Laurales; family Lauraceae; genus Persea; species Persea americana. Next base: position 94,317,813 of record CM056810.1, read on the forward strand.
CAGAACAGGAAATGGCAGCATCAAGCTCTCTGTTCTCATACAATTCACCAGGATCACTGGGCACAACCACATCCCTCTTCCTAATCGCCCCGACAATGACTTGGGCCACCCTCTTGAACGGGCTACCTGCCGGTTTCAAATTCCGATACAGTGGGTAACCAATCACAAAGGCGACAACAGAGAGGCCCATGGCAATGGTGGGGAAGCCCAGACCCCAACCCCAGCCCACATTGTCTTGTACATACACAACCACTGTCAAGGCCAGTAGAGTAGCACACCCCATACTAAAATAGAACCAATTGAAGAACTTTGCACTTGTGAGGGCCTTTTTGGATCCAGTCATGTTGAATTGATCCGCCCCAAAGGCTACTACACAGGGCCGGATTCCGCCCGAGCCAATAGATGTGAGGAACATTGAGATGTAGAGGACCCAGAGATGCCAGGCTGAGGCTTCGTGACATGGTTGGTTCGGTTTACAAGGGTCTACCCGGAATGCAGGAAGGGCTGAAGAGATGGTAAGACTGATCATTCCCTACAAGTACAGCTGGTTGTTATGATCAATTCATATGAGAGTGTTGTTTTAAATTAATGGCTTGCCAATTGGTGTTACTTTGCGCGCATTTCAAAATGTGGTTTGGTAAAATCAAGGTGCGAAGAGATCCAACCTTGGACCAACAATGTGGTAAAGTAATTTTTCTTCATCGGTTGGAGCATCTTTGGCATTAATAAATTGCTCCCAATGGCATATATATAGTTTGTTTTTTTTTTTTTTTTTTTTTGTTTAATAAAATTCAGTGCCATATCTCTCCAATGCATGGCAGGATGACAGTGGCATACCCAAGTAAATGGAGGTTTGGAGATTCTTGATGAGAGTCTGTTTGTTTACTGAATATCTGAGTTCGTGCTGATGGATATCTAAATTCCCCAAATGATGTTCCCAGCTACATGGACTGATCACAAATATTAAGTACTTCCGCATTTTAGAGGATAGAATTTAGAAAATTCTATAAGTCAAGAGTGACAATCCACATCAAAGGATATTAAGAATCTCACAGATCAATCAAAAATTTTCAAATGTAGAGAGATCTACTGGCACATGAAATTTCTGTCACAGATTCTCCAAACAAATGCCCCACAGGAGTTGGGGGTTTGGGCTCGGGTTACTCAAGTGACAATGGCAGCTAACTACAACCTATAGAAGAGAAAACATAATTTTGATTTTTGAGGAGAGAGTTTAGGGGTGAAGGTGACTACCATCTGATAGATGAGGGAACCAACGATTATCATCCAAAAGCGGCCGAAGTATGAATCGGCGATGAAGCCGCCGAGCACGGGCATAAAGCTGGAGGTGCCGGCGAAGTAGGTGAGGACGTTGGAGGCCTTCACAAGGGGCATGTGAAGCTCCTCTGTTAAATAGGTGATCAGGTTTGCATTGAAACCAATTGTTGCAAATCTGTCACAGAATTCATTGGCTGGAACCATAATTTTTCAAGACAACAAAAACCCATGTTAGTTCTCTAAAATTTCCTACAGCATACACATGAAACACATTGAAACTTCACTCTGGTATCTTTCTGCCCATTTGTACTCTCTCTTTCTTAGAACAACTGGATGAGAATTGGCTTACCGGGAAAACCATGAAAAGCAATAATCCAATATCCAAGAAGAGAAAATTCTGAATAGAGATAGCTCACCTAGAATAAATGGCATTGTTCTTAGCCCCCCAAGCTTCTTCGTCCTCCCTTCCTCGTTGCTCCTCCCTTCCTCGTTGCTATCACCAGCCATTTCTCACAATACTAGTTTTGGTTTTCCAAGGCCAAGGTTATTATACTACAGATGAGCTTGTCTCCACTTAAAAGCCATTTTGTTAACAAATACATTTATAGTCTTAGCAGCCTAGGCTGGCCTCTTTGTTTTTTTTTGTTCTATTTAATAATGAGAAGAGTATCCTCTGAATTGAGTCGTCCATCCTAGGGATGAAGACAAGGAAATATCTCATGGCTCTCTAACTGTGGATATGTATATGTCACTGACCAGTGGTGCCTACTTTGAAGTCATTAATACTCCAGTTAATGGGCAAGTTGTTCTCACTCGATACATGAGGGAGAAACAAAATGATATTTGTACAAGGTTTGGCTCTTTGTCATGGTGACTGGATTAGCCCCAATGGGGTGTTTGTGTTTTGGGATTGTGCTTGAAGAGGCTTGGAAGATTTGTTTTTCCAGAACCAAACAAGTTTTTAAAGATTTGGCCATATCTAGGGGTGTGTCATCTGGAAGAATTTCTGAAGGAAATTTTATATATATATATATATATATACACGCGGAGATTTTTGTGTTTGGCTAGTGGAATTTAAAAAATCCAGCATTTTGTATTATCACTCTACACATTTCAGTGTCATGAATATTGCTGGGATTGTGTGGAATTGGAAAGTTTTGGAGAACTTGTTGAGGATAATATTTGGAGAATTCTCTTTAAATTTCTGAAAATAAATACTTTTTCAAGGTTATTGTAGCTGTGAAAACCTAGATACTTTCTACAGTACTATCATTTCATTTTTTCTTTCTCTTATTTTTTGGTCCCACCTTTTTTATCCAATTATCCAAAAGTTCATATAATATTGACAACTTTTTTTTAGTATCTAACTTTCTCAATTTATTTGTAGTTCTTTTGATCAAATTACATTTAACAAATGACATAGATGCCCCTCTATGCTGAAAAAGCTTAGTCATTATTATTATTTAAAATCAAAGTCTTTAACCATGGACATTAGGTAATAACTTGATGAGCCAAATAAGGGTAGCATATTCTAATCCAACTTGCCAACCCAACTCAAACGTGATTGTTACTTCAAAGCTTAGCTCAATCCATTTTATTTTCAAGTTGAGTCTAAATTGACAAAATTTAACCAATTTAAAGGAGTTAGGCTTATTAAGTTTTTATTGAGTTCATTCTTACTATCTGACATGCCAAGTTGCCAACTTAACCAAATATGTATAGGCTTAGCAAAACCTGACTTTTAATTAATTGGGTTAAAAATGTCAACTTGAATTGAATCTATTGGTTAGAAAATGTCAATCCGAATTCAAAATTAATAAGATTAGTTTGAGTTAGATTAGGGCATACAGGTGCAACTCGTTGGGTTGGGATGGAAGTGCAACTCCAACTGAATCTATTCACAAATCATATCATAAATGTTTGGTTGACAGATTGGGTCAAGAATTTTCCATCGTTAATTGGCCCACCAGAGCAACATCAATGTTGGGAATTATGATTCTTAAACTAAAAGAAAGGACTACGCATTTTCACTATGAAATGGCATCTATGGCATTTTTAAAATGAGTTTTGACAAAAAAAGCTATATTTTGATTAATTATAGAATTTAAAGAGAATAAATCTTTACAGGGACTTCTGAATAATTGGGGGAAAAAGGCAGGGATTGTAGGATAAAACTTTTTTCTAATATTAATGCCACCTCTCAAGTCTCATGCAGTAATGCATATAAATTAAGAAATGTTATTTAGATGTTGACTTTTGGTCCAACAAGCAAAACAAGAATCATTTCATACCTGTTTCTGTCCGAAGTCTAGTATTTTAATATATTACACCCAAGTATACTGTACACACCGAATCTTGATGGCATTGCTGTCGGATGTGGAGCGTACCACTTGGAGCCCAATATTGCGTGAGGCCCACCACCCAGTTGGGGCAACCCCATATCGCAATATTGGACCAGGAGATCCTACATCTGCTCCAATTGCTTAAAAAACTGTAGCAAGTGCAGGCCACTTGGGATTATATATGCCCATTAAAGGAGGACAATTGTGTAGGAAAAACCTTTATATCATAATTGTAGCCCTCAATTTGAAGGCTTGCGTTGAGCAAGGTTATCAAGATGGTTGGATTGGAATTGATGACTTGTGAGTCGATTCTCCTCAGGTTAACAGTCCTGATTCGTCATATTTTCAAAATGATTCATGATTTGCTGATCAATTTGCTAGTTAGATATTGGATCATGAAATATGGGTGAAGATCTAGATTCTAATCCATGGGACAGTTGAATCTTAAACTAGAATCATACAAATATTTAATAATGCAGCCTATAGAGAAGCAACCCACTTTCATCTTCTGCCTCTAGGTCAGCACTAGTAGAAACTAAAGGGAGGGTGGGGTTTGTTGTTTTCTGTCCATCGTTATGTATTCAGATCTCTTTCAGCTGAAAATTTTCTTATATTCCTCTTTTTCTTTTGAGGGTATCCCCATAATTGGGGTTTTTCTTGTTGAGTCCTAAACTATTTTGTTTGCTTTGGGGTCTGAATTTCTCGGCTCATGTTTTCTTTTCCTTTTAATACAATTCACCTTAAAGCCAAAAAAAAAAAAAAAAAAAAAACCACATTCATCTTGGTCAATGATTGAAGTGGGTGGGCTGATTTAAGACTGGATCATTCTCAATGAATAATAGAGAATGATGAAAATGATGGAAAAAAAATAATCAATCAATTAATGAGATAAGACTCTTTGAACTATATAATAAGCAATCATACAATGAGTCCTTCTAGTGAAGATTTTCTGCTTACTCTCATGGTCATACAGTGACTGATGTTGATAATGATGGGGCACTCACACAAGTTTGGAGGATCAGTTGTTCCAGTTGGTGGCCCCCACTGTATGAACCCCCTCCTTACTCTGTGATTCTGTGAAAAATCGTCTGGACCATCGTGCCACTTTCCCCTTGTCAAATTATGGATTGACTTAATCCAACGAGTCTCACTGGAATTCTTAATCCATGTCTCTAGGATTGCCCACTATCTTACCAAATGTGGACAATCTGGGGTAAACTTTATATGGCCTCATTGTGAATAGGCCTATGTTTATTTTCTTGTTGGTGTCTGATTCTTTTTTTTTTTTTTTTTTTGTGTTGTAGCTTGTTTGCTGGCTTTTTTTTTTTTTTTAATAAAATCTCCTTTATACTAAAAAAAAATAAATAAATCCATGTCCCTAGGAGAATTTGGAACGACATTCATGAGTGTCAAGAATCTCATTTCTAATCAGAGATGTGGAGTATCCAGCGAATCGACTTCAACAAGGGTAATTCCTTGGGATTGTTATTTAAAGGGAGTTGGAAACCTCATTTGAATTATCCCCAAGATCCTCATCATTCGTAGGCAGTTCTTCTCATCAAGATCTGAAAACGCACAAAGTGTCGGAACCCTTTGATATACATTATTATGTCGTTAAGTACTAACAGCTTGAATTTCTGGCTATTAATACAAAAATGTATAGATCATTGACGGTGCAAATCCCGAGATTAGGAGATTCTATCCATGCACAGTATTTCTTGTGACAATGAAGTGGGTTTGTTTAAAAGGATATCGAACGGAAGCCACATTCAATACCAATGGCCAAAGATATCGTCATTGATGATGGTTTGTTGTTGGCTTGTGGCCTTTGTTTATCATAATAAGTCAAAAACAAAAAGATTGAAAGCATTTGTAGTAATCACATGATCACCCGTTTGAATCTGCATATTTTTGTTTGGGCCAGTGCACGTAATGCCAATTCCTCGAGAATGTCTCTATGCCCTTAGATTTATCTATAAATCCAGACGCCTATAGAATAACACAATGGTTACTCACAAGTGGTTTCCAAAAGGTTCAGTCACGGTCAAGCCTAATCAAGCAATATAAATGGAAGCATAAGTTGCACCAATGGCAAAGGTCTAATGTTGAGCCCACTGAGCTTAGGTGCTCGAGCAGGCGTGGGCCAAGTTGAGAGACGGTTGATGATTCACTTTGCCTGGGGGCTTCACATGTCCTTAAATAAGTCAAGCCCAAGCTTGGCTCTGCAGAATCATCCGGTCAAGATCGAGCAAAACCTCGAGCTCAGCTTGAATGTGAAACGATGCTGGGCCAAGTCAGCTCAAACTCTCACTTTAAAAATCATGCTTGTTAACAGAAGCTGGTACCGGGATTCTTTGACCCAAGCCCAAATATGGAATTTCATTTGTAGGTTTCCTTTGGGGTATATTTGTGTAAAATCAGAAAAGGCTGTTTTCTACTTTTTTTCATGAAGCTAAAAAGCTTTTACAAGCCTTTCCAGTTAAAAAAATGGGTTTTCAGGGAATTGGAAAAAATAGTTGCAACTTCTCGTGAAAAAATTAGGAGGCATGCACCAAACAATGAAAAACATGTGAGAGTGGAAAAGTGGTCCTTCTATTGGTGAAAAAATACTGATGCCTTTTTCTTGTAGTGTGTTGGTGAAAGATGAAACATTTTGGTCACATAGGACTACCTAAAGGGAAAACATTTTTACACACTTTATATCACAATCGATGTCAGACTCACGACAACAAACAATACCGACAAAGAGGTTTTGTAGGCACAACCATCAGTTATTTTTAATGGTTTTCTGGATGAGCTTAAAGTGTTTAGAAAACCTTTCCAATAAAAAATGGGTTTTCAGGGAATTGCAAAAAATAGCATTTTTTTGCAACTTCTCGTAAAAAAAAGAAAAAACTAGAAAGCACCAAACAACAAAAAACAAGTGAGAGTGGAAAAGCGATCCTTTTATTGGTGAAGAAACAATGGTGCTTTTTTTTCTATGAATTACTTCTTACTCGAGTGGTAAGGAGTATCAGTTTTATCTGACTACATGGGGTTCGGACTCCAGGCATGGGGTTCGGACTTCAGGTATGTCACATCTTCCCACTTGTGCAGGCACTTTTTTCTCGCTTGTGCAAGCTTCCTTCCCACTCCCGTGTGTATACGGGCTCTCTCTTATGTCTTAGCTTCCTTGGCTGGGGTTAAAAAAAAAAAAAACAATGATACTTTTTTCTGTAGAAACGATGTTACCCAAGTATTCTTTTGAAAGAGAGAACAATATATTTTTTTTCTCGCTTTGATCGATCACTCACTGGCATGTGTGTAAAACTAAAGTGCCTATACCACTCAACCATGAGTGTATTAGAGAAAGAGAAAATATTTTGGTCACATAGACTACCTAAAGGGAAAACTTTTTTAAACACTTTATATCACAATGGGTGTTATAAGACTCACGACAACAACAATAATAATAAAAATAAAAATACGGTGTTAGGCTCACGACAACAATAATTAAAACAATAAATAGGTTTTGTAAACACAGTCATCAGTTATTTTTAGGGCTTTCTGGATGAGGATGAAAGTTGGCAGATAAAGTCAAATTTAAAATTTGTATTGCAATATTTTTTTAACACCTAAAGCTGTAAATGGGCTAGATTTGGGCTGGACTTCTGCGTCTCCGGGCTTGGGTTCATTTACAGTTGAGGAGTCCAAGCTGGATTTTTTTTTTGGTAGAAACATCTGGTTGATGTTAGGGTTATCCAAGCTGGATTTGAGTCTGGTCTCTGCCAGTTTTGAAATCGGGCGGGCTCAAATCTGCCCGTTTAAAGCCTGGTACTACATTCAAACCTGGATCTGTGCTTTAGGACTGCTACTAAGTTCTAAAATAAAAATCTGAGAAAAAATCATCAAAATCTCTTTTCCATATGATGTATGAATCATGTTAATATAATTTATTTGGAATATAAACAATAAATATAACATAAATAAAATACAAATGGGACTTATAAGAGTTTTTCTGTTTTTAGCCGGCGGGCTTGTGCGTGGTCTCGCAGTCGGTTTGGAATTTTGGTGGTTAACTCCTCTCTTTTGTTTTTCTCTATCAAGAGTAGGTAAGCGGTCTTGGAGTTGTAATATCTCTTTGGAAATAAAAAGCTCTTAACTTTCCATTAAAAAAAAAAAAAAAAAAAAAGGCTTAAGACTCTAGGTCGGACCCATCCCATTAATGGTTCAAGGCCCTGAATATGGATGGGTTCAAGCTCATCAGATCCGGAAACATGTCCAGGCCGGCTTAAATGAACCCTGATCTGGGCTGGGTGGGCCAAACTCAGGCCCATGGGCAGCCAAATCCACTCCTGTTGCTTTACATCCAAATGGGTCCCAATAAGATTTTATAAATAGAGCTTTGGATGAATTGCCTGCGGTTAAAAGATTTGTTTCTCGATCACCTTCAAAATAACGCTTCCAAAAGAGTTCGTTCCAACCATTTATTTTGCATCCTCTTGATTGAATGGTTGTGATAATCGAATCAAAATGAAGTGCACAGTATCCATAATGAGCAAATTATCATTTATATCTGGCCATCCAAAATGCATTCAGGTGGCTGCAGGGCCGCTTGATTTTTTATTTTTTTTTATTTTTTTGTGTTGTGGTCTAGCCAAGGGAGCGGGAAATATGAGAGAGCCCACAAGCTTGGGAAGACAGCCCACAGCCCCACACATATAGGGAAGGAGCCCATAAACATAGAAGAAAAACCCATACATGTGTGACAAGAGCAGCATACTCAGGAATCGATATCTGAGCACCTTGAGCGAGAATGCGAGATACAAGATTGCCAGCCAAAAGCAACCTCAGATTCTCAATGGGCAACTGGGTTGTCCACTACATGCGGCCTTGCAGAGAAGATCAAGACTTGATTTCTCACATTGTTGCTGTTTTTTCATGTAAAGCTAGAACTCCAATTACTGGTAGAGGCCCATGAATATGGTTGAATCAACCATATTCGATAAATTTGGCTGGCCCAAAGTCCAAACAGGCTTTGTTTGATGTGACCCGATCTTAGGTTATGAAAGATTTCAAATAGGCTAGGCCAAAGCTTACCCAGGTTCAACTTGTTTAGTTACCAGGCCAAGTATTAGAGCCAAATCCAATGCTTAGGACTGACAATCAGGCTTGATATAGGAAGAACTATTTGTGTAAGATATTATGGCCAGGCTTTTATGAAGATTGTTGGGAACAATTAATTATTGACCCTGAAATATAGGCCCTATCCCGACCCATAATTTTAAAGCCCAGCCCCAATCCATAGACCCAGAATGAAGCAAGCTGGACTTATCCATCTGGACCAAACAATTCGCAAACTTGTCAACATCATCAGTTTTAATCTGGGCCTAATTACAAAGTGTGCTAACAGACTCAAAGTTTGAACTTCATGTTCTAATAATGGGAGGGTTGCTCCAAGTGCAGATTAGCTAATGGCTCCAACTGATAAAGCCTAGGACTAAAGAATTCTAGATCCATAGATAAGCTAAATAAATGGGCCGGGTCTGGCCCAAACTTGAAACCCCTGGGGGACTAATGTCAGGTCTGAAAAGGTACACAGACTGGTCTCGGCGAGTTGACTTTTTTTTTTTTTTGGTAAATAAGTTAACTCGACTGGATAGCTTAAATTTCTTCATTTCTGGGAAAATAATTCAAAAATGCAAAATAAGAAAACTAAATCATAATGGTATTTTAAAAAAGATTTGGCTTACAAAAGAGTAAGCATTATACTAGGTATAATTTAGATAAACACCTTGATTTTGGGCTCACTTTGGATATATGACAGATGCAGGAAAGTTTTAACTATTAGTAATGCAATTCATGTTATGGGACACACTTAGGGCCGTTTGGATGTTTATAGAATACAATATTTATATATTTAAATATTATAAAAATAAAATAATACATAGTAAAATATTAAAATATTGAAAGGTCTCCCTCACCGCCGCATATATAAGGTCTTTCGGGGCTACCTAAAGTAGGGGTGTCAAAGGGCAAGGCCCAAGGTTGTCCTTACCTTGCCCTCACTATATGCAGGGCTGGGCCCTGGTGGGCCAAAGCCCTCGAGTGCTTGCACTACTCAGGCCTTTACCCTACCCTCAAGGGTCAGGGCCTCAAAATAAGAGAATCATTATTTTTCCACACTATTATCAAGTATTGAGTGTCAACAAAGCATTATCTTGTTTAACCTCAATTACAAAGGAATCACTAAAAAAATGCTTGGAGAATATAAGTTGTCTTTAAAACTTTTTCCTATTGGACAAAATCATAAGTGTTTTAGTGAGTTGGCTTTTTGGTCTTGTTCTTTTTTGTCAAAGAAGGAAAATGGCTAAAAAGTTTATTCTATCTCACACCCTTCACAAAAATTTTCATGTACCAAATCATTCCAGCATTTACATTATTTTCAATTTAACACTGATATGACTATTAAGTATTGTTTGATTTTAGACACAAAAATAAATGCACTTAAAAATCGTTGTTATTTTAGACTTTAAAAAATTTAGAGTTATAATTATCTAATTAAAATGATATTTGAATCACCTCATATCTTTAAAGTTCCATGCACGTACAAACTACATTTGTGAATTGGTTGGCATGCCAAGTCACTCTATAGAGGAAAAAGTGCATCCTTATTAATAAGAGTACATCCTCTTTTACACTACCAAGAATATATGAAAATAATATAAAAACATGTAAATAAGAAACAATAAAACTAAAAGAAATGGATAAAAAGCAACCATGCAATACTTATTGCTTATGCATTAAGTATAATAAATAATTTTAATAATTTAATATAGAAGAAATGAACTATGTATGTGTGTTGGTTTTTAGGGCATTTTGTAATAGGTATGAGGCTATGAAATTAGCTTCATATCCCCATTTTATCACTCCTAAGTGATTGTTATAAGAGCATGTTAGTATATATTCACATATAAAAATATATATTATATAAAATAAGAAAAATAGGAGGGCTAGGGCTAGGGCCAGAGCCGGGTTGGGCCAGTCCTGTTTGCCCTGCAAAAAATTTTCGAAACCCGGCCCTAGGCCTTCTCTTTAGAAATAAAAGCCCTCGTTTTAAGGCCCTTTTGAGAGCCGCGCCCCTTGTCAAAGGGCCAAATTCACAAGCCTAATTAAAAGTAGTTGCTATCAAACTTATAACTTTCATTGGGGGAGAGCTCACATGTCCCACATGCATCGTACACAAAGGTGCGCGTCGTCCCCTTGACTCGAAGGGGAATCCCAAGAATTATATCTCCATTTCAACTGAAGGCCATCAGAATGCACCAAGGTGACCATTTAGTTAAAGCTGTATCTAAGCTTTTGTGTAGATCAAAGGTAATCATGTAATGGCCAATAAGAAGAATCCAAAAAACTCAACCCCACGCCCCTCCAAATTAACCTGACAGTTGATATAATAATCGTTAAAGTTTAATAGCACCTAAATTGTTGATTTTTTTAAGATTCAATTCAACTGGAATTGAAAGTTCAATGAATGGGAAGTTTGAGCTAATGCTAGATCACAAAATGAGAAGCGTTAAGCGTATTAAAGGGGCCATTGATTGACGCTTACGAAAAGAGTTGCATTGATCAAAGCTGGGCTTAAGTGGGCTCCACAGTGCTCATTGCTTCGTTTAAAAATGATAAGCCCGTCGTAGTATCATCCTAATCCCTTGAACATTGCCCCCAAAATTTTCTAGGATGTCACAGGATTTTATTTCTCGGACACCCAACCTAACCCTGAACCCGAACCAAATTTCATGATCTGCAAAAGCAAGAGGGGGGGGGGGGGGGGGGGGGGGGGGCAGATAGAGAGAGTGATGTCGGTCCTACCCGACGAAATCTGGAGTCGGATTCTGGAGATGGGAGTGGAGACGAAGGGCTTGAGCTACAGAGACATGTGCTGCATCTCCATCACATGCAGACGTTTCCATCGTCTCTCAAACGATCATCCCCTCTGGGCCACCTTGCTTGCCCTAGATTTCCCCTCTCCTTCTCTTCCTCTTCCTTCCAACAACGCCAGCAACATTCAGACGACTCCCAAATCCCTCTACAAGACCAGGTTTGAGAGGGACAGAGCATCGAAGCTCCTCGCTCATCGACGAGCCGTCCTCATCGTGGAGAGTCAAATCGCCATCTGTTCCAAGAATCTCCGAGACTCTGGGCTTCAATTGTTCAAAGAGAAGGATAAGATGAAGGAAACAGTGGAAGAATTAGCTAATTTGAGGAAGGTCAGGTACTTCCATTCTGCTGCTTCTTTATTGGGTTTTTTGAGAATTCTTGATAAGGGTGTGTTTAGATGGAGAATTTGGGAGTGGAAATCTGGGGTGGAATCTCTTATTTCAAAGATTTGTTTTTTCTCGGCTAAATTGTATGCTGTTGCTTGGTATTGAGTGGGATTTCTCAAACTCCAACAAATTTCAAGAAATTACATCTTCTCAAATAGGTGTGGAGTGGAAAGCGTAAGGTGGAGATGAAAATGAGATCTGGGGTTTAATTAATTAGACAGATTGAAGGTGGGTAATTATCTCCTATCAAAGGAGAAATAATTCGATGCCCCTTTGGATCTTCTTCACCTTCAAGTATGCACTTTTAGCATGTTGGTTGGCTAGGCATTGCTTAGCAATCCCAGGATACAATACCAATTAAACAATCACACCCTATGTACTGTAAGTCTGTAACCATTCACTTCCACGTTCTTGCAACTCAATTTCTGCAATTTAGGGATAGTTTTGAGTTTGCTTTGATGAAAGATAGAAGATTCTAATTTTCTATGGTAAATTATTGTTTCAACTTTCAATTCTAAAATGTTTGTGGGTGTCGTGTATTTTCAAACGGTCCGTAGATGATTTTTTTCCCCTCTAGTTCTAGTGGGTGAGATATCTTGTAAAATTGTTTTTTCCCCTCCAGACAAGCATCTGTGGCCTTGAATGTGTGGCAGCCGGAAATTGTCCGTGGCAGGCAAAAGCAAATTGTTGAGCAATGTAGAGTACCTGTTGAGCACCGTATTGGTTCTCTGGAGATGGAACTTAAACTTTGCAAAAATCAGATTGATATGCTTCACAAGTCATATGTAAGTGTTGGATTTCTACCCATTTGTTAACTTGGTTGTGGTTTGTTGGAGTTGATGTAAGCCATTGATCCTCCTTTTGATGAGGGGTCGTATGTAATCACAGAATAATCAGAAGCGCAGGCTTGATGCGGGCAAGGAGCGGCTGGCAGCTTTGAAATATCACCCACTGCGTGATCATCAGGTGGACAGAGGCGACCATGACCGTGGTGTGAAGCGGAAGAAGTTGAAGGAATGCAGTAACTGTAAGAGTATGAACATTTTCCTCTGTCTTACATTATATATTCCTTCTGATGTCTGCCTTTTAGTTTGTGCCTTCTTGTTACATTATCTGAACTTGTTTCATAGTTTTCAATTGATGCTGCAAATCAGTAGTCTTCTTTCTTTATGTAATGATTTTAATCCTGTCCTCTGATGTAGATCCTTACTTCATCTATTACCTTGATACATTCATATAATGTATATAGGTGCTTAGTGTTGACCATTTTAACATTATATGGTTTTGTTGAATATTCATGGGAAGAATTCTATTGGTTAGCTTGTTCTTGGTCTTCCATTCACTGCATACACTATACTAGTGCTCTTAGTATTGAATCTTGAAGATGTATGCTTGGTTTCTCTCCCAAACCAGACTTCTTTTGGCTAGGGAAAAAATTTTTGGGAACAAAACAGCGAGTGTGAACTCCATTTTTTATGCTCACATTGAATCTTGAATTCGTATTCTTTGTTAATCTTGAATTCGTATTCTTTGTTTCTTGACCAAATCACCATATTGCTTATGGTGAGGGAAAAATTTTATTCTTAAATCTTGAATATGTATTCTTGGCATCTTGTCCAAACCAGATTGCTTATGGCAAGGGAAAAATTTTCAGATAATAAAAACTAAGCGTCAGGTCCAATTTCAACTATTGTTTCTCTTGAACCTTGAGCATGTATTCTTTGTTTCGTGCCCAAGACACTGCTTTTGGCGAGTTCACATAACAAAAAATTGGGACTGTGAACTCCAATGTCTATATGTTGTCATGACTAGGGTTCTTGATCTAACTCTTTGGCTTATGGAATCTTGATTCATACACTTCTGTTTTTGCAACTCTTGGAATCGACCCACCTTGCTATAGTGACTGGCAACTCTGAGTTCCGCTCTGTGGAATATTTTCACTTCAAGTGCTCTTTATGATTGTGGTAGTTGAAACAAATGAAAATGCCTTCCTCTTGGCATGAAGGCGAGGAACTGAAATAACTCACTGAAGGCTCATTCGCTGAATAATTTACATCTTCCACCTTAACCAAGAGAGGCCTTTTGAATTGTTTGTCTTATATCGAAAAGATATGGTCTTTCCTTTCATATAGCAATTTCAGTTTGCGTTCTCATGGTGCATAAGAACATTGAATGCACAATTCTTTCCTTTCTTTTTACTGTGTTCCTTACTCTTTTTTCCTTACAGCATAAAAAAATAAAAATCTTTGAGTTGGTTTGACTAATGAATAAACATACTTGCATTGGTATTGTTCACTGCAGCTGATGAGAAGCTTCATGGGAAAAGCCAGGGATGAGGATGGGTTCAATTAATGAAGGCAATCCTCATATATCCCTTTTGTAGCAGATCATGCACCTTGGGAAGATGCTGTTGTTGGCAGGCAATCTGTAAGAGTAAATTATATGTCATGTACCAAATGCTTCATGCTACTTTGCAGGAGTGCATTGTGCTTGGTGTTGAGCTCATTTAATTGTAACTTTGTAACATGGACCATGAGATAAATCATTCTTAAAGATGTCTGTCATCAGAGAATTTTTTTTTTTTTTTTTGAACGGCCTGTCATCAGAGCATTATCATTCAATGCAGAGGAGGTATGATTATTATTGGTTTTGCCGCACATGGGAGACTCCAATTCATCCACCCACACACCCACATACAACCACGCACGTCGCTAACCATCTTGAGTAACAGCCTGGGATAAGGGGTCAACATTATTTATCCAATCCACTATTTACTAATCCTGACTACCAATTATAGGCCTTCTAATGGATGATGGACACAATTAATGTAAAAGAAAATTTACAGGCTTATTAATCGTTGCTTGGTTTTTTTTGATAAATTGGTGAGGGCCTATTTGTTTGCATGAATGGAATTCCTCCAAGGAGCTCATGTAAAAATTAGTTCCAACTTGAAACAAAAGATTATTAAAGATGTGAGGGGGAAGCAACGACATAAGGTGAAGATGTAGATGAGATCTTGACTTTTCTGGGGTGATGGCCGTGCTAAGTATTTATTATCCACATACCCTCAATTCATTTTTCATTGTAGGGTATTTTTTTTATTTTTGAATTAAAAGGGAGATTATTTGATTGCCAGTTATTGGTTTTTACCTTCAATTTTTCATAATTAGTTGCTCTTAGCAACACATTTGTAAAAACTCTGAACTTGCAATGCAGTCAGCATAGCTTTTGGGCTATGTGGCTCATTCAAATTTGGGGCATGCACGGTTAACTTGCATTGCAATCAGCATTGCTTTTCACTGAGATAGGTTTCCGCTCAACGCCAACTTGGTCCTCAGCCACTTTTTCGAGTACAGAACTTGAGGTTAGATGGGGGACGCTTTCCATCCAAGCATTTTAATCTGAGCCATCTACCTTGTAAATGTAATAATCTTGATCTGGGTCTGAACTGGAGACTTTCTAATACTAATGTACATTTTTTCCCGTGTGCAACCTAAGCCTAAGCTGAGAGGTTGTTGCATGTAGAGTTCTCTGGTCACCATCGTACTTGGGTCTGGCATGACGTTTCAAAACACAAATCCGGCATCAATGGATTTGGAAATTGTATTGGGTTACAGGCCAGACCGAAACCAAATATACACAAATCCGGCATCCTTATCTGGACTTGGGCAGCACTTAAATAGACTTTTGCCTTTATCAGGTGAGCTCAGCCCTCCCACTGCCCTTAGTGGAGGTCTCATAAGTCATATGAGGCTTATATGGCTCAAATGAGAACCAAATTGGAATATAGAGTTTGAAATTCCCATTGAGCCCGGACCTGGGCCTCTGTTAAGTCCGGACCCAATTTGGCTGATTCGAGCTGAATAATGTAATAATTCCGGGCTCGTGCTCGGTTCGGCCATCGACGCACATAAGCCATAACCCGCCAAACTCATGTACGATGAAACGTCGATGCTTCGGTGAATCGTGATCCTCCTTCCCATCATACTCTGCCCAGGTAATCAAGGAGACATAGCAGAAAATGGCGGTTTCGATAGTGGTAGAAGCCGCACTAAACGCCCTCATCGACGGTATCTTCGATAAACTGGCCCTCCCTTTCCTGAAAAGAAGACTAGGGTTTCTCTGCGGCGGAGTTGATGAAGAGATGAAGAAGCTCTCTCGAACTCTCCTCAGAATCCAAGCCTTCCTCAGCGACGCAGAAGATCGCCAAATCCAAGAAGAAGCCGTCAAGCTCTGGCTCAGTGACCTCAAAGACGTCGCCTACGACGCCGAAGACATCATCGATGAATTCACCACGGAAGCTCTTAGATCGTCAACACAATCCCCAATTCAGACCAGAAAGAGAAAACGGGTAAATGATTTCTTCTCATACTTGGGTTCCAGTTCCACCACATCTCAATATAGCATCGAATGCAGGATCAAGGAAATCAGAGAGAGATTGGATGAGATCGAGAGCGAAAGAGACCAGCTCCGTCTCAAAGTCAGAGATCGAGGACGGAGGCTGCAATCCAGAGATCGATTGCAAACCAGCTCCCTCGTGGACGAGTCGATCATAGTCGGAAGAGTAGATGACAGAGAGAAGATTGTCGATCTGTTGAGGTCCGACCAGTCTAGGGCTGGAAATGGTGTTTTGGTAGTTCCAATTGTCGGAATGGGCGGTCTTGGGAAGACGACCCTAGCTCAATTGGTATACAATGACAAGCGGATTGAGAAGCATTTCGACCTGCGAGCGTGGGTTTGTGCATCAGAAGATTTCGACTCGATTAGGCTCACGAGAGCAATCGTAGAGTCTCTTACTGGGAGTCCTTGTCACCTTATGAATTTGGATCCACTTCAGGTTGCTCTTGTGAAGAAGCTCAAGGGAAAGAAGTTTTTGCTTGTTTTAGACAATGTTTGGAATGTGAAGAGAAGTGATTGGGATGAATTACGAGCACCATTGATGGTTGGGTTGAGAGGAAGCGGAATTCTAGTAACCACTAGAAGCCAAGATGTTTTGTCGATCATGGGAACAGGTCCCCCTCACTTCTTGCAGGGTCTATCGGATGATGATTGCTGGTTTTTGTTTGAACGGCTAGCTTTCATAGATGGGAATTCAAATGCACATCCAAACTTGGTGACGATTGGGAAGGAAATTGTGAACAAGTGCAAAGGGCTGCCTTTAGCAGTGAAGACGCTTGGAGGTCTGTTATTCTCCAAATTAGATGAAGAGGAGTGGATTGGCATCTTGAAAAGTGATATCTGGGATTTGCCCGAAGACAGAAATGGAATCTTACCGGCTCTTAGATTGAGCTATCATCATCTCCCTGCACATTTGAAGCAGTGTTTTGCATACTGTTCCATATTTCCTAAAGGCCAATACTTTAAAAAGGATATATTGGTTTTGTTGTGGATGGCGGAAGGCTTTATTCAGCCTAAAGGAAATAATCAAATGGAAGACATAGGTGGTGAATATCTTGCTGATTTGGCATCAAGGTCTTTTTTCCGATACGAATACACCAATTGGGAGGATCAAGAATTATACACAATGCATGACCTCCTTCATGATCTTGCACAATCTATTTCAGGGGTGGAATATATAAGAATGGAAGATGGTAAGTCATGTGGAGTCGTTGATAAGGTTCGTCATTTATCTTATGATTGGTTCAGCATGGGGGCAATTAAGTTTGAGGCTTTCTATGGTTTGAAAAGTTTACGGACTCTTCTATTGTCAAGTGTGTTTGATTGCATTCAGCATGTCCCTTATGATTTGTTCATAAATCTGAGTCGAATACGTGTGTTGGATTTGGGTGGAACTCGGATACCGGAGTTGCCAGATTCAATTGGAAAGTTGATACATCTACGATATCTCGACCTGTCTTCTACTCGAATTAAGAGGTTACCGAAATCAACAACCAGACTCTATAATTTACAAACACTGAGAATCACAGGCTGTGGTCATATCGTCGAGTTACCTGATGACTTGAGCAACCTAGTCAATCTAAGACATCTGCATTTAGGTGGTACAGGTCACCGCGGCTCAGTTTCCATCCCGCTGAGAATTGGAAAACTAACTTGTCTCCAAACGTTGGACATGTTTAACGTGGGAAAAGAGATCGGACATGGGATAAACGAGTTGAAGGATATGATACACCTACGAGGAGAAATTTGCATTTCATTGCTTGAGAATGTGGTCAATGTGGAGGAGGTGAAGGAGGCTGAGTTGAAAAGTAAGCAAGAACTTCGAAAGTTGAAGTTGCGATGGAAATCCTATGATGTCGACTCAAGACAGGAAGGAACTGAGAATGTGGTGCTTGAGGGCCTCCAACCTGACTCCAACCTCAAAGTGCTGGAAATAACGGGCTATTGCAGTGTCGCATTTCCGAGATGGATGGGGGACTCATCATTCTCCAATCTAGTCCATGTCTCTTTAGCCAAATGCAAATGTCTTGCCCTTCCGCCTTTTGGCCAGCTTCCCTTTTTGAAAGAGCTCCATATAGATGAATTGTATGGATTGAAAAAGATGGGTCAGGAATTATATGGTGACGGCATAGTGAAGGGATTCCCATCACTGGAAACTTTGATACTGAAGTCCATGCCGGATTGGGAGGAGTGGTCTGGTGAAGAAGGTGATATTAGCCATGTAAGTGACATTACTATTTCACATTGCTCCGAGTTGAGGGGACTTCCTCCCTTTCCTCCTACTTTAAAACAATTGAGCATAGATTACTGTGAGAAATTGGTTAGTCTTCCATGTGTCTCATCAGTTCGTGGCTTATCTCTATGGGGATGTGATGAAGTGATTTTGGGTTCATTTCAGCACCTCACCTCTCTTTCTTCCTTGAGTATTTCTTATTTTCCAAATATAACGTCACTACCTGAGGGATTTTTTCTACCACTTACTGTTCTTGAAAAGTTACATATTCATTGGTTCCCCGGGCTTATGTCTCTATCAGAGGAGGTAGGACTGCAAGATATCACCTCCCTACGACTTCTGGAAATTTCTGAGTGTCCCCAGCTCACTTCCTTGGGCGATGAGGTACTGCCTAATACTCTTTGGAGTCTTAAAATCTCAGGATGCAGTAACCTTAAGTGCTTGCCAAAGGGGCTGCAAAAGCTTGTTTCTTTCGTTGTCTTGGAGATTATGAATTGTCCTGAAATCCATTCTCTTCCCGAGGAAAGACTACCTACTACCCTTCAGATGTTGGACATTAGTGGATGTCCATCATTGAAGGAAAAATGCCAAAGGGATGGAGGTGAGGATTGGGGCAAGATAGCACACATCCCTAACATAAGCATCGATGGTGTACAAATTTCTACAGGCTGAGAGGAAAAATGCTTTGGAGTGTCCGAACAAGCCATTGAATGCTTGCCGCAGGTAAAAGTTGAAAGTTCCAATTTTTAACATTTTTAGCACATTTTGGTTTGTCACCATGAATGGACTTGCCACTAAACAGATGGTTTCACATCTGTTGCGTCAAGGGGCAATCATCTTGTGGGTCCTTTCTGGATGGTGCAAATGACACAGTCCAAAACTAAGGATGTATTGACTTTGGTCCGTGAATTGGTTGATTGCCATCCTTTCGTTTTTTCACAGCCAGTTGGAGATTTCCAATGGAAGGAACCTGAAGGTTCCACCTAATGGATTGTTTTGACTTTAAAAACGGCAACCATACTACAGATGCAAGTAGATATTGTGATAAATTTGGATTTTGGAACGTTTTCATTTCTTTAGTTAATCGGTATGTTAGCGGTTATTTTCCAAAGCTGTCCACCCTTTTTACTGCTTTTCTTTGTTACTTCGCTTATTCTTTCCACATTGAGCTTTATTAAGCTAATTAGTTCTTTCTCAAGCCAACACCTTTATCACGGCACCTGTTCAAACAGGATAACATATTTATGGGATCTGTCGTCTGAGCCAAAAGCACCTGTTCAGACTGCTTTTGGATGGGGAAAGGTTTTCTGCTAATAAAAATTGAGTGTGAACTCCAATGTCTACTATTGTTCCTCTTGAATCTTGGGCATGTATTCTTGGTTTATTGCCCAAACGACACTGGTTTTGGTGAGTTCAGATAACAAAAAAGTGTGTTTGACCATGATCAATGTCTATATGCTTTCAGGACTAGAGTTCTTGATCTGTCTCATGGCTTATGGAATCTTGGTTTGTATGCTTCTGATTTTTTAACTCTTCCTATCAACCTTGCTAGGGTGACTGGCAACTCAAGCGGTCTTCACTCAGTTGGCTATCCCTTTCAGGATTGGCCTATCCATCCACTATTGGATAGGAAGGGACAACCTCACTTGACTGCACGATCCGATGTGCTTGCTATCTAGGAGTTGCTCCATGGATCTCATGGGAAATGTATGACTTCATTGCATCTGATGAACATCTTCATGGGAAAAGCCAGGGATGAGTTCAACTAATGAGGGCAATCCTCTTAATATGCCAATTGTTGCAGATCTTGCACTTTATAGGAAGATGAAGTTGTGGGCAGGCAATCTGTAGGAGTCAATTATGTCATGTACCAAATGCATCATCCTACTTGAAGGAGTTCATTGTACTGGGTGTTTTTTTTTTTGTTAAGGACATTGTACTGGGTGTTAAGCATCTGTAATTGTTAGTTTGTATCATGGTCGATGAGATAAATCAAAATCATTTTTAACAGATGTTGTCGTCAGAGGATTATCATTCATAACATAGAGGAGGTATGGAGTATGGACTCTGAGCTCCCTTCTGTCCCAGTGGGTCAACAGCATTTGTCCTACCCACTATTTACTAATCCTACCTACCATTCGCAGGCCTTCTGCTGGATGATGGATGCAATTAATGTAGAAGGGAATTGGCCTTATTACAAGCTTATTTACTGTTGCTTGGACTTCTCTGAGACTGTTGATGGTATCGAATTCCTACAAATTTGTGATAAAATGGGTTCCAACGAAGGATTATCAAAAGGGGTGAGGGTTGTAGGATATTACGTAGACATGTAGATGGGACCCTACTTTCCTAGTGTAATGATTGGGTATTTATTATTCATCTCCCCTTAATTTATTTTCTATTAACACTTTTCTTTCTTCAAATTTAGCTGCTTCTAGAAGTAAATTTCTAAAATTCCTAGGAATTCAATTCTATGAAACGGTCTGCCAGAGATCACTGAGTCCTGAAGTTGCATTGCAGTCAGCATAGCTTTAGGAAAATAGTGTAGGAAGCCCGTAAAGTTGAGGTTCTAAATGAATTGCCATTATCAACATAGTCCTCAAAGTAGTCAAAGTCCTTGTCCAGTACCCGGACCAGGCCTTTGAACCCGACTTGGATAGAAAATCACCCGGTCAATGGTGGCCTTTTAATTGATGATCATAGTAAGAGGAAAATACAGGCATTAAAGTTGAAGCCCCATGTTAGAAAGGCTGGAAAGCAAAAGCCAGCCCAAAAAGAATCCGAGGGACGGAACAAAGGAGCTCCAAAAGCGAAAATAAGAAAACGCGAGCATGAATACGCATTAGATCGTGTTAGTCATGTTTTTAACCAACCAGCAAATTTATCGTGGGTTTAAGTGTACAACTCTAATTGTGGTAAAACTTGGAGATGGTCACATTTACTCTATAATTATTTTATTTTAAAGAAATACCCACATTTTCTTTGAAGGGTTTTTATTTTGACCGATTTGCATTTCATTTAGTAAGCTCATTGTAGAGTTTGAGTACCTTCATAAGAAATCAGAATCATACAAGGATTTCTCCCGCAATAGACCCATTATGGTACCCATATCACCTTGGGCAACCTCTACCTTGGAGTTCAAATCTTGTGTGGTAAAACCCTATGGGCAGCTCCCCACGATGACGGAGTGATCCACTTATGATCACCGTGTATAAAGCCACTCAAAGAATTCCGATTCTTTGCCCCGGTGCAACGGGGCTGGTCGTGTGCATGGCCGGCTATCCTCACAGGATCCGGACTCCCCTCTCAGAAGGAATCGGTTGCCCACCCATGTGGGCAGACCCAGATGAGACCTTAAGTCATATAGGTAAGGCCCATATCAATAGGCCCCGGCCAAAGACCCATTTAATGCTTCCTTATCTTCTTATTATATCCTCCACCGAAGCCATACAGTGCGAGGGAGAAAAAATGGCGGTTTCAATGGTGGTAGAAGCCGCTCTAAACGCCCTTATCCAAGGTATCTTCGACAAACTGGCCCTCCCTTTCCTGAAAAGAAGACTAGGGTTTCTCTACGGCGGAGTTGATGAAGAGATGAAGAAGCTCTCTCGAACTTTCCTCACAATCCAAGCCCTCCTCAGCGACGCAGAAGATCGCCAAATCAAAGAAGAAGCCGTCAAGCTCTGGCTCGAAGACCTCAAAGACGTAGCCTACGACGCCGAAGACATCATCGACGAATTCACCACCGAAGCTCTTCGATCCACAACACAATTCCCAATTCAGACCAGAAAGAGAAAACGGGTACAGGATGTTTTCTCATATTTGACATGTTCCCCCACATCTCACTATAGCATCGAATGCAGGATCAAGGAAATCAGAGAGAGATTGGATGAGATCGCAAGCGAAAGAGATCAGCTCCAACTCAAAGTCAGAGACCGAGGACGGAGGCTGCAATCCGGAGATCGATCGCAAACCAGCTCCCTCGTGGACGAGTCGATCGTATTCGGAAGGGTAGATGACAGAGAGAAGATTGTCAATCTGTTGAGGTCCGACCAGTCTAGGGCTGGAAATGGTGTTTTGGTAGTTCCAATTGTCGGAATGGGCGGTCTTGGGAAGACGACCCTGGCTCAATTGGTATACAATGACAAGCGGATTGAGAAGCATTTCGATCTGCGAGCGTGGGTTTGTGCATCAGAAGATTTCAACTTGATTAGGCTCACAAGAGCAATCGTAGAGTCTCTTACAAAGAGTCCCTGTCATCTTATGAATTTGGATCCACTTCAGGCTGCTCTTGTGAAGAAGCTCAAGGGGAAGAAGTTTTTGCTTGTTTTAGACAATGTTTGGAATGTGAGCAGTAGTGATTGGGGTGAATTACGAGCTCCATTGATGGTTGGTGCGAGAGGAAGCGGAATTCTAGTAACCACTAGAAACCAAGATGTTACGTCAATCATGGGAACGGTTCCCCCTCACTTGTTGCAGGGTCTATCAGATGATGATTGTTGGTCTTTGTTCCAACATCAAGCTTTTTTACAGGGGAATTCAGATGCACATCCAAACCTGGTACCAATTGGCAAGGGAATTGTGAAAAAGTGCAAAGGGTTGCCTTTAGCAGTGAAGACACTTGGAGGTATGTTATTCTCTAAATTAGATGAAGAGCAGTGGACTGCCATCTTAAAAAGCGATATCTGGGATTTGCCGGAAGATAGAAATGAAATTTTGCCGGCCCTAAGATTGAGCTATCATCATCTCCCTTCACATTTGAAGCAGTGTTTTGCATACTGTTCCATATTTCCTAAAGGCTATTCCTTTAAAATGGATATGTTCGTTTTGTTGTGGATGGCGGAGGGCTTTGTTCAGCCTGAAGGAAATAAACCAATCGAAGACATAGGCAGTGAATATTTTTATGACTTGGTGTCAAGGTCTTTTTTAAGATACGAAGAGACCATTTGGGACAATCAAGAATTATACACAATGCATGACCTCCTTCATGATCTTGCACAATCTATTTCAGCTGTGGAATGTTTAAGAATGGAAGAAGGTAAGCCGTGTGCAGTTGTTAATAAGGTTCGTCATGTGTCGTATAATTGGTTCAGTATGGAGGCAGTACATTTTGAGGCTTTCTATAACTTGAAAAGTTTACGCACTCTTCTATTATTAAGCATATTAAAGAATTGCATTAAGCATGTCCCCCATGAACTGTTCATAAATCTGAGGTGTATGCGCGTGTTGGATTTGAGTCTAACTCAGATAACTGAGTTACCAGATTCAATTGGAAATTTGATACATCTACGCTATCTGGACCTGTCTTTTACTCAAATTAAAATGTTACCTAAATCAACAACTAGCCTCTACAATCTACAAACGTTGAAACTCATAAGCTGTTATCAGCTGGTCGAGTTACCCAGTGACTTGAGCAACCTAGTCAATCTCAGACATCTGCCTTTGTTTGGTGCGGGTCACTGTGGCTTAATTCCCATGCCGCTGGGAATTGGAAGATTAAAATGTCTCCAAACATTGGACATATTTAATGTAGGAAAAGAGATTGGAAACGGGATAACTGAGTTGAAGGATATGATACACCTACGAGGAAGAATTTGCATTTCACTATTGGAGAATGTCGCCAATGTGGAGGAGGTGAAAGAGGCCGAGTTGAGAAGTAAACAGAAACTTAGAAAGCTGGAGTTGCGATGGAAATGTGATGATGTTGAATCAAGACCTGGAGGAGCTGAGAATGGGGTACTTGAGGGTCTCCAACCGCACACCAACCTTGAAGTGCTAGAAATAACAGGCTATTGTGGTGTAGCATTTCCGAGATGGATGGGTGACTCATCATTCTCCAATCTAATCCGTGTCTATTTATTCAGATGCAGATGTCACGTCCTCCCACCTTTTGGCCAGCTCCCCCTTTTAAAAGAGCTCCATATAGAGGAATTGTATGGATTGAAAAGGGTGGGTCATGAGTTATCTGGTGATGGCATAGTGAAGGGCTTCCCGTCACTGGATACTTTGATACTTTATTCCATGCCTGACTGGGAGGAATGGTCTGGCACAGAAGGTGATATTAGTCATGTGACTGATGTTACCATTTCATATTGCTCCAAGCTGAGGGAACTTCCTCCCCTTCCTCCTACTTTGAGACTATTAAGGATACTGTATTGTGAGAGATTGGCTAGTCTTCCAAGGGTTTCAACCATTCACAGCTTATGTCTATGGGGATGTGATGAAGTGATATTGGGCTCGTTGCAGCATCTTACCTCTCTTTCTTCCTTGAATATTTCTGAATTTCCAAATCTAACATCATTACCTAATGGATTATTGTTGCCAGTTACTGCTCTTGAGAAGTTGTGCATTAGTGATTGCACCAGGCTTATGTCTTTGTCAGAGGAGGTAGGACTGCAAGATATCACCTCCCTGCGAGTTTTGGAAATTTTTCGGTGTCCCCAGCTCTCATCCTTGGGTGATGGCATCCTGCCTACTACTCTTCACAGTCTTACAATCTCAGGATGCACTAGCCTTAAGTGCTTGCCAAAGGGTTTGCAAAAGCCTGTTTCTTTAGTCTTTTTGGAGATTGTGGATTGTCCTGAAATCCATTCGTTTCCTGAGGAGAGACTGCCTACTACTGTTCAGACGTTGGACATTAGAGGATGTCCATCACTAAAGGAAAAATGCCAAAGGGATGGAGGTGAAGATTGGTGCAAGATAGCACACATCCCTAACATAAGCATTGATGGCGTACACATTTCTACAGGCTAAGAGGAAAATTCTTTTGGAGTGTCGAAACAAGACCATTGAATGCTGTGCTGCAGGTAAAAGTTGGAAGTTCTGATTTTTTACTTTTTTAGTCCATTTTAGTTTTGCCACAATGAATGGACTTGTCACTAAACACATGGTTCCAAATCTGTTGGATCCTTTCTGGATGATACAAAAACCTACCAATGACACATGACAAAACTAAAGATGTATTGATTTTGGTCCATGAATGCGGACCAGGTTGCAATCTTTTCCTCTTTCACCGCCTGTTGGAGAATGATTGAAGGAACGGAATTATTCTATTGGTGTTTTTTGTATCATGGGCCACCTGAAAGTTCCACCAGATGGTTTCATTCGAAAAAACCACAACCATAAAACAACATATGCAATAAGAGATTGTGCTGAATTTTGGTTTGGAACCTTATCATTCACAAACTATTGGCGATCTGCTGCTACTAGAGATTTTCATGCAACTCTGCATGATTTTGTCACAGATTCTCAGCAGTACTAATCACTTGCTTTTCCTTTCTGATTATGTTAAGCGGACAAACCGATACTGATATATATATATATATATATATATTTATAGATAGATAGATAGATAACCTGTATCAAACTTACATCCGCCATTGATTTTGACTGTCTCGCCTTCCATTTCAAAAGCATGCCCGTGAACCTGCTTCTGTTGAGGTACTTGTGTGGATTCTGTTTATGGGAATCAATTTACCTTGCCTATTCTGAGTTATAGGCATTGTTTTGGTTAGATGTTGCTTGCAGATACTGTTTATCTTTTGGTTACCTGAATTGTTTATCTGGCGGCCTCTAAGTGCTACGGGCAAGTGGTTTAGTGAAGATCTCATTCATCAAATGCCACCTTCATTTGTATATAGATTGTTGGCAGTTGGCTGGATTATATTAAACATCCATTACAGATTAGACCTAGATAGGAATTCTAATCTCCCTTTTCTAACTAGGATTGGTTGAACAATTGGGATTGCTGAAAGAGGCTCACCAGCACTACTTGTTGATAGTTGGTAACTTGTTCATTACCATTATTTTTATTCGACCTACATTTGTTGGTTTTGAAGTCGAGAACAAAGGAAGAAAAAATAATTAGAAAACCCATTAAACTTTGAGGCCCTAGAATCAAGAGTCAAGATGTTCTGATGGGCCTTTTTATAGTTTTCACAGCTTGCTTAGTGCTCCAAGATGGGCCTTTTTAAAGTTTTTTAGGTCATTGATCTGGTGGGCCTTATCAATGATACTGCCTTAAAAGTCTCTTCAT
Source organism: Persea americana (assembly GCA_029852735.1). Lineage (NCBI taxonomy): Eukaryota > Viridiplantae > Streptophyta > Magnoliopsida > Laurales > Lauraceae > Persea > Persea americana. Next base: position 94,344,402 of record CM056810.1, read on the forward strand.
GGAGGATGACAGGGCCTTGCCATATTCTTTTTAAGTCCCAACCATCTATTCGTTAATCATATAATCATATAATGCACAAACACATTTTGCCATCAAACATGTAGTCACTTTTGATTTGCCCTTATGCATGGTGGGTTTCGACACAGCCTTGGTATCCAGTTATTAATGTTGAGTGGAGTTGAGAAGATCAAAGTTTTTATTGGAGGTTCTGCTTTCATTGAAATTACACAGTAAAAAGTATCAAAGTCTCTTCTTCTTCTTTGTAAAGAAAATGTTGTTCCTATCATTTCACAGAAAGCAGTCTTTACTTCTTTTTGGTTTTCTCACAATGCACCAAAAGTTAGTTTGTCCTTGAATTTTAGATCACTAATGCTTTTTTATAAACACTCAGAGCAATGTACTAGCATTTAATCAAGCAATGCCAGGTATCACAACCGTTTTAATCATACCCATTTTGAGTGAATGCTTTCTCCACTAACACCCTTCTTCTTTTTTTAACCATGCAGCAATTAAGAGGACAACTCCCTGAGAAAGGCAAACAGTTCAACTTGCACATCGTTAAGCACCATACAATTGTTACAAAGCCCAGGGTGTTCTCTGACTTCTTAATTTGTTACAGTGTAGCCTTTTTGATATTCTTTCTTATATTTTAATGTTGGAAGAGTTGGTATTGTTGGCGATGACGAAATTTTGTAAATGGTGGTGGTAAGAAAAGAGTGTTCTCTATCAGTGTCCAATGTGAGATAAGAGCATAAATGTATGATTCTATATGGATAGACTGAAGATTTGCAATGAATTCTCTCTTTGTTCCTTATTGTGAGAAATCTGCATAAGTGGTCTCTAGATTCAAGAGTTGAAAGTCGTACTACTATTCTATGTAAGCATTTTGTGTTGTTAAATATGATTGGGTTATTAAAAAAATTGTTCCATAAAAATATGAATGGGTTTGTGAATTGGATTGGACTGTGTAATGAGGCATGCTTAACTCATGAACTGAATGGGAGTAAGTGTTTTTCGTTTTCCTGAGATGGGTGAGTGGTATACAACCTTTGATATAACGTGTCTAGTCAAGGATCCATCCCTGGGCACTGAGGTGTCTCGAATGGGATTGTGATATAAATTAGGCCTTGAATATACAAAGCCTAATGTCATATCTCTGATGCACTAGTATCTAATCAATTGTGACATGGGGGTCTACATAATTGATGCACGTAATGAAGTTTGTTGATGAGCTGTAGTGTGGACCACATCTTCTGTGAACAATTTTTATCACTTTCATGAGCATGAGATTATTGTTCAATAGTAATTTGGTCCCAATTAGAAAGGTAAAGAATCCTTAATTGAATTTCCAACATTTGGTGTAACAAAGGAAAATCAATCAATCCAACCTCTTGTCCAAGAGCATCTCCTACAGCCATATCAAATGCCACTAAACAGTTAAAAAAACGCAAAGGAGGACTCTCCAATCAAAATGCCAAACATGATGTGGCATTTAGCATGGCACGTGGGGCTGCCAAATTTAATATATATAAAAGTCAAATACCTTTTATTATTTCAGAATATTTTATGATTCAAAATCTTTTGAAATAGACACAGTAGTGTCAAATGAGGTAAAAGACAAATTTATAATAAAATAATAAAATTTTAACATATTTTAATGGAATTCATATTTTAGAAGATGTCAAATCTCAAACCTGCATATTACGACATAAGCCTTTAAAAATGAAATTTAACTCTCAAAATTAACTTAACATTTTCTTTTCTGTTTTTTGGTAAAACATAACATTTCCTTTGGAGATGCTCTGTGTTGTCATTCTAAACTTGTGGGTGTCATGAAACTCGTTTCCGTTTGGCGCAAAATCTATTCATGACGCGCGCATTACCCTGCCTTCAACACACGCAGCCTGGAAAGTTTGACTTCAGGAGTGGGTAAAAAAAAAAACACAAACAACTAAATCCACCAGTTCAGTTATTTGTAGCTGAGATCCGTTGAGCGCGAACGGTTGTTGGACTCGGTTACTGTAGCTGAGATCCGTGTAAATAAACTGAGGCTCTTGGGCCTTGGCCTGCCAGTGTAGTTGGGTCTATCATCTTTCTAACCCCAAATCTGATAGCCGTGTGGAAGATTCAAACTGTTTTTTTGCCGACAGCCCAGATCCAAAGCTTTTACCAACCCAGACCCTGACTTGTAGACCTGACCCTTATCGTTCTCTGACCTTTACTCAGTCGCCCGATTGGCTTACCCACTTGACTCGATCCTTTATCAATTCAGGTGAGCTAGGAAGGCTCAGATCCAAGTTCCAGGGCTCATTAACCACACAGCTAGGGGCCCCGCATCAGGACAATGGGCCCCTCACCCCACAAACCTTGTGGGAAGAAATGCATTTGCTTTCTATCCGTTCGTTCCCATCGTCTACACCCAACGTAACCAGGATTCGGGTGCGCGGAACAAAAAAATGGCGGTTTCAATGGTGGTAGAAGCCGCACTAAACGCCCTAATCCAAGGTATCTTCGATAAACTGGCCCTTCCTTTCCTGAAAAGAAGACTACGGTTTCTCTGCGGCGGAGTTGATGAAGAGATGAAGAAGCTCTCTCGAACTCTCCTCAGAATCCAAGCCTTCCTCAGCGACGCAGAAGATCGCCAAATCCAAGAAGAAGCCGTCAAGCTCTGGCTCAGTGACCTCAAAGACGTCGCCTACGACGCCGAAGACATCATCGACGAATTCACCACGGAAGCACTTAGATCGTCAACACAATCCCCAGTTCAGACCAGAAAGAGAAAACGGGTAAATGATTTCTTCTCATACTTGGGTTCCAGTTCCACCACATCTCAATATAGCATCGAATGCAGGATCAAGGAAATCAGAGAGAGATTGGATGAGATCGAGAGCGAAAGAGACCAGCTCCGTCTCAAAGTCAGAGATCGAGGACGGAGGCTGCAATCCAGAGATCGATCGCAAACCAGCTCCCTCGTGGACGAGTCGATCATATTCGGAAGAGTAGATGACAGAGAGAAGATTGTCGATCTGTTGAGGTCCGACCAGTCTAGGGCTGGAAATGGTCTTTTGGTAGTTCCAATTGTCGGAATGGGCGGTCTTGGGAAGACGACCCTTGCTCAATTGGTGTACAATGATGAGCGGATCGAGAGTCATTTTGATCTGCGAGCTTGGGCTTGCGTATCAGAAGATTTCGACTTGATTAGGCTCACAAGAGCGATTCTAGAGTCTCTGACAGGGAGTGCCTGTCATCTTACGAATTTGGATCCGCTTCAGGTTGCTCTTGCAAATAAGCTAAAGGGGAAGAGATTTTTGCTTGTTGTAGACAATGTTTGGAATGTGAGCAGTAGTGATTGGGATGAATTACGGGCTCCATTGATGGTTGGGGCTAGGGGAAGTGGAATTCTAGTAACCACTAGAAGCCAAATTGTTTCATCAACTATGGGAACAGTTCTCCCTCACTTCTTGCAGGGTCTATCAGATGTTGATTGTTGGTCTTTGTTTGAACAGCGAGCTTTTTTACAGGGGAATTCAAATGCACACCCAAACCTGGTACCAATTGGCAAGGAAATTGTGAAGAAGTGCAAAGGGTTGCCTTTAGCAGTGAAGACACTCGCAGGTCTGTTATTCTCTAAATTAGATGAAGAGGAGTGGATTGCCATCTTAAAAAGCGACATCTGGGATTTGCCGGAAGACAGAAATGAAATCTTGCCAGCTCTAAGATTGAGCTATCATCATCTCCCTGCACATTTGAAGCGGTGTTTTGCATACTGTTCCATATTCCGTAAAGGTCATGATTTTCAAAGGAATCCTTTGGTTCTGTTGTGGATAGCAGAAGGTTTTGTTGAGCCTAAAGGAAATGAAGAAATAGAAGAGATAGGTGGTGAATATTTTTATGATTTGGTATCAAGGTCTTTTTTAAAATATGAATATAACGATTGGGGCGATGAAGGAGTATACACAATGCATGACCTCATTCATGATCTTGCACAATCTATTGCTGGGGCGGACTGTTTAAGAATGGAGGATGTTAAGTCATGTGCAGTTGTCGGTAAGGTTCGTCATGTAATGTGTACTGCTTCAGCATGGACTATGGAGACGCTAAATTCTGAGGCTTTCTATAATTTGAAAAGCTTACGCACTCTTCTATCAGAAAGCTTATCAAAAAGCATTGAGTGTGTCCCTTGTGAACTGTTCATGAATCTGAGGCGCATACGTGTGTTGGATTTGAGTGGAGCTGATATAAAAGAGTTGCCAGATTCAGTTGGAAATTTGATACATCTTCGGTATCTTGACCTGTCTTTAACTCTAATTACAAGGTTGCCTAAATCAACAACTAGCCTCTACAATCTACAAACGTTGAAACTCATAAACTGCTATCAGCTTGTTGAGTTACCTAATGACTTTAGCAACCTAGTCAATCTAAGACATCTGGCTTTTGGTGCACGTCTCCCTGACTCGATTTCCATGCCGCCAAGAATTGGAAGATTAACATGCCTCCAAAAATTGGACATGTTTAATGTAGGAAAAGAGAGCGGATATGGGATAAATGAGTTGAAGGATATGATACACCTACAAGGAGAAATTTGCATTTCACTACTTGAGAATGTAGTCAACGTGGAGGAGGTGAAAGAGGCTGAGTTGAGAAGTAAAAAGAAACTTAGAAAGTTGGAGTTCACATGGAAGTACGATGATGTCCAATCAAGACCTGAAGGAACTGAAAATGTGGTACTTGAGGGCCTCCAACCTCACACCAACCTCGAAGTGCTTGAAATAAGAGGCTATTGCGGTGTCACATTTCCGAGATGGATGGGGGACTCATCATTCTCCAATCTAGTCCGTGTTTATTTATGGAAATGCAGATGTCATGTCCTCCCGCCTTTTGGCCAGCTCCCTGTTTTGAAAGTTCTCCATATAGATGGATTGTATGGATTGAAAAAGATGGGTCATGAGTTATCTGGTGAGGGCATAGTGAACGGGTTCCCATCGCTGGAGACTTTGATATTTTGGTCCATGCCTGATTGGGAGGAGTGGTCTGGCGTAGAAGGTGAGATTAGCCATGTAAGAGAAATTACTATTTCACATTGCTCCAAGCTGAGGGGACTTCCTCCCCTTCCTCCTTTAAAAGAACTAAGGATATTTTACTGTGAGAGATTGGCTAGTCTTGCGAGGGTGTCAACCATTCGCGACTTAGCTCTATATGGATGTGATGAAGTGATATTGGGCTCGTTGCAGCATCTCACCTCTCTTTCTTCATTGCGTATTTTTGAATTTCCAAATATAACATCTCTTCCAAACGGATTACTGTTACCAGTTACTGCTCTTGAGGAGTTAGAGATTGGTGAGTGCACCAGGCTTATGTCTTTGTCAGAGGAGGTAGGACTGCAAGATATCACCTCTCTGCGAGTTCTGAAAATTTATCAGTGTCCCCAGCTCACATCCCTGGGTGATGACATCCTGCCTATTACTCTTCAGAGTCTTCATATCACAGGTTGCAGTAACCTTAAGTGCTTGCCAAAGGGGCTGAAAAACCTTGTTTCTCTTGTCATTTTGGAGATTGTGGATTGTCCTGAAATCCATTCCTTTCCTGAGGAGAGACTACCTACCACTCTTCAGACGTTGAAAATGAGTGGATGTCCATCACTAAAGGAAAAGTGCCAGAGGGATGGAGGCGAGGACTGGTGCAAGATAGAACACATCCCTAACATTAGCATTGATGGTATAAAAATTTCTTCAAGTTAGAGGAACATGCTTTGGAGTTTCCAAACAAAACCAATGAATGCTGTGCTGCAGGTAAAACTTACAACTTGCAGTTTTTAAAATTTTCAGCCCCACTTTTTTTGTCGCAATGAATGGATTTGTCTCTATGCACATGGTTTCCCATTTGGTCACACTGTAATTGAATACTTCTCTAGTTGGGTTTATAGCACAAAAACATTATCTACTACTATTTGAGATTTTCATGAAAATGATCATGATTCAATCACAGATTCTATAGTACTAATCCCTAGTTTTCCCTTTCTGATTATAGTGAGCCGATGAAGTAATACCGACGATATCTCTTCTTCTGCTTCCAGTCGTTGTAAAACATGATCACAGTCGGGAGGTATTTCTAACCTTCTTCAAACTTACATCAGGCATTGATTATGACTGAGACACCTTCAGAAGCATGCCAGCAAACCAGCCTCTGTTGAGACACTCTAATGGATTCTGCTTCATTGGAATCAATTTACACTACTAATTCCAAGTTTTTGTCATTGTTTTGGTTAATGTTGCTTGCAGATGTGGCTTACATTTTGGTTACCTGGACTGTTTTTCTTGTGGGCCCTGTTAAGTGCAATGAGCAACTGATGTTGTAAAGATCTCATTCATTGAATGCCTTCTTCGGCTTGTATATAAGATCATTGGATGGATTATATTTTGAACATCCATTGCAGATCAGAACTACGTAGGAATTTCTGATCACCATTTTTTCTGAAGGATTGGCTGAACAACTGGGGTTGCTGAAAGGGTGCTCACCTTGCTACTTGTGGATTGCTAAGTAACTTGTTACCATTATTTGTATCCTATTATTGTGCAATAGCTTTATCAAGACTTTTACCTTGACAATACAAGCTTTTCTTCCACATCTGATGTTACCTTCGTTCGCATTCCAAGAGATCAATATGTTAAAAATGGATACATCGGCAGATTCTGGAGTTTATGGAGATGGAATGGTTGTTGGCAAGAAATCTGTCTTTGCAACAATGATCTTGTTGGTTTTGTCTATTTTTGTGGTCTATTGGATTGGTATTGTTGTAGTTAATTTTCTTTTCATTTCCTGTATTGACTATTGAGAAGAAAAGAGAGAAGAAACTGTTGCATTTTGTGGGATGACCAATGGTATGAAAGCACACTGATTTGTTGTTGTTGATTTTCTTTTCTCTCCTCTAAGGTTACTGAGTTTACATAAAATTTAAAGAGTCAATGATACTAAAAGTATTTTAAATTAAAAAGGAAATTTCGGTTGTCATTTTTTTCTCCTTTTTTGGCTTGGTCCCTAATAGACAAGGTGGGTCCAGGATACCGAAATTACCGTTACAAAATTAATGGATGATAGCTTTTTGTACCAATCAAGACTCGAACCTATGGCCCTGCCTCTAGAGGGAAGACTTTGATGTCCTTTACCACCTGCACCAGGAAGATGGGACAATACTTGATCTTTTTCAGAAACAACTGTTTTCTTTTAGTATCTTGTCCTCCCGCCTTTTGGCCAGGCCCCCTTTTTGAAAGAGCTCCATATAGAGGAATTGTATAGATTGAAAAAGGTGGGTAATGAGCTGTATGGTGATGGCTAAGTGAAGGGGTTCACATTACTGGATACTTTGATACTTTATTCCATGCCTGATTGGGAAGAATGGTGTGGCGCAGGAGTTGATAGTAGCCGTGTGAGTGATGTTACTATTGCATATTGCTCCAAGCTGAGGGGACTTCCTCCCTTTCCTCCTACTTTGAAACAAATAAGGATATTTTACTGTGATTGATTTGCTGGCCTTCGGTGGCTCTCAACTATTCGCAACTTTTCTCTATAGGCATGTGATGACGTGATAGTGGCTTGTTGCAGCATCTCACCTCTCTTTCTTCCTTGAGGCATTTCTGAATTTCCAAATTTAACTTCATTACCTTAACTGATTATTGTTACCAGTTACTGCTCTTGAGGAGTTGTGCATTAGTGAGTGCACCCGGCTTATGTCTCTGTCAGAGGAACTAGGACTTCAAGACAGCACCTCTACACAAGTTATGGAAATTTCTGTGTTCCCAGCTCACATCCTTGGGTGATAAGGTACTGCCTACTACTTGTCAGAGTCTTAAAATCTCAAAATGCAGTAACCTTATGCGCTTGCCGAAGGGACTGCAAAAGCTTGTTTCTTCTTGTTGTTTTGGAGATTATGGATTGTCCTGAAATCCATTCCTTTCCTCAGGAGAGAATGCTTAGTGCCTACTACCCTTCAGATGTTGGGCATTAGGGGACGTCCATCACTAAAGGAAAAATGCCAGAGGGATGGAGGTGAGTACTGGTACATGATAGCACACATCCCTAACATAAGCATTGATGGTGTACAAATTTCTACATGTTAAGAGGAAAATGCTTTGGAGTGTCCAAACAAGACCATTGAATGCTGTGCCACAGGTAAAAGTTGGAAGTTCCAATTTTTAACATTTTTAGCCCATTTTGGTTTTGTCACAATGAATTGACTCGCCACTGAACACATGGTTTCACCTGTTGGATCAAGGGCCACTCATCCTGTGGGTCCATTCTGGATGGTACAAAAGCCCACCAATGACACAGTCCAAAACTAAAAATGTATCAATTTTGGTCCATGAAGGTGGTCCAGGTTGCCATCCCTTTCTTTTTCACAGCCCATTGGAGAACAATTGAAGGAATGGGTTTCTTCTTTTAGTGCTGTTTGTATCACGGACCACCTGAAGGTTCCACCAGATGGGTTGTTTTGGCTTAAAATATCACAACCACACAACAACATATGCAATGAGAGAATGTGATGAATTTGGATTTTGGAACCTTACCGCTCACAAGCTATTGGTTATCTGCAACTACTTAAAATTATCATGCTAGTCTACATGATTTTCTCACAGATTCCCAACACTATTGATAACTAGCTTTTCCTATCTGATTAGGTTGAGTGGATGAATCAATACTAATAATCTCTTTTCTTGCGGATGAAGCCATACTAATAATCTTGTCTTCCATGTCCAAGGACCAAGATGACGAAAAGCAGCATGATCACACAGTGGGAGATAATTGTAACCCGTACCAAACTTACATCAGCCATTTATTTTGACTGTCTCACCTTCCATTTTGAAAGTATGCCTGCAAACCATCTTCTGTTGAGGTACTGTTATAGATTCTGTTTCATGGGAATCAATCAGTTTACATTGATTATTTGAACTTATGGGCATTGTTTTGGTTAAATATTGCTTGCAGATGCTGTTTATCTTTTAATTACCTGAATTGTTTATCTGGCGGGGCAATTGATTTTGTGAAGATCTCATTCATCAAACACCACCTTCATTTGTATGTAGATTGTTGGCAGTTGGTTGGATTATACTTTTAAACATCTACTGCAGATCAGACCTGGATAGGAATTCCTAATTTCCCCTTTTCTAACGAGGATTGGTTGGGCAATTGTGATTGCTGAAAGAGGCTCACCAGTACTACTTGTTGATTGTTCAGTGAATTGTTCATTACCATTATTTGTATCCTGTTACTGTGTGATTGCTTTATCAAGACTTGTAACTCAATAGGATGAGGTATGCTGTGCACAACTGATTTTACCTTCTTTCACATTCCAAGAGATTAATATGTTAAAGTGGAGACACTGGCAAATGCTGGAGTTTATAGACATGAGATGGTTATTGGCAGAAATCCATCTTTGCAACAATGATGTTATCACTTTTGTCTATTTTTTGTGGTCTGCTTTATTGATGTTGTTGATAGAATATTGTTGTAGATGAGTCTCTTTTCATAGCTTTGTATTGAGAACACTGGTTTTGGAGTTCTTTTTGGGATTTTTTTCCTTAGGAGCTCCTTGATGTTTGCTTTAAAATTTAAAAAGCCCTTGATATTGAAAAGATTCTAAATTTTAAAATAAAATTCTCATCTTTTCCCCCCTTTGTTTTGGCGTGGTGTCCTTAGTGGGCAGGGTGGGTAACCGGAAAGTAGACTACCTAATTACTATTTCAAAGCATTTATGGATGATAGTTTTTTGTACCAAGCAGGATTCAAACTTGGTACCCTGCCTTTAAAAGAGTAGACTTTGATGTCCTTTACACCCAACCAACTACCCACACACACACTCCCTCCATTGGCACATTACAATTTGACGCTCATCTGACCTACATTGGTTGGTTTTAAAGGTGAAAAAGGGAAACAAGAGAAAAAGAAGAAAAGAAAAGGAAAAGAAAAAACATAATTAGAACACCTTTGAACTTTGAGGCCCTTAAATCAAGAGTCAGGGTGGTCTGTTGGGCCTTTTTAAAACTTTCCAGATCATTGATCTAATGGTCCTTGTCAATGATACTGCCTTTAAATTCTCATCATGGAGGATCACATGGCCTTGCCAAATTGTCTTAGATCTTAACCATCTATTTATTAATCATATAATGCACAAACACATTTTTCAATCAAACATGTAGTCTTTTTTATTTGCCCTTGTGCATGGTGGGTTGCAAAACAGTATTGGTATCCAGTTATTGATGTTGAGTGGAGTTCAGAAGATCAAAGTTTTTATTGGAGGTTCTGTTTTCATTGAAATTACACAGTAAAAAAATCGAAGATCTTCTTGTGGTTTTTTTTTTTCTTTGGTTCAGTCTTTCTTTTTAGTTCTCCCACAACACAAGCACCAAAGCTTAGTTTGTCCTTGCACTTTAAATAATTATTGCCTTTTTTTAAAATAAACATTTGAGAATAATATACTAGCATTTAATCAAGCAATTCTGGCCATCACAATTCACAACACTTTTAGTCATCAACCATCTAGAGTAGCGGTTGCATTAATGACATGCATTTAACCAATTAGGAGTGTTAAGCAATACTGCACATGCACACTAACACATTTTGAGCTGAATATATTTTTTAAAATTTCAACATGAGTTATATGTCTTGGGCAAATCTCGCGATATAAGTTATATATATTGAGCACTTCCTGATTATGAAAACCATGCAGCTGGAAATCCTTGAGTGCATGCTTCTGTGTTTTTAACCATGCAGCAACTACGACCACCCCTCCAAAAATTTGAAAGAACCCTGAGAAAGGTGACCGGTTGAACCTGCACATCCTTGAGCACTCTACCATTGTTCCAAAGCCCAGGGTGTTGATTTGTTAGATTGTAGGCTTTGATATCTTTTTTATATTTTTAATGTTGGAAGAGTTGGTATCTGGATGAAGATGGAATTTTGTAAATGCTGGTGGATAGACTCAAGATGTGAGAGGGACATTAATGTATCATTCTATATGGATAGACTCAAGATTCGTAATGAATTCTCTCTCATTTCGTTTCTTGTTGAAATCTGCTACATTGATCTCTAAATTCAAGAGTGGAAAGTCGTACTACTAGTCTATTTAGCCTTTTGTGTAGTTGAATATGATTGGATTATCAGAAGAAGTTAGTTATAAAAATACGAATGGGCTTGTGATGTTGGATTGGAGAATGCAATAGCCAATAATAATGCATGCTCAACTCATGAACGGAATGGGAGCAAGTTGAATGAATGGGTTTGTGATGTAAATTGGTCCATGAATATCCAAAAGCCTAATATCATGTCTATGATGCACGAGTATCCAATCAATTCTGAGATGGGGCCTACATAATTGATGCATGTAATCAAGTTCTGCTGATGGCGTGGGAGCTGTTGGAGGCCTCTTCTGTGAACAACTTTTATCTCTTTCATGAACATGAGATTATTTTTTTTTTAAATAGTAATTTGGTTGCATCAAACACCAATGAATGTGAATTCTCAAGGAATCCGCTGCTGCATCAAATAACCACCCGAGGACTTTCAAAAGGTTTTGCTTGTGTAATTCTCCAATCAGAAGAAAATAAAGGATCATGAATCGACTTTCCAAAGATTTGGTGTTAACAAACGAAAATCAATTAATCAAACCTTTCGTCTAATTTGTCAGTCTAAACAGTGGGTATTATGAAACTCGTTTCCGTTCAGCGCAAAATCAATTTGTGATGCGCGCATTTATTCTGCTTTCAACATACACAGCCTTATAGACTCCGAGTCTACCAGTACATGGACTCGGTCACTGTAGCTGTGGCCTGCTAGTGTAGTTGGGTCTATGATGATCTTTCTGAGCCCAAATCTGATAGGTGTGGAGGATTCAAACTGTTTGTTTGCCAAAAGCCCAGACCTAACCTGACCCTCATCGCTCTCTGACGCACCGCACTTGCTCGATTGGCTTAGCCACTTACTGGGACTTGACTTGATCCTTTGTCAGTTGAGTTCGGAAGGCTCAGATCCAAGTTCCAGGGCTCATTAACCACACAGCTAGGGACCCACATCAGGCCAAGGGCCTCACCCCCACATAAACCATGTCTGAAGAAATGCATTTACTTTCTATGCTTTGCTTCATCGTCTTCGTTCCCAACGTAACCAGGATTCAGTTGCGCGGGAGAAAAAATGGTGGTTTCGATGGTGGTGGAAGCCGCACTAAACGCCCCCAACGAAGGTATCTTCGATAAACTGGCCCTCCCTTTCCTGAAAAGTAGACTAGGGTTTCTCTGCGGCGGAGTTGATGAAGAGATGAAGAAGCTCTCTCGAACTCTCCTCAGAATCCAAGCCTTCCTCAGCGACTCAGAAGATCGCCAAATCCAAGAAGAAGCCGTCAAGCTCTGGCTCAGAGATCTCAAAGATGTCGCCTACGACGCCGAAGACCTCATAGACGAATTCACCACCGAAGCACTTCGATCCACAACACAATTCCCAATTCAGGCCAGGAAGAGAAAACGGGTAAATGATTTATTCTCATGCTTGGGTTCCAGTTCCACCACATCTCAATATAGCATCGAATGCAGGATCAAGGAAATCAGAGAGAGATTGGATGAGATCGAGAGCGAAAGAGATCAGCTCCAACTCAAAGTCAGACATCAGGGATGGAGGCTTCAATCAAGATATCGATCGCAGACCAGCGCCTTCGTCGACGAGTCGATCGTCTTTGGAAGAGTCGAAGACAGAGAGGGGATTGTCCATCTGTTCAGATCGGACCAGTCTCGGGCTGAAAATGGTGTTATGGTGGTTCCAATTGTCGGAATGGGCGGCCTTGGGAAGACGACCCTTGCTCAATTGGTGTACAATGATGAACGGATCGAGAGGCGTTTTGAACTGCGAGCATGGGATTGTGCATCGGAAGATTTCGACTTGATTAGGATCACAAGAGCGATCCTAGAGTCTCTTACAGGGAGTGCTTGTCATCTAATGAATTTGGATCGGCTTCAGGTTGCTCTTGCGAAGAAGCTAAAGGGGAAGAGATTTTTGCTTGGTTGTAGACAATGTCTGGAATGTGAGCAGTAGTGATTGGGATGAGTTACGAGCTCCATTGATGGTTGGGGCAAGGGGAAGTGGAATTCTAGTAACCACTAGAAGCCAAATTGTTTCATCAATTATGGGAACAGTTCTCTCTCACTTCTTGCAGGGTCTATCAGATGTTGATTGTTGGTCTTTGTTTGAACAGCGAGTTTTTTTACAGGGGAATTCAAATGCACACCCAAACCTGGCAGTAATTGGCAAGGAAATAGTGAAGAAGTGCAAAGGGTTGCTTTTAGCAGTGAAGACACTCCCAGGTCTGTTATTCTCCAAATTAGATGAAGAGGAGTGGATTGCCATCTTAAAAAGCGATATCTGGGATTTGCCAGAAGAGAGAAATGGGGTTTTACCAGCTCTAAGGTTGAGCTATCATCATCTCCCTTCACATTTGAAGCAGTGTTACGCATTCTGTTCCATATTTCGTAAAGGTCATAAATTTAAAGAGGATGTATTGGTTCCGTTGTGGATGGCAGAAGGTTTTGTTCAGCCTAAAGGAAATAAACAAATGGAAGACGTTGGCAGTGAATATCTTGCTGATTTGGTGTCAAGGTCTTTTTTTCAATACGAATACAACAATTGGGACAACCAGAAAGAGTACACAATGCATGACCTCATTCATGATCTTGCACAATCTATTTCAGGCGTGGAATGTTTAAGAATGGAAGAAGGTAAGTCGTGTGCTGTCGTTGATAAGGTTCGTCATGTATCGTATGATTGGTTCAGTATGGAGGCAGTACATTTTGAGGCTTTCTATAATTTGGAAAGTTTACGCACTCTTCTATTATTAAGCATATTAAAAAATTGTACTAAGCATGTCCCCCGTGAACTGTTCATAAATCTGAGGCGTATAGGCGTGTTGGATTTGAGTGGAGCTGATATAAAAGAGTTGCCAGTTTCAGTTGAGAATTTGATACATCTACGGTATCTTGACCTGTCTTTAACTCAAATTGAAAGGTTACCTGGATCAACAACTAGCCTCTACAATCTACAAACCTTGAAACTCATAGACTGTTCTCAGCTGGTTGAGTTACCTAGTGACTTGAGCAACCTTGTCAATCTCAGACATCTGCCTTTAGGTGCATGTCACCGTGCCTCAATTTCCATGCCGCTGAAAATTGGAAGATTAACATGTCTCCAACGTTGGACATGTTTAATGTAGGAAAAGAGATTGGACATGGGATTAATGAGTTGAAGGATATGATAAACCTACGAGGTGAAATTTGCATTTCACTACTTGAGAATGTGGTCAATGTGGATGAGGTGAAAGAGGCTGAGTTGAAAAGTAAACGGAAACTTCAAAAGTTGGAGTTGTGATGGAAATACAATGATGTCGAATCAAGGCCTGAAGGAACTGAGAATTTGGTACTTGAGGGACTTCAACCTCACACCAACCTCGAAGTGCTAGAAATAACAGGTTATTGTGGTGTCACATTCCCGAGATGGATGGGAGACTCATCATTCTCCAATCTAGTCCGTGTTTATTTATTCAAATGCAGATGTCATGTCCTCCCACCTTTTGGCCAACTTCCCCTACTGAAGGATCTCCATATAGATGAATTGTATGGATTGAAAAAGGTGGGTCATAAGTTATCTGATAATGGCCCAGGCTTCCCGTCACTGGTTTCTTTGATGCTTTGGTCCATGCCTGATTGGGAGGAATGGTCTGGCGCAGAAGGTGCTATTAGCCAGGTGACTGACGTTACCATTTCATATTGCTCCAAGCTGAGGGGACTTCCTCCCCTTCCTCCTACTTTGAGACTATTAAGGCTACTCTACTGTGAGAGATTGGCTAGTCTTCCGAGGGTTTCAACCATTCACAGCTTATGTCTTTGTGGATGTGATGAAGTGATATTGGGCTCGTTGCAGCATCTCACGTCTCTTTCTTCCTTGAGTATTTCTGAGTTTCCAAATATAACATCATTACCTAAAGGATTATTGTTGCCAGTTACTGCTCTTGAGGAGTAAGAGATTAGTGATTGCACCAGGCTTTTATCTTTGTCAGAGGAGGTCGGACTGCAAGATATCACCTCTCTGCGAGTTTTGAAAATTTTTCGGTGTCCCCAACTCTCATCCTTGGGTGATGACATCCTGCCTGCTACTCTTCACAGTCTTCTAATCTTATGATGCACTAGCCATAAGTGCTTGCCGAAGGGGTTGAAAAATCTCATTTCGTTTGTTGTTTTGGAGATTAAGGATTGTCCTGAAATCCATTCCTTTCCTGAGGAGAGACTACCTACCACCCTTCAGATGTTGGACATGAGTGGATGTCCATCACTAAAGGAAAAGTGTCAAAGGGATGGAGGCGCACACGTCCCTAACATTAGCATTGATGGTACAAAAATTTCTTCAAGTTAGAAGCAGATGCTTTGTAGTTTCCAAACAAGACCTGTGCTGCAGGTGAAACTTGTTAAGTTCCAGTTTTTAAAATTTTCAGACAATGAATGGATTTGTCACTATACACAGGGTTTCCCATTTGTTGGATCAGAGTTTTGAGGAACGGGTTTTAAAACAACTTTGGGTTCTATTCCGGATGGAACAAAAACCCACCAATGAAACAGTCCCAAACTAACCTTGTATTGACTTAGGTCTGTGAATGTGGACCAGGTTGCCATCCTTTATTTTCTACATCTCGTTGAAGAATTCCATTTGAAGAAGTTGGATTCTTGTATTGGTGCTTCTTGCATCACACGTCACCAGAAGTTGTAACCAAATGGGTTGTTTGACTTAAAATTCACAACCATACAACAATGCTACAATGATAGATTGTGATGAATTTGGAACCTTTTCATTTCTTTAATAAACCAGGTATCCACTCTTTTTTCTTTGCGAGGGGAATGCATTTATGAGATCTGAGCTGCTTATCTGGCAGTGCCCAACATTAATGTGACATATCAAAATATCAGCTGATTGGACTTTCCTGTCTTAGATTCTAGGAAAAGAGGTAGCTGTTACAGAAAGTTGAACCATTTCAAAAGTATGACCCATTTTGATCCTCAAATTTGGTGGTCGGGTAACCAACCTAATTTTGGGATGTAGTATACTTCCAAACTAGAGTCACCTGATGAATAGATGTATCTCATATGCATATGGCTTGTTGTGGGTTTTAATGCTATTCTGGATGGAACACATATAAATGCATTGATGAGCTAATGGTTAAAAAATAAAAAATAATTATGATTGCAATGCTCTTCAGGCATATCCTATCTAATGTGGATGGAGACATTGAATGGCCTGGATGAATGCAAGATGGACCACATCATTAGGACAAACGAGGGATCTGTCAGCAGCGTTGTCTGTGTGTTCATCCAAGTCAGGCAGATTATTGTTGACACTCCATAATAGGATAGGATGATGATTGCTATGCTCGTGCATGACTAATAACAGCGAGCATTCATTAATTAAGGAGTGAATAGTATACTATACTAATAGTTTGGATGTATTATGATTTCTAGTGGTTTGATAATTTCTGTCGAAGAGATGGCTATCCCATAATGCATTTAAGTATCAGGGTCACACCGTAATTGAAATTGAATGCTTCACCGGGTTGTTGTGCAACAATGTCATGCGACAATGATAGGGTCGGTGACATCTACATTATCATTCACAAGCTATTGATGATCTACTACTATTTGGATTTTCATGCAAGTCTGATCTTATCACGGATTCAACAGATTCAATCACTAGATTTCCCTTTCTGATTACCTTGAGCTGATGAAGCGATACTGATAATTTCTTGTCTTGTATGTCCAGCTGATGAAGTCAGCATGATCAAACAGTCATGAGGTAATTTTAACTTACATCAGCCATTGATTTTGACTGTCTCACCTTAGAAAGCATGCCACAGGACCAGCTTCTATTGAGGCACTGTTGTAGATTGTATTTTCATGGTATCAATTTACATTGCTTATTCCAAATTATTGCCATTGTTTTTGTTTAAATGTTTCTTGCAGATGCAGCTTATCTTTTGATTACCTGAATTGCTTTCTGGTGGGGCCTGTTAAGTGCAATGGGCAACTAATATAGTAAAGACCTCATCCATTGAACAACTGCTCAATCATGTATATAGATTGTTGGCTGGATTATATGTAAAACATCCATTGCAGATCAGACCTGGATAGGAATTCCAAATCTCCCCTTTCTGAAGGATTTGTTGAACAATTGGCATTGCTGAAAGAGGGCTCACCTGTACTACGTGTTGATTGCTTGGTAACTTGTTCATTACCATTATTTGTATCCTGTTGTTGTGCTATAGCTTTATCAAAACTTTTACCTCAACACTACGTGGTATCTACAACTGATCTTACTTCTGCTGAAATTCCAAGAGATTAATATGTTGAAATTGATACACTGGCAGATGCTGGAGTTTATAGTTCATACGTTGCAGTTCTGTTTCTGGCCACTGTAACCAAGTTATATGTTCATGGTAGAAATACCATGAATAGGGGAAAACAAACAAAGGAAATTGCAAGTGTCTGTCAGTCTCTGCTGCATAAAAGGAGTAAATAACAACCCCTCTTAAACCAAACCTTAATCGTACCAGTTATGGGTAGGTTTGAAATCAAGTATCCCAAAACCTTCACAGGCCAATTAGGGATTGTGTAAGTTCGTCGGTTATAGACTCACCCAACCTCTGTCTTACCTAACCAGTCACCATCACCATTAAAGGGATTTATTTTTAATTGCCGTAATTGACTCCATGCAAATATGATGGAAAAGGCCCTAAATTCTGATGGGAATGGCAATGGGTAGGATTTGGTATTGGCTGGGGTGAATGCATACCTGATCCAATTTACTGTAATTCTTTTACCTCCTTGCTTGCTTCTTCATTTGAAAGGCTAAAATTAATCTTCTGCACACTGGGAAGATTAGAGATTAGTTATTGTTATGAGCTGAAGTCCTTGCCCAGGGATTGGTGAATATCCTCCCTTGTATGAGAAATGAGGCCTGGATGTAGGTGAAGACCAGAACATGATATCACACAAACAATGAAATGGACTGCTGAATAATGAAATTCTTCAGAAATGACCACTGATCTCACTCTTTCTTTATAGATTATTTCGGAACTTAAGTAAACAAGCTGCTCTGCTTAGTATAGCTAACAATGACCCCATTGCTGTACATGCAAGCACTCATGCAATTCAGTGTGCAATGAAGTTTAGTAACTGTAAGGCGGAGGTCCGATCCTGTAGCATCCCATAAAGAAACAAAAGCTCCTGATTTTTATTCTCATAAAGACATCTATTTTCTACCCAGATTCAATTTGTACACATGTGGCTGGATCTTTGCTTGTTATGGTATGAATTTCAAGGTCTTAGGCAGCAGTTCTTATCAGATTAATGGAAATTTCCATTCTTGAAAGTAACAGCCTTCTCGACTCCATGTTAAGGTCTAAAATGTTTTAGTTTCAAGTCAATCAAATTGTGATTTGAGTGAAAACAGGGGAATCTTATGAGCTTGCCAAGTTGACATCCAAAATTTGGTGTTCTAAGGAATAAAAGCATAAAACTCTAGTCCTACTAGCATGGGTTCATCTTCCTCTTAGAATATTGTTTTAATAGAAGCAGTTGTGATTTGATTTTTGAGTTGTAATAGAAGCAGTTTCCCAATGACCATTCAGTGACAGATGTCATCGTCTCTCCATATTCGAGACTCACCACTAGCAGTTAATGTATCTTAAACAACTAACATGTATGATCCACAAGGATGCTCCATGTCTTAGGGCATGTCGTGTAAAGCCCTTGGAAATATGTTTATGATGGGGGGTGGTCGGAATTAGAAATCAAGGTTAGCACAGAAAATAGAACTGATCCATAATTACATGAGGTGGACCATGACGTGGGTGTGCTAATCTCCCTCTCCTCATCTCTAAATAACCATTGTCAAGTGTCAACTATCAATTGGTTGCCCACGATACATGTGTTCACTTCATAAATATGAATGCAGTGCGTAGGTAGCATGGCTGCGTCTTATGTTTGTTTATTGCAGGGCTATAGATTGCTACTGGGCCTTGAGTGTATTGGGTATCCATTCACGATGTGTTGTATCATAATTTTGTTCCATTGATGGTTCTCAGTTGCGGACCCAGTAAATTTTCCTTGCATATAAGTGAAAAAACACAAATTTTCATCAACATAGCCCTCCCCACGCCCAACCAAGTTCTTCCCCTGATGGTTCTCATGTTAGGCATGAGAGGAGCACAGAGGCAAATATGCGGTTCATATGAATCCTTTGGCATCCTGATTGACAATTAGTGTTTTCCTATTCTTGTTAGGCCTGCTTCGATCATGATTCTGAATTCCTCTCTAAAAACTTATCCTGATTGATAGTGTTCTTCTATTCTAGTTAGACTTGCTTGGATCGTGATACAGAATTCCCCTCTAATAACTAAGGGGCCATTTGGATTAGTAGGATAATAAGTGGACAAAGTTGTTTGCAGTTCAAATTTGTACTGTGGGCAGTTAATCCCAACTGATTCTCCAACTTATTTTATTCGCATTCAAACCACCCATAAGAATTCTGAATCTGGAGTCAATACTCAATAGGTCATGAGTTGGTAATATACTTTTTTTGTGTTTTGGAGATGAGATTGAGCAAATTGTTACAAAATGCAATGGCCCCTCTTATCAGGGGCTTCAAAGAGAAATCTCCATTTTGGCATTTTCACAACTTCACTTTGCAGATGACACCTCATCTTTGTGGTGCAAGTATAGAGCAGCTCAAGAGTCATATTTATATCTTGAGATGTTTCGAGGTGGTGTTGGTGCTTTGAGTTAATCTCCATAAAAGTTTCATAGTAGCAGTCACAGAACAAGAGGAGTTCATAACTTGGTTGTCTGAGATAGGAGGATGTTAACAGGTATATTTCCCCTTTAAATATCTTGGCTTTTCTACTTGTGCGAATCCTGGCATTTGTCTCTTTGTAATCCTATCATTGAGATCTTTGTCAAAAAAAAAAAAAAAAAAAAAATCCTGCTGTTTGGACTTCTTATTATCTTTAACATTCTCTAAAAAATATCCGGCTCCAAAGTGGAAGTTTTGCTCAACACTGTGAGTGTCATACCTGATACATTCTAAGGTACATTGCCATGTTGCAAGTGGTCTCATTGTTAATTTTGATACAATACATTGATACAATATGATTGTTCAAAACCACTAGCACAAGTACTCCAATATCAGACTTCAAGAGACAACCTGTAACTGAATTGCTAGTGAATTTTAGGGCTGCTAACATCTACATCCAGAGCATTCAGCTGATAATTTTAACCAGCAGACCATGTGCTATAATAGACATGACATACGCCAAACCTTACTGGTGTATGAATGTGGATCATAAATGAATCAATGGAATTCTTTTTATATGAAAAGTTGCTACACTTGAAAGGAATCGAGTATCGCTTGGAGAGTTTCTTGAGATGTTGCCCACTGCTTATCGTTGGCACTTGCTACAAATAAGATGACTGTGTTTCCTTTGGCAGTTGCCTTTGCGAGATTGTGCGAACCCGTCAAGGCAAAAGGAGTTTCAAGCACATAAGTGTAGTACTGCATGAACCAAGAACATCATGTAAGTAGATGTATTTGCATCCTTTTACCACGAAGGAGAATTATAACTGATTTATCTGAATATTTGTGGACTATATGAAGGTGGTGAAGAAGGCCCTTAGCTCAAGATCGAATCTGGGTGGAAATTTAGGCTTTCTAGACCAGTTGCACTACAAAAGAAACAGCTGAATCCTTCTAATTTTGTTGCGTTGGTTGTCGACTCAATTTCAGACGTAATTAAAGCTCATCAAAAATGTGTTTTAGTGCCTCTGTTCCAGGTTTCAGCTGAATTTTCAGGGTTATATTTGATGTATAGAGGCTTATGCCATTTTTTCCCCAGCAAGTGGTCGGCAAAGAGGCCTTAATTCTCATCCAGACTTGATTAACTACCTCTGAACATCATTATCAATGCTAATCATGGATATTGGTTTGTTATTTGGAAAAACAGTGTCCAATATAGAACATGTAACTGTTTACCAAAGCATACATCCAAACTGATTACACTTTGAAGTAGCTGATCCTTTTCTCCGTTTCAAGAGAGAATCATAAGATACTTCAAATCCTACTCCATGAAAATAAACAGGAAGACAAGTATGAGAGAGCATGATACCGTTTGTTCACCACGCTTGTCGACTGAAGTTTGAATAAGCTCATCAGAATCGTATGAGTTTCCAGTGACAAAGGGGCCAAGGGAGGCGATCACCCTCTCTGGGCTCCCGATTTCTTCAATGCTGGCATTGGTTTTGTTAGTCAAGCGTATCAGCGGAGAAGCTACCACCTGAACTTTGCCTTGCTTTTCGTCTTCAAACTTCACCTCCACCCATGGCTCTGCACACTTGGGTTGGCAGTAGTTCCCAGATAGGATGTTGGCAACCCGGGTCTGTTTCCATGTGGGTGGGAGAATGAATTGGTAGGGCTGCACATTTCCTACAACCAATTCCTACCTCCTTTCAGTCATTAGCAAGCAAGCACTAGTTGTCAATTTTTTATACAGGTGAGAGTATATCAGCACAATTTTTGGCCTACTTGACTATTGAATCACCTATCATTTGCCATATTTTACAATGGATCAAGATAATCTTCGTGGCCCTGTGATGCCCATGTGGGAAAAAAGAGAGGTGTATTTTTTTTTAAATCCAATGGAGAAAACTAGTGTTGCTGGGATAAACAACACTTGTGGGACACCTGGGGGCCCACCTTAGGCCACCCCTAATCAAGGCGGGGAGAGTCTATGCATGGACGAGGGATACCCAAAAGTCGAGCCTGGTTGGATTTTGTTTGGTGCAAATTTTAATGCCTCAAAATCAACAGTGCAAAAAAGAACCATTCCAACAATTTGTACGTATTGGATGTGTCAAAATGGATGAGAGGTTGTGGAGGGTCATTTAACATCTCTTATGGGATCATTTTTAACTGTAAAGATGCTTTGTGCAATGGGAGGATTTTGCAGCAAACAAGAAATTATTTTCTATTTCTCTGTGCAACCCAATGTTTCAGTGTTTGATGCAATGCATTTCTCTCGCGGAAAAGTTGAAAAAAATGAATTGATTTTCCTTGCTAGAGAGTATTTCAATATCTATAAGGTAGGAATGCAGGATTTTTCTCTCCTAAGGAAATAGAAATTTATGACACAAACAAGTCACAGGAATACTCAAAGAGGGGAGAGCTGTACCAGCCCGAAGCGCGGGAGTATCTTTCGGTGTGGCCTTGAAGAGCACAAATGATGGATCCGACTGCAAAGGTGGAAGATAGGAACCAACTTCAACCTCTCGAGCTTCTGAGAGCGGTGGTCTATTCCAGAGAATGGGAGTTATAGCAATTCCACTGAGGAATTCTCTTCTCAGGAAGCGGTTCTGATGGGACTGGGTCTGGAATGTGATCATAGTGGGATTTGGAGCCGCATAGAGAAGTTTTGAAGGACATGAGAGGAGAGATGGAGTTCTTGAAGTAGTTGCAGCAGCTGTGGCCATGACTAATGGTAGAGAAAGAAGAGAGAAAAGAGAGTAGCTTTTGTGTGTTCAAAGGCCAGTGGAGTGGGCTCCTCCCGCCTTATCCATCCAGGAGGGAGAAAGTTATGGACAGGAAGTTGGGAAAGGCAACCCCAGAAATCTACCCAGTTGCCAGCCCATAAAAGGGCCCAATCTTTTTATGATTATTGGACGGGCATGAACATTGGCATAATGATGAGTCTGGTCCAAGTGGACCCAATGAGCCGGATCACGATCTTGATTTGCAGTATGGCCCCCTAGCACTTTATTGGGTACTTATAAAATATAAGATTGTTATCTTTTTCGCAGCAGTATGGGCCACAAATAATAAAATTGGAGGTCTATATCGTGGGGATCACTAGGATGTGTGCCAATTATGAAGAGGAAGGATGGATAGGACCTCATGGGACTTGGGGTGGCCTAAAATGGAATATATCTATTATGCTTTTATTCATAAAAAAAATCACGGACCTGTTGGTGTAGGTCAACGCTCTTTTATTTAAAAAGTTGTAGATCAATCAACACTTTTAGTAAGCAATCTAGTTAGGAATGTAAATAATCCCGAGGGTAGCTCATTTGCCCCAGGGCCATGGCTTGTGCCCGGGGATTGAGCGTTCGAAACTGCACTACCACACTGGGGCCATAGGATATTTACCCGGCTTCTCCTAGGCCCATAGGGGTTTTTTTTGCCTAAATGGCGGGGACACCCACTTTTATAAAAAATAAAAAATAAAATAAATAAAAAAAAGAAAAAAGAAAAAAGGTTAGGAATGTAAATGGGTATATGATTCTCCAGTTACCATAAGATTTCTATCCTAAAAATGAGGTTTGAAATCTGTTTTAGGTTTTGATTCATAAATGAGTCTGGATCCATAACGCAATTTAGCTTTTGATTGATAAATGGGTCTAGTTCCGGATCCATTAGGTTTCAACCTGTGGGCCTGGAGCCTAACATGCAAGCCTTTAATTTTGTAAATTGTAACTCAAGATCAACTTTGATTAGTAGTTTTTTTATGTTTAATCCTAGAGATAATAAACTTGATGTACTATTATAAGTTGAATGTGATCCTTATTTTAAGCGAAACCACAAAATATAAAAGTGAACAAGAAGTCGGGACGGGTTTCAGAACTGGATCTAAGTTCTCTTATCAGAACAAGGTCTATAACCAACAACAAATTATCCAAATTGGAATTGGATCCGGAACTGAAACTGTCATTTAGAAACAGTTTTAGTTCTAGATCCAGTATGGTTACTGCTCAGAGCTGACCCATTTACATCCATAGCTAGTTCCACATAGTGCGAAGCGACAAACTCCTCTTGTAGTAAGAAGTGATCCCGTACCAGATACCTCTTGTCGAACATTAGAATTTGTAGATCATATCCATGATTTAGGGGATGGAGAACTGCATGAATTATTGAATTTTAACATGCGATCAAGGGCTTCAATGTTAATGTCCATTTGTTTGGTTAGACATTGAATACTTTCAACTTTTAACCAATACCTTTACTATGAGGGCTAAAACTAAAGAAACTTGGAGATCAAAGATATGGTTTCCTTTGGTTAAAAATGATTATCCAACCATTACCCTAGTAAATCAAATTTTATGATGGTGAGGACTCCATCTAGATCTCCACCTTGTATCCTTCACACCTCACCCCCATTACTATTCTTTTGTAAGAATTACTTTACTATAAATTCTTAGCTATTCAATACATACAAATGCCTTGTTAACTTTATTTTAAGTACTAAATTTTTGTAGTTAAATAAGATATTAAACAGTTAGGTTCCTCCAAGGTTTGAACTCACTGAATACAAGCATAACTCTACAATATGCCCATTATAAAGAATTTAAACCACTCAAAATAAATATTCTCACATGGGATGTTGTCCCACCTCAAGATAGTATCCAACTTTAAATGCTTGTATCCATGTGAAGATTTCACCGATGGCCAATTCATTGATGGTACATTTGTCAGAAAACCAAGTCATTGTATTCATGTGAACATGGGACTAAAACACAATCAGGTGGAAAAGTTTCTTATTGTCTAGTTAATGTCACAAGAAGTTTCCAAACAAAAGATCCACGCAATTCGTTTGACTTGTCCATTTATATTATGATGCACTAGTTCAAAGGTTGGACTTGTTAGATAGAGAAGATTATTTCAGTGAGTGCCTCTCTGCAGATAGCTATAGTACCATTTGGATTTATCTTTGGGGCCCATCGGAGGCCATGCCAATCAGGGTGCGGATGGGTCTCATCAAAATAAAATTCAACACCCAGACACATAACATTTCAAAAAAATATTAAAATTTTTCACACTTCTTTCAATTAAGTCCTCTCCCTAAAAAAAAAACTTAATAATAAAGACAGCCTTCCCTCATGATAGGTTTTTATCTTTTCTTAACATCTTTGCTCCTTAAAACTAGCCAATTTGATTTTGATGATTATAACCATTTAATAACGTTAGTTATTTAGTCAAAATTCCTATTTTTTAACCATCCATTGCGTAGAGGTAGTTGAAGTGGATCCTACTAGCTCATTTGGGTTGGACTTAATCATTTCTCTTAAATGGACAATATGAAAAATGATGTAAGGGTATTTTTGTCATTTCTCAAAAAATAATTATGGAGAGGACTTGATTTGAAAGAATTATGGAAAACTTCACATACTTTTTTAAAATATTCAAACCTTCATATGATTTTTTGAAAATAAGCCAAAGTTCTTATATCTATTTGTAATTCTCCCTGAAATGAAGATGATGTGTCCGATCTGTACCATTCTTTTGAAAAAATGCCCCCTCTCAATTAATATACCAGCTACCAGATTTATTGGGGGAGCTCTTTCTCAAGTCCCTCTCCTTTTATTCATTTTTTAGTTATAAAAGGGAAGTATAAAGTCAATTCATTGTTGGTGTGGTCATCACCATCAATTAGATATCATGGGATGGGGTTGGTTTTCATGAGGTTCACTTTTCGACTTAACATCATTTAAGGCAGTGTTCTCACCCACCACAACTTAGGTCTGTCTGTCTTCTACCAAAATTAAAAAAACCTTAGGTCTGTCCAAGATGTTCCATACAATTAGAAAAACATTGTATCATTATAAAGATGAGTGAAATGATACCTTATTATCAGGTTTATCCAATCTAAAACCACCGAACTGTCTTTGTTTTGAACGATGGACCCCAAGACAAACAAACTCCATTTCTATGTTTGTATGATGGGATACAGCTGTAATCAAACCAAAAGTTTCCACAGCCACTTAACCTTTGAGATTCTTCCCAATATTGACACAGCCATTATCTGCCATTAGGTTGAATCATGATAAAATAATGCAAAAAGCACTAATAAATTATTAGGCTTCTAGGTCCTAAAATAATATAAAGGTTATGATGATTTAAATAGAATAGTATTTTCAAATCCTGATCTGTGTTATCATAATCCCTTCTTTTTATTGGCACGCATTTAAGTGGATCTTATACAAAATTGAGACATACTTCAAAAAGCAAACCAAGGTCTTTTAGCAAGACCCCAACCCTAAACATTATACCAACAGTTCTGTTGGCAGCATCTTGTGCCCAAGGATGCTATAACTCTCAAGAGATGTTTAGCATGAGTCAATCTTGTATGGTTATATGTTTCATCCTGCATGGCGGCCCAAGGGATAAAGGAATGATTAGAACCATCCATGCACTAGATGCTACTATGGCTAAACCAGGATTCAAAAGATCAAAATGGACAGCAGTATTGATATTCAAAAAAAAAAAAAAAAAAGTCCATTACAGCTAGGTGAGAGTCAATTGGTGAAGGGCAGCACCGATGGATGATTTTGATGATCCAACCATCTCTGTTAAAACTATTTGATATAAATTCTTTGTGCCTTTCACTAACAGGCTAACTTTTTGATGTTATTGAGTATCAATAGGTTGAAGAAACTGTTATAACATGGCGTAAGCATTTTAGTCAACAAAATCAATCTGTGACATCTTTTAGAAGATTTCGTACATTTTTTATATCCACGAGCCGAAGCCAAAGATTCCAAAAATCCAGAACTTTTTCCATATTGGTTTAGGGTCTAACCCATCATTTTAAAATGGGTTGTTGGACATGGTATAGGTCGAAAGCCAAACCTTCCAATATAATTGATCTATTGTTGCTTCACTTACATATTAGATTGTTTAAAAACTTCTAAAACTTCACCAAAGAATAAATAATACAACACTTTTAATTACGTTTTCAAATGAGAATAAAATAGCAAAAACAAAATACAAGAGTGATGAAATTTCAAGTTTTGGATTTAAGTCTTTCAAAAAATGATATTAGTTTATGACTCTGAGCAATGCAACTAGTTTTTTCGGAAGAATTCAAAAACTTTGGTATATTGCACAAGAATTGTAATTTATTTATTAAAAACATATATGCATACATGAAAATAAATTGAAAGCAGATCTTATGATTTTTGGGGTGTTTGGAAATGAAATATTTTAAGATATTTTACTATATTATTTACTAGTTCAGATTGTAATCTATTCGCCTAAAAATAAGGTATTTGGATAACTTAGAAAGTATCTTACAATATCTCACTTTCTTAAAAAAAAATCTTATAAAATAATCTTTAAAAAATCTTTTTTAAAACGATTAAAGAGTTTAAGTAAAAACCATTGGAGAGTTCATAAGCAACCATTAATTATAATGGCCCACTATAAGCTTTAACATTTATGAGTCCCACTATTGGATTGGCCCCACGGTGCTTACCAATTTAATGTGGGGTCCTATAGCCATATTGCGATTACATAGCCCTTGTTAATTATCAATATTAGGTGGATCCTATAAATGTCACGCTTGGGACTTTCATTGTGATTACCAACATTATGTAGGTATCATACTACTAAAATTAGGTGCGTTCCTTGACTACTAAGATTAAATTGTGATTGTAATTATCAATTTGCCATCATTAAATGAATCTCACTATTTGATAGCTCTCCTAGTGTTAATATGACTACCGACATCAAATGGGCCCCACAGTAATTTCTGATAAAAAAAAAAAAACTAGATAAGGTAATTTGTGATGATTAGCATTAGATGTATTATAGTATAGTTACCAACGTTTAATGGACCAACCTTAATTAAACAACATTGCTTCGATCTCATTATTTAAATTTAATCTTATATATATTTTTTTCAATAAATGAGTCTTATCATGATTATTAACACCTGTGATTACTAATTAGTGGATCCTGTGTTTGGTTAATTGATTATATTCTTTCCACTTCTTATTTGGTACATCATTGTAAATATGTAAAGATTATCAAACACCATACGTGACACAATATAATAATATGACACTATTTTATTCTACGATAATTAAATCTTACAATATTTAAATTTGTTGATATTATTTTATGCACTTATCCAAACACCCCCTAAGTTACTAATATCAATAATTATTTTTTAAAAATTATCTCCATGAGTTGATTCTTATTTCAGCATTTATATGGACCCCATGTCATGTATTTTTTTAATTTAACTCAATATTTGAGTTGTTTCTAAAATCAATTTGATGATACTACAATAATAAAAGTTACACTCATAATTCTCACTTGGATAAGGAAGTTCATCCGCAACACAAACACCCTAGATTGACATTTGGATGAATTTCTGAAAGTAAAAAAAAATTCATAAGAATTCGAAAGAATTAGATTAAAAATCCTTACATCTCCAATAACCCTAGAAAACCAATTAACAGGCCCTCTTAATACGTATGTATTGCTTCGCCCAGAAATTTGAGTTAAATTTCATATGACTGCAACATTGTCCTCACCTCACCTGCACGTGACCCAACTCCGTCCATTTCACAAAGACCCCCACCACAATCACAACTCTCCCTAAAAATGTCAACATCCCGCGCAATCCAGATCACATCCGACGCCATTTTGCTATCCTACGCCAGCACCACATCCCATGTGCAAATTCCACCTCAATCTTTTCCGCGCGGCACAGCCACAGCAAGACCGGACGGACGCATGAATGCAAACAGACGAGTTACATCCAATCAATCAAAGATATTTTACCCGCCAATCAAATCAAACTCCATCCACATAAAAATGATAAAAAAGACTCTCCTCCATCCAAACCAAATCCACACGAAAACGTGCGAGTCGGCCCCACTGGCGCAAGCTAGCGGCCTAACGTGCGCCGGCGGAGCTGAGCAGCTAGCATTCGACGCAGACGCAGGCGGAGCGCTGGAAGATCTCGGGGAGGTCGGGGCCACGGCTCCATTCACCGACCTCGCTATCGTACACCAAGACCAGACCCTCCCTAAGACCCCTCGCCATCCTCCCGCTCCTCCTCAGCAGGTCGTCTATGCACCCGAACACCTGCACCAGACCCACCCTCTTCTCACCAATCCCCACGCAGCAGAACCTCACTGCGCCGTCCAGTCTAACCTGCGCCGGCACCGGCGGGCTCCTTAACCTACACCACTCCCCGAACCCCGCGCTCCCCCTCCTACCCTCGCACCTCCAGAACGACAGCTCCACCGCGTGGCTCGCCACCACGTAGATCCCTGCGCCCGCCTCGCACGCCGCCACCACGCAACCCCCTCCCGGCACGTGCCGGCTCCTCATCCACGCCCCCGCCGCCACGTCATACAGATCCATCGAGCTCGCATACACGTGCGCCTCCAGCCTCCCTCCACGTGTCGCCGCCTCCCCGCTCCCTCCGATCTTCAGCCCCCCGATCGCGTAGAAAACCCCGTCCGCCGCCGCTCCCACGCAACCGTACCGTCTTCTAGGCGACTCCGCCACCACGCGCCACGCGTCCGCCGCGGGGTCGTACTCCTCCACAGCCGCAGTCCTCGCGGTGCCGCCGGAGACGTAGATCCTCCCGCCGACCGCTGCCGCGGCGAACTTCTTCCGCGGGAAGAGCATCGGCGATCGCCGGGCGACGGATCCCGTCCACGCGTCGCAGCGGACGGTGGCAGCGCGGCCGATGACGTAAATCTGCCGGCCGAGCGCTAGCATGCGCGCGTGGGAGAAGGATCCGTCGAAGATCTCGGGCGGGAGAGCCTCTATCCCGGGGAATGGGGAAATTTTCCACGGAACGCCCGATCCGACACGGTGCGTAGCGGAGAAAATCCCGTAATCCGATACCGCCACTGCATATAGAGTGTGGCGGAGGCGGCCGAGCGTACGGCGGAGATCGCGGAAAGCCGGGGAATCGACGGTCTGCGACCACCGGCGACAGACAAGCGCCACCGACGGGAGAGATGAGTGAGAGACTCTAGAGAGGCATTCGAGGAGGAGATCGTCGGGGAGAGAGGAGAATGGGGAGGGATCGAGGTGGTTTTCCGGGCGGTTTGCCGAAGGAGGATGGTCGCAGAGGCGGGAGGCGAAGGCGTTTTTCCGGCGGGTTTCGGCGTTCGGATTCGGGCGGCAGGATTTCACAAGCCATGTGAGAGTCCTAGAGTTGCAAGTCTCTTCCATTGCATAGAGACTGTGAAAGAGAGAGATTGGATTTTGAGGATTTAAATAGCGCACAGGGGAATCTTTCAATCTTGCGTCTGGTCTGGTGTCTGTTATCAGTTTCGTATCTCACGGGATCACGGGAAATGGTGCGGCACTTGGTTGGAGATCATAACTGTCTCAGTTGTAGCTATCACCTGTGGCTGTGGGTAAGATGAACAAAACGGTGGATGTCAAAATTAAGGGGATTATTGAACAAGGATTGATTACTTTCAAGGCAAGGTGGGTAGGTTAACCTCTCTCAACAGAATAGGTGTCCAGTTTTTGGGATGGAAACTGGTTGAGTGGGGCCCACATTTTGATGGTAGATATTGTGGGATTACTTTTTAGGAAATAAAAATAAATTGTTTGCTTTCCGGAAAGTAAGGGTATGTTTGGAGGTCCACCTGGGTGCACTCGATCACATGGATAAGAGGAATGATATTGATATTTGATACCTTTTGAATTATTTTAATCCTTTGTATTAGATCCAGCAGAGGATAATATTCCAATCAGTGTTAGACCAATCTAAGGGATGGATGGCACTTGAGACCATGGTTTAAAATTTCGGTTTCGGTCGCGGTATCGGCCGGGAGATGAAAAACCAATATGATATCGATATCGATAGCGAATATCGATCTGTCGCAGTCGTCGCGGTATGAATTTTTTTTTTAATCCAAAAAAATTCGTAAAAATATCCAAAAAATTCAGAATATTAGAAAATGCTAAAAAAACAATATTTTTTTTGCATTAGTAACAACAATAAATCAAAATATCGATCACCTTAAATTATGAGTCTCATCTGTTTCGCAGTTCGTGTCTTATCCAGTATTTCATATAATGTAACCATTATTGATGCTCATGATCAATTTATTAATGTAAAATATAAGAAAATAAAAATAGCATATCAATCATTATTTAATACTAACTAAATCAGCAAATATGTTGTGAAATTCAAGACCATGAAGATAACATATTAAGATCTGAAATATGATAGTGAGATGAATAAATCATAAAGCACTTGGGCATGAAAAGGTTCATAGTCTACCTGAAATTAGAGGGGACTAGAGAGCAGAGACTAGAGAGAGAGACTGATGAATATGAGTGTATGACGGATTGACATATATTATAATCCAAATATTAAAAAATACGAAAATAATAAAATTGGAAAAAAAATCAAAATCGTGTGTATGAGTAGATTTAGCATGAAAGTATGTCGATCTAACTTCTAAGTGAATAACACAACCAAAGTGACATATCTAATGATTTCTATGCTTCATCTAAAAATAAAAAAACAAAAAACACATACTAAAATGCTTTAAATTGATTTTCTCTTATCTTGAATAATATTTTCTTTAAGAAATAGATGTAGGATTTGAAAAGATGCAAGAGGGATGTGTGATGGAGTGTGGCTACTGCCCTAAGGAGTAAGGAGATGAGAGGAGAGGACAAGAAAATGAAGATTGGGGAAAATTTTAGAAAAAATAGGGTTTTATTCATTTTATATCATCTCGGCCGATATATCGGTTCTCCCGAGATGAAGTTCATCTCGGCCGCTATATCCCAATATCTTGGGGATATTTTCCCTGCGATTCCGATACCGGTATCGCAGTGAATATAATGGCTCGGTATGAGCCGATACCGGTTCATATCAGCCGATATGAACCGGTATCGACTAATATTTTGCACCATACTTGAGACTATAACAATGGGTTCAAAAGAGTAAGTGTGGGGCACAATGTCCACCTTGGGTCTACCTTAGCAAACTATTCATTTCCAAGTCTAAGGAGTCTCATTTATCTTAGTAGCCTACCTTTTGGACTGAGCATTTTGATGACTATAATCTATTCAAGATGTGCTTATATCATTGTATTTCTATATGGAGATCATTTACTTCTTAATGTACGGACCCAAGCCTCAAGGATCCATATGATTTAATAAGGCTATTTTTTCTCTTTAAAGCTGAGTTTTGATTTGGAAAAAAAAAAAAAATTCAATTCTGACTCAAGGAGAAGCGCATCAGCTTCTTAGGTATATTTGTGAATGTGTCTCAAAAGGCACTTAAGACTTGAATGTGTCTTTTCAAATATTTTAAGTTTTATGACTTTCCAAAAATACGTTTGTACTTTTTCAATAAGATGTGCCTCTTTCACTCATTTGTGTGGATGTGAACCAATTCTAAGGGATGAATTCTAACTCTATAAATTAAGGTGATTTTCAAGTTTTTATATAGTATTTAAAATGAGCAGAAGTGCAGCATTTTCAGAAGTACATTGTCTAAGAGCATCTTCTTCTCGTTCATTTTTACTTTGATTGATTTTAAAGGCAATTCAATATTTCTGAATTCTCTTTAAAGTATTGTAAAATATTCTAGTTGGGCTTTCTTGTTTGGTTTTTGGTTAATTTTGTGTACATGCTCGTCTATTATTATGACATTTTGGTATTGGTTAGTTTGGTGTCTAGAACCATAATAGAATTTTAATTAAAATTTAATTTTTAACCTCTTTTTTTTTTCTAATTATGGTGGATGCACAGGTTAATACTTCTTGCAATTTAATTGGGTGTGTGACTTTTGGTTTATTGAATAAAATCAGTATTTGACCTAGGCTAAACTAATTTTGGACGTGCAGTAACCTTTTATTAATTGTTGTTTATTTTAGATATTAGTTTTAACTTATAAATCAATTTATGCAGGACTTAACAGTGCTTCGCACGAGGCTTTCTCATTTTTATTAAATATTACTTGAATGATTTCTATCCCTTTTTTCTTAGTTGATAATTAATTTAAATATTATTCTTAATTAACTATTTTATTTGAATGATATTTAACCCCGCATTTTAGGGGCTTTCATGCTATTGATTGTTAAAAGAGATTTTAATGGACATGTCGATAAAGAAGACGATACATTAATGACATGATTTTGGAAGATGGAATGTGACGAGAGAAGGTACCTGCTCAAGGGTTTTTGATCTTATAATGTTGCTTATATACTTAAAATGAGAAAACGAAGACAATTTGACACGTCGGAATTGTTGATGTTAAATAAATAAATTACTTTTGGTTTGATGCAACGAATGATTATCCACAAGAAACGCGAAGTCATTTAGATAGAGAGCGAGGAAATTTTCTATTAATCAATAATGATTAAGAACTTTAAATACTCCTACATCAACAGGTTTTCTTCTTGTTAGAGCAGGCTTATCTCCTCATGACTAGGGTCTTCCGTGGATCTCAGCCCCATTGACTAAGTTAAGAAAATAATGATAGAGTTAAGGAGCTTAAATAGAAAAAAATAACACCATTTGAAATTCCGGAGGTCTCAGCCCATTTGACTCGGTTAAAAAGTGATTATAGAGTAAAGGAACTTAAACAGAAAAAAATAACACCATTTGAAACTCAATTGATTGGTGGAATTAGTGGGCAAGACCTAATTAAATGCAGATGCAAACTGCACCAGGTTATTATAGAGAGTGGCTAACCATGTAAGTATGGAAATCTTAAAAAACTATTGAAAAGAGGTGGAGAAGGTTGCAAATAGGGTTGGCAAACGGGTCGAGTTGAGGTGGGGCTTTGTGCATTGAAGTCCAATTCGTACCCGACTCATTTATTAAATTGGTTAGAAATAACCAGCCCACACTAAATGCAGTTCAACCCGATCCGGCTCAGATCACCCGTTTGTGGTAGCCTTTTTTATTCGCTTGTTTTATCACATGTGGGCCTGCGTTGTAGATTCATTGTTGATTGTTTATGCAAAGTTGACATTCCTGATATTCATATATTTTTCCTGTAAAATGTACTTAGAGAATCACTTTGCTAAAGATGTGTGGTCCACCGTCCACCTTAATAAAGTTTATAGTTCGGCGGGTCGATCCATGTCTAACATGTTCAATTGCAAGTGGCCACTAAATCATTTACAATTCTGGTGGGATATATATATTTGAGTCAAGCAAGTTGGATAAGATGTTGTAGCATGCAGACTTGGGGGTCATTTGTTAATTTCACATGTGATGTGAAAATGCTTTACATATGTAAATAACTCGCATGTGAGTCATTTACACATGCATGTGAAACATAATTCATCGTTTGTCATTTTCACCCCTCTTCAAATCATAATCTTATTGCGTCTAACAATTCACATGTCTTTCACACTTATACACAAATTTTGAAAAATCTATGATGAATCAAGCGATGAGATTTGACCAGATGATCATTGTTGACCTTCTAAAGAGGATTAATGGTTTAGATCGGGAAAAAGTGGCCCACAAAAATCAGAATTGAACCATTAACGCTCTGGGACATTTTGTCAATATCTCACAATACATGAAGGATCAACGGTTGAAATTTGATCCACTAGACGTTATTGGCCATATAAAGAGGGTCTATGGTCCAGATCTTGCATTAATGACCCAGATTGTTTAGAAATCTAGAAAAAACGAACTGCCTGTCTTAACTCGTGAATGCACTGTCGCGCACTGTAGTAACTGTGCATTCATCCAACGGTTGATATTTATTTCAAATATATTTCATGATCTATATTGAATCAACATTTTGGGGTATGGACCTATAACTAAAAATGACCATTTGAATAGGACTAACAATTTGGGTTACGAAAATAGGGCCCACAAAAGTCCATAAATGATGATCTAACGGTCTGTACATTTTTCATCAATATCTCACCATCTATAATGACCCAACGGTTGATTTTTTGTATCATAGCCGTTTTTAGCCCCCCTAACATAATCAACGGTTTGGACCACAAAGTTGGGTGCCAAATTAGTCAAAAAAAAAATGAAATGAAAAAGGCGTTCTGGTTGTGTGGGCACTGTAGCTTCGCCAAAACTAGGCTGGTATGGAAACATTTCACACCTCATCAGGTGTGAAAATGTGCTGCCTCTTTTGCACATACTTTACACGGCAAAAGCACATGTGATTTACACATGTTGTAAACAAACATAAATGATATGAATCTCTTTCACATGTGGGTTGTTTTCATATGTAAATTGGGAGAAACAAACGACCCCTTAGCTAGTTGTAAGATTGCAGGAAGTTTAGGACAATCTATCCATATGGTTGGGAATTCCAAGACAAACTTTATGGGCTCAGTTTCTTTGTTAGAATTCAAGGGATTTCTATCTGGTTAATTTCTAAATTTTCAGACAGATTTGAATTCCTAGATGCTTCCTTAGACTTAACATTTAGAAATTCCATCAAAATGTAAATGGGTTAAAATTTCTAAAGTTCAAAAAGGTCATATGAGACCTATTAAGTGACTGAAATTTTGAAATACTTGACAAGAAATAAGACATTTGCAAATACTAAATGACAAGATGCCACATCATGTCCAAAAAACCCTAACATCTTAAATTCAAGTTAAGAATTCTAGTAAAGAGACAAGCCTCATGTGTAAATTTCATTGAATAAATGAAAGGATCATATGATCATGAGTTGCATAAAATAAATCAGATGATTTTGCAGAAGCAAATAAGCTGAAGGCACATTTGTTTGCATAAAATATGTGAAATGAGCTGTAGCAAATGATTATTATTAAAAAGGTAAGGGGCAAAAGGAAAATGAGGTGGGGGTGAAGGACATAATGTGGAGATGTAGACGACATGTGATTTTTGTGTTGAATTACAAGGGTGGTGGCGGGGTATTCATTTTCCATCTTTCCTCATTTCAATTTTCATTAAGGAGGAGGTCATTTCTTAATATTCACCTTTGGTTTTCTATTTTTAACTACTTATGGAAATATAGTGCTAGGTGTTCAATTACAACAAACAAATATTTGAGGTGAATATCCAAAAATACCATTGAATAACCTCTCCTTGAGTGGGAATTTAATAAAGGGAAGATTAGAAATGAATAATCGCCCATTTAACTCACTACTTACAAAAGTCAAGTTCCCATCCCCATCTTCACCATGTATCATTTGCCCCTCACCTCTTAATAAGCCTTTGGAGGAGCCCACTTCACCATAAATTTCATATGTATTCAATTCATTCTATGCAGATAAGCATGCCATAAAAAGAAAAAAGAATCCACAATGTAAAGAGAGAAAGATCATGACCACAACAAAAGATATTTTTCTTCTTTATCAAACACACAAACCCAACATCACTTCGATTAAAGGTATCCTTTTCAGATGACAATGATTTGTAGAATGTTACTATACTTGAATGTTGTGTAATAGAAACGACTACAAAAAAAAAAGGGTTAAAGCGTATACGACTGAAATGATTATGCCAAAACATATCTAGAGAATTATGACATGTTAAAGAATTGAGTCTTAGGAAATCCATTAGATCTAATTGATGAGTAAGCAATTCTAGATCAGATTGCTGAGTGGGATTACTATGGATGATTAGAAAAGTTGAACTAGAAAATCAATCCCCAACTGTATGTGGTTAGTCTCTGATGATTATGAGGATAACGATTAACTCCCATTTCATATTGGGAGTTTATCACAGCCGCTGAATGTATTGCATTTGATTGTAAGCATTACTATGTTCGAATAACTTGGTTTTTTTTTTTTCAATTAAACAGAGAATGTGATCTCTAAAGGCCTGTTTGTTTCATGTAATTACATACATAGAAATTGTAAGGCCTTTGTTTCTAAAAAATTTAAAATTGAAGAAACAAATGTGAATTTCAAAAAATGACCATCCAATTATGTCCCCTCAAAAATGAAAAATATTTAGCAAGAGCCGTGAAATGAATACTAAAAACCACTATCCCAGTGATTCAAATACTAAGAAAATGAGGATTACATTGGCATCCTACACTGCTTACCTCTTTAATAATTTCGATTGAGTTCATTTGAACTTAAATTTTTATGTAATCAATTCATATATATTCTATACAAACAAATTATCCTTAAAAGTATACTTGACACAGAGGGGGTTCGAAACTGATATTTAAATCCTTGTGGCTGTGAGACCCACTTTTCTGATCAGAATGGTTCATTTTGGTGGGCCATGATTATCATGAATTACTATGGTGCAAAATTACAATTATTGGGCAATCAAGCAGATCCCCTTGACATATGTTGCCCAGCAAGCTTGTACAACAGGAAAGTGGAGAAGCCCATGTGGCCCATCATTTGGTTGGTGGGCTGTAGGCATTCATCCTGAAGGAAACTTACCCATGTTTAGACATTCAAGTTTCAACCTCCTATGTGCTAATGACACCTGACGTGCACAGGATGAAAGAAGGCACAGAACAGAAGACAGGGTTCGAGGCATCAACCATCCCAAACCATTGGGCAGAAACCCAAGCACGTGAACATACAATACTCCTCCTTTACATAACCAAGCATGTGATCAACCACCCAAAAATACAAAAGCTAAACAGTACTCTCTCAGAGTTTGCATGTGACCTTTCTTTAGAAAACTCCAAAAGTAGGCCAGAATCCTTATTTCTTTAATTGGGACACTATGATTTGTAGGCTGTAGCCATCACCAACTTTCATTACGCTAGCTTCTCCTTTTATTTACGCCATCCCTTTCCCATAATCCAGCATCTATGAAGAAATAAGCTGAAAGATATTCTATCTTTCTTTTCTTAATAAAATTCTGTTGTGGGTGAATCTACATTCAATTGTATAAATCATTTTGACCGTCGGATCAGAGGGATAAGTCATTAGATGGGTTAACAGTGGATATGGCTTTATTATAATTTTAATAACAAGTTTGTTTTTTCTTGTTGAGGTGGCCTAGTGGTCAGGAACGTGTAAGGAGACCTGCCCCTTCAGGGGTCAATTCCTAGAGGGTGCTGTGGGAATAGCTGTTGCTATCCACAACAACCCCCAATGACAAGTTTGTTGGCAACCTCAATTGTCACCTGGCTATCCAAGGATTAACCATTGGGTGTACTAATCTTTCCACTTGTGGGAACGGCTATTGCTATCCACAGCAACACCGAATGACAAGTTTGTTGGCAACCCTAATTGTCACCCGGCTATCTAAGGATCAACCATTGGGAGTGCTAATCTTCCCACTTGTGTGGGCTCTCCTTCCCACTTTTTGGGCTTCCTCTTGGCATTTCCTAATTGGACGAGAACCTTAATTTCTAGAGACGGATCCCTAGATAATCTAGGGGAGTAGGTATTATATCAAGAATAAAATTTCTTGCTGGGGGAGCGGGTGTCATCTTAAGGGACATAGTCTCTAGTGGGTCCCAACCCCCTTCCCTAGGGTGCCAAAAAAACATTGCTATTCCATAAATATGACTCATTGATTAGGTGGGTGTGGGGACGATGGGTAGTGTGTGGTAAATGGGTTGTCTTGGTTAAGAATGTCAAAGTTAGATGATGGCCTTTGAAAACCCAATTCTCTCTATTGTTTGTTCTAGTGGTTGAAATAATGGGAAGAGTTGTGAGCTTTTGAAGAAAAAGAAATGTAATGATTTCTCAAAGGAAAGGCAAGGAGTATCTCATTTAGTGCTGATGATGCAACTTTTCCTTTTATGAAATCAATGGAAGTTGCGAGGTGTTGAGACATTGAGGAATGCTCTCTCATCCTCCATTCCTACTTTGAAAAGTGAATTATGTCGTGCCCGAATGCAATGTTTTGGGGGGTCGAAGAGGACAGAAATAAGTACTTGGATCATATCTTATTTAGGTTTATAAGTCTAGCTAAACAATCAATAACTGGGGATGTAGCTCAAATGGTAGAGCGCCCGCTTTGCATGCGGGAGGTACAGGGTTCGATCCCCTGCATCTCCATAGTTTATTTTTTTTCCAATCTGAGTTGAGTCATCTTATTGATCAAATTTTTTAGGTCTTTAACGAACTCACTGATCCAATTAGTGTAACTCAGGTGAGTCTGTCTGTCTCCGTGTTGGGCTGCAAACTGCTACATTAGGTTTGTGTTTCTAAATCTTTGAAATGGACATAGGTTCATTGTCTTTATGAGTTAGCCCAGCCCAACCGGGCATATTCAACACAAAGGGACATTATATTTCTCAAATGGGCTATGCCTGGGCATTTAGGCTGGATTAGACTTAATTATACGGCCTGACGAAAAAATAGGCTGGTTTAGACATGGTTTGGCACGGTCCAATTTGGTCCATTTTAAAACTTGGATCCTGGCTTGAATGCATTTTAGCCAAAGTTTGGGCTCATTTAGTCGAGATCCAACGGCCTTGTAAGTCTTTGTTTAAGAAAAATCAGTATCTGAGCCTATCAGTTAGCCTATAATATCCAGATTTGGGCTTGGAATACATTCAATTACCTTATTTAGTGTGGCCCACATCAGAGGTACCAATTAATTTTAGGGAGAAGTAATGACTTCGACCCATTGTGGGACTTGCGTATAATCAATCCATCCCCTCGCAGCCATAATTTGACATTCGTCCCTAGAATAAAAAAAATGTAACTTAAAATCCCAATTAACTTTGATGTCCTTAAATCATAGGTATTGCATCTTAGTAGGGCCATAATGGGCCTGAATTTGGCCTAGATCAAGTCATTAACATGGGCCTGGACATGCATCTGGGTACAGCAGGGCGGATTTGGGTCACATGCTCGTCGGACTCTTATTAGGCCCATTTTCTTTACTTTACATGTACACCGGTGCAATAGGCCTACGTTGGTAATTACAAAATCATTAAAATTTCTAATTAGAAATATTTTTAAATATTTAAATAAGTTATTAATGAATATTAATAAATAATTTATAATAAAGATGGAAACTTATTAGCTGAAAATATTTAGAGAAATATCAAGTAAATAGTAAAAATTTCAAGATCTTGATTTGATTATATTTGTGCTTAGACATAAATTGAGTGACATTTCAGAATTAAATGTGGATTTTGAAATTAATTGGCTTCCACAATGGGCCCCACAGATTAATTAATCTTACCAAATACCCAAAGAAAAATAAAGAGAAAAATGTCTATAATCGGCCCCACAGATTAATTTTACTAAATATGGAAAGGAAAATAAGGAGAAAAAAGTAGCAGAATACAGCCTATAGAAGTGGCCCCCGCTCTCATATCAAAAATGTACTTCATGTGTTTGTATAAAAAAAAAAGTAGCCACCATAAATTGTGAGTTTGGAAATAAAAAAGACTTGGATTTCATAATGGGACTCATAAATTTATTTTGTTAAAATAGTAAATATAAATAATAATAAAAAACTCTTGATAAAGATGGAGACTCATGAGAGAGAATTTATTTGGTTAAATTAGTAAATATAAATGACTATATATTAAGTGTAGATTTTGAAATTAACTGGCTTCCACAATTGTCCCCATATATTAACCATACCAAATACTAAAAGAAAAAATAGGAAAAAAATAGCAAAATACTACCTACGAAAGTGCCCCAAATTTCTGCAACTTGGATTTGACATGAGGGTCCTACAAATTGATATGTAACAATATTTAATACATACATATTGACCGATCACTAAAATCATAGCCAAAGAGCCTTTATACTTTTTTTTTTTTTTTGTTAGTTTAATAATATGTGAGGCGTATTGAAGGTAACTAAAGAGAAGTTATTATTGTATATTATGTTTTAGGGAAGTGATAAGCATCTTATTTGAAGAATATCTTAAATTTGCATTGAGATATTTTAGGTGATGAGATTAGATGAGAAGGGCAATCCCATAATGTGGCATTGCAAAAAGTTTGAGGATGCGCCA
This sequence comes from Persea americana, assembly GCA_029852735.1. Lineage (NCBI taxonomy): Eukaryota > Viridiplantae > Streptophyta > Magnoliopsida > Laurales > Lauraceae > Persea > Persea americana. The sequence goes on from CM056810.1 coordinate 94,385,163, forward strand.
CGTGTCGCTCTCTAAGGAATTCTCATGCCGCCACGTGTTGCTCTCCTAGAGAATTACCTGTTGCTTTAATATATATACTAGCAAAAAACGCCCGTGCTAAGCCCGGGCCCCAAATAAAATTTATTTAGAATACTTCATTTTTTCTAAAACACTATATATAACTTATATTTAAAAGTTAAATTAAAATCTAGAATACGCTATAAAATTTATAGTATCTTATTATATTTACATTAAATATCTAGTACTTTTGTAAATAACAAAATTCAATAAAAACAATATCAATGCATTTTGAAAGACACAGTTTTAGGTTATTTACTTGAACAACCCTTTGATTTTTCTAACTTTATTAAGGACATGAAATTAAAAATCCACCTAAGAAGGCATAGTCTTAAATTTATTTTTAAATTAATCACCTTTCTAACCCTTAATTTTCTAACTTTCTTCAAAACTTGATAGGAAAGTACATTAGTTGAAAAATACGACCTATAAAACATAATCTTAAAATCCAAATTGAAAGATATTGTGGTGCTTGAAAAACTAATTAATAAAAAAAATGAGAAACTAATTAATTGAAAAAGTATAAATCTAAGAAAAAACAGAGTTTCCATTTATTAAAAAAATAATAGTATGTTCCTATTGTACGTTGTGACAATAAACCAAAAACATGATTTATGGAAAAAAATAATATAATCATTTTGAAATCATGCTGTAAATATAAAAAAACAAATCTAGAGTTTCCATAATATACAATGCGAAAATATAAGTTTCCTAATTTGTTATCGTGATCAAATTACTTGCATTGAAGCCATATATACCTTTGTACTCCATGCCCCACTTGAGTTAGTGGAAAGGATTTTTTGAATAATCATCATTTTTTAGTTATAGTGTGAAAAGAAAAAGGGTCATTGGGGTTTTGTAGATAATATCACTACATTTGCCTCTACTTCTCTTGGTATGGTACTAAATATGTCTTGATATAATAATAATCTATAAAAAGGATAATGTGAGAGAGAGAGAAAGAGAGTACTAACCATCATCTAAACCTGTGATTTGAAGATGATAAATCTTAGCTCTAAAGATTAGATTAGAAAATCAAATTCTCCACCATTATAAAAAATTTAAATGATGAGATTTAAGGAGGAGATTTAGAGAGGTGTGGTACGCGGCTAAATAAATAAGAATATAATGAAATTATGATTTTTTTCTCTGAGATGTTATTGGAAAAGAATAGATTTTACATAAATGAATAAATTATTTATATTTATTATATATATAACTTTAATAAAAAAAAAAGAATAACTAACTCGGTGGGGTCACATGATGTAACATCTAAAGGTGGGCCTCATATCCTAATTCCTTTAAGGTGTGTCCAATTGGACAGTGGGACCTTGCTGATGTGGCATTCTGAGGATCTTTAGTGGGGTCACATGATGTAACATCTAAAGGTAGGCCCCATATCCAAATCTCTAAATGTGTGTCTAATTGGACATTCAGACAGTAGGCTCTTGTTGATGTGGTGTTCTAAGGAGCCTTGGTGGGACACATGATATAATATTTAAAAGTGGGCCTCTTATCCTAATTCATAAAGTTGCATCATGTTATGTTTAAAGATGGCAGGTCTCATGTATTTTTGCAGGTGGTGAGCAAGTTCAAGTATTCCTCATCTTACCACATCATCAAAAATTGAATGGACCGGATGGATAGTATTTCGTATAGCTAGATGTCCTAGATCAATTGACATGTATTAACAACCAATGGAAGATCAAGCCAAGATGTGCATGCATTAATGGGCCCACATGAATAATTAGGCACACCCATATAGCAATTGGACGGTCCAGATTGCTTTACGCTCTTTTTATGGACAGATGAGATCACTATAAGACCATCTATATATCTAAATCCCAGATTCTGTTTTTGTGCTCTATTTAGATAATAATGTTTCCTACTATTAAGAAGATATTTTAGGAATTCATAGAGATATTTTAAGCCTTAGAGAGAAAGTTTTGGAGACTCAAAATTCATATACAAGTATTCCATGTATTAGTGAGGAGAGATCGTTGGATGAACCTCAAAGCATGCATTCTTTTTCTTCTATATTTCTTTGAAAGGAGAGACTTTTTAAGGATGACGTGACACTCCTCACAGCCCACCTCTCCATTTGCTTTAATATATATAAAGGAATATTCATATGCATCTTTCTCTCACCATAAGGTGAGGGACACTTCCCTTTTTGCACATGAAGACAAGGAAGTGTACCTCACCCTATGTACTTGAAAAGTACATTTTGTACTTGAAAATGTCAAAAAAAAAAGGGGAGTGTCCCTCACTCTATGATGAGGGAAAGATGCATGTGAACATTCCCTATATATATATATATATAATATTTCCTCTGCACGCGGGTAAAAAAAAAGTATTTACATAAACATATCATCATGTCATATTCAATCCTGTACTCTGGATCCAAGTCCAAATGTAATAACAGTCTTAAAGCAACCTGACTAGGGCGTGCTCGTTTCTCAAATGAGCAGACTCCTATCCTTAAGATGGGCTCAACCGACTAGAAAAGAAAAGGTGTGTAAAAAGGTAGAGATAACAATTATACACTTTGCTTGTGAGATTAAAAACAGGCCAAGAAACAATCCAGTAGTAGTCCTGTAGTGACAGGCACCTCCTTTCCACTTAAATCAATGATCAATCTCTGACTATAGCGCTGCTGGCGAGAAATGTGTGTGCTCGTGAATATTTACCAGACCCCGAAGAAAAAGAAAGAAAATGCCAAGAAACACTTACATGTATAAAGCAAACAAAGAAGAGGACCAAAATGATAGAAGTTTCAGATGCATGGCGTAGGGAAGGGTCCTATTTATTTTGGCTGGAGGCGAGAGGGTCATTTTGGTGATGATAACTTATATATAATGTACTTTCTACCAAAAGAAGAACTTATATATAATATACATGGGCTTGAATCGATCGTGGGCCTCAATCTGAGCCCGTGCTTCAACAGAAAGTCCATAGATGAAAGATTTTCTCAAAGCTAAGAACTGCCACGAAGCGCTTGTTGTGTAGGAGATTGTGGAAAATGGGTGGTCAAGCCGTCAAGCCCAAGTCATGCAGTTCTATCACAAAATGACTGTTAATATGCAAAGTATCTCTTATTCTTCAAATTTATCTCACGTTTTGTTCTTGTTTTAGTTTTTAAAAGTCTTATTTTCAGCAGCAGCGTCTAAAGAAGAGAAAACCAACTCTAAAAGCTACAACAAGGAAAAGAACGACAGTTTGAATTAATACAAAACATCTGAGGCACATGTCCGCACAAAACTATAACGCAGTATGGGGTCTTTTTGCCCTGCAAACTTGTGCTTGCATAAATACACAAGACGTAGTGGCTCGATGCTATAACGGAGTTGCTAGCCAGTAATCTCAAAATCAATTATTGATAGGAAAGTACATGAACAACTACTTAACATACCAATGGAAAAAAGCTTATTTAAGGCCTGGTTCCTTTGACAGAAGCCCATTTCTTCTAACAAAACCTACAAGCAAATTTAAGAAGAAATAAGGGGAGGGGGCTTAAGGGGGGCAACTGCTCAGCCCCTCACTCAAGATTTCTTGGAGAAATGCTAGCTAGTGTCCGTGGGATAGGCATTGGGTTGTGGCAATCCTGCACTCGGCCTAACATACTGTCACGACCCGGGCCCGAGATTAGGGTTACCACGGCCAAACTCCGAGTCGCGATTACCATACTTATTCCTGTAAACCTCGCATCACTGAAGCCAATATGAGATTCACAAGGGATCTTACATATACCTGTCAAATGTATATTTTTGCGGAAATATTTACATACATTGACATCCAACTTGAACATGTACAAGTCCTTTACAGAAAGTAAAGTTTACTTACACATCTCATTTCCTATTTAAATCAACCATACATATTCAAATACAATGCATGTGATCACTATTTACATCAAAATGAATCTATTCAAAATGTTCACAAAACTTGCTAAACCGGTCGCCTCCGATTTACATCAACTCATTCAATCCTCTTGGAGGAATCGGATTGGTCTCCTCCGTTGGCGGCGCGGTCTCTGTACCACTGGAACGGGCAACTTGGCCTGTAATGTCATCAATAACACTGTGAACACGACGGTTCAACAATGTATACACAATTCTATGATAATCATATGTTTAGCAATTTGAAACAATTTATGTCAATTCAATTCAATGCATATAGTTCTTCCCTAAAGGAAGCACTCAATTCATGTAGTTCTCCCATGAATGGAGCATTCAATTCATTATATATACTTTATCAAGTATCTTTTCATTGTCCTCTGGCATAGGCAGAAGGGCGCACCATTCACGACCCAGCCTTTAAAGGACTCATTTCATTTCAATATTACTCACTTTATTAAGTGGTTTTTCAAATGTGTGGGATTTACCAGTGTCTTGATCAGAGATCATCGGCATCACCACGGAGCTCCGGAACGCTCCATCTACTGCAGCAAACTTAATCTTTCATTCATTACAGTGTTTGTTTACTTCAGTTCTTTTCTTTTCATTTCATTGCATTTCATTTCATTAATTCAACACATTATTCAATGGTAGCTCAACAAGGAGCATAACAGTAGTAGACGAGAGAGGACAAGCCAACTCAAGTCATAAACAATTACATTTTCCTAAAACAACATTCGGGTGAAACGTTCATTATGCAATGTAGGTGTTATTTGAGATGACATCACTTTTTAGTGAAATTTATATTCACATTAGTTTAGCTAACACCCATGAAGGTTTAGGAAAATATCAGAAATCAATTCTGATATCCCCTCAATTTCGGTCACCTCGTTGGTTACCTAGCGGTTAGCCGAATTACGGATTTCGGCTGACCGAATCACATTCGGTTAGCTTTCCAGAATTTCATAAACTACAGATCAATTTGCGCAATTCGGTCATCTGTTCGGTCACCTACTTGGCTGACCAAAATTCAAATTTCGGTTAGCCGAATTTCTTTCGGTCAGCTTACGGTCCGTTTTCCAGAAGCTCAACTTCTGATGGAAAAACCCTGATAAGATTTTCGGTTACCTTGCAGTCAACTCGCGGCTAACTGAACTCACAGTTTTGGCTAACCGAACTATATCGGTCAGCTTACGGTCAGGTGTCGGTTAGCCTGGCGGCTGACCGAATTGTGCCCAGAAGTTCAGAAAATTCTGAACCGAATTTTCTGTAACTGAACTCCTTGAGTTCTAACAAGTCTATTAATATCTAAAATCAATATAATTGAATACACTTGCCTTGTTTGGAGAGTAATTCACAAGAACCTCCTTTTCTAGCTTGAAGTTGATATGAATTCCTCAAGTTAAACCTTCTTTTGAACCTAAAACCCAAATCAATCCATTCAAGAAAACCCTAATGAGTTTCTTATGTAAGAAACCATTCCAAATCACCAAAGAGGACTCAGAAATTCTAGAAACAACATAATTCACTTACTTGTAGCCTCTTTGGTGGAAATCTTGAGATCTTCTCAAGCTTAAACTCCAAGAAAGTAAGAAAGAAGATGGAGAATATGAAGAAGATGAAATTCCTCTTCACAATCACTTGTCAATTCTCCAGATCACACACACACCTTGATGAAAAACTAAGAGGAACGGAAGAAAAAGGAAGAAGAGAAAGGCTGGCTGCTGGGAGATGAGAGAATGAACTCAAAAGAGTTCATCCTCATCTTATAAGCCCCCTTTTTGCATTTAACCCCCTCTTAATTCCATTAATTACACATTGAGTCAAATGAAGGGTCATTTGATCCAATTTACGTCGAATGGAATCACTACTGTTACAGAAAATAACATACTCCACGAGATACACGCGTGGGTATCAAGAGTTTCCGTATTCGACGAAACACGCGTAAATTCATATTTACGAAAAAGTCCTTGCATTACTCGATTCGGCCTAAAACCATGCCAATTCATTCATATCATTCACTACTCTTCTCCTTAAGCTCAATTTGACCATTTGAGCCAAATTCTATATCAATTTAGCCATTAATCAACATTTAATTCAATAAGACATGTTGATTTAGCATTAATCCTGATTACGTAGAGTTAATCATAATTAACTCGGGACAGGGTGTTACACATACCTACCTTACTCCTTCCCCTGAGCCAATGTTTTGTTTGCAGGTAGTAAAATAACTATGTGGCAAAGTAATCTTAGTGGTAATCTCATTTGCCAAAAATCTAATTTTATCACATTTGCTGGTCAAAACAAGTGGAAGAGTAACTCCAAAGAATTTGACCTTGTAAAAGACAAATTGTTACTTTACCATTTATTGACTTTTCATCTCATTTTATATTATTTTACCTTATGAAAATAAATGCATCTTTACTTTACCATAAAGTATACTTCACTTGTACCTAAAATTATCTTTTCAATTTATTTAACATTTACTTTACCTTACCTTATCTTCGCTTACGAATAAATAAAACACTATTGAATCCACCTATTATAAGTACTTGCCACTGCCAAAACATATGATCTCTGTCCATAATTGGGGTCGAAATCTATAAATCCCTAACCATGCCAAATCTTTCAATACCACTGACGATTGCAATGAACCGGACCCATTCCCTTCCTACTCTGACCTGCTCCTAATATTCCAAATTGGTCCAAATGATTCCTGGGAATTGCAAGTTAGAAGTTTTTAGTAGTTGACTTCTTAATTTTTTATGGCCATCCACGATGAGATCATACTAGATGAACGGTCCAGATCTGGCGCCATCTAATCTATCATTTTTTGTCCTTGTAGGAGGTAATGTGAAGGTTCCACTGCACCACGCGTTATTCTGCCCCAGCAATAATTGCAGGAGGAATTAAAAAGGTCCTAAACATGTGTAGTTTTCATTAGCCCAAAATTTGAGTATGTATATAGCCATGATTCAAATGATCAATCTCACAAGACCCACTGCCGACAGATTGCACTCAAAGTAATTTCCATGAAAAGAAGCCAAACTTACTTTTAGGCTGTTGTTGTTGCTCCTTTTGAGCCGCCTACAAAATGGGAGTCCCCAAAATTTAGTGACCTCCAATGTTGAAACTTTTCTGTCATTAAATTCATTGATAAACAATCATCATTATCAAAGTCTTATTCTATTCCGTTTGATGGATCCACTTGAGAGCGGATGTAGTAAGCATCAGGTGTGAATTTGTTTTCCAGGCCTTGTGTACAAATGGGTTTAGCAGGCACCATCAAAAGAACGAGGGGGATAGTCCTTTTGGGTCAAAGGCTTCATGAATTGACATTCTGTGTTCCAATCTATATGGAGCCATCATTGATGAATAATATCATCAATGGTGATTCATGGGATAGGCATGTGAAGGTAAGGAATTGATGATCCTAGATGGGCCACCTGTGAATCAGAAAGTGGGGTCCGTATGCATACTATTGTCTAACCAATGGCCCAAATGGTGGGCCCCACATTAATGGAACTGCTGGGTCACCAGCACAGGAAACGTGCATCGTCCTTCATGAGTCCAAGGAATCCAGACACCATGTCTGAATGTTTTATATATCTGAGTTGGTCAAAACAAAGGGTTACTATTTGTAATATTCTGGGCCCATCCGGGGCATATCCGTCATTGAAACTTTCCTCACCTCGGATCTCCCACTTCCCGCAAAGTTAAAAGCGGAGGAGTTGCAGCATCAACTCCCACTGTCTCCCTAGATTCCTGGTAAGTACATAAATACAATGTCCAGCATTGCCCCCAGTTCACACAAGGAAATAACAAAAATGCCATTGATTATCCTTGCTATCTTGGGGACAACAGGAATCGACAGTGGGAGAATAGCAGTGGCAGAAGTGCAGAAGGTAAGGTACACCAGCACTTACTATGTTTGATCATTTTAAGGGGTATATTTAGATCAGATCATTCAATCTTTGTGATGTTTCTTTTGGATAAAGGAAAGAAGAGGACAAAGGGTGCCGAACTTGCAGCAGCATATGGGATTCGTTGACCCGAAATCTTGGATACGGTACTCGAGCTTTGGACATGCTAATGTGGGGCCCATAGTTTAGTGATCAAAGATTGCTTATCTAAATAGATGTGCTATGGGTAAGTCTTCAATCATGGGTCTCACTCAAAATTTCATGCCAAATGCAAGTTGTAGGATTGTAAAATTCCATGGCAGAATAGCATTTTGAAATCCATAATTGTGAGAATTCTCCAAATAAGAAATGACTCTTCATATTCCCACCCTAAAAAATTCTCACTCCTTAAACTTGATCAAATGGGTAATTTAGAACTCCCTACATTGCTGCTAGGGATTCTTAAAAAAGAGAATTTTTGCTAGAAATATTCGTGACCAAGCAATCCCCAAGGGTCCCAGAGTTTAGTAGTGATATAAGTGGCCATTAATCTCTGAAAAGTTCTTTATCTGAAAAAGAAAAAATATTTTGGAGAGTTGGTCCTAGTGTCTGCCCTTCCATTGAAATTATGTGAGGCTTTATATTTTGATTGATCCAAGTTAGTCACACACATGCAACTCTTGGTCTGTGTATATATCCAGTATTCCACTTTTCATGTTAATCTGAGTAACGTACACTGTTAGATCCATAACATACTACATCAATTCGACTATAGTGGAATCTGGGTGCTTTCTAGTTAGTGAGTGTGTGGCATGTGATATAAATGGCTTTGATCAATCAAAAGTGAGCCCCATGTAAGATAAATTAAGGTCCTCCAATGTCTATCAGCATATGATTAATTCTCCAAATTGAGGCCCTTAAATCGATAGTTTTGATGACTAGATCCTTTTGCTGTTTGGTCAACATATAATTTACAGTGAGACCTTACTATTGTAGGAAAAAGTTCTCCTTTGTTTTAATTGCTGGTGCAATCCAACCTTACGGGGCCCATCTTTGATTAGTAGAACCCCATTAATACTTCGGTCATCTCATGATATGTCATCTTGTTTGATTTTATAATCATCAAATATTTACTCACTATTTGGATTAACTTGCCAAAAGATTTACGGTCACAATTCAATTAAACTGAGGCCATCAAAACAAGAGGTAGGAATGGGTTATTTTTTTTCCTTCGGTGCGTATAAAGACCTTTCCATCTCCCTTCTTCCATCGATAGAAATGACTACATATGAATAATACTGAGCATGCTCATATGAGAACATTCTCCTACTATTGCATTCTTGCCAGCGAAAAGCATACATTGAGAGAGGTCCCAAGACAATCGCTTGCAATGTGAATAATTTTTTAATACTATGAATAGTAATGGGAACATGAAACGATCATCATCATCATTAACAATATTATCTTAGCTTTATCTAACTGTATAAGATCGGACTTAAAGCGTTCCACACATTAACTACTATGAAAACAAATTACAATCTTAAAATCTTAACTTCTTAACTAAGCACATGAAAGTATGGTATCTCTACGAGATTGTAATCAAGGTGGAAAAGAGACTAATTGGTGGCTTAATAGTAAGATATATATATCACATCAATAATAAATGAATCATACTCGCGGTTTGACCCTGGTTCCCCCGAGTCGAATCCGAGTCCAATAATTGGACACATGTGTGGTCTAGAGGGTCTCTGGCCCACCATTGACCGACCCCTTTACATCCATAGGGCTCAAGGGACAAACAAGTCATTTCCTGCTCTTCCACACTCAGATCCCAATGTAATAGCGGAGATGGCCCACCACAGCCTACAGCAGGTCATGTCTGATAAGGCACAAACTTTTCTACGAATGCAAGACTCAATTATCTATGACACATACATATATGAGCAGCAACATGCCCACGCGTGTGGGGACACCTCAAAATTAGCACCATCCAACGTTCCCCATTGGGAGTGACAGAAGATCTGAACCGTTCACTTTGTGGGGCATGTTGCCAATAACTATTGGAAGATCTTGCATAAAAGTTAGATGATTGAGATTATCCCCTTGGCCCACCAAAAATGGTCAAGAGAAAAGTAAGTACATAGGACTGGAAGGCTACAATTCAATGACAGTGGGGCCCACCGGATGAAAGGCAGGAATGAATTCAAACCTACTATTTACACGGTCCTTTTTCAGATGGTTCTTCTGCCATCTGTAATTCTCATGATTCGGTCTCTCTACAGAGAGAGAGAGAGAGAGAGAGAGGGCGGGGGATAAAAAAGCTGCTTTCTCTGAGTGTGGAAATGATGTGGTAGTGAGAAGTGTGAGCTCCACACAGCTATGTTCTTGCGGGCAGGGATAGGACGAATTTGTACGTTACATTTCAGTTGGGCCACCTGTACAGCACCTGCAAGTCTGAAACTCAGGTGGGATCAGAGTATCCTGACCATGGCTTTTTTGAATTCTCAGTGATGAGACATGGTTTGATAACATTATTATCAATCTACCAGAGATTGGGACTCACATGGACCATCTATGATGGGACTCAATAGCTGAATGGTCCTGATGGGCTAAAACTTCATGCCCCCCTTCCTTTTTTTCCAATGAAACTTCATGGCTTTTGGCAGGTTGGAAGTGGGTTGTATTGGGATTTTGGTAGATAGGATTCTACCTTATGTTTTTAGTTTTTGTACTACCTGTACCCTTTCTGCTGTAGGCTATTTTATTTTGGTATCTCTACAGAGGGATAGGGTAGCACAATCCTCAAGGGGGTACCCTCCAGTGTTAGTCTTATACCAAACAAGAAATGTGGCGGAAATTCTTAAATTCAAACTACAACAAACAATAGATATCGATATAACCATAAAAGCTCCATTTCGAAGTAAATGATACTCGGCCTTCTCTTGTTCGAACAAGAGCACAGAGTTTAATTTCAGTGATTGGAATTTAAAACGGTCTGCTTCTCAAGTGAGAGTACTTGCTATCTATATTAATTGAAAATGAAGAGGTTGTTTGTTTAATTAGCATTTAATTATGGTAGTTGAAAAAATGAACTAACATTAAAGGAGCTAAAAGTGAAAACTCACAAAAAAATCTCTTTTTTAACCTCCAATTATCATCCAAGGAATTAAAGTAAGAAAGTTGACGTCTAACCTAAAACTCCGCCTTTAATCTTTTAATTTTAACCTCTATAATAATTTTTTTATTGGGAATGACTCCTTACCCGAGTTGTAAGAAGTGAGGTTTATCACCTAGCTGTCTACAGTTTGAAATTTGGATACTGCTTTTTTTTCTATGTGTGTGGGCTTTCCTTACCACTTATGTGGGCTTTATTTTCCTGTGTGGCTCCTTTTACACTTGAGTGAGTTATTTTTTGATGTGTGTGCGGGATTTTACTTGAGTCCCAGCCACCTTGACTGTATTAGAAATAAATAAAAAAAATCTTCATCAACCCCTGTTACCATCATCTTTAAGAAGTTCGTCACAGATACTTTTGTTGACAACCAAACCATTGACCCAAGAGCATAACATGAAGTATCAAGTAGAATAAATCCGGCAAAAACTCATTCTAATCTTACTAAAGAACTTGGATCGGACATTTCAAAATGACATAAACCTAGGTTCTACACTTGGACTACTAACATTGTACCCTTGGTAGATGGAAGATGGATCCAAACGCACATTCTTTATACAAAATGTAACCGTTAGATCAATCGGGTTCACACCAAATGAATGGTCAAGATAAGCTAAACTTCCTAATGTGTCACCCACTCAGCTTTATCACACCTGTTACATTCCCAAAACATCAACGGCCCAAATTGAACTAAATTAAATCCAGGCCACTGGAAGCCAGAGTTGCTACAGAGATATTCAAGTCACTTGGAGACAAATATACTGCAACTGACAAGCCATATCCCATGGATCAGAGTCTGCAGAAAGGCCCACAAAGAGAAAGATAGAGGAGAGAGAAAGTGGACAACCACTGCAATACAGTCCCATCACCAAACCCAAATCCGTCATTTCTCCCTTCCCTCATCCTCTCATCCCCCAAAAAAAAAAAAATCCTCTCCTGAAAGCATCCATCAGCAACAACAGTAACAAAAAGGCAACAAAACCAAAACAAGAGATCCACCTCGAACATCTCCCCCACCCCCTTCTCTCCTTCTCTCTTTCTCTCTCTAATATTTGATCTCTTCCTTTTCGTTCTCATTTCTCTCTTCTCCTTTGAAATGCTCTTTCTCCAATCACATCACCAGCCATTCCAATACCAAACGCACACAGAAGAACAGGAGAAGAAGCAGAAGGAGAAGGAGAAGGAGAAGGAGGAGGAGCAGGAGATGAGGGAGGAAGAGGACCATGCGAAATGGTTCTCCCGCTGGGAAGACCAGCTCCCTTCACCTGAAGAGCTGACGCCTCTCACCACAAGCCTCATCACTCGAGATCTTGCCCTGGCCTTCGACATCACCCCAAATCGTAGTCCACCACCTCCTTCCTCCAACCCACCTCCACCACCACCTCCCTCCTCCCACCCCAACTCCTCCGAGTTCGTCGACTCGGCGGAGCTCGGATCGGGGGCCGGGTCAGACGAGCCGGCTCGCACCCTCAAGCGACCCCGGCTCGTGTGGACTCCACAGCTCCACAAGCGGTTCGTGGACGCCGTGGCCCACCTGGGGATCAAGAACGCCGTGCCCAAGACGATAATGCAGCTGATGAGCGTCGACGGCCTCACCAGAGAGAACGTCGCCAGCCACCTGCAGAAGTACCGCCTGTATCTGAAGCGGATGCAGGGGCTTTCATCCGGAGGAGGGGCCGGCGGAGGCGGCATCTCAGCAGCCGATGCGGCGGCCGACCACCTCTTCGCCAGCGCCCCCGTCCCGCATCACTTCCTTCACCGCGGCAGCGGTGGGGGGCCGCCGCCAGCCCCTGCCGGGGGCGTCGGCGGTGAGCATTTCCTGCCGTTCGTCCCGGTCGCCGCTCTGCAGCACCATCATCAACAGATGGCGGCTGCTGTCGCGGCGGCGCACCAGCAGCAGCAGTTCCAGCGGCAATTGGGGCATTTTGGTTCGCCGCCGGGCGGGCAGTTCGACCATGGGTTTTTGGCGCGGCAGCAGCCGGCGATGCATAGGATGGTGGGGGCAGCCATGCCGGTGTCGGCACCAACTGGGCCGGCGTATATCGAGGATTTGGAGTCTGGTGGGGGAGGAAGGAAGGTGCTGACGCTATTTCCGACTGCGGAGGACTGAATTCCGGTACTTCTCCGTCTTTTGCTTGTATGGGTTTGTGGGTGTTCTGGAAATTGGATTCGGAGAATTGGGTTGGGTTTGATTTTTGTTAATTGTGTTGTTTTTTAGGTATTTTAGTCTTGCATGAGTTGGGTTGGGTTTCCTTTTAGTAGTTCTTGGGTGTTCAGGTAATGGAGGAATTTAGACCGGGGCATTGGGGCTCTTGTGTTTTCAACATGTCTGAGATGAACGCTAACAGGGAAAAACAGACAGGGTTAAAACCAAGTAATGGCTTTTGGCTTAGTAATTTGGGATGTGGAGGAATTTGGCGTAGCGGGATTATATATTTTTTTTTCTATTTAGTGTCCTAGGTGTTTGGATGAATTTGGATTGGGACTATTAGGAAAGTACGTTGTGTTTTCCTCTGATTGTTATTGAACTGGAATTTGGCGAATTGGTTTAGTTTAGCAGTGTCTTCTGTTCTGTAAATGGTTGGTTTTGGGGGAGGGGGCATTGATCTTGTTTGTGCCTAGTCCAAAATATCGTTTTATAGTGGGCGGTGTTGTCACTTAGCGTGGTAAAGTCTCTAGGTCTTGAAATGGCATATGCAACTGTACCCTGCCCCTTTGTTGTTCAACTTCTGATTGTCATCTGCGGTCTGGGCTCCAATTATGCCATTGCTTGTGTTGGTTCTGTTGTGCTTTTCTTGTTCAGCGTCTGGTCTGGTCTCCAATTGTCCCCATTGCTTGTGTTGGTTCTGATGACACCACAAGTGGTTTGAGGTGGTTGTAGTTATAGTTTCTTGTCCTTGTTCTTGTGTTTGCTACATGATGGAGGTGGTGGTGCTAGCACTTGTAACACCCTTGTCCTTGTGGGTGGGGGTGAAGTTGTTGACTGAGTGCGGCTATGTTCTCTGGATGAGCATGGGTACTCTCTGGGTTTGAATTCAATGCTGAGTTTCGAGGTTGCATCAGGTGGCACAGGGCAGTGGTGGTGGTGTTCTCTTGTGCACATGCATGTATTTACATGTCTTTCCTGTTGTATTGGGAGGGGGTTTGAGTTATAGTGTTGTTTCTTGCTCCTGTTGCTCCTGTTGTCTGTAAATTGAATTACTTAATGTCGTGTTGTGTGAGTAGGTCAGTGAGTACTCCATGGCTGGGGAGTTTACAAGAAAATTTGAATGTTATTAGAATGCCATATGTAATCCAAATATCAATGCTCTCATGGACATTGAAATGTACTTTTAACATTCTGAAATTAGTCAATTATTCATGACCAATCTTTGTATTTTCATTTCTTTTCGATTGTTGGTAATGAAACAATGTTTGTAGACTCCCTTTGTTGTTAATGATTCAACCATGTGGAAAGAATTTATATGGTTGTTTTATTGAGTTACAATTGAATTACTTGCTATCCTTTGATGCAATTTGTGGAAATAAATGTCCATTGTGATGTACCCCTAATGCAAGCAATTTTTGATATTTTGGAAAATTGGTGGTTAGTTTTTTCTGTGTTCGGTTCATGTGGATATCAGAGGCTGCACTAGACTGGATACCGGTTTTCCGCCTTCTCCACCTGGATTTATTATAACAGCTCCGTCACCATGTTATAGGATGGGAAATTGTGGAAACTTTATCTATCTAATGTGTTTTTTTATTTTCATGCCACATTACTTTGACTGCATTCATTTAACTTTTTATTCTGCCAAAATGTTGGACAGCATCCAAAATCCTATACAACTTCTTACACATGGATTTCAATATGGGGTTGGGATAACAACATGTAGTATTTGCTGCTCACTGTTTTTGTTCCTCAAGGTATTTGGTTAAGGCAGATATGTGTTCTGCCTCTTGCCACGTTTGCACTTGAACTGTAAAGGCCAATGCAAGATGTCATTGGAAGCATTCGACGCTAAATTCCAACCATACCCTTACAGTGGTAACTTTGATTGGTTTCTTGCAGAATCATCGATATGCTATGATTTAAGATATTGAGTTCTTTGAAGGGTCCGCTGGCTTTATTAAATTTTTTTTTTCTGATAAACCTTTTTTTATTGAGCAGATGGACCATGTACATCTATTTTACAATTATTAGTTATTACCTTCTAGCATCTGAAAGATGTTTTAACAGTCTTCCTTATGTTTAGTATCTGCCATCAGATGTGAAAGTCTTAAATCTGGTATTTTCAGCTTAGCATCATAAATGTATCGCATAAATTTTTACAACTTGAATATTCAAACCAGCTTAATAAGTGATATTTATTTCTTGTTTCAGGTATAGCAAGCAAATTTAACACTTCTCTCTCTCCCTGCTTATCTTTTTGTTGAAATATCTTTTTGCATGGTCTTGCCTGTCGCATTGTGAATAACTTGGTTGTGTTAATTGATTTTCCCCTCCATGGAATTGGAATAGATCCATTTTTGGAGAGCGGCAAAATTGTATTGTGGTCATCATTGCTATTTGTTATGTTTGAATGGATTGCCATTGGTTCTGTTAATGAAAGCTACTATTTTTCATTTTGAAAGTAGAGCATCTCAGAGAATCATCTCTTCAGATAAAGTCCACTGCCTAGCATTTCTGTGCTGCACCAGCTAAAGCACTACATTCTCCAAATTTCTTAAGAATCATTTGGGCCAAAAAGCAACTTTATGTTGATTTATTGAGTGAAGGAACATTATTACTGATGTTGAACAATAATGATAGTACTAGCCTAGTGGGCTGCCAAGAGAGATGTTGCTTCTGAGAAGTTCTTTAAAGCACATACTGCTACCAAAACCATTTCAGAACTAGTTTGAATGCTAAGGGTGTGCTGTGGCATATGCTAAATGGCAATTGGTTAAATATTTTCTCATATTTGATGGTTATATGTGCTGCCATTGGATTGTAAGGCTTCAATACGTAGGTTTTGATATTTAAACATCTGCCCAAGCTATTATCAACGTCTATCATCAATATCATGGAGCTTTTGAGTTGGAAAACAATGCATACCTTACATACCATATGCACAGCAGAATCGCTAACCATCCATTCTGCTAAAATATTCAAATTGATTATCATTTGGGGGTAATACCAACTGCTTTTAAAATGAAAAAGAACAATATAGTGCTGATGGATTTCAAATATGACATTAATATTACCTATCAGATATGTGTTCTGCAGCTTTCATGAAGAGTGACACAAGCAGTTGCTTCTGGGGCCTTTTTGCGTTCTGGAGGTTTTAAGCCTTTCTGCTCCGTATAGGCTTTGAATGTTTAATTGTAAATTAGCCATGTAGTTAAATTTTGCTTGACAAACAACTATTTGAGACTTGAGACTCATGCATAAGGAGTCATACGTCAACCCTCACCGAACCTGTTTGTTGAACAGGAGAAGTCTTCCAACTCCGGACCTGCATATGAATGGATCAACGCGACCTGACCCACATAATATAAGATCATAACTTGGTTACTCTAAATAATAATCTTATCTAAGATGTTTCCTAATAAAGAGAAAACTCTAACTAAGAGACCCTAACCAACTCTAATCAAACCCCTAGCGAGAAAAATTCCCCAATTGGTTTACCCATAAAAAAAAAGAAGAAAAAGAAAAAAAGAAAAACACTTGAAACAAAATCCTAATCAAACCCCCAGTCAAATCCTACAAGCTCATACCTGAGGCTGGAAAGAGGAAAAAAGTAAAAATAAAATAAAATAAAATAATCATTCTTGGGCAGGAAATGGACTAGAAGAACACATACCCCACAAAAGAGTCTAAAAAACTTATTTTGATCCTAGAGACCTAGACACTGCGAACAGAGTGATATAAGAGAGGTGGTTTCTGGAACGAGGCATGTAGGGTCAGGTTCCCTAACCCTTAACTGAACCATAGTTGTTGCTGGTTGGTTTCAGGTCAGGTTGGCAGTTTGATTTCAGGTCTGGTTGGTCGGGTCACATTTTGCCACCCCTTATAGGGGAATGTTGGAAAATAGTGACATACAGTAGGATAGTGTTTATAATGATCACAATACCGATTTATCAGGCTGTCAATTTGTAGTAGGGAGGACAAAGATGACCTAAGCTACAATAGATATTATTTATATCATTTCCATTACAACCAGTACAAGGGGATTTTTCTCCCATTCCTGGCCGCTTTTCCTCACCCTCATGTGGTTTGGATTACTCCTAGGGTTGAAGGCTTGTGTTGGGTGGTGGCAGTGGCTAGAAAGATTCTTAGAATTGATTAAAGGTTGACAGCACCCTATGCATCTACAGTATGCCCCTTCCACGGAGAGACGAATGGAACAATAGGTCTTTTTTGGTCCAATGTGGATTTGCAGGTGGCATATGGAATAAGGTTTTCTGTATCTGGCAGTAGGGTACAACGGCATCTCAGTGTCAGACTGATGCAACTCTCGTATCAGCATTCAATACTGAACCAATATTCTAAGGTACAAGCTTAGTTAGCACATCCTACATACCAAGTCCATTATTTTGTGTAAGTTCTTTAGTTTTTACTTTTTCACATAAAAAATGTTAGAAAGGAATGCAAACAATGATAATTTCATCGAATCATAAATGTTCTAAAGAAAAAAAGGGACAGCCTTATCCATATTTGTATCCTAAATTTCCAAAACTTCAGGCATATCCTCGATCCACACATCCATATCCGTATCCTTAACTGTATCTCGGCATCATAGTACATAGGACAAGTTGGAGAAAGTGATCCTTTCTTTGGGGGCAGATCCATTTTGGTCCAAAGGAGAGTTTCTGTGGAAGATTTGTTATGGCAGGTTATATTTGGAGAGAGAAATGAAAGAATTTTTAACCGCCTGCGTTGACACTGGAGGACATGTTTGAATTCATCGAGAGTGGTGAACTGGGTAATGGGGAGTAAGGAGCTTTAGGGGCTTCAGAATGGAGGATATTTTGCAAAATTGGGGTGCTTAATTTTTGGAGTAAAAGGGAGGAAAGACAAGAAAATCAAATGGATACCAATGGGAGATGGGTGGCTAAAATTTAATGTTGATGATGTGGTGAGTGGAAGACCGAGGCCTGCATCTACAGGACAGATGTTGGGAATGTGAAGGGTTTGGTTTTGTTGTATTTTTTGATGCAAAGAACTGAATGAGGCTGAAATTCTTGCTTTATGTCAAGCATTAAGAACAGTGTAGGCATATCCAGAAACTCATCATGGGAGACTCAAAGGACACAATGGAATGGATTGAGAAAAGGACATCCATTGCGGCTAATCCTGTTAAGGAAGATATGGGAGACAAATGGACAGGCAGATGCATTGGCAAAAGGACTAAAGGAGGCATAGATGTGAGAGCTATTTCTATCTTTTAGGCAAATTCTGGAATGATATAAGTTCTTTCTAAGGAGTAATGGAACACTTCACTTTTGCACGTACATACTGTACTATACTGTATAGGTTATATATATATATATATATATACTTGTACCATTTGTATTTTAATGAAAGTTTCTGTTGCTGATAATAAGAATAATAGAAAAAAAGAGCCAGTATTAGGGTTGCATTAGTTTGTTGAGGCAGATGTGAAAATTTTAATTGTCTTCCTAAGTCTGCATTATTATTGCTAAGTTATGCGCTTCATTGCTAAGGATGAGTATGAAAACTCTCTAAGGCTGGTGCCTTTTATTTTATTTATTATAATTATTTTGTGTTTATGTGTATGCTGTGTGGTGTTTTGGGTGGGAGGAGGGGCTTCTCTTGTAGTTGCTGATTCCAGCAATTTCTGAAGCATCTATCATCCTTTAGTTCCTTTGTCTAGGTGCATGAACTAGGAAGGTATAATTCATTCTTCTTGTTTTCCATGAGGAATTGACACTTTCAGGATTCCTTGTTTCTTTGCTTCTTTTATTTTGCAGTGACAAATTCACTTTCCTTAGCACTGAAAACAAACAAAATAAAAACAAAACAAAAAACTCAAAATCTATGCCTACAAATATGATTTGACTGAACTGTACACATTGGCGCCCTTGGAAGCCTTAAAATGTGCTTCTCAGGTTGTATATCTAGTTGTGGGCTTGGGGATCTTCTGTTTTGCGACATCGTGGAGCCGCTTTGAAGGCAGAGGCTCACAGTTCATCAGTTGAAGATGGCGCTTCCAGATCTTTTTCTATTCTTTTCCTTAATTTTTGGCGATTGAAATGCATATCTTGCTTTTCTGATTCCATTTACATTTACACCTTTACCCTATACATCGTTGTGTTCTTCCTTTGATGGAATGAACTGTCTTTAATTCTTCGTATTTTAGCATTTTTTCTGAATGAGCTCTAATATATTTCCATGTATTCTTGAAACAATACTTCTATATTAATTTATTTGTCTGAATGAGTCTCGAGGTCTTCTGGGGTACCCCACTTTTGTAACATTTGTATCTGGTTACTTATAGTTTATCGCATGTGTGAATATTTCCTCAAATAAACTCTTTAGGAAGAGAATGAAGCTGAGCTCTTGTTAGGGAGAGTCTGGATAGTCAATGTGTATTGAGCATTCTTTCTGCCTTCTGTAGTTGTCATATTTTCATTTTTAGGGGCACTTTGTTTGGCGACTGATGTGCGATGCTTATAGAATCAACTATGCCGCTTGAATTCTCTCTTGGATGCCATTGATGCCAATTGATATGTAAGGTGATTCTGTCGACATAAACATCTGAGTAAGTATAAATGTATCTGGAATTTAACCAGGTGGATCCAAGGAAGTGCATTTCAGCACGCATTGGTGAAGATCCCTATATTTGGCAAGTCAATTAGAGGCGATTACAAATTTACAATAGATTTGAAAAACCATTGTGGGCAGTCACTGACTACAGTTTCTGAACTTCGTACCAGAGGATACCCTAGAAAATTGAAGGATTCTATGAATGAAATTAATTATTTCATGCCGTAGTTCTAGGATTTCTTTATCAGGGTCCAAGGCATATCCTACTACATGTGCAGGCAGTGGTGGGCCCAGGATTTTCGTTTGAGGGGTGCAAACTTTATTAGATTGTTTGGTTTTGGGGGCAAACCATGGATTTTTATGTGGATTTTGAGAGCGGATCCACAATTTTAATTGGATTTATTGAAGCGCGCCGTGGTTTAACGGGTGTGTCCGCACCCGTGTGGCTGTGCCTCAGTCCACCCCTGTGTGCAGGGAGACGGGGCCTCTCTGCCAATCTTACTTCATCTGTAGGGCGCAAGTTTACTGCAGAGACTAGTTAGTATTCCGGCTCAAACTCCTTTTGGTCCATAACAATCAGCCACCCTGTGTGAGTGAGATTCTGCAGCAGAGTGGAGCCTATATCTAAAATTCAAGCCTCTAAAAATTGCTGTGGCTATTTTACTTCTACTCTCCCAAGCAAGGAAAAGCGCCTTTTTTTTTTATAATGAAAAAGGAAAACTTTCTTCATCTGTAATGGTGCATATTTTAAATGTAAAATTAAGAAAAAAAAGAGAGACTCCACTGCAAGTAATTGCTTGATTAACGTTATTCAACATCTTTTATATCAAATGTATGATTGGTCACCAATAAATATATTTGGTAAACTAATAACAAATTTAAGTACCGGAATGAAAAGTGAAAATTTAAAAAGTGAAGGGGATTCGATTGTAAACTCACATGCTAATGCAAAGATTATAGAATTCAGGATGAATCAAACATCCAGATTGAAAAATATTCAACGAAGGGATCACCTTCGTGCCGTTTTTAAGTCCTACTGAGATGATTGGAGGGGCATATCATCTTTAACAAAACCATCGATTTGGCATTCCCATCTGGGTTTTCAGGTATGATAATTAAATGAAAAGGCATGTAGGAGTTACTATTTACGAGATTCCAGAGATGTACTTGGACTTATTGTAAAAATGTCACCTTGAACAAGATCATCGATTTGGCTTTCTATTCTGGGTCTCAGTTAATGATAATTAAATGAAAGGTGGGTTTTTTCCGTGCGGGGTTTGAAATTTAGGACATGTTGGCTCTTGTACCATCTCAAAGTTGTTAGCTAGTCATTTCATTTGATTATAACCTCTTTCTTTTTTTCTTTTTTCTTTTTTTCTTTTTTTTAAGTTGAAAGATTAAAATACTAACTAATCTTTTGTGGGATTCTTAACAACTGATGGGGACAGCTTTCTAGTCATCTGATCAAGTGGTGGGGTGTGTGTACCACTTCAAATAGGTACTATTAATACGCGGGACCTCCCTGAAATTTGCCTCCCCACGTTGGTTCCACACATGCCAGGGAGTGTGAGATCTGATTGAAATGGTCCACATGTTGTTGCTGAAGAGCTATGGAAGCATCCCCACCACCATTAACTTTGTATGAAGGCACAAAGACTCGCAACCCCTCAACAGGCAGTTCAGGAGGGAGGAATTCACATGGCCTACCTACCCCAAAATTATGATTATGACATTGGAATCTCAGCCTGCTATCAATCTCTATATTGTGGCAAAGCAAATTTTGATCATTGGGTGCGGTTGCCACCAAGTCTCTCTCCTTCCTCTCCCTTGGAATATGCACTTGAAAATATGCATTGTCAACTTTAGCCACAGCTTCTTGGATGCCTTTTGCACAAAGGTAGGGGTGCTCACAGTCTGGGCCAGCCAGAGCCTGGCCCAGTACGCTTTAGGCCGGGCTTGGATAGTGATTTGGGCCCATTTAATAATTGGGCTGGACTTGGACTAAGTGAAAGAAAGCCCAAGTCTGGCCCTGTGTATAAGAAGTGCATGTAATTTAATTTTAATATAATTAGGCCAAAGATTTGCTAAAATGTGAATGGAATTGATCAAAAGCCCGGTTGACTGTGGGGGCTGGCAGGGCTAGTTCAGCCCCTGGCCCAGCCGTTGACAGCTACTCTTAACTCGAGTAATCTCATGGTCATCTAGCTAGGAGGCAATTTGTGAAGATGAGCCACTTGACTCAGGTCATGGTTCTGGCCCATAAAAGCCCAGGCGTCATTGTACCGTTATGAATGTATCCTACAGGCCCATTAAGGCCCAGGCCCCATTCTACTGTTTTATATATTCTGAAATGAAGTCAGATTTCATCGAATTTCATTGTATCACAGCAAGAGAGAGAGAGAGAGAGAGAGAGAGAGAGAGAGAGAGAGAGAGAGAGAGAGAGAGAGAGAGAGAGAGAGGATTCGGAGTCTCTTAGATATCTGATCAGTCTCTTGGATAACAGAAGAGCATCAGTTTGATCTTCCGTATATTTGTCGGCTTCAATCTCGGGGCTCTGGGACTGTCAGTTTGCTTCGACTTTGATCTGCAATGCAAGTCGACATCAGTCTCTGGTCTTGCTTCAACTCCGATTTGCATGTAGACTGAAATCGATTATCAGTCTGCTTCGTCTTCGATCTAGACTAATGCTTGGATGGCTCATCTTTACACAATTGTTATCTTGTTCAACCAACGGAAGGGTGAGCAGGCTGTCGAAAGTGCTGCACCTGTGCCTAGACAATGACAAGAAGAGTCCTTCTCCTACCTTTCTTTAGAAGATAAGAATGCTTTGCTACTTAAAAGAGACCAGGTGAGGGACAAGATCCTATTTACATTTGAATGCAAAGACAATGGGAAGATGATGGTAAAGATTTAATTTTACCCATCCACACTATCAAGCAAATTGGAAAAAAGAAAAAAAATCTAAGGATAAGATGTCTTTAAAATGTATGTTCATATAAAGAAAAATAGCACGGTGGAACTAAAATTTTAAAAGTTTGCTAATACACCTTGTAAAGAAATGTCAACCCCAACCCATCCCAGCAGGTAGGATTTAGTTGGGGAATTGCCACTCATGGGAAGACAACGCCTGGTAAGGGTGTAAGCTTAAATTTATATATAATCCCATTCACTTTCGTCTCTATAGTCGATGTGAAACTCTGGAGCGTCACACCTTGATCATCTTATGATTTGGCTTTTTGATCACCCTCAAGTATGTATTTATAATTCCCTATCATGAGAAAACATATAGAAATATATCAGCATGTTATTCACTTTAACAGATGTAATATTGATGAGAGCCTAAAATGAACCATTTAAACCCCTCAATTTAAACTTTGGCATACCTTTTGATGAGTATAATTAGTTTAATTATGTCATTTTTGTGTTTACAGGTGTCCTAGAAGTATTGAGAAGAAATTGGCGCAAAACGAAGAAAATGGTGAAAAATCAGAAAAACTGGAATTGAACCAGAGGTTCTGCCTCCGGGCGTCCGGACGCCCAGTACCTGGCGTCCGGACGCCCGGACCAGATGAGGTCTGCCTTTAGCGCGCTTTTGATGAGATTTTTCGACCCAAAGCATATAAATATGGCTCCAAACTCGTTTTAGAGGAGATTCACATCTTGGGAGAAGATAGGGAGCGTGGTTTTGGAGCTTTGGAAGAGCGTAATGGGGATTTCGTCAGAGATTCTTCGTCAACCTCTCGCCATGAGTAACTAAATCTTTATCTTAGGGCTGCGATGAAGCCTTAACCTTGTGTATATGGTGATGTATAGCTTTTAGGGTTTTCCTTTAAACGCTTTTGGTTATATGACAATGATGTAATCCATTGATTGAATTTTATTCTCTTAATGCAATATCTCTTTCTTTGGTATTTTAATCTTATAGATTTGAATACTAGGTCATATAACGGTGCTTGATTGAATGTGTTATTAGATTTAGGATAATCTATGCCATAGAGATAGGTTATGCCCCGATCTATATTTACATCATTTATTTGTTGACTCTTGAAGATTTATAACCAGATAGAGTCTTTTTAGCGTTGATAGTGGAACCCTAGGTCTATACTTGCCATGATGCGAGATTAGAGTGGATTCGTACCCTAAGATCTTTCCTCTGATTGAATTAAAACATTGTCTTTTAATTTGTTAATTTAGGAATTAAACCCATCAAACCAACACTTCATTTTCTCATAGGATTAGTTTAGAAATCAATACTTTGTTTTCTATTAGGATTAGTTTTGGAATTTAGGAAACAACGCAACTTAGCCTTTTTGTCCTAGTGGATACGACACTCGGTTAACATCGGAATAATTTATATTTGTAAACCCTGTTCTAGGACGGGTCAAATTTTGGCGCCGTTGCTGGGGACAATTAGCATGGTTGTTTGTTTCTTTTAATTCTTATATTAGTTTCGCATTTTGTAGTTTTTATTTTAATTTTTCAGCTTTACTCACATTGTTTACTATCCTTACTGTAGGGCATTGATTTTAACACAGAATCCTAAAATTTGTGCAGGGATCCAAGAAAGTTCACAAAGGACAAAGTTTTACTCAAAAGAAATCTCTCTTCTCTTTCCAAGGCAAGGTAAGTCCTAGACTTTCTGATTCTGTTTATATAATTGCAGTAAATTTTGTGTGTGCATGCTTGGTCGTCGCTCTTGTCATTCATATTTGGTATCTCTAGACTAAAATTTAGAGCAAGTTCTTAGGAAAGTTAGATAATCTAAGCACTCTGCTGAGCCCTCACACACGAATTCACAAATGGCAGAGAAAGAAAATGAAGAGGAGACCCCACCCGATACACCTCCTCCTCTCCCTCTCCGCCCCTTGAAGGGGCACTATACTCCTTCAGAATACGCTTTCCCATCGTGTATTCAGTTGCCTACACTGCAGGCAGCTCATTATGAAATCAAGCCTAGTACAATCAACTTACTTCCTTTTTTCTATGGCTTGAACAATGAAGATCCATACAATCACATTGATGATTTTCCGGTTATTTGCTCCACTGTGAGGATAAACAACTTTAGTAGTGAGGCCCTTATGATGTTTCTTTTCTCATTTTCGCTAAAGGACAAAGCTAAGTATTGGCTGGGTACTTTACCTGCGAATTCCATTAGAACTTGGGCCCAACTCCTACAAAAATTTTTCGATAAATATTTCTCTGTGGGCAAAATGAATCAGTACATGAGAGCCATCACCTCCTTCGCCCAAACTGAAAATGAACAATTTTATGAGGCGTGGGATAGATTCAAGGATCTGATTAGAAAATGTCCTCATCACCAAATTGCTAAGTGGCAATTGGTTCAGTTCTTTTATGATGGGTTGTCTCCCGAATGTTGAAACATGGTCGTCACCGCCAGTGGGGGATCAATTATGTTGAAAAATGAGGACGAGGCATGAGATCTTTTTGAGAATTTGAGTGAGACCTTTCAACACCATGCCTCCACTGCTAGATTGGAGAGGTTGGCAACCTTCAACTCTAAAAAACCTAGAGGAGTGTTTAAAATTTAACCCCCTAATGAACTCACTACTCAAGTGGCTGCCTTGACCCAAAAATTGGATCAGCTATTATTTGTGGGTCAAACTCTCCAATCCCCACCCTCTCAAGGTGTCTGTGCTTTGTGCTATAGTCCTGCTCATTTTGTGAGCAATTGCCCTGCAGCCTCACAATTCCCTGAATTTGTGCAAGAACAGGTGAATGATGCACAGGGGTTCTCCAAACCGGGTAATGATCCATTTTCGAATACTTTTAACCTGGGATGACGCAATCACCCCAACTTTTCCTGGAAGTCGCCCTATCAAGGCACTTCATATTCTCAACCGGGAAATGGGCCTAATCTTCCTTTCAATCCTGCGGCCTATCGTTCTCAACAGTCCTACCAGCATCCCAACCCTCAACCACCTCAACGAACTCCATCTTTTGAGGAGACAGTGCTACAAGAACTCAAAGAGCTCAAAGCATGCACTCAGCTAGTCCATTCTCACTCTCAGTCCATATCTAAGCTAGAAACCCAGATAAGGCAAATAGCTAATGCTCTTAATAGAAGATAGGATGGACGTTTGCCTAGCCAACTCACGATTAACCCCAACAATAATTTTGAGGTGGGTAGTAGCTCGCAACCTAAGGATACCTATCATGAGCAAGCGAACATAGTTGTCACGTTGCGAAATGGACATGAGATTGAAACTGGGCCAGATGAGCTTAAGCATGACTTGAGAAAGCCCACACCCCATCCCAAGGGCTCCAGGGCTAAACTGATTTCTAATGGAAAGGAGGTCACCCCTCACAATTCTTCATCTGACCCGGCTGTGGCACCACCATGTGTGCCTAAAGCCCCTTTTCCCACTTGTCTCGACACACCCTCTCCCTTTAGCAAAAAGAAGGCAACCATGGATGAGATGTTAGAGGTGTTCAAGCAAGTCAAGATCAATCTGCCTTTGCTAGATGCGATCAAGTAAGTCCCTTCATATGCTAAATTTTTGAAAGATTTGTGCACTCAAAAGTGCAAATCTAAATCTCATGTGCCAAAGAAGGTTTTGCTCACCGAGCAAGTGGGCTCGATTATCCATAATGACACTCCTCTCAAGCTGAAAGATCCTGGCACTCCCACTGTTTCTTGTATGATTGGGAATCACGTTATTGATCATGCTTTGTTGGATCTGAGAGCAAGTGTCAATCTTTTGCCTTACTCGGTGCATGAGCAAATTGGGCTAGGGGAATTGAAGCCCACTCTGGTTACCTTACAACTTGCTGATAAATTTGTCAGGATACCCCGGGGAATAATTGAGGATGTTTTGGTCAAGGTCGACAAGTTCTTTTTCCTTGTAGATTTCATCGTCCTTGACATTGAACCAGTGCAGACTTCTCGGAAACACACTCCTGTTATTCTTGGCCGGCCCTTTTTGGCCACGGCCAATGCGAACATTAATTGCCGCACCGGAGTTATGGATGTTTCCTTTGGGAATATGAAAGTGAGGCCGAATGCTTTTAGGGCCTCTCATCAACCTCCAAACCAGGATGAATGCTTTACAGTGGATGTTGTTGATGAGCTTATGGAAAACGATCTTCACCTTGAGGATACCTTACTGGTTATCATTGCTCCTGATATATCTGATGGCCAGGAAGCTCGAATTCTGGAGGTATGGCACAACACAAGAGTGCACTCGGAAGTTCAGTTGCTGATTTGAAAGACATTAATCCCTCCATCTGCATACCCCATATTCTTTGCATTAATGATTTTCCACTTTCTTGGGGAATGCAGCGGTTTTTAGTTCCTAACCTGTAGGTGGTAGACATGAAGGAAGTGCTGAGTCGTGTCTTTTTGCAGGTTTGGTTTGAATTTCAGAGGTTTTCTTTGTTGTTGTTTATTGTGCTTGCCGCTAACATTTAGCAGGTACTTTGGTCTGAGTTGGGGGGTGTCCTCCCCGTTTTCGTCCATTCCACCTTTTGTTAAGCTGTACCCAGGTGATATCCTTCCTTTTCCTTTACTTTCCTTATCCTTTATCTTTTATTTTGTGCTCATTGTGGACAATGTTAGGTTTAGTTAGGGGGTTGGGTATCAACCTTTGGAGCTAGTCTTAGTAGTTTTTATTTAGTAGTGTTAGGTTTAGTTCTTTTCCTTGAGTTAAAAAAAAAATTTATCTTTTCGGGGGATTTCTAAAAGGACTTTTATGAAACAAAAATACTTTGATTTTTGGAACTTTTTGAGAGGAAAAAGAGAAAAAGGGTTCACTATCTTGTTTTCGGAAAGAGTTTTTGAGAAATTGTTGAATGATTGATCCATCACTTAACACGTATTTTATAGAATTCTATTTGAAATATGAAGCTATGAGTTCCATTCTTGTGAGAGCCACAGAACAATTATGAGATAGTGTCCTGATTCAACTGAGTGGATTTATCCACAAATCGGTGAATTAATTTGGGCACAGGGAAATGGCTGCCTATTGTTGGGGACCGAGTTTAATCTAATAAAAAAAAAGTTTTGTGGCTAGTTTGGGTTCGTAGCCTTTTTGACTCGAGCCAGTAAGCCCATAGGGGTATTGCCATACCTAGTTCCCTAAAGACAATTCTTTTGGGAGTCATTGGCTGAATGCTCGTTACATGGGTTGATTAGAAAGCTTAAGGGACCCAGGCATTGCACAGTCACATGTTGATTTCTTTCTTTGGTAAAAAAAAAAGAAAAAAAAAAGATCCAAATAGTGTTATTCCGGCCTTTGAAAAACAATAGTGCGAAAGCCACCATAAATGCCTTGAGAGGAATCATGTTATCTTTCACTGAGGTTAGGTGGCCCAGAATCTAAAAAGAAAAAGAAAAGAGGTGTTTTCATGGGAATTCGTAGTGGATCGTTTTATGCTTTTATGCTTCTATATATTCACAATTTTCACCGTGCACGATCAATTGTTCTAGCATGATCTTGAGAATTTCTGACCAACAGATAGGATTTGTGAACCAACTTTGTGATGTCTGTTGAAAACCCCATGATCAAGAATATCCGATGTTCGTAGGTATCATTTCTGGAAACACCCCTTGTTGTTTTTGAGTTTTAGGAATTTTGTAGGTAGATTCACTGTAAACCCTCACGAGACTATAACTCGTCCTCTAGGGCAAACTTAGAGGTTTAAAGGCTTGCTGCACATGCTAAATGCAGCTGTGCTCCATACGAAAGTGGCCTTAGTTAGTCTTTCTTTGTGTCTTAGCTTTGCTCGAGGTCTAGCAAAGTGTAAGTTGGGGGGTGTGATGAGAGCCTAAAATGTACCATTTAGGCCCCTCAATTTAGACTTTGGTATACCTTTTAATGAGTATAATTAGTTTAATTATGTCATTTTTATGTTTACAAGTGCCCTAAAAGTATTGAGAAGAAATTGGCGCAAAACGAAGAAAATGGCGAAAAATCAGAAAAACCGGAATTGAACCGGAGGTTCTGCCTCCGAGCGTCCGAATGCTAGCTTCCTGGCGTCCGGACACCTGGACCGGATGAGGTCCGCCTCTAGCGTGCTTTTGATGAGATTTTTCGACCTAAAGCATATAAATATGGCTCCAAACTCGTTTTAGAGGAGATTCACATCTTGGGAGAAGATCGGGAGCGAGGTTTTGGAGCTTTGGAAAAGCGTAATGGGGATTTCATCAGAGATTCTTCGTCAACCTCTCGCCATGAGTAACTAAATCTTTATCTTAGGGCTGCGACGAAGCCCTAACCTTGTGTATATGGTGATGTATAGGTTTTAGGGTTTTCCTTTAAACGCTTTTGGTTATATGACAATGATGTAATCCATTGATTGGATTTTATTCTGTTAATGCAATATCTCTTTCTTTGGTATTTCAATCTTGTAGATTTGAATACTAGGTCATATAACGGTGCTTGATTGAATGTGTTATTAGATTTAGGATAATCTATGCCATAGAGATAGGTTATGCCCCGATCTATATTTACATCATTTATTTGTTGACTCTTGAAGGTTTATAACCAGATAGAGTCTTTTTAGTGTTGATAGTGGAACCCTAGGTCTATACTTGCTATGATGCGAGGTTAAAGTGAATTCGTACCTTAAGATCTTTTCTCTGATTAAATTAAAACATTATCTTTTAATTTGTTAATTTAGGAATTAAACCCATCAAACCAACACTTCGTTTTCTCATAGGATTAGTTTAGAAATCAATACTTTGTTTTCTATTAGGATTAGTTTAGGAATTTAGGAAATAACGCAACTTAGCCTTTTTTTCCTAGTGGATACGACACCCGGTTAACATTGGAATAATTTATATTTGCAAACCCTGTTCTAGGACGGGTCAAATATTATTGTTTTGCATATGTGAAATATAGTTTGTTTTTAACACATGATCAATCTAATGATATATCGCACTTTGGAGAAGGAGGCACCCTTACCACAGGGCTATCTCATGATTGTCTCATGGCCACATCTTCAACTGCTACACCTACGGTGGGCTGGTCGTAGGTACGGGTGTCAAAGGGCCGGGTTGGGTCGGGCCTGGGGTTGTCCTAGCCCTACCCTCAATATATACAGGGCCGGGCTTGAGTGAGCCAAAGCCCTCGGAGGGCCTTCGCTATCTAGGCCCTTACCCTACCCTCAAGGGTCAGGGCGGGGCCAGGGCAGGGCTCAGGGCTTTAAAATAAGAAAACTATTTTTTTTTTTAACATTG
Organism: Persea americana; assembly: GCA_029852735.1. NCBI lineage: Eukaryota > Viridiplantae > Streptophyta > Magnoliopsida > Laurales > Lauraceae > Persea > Persea americana. The sequence goes on from CM056810.1 coordinate 94,415,137, forward strand.
TTACCAAAATCTGAGTGTGATCGAGCGTTATCTTGTCTCACCTCAATTGCAAAGAAAACCATTAAGAAAACATCAATTATCTTGTCTAATTTCAATTGCAAACGAACCATTAAGAAAACGTTGGGAGAATATAAGTCATCTCTAAAAACTTTCTTTTATCGGATAAAGTCGTAAATGCTTTGGTGACTTGGGTTGAGTTTTGGATATATGATTTTATTTATTTTGACAAAGAAGGAAAATGGTTAAAGAGTATGATATGTTTCACACCTTTAATATGACTTTCATATGAATTTCCACATATGAAATCATTACAGTAGTGTCTTATCTGTGAGAGTTTTAAACCATTTACAATTACATACCTTTTATCAATTGACATTATTTTTTATTAAGCGTTGATCTGACTATTATGCATTCTTAGATTTCTGTCGCAAAAATAAATGCACTTAAAAAATATTCTTAGTTTAAGCTTTTAAGAATTGAGAGTTATAATTATCTAATTAAAAGGGTGTTTGGATCACCCCATATCCTTAAAGTTCCATCCACATACAAACTAACTCTATGAATTGGTTGACATCTTAAGTAACTTTATAGAGAAAAAAGTATCTCATTATTAATAGAAATAAGTACACCCACTTTTGCACTAACAATGATTTATAAAAATAATATAAAATGCCTAAATAAGAAGTAGTAAAGTTAAAAGAAAGGAATCAGAAGCAACCATGCAACACTTATTGATTATGTATTAAATACAATACAGTACATAAATAATTAAATATAAATAAAATGAACCAATTATATATGGATTTTTAGGACATTTTTTAATGGATAAGTGGGTATGAAATTGCCTTCATATCTCCAATACTACTACAAAGTGCCTATGATAAGGGCATTTTAGTATATATTTACATATATATGTATGTATATTATATATAAAATAAATAAACATAAGAGGGCCAGGGCCAAGCCGGGCAAGTACTATCCAAGCCCGGCCCTTAAATCGCAGGGCTTGCAAAAAATTGTCTAAGGGCGGCCCTAGGGCTTTTCATTAGAAACAAAAGCCTTCATTTTAAGGGCTTTTTGAGGGCCGGGCCGGGCCGGGCCGGGCCCCCTTTCTCAGGGCCAAATTGACGGGCCTAGTCGTAGGCTTAATTGTCCATTACCAAGTCGGCAATGGGAAGGGACGATGCAAGGGCTCAACTAGTCTGAGACCTAAGTTTGGGTCCCCTTCCTTATCATGACCGTTCTACCATTGCAGTCCCTAGGAACCCCCACTATGCAAATTCAATCACCAAGCAATTGAGTTTAGAGAGGGCGTAACACCTACTCCCTCATCATCGTCTTCGTCAATCACCAGCTTGGTAGAGCATTTCTCACCTGAACTCATTACCAAAGTGAAGACCCTTGTCATAGGCACTGATGTGGGGCACCGTTACAGCACTTTTGCCTGCCTGCTCGCACATCTGCGGAGGAAGTTTACGATCACTCGTGGTCTAGATGACAATGAGCTCACCCAAGTTAGAGTAGTTGTCAATGGCTGGGCCCAGATTAAACCGGTGGTGTGCCATTGGAGTACTTTGGCAACTTGGTGCTATGGACCTACCCTAGATTGAGAGTGAAGGACTTGCTCAATGAGAGCAATGCCATCCTGGCAAAATCCATCCAAGAAGCTGTGGCTAAAGTGAACAATGCATATTTCAAGTCCTTCATTGACTTTGGGGGGAGCTCTCCAACTCCAAGGGAGACGAAGGAGACAGATGGATGGCACCCGCACCCAATGCCGGGGATTTGCTATGCCCCAATCTAGAGATTGATAGCTGGTTGGGGTTCCAGTATCCTAGGCTTGATTTTGGGGGAGGTGGGCCATGTGCATTCCTCAATCCTGAGCTGCCTGTTGAGGGGTTGCTGGTCTTTGTGCCTTCAAGCAAAGTGAGTGATGGTGTGGATGCTTACATTGTCCTTCAGCAACATGACATGTGGACCGTTTCAATCTCTCATAAACATTAGCTATTTGAAGTGATTTCCGCCCCCACTAGATCAGATGACTACAAAGATGTCCCGCCTAGTTGTTTAGAAATGAAGATCAGAAGGGCGTAATAAAAATTCCAGCTCAGCATTAAAAAAATTACCATACCCACGGCATTAAAAAATTGTAATGGCTTCTGGGCTTCTCTTAATGTCTTACTCATTTCCTCTTCAATGGTAATGAATGACTTTCACCTCTTTTATGGTAATTCTCACTGATATTCCAAGTGGTTATTACATTTCTTGGATCTCACAAATAGTAACTCCTATGTGATTTTTCATTCAATTATCATAACTGAGAACCCCGATGAGTGAGCCAAAGTTAAAGAAGAAACTCTCCTTGAATCATCATTGGAGGCTATTCGCTTGGACCTTGGTGTGAAGGTGATCCTATCTTGAATCTTTTCCACTCTTGATTTTCTTTATCTAGATTTTTTATAATCTTTTTGTTAGTTTGCAAGTCTATGATGGGATTTACCTTCATTTTTACATTTTCGCTTTCCATTTCATTACCTAAAGTTCTCCACATTTTACTTTATTGTTGTTGTGACCATGTTTCATGAGTTCGTAGAAAGCGGCAGTTTGTGTTCTTTTTTTTTTTTTTTTTCAATATTCATGGTTTTTAAAGAAAGTTCTTTTCCACTTCAAGCATTTTCAATATTTTTTTTCTAGTTTTAGTTTAACTCGTAAAATAGTCGTCATTATGGTTAAGAAACTTTTTATTTTTTAATTAAAAACATAAGATCTTTTCTTTTTGTTGTGCTTTTTTTTTTTTTTCTTTTAGGCTTCAATGGTTTTTTCGTTTTTTATTTTTGTCGATTAGTTTTATTCAGTGCATCTTAATTCACCTCTTCGATACTCTAAATTTTTTTTATTCGTTTTTCAAACGTTTTGTGACATTTCTTTTTCCAAAATCTTTTCTTACTTGGGAGATTGAAGTAAAACAGGAATTTAAAATTTTGAGCAGCTTGACTTTTAGATGTAGGCTCCACTGATGGAAGAAGTAGTGAACTTAAGCCTAGCTCCTCAACTTGAATGATATAGCACTTAACAATTTAATCATCTTCTCTTTCGTTATAGCAACTATTCAAATAAAGCATCGTAATATAGAAGCTGGCCATGCAGCGTGAAAGGGAAGAGATTAAGGTGTAACTGCAGTTCTGCTTACTGTTGTCAATTTTTTATTTTTATTTTTATTTTTATTTTTATTTTTTTTTGTCTTACTGTTGTAATTGTTTTAGTACTTTGGTTTTCGGTTTTGGAAACTAACTAAAACAGAACACGGAAAGATTTTACGTGGTTCAGCTTGATATAATTGTGTAATCATAGTATGTTTAGTTCTCATTGATGGTGATATATGTAATACATTTACAAAATGGAGAGATGTTGATAGGATTTACATATCAGAATTGTGATGACATCTTTGACATATACCGAAAGCTTATCTTTTAGATTTGATAAGATCATCCAATCTAAGATTGGGTTCAAACGGTTGAACCTGGGTACCTATCCCAACATGGCTCTGGCCTGCATCCACAGTTTGAATTCATCCACACTTCCAATTGTGGGTTTGTCTTTTTCTTATAAGTGCTTTTTGTATATACCCCTTTAAGGTTTGTAGGATTTGTAAATAAGCCCATGAGGTTTTAGTATTTGCAAAAAAGCCCTTGCATTTTTATTTTAATACCTTCCCCGTCTTCAAAATCAATAGTCTTCTAACAATCATAGATTTTTAGTGCGAAATGACACATTTAATTGTCCATCTCTTTTATCTTTATATGCATAATTTCGAAAGCTTTGATTCAATTTTTCTTTATAAAGCATGTAACATTAACAATTGCACTTAGTGGGAGAAAACAACTCTACATAAATTCATTTTTTTTTATCACTACAGGGCTCATTTATTAAAACCAAATTGATTATTACGACAGTCAACAGATTTACTTATAATCGGTTATGATTTATCCAATCCATACATGACCCACCATTGGATTGATGAAAGTTTTAAAATGCATGATCCTGCTTCATGTGTAGGGGTGTAAAAAAAATATAGAGGGAACGAGCAAATGTAAAAAAATATATATTAATTTTTAGAATTTATGAGGGGCTGTGGTGTTTGGCCCTATTATGTAAAAGAAATATTGGGGAAAGAGCAAATGTTAGAATATATATATTAATTCTTAGAATTTGAGTGGGGAGGGGGGATTTTAAAATTTTCTCAAATATGAGTGGGGGCTTCTATCCCCATGCCCTTGTAATTGGGTCCACCCCTAGTCATGTGCAAGAACGAGTCATTGAGAGAAATCATTGGGACTTAGATAAAATAATGATATTTTAGTAAATAATAGTATACTCATTTTGTTTAATGGACGTGGGTGTAGTGCTGACATTTATATAAAAGTCGAAGACAAATCCCATAGTGGCTGCCCATTCTTGTTAGGAATATTAATTTTGGGGACATGAAATACATTAAAAAGAAAAAAAAAAAAACAGGGGCCTATTTACAAATACTAAAACCTCAAGAACCTATTTACAGACAGCTTCTATGTTACATTCTAAGACATAAAGCTTAATTTACTGAGAGTAAAGAAAAGAGTCAGTGGTGCCAAAGGAAAAATAAATTTGAACCTACATTAGGGCCTATTTGTTTCATGTAATTTAATATTTAGGATTGTATTTCTGTAGGTGGTTAAAAATGAACAACCAAAGGAGAAATTCCAGAAATTACCATCAAATAACGTTCCCAATTCTTATTTGTTTAACTCTTATGTATTTCATGCAAACAAACAGAAATTAAATACATACCATTTACTTGGTTGATATATGTACTAAAAAAGTTCTCCTTTAAGAGAAATTAATCCTGCAAGAGACCGATTGTGCTGAAAAAGGCAAATAAAAAAATATCATGTTTATTTTTTTCAGTGGGAGACACAGGCTTATATATCTATGATATTGAACCAACTGTTTTCATTACCAACATTTCCACCATATGGATTTAAGAACACTTCGTTCTAACTTGGATCATTTAGCCTTCATCTCTTTAATAATCCTTTAAATCGAGTTTTTGGGAACCTATTTTAACCATGAATTTCATGCAAGAGACATGCTGTAAGAGCCTCCGTACACATAGAAAAGCAATCCACTCATGTGGGAAGGAAGTCACAAGCAGCAAGAGTACTCAGGGATCAAATACCGGGCAGCCAGGTAAGACCAGACTAGGGCTGTCAATCGGGTCGTGTTAACAAATTCGGGTTGCGGGTCAAATGAATTCGGGTTAGAATCACCTCAACCCGAATACGACCCATTAGGAAAACGGGTCAAAAAACCAAACACTAACCCAATTCGTTTATTTAACGGGTCATACGACACGACCCGTTAACCCGTTAATTTTGAAAAAAATATTCATTACACTTAAAAAGTATCTTTTTTCTAAATCATGGAGCCATACTTTATGTTTTGAGGCTAGGCCCATTTTCTAAATAAATGTTGTATCTCTTCTGATTAAGTGCAACTTCCAATGAACAAAAGTCATGTCACCCACACTTTGATTTTTTGCATGGTAATGTGACGCACACTTGGCAGCATGGCTTTTTGGCGGGTTGTATCAGGTCGTAATGGGTTACCGGGTTGATTCGTTAACGACCTATTAATTTAACCGATTAACGGGCCCGACCCATTAACGACCCGAACCCATTAAAGGGTGACCTGAACCCGTTAATATCATGTGGGTTCGTGTCGTGTTAACGGGTCGTGTGACATTTTGACAGCCCTAGACCAGACCCTCCTTACTACTTCGTTACCACTCCGGTAAGTAGCCATTCCTGTGTACTTGACAATGTACTTGATAACTTTTTCTTTTTCTTTTTTTTTTTTGTTAAATGACTAATTACTTGACAACTTATTATTTAGTTTGGCCAAACTGGGTTGTAAGAAGTGCTGACGTTGCCATCAGTATTGGTATTATTTCCATCCATTTTGTAACTTCAATTATCTCTCTTGCAAAGAGCCAGATCTCAAGACATCTTTATTATTTTTGCAATATTATTAGGAGGCCAGAAGATATCTTTAGAAAGTTCTTCAACAGGAATGCAAAGGGTTATTTCTCCTACGGTTGATAGTAGTTGATGGGGGATAGGATATTGACCTAGTCCAAGCATGGCCAAGTTTCATGTGGCTAAACCCAAGCCCAATGACAAGTTTCAGCCAGGGAAGGCAGTGGGTTAGGTTGGTTTGGGTTTAAACTGACCCCGCTGACATTTAATCATGTCTCATATCTGACCCGACATGGAAAGGTTTCATGATCCATGGTACCAAGCAGCCCCGTGACAACTGCGGGTTGGGTCAGGTTTAACAGTAGTTGTGTTTTTTTAGGGAGAATTTCAAATAAGACTTTAAGTTTTTACCTTATTTCAAAAAAGGATCCAAGTTTAAATTTTTTTCAAATTAGTCCCTAAATTCTCTAGAAAGTTTTCAATTTAGGACATCCATCCATTAAAAGTTATTTTTCGGCAACTTTTTTCCTCAGTTTTTTGTAAAATACCAAAACTACCCTTTATTGAAATAAAACTCTCATTTGCTTCCTCTATGTTTTCCTCATTTCCTTCACTGGTGCATTAATGGTGATCAAGGACAACTGACATCTCCACAATAATCTGTTGCATGTAGTAGCTGTCAAAAGTCGCCAGGAAGTACCTTTAAATGGATGGAAAACTTTTAGGGACTCGTTTGAGAAGTTTTGAAACCTGCGTCTTTTTTTTTTCTTTGAAACAAGGTAAGAACATAAGGCCTTATTGGAAAATTTCGCTACTTTTTATTTCGAAATATGAGAAACAAGTAAGCATACAAAGGAGGATGAAACCTACAACATTTAGATTGCCTACAACCTTTAGATTGTATGCTTTATCTATTACCACTCTTTTACCCCTAGATGGGCATGTGAACTCAACACACTCTCACTCACAGAAACAATTTCCTAACCAACTGAGTAGAGATGTCAAATGGATAGGGCTGGCACGGCATGACAAAGCCCTGCACGGGAGTCAACGGCCTGTGGCATGGCCCAAGGCACGATTGGGCACTGCCCGCTAGAGGCGAGGCACGACAAGGCCTGGCCCGCCAAGTGGCACGGCACGGGATATTTGATATTTTTTATTTAAATATAAAAAATATAGTCTTTTATTATTTTTACTTTCTTACTATCCAAAAAAATTGTAAAAGTTTCTAAGTTAATTCTATTGAAAAATCTTCAAATAGAAAAGATTCAAATGTTTTTCTTCTCAATGGAGTGGGTTTAATTTTTGCTGAACCACTTAAATTTGTGTGCCATACTCTTCTTTGTGTGCATCTTTTAATTTTCTTAGAGTAGGACCTTTGTTTTTTAAACCGAAAAGAAAGGAACCACTCCAAGCGCATGGTACGATAGGCATGCATGGAGGAATGGCACGCCCGTGCAGTGTTGGTGGGCTGCCTCCCTAGCTAGTTGTGCCATGCCGGTACGGCTTGTGGCATTGTCCAGCCATGAAATCGTCGGGCAGTGCTGCGCCATTGACATCTCTACACTAGCTGGAGGAACCTTCATCTACCACCGCTTATCCTGGGAAGCTTTGCACGGGAAATTTCACTAAACTAATCTATATACCATATATGGGCAGACAGGTTAAGTCAATTGATCATAAAAAGCTTACTTCGGCTTGGCCTCATTGGACTTAGGCCTTACATTTATGGCCTGTGTCAAGCTTGAGCACAATAAGGACCTGAATTTCTAAGGTCAGGCTGGGCCTCTATATGCCTAAGCCCAGCCTGACCCAGGCCATGAACAACCCTAGAGGTGGTGGTGTAAATTAGCCATATGCTGTTAAAAAAAAAGCATCATGTGCTATTCTTAACCATCATAACAAACCCATCGTAACAAAACCTTGTAATTTATAAACAAATGAGCATCATAGGTGTCCAGACTCGCCCATGGGCTGTCCAAAGCTTTCCCAATCACACTTGACTCTTTTTGTGGGAACCTGATCTCTGAATGTGAATCATTTTTCCTATATAAGAAATAGGTTTAATGGTAAGATCTTTCTTTACCGCGAAATCCACTGTTTTGATCTAGACTTCTGCCCTCCTTTACCAAAGTTGGATATGGATTCCAATAATAAGACAAACAGCTCATCTTTCCACTGTGGGTCATTCAAGGGAAGCTCCCATGGGGTGGAAAGAAACCAACAAGGTTCGAGGCACATGGCCTAAGACCAAGAGTCTGTTATCTGTATCCCCCTATTAAATTAATTCCATACTTGGTTAAGAGCCTATCTGAAGCCCTTAATCATGTGAATGTGAGTCGATATTTGTTTTCCTCTTTATAACTCGCCATCTGATTGAGTCCTTGGAATGATCCAATGTATTTTGCATTCAGAGAAGATTGTGTTTGAGACTGAGAAATTAAAGGACTTGGACTAGAGACAGAGCAGGCGTCCTTTTAACCTTTTTCTTCCTTTCCATGGTGGAGAGAAAGGAATGACAGCAGATTCTTTGATTAAGGATAAAGGGGAGATTTTTTAGATTGAGATTGGCAAATGGATTATCGTGTCAGCAGACGCGCACACTAGTGGGTCTTGTGAAAGTTGGCTTTGCCATGTCATTGAGGGCCCAATGGAAATAAACATAATTATCTGAACATCTTCTGAGAATCTTCTACCAACCATGCGTTGATAATTAATGATGAAGTCGAGTCTTTTTTTTTTTACTTGGTACTCCAGCCAAGGGAGTTGGAATCCAAGAGTGGTTTGAAGTAGGGGTGTACACGGATCGGAAAGATGCAGATTGGACTAAATTCGTCACCAAACCGTTATCTATGGATTGACGGATTTGGAATCCGTCACCAATCCGTGGCTGTTATAATTCGATCCGATCCGATCCGTGGATGACCAGATCGGATCGGATTAAATTAATCCGTTCAATCCGTTCAGTCTAATATTAAAAAATATATATCAAACATGTAAAAAAAATCAGCATACAAGCTAACAATTCACAAAAAAATATAAATTACAAATACAAATTATCAATTGATCAATAAAGAGAGTTGTTTTTACCTATATTACAACAACAAAAGATCTAATCAACAAAATAATGTAAGAACACTGAACAAAATAGTGCAAGAACATGAGTTTGAGATATAAAGCCAAGAATGGGGGTAGAGTTTTGGGAATAAAGGTTCGTAGGGAATTACATTTTACCCCCTTAAAAAATTTTATATTTTATATTTAAACATTTTAATTTATATTTAGACCCCTTATGTATATATTTTTTATATTTAATGTCAACGGATCGGATCGGATTGAATCCGCAAATTGAGGGTGAAGTCCGCCACCGATCCATTGCTAGCGGATTACAAAATTTTCAATCCATCACCAATCTACTTACCTTCGGATTAGATAAAAATCTGTGGATCGGATCAGATTTACGGATCAACAGATTTTTTGTGTACCCCTAGTTTGAAGGAGATACTGATTGTTCATCATATGGTCTTTGACCATTCGGATCTTCCATTCAACCAACATGTTTTTTTAAGTAGATGGGTGCCCGAATATCTAAGGAAACTGGGCCATTTGATTCAAAGAAACAAAAGTGGATTTGAAGCCTACTTTTTTTATGAGTAAATTATTTAGACATGGACCTGAGACAAGATATTGGTTCTGATATTTTTCAGATATAGACCAACGTTCATAACTTTTCAAACCACATTATGGCCAACCAAACGTAAATCTGGGATTACAATTTAAGTTTAACCATTAAAGCCAATTGAGAACCAAGCTCGCCTAACCACGCACGGTTCAATTCTAAGTTATGCTGTTATTTTCTACATAAGTGGGCTTCCTTCCCACTCATGTATGCTCTTTTTCCATGTATGAGGGTGCTATGATGGATCCTGAGCCCTTAGATCCCTTTCTAGGCTAAAGTCCAAGTCTTGCAATCCATTGCCATATTTTTAGTATTAACTTCCACGTGAAACGCAGTGCTTTTTCATGACAGTGTATTATTCCATTCAAAGAAATGATGAATCCAAATCAATTTTCCATGCCCACACGGAAATGCAAAAGAAGGATTTTCTCGGAGGGTGAGATCAAAATTGTGCACAAACAGGCCATCGAAGTTGCATATGGCTGCAAATTTACGAGACATGTTGGACCTAAATCGGGAGGTTGGTGTTGCCCTTTAAAATATTATCCATCCAAATCCGGCCACCCACTAGACCACAATGAACCGGACCCTATTACTTCTTTTGGTCAACCGGTTAGGGGTCCTGTCATGATCTAACCGTACATACATTGTTTTGTGTGGACTTTGCCATGCAGACTATCTGCCACATCCCACCAACTTTGAATATATATATATATATATATATATATAAATGGGGACAGCTCTCCTAAGCTCAAGCTTAGGATAAGGTAAACTCAAGTATATGGTGGGGCCCACCTTGGGACCCACATGGGGATGGGGGTGGGGGGGATTTCAAAGACTCTCTAGGATTTTCCTCTCTGCAAAAAATCAACTCCAACCGTGATTTCTATCTTCTCCATATGGGCCCAAAAGTTTAATGGTCAATAGTCTATTAGAATCGATACATAGTCAATCCAACGGTCTAGTAAATCTGGATCTAAATAAAAATTGGTGGACACGTGCAATTTAGAGGGTTCATGTGTTTAGTCCATTTGGATGAACCAAAGATGGGCCCTACAAGCATGAACTTACAAGATTTTATCCTAAGCTTGAGCTTAGGAGAGCCTTGCCCTATATATATATATATATATATTATATGGGAAATATTATGAGAACTTTTTTGCGGGGCCCAACTAGCAAATCATCCAAACTTAACAACCAATAGGGAACCCCCGATAGTCACTAATCCCAAAGATTGGCACACATCCGAATGAACTGAACCGTTGGATCGATGGTTGAATACTTTTTTTAATATGAAGCCATTAAACTTGTGGGTCACGGATGAAGGGGTTAAGGGCATGGGTTTGAGGCCAAACTTGATAGTTAGGGTGGTCTCACATAGATCTTTCCATCCCCCAGGTCCCATCCACAAATGGGGCCCACAATTGGGCCCCACAAAAAAGTTCTCACATAATATGTGAGAACAGTTCCCACCTGAATATTACCTTATATATATATATATATATATATATTTCCTACCTAATTGTTGGCTAGCAGTCTCTTTCTCTTTTTGTCCGGAAACGCAACACTGGAAGATGGAGTGTTTCAACCTACTTTAAATTCCTGTCCTTTGCCTCATTAATGGGCCATGTTGAAAACCATTTGAAGGTTTATTTTAAGGATTTTTATTAAAGAATTAAATTTATAGTGTAATTAATCGATTTTATGAAGAATGATAATAAAACCACCATTTAGTTGTTTTTACCTTCTTTTTTTACGAAATTACCCCAGTTAACAATATCGCCAACTAAGTTGGCGATATTATCAACTGCCTGTATTTAAACTTACGAATTTTCTTCTTCTTCTTTGTGAAATCCTCTTCTCTCTTTTACCGATTCATTCGTTTCATGAATTAACCTGTGTGGATTGAAAATTGGATTTGATGGTGAGTTATTCATGGGTTTCAAGAAGAAGACCCAAAGAGAGAAGAGTGTTTCACGAAAAAGAAGAAAAAGAAAATTCGTGAGTTTAAACACAGGTAGCTGCCGATGTCGCCAACTAAGTTGTTAACATTTTATTCTTTTTTGGTTGTTGCTATTAGCTGTTGATTGAATAATTTTCCAAGCCTAAATTTTATTGCCAAAGAAAACCCCCCAAGGACCCAAAGAGAAGAAGAAAATTTTTGGGTTTAAACATATATAATTGACGATATCGCTAACTGGGGTGATTTCGTCAAAAAAAAAATACGAATAACTAAATGGTGGTTTTGTTATAATTCTTCATAAAATCAATTAATTACACTATAAGCTTAATTATTTGGTAAAAATCCCTTTATTATATTAGTGTCATGGAAAAGCTGTTATTCCTTTTACATGAATCCAGATCTTCTATGATCAGCCCTCATAAGATTCAGAGGCCATCCCAATATCCATCAGGTGATCCCACTTTGATTGAAGTTGGCCACTATCTTTTTTCTTTTTTTAATATAGAACAGATTAAAATTGTTCTGCCCATTCTTTGGTGCAGGGTCAATTTGTCACTCTGATTGAAGTTGGCCACTCTTAGGGTGTGTTTGTACAGAGCCATAGAGTGATGAAAAATTGCATAAAATGTTGAATTTTCCTTTGTTTTTGTCGATGCCCCGAACAACAAGAAGAAGGCACCGGATTTTTCGATGTCTTGTCGACGTTTTTTCTTTTGAAAACCCTGTCGCACGAACACATCCTCAGATTGAAGTGGATTAAGTGCTCTACACTTGTCTAATCTGATTGTGAAACCAACTTCGATCAAAAGGGTAATTTAGCTCAGCAGCAAAACAAAGGAGAGACCGAATTTTAAAGATTTAGATTTAAGAGGCAGGCGTCGGTGAGGGATGGTTTCAGAGGATATGATCTCCTCCTCATGTACGATAAAATTAAGTGTGACCCACTTTTGTTCCTTGATAAACTATTGGGTGACAGTTTGTTACCTACATACCATAAAACTAAGTGAGGGCCACTTTTTATAGAACACGCTATTCACTTCCATTGGTGACCATGGATGATTTTATATTTTTTTTAATGTTGCCCATAGATTTAATAACTATGAGGTCTTGCTGACGTATATGTGTAGGTCCAATCTATCGATCACAATGTAAAGCCTCCCATTGACTGTTACTGTGTATGTGGGTTTCTCAACTTCAGTATCTTATAAAATATGTCATTCATAATACACTAGCAAAATGCTCCCCTGCTTAGCATGGGCATTAAAAGTTATAAAAAATATATCATTTAATTTTATGATATAAATAAAAATTTTAATTTTAATTTCATATATTTATATTTTATAAAATCTAAAATAGATGTATTTCTCACACACAAAAAAATTATAGGCTTTTTTAAAAACCACACAATTGAAAATTTAAATAAATAATAAATATAGAAACTTAATTTTTTTTAGTAGAAAATTGAAATATGAAAAATTAAGATGGTAAAAATTATAAGATATTTAAAAATATATAAGATTTTCCAATTAGAGACAGATTTGGTGGTGAGTTGGTTGCCATACGTCAACCAGGGAAAAATAATATATCTATTTCTATTACCACATATAGGTGCTCTGCATAATGATTCATGTCAAAAATTGAGACTAAGATTCATAAAAGGAAACTAAAATCACAAAACAAGAGTTAAAAATATGCAAATACCTTAACTTCTTGTAGAGAAGAAAAGACCAATGAGACTTGCGTCCATATCACACGAAAAAAAAGGAAAAAAAGAAAGCCGCACAAAAAAGATAACTATGGTGAAGAAGACTCTACATAGAGAAGGTAATAATTCTTTTCTCAAACAGTTACGGAAAAGAGGGCTCCATATATGCCAATATTTTCATTTACAAATCTCCATAATGGTTTTTAAGAGTTAATAATAGGGTCAGGTGAAAATTAAGTGGAGTTTAAATAGGTATTAAAGATAGTCAAATTTGTGTCAAGATGGCTGAAATGAAATTGAAATGACGCGGTTCATTTCTCATTTGAAATCAGTCTCTTTCATATATAATAATGGAATAAACGAATCCCATCTCTCTCTCTCTCTCTCTCTCTCTCTCTCTGTTGATTAGATAATGAGGATATAATCACATTTGTTTGCGCTCATCTATGCCTTATATATATAAATGAGATGTGAAATGTGAGTAAAATAGGTGTTTTAAAGCCTCTAATTTAGAAAAAGATGTCAATACACATGTAATATACCTTGTGTCTAATAGTTGCAGGATCAAATCCCCTGCAACTAGAATTTTTTTTTTCCACTTTGGTGGATGAATCTTATTTCTTTTAGTTTCATATCTTGAATCTTTAGGTTTTGAAGAAATTGTGTAAAAACATCTAAAAAATCCCAACCTATATAGATGTGATTTTCTATGCTTTTATGGGCCTTCAATTCATAATTAAACTGTTCAATATTTTCATTTAATGACAAAATCAAGATGTTTAGATTTATATCATATATCTTGTTAGATTTTGAGAATTATATGAAGAATGTCTAAAATATATATAAATACTTTAAAAACCATTGACTGTACTCATTTACACTTGTGAAAGTGATTACTTAAAAACCTGCATGTTGAGTTGTATATAAACCACCCTCTATGTAAAAACTTAGTTTTATATTTCATGAGTAGGAGGTAAACATCACTAGGAGTGATTATTTTTTTAAAAACGACGTTTGCTTCTGAACTATTGCTTGTTCAAGTTCAGGGACTCCATCTACTAAATTGACTGAGGAGCTCTTCATGAACAAATTAATAAAACTCATCTAGATTAATACCCAAGTATGAATTACTTTATGCATTTAAGTTGAATTAAGAAACTGATCATAGAATTACTAAAAAGTGGGTAAATAGTACTATTACTGATTAAAGAATTCTAAAAGCAATAGAAAAGGTATCCTGTATAAAGCAATAGAAAATGTACCCTATACTGTAAAAAACTTGATAAGACCTTAAGATAGTAAGATTTAGCTGAGAGGATAATTTTATATGAGAAAGGGAAAATTTCAAATAAGGCCACAAGTTTTGCCTTATTTAAAAAAGGACACAAGTGTCAAAAGTTTTCAAATTAGTCCCTAAGTTTTTCAGTAAGTTTCCGATTAATAATATCCGGCCATTCAAAGGTGTTTCCTGACAATCTTTTCCTCGATTTTCTTAAAATATCCAATTACCCTTAATTTAAAGCCATAATATAGTCCCGACAGCCACTATATGCAATCGGTCGAGCAGCGACACTGGTTGTTCTTGATTACAGTGAGGATTCCAGTGAAGAAAATAAGGAGAATATAGAAAAAGTGAAGGAGGATTTTATTCCAATAAAGGGTAATTTGAGTATTTTAAAAAAATCGTGAGAAAAGTTGCCAAAATGGCTTTAAATGGATGCATGTCCCTAATTGAAAATTTTCAAAAAAGCACTCAGGGACTAATTTGAAAACCGTTAAAACTTGTGTCCTTTTTTGTAATAAGATAAAAACTTAGGACCTTATTTGAAAATCTTCCTATGAGAAATTCAGCCCCACCCACCTATCATCTGCATATGGACGTCCCTATCCAACTGTCAAACAGGGGAGGCGGCGCTAGATCTACACCCTTGAATTAAAGGACCCCACCGGTTGGATGGGATGCTCAGTAGGAGAAAAAGGAACCGTTCTTTTATTTTATTTTTTTACTCAAACTAATATATTTCAATAGTGCCCACAAGACGGAAGAGGGATTAGTAGGGCTACATGTGAATTAGGTGTAGTCCAAAATTCATTCCATTCAAAATCATCCTAGCCTTTCATTTAGGAGCTTTTATTTAGTCCTCACTCCTCAGCTATTTTTGAAACATGTTTAGTGTGCATGGTTGGTTGCATTAGTTTGAGTCCTTGTAAAGTAGGAAAAAGAAAGGCAAAAAGTACATCAGATAAAGTGACTTCTTTTGTTTAAATCCAACAGTTTATATTAGCCGATGAATGTTAAAAAGCGATAAATGCCAATTCATGGCGGTTTAATGTGAAATCCTGAATTCATCGTAAGTGGAGTCCACAAAGGCTCACACTTAAAGGAAGAGAAAGAATAAAAAATAATTTTCTATTGAAGATTCTTTTTAACCGTAAATGCTCACACTTCACACGCTAAAGTTGCAAGCCCAACAAGCCCAACTTCGATTGAAATGAAATTTGATCTAGAGCAAATACACAAGTAAAGATTATTGCGAGTTGTCTTTATTCTGCAATTGGGCCCGCTAGTTAGATCTACATTACTGGCATTTTTGGAATTTCTGTTATTAGAGGATAGTGAGACCCACTCATAATATACCCAGAGCGAGTCTCGAGTCTCACCCAGTTTTTTTAATAATGATCAACGGATCAACCCGAGTGGTAAGAGCTATTTGGTCTTACCTAACTACCTAAAATTCGAACATGGGCAGTCATCTTTCTTCACCACCCCAGGTCTACCTCACCTAAGGGTTAGGGGGCCAGCCAAAAAAAAAAAACACTCCACTCCAATGGTATTCAAAAAAGAAAAAAAAATTGTCACACCTGTTGCAGTTGGACTGGTCAATTCATCCAATTGGGAATGGCATCCAAAGTAGGGCCCATGTGACTCGGAGTCCTGATCGGTTATGATGACACTGACTCCCCTTGCCCTGGTCAAAGTCAAACATTTCTCTTTAATTTAAACAACTCCGTTTTCCGCGTTTTCTAAAGACTTTTTAACTCCAATTTGAAGTCAAACTCAAAGGGATGTATGTGGGTAGGGTCCACAGTCCACACATTGTCTCTCTTATGCATAAGACAATTTCTTCCGGTACTTCTTGGTAGGTATAACTTCATTTATTGGGTTAGGTTTGGTGTCTTTGATCAGGCAAATGTTTTTAAAAATTATGTGGGTAAAAACGTCATTATTTATTTTATTGGTATATAAAGAGAAATTTTATAAATTGCCCATTTGAAATAAAAAAAAAAAAAAATTTCGCCCCGTTGAGCGTCCAATCAAAGAAGAGAAGAGTTGCATGAACCTATTTTCATTCTTTAAACACAAAATTCATTACCTTATCCTGCCCCATCATTTTTTGAAGGTATGATCATTGCAGAAAACCCTTCATACGAGATTGGCAGCCCCACCAAAAAAAACTTACAGATATGAATCTAAATCCTGTATTCCTCCTTTATTGGATGCTCATTATCTCTAAACCTCCAAGCATAATTCCTGACTGGTACAGATCACCTTCCATCAATAATTCTTTCACACACTACCAGTCTCCCTCTCCAAATTCTGCATTGTTTCAGAAGATTTTCTCAGTTGGATTGTATGAGGGAAAAAAAGGTGCACAGGGTATGACTATTAAACTTTTAGGGACTTAAAACAAAGGGTTAGAGTTGTTCAATCTAAATAATGCCTCATATGTCCCGTATCTATAATTAAACCTCTGCATGGACTTCATTAATTTTTATGCGTCCAGGTGGGCCTTAGAACTAGAGGATGCCTCTTTTTTTACAAAAAAAAAAAAAGTGCATTTTGTAGCTCCAGTCATTTATATAATTTTGAAAGGCAAAGGATAATATGATTCAATATAAGGAGAGATACAGTCCAGGAAACTAAAGTGTGCTAGATGGTATCACTGTGTTAGGTTGAATAAACAAAATGGAATGTGTTGAGGGTGTTCATATAAAAATGAAATTGTGTCTCATCTAAGTGTAGATGGTGGATAAGATGGAAATTGTTCAAATGTAAGGTTTATTTTGAAAACTGTAGCGATACTAACCACTCCTCTAAAGTTTTTAATTTTTAATATCTGTAGCCAGAATCGTTGCTGCCATGACCATGGAAAATCTCTTATAATCATCAACGTTATAAAAGTTTCTATTGGCGTGGTACTCATTCTATACGATTAGGCATGCAGTAACCTATCCAATATAAATCCGAGGCAGGTTTACCTGATCCTATAGTATTTGGCAGTAACCTATCCAATTAAACAGTGTAATTTTATTTTTCAATTAAAATAGAATGACACAGAGACAGTTCTCTGCCACTGATATGAGCTACTTATCATTTCTTCCTTTAAAGTTTTTTCTAAGTTGGGCTACTGGTCATTTCTTCCTCATTGATTGGGGGTGGTTCCTTTTAATTGAATTGTGCCAAGGAGCCACATAGCATGCAGGTGGAGTTCGCATAATGCATTGAAGTCTACTAGTTCCATCAGTTATTTTAACCATCTGATTTATGACAATCAAACTAAGAGAAAGCATTATATGATAACTATTTTGACCATAAAGCTAGACCACTAATCCAGTGCAAATGATCATTGGTGAAATTTTCAGACAACTATTATCCAAACTCAATAGTTGTAAGATAACTTGTTTACATATTTGTAAGAGGGGCTTTGGGTGAGTGTGGGGGTAGATCAGTGAGTATTTGCCAGATAAAAAAGAGCAAACAATGATTGCATTTATTTAGATTGTATACAGTGATAGTGCGTGGTGTTGTATATCCGGGGCTTATAAAAAAGAGATCGGTGGGTTCCCCGTCATAAAAAAGATTAAGTGGATTATATTAGCAACAGTTTATTTTAAATTTGGTCTACCTTAGTAGAATATTGTGGTGGGAGTTTTAGACTGATTGCCATGTCTTCTGTGATATTTACTATATCATCATTTTACATACATGTACCGCTTTCTTTATATAATTTTTAACATTATCTTCTCCTCCACTCTTTTTTTTTTTTTTTGCAAATATCTTCTCCTTGTCTTAACCTTCCGGTTGGTTGACAGTGTGGATGTGGATACAAAAAAGGTTTAAATTTGTGGTATCAACAACACAATTTGCCTTTGCTTCTAATATAAATAGGGCATTGGTTGGGGACCTTATTCCTCACCTTTTCTCTAATAAGCAAAGCATTCCTCTCTAGAGAAAGGTAAGAGAAATGGCTGTTGAGATCATCAACGACACCATCTTGAAACCATCTCCTTCTTCACCACCCAAGCCCCTACTCAATTCTCAGATACCCCTCACCAATCTTCGACCGTGCCGCCTTCGATCTCCATGTTAATATCCTGTACGCCTACCGGCCGCCCATGCCAAGCAATGAGGCCATTATAGAAGGCCTCTCTCAAGTCCTAAACCACTTCCCACACCTTGCCGGCCGCCTTACGGTCGACAAAGAAGGCCGCCCATGCGTCCTTCTTAACAATGCTGGCATCCGTCTGGTCGAGACCCGTGTTGGGACGACGCTGGCGGAGCGGCTTCCATTCAACCCATCACATGAACTAACCAAATTGCACCCACCCATTGAAGGAATCGATGAGTTGTTGCAGATCCAACTCAACCGCTACGCCTGTGGTGGGCTGGTTATAGGCCAAACTGCACATCACCGAGTTGCCGATGGCCAATCGATGAGCTTTTTCTTCCTTGCATGGGCTAAACTAGTGCGAGGCCTCGATGTTGATCCACTTCCATATCATGACCGTGCTGCAATCTCAGTCCCTAGGAACCCTCCTTTCTACGGATTCAACCACCGAGCTATTGAATTTAGAGAAGAGATTGAACGTAACGCCTCTGCTAACACTTCATCTTCGTCGATCGTCAACTTGGTCGTCCATTTTTCGCCCGAGTTTGTGACCAAGGTGAAGACCCATGTCATAGGCACTGATGTGGGGCATTGGTACAGCACTTTCGAGTGCTTGTTAGCCCATCTATGGAAGAAGATAACCATGGCTCGAGGCCTAGATGACGATGAGCTCACGCAGGTGAGGGTAGCCGTTAACGGCCGTGGGCGGATCAAGCCCGCAGTGCCATTGGAGTACTTTGGCAACTTGGTGCTATGGGCCTACCCAAGGTTGAGAGTGAAGGACTTGCTCAATGAGAGCCATGTATTTGTGGCAAAAGCCATCCATGAAGCTGTGGCTAAAGTGGACAATGCATATTTCAAGTCCTTCATAGACTTTGGAGAGCTCTCCAAGGGAGAGGATGGAGGGAGCTTGGTGGCGACCGCACCTGACGTCGGAAACTTGCTGTGTCCCAATATGGAGGTTGATAGCTGGATAAGGTTCCAGTTTCATGATCTTGATTTTGGGGGAGGTGGGCCATATGCATTCCTCCCTGCTGAGCTGCCTGTCTAAGGGTTACTGATCTTTGTGCCTTCATGCAAGGAGAAAGGTGGTGTGGATGCTTTCATGGCTCTTCAGCAAGAGCATGTGGACCATTTCAAACAGATCGCCTACTCCTTGGATTAAGTTGTTTTTGGTGTGTCTCAGATCCTGGAGAAGAGAAACCTAATGGGTATCTTCCTCACGTTGTTAATAAGGAATTTTGACATTTCAATGCCCCTTAAATATTCAAACCTCGATTTCATGACTAAAAGTCTCAAAATGTTACTAGAGTTGTTTGACTCTAGCACATTTTTTTTTTAACTTTTTTGCCCCCATGATATTATTGGTTTTTAAAAATCTATCGTATCATATGATATAGGTAGCTTTTCAACTTCTAATATTTGGATTCCATGATATCATGAGTTTTTAAACTCCCATAGTGTGATGGAATGAGGATAAAAAAGTAAAAAAATAAAATAAAATGTATCAGAGTCAAATGACTCTGGTGACTTTTATAGGATTTTAGTCATGAAATTGGAAATTGAGTGTTTGAGGGCCATTAAAATGTTAAATCACCCGTTAATTACCACATGCTTCATGTTGTTTCTTATGAACCCCTACTGTCTCTAATAAAACCAAAAGAAGGTAGTGTATAAAATCAGGGGATGTATATAGTACGTACTTTCACTGTTTCTTGTAATTTTACCTTCACTGTTTCATATAATTTGTACTTTCGAAAATAGTTTCGTATGCAATCTAAACTTGTTTTAAATTTTATTAAGGAGGCTCACATTTGTTCTTTGTTGTCTGGTATGTATGGTAGGAAAAAGGAAAGTGATCTAAATATAGAAGCTTTGGATGGCTTTTCTCACCAAACCCACTTTTATTTGCTGCAACTTGATTTATTATAATATGAACCATTTAATCATTGTCATCATCTCGTCCTTCAAAGCAAACATTGTTGTTTATGTCCCCTCTTCCTTTACCATAGGCGATGGATTATACTATTAGTAATGGTTTCTTTGTAGATCATCCAATTTCAATTCTCCACCAGGAATAGTGATAAGCCTATGTAGTTCAAGAAACTTGGTATGAGTATTGACGAGGGTGACAAAAGGAAAATGGCTTTGAACTTTATCTTCGAACAACGGGTATCCTGCATTCGTCAAGTTAATAAAGAATAATAAGGCACTGACGCGCTCAAATTTGAATAGTAACGACTACATTATGATGAAAGTAGGATTGGCCGCCATCCTAAAAAGGAAAGGATGATTTTCCGGCTATCATTCATCTGGTGTGGGACCCACAATTGAGTGATGTGAGATGGACGGATGTGACTTCTAGCAGCCATGTCATTTGTATGCACAATACCCATCACTGTAGCTGGAGGGTACATGCTGGTTTCACTCTATCTTTATCCCAAGTGGCCGAGATCTAAATCGAATTTGATGCTGTTGTGGCAAACCCTTATTAATTCTATTTGAACTCTATATTCTCCACCAATTATATTGTATTTGAAGAACTTGAGTGGACGAAGCTTGCATCTTGCTGGATGCACCCGCCCTACCAGATGAATGTAAATTAAGTGTGTAAAGAAAGAAAATAAAATAGCTTTATTTTGAAAATTTCTAGCCATCCCATTGAAGGTGATCAAATCAATAGTTAGCTAAAATGGTCTAGGTAATTGCCTCAGATCATTTGACTAGAAATATCACATGAGAATGAATTTTTGTAAACCCTTATTACATAGCCCATTCATGCATTTGGTAATTTACTACCCCCACAATAGTGCTTTATCATTATATATATTTTTAAGCTTTCTTGTAGCATTAATGCACACTCCATAACTATTCACATGATCATTTCAATTTTAGAGAAAACAATACGATGGCTGTGAAGTGTGGTCGGGGTGCAACTCAGATTAAAGAAAAATTTGTCCCAGCCCCACCACAAGATTTGCAGATTTTTTTTCTTAGTTTTGGAATGACCCATCCGAGCGACTAGAGGGATTTCTATGCAGTCCGACGCCAAAGGCACTGGACAGGGAGTCGTGCACAATCCAATTGATGAGGGACCATGGTAAATGAAAAACCATAGGACAGAACCGATCAATTGTTTTTTTTTTTACGAACTTCATCTGTACACTAAAATCACTAGTTTGAACCCATTTTCACAATCTTCTGATTTTTAAACCTAATTTAAGAGGCTGACAAGGAACCTAAAAGGATCAAAATTTAAAATAGTGATTGCAGTGGGCTTAGCGGTCAGTGGCCAAAACGCTACGTAATGGACAATATGTACCGGTTGTGATGATACGTAATATCGTAGTAGTGTGAGTTATTGAAGTGGCAAAGAAAATTCAAATAAAGTAGAGCAGCCTATCTTATATTTTTCTAATGATTTGGAGCCATAAAATGATAGATTTAGGAAATGCTATTTGAAGAAGAAATAAGAAAATAATATTTTTAAATTAAAATTGCTTGGCTATACTAGATTTTAGACCGTATCGCCATTATTTTTAAAATAGCATAACGCGACCTCAATTGCTATGACCGATAATATAATGTAAATAGTATAACGCGACCTCAATCGCTATGACTAATAATATAACGTAGGGCGGCTACTTTAAACCATGCCCCCCGCCCCCACCCCCGCCCCCCCCAAAAAAACCCCATACACTCATCACGCGTGGCAACCCTACTTGTGCAATGTTAATTGCACACCAAGGAATGAATCACTTGCATAAATAGATGTCTCTCCTTGTTTATTCTTGTATGAAAAGGACATAGGATGGTGCCACAAGCTATGGTTTGACTTGAAAGGGGAGTTCTCTCCAACCCCACTGGTGGAGAGGCTGGCGGCGAATCTCTTGGAGTCAAGTGAATGTAGCAAAAATCAATTGTCACAGTGGTCGATTTAAAATCGGAATAGCTCAAAGTAAATGCTCTCTCCTTCTTGCGTATATCCGGTGTCTCCCAATTTTATTCTAAGTAGGAATTGGTCCCATAATGAGATGGAGCATAGAAATCATATTGTGATTAATGCATATAATAATTAACAATGTTTAAGATTTATGTTAATAAAATTATTAGACCTATTATAAATAGAATCAACTCCTTTTTAAGTAACATTTGGTAACATCCCATATGAGAGAAGGCAATTAATTTTGAACGAGTTGGATTTTCAATACAAGGGCTGCACTATGGAGTCCTTCACTCCTCTAAATCACTGAAAACATGAGTGAGAGACTCAGGGGACTAGGATTCGATCTCTCTTGCACTCTCTAAACTGTCGTTAGCTTCTGTCCCTCCCAGACATCATCCATTACGATGCCGCCAATAAAATAATGTTTTTTTTTTAATTGGGGTATGAGCTGTTGAGGTCCTTTCACCGGGGGCCCAACCCATAGTTTGAAGGTCCATGCTTGACCGAGTCCTTTTATTTTATCTTTTTATGATCATCTTGGAAGTGCCTACTAATAAATAATAATAAAATAAATTACTATTTGAGCCAATTTTGTTTGACTATGACTACCCACTAAATTATATTCTCTTGTTTAGATAATTAAATTAGGAAGTGGGCCCCATGGCATATATGTGAGCAAATCTTATCGATTGAGAACCAAGCTAAATTAGGCGTGTACAAAACTTCAGTCTTAAATACATAATATTTCTTCTAATATAAGGTAGGGGTATAAAATGTCACGACATGGTCCGGCCCATTAGTTGGTTGCCCATACCGTGCCTGGGCCGGGCCGTGCTGTGCACAGGCCATAGAGGGTAGTTGTCCCGGCACACATGCCCCTCCTTTTTTTAATCTTCTTTTTTTTTTTTGGATTTTTTATTGTAGATTAAAAATTAAAAGGGACTCTATCCACAAACATAAATAAAGTTGAAATTACTAAAATAAATGCACAAACATTAATACTAGCTAATTTACAAATGAAAATACATCGGGAATTATTTTGTATGAACAAAAGAAAATCGTAGAAAAGCATGGGCCACACACAGTAAGTACTCCGTGAATGCATGTGGCATTTACCAAAGCAAAAGGGGGAAATCTCAAATAAGGCTTTAAACTTTTTCCTTATTTTAAAAAAGGACACAAGTTGTAAAACTTTTCAAATTAGTCCCTATGTTTTCCAGTAAGTCTTCAATTAAGGACATTCGTCCATTTAAAGGTATTTTCTAAAGACTTTTTCGATCTATATTTTAAAAATACCCAAATTACCTTTCGTTTAAAGCCATGGCGTGGTTTCGGTAGCCACATGTAGATAATCGCTGTGGGAACACTAGTTGTCTTTAATCACCATGAGAACTCCAGTGAAGGAAATTATGATAATATATAGAATTGAAGGAGGATTTTATTTCAATGAAGGATAATTTGTGTATTTTAAAAAAACTAAAAAAAAGTTGTTGGAAATAGCTTTGAATGAATGGATGTTCTTAATTGAAAACTTTTTGAAAAACTTAGGGACTAATTTAAAAGGTTTTGAAACTTGTGTCCTTTTTTAAAAAAAATAAGGCATAAACTTAAGCTTTTTTTTTTTTTTTTTAATTTTCCCAAGAAAAAAAAAATTAATGAGGAGACTTCAGTAAATCAAATCGTAGGAGTTAGTGTAGACATCTGTCAAATCTTCGCTCCTCCAAATTCATTTCAGCTGCACAACCAGAAGGTCGTTATGATCTCTTCATGGAATATAGTGTTTTTTAGAATTAAGAAAACTAGTTTAAAGTTTCTCTTTTTCAGCACAAAAAAGCACCACATCAAATGGGAAAAATTTTGCACCCAAAGAAAAGGAGGGTATTTTTTTAGCTTTGATCATGGAATCCTCCCTTGCACAAACATGCCTTAAGTTAGTTAAATTTGAGATGATCTTCTACTGGAAAATATATAACTATGTGGGATTTTTTATAAACGCCTTTAATTTAAGGGTTCCTGCTTTTGTGGATGGCCAGAATTGAAGGTCTCACAATGTCAACATGCAATACATCCCTCATGTGAGTCTTTCCCCGTAGTTGGATGGTATGCAAAGATGACTTGTCGCAAATATAAGTGATATTTTGAGAATATTATGAAGTAATACGTGAAATGGTATTTTTCTAATAATATCAAAATAGTTTCAAAAACTTCCCAAAAAAATAAAATAAAATATATTGCATGAAAATCATGGGAAAATTGAAATAATATGGAAAAACAGAAAGAAATCTATAAAATTATTTTTTAACAGTATTTTATAATTATTATTTAGAAATGAGTTTATTTTCCACAACAGAAAAAAAAGTCCAATAATTATTATATGTTGAAGCGACTAAGTTGACCATCCACGGGATGCCCTTGGAAGAGACCTAGCGGCTGCAATTTTCTTCCACCTCATCTTCGCTCTTAGGGAGACCAGAAATGGTTTTAATTTCAACAATACTAACCTTTCTTTGGCTAAAGCTAAATCTTTAGTTGCAAATCACACCATGGACATGCACATTACTCTTCCTAACCACGCTCGAAGTCTCCTATCTCACCCCACTTTGTATCTTTCTTTGGTACATAGTTTCTGCCCTGTTCTTTTCAGTTGCATCTGCTCTGCTTAGGTCATCTGCTCTGCTTAGGTCTGTGGTTTAGCTCCTTATCAGCTTTGGGGGCTCTTGCCCTTTTTCTGTGTGGGGTGGTAGCTTTTGTTTCTCTTTTCTTTTAATACAATTGGCCTTTAGAGAGGGGGAAAAAAAAAACACTAATTTGACCACCCAATTACAATTTTAACCTCTTGTTTTTCTTCAATCTTGACATCATTCAAGCCCACTGCTAATGAGCGATTTTACGGGTTGGATTTGGTAGGGGATTAGGCTAAACTTAAACTCGTCTTGATAAAAAGCTAAAACCTAAACATTATAAAGATTTATTAATGACAAATTCTACCTATTACACCACATGGAATCTTTATATAAGAATCATATAATCAAAGTCTAAAATAGTTATAGTTAAGGTGGACGGCCTTGTACATATGAGAAACAAAAGATCCAATTCATGTCGTGACTACTACAAGAAAATATAATCTATATATCATTTGCATGATTTCTTATATATACGAAACCTTATAATTGTGTACTTAGGGACATTTCTAGTTTAAATATGTATGTTTACAGTATATAAGGTTTTCAACTGGTGCATTACTATGATTTAATATGGAAGATAAAGGATGGTTCATGCTTAATTAGCACAGGCACATATTATGATTTAATCTGGAAGATAAAGGATGGCAAGATTATTTCTGCAGGGGACATCCAAACTAATACCAAATTGTGTAAAAGGGACCATAGAGATTAGGGTGGTTGAAGTCGCACCTATTTCCCCTAAATCGACTTTAAAATACGATTACATAACTAGTGTCTGCATGCTCTATAGCAACGACAGGTTTAAAATAACTGGATGGTGGTTTGGACTTGAAACTCTTCATACCCTTTATCATGTTCTTATATTTTCGACTCGCCCCTTTACACCGGTCGGGTCCATTTGTAGGTAAGACACACATATATGAGAGTGGCCCCTGCTAGAATGATCTTTCAAAATTTGAGTCCATCAAGCCTTTTTTTTTTTTTTTTTTCCATGCTCAAGATTTGGAAAATTTTGAGGCTTTCAAAATTTTTCGCCGGATAATCTATTTCCTCACACATAGATAAGTCATTTGGCTACCTCTCCAACCAGAAAAACCATCCGCCCCGTGAGCTGAACCCTGGCATAGTTTTTAGGTCCAAGAGTTAAATGGGCTCTATGGGCCTATCTAGTTTATAGGCCTCGACCAACCCACAATGATTTACCAAAAAAGAGGTCTATATATTTTATGACTGGAATGGGCATGGCCTGACTTCCAGGCCTATGAGCTCTTGGGAGGACCTGAGTGTGAATATTGGGCCCATAAAGAAACGGGCTTGTCTTGGATAGTCTTTTGCCCTGCACTGGCCCTCCGCTTAAACACCTTTACTATAATGTTACATTTGTGATTCCAACTGGGTGGAAGCTAAAGCTTTGTTAAAGCTCAGCCTATTTAGATATTAAGTTCATAGGCCCAAATTTAGTATGGTCCACTACATAAATATTAGGCCCATATGTATATGCCTAGACTCGACCAAACCATCAGTCTGGGCCTTTACATAGGCATAGGCCTAGACATCCATTTAGCTATCTATCCAAAAAGCTCATGGAGCTATAGCAAATTGCTTGCCCATAAAACCAAAATCCGGGACATAGGGATTTTGGTCTACTGGCCAGTGTGCTACTGTCAATTTGAAGGCCCGGGAATCAATCCTTGGGCATGTGAGTGATATACTGATACCGAGGTGCCAACACCACTTAACCCTGAGTGTGTTGGCTGAGAGCTGGCTTGCATTAATATTCAAATGAGAATGGCCAAAGCAACGACCATCAAAATATTCCTCATATGATAGATATCTATTTCATTTGAAGAGTACTACTACAACAAACTAATTTATCACAACAGTGTGAAAATAGGATTTTCTTCTATATTCCTTATTGCCATTGTGAAAAAGTCAAACACCTCTAATGTATTCTACATCTGTCCAAGGTTTTATATAAAGCAACTTTTTCACATTTGCATTCTATCAAAGAAATAAATTCCTTTGAGAAGTGCAATTCTTAGGATAACACTAGTGGGAGGGACGTGCATTGCACGTAGTTGTCACTGAAAGTGTTTACGTTGTAGTTACATATTTACGAAGATGAAAAATTGTAAATATAAAATTATCTAATTGCTAGTGTCCATATTTTGATTTTGTTAATAAAGAAAATAGAAGTTTCAACCTACTATAATCAAATAAAAAAAGTATTTATAATAACACTTTATAGATAATAATATATGCTTACATTTTAAGTTCAAAGTATAAGAAAGTGGAAAGCATTTGTTTCGATTGAAAGATTTACAATAACAATTTATAGGATACTAACATATACTTACATTTTATGTATTGTCAGTGCAAGCTTTGAGCGGTCGATGGGTGGATCTTTTTCTTTTGGAGTAGGTGTTTTAATTTTGTTGTAAATGTGGGCTCTTTTAGCTTGTAGATCGATTTTGGACCTGTAGATCATGCATATTAGTATAACAATAGGACAAGAAATAAAATAAAAAGGGAATCTAGAAAAGACCATAATGTTGTCAGTTTAATATGCCTCTCAACATCTAGATTATGTTAAAGTATATAACGAATATACAACACGCCTAAATCAACTAAGTTTACATAAGTTCATCTTTTTGTGAGTAAAGATAACATGAAGAGTATATCATAAACTCATTTTCATATAGGTAGACAGCATCATAAAATTATGGAGATTTGACATTTTAATGTCCGTTAGACATGAAATCCCCAATTTCATGACTAAACTTCACTAAATGTTACCAAAATCGTTTGACTTTAGTATACTTTTTTTTTTTTTTTTAATTTTTTTGCCTTGGATCCCATGATATCATGGGTTTTTAAAAACCCATAATATCGTAGGATCCAAGTAGGCTTTCAACTTTTAACATTTAGATCCCATGATATCATGGGTTTTTAAACTCCCATGATATTATGGGATAAGGGCAAAAAGTAAAAAAAAAAAAAAAAAAAGTACCAGAGTCGTATACTGAAGTTTACTCATGAAATTGGAGATTTCATATCTAAGGTGCATTGAAATGTCAAATCTTCTAAAATTATTCAAATGAGCCATTTGTCAAATTCAATAAATGAATTGGTGTAACAATGACTCATAGTCCTTGATGTAGCTGCAATTCATCGCCGACTTGATATTCCCTATGAGTACCATTCTGTTGCCATTTCAGCACCTCTTCTTTGATTAACATCTGAGTAATTGGGTCATCTGAATCATCCATAACCTGGATGAGCAGATTTGACCTTGGGCCCATTCAAATTGCATGTCGCAGCAATCGATTCCTGATACACCTGTTTGATAAATAAAAAATCAAATATTAAAAACCACAATATATTTAATAGAAGAAAGGAAAATCGGTAGAAAAGCAAACACAATATATATACCCATTTGCTGATAAACCCGGAAAACCCTAAATTTGTATAAAATGCAAATCAAACAGAAAGTAGAATAAGGTCTTTCTTTAACTTATATTTTTTTCACATGAATGGAAGAACATCAAATATCTACAAAATGTATAATAGAAAATCAATAACCAAATGCATGTCAAAAAGACAAAAACACATCCACTAACCTAATCCAGGGAGGAGCTTCAATTTTATTTTACAAGATGAGGGAGGGAGGAGATAATCTTCTTATGCCGAACAAAAACTTCAAAAGATGGCGGAAATAATCTTTTTAAGCCCAAGAAAACTTCAATGAGCTCTCAGACGTCTTCCTTCTTTTTCTTGGCCAGAATAAAAATGGTTTGCATGCCGTGGGCCCCATGAGATTGTATCTTACATGGACATCTTACATCTAAGTGGATGTCACATGTTGAAACAAATTGTCTTGTGCATGCAGGTGGTCCATGGAGCTCAAGTAAATGAATGCCGGCAAATGAGATTGAAGGAACCATGAAAAAAAAATTGAGAGCAAGTATCTCTTTTTAATTATGGTATAGAGATAATATGATATAATATAATATAATATATATAGAAGAGGACAAACTAAACAGTCGACTAAAAGCAGCTTAAACTGTTGCTTTTATATATGCTCATGTCATGTAAACAATCTGATAAGTGAAGTTAATATTGACAACAGCATATGAGAGGACATATTATCACACGCGTCTGATCACTGTTGGGTTTCTTGAAGTGGCATCCCTTAAACGTATTCTTTGATGGAACTGGATCCTCCACTGCAGAAGCCTTAAACTATAAGCAGAGCTTTAAAAATTGTCACTCGAGGTAGTGTAGTAGATCCCAAAATACTCCTAGCTGGGACAACCTCTTTGATGTTTTCAGATGGGGGTGAACCCTCCATTGTAGGCCCAGTTGGGACAACCACCTTTCAAGGTAGGGGTATTCATGGGCCGGGCTGGACCAGGCTAAGGCATATCTAGGCCCGGCCAGGCTTTAGAAACACTGGACCAAGCCATGCATGGGCCATACAAGTTAGGCCTCAGCCCGCCCATTTAATCAATTGGACAGGCTGAACCGAGGTTTTCATCACTTTTTTGGGCATCAGAACACTAATTAAATTCAATTACATGCATTTCTTACACAAGCCAGGCCGGGCCGGGAAATGGGCTTTTCATCACTTAATCCAAGCCCAGCCCAATTATTAATCGGGCCCTATTTACATATGCAAGTCCAGCCCAAAGCGGGCTAGCCCGGCCCATGAGCACCCCAATTTCAAGGAGTAGGGGCATGGCAGCCTTGGGACAGGTGCAGGTGAATTTTAACAGTCACTGGGCGATCACATCCATCTCTTAAAAGGGGCCTCCGAAATAAAACATCGGACAAGATCTTGTAAGATTCCGTGAGGCCAGATGATTAGCACCGCTCCAACTCCAAATTGGGTCGAGTCGGGTTGAACCACCCGTTTTGCTTGATCCATTGCCATCAATTACACAGGCCTAGACCCTCCTGTTCAGGAGAGAGAACACAAATGTGACTAAAATCCTACTGTTCTCTGTGAAGAAGAAGATCGCATAAACCTCTCAAAAACCTCAGTTATGGCTGGTGCTGCAAATCAGACCCTCAAACCCATCATCTTCAACAGCAGGTCTATCTTCTCCTTTCTCTGCTCCAAAACCCGCCTTCTCAGCACCTCCTCTTTCTCTGCCCTCTCAAACCCTGAACCAGATCCCAAACTTCCCCAAAATGATGAATTCATGAACGATAATGGGAAGGAGACGGACGAAAGCATCTACATCAAAGCCCCCAAATCAAAGGACTCGTCTTCTTCGGGGTCGGTGACGATGCCTATGTCGTTCATGACGGGTTCAATCGTTGGGAAGCGATTTTACAACGCAGTGACGACGAGGGAGGCTGATGATGGAAATGGGTGGACGGTCATGCTCGATTATAGAACCCTCAAAACACCCTCCAAGAGACCCCTCAAGCTCCCTACCCTCGCTCTTGCCAAGGCAATCGCCGCGGAATGGGAATTCCAGGTCTGTTCGTTTATCTGAAATCTTTGGTCATTGGATGTTGTTGAATTCTGGATGGCTGGAATGCTGAGAATTGTGGAAATTCGGGGTTTTTGCTTGATGGGTCGGTTTTCTTTTTGTTGGGTTGGGATGTAATGTGGCAGAATTACATTGGTTCTAGGAATTCTGGGTTTTTGCGTTATGGGTCGATTTTATTTTTGTTGGATTGGGATGAAATGTTACATAGTTACACTGGTTTGGATTCTTTGTGTGAGGGATTCCGGGTTTTGCTTGATTGGTCATTTTCTTTTTGTTGGGTTTGGATGAAATGTTGCAGAGTGAAAAATTGGGATATTCTTAGTAAATCGCTTGTTTTGATAGCAAACAGATGGAATCAGACCATTTACAATGCCTCTCATGAAGCTTGCTTGCACTGCTCTGGAAAGAGTTCCTCTCACACGAACGAAAATCATTGAGAATTTGATGAAGAAGCTTCATCAGGATTTGGTTTTCTGTCGATCTCCTGGAGACTGTGCTTTGACCAGGGGCGTCCTTGGTATGTGTTCTAATGACTTTGTCATTGTTGCAACCATCTGTAAATTATTTGTTTTCATTGAATTTTATCTTCGTAGAGGCGCAGTTGCTTGTTTTCAATGCTTAGACTGAAATGTGCTGTTAGAATCGTTGACATCAAGTGATAATGGCAAGTTTTTATAAGCTATTTGCGATAGGGGCAACAGAAATTGATTGGAACATCAAATAATGTTTAACAATATATTTGTCAATGTTCTTCTAGCTTTGTTGTTTCTTTGGGCTAATATTGAGCTGTAGTTATATATGTAGGTTGCTGATTTTTTATTCAGTGACCAGATGTAATAGGCATATCAATGTTCTATTTTTCGCATAAATTGTGAATGCCACAGGATATGGAAAATGGAGTATTCTCTTGACTCCTGAGTGTCAATTTCACAGTGAATGGATATAGAGAATCCTTCCACTCCTAAATTATCAGTTCTCATGTATGCCAGGGATTAGTACTACCCACAAGTAAAAATGGCACTGAAATATTTTCTCAATAATACTCCCGAGTTGACTTGTAGAGCAGTTGGTACGATCTGCTTAAAACTCTTAATAACTTTTAAGTTCAGAGTTCAACACAAGTAGCTTTAGAGTTCAAATGTTAGGTGATGAAAATCCCTTATTTCAGTTCCAACATTTATCAAGATTTCTTGGTCAACATGTTTGAACTTTGAATGGTACACCGTACAAGTGTTATAGCTTTGTTTTGGAGCATGGTAAAACATTTCTCCAAAATCTGTCGGAACATGCACAGAATAGTAGCCAACTGGAGTCATGTACCATAGAGAATTTAAGGAGTAAGATGGAACAAGAGAGAACCCTAGAACATGACACTTTCACATAACTTTTTGGGATGCTCATTTACTTCAATTTCTTTCTTTCTTTTCTTCATTTAATTATGTTTACCATTTTGCATTATAGTTTTTTTAATGTTTACCTTTTTAGCATCCTAGTTTTTAAAATATTTCTCAGCAATCTGTCACTATTTTTCTTTCTCACACTATCCTCGACTTAACATAATTAGTTAAAAAAGCTAGGTTCTTAGGTGCTTTGGATCCAATCTTTTTAACTAAAGATCTGCCACCCAAGAGTCCATCTCTTTCCTCTAATATTTTAGATAAAGACATGGCCTTATGCTTATTTGTTCAAAAGTAAACTGGTCTCCATATTCTAAGCCACTTTCTAATTAGATACAGGTTCATTCATTTTATGGAGCATGATGATGTTGATTTTTTCTTGTGTGAGATTGCACCTCTTTACGTCAGTCTTCAAGAAAAAAAAAATATTGCAGTTTTTTCAGACTAAGTCAACTAACCCGTAAAACATCTTACCATATTCAGACATGGGTCATATCTCCTCCATTCCAACTTTTTCCTTGTCATTATATTCAGCCATGGGAAATTCTTTCGAAGGCTATGAATGCTGCTTTTCCAATTTCAAAGTTTCAGCAATTCTTCATTGGCTATCCGGACTCAATAACCCTCTATTGTTTTTTGAAATTTCATAGCCATGTGGTGGGAGCAGCAGGCTGTCATTTTTCTTCATCAATCTGATTTATCTTCTTTCAAATTATTTCTTTCCTGTGCCTGGGATGTGGGCTATATTGTTCTTCCTTGCTGTGGGCTCTTAGCTTCTTGGGCTTTTCTCTATCGAATTTCCTTTTTGTCCTTGGGATGCACAGTGTGCTACAGGTGGCCAGTATATTTGGTCACTTTGCCACGTTGTGTATTTCATTATGTGGAGGTTGACCTTGTACATTTTGTATTGTTAGTGGTTTTGCCCTTTGGAATTAATAAAAACTTAATTTCCAAAAAGAAAATGGGTCTTCGTGTCTTTGTTCTAAGATATCTTGATAGTTGGAAGTGATTCAGCCAATACATTTTTTTGGGCCTCAAGTGCAGTTCGGGGACCTTGGCTTCTATATTTCCTAACGAAGTCAAGCACTCGTCTTTGTCTTTGAATGTCAAAAATCGTCACGTTCTTTGGGCAACCAAATGAAATGGGCTGATTCTTTATCATTGAAGGTGGAATCTCGTCATGTTCTCCAGGGCAACCGATGAAGTGGGCTGATAGGTTGCCCGTAGAAAGGTTGTATGCTATGATATACCCAGATACTTCAAACTAGGCAACATATTGTGCCGTATGATATCCGATACTTCACTTTTTATGTGTCAAACCCATGTCCTTGCTGTATTGAGGGCGTGCCCCCACCATATCCATGTCGTATCTTGGCATTAGGTTGTATGTTGTAGATGATGGTGGGTTCTCTTTGTTGTCGCTTTTGGGGTTTTTGCTTTTTTATTGTCCGGTATGACGCTCTTATACCCTTTTTTTTTTCCTTTTTTTTTTTTCAGTACTTCATTCGTTTATCCCCTTTTCTTTATCAATAAATTTAATCAGTTGCAGGTAAAACAAAGACATTGATTTCTTGTATCCTCTTCGTTGTAGCTTTTGGCTTTTTAGATGCTTTTGGGCCTATTTGCCTGCGTTAGATTTCATAGCAATTCATGGTTGAATGAGCTCCACTAAAGGACCATTAAAGTAGTGAAGTGTGAATGATATGAGGTGAGGAGTGAAGTATATAAGGTGGAGATGTAGGAGGTACCTTGAGTTTCCTAGTTATTGAATTACTAGGGTGATGGCTGGGTATTCATTTCTCATCTTCTCTTGGTTCAATTTGAATTTAAGGGCTGGTTAATTGATGGTCATTTTTGTATATTCTTTTTTTTAATAGTAATTTTTTTTTTTTTTTTTTTTTTATAGTTCTAGCTGTTTATGTATCATATCCATAATGTGACTCCCAAATCTATTTCATAATCATCACATTTTCCTACCCCTTGTTTTGCCTTTATCAATTCTTTTTTATTGGATGTGCTGCACACTGTGAGTGGTTGGGGGAGTTTTGGCGGACTGTACGGGTACTCACCATGGTTGTTTCATGTAGGCTGTTTCAATTTGACTCTGGATCGAGACAGTTCAGCCAGTTCAGTGTTTTGGTGTTCCATTTTGGACTTTTGTTTAAATAGAAAAAACCTTAAAATTAGGAAATATATAGTTAGAAGAAATTGGAAAATAGTAAAAGGGTGAAATGAATATATGTATATTTAATTCATTCTACTAAATCAATGATGCAGTATGTCAAATGAATACTTTATAAGCCATGCGCCTGTGATAATGTGAAATGATGACATCCATCTTGAGCTCTCATCTCCAAGTATCAATGCTGTAGCCTAAAATAATATTAAATAAATAATTTTCACATAATTGCTACACTACAATAGGACAAACTAGTACCTAAATGTATGCACAGCTATTTTGTTAAAAAGAAAATTGAAAAAAAAAAAAGAAGCACTACTATCCTTCTCTGGCCCCCATATATAGACCAAAAAGCTTGGATCCAAAACTCGGACAGAAGTTTTTAATTCTTATGGTTGTTCGGTTCAGTCACCTGACAAAATTGGGCAGTCTTAGCTTGTTTGGCCGAACCAAACCGGACCGAAATTGACTATTATGATTTATCCAGGAGGTAACCAAGCTGAGCAGTCTCAGCCTGTTTGGCGAACCAGACCGAAATTGACTACTTCAATAACTACCCATCTGGAACAGTGGAACACTAACCTTCTGGTTGGCTTGGAAAAGCCAAACTAGATTGTGTGGGACATCGTCTTTTTACTGTTTATTCTCCAACTTGGCATCCAACAAGTCATTAATTGTTAATTCGGAGCATGCTGATAAAGATTTGGATGGAAACCAATAAACCATTCCAAGATTGCCTCTATGCTAAGGGTATCCAAACAGGTCTTTGACATATTTTACACGAGGCAATTACCAAATAGTTTGGTAAAACGGTTTTTCTATTCATTCAATTTTAGCTTTAAGAGACTGATTCATGTTACATTCGTTTCTGTTGAATATTCCAGAACGGCAAGTGGCAAAAATTGATCCTTTGCTCAGTTGGGTGGAATCAGAATTTGGCATCAAGCCGGTGCTGTACTCAAGCTTTTTTGGTGGGAAGCAAGAGGATGGTCTTGTTAATGCTATTGAGAGCCTTCTAAAGAAAACAAATGATTGTGAATTAGCTGCAATTGATGCAATGGCAGCAGCAGCTCACTCTCTGATAATTTCTATAGGGATTGTTCGTGGGAGGCTTCAAATTGAAGAGGCCATTGAATTGATTAGACTTGAGGAAGATTTACAGGTTTCTCTCTTTCCTTTGTTGCAAATATTTTTTCTTCTAAGGTTTCTTATAATAATACTTGATTGAGAGAGGAGAGTTTTTCTTTCCTTTTCTGTTGGATATTTATTTCCTTTGAACTGCTGATCCCTGAAGGGATGACTGTTTGATGATGATGCTGATGATTATTTATTTCTTTAATAGTCTGATTCCTTTTTCTGGGATCTTTCTTGATATCTTACTGGGACCTTCTAAATGGACAATTATTGACAGTGTCCATGTGCAGTTTGTTTTGGGGCTGGGAAATGGTTTCATTGTTATTATTCTCATTAATTATGATTATGTTTTGCCCGTCTTTGCAGGTCGATCGGTGGGGGCTGGTTGAGGGAGGGCATGATGTTGATATTGCTGATCTTAAGGTGCAAATCTCATGTGCTGCTGTGTTTCTGGGACTTTCAAAGAGATGATTCTTTCTCTTTCCTGTTATAGCTTACCAGTCTCTAGATGCTGTAGTTTTGTTGTGATAGTTCTCTATGCATATCAAGTAACTATTAGATTATTACTTAATAATGAAGTTGATGATGATGTTTAAAATTAAATGCACCAAGAACCTCATATCCACTGAGATAACAAAACAATTTTGAGTTTAGGCTGCTGCCCTTTTCGGAACAGTCTTGCTCTGTGCTAATTTTATCTCTTTAAAATTCTGCAATAAACTATATCAGTATAGAGATCTTTGCCAGTGTGTTTTGCATGAATCGTGTGTTGAACTGTTGATATTTTGCAATGTGCTATCCTACTTGTTTTGATGTGTCAAGAACCTTTACTCGCCAATAATGCTACTCCATTGTGTACCAGTCCTAAGTTTGTATCAAGCCCGTCAGTCCGGTGTATTATTCAGATGAGCTTGGATTCAATAACTGAACTATCTCAGTTTAGAAAGGATGATTATTATTTTTATTGCTTTGGTACAACTCACACACCCACTCACACACTCTACCCAAGTCCCTAACCATCACCCCTACAGTTGAGGATCGACCTTGGTTGTTTATGTGGAGAGGGAGTTGCCTTACTAAACAATGGATTGGCAGCTTAATTATTCAAGAGCACATATTGCAGCTTAATCAGTTCCGATAAACTGGTACAATTCTAGAACACAAGCACGAAGAAACAGAGTAATAACATCAAACTCATCCCCAACCATATCCCACTGAAAGCGATTTTAGTCAAAGTTCTCCAGTGAGGAAATGGAGTATAAAGCTTATCATATGGAAAAATAAATGGAAAAAGGAAAAAGCAATCCAAAGATCAAATTGCACAACATTTTAGTCGGTAACAGTAGGCACATGCTGCAGCTTAGGTACTTTCTTATTTAGCATGTTTCTTTTTTTTGTATGACGTCCAGTCGTCCATCGAAGCGATGTTGGACCTTTTTTATTTTTTGTTTTGTAATATAGCATGAACAAATCTCTGAATTAAATGCATAAATGATTTTGAAGATTGGTATGATGAGACGAGCATTCTAGTTGTAAACAATAAATGGTAGAAACTACAACTTATTGCTTTGCCAAAAAAGATTTGCACAGAGAGGACTCACCCTAATGTAAGATCATGGTTAGGGCAGTGCCTGCTTTTCTGGCTGATTATTAGATTGACTGCTTTTCGGACATATTTTAACACTCTACCGAGATTGATGATGAGATGTGCTTGATTTTCAGGCCTATGGGTTGAATCTGGCCACAACTTGTGGTCCTGAGTCAACTGGTTTTCAACCTCAGTTTTAAAGTCACCATACTAAGCTGAGTCAACACAGCTTGTAGGTCACCATGTTTGGCTTGAGCAAGTCAAACAAGACTGATCATGTACTTGACCAGATTCTTCCTAGTCAGTTGACCGATTATTGGACCGACTGCTTTTCTGAGATTATGCCTATTCAATTTCTTATTGTTTTGATGGGTGATTTTGTAGATTTTTACAATTGGTGCATTGAAACAACTATAGACCATTAATCTCGTGGTTCAGAAATAATCTGAACTTCATTTGCATGTATTACCAGCTTGAGTGATAGGACATAAAGCCTTGGTGTATTTGGCCTGGTGCAGTCAGTTGTACTAATTTTACAGAAGACTCGATCACCATCTTTTTTGAGTTCCAAACTGTTTACAGGTGGGCTCCACCATGTATGTGAGTCATGTGACTAATTTAAAAAAATAAAATAAAATAACTTCAAATCATTCAGGAGAATGCATGCCCCATTGAAAGAAGAATTGAAGAATCCCACAAGCAGTGGAAAACACTCTTGTTCATAACTCATAACAAGTAGGCAGTACATATCAGGTTCCCTTGCATAAAGCACAAACTAATATCTCGGACCAAGTTCACATGCATCATTATTTGTTAAGCTATCACTTTCGGAGATTGGCCACATATGCCAGCAGCCTATTAGATGGTGGCAACTTGTCTTTAATGAAGGGAATGTTGAGAAATCTGTCACCCCATGCATGGAGAAATGGGAGTGCATCTGCATCAAGTAGCTTAAATCCACCCACTTCCTATAGCACTGGCAGCCAATAAGTAATCAAACCCACTGCCAAATCCAGAAAACCCACTCTTTCTCCTCCAAAGAATTCCTTCCCTTTGAGCTCTTCCTCCAGAGTCTTCATTGCCTCCAACGCTGATTTCACAGCCTTCTCTCTCTCTCCTCCTTTTGAGTAGAAAGCAGTCTTAATGTTAAACCCACACTGCATGGCAACAAAGAGACTTAAATGAGGTTTATTTGGGAATGGGCAGATTGTTCTAAAGCAAATGAAATTTGAGTGGGTGCTAAATGCTAATTCATGTGTGTTATATTTTCTAGTGGGGTGGGTTGGAGTGGGATCAGCTGAATTAGATATAATTTCTAGTACAAGGTGTTAATGTTTTAATCTATGTTTAGTGAGAACAGAAGAATAGATTATTTACCTCCTCTACGAATTTAACCCAAAATCGAGCCTTAGCTCTTTCATATGGATCTTGAGGCAAGAGGGGATTTTCCTTCCATGTCTCGTCAATATATTCAAGAATGACAGGCGATTCTGCAATGGGTTTTCCACCGTGCAGCAACACGGGAATCTTCTTATGAACATGATTATACTTCAAAAGTGAAGGACTTTTGTTGTGGAGATCTTCTTCTATGTATTCATATGTGATCCCCTTGTAAGTGAGCGCCCAATCAACTCTGTAAGAGAAAGGGCTTGGGAATGCTCCGTACAATTTCACCTCTCCCATCATATGACCACGAGTAGAAAGATGAGTAGAATTCTGAGCTGTCGTGTACACACCATGTCTTCCATACAATTTATAGAGAAGGATCTCTCTCTCTCTCTCTCTCTCTCTCTCATTCATCTAATGACAGTAGTAGGTGCTTGGGTTTCTTGGGAAAGAAGATACCGCAAGGTGGGACATGTCATATAATGGATAGTCAAACTTAGAGATACCAAGTGGTACTAGCCCCCAAGACTGGTCAGACAAGGAAAATCTCCCCGCCATACTCAATTGAAAAGAAATGTTAATCAGTGGGATTGGAATGCAGCAGGAAGTTTACCAGGATTTTTTTTTTGTTTTGTTTTGGATTCAAGTTTACCAGGAACTTTTTTTTTCCTTTTTTTGCATACTTTTTTGGTTGAGGAATAGGAAGGTGCTTTTTGGTAGGGGACCCAGGGTTTTCGGTTCGCGGTGTGGGGTGGGGGGTGGAGGTGGACCTAGGATTTTCATGTGTGTTCTGGAAGCGGGCCTAGGTCTGACGGGGGCGACCGCCCTATGTATGTAGGTCCGCCCCTGGTTGCCATTGTTTATGGAAAATTCATGATCTGCGCCATCATCCATACCTTTTGTATCAAATGGGCTTAATGATGGCATGCATAGCAAGTGATTAAACTATCGTAGGGACGAAAAATAGACTTGATGGTAACGATTGTCCAACATAAAGAGAATGAATTTCAAGTTCAGGAACAATTAGTTTCTCCAGTAGTGGAACTTTAAGTAGGACTCACCAGGAGAGCGCTACACAGCGTCGGGGCGTTTTTTAGATCATGGAAGTCCATTGGATGGAAAGATCCATATGAGGCTTATCTACTGGCAAAATCTTAAGCCCTTAGACCATCTTAACCTTTTGATCCATGGCCCTAAACTTTTAATGGTTTAGAGGCATCATTTTATTATGATTTCAATTCAACGAAGATGAAAGGTAGGATGAATGTCAAACTTGGAATTGTGACTACTTATGGGGGGTAGTACGTGTGAAAAGGCTTGATTGACACAACATGGGCCCTATGAGAAAAAAAAAAAAAAAAAAAAGAAAAGTGGGGTGGGCGCAGAATGAGGCGTTTTTAAGGTGGGGCACTTTTGAGAATTTCCCCGACTCACCACCAGCAATGAGAGAACAAAGAAGCTTGTATCGTGTTTTAATGCAAATGCATTAACTTTATTATCTAAAAAATTACAACATTTAAAATATACATGCGCGTCTTTATTGTACAAAATAACACTAATCACTTGTGAAACTTCTCAAGTTCAAACACATGAAACAGCCTTTCTAACTCAGCAACAACTATTTCATTTTTCATTTTTTTAATGCATTTTACTAATGAGAAGCTATGCATCTAGATTCTTTACATAACCACTATAACAACCGATGCAAAGTAATGCAAGATTATATATAAAAATCATCAAAAGAAAATCACTTTAATTTCAATACTCAAAGTAATTTTCCAGAAATAAATCAAGGTTCGCTCTTAGATGTTCAAATGGTTCTTCATTTGAAGCTATCAATACTTCCATCTGCCTTGTTCTTTCTCCAGTAGACCCTTTTACATTTAGTAGTTTTTAATGTCTTTAATCCAAAGACACAAGAACCCAGATTTTACCATTCCATCCCACTCCTTAGTTATTGTTGCTTTATCAAAAGAAGATGGATCATCTTCATTGGTCGAACTGGTTAAAAAGCCAAAATCTAAATTCACGAGGGCCTGTTTGATTACATAGAATACATAAGGAGGTTATGGTTAGATGAGTCGCTTCTTTGAAGATTATTAAATAGGTGACGGGGTGAAAGGGTAATAGGTAGTCATATAGATAGAATATTGACTTCTCTAGAATTTGAATTACTAGGGTGATAGCTAATATTCAATTCTCAGCTTCTGTTGAATCTGTTTCCTTTAAAGGTAGGGTTATTTCATACTCATTTTTAGATATATTAACATTTGGTCTTCATTTTTAACCACTTGGGGCACGAATAACTATGTATCCAATTCCTATGTATTCTTTACAAACAATCCGGCCCTAAAATTTCATCACTGCAGCAAACCAGTATGAAAAATCTTCTTGTATACCTTCTATGAGATGATAAACCCGCTTCTTAAACAACTCATATTTCTTTCTATGTTGCTGCCTTCTTTTTTTCCTCCATCATAAACAGCACTTCTCCATTAGCTTTACTCCCACATTGGCAGAGGATCCCACCAACACCTTAGATGAAGTTTTGTCACCGGCTAGTTTACCATCACTCGGCTTAATTTGAATCAACATGGATATTATCACTAGAACCCCCACCAAAATGAAAAAGGGTCAGTCGCTCAACCAATCAGACCTGTTCTACACAAATTAAGCAAACGGGATGATGGCATTAGAAGCTGACTACTATGGTTTTTGTTATGCAATGCATTATAGGCTATATCCGTACATTTCACAATGTTTTGGGAGCATTATGTGCAATTGATGCAAATTTTTTATATGGTTGGGATTCTCATTTTGGGGGTTCCCTATTGGAATCAAAGAGTCTCTGAGAGGTGAGAGCAAAACTTAAAAGCTTTTTTAACCCCCCTTTTTTAAAGATAGTGGAAGCTTTGATCTCACTCATGGAAGTAAGCTTATTGCTGAAACATGTTAATCCTTGTGTTTCTTATTTGTTCAGTTTTTGTGTTTTTATCCTCGTTTGCAAAAAGAAACCCAAGATCGTTTTTAGAACAGTTCTAAAAACCTGATCAGCCATTGAACACGTTAAAGCTAATGTCCAGTCAAACCTGTTGCTACCTGGGGCTCATTCCTGTCAAACGGTAGTAATGAATGCATCTGGATCTTCAGAATTGTGAAGGACTGAGTTTTATTAAATTGCTAATTCATTTTCATGTCTTGCATGCCAACCACAAATGAGAAAGAAGCTTTGTCAATTTTAAAGCACCATTTTCAGACACCATATTTGTGAGCTCCAAATTTATCATAAAGTGCACCCCACCATGAGATCACTCAATCTAAAAATAATATATGAAGACAACTTCATCATGAGAATTCTTGCCCCCTTAATTTCCGAAATAGAACCACTAATGCCTTTATTTCCGATCACAGATGTGCTAATTTTACTACCAGAATCAATCACCATCTTTTTGAGTTCCAAACTGTTCATCAGGTGGGCTCCACCATGTACATGACTAATCCCAAAAACAAAACAAAATCAACTCAATCAGGAGAACGTATGTCCCATTCAAAGAAAAACAGAAAAAATCCTACAACTAGTGGGAAAACACTCTTATTATGAATACATATAGCAAGTACCGAATGCGTATCAGGCTTCCTTGCAGAAAGCACAAACTTAAACATCAAGGCTCAAACCAAGTTCACATACATCATTTATTAATCATTCACTTTCGGAGATTGGCCAGATATGCCAGCACGCTATCAGATGGTGGCAACTTCTTTTTAATTAAGGGAACGTTGAGAAATCTCACTCCATGCATGCAGAAATGGAAATGCATCTGCATCCAGTAGCTTAAATCCACCCACTTCCTCCAGTACTGGCAGAAAATAGGGAATCCAACCCACCACCAAATCCAAGAAACCCACTCTCTCCCCTCCAAAGAATTCCTTCCCTTTGAGCTCTTCCTCCAGAATTTTCATTTCCTCCAATGCCGACTTCAGAGCCTTTTCTCTCTCTTCTCCTGCTGAGTAGAAAGCAGTCC
Organism: Persea americana; assembly: GCA_029852735.1. NCBI lineage: Eukaryota > Viridiplantae > Streptophyta > Magnoliopsida > Laurales > Lauraceae > Persea > Persea americana. Next base: position 94,457,725 of record CM056810.1, read on the forward strand.
TAATGCTAAGCCCACACTGCATTGCAACAAAGAGATTTAGACAGGCTGGATTATGAATAATATCTAGTACTAGACGTTATGTCTAAATCCATGTCTGGTGAAAGCAAAAGAAGATTAGAATAATTACCTTCTCCTCTGTAAATTTAACCCAAAACCGAGCGTTAGCTCTCTCGTATGGATCTTGTGGCTGATGGGTTGGTGAAGCCTGATTTAGACCTTCTTACTTAATTACAGGGGTATATCTGTAATGTGTCGGTTTAATCTGGACCATCTGTTATGAGGCCAGATCCGACGGTTGTGGTTGTCTAGAGGTTTAGGGTTTCATGTATTTATACTGGGTGGTGAGAGCATTGTTATTACGGTGAATATTGAGAGAGAACGAGAGAGACAGTGAGTGCTTGTACTCTTGTGGGAATCTCCAATAATAGTGAACGGCGTGAATCTCCCGTGGACGTAGGCAATCTTGCCGAACCACGTAAATCTGTGTCTTGTGGATTGATCGTGTGATTGTGTGATTTGTTGTTCGTAGATCGTGCGTGTGTTCCTGAGATCCCTAACAACTGGTATCAAAGCCAAAGGTCTCGCGCGCAATCAGGATCGAGATCGGAGAAGAGATCATCTTGATCTCTTGATCTCTTTATTCGCAGCACAGCAATCACAAAAAAAAAAAAAGGTTTGTGCACTGTTGCAGATCGACGATCAAAGTCAGTGGGCCACTGTGCACGGAGGATCATCCCAGATCGGTTTCTGCCGCTGCCCGCCTTGTCTCACAGCCACAGTCGCTGCCGGAGAAGAAGAAAACCGCAGCCACAGCGCAGTCGCCGGAATCGGAAGGGACAGAACTGCTGTCACCATCCCTTGTTGTCTTCACCGGAGAAGAAAACAGAAAAAAAACAAAAGGGGGTCCTGCCGCTGCCCACATCGTCGACGCAGCCGTTGCCGGACGCTGCTGTCTTCCGTCGCCGTCGCCGTTGTTCCGTCTCCGTGCCGTCGCCGCCGCCTGGCAGTCCGGCTACCTGCCCGCTGTCGCCACTGAAGAAGAAGACAGAGACCTGGGTTAAATCTCTGTTCTGAAACAGAGGAAGGGAGGAAGAAGACCCAGTTGGGCCCGGGTTGGTTCAGGTCAGGTCCGACCTGACCTACTCCAGAAGCCCAGCAGTTCTTGGGTCAGCGTCCAGGCCAGGTTCCAGTCCAGGTCAGGTCTGACCCGGCCCAGTCCGTGCAGGAGAAGCCCAGTAGTCAGCAGGCGCTGACGTCATCCTGTATCAGTACAGTCAACCCTCCAGTTTGACCGGATTCAAGGGCCAAAATTGTTTCTTGTTTTCTGAAGCCATCTGGACTCAGAATTGCGCTCCGTTTTTTTTGTTGGATTCGTATCAACGAGATCTACAAGGTAGACAGAACGGATTGACAGTTTGACCAGCAGAATTCATATCAAGTAGATAGAGCTTGATTTGAGTGGGAGCAATGACGGACGACATGAAGCTCACGATTGAGAAGTTTAATGGCACAAACTTCGCGTACTGGAAGATGCAGATTGAAGATCTCCTCTACCAGAAGAATTTCTACCTGCCGCTTGGGGGAAAAGCCAAGAAACCTACAACAATGTCAGATGCAGAGTGGGAGGTACTCGACAGGAAAGCCTTAGGTACTGTTCGTCTCTCTCTATCAAAGTCTGTTACATTCAATATATCTAAGGAGAAAACCACTAAAGATGTTATGGATGCCCTATCTCGAATGTATGAAAAACCTTCCGCCTCAAATAAAGTTTTCTTGATGAGAAAGTTGTTTAACATGAAGATGGTTGAAGGTGGGGTTGTTGCTGAACACCTGAACGAGCTTAACACGGTCATGAGCCAGTTATCCTCTGTTAACGTACAATTCGAAGATGAAATTTGGGCTTTGTTGGTCTTGTCTTCTTTACCAGACAGCTGGAATGGTATGGTTACATCACTGAGTAATTCTTCAGGATCAGCCAAACTGAAATTTGATGATGTTGTGAGTGCTATCCTCGATGAGGAAATTCGCAGGAAACCTTCAGGTGAATCATCAGGAAGTGTATTGAATGTGGGAAACAGAGGGAGGTCATCTGAGAGAGAGCAAAGTCATGGAAGATCAAAAACACGGAGTAAGTCAAGATCTTCAAAAGGCAAAATCGAGTGCTGGAATTGTGGCAAAAAGGGACATCTGAAAAAAGATTGCAGAGCTCCACCAAAGAAGAATAAGCAAAAGAACAGTAATAAGGATAACGAAGCTTCCGCAAATGTCGCAGGTGATGCTGTTCAAGATGCCTTAATTCTTGCTTTTGATTATAAGTCTGAATCTTGGGTTATAGATTCGGGTGCGTCCTTTCACGCCACTGCACATAAAGAATATCTCAAAAATTATGTACAAGGTGATTTTGGAAAAGTCTATCTTGGTGATGATGAACCTTGTGACATAATTGGCAAGGGAGATGTTCAGATTAAATTGCCAAATGGCAGTATATGGAAATTGAATGATGTCAGGCATGTACCTAGCCTGAAGAGAAACCTCATATCAGTTGGTCAGCTTGCTAGCTCTGGTCACGTAACTGTTTTTGCAGATGATTTCTGGAAAGTTACAAAAGGGAGTATGGTTGTTGCTCGCGGTAAGAAAGAAGGAACTCTTTATTTGACTAACAGCTCTACAAGTTCCATTGCAGTTGCAGATAAAGGCATTGACTCAAACACATGGCACTATAGACTCGGACACATGAGTGAGAAAGGGATGAAGATTCTTCATTCTAAAGGTAAGCTAGAAGGACTCAAGTCCTTGGACTTAGAGTTCTGTGAAGACTGTGTTTTCGGGAAGCAGAAGAAAGTTACATTCTCTAAAGTAGGCAGGCCACCGAAGTCAGAAAGGTTGGAACTAGTACACACGGATGTGTGGGGACAAACTCAGGTACCTTCTCTTGGTGGATCTTCTTACTTTGTTACATTCATTGATGATGCTACCAGGAAATTATGGGTATATCCCATGAAACACAAGTCTGACGTGTTTGATGTTTTCAAAAAGTGGAAAGCTTTGGTTGAAAACGAAACAGGTTTGAAACTGAAATGCCTAAGGTCTGATAATGGGGGAGAGTACTGCAGCAAAGAATTTGAGGAGTATTGTGCAAAAAATGGCATTAAGCGAGAGAAGACCATTCCCAATACACCACAGCAAAATGGTGTGGCTGAGCGCATGAACAGGACAATTGTTGAGCGTGCCAGAAGTATGAGGCTACATGCTGGATTGCCCAAGCAGTTTTGGGCGGAAGCAGTGAATGCTGCTGCTTACTTGATCAATCGAGGGCCTTCAGTACCTTTGGATGGTGGACTACCAGAGGAAGCTTGGACCGGAAAAGAGGTAAACCTTTCACACTTAAAAGTATTTGGTTGTATCTCTTATGTTCATGTTGATGCTGAAAAAAGAGACAAACTAGATTCTAAATCTAGGAAATGCACTTTCATTGGATATGGTTCTGATGAGTTCGGTTACCGCTTCTGGGATGAAGAAAATAGAAAAATCATTAGAAGCAGAAATGTTATATTCAATGAGAAAGTGATGCACAAAAACAAGGACAAGGTGCATGAGGACAGCAATGAATATTTAGAACTGGATGACACTTATGAAAATGATGTACCTGAAGTACATGGAAATGAAAACCCGCAGGTGAACCCTCAAACACCTGCCCCAGTAAGAAGGTCATCTAGGACTCCTAAGCCTACACAGCGCTATTCACCTTCTTTGTTTTACTTGTTGTTAACTGATGGTGGTGAGCCAGAATGTTATGAAGAAGCATTGCAGGTTGAAACTCGGGCAAGGTGGGAACAAGCCATGGAAGATGAGATGAAATCTTTATCATCAAACCAGACATGGGACTTAGTTCAGTTGCCTAAGGGAAAGAAAGCTTTGCACAACAAGTGGGTGTACAAATTGAAGGAAGAACATAACGGTAGCAAGCGATACAAAGCCAGATTAGTTGCAAAAGGCTTCCAGCAGAAGGCAGGTATTGATTACTCTGAGTTATTTTCTCCTGTGGTTAAATTGAACACAATCAGAAGTGTGTTGAGCATTGTGGCGGTAGAAAATTTACACCTTGAGCAATTAGATGTGAAAACTGCGTTTCTCCATGGTGACTTGGAAGAAGACATCTACATGCATCAGCCACAGGGATATGCTGTGCCAGGAAAGGAGGAAATGGTGTGTAAGCTCAAAAAGAGTTTATACGGTTTGAAGCAAGCCCCAAGACAATGGTATATTAAATTTGACAGTTTTATGTACAACACAGGTTACAAACGATGTCATGCAGACCATTGCTGTTATTTCAAAAGTTTTGATGACTGTTATATTATTCTACTCTTGTACGTAGACGATATGCTCGTTGCAGGTTCAAATATGCATGCGATAAATAATTTGAAGAAACAGTTGTCACAGGAATTTGAAATGAAGGATTTGGGTGCTGCAAATCAGATTCTTGGTATGAGAATTAGTAGAGACATGAAAAATCGCACATTGAAGTTGTCTCAGGCAGAATATGTTGAAAAGGTTCTAAACAAGTTCAACATGCATGGTGCTAAGCCAGTTAGCACTCCGCTAGCCAGCCACTTCAAACTCTCAAAAGAGTTGTCTCCTAAAACAGAACAGGAGAAGGAGAACATGTCCAAGGTCCCATATGCTTCAGCAGTTGGTAGCTTGATGTATGCTATGGTTTGCACCAGACCAGACATTGCTCATGCAGTGGGAGTTGTAAGCAGGTTTATGAGTAATCCGGGAAAAATGCATTGGGAAGCAGTTAAGTGGATTCTCAGATATCTGAGAGGCACCACAAAGGCAGCATTGCATTTTGGAGGATCAGAGATTAAATTGCATGGCTATGTTGATTCGGACTTAGCAGGAGATCTTGATAGAAGCAGAAGCACTACAGGTTATGTCTTCACATTGGGTAGTGCAGCAGTCAGTTGGAAGTCTCAATTACAGGATGTCGTTGCACTTTCAACCACAGAAGCAGAGTATGTTGCCGCTACAGAAGCTAGTAAGGAAATGATTTGGTTACAGGAGTTAATGGAAGAGTTGGGTAAGAAGCAAGAGTCTAGCAGACTTTACAGTGACAGTAAGAGTGCCATCCATCTTGCAAAGAATTCAGCCTTTCATCCAAAAACCAAACACATTCGGATCAGATATCACTTCATACGATGGCTTCTAGAAGAAAAAGTGTTAAAACTGGAGAAGATTTTATCAAGTGAGAATCCTGCAGATATGTTCACTAAGGTGGTAACTACAGAGAAACTGAAGCTGTGCTCAGCTTCAATTGGTCTTCAAGCATGAAGATGAGGTATCGAGATTCTTAGCCGTGTTCTGTTATTGTCAAAGCCGTTCAGTATGATCAGTCTTCAAGTGGGAGATTGATGGGTTGGTGAAGCCTGATTTAGACCTTCTTACTTAATTACAGGGGTATATCTGTAATGTGTCGGTTTAATCTGGACCATCTGTTATGAGGCCAGATCCGACGGTTGTGGTTGTCTAGAGGTTTAGGGTTTCATGTATTTATACTGGGTGGTGAGAGCATTGTTATTACGGTGAATATTGAGAGAGAACGAGAGAGACAGTGAGTGCTTGTACTCTTGTGGGAATCTCCAATAATAGTGAACGGCGTGAATCTCCCGTGGACGTAGGCAATCTTGCCGAACCACGTAAATCTGTGTCTTGTGGATTGATCGTGTGATTGTGTGATTTGTTGTTCGTAGATCGTGCGTGTGTTCCTGAGATCCCTAACAGTGGCAAGAGGGGATTTTCCTTCCATGTTTCATCAATGTATTCGAGAATGACAAGGGATTCTACGATGGGTTTATTGCCGTGCAATAAGACTGGAATCTTCTTATGAACAGGATTATAGTTCAAAAGGGAGGGACTTTTTTTTTAAAGATCTTCTTCTATGTATTCATATGTGATCCCCTTGTAATTGAGTGCCCATTCAATCCTGTAAGCAAATGGGCTTGGGAATTCTCCGTACAATTTCACCTCTCCCATTCTAATATCACAAGTGGAAAGATGAGTAGGAATTTGAGGTTGTTGTGACACACCCTTGTGTTCAATACAATTTATAGAGATGGATTTAAATTGTTTTTCCCTTGGTAGTAGGTGCTTTGGTTTCTTGGGAAAGAAGATACAGCATAGGTGTGACATGTCATGTAATGGATAGTCAAACTTAGAGAGAACAAAAAAAATACTAGCAGTCCCCAAGACTGGTAAGGCGGAAAGAAAATCTTAATATAAATAAAGAAGAAAAAAACTACATTCACTGAAAAGCAATGTTAGTCAATGGAATAGGAAAGCAGCAGGAAGTTTACAGGGATTGTTTATACTTTCTTGACTGTGAATAGAAGGGGCTTGTTGGTGACATTGCATATGCAAAATCTAGGATCTTGGCCATCATCTATACCCTTTGGATCAAAATGGACCTCATGGTGGCATACAAAACAAGTGATTAAGACTAGAAGGGACAAAAAATAGAAATGATGGTTAGAATTGTCCAACATAAAGAGAATGAATTTCAAGTTCAAGAACAAGTAGGCTTGTTTGTTCGCATAATAATTTATAGAAATCAAAGTATTCCTAAAATTGAAGAGTAAAGGTGAGTTCTATGAATGACAAGCAAATGCCAACAAACTGATTTAGTCACCGGCCAGTTTACCATCACTTGGCTTAATTTGAATGAACACGAGTATTATCACTAGACCCCCACAATGGCACCATATTTACCATAGGTAAGAGGTTCATCAAAGGCAACATCCATAGTTATGTGATACATTTTTCCTTATCCTCTATAAGTGCAACACGTTTAACGGTGGCGGTTCCTATTAGTCACCAATATACAGTTTAATCTGACCATCCATAGTAAGGCTGGAGATCTCTGGTAATTTTCTTACCTAGCCCAAATAAAGTAAAAAACAAAAAAAAAAAAAAAAAGCTACAGATGGTTGGCAGCCCGGAGGTAGGTTGGCGTATGTACAATTTCTTGGTCGACAATGATTGGGCTGGGCCTTGGCTATCTACACTCGAAGGCCTTACTAAGCCAAGCCGTTCAACCCAACTGACTCATTCCACCCAAATTAAGAAAACGGGATGATGGCATTAGAAGCTGACTACTGTTTTTTCTTTGTTATTTAGAAATAGTTTTGTTATATGTTAGACGTCTCCATCTTGTGTTTTGGTCCTCAAAATTGTTCAAAATGTTTTGGCGGCAATATTGGCAATTGCTGTAATCTTTATATTCGTTCGGAATCTAGTTTTAGCAATTCATTATTGGAACTAAGGAGTCTATGAAAGGTGAGAGGAAAACCCCATGAAGCTTTGTAACCCTGTTATTTTTTTTTTTTAATAGAAAGCTCGATGTCCCCCGTTGACGTAGGCTCATCCTCAAATACGTAAATCCTTTTGTTTCTTGTTTGTTGAGTTTCTATGCTTTTACCTTCTTCTGCATAGAACCATAAATCGTTTTAACAACAATTTAACAACTTGGTCAGCCATTGAACTGGTTAAAGCTAATGTTCAGTCAAATCTGATGAAACAAGGGGTCCATTTCAGTCAAACTGTGATAAGGAGTGCATCTGGGTCTTTAGAATTGTGAAGGATTAAAATTCCTATCAAACTACAAATTCATTTTGATGACCTACCAATTGTGTAACTGAAAAACTGTGTGTCAGGTTTAGAATAAGAAGGTTTGTCAACTAGATGAGTACATACTGCAGAGACTGTTACCAATATGGTTTGCATGAGTCGTGTCAGGATATTTTGCAAAGCTTGCAATCTGTCATCCTATTTGTTTTGATCTGTGTCAAGAACCTTAACTGTGCCAGTAATGCTATTCCATCGTGTACCAATCCTAAGCCCGGATCAAAGCTAGCCAGTCCCATTTAAATCATTGGAACTCATTTTCTGTAGAAAAGTAAATATTAATTTTCAAGATCATATTTTGCATTTTCACCGATTCCAGTAAGTGAGTACAATTTTTTGAACACAAAATGAAGAATCAGAGTACTAACATCAAACTCATCCCCATTCCTTACCAACTTAAAGCAACCTTAACTAAAATTTTCTTACGAGGGCAGGGCATATGATGCTTGTCTTCTAAGGCTAAATAAATGGTGGGGGAAAAAGCAATCCAAATGACTATGAATATTGGAAATTTGGAATGGAGAGAGAAGGATTCTGGCTGTAAACAATCTATATAGAAACTACAACTTTATCGTCATGTCGAAAGGATTTGCTCAGCATGACTCACCATAACTCAAGACCATGGTTATGGAAGTGCCTGCTTTTCTGGCTGATTATTAGATTGACTGGGCTTGACATTTCTATACTCTTGAGGCCCCAGCCTGCCCAACGCACCGGACATATTTAAACAGATTATGTAAGAGGGATGATGAGATGTTGCTTGACTTTAAGCCTATGGGTTGAATTTGGCCCGACTACGTGACCCTATGAGTCAACTGGTTTTCAATCGCAGTTCTCAAGTTCGCCCATACTCAGTTGAATCTACACAGTTTGTAGGTCACTATGTTAAGCAAGTTGAACGGTCTGATCATGCGCTTGCCCAAACTCTTCCGAGTTACCTGGCTTGTTAACCTTCTGAGTCAAAGTAAAGTTTTCGAGTTTTAAAATTAACTATGGTTTCAGCAGGCTTTTTGCTTGGCCCAAACCGTGCTCCCCTTGAAGAAAGATTTGTACTTACATGCTTATTGTTTTGATGGGTGGTTTGATAGATTTTTGTAGTTGATCATTGAAACAACTATAAACAACTATAAACAACTATAGACCATTAATCCGTGATTCAGAAATAATCTGAAATGAACGTCTGTTTCCAACTTGATTGATAGACCCTTCATGTGTTTGGTCTAGTGCAGTCAGTTGTGCTAATTTTACCACAAGACTCGTTCACCACCATTTTGAGTTCCAACTGTTCATCAGGTGGGCCCCACCATGGACATGACTAATCCAAAAAATTAAAAATAAAATCAACTCATTCATTAGAACGTACACCTTATTGACGGAAAAACAGAAAATACAGCAACAAATGGGAAAACACTCTTTACTAGTAAGGAGAAGGGAGTACATATATCAGGTTCCTTTGCATAAGCACCAACTACTGTCTCATATCAAGTTCACATACATAATTTATTAACTGATCACCTTTAATTGGATATTGGCGGCGTATGCCAGCATCCTATCAGATGGTGGCAACTTTTCTTTAATGAAGGGAACATTGAGAATTCTTTCACCCCATGCATGGAGAAATGGAAATGCATCTGCATCGAGTAGCTTAAATCCACCTGCTTCCTCTAGCACTGGCACCCCATAAGGAATCCAACCCACCACCAAATCCACAAAACCCACTCTCTCCCCCCCAAAAAATTCCTTCCCCTTGAGCTCTTCATCCAGAGTTTTCATTGCCTCCAATGCAGATTTTACTGCCTTCTCTCTCTCTCTCTTCTCCTTCTGAGTAGAAAGCAGTCCTAATGTTAAACCCACACTGCATGACAACAAAGAGGCTCAAATGGGCGTTATTTGGAAATAACCAGAGTGTTCTAAAGCAAATGAAATTGGAGTGAGTGCTAATTCTTGTGTGTTTTACTTTCTGCTGCTATGGGTTGGATTTAGAGGGGCTGAATTATGTTTGAGTTTTAGGACAAAGTGCTATGCTTTAATCCATGTTTAGTGAGAACACAAGAAGATTAGATTACTTACCTTCTCCTCTGCGAATTTAGCCCAAGATCGAGCCTTAGCTCTCTTGCACGGATCTTGAGGCAAGAGAGGATTTTCCTTCCGTGTCTCATCGATGCATTCGAGAATGACAAGCAATTCTGCGATGGGTTTTCCACCATGCAACAATACGGGAATCTGCTTATGAACAGGATTATACTTCAAAAGTGAGGGACTATTGTTTTGGAGATCTTCTTCTATGTATTCATATGTAATCCCCTTGTAAATGAGTGCCCATTCAACTCTGTAAGAGAAAGCACTTGGGAATGCTCCGTACAGTTTCACCTCCTCCATCATATGATCAGGAGTACAAGGATGAATAGAAATTCTAGACTGTTGTGTACATGCCCTTGTTCTTGCATACAATTTATAGAGATGGATTATTATTAACTTCTTTTTCTATAATGATAGTAGTAGGTTCTTTGGTTTCTTGGGAAAGAATATACAGCATTGGTGTTACATGTTATGAAATGGAAAGTAATACTTAAAGAAAACAAATGGTTGGAGTCCCTAAGACTGTTCAGTAAAAGAAAACATCCCCCAAAAGGTTATAAACAAAACAAACATGTCCACATTCAGGGAAATGGAAAGTTAATCAATGGAATAGGAAAGCAGCCGAAGTTTACCAGAATTGTTCATACTTCGTTGGTTGAGGAATAGGAATGTGCTTGTTAGTGATTTGCGGATCATCAATGGATAGCAAGCAGCAGTAAGTTTGCTAGGTTTTTTAATACTTTATTTTGAGAATTAGAAAGTGGCTTGTCAATGACATTGCATTCGTAAAATCTAGGACAGTTTCATCAAGTTGAAAATTCATTTTCATGTCTTACCAACTATAATTGAGAAGTTCTCAGTGTCAGGATTAATTTGGAAGCTTTGTCAATTTTAAAGCACCATTTCCACGCACCATATTTGTGAGCTCAAGATTTATCAAGGGGGCCCCACTATCTAAAAATAATATAAGGACAACTTAACCAGGAGCATATGTGCCCCATTGTTTCAAAAATAGAACCACCAATACCTTTATTTCCAACCACAGTTGTGAATACACACATGGTATGAATGTATAAAAATAGGTATGGATCACATGCCAGTTTTCCTTGAACACAATACTCAATCTCTTACACTGTATTGAAAGCTTCATCATTTTTTAAGCAACTCTTTTCTGATGGTGGTGTAGAACGCAAGCAACCTATCAGATGGTGGTAATTTCTCTCTGATGAATGGAACGTTGAGAAATCTTTCAGTCCAAGCATAGAGAGAAGGAAATGAGTCTGCACCCAGTAGCTTCAATCCCAGAACTTTCTCTATCACTGGCACCCAATGAGGAATCCAACCCACCACTAAATCCACCAAACCTATGCTTTTTCCCCCAAAAAACTTCTTTCCTTTCAGGTCTTCATCCAGAGATTTCAATGCTTGCAGGGGCGTTTCCATGGCCTTTTCTTGTTCTTGACCCTTTAAGAGGAAAGCTGTCCACATTGGAAATGCAACCTGAATCCAAACAAATAAGCAGAGTAATGAAAAGAAAAGGTACTAAACAAGTAAATTGTTTATAATTATTATTTATTTTTTTTGCTTTTTATAGGAAAAGTATCTATTAAATGGAATTGACAGAAAATTAGAACCCACAAAACTCTCTCCAGATAGAATTAGACATAAAAAAAGCGGCATAAATCCAATATTTGGACCCATTTTTAATTCGATATTTGGTGCCATGTATATATGGTATGCATGTATATGTACAAAGCTACTCGTACATAAGTATTATTGCCTTTATATGGTCCCGAGTACAGGCCCGGGTCTCGTGATCTGTTCCCAAATCGGATAAGGCTCCCTATTTGGATTTGGTCCAAGAACAGTATGGACCTGATCTTGAACTCCAAGGCCCCTATGTTGATGATTCTGATGATGAATAATTTATTCACTTGTACTAATGTCTATCTAATTAAAAAAAAAAAAAAAGATGTTAGTTTAGTAACCTTCTCATCTGCAAATTTAGCCCAAAATCGTGCATTAGCTTTCTCCAAAGGATCTTGAGGCAAAAGTGGATTTTGCTTCCATGTCTCCTCCATGTATTCTAAAATGATGAGCGATTCTGCAATGGATTTTCCACCGTGCAACATCACAGGAACCTTTTTATGAATAGGATTGTGCTTCAACAGCAAGGAGCTTTTATTTAGGAGATCTTCTTCTATGTATTCATACTTGATTCCCTTGAGTGTGAGTGCCCATTCAACCCTGCAGGAGTAAAGGCTTGGCAATGCTCCCATGAGTTTCACCTCTTCCATCATATGATCACGAGTAGAAAGCTGAAGAGAAATTTGAGGTCCATTGCCCATGTTCTTGCTTCCAACTTATAGAGATGGATTTCTTGAGAAAGAAGATATAGCATAAACTAATGAATGGTCAAACCTAGACCAGAAAATGATGGTAGTCCCCGAGTCAATTGAAGTTTTTGAGTTTGTAAAACATGATTTACAAGTAGCGTCTTTTTCACTTTTATTCGCCGCAATGAGTGAATCTAGGTTTCAAGGAATGATGGATTGAAACAACAACTATGGATAACTTCAGAAACAAACCCAAACTTCAGAATGGTGGATTGAAACAACTATAGACATCTTTAGAAAGAAACCCAAACTTAATGTATTATCAACTAGTGAATTTGGCTTATTGAAACTTTGAAAGTCCCATTTTCTTATCTTAGCAATATTGATTGGGAAGCCCCAACAGACTGTTGGTTTTAGCCTATAAAATACTGTTAATTTCATCAGGTAGGCCCCACCAGGGACATGACTCTGTCAAACAAAAAATCAACTTAAATGGGAAGACATGTGCCCCATTGTAGGGAAAAATAGAATGATCCAACAGAAAGTGGGAACGCACTCTTATTAGTATTAATTAACATAAGTAGTACATGTGAGTTTCCATTGGACAAGCACACATAATAATGACTCAACTCTAGCTTGATTACTTGCTTCATTTTTTAAGGATGCCCTTTCTGGCAGTTGTGAAGTGGGTCACCATCCTATCTAATGGTGGCGATGTTTCTTTGATGAACTGAATGTTGAGAAATCTGTGACCCCATGTTTGGAGGGATGGAAATGCATCAGCATCCAGTAACTTTAATCCAGTCACTTCATCTAGGACTGGCAACCAATGAGGAATCCATCCCAATACAATATCCACCAAACCTGTTCTTTCTCCACCAAAGAATTCTTTGCCTTTGACCTCTTCATCCAAAGCTTTCAATGCCTCTAATGATGCTTCCCCGGCTTTCTCCTGTTCTTTTGCTTCTGTGCGGAAAGCAGTCCATATGCTGAATGCACACTGCATCCAAACCAACAGCTCAATGAAAAAATTCTAATGAACCAAGTAAAAACAACTTCTAGTTATATAGTTTGTTCTGTTTCAACCACTGTCAAATAAGAAAGAGTTATTTCAGTCACCTTCATTACATAATGCCCGATTTATGGCCTTAAACTTCTATGTTGGTTTTGTCTCAATTTTTTTTTTCTTCTAAACTTGGATACATGAGAAAAAGAAATATCATGTAAAGGACATTGTTTTAAACTTTTGTTACCTTCTCGTCTGCAAATTTAGCCCAAAATCGTGCCTTAGCTCTCTCAAAGGGATCTTGAGGCAGAAGAGGATTTTCCTTCCATGTCTCCTCAATGTATTCAAGTATGACAAGCGATTCTATAATGGGCTTTCCACCGTGCAACAACACCGGAATCTTCTTATAAACAGGATTATGCTGCAAAAGCAAGGGACTCTTATTTTGGAGATCTTCTTCTATGTATTCATAGGCAATCCACTTGTGCATGAGGGCCCATTCAACCCTGGAGGAGAAGGGGCTTGGGAATGCTCCAAACAGTTGCACTTCTCCCATTGTACTTGAACAGAAATTTGAGGCTGTTTTTAGCCTACATTACTATCCTTGTTCTTGCTTACACTTTATAGTGCTAAGATGTATTAACTTAATTTTTAATTGTTAATAGATGCTTTAGTTTCTTGAGAAAGAAGATGTAGCAGTTATGACATATATTAATGGATTGTCAAACGGAGAGGAAAATAAAAAAAGAAAGAAATGGTAGCAGTCCTTAAGACTGGTCAGAGAGTGAGAGAGCCACTCTATCTACATTGATATATAGAATTGTGGGTGATAATGTTAGTTAATGGAATAGGAGAGAACCATGAAATTGACTAGGACCATTTAAAAAAAAACACTTTCTTGGGATTGAGGAACAGAGGTACTTTTTATATCATATGCAAGATCAATTGGTTCCCCTCTTCTGGGCCAAAGTCCAAAGTATATTCTTTGATGCTAAAGATGTGCATTCATCTTTCTTCTTTACTATAGTGATAGAGATGCATTGAGGTTGGGTTTAGGCTCAATATTTCTCTAGTAGTTGGGACATTTTCCTCTGTTCTGGGCCCATTGTGTCAGCCTTAGCTCAACCCAAGCCCCAACCTGCAATGCATATGTGTAAACTTGAACCCAAAGCCCTTCCTCAACTATACCTGAACATCGTCAACCTGAAGAAACCTGAATATTGAACTTCCTATCTGAGTGTCATTCGGGTTTGCCCAAGTTAAATCAGGTGCCCAAATTGTTGCTTACAGTTTTCATTTTAGTGGATACACAATTATAAAAGTTCTTCTACTTTGTGAATAATAAAATGTATGAACTATATTTTATACCACAGATTTACTTGTATTTATATGAGTCGTAGTAGTCAGGTTGAGTTCGGGTCTTGTAAGATCCGGTGGGCCTGGGCTAAGGTGGCAGATCCGGTTGAAATCCGGTGTGCCCATCACCCCACAAATAATAGGCAGAATACAAGGGATTTTATTTGTTGCACATTGGAAAGATCCAAATCTTGAGCCTGAGCTTACATGTATCCATGGGTTACCTCCTTTACAAAGAGTATTTTAAAGGATAAGGCCCCATGGTGTGACCCGAAGGTATTAGAGCAGAGGATGACTCTATTTCTAGTAGGAGAGACTGTAAAATTTAGTGGACCTGCGCCAAAGTGCAGATCCGGTTGAAATCTGGTGGGTCCCACTTGCCAAAAAACACCCACGATACAAGAGATTGGAAGCATCCCAATCCAGAGCCTAGGATTATATGCACCCAAAGGTTACCTCTTCACGAGGCGCCTTTTGGAGGGTAATGTACCCCGGTGTGACTGGTCAATTTCACTTCCGTTCATGTTGGGGATTTTTTTATCAGTGTGATATAGTACCCACATCCACAAAACTATTTCAGCCCCGTTGCCTACTTTGATTCTACGCATCCATGTGGGCCTAAGATGTACGAATGCACGTTGAGCATCACACTAATTTTCTAGCCTTCTAACCATTATGTACTGAAACTCAGAAGTAGTATGTTTGCGGTTGGGGAAGGATTCGAGACTCATGTCCTTAGCCAGCTAAACAATAGCTATGGAATATAATAATATGCTTTCCATGTTTGACTACTTTGATTGAGAGATCCCTACTCTGAGAGGTTCATTGGAGAATGTCTGGCCAATCATCATGTTTCAGGCACCATCTTTGTGGGCCCCAAACAGTTCATCAGGTGGGGCTGAAACAAAAAATTAAATAAAACAAACTTATTTGGGGCCTCATCATGGAACAAAAAATGAAATAGCAAACCTAACAATGAAATGGCAAGCCCCATTGTAGGCAGAATAAAGTGGTCTAATAGAAAGTGGGGAAAACACTCTTTTTGCTATTAATAAATAATACAAATTGAAGAGTCCAAGTCCAACACACTCGTGGTTGAGTGATGTTCGGTTTTTTTTCCCTTTTTTTTGTACTCAAGTGAAGGGGGTTGGAACCCATGGGAGAGCCCGCACATGCGGAAAAGCAGCCCATATATGTGGAAAAAAAGCCTGGACAATGAGGAAGCCATGCCCATAGTCGAACCCTAAATAGCTAAGTGTGAATTGCCACTCTTTACAACTTGGGTTAGAAGTCATTCTCATGATTGAGTAAAGTTGGCACCTTAGTTAATGTTAGTTGGACACAAATGACCAGAGATCAAGCATTGGGTCTTAAAGTCTAAAGTATCACTGCTCCCGTAGTTAAAATAAAAATTGAAAAAAAAAATAAAATGAGTACATTATCTGTTTCCCTTTCCAAAGTACATGCTAATAACACAAGTCAAGCTTACATACATTATTTATTGAGGACGGCCTCTCTGATGTTGGTAAAGATGACCAGCACTCTATCATATGGTGGCAACTTCTCTTTGATGAAGGGAATGTTGAGAAATCTGTCACCCCATGCATGGAGAGATGGAAATACATTTGCATCCAGTATCTTAAATCCACTTGCTTCTTCTAGAACTGGGAGCCAATGAGGAATCCAACCCACCACCAAATCCACAAAACCCAAGCCCTCTCCTCCAAAGAACTCCTTCTCTTTGATCTCTTCCTCTAGAGCGTTCAATAACTCAAGCGACTCTTTTACTGCCTTCTCTTGTTCTTTTCCTTTTGTACGGGAAGCAGTCCGTATGCCAGATTCAAACTGCATAGAAAAACAAACAGTGACATTTTAATATAATTGCCAGTTTCTTGGGCTTCTTTCAACGGCAGCTAGATCAAGTAAAAACGGACCTTACATATGGAGCCCATTTGAATGCATGCCAATTGTTTGGATCTCATAGGAAATTTTAAAGGTCTAACAATGACCTACCTGTGTAAATAAATAGAAGCCATCGGCTTGTGAGAGTCGTGAAGTTGGATATTTCATAGTTGAGTAGATATAATTCCTATTCACTGAGAATTTGGAGTCTGAATGTGACTCACCATTTGAGGGATATGGATCAAGAGGTTAAAACGACCCAATGAAGTAGAAATTTCACACACAAGTAGGTCTCATCTGCATCTTTGGATCCCCCTAGCCCCACAAGGCTGACTATATGATGGGGTTGGATTAATCAAAGGAGGTGATCAAAAGACCATGGAGGTACTCATCTTACAGTGTTAGATCTGCCGGCTCACAGCCCTTGTGTACAAAATAAGGCCTGATCAGTCAAATGCCAAGCAGAACATAGATGACTTTCAAATTTAGTTGTGAGTTGAGGAAAGAGGATAAATTATGAGTGCGTTAAATTGATCATAGCAGGACTCACGTCTCACGTGTATTCACATTTCACACCATAGCTACAATTTGTATGTTTCAACTAATGTCTAATTACAATAAAAGGACTAGTTCAGTTACCTTCTCATCAGCAAATTTAGCCCAAAATCGTGCCTTTGCTCGCTGAGAAGGATCTTGAGGCAAGAGGGGTTTTTTATTCCATGTCTCATCAATGTATTCAAGAATGATAAGTGATTCTGCGATGGGTTTTGCACCATGCAGAAACACTGGAACTTTCTTATAAACAGGATTACACTTCAAAAGCAAGGCGCTCTTATTGGAGACATGTTCTTCTATGTATTCATACTGGATCCCCTTGTACAAGAGTGCCCATTCAACCCTACAAGCAAAACAGCTTGCAAATGCTCCCAACACCTTCACTTCTCCCATCTTAATATCAGAAGATGACACGCTGGTGGAAATTCAATTTGAGGTTATAGTGTAAGAGACAGCTTGTTCCTCTTCTCTCTATATATGAGAACGTGAAAGTATAGATGCTTCACAGTAAGTTCTCTGATTTCTTAAGAAGGTGGACCATGTATGTATGACACATGCTTTGGATTATTGGATGGTCAAACTCGATAAAAAAGAAGAGATGCCCAATCAAATGGTCCTTTTTATCATTGGGTGTTTTTGGCTAACAGTGGAACATAGGGGACTTTGCCCTATGGGACCTTGCCACATGCATTGCTTGTTTTAGTACCCAATTATAATACAATTTCTTGTGCTGCCATATCTGACCTTAGCTCATGTTTACTTCATTTTGACTATGTGGGACTGAGAAACAGAGAAAACGTTTTAAGGTGACTTGCTTGTAACTCATATCACATCATCACATATGCAAAACTATTACAAGCCATCCAACAAAGGTTTAACTTTAGAAAAAATGTATGTTTCGGCCGCTTTATGAGAATCAATGTTAAAAATAATTGAAGAAATTTATCGTTTTTCAGGTGATTCTGCATTTTGTGTGATTTTGAATAGAGAAAACTATGAAGAAAAAATTCATGTTAAAAGTTATTTCATGGATAAGAAAATAATTATTAAAAAACTAAATGTCAAATTTTATTAACAAGAATTTTAATTTTACCAGAAAAAGTTTGTTTTCTCCACTTTCTTGAGGTATCTTTTCTTCCTTCAAATAGATTCAAACAGAGAAAAATATATTTAAATAGAATGAATTTTTGTCCTCCCTAAACATCTCTACATTTAAACATGTGGATGGAAATAAAATTGTGTGTATGCCCTATCTTAGTGATCCTCTGTTCAAATGTAGGGCTTCAACTTGGAAAGCTCAATCTATGAAAATCCAACTGATTGGGGCACATTATGGAAGGTGATTAGTAAATCATAGTTTAAAAACTGAAAAAGGCATGGCATAGGTCACTGAGTCTAGCTGACTTAGCAGGCCAAGTAACTCAAGGAGTTTTAGCGAGCCCAATGATCTTTATACTGTTGAGTAAACTAGTATTTTAAAGTCAAATGGCCATTTTTCCCCCTACCATCTTTGCCTTCCTTTTTCCGCCGTGACTTCCCACGATGAACACATATGATCCTAAAACTTCCAGGAATCCCCTTTTCACACATCATTATTCATTATGTTGGGTATATGGGTGGGTTTTGGCTCATTTTGTAGGCCCAACTCATTTGTATTAGGGTTGAGGGGGTAGTTTGGTCTTTGTCTAAAAACTAAATATTATCTCTTTTGGTTGTAATCCTAATTATGGAAAAGATTTTGTTTAGTAGAGAAGAAGACAAACTTTGTCCGTAGACGTAGGTGTGAAATCACTGAACCACGTAAATCCTGTGTTTATTTTGTGTAGCATGATTTGGATTGCTTGTTGATCGCACGCTTCAGCACACACAATCACAACACATTATTACCAAGTTCCTCCTCTTCCTACCCTTTTTATTTTCTTTTGGAGGGTAAAAATCCTCTTTCCACCTTGGAATATCAACTGCTCATGCTCAACTTTATGCTGGCTCCACTTGGAGTCGACCAGCCATAACGTCACACACTCTCTTATTGGAAAATAAATGTTTTCTACGAGATTACGTCTCAATTTAGGGTTTTAAATTAAAATAAAAAGATCTTAATTAGGGGCCAATCCACTAATAGCTCAGCAGTGAAGTACCTCCCTCCCATAACAGCAATTAGGGATAAATCTCCGGTTGTAAGCTTATGGTGAGCATGTGTGTTGGCATGTGAGTATCTACCCGAGAAAAAAAAAATGCTTCAATTAGGGGTGCTTTGTTGGGCCAGCCTTTGCTAGGTTTGTATTGGACATAACTCAATAAAAAATAAATAAATAAATAAATAAGATAAAACCGACTCGAGTAAAAGAAGTTCTGCCCTATTAAAAGGAAAAATGGAACTTTCAACTGAAAGTGGGAAAACACTAGTATTATCATTATTATTAAATAAAAAGTGAAGATTACAAATTAGTTCCCCTTGCAAAAGCGCACACTTGAGATTTCAATTCAAGCTTACATACATCATTTCTTTGGCCAGCCCTTTCTGATACTGGTGAAGATGGCACGCAACCTATCAGATGGTGGCAACTTCTCCTTGATGAATGGAACATTGAGGAATCTTTCACCCCATGCATGGAGAGATGGAAATGCATCTGCATCCAGTAGCTTGAATCCACCCACTTCCTCAAACACTGGCATCCAGTGAGGAATCCAACCCACCACTAAGTCCACAAAACCCACACTCTCTCCTCCAAAGAATTTCTTTCCTTTAAGCTCTTCTTCCAGTATTTTCAATGCCTCCAGCGACTCTTCCACAGCTTTCTCTTGTTCTTTTCCTTCTGAGACACAAGCAGTTCGTGCACTACACAGACACTGCATCAAAGCAAGCGGTGAGTTTCAATATAATTTCCATATGAGGTACACCCTGAATTTCATGGCACGTTGGTGATAATGTCACCCGTCCCTATGTGAGAACTTTGTTGGAGAAAATTAGCAATGCTAGGCCAAGGAAGGACCAGACCTAACACATTTGGGGCCCATGTAAATGCATGCCAAAATATAAAGGGCTAACATGACCAGATATGTGTACAAAATAAACAATATTAAAAAGAATTAAAAAAAGAACCATCTATAGGAAGAGCTAGCCTCAAAGTTAGACAATTCTAAGGTTCTTTTTCTGTTTTTAATTTCTTTTTCATATGACTGATCTCAACAGATTTCATGAACGGGCCTACCATATAGGCTGTATAAGAACGACGGAATCGGAACCCTTTCTGATACTCTGTAAGATGTTATATACCAATTCAAAAGCTTAAGGTTATAGATAGAAGGTTTAAACATGTATATGAAGCAATGTCCAACTCAAGACTTAAGTGATATATGATTTCCCAACAATATAAACATAAATAAAAATATTATATCCAATGATTTAGCGTAGAATAGACTGGAATGGTGAAACATAATTCATGTATCTGACTTAGCGACAAAGGCTTGATGACGATGATGGTGATGATGACTAATATTTTATGACCAAGTTGTTAATTCACTAATAGCTCAATGGTAAGGCAAATCTCCCTCTCCATATAAATAAGAGGGGATTTAGTTGTAGATCTAATGGTTAAAGGACTTGGCTTGGTGTTTGGGTATTTACCAGATATGTTGATTGATTGTCCATGCAAATGTTGTGAAGCACGGGATATTTTAATTTTCTGCTAATTTGTTGTTTCAACAAGAGTCCAGCTGTAAGAATAGCAAAATTACCTTCTCATCTGCGAACTTAGACCAAAATCGTGTCTTAGCTCTCTCGAAAGGATCTTCAGGTAAGAGGGCATTTTCTTTCCATGTCTCATCGATGTATTCAAGAATGATGTGCGATTCTGCTATGGTTCCTTCGCCGTGCAAAATCACTGGAACTTTCTTATGAACAGGATTACACTCCAAAAGCAACGGGCTCTTATTTTGGAGATCTTCTTCTATGTATTCATACTTGATCCCCTTGTGGAGGAGTGCCCATTCAACTCTGTAAGCAAAACAGCTTATGAATGCTCCCAACACCTTCACTTCTCCCATTACTTGATCACTAAGAACACAAGTAAAGACCTTTGCACTTCTTCGCTATTTATAAGAATATTGAAGTCTAAAGCCTCATTGCAATAATTATTTGTAATGTCATTTGTTTAGCTTTTGATTATTGGATGGTCAAACCCAATGAGACAATAGAGATGCTAAATCCATGCTATTGGTGCGATAGCATAAAAATCGTGCACAATGTAGGACTTTTCCTCTTTGCACCGGGCGGCGTGCCTTGGTCACGTGGTAGTTTCCAATGCTGCTAGATCTAGATGTAACCCCACCTCAGCGTTTTTCTTAAAGCTAGTTCGGACTTTTGGAATTCGAAGGTGACTTGCTCATATGACATCATTACATACGATGCAAACCCTCACTCATTCAAAGGATTGAGTCCAAGATTGCTGCATATCTACCCTCTGGAAAAGGAGAAAAGAATGCTTCCTACCAACCATAGGTTACCTAGTTTTTAGGGCAAAACTAAAATGGTGAAGTATCCATGAACAGTACATGGTGGAGCCCACCTTTTCAAAACCCAAGCCAGCCAGCCATCATAGGTGGATTGGAATGGTAATGGGGATGTTTTATTTATGTTTTTCAAATATATGGGTGTTTGTGACTCTAATAAAGCCTAGGTTTTAGCTATTATGGAATTTCTTCGGTGTTTTTCAAGGTACTACCATAGCAATCTTATTGGAGAGTGATTTTTCTAATGCAATCAGTTGAGTTTCGAACCAAAAGGCTTTTCCATGCCCACTACAACAACAAATGGGAATTTCATCAAAGAAACTTTTTGCGACGCAACCCAATGTGTCGCAAAAAATAGATTTTTGCAACATGAAAATAGACTCATCGCAACACGTTAAGTATTTGCGACACAAGATTCTAAGCGTCGCAAATAGATACATTCAACAATGAATAAATTGTGTCACAAATAAATGCGTCAAAAAATACATGGCACAAAGCAATTTGCGTGCGAGCCAAATGGCGGTAAAATTATTCACAACGCTAGATACACATTAGCGACACCATCATGCGTTGCAAATAAGTGTCTTTATTTGCAACGAAATCCCCGCGTCGCAAATAGTTTTTAGCTGGAACGGTTTCCTTATTATGTCGTAGAAAAGTTAAGATATTTGCAACAGTTTCCTTTGTGCATCAAGCATAATATCTTGTTCACGACGCTGATACCTTTGTGTCGTAGATAATTATAATTAGCGACCTCCATCATACGGCGTCGTAAAATTTTTAAGTTAAAAATTTCACTAATTTCT
Organism: Persea americana; assembly: GCA_029852735.1. NCBI lineage: Eukaryota > Viridiplantae > Streptophyta > Magnoliopsida > Laurales > Lauraceae > Persea > Persea americana. The sequence continues at coordinate 94,479,957 of CM056810.1, forward strand.
TCCCTCCACAACCATAATTAAAAAAGAAATTATATATTTATTTGGGAGGCAATTTTGGCTTCACAAATCATTTTTAGTTACGAAAGTATACCTAATGCATAGCTGATAATGTTTTTTAGCGACATGGATATAAATGCCTCGCAAATAATTCTTTTATCAGCGATATTGTTTTATGGCTTTGAAAAAAAAAATAGGGCTAATTTCCCCAATTTGTTCCCTCTCCCGTGCTCCTTTTTTTTTTTTTTTGAAGGATTATGATCCCCTGCCTTTTGCAAATGGCGTTGTAAAAAACGCAAGTGTCTCTGTCTCTCTCTCCGCTTCTCTCTCTCCGTCTATCTCTCTCTCATTCCGGCATACAAAGAGAGCCAAACATCTGTAGCGTGACCGGAGAAGAAGAACTCAACTGGTGCCTGCACTGCCCCCGTCTGCAATATCTGTAGCGTGACTGCCTCAATGCTCGAATATGCCATAAAACAATCCCAGCATCTTAGATTAGTGGTGGGCCTTTCCGGGACATCGTCTGTTGCATGTGCAACCAACCAGGTCTGATCAGTCGTGACTGGTGGCCGTTGTCATCTGCAACAACTGTGGCGGGCGTGGCCACCTTGCGTAGGAACGCCCATCTGGCCGAATGCTTGACCGCGGGCTCTTCCGCAGGTATTGATTTTGAGACTCAACAGGATATTGTCATGGACAGTTGTGTGCCTCATGAATCTTGAAGTAACTGATTGTTATTGGGGATTTTGATTAATTTAGATATGTCTTTTCTTTATTGAAAGGTGATCCCTAGGTATGTTCTCGATACCTAGTGTCCATACAAATTTTATTCGAGTCGGGGGTTTCTTCTTCTTCTTCTTCTTCTTTTTTATTGGTTTTGATGGCGTTTGTTTGGGAGGGTGTGGTTTTTTACTTGGGTGCGATTTGGGCTGCGGTGGTCGTGGGAGTGTTGGTGGGGTGGACTTGGAAGCCAAGGTGGGCTAATTTGGAGAGAGGGAAATTGGGTTTTTCAGTGGAGTCTGAAGGGTCATCGAGGTTGGAGGGATTGGGTTTTAGTTTTGTTCCGAGCTTTCATTCGATGAAGGTGCAGTGGCCGCAGAATTTACTTGGTTGGGTTTGGGAGGATAAGGAGAGATTTGAGAGAGCAGGAGCTGATTCTGAATGCTGGTACGCTAGTTTCTAGTTAATGTTGTTCTTTTTGAGTTGTAATTCTTTTGTTACTGGGTTGAATTCTATTGACCCAGATGTGTGATTTGATTTTTGTGATGTTTCTTAGTGCCTTGTGATATATCTGTTTGTCTGAATTAAAAAGATTTGGACTGTTGATTGCTTTAAAAAGAAAAAATAAATCTTATCATTGCCATACGAAATGGTAGAATGCTTGTGTTCTTCATGGGTGTTTGGGTGTTACTGAATTTTGGCAGAAGAAATGTATACCTGTTCTGTTGTGCATTTGGGTGCTGCATAAAAGCAGGAACTTGTATTCTTTATGGCGCTTTTTTCCACCTTTTTTGTTCATTGGTATCAGCGAGGATGGTGATTTGGGGAGAAAAATATGAGGAAAACCAAAATTTAATGTGATTTTTGAGCTCCCTGTTGCCTCAAATACTTTACAAAATGGATAGCAGACTGTTCTTCCGTATATGTTGGATCAATTTGAGCCTTTCTTTTGGGGGCTCTAGTATGTGCCTTCTTTCATTAGGATGATTCAGACTATTCTGGGTAGATAGCATTGCAGCCCATCATACTTACAAAGTGTTTTGGGGCAGGTGAAGAAACAAGGTGACAGCACGAAAGGAATTGCTAAGTTCCCATTCGGCTGCACCAAAACACCTCTGGCTTTCATTGATCTTATTTCTATTTGGCCATGCCCTGTTTTACCTCCTTTTTATCCTTCCTCGGTAACATATATTTGAAGGGAATATCAGCCATATTTCCAGTAACACCAAATACCAAGGGTGCTTTTGTGTGGGTGAGAACTCCACGTTAGCTCCAGTTCCAATCCAATTCCAGGGAAACTTGGTAAAGGAGGAGGAGGAGAGGAGAAAGATATAAGACACCAAAGCCACTGTAAAACAGAAAAAGAGAAGGTACACACAACCTTTTCAGACCAAGATTCAAGCAAAGTTTCTCTAATCAATGGCTATAAAATTTAATATGTATTTGGTTTGTGCGTGTAGATAATTTAATGTCTATAATAGACCATAACAGAAGGTGCCCAAAATTTCTTCGAGTGAACTTTATGCAAGCATGGGCCAATTCAATTCCAGAAAGTTCAGTAAAGAAGGAGAAGTGTATAACATACCAAAATACCCCATAAATCCAAAAGAAGTGAAAGCCACCCAGAAATTTTTCAGACCCAAATCCAAAAAATAATTTATCTAATAAACACCAATAAGATTTAAATACCAAAACCCCCATGAATCCAAAAAACTGAAAGCCAACCACAAACTCTTCAGACCAAAACTCAAAAAATAATTTATCTAATAAACACCAATAAGATTTAAAAACCAAAACCCACATGAATGCAAAAAACTGAAAGCCACCCACAAAATTCTCAGACCGATTCTTATCCCCATTTCCTATCCCATACACTTAGGGACTTTGGGAGTAAAGAACTTTGTTTTGAAAGAAAATTTATACTTTGTGATGCTTTGAGATGTCATATCTATTTATACTTAAAGAATCTTGGGTTGAAGCTATGGATGGAAGAGAGAGGGTGAAAGGGTGCTGAAAATTTACCTCTGAATCAAATATGTGAAGGGTGTAAATAAAAAATGAAAGGGCTTCTGAGTTGGGATATAAGGATAGATTCCAGGCTACTACAATTTGAACACATGGATTGCTGGATCATTTGATGTAATATCAAATGTGGCAAGGGAATGGACTTGAATGGATGCTCTATGGGATAGGAAATGGGGATAAGTTCTTCTCATCCCTATACACTTTTGCCTAAACAAGAAAAGAAAGAAAGAACAGGACGGCTAGTAAAATAAATTAAAAAATTCAACTTCAGCATCAGCCATTACAAAATCAGAAAGAAAGGATTAAGGAAAAGCACCTGATTGATTATTTGATGGCAATTCTGAAATAAAGGGAGAGAGGGAAGCGACTGTCCACTTTGATACTAGTAAATCTTACAATTCCGCTTTGACTCCTACAATCCAATGCTTGCATCAAATCACATGGTCTAGGCTAGGCGAGAATAGCAACAGCTGAGTGAACTATTTTTAATTGTTGTTTTCTTTCTTTCTTTCTTTTTTTGGTGTTTCCTTACCATCATATATGGGGCAAGACACATTGTTCAGTTGGTTTTTCATTCACATGGTACTTGGAAATGATCTCATCACTTCCACATCTAGGTGTTGGTAATTTCACCTGCTTCTCATGCTAGGTGATGTTAATATGACTAGTTATAATGGTAAATATAGTTGTGTTTTTAGAAGTTTACATTTGTTTCTTTAATTTTAAAATTTTTTTTGGAAATAAAAGTCCTACAATTCATAAATATTCAATGTTGCATTGAGTGTATATAGAAACGAAATTGATACATTCCCCCTCAACTTTCAATTCGGATACTCTTTGATTGTCTCATTTAAGGTTTAGTGAGAAAAGTGGAAATCCCCTCATCTTTTATGTCTATAGTTATCTTTTACGTCTACAGTTTAGTTAATCTCATTGGGTGGGCCTCACCATGGACATTACTCAATCAAAAGTAAGTAAATAATATAAAATCAACTCAATTAGGAGAAATTGTCCCCAATTGGAAGGAGAAATAGAAGATTCCAACACACAGTAGGAAAAGACTCTTCTTATTATTATCAAACTGAAAGTGAGGAATAATAGTATATTCCAACAGAAAGTGGGAAAAGACTCCTCTTATTATTATTAAACTGAAAGTTAGGAGTACATATAAGTTTCCCTTGCAAAAAGCAAAACACTAAAGACTCCAGCTCAGGCTTACATAACATCATTTATTAAGCAAGCCCTTTCTGACATTGGTCAATCTGACCAGCAACTTATCAGATGGTGGCAACTTCTCCTTGATGAATGGAACATTGAGGAATCTGTCACCCCATGCATGGAGAGATGGAAATGTATTAGCATCCAGTAGCTTCAATCCACACATTTCCTCAAACAGTGGCAACCAGTGAGGAATCCAGCCCACCACCAAATCCAGAAAGCCCACACTTTCTCCTCCGAAAAACTCCTTCCCTTTGAGCTCTTCCTCTAGTGTTTTCAATGCCTCTAGGAACTCTTCCACTGCCGCCTTTTGTTCTTTACCCTCAGAACGAAAAACAGCAGTTCGTATGCTAGCGAAACACTACATCAAAACGAGCAGTAACTTTCAATATAATTCTTAGTTACAAGGAACTCCTTTCATTTACCAACAAAAAAAAAAAAAATGGCCACTTTCTCACGGTCAGCCAACTGTGCAGGCAGAGTAAGGATAAATATGACATGTGGGGCCCACTTGGAGTGGTAAAGGCATATTTCATGAGCAGCCAATTTAGATGTCAGTGCTAAGTAGGAGGGGGAGGGCAGTGTGTGCGGGTTTTGGCCGTCAGTTGCAATTTTGACTTAAAATTTTGACTTATAACTCTGAACGTTGCACATTCCCTCCCACTTATGTAACCGCCCTTATTTCATGCAACCACTGAAACTACATTCTACTTTTCTATTTTCCTTTGCCTCCCTTTTTACCCAACTTATATGCATTTATGTTTATTCTCTTACTCTCTTTGCATCGTACATTGCTCCTTTTCTACTCTTCCTCTCAGATTCTTGAATCGGTGAGTATTGTCATGGTAATTTTCATTTTTCTTTTCTTTCTAAAGAATTTACTTTTTTGTATAATATAGATTTGCATCTAATATGTTTGCTAACCGTCTAAAGTTAATTATTCTTCAAAGGTATGGTTTTTTCCTTTGATCATTGATGAAGGGAGAACGATGTTGTTTAATTCATCTCTTTCAATTCCTAACCGGTTTGGTGTGATTTTCTCTTTCTTCTCAAAATTGCTCATTTCCTAGGCGGAAAATTTGAATCTTTGCAATGATCATTAATTCATCTTTCTTTATATATATTTTTAATATATAGATCTTTAACTGCCAATGTATGGACATGCCCGTGCTATTGTGCTAGTACTTTTTTATGTTTCAACTATAATCAGATTGAAATAAAATGACTAGTTTTGGGGGTTCTTTTAAACCCTTTTCCTTAATGACATTTTTTTTTGTAACTTAGCAAAAAAGAAATGCAAGGACTAGATTAGTTACCTTATCCTCTGCAAATTTAGCCCAAAATCGCGCCTTTGCTCTCTCAAGTGGATCTTGTGGTAAGAGGGGATTTTCCTTCCACGTCTCGTCGATGTATTCGAGAATGATGAGTGATTCCGCAATGGGTTTTTCGCCGTGCAAAAGCACTGGAACTTTCTTATGAACAGGATTACACTTCAAAAGCAAGGGGCTCTTGTTTTTGAGATCTTCATCTATGTATTCATACTTGATCCCCTTGTGCAGGAGTGCCCACTCAACCCTGTAAGCAAAAGGGCTTGCGAATGTACCCAACACTTTAACTTCTCCCATCTCTTAAAACTGAAGAGGAACACAAGTAGAACACCTTGTTCCTCTTCGCTATTTGTAAGATTATAGATACTGATAGTTTAGAAGCTTTCATTGTAAATGCTCTGATTTCTTGGGGAACAAGGTGTAGACTGTATTACGTATTGTGGTTTTGTGTGACATCACTACATACGCAACGGCCTCTTTCTTTGACTTTGGATCCCATATATCAACTGTTTCAGCGTATGTTATCATAGGAATGGTCCAAGGCGGCTGCCCGTCAGTGTCAACCAGGTTAGCTACTTCGCTGACTGAAACCATACATGGCCCTCTAATTATTAATATTTTATATTTTTCGAACTATTTCCAATTTGAGATCACAAAATTACATGAAAATTGTTCTCATAAGATAAGTAGTAAAAATTCATTAATTAGCTAGGCCCATAACAGAAATCCAAGTCACTTGAAAGCAGCAAAACCCTCATATTTATAAATAGTATTCATTCTTACTTCCACCATCAAATTGATCATATATAAAATACTTATAAATGACAGTTATTAATCACAAATGGTTTTAATTTTAAATGTGAGCCCAATGATGAATTCATGACTGGATGCAGACCCATTTGTTTATCGTACTTGTTGAATTTTAAACTCCGAATCAAACAAATTGAAAAGCAACTCAAATGACCAAAACGCATCAAATTTTAGGATTAGATTAAGTATCAAATTACAGATTGCATACACATGGGAATTGGCCAAACTAAACTCATCAACTGTGATCTCTCAACTAAAATAAGTGGGTTTCAGTCCCTTTGTTTGAAAATGTAATTTATAAATCCATAAAAAAAATTTTATGATTTTTGAGCATTTCATGTAGGAACTTAGAAAACCGTTTTTCACCTATTTGAATATTCTAAGAGGCGTTTGGATGTATAAAAAATAACAAGTAAAGAGCCTTCTCTAAGGTGGACAAATGGGGAGAAAATAGGGGTGTAGGTCTCCATTTGGAGAATGGTTTTTTTTCTCACCAATGTGTTTAAATTTGAATTGAGAATACTATGTAGTGAAATGCCATTTGAATCCCAAATCAACCTAATAAAAAAGTGACTCAATTGAACCTACACTATTAGATTTTAGAATCAACTAAACTCTCGAATTACGAATTGCAAATGCAAATGTGAAGTGCACAAACTTTAACTATGGTCTCAAGTATGATATATATGTGGGGTTTCGTCCTTTCCAAAAAAATCTATTTAATAAATTTAAAGAAAAGCTTCACATTTCATGAGGGAGAAAAGGAGAGGAGAATATAATTTTCATTGAGTAACCTCTTTTCTAAGAAGTGTTTGGGTCTAGTGGGCGTGACAAGTAGAAAATCATCTCTGTGGAGAAATGAAATGAAAATTAGGGGTGAAAATCTCCTTTTGGTGCATGGCTACATTCTCTCTAGTAATGCTACTCCAATGTTTTTCAAATTTGAATGGAGCATACTATGTAGGAACAAACCATATTAGAACTTCTTTCTCCCTATAAGCTTAGTTGTTAAGCTGTTAAAACTTCTTTCTCCCTATAAGCTAAGTTGTTAAGCTGTTAAAACTTTTTTCTCCCTATAAGCTAAACTTCTTTCACTGAAGGGTGTTTTATCTACCTCCTTCAATGGGAAAGTACTCTTTCCTCTTAACATTTTCCAAAAGTGAATCAAGAGAATATATTTACTTTTCACTTCAGGTAGATCATAACAAGAAAAATGTATTGCACCAGAGAGAAAATTTTCCTTTTCATTTTCTCTACATTCAAACAGCCTGAGGCGGTGGTGGAGTAACGTAGAATCACATTGATGAGGTAGAATCACTACTGGAGAAACGTAGTATCTCATCCATCACGGGACTCTCTGCCTTCACATTGTGGGAATTTCCTACTTGCTAATTTTCCCTCATCCAAAAAGGCTAGTTGCTAATTTTGAAACCATGCCTGAATCGATTCAGTATTAGGTAATAGCTGTCAATTTCAATCATGTCATTATTCGTTAAACCATCATTTAAAATTACTTTTCAACTTTCCATACGAGGGGGATCATTTGGATGGTGTCCGATGACTAACCAAGAGGAGTTTCTATACATAAAGACACTGTTCAGGATGTTTGAGAATAGATGATGATATTTTTCTAAAACTGTTATTTGTGGGGCTATTACATTTGATCTTAACCTATCCTCGGTGATCTTAACCATTCCTCTGAACTGTGAAAATCCAACCGATAAGGTGTAGTGCACCTCAAGGTGATGAGCAAAGCATAGTTCAAAAACTGAGAACATGGCTCAAGGCGGAGTGCCACCAAGCAGAGTAACTTGTTTTTGCTGAAAGGTCATTTTGTATTAAAAGGAAAGAAAAGGCTAGGCAGGAATAGCCCCCATACAGAAGCAGAAAAATGAAAACCCAAAAAACTTAAAGAAAAGGAAAACACAGAGGAAACTTGGGAAGAAAATTAGTGGAGGAGACCCAGTGAATGAAGTGTGGGATGAGGAGGAAGAGCCTGGCTAGATGCTGATAGAGAGCCAACCATTCCTTTGAATCTGTCCCAGAAGATCATCTTTGCACTCACCAAAGAAGGCTTCTCGTTTCTGAACTTGGCTTCATTACGGAGGAACCAGGACACAGATATGGCATTCAACTCAGAGTGACTTACAGAGCCAAATACCACTAGTGAGTTTCCACCATGAATACGATGATCCTGAAATGTCCTAGTACTATTGAATTTCTACAATTCTAAAGAATGGGCTTTCGTCAAGTGCCAAAAGCGAAGGATAGAGATCAGCAAGTCCTATTGAATTTCAATGGATTCCTAAATATAGGCCTTTATCAAATACCAAAACTGAAGGATCTAGAAAAGCAATCTACGAAGGACTGTTAAAATTCTCTTTTTTTCATAGGAAATGTTTATCTGGCCTTCAATTTATTTAAAATCTTTTCATTAAAAACTCGAATGTCTACCATATGTCATTCCAGTCCTCATTATCTGGTCAAATACATCCATGGAAAATTGATTACAACAATCATTGACCCTCTGTAGGATATGAGCTGGGTTCTTGCTTGAGGAAAATGAATGTCTAGACAGTTTTAGGGGATGAGTAAGGGACCTTTGGGGTGCCTGAGATTTTTTCTCCGAAAGAAAACATCTTGAGGGTGCATTGCATTGCACTTCATAAAACAATGTCGGACCAAGTAACTTTGTGACGGTTTTCCTTTGCTGTGGGTTACACTCTCTCTAGTGAATGCCACTACCCCATGTTCGCCCTTGATCGGTAGATTTTGTGAACATTATATAGCGATTCAAGGTCAAACTGAATGATAAGTAGAGTGGCGAGAAGTGAAGGAAATGAAGTAAGGGGTGTAAGGTGCAAAGTATCAATGTATATGAAACCCTCACTTTTCTAGGACTTTTATTATCCGGGCAGTAGCTGGGAATTCTTTTCCCACCTCTAGTTTTCATTTTCCATTAGAGGAGAGATAATTTGAAAGTCATTTTTAGGAGTTTACATTTGCTTCTTTAATTTTAACAATTTTTTGGAAATAAAAGTCCTATAATTCATAAATATTCAATTACATGATAATCGCCCCCCGCCCCCGCCCCCCCTACATTTTGCATCCCTCAAATACATGTTGCATTGAGTGTATATAGAAAGGACCCCCCCCTCCCTCAATTACATGTTGCATTGAGTGTACAAAGAAACGAAATTGATACGTACGTTCCTCCTCAACTTTCAATTCGGATACCTCATTCAAGGTTTAGTGAGAGAAGCGGAAATCCCCTCATCTTTTACATCTATAGTTTAGTTAATTTCATTGGGTTTGCCTCACCATGGACATTACTCAATCAAAAGTAAGTAAATAATATAAAATCAACTCAATTAGGAGAAATTGTCCCCAATTGGAAGGAAAAATAGAAGATTCCAACACGATGGGAAATAACTCTTCTTATTATTATCAAATTGAAAGTGAGGAGTGATAGTATATACCAACAGAAAGTGGGAAAAGACTCCTCCTATTATTATTATTATTATTAAGCTGAAAGTGAGGAGTACATATAAGTTCCCCTTGCAAAAAGCAAACATTAAAGACTCAACCTCAGGGTTACACAACGTCATTTATTAAGCCGGCCCTTTCTGATATTGGTCAATCTGACAAGCAACTTATCAGATGGTGGCAACTTCTCCTTGATAAATGCAACATTGAGGAATCTGTCACCCCATGCATGGAGAGATGGAAATGTATTAGCATCCATTAGCTTGAATCCGCACACTTCCTCAAACACCGGCAACCAGTGAGGAATCCAACCCACCACCAAATCCAGAAATCCCACACTTTCTCCTCCAAAAAACGCCTTCCCTTTGAGCTCTTCCTCTAGTGTTTTCAATGCCTCTAGGAACTCTTCCACTGCCTTCTCTTGTTCTTTTCCTTCGGAATGAAAAACAGTTTGTATGCCAGCGGCACACTGCATCAAAACAAGCAGTAATTAACTTTCAATATGATTCTTAGTCATACGGATCTCCTTTCATTTACCAAAAAAAAATAAAAATCAAGGACTTTCTCATGCTCAGCCAATTGTGCAGGGCCGAGTAAGGACAAATATGACATGTGGGGCCCACTTGGAGTGGTAAAGGCATCTTCCATGAGAAGCCAACTTAGATGTCAGTTCTAATTAGGAGGTGGGTAGTGTGTGTGGTTTATATCAGTTATAATGGGTACATGGGTTTTGGCCGTCAATTGCAATTTTGACTTAGAGAGTTGTTACCAGCACACTGAATATTGTTCTCCACACACTGCATTTAAAATAAATAAAAAATAAAAAATTTCTGAACTACCCCTCTCCCTGATTCGTTCGGCCACACAGGACCAAACAAATAAAAAATGTTCGGCCCTGTGTGGCCGAACAAACTCGATTTATTCCACCCTGTGTCGCCGATCAAACTCGATTTGTTTCGTCCCGCAAGAATTAATGATCAAAATCACAAAACCACACTAAAAATGGTGAACTTGACGGTCCGGTATTTGATTAACCTTTGTACGAAAGAATGAGTGAGGGAGAGAGAGGAAGAGAGAGGAGGAAATGGGAAGAGGGATGAGGTTGCCGGAAAGGAGGAGATGGGGAAAGGGAAAAGGAGAGGGCGGGGAGATGGATTGGCATATGGCGGAGGTGGTGGGGTCAGCGGCTAGCATGGGAGAGAGATAGGGAGAGGAAGAGAGCGGGAGAGATAAGAGCAGGGAGCAAGGAGAGGGAGAGACAAGGGAGGAGAGGGAGAGGGGTAGTTTAGGAATTTTTAATTTTTAAATTTTTTTTTTTAAATACAGTGTATGGAGGGTATTTTATAGTGTGTAGGTAGCACCTCACTTTGAATTATAACTCAATGAACATTGTACATTCCCTCCCCACTTCTAATAATAACCCTCCACTTATATAACCACCCTTATTTCATGCAACCACTGAAACTACATTATACTTTTATATTTTCCTTTACCTCATCTTTTACCCAACTTATATGCATTTATGTTTATTCTCTTACTCCCTTTGCATTCTTTATTGCTCTTTTTCTGCTCTTGCTCTCAGATTCTTGAATCGGTTACTATTATCATGGTATTTTCATTTTTCTTTTCTTTCTAAAAACTTACTTTTGTGTATAATATGGATTTACATATAATATATTTTCTAACTTTCTAAAGTTAATTAGTCTTCAAAGGTATGGTTTTTTCTTTTGATCATTGATGAAGGGAGAAGGATTTTGTTTAATTCATATCTCTTTCAATTCCTAACCGATTTGCTGTGATTTGCTCTTTCTTCTCAAAATTGCTCATTTCCTAAATCAAAGTTAGGTGGAAAATTTAAATCTTTGCAATGAACATTAATTCATTCTTTTATATATATTTTTAATATATAAATCTTTAATTGTCAATGTATGGATATGCCCGTGCTAGTGTGCTAGTACTGTTTTATGTTTCAACTATAGTCAGATTGAAATAAAATGACTAGTTTTGGGGGTTTTTTTAAACCCTTTTCCTTAATGACATTTTTTTGTAACTTGGCAAAAAAGAAATGTAAGGACTAGTTTAGTTACCTTATCCTCTGCAAATTTAGCCCAAAATCGCGCCTTTGCTCTCTCAAGTGGTTCTTGCGGTAAGAGGGGATTTTCCTTCCATGTCTCATCGATGTATTCGAGAATGATGAGTGATTCTGCAATGGATTTTTCGCCGTGCAAAAGCACTGGAACTTTCTTATGAACAGGATTACACTTCAAAAGCAAGGGGCTCTTGTTTTTGAGATCTTCTTCTATGTATTCATACTTGATCCCCTTGTGCATGAGTGCCCACTCAACCCTGTAAGCGAAACCGCTTGCTAATGTACCCAACACTTTAACTTCTCCCATCTCTTAAACTGAAGAGGAACACAAGTTGATACCTTGTTCCTCTTCGCTATTTATAATAAGATTATAGATATTGAAGTTTAGAAGCCTCATTGTAAATGCTCTGATTTCTTGAGGAACAAGATGTGGACTTTATTACATAAATATGTAAATGCTGCAAGATGTGACCTTACTTCAGCATTTACGTATTGTTCTTATGTGTGACATCACTACATACGCAACGGCCTCTTTCTTTATCAAAGGAATGGTCCAAGGCGGCTGCCAGTCAACTAGGTTCTAGTTCGCTGACTGAATATACACATGACCTTCGAATTATGAATATTTTTTATCTTTTGAACAATTTGCAATTTGAGACAAAATTATATGAAAATTACTCTCAGAAGATGAGTAGTATAAATTCATTAATTAGCAAGGCCCATAACAGAAATCCAAGTTACTTGAAAGCAGCAAAACCCTTTTTAGTTATAAATAGTATTCATTCTTAGCAAGGGCGGACCCACGTTACCATGATCTAGGGCAGTCACCTCATTCTTAGCGGGGGCGGTCTCGCCCAACCCATCTCTCTCAATGCCCACCCCCATTACCCCAACATCATCATCATCATCATCATCATCATCATCAAATCTGTCCACAAAACCCACCAGAATCCCATTTCAAACCCTCTCACTCCTAGACCAGAATCCCCCCCTCCAATTAAATTCAAGGAGAAAATCCTTTGCCTTGAGATCATGGGTGCCGTGAGTGAGTGCAACATAGATTTATAATACTATGTAAACTTAAAGTGTTTATTTTATAAAAATTATTGTGAGTTTTGTTGTGTAGAAGCTCGGGATCATTTTAATTTTCTTATACTTTGATATATGGTCTGAAAAGATTCTCTTCGTTGATTGGGCTTGTGCAAACTACTATCGAATCTCGTTGCCCATTCCTGTTCATCCCACCCAAATGAAAATTCTGGATCCGCCACTAATTCTTAGTTCCACCATCAAAATTATCATCAGTAAAATACATCATTAAACTTAGAAAGGACAGTTATTAATCATAAATGGTTTTAATTTTAAATGTGAGCCCAATGATGAATTCATGACTGGATGCAGACCCATTTGTTTAACGAACTTGCTGAATTTTATACACCTAATCAAACAAATTGAAAAGCAACTCAAATGACCAAAACCCATCAAATTTTAGGATTAGATTAAGTACCAAATTACAGATTGAATACACATGGGGATTGGCCAAACTACCGAACTCGTCAACTGTGATCTCTCAACTAAAATAAGTGGGTTTCAGTCCCACTGTTTGAAAATGTAATTTATAAATCCATAGAAAAGATTTTATGATTTTTGAGCATTTCGTGTAGGAACTTAGAAAACCTTTTTCACCTATTTGAATATTCTAAGAGGTGTTTGGAAGTAATGAAAATGACAAGTAAAGAGCCTTCTCTAAGGTGGACAAATGAGGAGAAAATAGGGGTGTAGATCACCATCTGGAGAATGGCTTTTTTTTCATTTTTTTTTTATCTCTAATGTGTTTAAATTTGAATTAAGAATACTATGTACTGAAAGATCATTAATTGAATCCCAAATAAAAAAGCGACTCAATTGAACACCTACACTACTAGACTTTAGAATCAACTAAACTCTCGAATTACGAATTGCAAATGCAAATGGGAATTGCACAAACTATGACTATATGTGGTCTCAAGTTTGATATGTTGGGTTTCATCCCTTTCCTAAATATCTATTTTATAAATTCAAAGAAAATTACTTTACGTTTCATGTGGGAGAAAAGTGGAGAGGAGAATATAATTTTCATAGAGTGACCTCTTTTCTCCCATTTGAATCTTCTAAGAAGTGTTTGGGTATAGTGGGCGTGACACGCAGAAAATCATCTCCATGCGGAGAAATGAAATGAAAATTAGGGGTGAAAATCTCCTTTTGGTGCATGGCTACATTCTCTCTAGTAGTGTTTCTCCAATGTGTTTCAAATTTGAATGGAGCATACTATGTAGGAACAAACCATATTAAAACTTCTTTCTCCTTATAAGCTAAGTTGTTAAGGTGTTAAAACTTCTTTCTCCCTATAAGCTAAACTTCTTTCAATGAAGGGTGTTTTACCAACCTCCTTCAATGAGAAAGTCTTTCCTCTTAACATTTTTGCGAAAGTGAGTCAAGAGAATAATTACTTTTCACTTCATGTAGATCGAAACAAGAAAAATGTATTGCACCAAACAGAGAACTCTCCTCTTCATTTTCTCTACATCCAAACAGCCAAAGGCGGTGACGGAGTTCAAAGATCAAATCCATTGATGATGTAGAATCACTACTAAAGAAAAGTAGTATCTCATCCATCATAGGACTCTCTGCCTTCACATTGTGGGAATTTCCTACTTGCTAATTTTCCCTCATCCAAAAAGGCTAGTTGCTAATTTTGAAACCATGCCTGAATCCATTTAGTATTAGGTAATATTTATCCATTTCAAGCACGTCATTATTCATTAAACCATCATTTAAAATTAATTTTCAACTGTCCATATGAGGGGGATCATTTGGATGGTGACCGATGACTGACCAACAGAAGTTTCATCATTTAATATATACATAAAGACACTGTTCAGGATGTTTGAGAATAGATGATGATAGTATCCTAAAACTGTTATTTGTGGGGCTATTACATTTAATCTTAACCCATCCTTGGTGATCTTAACCTATCCTCTGGACTGTGAAAATCCAACCGATAAGGTGTAGTGCACCTCAAGGTGATGAGCAAGGCATAGTTCAAAAAACTGAGAACATGGCTCAAGGCGGAGTGCCACCAAGCAGAGTAACTTGGGGAGACCATTCAACTCAGAGTGACTTACCGAGCCAAATACCTCTGGTGAGTTTCCACCATGAATACGATGACCCTGGAATGTCCTAGTACTATTGAATTTCTACAATTGTGAAAAATGGGCTTTCGTCAGGTGCCAAAACCGAAGGATAGAGATTGGCAAGTCCTATTGAATTTCAACGGTTTCCTAAATATAGTCCTTTATCAAGTACCAAAACTGAAGGATCCAGATAAGCAATCTACGAAGGACAATCAAAATTCTCTATTTTTCCATAGGAAATGTTTATCCGACCTTCAATTTATTTAAAATCTTTTCATTAAAAACTCGAATGTCTACCATATATCATGCCAGTCCTCATTATCTGATCAAAGACATCCATGGAAAATTGATTACAACAATCATTGACCCTCTGTAGGATATGAGCTGGGTGCTTGCTTGGAGAGGAATTGAGGCAGGAAAGTGAAAGTCTAGACAGTTTTAGGAGATGAGAAAGGGACCTTTGGCGTGCCCGGGATTGAAAGAAAATATCTTGAGGGTGCATTGCATTGCACTGCATAAAACAATGTCGGACCAAATAACTTTGTGACGGTTTTCCTTGGCTGTGGGCTACACTCTCTCTAGTAAATGCCACTACCCCATGTACACCCTTGATCGGTAGATTTTGTGAACATTATATAGGGTTTCAAGGTCAAACTGAATGATAAGTAAAGTGGTGAGAAGTGAAGGATATGAAGTAAGGGGTGTAAGGTGCAAGGTATCAATGTATATGAAACCGTTACTTTTCTAGTATTTTTATTACTAGGGCAGTGGTGGGGAACTCATTTCCCACTTCCCCTTTTCATTGTCCATTGGAATTTTAGAAGTTTACATTTGCTTCTTTAATTTTAGAGGATTTTACGGGAAAAATCCTGAAATTTGGTCATTCCTCTCGAAGGGTCATCGAAGATTGTGCAGCACAAATTTGGTCTTTCCGCCATTTTTTTTTTACATTTTTTATACTTTTTTATAAGCGACGACAGTGTCGCCTAAAAAAATCTGGGCATCCCCTTTCACATATCGGGAAAAAGCTGCGAATACAAGTTTTCCGTAGTTCATATTGACAAAAAAGCTGCGAATATAAGTTTTCCGCCGTTCATATCGGTGGAAAAGCTTCAAATACAAGTTTCCCACCGTTTATATCGGTAGAAAAGCTATGAATACAACTTTTTCGGCGTTCATATTGGTGGAAAAGCTACAAATACTACAAGTTTTCCACTGTTTATAAGGGCGAAAAAGCTGCGAATACAAGTTTTTCCCTGTTCATAAGGGCGGAAAAGCTGCGTCCAAAACTGCAAATACAAATTTACTCCGTGGAGCAACCTTTCTCTCATTTTCTCGTGGTTGGCTTTAGGGCCTGAGGGTAAGCTCTACATGATAATGTATCAGTATAAGATTGTTATTGGAACTATTCTCCCATGTTATGTCTGCCATTTTTTTCTTTCCCTTCTCCTTCACATTTTAAGATAAATCTTGAGAATATGAAAAAAGAAAAAAACAAATAGTATGCCAGTCAGTAGTAATCTTTTTATAAAGCCCATGATACTGTTTTCCTAAGATGATTGGGAGAAAACGGAGTGGGGGAGATTGAGAAATAGGTGGGAGAAGAGGAAAAAATAAGAGGAAGAAGAGTGTTTCATAAAAACCGCGTAGAGCGACACTAGCGTTGCTCTTATTAGACACGAGCGTCGCTCCCCGTAGCATTAAAAAAAAAAAAAACCGGAAGAGGTCCCGATGGACCCCATTTGTGCTACGCAACATTCAGGAAACCTTCACGATAAATGGCCAAATTTCAAGACTTTTCCTGTAAAATCCTCTTAATTTTAACAATTTTTTTACAAATAAAAGTCCTACAATTCATAAATACTCAATTACATGAAACGAAAAAAAATCCCAAGTTACATGTTTCATCTTTTACATCTATAGTTTAAATAAAGGGATAATTAGCCAAAAGTCGAACAACAAGTTTTATAAGGCCTCCAATCCAACAACTTTTTTTCGAATGACTATAGTTCATACATCTAGTCATATTTTGGTGAAAGGTCTTTAGATACCCCCATAAGACATTTTCATGAATGATTTGCCCTTTCATCTGTTTAGGCAAGAAATCTCGAATTTTGAAATTTCAAATATTTATTCTGCCTCGTACACAGGGCAAGCTTCTCTCTCGTCCTCTATCGTCACGGAGAACCCCATTCGGTCTTCTTTTCTCTACTTCTCTTGGCAAGTTGTGGTACGCGACCAATGGGAAGATCGGTGAGATCTCAAGTGAACCACTGGTGCAGATCGAAGTGGGTGTTGCTTGGCAATCCCGGTGCAGAGGGCCATCGCAGAACAGAGATTGGTTCTCTGTTTGGTCAGATTGGAGAAGAACTCCAGAGGATAAAGCCCCAGTCCGGAACCTCCACTGTTTATCTGACGAGATCTGCAACACAAAAGTAGCCGTCTGCTTCGTCGCAGGCGAGGGTGGAATCGAAGAGTCCGGGATCTGGCTGATATTCCAGTTATCTGCAACGAGGCGAAACAGCTCTCTGTCGTCCTTCTTCTTCTTCTCCTGCCAGAGCAAATCCGGATCCCTGTGCCTGCAACAACTTTCGCCCGATCCTCTGTCACAATGGTGGCTGATCCAGAAAGAACCAGATGTTTTTTCTCTCTGCAAATGGATGCAGACAAATCTCTCCTCTTTGTGCAGCATCAGCACCTCCGTGGCCAAACAAGGGAGCTCCTTTCTTTATACAATTAGATCTGATCCGGCGTGGGCCCACCTTCAATCGGATCGTCTCCCTTGATTATTAACAACATCCGTGGCCCACTTGAGATCTGCAATCCGATCTCCTTTTACGTCTGGCCCATCAAGAATCAAACCCTCTGTCATCTTCGGATCCAATTTCTGCAGCATGCAGACCCTTTTCTTCTTCCATCGACTGCAAGTGAACGTGCAGATTGACTCCCATATGCAACTCCGGTTTTCAATGGACCACACAGAGTAGCCTTCCGGGAGCATTTTTCTTTCTCTGTTTGTTCTTCAATGTTCTCTCTCTCTTTTCTCTTTTCTCTCTCCTTCTTAGTTCGGGTAATGGAGGCTATGGGTTTGAGGATTGGGTAGGAATGGGTGAAAGGTGAAAGGTGAAAGGGCTTGCGTCAGCTAGTCATTTTTTTGTCAAAATTTATCACAGTTCTTTTTTAAAATCTATTTGAGATTTTGTTAAATTTATCTGAGTTTTTGATAAATATACTGAGTTTTTAAAAAATTTATTTGAGTTTTTAACAAATCTATCTTACTTTTTGGCAACTTTATTTGAATTTTTAGCAAATATGTATGAGTTTCTAACAAATTTGTCACCATTTTAAAAAATTTAGCTGAGTTTTTGAATAAATCTTTCAATGTTTTTAGCAGATTTACCAGAGTTTTTTTTTTTTTAAATCTATTTGAGTTTTTGAAAAATTTATTTGAGTTTTTTAAAAATTGATCTGAGTTTTTGAAAAATCTATCCGAGTTTTTGGCAAATCTATCTGAGTTTTTGTCAAATCTATTTGCGTTTTTAAAATCTGCACCAGCTGATGTCAGCAATACAGTCAATTTTTTGTCAAATTTATTAGGGTTTTTTTTTTAAATCTATTTGAGTTGTGATAAATTTAACTAAGTTTCTGGAAAGTTTATTTAAGTTTTTGACAAATCTATCTTAGTTTTTGGAAAACTTATCTAAGCTTTTGACAAATATATTTGAGTTTATGACAAATTTGTCTCTATTTTGAAAATTTTAACTGAGTTTCTAAACAAATCTTTCTGTATTTTTGGTCAATTTATCTGAGTTTTTGGAAAATCCATCTGAGTGTTTTGGAAAATTTATTTGCATTTTTTGAAATCTATTTGTGTCTTTGAATTTATTTGTGTCTTTTGAAATTTATTTACGTTTTTTTAAATAAATGTAACTGAGTTTTTGCAAAAATACTTGAGTTTTTGGTAAATTTTTCTGAAATTTAGAAAATTGGTTTATCTTAGTTTTGGCATATGTATTTGCGTTTTCTGAAATTTATTTATGTTTTTAGAAATTTATTTGTGTCTTTTGAAATTTATTTACATTTTTTGAAATTTATTTGAATCTTTTGAAAATTATTTGTGTCGTTTTAAATTTATATGCTTTCTTTTGAAATTTATTTGCATTTTTTTTTAAATTAATTTGTATTTTGTAAAATTTATTGAAAATCTCATTAATCGAATTTTCATTGATAGTGGCTAATTAAATGATAGTTGACCATTATTAATGGCACATCCCACTAATCATGGGATATGATTTATCTTAAAAAATATATGAACTTTTAAAAAATAGTAACTTCGACATTTTAGGTGTTTAAATTTGGAAAAAGGACATGCTACACTGTGGAAAAAGATTGTGGATATAAGACTAGAAAGTGAAATGTTCATAGAGCTATCATTGAATGACCCTTAAATAAATTCATTAGGTGGGCCTCACCACCGACATTACTCAATCAAAAGTAAGTAACTAATATAAAATAAGCTCAATTAGGAGAAATTATCCCCAGATGGAAATAAAAATAGAACTTTCCAACACAAAGTGGGAAAAGACTCTTCTTATTATTATCAAACTGAAAAAGAGGAGAAATAGTACATTCCAACATAAAGTCGGAAATGACTCCTCATTATTAAACTGAAAGTGAGGAGTACAAACAAGGTTCCCTGCAAAAAGCAAACTCTGGACTCGACCTCAAACTAAGGGGATTTTAACATATTTGCTCACCTTAAATTTTGTTTTTTCAAATTTTATGACCCAAAATTTAAAAAACATCACCAGAGTCGTCTAAATCTTATCAACATTATTTTTTAATTTTTTTACACTATATCCCATGAATTTTTCGATTTTGTGAAAAGTAAAAAAGACATCTTATCATCATTTCTCAAATTTTATCATTTGAAAAAAAAAATCTCTTTAAGATGCTACATAAAAGTCATGACATCATAGGAGCTAGAGTGAAAAAGTTTGAAAAAAGATTGTGACAAGAGTCAAACGTCTCCGGTGACATTATCTGAATTTTGGTCGTGAAATTGAAAAATCTAAATATAAGAGTGACTAATATATCAAAACCCCTTTATTAAGTGAGCTCTTTCTGAGATTGGTCAAGATGACAAGCAACTTATCAAATGGTGGCAACTTCTCCTTGATGAATGGAACACTGAGGAATCTGTCACCCCATGCATGGAGAGATGGAAATGTATTAGCATCCAGTAGCTTGAATCCACACACTTCCTCGAACACTGGCAACCAGTGAGGAATACAACCCGCCACCAAATCGAGAAAGCCCACACTTTCTCCTCCGAAAAACTCCTTCCCTTTGAGCTGTTCCTCTAGTGTTTTCAATGCCTCTAGGAGCTCTTCCACTGCCTTCTCTTGTTCTTTTCCTTCAGAAAGAAAAACAAGCCGCATGCTAACAACACACTGCATCAAAACAAGCAGTAACTTTCAATATAAATTGTTAGATTTTAGGTTGGCTAATTCATTAGGTTATGGACAAAATCGGATTTCTTTTCAATATATTTTGTGATTAGAAAATGACTGCTCAAACCGTGTGTTTAGAAGTCTATCTCTTTCAGGACTGTCAATGGTCACTCGAGCGATCATATATTAGCTCGAGCGAACCCATACAAAACATCATTCGCTCAAGCCTTCCAAGCAATTCGCTCGACCCAACGCCCAGCGTCGAAGACAAAATACAGTTCGCTCGAGCGAACACTCTGGTCGCTCGAGCAAACAGCTCACAAAATGTTGGTCGCTCAAGCCACAACTATTCTTCGCTCGAGCCAATTATTTTCCTGAAGACAGTAAGCAGTTCGCTTGAGCAAACACGAGACAGAACTATCATCGCTCGACCCAAGTGCTTTGCTCGCTCGAGCCAACATCTAAAGCTTCAAATTTCCAAAGTCAAAAGCAAGGTCGCTCGAGCGAACATTTGCGCAAATTTAGTAACTTGCCCATATTTTCTCTCCTTTTTTATTTCAAAGTGCCAAACTGTTTCCTATTGAGATTACTACCCTAAGGCACGAACCTATGCCTATTTAAAGGCTTTATCTCTCTATTCTTCCTCACCTCTCTATCAAGATAATATCCTAGAGAGAACTTGAGAGATCCATCTTCCCCCAAGGCTGTCTTTCTGAAGAGCTGAAAATTTGAAGCTTTGGTTATGCTCCATTCTACTCCTTTGAAGTAGAGACTACTTGAAGACGGCTTCGAGGCATTTAGTTCAAGTACGGTGAAGGTGCACGGCAAGTAGTCGGCAAGATCACGCAGTCCCTAGGTTGAGTTTTCAATTGGGAAGGATTGTGAGTTTTCTTGTAACTTTCTTTTCATAAGTGCTTGGTTGTCTGTTGGCCTAGACGATAAGGCCCGTGGTTTTTTCCTGAGTAGGGTTTTCCACGTAAAAATCTTGTGTCCTTCTTTTTTGTGGATTGCTTGCTTTTAATTGGATCTAGATTTAATTACTAGTTTAATCACAATTGTTGAAATCTAGTAGAGATCGGTTGGTTGTGATCTGAGCATGTGTTAAGACCAAATTTTCATAATTCCTAGTTACAAGGAACTCCTTTCATTTACCAAAAACTAAATAAAAAAGGCAGTAACTTTCAATATAATTCTTAGTTACAAGGAACTCCTTTCATTTACCAAAAAATGAATAAAAAAGGCCACTTTCTCACGCTCTTCCAATTGTGCAGGCAAAGTGAGGACAAATATGACATGTGGGGCCCACTTGAAGTGCTAGAGGCATCTTTCAAGAGCAGCCAATTTAGATGAGAAGGAGGGTAGTGTGTGAGTGATTTAGATCACTTATAATGGGTCCCACATGTACTCACTCTAGCCATACTTTCATACAATAGGAATTCAGTGTGAGGAGCCTCAGAGGCACGGCCCAAGTGTTCTCAGTGCATCTTTTAGAGCAGGGGATGGAAAAGCCTTGGATTTGTTATTTGGTTTAACAGTTCTTGGATTCACGCAGGATCAATCAATAGATCCAAGATTTCCTCTTCAAAAGAAGCTGAGGCAAGAGTTGTCTTTTTCACAATGAAGGAGGCAAGGTCACGGGGATTTTGCAAGATCCATCTTTAGCCAGACTCCCTCCTAGTGATTAGAGCCATCAATGGTTTTTTAAATTGGGCCATCTAACCTATTTTATAGGACATCAATGAGCTGAGGTAAACTTGCCAACAAGTCATATAGTCGAGGGGTTTATGTGGGACTAACAAGGGATTGATCTCCTGTGTAGTTTGGAAAGCTCTTCTTGGTTTTATTTTCTTTTCTTTCCTCTCTAATGAAATTTCTTTTTACCAAAAAAAAAAAAAAAAAAAAAAAAAAAACTATAGTCAAATTGAAAAATAAATAAACTATAGTCAAATTGAAATAAAAGGACTAGTTTAGTTACCTTATCCTCTGCAAATTTAGCCCAAAATCGTGCCTTTGCTCTCTCAAATGGATCTTGAGGTAAGAGTGGATTTTCCCTCCATGTCTCGTCGATGTATTCGAGAATGATGAGCGATTCTACAACGGGTTTTTCGCCGTGCAAAAGCACTGGAACTTTCTTATGAACAGGATTACACTTCAAAAGCAAGGGGCTCTTGTTTTTGAGATCTTCTTCTATGTATTCATACTTGATCCCCTTCCGCAGGAGTGCCCATTCAACCCTGTAAGCAAAAGGGCTTAGGAATGCTCCCAACACTTTAACTTCCCCCATCTCTTAAACAGAAGAACACAAGTAGATACCTTGTTCCTCTTCGCTATTTATATCAAGATTACAGATATTGAAGTTTAGAGCTCTGATTTCTTGAGGAACAAGATGTGCACTTTATTACACATACTTTTGATTAATTGATAGTCAAGCTCAGTACAGAGAATAGATAAGCTAAATCTATGAACTGGGTGTGGTAGCATTGCATTAATAATAGTGACCCTACCGACACGGCTTCTTTATGTGAAGAGTATTTAATGCTGCAAGATGTGACCTTACTTCAGCATTTACGCATTTTTCTTATGTGCGACGTCACTGCATACGCAACGGCCTCTTTCTTTATCCAAGGCTGCTGCCAGTCGACCAGGTTAGTTAGTTCGCTGATATACATGGCCCTCTAATTATTAATTTTTTTATATTGTTCGAACTATTTGCAATCTGAGATCACAAAAATTACAAGAAAATTGTTCTCATAAGATGAGCAGTATAAATTCATGAATTAGCGAGGCCCATAACAGAAATCCAAGTTACTTGAAAGTAGCAAAACCCTCTTATTTATAAATAGTATTCAGTCTTAGTTCCACTATCAAATTGATCATATATAAAATATATGATTAAACTTAGAAAGAACAGTTATTAATCATAAATGATTTTAATTTTAAATGTGAGTCCAATGATGAATTCATGAGTGGATGCAGACCCATTTGTTTATTGAACTCGTTGAATTTTAAACTCCGAATCAAACAAATTGAGAAGCAACTCAAATGACCAACACCCATCAAATTTTAGGATTAGATTGAGTATCAAATTGCAGATTGCATACACATGGGAATTGGCCAAACTACCAAACTCATCAACAGTGATCTCTCAACTAAAATAAGTCGGTTTCAGTCCCTTTGTTTGAAAATGTAATTTATAAATCCATAGAAAAGATTTTATGATTTTTGAGCATTTCATGTAGGAACATAAAATAAAATATAAAAAAAAAACCCTTTTTCGCCTATTTGAATATTGTAAGAGGTGTTTGGATGTAATGAAAATGACAAGTAAAGAGCCTTCTCTAAGGTCTAGGGGTGTAGGTCTCCATTTGGAGAATGGTTTTTTTTCTCCAATGTATTTAAGTTTGAATTGAGAATACTATGTAGTGAAAGACCATTTGAATCCCAAATCAAATAAATCAAAAAGCGACTCAATGGAACCTACACTACTAGATTTTAGGATCAACTAAACTCTCGTATTACGAATTGCGAATGCAAATGGGAATTGTACAAACTATGACTATGGTCTCAAGTATGATATGTGGGGTTTCGTCCCTTTCCTAAATATCTATTTTTTAAATTCAAAGAAAAACTTTACATTTTATGTGGGAGAAAAGTGGAGAGGAGAATATAATTTTCATACAGGAACCTCTTTTCTCCCATTTGAAACTTCTAAGTGCTTGGGTATAGTGGGCATGACAAGTAGAAAATTATCTCTAGGTGGAAAAATGAAATGAAAATTAGGGGTGAAGATCTCCTTTTGGTGCATGGCTACATTCTCTCTAGTAGTGCTTCTCCAATGTGTTTCAAATGTGAATGGAGCATATTATGTAGGAACAAACCATGTTAAAACTTCTTTCTCCCTATAATCTAAACTTTTTTCACTGAAGGGTATTTTTTTATCTACCTCGTTCAATGAGAAATTATTTCCTCTTTTACATTTTGCAAAAGTGAGTTAAGAGAAGAATTACTTTTCACTTTATATAGATTGAAACAAGAAAAATGTATTGCACCAGAAAGAAATTCTCCTCTTCATTTTCTCTACATCCAAACAGCCTGAGGCTATGGAGTTCAAAATTCAAATCCATTTACAATGTAGAATAACTAGTAGAGAAAAGTAGTATCTCATCCATCATGGGACTATCTGCCTTCACATAGTGCGAATTTCCTACTTGCTAATTTTTCCTCATCCGAACAGGCTAGCTGCTAATTTTAAATCATGCCTCGATCCATCTAGCATTTAGTAATATTTGTCCATTTTAAGCCCGTCATTATTCATTAAACCATCATTTAACATTACTTTTCAACTGTCCATACGAGGGGGGTCATTTGGATGGTGTCCAATGAGTGACCGTCATGCCTCGAGCCCGAGACTGCACTCATTTCGAGGTGTGATGTACGCCTGCATGGGGATTCAAGTCAAACTCGTTGACCTTTCGTCCCCACAAACAAGATTCACCCACAAGATATCACGTGTGTGGTTACAATTCCCCGAAAATCTGTATTTTCACCTGTTCAATCTTGTCAAATAGATATCCGTTTATAATGCAACACTATCATGTCCATCAAGATGTAGATCATATATATAAAAGCTCCTGAATATAGATTAACTGTTCAAGTTTAAGGTGAAGAAATAGATAGAATGAAAAAAGTGAGTTAAGTTGAGGTTTACAAGCCATAATCTAAATAAGTCTATAAATTATAACAAAAGATGTGACAATCCAAGCCACGGTCTATAGGTCATTTGACGTTCAAGCTCAACAGGTAGATGTCTAAAAAACATCATATGGAGTCCATTCAGCTACGCGTTGATGGAATTCCTCCTCCTCATTGATCTCCGGAGCAGTAGCGTTGAAGTACTCACCTATAACGCTAAGTGTAGCACCATTAGACTAAGCTAAGCAAGATACATAGAATATATAATGTAACATGTGGCAAATGAGTAGCTAGACAGATATAGATCATAAGAGGTCAAAGTTTGTACACTAGGCAAGTCTGTGTATGAATAAGCATAAGACATACGAATCATAAATGACAAACTCAGATAAATAACAAAAGTAGATGGCACATCCACATTAGTTACATTCTCACAAATTAACCATGTAAACATAAATATAAGTGAGAGTAGAAATAGAATAGAACAGCTAGAGTAGTGTCGCTAAGAGATAGAGGGCCCAAAACTCTCCATTGCGGACTTAGGTAGCCGGTCAACCCTAAGAACATAATCCCATATGCAGAGGGCCAAAAATATAACTAAACCCATACTAAGTCGGGTCCGACTTTGATAGGATTGAAGCCAAGTCGTGCCGACTCGTGGAATGAAGTATACTAAATAATAGACATAGTACAGAAACAAATCATATCATGTAGTATATAATCAGAACTTATCATAAACATAACCGAGCAGAAACGGAAGCGGATTTAAACATAAACAAGTTCATAAACAAGATATGCATGAACTAAACAGCTGTATGATCAAGTCATACGAGAATACTATAAACATAATGCGAATGCATGAATATAAATCATATAGGGAATCGAAGATATGAATCAAGCTCTATGGTCTTTGAACACTCGTGGTCTTCACCGTTCAACTCGGTGTAGTACTAATGATTCCGGCGTTATTGGACTACAAAGGAACCTTGGTGTTACTTAATTTGGATGTCGAATCTCTTAGTATAACACATTTGGTTCGGGTTACAAATACGAATATTCACAATGTTCCTTGTGGGTGTACAATAGCTAATACCTCACCCACATGAATTACAATTCCATTAGGCATGATTTAGGGTTCAAGGGATCCATCCTTAAGATTCACCTATGAGGCCAAAACCGTCTAAGCATCTTATAGTTCTTCACTTGGCTTACAGTACATTCCGGTTGCCAAGATTTTTAAATCCAACTATCCCATTTCTCTTCTAACCTCTGATCAATAAGTTGTATGGACCATTGAATTCTACACTTCAAGAGCTTTTTCAACGGTATATAGAACTCCAAAATCGAATATACGGATCAAAAGTTATGGTCATTCGAAAATCTGCCAAAATCTGTGAAAATCGATCCAAATTCGGCTAGCCGGACTGGTGGCCGAAAGTAGCCGAACAAGTGGCCGAATACCTGTGAAAACATGGCCGACAAAACAGGTGGCTGAATGGCCTTCAGTTGACCGAATTTTGTACAAAACCACGAGTTTTAAGCCTAAAAACCCAATCTTTTGATTGGGCTCCTTTCCTAACCTCTAGCAATTTTTCAAACTCAACACATATGCACCAAAAGGAATCTCTAATACATTCCATTCCATTAAGTCCCACCAATTAAAACACATTACCAACCTTATACAAGAACCCACTTACTAATACGTGAGTTGGAATTGGGTTCTAAAACATAAATTATAGCAAGAATCATAGAAATGAAAGTGCATGCACAAAATATAAATTGTTTTACTTTCCTTAAGGTGCTTGAAGCTAATGATAACAAATTGGAGCTAAAATCAAGCTCTATTGCCCGAACAAGTTCTCCAAAAGAAAAACCCCCAAATGTAATGGAGAAGATGAAGTCCTACAATGGTGAATGAAAAGAATGGATTTGAAATCTACATGCAACACCAACATAACCTTTCAAATTCGGATTTGAACAATGAGACATGAATTCTGAATCTAAAAGCTTACCCAAAGTGTTGAGAAATGAAAAATAAGTTGTTCTTGACTTGAGAGTTGAACCACTTGTTGTAAGGAAGAAACAAGATGCAATGGGGATGGATTTCTTCACATGCAAATGATCTTTTGGCTGGTTTGCTTGAATTGAGGATGGAGATGAAGTCTTCTAAAAATCAAAGTCCATTAAATGGGTGTAGGAAAACTAGGAAATGGGAATGGAGGCACCCTTTCACACATGTAAGCTCTTGGCTCTTTTGGATTCTTGAAATGGTGAGAAGAAGAAAAGCTGTAGAGAAGAAGGGAAGGTGTAGTGTAAGGTCCCCAACCTTAATAGGGTGTTTAATTTCTTAATATCGGCAATTAGCCTAATTAATTGTGATTTTAGCTATTTAGGCGGGTTTAGTGGCTAAGCGAGTTTCTTTTATCATTAGAAAGATGTTCCCGAAGTTTCATTCGATTCCGAGTGCGATTAGTCTTAATAGGGGGTTAGGTTGTGATTAATAGGAAAATTTGGTATTTTTTCAAAAAAGTTCTGTTTTCGCCGAATTTGGGTTCGTTGGAAAGATCTCATTGCGCTCGTCATCTTTCGTTCTTGGCTCGTCATGATTTGACCCCTCGAAGTCCCTCAAATAATTGATTTTCTCTCATTTCACTCAAAGGGGCATTTTGGACTTTCCCCTCCAACCCTCATTTTAAACCCTAAACCCAGCCCTACCATTCGTCCCTTTCTTCATTACAACTGCTGGAGCTTCTTCTTCTTCCTCCTTCTTCATTTCTCTCCTTGCAAGTGTGGATTGAAAGCATCCCAAGAAAAACCAAGCACATCATCTTCTTCCTCTTTTCTTCCTCTACCTCTTGATCTAAATTTGGTGAGTTTTCCCCTTCTCCTTCCCTCCCCATTTCGTTTTAATGGCTGTAAATGGGTAGCATGTTCATGGCTTCCCTCTTTTCTTCTTCCTTGGTATTCATTGGGTGTAGGAGAAGAGTTTTGGAAGGTGGGTTTGGCTAGAGTGTGTAGGGAGCTCTCCACCTCAAGTTTCTCTCTCTAATCTCCATCTCTTCCATCCCCTTTGGTGAAGGCAAGTTGATTAGCTCTATGTATTGTTCATGCATGTATGTTTACTTCATTATTGGCAATGCAATTGATAGAAGTCTCCAAATTCCAAGCTTGTTCTATGTTCATTGGATTTCACATGTTAATTAAGTAAATAATGTAATGGACTCAAATGGAATGGGTGGGTGTTTTGTTAAATGATATGGATGGTTTACAGGTATGGATCGTGAGGTCTCTGAAGCTCAGTAGGTATATATTGGAATCTGACTGAGAACAGCTTCAGAAACTCCATGTTTTGCACGGGCGGTCACCACGCGGTCAGCCAGCGGCTGACCGCCTACACAGAAACTAAAGGCAGTTGTTCACGCGGCTACACCCGTGGTCAGCTCTCGGCTGACCGCCTAATCAGAATAGAACCCCTCCAGGTTCTGTCTTGCCCGCGGTGACCCAGCGGTCCTCGCGTGGCTGGCCGATCTGACGAAATCCCAACCGAGTAGTGTCTGCACTACACGCGGTGACCCGTCGGTCACCACTCGGCGACCTAGCGGTCAGCCGACCACCCCCAGGCGGCTAGCTGCCTGCTCAGAAAACTGTCCTTGAAATTTGGACTTCTGCCCTAGGTCTTAACTTTATATGTGGGACCCCTTGACCCTACCCTTACATGACTAATTGGAAAATATGGAAACGGGGCACGATTGGCTTGGTGTGCTTCGTTGGTTGTCCAAGATTCCGTATATTGACGTTACTTGGCCGAATGCGTGTGGTATTGAGTTCATTGGTGCCCAATAACTTCCGTACACCATGGGCCCGCCAAATTAGGACACCAATGACTCATTCTCCATACGTCCTCCGTTGGGGATACGTTTAGTACACGGTTGACAGCCCTTGACCTAGGTTTGGCTTGTCCTTCATTCTTGACTCTTGAATCTCGTATCCGTAGCACGTCGTACCTTGTACACTCTATCTTGAATACTTGTATAATTGCAATTTAACTTGTAGAATTAGGGTTGGACCGGACTTAGAGTGTATCCGTAGGTACCTTGCCTTGTATTGACGGACACGTGTGAATAGACTTGAAACAGGACTACTCATGGAACTTGGACTCGACTTGTATCTTGGCTTGACTTGGAGTAGCCCTCGGCTTATTATCTTGTACTTGGAAACCTATCCACGTGTACTTGTCTTGGAACTTGTGTCGTATACAAACCATCACCATCATCTTGCATTCATACCAGCTGTAGTCTGATGATTCTTGAGTGGGCCGGATACCGGACACTAGGGTGGGCAGTCGGCTTTGGACTGCGTCCATGGCGTGAATAGCTGGGAGCGGGCTAGGACCGTGCTGCTATTCCTAGGACCGGGAGCTAGGATCCCCCTAGAGCTGGACTTTGGGTATTTGTAGTCGGCTCGAACGTCACTTATACCCCCGGGAGATGGCATTGGACATCCTCGGAGTCTCCTCTTGCTTGCATTGCATTTCATGGATGGTTATTCTTATTTATCTTGCTAGGACTTATCTTATTACTTGATTCTTGTATTATTCATGCTTATTGCCTAGCTTGTACCTTGTTATCTTATGATCATGTATTTGTCTTTACTCTCCTTTGAAGCATGTTATGAATAATGTATATTGCTTATCTTCTTGCCAACATGTTGTTAACCTTTATTCCATGGTGTGCAGAGGACACCTATTACTACCCTCACGCCGACCCGGATGTCGAGGCAATCCCAGAGGATCCTCAACCAGGGGAGGAGGACGAGGTACAAGAGTGGGGTGCCGATGACGTAGCTTAGCGTCATCACTTCCAGCACTAGCGCGTGTAACACGGGGATATTTCTCATCGTACCACTTCGTTTCATCTTTTGGTCTAGATATTTTGTAACTACCATACTTTTGTATATCTTTTGTACCAGAGCCTAAGTTTTTTGGATGGTCCTAATGTTTATAAACTTTATATGCTTTTATTTTGAAACTTTAAAATATAATGGAATGAAATCCATACTTGCTTCGATATCTTTACAAGTTTGATGAATGCATTTACTGGACAAGCCCTGTTGACTAAACTGATAATGAGGCAACTATACAATCCTCACAGCGGACTTCGATCCTTGGGCATTAAGGGCAAAAATTTTAATTAGCCCTAAATTTCACCCCCCGGATCTGGTTTAATTACTAATCCGGTTCGGGGGCGTGACATGTAGAGGAAGAGTTTTCTGCTGGAACATGTAAGAGAAGGGAGATAATTGATTGGTGGAGCTGAGATTTGATTTGAAATGTTTTCCTGCAGTTGCATGCAAAATCCAATTAGAGTCCGGAATTCTCAAAAAGAGGCTTGGGCTGGAAAATGGGTCAAGACAGATCCGAATCAATTTGGTCAAAATACAAGAATTAAAGCCCATGATAAGCACTATGCAATGTAGCCAAAACTCCCAAAAATCTGAAACACACATAAAATCCAAAACACTCCAAAAAGTCATAATCTACTTAGTCAATGGTCAAACCCAACTAATTCTACCTAATCGTGTCCAAAATACATTCAAAATATCTATTAAACAACTAATCTCAATTAATTAACTATTAATCCATACTAAGGTGGGTCAGGGTGTCACACTGACCAAGAAGAGTTTCATCATTTAATTTATCCATAAAGACATTGTTCAGGATGCTTGAGAATAGGTGATGATTGTATCCTAAAACTATTATTTGTGGGGCTATTACATTTTAAATTATCTTATCCTTGGTGATCTTAACATATCCTGTAAACTGTGAAAATCCAACCGATTAGGTGTAGTGCACTTCAAGGTGATGAGCAAAGCATAGTTAAAAAACTGGGATCATGGCTCAAGGCAGAGTGCCACCAAGCGGAGTAACTTGGGGAGATCATTCAACTCAGAGTGACTTACCGAGCCATATACCTACGGTGAGTTTCCACCATGAATACAATGATCCTGAAATGGCCTAATACTATTGGATTTCTACAATTCTAAAGAATGGGCTTTTGTCAAGTGCCAAAAGCGAAGGATTGAGATCGGCAAGTCCTATTGAATTTCAAGGGATTCCTAAATATGGGTCTTTATCAAGTACCAAAACTGAAGGATCGAGATAAGCAATTTACAAAGGACAAACAAAAATTCTCTTTTTCAATATAGTCTCCACTGATAAGGTCCTCTTTTAGTCAATTCCATTGTTAGCTTAGTGGGGAGGCAACCCCTCTCCACAAAAAAACTAGGTCGATCGCACATTGTAGAACTGATGGTTAAGGACTTGAGTATCATACATACGTGTGTAAGCAGCTAGAGTAAGAAAAATAAAAGAAAAATAACAATGAAAGGCAAAAAAAAAAAAAAAAAAAAACCTCTTCTAGAAGACCTGACATGTGGGGTCTCTTGGATCCAACAAAATTATCTGGCTTTCTATGCAAATAGAAAACGGGAAACCACCTGCCCTTAGAGCCTAGAATTTGGACATCTTTTATTACTCCATGCATGTGCGCTAGAAATCCACGGTGGATACTTTTGATTCGCCGCCCCTCAACTTTCTACTCAGGTACTTTTGATTGTATCATTCTTGCTTTGTGAGAAACGTAGAGATCTACAGTGGAGCCAACCTGCTAAAAGTCCGAGCCACACAAAATAAGCACTATCCCATTTTGTGGGCCTTCACCAAATCTTAATTCAGTAAAAAGTTTTTTTAGCACATCAAAATTCCAATAGATAAGCCCCATTATGGAGTTTCATTCCTCTAACTAATGAGAAGAGTGTCTAAGAGGATCAGACTCCTCAACTTTGCACAATCATATCATTATTTCTTTTGTCTTGTTTTTTACTTTATTATTATTTTTTTCTTTTTCTTTTTTGTTTGCACTGATATGTCATTTAAACCTTCATAGTTCACCTGGTTATGCTTGGTTAATAGCTTTGAATATTGCCCTCTGACCATCAATGCCACATAGCCCTCTGACCATCCATGCCATAGTAGGCATCATGGCAATGAAATAATTAACTAACCAACTAACCGAATTTCATTAATTAATTGTGGGTGGATTGGTTTATAAAGCATTCATATGAGCTCGAATCCTACTTTGATTGGAGTGAAATACAACCCTAAGTGCTAAATCAAGGAGAACAGAATTATTCAGTGAATTGGATACATTATGGTGAACCCTACTATTTCCATATTCTATCTGCTTTCACAATGTTTTGGGTAATTATGTTACTAAAAACTGTGGGATATTGTAACGGTAACGTGTCTATACAAATATTAGTAAAAAGTCTATGAAATATATTAGTATTCAAATGATTAGTGATAAATCAACATTTAGGGTATTTTTGTCTTTATAGTTCTATACTTCTATCAATTTCATCGGGTGGCCCTCACCATAGACATAACTCTATAAAAAAATAAATGAATAAGTAAAATAAAGTCAACACAATAAGGAGAAACTGTCCCCAATTGCAAGGAAATATAGAACATTCAAACACAAAGTGGGTATCATTAAAAAGAAGAAAAAAAAAAACCACAAAGTGGGAAAAGACTTATTATTATTATCAAACTGAAAGTGAGGAGTAATAGCACATTCCAACAGAAAGTGGGAAAATACTCCATCTTATTATTAAACTGAAAGTGAGTAGTACATATAAGTTTCCCTTGCAAAAGAGCACACTAAAGACTCTACCTCAAGCTTACATAAAATTATTTATTAAGCCAGCCCTTTCTCATATTGGTCAAGATGACAAGCAACTTATCAGATGGTGGCAGCTTCTCCTTGATGAATGGAACATTGAGGAATCTGTCACACCATGCACGGAGACATGGAAATGTATTGGCATCCAGTAGCTTGAATCCACACACTTCCTCAAACACTGGCAACCAGTGAGGAATCCAACCCACCACCAAATCCACAAAGCCCACGCTTTCTCCTCCAAAGAATTTCTTCCCTTTGAGCTCTTCCTCTAGAATTTTCAATGCCTCGAGGGACTCTTCCACTGCCTTCTCATGTTCTTTTCCTTCTGAACGAAAAGCAGTTCGTATGCCAGAGAAACACTGCGGCAAAACAAACAGTGACTTTAAATATAATTTTCTGTTACAAGGGCCCCTTTCATTTACCCCCCCAAAAAAAAGGGCCACCTTTCGGGATCACCAATTGAATTGAGATCATTTGATGATTTTTCCGCGGTAACTTTAATTAAATCAATCACGGTCTACTACATCATGACAAGCTGCTGTGGTGACGTGACCAATAATGATTCTTACGGTCACAAAACACCATGCGAAAATCCTCACAGGATATGACTCCAGCTATTGCATGACAAGACATGTGGGGCCCACTTAGAGTGGTAAAGGCATCTTTCATGAGCAGCCAATTTAGATGTCAGCTCTAAGTAGGAGTGGGAGGGTGTTGTGTGAGTGATTTAGATCCCTTATAGTGGGTCCATATGTACTCACTCTACTTTGTTATGTTTCAACTATAGTCTAATTGCATAAAAAGGACTAGTTCAGTTACCTTCTCATCTGCAAATCTAGCCCAAAATCGCGCCTTCGCTCTCTCAAGTGGGTCTTGAGGCAGGAGGGGATTTTCCTTCCATGTCTCATCGATGTATTCGAGAATGATGTGCGATTCTGCAATGGGTTTTTCGCCGAGCAAAAGCACCGGAACTTTCTTATGAACAGGATTACACTTCAAAAGCAAGGGGCTCTTATTTTTTAGATCTTCATCTATGTATTCGTACTTGACCCCCTTGTGGAGGAGTGCCCATTCAACTCTGCAAGCATACAAGCTTGCGAATGAACCCAACACCTTAATTTCTCCCATCTCTTAAACTGAAGAACACAAGTAGATATACCTTGTTCCTCTTCGCTATTTATAATAAGACTATAGATATTGAAGTTTAGAAGCTTCATTGTAAATGCTCTGATTTCTTGAGGAACAGGATGTAGACTGTATTACACATGCTTTGATTAATTGATGGTCAAGCTCTATACAGAGAGTAGATTTGCTAAATCTGTAAACTGGGTGGGGGCAGTATTACATTAATAATTGTGGAAAATGAAGGACTTTGCACTTTTTACCCACATGGCTTCGTTATGTGGGAAATTTTAGTGCTGTTGGATGTGACCTTACCTCAGCATTTACGTATTGTGCTTATGTGTGACTTCACTACATACGCAACGGCCTCTTTCTTTGAGTCTGGATCCCCTGTTTCGTTGAAACAGGGGGATGCTGTTTCCGCGTATGTTCACTGATATACATTACATGGCCCTCAAATTATTAATATTTTATAGTTTTTCAACCATTTGCAATTTGAGACAAAATTATATGAAATTTTTTCTCATAAGATGAGTAGTATAAATTCATTAATTAGTGAGGCCAGATAACATACGTTTCACCGTCAAATCGATCGTATTAAATTAAGCAAGGACGGTTATTAATTATAAATGATTTCAGTTTTAAATGTGTGCCCAATGATGAGTTCAAGAGTGGATGCAGACCCATTTGTTCATCGAAGTTGTTGAATTTAAACTCCGAATCAAACAAATTTAAAAGCAACTCAAATGAGCAAAACCCATAAAATTTTAGTATTAAATTAAGTATCAAATAACTGATTGCATACACATATGCGAATTGCCAAACTACCAAACTCGTTATGTGGGTTTAGTTCCTTTGTTGTAAAATGTAATTACATTTCATGTGGGAACATAGAAGCGCTTTTTTCACCTATTTAGATGTACGTTTTAAGAGATGTTTGGATGTAATGAAAATGACAAGTAGATAATCACCTCTAAGGTGGATAAATGGGGAGGAAAGTAGGGGTGTAGTGTAGATCTCTATTTGGAGAATGGTCTTTTTTGTTTAAACTTGAATGGAGAAAACTATGTAGTGAAAGACCATTTTATTGTTGACACACTCATGATTGAGCGATGCTTTTTCCTTAGTTTCACACTGACGCCCAAGGATTGATCCATGTGTCTTATAGTTGAAACTAATGCTCCGGATCAATAGGCAATAGCCCAACCTAGAGGGAAAAAAATACCATTTCAAAAGCTTGCTTCTAAATAAAAGATAATTATTAAATAGCTGATAATCTTACTGAATTTCAATTTGATTAGAGAAAAAGGTATTTTACTCACCTTCTTTGATGAGAAAATCTTTTCTCCTGCTTTTAGCAAAATTGAGTTTAGAGAAGAACGTATTCAAGTCTAGATGTTTCACAGTAAGTGGTTGTGATTTCTTAGTCCAACATTTATTTTTCTTGAACTTTCTTGGACTTGAGAGGTAGTGACTGAGAAATGGAGGATACCTTTCAAGGGGACTTTTGCTGATAAAGTCTTATGACCTCATCACATACGCAAATGCCTCGCTATTATTCAAAGGGTGAGTCCGAAACTACTACTCGCCAACAGAGAAAGGTCTTAGTAAAAAAAAGTGTCCTTTTTCTGCCTTTCTCTGAGAATCCAGGTTATAAATAATTAAGATTTGAAGAAAAACTTGATGGTTTTTAAGCATTTCATATGCCTCTGTTTTCTCTTCGCATTTATTTCAAGGATGATAAGAAAATGATAAGTAAAAACCCTCACCAAGTTGGGAAAGTAAGAAAAAATGAGGGGCAGGATCCTCGAGTGAAAAATATTCATAATTTTTCTTTAGTACTAATTCTTCACTTCGATTTGCTTAGAGAAAATTCTGTAGGGAAAAATCATGTTAAAGTGGTTTTATAGATAAGAAAATACTTATTAAAAAATTAAATGTCAGATATTTTCAACAAGGATTTTATTTTCAACTAATAGCCCCCACCGAGGTAAAAAAATATTTTTTTCTATTATCTTTTTCAATTAAGAGGAGATTATTTTTCTTCCTATAATTAGACCCAATAGAGAAAAATATATTTCACCAGAATGGACTTTTCTCCTCCTTACTGTTCTCCACAAAAGAACAAGTGGATGGAGAAATACTTTTTTAACTTGTGAAATTAATCTTTACTATTGATTAATGGTATGAAGTTGTGAACTATTTAAATTTTTTTCAAATTTCAGTTATGAAATGATTTTCTTCCGCGAATCCACTAATAATTGGGGGTGAGGTATCTCTCTCTAGTCTCTACACAAAAGGGGATCGATCCCCGATTGCAGCTCAGTTGGTTCTCTTGATATTTTTTTCAATTATGGGTTTTCATTCAAGTCTCAAGTCTCAGAATATATGTCTCTTTCTTTCCTCTTGGTAGTGGATGAGGATATGCCTCAAAGCACTATATTGGTAAAACGTTGAAGTGGGTAACCTGCAACACAAACTACAAATCATGATTACGCGTTTCTTCATAACAGAATAGAGGAATTGTTATCTTTAAACTGTTGGAGTGGCGTAGCAGGAGCACGAAAATAAACAGGCCAATAAGCAAGTAGATCACCATCTTCAACTCAAATCAACACCTTAATTCCACAAGAAAGAGATAGGAAAGCCCTAATCAAACTGCAATTCATATTATTCCATGAAAAGAAGTAATACATCACTTTTATAGAGTCTTGAACCCCTAAATTATCCAAAATAAAAAAAATTATTAAAAATAGTAAAAAATAAAAAATACATTAAGGTCCCTTGATCATTCCTAAATAACTTTCTATGACCTTTGACAAAAACTCCAACTCAAACTCAAACTCAAACGGACTAAAAAATCAACTAAAATATGAAAAACGACAACTTACTATAAATAGTAAGTTCTACACGAAAGCTGCATTTTGACCTTCGAAACGGCGTAATTTGGCCTCAAATGACTGCAACCACCTTTGGTGGTTGTCCAATGTGTAGAGCTCGGCGACAGCTTCAAAACGCATAGTTATTACTCATGTAATGATAATTATGGTCGTTTGAAGTCAACACTATAGATTTAACCTTATGATTTGACTTCTTGCAATTTTCTTGTTCTATGGATGCTTCTGCGACTTATTCTACATCATGGAGAAATTACTTACGAAGAATGTGCAATCGAAAAATCAAATAAACAATTAGAATAAATAATAGTAAATAAAAGTGAATGTGAGAAATTAAATAAGAAAGTAAAAGAAAAATGGACAAGGCACACCAATTAAGAAACTTTCTTAAATACAATAATTTCTCATATGCTCTTATTCAAAGTCTATACACTAAAGTCAAAAATATAGAATTGCTCTTAAAATTAAAATTAAAATTAAATAGAAGAAAATGCTCTTACACATTGTGCTTCCGAAAATGCATTCTGCTCATTTTGTATGTTTTATAAAAACTTAAAAATCAACTTAATTTATAAAGTTGAAAGTAACTTTTGAAAATGGAGTCACATCCATTCAAATGGGCCCAAAAGGCACTTCTTATTGAAAAGGCACAAAACACTTCAAATTTCTTTAAAAAGTAAAATTTGAAATAATTTGAAAAGACATATGCAAGTCTGAAGTGTCTCATAAGATTTTTTTTTAATTAAGTTTTTAGAAAATATCCAACACCACCATGGACCTAACTCTATAAAAAAAAAAGTAAAATAAAATAAAATCGAGTCAGTGATGAGCAATTACACAAGAGTTTCCCTTGCAAAAGCACACCCTAGAGACTCAACTCAAGCTTACATAACATCATTTATTAAGCCAGCAGCCCTTTCTGGTATTGGTGAAGATGGCATGCAACCGATCAGACGATGGCAAATTCTCTTGGATGAATGGAACGTTGGGGAATCTGTCACCCCAAGCATGGAGAGATGGAAATGCTTCTGCATCCAGAAGGTTGAATTCCCACTTCCCCAAACACTGACACCCGCCCAGTGAGGAGTCCAGCCCCACCACCAAATCTACAAAACGCAAGCTGTCTCCTCCAAAGAATTCCCTCCCTTTGAGCTCTTCCTCCATAGTTTTCAATGCCTCTAGCGACTCTTCCGGTGCCTACTCCTTCTCTTTTCCTTAAAAAGAGAAAAAAGCAGTTCGGATGATTGAAAGTGTCGAATTCGTTTGATTGGTGTGAAATATAACTCTTAATTAGTGCTAAATCAAGGAGAACAAAATTATTCAGCAATTTGGATACATTTTGGTGAACCCTACAATTTCCATGTTTCTATCTACCTTCACAAAGTTTTGAAAGACTATGTTACAAAAAATGTTATGATATTGTAACAGTGACATGTTTAGGCATATATTATTAAAAAAATATATGAAATATATTAGTATTCAAATGATTAGTGACAAATCAACATTTAGGGTGTTTTAGTCTATATAGTTCTATAGTTTTATTTATTTCATAGGGTAGGCCTCACCATAGACATAACTCTATCAAAAATAAATGAATAAGTAAAATAAAGTCAACTCAATCAGGAGAAACTGTCCCCAATTGCAAGGAAAAATAGAACATTCCAATACAAAGTGGGAAAAGACTTATTATTATTATCAAACTTAAAGTGAGGAGTAAAGACTTTCAAATAATTTCCATAAAATCACCGTAATTATGAAGAGAGGAAATCCTCTCAATTTATACTTAGCAATAACCAAGATTATTCAAATTCAAATGCAATCTTATCTCTAATAACCAAACCAACCAAACTAATCATATTTCTGACATCCTATCTCCTATCTCTAACATCCCGCCTCAATTACATGATCTTTTCATAAAAAAGATTTGTGATTGGTAACATGAAAATAAAGATCTCTAAAATAAAAAAAAATGATAAGTATCTTGCAAAATCGATCATCATGCCTTCTTGGTGATGTCATCGTCGTTTGTCCATGAATCCATCACTATCGCAATCCGCTCTTTTCTGAGTCTGTCGAGGCCAGTAGCCCACTTGATTAGAACTATTGCGATTTCTTCCAAAAGCTTCGATCGTGCAATTTTGATGATGATAGTAAGATTATAGGGCTTAGAAAAATGGATGGGTAGGAGAAAATAATCATTTGTTTATTGAAATAGAAAAATTGACGGTGGTTATTGCGGAAGATAGGACCGTGCCCCAGCTTGATCGTGAGATCATCACTAAGCAGCTCTAATACCATAAAGACTTTTAAATAATTTCCATCAAATCACCGTAACTATGAAGAAAGTAAATCCTCTCAATTTATACATAGCAATAACCAAAATTATTCAAATTCAAATACAATCTTACCTCTAATAACCAAACCAACCAACCCAATCCTATCTCTAACATCCTATCTCCTATCTCTAACAAGGAGTAATAGCACATTCCAACAGAAGGTGGGAAAATACTCCCTCTTATTATTAAACTGAAAGTGAGGAGTACATATAAGTTTCCCTTGCAAAAGCACACACTAAAGACTCTACCCCAAGCTTACATAAAATCATTTATTGAGCCAGCCCTTTCTCACATTGGTGAAGATGACAAGCAACTTATCAGATGGTGGCAACTTCTCCTTGATGAATGGAACATTGAGGAACCTGTCGCCCCATGCATGGAGAGATGGAAATGTATTAGCATCCAGTAGCTTGAATCCAAACACTTCCTCAAACAATGGCAACCAGTGAGGAATCCAACCCACCACCAAATCCACAAAGCCCACGCTTTCTCCTCCAAAGAATTCCTTCCCTTTGAGCTCTTCCTCTAGAATTTTCAATGCCTCTAGGGACTCTTCCAGTGCCTTCTCTTGATCTTTTCCTTCGGAACGGAAAGCAGTTCGTATGCTTGAGTAACACTGCAGCAAAACAAACAGTAACTTTCAACATAATTTTTAGTTACAAGGGCCTCTTTCATTTACCCCAAAAAAAAGGGACCCTCTTTCAGGATCAGCCAATTGTGCAGGCCGAGCAAGGACAAACATGTGGTGCCAACTTGGAGTGGCAAATGCATCTTTCATGAGCAGCCAATTTAGATGTCAGTTCTAAGTAGGATGGGGAGGGTAGTGTGTGAGTGGTTTAGATCCCTTATCGTGGGTCCATATGTACTCACTCTACTTTGTTATGTTTCAACTATAGTCTAATTGCAATAAAAAGGACTAGTTTAGTTACCTTCTCATCTGCAAATTTAGCCCAAAATCGCGCCTTTGCTCTCTCAAGTGGATCTTGAGGTAAGAGAGGATTTTCCTTCCATGTATCGTCGATGTATTCCAGAATGACGAGTGATTCTGCAATGGGCTTTTCGCCGTGCAAAAGCACTGGAACTTTCTTATGAACAGGATTACACTTCAAAAGCAAGGGGCTCTTGTTTTTGAGATCTTCATCTATGTATTCATACTTGACCCCCTTGTGGAGGAGTGCCCATTCAACTCTGTAAGCGTAAAAGCTTGCGAATGCACCCAACACCTTAATTTCTCCCATCTCTTGAACTGAAGAACCCAAATAGATATACCTTGTTCCTCTTCGCTATTTATAAGATTATAGATACTGAAGTTTAGAAGCTTTCATTGTAAATGCTCTGTTTTCTTGAGGAACAAGATGTGGACTGTATTGCACATGCTTTTGATTAATTGATGGTCAAGCTCAATACAGAGAATAGATATGCTAAATCTATTAATCGGCTGGGGTAGTGTTACATTAATAATTGTGACCTGGCGTCGTTATGTGAGAAATTTTAGTCCTGCAAGATGTGACCTTACCACTGCATTTACGTATTGTGCTTATGTGTGACATCACTGCATACGCAACGGCCTCTTTCTTTTCAATGGTCCAAGGCTCTGC
This sequence comes from Persea americana, assembly GCA_029852735.1. Classification (NCBI taxonomy): domain Eukaryota; kingdom Viridiplantae; phylum Streptophyta; class Magnoliopsida; order Laurales; family Lauraceae; genus Persea; species Persea americana. The sequence continues at coordinate 94,520,640 of CM056810.1, forward strand.
TACCTGCCAACCAGGTTCACTGGGTCGCTGATATACATGGCCCTCGAATCATTAATATTTGAGACAAATCAAAATTGGTTCTCATGAGATGAGTAGTATCGATTCATTAATTAGCAAGGTCCCCAACAGAAATCCAAGTTACTTGAAAGCAGCAAAAGTCTGTTATTTATAAATAGTATTCATTCTTAGTTACAATGGCAGACTCAAAATTTTTGTCTAGGAAGCTGATGATGGTTTATTGAAAAGGTCAAATATTGACCTAGAAAACCCATAAATCTATAGCGTGATCAGCCCATCAAATCCTTAATTTCTATTATGTTTAAACATCTTTGAACATTAGCAGCACTACATGGTTCTTCAATTGATTTTCTACTACTTACTATGAGAGAGAGAGAGAGAGAGAGAGAGAAATCGATTTGGGATTTATGTAAATTTCTACCTTAGTTAGGGAAGGGAAGAGGACTTGAGGGGCTCTTTAAGTGGGGGTTGGTCTAGACACCCCATATTGCCCTTATGGGATTTCTTCAAGTTGGTAGCGGGCTTGACTGACTGTTTACGTTGGGGCTAAGTCAGACCCCCTTTATCGCCCTATAGGCTTTCTCAAAGTTAGGCACATATGGGACCTGGCCAAACTACCAAACTCGTTAACTGCGATCTCTCAACTAAAATATGTGGGTTGCCGCCTTTTTTTGGGAAATGTAATTTCTAAATCCATAGAAAATATTTTATGATTTCTGAGCATTTCATGTAGGAACTTAAATACCTATTTTCACCTATTTGAATATTCTAAGAGGTGTTTGGATGTAATGAAAATGACAAGGAGAGGGTCATCTCTAAGGTGGACAAATAGGGGTGGAGGTCTCCATTTGGATACTGTTATATATAATTGTCTTTGTATTTATCTGAGTTGTGATGAGGATAGGTAGATCATTTGGTAGATAATTTTTCTTTGTGAATGCTACTGTTATTGTTTCTGTGGTTCATGTGGTGTGGGCTGATATTTGTAAAAAAAAAAAATACTACTTTTAGCGGCGGCCATATGATCGACGCTAAAATCAGTGTTTTTTTTTAAAAAATACTGCTTTTAGCGGCGGCCACATGGTCAACTGACCACCGTTAAAAAAAATTGGTTTTTATCGGCAGCCATTTTGACTATTACGGGTGGCCAGGAGAGAAAAAATTAAACAGTGCTTTTAGCGGCGCTCACAAGGCTGCTAGCTGCTGCTAAAAAAATTGATTTTTAGCGGCAGCCATTTTTACAATTACCGGTGGCCAGGAGAGAAAAAATAGTCCTTTTAGCAACGCTCACAAGGCTGCAGCTAGAAAAAATTGGATTTTAGTTGTGGCTGTTTTTACTATTACTGGCGGCCAATGGGCACCGCTAAAAGGTTTTTTTCATTGTCATACTATTCGACGAATTCCTTTTGCCGGCGATCTGGGCCGCCGCAAAAAAAATAATAGCAGTGGTCGCTGGCCGACGCTAAAACCTTTACCCACCCGACATGTACCCTCACCATGTGATGGCTACACTAACTGCCGGTAAAACCTATACCGGCGGCCAATATTACTTTTACCGGGCCGCAGCTAAAACAAGTTTTTCCTGTAGTGTGTTCAAATTTGAATGGAGAATGCTATGTAGTGAAAGACCATCACACTCGTGTATAGTTGAATTGTGTTATTCTCCTCAAAATCACAAAGATGTCCAAACCTCAAAATCACAAAGATGTCCAGAGATCGATCCCAAAGTCTTATAGTTGAAACCATCATTCATGATCAGTAGGCAATAGCCCAACTTAGAATGAGAAAAAAGACCTTTTAAAAGCTTTTTTTAAAATAAAAGATAAATATTAAATAGTGAACAATTTAACTGATCAATTTCAGTTTTACTGGAGAAAAAGGTTTTTTTTTTATTCACCTTCTTTGATGAGAACATGTTTTCTCCAGCTTTTTATTTTTTTGGAAAAGTGAGTTAAGAGAAGAATGTATTGAAGTCCTGATGGCTCACAGTAAGTGCTCTGGATTTCTTAGTCTACCTTCATTTATTTCTTTTTAACTTTCTTGGACTGAGTCATGACCGTGAAATGGTGGTACCTTTGAAGGGGACTTGCTGAAAAAGTCTTATGCCCTCATCACATACGCAAAAGACTCGCTATTTTATAAAGGGTGGGTCCGAAACATCATCCCACCAACTCACAAAGGTCTATGTAAAAAAAAAGTGTCTTTTTTCCGGCTGTGTCTCTCAGAAAAATTTGATGGATTTTTCTTTTCGTTTGAAGCCAAATCAAGACAAAACAACATTAGGAGCGGAGCCAAAAGTAGCCCAGAATCTCGTCAACACTATAAAAACTCTTATCAATCCGAGAGTAATGCTAGAGAGTAATGCTTGACTAAAGAATGAGCAGCCTCATTCAAGGTTCTAAAAATAAAAAAGAAACTAAAAAAGGAGAAACAATTGCATAAGAGTTTTATATCCAAAATAATTGGGTTGATGGCCCAATCTGAAATCCCATTGATGAATTCAATCACTGTATAATTTCATATGCCTCCATTTCTCTTCACATTTATTTCAAGGATGATAATTGAAGAATCCTCACGGAGGTGGGAAAATAAGAGAAAATTAGGGGTCAAGATCTTCGGGTGAAAAATCATAACTTTTCTTTAGTTTAACTCTCCATATCTTATTTCAAATTGAATAGAGAAAGTTGTGTAGGGGAAAACCATGTTAAAGAGATTTTATGGATAAGAGAATATTTATTAAAAAATTAAGCGTCGGTCTTTATTAACAAGAGCTTTATTTTTACTGGTGAAAAGGGTAATTTTTCCACACCCCCTTGAGGTAAAAAAAAATCTCTCCTATTTTTTTTTAATTAAGAGTAGAATTATTTTTCTTCCCATAATTAGACCCAATAGATAAAATTATATATTTCTCTATAATGGATTCTTCCCCTCCTTACTTTCTCCACATCTGAACAAGTGGATGATGAAATACCTGTTCCCTTGCTAAAACAATCTTTACTATTGAATGATAGCACGAAGATGTGAAATATTTAGTTTTTTTTTTTAATTTTAGTTTTAAAATGGTCTTCTCTAGTTAATCCAGCAATAACTCAGAGCCTGTTTCTCTACTAAAATTCAAGGAATTACTGTCTAGAGAGTTTTTTAATTGCCAAACAATGTGGAATCCATGGATGCTCCCTTGTCTTGAGCACCCAAAAATTCCACCAAATGCAAAGGGGCTGAAAAGCCAACTTTTCTGACCCATTAAATATTAGACAATATTTATTGGTTTAGAGCTAGTCTTTAAATTCTAATTAAGCATTATTTTTAGACAATCCATTTGATCGGGATCATTTGGATGGTGTTGATGGTCTGTTCAAGCTAAGTATAATCATGTACTTCTTCTGCAACGATATCATTCTGGATGTTTGAAAATAGATTATGTATTAATTCCCAGCTATAGATCACCTGGCTAGGGAAAACACACCCTCAACCCTCCCCTCTGAAGGGGTGAGCGCATGCCCGTTGGGGTCATCATGTAGCAAAAAATAAATATACATGTATTGCTACGGGCCCAAAATTGTATTTTGCACGGTTACCACAGTAATATGTCCTATCCTGGTGATCCATCTGTTTGAATGTTGGGCCTCAGCTTGGAAAGCCCAATCCTTGAGAATCCAACTAATTAGGGCACATAGTGGGCCTCAAGGTGAGGAAATTAACATAGCTTAAAAACCATTATATTTCTACTAATTCTAACGGATGGGCTTTCATTTAGTGCCAAAGGCGAGATGGTTAGTCCTATTTAATTTCTACACTTACTAAGTATGAGCCTTTATCAAGTACCACAAGTAAAGGATCAAGACTAGCAATCTACCATGGACAACCAGAACTTTCTTAGTTCCATAGGAAATGTCTAAACTGTAAATGAATGTTCACTAACTGAAACACAGAAAATGGAGTTGAAAACTATTTTTATTAAAGAATTCAAATTACATTATCTACATAAAGAAGTTCATGTCCTAAAAAATAGCAACAACTTCAACAAACTACTACTCCACTTCAGCTGAAGATCCTGTCTTCTCAAGACTCATTCTTCACTTGTTTATTGAAAATCTAAACAAGTGAAGAGCAATAAACAAGTGAAGAAAGAGTCTTGAGAAGACCAAGTCTTCAGCTGAAGTTGAGTAGTGGTTTATTGAAATTGTTGCTATTTTTTAGGATCTGACCTTATTTATGTAGATCATGTAATTTGAATTCTTTAATGAAAACAACTTTCAGCTCCATTTTCTGTGTTTCAATTAGTAGGCGGTCTGTGTTTGTATTTACATTTGGAATCAGAGCAAGGTTTGAGTGAAGGAGTCGTTGAACTCTTGTGAGCTTGCTGTGAGTGTGACCAGTTCTAAGTTATGAGTATGGATCTCACCAACACCTTAGGAGGAATAAGTCCGTATCTTTTGTGGCAATATCATCCCCTCCAGAGGGGTTGGAATTCATTTTGAACAGTTTAGATTATTTTCATGCAAGCTCCATAATGTAATTTGGAACATGTGTTACACAAATCCTAGGTAATAACTGCATCAAGAGATCCGGACACAATTATTTAAGCCAAGTATAAACTTAAAATGTCTAATCATGACCTACAATGTTGAAGAAAGTTGAGAAGCATGTGCCCATGCGAGCCTCAAAGTTGGTCCTTAGATCAAGTTACTTTTTTGTCATATAATATGATAAATTTATCAATTAGATAAGGGTAAAATTTAGATGTCGGTCTAATTAGGAGGAGTATAGTGTGCGTGGGTGGTTTAGATTACTTATAGTGGACCCCACATGTACTCACCGCAAACTTAAATGTTGTATTTCAATTGTAGTCTTAAAAAAAAAGACTATAGTGTAATTAGCAAATTCATTGATAGCTAAATGGTGATGTATACCTCCCCTCCAAAGAAACAATTAGGATCGATCCCTAATTGTAGTGCTAAAGGTGAGGGACTTTAGCTAAAGGTCCGTGTGGATCACAATTGGAAAACTGATTGAGTTGACTCTTAACTATGCTGAATCACCTCGTTTTGATGAAAGACCAAGTCAAATAAGTCAAATATAGGTAAACTACACGAGTTAAATATTAGCAATTAATGGTAAGTATAAAGTTAGCAATCTCAAAATGATTTATTGATATGTAATAAATTTACTAACTCAGCCTTATTATTATTATTAATATATATATATATATATATCTCCAGTGGCGGAACCATAAAATATACCCGGGGTTTGGGGGGCAGGGGGGGTGGGGGGGGGTTATTTAAAAAAATTCTAAAACTTTCTATAAGATTTTGGTTCTTTTTGCAATTTAAGGGGGAGCCACGGCCACTACAAGCCCCTCCCTAGTTCCTCCCTCGGGAACTAAAGGTTGTTCTAGACACCCCATTTTGCCCTTATGGGATTTCTTCAAGTTGGCAACGGGCTTGGCTAACTCTTTACGTTGGGGCTGAGTCAGACCCCCTTTATCGCCCTATGAGCTTTCTTAAAGTTAGGAGTGGGGTTCAGCCCTAGCCCTTGCTTAGTTCCACCATCAAATTGATCATATTAAAATACATAATTAAACTAAGAAAGGACAGTTATTAATTATAAATTATTTGTGAACTTAAACTTCAAAACAAACAAATTGAAAAGCAACTCAAATGACCAAAACCTATCAAGTATTTAGGATTAGATTAAGTATCAATTACATATTGCATACACATATGGGACTTGGCCAAACCACCGAACTCATTAACTGTGATCTCTCAACTAAAATATGTGCAGGGTTGCGGTCCTTTTTTGGGAAATGTAATTTCTAAATCCATAGAAAATATTTTATGATTTCTTAGCATTTCATGTGGGAACTTAAATACCTATTTTCACCTATTTGAATATTCTAAGAGGGGTTTGGGTGTAATGAAAAGGTCAAGGAGAGAGTCATCTCTAAGGTGGACAAATAGGGGTGGAGGTCTCCATTTGGATAATGGCTGTTTTTCTCCCATATGTTTAAATTTGAAATGAGAATGCTATGTAGTGAAAGACCATTTTAAAGCTGACACACTCATACATAGTTGAGTGGTGTTATTCTCCTTAGTATCACACAAACGTCCAAAGATCGATTCCAAGGTATTATAGGTGAAAGTATCACTCATGATCACTAGGCAATAGCCCAACTTAGAGTGGGAAAAAAAGACCTTTTTAAAAGCTTGTTTTAAAATAAAAGATAATTATTAAATAGTTTACAATTTAACTGATCAATTTCAGTTTTACTAGAGAAAAAGGTTTTTTATTCACCTTCTTTGATCAGAAAATGTTTTCTCTGGCTTTCTAGGAAAAGTGAGTTAATAGAAGAATGTATTGAAGCCCAAATGGTTCACAGTAAGTACTCTGGATTTCTTATTCTGCCATCATTTATTTCATTTTAACTTTCTTGGACTGAGTCATGACTGAGAAATGGTGGTACCTTTGAAGGGAACTCGCAGATAAAGTCTTATGACCTCATCACATACGCAAAAGACTCGCTATTATTCAAAGGGTGGGTCCGAAACATCTACCCACCAACTCACAAAGGTCTATGTCAAAAAAGTGTCTTTTTTCCGGCTGTGTCTCTCAGAAAAAAAAATTTTGTTTCTTTTTTCCGTTTAAAGACAAATCATAACAAAACAACATTACAAGCGGAGACAAAAATGGCCTAGAATCTCATCAAGACTGTAAAAACTCTTATCATTTCGAGAGTAATGCTTGGTTAAAGAATGAGCAGCCTCATTCAAAGTTCTAAAAATAAAAAATAAACCTTTATAGGAGTTTAATATCCAAAATGATTGCGTTGATGGCCCAATCTGAAATCCCATTGATAATTCAATCACTTCATTATTTCATATGCCTCATTTTCTCTTCACATTTATTTCAAGGATGATAAGTGGAGAATCCTCACGAAGGTGGGAAAATAAGAGAAAATCAGGGGTCAAGATCTTCGGGTGAAAAATCATAACTTTTATTTAGTTTAATTCTCCATATCTTATTTCAAATTGAATAGAGAAAGTTCTGTAAGGGGGAAACCATGTTAAAGAGATTTTATGGATAAGAGAATATTTATTAAAAAATTAAAAGTCGGTTTTTATTAACAAGAGCTTTATTTTTACTGGTGAAAAGGATAATTTTTCCACACCCCCTTGAGGTAAAAAAAATTTCTCCTTTTTTTTTTTAATTAAGAGGAGAATTATTGTTCTTTCTATAATTAGACCCAATAGAGAAAATTATATATTTCTCTAGAATGGATTTTTCTTCTCCTTTCTTTCTCCACATTTGAACAAGTGGTTGGTGAAATACCTTTTTTCTTGCTAAAACAATCTTCACTATTGAATGATGGCATGAAGATGTGAACTATTTAGTTTTTTTTTTTTTTTTTTTCAAATTTTAGTTTTAAAATGGTCTTCTCTTGCTAATCCACCAATAACTCAGGGCCTGTTTCTCTGCTAGAATTCAAGGAATTCTTGTCTGAAGAGTTTTTTAATTCCCAAACAATGTGAAATCCATGGATGCTCCTTTGTACTTGAATATCCAGAAGTTTCACCAAATGCAAGGGCGCTAAAATTTTTAAATTCCCAAAGGACATTTGAGACCTTTCAAGTTACTGAAATTCTGAAATGCATGGGAAGAAACATAGCATTTGCAAATACTAGGGCACAAGGTGGCATATCATAACTAATAAAATCCAACATCCCAAATTCCTATCAAGAATTCTAGTAAAGCAATATGCCGAGCATTTCTCTCTATACAAAAATAGGGATCAATCCTTGATTTTAGCTTAGTTGATGAGGCACATTGGTAGCATGCCTGTGCGTGCATGTGTATTTACTGGAGAAAAGAAAGAAAAAAACCAATTTTCTTCTACATCCTTTTATGATTCGCCGTCTCAAGATTTCTCCTCATTTTCGCACCTAGTCGGGATTCTCAAATCCTCTTATTGTCATTCTCTCCTCATTCAAACAGGTCATCAAGTTGCTATCTTTAATGTTTAGGTGATCGAGATTTGGTTTATAGTTTTAAATGCTACAAACCAACTTGTCTGACCCCATCAAATATTAGACAATATTTATTGGTTTCAAGCTAGTCTTTAAATTCTAATTAAGCATTACTTTTAGACAATCCATTTGATGGGGATCATTTGGATGGTGTTGATATCTGTTCAAGCTTAGCATAATCATGTACTTCTTCTCCAATGATATCGTTCTGGATGTTTGAAAATAAATCATGTATTAATTCCCAACTATAGATCACCTGGCTAGGGAAAACACACCCGCAACCCTCCCCTCTCAAGGGGCGAGCGCATGCCTGTTGGAGTTATCGTGTAGCAAAAAATAAATATATATGTATCACTGCGAGCCCAAAATTGTATTTTGCGAGGTTTCCACAGTAATATGTCCTATCCTAGTGATCCATCTGTTTGAATGTAGGGCTTCAGCTTGGAAAGCCCAATCCTTGAGAATCCAACTAATTAGGGCACATAGTGTGCCTCAAGGTGAGCAAATTAACATAGTTTAAAAACCATTATATTTCTACTAATTCTAACGGATGGGATTTTATCTAGTGCCAAAAGCGAGATGGTTAGTCCTATTTAATTTCTACACTTCCTAAGTATGAGCCTTCATCAAGTACCACAAGTAAAGGATCAAGACTAGCAATCTACCATGGACAACCGGAATTTTCTTAGTTCCATAGGAAATGTTTAAACTACCTTCAAATTATGTAAAATTTGGTCCGTAAAAACTCAGATGTCTACCATATATAATTCTAGTCTTTATTAATTATCTGATTAAAGATATATCAAGGAAATTTATTACAATTACAATCATTGATCCCCTATAGGAAATGCCCCACCCCATTACTATTTTGCAAACATCTAGTACCATTTTTGCATTGAGTGTATATTGAAACGATGGATTGAAACAGCCATATATACAACTTTCAAAAGTACCCCCAAATTCCAAGTTACGTCAGCTTTTTTTTTTTTTTTTTTTGGTTTGGTAAATAGTTTAGTCAACTTGTTAGAAATCTAGCAAGTCCCAATCTCATATCTTACTTATTTTGACTGAGAAATCATAACAGGCAACTGTTTAGTCTATATAGCTCTTCTATTTTCATTTAGGTGGGCCCCACCATGGACATAAATCTATAAAAAACAAAAACCAAGTGTAGGTGGTAAAAATGTCACCCACTTAATTAGGAAGTAGAACTTGTTGATCAGGAAAAACCGAACTTCGTAGACCTGAAAGGGAAGGAGAGGAGCTTGGGTCAAAGGCCTTGGCTGCCGTCAGCCGAAGGCACTCCGATGCCTGAGTTAGTTCTGAAAACTAAGCAGGAGGAGAGTGGAGAAGAGAGGAGAACGAGTGCAAAGGTTTACGTGCTGTATATTAGCGTACCTTTATGGGGATGATCCCATGTGTATTTATAGATGATTCTTCGTTCATTCTCTTTGTGAGTGGGGGTAGGTGGGGTAAGGTCCCATCGGGCCTTACCCTGATACCCAGCGGTAGGTAAAAAGGGCACATCCCTATCAGAAGCTTCCATGCTTTTGGACAGTTGACGTAATGGGATGATAAAGTCAACTTCTTATCGTCATAAATGAGCCACCCTATCTGTCAGAGCACACCCGTACTTTCTCATAGGAGTGCGATGGCCCATTCCCAGCCTTCAGTACCTTTACCGAGACCAGGAACGGTCTCGCTGAGCTAGTACTTTACTGAGCTGGCACTCACGCTGAGCTGATTCCCGTTGTGCTGGCACTCTTTGCCGAGCTGCTGAGGCGACACCCCTTGAGCCGACACTCCTTACCGAGCTGCCGAGCTCTCGAGCTGTGTTTACCGAGATCAAGGTAAACAGCTAATGCTATTACCGTGGTTCTCCTTAATCTCAGTATTACGGTATTTTATCCATACACCAAGATAAAATAAAATCGAGTCCGTTAGGAGAAATCACATATGAGTTTCCCTTGCTCTAACCAAAAAACAGAATAAAATAAAATCGAGTCAGTTTGGAGAAATCACATGAGTTTCCCTTGCAGAAGCAAACCCTAGAGACCCAACTCAAGCTTACATAACATCATTTATTAAGCCAACCCTTTCTGATATTGGTGAAGATGGCATGCAACCCATCAGGTGGTGGCAACTTCTCTTTGATGAATGGAAATTTGAGGAATCTGTCACCCCATGCATGGAGAGAAGGAAATCTGCATCAAGTAGCTTGAGTCCACCCACTTCCTGAAACACTAGCACCCAGTGAGGAGTCCAGCCCACCACCAAATCTACAAAACGCAAGCTCTCTCCTCCAAAGAATTCCCTCCCTTTGAGCTCTTCCTCCATAGTTTTCAATGACTCTAGCGACTCTTCCGGTGACTTCTCCTTCTCTTTTTTTTTTTTTTTATAGAGCCCGGCACATCCGGGAAGGAAGCCCACCGAGGTAGGAAGAAAGCCCGGCACAGCCGGAAAGGAAAGCCTACCAAAGTGGGAAGAAAGCCCGCATATACACATACAAAAATATATAGTGGAGAATGTGGGGATTGAACCCAGACTTCCCCAGTAAAAATCCAACTCCTTACCATCCCTTGTCTTCTCCTTGAAAAGTGAAAAAAGCAGTTCGAATGGGAAACAAACACAGCATCAAAACAAACTGCTGACTTTCAATATAATTTTCAGTAATAAAAGCATCCTTGAGCACCCAACTGTGCTGACGAAGCAACGACTAAAATGACATGTGGGGCCCACCTGGATGGATCCAATTATTTCGAGTCTGCATCTTCTGTGGCAATATCATCCCCTCCAGCAATATATGCTCAGAATTTTTTATTTATTTCTTTTAGGAGTGAGTCTCTTGGAGCAGTAACACATTGCAGCCGATGTGACAGTAATCATATTTCCAGTATGTGTTCAACATCATGCTGCAACAGCCTACTATTAAAGTGACATTCAAATATTTGCCCATAACAGGGAATTCATTTTGAACGATTCATATTATCTTTATGTAGTCTCAGTGATGCAATTTTGAACATGTGTTACACCAATCCTGTGTAATAACTGCATCAAGAGATCCGGACACAATTATTTAAGCCAAGTATCAAAATTAAAATGTCTAATCGTGACTAACAATGTTGAAGAAAGTTGAGAAGCACGTGCGCAAGCGAGGCGTCAAAGTTGAACATTTCTTGGTCCTTAGATAAAGTTACTTTTTTTTGTCATATCTACCACTATTATAAAAGAAGGAATATTGCAAAGGATTTTCACTACACCATATGGGGCCCACCTCCAACTATTATAATAAAATATTATTATATATTATTATTACATTATACTATTTATCTACTATATATATATATCGACTATCATAAAAGAGGGAAAGTTGCATAGTTTTTTCACTACACCTTTGTGGGGTCACCTCCAAATATTATAATGCAAACTTTTTCACTACATCATTGTGGGGCCCACCCCCAAATATTATAATGTAATATAATAATATATTACTGTGAGAAATTACAAACTTTTTCACTACACCTTTGTGGGGGCCCACCCCCAAATATTATAATACAAACTTTTTCACTACACCATTGTGGGGCCTACCCCAAATATTATAATTTAATATCTCTACTCTTATAAAAGAAAAGAAAATGCAATTTGGTTTCACTATACACCTGGCCACATCTAAGAGAACAAAATGACATAATTTGTGTGGGCTCCACTTATATAATAATAATCTAATATATATTATTATTACCCTTCTAAAAGAGAAGAATTTGTGTGGGCCCCACTTATCTCTATTTTTATAAAAGAGAAGAAAATGCAATTTGGTTTCACTACACACCTGGTCCACATCTAAGAAAACAAAATGACAGAACTTGTGTAGGCCCCACTTATATAATAATAATATAATTTATACATTATTATTATTATTATTATTATTATTATTATTATTATTATTATTATTATATCTATTATTATTATTATTATTATATATATATAACAAAATGACATAACTTGTGTGGGCCCCACTTATATAATAATAATATAATCTATACATTATTATTATTATTATTATTATTATATATGTATATAACAAAATGACATAACTTGTGTGGTCCCCACTTATATAATAATAATATAATCTATATATTATTATTTCCCATCTAAAAGAGAAGATCCTGTGTGGCCCCACTTATGTAATAATATTATTATTATTATTATCTATATCTACCCTTATAAAAGGGAAGAACTTGTCATTCTTATTTCGCTACACATCTGTGAGCCCTACTTATATAATAATAATCTATTTTTATCTTGGGACCCACTTATATATTAATAATATAAAGAGCTAACCTCATTTTGGAGAAGAACTTGTCATGTTTATTTCTCTACACATCTGTAGGCTCTACTTATGTAATAATAATAAGATTATAAAAGAGAAGAACTTGTATTATAAAAGAGGGAATGTTGCATATTTTTTTCACTACACCATTGTGGGGCCCACCCCAAAATATTATAATAGAATATAATAATATATTATTATAAAATATTTAAACCCTTATTATCTATCTACTATTATAAAAGATGAGATATTGCAAACTTTTTCACTACACCATTGTTGGGCCCACCCCCAAATATTATAATACAAACATTTTCACTACACTATTGTGGGGACCAAACCCCAAATATTATAATATCATATAATAATATATTATTTTGAGAAATTACAAACTTTTTCACTACACCTTTGTGGGGCCCACCCCAAAATATTATAATGCAAACTTTTTCACTACACCATTGTGGGGCCCACCCCCAAATATTATAATATAATATAATAATATATTATTATTAGAAATTACAAACTTTTTCACTACACCATTGTGGGGCCCACCCCCAAATATTATAATATAATATAATAATATATTATTATAAGAAATTGTAAACTTTTTCATTACACCTTTGTGGGCCAAATATTAAAAGTTATCTATTATTTTATCTATATCTACTATTATAAAAGAGGAAGAGAAGTTGCATATTTTTTTGCACTACACCTTTGTAGGGCCCACCCCCAGATATTATAATATATTATAATATAAAAATATATTATTACATAATAATAATAATTTAATATCTATACCCTTATTATAAAAGAGATGAAAGTGTCATGCTTTTTCTCTACACATATGTGGGTCCCACTTAGTATTATTATATTATATATATAAAATAAAAGAGAATTACACATATGTTGGCCCCAATAAAAGAGAAGAACTTGTCATGCCTTTTCATTCCATCTAGACATCTGTGGGCCTCACTTAGTATTATTATATTATATATATGTATACAATAAAAGAGAACTACGCATCTGTGCGCCCCACTTGGTAGAAGAACTTGTCAAGTTTTTTCTCTACATTTACACATCTGTGGGCCCCACTTAGTATTATTACAACATTTATAAGCCCCACTTAGTATTATTATATATTATATATAATAAAAGAAAACTACACATTTATGGGCCCCACTTAGTAAAAGAACTTGTCATGCTTTTTCTCTACGTCTACACATCTGTGGGCCCCACGTAGTATAATTATATTATACATATATAAAATAAAAGAAAACTACACATTTGTGGGCCCCACTTAGTAGAAGAACTTGTCATGTTTTTTCCCTACACATCTGTGGGCTTCACTTAATATTATTAAATTATATAATATATATAATCAAAGAGAACTACACATCTGTGGGCCCCACTTAGTATTATTATAGTTTGATGAAATGCTTATCTCAAATGTTCATGAAAAGGGTTATACTTGAAGAATTTGTACATTCGCTGCAAAATCTCAATTTTATGATTCTATAGTTGTACGTGATCAATATTTTCTACATTGCAAGGTCTGGGCATATTCGCGCATGAGAATTGGCAAGCCTGTTCTCCAAAGAGCTGATTGGACCACTAATGTTGAGTTCCCTCTTCTCCTAACCTGGTACAACAGATTGCGGTCCCATCATTTCCAGACGAGAGTCGAGGATGCCAGACGCGATCTCGATATTATGGATGTCGATGCCGTAAGTTTGATTTTATATATTACAATCAAACACCACTAGTTGGCGTGGGGGTTTGAACTTTTGCATTGTATTCAATTAACTATCATGACGAACTAATTACTTTCTCTTCTTCCAGTTCAATTGGCAGCCATGTCGTGATTATGAAAACTTAGAGGATTATATCGACAAGGCAGATGTGCCTCTTTTCCAGTCCAACACGGCATTGATTTGCTTTTAATTTGTGGAGCGGCACTGTCCGGAAAGAGTGATGAAACAATTTGGGCTGCAACAAATCGTGCCACCCAACAGGGGTCCATAGATGTGAGAAACTACGTGCCGTCTGGTTTGGCGTCTGGAATAAAAGAATGGACAATATAACCTATGGAGAAGAGGGTGATGCTGGTCCACATAATGATGCGTATTTTAAATGGTATAGAGGCATCACTCGGCTACACATCGATCGCCCTATCTCCGCAAACACCAATGAGAACCTGAATGCAGTGTCATCCCAGGTAAATTTCATCATCCTCCTTTGGTGGTACCTCAAATTAGCATGTCCTTTATGTGATTGTAACTACTTTCTAACTTCCACGTGTTTTAAACACTTCTAATCTAGATATTGGAGTTGCCCGAGCGTCTACTAGCATCGTGTGATGATGCAGAGAAATTAGAGGGAAAATCAAGTGATTTCTCAAGGTTCATTGACGGTGTGAGAGCCGAAGCAATCCAGTTAAAAGATGTGGCTTTGGCTGATCGTAAGATGGCTAAATGCGAGGATGCAGAGATTGCTGAATTTGATGAAGCATCCTTGAAGGTATGTCCTGGAAAAAGAGTTGTTTTATGCTTTCATTCAATTTACCTATGTTATCTCTCTACTGATTCGCCTACTTATTCAACAGAGCAACAAGGGAGGTCAGGCAGAAGAAGATCCAATAAAGTCAACCAAAGGCAGCAAAAGGCCATGCAAGGAAGCAGACGATCCCCCCCCCCCCCCCCCCCTTATTCAACCCCACCAGTCCAACAACACCCCAACCCCCCAAACGATCCAAACGCTTAATGGGAAAACCCAGTAAGCCCCCCGGTGTATCCAAATCAACAAGTTCAGAGATCCACGTAAAATCCAGAGGAGCCTCAAGTCCAACATCGCCGTCAAGGGGAAAAAGTCCGAGAATAGGACTATCCCAGAAGAGTCCAATGTCCCCTATAAAAATTAGAGACCCCAATGATGCAAAGTCCTCTAATATTCCCTTCACTTCTAGCCCCTGGTCAGCACAAAGAAGCTATATTACACCATCCCCGGGCCGGGTAAAATTTGGGAAAGGCGAATCCCCGTTCAGCGAGATCTCATCTATGATTCTGAATGGGAAAGCACGCTTTAGAGAGCCAAAGCCCCTCGTATGGATGGCTGATTACAATATTGGAGCGTGGATGAGGAATCCACAGTATAAGCTAACGAATGAAGAACTGGAAATCCTGACAATATTCAGGAATGAATACGCTGATATAGAGGGGTATTTCCAACCATTCTACGCCCCTTTTCACATCTAATTACTGATTTCGACTTGGGATTTACGTCTCTCTATGCTGTCTATTACCAGGAAGGCGAAGTTAGAGGAGTTCTGTACACCTGTGACTGCCACGATCATGAATGAGCTACTGAAGGGAGCATGGATGGACAATTGGGTTAGTGGCATATTTCCCTACCAAATTACTGATCTATTTGTGTGAAATCGATCGGCGGACATGTGTCCCATCTCCTGACTTATTTTCATTCTATGGTTGCAGACGATACACTCTTGGTTCGAGATATTAAAGACTCAGGCTCCATCGTCATACTTCTTTGAATGTGCTCTTTCAGTAAGGGATACTAAAACGAGTCGTTAGAAAATATTCTCACCTCACTCTTCTGCGTATGAATGTTGATATTGTCCATTGATAATCCAATTATCCTACAGGATTGGTACGTGCATTGTCAAGCAAGTGAGAAGCTCATAGAAAATTCCTTCGGTCAAGCCTTGTTGGACAACGTCACAGATAAGAAGTTGTTGTTCTTCCTAGTGTGGAACAATCACCACTTCTTCCTTCTGGTAGGTCGGGTCCAGGGAAGAAGATGGGAGTATTATAATAGCGTGATGTGCGACGAAGATTACGAATTTCTTGAAGGCTATGTAAGTTGTTATCAATTACGTTGAGCCCGGTCTTATCTGTAACCTGTCATCTATATTACATTTACCATTGTGCTGAGCATCATGAATGTCTGCTGTACAGCTTACATGGATCAACGATCGCTTCATGCAGTACGGGTGGAATGACCCAACTGTATGGACAATTCACCACATGGAATGTCCCATGCAGGCAAACCAGTTAAATTCGCCAACTTTTAAACGACAACATTTTTATATGTTTGCTTAAGTTTATTTAAAACACATTTGTGGAGTCAATGTCTAAATCATAGTCTACGCTTTTCCAGTGTTGATTGTGGAATCTTTGTCATGGCGTATGCGCAACACATAGCTTTGGGGAGAGCTATGGGGTTCAAACAGAGTGACATGTACTACTACCGTGCGAAGATAGTCAGTGACATTTACAAAGACCAGTATGCGCGTTGGGAGATGAAAAGGCTAATGGAGTCGAGAGACAATCCTTCCGTGGAGGAAGATGCTTTGTAAATTGAGGTTAATATGATGCTGCTAATGTCATTTTTGCTGGAGTCAAAGTCGTTGAGGAAAAAGGAAAGCATTGTTTCAAAAAATTGGCGAAGAACCATGTTTACAAGAATCCATGATCGAGATTTGTCATATTCTCTCTATTCTAGTGCTTTAGGATTATAATACTTAATCCTAGTTTGTTCTATTTTTTATATCTTAGTTGATTGTACACCTTTTCTGATACCTTTGTTTTCATTGTTTGATTGGAGAACAGGGAGGGTTATATTAGGATCTGTGATCATCACCAATTTTGGTTAGGCACTTGGCTAGTTCTACAAAAGGGACCATGTGACATGAGGATGTGAAATGGAATCATAATGACATAAGATGAGCCTCTTGCAGCTCTACTATGAGAGATAGAGAGTGAGAGAGAGAGAGTTGACGTGGTGAGAAGTAAGACTTTAAGGTAAACATTACGCTTATTGATGATGTGCTGCATTGTTTTCATTTTCTCTAACCATGTCCTCTAATTCATGTCTCCTCGTTCGGTTTTGATAATTCGCCAGGTGGAATGGTGCTCTAGGTCAGGACGGTCAATCCATAACAGCCAGGTGTTGGAATGGTGCTCTATGTACCTCATCTAAATACAATGGGTCAACTACAATCACCTTCCTGACCAGCTCTCTCCGATGCTTCCTGTTTTGGAGTCCAATGTGGTTTCGTGGGGTCTTTCAGCTCCGCTTTTTGGAACTTCTCCCAAACCGAACAAGCTATGGTGCCTTTCGAGAACGTTTCGTTTATCGATATTATGGGGTGTAGGATTTTAGTAGGTCTTCTTTGTAATGATAGTTTAATTTAAAAGGATGTTGGCGGTTGATGACATGGAATACATTGTTCCTTTCTATTATGGATTCAACTTATATATGTGTTTTACCAAATATATATTTCTTAGAAGTTGGTTTCCATTGATGTTGACAGCATTGGTTCTGTAAATATATGGATCTTCAATTAGCTTGTTGAAGAGAAGAGGCATTGTGAGACTTGTGTTCTTGTCTAGTTTTTTAAGTCTTCTATGTGTGCATGTGCATGGTTTTCTTTACTGTTTAGTTTCTTGACGAATGCTGAGTGATTGTCATTGTATAATACCTCACAAGGAGCAAAAATTTACCTACCAAGCTGTTAAAATCCTTTGTTGATGGTCACATCAGAACTACGATGCAATCGACTTGCTGGATAATAAATTTGATATTGAAAAGCATGATTCTTGGTAACGATATCGTCATTGTAATATCATCAAATTGTATATTTTTCCATTGCATTCTTTCGCCAATACATAGTGGACACCATTCTCTTTGCCGGACTGGCCTAAAGAGGTGAAAAGCTATATTCGATCGTAACGATATCATTATCCAAAATGGATTTTATATCACACGTCTTTTGTCTCCCCATAATTTCAATGTTGGCCGTATATCTGATGCTAAATTCGTGGGCTCTTTCTCGTCGCCCGGCAGCAAAAAAATAAATTTTAAGTAAAACTCTTGTAAGTCAACGATGAAGCAAAATCTTAATGCATGTCCTGTTTTTGGAGATGAGTTATTGGAACTCCTAAATCTTTTTTTAAAAAAAAATCATTAACCAATGAACCTGTTCTGGCCAATTAAAATCCATGATGATGCATACGACAGACAGCTTGAAAGGTTCGTACCCAAGCATTATTGCATTCGAACCTTTATGTTTAATGCATTATGTGCCAAATTCCAGAAAACAAAAAGGTTCAAACAATTGGCCTTAGGGTTCGAACCTTTACCTCCTGCACTCCAAGAGCCGTTATCTAGAGAGAATGAAAGTTCGAACCTTGCTATCAAGGGTTCGAACCTTTAAATTGTGCATTACTTGAGCTATTTTGCAGTGGGACCAAAGGTTCGAACCCTTGAAAGCATGGTTCGAACCTTTACATACTGCACTCCCAGAGCCATTTTCCAGAGGAATGGAAGGTTCGAACCCTCTAAACTACGGTTCGAACCCTCTAAACTACGGTTCGAACCTTTGCGTTGTACACTCCCAGAGCCATTTTCCAGGGAGGAACAAGGTTCAAACCATCAAAACTATGGTTCGAACCTTTTATTTGGTGAACTCACTGAGCCATTTTTCAGAGGGAAGGTTTGAACCCTCTAAACTACGATTCGAACCTTTGCGTTGTACACTCCCAGAGCCATTTTCCAGGGAGGAACAAGGTTCGAACCATCAAAACTATGGTTCGAACCTTTTATTTGGTGAACTCACTGAGCCATTTTTCAGAGGGAAGGAAGGTTCGAACCCTTTAAACTACGGTTCGAACCTTTTCGTTGTACACTCCCAAAGCCATTTTCCAGGGAGGAATAAGGTTCGAACCATCAAAACTATGGTTCGAACCTTTTAATTGTTGCACTAACTGAGCCATTTTCCAGGGGGAAGGAAGGTTCGAACCCTTTAAACTGCGGTTCGAACCTTCGTATGGAGTGATTTCTGGGCCATATTCCAGGCCTGCCAAGAGTTCGAACCTTTCGTACCCCTGCATTATGGGCCATTTTGCAGAGGGGCCTAGGGTTCGAAATCTAAGTTATGCGTTCGACCCTCTACCTTGTGACCCAAATGTCACCTCACTCAAAGTATAACTCGATTAATTAATTCTCTATTCGATCTCCTCAATGAAAACGTTGGCATAGAACCCTAGCTCCAGGATCTCTGCTGAACGACATTCCTTCTTTTGCAAATGTAAGTCTCTTCACATATGTTATCCTTCAGATCATGTTGGTTTAATTCCCGTTTCCTTCTCTTCTTCGTTCCATTTCTCTATTTTCTGCTCCCTTCTCTTCTATTGTTACAACTATGAGAGTAATGGGAAATCCCAAACTCGTGGTCACAAGAAGAAAGATAGGGGAAACGATGGATTTTGTATGTAAAATGCTCATATCCAAGTATTTTAAGTGGGTAATTAAGGGACTATTTAAAGCTTAATTGTTGTAAGCCCACATCCAAATATGAAATGGGGGGCGGGGGGGCGGGGGGGTTTGTACTTGGAAGGAACTGATAATTGATGAGGGTTTTGTCAGCAAGCACACGAGCTCTTTGGTTTTACATTTATTTTTTCCATTAACAAATGGCAAGTTGCGTAGGGTTGTTGACCTTTAGAACCACTTTGATCGGTCCCCATGTTTTCTATATTAAGGTTTCTTTTCTTATGGGGAAGAGTACTAGGAACAAGAAAAGAATAAAGGCTTACAACTTACAACTGGCCTTTTCTCTTTTCTTTTCACCTCCCCAGTTCCGAGTTTCTGCAAAATCGACTGAATGCCACAGGGCCACAATTGGTTTGGGCCGATGGACAAATGGTGCCTCTCTAAATCAAGCAACGACGGCAATCCAATTGAATGGATTCATTCAGATTCCATTTGATATCAATTGAAGAGAATATAAATCCTCAACTTGCCTACAACTTCTCTTCTCAATTTTACAGCTTCCTAGGATGTTAAATCTAACTTTCTAATTAATGGATTTGGGAGACCTATTTTTCATTGTGTCAATGCGAATTGAAAAGGTATTGTTCCCTAATTTTGGTTGGGTGAACAATGACACAATAGCCTTAGAAGATACATCCTTAGTTGATTTGAGCAAAATTGGATCACCCTCTACCCTTTTTTTTCCATTTTCCAACGTCGTCACGACATGATCCTTATCTAGCCAGGTTCTTCATCATTTCACATTTAAAATCCATGAAGATAGCTTTTATTCATATGGAAAGCTACAACACATACAACACCTCAATCAAATGACGCGCATTAAGAGATGGATGTATTTGTGTTCCTTGGAGTTCCTTTTTGACATAACAACAGGGGATGTTTTGCTATGTTCTCTTTTCACACGCTCATTGTGACGATTCCGGTATCATGTTTCGTGTAGGTTCTGCTAGTTGACATGGCTTCAAAAAAAAAAAAAACGAACCTATCAAAGAGATTCATTTGATCGGTCTCGGTTTATAAATGAAGCTGGCCAGAATTTCTTTATGAACAAGTTCCAGCATCGTTCTGTTGTGCCTGAAAGAATAGTCATGTACAATGGGCTATATGATACTGATTTTGGCGTGTGGATGCAGCAGAGAGGATGGTTTATACTATATGACCTTGGCTACCAGATAGTCGTCAATTGGGTCAGGGAGTTCTGCGCTAACATGCATGAGGTTTCAAACACTTCGTTCAAGACATTTGTTTAGAGGACAGGATTCAACATTACACCTGATCTTCTAAGTCATGTGCTAGAAATTGATCGCGTTGAAGGTGCACACTTCTCAATTGTTAAAAACCGTCAGATTAATTACAATCTGGTAGCTAAAGAATTGACCGGCAAGCCTGTCGCTTGGATCGGTGGTGACATAGCCCAACACAAACTGACCGAATCATATCGCTTGCTGAATATTTTCATCCGTCACAACGTCAGCCCTAAAGTTAACAACAGAGTCACAAAGGAGGATGGGTATCTCCTTTACTGCATCGGGACTGAAAGGAAAGTCGACCTCCCGCTTGCGGTGTTTCGTGGAATGGTCAAGGTACACAATGCATCTCATAATGCAGCTCTTCCCTTCCCAGGGGTAATCTCCAAACTGCTAGTTGACATGGGTAAGCTGGCTGAACCCAATGAAGACATTATAATTCCCAAGCAGAAGATTGATCGCTTCACCCTCGAAAAGTCCAAGTCCCACATCACTGCTGTTAAATTGGATGACTCTGGTGAGGGAGATACAGCCGGTCCCTCTGGAGCTGGTCCTTCAAGGGTAGGACATTCCGTGGCTACAGATTCCGATGTAGGAATGTCAGGAGATGATCAAATAGGTGAGGTGGCAATTCATGCGTTGAATGAGCGTATCGGGCGTTTAGAAGTGCAAGTGAATGAAGGTTTCACTGAGATGCGATAGAGTTTTGCTGAGATGCTCGATCGTTTGCTCCGCGATTGACAGTTCCTCCTGCTCTTCGGTGTTCTCTGATGGTGCCATCTCAACCTCAATGGGAAAGGAGTTTAATATGCTTGGATGACTCTACTTGCTTTTAATTGTTTCACGCACCTAAACTGCCATGTTATCAAAAATTTTGGATTGTGTCCATGTTTAATTGTTACTATCTTCTCCTTTGACTATCATGTATAAACTGTTTTTGCGGGGAATTGGTTTAATGCTTCACGATTTAGAAAGTTGGTATTGACTTGTTTTTCTCAACTGTTCCTTGGTTGATATAATAACCTTTTCACAATCTGGGAGTATGGATGATTGTCCATGTAACATTCACTTATTCACCTACAAAGCAATATGTTGGGACATGAGGAAGGAAATTACTCATCACCCCTCCCCAGTATTCCTAGCCTCCTATCATAACACGAAGTATAAATGCTTCGTTGTCTACAAAATGATGCTTGAACATGTTTCCTCATCCTTAATATGTCTCTCTATTATGGCCACACTTCTTGCAATGGGAGCATGTAACATGTTTCCTCATCCTGTCCTCTGTTCGTATCCTACATTTTCTCGGCCTTCCAGGCTGTCTGCGAGCTACCGGGGGCAACACACGCTCGCCACTTCTAAATTCCCACTGTTTACCATCGCGCGTGCCATGAATGACATCGTTATAAGTTGCTCGATAGCAGTCAGAGGAAAACCACAATTCACAGAAGTCATACGGATCATATCGCTTGAGTTCAATAGTACAAAGGCCATGTGCACAAGGAATCCCAAGGAGGTCCCATTTGCGGCATGTGCATGACCTTCGATCTAGGTGAACAACATCAATGTACCCTGCAGGCAACACCTGAAACTCACGTTCCCCCACTTGCCAACACTGGAGTCTCCGTGAGGCTTCTTTCTCGCGATTAACGAGCTTATCTACATATGGGGTGACTCTTGTCTTCATGTGTAGCCCTTTTTCACGCCGGAGATGGTAAAATTCCATCAACTTTGCCCGTATCGACTCTATCTGTTGCATGATGGGCAGCTCTCTAAAATCCTTCAACAAGCTATTTGTGCTTTCTGCAATATTCGTAGTTAGCATGTCATAACGTTGTCCCTTGATGAATGCGTTAGCCCAATGCTGTTTGCCAATCGCGTTTATGTAATCATGAGCCCCTACATCAATGGATCTGATTTCTGCCATGTAGTTCTCGTACTCACAGATGCCCGCTGAACGTGCGGCGCACCAAAACTTCATCACGATCCCATCATGTTTAAATTTCGCTTGAATATTTTGTGAAATGTGACGGCAGCAGTAACAGTGTTTTGCGGTTGGAATTACATCCTTCACGGCATTGATTAGTCCCTTCATTCGATCCGAGACTATTGTAAGATTTTGAATATGCTCCAAGGTTTCATCCAAATTTGCTAGAAACCATGCCCAAGTCGCATAGCACTCGGACTCCACAACCCCAAAAGCCAAGGGGAAAAGCCTATAGTCACCGTCTTGACAAACTGCTATGAGTAAGGCTCCTGGGTATTTACCCTGAAGGTGTGTCCCATCAAGGGCAATAAGTGGCCTGAGTGATGATTTGAATGACCGAGCACGTGCACCAAAACATACATAGTATCTTTGAAAGGAGTGATCATCTTCCGTTCACAAATTATCCACATTGCCCGGGTTAGTGTTTTTCAGCTCCAAGCGATAATCACATAGTGTCCTGTATGAATCCTCAAAAGAACCGCGAATGTGTTTCATAGCTATTTCCCTTGCAATGTGAGCCTTCCTATAAGATATTTGAACGCCAAATTCCCTCTGAAAGTCAGACATGACTTTCTTTGGCCTGTAATCTTGGTTAACTCTAAGTCTTTCTCTGATGAACTCCGAAATCAAACATGATGTTGCTTGGGGATAATTGGTTCCATTAAGTGGTCCATAACACTTATGTTCTGGATTGTATGTCCTGACTTGAAATTGAGGACCTGCCTCCACCATAGTAGCATGGATGCGCCACAGACATATAGAATTGCTACACCTTGTCGTTGCTTCAAATCTATTGGTCTTTATTGGTCTCAAGCAGAAGTTCTTATACATTGCAAATTTGGCCAGTGTGCTTTTGAATGCATCACGACTGTTAAACACCCTGCCCTTCCACATCTCATGCGGCGAATCTTTCCGTGGTGGCGTGGAAAGTAAATCATATGTTGCAAGCATAGTGTCAATCATTTCTTTCTCCTTGTGCAAATCTGTGACCCCCTGATTGGAAACACTCGCAGTTCCATCTGTAAATAGATTCTGACCTCCTGAGTCATTTGATGGTATGTCTAGGAATGTGACAGCGACGCTTCGAGCCTGTATTCTTTCCAGATAACATTCAGTCTGCTTGGGACCTCCTAGTCCACAACATGTTGTACCATCTTTACAACTTTCTGTATCAAAATGCAGAGAATCAAGATTGTCGTTGTCAATCCCCAATCCAACTTCCGATGTAACAATTGGATGTTCTTCTCCTATGTAGGTGTGGCCTCCTCCTTTACAACCTTCGTTATCCACATGCGAAGAAACAAGATTCTCATTGTCAATGTCATACCCAGCATTATTTTCTGCAATCGGATTTTCTTCTGCTATGCAACTGTGGCCTCCATTTGGAAAGGACAAATCACAATCAGCTCCAAGGTCTACAGATGGATACGACTATTAATTGAACGATTCTCTGACAACCGCTGTCCGTTTTGGTGCCAAGTCAGATACTTTCCTCGTTGGGTTAAAACTGCATGATAAATGAACGTGCTAATTACAAATATTGCATTCGGAAGAAAGTTGCTCAGGAATTTTTTTTCCATAACAAAAATATATTAATCAATTATAATGGGGATATAAACATTCAAGAGATGCTTTAGAGGGATGATGTTTGACACTATCAACTAATTAAACTTAGAATAACAAGATTACTATTACTAATTACAGTACAACAAGGAAAATAGAATAGCCGTCTGTCCATACTTTGGAGATGGTAGTGTGTTGTTGAAAATTGCATCCCTGTTGATATGAATGTTGGTGTTAGATTCTCGATGGTGGGTTAGAACCTCTCCGGCTGCATTCCTACGAGATAAAAGGAAGAAGATGATGGTTAATCATATAATTAGCGAGTCTTTGGGCTAATATAGCTATATCAGATAATTCAGTGCTGACCTTTTACCAAAAATTGATTGCGGACTACTAGGTGGAATACCCTTGCTAGAGCCCACCCTGCATAGAGGTAGAAATTTAGAGATGCTCAATTAGTATTAAGAAATTGTACTTGGAGATAACAAGTACAATCAGAGCATACCTTTGTTCATGCCCTTGATGATCTATTTCATTAACCGTATTTGTATGAATATACAAGTAAATTGCACTGGCATCCCCCAAAGATGCTCTGAACATATTGTCTACATCTTCATCGTTTGTTATGCGAACCAAAGTGCATACTTTCCCATGATGATGAAGGTAGTGAACGATTGGGATATGTCCAAGCCTATTCAATTTTGAAAGATCACATATTTTTTTAACCAATTCTGAATACGTTGTGACAATTTTCAGAAAGATCATCCTTGGGCAACCTCCGCTATAAATTTGACTTCCGTTATGCCAAACAATTTCTCCACCGGAGTGGAATATGACTAGTACTATACGATCAGGCATCCTGCGACAGGCACATGGTGAGACATTAAGACTACTAGCTATCCGTAGTAAATTGATAAACACATGCAAGGTGTATGATGAGGATTATATTCAAACTGAATTTCACACATTAGATTGGGCATCAATATAATTTACTCCCAAAAGCCCCATCACAAAGACTCTAGAATGAGATGCCTAGGCAGCGACAGAAAAAAAATCCCTTCCCTTAAAACAGAATAACAGTGCTCGACCCTAGAGAAATTGTTAAGCCAATGCTGAATGATTTAGAACGCAAACTTCATTGTTCTGTTTTTCTCAATGAAGTTAAAAAAATGCAAGGAATCATGAAATGCTAGAGCGCATTTACAAGAGTTAAAATGAGACAGATATTCTTTGATAACGATATCGTTACATTTAATCTTGATTTTCTTTAACAAAATTTGGTGACCAACAACAGAATTGCATTGACTTTTTATTGAGATGATAAAAGATAATAAGGACTAACGAATTCACTAAATTTCATTAACTGGCCAAAACGGATATTGTTCTTTGATAACGATATCTTAAACAAAATTTTTATTTTCTTCATCCACTTTTGGTGTCCAATCACAAATTTATGGTCACTGTATATTCGGATGCATAAACAATGTGAAGTACTATACCTTTTTCGAAGCGCAAGATACAGGAAATTGTTATTAGAAAACGATATCGTAACCATAAATTGTATCTTATTCATCCAATGCTGGTGTACAACAACAAACATATGGTGAATTTAAATTGAGATGCATAAAGTCTGAGAAGGACGCACGACTGAAGTCATTTTTTTTTCTGACAAATTTTTTATAATGATATTGTTTCAGTAATTTATAGGTTATTCACCCGATTTTTGCATCCTACAAGAAAAGTCACATGACTCTATAATGAGCTGCATAAACAACGGGAAAGACTTACAGAGTTCACCAAGTTGTTTTTTTCAAAAACATTTATAGGACAACAGGATCATCGATCATTATTTATAGGTAAGTATTAAATTTTGTATGATCCTACACTCTTACATATATCTGTAGTTCGTATGTTAGTTCAAAACCTTGGATTTTCACATGATATTCAAACATGAGTAGTTCATTTTCTATGCGGTTCTACAAATGATATTTTACTAGAAATATCCCAAATTGGTAGAATTGTGTAAATGTTGTAGATGACCAAAGTGATTAATTTGTGGGAAAACGGCCATCTTGATGACGAGGAATAAGGTGGGCAAAAGGAAATGAACTAAAGTCCCACAATTAGCCTAAAGTCCCATGATTTGGTGTCAAGTTATAGCATCTTAACAACCGATGTGCCCATAAGACCCAACGTATTAAGGGCCTACAATTGGGATGTCAATAAAATGGAAATGAAACATCACATAACAGGGAACAACATACTTTCTAATGGGTATTTCGAATTCTAGGAAATCCCATGACAAAAAAGAAGCAAAACCACATTCATGATTACTATGCAATGCAAAAAACCAAAGCAGTCAATTCCCAAGAGAAAATCATAGGAACAAAACAAAAAACAACAGGAATGTTAGAAAATGAACAAATACGAAAAAATAAATGGCAAGGGACATTTATTTGGTAAAATTCCCTTATAAGAGCACGCGATTTAAGTCAATTTTTATTATTTTGCAAAAACAAGTTATTCTTTGATAACGATATCGCTGCTATAATTTTTATTTTCTTCATCCAATTTTGGTCTCTTACAACAACATAATGGTGAACTTATATTAAGGTGCATGAAAAATTAGAAGAACTAGTGAATTCACTAAATAGAGACTATTGAGAATTTTCTGATAACGATATCGTTTCAATAATCTATAGAAGGTTCGACAATTTTTTTGCAGCCTACTGGAAAACGACGATGACTGTATAAATGCGTGCATAAACAATGGGAAAGACTTAAGGACTTCACCTAGATTTTGATTTCAACATCATTCATATGACAACATGATCAATACCATTATTTATAGTTGTGTTACATATTTAGTTTGATCCTGTACTCTTAACGTCTTTCTGTAGGCTGTATGTTAGGATAAAATCTTGCTATCTCATATTATCAACACATCATAAAGGCTATTAGTAATTCGCTAACCAGATGTGGAAGATGGATGGAAACATGAGTAGTTCAACTTATCATATTGTTCTACACATGATAAGGTACTAGGAAAGAAATTGTCCGTGGTTTGTGTAGAGGACAATCGACATTACTTCTAGATGACCAAAGTGATTAATTTGAGGAAAACAAAGCCTTGATGCCGATGGGGAAGAAGGAGGGCAAAAGGAAATAGCAGGTCTGGAGAAGGAAGCAACTTGATAGAAAACGGGGGGGCGGGGGGGGGCCGCGTGTGGTGCGTAGCTAGCTATCAAATCTCTGAAGCTTGATTGATCCATATAAATGACAGCTTCTTTCCCCTCCTCCTTGATTGAAGATAGATATTTACACATTCGAATTCTTCCTCCTCAAAGTTAAAGGATATACAGAATCTCCAAGTATTGGATTTTGTTGGAATATCTAAATCTCACCTAACCTTATTGACAAGAGCTTATAGAGTAAGCCATGAGGCAAAAAACCATAACCTATTTGAATGCAGTTTCTTATGGTCATTGCTGCCTAAGTCAAGTAAGTAATAAAGAAATCACTCAATCTTATAGAGATCGTAGGAATTTACTATCATTTTAAGAGCTAGACACAAATACAGACTATACTCATATGTCTTAAACATTCCCTCAAATCACAACTGCTCATTCTCATACATAATCTCATTCCAAGAAAGTGCAGAACCAAAAAGAAAACAAGTTTAAAAAAGGGTTTCAAATACACGAAATACTGAGCAATGCAAACCAAAAGTACTATCACCTATTTTGGCAAAAAACGTTACTATATATCTTAACAAAAAATTGCAATCGCATAGAAAGGCAGGATGCAATCCAAACCCAACACAATCATATTAAAGAAACACATCAGATGATGAAATCAAGAAATAAAGGCCCACATCCAAATAAGTAAATAAAACAAGAAATAAAAAGTAAGGAGATAGAGAGCCCAAGCATTCCAAAAGCTCCCTTTTTGGGATTTCAAATGGCCATAAATCCCGTTTTAGATTTCCATTTCAAACAATCAAAGTATTCAATGCATGGAAATCTAAAGAGAAAACTTTATGCGAGTTCTCACCTATCTTGGCTAGGGAAACACTCTTTCAGATACAATATTTTCTCCGTCAACTCCGACGACGAAGCACTGGCCGGAATCACTGATTGGGCAAAGCAGGAGAGGAAGAAGGAAAGAGAGAGCAGGCAGCTCAGATGTACGTGCAGAGTGAGAGGAAATGAGCAGGATGCATGTCCTGGGTTTACAAGCTCCCCTGTCCTATCTCTCTACTTCAGTTGCTCCCAGCTCAATCAGTCGTTCATGAAGCAAGCTCAAAGTTTGATCAGAGCAGTGTCGGTGAGATCTTTAAAAGCCCTCTACTTCCTGCTTCATTTGGATGTTGATTCATAATGGACTCCTTATCGGCGAAAGGGCTCAAACAAAAGGTGTTCAGCTGGCATTTGTGTGTCCTCAAGTGAATCAGCTAGCATATTATTTTTTATACTGCAATCTCTCTGCTTACTTATGTAATGATAGGTAGTCCTCTTCTTCGGTTCCTTATTCTGGTTTTTTCTTGTCGAGATTTGCTGTTGTCTGGGCAAAATGTTCAAACCTATTTTCTAGCCAAGCTTTCAATCAACTTTGCAAGGCATGCAGAGCAGGGAGCTAAGGTGTTCGTGCAGAGCGAGAGGGAAGGAGAGAGGAGGGAGCGGAGAAGGCATGCGAAGAGGGAGAAAGAGAAAAAAAGGCATGCAGAGAGGGAGAGTGCAGGGAGAGGGAGAAAGGGAGAAAATGGCATAGAGAGAGAGAGAGAGAGTGCAGGGAGAGGGAGAAAGAGAGAAAAAGGCATGCAGAGAGGGAGAGTGGAGGGAGCGGGAGAAAGAGAGAAAAAGGCGGGGGAGAAATACCTGGAATGAAGCACGTTTGATGGGGTGAAAAGAAGAGGAATTCTATAACGACATCGTTCGCAGAAAGAGGGGTAAAATGGTCTAAAGATGCTGTACGAACACCAATACGGGCATTTATGTGTATTTCTGTATTAAACGGGCAAATACATGTTTTGAAACACTTTTTTGGTAAATTTCCCTAAATTCTTTACTATAAACAGGTGCCATTTAAAATAATCACTTTTTGTTTAAAATGGTTTTCTCCTGCATCTTTTCTCAGCTCAAATCCAATGACTGTAAAACCACTGCTAAATAGAATCAGTAAACTTCCTCCATCAGGGTATTCCTTATAAGAATGTATTGTAAGTCTAGATGGTTAAGTAAATGGAAGATGCCACTCAAGCTGACTTGCTCATATGAATGACATCATTACATACGCAAATCACCTACTGCTTAATTTGAAGGTGGGGTCAGAAACTGCTATCCACCATCAAACGTCTCCAACAAAAAAAAAAAAAAAAAGTATGCTTGGTCCCTTTATTAAATTTGTTTAATAAATATTTAAAACTTATGATCTACTGATTTTTAATCCCAATTCGTATTTGAATGTGCTTTATTGTAGATACTTTTTGTCAGACGCCCTCTTGGTAATTCTAGCTATTAATGAGTGGATGGATTGGTCCATCCACCCTATTTTGCTGGACATTAGAGAACTGAGGTCTATCTTTGTAGTTATTTCTCTCTCCCATATTCCTAGAAAATTTAATAGTTTTGCACATGAACTTGCCAAGAGATCTTATGGGCTGGGACGGGTTTCTATGTAAAGTGGGTAGTGCGATTCTTTTTATTTTGTTTGTTTTTCTTTTAATTCCTTGGTTGTTGGTTTTTTTTTTTTTTTTTTTTTCATCTCTTTTACTGAATTTTCATTTCTACAAAAAAAGGAAAAATACATTCTCCGCTGATGAGGTTCTCTTTTAGTCAATCCATTGTTAGTTCATTGGGGAGGCAACCCCTCTCCACGTAAAACGACTAGGTCAATTGCACGTTGTAAGAATGATGGTTAAGGACTTGGATAGGGTACATGCTTGTGTAAGTTGCTCTAGAGCAAGAAGGAAAAGATAAAACTATATATGAAGGAAAAAAAAGTCTCCTTTAAGAGATCTGACATGTGCGGCCACTTGGATTCAACAAAATTATATGGCTTTCTATGCAAATAGTAAACATGAAACCGCCAGCCCTTAGAGCCTAGAATTTGGACATCTATCATTACTTCATGCATGTGCGCTAGAAATCCACGGCCGCCCCTCAACATTCAACTCAGATACTTTTGATTGTCTCATTCATGATTCAGTGAGAGAAGTAGGAATGTACAGTGGAGCCAACGTGCTGAAATTAGTTTGAACCACACAAAATGAGCACCATCCGATTCACCAAATTTTAATTCATAGGAGTTTTTTTAGCAGTTCAAAAATTCAATTGGTTGGCCCCATTTTGGAGTTTTATTCCTCTCACTAATGGGAAGCGTGTTTGAGAGATTCAGACTCTTTATCTTTGCACAATCATATAATTAATTTTGGGTCTTATTTTTCACTTTATTCTTTTTCTTTCTTTCTTTTTTTTGTTTGCTCCGATATTTCATTTAAACCTTCATAGTTCACCTTGTTTTGCCCTGGTTAATAGCTTTCAATATTGCCCTCTAACCATCCATGTCAAGTAGGCATCATGGCCATGAAATAATTAACTAAGCAACTAACCAACATTAATTAATTGTGGGTGGATTGGTTTACAAAGCATTCACATGGGCATAGATCATACTTTGATTTGGAGCAAAATACAACTCTTAAATGTAAATCAAGGAGAATAGAATTATTCAGCAATTTGGATACATTGTGGTGAACCCTACTATTTCCATATTCCATCCGCCTTCACAAAGTTTTAGAAAATTATGTTACTAAAAATGTTGGGATATTGTAACAGTGACATGTTTATGCAGATATTATTAAAAAAATCTATGAAATATATTACTATTCAAACGATTAGTGACAAATCAACATTTAGGGTGTTTTAGTCTTTATAGTTCTATAGCTCTATTAATATCATCGGGTGGGCCTCACCATAGACATAACTCTATCAAAAATAAATGAATAAGTAAAATAAAATCAACTCAATTAGGAGAAACTGTTCCCAATTGAAAGGGAAAATAGAACATTCCAACACAAAGTGAGAACTTCTTATTATTATAAAACTGAAAGTGAGGAGTAATAGTACACTCCAACAGAAAGTGGGAAAAGACTCCTCTTATTATTAATACTGAAAGTGAGGAGTAATAGTACATATATGTAAGTTTCCCTTGCAAAAAAAGCACACACTAAAGACTCAAAACACAAGCTTTAACATCATTTATTGAGCCAGCCCTTTCTGATATTGGTGAAGATGACAAGCAACTTATCAGATGGAGGCAACTTCTCCTTGATGAATGGAACATTGAGGAACCTGTCACCCCATGCATGGAGAGATGGAAATGTCTTAGCGTCCAGTAGCTTGAATCCAAACACTTCCTCATACACTGGCAACCAGTGAGGAATCCAACCCACCACCAAATCCACAAAGCCCACGCTTTCTCCTCCAAAGAATTCCTTCCCTTTGAGCTCTTCCTCTAGAATTTTCAATGCCTCTAGGGACTCTTACAGTGCCTTCTCTTGATCTTTTCCTTCGGCACGGAAAGCAGTTTGTATGTTTGAGAAACACTGCAGCAAAACAAACAGTAACTTTCAATATAATTTTTAGTTACAAGGGCCTCTTTCATTTACCCCAAAAAAAAGGGGCCCTCTTTCTGGATCAGCCAATTGTGCAGGCCGAGCAAGGACAAACATGTGGTGCCCACTTGGAGTGGTAAATGCATCTTTCATGAGCAGCCAATTTAGATGTCAGTTCTAAGTAGGAGGGGGAGGGTAGTGTGTGAGTGGTTTTGATCCCTTATAGTGGGTCCATATGTACTCACTCTACTTTGTTATGTTTCAACTATAGTCTAATTGCAATAAAAGGGCTCGTTTAGTTACCTTCTCATCTGCAAATTTAGCCCAAAATCGCGCCTTTGCTCTCTCAAGTGGATCTTGAGGTAAGAGGGGATTTTCCTTCCATGTATCCTAGATGTATTCAAGAATGATGAGAGATTCTGCAATGGGCTTTTCGCCGTGCAAAAGCACTGGAACTTTCTTATGAACAGGATTACACTTCAAAAGCAAGGGGCTCTTGTTTTTTAGATCTTCTTCTATGTTTTCATACTTGACCCCCTTATGGAGGAGTGCCCATTCAACTCTGTAAGTGAAAAAGCTTGCGAATGTACCCAACACCTTAATTTCTCCCATCTCCTAAACTGAAGAACACAAGTAGATATACCCTGTTCCTCTTCGCTATTTATAAGATCATAGATACTGAAGTTTGGAAGCTTTCATTGTAAATGCTCTGATTTCATGGGGAAAAAGATGTGGACTGTATTACACGTGCTTTTGATTAATTGATGGTCAAGCTCGATACAGAGAATAGATATGCTAAATCTATTAATCGGCCGGGGTAGTGTTACATTAATAATTGCGACCTGGCGTCGTTATGTGAGAAATTTTAGTGCTGCAAGATGTGACCTTACCTCAGCAGCAATGGGACCTAGGGACCGATATGATGATTGGTTTAGGTAGGGCGGCCGGAGATGATAACACTTGAACTCTACCGAAGGGAAAGATCAAGATTCAACATCCTAAAAGCACTTTTAATAAATAAAAAAAAAATTTGTGGTAAATAAGGGGTTGCTCATGTGAGACATCACTACATACGCAACGGGCTCTTTCTTTGTCAATGGTCCAGGGCTGCGCTACCTATCAACCAGGTTAACTAGTTCGCTGATATACATGGCCCCCGAATCATTAATATTTGAGACAATTATATCAAAATTGTTCTCAAGAGATAAGTCGTATAAATTCATTAATTAGCAAGGCCCCCAACAGAAATCCAAGTTACTCGAAAGCAACAAAAGTCTATTATTTATAAATAGTATTCATTCTTAGTTTCAGTGACGGACTCAGAATTTTTGTTTAGGGGCTTACCATGGTCAATTGAAAAGGTCAAATATTGACCTACAAAACCCATAAATCTAAAGCATAATTAGCACATCAAATCCTTAATTTCTATCATGTTTAAACATCTTTGAACATTAGAAGCATTACATGGTTCTTGAATTGATTCTCTACTACTACGAATAAACATCCATCTAACTCAACAGAGAACCTGAATCAACACAAAAGCCATCTATTCAGTAAAATAAAAACAAAACTGCTACAACGAACAGACTTATACTAACACAATTGAGGTTAAAAATGGCATTAAATGCATTCAATAAGAAAAGATCATACAATTGATAATTAATTATTAGCATGACAGATGAGCAAAAAAGGTTCTCAAATCACAACTTCAATAGAATTAGCAATTGTTCAGTGGTCGATTTTGCAAGGACCACAATCATCCACTGCATGCAACCCCACACGCTCGGCCATTGCAACAAGCCCATATGAGAAGTCTAACCACTTTTTGGGTCTATTTATTCTCATCTCATATGGGTTTCGGTTGTAAGCATATTTCCTCAAACAGGGTTCAGCAAAAGACATTTATTGTGGGAGTAAAGGGTCACATAAAAGAAGAAAAATTATTTACACATGCTGATTGGGGTTGCCTGCGCATAACATACTTGCTCCCAAAGAGGGACGGCAGCAGTGCATCAATGCCAATGTTGGCGACGGAGACTAATTTGAGGGTTTTTTTCCTATATGAGGACATTTGGGGAGGGGGAGAGAGAGAGACCAAGAAAAATCGATTTGGGATTTATGT
Source organism: Persea americana (assembly GCA_029852735.1). Classification (NCBI taxonomy): domain Eukaryota; kingdom Viridiplantae; phylum Streptophyta; class Magnoliopsida; order Laurales; family Lauraceae; genus Persea; species Persea americana. The sequence goes on from CM056810.1 coordinate 94,554,890, forward strand.
AAATTTCTACCTGAGTTGGGGAAGGGGAGAGGAGTACTTGATGGGCTCTTTAAGTGGGGTTGGTCTAGACACCCCATATTGCCCTTAAGGGATTTCTTCAAGTTGGTAACGGGCTTGACTGACTCTTTAAGTTGGGGCTGAGTCAGACCCCCTTTATCGCCCTATATGCTTTCTTAAAGTTAGGAAGGGGATTCAGCCCCAGCCCTTGCTTAATTCCACCATCAAATTGATCATATTAAAATACATAATTAAACTAAGAAAGGACGGTTATTAATTATAAATGATTTGTTGAACTTAAACTTCGAAACAAACAAATTGAAAAGCAACTCAAATGACTAAAACCTATCAAGTATTTAGGATTAGATTAAGTATCAATTACATATTGCATACACATATGGGACTTGGCCAAACTACCGAACTCGTTAACTGTGATCTCTCAACTAAAATATGTGCAGGGTTGAAGTCCTTTTTTGGGAAATGTAATTTCTAAATCCATAGAAAATATTTTATGATCTCTGAGCATTTCATGTAGGAACTTAAATACCTATTTTCACCTATTTGAATATTCTAAGAGGTGTTTGGGTGTAATGAAAGGACAAGAGAGAGTCATCTCTAAGGTGGACAAATAGGGGTGGAGGTCTCCATTTGGATAATGGCTGTTTTTCTCCCATATGTTTAAATTTGAATTGAGAATGCTATGTAGTTAAAGACCATTTTAAAGCCGACACACTCATATATAGTTGAGTGGTGTTATTCTCCTTGGTATCACACAGACATCCAGAGATCGATTCCAGGGTCTTATAATTGTAAGTATCACTCATAATCAATAGGCAATAGCCCAACTTAGAGTGAGAAAAAAGACCTTTTTAAAAGCTTGTTTTAAAATAAAAGATAATTATTAAATAGTGAACAATTTAACTGATCAATTTCAGTTTTACTAGAGAAAAAGGTTTTTTATTCACCTACTTTGATCAGAAAATGTTTCCTCTAGCATTTTAGGAAAAGTGAGTTAATAGAAGAATGTATTGAAGCCCAGATGGTTCACAGTAAGTACTCTGGATTTCTTATTCTGCCATCATTTATTTCTTTTTAACTTTCTAGGACTGAGTCAGGACTGAGAAATGGTGGTAACTTTGAAGGGGACTTGCTGATAAAGTCTAATGACCTCATCACATACGCAAAAGACTCGCTATTTTTCAAAGGGTGGGTCCGAAACATCTACCCACCAACTCACAAAGGTCTATGTAAAAAAAGTGTCTTTTTTCCGGCTGTGTCTCTCAGAAAAAATGGATGGATCCTTTTTTCCTTTAAAGACAAATCATAACAAAACAACATTACGAGCGTTGACAAAATGGCCTAGCATCTCATCAACACTGTAAAAACTCTTATCATTTCGAGAGTAATGCTTGGTTAAAGAATGAGCAGCCTCATTCAAGGTTTTAAAAAAAAAAAAAAAAACCTTCATAGGAGTTTAATATCCAAAATAATTGCGTTGATGGCCCAATCTGAAATCCCATTGATGAATTCAATCACTTCATTATTTCATATGCCTCATTTTCTCTTCACATTTATTTCAAGGATGATAAGTGAAGAATCCTCGCGAAGGTGGGAAAATAAGAGAAAATCAGGGGTCAAGATCTTCGGGTGAAAAATCATAACTTTTCTTTAGTTTAATTCTCCATATCTTATTTCAAATTGACTAGAGAAAGTTCTGTAGGGGAAAACCATGTTAAAGAGATTTTATAGATAAGAGAATATTTATTAAAAAATTAAACGTCGGTTTTTATTAACAAGAGCTTTATTTTTACTGGTGAAAAGGGTAATTTTTCCACACCCCCTTGAGGTAAAAAACATTTCTCCTATTTTTTTTAATTAAGAGGAGAATTATTTTTCTTTCTATAATTAGACCCAATAGAGAAAATTATATATTTCTCTAGAATGGATTTTTCTCCTCCTTACTTTCTCCACATTTGAACAAGTGGTTGGTGAAATACCTTTTTCCTTGCTAAAACAATCTTTACTATTGAATGATGATATGAAGATGTGAACTATTTAGTTTTTTTTTTCAAATTTTAGTTATAAAATGGTCTTCTCTTGCTAACCCACCAATAACTCAGGGCCTGTTTCTTTGCTAGAATTCAAGGAATTCATGTCTGGAGAGTTTTTGAATTCCCAAACAATGTGGAATCCATGGATGCTCCCTTGTACTTGAACATTCCGAAATTTCACCAAATGCGAAGGGACTGAAATTTCTAAATTTCCAAAGGTCACTTGAGACCTTTCAAGTTACTGAAATTCTGAAATGATTGAGAATAAACATAGCATTTGCAAATGCTATAGCACAAGGTGTCACATCATATCTAATAAAACCCAACATCCCAAATTCCTATCAAGAATTCTAGTAAAGAAATATGCCAAGCATCTCTCTCTACACAAAAATAGGGATCAATCCTCGATTTTAGCTTAGTTGATTAGGCATGTTGGTAGCATGCATGTGTATGCATGTGTAGTTACTAGAGAAAAGAAGAAAAAACTGATTTTTCTCCAACATCCTTTTATGATTCTCCATCTCAAGATTTCTCCTCATTTTCTCACCTAGTCGAGATTCTCAAATCCTCCAATTATCATTTTCTCCTCATTCAAGTAGGTCATCAAGTTACTATCTTTAATGTTTAGGTGATCCAGATTTGGTTTATAGTATTAAATGCTCCAAACCAACTCGTCTAGTCCATTAAATATTAGACAATATTTATTGGTTTCAAGCTAGTCTTTAAATTCTAATTAAGCATTATTTTTAGACAATCCATTTGATGGGGATCATTGGATGGTGTTGATGGTCTGCTTGAGCTACCCTCATATATATACATATGTATTTATGTACATGTATATATACACATGTATATATAGAGGTATGCTCTAGTGAGAGTTAACTCTCACCTTATATGAGAGCAAAAGATCTCAGCCACCCTTTATCCACTTAAATCCAACGGCCAGCATTAAAAGCAAAAGAGCAAAAAGATCTCTTTTGCTCTCCCTCCCGCCCACTTTCTTTTCGTTTCCCTCCTTCCCTTGACATTCGACAGAGTCAGAAGAAGACACAATGGAGAAGAGACGATTCTTCCTTCCTTTCCGTTCGATTCTCTCCAAAGAACAAAGCATTCAAGCCTTGAAAAATAACTATGAACTAGTTTTTGGTGTGTTCACAGGAGTAAATCACCATGGACAATGATCAACAATATTTGGTTGTGCTCTAATCTCAGATGAGACTTATGAAACTTTTGTGTGGCTCTTTACGAAGTGGCTCGAAGCAATGCCCAGAGATCCACCAAAATCGATTATAACCGATCAAGATCCTGCAATGAAAAGAGCCATTAAGACCGTACTTCCCAATGCATGCCATCATTTCTGTCTATGGCACATTTTGGACAAGCTAAATGCAAAACTAAAAGAAGTTGCAATCCATTCTGAAGGCTTGGTGAAAGATATCAAAGATATTGTTTACAACGCAGACACAAAAGAAGAATTTGAGTTACAATGGGAGAAGTTAGTGGTAAGCTATAAAGTTGTTGACAATATGTGGCTAAATGAATTATTTGAAATCCGTGAGAAGTGGGTACCAATATATTTGGAAGGTGTGTTATTTGCAAGGATGAGGACCACTCAAAGAAGTGAAAGCATAAACTCAGTTATTAAGCAACTAGGGACACAGAAGAATGGTATGTATGATTTTATCTGGCGGTTGGAAGGGCCACTACCCGAATGGGGATGAAAGAGTTAAAAGCTGACCATGACACTCTTAGTGGGAAGCTAACTCTGAAGACAGAATGGCCAATGGAGAAACAAATATCCGGAATATATACAAGGAAGAAATTTTGGACATTCCAAGAACAATTCATGTCAATGGCAACATGTATTATACAACTCGTAAGAGATGAATCAAATGAGAGGGTTTATGATGTTTCAACATTCAAGGTGAAAAGGAAATTGTTAGAAGGGTCACATTTAAGAAAGATCTAAAGTTCGTAAAATGTTCTTGTCAAATGTTTGAGTTTGTAGGAATCCCATACAGCCACCTACTTTGCATCCTAAAACAAGAGAGGGTATTCAAATTGCTAGAAGAATATATTTTGAGAAGATGGTCCATTCAGGCAAGAAAAGGGTTCGACTGTTACATGAGCATCTTTGAACTCACAGTCTCATTTGATGACTCATTGGTTGCACGGCAAGGGGATTTATTTTATTATGCTTCAATGGCTGTTGATAAAACAGAAGGGACTAGAGATAAAAATAGGGGGAAGTTTTGTGATAAGAAAGGGGACAATTTTGTGAAGCAAAGCAATATCTTGAGCCAATGCATATTAGCACAAAAGGATGTGCAAAAAGAATTAAATCTTACAAAGAAAAAGCACAAAAGAAGGCCCGACTTTGCCGAGAATGTAAGAAGCGAGGTGTTTCGCATAACAAATGCAACTGTCCTGCTCTTTTAAATAGGTAATCTCTTACTTTTTCTTTACATTAATACTATATCCTTTGTAATTCTACAAACTCTTTTTTTTTTTTTTTTTATGTTTACATCTTAGCGGCATCGTCCAAGATTTGTCGAATTCAAGAGGCATATCAGGAAATGATTCAGACTCGTTTGATGAGGGAGACGCTTCTATCAATTCGGGATCCAATGATGAGTCTGAGAGACAATGATAAGGGAGACGCTTCTATCAATTCATGTTGCCATATACAGTTAGCAAGGCTGGGTGTAGTTTTTTTGCTGATTGGATGTTGGGGTAGTTTTTGTGCTATGTTATGTTGAACTTAGCAAGGCCAAGTGTGTCTCTGTTGTGTATGTACTTAAACCTCTAATGATTTAATATTATATCTGTCTTTTTTGCACTTTCAGAGCTGGGTGTAGTTTTTCTGCTGATTGGATGTTGGGGTAGTTTTTGTGCCATGTTATGTTGAATTTAGCAAGGCCAAGTGTGGCTCTGTTGTGTATGTACTTAAACCTCTAATGAATTAATATTATATCTGTCTTTTTTGCACTTTCAGAGCTGGGTGTAGTTTTTTGCTGATTGGACGTTGGGGTAGTTTTTGTGCTATGTTATTTTGAACTTAGCAAGGCCAAGTGTGGCTCTGTTGTGTATGTACTTATACCTCTAATGAATTAATATTATCTGTCTTTTTTGCACTTTAAGAGAAGCCAAAAGAAGTTCGATTCTTTATATGGGCAATGCATGGGTCTTTTTTGTCTGTGGAATGGAATGGACTGGTTGTGTGGCCAAAGGTCCCAACTTATAACTCAGCTGTAAAATATACCTTGCATCATATGATTTCTATCAAGGGCCTGCAACAACAATATTTGTTTCAGTGCATCGTCCAAGCAGTGGATATCTCTCAAATTCTGATGGATCATGACTACTCTTTGTTACATGTATGCACATGCCTTTTTCAGCTGTAGGAACACCAAGTTGCAGAAAAAATAAAAACAAGTTCCCATCATGAGCGTTTGTTAGTATCTCTGTTCCTTTCGTTTGAATATGCATTACTCATCTTCAGTTGCCCATCCATAACATTGTATACAAATCACCAACAATATGGCCCATCACATGAGAAATTGCCACGGTCCCCATTTGTTCATAGCAACTGTTTATTATTCAAAACCATTCAAAGCACACATTCATCCACAATTGTCACACTAATCATCCTAAAATACAACTAATAATCACCAAGACATGACACATAACTAAGACAACATGATGTAGCTTGCATAGATACATATTTCTTAACTTTTCACTCTCAATAGATGCATGCATGAGTTGGTTGTGCGCCACAAATGCTTCTTTAATGCCTTCGATTGCTGCTGTCAACTTTTCGTTGTCTCTGACAGGAGTTGAGTTACATTCAGAAGGTGGATGTTCCTTTGACATTCTATCTTTCCAGAAAAATGAATCACTTCCATTGCCATCCTACAATAATGTTATTGGAAAATATGGATTAGTTTGAACCACAAATTAAGTGTTTCAGTAATTACAATAAAAAAGATTTTTGAAAGCTCACTTACATTCCAATTTGGACATCTCCAAAACTTCCGATCCGGATTCGCTGCTGTATTACTCGTTAATAATTTCATGTCTCCTCTTCCACATGGGCATTTTGGAGCCCTTTCGGTGTTCCTTGAATTGGAGGATGACATCCTATTCACATGCACAGAATATATATATATATATATAAATATATATATATATATAAAGGGAATATGGGAGAAACAGAATTTCTGATGGTGGTGGTGGTGTTGAACACATGAAACCATGGGCATGATCTAAACAAAACTACCCACACTCAGAAAATCAATTATAATTATATGAATGTGGCTGAAATAAAATGGAGCTATTTCTTTCTCATTAAAAAAGAATTTTATGGTGAATACAGAGCAATCCAAATATTACACTCATTGGAGAGAAGATGAGACAGAGAGAGGGAGACTTACTACTGGACTCAAATAGCTGAAGAGGATAATGACAGAACCACTCAATTGAAGAGAAAAGCTCAGGCGTGTGCAAATCAGAAGATTAATTCCATCGCCCAATCGGACTCATACAGAGGAGTCCAGGCATTACTGCATCATCATCAAAGAGTGGGGAGGAAAACAAAGATTTCTTGCAAGGGCCAATGTAAAGAAAATTCTAAAACTTTCTATAAGATTTTGGGGCTTTCCGCAATTTAAGGGGGGGCCATGGCCACTGCAAGCCCCTCCCTAGTTCCACCCCTGTATATATCTAGATTTTATTAGTATTTGATCTCTTTTTCAATATTCTTGATATAAAAAAACATGACTTTTCTGAGATGAGCCACTCTCCGATCAATATTAGAGAGCTAGACAAGTCTAGCCTCAGTCACAAGTTTTTCATCCTTATTAAATTTGAATGAAGAATACTATGCAGTACCAAGATCAATATTTTAAAAGCTTTGTTTTAAAATATAAGTTAATTTATCAAATTGTTAGTTGACAGTTTAACTAATTTCAGTTTCACTAGATAAAAAGGTATTTTAAACGTAGGGAAGCAAAGTCCTGTTGAGATTCCATAAATTCCCAAGAATGATCCAAAAAAAAAAAAAAACACTGGGGAAACACTTTATTTATTATTAATAAATAAGGAGTACATGTAAGTTTCCCTTGCACAATCACAAACTAGACTCTTAACTCAAGCTTACATGGATCATTTATTAAGCTCCTCTTTCCGGACATTGGTGTAGTACACAAACAGCCTTTCAGAAGGTGGCAACTTCTCTTTGATAAATGGCGTGTTGAGAAATCTGTTACACCATGCATGGAGGGATGGAAATGACTCTGCATCCAGTAGCTTACATCCACCAACTTCTTCTAGTACTGGCAGCCAATGAGGAATCCAACCCACCACCAAATCCAAAAAACCCACACTCTCTCCTCCAAAGAACTCCTTTCCATTGAGTTCTTCCTCCAGATTTCTCAATGCTTCTAGCGACTCTTCTACAGCCTTCTCTTGTTCTTTTCCTTCTGAGCAAAATGCGGCTCGTATGCTACGCAAACACTGTATCAAAACAAGCACCAACTCTGTAATGTAATTTCCAGTTATAAGGTCCTCCTTTTGGAGCAGCTAGACCAACGACCTTAAATGCAGGGCCCACTTGGATTCTAACCAATTATTTAGACATAGTATGGAAATTTGAAAGATGCGCATGCAAAAAGATATCTGTCCCCCGTGACTCCATGAGAGCCTCAAATTTGGACATTTCGAAGTCCTTTTGAGATAAAATTACTATGCATTTATTGTTGTGCATGATCAATCCAAGGCCAAGCTGAACTTGGATGGCTGTCAAATTTGGGTGTCGCCCATAATTCGTAGGAACAGGGGGTGGTGTGCACGAGTGGTTTGGATTGGATTAACAGTCCTTGTTAAATGCAGAGCTGCCCACAAGTAGACTTGAATGCATTACGAATAATCTAGGATACAAGCCATCACATGACACTTATACTTGATAAGCTTCTGGTCATCGTCGATTTCCAGCTTCTTTTGGTATCCCGTGCTGGGATTCGCGATTGGATTGACCATTCAAAAAAATTGGTTTGGATTGAACATAGTTTTTTTTTTTTTTTTGGTAAAGAGATTAGTTTAGTTACCTTCTCCTCTGCAAATTTAGCCCAAAACCGCGCCTTGGCTTTCTCAGAAGGATCTTGGGGCAAGAGGGGATTTTCCCTCCATGTCTCATCTATGTATTCAAGAATGATGAGCGATTCAGCAATGGGTTTTACGCCGTGTAACAACACAGGAATGCTCTTATAAAGAGGATTACACTTCAAAAGCAAGGGGCTCTTGTTTTTGAGATCTTCTTCTATGTATTCATACTTGATCCTCTTGTGCAGGAGTGCCCACTCGACCCTGTAAGCAAAGGGGCTTGGGAATGCTCCTAAGACCTTCACTTCTCCCATCTTTTTTATAACAAAAGATCACAAGTAGTACAAAGCAATGGATGTAAATTTAATTTGTGGTTGTAGTGCAAGAGACACTGCGGCCTCTTTGCTATTTATAAGAATGCATTGAAGTTTAGAGTTTAGACGCTTCGTGGTAAATCCTATGATTTCTCGAGGAAGAAAATGGGCATGTATGAGTCATGGTTTAATTAATGGAAGGGCAAGTTCAACATAGAGAATAAAGATGGCAAATGCATGAAATGGGGGGGTGGTATATAGTTGGTGGAAATTGGAGATGTTGACCATTTGGACCTTGCCACTCTCACATCCGTTGCATATGTGGGTCCATTATTACATTACAATTTCTAGTGCCGCTAGATTAAATCTACCTCAGCAATTTGTTTGGGTTTTTTTTTTTTTTTTTTCAACATTGTTGGGCGGGAATGGGAAATAGAAGATGCCACCAGATGACATCATTACATACGCAAAGGCCTCTGGCTTATTCAAACAGAGGGGGTGTGAGAAACTTCTCCCCACCAGCCAAGATCTAAGTAATAGGGAATGGAAAAGCACCCTTTTCTCCATTTAAATTAATTTCTTTACTGTAAAAATGGTGCCATTTAATAATCGTATTTTTGTTTAAATATGGGTTTTAAAATGGTTTTCTCCTGCATTCTTTCTCAATTCAAATCCAATGATGGCGTAGAATCACTCCTAGAGAAAATTAGTAAATTTCTTTCATCAGGGGATTCTTTTATTCTCCTTATTTCTACACCTGTTAGAGATTCTCTAATTGCTAATTATTACTTATCCAATGTGGTTCTCAAAATATTGTCATATAACTTGTAGTTGATAGAGATTTTGATGGTGTTGAAGGGTCGTGCCAATTTTAAAACTATTCCTAAATCCATGTAGTATTAGGCAATATTTATCGACTTCAAGCAAGTCATTACTTTTCAATACCCACTTGAGAGTTGGTGGAGTAGAATAAGGTGTGGGCTTGCTCCCCGCGTCTTGTATTTGAAACCCAAGCCAAATTTACCTAGTGTGCGTTTGTGTGGGTTTAGTAGGACCCGCCTGAGAGTTTGGATACTTTTCAACTATCCATATGATGATGATCATTTGGATGGTGCTGATTGTTGGACCAAGAGAGTTTCATCAGGTACTTTATCCATAGAACAGGATGGTTGAGAATAGATGACGGTAGTAGCCTAAAGCTATAACTTGTGGGTGTTGTGTGCCGAAGCAGAATACCCACCACGATCAACTAGACAATCACAGTGTTGGGTTTTTGTATTTTGAGTTTACTGGGTGGTTCATTGGATTAGCCAGGGATTAGGCTTTCAGTCTAGGGTATTTTGATCATTGTATCGAGGTTTTTTATGGGCTAAGAAAGTGGAGATTATGTATATGATAAATCTATATAACGCTATACTCAAAAGAGAGTCAAAATGTGAATTGGTGCTCTCTTGCCGTGGATATAAGCACAATGTCAAACCACATAAAATCATTTTGTCTCACTTGTATGGCATAATTGTTTGATTGCACGTCCCGCTTAGAACACATAGTAAGAGTCAAATCCCTGTCCAGCTTTTACACGAGAACCATGTAAGACGCGCTGGGAACTCCATCTTGAGTCACATTGAGGTAATATGGACACTTTAAGATGAATCTCATCCTCTCTGGTGGCATATCCTTATATCTTAATTTAATAGGAATAAGCACCATCATCAGATTGACAATATGAATGAAAAGGCAGTTTGGTACTGGCGAAGTATTGTTGCCAACGTGGGGTTATTCAATTTCCCGTCATGTGCTCAGTCAGATAGGAGGACCCACTCCTATTGAACCGAAATTTGAGGAGATATGCATCTATGGGATTCATCTTCAACTATCCAAATTATAACCATGTAGGGCTCATGATGGATTTCTATGCCATTTATTACACATTTCCCGTGTAACAGCCACACTAGCTAGGGGATCCAGACTCCACTAGTAAACGCACAAAAGTAATATTCCACATGAGATTTATGTTGTCTGGCAACATGCCCATGACCAAATCATTGGTTAAGCTTTCTTCATCTCTTACCAGCAAAATATGCCCCCGCTTAGCACGAGCAATATAATTCATACTATAAAAATATATGAACTTTTAAATATTTATAAGAAGTTCAAAATATCACCTTCTTATGTATAAATTAACTTAAAATGGAAAAAGATATAATATGATATATATATATATGATGTTCTACATAAAATAGAATATATAACTTGATAAGATAATGTCATGCGAAATTTAAAGTAGTATATACTCAATACCTATGACATTATTTGGATCATTACCTATGCGATATTCTTTACCTTTTATTTACTGCCTTTTGAACGCTTTGATTTTCTTCTTAACACTTCGTCTTGTACAACCAGAAATTAACCATAAAAAGAGAAAGAACACTAAAACCTAAAATTCGGTTTTAAAGACCAGCCCATCTATCTTACTTATAAGAGTGGTATTTTTTTTTTTTTTATTTTTTTTTTTTGAATGGTTCTTACATCTACGAGTTGATAGAAAAAGTTCAACATATAAATATTTAAATCAGACATATGATGTGCTATTTGGATCGATCTAAACCTAAGTCCAACCCCATCTCTTGCAATCTATCGAATAGATGGTAAATCAATTGTATGTAGTCAAAAATAATTAGAATCTCATCTCAATCGAAACCATTCTCTTTCATATAATAATAATAATAGCAAGAACCTGTGCAAAATTAGAGAAAACAAAAAATGAAATACAAAAGATGCAAAAATAGCAATGAAATAAATAGTAATTTCGAATAAAGTATAAATTAGATTGAAATATGTTTTTATTAAATACTAATTTCAAAAGCCTTTTTAGTTTTTACTTAATAAAGATCAAATATTGATTGTTAAACTATGTGGAGAGAATGTAAAATAAAAGTCAATTTTAAAAATGAAATCTTGATATAAAATAAAACCTTTGGTATTTTTGCAGTTAAAAAACATATATAAAAGTCTCATTAATCAAATAACCTATTCTTTTAGAAAGTTCTTTCAGACTAATAGATTTTGAAAGTTACTACAAAAAGTAAAAGATTAATTAGGAGTGGTCCGGTGTTCTATGATGAAATTCAATTTCCCTGTAAAGGTCGCCCGATGTAAAATCCAATCACCAAAACCCATATGATTGATGTTAATTTTTTTACCATAGGATTTTAACGATGAGCAGAACACCATCCTATTTGGTCACTTCCCACTCACTAATCACTTAGATTTGTCGTGTATTTATTGTAGTTTGATATCAATATTGCATTTAGAATTTAATCATACCTTCTCATATATGTTGTGTGGATCCAACCTGGGGTAAAGTTGCAAATTGAAGTTTTCCATGGTGGAAAAAAATGATGCAAAAGTGGATTTTCCTCTCCATAGATCGACGGAAGAGCTGAAAAAGTGGGTTTGAAAAGCAGCAAAAGTGGGTTTTCTGCTGTAGACATCGGCGGAAAAGCAGCAAAAGTGTGTTTTCTGCTGTAGACATCGGCGAAAAAGCAGAAAAGTCGGTTTTCTGTGGTAGACATCAGAGGAAAAGAAGCAAAAGTGGGTTTTCCGCTCGAGACATATGTGGAAAAGCAGCAAAAGTGGGTTCTCCGCTCTAGTCATTGGCGGTAAATCTGCAAAATTGGGTTTTCCGCCAAAAAATTGCAAAAATGTGTTTTCCTGTTTTTTAAACGAAGCCCTCTACTAGGAGAATTGATTTTTACAAATCCCATCCATAAATACATTGTATGTAAATAGGTTAGGACTTGGGCCACAAGATTGCATCCTATTAGACAAACTCATTGCCCTCCTAATTTTATTGTTGTTGCACAATCCACAAAAAAAGATGGGGTTCCATTATAGGAAGAAACCACATGGAATAATGACTCATTTTGCCATAACTTCAAATTATTTTATATATGAAAGAGGCTGATTCCAACTGATAAATCAACTAATATATTTCCTTTCTACATTTAATGAGAATAGCAGGCAGTAAACAAAGAAAGGCATGTTAAGAGATACAATAGAATATAACAAAAATTAAATGAAAGGAGATGGGTTTGCTTGAGGTATTAGGTGGGGGAGATGAAAGGAAAAGGTTCGTCAAAATCAATTGAATAAATTGAGACTGATTTCTTAATAGAAATTAGTCTCTTTCATATATAATAATGTGATTGAGGACATCATAGATCAATTTGGGATTTTTTTTTTTTTTAAGCCATGTCGAGGTTAGGTCCTACTTTTCTGGTCTAATAGTAAGATAGTTGGGAATTGGTGTTTCTATTCTAAGAGGCCTGACTAAGCTGGCCCAACCCATCGGGCATATTTAGACAGAACATGCAAGAGGAACGATAAGCTGACCTCAACTTTCAGGCTTAAGGGCTGAATATCTGGTCATGACTCAGTTAATTGTATTTCGGGACAATAATTAAACCATTCGGACCTACCCTTACTCAGCCGAGTCAACTTGGCTTGATAGGTCAGCATGTTGGGCTAATCCAATAAGTCTAACCATGTACCTTTTTTTTTATCCAGCCAAGGGGGTTGAGACTCAAGAGAGTGCCTGCACACACACGGGAAGAAGACTCACACAAGTGGGAAAAAAGCCCTCACAAACGGATAAAAAGGCAACACAAGTGGGAAAAGGTTGCGTACCCAGCATTCGAACGCCGGACAACTAGGTAAGTCGCCGTTCACAAGCCTAATCATTTACTTGGCCACACGCTTTTCATTTAATTGATCTGATGACTGGTTGCAATGAGTGTATCAAGTATTTTTAAGAAATGAAGGATCGATGTTCGATTGATTGATGCAATGAGTGTATCAAGTATTTTTAAGAAATGAAGGATCAATGTTCGATTGATTGAGCAGATTTCCTGTGCTACAGTGTAAATTAAACCAAAACATCTGATTGATTGAAAGTTTCTAAAGTCTAATCTCCATGTCTTATTAAGTTTGATTGAGAAATCTTAAGATACTGTTGGTTTTAATCTCTTAAGTTTTGTCAATTTCATCAGGTGGGCTCACCATGGATAGAACTCTATCCCAAAAAGTATAAAATCAAACCAACTTAAATGGGAAAACCTGTCCCCCCAATGTATAAAAAACTAAATGATTGAACAGATAGTGGGAAAACAGTCATGTTATTACTAAATAATAAATAAGGAGTAGATACGAGTTTCCCTTTCACAAGCACGCACACAAAGACTCAACTCAAGCTTACAGACACTCTCTGTTCTCTTTTCTCCTGTTTTTTTATATACGCTACATGGTGTATACAACTCATTGCACCCACATCTGTATCACTAACCAGCCGAGCTACAACCAAGAACAATATACGTACATCATTTGTTAAGCAACTCTCTCCGGATATTTGTGAAGTACATAAGCATCCTATCAGATGGTGGCAACTTCTCTTTAATGAATGGAACCTTGAGAAACCTCTCAGCCCATGCATAGAGGGATGGAAATGCATCTGCATCCAGTAGCTTTACCCCACTCATTTCTTCCATCACTGGCAGCCAATGAGGAATCCAGCCCAACACCAAATCCACAAAACCCGCACATACTCCACCAAAGAATTCCTTCCCTTTGAGCTCTTCCTCCAGAATCTTCAATACCTCTCGCGCCTCTTCCACTGCCTTCTTATATTCTTCTCCTTCAGAGGAGAAAACATTGGGCATGGCAGACACACTGCATCAAAACAGAAGGTAAATTTCAATATAGTCTCCATTGATAAGGTCCTCTTTTAGCCAATCCACTGTTAGCTCAACTGTGAGAAATCTCCCTTTCCACATAAATAACTAGAACTCAATAGAAGGCACAAGCATAGATAACTAGGGACTTGGATAGAATGTGTGAGTGCTTGTTATACAAGAGTGCAAAAGGAGAAAATTTAAAACATGGAAACACCCTGCCCTCATTAGAGCCTCAAATTTGGACATTTGAGAGTCCTTAGAAAATATTGCTATGCAATTTGCATAAACGATCTAAGGCTAAATTCAGGTGTTACCAATACTTTCGAAGCATAAGGGAGCTTGGATCCTGTGAGGGTTTTCCCAAAGTGACCATGAGTGGATCATTCACGGTCTGCCACGTCAACACGGGCAGCCTGCCATCCATCCATGCAGCCCGGACCCATGGTGATGTGGTGGACCGTGAATGGTCCACTCTCAGTCACCCTGGGCAAATACTCAGATGATCCCAATTCGGCATAAGGTAATGTGCGCATGGTTGGGGTTGATCCTAATGGGATCCAGGTGTGTCCCGCATGGGTTCAGCTTAAAGCTATACTTTGCTATCTTCAACATATGTCTACTTAAAATAGAAGGATTAGTTCAGTTACCTTCTCCTCTGCAAATTTAGCCCAAAATCGTGCCTCAGCTCTCTCAAAAGGATCTTGAGGCAAGAGGGGTTTTTCCTTCCATGTCTCATCGATGTATTCAAGAATGACAAGCGATTCTGTGATGGGTTTTCCACCGTGCAACAACACGGGAATCTTCTTATGAACAGGATTACACTTCAAAAGCAAAGGGCTCTTGTTTTTGAGATCTTCTTCTATGCATTCATACTTGATCCCCTTATGCAGGAGTGCCCATTCAACTCTGTAACCAAAAGGGCTAGGGAATGCTCCCAACAACTTCACTTCTTCCATCTTGTTTTAATATAATAGCAAGAGATCGCAAAGTAGAACAAAGCAATGGACGGTATTTAATTTGTGCTTGCTAGTGTAAGAGACCTTGTTCCTTTTTTCTACTTATAAGAATGAATTGAAGGTTAGATGCGTCATGGTAAGTTCTATGATTTCTTGAGGAACAAGATGTGCATGTTTGGCGCATTCTAGTCAAAGCCTCAGATGATCTGAACTCCTGCTTTAATTAATGTTTATCCACCCGTGAGACTTATCCACCCGTCTCCATTTAAATTAAATTCTTTACTATAAACAGGTGCCATTTAAAATAATCACTTTTTGTCTAAAATGGTTTCCCCCTGCATCTTTTCTTAATTCAAATCCAATGACTGTAAAACCACTGCTAAAGAGAATCAGTAAATTTCCTCCATCAGGGTATTCCTTTGTTCTCCTTATTTTTTCACTTGGTGGAATTCTCTAATTGCTAATTTTTACCTATCCAATGCGGTTCTCAAAATGCTGCTATATTATGTGTAAATGATATAGATTTATTGATAGTGTTGAAGGATCGAACCAATTTTAAAACCATTCAAGACTCCATAAAGTATTAGGTAATATGAGTCCGGATCTGTTTAGGTAAAATCCCACGGTGACGTAGCAGACTGCGATTGGTCCACCCATAATCACCGTGCGTATTGCCGTATACCCACTCATAGGATCCCAATTCTAAATAATATTTATTAGTTTAAAGCAAGTCATTAAACCATGATTGATTTAGCATTCCTTTTCAACTGTCAAATTCTCATGTCTTACCAAGTTCGATTGAGAAATCATCAGAGACTGTTGGTTTTAGTCTGTTAAGTTCTGTTAATTTCATCAGGTGGGCCCACCATGGACATAACTCTGTCCCCAAAAAGGTATAAAATCAAATAGACTTAAATAGGAAAACCTGTGCACCGTTGAAGGAAACATAAAATGATTTAACAGAAGGTGGGAAATAAGTCATTTTATTATTAATAATAAATAAGGACTATGAGTTTCCCTTTCACAAGCACACAAATTGAACACTCAACTCAGGCTTAAATACACTCATTTTCTTTTTTCTTTTTTTCTCTTTTTTTATGTTTCACTACGTGGAGTACTCAAACACATCATAGTCACGCCTATATTACTAACCAGCTGAACTACAGCTAAAACGGCTTATACACATAATTTATTAAGATTTTCACTTTTGAAGATTGGTGAAGTGTGCCAGAAGCCTATCAGATGGTGGCAACTTCTCCTTAATGAAGGGAACCTTGAGAAATCTCTCACCCCATGCATGGAGGGATGGAAATGCTTCTGCATCTAGTATCTTAAGCCCACTCACTACCTCCAGCACAGGCAGCCAATGAGGTATCCAACCCACCACCAAATCCACAAAGCCCACACTCTCTCCGCCAAAGAATTCCTTCCCACTGAGCTCTTCTTCCAGAATCTTCAATGCCGCTAGCGACTCTTCCACTGCCTTCTTTTGTTCTTCCCCTTTAGAATGAAAAGCAGTCCGCATGGTAGACGCACACTGCATCAAAAGAAAGCTAATTTCAATATAGTCTCCACTGAAAAGGTTTTTTAACCTACCACTTTTAGCTCAACGGTGAGGCACGCACCTCTCTCTCCATAGAAACGACTAGAAATCAATCATAGGCCGTAGCACGGTTGGGAGTGGGTGTGTGAGTCGTACCTTTAAAAAAGTCCTCTTTTGGGAGATCTAATTACGTGTGGGGTCCAAGTGGATCCAACCCAATTATTTGGAATTCATGTACAAATCCAAAGCATGGAAATCATGGGCCCTCATTAGAGCCTCGAATTTGGACATTTCTGAGTCCTTGGAAAACATAACTCACTTTTTTAGCATAATCAATCTAAAGCTAAACATAACTTGGATGATTGTCAGCCCATAGGTAATGTCCAAGTAGAGCACAGTAAGAGGACTAGTTTAGTTACCTTCTCCTCTGCGAATTTGGCTAAACATTACTTGGATGATTGTCGACCCATAGGTAATGTCCAAGTAGAGTACAGTAAAAGGACTAGTTTAGTTACCTTCTCCTCTGCAAATTTAGCCCAAAATCGCGCCTTAGCCCTCTCAAAAGGATCTTGAGGCAAGAGGGGATTTTCCTTCCATGTCTCCTCAATGTATTCGAGAATGATGAGTGATTCTAAGATGGTTTTTCCGCCGTGTAAAAGCACCGGAATCTTTGTATAAACAGGATTACACTTCAAAAGCAAGGGGCTCTTGTTTTTGAGATCTTCTTCTATGTATTCATACTTGATCCCCTTATGCAGGAGTGCCCATTCAACTCTGTAACCAAAAGGGGTAGGGAATGCTCCCAACAACTTCACTTCTTCCATCTTCTTTTATCACAAAGTAGAACAAAGCAATGGATGGGAATTTAATTTGTGGTTGTTAGTGTAAGAGACCCTTGTTCATCTTTACTTCTTATAAGAATGTATTATAAGTCTAGATGGTTAATTATAAATGAAAGATGCCACTCAAGCTGACTTGCTCATATGAATGACATCATTACATATGCAAATCACCTGCTACTTAATTTGAAGGGTGGGTCAGAAACTGCTATCTACCACCTAACGTCTCCAATAAAATAAAATAAAAAAAGCATGCTTGGTCCCTTTTTTAAATTTGTATGGTGGGGTCCACATGGGGATGGGGATGGGGGTGGGGGGGATTTCAAGGACTTCCTAAGATTTTCCTCTCTGCAAAAAATCAGCTCCAACCGTGATTTATATCATCTCCTTATGGGCCCAAAAGTTTAATAGTCAATAGGCCATGTGAATCGATATATAGTCAATCCAACGGTCCAGTAAATTCGGATCTAACCGAAAATTGGTGGACATGTCCAATTTAGAGGGTTCATGTGTTTGGTCCATTTGGATGGACCAAAGGTGGGCCCCACAAGCATAAGCTTATAAGATTTTATCCTAAGCTTGAGCTTAGAAGAGCCTTGCTCATCTTCTTATTTTTAAGCCCAATTCGTATTTGAATATGCATTATTGTAGAGACTTTTTTCCAAATTGAGTTTCTTGTAACGACTAGTAAGAATCTTTTTTGGTGAATAAATGAGGAGAGAATTAAGGATAGAGAACTTCAGGGAGAAGAAAAGTAGGATAAAAAAAATTACTGTAAACACTCTTTTTCTCTAATTTTCATCCTTGTAATGACAAGTAAGAATTTTGGAGAATCCCTTTGGGTGGAGGAATAAGGTATATATTAGGGATATGGAACTCTTGAATATAGGATTACTACTTTCTCTAGCATTAATTATCCATTGCATGTAATTGGAATGTTCAATGAGAAAATTATGTAGCTATTTTTATAATATGAATTTTAGTTTCACTAGTCAAAAGTGTGTTTTTCACCCTTTAAGGAGAAATCTTCTCTTACATTTTTCAGAGGTTGACTTAAAAGGAGAACTATTTCTCTCCTTCACCAAAATGTCTATTGATTAGAGATTCTTTACTATTAAAAACTGAAATTAACCATTTGATTATTTTTTTTCAGTTTTAAAATTGTTTCTTCCTACTAACCGAAATTCACTACTATGATATCCAAGAGGTGATCAAACCAAGTAGTCTCAACCTGTTTGGCGAACCAAACTGAAACTGACTACTATGATAACCTCCCATCCGGAACAGTAACCCTCTGCTTGACATGGAAAAGCCAAACTAGATTGCTTGGACATTGTCTTTTTATCTTTCATTCTCCAAATTGGTTTCCAACAGAGTTAGTCTAGTTAACTCGGAGCAAGCTAACAAAAATCTCCATGGGAAAAACAATTTCAAGAACGCTTCTACTCCAAGGGTATCCAAACAGGTTAAATACTTCAGGAGGCAATTACCAAAGATTTCAGTAAAATTATTTTTCTATTCATTCAATTTTTAGCTTGAAGAGACGACGGATTCATGTTACATTCATTTCTATTGAATATTCTAAGATGGCAATAGCAAGTAATAGTCCTTTACCTACCTAGGAGTAGTTGGTGGAGTGGTATAAGGCGTGAATTTGCTCCCTAGAAACCACCTTAATTTTGTCAGGTGTGCATTTGTATGGATTTAGCGAGCACCGCCGGGGGGAATAGTTTTATTGGGTCAAAGATCCCAGGGATGCCCACATCATCAAAAGAAAAGGGAAAACTAATCCTTTGCTTGGTTAGGTGGAATTAGAATTCTGCTTTAACCCTTTAGTGTACTCAAGCTTTTTTGGTGGGAAGCAGGAGGATGGTCTTTTAATGCCACGACTGTGAATTAGCGGCAATTGATGCAAGGGCAGCAGCAGCTCATTCTCTGATAATTTCTATCCGTGTCGTTCGCAGGAGGCTTCAAATTGAAGTTAGAATTGAGGCAAATTTACAGGTTTCTTTCTAATTTCATTCGTTTGAAATATTTTTCTTGTGAGGTATTTTGTGATGATGCTTGATTGAGAGAGGAGAATTTTTTTTTTTTTTTTTTTTTGTCCTTTTGGATATTTTTTTTATTTGAGCTGCTGACCGAGGTATGGGATGATTCTTTGATGATGATAATGATGATTTATTTCTTTAATAGAAGCCCTATCTGATTCCTCCCAGTGGGATTTTTCTTGATATCTAACAGGGACCTTGTGAATGGGAAATTATAGACAATGTCTATATGCAGTTTTGGGAACATATTATCATCATCATTATTTTCATTGACATTATTTTGCTTTACCCATATTTGCAGGTCGATCGATGAGAGCTGGTTGAGGGAGGGCATGCTGTCATATTGTGTGCAAATCTCATCTGCTTCTGTGTCTCTGGGACTTTCAAAGAGGTGATTTACTTTCTGTCCTGTCATAAGTTGCCAGAGTCTAGGTGCTGAAGTTTTGTTGTGATAGTTATGTATGCAGCTCAAGTAACTATTTGATTATTATTTAATAATCAAGATGATGATGATGATGTTAAAATGCATTGAGAATAAGCTGCTGGCTTTTTCAGAACTGTCTGTGTGTGTTAATTTTCTCTCTTTATAATTCTGCAATCAAGCAGATCAATATAGAGACTATTGCCAGTATATTTTGCATAAGCTGTGTGTGGGTATTTTGCATAGCTTGCAATGTGCCCTCCTGTGTGCCTTGATATGTGCCAAGAACCTTTTCTCTGCCAGTATTGCCACTAGCTCTATCATGTACTAGTCCTGGTGAAGTTTCTTCCAATGAAAGGACATATGAAGCATACTATAAGGCAAAATAAATGAAGGAAAAAGCAATCCCATCTAATCACGACAGTTTAATTAGTAAGAAAAGGCATATGTTGCTGCTTGGATACTTGATGCAGTTGGCTTGTTTTTGTTCGACGTCCCTCAGAGATGTCAGACTCAGACCTTTTCTTTCTTCTGTTTTACAAGGCAGGAATGAATTCCTGAATTAAATACATGAATTACTTCGAACATATATATTAAACAGATTATGCAAGAATGATGATCAGATGTTGCTTGACATTCAGGCCTAATGCAAGTGGGAAAACAATCTTATTATGGATAATAACAATTACATAAGCACAAACTAATGCCTCAAACCAAGTTCAAATACATCATTTACTAAGCGATCACTTTCGGAGATTGGTTACATATGCCAGCATCTTATCAGATGGTGGCAACTTCTCTTTAATGAAGGGAATGTTAAGAAATCTTTCACCCCAAGCATGGAGAAATGGATATGCATCTGGATCAAATAGCTTAAATCCACACACTTCCTCTAGCACTGGCAGCGAATAAGGAATCCAACCCACCACCAAATCGACAAAACCCACACTCCCTCCTCCAAAGAAATCCTTCTCTTTGAGCTCTTCCTCCGGAGTTTTCAATGCCTCTCGCGATTATTCGACCGCCTTCTCTTGTTCTTTTCCTTTCACAAACAATAACTAAAGACTCATGTCAAGCTTACAGACTTTCTTTCTTTCCCTTTTTTTTTTATGACATGGTGGATTTGAACTCACCATTGTCGTACCCGCACCTGTGTCAACCAGCTGAGCTACAGCTAAGGACAGCTTACATGCATCGTTGGTTAAGCAACCCATTTCGGATATTGGTGTAGTAGGCAAGCATCCTCTCAGTTGGTGGCAACTTCTCTTTAATGAAGGGAGCCTTGAGAAACCTCTCACACCACGCTTGGAGGGATGGAAATATATATGCATCTAGTAGCTTGAACCCACCCACTTCCTCTAGCACTGGTAGCCAATGTGGAATCCAGCCCACCACCAAATCCACAAAGCCCACACTCTCTCCTCCAAAGAATTCCCTCCCTTTGAGTTCTTCCTCCAGAATTTTCAATACCTCTACTGACTCTTCCACTGCCTTCTTTTGCTCTTCTCCTTCAGAGCGGTAAGCAGTCCTCGCCATAGATGCACACTGCACAAAAATTTAAAAAAAAATAAAAAAATAAGGGTAACTTGTAATATAATCTCCAATGATAAGTTCAGGAGATCTGACATGCGGGTCCCACGTGGATTCAACCCAGTTATTTGGGCTTCCTATTGAAATTGAAAACATGGAAGCCACCTGCCCTTGTGAGAGCCTCCAATTTGGACATTTCTTGGTGCTTAGATAAAATCGCTATGCATACAAATTTCGCATAATCAAAGGCTATAAACATAACTTGGATGATAGTCAAATTTGGGTGTTACCGTTTGACTCAGAGGGCCTAAGTGTTTTGGATTGATCCTAGCGGGACCTAGCTATGGCCCACACGGGTTCAACCTCTATAATTTGCCATCTTTAACAAATGCCTACTTAAAATAGAAGGAATAGTTTACTTACCTTCTCCTCTGCAAATTTAGCCCAAAATCGCGCATTAGCTCTCTCAAAAGGATCTTGAGGCAAGAGGGGATTTTCCTTCCATGTCTCCTCAATGTATTCAAGAATGATAAGCGATTCAGAAATGGATTTTCCGCCATGTAAAAACACTGGAATCTTCTTATAAACAGGATTACACTTCAAAAGCAAGGGGCTCTTGTTTCTAAGATCTTCTTCTATGTATTCATACTTGATCCCTTTGTGCAGGAGTGCCCATTCAACCCTGTAAGCAAAAGGGCTTGGGAATGCTCCAAACACCTTCACTTCTCCCATCTTTGATAACAAAGGATCACACAAGTAGAACAAAGCCAATATAGGGAATTTTAACTTGTGATTGTTAGCGTAAGAGACCTTGTTCCTCTTTGTTATTTATTATAATGTATTGAAGTTTAGATGCTTCATGGTAAAAGCACATGCTTTGGTTAATGGATGGTCAAACTCAATAATAGAGAGAATAGAGAATGCTAAATCCATGAAATGGATGGAATACTATACTATGTTAGTGGAAATTGTTGGATTTTGACCTGCTGGACCTTGTCACACACGTTGAATATGTGAGATGTAACCTTGAGTTGTGACCTTGTCACACCCTTATTATATTACAATTTTGAGTGCTGCTAGATGTAACCTTGTCACATCACTAATTATTTTTCTAACTTTGTTGTGACCTTGCCTATGGCATTTATATAAGTAAAGCGCCTCTTGCTTATTCAAAGGGTTGTCAGAAAATGCTATCCACCAGCTAATATCTTGAATAAAATTTGTCATGTCTCATCCCTTTTCTTAAATTTTACTTAATAAATAATTAAAATGTAAAGAAAGCTATTTTTAAAAAGCCCTTCATGGTGGAAACAGGTGGGGGAATACTTAACTATAGAGACTCTTTCCAATTTGAATATTTTATACAGACCTTAATCCTTGGAGAATCTGCTTAGATGGAGAAACAAGGAGAAAATTAAAGATACTGTTTTGAGTTTTCGGTGATTTTCCATTGCATTTGAATTTGAATGGAAAAAATTATTTAGGAAAATTTATTTTAAAATTTTTAATACATAAAAAGTAATGATATAGTTAAATGCTTATTTTGTTAATATGAATTTCACTTTCACTAACGAACAGAGTTTTTTTTTTTTTTCCACCTTTTATTTAAGGAGAAAATCATCTGTCTTACATTTTGCAAGAGTCAACTAGAAGAAGAATTACTTTCCCCCAAGTAGATTACACAAGGTGAAGACTTGGTATACTAGAGAGAAACTTTTCTCCTTGACCATAAACTCCAGTGATTTTAAGTTCTTTACTATCAAAAATGAAATTAACCATTTAATAATTATTTTTTAAGAGTTTTAAAATGGTTTTCTCGGCATCCTCATTATTTCACTCCATTGAACATTTTGTCCTTAACGAAGCATGTCTTTATATTATTGTCAGATAATATAAAGGCCCATCTGTCTGCATTAGACTACATAAGTGTTCATGTTCAAATGAGCTCCACTAAAGGGTTAATAAAGAGATGAGGTGTGAATTATGAAGTGAGAGTTGAAGGTAGCAGCAATAGGTGAAGGATATAAGGTTGTAGTAGATGGGACCTTTACTTTCCTAGGATTTGACCTATCATAAATTCCTTAGACTACTGTTATATAATATAAGGGCTTGTTTGTTTACATTAGAATACATAAAAATTCATGTTCAAATGAGCTCCTCAAAGTTCTTTTCAAAGTCAAAGTTTCTTCCCTGCTAAGGGAGTTAAAGAGAATGGTTGTTGTCTGCAAACTGTAAGTGAGTAATTGCCTCATCACTACGATCCCTTGAAAACCCTCGATTGCCCCTAATTCTTTAGCCTCCACCACAATCGTAAATAGAAAAGGTGATAGGGAATCATCATGCCGAATCCCTCTTGAGACTTTAAACAATCTTGAAGGAGACCCATTGACTAGAACAGAGAACAATGTAGTCAAAATGCATTCTCGCATCCACCCACGCCAAGGATCCCCAAAACCAAATCTGTGTAACATGTAATCAACGAAACTCCAGTCCACATGATCATAAGATTTTTCAAAATCAACCTTGAAAATGACCCCTACAATTTTAGACCTCTTCTTGGAATCAATAAGCTCATTGGTGATCAAAACCACATCAAGAATCTGCCTATTAGCGACAACACCCCTTTGAAATTGGCTTATGATGAGAGGAAGGACGCTCTTCAAATGGTTTGCCAAAATCTTTGCTAATAACTTATACAAATACCCCCACGAGACTAATGGGTCTATAGTCACCGAGGCCCACTGGATTAGGCACTTTAGGAATGAGAGTTAAAAAAGTTGCGTTCATCTCCTTGTTAATTCTACCCCTCTTATGAAATTCAGAAAGCGTAACACCAAAAGCATCCTTATGGAAGCCCCAACCTGTCTTTAATGAAACTGAAATTGAAACTATCTAGGCCTGGAGCTTTATCACCACCACATTCCTCGAAAGCTTTGGACACTTCCTCCTCCTCAAACTCCCTTTCCAACCACCCCTAGTATTTAAAGGAATCATGGGGAAAGATATACCATCAAGATTAGGCCCGACAACATTCTCATTCTTATAAAGATCTTCAAAGAAGCAAGCAACTTCTTCCTTGATTGCTAGAGGACTCCCCAAAACTCTACCCCCACTTCTTAACCGCCCTAAAAAATTCAGTTCACTTCTCAAAGAAGCCATTTGATGGAAGAATTGAGTGTTTGTCTCCCTCTTTTAGTCAACTTACTCTAGATTTTTGCCTTCATAAAATCCAAGTCCCAAATCCTTCTGACAGCATCTTGACAAGCCTCGACTTCCGCGAGCCTCAACTCACACAGTCTTCCCCAATTTTATCATCTCATTTAATGCTAGTTTTCGTTGCTGATCAAAAAAAATGTTCAAATGAGCTCCACTAAAGGGTTACTAAACGGGTGAGGTGTGAATGACGAGGTAAGAGGAGAAGGTAGCAGCAATAGGTGAAGGACATAAGGTTGCTTAGTAGATAGGACCTTTACTAGGATTTGAATTACTAGGGCGGATAGCTTGGTATTCTCATTTAGCATCTTCATTCATGTTCCATCAAAGGGGAGGTTAGATTGACATTGTTATATTATTCACCTTGGATCTTCATTTTTAACCACTTTTGGCATAAACTCCTACTTATTATTTTATGCAAACGAACTGGCCCAAGAGGTCTTTCAACAATCTATCTTGATGGCAATTCATCATTTGGATGGTTGTTGATGATCCAACACTAAGACACACAAAAATGTTGTTCAGGTTGTTTGATAATAGAGATGATGGTGGTAGCCTAAAATTAAACTGTGGGGTTACCACAATCAATCCTATCTATCTTGTTTGACAATCCAACTTTTTCTTTGTTTCTACTTTGATGCACTGTTGTTGATCCAAAATTATCTAAATTGCTAGAGTTCACTCACATTGGCCAACACAAACAATATCTAAAATTTGCTAGAAAACTGGTATCATCACAATCTCATTTTTTTGCTAGAAAACTGGTATCATCACAATCTCATCACAGTCTCATTCTTTTTCCTCATGCAAAACAGTATCTAAATTGCTAGAGTTCACTCACATTGGCCAACACAAACAGTATCTAAATGTCATTTTTTTTCCTCATGCAAAACAGTATCTAAATTGCTAGAGGTCACTCACATTGGGCAACAAAAACAGTATCTAAGATTTGCTAGAAAACTGGCATCATCACAATCTCATTTTTTTTCCTCTTTCAAACAATCACTCACGTTGGCCAACAAACAGTATCTAAAATTTTCTAGAAAAATGGTATTCATCACAATCTCATTTTTTTCCTCGTGCAATCCTGCTTTTATCATCATCATCATCATCATATCTAAATTTGCTAGAAAAAATGTTTAAATTGGTAACAGAATTAAGTAAATATGAGACAATTAAATAACTTGCCGTATGCTTTAATGCCAGGTCTTTAGTTGAAACCAGATCTCCATTTGAATTCAAATAGTCATGATAACAAAGTGAGTTAACAACATTTAGTATGAGAAATGACATAACTTGTCATGCTCCAGTGAAGAAGCATCCAATGAGATTCTTCAACACAGCCATTTTCAGATTCCATTTTCCTCAGAGAAAGAAGTAAAAGAATTTAGAAAAAAATATTAAAAAAAAACACCACACATCATCAAATTGATGATTATTGCGCCGCCTTGAAATAATCCAACCTAGAAAAGCTCAGCTTTGTTGCTGTACTATGATGGGAGAAACAAAACCGCAATCAACATGTTAATCAGATAGCATCTGCCTTCAACTCCTCGAGCTTAGCAGGGGGAAACAAAGCAACAGCACCACGTTCAAGACTTGAATATTTTCTGTAGACCACTTTCAGTTTACTTTCTGCTGCCAATGAATGGAAGTTCACCAATAGCTTTGCACAATCCCTATTAATCAGAGGCAAAAGATACAGAGAATTTCAGTACATAATGGACAAAATTGAGGAGAGAAGGGGCAAAATTCTATACAAAAACATACATAATCTGTGCCTCAGAGAAGCCTGTGTGGTGCCTGAGTGTCCCACTCCAGAGAGGACTCTTCTTGAGAGTGCATTGTGCCGCATAAACTGCAGAAGCGGCTATCATCGATGGGCAGTACGCTATCACGGAATACTGTGTTAAGGCCAATTCAGCATAGAAGAAAACCATGTCCTCCATCTGCACACTCAAAAGAGAATTATGTAATTAATTATAGACCAAATCAACTAATAAGGAAAGAGAAAAATAAAAGGAAAGTTTTTCTTATAAATTGTGTAAGGTGTGTAATAATATCCTGCCTGGGAATTGCTTAGTTTCCTACTCGTATGCGATCTCTAGGAGTTGTCATCAAGTTTCCTTCTTGTATGTTATACCTCTATCTCATTTTCCTATTTGTATGGAACCTTAAAATGTTTCCTTGTATGTAATATCAAGTTTTCCTATTCTATCTTCTGTAGAATATAAAAATACATCATTGAATTCTCTCTATCTTAGATTGAGAAAGAGGCTTCTTTTATCTTTGTGTTTTGTCTTCTACATCATCAACCATATAAAAATTCAAACAAAGATTCTTCAAAATTAAAACCATGTATTACCTCCTTGTCAGACACAGCTGCCTTCAAAAACCGCACAAGGAATACATACAGTGTAGGGACTGTCAAGCTCCATTCAAGCACATTCAACATATTCTTCTCCATTATCAAAATCTGCTCTCTGCAGTATGTCCTGTCTGATATGCAGACAAAATCATTGATCTGCCCACCACAGCAATCACATCGTAAAATTAGTCTCAAGAAATGTGAGCAGAGAACAAAAACAACGTAAATTAAAACAGATATGTTTTTATCCATACCTCCGGCGCCCAAATCTCCTCATATTTGCTCGCAATAAGCATCGCAGCAATACCAACCAATTGTAACTCCCTCCTTGGAACGGTCTTGATGGATAGGTATCGATCAACAATATGGATTGTAAGGTAAAGAGTTTCTGGCATAAGTTCAAATTTGTTGTGGACTTCGATCAACCAGTCGACGAGGATCGAACGCATCCTGTCATTGATCTCAATCTGTGAGCCCATGTAGTCATGAACCCGACTTGAAGCCTGTAATAATACACATTTGAACACCAATTTATCAGCTAACAACTAATTGATGAATTGAAGAGAGAGTGTAAACACTGGGGGTTTATGATACCTCCATAAGCCTGTAAAATTTATAGATGTCCTCTACATAATCCACAACAGCCAACTGGTTCTCTGAATCGGGTGCATCGATGTCTTCAATAGCTTTGATTCCGCAGGCAACCTTGCTTCTAGCGGTCAGGATGGAAGTAAGAGTCCTCACTTTATTCTTCCTTGACAACCCTTCGCTTGTGTTTTTCTCATTTGTAGAGTTCTTGGTTTTTCCTTCTTCTGAGTCTGAGTTGATTTCGATTACTTTTGCAGGTTGTTCAGGTTTGATCATAGCAGCTTTCTGTCTAGCTGCTGCCTTTGGTTTAACTCCATTATCAACAACAGCTGCATCAGGTTTCTGAACATATAACAAAAAGGAATTAGAGAACATCAGCAACAGAGACACATTAGGAAAGATGTCAGCAGTACTTCTTTACAGTGGACTGGACTAGAACAAAACCCAAATCACAAAATAAACTAACTAAAATAAGGGGGGAATCTTCTCTCTTTCCCCACAAAATCATTATATGAACAAATGTTTAGTCCAAGCACACAATAAAACTGATCAATAATTCCACTAAAATGTCCAATTACAAGAAATTAATGAGAGATATTTAGAAAGTGATAATTGCGAGAATACCTGATTGGCTGCAGCAGCAGCAGCTTGAGCATTTGCAAGCAGCTTAGCACAGAAACCCCTGAAAACAGAAATACTGAGTTCAGATGAAAAAAGAAAATAGAGAATGAAAATAAAATTCAAGATAGGAAAGAAAGAGAAATCGTTCCCAGACCTTGTAATGGGGCGAGATATCTGCTGCGGCAGTTGTTTTCTGTTGAATGATAGCAGAAATAATACCATTAGAATCTAAAGAATAATGCATAGAAAGAAAGAAATGCGGATTTTGGTTTTATGATTGAGTTGTTACCCTTCAATGGCTCCCCGGGCATCAACCAGATTTCCGATGTCCCCAAGAGCTCGCCGATTTTTACCTTCAGCTGCTGCCATGGGCTTCTGTTTGCCTAGAGCAGCTGCCCCAACTGCAGATTCCATGATCAAAGGATACATATCCATTAAACGAATTCTTTCAAAGTTGAAGAGATAAGAAACAAAAGAAACCCCCCTAGATATCCCCCTGACTTGAAAATCTCTGAGAAGAACAACAAATTAAAAAGAACTTCAAGCAGTCCAAGTGCACCCAAATCGCAAGAAACCCATCAAGACTAGACAAAAACATGAGATATTTCATAGAAGTGAAGAACCCAGATAGCAAAAACTCGTTAATGGGGAGATGCAACAATAACAGATACAAAAACATGAGAAAAATCATTTAGAAGAAAACCCATTGCCTTCAATGAAATAAAGAAGAAAAAGGAAAAGCAAGAAGAAAGAAAGAAAGAAAATGCAAGGGAAAAGACCCGCTTTAACAAAAACATCAAAATTTAGAAAGGCATCAAAAACTGAAGCCTAGTTCAAGATCCATGGAGATATTAGAAACCCCATCAAAAAAACAAAGCTCTAGTAAAAAATGAAAGAGATATCCACAAGAAAAAACTCAAAGAAGAACCAGAAATCAAGCCAACAATAATCTCAACACCCATCAACAACTCTCTAGAAAACCCATAAATGGGGTAAAACAATCAAAATAAGGAAGAGAGAAAGCATTGTTAATGGAGAAAATCAAAGAAAAGGAGATGGTGGGATTGGCAACAATACCTCTGTTTTGCTGAGGAACGATAGGTCTCGCTGCCATCTCTTCCTTGTTCTTGTGGTTGCTGTTATTCTTCTTTTTTGTTATGTTGCCCTTTTCTCTCTCGGTCGTGAAATATAAGAGGGCGGAAACGGGTCGTCCAACGGTCGAATTCGTTTTAAATTTCGTGCGTCCGATGTTTTGAATCCAACGGCTGGAATTGAAGTTTATGAGATGCGTTTGAGGCTCTTCGCTTTCCCATTCTTATATCCGTTGCGGTGATTTTGCATGATGCATTTCTCGGGAGATTTTAGATTTATCTCCCCAAAACGATTGTAGATATGAGAGATTCCGGCATCTCGCGAGAAAAACAAATACTCGGGGATTAAATACGCCTGCATGGGCCCACAGCTATTGATCCAATTAAATCATATTAATTCCTATGTTCATAATAGATTATTTAATTAATCAGAATGATTTGCACCATTGGTTTGTTTTTTTCGCTCGGGTTGTATGCACTGTTGGATTGATTGTGTGTGGAAAATATTGTTACATTTTCTATATGGGATCAATGCAATGCTTGGCTATGTGATTTAACATGTTCTTATAGGTTTTTGTGTGATATGAATTGCTTTGGTCAAGCATAAGTTGGCCCCACACCCATTGAATCAGGTGTTATCCTCCTTCATAATATCATTTTGAATGGAAATGTTAAAATGAAAATAAAAGGTGAAGTCTCATCATCCACTGTCCACATGGAATATCAGACCAGATCAAAATCATGGGCAACATTCAAGAGTAATTATTAGGTGTTAAAAAGTAATATTGTTGCCCAGATTCACTTTAATCATATTGATTTATAGTAATGGGTTTACATGATGAACCATGGTGTGTGTAATTTCATTTTACATTTGGATAATTCTTAACTCGAACTTATGCAACCACGCACACTACACCATAAGCTAACCAACTTAGCAAGAGGCAACCATTGGAACATCACTCGTAGATGCACTAATGAAACAATTTTATGATCAAGGATTAAATAGATTAAATCTTCCTTACGAGCCCAAAGCGGATTCTAACTTATATCAACCACATAAAACTCTCCCTAGGGCCATGTATCCCATACTAATTTGAAAGGTAAAAAAAAAGTTCTAAAAAGGATGAAATCAAAAGGCAAAACATAGTTTTTTTTTATACTTAAGACTATCTAGCAAAGTTGACGTGAATGTCTAATTCAATCTGCCTTTTCAATTAGCACAAACATCTAAAAAAATTAGATATTATTATTTTATTTTTTTTTACAAGTTTGTCCATATAACTTTTATAAAAGTTTGCTTGTACCCTCACTTTATGATGAACTTGCTTGCATTACATATACCATGTGAACACTTTACCCATGTAATCCTTTTTGGTGTCAAGTTTTTATTGCCCATGTACACTTGAAATTGAATTGTCTTTTTCTAGTGAAATCAAATATTTCCAAATAATCCATTTGTAAAAGGGTCTAATTAAAACAACTCAATTTCAATTAGATCCATTTGAATCAGGTATATTTCAAATAGATAAGACTTGTCAAATAGGCCCTAAAAAGTAAAAGTGTATAAGTTAATAAGTGTCAACTATGATGTCCCAACATAGTTGGGACAAGACTTTGATGATGATGTCTCTATTTGAAAAAGTTACCTTTTAATTACTTTCGAAAAAAAATAGGCAAAAGGCCTTAAAATCCGTTGAATCAGACATTCACGAAAACTAAAAACAAACCATCTAAAGCACTCTTAACTTGCCAAATGACAGCTGAATTTCCCAACAGCTTCACATCTAGAAAATATTTCCTCAATCCTAGAACTGAACTCATCACTATCTAATCGGAAGGTAAACTTGTGGAAATTTCAATTTCTCTTTAATGAAATTCGTCTTCTATCTTCTAGTTTCAGCGTTGTCTTCCACCATGAACTCGGATCGTCCAACTCTTTCGCAGATGCTTTGGCCAAGTAGGGGGTTGATAGGTCGTCTCCTTGGGCGAACAATGTAATGTAATGGTTGGGTAGTTGAGGGTATATTTCCCTTGTACCTTTTTTATTTTTCAATTGCTTCTTTTTGTATCCCCTTAGCCTTTTTAATATATATTTTTGTTACCGATAAAATTTAAAAAAAAAAAAAAAGGGCAGTATTTTTTATAGAGCAAATGGGAGCAAGCGAAAAAGTTGACAAAACATAGATGCTGACAGTGAGGCAACAATATCTTTAACCGTCCATTTGATAAATGGGGGCCACTGGATCATTTCCCTTCTGATAGTGGGCTCTATTCAGGTTGAAATCCACATTCTGGTTGCATCGATCAGATCATAGAAGTGTATATGAGAAGGCTTGGCTTGGATAAGACATTAGTCCCATCTGGCTTCAGTTCAGTGAAAATGTTCAATAGAAAACGAACCTGTGAGTTAACAAGGAAAAAGACCACGCTATTTTGAACGCTATTAAATGGGCTGATCAGGTTTCGTGACCTCCCAAGGGCATACGGAATAGCATGTGAGCCCTTAACAAATGTCATGCAATTCCATCATCACATGTCCCAACCACTGGGGGTGTTAACCCTGACCCGACCTGCCAACCTGACCTGAACCCAACGGCGTAAT
This sequence comes from Persea americana, assembly GCA_029852735.1. Classification (NCBI taxonomy): domain Eukaryota; kingdom Viridiplantae; phylum Streptophyta; class Magnoliopsida; order Laurales; family Lauraceae; genus Persea; species Persea americana. The sequence goes on from CM056810.1 coordinate 94,586,906, forward strand.
TTGCCGTTCAAGTTGATACTTCTGGACCAAATAACAAATGGGTCAGTTTTGAGTTCCATCCATTGTTGCCATTCAATCTACCAACCGAACCCGAATCCACCCTATAAATTGTAAGGTCGGGTTGATCCTTTTAACTTCAAGATTGGTTTTGGGTTGATATTTTCATCTCAACTCCACACCCACCCAACCGAGAGAGAGAGAGAGAGAGAGAGAGAGAGAGAGAGATTTCACATCAAAAAAAGAAAAGTTGCCGCTCAATGTGCAATGATGAAGTACAAACGGTACCCAGCAAAAAAAAAAAAAAAAAACTACAATTAAGCATAAGATGGGCAATCCACAATTGAAATTGTTTGGTGCTACACATCACACTATCACAGGTATGCATACAATGATTCAAGTAACCATGTATCAACCCTAAACCTCAAATGGCCTTCAACAAAGAACGTATGCCGTGGAAACTTTAATTTGTTGATTCCAATGTGAAAACTGCTACAGCTCTTAATATATTCAAGTACAATGTCAGGCCTTGTTACAACCAGATAGTAATAAGGCAAATAAAAGGATGCCTTGATGCTGCTTAGGAAGCAACCGGAATAATGGAACCCAGTTTCAAGTTACAATATTATATGCTTTCTTGAATACTAAAAACCTACTACACATATAACTGAAACTTTGTGATACTTACAGTTAAATTAGTATAAGGGCTGAGAGAATCTATTGAATTCTGAGGGGTGCTCGGTCACCTGGGCCAGCAAGCATGATCTGGGGAATCAATCATGTAAATTTCAGAATCAGCAGTCGCATATAAGTATAGATAGAAAGCACGTAATAACATGGACAGAATCCTCTGCAATGAACACACACTGCCAATATCCAGTATGTTATTAATCATTTCATGGTTCAGTAAGATTGTGGTGATTTAAAGTGGGGTCAATCTTGAATCTGATGAGATTCATCACTGATCCAGTTTGTGCATATCAGCATCCGAACTGGATAGCCATGCTGGTGTTCTGTCATAACTGCTACATACCTTTATCAACTGATGCCTGATGCACATGACCCACATGACACAGGATACTGCAAAAGCAAGATATACTTACATTACAATCAAATGCGAATCTCCGGGCAAGCATTATAGCTGCATTCCTTTCCCGTTCCGATTCGAAGGCCAATGTAAAGGAAATCCCTTTCTTTGCTTGCCAAAACAATGCCTGACTTACAGCATTGCCACCACCTCTAACTCCACACAGCTGGAAGGCAAGGCAGCCAAGCAACCAGTATTAGATATGATCCAGCAATGTAATAACAAAAACAGGACAGTAACCAGCACTGACAGAGACTGCCTGATGGTACCCACTACTAGAGTGATGGGACACCTGACTCATGTCAAGCCCAAAATTGCACCAGTAGGGGACCACAGACAGCTGGCTTTACGTACTAAATTCATCAAAACAAGAAACATGGAAAGTATTCAAAGTTCCAAGCCATGGAATTAGAACTCATTCCCAAATAAATACACCCATTTTCTATTAAAAATGAAAAGTATGAGAACAGGAAACAAAAACACAGTTTAGTCCATCTTGCCACAAACTGATTTGACAATCTTAACAAGGCTTTGGCAGAATTGAACTGCAGTCAGAAATCAACTAGCATTACACATACTAATTTGCAATTTTCCACATTCCCATTGAAATTGAAATTGAAATTTTGAAATAGCTTAACAGTTGACTTTGGTGCCAAATAAAATAAGTCTGAAATCAGAAATGGTACTGGCATACAAAAACTCATAAACAAAAGAACCACATACACATACATGAAAACAAGAAAATCCAGAGTATTCAGTTTTTTTTTTTTTTTTTTTTGTTCAGTTTACAATAAGGAAACCTGCAAAATGAGAGTTTTAACCTCCATTGTAGCAAATCCCAAGTCAAAAAACAGGCTTTTTCCCAGAATTTCTTAAGGGGTCGTTTGTCTACACCCATTTACGTATGTAAATGGTGAATATATGTAATATTTACGCATCGGTCATGTTTGTCTACAAGTATTTACACATCTTGTGTGTAAATCAGATGTGTAAATGGTGTGAAAATGGGGATTTGAACACGTGTTTAGGTGGGAAAAGAGAATACCAAGTCACATGTGATTTCAAAGAATACCCGTTGGAGGCGGATGGTTTGGTTTTGGGGTAATTTCCCTCAAAGAGGTTCTAGGTTCGAAACCCCCTCCAACGCATTTTCATCAAAAAGGTTCTGGGTTCGAAACCCCACTTTAACGCATTTACAAAATAATAATAAAAGATGCATCAAGAGCAATTAAACCTATTAATGAAAACGCTCCATGCATCTTATCCCCTTTTATGAAAGTAACCTCTATTTCTCTCTCTTGCCTTGCTATACAAAATTTTTTTTGATAAAATCTATTTCTTTAGTTGATTAATATTAACATAAAGCCGGTGAGATGCATGAGTTAAGTTTTACGCAAATTGAATAATGAATTAAGATAATATTGAACTAAATAGTAATTACTAAAAATATTAATAATAATCATATTTTCTTTACCATCAGACTTTAATATCCTTAACCAAACATGTTGGAATGTATTTTTTTTTTTAGGTGATCATTGATAGAAATGTATATTTTTGAAAAACATATTTCATGTTGAAAGACATGTTCTTTTTTAAAGATCGAAAATGGAAATGAAAACTTTGATATAAATTAGACATTTTTTGTCTCCTTTCCATCTCATTATAGTAGAATATAATTTAATGATTAATAAGTATCATTTACAAAATCATTTAATACATATACACATATCATTGAAACAAACATAGAAAAATGAATCACATGTGTAAATGATGCGAAAATAGTATTATTAAACAAACGTTGTAAAAAGAAACGCATGTGTAAACGTTACATACTTAAAATTCGAATATTCATCATTTACATGTGTAAATTGTATTTACATATCCCACGCGTAAAAGACAAACGACCCCTAAGGGCCATTTGTCCCATGTAAATGAATTCCCAGGAATTCTAAGAGACAGCATTTTTGGAAGCGGTTAAAAATAAAGATAAAAGGTGAATATCCAAAAATGACAATCGAATGACCTCCCCCTTAATGGAAATTGAGTCAAGGGAAGATGGAAAACGAATACCCAGCCAGTACCCTAATAATTCAAAACATAGAAAAGTCAAAGTCCAATCTACATCATGACCTTATATCCTTCACCCCTCACCACTTTAATAATCCCATTGGCGGAGCTCATTTGGCCATGAATTCCTATGTATTCACTCCACTATGCAAATAAACAGGCCCTAAATAAAAATCTCACTTTTCCAACCAGAGCCTATGCAACACAAGAAGACCCTTGCATATTGTACGTAAGAGATTTATGGTTATAAATATGAGCACACCACCTTGGTATTTCAGAATTCCTACATTTTTTCTTCATACACCTTAATTATATAAAATACAAGATGTGTTATTGAGGAGATGTTATTACCTGCATTGAAGTGGAGTAAGGTTCTTTGGCCTTTGTAATCTTTCCTTTACAAAGCTTTATCTTCATCTTTCCCACATGGAACACATGAATGGAATGTGATGGATGATCACGTCCATTCATCTGGGTAACCACAACCTACCAATCAACATGAAAAAAGGTAAGGAATAAGATGTCAATGGGATAGCAAGTCTGCATGGAATATATATATATATATTTTTTTTTTTAATGTACGAGGGAAAATGTTTTTCTGTGTTTGAATGTCAAAGAACACTAGAAATCACAACATATAAAATCCCTTGACTTAGTTAATTGACCAACAACATTAAGACTCAGGTTTTTTTTTTCCTTTTTCTTTCTCAGTTACTAATGTAAATTGTGTTCCAAAAAGACGGGGAGCGCAGACTCAATATATACGAGAAAGAATCAGAGGAAAACTAAAAACAAAGGTATAAGACCATTACACCCAATTCAACCAACCAAAACACAAAACAAACGACAAGCTAGGAGCACTAAAAGAGTCATCACTGACCGCCCGTTGCTTAGCCAATAAATCTGCCACATCATTTGCGATAACAGTTAGATTTTGTGCAAATGATGCAACAAGAACACCATCCAGGAGGCGGACCATAACAAAACGACAGTACCAGAGATAAAAAGAAAACCAAAGCATTAAATGGTAAACCCTCACAAAGAAAAATACAATATTAAGAAACCTAGAGATTTCTCCAATCTCAAAAATCCAATTTCCAGTTAAGAGGGAAGAAAAATCATATTGATGAAAGAAGAAATTGATCACTCATTATCAGACCAATATAATTGGAGTGATAAGAAGGTATTTAGAACTTCAAAGTAAAAAACGGAGTTCCTAGTTTTCACTAAAGGTGTCCTATGAAGCATGCCTACCACAATATGATTTAGCAAAGAATGAACCACCCACTGCTGTCAAAGATACAGGAAGAGTAACCTATTGTGCATACAGATCAAGATCCCTTCGTGTTTGTCTTTACTTAAGTAAACAGCATACGGTTAGTGCAACGAAATCCTTAAGCCTAGTTCTGATCCCTGGATTTCTTTCCTTTGATCAGAGATATCCAAAAATTCATTAAAATTAGGGATTTGTCTCACTTACAGGTTTCTTGCTTGAATAGATATTTGAGTTGACATCTCCTAAAACAACAATTCATTAAGCCCGTTCGTGCAATGCTGAGTCTCCTCAATAGCACGGAAAAGACTAAAATTTTCCGCATTTGCCACTTGAAGATTATTAGGTCAGAGAATTCCGCCACGGGGAAAGGAAAAAATTGATTTATTTTTTCTCAACTCTGTGAAAAACCATTTCTTGAAGGGGGAGGAATCACTTGTCTAAGGCATCGCAGAAAAAGGAATACACAGTGCCGCGGAATTCCATCACACAAACTCGTCCTAGAAGTTGGGATTTCTCCCCCCAAACAAAATGATATTTCTCTGATTCCACCATTCAAATGATTAGGAATGAGAAATTTTCCAACCATAGGACTTGCGCCTCAAGAATAGGCCTTGCAATTTTTAATTTTTTTATTTTATTTATTTATTAGGGAAATGTTTGCTGTAAATTTATATGAAAGAGAATATGGTACAAAAACTAAAAGGGCAAGCAACACTAAACCTAATTAAAACATCAATACAAGATTAGCGATCTGCAAAAGATATTACTTTAACTTGAGCGTTCATAGCTACAACAATAGGAATGACAAACCTGTTAATAAATATAACATCAACCAAGTGTTTCTACCAAAAAAAAAAAATTGTTAATTAATATGAAGGTACGTAAGGATAAGCTAGAGGCATGACATGACCCCCATTCAAGGATAAGCATAGCATCCTCAGGCCATGAGCGTATACATGTGAGAACTGCAATTGGTGATTTAGGCACACCATGAATAGATGAAACCCCAAAATAATCCTACACTCGAGGATCCTTGTGTAACAATAATACAATGACCACCAACCACCCGCCCCGCGCCCCCCCCCCCCCCCCCCCCCACCAAACACACACACACACACCGTTTAGGGATGTTTTAAACATGGAGTTTTGACTCTTAGAAAAAGGAAACAAAAATATTGCTGATATTGGGGAAAACTTAAAATGAAAGGAGAACAAATAAGGATGGCTTGATGGAAATTGGAGAAGAGATTTCTCAATTTTCATTCTAACCTATCTACACTTGCCCCAAATCTTATGATCCAAGAGAGGAAGAGAAGAAAGCACGTCCTCTTGTTGGAGATTTTGAAAGGAGTTGTAGTTTGCAGACTTAGTGAGATTTTGAGGTATGAATAAAGAAGAAGAATGACGAACCCACTCTCTCTTTTATAAATCTTTTTTAAATTGCATAGATGTACTGATTTCACTACACATCATTATGTATTTTCAATCTTTGTGACTCGTATTGGAATCTAATCCACTTAAAATCAATGTCTCTTTGTGTTCTATTATTTCATATTTTTTTAGCTCGATCAGAGTCTTATGCATTGTGGATAAAGAAATATAATTGTATTTTTTGTTTTGATTATTATTATGCATGTCAGAAAATCAGACAGAAGAAATTTATTTGAGGATTGAATACATGCATTGTAATACATTTATGTTATAGTAATGAATTGATTTCAATTTATTTTTCATTTATTATAGTTAACAACAATTTTATAATTTTTTATATTTTTAATTTCTGGTTGTTTATAGGGGTGCTGATCATGGTTAAATCATCAACCATTGATTAATTTTTTAAGAGAAAAAATGCAGAAAAAATAATTTTCTTATGGATTATTTAATTGTATATATTCAAAAAGAAATTACAGAAAATTCCAATACTGAAACAGTAATTGATGATCTCAACTCAATAAAAGAACGCCGAGCACAACTTCAGTAATTTGATTATTACATACTTTCTTACTAAATTTTGTAATTTGTTTTAAAGTTGTTTTTTTCTTTAGGCCCCTAAACAAAATTCCTGGATCCGCCCCTGCTCCTTGTACATTAATTTAGGACCTTTGCCAAATTTCTTAACCATCTTTCATGCACTAAATTTAAGCAGTACATTTGTCCCATTGAGGAAGGTTTGGGGGAAGTTCCTCTGTGAAACCCATCAGATCAATTGTCTGGGCCGCCAAATTCTGCAGAGTAATGTGTTATAGACTCAGGGCCTGATGATAATATGTTTATCTTCAAATCAAAGATCATATAATTCCTTGCAGTGTATAGCCTAATAACGGTGGCATAAGTTAAAGGAAAAACCTGTCATCAGAACATTGTAAAAATTAAGGCAGGAAAAAAAACTGTTTTTTAGCAGAAGACAATGTGATCCCCAAGTAGGGTCCCCTCGATGGATCATAAAAAATATCATCAGATGAGAACATTTACAAGGACAATACTAGAATAAATAAATTTTTTTTACTTGCTCACACAACTTAATCATCAGAGTAGACATATATGAAACATTGAAGTTTGAAAGGTTACTTACATTGAACTCAGTATCAGGCTTCCTTACAAGCGCCTCCACATAGCTTCCCAGTCCTGCAGCTGTTAGGATAAATAAGTCAGACAATGGTTGGACGACATTAGAAAAGAAATATGTGCAGCTAATAAGTCGGACTGTCCAGTTAACCATAAAATCAACAAGTTAGACTACAGTTGAATAACAATAGAAGAACTTAACAGTAGTTTTATAACGTAAATATATGGATGCAGCAATTATATTGTTCTACCCCTTTTTCTGTTAAATGTCTTTCTGTAGTTATATAACATTTATAAGAAGAAGAAGAAATAAATGTAGTAATTATTTTGTTCTACCTTTTTCTTGTGTGAAATATTATTATACTGATTCCTACCTCATTATTCTAGTTACGGAGAGGGAAATGCAAATACCCATCATCATCCACTATGACAAAGATAGCAGCTAAAATTATTGTGCATTAGGATGGAAATAAATGCCACGTGTGTATGAAACAGCAAATAGAAAAGATAAAAGAGAAGAAACAATTTGGTAAACAGAATTCAATTCAAGTTCCCATCTTCATATACTATTACACTACAGCAGCTAAAATAATTGTCTACTTGGCCGGAAGTTGATGCAAAAATTAGAAAAGATAAAAGAGGAGACAATTGGATGAGTGGAATTTGATTCCCCTAGGTGTCTGATGATCAGGTGAGCACTTTCTTATATAAGTCCAGTGGGTGCCATGTAGGGCCACCTGGATGCATGACAACTATGGAGTAGTTTGGTGAATCTTAAGCATTCTTCTGCCTGGGTATCATACACATTAGCCTACAGTTGCCTCAACAAAGACACATGTTCCTAGATTGTTTAGTGCGAATTGAAATTTTCTGAGTTGCATAGCTCATAAGATGCTAAAAAGTCAACAATGATTAGAACCAACTTTTTAGTAGACTTTTGACTTGATAAAAACTTATTTAGCAATAAAAACATTATAGACCTCATTTCTATGGCATAATAAAGAATAGATATAAATGCAAATCGAACCAGGATCTATAGGACCAGTGGTTGCTAATGTGATTCTTTGATCATTTGAAACAATTTCAGCTTGCAAGTATCGCCCAACATCAAAAGGCTCTGGAGCATAAACTGATTTTGTGGCCCCTGCATACAATGGTAAGTTGGAAAAATATAAAGTTAGAAATATGGCAAGACTAAAGAAGTATACATTCTAAAATAATACACTTTTTTTCTTCTATTTCTTTCCACAAATTGAAATTATCATTTATTGGAGCCTTCCATTCTTTAAGAACCCCGGACATGACACCCAGATACTTGGTAATTCTTCAGTTAAGAAATGAATTTCTTTGTTTTATCAGTAAGAAATAAATTTATTTAACACCTCAAAACTGAAAATGAATTTTTTTTTATAATTCATTCTTCTTGATTCGGTGATTCCTCAAAAGGCATGGTTTCATGCATATTGACCCAGTTGAGTAGTGGCTCGGGTAAGTCCTAGTTTGCTTTTTGAACTGCATGAAGATAAATAAATGAAAGCATGCTCTGTTCAAAACTATTCTGCGTTTTACCATATATTAGTGATACGTCCACAAAATTAGGTCATTAGGTCATCATTTTATGCACGTTTGTGGACTTAATTAGGTCAATTTACATTTAATAGCATAGAATTTTATAATTTCATGCATTTGAGCATAAATTTGGAAATTAGGTCAAAATCAGTCAAAATTCATTAATTTGCATGATTTTTATGGAATTAGGGTTTTGGACCATTAAATCAACACACCAATTTGCTTCTTGATTTTTTTTTTTTAACATGCATCAATTCCTTGCATCATGACATAATGCATGTTTTCAAATTGATGTGGGTCCCATGCATGACATTCAAGAATTTCATACATTTGATTACAATTGAAGTAATCTCTTTGTTTTGTCGGAGACTCTCATAAAAATGGGACCCGCATTGAAAAGCAATTGAGAGAAGAAGGAAAGGAAAGAAGAAAAAACATCAATAAAAGTAGGGACCACACCCTCCTTGGGTGTGAATCCCAATGCACGCCCAAGGGAGGGGCCCCACTTTGTCGTAGCATGCAAGTTTCCAAGATTTTGAGAAATTCTTCTTTCTATGTGTTTCCAAAAGTTGCCAAAAGTTGCGATTCTCTCCATCACTAAGATTTGAATTCAAATTCAAATTCGAGAAAGAGATTTGTTCAAGAATGGAAAGAAGATCTAAAGAAGCTTACAAAAGTCAAACTTGTGGAAGAAGAAATATAATCCAAGAAGGAAATAAAATCAAGAAGCAAGAGAGAGGAGAATCCAAGCTAGTGTTGCACGTCCACTAGTGGGTGCCACTCACCCCTTGGAAGTCCCACATGGAGTTGCACTAGAAGAGCATAAAATCTGAATTTTTTTTATGGAAGTTTATCCTTAGCATATGAAGATCTTTTAAGAAGCCCAAGATGGAAAGTATTGCACCACAAGACTCTATCATTGGCAAGAAATCATTTGAAGTTCAAATTGTTGCCAAGATAGGAGGATTGCTTGGAATTCAAGCCAAGATGAGGAGTCCAATTAGGAAACAATTGCAAACAAGGAGGGCTCAAAAACTATAAAAGGAGACCACCCCCATAGGGACATCCCATGCACTCTCCCCCTCTCCACACGTCCCACTATGTCTCTCTCATCCTCTCCCTCTTCCATCCACCTCTCTTCTCCTAGTTCATGTTGGTCAAGATGTTCAAGAGATGATGTATTTCGTTGATGCTCCCTTGACTTGGTGTTTCATGTATCTATAGTAGAAAGTGAGTCTACTTAGAAGTTAATTTGCACATTCTTGTTCATGATTTCCTAGTGAAGTACAAAGAATAAATCAAGATTTGAGAGTCGCAATAATTTGTTGGATCAACACAGTGTGTTTATGTGGGGCGACAGACCATATTGGATGTTGTGATTTCTAATTTGTTTCTTTGGCCCTAAGCATGGAGTTTGAATGTTGAAAATTGAAATTTTAAAGCCCATTATTTCTTTCTTTTATTTTTATTTATTCTGAATTTATTTTATTTTATGCACTTTAATTTTATCACATTGGTGGTTTAATGATTCTATTGTTTTGCAGTTTCCAGTTTTAGCATTAATTTAGGATTCTTAGTTTAGGGTTTAATTTGGATTGTAATTTAATTTTTAAATTTCGGACTTGTTAGTAGTGAAATTCTTGTATAGATTTTGCTTAGGATAGTTCTAGTTTTAATTAGGACAGGTTCAAGTGGACATGTCACCCTGTGGATATGATCCCGACTCACCGGGTTAAACTACAATTGAGGCTTTGCACTTAGGGACCTACAATCAATTAACAACTTAATCACATCAACTAAAGAATTATTATTTTAAGTCTTTTACAACATATCATATGAACACCACCATGACATCATTTCTCTATGGTTTTCGTTAATATCTATTTATGACGATAATAATGGAAACTACTAGGAGGGAAACTAGTGAACCTAAGGAAAGCAGATGCAGGATTTTATCCCTGCACACAACAAACAGTAGGGATCCAATGAAATCAAGTATTGGGTTTTCGAGATGCATAACTGGGAGCTTGCGAATTGAGGTGAGTGGGATATAAAGGGGACATGGACAGGGAATGTATGATATTTCACCCTCCACTCATCCTAGCCAAGCGATTTGAACCATGCAAAATCAATCATCAGAAAAGACCAATTTCCAAGGCCCAAAATCACATTCCCAAGGTACATAACTCATAGCCTGCCAATTCACAGGATTGATGTAAATAAGGACATGGATAAAATTTCAGCATCCAATCATCAAAGCTGAATGTTTAAAATATGCAAAATCAACTATCACAGAAGAACATTTCAAGGCACAAAATTGCATGCCTAGAATGATTAGATGTGAGTGAAGTTTCAAACAACAATCCCCCCCCACCCACCCACACACACACACACACACACAAAAAAAAAAAAACCCTATTCACCGACACACACAAACGCAAATTAAATAGCAGGATCCAAAGTGGACCTCCCTTTCAAATTTGGCACGCAGACATCTATGAATTGTTAAGACAGAAGTTGTATTTCTTGGTAAACTAATGGTGCAACTTCTGATATATAACCCTTTTGAGTCAAAGGCCTATTAACATGACTTGCACATATAAGGCTAGACCAATATTAGAGATTTCAAACAATACAGATGGACGAGGACATCAAAATATAAAACGCGATTACAAGTTTCTTTCATAAACATCATCATTTTTAAGAAATATATTAAACTGAAAATGGTTGACAAGTCATAACTTGAGTTAGTCAAGCATCCAACTTACATACAAACTGGACTTCCACTCAAAACACTGGCTAAAAAACAGCAATTTCAAAGAAATGGAAGCATACCTGTAATCAACTCCATTGTCCCTCCTTCAGATAATACACGGAACCACTGAATAGAACATTTTAATATGTCTGGAGCACTCTCTTCACAAGGAATTATCCTTAAATCTGAACCCAAAGTTTCTGAACCATCCAATTCATACAAATGGGGTTCACTTTTCTCAAGCCTTTTGCACCTTTCCAGCTGGAAAATATTGAGAGAGAAGAAGAAGAAGAAGAAGAAAATCAATTATAACAAATTAACAACTAAATGTCTTCTACCAAATCTCAACTGCCTAGGTCAAGGAAAGAAATCAAACTCGGAGGGAGAGAGAGAGAGAGAGAGAGAGAGAGATCAAAAATAAATATGACCATGATTCCTTCTAAAGCCATTAAACTTGAGGGCCATGGATGAAGGGTTTATTTTGAAGCCCTTTTATCCAATCATACCGCTACATTCTACATTTTATTTCAGATCCAGATCCAGTATGGAAACCCATTTTAAGTTGATATCGGATCCGGTTGCCACACTTAGTTTCCGTGTTGGTTTCAGATCCAGAACCGGATCTATAAAGACAGATCAGGGTCCGGATCCACTATGGTTCTGCCCCGGAACAAACCTGTTTGCATTCCCACTGACAGTCACACAGTACAGCAACTGCAACCTAAAGTTATCCATTGAGAAATAGAAATTCATTCGGCATGTTATTTCTAGTACTACAAGAACAGTTCAGTGCTGTCCTCAAAGTCTGAAATTGATATTGTTTGATTCTTGTTATACATGAAATCAGAAAGTTCTGAGAAGTGATTTTTAGGCAATGCTCTTGTGGGAAAATTTTGGCTGAATTAGATATTGAGGCTGAGGGTAATAATTAGATCTTTAAATAAATTCAGTTATATTCATTTACTTTATCTTCCAGAGCTAATTTTCTTCCAATATAGAAGATTCTTTAAGACCTATCCACAACAGGAGTGATGGGATTGAGAAAAACCTCTTTTCGGAGCTGAAGGGAATATATTGACTTCTCTGCTAGCTGTAGCCGTAATGCATGAAGTTCATGTTCCATGTCCATAACCTGTGAAACATGTTTAATTTTCTCGTCATTACAAGAAGAAAATATTAGTCTACGAAAAATGTTTGCAGATAAAACCAACCCCACAACCCACAAGCACACCCCAGCATAGTTAAGTTATATGATCAATGCTTTCATTTCAGGAGGCCATACTGGAAGGTAATGAACAAAGCCAACGAGACATATGACTTATCAAAGACAAAACAAGAAAAAATAATGATCAGTCCAGATCAAAGCAATGGACCCGACTTCTTAAACTTACTCTATCATGAATGGTAACAAGCATTTGAATACCATAGTAATTTCTAATCCAGCAGAATATAGCATATAAAGATGTCTCAATATTTCTCTATTCAATAAATTAGTAATAGTTGTCGTGTCTGATACAGACACTCCAAATGGCAGACTACCTTAATATTGATCCAAACCACTGACTTGAATGAAAGTCCTGAGAATTAAAAACATCCCAAAGGTTGGAAATCATGTCGATCTAGCAAATGATCCTGTTACAGTGCATTGTATTATTGCTACTACAATCAAAATTCGTGTTGTTGATCAAAGAGGATTTTTATAAGGTTATATTTTTCAGGAATGACCACAGTTACTTATATAACCAAAACATGGGCTCAACATGAGTAATGGCTAAATTTTTTTGTTAATAAACATAAAGGGAAGGGCCATGAGTGTTCTCCATCTCCTAATGATCCAAAACTCATTTAGGGCACATTTGTGTAGCACTATTGGAATGCTGGTTCTGCGGAGAACAAGAAGTTCGAAACCTCTCTCCCCCGCCCCTTTTCCAGAAAAAGAAAAAAGGAACCGATTTTTCGCGGAATTGTGGAAAACTCAGTTCATTTCTCTGCTTTTCCTCGTGATGCCAAACATGGAATTTACTGTAGTGAAGAAAACATTTTCTGCTTTCCACTCTTTTCCCACTGAATACCATGTACACAAATGTGCCCTTAGTAGATAAAGTGAACATTTAGCCCAATGGTAGAGGTTTAGACCCCACAGGTCAGACAGTTAGATGCAAAAAAAAAAAAAACACTTAAACCTCTTAATTCAATCTATAGTGAAGATGTGACAGATACGATTGCAAAATAAGTTTTTATGCCACAAACAAGTGGAGAATCTTCTGCTTCAGATACATGTGGTATTGGGATGTCCAACTATGAAAAGCCTGGAATGCCATATATCAATTGTCAATCTTTACCATGAGAACAAAGACTGTTGAATCTCGATACAATTGTATGTACTAAATAAACCAAAGGACACTAAAATATTATAATAAAAATGAAGTATCAAACTTGGCAATTACTTCTTTTCTTTTTCTTTTTCTTTTTCTTTTTCTTTTTCTTTTTTTTTTTTTTTTTTGGTCTTTTCTTATTAGAATTGTCAAGATGTGTCCACATCTGATACAAATACAATATTGAATACCACAGTCTTGTTAGAAAATGGAGTGCCCTTGTCTCATGGATTTCACGGCCATACCTTGCTCGGTTGATGCAGCATCTTAATTCTTCTGGCCTCCTGAACCTCCTTTAATAATTCTTCCACATCCTATGAAATCAAAAAGAAAATACAAAATCTAAAGCATAGAGAAACATACATGTCAAAAGAAAGACTACATTGATTCAATGGGAAATTACTACAATCTCCTTTCTAAGAAGAAAGTCCAAATTAGTATGACAGCAAATCTAGTCCATAAAACATATGCTAATTTCGTTTTTCATTTTTATCCCTAACACATTTCCATCTTAGTTTAATAACATATTTTATTACAAAGTTAAAAATAAAAGTACCAAAACTTGGTTTCCAAGCTACCCTCTTTGCCAAATATCATAATGGCTAATAGTGTTTACTTTCCCATTCATTATGAGAATCCTAATCCCTGTCCGACAAATTTAAAGTTCCTCTTTTTCTTGTTTTCTTTTTTTGAAAGGTAAAAGAAACTTATATTAGAAGAAGATATATACAAAGAACACCCAAGGAAGAGACCCTCATAGAAAAATATAAGACAAAAACCAGATAGGATTGTCAATGGACCCAGATCCTGCCCAAATCCACCAAGCTTAAGTTCGATAATTGAGAAATCCTCGCACCCAACAGGCAGGGCCCTGACCCAGATCTAGACTCAAAATCCGTTATCGGTTTGGACTTTGGCATTACGGCTTCAGGCCCATCAAACTCTAGATATATATTTTTTTATTATATATATGGGAAATATTCTGGTGCATCCAGTGTGCACGGCTTACTGTGCATACCTACAGCTGGGGCCCACCCAGCAAATACCAACAGTTCTTCAGTAAAAACCATCACATCTATACAATATAACAATAAGAAAGAACTCTGAATTGAACTGCTGAATGCTGGAACCACTACTGTAGAAAACATTATGAGCAGTGTAACATTCCAAAAATCATTCAATTCACGAAACATAAGGTAAAAAGGGGGGTATTTCCAAGACGACAAAGAGTCAATTTTATGCTCTACTTTATCAAAGAAACAACAAGAAAGTGGTCCATTTATTCCAGAAGTCCAAATAAATCATCAAAAACTTTGAAAAGAAAATGACAATATACAATCTACAAGCACGATGCTACTAGTCATGTGGAAGTGCAGAACCAAAGAACTCCAAAAGAAAACAATTCAGACAAAACCTGCTCCACAGATGATTTTGAGATCTGTTCTTGTTCTTGAAGGGCTTGTTCAACCCTTTGCACTGCAGCTCTAGCACTTTCAATTTCAGCACGAGCAAAAGCCCTTTCATCTTCAACCACTTTCTTAGCATCTTCTGAGGCCTAAATGACTCGTGAAATGAAATATTGATCAAACATCTAGATGGAAACTCAAAGCACAACAACAGTTTATGGAGATAGAAGATAACCATTTATTATATGGCAATGATTTACTAACAAGTACAGCGACAAACTATATCAATAAGGAAATTTTAAAGAAAAAAATAAGAAGCTAATTAATAAGCACTTCAAAGTAGAAGACACTAGAGCATGTGATTAGCTTTTAATTATTTGATAAGAAAGCATAAAATCAGTAGTGCCTGGTGGACAAGGAAATCATTTCGGGCAAAGTGATTGCTCAAAAAATGAAGCCCAAAAGAGAAAGAAACTAAGAATATAGCATTCATGTATTCAAAATGTGGGGCCATCTTAATCATTTGAACTCTCACATAGTAGCAAGTACTCTCACTTTGTTTAGTACTTTTAATACGATCGGAGCAATCAGTAAAACAGCCAAACAGAAATATTGCTATCACGTTAATTTATCAATGAACAAACTGAGAACACCCCAAAAAAATGATAATCAAGATAGATGAAAGATCAGCACAGTCCCGATTCATAAATCGGACTGTTGTAGATGCCCAATAACCCACAATCCAGAAATCAAAGTAATAATAAGAAGGAACTTAATTAAATCAATGACTGCTTTACCTTGATTGCAAGGTTAATCGCTGAACATTCAATATCTGATTGAGAAGAAACTCAATCCAATGAGAGAAATAGGAAAATATGAATTTTATTCAATTCAAAAATTTGTCTGAAGGAAATACATGAACAGTTGACCTATATGCTTATATAAAGTGCTTTTAAAACCCTAACATTTGAGATTGAGACTCATCCATACATCAAACCTTTTAGTCAACTGGATTACAGGCAAGAGTCCTAACCAAACTAAAACAGTCCTTTACAGCACGTTTGGCAATGATCTTCGCCCCGGATTCCTCGCCCGAAATCCGCGATCGTGCAGATTTTTCTTGTTTGGATTGGCATGGATTTGAAGAGGATGGACTGGAGACATCCACCCTTTTGATTATTTTTAGCATCGGACCCCCGCCACCCCCCACACCTCGGATCAAATGATTCCGCGTACCTACGGATTTGCGGAGCTACAGTGTTTTAGGCGTTAATATAAGGGAGACCGGTTTTTGCGTTTTTTTTGTTTCTATGGGCCCCACAATCAAGATCTGAACCGATTAGAGTGTTAAGAAGGTCCAAAACGGCCATCTCACAAATTTTCAGCAATTGATTCATCTTAGATCTTGAGATATTTGTAAAACTGTCCAGTCCAAGCTGTTAGATAGCAATTTCTAAGATTCTGTGGGCCAAAAAGGGGATTAGGTACCAGTCCAATTTTCTGGTTTCTTTGGGCCCCAAGATCATGATCTGAACCGGTAGTTGACTCTGGAAGGTCAAACACGGCTAATTGACCAAATTTCAACCGTTGATCCTTACCATATTTTGAGATATTTGCAAAAAAGTCTAGGTACTAAAATATTAATTTCTTATTCCTGTGGGCCCCCTTTGCACAATCTAAACAGTACATATTCTCTAGATGACCACAAACTACTTTGAGGTGAAAATTGAGGTCTTGATTTTTCATGGATTTTGGAAATTTTTATAAAAATGTTTGTGACCACTGGATCATACATTCTACAATTTGTAAGAAACCTCCCTCCATCCAAACATGGAACTCTCGTTGGGAATCCTTCTTGAGGATGTATTGGTTCTTTGGAGATGGAGAGAATCCTCTAAACAGAGGATTCTTCTACATTTACCAAACATGCCCTAAAAATCCCTAAAATCACTAGAAGGAAATACAGGCCATTACTACTGTGCATACTACAGTAAATGACGACCATATCTTATACCAAACCATTCATTAAAACCAAGAATTAATTCCAACCAATCATCTAATCTGTATAATAACTTGATTTCCAATTTTTTAGAAGTCCAATTTACATCAAAACTACTACAAGAAACTCTAATAAAACCAGAACTCTGAAGATTAGGCTTGTTAGATCATCAAAACCTTCCCTCACGTTTCTGAATGTGGGGCCCATGTGGCCCACCATTTGGGAAAAGTGGACCCCACCACCTTGAAAAAGACTGTTAGAGGGCCAACTTGGTACGGGTTTCCCTTGGGTTTGGGCCCATTTTGTTCCAGTTGAGTAAGGTCCAAAAAAATACCCACTTCAGAAATCATTAGGCAGGGCTAAGGATTGTTCCAAAATGGTGACACAATTTTTTTAACCTATGAAGAGTAAATATGGAAAATGGAACTAAAACCGATATAGCACATGGTACATGAACATCCCCATCCCACCTCCAAGAACCAAACACTGTTTTGAATATAAATGCCCCATCCATAAAATCCAATTCATATTTAATCTTATAATTTATAGAAACAGTCGGGTATCTTAATTCTTAACATCTATTCAATGTCAAGAACATTAACTGGAAAACTTGTCTTTTTAGGGGCTTTATCAGCCCTGGACAAACACTGCACTTGTTATACACATCCTTAAAATCCACAGCCCGTTTGAGTTTTCATTGTAATTTTACATCATTCATTCAGTTAGAACAGAGATAACAGAATCCTTTTGAGTGTAAAAACAAAAAAAGGTTTCTTTCAATATTAGCATGTAACATCATTTGAAATAGATAAAAACAGAGAACATAAACAAAATCGGGCATCTTATCATAAGACTTCTCAAAGCAGGAGCCAGGATGCATTTAACCAATGTACAGAGAAAGACCATCAAGCAACAGTATGCAAGTCTGGGGTAAATATGTGATATACCTGCTTAAGAAAGCTCGCTAGCTTTTTCAGTTCTGTTTTTTCTTGGAGCAGCTCTCCTTCTCTGTGAGTTAGCTGAACTGCTAAAGCTTCCACCTATATAAAAGGAGTACAGCTCAGAATATATCCTATTGAAGGGTAGCATGAACAACGACAAAGATAATTATATACACAGGCACATCCAAACAGGTGTCCCAAGATGCTATAATAAAATAAAAAAAAACTGAGGTCAATCATCAATGTCAATCCAAGCGTAACTAAAACACATACAAGATACTCTGAGGAGCCAACCACAATGGGGCCCGTGATCAAGATGGTTTACTTAATGTGTCCATATGCCTCGTGTTCAGCCTCCATATAGACAAATGACAAAGCAATACATCCTAAAGAAAACTCATTCTGCAATGCATCGCATTTTTCACTCGTCTGGCTATAGTCTAATCTGTACACATGGAATAAAGGTAAGCTAAAATCATTTAGACTATGAAGTCCAATCTAGATAGACCTTAGCCCTAAAAGAACATCCAATTTGCCCATTCAAATTGTTGAATTTGAATTATTGAGTATTTTCTCAATTAGCTGTCCTTTTGATCAATGGCCACAAAGTAGTTGGTTAAGATTGTGCAATAAGCTCGTTTTGGAAGTAAAGATCTATCTGTAGTACGCCCCATGATCCACATGATTTAGATTGCCCATAAGCCACACACTGAGAGCTTGTTGATGGATGCATAACATATAGAGAATCTATAGTAACTACATGGTTCTTCACCCACCAAGATTTGCAGTGATACCAATAATCATAAAACAGATTCTTTCTACTGCTTGAGGGATGAAAAATAAATAAATAAATATCTACAATTTTATGAAATATACAGTTGGTCTCTGGCAGTTCCAACAATGTGACACACACCCAATTATATTTGATTGATAGGTAACTGATTCATACTGCTGTCGTTGGATCAATCGCCTAATTTTTTTTGCTGAAATTCTGAATCAGCCGAAATATTTCAGTTTGGCGACCAAACCAAAACAGGGTCCAAAACAAAATTCACAACTATGAAACAAGGGCCAAGATGGATTCCCAATTAAAGACAAAATATTCTAAAATATTTGAGGATCCAAATCAACAAATTAATCGATCAATTGATTCCATCAACCCATCTCCATTTGACTCAAACGGGCCCCACAAAACAAAATAAATGGACAGCACCAAGATGGATTGGACCTGCATGATCATGACAAAGAACCAGGACCTTAATGGATGCCCAAGCCTCGTCCACAAAACTAGGTATGTGACTGATCCTACAAGTACAGCTAGTGGGACCAATCCCACGAAATAGGACACCCAATATTGCTTGGACGGGAATTAATTTTCAAGTTATGTCTCCTATTTGGATACTTAAACAAAAAGTGGAATGGGAATCTTTCTTAGTGGAGGTGGGCTATTTGATCATTTTATTCAATAAATTGCACCGTTCGCAATTCCCATCTTCATCTGCAATGGTTTTGAGGATTTTCCCAAGGATTGAAGATTATCAAGTGGTGGATTTGCGACATTGGGGTAAGCATTCTACTACCTACTTCCTTGTGTTTGATCAAATTGTTGTTAATTGGGTGAGGGATTGGAACTGGGATTTCAAATCAACTAGGGCTAACCCTTTTGGCTGCATCTCTTCTCCACTCAACCCAATTTAAGATCATGCTCTACAAAACTCCAATATACAATGTCCTTCATCACTATTTCGTTTAAGGTCTACATTAGATCCCCTCTTCTCCCAATTCCTCCAACTTGTAACCATTCAGTACATTGCAGACTCTATTTCCAATCTTTATTATATGTGCCCAAACCATCTCAAGCGACATTCATGGATTTAACCTTATGTTAAAGCTACCCTTGAGTTTCCTATTATGTGCTGAGTCCTAATTTTGTCCTTTTTGTAACTCTACACATCCATCTTAGCATGTGCATCTCATGAACAGCTACTTCTGCTTCTTTGTTGCCCAACATTCAGCCCCAACCAACAAATCAAGTCTAACTATCATGTTACGAAAACACCTCTTCTCAAGTGACACTCACCGTTCACAACTAGCTTTTCTAACAACAATTTCTTGATGACATACTAGAAGGTGAAAGTTAAGGAGTCCTAACCAAAAGAACCTGCAAGTAAAAAAAAAAGGCAGGGACAGACTAGTAATTATCACACTTTGTTTCTCAAAAGAACAACAAGATTTTTGCAGTTCCACCACCATATACATCTTATCACTTTATGATAAATGGAAAAACCTCAAAAGTATAAGCAATGTCCTTCCTGTCATGCAGATGTTATCTCCTCCATTGTATAAATTTAAACCGATCAGCAAATATGGAGGTAGAGAAAGAATCCAAAACTAGCATTAAAACAAAACAGACAAAAAGCGATTAAATGCATCACACACAGCATGCAGGCATTGACATAACCACTTCGATAATAAGAATGAAAGGATGAGAGATGGACAACAGACCATAGAGATAGCCTCCTCCACATCATCCTTGTTTCGACCCGCCACACGCCCTTTCAATGATTCCAGTACATCTCTAAGTTTTTTTAGCAGAACATGCCGATCCAATGAAGCCACCTCTCTAAACTTTGCCTGAATTCAGAGAAAGGATAAAGTACAACTCTACTAAATATCAACCAACCCCCACAATATTTTGGAACGAAAATAATTTGCAACTAGATAGAATTATGCAAAGCTGGCACACAGACCTCTTCTGACAACTTAGTAGCAGCAGCCAAACCCTTCTCAAACTTACTGGCGAGGTCACGAACTGACAGGCGCTTTTGCTGCTCAAGCAACTGGGCAGTTTCCTTAGCAACAATGTCCTTCATGGAAGGTAGCTCTGGATCCTCCTTGGCCTCTATGATTTGGTCATTTGCTCCTATTTTATACTTTGGGAAATGATTTGAAATGAAGCTTACATCAGTTGACACTGGTTGAACTGCCTCCTGCATTGTGTCTCCGAAATCACGGGTAACCCTTGTCATCAGAACTACCTAAACCTGTATCTCAATTACCAATTCCAAGAAAAGACTCTATATAAGTTCTGAAAAAGGATAGACAAAAAAATTTTAATCTACATCTAACAACCATTCACCCCGCAATTATAGCTTACTCTGGAGCCAGAAGTGAATAAAGAATTTAGCAACAGAGATACACATCCATAAACTATGTATTCAACAAGGATCACAGAGAAAGCAAAGAAGACAATGCTTTGGAGATCAAAACTAAAACCAAAAATAGAACTCCATCAATTGAACTTTGATAGAACCACCAAACCCAAGATTTTGTGTCTCGATATACCAGCAGCCTATTCTTCCCTAACAAAGCCAGCACTTAAAAGGCCAATTCATGTAGTGAAACAGAGAGAAAGGGGAATAATCGACAATGGTGGACAGATGAAATGTATACAGTTGCCTGTTTCATGGGCAACTTATAATGACCTCTAACACTGTACTTGGCTCAGCATGATGTCATGCTCAGCCCTCTAAATTAGCTTGATAACACTAACAACAATATTGCAAATTATTAACAAAAATAAACAATAATACATGGAAAAAATTAAAAATAAAAAGATGCAGAAACAAGCAAACTACATCAAGAGGATGAACTTATATTGAATATTTTCATAAAACCATATAATTCAGGAAAAAAATGGCATGAGGTCAGAAAAATAAAAATTAAATCTTCACAGGGCAATTACCCACAGCACAGAAACTCCACCAAATGGTGATTTTCCCACCAAAAAAAAATTATCCAGGAATAACTTACATATGTATGCATGTTAGCATGCATGTATATCTATATATAACATACATGTAAAGAAATGGGTATGAAGCTAAACCCAGATTGATGAGATAAGGCTCTGTTGTTGGTGATGATAATGTTGACCCCATACATACATACATATATATGTGTGTGTGTGCAATGAAATACCTTTTTTTTTTTTGTTACCACATGAAGAAACCCAGAACTTCAAAGAAACAAGATGGAAAAAAATTACATCCGAATGCACCAATCCTAAAATCCCAACCGCCCACAACACTGTTTTCAAAAAAAAAAAAAGGATTAAAAATCAAAGCTTTCTCTTTTATCACCGCCAGCAAATTAAAAACTCCATCACCCACCATCAACCCAATTTAAAAATTCAACTTTCAAAGTCTTCTCAAAAAAAAAAAAAACAACCAATCAAACCCAACAAAAATGCAAAATCAAACTCCACACACCGTCAACAAGTAATCTACCCATTCGAAATCAACAACAAACGTCCCTCTTATCTCTTCATCCAAATCCATCCACAAACATTCAACACAGCAATCTCCAAAACCAATTCAATTTCCAACGGCCCAGCACTTAGAATCAGTACAGAATCGAAAAATACAGTCTTTCCAACAAGCTTTAAACAAAAACAAACAAAACCCTAATAAATGCGCGAATCGAAAGCAACAAATGCAGAGAAGAAGAAGAAGAAGAAGAAGAAGAAGAAGAAACGAATTGAAATTCCGAAAGTCTTCTACAGCTTACTGACCTGATGATCTTCAAGACAAATGGAATAAATGCTTCTCCTTGGATTTCTATGAGAGAGAGAGAAGGAGAGTATTAAATGTAGAGAGAGAGAGATGCAAATTTTAAATGTAGAGTAGAGAGAGAAAGGCCGGAGGGGTTTTTGTTTTGAAAAAGCCGGCCTCTTTCCGCTTATGCGAAAACAACGAGTGTTCTCAGTTCGTCTCGACGAACTTTTTATATCATCTTTTTCAATGAGACTTTTCGTTTAGACTGACTAGTCCTGCAGACGCGTAGAGTTGCCAACTGACACGTGTCGGTGACCGGATGTGGAAGAGGCTTGCTGGGACCCGTTTAGGATCCGATACGGAATTGACAGACGTGGTTTCCAGTTGTCTTACCGAACTAGATTGGAATATAAATAAAAGGTACAAAGACGTGATTAATGTGTACATCTTAGAAGTAAGAATGCACAAAAATGTATTAACAAAGACTCTTTTTACAATATATCCTACCAATATGAAATCTCGAGGCATTGGTCCTGTCGCAGGAAGGGTGTTAATTTTGAGCGGTTTGGTTTTAATTATGCAATCCAGAGTCATGATCGTATCTTGGTATGGATGGGTGAAGATGAAAGAAAATTAGCTCATGAGATTGCATGAGGTTTGGCTTTTGTCTAATTAAAGTCAATTATGTTATATTAAGCTAAAGAGTTTTTAGGTGGTTTTGACCATATCTTGTGATTTTGACCAAAAGTCATAACTTTAATACTTTCAATATTCACTTCTAACATGTAACCACTCATCTTCTCTACTTTATGTAAGCGTATCTTTTTCTCACTTTTTACTTTTCCATAAGAATTTCATTTCTATCCATATCATAATCAAATATACTTTTCAGTTTTTGGGGAACAACTAAACATGTCCGTACTAAGTGCGGGTTGTTGTATTATGTTATATTCAAATCATTTATTGGGGGGTTGGAAGTGAAACTTGATTTAGTTATAGTGAGATCCACCCTAATTGAGGTGACTAGTTGGTCATTGCCTAAAATTAGTGAGTCACATTTCATTAGTGATGCATATGAAGTGAGGGAGTTGGTGCAAACAATGGTTTGTCCTGCACACAAAAAATTAGTTAGGTTGTTAGCACGCTTATAAATTATGGTGAATAACTTAATTTATCGTCAGTAGGTAATTTTGGCTATTTACATGTCCAGCCCGATTTTAGACTCTACGTGGGAATAAATTTATTAAAGGATCATTTACCATTTACACGGGAGATAAGAACGTAGGTTTTACAAATCCAATCGTTCGGATAATGAATTGGAAGCCCACAAAAGTGACAAAAAAAAAAAAAAAAGTAAGAAACTTAAAGGTTGAAACATTTTTATTCCGTCAAATTTTGTACTTACCTCACTTAAGCTATATAGATGAACTTTTCAAGATATTCCCTCGGTCTTTTCCTAGATTTATGAGCATTTAAGATAATGAATTTAAAGACTTTGGGATTTAGTGATTCAATAAATATAGTAAAATGTTTGGATTACAAACATGAGGCCACAAAAAATAAGAAAAAAAAATCAAGTTGGTTGATGAGATTTGATCGCATGAATAACTGCATGACCAAATGCAATCACTGTGTAAAACAATGTAATAGCACCTATTGCAAGTGGGATACTTATGCAGGTTGAAATGATCTTATTTACATCCCGCATCAATTCAAACAAAACTAATGATACATAGCCATTACACATGACGACCCCCAAATAGAAATGATCCACGCCAATGAGGGGGAGTGCAATAGAAAGGTCTAAGCAGGGATTATGTAAAAATGGAGCCCGTTTGATCATTCCAACTAATGATTTGAAAGCCTAAAATCTAGATTTTCTAGAACTTAAATTTTATATGAGCCATTAATTTAAAGCCTCAAAACTATGCAAGTTTAAACCTTTTGAATACTTCTTTTACTGTGCCACCGAATTACCTAACAAAGGATTGCAATTGCATGATGTAAGAATATCGACATGAGTGGGCTCAATGGCTGTTGAATTGGGGTAAATCCAACTGTGGACAGGTTAAATAAATCATAATTGGACCTCCACATTCACAGCAGGTTTTGAAACCCACAGTTTGCGCACCTGAAAAGGACAGTTGGCTCCATCATAGGATCAGCCACATCTAGCCCAATGCTTAAAGTTAAATCTTGCCTTGTGAAAATCAAACATGTCTTAGTCCACCTACAAGCCTTAAAATTGATGGATAAGATAGTTCCAATGATGTGATCCCTCTCCCATGGGCCATCCTCTGCTGGGTAATGATTTCCCCGTTCGAATCCCTCGTGCGGTAGAGTGAAAACAAACTGAATCCTGTTCGTCGCAATGAACCAAAAATCCCTCCCTCCAAGCTGTGGAGATTGCAACGTCCATATCAAATTTCCACTCATCAAAGCGTCTTGTAAAATCTAAATCAAGAGCGGGACCCACATCCCCTCTTCCTTTATTAAAGGGGTGAATTGGAGTGGACAAGATGGATTTGGGTTGCTGATAAACTTACCAAACTGCCATCGATGTTGTCGACCATCTAATTGACGAAAATTTCCAAAATGCCCCACAATTTAAAGAACATCGGATCTGCCATTTTTACTCTGGTTTTGCATCAAAATAAAAGTTAGAAAAAATGTGTGAATTCCAATGTTTCTGTTCTTTTTTTTTTTTTTTTTTTTTTAAATCATGAAAGCTCGTTTAGATCTAATCTAATCCAAAGTAAGCTACAAAATTAGTCCTTGCTAAATGGCCTTAAATTTAATGTCTTTTTGCATAAAAGCCTTGGTTTCAATCCGAGCAAGGTTAAAAGCATGGGAGCTTGAATCTTTTTAGTACCAAATAGAATGGATTTTAGCTGCTTGACAAGGTGGTTTTTTTTTATGATGTGGGTATTCCCCTAGTATTTTTATCTGATAGAATTATTCCTTCAAACTGAAATTGGGACTCAATTATAAGGCCCGGAAAGCATACCAACACCTTATTGTAGCAAACCATCGCTCAAGCGGGTACGTGACAAAGTGGCTAAAACAAGTTGATTTTGATATAAATAAGGTGGTTGTTTGAAAAAGATCAAAATAAAAATTTAGATTACTACTTGTAGTTGTTTTTTTTTTTTTTTTGGAGAATCTACTCTGTTTTTTATACTCGTAGCTGTTAAAACATTCAAATGATTACATATATTTTTTTTTCATATATTTTTATATATTTATGTGATATATTTGCTCAGTGCAGTTCAACTAATTAAGAACACGAGTGTGTGAGTAAGATGCGTAATTTCGAATTCCAAACTAAAAAAGAAATTGTATGGTCCGACCTACATTAGAACACAAATGAGACACAATTAAGACACTATCATTGTCACATAGCATCATCATTCTCGAGTGACTGTCAAGATATTTTCAAACATTAAGTTTTTCTTTGATATGATCATAAAAGAATAAATGAATTTAGATAGCTAAAATAATGAATAAACATAAAATACTTCTTGCTCGTGATGAACATGGAATGACCTTTTGCCTTTTACAAGTCTTTTAGACCAATTAAACTCCAAATGCAAAGAGCCAAACACGATGAAGCAAAGTAGGAAAGTGATAAAAAGCAGAAAATACAGTGCCCAATTTCAGGTTAAAGTCCACGCGATGCCACAAACTAGCAACCTAGATTCTAAATCACTTGCTTCCAAGTTCCAACTAACTAAATAGATCACTTGCTAGACACGTGAACCCCATTTTAATGCTTTTGCCAAGTACGAGGCAATACCTGCTCATTCATTGGAAAAACTAGCAAGGGGTGCCTCGCAAATTTTAGTTATTCACCCTCACATTTTTCCAATTTTATTATATAAATTCAGATAATGTCATATAGCCGTTTAACACTGATCAATATTTTAAAAAAAAAGTTCTACGTCATATTTCATAATCTCACGTGACTGTTCCATGATATCATGGGATTTATAAATTCCTATATCATACAAAATTTTCAATGAGCAAGCAAATTCATTTTTTCATAAAACATGAAAAATAACATTTTATGAAAAGCACATCTAAATACCATTTCTAAGATTCAATCATTCGGATTTTTGTTTAACTAAGATGCTGTATAAAAGTCATCACATCAAACGACAGTATCACGATATAATGGGATTTATCAATTTATGTGACATTCACTATTCCCAAAATGTCATAGGATTTGTGATTTTTTTTTTTAAAGAATATTGACCAGATTCAAGCGATTTTGATGACATTTTCTAAATTTATGTCATGAAATTAAAAAATCGGGTTGAAAGAGGGCTGATATATCAAAACCCTTCAAGTATATATGATACCTTCAAATTTACCTCAACAAAAGTTCGTTCTATCTTAGGATTGAGTTTTAATAAAAATGAAATCAACCAACTTTTATTGGGTGAAATTTTGACGATAAGCAGGAGCACGTTTATGTTTGAGTAAATCAGATTTTAAGTAAGTTGGCCTTCTAAATCCATTAACTTACCATTTTTATAAAGAACAACTCCTTACCCAAGTGGTAAGGAGTGTCAGTTCTTATCTAATTATGCGGGCTTTGAATCCCAAGTACGTCACATCTTCTCGCTTGTGCAAACTTCTTTTTCACTTATATATGCTTTCTTTCCGCTTGTGCGGGCCTCCTTTTCACTTGGGCGTACTACCTTTTCATGTGTTTGCGGGCTCTCTATTAGGTCTAAGTCCCTTTATTTTTTACTTGTGCGAGCCTTTTTCCCTCTTAAATGGACTACCTTCCCGTGTGTTTGAGCCAGCTCTTTATTGAGTCCAGCCCCTTCATCTGGGGTAAAAAAAAAAAAGCTAACCATTTTTACAAGTGGAAGCAAAGAGGATCCCAGACTCTCTTTCGTCTAGCTGGCATGCCGAAATTTTCGGATGAGAAATTTTGAGATTGGAGGACATCCAAACAGTGGTTCCGTCCTTTCTAAAAATGAAACCAAACTTGTCTGCCATTCATCTTTCTTTTTTTTGTCCACGAGCTTACTGCATGTACTACTGAAGCGGGAAGTTCGAATTTAGAGATTGAAAGTGGGTGTGATACTGGTGTCAAAATCAAGAAACCTATGATGATAAAGTGAATGGGACCTATAAATATATGAAAGTGGAACATATCCATTCAAGTAATAACTACTGAAGTCTGGAACGGCAGGATCAAACAGAACTACTGCTTCAACTAATTCAGTTTAAATAAAATTACTACAACCGATCACAGCCGCAGAGGGAATTTTGAATCCCCACTTATAACTATCCGTACCCACTGTCTATATGATATTATTTATTTAGCTGATGGAATTCTAATTAAATATTAAAAGGCCTCGCATGGAATTAGAGTGGAACCGTACTTATGAGATCCGGACTTGCATGTTTTTAATACGTGGGACTTATGCACCATTACATGACTGGTCTTTTAGTACATCACTAATCAATAATTTCATGGTCTAAGACATCCTGTACAATAGATATTCTAATAAAAAAAAGAAGTAAGATGTAAACAACAAAATTTATGGACTAGGAACAAGAAATCAAATCGGCCATGGTCAAGATTTCTACCAATTAGGCAGTATATATGTATCTTGTGTTGGATGCATGCTGGCTAGTCCGCCCGTATTATGTTTTTATTAATTTATCTACACATGAAACATGAAAGAGATTTTAAGAAACGAAGAACCACAATTTTTCATAGAAACCTTACAAATCCTGCTTTGCTTTTAGAAACATGTCCTCATTTGAATGTCTTCTAGTTTTAACCAAGACATCATCCAATGTGAAAATCATAATCATGACTCTAAAAGGTCAATAATCAGGAATTAGTTACAACAACTCAGGTCAATGACCCTACACATCTCACCTGCTTGCATTGGAAGAAATTTTTTTTTTGTAAAGAGACTTGCATACAAAGGGTGCATGGTACACCGGATAATGAAGTCAAGGGTTGCTGAGCTCTCGATCTCTTCACGGTGAGGGTGACTCGTTTAAATAGTCATCCTACCATTGCTTCAGAAAGTGACATCTCCGCATTCTTAAGGGCAAAGGATATAAATTCATCATACAAGCTCAAAATCACTGTCTCGTATACATTATTCTTTACCGTTTTATTGATCCCATCTAAAACACATAAGTTATAAAATACGAATAAAAAATAACGTTCTACTCATGGTGTTTACTAATTTCACGGTGGCCATAACTTCGTTCGATCGATTTGAATTTTATAATTGGACTGTAGACCCAATGATGGGATTACAGGGTTGTGTCTGGCTGGCCCCATGGAATTCCGAGTCGCGACCCTTAGAAGATTCAAATTGGAAAGTGACACCCACATGGAAAATCAACAGCATCACTGGTTCTGCACCTATTCCATCCATGGACCACAAGCCGCTGGTCATGTTCATAATAACAACATGGAATGCCACTCCTCGTTTTAGATGCTCGAATCCCATTTAGGTCGTTCACCATCACACTCAAATCCCCAGTGGGCCCCAATGGGTTCCACATGTATAAAAATAATGGTGGTTTCCTCATCATTTTCCCCCTCTTTCGAATATAGGGGCCCTTGCTCAATGCTTACGGCATTTTTAGAACGACATATATACGCATACACATATACATACATACATACATATAGAATAATTCAAATTATCTCAAAAAGAAGTAGAAATGGTGAGCAATTGTGATAACATTGGAGTAAAAATGAAGAAACTAGGGAAACCTTATAAAAATAGTGTCTTAAAAGTATTTTCTGGCCATCATGTATTTATTATTATGCTTATTAATTAAAATTTTATATAAAGATTTATCCAGAGGCAAATCTAAAATTGAGAAATATGCCGATGATTTTTCCCTAGAAATTATTTGTGACAATGGCAGTAGATGTCATCGGTAACACAATCATAGTTGATATGTTCACAAGATTCACCTTATCCCAATACTTATATATATGGGGTTAAGTGCGCATGGTAACCTTTAGCCATCGATAACTCTATGTGTTAATGAAAGTAGTGATATTTTCCCACACATTCTTCACGCTAGAAAACTAACAAAACTTCCCTTAGGCTTTATAATTATTTTTTATTTATGCAATATCACACGGAAGTTCCTCTTTTGTTGGGTTAGAAGAATATATCTATAAGAGATTACACAATTTATTATTTTATCCGATATGGCATGGTTAAGGGGATTTTAATCCATAAAAACCGTATTAGTATATGCAGGGAAATATCTAAATTTTGGTAAGCAGTGGGGGAATCCATCTCTATAGGTGGCTGCAAGCCTTCGAGGACAAAACCCTATATCTTATAAACTTTTGATATTTTTTATATGTTTTAATTTATGATGTTAAGGCTACACCATGTCAGATTTGTAATCCATCCAATCTATACAAAGCATTCTGTGAAAAAGCATTTCGATTTTTAAAACATTGTTTTATGCCACACATTGGAAAGATTTTGTGAGAAAATAAGATGAAGATTAAGGGCCTGTTTGTTTCATGTAGATTTTTTTGCGGTGTTTGTTTCGTGTAATTTAGCCCCAAGAATTCTAGAACTTTAAGATTTTATAGGAAGTTTTTAACGAGGATAAGAGGAAGATGGGAAATCAATATTGAGCCATCTCCGTATTAATTCAAAACTCAGAAAAGTCGATGTCCAGGTTCCACTGGTGTGACTGCCCTAAAATCAAATGCTTGGGTACCCTACCTTCCTCATTGTTACACAAAGGGAAATGGTTTACAAATTACAATTTCCAGAACCAAAAGAGGGTTCATTTTTTATTTTTTTTTTGGGGGTTGTGTAAAAGATAGAGGATTAGTTAAAAAGTGATCAAGGTAAGACTAGAAGGTGCTTAGATAGCGACCATTTCGTCCTTTCGGTTGGAACATGTCCCAATAGGATAAGTAGGTCCCATTTATGTGGACCTAAGATGTGGACATCATGTTGAATAATTCAACATAGAACAAGTTTTTTTTTTTTTTTTGGGGTAGAAACATCTGGTTGTTCTACATAGAGCAAGTTAGAAGAAAGGAATATGTCCCAAGTTTGACACGTGAAAATTTCTCTCTTTCTCTCTCTACATGAATCATCATGTGTCAGGGATGGGCCTTAAATCTGAGGTCAGGGGCACAATCCTATTCCTCCCTCACATCCAATTGCTTGAGGGGCCCATTGGCAATGGAGCTAATACTCAGGAAATTATATACAAAAGGACCCATCGTGGCCTTTTATTTATAGTTGATTCTTACAAATCTCTCTAATAAACAAAGTTTTAGTGAATTCACAAGATAAAGTTTAACAAGCATTTAAAGTTTCTTTACATGGTAAACTTTAGTATAAATATTCACTTGTTAGTGATAAGAACCCAATGATTCTTTTGTTAGAAAATTTTCAAATATGGTTATACGTTTTTTACTTTTTTTTTAAATAAATATACAAATTTCAAAACTTATTTTTAAGATGGGATCTAAGTTTTTCAGTAAGTTTTCAATCAAGGTGAACTTATCATTTAAAGGCATTTTATGATGACTTCTTCCCTTAATTTTTTAAATACTCAAATAACCCTTCATTGAAATAAAATTCTCTTTCATTTCTTCCATCTTCTTCTCCTTTTCCCCACCAGCGTCCTCACAGTGATCGACGGCGAAGTTCCCAACAATGATTGGCAACATGCAGTGGCTCCTGCAAGCATGTCATGGCTTTAAATGATGGGTTTGAATATTTAATAATACTCAAAAGGAAAAAAGTTGTCAGAAATTATCTTTGAAATGGCCAGATGTCCTTAATTGAAAATTTACTATAAAACTTACGCCCTAATTTAAAAAGTTTGAAACATGTGTGCTTTTTTTAAATAAGATAAAAACTTGAGGTCTTATTTAAAGTTTTTGGTATTTTTATTTAACGAATTTCAGATGTCATTAAAAATTATAGTCATAAATCCAACTACTAGAATTCTTAAATGCCAAAAATTTCAAAGCATTTGAAAATTTAGTGCCCGGAGGATTCCAATTAATATTTTAGCAATGTTATAACTAGTTTTATCTATGAAAAATATAATTTAAAAGATTTAGAAGACAAAGTCTAACAAGATTTTGAATTGCTAGACAGTGCAAGTTCCAACTAAGTTGGTGATATCGTCCACTTCCAGTATTTAAACCCACGAATTTTTTTCATCTTCTTTCTCAAACACTCCTCTCTCTTTTCTCCCATTCATCCGTTCCATGGGTTCCTTGATACCATTTCTCATAGATCTTTCTTAAATCTAGTTTATGAAATTAATCTTCAACAACAGGTATGTTCATTTTCTTTTTTTCTTTTTTTTCTTTTTTTTTGTGCTTTCCCTCATTCTTATTAGATAAAGGAGAGATTCTTAGGCAACAAGGTGAGTTTGTTCTACTTTATTTATTCTTCTAAAATATTACTAGTGCATTGTTATTGACGTGCACTAGAACGTTGGCATAGTGCCATGTTAATTCAATGCAAAGGGTAGCCTTTGTTGATGAGTCAAATTGTTGAGCACTTGGGATTCTTGTACATTAGTGTACTTATCATGATCTATTCACTTAGCAAGTGATCTTAGATGGAGAAGGCTAGAGGAGACTTGGAGTTGTGAATTTATGAAATGGTGCTACTATGTGTTAGTTTATGAAATGATGCTTCATTGTAGTTATTTACCAATTCTCATTTTCCTTAGAAAACAAATGCTAATTCCCACATATTGGCTCTTTTCATTTCTATCTCTAGCTTTGCCAAGTTTTTTTTTTTAAAGTGTTTGCGCACTTTTTAGGCCTCTAAAATGGTTGTGTAGGAAAGAATGATTATAATTCCCTTTTGTTGCTAATTTTGCCTGATAATGTATCTTTAGTCAGTAGTTTGGATGGTATCATTGCTCATACTAATGGGCTTATTGCGAATTTGGAATGCACCATATTTTGGAAGCGTGAATAGTTGTCACACCTTGTTTCCATGAATTTCTTAAGTTTTGCATTGCCACAAACCACCACTTGTTCCATGCTACAATAGGCATCTACGAATAGTGACATATTGTAAAACCCCGCTCCGAGAGTTTCCGATTAGTGTCAATTAAGACGTGCTTTAGTTATAAGTGTGATTAGTGAGTTTTGGGTTAAATTTGGATTAAAATAGTTTTTTATAGCTTTGACTTATTTTGGGAACTCTTTTGATTTACTGGTGCTCTTTGGGGGTTCCTTAATCGTGTTTTGATTAGTTTTTGGGATTTATTTAGTAATTTTGGAAATCTGTAGTTTACCACGTTTAATGTATTTTATGATTCCCGACAACTTTCTTGTTTGCACCGTCTCTGTCCGAGACCTCTAAACCCTACTTTGTTATTTATAGGGGTAAAACAGTCTTTTTGCACAAAATCTGGACACTATTTTCAATGTCTCCGAAACTCGTGAACTATATACTTGTTGGAAACTAGAAATTTCAACGAACAATTCTTCCTTCTTCGTCGAATCCGTCCGAAGCCCGTGAGATGATGTTTTAAGCCCAAGTAGTTGCTTAAGTGGTGGGGCCCATCCCCACTTTGTATAAGAGGAGAGTTTTCTTCACTTTCCCTTCCTTGCAACTTTCATTAGAAGAGGAGATTCCAGCCCTAGGGTTCTTCTTGCTCTTCCTCCTTACTTCTTCATCTCCAAGCTCCCTCAAATCATTGCTAAAGGAAAAATGAATGCTCCAATCTTCTCCCTCTCCTTCTAGGCTCTCTTTTGGTACCATTTTTAGAAGAAGCTCTCCACTCCAAGACCCATTGTGAACAAGTTCTTGCCATTAGAAGACCTTCCATGTAAGCTCTTCCTCTCATCTCTTAGATATGTATTCCTCTAGCCTTAGAGAAGTTCCATCTCCATTATAGGGAGCTCTCTCAAACTATTTCTTATTTTGCCATTTTTAGGGCTTGAAATGAATGTTATTTTAGGGGTTTTTATGTAGATCTTGATTTTGGCTTGAGAAAGGGTGATTCGGAACTTTTTAGCATTTTTGGAGACCAAGGCAAGTGGATGAATAGCTTTCTTGAATGATTTCATGTTTCAAGGAGGATTTATGGATTTTTCTTTATACACCTTCTCTTATGTACCATGGTTATTAATGATTTTTGAATTGTGCACCTTGCTGAGTTATTTCTCTTATTAGAACTTTTGAAGAATGTACATGCATCATGTTTTGTTAAAGTTGATTTTGGATCATATGTAGTTGTCATTAAATTGGGTACTTTTGCATTGAATGTGAATTGATGGAGGAATACATGTGATTTTTTATGGTTTTGAATGGATGGTTGGTGGTGAAGTAATGGGTAATTTGGGTAGATGGAAAGGCCATAACTGTTGCCAAGAGAATGGCTTGAATAGAGTTTTGAGTTGAAGAGAAGTTGAGGTTTAGACTGCTGAAACAGAGTGTTTCTGAAGCAGTTCGCTCGAGCGAACCTCCATTCGCTCGAGCAAACCCTTCACAGAACCTCATTCGCTTGAGCCAACCACTTACTTCGCTTGAGCTCTCCTGTTCCAGAGTAATTCGCTCGAGCGACCTCTTCATCGCTCGAGCGAACCCCTCCCAGAACCATGGTCGCTCGAGCCTCCACCTTTCTTCGCTCGATCCTTTCTGACTTGAAGTAGTCCGCTCGAGCAAACCCCAAACTTACTCGAGCAAACCCCTTCCAGAGAGTTGTTCGCTTGAGCCATTCTATCTGTTCGCTCGACTCTCCATGACTCGGACCAGTTCGCTCGAGCGAACTTATACTCGCTCGAGCAAACCCCTCCCAAAATGTTGTTCGCTCGAACGAACATTTCCGTTCGCTCGAAGCGAACTATACAGAAATACTGGGCTATTTCCAAACATGATTAAAAGGTTGTTTTAAGGTCCAGTGAGGTTGGTTTGGAGCCCTAATATGATGTGGAGGAATAAGAGGTGTTTTTAAGGAGACTGATTCGGAAAAGAACCCCAGTTCCGGAGATTTATTAAGAATAATGGATTCATCAATTTGTATAGGGACCCCGGGATGTCTCAAACCTTCTGGAGTACTAAGCTATCAATTTTAATCGACATACGGGACCCTTATACCTATTGTTTGAATCTTGAAACCTCAATGTTTGGTCCGGAATTTGGCGGGGGTTCATAGTGTCCACTTTTATCGAACTTTATATGTTTTTGTCAGTTTTCGTATATTAGTACAAGTGACATTTCAAAACCACTGAAATCTGTAATTTGAGTGTTTGATCAGCCTTACGCATCTAAATAAGATATTATTGTGTTAAATGCGCTTACGAGCCTCAGTTCAGTCTGTTTTGAGTGTTATGCACTTCTTTAGATATGTATATGTTTTAAACGTGTTTTAACCTATGAGTTGGCACCACTAAGCTTGGACGACCTTGTCGGTTTGATCCACCGACTTGGGGTCCCCCTTTTGTTTCTGTCAGCTGCAGTCTGAATCCTGTTCTGTTCTGTCACCCGGTTCCGCGGCCATGGTTTTGCTCAGTATATTATATATGTATATAGTTGTTTCTCGTCAACTCGTGTGCTTCGAGATCAACACCCTTAGTGTGCTCTCATCACATTAGTGATGGAGGATTTAGCTTAAGTGTGGTTGTCATCTTGTCAGTTCCTGTTCTTTGTTATCCCTCATGATTTATCCTGTATTGGTACTTCGTTTCAAACAAGGCATCATGTTTATAACAATCATTGTTTCATTATGTTTTAAGTTATGTTTTGTTTTCTTAAACTGTATTATCTATTCACCAACCTGCCAGACCGTCGTGTCTGACCCATTTTTGTGGTACTCAGGTCCAGTCTCCGTTATTGCCTTTGAGGAGGAGCCAGAGGAGGCGGTCAGTGAACCGCAGCGATTAGTGGAATGACAAGCTAACAATGTCATATAGACATTTGGTTTAGCTTCGAGTTACGAACATATTTTGGGGGATCATTGGTTTACTTTTGATTTACGTTTTGGTTGTACTGGCCTTTGTTGGTCATTATTTTTGGGGAATGTTTAAGTAATTAACTTTTGTTAAACTTCTAACTTTATATTTTGGGTTAAGCCAATGAAATTATTGCTCACTCTGACATCATGTCAGTTAGTTGTAATTATCAGTCTTGTATTGCGAAATGAAATGGATTATCAATTTGATTTGCTGCACGCTTCTGCACCAATGTAAATGTTTTGTTAGTGTGTGTGAAATCTTCAATGCGGAAACCTGTGAGAAATTAAGTGAATGTATAATCTTTGTTAAGGGAAGTTTATTACCCCATCCACACTCGCGGGCCTGGATCTCGGTCCGGGGTCGCGACACATATGCTATAGATGGGGTTAGTTTTAGACTTTTTATTCGCTTGTTAATGCTCACGATTCTCTATACAATTGTCCTGTAATTTTTAATTGAAGTTGTTTTTCAATTGATATGTCCAATGCTTGAAGGCAGGCTAAACCCAAGTCAAGTAACTGTTTGGTTAAGGGCCTGGATTTTTACTTGATAGACTGTTAAAACATTGAGAAAATTGATACTAATTATCAATGAGTTTGGTTAAGTTGATGATATAGAAGTTGAATGTTGGAAGCTTTAGAGGAAAACAAGTCCAACCAAGAATCAATACTCCGTATATTTCAAAAATCCAATCATACAACCCATAAATCTTGAGCTATCTTTAAAAAAAAAATCCCGAACTATAGCAGTCTATAACCTATTAATTGAACAACAAAATGCATTTCTAAATCCATAGCAAAGAGCCAATATATTCCCATATGGACAACTAATCCATATGACCATATAAACAAAACATACAAGTGTCATTGTGTGCATATGTATCACATAAGCAACCAACTAATGAGTTGCACTATTAAGGATTGTGAGCTCCACTTGGGATTCTTGTACATGAGTGCACTTATCATGATCTATTCATTTAGCAAGTGATCTTTGATGGAGAAGGCTAGAGGAGACTTGGAGATGTGGCAATTAGCATTTGTTTTCTAAGGAAAATGAGAATTGGTAAATAACTACAATGAAGCTCTAACACATAGTATCATCATTTTATAAACTCACAACTCCAAGTCTCCTCTAGCCTTCTCCATCTAAGATCACTTGCTAAGTGAATAGATCATGATAAATACACTAATGTACAAGAATCCCAAGTGCTCAACAATTTGACTCATCAACAAAGGCTATCCTTTGCATTGAATTAACATGACACTATGCCAACGTTCTAGTGCACGTCAATAACAATGCACTAGTAATATTTTAGAAGAATAAATGAAGTAGAACAAGCTCACCTTGTTGCCTAAGAATACCTCCTTTATCTAATAAGAATGAGGGAAAGCACAAAAAAAAGAAAAAAGAAAAAGAAAATGAACATACCTGTTGTTGAAGATTAATTTCATAAACTAGATTTAAGAAAGATCTATGAGAAATGGTAGCAAGAAACCCATGGAACGGATGAATGGGAGAAAGAGAGAGGAGTGTTTGAGAAAGAAGATGAAAAAAATCAGTGGGTTTAAATACAGGAAGTTGACGATATCGCCAACTTAGTTGGCGATATCGTCAACTAGGGTAATTTCATCAAAAAAAAAAATAATACGAACGATTAAATGGAGATTTTGATGTTATTCTTCATAGAATGAATTAATTATAATATAAGCTTAATTATTTGGTAAAAATCCCTATTATCAAACGGACTTTTAATTAATGTCTGCCTACCTAGAGTTGAGTTGGATCCTCTATATTTATGACTGAAGGAGATGGTGGGGCCCATAACCCATTAGACCTACCTAGTACAAGGACCCATTGTAGATAATGCATTTGTCAAACTTAGCCTTGTTGACTAATTCTGACCATCCAATCTAAAGACAATAAAATGAATAAGTCAAATGATTTTTCCCTGGATCCTATTCTAACCATTAAAAGTAACCAATGCGAGAATTTTTTTTTTTGAAGACATGCCTATCCACAACCCATTCTTCAGGTATATAGTACAATAAAACTAAGCACTACCTTGTGTCCTGTAAGAGTAGTTAGCCACCTGAATTGATTCGAATCATAACCATCACCCCAAAATTCTCTCACACCATTTGATTGATCACGGGTGCTTAACACATCCATATATTTCACACACAGCCCACTAAAATTATTTACTTTGATTTATTTTTTTTGGTACCCTAGCCAATGGGGCTCTGACTCAAGAGAGAGCCTTACATCCACATGAAAAAGTAGCCTACTCAAGTGAGAAGGAAACTCCCACATATGAGAAGAAAGGCCGCCCGACCCCCCGGCCCAAGTTGCGAATAATGTCAATCCTTGAGGCACTAGTAAGCAGACCTACAAAAAGGAGGCAACATGGTTTTCTCTATTGACATTGGATCTTATCTTCTAACCACTGCATTAGCCGAGGCCTAGCTGTAGAAAGGAGGAGGTATTTATCAATGGCTACTGCATTATAAACTATTCAGAGAAGTATACGAGGAATCTTGTATACTACCCTTTTCAGAAGAAGAAAAAAGGAAGTTGGGGAATTAATTGAACCACATTAAAACATAGAGAAGCCAGGATGAAACACATTACAAAGTAGAGCAAACGACAGTTCAACGGTGAGAGGAGCAAGAGAGATTCATATGATGCATTATCAATTGTCACATGATTCGTTGAATTTTGGTTTGTAGACACATTTTGTTATGATGCGGACATCATTCCAACCAGTAGAGCTGGCAGAAGTAGAAACTGGAAATAAGGATTGGTATGGTTGGGCCACAGTCTCTTTCTATTTATAACAATTACTTGTCATGAAGCCCTGGGACACGCTTGAGAGTGTAGAATGCAAGCAAGAAATTGATGGTGGGATCCACTGAAAGGTGAGGGAAAAAACATTACAATGTATTTACAAAGCATTTAAAGTGCTGGTAGAATGAGTACTCAATTGACATATGATTGGAAATAATTGCCTCTTACTCTAGTCGTAGGAGATGTGAGTTCTTACCTGCCTATCATGGGTTTAATCTTAGGCAAGCACTTTTCCTCACCCGAGGGCCGTGCTACCTCACCTGAGATCTTCTTCCCTCACCAGAGGGGCTACCTCACCCCACCCGAGGTCTACTCCCTCACAAGAGGGCTTGGGTCCTAGCCCCCATAATTTATTTTTTTATTTATTTTTATATATGATTGAAAGGGTAGAACTACAATGTAGCCTTTCATAATGTGCAATCCGATTGTTGGATTAATTTCATGACTTACATACAAAATAAATTATAGACGACTTTTACGTCGAAAATAGAAAAAATGAACGTATAAAACATGCAATAAATTCAATAACATTTCTCGCTATCCAATGCACATATACATGGGAGCTAAATCTTATTGATTGGTTAGGACCCTCTTATGGATTTCAGTGTAGATTCTCACCTCAAATGGTTGGAAGTGAGAAACTTGATCAGATGCACTCTCGGTGTGTGAAAATATCGCTAATAACTAAAAAAAATTGTTAGAAGATCACATAAATGAAAATATCACAAGAAAATCACAACCACAAATTAAAGAAAATAGGAAAATTATAAAATATTTTTAGCAATATTAGGATCTATTTACTTTCCATGACATTTCTTGATAATGTATTGACAAAAACCACAAATATGAAACTGACCTGAGATTTTTTAAAGAGGAAAATTTTATGAAAAAGATTCTCATGAAAGTTGTGTTATTAGACTAATTGCATTCTTTTACCCTTATTTGTTATTAGTTCTTGTTATTAATTCAAGTGAAGGGAATTAATGTACTCTGGTGGGGTAGAGGGAGAGGTGTGGGCATAGTTTTAAATATCAGGCATGCCTATTTAATATACTGATATGGGATACTGGATTTATATTCAATTGACATGTGTAACATGCAACCAAATGGCTATTTTAACATAGGAGGGCTTCATGTCAAAATGGTTAATACAGCAATGCATATCATTTATAGGCTTGGGTTAACATGACCAATATTTAAATCCCTAGGGTCTTTTTGTTTGTGCAGCATTCCAATCTACGTACCTCTTCTTTGAAGGTTAAAATTTAAAGAAGTAGAGGAAAAAGATCTTCAAATGGCCATCATCTAGTTTCCCTTTGATGGAAGAAGATTGTTGGGTTATGTCTTGTATTGTTGGTTCAACATGTTATAGTATTGTAGAGACTACGTACCATTCAGTAAGGTACGAGAAGACATTGTCAGTTATTTCCTGGTGTTAGGGTGGCTCGAATTCTACAGAATCCAAGTCAAAGTGAAGAATGTTGGGTTATGTCTTGTATTGTTGGTTCAACATGTCAATGTGTTGAAGAGATTGTGTGCTAGTCAGCGAGGTACGGAAAGACATTGCTGGTTATTTTCTGGTGGCTCGAATTGTACAGAATTCAAACCAAGGTGGAGATTGTTGGGTTTATGTCTTGCTTTCCGGGTTTATCAAAGTGGTCCATTGGTTTAGCCAATGATTGGATTCAAGGTCAAGGGTATCTTAGTCATTATACCAGGGCTTTCTTAGAGGCTAAGAAATCGATATAATGTGTAACTTTAGACTCTGAAGAGAGTCAAAGAAGAAAGTCATTGCTCTCTTGCCATGGAAGTATGCAAGTTTGCCGAACGACGTAAAATCATTGTATCTCTCTTGTGTGTGGCATAATTGCTCGATTGCAAGTTTGGTGCTTCCGCACGCATGCGCACAACATCCATCATGCTAGTAAATCAAATCCTAAAGTGAAAGTGTCATATTCTACATTTCCTCCTTGTATTCTTCACTCTTTCCTTCTTTAATTCTCGTAGATACGATGCACTTTACTACGAATTTCTTTGAATTCAATATAAGCAAGTAAAGGACCTTTAGTTGCCAATCCGTTGTTAGCTCAGTGGTGAGGTACCTCCTTAATTTTCACATAAACAATAAGGATCAATCCCATTTATAGTGTTGATGGTGAGGGATTTGGATGGGTGTGTGAATATTTGCTGGAGAAAAAAAAGGGCCCTCAATTAGAAAGCACTTTCATTATTTTTGCTAAAGCAAGACGTCAAAGTTACATTTAAATCAAACTTTTTCCCTTCTACTAAACAAAAAATACAATATACAAAAGAACTTTATTAACACCAAAACCTATTTTTAACCCATCAATTTCAAGAGTTATGACAATCATGATTCTCTTATGCTTGGACAACTTGACAAAAGAAGTATAAAATGGGATCCGACACGTTGATGAATTTGATAATCATTGTTGTATCAAAACATTTCGAATGCAAAGATTTGCTCAGCGGATTAATCATGTCTGTGCACTATTTCACTTAGCAGTGAATTTCACTCTTAGGAATTGAATATTATAGCATACGTCTAATTATTGGTAGAGAGTTTTGATCCAATAGTTTAGATTGATAAAAGCTTGCCAAGAGATTGTTGTGTTTTCAAATATATGGCGATGAGATTGAATTTTGGGGGCGTATCATGCACGGGAAATGCATTTATTTGGAGCGGCTCAGATTTTTATTAGATAGGCCCCCAATTTTAGAGTTCCGTTTCTTCTGCTAAGTGAGACAAGAATTGTTTCAATATGAATTTGAGTTTATGAAGGGTTTTGGATATGGTCATTCCATAGACTACATATGGTCTAGATATGAATTTGGTTCAGTGATAGATATCCATTAAATCAAGGCCTTGCAAAAATGAACATTCAAGTAAAATGTTCTGGCTTTCTGTTTTGGAGCCATGGAGGGTCAGAATGAGATGGTTGTGATCATCCAATCAAGTAATGCTCAAATCATATGCAATCTATACAATACCCTTTCTATTCAACAGCCATTCTCTATACATGTAAGTGGCTGAACCAGTTAAACTTCAAATCAAAATTAGGGGTGGAATTCCTCACCAAACCAGCCAACCTGATCCAAGACTTAACCCATTATTCCAGGTTTGGGCTGGCAATTTCTTCTTTCCCATCTCATCCCTTTGATAAATGGATCGCGTCATATTGAGTCCTTATTTGCTATTCTACTCCCAGCCCAACTTGAAACTGACTCAACCCACCATTTTGTGCTTCAATCCGTCAGCTCAATTCAATCCCATTTCGGGATTTAGGTTGACATTTCTAATCCAATGAATAGAAGGCCAACCCAGCCCCAATTGAACTGGCCCGAACCATTGCTGCCACTATTCGAACTCAAAGTAAATGCCATCAAGCTGTTACAATGTAAAAGCTGTCCTCTAAGAAAGCTTGCTGATGGACCATTGTGAAATAATGGGGCCCTTCTCTAGTTGCACCATTACGCTGCAGATCCTGCTTGCCATGTGTGGGCCTGTTGCCTCCTTTTGGGCCCAAGTCTCCAATCTTTATGGCAATTGGATCTACCAAAATGGTGCAAATGGATGCAGGCTGTCTCCTTGACCTCATCAACTTTTGTTTATGGATAGATGTTTGCTCTATTCAATTTAGAAGAACAAACTTATCATACCGTGAAAGACTGAAACTTATCCATGGGTCATTGAGATTCAATGCAGAAAAGAATTGAACAGTCAAAGTTATCATTTGTTGAAAGTAGTGCAGACAAACTTATCATATTATAAAAGTTATTCAGATAAACTTGTCATATAATAAAAGCTGCATACGTAACTTTATAAAAAATAAGGCAAAAAATGTCTAATTCCTTTACATATTCATGTTATTGCTTTCCAATACCTTCTACAGTCATATATATTAATATAACATCTTAATGGTTATAATCAAACCCTTCACTTACAACATGAGTGCAGCCGATCATGTCAGGTCAGGTATTGACTCAACCCGAGTGTGGTCCAAATTAGACGTAGCAAGGCCCAGCTCGAATGAAATCCAACCAACCCAACCCCAAACCCGGCTTCTTTGTAAATCCCCCACTCAACTGCAATTTGGGTTGAGCTGAATTGATGGGTCAAGTATCCAGGGTTCTCATGGGCCAAGTGAGGCCGAGCCTGTGCCACATTGGGTTTGATTTGGGACTTGATTCATGCCTGTGGCTGCACCCAGGTCCAAGCCTAGTTACATGGCCCAATTTTTAAATCGTCCCGGTATGGCCCAATCCGATATATTTAACCGAAACAAAGCCACAAACCAGAAAACGTTATTTTCTCATGTTCGTTCGTCGTCGTCTTCGTCTTCGTCTTCCATTCAAAGACGCTCGCTTCTTAGGATCAGACGCAGCTGCAGAACCATGCAGCCTCCGATCCTGCGCCTCCCCTCCCCTTATCCTGCGCCTCTCCGCCTCCTCCGCCCAATCCCTCGCCCGAGCAAAGCAGACCCACGCCTTGGCTTCCGTCCTTGGTCTCCTCTCCCTCGACCCTCTAACATGCGCCTCTCTCATGCTGTCCTACGCCTCCTTCTCCGACACCCACTCCTCCCGCCTCCTCTTCGAGCACCACCCCGCCAAGCACCGAAACGCCTTTCTCTCCAACACCCTCATCAGAGCTTACAACACTGCTGGGATCTCCAATGAGGCCTTCATGGTCTATAATCGAATTTTCCGAGATGGGGTTGTTAGACCTGATGATCACACGTTTCCCTTCGTTCTCAAGGCCTGCGCCGATTGCGAGGCCTCCCAAAAGGGGAGGGAGATTCATGGGTCGATTCTGAAACTGGGTTTTGATGGGGATGTGTTTGTGGGCAACACCCTTATGGCGTTTTATGGTTCTTCGGTAGAGTTATGTGATGCAGTCAGGGTGTTTGATGAAATGCCCGAACGAGATGTTATATCTTGGAATTCGATGATTATGGTGTTTTCGAGTAATGGGTGTTTATTGGAGGCAGTTGATAAGTTCATTAAATTGAAATTGACTTCTGGGTTAGTGCCAAATTCGGTTAGTCTCGTTAGTGTTTTGCCTGTTTGCGCGGCACTTGAAGATGAGGTGACAGTAAAGTGGGTTCATTCGTATGTGGTGAAGGCTGGGCTGGATCGCCAGGTGACCGTTTGCAATGCTTTTGTAGATGCTTATGGAAAATGTGGGAATCCGGATGCTTCAAGTAACTTCTTTGTTGAAATGCCTGAGAGAAATGAAGTTTCTTGGAACACGATGATAGGAAGTTTTTCTCATTCAAGCCGGTTTAAGGATGCGTTGGATACATTCAAGGCAATGCTAGATAGGGAGCTGAAACCAAATTCTGTCACGCTTTCTAATCTATTACCTGCGTTGGTTGAATTGAAATTCTTCAACATGGGAAAGGAAGTTCATGGGTATAGTGTAAGGAGAAGTGCTGAATCTGATATTTTTGTTGCCAATTCACTGATTGACATGTATGCTAAATCAGGCTGTCCGAAGGAGGCATCAAATATGTTTTACAAAATGGAATCAAGGAATGTCGTATCATGGAATGCAATGATTGCTAATTTTGCACAGAATGGGCTTGAGTTAGAGGCCACGAAACTCGTGAACGAGATGCAACTTCATGGTGAATCCCCAAACTCGGTTACTTTTACAAATGTACTTCCGGCCTGTGCACGGGTAGCTTCTCTTCGGCAAGGGAAAGAAATCCATGCTCAGGTGATTCGTATGGGTACCACATTTGACTCATTCGTTGCAAATGCATTGAGTGACATGTATGCAAAATGTGGCCGGTTGAACTTTGCAAGGAATGTATTCAACAACTCAATGAGAGATGAAGTCTCTTACAACATATTGATAGTCGGTTATTCACAGAGTTGGCATTGTGCAGAATCTCTACAGTTGTTTCGTGAAATGGGGCTCATGGGTCTAAAGTATGACACTGTTTCCTTTGTGGGTGTTCTTTCAGCTTGTGCAAATATGTCTGCTATCAAACAGGGAACGGAGATACATGGCTTGTTGGTGAGGAAACTGTTGCACAGTCATCTTTTTATTGCCAACTCACTTTTAGATTTATACACCAAATGCGGGCGCATTGATCTTGCAAGACAGATTTTTGATAGGATCTCAGATAAAGATGTAGCTTCATGGAATACCATGATTCTGGGCTACGGAATGCAAGGTGAATTGCAAGTTGCGATCGGCCTTTTTGACATGATGGAAGATGAAGGTGTGGAATATGATCATGTTTCATACATTGCGGTTTTATCAGCTTGCAGCCACGGTGGGTTGGTAGAAAGAGGGAGAAGATACTTTAAACAAATGTGTG
Source organism: Persea americana (assembly GCA_029852735.1). Classification (NCBI taxonomy): domain Eukaryota; kingdom Viridiplantae; phylum Streptophyta; class Magnoliopsida; order Laurales; family Lauraceae; genus Persea; species Persea americana. The sequence goes on from CM056810.1 coordinate 94,631,663, forward strand.
GTCGAGATATCCGGCCAACACAGATGCACTATGCCTGCATGGTTGATCTTCTTGGGAGGGCTGGCCTTATGGAGGAAGCAGCTGAGTTCATCAGAGGATTGCCTATTGAACCAGATTCAAATGTATGGGGAGCAATGCTCGGCGCTTGCCGAATGCATGGGAGTATAGAACTGGCTAGGTGGGCCACAGAGCATCTGTTTGAGTTGAAACCAGAACACAGCGGCTACTATGTGCTGCTCTCCAATATGTATGCAGAACTGGGAATGTGGGATGATGCAAACAAAGTCAGAAAGTTGATGAAATCGAGAGGGGTGAAGAAGAACCCAGGGTGCAGTTGGATCAAGATTCATGATCAGATGCATGCTTTTGTGGTAGGAGAAAGGATAGAGGGTCCAGAGGAGGTGTCATGTGATGTTCAAACTGGTTAAAGGGTGTAAAAAGAAGGAAGGTCCATCGCTCCTTGAGGTCTATAAAGACCTTCTTGGTGGACGCACTGACCATTGGAATCTCACCACTGTCAGGGCCTGTCTAGAATGTCTTCCTATGTTGGCTGTCTTGCAGGTCCATAGCTGAGAACCTTTGGCTCAGGAGGTAGCCATAGATGTTACCCAAGGTGAGAGCTGTCACCTTTCATGATGATCACCTTTTTTATCTACTTGCACTTCACCAGCCATTTTCCTGGATAAAATGTTCTATATTTCCATTTGCAGGTTATACATTTGCCTCCATATTGTTTCTTTTCGCATTGAAAGAGCAATCGAGGTATGACATTGCCCTTCATAGTCGCAATATTTGGGAGTCCCATAGCCTGTGACTCACCAAGTTGACATGATAACTCACGCCAGTCTACTCCACTTAGCATGCAAGGGATTCAAGTGCGCGAGGTACTCCGATGACAAGCCACTGTCGGAGTTACACTGTTAGGCCAAGTTGGGGTATCATTGTTTACAATATTGCCCATTTGCATGTATTCATAAAATTATTTTGCCATGTTTAATGGCTTGAACAATTTTCTGTTTTTCCCACTTCCATTTCTTGTTTCATTTTGATGAAACAGAGAATATTTACACCGCAGATAATTATAAGAAACTTGCTGGGTAATTTGAGGAGGCTTGATACGTGAGAACACACTTACATCAGCGCTGACAAAATTTCTGCACCATTGTTGCAATCAAGAGGTACTGGTATAAGTATTTGGTTATTGGGTCATCGAAGTATGCTTCCTAATATTTGAGATCTTCAAGACATCACTAATCTTTCTTGGCACTTACTGTGCAGTGATGTATGAAGAGGTGCTTTTTGTCAGGACTCAGGAGCTCACACCAGCCTCAGCAAAGATTTGATTCTGTATACTTGCTTACAAGGTGGAATCAACTGCAGCTTCTTATGATCGGTTTTAAAGAGAGAGTGAGATACATTTCGTTGTAAAAGTAGGTCTATGATGATTTTAAATGGAACTTATTTTAACAGTGAGAAGACGTTTTGGTTTTCTGAGATGCTTTTGGGTTTGTTAGTTATATAGATGAGGGGAGCCTTGTGTGGCTGCTGTTTGCTACTATGAATTTTGAAGATGTTGAACCAACACTGTGGGTACATAATAAATTTTCTTCCCTTAATAGCAACAATAAATGTTGTGCAGAGGGCTGTATATGAACCATTTGCAGGGATGTCAATCATGAATGTTACCCGGAATCCAGACCTTAAAACTTCCTATGAACCCCATTTTTTGGGCTAAATTGGGTTTGAAATCACTGGTCCCACTTTGGCTAAATCTGTCCTTTTTTTCCCATGACCCGCACATGGAGCATTTACACTTGGGGCCACTTGAAGGAATGCCTGAGATCTTGGACACTTGAAGCCTAATCATTGTGGGATATCATGCACATGATAGAAGAGTAAACCTGTCTGAAATATGAGATTCTTATTATAATGTAACCAACAGAACCCTGAACATGCCTTGCAGCCGTCTTACATTCATGATTGACATTGCCATTGCCATTGCATAAAAAAATTATTTGAACGAAATGCTCTTCTGGGTTCGATCTTGCAGTATACAAAGAAAGTTCAGCATGAAATGAGTCCTCTTTTTTTTCCTTTTTTTTCCCGGTACCCACACACGTCCCCAATCAGCCAAGTTACAGCAAGATGAGAGCCCTATTTACTCAAATGGAATTTTCAACTGCAGGAATCAACCCCTAAATCTAAGATGATTAACCCTTGAATTTAAAACGCTCACCAAAATCCCACTGATGAAAATCTCCCCTTTATTCAATCAATGGCTAAAAAGCTGCTATAACAATCTTTATTTACTGGGAAATTTGGTTTTGAAAGCTCTAAAGAAAGAGTTTGCCGACAATGATGACCTCTTTTTTGAAAGATTCACATTATCAGACTCCTTTGGACTGCCGGCCATAAAAATGCTGAGTTGTCTATTACCGATTGATCAGGGTCAAAACCATTCATCAATGAAAAAGAAAGTTGAACTAAAAAGATAGGGAAGATGTCTTGCATTGCAAGGCTAAGAACATCCAAGGGAGCTGGTAGATGACCAATCCACAGAAGAATCGCTTGCATATGAGACACTTGATCCCCCCACATAAAATAAGATTTTTTTTTCCTAGTTTTCTTTGGAATACTTTCAGATCAGGTCTTTTCGGCATAGAAGTGACAAAACAGACCAAAATTTTGTTAGATACTACATTAGCTGATGAACATCAGTTTCAGACTAGGCCTACATGGGGTCCACACCTAGGTTTCAAAAGCATGATTATCATAGCAATGAAATGGATATTACACCTATTAACTTTAAAATCGGTGGAAATTTGGAAGCTTCCTCATATCATGATACACAAATAAACTGTCGGGGGGAAAATATGAGAGAACCCACTCATTCTGTGCCATGAACTTTCCGTTTCTTGGCAGTGTTCATATACGGTCTGATAACCCCCTCATTCTGTGCTTCCTTCTGATCTACTTCTGTGCCAAGAATTTTCTGTTTCTTGGCAGTGTTCATATACGGTCTGATAACCCACTCATTCTGTGCTTCCTTCTGATCTACAGTACCCAGCTTGATCTAAAACAAACACAAAAGGAAAGGAAGGATCAGATAAGGCATGATGTGAAGGGAGCAACAAACAAATTGGTACATTCGTTTAATAATAGGATCACAAACTACACATCCCCGCATCAAGATCATTGCCAGTTAGGAAGTAACACATGCAAAAAGTGAATGCAGCAGATATGAGAATGTTGATATGAATGTGTAAAAATAGAAAAAATAGAATCAGCAATGAGCGCATTTGGGAGCAATTAGGAATGACATCCATAGTTGATAAATTAAGAGGAACTCTTTTGAGATGGTTTGGACATGTTCAATGTAAGTTAACAATTGCTATATAAGGTTAATGGCCCCTCAAAGGGAAGAGAGGGGTAGGTAACAGAGGAACTCTTTTGAGATGGTTTGGACATGTTCAATGCAAGCTAACAATAATTGCTATATAAAGTCGACAACCCCTCAGGGAAGAGGGGTAGGTTGAGGAGGGCATAGATGGAATGGTAAAGATAAATATGAGGAAGTGCAACCCATCTGAGGATTTAGCTTTGGATAGATTGGAATGACAAGAAAGAATTCATGTAGTTGACCCAGCATGGTTAGGACAAGGCTTTCATTATGATGATGGTCAAAATATTTTTGCAAGAAAATCACAAAATAAGATAAATTTATACCACAAAGAAAGTTTCTTCAAAATCACCTAAAACATAAAATTTTCAAGTCAATTTTTATTAGCACATATTAAAATAAAGGAAGGTCCTGGCAATCACAACCATGACATTGTGGGTGCAATGTCATGTTACGTATGAAAAAAATTAAAAATAAAAATTTATTATGAAGACCATTCAAAAAGGGAAAAAAAGCATCATTAAGAAGCTGACAAAACATTATCATTTTCTTTGTTAATGACAAAACATCATTAAGACGACTATTCTCCTGGGCAGCGCCAGCTAAACCCTCACAAACATTATCATCCTTTTCTACATCTAAAATCTAAGAAAAAAGGTTTAGTGCTTCAATGTTAATAAGAATTAAGAGTAAGATTGGTGCACTGCTTTTAACACGTGTTATGGTGATAATATTTTAACTTGAAAATAAAAATATATTAAAAACTATGTGAAATCCAGAAACCTTGTGTTATGAGATCAGTGAGATTGACAACTTATACAGGCAACAGATTCCAACACATGTTCATAACCTAAAAGAACTATTTTAACCAAAATATCTCCATGCATAATAGAAACCATCCTTTATCCCCTTGATTAATGGATATCTAAATTTAATCCATCAGCATCATCTTTGAAGCGTTATTCTAGTAAGGCTTTGCTTTATCAGTTCGTGACATTGAGTTCTCAACCCTTTTTGGGAAAATTGTTCTAGAAGTCAAACTTCTGGCTCATTGTTAATCTGACACAATTCCACAACACACAATGGTGAAGTTGAATATAAAAATAAATTATTTGGTTATTATTATGTATTAACCTAGACGCATATACTAACAGCATTAAATAATTCAAAAGGATTGTTTTTACAGGTAAAATGACTCAACTCTGCAATCTTATGTTTGTGACAATGGATGTTTTTTAATGATGCAACGGACTCTTGTCATCATAGTATAAAAGAAACTAATCTATATTTTATGCTCACTTACAAAAATCTTACAGAAACATATTTTTACTACAAGTATGAAAGAACTGTATCTGTATGACAAACTAATTAAAGAATAATATTAGCTGTCAGAACAAACAGTCAATTACTCACCTGATACAGCCGCATTTCAAAACGAGGACCAACCTCCTTGAGTTCAATTGATTTAGGACCCCCGCATTTCTCATAGACATGATGCCTACAGAATCCAAAAAGATAAAAAATCTCAAGGCATTATTCTTTCACTTTCCTTTTCTTTCCAGAAAGAGAAGCCAACTGTTTCATTAATGAAGTGGTCTACCAGTATGCGTAAGCAAAACAATCAAGCTGATGAGAAATAAAAAGAACACAAACTAAATTGCATTTGCTTCCAATAGAAATTTTGCCAGGGCTCAAAGACTCAAAAACCAAAATCCATGTTAAAGAATCATCAAGAATTGGCATGCTATGTATGTTTCGGTTCTGACAAAAGCACAAGTTGGAAGGAATCAATTACCGAAATCAAACAAACTTATTGAGTTCAATGAGATGTTACAAAGCAACAATTACACTACCTATAGTATCAAAAGACCAAATGCAAACCATGTCCACACACTGCAATTCTTCAGAAAAGTAGATATATTCAAATGACAAAACCACAAAAGCTGCTTTGTTTCTCCAATTGGGGCCAAGTCAGATCCCAGATGCCACAACCTAGAAAACAATGGTGTGGCTTAGGAAAACAATGGCAGGGCTCCTTTGGGAAAAGAAATGTGAAACTTGCCAACCACATAAAAGTTGGAGGGAAGTGCTTAAAAAACTGGACTGGACCAACTGAAAACAGTGCTTATTTCAGCATGTCCAAACGCAAACCACCCCCATTATCAACACCATTTAAAACTAGTCAGAACCACCACAAACAGGCAGCCACAGGTTGTTGACCGAAGACAAACTAGAACAAAGCACAACTGCTTCCAATAAGTGTTTAAAATTTGACATGTTCAAATTTCTCAGGGTCACCGAAGAATGATAGAGCAAGTACAGCATGACCTATTCAACTGTTACACAACGAATGCATCTACCACATGAAATACATATTTTTCTATTGACACAAGTGTAGAAGAAACGTTAAAAGAAAGAAAAACCTGAATGAGATGTAATCTGATCGGTTGGCGAAAGTGATAATACGTTTCGAATCTGGCTTTGGCACCGGAAATAGATACTTTAAAATGTTTGCTGTCCTTTCACCAAGCTGTCATAAATCATTACATCAAAGACAATTACACAGGTAAGCAGGCAACATTCACTAGATCAGATAACAGTTTTATGGTCTATCTATAGGAGCAATCAGCCTATAAAAGAAAAAAAAAATCCTAATTGGGTCATCATTTGTGTGTGTGTGTGTGAAAGTTTTTAAAAAAAGGGTTTTCCAGGTTTAGCCCTACATTTTTTGTCATATGATTTGGCCGCATCTTACTTGACTCGGTTTAGTTGATTTTAGTATTAGCCCCTCCTTGATTGATAACATGATTTGAAAACCTTATGGTTGTCGGTACAAACAAGGACGTTTGAAGTCACACGCCTTTGCCCATTACAGGTGGGTTCATGTCCCCAACCAGCTGAGCTACAAATGAAGGCATTTGATTGACAAGTTAAATCAGAAAATTTCTCTTTCTCCTCCTCCTTTTTAATGAGAAGAAAATGCAGAAAAACAACAATTAGAACTATGACTACCAATGGTGGAAAATTTTACTTCAACTCATACATGAGTTCATGAGAACTAGCAACTTTTCATACTAGACAGTGGCAAGTACTTACTAGTATGAAATTTAGTTAATGCAATCCATCTGAATTATGAACAGAATCACACTCATACCTTAGTAGAAAAGTTGTCGAGAATTAAATGTGGATACGCCTCAGACATTGTTCCCATAGACTTCTTGTCTTTAATATCATGTCTTGTCACCTACAGAAAAAACATGGATCAGGACACACTTGTACCGAATCAAATAAATTTTTTAAGGAAAAAGAATAAATATAAAACTGATCAAATCAATGTTGAACCCTGCACAAAACAACAAAGACAGTAAACGAACCACATTCAGCAATCCGAAGTATGCAGTTGGACCAAATGGCAAATGACATATGGTCAAGCCATCTGGTTCACCACGATGCTCGTGCACCAGGATAACATCTGTAAAATCATGTGCCCGACATGTTTCAATAATTTCAGAGATGACCTGTAAAAGGAGTAAAACAAGAACATAATATAAAATTTTCCTTTTAACACTCGAATCAATATAATTTTTATACTGATTTTTCATTCAATGCAGTTTATATAAGAAAACTGGTCCCATGGTGACGAATGAATGGAACATTCCTATAGCTGACACCTTCTATTAACCCTCGTGGGCCCACTTTCCATAGATCGAAGCCAATCATGTTTGTATTCTTTCCATTTTGCAGTTTTTTAAGAAGCAGTGGACAGTAGTCTCATCACTACACAACCTTAATGGGTTCCACAGTTCAAATTTGTAATGCATTAACATCTTTTCCACCTTTGTTTTGTCCTCCCTTCTCCTCATCCAAATGATTCTATCTCCAGAAGAAGTGGACAGCTATAATACCCAGATACTTCAAAATAGGCAATGCATCATCTGGTACTGTAACTGATACTTTCACTTTTTTATGCATAAAACCGTGTCCCTGACATATCTATAGCATGTTCATGCCATCTCTGAGCATCATAGGTGGACAGTGCCCACATCATTTTGCCACCTTAGCTGTTTCAAGCTCAGACTGTGTCAAGATCTTCTCCACCCTTGTTTTCTCTGCTTTTCTCCTTATCCAACTGGGCATCTCCATCATAACTAACAGAATATAGTCAATCTACGAACCTGACCACCACGATTCATTCTCTGTGCATTAGGAAAGACAAACTTCAATTCCTGGGAAGGGTAGAACTCAAAGTTAAAATCAAACTCAAACGATAAAAACTGAAGGGAAATTCATAATTGATTAATTGATCAAGTCAAAGGCTGAGGAAAGGGCTTTGGATAACCTTTGTAAACTGGCTAAGAGGAGCGCTTGGATTACGAGAAGTAGTTAACAATATTTTTGGGTCCCTTTCTGATGCATTAGCATACTCATCATCGATATGAGTTCTTGGCACTATATCCATGCAATACAACAGATCAGCAATTGCCTTCGTACAAATGCTTTATATCTATAAATATATGAGTATGATGAATATATGCAACCATGGCCCCTATAGTTGGACATCACTACTTCAAACCATCTTATTGTAAAGCCCTGCTATTTTTGGGCTGAAAGTGAAAACCAAAAGCCACATCATCAGTACATTCCAAATCATTACATGTGGAAGAAATGCACTCTATGGGTCAAATTCTGCGAGAGGAAAAAATAACAAGTTCATTTGATAGGATATATGAAATCACTTGATAATTTTACTTGTTCAATTGTGCACCATATATGACGTAGTCATGATGTGGACAGCTGGATCAAGGTATAAATGCTTAACACTTCAAGAGATACATATAATCTGTCTAATCCACAAAATATATTAAAATCACTCATATCAGGCAGCAAAACATTTTCATGCTATAACTTTTACAATAGAAATTTACCTTGGTTGATGAAATTTCAGACGGTACACATACCTCTATTTCAGGGTAATCAAAAAGGCCCTCAACCGTCACTTACAAAAAATCAGTAGATGCATTTTTACCTTTTTGTGCTATCTATAGATGTAGTGCCGGGTAATTAAGCTAGTATTGCACCTGTTACATTACATGTATATAAGACTACATGTACAACCATGGCCTTGAAAAGCCTTGGTTGAAAATGAGTCGCACTATCTAGGAGATGAAGGTTTCAGCCACGACTGAAGCCGATTTTTGACATGTTTCTCCCAAACCGTAAGGGTCCATTTGTTTGACCTGTATTGAATTTATGGGAGTTCTACGTAATGATTCCCTATCAAGAGGGCTAGCATTGAACAAGTAAAGGCGAAGATTCACATATAGCCATCAAATAATACCCCTTTGATTGTAAATGATTACACAGCCATCACCCTAGTAATCAAATACTAAGAAAGTGAGCATCTCATCTACATCTCGAACTTATATCCTTCGCTCGTGAACTCTTTTAACATTCCACTGTTAGGTCTGGTACCAACATATCAGCTGATACATAAAGGTATCAGCTTTGGCCGACACATTGTCCGAAACGATGCTCTAAACCTACATAGTCTGACTCGGAAGCTCCGGGTCATGTCCGGGACTTCAGAGACAGCCAATTGTGTACGAAAAAGAAACTGACCTGCCGTCTGTTCATCTTCGAGATCGATTTCCTTGCGCAATTCCGCCTCTTCGCTTCGAAGCTCGGTCGGGATCGGCTTTCCCTCTGTCAAATCGGAATCAACGAGTTTGAATCGAATTAGGTGATAGAGAGATTGAATGAGAGAGAATTAGGGTTTTGGAGTGATGCGGTACCTTGCAGAGCTTCCTTGATCTTGCGCTTTTTCTCGTAGAGCAGACGCTCCTTCCCTTCTAAGCTCTTCCTGTAAAGATACTCTCGCCTCAGTCGTATGTTTCTGCGCAGCATCGTCGCTTGCAAAATCAACTACTCGAACAGAAACGCTAGCAGCTCGCTCCGCTTCCTGAAGAGACGACAAACACAAAACGACTCTGCTGCTTCGCTTCAAGAAGAAGATACGAAAAACCCTGGCAAAACCCTAGCAGCAAATCCAACTCCCTCTCGGCAAAAGAGACGGAAAAACCATTGCCAATACAAGTGTCTTCATTGTGGGCCCCACCCAGAATGTCTAACATGCGTCGATCTTGACCCGGCTCCCGACTGGGCTCTAAATCTGAGAAATCTTGATTCATGACCTTATCGAGTGGCCCACTAATGAAAATTCAAGAAAAATGAACGCCCTTTAAAATATACCCAAATTTTACTTTAATGGAGTTTATCCCAAAATAACATTAGTTATTTGATTACATATATAATTAATGCATATGATTAATATAAAATTATACTAACTATTTTTTTGATTAAATGGTAAATTTTATGGTGTAATCAATTTTTATTGAAGTAAAAGATTTGGATATCTTACATTTATTTTCTGAGGGTTCTGGATTTTTAATTCTCAATCGCTCAATGAAATCATGGCAAAGAGAGAAAATAAAATAAAATAAAATAAACGGTGACCATTAAGTGTTGTTGGCATGGGCCTATTTATTTACATGGGAAGGCGTAAGGGTCCTATCATTATAAGGTTAATGAGGGATGAGTTTCATTAAATTAGTAAATCAATTACTTTATATGTGTTTGATTGGTTGGTTCAAAGTAAAAAAAATAAAATACTTTATATAAAGAGGATTGAGTAAGAGGCACATTATCATATATTATGGGAGTAATTTGTATGGAGAAAAAAGAGCAGGAAAAGAGGAATATTATACATCACATGTCATCCGAACACACTAAGAGCACGTTTGACAAAAATCCTCTGAGAGGAATCCATGTCAGTCTTTTGTGTTATCATGGAAAACCCATGTTTGGGTGCAACATGCTGAGAAGATTTCCAAAATCCAAAAGCATCGGTAGAGAGGATATCTACGGTTCGAACCCCCCTCGGACCCCATAAACCGTTGCTTTTTTAAGAAGGGGTATATAAGTCCCATTTTCTGTGCTGAATCAAAAGCCTCGAGTTCACAGAGCCATCTCTCATCTCCAATCTTTTTTCTTGCCGCTGCTACTAGGGAGGCGACGACGAGAGCGACTACGATCGGAGGCAATCAGACCTGCTCTGACACACTCAGAGGTGGTTGGACTCCGCATTGCTGCAACTGTAGTCTCACTGGTTTTCATCTCTCAGCAAGGAACAGAGACCCAAGGTTCTCTCCAGCCCTCCTACAGTACCTGTAGACCTCGACCATCTTCCCACCGCCTGGCTTTACCATCTTGCTCCACCATTCCTCTCTCTCTCCTGTGGAGTCATTCACTACAAATCGGGTTAGGGTTTTTGTTGTTTTTTCATATTTTTTTTTCCCATTTTGCATATTTCTTACCTCTTTTCTTGTGTGGGAATGTGATCTATTTTTGTTTTGTGATTTTTGTTCTGTTTCTAGAAATAGGCATTTCAGTGACTTGCTCAAAGGTTTGCTTAGACTAAGGAGGAGTTCTCTTCATTAACAAATTTAAAACGAAAGATGGGTTAGGAACAAAGAAAAAAATAGTTATTTGTAGCACATCTGAGGAGTCATTCACTACAAATCAAGTTTAGGGTTTTTGTTGTTTTTTCATTTTTTTTTCCAAGATTGCATATTTCTTACCTCTTTTCTTGATTTCTTACCTCTTTTCTTGTGTGGGAATGTGATCTGTTTTTGTTTTGTGATTTCTGTTATATTTCTAGAACTAAGCATTTCAGTGACTTGCTCAAAGGTTTGCTTAGACCAAGGAGGAGTTCTCCTCATTGACAAATTTAAAACGAAAGATGGGTTAGGAACAAATAAAAAAATAGTTATTTGTAGCACATTGGAATAAGCTTTTTTTTTCCCAGTTGATTGTGGTTAGGAGTTTATTGTACACATGACAAATGCATATTATGCATTATCTAATTTGATATGTGCAATTGATTGACTAATTCATATTTACATGTTTACAGTCAAAGCCTATATGTCCTGGTTCCATGGCTTATTTCAATGTACGAGACATCTTGCTTGTTCTCAATTTACTGTTTGTCCCATTTTTTAATGATCCATTTACTTTAGTTCTTGTTCTACTTTTTTGCTTGTGAAGATGTGAGTATGGTGTAATCTTGTAGGCTTTGCTTTTGATATAGTACACCAAAAGCCATCATGTATGAAATTGCTGGCCTCTCAAAGTAGATAGATAATATGGGGTGGGGGGTGAATAGTATGATAGGAAAGATAAATAATGTAATGCTTAGCTGATGATCAGGATATCAGTGTAGACATGTCAGGTCTCACTGTCACAATTTTTTTCAATTTCATGTTTAACATGCATAGTAACTGCTCATCAGAATTGTAACGAGCTATATAATGCAGTGAAAAAAAATAGAACTTATTCTTTTCTAACGGAGCATGCTATTTATAGTGGTGTCTTGGGGCTGAAGAAACTGCTTACCAACCAGTCTGCTTGTGTTTTGTTAATGGTAGATACATACTCACCTTTACGTTTATACCATCTCTCTCATATAAATTCATATTCATGATCCACTACTTCATAAATAGATATATTAATTTTTTCCACTATTCATATTCCATTGCTTCGTATACATGTGGATGTGCACATGCTTTACTCTTTTTTTTTTTTCTTTCACGAGCCAAATTGACTTGGTTTTGGATGAGTTTTATTTATGGAGTAGTCCAACTGTTATTTAAACTCACATGTCTTGCCTATGCAGCTTTCTTTTGGTGCAAGTGAAGAAATACACTTTTTAATCTATCAACTGTAGTAATGTCAGTTTTATTTATGGAGTAGTAATGTCAGTTGTTAACAGCTTTGCTTATTGGCTTGTACATATAAATCTACGTGGAGAAGCCCTCAAAAAATATGATCCGCTATGCCACCTCTCTTTGGTGTTATTACTGTTTATGTATAATATCAATATGTTCAATATACATTCTCGAACTCATGTGAGAACTTGTTATGCAAAACCTATCTAAGACAATGATTTCAACTTAGAAATTTCTCAATTAGATCCCAAAGGCTTGAATATTATGCCCTATACCTAAATGGACTGGGTCAAGACAAGCTTCAGGTCGGTAGTAATAGTTAGGGATATGACTTTGATGATAGATGATGAAAGATGAATTTGAAGGTCTCATAATTTATGGGCACCCATAAAATGTTGTTAATGGGAAATAGGTGGGGTTCAACTTTATTATGGCTACAAAACTTTTGAGTGTTTTTTTCTAATCAAAAGATGGGCGGTATTCCAAATCAACATATATGTAGAACTTATTTGTTTAACACTCAGTGAAAAATGTAGGATGTCTCAACCAAGTAACTCTCAAGCGACAAGAGGATCTACTTTGAGAAACATGAAGTGGACGGGCACAAATGATGTAGCGCTCATCCACATCATGCTTAAAATGCACAAAGAAGGCAAAGTTATTCCTGGGGGGTTTACCTCGGAGGGATGGGGTCTGATAACAAAAGAAATGCAAATAAAGTTTGGGCCAGAATTCAGCAAAGATAAGTTGAAGAATAGGTTGAAGAGCTACAAAAAATGGTATAGCGCGATGAAGGCTATGCTAAATTTAAGTGGATTTGGATGGGACGAAGAAAGAAAAAAAGTCACTGCGGAAGCAAGGGTGTGGGATGATTACATAGCCTTTTAAGACGACGATTACGGTTTTGGGCCGTTGTTTATAGTGTCTATTGGCATTGTGAGAGTTGATTTATTAAAGATAATGGAAAAAAGGATTGTTGCTATATGAAGAGATTATATAATGTTTTATTTTGTAGGTACTTAAATAGGTCGGAAAAAAATGTTTTCCCGTTAAGGGGAGACTATGTTAAAATTTTCATTAAGATTTTTTTATTTACAAAATTGGTTTTTTTAAAGATGAATTAGAGGATATGGAACTATTTTTGGGTTATTTAAATGGATTTGAGATGGAGAAATTTAGATTTTTTTTTTCTTTTGAGGATTCCTCTCCAGTTACCAAACGTGGATCCGAAGGAATTATCACTGATCCCTCTGTGCTCGCCAAACATGGAATGCGATGAATCCTCTCCCCCCTAAATCCTCAAAGAAGAAAGTCAAATTCCGCGGAACCAATGATTCCTCTAAAGAGAAGATTCTTCTCCCGTTACCAAACATGCCCTAAGAAATGGACTTTCCAAGGGGCCGAATCCACACTCCTCTCTCACTTCACTCAAAGTGCAAATAAATAGATCACACGTGCCCAGCGATCCATCCATCAGTCTCATTAGTATCACTCTTGACTAAGAGCTCCGACTTAGCTAAAAAAGGGCCCAAGACCCCAATGAATGGTCCAATGGGCCCTACATAGATGGAATGGCCACATCGAAGGGAAATCAGCCATAAGGTTCATCGTGTGTTAAAACTCATATTTAGCTCTTTTTGCTTGGTACGATATTTCTATCACCTTGTCATACATGTAATGCATTTTATGCGAATAAGAAATTTTATAAGGTCGCCTATAAATCCATCGGAAGGGCCACTTTATGAAATAATCCAAATGGCTTTTCATGCTAATTGAAGTTGAGGTTCCCATCATAGTTATTAAGTCTTAAGCTTGTGCTTCATGCCCTACTTAAAGGAATTTAAAGAGGTTGTGTTGAGGTCAACATCCACCCTCACTCCTAAGCGATCATAATTATGGTCGAGCCATTGCCCTTGCCATAAAATCATTGTTGTGCCATTTTCCATCACCAATTGGTTTTGTGATAAAGGGTATCTCAATGGGGTATAAGATCATACAAGTGGTATCAGAGCTTAGTAGGTTGCGTATTTGAGTCACATGACACGTGTCTTACGAGTTGCGCAGCAGGAGTCACAGTGGATGTGCCGTTGAAGGAGGGATTGTTGAGGTCAACGTCCACCGTCATTCCTGAGCGGTCATAATTTCCTCTGTCTCAAGGCCGACACTAGTAAAAGCTTAAGACAGGTCTAGTTTTTTTTTTTTGTGTTTTGTTCGTCCTTATATACTAGGCTCTCCTTTAGCTGCAAGCTTTCTTTTTTCTTCCCTTTTCTTTTGGTTATATCCCTCCTAATGGGGTTTTTCCTTGTTGAGTACTCAATTGTTCTGTTGTTTGGGGGTTGATTCTCTCAGCCAAATTAATTTTTCTTCTAATTTAATTTACCTTTAAGCAAAAAAAATAAATAAATTTGTGACTCTCTCATTTTGTTTTTACATATTTCATATTGTACGGATTTTGACTATTGGCAAATCCTTTGGGTGATGCACAAAATTGGGATTCATATCTTATTATGTATTTTCTAGTTTGACTACCTAAGATTGCATTGCTGAGAATAAACTCAAGAAATTTGGAAAATAACTATGGGCGCTCGAATGGACACTCACCCATTCGAGCGGACACCAAAATGTCATGCGCTCTAGCCATTCTCTCTCTCTCGCGCGCTCGAGACGGCCACACATAGCGCAAATTTTCTGAAAGCAAGACCTCACATGCTCGAGCGGACCCCATCCTGCGCCCAAGGCTCGAAATTTCAAGTTTGATCCGGAAACCATTTCCTAATTTCTCTCATCCTACTAATTTGAGTCTTACTTGTTTTAGATGACTCAAGGCACGAACCAAGGTCTATATATTGCCATTCTCTTTCATTCTAGATATACTTCTCTCTGATTCTAAACCCTATAATCAATTGAAAGATTCATCTTCTTCTCCAAAAGGTTCATCAAGTTGATATGCAAAAGATTTTCAGACTTTGGAGTTCTTTCTATTTGCTTCCTTGAAGTAGAATCACCTTGAAGAGGCTGTCGAGGTGGTTGTTTCAAGTAGGGGTGTACACGGATCGGATTGGTGCGGATTGGGCCAAATCCGTCACCAATTCGTTGCCTACGGATTGACGGATTTGTAATCCGTCACCAATCCGTTACTGTTCAAATCCGATCCGATCCGTGGAGGAACGGATCGGATCGGATTAATCCGTTCAATCCATTCTTGTACATTACATGGAAAAAGAAAGAATAAAAAACCTATGAATTTTGAAGCCATTGAATTAAAGGGGCATGAGTTGAGAGTTGTATGCCTATTCTATTCATAAGGTTAGTGACTCCTTACATTTTTTTTCTTATTTTATATATATATTATTTATATTTAATGACAACGGATCGGATCGGATTGAATCCGTGGATTAAGGGTGAAATCCGCCACCGATCCGTTGCTAACGGATTACACAATTTCCAATCCGTCACCAATTCGTTAGCCTTCGGATCGGATCAAAATCCGCAGATCAGATCGGATCAGATTGGACTGACGGATTGACGGATTTTTTGTACACCTCTAGTTTCAAGCATTCGTTGGCAGGATCTTTGTAGTCCTTAGTTTGAGATGCAATTGGGAAAGGGATCTGTGAAATTTTTGTAACTTTCAATTACATAGTGCTTGGTTGTTTGTTGGTCTAGACGGTAAGATCCGTTGTTTTTTCTGAGTATGATTTTTCACATAAAAAGTCATGTGTCTCATTCTCTTATGGTAGCTTGCATGTTTTATGAATTTAAATTAATCTACCCTAAATTAATTAATTGGATTTGGAATCTAAAAGAGAAAACCCATCAGGGACCTTAGCCTCTATCAAGGCTTAATCTCACTTCTTCACATATATGTGTTTTCAATGGGATCCACTTAATGGTGGATTCAAATTTATTTGAAGTGAGATTTTAGGTGCTTTACAATGTGATCCATTTTCACAATAGGCTCATTTCTAACCAGAGTGAATTATCATGGCTCCCAATTAATATGCATGCAGAAAATAATTTTGAGCAGTATGATTTCGTGTGGGCCCTCCAAACGATTTTTATAAATAAATTTCTTTTTTTACCAGTTCTTCTTGGGATGTATTAGAAAAAAATGGGTTTTCTCTTCTATCTAATTTTGATCTCTTAAATTTCAACGATTTTAGACGTTGTTTTTCTTAGTTATATATCGTTCAAAATTATGCAATCATGCTGTAAGCTTTACAGTTTTTTTAATGATAATTATCTTCCAAACTCCTATATCAGAATTTTAGTTGGCCATGATATTAAAAGACAAAAACAATAAAGTAGACTTTTTCTTTTGGTTACTAATCTAGTTGATTTATGTGATTTAACATCAGTGGCATTATAATCATCATCTAAAAAATGTCCACAATTCCAAATTTAGATTTTTAAAGGAAAATATTGAGAAGGTTTTGAATTTAATTTTATTTCTTTTAGTTGTATAAAAAATTAATAATAATTATTTTTTACATTGTTTCGACCATACATAACACCCAAAGTTTGGGTGTGTTTTTGGGTGAGGGGATTCAAGGACAATAGAAGGAATTATTATGATTTCCTGAGAAGCCCACTGTTCCCTTGTTTAGTGTGATACATTTTCTTTTAATGAAAATAAAAAAATAAACTCATTTTTTTCAATAAAGAGGATTTTAATTTGCTATTAAAGGGATAAAAATACAGGATTCTTCTCGACCTAATGGAAAAGGAATCCCAAGGAGACCAGCCCTGGGAAAATTTTTCTGAAAGGGATATTTGAACCTGCAAATGATGGCGCTGTTGAAAAAAATGTCAAATTGTGACGTTTTAAAAGTGAATGATAGATCTATACAGCATGTATTTTGGCAATACTTGGATCTGTGCTACTTAAAGTAGAACACCATTGTCTGTAGGAATAAGGGAAGCCATGTTAATCAACATCTAAAGCTTCAGTGGCAGCTCGTGATATTTGAATCTAAGTGACTATAGGTTCAAGGCTTCCACTACCTGGCATAGAATCAATGTTAGCATATATGCACGGTGTGCGTGGACATGCCCTAATTTTAATGTTTACCATCAAGATTACAGTTGGGAACTGATTTAAGTGATTGATTTGTCAAATCAGGAAATAACATTACCAATACACTTGCATGGAAACCATGAGAGTTGGTATTCTCAATCCTGCCATGCATACAACAAATTTGTAGAACTGTGATTGGCTCCTTGAATAATAAGACATCAACAAACACCCTCATAAAAAAGAGAAACATATTTAAAACATTTACTGCAAAGCTACAACGCAAAGGAGATTGTTTACAGGAGAATAAAAGGTGGAGAAATTTTTTACGGCCCAAATGTTTACATGGAATTGAAAACATACAAATTCATGGCCACATGGGCTACAAAAATGAAGTGAAGGGGTAAAGTATTAAGATAGAGATGTAAATGAGACCCCCACTTTGATAAGACTTAAATTATTAAAGTGGTGGCTTGATATTTATTTTCCATCTCACCTTGATGTAGTCGAAACTTATTCTTGCCATCGTGTTTTTTTTCCCCTTAAAAGGGAAGAGATATAACAAGAGCCAACATCACAACAACAACTACAGACCAGAGACTCTAACCAACCAGCTACAACTGACAGGGAAGGAGCTTATTCTTGCCCTCGCATCTTTGTTTCTTCCGTTTTAAACTCCTAAAAATTCGATTACCTTCTTTACCAAAAAAACAAATATATTCAATTACATCCAACAAACGGACCCTATATTGTACTGTGTACTCTTACAAAAGTTAAACTATGAAACAGTAGCCATGTAGTATGATACCAGCTCATAAAAGTGTTCACCTAAATCACCTGTACAAGGTAGGCCAGAACTTGAGCAAGGTCAGATGTTCTCTCAATTGCGACTGCCCCTTTCTTTTAGTAATCTTTTACGGCACTCAACAGACATTGAAAGGGGAGACAGCATTGTTGTGATGTGCCATTAAGAACTTGTTGGGGCCATGAAGTCTGTGTAATTCACAGGGTCCACTTCCAGACACAACCAACTTCATTGGACAGTCTCAACCATAACATGAATGATTAACATCAACTTGCACACTAACAGCACTTTAATAAGGATTAAAGCATGAAAGCTTACATTTTAAAGAGGATACTTAACCTCTAACCCACGCAAAGATGTTTTTATAACTAGAATGACAGATGAAAAGCTAACCATGGTAACAGATTAGGTTAGATAGATCAAGAGGGGAAGATAGAGATATTTGAACTGGCAAGTCACATGGGGGACATGGGAGCATCTTCCTCATGTGGTTTTGCTGGTAAAGGCCATGACATCTATTTTGTCCCTTTCTGTGGTTACAAATTACAGTTGTGTTGATTTTTAGTAATGCCAACAACAGTCCACAACAATCGTTTTTATATTTGGTGGTATCTCAAATATGTATCATATTTTTAAATAATATTCAACTTTTTTTTATAGGTTTCCTTTTTTTTTTTCTTTTTTATTCCAATTTTCTTATCATTTTCTCTAAATCATTTCCACATTTAGCGTGGAGAAAATCATTTATCCTCCAAGTATCTCATATGCTTGGTGAGCACCTTTAATTTAGTTTTTTCTTTTTGGATGGTTAAGTTAAAAAATTGAAATCATTTACCTGCGAATGTCCCTCTTGTAAATATTTTCTGACTTTCTCATTTTAAATAAAAAAATAGCATGTTTCACCAGCACTATAAAAAAAATATGAGTAGAAACTGCGCTACCATACTGGGTTACAGGAGATTTATCTGATTTTACAGGGGCCCGTAATGATTAGTCGAGCATAAATGGTTGAGACACCCTGCATTGTATTAAAAATAAGTTATAAAATTTTCATAATTCTCCTCATCTGACATTAACCAAACAAATTATTAAACTAACCGCATTCTCATGCCTTGGCAGCGATGAGCATCAACTGTTTTGAAAATCACATAGTTCAAGGGTAAGGGTGTGTTTTGTGGGGGCATGAAAAAACAAATATGATTTCAAGAAAAAGCAAAACTTATCTTGACTTGAATTAGCATTATGCAAAAATAAACGAAAACCCTCTCTTTCGGAAAAACAATAACATAGAAAAAGTTAAATGTGGAATGAAAATTCAGAAATTAAGTTAATGAATCTAAAATTCAAAAATTCAGAAAGTGGAGGGTTTGGCCAATCCGGTTCGATTTGGCTTAATCATGATGTAATTTTTTTTTTTTATAAAAAAAGTCAAAATAATTGTAAGTGGGTCAGCCATATTTGACACCTGATCCATTTTATTAATCAGATAACACTCCAAAAGTCTTCCGGAACCGAAACCGAAATATCACAGGGGCATTTACGTCATTACATTTCCAGATTTTTAAAAACCAGTTCGACCTCCCACACTACAGCAAACTCCAATCTCCACCGTCCAGTCTTCTCATCCAACGGCATCCGATGCTCCGTAAATAAAAAGAGGGAAACAGGACCAGGCGTACGATTAGTCATCCTCCCCTTCCCCTCTTACTATATAAACGGCTCCCTAGGGTTTGTCTTCTACCCCATTTTTCTTCTCTCAGTCGCCGGAAAACGGCCGTTCTTCTTGGTTCTTCTGCTGGAAAACTGCCAGGAGGCCTCCTCGGTCTCTCCGACTACAGCCATTTCAGGATCTGATCTTCCGATCAACTGCCGGAAAACCTGCATTCTTTGCCGGGGATTTTCCGGACACTTCCATTGCCTATCTGATCTCTCTATCTCCTTGCCGGAAAACCAGCATTCTTCGCCGGAAAGTTTCTAGATCCTGCCATTTCCGATCTGAGCTCTCGGTCTTCGGAAACCTTTGATCTCGCTCTCCGATTCGCTGAAAATGAGAGAAATCCTCCACATCCAAGGCGGGCAGTGTGGAAACCAGATCGGATCCAAGTTCTGGGAGGTCGTCTGCGACGAGCACGGCATAGATCCGACGGGTCGCTACACCGGAACCTCGGATCTGCAGCTGGAGCGCGTCAATGTCTACTACAACGAGGCTTCCTGCGGACGATTCGTTCCAAGAGCTGTGCTCATGGATCTGGAGCCAGGAACCATGGACAGCGTACGGACGGGCCCGTACGGGCAGATCTTCCGGCCCGACAACTTCGTGTTCGGGCAGTCGGGTGCCGGGAACAACTGGGCGAAGGGGCACTACACTGAGGGAGCTGAGCTCATCGATTCGGTGCTCGATGTCGTCAGGAAAGAGGCCGAGAACTGCGATTGCCTTCAAGGTAATGTATCTTTCTCGTTGGTGTTTGGTTAGGGTTTTAGGGAAATTAGGGTTTAAGCTTTTGTTATGATTGATGTGTTTTTTATTTTTATTTTTTGGTTATTAGGGTTTCAGGTGTGCCACTCGCTTGGTGGTGGAACTGGATCTGGGATGGGAACCTTGCTGATATCAAAGATCAGGGAAGAGTATCCTGATCGGATGATGCTCACATTCTCCGTGTTTCCATCGCCTAAAGTTTCTGATACTGTGGTTGAGCCGTACAATGCCACTCTCTCTGTTCATCAGTTGGTGGAGAATGCTGATGAGTGCATGGTGTTGGACAATGAGGCTCTGTATGATATCTGCTTCAGAACTCTGAAGCTAACCACTCCCAGCTGTGAGTATATCATACTCTATGACCTGACTTCAATACAACTATTTTTGGATTTTTTTGAAAAGTTTTGTGGTTGTTGTGTTGTGGATTTGCCTTATGTTGATTATTTCTATGAATAGGTAGTTCTAATGTTCTCATTCCTTTTTTTTTGTTGTATAAATATAAATTGCATTTTCAGTAATTAATGGTTTTTTTCTTTACTAACAAAAGATGCGATTTTGGATTCAATTTAATGTTTAGATTCATGTTATTAACAGAAAGATCAGTATTTTTTCTTGCTGGAACTAAAAAGAATGAAGCCAACAGCGGCTCTAATAGAGCTCTTAGAAACTACTGAACATGTTGTACTGCATGCAAGTGTTTTTTTTTTTTTTGAAACATGGGGCTTTACTGATTTTTCTGCTGGGAAACTTACCATCGGTACTCTTGTCCTTGCATCGATGCCATTAGCTTTGCTCTTTTTTTTTTATTATTTGTTGTTGAAAATCATTGTGTCAATTTGAACAAAAAAGTTAGTGATTTTTGGATGCTACATTTGATGGAATTGATAGGCATACCCCCCCCCCCCCCCCCCCCCCCCCCCCCCCCCCCCCCCCCCCCCACTCATCCATTTTATGAGTCTTCTATTAAACATGTGGGAATCCATTGGTTTCACCCATCTGTATCTGTGGGTTAGCTGTTCTGGTATGCTAGAGTTGGTCAATGCTGAGCCATTATTGTGTAGATCGAGTCCTTGTTATCGTTGCTTTCTGACTCTGGCAGGGGATGGGTAGAGTCAGCATAGTGCTCGGACTGAAATGGTGCACCCGACATGCTGATGTTGTGTGCACAATTGTTTTAGAACTTATCATGAAGTAAAGAAATGGTGTGACCCATGATACTGGGATGTTTCAAAAATCAAACTAGACAATGTACCTCATCCGATTCTTATTTTTTTTTATTTCCCAAGTCCCTACCATATTCATGGCATGTCCTGGCCAATCTGGGCATCATAGGGTGTAACCAACACACCTTTTTATAATATTTTTTAATGGTTTTATTTTATATGTAAGTTTTATTATCCTTAAAAAACTGGTGTAAATAAAATGTTTTTGCAAATCATACTGTAAAGAACATGTTCTCATCAGATAATTTGGCTGAAACCTTGGTGAGAGGTGACCTATCGTTCCACTGGCTTATCACTACAGTTGAGTCATCAACCAAGTTGTTTCTTGTAAATTAGAAGAATTCTACTGATTCTTTATTAGTGTAATCAGCCACGAAGCCCTATTGTTTGTTTAGGTTTGACCTGAAGCCATACATAACCATAAATTTTCTGAAGCAAACTGTCGCTATAATTTACCTTTGCCTAAATCTTTTATTCTATTGTTTGGTTTTATTATATATATAAGTTTCATCATCTTCAAAAAACTGGTTGAAACAAAATGTTTCGCAAACCCTACTGTAAAGAAAAGTTTAACAATTTTCTGAAACCTTAGGCAGAGGTAAACTGTTATTCTACTGGATTATCGTTGCAGTTGAGTCATCAACCAACTCATTTCTTGAAAATTAGAAGGATTTAGCTGATTCTTTTCAGTGTAAATAGCCAAAATGCCCTATTGTTTGTTTAGGTTCGACATTAAGCCAGACATGCTTGTAGTTTCGCTCAAGTCTCAAGTGAACTATCGCTATTAAGTTCTTTGCATCTGTTGGGTTCAAGTGACCCCTGTCAATCATGATATAGATATGCATCCATTCTTTTTTCTTATCAGTTATCATGATTGTGTTTCCATATTGACTCGATTGATGGTGTAGTAGCTTTGAACTGCTTGATGGTTCATGGTAGTTTTTATTTCAATATTATGACTCCTAATGTATATGCTGAGCTATTTATGTAATCTCTCTCAGTTGGGGATCTAAATCACTTGATATCTGCAACCATGAGCGGTGTCACCTGCTGCCTGAGGTTCCCTGGACAGCTGAACTCAGACCTCCGAAAGCTTGCTGTCAATTTGATTCCCTTTCCCCGTCTCCACTTCTTTATGGTTGGGTTTGCTCCCCTGACTTCACGTGGCTCTCAGCAGTATCGTGCCCTGACGGTCCCTGAGCTTACCCAGCAGATGTGGGATTCGAAAAACATGATGTGTGCTGCTGACCCTCGCCATGGACGGTACTTGACTGCCTCGGCCATGTTTCGTGGCAAAATGAGCACCAAGGAGGTTGATGAGCAGATGATCAATGTGCAGAATAAGAACTCGTCTTACTTTGTTGAATGGATTCCAAATAATGTGAAGTCGAGCGTCTGTGACATCCCACCAAAGGGGCTTTCCATGGCATCAACCTTCATTGGCAACTCTACCTCGATCCAGGAGATGTTTCGCAGGGTGTCGGAGCAGTTCACTGCCATGTTCAGGAGGAAGGCCTTCTTGCATTGGTACACAGGAGAGGGAATGGATGAGATGGAGTTCACAGAAGCTGAGAGCAACATGAATGATCTGGTGTCTGAATACCAGCAGTACCAGGATGCAACTGCTGATGAGGAGGGTGAGTATGAGGATGAGGAAGAAGAGGTCCAGGATATGTGAAGCTACAAAGTATAGTGTGATGCTTGCTGATGTTGTGAGAGGTTGAGCTGATGTATGCTGTGGTAATGCCTTTTCTCCGACTTAAAATGGCTTTCTATAGGTTAGTTATATAAGTGGAGAGTGGATTGGTTAGAGTCGAATCTGTTGTTTGAATTTCTGTATTTGCTTTTGTTATATGAAATGCATGCATGCATGCATGCTGATGACTGATAGTAAGTATTACATGCAATATTAGCTGTATGTATGCTTTTGCTCTTCCAAGCTCCAATCCTCGTCTGAATGCTTAAGCAGTTTTATGTCACTTGTGTAGTGTCTGGGATTAGGCTCTGATTGCATGATGCATGATGATACATTGTGAACAGCATTGGTATTCACAGTATGCCAATGATGTTTACTTGTGTTTGATCCAATGATGTTTTTTACAGTGAGGCCTACACTTGCCTTAAACTTTTTTTTTTTTTTTTTATATTTGTGTCAACTCCCAAAGCTGTTATGTAAGCCATGGTAATGCAACTGACAATCTGGATCTTACATTTTCCCATTGCTAACAACTTTGATAATACGAGTCCTAGACTGTGTGGCAGTTCTGGGGTTGGTTCACGGATTCAATTATCAACCGTGTCTGTCTTAGTGGTGATCTATTAGGGAAGGAAAAGATGAGAACCTATATCTAAAATGAAATATCTCAGTATTTTAGGTCCTAGGGCATGCATTCCACTAGCAGTCTTATCCTCTTGCAATGAAATATCTCTAAAAATTTGCTTTTCAAAGACCAAGAGAACATGGCGCTCGCTTTTCAAAGCTCAACAAAACACCGAAGCACGTGAAAATACATCTAAAAAAAGTTTTCCAACTTTTCTTTCAAGCTTTGCTCATGGTGTAGATCAAAGGAACAAAATCTTTAAAAAAATTAGCAGTAGATTAGATGTAGAGAAATCCGTTCGTATCAGTCCACGGCATATGCAAATTTGAACTGAGGACAGCTTTCTCCATCTTCAAGTTGTGGACTTTTCTCCACATTCAAATAGATTCACATACTTCAACATTGAAGACATTGCACATTCATTGGGGAAAGAAGTGACAAGCTTTGGAACTTACAGATATTGCATGATGTGTTCATTTTTGGCTTTCTTGCAAATGGGGTGCTGAAAAAGTCCTTTGGCCCAAATATTCACTCCACAAGCCTTATTACAGAATATTCATCATGAAAGTTTACTGCCTGTATTGGCAAAACAGGTGTGATTCGCATGTGCCACTAATAGCCAATGTATCCGTAAGGCCAAAATTCAATGCGTATATTTTAGTTTTTGGCTGTATGATCAGATAATACTTGATCCTTGTGCTTGGGTTTTGCCAGAACTTACACAAGTAGTGTTTTGCTGCAGCCTATGTTTGGCTTCAATTTGGAGACTTCTATATGTTTTGTCAGGGTTTCAGCTGAATTTTCTCTACAGCAAAAGCCTGCTGTTGAAGTCTTCCACGACACTATTTGGAAAATGGCCTTGCTAAGTCTGTGAGCCATCATACCTCTCTGAGGCTGTTTCAACAGGGGATGCAGTGGGATGGTTTTGACAAATTTATTGTTTTAGGAGTTTTTCATGAGGTACGCTGCCACGATAGAATGTTCATTTTAAGAAAGAAGTACGAGTACCACAACATTTTATCAGTGGAGAATGGAGCAAAGATCCCCAGTATGTGTCCAATATGATAGTCGCTCTTGGATGAAATGATTTGGATTGGCTCTTCGATTGATAAAGTGCAATGAAATGATTTGGACACGGGCCAAAAGATTGGAATCATATTTGGGGGAAAAGAAAAACAATGTTTGACTATTCAGACCGAAATGAAGGGCTGCAAGATGAAATATTTAGCAGAGGAAAATCAATTCGATTGCCAGCTAAGTAGCGGAGTAAAACATGACTTCAAGGATGAGGGAAAACATGACAAGAAGGGGTTTGCTCAGTTGGTTGGCAATCTCGCATGTCAGGGTTTGTTTTCTGGATATGTCCTTCCCACTAATGTGGGTTCTTCTTTTCATTTTGTGGGCTTCCTCTTCTCACTTGTGTGGGCTCTCTTTCCCACCCTGTGCACGTGGGCTCTCTTGGGTCTTGGCCTCCTACTTCGGGGCCCATAAAAAAAAAGGATAAGGAAAAAATTGAACTCGGAAAGGCAAACTTTTGATACACGGCAGTCAATCCCATCATTATGAAATGGGATGGAGCTTGCTGGTTGCAAGACTACCATCTCATTTGGATTCCATGGGTTTCAAATTTCAATGGGATGAAGCATTTCCTTTACCACACATCAACATAAACAAATATAGAGTGGGCTTAGACCGAAGCAGTGTGTTGTGGAGGGACAATGCCTTTAATTGAGTTAGAGGTGGCAAATTGGGGACCTGGCCATTTGTTTTTCTCCTGATCTGGCGTCATTACCAATCTGTACCAGATGTGGGTTTACATGACCTGAGCTCCGTGCTATTGCTTGTTGGCCATCTTTATAAATTAATTATTCTAGGCCTATGCAAAAACGTTGCCCATCTGCCCGTGTTTTCATGTTGCTGCCAAAACCCCAACTTATCAAAACATAACATCAGTCTTAGGCTGATGAATCTGTGCTTGATCCATTAAACTCAGCTGTAGTTAATTTAATTAGCCATTAGTTCATAGTTTGAAATTGAAAATAGTGAGTAGCTCGCAGTCATTAACCGTGGACTGGAAAGCCTAACCTTGAAATCCATACGCCTGCCTCACCTCAGCACTGGGCCTCACCCTTGGGTAAATATCTGTTGTGATCTAGGGCCTATTGAAAGAGATCAAGCACACACAAGAACACGGAGATTTACGTGGTTCGGCTTTTGGCCTACGTCCACGGGGAAGACGGGAGAATTCACTATGCAATCAGAAGAAGGTATACATCATAGAGACCCTAAGTCTCTATTTATAATATCAGCCCAATACCCAGTTACACCCAAACACTACTTCTAATAACAGTAGACCTATGATAATAGACCTACTTCTAATCTCAGTAGAACATGGGCAATACAGGGGCCCGATTTATTTATTATTTATTCAATTGAGCCAAACAAATAACAAATCTCCACCTTGGCGAACATTGAAGCTGATCCTCATGCACTAAACACGTCTCACCGTCTCCACCTGCCCCTTAGGGCACTCAGGTACTGAGCACACCAATCAAGTCCAAGCAATGCTTGAACTTGAATTTAAACCATTCCTTCATGAGTGCACCAAATCGCTTGTACCATTGTCCAGAAGCTTGCTTCGACCCGTACAATGATTTCTTCAAACTGCATACATGATCAAGAACCTTAAACTGCACTCTACCTGCACTGGAAACTCCTTCATCTTCCTCGTAGAACCGCTTGCATTCGATGGCTTGATTTTCCTCATCAAGAGACTCCATCTCTTTAGTCATAGTTGCTGCCTGTTGACTACTTTCCAGCCCTTCCATTAATTCAAGAGACTCAGTCGTCAATGCGTATGCAACCATATCATCACGGCCACTGTCTGATGTCGACTCGTACGTCGTCATATCCTCGAAACCGTATCTAACCGGCGGTTTCCTTTCTCTCTACGGTCTACCCGTCTGCGGCATCTGCGGCTCTGTTTGCTGCATCTGCTGCACAATCTGACGATCCCCTGTATCTCGGGAGGAGTCTGATGCACTCTCCTTCCTCACTAGGACGTCGGACTCCACCTGAACGGTGTCACTGCTGCTACCTACTTCTGTCCTCTCCACCTGCTTTCTCGATTCGAGTAAAGCATCCTCATGAAATGTAACATCCCTGCTGATGATAAATCTGGGTGAATCTTGATCAATACACCACAACCTGTATCCTTTCACCCCAGAAGCATATCCCACCAAGATGCACTTAACAGCCCTTGGTTCTAACTTATCGGTTTTCACGCGAGCATAAGCTGGACAACCGAAGATCTTCAAGTTAGAATAATCAGCTGGATTACCTGACCACATTTCTTCCGGTGTTTTGCAACCAATCTTTGTGTGTGGAGACCTATTTATCAAGTAGCCTGCAGCATTTACTGCCTCAGCCCAAAAGTCCTTGGACAATCCTGCAGTAAACAACATACAACGAGCTCTTTCCAAGATCGTTCTGTTCATCCTCTTTGCAACTCCATTCTGTTGCGGATTTTCTGTAGTGATGTAATGCTGAACTATGCTATGATCCGTGCAATAGTTCTCAAACTCTGTCGATCTGTACTCCTTGCCATTACCTGTCTTCAACTTCTTCACCTTTCTGCCAGTCTGTTTCTCAACCATTTCTTTCCATCGCTTGAATGTAACAAAGGTCTGATCCTTCGTCTTCAGAGTATAAACCCAGACTTTCCTTGAATAATCATCAATAAAAGTTAGCATAAACCGGGACCCGCCCTTGGAGTAAACTTTAGAAGGCCCCCATACATCTGAATGAACATAATCAAGGATACCTTTCATGCGATGAATACCTGTCTTGAAACTGACCTTTCGATGCTTCCCAAAGACGCATCTCTCACAGAAATCCAACTTGCCTGCCTTTGTGCCACATAGCAAATTCCGATTGCTCAGTATTGTCAATCCCTTCTCACTCATGTGACCTAGGCGCAAGTGCCATAAGCGTGTTGAGACAGATTCATGGTCATCTGAGGAAGACACTGCAGCTCCACCTGTAACTGTATTTCCAGACAAAACATATAAATTTCCAACTCTATTACCTCTCATAAGAACCAGAGCACCTTTCACAATCTTCATAACTCCACCTTCAGCTGAGAACTTACAACCATCGGAGTCTAAGGCACCAAGAGAAACAAGATTCTTTTTCAGATCAGGAACATGCCGAACTTCTGCCAACGTTCTGACGATTCCATCATACATCTTGATTTTAACTGTTCCAATTCCAACCGTCTTACATGCAACATTGTTGCCCATCAAGACACTACCACCGTTGATTTCTCTATAAGTGATAAACCAGTCCCTATTGGGACACATATGGTAAGAACAACCCGAATCAAGAATCCATTCATCCTTAGGACGAATACCATTTTCAATCACAAAAAGTGCATTGTCGGAAACATAATCTGATCTTCCATCTGCAACACTGACTGAATCATCATCAGATGACGAATCTTCTATTATTTCTTTCCCTTTCCTCTGCCTTTCGGGACAGTTTTTTCTGATGTGCCCTTTCTTATGGCAATAATAACATTCAATGTTTTTCCTGTTGGATCTATGTTTGCCCTTATCACTGGAGTCTTTTGTTCTTCCTCGTACTACCAAACCCTCACCCGAACTATCATTGTCAGCTGCAACCTTTTTCTTCAACTCTTTCGAGTTCAAAGCTACCTCTACATCCTCTTTGGATAGAGTATCTCTACCATACATCATGGTATCAACAAAATGCTCATATGAGGGTGGTAACGAGCACAACAACATAATAGCTTGGTCCTCATCATCAATTTCAACATTGATATTTTCCAGATCCATAATAGCTTTTGTAAAAGAATCAATGTGAGTTGAAACAGACGTACCTTCCTGCATTTGTAATGTGAACAATCGCTTTTTCAGATACAAGCGATTCGTGAAAGATTTCGTGATGTACAAGTTCTCCAACTTTTGCCATATGCCAGCAGCAGTTTTTTCCTGAACAACCTTTCGCAGTACACCATTACTCAAGAACAGCATAATCTGACCATACGCCTTTTCCAGCAACTCATCCTTCTCTTCATCTGACAATTTTTCAGATAGAGCATTCTTTCCCCTCAAAGCTTTATGCAACCCGTTCTAGACCAACAAAGCATGCATCTTCAGACGCCAAAGACCGAAGTCATTATTACCATTGAATTTCGCAATGTCAAACTTCATAGCCATTCCGCGAATCTTTCACTAGAACTGTATAGATCTGGCCACCACGAGCACGCTGGAAGAAACGGATCTGAAATCCGACTCTGGACGGCTAAGATATCGCAGAAATAAGTTTCTGCGCTCCGATCAGTCAATCTTCTTTGTTGACCGTTGAACAACCAATCTTCTTCCACAACAGCGTAGATCTACTCGTAACGAGTCCGTAGATTCAAACGGATCTCAGATCGGACTCCGGATCGTCAAGATATCGCGAAAACAAATTTCAGCCTTTGATTTGGTCAAACTGGCTTTGACCGTACGATCTGCTGACGTCAGCGCCTTTTGCAACTGGTTCTGGGCCTCTTCTGCACGGGTCAGGTCAACCTGGACTTGACCCGACCTGGACTGAACCTGGAATTATCCTGGCAGATGGGCTTCTGAAAACGGGTCAGACTTGACCCAACCCGAACCCAACCTGGAACCAGGCCCACAAGCCTGCACAAGTCTGGGTTGTCTTCTTCCCCTTCCTTTTTTCTTCTGCAACTGGGCACAGAGGACAATTTCCCTCTTCCGGTCTTCTTCTTCTTGCACGGTCACGGGACGGCGGCGTAGGCTTCTCCGGCGACGGCGGCGGCAGCGGCGGGGAGTTCCGGCGACGTTTCTACACGGCGTGGTGGGGGCCCAGCCGGAAAAAAAAAAACAAATCGCAATCTGATCAGATCTGCGGTGATCAGATCTGCTCCTGATCAACTAGCCGTGGTCCACCCAAAGAACCTAATTTCTTCTCCGGTGATGTGCAAAACAGCGATGGCTTCCCCTGATTTCTTCTCCGGTGAGGTGCAGAACCTGATTTCCTCTTTGTCCACGGAGGAACAGAACTGTGAGGGAAGACACTACAGAGGCAGTCTTCTTAGGCGGCGAGGCAGTCTTCTTCTTCGATCCGTGGCCCACTTCGAGATCACCTAATCTTATGCAAGATTCGTGGCCCTCTCGAAATTCGATTCAACGGATTTCCTCCGGTCAAAGCTCTGATACCAGTTTGTTGTGATCTAGGGCCTATTGAAAGAGATCAAGCACACACAAGAACACGGAGATTTACGTGGTTCGGCTTTTGGCCTACGTCCACGGGAAAGACGGGAGAATTCACTATGCAATCAGAAGAAGGTATACATCATAGAGACCCTAAGTCTCTATTTATAATATCAGCCCAATACCCAGTTACACCCAAACACTACTTCTAATCACAGTAGACCTATGATAATAGACCTACTTCTAATCTCAGTAGAACATGGGCAATACAGGGGCCCGATTTATTTATTATTTATTCAATTGAGCCAAACAAATAACAATATCAGCTAGTTCCAAGCCACCTGCACCTTAACAAGGTGCAATCCTCTGTGCGCCCCACATCAATGGAGAAGGACTTTTTTTTTTTTTTTCAAACCCATGAGTAGGTGTAAGATTCTCTAAGTTATTCTCATATGTGACATCCAATTTTTTACCCCTTCTTTTCTTGTTGAAAGGTATTTGTTCTTCCTTTCATCAGAGATCTTGGCATATTTTGTGTTGATCTAAGGCACCTGAATAGCAATATGGACCAAACAGAGGGCTTAGATTGAATATTAAACTGTCCATTTGTCTGAATGAAGTGTTTGTTCTACTGGATCAGTTTCTATTACTGGCTTCTTCCTTTTTAGAAAGTAATAGTCTAAATATATATATAAATATATATATATATTTATATATATTTGGTGGAAAATGAAATCACTGAAAATAAAATTCCACAAACATGCCCTAAATCCTAATTGTATTTTCATTCGAAAAAAGACACTATCCTATGAAAAAAATTGTGGGACCCCACTACCGAAGGAGTCTAGTGAGACGGTTCAACAATCCTACCCTTCTAACTCTCCATGCCACTTCACATCTTCAGAATTAGAAAAGAGCATCTACTTTGCTCGAGCACAAATTATTTATCGTCAAAGCCTTTTTCCAACTATGCAGAGTCTGCTAAAGAAATTGTATTTTTTTCAATCCAATCTATTTAGAGCTGATTGTAAATTCTTTATATTTATTGTTATTAGTTTCATCCATGTCCTTTTCAACCCGCTCCTTTTCTTTCATTGGCGATCAATATAGATCGAAAAACTTTTGTCTTGATGACATTTTAGTTGACTTTTTTAATTGGATTCTGATAAAAGCTTTATACTGGCTGTCTAGTTCAACCCTTCTTTATTCGGGGTTGGGACTGATAGTGAAAAGTGGGAAGTCGTTCTGAGTATGAATTAATAAAACTAAACTTTTTTGCAACTTGGGCATCTTTTCTATCTGATCCAAACCATTAAAGATGCAAGCCTGATTGCCTATGAATAAAATAAATATGACCACACATTCTCTATTTGATGCTCCTGAAAGTGTATGTAGGTGTCGTAAAAAGACGAGTAAAGGTTAATATGCTTGTATTGGTTAGTAGTTGGGGATATGCCCTTCTGGATACGACTTACCAGTGGACACATCAAAAGGTAACTCCATTAAAGTTTAAAATGATAACAACAAGTATCAGAAAGAGGTAAAAAAAACAAGTATAAGGAAGAAGTGGGAGTGCACTGCAGAAAGCAGTGGGGCCCACCATTCAAGTGGACCCACAAACTGCGTGGGAATGAAGCAGGCCAAGAGACCTAAGAAAGAATGATGCTTTGTTGCACCATCATCTACATCTGGACCATGTTGCACCCAAGACAGCCCCAAAAAAAAAAAAAAGTTCCAACAAATAGTCCTCACTGTTTGGCTGCGGGCTCAGAAACTGAGCCCCACCTGAACTGATTTTCTTCAATTGAGAGAATTTCAGTTTCCTATACGAGGGATCACAATGTGATTCCTCTCTCGTGGAAAGGAAAAATGTACGTGGAGCGAGATTCTCTCGCTGCCCGGACTCGCCTTAAAAAGCAAAAACCGTGATTGGAATCAGATCCAAATGTTTTGAGCCAACTTCTCATGTGGTCTAAGCCCTACCCGACACAAGGAGTCAATTAATTTTGGATGCAGGTCTAGATCCATTTAAGATTGGTTACCTCACTATAGCTGCTTAATTACACATGTCCCACATGAAAGTGGAGCATATAAAAACCTATCAGTCATCGGTTACGCATCAGGGACCTCTTTCTATTTTCTAGTATATATGCGATAGCTTTTAGTAGGTATGAGTAGAAAATGAAGAAAGAGGAAAGTCTTGCATTTAAGTCAGCCTTTCTTACAATTTGCAGAGGCTACTATAGATGGAAAAATATGCAACTTCATCAGGTCCCAGTTTCAAAATACACTGACAGATGACATTTCTCAATCAAATGACCAAAGGCTAGAAAGATAATGAAGTCTCCTCATAATTGGATATATCATAGTTTGAAACAATAATTTTAAGTTATTGTATCATGATTATACTTTATAAAAGCTATCTTGATAAACTTAAGATATCACTAAAACTGAGTTCATCAAAGGAATTTCTTCTCTTTTTTTTCTATATCACAGGGTATCTCGGTCTAACGGCCAAACTAGTTCCTACGGCCCCTAACAATAGTCCGAAAACCATTAGAAGTGGGTAAACGATGGGCAAGGGTCAAACTCAGAACCTTCGCGTTGATGGTATGTCCTAAAACCACTTGAGGTACCTCCGGGCTCTCGTCACAGGAAAATTACAAGTTTTAGTTTCTGCCTTTCCACAAATTATTCAACTCCCTTCAATTTGTTTCTATTTTTCAATTTTGAAGACAGTTTTTTAGATGATTATCCTTATAAACTTTAAAAATTTAAACATGTTTATATTATTTCGTGGTGATATTATGGATAGAGATATTTGTCACCATGCCCACAATCCTTTGAAATAAAACGACTCATATCTCTCTCTCTCTCTCTCTCTCTCTCTCTCTCTCTCTCTCTCAAACACATGGTTTCTCTTTTAAAAAGTGGGACCCATTATTACATCATTTGAGTCGGTCCCATGATGATTTCATGCATAGGGCACGGACCCCTTATAATGGGAACTGGGTGGGGTCCCGCGATATATCTGACCTTTTATTCCCACCTTTCATGCAGAGAAAGGGTCCCTGTTCTGTGTCTTTGAAGAGCTGAGATTGAAAATCTTGCATCTTATTTTATATAATTTCATTAAAAAAAGGTAATTACAAAGATAGCTAATTATCAATTGTTGCCAACACACTCATGGTTCAGTGGTGTTGGCACCTAGTATCACACATGTGCTATGATTAATCCTTGGGGCTTTAAATTCGCATTATCATTCATCGAGAATAGGCCAAACCAAAAAGAAAAAATAGAAATCAATTGTCCAATTGCAAGAAGACTAAAATGGTCTCACCTATGTAAAAGAATCATGATTGACCTTGTACTTAAACAAATGTCAAATGATAGAGCTAGTGAAAAACACGTGCAACTATGAATCGTTTTGTCCAAAAATGATAATCATGGTGGGTTAATTTATTGACTTCTTGTGCAACAAGAGAATTGCACGTCGGAAGATGTGATGAGCACTTATATCTCCATATTAAATTCTTATGGCCCATCTTTTTAATACTCTTTTGATAAATTCCTTGTGAATTCCTATAGGATCTCAGACCCCAACCTTATCGGACTCTAATGCCACTTGTAGGATCTCAGACATCATTGAGCGACTATTTATTGGACCTAACAATTTCCCCTCATTGGTACCACCTAAGAGGAGACTCAAACCCCCTAATTGGTCTATTGGTTGTGTTGAGAATGCATTCGAGCATCACTCCACCACGGGTGTACATGAGGGTTGTACCAGGGACCTAACAATTCTTAAGAATATAATGCCAAGTATTGAATGCTTAGCGATCTTAAGCAATGTCTTTCTATAACAATTGCTAAAATAGCCGTAAAGATTAAGGTCATGTCATGACAACGGCCCATCAGACAATCCCCTCTTCTATAGCGTAAGTACCCTTCCATCTTGGGAATAGAGTGATAACCTAGTGATTGGGTGTCATTTTCTCACCCAACTGCTCAATATTCGATTCTTAAGTCCCCTACATGTGCGGATAATTTTCTCCCCCAACATGCACTGAGGTTCACTTTGGTAAACATGATCTTAAAAATTGAGGGCCTCATCCACATGGCCATATATCGACTTTTGTATCTTTCCCTCGTCACCTTGTCATTTATTCATCACCTAGACAACCCCACTTTCCTATAAATCTCAATACATTGTACAAACACTCCCTTACAAAAGTTGCAGTTCCACCAAAAGAGCCATATCCCTTATCCGAAGTTTGTTGTTACACCAAACACGATAAAAAAAAGAAGTCATCAACTCTCCACATCAGCCCCAATCCAATCCTATTTCTAAATGAAATAAAAAGTGAAGCAACAGCTCGTTCCACCTTCCAACTCCCTCCCCTTCTCATCTCTCTTCCTAGTTACTGAAAAAGACAAAGGACACCCAAATGAAGGGCCACGATGCCCTGATGAATTTGAGTCTTGGGTGGGCCCCAAAATGGTGGGCTCAAATCTAATGAACAAGTGCCATGTGTAGGGGGGAAAAAAGTTGGTCAAGTTCCCCCTAGTATGGAAATGGAATTCCATGCAAACACGACAAGTTCTATGCATGTAATCACAAATGAGTTTCAAATTGAGATGTTTGATTAATCTCCTTTTGGAGGGAGGGTCCACGTCTGTCATTGTAATACTTAATAGCAAGAAAGCTATAGAAAAGGTGGCTGAAATTGTTAATGTAAGGAGAAACATGCAATCATCCAGTCCGTTACTTTCTGTCTAACATGTGTCACGTGCCAACTATGGAGAGTCTGGTCGCTCCCAAACTCCAATGCATGCATACCACATGGCATTTCCGAACATGATTCACATGTAAACGTGCTATTCGAGGAAAGCAAATCCCATCAAACATCTTTCAAATCAAACATTCATGCACCTGACGTCCATAATAAATCATTCATCATCACAGCTTATCAACATTTTTAGGTCTTTCATGAACCCTAATTAGAGTTGTAATCTAAGAAAATGTAGAATCACTTACTTTGCGTAATGAGAGGTTATTCACCCTAATAAGTGGAATGGGTTGATTCAGACTTTTTATTTTGTGTGTTTTTTTTTTTTCACAATTTGGTGAGTGTCTATAAAAAAGAGGATATGTAGATTTAAATTTGAATGAATTGAACAGGTGAGATGTGGGTCCCACTATACTATATGGTGAGAATCGAAATAGACCTTAAAGTAGAAAATCCAAGGGTGTAGCTTGAGCAAATTGTGGTCATACATTTGACTCTCCTGTAGCTTTCCATTTATTATATTATATGTATGACTACTATTGGTATTTTAGGCTCTTCCTTTCCATATCTTCTATTACTATTTTTGTTTTCTAGAAT
The DNA here is from genome assembly GCA_029852735.1 of Persea americana. NCBI lineage: Eukaryota > Viridiplantae > Streptophyta > Magnoliopsida > Laurales > Lauraceae > Persea > Persea americana. Next base: position 94,667,314 of record CM056810.1, read on the forward strand.
GTCTTTTTAAGAGTATTTCAGAGTTTTGATGAGTTGGAAAGGAAAAAAAATGAAATGCAGACTACATTTCAAACCTTGGTATCTCTGGAGTTACATTATGCTTTGTGGTGTTTTTGGATAAGCTATATCATTTTGTATTAGCTAAAGTATTTAGTTGACTAAATATAGTTTCTATCATCATACTATTAATTTCTCCATTTTGTTCTAGGACACAATTAAGATATTAGAGACAACTAACAAAAAACAGGGTAATTTTTTTATAATTTAATTTTTTAAACAAGCATTTATATTATTATCTTTTCCAATTTTCATAAATACTATTGTTGTTGCATAATGATTTCTGAGTCATTTATTTACAAAAAAAAAAAAAAAATTACTTATATTAAAAAAATACTATTCTATTCATTTATTCTAATATTTATGCTCTACTACTAATTTTTTTAATTTTGCAGTTTTGTTCTTATCTTTGAAATCCATTAAACTTGTTCTTACTATCATCCCAAGTTTAGTAATCGGACGTTTTTTTGTTTTTTTTTTAACATTTGGAAGAGTTGCGAAAAAAAGGAACACTAAAACAGCCGCGTGTAAAAACAAAACAAAAGGAACACTAATAACTTTTCTGCAAACTAATCGCCCCATGGGTAAAAAATATATAGACATAATCACCTTCATAAATCAAATCTTAGGAAAGTCAGGACTAGATAATTCATCCCGTTGCCTCTTTGGAAATTGGAACCCATTTTACTGTAAATTCCTAGGAATTCAATTTCATGCAAACAAACGGGCCCAAAACAAAAACTGGGACAATATCTAAGTTACAAAATTTAGTCAGCAGACCCACTAATTTGCAACAATAAAGAAAGAAAGGTTGATGTCAAATTGTAGTAAACAGTGCCTTGAGTAGAGACTGGGAGAAAAGAGCAGCAGCTGTGAAACATATCAACAGAACTCTTCTACATATATATTAACAGAGCTAAAAAGAATGTGTTCGCACTAAAATGCACTTTGACAAGTGTTGTTATGTTTTCAGTAAAAATATTACCACAATTTGACATCAACCTAACAAGTAAAAACATGTGGATGCAAAAAAAAAGAAGCAAAAACATATAATAATACTGTGAGAACTAAGGTCTTCAAAGTATTTATTCTCATTATCCAGTCTAAAATTTTGATCAGCTCAATTGTACTAATATCCATATATCAGTATTATTCTACTCCATACATACATCTTTCTGCAAATGAGTTTCAAACAATCTGGACACTGAAAAAGAATGTCCTTCATTCCTGTTTCTCCTCCAATTTAATAAAAAACTATCCTTCCTCAGCAAATCATGGTCAGCCAGTTGTATATTAAAGAGTTTGATGTCTACTCAACTATGTCAAAGAATGTCATTTTCTAATGAGTTGAATGAAGTATACCATACTGAAGTTTCTTTCCATTGTTTGCTATTGGAATGGAAGGAAACTAATGCAAGCAATGATCTCTAAGACTAAAAGCTGCGACGCACATTTGCCCAATGCCGGTTATGGATTCCTGGTTTGAAATGGGAGTTTCTCTGACTAGGAGGAGATTGCTTAGGGAGATCATGCAACTCCATGAACTGAATTGTACGCTGTTTTTTTGCTGTATGGAAATAAATTAGAACACACTCAGATCAAATCTTAAGTTTAATAAGCAGGTCTAAATAATATAAAGGCAGAAAGCAGAGACAAACTTACCATTCTCGAGTTGTTGGTAACGCTCTTGAAGATTCCTTCTCGAGGTTTCTACCTTCATCTGGACTAAATCGTCTGAAGATAAGGATTTCTAGAAACCAGTATGCAGTTGTCAGAAAATTGAAGGTTGAACTTAAAAATTGTAACCACATATTTTATTGTATTTATTATTATTATTATTATTATTGAAAGGTATTGCAACTACTTGATTAGAGAGACAACATTTTAACAGTCTGATAATAATCAATGGCAAGACATCGTGTGCACTTACATCTTGCTGAACAGTTGGAGGCTTCTTTTGAACCCAAAGTAGCTCTGACTGCTGCAGTGGTAACTTATTATCACCATCAGCTTTATGATCTGAACTAAATTTTGGAGGTCTCTCTCGCCCAAAATTGTTGTTGGATGGTTTGGTTTGCTTGGCACCAGCTACTTGTTTGCTTATCTGGATTTTATTCTCTTTGGGCGCATTTGCGTCATTCAGCTTCCTCTTACGATCATAGTTTTCTGATACAGGTTTTCTTCCATTTTCATCATTCAAGTTTTCCCAACTGTTACTAAGATCTGAAAAATATTCATAACAAAATTATACTTTAATTTGACAAATTCCAACCAGTGGATCTGTAAACAACTAAAAAAAAGATGTAAAAACCAACTCACTTCCATCATCGTCCATCCCATCAAAGAACTGCATTCAACAACGATTACAAAATATAGATATGAAAAGATTGTCAGCAAGGGAGCAAAATAACACAAATAAAAAAAAAGATAAATTCCAATGAGGTCCAACCATATAATAATCTACTATATGTACCTGTGAAAGCTCCAGTGATGTAGGTTGTGTAGTAAAGAAAGCTCCTTCATCCAAAGGAGGAGATGGAAGCCCTTCTTCTTCTTCTTCTTCATCATCATCCACAACCGAGGGTTTTTTAGACTCTGGTGTTTCTCCTGCAACCACAATGTCATATAGATAAATCTCTGTGTATCCAATATCAGAATGACATTATAATATTTGAAAGAATGTAAGACATGCCACCAATTACAACAGAAGTAGAAAATTCCTACCAGCAATAGCAGCTGCAGTATTAACCCACTCATCAACCATATCCTTCCACCCACTGAAAATCAAAAAAAATAATTCATGTCGTTAAAATTTCTCTGTTTTCTTTTTCTTCAGAATTCTATCAACAACTGTACAAAGAAGAAATGGAAATGGGTTTTGTTGTGATATGGGTTAAAAAGCAAGAAATGCCAAGGTGGACATTGTACAGCTAACTACTAAAATAAAATATGATGCATCTTAATAGTAATCAATAAAAGACATGGTAATGAAACGAGTTTAAGTTCAAGCTTCCAGAATTATAGAAATGCCACTATGTATGGAATGTGCACGTTATAGGCCATGACAAAAATAGATATAGACCTTGTAACATGATTTTAACAAGAAAGCAAATGGAGTTTACTATGCCATCCAATTCCATCAAGTGCATTCAAACTAAAAAATAGCTAACTCGAATCGCAAAAGTTCAGTTTTACTTGCTAGGAACTAACACACGCACGCGAAAAAAAGAAGAATAAATGGTAAATATCTTATAGGCAAGCTGACTCGAACACATTACCATGTAATTGATACAAAAGAAATGCAGAGAAAAGTTATAAAAGACTGATTTGGGCGTGCAAACATGGATAGCAGGTTAGGAAGCTAACATGGCGGGCACTTTATTCCGTAGACAATAACAAACCAACCCTAAAATCAAGCAAGTCTATTAATATCATCATCAAAGCCTTGTCCCAACTATGTTTGGGTCAGCCAACAAAGTCTATTGATAATACAACAAAAATTGGAAAGAGAGGGCGGAGGTTCCGCAAACATGGAAAGCAGGTCAGGAGGCTGATGTGGTGGACACTCCATTGAATAGAGATTCCCAAACCAAGCCTAAATCCAGCCTGTCAGAGGGTGATTGGTTCCGTAAACACAGCAAGCAGGTTATGAGGCTAATGTGGCAAGCACTCCGTTTCACGGACCTTTAGGGCCTGTTTTTTCCCATTAGGTGAGGAATAGGAGTAGGATGTCACATTCAGATAAAGTTAAAGAGGAGTGGGTTGAAATAAATGAGTACATGAATTACTTTTTATGCATTTGGATGGTTGGTGTAAAGTAAAAGGATTTAAATTTGCATTTAGTTGGATAAAGAGAATGGAGAATGAGTTACTCCACCCCACTTTATTATGGTATATTCGAGCGAGTAACCGTGGGAAAGAAAAAGTTGGGTTGGAGTAACTGCCAGCTGGGCAGACATATTTATTTTACTAGTCCGGGGCAATGCAAACAAGCGCCCCATCTGGTAAAGAATCCAACAGTTGAGATTTATTTCAACCTTCCTTCACTTTATTCCTTTGCCAACAAACAAGCCGTTGAAAACTAACCCTAAATTAAGCGAGCTTGTCGCTAATACAACCAAAACCGGAAAAGGAGCTGAACGGAATTAACTATACTATGTCATCAATAACATAAATGAGATCAATTTCAATAAATGAATCAATTACTAACCGGTAACCAAAAAAAAACCCTCAAGTTCTGAGTTTCAAAAATAAAGCAAGTTATGAGTCTCACATGGAGGGCACTCTGTTCCACAGAGATTCACAAACAAACTCTAAATTAAGCATGTCTGTTAATTCAACAAACAACGGAAAAGGAGCTAAACTGAAGTAACTCTACTACATGCTCAATAATAACGAGATCAATTTAAATAAATGAATCAATTAACGACTGGTATAAAAAAACTTAAGTTCGTAAACTGGAGATTACTTTCCAGCAAAGAGTAATAAATCTTACCCGATAAGAGTTCGTGCAAGGTCACGTATCTGGTTTGACCTCTGCTTACGCAGCGCATTAACAGCTTTTCCAATCTCGGTGGTCTGAAGAGGACAGTAAAAATTCAGTAATTGAGAAAACAATTCAGCCCAGTTAACTGAATCTGTTCGAAAATTGGTAGCATCAACAGATGCTTCACCAGCATTCCAATAGGAAAACATAATGCAAATCAAAAGAAGCAAATCCACACCTTCAATATTTCCACAGACAGCCCCATCAATTGAAGTCTCCTCAATGACTCGAACAATGCACTTTCAGTCTGTAAACATCATCAATCACAAATTCCAATCAACACCAATATTCAAAAAACTTATGCCATCTGATCGTCCGCCATCAGAAGGCTTAAGGAAATTCTTCATCTGATCTTACAACATTACCGCTCAACAAAGCTTATAATTGAATTAAATAGTCAACCTCCCCATCAAAATCATCACAGAGGAAACCTCTAACTAAAGACAACCAGTAATTGAAAACATTACTTACTGTTCTTTAACCACCACAACTGCAACTAACAGCAACCAAAGAAATATTCTCAGCAGACCCATCTCAAAAGTGCTCATAATACAACAGTTACAGATTCATATACATATACATATCAGAGAAAGTTCAAAACATTCAAAAACAGCTACTTCTTTCCAATCAAGCACCAACAGAGCACTAAAACAAACACATTGATATACATAACAAATGAAAACACCAACAAGATTGGGAGTTTGAAATAAACCTCATCTTTACTGCTAAGAAGTTCTTTAATCCTCAGAACCTCCTTAACAAGTTGACTCTCCTCTTCAAGCTCTTCTGTCAGTGCCTCTGCCTCATCATAGCTATAATTGCTGACCCAATTCTGCGAATTCAGTTCGCGGCACTCATCTGTGCTGCTATTTACTTTGCTCTCCTTCCCACCAACTTGGCCCCCAGAACTGCCATTGATTCCATTTTCTTCCTGTTTGTGGGGGACTGCCAGTTCAAGGCGATCACACCCAGAACAGAGGCTCAATCGGCAAGTGTAGAGCTTCTCGGCGATTCGATCGCGCCGCATCTGGAACTGCTCTGGGCAATCTGATGCAGCGACTAAAATCGCATGCTCAATCACCTCAAAGATATCCGAATTGGCACTGCGAAAGTAATCTCGCCAGTGATCGAGTTCACCAGATTTGTTGTCCATGTTGAAAACCGAATAGGAACGAAGAAAAAATCCCTCGGTGAACAACCCAGAAGCTAAAAGATCGATTCTTTCATTGCTTTTGATAGTAAACAAAATAATAAAAATCTGGTTTTTATCTGGTAAAATCGAATCTTTCACTTGTTCGATCGAAAATACAAATGGCTACGGAATTTTGCTGCCTGATTGAAGGAAATAGTAACCTGGGGTTCAAAGAAAACACCACTTTCTGATCAGATTACAGCAGAGACGTCTATCACAAGTTAAAAAAAATGTTGAACTTTTGTTGATGAATGGTGTGCTTTCCACGTCTGAAATCGATAATCCAAATGGATATTGGAGTTCTTTACCGATTCAACGTAACAGTATAACGAATAAAACACAAGAAAACCGATCAAAGTACAAGAGAAAAAGGTCTCTCAGCTAAAACCAAACACTGTCTTTCAAAAAAAAAAAAAAATCTTTTTTTGAACCTTTCAACTATTACTGGATTTTTTACTGGAAATCACAAATGAGCATCTGGGTTTTCACCGATCGATATTTTTAACCAACTAGCAAAAACCCAATCATCCTCGTACTTTCTTTTTCCTTGGAGAATAAAAAAAATCCGACTTTCCACAGCTATGGAAATGGGTTTTCTATGTTCTCCCCCACAGTCAACATGGATTTCTCAAAAATTAAAAAACATGAAGAATAGACAGAAATCTCACAGGAGAAAGTGCAGGAAGACCCCAAAAGAATGGAAAAGTCCAATGGAGGAAAGAAGAAAACCGGTTTACAGTGTTTCGGCCGTTTTTCAAATATCAGATTGACAACAAGGAGCAGAGAGGGTTTTTGGTTTGGCTTATAATTTTTACCGTACACCCCCCTTTTATCCTTAGATTCTTCTTCGGTTTCTTCACTGGCCCCACTGCAGCCTTCTCCACCTTAAGTGGGTCCCATTTATCACTGCATATCCGGGCAGTAGATTGGATACCACATGGCCTTATTTTAGAATGTCAAATACTGATCATGGCTCACTTGTTGGATGGCTCAGATAGTGAGCTAGCAGCAGAATATATTTCTGAGAGTCATAGTTTCGAGTGGCACTGCGGTTCACCAGGTTTACTCGTTGGTAACAGTTTTGTGGATCAGAAATACCTACACAAAGAAGAGAGTTTCCGAATGATAGGAAAGTGATTTTCTTGAAAGCCATGGCCACCAATCACCATTAGATGTATGAGACACACAAACCATTGGTAAGAAGGGCTTTCTTACACTAGATAGACATATTATATAGATAAATGTAAAATAGATAGAGTGCAATGGGTGAGAATGCATTTATAATTATTTTAGATATTTTTTAAATTAATAATTAAATAAATAATATTAAAATGTAAATTTTAAAAGTAGAAGCTAAATTGTAGGGTTTACTTTCTTAAATCGAAACCGGTTGATGATCATAAATGCTAAGTTCTTTTATTCTTGTAAGCTACAATCAATGAACTGGTGTCTGTTTTATATGTGTCGGATTTCATTTGATTTTCTTATTTATCACGTGTTCAACGAGATTGATCATATATTTTACACGTGATAGACTCAATTGCCCGATCATTGATACCGACGCTAATTTTAGTTTGATGTTGTTTGCCGCATACGATAAAAATCGAAAACTTTGGATTGTCGTTAATTATCGTCTATAACTTTTAATAGTAAATTTGGAGTCTACGAAATCTAAGAATAGAGCTCACCTTCTTAAAATCCAAACTCGTTGCAAAGGCGGCTAAACTTTCATGCACACACTATCTGCAATCATTAAACTCATTACATGTTTTCTGCACGAATAAATATAATACATGTTTAACACCCGATAAATCCAATTGTGTAATCACTCACACTTACATTAACTTTAGAATGATTCTCGAGTCTATGCATGGTAAAATCTAATTATGTTGTTTTTTTTTTAAATATTATAGAATCAGATAATTAAATAAAATTACAAAGTAAAATAAATGATCAATCCAATTAGAACTTTTTAATATTACTGAATTTTACAACTGGTTTGAGGCCAATATGATGGTATTGCAGTCTTTGCTTGATTTAGATGTAAGAAGGTGGGCTACACATGAATTGTTGAACTGTAACTTTAACTCAGTGGAGGGGCCCTTCGGTGGATTTAAGCCCACAGTGATAAACACACACACAACAAAAAAAAAAAAAAAACGAACAGGGGGATATGTACTGGTTTTGCATTGCATACGGTCAGAAGGTGTAAATATATAATAGGGACCCAAAAAAAGAAAGGTCCAACAACAGGGATAGCTCCCAATTTAAAGCCGTCGTAGTAGCTTCTTCCTTCCTTCCTTTGTTTTTAACCGACTTTTGAAAGATGATTGATACTCTGAATCTGAAGACAACAATAATTAGACTCCGGGGTATCCTCACAAGATATGGTATGTGGGGCCCTCCTCTGAAATTAGTCTCTTCTATATCCTCCATACAAGATTACCACTGCATGGCCCACCTTGTTTAGTCAAAATCTTAAATTTCCTTTCTTGTTGTCTGTAGACATGTCTACATATCTTTTCTTCCTGGATCATGATCAACTCTATCGTTCTAAGATGATTTTCTTCACTTGAGAACGCTCAAAGAAATGTTTTTATTTGAGTGATGTGGGGTTGGGATGGATGAATTGATGTCTGATATTGGATTGATCAATGTGTATAAAAATGAAATTTTACTTGACATTTATTTTTACTTTTCATGTATAGATGGAATATTGACTTCGAATTTGGATCTCTGCTTATCTAGAGGAGGTAGTGCGGTGTGAATTGCTTGAATTTGTAGTCCTCAAAATATTTTTTGGGCAAATTTGAGCATCTGATTTGATCTCTGTCAAATGTACATGCATCACTTGTGTGGTGTACCCATCATACATTGTATCATTACTAAATCCTTTGGGGTTGAATTGATAGTGATGCTAATTTGTAGGCAGGTGGGTGAAGGGCTGAGTCATTGTTATAAATGTGAGACCAAATGGATTGGTTTGTCAAAAAATCTATAGACAACATTAGTATGATTTTTCATTTTGTGTATCTGTAATACAATTAATGTAGACTGATATTGATGGTTACATTTATTGTTTAAGATAAGTACACAATCAATCCTTATCAACGGATACATTGGTCTGAATTTTAAACATGTCTTAACTGTATTATATTTCACTCAGATCTTGTAGGTCATAGTTAGAAAATCTAGTACCATGGATATATATACATGTATGTAGAAATTCTTGATAACTATGTTCCATACATATGTGTTTCCAAAGATACGTTTTAATGGCTGAAATCTTCTTTGAAGTTTTATGTGCACAAATCATACATGTTTATGTATAAGATGTGCATATTATACATTATTTTGTGAAAAGCTTTATACAGCTTTAAGAAGGTGTTTTTTTCCATGCAACTATATTTTTACCGTTGAATGGAATTGACTTTCCATTTCTAGAGTAAAGACCAATGTTTCCTACATACAACATGGATATGGCAGGAACGCGCAATGGATATAATAGGGGTGTGCATGAATTTTACTTATAAAAAGTAAAGTATGAGATAAAATACAACAAAATACTTTGCCTATTTTGAGGTGTCCGGGCATCATAGATAAAGATGCCTTTATCCAAAAAGCAAGTGACACAGCTATATATTGTAGGGTAATGCTTAATTCCATGCAACAGGGCCTCAAGTTTACACAGGTAACAGTTGGACAATCATATCCGTTGAATCTGTAGCACAACAATGGCAATCAAAAAGACTAGAATAGAGAAATCTCCACCAACTACAGAATCTACAAACAGATGGACAATTTTAGCAGTTGAAGATGTAATTTTTGAATTTACCATCAATTATAGCATAGATCACCATCATCATCATCGTCTTCAAGTCTTAAAATCATGTCTTTCGGTTTGTAAAGTAAATTCAAAACTGTTATGTCTCTATACTATTATATTAGATTTTTCTTTATAAATCTTAATCTTCTTATAATAAGAGAAAAATGTAGAGCATTTGTAGAGAAATTAACATGACTCTGACTCCTTGGGTCAGCAAATTAACTTCAATCCTTGCTTATTGAATCAAGTTTGAGTCACCCATTGGCAAGCTATGAGAAAAGCACATCACTTACATTGGAACTTGTATATCAATTTACATCACTATTACCTTTTACTTTTATTTTTTGTAATATACATAATGATAGTCCTTTTTTTCTTCTTCTTTTTCCCTTAATATTATAGTGTTTATACAATATCTAATTTATTTTTATTTATTTTTTATTTTTTTTAATTTAACAATATTTCCTTGATAATATGTCATGATAAAAACGCAAAATTTGAAAGCATCTTGGTAGTATCTTCTCCTAAATTATTCCGATAACTACAATATTGATTTTATGGGAGTCTTAAGTTTAATAAAAGCAGTGGTGGAATCAGGAATTTTCTTTGAGGGGCCGTCTCCACACAATGTGGACATTCCTTCCTAAAATTGTCCAACTTGTAGTTATAACATTGTGGAACTCGGAGTAGGTGGGCGATTTTACTTGGGTAGACTAAAGAAACCTAGACAGGAAGAAACTAGCTCCTCAGTGATAAAAAATGGATTGACCAAGCAATAAAATAATGATGACTCCCAATTGACCAAGCAACAACATGATGAGGACTCCCAATAAACTCATCCGAGCTTGGAGGAGAAAATTCTTTGTAAACCAAATATACTAAATAAATGGAGTAAAATTATTTGATTTACATGTGATCAATTTCGCAGCAGCGAGCTCTATTTAATGCCGAGTATTTTCACAACATTATAGAAAACACTTTAAACTTGCACAAATCTTATGCAGATTGCTGTAGTACTTTTGTGCACAGAAAATTTGAAGCAATCTTCTTGATACAAAAAAAAAAAAAAAAATCTCATGAAGGAGGAAGATGGAAACTTTTTTTTTTTTTTTTTTGAAGAGTAAATTAGGTCTTCATTTTCTCAAAAAATAAAATACAGAAAGGGAGTCCAAGTCACCCAACATGGATCTTAGAACCTTCCAATGGGGGCATACCCAAGAAAAGAAACCAAAACAACTAAAATCAAATTAAATCAATCATGAAATATAGGTGAAGTTATAAATCAGCTCAATATGATTCACATCCCTTGGAGTTGTACCAGAAGTAGTCATGATGGAAACTTCTTTACCATGTTTGAGAGTAAATGGAATTCTGCAAAATAGTGTCAATGTTAACTGGCCCCTGAATAAGTATATTAAAGCTATTGCCGTAAGTTTGTCCAGTCCCAGATCACACTTTCTAATATTCAATGGATGTGTTTATTAGTGCCACGATAATAATAATTTCTCAATCATCTCAAAATGAAAGGCCAAATATTACTTCATTCACAAATGAGCTGTTATTCGCCAACACACTCTAGGTTGAGTGGTGTCGGACACTCGGCACTCCCTAGGTCTTCAAGTGAAAGTATCATTCCTAACCACTTATCCAACATAATGTGTGGAGAGAGAGAGAACTGTTATTCTATAGCATAAGTATGAGATTCATTTTTTTTTTTTTTTCAACTTCAGGTCCTGTAATATTACAAATCATGGTAAAATCTGATAATGCTTGCTTACCTAGCAAAATTTTAAACGCTCAAAAAGAAGTATTATATATTGGCTTGAACCAAAATTTATGAATAAAGTATTAGCAGGGGTGGACCTAGGGAAGCTGGCAGGGGCCATGGCGCCCCCCCCACCCCCCATAATTTAAAAAAAAAAAAACCCCTTCTTTCTTAATGAATTTTTACCTATTGCCTCACCAAGATTTCTGAGAACCCCTTTATTCTTTACAAAGTTTTATGGATTTTTACTTATGGCCCCTCCACAATTTATGAAAACCCAATTTTTCTTTAGAAGATTTTACAATTTTTTACATATGGACCCGCAAAATTTTCAAACTACATAAGTTCCACCCCCCGCCCCCCCCCCCCCCTCACCCCGCAAAAGAAAGAATTCCTGGATCCGCCCTTGAGTATTAGTATTACAAATCTTGTGCATCTAATCCGTACATCTATCCTTACAGCTGACTAAAAGCGGAATAATGAAATTTGATGAATAAAGCAAAATATTCATTGCTAATGGTTCAGATTTCTAAGTTGGCCTCACTTGCATGAGTCTGGATCCAATGAGGCTTTGACTTAAACAGGGGTGGAACCTCATAGTTCACGTTTTGAAACTCTAGTTGTTTCTCAAAATAAGGGCCTGTTTGGCATCGTTCTCGCGTAATTCCTAATTTTGTACTTAGTTCAGGTTGTGCCGAGATCAGGTTGTACCGAGACTATACTCTCCAGATCTTGCTTGACAACATTATATTAAATTATTTTGTTGAGAATATGTTGTGCAAAACTTGTTTAGTAACATTATAAAAGTTTTGCTCCAAAGAACGGAAGAAAGAGAATCATATAATTTATAATGCAGGACCCACCTTTTATTGTTTGTACCACTCTACTATTGTCGTATATGGGATCCACCTGTAAAACTATAACTTGGTACCACCTTTAATAATTAGAACATAGGGCCCATATTTATAGGATTTACGATATGGGTCGACTTTATAGGAATTATAATGTGGCGCCACCTTTTTGTAAATGTAAATATGGGACCCACATTTAGAAATTACAACATTACACAAACCTTTAGAAATTATAATATGGGCCTACATTCATAAAATTTAAAATGTAGCCCACCTTTTGTGATCATGACTATGTGACCCACATTCAAGAATTACAAAGTGGAGACACATTTTTTGTGATTGTGAACACATGATCCACCTATAAAAATTACAATGTGTTCCCACCTTTAGAAATTAGAATGTGGGGACACGTTTATAGGATTTACAATGTGGGCCCATCTTTTAATTGATTGTACTTATATGACCCACATTTAGAAATAACAAGTGATACATACCTTTAGAAATTAGAACATGAGGCCTTATAATGTGGTCCCACCATTATAAGAATTATAATATGGATCCACCTTTTGTGATTATGACCATATGACTTACCTTTAAGAATTACAAAGTAGAGCCACCTTCTTTGGGATTGTGAACATGAGGCCTACCATTAGGATAAGTGAGAGGATTTGAATTTTTTTTTAAATAACTTATTTAAAAAGTAGGAGATAAAAGATAAATAGGAACTAATTGTGCCAGAAAGTTGTTTATTAAAAAAATAAATATTTTTTATTCCAACTTTTTCATGCTAGCGGGTTAAGATCTTGGGATTCCTTGCCGTGAGACCAAAATTGGGAACAATAATTTTCACTAACTAAACATGTTTTTCGTAACCTCATCTCGTGGGAACATGGGAACATCTGAATGGTATGATGCCAAACACACCCTAAATGTCTTTTTAATGTATGCATATCTTTTAAAAAAACATGGGTAGGTCAAAATGAAAAACTGCTAAAAACTTACAAAAAACTAGGCTTTTTTTTAGATTAGAGGGGCAATGGCCACCCCACCCTCCTACAGCCCGTTTGTATCGTTTTTGTGTTATTCCGAATTTTTTGCCCAAATCAAGTTGTGCTAAGATCATATTGTACCGAAACTATATTGTGCAAACTTGTTGGATAACATTATATTAAACTACTCTACTGAGAATATATTGTACGGGAACTTGTTTGGTAATATTATAAAGGTTTTGTTCTATAGAATGGAGGTAAGAGAATTGTATGATTTACAACGTGGGACCCACCTTATTATTAACGGCACTCTATTATTGTCGTAAATGGGACCACGTGTAGAAATCACAACATGGCACACACCTTTAGAAATTTTGAACATGGGTTGCACATTCATATTATTTATAATGTGGGTTCGCCTTTATAAAAATTATAACATAGGGCCACCTTTTTTGTGAATGTGAATATGAAACTCACCTTTAGAGTTTACGTGGTGCACACTTGTAGAAATAAAAACATGAGACCCAAATTCATATGATTCACAATGTGGGTCCACCTTTTGTGATTGTAACCATGTGTCCTACATTTACAAAGTGAAACCCCATTTTTTGTGATTGTGGATGCGGGACCCACATTTAAATATTACAATGTGATGCCCACCTTTAGAAATTAAAACATGGGACGTATGAAAGTATTTATAATGAGGGCTTACCTTTGTAGGAATTATAATGTTGGGTCACCTTTTTGTGATTATAAACATAAGACACACCTTTAAAAATTACAGCGTGGTACTCACCTTTAGAAATTAGAACATGGGACCAATATTCATAGGATTCACAATATAGGTTAAAATTTATAGGATTTACAATGCGAGTACACCTTTTGTGATTGTGATCATATGAGCCACCTTTAGGAATTACAAAGTGGGTCCATCTTTTATGTGATTGTGGACACGGTACTCACCTTTAGAAATTATAACGTAGTGCCCATATTTAGAAATTAAAACACGGGGCTCATATTCATATAATTTATAATGTGGTCCCACCATTATAGAAATTATAATATGTACCCACCTTTTATGAATGTGACCCACTTTTAAAAATTACAAAAGTAGGGCCATCTATTTTGGGACTATGAACATGAGATCTACCTTTAGGATGCATGCGAGGATTTGAACTCTTTAAATGAGATTCTTTAGAAGCCAAGAGATAACTACGATATAACTGTGCCAACAAGATTTACACTTACCAAACATGTTTTCCACAATATCATCTTGTGGGAACATGAGGACATCTGAATGGCATGATGTCAAACGCAACCTTAGTTTCTTCGTGATCCCATTTTATATTGACATTGATAAAAAAATGAGTAACACAACCCGATGTGTTATTAATTATTATTTGTTTCATCAAATATGGTCAATCTTATGTGGGACCAGCCGTTTATGGGGTAAATTTTTATTATACCATGTGAACACACTAATGGTTGAGTGGTGTTAGCGCCTTTATTTTACACACATGCTCAGGGGTTGATCCCCGAATCCTTTTGTTAATTAAAGGTATCACCCCTATCTAGTAGTCCAACATAGCAGATAATAAAATAAAATTATACCACATGTGCTCGGAGGGCATTTATTTTGAGTGGCTCCAATTGTAAATAGGTGGACCCCACTTTGAATTTCTCTAAGCCAAAGCCTCTAAGGGTTCGAACTCCACCTAAATAGCATGATCATCATATGACTAGCAGGGCATTTATTTTGAGCAACTCCAATTCTAAATAAGTGAACCCCACTTTGGATTTCTTTAAGTCAAAGCCTTTGGAGGGTTCGAACCCCACCTAAATAGCATCATCATCAATTTTCGTTTAGATTATCGTACGACGGCCCTTAGATTTGACATTTGTTCCAAAATAGTCGAAGGTTAAACATTCTTTGTAGAGTTGTTCGTACAATAATAATGCGATCTGCATGGCACTAGAATATCACATGACCCACAATGAGAGCTGCTAATGCCACATCCCAGACTTCTCTGAGCACATCCCTTTATTTTAAGAACAATGTGCCCATGTGTGGAATTACCAAAATGAACATCATACCTAGGGTTGCAAACAGGTATCCGATTCTATGATTACCCGAAAGTTCTGACAAAAAAAAAAAAAACAGATCTGGAACCTATTTTAGGTTCCTATTTATAAATGGGTTCTGGTCCGGAGCCCAATTTAGGTTCGATTAATAAACGAGTCCGATTCTAGGTCCAAATAGGTTCCGACCTGTAGGCTCAGGACCCGACATATGAGTCTATGATATTGCAAACTGTATCTCAAAATTAACTTTTTGGAGATTTTTATGTATAATACTGGAGGTAGTAATATTGATGCCCTGTTATAAATTGAATAAGATACTTATTTTAAGAAAAAAAAATTTAAAAATGAAGAAAAGTTATAACAGATTTTGGAACTAGATTCTAGTCCTTTAGGTGGACTCGGTTTTGGAACCAAATCTGGTTTTTTCAATTGGAATCGAGCCTGGAACGAACAAAACAGGTTCCGAGCCAAAATCGGATTCGGAACTGGAACCATTATTTAAAAGCACGTCTGAGTCCAGGTCTAGTATGGTTTCGAACCGGAATCGTCCCGTTTGCAAACTCAATCAAGCCTCACCCAATCTCTCTCTACTCTCACACACCCCACCCCAGCCCAGACACTACCGCCAGAGGGGGAGAGGGAGAGGGAGAGTGGGTGACGGTGGATAGGGACAGGGAGAGAGGGCAACGGCGGGTGGAGATGAGGGAGGGGTAAGGGTGAGAGGAGAGAAGGAGAGTGTAGAGCGAGGGAGAGGGAGAGAGTTTTTTTATTCTTTCCTTTTAACTAAGGGATATGTACGGGGAAAATCCCATTTCTCATATGAAGAGTAGAGGGCGATCAGAAAGCACATCCGCGATTCGATTGTAGATTCCCAACAAATACACGCCACGTGGCGCCTTGCGTCCCCCTTTCGTCATGCTGCGAATTGTTTTCTTTAATTTTCTAAGCGCTCACGACAAGTAAAAGAGAAGAGTTTCCTGGTTCCGCGTGTCTTTTGTCATCTCATGACGCTTAGACTGACTCACTATCTTAACCGTTTATCTTATGGGACCTATTTCTTACTCGACCTACAACTTAAGACTATTAAGGATTATTAATCATAGTCATTACTTATAAGTTTTTATCAAATAATCAAGTTTATGGTAGGCAGTGGCAGACCCAGATAGACAATTGGGTTTTTGAGAACCGACTCGGAATTTTTATGTGGGTTATAGAGACGGACGCAGGATTTTTATGTAATTTTTTTAAAATAGAGGCAGGATTTTCATTATGATTGTAGAATCGGGTCAAGATCTAACGGGTGCGACCGCCCCCACTTGAATGTCTTTTGGTCCTTCCTCAATGGTAGGGCCAACTCATAATGAAGGGAAAATAGAGGACATAATGAGTGGGCCTAGTTTTTAAATCCCACCCATCATGCAACTTAGGATTTCTCTAATTCAAAGCCTCAAGAGTTTAGGCTAAAAATTGAACACCAATCATTTATGTCGGTCATTTGTGTGGCCCACGTAATAGGTCGACCAATTGTATTTTCATGTCCTCTGGATGATGAAAAAAGTCAGCTTCACTTGGATGAGGAGAAAAGGAGGAGAAAATATAGGTGGCGTTTTTCAAGACAATCTTCTCTGCATTAAAATTGACAAAGAACACGAAGGTGGTTTGAAATTGTCTAGGAGAGTATTTTATATGAAGAAATACTACTTGTGCAGCCCACCATATATAAAAGAATTTATACTTTTTTAATATATAAATACTAATTGTATAGCCCACCATGCATGAAAGAGTTTGTACATGACATGAGTGTGCTATGACCAAATAATCAAATCATTTTGTCCTATGCAGTATTTTAGTTGCAGAAGTAATTGTTTAAGATTGCTTTTGTTTTGTATAGTGTAGGGGTGAAGAATATATAAATATATATATATATATATATATACACACACTTTGAAGACTTTTCCATCTGTCATTCTTTATTGAAATACGTGCGTCTTAGTGGACTTTACAATCCGGACAACATATGATTAATATGTAATCTGCTTGTACCTTGGCTTTATCCTGCTAACAATTGGAGTTTTTGTATTTGCTAAGAGTGAAATTTATACAGGTAACATTACAAAGTACTTGCAAGTAAGACACTACGGATTGCGTAGATAAATTCCTAGACAGTGATAACATAAATTCATATGTACATAGATGTAGAGAATTCCTTGCCAGCAAAGAAAAGATGTTTAGGTGAACAAGGAGCATGCGCAAGACAAGAAGACAAGTATCAAAAGAAAATTCGTCTCTTATTTGGCCAATCATACGAAGAGGGAAAGAGGCTCCGGATTCAGTGCTTTTCGTTGTGCTATGATGGGGCCCACTCCCGTATTTATTGAATCTATTCGAGCCAAGGGAACTTTGCACCTAATTCTCTTCCCATGGTCAATGTCATATTGTCATTGTACCATCCTGCTTTACATTGCCTAATGAAGTTATCATTGAAATGAGCAGTTTTGATGAATCAGATTGGGTCCCATCATTACACGGTAAAGGCAAAAAAATTGTTTAAATATGGGCCCTGCCATTTGTGAAGCTACACCATCACTCTAATTCTAGTTTGTGTTGCTACCTCTTTTAGAGAAGCACATGTGTGCTCCTCATTTGAGATGGTTAGGTCATCTTATCTTTTTTGGGCCCCTCTTGAGAGATGCTACTATGAGAGCTGTGAGAATATAAGTGGGGGCTTCACATCCATATCAAATGCCATGTCTAAATATGAAGGCTCCACCCCTTTCTCTTACAATACTATAAGAGTAACTCTATATGAGCATCTCCCATTATTTTTTATTTTTGGATAATCTTCATTAATGACAAATGGTCCACTATTTGAATGTTTTGCCCTCATTGGATGTGGGGAAATATTAAGATTAAAAGGAAATAAGTTTTTCAAGATCAAGAGACATGTAGATATGCATGATTTTTTATTTATAACTTATTTTAGCTTGCCAACACACTCATAGTTGAGTGGTGGTCTCACGTCCAATATAAAAAATCGATCATTGGTTTCTCAAGTGAAAGTATCACACTTAGAGCTTTTTTGGTATCTCTACTCTTTTTTTGATAGGCCCATCTAAAATAGAGCCATTAAAAAAAAAAGTCATAAAAAAGAGGCTTAAATTGTGGGATTGACGGTTTACTTTCAACTCTCACCATCCAACTTGAATTAGATGAATTAGAACCAAGGTTTTAAAATTCGTGGATCCAATCAATTTTAAATGTGTGTGATGGGAGTGGAAGGGGAGACGATGACATACGCAGCACAAATTGTGTCTACCACGCATTCTGACTAAATTATTACCCCAAGCCCGCATGCCTTGTCGGCACAGAATGCCATGGTGGGGGCCCACCTAATCCTCGTTAGATTTTGTTTGTGGGGCTGTCCATGTAAGGCCGTGAATCTGTAGCTCGACACGTCAGGCGACAATCATCGAACGGTCTGCTTGCGTGGCAGTCAGACTTTCACCTTGCGACGACTAGACGGCACATGCAGAATATGCAGTATGGAAGAGGATCCTTGTTTGGTCCTTTTTGGACCAATGGGGGGTGGCCACACGGGGGAGAAAAAAAAAAATTATTCACGGGGGAGATGGGATGTGGATGATTGGATATCTTTCCCCTATGTGGGACCCCCACATTAGTCCAAAGAGTCTTTTCCTATGCAGTATATGTCTCATGGGCCCACATGGATGCTTTTCTATCCATAACACGGATGAAAAGACACGTCCATGGATAAGAATAATGCAAAAGATCAGCCCTATCATAATACCCTATCTCTTAATTTAAGAGTTTAACGTATAATGGTCTTTTTACTTATATAAATTTTTTCCGGAGGTTAAATCCAATAGTAAGTAAGGATTTGATGAATACAAAATTAGGCATGAAGCTAGATTTTTTTTGTGGGGAAGATGATATTATATTCATTAATTATTGGAGAAAGATACCGTATGATTACTAATGTACGCATCAGTACCTGTGCAAAGCTCTGCCCTTGCCAGAATGTGTTTCACTATTAATGCTTCAAAGTGCACTCTAGTAAATATATATATATATATATATATTTCTATGATCTTCTATGACGGGGCATAAATTTTCTAAGGAAAATGATATTGATACTTTGTTTTTGAATCAATAGAAATCTCAGTGTCATTAAAGAAATCTAATTTCCTCCACCCATGCTGAATTGCCAATTCCAAAGCTTCTTCGATAACCAAAATTTCTGTCGTGATAGCAGAATCTCCTTTAATTCTTTTGGATAACCTTGTCAAAATGCTATCATCTTTGCTATAAGCAATGCATCTAACTCCTAATTTATTACCTTCTTTATTCACAACTCCATCGCAAAAAATGCAAAGAGGGGATAAACATGATAAAAGGGCTGTACTTGCCAAAGGTAGGCCGAGTGGGCCCCATAGCGTTGCATTGCATTGGTTGTACCCTTTAAGAGAAAAAGAAAATACCCATCTTTCCACATATTGTGACATTATTTAGAAATATCAACTTCTCAAAAATATCTTAAAAAAAATCAAGGAAATTGAGAGTGCCATTTATCAAAATGTGAACGCATCATTAAGAAAAATGAAATACAATACCGTAGAACTTATGCAAAGATCAGACTTTACGCTAACGTCTATTCATAACATTTTTTTAACTAACTCTTCATGCAAAATGGTTTTCTGCCTTATATATAAATTTGTCATGAACTGCATTACAAGGACTGAATACCAATAGGGAAGAAAAATAGAAATTTGGCATGGATTACATTACAAGTACTAAATAAATACCAATGGGGAAGAAAAATAGAAAATCACGCAGCTGAGAAATTAGCAAATGATGGTGTAATCGGCAGCAAGTCAAATAGGCATAATAGGGCTAGGTTTTTAGTTGCTTGAAATCTGGCCCCCAGATAATCACCCAAACTATATCTTTTTCAAGTTTTACCTCTTGACTCCATAAAAATTAGGCACGTGAGAGAGATAGAACAATTATTTGATTTCAATTCAACTTCCATGACCATCCCAGCCTTCATAGCATCATTAATTCCTAATAGTGAAATGTCAAGCTCAGATTTGGTCTTCCATCTACCAACGAGAACATCCATTTATTATATATCCCATGCGCGAATTTTGACTCCTATGAAATCATCCAGCTGATAACATTCTTTTCCTTGATATAGTCCCCAAAAAAAGAAGAGGATTCAGTAATAATGATTAAACAGCTTATTTGAATCTTCACAATGCTGTTTCAACTTTTAACCTAATAACATAACAGTTTCACTAGCCAAAGAAACCAGAGTTCAACCAAAACCAAGCCAATAGACAAAGGCAATGCTCTCCATGAATGGGCTCACTCAGACTCATTTGAGTTTGGGTGCGTTGATTCAACCCAACTCAATAAATTATGGTGATAATAAATATAAATCAATTAGATTTCGGATGGTTCTAAAAGCTTGTTTTGGGCCTACTTTCTGGGTCTAACTTCTAAATTCTGAAGGGGCCAGGGGCTCGCTCACACTCAAACATGTGTAAGTGTAAAGGCCCCAAAATGGTGGTAATGTGAATGTCTGATCTGATGACTCCACTCAAATCTGCCCCATTTTCTTAAACCTGTTAGAATCAATGTGAAGTTGAAGAGAAGAGAGAGCCAAGATTAGATTAGATTAGAGATGGACAGGCACATCAGAGTATTCCTGAGGAGGGTGTCTTGCATCTTCCTAAGTATCGGAACCCTAACCCTATTCCTCCTCTTCGCCCAGCCCCCTTCCTATTGCCTCCGCCGCGCCCTCACCCCCTTCCCCAAATCCTCCTGCGAATCCAACCTCCGCCGCCTCCCCCTCCCTCCCTCCAAGCTCCACACCTCCCGCCCTTGGCTCGCCCGCCAGCGCTCCTACTCCACCTTCTTCCGCAGCTCCGTCCTCAACCGCCGCCCCGACCTCCTATCCACATCCTCCAAAGTCCTCTGCGTCTCCGCCGGGGCCGGCCACCAGATCCTCGCCCTCTACTCGCTAGGCGTCGGCGAGGTCACCGGCGTCGAGATCGTGGACTCGCCTCCGCTCGTCCAGAGAGCGGATCCCCACAACCTCCCATTCTTCGACGGCATCTTCGATCTGGCCTTCAGCGCGCATCTGCAGGAGGCGATGTTCCCAGATCGGTATGCGAGGGAGATGGAGCGGACGGTGAGGAAGGGAGGAGCGTGCGTGGTGGTGGTAGATCGGATGATGGGAGGAAGGGAGGAGGAGATGATGAGGAGGATTAGAGGGATGTTTAGGAGGTCGAGATTTGCAGGGGCGTGGAATGTGACGCTCTTGGGAACTGAGATGACTCAGATCGTTATGAGAGTTACAGGCAACAACAGCTCTAATAATCCCACCATTTCTGTTTCAAACCCCAATTCCAAGCCAAAGCCAAAATCATATTTGATTTGATTTCAAGATGACTTTATTTTATTTTTGTTTCTTTGATTTTATGTTGTAATACTATATTTTATTTGAATGGATAGAAATTTGTATGTTTGGTTTTGCTGATTTGAATGTTGTTTTCTGTTGTTTGTGTTTTATTTGAGTGATGGGGGGTTTTCAATCAGTAGTTCTCTTTCTTTACTTACTAGTCAAGAAGAATTTCCATTTTAAACATTGTGATCTGAGAAACTAACTCCGCAGCCTGAAGATCTTGCTATTAAAATAACCCTTATGCCCTTGTTATTAATTCATCCGAGGAAGCATTGTATTTTATCCACCCATAATCACTGATCCAAAGATTTTGGATTAGTCCATCAGCAAAATTTTCTGCTGACTCCCTTGAATTGAATTTCAGGGCACCCGGCCACCATGACAATGTGGACATCCGCATGCAGAAGTGTCCACAGCAGAAAATTTCCCTAGATCAAGAGAGCCTTTGGGAGCATAGCTGGTCCATGTGGGACCTAGCTCACACCAGCCCGAGGAATTAAGATCAATTCTAGTTACATGAAACACACCAATTCTTGGTAGCACAGTTGGAAATTGTTTACTGTTGCAACCATGTTTCGATAGGCAAAAAATAAAGTAAGGTGAAGTTAAATTGGCCCTGACAATCTAAAATTTCAATTCTACCCCGTTTGGATGAGTTTGGCCCGATAAATGAAGTAATGTTGTGAGCCACGTGTACTCCACTTCACTTCAACTTTAAATACTTCCATTTTTTTGTGTAAAAGTGGATTCTACTCTAAACCTTAACTTCAAAAGAAGTATCCAAATGGAGTGAAGTGAAGTACTCTACTTTAACTTTAACCTACTTCTCTTCACTCCACTCCATATGTGAAATCCATTTCATTTTATTCCACTCCTCATTTATCCAAACAGGCCCTAAAGGGAACATAAGTCTTACCCCTTCTTGTTGCACACCTGGATCGGAAAATAAGGCACTTGCCCAAACAGTATGAAGAATTGATGTATATCCTAACCAGCATTGACATCAAATCTGATGGTGATTGTGTGGGCATCTAGAGGACACCTAATACTAATAGAAGATACTTATCACATCACAACTTTCACCGGCTGAAAGATCAGATGAATTGCAAAGATTGGAAAAACAAATCCCACTCTTTCATTTCCTTCTTCTCAAGTATATTATCTTTACTTCTCAAATGAGTACATTTTCTTATCATTGCTTGTAAAACCAAATGGCCACTCCCATAAACCATGCGGTCATCCAGACTGTGACCTGTGTTTTATTTCTATTCAGCATATCCATCAAGTGTAATTTGCACAGCAAAAATCCCAATAAAAAGTCAACAAAAATCATCACCCAAGATGGTTTGTGTGAAAATAGATAAAAAGCTTGAACATCTGCAGTTTCAACTTTCAACTGCTTGCTTGTTCCCTTACTATAAATATTTACTCGACACTATAAGGTGCTGACATCGACACGACTCTTGTGAAGCTGAAAGGCTGGGGTGATCCAGCTGCCGCAACTGCATTGAATGCCTGACCAGTTGAAGTAACCTAGACGTGCATCACAGTGGGCGCACAAGAGCTTGCCTTCCAATGCTCCTTCTTCAACTGTATTAAAAATGGAATTATCACAACCCCATAAGACCATATGCATGGCAGTGCCAAAAGAAAAAAACGTATGGATACTTTCTTTAAGACGACACCAAAAAAATACATGCAGACATACACTTTAGAGCATATACATTACAGAAAAAATATGAACATCTGCATGGCCATGGTGTCTTTGTTTGCAAGACCTGACATGGCAAACCTACTATACACTAAACTCTGAACACCGTGACTCGACAACATAGGCTTTAGAAACCACTGGCCACTGGGTCAATGGCTCCAACCGCAAATTCATCTCATCTAAGCATAGTTATAACATTTGGAGATCTTTATATTATTCCTATCAACAAATATTATGATTCATATCATTAGAGACTCAGATCAATAGTGTAAGCTTGTAAGATGTTTTATGCAAGGATAAATAGAATGTGAATAGTATCATAATGTAAGTAGGAAAAATGTGCTCATCTCCAAGCTCTGGTAAGTTTCTATAATTCCAAGAGTTTAGAGATTGGCGAAAGGCTTCTGTGTAAACCAAAATACTACATCCATGTCATAAATTTTTTGTTTCGATCCAAACTTAGTATGCAGCAGCAACACCACCACACGGTTCAACAAAAATGCCCGGTCAAACACAAAGACGGGCAACTCAAACTCAATTTTGCTCAAAAGTTGGAACAAACTTGATCTGTAACTGTCAGACTGGTTTAAATTCCTACATCTATATGTTCAAATATATCATTTTTTGAGAATTTACTTCATTTTTAGCATGTTAACTAGACAAACAAAGATTAGATATATATATACACACCAAATGGAATAATATAAATATATGTCTTAATGCAATTAAAAATAAAACAAGATAAACTCTGAGATTTCTGCTAATAGTTGTCTGATCTGTGCATGTCCTAGTAACGTATATGAGAGACAAATCTGGATCTCACTCAGCAAGGTCCGACTCCAAATGCAGAACTCTACTCGAATAAATCTCAGAATTGATAATTTGCATATAAACACTGGATAGAAGGTCACCTGTCTTCATCCATTGCAAAGGCTCAACAAATATGGATGAACACTCAAGCTCATCAGACCTGTTAAAGGGATTCCCGCTCCTCCACTTCTGCCACTCGAAGCATTTTTCACCCTCACCTGGGATGTGATTGATGACATTCTCTTGCAAGGCAACGACTCTCCTGCATTTTTTGCAACGATAAGCAGGAGTTGGCTTATTTGCATTAGGTACTGCTTCATTAGATACAGGTTCCACGGACAATCCCGGATCAGCCCCAAATTTGGAACTGTCTATCTTCTCTCCCCGGTTGTATGCATCACCTGAGACCATAGACACACTTTTATAACAAAAATGTAACCCCTTGAAACTACAATAATTTTATATATATATATATATATATATATAGAGAGAGAGAGAGCAATTAAGGCACACACAATAGAAGGGGGCAAGAGGGAACAGGAAAATGTATTGCAAGCTGGATACCCATCCAAACACAAATGTGTTTGGAATTCACTGAGTTTATAGTTTTTGAGAAAAGGATAAGCATCCATTAAACAAAAGATAAGAGTCTAGTACAAAATGCCAACATACACATAAGATGTCAAAAATGAGAATAAGACCTGAAAAGGGCCACAAGAACCCTTCAACTGTTTCCCAATCGAACCCCAATGGATTAAGAGGAGTTGTATGGATGAGATTAGACAATGATTCTTAAATGAGTGGCTAGGATAGAAACCTAAGTTTGTTTTCACACAAATCCTTTTGAGTACATGTAATAAATAGCTTGGTCTTGTAACAAAATGGGAATATTTTGAATTTGTCAAAAATTCCTACAGGGTCCTGTATTTGCTTCAGAGCTTTGAAGAGCTGTGACAGCTGTCCATATCATGGATCGGTTCCACTCCAAATCAGTCCGAGAACTGGCCTCTCTATAGGCTAGGTTTTCAAGTCAATATCTTCTTGATAAATTTCTTCTGCACAGCATATTTTTAAGAGGTTGCATTTTAAGCAACAGATCTGCACTTAGAAGTTAGAACCTGTCTCCAAGTTATATCTTTGAGTTCAAAAGAAAAGAACAAAATAAATAAATAAATAAATAAAGAAGAAAAAGAAAATCAGGTTGACATCCCTTCTCTGCTTCATTGTTTGAGCTATAGTGCAGACTCAGATTGCGTTTGACCATTTGTTTGAAGCCCATTTGACTGCTGACACTTCCTTTCAGTTGGTGCTTATAGTTTTTTGGATTGCTCAAGTTCTCCACAAATCCGCTGAGTCTTCTCATTCAAATCGCTGTCCATTAGAATTGGTTAGGTCAATGTTTGTGGGTAGGAAATTCGGGTTACAACCATTGGAAATTCTGGTTGATCTGATTGGTCATACTGGTCCAAAAAATAATCAGGTATAATCTGAGTTGCCATCTAAAAAGAAAGAATAATTCGAGTTTCATCTAGACTGACCCTGTTTGTGTCCCTTGGATATGACTCAAGCTTTTGTACATGAGTAATTTAGAAAATGGAGGAGGTATTGTGGTTAATAGATTTTTTTGTTTTTTGTTTTTTGTAGAAGGTTAATAGAGGTTTAAAGGAGAAGTTCTAGCAGTCAAGAAATATACAGTTATAATGGTTAATTGATTTTTTTTACCTGTAATAATTAACCTCACATGTTTAACTATTATAAGTGGCAATCATATCTCAAGTGGGAATAAGCAATTTTCTGAAGAAAGAACTTTTAGTACTTGATGGATGAGTAAATAAAAGAAATGCCCATTTGATAAAGCATAATAACAAGAGAAAACTTTAATAGACATGTAGGAGAGACAATTGATACAAGAGAATATACATGATGACATGGTCTCGCGGAAATAAATTGATAGCAGAGAAGCTATTCTCGATTATACAGTGGCTTTTGGTCTTGCAATAGCAAGAGCATAATTTAAGAATATAAAACATCAAATATTTACGAGTGGATCAAATTGGACATATGACTTATTTTAAGGTATGATACCCAGATATGACATGTATATAGTAGGAACATGCCATGGACATGGATTTTACACATAAAAAGTGATGTATCAGATATGAAACGACACAATACGTTGCCTATTTTTAAGTATTTGTGCATCATAGATTTTAAACGGAGAATGGTCACTCTATAAGGACAGCAGAGCCATCCTAGGGAAGAACCTTATGGTACAATATAGATTAGTGGCGACAATAACCAGCAGCACAGTTAAAAGTGATTATTGTTGCAACCACGGGGTTGCAGGTTCGAGTCATGATAACAATATAGATCAGTGATTTTGGATGCTCCTATAAGCTGGATGACTGATAAGCATGCGGGTGATTTCTTGAGAGAAAATGATGGAGATTAAAAGAGGGGAAATAACAAGAGTTAAAGAAAGATTGATTTACTAAGGAGAGTGAAGCTGGGGAATGGATCTAAACAAAATATGGGGGCAAATGACAGGCTTTATCAAATAGATTACCAAAGAAGGATTGAGAAGTTCGACACAAGAAAAAGGTGTGCACATACAGAAACCTGGTAGTAGAATCAAGCGGTTCCAAAAGGTTTTCTTTCTTGAAAAAGTTAAGTTTACCGAAGAAGAAAAATAGTGTGCAACATTGAAGTTGCAGATATTTAAGTCTATCACAAAAACTCAGTACCATTATCCCTCCTTAGATAGAATACCCACCTCTTGATGCTCCTCTTCAGAACTCAACAAATCAACAACAAAACAGAAGAAAACTACGAAATGTTCCCAGTGATGTTCCTTTTTAGCGAGTGGCTGAAAAGAAATTACAGAAAAATGATAGAAGTTGGTGAAAAACAGACACTAAAAGGATCATAACCAAAGGCAAGCATGAAGCATATCACAATGTATGTCATGTTCGGAACTAAATATGGAATCTATAAACTTTACCAAGCTAAGAGAAAGGAAATCCAAAAACTAGGAGGAAAATGAAAGACCTGACCCCATAACGTGAGGATGGAAATCGAAGAATCATAGTGAAAGATCCAATAGAGTACAAAAGGGAAAATGTATTTTATAGACCAGCAATACTAAATGTGCAAGAAAGTTAAATCTGAACTGAAACCAAATTAAGGGATGTTCAGCAAATAATCAAGAACAAAAATACAATAGGGGACCAAGTGTGAGATTCTTGATTTTAATTGTATGTTTATTATTTAAATAATCTTGTTTAATAGCTATTAGTTAGTTTTGTGTGTTAGATTAATAATAGGATAGACTTGGTAAGTTTTGGACTTAGAACGACTTATTTGCAATTTTGAGCAAACGTTCGGGGGTTATTTGTAAACATTAGACTTTTGTGTTTTGGGGCTCATTGGATAGAGGACGTTATTCTAAGCAACTTTCCTTCTTCAACTTTTGATGATTCGATGCTTCGTTTGACCAAAATCCCTCATTTTCAAAAACTGAGGACTACTTTGAAAATTTCAGAAATTCTCCTAACAAGCTAAATTCCTGAATTTCCTTCCATTTTCTGTATTTCTCTTCTTCCTCCCAGACATTTCTCAGCTCCTCTTCAGCTCTCAAGCTTCTCTAGCTCTCTTCCTCCTCTTTCTCCTTCTCAATCACGGCATCCTCTCCATCATCTTCTTCGCCATCTTGGGCTGGAACTTCACTTTAAGGCTGGGCTGGAACTTCACTTTTAAGGCAAGTAACCAAGTGTAGCTACATTTGATGTATGTTAAATTCATTGAATCTCAAGAAACTTCATGTTAGATTAACCACTTTCAGCTCAACTTGAGTATTTAAGTCAAACAACGTTTGAATTTGAGAGATTTTGATTGGATTAAAAACTTTCATTTGAAGCTTAGATAATGAACTATAGTTCCCAAAGTCCTTTACTTCAGAACTCCAAGGGAAAAAGGTGAAAACAACCCCTGAAACAGATTCGAAATAGCCCAGCCGCAGGATTTCTGATGCTCACGGCTAGCCATAAGTCACTACGGCTAACCATGAAATGAACTACAGTTACAAAGACAGAACTGAGATTTTGATAGAAATTGTACTATGGCTAACCGTAGGGACTCTTACTGTTAACCGTAGGATAACCGTACAGCTAACCATTGTGCATTTTCCGGCTAGCCCTTCAGAGCATTCAGAGGGAAGCTGTAAGTTAAGTTCTCAGTTTTGTGACCTTACAGCTAACTGTACCACGGTCACAGCTAACCGTAAAGTCCCAATTTTGCTAAATAACCTTTTAACCTAGTTTTTTAGTATAGCCTGAAGTGCTACAATGTTTACTGGTTTCAACACCTAGTGAGACACCTTAGTAGATGATGTTTTGAGTTGACATCCCCTATAAATTGTCTTAAATTCATGTATAGCAATTCTAAATCAAAGATGTGTTACTTTAGGGTTCTCCTCGTTGAATTAACCTCAGTAATGCCAATAATGGAGACCTTTAAGCTACACAATATTGATTGGCAGCGCTATTGGGCAGTCTAGACCCTAGAAATGGTATTTGCACTTTATTATCATTGATCATGCATAGCTTATACTTGTATATGTATTCACATGGCTAGTGCATGCATCCCCGTGTCCTATTTATCTGTGATCATCCTGTTTTCTTTACCTGGTCTATTAAAGATTGAGAGACTACTCACAAAGTACATGATATGCTAAGTTAAGCTTGCTTCAGGGTAGTTATATGTTACCATTAGAAATATGTATTTGGTATTACCCTGTATGTTATTCCCGAGTCGGCACCACCTAGCTTTGGTCCTACTGTAGTCAGACGCAGCAAGGTATGGATTGTATTTATCTGTTTAGTTAGTTGCAGCGTAGTCCCTGCGTGGGAGTGTCTTTGTCCTCTACGTACCACCCTATTATCTGTATAGTGGCAACACTACAATATTAAATTCCCTCGTGGAATCCTAGGTACCATTGTTTTGTTTATTAGTATATTTACGTGCTCTTGTCATGGTTACAACCGACTTGAGAGAATGTAGCTTATGTGGATTATGCCATTTTACTAGGATTCATTGTTAGACATATCATTATCTGATTCTTATATGTTTCATACATTCATACATGTTTAGTTGAAAACTTTATTAGCCATCATATCATCACATGTCTTATTCATGTTCAATAAATCACGTTTATGCTTATTATACCTGCTTACTTGCTCGGTTTTCTGACGATGTAGCCTTTGGCGTTACTAGAGACAGCACCCTTACCATTACTGAGGAAACTGAGGCGGTTGAGAAGACTCCTCAGGGGTTGAGTAAGTGAACTCCTGACAATGTTGTATAGACATTTGGTTACGTGAGCTCGTCACAAGGGATAGTTTTGGCTGGTGGATGTATGCCTTTACTGGTCATTACTTAGGAGAACGTTGGTGATGATTGTGACAGACTTTTGTTTTGGGATTGTATATAAAACACTTTTTTTTTAAGAAGATATAAAACACTTTTCTTTATGTTGTAAACTTAAAACACTCCTATATTGTACATATTTTGGGACTGTATATACTCTATTTATACTGATGGACATGGTTATATGTTTATTAATGTTCATACAAGCTTCTGCAGGAAAATTTTAAATATGATGAAAAATGCATGTATCCTCACACGTGATAACCTACGGGTATAGTGCGGGGTAAAATATCAGTAGAGTCAAAATGAACCCAAATCCTCACACTAGTTACGTCTCGAAATTGGGACCATTAAGGTAATCCAATTTGGGGGCGTGAGACTGAGTTAATTGATGTTCCACACGAATGGGACATTGGCCCTTGGGCCAATTGTGGTGGACATCTGGTTTGCTGTTTTTAGACATCCTAAGACTTGTAGTTCAGTTCTATTATATTTTTATGCTTAAGTTCCACAGAAGCAAGAGAGATATTTTGGACATTTTATTATGATGCTTAGGTGAATAAGATTAAAACATATACGACGACATCCAATGATTTAGATGATTTTAGGGCACTCTCTAAGGCCACTATACAAACATCATTATAGGGTTGGATTAACAATCCTGGTGATTTTGACTTCTTGGGTTTTGATCATATGACCCTAGATTCTTTGAATATTGGGTGTGAAACAACTTTTTGAGGCTATTAACATGTAAGTGCTCACTTGAGTTACTCTTCTTTGACCTTTACTGAATTTCCAAGTTGTTTGGTCAAACCCGAGATTCAGACCTAAGATCAAATTGTGTCAATATGTGGCTGGGGTGCATGGATCAAGAGGGATGTATGAAGTAATAAGAGATAATTATGATGGAGTACACAGAAGAAAGCTTACTGTGGCACTGATAAAAGGCAATATCAAGTACATTTTTTGAGATGATTTAGGCATGAATAGTAATATAAGAAGGTAAATTAATCTAGAAACTTCACATGAAAAGTTTGAAATAAAAAAAAGGCCCATGTACAATGACTTGAAGTGCTACAAGTATGGCTGACCTAGAAGAATAGAGAGTTATATATATACACACATATATATATATAGGGGGACATTCATGTGCATCTATCCCTCACCATAGGGTGAGAGCACTTTCCCTTTTTGCACATGAATTATGGAAGTGTACCTCACCCTATGTACTTGAAAATTCCCAATTATGGAAGTGTCCCTCACCCTATGGTGAGGGATGGATGCATATGAATATTCTCCATATATATATATATATATATATAAGTAGAAGAACAAGGAGACCCATATAAAGTTGGAATGAAATAATGAGAAGTGACATCATGATGTGTTAATAGCAGAGTAATCAAGAATTCAATCCAAAATAAGGAAGAGCCAAGTAGAATTATAAAACCACATCGAGGATAGTTGGGATAACTATAAGTATTTGATGATGATAATCCAAATGCATACAAAGAACTTCAGAGACTCCTAATGCCGAGGCAATCTTTTCAATTTAGTTAAATATTGGGACAAAGCTTTGAAAAATTCATTAGCTAGCATGGCTCCTTGCACTAGTCTTTGAGGGAGGTGAAACCAAAGATTGTTCTGTTCAACAACAATGGCTAACACACTGTCAACAATGCCAAGATATGCATACAAATAGGACAAGGGACGAAAGGACGGGGATACGAGTCACAGTTCAATACATAGATAATATCCACAACATTCTACTCAAATTTTACTATATCAACTTTATCAGGAAAATGCTACACTATGCTAGTAAGTTTATTTGTACTGATATGAAGAATTACCTTTGTCCATTAGAAATTTCCCAAATGTGAGCATTACTTCTTACATTTCCGTGATACAATTTTATGTTGAACTGTACAAAAATAAAAGAAACATTTTTTGAATGATAAAATAAAAAGAACTTTTGAAACTAAATTTTACTACTCAAACTAAATTTTTTAGTAAGTTAAAAACAACACTAAAAAGTTCGTTTTTATTTTATATGAAGTAAATTTTTTTCATTAGAACATGCCTAAATTTGATCGTTACTACTTGCAATCCCTTCAAACATTTTTGTTTTAAAACATTTAAAAATAAATAGAACATTAGGAATAATGAACCCAGTACGGTGAAGAAAGTAAAGCTGTATGATCCTATAAGTAATTGTGAGGTATCTAGCACCAGTATCAGTAACATATATTGTCAATACTGGTATGTCAGGCAATATAACTTATGCAAGTGCCCAAAGAACATTACAGATGATCATCTTCAACACCAAGAGCACCATTTACGTAATAATTGTGCAGAAAAGCTCAGGAAATGGTTGTTCAATTTTCATTCAAATTTGATTAGCTTGGTTTGCATGATTTATTGGACGGTCGGACTTAGGACCATTTTGGGGTTCCATGATTGTTTCAAGACAATTAAATGGGGGAAAATTAGGGAGGGAAAAACAAAGTCTAGGGAATTAAGATGTTTCTGTGGAATACTCTTCCTTAATGCATTTCTCCAGAGTTCCTGGAAGGAAAGAGCATTAATGGGTAATTGGAGACCCATGATGGAGGACGGGTAATTCAATGCAAGATCAAACATGAGATGGTAGTACCCTCTGCTAGACTCATGGAACTTGAACATGAGTGTCGCTTCTAAATAAAACCTAGGTCATGCAGAATGCGGTCAGTGCTTGTGGATGTGACAGTGGATTAAAAAAATAACATTTTGGACCAACTGACCGGGGAGATCTATAAAATGCAGAAGTCAAGGGAAAACTATTACAACAATGGCAGAGAATTCATTCCCCAGAAAATACAGGCAACTTCTTGCTCAAGGAAATTCTAGGATATCATGTCACTGGCCTAGACACCCAAAAGCAGTCCATATAGAAACTCATATTAGGAATGCTTCAATTTTTATCCAAAATAGGGGGCATTACCTTGGATATTAATTCCTATTCATGCATCCCCCATTCAAGTAAAACCACCATTTTTAATCAAAATACATTGACATGTCTGAGATAAGGCTCTGAAAAAATTATGTTAAAAAAAGTTGCTCAAGTAATAGTTTCTTAATTGAATAAAAATGCAACATATAGTTAGTCATCTATGTAACAAAGTAGAGCTCAGAAGAAGCAAAGCAAGATAAACAGATATCCCACCCAATATGTTCAAGTGAAACTTCTTGTATATGGCACTATCATGATCAACTTTAAACCCCATGTCCTCAAACATTTTTAACTGCAACATAAAACAAATAGTCATATTGTCAGCTTACCATATTGTGATTTAATAGCCCAGACCTTATTCAATAGGGTCCTACATCCTAATACTGAATCACCTTTTCTTACCTGCTCCAGAAAACCATCATTTGGACAAACAAACTCACAGCTTTGTCGTAAAGATTCAAGTGCATCTACAGAAATTTGAGCCAAGAAAAAGGTAAAAAAATAAAAAATAAAAGAAAGGAACAACAGATAATGAGTATGATTAAACTTAATTGTCCAACCTCTGGAACGTCATCATTAAGAAGAGGAAGGCACTAAATAATACAGGAATAGCTTATGTATACAAAAGAATGACAATAGCCTCAAGTTAAGGATAAACGTAATATGATGAAACTTAAATTGGCCAATCTCTGCAATCTCATCACTAAGAGGAACGCATTACCCAATACTGTGATAACATATTTGTACAAAAGAACGACAAGATCCTCAAGTTAAGGGTACAAGATCCTCAAGTCAAGGATATGCATATTATCTTATAAGTATCAAGTTTGTACATGCAGATCTCATAGTCTGGTCACCCAGACTGTTGACCTGAAGGGACATGATGTGGAAACACCATGCACCAAAAATACCTAGAAAGGAAGATCTAAACCATGTACCTTACTCCTATTATCTACAGAATACGGGCCATCTGGCTGAGATGAATATATGAAAATGGAAGTTCAGCATAATGACAAATAATACAATTAGGAATTGGTAAATAAGAGGAAATCGGTAGGTTGCATGAGTACAACGGTAAATGAGTCAGAAATAGAATCCAATACTGGTACAAGGTTTCCGATATGGCAAATTCCAAAATATAGGATTCAGCATAATATTCAAATGGAATTTAAATGTTTTTTTATTTTAAAATAAAAAATAATATGCAAAAAATAGCTAGAACAAGAAAGTTTTCTACAAAATTTGATCCAAATAATGAACTAATAAATATTTCAATGTTTTAGTCGGATTTATAAAGAAAACACATAATAGTAATTTATTAGCTGCAAAACAATGTCATATTAGTCATAGAAGAAACTGTATAGAATCCAACACGGTTCCATGTCCAAGACGTGTTTGACATGGGCATATTTTTCATTTTAAAGAATCCATGAATCGCAAAGAAATCCACATGTGGTTCCAGTAAAACAGAAAAGCAAGGATTTGATCTAAAGATGGTTTGGTCATGAACACACAAGAGGGGAAACAAAAGTTGACAGAATAGTTATAAATTTTCCACATTAGTAGTTTTCAGGGGCACAACTCGGTGGGTCCCTTAAGATCAGTGGTTTGAACTTGAACCACCACCAAGGATGCAAATAGTGGCCACTACGCGATATATCGGCCGTAGCGGTGGACACCGCCACGCTATGGCCGAAATATCGGCCGTCGCAACCGTAGCAACGTGGCAGTCGCTACGTAGTGCTGGGTTATAAAAACCCTCCCCATATGACTTTTTATGTTTTTTTACATCTCTCTTCCTTCTCTTCTCCACTTTCACTGTTGTAAACCCCTCTTACTGCCCTCTAGTGGTCCCAACTTCTTTTTTTCAAGATTCTTGCTACCAAATCAGAAGATCCAACTATTCTAAGGAATCTAAACAAGATTCTTCATCTAGGTATGCATTTCTTTGTGATTTTTCTTCAACTTTTGAGATTATCACTCTCTAACTACCATGAATCACAACATAATGGCATCATTGTCTTGTTTTATTGTAGATCCATGCTTCCTTTTGATCTTGCATTTATATCTTTTCTTTTATATATATTGTTATTTTTATTTTTCGATTTATGTTATTTAAAAAAAAACATTATTACTTATGGAAAACTCACGAAACAACTTGAAAATAGCTTCATATTGTTAGATCTAGGTTTCCCATAGATCATTCCAACATATATTGCTTGTTTTTCAATTTTTTTCTTTTCAGATTTTTTTATTTTTGTAAAAAAAAAAAATTAATAATTGAATACCAATCAAATGTCTTGAAAAGGACACCTAGATTATAGATCTATGTTTCCCATAGATCATTCCAACATATATTGCTTGTTTTTTTACTTTTTATTCTTTTTTATTTTCGGATTTTTTTTTTTTAAAAAAAATTATTTTTAATAATGGAATACCAATCAAATGTATTGAAAAGTGCTCCTAAATGTTTTGAATATGCTTGGCATAGATCAATCCAACATTTCTTTGTCTTTTCCTTTTTTTTTTTTCTTTTTTTTTTTCGGATTTATTTATTTTTTGAAAGAAAAAATGACTTAACTAATTCATTACCCATCATATTGTTTTGAATAAAGCCCCTAAATGTTATATCTATGTTTGGCATAGATTAATCCAACATATCTTTGTCTTTTCCTAATTTTATTTATGGATTTTTAAATTTTTTGAATATGTTTATACACTTTAAGTAATGAAACACTAATTAAATGTCAAAAGAATGATTCCTAAGCGTTAGATATATGTTTCCTCTAACATGTTTTTTTGTTTTTTGAATTTTTAACATACTACTTATTCATATTTATAGGTATTTAGTCTTCTATTGTGTATTTGTGTTTGCCAATTGATAACTTAAAATGCCTTGTGATATTTAACCCGCATGGAGCTTTGGTGAGGCAGTTGAGAATAACAAGTTGAAAATCAAATGCAAGTTTTGTAGAAAAGTGACCAAAGGGGTCATTACAAGATTCAAGCACCACTTGGGCCACATTTCTGGCGATGTTGCTAGCTATACCGAAGTACCAAGGGAAGTCAGGGAACAAATGAAAACTTTGGTTGACCAAAACAAAGTTAGAAAAGTAGAGATAAAAGAAAAGAGGCAGCAAGATGTTGATGCTGCCCGTTATGATATATTTGGGGATGAAGGTTTTGATGAAGAAGATGCACAGATGGAGCCTGCACGCCGAGAGTCCATCATGAGTCACCAAGAAAAACATGAACGTCGAGCATTTGCTGGAAGCAAATATTATGATGCTGAGGGCTCATCTACTGTGCCAAGTGGGGTAAGGGGATTGCGGGGGCCATGCGTAGGACATTTAGCACACAGGAACGGGATGTTGATGTAGAAGTTATTTCTACTAGAAGAGTAGTTCATCCCCCTGTTGATCCTCTAACACATAGAAAAGAGAGAGCTAAACAACCAAATATATCAAGTGTTATGAACGGGGTGATGAATGCTGCAAGAGATAGGTTAGCCAAAGCTACAGCAAAATGGATAATTCACAAGAGCATACCACCTACGGCAATAGATTCTCCCTATTTCCAAAATGGATAATTCACAAGAACATACCACCTACAGCAAAATGAATGTTGCCGCCGAAGCTGGGCTGGGAATACAATCGCCCTCTGTTTATGATGTGGCACTAAATATCTCAAAAAAGAATATAAAGAAATAAAGGCATGGGTGGAGACCTTTAGGCCCATGTGGCAACAAAATGAAGTCACCATTATGTGTGACGGGTGGACCAGTGGCACACAAACACAATTAATAAACTTCTTGGTGTATTCAGTCGCTGGATGTGTCCTTGTAAAGTCCATGGATGCATCCAAGCATAGACGGACAGCTAAATATATATACACTCTTATGGATAAGATTGTAGAGAGTGTAGGAAAGAAGCATATTGTACAGATTGTTACAGATAGTGCCGCCAATTTCAAGGCAGCTGGTAAGATGTTGGAGAAGAAGAAGCCTCATCTGTTTTGGACTCCATGTGCAGCACACTGTATAGATCTCATTATAAAAGAGATTGGAAGGAAGAAGAAAACTGCTGAAGTTATTAAGGCATACAGAGGCATTACCAAATTTATTTATAATCATTCATGGCTTTTGAGCTTGATGAAAAGATTTACAAATAACCATGCCTTGATATGTCCGGGATCAACTAGGTTTACTACCCATTTCATTGTAATGGAGAGCCTTGTAAGGTTTAGAACAGAGCTGACTCAGATGTCTGCATCAGAAGAATGGATTCGTTCGAAATGGAGCAATGTAACAAGTGGTCCGAAATTTGAGATCCCTAACTTGATGAGGGACAATAAATTTTGGAAGAAAGTGGTCAATTCATTAAAGGTTTATGAGCCTTTAGTTAGAGTGCTACGGCTTGTAGATGGTGATGACAAGCCAACAATGGGGTATATATTAAGCAATGGATCGAGCTAAGCAAGCTATCATGGAAAATGTTAGATATCATGATGAATATATAAAGATTATTGATGCCTGGTGGAACGACCAGCTACACCACCCATTGCATGCTGTAGTTACTCAATAATAATATCACTATTTGATGCTTTTAAAGCAAGCTATCTCTCTTTGATTGATGTTTAATCATTTTACATTTCAACTTGTTTTCAATGTAGGTTATTTCTTTAATCCCGAATTCTACTACCCCAATGCCCAACAACACAATGAAGCAATAGAAACGGAGTTGAGGGTAGGATTAAGGCAAGTGTTAAAGAAATTGTTGGGAGATTATGATCAAATCAAAGCCATCCAAGATGTGAGTTAGTGATTGAGATTTGAGATCACATATGTTATGGTTTATTGATTTATTCCTAATTTTCACATTGTAGATATCTACATTCACACAAAGGAGAGGAGGCTTTGCTTACCCTCTTGTAATAAGGGCGATTGGAAAGATGCCACCTGATATAAACAAAAGACCTAATCACCCAACCTAATAGCCTTTTGTTATTTATCTCTCAATTGATTAGAATTTGGAAGGATTTAAGGAATATCTAATTTTATTTGTTTATTTTGAATTTTAGCTAATTGGTGGATGAATTTTGGAGAGGATACTCCAAATCTAAGGAGAGCGACTGTTCGCATCCTTAGTCAAATTACAACTTCACCAAACTGTGAAAGAAATTGGAGCACTTTCTCTTTGATTCACACAAAATCCAAGAATCGGCTTACCATTCAAAAACTCAACAAGCTTGTGCATTGCCATTACAATTTGAAGTTGGGAAACAAAACGAGAGAAAGGAAGGCAAGGGATGATCCAACCTATTAACCTATTAGTTTGGATCACATATTCAGAGAGGACAATACCTTGCTCCCATGGATAGCTGAGATAGAGGATCCATTTCTAGATTCAGATCTGGGCTTTCAGGAGGAGGTTAGAAATTTGCTTGATGAAGAAATGGATGAGGCAGAGGGTGCCCCACTTGGAGGAGAAGGCACAAGTGCACAGCCGCACCCACAATCTAAAGGGAAAGAACCTGCTCGTGTTGTGTCATCTTCTGAGAGGACGAGTATCACCGTCTCTTTGAGTAGCCATGGTGGAGGAGATGGGGGAGATGGAGTAGGAGATAGTGAGACAGGCGCTACTAGTGAATACTACCAACATGATCAGGAAGATGTCATTCCTATAGAGGACGTACAGGACTTTTCGAAAAGAATGGAAGGAAACCGTGGTTATCAACGGCGTCGGAGAGTCTCACCACCTACTCCACCTGCTCATGGAGGTAGTAATGAATGAGGAAATATGGGTGGAGATGTTGGAGGACAACAAGCGGCATCATGGGCTGATTTGTGGAACCCTAGTTACAGTGGACAAGGACCCTCACAGTATTTTCCATATGGTCAACTGCAACAAGGAGAAGAACAGTCTTCAGTTTCAGAGTCCTACTCATATGGTGACTATGGTGAAATGCAATATAATAGATATCCACCTCCACCTCCTCCAAGTTCCTATGATGCAGCTGCCTTCTTTGGATTTGTGAATCCCAATTGACGCAGCCTGGATCCGCAAACGGTGATGGAACGAGTATAGACAAGCCCTGCGAGAGAGTTTGCCGAATTCGAGAGGATTCAAGTGAGGACCAACTCCGCATATGGGAATTAGCCGAATTCCTCTCGGAACTCAATATGACTCTTCCATTGAAGAGAAAGATAAAACCAAACAAATCAATCTTTATTTTTGAATAATTATGAACCACTCTCCTTATGGAGGGATTACATATTTATAGGAAGGGTTGGACATCCTCTTTCCTAATAGGACTCTGCTTTCCTAAACAATAAAGAAAACTAAACTTGGTTACAATCCAAATAAAATAAAATTCCTAAATTTAATGACTTCTAAATAAATAACAACTCTCTAAATAAGGCTCTTAACTAATAAAAACTCTAACTAAATGGATGTCCTATTGGGCTTGTGGACTAGGCCCAATTAGTTAGCAGACCATGGGTCCGGCCTGCATCACCAATGCTCATCAATATCAAATTCAATATGGTGCCAACAGAAATGATAACACTAATGGGGATGAGGATAACCATGCCTTGGATCCCGGTAGACATTCCTTTTGGTGGTGACCAAGGTATTCCTATTTCCTTCACCGACTCCCTACTCTGTCATTTCTAAATTGGTGTTGAATTGATCGCCTCATTCACTTGATTGAATTTGAACCTTGAGGCTTGAAGTATTGATTGTTCAATGTTCACTAATGACCTTAACTCTTAAGTCTTATGCCTTTATTTCACGTTCGTTTTTTTTTTTTTTTTTAAATGACCTTTTCATTACTTTCTAAGTTAGCATATGACTAAGAAACATGAATACATGTGAAAAAACTAATCATCACTATTATTTTCTATTTATACAGTGATACAAAACCTCATATATTGAGGGCACCGCTACACCCCATTTTCTTACTTACTTTTGCAAAAGAACCAAATTTTCTTTCATTTTACAATTTTATGGATTTTCTGGAACTTTTTCAGATTTTTTTGGCGATTTTTTCAAATCACACCACTACGCAGCACCTGCTTTGCAGTGGTTTGGCGGCAGGCCGCTACGCCCACCACCACCGCTACCGCTATTTTCATCCTTGACCACCACATTAGAAGCCCCACCTATATATGTTGGAGCCCTGAGACTGAGGATGCTATGCAAATTCTCAAGTCAAGAGATGACATAATTCATCTAACTGATCTCGTAATTCATCTAACAAACATTTTTTTATTGGTAATTCATCGAACTATTTGCAAAGTTGTAAATCCAGAATAACTTAAAATGACAGAAAATGGATTTGTTCTAACTTCAAACCTTCTTGAGAGAGACGTTCTGTTTTCATCAGATATGCGGTAATAACAGCTGCACTGCATCAACACATATGGAAAATAGGTGTAAAAGACTAAAGTTGACAAGTAAAGAAAGGAAAAGGCAGTGAAGCACACATCTTGTAGTCATGAAAAGTATTCTTTTTCAATGTGATGTAGAACAAGTGGCGGTAAAATATCTAGAACAAAAAAATCGCAAGAAATCAAGTGGCAATGTCAACTTCAATGGGTCATAACTATCTGATCTCGGTATCGTCACGGGACGGTCAAGTATGAGGCCATTTCAAAGGCCAAAGTGCAGTTTTCGCGCAAAACGTCTAGTAATTTTTACTATTTTGGAAAAGTTAGGGTTTGGGATCCTATATAAGTCGTAATTATGTTTCGATTGAGAAATAATACGAATCTCTGCTTCTCTTTAGGGTTTTCCCTAGCTATGTATAAACCCAAAGTCAATGATGATCATCATCAATAAATAGACCTATTGCATCTACTTGGGATAAGCTAAAGGAGTTCTATTTTTAAACTCAACACTAACAAACTACAGTCTTGAGTTAGGGTTTTGCCAACTAATCCCACATTTCTTCCATTCTCTGCAACATCCAATTACAGGTGAACAGAGTTTCAGGTTACTAAAGGTAACCACAGTATTGGCTAACCAACTTCCAATATCAAAATAGAAACTTAGATTGATTACTGCTGATTTGCTGATTAAAGGATTAGGATTTTCCACATTTAACAAAACCCACAATGAAACTTCATCAATCAAAGTGTGAAAACATCATAAGAAAGAAAAAGATCATTTAAAACCAAACCATTAACCAATACCTAAATTCAAAACCACTTCTAGTCTGGATTTGATGCGCTAACTAAATCTAGAGATTGATATTGAAGAATAGAATAGAATCAAAGCACACTCTAGAGATTGATATTGAAGAATCACCTCCTCGAAACGCCTGCGAAGCAATGCACCAAAACAGAACCCCCTTCCTTCCTACTCTCATCAATGAAATCCAAGCACACATCCAAATAATCCAGGAGGTTCTCGTTCTCCATATCCCGAAGCGGCACCGCCATCCGCACCAGCTTCAACTCCGGCCCGGCCAACTCGAGCGAGTAGAGGATGCGCCTCTGCGCGCCATCATCGCCGGAGCTCGAGGGGCTTCCGCCGAAGAAACCCCGCCGGATCTCCTTCGTCGGGATGGAAACGCCGGAGCGCCACTCGGAGAAGAAGGAGATGGATGCGGAGCTGAGGAGCGAGAGCACGTGCGTGACTTCGGTGCTCCCGCGCTGGAGCACCTCAGCAGCGTAGTTGATGTCGCCAATGAAGAGACGGTCGCGGACGCGAAACGGCATGGCCGCGGGCTACCGTAAATCCGTGTCCTCCCGCTGGTATCTGCTCTACTGCTTCTTCCTTCTTCTTCTCCTTTCCTCTTCGCTGCGAATCTCACCCGTTTTTTCATCCTTCTTTGATATTTATATGAGGCTTTCGCACGCGTGAATGGACTGCGCGCGTGTGAGATTGTTGGGCGAATGGGAATCTCACACGTGTCGCCAAAAAGAGGCGGCTTTTCTCTCTGGCAAGGTAGGACCCGCTTGGTTCGGCTTGTGTGATTACGTGTCATCTTCTTGTCCGTTTATTCGGGTTTGGTTTTGTCGTATATGGATAGTGGATGTCAATCACCCGAACGGAAGATCCTCATATCAGACAGTTGGCAACGGATGGTGGGGACTTGCCCCCACTTTGATCTGGTGGGTCCCACCTGAATGGCCCACATGTGATGATAATGGGATTGTTTCTTTACCAGAATCTATGACTATAATTTGAGAGGTTGGAGTTTTTTAGATATGACGTGATAAGGTATTACTCTTGGCATTTAAAATGTTGTGTTTCTTACATTAGGCTTTCAAATTTCAACCATGCGAAACATCTTTTCGAATTCTTGGAATTTCACTCTGTATTCTATTTGTTGGAATTTCAAATCATCCATAAAAAAATAAAGGGATTTCGAATTTCACCTGATGAGATAGCTTTTGGAGAATTTAAAATTCTCCCACACATTAATTTTTGGAATTCTGATAAAGAAATGGGCCCTAAAAGCCATGATCAGGCTTTATACGATAAAGAGCCTATCAGCTTCACAAAATACAAGAAAGTTTGTGGATTAACTGCATAAGAGCACTGCTCGACTTCAAATCACCTAATAGTAGTTGCACTAATATAGACATTGGATGTTTGTAGGGCCCTTCTGCCTTACCAGATGCCAAGTGGGATGGTGGATTCCCAAGTGCGACATTAAAATCAAAAGGTAATATATAAAGCTTAGAGGTTGCAACTCCATAATTAGGAAGTCTGTTAAGGGAATTTCACCTTGATATTGATGTCTTGTTGGAAATATAAAAAATGATGGCTTGGCTGGTAATGAGAGCTCTATTTTAAACTGAGCCTGAATTAATGGGTGCATATAGTCTATAAATAGAGAAATAGAGGTTGTATTATGGATTGTTTTTAACTTTTTTATTGAAAAGTTGAGGTTGCGAACCTTTTTTCACTTCATATATTCTCTGTGTTGCATGTGCTTCTAGTTCAACTCCGGAAAGAATCAATATGGCTCTCCCTCTCTCTCTCTCTAACCCTCTCTCGTGTTCTACCATTTGTTGGGCATGGCTAATGGAGCACATTTATTTCTCTTTCTCCTTTCCTTCGTGTTCCCCCATGTGTTGGGCACGGCCAATGGAGCACTTATTTCAGGTTTGAATGGGACCACATTATAGTTATTTGGTACACAGAGGGTCAGATGACTCCATCATCAGGTGGGACATACAAAATGAAGTGAAGGCCAGAAGTACATACCATTTGAACATAATTTAACTGTCAAACTAGATCCCAATTGCATCCCAACTGTCCAAAAGAAAGTACCATTGACTATGGCTTACCGAGCTAAAGATCAATGGTTGAAAGGTATGCAAATCATTGTAGTTCATCATATCTAAAAGAGAGGTGGAAAATGGAGTTATATATCATCAAAATGATCAAACTTGGGTTTGAGTTCATACAACTTGAAAAAGTTGAAACAAACAGAAAAGCCTATAAAGCCTATTTAAGAGGATGTGGACCAACCGAAAGCGATCGGTCATCATAAATTGCATTAAGAGATTCTTTTCTGTTGTTTGGAGGAGTCTTAATTTTGAAATTTATTAGATAAATAACCATTGACGATAATCTTGTAAGTGCTACTATTTCATCGTTGTCTCAAATAGGTGTTAACTATTGTCATATTGACAATAAAATAGGAATGCACAGTTGTTAAGAGTGTGAATGGATGTGTGGATATATACAAAGGTAGGCAGTTTTATGGGCAGGTCTTTTTTCTCTTACTGAGAAGTTAATAGTATCGAGATAGTTTGGCATATAGGCTTTTTGCATAATTGGGTGTGCTTTTCTAGCAAGTGCACAAGGAGATGATGCCTTTCATTATGCCTTTTTCTGATCTCCAATGCCAACAATCGTGGAACCATTGTCAGTATCCCAATGGGTACCAGGCATCCCTTGTATGTACAGCAAGGCCATCTTCCACTGTGATATCTACATCATCCTTCATTCACAGCTGGCTAGCCAAATCAATGGTCAATATCATCAAAACATCAGCCTCAAAGAGTTTCAGAATGTATCACGCCCAGGAATGCAAGCTGCATTCAAGTAGGAGTCGCTTATTGTTCTTTGACCGTATGCATTGTAATTTAGCCTAGAACAAGAGGAACCGAGTCCCTCTTCATCACCAATTTTTATTTGCGACTACAATTTGGATAGTAACAACTCCAATCCAAACAAAACGTAATCCAAGTAAGTATTAGTAAATGTTTAAATGATCCATCCAGACTGTATCTCATTTGGTTAGGGACACCAATTGCCCCTTTGGAGGTGTGAGAATGTGGAAGTTTGAGTACTCCATTAAGAAAAAAATTTGTGGTTGAATGATCTGACTAACCCATGGGGCTTGCATTTTAGAATGGCAGCTCACTTTCAGGGTGGAGCTGATAAAGCAGGTAAGGGAGTTCCATAGGAATTATACCTTTGCTATTTCTCTTCTTTCGATAGTCTTTCATGTTTGGGGTTTCTAATCCTAAAACGGACGCATGTAGATCTCTGCTAAAACTTGTAATCACCTTAAGTGTACTTTTATTTTTATCAGTAGAATGATCTAACCTTTGGAAAGCATAATTAGGCTCAAAACAAAGGTCTATTTGTTCGAATAGAATATATAAGAATTCGATGACAAATTAGCTCTACTGAAGGAATTCAATGACAAATTAGCTCCACTAAAGGATTATTAATGAGGTGGGGAATGAAAGATATAAGGTGGTGAAGTAGATTGGGCGTTGACTTTCCAAGAATTTGAATACTAGAGAAAAGGTTATCTAATAGTCATTTTTGGATATTCACCTTTGGTTTAACATTTTTAACCACTCAAAATGATATAATCCTAAGAATTCAATTATATGAAACAAACAGGCGGATGGAATTACACTCAAACTAATGAGTGTTAGCCAACCTCCAAGTGCATGTTTTGAATCATTCTGGTAGACATATTATCAACAGCTTTAATCTTGTACTGCCCGTGTGCTACATGAGAACGATAGGAACATACCATGTACCTCCAAAAAGCTTAAGCTGATAGGTAGAAAGCGTAAACAAGTATATGAAGCCCTGTTAAACCCATTACTTGGGTGACGTGGGATGTGGGACTTTCCCAACACAAGTGTGTGTCATGTCTAATGAACT
The DNA here is from genome assembly GCA_029852735.1 of Persea americana. Classification (NCBI taxonomy): domain Eukaryota; kingdom Viridiplantae; phylum Streptophyta; class Magnoliopsida; order Laurales; family Lauraceae; genus Persea; species Persea americana. Next base: position 94,712,192 of record CM056810.1, read on the forward strand.
TCATAAAATGCTACTCACCAAAAAGTTGGAATCATGAACATCTTACCATCCATTGACTGCATATATCTGAAATATATTCTAGTATAGATGCTGAGCATATCTGAAAAATATCATTGTATTGATGCCAATTTATCTCTTCAAAAACCCATAGATACTGATATAAACAAAGGACATGATTTCGTCGTCATGTTGAAACTCACAAGACATTTATAGAAAAGCACAAGGAGATGTTGGAGACCGGATTAAATAATAATTACATAACATAGGTGTGGGATTTCTGCCAGGACGACTACTCTTGGAAGTCTTGAGGACCACAGTTCAGCTTTTGGAACAAGAGATTCATGATTGTCCTGTCGATGGCATTGCTCTCTAATTTCAACTCCGTAGTACTATTACTGCACCTGAGACCATGGGAAATTATAAGCATTCAAAAGCAGTAAGGAGATTGGAGTTGAATCCATAAATATGCATCAGTGCCTCAAAAATTTAACTAGTAGACAATAAATGCTATGCAAGGCAATTGGCTTAAATACATAAGCAAAACATTTAATCATTTCTCTATGGAACTGAGGTGGAATAGAAATCAGAAACCACATTTGGTGGGGTTTTGCTTTGATTGCTTTCTGCCTTTTCCACCCCAAAACACTAATACCTTTTGAAATGATAAAATTAGCAAAACTCCCCACGTGAAAAAGATGCAGCTGAACATGTAAAATTAATTCTGCTAAAGTATTCTAATTACGTGACTTGCGGGATATAATGCATTCTTATTTTTGTGATAGTCGTCTTTGGGCAACAAATGAATGGTTGAAGTTGTTTGTATTTACTTATTTTTCTTTTTTCTTTTGTTTCGCTTATGAAGAAGATCCATTATGCAACAATTTATGATTCTCAATTCTTTCTAGATCAATAGTACTGAGATGCCACAAATCACTCCTTCCACACAACTAGTGCAATGGTTTATGCATTCTCCCAGTAGGGAAGAGGTCATGGGATCAATGTATGTGTGGCAAAACAGTATATTGCAAACTACAGCATACAAGCATGTATAATTTAACAAACGGTTTTATAGGCAGAGATCCAAAACTAATACCAGACAACCATGTAAACTGATCATCATTTCCTTATACCAATTCCTGACACTGCAAAACGGGTCGATTACAGAGTACATCATCCCGAAAGAAAAATGGAAATCCAGTTTGGTTCGGTGAGATTTCATGTCTGGCTGTCTGCTGACGTCAACCCCTTCCTGTCATTACACTGATGGGGCTTCCAAAGAGAGAGAATCAAATAGGCCAATAAAACAAGGCATATGAAGCACCTATGCAAATGTTTAGACTGTGTTTTCTCAAAGAACAGACTATCATAAAAGGGGGCCATCAAAGGAGAGGCTATCTCCAAGGTAGTTGGGTGAATGGATTAAAGTGGCCTGAGGGACCACTAAGGGGTCGATGTCGATCAATCCATGAATCTCACTAATTACTTAATGCCACCTTAGAGATTCATAGTTAAATTAAATCAATTAAACTACCCAATAGATTAATAGATCTGGAGATGAAAATTGCTTCTGAAATCTGAATGTAACAAAACAAAAGGTAATCTACATACCTGGATCTTTCATCTTGAACTGATGAAACAGAGGGCTCCTCCACAATGAGTTCAGCACTACTATGGTCTGCTGGGTGCCGCTCTCTTGAGCTTTTAGCAAGTCGATATAAGGCATCCCTAAAGCAAATCCGGGTCTTTTGGTTCAGCTGCTCAGATTAAAAAACAATATGAATTTCATTAGAATTCATATTCTATTGATGAAGAATCTGACTTTGTAAAGCCTGCACGGTTGCTATTATTTTTACCATTAGTACCAGAATAAAACACGAATGAGGCAAACAACACGGGCAATGTTTGATTTTACAAGATAATAAATACCAAATGCTTGAAACATAATTAAGAAATGCATATATCCTTTTACCTGTGACATTGTGCCTCTGAGCTCCTGAAGCACGGCTTCCTCCAAGGATTCTTCTTCCGAATATGCAACTACCTTACAAGACAAGCTTAGCTCAGCAAGGATGAATACAGGAAGCATTGGTTCCTAAAACTAAGTATATACTATAACATAGTTTTTACAGTAAATGAGAAATCGCACCGTTTCAGTCTGTGAACCTTCTTCTCTCTCATAATCAGATGGTGTAAAGTGCCATGGTGGGAGATCTTCCCTGTTGTCCCAATCATCTGACAAGTCTCCCATTGCTACAGGAAAGCTGGTTGTTCTAACATACTTTGAATTGCCCATACAAGATGAATTCTTCCCAATACTCTGCGAATCCAGGAGAATACCGGTCAAGAGATTCTCTACTGGCATTGAACTACATTCAGTATTCAGAAATATGCCTACAGGTTGATTTTGGAAAACATTTTCCATATCACGCGAATCTTCTTCAAGTAATGAACTCCTGCATATTGAAACATAAAAAAGATGATGGCTGCAACTCAAATGACACAGCTGAAAAGCTACAGTCTACATACTTCAAATCACATATTCTGGCAGAATGGAATGTTATCTGTTTTTAATTTTCATTTGAGGCAGAGGAAAATTTAAAAATCACTTGGGGTAGTTTTGGTTTTCAGACATTTCCACCCTAAAGCAGCAGCAACCTGCATTGCGTTGAGAGAGACTGGAATTAAAATGATTTCCTACCACCCCAAATGCCTCACGGAATGGATAACCAATTGTTTTGCCAAAATATTCGATCAGCTTATGTTAGGAGACACCCAAGCACCCTAAACACAAAAATCGCGTGTAACAACTTGAAGCATTTCAGAGAGCTAAATATTTCCTACAGGCATCAAAATCAAGTATCTTAAGAGCTCCAGAAGTTATCTTGTACAAGAAAATGTCATCCATCTGCTCAATGTTGCTCGAGCCTTTCATACTATGACAAAAGCTCTGTAGTTCACGCCGACCATCTAAAAAATCACTCCCATGCCCTGAAGAATCTGAATTCCCTGCAATGGGATATCAACCAGTCAGAAATTTCCATATCGACTTAGTTACTAGAGCTTCACTGTTCATTATTGTGAGTGGAAGTCCTTGTACATAGAAAGTTACCCAAGTTGAATTTGCTTGTCGTTTCAATTGCTGTGTTGTTGGGTGATTTGAAGCTTTCAGATGCTGTAACTCCCCATTGCAGCCAACCATTTGGCAATAGTGATCTGTCATCCTCACAAAGGACATCTGATGTTTCTAGGCCAGTTGGAACAAGAAGATCATCACTTTCTCTGCTGAAGTACCAGTCCATGTCACTAATCTGAACATAAATAACGCAGGTAGTCATTACAAACCCCACACCACATTTTTTTTTATAAAATTTCTCACATTTCATCACTAAAATCTATGAGAAATCAATTGGTTGAAAATCAGATGCATTCAGGAAAATAAATAAAACCCAAACATAGGACAATATATAACACATGAAAATGTATAATTACAAAGAAAATTAAATTCAAATAATGCGAGGTAAATACCGAACACTCTCACATATGTTATCATATAATAAAAGTAGTCTTTCAGAGATGTTCATTCTCAACCTACTCATTTATTCTATGAAAAATGGGGAAACAAAAAAAAAAAACAAAAGAAGGTTCCAATTTCCAATCCATGTCTTTTTGAAGTCTACTACTCTTACTATAGTTCCACAGGTCAAAACCCAAAACCCAAAACCCAAAACCCAAAACACCCCCACCAAAACCAAAAAAAAAAAAAAACAGAATCATCACCCTCAAAAATCTCTGTAATGAACATCATATTCAAAAGAACAAACACCCAGAAAGAACTGGAGGGAAAAAAAACTACATAAATCACAAAGTAAGTAGAAAGGACTAATCTAATAATACCAATTTCATGAAGAAAAAAAAAAGTCGAACAGTATAATTTATATCAAATTGACAACAGACCCATGTCTAAGATTCTACCCATCATCATAATTTTCATTTGGTTAACATTGATTGAGAAATACGCACCTCTAAAAAGTCTACCGACCGATCCATGGATGAACAAGTCCCAGATGAAGAATGAGAAAAACCCAGTTGAATTCTCAAGGAATGATGGAGAGAAGTACTTGAAAGTGGCCTGAATTGGATTGAACAGTTGGTTTTCTGGGAGAAGTGGTAGTTTTTAGAGAGGAATGAGAAAGAAGGTTTGTTTCGCTACTTAAACTGAATAGAAAAGTGGATAGAAGGCATAGGGCGGCTGTAAGCTGTGTTTGTGGCTGAGAGGTCAAGAGGTGAAATTAGTGGCAGAGATTGCTCATCAAAATCTGTCACCTGATTGGTCCACTTGTCGAAAGCGGATAAGCTGTTTCTCCACTGTTTACGTTAAAGTCAAGAACGGGGTGAACTTGTGGTGTGGGAAGCACCAGAGCCAGAGGCACCTTCCTGTCACGTGCTCTTAAGATTCTCCTTCTAGTTTGGGAGATTTGCAAATTACCTCCTCAATTTTCACTTTGCCCCCTACATTCCTCGTCCTCTTTTTTTTTGTTTTTTTAAGCTGCGATATGTACAGCCATAATTTCATCCTGCACATCCATTCATTGGGACTCCAATGACAAAAGGCCAAAATACTCCCCTTCTTCTCTCTCACTCTCCTTACTCTACTGCTCACCTCCCTCCTCTCTCCCTCCCCTTCTCGCTGTCTTTCTCTCTCTCCCTACTTGCCGCCCAACTCCACCCCCTCTCCCGGCACCTACGTCTGCCCTCTCCCCCTCCTTCTCCCCGGTCGTCGCCCCTCTCCCTCCATCTCTCGTTCGCCACTCAGGGCCAAACGAGAGAGGGAGAGAGATAGCAATTGGGGAGAAGGAGAGCGAGAGAAAGGAGAAAGAGAGGCAGAGGGTGGACGTGGGCGCTGGGAGAAGGAGGGAGAGGGGGCGGAGTTGGGGCGGCGAGCATAGAGAGGGAGAGGCAATGGGAGAAGAGGAGGGAGGCGGGCATTGGGAGGAGGTGGCCGGTCGAGCAGGGAGAGGGAGAGAGAAAAGAAAGGGATGGGCGTTTTAAAGATTTTCCAGAGGGGTCTATCATAGGTCCCATAGATGGATGTGTATGGAGCAATTTGGGCTGTGCAAACAGCAACTCCCTTTTTTTTTAGGATTTGAAAAAAATATATATTTTACAATTTAAGTTCTTGACGATTTAAGCTAGTGACATTTTTACGTTTGACCTTCTTGTGTAGGATTTGAAAATTCTCTATTTTGTAGATTTATTCATCATTATCAATTTCTTTGGCAGTTCTTATCGATATGCGTCAATTTCGATGTAAAAATCATCAACTTTAAAGAATTTTTAAATTTATTAATAGATTTTTAAATTTATGGATTCCTCGCCTATTGCCAATGTGTTTTTTTAATGATATGGATCAACTACCTTGACAAGGGTACAATAGTTATTTAATCAAAATCTAGTAAGAAGGTTGAGATACTCTCTAATTAAATAAAATTTTCCACAGTTAACTCTTACTTGAGAAGTTGGGCTTGAACTTAGAAATAAATTGTAACAGTTTTAAGTTATGATAAAAAAAATAATGGTAACTCAAATCAAGCTCGAGGTAAAATCATATATGATAGTTAGGCTTGATTTATAAGAATCTACAATAAATAAATTAATCATTTATAAACTAGTTTAATGTAATTAAAAGTAATTTTTTATTTTTTTTTCTTAGAAATTATCACATGTGCTCAGTCAACTTGATGAAAAACAAGGTTGACTGTTGGCCAAGATAGTTGACTAATGTATGAAAAATCTAAAAATCTAAATAAAAGAAAGGGAAGTTGTTTGTAAATAACAAAAGAGGGAAGGGGTCATGGGAACTTTCCTCAGGAAACGGACCGAAGTTGAATTTGCCTATTAGTGGAGAAGAATCCGAATATCCTTTTGGGGGTGTTGTGTACTTTTGCAGGTTTGAACCCCACCCTTTACCGTAGAACATGAGAGCCACATGATGAGAAATTCAAATCCATGCTTGATAAGCAAGTAACTCAACAGGGGTGCCTACTTTGAATCCAAACCGTTAAACTCATTGTGTTTCCATTCAATCTCGCGGGGTAGCTAAGATGGTTTAAGATTACGATTGGCATCCGGATATTGAAGGTTCGAAACTGCATTACCACACTTGAACCACAACGGATTTACCCGGTTTCCCCTAAGCCCGTAAGAACTAATTTGGCCTAAAGGACTGGGACACCCTCCGTCATAAAAAAAATTGTGTTTCCCGTTCATTGGCAATGGCCTAGGGATTGGAAGATTGAAACTTCAAAGACATCCATTTTCCTCATCTAGCTCTTTGGGCCCGCTCCATCCATTTTCAATCCTCAACTTAGGGAGAATAATGAAATGGTTAAAATCTTCTAGTCCAGGTTATAATCAATCTTGTGACTTGTGATATCAAATTTAGATCATGATCATGGCCGCCGCCTGTGTGGTGGATATCGATTGAGGGTAAGGGAAAGTGAATTTTTATCAGGGCCCGAGACACGCACGCATCAACTTAAAATATTTATAGATTGGGGGTGCATTGTGGATGAAGCATGAAGCAAAATATGTATTCATCAGGTGATCCTCTGGTAGACAATTGAATGGAAAATCCATAACTAGCCATGGTGGTGATGGAGAAACGACCGTGCACATACAACCACAAGCAGGCTATCTGGTCTACTCGTCTCATCGCCCCATGAGAATGGATTAAGCATAGGATTGATAATGCACTGAACACGTGAAAATCTTTTAATGGATAATTCTGCAAAATATCCCACTTTAAAAATGCCCCTTTTTCTGCCCTTAATTTTTTTTTGTCATGGGGCCCACCTTGAATCAATTTAATAATTTCACACACATCGCCCATGAATAGTCATAATTCCAAATCTAGAGCTCATTCAACTATTCGTCACCAATGGATTGAAATCGTAATAAATTTTAGGGCTGTAGATCTAAAGGCTAGGATAATCTTATGAAGTCAAAAATTCTATATTGATAGTTTTCATATAGATCTTTTTATCCAAAGAACTTTCATAATCATTATGCATCCCAATGAGCTGTTTTTCTTCTAAAAAGCATTCGGGAATTGTCCAGTGCCGCCTGTGTATATTATAGATGCTCATGCTTAACCATATCTCATAAGTGGAAGGCATATTTTGAACAATTTAGACTATGAAGTTTCACATTTCCCGCTCACTCAGCTGGGGTTCATCCCTGAAGTGCTCTATTCCTTTGTCCCCATGTAACTTTGGCACTTAAAAGTGAGTGGGATGCCCTCTACCACTGGGCTATCTGGTGCTTTCTTATTTTATCTGAATTTTTTTATTAGCAAACTTTTGTACCTGAATATTTGAAAGTAGTTAAACCATCATTATTTTAGCCCTGTTCCATCAATGCCTAAATTAGACTTAGAGCATTGATATTGCAATCATCCCTTATCAGCTGGATGATACCAGATAAATATCATATAAGAACAATTTCAAATTTCGTGATTTGGCTAAGTTATTGAAAAACTAACGTATAAATGAAGTGAGAAAAAAAATTATTCATATGAGGACAAAGTATAGAAAATCGTTGATATGACCCAACGCTGGTGAAATTTATCCTTTTAAAAGTGGACTCATCCACTTCCGGTCAATGTGCTCTGTTCAAACTTCAAACTTAGTTTTTAATTTTATTTTACAACGGAAGGTGTCCCGCCCGATGGGCCAGAATAATCCCCACGAGCTCAGGGGGAGCCAGATAAATCCCTTGTTGCCCCAGTGTGGTAGTGCACCATGTCGAATTTAACACTTGTCTACTTTTATTCAAAGTCGGATTAAGTGTATTTCAAATTTGTGGCCCGTCAGAGCAACATTGATATTGTAGCAGGATTACTTCAAGAACGGGATGGCAAGCTGAATGTATCACCGGGGTCATGAACCCTTGGTCCACTTTGCAGACTGCTTACAAGACTGAGTAGTGAGGGATCAAGATTTTTGCTTGAGGGGTACATCAAAACAAGTAGTTGGATTTTGTGAGCAGACTTAGAATTTTTGCACGGATTTTAAAGCGAATCTAAAATTTTCATGTGGATTTTAGAGGCGGACCCTAAATTTTTATGCAAGTTTTGAAGGCATACCCAAGTTTGATGGGAGCGATTGCCCTTGTATCCTATCCACATATGTGTGTACGCCCTGTGGCTGAGGGCTTAATTTAGTTTAGCGTGATGGACCATGAGATTTCGCATCATGTCAAACTTACACTTTCCTAAATTTATTTGCAGCGGATGGAATGTCAAGAAAATTTATAGTTAAAATTTGTGTTAGTTTGCAAATTTTAAATTTATGAATTTCCTACGCGTTGAGAATTAAGAATAACAATACCTGAAATTCTATTTGTTGAGAGTTTTTGGCAGTAATGTTTACAATTCCTGGTACGATTCATGGAGTTCACAAATTATTCCTAGAATGTCATGGTGTGCAACATTGGCAAACTAAATGGAGGACAATATATATTTGGAGAATGTATAATCTTTTCAAACACAAATTATGCATTTGTCGAATGAACTATATCAAAAAAGTATACAATACATATGCAAGTGAAGATAAGTAACTGGTGATATTTTCACGGTAAAATTAGAGGTGCTCATGGTTAAGCCAGGCTTAGATATATAACATAGGCTTATTTAATATTTGTGGGCAAAGCCCGAAGCCCGACCCAGCTGGTCCAAATAACGAGTGCTAGTAACTTAGCAATAAATTTATCCAAATAAGAGGGAAGAAAAGCTTGTACAAATGTTAAAAAAAGCTTGGCAAAGATTGAGCTTGACATTTATAACCCGAATTGGGCGATCTGTATTTCTAAAGTTGGGTTACACTTGGATATACCCTAGCTTGAACCAACCCAACCCATGAACACCTCTACCTGTGGGAGTCTTGCTGGTTGCCACGGTCCATCCCCTTCTCTTAATGTAGAGCAAGGATCCTCCGTTAAATTGTAGGCACAAATTAATTTTCTATATGATGATTTGTGTGGAAGTTCGAATGAGAAAATTTGATATAAATAAATATGAAGAGCGGAAACTTATCTATATTATAAAATATTAAAATAAAAAACTTAAAACAATAGTATAATTTACAAAAATGTTTTTTTTAATAAACCTTACAAAATAATTTAATAAATTAGATCTTAAAATATAGGGAAATTCTATTTGCACCAACATGTTTTGCTTAGCAAACCCACTTTTCCAATAATACGCAAAACACCCTGATCTCCTCTTCTCTCCTCCTATTCTCTTCTCTTCCCTTCTCACTTGCTGCGACCATTATTCGCAACCATCTCTACCTCCGACAAACTCCCCTCTTTGCCCCACCATCATCGGCGAGCTCTCCTTTATTTTCACTCCGGTGAGCTAAGAGGTTTCTTCTCATCTTCTCTTATTATCTTCCCCTCCCACCTACTACGAATGAACCCCAACGGCCGACCCATCACCATCGAGCTCCCCTCTCTACCCCACCATCACCGACGACCATATTCTCTTATTTCTTCGCTTGTATCGCTCGCTGGCGTGGTGAACGGAGCTTTAGAGCCATGCACATAAAGAGGTATACTGCTGTAAAACTCCGTGCACATAGAGAGATGCACGGCTGGAAAACCCCTTGCATATATAATGTGTACAGAGTTTCACACCCGTGCACATGAGAAATACACAAAATTTATGGGTATTTTCGTCATGTATAAGTTTTTTTTTTAAAAAAAGTGGGTGTTTTGGGAAAAACAGGGCGTTCAGAATCACCCTAAAATGAAAAATCTAATGATGACGATTACTTATATGGAAAATATTCAAGTGCATCTATTCCTAACCATAGGTTGAGGGATGTTTCCATAAATGAAAAATTTCAAGTACAAAAGTATTTTTTTAAATATATAAAGTGATATACACTTTCTTGCTTTCATATATAAAAAGAAAAAGTACCCTGAACCTATGAGGGATAGATGTACTTGAATTATTCTTCACCTGGTTGTTGTAGCATAAATATTTGTTATCTCCAAGTGGTACGGTCTCGAGCTCGACTCCCGTAATCTTCTCATCCAGTCCGGATTCCCTCCAACTCATTCTTTTACACCTTCGTCTTCCATCGACAACGTATTAATTCTCCAACAGGTTCGAGTTTCTTCTTCGTTTTGATTTTTAGGGTTTTGTTCTTCATACACTAAATCTGATTTTAGGGTTTTGTTCTCACATCTCCAAGCTTTTGCAAATCTTCTTTTTAACTCTTTACAAGTTTGTCTCGATCCCATTTCAAGTAACTGGATTAGAAAGGAATGAATGCGAAATCTCCTTCAAACATGTGTTTTGCCTCCCTTGAGATCAAGAGAGTCTGTCGTACAATTGCTAAATTGCGGATGGTTTACATGTTTTGGTGGAATGTCAAGTTCTGCAATGCGATTTAGGTCCATGAGAAAATTAACAATCACACAAGGTCTTTGTGTTTAAACTGGAGTCTTTTCAGGTGGATATATGGTTACAGTTTACACAGGGTTTTGATCCAATCCAACTCATTTGCATGATGATTTGAGGCAACAACCATCCTATATCAGCGATCGACACGAAATAGATTCACCCATTTGAAGAATAAGGGCTTACATGATAATGTATCCATGATATTCTGACCAAAGTTTCTGCTATTTGCTATGTTATAAACTGGCAATGACTGGCATTCAATGCATTATCTCATGTTCAGGAATGTAAAATTGTCTGATCAGAGCTGTTTATGCGCTATCCAAGGTGGGTACCAGCTGGACAGTCCCGGCGTACCATTGTAAACATGCTTCCTAACTCCTAAGACCCTCTTTTCCCCACTTTTATTAAGAAAGGGTCTGATTCTCTTATCTTACAATGATTTAGTATTAAGCACGGTTTTCCTTGCTTTCTTTGGCTGAGTAAAAATTATTTTGATACTGCTATTGGAGCATTGCTACATGCATTAGTGTATGTTGGAAAGGATCATTGTTGTATATGTCAATCACATGAGTTAATCTCAATTTGTTTTGTATGATATGTTGCTGCAGTTCTAGTTGATTATCTTGTACGATGTTCAAGAACACATTTCAATCTGGGTTTTTATCCATTTTGTACAGCCTCGGGTACATTTCTTTTGCACTCTTTGACAACTTAAATATTCTAGTCTCCACACTTGTAGCTGATATACTTGGATGCTCACTTATTGATTTATTTTATGATGTTAATAGGAGTAAACCTCTGCAAATATGGGATAAAGAAGGTTTGTAACTTTTGCTCTTATTTTACTAGGACAGTTGCCTGCCTTTTCTGTAAATTTACGTGCTTGCAACAGGTTGCCATATGACGTTTTGAACAAATAGATTTTCATTCAAGATGGTAAACAAAGATTAGGTTTGTGTAAGATGGTTCCTCTGTTTGAGTGAATTATTGGAAGTCCTTCTTATTCTATACTTTATTTATCTCTTTTTTTTTTTACATTTACTTGTGTGCACGCACTATGCGGGCAGGCTTGCATGTGGGTTTGCTTGAAGGAACGATATATCATTTACTGAAAATATCAATTGACATTTTCAGCTATTGTTTGCCACTTTGGCCTTTTTTTTTGGGCACTTGCTTGGCTAATGGTTAGAGGGACCTTTTCTCTACGTATCTACTGAATTCATGTTCCATCTTCTTGCTTACATTTGGCCATTTGTATTGTGCTTGTAGATTATTGATTCCATTGCTGATGTATTGTGGTCAAAACATAAATTTGTTGAATGAATATAACTGTTGGAAGAATGGAAATTTTTTTGACCCATAAATGTAAACTTGTTACAAGATGGTCCAAGTGGTGAGCTTTGTGGACCATTGGATTGTCTTTCACCAGTATTTGATTGATAGAAGATGACTACATGGCCATATTATTATTTTTTGGTACCCAGCCAAGGGGTCTGGGACCCATGCGACCCCAGCCATGTGAAAAAAAGCCTGCTTCTGTAGGAAGAGAAGCCCAACCATGGGGAAAGAAGCCTGCTCCCGCAGGGACTTCGGGATCGAACTCTGGATGGTTAGGTGAGAGGTAGAGTACCAAGTACCCAACCAACTAGGCAACCCCTTGTTCGCACATGGCCGTATTATTCTGAGGGATCAATTTCCCCTTTGCTCACATGTAAATGATAATTTTCAATGTAATCATTTTGTTTTGTGCTCGCTATTCTAACCTTTGAGGTTGTAGGTTCAAGTCAAGTTACGAATAAAAAAGGCACTCTCTCTCTCTCTCACACACACACACATACTCTCTCTCTCTCTCTCTCTCTCTCTCACACACACACACACACACACACACACACACACACACACACACACACACACACACACAGACACACACACAGTGCATTTGAGATGCGGCATCCCGTCATCTATTTTGTTTCATATGCTTTTCTTGCAAAGTCTCTTTTGAATTAATTGACATTTGAATGAGGGTTATTGGCCTTTTGGATCTTATGCAGTTGTGAATGGTCATATCAAACGTCCACAGGATGAAGACATTCAGTCGAATGTCCTTGAAATAGTTGGATCAAATGTGCAGTCAACATATATTACATGTCCAGCAGATCCAGCTGCAACTCTTGGTATAAAGCTTCCGTTTTTGGTTATGATCGTAAAGAATTTAAAGAAATACTTCACTTTTGAGATCCAAGTGCTGGATGATAAGAATGTTCGGCGGCGATTTAGAGCCTCAAATTTTCAAGTGTGTAAGTCTTACAAATTGTTTAACTGTTAAAAATAAATGCTTATCTTATAATTGTTTTGCACAGTGAAAAAAAAGGTCATTGCTTTGGTGCAATGGTAAATTTCTGGGTGCCATGTGTGATAATGCAAGTTCAAGACCTGCGGGCAGCCACTTTGTTTAAAATTGCTAAATGTCAGGCCTGTCTCCAGTCTAGACCCTCCCATGACCCTGCTTCGATGGAACCCTCACCGGGTAATGACCTATATATATAGTGCAAAAAAATATTGCAGCTGCACAATCTGTTATTACCATGCATCAGTTTTATGAAATTATTTCGATGTTTCCACCATGAAGGATTATGCTCAAAACAAGTGGTAAAGAAATCTCTAGTTCTTCCCTTAAGGAAAGAAATCTTTTAAGTTTTAAGGCTCTGATTTTGCATTATAGGAGAAAAAACATTTTCATTTCTGACAACCTCTAGTTTTTGGACCTCTAAGCTACAAACGTGACTTCTTTCTAGGTTTTACTTTTCCTTGAGGAAATTTCTGCCATTTTTCATTAAAAAAAAATCCTCAAACCCCAACCCACCCACCCATCCCCCCGTTGCAGGATTTCTGCAATATGGGAAACTGTGAAATACCTTTATAGTGGTTATCTATTAACAGGGAAACCATAAGTTTTTCTATCCCATGCGTGACAATTCTGAGCCTAAACAAGGAAATGAGTTGTTGAACAAAGAATAGACTTGCTAGTTGCATCGAATGATCTATTCCTATATTTGGTTTCTCTTAGAAATTTTAACCTTATTTTCGCATGACTCATTACGTGGTACATCATTTCCCTCTCCAAATCCCATAACTTATTGTAAGCTATTAGTCCAAGGGATTAAAGAATGACAAAATAGAATGCATTATAAGTTTAGAAAACCAAGCATAACGGTTGCCTTTATGGACCAACTGGGAATTGGGATGAATGAGTCATAAGGAATACGTGGCATGAATTGAGGCCTACCAGATATAATGGAGTTTTTTGGTTAGCCATCCTCCAAATATTCGATCAATTGGAGTTCACTAGCTGTCCAATGTAAGGCAATTGATGTTCTCTGTTCACTGGTTTGCATTTCAACCAACCATTTCCTTTGCTTAGATTAGATAGCTAATGATACCCCATTGAGCTGATTTTGATAAATTCCCCCAATGCGCTGTCCAATTTAACAAATTCTTCTAATTTGTCTAGTTCACATGCTCATCAGGCTAGCAAAACTCTCATAAGTTTCTTTTTATTTTATTTTATTTTATGCTTTTTAATGATTCCCGAAGTCTGTATAACTTGCTTGCATGACTGAGAGTGCTTCGTAGGCTGGGAAGAAAAATGACTAGATTTTTTAGTTCAGATCATACATTGTACTATCAATATGATGGGATATGGTTGCACGCTCTACAAGGTTTTTACGCAAAGATGTGGATTTACACTTTCATATAAGGAGCACAAACCACACACACATGGATACACTTGGATATAGGAAGTGCACATCACATGTGGATACACATGGATATAGGGAGTCACACACACACACACACACCCCCGCCCGCCCGTGCGCATGCGCGCACGCACACATGCACCTAAACCCTAAACCAAAAAAAAAATGAGTAAGAGAGAGACCCACATGCTGTTTCGCTAATTATATAATATGCATGTGTATATTCATCCGGATCTTGTAGTTGCAAGAACCTAATTTTAATGTGTGGCCACTAAGAGTTATGGCCATGGTTCAAAATAACAGCCATTACGTAGTGTAGTGGCCGCATTATCGGCCGTAGTGGTTGAGGCCGCTACGCTATTTTGAAAATAGCGGCGCTACGGTTTTAAACTTAATAGAGCCAAATAGTTTTAATTTAAAAAACCATTTTTCCTATTTCTTCTCTTCAATAGCTTTTCTTTAAGTTGTCTCTAACCCTACATGGTTCCAAATCACTGAAAAACACACAAGATTGGCTGCTACACAAGATTTGAATTCTTTTGACTACTTAAAAAATTCACACCGCTACGTATCGTTTTAGCTATTGGCCGCTATGTTTGCCGCAACTACTATTTTGATCCTTAGTTACGGCTGTTGGGTCTCCTACAAGTGATTTCATGCAAACTTCTAGTATACAGGCAAGAGAGCATTTCTTTTTCATGCTCCATCTCTTGCTTTATTATTCTTTGAATTTGTGCTTGCATCAGTTCCTCAGCTTGTCAAGGTTTTTTTTTTCCATTAGTTGAAAAGTTTCCTGTACAACAGTAGATATCTTCCTTGTTCTTCATATGTTTACTATTTATCCAACATTGTTTTTATCTTTGCCTGTTTTGCCTTTTCATGTTCATAAGTCCAGCTATTTCCATGTGGATGCATTGGAATAGTTCAGTTTATACCCACAGACTTTTTGCATGGTATTTGTTGGCTTTCATTTTGAAATTCAGGATTCATTTTCAATGCAATGTAGTCTTCGTCGGTGACAACTATTATAGAATATTGGTGATCATCACCACACCACTGCCTCGGCATGGTTTTTTGCCAAATCCACGAAATAATTGACAAATAAAGGGGATATTTGCTTCACTAATTAACTTAAAGTAATTATTTTAAATTAGCTTTATGATCTAGCTGAAAATTGGCCTTTAAGGTTGCTTTTAACCAGTGGCATTTCAGGCCTCTATGCTCATGGCTTTTTATCAAGTGGCTGAAGTATACTTTTTGAGGATTGCTCTCTTATGATTTTCCCATGCAATTAGCATCTTATTATTTAATAACTGTAACATTTACGACCTCAGGGTCATTGCTTTGGTGCAATGGTAAAAGTCTCATTCATGTTTCATATTTTACTATTAGCCATAAATGCTTCTTGGGAGATGTTTCCTTTAACTAGCAATGTTTATCTTATTATTACCTCTACACGTGCCAATCCCTGAACCCTAATTCATTGTTACCCATTTCATTCTCAAGAGGCCTTTCTAATTGCAATAAAATATAAGCTAGAAAGCATTCCTGAATTATATCTGGAACTGGTGCTATTGGGTCATCCGTGAAATGTAAAGATACCCCTTATCACTTGGGACTATAGCCCTGAATGCTCATGGTTCTCACTAGTGGTACCTTTCTATTCTGTTTTATTTTTATTTTGAAATGAAGAGAACCGGTTTGGAAGAACAAAATACTGGGCCCTGGAAAGACTCAAATTGATGATGACACCATCCTCTTACCATTGCAAACTGGATCCTGCTAAATTATTATATTGTTGACAAAAGACATTCATCATGAGTTTATATGCGTTGCACTTTCTCAAACCTATAATATCATGACCATGTTTGCATGGAAGTAATGTTTATATTTCTTGAATTCATCTCTATTAAGGCTGTGACACGTGTGAAGCCATTCATCTGCACAATGCCGTTGAGGTTGGATGAGGGGTGGAATCAGATTCAACTGAATCTTGCTGATTATACACGAAGAGCATACGGCACAAATTACGTTGAAACTCTGCGTGTCCAGGTTCACGCTAACTGCCGCCTAAGAAGGATATATTTTGCTGACCGCCTTTATTCAGAGGAGGAGCTTCCCCCGGAATTTAAACTCTACCTTCCCATGCAGGTAGCCGTTCTCTCCTCCTTTCAAAATGCATCATTTCACTGGGTTTCTTCTCATCCTTCGTTTCATCCTCATGTGCTTTGTATTGCCTGTTGCAGAAGGCATAGGTGGTCGTCACTTAAGGCTATGAAGGCCCAGGTTTCTATAAGCTGGTCTTGGAGGCTTTAGATTTTGCAATGGAATGAATCGGCAGTTGCATTGACCAAAGTATCACTGCTTGGTAGGTTAGGACCCATATCTGTATTATGGCCACATGTTGATGGCTCCAAGTTAGTCTGTGAGTTGCTGGTATGCTATTAAAGATTCTAGTATTCAAACTTATTTTGTACCTTTGCTACAAACCACAAGCCTAAACAAACCACATGGTTTTACCTTTTTTTTTTTGTGGGTGAAACTAATGAAGCCGAATCACCATGACCACCACCACCATCATATGGTTTTTTATCTTTTATTTGTGTGCTCACTATCTTAGATTACTTCTCTTAGTGTTTTTTCTGAGCCACGCGTGCTTTTCCTCTTATGTGCTCGTTCAAGTTTGTCTTGTTTTGCACTCCACTCATCCATCCTAAGGTGGGACAGTTGTCAGGTGGATTGAACATCAATGACTACACATAGATGCAGGGCAATTCAGTGGTTCCAGTGAACATCAAGTCCCATTTTCACTATTTTAATGCTAATGTGAGTGCCATTTATCAGCGCAAACTGATGGGCAAATTCATGGACGGTCCACCAGTAGCTGTTTCTAGCCGTTCAATCTATCAATTTTATTTTTCTCTGGGTTCATTTGCTCTAAAGTTTGATTGACCTTCTGAAAAATGGGTGATGGATACTTTAGATTTTCTTGAATCTGGGCTGTGGCTCAACGAATAAATGGTAATGGAATGTCTTAGTCACTTAGATCCATAAAAGCAGGTCTGTTTGATATGGCCTTGAATTTATCTCCAGTAACCACAAAATTTATCTTGGGCATCTACTTTGCACGGCAAAGATCAATCTTTTCTGAAAGTGGTCATCACTCTGTCGAGTTCCATAGTGAAAAACCTTCACTCTTTTACCTGCACAGTGTCGAACTTTGAAGAGTTAGGTTTCATATTTCCTTGTGGAGTGTGGTTTCAAAGGATGCAGAGCCCAACTGGATAAGATTCTTATGTTTTTATGAGTATACATGTGAATTATATTGTACTACCTAACCATGAGGTTTGCCAAGCCCACAGGCATGTGGATGAGTGTGGTCGACTAGTCCTATAACTTCCAATGTGGCGTCAATGTGGAGCCTACCCTGTTGTATGGTTATCTTAATACTGATGTTGACCACGGAGGGTGATGTGTGGATGGCCTGTGTGGAGTCGGTGGCGACTTGTGGAATGCTCTTGATACTGATATTTTCAATTGCTGCATCTGGTTTTTCATGCTGAGAACAGAGAAATTGTGTAGTGAAACTTGCAAATATATATATATATATTTTTATAAATGTGAAGAATACATGCATCCCCACCAATGTTATCGGGGTAGAATATGGCCCGCATAGAGGCCTTTGATTTGGGTTTCTATACCATAAAGAGAGCAAACTTGTAAAAACAATCCTGCTGAAAGAGAAAAAGGACACCATTCCACATATGGCCATTCAGTTCTCCTCCTTCATACCTTTAGAACTCAATCGCAGACAAACAAATAGACTAGGGTTCTGTGGCACAGGGGCCTTGTTCCTCAGATCCTCAGGTACCTGTTTGCTCTTCTTCTCGCTGCAATCACTATTCTTAGAATCCTTGGTGTTTTTGAGGGCAGCTGGGTGATTCTTCAACTTGTCATCTTTGGGGTCTGCCTTCCGTTCTGAGGCACTCCTGAGCAGCAGGAAGTCCCTGACTATTCTCCTCTTTGAACCCTTGGGGAAAGACCTCCAGCGTCTGGTGACCTTGGCAGAAGGCCCACCTGAATCTGCTGCACCCTCAAATGTTGTAATAGTTGAGTTTACCAGGCTTTCTGGGCCCCATCTCGTGGGCCCGGTGTGGCGCTCCGACGCTGACCTCATTGGCATAATTAGCCCTCTAGGGACATGTAATCCTTGCCCTCTGGGTGGTTCTAGGTGACCCACTCCATTGTTTTCGTGTTGGACTTGGACCCCACCTGTGGGGTCATCTCCCCATGGACTCCTCATTTGGGAGAAAGACTGGCTCCTCATGTCAGGAGTCATTTGGATCCCCCTGGTCTCATCCTTCCTTACATTCTCTAAAGCCACCATAAAGGGATCAAATTCCTTGTTCTTGAAGCTCATTCCTGAAAATGGCCCACATAGTACTGAGCTTGGTGATCTAAGGGTAGAAATTCTTGGTCCTTGGGTGCTACCGATCTGAAGGCGGGGTGGGGGTTTCAGGGGAAGGACATGACCATTAGAGAAGAGCTCGTCCGCGAAGGACATTGCAGGAAGTTGCTCTCCAATTCTTCTATCTTCTTCTTGGTGTTGTAGTTGCTGATGCTGGTGCAAATTGTTTTCAAATCTTCGACTGGTTTCAAATTCAAAATCATCTGAATCAAAATCGGTTTTTGCTCCTTTGATTAACCCACACCCAGATTCCCAAACAAAGGAAGCGGCTGTTAGTCCATGGGTAGGACTACCTGGTGCACTGCAGAAGCTAGGAATTTCACTAAGGCTAGTCCTACCAGGACTTGAACGGGCACTTACATAAGGTGTGGAGGGATTGCTCTCCATCTGAAAATCCATGGCATAGCTTGTGTTATCAAGTGTAACAAACTCCATTTGTAAGCTGATGCCCAAGAGGGCCTCAAATAAGGAAAGAAGTGTTTTGATTGCAAAAAGAAAGAGATTGAGTAACCAAACACCTTCTGTGGTCCAACACAGAATCACCAAACTTATATATGTTTGGTGTGGGAGTTGAAGGATTGAGTAATCCCCTCCTATTCTAAAATAAGCTTCAAAGGCTTATTTAATATATAATGGACTAACCCATATTACAAGTACCTTGAGATCTATGGTTGAGAGTGAGCCAAGTCATCATTGACATGATCTTGGCAGTCCATGAGGATTTCATCAAGTTTAACATGGCTCGAGAAGCGACAATATGAATGTCAAATAGATATAGTGTTTGTTACGATGGTCAAATCAAATGTATGATAAATATGCCAAGCAAAATTTGTTTTTTTTTTTTTAACATTACATGACCATGTATTTGTTTCTTATGTGTGGAAAGGTTGACTGTAATGCTAGTTTAGAATGTGCAATGTATCATTCTCATCTAATGGTCTAAGGTAGCTTCATTATATTTGAAATTTGTTATGCTCAGACGTGACAGTTGGGGCTTATGTAGGGAGGACCAGGGTTGGTTTTCTAAATACGCCTGGCTTTGCGTGGGGTCCACCTGGACCCATCTAATTACAGTGATAAATGGATGAAGGGTCATGATGTGGAATAATTCTTTTATAATTTAATCACTGTTTTATATGCGATTAATCTGATTGTGGCTACAACTTTGAATAAAATAGATTTTCTCTTGGTAATAGAACAAGATAAGACAGTAATTATAAGTTGTTTGGATTTCAATGTTGGACGCCATTAATTAACTTATGAGGATTGTGTGGGAGATCCACTGACTCCTGCATGAGGAAACTCTTGACTTCTTTTTGAACGTGCACTTGTGTGATGAAACTTGAAAGAGGAATCTTGTATTTCTTCTACCCCTCACAAAGGAAACCAAAATCCTCTCTATTGAGGAAAACTGGTTCATTTCTTTTTTTTTTCCTCTCTTTTTCTTTCCTTTTACGAGGAAAATTAGAACGATTCTTCTCTCTATCACAAATTTCTCTAGTTGTACAAATGCACCCTAGGCTCCAAATTGGACTTCAGGCTCAGGCTCGAACTCAGGTTACATTTGGGATCGGCCTGGGCTTGGGTTTAATATACAATTTAAAATGGGCCTGGGCTATGTCAAGAGCCAGCCTAAAATCTAATTATCCAGTATCTGGATGGGTGGTGTATAATGAGTTTCTCATGATCATTCAAATTTTTTTTTATAAAAATTGCATCTTTATACTTTTCTTGAAATCTGGATGATCTCTCATGATCAGTAAATGTAATGACAAGCAGATTGCTTTAAGAGAGTGATGACCACATCAAAAGAGCAAATTCATTCTCCAACCCACTTTCTCTCTCCCCAAAACCCCACTTTCCACAAAACCATCACCATCCTGTTAGACACCAAATGCTGCAACTCCCTCCACCATCTCAAGCAAACCCATGCCCAAACAATCAAATCAGGCCTTTACCAAGACAACTACATTGCTGGCTCTCTAGTCAAATGCTATGCCAACCCCACTTTCAAAACCACCCTAGAGATTGCACTCAAGGTGTTTGACCAAGTGAAAGAACCCCATGTCTTCTTATGGAACTCTATCATAAGAGCCTTCCTAGACCACAATGACCCAGACAAGGCCATCCTCTTTTACCAAAACATGGTCTTGGCAAATTCCATTCCAAACAAATTCACCTTCCCCTCCCTGCTCAAAGCTTGCACCCTTTCTAGAGCCATTCAAGTAGGGGTCCAAGTGCATGCCCATGTGGTGAAGCATGGACTTGCAGGAGATAGGTACATTCAGAGTGCTGGAATTCAGCTCTATGCGACTTGCGGGCGGATAAACAATGCGCGCCGCCTGTTAGATGGGCGTGGTGATGCGGATGCGGTCTCATGGAATGCGATGATCGATGGGTATTTCAAATGTGGGGATTTGGAGTCTGCCGAGAGGCTGTTTGAGAGTATGCCGTGCCCGAATGTTGGCTCCTGGAATGCGATGATTACTGGATATGCACGGTGTGGGAGGGTTGAGGATTCACGGAGACTGTTTGATGAAATGCCTCAGAGAGATGAAGTCTCTTGGAGTGCCATGATTGATGGGTATGTGCAACAAGATTGCTTCAAGGAGGCGCTGATGGTCTTTAATGAGATGCAAAGGACAGGAATTCGGGTGAGGAAATTCGTCATGTCGAGTGTGCTAGCGGCTTGTGCCAATGTAGGGGCTTTGGATCAAGGGAGATGGATCCATGCGTATGTGGAAAGGAATTCGATACAATTGGATGCAGTTCTAGGGACATCTTTAGTTGATATGTATGCAAAATGTGGGCGCCTGGACTTAGCATTGGAGTTGTTTGATAGGATACATAGCAAAGAGGTCTTCACTTGGAATGCCATAATTGGAGGGCTTGCCATGCATGGGCGCGCTGATGAGGCCTTGAAACTTTTCTCACAGATGCAAATGGAGAAATTTAAACCAGACAGAATCACCTTTGTAGGAGTTCTAAATGCATGTGCTCATGCGGGATTGGTTGAGGAAGGTCTACAATTCTTCAATTCTATGGAGAAAGTGCATGGAATACGACCTGTGGTGGAGCACTATGGTTGCATGGTTGACCTCCTAGGCAGGGCAGGGCTGTTGGATGAGGCATTGGACATTATAAACACCATGCCAATGAAACCCAACGCGGCTGTCTGGGGTGCTCTATTGGGTGCTTGTAGAATTCATGGTAATGTTGAATTGGGTGAGAGAGTTGGGGAGATATTACTCGAATTGGAACCACAAAACAGCGGTCGATATGCTTTGCTATCAAACATTTATGCTCGTGCAGGTAGATGGGATGATGTCTCTAGAGTGCGAAAGCTGATGAAGGAAAGGGGGGTGAGGACAACTCCTGGAAGCAGCTTAATTGACTTGGATGCTGTAATTCATGAGTTTGTAATTGGTGGTGGTTCACACCCTGAGATGAAGGAGATACGTGCAATGCTAGAGGAGATGATTAAAAAGCTCAAGTCTGCTGGTTATGCCCCAAATACAACCCAAGTTTTGTTCGATATTGACGAGGAAGAGAAGGAAAGTGCACTCTGCCAACACAGTGAGAAACTTGCAATTGCATTTGGGTTACTAAAGACAGCTCCTGGGACGACTATTCGTATTGTCAAGAACCTTCGAGTATGCGAGGACTGCCACTCAGCAACCAAGCTTATTTCACAGGTTTACAACCGTGAGATAGTAGTAAGGGATCGCTTGCGATACCATCATTTTAAAGATGGAAACTGTTCTTGTAAGGAATTCTGGTAAGATATGAGCTTTGAGGAAGGCAAAGAAACAACATTTTTCCTTCTAACAACTTTTAACATGGCCTGCTAATATCTCAACTTGAATCGCTTTGAAAGATTGTGCATTGGACAGTTTGCGCAGGATGATATGCTAGTATCACTCTTACCCCAAATATTAGATTTTTAGTGTCCCAATATTTAATATTTTTGATCAATCCAAAGGTGGATAATTATTGGATCGGTGTCAAATTAGGATCAGTGTCATCTCAGATAGCTACTTGAGAGAGGGTTCTGATCGATCATTAGTTTGGACCATTGCACTGAATAGAAAATGGACCAAATTTTACTTCCTTTTTCTTTGGGCCTTGTTTAGGACTCACTTAAGTTGATCATGTGGGATTATATCTGCATTCCGTATGCAACTTATGCCAAACAGTATTCTATGATACATTATGGGCCATGAAATGGTGTAATCCAACTAGCAGATCCTGATGATGCCAACCTTGCCTGTTGAACATCTTGCTGCTAAATGGCCCAATCTGGCATAAAACGATTAACGCAGTTCAGGATCACAGGTGCCCACTTGAGACCACAGGCCTTGCAGTAGGTGAAAAGCTTGCACTCAGATTCAGCAATTTTACCCAAGTTACCCAAGTTCTAAGATTTTGTTAAACATGAATTATCTAATTTTTATTTCATTCCTTCCAAGGTCACTAACTCACTACACTTTTCTAGCTATCTTGCTTCTCAATGCTAAAATCCAGCTGAGAAGAGCTTAGTGGAGATAAAGCTTAAAAGTTTATGGACTTTGAAATAGAAGCCCAGGCCGGATCCTCTTCTTAAGCATCAGGTTAGGATGACCAGGTCAGGAATCACGTTGTACTGGATTCAGACTATAGTTTTTAGGGCATGTTAACTTGACCAGGTCTATCTGACCCAGTATCTAAAATGCTAGAAAGGGCCACTATGCTGAAAAGACACTAAATGCCCAACTAAGCCCGGTTCATTTTACACAAACACACAAAAAAGTTCTGTATACAAATGGGCTGATACAATCGTAACTTTAGGATCCGCATGCTGAATCCAGGCCCAAACTTAATGCAAAACAGAAGAGAGCATAATATTCTGTCTGCCCCAGTCAGGCAATGATCCAAATGAGATTTTTATGCCCAAAACAGCCCCAAGAATAGGCCCAAAATGGTAGCTTGGCCCATTGCAGCCTTAATCTGTTAGGAAATAATTCTGCATCCACACCTTCAACTTACCACCTCTTGACTCTTTCACCGTTCTTGATCAACCCTGCTTGGTCTTCTTTCTGAAGACAACCAACTTCATGAACATTCATGAGAACAATTAGTACTTAATTATCACCATTGTCCATGTTATGGAAAATGACACATTGCATATCAGAACATCTGACACAAGGAAGGACCACTCATAGCAAACTTCCTCTGATCAAAGGGGATCTCTCCTGGGGTATCTAATTTTTTGGGTGCACGGAGGTATAGGAAAAAAAGAAATCTTTATTCTGAAAACAGTAAAATGTGTGGTACACAAGAGAAACACACGACACAAAACTCACCTTTCTTCTAGTCTAAACTCTACTTCATCTATTCTCTTCTGTACAACCTCTTTCAGCTTCAATACAATGAGGGATATGAGAATTACGCGGAAAAATGAGCACCTTGGATTCATGATGCCAAACTTCGCTTTGGCTCTGCGTGGTGCAACCCCCAAACTTCACTTTTCTTCTACTCACATGCCTGAGCGTCACCTGGGAAAGCTTCCCTTGACCCCACAACTCCAGCATTTGTATGATTGTAGGCTTAAAATATTATCCAAGACAACAGAAGAAGGTTTGAATCCTCTTTACTTTTTCTTCTTCTTTTATGCTCAAGCCTTGGCAATTGAGTACGAAGACAACCCGTGTAGAAGTCTGACAAATCCCAAGAAACTAAGCTTCCCATCTGAGTGTCTAATCCAGTCTTGGAGAACGACGTGAACAGGGACGTTTGGGCTAAGGCCGAGTTCCTGTTATACAAAAGAGTCTTGAGTTTCCATTTTTCCTTCTTTGCACATGGTTCAGACTAAATTGAAAAGGACATTCCAATTAAGCACACATAAAAAATATTGCTAAGAAAAAGTAAAGAAAGCTCCAAGAAACTAAAAGCTGGTTTGAATTTCAAAAAACAGTAATGCATTCATAAAGAGTCACAGATCGGAGAAAGCCAAGAGATGTGAGTAAATAAAAAGGTGTCTACTAGCAACTCAATTACAGAATAGCAGTTTGCATCTGTTCATTCTAATATTGCAATTGAAAGCTCTCTCTTGCAAGTGTTGGATGCAAAATAAATGCAACTAATTAAGAAATGTTTTGAAAGGAGTGGAACATTGAAAATCTGGTAGAGCGTGAGATAATCCACATGCATCGACATGGCTACTGTACATTTGATTGCCACCTACTTGAAAGTTAGGATCATCTGTTGAATGAGAATTCTGTTTCATAGCCCAGCCTAAATTGGGCCTACATTTTGGATGCTTTGGGTCAGTGTGCATGGACACCAGATCAAAGTGACTGTCTGCATCGGTAGGATCATCATAATCTACCATTGAAAGTATCAAATAACGCCTCTTGTGGCAGAATAGGTCGCTGTTACTGCTAGATGAATTTGGAGCGCCATAGAACAACACCACACAAGGGTTGAGAGCTGTTTTTTTTTTTGCCATGTCCCAGATCATCAATGATATCACTCTGATGTATCAAATGTGGGTTATTTATTTATTTTTTAATGCAAAAAAAAAAAAAAAAAAACCATGGCTTCTTGCACATACAGCAGAAGTGATTGTGTTCTGAGCTTAAATCCAAACTAACCTAAATATCAAGAGTGCCCTACAAAAATTTTAGGTTATGAACTTAAAATTTTAAGCCTGGCAGTTCCTTTTTTGCATACCGATGCAAGTTCTTCGATTAGTATCTGTCTGTTCCCGTCTTTCTCAAATAGTTCATATGCACGATGAGCATGTTGCTCCCAACTATCCATTCCTTCCAGCTGATGCACGCTTATGGCGGCAGCGGAAAATTCTTGAAAATCTAATTTTCTGCATTGAAGAGGGCTCACCTGCAATGTTGTCAAACAGATGAGTAAATAAAGGTAACATGCCAGTACCTACAGTTGGTAAAACAGTTTAAGAGGATCCCACCATGTATAGGAGATGGGAAAAACACCTTACTGCAAATGATCATAACCATTTGAGCAGCAGATTGAATCTTTAACCATCCGCTGTTTACATGGATTTGATTATTTGGAAAAAGTGGTATTTGCCCATGGCCCATTGGTAGTGGGATCACTCGTAACACTATAAACTGTGGGAATACCACTTCAGCAGCCATAGAAACTGGTTAAGTGGCCCCATATGCATGACTGTACGCATTGTATATCTATAGAAGTCCATACAGTAAGTACCATGTTGACGTAGTCCAGAACCCGTGAGTCCTTCATGGCATCAGTCGAGTTCTTCATTAAGGCCTGCCAATTCCATTTAAGCTAAGAATGATCAGGTATCAATTGAAAAACATATCAATCATTGAAAAAAAAAAAGGACTTTGCTGAGTTCCATTTCCAAGAGACTTGCAGCTCATATGTGGTAACTTGATGCTAGCCAGTAGCCACTCATCAGGAGGGTCGGCCCAATCGAGAATATGCTTTTCTCCAAAAATAGGTTTGTTTGTTCAGTCTATAAGAAGAGACCCACCTTATGAGTGGCTGGGATCTCATATATTGTGCTACATTGAAATGAGCAGCAAGTGCCCAGGAAGGGACCCCATGAATCCTGCCGACCAAGCATCAGTAGAAAACCAACCGTCTTAAAATTATACATAGAGATGTGGCCATTTTTGTTTGGGCCTAATAACATGAATTGCTCTTGCAGATAAAAGAGTTGAGAAGATGTCAATGTCTTTGCGAGGGCCTGTCAAACAAAGCAGAGATCTTTTAGCGTTCAGATAGAAATACAAAAAAGCTAGCGGATCTCCTCGTAGTTCTACAGTTAAATTAGTAGGGAGAATAACAGTCAAGCAATTACAATTATCCATGAGTGATCACAAAGTTGACCCTTGAGCAAAGACTCATGGGATAACCTGTGTAACATCTGAAGGTGGCACTTACCATGTTATATAATAATTATATCATGAGAAAATAAATTAGTGAACATGAGGGAGACCCTACTGGTGATCCAATAGTTCATATAAAGAGGGCACGGTCAACGGGAAACATTCCAAAATCTCCCTTCAAAAACTTAATATCTCAATTATGTGGACCATTGGTTTTAAACTCGTAACTGTCCCCTCCCCTCAATGGCCATGCTCATCTTATACAAGAGGTATTTGAGAGATGGGGCCCACCAATCAAAGACCAATATTACCAAAAAGGCTGTCAGTTTTACTCTATTTTCCACACATTTGACCCACAAGTAGATGTAGTGTTTGGGGTTTCTGAATTACGTTGACGATTTTGTTTAGATTCACCATCTTCTGCATATCAGCTTGGTATCAGTGACCAAAAAGGTAATGTAAGCATCCATATGTCAAGTGAATGGAACAACATACCCCCAAAGCTGTCCTCCGAAGAGAGGATGAACATATATAAGCTTTTACAAGTGTGAAGACTGGAGTATCTAAAGGGATCTTAACATCATGACAACCATGCAGCCATGGATGACCTAAGAAAAGAAATAAAGAAAAAAAGTCAGTCTTAAACATACAAATGCGAAATCTATAGGCATTAATTGAGATGCCTTTGGAAGTAATTCAAATGGCTTGAGAATCATGATAGAACGGATCCAATGCATTAGCATATAATGCCTCATTGGATATAGGAAACCACAACAAGAAGGTCCTCTCTCTCTCTCTCTCTCTCTCTCTCTCTCTCTCATATTTTATTATTGAATGAGTGTATTACTATCCATTTTATCAAAGTACTAAAAGATAAAAGTGGGTTGCAATTTGAGATCCATTCAAATGGATTGTTACTTACACAGGGCCTGAGAAGCAGTCATTCTCCTGCGATAGTCTTTATTTAACAATTTCTTGACAAAGTCTTTTGCATCAGAAGATAATGAGGGCCAAGGTGCTTCCTCAAAGCTCGGTTCTGTCTTCAGGACAGCTCGAAAAATGCCTGATTCTGTCCGAGCCCAAAAGGGGCGGCTACCACATAGTAGAATATAAGCAATCACACCGATACTCCACATGTCTGCTTCAGTGCCATAAGATCTATGCAGGACTTCTGGGGCTACATAATAAGCACTACCTACAATGTCATCCATCCTTTCATCTGTACATTGCTCCAGAATCAGATAATGGTTTGGAAGTTATGAAATCAAAGGAACAAAATTCTTAGATAGTAGGCAACAAAGGAAATATGCAGTGCACCACTCAATCCTACAAAGCACAAAGCATACATATTGAGGCAAATATTTTGATGATCCCAACCTTTTCAAATGATGGGTCCATTAACGGTAAGAGATACTCTCATAGTCTCTTACAACTTATCCAGTTTAAGAACACCAATCAAATAACAGAAAATCATATAAAAAGACAGATGTCGGGGCATGGTGCATCCAATGATGGGCCACTGAATAAATGGAACCAATCAGTAGCACACAATCATTTTGAGAGAGGGAGGGGGGGGGGGGGGGGGGGGGGGGGGGGGGGGGGGGAGGGGGGGCCATGGTGCATCCAATGATGGGCCACCAGATAGAAGGCATAGAGTA
The DNA here is from genome assembly GCA_029852735.1 of Persea americana. Classification (NCBI taxonomy): domain Eukaryota; kingdom Viridiplantae; phylum Streptophyta; class Magnoliopsida; order Laurales; family Lauraceae; genus Persea; species Persea americana. The sequence goes on from CM056810.1 coordinate 94,740,412, forward strand.
TTGGGAGGTATTTGCCACCTGTACCATGGTGATGGTCTAAAAAGAATGAAAGAAAGAAAAGAGACTTCGTTTCTCTCAATTGAATTTCATGTAACATCTCAGAAAATAGAACTCACGAAGACGAACCTGGCTGTACAAAATCTGACAATCCAAAATCTATCACCTTCAATGTCGACTTCTCATCCTTTGTACTGAAAAGGAAATTCTGCAGAACTTGCAAGATCAGTGACCATAATGAAGCAACATGACAAACAAGGAAATATAGTTCTGTAAATGGATAATTAAAACGATAAATTCCACAGTTCATATCAGATTAATTAAAGGTCCATTTGGATTACTCTGAGTCCAGCTGAAAGCAGAGCTGATATTTTAGAAGAACAAATGGTTCTATATTCTTTTATTCATGTGGTTTGATTGACTGTTCTGCTAAAATTATGAAAAAAAAAAGGATCCAAATTGTTTGTATAGAGAAGTTCAAGTAATCTCATCATCATTATCATCAGTGCTGAATCATCCTATCTGATTGGGGTTGGCTTTGTCAGTTCCTCAAGTGATACTTGAAAGAGCACAGTAGTAGCAACAATAATTTCAGAAATGTTTGACAGGTGAGATCAGTGGGTATGGTAGTAGTAGTACTGACTATTAGGTCATGGTAAGTAAAGATTTCCCAGTACATAAAGATTTTAGGGCAAAGCACCGTGCCTGCCTGAAAAAGCTGAAACATCAAAATGCAGCATTACAACTTTGATGTTTAAACTCTGAGGTTTAAGAATCAATTACCTCTGGCTTCAGATCTCGGTGAACTACACCTTGGAGATGGCAAAAGGAGATAACACTCAGAATCTGGACCATGACAACCTTGGCATCTTCTTCTGAATATTTTCCACCCCTACAAAAGAACAGCCACCATATCATCTGGTTAAAAGGTAGCAGGTCAGCCAACAGAGAATGCCTACCATCTGGGTAGCAAACTATGAAAATATGGTTGGAATGATATCTATTCTAGAGAATTATATGGATTTCAGAGAAGTGCTTAAATTGTATGACATTTAGATTTTCCAAAATATTCTACACAAATCAACAATGGCAATCACCATTGGAGGGAAACGGAAGAAAAAAACTATCCGACTACATGCAGTTTATATCTACTGGGCCACCCCAAAACACAATACAAAATGGATAAAAATCTATTTTGTCCAGTTATTCAGATTATGTGATTTATATGATGTCCAAATACACTCAAGTAGCCAAATACTGATGCTTGAAGTACCTCGAAAGTATCCGATCTAAAAGTTCACCGCCCTTGCATAACCTGAAGATGACAAAAAATATTTGGTCAAGAATCAAATGAGGAAAAGAAAAGCCTTCCCAATTCCTTGCAGCAAGTTGAATTGCAAAACATGTAGTCTATTCTCTCCATGACGTCAAACAGGAATCTTTTATACCCCGTAAAAAATATAATCAATCATACACGTTAACATTGCCACTGTGAAAACATGTAACATTCGATCTCTATCCCAACCCATTCAAACTGTAGGTCTCATGAGTCTCGCTATGGGAGGAGAGTCAATATGGAAGGAAGCATAAAGTAAAGATCAAACTGAATAGATAAGCCAACTGTCTAATTGGTGGCACCAACAAATGTACAGTTTTGAAGTAATGTCATCTCCAAATTCAACAAACCGATTTTCAATAATCAGAGAATATGATCATCCAATAAATCTGGTTTTAAGGCTTCTAGGCGCCATGCATTGAAGGGTTTAGATTGACATACATGTATGGAAGGAACAAGATTTAGAAAATGGAATAAGGTACAAACTAGCAAAGTGAATGGTTCAGTCCAACCCAGTTTTGCCATCTGGTTTAACTTGCCCGTACCATAACAGGAAAAATAATAAATCCAGTTGAATGATCAGCCTAACCTGAGCAACCGCCATTTTTTACTGGTGCTGACCAATACCCTGGTTTTGACCAAGCATCGGTCTTGCAAATAGTGTCAAGGTCCCGGCAATTTCAACTAAATCCAGTTGATTATCGATTATCATCTTTCATTTCAAGCATCCCCATCCAGAATCTCAGACTGCTAATTAAGTGGCTACAACCATCGATCGAACCGATTTGCTGGTTGTACCATGGTGCACCAATTAAAGTTTGAATTATGGAAACAAAAAATGACTATTGTTACATGATGTATGAAAAAGACCAAATGAGAGTTTAGTGAATGATTTGAACTTGGTCAAGATCGAGTCCCATAAAGCTTGGCGGAGACACACCAAGACTTGCCTGAGCCATGAGACTCAGTAGGGAGAAGTGTAACATGACTTGTTCAACTCTAGACAGACTATCCAATTTTTGACACCCGGTTTTAGCAGGCCTAAATGGTCTTGGCCAGGTTAACGGGCTTGGACTAAGAAGACAAGGACAAACCCTCTTAACAAGTGTTCACAATCTGGCCTGCTTGTTCAAAGGAGCTATCAAATCCTGGACTACAAAAGGCCTGATGGGCCAGCCTCACTCGTTGACAACTATAGTTCCGTATCTCCAACATAAAAAACTAAGAGTTTTCCTTCTCACATAACGAGGAAAAGTAACCATCAATTATCAAAATAAATACACACATTCAGACCAACACAGATGAATTCGCAAAACAGCTTTCAAATTAACTATCAGGAATGTAAACTTACTCCATTACTATATACACATTGTCCTCATCTTCGTAGGCTTCATAAAATTGCGCAAGATTCTTATGTCCTGCTAGAGCACTCAATATTCTCACTTCTCTTCTTACATCCTCAATTGCAATGGCTGTCATCATCTGCGCCAAAACACAACCCTTTTTATCAAACTTAAACATTTTGAGTTCCATCTCAAACCATATTCAATATAACTATAAGGGCTCCTAGGGTGAGTCAGATGCGCCCAAAATTGCAACTGGTTATAACATTGTACTGAAACAGTGTGTATTTAAGCACTTGGATAGGCTAGCTACAGTACATGTGAATTTCATCTTTCAGTTAACAAGCAATTTGACAGAATTTTGGAGGTGCATGCATCAAAATGCTTCCATCATGTGAAGATCTTAGCAAAGTAATAGCTAGATGTTTTCACAATGAATGATGGCATAAAGCTATAAACATTAAACATACACTAGAAGGCCACAAATCAGAAAGTTAAAGATTGTACGGTGAAGAATTTTGCAGCATGGTCTATGAACAAGGAAGCCACCGGATGAACAGTCTAGATCTTCAAATGGTGGCTTCCACCAATACGATCGCTTGAGCGAGCAATAGGAACCACTTTTATTCATGGGCATCACAATACATATTAGAAAACCTCCTACCGACAAGAACGCGACCATCATCAATATTTCAGAAGAAAACTGCTGGCAGAAACATTCCAAAACAATAAGCAATCAAACTCATGTATCAGCAGAAACACCCCAGAAGGAAAAGGAGTCATATTTTGCAATTAAAATCAAATCATGATGGTGATAACTACAACAGAATCAAACCTTAGATTTTGGAATAACCTTCACTGCTACTTCTTGCCCTTTCAATTCCCCTTTCTTCGCCTTTGCAGAACAAGTAAAGCCAAAATGCCCATGTCCAATCTCTTCCCCAAGCTCATACTTAGTAAGGAAGTGTTTTGAGAACCCAAAACACTTATTCAATCCCAATTCATTGTCTTCAGGAATTGCAGCTTCATTTGGCTTGACAGAGCCATGCCTGCGGGCAAGCAGAGCCCTGATATGCTTGGCAGGCGATGGAGGCGGGAAAGGGCGCTTAAAAATCCGTATAGGAGTGGAATTCACGCTCGAATTTGCGGGGGAATTCTTGAAAGCATTTGGAAGAGGACTGGGGCCGTAGAAGGGGAACTTGGAAGGTTTAGTAGTGTCAGAATTCACTGCAGGCTCAATACTGCAGGGAATTGCAGGATTTCCTGTTTGGTTCTGGAGATTTCGAGTCTCCTTTCCATGACAGAGTCCCATTGAAAAGATGAAAACAAAGAAAAAAAAAGAAAAAAAAAAGAAAAGTATAGGAAATGACAATCACAGGAGGTAGAAAACTAAAAGAAAAAAACTCAGAAAGCAAGAATTCAACAGGGAAAAGATAAGAAATCGAACACTTGGCGAGGAAAAGCCATAAATGGAACACCCAACAAGAGAATACAAGAAAGTTTCAAATTTTTTAACAAAAAACATCAAACAAACAGGAAAACCCAGAAAAGGAAAAACCCAAATGAAAGAAGAAGAAGAAGAAGGAGCAATTTCCAAGTTCAGTGATGGAGATGAATTACAGAAGGGGAAGGGGAGAAGGTAGATGATAAGAAACGGAAATAAAGCTCAGAAACAGAAACCAGTAAGAGAAACCCAACTAACAAAATTACTAGAAAGTTACCATCTTTGTCTGCTAAAACCTCTCTCAAAACAGAAAACCAAAGAGCAATTCCCAACTATAGAGATGAAGATATAACAGAAACAGGGGAGGTTGAATAACCAAATTCCAATTTGCCTAACAAAGGATTAACACAGAAGTAAGAGCTCAAGATGGTAAATACCCAGTTACAAAAACATCAGAAAAGTCACATTTTAGTGATGTAAGAAGAAGCAGAGAGGAGGAAGAAGAAAACACATAAAAACTCCGACTTTGCATATTAAACAGAGTAGGAAAGCAAAACAGGTAAAGAAAACTTAATAAAAGTGTGAAAGCAACAACAGAATTGGAAGAACAGGAAATAGGACACAAGAAAAGCCAAGTAGGAAATTTCAGAATTACCCAACAACAAATGAGAGAGAGAGAGAGAGAGATGCCTTGGCAGAGTTTGCAAGAAATCAAGAAGGAAAAGAAAGCTCCTTTGTAGTTCATAGAGGGAATTTAAGCTTTATTAGAGTCCAATAATGGAGGGTTTAGATCTCCAGGCTGTCCCTCTTGATCCCAATAACTATGCATGTATGATGTAAGGGGTAAGCATTAATGGATGTTATATTGCAATTTGAATTGCTTTTGGATAATTGATTTTGCAATTTGTGAATTGTGGGTCCTGTTATTAGATGGGAGAGCCAAAATTAGATGATCCGAGCGTATTGATTTAATGAGGCTTAACATTGATGGGGTATGGCTGAAAAAACTTCTAGAAGGGAATTTCTAACCCAATCAATGGCTATTAAGTGGACATATAGGAAATAATTACAGCACAAGGTAGAAATTTATATATTTAAAGGAATGTGATATCACTATAGTTAACCAGAAGCCTTGAAACCATGAATCCTTGTTTTTTAAAATTCGTTATAACAGGTGTCAAAAGCTCTCCAATATCCTCTCACCCCAAACTAATCTTTCTCCACTATCCTCTCTCTCAACTACCCTCTTTGTAACTGTTCTCTCTAACTGATTGAAACTGCTCTCCCTACTAATCCAAATGCATAGAATATGAAAAAAATCAACTCAAATCAGAGTAGGAGAAGGAGAGATAGAGAATGGAGATTGCAAAAAAGTTTGCTTATTGATGTGGGGTTATTGTGAACTTAATCAAGGTGACCCATCAATTTTTTATGGGATCACTGTGTGCCCCACCTTAAAATGATGGTATGATTTATACATAATCATCTTTACAGTTAAATTGCTAGATTCGAGTAATTATGGTAGGCTCTGACGAAATTAAGGTGGCCCATCAATTTTTGATGAAATCATTGTGTGCCCCACCTTAAAATGATGCAATCATATTGCAGCCCAATCTGTAAAGATTATGTGATTTGTGTAAATTTTACTTTTGACTCATCAATTTTCTTTTTGATTGAATCACTGTGTGCCCCACATTAAAATGATGGTGGGATTATTGCGAACTTAATCAAGGTGATGACGAAATGAAGGTGGTCCACCAATTTTTGATGGAATCACTGTGTGCCCCACTTTAAAATAATGGTAGGCTCTAACGAAATCAAGGTGACCCATCAATTTTTTATAGAATCACTGTGTGCCCCACCTTAAAATAATGGTATGATTTGTACATAGTCATCTTTACAGTTAAATTGCTAGATTTGAGTAATTATGGTAGGCTCTGACGAAATCAAGGTGACCCATCAATTTTTGATGGAATTACTGTGTGCCCCACCTTAAGCTAATGCAATCATATTGCAGCCCAATCTGTAAATATTATGTGATTTGGGTAAGATCTCACACCAGTGCCCTATTTTCTTTCTAAATTTGTATTCCCTTTTATATTCATCGCTCATTAATGGCTACAAAGAAAGTGAAAATGACAAGAGTTTCAGCTCATTAATGATAAAGATATTATGTCTAATTCATCCCATATTTTTGGACCTATATTAAGGCCATATTTTTTTTCCAATTCTTGATTTTTATTGGGTCTAAACTAGGCCTAATTTTTCAGTGTAAATCATGACGGATTTTGGGTCCATTTCAGGACAGAATATTGGGTCTAAACCAGGCCACATTTTAGGGCATATATAAGCCATACTTTGGGTCTAAAGTAATTATATTGTTAATAACTGCGCTGAATCAAATAGTAAAAGGACTACAAATAAATAATTAAAAAAATTTAGTTTTCATAGAATAATTATTAAATGATGTACTCTGATAAAAATTATAATCTGCATAGAATAATTTGTATGGAGAGTTATAATCCCTTTAAATTTGATAATTTGTATAATAACATTATAATTTCCCTACTCTCCTTCCATCTCCCTCTTCCTTTCTTCCTCACATTCACCTGCTGCACATCCCTCATGCGCGGTCTCCCTGCACAGGCTGCTGCACCCCCTCCCTCATCCATTTACTTGAAAACCATACAAAGTCATGATTATGTGACTTGGGTAAAGATTATGTGATTTGGGTAAGATCCCACATCAGTGCCCTATTTTCTTTCTAAATTTTTATTCCCTTTTATATTCACCGCTCATTAATGGCCGCAAAGAGAGTGAAATTGATTAGCATTTTCAGCTCATTAATTATAAAGATATTGGGTCTAATTCATCCTAGATTTTTGGACCTATATAGGGCCAGATTTTTGGTCCAAATCTTGATTTTTATCGGGTCTAAACCAGGCCTGATTTTTCGGTGTAAATACTTTTAATAGAGTAAGAATTATAAATTTAAGTCAGCCCAGAATTAGTATATACTTTTAATTTTAAACCAGTTTAGACTTATAGGTAAAAAAAAAAGGCTAAGATTAGGCCAGAATTACAAGCCTAAGGCCAGAATATGTCTTTTATTTATTTTATTTTTACATGTGCCTGGGCTTCATCAAACTCCATTTACACCTCACGTAAAGAATAAAACATCTGGAAAAACATATAAAGATCAAATTAGCAACAAAAAAAAGGACTCAAAAGTTCACTAATTAATAAATTTATTAAAAAAAAATTGTTTTAAGTCTGTGCATTTAGTGGTTCGATGGTCCGTGCATAGCACGGGGTTTTGCTTGTATGTCTAAAATGAATGTTAGGAATTAGGATCTCACTCTGAGATTCTAGTGTGATACTCCATTCAGATAGAGATAGGGCCCATTAAATTAATGGTGCCATAGGAGACAATTCCCCATACTAAGTTAGGAGTTAAGCAGAAGATTAAGGACAATACAGTCTCATATAAACTGTTGATCTGTAGGGCCCAATATAGATGAGAATGCCACAATAAAGGAAAACACTGATTTGAAGAATCTAGCCCTCAAATCTTCTGCTTGACTGGTTATTTCTTCCCTCCTTATTAGGATTATCTATCTCAGGGAATTTTGGGGTATCATAATCCACATCGGGGATTGTCTTAAATTCCTTGCAAATTGCAACAGTCAGCGAAACATAAGTGTGAGGCTGATTTTCTTTCATTTTTGACTTGGGTGGAAGGAAGGAGACATGCAAGATGGCATGATCTGGAGCATCTTTATAGTTCAATGCCATGCCCCCTGCTATGCATAATACATTGTATTGGTCTACATAGGTTTCCCTCATCACTTTTATGTCTACAATTTGGATAAATCTAATCTGAACAATGAACATGTTGCACCGGTTAAGTTATTCGGTGGGCCTTGCAATCCAAACCATTAATTGGATGGGTCTGATGTCAATCAGCTGCCAGGTAAGACAAACATCTTATCATTGGCCTACAAGTGGATGGGAGAAAGAATGTCTATGAATGAGGTGAAAAAAAAGAGAAGAAGATGGGCCCATCAATTAGATGTGTGATAGGCTCATCAATGCTTATGATTTTTGCTTAGTGGTCCATCCATGGTGGAACCTACCTGATGATCGGTCAAGATTGCGGTTAACAATCTATAATATCTGATTTTGGTTTGACTCATCCGGGATAAGAACAACCTGGGCATGACCCACAGACTACAATTAGATTCTGCCTATGCTTAAAAGCTTGATTATCCATACCATGACAAACAAAATGCAGCAATCATATGATATCATTAGAAACCCTTTTTATCAGATTTTGATTGGAGTGAGAGCACCCCCATTAGAATGGAATCTCGGAACAAAAAAGAAGTGGAAAAAGTATTGTTATTAGGGACTCAGCTCCTCAAGTACAAGTAAGGACATTTGCTTGAGGCACACACAAACATGACACATCCAACTCCATCTCTGGACCACCCCACAAGTCATGGCAATGTCATGATAGGAAAGTGTCTGGAGACTCCGAACCTTCCATACTTAAATAGGTTCTATTGTGGTCCACCATGGATGGAACCCATCATTGGGAAGCAAACAAAGGGCTGAAGTGATGCCAACTTCTCTTAGAAGGTTGGGAATAGGGTAGGATAAGGCATCCTTTGGTTATCCCACATTCCCTTTTATACCTATGTCAAAGTCATACATAACATACATGGAATAAAGCTATTAAGTTATAAAGAAAGGAATATGTAAATCACAGTGATAAAAAAAAAAAAAAGTAACTGAAGTTGTTGGGCCAAATAAAAAAAAAGTGGTGAGGATGGAGTCACATGGGTTACAGGTGTTTTCCTGCCATAGCAAGCAAATGTTGACTGAGAAAATCATGTAAATATGAGGTCATGGGTTGCTGGGCTGTGTAGATTGGAGAAGGGGATTCACATGAAAGGATAACAACATCTTGGGTTCACAGGTTTCATTGCTGTGTACTCATGTTGATCGCATGTTTTAACTCTGATCATAAGATCAGGACCATCCATCTAGTCAGCATGTTCTTGGTGGGCCATAATAAAAATCACATTGATTGGATGATCTCAGTTACAAGTTTTCTTTAAGATATTTAATTTTACTTTTAGGGCCAGGCTTTTTGTTCACATGAAATCTAAGAATTCATGGCAAAATGGGATTCAATAAAGGATAATTTAAGAGGGGATAGGCAGTGGTGGACCCAGAAAGTTTTTACTGGGGAACACAATGTAGGGTTAAAGAAAAAAACATAGTGGAGCTCATACATGAAGAATAAGGAAAAAGAAGCCAACCCACTCATAGTTGAGTGGTATTTGTTGGCACTTCGCAGACATGCTTAGAGATTGATATCCAGATCTCTAGATGGGTACTATCCTTCGTTACCATTGGGCTAACCTAGTAAAAAGCAAAGAACAAGAAAAATAAAAATGAACTTTTTTTTCTCCTTTAATATGTACTCAGACACCCACACACTCACATTATCCATAATCCCTGGTTGTTTATGTTGATAGAAAGAAGACTCACAATCATGATTAGGTGTTCTTTTCTCATTTCCTCTAGGTTCATTTTTCTTTACAATGGAGACTATTAGAGGATCATTATTGGATGATCACCTTTGTTCAATTTTAACAATCTTGAGGAATATTAGTTTTTCTTTTATCAATCGGTCAATCTTGCAATGCGACCAACTTTTTTTGGGGTAAAATTTGGAAACACCTTATATACGGGAGTGTCTTTTATTTTGAGTAGCTCATATTTTCATTAATAGGCCCCGCTATAAAGCCTTTGAATATCCAGATTCCAAACCGTTGGCGACTCATCTTGATACATGTGGCACACGTCTGAGTCAATTTAGGCTGTTTAAATCAATTAAGTGGTCATCAGATAAAAAAAATTAGTTACAAAATTGTCACCAGTTGAAATTTAAAACATAATCAAAACATTTAGGACCATAAAAGGCTGGGGTCTTTTGTTTTCAAACTGGGCCCCACAAATTAAACGGCTGAGATCGGGTGCACAAATTCAGGATCCAGGGCGTATGAGTTGCCACAAAGTGTTGCCGTTACGTGAAAGTCAGCTGATGTTGATGCCTAATGAAAATGACGTCACTATCTAAGTTAATATTAAAGTTATGGCAAGTGCCATCACAAACATTTTCAGTAGGTGACCCCACTTGAGCCCATTAGTACTTGTCTTATGTTGATGGTGGGACCCATTGCCATTTTCTTAATGAGAAGTTTACACTTTAGTTCTTTCAAAGCTAATTGGAGATGGAAAGAAAAATGTGGGAGACCATAATCACTTCACATGATGGTAAAGTGCCTTCATTTCACGGTATTAGAGAATAATCCAACATTTCATGGTATCATGGCACAATTCAATATATAAAATCACAACAAAGGACATTTCATGATATCGCACGGCATTATGTGTGATACTGTGGAATTGGGGCTAATTAGTAAAAAAGAAAAAAAAAGAAAATAAATTTGTGGACGAAGGCCCTTGCTATCATTACTAAGTGTTTGGGCCCTCCCTCGTTTTTCTAGTTTTTTAAGGCTTCCTCGTGTAAATATCCCATAATCTTTTTAGTGCCGCCAATGGACCCATTGGATAGAACTTTGACATCAGGGGAGAGTGATTGTGATGTCTATGAGCTATGTGATGGTATTGGTAGGTGATTTCGACCCTCTTTTAAGTTGCCATCATTTTGGTTGAGGACTTTATGGGTGGGGCCACTGCGGATCAGCTATATGTCAAAAAAGTTAGTTAGATTTGTTATAAATAAATCTATGTACTCATCTAATCTTAGGCAAAGAAATAGGTACAAGTGAATGATTAGACCTCTTCTTAGATAATGGGATGAACAAACAAATTCTACTGAATATGATTTTTTTTTTTTTTTTTTACAAGTGGTTAATCTAAAAACACCCTGTCTATCAAAATGGATCAATTTAATCAGCGGGTCTTCTTCACTAGATTGATCTCAATAACCTTGAGTACACGTTTGCCCCTAAAAGAAACTGTTATTTGATGTTTGTTTTCGACAAAGCCACATTTAATCTTTATTTTTAACCATCCAATGTTTTTAAATTTTATTGATTCTAATGCAAACAAACAGGCCCCAAAAAAGAAGTGATTCTCAACAATGGAAATCTGCACCCCTAGTTTTTCCTCGGTTTTATACTTCATAGCTACTTACTTGTCGATTTCTTCTCATTCAAATGGGGCTTAAATATCATATACAGTTTAAGAAACAAAATGATTTAATATGGAAATTTCATAAGAACGTTATTTTCTAACTATCTTATAAACATCTCATTGTAATATCAAATCTCTATGAATTCTAAATAAAATATTAGAAGACTTTTTATGGTCTGTTTGGTTGAGAAGAAAAGATTAAGTGAGGAATCCAAAGGAAAATTCACTTTTACTTTTTCTGGTAATGATTTTTTGTTTAGTTTAGATTTAAATGAAGAGAGTTTCTAGGAGGGAACTGTTTAGGAACTTCAGTTTAAATAAATAAATCATCCCAGTTTAAATGACATTTTTAATAATTAAAAGTTGGTCTCATGCTTTCTCCACCCTTTCAAGAAGGAAATTGTTTCTTCTAGTTTGTGCAAAAAATAGTTTCATAGAGAGTTATATCTAGTGCATATTGATCACATAAATTGCAATTTAGTCATAGTTCTTCTACTCTTTGCTACAGCCAATTACAAGTAAAAAAAGTTACATGTAATTTGATTTACATGAGTACAGGGCAAGTAAGCAGGAAGGATTAAAACTGGCCACAGTCACTTGCAAGTCCCAGTTATTTATTTATTTTATTTTATTTTATTTTTTTGTAATTCAAATTAAGCTATTTTTATGGTGTCCATTTTTATTTGATACCCTTCCAACAAGTTATTCCCTTAAGCCCATGAGCATCCCAAGTCTTATCTAATGCCTTTACCTAAACATCAAGACCCTCCTGAAGCCAATAGTACCCATCTTAAAGTCCTTTGATATTCTACCTGCACCTTTTGTCCAATTCCAGCCTCTCACTATCCATCAGAATAGACCAATACCAAGATTCAGAACCCTACCCACCTCTTCCTTATATTAAACCTCAACTCAAATTCAGAGCCACAGTTTCCACTCTGGGACCCATTTTACCCAGTGTTTCCACTGCCAAATGGGGTTGTTCATGGGCCTGGTTGGGTCGCACTGAATCTTTTCTTGGCCCTTTGGGCCAGAATCTATTCCACACAGGACTCAAGAAAACGACCAGCCCATTTCCCAAGTCTATATATACACACACCTTGTGTTGTGGCAGCCGGCGTGGTCAGGAATTTAGCCTGTTACTATTGGACCAAAAAATGGGACCCCAGTTGAGCCCATTCAGCTATGACAAGGCCCATATTCTGCCCAGTGAGAGCTGGGGTTAGGTCAGGCTTTGACTGGTCCAGACCATGGGCACTCTAGAGACAAATGCACCAAATCCATTGATTAGAATCCTAAGTGTGTTCACGTACGGTCACCTTGAGCAGGCCACTCACAGTTCACCACGTCACCAAGGGCAGCCCTTGCCTAGATGTATAGCAGACCGCCCACAATGACATAGCGAACCGTGAATGGTCTAGTCACGGTCACCGTGAGATTTTTCCTCACGAGATTCGGACTCCAAATCCACACTCTCCAGCCATCTTCATCAATAACCATCGTACGTCATCACCATCATCTTCTTAATCAGTCTATACCTACTCCGCCATCCTTGATGCTTAAGCCAAATCCAGTTTATTTAAATTTCTTGTCCCTTGTATTAATTTTCTTGACCTTAATTAGTATATCCAAATCTGTCTTGCATCAAGACTGGTACCAGGCCAGTGAGATTAGTTACTTAAACAAGAGGAAAACAACTTGTCCAACTTGAATGAAAGGGAGTGCTTCATTGGAGAGAGCAAGAGCTTGAATATTCCAACCTACCAGTCTAAAATCTCAGAGGGCAGGAAATACAAAACTAGCCAGGTGGAGATACTGACCAGTCAGTTCATGGAAATAACCAAAAATATCCATGAGGTCCCGTTTGTTTCATGTAATTGAATTCTTATGAATTCTAAGAGCTGGATTTATAAAAGCAGTCAAAGTTTTAAAGAAACAAATGGTGAGCATCTAAAATCGACCATCAACTTTCTTTTTAATGGAAGTTGAATTAAGGGAAGATGGAAAGTAAATACCCAGCTATCACCCTAACAATTCAAATTCTAAAAAATTAAGGCCCCATCTACATGTGCACCTTATATCCTTTACCCCCCTCGCTTCTTTAAATTATCCTTTGTTGGACCGCACTTGATAATGAATGCCAATATATTCAATTCCATGCAAACAACTGGCTGAGTGTCCATTATAAATTCTCTAAAACTATACAATCAACGGCAAAACAATCACTGTGAGAGTCTATTGGAGAAGACAAAAAGGAAGTGGATAATCATTAGATAGATCTGATCCAGTGATTGAAGATCATCCATCAGAAGATGTCAAACTTGATCACCGAAAAGTATGCCCATTATCAAGATTAAGCAGATGGGTCCAGGTGATCTTGGCAGGCTTGATCTCATCGTGGGGGATCAGGACCTGGAGAAAAATAGTTTAGAATAAAATTATCTCCAGGATTGTCAGGCATTTGTGTGGTTTGCCTCCCAACCTGAGAGAATAAAAACATCATGCGCGCTTGCTTATAGCTTTGCATTACAGAAGAATTTGTCCTTTCACACGGTATCAAAAACATAAAATTATGTTAGGTTAATTTTTAGAAACTTGCTGCTCTGATAAAAGATTTATAAAAGCAAAGATTTGTGATCACATAGACAGTGATGCTGTTGCCTGTTCCTGAATGGCCTTGAGCTTTAGCACGCTGTGTTTTCCCATTGCCTTTTGGCTGTTTTATCCCCTCTTCCTCTGGTTAACCCAGACTGGTTTCTCTGTTGGCTGGCCAGACCATGTGTGGCTATTTTTGGTTAGTCCAGCCAGCCTATGGGGTATGGGTTTCTTACTTTTGTCGGCTCAGCTCCTTCTTCGAGGTAACATTTAATTGGGAGATTCTCTTGATTTTGTCTTTCATGTACATTGTACTTTATTGTTCGGAAATATACACACTCAACTTTTCAAAAAAAAAAAAAAAAAAAAGGCACATTCGGCGCTACAAAAATGCCCTACGATCTTTTAATACGATACGAATCCACGTGATATTAACGGGTTCGGATTATGCCTGTCAATGGGCCGGACAGGGCTTTGGCTTGGGTTGTCCAATCCCGTCCCAAAAATTAGACGAGCTTGGCGAGGGTTGTCCAATCCTGGCTTTAAATTAAACGGGCCTACGTCAAATCCCATCTTGTGCTAGCCTGGGCTGGGCCTAGGCTTAGCCCGATATTGGACATAACCTAAACATTATCTAATTATTCCTATACCGTCATCAGACACTTGGTGTGAACCGAATTTTAAATCATCCTCCTTTTTTTCGAGTTTGGGACCAACAATGCAATGCAACAAGCAATACGGCGGAGTTATTTTTATTTTTGCCAATGACAATAGAAAATTAGAAAATCAATAAAAATGAGTATCCTATGTGAATCAAGTAATGTCTAAAATAAATAAATAGAAATTAATTTTCTTTTAGTATGTCTAAAAGTTCAGTTAGTGCATTACCATCATTGTCTAGATCAGCTAGTTTAATTTTCTTTTAATATGTCTAAAAGATCAGTTAGCAGCACCATCTTTCGCTGGATGCAAGAATACTGCACCAATAATAAAAATCAACAGCCTTAGAATGAATAATGAATGTTGGCCTGTGAATTGCATATATGAATTTCTACTAGGGAAGAAGAAGAAGAATACTTCCTTTCTAATATTAAAGAGCCCCTATGGCTTGTTTGACATCAATCTTATGATGACCCTAATCCTGTGCTTAGATCAGCAGGTCGTGCCGAGATCAAGCAGCGGAAAACTTGTTTGGCAACATCAAATTGGCAATATTTCCTAATCTCATCGATCAACTGTTATATAAAGTGAAAGAGAAAAGTCCGGTATCTAAGGTCTTCTAAAATTCTGGCTTTTGGTTCAATGGGGGCATCGAAGGTGGATCACACTATATGATTAGTTCAAATCCATGGATAGGAGACCCCTATTTGGGGAATACGTGGAAGAATAATATGGAGAGCTTGCCATTACCATCATTGATTGACCCGACTTTTTTTTTTTTTTCTTTTTTTGTTGGGTAAAAAGGAAGCAGTGCGTTAGGAGGGACAAACTAATGCTTTTTGCGTGCGGGCCTGGCCAAGCCTGGACGGGCTGGGCATGCTTGGCCCATTTCCAGTTCTATTTTGGCCGGGCTTTAAAATAATTATCCAAACCCAACCCGCTAGGTTCAATTTTTTTTTTTTAAAAACCTGTATTTTTGGGCTTGAGCCGGGTCGGGCCGGTTACCCATTTCAACGGGCTAAATTGACAGGCCTAGTTCAGGTTAAGACCCACACGATATTAATGAGTTTGGGTGGCCTCTTAACAGGTTCGTGTCGTTAATAGGCCGGCTATGTTAATTCGTTAAATTAGCAAGTCATTAACAAATAAAATTGGTAATCCATTAACAACCCGATATAACCCGCCAAATGATAAATGAGATAAATTATAAAATGTATAAGGGGTATTTTGGTAAGTTTGAAGAGATTGAAGTGAAACCCTAATACCCACATATAAAAGACCATTTTCTTACTCCTTCACTCTCCTTTCATTAGGGAAAGAGTGTATATTAAACGACTTGGTCCAAAATGGATAAATTTATTTAATAGGTTAACAGGTCGTGTCGTGTAACCCGTTAAATAGACCCGTTAAATAGACGGGTCGTGTTCGTTTTTTATTTTTGGACCCATTTATTTATTGGGTTGTATCACGACCCCAAATCCCTACTCTGGATTAAAGGGCCAAGACTGGGTCTAGTCTGTTGTGTTTACTGTTGTAGGATAGCCTTTGATCAGCGTTGAGGAGTTTTAAGGCTTTGAGTCTAGTTTAACACTCTTTTTGAGATCAGAGACAGGAACTGATATTTTCCAAATTGTGGTATTTGCCTCGAAAAGAGTGCCAAGGGTCAAATTGGGCTTTCTGGGCCTCGAATGAGTTTGAGCTGAACATGAAAGTTGTTAAGTAAGTCGAGATATAAAATTTGAGCTCAAGAGTTACTCATTTTCGGGTTCCAAGGAATTGGTGTATTTTCGTACACTTGATGCATTCTAACGGTGGAAATATCCAACCCCAAAGTTTGGATAAAAATACCAGTCACCATGCTTCACATGCATCGATAAATGTCTGGGTCTAAGTACAGAGTTGAAATTAACATCGGGCAAGTCGGGGGACCTGAGTCTAGTTTGACCCTTTGAGCCATTTGTGGTGTTTACTGTGTTAAAATAGTCTTTGATCAGCTTTGAGGAGTTTTGAGTCTCTGAGTCTAGTTTGGCCCTCCTTTTGAACTCGTCTGTGTTTTCAATTGAGACCGAGAGATTATTCTTGAATCTTGACCAAAATGTTATTCTAAGAATTAACTAGTGCTAACCCTAGGGTTAAGAGGTTGGGTCCTCACAGGTCGTGTACGGGTTGGAGTGATTCTAATACAAGTTCGTTAACCCGCAACCCAAATTCGTTAACACAACACGATTGACAACCCTAGTCGCATGGTAGTAAAAAGAAATATGAGGATTTTACAGAAAAGTTCTCGCTAAATGGCCATTGTACGAAAAAGTCACTCCTAATTTGGGCAACACAAACGGGGCTCGTCAGACCCTATTTGGTTCTTTAAAAAACAAAAAAAAATTTCGCTCCCAGTTTCTTCTTGGTCCAAGTCTTCCATTACCATCTTCTCCGTTCGCAATGGTGCAGCAACCTTTATTATCTGTTGACGGCGACGCATGCTCCTCTTCTTCCATGATTGACGAAGACACCCGTGCGGACTTTGGCTGCAGATTCCGTTGCAGAACTAGAATCGAAAATAGTGAAAATGATGAAAATCTCTGATTAATCCAGACCTGAGGAGGCAAGGGTCAAGCTGGTTTTTCTGTTTGGAGAAGCAGAGAAAGGACGGTTCAGTCTCACGTTGTCCCTGAAACTGAGGAAAGAGGCGCCTAGGAGAGAAACTGCCATCGTCCACTGCTTGTGCCATGCTGCTGCTGTCATCGTCAGTAATCTGTAATAGAGTGCAACCAGCAGCCCCTGCTGCTCTTCTCTTTCTCCGATTTGTGCGGCTGAGACGACGACCTCTGACATGAGATCCATTGCTCTCTGTTCTCTTCCTCTTCCTCGATGAAATCCTGATCCTCTTAATGCAACAGTGATGGCGGCAACACCTGATCGAGATCTTCTTCTTCCTCTTGATCTGGATCTGGCAACGATGTCCATGTTTGATCTGAACCGCTCGAATCTCTTTCTATAATCAGACTTCTGTTATGCTTCTTTTTTCTGGTTATGCAAGTCTCTACAAATCTATTCCGAACAACACCCTGAGTCTGGATCTGCGTACTGTGTGATGGCGCACCTTGAGATCAACTCTGTCCCTCCTCATCAGCGAGAGATCATTTAACTTCTGCAACTGGGAATAGAGACCTGCGACAAACAACGCAACAAACTGCAGTATAGACTTCAAATGGGGGCGAAGAAGGATTGCTTCTGGGCGTGTGAAGAAAACATAGAAGAGAAGAAGAGTATGCGCCGCCGTTAATCAAGAATAGAGCTTGCTGTGCCACCTTGAGTGAAGAGGACGATAATAGAGGACTTGAACGAGGAAGAGAAGGGAGCAACGCCCCCATCACAGACGAGTGATATTAGTGTTGCGTCACTCAAATTTAAAAAAGAAAAATAAAAAAAAAATCAGACGCGGCAGAAGGCACGAGAGACTTTTTCGTGCAACGGTCACCTACCTGGATTTTCTTCGTAGACTCCTCAAGAAATGTTGTCCAAAAACTCAAAAAAATAATTGTCTTGAGGGGGCCACGTTAGGCCCCACTTCACTAATCCAACCCCCTTAACTCAATGACCTCCATCCAATGCTCTTATATCCTCTCTCTGTTTTATTTTTTTTAGGGAAAAATGTTGAGAAAATCCTTTTAGGACCCTAAGGACCAACGAGGACCCAATAGCATGTTGAATACGAGAGGGATCTTTTGACTCTTTTTATAGGTTGGTTGATATCGACCATTCTGTAGTGTTTATTCCGGTCCCTTTTCTTTCCCCGCACCCACCTGCACTGCACTTCACATCCCCACAATGCACCTGCACTGCTGCATTGCACACCAATTTGTTGGTCAGATTTTTTTCAAAATGTAACTGTCTTATTTGCGGAATACCACAAAATGGTCAACGATATCGACCATATTGGAAAATGATAAAAAAAAAAATAAAAGGACTGAAAAGGAACTTGAGGACCCCCTCCCGTCTTCAACATGCTACTGGGTCCTCGTTTGTCTTCTGGAAAATTTTCTGGTAGTTTTCCCTTTTTTTTTTTTTTTTGTGCGCGCGTTTTATTTGGTGTTTCTCTTAATAAAGCTCTTGTTACCAGAAAAAAAAAAAAGAAAAAAAAAAAGAAAAAGCCTCCTGTCAATTAACAATCAGTTTTTTTTTTTGGTAAATAGAACTACCTTTTTTTAGATACCGCTCTGCTTAATTTGGCACACATTTGAAGTTCACACCCTTATCTAATAATACTTGAGCCATTTGCTTTAACTAATACAACTAAAAATGTTCAGACTTTCAACACCCATAAATCAAGGGTTGAAATGGTCTGATGGTCCCGGCTTTGCAATCAACTATCAATATGCATTATGCAGTAGTGTTGAAATCATTTGCTAGTTGAAAATTGTGTAAATACAATAAAATGATATAGTATATGCTAATATATATGCTCTTTCATCTGCATCTTTGTTATTTAATGCTCCACTCACTTGGCATTGGGAAAAGGACCAGAGTAGAATAGGACAAGAACCTGATTATAAATTGGGTAAAAAAGAGGGTCCTAGCTACCTCGATTTTTCTGGCTGAAATCCCTCCGCCAATAGGGTAACACAAGATCCATATGCTTAATCTTTCAAAATCATATGACCATCGTGCCATATCCTTACACATGCTCGGTCCATTATAAAGATAGAGAAACCTTGTCCATCAAAGAGACAAGATTTGCCGACCGAATGGATAGCAAACTACCTCCAATAGGTCGAAATTTTTATGATTTGGCTCTTCTGTTAAGAGACTCATTGTTTCCACTAGACTACATAAAAATTTATAGCAAAATGAATTCTATTAAATGGGGGACATATAAAAGATGTTAGGAGATGGTTGAATGATATAAGGCAGTAATGTAGATGTGGTCTTGACTTTTTAAAGATTTGAATTGCTAGAGTAATGACCGAGAATTCATTTCTCATCTTTCCTTCATATACTATTAACTAAATTAAAATGGCTATTTGATTGTTGTGTACGACGTATATATATTTATCTTGAGTCTTTATTTTTATTTACTTTCGGCGTGAGTCCCTCTATATTCAATTCCAATATATGTGCTTTTCGCAAGCAAAAGTGCTTTTAGTCCCGCTACTAGAAAAATGTCTCACTAGAAGTACAGCCAGATCTGTCCCAAGTTATAAGATAGCTTGAGAACTTTTTCCAGTAGTATTAGTGAGACCTAAGGCCTGCACCAAAAGATAAAATGGGCTGGAAGATGGAAAGAATTTAGAGCATCTGAGTTCTTTTCAGGGGCTTGAAATTTAAAATTTATATTAAAAAATAAGACATTTGCAAATGGCACGAAACAAACCATCACATCACGTAAACTGGTCCTTCCACTTGGCAGTTCAGGTCATGGAGAGTTCACTCTTTTTACAGTTCAAGGGGTTCGAGTCAGACCCATTTCCACCCGGGTCAGAAGAAAATCAAGCCACCAGGGGAAGAGAAAGGACAGAGAGAGAGAGAGAGAGAGGTGATGATTGCCTTGGCTTGAAAGGCAAGTGTAGAGTTCTCAGTCCACTGCGCATGATAAGGAAAGATGCAAAGCACGCCGAGGAAGCACGTGCCGACAGAACCTGACACGTGAGACAGAGTGTCGGCTTCAAACTCACCAAAATCTGTACATTACTTTTGGCCATGATTGCCGCGCTCTGTCCACTCACTCAGTGGGCGCCAAGCACGCGTGACCTTTTAGACTCACCCAGGCCTATATTGCCTTTTTCTCTATCTCTCTCTCTTCCTTCCTTCCTTCCTTCCTGTTTGTCCATATGTGTATCCATCCGACCTGGATGCCATGTCAAGCCTCCTATCCAATCTAAAACCCCTGACCTGTAAAAGTCTTTGACTTTTAGAAATGCTCACTTCAAATTGTGAACTCATTTGTTGTGGGGCTTCCTCATTCCATTGAAATGTGAACTCTTCAATATAAACTTTGAATTCATTATAAGTAAGTCTAAAATATCTATCATGGTGGGACCAATTTTTATTAGAATAAATTTTTGATATACAGTGGAAAGGGTGTTTTTTTTTAGCACCTTTTCAATAGGTTAGTCCTCCCACCATTTGTTTGCACTGTATAAATTAATTCAACGCAGATGGATTTATAATGGTTTACATGTGCAAGCTGGTAACTCAACATGTAAGATTAAGAAAGCTCAATTCTAGACTCCTAACTGACTAATCTAGTTCAAATTGAGTTGGAGGGTCAAAACACTAATTTATTGGATTGGATAGACCAACAGATTAATGCATCAAATAGCAAGAATGGGCTCAACTAGAGCCCAACTTGAAATAAAACAAAAATTCCAAAAAAGATATTATCAATGCATTCAAGCTAAAGATCAGCCAATTTAGAGTTCTAAAATCCATACAACATATTTCTTCAACACTATTTTCAACTATGTTTTCACAATGTTTATATTTTTGGAAATATAAAAAATTAACTATAAGTTGTTTGTATGCTTGGATTTTCATGAAAATATTTCTTTTCTAAAACTTTAGACCTTTTCTCTTAATGGAATATAAGTTCATTTTCACTCAAAAAAAAGTACGAATATGAACTAAAATATTTTTTTCATCTCACTTCTCTGCTTTAGCCATTGGTTTACATGAGGCGACGAGTAAAAGAGGAGCAAGGGTCACATCATAAATAAAGACAATGAGGAGTGGGTTAAAAAATAAATGAGTGGATAAGTTACTTTATATATAATTGTTTAAATGGTTGGTGTAAAGTAAAAAAATAAAATAAAAAGTTTTATATGAAGAGGGTGATGTAAAAGGCACTTTATTATATATTGTGGGAGTAACTATGAGCGAGAAGATGAGTAAAGGAGAAAGCTACATCATCAAGCGTGTTTACTCTTCTTGTTTCCTCAAGGTCTTAAGAAGTAAAATTTCTTGTAGTCTCACTCATTTTCCACTTCACTCAAGTACAAATAAAAAGGCCTTGTGAAGGAAAGTATCAAGTATAAACCATCTAGTAAAGAAAACAATGAAAATATATGAAACGAGAAGAAATAAACTTAACATCAAAATGGGCGCAATGAAACAAAATCCTTCTTTTTTTTTCTTTTCTTTTCTTTTTTTTCGTTTTTGTTATCCACAGTAAAGTACATTTCCATGAAAATGATAGAAGGCAAGAATTGCCCTTTACTTTTTTTTTTTTTATATATATTTTTTGTAAAAACATTGCCCTTTACTTGAACATTAATATTTTATGCTTTCTCTATTCTTGGTTATTTCTTATTGCGCATGAACATTTTTACCAAAATAAAGAGAGCTAACACTACAGCCTTGGGTAATGATTTGAAGTTGACGGGGTGTAAAAGAGAATCCAGCACCACATTAGTTGAAGATTTGATGTTCTAACAATCTATGATACCACCTTCAGAATAATGTTGACCAAATAGCTAGCTGATTTGTGGTACACGCTCGTACTAGGAGATTTTCAAGTGGAAATAAAGTTAACCGAAGGCTGATAGGCCTAACACAAAGCCTAAAGGCACTTGCATATTCATTTTGGTCCCATTTATTTCGTGTACCCATGATTTCTAAAACCTTGTATTTTTATAAAAGTGGTTGAAAATGATAAATCATACGCGAATAATAAAATTGATTGAAAATGAGAAATGAATACCCAACCTATCACTCCCGTATAAAGTCAAGATGCCATTTACATCTACCCAACCTACCTCTAATAAAGTCAACGTGTTATTTAGATCTCCACCTTATACAGTTCAACTTTTACCTCATATCTTTCACCTTTCGCCATGTCTCTAGATAATCCTTCATTGGAGTTCATTTGACACTGAATTCACATATGATTCTAAGCAGACAAATACTTATTTTTGAGTTTTTTTGTGGGAACTAAGAATCCTGAAGGAAGTATAGAAGCTTGCAAAAATCATAGGGGATTTGATATCTCAATGCCCCTTTGATATTAAATTTTCAATTTCATAACTAAATTTCTGTAAATGTCACCTGATACTTTTTTTCTTTTTTGCCCTTGATCCCATGATATCATAAGAGTTTAAAAACATATGATATCATGAGATTTAGATGTTAAAAGTTGAAAAGCTACTTGGATTCTATGATATCATGTGTTTTTAAAAACCCAAGATATCATGAGATCCAGGGCAAAAAAAGGTATATATAAAAAAAAAGGGTGTACCAGGACTCTGGTGGCATTAGTGACTTTAAGTCATGAAATTAGGGATTTAATGTCTAAGGGGCATTGAAATGTCAAATCCCCAAAATCATACTTAGCATCCATTTGTGCCCAACATGAACCCCACTGCCCTTTCATTTCTCATCCCATAAATCTCCACCCAAATCCAATTCAAAAGTTAATAACATCCATTTTTGGCTTAGACTTGGGAGTCTAAAAATCTTCCTCAGAAGAAAAAGAACAAGAACAAGTTAGTTACATGTGAAATATAATTAACCTAACAGTAGGCTTTCTTCTGATTTTAGTGAAATTTCATGAAGTAACCCTGACAATGAACTTCATGGTTTGCCCATTTTCGGTTTCATATGACACTTCAGCAACCTATGCAAGGAAGGTGAGCCCCATTCATAGATTTAGAGCAGCTCATTTGCCAAGAAGAAAAGAGATTAATAATCTCATGCATGTAGTAATCTCAGTTCTCAACCCCCTAACAATCAACTTACAACTTTCTTATCCTAAACAAAATAAAAATCCTACGCTCTTTTTACATATGTAAACGATACATGACAAAACCATAAGATAAAAAGGACAGAAACACGACAAGCACAGCAAACACCTGACCCGACCTGACCTGACCGACACTCTAAAGCAATCCACGCCACTAAATAAAGACCACCCTCTCTGGCGTTTAGTAGGCCTTGAGGTCCACCTCCAACGTGGTCCCCACCAGATCCATTCCTGACCGTTCATCTTCTGGGACCCACGTAAAATCACTACAATGATCATGACGACAATAATGCACACTCACCGTACACGTTCCGAAAGAAAGTGCATTGAACAGTACAGCGGGCCCACCAAACCCATGCCACGTGTCCTGAATTACAACGAATTCAGGCTCATTTCTGATCAGATGTAACATTCATGTGGTGCTTCCAGTCAGATGGACGGTCAGGATAATCCAACAACCCATCCATAACAGATTTCACGAGATGGACGGACGAGGACAGAAATAAATGCACCTCTCAGTCCGTCGTCCTCCTTCGATCGAAGATCCGACGCCTCTTGCCCCTCTCGGAATCTGCCGCACGCTCCACCAACGCCTTCAAAGCCTCCCTCAAGAACCCGACCGAGTCATCTCCCTGAAAATCATCGTCTTCTCCGGCGACGACTAGCACGTTCCTCACCCTCCCTCCGAGCGTCGCCATCTCCGCCTTGATCGTCCTCAGCCGCAGCGATTTCAGCGTCTCGATCAGATCCGGAAGCAGATCCGACCGGTCCTCGCAGCAGAGCGACGCCTTGAAGACCGACCTCCCTTCGCCGGAGACCTCGATCTCGTCGGATTCCATCGGGAGGAGGTCGGATCCGGCGATCTCCGACGTCCGCTGCTTCAGATCCTTCACGTGCTGCACCACTCTCGCCAGCAGCGACGCCTTGTCCGTCTGCAGCAAAAACCAACAAGATCAGAAGCCTAAGAAACCCGGTACGTATGAAAAAAGTCGATTTTCTATTCCACTAAACCCTAAAAACCCTAGAGAGAGAGAGAGAGAGAGAGACCTTGGAAGTGCAAGGGAGGAGTTTTCGAAGCTCGTTGAGATGAGAATTGATTCTCTGTCTTCGACGTTTCTCGGCTTCCTTGTGATTGATGGAAGCCGAGAGAGAGCGGGGCTGTGGCAATTCCGTAATTGCGTCCATCTCCAAGGGGAGAAATGAGGGTCCGGAGTTCGGAGCCCCGGGAGAGATCCGGGTGGAAGTGTGAGAGGCGTACGGATCGACCCGTGTCATCCGGTTCTGGGAGAGAATCCGGTAAATTTCAGAAGTGCCAGGCGGGTTTGCAGGCTGCATGGGCGGGTTTTAGACGGGTAGAGGAGGCGGGGAGGGGACCGTGCTTGCTTGCTTGTTGGGTATGGTATTTTTTTTTTTTTTTGTCCTGGAGAATGCAGAGGGTACTGCATGCGATGTGGGGGTGTTTTGGTTTGGTATTTGTTGGAATTTTGTATGGAAGTGCATGGGAAAAGTGGGGGGTCTTGAGATTGGTGCAGGAGGAACAGTGGGTAGAATGATCATAGCCGTTTGTGTAGTGCGGGCCCACTGCAGTTTTTGGAGGAGGAACAGTGGTTGGAATGTCACTTTTACTCACAGGTGAGGAATTCTCAGTTTGAATCCCTCTAACCTCTCTATTCCTTTGAACTGAGGATTTCAACATCCATGAGAGAGTCAGATACAAGAATTCTGAAAAAAATTAGGATTTTATATTGCTCAAATCTTTGGAAATTTACAATTGCTAGGGGGTTAGACCCTTTTATCCTAATTTAGGATCTTTGATGTCTCAAAAATTTATTAAAGATTTACAATTTCCAAATATTGGTTTTTCCGCGGCTTCAAATGAAAAGGGAAAGTTTTTCCTCGAGAATTTGTTCACTAAAAATAAGTGATTTTGAGCGCGAAAAAACTCTAGTTAGTGGCAAATTTTTTTCCCGCCATTAAGAGTGCTGGTTTAGCCTCAAAACCGGCCTTGTAAGGTTTTCCATTGATTTTAGAGACGAAAATCAATTTCGGCTGCTAAAATTCACACTAAGCAGGGCTTTTAGCGGTGGAAGAAAACCTCTGCTAAAAATCATTTTTTGTGCAAACAAAATTCTTTATCTTACGGATTTTTTACTGTGCAAAGTGCATCGAAAAATAAAATAGTAGCCTACATGAAAAAATTAAAATAATTTTTTTTTTCTTTTTAGACATAATCTTCTCCTTGCACAAATGCACCCTAAATTCCAAGTTCCATTGTTGTTAAAGTAACAAATGGGATTCGATCACTAAATTAAGAGGGCAATCACCACCATACATGTGGTCTCCTACACATGATATTCTTTTTTACTGAACCTTTTTTTTAATACATGCATGAACGCTAACATGGCAAGGGGGTTTTTCTCTAATGACATCGCATGGAATTCTAAAATAATTTATACTCTAAATCAATAATGCAATTGATTGTTATTAATTACCAACCTTTAGACATCACGTCAACTTTTAAATGAAGATCTAAGTCATAGATAGTCACCGTAAGGATTTTATATCTGATTATTCCCTTCACGATAAACATACATGCATGAGAAGACCCTTCATTGGTGATTACGGATGTAATATAGTGATTTTTTTAGTAGACTCGTCAAATGAACCGTTTGAAATTTAGATCAGTAATTTGGGTAGGAACATAGTCCACGTTCGGCTTTTCAATCTATAAACCCTCGAGTAAGCCTTTTAAGATGGTCCAATCAATTTGACCATTGAACTACCTTGAATTCTCCACATTGATAATGATCATTGCTTGATAATACCAAGTTTTATGGCTTAGTTGATATCATTTAGAAAGACAACGGATAATAATGAAGATTGTATTTTTTAAACGATGATTGTCAGGTTTGTTAGATAGTCGCACCCATCGCACCTCTCTACCTCATTGATACACACTTCAATTGTCATTTGACCTACATTTACCTGTTCTCGTTAGAACTATTGATTTCGGAGACATGGGAGATGTTAAAACGAAAAAAAGAGGATCATATTTGTAAATACCAAACCATAAGGACCTATTTATAAACTCTATAAACCTTAGGAAGGTTAATTAATTAATACAATTTAAAAAAAAAAAACTAAGGTGGAATAGAAATAAATAAATCAACTCCTAGGAGAAGCAAAGTCTACCTGCATTTTTGCCTTATATCCTTACCCTTGACAACCCATCTTACTGTAAACTAACATGGACTCGCCCAAACAAATGAATTAATGTATCCTTCGGGCTTCGGAGGCTCCTGCATTGTCATGCATCCCAAAGGGAAAAGTACAGACGAAAGGCATACAAAGACATTGCACATTTGAATATGAGCCAAATTCGTGAAACTAAAACAGGTTCTGACTCTTGCTAATCCAAGGTTGGAAATCTTGTGATTGGGATCCAGCTCATTCAGCTCTAAAAGAATTGACTAAAAAGATAGTTTATGCAATGACTCTAGAGTCATTTACTTTTTTAAGAAAATATGTTAGAAGTTCAAATACTTATAAAACTTATTTTACATTTATTTGCATTTATTAATAATAATTAATTCAAATTAATAAACTTATTTATGAGAGAAAAACATTATAATAAAGAAAACAAAACTAGAAAAGAATCTTGTATGTTACGTAATTTTAAGTCCAATCATCAATTATAAAAGATCTAATACAAGTCTCAAATTACATTTGAATCATCATTTTCAAATTGCTTACTCTATCTCTCAAGCACTAATTGCTTAAAATTAATCCCCGTTGTTTAAAATCAAATCTACCTATCAAATGGTTATAATGCATACATTTTGCCAAAATGAAGTGACTCAACTGGTTTTTCCCAATATTTGACTCCCTCCTTGATCAAAATTAGGTGCCTTGGCCGATTCAAGAGAGTCAATATTTCTCCTGAGTTCTCCTACCTTGCTCTAATCAAGCCAGGGTTAACCTGAACTACCTCCAAACCTGTTCTTTCTTTTTCGTCACCTCATGGGTTGAACCAAGCAAAAACTTGGAGTTCAATTAGCAACTAAACTGATAAGAAATTTACCATAATCCACATTCTCCTAGAGTCATTGGGAAGATCCCTTTTGATTGAGAAATGATTTAGATTTTAGAAACAAATTAGTATTATTTGGGGGAGAGATTAGGGTTGTCGGTTGAGTTATTTTTTTTGTTCCGTGATTTTTTTTTCTTTTGGCCTGGATGGAGTCTCATTTTCCAAAATTTCTCTCATGGAAGGAACACAAGCTTTCTCCTGCACCTATATAGAGATGATTTCAATCAACATTTTTCTTTTTTGAGACAAAGAATCTGAAAGGGTTGGGCAGGACTAACAACAGTGCAGAACTTTCACACGCATATATGGGTTGGCACGTTCCTAATAATGTTGTCTTTTTGATAAGAACGTGCCTAAGAATGTTGAAGGAGACCCAAGTGCACCGTCCTGTCCCATGTCTATATCATCATTTGTGTAGTGGAGAGATAGCTCTCGAGTTCAAATCTAGCTTTCCATATGAGCCGTCCTATATCAATGGACCCATGAAGCCTCCCCGGACAAAGTGCAATAAACAATCAAAGTAGATGATGACCTTCAATGACTTTTAGAGTTTAGCCTAACCAGTGGGCTCGACAAAAAGTGTGTTTTCACAAGTGGACGTGAGAAAGTTTGTTAAAATAGGTCTGGCATGCTGAGAGTCCAACCATATGTCATGAGCATATAAATAAATATATATATATATATATATAATGTCTAGTACTTGCATGAGGCAAAAATTTTCAATAGAGGAACAAGATGCATCCAAGAACCAAAAGTAACACTAATGATGCATATCGATCATATGCACAAGTCAATATCTTCTGACACGTTTGCTTTATTTAATTTTGCATGAATCCGGAGGAGATACCCTAGAGAGGTTTAAATCTCGGAGGGTAGCCATGTAAATCAATCATAAAGAGCTCTCATCTGAAATCTAATCGATCTTGGCTTCTACGACTACATTACTAATTATTTTTTCTACATGGAAGATACAGATTCCAGATTCACCCACTCGCACGCGCAAACACCAATGCCCAGACCTTCTTGGCTTCTCATAAAGTCGAGTAAAAGCCTATGTTTGGCTTGTAAATCTTTGTAGGCTTTGGGCCTGTGAAAGTCCTCATTTTGAAGGATCTACAGGTCTGACACCTCATGAAATGGAAATCCTTAATGTTGTAGTTTCACACATTGATATTAATTTTTCTCAGCAGCTATATGCGTTGATGTGCATTAATATAAAATCAACAGCTATACAAAATCCCCCAATCCCTCACCTGTGAGTTCCACCAAACATGTTCTGAATGGTTGGTGAGAATATTTTCCATATACATGAGCAGATAATACTAATCCAACTTCAGATTTTTCAGAAATCTTGAAGTCAAAGCAAATGGAATGAACTCACTGTTTTTTCATCTAATTATATATGCATTCTCTTCTTTTCTTCACCACCGCACAAGCCTGAAAATTTTAGATTGTACAACTTACGAAAGAGAGGCAACATCTGTTTGTTTTAGTCTTTGTATGTGATCGTGTAAATTATATATAAGAGATGTCTCCTTTTTATAAATGAAAATCACAATCCTAGCTAATTAGATCAGATAGGCAAAGCAACCTCAATTTATTCACAAACTCAAGATAAAGAATAATTAACAAACCTATCTTCTTGGTAACCTTTACCGGCCCAACCTCTCCTGTGATTATACCCCAGGTCAGCAATGACTCTAACATAAACTATCTAGAACCTTGTGCCCCTTCAAAAGAGGGGCCTAACTACTAAGTGCCTAACCATACCTCATGAACCATTGGCTTGCTGTTAATTTATCTTCAAAAGTCAAGACCAGGTGACTTAATTTAGTAGTAAACAATAGTTCATGCATCTTAATAAACACTAAAAGTTACTACTAAGTCGGAGTGAACTTGTATTTTGCTGTAACCAATATTACACTGCTACTAAGTTACAAAAAATTAAAGTCACAGGTGAGCTTAAAAGGACAGCAACCTAGTTCCAAACATCCAATGGCATTATTAGAGCCTCTTGAGATGTGGGTTAGTTAATGGCTAGCAGCCACCTGGTAGAAAAAGAAAAAACAAAAAAATGGGGCATTCCGAGAATTGAACTCGGGACCTCTCGCACCCTAAGCGAGAATCATACCACTAGACCAAATGCCCTCATTGTATAAATTGCATTTAAAATAAATTCTTGACTTGATTATGATTAAAGCATGAAGTCATCTGTTTGAAGACTTTCAACCAGTAAACTACATATTCTTCTCCTAACTCATTATGTGATTTATGTCCATACATTCAATCGGTGGGGATTTAAAATCCTGCATTGCTCCTTTCGTTGATTTGCACCAGAGAAAATTACACATGGCCTTGTTGGGGCCACCCTCACTCAATCTACCTTCCGCTCAAAATTTATAATTAAAGTCCCATTAAACTTTAAGGCTATTAGATTAAGGGTTGGGATTATGTGATGAGACTTATCATAACCTAACCATTAACCATGATGAGACTTTTCAGAACTCTTTTTTTTTTTCCTCCCTGCCTTCACTTGCACCCACAAGAATATGCAGTGCAGTTACTGCAGAATGCTCAGTCTGCTCTTATGGCTGCACTTTGGATCAGCACATGCTAAAAGAACAACGCATGAAGGGTAAGCCTTGACTCAGCACAACCCCAAATGTCAACAAAATTAAATTAAATCAACATTCGCATGGGTGGGTTAAAGTTACAGGTCAGAGTCCAACGGACCATCATTTAGATTTAAATGGGCCTTTCGACATTCATGAGAAAGGCTTTTGCCCAATGGTTCTACGCACCTTAAATAAACACTCCTCGGGGTGATCCAATTTAGAGCAGGCAACTTATTAGTTGCAATTGCAAAGGATCTTTCTTCAAGGGTTCTTTTGAGGCACAGATGTCTGGCCCATCAAATAAACAGTCTAAATTAGCTAGCTGTGGCCCCCTTCTGATGAATGGTAAATTGTAAATTTAATTGAAAAAATTCAGGCTGCCCTTTATCAAGGCACTCATCTGAACAAATAAATTTCTCCATCAGTTTCTTAAGCAGAAAGTCCAGCCTTTAACCAGACAGACAGACAACAAGAGGACAGAAGGGAAAAGCAGTTGTTGTCACTAAAATAGCCTTTTTAACTTTTCAATAAACAGTGGGATATTACCAACCATGGCTACATCATCCAGTTTTCTTTGGAAAAAAAGAGTAGGAAAAGAGAATACAAAACAACACAAAAATCTTACAACAGTCATTAATTCATCTCTCTTTTCTTACTTTGATGTGTTTCACCTTGACCCTCCAATTACTTGGCAGAATTTTAAATGCCTTTTCATTCTAAATAACCAAAAAAAGTTGAACCCATCAAAGGGTAAGATTTACAATAGCTTTTTTCACCTTGGAGTGGTTGTTTTCTCTGTCTTTTTCTTTTTCTTTCAGGAACTCTTTCACAGTCCCAGCACAATGTAGTAAACTAGAGTGATGGGAAGAGCTATTAGCATCCCAAAGATGACCCTGCAATCACAATAGAAAGATCAAAAAAGAGGGAGAAAAATTAAACTAGCATGGGGGAACATGTAATGTTTTGCAAGTTTCATCTTGAAAGGACCAGCCTTGTGTCCGGAAATCTCAACTCATTGGAAATTTCCATGCTTCATAATCTCCCTGATTCAGGTCTCCATGACAGTATATTGTTGACTAAACCATCCTTTTGCAGGCCCATGATCAGATAATAAAAAAGAAAAATTGTGACTGAGCTTTGATGCATGCCCGTCCACCGTATGAATTGAATAGTTGGATTTGCAGCAATGTTGCTGGGCCAAACTCATCCTTAAGTATTATACTGTAACTTGTGAATATGTTTGTGTGGTGTACTTAGATTAGAGCTTTAGATACCTGAATTGCATATGCGCCTTAGATACCCATACCCAAAGGATACAAATACTGGTACTAGTACTCAAAACACTGCTTTGATACTTGTAAGAAGCATATTTTCTAAAATTATACTAGTATTTACTTTTCAACATAAAAGAATGTCAGAAAAAAAAAAAAAATCAGATAGGACTAAGTAGTTCCTTTTTTTTATATATAATATTTATGGACTAAGTAGTAAAATTGCACTAATTTAGAAATGTATTATTAGGTAAAAAAATAATGCTTAATAATAATAATTTTTTAATCTGGGTATGGAATTTCATGTTAAGAATAGGATAACCATTCTTGGATTTTGGAAACTGCAGTCATATTCCCAGACCCTCTGGCTGCCATAGGTGGTGCATAGGACCACATAGATGCATCATATACTACTTTCATATGCAAGCCAGAATGTACAAAAATACAGTGTAAATGCCAAGCACATGCAGTATACAAATAGAAGGCATGCATACGCATGTATGGATGGAACTTTTAGCAAGAAGAAACCACGATGAAAGACCTAAAAAGAATAGAGTTCGAACCCGGTGCTCAATATGTCAGGATGCACATTGTACTCCTTAGCAAAGACGAATGGGACAATTCCTTGGGGAAGAGCTGCCTGTAAAATAGAGTAGAGATCAAAATCCCTAAACGAATTTCAATGCAAACAGCCCAAATGCTTTCACAGAATGGTTGGTTCACCAATCTGCTGTGTTCAGGGACATGGAAGTCTGGAAGCCACACTAACCTTAATCCTGTTTTTCTTTTTCTATCCTAAACAATTATCAACAACTACAACAGAGGGAAGGGGTTAAGAAAAGACTGGGCTGCAGAAGTTGCAACTTGTAAGGAAATGTGACCAAATGTTATATTCCATTTACATGCCTTTCCCACTTGCATCTCAGAAGAATGATTCGAAACTCTTGGCCCCTGACTTGATCCCCTTTGGGTCAGATTGTGTCAGGTTGACTTGGCCGAGTTGTAAACAGACTCAGAATGCTAAAACACCCTCTGGCAAAATCTTTACGAACTTGCGGTGCATCATTCACATCATCCTAATTGTCTGTTACCGCAAGAAGGAAAATGGATATGCCAAACTTTCTAACATTTATGTTGCTTATGTACAGATGTCTTGAAGCATGGACAGAGCTCAGCAGTCTTCAACTCCGTTACCTCATCAGCACAGTTGACTCAAATTTTAGCAAATAAGTAATGGTCCACATTCAACAGCCAAACTCACAAGATTTGGGAGGTTATTGTCAAATCTTTGCAACTTTTTGGGCAATGGCCCATCATGAAGATATCAATCTTATCACTATCAGTGGTGGGAATTACGCCTCATGAACTTCCACAAAGCACTCATCATACTAGCATCTTTGAGGTTTTGTTCAATTCTATGCACAAAAAGTAACATGATTTACAGTCAAATTATATCGGTTTTCAATTTTCAATCTGCATTTGCTCGCTGTTATGTTTACCTGCACAATGGCAATGTGCAAGAGAACCCCACGCAAACCAACAGCAATCGAAGCAGCAGCCATGACAGCTGGTCCAGTTATGAACCTAACAGCCATGGCAAAGGCAGCGACTGAATTCCCACATGCAATTATCCTCGGCTGTAATGCCATAAACAAACCTACAAATTACCCAAAAGAAGTCAATTTGTGCAAATTTCTCATGTAGCCCTCTATAAATTATATGTCAATAGCTAAAACAGAAACTTTTTGAGCATGAGATTTGGTATGCACCTAAACTGAACATGGCCATTCCAAGACCTGCATCGGAGAGTAAGGATATGGATTTAGCAATTATAGCAGGCATTTCAATTCCCCACCTGCAGAAAATATATCCAAGATGAATATGTGAGAATCCACCAAAATTAAATGCTTTGTTTATATACAAGACGTGGTTGAACAGGCAGGTTGAATGGGAAGGATATACATGTGCTAATCAAACCGGCCAATGGATTCTTTTATGGGGATTATCCAACCATGAGCCTTGAATATCAAATTCAAAACGCTAGTGTTGTATTATTCATCACCAAAGAATAGGAAGATAAATTCTTGCTTGAGAGATTCTCAGTTTCCCACCTGAAAGAGACCAGAGACCATACGAGGCCAATCAGGCTCGAGTAAGTATTTGGATTCCTGATGAGCTTCCGCCAGACCATGATCAAAATGAGCCTGGTCATCACACTGGCAGGTGGCATAGAAGTAGGCTTAGCTTCACCATGGACTCCAGTCTTTGGGCGAAGCTCTGCTGTGGAGCTTGGTTCCAACCTCGAGAGACTTGGGCTATCGCGATCTTTATGAATAGACTCCCCAACAGGGGGCACAGCTCTGTTTCCAAAGCTGAAATCATCGCGACAATACTTTTCATATGCGTCATGGCGAACCTCTGAGACCAATAAAAGGGAAGATCAGTATTCAACTACACTGACTGACTGCATTGAACAGTTTGCAGTCTAATATCTAATTCAAGCATGATTGAGGAATTAAAGAAAAAAAAACCCCGGAAAGACAACTTAGAAATGAGATGTAAAACAGCCATTGAAGAACACTGTGACTCACAACCCTCTCCACCAACTTGTTATCCAGACTGTACAGGCGATACATGCAGGGGATGCAATAATATCGCCTATAATTGTGTCAGCTTACAGACTGTTCATAGGGCAGATTCACCTTCTTTATGATCAAGCACACGCCCGCGCCCCCCCCCCCCCCCCCCCCAAAAAAAAAAAAAAAGGCTCTGCTCATCATTTAATATGGAGCTATGGCTGTTAACCATCCATTCACTCCCACCACACCGCAGCAGCTGGTGTGTGTGAGAGAGAGAGAGAGAGAGAGCACCCAACACCTAAAAGGAAGCAAAAGTTCAGCAGCAGTAGACAAGCAATTTCGAAGCAAATGTAAGCACATCAAACGTTAGTAAAAACAGGGTAAACAACACATTCCACTGAAGTTACAGAGGAATCGGCTAAAGAGAAGGAAAAAGATCCCACAAATCAAAAGAAAGATTAAGACCCAACAAAACCCATTTCACACACAATAACAAAACAATAACAGTAGCAAATAACCAACCATCCCAACATCAGATTCCCACCAGACAAGCCAACTTAACATCCACATCACCACTAGAAAAAAAGAAAAAAGGGAGTCCACCAGACCAGCACACCATACTATAGCAAAAACGTGGAAACCCAAAATCCAATCAGCTCCAAGCATGAAAAAAACAAAAAGACATGAGCAACATCGGATAAAATAAAAGGCTAACCAAAAACCACAGCAAAATCCAATCAATTCTCTAACCTTTTGGCAGATGCTGATCAGAAGAAAGAGCCACCCCACCATATTGCTCACTCCCATACTCCCCTCCTCCCCTAAACACATGAATTCCGCCTTCCGACACCGGCGACGCGCTCGAGCTCCATACAAACATATGCAAATCCTTTCCTCCCTCATTGCCATTCACTTTCTTCTTCGGCCCCGGTGCCACCACCGGCGAAAACACCCCAGCGCTTGATGGTGCTGGATAATTCGCCCTCTCCTCCACATTACCAAAATTCGACTGCCTCGGGCTGACATTGCTCACATTCCTCCCATTCACCATTGAATAGAGATCATTGTGATTGAAACTAGACCCCCTCGGTGTCGGATTCCTGGAAGATTGCAGGGAGTATATCTCTGCATTAGTCAAGTTTGAGGGTCTTGGAGTGAGTGAGATGCCTGAATTCAGACCGTGAGATCTCCGAGAGAAGATATCCGACCTCGAGCTGGTAGACTTCCTCACAGTCACATGAAGCTTCCCATCCTCCCCCACTTCAGCCTCTGTCTGCAGAGGCTCCTTCCCATCGAGAGAGATGACATCTGAATCCACTTTAAAGGAGATAATCGACCCAGCAGTGTCAGGAAACTGCTCTGCGATCAGTAACTTCGCTCCCCTGTATTCGAACAAGAACAGCATCAATGTATACCAGATGATGCACTGCAAGACCACGATTTGAACCATCAAGCTGCCTGTATCGGGCCCGTACATTCCCTTCAGAAGGGGGATTCCCATTACAAGAGTGTTGGGGAGAGAGGAGAGGGAGAAGAGGGTGATAGTCCATTCCAGGCAGCCTCTGGAGCTGGTTCTAGTCCAGATTGTCAAGACCACCAAGACCATGATTTTCTGAAGGGTGTCGGCTGCGATGAATCGGAAGTTCATAGCATAGGGATTGTTAGTGGAGATGAAGTGGAAGGAGAGGAGAGGGACTGCGAAGAGGGCGACGAAGCGGTTGATTCCTGAGCATTGGTCAGGGGAGAAGATCTTCCACCATTTTACAGAGCCGTAGGCGAGGATCATTGCGACATAGAGAGGGACGACGGCGGTGAGGACATGGTAGAGGTCTAAAGCTGAGATCATCTTCGGTTGTGGAGTAATGGAGGATGACCCAGATGAGAAAATGGGTGAAACTGAAGTGGGGTGATGGTCTAATGATGATTCTGAGGAAGACCCAGGTGTGGGAATGGGGAGAAGATCAAAACCCAGAATGGAAATCTCCTGTAGAGATTAAAAGAGAGACTTTTGGAGGAACCAGAAGAGAAATCGCTTCTCTGGAGATTATTCCAGAAACGACCCAAGAGACGAGTAGAAAAATGAAGGAACCGGATACTGTTGTTCTTGTTGTTGAGAAAAGATGAGGGAAAAGGAGGTAGAATGAACAGCTCGTGAAGAAAAAGATGACTGGAATAAAAAAGAAGTAATCACATCAGCCCATGAATATTAGCTGTACAAAGCAGCAGGAAAAAAATGTCGGCTCTTCAGACAGCAGAAGTTGTTTTCCGGCTGGCTTTTGACATGACAAGAGACATCTCAGGAGAAAATGGGTGCTCTTCTGCTGGAGAAGATGAGAAAGAGGACATATGAGCAGCGCACTCAGAAAGACAGTACTCCATAATACTCAGTTCATGGCATGAGAGATAGAGAGAGTAAACTGTGAAGTCAGTTGTCTTAATGTAGTTTAATGCTGACAAGAAAGAAAAGATGGCCGAAATCTTTTGACAGAGAGGGAGAGAGTTATAGCAAGGTTGAAGAGGCTCTGATAGAATAGGCAACCAATGGATAGCTTTTGAGGATTGATTGAGAGAACATGGGGAAGCTTTTCAGAAATCAGAGGCCAAACCCATAAATGCAGAAGCAACCTCCTTTTAAATTCTTCAGACTTTTTATAAATTTTCTGAGTAAAAGTGTGGGGTCTGCTGTTTCTTGATCATGTATGCTCCGTTGATATCATGGGTCTTGGAGGAACACAGGGACAGACCATTCTCATCATATTTATAACCTTCTGGTCCATCGGATTCAAACAGACAATGAAAGCAGTCCACAGTCCACACTCAGTGTTGCCAATTATGAATAGATGCCAACCAATTGTGCTGTTCTAAGTTTTTATAATTAACTTAATTTAAATAAAACATCCAATCCATAGAAACTAAAGTGCCCAAAAACATACCAACTTTGGAGTTAGTTGAGTGACATAATGCATGGATTTACCCTCCATGTCTTAAATTTCAAACAAACCTAAATTTATCTGATGTGCCTTTGTACGAATGTAACGGGTGGCACCTAAAAAATTAGCTTTGTTGGATCAATGACTTGAGGAGTACCTTCGTCATAAATAAAAGAAGGAATTATCCTCAAAATTAGCCAACATAACTGTCAATGAACAAGGTAGTAATAGTACTGACTCTCATGTTGACTGAAAGGCTTTGTGGCAATGCCGTCTTCCTCAGAGAGTGCTCCTATTTGGCTAGAAATGTTTTAACAATGCAATCCAATTAAGTAAATATCTTTACAATAAAAAAAAATTTGTCATTATGCCTTTTGTCCTATTTGCACAAACATAGAAGATTCTATCGAGCATGAGCATATTAGTTTGACTCTAACTTGTGTGTGTTAACAAGTTGTATAGATCCTCTTACAATTAGAGATTGGTGGACCACCTTCTTGGACCACTCTACTTCAACAAGACCACTAATCCACCCTCAAGCCAAATCCTAGGCCCTCACTCTTAGGTAGGCCTTGTGGAAAAGCATGAATGATTTTATATTAAGGGGAACAAAATATTAAGCCACTTTACACAGTAAGCTGTGCAAGGAAAATGATTCAAGACTTTATGGGCAGTCCCAAAGAGGATTGCCATAGCCATAGAGTTCCAAGCCAACCCAAAGTGTTCAACCTGATGACCTCTAGAGACCATGCTCGAGTGTTCTCAGACGTATTTTTTAAAGCTAACGATGGAAAAGCAAGAGTTGGCTTAATAGAGTTTGAGTGTATGCAAGCCCATGCGATGGAACCAAGGTCTCTTCATCAAAATAAACCGAGACAAGAGCTATCTTATGCACACCGAAGGACTTGAGACCGTTGGGTCCTTGCGAGATTTATCTTTTGTCTGGCGCTTAGGAGGTGATTCGAGCTATCATTTTCATGAGTAAGATTGTTTTGGTGGGTTAGGGCTTTAGCCCCTATGTTGTGTTAGTTTCTGTTGTTCTTATTAATTATCACATAAACTAAATAATCATTCAAACGAAAAATCACAAGAATATAAAAACGTTAGATCAACTGGATGGAAGTCAAACAAATACCATTAGCGGGAGTTTTAAACCCGTTCGAGAAATCCAATTTAAAAACTCTTATCATTTCAAATATCCAGCCAATTTCTTCAATCAAAGGATCCAATTTTAAGATTTGTGCGAATATAATGAATTTGGGGCAATGCCAATCCAACTCCAAGGTATGCTACACTCCATCAATGGTTTCTACCCATATATAAGCATTATCGAATCTCCTCAAGTGTAATTACTCTAATCTCACCCTAAAATGATGCATTAATTAGGTTACGTGGGTACCTTACTCTAAATACCATTAGGGCACATTTCATGTAAATATAAATGTGAATATATGTGAAAAAAATTAGAAGCCTTCAATTTTCATGGAATATATCTAGTTTGAAAAAACCACATAGTTAACTTTGGCTATGTACCAAGTTACTTTATTTTGACAACATATGAAGTTTAAAAAAATAGAAATTTGATTAAGTAATTAATTAATACTTGAGATATGGAGTTAGCAATTTAAAATAATTGATAGAAGTATAAGAAAATAAAATCTATTATTATTATTATATTTATAAATATTTGATCTATTTTTCAAAATACTAAAAAAAAAAAAAAAAAAAGCAGGACTCTCCTACTTCTATTACTAGGCTTTCTGCGCTCATGCAGAGCAATGATGACTTAGCCGCACGACACGTGTCAGAGGCATCCTTCGTATCTGTGTTTCAGATTTTGTCGATAATGCAATGATTCCAGTAATTGGGCAATCGTATTTCGGGCAAGGGTAGGTGCATCTCGTGAGCACTCGTAACTGTACTCTTCCTACTCAATGATAATTATTTTAAAGCTGGAAGTTTAACACAGCTTAAAAAGTGTTTAGCTTGTATATAAATATACTCAATAATAAAGTCCCAAACGTCCTTGCCATGTCAGAATTAAGCATCTCCTCTCCCTTCAAACGACAAAATAACGAACAAAATAACATTATAGTCATTGTATGCCCCTCTCAAACAAAATTCCGAGATCAACTATTATTGACTCAAAGATCGAACCTAGATAGATGGGTGAGACGCAGAGTTAGTGACCAATAAAGAAGCTCCTCATTCTTGAGTGTGATATTTTTTTTTATAAGATTCAAAGGTAGAAACTATCTTGTTAGTGCCAAATTCATAATGGAGCTAATTTATTGTTTGTGAAAGGGGCTGGCAAATACACAAGCAGGCCCCTTTTATTGAAATAGGTTTTAAACCATCCATATAATTAATACTAAAAAATACCGGCAAGTTTATTTTGCACACTTGGATCAGTCGATCTTATATTAGAGGATGCAGATGCCATTGTTCGATCTGGCCCATGGGCTTTAAAATCTGACTTGTTACTAGGGTGTAATTAGGCTTCTTAAATATTTAACTCAAAACTTTGTGAAATAATGTGTACTTCTAACTTTTTTGCCTCTCCAAAAGTAAGATGAAGGGCATTTTTTTCAAATAAACATGAATGTTTAAAGCAATTAAACTCTTGTTTGCTTTTTTCCTTTTTCTTCCTAGTTTACCATGTGACTTTTGATGAGTTTACCCATATGACTTTTATAGCATGCCTGATTTTTTATTTTTTTTTCAACATTGAATGAGACATCTCAAACAATCTATTAGTTTAATGAGGCTGAGTTCAAATATACTTATTTTAACTATAACTAATGAGATTAACTCTATTTCAATTAAATTAGACTTGCTAAACAAGTTCGTAAATAAATTCACAGGGGCGGCTTGAGATAATCTCTACCAAAAGATTTTATTAGATATAGCTCAAAATAGGCATTTACTCTCGTTGGCATGGTCCAGTGTACTGATATGGAATGTGTCCAAGTGTACTGATATACAAGGTTCGATGGTGGTACGAGATCCTCTGCAGGTCCTAATCCTGTGACTGAGCCCACATTCTCCTTCGAGTGTGTGTTGTATTGAGATGAAGCAGTTTGGTTTAACCCTTTGACAATATTTGTAAGTCACTCTTTGAATGGTGTGATGAACTTGTTTAATGTTGACAATCTTCTCTCGAGATGAAAATTAGTCCAAATACTCGAATAACCCAACATGGAAAAACCAGATTATGTGCCTGTCAGGGATTTAGAGCCATTTTTAAATTCTAGTTGGAGTTGCATGAACGCGTATAAAGAATTGGATGTCAATAGAGAATTGTATTTCATCATCTTAAATGCACATTTAGCATCTTAATTAGGTACAAATAAATCTAATCGTCTCTGTCTTCACTTTTCCTGATTACAATTTTCTTAACAAACAATGGTGTTGATTCCTCACTTTATGATCATGGGTGGGCTTATATACTATAGTTTGGTAACAATCAACAAAACCAAGATGGCCCCACTTCTCAATTCAACTATAAGGAATTTGCTCTGGACTAAACATTAATCTTAGTATATTGATCATGCATTAAGTGTTCTTGTGACTCTTGCATGTATTCTTTCTTGCAATGAGGTGCTTCAAAAGTGGAGGAAATTTGGGTAATGGTGGTGGAAATCCAAGTTGTTGTGATCAAAGAAGAAGAAGAAGAAGATTATAAAAGCAAAATCCCGCAAAACATGGAACATGTTTGGATGTCTCATGTTGAATTTCTTTTGGAATATAGAGAGCTTTAACTTAAGTCTGTGAGTGTGCCTTATATTTTATATTACACACAAGTAGGTATGTGTGTATTTGTCTGTGTCTTCTTTGTCCACATGATACAAATGCTGACCAAACTGCCAATCTTCTAAAATTTAAAATGACTGAAATGTAGATTGAATATTTAAGACTTCCTAAACTTTATGATGAAAGATGGGGGATTCTGGAATTCTCCACTGAGCAAAATACATGAAGGTGACCGAACTCACTTCATTTGGATCTCTATAAAATATACATTGATGACAAAGCAAGCAAGGTATTCAATTGCCGCTATCTATCCATTGTTTAGTAAGAAGAATGAGGCCATAACTTTATACCCAATAACTAGCCATTGCTTGCTCTTAGAGGTGTATTTGTGTATCATACACTCAAGTACAGGCTATTCGTAGAAATGATCATGGGTCAGGGCAGGTTGGGGTGAAGATTGTGCAAGCCCAATTCATTTAGTTATTAGAACTAATGCTTAGGATTAGGTTCAGCCCATGGGCCTGAAAGTCAAGCCCATGCTCATCTGGCAAATAATGCGAGCTGATCTTAAAAATCAAGATTTTGTGTCAGGTTGGGGCTGCACTATATCAATCAACGTTTAGCCACTACGAATGCAATCTTGGACTCCCTCGGCTTAGATCAAGCACTAGCTGTGGAGATAAATGACTATCCACGAGAGACTTGCTATTCCTCCACGCACTAAAAAGACGTTTATTTTGAGATTTTCAAAAGATGGTCTCCGCTGTGGAATTCTACTCTTTAAATCATATAAATCACATACTAGGATCAAGATTCAGGACTCTAAAAATCCAGGCTGAGTCCAATCTGAATTGAAAAAGCCCAGCCCAGCCCAAACTTAACTTTTTGTTGGGTCTGAGAAATGGATTCGAGTTTGGTCTATCATCCAACTTTCAACACAATTGCAATGAGGCGCAATGGCACATAATATAAACCATATTGCACGGATGATCCTAACCATCCAATTAGTGTCAATAAAAATAACAGTTACCATGAAGATGGTCAAATGTGCAAATTAAACAAACTAGTCATCTTATACCAAAAAAAAAAAAAAAAACTAGTGATCTTAAGATGGGTGATTGAATGTGCCATCCAATCAATTCCATTTTCCAGGTATGACCTCGATTTGGACGGTTTATATCATGACACGTGTACTATAAATTTATGATTTGTGTGTGCATGAATAGGGAGAATCCTGCTTCCCCTCATTTATCTTACCACCACAACTCAGTGAGTCAACTCGGGAAGGGAACTGTGAGCAAAAGTATTTCTCAACCGAGTTAGGCAAAACTCGTCAAGAAGTACCCAGTGTTTAGTGCCGGTCGAACCCAGCGACGAAAATTGTGGACAGATTGCTTTGCAAGTGCGTTTAAGCCTTCCAACAGAGATTCGCTGCAACTTCGAATCCCAGGTTCTTTTAAAAATCTGATCTTGATTTGATTTCCCAGTCCAAAGATTCTGCTTTCATTGATTGGGGCTGGTATAATCTTTGCATAGAATTTGTGGGTTGTTTTGGTTTTGAGTTTGACTTTGAATCTTGGGTTTTTACTCTAACAGAAATCGTGGGGGGTCGATTTTTATGATAAGAAGAAGCTCGACTCGAATCTCAATTTTCTTCTTACCAGCTCCCAAAAACTGGGTCAGTTTTAGGCCCTCTGATCTGGGTACCATATTTTTTTTTTTTTATTGGTTTTCTGATTTGGTATTCATGCCAATCAGGTTTAGTTGGGTTCTGATATAGGCCCTAGGCTAAATAAGCCCAAATCAGAAATCTTACCAGTGATTTGAATTGAGTTGGGTCCAAACCTTGAATTTCTGTTACTTTCAAACCCAAACCAAAAGTTTGACAGCTTGGTTTCAAGTGAGAATTTGATTGGGTTTTCAAGTTTCTGGATTTATGAAATTATCAGATTCCTGAATCCAACACATGGATGATTCTAAAGGTTTGCTAATAGATTGTAATGTTTGGGTATCTGTTAAATTTCTGGGAGATTTTAGACTTCTTTGATTTCTGAAATTTCCTGTTTGGATAGTTGTTAGATATTTGTTATTAATCCAAGCTGAGCTTCAAAAACGTTATGTTTGGATATCTGTCTTCTAAATTGTTGTTTTTTTTTAAGTCTATATTCTCTTGTGGTCTGATATATTTCTCATTTGAATGTAGCTATTGCCACTTACCAAAATTCTTGTACCAAATTTGATTAGTCCTTCTTTCTGAGATGAGACAGTTGGCACATTCACTTGTATTGATATAATGCTGGCATTTAAGGCCTCACGCCATTGTTTGTCGTGGAGAACTCATTTCTTGCGCACACTTGTTCCAGTATCCCTTTTGACACCAAGTTCCTTGATATCAAGTTTGGAGGATCCACGTGGTCTCGACGACTTTCCAAATTCGAATGGTGATGATGGGTTTGGACTTGAAAGATTATACTATAGTGCTTGCAGGGCC
The DNA here is from genome assembly GCA_029852735.1 of Persea americana. Taxonomy (NCBI): domain Eukaryota; kingdom Viridiplantae; phylum Streptophyta; class Magnoliopsida; order Laurales; family Lauraceae; genus Persea; species Persea americana. Next base: position 94,783,483 of record CM056810.1, read on the forward strand.
CAATTATTAAATGAAATAAAAATGGGAACTTGCTTGAATGAAGGCAGCTCTTCTAATAGTTGCAAGTAAGTTTTTCTTTAGCTGAAACCAACTTGCAGTTCTTTACGCATGATCTTATATTTGTGGATGCAGCATTTGTGCCACCCGGACCATTAACAGGTGGTTCCTACCTGTCCCTGGAAAGTCCCATTTACTGATTATATTACCTTTGTGCATTTAAAGTGTATCTGTTCAAAGCTCACTATATGCACAACGAACCTCTTTTAAGATTTCTCATTACTCAAAATGACAAGAATGTTGCAAGGAACCGTGAAAGATTTTTTTTTTTCCTTTGTCTTTTTAATGGAGCTATGACTGCGTTTAACAGATGACTATTCCTTGCAGTGAAGAACAAACAAGAGAGACATTGCCGCTTAGAAGGCAACCAAAGATAAGGTCTCAAGGAGATCACTTAAATCCAAGGACCACGTGCCTTGTTAGTAATCAGAGGGTGCTTGAAACCATTTCATGGAATTCCCGAAATCGTAACTATAGCACAATATGCAATGACAAGGACAATAACACAAGGGACATTACAAATAAGGTAATCCTAAATTCCAGTAATACTGTGTTATATTTTTTTACGAAAAGATTCTTCAGTTGGTTTGGTATTTTGGTTAGGTCTCACAACCAGTGTTTGAGGCTAAGTGCAGGGAACCTATGTTTATTTGATACATGTCTCTTCAACTCTTGCTTTCTCCCTACGATGCAGGAAAAATACTAGGAATGCATTTTATGGAACATATGATCTTTTGTTGCACTAGAAAGAAAAATTTGTATTGATGTATTGCTGTACTGTATAGCTTCTACACTGTACTACACTGTAAATTTAGAGTTCTGCAATACATACTGAAAATCTTACAGAATGCAAATGGTCCCTATATGTTTAAATTTATTATGTACTAGGTCCCACCTGTACCAATGCCCATTTGAGACTGAGGGTTGTGTGCCTTCCTCTTTGTGTACAGCTTGGGCCCATGTGGTCCATGGTCCTGCTGGGCTTGAAGCCTGTTGGGTTCATAGGACGGCTTGGTAGGGATGTGGACCTGGCAACGGCATGGTCTGCATCAGTCACCCATGGCCCACACAATTTGGCCTAGCTGGGCCGGCCCATACACCTAGTGCACAACCCATTGGGGACCCACAAAATGATATAGCTTTTCAATTAGTTGGAATTCTTCCTTGTATTGACTCTTATTAGATGCTAAATACTTCTAAGTTGTTACTAATGTTTTCCCTTGTTCTTTTCTCACTTCCTTCATGTAATTATCTCATTCAACTTTATAACTGTCTTAAAAAGTGGTGTTTGCAGCTTTTAGGAGGCATACCACGGTTTGTGAAGATTGTGGAAGTTGGACCGAGGGATGGATTGCAGAATGAGAAGAATATTGTACCTACTAATGTAAAGATTGAATTGATCCAAAGGTTGGTTTCTTCTGGACTGTCTGTCGTTGAGGCAACAAGCTTTGTTTCACCAAAATGGGTACCACAGGTAACATGCTTTCGATGCATTTAGTTTGCTAATGGTCTGCATATATACAAAGTTTTAGCAACAAGATGTTGGTAATTTCTATGTGATTTTCTTTTCTTCAACAAGCAAAGTTGTTTCCATATGTTCAAAAAAGACAAGGCATGACTTCTAGAGATGCTAAAAACAAGTGGGTGGAATGGGATTATCAGAAAACTTGTGAACTTCGAAATTTTTAAAAAAATATTTCTAACATTTCGGAAGTAATGCTTTGCTTATGCACCAGTTAGAGTTGAAATATGCTTTACTTCTATGAGCCCTGCTTTCAATCAATGCTTATTCACTCATCATGCAGAAGCATCCAAGGCATCCATAAATTGGACCATCCAAGATGTCAATCTAAGACCATATTGTAAGCCCATCTTCACCATTGGATTGCCAACAGATGTTACAAGTGGGCTGGATGCAAGTGGGCTGGGATTATAATGCAGGTTTAATGGGCTGGGCTTCTTAACAGTTGTGTTGTAAGGAGTCTTTCATTACCATGTCACCAAATCATAGCCTCTCCCATTGAGTTGTCCAAGTGCAAGTCTTGGTGTCGAGGAGTCCATCAAGCACCAGAGAGTGATCTCTGGCTACATCCTATTTCAGTTCATTGGGATTGAATAGGTCAGAATCTATCCATCATTCTTCCATTCAGTAGCTTGACACATGGCTTGGCCAGCTGTAGAAGTTTCCCTTGCTGCGTCAACTTAGGTTTTCGTTAGTGTGATATTGAAATTATTTTCTTCCATGTTGAGTTCGCATTTTATCGTAGGGAGAAGCAGACCCCTTCAAGCTAATGATGAATATCACTTTGATCTGGTTGATATTTGCTTGGGGTATTTTTGATATAAAGTTTACCTTGATGAGAATTCGTTCCCATACATTAGATTTAGTTCGTCTATATCGAAGTTTAAGCTTTTGCTTGCCTGGACCACAATCTTGTTACCTGCGCTCTGTGTGTGTGTGTGGGATGTTGGTCGAGATGTTGTCACCAGACGCTTTATTTGATTGCCCATTTGTGGCACCACAGCTTCAGATCTTCAAACCAATTGCTATTGTAATAAGAAATACTTGAGGATTAAGACTCTGCATAGTTCTTAGTAATAGAAATGGAACTTAAATTTTTTTTAAGGATTATTTTCTCCATGATTAACTTGTAATGAATTTTGATTAGTGTTTCGTCTGCTTTTTTTTTATATACCTGCTTTTGCTAATTATTTGTTTGTCGCACTGATCTCTCTATACAGCCAATTTCTGAACCCTTTTATTGCCATAATGTATTACAGCTTGCAGATGCGAAAAATGTAATGGAATCAATTCGAAATGTTGAGGGTGTAACGTTTCCAGTGTTAACACCCAATCTGAAAGTAAGCAAGCTTGTATGAAACTTTATCTAAAGCTATAGACCTTGTCAAATTGATGTGAAGCAAATAATGATTTTATTTCATGTGCTTCAGGGTTTTGATGCGGCAATTGCAGCGGGTGCAAAGGAAGTTGCTGTGTTTGCCTCTGCTTCTGAATCATTTTCTCTGTCAAACATCAATTGCAGTATTGCAGACAGCCTCAATCGTTATTGTGATGTTGCAGCTGCTGCCACAAAGCTTTCAATACCTGTTCGCGGGTGGGCCTTGCTCCTCCTTTTCCTGTAGAAGCATTCAGTTACATGCTTGCATGTCCGATCCATCTTTTATTTCCTTCTCAGTTGCTGAAAGTTTCTTAGCAAATAGTGTCCAACAATTGACACTGGAATGATTTGACCTTCTATGGGATGACTTCTGGCTGAGTTCTGTATCTTAGGGTTGGTCCCTAGATTAATCAATGCAAGTGCTGCATATCAGAAAGCCATCTAAGGTTGCAAATGATAGCTCAAAATGGAGGAAATTTACAGCGTTCAATAAATTATTTGCTCAGTCTTACATGTGCTCCTTTAGGTGGTTCAAATCATTAATAAGATGGCTCTGCTTTTGATGGGAGATACTCTTAACATGTTTTATTTTATTTTATTCTTTGTTACTCCTTTTCTCTTCTTTGTATGCACTGCTGAAGTCTCATAGATTTAAGCCTATTGTGTATGTGAGTATTGTTGTTAGTCTGAATGTTCTCTCGTTAACAACCTACTCACTACAATGATTTGATTAGATCATGACTCCAGTACAACTTTCTTCAGTTTATGTTGTTGCAAAGAGAGAGATCAGATGTATTTGAGTCCAAAACAGTTGTATCTTATGAGCAGATGGCCCATGGTGATGAAAATTGTCAGATTCTTGTTTCAATTTATAAATTTAATTATAGATTTTAATCCAATTCTTATATTAAGAGTTGATTAATGCAAATATAGCGTATTTACTATTTTCAAGTTCAGTGAGATGTCTAAAGATGAATTTGACCATACCCAAATTGCATGTACTTAAAAGTTTGAATATTTTGGTCATTGGATATCCACCCCACTAGATATCCATCCCACTATTCAGTGGGGTGGCATGAAAGTTGGGACTCCACATGAGGTGTGTAGTGTTATTCTGCCTTTTCCATCATAGATCATTATTTATGTGTATTATTGATATTAACACTGGGGCAGTGAAGTAAGCTAAAAACAGCATTGTTCCTGATGTAATTTCCAATTTGGTGCCATCCTTACAATTCTACATGAGGGATAACCATCCATGCAGCTAAAAACTTCAAAGTGATCATTTTTGGTGTATTTTATTACCATTACCACTGATGTTTGTTCAAGAATTCCATTGAAACTCAATTGCTTGTGAGGCATGCTTACTTTTACTGCATGTGCTAATTTCTTGTTGATATTCTCACTAATGGTAGGTATGTGTCATGTGTCGTGGGGTGTCCTGTTGAAGGGGCAGTCCCGCCATCGAAAGTAGCTTATGTGGCTAAAGAGCTTTATGAAATGGGTTGCTTTGAGGTCTCCCTGGGTGATACGATCGGGGTTGGTACTGCTGGTAAGGTTCTAAACTGCCATTCATCTTTCAAATATAGAGGTTTCGAGTCTTTTGACTGTGAATCATGTGAAGAACTTGCAGCTGTCTAATAAATGCTGCTTGCTTCATTTGTTTTTTTCCCAATCATCATCATCATCAGTTTTTTAATGGGACCTGTAGAGACTTCAGAGTGTTTACCAACATTACTTTCTCTTGCATGAAAGCATAGTTTTGGGTCCTGATACTGCAGCCAGTTTTGATGATTCCCTGGTACTTCCTAAATCAGTTTACTTTACCTTTCGTGACTGCTTCTACTCCCACACCTGCCCCATCTTTTACCAACCTCTGGTGACTTAATATAGGCAGAACCGAAACAGAGAGAAGTTTAATGAGCCTATATATTATTGTTGTTGTTGCTGCTATTACTTTGTTATTTGTACACAATATACAGTGATGGATCAGGCTACGAAAACTTGGGCTCGTGTGAAAATCAAAGACATTTATTATAATAGCTATTTTATAGCTGGAGGGCACACATTTTGTTTTTTTGGTTTTTTTTTTTTCTCTGAGTTCCTCATCTAACCCTTAAAGAAAATATAAAAAAGAACGGATCTGCACATTAAAGAAGCCATTAAATGTGAACAGAGGATAGTTTCACAATAGCTCCATTGTGAAAAAAAAAAAAAATGTTGTAAAGTTAAGCTGGCCTTGATCTATTTTGTGTATAAAAGTCACAAAATGCGATACGAACAGAAACAGCTGAAATAATGATGACGGTCAATTGACAATTGCCCAAATTTCGTGATAATTCACTACTAGCTTGTCGCAACTTACATAAAAAGAGATTACTTTATTAGACCTTTTTTTTTATAAAAAAACTTTTGTAATTTTCCTTTGCATGTCTATTACTTTTGTTCATCGATTTTGCTGCTTCTGTTTGCCTTTTATCTGCAAGTACAAATGCACAAATATTCAGATCAGAATGATCTGCATGGTTCTTATGTGTAACCCTATTTTCTGGGCCACATGGTTCGCCTATGATCAAATTTGACACTCATCCAAATTATGTAGGCCCCCCAATTGATCTTGCACAATTTGCTACTCTTCTCCAATGGCTAAGGATTTGACAACTTTGAGGCCCTCAAAACAGTGCCTCATGTGACTGCATGTCTCTGAATTTTTGCACACAGGTAGCTCATAGGAAAACCTTTCAAACACCTATGCTAACGTGACTGTTGTTCTTTCATAGGTGGGCCTCACAGGCTGGACCATTTGTGAGCTAGGAAAACTCTGGTCAATCCTGAAAATGACTCTCACCACACACACACACACACACAGACGCTCGCACGCACATGAATGATATTATTCATCATTATCTCTAAAAAAATCAATTTCCTAAAACGCATGAATGATATTATTCGTCATTGTCTCTAAAAAAATCAATTTCCTACAGATGCAAATGTTGCCTTTAAATTTTTAGCTGAATATGAAACCCTTTAAACCCTTAAGACATCCTCCTTTTAGTGCATGAATTACAGATGCATCCTGTTTTAACAGATAGTTCATGCTCTCAGTAGTTGCTTGGGGGACAATGTGTGATCTGAGTACTAATGTTGAACCCTTTATTAGCCTTGTTTGTATTTTATTTTTTGAAATTCATTTAATTCCTTTTGTGGCAAAGGCACTGTTATTCCAATGCTCAAGGAAGTGATGTCTGTTGTCCCTGTTGATAAGCTTGCTGTTCATTTCCATGACACATATGGGCAATCTCTTTCAAATATTCTCATCTCCCTCCAAGTAAGTTCCATCTAATTTCTAAAAGCAGACCACTGCTTATGCACTCCTAGAGGAGTATTATTATGCCTAGCCTGCAAATTTGTATAGTATCACTGTGAACTGAATCTGTACAAGTGGACCTATGATTCAGTGATCAAGACTGTTCATTTGATGGGATTCGAAATAGATTGGGATGTCCCGATATTTCTTTATAGTGCAGCAGATCATAATTATTGCATATTGGCTCTTTTCATTGAATGTTGTGCATTAACCAAACCATCCATTTGCTGGCAACTGATAGGGTTAGGATTGTCCCCTTCTGAGGTTTTTCCCATCAGGTCAACTATGTGGATTGACAAATCATGGTTCTACTTGTACAGACAGGGCCCCATGTTCATAAATTCCTCTCTATTTTTTCATTTTTATTTTTATTATCTTTTGGGATCAGTACAAATTCCTCTTAATTGAAACCCGAAGGCAACTTGATGTGAATGATCTCTTAACCCACCGTTTCTTCATTTAATAATAGATGGGAATCAGCACGGTGGACTCGTCTGTTTCTGGCCTTGGAGGTTGCCCTTATGCCAAGGGAGCTTCTGGGAATGTTGCTACTGAGGACGTCGTATATATGCTCAATGGCCTTGGTGTAACGACCAATGTGGATCTTGGCAAGCTCATTTCTGCTGGACAGTTCATCAGCAGGCATTTGGGGCGTGCAGCTGGTTCAAAAGTGGCCATTGCTTTGAGCAGAATTACATCAGATGCTTCCAAGTTATAACATAATTGGATAATCCCTCATTTGATTACAGGTTTCTGATGAAAAAAGGAAAAAGGGTTTACATACTGTCTAGTTTTTGTGGAGTACCCATTTGCGAAGTGCTGTGGTGGAATGAATCTGGACCTTCTAATTAGTGGACCACCTCGGAGATGAACCATGGCTGTGCATTGGAAGCTCGGTCTCTGAACCATCAGCTTTGTTTGGATGGTCCAAAAGGTTAGAACAGTGATCTGTGGTTATAAATATCCAATTGCCATAGACTTTGATCAGTGGCACCAAACAAGAGGTGCCCACACAGTTGGTCTAGTTGATTGATGCAGGGACCACTGTTATGATTATTGGTCCATCTGGATATCCTGAAAGACATTTTATTAACCACTAGATGAACAATAAATGAAAAGATTTAATCCAAATAAATGATGCCTCATGCCGTATACCCTGAGTAAGTTCAAAGACAAAGGACCTGATTTGCAGTCTCGTGGGTTCTAAGCTATGAATTTTTTTCTCTGAGAGGAACACCGTTGAGGCCTTCACTAATATTTATTAAGTTCTAGGATTTTCTACCACCGTTTGCCCTTAGATATGAAATTGTTTAAAATGGGTGTTACTAATATTTTTTGAGTTATAAAAGGTTTCTACCACTATTTGAGTGAATAAATGTTGAAATACCCCTTCTTTCATAAAAATAAAAGTAGTAGTGGAAAAAACCAGTTGGCCACTGCGCATAGAGTTGGATGAATAGTTTAAGGGGAACCCACATGAGCCAATGGTATATGGTCTGTGTGAAAATCAGCATAGGATTAGTACCCATCTGGGATGCACTTTATCAAGAGGAAGGCCCAAGCTTTTGTTTATGGGGTTGGTTGTACTAAATTCTGCAATTCTTCACCATACAGCGGCACTTGAGCAACCATGTATTCCAGAAATCCAAATGGTGTACCCCATTGTGGATGGATGTGGCATGGCATGAAACTATGAGGGATGGATCATGGATGTATTTCGATCGCCCATAAACCCACCATACATAATACAATTCACCATTTTTTTGCCCACCAGTCAACATCTTTATCATCTCCATCCCCAATGGGCCCCTTGGGCCCCTTTATAATTGATAAACGTTCTAGATTTGCATGCATGTATACCATTTACTCAGACAACGGGTTGTCATAGTCACACCTTGTAGTAGAGTACTCAGAAGGTAGAGGGTTTCAACTTTTGAGGGTTGGTTTTTTACTTGTTATATGACGTGAGTTTGGATTTAGAGGACTGCCCCCAAGTGAACTCACAAGACAAGAAGTTGAAAGGTTCATAATATCCATATGAAGAAATGTGGACCAGTAACAACAGTGATACATCTTGGCAACCTCCAAATCCTGATATGCTTCTTGGCTGATAGAAACCGGCCAAAATCTTCATCATCTGGGAGTGGTTTAGGTTAATCTGGACTAATCAAATTGAAAGGCCACCTCAATGATGATGGGTAAAGAAATCTTTATAATTCCATGCTTTTAAAAATCCAATTTGTAAAATGTTTGTATGGGCTATGTCAATCCAACCCTCTCCCAGCCATCCAAAATATAAAATGTACATGTACATTCAAGATATTGATGAACTTGCTATCATCATAATTATTATTCTATCATACAGAGATGGTCCAGCAGTTGGGTGGTCCATATCCATTGCCTAGAGCACCAATAATTGTTTTACTACGTTTAGGGGGTGTCTTGTCTGGACTTGGGTAGAAACTTGAAAGTAGAGGATACCTTGGTGCTGGATTGGATGAAGAAGTCAGAAGAATCTGAATCCTCCTGTTTTTTTTTTTTCTCTGTTAGGTGGAAAGTAATTATTTTCTTAACTACTCCATAGAATGTAGGAGAGCTGATTTTCTCCTCAATAGGATAGAATTTCTGTACTCAAATTAGCTTCTACTAATAAAAGGTGACATACATCCATGTAGCCTTTTTATTTTTTGGTTAAAATAATAATATTCAAGTAGCATTGTCTTAGTAGCTTTCTTCATTCAAATCCAAACGGGGTAGAGAACAATTGAAAGCTGCTAATTCCTCACTAGAGAATGTTGAACTCCTAAAATTCTCTTCATTTCTTCACCTACTGAGAATTCTTCACTTGTCACTCTCCTTATCCATATGGACCCTTCCTGACGTTACTCATGTTTTATAGTTACTAATCATAGATACTCAGCAAAAGCTCTCTCTCTCTCTCTCTCTCTCTCTCTCTCTCTCTCTCAAAGGAACTTTCCTCCTCTTGTTTTCATTGTTTTCTCACTCTAAGCATACCAAAACCTTTTCCACTCATTCCTCACCAATTTCTATTACCATTGCAAGCTGTCCTGTTCATTCTTCACCAATTTCTCCTCCCTCTGCAATATAGTAACAAACAAGAGTAAAGTGAAAGGTGCATTTTTCACTCTAGGGGCACCTTTGTGTATACATCCTTTCCGCGAAAAGGGAAAATTGCCATGTCAGCAAATTCTATAGAAATTAAAACCTTGAAAAATAATTTCCATAGAATTTAGAAATTTATGTTTGGTGCTAATGTTGTTTGGTGCGGTTCCGGATTCATTATAGAAAGTGAATTGGTGAAATAATTATTAAAAAAAAAATAACGTAACATGTATATGATTTATTTAAAATCAAATAATAATTTATTTAAAGAAATAAAAAAAATGAAAGAATTATAGGATTTTGGGTTGAAATGGATAAGAGTGAGGAAAAATGGGGGAAGTTTTTTGAGGAAATCCGCTTCCCATACTCTCTCATAGGAAATCCATTTCCACCATTATCAAGGAAAATGCTGACAAGGCTGGAAAGCGTTTTCATGGAATTATTCCGCACCAAACGCCTGAAAAATGAATTTTTCATGGAAAACCATCCACTTTTCCACGAAAAAGTATTATACAAACATGCCGAGAGCTTTTCTGCTTCCTATCCCTTGACTTTTCAATCTCACAGAAAATCTACGCTTGTTATTTTCCTACATCCAAAGACCTTGCATTACATCGCTCTCAAACTGGTTCACTAGCATCGGATCTTAAACCAAATAATGAAATGTGGGGTTTTAGGTAAAGGGTATTTGGTCCTTTCACATGCAGGCAGGGCTCAAATGATTTCTTGTTTTCTAGCATAGGTGTTTAACTAGGTATTTAGGCCCCATTTGGATCATTCAAACTCAGTTTTCTTGAACTCAATTTACCTGAAAATCTTATTACACCTAAATCTGTGGATAATTATGGCAATGAACAAAACAATTGTGAATTGTAATTAATTCAAATTATCCAATCACTTGAACGGATTACTCAGCCAAGTTTAGGAAGACCCAAACAGGCTTTTGTTAACAATACCCTGGTCCCAGCTCCTTTTGATGTTGCATGCTATTGCCATTGTACACAATGTCATTATACTAAACTACTTTTGATGGTCTACTTATGCACTGTTTGCTTTGATACATAGGACCCCTGGGTCATATCCCTGTTGGGAAGTACACCACTGTCACTTCAAGGGAAGTTACCATAGAAGTAAGCCTTTCTACACTGTGGGCCATCTTGTCCTCAAGATATACACAGACCCCTCTACCAAACAACCAGATTGAAAAGGCATCCACTGTGAGAATGAAGCCATCTTCGAATGTTCATTTCATATTTTTAACTTGGGTGTGAAGATAGTCACTTCAACCCAACAGTGACTATCAATTCAAATTAAATTTGAGTTGATACTTGTCAGTGACCAATGTCCCCAAAACTAGTAGTGATTTGCCATAACTCACTGTACTGGCACATGTATCCTATAATTACTTAAATGATTTGACCTGTTTTTTTTACTTTTCTTTTTCCAATTTTCTTGTACCCTTTGTAACACTGTCCTCGGAACAATCAGTTCAATTTGCTTCTTTCCAATGTTTCTAATTAGTGTTATTTTATAAGTTAGAGATGAATGGTGTGATACACAGAAGTTATTTAATCAAATGTAGGCCATCCAATTAATGTGAAATGCTTTGGATATAATCAGCATAAAAAATTATGCTGATTGGATGATCCTAATTATTAAATAAAGAGAACATTTACGTACCGATCAAAAATACGAAATAGAGGAAAATTTTTTTGTTAATGGGTCCTCATTTGTACACACCATTTTTTTTTATTTATAAAATCATACACATTTTACAAAAAGACCAATCTGAACCAGGTCCCAGGGCTCGTACAGTTACATCCCCATCTCCCTTTTTTTAATTTTTATCCTTTTGTTCTCAGTTACTGCTCCTTAGAAAACAACTTTGTGTATTCGGACACCGGTGGAGTTTACCAAATGCTCAGGGCTTGTTTCTTTGCATTAGATTATATTGAATTGATTACGAATTCATGGTCAAATGAGCTCCTTCAAGAATTATTAAACAAGTGAGGTGTAAATGATACAAGGTGATCAAGTGAGGATAAATGGTGGATATATAAATGCTAGCTTGACTGTCCTAAGATTTACTGGGGGTAATGGATGCGTATCCACTTCCCATTTTTCCTCAATTCAATTTCCATTAAAACAATTTCCATCAAAAGACGCTTACTTTATGGTTATTTTGTATATTCACTTTTGTAGATTCAACTCTGGGCATGAACTCAGAAGTATTCTTTGCAACCGAAGCTGGAATTTAGTTGTTTGTTAAAAGAAAAAAGGAAAGAAACCATGTATAATTTTCTTTTATATTAGACCACAAAGTGTATATTTTTGACGACTCATTTTATTACCTCCCAAAAGACACTTACCAAACACTTCTAACATAAGATTTTGAAAATGGCTAATCTAAAAGGCATCTAAGTAGTTGGTAGGGCCAGCACATCTAAAAAACTTGTCACCCAACCCTCTATTTTTGTTTGTCTTCACCCAATTGGATACTTGGCAGATGAAATCCTAGCTAACTCTAATGGGAGCTGAACCAATGTCACGTGATCAGATCCTTCACATTAGCTACTTGAGGGGTATCATTTCAAGTATCCATGTTGAGAAAAAAATCAGCTAAGAACCACTTTGTGAAAATGAGTGTGCATAGTAGTTGTGGCCTTGTGGAGCTTATATATCTCAATGCACGCCAATCACAGAGTTGGCATTGGGGAGTCTCATTGCAGTAGCCATAACTAAATCTACATCTACTTAATAAAACATCTAAATCTACAGCCTTTAAATCGATGGTTAACGAGGGTTAACACCCCCACTTTATCCATAAGATTTAATCAACCAGTTAAAAAACTGATCTTTGATTCCAGGTCAAGGAGATAACCCAAGATTTTTTAATTTACCAGGGCTGATATTTTGCAAAATGAGAAGACAGCAAGCTATTTGTAATCGCCAAAATATTACAGCAGCTAGCTTTTTTTATGGTTAAGTATAACCAAACCTCATTCCTAATCTAGAGTAACTGACAGATTTGGAAATATAAAACGGAAAGTATTAAGGTTTTATGATCCATTTGTAACCAGCAAAGAACAGCAGCATTAACGCCAAAAACAGAAATGAAGAAGGCTAGAACCATACAAGCCAGTGGTCAGTGATCAGTGATCAAAATATAATAAATATATAGACTTCTCTTCCTTTGTATATGACAAATACTGTAAATTCTCAGAACTACTTTCATATACATCTGAATGATCGCTTCATTCCTTGCTAGAATCAGGGGAACCTCAAGCATTTAAAAAAATAATAAAAAAAAAACAAGGGAAGAAGACCTCATACCAATCTTTTCTATCTGTTATGCAGAGGATTAGGACCTGTATAGATCTTCCTCTTTTCAACACCAAAAACTCCATCTCCATCTTCATTTCTTCCAAATCCACCTTTAGATTCAACAGGACTGAAATTAGAATAAGACCCATTTTTCAGTCTTCCAAATCTGCCAGACCCACTAGCTAAACATGAAGTCTCCACCTGTAACAGCATCAACAGAAGAACCCAACATGCAACCTCCTTTCTAAGACCCATATCTCTCTTTCTGCTCAAAACGCAAATCATAGCATGAGCAGCTCTTTCTTGCTCAAAACCCAAAAAGAAAGAGCTTTTTGTGTTTTCTGATGTTGGGTTCTGCAGAGGTCTGATAAAGGAAGAGCTGAAAGCAAGGAAGGTTGTTTTGAAATTGGAATCCCCATAAGATACAAGACATTTACTTTAAAAAGTCTTTGTTTCTTTTGTTTCTCTGGCTTTTGGTAGGCATTGGAGTATGGAGAACGGACGGGAGTCAAAATGCATGGGGTTTGGTGCTTGAATCAAATCAAATTTAATTTGGCGTAGGCTGTGGTTGGAACCTTCTTTGGATCAGATTTCAGTGCCTGTTTCTTGACTTGGGAAAGCTCGAAAACCAGAGACAAGTGAAAAAAGGGAAGAAGGAAAATAGGGGCATGGGTGTGGGATTTCCAATTTGTTGAGGAATTGTTTATATATATATCTAATAGCTGACAGAGAAGAGGAGGGAAGGGGAGGGGCCTTGTACTGAATTTCCTCTTGCCTTGGATAGAGTGAAGTAAATCATTTCTTTGATTTTCTCTGATCTATTGTGCTTTTGTTTTGTTTATTTATTTATTTTTTTTCTTGACCTGGTATTTAGTATTACAAAAATCTTCCACAATTACATACTTTAGGCAGACCTCTGTCATAAAATCTTATAAAAAAAAACTAATGTAAGAGGATAAGAGTGATGGGCAAGTCATAAATATATGAAAGTGATAAGAATCTTTTCACTTTTGATGATGAATAGTTTATCATCCTTTTTAAGTAAATTCCATTTTACGTGAGAAATGAAGGTTTTTCACATTGACAGTACTCTTTTACCAGACGTCTGATATCTTTCACCATTCTTAAACTTTTCTACTTTTACAGGTAAATGATAGAAAAATGTCAAATGGCCAAATGAGTCCATAAATACCTCCATTCCAACCAAAAAAAAAAGAGACAGGAGGTAAAACTTGTACCCATCTGTGTAACTTAGGTCCAGGTTTCAAGTCCGAAATGCTTTTAGGTTTCAAAACCAAGGACCCAACTCTGTTCTTGTATCAAGTATATTATATGATAGTATATTATATGAGGGACAATGTTCTTCTACAAGTAGTCCTCTATTGATAAAATGTAATTCAACTCTTGAGGCCTACTTAAATACATATTCATTAATCAAATAGGGTATATGAAAAGGGCTTCTTATATAAAGGGATAGCAAAAAAATAAAAAATAAAAAATAAAATCAATGAATGAAGGTTCAATGAGTGTAAAATTGGTCCAAATACCATATCATAGGATAAGAAGAGGATGCATTGAACTAAATTGATCCAAGGTGAGCCCAAGTTGTAGAAGAACATATGGGTCCCTTAGTAGTAATTCAGATATGGCCTGAAAAACAACGTGCCCGACCCTTTTTCTCCTTCATACATTTTTGGGTTAGATGAAATGAAGGTTTGGCTATGGGTTGGGTTGGCTTGGGTAAGTAGGTGGTTTGGCTATGGGCTGGGTTGGCTTTGGTAAGTAGGCTTAACCTTCTTGGGTCAAACTAAACGGGTCTCTGGTCCAGTTTGGGAATGGTCATGATTTGACTGGCCCAAGCCCTGCTCAATAGCATCCTACCAGTTTAGTCCTTTTTATTCCATAATTGGTTTAAACTGATGTTTGAAATGTTTTCTATGTTACAAGTTTACGACCTTGTTTCCCAATTGTGGATTTTTTTGCAGTTGTGGTGAGTCGGGTTGGGTCAGGCTCTGGCACAATAAGATATTGGTCAAGTCAGAGTAATTGGTCATTCTTTACCAGTTGGGCGCAGCCCAAATCCTAGGTGGTTTTAATAATTAGGTCATGCTGATGCTGACATGACCATACCCTAATCACATATTGGCACCCTTAATAAAATATCATTAGGGTTCAATATGATATGGATAGAGCATCCAATGTTCTTAAGTTCAGCCATGTGAGGCCCATGCTTTTCTTGGTTGTTGAGCTTATGGGCTCATTTGCAATTGCCATTGATAACACAGATTTTGTATGATGTTGGCCTAATAGCTATTCAACATTTGAACTTTCAATTTTTCATTTTAATCTTTAATCTGAACCGTTGCTGTAATTCATTATTAACTAAAGTTTTCAAACTCAAATAAACTAATTAGTCCATTTCTATAATTTGAAAATTTTAGGATTTTTACAATTCTATGTCACTTGGATGTTTGCAATGGTAAAGAACTTCATTTTTTTTTTTTATGACAGTCTTTCCTTGGTATATACCCCATGCTTGACCCCCAAAAAATACACCTACGAAATTACTTGTGATGTTTGTTTAAGATCAAAAGCCAGAGATATTTCTCCAAGCCAGTCAAACCAATGGGAGCTAGATGTGGGGCAAAGGTGGTCTGGCCTAGCTTGATTGGTTGCCCTAACTATGGTTTTTTTGGTTGGAAAGGTGATGGGGTCTTTCTTGGGGGAAATGATGGTGTCTCTGACCTTTTACTCCTTTGATCAAGAAGATGAATGAAAGCAATATAGAATTGAGCTTGGTGGCAAAAAATGGTGTGAAGTAAACTAAGATAAAAGTAGAGAGAGGTTATAAATATACGTTGGTCAAGGTTGCCTTTACCTTGCCTTTTGAAGACAAGGCATGATGGAGACTTGTCAAAGCATCAAGCTACAAAGGCTTGAATGTACATAAGATATGTCAATATATTACACGTTCTTGCTAAAATGTCAAAGGTACCCTCCTCCTTTCAAAGAGATCATACTTTTGGGCATTAGTTATTGGGGAATAATGCATCAGATCCATCCAAGCATTTGTAGGGTATATGCCCTTTATGATGTCATTTACAAGTTGTAGGCAGCTTAAAACTTTGGGCTTGTTAGTGAAAAGGAACTCTCACATCCATTTAGTAAAACCAAGTTCCACACTGCCGTAATATTCTTTTATTTGGTGGAACTCTCATATTTCCATTTTTATTGTCATTTTCTATAATTTTATTTTATTTTCATATGAGATGCAAAATATATATATATATATAATGGTTATCAGATGGACACGGTACACAAGTTGTGCACCAGGATTGGGACCGTGGGGCCCACCTAAGAGTATATCTAAGTGGACCCCCCTAGAGTTCACGGCTTCTACTGAGTTTGTACCCATTCGAATGGATTGTACATTGTTGGATCAGCTATACACTAATATAAATGGACTATACACCTTTAAAATGAAGCGACGTAGATGAGGATGATTGGATGATCGGTTGGGGCTAATTTTTTATAGAGAAGAAGGCCAAAGGAGATTTTATCCAGGCCGGCTTGTAGAAGAACATTTCCTTAATTATTCTTTTTTGATTCCATTTGTAGTGAATTCCCCTAAGCTGATTGCAATCTCATAAAAGGCCTATTCCTTTATAAATGTCCTCCATGTAATCTTAAACAGAGACCATCCTTTTTCTGTAAAAGGGCCCGTTAAAAGGAGGGTTGGAGACCCACCACTCCTCAAAGTTGAGTTGGGGAGCCAGGGAGAGGCAATGTTGTGATGATGATAGAGCATCATTAAGATAAAGAAAGAGATGGTAGACAGGGAATTGGGGCTTGTCTTCCTTTTGCATTCTTTCCTCAGTCAAAGTAATAGTGCAAGATAGCATCAATGGAAGTGGGCCATCAACTACTACATGAAACCAGACTGTGTAGCTTTGAGTGGCATGACTCATTAATGGGTGATCATAGTTTCTTTACACATGTGAGATATATGACCACTACACTAGTACATGTGCAAGTGGGACCCATGGGATGATGAACCATATTCTGAACAACATGTTTCATGCCCATGAGCGCGCCCACACACAAACAAATGCAGACCAAAAAAAATCTCTCTCCTTTTACAAAGTCCAAGCATTGGATTGATGCCCAAAAATATACAAATAGAAATGTTTTTAGTGTGAGGTCCATTGTAAGGTGTTAAAGAGTGAAAGGATGAATTTGCTACTTTAGCAGAATGAAGTGAATAAGACTAGGTTCACTGCTAATGGGTGAGTTGGTTTGATCCGATGATCCAGTAGACCTCGTTTGATTGAATTCAGAATTGGCTCATGTTCTAATATTGGTCAGATCAAAAGGTTTTAATGTGGGATTTAGTTAGTAGTTGCAAATCCTTCTGATCTAGATTAATCTGACATGCTAGAGTTTAGCGAAACATTGATTAGTTGATGCTTGTTAATATATGATTACCAACTCTATACAACTAGAAATATGTGAAGTGGTTAATGGGTTGGATTAGTCATGGGAGGATTACATTGTGATGGTAAATTTAGTAGGAGATTATAAATCTGATCCTATGATATTGTGCAAGAGTTACTGTATGTATATGCGCCAATGAAACTAGAAAAGGAACAGTATAGAAGAGAGAAAAATAAGTAAGAAAACAGCAACAGTTTAGATTGTTAGAAAGAGACCAATTCATTATTTAAGCCATGGATAGTACAAATGAAAGGTGGAGAAAGACTAAAAGGGTCTTTGTCAGTAGGATTTATCTCACTCGACATGGTCCGAAATAGTAATGCAATCAAGCTTCTCAAACACAGCTCCAGAACCCCATATGGACGAAGTTGAAAAACTACAATATAACTATGGAGCCCCCATATGGACAAAGATGAAAAACTACAATATAACTATGTTCCCTTTCTTTTCTTTTTTTTTAAGTAGTAAGATGCATAGAACTTGTAAATCAAACAGACCAAATAGATGAAAATTGAACCTTAAATACAATATAACAGTTGGAAAAGATAAAAAGTTTTGAGGGAGGGTGATTTTCCATTGTTCCGCTTTTAATATTTTCTGCGGTTTTCATTTTCTAGGTGAAAACATTTTTTGCAATCAAAAGGAAAAGAGCAATTGGCCCCACGAGCTAGGGAACAGTTTTTCTATAGTCTTTCGGGTGATGATTGGGTAGTCATTTCCCATCTTTATTTGAAACAATTTCCATCGCCTTTGGTTTTCATTCTACTTCTAAAAATGCGATCCAAAGTATTCAATTACATGAAATAAACATGGCTTTAGTATTTCACAACATTACCACAAACGGGAGTAATGGTCACAGACACCTGAAACCGTTACTTAAAGTCCAAGTTCAAAACATGATTGCAATTATGTGGAAATAGAGTTGGTCAACATTGTACGGTTTAAAAAGAAAGACAACAACTTGGATTCACAAAGAAAAAGAGAAAACAAAATCATCTGCTTCACAATGAAATCAAAGTGGTTGAGTACAAGAATCCAAATGATTATCAAAGTAGATCCATTTCCAAGTCAAAAAAGATAAGTTTGACAGCAAGTGATACAAATATTTCATCATGCAAATGTGTTACTTGTGATATCAGTAAAAAAAGGAGGAGAATTAGAAGGAAGAAATACATATGAAAGTCGTAACTCTCAACAGACTGCACCTAGGACATGGTAGCATGTGCAATAGTTAACAAAATTACAAATTGATGAATGATGAAGTCTGTAAAATATTTCAACTGTTGATGACTTACATTGTGATCCTTGATAAGGCTTTAAACAGGTCGGGTTCATTGATTATCTGGATGCTGGCCCGATTGGTAATCGGATCGGGTCTATTGGCATGGACCTTAGAGACTCGAACTCAACTGTTTACCTGAATGTGTCATGGAATATGATACTATTATGAGTGAGAAGTACTTTATAAATTAGAAATATATAATACTTATTATTTTTATTTAACTATTTATCACAGTCTTATGTATATGGGTCTTCGGGCATGCACCAGAGCGGATCCTGACCCAATTATCAATTAGTGCCAAATGGGTCCATGACCTGGAATTTTGGGTTGGGTCATTCACTCGTTAGGGTTATCAGGGTCATTTACAGCCTTAATACCTGAAGCAAGGTTTAGCTGAATATTCTTATGGCTTGAGGTTTTGCATGTGGACTAATCTTTTGGGGATCCAGACCATCTCCATGATGGATAACTTCTCAGATAGATAATGTCCTATGAATAGCCCAGGTTGAAACTCACCCCGACACCTGAGTCTGACCTCGAATATGGACCAGTCCTTTTTTTCTTTTTTTTTTGTTGGGTGTTTGGGGGTGTGGGGCTAGAATATGGACCAGTTTTGAATGGTTACTTATGGGAGACTTTTGAGCATGGGTTGCCCATCATGTTCCTCACAAGATCGCTTTGAAGAGCGTTTGGCATGACCGAGTCTGGTGAGTCAACTGAACTCAATAGGTAGCCGAGTAGGACGAGTTAAATAAGTCACATCCAGGGTCCCTAAAAAGTAAAAACTTGGCCCCAAGTAACTCGACTCACTGATCTACCAAGCTGTATTAATTGACACTCTCGTACCAATATTCTGTTTTAACAGCATATTCAACTAGGTTCCGTCAGGGGTGCTCACGGGCCGGGTTCGGGGCCTGATGTTTTAAGTCTGTTTAATATATGGGCAAGTCTTGGAGTAATTGATGGAAAGCCCAAGGCTGGCCCTGAATAAGTAAAGCATATAGTTTAGTAACTAATTTATCCAAACAAATAATTAGAAAGCCCAAATAAGTGATAGAAAGCCCAGCCTGATTGACTAAACAGGTGGCTCGCGCCTGGCACTTAAAAGGCCTGTGTCCGGCTTGGGCTGTTCTAAAGCCAAGCTGGGTCTTGATAGCCTCAGCCCAGCCCATGAACACCCCCGTAACCACGAGCAAATGGAGAGTTTCAGCCATGGGATTCACACTCACCACATGCCAAATGATGCACGAGGACCAACCTGTGATGGGGATCCAGCAGATGAAAGATGAGTGACACCTGTTCAATGGATCCTACCCAACAATGTCTATTCGATTGGGCAGGAATGATATGACTCCCTACTTAAATCAACCTACATTGTCGCCAAGAATTTGGTGGGGTGGTCAAAAGTCTCCTTTTTAACAATATCAGTGCCAGGAAAATGTTTGGTGCTCTTTAATTATGTTTTTATCAATTTTCTTAATTCATCTCATGGTATAGCTGAAAAAATATTGTTAGAAACAAATTCCATCTGGGATGAATCAGCCACTTAAAACCCTGTTTATTTGCATGGAATTGAATTCCTAGGAATTCAGTTCAATGTGTTTCTAAAAGTAGTTAAAATTGAAGAAACATAAGTAAAAGATCCATAAATGACCGTCAAGAAAATTTCTCCCCTTCACTAAAAAATAAATTAAAAGGGAGATAGTAAATGAATACTCACTCATCCCCTTAGAAAATCAAATGCAAAGAAAGTCAGGTTCCATCTACATCCCCACCTTGTACCATTCATCCCTTACCCTTTTAATAATCCTTTATTACAACCCCTTTTACCATAACAGGGACTTCAATTCCATGCATACAAACGGGAGGTTTATGTGCTGTCACCCAACTCAACATGTAGCTTCAGAGTGCCCATTCTGCATTGGTCTCTCCATCTTCTGCATTGGTCTCTCCATCTACTCAATTATTTTCTTGGATTTTGTTTGAAAGCATAAAGCTTAACAATAAGGAACTTGAGATAAAAACTTAAATGGATATCAGATGTTGTCATGCTCCACCGATTTTTCCTGAAACTATTGCGAGGTTTTTACATGGAAGTCAATGAATCTCAAGGGAGCTTCTGATGAATCATGGCAGTCCAAACCACAATGAGATCAAATCTTGAGCCTAACAGATGTACAACACAAAATTCCCAAACTATTTTACAAAAAAAGGCCAGGTGCTTACCTTGCACTTCAATATTTCATTCATCACTTTGAAACAATTGACTGCGATATGGAGACTAGAATACTTTCAAGTAACCAAGTTAATTACTCTAATAATGCAGAAAACTATTACAATTTGTCATGAATATAATCTGAAGAATTTTGAATAATCACTCAGGTGATTGAACTGAAACTTCTTTATAGGCTCTGATGATCCTATCTAGAGTATTTTAATATTACATAATCTCAGAGTTGGCTCTACCTGACTTCCACAAAAACCAAAAAAGGGGATGAAACACATGAGAGACATTAGCAGTACTTGTTCCCACTACCTCTGCAAGGGTTCTTGAAACTGGATAAGCCAGTTGTACTATATGTTTCTTCTCTCTCTCTCTCTCTCTCTCTCTCTCTCTCTCTCTCTCTCTCCATTTTCTAGATGTCCTGTGCAACCAACTTTAACTTTTACAGCAATTGTGGTGGTTAAATCAACGGGACTGGGTTTCAAGGAGTATGTTTGTGGCCACATTGATGTCGTTTCTTGCCCGCATGAGTGCCTCTCTTGCAGAGTTCCTGTTGAAGCCCATTGATACCAACAAAGCGATGGAATCCTCAGGTGGCTCAGCCACCGATGCAGGAGGAGCAAAAGTAGGACGGTTTCTCTGAACCCAGAACATGATAGGCATATTAGAGTTGTGAACTGTAACATGAGGCAATGGGGAAATGACAAACAGTATGATCTTCAGCCCAAAGAAATACACAATATTCTTGGGCCTCAGGTATGTGTTGAGTGAGGAACATGTTTTGCTGATCCATGTGAGCCCTATTGTAACATGCAACGAAGATCCTAACCCTTCAAATCGATGAACTGAAAATAGATGGCCCAGAAAGTATGCAGCTATCCCCTATCCCCCAAGTGATATTAAAAAAAAGCACATGGACATTAAAAGCAGAAGAAAATGTGTCTAATCTACTGTTTTGATATTTTTTTTATTGGTCACATGATCTGTACCTGCAACCTTGTGGTTGCAACATGAGAACCTTCCAACAATACTGCAGGCTCCAGTCCAATCTACTGTAGCTTTTTGTATTTTTGTATTTTTTATTTGGAGGACTCGAACTCACGAATGCTCATCAAAACCCATGTAAACATGGTCGATCATGTTCAAGTATGGTTACATCAAGCTCAAAGGTTCTAATCTCAATATTGGATGATATAGATCATTTAGCAATCAAACCTTCAGAATAAGGAACACAATTCTAAGTTTCTAACCATTGAATCATCATTATCATCATGGATTAAGAGAGAGAAACGATCAAGGGCGGATCCACATGTTGGACGATCAACACAAGGATGCATTCATATCTGACAATGGTTCTAGACCAAAGGAAATCAAAAGAACATAGAAGATTAGTTGTGCTTGAGTATTTAATGAGCTTTAGCTCATTAGGCTTTAATTTATGTTTTTTCAAAGACTGAGGCTGATGGTGCTGCTGAGTAGATGTTTTGCTTGATGAGGGTCACGTGCCGAGAGCAAAGAGAACCCGTTTAGTTGTTTTGTTAATTCCCTTCAGATAGTCAGTTTAGTCTTAGTTTGCTTTTTAGTTGGGTTTAGTCATGTAAGACTTAGTTTTATTTGGTTTAATTTTTTTTAGAACATTGGATGGAATTAATATATTGGAAGGTTTTAGTTATGCTCTGTTTATCATGTTGTCAATATAATTGCGCTGCGATGATTTAACCCATGCTTGTATTTGTAGTGGCCAGGGGGGCAAAAAGTCTTGGCATGAAATTCGAGGTATTCGGATTTCGTGTCATGACAAATCACCCTAAGGGCCTGTTTGATAAAAGGCATTTCTGACAGGAATTGGACTTGTTGGGAATTTCAGACATTGCATTCAGCTTTTTGTCCCTTGAGCATTCTAATGCCTTGTTTGAAACAAGAATTCAGAATTCCAGCCCACATGAAAAGCCACTTTTGGCCTAATGAATTCCCAAAATTCCAGCAATCCAAATGCTAGAGGGGGTTGAGCATTTGGAATTCTACTTTGAGGTTTCCTCCCCCCTCCTTCCTCCTCTCTCTCTTCTTTTCCCCTCTCTCTCTTCTTTTCCCTACAACCAGCCCATCTGTTTCTTTTTCTTTTTCCTTTTTTTCCATGAAACAGATTCTACCCTAACTCTGGATTTTAGCCATTTTGGCCAAAATTTGAAATTTTGCCCGAAATGAACACTTTGAAGAGGGTTTTTCAGTTCAGTTCAGTGGCTGAACCGAAATTTTTTGGTGAATTCAGCTGAACCAAACTGAGATTGCCAGCCATGGGATCCAGCTGTCATGATTTGGAAATATAAATCAAGAAATTTGAATGGCATGACACCCTCTTTTACCACTCACAAGTGCTCTTTTGCTAATACAAATAATCAAGTGAAAAGAAAAATCTAATCTATATTTACCTCTGGTTGGCGACCCATGAAGGAAGGTACATTGCCCAAAATATTCCTGCTAGATGTTGATGACGAACTACTTGATGATGACCGTGATAACCTAGAGAAAGATGATGTTATGAATTGTGGAAGCTGCAAAAATCCAAACTTACACCATCAATCATTAGGGAAAAATCATTGACAAAACAATAAATGTTATATATATATATATATATATATCTATATAGGGCTTATCCAGTGTGCAAGGTGTGCATGGAGGCTGTGGAGCCCACCTGGGGATGGGACCATGGGGGATTGATTCATTTGGGTGGTCCCTACCGGCGTACAGTAGTGGTGCCTCAAGTGAACATCCTAATCCCTTGGTCAACGGCCCACAAGTTTCACCCCTTAAAAATTGACTCGTTGATCCAATGGTGCAGTCCATTCGGATGGGTCATCAGGTGGGCCCAATAAATAAATAGCATATGACAAGTATGACAAGATTTATTGTCACCAGATGCATTTTAGAAGAGATTACATGAAGTCAGACAGAAAGAAAAGATGCTTTCTGTTTGACCGAGCAACTAAACAGGCAGGTGGCCATCTTTCAGGGGAGCCTACTGCAGCCCATGAATCAGGCACAATGGGTCCATGGCCCATCAAGAATCCAATCTATCCGGCAATGGAGGCCCAAAGTGCCAATCTCAAACTGGGCCCATGTGAAAGCCTTGGTTGAATATCAGGTCATTCATTTGTTCCCTTCATTTAATTTTTTATGCTTCCTATTTTATTTTATTTTCATGTTTCTAATGTTAGCATCAGTTTCCTTTTTTTTTTTTTTAATCCCAGTTTTTAACATTATCAGATGGAGGGCCAGGATTGATTTACAAAATAGGGTTTTTGTTTTAAACATTATATATAGGATATGTATTGGATGATCTAAGCTTTAAGAATAAGAATTTGTCTCTTCTTGCACTGGGAGCCTTTGGTTCTTGCAGAGGGTGTTTCCCTATTTTCTTAATCTTAGAGAAGACTAGATGTGGGCGTGAACTAGTCCATCTTCAGTCATGTATTGGCTATTGGCTATTTCAGTCTTAATGACTACAGCAAGCAACTTGATGCCATGTTTGTTTGGACATTTTGAAGACCTTGACTAATATGGTGCTCACTCACCCTACTAGAAGCTTGAAAAGAGCCACATTTTCATGAAGGTAGGATTGGGAATATCACGCATGGTGGTGTTCCCATGAATATCAGTCAATTCCTTGCACAGATGACAAAATAAAAGGCAACATCATCCCTTACTGCAGGTCAAACGCAGTGGAACTGGCCAGCCCACAGACCCATAAGCAATAGCCCATCAAGCCCACAAATCAATCAGGCCTTACATTTTCTAGAGAAATGTTGCAGTGATGGTCTCGAGTCAACAGGAAAAGAATCAAACTATCATGTAGCTAAGATCCTTGTAAGGTGGAGATTGGATGGGTATTCTATCCACAATGTGGGCAGTAAAATGAACAGTCTAGATAACCCAAAAGTGGGGTCTGCCCAAAGATTTTTTCTGGCCTAACTTTGAAAAGCTCCCTTCACTCAACAATCCAAGAATTTTGACAAAGACTGGTAGACTCCAATTATAGTCACCTTCAACCTATGGACGCCGAACACATTGATGCGATATAAAGAGCCAGCAAGAACACCGCACAAGCCTGGCAGGATGGATCTTTTCCAGGACGACAAAAGAAGCTGCAAAATAATACCTAAATTAGATCATTGCAATACCCTTATGAGGATTTGGAACCATATGAAATGGGCTTATGCAGACCTGGAAATCACTTGAGGGTTTATATGGGTCCTTCACCAACAGATGTATGGCTCACCAACTTTCACAGTTCTACACATGCAGAGCCCACATTTTGGTGATCAATGATCCCACAAGTCCAAGGAATTAAAACTTCGTTAAAAACAAGTAGCCTTCATTTTACCAGAGAACTAAACAAATTGATCCCGAGCAAAATCCAAAGCCGAGACTCCTTAATTTCAGCAGAGTAATAATGGTTTCTGTTGCGCAAAAAAATCTCACTCCCAAGCTGGATTTTAAACCTTAGCCAAATGGAGAAGTCAAAGTTTTATCCGACAGAAAGACCCAGTTATTGTCCATTCATGGCCTTCTAATTGCTATGTACTTTTCCCAACTGTATTTGAAGGCTGTTGTTGTTTTTTAATAACAATTTGAAGGCTGTTGTTAGAGAGGGATATTTCAATTTCAAAGATTTTCAGGGCATGCTCCATCCACAGTGGGTACCACATACCAACAGTTCAGATCATCAAACCTTGGGGACCGCATGTACAGAGTTGGAAGAGTCAGAAAATAAAAATAAAAAAAACACATTTCCGCACAGGACCATGTAATCCCCCTCAAGTAACTAAAAATATATTTGATAAAATGAATTCACAATAATCCTTTACCTGAAGACCTGCCAGATATATGAATGACTTGTCTGAAAAGTGGAAACCAAATACATGGAACCGTGTTGTCACGGGAATGTCGAAGTAAAAAGGTATGAATGAAGCAAATATAAGGCCATAGGGTCCTGATGCTAGTAAGCTAGAGGTGCGATCTGCAAAAGGAATAATAGAGAAAGAAAGAAAAAGAAACAAGACTTAATAAACAAAACCATAAGAACAACTTAAAACGTAATGTGAGTTTTTCTTTTTCCTTCAAGACTCAATTCTTCTCGGAATACTTTTGTTATAGCAAAGAAAAGTGGAAAGCCTTCAAAGCCCATTAAGTCCTAATTAGAGAAGCACAGCCTAGTGTGATATTATAAGATCCTAAGCTTCACCAAGTGCCTAGTTCGTGAGGTTCCCAATCCAGATGTATCTGTATCGCCAATTGGATCTAATGAGCCCGCCCCACCATGAATAGGAAAGGCCTAGATCTACTAGACAAATATACTAATCCTACAATAAGTGAACTGATAATAGATGATTAATAACAACAAACAGCAAGACATTATATTGGATATCAAAAGGAAAACTGTAGGTGCATCCCACATCCACTGTAAGGCACATCAGATCAACAGTCTGTATTGGCAAGCCCATGGAAACTACTGGTTGACATCCATGAGGTGCTTGCCAACCTAAAAAATTGCAGAGGTCTAGAATAATGCTTTGCCTCCTAAATCAAACCTCAAAAAAATCGATTAGGACTGGAAAAAAAACAAGAAGAAAATAAGCAGGGCCGTGAAATCTGAAAGTAAATAATGTGACAAAAGATAATTGGCAGATGATGATTCAAAAGGTTTTGATCCAGAAATAATGACCTGTGCAATGCTTAAAATCCTTAAGGTAAAACAAGAACTACCATATCTGTAACCTATTAACATGATCAGAGAATGAGGTGTGGTACCCAGGCATACACCATACATGTGGACTCTGAGCATTACATACCACTTCAAGTGTCCAGATAACATGAGTGTCCGAATCTGACACTGTTATGAAGTATCTGATGTCTATGATTACACAAATACTAAAACAGAATTGGTAAATTTTGGATGCACGGTGGGAGCTTCTATAGGAAGTACCCACCACTCATGATAATAGCATTTCTCTCATGAGTAATTATGACACAAATAGGATGTAATAGGCTTTAGTATCACCGAGTTTTGCTGCATATGGAATATGAGATGACCAACATCTGTTTCCACATATTTAATGATAATCTCATCATTTTGGCCATCAAAGCATGCAAATTGTGACAAATATGTTGGATTTCTAGGCGTATTTTATTAATTTTCAAATAGCCTGTGATTATAGACAGAGGTTTGCAGTTATTAATATAAAAATAAAATTGGAGTTCAGTAGTTTTATACTTTACTAATCATCGTCATTGAAATCTTATCCGTCCATCATCACTGTCATTGTTGTTGTAGCCATCATCACAGTCCTATCTCATTCAGTTGGGGTCATTGTCATTATACAATTTACTAATTAATTATTTAAAAATAAGAGAACAACAAAAGCAACAGGAGCACCACCACCATTAACATTGGCAGGAGGAGCAGCAGCAGCTAAAACAATAACAATAACATTTCAAAGGCCAAAGAATTAAGGCTTTGAAGATGATGATGAGCTGCGGCTTGCTTGTTTTTGGGCTTCCACAGTACCATTATAGGACCTTTTGCCAGATTGTTCTCTAAAAATGCATCTCACACGTTTATCAACTATTTCTTTGCATTGCATCACATACCTCTTAGTAGTAGTGCCAAAGCAAGAACTTCAAACAAGGACGTAATCATCAAGGAGAACAATACAAAGACCTGCATAATCACAGAGGGAATTTAATAACCTTTGTAACATAGCTAGCACTAGTCAGATTTAAAACTTGATAAGGCTTAACTACCTCAGCCAACCAGATTCATAAAAACTCGGTGGGAAACTAGAAACCGACGGGACTCGGTCAAAGTTCAGTTGACTTGGTCACTCAGCCTAGACTCAGTAGAAATCAGTGAGACGCAGATGAAAATTAACTCACCCACTGTGAGTCACCATATGCAATTTGACCTGGTTTCAACTGAATGCTAACCGAAATACCCTTTTATGTCAATAACACAAGGACAAGACCTGCCTAGAACAAGCAGTAAGGGACATCTAAGTCCCCCAAAGAGAGGGAAGGGGAAAGGTTTGAGCCCTAGTAGGTAAAAATTACAGGGAGATATCAGCTAGTGCACCCTGGAATAAGTTTTAGCGCAGTTTAGGCTAACTTTCCAGTTACCCACTCACCCGCCTTGCCCACTAAGGGCAGGGCCACAATCCATTTAGGCGCGGGCAAAAAAAGAAGGGACAAACCCATCTAAAAGTTGATTTCAGACTCCCCTCAACCTGTCTCAACCTTTCTGATTCGATTTTAATCCATCTTGAATAGCCAAATTGAGAAGTAGTGGGGTGCAAACACATGTATGTGTATTTGTGGGTGTTCAAATACATGTGTGTGCATGTTTGTGTACACACACATGTGCACATGTGTGTGCTGGTGCCCAGATTTGATGTTGCAATATCAAAGGGCAGGAATGGATTTTGTTGTGTAAAGTATGATTCTGCACATCTGTCCTTGTGATCGGAGGGGGGAAGGAATTGATTGCTTTATGCAATGTGAGTGTTTAGCACAGATTTGTCGACATTGTTGAAAGGAAGGATTGGCTTTTAAAATTGGAAGGTGATTTGACTACCGCAACAAGATGGATCAACTCAAATAGGATATCCCTTGGAAACTAGCATTTTAAGTGGGGAGAGTTAGAGACCACATCCCTTGCACAATGGCCAAGCATTTGCTTCTTGCATGTTTCTAAGGAGGCTAATGTTGAGGCTGTTCAGCTTGATGCCAACAAGGGAAAGGTCCCTTCTTCCATTCCTTTCCCTTATTCTGGTAGATAAGGATATTGAATGTTTACATTACTCAAAGTATCAAATAGTACAAACGCTGAAATATAAATGCATATAGAAGTCCATTGAGGCCATAGGCAAACAAAGAAGAGAAACTAAATGGGAATGATATTATACCCTTAAAAAGGAATGGTACTGTTTACTTCTAACTGTGCCCTCTCAGCTCCCATTTTCATGGGCCTTCTTTGTCCCACCATTTCACCATTTTGTGACGGTGTTTCTTCTTTCTTTCAGTACATTTTTATTATCAATAAAAAAAAAAAAAGAAGGAAGGCACTCGAAATCTAAGAAAATCATCATCACCATCCTGGGGTCGCATAAAAAAGTTCTACTCCGAAACTACTCAAGTACCAATTTGTCATTTTGTGTCTCATTAAACCAACAATCAGTAACTCGCTAACTGAATCATCACACAATAACCAAGAAATGATTCAATCCGAATGGACAGTTTAAAAAGTAAATTAAGGACAATTTAGGCTGCATAACCACTTACTGAGTATTTATTAGAACCAATCTGTCTCTCAAATATTCTGAAGTAATAGAGCAAATAAAGTCCAAACATCAGTTCCGGTGTAGATGAAAAAGCAAATAATGATGCAATAAACCTCCAAGGCTGAATCTTTCCAAAAACATCCTGCCAAAACAAAAAATTATAGTAAGTTTTTCTATTTTTAGTCACAAATAACTTGAAATATTATCTGGGACCCTAACACAACAAGGTGAAAATTGTCAAATTGTAGTTGATGTTAAGCCCCAGCATAGCATGCATTCATGACATCATTTTACCAGGGCTGATTAAGAGGGATTCCCCCATAAATCAATATTCAGTAATATAAAGACTGAAACCCGCAACAATACATCCACCCCATGGCATCCCAAGTACAAGCTTTTATAAATCATATGTGAATCTTACCAGCGTGGCCCAATTCCACATGACCAAGTGTGAATGTGGCACATATGTGCCACAACAGGATATGCATTGGATGGAGTCCACCATGTAGATTTAGGAGCAGCAATGGATGCCCATCTATATGATACCCAAAGGACCCACCAGTGCCATTTGGGTCTCTCAATTTTGGGCCTTGACAATATTCAAGATTCAATGTCTAAAGTTCATCAATATGTTACCGGTGCTCTCTCCCTGGGGCCACAGAGGATTTACCTGGCTTTCCTCTGGGCCCGGAGAGATTAGTCCAGCCCAAAGGGCTGGGCCACCCTCTGTCGGAAAATAAAAACAACAAACTATGTTGGGGTCTGATACATATTGTGGCCGTGACAAAAGTTTTACACCAGCTGTCAACCTACCTAATGCAACTCTCCTCCTTTATCCGGGTATTGGGACTCACAGTTACAACAAACTGGCTTAGTTGGATTTGGGTCTAAAGTTGTGGACCAAAATAAATATGGATTCAAGTCTGGGTCCAAGTCCATAAAATTTACCTACTCGATCACCCATCCCAGACAGGCAGACCTGAAATGCAGTTCTCAGTGCAACAATACTAGTGATCTAAATAATGCATGTACCAAGTGAGGAATTGATGCATGATAAGGTCAAGGATAACAACCATTTATATCAAGCAACGGCCTCCAATCAACGCATTCAAAGCACCACTCGCAAACCCCCCCAACCCAACCCCAAACAACACGCGTGAAAGGGTTTTAAGAGAGTGAGACTTATTAAATAAAATAACCACTTCCTTTTAAACTGGGTCTTTCATTTGCTCTCTTTATGTTTGTTCAGTTTTTATATCTGCTTGATCAAACCAAAAAAACCTGAATACCCAATTCATTTAATCCCATTACAATTGCCACTCCTTAATATAGAAATCAACCATCCACAACAAAAAGAAACTTGCATGCAAGAGAAGTAAAAACAAGTAAAGTAAATAAGAAAATTGATTGTGTTCCATCAAATCCTCACGTGATTAAAAACAAACCCAAATGCAATTAAGGATCGGACCTGAAACAACCAGCATTTCAACAAGACATTACACAAAATTTCAAAGAAGTTCGCTTACCAGGTTTCAAAACGATACAATCAAATACTCCACTTGCAATTTACAAATTAAACACACATAAATCTACAAACATAAACCACCCCCCACCCCCCAAAAAAAAGAAAGAAAAAAGGCTAAAACCCAAAACAAACAATAAATAATAAATAAAGGGATAGAAAGCCCAAATCCCAAATCGAGTAAATGCCCATTAGAAAGAAGCAAAACCCACATTCAATTAAAGGTAAATATACAATTCAACCCATCCACAGATGAAATCCGATTCATGAAAAGGCCAACAATTTTCAATTAGAGTACACAGGAATCTCCATAAGAACTAGAAGTAAAGGCAAACTAAAACCCACAAGATAAGAACCAGAACCCACATTTCAATTGCAAAATATACATCAATTGATCGACTCAAAAATGAAAAAAAAAAAAAAAATCACCCAGAGACACGAAAATTATGTATTCTGTATTCTGTAAGAAGGGACAAAGAAAGCAGGTACCTGATATGATAATCCAAACGAGGTCGAACGGCCTTGAATACCGATCAAGATGGTAAGGAGAGCACACGCAATCACCAAGGTTCTTGTGACAGGAGCATTGTCTGCGAGAAGGAAAGAAAAATCACTTTTTTTATGGAAAGAAGATACAAGGGAAGAAGACATAGATTGAAAAGGAAATCCTTTGAATTTCTCTGGGGTTTTCTTTTCCAAGAGTAGAAACACTTACGAAAACCAGATGGGCCACCGTTCATCTTCTAGGCGAAGGTATCAACGAAAAACTCCTGCTCTGTTTCTTCGAAAGGTATGTGCAGAGAGAAAAGAGAGAGAATTCATATACTTCTCAAGCTGTACTTGTTGGAAAAAGAAAAGAAAAGAACAGAAAAGAAAATAATAGAAATGGCAGGAAAGAAAAAGCTTTCTATATGGAATCCACTGTGTTCATATTTCACATTTCTCCAGAAGGATCTGATAGGTAGATTAGTTGATCAAATGGGTTTCTTGTGTCATGTGACTATGTGAGTCTATTGTATATCATTTAAGATGGCCACTATCATTTTACTATTTATGTGATTCCCCAATGACTGTTATTCAAGTGGGGTTCAAGTAACCATTCCTTAAGATTCAATTTGATTGTGGGTCAAAGGATATTTTGATAATTTATGTCATTTATAATACAAGTAGATTGTGTATAATCTATAAGTAAATGTTGGATTGAATATACTTAAAAGAGTTGTATAGTCAATAAGTAGATTTTTA
Source organism: Persea americana (assembly GCA_029852735.1). Lineage (NCBI taxonomy): Eukaryota > Viridiplantae > Streptophyta > Magnoliopsida > Laurales > Lauraceae > Persea > Persea americana. The sequence goes on from CM056810.1 coordinate 94,815,354, forward strand.
ATTAAATGTACTTAAAATGTTTAAACTCTTCTAATTTAGAGCTCTTATTTTATGATTTAGAGCTTATTTTTCATGTTCGAGCGTTTGGTAAATTTTTAATTGTATATTTAAAATTTTTATCTTTTGCCTCTAAAAAAAACTAAGGGGGCTAATTTTTTTTAGTGATTTTGTAGCTAAAGCATGTGGAGGTAGACAATACACAATTTGCAATCGTCTAGGATAAAAATGACCTCATAAAATTTTCAAATTGATGCAAATGATGGGTTCTACATTATAATTTTAGAAGGCAAGCTCCAATTACCACGATTCAATAATGCGGGTCTTAATTACCTCATGGAATAAGATATATTTCTTTAATTTACCAACCAAACTAATTGTAAACTAGAAATTCAAAGAGTTCGACCCCGATTCTTTTTACAGTGCACTTGTTCGAGTAGTGGGCAAAACTGACTAAGTCAAATGGAGATCTTCATGGGTTCAGAAGATTCTTAAAGACTTTAGCATAGCCTTGAATTTCGTAGAGTTACTTAGAGTATTCTTGTATCATAAATCATGAAATGTGTAGAGACTTAGAATATTGTGGACGAGTGTAGGACCAGGATAAAGTTATATGAAAGTTTCTAAAGTAGAGTTGAAAAGGTTTGCATTTGTTGAATGAATCTCGTGTGAATTAATCTGTTGGAAAAGTCTCACTTTCCACATCACTTGAGTAATGGGTTTGACAAGGCTTCATATACCTATTTGGGCCTTTCACCTATCAATTTAAGCTTTTAGATTGGTAACGTTAGCCTATGTAGCAGGATTATTTATGAAATTTATCGGTTAGCTTAAGCTTTTGGGTTAGTATATGCTATCTTCTATCGGTCTTTATATATCCCATTTTAGGAATTCAAGTAAATGGCTTTACACTTAAATTGCATTTGGTGCGTTGATTACAGGTAAAGGGAATTCAAGGATCCAAACCCCCCATGTTTTGGCAATCTAACAAAAAGAAGGCCATAGCGAAATTTTCCCTAATCATTTTTCACAATTTGCATTTTCACCTTTGCAAATGCATCAATGGTATCATATGTCTTCCTGTATATAGAATATGAATATCATGTGCTACCCAGGCTTATAACAAATGTAAAGAGCATTGTTTAATGTGTTAATTCCCTGTGTATGTATGGTTTTTTTTCTCTTAATGCAAATGGTCTTGGTTTTACACCAAAGACAGACAACCAAGACAGATAAAACTCCAACTCGCTTAAAGAAATTTTATTAATCAATGCATGCTGAACAAGGGGAATTACAGCCCTGTATATAGGCTAGAACTCCAATCTTACTTAGGAAACAATTCCCATTACAATAAATTATTAAAGCAAATAAGAGAAAGCTTGCTAATATCTCTATATTTTGGCTACTACTAATATGGGGAAAGTCCTGAATGATATGGAGATTCTCCATTTACTGGGCTTTATTGGGTTGGGTCTCCCAATGTCAACCTTTGGGCTGGGTCCACTGGTCTAGGGTCCACAGCCTGCATCAATAGGGCCCGATGAAGAAGTAGTATTATGGGAAGGTTTCCTTCCAAGTCATGTGCAACATTTTATATTGACTCGGAAAAACCTCACCTGTGTCTTGGAAAAGTTCCGCATTCAAGCTAATTTAGGCTTCCTACTTCTCTATCATAGATTAGGATAAGTTTTATTTTGGTCATGTAAGATCTTCTGGATTTGCTTTCTAGTTTCAACTAGTACGAATCACATTTGCCAGAAGAAAAGGAAAAAATGAGTACAACATTAAGCTTTATACTGTGTGAATTTCAACTATTTTACATGTGTAACTCAGTCCACCTGGCAGCTCTACCAGATGTATGCAGGTGCAATTTATGTTACTTCATTCTTGTAGGATCTGTTTGGACTTATCAATTTCACAGCTGCTTGAATTAACAGATAAGATGAGAACAGGTCTGAGGGAGAACTATCTCTGTTCATGATTTGGTTTTAGAATGTCAATGAAAACTCGACTTGTGCTTCATGCTTGGCCATTAGAACTTGCTACCACAATTCTTGAATACAATAACACTACCCAGCCTAAAATCATGGCTGTGTGAAAGTTTTGGGATATGAGATCTCTAGATTGGTCCACTTAAATAATCAGCCCAAAAGTGTGCAACAATAACAAATATGCAGCGGAAATAAAGACACAAGCACACACCATAAGGACACCAAATTTTTACATGGAAAACCCTAACCGGGTGAAAAACCACGGATCCAAACTGGATCTAATCAAGCACTATAAATCTCGCAATTACAAGAAATTCAGATTTCCTCCCCAGATATCCCCTACCTAAGGACTGAAGTTACCTTGTGTCGCTTCACGCTTCAACGACTTCACACCGCTGATTGAAACAGACCTAATCCAGTACTTGACTCCTCAAATCTTCTCGCAAGAAGAAAATCTTCTACAAAGGATGCAGAAGATGATAACTCTAGAGAACTTGGCAGCACAACCCTTCAAATAAACTCTAGAGAAGAATTCTCACAACTCAATCTCCAAATCAGAACTTGAGAGATGAGGGATCCTTTTAGAATAGCCCATGAGTCCTTTTTATAGCCTTTAGGACGTGCTTAAGATTGCCTAAATAGATTAGGACTAAAACAGGTAGTTTGGGCATAATTAGAAAAAAGTTTCTAATTTCTGTCAAACTCTGCAGCAAGTTCGCTCGAGCGACCAGGGAGTTCGCTCAAGCGGACACGCTACTGTCTTCGCGTTTCAGAACGTTGCTCGTGGGAGCAAGAGGGTGGGTCGAGTGAAGGAGCTTCTGTCTGGGTTAACTTGAGCGAAGGCATTGGTCGCTCGAGCGAATCATCTTCTGACTGATTCTGAATTTCAGCGATTTTTCTTTCCCAGCCTTCTATCTTCAGAGTCATTTTCTAATTAGCAATACAACTCAATGGACCTCTAGAGTTTTGTCCAATCCATGAATTAAGCCAACATAAAATTCTAATAATCTCCCCCTTTGGCAATTCATGGACAAAACTCTTTAAGACAATACACTTTGATCTACCCAAAATAAAACCCAAAATACATTGAATGTTGTAAAAAAATTGCAATAAGCACACGTAGATCCGCATTGTCTCTTGTCTCTAACTTCTTCTTAATCTCTCCCTTAGTCTGACACCCATTTTATCTCCCCCTTTTTGTTCATAATTGACAAAAAAAATATCAAGCAGCTTCTGTCAAACTGGATGTAATAGCTCCCCCTCAAATTCAACTCCCCATGAATGTATCATTGTAGCAGCACTGGGGGTGGAAGTTTGTCCTCCTTGATCAGGGCTTTTTATAATTGGCCACCCACACTTGTGTAGTTTGAGCTTTCAGCACGGTGTGAGCAAACTCCTTAGGCAAATCAGATCTTCGAACCCAAATTTGAGTCGTCTTGGGCGGAGAAAAATTCTTTCGCTATTGTTTGATCTTTGGTAGACTATTCAGCTTCTTGCAATGGGGACGAATGTGTCCTTTCTTTCCACAATGATGACAAGTGGATGTTCGATCAACATGCGACACATTCTTTTTCTTTGTACTACTCAACACATTATTTGAAGGTGCAGTATGTGGAGTAGCATGTGCAACACCTGAAACAAAAATTGTTTTACCTTTAGCATTGGAAGTGGATGCACCATGATTATAACCAAGACCGCTTCTGTCAAAATGAGACTTCTGACTTCCCAAGATGTTTGTAAGAATTTTCGAACCAGTGTTCATCTTGTTTAGAGAGGCATGTTTCACTTCTAACTCAGACAGAGTGATCTTCAATCTTCCTTGCAAGTCTTGATTTTCAGCTTTCATCATTATTATCTCTTTCTTCAGATTCATTATTTCTTTTTCAGCCTTCTCAAGTTTTTTACCATTAGTAGTCAAATTTTCAGCCAAACGGTTTTTCTGACTTTCCAAAAGACAAACCTGTTGAAGCGCTTGCTCTAATTCAGTCTTCAGTGCAGAATTTTCTTCTTGAGCAGCCTTGAACTTGATAGTAATTTTGTTGCCATACTTGATCATTCTGACACAATCAGCATAGGTGGTATGATACAACTCTTCATAATCTTTTTCTTGATCTGACATCTCATCATTTTGATCATTAATAGTGTCATTGTCAGACAAAGACTTAGCCATGAAAGCCACAAACTTGCCATTCACATTTTCTGAATAATCAGCATCAGTATCTTTTTCTGCTTCTTGTTCTTCTTCAGAAGATTCTTCATCTCAAGTTGTATTGAGAGCCTTCTTCTTTGTACCCTTTTTCTTGTTGGCACACTCATTAGCATAGTGACCATAGCCTTGGCACTCAAAACACTTGGTTCCTTTCGCAGAATCTTTCTTTTCAGATTTGAAACTCTTCCACTTGGCTTGTTTTGACTTCATGTACTTCTTGAAGCAATTAAACATTTCAGCCATATCATCTTTAGCCTCAGATTCAGAATCAGGCTCAATTTTCTTTTCAGATTTCTTCTTGAATTCTGAGATGGCTTTCAAAGCAATAACTTTTTCTTTTGATTTTCCTTTATCCATACGGTTTGCTTCAAATGTCTGAAGGTTTCCAACCAGTTTGTTTACCTTGAGGGTATCAAGATTCTTGTTTTCTTCAATGGCATCAACTTTAGAATCAAACCTTGAAGGTAGAGACCTCAAAATTTTCTTGACAATCTTGTTTTCTGGAATTTCCTCACCCATAATGAAAACAGAATTGACAATATCATTCAGCTTTGCATAAAATTGATAGAAGGTCTCATCTTCTTCAATAACAATGGTTTCAAATTCTTTAGTCAATCTTTACAATTTAGATTGCTTCACTATATTAGTACCCTCATAAACTGTCTCTAAGACTTCTCATGCTTCTTTTGCAGTTTTGCAAGCGAAAATCCTACGAAACTCTTCAGCAGACACTCCATTGTATATTCCATTCATGGCCTTATTATTACAATTGGAGGCATACTTATCATCTTTAGACCATTGGGCTTTAGGTTTAGGAATAGTTTTCCCATTAGCCACAATTGTTGGTTTGAAGTAGCCCTCCTCAACAACATCCCAAACATCATCATCAATGGACTTAAGGAACCCCATCATCCTTTGCTTCCAATATGCATAATTAGTACCATCTAGCAAAGGGGGCTTTGAAGTTGATATCCCTTCTCGATTGAGTACCATTCTAGAAATCTTTATTGATCAAACACAATAACTTAATGTGATCTACTTTGATACCAATCGAAAGTTTTGAGGTATGAGATCTCTAGATTGGTCCACTCAAATAATCAGCTCAAAAGTGTGCAACAATAACAAATATGCAGCGGAAATAAAGACACAAGCACACACCACAAGGACGCCAAATTTTTACATGGAAAACCCTAACCGGGTGAAAAACCACGGATCCAAACTGGATCTAATCAAGCACTATAAATCTCGCAATTACAAGATTTCCTCCCCAGATATCCCCTACCTAAGGACTGAAGTTACCTTGTGTCGCTTCACGCTTCAACGACTTCACACCGCTGATTGAAACAGACCCAATCCAGTACTTGACTCCTCAAATCTTCTCGCAAGAAGAAAATCTTCTACAAAGGATGCAGAAGATGATAACTCTAGAGAACTTGGCAGCACAACCCTTCAAATAAACTCTAGAGAAGAATTCTCACAACTCAATCTCCAAATCAGAACTTGAGAGATGAGGGATCCTTTTAGAATAGCCCATGAGTCCTTTTTATAGCCTTTAGGACGTGCTTAAGATTGCCTAAATAGATTAGGACTAAAACAGGTAGTTTGGGCATAATTAGAAAAAAGTTTCTAATTTCTGTCAAACTCTGCAGCAAGTTCGCTCGAGCGACCAGGGAGTTCGCTCGAGCGGACACGCTACTGTCTCCGCTTTTCAGAACGTCGCTCGTGGGAGCAAGAGGGTGGGTCGAGCGACGGAGCTTCTGTCTGGGTTAGCTTGAGCGAAGGCATTGGTCGCTCGAGCAAATCATCTTTTGACTGATTCTGAATTTCAGCGATTTTTCTCTCCCAGCCTTCTATCTTCAGAGTCATTTTCTAATTAGCAATACAACTCAATGGACCTCTAGAGTTTTATCCAACCCATGAATTAAGCCAACATAAAATTCTAACACTGTGAACATACCTTGATCAAATTAGGTGCGCATTTTACCAATTTATGCTGCAGTGACATGGGCAAAGACACCCCAACAAACATGGAAATTAAGAGAAGTTTAGCTCTCAAAAATAAACAAAGATCTCTCAAGTGATAAAATTTTCTATTTGTGGAACCAAAACAGGCATATAAATATAGACAATGGAAGAGAATGATCCAGTTGAGTAATAAAACAGATAAAAGACCATATCATTCAGATTCCTAGTTCACGAGGCAGATATAATAATAACCGAGTTTTGTGCAAAACACAAATTCTGCGATTTATAGGTGAGGAAATTGCAGAGTCCAGATGGATTGAGAGGTTGAAGGAACCTGTTGCACCTATTGCCATTCAGTACAAGTGAGGTCCATTGTTTGGGAATCCAGAGCCTCTGATGGGTTATATTCCAATTATCAATTACATCTGAAGATCCTAGCCCGTAAATCTATGGCCTTTCTTAAGAGTCAAGACTGTTGCTGTATTTCAAATCATTTTGCAAGTGAAATAATGATGGCTGGGATCTTACAGTCTAGCAGCACTTCAATGCTTCTCCCAACCAGGATGGCCAATCAAATCAACAAGTTGAATCATGTGGAATGGGCTCTGTATGCTGGATACATCAGAAATTCTTATATTTCCAGTTGCATCATGACTCTTTTTCCTCCAACAAGAACTCCGATTAGAAAAATGGATAGCCACAAAAACAAAAATATGGAAACGTGTTTCAGCGTATATATGTTACATCAAATTTTGGTTTATTCTAAACTAGAAGGGATTTTGCAGGGAACCAAGTTACATGAAACACCCATTGACTCCCACTTCCCAGAAAATAAAAACATGACATCCACATAGTGACCCAGTTAAAATTGAAGGCTGTGTTCAGCTTCAAAATCATTTTTTCAAAATACTGATGCATATTTCACTGGCATGGGGTCCAAACTTGAGCTCATATATGGTGTGGCCAGCTATTTGTGACAAGAAAGCTCTGATGTTCGCAGCATCACAGCCCACAATAAAACCAGCCTAAAGGACATGGGAAGTGAATGTGGAGAACCTATTCCAAGACTTCAGATGGCCACAGTCGCTTCCACATTGTGATCTCCTCCTTGCTATGCAGTTTTCTAACTCCTCCATAAAACCCATTTCCTTCATTTCCTTCCTCCCTGTGATACTTCCTATTAATTACTGTTTGCCTCCACCGTGAACTGGATTTGTACTGGTTAAACTCCAGCATTACAGTATCTGCCAACATGGTTTCTCAAAAGTGAAAGGCTGTCTACATGAGATTTAATTTAGCTGGCAATAGAAATGAAACTATGTATGTCTTGTGCAATGAAGCATGCAAGATTCATGCTAGTTTGAACCTCAATTCATTTCCCAAAAAATAATAATAATAATAATAAACAAAAGAGAGAAAATTTAAAAAGAATCATGAACTTTTAATGGTAAGGCAAAATATTGGTATATAAATCCTTGGCTGTGTGACTTGTACAAGGACATGATCATAATGAATTTGAAACCAATACGTGCCTAAAACATCACTACATAAAAGTTTGGTTCATAGATGTATAAGATAATAAGAGAAAAGTATTACAAACTAAGATGCTAATTATCAACTGCATATTTATGATATAAACACTGTTGTTTTGCCAAGATGAAAGAGGAGAAAGTAGTTTAAGATTGTAGTGTAGATGATTATCTAGGTAAAGGTGTTAAGGCCAGTTCAGTTCATGGCACTGAAGTCATAGGCATTCTAAGAAATGTATTCCTACTAGAGGTTAAAATTGAAAAAAACAAAGGTGAAAATCCACGAGTGGCCATCAAATAGTCTCTCCTTTAATGGAAAATGAATTAAGGGGAAATAGAAAATGAATACCTAGCCATTACCCTAGTAATTCAAATCCTAGGAAGACGAGGTGCCACCTACATCTCCATCTTATATCCTTCATATCCCTAACCTCTTAATTATTCCTATTTGGACTCATTTGGCCATGAATTCCTGGGTATTCAATTACCATGCAAACAAGTGGGCCCTATAAAGGTTTTCTTTCTGATAATTCCTCCTTTAAGCCCCTTTAAGAAATGACATTTGTTAAATTTGTGAATTGAGTGGCAACAGTTTCAACTAAAAAAGTGTGTAGCTAATCAATCCTTCAGCCCTGTGACACCAAAGCCCGTGATACTTTGCTGAATAAAAATGGCTTCAAAGTCCACCCACAAACATCAGCACCTTCAGTTTTCTTTTGATTAGGTTCCTTTTAACACAGTTTTGTCACACATTGCAGAAAAGATGGGTTCTAAATAGGGAGATTTTGGAAATGGGTTGCTAGTTATCTCCCAGATCAGCTGAAATGCAAAAAAAAGCATTTCAAATGCTCAAAGATCATAGAGGAAAAGTAACAATATAGAAATAGATGTGGAGTTGCAAGAGAGTTGGATGGACAGAAAAATCATCACTGGTCTACAATGAAGGGAATCAATTTTAGGCAAATCTCCACTGGTACACAAGAAAACTAAACGTGCCAACAGGAAATCATTGAAAGAAATGCCCATTGCACCTCATTACTGTTATTGGCATATTAAGATGAGCTGGACTCAAGGTGTTTCCTTCTATTTAAAGCTTGAAGCTAAGGTAGCAGCTTTCAGTCAGCAGATTCAGGGGATGTTTCTATGAACTTGTAATTAGGCCAAAGTGAAAATCACAAACCAAGTAGGTGTCATACTGTTTCTGGCCTTCCCATCCAAATCATTGTTCACACTGATTGCAAATATCAATGTATGGCAGAGAAGTTTAAAGAACAGTATCCATCTAATGGGGTTTCTAATTTTGTGTTGCATGAATGAACATGGGACCAGATAACGACCCATTCTGTCTACATACTCAGACCAATTGAAATTTGAGGTGCATTTGATTGTGCATTTCTAATTTCTCCATCACCCAAATTATGCGACAGAACAGGTGATCATCTGTTTTATCTTTTATTTTTTTTAACAGTCTCTGTTTTATCAATTAATCAAACCAAATGAGATTTGGGAAATATCCAAAGCATCCTGAACATAGAATTAGTTGCATGTCCTAGAAACTATTCTTATTTGAAAATAAACTTACATGTCCTTGGAGTTAGCTTGTTGGGAGCATCTGTCGGAAACGAATTCAACAAATTAATATAACATTTCTTTTTTGATTATATAAAACCAGGTGGAAATGATAGTAAAGCAATCTAATGGCACCCAACAAAGGACATTTTATTTTTGATACAACTGCAGGTTCATGTTGTTAGTAAGGGAAATAAATAGGTTTTCATTTGCTACTGTGTTTCTTAAAGCACACAATAGAACTTTGCAATCTGATCCTTCTAATTTTCCCTTAGAATTGATTTTAGAGAAAAAAAGAGTATGCAAGACTAGATAAAAGGTATCATTTGATTTTCCCTACCACTTCTGTGACAATGGCATAGTTGCTCATTACCAGCACATGACTCCAAGTGACCCACAACCCCATACCACCAACCTGCCATACAGAAAGTCATGGGCATACTTCATTGAAACCATAAGAAAACCAAAAGACTATAATCATAAAAAAAATAGGCCAAATCCCTCAAAACTTTGTCCAATCTCACACTAAAGCTTTGATATGATACAAAACAACCATCTAAAGATCAAGCATAAGCACTCACCATAAGGAAATTCTCTATTTTTTCTCCACTGTATCTCAATATGATCGCCAGGGTGTAAATCATTCAAACACTCCGAGACATGAAGCTCATGTGCAGGGGTATCAACAGGTGGTGCTCTTAGTCTTTCCCACTGCACTCCTTCCTCTATCACTGCTGTCCGACGACCATGGGGTGGGTACCTATATTAGAGGAAATCTAACAGTGAATTAGGATCCACAGTCTTGCCAATACAGCGCCAAATACTGATGTATAATTTTTTTTTTGGTAAAAAAATACTGATATTTATACAGGCAAAACTACATAGATCAAAGCTAATATTTTTTTTAATGGGTATCAAAGCTAATATGTAAAAAGGCAATTCAACTATTTTCCCTCTGTTTTCAGACGTATATTTTCTTCTGTGTATAAAATGCTATACAGATCCAAAGAATCAGAGCCCGTTTCTTATCTTATTGATGCATTAGTAATATCAACTACACTAAATGATAGATAAAACGAAGAAAATCTACTGGGGTACTCAATTTTGAAGCAAGCTGCATACTGCACATACCTAGCTTGAAAGGTGTCGGTGCGACGATCATAACTAAGTTCAGCATCATAACATGATAACATAAATCCAACATGTCCATGCTGCAGAAAAAGCATAACACTCTTTAGTCCTTTTCTTTTCCTATAAAAACTAACAGGTATACATGAAACAATACGACATAATTTGATTTGAGAGACATGAACCAATAGAACCGAATAACCCGAATCTTATTATGATTACTAGCATCTAAACTCCCATAACACAACATGAATCTCAACACCTAACACTTGGAAAACCCATATAAATAGAGCTAAAAGCATGTCTTAATGATTGGTACCTCGCGGTTATAGACCTGAGCAGGGAACCAGAATTTGCCACTCTCAAGGGTACGATACCAAGACATGACTGAATCAACAGGCAAAGAACTCCTTGACACACTGCCACCATCTATCTTGGATCTTAGCCACAAAATTGGCCATACATAAGACAGGGATCGAAGCCAGCTTTTCGGCTTGCCAACATAAAAAACACTCAACTTGTTCTTCGTGGCGATGGACCACTGCCATTCTCTATAAGCAGCCTGGCCTATCACCCTCCCCCATTTCTCTTTCATATGCTTCTCCCACAGGTGATCACTGTGACATCTATCCCTCAAGGAGCGACAGACCCCCGCTACGTTACACAGCCCAGCCGGCGGAAGCCTTCCTAAAATGCATTCCAGTGTCAATTCTGGCAAGTCCAATAGTGAAACCTGATCCACCACCTCCACATTCTCTACTTTCTCTAGGCGCTGCTTCTTGTAAGCCATTTTAGAGACTGCCCCACCACTAAGCTTATAGTATTTCAACCACTGAACGAAAATACAAGCTAATTCTCCCAAGAACCAGACTGAAAACAATCTCATCTCATTCACCCATAATGGAAGACGCTGCTGAAAGAGAGACTTGGACAGGAGAAGGAAGGAGATGCAAGATATCACAAATAAAAGCATCGGATAAGGGAGATCCTCCGAAGGGTCTGTTTCTCAGATGGATAAGGAAGATATCAATGACCCAATTGTGGGAAAGCAATGGAGATGGTAAGTATAAAAAAAGAGGCAAAATCCCAGGTAAAATTTGCTATGACAGCAAAAGATTCCCTGGAATGCAAAGTGTTGCTTATAGGACGAATCCCACCAAGAATGTCAGCGGGCCTCGCCGTGAATATAAAAAAGGAGGGGCAACTGTGGACACTCCTACAGAGAGTTAGCTCCTTATTTCCTTTTTTTTTAAATTAACACCCACAACAGTAGAATTCTGTTTTCAATCTGCTTTCAATAGGCAGGCATCAACAGGACAGACAAGACAACTGTCAATCAAAGGGAGAACAAGGAAATGGGCTTTCTCCTGTGAACCCCTGAAAGCAAGGAGGTGGATTCCATTTCCATATCTTTTATAGGCTGCTGACACATTAAAATCATAAGTGGCAAAATTGCTGTAGACCGGGAAAACCCATACGGTATAAAATGTTGGTTTTGTGAGAAGGAAGAAGAAGAAGAACAACAACAACAGATGTTGGAGAATCTAGATCTGGGTATTCTAAAATGGGTTTAGTTTAGGTGAGAAAAGACAACCAAACTTTAAATTACCAAAAAAATACTTCAAAGATGAGCAAGACCCACTTTAAAAAAATTCAAGCAGAGGAATGTGGGAGAAGATTGGAGATGATAAAGATGAACCTGAAGTGGGTCCTACCTCAGTTCATCTAAATCTTCACCAATCCTCTGCCCCCATCTCTCTCTTCTCTCCTCTCCCTTTCAGACAAGAGAACCCAGATCCCAAAGTGAAGTAATGAGGGGCAGACAGGTAGAAATAGAGGGAAGAGGGGGATCTTGTATTTTGATTTGGCGTCTGACAGATTGAAGAGATTTCTGATTGTAGGTTAGAGGGTGTGATCTCAGCCATAAGAAACCCAACTAGAATTTTCATAACTTCCTCTCAACTACCCCCACATGGCCCCAACAGATTGCTGGAAGATCGCTTAGCCACAAAAAACAAACAGAAATTGGGATGACCTCAGGTCTTCCAATTCTGTGGGTCACTTTGGTTTTAATAGCTTCTCTCTTGCAATAACTCCATTCTGTTGTGAAAATTCTTTTCTACAAATAGTAGTAGAAAATCTTATTATTACTAGAAATTAAGAAAGTTATCATTATTAGAGGGTGTGAAATGTGAATGGAAGAAATCCAATTTTACAAGATAATGCAGACAATCACAATAATATAACCCAATAGTCCAATACATATGGTTTGCATTTGTACAATCTTTTGATGCAACAGGATGCAGACATTTTGTCCTGAGGCGGGAAATGGATACGTTCATGACCCACCATGAATGAATTTAACTCTTTCCATTACTCGAACAATTGGAAGCATTCTCCCACTTTGAAGGGGCTACTTGTTGGTGGTTAATTGAAAAGACAGGAATTTATAGTTAAATGGACCCCAACAAGTAGTTATCAACGCAGCAATGAGTGAAGGATTAAAGGAATACAGGTAGATAACACCCTAAATTTCCTCATCATATTTTGATATTCATTTCTTCTGTTTTCTTGACTCGATTTTCCTTAAAGCGGAGACTATTTACTAGTTGCTTTTGGGTATTCACCTTTCTTCCTTTTCATGCACTTCTAAAGCTGCAAGTCTTAAAATTCTTAGGAATTGAATTCCATGAAACAAAAGGCCCCAAAGAAGTATATGTAATCTAAAACATAGGGTTGCAAACGGTATAGTTCCGGGTCAGAACCATACTAGACACGAACCCGTTTCTAAATAATAGTTTCTATTCCAAATCCAATTTTGACTCAAAACCTGTTTTGTTGGTTCCATATCTGATTCCGATCGAAAAAACCTGGTTCCGATTTCGAAACCGAGTCCACTTATATGACTGGAATCTAGCTCTAAAAACGGTTTTAAGTTCTCATTTTTTTTTTTTTTTGGTTAAAATAAGTATATAATTCAACTTATAACAGTACATCAAATCTACTACCTTCAGTATTATACATAAAAATATCCACAAAAAGTTGATTTTGAGGTATAGTTTGCAATATCAAAGACCCATATGCCAAGTCCCGGGTCCATGGGTTAGAACCTATATGGACCTAGAACCGGACTCGTATATCAATTGAAACCTAAATCAGGTTCCCAGCCCGTACTTGTTTATGGAGCGGAACCTAAATTAGGTTCCACGCCTTAATTTTTTCGAGTCGGAATTTTCAGGTAATTAGAGAATCGGATACCCGTTTGCGACCATACTAATGCATGCACGTACACTTGTAGTCTTGTACAAATGCATTTGATCCCATGAATGACCCCATTGGGCCATGTGACTAATGTGAGACAAGGCCACATGGGTCCAACCTGTGATCCCAAAACCCTCTTAAAACCCCTTGCATGCTAAGTACAGTGGACCTCTTAAAAGATATCGGCCCAATTATGGGTCATTGTCTGAGGAAGCCTTGTTTGTAAGCTCAAGTTCGAGCACATCTTTCACATCTATTCACAGTGCTGGACTTGCATCAGACAAATACCCATTGACACCATCATGTAGGAGTTCTGTGGTGGGGTTGCTAAAATTCGGATTGTTAACAGGTCAGACCAAAGTCTAGGTACAACTTGGGTCAATCGTAGGACCCATGTGGGAAGTCTTAGGTCTGGTATCGGATGGGTCCATGTGCTGCTGTCATACAACCACCACCATCCCCACCATTTATACTTGGGTCAAAGCCGATCCACCATTATACAAGGCATATACGTTCACAATGTCATAGATATCATTCATTTTGTAAGTATTGCAATGATTTATGAGGAATTCTAGAACAGAGACAAACTTAATCATATCATTATGTTATTGAAACATTTGTAGGAATGAGAAGGGGAATTTTCTCCTACAGGTTCCTGTATAGATGCTGTGGGATTCGGTCAATGCCTTTAATACAAGAGATCTGCTATTGTGGATGGCTGATATTGAAAATCAAGCACTCTCTTTATGCAAGATTAGCTAAGTATTTGCACAAGAAGCATACTATGATATTACACAAGTTTTGTAGAACCTACCTAAAAGCTCTAACTCTTTTTGTTTGCATTAAAATACAAAGGAATTGAATGCATCGAATTTATGCCATTAGTAGTTAAAAATGAAGATCATTAAGTCAGATTTCAAAAATAAGCATAAAATAACTTTTCCTTTTATGGAAATAAAGCCAATGAAAATGGAAAATGAATAACCAGCCGTTACTTTAGTTATTCATTTCACATCTTCCTTTGATTTTATTTATTTGATGCTCGGTTTTCAAAGTTCACCTTTAGTCTTTATTTTTAAGCTTTCATGGTATAAATTGTTTATTTTAAATTCCTATGTATTGTAAGGCAAACAAACAGGCCCTGAGAGTCCTTTTAGATGCTTGAGTTTCTATGACAATATAACTTCTACTACTACATATAAAAAATATGTTTTTATTTGTGTGAAGAGAAAAGCATTGAAATAAGAGAGGTGAGGAAAAAACATAAGAAAGGAAATATAAATGTACATTCTATTGAAAAGAGCATTCAAATACTCTCTTTTTTTCTCGTTACCTAGAAAAAAAAGGTACATTTCCACAGAAGTCAATCTAACCAAAAGCTGCCTATCTTTCTAGTTTCCTATTTCTATTTATTTATGCAAAGTAACACTGAACATTTGAGAATCTCCTAGCATTGTTTTGGTTTAGAAGAAAAAAAAAAAAAAAAAACCTTGGCCCCTTAACCTTAGCTCAACCGTGTAAATTTGGATTTATATTTATTTTCTTGGACTGTTTGGTTGGGTTTATTAAAACATTGTTGCACATTACTCTTGGCACTTTCTTGCCTTGAAAAATAATGAATGATCATTAGATTTTTAGATAGTTGCAAAAATCTCACGAAAAATATAAAGAACTATGAATGTAATTAGAAAAATAAAACAAAAGTAGAAAAATCAGCAAAAAAAAAGTTCCTTAAAGATAATTTGGAAAAAAATATAGTTAAAAGGCAACAATGTTAGGCAAGATTAAAAGTATCATGAAAATTTTATGATGCCATCATTTGGAAAATATCCTGACAAACATTGAGATCATCTCTTGGTCCATAAAAATCTTGCCAAAAATGATGCAATATTTTGAAATATTTGGCTTCACTTCAATTGTAATGCTCTTCCTATAAAGGAGGATAACTAGATAAGATTTAGTCTTTGTGATTTGAGTGAATGGGTCATTCCTGAATCAATGCAAATGATGAGGAATGATCAAAGTGAAGAACCCAAACCTATATAACAAGAAAAAAAATGATCCAGTGAAGAACATATCTGAACAAGTTTACATACATATAACTAAAATAAAATGCAGCTAGGTGCATTGCATGGACATAAAGTTGTGGGTGGGGTCCATCTCAATATGCCATGCCTTTGGCCTTTGAAATTTGGGTTTTTCGACTTGATACCAGGTACAATGATAATAACAGGGCACTCTCTTCGGACCCACCATTTTGGGAGGCACATCTCTGGTGAGCATGCATGGCCTATAATTAGTAGGCGAATTTATGCAGGCTAATGACTATTGTGTCCTTGGGATTTTGAGGATCCAAGGCTTGGGCTGAGCAAATACTCTTATTTATGGGTCTTGCACTAGACAATCAGATTTAGGAACTTCAATGGCTTAAATTATAAAAATAAAAAATAAAAAAAATCAGATAGGACTTGGGCTGAAGATTCATTATCATTTCTATATTTTTTTGAATAGTTTGAATTAAGAGGTTATTTGTTTGCACTCATTTACATATGTAAATGTGTACATATGCATAATACTTACGCATGTTCACTTTTATTTGTACTCATTTTCGCATTACGTATGTAGATGAGGCGTAGAAAATGGTAAATCGGTGAGGCCAGGAATGAATACTAGATACATATATGTAGTACCAAAATAGGATAACACTAGTCATCCAATTCTAGCCATCTATTCTTCTTGTACCTGTGTGGCCCATCTGATTTGCAGACCCCCTTACGTCTTGGACAATGCACATTCAGTGTGGGTACATGATTACTGATTTTTCATATGTGCCTAGTGTTCCTCAATAAAATAACAGACATGCAATCGAGCATTATTCTCTTTATTTAAAAGGCTAATTAAACAAGAGTACAGATCAACTTGAGGGAAGTGGACAAGATCTTGAAACAAGATTTATATGTTCGGAGTCCCCTACACATCATAAACAAATAATATTACTTTTACTTGTGTTGATGCTTTATTTGTCTCTAAACGCACCTAGGCATGACCCAGTTATATATACAATACTGGCCTTTTGAGTTAGAAAAAAAAGTCACCATGAAACAATAAATTGGGTTGTTGGATGCCTAACCATACCACTCTTCCTGCTACATTTGAACCCCACAACTTGTCTATCCTGACCACTGATCCAATGGGGCCCAGCCTTGATGGAGGATGATCAAAGAGTCTCCAAGATATGTCAATTCTAACCATTCACCTACATTTCCTCATTTGTCAGACCATCAATATATACTCATCTCAACCATATAGATCGTTATTAAGTCAATAAAAGGATAGGATCATCCATTGTCAGATCTTTCGTAGTGCACCTAAAAGATCGATCGTGGAGCCATCAGATCAATGGTCTGGATTATAGAAACATGGACCCATGCACCTAACTGATCTGCGCCGCAAATGCACAGTGGTTGCACCAGAGGGCCTTATATTTTCTACTTTCTAGCCTTTTCGTTTGATCTCCAAATCTTTGGAGCACTTTTATTTTCCTTTTTGGGCTTTGAGCACCATCTCATTAAACTAACCCTCCATTAATGAGTGTGTAGGTAGTTCTGATGTCAATATTATTGAATGGAATCCAAAAGGCCAAGGATTAAGGAAGGGCATGTCTGGGATTTTTTAGGCCAAAGGTCTTGGATTAGTGTTTAATTAAGGTTTACTATCTGTTAGCAACTGAGATTAGGATTAATTCCTATGATTAGGGGCTTTTTAGGTGTTAGGTGGGTCTTCTTAGTGTTCTACAAAGCCCCATAATTGCTGTTTCTCAAAGTGTTGATGGTGGGACTTGGGATTACTTAATTTATCTGTTAGAAAAGAAGGTTGTCTGGCTTAGGGATACCATTATCCAGGTTAATGGAATAGAGCCGGAAATAGTTCTTCTGGGCTTGGTTTTTATATTTTTCATGGGTTGGACCCAGGTTGATAAATAAAATGCTTACCCTCAACTGATACTCGGACTTGGTCTAGCTTAGGGATGCAAATGGGTTGGTTCTAAACCAGAACCATATTTGACTTGGAATGGAAACTATTTCTAAATGATGGTTCCTGTTTTGGATCTAATTCTGGTTCGGGATTTGCTTTGTTAGTTTCACACCCGATTCCAATAAGAGGACTCAAATCCAATTTTGACTAGGGAATTGAGATTTGGTATTAAAACCAGCTATGACTTCATTCGTTTTTGCTTAAAATAGGGATATCATTCAGCCTATAATAGTGCATGAAGTCTACTACCTCTAAAGTAAAACATAAAATATACAACTAAAGTTGATTTTGAGCTACAATTTGCAACATTAAATACACATATCTTACTTTTCTTTTTCTTTTCTTTTTTTAAATTTTTATAGAAGACTTGAACTCAATCACCATGAATTGCGACACTATCTCCCCAACTATCCGTTTACCAACCGGTGCGATTCATATCCAACATTTGCATGACAAAGAACCAATAGAATATGTGTAGTTTTTGCATTCTGATTAATTTTAGGATCATCAAATAGAGCACTTAAGATATAAAAAAGATATGGGCAAACATGCCAGGTCCCGAAGAACATATATAGATCCAGAACCAAATCCATTTACCAATCAAAATCTAAATTGGGTTTCAGATCTCGACTGCCTGTGAATTAGAACCTAAAATAGGTTCTAAACCCAATTTTTTACCAGTGGGAACTTTCGGATAATCGGAGAATCAAATATCCGTTTACATCCCTAGTCTAACATGCTCCTAACCTTATATGTGTCAAGGGGCCAACACGCTCATATATTGAATTGATCCAGATGTATGATATTTTAAAAACTCAAAAAGTGGACTCCACTGGGAAAGTTACTAAGTAACTCGAGTGATTAGCTAATAACCTCATTGTTAAGTGGTGTTGGCACATCAGTATTACACACGCCCAAAAATAATTCCCTGGGTGGGTGTTTACAGGTAAAAAAAATAATAAAAATCAGAAACTCGACTCAGCCGAAAGGTTCCTGTTCTGTAACTCGTATGTGTGACCACTGATCAACTAACATCCAAGTGAACTACCGAGTCAAGTCAACTCGGCCGAGTCAGGGCGAGACAGAACAAGATTTAGACCGTGGTTTAGATCCCAAGGTACAACACAATGAATGTAGACAAAAGGAAGAGGGTCGTGGGGCCCACATGAATTGGTTATCAAAGGGATCACATCTGGAAGGAACATCAAGAAAGCAAATTCTTTCTAGTAAACACAATACGGGACACGTGGCAGGATCTATGCCACACTGGGGCAGCCCCCCACCAATGAGCAATGGGACCATAACAAGACATGTGTGGAAGGAATTGTCTTAGTCATGAAAGATATCAATGAAACTTTCTAGATTTTGGCATAAGACGGCCATTTGTGACATGGGTCAACAATCATGTGGGTACTTTGGTGTGTGGCACTAGCAACTTCCCATAGGGTGCCACATGGACGCTTCTGGAAGGGTTCTCTAACATCACAAATGATGCATGTTTGTCATCCATAACTAAGGATCTCTTGCATAATTGGGAACCTTAATATTCTCATCTAATTGCAATGTCAACATACATGCTTGAGTCCGGATTTCCCGATTCGTAGAAATAATCTTATACCACTTAATGCACCCTTTCAATCCAAGCTCTGTTTGCTTCAATCGCGTGGATAATAGATTGTTTCTTCTCTTCTTTTTTTTTCCCCTCAATCTATGAGATATGGCCTGTTTGTTTGGAGGATTTTTTACAATTTCTGTACGGGATATATTGAATTCAAATGGGAATGTCATTGATAGGCTATCAGAAATTTCGAACAACAATCTAAGTTAATCAAACCAATCAATTAAAAGAAATCTTAACTATAAAAATAAAAAAAATAAAAAAAAAGGAAACTTAACAAACCCCAAAATAAGTGTTGTGCATACAATTGCAGTACAAGTAGGCCACTTTATATGGATAATCAGATATTTTGGGTCACTGCACAAGACTCATGTTGATAAAACAATTATAATCAATGAATTGACTAGTCTAGTTGATGCCAATCCATCGGTGGTCAAGCACTTCCTTTCAGAAATTATTAAGAATCAATTTCTAGTTATAACGCTAATGGTGTAGAACTTGAGAAGGAACTGTATGGGTGTCTAAGCGAGTACTTAAAGAGAGAGTAGTAGTCTGGATGGATGATCAAGGTTTTTTCTGAAATAAGGAATAGGAATCTGATAGAGATTCCTTTGTATCTCAAATGAAATAATTCGAAGGCACGTTCTTGTCACTCTCTCTCTCTCTTTCTCTCCTACTTTTCTAAAGAGGAATTATATCACACTTGAAGATGGACATGCTATCATCAGGTCGTAGGTCCGTACATGTGGGTTCATGGTTTGACAATCCACACTGTTGATTAAGAAGGTCCCACAGTAGAGCCACAATAACTAATGAAATTGTCCTTACATAGAACACACAGAAATTTATGGTTAAGCGAACTTCATCTTTAAGATTACTACAAAAGTGAGCAGTGAAGGATACGAACTGAGGAGTGAGGAGTGAGGGATGTAAAGTAACAATATAGATGGTACTATTTTGACTTTTCTAGTTACTGAATTACTAGGGTGATTGCCGTGATTTCATTTCACATTTTTGCCCGGCTCTATTTCCATGCGAAGAAAGGTTTATTTGATGATATTTTTGTATATCTTCATTTTTTATATTTATTTCTAACCACTTAGGGTATGAGACTATGCACTCAATTCCTACGTATTCTATCCAAACAAATAAGCCTTTAGAGTTGGCCTCTTTGGCTTTTATGCTTGGGAGATTACATTCAAAAAATGGAAATCTGATGTTATAATTTTGCCCTTTTTCACATGGAAAGTGGACCATTGTTATGTCTTTTTTAGGAGTTTATAGTGTTGATTTAATGGTTTAGAAGATCCCATTTCATGGTTCATAATACTAGACCCAAACTTCCACAAGCTCAAGATCTAATGATATATTATGCTTTATGTCTAGCCATTGATCATACTGTGCTCCCCCAATTTTAAACTCTCTCTCTGTGTCTGATCATGTCCATGAAACCTTGTCCCTACTGTTGATGGGCTCCAACTACTGAGCCCATACAAACCTCGGCCACATTACTAAAAAATGGGTGGTCTAACCTTTTTTTAATCATTTAATTATCAAATGTAAAGCAATAGTAACAATGATGACCCACAACACCAAGACCACTTTCCCAATTGCAATAGCAACTTAGCTATGAGAGATCTTATTAGTCAACTTCAACAGGTACATTGCCTTGTTCCTACATAACATGAGTGTATTAAATTGCACATGAGAATATATTATATTATACCTTTGCTTTATCCATCTTCATCCAAGCTATTGGAAGCTTTGTAACATAAAAATTGCTGAATACATAATTACAAAGCTTGGCCTATATATGAAGTAGTGTAGTGAGTGCTGCATTTAAAAGACCTCCAGTGTAATGCATTTGATATATTAATCTTCTGTTTTAGTTGCAATCAGTAGATATCAGCATCTGGATAGATCTTATATTTTTATGGTATGCTGTTATAATGCAGAAACTTTGGTTGCCATGACAGCTTCAAATATATATATATATATATATTTTTTTGCAGCTTGGATGCTATTGTTTGATAAAATAATACGAAAGAATGATCCATTCATATCGATGGATTGACCATCAATCTGGACCATTGATTGGTAGTCCCTGAACTCAGATCACCCATGATTCAGATAGGCATGGCTAGAAAAAGAACACATTCAATATGCAAAGGTTCCATAGATCAGACTAGGAGAATATCTCATCTGTCCAATTTTTGGGCACTTGGAAATCTCCATTTCAGCTTTATGACCTGGAAAGATCTATCCTGGCTAAGGAACTGCGATTAAGCTAACAGATACAATGCACTCAAATTAGACATGCAGTTTGATTGAATCGTCGCACATTCAATGGATGAGCCAACTGTGAATCAGCCTGTAGAGATTGATCTCACAGCTCAGATAAGCTTAATTATCTTATCAGTGGTCCAGGAATTGGACGGCACTGATAGCGAAGCCCTGTTGATTACCCAAATGGTGAATTTATGCAGTTCTTGTGGGGGCTAGATGGGTTTTAGATTAGGCCTAGTAATATTCTTTTCGGATCATGTATCTGTAAGTCTTGAAGAATTCCTGTAATAGGAATCAGGTTCGATCTCTTCCTGGCTCAACCAAAATCTGTCACCATCATTTTCCTATTGTAGCTCCAATAAGCAAAGGAGAATCTTCTTCAAGTTGAATATTCATCTAAAGTCATTCTCAATCTTTTTTATGATCAATTTCTTTGAGAAACTAGAGCATGTTTATTTGCATAAAATACATATGATTTTTAGTCAAATGAGCTCCATCGAAAGATTGTTAAGAGATAGCGGGTACATGATATGAGGTAAAGGGCGAAAAATATAAGATAGCCATGTTGACGAAACCTTGTCTTTTGTATGATTTGAAGTACTCGGGTGATTGTTGTGTTTTCATTTTCCATCTTTCCTTGACTTGATTTACATTTAAGAGGAGGTTTTTTTATCGTCTTTTGTGGATATTCACCTTTCGACTCTCCATTTTTATTAACTTCTATAATATGAAGTCCTAGAATTCTAAGTGTTGTAACCTTGATAGATAGATAGAGAGATATTTATATATATATATATATATATATATTTTACACCATTCTCTTTCAGCTAAAGATTTTCGAGTAAGTGGTTGTAAAAACTAACTAATTCAACTACATAAAAAACATGCCCTTCAGGTTTTACAACTCTCTTGTGCGGCATCCACTCTCCCTGCCTAAAAGGAGCAAGGTTTGGGTTTTAAGGTAACTCTAGGTGTTTCAACTTTTCAATTGAATTCAACCTCATGTTGATCTCAGTACCATTCAAGCCCAATACGTGCAAGGACCGAAGATTTTAAGACCTATAATGAGAATCCTATATGAAGAGGTCCGATGTCCCAAAAACATGAACTATCTGATACAAACAATGAAAGAATTGTGCACAAACTAATTACTTTGCTGAGGGCTTTCAAAATGTCTAAAATGTGTACCAGCATCATAAACAAAAAGATGGATGTGTGAAGCTTTTAAGCGTATTTTCAGGCATGCTGGCCTCCATAAATGGGAATTCAACCCCTGCCACTGATGATTGTGAAAGATCATGGACAAAAGCATGCATCTTCATGTGTTGTTACCATCAACAACTTTTGTGTACATTTTGGTATATAGACCTAGCTTAGAAGTCAACCAAAATAATCGATGGTTATGTCCTCTCTGTTCGCTTGCTTTCTATCATGGAATGAATCACCATTTTCATCCATAAATAGAAAGCGAATTTCACTTTCTTTGACAAGCAATCATTCAATTGCTTCTCTTTGAAAATGCAATAAACCTCATACAATCTTTCTTACTAGAGTTGCCCCTCTACAACATACCAGTTTCTCTATGTATTGATGCAAGCTTTGGATTATACTTAGTTAGACCCAGGTCTGGGTCTAGATCCAAGTTGCATTTCAACACATGGTCCATACTCCATACTCAGATCTAAGATGGATTATGCATTCATGTTAGATCTACAGCATTTGTCTAACAACAAAGACAGTAAAAAACTAACAATGCCTGTACATATTTCATTGAGGTTGGGAATTAATGGACCTCTGAGTTCTCAAAGGATCATGGACCCAAAATACAACATAATTAAAATCTAATGGAATTGTAAAGGAATAAGTAGGCGTAAACCAACCCAGATTCAATCTAAAACCAACTCATTTACAACCTCATTAAAATCTTAAAAATACATGAACAGATTCAGTGTATGAACTAATTCAGAATGGAATCTCTTTAACTCCAAATAGTCAACTCTCAACTGTTCAGAATTGATTGTCTATAATAAAAAAAAACACCCAAAAAAGTAATAGAAAAAGAATACATACAACTGGCACTGCACCCCCTTTATCACAGGAAAAGGGGAATAGGATATAGGAAACACATTCAGGATCCCATCAGCTAAAGCCCAGGTCGAAACCAAAAATCCTCAATAACTAAATATTGGTAAGCCAAGAGCTATTTCATTATCCCCATTCAACGCATAAAACTTTTAAAAAAAAAGTCTTAACGGCCATTTCTTCCCATCAACCGAACAGAATAGCAACCACAAACGTGCAGCCCTCTACTGAATACTGCCCCCTATTTAAAAACCCAACATCTTCCAATCTCCCGTCCATCTTCAGGCAGCACCATACAACTACCAGCTACACCTGTAACACTCCAGCCCAGATGACACAACAGCCGCGATCAACCAACACCATTGTGCCAGAGACCATTCCCTCGCCATCCCCCCCAGCCATGCCAAACCTAGAGCCTTCTCAGAAGAAACGGGCATCGAAATCCACAAAGGTTTTCCGGCTCTTCTGTACTGCCTTCCGGTCATTCCCCAACCTCACACCCAGCTGCAAGCTCCCTGCAACCAGCAGGCAGTATGCCAGCAGCCATATTCATGGGGGAACCCGCATGACTGGCACCCTATTTGGCCGTCGCAAAGCCCACATTAGTCTTGCCATACAAGAGAGCCCGCAGAGCCTTCCCATATTGTTGCTGGAGCTAACAATCCTGACCGCCAAGCTACTTCAGAAGATGGAGCCAGGCCATGTGAGAATTGCAATTGAGTGCGAGAAGCGCACTGGTGACAAGACCAGGCTCATTGAGGAACCTCTCTGGACCATGTTCTGCAATGGCCGAAAGGCAGGCTATGGCACGAAAAGGAACCCGACAGACGAGGACCTCAACGTCATGCAGCTGCTACATCCTGTGTCAATGGGGGCGGGTATGCTCCCCAGTAAGATGGAAGACTCACCCGATGGGGAACTCACCTACATGTGTGCTCACTTGGAGCGTGTGGTAGGTTCTAGGGACTGTGAGACTTACTACCTGCTGAATCCAGATGGAAACAGCGGCCCAGAACTAAGCATCTTCTTTGTACGAATTTGATTTTTTGGGCACAGAATACACATCACGACACATTAATGGAAGTCACAAAATACATGATCCATGCATCTCAAAAGGCTGCAAAAGAGAATGTCAACAACTATTGTCAAAAGAGTATGAAGATAACAGGTAAATACTATTACAGGCCAAGTCCAACTGTGCGACCATCTCTTCGACGAAGACCAGCAGTGTATTGCTTCTCCAAGTCCTGCTGGAGTTGCTCCTGCTTCTCTGCTAGGAAGAGACTGCTGCCATCCTTGTCGGTGGGCTTCTGCTCGAGTTTCAAATCTCCTTTCACACCCTACAATTGCCCATAGATACCAAGGCAACCTCAGACTCTGAAACTGTGTTAGTAGGGGTTGAGAAATTTAAATAGGAATTTTTTTCATTCAGCAAGTGAAAATGTAAATTAAGTGATATATATAGCATCTTCAGAAAACAGACAATGTTGAATGTACCATTAGCGCGTTCAACCTTTTCATGAATCAAATTGTTCAGATGATGGACCTTTTGGGATGAGATGTTTCATAAAATCTAACCCAAGGATGATCCTCAACCATTTGTCGAGTAACTGGATTATTGGATGTGGTAATCCACTCGCAATCCACCAGTGGAATGGCTAAAATTAAGGCTGTCGATGGACCAGGCCAGAACTCGCCTGGGTCTGAATCTCAGCCCAAGAAAACCCAAGTTTTGAGCAGGTAATGCCTAGAAGACAAACCAATCAGTCAATATCTAGGCTCGGCTGGCCCTTTCGACAGCCCTAGCTAGGATCTCAAAGTGAGATTAAGTTGCCAATTCAGTGGTGTTGCCATTAGTTGAACAGCTTAGCTTGTTCAAAAGGTGGGTGGAAAGGTAGGTTGCTAATCCATAACATCATATAAGAACTCTTTACCTATGATGCCCAGATACAGAAGGGGCATGCCACAGCAGCATGGAAATGGATTCATATATAAAACTGAAGTGTTGGGTTCATTACAGTCATGCTGCCAACTTTGAAGTATCTGGGCATCATAGCACTTTACCATTCATGTAAGATTTCTTGTCTCTGAAATTATAAAGAGGACAGACGTATCCAGAAATTACCATGAGCTTGTTGAATTTCTCCAGCCGCTCTCGGTCTGAAAACAGTGGCATACCACCCCAGCGGCTACCAGACTGAAATAATTGAATGGCCAATGCAAAGACAGTGGAAGGAAAAGCAAAATTTCATGAAAGAAGATTCAGGAAGTAGTTTCTAATTTTCAATATTTGGAAAGAACAGAACCACCATGCATTTGCATTTATCCTACACAATATCACTTCAAATATTTCAGCAGAACGGATGCTAATCTGTGTCCATGGTGCATCATTAACTTGCATGGTGGCAGTAGAATATCTGATATCACATTTCTTGCGAAATTAGCCATTATTTCTTTAATTTTCAAACATGGAAAGTGTGATAATGTTTATCTAACTTTTTATCACAAATTAATCAGTAATCAATATTCGTAATGATATAAGAAAGAAAAGGCAGAGAAAGATTTATCTTTTCACTTTCCATGCTGCCCAGCAAATACAGCAGAATGCATCCATTCATTTATTCTGCCCTATCATTCGAAGCACTTGTGATTGGGAGTAAATCCAAATGCATCAAAGTAGAGATAGTTATGGGTTAGTGACATCTTACTCCACTGCAGCAGTGGTCTTCTTGTTTCCCCAAAGTAGTTTTTTCTTTTGGTCAGTTGACATGTAACCACTCCCAACAATGTTTCTATTTACTGTGGTGGATGAATAGCCCAAAGTAAGTAATGCATCAAAACAAGTGTATGCAAGATAAAATCAAGGTAATTAGCAGTAATTTTGTACTATTAAATCAAGCAGACAGGATTATAAGCATCAATAGTAAGGTATTCTATTTTATCCATAGATCAGCATCACTAAATTTTATTTGGCTGCTCAGCTCAATCAGACTAAGAACACTTTCCTCGAATTAGTGATGTAGCTTAGACATATACTCAAGTAATGACGTTGGACATGAACAGAAAGCCCCGTAGGTACATGAAAAAAGGACCTGCCAAAATGCCAAGGCATGCGGCCTGTAAAGTTAAACCCAAAATCCCTAAATACTTGCCGCCCCAGGAAATCAAGGCATCAAATACCCATTGCTCGTGAAGACTTGAAGGCAAGGTGCCAGGTTTACAGTCTACAGGTGAAGAAGGCCCAGAGATACTGACACCGATGGTCCATAAATCACAGTTACTACACTTGGATGTGTTGCTTAAAATGCTGTAACCAATGGCCCCAAATTTCTGAAACACCTGAAGCTGGGCTGAAAGGCCCATCCAGGCCCAACAGACCCATGCCCTCTTTCTGATTTTCTTTTTTTTTTAATCTAAAACAACAGTTTAACAAGCTGCGCTGCACAACATCATGGCTAGTATACCGCTCTGTTTTGTTTGTGTGTGTGGGGAATTGTACCCACTTATAGATTTAACCACGAGTTACCCTTACATTTCCGGCTGTAGCTCAACTAGTTAGAGATACGAGCGTGACAATGGGAGTGAGTAAATTGGAATCCTCTGTGGCAGGGGAGAAAAAGCTCAACCCAATATGCTGCCTGTTCATAGCAGATGCAACTTCAGAGTTCAGACTTCAGAAAAAAAAAAAAAAAAACCAATCTATATAATTGTAATTCTTTCTTCTCTTTTTAGAGCATTGTACCCACTTCAATTTAATAGGAATTTCTTTGCAATGCCTTTACACTTAATACAAAGTAAAATTCCTGAAATATGAATCATATATACATCAACCTAACACTTTGAAACTCTATGTCGGCTTCACAACCAACCAGAACAACCATACTGAAAATGGCTTAGAAACAGCTACACGAAACAACAACAGCATCGAAAGGATGTGAAACATCATACACACTATGAAAAAAACAGAAAGTTGGCATGGATCATGAAGTATCCAACAAAGAAAATTTCACTGTGGTTTGTCTCATATAACTGAGTTCCTAGGAATTCTAGGAATTTTATTTTTCAAAGTGGTTAAAAATGAAGAAATAATAGTGCATCCCAAAAATGACCATCAAATAATATCCCCTTTAATAGAAAATGAATCAAGAGAAGATTGGAATTGAATACGCGGCTATCACGCTAGTAATGCAAATCCTAGGAAAGTTGGATCCCATCCACACCTCTACCTTATAACCTTCACCATCATCTCTTTTAATAATGCTTTATTGGAGCCTATTTCACCATCAATTCCTATGTATTGAATTCTCATGCAAACAAACGGGGCCTGTATAATATTACTAATGACAAAATACAATAATTGTTTTCTGGTTACCCAGATCTACCCTATTTTTATACAATATTTGTTTTCTGCTTACCCTGATCTACCCTTTTTTTTTTCTAAGGCACAAATGGCCAATATCTCCTTGTTATGACCAAGGCTTCAACCTGGGAGCCCTGCCTCCCCTTTGATGTCCCTTTACCAGCTGAGCTATCAGCACATGACAAAAATATTATAATGGGAGATCTCAAAAGCATTTCTAGAACAAATTATAATTTAATAACATATGAATAGTACATAATTTTATGTAAAAACCATATGAAATTATAAATAAAAAAAAAATTCAGGAGAAGGCTTCTACGCTAAGAAACTTCATAAGAGAAGTATCGAGTCCCATCATATCTTAATCCGATACTTCACTTTTATGTGTAAGATCCATGTCCTTGCCATATCCTTGGTGTTGACCCTAACATATCCATGTTGTATCTGGGCATCATAGCTCCTTACAACAAATTTTAGAAAGTGGTCACTTTAATAACACCATTTACAGATAGACAATGAGATGCCATCTCCACACATCTACACGCAGTTGCATCCTTGTACTTACCTATAGGAAGTTAGTCCTGGATACAAAAGTACTGTCCCTATTTTGATCTTGTCCAAATATTTGTAATCACGAGGATCAAGTTATTATAACCTCATCAAACTTATTCGAGTTCTAATAAGGAAACTTTTAGGGCATTAGGTCATATTTCTCAAGATATTGCAGAGCTAAAAAGTCTGAAATGCATTTCTTGTATGACGTGGAAAATTTTGATGCTGAAGTGGACTTATATCAGCACCTGTGGTGCGCAAGTTCTGAAACTACTTAAATGAGCAAGCTGAAATTATCCCATTGTTGGTGATTTTGCTCAAACGTGAGTAGAAACATGGAGTTCGGGTGGAAATGCTATTTTTTTTTTCTCAAGCTTCACACCATGTGGGGCCTAGGAGGTGGAAAATTATGACAAATACAAAGATCAAAACTCATCACTTTGCCGCACCAGATCTATGAGACACAGATGAAGTGTCATTCAAGCACAGCAGAGTTTCAGGAGTTTTTTTTTCTTCTTAAATGGTCAGATACTGCAGGAGCGTTCAGCAGGTTCTTTGGCAGGTGAGGTTAGACATTTTTCTTCATCGCACCCTAATGGACCGTGGAACCTAGGCTCTGCCTTAGTAGGAAGGCTGGATAACCAGAAGGCAAACATACAATCCTACTACCTTTTTGACAGAGTGATAACAATGGCCAGTACTCTCCCTGCTTCCACCAGGGCTTCAACCCATGCACTCCCTGGGAATTTGATGTCCCTAACCAGCCGAGCTAGCAGCCCAAGACACACATTTTTAATCCACTAAATCTCAATGGACAGCCAACCATAAGCATAAATTCATTATGAGCAAACCCAAAATAATGAAATAAAATCATAAGCCTTTGTTTTGTTTGAATGATAACTACATTACCAGTTTTTCATACCCTAATCCACTTTTAGGTAAATGTAGTTCAAACAAACTTATCAAGAAAAAATGCACATACATACATGAACATATACAAGTGATCATTTTTCAAAATAATAATAATAAATGTAATAAAAATTTGCATCTTTGGAACGTAAAACAACAAGGCATATCAAATAGCTCAAGGCTACGTTTAGGACGTGAGCCCTCAGGTTCAGTCTGGGAGCAAACCACAGACCAGATTTTGTAAGTTGCTAGCTGTTGCTATTCAGAGATGGGCATGTAAATGGATATTAAAAATCAATTTGCAATAATGATCTAAACATGCAGCAGTTTATTTCCAGAATGGAGTGATTGGGCATTTCGGCTTCTCATATTATGGACATGTTGGTTGATGTGTTTGGTTGTTAATCAGCCAGATTACCTGGCTGTTCTGATCGGGTTCTGCTCAGAAAAAGTGCTATTAGAACCTTGACGAGAATGCCATTTGAGACACTAGGAAAGCAAATATCAGTGACCCAATACATGATCACATAGGTACATGTATCAGGAGATACTTGAAGAAACTTCTAATGAGGCAGAAGGGGATGGCAATGCTTGTTGGCTACATAAAGCTCATTAACGTGGGCATGGATGGCACTCGTGGCAGTGCTATTATTGTTGGACTCCTTTTGTGCAATTCAGCAGACTTTGGGCATGCTTCCTTTCTCCAGGCATGTGGAGGATTGGGTTGAAGAAATCCACATGCCAGTGAATGTGGGGCATTCTACTTTTTTTTATCATATTTTACATGAGGAAGATTCTGCTGCTGATATATTGGCCAAAAAGGTGGCCAATATGCCCTTCTGATCTTCGATGTGTGATTCTTCTTTTGTTTCCTCTTTTGGTATTCTGCATTTTTAGTATTTCTACTAAAATTCTAAAGTAATCAGTTAAAAAAATAACAATTATTTGTATGTGGAGATCTTTATGTTGACTGGTGATGCCTATAAAATAAATTTCTCTTACCAAAAAATAATATTAATAAAAATTAATAGTTGGGCATGGTCACAAAATATGGCAACTATATATGCTCTACGAACTCAAACAAGCCTTAGGATATTGTTTTTTAAACTGTACTGATTAGTAACTACCTCAACCATATTATATCAGATTTTTAAATAAATAACCAATTTTTTTTTATGTCATTCTGATTTTTTAACTGCCTTTCAAGTCATTTATTTTTATTATATTTTATGGCATAATTTAATAAATTATTCTTGTCTTGTAAGGAATCAAAGGGTTTGAACTTTGGAAATTAGCCATGGTAATTTATTCTAGTTCCGGAAATAATAATGCTAAGAGATGGACCAATATAACAGTGTAGATAGTCATCTCAACTGTTACATAATGGTCTCAGGCTCTCAGCTGTTGGCATTATGGGATCTGAATTTGTTTAAAACAATGGTTATAGCATTGATACATTGCAGAAATATCATAGGCTCAAGCAGTAAATCACAATCAATGAAGAAAGATACAGCCACGAAAAGAGACACAATCTCCAGCTTTGATTGTCTAAAACCCGAGACTAAATTAGTTGCAGTCACGTTTTTTTTTTTTTACAACCATCATGTCATACTTGGATATTACATCAGTGTCAATGAAATCAATTTGTAATTTAAAATACTATCATGCTCTGTAAATAGTAAATTCCACTGAAAAGCTCAGATGATCACAAGTAATATACATCAATTGCAATAAATCGAAGTACCTAATTCAGCAGCTTTCATTGCCGCAGCCCTCGCAGCATCCAGATCATTAGAAGGCTCAACCTCATTGGCAGAAGAAGGAACAGGTTGCATAGCCAATTTTTAGACAGTCACCTGAACATCATTTGAACTTGAAGGAGATTTCCCGGCAGCTGCAAATGGAATGGAATTCAAAAGTCATTGTCCTAATAAGATTATAGCTAAATATTGGTTTTTTAGGAAAGAGTATCGATGGATTATGCAGTGTAATACATGATATCTTAGTGAAACGATATGGCATCTTCAGTATAATCAGTGGCCTTGTCTGAACTCTGAATGAAGTGCCTTCAACTTTTTTTGCATTGGAATCATGATTCTCATTAACACGAGTAGCTTTACCTTGATATTGGTCATTTCTCGAAATTTTCTCTCCGGGACTGGGTGAACTACTATCACGTTCCTGATCATCATGTTTCCTCTTTTGCATCCTGTCTTCTTTTTGTGCATTTGATTCCCTACTGCTGCTTTTATAGCTTTTATAAGTTTCTTTCAGGCGACTGGCACCACTGTCTCTACCAGCAGTCAAGCTCTCTGCATGTTCTCTAAATTCCTCATGGTTGGATGCATTATCATTTTTATGATCTCCTGTACTCTTCCGATGGTCCTTTTTGTCATCTCGAACACCTCCTCTATCCCTGTGTCTTTCCCGCTCCCCCATCTTAACCTGTTTAGTGTTTGCCTTAGCTTGCCTCCTTCCAGAGGGAGATCTTTCAGAGGATAAATCATTGTCATTATGCCTGTGACGCTCTATAACTGCAGTTTGTCTTTCTGTATCCTTCTTTCTATGGCCCCGGTCATCAGATCTATCTCGGGAATACCTTTCACTGTTTCAGCAATTTTCCCTGGACCTGTCATGCTCAGTGTCTTGCCTTGTATGGTCATAATGACCACCACTCCTTGACTCTCGCCCAGACTGAGAGGACCTCTGATCGCCGCTCTCTTCATCGTCAGCATGCCTACGATGTCTGCTATAATCATCTTGCGTACGGTGGTCATCAAGGTTTCTATAGGACCTTCTTTCAGCATGCCTGTATGAATCACTATCTTTTCCAGATCGACTACGACCAGAATCCCTGTCAAAATCCTTTTCATCACCCTTTCCTTTCCATTGACCATCAGATATCTTAATGGAATGTTCTTTAGAATAATATGGACTATGGCTCCTGTCATGCTTAGGACCACCTGCTCATGATACAAAGTCACCACACATCAGTATCTCAATATACATGGTTAGTAAAAACTGCTTCTTTTTGGTCTTGTACTTTCCAAGGGTTCTTCATTAAAGGAATGCAAAAGGCCAAGTTCAATAGAGCTTTCCTCTTTTGCCTTCTACAACCTTTTTTATCCATTTGAACTTTAAGTTGCAAGTAGTTAAGCACCGCATGTACTGGTGAGTGGTGGGTATATCTGGTCGTCTCATAGCTGCACAGGAATTGTCCAGAGTCCATCTATATGTTAATTCATTACTATAATTTATTGTTAGAGAAAGCCCAAGGATATCTACTCAAAACGAGATTGGCTAAGTTACTTTAACAAAAATAGATTCATTTCAAAATTTCAATCACAGAGTTAAAAGCAGGGGTGGAACCACCCACCCAACCCCACCCACCCCACCCCACCCCACCCCCCGCGTCCTGAAAAGACAAATTTTCTGGTTTCACCCTAGGTCAAAGGGTTTAAAGTTCAGGACAGCTCACAAAGTGACAATACCAAAGAAATCTATTAGTCAATTAATTGAGAGTGGGAAATTAGAAATTTAAGAATGCATCATTTAATTAAAATACTTATGGATAAATAGCATCTATTTTGGTGTGAAACAGGTTTAACAAGTTTTTCATTGAGTAGGAAGTTGAGTTGCGAGTTCTGCCTAGGGGTACTCATGGGCCAGGTTGAGGAATATCCGGGCTCAGCTCAACTTCTAAACTCTAGCCCCAAGCCCAGCCTTCCTGAAGAAGATTTAGTGCCAGCCTGGCCCAAAAAGGGAAATCCTAGAGTGTCCTCTTCTGTAGCTCAGTTGGTTTGGTTATTCTTGTGTCTGTGAAATGCATAGTGTTCGAGTCCTCTGTCTCAACTCTCCTTACCAATTTTCTTTTACAACCTGGCCAGCCCAAACTTGGGCTCTCTACCATTGAATTCAAGCCTGGCCCATCTATTAAATGGGCCCAAATAAAAAATCCGTGCCCAGTCCGAGTAGTAAAACTTAAGACCAAGGCCATGCCAAACCAGGCTCAGGCCGGCCCGGTCCATTAACAGCCTAGTTCTGACCAGTTAGAAAGGTGGGCTGTAGAGTAGTTTACAAGGTTACAAAACAAGCAGCTTGGTCGAAAAATAGATCCAGACATTCTCTATCAGAGAGCAATTTTAATTTGATATCTGATCTTTGATCTTATTAGAGTTGGACCCCCAGCTTTTCTTAGAGTTGAATTATGAATTATTACTTTTGTAAATTAGGATGGTCAGTGTCTATTTCTACATTTATCTGATGCAATTTTTCAATACTTTTGCTGTACAATTGTTGTAATTATGAGCTATTGGAGTTTATATAATAATTTATAATCTTCCCTCAAGTGGCCTACAACAAAGATTAGAGCTTACATGTTAACAAATCAAGAGCTATTATGAATCATCATCTTCATCATCATCATCATCTAAGAAGCACGGACACGGACACGGGATACGGACACACCGACACGGCATTTCTCAAAAAAGTAGGACACGGACACGTAGGGGACACGTTAATATTTAATAATAATAATAATATCATATCTAATCATATACTAAAAGATAATATCATTTTCACTTTGTAATCAATTTAGCAATCAAATAAATAAAAATTCAAGTACAGTGTACCACTGTACCAACTAACAAACATATCAAATAGCAATACAAAACTGAAACATAATTCATAATCATTAAACATGAAATATCCATAGTTCCATAAAATCCATACAAAGAAAAGGACCGACCATCAATTTCCCCTCCATTCCAAAAATACAAAAAGCAAAAAAGAAGTCAATTTTGTCTAAAGTTTACTCAATTGATGCAACTTCAATTGCCTCATCATCACCAGCAATTTGATCATAATCAACATCATCTGCAAAGACCACGGTCTCCAACTCTGGCTCATCAAGCGAGAGATTAGCAACCTCAAGCACCCCAACATCCTCGAAGGAATCATGTGTATCTCCCACAATATCCCACATCCTAGTCTCACCTTGCATATATTGTGGGGTTTTTCTTGATAAAAGATGTAGATTGCTATGAATAAAAACCAAGTCTTCAGCACGTTTTGGCGTCATCTTGTTCCTTCTAATGGAGTGCACAAAGGAGTAAGTACTCCAATTCCTCTCGCAACATGATGAAGAAGAAGGCTGCATAAGTAGCTTAAAAGCTAAGCTTTGAAGCATGGGTGCACATGTGCCATGGATGGCCCACCAACTCGTTGGATCCATATGATATCGATCATGTAAAGAATCATACTCCCCAAATTCCCCCATTCTAAGCGAAAAATTGGCAAACTCCATATTAACCATTGTGCACTCCTCGGACATGGGGAAGTATTTTACAAGACATTTCTTTCTCTCTCTAGAAGCTTCCACATCTTTATGTGGAGGAACTCGACTCGGGTCTTCTTGAAGCCATTCGTCGCTATAATACCTTTCAAAAAAGAAAGAAGGATTTCAAATTTACTTGATAAAAAAAAAAGTGTATTACGATGTAAGAATAAAAGAAAGTAATTCACTTGGGATTCAAAGAATGTGCCAAGCAATGGAGTGGGGTATTGTTTTTGTTCCGACGATCAACAAGTATTTGGTGTACCACATCATAAAATCCAGATGACTCATCATGCCGCTTCCCTTCATGCCTAAATATTGTGGTCTTCACTTTTTCAATCATTGTATCCCACATGACATACACCAAGTGAAGACAAGGTTTGTCCGTATCACAGACTCTAAGCATATCATAAATAGGCGATGTGAAGGAAAGAATGTAATCAATGGAACCCCACCAAATTTCATCTAATAACTTTTCTTTTACAAATCTTGCCGTCCCCACATCATCTTCTTGATGACAAGACCATTTGTCACTTATAACCATAGCTTGGAGACTCCGCTTTATAAGTTTGAATCTCTTAAGCATGACAATCACTGAAGCAAAACGGGTGTATGCCACAGAAAGCAACTTCAAAGTAACAAACTCATTGAACATGGCCAACCTCATAGAGTGATTCATGATCAAATGCTTTATGTGCATAACATCACCAACAATGTCTAATATCCAACTACATTCGCTATATGTCAATTGGTTGTTCTCAACATTTTTCGCTGCACAAATGTTCTTCAAAGCAAGATTGAGGGTGTGGACCACACATGGTGTCCAAATAATGTTAGGAAATTGTGATTCAATGATTTGCCCCGCACCATTACAATTTAATGTATTGTCAGTAATCACTTGAACCACATTCTCATGCCCAACATCATTAATGACCTCCTTCATCAATTTAGCAATGAAATATTTGTCTTTTGTTTCACCTGAACAATCAACAGCTTTAAGAAACATAGGTCTACTTTCTGTAACAGCCATGAAATTGATTAATGGCCTCCTTTGTGAGTCACTCCACCCATCACTCACAATGCTTACGCCCTTTTCCCTCCACATGCCTTTAATAGGTTGCAACAATCTTTCAATGTTTGCCTTCTCTCTTTGGAGTAAACTTGTCCTCAACATATTGTACCCCGGAGGCACATAACCGGTAAGTGGACTATTGGCAGCGAAAGTGAAGGCATTCACAAAATGTGGGTTTCGTGCTAAGTGAAATGGTAAACCCGCAGAATAAAACATCCTAGCAATCTCAGCATGTAATTGATCACGGGCTCCTATATTAAATGCCTTCTCAATTGGATTTGAACTCCCACTTCCACTTGTCTTTCTCTTCTTTGATTCAAACCCTCCATGCACAATACTATTCATACTCATAGAATTAGAACTCACTGAAACACTAGGAACAGGTAGAGGTACTTTTTTTTGTGCATTGGTCTTCATCCTTAATTTTACTTCTTCGTCTAATTTTTGCATTTCATAAATATCTTTTGTTGTAACGCATGAACATGCAGCAATCCCATAGCCAGACAATTTTAACAAGTGAGCCTTAACCCTTGTGTATGAGCTCTTTTTTATCTGATTGCAAAAATTACACTGCCAAGTAATATTTCCCCCTCCTACATTAAGTTTCTCAAACTTGGTTACATATTTCCACAGAGGCCTATTTATATCTTCTTCATTGGAGGGGTGTGAGCTAGAGCCAGGAATGGAACTCATATTCCTAAATTTCAAATTTTCACGTAGAGGTGAAGCAGCAGCTGATAAATAAATAAATAAAAGAATTATTTGATATAAAGAACAGAAGCAAAAAATAAAGAACATCAGTAGCAAGGACATTTTTTTCTTAAAAAAAGAAATCTAATTCAGAAGGTGCCAACACCATTTGCAGATTTGCATATTCGCAATGAAAAAAAAAAAAAAAAAGCAGCATCAAGGAGGTTTGCAACAACAACATGCAGCAAATAAGAAAAAGCAGCAGCAAAATACATGTAGGCAATAACATAATGGCCCTTTTTTTTTTTTTTTTGTCTCTGGAGTCGTGCAGGAAGAAAAGAAAAGAGCCTTTGAGGCTCTTGCCTGCTTCTTGGACTTGGTGAAAACGAAGGAGGCTTGGGTGCTGGAGGCAGAAAACGTTGAAGACGATGGCATTGAAGCAGAGGAGGTGATGGTGATATAGTCGAAGGTGCCAAGTATGTCTCCCCAACTCAGATCTCCTTCTTCTTCTCTCCTTCTACTGTTTTTTTTTTCCTGAATGGTTCTGGGAGGTGAAGGAGGGTTCGGCTTTTTTTTTTTAAGGGGATCAATTGGTATCGGGAGATGGGGGAGAGAGAGGGTCGACAAAGGTGGGTTCATTGCTTATGGGGTCTCAGTTTGAAACAGTGGCTGGGATTTTGGAAAAGAGGGTTCGGTTAGGTTGTAGGGTTTTTGGTTCTTTAGGGCAATGCTGATGACAAACGATGGCGCTGGAAAACTTGTATGGGATGTCGCCTCTGCCTTATATTTTATTTAAGTTAACAAAATTGCATTTAGGCCCTTTCCTTTTTTCTTTTTCTAATTTAAAGCCCTAGCCTCTGCCTTATCTTCCTTTTTTTCTTCCAACTAAAAAGAGATTTTTTTACAATTGGCCCCCTTCTCTTTTCTTTATTATAATTTTAATACGTTTCTCCAACTAAAACAGCCCGCATGTCTCCAGCGTGTCCGGGAAATAAAATATAAAAAAAAAAGCAGGACACCATTTTCTGCGTGTCATACACTGACATGCCGGCCCCGGAGAGGTGTCCATGCTTCCCAGGATTCATCATCATGTTTCTTATCCCATCCCTCTGGGGTCTGCGAAAAAATTCTACAGATAAACTCATCATAAAAAAAAAAAAAGTAAAAATAGATAATGCGCTGCCTATCTAACCATGAAACATGCAAATAAGATTCATCATAAAGCCAAGACTAAGATGAAAGGCAACACTATTTGGTATATCCATTTTAAACAACACTGAAAGAATGATATTCTGGAATTTTATAAGTTCTCAAAGACAGCATGCTAAATAATAAAGGAATTTATTAGAGGTAGAATATTAATGGAAAGTAAGAAATCAAAAACTATAGTAAAAGAGCACAGATACTTACCATCAGATGAAGACGAATGCGATCCACTAATAGGAGAGTGATGGTGGTACTTCCTATTGGCCGTATCATTGGAGGGGGCCTACGAAATGAGGGCTTTCATATCAGAATTATCAGGGGGATGATAGTGCAGACTAGAATCCATGAGAAGTCAAGCCTGAAAATTTATAAAATACTCAAAAGAAAAAAACTGAGAATTTATGAGGGACATTTGAGTAAGTTTCTTGAAATCTGTATGAAAGAAGGAAATTTAAATAACATGGCACTCAATTTGACAGGTTGTTTGGTCCCCTCTCCAAGTTGGCTCCCAACTCAATTTAAATGGCAGCTCTAGTAGGAATTTAGTGAGCTGGTTTCCAGGTGGGGGGTCAATGAGGGGAACAGAACTGTTTTGCACCTGATGGAGATTTGTAATATAGTAGAGGCAAAACTAAAAGCCATTGCATTGGCAATCAGGAGCATAGAGCATCAATTCCTCAATCCAGCCAAGGGTTGGTGATATGGCTGTTGTCATTATGTGGGCTTGATGATCCATTAAGTGGGCTTGTTTCCATTAAGAAAGCCTATTAGACATGATTCATACAACAAAGTTTTTTTCTGAACAAAATTACAATTAATGTAAAACAAGAGATGGACAAACAGATATAAAAATAATATTCAACAAAGAGTAAAATGCAAATACAAATAATGATTCTTTTGCTAGTATCTAGTTTTAGAGATTAAAAAAAAGAAATGAATAATAATATTCTTCTTGCATATTATGCCGCTCTTAAAAGTCCTAAATTCTCTGCAATGTCGATTCTTCACAAATCACAGCCTATCTTTAAAAATAAAAATGAAAAGACATGGGCCTGTTGGGCAAGCCTAATATGATTGAAATATAACTTATTCATAGATTTGTCTGAAATAGAGCGGTTCCAATTAGACCCTTTCACAGATAGACCATTTGGTATGTCTCATTCAATTATAAAAAGTAAATTTGTCATACTCTAAAGTTATACAGCAAAGTTGTCATATTGTAATAGACAAGTAAACTTGTCATCAAGTAAAAGTAGTAATACTGGCAAACTTGTCATATTATCAAAGTTATATGGGCGAACTTGTCAAATTATAAAAGTTAAAAAGTTTCTAATTGCTTTAGACATTCATGTCTATTTGAAAAAAGTTACTTTTCAGTTCTTGAAAAAGAGACAAAAGACCTTAAGCTAATTAAATTAGACATTCCATTAAACTTTGCCAAAGAGTCTAAAGCACTCAAAACATCTATTGAATCAGTTTTAACTTTTAAGTCAAATTGACACAAAAGGTAGATTTACCAAATGGCAACATGAACTATTACTCTGAGTTTGCAACAAGAACACAGACCATGGCTAGATGGGATATGACAAAGATGACGACAACAACAATCATGATGATGAACACAACTCTAAACAAGTTGAGCTAGCTCGCAATCTATTCAAATTGGCTTGGTGGGGCTCAAGTTTGAGCTTGACTTGCCTGCCTCACAAGTCAAGCCCAAGATAGCCTCAGCTTGAGCTTAAGCTTGGGTAGGTATATGAGGGAAATATGAAATATCAACCCAATTAAATGATCATGATCCTTAGTTTTAAGTCCTTTAAGTTTAATGGCTATAACATGTGCAATCTTTTGTAATTGTGATAAAAGCCAATAGTGAATAATGTTTAGAACAATGTAAAATTTACGCTTGCGCCAATAAGTTCAAACAGTGTAAATAAAGTGAGATTATAACTATACATACATACATATATGAGGAAGTCTATAAAATGCCCTTCTTAAATGGGGCCTTTTTTACCCCTTTCTATATCCAGTAAAAGTAAGCCACCTCATTAGGGGTAGCTGTCTTGCTTTGAAAATCAATTCAAGTCAAATTTTGTGAGGGCTAATAAAAGATGATGCTCACCCTCCGTCATAAAAATAAATAAATAAAAGATGATGCTATTTGTTTTGATCCAATTGGATTTTTCTATAAGTGAACCCTACTAATAGGTTCTCATTTAACAGAAGTAACCGTTCCCCTTCTTCCTCTTACGTGATGGGACAGAGGAGCTTTGATCTTTCGCAATACCCAAAATGTCATTTAAACTTTAAAGAGGGAGAAAAGTAGGAAACAAATGTCTTTATGACAACTACACCTCAGCAACCTCGTTAAAACCACTCTTTTCCTATTTGTGGAAGAGAGGGGCGTGCATGCACGTGCGCGCATGTGTGTATATATATGTATATATATATATAGAGAGAGAGAGAGGAGTCTAATACAAAGAGATATCTCAAAATAAAATAAGGATTTACTGCCTCCTCCCTACCCAACAAATGGGAGGAAATGTCTGAAGTAGTACAAACTTATGATTTATAAGATGGTCCCCTAGTAAGGATGTTGTTGGTGGCACTCCAACAAAGTCATCACTTTGGATTGAACTAGAGAACCCAACCAACATGGATGGAAAATTAAACAGAAGAATGACAAATAACATGACTCAAAAGTCTCTTGCTAGTGACAAAGCTCCAGGCCTAGATGGTTTCTCAATTTCATTCTTCCATAAATTCTGGGACCTCCTTCGAATTGACATTATGGTCTTCATGAAGGAACTTCACTCTAGAGGTAGGCTTTCCAAATCGATCGGTGCCTCTTTCATCGCCCATATCCCAAAGAAGACAGGGACTG
Source organism: Persea americana (assembly GCA_029852735.1). Classification (NCBI taxonomy): domain Eukaryota; kingdom Viridiplantae; phylum Streptophyta; class Magnoliopsida; order Laurales; family Lauraceae; genus Persea; species Persea americana. Next base: position 94,856,032 of record CM056810.1, read on the forward strand.
GCAGTATTAAAGACTTCAGGCCAATAACCCTCTTAGGCAACATCTACAGAATCTTGGCTAAAGTGCTAGCTTCTAGACTCCAAAAGATCCTTCCTTCCACCGTCTCTCCCTCTCAAGGTGCCTTTGTTCAAGGCAGACAGATCTTAGATGGGGTACTTGTTGCCAATGAATGCATCCACTCTAGATACAAGGACAAACTTCCCGGCATTATTTGCAAACTAGATTTGGAAAAGGCCTTCGATATGGTGGATTGGGATTTCCTCCTTTACTTCATGCACAGCATGGGCTTTGGATCAAAATGGAGGATTTGGATCAATGAATGCATTTCATCTGCTACCTTCTCCATTCTAATCAATAACTCCCCGAAGGGATTTTTTCTAGCTAAGAGGGGTTTACGCCAGGGGGATCCCTTGTCTGCTTTTCTATTCGTCGTTATTGAAGAAGCCCTCGGTCGGATGCTTTCCAATGCAGAAGACTGCAATCTGATCCACGGATTCAGGCCTTCTCATAATGCTCCTTCTATCTCCCACCTTCAATATGCAGATGACACCCTCCTTTTCTGTGATGCCGATGAGGACCAAATAAAAAATGTGGTTGTTATTCTTTGATGTTTTGAAGCTGTTTCGGGTCTTAGGATAAACTTCTCAAAGAGCTCCATCCTCGGAGTCTCAATCGAAGACATCTCCCTCCATTACTATGCGACCATTTTGGGGTGCAGAGTTGACTCCTTCCCATCCACCTACCTTGGTCTTCCCCTGTGTCTGGATAGAGTGCCTAGATCTGTTTGGAATACAGTGCTTGAAAGGATTGAGAAAAAGCCATCTTCCTGAAAAGCAAAGTATTTATCCTTGGGAAAAAGAATTCCGTTGATCCAATCTGCACTTGCCAAACTTCCTATCTACTACATGTCCATCCTCAAGTGCCCCGCTGCAATCATTGACCGCATTGAGAAGCTTCAAAGAGACTTCCTTTGGCAAGGCCGTGATGAACCTAAAAAATTCCACCTGGTCAATTGGAAAACAATCTGCTCCCCCAAAGACTTTGGTGGTCTTGGATTAAGACCTTTAAGGATCATGAATCAGGCTTTGTTGGGTAAATGGTTTTGGAGACTTGGAGAAGATTCAGAAGGCCTTTGGAAAAGCATCCTGGTAGCCAAATACAACGTGAGGAGAAATGGCTGGGAAATCTCTCCTCCTCCACGAAGGTGCTCAAACTTCTGGAAAGGGATATACAGCTCCAAGGTTTCTTTTTCCCAATCCATCTGCTACTGTGTTGGTAATGGAACGAAAATTCCTTCTAGCATGATGTGTGGGCTGGCGAGACCCCTTTAGCGCTTTAGTTCCCTGACCTCTACAGATGTGCCAAAAACCGCAACGCTAAGATTAGAGATTACCTCGACACAAGCACAACCAATCAATTGTGGTGGCCTATTTTCAGAAGGAATCTTTCCGAGGCAGAAGAATCAAATCTCTTCAATCTTTTTAAGGTGCTTAATGGCATAGACGACTCTAGAGAAGGGCAAGACAGCAGGCTATGGATCCCTTCTCGTGAAGGTTCATTTTCGGTCTCCTCATTATTCTCCGCCTTATCGATCACTTCAGTTGCTTCTCCCTTTAGAACAAAATTTTAACTATGGATAATCTTCGCATATGCTCCTTGTCAATGCTTGCCCCCTTTGCTTAGCGGACAAGGAATTGGTTGATCATCTTCTGCTCCATTGCAGGCAAACGAAATGTCGCGACCCCGAACCGGGGCCCGGGACCGCGACGGGTGGTGTGGATGGGGTAATGAACCACCCTTAATTTCCCACAGGTTTCCGCGGTGAAGATTCCACATACACTCATAGAACATTTATATTGGTGCGGAAGCGTGTAGCAAATCAAACTCTTAAACCATACTCATCAAATAAGATTGATAATGCACAAGTATACAGAGTGAGCAATGATCTCATTAGCATCCCCAAAATATACAGTTAAAGTTTAAACAAAGGATCAAGTTAAATTAACATTCCCCAAAAATAATGGCCAACAAAGGCCAGTACAACCCAAAAGTATAAATCAGAATCATTCTATAATTTCCCAAAATGTTCGCAGCTCGAAGCTAGACCGAATGTCTACATGACATCGTCAGCTTGCCACTCCACTAAACGTTGCGGTCCATCGACCGCCTCCTCTGGCTCCTCCTCAAAGGCAACAACGGGAGCTGGACCTGAGTACCACAAAAATGGGTCAGACACGACGGTCTGGCAGGTGGGTGAATAGATAATACCAAGAAAGAAATCAAGGCACATTTTAAACATAACGAAACTTATTAAAACGATAGCTGTCATAAAACAGGATGCATAGTTCATTTAAAATACAAATGCAATATAAATCATGCGGGGTATTCAAGGTACAGGAACTGACTAGATGGCAACCACACTAAAGCCAAATCCTCTCTATCACTAAGGTGATGAGAGCACATTCAGTGCATTGGGCTCGAGCACACGAAGTGACGAGAACCAACATTACATACATATACATATACATATAGCTAGGCAAGACCACGGCCGCGGAACCGGGTAACGGGACAGAACAGGATCCAAGTTGCAACTGGCGGGAGCACAAGGGGGAGGCCCAAGTCAGTTGATCAGACTGACAAGGACGTCCAAGCTTAGTGGTGCCGACTCATAGGTCACATGAGAAATCAAAACTTTTACAAAACTATATCAATACAAAACATACGGGCAGGCGGGGCATGGTGCTCGTAGGCACACATTTCATATCATTATCGGTTCATGCATAAACGGGGTTATCAGGACATATCAAGTGTGTAAATCAGGGTTGGGATAAAACCAGTAGGATCGGGAAGTTATACCTATAACCGGAGTAAAATAATGAAATAAATCTTTATATCATTAGGGATTATATATTGGGGCATCCATATTCAAGCGACATGTATAGGGATCTTGTATGTCTATATTACCCTTAGTATGGTACTCGAATGAAAGAGGACATACTAAGTTTCCTTATGCACGTTGATGAATCTAAAGGTCCCAATACCTTTTTCCGAAATGGTGTTTCTTTCTATGTCAATCTCCTTATGTCATCCCCTGGGTCTTTCCAAGGTGGTAGGGCATCAGAACAACCCATCCAAACCTTTAAATCTCATAACTGAACACAATGGAAAGAACTCAGGAATTCTGGGTAAAACTCGGTCACCTGTCGGTTAGCTGGCGGTTAGCCGCCGAGGTGATCGGCGGTTAGCCGCTGGCTGACCGCGGGGCTGACCGCGGTTCACCCTGCTAAAATGTAGCATTCTGTGTTTCTAACCGCGCATCACGGCTACCTAGCGGTCACAGGGTTTGGGGTCGGCAGTTAGCCGCGAGCTGACCGCGCGGCTGACCGCGGTTCGCCTGTCAAAATACAGCATTCTGTGTTTCTAACCGCATCTGGGTCGGCTAGCCGCCGGTCACCTGTCGGCTAGCCGCCAAGGTGACCGCCCGCTGACCGCCCAGCTGCGGGGACTCTACATCAGATGCAGATTTCAGTCATTTCTTTCCCCAAACCATTTCACTTCAACTCCAACCATTTCCTAGCATGAAATGGGTCTATTCCCTTCCAATTAACATTTACTCCTATCCAACAACCACCATTCCATCAATGCATTAAATTCACATTCTAACACAAATCTCATTCAATGCAAGTATAAATACCATTTAAGAAGTCCATACTAACCAAAATAACTTTCATGAATGAATGCACATATTCTCATAAAACTAACTAAGAGAAAATCATATCAATAAGTACATTTTCAAAAACATTATGAAACATAATGAACCAAATGAAATAGGAATAGTAAAAATCCACATTTTCAACAAAATAAGAACTTATTTAAATCAAACCCATTCATCCACTTGCCTTGGTCTCCAAAGTATGCTAGTCAAGCTCTAATCCTCTATCAAGCTCAAAATCTACAATCTACACAACAATCCCCAAAATACACCATTACAACCCTAGAATGTCAAAATCAAGAGATAGATGGAGATAGCTTCCAATAATCAAGGTGAAGCACCTCCATGGCTAGAAGAATACACAATCAAGAGATGAGAAGAAGAACTTACATGAAAAGTCCTCAAATGGTAAGAGTTTGCTCACAGGATAGCTTGGAATGGGAGGCTCTCTCTACAAATGGTACCAAGACGAAGCTCTCATGGAGGGGAAGAAGACTACCATCTCCATTTTGCCTTTAGCAATAGATTTGGGAGAGATTGAGAGATGGAGAAGCAAGGAGCAAGAAGAAAACCCTAGGCTGGGCTGGGACTTCTCTTTTTCTCAAGAAATTGCAAGAAGAAGGAAGAGAGGGAAAATGACTCCTCCTTATATAGAAATCTGAATGGGTCCCACAACTTAAAAGTCTAAAATGGGCTAGAACATCGTTCTACGGGCTTCGGACGGATTCGACGAAGAAGGAAGAATCGATCGTTGAAATTTCTACTTTCCAAAAAGTATATATTTTACAAGTTTCGGAGGCATTGAAAATAGTGTCCAGATTTTGTGTAAAAAGACTGTTTTACCCCTATCAATGGCAAAGTAGGGTTTAGAGGTCTCGAATGGAAACGGAACAAATACAAAAGTTGTCGGGAATCATAAAATACATTCAACGGAGCAAATTACCGATTTCCAGAATTATAACTAAATCCCAAAACTAATCAAGACACAATAAAAAGGAACCCCCAAAGGGCCCCACTAGATCAAATGAGTTCCCCAAAATTATTCAAAGCTATAAAAAGCTATTCTAATCCAGATTTAACCCATTTCCTCTAATCTCACTTATAGCTAAAACACGTCTTAATTAACACTAAAAGGAAACTCTCGGGGCGGGGTCTTACACGAAAGCCCTTTGGTTAGCGATCCTAGAGGAGTTCAATTGTAGTTGGGTCATACCGCAGTCCTTACCCGACCTGTTCCGTCAGTGGGCTAGCCCGATTACTGCCTCCAAAGGAAAGATAATGTGGCGCTTCTCATTTTTGGCTTGCATCTAGACGATTTGGAAAGAGAGAAACAGAAGGTGTTTTGAAAGGATTGCTTCCTCCCAAGAAGACTTAATCCTTAGAATGAAATTCTTAGTTGCCTCGTAGGTCTCTTATCTTCCAGATTTTTCGGGCTTATCTATTGATGCAATTATGTTCAATTGGAGGGAAGTCACATCAATTTGATTTGGTTCTCTTTTTTCCCCTACTTGTTTTTGTTTTCCCTCCTTTTGGGTGGTGGCTGTTTTTTTTTGGGGTTTTTGCTCGGCCGCTTCTCAGTATAACTCTTTTATACTGTAAAGCTCTTTTGTAAAGGTCCTTTTTTTTTTATCAATACAAGTTACCATTTCAAAAAAAAAAAAAAAAAAACAAAAGTCTCCTGCTCCAAAAGACCATAGGGGAAATTCAGCACCCAGGTTTTCTCATCCACACCATTCAAAGGTATAAAACACAAGGTTGACCGATTACATGTAAGATGTCAAAGAATGTACCCAGAATCCAAAAGGAACATTTCATGCATTTCTCCTTCCTTAGCTCCTCTACACACTCCTCCATTACTAATGCTTTGTAACTGCAGATCATATATAGTCAATAAAATCTAGTAACTAATTGCTCATCCCCCACTCATCCATCCCCTCCAAAATTCAAATTAAGCTCCTATTCCCACTATAAGTCAAAATATAAAATCATACATCAACAAAGTCAAAGCTTTGACCTTTCCCTCATCGAGACGACATAGACAAATTCAAAAAAAAGGGGCATTGCCCCAATTTTTTGGATGTAACCGCAACTGCTAATCTTTCCTAACTAGTTCAAGAGCCACATTTTACAATCTCAAATTTTAGATTTGGGATGGAAAGGGATATCATCATCTCCTCCTCATATTGGATTTTCGAATTTCAAGGAATCACTTAGACAAACGGATCCTTTACAAAGCCTGATTCGCTCTCAAACCGTAAATTCATCGAAAATAAGATCAACAACGGAAAGAAATCTCATCAAAGCAGGAAGCTTTTGACAACATCTTTCACAGATATTGGTAGCAGAGATTCATACACTTCATGAAGATGAAATGGGAGATTTCGATTTCGAAAAGAGTGGAGAGAAGGGAAAGGGAGAAACCTCAGATTTTGCTGGAAGATATCTAGGGTTCTTCTTCTGGGTTTTGAGAAACCCTCCCGCGCGAACAGAAGTCAGAAACCACGACAACATTTGCTTTGGGGGTAAAGTTTAGGGAAGTTTTCCAATAGGTCCTAAGCTTTTATGTTTTTTATAAAACGGTCCTCAGGAATTGCTTAAATTGCTTGTTTCAAAAATATTGAAAAGTTTTGTTACCCCTTTTAAATAGGTCTATTTTCACTCTATAACCTCCTCCCATCCCATGACTTTTCCTTTTTTTCTTTGAATCTTTTTAATAGCATAAATGTCCTTTTTCAAAATAAAGGTTAGGGTTATTCATTTTCTCTCTCTTTTTTTTTTTTTTTTCTCTTTTCCATATTCCTCTTTTCATCTACCCTTAATCGCCAATTTTCCTTTCGACTATGGATGACCTCCGATAACCATCAAAAGATAGTAGTTGTCATTGGTAAAAAGGAAAAAAATGAGGAAGGTGCTTGGAGCCTAATAAAGGAAGGAAAGATAAATGAAATAAAAGTAAATTAGGTTTTTTTTTTTTTTTTTGTGCTTGGTTTTGGGGGGGGGGGGGGGGGGGGGGGGGGGGGGGGGGGTGTGCAACCACTGAAAAGAACCCATTTGAGAGAGGGGGAGCACGGATAATAAGGCTAAAAAGGACCTATTTGAGAGATGGTGGGTGGGTGGGTGGGAGGATTATCAACAGTTTGTTAAGTAATTTGTAACATTCTAACAAAAATTATCAACAGTTTTAGTACCCATTTTAAATAGGTCTATTTTCACTATTTAACCTCCTCCCATCCCATGACTTTTTCCTCTTTTTTTTTCTTTTGATTTTTTAATAGCATAAATGTCCTTTTTTTGAATAACAAATCATCTTTCTTTACTTTTTTATATTAGCCATTCATTGAATGGGCCGGCCCATTAGGGCTGTTTGATAATTTACTTAAAAGTAATTTGATAGGATCATAATTGACTGATTCAGTTTTTTGCCCTTTCCTAACCAAACATTAACTGGGATACCCATCTGAGGTACAAACTGGCCCAGTAGAAGTTCATCGGTTCTAAAACATTATGTCAGGATCTGGCCCATTAAGGTGCTGGTTCCAAACATAAAGTTGGATCTGGCTCATAAGATCCAGATGCATGTCCAAACCAATATTGGGCCAAACTCAAGCCAAATTCAGTCCAATTGACATCCTTGCACTGCAGTCTTGCCAAAAATTAGGGTGTGGATTGCAGTAGGGGTAACAAAAATTGACTCGAACAGCTAATCCTGCCTGCATTTAACTGCATAACCTGACCCCGTAATAAATACGGGTCAAGAAAACCTGACCCGCTTTTAAACAAGTCGGATAAGGGTTGACCGGCATAACTGATTTAAATGGGTCGGGTTAGGGTTGACCTTCATATCTGAACCCATTTAAACGATTTTGTGAATTAATATTTTGGCACTCAGAATGATTCGTTTTATGTGAAATATTCTGAGCTTGTGCTGGACCTATTTTTTTTTTTTTTTGGGCTCAACACTCAACTAAAATACAGTCATTAATGTCTGAGATGATTAGCATTGGCCGGGGATTATACAGTTGGATTAGTTTGGGGGTGCTGTTAAACTGGTTGGCCCATATTGGATGCAGGTTTTGTGGGTAGAGTTGGATTGACCTGTACCGAGTGAAGTTGGAGTTACCTATCAGGTGTTAGAAACGGGTTAGATATGAGTTGTGCTTAACCCATAGGCACCCTTTAATTATCAACACAACCCATTGACCCGACCTATTTCCCACCCTCATAACTTAATAATGAGAAAAAGAAACAGTTGAGGAGAAATACCCCCACAAATTTGTACAGGGAAGAAGGAAATGCTAAGAATATTAGGGTTTTGGATGTTAATTTCAAGTAGAAAGCCGATGCTTTTATGGTTCATGGATTGATTTTTTTTTTTTTTTTGGTACCCCAACATAGCGGTTGGGAAATAAATAGGAAGAAAAACACACTCATGTCATGATAGAGAGAATTCCTTTTCAATCTTTAATGCAATCCACTAAACCTGATAAAAACTCTGTCATGTTATTATAGACCTAACCTCTCAGATTATTTTAAACGGCTCTTATTCCACTCTAAGTAGCTCTTTTCGTGAGTCAAACCCAAGACATGGAGGTCGCTCCGATACCAAATATTTTGTACCTAACCATTATGCCAAAAGCTTAAGTCTCGTAGCTATTCAGCACTGTAACACATGTCCTGTCATGTTTGAACAGATTGCCAAACCACTGGTGGGTTAATTACCACATAAACAACCAAAGATGTTGACAACAGAAGAAAAAAAAGGTTGGAACAGATTGTCTTTTGCTTATATTGTCATACATCTATAATAAGAAAAGGAAGAGCTTTGTTTCTACAAATAATATACTAAAATATAAATGGGCAATGCATGAGAACATAGATTGAGGTGCACAACACCTCATCCTGTTTCTTTTCCAACTTGGTTCGGTATCCATAAGTCTCAACCCGACTCTAAATCCATTAAACCCGACAAATTACTATTCCTAGAATGCCCAGCCAACCTGCACCATATCCAGTGACTTGAACCTTTCTGTGGGGCTTGAGGAACAAGTACAAACACATACAAAGAGATGAATATTGGACATACCTTGCCCTCTTCCTTTTCTTCTCTTCTTTTCTGTTTTCCACTGTTTTTTTTTTTTTTTTTTAGAACGGAGGGTGTCCCAACCCTTTGGGCCAGGTGCAGTAGCACAGTTTTGAACCTTCAACATCTGAGTGTAAACCGTGGTCTTATGGCAACTGAACTACCCCTCAGGGCTGCTGCATCTCATCTCCACTGTCTGTGTTTTTCGTCCACCATGTTGCAAATATCGTTATCTGATTAATACCAGTGAGAGATAATTCTGGGATGGTCTGAAATTTCTTGTTTTATCAGGATATTAATGGGAAAAAATTAAAAGAATCTTAAAGTTACAAAACAAAATTATATGATATTGCAAAAAAAAAAAAAAAACATTGACTACTCTGAGCATCAGCGGTTTGGATTCATGACTGGTGGGCCTCATGATCATTCAAAACGGTCAATATTCTGCTGATATATAAATATATATATATATATATATAGAGAGAGAGAGAGAGAGAGATATTGAAGTTTGTTGGCAACAGTGTTAAAAAAGTGCTAAACCGGATATAGTGGTGTAATCAGTAATGAAATGACACCCATCATTCATGGGGTTTGGGGAGTGGCAAACAATTACCACAATTGTAGAACAAAGAGAACAGAAACCAAGGAATGTGACGGAGAAACGCATTAGAGCACAATCCCAAAGCATTCCCTGTCCTTCCCTATCCCTTTCCACAGCCTTTTTTAGCCTTTGTGAGGCTCTAACACTGCACTGTTCCTCCTCTTTTTGGGGGTTCTTTTCCTTCCTTTTCTTTTATCAACTACAGGACCAAAGTGGAGATTCCAAATGAGAAAGATGTAAATCACAAAGGAAGCAATGATTGTCCAATACACATTCTGTTTACTTTCCTCTGCACATTCATCTTTCATGTGATGAACATAAAAAAGGGAGCTCAGATCTTTAACATTTTCTACCGGAAGTGCTGTCCTGGGGACCTCCTTTCTAGTGGTATGTGTTGGACATTTAATTTTTAGACTCAAGGTCTGTACAGATTTAGAGAGATTTTCTCTCAAGATAGTAAGCATATTTGCGTTTACAAGGATAAGATGCAAGATGGATCATGAGATCTCCACTGGTTGTGGGAGAGAGAATATGACATGTGGCTGTCCTGGGGACCTCCTTTCTAGTGGTATGTGTTGGACATTTAATTTTTAGACTCAAGGTCTGTACAGATTTAGAGAGATTTTCTCTCAAGATAGTAAGCATATTTGCGTATACAAGGATAAGATGCAAGATGGATCAAGAGATCTCCACTGATTGTGGGAGAGAGAATATGACATGGCAGGGCTTGAGTGGACTAACAATCCTTATATATCTTGATGGATCAGATCTGATTGCTTAATGCTCCCCTTCAAGTTGATGGGTGATCAAGGAAACACCATCAACTTGTCATGTAAAAAATTGAACCGAAAAGAGCTAATTAACCCTTTGGTAAAAATGTCGTAAGTAAACTAAAATGCGTCCCAATTCCCAAGAGTAAGGGCAATGAATGGTGCATCAGGCTGGCCCCAGTTTAAATTGGAAACATGTATGATGACACCATCTTGACCAAATAGATTTAGTAAGGCATCTCCATTTGAAAGCGGATTGAATACAAAATCCGACAAGTTCAGATGACTTACCTTTGTTCGAAATAGACTCAACATATATGCTTTCATATATTTAGATATGAATGATATGCAGTCAGTACTCAGCATACATTCGCATATTTAGATATGAATGATAGAAAGTCAGTAGCCACCAGTGATAACCATTATAATTATATATAGAACCTTTTCTTGGACAATGCAGAGTTAGTATTATGATTCTAACAACTAATCTCGAAATTTGGTTTGATAAGTTTTTGTGCTTAATTAATTGTCTCTACTGACCTTCCTGTTTTGAGCTTAAAAGTCAATAATGAGTTTCATATAATTATCTTAGGAGGCAAATAAAAATAAATTAACCTTTTTAATGAAAGACAGAGACCCATTAATGAAAACAACAGAAATTCACTAGATCTGGAAACATTTCAACATGATCTATTAACCTTTCACTACCCTATACAAAGCATCTTTCGTTATAATTTCTACCACAGTATTCCATAGAGATAATCATGTAAAATAAGACTCTATAGATCAGAGCTATTCAAGAAAAGCATGTTCCTTCTCTTCACTGTTGATCATCTCCTGATGCAATCTCTTCTTTCCATGGAGAGGGACCCCAAAGAGCTTGACAGTGCTGTTGGGCTCCTCAGATATTGTCACTGAACAGCTCTCTGACCCGCGACTTTTTAAGGCCTGCAGACCCAAATGAGATTGGGCAAGAAGAGAAGGGCCCATTGAAATGGGCCTAGGCCCAAGAATCATGGGCCTTTGGTCCATGGGCACTGGAGTTACATGGTGCTGGAGAAAGTAGACAATGTCATTGTAGAGCCTTTTCATGTGGGTGAGTTCTGATAAGAGAATGGAGTTTCTTTTCCTCAATCTCTGATTATCCTCTGAGAGGGCTGACAGGAAATCAGATTCTAGGGTGGGTGATGGCAAAGGAGATTCAATCCAAAGACCCATTTCTTCTGAAGTGAGCAATGATGGTGGGTCATGAAAGTGCTGTTGGTGGGTTTGCTGTGAGAGGTGGGAGGATTTTCTTCTGTGGATCTCAGACAGTAAATGCTTCTCTCCTTTCCTAAAGAACTCATTTGCAAATTCCCACCTGTCTGCAACAATCTTTCTAAATCCCTGTATAGAAGGGAAAAAAAAAACGAAAGAAGAAGCAATCCTCCATCAGCTTACCACCATGAAATATTTTTGTTCTTAAAATAAATAAATAAAAAGCAGTGTCATCTTTCTGTCAGATCAAGAGTCTTGAAAGGAGAGAGCAGATATGCATCTCCCCAAGCACATTTCCTTTGAAGGGACATTTGAAATCCTTAACAAAGAAATATGGATTGATATCCAAGAACCATTTCTCATTCATCTTTTTGGAGAAGTTGTAGAAATTCTAAGATCTTTTTCATCATCAATGTTAGAAACAACTTAATAGTTATTTTGTTATATGATTAAAGGAATCGCAATTAAAATACATGCCTTGCTCCTATTCCTGAATTCAGACAAAACCCATATTATAACCAATTAAAAAGAAAGAAAAAGGATAGACCATTTTATAAGTATCCTCATTACATGATACAACAAAAATGTCAATACTCTACTTCCCAAATAGAGATATCTAAAGCGAAATAATTTATCCAAACTATTCATGCTACTCAAGAACATGAGCATAAAATTCTATCACTGTGAAACTAGATTTGGAGAACCTGCATGGGGGCATTCATCTAATTATTTTTACCGATAAAAAAAAATAGATTTGGAGAACACCAAGCAAAACTCTCAAAAACTCTCTCAACTGTTTGTAAAGGAGGGGTGGGGGAAGAGCGAGAGAGAGAGTCATTCCCATCTCCAACCAACACCACTTGCAAGAAGAAAACAGATGGTGATAAACATGAAGTCTCAAACATACTAGGAAGTCAGAAAACCCTCTCTCTAGCACATACTAGGAAGTCAGAAAACCCTATCTCTCACACATTCTAGGAAGTCAGAAAACCCTATCTCTAATTTTACTGTCATAATAGCACACAAGCATACTGAATGAAAAATACTAGAGGTTTGAGATTACATTATTCAAGAGACCAACTTCATGAAAGAAGCCCATGAACAGAAAGACTATCATGCATAATCCCAAGAAGAAAAAAGAAGGAATCTGATGATGATGATGGTTATGATTCAAAACAAAACCTAAACTCACATTTCATGTCCGTAAGACAAAAAAATTATCCCAAAAGAGGGGGGGAAAGGTAGACAAGGAGAGAGAAGAGTTCAAGATCATTACATAGGTGTTGAGCTGCCTAACAAAGCTTGAGAAGTTGTTGTGCTTGAAGTAGTTGGGCAGAAGGTCCCTTGCAAATTCAGGAGGCCTCCACACCACAAAGGTGTTGTCTTCTTCACCCCAAGACACAATGTGGTCAGTGCAAGGGTCATCCACGAGCTGGTATGTCTTAGTCAAGAAAGGTGCAGGAACTGCCTTGTTTGATTCCTCACACACCACCATTTCGCCACACCTCTCTACCAAGAATGCCATACCAACACCAGCACAACAAAAGACAAAAATCTTCTACTCTTAAAGTCCCTTGCTAACATAAATAAGTATAGCAGCATCTCTCTCTCTCTCTCTCTCTCTCTCTCTCTCTCTCTCTCTCTCTCTCTCTCTCTCTCTCTCTCTCATAATAGATGCATGAAGATGGTCCTTGGGCCCCATGTGCTACCTATATCTGATGGTCCTCCATTTGATGGACCACACTCTCAGATTGGAAGATCGTGGCGATTGAAAATTTGAGTTTATTTCCTTTCAATTTTGGATATGTTTCTGTAAAATTTCCTCTGCGTATTTTGAGTGTTCCATCCTGGATATTTTTGGGGCATGGCCCATTTATTCAATTGTCAAGATTAAAAATAGTGGGCCCAACTCATATAGTCTCAGGGTCTCAGAGCACTGTATATGTCCTTGGGCTAAGACCCATAAAATTATTCTACTTTTTTTAAGCTTTCAACTGCCCAGATTCATCTTTAGTACATGTGCAAGTAATAATTTGTTATTCCACCATTACCTGAAAATCATTAACAGTTTGGTAACTTTAAGAAACATAGAATCATGCCAATAAAGATTGTGCCTTTGTTTCTCCAAATCTAAAACTATCGACGATTCAATCAACCATGATCAGTTTTTGATTATACTAGCTGCAGTTGCAGTAGTGATGGCGGCATTAATGGGTCCTTTTTCATTACAGGTGGAATTTTAAGTTAATAGCATCATGACTTGCTGAAAAACGAAAAAAAAGAAAAGAAAAGGGACGTTGTTGTGTAACTTGGTGTTTATGTTGTATTATATTGAAATAAAACCTTATGTTGCAATAGCACACTTTTGACTTTAGGCTTGCAAAGCAATCAGTGGGTCCTACTTCGATGCATGTAAATTGCGAGACTAGAATGGTATTAAAAGTACATATGAATAGGGGTGGGTCTGATATAATAGCCATCCATTTCACAATCAGATTACCATAATTATTCCTAAGGCTTCATCCATTTCACAATTCTATAATAGCTATATCTAACCGTTGAACTTTGAGGTACTTAAATTTATGATCATGATCATTGAATTGTGCCAATGTTGTTTGTTTCTTAATCATCATCAGATCATCACATCCCACTTTAACCCCATGATTAGCACGCATTAAGGTGGTACAGACAAACTGATGAAGCCTGAAAAAGTGCTTCTGTTTGCAGCTAGATAATTTCTTCTTGCATGTAAATATTAGCTTTATCTCTTCTACTTAAGTTATGCACTTTATTTATTTATTTATTAACTAAATCGATGATGAGCAAGAGGTAATGTGGGAGAACCCCAAAAACAAGAAAAAATAAAAATCAAAGCTAGGGAAGATCGAAGACCTGATTTTTCCACCTCTCTAGATAGTCATCGTGTTGTTTCTTTCCTAGTCCATAGATATATAGGCTTCCCAACGAAGTACTCCTTCTAGATCCATGAGCCATTGCTATGTACCCCATCTACTAAATGGTGCCCTCCTAACAGTCCATGAGATCAGGCTTCTCATTGATGGACCATTGCTGGCCTGCTATTTGGATGGATGGTTCAAACCCATGGCCATGAGCACATATCAAGGGTTTGAAAAGTTGGCACCCAAGTGATGCACCCACTGCTAAACCATGAAACTTAGGATAATTTTTCTTTTCCTCTTTTAACACCTGCAAGAACAAGGACCAGCCCTTCTTTTATTACTTCACTAAATATAGAATATGTAATGGGTATCTTGGAAGCTGCTTGGTAAGGAATTATTTACAATAAATTCAACAAGAGGAATGTTCTTCTAATTTATTCATTTAATGTATTCATTTGCAATTTCAAAGCATGCTTGTGACTTTAGATGGTATGGGAAAGGAGTTAGGTGGAAGGAATAATTTGTTTATACTCTGTTAGCAGAACCCTTTTGTGAAAAATCTTTTTCTATTGCCATTTTCTGCCATTACCCTGCATGATGGGATTCAAAGCAGACATTTCCATACATGAATATTCAAGAATTTCTAATTCTCTGCTCACATGAAAACAAGGCAAGTCTGATAGATTACTATTGATTTGGAAACTGAAGAAAGAAAGGGCCATTTGTCAGGTTATTTTTTATGTTAAGTGTCATCACTCATCAGACATGTGATACCTTGGCAGCGTTTTGAAACTTCATTGGTACAATATGCCTTAATAAGTGGAACCTGGGGCCTTGGAAATGCAGACCTAGATCTTATAAGAAATGCTGCAGAAGCATACCAAGATTGGAAGATCCTAGCCACTCAAACATGTAGACCTTTGCAGCTGCATTTCTATTTGAAGGTATTTCTATAGTGTGGACATGATCTATCTATGTTCGGTCCTGCATTTTCAATCTTAGGGCCGGATGTCATAGTATCTATTCCCAAATTGTAGATCATATATCTATACACATGAACACCCCAGAATATTTAGAAAATTGAATATCTCATGATCAAGATGAGTTTATATTGACTTAGAACTAAAAAGTTATATTAGATTAGATTTATGATGTAATTAGGATTCAATTAGAGTTATATGGTGATTAGATTATCTTTATTACACTCCAGTCTCCATATACATCTAATAATTCTCAATAAAAAAAATAATACACGGAATTTGATAAGATGTAGTCTCTAAATTTCTACACGTTCGAGCATGTTTCTTTCCATCTTTGCATGAAGAGATTGGCCACTATTCGTAGCGGGCTCCATCATCTGCCTGGAAGTAGGGATGAAATGGGTTGGATCCAAATTACTAAAAGGGAAACATACCCATCTTCTGTCCAGGTTACAAGACCCTTGACCATGTCAAAATTTAAATAAAAGACAACCAGGTCTCTCTCTCCCTCTCTCTCAAATTTAGGCCCAATAGTTATATAATTTGATACTAATATACATTTCTCATTTGCCGACTCCAACATAGTTGAAATAATGCTTTGATCATGATGATGATAATACATGTCTCATCAAAGTTTATTTAAGTCCATGCAGTGACTCAAATTAGAAATGGATCAAATATTGAACTCATACCCAATTTTTTCAGCACAGGTCCCCACAGTATTTTCATTTCCTAGTAGCCTCTGGCCCTCCTACCTGAAATGGCTACTGTATCACACATTGTAGTGCTGGTGTTCAGATGTCCTATAGCTTACCAAATGCCTCATCTGAAATTTTAGTTTTTTTTCTGGAAGTGTGCAGTGATAAATAGCTTTGTCTTCCTTTCCCTTTTGTGCTCCTTTTCCTACATCAGCCATTACGGTCAAACTAACCAACAAAGGTTACTTGCAGCTTAGGACAGTCAATGGGTAGAGTTGGGTTCTTGGGTCATTTTCCAAACACTCATAGATGGAAGTTACCTTGGAACAAATGTGTGTGTGAGTGGGGGGGTGTGGGGGGAATGGCTTGTGTTTACATGTTTGGAAAAGACATAAATGCCATTGTTTGTATTCAGTGATAAACAAACAAAAGAGAAAAAAAAATTTAAGTAGCTTTCTTCATGGTTTTATACAAAATACATATATGAACATGTAGAAAAAGAGAGGAATAACATTTATAGGCTTGGAGTAGAGTTCTAGAGGATGGGTATTTGAATATTGAGGAAGATTCTATTCCACACATGCCCAGTCATTTTAGTGGTACAGCAGGCAGGATATATGTGTACATCACATGACCTTTCTTTATCACATGTGAGCCACTGGCTAATAGCACAAACTCGCAAAGGACACATATGAGAGAGAGACGGAGAGAGAGAGGGTGGGTGGCAATGGGACTTGGATCCGGCGTCAGGCATGGTCATGCTTGACCCAATTATTGCAGGCTTTGGAAAAGATATGTGCTCGTGGGCTAAGCCCATTCTTTCAAATATAATTCAACATCTATCGGAATTTCAATCTAAGAATGAGTAAAAGTTGGATGTGATAGGCCAAGTGGCCTATTGAGCAGAGCAGATCTTGTGTAGATGGCTCTCATCTGAATATTGAGTATCACCCCATAGGCGATAATAGGACTCTAAATGCGCTAATGGGAGAGCTCGGCCCTTTTTATTTGCATATTGGATTGGCCTAGCCGTGGTTAAAATGCCTTGGAAAAATAAACGAGCTCAGGTCTGGGATTATATGAGTCCCACCCAAGTCTTACCTGTTTCAAGTTCAAACCCGCAGCACACTAACAGAGAGAGAGAGAGAGAGAGAGAGAGAGCGGTACAGCCAAGACATAAAGTATTAAACTATAATATCTTACTCAATCTTACAAAGAAACTGTCCTAGCTCTTCTTGTCTCATTTAGGCCCACACAAACTTCTTTTAGGTACTACATTGACACGAACCTAGATGCATACATGTGACCATGATCAGCAGCCCCAATTGGAGAAGCAGGAACATGGGTTTGTTAGGATAAGTAAGATAATTAAAGATAGAATATAATTCCACCACCTCATTAGGCCAAATCATGAAAATTCACATGCAAGGATCTAGCCTTTTCTTCCTAGTAACAGGAAGTAAAAGAAAGGATTAGATCTTGGAATTTTGTATCATTACCCTCCAATGCCCTTAGGCCGGATTTACCTTTGCTGAAGAGAAGAGATGACTCAGTGATGAGCTTCGAGAAACCCAATTCACATTTAAATTTATAGTTTAGTGTACAATCAATGGGCCAAGTCATGGATAGACCATTATTACTCTAGGTTTTCATTGTGGTCGTCATCAACATCATCATATTACTCCTCAACCCTATTTACAATAATTGTTGTCATGAACTTTAAAAATATATGACATATTTACGTACTTCTGTATTGAGGGCTTTTATTTTATATTAATTAAGGTATTTTTTTTTCATGTTTACAAATAATATTTAATTGATTATAACAATGGATTTAAAAATGGAAAGCTTTTAAGATTTTAAGCATTTTTATTAATTTACAAATAAAACTCCACGAGTTTAAACTTCACTAGTTTTTATTGCCGGTCTCAACTCCCAAGCTCAATAAAAAGAGGAGAGAGAGTTGCATTAGGTAGCTTGCAAAGAGCATAAAACTTGTCACAAGTCAAACATGAAACATGTATAATAATCAATTTATTAATAGAAAGAGATTCTGTAGAAAATTAAAAAATATAACTACAAAATATATATTTAAATACGAGAAATATGATTTTGTTAAAATAGATGGTTGGAATAAAACTCTAATGATGATGATGATAATAGAGAATTTAAAAGAAAACAGTCGCACGACATAATATATCATATTAATATCAGATCATTCTAATTTGTATATGATATTTTATATTTCTTACAATATTACCATGTTATTACTGTCTTAAGAATAAAACAGATATGTACGCCATATTTTCAAAATGACTTATTCCATCCATATTCGTTATTGGAAAGGATTTTCTCTGAACTTCCTTTTGAATGGCAGAAAGTTGCTTATTAATCGGTTATGAACTATTCTCAGAATAGGTTCTTTTGTTTATACTGTGGTTTATCCATGAATTGACGCACTAAATTGACTGTTAAATTTCATCATCACATGCACCAAAAGCAAATAGAGGTTGCTACCATTTTATTAAATGCAATCCTGGTATACAACTTCTGAAGTCTGTAAAATTTAGGGCCCGTTTCTTTCCTAGAATTCCTGGAATTCATGTCTGGTGACTGTCTGGGATTTTCAAATGCTGGAATTCTGAAATGCTACTAAATTCTGTCATTTCTGAATTCCCTGTTTCTTTTATGCCTGAATTCCTGCCTAAAAATTCCTGAATTTCTGAATTTCTTGAATTCTTTGTTTCATAACTATAAGAATTTCTGACTAGAATTTTACAAACCATGAGAGAGAGAGAGAGAGATTGGGCTTATATTATTTATGCAATCACCTGGGCTTGGGCTAATATTATTTTAATTTGGGTTCAAGCTTGGTTGTGGCCATTCACGTTGGGCTTCGGTTGACCGAATACCCAATTATCAATGCAATGAAAGAGGAAGATTAATTTTTCATTGAATGCATTAAATATAATACAGGGTACCATTTAAAAAAAAAAAACAAAATATAATACAGGGTAAGTTGTATAGGATGAGTAATAACACCTAGTTAGATCAGCTGGCTTGGAGACAATCCAACAATGACAATAGCGATGATAGAGTTCTTTGAGGCTTGATGCTGCTGGAGTTTCTTTGAGGCTTCCCGGAATTCATGAATTCCAAAATCCTTGTAGGAGGAATGGAATTTGAAAATGCTACATTTTTAGCATTTCGAAATGCTAGAATTTTGGAATTCCTAGAATTCTAATAAAAGAAGAATGAATTCCCGACAGGAATTCCAGAATTCACAGACAACAGGAATTCCTGTCAGGAATTCTTGCAAAGAAACAGCCCCTTAGTATTACCATGTTGCTCTCTCTCTCTCTCTCTCCCCCGTAGTATATTCAAACATCAAAGTGGTAGATTTCAAAAAAGATGGTTAGAATAAGCAATAATGATGTCTTCTTTATCTGGCTTTTAGTATTGGCGAAGGAAAAGAAGAAAGATACTCCAAAGATGGGAACTTGTAAGACAAAATATGCTTTACAGAGAAACTTCTTCCTTTTTCTTATTTCTTAGTAAAGACAACAGCATGTGTCATGTGCTCCCAAGGCATTAGAAAATTGATGGAGATGTGGGGTACCCAAAGGTATCTCTCTCTCTCTCTCTCTCTCCTTCCTTTTTTGAACCCAAGTTGTGAGTTAGTTGGGCTAGCCCATTGAGTTTCAGGCCTGCCTCTCATTTGCATGTCCAACTCAAGCTGCCAATGGGCTGGGCCTGAATTGGTTAATGACTGAATTTTGAATAGGTTGCAGTTGTGTCTACTCAAAATTTAATCTGCCCCAGTCTGGCACAAAGTCGAGTGCTACCTTCATACAAAAGTTAGACTGAATCTTCTTAGTTAATTTTTTATAGTTTTGACTGTTTATGTGGTGCCAACTCTCCTTTCATACTTAAAACACTGGGAAAAGACACAACATACAATGAAGATTCCGGCCTAACACATTCATAGGTCTACATCCTAGTCTGACTGCAATTGGCCCAGCCACTTTACAAAGAGGTACAGTGTAAGTTAGTCACAGGCCTGTCAGGTGGGACCTCATGTTATGCTAGGGCTAGGCCAAAACCCAAAAGACTAGTCTAGGCTACTCTAACTTGCACAAATGCCATTGGGCCTATAAGACAGTCGGTGGATTTGGCTATCCTAGAGCCTAGATCCGGATACTCGCAGCATAAATTTGTGTCCTTTCCCTCAGAATCTTCTATCCTTAGACCATATCACAAATATTAGGTGTTTTGGAATCCCTCACTCAGTAGTTTACATATATATTACACAGAGAGAAAGGCAAAAGCATACAATAAGAAGCCAATCCACCTTTAAATAAAAGACAATGCCACAAAAGGTGACCATTTATTTGGAATATAAACACTCAAAAGTTGAAAGGTTGAGAGTTGAGACCAACTGTAAATAAAGCATCCTGTCTTTGGTTAGCAACCATGTAGCATTAGCATGGTATCACTTTTGGCTATTGCAGCAATCTTTCTGTTCCCCATGAGGAGAAGAATCAAAGATGAGGTGTGAAATATCAGGTTATAAGGTATCTAAACTTTGGATTAAGATGTGATTTGTGGAATGCAAGATGATTAGGACTGTAAGGATAGACTTGGACCCAAGACCTGACTGAAGCGGACCTGCGAAATGCCGGGCTTGAGCCCAAGTGTAAAGCTGATGGGTTGGGCAGGTCTCGAGGCGTAGACCCCAGAGGAACTAACTCAGACATGAATTTTAGAATGACAATAATAAGAAGAAGAAGGAGAAGAGGAGGAAGAAGAAGAAAAATCCTATTTAGAATTCTGAACCAAATGAATAGAGATGTTTCAATTAAACCATTTGTCATGCGTGCCCCTGGTATGATTAGAAGATTCCAAGAGAGTCCGCACATGCATGGAAAGAAAATTCACACAAGTGAGAAGGGGGCCCACACACATGCGGGAAGAGGTGTCGTGCATAGGGATCGAACGTTGGGCTGTCAGGTGATAATTGTCACTCCTTACCACTCGAGTAAGGAGCCATTTTCGGAGTAAAGTCATCATATGCTAAAAGTAGTACAAGCCAATTTTCATAAAATAAACATAGCATTGGCAAGTTTTTCATATTATAAAAGTTATATAAGTAAAGTTGTTAAAAATTAGAGAAGCGTAAATATTTGATTGTTTTAAATGTTCAAATGTAGTTGCAAAAAACTAACTTTTTCTTATTGTTTTCTTTTTGAAAGAAAAAGTAAAAAGATTGCAAAATTGGTTGAATTAGATATTGGCATTAACATTGCCCTTAGCATATTCATATCTGGGCCCAAACCTGACATGGGCCTTAAGTGCCTAGTCCAAGACCACACATTTAGTCAATCAAGTCAAACTAGGCTGAGTTTTCTATGACTTTTTTAGACTTCTTAATTACTTAATTAGGTAGATCAGTCACTAAATCACATGTGTTATTGATTTGGGATGGACCAGGGATCAGGCTTTTCTATCACTTAATATAGCCTGGCCCATATATTAAATGAGCCAAAAAATTTATATCCAAGCCCTTCCAAAAGTGGGCTGGGCATCGATCGGGCTCGAGCACGACCCTTGACCATCCCTGCTTAAACATTGATTTGAATGTATTTTAAGTTCAAATAAATCCAAATTCTGGGCAAACGTTACCTACTATTTTGAAAGAAAGGCCCTATAACGTCATTTTTATATGCTTTCTCAAGGGCCTGTCTAAGCTTTCACTGATGATATCCTTACCTAGGTGCGGATGTAAACAAGTTTATGATTCTCCGATTATCCAGAAGTTTCGATCAATAAGAAAATCGGATTTGAAACTTGTATGAGACTCAAATTGATAAATGGGTCCGGTTTGGGCTCCAATTAGATTTCAACCTGCAGACCTGTAACCTGACATATGAATCTAAAATCAACTTTGGTTGAGTACTTTAATGTTTTATCGTAAAAAAAAAGAAAAAGAAGCCGAAGTCATGACTGGTTTTAGAGATGGATCCCAGTCTTCAAGTTGAAACCAAGTCCAAATCCTCTTATAAGAACCAAGTCTGGAACCAACAATATAATTTGAGTTGGAACTAGATTCAAAATTGAAAGTGTCATTTAGTAATGAGTCGATTCTGGCTTCAATATGGTTTCAGCCTTGAACTAGCTTGTTTACATCCTTAGCTGCACCATAAATTAGGATGGGACCATTTGTCAATTCTTTTTTCATTTTTTAGTCTTTCATGCACTCTTTTAAGTTGATTACTTTGGATTAATGTACCTTACCTCATGTCAAAATCCTTTGTCGCAGCTATTAGACGGAATCTTAAAACATTTTTCTTGGAACGACATGTGGGGCTCATATAGAGATCATCTGGACTATTCAAAGATGAATTTCATTCCTACGAATTATATATCCTTCATTTTCAGCTTGAAAGCAGCTAAGTCCCACCGCCCGATTGAACGCCGTAACGAAAATGTAAGGCTGCTCAAGGGCTGGACTTGATATGTAATTAGTTCTCATTTGATAATTGGCCCGAGCTTGATTAAGTGACAGAGAGACCAAAGCCCTGCCCAGCTGGCCCATCTAAGATATGCATGTAATTTAATTTAGTTAGTCCAAACAATGGTTTGAAGGCTCACAAAATTGATAAAAAAAAGCCCCGTTCATCGCAACCTGATTTATTAAATGGGTGGGCTTGCACCTGTCTTTTATGGCTCGTGTCGGGCTTGGGCGAAGCCTATGACGGTGTTTTTAAAGTTGGGCCAAGCCTAGATATGGGTTAGCCCGGCCCGGCCATCAACAAAAGAAACCAATCAATCAATCCATCCTTCTCTTGAAGAGATAAAGAGAGGGGTGCAACCCAAACCCTAGATCGGACGGCATGGAGAGTGTCATGTCACATTCATGGAATCGACGGCTGACGTCGCACGGAGATGACCATCTGTACAAGTAAGAGGTGATCTACAGGCTACTCTCCGTCATCAATAGCTTCCCCAGAGTCGACCCTTCCAAGGTACAAACACACATGCAAAAAAACCCTAAACCCTACTCCAATTTCCCCCTTCTTTCTCTCTTCCAAATCAATAGAGGTGAGTTCTTCGATTGATCCGGACCGTCCATCTGACAACCCACCTGATGGCTGAACGACCCAGTTCCGAAAACCCGCAGAAATTCCTTGCATTTGGCAGTTCGATCTGGTTGTGATCTTTAGTTTTTCAGGAGTTGTCGATTATGGACCCTGACCCATACTTGGTTGTCCACTGATTGGACGGTCTGGATCTGCTGTTGGATGCATTGGTGATTGGTTTGAAGGTTTTCTCTTAGAATGTGGCCTTCTGTTGATTGCATTGTTTTTTTATTGGGTTAGATTTAAATGTATGAGTATCTGGACTCTCTGGAGGTATCTATCACAGTGTGGTTTATGGATTGAATTGTGAATTGATGATGCTTTATTTTATTTAGATTGTGTTTATTTAATACATTTCTCTTGAATTCCTGCTTGGATAAAGACAGGTTTTCTTGATCTCATGTGTGTTCTTAACAATGTTCTCCTTGTTTTGGTATATATTTGACTTTTGTGTAAACATGTAGTGAAAATTGAAAGCAATGGAAGATAAGGTTACATGGTAAAGTTATGCTGTTATGCTCAAATTGCGATTTTATAACAAATGAAGAAGATGAAATTGCTGACTATAGTTTTTTGGGATTTCTATTGATTGTTACGTTTTTTAGTGTTATTTCAAGTATTAAAAAATATATAGAAGAAAGAAAAAAAGGGTTCCTGGACATTATAATGCTGGACTTGTATGATGTTGTTTCTACTACTTTGTAAACTGTGTTACATGCCAAAGTTTGTGGGTCCCACTAACCCCACTAAATACAAGAGAACTTTGGAAAAAAAAAAAGTAGCCTGGTTGTCGAGTCTAAAGGCCATGAAACGGATGCTGAAACAAACTTTGCCCTTTATTTGTTGACCATCTTTTTCAAAGACTTAGATTTGGATAGCTAGAGACATCTAATGTACGTAACTTTTTGCAAATAGTTAGATCCCAAAGCTCTCTTGTATTTGGTAGGGTTGGTGATCCCTAAAACTCTACAACATCTTTTTTAAAATGGTACTAGTGAACATCGTGCTGTAAAAATAGTAGAAGATTTAGATCCTAAGAAAAAAGCACCAGAGTACATGAGGAATAATAGGTGGAACCCGCAAGAACCATTATACAAAAGAGGGATTAGCTACCTATTAAGTATTAATCATTGTTGACCCTTCAATTAAAAGCAATAATTTCAAATAGGTCACTGCATGTGTGCATCCATCTTTGCTATCCACTTTAAATCCTATAATCCAGTAGCTAATAAAGTCCAGTAGGCTGGTCTTTTTATGAATAAATAATCTATAAAGTTTCTTTCGTTTGATGGACCTACTGGCCTGCACCTCCACACCACGTCCTGAATTCAAATGTCTTCATGGTAATAATAAGCATCCCATCTTTACACTTGCAGGAGTAGGATACATGGCAAGTTTTGGGCCCATACAAGATGGCTTTATGGTTTAGCCGTCTACCAAATCTTTGGTCAAATGGATGCTTTTAGCCATTAGTTGTAATTCCATAAAATATGCGATCAACAATTAAGGGCAATGTTTCTACTCAACCATATGTTTCATGACCTTAGATTGAACAATTAGCAACATAAGTAGGACCATGATTTTTTGGATGGTTAATCCACAAATTATTTTTTCTTATCTTGTAAAGCCAATGGGCCCCAAAAACCCCACTACTCGTCGTACTCTAGAAAACCATAGAAAAGTTGTGCGGAAAATGTCTTAGAGGAAGGGGACTAATAGGCATGAAATTGCTATATAGCTATCAAGACCATGGGGCCTATCATTAAAATCCAAATAATTTAAGATCACTGTCCTATCTTGTTTATTTATATAAATATGGCATTGGACGTGATCCAATGGCTATGCAATAATTTGTGAGGCCCTGTAGCTCTACATTTACAAATGGACTTTTAACCCTAGCTTGTTGCTAAGAAAAAAGGCCACGAGATGTTTCCAGGGTGTCTAATCTAATCCATGAAATGGACAATCTACAAATAAAGGGGAAAGTTTATTTTCTGACTTTCCATTTCATGGCTCTAAATTGGGCAATTACACTGTTGAATGGAACTTTTTTTTTTTTTTTTGCAACTGGCTAGATCTCAAAGTCTTCCTGTCTTTGGTAAGGCCAGTGGTGCCACCAACTCTCTTCTTTTAAAAATTAGTAGAGTTGTCATCCTGTTAATAGTAATTTTCTCCTAATTGTGAACATGTAATCAACTTTATGAGACACAACTCGAAGTCCCCCTCTATAGGGTTCACTTGGCTTCACCTTTGATCACCCCCTTCACACTCACTACCTCCCTATAAACTGGCTTAAGGCCCAATTTGACACTCATTTGACATTTGCTCACTGTTTGATTAAATCTTTAAAGAGTCTATAATCATAAGCTCGCTAAATTTTAAAATTGTTAAATTAAGGCTGAGGATAATCTGATTTGGTTGATTGTTTGCCTGAGTCTTGTACATGATGATTCTTTCCATCCCCGCTTCCCTCGCCGATTGTCATAAATCTAGGTGGCCTCATGAGCTGGACTGCAGATGAATAGTATTGGGTCTGCTTGGAGGTGAAAAATCCCTCACTATAAAGGCAGTGCAGGCTTCCGATCACCTTTTTTCATAATGTGGAACCTGCTTGTGGGCATTTATGTTATTATTTAACACTGATAAGTTCTTGGATGTGTAGAAGTTTTTCCTGGGGCAGTTTAGTCTACATAAAATGCAGAATGTGTTTTGGTTCGGGACCCATCATCCATTTCCCCATTATCTAAATCAGCAATCTTTCTATCACTTGGAACTGAGTTTTCTGAGCTTTTTCGCCAAACCGATAGTTTTTATTAATTCTTTTCTACTTATTGATTGGCTATTGCATCTTATGCCAAGAATTGTTTTTACTCATCCCCATGCATTTTTCTTGAATTGTTTTGTGCCTTGGTTTCTTGTGGCATATATAGAAGTTTTTTTTCTTTTTTCTTTTTCTTTTTTCTGTTTTGAAGTCCGTTTCTCCCATTCTATATTTTCCTTTCTTCTGCATCTTGATTTGACCTAACTACAAAAGTCCTTTCCTTTTATCCATGCCAGATTCCTCTCTCTCTCTCTCTCTCTCAATTGTTTCTCGGATATGTATGTATGAAATCTTGATATGGACATAAGATTTTGCATCTGACACCTTTAATTTGTTAGATAAGGAATTGTGATAAAGCCTAATATGCTTAGACATGTACGGGCAGTGGGCACAGATCTGTGGGGCTGTACAACTAGTAAATAGAAGCTAGTAAAGTCTGTGGGGCAGTGGACAACGTAGGGTCCATGTTACCTTCGACGCATGAATACAGTATAGATGCAAGATGTGTTGCCTACTTCGATATGTCAAAAGCATGAGGTTTACACTCTGTGGTTAGTTATGGATGCGAAATTTGCAAATAAAGATGGGACTTATTGTGTACACATGATAGAGAAATGTTGCCTACTCCTAAGTATCTGGGTGTTGTAGCTGTCACAGCACCTGGAGATATGTTGCCTACTTTCAAGTATCCAGGTACTGTAGCTGTTACAAGATCTGCACTCATTTCTTCCATCCAAAAATATTTGGTCCCTGCATTTGATACGTGCCCAGGTTAATCAAAGCATGACTGCAATTCAATTCTGTGAGGATTTTCATCCTGATATGGTTTGCAGGTGACTCAAAATGGCCATTTCCAGAAAGATTTAGGACTGGATAACTTGGTCAAAGTTGAGACTGTTATGGCTCTGGAGGAAGAGTTCAAATTGGAGATCCCAGATAAGGAGGCTGATAGAATAGATTCTTGCAGTCTTGCGATTGAGTATATTTCTTCCCATCCAATGGCTGGTTAGTGTCTGGGAGAGGATGTATCCATTCAAATTTTCGTCTTGTCTGTGATTTATCATCTCCCGGTGGAAGATGACCAGGTTCTCTTGTTGGTTAGTTTTTGAAACTGGTACAAAATCATCTGAATCCATTTGGTTAGGGCAGTCCATATGCAAAATGATGGTCAAAGCAATTAAACTGCTGGTGAATGAAATTATCTGTCACCTGAACATTGTGAGCAAAGTTGCACATTCGATCAATCTGATCTTGTGTGTTCGCATCATATATGCTGAATTCATATTATTGCTCCTCTTTTCCTAGTAGTAACTTATTTTCATTTCCTTCATAGGTTTCTTTTATTCTATTTCATCATCAAAGCCTCATCCCACCAATCAGGGACTGCTCCTTTTCTTTTTTCTTTCTTTTCCTTTTTATTTCTATTTATGTACAAGCACATCTGAAGAAGTTTCACCAGAAGTATAGAAAAAGAATTCGTGTCTTCTCACCATGTCTCTGATTTCTCTCTCTCATGGATCCACTTCTAGGAAAATCAAACCTAAATGTTACAATATATCTGTTACCAAGAGATGACTAAGTCTGTATTGGTGATGTTTTCTCTACATTTATAAGCACTGATTGGGCTAGATTTTCAGGTTTCAATCATCTACAATGCAGTGACATAAAATGGCTTCCACTTACAAAGAACTATATTACAAAATATTTTCTCTAATATAATGCAGTGATTTAACCTTTTTTTACAAGTACCAATGTCTATCTGCTGCGATTGGTTCCACTGTAGTAGATTTATGTAATATAAAAATGATCCTTATCTTCCCTCTTTATATGGATTTCATGTTGCAAATGCCATTAGTTTCTCGCTGGTGCTCAGCACGGGCATCTTCTGCTAGTTATATATATAATATGAAGCTGACTGGTTGCAATTGAGATTCAATTAAGAAATTGCCAATTGATTTGGTTTTGACTCTCATCAATGCCTCTCAGTTATATTATTATATGAAGCCATGCCTTTTCGATTTTCACCATCCTTTAAATCATCCAACGTTTCCTCTCCCATCTTCCTTCCACCTTTTAACTCTTCCATTACAGATTTACAGTTATGAACGGTCACCCCTCTTTATTTCATACATGCTCCTGAATGTCTATCCGCGTTCCTCTATGCATATTATTTCCTCTACCTCGCCAACACATGGGTTCCACTGCCAATCCATCTCCCTCTCTTTCCCATCCTCGCCAGCACATCCATCAGCTATCTCCGCAGCAGTCGCTCTCGCTATGATTACGATTTTGCCACAAGGTAAGCTCAGCTCGGTCTCTTGCTTCATGAATTTTCTCTCTGTTGCTGCAAACTGCACTTCCTCGCTCCTTTTTCCCCTTCACTTCTTGGTCATCATTGTCACCGCAGCCCCAATCAACGGTGGGCCTCTTCCAAGTATCCACCACATCCGTCCACTCGTAGATATAGGTACCTTATCTTCCTACTGTTTCCCATTTTTCTTTTCATTTTCCATCCTTCGGTTCTATGTACTTTGTGTTTGGATATGCATATGGTGTTTGACAAAATGTCTCAACGAATTGTAATGGCGTGGAATGCCAAGATGATGGGTATTTTTTCCCTTAAGCCAAATTTTTTAAGATCTAATATTGCCAAATGTTATAATGATTGAGCATACTTCCTATTTCAGTATGGTTGATTGCAATTCTGATTAAGAGTTCATGCATAATCTCAGTGTTTGATTTATGTCAACATAACCCTCTACAGAACCCTCATGTTGTAGACTTTCAAGTTCGTGATCCGAGGGTTGGAGACTGAAGATTGTTGATTGAGGATGGCTAATTGGAGTAAGAGACAAATGGAGCTGATCACTCTTAAGTAGGTAAGTGTCACTCCATGTTTCTATTGTTTATTTGTTCTGTTTTATGATTGGTGATCATTGAATGTTGTCCATTTTCTTTATGGAATGCTCTCAAATTGTTGGAATTGATTTGATATTGCTATGATGACAACTAGGTATATATTGTTGTATTGTCACACAACCTCCTCACGTCGTGTATGATTATTTCTCTGGTTGATTTTTTCTCCTCATATTTAAAACATTTTTGCCTCTAGGATTTTGGAATGTGGCAGAAAATTAGCATGTTCATGGATTTGTTAGGAATTAGAAGATTTTGGTCCAAGAAATGAACATTGGTTGGAATTCCCTTTATAACTAGCAGGAATGAAATGATGTCAATGGCAACTCTAGAACAAATTTACATGGTCTTTAATTTCTTAATGAAGGCAAATCAGAGCAAAATCCAGTTATGCTGATAGATTAGTTTGGAATATTCAAACATGTTTAAATGCCATTTGGCTAGTTACAATGCAAATTAGGAATTGTAATATAGATGTCTAGCTTGACAAACTCATACACGGCAGGGTTCAATTATAACTTTGATCCAAATTCACACTGAAATTAAAAAAATATAACAAAATACAGAAAACTCAATATTCCAAACTAGTCTACTAGCATATAAATTCCCTTTACATGAATCTCACTAAAAAGTTACTCACAATCTGCGGCTTGATTGACTTCCCATCCATCTCCAGGGTTCTAATCTTCTAAAAATTATAGTAAAACTCTAATTCAGATTACAGGAATAAATAGAAACAAAGAAACATCAATAAAAACCCAAAATTAGATTACAAAATGGCAGACAATAGTGTTATAGCTATCAACGTATGAAGCATCCTAAGAAACAAAATGACACCCCATTTCTTTAAAGAATCAAAAGGACAAAAGTTGGTCTCCAAAATCAAATGTTAGCAACTCTAATTCCCCTTTCAGCCAAAGAAAAAAAAAACATGATAGCAGAAGCAAAATGAAAAGATCAACCTACTGCTCAAAAGAGGGCACGATTTTCCGACAGAGGAATCTCTGATTAGCAGAACTTGAAGACTTAGTTGGATAGGAAAAGACGCATGAGAATTAAAAAAAGCAAAAAAAAAAAAAGGGAAAAAAGAGAAAAAATCTGGATAATGATAGAGTGAGGAGCAGAATCTTACTATTCATTGCTACCTCTGAAGAATCCTAGGAAGATGTTTTGTATGTTTTGTTAGAAATGCAAGAAGTGAGACTTCATTCGCTTCTTTGCTTTGCTCCTGAAAACTCAATTTCATTCGCTATTGGTATCTTCTTTTTATTTGGTGCCTGAGATTTCAGTTTATTTGTCGCAAAAATGGAGAAATCAAAGCATCACCGGGCTCACTGCCATTCCTTACCACTAGAACCGAATCAAGAAACTCAGAAAGCACGGGCATACATCTATCTAGGGGTATGCCATGTTCCCTTTAATCTCTCATTATTTAACTTTTTTAATCTATTGAGATCTGGGTTTTGTTTGTATTTGGATTCGGTTGGTGGATTTTGAGATTTTCATGGATCATTGATTTTATTTCCACTTTATGTTAATTTTTTAAATAATCTTTTATTTTTTTTATTTTCGTATAAGCACACATCCGCAAAAGGGGTATGCCAGTGTGTCCTTTAATCTCTTTGTTTCCGTTCATATTTTTTAAAAATCTCCGTTTCTGTTCAAATGATTGTGGATAGTGCCAACTCTGAATTGGATGCAGGCAAATGTCTCATAAATGATACCGAGCCCCCCACCCCACCACCCCCCCCCCCCGCCCCCGTCCAACAAGTGCTTTAGGCAGTAGTAACCCATTTTGAGGATGTTTTATATTAGAATTAAGATTGATATGATATGATTCGGTTCAAATATATCCTGCACTTGGATCAATGTCTAGGTGGCCCTTATGTGCAGAAAATGAATGATTTTCTCATTGTTCTGTGTTAACATACTACACACTCATTTCCCAAGAATAAAGCATTTTTGTAAATTTAGCAGAAGCTTTAGAACCACAGTTAGAGAAGAACTTTCTACAGACAGTAGAAAGATCTTTCCAAGAAAAATGTTAAACCACACCAAATCTAGAAACCGAAACTGTAGAAAATGAGATATCCTTGGTCTCAAAAAATATAATCACTGTAAAATTAAAACGCTAGAAACTGTCACAAACTTGCCCTCCTTATTATAGTCCATGTACTCCTATAGGGTAGCTTCTTTGTTTTGCTCCCTGGAATTTTAATTTCATTCACTTCTGGTATCTTCTTTTTATTTGGTGCCTGAGATTTCCGTTTATTGCCCCAAAAATGGAGAAATCAATGCATCACACGGCTCACTACCGTGCCTCACCACATGAACAGAATCAAGAAACTCAGAAAGCATGGGCATACATCCATCAAGTTGTATGCCATGTTTCCTATACTCTCTCATTTTTTAACTTTTTTAATCTATTAAGATCTGGGTATTGTTTGAAGTCGGATTCTGT
The DNA here is from genome assembly GCA_029852735.1 of Persea americana. NCBI lineage: Eukaryota > Viridiplantae > Streptophyta > Magnoliopsida > Laurales > Lauraceae > Persea > Persea americana. Next base: position 94,887,367 of record CM056810.1, read on the forward strand.
TGGTGGGTTTTGAGAATTTCATGGATTATTGCTTTTATTTTCACTTTATGCCAATTTTTAATTATTTTTTATAATTTTATTTTCATGGAGGCACACATCCACCAAAGGGGTATGCCAGTGTTTCCTTTGATTTCTCTGTTTCTGTTTATATTTTTGTAAAATCTCTGTTTGGAAAGTCCTTTTCAATGAATTTCTTCAATGTGATTCTTTCAATCTCGCTCTTATACTTTCTTTGACCATGTAGAACAAACAGGGGGAACTTGGCTAGAACTAGAGCATATCTGCAATATGTATCAGGGAAATGACTAATATCCATATACATTACCTATAGCACATCTACAATATAAGAGGAGAATTGATTCAAAGCATGTGAGTTTTTTTTTCTTACTTTATTCCCTATTGTTTATAATTTCACAAGAACCAATTGAAGCCGAATGCAGACTTCTCAGGTACTTCGGTGAAGCACCATAGACATATCTGGCATACAGTCTTAAGCCTATAAACCAAATTAACGTCTTAAGATTTAGATAATCTCAAATCATATTACCATCTTAAGCCTAGAAGTCTGCACATCATTGACAAACATTCATCAAACAATTAGAGAGTGCTTGCTAGAACATGTGGAATTGACAAAATACTGGACTTATCCCACTTGCATAGACAAGGTAAATATAACAAAGTTTTCTCCACATAGACAAACTTAGTTCTTGCCATTTTAGGCTGATTGGAATTCTACCCTTGCAACTGGAGGAGCACAGAAGCCCCACAGACACCGCCTTAGAACTTTCCTCTTTGACATGTATTTTTTGAGTTTCTTTTCCTTTAATTGTAATTATTGAATAGCTAATGTTACTGTTGCATGCACCTATTTTGGAACTTTAGTTTTTAATATTATGTGGTTGATGAGTTACCTTCCTCTTCAATGCAGTGATATCCATAAATAAAATCATAAAGCATCTTACCCAATAAGTGCCATTCAAAATGCTTGCCCAAGATTGTAAGGTTAGATATTGTTGCTTTTCTGAGTGATTTGTTTGAATTTCTTTTGCTTCAGTTGTTCAACATGACTTACCTAATGTTAGTGTTGAATGCACCTATTTGGGATTTTTTATTTTAATATTCTCTGCTTATGAAGAGCAGAAAGCTCCTTTTCCGAAAACTTCCATTGAAAGATTGGTCCATGAAATTGCCGAGGAACTTAACGTGTGTTTGAAAAGGGCTTTCTGTTAATTTGTATTTAGGGATACTCTAATGAATGTGACATTAGATGTTGCTGCTAATGGATGTGTTGTGCTGACTAATTTGCATTTCTACAGCCATATATTACTTTTCTTGAGAGAGGCTGCAGAGGCATACCTTGGCCTAATTGAAGACAAATCTTTGTGCGATACTTCTTTTTTAATATTTTAGATGAGCAAGATTGAATATTTGTCTATTGTAAGATAGAATCAATTTTGATTTGTTTACCACCTGACTCTATCCATTACTAGATTTTCAAATTTTCAACTATTTTCAGACTCTATGATTTGATCTTATTGTTTATGTTCCTTATCAGTCGTGGATTAATTGACAATGTTGGAGTTGTTTTGCTTATTCAAGAATACTTGAAGTGTTTTGTACTATTGCTGTACTGTGGTCTTTATCTGTTTGTATTCTTAGGTATATCATTGAAGGCTCCATTTCCTTTAGATGTTCTTTGTTTAAAGCAAATTGGTGTTGAAGGTGTGGTTACATTAAATGGGCCGTATGAGACCCTACTTCCCACTATATTGTGTAAGTGTTTGTGTCATCAGTGTATATATTTATAACAATGCCCTTCAAATTATTGTCTTCACTATCATGATTATCGTGTTTTCATCATGAGAGCTAAAAGCTCTGTGGTTTTATTTCTATGCTTGGAGTGGGTATTCTTAATTCCATCCAGTGACCAGGTTGATGAGGTAGGATATTGTCCAATTAATTGTACAAATCACTGCTTGATGGAACCAGTCCCATTGTGATATCTTAAGATTTTATGGACATTTCATTTATGGATATGGTTTCATTGTATTGAGTCTTATTGGGATGATCCGTCAATGTTGATTTTGTTTGCTATTCTCTGCAGCATTCAGTGATACCATTTTCATAGGCACCAAATGGGTGGTGTGTGTTGCATTATGTAAAATTCTTATAATTTTAAAAAGTTTTGTAGATGTTTTATATAATGGATTCTGCAATCACCCCATAAGAAGCGTTGCGCCTAAAAGAGACTTTGCACGGACAGGAAATCACAACTTTTTTTCACGGGACAAGTTGGCACCAGTTGGAAAAGGACTGTCAGTGGGTGGAGTGAGTTTGGATGAGTCAATTGTGGGTTGGGGTGAGATTGGGTCTACCAGACTGGTAGCAAACCCTCCAACCACCATCCCTAGGTTGCTGCCCACATGTAAAATGCAACCAGACTAATTGACCATTGCCCGGAAAAAAAAAAATTTGAAAAGGTGGATAGAAGTTTGTGAACTTTACAAGAAAATTATTCAAGAATTGGCTATCTAGCTTAAGAGCAATAAACTTTCTAAAATTAAAGGATACAATTTTATCGGACTTCCAAATTATCAAAATTGAGATATGGATTAAAGCATTCAGGGCTCAAACGGTGGGCCTATTATTATTACCAAGATTTGATAAAATCTGTTGTGTCACGTTTATTTAATTCTATGCGTAAAACAATATTTGCAAACTCAAATAACGCAGGGTTCCTCCATATTGTTCAAAAAAAAAATCTGTATAGAGCAAAATCCTCTCATTGCACAGGTACTCTCATTGCACAGGTACTGATGTCTAGATTTCTTATAATAATGGACTCAATTGATACATATACTAGTAGATAATAGTTACTTTAAGGTGTGTTTGTGCAATAAAAGGAATTTGCAATTAATAAAGAATAAAATAGGTTTTTTTTGTGCATTTTTTTTTCATTTATTTGGTGCAACTTATTTTCCTTGCGAAAAAGGAAAAAAAAAAAAAAAACTTTCTTTGATAGAAAGAATTTCAATTTATTATGTGAGAAGTATAAAAAAACTAGAGGATTTTCTTAGAAAAATCTCAAAATACAGTCATTTATCCCGAAGGGTCCTGACAAAATGTCCAGCACTAATGAGGTCCTATTGCCAATTTTTTTTTTTTTTATACTTTTTTCTGAACGACGATAGCGTCACCATAAGCGACGCATGGGCAACGCTGGCGTTGCTCGTAAGAGCATCTCTTAATGTCTTCTTCTTCCTCTCCTCCTCTTTCTCCATCTTGTCCACATGGAAGACTCCCACCTGACCCACATTAGAACAATATCAACAATGCAACATTTAAGCAAGAAGAATTAATAGAAGGAAACAGTTCAAATAGTGGCAGATCCTTACCTCATTACAAATATACTCCCCATATTTGCCACATACCACACAAACAGGCTCCCCAGGAATAGAAAAACGCTGTTCATTTCTTTCATTAACCCGTTGTCCATCATTTGTTGGAGTTGAAAGAACACATGTAAGATATTGCGTTCAGACACGACTGCTATATTTCACGAACAGTCAAAAGACTCTAAAGAACTCACACATCTGATCCTCACCATCCCCTAACAACCCACCTCACAAAATAAATAAATAAAATAAAATAAAAGGGTACCAACACCACACACACCCCAGCATGTAATACAGCTTTTAAAACTGGAACAAAGGGTGTAGGAATACACACTTCAAGGAACTCAATGTTAAATAAACATTGTCATCTTCTACCAACCCTTCATAAACCCAATAACAGTTTGCAATCTCCATCTTTTCCTGGAATCGGAGATAGAGAAAGAGGAGGAGAGTAAGAAGGAGAGATCGGGAGATGCCGTGACGAATGACGCTAGCGTCGCCTCCATTTGATACGAGCGACGCCAGCGTCGCTCCTCTCAAAGTTGAAAAAAAAAAAAAAAGTGAAACAGGGCATGACGGACCCCATTAGTGTTGTATATTTTGCAAAGATCCTTTCCGATGAATGGCTAAATTCTGGGACCTTTCCCTTAAAATCCTCTAAAATAATTTTTAATCTCTATTTTTAAAATAAAAAACTAAAGAGAACCCCACCCTTATGTGATGTGTATGTTCAAATGTATCTTCTCCTTAGTTTCTCCTTAGTACTTCAAAAAAAAAAAAAAAAACACACAACATAAAAAAAATCCTAGGAACTTCTCATAGAAAGACTATTCTTCTCCGTAGTTTGCCTTAGACGAACAATACTACCAAATCATTCAAAACTCACATGCAAAGTCCAGATGGTGGGCCTACCTGTAAGGATCCCCTTAAAACACGTGGCTTGGGTGCTCCTGATGACTATTCTAATGCTCAAAAGCACATGAAAGGATACAACTGATAACGATGGGCACTCGAAATGACTGAGATAAATCAAGATTCCCAAGTCTCTAGTTTAGTCAGAAAAGAAGCAATGCTATTGCTATCATGCGCCATGCTCTCTCACCTTCAAAATAAACACAGTCACTGCGTATGAGATTTGAGATATCTCTAAATCTCACTCTAACAAATATTAGCCTACGAGTGACGAGAGTAATAAATATGAGTAATGATGCAGTAGATTTATTAATCATGTTATTTGTCATTTGCTAAATCATATGGCGAGATCAACTCATGTTGAAGTAGAAATTTTGTTTATTTCATGCATTAGTGAGCAAGGGTGGACCTAGGGGAGGGCTGGCAGGGGCCATGGTCCCCCCATAATTAAAAAAAAAAACCCTTCTTTCTTAATGAGTTTGTAATGAACTTTTACCTATGGCCCCTCCAAGATTTTTGAGAACCTCTTTATTCTTTACAAATTTTTATGAGTTTTTACATATGGCCCCTCCACAATTTATGAAAACCCAATTTTTCTTTAGAATATTTTATAATTTTTTACATATGGACCCCCGAAATTTTCAAAAAAGCTATTACATAGCCATAGTTAAGGGGGTAAAACTCTACACATTGTCCCACCTTTCAAAATCCAAACCGCTCAAAATAAACGCTCTTTAAGTAAATGGGTTATCCTCATTTAATAGGAATGAGGTCTTGTCCTATCATTGGATTGATCATTTGATTAAAACCATTGTAATGAATGTGCATAAGATTGTGTTAATCACATTTTATATTTGGATTGAAATAAAATCAGAGGATACCCTATATATCGATAGAGACTTTGTTCTGAACGGTCTGGATTTCAAAGAATGGGCCCCATTGTGGAGTTCCAAGTTTCACTCCTTTAACTCAAGGGTTCTCTAGGTTAAAGCCCCGAGGATCTGGATACATTAGCTTTTGTAATTACCTTCTGAACCCTCATTGAACCATTCCGTAGCTCTTGGCCTGTCTTTGTTGATTTAGAATTAAAAATTTGCCTACTTTAAATATGGGGATTTAGTATCGAAAATGCAATATCTTGTTTTCCATTTTCTAACTAAAATAAAATCACTCTAGAAATAAAATATTTTGAAAAAATTTCATGTATGAAAATGTGCAGGGGCTATATAATTTAGTCACATTTTCTTATAATTCCAAGCCAAAAACCAAACTTGCTTTTAACAATGTGCCCGTGCCCTTAAAATCTTCCTTACAATTTCTATACATGAGTTCATTCTTACCAAAGGGATTTGGAAAGAATGATCTTGGATAGAAAACTAGATTAGATGGTCATGCCAAACATAGCAACGCGTCAAACCACAAATAAATCTTGTTCTAAATGAGATGGACTAACGTAGAATGGCAGAATAAAGATCACGAAAAGCGATCTAAGGAGAACCGACTCCTTACTTAAGTGTTAAGGAGCTATAGTTCTCATTGGGAGGTTTAGGCTTTGAACCTGACCTTCCCCTAAGTTGCATGTGTAAGTTCCCATCAACTCGCATGTGCAAGACTCTCCAAACGCACAAGTCTTCCATATTGGGACCTATGATTTTGAAGGTCCACTAATAGTTCCACAGTTTAAATTCCTGTTTTCCACACAAAGAACAAAGAAAGAAAAGTTTTCTTATAAATACAAAAAAAAAAAAAAAAGGTCACAATCAAGAATAGCCTGCCTCTGGACTTAAGAGATAGGAAATTTCAGTATAATTTGCTATTCCAAAAAGAAAAAAAAAAAAAAGAACAGAGTTTTGCTTAAGATATTCATTGTGCGGTGCTGAAAGTTCTAGTGAAAAAGAAAGATTGGAAAATTTGAGGTGGATCTCTCTCTATTGTTGCATGTCCACAAGTCAATGTGCGGCATCCTTATTCAACCCATTCCAGCCTTGGCCGTGCTAGGTTTTTCATATGTGGGACTCCAAATGATTTTTTATCTTCATAGTGGACCCCACAAGAAAGAATTCCTGGGTCCGCCCTTGTTAGTGAGTGCGTTCATTTTGAACGGCTTATATTTTCATCAGGTGGATCCCCACCACTTTGTGTGTGTGTGTGTGTATTTACTTACAAACACTTGTACTCTCTTCAATTATCATAAGCAACGAACAGTGGCACATTTACTCATCTCTTAAAATACGGAAGTACTTATATATAAGAACTTCGCAGTTGTGGAGAGCAAAAAAATAAAATATTGTTATTTGAGTAATTATATCCAATTATTAAAGGTAAGGAGATTGTTAACACTATTTCTTTAAAAGTTTTGAACCATTAAATTAACATGATAATCTATCCTTGTCTGGATTTCATTGTCATGAGAAACGTGATTAGAACGCAAGGAGTATGGACTACCTTTGCTCCTTAATGATTGATGATGCAATTCATGTGGCCTAGCTGCTTTTACTTTGGTAACCGTCTAAGCACTAACTTGTTGGGGGGGGGGGGGGGGGGGGGGCGGCAAAGTGGGTCGGTCAAGTCTTCCAGCAAATGGACTACTTGCACCTCATTACATGGAAATGAGATATCATCAATTTAGAGTCAAGGTCTTGATAGTTGACACTCAACACTTGATAGTGCCTCACCCATGACTTGACTTGAGAATTCTTGGGTTCAAAGAGGAGTTGGGATCCTCCAAGGGATTTGACCCATGGTAATTGTGGGTGGACCAATCACGGTCCACCACACCACCCAGGGTAAACCTTCACCAAATCTGGACTCATTAAAAGACTTTTCTTCTCCATAGTTTATCTTCGACAAAGAGTAGTATTAAATCATTTACTTCTCACATGCAAAGTCGAGATGGCAGGCCTACTTGTAAGGATCCCCTTAAAAAAGGCGTCTTGGGTGCTCCTGATGACTATGCTAATGCATAAAAGCACATTGAATGACACAACTGACAACGATGGGCCCTCGAAATGGCTGAGATAAATCAAGATTTCCAAGTCTCCAGTCACAAAAGAGGCAAGTGCTTTTGCTATCATGCACCATGCTCTCTCACCTTCAAAATGAATACCCTCACCGTGAATGAGATATCTCTAAATCTCATTCTAACAAATATTGGTCCACAAAAAAGGCAAGTGCTATCCATGTGGCCTAGTTGCTTTTACTTTGGTCACTGTCTAAGCTCCAACTTGTAGTGGGGGCAGAGTGGGTCAGTCAAGTCTTCCAGTGGATGGACTACTTGCTCCTCATTACATGGAAATAACAAAGCATCAATTCAGAGTCAAGGTCTTGACAGTGCCTCACCCATCCATGTGGCCTAGCTACTTTTACTTTGGTCACTGTCTAAGCTCCAACTTGTTGTGGGGGGTAGAGTGGGTCAGTCAAGTCTTCCGGTGAATGGACTACTTGCTCCTCATTACATGGAAATAACAAAGCATCAATTCAGAGTCAAGATCTTGACAGTGGCTCACCCATTCGTCCCACCTGAATGCCGACTATTGCTACACTCACCATGGAGTTTATCTCGGTTAAAACACTAATCGGGACCTTTGAGGGATTGGTCTACCTATAATCACCGTGGGGTAAATCATCATTTACTTTTTCTCTACTATATCCCGACTCATTAAAATAGTGAACCCTATAACAAAAGATTCCAAAATGGCATGTCGTCATTTACTTTTTCTCTACTATTTTGTCCGAAACCCATACTATATGACTCACAATATCATTGGGTTCCTTTTCACTTTCTTTTTCACCTTCACTCCTAAACACGATGATAGCTTCATCGTCACTGACAAAATATTTTTGAGGGACTTTGACTAGACGGCTGTCCTTAGGTTTGATATTTACCCTGAAATAGTCTAAATTTAATTACTTTCCGCAAACTTTTTCATACAATAACGGAGCAATACCGCATAGCCCTACCATATCGCATTCGGTAATATTTACAATATCCCACATCCCTTGCATGAACAACTCTGTGGGAAATAGCAAATGTCAAGTTTAAAGGCATCTCTATGGGCAATATCCATTTTTTGTTCCACCTGTTATCCTCTATCCCCTTCCTCTATGGTAACCTTTAGGCATAGATATTAATTACGCCTTATTACAAAAGTTGAGATAATTTTCTACGGGCACCTGTCTTATATTTATGGACTAAAATGTCTTTGATTGTGTGACATCACAGACCCTATTTTTGCAAATTCTGCAACTTTTTAATTTATGAGATATCGCATAAAAATTCCCCTCTAGTTGAGTTAAATACTGATTATATCTTTACGATATCACATAGTTTATAATTTGATGTGATATTGCACAATTCAGGAGAATTTAGTCCATAAAAACTACACAGGTACTTGTAGTAAATTATTATTTACTTTGTCACCGAGCGCGATTATTAATGGCTAAAGGTTATCTACAATCAAAACCCCATATCTGAACCATTGTATTGACATGACAATATATCATTGTCTTCTACTGTTCTACCCCACACACAAAAAAAAGAAAAAAGAAAAGAAAAGAAAAGAGAGGGAGAATCTATCATTGTCTTGATTTCATTGTCACGAGAAACGTGATTAAAACGTAGGGAGTGTTCACTACGTTGCGCTTTAATTTATGACAGACATTCATCCACTCAATTTGGCGTAGCTGGCAGGATAGCAGCTTTTTATTTGGTCACTGTCTAAGCCCCCACTTGTTTTTGAAAATGTATGGATAGAAAGTGAAATATTCACCTATGGGAACGTCCACATGCAGACATTTACATCAGACGGTCAAGGAAGGGTGGGGCCCATCCAAAGAGAAGAATGCCCCTAATTTAAAAGCGCATCCACTGTGACAATAGTGACGTTCATCTATGAAAACGTCTGTAGGAGAAAATTACTCAGATAGAAATGTCCAAATAGACCTCTAATTCACATATCATTTGTGCATCTGATGGAGTCAATGAGCCTCCATAATGTCACATGCCATGTGAAGTCATTGGTCCAGTCAATTTCTTTGAAATGCCAAGGAATGATTGTAGTCGTTTAACAAGCATGGTGAATGGTTTTGGACTTTGGATTCTCAGTCCAAAGTTTATTCTTATTCTGTTTTCTCATTCATTGCAAACTAGTGTGAAAAGTTGTCCCCAGTAAGCCTCATTTTGGAATCCTTTTAGCTACAAGGGAAGTGCTTTTGACAGACATTTCAGCCTTTTAGGTATTAGTTTTCCTTTTCCTTTCTTCTTTTTCTTACTCATACTAAGAAGAGAGGAAAATTTGACTGAAATGCAAATTATTTATCTACATATTGTGGAAACTAGAGAGAAAGGAATGTGGGACCCAACTCCCAATTGAGATCTAGAGCGTTGAGTCATAAATGAGTCATTGTCTTCTACTGTTCTACCCCAAAAAAAAGAAAAAGAAAAAGAAAATAAAATAAAAGAGAGGAAGAATCTATCATTGTCTAGATTTCATTGTCACGAGAAACGTGATTAAAACGTAGGGAGTGTTCACTACGTTGCGGTTTAATTTATGACTGACATTCATCCACTCAATCTGGCCTAGTTAGCAGGATAGCAGCTTTTTCTTTGGTCACTGTCTAAGCCCCCACTTGTTGGGTGTCGTAGGTCAGTCAATTCTTATAGCAAATGGACTGCTTATATGGATATAATATACCATTAAAGGGAGTCAAGGTCATAAAATAGACAGTACTCCACTCATCTGTTACACTGGAATACTAATTACTGTTGCACTGATCACCATGGAATCTATATCCTCAAAGTCTTTGAATTGAAAATTCTTGAGTTAAAAGCATGGAAGCCCCATAATGGGATCCACCAATTGCAAATCCGAGCTATTCAAAATGAATTCTTTCATCACCTAGATGTCTCCAAATTTCACACAAATAGAATTTGGCCCCACCATAAGATTGTTCATATAGTGAATAAAGACTTTATTATTATTATTATTATTATTTGCTGAGAAAAGGATATTTTATTAACAAAACAAACACAAAACAGGCCTCAAGACAAAACACAGGGCACAACTATATACAGCACTAACCGCCCCAGTCCCCAAAATTATTTACATACAAAGACCTGGTACAGTAGTTACCCCTGGACTATTAGAAGTGGTATCATTTGTAGCATAACCAGTAACATTTAAATCAGAGCTATTGACATCAAAACTATCCACTGGAGTATCCACATGAGATTCCTTGCTGCACCCTGTAACACTCTGGTTGAGGAGTCAAAATCTGCTGAATTGACAGTGAGTTCGTGAATAATTGGATAATAGATGAAGGCCTTAGTTTGGCCAGATGATGAGCCACTAAATTGCCATCTATTGAACAAAAGGAAATTTGCCATGTGTCGCATGACATGAACATTCTCTGAATTCTTTTCTACATATTCATTAAACTCCATGAGAAATTCAAATCTTGGTCCAATGCTTTAAATAGGTGGGATGAATCACCCTTTACAATTGCATTTTTAAAGCCTGCCTTGATACAAATACTCAAACCCTCGTATAAAGCTTTCATCTCTGCCGGTGTGAATTGAATCAAATCTTGGAGAAGATCAATGATTACATACCAGTGACATGACCACTTCCATAAAGTGGGGGATAAATGACTTGAGGGAAAAACCCAAATTTTTTTCCTTTACCCTAGCAAAGGGGCTGGGACCAAGAGAGGCATACTCAAGGTCTGAACACTGAATAGCCAGGTGAGAAACGAAGTTGCTAACCAACTGAGCAATTGCACGTTCTCAAAAAGTGTATTTGGTTGCACTTTGTAATAGTGGTTTTGGGATTTGATATTGTAAACGTCCAAAAGTCTAAAAAGTTAGTTTAGTAATTAACTTTCTATGAGTACTTTCTAATAAGTATAAGTGAAATATCACTTTTAAGAAATTAGTTTAGTAATTTCAAAGTACCTTGCTAACTTTCGCGGGAAGTTATTTTAGTATCCTCTTCTACATTTCACACATCTCTCGTCTCCTCCCATGATACAATGAATGTTTGGAGTATTTGAAGTGCTTCATTTTCAAATTAGATTATCGATCAAATAAATCAGGGATGAGGCTGGAATGGAAAGGGACGAGGTCCCTCTGAGACTGAGATTGAGTGAAAAAGGTCCATTGAATTGAAATCTTAATAATAATGGGTTCGGTAGACAGAGAATGTGAGGTAGAATGGATGTTAGCATGGGTCAATTATATAATATGGCGTGGAGATGCTGATATCCATGGATCGGATTATTGATAAAAAAAATTTGATGATATCAATGGATGAGAGTTATTACCTATAGCATTTAGAGATATATTTGGTCAAATGTTTAAGTTCAGCTGCAGGCAATGAATCTGATTCAAAATGAAGTGGAACTATATATTAGAGGCATTTTGTAGATCAAGATGATGCTTCTTACATGACCAAACAATTGTATAATTATACGATTATTTTAATCACAAATAATTTAATATACTACTATGTTAAAATATCTACTTTTATGATGTAACCAAACATCATCGGATGCTTTTACTGTTGGATGTTGGAAAGCAAAATTAAAAATCACACTAACCAAACATCACTTTTTAACTAAAAAGTCATATATAATATAAGTAGTTTTGAAAAAAGCAATTTTAAAGAAATTGCACTTTTCAATGTTAAAAGTCTAAGTGAGATATAAGAATAGCTATTTTTATTCTGTTTCATGCCAAACAAAGAGGCCTAGCTCTAACAATGAACTACATGCTTATTGTGCGGCCAGGGTTGAATTGTAACTTCCAACTGTGGCTATGCCATTCCGTAATTAGATTGAGCTGGGGGTGCTACTAAAACTGGCTGGAACCCATCTGAGCATTAGGACTTGATCTTAATAAAACCTCCATATAACTGGCTATACTCACAAAAATGCCCTAGGTTTGTCTCACAAAAGAATAACTCCATGGGAGGAAAATTCTACTTTAATTATAATGCTAATTCAACAACTCAACAGTGTTAGAACCAATTCAACTAAATTTAGGAGGGATCCATATTATGGAACTAGTAAATGGAGCTTGCGCTAAACATGCGGGTCGGCAAATGATGACTTTTGGCAACATAAGAGAGAGAGAGAGAGATATTACTTGTAATGCCATCAGTTGTGCAACTAAAGAAATAAGTTGCTATTGGGTAAACAATACATTGTATAGTATATTTCATCTCAAATAGGGTTGTAAATAGGTATCCGATTCTCAGATTAGCTAGATATCCTGACTTGTAAAAACCCGGGTCTGAAACCTATATTAGGTTCCAATTCATAAATGGATCTGAGTTCATAACCCAGTTTAGGTTATGATTGATAAACGGGTCTGGTTCCGAGTCCATATCGGTTCTTACCCGTGGACCCGAGACTCCACATATGAGTATTTGAATTTGTAAATTGTACTTTAAAATCAGCTTTTTCTTGACATTTATATATATTTTTGGTGGTAATAGACTTGATACACAATTATAAGTTAAATGATATGCTTACTTTAAGAAAAATGAAAAAATAAAGAGAAATAAGAACTCATTTTGTCACTAGATTCCAGTCCTTTATGTGAACTCGGTTTTGGAACCGTATCCGAGTTTTCCTATCGGAACCGAGTCTAGAACCAACAAACAAGTTCCGAGTCAAAATCGGACCCAAAAACCAAAACCATTATTTAGAAACGGATCCGGATCCAATATGGTTCCGACCCGAAACCGTTCCGTTTTCAACCCTAATCTCAAACCATCAAAGCAAACTATTTTTCTTAGTATGTTACGTAAAAAGCACAAAAGACATTAATTCTCGTTACAATAGACTTTTTGGTTAATGAGACATTAATCCATTAATTTCTTACCATTTAATCATATTAATGAATCAATTAAATGAAGAACATCTAAATTATGAGCTTTCAAAGAACGAGTAATTTTGAGTTCAAACCCTCTTAAATACAATACAAATAAATAAAATTTATTTTCTATTGTAGTACATGAAAATGAAAATAATTCATTTACCAAACCAAACCATAGCTATATCCATCGAGTGGAAAGATGGATATTGCAGTTATAAACCTTAGCAATGCTTAGTTAAAAGACAAAAGTACGTGTAATCGGTCAAAGTTGAATGCAAGGTGCTATGCTATATTATATAAAATATGTCAAGGTTGCGGCAAATTGGCAAGGTTGTGGCAAATTTAATTGGAAACCTTCTGTTATAATATATAATTGAAAATTAAAAAAAAAAAAAAAAGACCCCTACATTCGCCAATCCTCAAAAAGCCCTAATGTTCAGTGTTTTTACTAAAAGCCGACTCAACTAACAATTTCCAATGATTTTTGTATCCATCTTGTTCTTTTACTTTTAAAGAATCATTTTTTCTTAAAAAAAAAAAATGCTAACAATTTCCAATTGTAGACATTAGTAGAAGCCAATTTAACTAACGACTCATCACCAATCCCACTTAACCCATGGCTGACAAGTTTTCATTATCCAAAATGAGTGTATACTCTATTCAACGGTCTAATTCATTTATATGGGTGATAATCCCCGAGACCCAAAACTATTGAGATGTTCCTATTTATAGTCCACTAAAATGGATCAAAAAGTTGGCCCTAACACATGTTCCAGGTCACTTGCGCCCACCGCTCAGCCGCGGGATTCTTCCCTTCAAAATATCGAAGTTATTTTATACATAACCAATTATTGAAGGTAAGGAGATTTTAATTTCTATTTCTCGTAAACGCAAGGAGATTGGTAACCCTATTTTTCTAATATTTCTGAACCATTGAATTGGCAATGATTATCTCTTTCATCTTTAGACCTCATACTCACACAAACATGACTAGAATGAAAGGAGTATTGACTACGTTCCTTTTTATGACTCACAGTTCAGTCCATGTGCCGTATATGGCCGACAAGCTGCTTTGTCACTATCTAGGCCCCAACTTGTTGGGTTGGGTGAGCGGTCAATTCTTCCAATGAATAGGCTACTTCCAGTTGATGTGAAATTGAAAATACATGGAAAGAACTTATCTTGAGACAGAGTCAGTGAACCAGTGTAAAGGTCTTAACAGTGCCCCCATCCATTTGTTTCACTAGAAAACCGACTATTGCTGCCCTTGCTCGAGTTAAAGAAGTGAAACTTTACTGTTTGAATTTTCAATCCGTCTAAAAGAAACTCTCTCACCAAGTATGGAATGTGTTCAAATTTTAGACTAATAGAAATTAGACCTTCCATAAAATTAGTCATATTGTGAATAAAAAATTAATAATTCATTACATTGCGTTAATCTCATTATTTATCGCATCTTCAGTCTTAAAACTTAGGTTTATTCGATTAAAGGGGTTGAGGGGGTGAGTTTTTACTCACAGTTATACTTGTGAATGACTCAGAGGAAGCTGATGGTGTTGATGCCGCTCCAGTGTGAATCCAATGTGGAGTAGCTTGACTAGCCGAATGATTGATTACATGCCAGTGACATGGACCACTTCAATACGGTTGGGGAGAAATGACCTGACGGAGATACCACTAAAAGTAAAGTCCACTTCCACTACAACCTTCATATCTTGTCGGTAGGTAAAGAGGCCCAATCCTTTAAAGTTTGGCTACTGAAAATCTAGCCACAAACTTTAATGGATCATGGGGACTACTTATTAAAAATCCAAGCTTTTGATAGTAAATGCCCTCATTATTAATGGAATGTCTACAGATTTAAAAAAAAAAAAAAATGATCAACACAATTTCATGTTTCATTAATCAAAGTTTTTATCATATAATCAATTTTACAGTGGTTACAATTTTTATTGGAGTAATATCTGAGATGTCCTGCATGCATTTTTCTTTTTGAGCAGGTTAAGTTTTTATTGTAGAAGTTCACTCATATACTCTTGTGAAAATACAGATTTTGATAAATATGATAATGTGCTTCGCACATATAACGTATGCATATGAATCCTTCACATATGAAACTAATTTTCTAAACTCTTTGTGGGGCCCAGTTAAGAATCTGAACTGTTTTATATTCTCACCGAAATTATAAATCTAAACATGTGAAGTTTCTTATCTTTGATTTTCATGAATTTTGAAAAATATGTAAACAATGGTAAAAAAAAATGTAAATCCCACTTTTCCACTATATGCACATTTGTGGGCCTCCAATTCATGATTTAAGATATTCAATATTCTCATTTGTATAATGAAGCCCAATACATGAGATTTCATTTCTTAGATCCTCAAGGAATTTGGAGAGATGTGAAAAACTAGAAAAATAATTAAATTTATGCACCTTTTGTGACTATTAGCCCCAATTCATGATTTGAACCATTCATCGGGTCTAATACCTAATGTTTCCTTTCGAGAAAATATTCAGAATGCTAGAGCCTATTATATGGTATAAAACCAAAAATCTCTTTTTACTCTTTCTCTTTATGCCTCCATATCATTTACTCATGTAAAAACGGTGCTTCCTTACTTGAGAATCTCGTTTTGTCCGAAAACAATCTTAGTAGCCTTTTCGGCAACTCAATACCAGGTATATAAGCCCATGACATTTCTCTTTAATTTTTTAGTTCACAATGAGGTACTTTGCAATTAACAAGATATTAGGGCATGCCCTTTGTATTAAATGGGTCGAGTAACACCAAACCATCCACCTGGCCTTTCATTTTATCATAAGACTAGGCTCAGCTCATATAGCTATTGGGCCACATCGTTTGATACGTCCAAACTGAGAAAATGTGTTACGCCCAATAGCACAGCTCGAGTGCTAGTGGAGCCCGTCCAAGTTGCAATCGTAAGTAACCAGTTCTTCATCAGTCGTAGATATTCACAATCCTACTGAGTCTACTCATGGCACAAGTATCATTGCGGTAGCCCATCACAAGGCCCAACGTGGATGTGGTTATTATATCCATGATAGAATCCTCATTTTGAGAATTCAAATGTCTTGGAAACCTGCCACATTCAAACATGTTTCACATGAAGGTTATCATGTGGATCCAATCTTGAGCGATCGAGACCATTGATTTAGCATTGCGTCAGTATCAGTTCGTTGTGAGGCAAAATCTCCATCATTGATTTATATTTATTAAGACCAAGTGTCTGCTGTCACGGAATTATATATTGCAAAAGTTCCCATGTCGAGGATATTTATAGGATGTTGCGTTATCCGAAATTATGGACCACCACTTGAATGGTAGGGCCCATTCAACTTGATAAACATGATACGTTTTTATGATGTCACAGGACTGAAGCGATTGGAGAGTCTGGATCTCGGGTGGAATCAATTGACGGATGACAGCATTTCTCCTTGGATATCAAACTTGACATCATTGACTTATCTGGGCTTGGAAAACAACAAATTGAAAGAGTCGGACACCATGAGGGGTACCATGCTTTTTATAATTATTAGTATTCAATGCGACTAATACCAACTATTTTCTCTCGAAAAAATATTCAGTGTGCTAGAGCCTATTACATGCTGTACAACCAAAAATCTCTTCTTACTCTTTCTCTCTCCTTCTGCCTCCGTATCATTTACTCAAGTAAAAACGGTGCTTCCATACAAACTTGATATAAAATCTTTCACATTTCTACAATATATACACACACATATAGAGGAGCGCTACAAAACTCCCCGGCATCTTTCTAAAAAAAAGCGTCCCTCTTTTAGCCAATGAAAGTGTGACACGTGTCATCAATAATACACACATCCAATTCTCTCTCCTAAGAGTTCTCCTGAATCCCTTAATAGCTATTAGATAGAGGCAGAAAGTCCCCTTTCGAGAAAGGAGAGTTTCTGAGAATTTCTCATATATATATATATATATGTATATCTTTCACATAGTTTTTACATATGTAAGTCCTATTTTCATATCTCATTCATTAAAAGACGAACGACATATCCCTTCGTTGTAGCTTAATTGGTTGGGAAATGGGTATGAAAGTAGAGAGGGTAAGTTCAAATCCAAGTTCTAAAAGGGCAAGTAAAGGGTATGAGAGTAGAGCAAGTAGAGCGAGCGAGTAAGTTCAAATGAGAAAAGAAAAGGGCAATTTGTATTTGAAATCATTATAAGATACAATTGAGCTAATGGCTTCAAGAGATGCATACATAAAATGCCAACAGTTTAGATCTCAAACTTTTATAAGAAAATCAGAAAACCATATTATAGCCCAATGTGTTAGTATTTGATTTTTTTTCCTACGTTTTCCATTTAAAATCCAAGTTTTAACTCTTAATGCTTCTTAATTTCTATTTGCTTTTGATCCTTGATATGTGGAAATTTTTATAGACTTTTACAAAAAGGCTCCTCTATTTCCACAATTGATTCCACCCGTTCAATGAATTAATAGTAGATTCCACGTCAATATGGTAATAAAAAGTGGGGCCACTATTATTGGTACCCACATTGGCCTCACTCATTGACGGATAACAATGTGTCATGCGTATAAATTCATCGGGGCCCCTTTGTGCCCAAACTGCCAAATGCAGTGGCTCCTTGATATGTGGCATGCACACTTAACTGATGAAAATCATCATTGGGCCCACACTTCAATTAAAGTATGGAAACGGTAGATTATCTGTAAAACTTAAAAAAGATACCATCATAGATGATCACATTTTTATGGGACACTCCACGTACTTGAGGACGCTTATTTTGAACAATTAGGATTTCTATATTATATGGTCCCTGCCTTGACTTATTTAGTACATAGAAACAAATAAAACTTGCATTTGAGCCGGGGTAGGAGCTATAAAAATCTAACATCAATAATAGTTAATCTTCATAACCGCATCCCCAGTCGAGGATATTTATGAAATTTCTCAACTGGTAAACTTATAAGAAATCAAGGATATTACTAAACTGCTGTTAAATCCAGACCGAGCTTAATTACCATTAAATCAATGGTTGAGATAATACGATGAGATTGAAATCTTGCCTGACCTTTTTCCCTTACAAAAATTGAATTGTTTTTTCTTTTTTAACTTTCAGAGAAAAGAAATCTGATTTATGAACATATCTTTTTTTCGGGCGCTCGCTCGGCACGGGACCTTCCTTTACTTCTCTCAATAAGATGACATGACCCACTTTTGAAGTACAGATAATGGCCACAAAGTTCAATGGAGAATGCGCAAGTAGGATCCAAAGTTAATTTATTAACACCAAAATCTGATTGCATGAACTTTAATAGAAAATTCTCCAAGATCGGAAATGACAAGAAGATCCTAGCCATCATTTGTTTGGCCTTCTCTTAGTTGAGGACCCCCTCAATTTTTGTAATTCATCATTAAGCGTATATCTAATTCTCCAAAGAAAATATTAAAAAAAGAGGATATTATTTTATTTCATTTGATACTATTATCTCTGTTTATAAATATTTCTCAGTTTTACTTTCAACACCAAATAAAGGAGGAGAATGACTCGGATTGGTTGACACCTATTAAAAAATGCCACACTTTTTAATTTCTTCTCAGGGTGTGACTATTTAAGATGATTTTTTTTCCTTTTTCTACTTTTTTTTTTTCTGTTTTTTCTCTTTTCAAATCATTCATATTCATGCGACCACAAACAAAACACACTATCATGAAACTCCACCAACAAAAAAACTCCACCAAGTGTCATATGAGGAGAGAATGTTTAGTTGCTCAACTAGTTGGCAACCACGTTTCAATCTGGCTGCCTAAGGTTCGAACCCTAGGCATGCTGCATCTTCCCGTGTGTGCAGGCTCCCTTTCCACTTGTGTGGGCTTTCTCCCTATGACTACAAGCTCCTTTCTCACGTGAGCAGGCGGGCCACTTGTGTGGGCCTTCTCCCTATGAGTGAAGGATCCTTTCCCACATGAGTAGGCTGTCTTCCCGCCTGCTCTTGGGTCCCAGCACCCTTGGAGGGGTATCCAAAAAAAAAAGTGTCAACAAGGAAGTATTAGATCATGCAATTCTTAGAAGCTTCTTATCACATCGTGGTAAAGGGTGGGTAAGAGGGCAGCATGGGTATAGAAGGTTGGATATAAATAAGACTGCTCTTTGATAGACAGGAGCATGAAATTGATTGATATAAGGAAAATGAAGTGAATAAACTAAACATTTCTTAATGAAACTACACTGAAAGGAGAGAGAGGCTGCTTAGAGACATTGGGAAGGATTTAAGGTTTTCTAATAAGGTAGATATTGTAGTTAGTCACATAAAAGAGAAGACACCGGAGGGAAAAAGATTGAATGCTAGGATTATAATGGTCGAGATTGTATTGGATATTAAGCTTTTAAATATAATCAACACATATGCACCTCATTGAAGATTAAGTGTGAAAGTTGCATCACGAAGGAAAAAAGTATAGTAACTGGATGAGACTTTAGTTGTCATGTAAGGAAGGCAAGTGATGGCTATCATAAAGTTTATGGCAGATATTACTTTAGCAAAGGAACAACAATAAAGAAACTATCATCAACTTTGTTGCAGGCATTGATCTTGCATTAGCTAATACATATATATTTCACGAAGAAAGATAAACAAACACCTTTTGGCCTTTAAAGGCCGAACCGTACAGAGCATATCCAAATTGCATTTTAATCAGGCATGGTGACTGGCCCATTTATAAGATTAGAGTTCGGATGAACAATGGAACTAAGATTTAAATTCAAATGGACAATGGAATTGAACTGCCAGTCGGGTAGCCAAATTTCGGGGTTTAGTTTACTTTTCAAAGGAAAATAGAAATTAGAAAATATGCATACTTCATATGTGCTCTACGCCATATACACTGTTATCCTCAGAATGATACTTCCAACATTGTCGTGGATTCAAATCATAAACCGATAATGAAATGATCTGGAACATTCGATAAAAGTAGAAAGTATTTTTTAAATAACACTTGCATCTTGTATCACCATCTCATTTTATGATTGTCTTTGCTCTTGTGATGGTTATTTTATATTGTATGTAGGTTTATGTGGATTGAGTGCTCTGACAATGCTAGATCTATCTAACAACTACCTGAGCAGTCTTCCGATCTGTATGGGAAACTTCTCTTTACTTGAGAATCTCGTTTTGTCCGAAAACAATCTTAGTAGCCTTTTCGGCAACTCAATACCAGGTATATAAGCCCATGACATTTCTCTTTAATTTTTTAGTTCACAATGAGGTACTTTGCAATTAACAAGATATTAGGGCATGCCCTTTGTATTAAATGGGTCGAGTAACACCAAACCATCCACCTGGCCTTTCATTTTATCATAAGACTAGGCTCAGCTCATATAGCTATTGGGCCACATCGTTTGATACGTCCAAACTGAGAAAATGTGTTACGCCCAATAGCACAGCTCGAGTGCTAGTGGAGCCCGTCCAAGTTGCAATCGTAAGTAACCAGTTCTTCATCAGTCGTAGATATTCACAATCCTACTGAGTCTACTCATGGCACAAGTATCATTGCGGTAGCCCATCACAAGGCCCAACGTGGATGTGGTTATTATATCCATGATAGAATCCTCATTTTGAGAATTCAAATGTCTTGGAAACCTGCCACATTCAAACATGTTTCACATGAAGGTTATCATGTGGATCCAATCTTGAGCGATCGAGACCATTGATTTAGCATTGCGTCAGTATCAGTTCGTTGTGAGGCAAAATCTCCATCATTGATTTATATTTATTAAGACCAAGTGTCTGCTGTCACGGAATTATATATTGCAAAAGTTCCCATGTCGAGGATATTTATAGGATGTTGCGTTATCCGAAATTATGGACCACCACTTGAATGGTAGGGCCCATTCAACTTGATAAACATGATACGTTTTTATGATGTCACAGGACTGAAGCGATTGGAGAGTCTGGATCTCGGGTGGAATCAATTGACGGATGACAGCATTTCTCCTTGGATATCAAACTTGACATCATTGACTTATCTGGGCTTGGAAAACAACAAATTGAAAGAGTCGGACACCATGAGGGGTACCATGCTTTTTATAATTATTAGTATTCAATGCGACTAATACCAACTATTTTCTCTGGAAAAAATATTCAGTGTGCTAGAGCCTATTACATGCTGTACAACCAAAAATCTCTTCTTACTCTTTCTCTCTCCTTCTGCCTCCGTATCATTTACTCAAGTAAAAACGGTGCTTCCATACAAACTTGATATAAAATCTTTCACATTTCTACAATATATACACACACATATAGAGGAGCGCTACAAAACTCCCCGGCATCTTTCTAAAAAAAAGCGTCCCTCTTTTAGCCAATGAAAGTGTGACACGTGTCATCAATAATACACACATCCAATTCTCTCTCCTAAGAGTTCTCCTGAATCCCTTAAAATACTAACAAATTAATAGCTATTAGATAGAGGCAGAAAGTCCCCTTTCGAGAAAGGAGAGTTTCTGAGAATTTCTCATATATATATATATATATGTATATCTTTCACATAGTTTTTACATATGTAAGTCCTATTTTCATATCTCATTCATTAAAAGACGAACGACATATCCCTTCGTTGTAGCTTAATTGGTTGGGAAATGGGTATGAAAGTAGAGAGAGTAAGTTCAAATCCAAGTTCTAAAAGGGCAAGTAAAGGGTATGAGAGTAGAGCAAGTAGAGCGAGCGAGTAAGTTCAAATGAGAAAAGAAAAGGGCAATTTGTATTTGAAATCATTATAAGATACAATTGAGCTAATGGCTTCAAGAGATGCATACATAAAATGCCAACAGTTTATATCTCAAACTTTTATAAGAAAATCAGAAAACCATATTATAGCCCAATGTGTTAGTATTTGATTTTTTTTCCTACGTTTTCCATTTAAAATCCAAGTTTTAACTCTTAATGCTTCTTAATTTCTATTTGCTTTTGATCCTTGATATGTGGAAATTTTTATAGACTTTTACAAAAAGGCTCCTCTATTTCCACAATTGATTCCACCCGTTCAATGAATTAATAGTAGATTCCACGTCAATATGGTAATAAAAAGTGGGGCCACTATTATTGGTACCCACATTGGCCTCACTCATTGACGGATAACAATGTGTCATGCGTATAAATTCATCGGGGCCCCTTTGTGCCCAAACTGCCAAATGCAGTGGCTCCTTGATATGTGGCATGCACACTTAACTGATGAAAATCATCATTGGGCCCACACTTCAATTAAAGTATGGAAACGGTAGATTATCTGTAAAACTTAAAAAAGATACCATCATAGATGATCACATTTTTATGGGACACTCCACGTACTTGAGGACGTTTATTTTGAACAATTAGGATTTCTATATTATATGGTCCCTGCCTTGACTTATTTAGTACATAGAAACAAATAAAACTTGCATTTGAGCCGGGGTAGGAGCTATAAAAATCTAACATCAATAATAGTTAATCTTCATAACCGCATCCCCAGTCGAGGATATTTATGAAATTTCTCAACTGGTAAACTTATAAGAAATCAAGGATATTACTAAACTGCTGTTAAATCCAGACCGAGCTTAATTACCATTAAATCAATGGTTGAGATAATACGATGAGATTGAAATCTTGCCTGACCTTTTTCCCTTACAAAAATTGAATTGTTTTTTCTTTTTTAACTTTCAGAGAAAAGAAATCTGATTTATGAACATATCTTTTTTTCGGGCGCTCGCTCGGCACGGGACCTTCCTTTACTTCTCTCAATAAGATGACATGACCCACTTTTGAAGTACAGATAATGGCCACAAAGTTCAATGGAGAATGCGCAAGTAGGATCCAAAGTTAATTTATTAACACCAAAATCTGATTGCATGAACTTTAATAGAAAATTCTCCAAGATCGGAAATGACAAGAAGATCCTAGCCATCATTTGTTTGGCCTTCTCTTAGTTGAGGACCCCCTCAATTTTTGTAATTCATCATTAAGCGTATATCTAATTCTCCAAAGAAAATATTAAAAAAAGAGGATATTATTTTATTTCATTTGATACTATTATCTCTGTTTATAAATATTTCTCAGTTTTACTTTCAACACCAAATAAAGGAGGAGAATGACTCGGATTGGTTGACACCTATTAAAAAATGCCACACTTTTTAATTTCTTCTCAGGGTGTGACTATTTAAGATGATTTTTTTTCCTTTTTCTACTTTTTTTTTTTCTGTTTTTTCTCTTTTCAAATCATTCATATTCATGCGACCACAAACAAAACACACTATCATGAAACTCCACCAACAAAAAAACTCCACCAAGTGTCATATGAGGAGAGAATGTTTAGTTGCTCAACTAGTTGGCAACCACGTTTCAATCTGGCTGCCTAAGGTTCGAACCCTAGGCATGCTGCATCTTCCCGTGTGTGCAGGCTCCCTTTCCACTTGTGTGGGCTTTCTCCCTATGACTACAAGCTCCTTTCTCACGTGAGCAGGCGGGCCACTTGTGTGGGCCTTCTCCCTATGAGTGAAGGATCCTTTCCCACATGAGTAGGCTGTCTTCCCGCCTGCTCTTGGGTCCCAGCACCCTTGGAGGGGTATCCAAAAAAAAAAGTGTCAACAAGGAAGTATTAGATCATGCAATTCTTAGAAGCTTCTTATCACATCGTGGTAAAGGGTGGGTAAGAGGGCAGCATGGGTATAGAAGGTTGGATATAAATAAGACTGCTCTTTGATAGACAGGAGCATGAAATTGATTGATATAAGGAAAATGAAGTGAATAAACTAAACATTTCTTAATGAAACTACACTGAAAGGAGAGAGAGGCTGCTTAGAGACATTGGGAAGGATTTAAGGTTTTCTAATAAGGTAGATATTGTAGTTAGTCACATAAAAGAGAAGACACCGGAGGGAAAAAGATTGAATGCTAGGATTATAATGGTCGAGATTGTATTGGATATTAAGCTTTTAAATATAATCAACACATATGCACCTCATTGAAGATTAAGTGTGAAAGTTGCATCACGAAGGAAAAAAGTATAGTAACTGGATGAGACTTTAGTTGTCATGTAAGGAAGGCAAGTGATGGCTATCATAAAGTTTATGGCAGATATTACTTTAGCAAAGGAACAACAATAAAGAAACTATCATCAACTTTGTTGCAGGCATTGATCTTGCATTAGCTAATACATATATATTTCACGAAGAAAGATAAACAAACACCTTTTGGCCTTTAAAGGCCGAACCGTACAGAGCATATCCAAATTGCATTTTAATCAGGCATGGTGACTGGCCCATTTATAAGATTAGAGTTCGGATGAACAATGGAACTAAGATTTAAATTCAAATGGACAATGGAATTGAACTGCCAGTCGGGTAGCCAAATTTCGGGGTTTAGTTTACTTTTCAAAGGAAAATAGAAATTAGAAAATATGCATACTTCATATGTGCTCTACGCCATATACACTGTTATCCTCAGAATGATACTTCCAACATTGTCGTGGATTCAAATCATAAACCGATAATGAAATGATCTGGAACATTCGATAAAAGTAGAAAGTATTTTTTAAATAACACTTGCATCTTGTATCACCATCTCATTTTATGATTGTCTTTGCTCTTGTGATGGTTATTTTATATTGTATGTAGGTTTATGTGGATTGAGTGCTCTGACAATGCTAGATCTATCTAACAACTACCTGAGCAGTCTTCCGATCTGTATGGGAAACTTCTCTTTACTTGAGAATCTCGTTTTGTCCGAAAACAATCTTAGTAGCCTTTTCGGCAACTCAATACCAGGTATATAAGCCCATGACATTTCTCTTTAATTTTTTAGTTCACAATGAGGTACTTTGCAATTAACAAGATATTAGGGCATGCCCTTTGTATTAAATGGGTCGAGTAACACCAAACCATCCACCTGGCCTTTCATTTTATCATAAGACTAGGCTCAGCTCATATAGCTATTGGGCCACATCGTTTGATACGTCCAAACTGAGAAAATGTGTTACGCCCAATAGCACAGCTCGAGTGCTAGTGGAGCCCGTCCAAGTTGCAATCGTAAGTAACCAGTTCTTCATCAGTCGTAGATATTCACAATCCTACTGAGTCTACTCATGGCACAAGTATCATTGCGGTAGCCCATCACAAGGCCCAACGTGGATGTGGTTATTATATCCATGATAGAATCCTCATTTTGAGAATTCAAATGTCTTGGAAACCTGCCACATTCAAACATGTTTCACATGAAGGTTATCATGTGGATCCAATCTTGAGCGATCGAGACCATTGATTTAGCATTGCGTCAGTATCAGTTCGTTGTGAGGCAAAATCTCCATCATTGATTTATATTTATTAAGACCAAGTGTCTGCTGTCACGGAATTATATATTGCAAAAGTTCCCATGTCGAGGATATTTATAGGATGTTGCGTTATCCGAAATTATGGACCACCACTTGAATGGTAGGGCCCATTCAACTTGATAAACATGATACGTTTTTATGATGTCACAGGACTGAAGCGATTGGAGAGTCTGGATCTCGGGTGGAATCAATTGACGGATGACAGCATTTCTCCTTGGATATCAAACTTGACATCATTGACTTATCTGGGCTTGGAAAACAACAAATTGAAAGAGTCGGACACCATGAGGGGTACCATGCTTTTTATAATTATTAGTATTCAATGCGACTAATACCAACTATTTTCTCTCGAAAAAATATTCAGTGTGCTAGAGCCTATTACATGCTGTACAACCAAAAATCTCTTCTTACTCTTTCTCTCTCCTTCTGCCTCCGTATCATTTACTCAAGTAAAAACGGTGCTTCCATACAAACTTGATATAAAATCTTTCACATTTCTACAATATATACACACACATATAGAGGAGCGCTACAAAACTCCCCGGCATCTTTCTAAAAAAAAGCGTCCCTCTTTTAGCCAATGAAAGTGTGACACGTGTCATCAATAATACACACATCCAATTCTCTCTCCTAAGAGTTCTCCTGAATCCCTTAATAGCTATTAGATAGAGGCAGAAAGTCCCCTTTCGAGAAAGGAGAGTTTCTGAGAATTTCTCATATATATATATATATATGTATATCTTTCACATAGTTTTTACATATGTAAGTCCTATTTTCATATCTCATTCATTAAAAGACGAACGACATATCCCTTCGTTGTAGCTTAATTGGTTGGGAAATGGGTATGAAAGTAGAGAGGGTAAGTTCAAATCCAAGTTCTAAAAGGGCAAGTAAAGGGTATGAGAGTAGAGCAAGTAGAGCGAGCGAGTAAGTTCAAATGAGAAAAGAAAAGGGCAATTTGTATTTGAAATCATTATAAGATACAATTGAGCTAATGGCTTCAAGAGATGCATACATAAAATGCCAACAGTTTAGATCTCAAACTTTTATAAGAAAATCAGAAAACCATATTATAGCCCAATGTGTTAGTATTTGATTTTTTTTCCTACGTTTTCCATTTAAAATCCAAGTTTTAACTCTTAATGCTTCTTAATTTCTATTTGCTTTTGATCCTTGATATGTGGAAATTTTTATAGACTTTTACAAAAAGGCTCCTCTATTTCCACAATTGATTCCACCCGTTCAATGAATTAATAGTAGATTCCACGTCAATATGGTAATAAAAAGTGGGGCCACTATTATTGGTACCCACATTGGCCTCACTCATTGACGGATAACAATGTGTCATGCGTATAAATTCATCGGGGCCCCTTTGTGCCCAAACTGCCAAATGCAGTGGCTCCTTGATATGTGGCATGCACACTTAACTGATGAAAATCATCATTGGGCCCACACTTCAATTAAAGTATGGAAACGGTAGATTATCTGTAAAACTTAAAAAAGATACCATCATAGATGATCACATTTTTATGGGACACTCCACGTACTTGAGGACGCTTATTTTGAACAATTAGGATTTCTATATTATATGGTCCCTGCCTTGACTTATTTAGTACATAGAAACAAATAAAACTTGCATTTGAGCCGGGTTAAGAGCTATAAAAATCTAACATCAGTAATAGTTAATCTTCATAACCATGTCCCCCGTCCAGGAGATTTATGAAATTTCTCAACTGGTAAACTTATAAGAAATCAAGGATATTGCTAAACCGCTGTTAAATCCAGACCGAGCTTAATTACCATTAAATCAATGGTTAAGATAATACGATGAGATTGAAATCTTGCCTGACCTTTTTCCCTTACAAAAATTGAATTGTGTTTTTTTTTTTTTTTTTTACTTTCAAAGAAAAGAAATCTGATTTATGAACATATCTTTTTTTCGGGCGCTCGCTCGGCACGGGACCTTCCTTTACTTGTCTCAATAAGATGACATGACCCACTTTTGAAGTACAGATAATGGCCACAAAGTTCAATGGAGAATGCGCAAGTAGGATCCAAAGTTAATTTATTAACACCAAAATCTGATTGCATGAACTTTAATAGAAAATTCTCCAAGATCGGAAATGACAAGAAGATCCTAGCCATCATTTGTTTGGCCTTCTCTTAGTTGAGGACCCCCTCAATTTTTGTAATTCATCATTAAGCGTATATCTAATTCTCCAAAGAAAATATTAAAAAAAGAGGATATTATTTTATTTCATTTGATACTATTATCTCTGTTTATAAATATTTCTCAATTTTACTTTCAACACCAAATAAAGGAGGAGAATGACTCGGATTAGTTGACACCTATTAAAAAATGCCACACTTTTTAATTTCTTCTCAGGGTGTGACTATTTAAGATGATTTTTTTTCCTTTTTCTACTTTTTTTTTTTTTCTATTTGTTCTCTTTTCAAATCATTCATATTCATGCGACCACAAACAAAACACACTGACATGAAACTCCACCAAGTGTCATATGAGGAGAGAATGTTTAGTTGCTCAACTGGTTGGCAACCACGTTTCTACCTGGGAAGGATTTAAGGTTTCTAATAAGGTAGATATTGTAGTTAGTCACATAAAAGAGAAGATACCAGGGGTAAAAAGATTGAATGCTAGAATTATAATAGTCAAGATTGTATTGGATATTAAGCTTTTAAATATAATTAACGCATATGCACCTCATTGAGGATTAAGTGTGAAAGTTGCATCACGAAGGAAAAAAGTATAGTAACTGGATGAGACTTTAGTTGTCATGTAAGGAAGGCAAGCGATGGATATCATAAAGTTTATGGTAGATATTACTTTAGCAAAGA
Organism: Persea americana; assembly: GCA_029852735.1. NCBI lineage: Eukaryota > Viridiplantae > Streptophyta > Magnoliopsida > Laurales > Lauraceae > Persea > Persea americana. The sequence continues at coordinate 94,915,787 of CM056810.1, forward strand.
AATAACAATAAAGAAACTATCATCAACTTTGTTGCAGGCATTGATCTTGCATTAGCTAATACATATATATTTCACGAAGAAAGATAAACAAACACCTTTTGGCCTTTAAGAGTGAACCGTAAAGAGCATATTCAAATTGCATTTTAATCAGGCATGGTCAATGACCCATTTATAAGATTTTAATTCAAATGAACAATGGAACTAAGATTTGAATTCAAATGGACAATGGAATTGAACTGCAAGTCGGGTAACCAAATTTCGAGGCTTAGTTTACTTTTCAAAGGAAAATAGAAATTAGAAAATCTGCATACTTCATATGTGCTCTACACCGTATTCAGTGTTATCCTCAGAATGATACTTCCACCATTGTCCTGGATTCAAATCATAAACCGATAATGAAATGATCTGGAACATTCGATAAAAGTAGAAAGTATTTTTAAAAAACTCTTGCATCTTGTATCACCATCTCATTTTATGATTGTCCTTGCTCTTGTGATGGTTATTTTATATTGTATGTAGGTTTATGTGGATTGAGTGCTCTGTCAATGCTAGATCTATCTAACAACTACCTGAGCAGTCTTCCGATCTGTATGAGAAACTTCTCCTTACTTGAGAATCTCGATCTGTCCAAAAACAATCTTACTAGCCTTTTCGGCAACTCAATATCAGGTATAAGCCCATAACATTTCTCTTTAATTTGAGTTCACAATGAGGTACTTTGCTATTAACAAGATATTAGGGCATGCCTTTTGTATTAAATGTGTCGAGTAACAGCAAACCATCGGCTTGGCCTTTCATTTTATCATGAGACCAGGCCCAGCTCATATAGCTATTGGGCCACATCGTTTGATACGTCCAAACTGAGAAAATGTGTTACGCCCAATAGCACAGCTTGAGTGCTAGTGGAGCCCGTCCAAGTTGCAATCGTAAGTAACTAGTTCTTCATCAGTCGTAGATATTCACAATCCTACTGAGTCTACTCATGCCCATCATAGGCCCAACGTGGTTGTGGTTATATCCATGATAGGATCCTCGTTTTGACAATCCAAATGTAATGGAAACCTGCCACATTCAAACATGTTTCACTTGAAGATTACCATGTGGGTCCATTCTTGAGTGATCGAGACCATTGATTTGGGATTGCATCATTATTAGTTCACTGTGCGGCAAAATCTCCATCACTGATTTATAGTTATGGGGACCATGTGCCTGCTGTCACGGAATTATATATTGCAAAAGTTCCCACGCAATTATGGACCACTACTTGAATGGTAGGGCCCACTTCAACTTGATAAACATGATTTTTTCTTTATGATGTCACAGGACTGAAGCTATTGCAGGCACTGCATCTCGAGTCGAATCAATTGACGGATGATGGCATTTCTCCTTGGATATCTAACTTGACGTCATTGGCTGAGCTATACTTGGGAAACAACAAATTGAAAGGCTCCGACACCCTAAGAGGTACCGTGCTTTTTATTTTGTTAGAGAAACACGTCTAAACAATCCAATCACGCAGACATCAAAACAACTTTTAATCTTATTTGCAAGGAAAAAACAAGGACTTCTACGCTTGTACACTTTTCGTAGCAATGGGTTTTAAATTAACCGTTATAGCAATGAAGGATTCATAGAAAAATAACTTCATGCCCTTCACCCCAGATATAATAGTCTTAAGAATTTGGCAGCATCAACCAAATTTTAAATTTTTGCCCTTCACTCTTCAACTTTTCAATAACCTTTATTTAGAAGCTCCTTTAGTCATTAGTACAAATTTATAGAAATTCAATTAGAAGTAGACAAAATTATTTTTGAGAGTAGAGGAAAGAGGCTCTCATCTAGCCGTATGGAAGGAATGTAGAGTGAATGGTGAAAGATTGAAGATCTACAAAGAATCGCAATATCTTTTAAGATTTAACTTCCAAGGCTAAAGGGAAGGATAAAGGGAGATACTAGTCTCCTATATGAGCGGACTACTTCCTTCTCTATGCAGCCCACTTAGGCCCACTTTTGAGCAAGGCAGCCTCTTTGATGCTTACACTCCTTGAACCTTCACTTACCGTTGAACTGAATTTAAAAAAAAAAAATCTACGATTAATACATCATTAAATTTTAATGCTATTAAATCAAGGGCTATAATAATCCAGTGGAGCTAATTTTTTTGGGTGCTCCTGTCTAAGGTAATCTTTCCATCTGCCCTTCTCCTACATAACCACATGTATTAAAGTGGTCCCAACCAGCTCATTACATATAGGAGTCATTTGTATGCAACTATTTACATATGTAGTATTTATATATACACAGTTCTTTTTCATACTCATTTACATATCACATCTAGAAATGAGGTGTGAAAGGCGTGATAATGGGATGCAAGCAACAACAGAGTTCAAGGTGTGCTAATGGGGACATTTTCAGCTCTAGGATTCACATCTTGCACTTCATTTCCAAATGCATTGTGTCACAAAATGAAATTCCATCAACTGCTTTTATATATATATTTTTTACTGCCGTAGGAGAGTCCTATCTATAATATTCACCATTCATTTTTTTTCTATTGAACTAATAAACTCAAGACCTATATACTGTGCACTGCACATCGATATTGTTTGTCACGTACGACCTGGTGAAACGCATGGGGATCCTGTCATTAGTTGTGGGATTTACCCAAAGTATATACGAATATCTGAGATTGCGTCATTTGAGGCACCGGATCTACCCAAAGAACTACGAATATCTGGCACATAATTGGATATATATTATGTATTTGGCAACTACTAGAATAATTGCCTCTCCCATTTGTTGTCTTCAGTTTGAGGCTTGGCCATGGCCACGATAGTGTCCATGAGCACTGGAAAGAGCTTTGACAGAGGATCGGTCACCACAAGGAATAGTACAAGTAAAATGTGATATTTGTTAAGTTGATTTACATGACTTAAAAAGACTAGGACAACTGAGTTCATCTGATTCCTAATACTTATGATGAAAAACACATACAGAAATGCTGATCAAGTTTTCGTTATCAACTATAGTAGATATCACGGTGAAGAATTCCTGGAATAAGATGAAGAAATCGCTTTGGAGTTATTTAGACTGACTAATGATTTTGGGTTAAGTACTTTTTTGCAGAGTAGAGTTAAAAAATTCAAATTTAAGGCTAATTACTTCTTTTCCACTTAATAAAACTGCAATTAATGATCAGAGTACCAAAACTTGACATGCAACTATATTGTGGAGAGATTCTACTAAAGCATGCTCCTGAGCACAAATCGAAAACATAAAATGACCGTGTGGTCATCTAAATCATCACCGATCATCAAATCAAAAGGAGAGACCAATATATCCAAGCATATGGTTAAAAATGCTTAAATCCGCGAATATAGCTCAATAGCCCAACAAATCAAACCGAAGGGAGAATTAGCAAAATAAAACTAAATAAACATACAAAACTATCTTATCACGCTACTGCATCCAAAGCACATAAACCAAACCCGGCGAAAGAAGAGCTCACGAAACAGTGAAGGGAATGGATGGAAGGCTTGCAAATTGGAGATGGATGAGCTCGCAGGTCCACGGGAAGATTTTGATGGCCATGATCGATGGTGCCGATTGGAGGTGGGACTGCATTTGCAGTCCATTTCCAGCAAATGGGTGAGATCATGGGGCCCACTAGGAGGTGGCCCACTTCATCGGTAGTGATGGGGGTCTTGGTGCTCCACTAACCGGGGGGGGGATCAAAAGAAAGGAAAAAGAATGAGAGAGAGAGAGAGAGAGAGAGAGAGAGAGAGAGAGAGAGAGAATGGGTGGGCGCTCAGTCATATTGGCAGGGAGAAGAGAGAAAGAAAAGGGCAAATGGGGAAAAACAGAGGGAGAGAAAAACAGGGAAATAGAGAGAGATGGGCTGGGTTTCAGTGGTGGCCGGCGATGGTGCCGGCGGTGGTTGCCAACGGCGACGGCGTGGTGCTCCGGAACGGTGGGGCAGCACGGCTGGGTGAGGGAGAGATGAGAGAGTGGAGAAGAGAGGGAAGCTCGGTCATGGTGATGATCGGCGGTGGCGTCGTCCGGTGACGGTGAGGCATTGAGTGAAGTGAGAGGGAGAGAGAACGAGAAAGAGAAGTGAGGGAGGGGGCTGCTGCGGAGTGAATGAGGGTGGGGGAGGTTGTGTTTCCATCGTGACCTAAAATGGGGGCGTGGGTTTGAGCCGTTGGATTTAAAAGACGTGCCTGACTGACAAATGAGCTGCTGCAACCCATCTGAGGTTCAGCATAATGACAAACCACCGACACAAAACTTGGGTTGGGCCAACCCAAAACTGCATAGCCTGACACAGCTAAAAGAGAAACTTGGGTCGGACTCTTCAAGACTCTGGTCTGGTTTGGGCCTTGATTTTGAAACCAGCAAAATTGCGTACTTCAGCATTACACTATAGTTACCTCTTACCAGATATTCAAGTACGGACCCGACTGGAAGGGGGATCGAGTTATCAGAACAAAGGGGCCATTTTAAGGATGTTTGGGGGAAAACTTCGGGTGTCTATTGACGTCCCTAGCCCATTTGGATGTTATAGACAGTGCAACTAACTCATTTGCACAAATCAAGACTCATGCATTTAAACCCAAGTTGCCCCAACTAAAGATAGTACAGGAAAACTAGGTTCTTGAGGATCTAAAGGGCCAAAGCGCCAACCAATATGGAGATTTTGGTACAAAATCAATAGTGAGAAAAATCCCCACTTAAAGAGAGTTAGAAAGGGACCACTTTTATAAAAATTATTTTGATAGATGAATTTTGATTTCTTTACGTATTTGAGTTGGACACATTATGCCAAGCCAGATTGATAAGTCTGTAAAGACGATGTTGGCCATAATGTCCATGACTATGATGATGATGATGAGTTTTCATTTTTAATTTTGATGATGAGTTGTCATTTTTATTTTTTCTCTCTTATTATTATTCATGCAGGGCTTTGTAGCTTAAGGAAACTGAGCGCCTTGGGTATAGGATGGAACTCATTTCGGGGCAGTATAGATCCATGTTTTGGTGAGATGCATAATATTGGCTATCTGGATCTTCGTCACAATCAATTTAAAGGAAATATTCCATCATCCATTTTTAGCAACTTGACAATGTTGGAGGACATCGATATATCACAAAACCAATTTGATGGCCTGTTTTCCTTTTCGACATTTGCCAATCTCTCAAACCTTTTTTCCATTGACCTTTCAAAAAATATACAACTAGAGGTCGAAACCGAGAGCACCAGGTGGGTTCCAACTTTCCAACTATACTCTTTGTTGCTAAACAATTGCATTCTTAACAAACGTACCGGCTATGGCATACCAACCTTCATCTCCACTCAGCAGAGTCTTAAAACTTTAGAGTTAAGCTATACCTCCCTGAAAGGGACAATTCCTTCATGGTTATTGTACAATGTCACTCTTTACAGCTTGAGTCTCATAGGTAACTTTCTAGAAGGCCCATTTCCCAAGCCTACTCAATACAATATGTCAACGCTCCAATCTCTTGACATCTCCAACAATAATTTTTCTGGGGAGCTTCCTCCTAACATTGACACCCTTTTCCCCAATCTTGTTCTTTTTAACATGTCCACAAATGAGTTACAAGACGTTATCCCCTTATCCTTAAGCAAGTTACAGAACTTGAACACATTGGACTTATCACAAAACAAGCTCTCCGGAGAAATGCCAGAAGGTTTGGTTGGAAACAATACCTCACTCAAATATTTAAAGCTATCGCACAATGAGTTGCAGGGCAACATTCTTTCAAAATATTGGAATACAACCGAGTTGGTAGTTTTGTTACTTGATAACAATGAGTTTACTGGAACAATCGCATCGAACATGTTGATGAGTCCTTCGTTGATCGTTCTTGATCTAAGAGGGAACAAACTATCAGGTTTTATTCCTAGTTGGTTACCTTCCCTTGTGAATTTGGCTTTACTTCTCCTTGGAGAAAACTCCTTTTATGGCTCTCTCCCAACACAACTTTGCCAATTGCAGAATTTGCATATGTTGGATCTCTCAAGTAACAAAATTTCAGGAAGCATACCCTCTTGTCTCGACAACATTTCTTCTTGGAGGAAAGAAATTCCAATCCAAATTGACAAATCACTTGGACCACAATTTGAACGATATACTTTTGTGGCTTTTCGTACGAGTTCACTCGATGAGATATATACTAGTGTTAAAACTAATTTCAATACAAAGGGTATGATCCTAACTTATGAGGGTGTTCCTTTTTCTTTGATGACCGGTATCGATCTATCCATGAATCAATTGATGGGTAATATTCCACTCCAAATGGGAAACTTGAAAGAACTTCACTCGCTAAACTTGTCTCACAATCTTCTGTATGGCCCTTTCCCAGAGTCCTTTCAAAGCTTGGAAAACATTGAGACTTTGGATCTCTCATATAACAAGTTAGTTGGGATAATTCCACCTCAGATGATTCAACTTCGCTCACTTTCCACCTTTAGTGTTGCCTTCAACAATCTATCAGGTGTGATCCCATCTGAGAAGCAATTTCTTACATTCAGTGAGAGTAGCTACACGGGTAATCCTGATCTTTGTGGACCACCTTTACACCGGAATTGCTCAACCAACAATCCATCTCAAACTAGAGATAGCAAAGGAGAAGAAGAAGAAGACGACTCTGGGATCTTGGACAATCCTATGTTTTTCTACTTGGCGGTGGCTATTGCATATGCTTTGGGATTCTGGAGTTTCATTGCCCTTATTTGCAACAAGAACCGGCGAGAAAATCTTTTTAGGACTGTGGATAGGTGCTATGATTGGGTCTATGTAAACTTTCGATGGTTTCAGTTGTATCTAACAAGTCATTGTAATTAAGAATGTTGTTTTGTTTAAACTTAGTAAGTATTACTAGTACTCTTGATTTCTTACACTAGCTTTTTTGTGGTGATTGCATTTTTCAACAAAGCCATTTTTTTACCAAAAAAAAAAAAAAAGCCAATTTAATTTCTCATACAAAGTAGTTAAAAACTAGAATACAAAATTTCCATATGAGAACCACATGCTTATTACATACAAAGAGAGTAATAGATATAAATTAAACTTTTACAATATTATTGGGATATTAATTTTCATACCGCATTCTTATATGTTTGAACCATGCATTTTCATTGATTCATTTTCATTTTTTCTTAATGTCAAAATGCTTATCAAGACTAGTCTATAAGAAGGTGTGATTTATGTGCAAAATCTTGCAAGCAAAACAATAATCCTTTCCGTTATAATGATGACACTTTGATTTAATATATGTAAACAAAAAAGTAAAAGACTTGTGCTAGCGCAGGAGAGGGAAAGGAAATAATATGTATGTGCAATGTACTTCTCTTTCATAACCAAAGACTCCAATCTAACACTAAGCATTTGGTTTGTAAATAAGATGACCGTAAGTACTCCTTTTACAAAGAGGTCATGGATGTCTTCGACGAGCCTTATTATTGAGAGGGGAAGTCGGAGGAGACTCTGGAGAGCTCGCTCCGATCTTCTTCTGATATTTAGACTAAGTGTCGATCAAGTCTTCTTTTGAGAATAGCTTGGGAGAGCTCTTGAGGGAGTCTCAGCCATTGCTATCCTTGGAGAGACCTTCTCTTTGCCCTTCTCCTTGGGATCAATGCCCTTTTTATAGACTTTCCTTCATGGGTCCCATTTCGACGTAGCAGGTTTGGATGCCTTCCTCCACGTATCGAGGTGACCTCAATCCGTGACTCTACCTCCATTGGTTTCCAACGCAGGTAGGCCTCAACTCCTTTTCAATAAAAGGAGAGAGCATGGCTCTCTTGCCCCATCGGGTCAGCATACTGTTTAGACGGCTTTCACAGGCCTGATTCCCTTATTTCTGTTAGCACCCTGGTTTTATGAGCATGGCTTATTATCTGGGAATACAATATATGTGGTAGTTTTAGACCGGAAACAAAAGAACTTTATTATATTTGCCATCACTAAAAACTCAGTCTATGAGATGTTACTTGTCACCTAATCAGGAGGAATGAAACTGAGTGATAAATATGAAAGTAATGAACAATTTGCAGTCAATGCTTTTTATCAAACGGCTAACAAGTTTAAATGTGGGGCCCGCCTTTAAAAGTGTTGGTATGTGGATCTACTTTTATAATTCATGATGTGGGACCCACCTTCTTTAAAAATTACAACTTGAAAATACCTTTAGAAATTAAGTGTATGATTTTCACCAAAAAGTCACTGTCTTGAAATTCTAGATTCTTACATGAGGTTAAGGTAGCATTTACAAATCGCTCTTCTTAAGCATTTGTGAACCTCAAAAATATGGAATTGTCTTAAAAAATTTTATGCAGTAAGTATTTTCTGACAAGAATTTGAGAATTTCTTGACAATCAGAATTCCTATCAAGTATTCCACCGAAGAAACAAGCCCTAAGGGTCTCTCTTCTTTTTACCAAGAAAAAAAAAGTCTCCTTGGGTATAATCGTGTTGGATCCATCTATAGAATTCTCATAGGATCTAAAGGAAATTAATTTTAAAATTTTGGAATTCTCTAAATCCTGCTGATGAAATGAGGAATTCTTGACAAGAATCCCAAAATTCCCTAATTACTATTGGAATTCCTGTCATGGACTCGAACAAAGAAATAGGCCATAAGAATCACGTCATTTTTTTACCCAAAAGAAAGTGGTCTTTAGAGAAAAATCAGATTTGGATCCATTTATAGAATTCTCGTAAGGATTTAAAATAAATTGTCAATTCAAAGTGTTATGTCTACTGTTGTCGTATCCAATAATAAGTTTTTTTTAATAAATCCCTGTTTAATAATAATAAAAAGTTAACACTCTTAATTGTTCATTTTAAGCTCATCAGGTTGAATTGAAATTATTAAATTAGAAATGGGATCTACTAATGAAAAATTTTCAAATGTGGCCAAACTCTTTGGGACTTTTCAAAATAGAAGAAAATAAAAGGCACTTTGCAAAATGGCCTTTGTTTTCTAAAATTCTTTCAATCTGAGACCCTTGGGGCCCTCAGATTTCGTGACGCGATGGTCCCATCCCAAGGCATGTGGGTTCAAACTCTAAATAGGACTTTCTATTTAAAATAAATAAAGGAAATTAAAGAACTTAATAATGGCTCAATGTCAGCACAAAACTCTCTGCTCATAGGAATGAAAACAATATCTAGAGTTCTAATTATTTCATTCTGTCCAATGAAAACTAATAAAATCACTCAGACCAAATATCACTAGAGAAATATACTAAAACTAAATTGGTGATGCGCTGCTCAAGGTCGCACATGTCCCCGCGAGGCCATCCACTGCTCCTGAGCCTCAGGATCTATCTTGAAATCTGAAAGAAAAAAACATCAACAGGCATATGAGTATAAAACTCTGCAAGTAGCCAGACTAAAATTGTAGGAAACACGGGTAAATGCTTATGTAGGCGGTGAAAACACGACACCCACTTAGATTGAGATAAACTTTGTAGATCAGGGAATACCGAACACCAAGAACCTGAAAAAGGGAAGGAAAACGGCTTGGGTTAGAGCCCCTGGCTGCAATGAGCCGAAGGCGCTCCGATGCCTGAGTCAGTTCTCCAAAACTAAGCAGGAGGAGCCAGGAGAGGAGAATGAGACGATGTGCTGAGTACTGTGTTGCGTACCTCTGTGGAGCTGATCCCAAGTATATATAGGTGGGCATTCCTCGTTCATTCTCTCTGCGAGTGGGGGTAGGTGGGGTGAGGTCCCATCGATCCTTACCCTGACATTCAGCGGTAGGTGAAAAGGGAACATCCCATCCGATCCATGCCTTTAGTCAGTTGATGTTAAGGGCTGATAAAGCTAACTTCTTATCGCCATAAATGAGCAATCTTATCGTCATAAATGAATGCTCCTATTAGTCAAGGCGCGCCGTATTTTCCGGAGGAAGGTGACGGCCCACTCTGCCTGCAGCGTTTTGTTCCGAGACCAAGAATGGCTTGGTCGCGCTAGGCATTTGTGCTGAGCTGGCACTCACGCCGAGCTGCCGAGCTGCCTGCCGTGCTGGCATTCTAACCGAGTTGCAGAGCTGCCGGGTTGTGGTTACAGAGGCCGAGGTGGACAGCAGGTACTGTAATTCTCGCTTAATATCATCATTACGGTGTTTTACCCATACAATCGCCCCCTAGCTTTTGACCTCTGAGAGTCCTCCAACTCGAGGAGGTTGGAAGCTTAGTGACTGACTAGCCGGCACCGCTACCGAGCTCGAAAGAGGGTCACCGAAGTGTGGGAAGGGGTTACCGAGATAAAGGAGCTTCGGATCAGAGGGGGTCCCTCCTGAGTCTGATGACCATTGCTGACGTACGACCCCTTTCAAGATGTCTCTTCGCCTACTCAGGATATTTAATAGCCCTCAGTTACTGCGCCGATGGTGGCACGTGTCGCCTCTTTGGTTGCCACGCAATTACTTTGAAAAGACGTTAGGGCTGCGAGATGCGACGTTAGGGCTGGCTGAGGGGACGCCTCTTTAAAGGCTCTTCTCAAAAGCTGAAACGGCGTCTCTGGCTCTTATAAATCAGGGTTTCTCCTTCGTCTCCACCTTCTTTTACTCTTTTCGAATTTCTACTGCTCCCTGCAAGAGAACTTCTTCAACGTCTACGAGTTTCCGACGATCCTGTCTGTGCAGTCCCCTTTCGTAGGGCTTCTTCCTGCTTTTCTTGTCTTTTCTTCTGGGTAGAGCTTTGTCTAGGCTGAGAATGGGGATCTATAGACATCTATCAGGAGACTTGGGTTCCATAGCCTATTTTAGGGATGCGTACAAGATGCCAGACAATGTGGAGGTCAAACCAGATGGCCCTAACGATGGCCTCGCCTACCGCAATGGATGGATGCCGTTTTGGCTGGTCTCCGTCGTGGAGGGAGGGGTCCGCTTCCCCCTTCATCCACTGGTTAGGGACTGCCTCCGGGAGTGGAGGTTGTGCCCATGCCAGCTACTTCCCAACGGATACAAAATTATTATGGGAGTAGTGCGGCTGAACGAGATCCTAGGGATCGGCCTCGGTGTCCCGGACATCGAGGATACGTACGACCTCTGCAAATCTGCAGAAGGGAACACCCATTACCTCCGGCTAAGGGTTCGCCGGGCTGAGTTTGTAACCGCGCTGGAGGATTCCAACAAATATACGGGAGAAGACTGAGTACTCGTCAGAGGAGGATGGGAGTTCGGTGAAGCAGAGCCGAGTACTACGGTCCGGATTCCTCGAAAAATAGGAACTCCACCAAGTAAAGACCGAAGTCTTTTCGGTTTGCAATTTTTTCCTTCTATGCCTGACTGACAATTTTTTTTTGTTCATGTAGATTTTCGTGAACGGAGAGAGTTTGCCAGGAAAAACCGTTGGAGGGTGAACAGCGAGTGGCACGAGAAGGTAAGAAACTACCGCGACTACAACTGCCGTGCTGCGTGGTCCCTCCTGAGGTATACGCTCCACTACAGATCCTTCAACACCTCGAGAAGGGTGTCAGGAATAGGCTCCATGCTGCGCGGGGAAGGCGTTAGCTAGGGGATAGCGACGACCGCGGTGCCCAGTTCGGTGGCGATGATTGTCGCGATACCTTCTGGGCGTCTGATTGAGTCCGGACACCGCGCTTCAGCACTTCCAATCCCAGAGCCTGATAGGAGCTCGGGAGCCGAGCCCCGGCCTTCGCAAAGGAAGAGGCTAGTAGCTTCCAGCTCTTCTGAGAGCTCGACGTCTTCCAGCTCTTCTGAGAGCTCGACGTCTTCCAGCTCAGAGGAAGAGGAAGAGGAAGAGGAGGGAGAGATGCTACGCCAACGCGGGCAACGCTACGCTGCAGCAAACCTATTCGCCGCGGCCTTCAGGGACATCGGAGGCGAGGCCCGGGATCCCCTTCAGGCCGTGACCGCGACGCCTTCAGCTGCTGCGGGTGGAACTCCTACTGCCCCGATTGCCGAGACGGTCCGCTCAACCGCGACCGAGGCCACTCAGCCCACCGCGATCGAGGTCGCCTCGGCTTTGCCTTCAGCGACTATCGTCGTAGACGACTCACCCCCAGATCATGTTACAAGGGCTGGAGGTCGGGCTCGCTCCGCCGAGGTCGCTGAGGGGGGACGACCCGAGAAGAGAGCAAGGGTTGAGGCCTCGCCTGGCCCATCGTCGCCTCCGCCAGCTGGCGGAATGATCTCGCCCCCCCCCCACTGGCTCTGTGGAGGCCGGCCATTGAGGAAGTACTGGGGAGGCAGCTGGACGAAACAGACTGCGCGACCGATCCCCAAGTGGTCGCCGCGCTGGGACGCGCCTGCGCCCTTCCTCAGGACATGGCGAGGTGGGCTGAGATGGACAACGAGTCCCTCCTGCTATCCTCAATGCGCTCGCTGGTAGCAGTACGTGTAGTATTTCTCCAGAACCTTTAGTTCGGTATTCTTTTATTGACGTCTGGTTTTCTTCTTGCAGCTGTTGCAAAAATGCCAAATGGGCATAGAGAGGCTGGACGCAGCAGAGGCCAGGGAGGCGGAATGGGTGGTTGAGAGAGAGGAGCTGCGGGAGTCCTTGGCGACTAAGGAGGCGATGCTGGTGGAAGAGGTGGGCGGGAATGCTGGCCTCGTCTCCGACCTCGAAGAATCCCAGGTCCTGGTGGAGAACCTCAGGGAAGAGCTGAAGGATGAGGGGACCCAGAACCTTCATCTTGCCTCTGAGCTCGATGATCTCCGGACCGAGGTGGGCCGTCTGGAAGAGGACTTGCGGGACGCTAGAGGGACAAACAAGAGGCTCCTCTCTCAGCGGAACTTGGCTCAAGGCTCCCTAGAGATGGCCTTGAGGGGGAAAGCAGCCGATATCGAGTCTGCTCTCGCAAAACAAGAAGCCAGGCTCAGGGAGGAGTTTTTGGCTGAGCATAACTCCATCATGGGGGAGGAGGTCTGCAGGCTGACAGCTGACTACAAGGCTCAGCTACCAGGGATCCAGGACCGAGCCTGGGAGCTTGGATGGAAAGCAGCCTTAAAGAAGGCTGGGGTTCCTGAGGATAGCCCTCTCCTCAGGAATCCCCCAAAGTTCCCTCGCTCGGACTCGGAACTTACAGCCATATCTCTGGCTTCCCCTTGCCTTCCTCCGCAAGCCTGTCCGGAGGCGAGCGCCGCCCCCGAGGCGCCCTCAAAGGCCCCTCCGACAGCCAGCACCGAGCTTGAAGACTCCTCTGCGCCCGTGGTCCAGGCCCCTTCTGAAGCCGCTGCTCCGGAGGCTAGCGTACCCGAAGCGAGCGCGGTCGTTTCTGAAGCCACCTCAACCGTGCCCGAGGCCAGCGCGGTCGTGGCCGAGGCTGCTCCAAAGATCGACTGCAACGTAGAAGTTGTGGCCCCATGAGCCCCATTGTATTTTTTCTTTTTCTTCTTTAATGTAATCTGAATTCTATCAATCGAACAGCGATTTTCTTTGCATTCCCTAGCTTTCTTTTTTGTCTTCGATGGAATGAGTGCGCAGGTGTGGCGTGCCTTATGATGCTTCATTTGCTAAGTGGTTGATCTGAATAACCAAACCCTTCATAAGTCTTTAAAAGCTAAAATTGGATGTCTGCCCTTGACCGAGACTGGGTTTATAAACCGCGGTCCCAATCCGCATCCATAACCCTTGAGAGTGGAAGCTGCCAGAACTCGGGGTGTTCGTGAGCGCCGAAGTCAGCGTTCTTGGACATTTTTGGCTTTACCGCCGTAGCTGATGCTGGGGCCGAGCTAGGACGGCTGGCACTCCGACTGAGCTGCCGAGCCGGGGGTGGTGCTGTTACCGGACCCTTAGATGCTTGTGGCTGTGCCCCCAAAGCTGGTGCGGGCACCGAGCTGAGGACGATGGCACTCTGAGCAGAGCTGCCGGGCCGCGGGGTGGTGCTGTCACCGGAACCATTGATGCTTGTGGCTGTGCTGTCAAAGCTGGTGTGGCACCGAGCTGAGGACGGTGGCACTCTGAACAGAGCTGCCGAGCCGCGGGGTGGTGCTGTCACCGGACCCATAGATGCTTGTGGCTGTGCTGCCAAAGCTGGTGCGGGCACCGAGCTGAGGACGGTGGCACTCTGAACAGAGCTGCCGAGCCGCGGGGTGGTGCTGTCACCGGACCCATAGATGCTTGTGGCTGTGCCGCCAAAGCTGGTGCGGGCACCGAGCTGAGGACGGTGGCACTCTGAACAGAGCTGCCGAGCCGCGGGGTGGTGCTGTCACCGGACCCATAGATGCTTGTGGCTGTGCCGCCAAAGCTGGTGCGGGCACTGAGCTGAGGACGGTAGCACTCTGAACAGAGCCGCCGAGCCGTGGGGTGGTGCTGTCACCGGACCCCGAGAAAGCTGGCATTGCGGCCGAGCTGCATAACTTGGAAGCAATTTTGAAAAAGATCTGCTCAAGAATGTTCCTTTTAATTGCTGTTTGAACCCTTAAATACATGTTTTCAGAAGTAGAACTTCTTGAGATGCATCGTGTTCTATGGTCGCAGCAGCTCCTTGCCTTCCATGTCCTCGAGCCTGTACGCGGCTCTACCCGCTGCTGATAGCACTTTAAATGGCCCCTGCCAATTGGGTGCCAATTTCCCTTCGTTAGGATTTCGGTCGCCAGGAAGCGTTTTCTTCAAGACTAGTTCTCCCACCGCGAATCTCCTTGGTCTGACCTTCTAGTTGTATCCCCTGGCCAACCGCCGTTGATAGGCAGCCAGGCGGATAACTGTTGTCTCTCTCCGTTCTTCAGCGAAATCCAGCTCCCGAGCTACGTTCAAGTCGTTCAGCCCCTGGTTACAGAGTTCCGACCTCAAGGTCGGGAGGCTGACCTCAAGGGGAATGACTGCTTCCATGCCGTACGTCGGGGAGAATGGATTAGCCGAGGTGGAGCGCCTTGGAGTTGTCCTGTAAGCCCATAGAACACTAGGAAGCTCTTCTGCCCACCTTCCCTTGGCTCGGTCGAGTCTCTTCTTGAGTCCGTCAAGGATCACTTTGTTTGAGATCTCAGCCTGCCCATTGCTTTGTGGGTACGCCGGGGTGGAGTAGACGTTTCGGATGCCATACTCCTGGCGGAAGCTTTTGAAGAAGTTGGAATCGAACTGGGTCCCATTGTCGGAGATGAGAGTTCGAGGGATTCCAAATCTCGGGATGATGCTCTTCCATACAAAGTTCTTTGTGTCCTGCTCGGTGATGGAGGACAGAGGCTCCGCTTCGACCCATTTTGTGAAGTAGTCCGTGGCTACTATCAGCCACCTTTTGTTTCCTGGAGTTCGGTGTAGCGGATCGACGATGTCCAGACCCCACTGAGCAAAAGGCCACGGGCTGGATAGAGGGCTTAGGTCCTGTGCTGGCTGGTGGAGAGAGTGTGAGAACTTCTGGCACTTTTCGCATTTCCTGGCATAGACTTGGGCGTCCTTCTGCATGTACGGCCACCAGTATCCTTGGTTGATTGCTCGGTAGGCAAGCGACCGACCTCCAATGTGGCTGCCGCAGATCCCCTCATGAATTTCGTAAAGGAAGTCGTCAACTTTGCTTGGGTGGACGCACTGGAGGTAGGGTCCGGTGAACGATTTCCTGTAGAGCCTGCCATCTGGGGAGAGCCAAAACCGGGTTGCTTTCAGCCTAATCTTCTGCGCCTCTGTCCTGTCTTCGGGCAGCAGGTCGTCCTTCAAATAGGCGATGACCGGATCCATCCAGCTCGGACCGAGGTCCAAGCACATAAGTTGCCGAGGTCGCTATACTTCGATGCTGGGCTCGCGTAGCGTCTCCACTTCGACAGTTCTCCTATTACCGGCCTCGACCGCTGAGGCGAGGCTGGCAAGGGCGTCGGCATGGGAATTGGACTCTGCGCCGACCTGTCGGATCTCGGACCTTTCAAACTGGGAGAGAAGTTCCTTCTTATGAGCTAAGTAAGCCGCCATTCTGTCGTCCCGAGCCTGGTAGTCTCCATTGAGCTGATTCGTTACTAACTGGGAATCACTGAAAACCACAATGTGCCGAGCTTCCAAGATTTTGGCACTGTTTAACCCGGCGATGAGTGCTTCGTACTCGGCCTCATTATTGGATGCCTTGAAGCCGAATGTTAGAGCTTCCTCGATGACAAGACCTTCCGGAGACTGGAGGACTATGCCAGCGCCAGCCCTATTGGACGTTGAGGATCCGTCGACAAAGACTTTCCAGGTCTGCTCTTGCTCTGTCTCGGTTGCTGCCTCTGTATCCTTATTGCCCCCCAGTTCGGTGTCGAGCAGGGTCGGCGCCGAACTCCGAGTAGTAAACTCGACAATGAAGTCTGCTAAAACTTGGGCTTTGATGGCCGTTCTGGGTTGGTACTTGATATCGTATTGCCCCAGTTCGACAGCCCATTTGGAGATTCGACCGGAGAAGTCTGCCTTTCGGAAGAGAGCCTTCAGTGGGTGCTTGGTCACGACCACGATAGTGAAGGTTTGGAAGTAATGGGAGAGCTTTCGCGAGGCGCTGACGAGCGCCAGGGCAAGCTTCTCGAGCTGTAAATATTGGGTCTCGGCGTCGAGCAGGATCTTGCTGGTGTAATAGATAGGCCTCTACTGGCCATCTTCTTCTCTGATGAGCACCGAGCTCACTGCGTGGTCCGAGACGGCGAGGTACAAATACAGCGCTTCGCCATGGGTTGGGGTCGACAGTAGCGGAGGTGAAGAGAGGTAGCGCTTGAGCAGTTGTAGGGCCTGATCGCAATCCGGCGTCCATTGGAATTTTGAGCCTTTGTGTAGGAGCTGGAAGAAAGGCCTGCACTTGTCGGAAGCTCTGCTGATGAAGTGATACAGCGCGGCAGCCATGCCGGTCAGCCTCTGAACTTGTTTAGCCGATGTCGGGCTTTGGAGCTCCTGGATCGTCGTGATCTGGTCAGGGTTTGCTTCAATCCCCCTTCTCGTGACCAGGCTCTCCAAGAACTTTCCGGAACTGACACCGAAGGCGCATTTAGACGCATTTAGCTTCAACTGGAACGGAGGAGGATGCCGAAAACCTGGCAGAGGTCGGCCAAGTGGTCCTGTGATTCTCTAGACTTGACGACCATATCGTCGATGTAGACCTCCACTGTCTTCCCGAGCTGTGCTTGAAACATCTTGGTCACTAGCCGCTAGTATGTCGCCCCTGCATTCTTCAGCCCGAAGGGCATTACCTTATAACAGTAGGTGCCCCGGGGTGTGATGAAGGCTGTCTTCTCTTGGTCAGGTACGAACAGAGGTATCTGGTGGTATCCTCGGTAAGCGTCGAGGAAACTCATACGGTCTTGTCCAGCAGTGGCGTCAATGAGCTAGTCGATCTTTAGAAGGGGGAAACTGTCCTTGGAACAGGCTGTATTGAGGTTGGTGAAGTCAACACAGACCCTCCACTTCCCCGTCTTCTTCTTGACCACTACTCTGTTGGCTAGCCATTGCGGATAGTGGACCTCCTTTATCGCTTGCGCTTCGAGCAGCTTTTCTACCTCTTCCTTCACGGCCTCAGTTTGTGGGATCCCAGTTCGGCGTGCTTTTTGGATCACGGGCTTATGGTTAGGGTCCACATTCAGCTTATGGCACATGACTGCTGGATCGATGCCGGGCATCTCGTAAGGCATCCACACAAAGACCTCTTTATTCTCAAGGAGGAGGTCCAGCAGCTGAGTCTTCTCGGGCTCGGGAAGCTGGCTTCCAATGAGGAAAAATCTATCCGGGTCGGCGGGGTAGATCCTCACCTCGATGAGGTCCTCGATGCTTTTCTGCGCCGGGGCCCTGCCAACATCCCTAAGCTCGACTTCTCTGTCCAGCTCGACCACATGGACCTGGGACGATTCGGCTTCTCCAGGCAACACGGACATCAAGCATTGTCTGGCCATGTGCTGGTCGCCTTTTATAGTGATCACGTCGGTCCAGCCAAACGGGTTTTCTAGGGGGAACTTGAGCTTCTGATGACGGGTGGAGGGCACAGCCTCCATGCCATGCAGTCACGTCCTTCCCATTATGACATTGTATGGGGAGGGGATGTCGACGACTAAGAAGTCAACCTGCCTGGAGGCGCCTCCTATTTGGACTCTGTGGGAGATCTTCCCTTTCGGGTACACTGGTTTCGAGCTGAAGCCGACGAGAGGAGTTCGGGCAGTTTGGAGGTCTTCGTCCTTGAGTTTCAGCTTCTGAAAGCAATCGTAGTACAGGATGTCGGACGAGCTACCTATGTCGACAAGGACTCTCTGAACCAAGAAGTTCTGAAGCTTCAAGGTGAGCACTAGAGGGTCGTTATGTGGGAGTTCGACGTCCTCTAGGTCATGTCGGAGAACCATACTCTGGGACCCTCTCTCTTGGCCTTCTTTGCAGCTGGTCCCGGCGCCGCAGTCAACACCTGCTTCTGGTGGGAGGCTCTTCTGGCCTCGGCACGGGCGTGGGAGCTCCCCTTAGGCGGAGGAGCGAGGTGGATGACGTTGATGATGCCCTCGGGCTCGCTATCCTGGCCGCCATCATCTCGGCGTGGAGGTCGGCTGTCATCCCGGCCTTCCTCCTTGACGTAGTCCCTCAAGTGCCCTTCTTTCACAAGGTTCTCGATGTGGGACTTGAAGCTTTTGCACTCATCAGTTCTGTGCCCGCTCTGCTTGTGATAAGCGCAGAACTTGCCCTGGTCTCTGGAGGAGGGGTCACTTCTCATCGGCTGCGGCCATTTGAAAAAGGGTTGTGCCTTTATTTTGTGGAGGAGCTTATAGATGGGCTCCTTGAAGATTGTGTTTACCGCTTTGAAGGTGGCGGCATAGTCTCCGGTCCTCCTGCTGCTCCCTGAGGCTGCAGCCGAGGTGGAGGGGATTCGTCGACGATCGGAGGACCTGGCCCTGTGCCGATCTGGGGACAGGTCTCTGCGGCGGTCTTCCCTCCTGGAGGACCTGTTGTCTCTGTCTCCCCTGGATGGTCGGTCCTTCTGGGGGAGGCTAAAGTTCTCCCGCCCGCGGACCTCGTCCTCCTCAGCCCGGATGAACCGGTTTGCCCGAGTCATGAGTTCCTTCATGGTGGCTACGGGGTACATGACTAGCTGCGCGCGAAGCTGGATGCCCGGGCGCAGGGCCAGTTGAAAAGATTTCACTGCCATCTCCTCAGAAGCGCACTCGATCTGGCTGTAAACAGTCCAGAAGCGGCGGGCGAACTGAGTGATGTTCTCGTCCTCTCGCATCCGGAGGGCCATCAGGTCAGCATCGGTCTTTGGGATTACACGGTGGGCCTGAAACTTCTCCAGGAAGGACGTCCGAAGCAGTCGTCAACTGGAGATGGAGCCTCCAGGGAGTGAGCAGAACCATCGTAGGGGGAGATCTCCCAGACTGGAGGAAAAAACTCGACAGTTTAGGAAATCGTCATCCCCCAGACCGACATCCTCTGGATGTAGTGTCGGAGGTGAGCCGCAGGGTCCGAGGTTCCATCATACAGGGTGAACCTCGGGACGTTGAACTTCTCGGGGAGGGAATACTTTCTGATTTCCCTGGAGAAAGGAGATGCGCCCGTGTCTTCAGCCTCAAAGGCGCTGCATTGGTCTCGGGCGATACCAGCAGTCTCCATATTCTGGCGAACAGTCCGCTTGACCTGCTGGTCAATCCACTGCTTGAGCTCCTCCTCATCCTCTGGTATCCCCCGCTACTTCTTTGGCTCTACATGTTCATGGCTGATGCTGGAGTCTTCTTCTCTGTGCACCCGATCACGTCTCTTATTGTCGAGAACGTGCCTCAGGTCCCGCCCGTGGCCCGGAGGAGCCTGGCTGTGCCTGGGTGGAGGACCCGAGGCATGGCTGCGCCCGTGAAGTGGGCTCTGAGCCCCTCTCTTCTCCTGGAGTTGCTGTTTGAGCCGTAGGATAAGCTCGTCCTGCTCCTGAATGAGACGGTTTTGAGCTTTAATCTCATCCAGGCGAGGGTCTTCGTCTTCGTCGGGGTTGACCTGATGGTGGGACTGAGGTCCAGCCTTTGCTGACTTCTCACACAGCTTGGGGACTGACTTGTCACCTCGCCTGGCGTGCTCATTGCTATGGTGGGGCTGCTCTAGAGGCATAACATTGTGGAAGGAAGGTATTGTCAATACCCTAGACTGTGATACCGACTGGACTGTGGGGGACCTTCCTCCTGATCTTCTTTGTCGAGGGGGCTATCCTTGTTCCAGCACAGGCTGCATGACTGGTCCCTTACCCTTGGAGGGTCCTTCACCATTTCTGGTTTTTGGAGGCATGGCGTTGTAAAGCTTTTTGTTCAGCAATTTCCACAGACGGCGCCAAATGTAGGTGGTGAAAACACGACACCCACTTAGATTGAGATAAACTTTGTAGATCAGGGAATACCGAACGCCAAGAACCTGAAAAAGGGAAGGAAAACGGCTTGGGTTAGAGCCCCTAGCTGCTGTGAGCCGAAGGCGCTCCGATGCCTGAGTCAGTTCTCCAAAACTAAGCAGGAGGAGCCAGGAGAGGAGAATGAGACGATGTGCTGAGTACTGTGTTGCGTACCTCTGTGGGGCTGATCCCAAGTGTATATATGTGGGCATTCCTCGTTCATTCTCTCTGCGAGTGGGGGTAGGTGGGGTGAGGTCCCATCGATCCTTACCCTGACATTCAGCGGTATGTGAAAAGGGAACATCCCATCCGATCCATGCCTTCAGTCAGTTGATGTTAAGGGCTGATAAATCTAACTTCTTATCACCATAAATGAGCAATCTTATCGTCATAAATGAATGCTCCTATCAGTCAGGGCGCGCCGTATTTCCCGGAGGAAGGTGACGGCCCACTCTGCCTGCAGCGTTTTGTTCCGAGACCAAGAATGGCTTGGCCGCGCTGGGCATTTGTGCTAAGCTGGCACTCATGCCGAGCTGCCGAGCTGCCTGCCGTGCTGGCATTCTAACCGAGCTGCCGAGCTGCCGGGCAGTGGCTACATAGGCCGAGGTGGACAGCAAGTACTGTAATCCTCGCTTAATCTCGTCATTACGGTGTTTTACCCACACAGCTTAATTACTGAAACTATAGTAACGAGAGGAATAGTCCAACCACAATAGCAAATAAAGAGTATAATAAAATGCGAATGTGATAAAAATCATGGAACAAAGTCTTGAATTTAGTAAGGCATATCTTTAGCATTAATCAAACATGAACTTAACGTTATCGATGGGATTTTAATACATAACTTCAGTGACTCTAACCTTTTTGTTACCGCTGGACGTAATCCCAAGAGCTCCAGTGACTCAAATTTTAACATTTTTGTTACCGCTGGGTGTAATCCTAAAAGCTTCAATAACATCAAACAAGGGGCTAGCTGCATACTAGTGATAGCACACAAATGGGTCTCAATCCCAATGTCATACACCAAGAATAGAGGGCTAAATATCCGCGTGTGGGTGTCCCCATGTTCCGTTGCCCATACTTTAGATAATGGCTTTAGAGGTCAAATATCAATC
Organism: Persea americana; assembly: GCA_029852735.1. Classification (NCBI taxonomy): domain Eukaryota; kingdom Viridiplantae; phylum Streptophyta; class Magnoliopsida; order Laurales; family Lauraceae; genus Persea; species Persea americana. Next base: position 94,937,171 of record CM056810.1, read on the forward strand.
AATTGTCAATGTATTTCTAGATTCAGTTTGGGCTCTCAAAGAATGGAGTCATGGAAATGATAGCAAAATAATTAGGGTCGCGTCCTAGCCCATTCAAAGTCCATCCGATAGATAAGTAGGGATATCTATTTTATAACAATAGCACAATTACTGAAACTCAGGTGTCATGCGGAATATCGAACATACAAATATAAGACTCAAAATTATTAAAGAAGATAAATACAATTCAATTTGCATAATCCAATCCTTTGATTTCGTTTTATGGAAGTCAAGAAGAACTATTTAAAGCAATGAGTTTATCGCTGAGAATTTAGGTTACATAAGGAGTATCACATTTATAATATTGAAGAAAGCATCACTTTGCATAGGCACCAAACCATTCAATGGAACTCAAGGGTCCAAAATGCACTAAGGTGCTGGGATTGGGCTTATTGGCCATGCAATCCTGGCATAGATCAACAAGGAATTACAGACCATCCTAAATTATAGCAAAAACAAGAAAACTCTAATACTAGGGAATTATAGTAAGTTTACTTGCCTTGTAGAACGGTAGATGGTGAAGTTGATTGTCCTGGCCCGCTTTGGTTCCTTGGTGACGTAGTGTGGGTTCCTGATAATGATGGTTCACAATCGATTAGCAGTTGGGTCGAGTGACTGGGTCTAGATGCAAGTTGTGGTTTAGCATAGGTGCCGGTTAACATCGTTCTAGGTTGGGCCCAAGTTAACAGGTCGTGTAGCTGGCCTTGACCTTGAGTGAGTTGAATTAGATGGGTGTGTTAAGTGGGCTACGGTAGTGGGGATAGAGAGTGGTTTTGGTTTTTGTGGAGGAAGGAGGTGCAGAGAGTTTAAATCAAGTCCCAAGAGGGTTTGGTGAATATGCTAAAACCAACAGGCCTGCTTGCAACAAATTGTAACCCATTTAATGCTCAGCAACCAACAAAATTTGTAGCAGGAGAACTCATGCACTCGCGCGTGTTTGGATAAGTGGTGGATTGATGTAAAGTGAAGTGAAGCATCAAATCAAGAGAATAAAATATAAGGGATTACAATAGTCTTTTTGTTTTAGTGGCTTGATACATAGTCTTTTTTACTTTTTGTGTAAAAAGATGATATTTTTTTTTGTCATTTAGCGGAGAAATGATGTTTATTTTTTACTTCTTATTCTAAAAGAATGAGGAAATTTTAAATTTGTATACTTTTGATATGATCATTTATTTTTTCTTGTCGGAATAATTAAAGTTTTACCTTACTTTACTTTAATTCACCATCCATCCAAACATGCCAAATTTTAATAAGGCTTCTAGCCCTAGGTAAGCTAGATAGTGGGTCCCACATATTATTAGAAATATCACATAATAATCCATACTGGGTCCTGTTGTATTTAACCTAAGGTAAAAGGGCTGTTTTGCAGCTTCCAGATTTATCACATGACTCTCAATAGGAGTGAAGTACAGCTTTTTCTGGAATCTTGTTCAACAAGATGGTCTGCTATATTTAATGTAAAGTGGAGGTCTGTTCCGAAATTTCAAACTTTGTCCCAAGAGTGAAACAGTTCCTTCCTCCTATCCATTCCGTTATATCATTGGGTCATCCGGATGATGGCCCAATCTACTGGGGCCAGCACTACCTGGGTCGCCCGAGGGTCCACACTCAGATGTGTGGGCCTATTTTTTTTATCAAGCAAGCCATGTTCGGATCTGTTGGAGAGGTGGGTCCTAATTGCAGGTTTCTAGATCTGGCTGGTTGTTCAGTGTAGATGGTGGCATGATGATATGGAGAAGCAAGGTGCAGGCTCTGTGTGAAAGATGGAAGAGAAGATGATGATGGTGACTTTGTCGTTTGGGAGTGGAGCAAAGTGGCTCATCAAGATGGGCCGTGGATGGCGGTGCTTGAGTTTTGAAGGTGTTGATGAGTCTGTGATGAGGTGGGACATGATAAAGATGACATCATGTAAAAATATTAAACTATGAAAAGAAAACAAGAAGGAGACAGAAGTGTTCCATGAAAAGTAAACAAATAAGACAATAGAGAAAAGGGAGAGAAAGAGATACATGTAAGAGGAGAGTAAATCCTGAGAAGAAGGAAATCGTAAGAGGGGGAGAGAGCAGAGAGAGAGTCCATTCTATAGAAAGGAGAAAGAGAGAGTCGCAAAAGAAAGGAAAGGTAAGTATAAAAGGAGTCCTCTCTACACACTAAACTAGGCTTATAGGCTAAAGGGGTTTGGATTCAACAATTTTTTTTTTTTATCTTACTAAGGAACCTCATCTCATTATTTGTGAGATTGATCAACTCAAACCATCTCTAAAACTTTTAGTACAAGAATTTTGAGGAATATCAGCAACTTCATTCATAGGAAAATTACTAACCACATATGTAGGATACTCACATCATGTGTAAAATGACGCATCTACATGCCACTAACTAAATCTTTAAAAAAAAAAATAGAGAAAAAAAGGAGTTATTTTCATTTTCGGCTAATCATAGCCAATTAGCCATATGATACTCGGGTTGCAAACTTGGGATTGCATGTTAGAATGGAAAACACGGCCAGGTAATGATAGTCATCCAAGTTCTGCTCCCACGTTTGGAATTGCTCGAGGGATTTATTTTAAAAAATTTCTTTAAAAGTGACTTTTCATAAAATACACACATTAAGTCCCACCTGTACAGAATGATCAATTTGGACTTGGATGAAAACACCAACAGTAACACAGGCCAACCATTGTATTATAATGCCTCCATTTGAAGACCCTGTAAGCAGATAATTCATGAAATTCAAAAACTTTAGTTTCTTCTCTGCCAAATGTCTATTTGCCATTAATTTCATGCATTGTCTATTTTGTATTCTTACATGTACTAAAATAGTAACTTGTCACAAAATTACCTTCAGTATATATATATATATATATATATATATATATGTATGTTAATCAACATAAACCAACACAATCAAGCTGTCTACAGCCACTAGATGATGCATTTATGCAAGTGCCAAGAAGTGTAGTAAACCTCGAAAATCTCCTTTATGCGCATTTTCATCACTACTAACAAACAGATAACCACTTCAAAGAAAGCATGAAAGAGTCTAGCAGTTATATAGAAAGAAGGAGAGAAGGCGATGTAATCATACTTCAACTGATTTTTATTTTTTGTATGTGATAAAACAAGAAGAAAAACAAATGATACATCAAAGGGCCAGGCCACATTTTAAGCATTACAAAAATGAAGTACAGAAAAGGGGTTTGGACTTTAGAATGGTGATTTGGGTTCATATATAGAGAGCATACAAGGTACCAAATGCCATTATATTCTTTGTTGATATGAGTTAGAAAGGAGATTATAAGAGGAAAAAATTTACATAGAGGGAGGGAGGGAGAGGGGTAGATACGTCTGTGAAGGTTCACTCAATGCTACACAGAAACATGAAACACAATCACACCTATCAATTTGTTACAGCTTTTCAATGCAGAAAAAGTTAAAAAAAAAGAAAAAGAAAAAAAAAGAGACCAGTATAGGTAGAGTAAAAACTGCACACCAAACTATTCCCAATTTGTACAAATGGAAGGGTCCTACTACGGATAAACCTCACTATAAAAAAGCAGGATTATAATTGACCGTCCAATCGGTCACCTTAAAATTAGATAGATTTTGACAGGAAATCTGAAATGGTGATGTGAATTCCATAAACTTTTGACACTGGAGAAGAAAGAGAACATAAAGAAAATATATAATTGAACAGTAAAGAGCATATCAAATTGATGTATCTCAATATAATACTTACCAACCTAAAGAGAATATATATGTGTTGTAAGATAAGAGACTTGAAGGATTTTCTATACCTTGTTTTGATAAGAAGTTCTAAGGAAATGAATCATCTTGTCATAGCGTTCTAACTCAATCTTATTGCTTTTTGTAAGATGGTAGCAAAAGCTTTTGGCTCTTTTTAATTAAGGTATGTTGGCACTGTCCTTACCACTTGGTCTGCAAGTTACTGCAATTACAAAGGAAAGAATAGTTTTAAACATTGATTAGAAAGGTTTGTTAAGAAGTTGAGCTTGTCCTATTTACTTGTTTCACTCAAATCATTCATTTTAGTAATTTCTTTATACTTGTCAACAGATGTGCAGTGGCAATATTGGTATTATACTAACAGGTGGTAATATTTTTTGGGTACTTTCCTGAAACATAGATGAAGAAAGACAAGTTCTTTCTAGTTTAGTACTCACTAATAATAATATGTTACATTTTTCGGGGGCCACTGATGGTAAAAGCTATAACTACACCATTAGAGGAATATGCAAATACAGAGATAAAATGAAGTGTTTTCTTCGTAGATACAAAACATGGAATAGACACACAAAATATTCAACCCATTCGAGATTTGAATATGATTAGGACTGATTATATGTTACACTCCGTCCCGAACTAATCAAAATTAATGTTAATTAATTGAGATTAGTGCAAATTAATCATGTTTAATTAATCTAATTGTCGTTAATGACCAAATTGAGTTGAATTAGTTTCAAATAGATGAATTGAGCTTAATGAAATGAATTTAGAAAAGACTAAGGCCTTGTTTGGCAAATCTTATCTGTATGATAAAGATTTGTATGATATAAATCTGTTTCAAATGGGGCAATTTAAAATAGATGTTTTAAAAATAGATTGTTTGGTAAGACCAAAAACCGTTTGAAATAGATATTTAAAATCCAATGGTTTAGGATTTTTCGTTAATTTTTTGATATCTACATTGATTTAGAACCTGAAATTTGGACCCATACCTCTCTTAAATATCCTAAAGAGGATCAACAACGGTTTAGATCATAATTGGGGGACCCACAAATTTCAGTAAATGCAGATATATGGTTCTACATTTTTTGTATAAATCTCAAGATTCGAGAGTGATCAACGGCTCAAATTTCAACATTTAACCATGTCTGAGCATGTGAAGAGTTTCAATGGTTTTGATCATCATTTAGGGTCCTATAATTTCTAAAGAAGTGAAAAAACGGACTGATGAAGAGTCATGTGAAATGCAACTTTTTTTGACATGTATATATCCAATGGCTGTTAATTTCTTACAATTTCCTCGAGGTGTACACCTAATCAGTGGCTGAAATTTGGACCACCAGCCATTTTCACTATTCCAAAGAGGATCAGTGGTTTGGATCATGATCGTGGGGCCCACAAATGTTTAGAAATGTAGATCCATGGTTATGTAGTTTTTTGCAAATATCTCGAGATTCAAGAAATATCAAAGGTTTAAATTTGGACATGTGGCCGTGTTTGGTCTTCTTAAGACTTCTAACCGCTCAGATCATCAATTAGGTTCTTAGAAATTGAGGGGAAAAAAAAGAAAATACGTTGATGTAGAAGGTAACATCATTGCCATGTAGTCTTTCCGCTTCAGAGTTTCAAGTATCTTTGAATTCATCCGGGTTTGGCTGCTTTATGAAACAGATGGATTTTATCTTTATGAGTTTTCAAACAGAGTCCCTATTTCAGTTACCAAATGCCCTATTTGAGATTTGAAATGGATTTAAGTCAACAAGAGGCTCATTCAAGAATTGCCAAACGAAACCTAAGTTAATTGAGGTAATTTTAAACTCAAGTTAGAGAAAAGAATGACTTTTTCTAAAATATGAATTTTTACATATTTTTTTTTAATACAGTAACTTTTGATACTATCGCTTGTATCTCGAAGAGTACATTAATTTTTATAATATATTCGATTGCATTTTATTTCAAATGGATCAAATGAGTCTTCATTTGACTCAAAATGAAAATAAAAATAGAGAGGAGGGTTTAAGTGCAAAATTATGTTCTATAAGGTTCCAAACGAACCCAAATGACCATTCATATGAATGTTCCAGCAGCAACATTAGAGAGCTCATGAAACCTAGGTTCATTTTACCCCTAGGTTCATTTTCCTTCTTTCTTCATTTTTCTTAGTCGAATCTCAAGGGAAGAAGCTATGAAAAGGATTTTTGGAAGAGGGTCTTGTTACTTCATCTTCTCCATCAAGCTTCTTCAATGTTTGGAGTGAAAGTTTGAGAGAAACCTCAAATATCTTTTTCAAGCTACAAGTGATTGATTGTAGTTTTCGGAATTTTCAAGTTTTGTTAGATGATTTAGACCCTCCTAACATAAACAACTCATGGGTTTTCATGCTTGCAGTTTCATGGTGTTAGGGTTAGTAAAAAGGGTTTTTGATTAGTGGGATTGTTTGCAAATTGAGCTAGCAAGAGAGGGGTTTTGTGTGGATCTCGAATTAAGGCAAGTGTAAACAGTTTATTGGGTTTTCTTTGCTTCTCTCAATAGACTCACTTTCTAGGTATGACTTTGACTCCTACTAGCAGCATGACTTGGAAATAAAAACTCCTACCATCCCTATGTAACATAAATAAAAATGAAAACAAACTAACAATACTTGATGTAAGATTTGTTGCACGTAGACTGTGAGTAAATGTGTCATTTTGGGGGAAAATGCCAACTATCACGATATGGAGTCAGCATTTCAGATTGCCTTCGGCAAACAGAAGACAAATCCAGACTCACCACAAAATTCATATCCAGTAACCAAACATTTTCTTGTATTATCAATTGTGTATCAAAATATATGAAAATTAACAGGAATGCAGAATTGTATAAACCAAAATGAAGGATATTGAACATGAAGAACAAAAACATAAGCAACAAACAATTCCTAAAGTAAAATCATATGTAACACAAAAGGGTTAAAAATTAAGCACGCAACATCCCACATTTATGAATGAACTGATTGAAGAGCTTTACTGATGTAGATAGCGGCCAAGAAGAACAAGTAGGCCATGATACACGCAACCAAATATTAAGAATTTATGATGGGGCATCCCCTCTAATTTTCCTTAGCTTTTGATTAGTTTGATATTTTATATTTTACGCTTTTAGGACACATTTCAACTACTGGCAATGATACTCCAGTCATAATCTACTTTCATTTGGTAAGGTTTACATCAGATCCATTAATTAAATGAATCACTACGATCAATTCAATTTTCCTTCCTCGTGTACTGTGTTTATTAACTCTTGTACAGGGCACCTTTAATAGCCACTGGAATGAGAATAAACTTGTATATGAAAACTCTCTTGGGGAAAAACCTTGCAAGAGGTCTTTGTGGTAGTAATTTTGGAGCACGTAAGCATTAGCTAAGGGTTTGCTGAATTATGAGGCATTGGCCCAGTATAAACCTAGATCTAGTCATAATGATTTAGTACCAATCTTGGGATGAACCTTGTGTTTATTTCAGATTGGATCACCGCCTATTTGCAACTGTTATTACAGGTCAGATTTTGCTCATAAGCTCTTCTCAATCTTATGCAAGATTTATAAAGTGTTTTTATTTTCTTCTTCAAATGTGCATATAGTAAAACCTAATATTTGAGAGTTAAAACTTAAAAGGTTAATCTAGTGGGCCCATGAAAATTAGCTTTTTGGGCATACAATGGCAGTGGTTCAGGGCTCTATTCTGACCCCAGTCTACATAATTTATGGTTTCTATACTAAGAGCAACAAGTACATAAATGTAGTAATAAATTAATAATCTAGTTCCAACAAAAATGTAGAATGACAGAAGAATTTTTCTCAGTTCTTACATCTTGAAACCAATGAATCCCTTGAGCAATAATATCATCTCTCCGAAGCCAATTTATTTGCCACAAAAGCCAGTCATCGATAGCATCTTCCATTATTAACTGAAAATTTTGTTTGGAAATCCAGAAAACCTGTCTTTCGCAGAAAGTAGAATAAAGAAGAAAATGCAATCAAATTTATAAACGAATTCAAGTAGCATTTTACAATATGAAATTCATCCCCTATCAAGTATGCATAAAATGCTATAGCAGTTACAGAGGTCAAGAAATTTAATTCCAAACATACCATAAAATCATCACTCGGTACATTCTTAGAAATAAAATGATACCCGCAAAGCAAGGTTGATTAGTTAAGACGTTCTCCCACCAGGGGAGATGTCTGGTGGGAGAATGTCTCGGGATAGACACAGGAAGGCCTCCTATATAACCCGGCAAAAGAAAGGGACACTCGCAAGCTGCACAGTATAGTTTCTACAAACAGTATAGTTCATAGGACAGCAAAGGTAAGAATCCAGTCAAGGCTGCAGTTGCATCATTGTTATTAAAAAAAGAAAAAAAGACACATTTGTGATACTGCAATCTCTGTTTATTTTTTGGCTAAAGTCCTGATATATATTAATAAAAGTAAACTGTTACAGAATTCACAACAGCAACACCTTTGTACAGACCTGAAACCTGGAAACAGAGCCTATATACAAACTGGGAGTTTACAAGCCTACACCGAAATATTTAAATGTACCGTGTTTCATTGTCAAAATAATATAATACTGAGATAATAGAGATTAGAGTTCTATTATTTTCTTATTGTGTATAATGATCATGGATGTAAATATCGGCCGTAGCGGTGGCCACCGCCACGCTATGGCCGATGTATTGGCCATCACACCCGTAGCGGCCGCCATGCGCTATGGGCCGCTATAGTCCGTGGTGGGGGGGGGGGGGGGGTGGGGTTTTAAAAAAACCCCCCCCCCCCCCCCCCCCCCCGTTCTTTCTTCACATCTACCTCTTTCACAGCAGTAAAAGTGCTCCCAAGCTTCCCATCATATTTCTTTAACTTTTTGCTACCAAATCTTCAAAGAAGGAGGAGTTAACAAAAAGATTCAACTATTGTAAGGAATCTTCATCTAGGTATGTGAATTTTTTTTTCAAGTTTTGAGATTAGCACTCTCTATTCTCTAACTTCTATTAATCACAAGTATCTACTATGAATCACAACATAATGGCATCATTGTCTTGCTTTATTGTAGATCCATGCTTCCATTTGATCTTGCATGTATATCTTTTGTTTTTTTTTTAATATATTATTTTTTTTATTTTCGGATTTATGTTATTTAAAAAAAAACATTATTACTTATGGAAAACTCATGAAACAACTTGAAACTAGCTTCATATTGTTAGATCTAGGTTTCCCATAGATCATTCCAACATATATTGCTTGTTTTTTATTTTTTTCCTTTTTTTATTTTTATAAAAAAATATTTTTAATAATTGAATACCAATAAAATGTCTTGAAAAGGGCTCCTAGATTTTATATCTATGTTTCCCATTGATCATTCCAACATATATTGTTGTTTTTTTACTTTTATTTATTTTTTATTTTCTAATTTTTATTATTTTTTGGGAAAAAATATTTTTAATAATGGAATGCCAATCAAATATATTAAAAAATGCTCCTAAATGTTTTGAATATGTTTGGCATAGATCAATCCAACATTTCTTTATCTTTCCCTTTTTTTATTTTTTTTTCGGATTTATTTATTTTTTGAAGGAAAAAATGACTTAACTAATTCATTACCCATCATATTGTTTTGAATAAGGCCCTTAAATGTTATATCTATGTTTGGCATAAATCAATCCGACATATATTTGTCTTTTCCTAATTTTATTTTATTTTTTTATTTTCTGATTTTTCAAATTTTTGAAAAAAATGTACTTTAAGTAATGAAATACCAATTAAATGTCAAGAGAATGATCTTTAAGCGTTAGATATATGTTTTCTCTAACATGTTTTTTTATTTTTTTATTTTTAACACACTGCTTGTTCATATTTATAGGTATTCGGTCTTCTATCGTGTATTTGTGTTTGCCAATTGATAATCTAAAATGCCTTGAGATATTGATCCCACATGGAGCTTTGGTGAGGCAATTGAGAATAACAAGTTCAAAAATCAAATGCAAGTTTTGTGGGAAAGTGATCAATGGGGGCATTATAAAATTGAAATACCACTTGGGCCACATTTCTGGCAATGTTGCTGGCTATACCGAAGTACCAAGGGAAGTTAGGAAATAAATAAAAGCTTTGGTTGGCCAAAACAAAACTAGAAAAGTAGAGATAAAAGAAAAGATGTAGCAAGATGTTGATGCTACCCGTTATGATGTATTTGGGGATGAAGGTTTTGATGAGGAAGATGCGCAGATGGAGGCTGCACGCCGAGGGCCATCATGAGTCACCAAGAAGAATATGAACAGTCATGCATTTGCCGCTGCTTGTGGTCATTTTATTTTATTATTTAACACTGATAAATTCTTGGATGTGTAGAAATTTTTCCTAGGGCAGTTTAGTCTACATAAAATGCAGCATGTGTTTTTGTTCAGGACCCATCATCCATTTCCCCATTATCTAAATCAGTAATCTTTCTTCACTTGGAACTGAGTTTTTTTAGCTTTTTCGCAAAATCGATAGTTTTTATTAATTCTTTTCCTACTTATTTGATTGCCAATTGCATCTTACCAAGAATTGTTTTTACTCATCCCCATGCATTTTTCTTGAATTGTTTTGTGCCGTGGTTTCTTGTGGCATATATAGAAGTTTTTTTCTTTTTCTTTTTTTTTTTTTTTTTTTCTGTTTTGAAGTCCGTTTCTCCCATTTTTTATTTTCCTTTCTTTTGCATCTTGATTTGACCAAACTACAAAAGTCCTTTCCTTTTATCCATGCCAGATTCCTCTCTCTCTCTCTCTCTCCCTCTCTCAATTGTTTCTCAGATATGTATGTATGAAATCTTGATATGGACATAAGATTTTGCATCTGACACATTTAATTTGTTAGATAAGGAATTGTGATAAAGCCTAATATGCTTGGACATGTGCGGGCAGTGGGCACAGATATGTGGGGCTTTACAACTAGTAAATACTAAATAGAGGCTAGTAAAATCTGTGGGGCAGTGGACAATGTAGAGTCCATGTTACCTTTGACACATGAATACAGTATAGATGCAAGATGTGTTGCCTACTTAGACATGTCATAAGCATGAGATTTACACTCTGTGTTTAGTTATGGATGCGAGCTTTGCAAATAAAGATGGGACTCATTGTGTACACATGATAGAGAAATGTTGCCTATTCCTAAGTATCTGGGTGTTGTAGCTGTCACCAGACCTGGAGATATGTTGCCTACTTTCAAGTATCCAGGTACCGTAGCTGTTACAAGATCTGCACTCATTTCTTCCATCCAAAAATATTTGGTCCCTGCTTTTACTTTGGTCACTGTCTAAGCTCCAACTTGTTGTGGGGGCAGAGGGGGTCAGTCAAGTCTTCCAGTGAATGGACTACTTACTCCTCATTACATGGAAATAACAAGGCATCAATTCAGAGTCAAGGTCTTGATAGTGCCTCACCCATCCGTCCCACCTGAATACCGACTATTGCTACACTCACCATGGAGTTTATCTTGGTTAAAGAACTAATTGGGGTATTTTTTGAGGGATTGGTCTACCCATGATCACCGTGGGGTAAATCGTCATTTACTTTTTCTCTACTATATCCCGACTCATTAAAACAGTGAACCCTATAACAAAAGATTCCAAAATGGCAGGTCGTCATTTACTTTTTCTCTACTATTTTGTCCAAAACCCGTACTATATGACTCACAATATCGTTGGGTTCCTTTTCACTTTCTTTTTTACCTTCACTCCTAAACACAATGATAGCTTCATCGTCACTGACAAAATATTTTTTAGGGACTTTGACTAGACGACTGTCCTCAAGTTTGATATTTACCCTAAAATAGTATAAATTTAATTACTTTCCGCAAAGTTATTCGTAAAATAAGGCGCAATACCACATAGCCCTACCATATCCAATTTGGTAATATTTACGATATCGCACATCCCTTGCACGAACAACTCTGTGGGAAATAACAAATGTCAAGTTTAAAGGCATCTCTATGGGCAATATCCCTTTTTTCCACCCGTTCTCCTCTATCCGCTTCCTCTACGGTAACCTTTAGGCATAGATATTAATTACGCCTTATTACAAAAGTTGAGATAATTTTCTATGGGCACGTGTCTTGTATTTATGGACTAAAATGTCTTTGACTGTGTGACATCACAGACCCTATTTTTGCGAATTCTGCAACTTTTTAATTTATGCGATATCGCATAAAAATTCCCCTCTAGTTGAGTTAAATACTGAATTTATCTTTACGCTACCACATAGTTTATAATTTGATGTGATATTGCACAACTCAGGAGAATTTAGTCCATAAAAACTACATAGGTACTTGTAGTAAATTATTATTTACTTTGTCACCAGGCGCGATTATTAATGACTAAAGGTTATCTCCAATCAAAACCCCATATATGAACCATTGTATTGACATGATAATCTATCATTGTCTTCTACTGTTCTACCCCACAAAAAAAGAAAAAGAAAAGAAAAGAAAAGAGAGGGAGAATCTATCATTGTCTAGATTTCATAGTCACAAGAAACGTGATTAAAACGTAGGGAGTGTTCACTACGTTGCGCTTTAATCTATGAATGACATCCATGCACTCAATTTGGCCTAGCTGGCAGGATAACAACTTTTTCTTTGGTCACTGTCTAAGGCCCCACTTGTTGGGCGTCGTAGGTCAGTCAATTCTTCTAGCAAATGGACTGCTTGTTCATGATGTAAAACTGAAATTATATTGGATAGAACATACCATTAAAGGGAGTCAAAGTCATTAAATAGACAGTACTCCACTCATCTGTTTCACTGGAATACTAATTATTGTTGCACTGATCACCATGGAATCTGTATCCTCAAAGTCTTTGAATTGAGAATTCTTGAGTTAAAAGAGTGGAAGCCCCGTAATGGGATCCACCAAGCTGTTCAAAATGAATTCTTTCACCACCTAGATGTCTCCAAATTTCACACTAATAGTATTTAGCCCCACCATAAGATTGTTCATATAGTGAATAAAGACTTTATTATTATTATTATTATTATTTTATTTTATTTTTCTGAGAAAAGGATTATTTATTAACAAAACAAACACAACACAAGCCTCAGACAGTACACAGGGAACAACTATATACGACACTAACCGCCCCAGTCCCCAAAGTTATTTACATACAAAGACTTGGTACAGTAGTTACCCCTGGACTATTAGTAGTTTCATTTGTAGCATGACCAATAACATTTAAATAAGAGCTATTGACATCAAAACTATCCACTGGAGTATCCACATGAGATTTCCCTGCTGCACCCTGTAACACTTTGGTTGAGGAGTCAAAATATGCTGAATTGACAGTGAGTTCGTGAATAATTGGATAATAGATGAAGGCCTTTAAGTCTGGCCAAATGACGAGCCACTAAATTGCCATCTCTTGAACAAAAGGAAATTTGCCATGTGTCGCATGACGTGAACATGCTCTGAATTCTTTTCTACGTATTCATTAAACTCCATGAGAAATTCAAATCTTGGTCCAATGCTTTAAATAGGTAGGATGAATCACCCTTTACAATTACATTTTCAAAGCCTTCCTTGATACAAATACTCAAACCCTCATATAAAGCTCTCATCACTGGCAGTGTGAATTGAATCAAATATTGGAGAAGATGAATGATTACATGCCAGAGACATGACCACTTCCATAAAGTGGGGGATAAATGACTTGAAACCAAAAGGTGTTTTTTTTTTTTCCTTTACCCTAACAAAGGGGCTGGGACCCAAGAGAGGCATACTCAAGGTCTAAACACTGAATAGTCAGGTGAGAAATGAGGTTGCATGTTGTCAAAAAGTGTATTTAGTTGCACTTTGTAATAGTGGTTTTTGGATCCTGACATTGTAAACGTCCAAAAGTCTAAAAAGTTAGTTTAGTAATTAACTTTCTATGAGTACTTTCTAATAAGTATAAGTGAAATATCACTTTTGAGAAATTAGTTTAGTAATTGCAAAGTACCTTGCTAACTTTCGCGGGAAGATAGTTTAGTATCCCCTTTTACATTTCACACATCTCTCTTGTCTCCTCCCATGATACAATGAACGTTTGGAGTATTTGAAGCGCTTCATTTTCAAATTAGATTATTGAAACTTAGAAACTGCTTAGAGTACGAGGATTAGCTAGTTTGGGAGTAGCAATAAAATAAATCAGGGAAGAGGCTGGGATGGAAAGGGACAAGGTCCCTCTGAGACTGAGATTGAGTGGAAAAGGTCCATTGAATTGAAATCTTAATAATAACAATGGGTTAGCTAAACAGAGCATGTGAGGTGGAATGGATGTTAGCATGGGTCAGTTATATAATATGGCGTGGAGATGATGATATCCATGGATTGGATTATTGATAAAAAAAAATTTGATGATATCAATGGATGAGAATTATTACCTATAGCATTTAGAGATATATTTGGTCAAATGTTTAAGTTCAGCTGCAGGCATTGAATCTGATTCAAAATGAAGTGGAACTATATATCAGAAGCAGTTTGTAGATCAAGATGATGCTTCTTACATGACCAAACAATTGTATAATTATACGATTATTTTAATCACAAATAATTTAATATACTACTATGTTAAAATAGCTACTTTTATGATTTAACCAAACATCATCGGATGCTTTTACTGTTGGATGTTGGAAAGCAAAATTAAAAATCGCACTAACCAAACATCACTTTTTAACTAAAAAGTCATATAGAATATAAGTAGTTCTAAAAAAAAGCTATTTTAAAGAAATTGCACTTTTCAATTATAAAAGTCTAAGTGAGATATAAGAATAGCTATTTTTATTCTGTTTCATGACAAACAAAGAGGCCTTGCTCTAACAATGAACTACATGCTTATTGTGCGGCCAGGGTTGAATTGTAACTTCCAACTGTGGCTATGCCATTCCGTAATTAGATTTATTAATCATGTTATTTGTCATATGCTAAATCATATGGTGAGATCAACTCATGTTGAAGTAGAAATTTTGTTTCTTTCATGCATTAGTGAGTACATTCATTTTGAATGGCCTATATTTTCACCAGGTGGATCCCCACCACTTTATATATATATATATTTATATATATATATATTTATATATATATATATATATATATACTCACAAACACTTGTACTCTCTTCAATTATCATAAGCTACTAATTTACAACGAGTATGGAGTGGCACATTTGCTCATCTCTTCAATATACGAAAGTACTTATATTTAAGAACTTCACAGTTGTAGAGAGCCAAAAAAAAAAAAAAATGTTATTTGAGTAATTATATCCAATTATTAACTCTATTTCTCTAAAAAATTTGAACAATTGAATTAACATGATAATCTATCCTTGTCTGGATCTCATTGTCATGAGAAACCTGATTAGAACACAAGGAGTATGGACTACCTTTGTTCCTTAATGATTGATAGTGCAATTCATGTGGCCTAACTGCTTTTACTTTGGTCACCGTCTAAGCACTAACTTGTTTTGGGGGGGGGGGGAGACAAAGTGGGTCGGTCAAGTCTTCCAGCGAATGGACTACTTGCACCTCATTACATGGAAATGACATATCATCAATCCAGAGTCAAGGTCTTGATAGTCGACACTTGACACTTGATAGTGCCTCACCCGTGACTTGACTTGAGGATTCTTGGGTTCAAAGAGGAGTTGAGATCCTCCAAGGGATTGTGTGGCGGCAAAGTGAGTCGGTCAAGTCTTCCAGCGGATGGACTACTTGCACCTCATTACATGGAAATGACATATCATCAATTCAAAGTCAAGGTCTTGATTGTCGACACTTGACACTTGATAGTGCCTCACCCGTGACTTGACTTGAGGATTCTTGGGTTCAAAGAGGAGTTGAGATCCTCCAAGGGATTTGACCCATGGTAATCGTGGCTGGATCAATCATGGTCCGCCACATCACCCAAGGTACACATTCACCAGATCTGGACTCATTAAAAGACTTTTCTTCTCCATAGTTTGTCTTCGACAAACAATAGTATTAAATCATTCACATCTCATATGCAAAGTCCAGATGGTGGGCCTACCTGTAAGGATCCCCTTAAAACACGCGTCTTAGGTGCTCCTGATGACTATGCTAATGCTTAAAAGCACATTGAATGACACAACTGACAACGATGGCCCTCGAAATGGCTGAGATAAATCAAGATTTCCAAGTCTCCAGTCACAAAAGAGGCAAGTGCTATTGCTATCATGCGCCATGCTCTCTCACCTTCAAATTGAATACCCTCACCATGTATGAGTTATCTCTAAATCTCATTCTAACAAATATTGGCCCACAAAAAAGGCAAGTGCTATCCATGTGGCCTAGCTGCGTTTACTTTGGTCACTGGCTAAGCTCCAACTTGTTGTGGGGGCAGAGGGGGTCAGTCAAGTCTTCCAGTGAATGGACTACTTGCTCCTCATTACATGGAAATAACAAAGCATCAATTCAGAGTCAAGGTCTTGACTGTGCCTCACCTATCTGTCCCACCTGAATGCCGACTATTGCTACACTCACCATGGAGTTTATCTCCGTTAAAGGACTAATCGGGATCCTTTGAGGGATTGGTCTACCCATGATCACCGTGGGGTAAATCGTCATTTACTTTTTCTCTACTATATCCCGACTCATTAAAACAGTGAACCCTATAACAAAAGATTCCAAAATGGCAGGTTGTCATTTACTTTTCCTCTACTATTTTGTCCAAAACCCGTACTATATGACTCACAATATCATTGGGTTCCTTTTCACTTTCTTTTTTACCTTCACCCCTAAACACAATGATAGCTTCATCGTCACTGACAAAATATGTTTTAGGGACTTTGACTAGATGATTGTCCTTAGGTTTGATATTTACCCTAAAATAGTATAAATTTAATTACTTTCCGCAAAGTTATTCGTACAATAACGACGCAATACTGCATAGCCCTACCATATCGCATTCGGTAATATTTACGATATCGCACATCCCTTGCACGAACAACTCTGTGGGAAATAACAAATGTCAAGTTTAAAGGCATCTCTATGGGCAATATCCCTTTTTTCCACCCGTTCTCCTCTATCCGCTTCCTCTACGGTAACCTTTAGGCATAGATATTAATTACGCCTTATTACAAAAGTTGAGATAATTTTCTATGGGCACGTGTCTTGTATTTATGGACTAAAATGTCTTTGACTGTGTGACATCACAGACCCTATTTTTGCGAATTCTGCAACTTTTTAATTTATGCGATATCGCATAAAAATTCCCTCTAGTTGAGTTAAATACTGAATTTATCTTTACGCTACCACATAGTTTATAATTTGATGTGATATTGCACAATTCAGGAGAATTTAGTCCACAAAAACTACATAGGTACTTGTAGTAAATTATTATTTACTTTGTCACCAGGCGCGATTATTAATGACTAAAGGTTATCTCCAATCAAAACCCCATATATGAACCATTGTATTGACATGATAATCTATCATTGTCTTCTACTGTTCTACCCCACAAAAAAAGAAAAAGAAAAGAAAAGAAAAGAGAGGGAGAATCTATCATTGTCTAGATTTCATAGTCACAAGAAACGTGATTAAAACGTAGGGAGTGTTCACTACGTTGCGCTTTAATCTATGAATGACATCCATGCACTCAATTTGGCCTAGCTGGCAGGATAACAGCTTTTTCTTTGGTCACTGTCTAAGGCCCCACTTGTTGGGCGTCGTAGGTCAGTCAATTCTTCTAGCAGATGGACTGCTTGTTCATGATGTAAAACTGAAATTATATTGGATAGAACATACCATTAAAGGGAGTCAAAGTCATTAAATAGACAGTACTCCACTCATCTGTTTCACTGGAATGGTAATTATTGTTGCACTGATCACCATGGAATCTGTATCCTCAAAGTCTTTGAATTGAGAATTCTTGAGTTAAAAGAGTGGAAGCCCCGTAATGGGATCCACCAAGCTGTTCAAAATGAATTCTTTCACCACCTAGATGTCTCCAAATTTCACACTAATAGTATTTAGCCCCACCATAAGATTGTTCATATAGTGAATAAAGACTTTATTATTATTATTATTATTTTATTTTATTTTTCTGAGAAAAGGATTATTTATTAACAAAACAAACACAACACAGGCCTCAGACAGTACACAGGGAACAACTATATACGACAATAACCGCCCCAGTTCCCAAAGTTATTTACATACAAAGACCTGGTACAGTAGTTACCCCTGGACTATTAGTAGTATCATTTGTAGCATGACCAGTAACATTTAAATAAGAGCTATTGACATCAAAACTATCCACTGGAGTATCCACATGAGATTTCCCTGCTGCACCCTGTAACACTTCGGTTGAGGAGTCAAAATATGCTGAATTGACAGTGAGTTCGTGAATAATTGGATAATAGATGAAGGCCTTTAAGTCTGGCCAGATGACGAACCACTAAATTGCCATCTCTTGAACAAAAGGAAATTTGCCATGTGTCGCATGACGTGAACATGCTCTGAATTCTTTTCTACGTATTCATTAAACTCCATGAGAAATTCAAATCTTGGTCCAATGCTTTAAATAGGTAGGATGAATCACCCTTTACAATTACATTTTCAAAGCCTTCCTTGATACAAATACTCAAACCCTCATATAAAGCTCTCATCACTGGCAGTGTGAATTGAATCAAATGTTGGAGAAGATGAATGATTACATGCCAGAGACATGACCACTTCCATAAAGTGGGGGATAAATGACTTGAGGGAAAAACCAAAAGGTGTTTTTTTTTTTCCCCTTTACCCTAGCAAAGGGGCTGGGACCCAAGAGAGGCATATCAAGGTCTAAACACTGAATAGTCAGGAGAGAAATGAGGTTGCTAACCAACTGAGCAATTGCACGTTGTCAAAAAGTGTATTTAGTTGCACTTTGTAATAGTGGTTTTGGGATCCTGACATTGTAAACTTCCAAAAGTCTAAAAAGTTAGTTTAGTAATTAACTTTCTATGAGTACTTTCTATTAAGTATAAGTGAAATATCACTTTTAAGAAATTAGTTTAGTAATTGCAAAGTACCTTGCTAACTTTCGCGGGAAGATAGTTTAGTATCCCCTCTTACATTTCACACATCTCTCTTGTCTCCTCCCATGATACAATGAACGTTTGGAGTATTTGAAGCGCTTCATTTTCAAATTAGATTATTGAAACTTAGAAACTGCTTAGAGTACGAGGATTAGCTAGTTTGGGAGTAGCAATAAAATAAATCAGGGAAGAGGCTGGGATGGAAAGGGACAAGGTCCCTCTGAGACTGAGATTGAGTGGAAAAGGTCCATTGAATTGAAATCTTAATAATAACAATGGGTTAGCTAAACAGAGCATGTGAGGTGGAATGGATGTTAGCATGGGTCAGTTATATAATATGGCGTGGAGATGATGATATCCATGGATTGGATTATTGATAAAAAAAATTTGATGATATCAATGGATGAGAATTATTACCTATAGCATTTAGAGATATATTTGGTCAAATGTTTAAGTTCAGCTGCAGGCATTGAATCTGATTCAAAATGAAGTGGAACTATATATCAGAAGCAGTTTGTAGATCAAGATGATGCTTCTTACATGACCAAACAATTGTATAATTATACGATTATTTTAATCACAAATAATTTAATATACTACTATGTTAAAATAGCTACTTTTATGATTTAACCAAACATCATCGGATGCTTTTACTGTTGGATGTTGGAAAGCAAAATTAAAAATCGCACTAACCAAACATCACTTTTTAACTAAAAAGTCATATAGAATATAAGTAGTTTTTAAAAAAGCTATTTTAAAGAAATTGCACTTTTCAATTATAAAAGTCTAAGTGAGATATAAGAATAGCTATTTTTATTCTGTTTCATGACAAACAAAGAGGCCTTGCTCTAACAATGAACTACATGCTTATTGTGCGGCCAGGGTTGAATTGTAACTTCCAACTGTGGCTATGCCATTCCGTAATTAGATTTATTAATCATGTTATTTGTCATATGCTAAATCATATGGTGAGATCAACTCATGTTGAAGTAGAAATTTTGTTTCTTTCATGCATTAGTGAGTACATTCATTTTGAATGGCCTATATTTTCACCAGGTGGATCCCCACCACTTTATATATATATATATATATATTTTATATATATATATATATATACTCACAAACACTTGTACTCTCTTCAATTATCATAAGCTACTAATTTACAACGAGTATGGAGTGGCACATTTGCTCATCTCTTCAATATACGAAAGTACTTATATTTAAGAACTTCACAGTTGTAGAGAGCCAAAAAAAAAGTAAAAAGTAAAAAATAAAAAATTGTTATTTGAGTAATTATATCCAATTATTAACTCTATTTCTCTAAAAATTTTGAACCATTGAATTAACATGATAATCTATCCTTGTCTGGATCTCATTGTCATGAGAAACCTGATTAGAACACAAGGAGTATGAACTACCTTTGTTCCTTAATGATTAATAGTGCAATTCATGGGGCCTAACTGCTTTTACTTTGGTCACCATCTAAGCACTAACTTGTTTGCGGGGGGGGTGGGGGGGGGGGGGGGGGTGGACAAAGTGGGTCGGTCAAGTCTTCCAGCGAATGGACTACTTGCACCTCATTACATGGAAATGACATATCATCAATTCAAAGTCAAGGTCTTGATTGTCGACACTTGACACTTGATAATGCCTCACCCGTGACTTGACTTGAGGATTCTTGGGTTCAAAGAGGAGTTGACATCCTCCAAGGGATTTGACCCATGGTAATCGTGGCTAGATCAATCATAGTCCGCCACATCACCCAGGGTAAACCTTCACCAGATCTGGACTCATTAAAAGACTTTTCTTCTCCATAGTTTGTCTTCGACAAACAATAGTATTAAATCATTCACATCTCATATGCAAAGTCCAGATGGTGGGCCTACCTGTAAGGATCCCCTTAAAACACGCGTCTTAGGTGCTCCTGATGACTATGTTAATGCTTAAAAGCACATTGAATGACACAACTGACAACGATGGCCCTCGAAATGGCTGAGATAAATCAAGATTTCCAAGTCTCCAGTCACAAAAGAGGCAAGTGCTATTGCTATCATGCGCCATGCTCTCTCACCTTCAAATTGAATACCCTCACCATGTATGAGTTTTCTCTAAATCTCATTCTAACAAATATTGGCCCACAAAAAAGGCAAGTGCTATCCATGTGGCCAAGCTGCGTTTACTTTGGTCACTGTCTAAGCTCCAACTTGTTGTGGGGGCAGAGTGGGTCAGTCAAGTCTTCCAGTGAATGGACTACTTGCTCCTCATTACATGGAAATAACAAAGCATCAATTCAGAGTCAAGATCTTGACTGTGCCTCACCTATCCGTCCCACCTGAATGCCGACTATTGCTACACTCACCATGGAGTTTATCTCGGTTAAAGGACTAATCGGGATCCTTTGAGGGATTGGTCTACCCATGATCACCGTGGGTAAATCGTCATTTACTTTTTCTCTACTATATCCCGACTCATTAAAACAGTGAACCCTATAACAAAAGATTCCAAAATGGCAGGTTGTCATTTACTTTTCCTCTACTATTTTGTCCAAAACCCGTACTATATGACTCACAATATCATTGGGTTCCTTTTCACTTTCTTTTTTACCTTCACCCCTAAACACAATGATAGCTTCATCGTCACTGACAAAATATGTTTTAGGGACTTTGACTAGATGGTTGTCCTTAGGTTTGATATTTACCCTAAAATAGTCTAAATTTAATTACTTTCCGCAAAGTTATTCGTACAATAACGGCGCAATACTGCATAGCCCTACCATATCGCATTCGGTAATATTTACGATATCACACATCCCTTGCACGAACAACTCTGTGGGAAATAACAAACGTCAAGTTTAAAGGCATCTCTATGGGCAATATCCTTTTTTTTCCACCCGTTCTCCTCTATCCCCTTCCTCTATGGTAACCTTTAGGCATAGATATTAATTACGCCTTACTACAAAAGTTGAGATAATTTTCTACGGGCACGTGTCTTGTATTTATGGACTAAAATGTCTTTGACTGTGTGACATCA
Source organism: Persea americana (assembly GCA_029852735.1). NCBI lineage: Eukaryota > Viridiplantae > Streptophyta > Magnoliopsida > Laurales > Lauraceae > Persea > Persea americana. Next base: position 94,959,068 of record CM056810.1, read on the forward strand.
CATACCCTATTTTTGCGAATTCTGCAACTTTTTAATTTATGCGATATCGCATAAAAATTCCCCTGTAGTTCAGTTAAATACTGAATTTATCTTTACGCTACCACATAGTTTATAATTTGATGTGATATTGCACAATTCAGGAGAATTTAGTCCACAAAAACTACATAGGTACTTGTAGTAAATTATTATTTACTTTGTCACCAGGCGCGATTATTAATGACTAAAGGTTATCTCCAATCAAAACCCCATATATGAACCATTGTATTGACATGATAATCTATCATTGTCTTCTACTGTTCTACCCCACAAAAAAAGAAAAAGAAAAGAAAAGAAAAGAGAGGGAGAATCTATCATTGTCTAGATTTCATAGTCACAAGAAACGTGATTAAAACGTAGGGAGTGTTCACTACGTTGCGCTTTAATCTATGAATGACATCCATGCACTCAATTTGGCCTAGCTGGCAGGATAACAGCTTTTTCTTTGGTCACTGTCTAAGGCCCCACTTGTTGGGCGTCGTAGGTCAGTCAATTCTTCTAGCAAATGGACTGCTTGTTCATGATGTAAAACTGAAATTATATTGGATAGAACATACCATTAAAGGGAGTCAAAGTCATAAAATAGACAGTACTCCACTCATCTGTTTCACTTGAATACTAATTATTGTTGCCACCAATTGCAAATCCAAGTTGTTCAAAATGAATTCTTTTACCACCTAGATGTCTCGAAATTTCACACTAATAGAATTTGGTCCCACCATAAGATTGTTCATATAGTGAATAAAGACTTTATTATTATAATTGTTATTATTATTATTATTTTATTTTTATTTTTTTCTGAAAAAATGATATTTTATTAACAAAACAAACACAAAACAGGCCTCAAACAAAACACGGGCACAACTATATACAACACTAACCGCCCCAGTCCCCAAAATTATTTACATACAGAGACCTGGTACAGTAGTTACCTCTGGACTATTAGAAGTAGTATCATTTGTAGCATGATCAGTAACATTTAAATCAAAGCTATTGGCATCAAAACTATCCACTCGAGTATCCACATGAGATTCCCTGCTGCACCCTGTAACACTTTGGTAGAGGAGTCAAAATCTGCTGAATTGACAGTGAGTTCGTGAATAATTGGATAAAAGATGAAGGCCTTAGTCTGGCCAGATGAGGAGCCACTAAATTGCCATCTCTTGAACAAAAGGAAATTTTCCATGTGTCGCATGACATGAACATTCTCTGAATTCTTTTCTACATATTCATTAAACTCCATGAGAAATTCAAATCTTGGTCCAATGCTTTAAATAGGTTGGATGAATCACCCTTTACAATTACATTTTTAAAGCCTGCCTTGATACCCTCGTATAAAGCTTTCATCTCTGCCGGTGTGAATTGAATCAAATCTTGGAGAAGTTCAATGATTATATGCCAGTGACATGACCACTTCCATAAAGTGGGGGATAAATGACTTGAGGGAAAAACCTAAAGGTGTTTTTTTTTTTTTTAACTTTACCATAGCAAAGGGGCTGGGACCCAAGAGAGGCATACTCAAGGTCTGAACACTGAATAGCCAGGTGAGAAACGTGGTTGCTAACCAATTGAGCAATTGCACGTTCTCAAAAAGTGTATTTGGTTGCACTTTGTAATAGTGGTTTTGGGATCTTGACATTGTAAACGTCCAAAAGTCTAAAAAGTTAGTTTAGTAATTAACTTTCTATGAGTACTTTCTAATACGTATAAGTGAAATATCACTTTTAAGAAATTAGTTTAGTAATTGCAAAGTACCTTGCTAACTTTCGCGGGAAGTTAGTTGAGTATCCTCTTCTACATTTCACACATCTCTCGTCTCCTCCCACGATACAATGAATGTTTGGAGTATTTGAAGCGCTTCATTTTCATATTAGATTAGCGATAAAACAAATCACGGATGAGGCTGGAATGAAAAGGGACGAGGTCCCTCTGAGACTGAGATTGAGTGGAAAAGGTCCATTGAATTGAAATGTTAATAATAATGGGTTAGGTAGACAGAGAATGTGAGGTGGAATGGATGTTAGCATGGGTCAATTATATAATATATGGTGTGGAGATGCTGATATCCATGGATCGGATTATTGATAAAAAAAAATTGATGATATCAATGGATGAGAATTATTACCTATAGCATTTAGAGATATATTTGGTCAAATGTTTAAGTTTAGCTGCAGGCAATGAATCTGATTCAAAATGAAGTGGAACTATATATCAGAAGCATTTTGCAGATCAAGATGATGCTTCTTACATGACCAAACAATTGTATAATTATATGATTATTTTAGTCACAAATAATTTAATATACTACTATGTTAAAATAGCTACTTTTATGATATAACCAAACATCATCGAATGCTTTTACTGTTGGATGTTGGAAAGCAAAATTAAAAATCACACTAACCAAACATCACTTTTTAACTAAAAAGTCATATAGAATATAAGTAGTTCTAAAAAAAAGCTATTTTAAAGAAATTGCACTTTTCAATTTTAAAAGTCTAAGTCAGATATAAGAATAGCTATTTTTATTCTGTTTCATGCCAACAAAGAGGCCTAGCTCTAAGAATGAACTACATGCTTATTGTGCAGCCGGGGTTGAATTGTAACTTCCAACTGGGGCTATGCCATTCCGTGATTAGATTGAGCTGGGGGTGCTAATAAAACTAGCTGGAACCCATCTGAACATTGGGACTTGGTCTTAATAAAACCTCCATATAACTGGCTATATTCACAAAAATGCCCTAAGTTTGTCTTACAAAAGAATAACTCCATGGGAGGAAAATTCTACTTTAATTATAATGCTAACTCAACAACTCAACAGTGTTAGAACCAATTCAACTAAATTTAGGATGGATCCATATTATGGAACTAGTAAATGGAGCTTGCGCTAAACATGTAGGTTGGCAAATGATGACTTTTGGCAACATGAGAGAGAGAGAGAGAGAGAGACAATACTTGTAATGCCATCAGTTGTGCAACTAATGAAATAAGTTGCTATTGGTAAACAATATATTGTATAGTATATTTCATCTTAAACAGGGTTGTAAACGAGTATCCGATTCTCCGATTACCCGGATGTTTCAATTTGTAAAAAACCGGGTCCGAAACCTATTTTAGGTTCCGATTCATAAACGGATCCGAGTCTATAACCTAATTTAGGTTATGATTAATAAATGGGTCCGGTTCCGGGTCCATATCGGTTCCTACCCGTGGACCCGAGACTCGACATATGAGTATTTGATATTGTAAATTGTACTTCAAAATCAGCTTTTTCTTGACATTTATATATATATTTTTGGTGGTAATAGACTTGATACACAATTATAGGTTGAATGATATGCTTAATTTAAGAAAAATAAAAACATAAAGGGAAATAAGAACCCATTTTGTCACTATATTCCAGTCATTTAGGTGAACTCAGTTTCGGAATCGTATCCGAGTTTTCCTATTGGAACGGAGTCTGGAACTAACAAACAAGTTCCGAGTCAAAATCGGACCCCGAAACCCAAACTGTTATTTAGAAACGGGTCCGGATCCAATATGGTTCCGACCCGGAACAGTTCCGTTTGCAACCATAATCTAAAACCATCAAAGCAAACTATTTTTCTTAGTATGTTCCGTAAAAAGCACAAAAGACATTAATTCTTGTTATAATAGACTTTTCGGTTAATGAGACATTAATCCATTAATTTCTTACCATTTAATCATATTAATGAATCAATTAAATGAAGAACATCTAAATTATGAGCTTTCAAAGAACGAGTAATTTTGAGTTCAAACCCTCTTAAATACAATAAAAATAAATAAAATTTATTTTCTATTGTAGTATATGAAAATGAAAATAATTCAGTTACCAAACCAAACCTCAGCTATATCCATCAAGAGAAAAGATGGATATTGCAGTTATAAACCCTCGCAATGCTTAGTTAAAAGACAAAAGTACGTGTAATCGGTCAAAGTTGAACGCAAGGTGCTATGCTATATTATATAAAATATGTCAAGGTTGCAGCAAATTGGCATTGTTGTGGCAAATTTAATTGGAAACCTTCTGTTATAATATATAATTGAAAATTTTACAAAAAAAAAAGCCCCTACATCAATGCAAAACCTCAAAAGGCCCTAACGTTCTGTGTTTTTACTAAAAGCCGACTCAACTAACAATTTCCAATGATTTTTGTATCCATCTTGTTCTTTTACTTTTAAAGAATCACTTTTTCTAAAAATAAAGAAAAAAGCTAACAATTTCCAATTGTAGACATTATTAGAAGCCGATTTAACTAACTACTCATCACCAATCCCACTTAACCCAAGTGCCATATGTGGCCTGACAAGTTGCTTTTACTTTAGTCACTATTTAGGCCCCAACTTGCTGGGCTGGGTGGGCGGTCAATTCTTCCGACGAATAAACTACTTCCCGCTGATGTGAAATTGAAAATACATGGAAAGAACTTATCGTGAGGCAAAGTCAGTCAACCAGAGTAAAGGTCTTCGCAGTGCCCCCATCCATTTGTTTCACCAGAAAACCGACTATTGCTGCCCTTGCCCCTGAGTTAAAAGAGTAGAACTTCACTGTTTGAATTTCAATCTGTCTAAAAGAAACTCCCTCACCAAATATGGAATGTCTTCAAATTTTAGACTAACGGAAATTGGACCTTCCATAAAATTAGTCATATTGTGAATGAAGAATCAGTAATTCATTACATTGTGTCAATCTTATTATTTATCGCATCTTCAATCTTAAAATTTAGGTTTATTTGATTAAAGGGGTTGGGGGTGAGTTTTTTTTCTCACAGTTCAACATGTGAAGGACTCAGAGGAAGCTGATGGTATTGATGCAGCTCCAGTGTGAATTCAATGTGGAGTAGCTTGACTAGATGAATGATTGATTACATGCCAGTGACATAGACCACTGTAATACGGTGGGGGAGAAGTGACCTGACGGAGATACCACTCAAAGTAAAGTCCACTTCCACTACAACCTCCATATCTTGTCGGTAGGTAAAGAGGTCCAATCCTCTAAAGTTTGGCTACTGAAAATCTAGCCACAAACTTTAATGTACCATCGGGACTACTTATTAAAACTCGGAGCTTTTGATAGTAAATGCCCTCATTATTAATGGAATGTCTACAGATTTAACCAAAAAAAAAAATGATCAACACAATTTCATGTATCATTAATCAAAGTTTTTATCATATAATCAATTTTACAGTGGGTAAAATTTTTATTGGAGTAATATCTGAGCATGCATTTTTCTTTTTGAGCAGGTTAAGTTTTTATTGGGTAGGTACCGTACCACCTGAGAGTTCCACCCCTTCAAGTCAAGGATTTTTTGAGAGAAAAAAAAAAAATTTTTTTTTTGAGAGAATAGAGCAAGAAGCTTGATGGCATAGATAATCTGACATGAATCACTTGAATACCAACTGCTAATCCCAGATGAGTTGGTTGTTGCTATCCCACATGAATCTCTCTCGGATCCGATCACTCCTAATACTTCTTCATACCAGACAAAAAAAAGGCACTGATCTTAACAAGTAACAAAGAAATGGATCTTATCAAAATTCTTGGAAATTGGGAAGACTATAATTGGAGCCTGCATGTGGCAAAATAGGCCACTTATTTAATAAATTTATATCTATCTAGTTTGGAAAATAAAAGTATTTGGTACACAATTCCACCCTCTTGTCAGTTTTAAAGAAGTAAAGACAAATCCTCTTTAAATGGAAGGCATTGTTTATGGGCTCGTGAAAATAAGAGTTTTCCCTTTTTTTTTATGGCTCTATTTTGGATGGCTCTAGACGAATAAGAGTAAAGATACTATCATACCAAATAAGGCTTAATAATGCATCATATTATGTTAATCATGGCATTCAATTATATGATGAGGCCAACTTTTGTTGGGATAAATTTTTGGCTCATTTTATATATAATTCGGACATTTATTTGAGTGTCTTGAATTTGTCATGAATGGCTCCGCTATTTTAACTCGACTCGCCTGAGTAAAAAACCAGAGGGTGTTGAAGTCGGTGTGAACGCACAGCACCAATGTGATTGGACTGCTATCTGCTTATGTTGGAGGGGAACGAGATATGGGGCAGGGGGAAGACGACTTGACCCAGAACCACAATAAGTGGAGTCCAAGTCTTCCCAATACCTTTTTCAGTGTACAGAATCAAACCGACCTTATTTAGACCATGGAGGCTACATTTAAAATCAGAGGTACTCATAATAAACACCTTCATCACATACCACCTACCAGATGTCTCGAAATTAACATCAAATAATTAAACATATGATGAATAATGTCATCAATACAATCTTATTAATTATTAATTATATTTATTAAGCACAATTTTTTTCATATAGTTAATCTTATGGAGGGAACAACTATTACTAGAATAAAATTTGAGAATATCCTACGCATACTGAGGGCGTTCATGTGGCTTTGATTTTTAATAGATATGTCTTACCGAGGAACTCCTGCACCCCTTCAACTTATAAGAATTCTGTAGAGGTTTACGGAAAAAAAAAAAAAAGAGAAGAATTCTGTAGAGAATGCCAGAATGGAAAAGGGAGAAAGCGGGGACGACACATATGAATGGACATAAATGGACTTAGATAACAAAATAAAAAATAGCCATAAAGATGGACATTTATTTTGATTAATTTTTATAAGTGGGCCCTATGAGCTTGATGAACTTCTTGTAGTAGTGGAGGATATGGAGACTTCTTTGTCGTTTATGCAAACTTGGCTTCATTGACCGATGCATGTGAATTGAAGCTGACACTTCCATTGGATGCCTGACACTTCTGTAATGCCTAAAATATCCCCCTTCCGCGTGTATATATATATAATGTGTTCTTGCTATACATTCTATCTACTTTCTTGTGAGACAAAAGCTTCACTTACAATGTTCATGCCAATGTTTAAGACTGCTATCTTTCTTGTGATCATTTGGTATTGTTACTTTTATCAGACTTACGGGTGTCTAGAAGAAGAGAGAACACATCTCCTGCAAATCAAAGACTCCATCAACTATCCACACAGTTCTTTCCTTAATGAAGATTGGGTCGGAAAGAATTGTTGCAATTGGTCTGGAATAGAATGCAATTCATCATCATCAAGGGTGATTTCAATCGATCTTTCCTTATTTCCTTATTCCTTGAGAAGAAATGAAAGATCGGGACTATGGTATCCAAATGTTTCCTTATTTGCTGCATTCAAGGAACTAAAAGAACTTGATTTATCCGAAAATCATATCGGTGGATGGGTCGCACCTCAAGGTAAATCAAATAGCCCATGTAGGCTCCATTTTAAGATGATCTAACTTGCTCTTATTACATTCTGTTAATATGTGTGGGCATCTACTCAAATCTCAATCTTCTTAGAGTTATTGGTACCATTTGAGTTGATGATGTTTGAAATATTTGTATAGTTTCAACGTATGATCAAAAAATGGTACCATTGGGTTTTATGGTACGAATCATTTCTTGGCTATTTAGAGTTTAGAGAATCTGATATGTTAATAGGATTGAACAGATTCGAATATTGTGCTTTGATTTTTTTTAATGAGAGAGATTCCTTTTGGATTGGAATCTGACGAACTACACAAGGAGAACATGGACCCGGAAGGATTGATGATGGGATAAGGTAAGTAAACAATTAATAAGAGAGCCAACGACAGAGACAAAAGAAAAGTGGGCCAACCATTCAGCCAAGCAGACCATAGCTCCTTTCTTTTCTTGTCGTTTAGGATCTGCTCGAAACACTTGTATATGTCAAAGTATATATTGAAATGAGTCCGGATCCTCTAGGGTATACATGATATGAGCCGACTTGAAGGACTTGCTCAGCCCAAGCTTTATTGGGCCCAAGTTAGAGCTCGGCTTGTTCGAGAATCATGTCATTCTCAAGCTGGCTTGATTAGCTACTATTAAGCTGAACTACCAGCATGTTCATATTGCTTCAGCTTGACCACAGCTTGTGAAGGGTTTTTAGTTTGAGCTCGAGCTCCAGCTCGGCCCAATCATTTGACTTTTAATTTCATATTATATATAATTATGAATATTATTATGTTTATATACAAAGTATTATCTCAGGTAGGGTGCACATATGATGTACTCATTTTTATTTTATTTTTTAACAAAAAAGCTCTTATTGCATTCTGTTATCATGGGTGGGCATCTACTCAAATCTCAACTCGCTTGGAGTTATTGGTACCAATGAGTTCATGATCAAAAGCGGTGTACTAGGACCCTAGGCCCAGTCAAAATGGGGCAAGGATGAGTGGTTTATGGTATGAGGACCTTAACCGTTTCCAATTACCCTTGTTTCATGAATGATTGGGCACCAATTAAGTGTATCAATGGGTAACGGAAAGAGGAATGGTTGATGGACGATTGAGATTAAAAGGAGATAGATGAATGTACGTGGAATTGGATATTACCTCATTTCCGGTTTTGAAATTCTTCTAACTATCATTTTATTGTCAATTGTCATGTTTCGACTAATATTAATATTTAATTTTCTTTCTTTTTGTAGCCTTCTCTGAGATGCAAAGCTTAAGGAAGTTGGATCTTGGGTATACTAACCTTTTTGCAAGCATTGACTCTCTGCGAGGTATATTTGTACTCAACCAAGACCTAATGGGCTTGGGTTTAGAACTTAAACGGCTTCCATCCAGTTGATCATTACCTGCACTAATCTCTTTTCTCCCATCCGAACAAACCCTAAACCCAAAACCATCAATTTTCTTCCTCATTTTCACCTCATTTTCTTCCTTCTTTTGACATCACTATGGAGACCTCAAAGAGCATCCGTCAAATTAGTGTGACCAAACCATCCAACCAACCATTTTGACCTCTTATTTCGTTTTCAGACATTGGCCGACGTTACTCATCAAGACATACATGCCTACTGAATTTTGCAGGTTTATGCGAATTGAAAAATCTCCGAGCTTTATATCTCGATAGCAACAATCTTGATGGCAGAGCACTTCCTCCATGTCTTAGCAACCTATCAAAGTTAGAAGAAATGTGGTTATCGGGCAATGATCTTGGATCCTACTCTAGTGCTCTAACAGGTAAAATAGCAATAAAAATGATTTATATAGAAATGATTGGGACATTAATAGGTAAGTATTTTAATAGTATTTATTTCAACTCTAATCTTCTAAAAACTTAATGAGGTTGCTCATTTGTTAGCTAAAGTAATTTACGCTTAGGACATTGATAGGGTATGGTTATTGACAAATGTTAGCTTCGTTCCTTTTTTTGTAATTTGTTTTTGCTCCTTTTTTTTTTTCTTCTTTTTTTAACATATATCGATTTCTATTTTCCTAAAAAAGGGGATTGAGGTTGCAACTTTTGCTGGTCTGATCAAGTAATGGCTCCATCCAAGCCCAACGAGAATTAGCATGTAGTTAATTTCAAACCCAAACCTGACCCAAATAAAGCTAACTTGCCCGGTTGCCTCATGTACCCAAATCTTATAGTTTAGTTTACTTTTCAACTGAAAATAAACATCAGAGAATTTATATACTTCATTTATACTCTAGGCCTTATACAATGTAACATTCAGTTTATATATACCCAATTCAAATTGGGTATGCAAAGCTGAAACCCAAACTTGACACAAATTATTTGGCATATTATAAACCGATGCGGGCAGCGTAAGTTTAGCCTATTTTGAATTAGTTCCTACATTTTGAACTTGAATGAGATGGGCCCAATGAATGAGGTCAGGATCCTACCAAAGTTCAATGAATTAGTTCCATTGGTTTCATTGGGTTAACTCGGATCCATTTTCAGTCATAAAGTAAGATGTCTAATGTTTAGGCTTTTTTTAGCAAAAAAGGGCCCCTATATTTTCACAAAATCTCAAAAATCCCCATGTGTTATATATTTTTACTAAAACCTCCTTCACTCATAGTTTGATTGCTCAATAAATAGTTGCGTCCTTTCTCCCTTATCTTTTGTGCTTGGCCGATTAGTCACCGCCAAAAAACAACAACTGAATGAGTTATCTTCAGATAAAAAGTGAAAAAACACAATGAAGAGACCCATTAAAGACATGGATGAGTTCATTGGGCTATGGGCAAACCACGCCAGCCTATTATTATTATGAGGAATAAACATGCTATTTTTCAGCTATGGGCACTGATTTCTTGGAGGGGATTAGATTATAGGTGGGCCCAACCGAAAAAGGGCAGACAAAACTGTATGCATGTCAAAGCATGAAAAGGAGTGAATTTATCTAGCATGATTATAACCGTCAAAGAAAAGTTCAAAGAAAAGTTTTCAAAAAGAGAAATATCTACGTGGGCTAGTAGATGTGGTCCATCTGTGATTAAATGACCGTGAATAGTGCAATAAAGGTCTTCCCAGATTTTTCTTAGGAAAGGCACACCCGTAAATGGGTTGAAAAAAATGAGGTTTATTTGGAGTAACTATGTGTGGGCATCTACTCAAATCTCAACCCCGCTGGAGTTATTAGTACCAATGGGTTCATGATGTTTCGAATATACGTATATTTTTTGCGTATGATCAAAATGGGTGTACGAGGAACCTAGGCCCAGTCAAAATGGGGCAAGCACGAGGGGTTTATGGCACGAGGACCTCCACCATTTTCAATTACCTTTGTTTCATGAACGATTGGGCACCAATTAACTGTATTAATGGGTAACGAAAAGAGGCATGGTAGAGGGACGGTTGAAATTGAAAGGAGATAGATGCATGTACGTGGAATTGGATATTACCTCATTTTCGGTTTTGAAATTCTCCTAACTATCATTTTATTGTCAATTGTCATGTTTCGACTAATATTAATATTTAAGTTTCTTTCTTCTTGTAGCCTTCTCTGAGATGCAAAGCTTAAGGACGTTGGATATTGGGTATAATAACCTTTTTGCAAGCATTGACTCTCTACGAGGCATATTTGTACTCAACCAAGACCTAATGGGCTTGGGTCTAGAACTTGAACGGCTTCCATGCCAGTTGATCATTACCTGCACTAATCTCTTTTCTCCCATTTAGAACAAACCCTAAGCCCAAAACCATCTATTTTCTTCCTCATTTTCACCTCATTTTCTTCCTTCTTTTGACATCACTATGGAGACCTCTAAGAGCATCCGTCAAATTAGTGTGACCAAACCATCCAACCAACCATTTTGACCTCTTATTTCATTTTCAGACATTGGCCGACGTTACTCATTAAGACATACATGCCTACTGAATTTTGCAAGTTTATGCGAATTGAAAAATCTCCGAGCTTTATATCTCGATGGCAACAATCTTGATGGCAGAGCACTTCCTCCATGTCTTAGCAACCTATCAAAGTTAGAAGAAATGTGGTTATCGGGCAATGATCTTGGATCCTACTCTAGTGCTCTAATAGGTAAAATAGCAATAAAAATGATTTATATAGAAATGATTGGGACATTAATAGGGTAAGTATTTTAATAGTATTTATTTCAACTCTAATCCTCTAAAAACTTAATGAGGTTGCTCATTTGTTAGCAAAAGTAATTTACGCTTAGGACATTGATAGGGTATGCTTATTGAGAAATGTTAGCTTCGTTCCTTTTTTATAATTTGTTTTTGCTCCTTTTTTTTTTTAAATATATTGATTTCTATTTTCTGAAAAAAGGGGATTGAGGTTGCAACTTTTGCTGGTCTGATCAAGTAATGGCTCCATCCAAGCCCAACGAGAATTAGCATGTAGTTAATTTCAAACCCAAACCTGACCCAAATAAAACCCTTGCTAACTTGCCCGGTTGCCTCAGGTACCCAAATCTCATTGTTTAGTTTACTTTTCAACTGAAAATAAACATCAAAGAATTTATATACTTCATTTATACTCTAGGCCTTATACAATGTAACATTCAGTTTATATATACCCAGTTCAAATTGGGTATGCAAAGCTGAAACCCAAACTTGACACAAATTCTGTGGCACATTATAAACTGATGCGGGCAGCGTAAGTTTAGCCTAATTATGAATTAGTTCCTACATTTTGAACTTGAATGAGATGGGCCCAATGAATGAGGTCAGGATCCTACCAAAGTTCAATGAATTCGTTCCATTGGTTTCATTGGGTCAACTCGGATCCATTTTCAGTCATAAAGTAACGTGTTTAACGTTTAGGCTCTTTTTAGAAAAAAAGGCCCCCATATTTTCACAAAATCTCAAAAATCCCCATGTGTTATATATTTTTACTAAAACCCCCTTCACTCATAGCTTGATTGCTCAATAAATAGTTGCGTCCTTTCTCCCTTATCTTTTGTGCTTGGCCGATTAGTCACTGCCAAAAAACAACTGAATGAGTTATCTTCAGATAAAAAGTGAAAAAACGCAACGAAGAGACCTATTAAAGACATGGATGAGTTCATTGGGCTGTGGGCAAACCACGCCAGCCTATTATTATGAGGAATAAACATGCTATTTTTCAGCTATGGGCACTGATTCCTTGGACAGGATTAGATTATAGGTGGGCCCTTGCTGGGAATCGGCTAATTGTCCTCGTCCTATATAGTGCCTCTTCGTTTTGGGTTGGATACATATGAGTAAAACTCAAGTGATGATTCATTTGAACTTTTCTCCAAGGGTAAATCAGTCAAAAAGGAATTAAAAGGAGATCGAGAAAGGAAGCAATTACTTTTTTACAATTTGACTGTAGTTTAACCGTAAGTCACCGGAGTTTTTTTGTAAAAAAAAAAAAAAAAAAAATAGGGGCTTTTTGAGGTTTCATGAAAGTACCTGGGCCATTTTGTTAAAAAAAGAATCCTGACTTGTTTCACTATCCCATGTTATGATTGTCTTTGCTCTCGTGATCCTTATTTGATATGGTAAGTAGGTTTATGTGGATTGAGCACACTAAAGACTCTAGATCTAAGCGGCAACCACTTTGATGATAGCAGTCTTCCTCTATGTATGGGAAACTTTTCTTTACTTGAGAGCCTCAGTCCAGCCAGGAACAACCTCAGCGGGCATTTTGGCAACTCAATAATATCAGGTATGTGGCCATAATACTTCTCCTTAATTTGAAAGTTGCACATGAAGATTACCCTCTGGGCGAGTAGGACAGGGGGTGCATTCTTCAATGATCGAGACCATTGATTTAATATTACATCATTATTCGTTGGCTCTGCGGCAAAATCTCCATCATTAATTTAGTGATTGAGACCGTGTGTCTGCTGCCATGGAATTATATTGTTGAAGTTCACATGTCATAGAGAGTTCTAGGAATGGTTGGGCCCACTTCAATTTGTTAAACATTATTTGTTTTTATGATGTCACAGGACTGAAGAAATTGTGGACGTTGAATCTCGATTCAAATCACTTGACGGATGATGGCATTTCTCCTTGGATATCTAACTTAAAATCATTGACTGAGCTAAGTTTACAAAGGAACAAATTGAAAGGGTCCGACACCATGAGAGGTACCATGCTTATTATTATTATTATCATTATTATTTTTATAGAAAAACATGCCTAAACAAACCAATTACACAAACACCAAAACTACCAAAGCAGCTACTAGCCCGTCTAATATCTTCAATGATTTTATTTTTTTTCAGAAATTAGTGAAAAACTTTCAAAATTTCTAAATACATCAAAATTAATGAATATACTCATATACTCATGTGAAAATACAAATCTTGATAAATATGATAACGTGCTTCGCACATATAACGTATGCATATGAATCCTTCACATATGAAACTAATTTTCTAAACTCTTTGTGGGCCCACTTAAGAATCCAAACCGGTTTGTATAGTCTCACCGAAATTATAAATCTAAACATGTGAAGTTTCTTATCTTTGATTTTCATGAATTTTGAAAAATATGTAAACAATGTAAAAAAAATTTAAATCTAAATCCCACTTTTCGACTATCTGCACATTTGTGGGCCCCCAATTCATGAGTTAAGATATTCAATATTCTCATTTATATAATGAAGCCCAATGCATGAGATTTCATTTCTTAGATCCTCAAGGATTTTGGAGAGATGCGAAAAACTAGAAAAATAATTAAATTTCTGCACCTTTTGTGACTATGAGCCCCAATTCATGATTTGAACCATTCATTGGGTCTAATACCTACTGTTTCCTCTCGAGAAAATATTCAGAGTGCTAGAGCCTATTACATGGTATAAAACCAAAAATCTCTTTTTACTCTTTCTCTTTATGCCTCCATATCATTTACTCTTTGTAAGGCAAAATCTCCATCATTGATTTATAGCTATTAAGACCAAGTGTCTGCTGTCACGGAATTATATATTGCAAAAGTTCAAATTCAAGTTTTAAATGGGCAAGTAAAGGGTATGAGAGTAAGTTCAAATCCAAGCTTTAAAAGGGCTAGTAAAGGGTATGAGAGTAGAGCAAGTAAAAAAAGGCTCATCTATTTCCACAAAACCTCAACAAGACCCTTATGCTTTATATTTTTACTAAAACCCTCCTTGATTAACAATTCGTTAGTGGGAAAGCAACCGGCTGTGCAATTCTTTGTTTTTAACCGATATACCCCCTGAGAAAACTAAAAAATCCCTTGAGTTTGAATATAAAACGACAAATTTACCCCGTAGGCATCATGTAGCTAGACCAACTACCAAGTGAGTTAAATACTTCCCAAGTGGCAGGAAAGTTGCCATCGTATGCAATTTAATGTGGAACTCGCCCCCGATCTCATCGTTTAGTTTACTTTTCAACTAAAAAATAAACATTAGAAAATTTGTATAAATCATTCATACTCTAGGTTGTATACAATGTAACATTCAGTTTAAATATACCTAATTCAAATTGGGTATGCAAAGCTAAAACCCAAACCTCACACGAGTTCTATGGCACTTTATAAACTGATGCTGGCAGCAAAAGTCTAGCCTAATTATGAATTAATTCCTACATTTTGAACTTGAATGAGATGTGCCCAAAGAGGACAGGATCCAACTAGAGTTCAATGAATTAGTTCCATTAGGTTCATTGGGTCAATCCGGATCCAATTTCAGTCATAAAGTAATGCGATTAATTTTTAGCCTTATTTTAGTAAAAAAAGGCCCCTATATTTTCTCAAAATCTCAAAAAGGCCCCTCTACTTTATGTTTTTACTAAAATCTCCCTTCACTGAGAATCTGATTGTTCAATAAGTAATTGCTTCCTTTCTCCCTCTCTCACTTTTTGTACTCGGCCGATTTGTCACCCCGAAAAAAAAACTAAATGAGTTATCGCTAGATAAAAGTGAAAAAACGCAAACCACGCCAGCCTATTATTTTTTTGGAATAAACATGTTATTTTTCAGCTATGGGGCCCGATTTCCTGGAGGGGATTAGATTAGATAACTTGACAAGTTTCCATTGTGGCCCACTTGTTTTGGAGGGATTCCATAAAATTCAAGAACCAAGAAACATTTTCAGGCTACAACTATACTACTTTGCATTGGTCGCTGCATAATTGGGGCCACAGCTACTTTAGGCACATACCTTATCACTTTTAAAGGATGGGATGGGTCTTGAGCCAATGGGAAGGCAACAACTGCAAGTGTTATCCCAACATATCCAAGCCCACTTCTAGGCCAACCCAATGGGTATTGGTTCAGTTTTTGGCCTAATTTTCTTGATGGTTATTTGATATTGTATGTAGGTGTATGTGGATTGAGTAGTTTGAGAGAGCTATATCTACAGGACAACTACCTGAGCAGTCTTCCGATCTGTATGGGAAACTTCTCCTTACTTGAGAAACTCGAGCTGTCCGAAAACAATCTTACTAGCCTTTTTGGCAACTCAATATCAGGTATAAGCCCATAACATTTCTCTTTAATTTTTGAGTTCACAATGAGGTACTTTGTTATTAACAAGATATTAGGGCATGCCCTTTGTATTAAATGGGTCGAGTAACAGCAAACCATCTACTAGGCCTTTCATTTTATCATAAGACTAGGCTCAGTTCATGTAGCTATTGGGCCACATCATTTGATACGTCCAAACTGAGAAAATGTACTGCGCCCAATAGCACAGCTTGGGTGTTGGTGGATCCCGCCCAAGTTGCAACCGTAAGTAACTAGTTCTTTATCAGTCGTAGATATTCACAATCCTACTGAGTCTATTGATGGCACAAGTATCATTGCGGTAGCCCATCACAAGGCCCAACGTGGATGTGGTTATTATATCCATGATAGAATCCTCATTTTGAGAATTCAAATGTCTTGGAAACCTGCCACATTCAAACATGTTTCACATGAAGGTTATCATGTGGATCCAATCTTGAGCGATCGAGACCATTGATTTAGCATTGCGTCAGTATCAGTTCGTAGTGAGGCAAAATCTCCATCATTGATTTATATTTATTAAGACCAAGTGTCTGCTGTCACGGAATTATATATTGCAAAAGTTCCCATGTCGAGGATATTTATAGGATGTTGCGTTATCCGAAGTTATGGACCACCACTTCAATGGTAGGGCCCATTCAACTTGATAAACATGATTTGTTTTTATGATGTCACAGGACTGAAGCGATTGCAGGAACTGGATCTCGGGTGGAATCAATTGACGGATGATGGCATTTCTCCTTGGATATCAAACTTGACGTCATTGGCTGAGCTATACTTGGGAAACAACAAATTGAAAGGCGCCGACACCATGAGAGGTACTGTGCTTTTAATAATTATATATTAGTATTCATTGGGTCTAATACCAACTATTTTCTCTCGAAAAAATATTCAGAGAGCTATACAACCAAAAATCTCCTTACTTTTTATCTTTCTCTTTATGCCTCCGCATCATTTACTCATGTAAAATCGGTGCTTCCATACAAATTTGATATAAAATTTTTCACATTTCTACAATATATATATATATATATATAGCCGCACAGACAGACACACACATATAGTGGAGCACTATAGAACTCTCCGGGTGTTTTTCTAAAAAAAAGCGCCCCTCTTTTAGCCAATGAAAATGTGACACGTGTCATCGGTAATACACGCATCCATTTCTCTCTCCTAAAAATTATCCTATAAAGATAGATCTCTTAAAATACCAACAAATCATTGGCTATTAGATAGGGGCAGAAAGTCATCTTTTCAGATAGGGGAGTTTTTAAGAATTTCTCATATATATATATATATATATATATCTATATATCTTTTATATAGTTTTTACATATGCAAATCTTATTTTTCATATCTCATTCATCAAAAGACAAACGACATGCCCCTTGGTGTTAGTATTTGATTTTTTTTTCCCTTACGTTTTCCATTTGAAATCCTAGTTTTAACTCTTAATGCTTTTTAATTGCTATTTGCTTTTGATCCTTGATACGTGGGAATTTTTATAGACTTTTACAAAAAGGCTCCTCTATTTCCACAAAGCCTCAAAAAGACCTTTATGCTTTATATTTTTACTAAAACCCTCCTTGACAAATAATTGTTAGTGGGAAAGCAACCAACTGTGCAATTCTTTATTTTTGACCGATACACCCATGAGAAAACTAAAAAATCCCTTGAGTTTGAATAAAAAATGACAAATTTACCCCATATGCATCATGTAATGGAAAGTTGCCATGGCATGCAATTTAATGTTGGACTCTCCCCCGATGTTTCACTGCATTTCCAAATAATAATTATAATAGGACTTATTAATATGATGAATAAAATTGATACATCCATTAATAGGAACACCTTGGGCAGACCTTTCATCATGTAATGGAATCACACTGGTTATGGGACCTATTTACGATGGAAACAAAAGTGAGGTGACATAGCTAGTGGTGAAACCCCTCCATGGCTAAAGTGGGGCCATCCAAGGATGAAAAGCATGCATGGTCATTGCACGCACCCATCGATGGATACAAGACAGCCATGTGCCAAGCGTTTGATGAATTAATAGTAGATTCCACGTCAATATGGTAATAAAAAGTGGGGCCACTATTATTGGTACCCACATTGGCCTCACTCATTGACGGATAACAATGTGTCATGCGTATAAATTCATCGGCCCCACTTTGTGCCCAAATTGCCAAATGCAGTGGCTCCTTGATATGTGGCATGCACACTTAACTGATGAAAATCATCATTGGGCCCACACTTCAATTAAAGTATGGAAACGGTAGATTATTTGTAAAACTTAAAAAAGATACCATCATAGATGAACACATTTTTATGGGACACTCCACGTACTTGAGGATGTTTATTTTGGACAATTAGGATTTCTATATTATATGGTCCCTGCCTTGACTTATTTAGTACATAGAAACAAATAAAATTTGCATTTGAGCCGGGTTACGACCTATAAAAATCTAACAACAGTAATTGTTAATCTTCATAACCATGTCCCCTGCTGAGGAGATTTATGAAATTTCTCAACTGGTAAACTTATAAGAAATCAAGGATATTGCTAAACTGCTGTTAAATCCAGACCGAGCTTAATTACCATTAAATCAATGGTTAAGATAATACGATGAGATTGAAATCTTGCCTGACCTTTTTCCCTTACAAAAATTGAATTGTGTTTTTTTTTTTTAACTTTCAGAGAAAAGAAATCTGATTTATGAACATATCTTTTTTTCGGGCGCTCGCTCGGCACGAGACCTTCCTTTACTTGTCTCAAAAAGATGACATGACCCACTTTTGAAGTACAGATAATGGCCACAAAGTTCAATGGAGAATGCGCAAGTAGGATCCTAAGTTAATTTATTAACACCAAAATCTGATTGCATAAGCTTTAATAGAAAATTCTCCAAGATCGGAAGTGACAAGAAGATCCTAGCCATCATTTGTTTGGCCTTCTCTTAGTTGAGGACCCCCTCAATTTTTGTAATTCATCATTAAGCATATATCTAATTCTCCAAAGAAAATATTAAAAAAAAAAGGATATTATTTTATTTCATTTGATACTATTATCTCTTTTTATAAATATTTCTCAGTTTTACTTTCAACACCAAATAAAGGAGGAGAATGACTCGGATTGGTTGACACCTATTAAAAAATGCCACACTTTTTAATTTCTTCTCAGGGTGTGACTATTTAAGATGATTTTTTTTCCTTTTTCTACTTTTTTTTTTTTTTCTGTTTTTTCTCTTTTCAAATCATTCATATTCATGCGACCACAAACAAAACACACCGACATGAAACTCCACCAACAAAAAACTCCACCAAGTGTCATATGAGGAGAGAATGTTTAGTTGCTCAACTAGTTGGCAACCACGTTTCAACCTTGCTGCCTAAGGTTCGAACCCTGGGTATGCTGCATCTTCCCGTGTGTACAGGCTTCCTTCCCACTTGTGTGGGCTTTCTCCCTGTGAGTGCAGGCTCCTTTCTCACGTGAGCAGGCGGGCCACTTGTGTGGGTCTTCTCCCTATGAGTGCAGGCTCCTTTCCCACGTGAGTAGGCTGTCTTCCCGCCTGCTCTCGGGTCCCAGCACCCTTGGAGAGGTACCCAAAAAAAAAAAAAAAGTGTCAACAAGGGAGTATTAGATCATGCAATTCTTAGAAGCTTCTTATCACATCGTGGTAAAGGGTGGGTAAGAGGGAAGCATGGGTATAGAAGGTTGGATATAAATAAGACTGCTCTTTGATGGACAGGAGCATGAAATTGATTGATATAAGGAAAATGAAGTGAATAAACTAAACATTTCTTAATGAAACTACACTGAAAGGAGAGAGAGGCTGCTTAGCGACATTGGGAAGGATTTAAGGTTTTCTAATAAGGTAGATATTGTAGTTAGTCACATAAAAGAGAAGACACCGGAGGGAAAAAGATTGAATGCTAGGATTATAATGGTCGAGATTGTATTGGATATTAAGCTTTTAAATATAATCAACACATATGCACCTCATTGAGGATTAAGTGTGAAAGTTGCATCACGAAGGAAAAAGGTATAGTAACTGGATGAGACTTTAGTTGTCATGTAAGGAAGGCAAGCGATGGATATCATAAAGTTTATGGCAGATATTACTTTAGCAAAGGAACAACAATAAAGAAACTATCCTCAACTTTATTGCAGGCATTGATCTTGCATTAGCTAATACATATATATTTCACGAAGAAAGATAAACAAACACCTTTCGGCCTTTAAGAGTGAACCGTACCGAGCATATCCAAATTGCATTTTAATCAGGCATGCTGACTGGCCCATTTATAAGATTTGAGTTCGGATGAACAATGGAACTAAGATTTGAATTCAAATGGACAAATGGAATTGAACTGCAGGTCGGATAGCCAAATTCCGGGGCTGAGCTTACTTTTCAAAGGAAAATAAAAATTAGAAAATATGCATACTTCATATGTGCTCTACACTATATACACGGTTATCCTCAAAATGATACTTCCAACATTGTCGTGGATTCAAATCATAAACCGATAATGAAATGATCTGGAACATTCGATAAAAGTAGAAAGTATTTTTTAAAAAACTCTTGCGACTTGTATCACCATCTCATTTTATGATTGTCTTTGCTCTTGTGATGGTTATTTGATATTGTATGTAGGTGTATGTGGATTGAGTAGTTTGAGAGAGCTATATCTACATGACAACTACCTGAGCAGTCTTCCGATCTGTATGGGAAACTTCTCCTTACTTGAGAAACTCGATCTGTCCGAAAACAATCTTACTAGCCTTTTCGGCAACTCAATATCAGGTATAAGCCCATAACATTTCTCTTTAATTTTTGAGTTCACAATGAGGTACTTTGCTATTAACAAGATATTAGGGCATGCCCTTTGTATTAAATGGGTCGAGTAACAGCAAACCATCTACTAGGCCTTTCATTTTATCATAAGACTAGGCTCAGTTCATGTAGCTATTGGGCCACATCATTTGATACGTCCAAACTGAGAAAATGTACTGCGCCCAATAGCACAGCTTGAGTGTTGGTGGAGCCCGTCCAAGTTGCAACCGTAAGTAACTAGTTCTTTATCAGTCGTAGATATTCACAATCCTACTGAGTCTATTCATGGCACAAGTATCATTGCGGTAGCCCATCACAAGGCCCAACGTGGATGTGGTTATTATATCCATGATAGAATCCTCATTTTGAGAATTCAAATGTCTTGGAAACCTGCCACATTCAAACATGTTTCACATGAAGGTTATCATGTGGATCCAATCTTGAGCGATCGAGACCATTGATTTAGCATTGCGTCAGTATCAGCTCGTTGTGAGGCAAAATCTCCATCATTGATTTATATTTATTAAGACCAAGTGTCTGCTGTCACGGAATTATATATTGCAAAAGTTCCCATGTCGAGGATATTTATAGGATGTTGCGTTATCCGAAATTATGGACCACCACTTGAATGGTAGGGCCCATTCAACTTGATAAACATGATTTGTTTTTATGATGTCACAGGACTGAAGCGATTGGAGAGTCTGGATCTCGGGTGGAATCACTTGACGGATGATGGCATTTCTCCTTGGATATCAAACTTGACATCATTGACTTATCTATGCTTGGGAAACAACAAATTGAAAGGCGCCGACACCATGAGGGGTACCATGCTTTTTATAATTATATATTAGTATTCATTGTGTCTAATACCAACTATTTTCTCTCGAAAAAATATTCAGAGAGCTATACAACCAAAAATCTGCTTACTTTTTCTCTTTCTCTTTATGCCTCCGCATCATTTACTCATGTAAAATCGGTGCTTCCATACAAATTTGATATAAAATTTTTCACATTTCTACAATATATATATATATATATATAGCCGCACACACAGACACACACATATAGTGGAGCACTATAGAACTCTTCGGGTGTTTTTCTAAAAAAAAGCGCCCCTCTTTTAGCCAATGAAAATGTGACACGTGTCATCGGTAATACATGCATCCATTTCTCTCTCCTAAAAATTATCCTATAAAGATAGATCTCTTAAAATACCAACAAATCATTGGCTATTAGATAGGGGCAGAAAGTCCTCTTTTCAGATAGGGGAGTTTTTAAGAATTTCTCATATATATATATATATATATATCTATATATCTTTTATATAGTTTTTACATATGCAAATCTTATTTTTCATATCTCATTCATCAAAAGACAAACGACATGCCCCTTGGTGTTAGTATTTGATTTTTTTTTCCCTTACGTTTTCCATTTGAAATCCTAGTTTTAACTCTTAATGCTTCTTAATTGCTATTTGCTTTTAATGTCACAGGACTGAAGCGATTGGAGAGTCTGGATCTCGGGTGGAATCAATTGACGGATGACAGCATTTCTCCTTGGATATCAAACTTGACATCATTGACTTATCTGCGCTTGGAAAACAACAAATTGAAAGAGTCGGACACCATGAGGGGTACCATGCTTTTTATAATTATTAGTATTCAATGCGACTAATACCAACTATTTTCTCTGGAAAAAATATTCAGTGTGCTAGAGCCTATTACATGCTATACAACAAAAAATCTCTTCTTACTCTTTCTGCCTCCATATCATTTACTCATGTAAAAACGATGCTTCCATACAAACTTGATATAAAATCTTTCACATTTCTACAATATATATACACACATATAGAGGAGTGCTACAAAACTCCCCGGTATCTTTCTAAAAAAAGCGCCCCTCTTTTAGCCAATGAAAGTGTGACACGTGTCATCAGTAATACACACATCCAATTCTCCCTCCTGAGAGTTCTCCTGAATCTCTTAAAATACTAACAAATTAATAGCTATTAGATAGAGGCAGAAAGTCCCCTTTCGAGAAAGGAGAGTTTCTGAGAATTTCTCATATAAATATATATATATATATATGTATATCTTTCACATAGTTTTTACATATGTAAGTCCTATTTTCATATCTCATTCATTAAAAGACGAACGACATATCCCTTCGTTGTAGCTTAATTGGTTGGGAAATGGGTATGAAAGTAGAGAGAGTAAGTTCAAATCCAAGTTCTAAAGGGCAAGTAAAGGGTATGAGAGTAGAGCAAGTAGAGCGAGCCAGTAAGTTCAAATGAGCAAAGAAAATGGCAATTTGTATTTGAAATCATTATAAGATACAATTGAGCTAATGGCTTCAAGAGATGCATACATAAAATGCCAACAGTTTAGATCTCAAACTTTTATAAGAAAATCAGAAAACCATATTATAGCCCAATGTGTTAGTATTTGATTTTTTTTCCTACGTTTTCCATTTAAAATCCAAGTTTTAACTCTTAATGCTTCTTAATTTCTATTTGGTTTTGATCCTTGATATGTGGAAATTTTTATAGACTTTTACAAAAAGGCTCCTCTATTTCCACAATTGATTCCACCCGTTTAATGAATTAATAGTAGATTCCACGTCAATATGGTAATAAAAAGTGGGGCCACTATTATTGGTACCCACATTGGCCTCACTCATTGACGAATAACAATGTGTCATGCGTATAAATTCATCGGGCCCCCTTTGTGCCCAAACTGCCAAATGCAGTGGCTCCTTGATATGTGGCATGCACACTTAACTGATGAAAATCATCATTGGGCCCACACTTCAATTAAAGTATGGAAACGGTAGATTATCTGTAAAACTTAAAAAAGATACCATCATAGATGATCACATTTTTATGGGACACTCCACGTACTTGAGGACGTTTATTTTGGACAATTAGGATTTCTATATTATATGGTCCCTGCCTTCCCTTACAAAAATTGAATTGTGTTTTTTTTTTTTAACTTTCAGAGAAAAGAAATCTGATTTATGAACATATCTTTTTTTCGGGCGCTCGCTCGGCACAGGACCTTCCTTTACTTGTCTCAATAAGATGACATGACCCACTTTTGAAGTACAGATAATGGCCACAAAGTTCAATGGAGAATGCGCAAGTAGGATCCTAAGTTAATTTATTAACACCAAAATCTGATTGCATAAGCTTTAATAGAAAATTCTCCAAGATCGGAAGTGACAAGAAGATCCTAGCCATCATTTGTTTGGCCTTCTCTTAGTTGAGGACCCCCTCAATTTTTGTAATTCATCATTAAGCATATATCTAATTCTCCAAAGAAAATATTAAAAAAAAAAGGATATTATTTTATTTCATTTGATACTATTATCTCTTTTTATAAATATTTCTCAGTTTTACTTTCAACACCAAATAAAGGAGGAGAATGACTCGGATTGGTTGACACCTATTAAAAAATGCCACACTTTTTAATTTCTTCTTAGGGTGTGACTATTTAAGATGATTTTTTTTTCCTTTTTCTACTTTTTTTTTTCTATTTGTTCTCTTTTCAAATCATTCATATTCATGCGACCACAAACAAAACACATTGACATAAAACTCCACCAAGTGTCATATGAGGAGAGAATGTTTAGTTGCTCAACTGGTCGGCAACCACGTTTCTACCTAGGAAGGATTTAAGGTTTTTTAATAAGGTAGATATTGTAGTTAGTCACATAAAAGAGAAGATACCAGAGGTAAAATGATTGAATGCTAGAATTATAATAGTCAAGATTGTATTGGATATTAAGCTTTTAAATATAATTAACGCATATGCACCTCATTGAGGATTAAGTGTGAAAGTTGCATCACGAAGGAAAAAAGTATAGTAACTAGATGAGACTTTAGTTGTCATGTAAGGAAGGCAAGCGATGGATATCATAAAGTTTATGGTAGATATTACTTTAGCAAAGGAATAACAATAAAGAAACTATCATCAACTTTGTTGTAGGCATTGATCTTGCATTAGCTAATACATATATATTTCACGAAGAAAGATAAACAAACACCGTTTGGCCTTTAAGAGTGAACCGTACAGAGCATATCCAAATTGCATTTTAATCAGGCATGGTCAATGACCCATTTATAAGATTTTAATTCAGATGAACAATGGAACTAAGATTTGAATTCAAATGGACAATGGAATTGAACTGCAAGTCGGGTAACCAAATTTCGGGGCTTAGTTTACTTTTCAAAGGAAAATAGAAATTAGAAAATCTGCATACTTCATATGTGCTCTACACCGTATTCATTGTTATCCTCAGAATGATACTTCCACCATTGTCATGAATTCAAATCATAAACCAATAATGAAATGATCTGGAACATTCAATAAAAGTAGAAAGTATTTTTTAAAAAACTCTTGCGTATTGTATCACCATCTCATTTTATGATTGTCTTTGCTCTTGTGATGGTTATTTGATATTGTATGTAGGTTTATGTGGATTGAGTGGTTTGAGAGAGCTATATCTATATGACAACTACCTGAGGAGTCTTCCGATTTGTATGGGAAACTTCTCCTTACTTGAGAATCTCGATCTGTCCAAAAACAATCTTACTAGCCTTTTCGGCAGCTCAATATCAGGTATAAGCCCATAACATTTCTCTTTAATTTGAGTTCACAATGAGGTACTTTGCTATTAACAAGATATTAGGGCATGCCCTTTGTATTAAATGTGTCGAGTAACAGCAAACCATCTGCTTGGCCTTTCATTTTATCATGAGACTAGGCTCAGCTCATATAGCTATTGGGCCACATCGTTTGATACGTCCAAACTGAGAAAATGTGTTACGGCCAATAGCACAGCTTGAGTGCTAGTGGAGCCCGTCCAAGTTGCAATCGTAAGTAACCAGTTCTTTATCAGTCGTAGATATTCACAATCCTACTGAGTCGACTCACGCCCATCATAGGCCCAACGTGGTTGTGGTTATATCCATGATAGGATCCTCGTTTTGACAATTCAAATGTAATGGAAACCTGCCACATTCAAACATGTTTCACTTGAAGATTACCATGTGGGTCCAGTTTTGAGTGATCGAGACCATTGATTTAGGATTGCATCATTATTAGTTCGCTGTGCGGCAAAATCTCCATCACTGATTTATAGTTATTGGGACCATGTGCCTGCTGTCACGGAATCATATATTGCAAAAGTTCACATGTTGAGGATATTTATAGGGTGTTGCGTTATCCGCAATTATGGACCACCACTTGAATGGTAGGGCCCACTTCAACTTGATAAACATGATTTTTTCTTTATGATGTCACAGGACTGAAGCGATTGCAAGAATTGTATCTCGGGTGGAATCAATTGACGGATGATAGCATTTCTCCTTGGATATCTAACTTGACGTCATTGGCTGAGCTATACTTGGGAAACAACAAATTGAAAGGCTCCGACACCATAAGAGGTACCGTGCTTTTTATTTTGTTAGAAAAACACGTCTAAACAATCCAATCACGCAAACATCAAAACAACTAGAGTCTACAGCAGGCCCTATTTGGGAAATGATCTGCCCACAAAAGTCCATCTTGGGTTAAAATAACTTTCAATCTTATTTACAAGTTAAAAACAAGGACTTCTACGCTTGTACACTTTTCGTAGCAATGGGTTTTATATTAACTGTTATAACAATGAAGGATTCATAGAAAAATAACTTCATGCCCTTCACCCCAGATATAATAGTCTTAAGAATTTGGCAGCATCAACCAAATTTTTAATTTTTGCCCTTCACTCTTCAACTTTTCAATAACCTTTATTTAGAAGCTCCTTTAGTCATTAGTACAAATTTATAGAAATTCAATTAGAAGTAGACAAAATTATTTTTGAGAGCAGAGGAAAGAGGCTCTCATCTAGCGGCATGGAAGGGATGGAGAGTGAATGGTGAAAAATTGAAGATCTACAAAGAATCGCTATATCTTTTAAGATTTAACTTCCAAGGATAAAGGGAAGGATAAAGGGAGAGACTATTCTCCTATGAGCGGACTACATGTGCCGTTCATCTCTATGCAGCCCACTTAGGCCTACCTTCGAGCAAGGCAGCCTCTTTGATGCTTACACTCTTTGAACCTTCACTTACCGTTGAACTGAATTTAAAAAAAAAATCTACAATTAATACATCATTAAATTTTAATGCTATTAAATCAAGGGCTATAATAATCCAGTGGAGCTAATTTTTTTGGGTGCTCCTGTCTAAAGTGATCTTTTCTTCTGCCCTTCTCCTACATAACCACATGTATTAAAGTGGTCCCAACCAGCTCATTACATATATGTACTGCCGTAGGGGAGTCCTATCTATAATATTCACCATTCATTTTTTTTCTATTGAACTAATAAACTCAATACCTATATACTGTGCACTACACATCGATATTGTTTGTCACTTAGGACCTGGTGAAACGCATGGGGATCCTGTCATTAGTTGTGGGATTTACCCAAAGTATGTACGAATATCTGAGATTGCGTCATTTGAGGCACCGGATCTACCCAAAGAACTACGAATATCTGGCACATAATTGGATATATATTATGTATTTGGCAACTACTAGAATAATTGCCTCTCCCATTTGTTGTCTTCAGTTTGAGGCTTGGCCACGGCCACGATAGTGTCCATGAGCACTGGAAAGAGCTTTGACAGAGGATCGGTCACCACAAGGAATAGTACAAGTAAAATGTAATATTTGTTAAGTTGATTTACATGACTTAAAAAAGACTAGGACAACTGAGTTCATCTGATTCCTAATACTTATGATGAACAACTCATACAGAAACAGATCGGATCATAAGAGAGTCAGAAATGCTGATCAAGTTTTCGTTATCAACTATAGTAGATATCACGGTGAAGAATTCCTGGAATAAGATGAAGAAATCGCTTTGGAGTTATTTAGACTGACTAATTATTGTGGGTTAAGTACTCTTTTGCAGAGTAGAGTTAAAAAATTCGAATTTAAGGCTAATTACTTCTTTGCCACTTAATAAAACTGGAATTAATGATCAGAGTACCAAAACTTGACATGCAACTATATTGTGGAGAGATTCTACTAAAGCATGCTTCTGAGCACAATTCGAAAACATAAAATGAGCATGTGGTCATATAAATCATTGCCAATCATCTAATCAAATAGAGAGACCAATATATATATATATATATATATATATATATATAGATATCTACCTGCCTATAATTAAAAATGCCTAAATCCGCGAATCTAGCTCAATAGCCCGACATGGGCCAACTAGGAGGTGGCCCACTTCATCGGTAGTGATGGGGGTCTTGGTGCTCCACTAACCGGGGGGTGGGGAAACAAAAGAAAGGAAAAGGAATGAGAGAGAGAGAGAGAGAGAGAGAGAGAGAGAGAGAGAATGGGTGGGCGCTCAGTCATGTTGGCAGGGAGAAGAGAGAAAGAAAAGGGCAAATGGGGAAAAACAGAGGGAGAGAGAAACAGGGAAATAGAGAGAGATGGGCTGGAACTGGGTTTCAGTGGTGGGCGGCGATGGTGCTGGCGGTGGTCGCCAACGGCGACGGCGTGGTGCTCCGGAACGGTGGGGCAGCACCGCTGGGTGAGGGAGAGATGAGAGAGTGGAGAAGAGAGGGGAACTCGGTCATGGTGACGATCGGCGGCGGCGTCGTCCGGTGACGGTGAGGCATTGAGTGAAGTGAGAGTGGGAGAGAGAGCGAGAGAGAGAAGTGAGGAAGGGGGCTGCTGTGGAGTGAATGAGGGTGGGGGAGGTTGTGTTTCCATCGTGACCTAAAAAGGGGGATGTGGGTTTGAGCCGTTGGATTTAAAAGACGTGCCTGACTGACAAATGAGCAGCTGCAACCCACCCGAGGTTCAGCATAATGACAGACCACCGACACCCTGGTATAATCATATCATATGAAGGTCACTGTGTGCAACTTGGGTTGGGCCAACCCAAAACAGCATAGGCTGACACAGCCAAAAGAGAAACTTGGGTTGGACATTTCAAGACTCAGACTTGGGTTGGATTTTTGAAGACTCAGGTCTGGTTTGGGCCTTGATTTTGAAACCAGCAAAATTGCGTACTCCAGCATTACACTATAGTCGCCGCTTACTAGATATTCAGGTACGGACCCGACCGGAACCGGGATCCAGTTATCAGAACAAAGGGGCCATTTTAAGGATGTTTGGGGGAAAACTTCGGGTGTCCATTGACGTCCCTAGCCCATTTGGATGTTATAGACAGTGCAACTAACTCATTTGCACAAATCAAGACTCATGCATTTGAACCCAACTTGCCCCAAAGATAGTACAGGAAAACTAGGTTCTTGAGGATCTAAAGGGCCAAAGTGCCAACCAATATAGAGATTTTGGTAATTTATGTTCCTCAGGAAAAAAAAATGACCATTGGTTCGCATCCACATGCGACCACAATGTAAGCAACTTGGTTCATCTAGCTCTTCAGCTCAGTCAACTGGCCTCCCTTACTACTACTACTACAAGCTATCTTATCAGAGGCCCCTGCCCTGCCTTTCCAAAATATTAGTTATCCAGCTTTCTCAATGGACTTTACAAATCAAATGGATCACCTACCTAATCACTGTGACTGCTATACATTATCTCCATTCCCTGGTTAAGAAAATCTTCTGCATTATAGTGCTAAAAAGAAGTAAAAAGGGGGAAAACTACATTTGCACACTTTTCTAAAAGGAAGCAAAAAGGCTTAGCCAAAACTACAGTAGGAAGGGGTATTTTTTACGGACCATCATAACCAAGCCACTGATTGCAGGCTTTCAGCTTCATGTGAGAGCATGAAGGGCCAATCCTCAATGTAGGATCTTATGAGAACAATAAAAGCGAAAAATGCTAAAAAGCCCTCAAAATTTTTCGGAAACAGCAACACACCCCTACTTTATCCAAACGGGCTCAGATCTCAACCCAACTTCGTACACATTATCCTAATAATTAATCGGACATATTTGGCTTATAAATGAACTTAATTAACTAAAAGTACAATTAACTAGACTTATTACAACCTTGGAATTCAGAGACCTTACACTCTCACTTGATTATAGAAACTTTGTAACAACACCACACTATCTCTAGGAGCCTTTTGGTATTGTGGAGGAATATATTATCTTGTCTCCAACATATCTCTAATAAGGAAGCACAATTTCTACCGATGTTCAGCCAATGGAGTTGCTTTGCCAAACTTACAGCACCAGTTAGCACTGTCTTTCGTATACCTCTACCACATCATACAAACATTGTATATTTTCAAGGTTTTCTCACATAACGACTCATTTTCTTCTTCAATTGCACAAAATCAATAGTGAGAAAAATCCCCCCTTAAAGAGAGTTAGAAAGGGACCACTTTTATAAAAATTATTTTGATAGATGAATTTTGGTTTCTTTACGTATTTGAGTTGGACACACTATGCCAAGCCGAATGGATAAGTCTATAATTACGATGTTGGCAATAATGTCTATGACTTTGATGATGATGATGAGTTTTCATTTTTAATTTTGATGATGAGTTTTCATTTTTATTTTTTCTCTCTTATTATTATTCATGCAGGGCTTTGTAGCTTATGGACACTGGAAATCTTGGATATAGGATGGAACTCATTTCAGGGCAGTATAGATCCATGTTTTGGTAAGATGCATAATCTTGCTTATCTGGATCTTCGTCACAATCAATTTAAAGGAAACATCCCATCATCCATTTTTAGCAACTTAACAATGTTGGAGGGCATCTATATATCACAAAACCAATTTAATGGCCTGTTTTGCTTTTCGACATTTGCCAATCTCTCAAACCTTTCAGTCATTGACCTTTCAGAAAATATACAATTAGAGGTCGAAACCGAGAGCACCAAGTGGGTTCCAACTTTCCAACTAAACTCTTTGTTGCTAAACAATTGCATTCTTAACAAACATACCGGCTATGGCATGCCAACCTTCATCTCCACTCAACAGAGTCTTGACACTTTAGAGTTAAGTCATACCTCCCTGAAAGGGACAATTCCTTCATGGTTATTGTACAATGTCACTCTTCACAGCTTGAGTCTCATTGGTAACTTTCTAGAAGGCCCATTTCCCAAGCCTACTCAACACAATATGTCAACACTCCAACGTCTTGACATCTCCAACAATAATTTTTCTGGTGAGCTTCCTCCTAACATTGACGCCCTTTTCCCCAATCTAGTTCTTTTCAACATGTCCACAAATGAGTTACAAGGTGTTATCCCCTTATCCTTAAGCAAGTTACAGAACTTGAACACATTGGACTTATCACAAAACAAGCTCTCCGGAGAAATGCCAGAAGGTTTGATTGGAAACAGTACCTCACTCAAATATTTAAAGCTATCGCACAATGAGTTGCAGGGCAACATTCTTTCAAAATATTGGAATACAACCAAGTTGGTAGTTTTGTTACTTGATAACAATGAGTTTACTGGAACAATGGCATCGAACATGCTGATCAGTCCTTCGTTGATCGTTCTTGATCTAAGAGGGAACAAACTATCAGGTTTTATTCCTAGTTGGTTACCTTCCCTTGTGAATTTGGCTTTACTTCTCCTTGGAGAAAACTCCTTTTATGGCTCTCTCCCAACACAACTTTGCCAATTGCAAAATTTGCATATGTTGGATCTCTCAAGTAACAAAATTTCAGGAAGCATACCCTCTTGTCTCGACAACATTTCTTCTTGGAGGAAAGAAATTCCAATCCAAATTGACAAATCACTTGGACCACAGTTTGAACGATATATCACTATGGGTTCATTCGTTGAGATATATACTAGTGTTAAAACCAATTTCAATACAAAGGGTATGACCCTAACTTATGAGGGTGTTCCTTTTTCTTTGATGACTGGTATCGATCTATCCATGAATCAATTGATAGGTAATATTCCACTCCAAATGGGAAACTTGAAAGAACTTCACTCTCTAAACTTGTCTCACAATCTTTTGTCTGGCCTTTTCCCAGAGTCCTTTCAAAGCTTGGAAAACATTGAGAGTTTGGATCTCTCACATAACAAGTTAGTTGGGATGATTCCACCTCAGATGATTCAACTTCACTCACTTTCCACCTTTAGTGTTGCCTTCAACAATCTATCAGGTGTGATCCCATCTGAGAAGCAATTTCTTACATTCAATGAGAGTAGCTATACGGGTAATCCTGGTCTTTGTGGACCACCTTTACACCGGAATTGCTCAACCAACAATCCATCTCAAACTCGAGATAGCAAAGGAGGAGAAGAAGAAGACGACTCTGGGATCTTGGACAATCCTATGTTTTTCTACTTGGCGGTGGCTATTGCATATGCATTGGGATTCTGGAGTTTCATTGCCCTTATTTGCAACAAGAACCGGCGAGAAAATCTTTTTAGGACTGTGGATAGGTGCTATGATTGGGTCTATGTAAACTTTCGATGGTTTTAGTTGTATCTAATGAGTCATTGTAATTAAGAATGTTGTTTTGTTTAAACTTGGTAAGTATTACTAGTACTCTTGATTTTTTACACTAGCTTTTTTGTGGTGACTGCATTTTTCAAGAAAGCCATTTTTTTACCAAAAAAAAAAAGCCAATTTAATTTCTCACACAAAGTAGTTAAAAACTAGAATGCGAAATTTCCATATGAGAACCACATGCTTATTACATGCAAAGAGAGTTATAGATATAAATTAAACTTTTACAATATTATTGGGATATTAATTTTCATACTGCATTCTTATATGTTTGACCCATGCATTTTCATTGATTCATTTTCTTTTGTTCTTAATGTCAAAATGCTTATTAAAACTAGTCTATAAGAAGGTCTGATTTATGCGTAAATTCTTGCAGGCAAAACAATAACCCTTTCCGTTTTAATGATGACATGTTGATTTAATATATGTAAACAGAAAAGTAAAAGACTTGCGCTCGTGCAGGAGAGGGAAAGGAAATAATATGTGTTTGCTAATGTGCTTCTCTTTCATAACCAAAGACTCCGGGCTAACACTAAGCATTTGGTCTATAAATAAGATGACTGTCAGTACTCCTTTTTCAAAGAGATCATGGATGTCTTCGATGAGCCTTATTATCGAGAGGGGAAGTCGGAGGAGACTCTGGAGAGCTCGCTCCGATCTTCTTCCAATATTGAGACCAAATGTCGATCGAGTCTTCTTCCGAGAATAGCCCGGAAGAGCTCCCGAGGGAGTCTCAACCACTGCTATCCTTGGAGAGACCTTCTCTTTGCCCTTCTCCTTTGGGATCAATGCCCTTTTTATAGACTTTCCTACGTGGGTCCCATTTCGACGTAGCAGGTTTGGATGCCTTCCTCCGCAGATTGAGGGGACCTCAATCCGTGACCCTGCCTCCATTGGTTTCCCTCGTAGGTAGGCCTCAACTCCTTTTCAATAGAATGAGAGAGCCTGGCTCTCTTCCCTCATCAGGTCAACATGTTGTTTGGATGGCTTTCACGGGCCCGATTCCCTTATTTCTGTTAGCCCCTTGGTTTTATGGGCCTGGCTTACCATATATGTGGTAGTTTTAGACCGGAAACAAAAGGACTTTATTATATTTGCCATCACTAAAAACTCAGTCTATGAGATGTTACTTGTCACCTAATCAGGAAGAATGAAATTGAGTGATAAATATGAAAGTAATGAACAATTTGCAGTCAATGCTTTCTATCAAATGGCTAACAAGTTTAAATGTGGGACCCGCCTTTAAAAGTGTTGGTATGTGGATCTACTTTTATAATTCATGATGTGGGACCCACCTTTTTTAAAAATTACAACTTGAAAATACCTTTAGAAATTAAGTGTCTAATTTTCACCAAAAAGTCACTGTCTTGAAATTCTAGATTCTTATATGAGGTAAAGGTAGCATTTACAAATCGCTCTTCTTAAGCATTTGTGAACCTTAAAATCTGGAATTGTCTAAAAAAATTTTATGCAATAAGTATTTCCCGACAAGAATTTGAGAATTTCTTGACAATCGAAATTCCTGTCAAGGATTCCACCGAAGAAACAAGCCCTACGGGTCTCTCTTTTTTTACCAAGAAAAAAAAAAGTCTCCTTGGGTATAATCATGTTTGGATCCATCTATAGAATTCTCATAAGATTTAAAGGAAATTAATTTTAAAATTTTGGAATTCTCTAAATCCTGCTGATGAAATGAGGAATTCTTGACAAGAATCCCAAAATTCCCTAATTACTATTGGAATTCCTATCATGGACTCGAACAAATAAATAGGCCGTAAGAATCACGTCATTTTTTTACCCAAAAGAAAGTGGTCTTTGGAGTAAAATCAGATTTGGATCCATTTATAGAATTCTCGTAAGGATTTAAAATAAATTGTCAATTCAAAGTGTTATGTCTACTGTTGTCGTATCCAATAATAAGTTTTTTTTTTTTTAATAAATCCCCATTTAATAATAATAAAAAGTTAACACTCTTAATTGTTCATTTTAAGCTCATCAGGTTGAATTGAAATTATTAAATTAGAAATGGGATCTACAAATGAAAAATTTTCAAATGGGGCCAAACTCTCTAGGACTTTTCAAAATAGAAGAAAATAAAAGGCACTTTGGAAAATGGCCTTTGTTTTCTAAAATTCTTTCAATCTGAGACCCTTGGGGCCCTCAGATTTCGTGAAGCGATGGTCCCATCCCAAGGCATGTGGGTTCAAACTCTAAATAGGACTTTCTATTTAAAATAAATAAAGGAAATTAAAGAACTTAATAATGGTTCAATGTCAGCACAAAACTCTCTGCTCATAGGAATGAAAACAATATCTAGAGTTCTAATTATTTCATTCTGTCCAATGAAAACTAATAAAATCACTCAGACCAAATATCTCTAGAGAAATATACTAAAACTAAATTGGTGATGCGCTGCTCAAGGTCGCACATGTCCCCGCGAGGCCATCTACTGCTCCCGAGCCTTAGGATCTATCTTGAAATCTGAAAGAAAAAAAACATCAACAGGCATATGAATATAAAACTCTGCAAGTAGCCAGACTAAAATTGTAGGAAACACAGGTAAATGCTTAATTACTGAAACTATAGTAACGAGAGGAATAGATCCAACCACAATAGCAAATAAAGAGTATAATAAAATGCGAATGTGATAAAAATCATGGAACAAAATCTTGAATTTAGTAAGGCATATCTTTAGCATTAATCAAACATGAATTTAACGTTATCGATGGGATTTTAATACATAACTTCAGTAACTCTAACCTTTTTGTTACCGCTGGACGTAATCCCAAGAGCTCCAGTGACTCAAATTTTAACATTTTTGTTACCGCTGGGTGTAATCCTAAAAGCTTCAATAACATCAAACAAGGGGCTAGCTGCATACTAGTGATAGCACACAAAGGGGTCTCAATCCCAATGTCATACCCCAAGAATAGAGGGCTAAATATCCGCGTGTGGGTGTCCCCATGTTCCGTTGAACATACTTTAGATAATGGCTTTAGAGGTCAAATATCAATCAATTATCAATGTATTTCTAGATTCAGCTTGGGTTCTCAAAGAATGGAGTCATGGAAACGATAGCAAAATAATTAGGGTCGCGTCCTAGCCCATTCAAAGTCCATCCAATAGATAAGTAGGGATATTTTATAACAATAGCACAATTACTGAAACTCAGGTGTCATGCGGAATATCGAACATACAAATATAAGACTCAAAATTATTAAAGAAGATAAATACAATTCAATTTGCATAATCCAATCCATTGATTTCGTTTTATGGAACTCAATAAGAACTATTTAAAGCAATGAGTTTATCGCTGAGAATTTAGGTTACATAAGGAGTATCACATTTATAATATTGAAGAAAACATCACTTTGCATAGGCACCAAACCATTCAATGGAACTCAAGGGTCCAAAATGCACTAAGGTGCTGGGATTAGGCTTCTTGGCCATGCAATCCTGGCATAGATCAACAAGGAATTACAGACCATCCTAAATTATAGCAAAAACAAGAAAACTCTAATACTAGGGAATTATAGTAAGTTTACTTGCCTTGTAGAACGGTAGATGGTGAAGTTGATTGTCCTGGCCCGCTTTGGTTCCTTGGTGACGTAGTGTGGGTTCCTGATAATTAGGGGTGCACAAAAAATCCGTTAATCCGTCAATCCGATCCTATCCGATCCGATCCGCGGATTTCAATCCGATCCGAAGGCCAACGGATTGGTGGCGGATTGGATATTGTGTAATCCGTTAGCAACGGATCGGTGGCGGATTTCACTCTCAATCCGTGGATTCAATCCGATCCGATCCGTTGTCATTAAATATAAATAAAAAATATATAAGGGGTCTAAATAAAAATTAGGTGTCTAAATTTAAAATAAGGAAAAAAATTTAGAATATATGTCACAGTGTATTTAAGTGATAATAATTTTTTTTGCAATTTGAATTTTGGCTGTGGACACACTGATGATATTTTAGGAATGATCCAAGAGGATTCCAAAACCCATCAGGTTACTTTCAACGTTCAATTATTTTGCTTATTCTGGTTAGCTTAGTGACAAAAAATCACCACCACCCTTTGAAAGTCTCTTAACTAGTGTTCTGCTCTTCCACATGCTTACACTTGCATTTTCTTATCTTTCTGTCTCCCTCATTCTTTCATTTTCCCACTTGAACATTTCTATCTCTTTCAAATCATTTCAAAAGAATATGGCCACCAATCTCATATGGGGTATTATGTACATGTGAGTATTATGTACATTGTGAAACATTTTGATTACATATGCATCCATCTGTCTTGCTTATAGTATCTCTCAATTTCTTATTTTATTCATTGCATTGTTGGAGTATGAGTCTTAGAATGGTTGAGAGTAGAGGAAGAATCTGAATTTTTTCATGGGTTTTTTTTTTTTTTTTTTTTTACATGTATTGTACAGTAACGGATTGAACGGATTAATCCGATCCGATCCGCTCGTCCACGGATCGGATCGGATTGGATTTCAACAGTAACGGATTGGTGACGGATTACAAATCCGTCAATCCGTAGGCAACGGATTGGTGACGGATTTGGCCCAATCCGAACCAATCCGATCCATGTACACCCCTACTGATAATGATGGTTCACAATCGATTAGCAGTTGGGCCGAGTGACTGGGTCTAGATGCGGGTTGTGGTTTAGCGTAGGTGCTGGTTAACATCGTTCTAGGTTGGGCCCAAGTTAACAGGTCGTGTAGCTGGCCTTGACCTTGAGTGAGTTGAATTAGATGGGTGTGTTAAGTGGGCTACGGTAGTGGAGAGAGAGAGAGAGTGGTTTTGGTTTTTGTAGAGGAAGGAGGTGCAGAGAGTTTAAATCAAGTCCCAAGAGGGTTTGGTGAATATGCTAAAACCAACAGGCCTGCTTGCAACAAATTGTAACCCATTTAATGCTCAGCAACCAACAAAATTCGTAGCAGGAGAACTCACGCACTCACGCGTGTTTGGATGAGTGGTGGATTGATGTAAAGTGAAGTGAAGCATCAAATCAAGAGAATGAAATATAAGGGGTTACAATAGTCTTTTTGTTTTAGTGGCTTGATACATAATCTTTTTTACTTTTTGTGTAAAAAGATGATATTTTTTTTGTCATTTAGCGGAGAAATTATGTTTATTTTTTACTTCTTATTCTAAAAGAATGAGGAAATTTTAAATTTGTATACTTTTGATATGACCATTTATCTTTTCTTGTCCGAATAATTAAGGTTTTACCTTACTTTACTTTAATTCACCATCCATCCAAACATGCCAAATTTTAATAAGGCTTCTGGCCCCAGGTAAGCTAGATAGTGGGTCCCACATATTATTAGAAATATCACATAGTAATCCATACTGGGTCCTGTTGTATTTAACCTAAGGTAAAAGGGCTGTTTTGCAGCTTCCAGATTTATCACATGACTCTCAATAGGCGTGAAGTACAGCTTTTTCTGGAATCATGTTCAACAAGATGGTCTGCTATATTTAAGGAAATGTAAAGTGGAGGTCTGTTCCGAAATTTCAAACTTTGTCCTAAGAGTGAAACAGTTCCTTCCTCCTCTCTATTCCGTTATATCATTGGGTCATCCGGATGATGGCCCAATCTACTGGGGCCAGCACTACCTGGGTCGCCCGAGGGTCCACTCAGATGTGTGGGCCTATTTTTTTTATCAAGCAAGCCATGTTCGGATCTGTTGGAGAGGTGGGTCATATTTGCAGGTTTCTAGATCTGGCTGGTTGTTCAGTGTAGATGGTGGCATGATGATATGGAGAAGCAAGGTGCAGGCTCTGTGTGAAAGATGGAAGAGAAGATGACGATGGTGACTTTGTCGTTTGGGAGTGGAGCAAAGTGGCTCATCAAGATGGGCCGTGGATGGCGGTGCTTGAGTTTTGAAGGCGTTGATGAGTCTGTGATGAGGTGGGACATGATAAAGATGACATCATGTAAAAATATTAACCTATGAAAAGAAAACAAGAAGGAGACCGAAGTGTTCCATAAAAAGTAAACAAATAAGACAATAGAGAAAAGGGAGAGAAAGAGATACATGTAAGAGGAGAGTAAATCCTGAGAAGAAGGAAATCGTAAGAGGGGGAGAAAGAGCAGAGAGAGAGAGTCCATTCTATAGAAAGGAGAAAGAGAGAGTCGCAAAAGAAAGGAAAGGTAAGTATAAAAGGAGTCCTCTCTACACACTAAACTAGGCTTATAGGCTAAAGGGGTTTGGATTCAACAATTTTTTTTATCTTACTAAGGAACCTCATCTCATTATTTGTGAGATTGATCAACTCAAACCATCTCTAAAACTTTTAGTACAAGAATTTTGAGGAATATCAGCAACTTCATTCATAGGAAAATTACTAACCACATATGTAGGATACTACATCATGTGTAAAATGACGCATCTACATGCCACTAACTAAATCTTTAAAAAAAAAATAGAGAAAAAAAGGAGTTATTTTCATTTTCGGCGAATCATAGCCAATTAGCCATATGATACTCGGGTTGCAAACTTGGGATTGCATGTTAGAATGGAAAACACGGCCAGGTAATGATAGTCATCCAAGTTCTGCTCCCACGTTTGGAATTGCTCGAGGGATTTATTTTAAAAAATTTCTTTAAAAGTGACTTTTCATAACATACACACATTAAGTCCCACCTGTACAGAATGATCAATTTGGACTTGGATGAAAACACCAACAGTAACACAGGCCAACCATTGTATTATAATGCCTCCATTTGAAGACCCTGCAAGCAGATAATTCATGAAATTCAAAAACTTTAGTTTCTTCTCTGCTTAATGTCTATTTGCCATTAATTTCATGCATTGTCTATTTTGTATTCTTACATGTACTAAAATAGTAACTTGTCACAAAATTACCTTCAGTATATATATATATATATATATGTATGTTAATCAACATAAACCAACACAATCAAGCTGTCTACAGCCACTAGATGATGCATTTATGCAAGTGCCAAGAAGTGTAGCAAACCTCGAAAATCTCCTTTATGCGCATTTTTATCACTACTAACAAACACATAACCACTTCAAAGAAAGCATGAAAGAGTCTAGCAGTTATATAGAAAGAAGGAGAGAAGGCGATGTAATCATACTTCAACTGATTTTTATTTTTTGTATGTGATAAAACAAGAAGAAAAACAAATGATACATCAAAGGGCCAGGCCACATTTTAAGCATTACAAAAATGAAGCACAGAAAAGGGGTTTGGACTTTAGAATGGTGATTTGGGTTCATATATAGAGAGCATACAAGGTACCAAATGCCATTATATTCTTTGTTGATATGAGTTAGAAAGGAGATTATAAGAGGAAAAAATTTACATAGAGGGAGGGAGGGAGGGAGAGGGGTAGATACGTCTGTGAAGGTTCACTCAATGCTACACAGAAACATGAAACACAATCACACCTATCAATTTGTTACAGCTTTTCAATGCAGAAAAAGTTTAAAAAAAAAAAAGAAAAAAAAAGACCAGTATAGGTAGAGTAAAAACTGCACACCAAACTATTCCCAATTTGTACAAATGGAAGGGTCCTACTACGGATAAACCTCACTATAAAAAAGCAGGATTATAATTGACCGTCCAATCGGTCACCTTAAAATTAGATAGATTTTGACAGGAAATCTGAAATGGTGATGTGAATTCCATAAACTTTTGACACTGGAGAAGAAAGAGAACATAAAGAAAATATATAATTGAACAGTAAAGAGCATATCAAATTGATGTA
Organism: Persea americana; assembly: GCA_029852735.1. NCBI lineage: Eukaryota > Viridiplantae > Streptophyta > Magnoliopsida > Laurales > Lauraceae > Persea > Persea americana. Next base: position 94,998,974 of record CM056810.1, read on the forward strand.
TCTCAATATAATACTTACCAACCTAAAGAGAATATATATGTGTTGTAAGATAAGAGACTTGAAGGATTTTCTATACCTTGTTTTGATAAGAAGTTCTAAGGAAATTAATCATCTTGTCATAGCGTTCTAACTCAATCTTATTGCTTTTTGTAATATGGTAGCAAAAGCTTTTGGCTCTTTTTAATTAAGGTATGTTGGCACTGTCCTTACCACTTGCCCTGCAAGTTACTGCAATTACACAGAAAAGAATAGTTTTAAACATTGATTAAAAAGGTTTGTTAAGAAGTTGAGCTTGTCCTATTTACTTGTTTAACTCAAATCATTCATTTTAGTAATTTCTTTATACTTGTCAACAGATGTGCAGTGGCAATATTGGTATTATACTAACAGGTGGTAATATTTTTTGGGCACTTTCCTGAAACATAGATGAAGAAAGACAAGTTCTTTCTAGTTTGGTACTCACTAATAATAATATGTTACATTTTTCGGGGGCCACTGATGGTAAAAGCTATAACTACACCATTAGAGGAATATGCAAATACAGAGATAAAATGAAGTGTTTTCTTCGTAGATACAAAACATGGAATAGACACACAAAATATTCAACCCATTCGAGATTTGAATATGATTAGGACTGATTATATGTTACACTCCGTCCCGAACTAATCAAAATTAATGCTAATTAATTGAGATTAGTGCAAATTAATCATGTTTAATTAATCTAATTGTCGTTAATGACCAAATTGAGTTGAATTAGTTTCAAATAGATGAATTGAGCTTAATGAAATGAATTTAGAAGAGGCTAAGGCCTTGTTTGGAAAATTTCATCTGTATGATAAAGATTTGTATGATATAAATCTGTTTCAAATGGGGCAATTTAAAATAGATGTTTTAAAAATAGATTGTTTGGTAAGACCATAAGCCGTTTGAAATAGATATTTAAAATCCAATGGTTTAGGGTTTTTCGTTAATTTTTTTATATCTACATTGTTTTAGAACCTGAAATTTGGACCCATACCTCTCTTAAATATCCTAAAGAGGATCAACAACGGTTCAGATCATAATTAGGGGACCCACAAATTTCAGTAAATGCAGATATATGGTTATGCATTTTTGGTATAAATCTCAAGATTCAAGAGTGATCAACGGCTCAAATTTCAACATTTAACTATGTCTGAGCATGTGAAGAGTTTCAATGGTTTTGATCATCATTTAGGGTCCTATAATTTCTGAAGAAGTGAAAAAACGAACTGATGAAGAGTCATGTGAAATGCAACTTTTTTTGACATGTATATATCCAATGGCTATTAATTTCTTACAATTTCCTCGAGATGTACACCTAATCAGTGGCTGAAATTTGGACCACCAGCCATTTTCACTATTCCAAAGTGGTTTAGATCATGATTGTGGGGCCCACAAAAGTTTAAAAATGTAGATCCATGGTTATGTAGTTTTTTGCAAATATCTCGAGATTCAAGAAAGATCAACGGTTTAAATTTGGACATGTGGCAGTGTTTGGTCTTCTTAAGACTTCTAACGGCTCAGATCATCAATTAGGTTCTTAGAAATTGAGGGGAAAAAAAAAAGAAAAAACGTTGATGTAGAAGGTAACATCATTGCCATGTAGTCTTTCCGCTTCAGAGTTTCAAGTCTCTTTGAATTCATCCGGGTTTGGCTGCTTTATGAAACAGATGGATTTTATCTTTATGAGTTTTCAAACAGAGTCCCTATTTCAGTTACCAAACGCCCTATTTGAGATTTGAAACGGATTTAAGTCAATAGGAGGCTCATTAAGAATTGCCAAACGGAACCTAAGTTAATTGAGGTAATTTTAAACTCAAGTTAGAGAAAAGAATGACTTTTTCTAAAATATGAATTTTTACATATTTTTTCTAATACGGTAACTTTTGATACTATCGCTTGTATCTCGAAGAGTACATTAACTTTTATAATATATTCGATTACATTTGATCTCAAATGGATCAAATGAGTCTTCATTTGACTCAAAATGAAAAAAAAAATAGAGAGGAGGGTTTAAGTGCAAAATTATGTTCTGTAAGGTTCCAAACGAACCCAAATGACCATTCATATGAATGTTCCAGCAGCAACATTAGAGAGCTCTTGAAACCTAGGTTCATTTTACCCCTTGGTTCATTTTCCTTCTTTCTTCATTTTTCTTAGTCGAATCTCAAGGGAAGAAGCTGTGAAAAGGATTTTTGGAAGAGGGTCTTGTTACTTCATCTTCTCCATCAAGCTTCTTCAATGTTTGGAGTGAAAGTTTGAGAGAAACCTCAAATATCTTTTTCAAGCTACAAGTGATTGATTGTAGTTTTCGGAATTTTCAAGTTTTGTTAGATGATTTAGACCCTCCTAACATAAACAACTCATGGGTTTTCATGCTTGCAGTTTCATGGTGTTAGGGTTAGTAAAAAGGGTTTCGATTAGTGGGATTGTTTGCAAATTGAGCTAGCAAGAGAGGGTTTTTGTGTGGATCTCGAATTAAGGCAAGTGTAAACAGTTTATTGGGTTTTCTTTGCTTCTCTCAGTAGACTCACTTTCTAGGTATGACTTTGACTCCTACTAGCAGCATGACTTGGAAATAAAAACTCCTACCATCCCTATGTAACATAAATAAAAATGAAAACAAACTAACAATACTTGATGTAAGATTTGTTGCACGTAGACTGTGAGTAAATGTGTCATTTTGGGGGAAAATGCCAACTATCACGACATGGAGTCAGCATTGCAGATTGCCTTCGGCAAACAGAAGACAAATCCAGACTCACCACAAAATTCATATCCAGTAACCAAACATTAATTTTCTTGTATTATCAATTGTGTATCAAAATATATGAAAATTAACAGGAGTGCAGAATTGTATAAACCAAAATGAAGGATTGACCATGAAGAACAAAAACATAAGCAACAAACAATTCCTAAAGTAAAATCATATGTAACACAAAAGGGTTAAAAATTAAGCACGCAACATCCCACATTTATGAATGAACTGATTGAAGAGCTTTACTGATGTAGATAGCGGCCAAGAAGAACAAGTAGGCCATGATACATGCAACCAAATATTAAGAATTTAAGATGGTGCATCCCCTCTTATTTTCCTTAGCTTTTGATTAGTTTGATATTTTATATTTTAAGCTTTTAGGACACATTTCAACTACTGTCAATGATACTCCAGTCATAGTCTACTTTCATTTGGTGAGGTTTACATCAGAGCCATTAATTAAATGGATCACTAAGATCAATTCAATTTTCCTTCCTTGTGTACTTTGTTTATTAACTCGTGTACAGGGCACCTTTAATAGCCACTGGAATGAGAATAAACTTGTATATTAAAAATCTCTTGGGGAAAAACCTTGCAAGAGGTCTTTGCGGTAGTTATTTTGGAGCACGTAAGCATTAGCTAAGCGTTTCCTGAATTATGAGGCATTGGCCCAGTATAAACCTAGATCTAGTCATAATGGTTTAGTACCAATCTTGGGATGAACCTTGTGTTTATTTCAGATTGGATCACCGCCTATTTGCAACTGTTATTACAGGTCAGATTTTGCTTGTAAGCTCTTCTCAATCTTACGCAAGATTTATAAAGTGTTTTGATTTTCTTCTTCAAATGTGCATATAGTAAAACCTAATATTTGAGAGTTAAAAGGTTAATCTAGTGGGCCCATGAAAATTAGCTTTTTGGGCATACAATGGCAGTGGTTCAGGGCTCTATTCTGACCCCAGTCTACATAATTTATGGTTTCTATACTAAGAGCAACAAGTACATAAATGTAGTAATAAATTAATAATCTAGTTCCAACAAAAATGTAGAATGACAGAAGAATTTTTCTCAGTTCTTACATCTTGAACCCAATGAATCCCTTGAGCAATAATATCATCTCTCCGAAGCCAATTTATTTGCCACAAAAGCCAGTCATCGATAGCATCGTCCATTATTAACTGAAAATTTTGTTTGGAAATCCAGAAAACCTGTCTTCCGAAGAAAGTAGAATAAAGAAGAAAATGCAATCAAATTTATAAAGGAATTCAAGTAGCATTTTACAATATGAAATTCATCCCCTATCAAGTATGCATAAAGTGCTGTAGCAGTTACAGAGGTCAAGAAATTTAATTCCAAACATACCATAAAATCATCACTCGGTACATTCTTAGAAATAAAATGAGACCCGCAAAGCTAGGTTGATAGTTAAGACATTCTCCCACCAGGGTAGATGTCCCGGGATAGACACAGGAAGGCCTCCTATATAACCCGGCAAAAGAAAGGGACACTCGCAAGCTGCACAGTATAGTTTCTGCAAACAGTATATAGTTCATAGGACAACAAAGGTAAGAATCCAGTCAAGGCTACAGTTGCATCATTGTTATTAAAGCAAGTAAAAAAGACACATTTGTGATACTGCAATCTCTTTTTATTTTTTGGCTAAAGTCCTGATATATATTTATAAAAGTAAACTGTTACAGAATTCACAACAGTAACACCTTTGTACAGACCTGAAACCTGGAAATAGAGCCTTTACACAAACTGGGAGTTTACAAGCCTACACCGAAATATTCAATATGTACCGTGTTTCATTGTCAAAATAATATAATACTGAGATAATAGAGATTAGAGTTCTATTATTTTCTTATTGTGTATAATGATCATGGATGTAAATATCGGCCGTAGCGGTGGTCACCACCGTAGCGGCTGCCACGCGCTATGGTCCGTGGCTGGGGGGTTATAAAACCCTTCCATTCGACTTTTTAGGGGTCTTTTGCCCCTTCTTTCTTCACATCTTCCTCTTTCACATCAATAAAAGTGCTCCCAAGCCTCCCATCATATTTCTTTTAACTTTTTGCTACCAAATCTTCAAAGAAGGAGGAGTTAACAGAAAGATTCAACTATTGTAAGGAATCTTCATCTAGGTATGTTAATTTTTTTTTCAAGTTTTGAGATTAGCACTCTCTGTTCTCTAACTTCTATTAATCACAAGTATCTACTATGAATCACAACGTAATGGCATCATTGTCTTATTTTATTGTAGATCCATGCTTCCTTTCGATCTTGCATGTATATCTTTTGTTTTTTTTTTAATAAATATTGTTATTTTTATTTTCGGATTTATGTTATTTAAAAAAAAACATTATTACTTATAGAAAACTCATGAAACAACTTGAAACTAGATTCATATTGTTAGATCTAGGTTTCCCATAGATCATTCCAACATATATTGCTTGTTTTTTAATTTTTTTCCTTTTCTTATTTTTATAAAAAAATATTTTTAATAATTGAATACCAATAAAATGTCTTGAAAAGGGCTCCTAGATTTTATATCTATGTTTCCCATTGATCATTCCAACATATATTGTTGTTTTTTTACTTTTATTTATTTTTTATTTTCTGATTTTTATTATTTTTTGGAAAAAAATATTTTTTATAATGGAATGCCAATCAAATGTATTAAAAAATGCTCCTAAATGTTTTGAATATGTTTGGCATAGATCAATCCAACATTTCTTTATCTTTCCCTTTTTCTTTTCTTTTTTTTTCGGAATTATTTATTTTTTGAAGGAAAAAAATGCCTTAACTAATTCATTACCCATCATATTGTTTTGAATAAGGTCCTTAAATGTTATATCTATGTTTGGCATAAATCAATCCGACATATATTTGTCTTTTCCTAATTTTATTTTATTTTTTTATTTTCTGATTTTTCAAATTTTTGAAAAAAATGTACTTTAAGTAATGAAATAGCAATTAAATGTCAAGAGAATGATCTTTAAGCGTTAGATATATGTTTCATCTAACATGTTTTTTTTTTTAATTTTTAACACACTACTTGTTTATATTTATAGGTATTCGGTCTTCTATCGTGTATTTGTGTTTGTCAATTGATAATTTAAAATGCCTTGAGATATTAATCCCGCATGGAGCTTTGGTGAGGCAATTGAGAATAACAAGTTCAAAAATCAAATGTAAGTTTTGTGGAAAAGTGATCAATGGAGGCAGTCACCCCTCCGACGTTTCCTCTCGCATCTTCCTTCCACCTTTTAACTCTTCCATTACAGTTATGAGCAGTCACCCCTCTTTATTGCATACATGCTCCTGAATGTCTATGCGCGTTCCTCTGTGCATATTATTTCCTCTACCTCGCCAACACCTCTCACGGGCTCCACTGCCAATCCATCTCCCTCTCTTTCCCATCCTCGCCAGTACATCCATCAGCAATCTCCGCAGCGGTCGCTCTCGCTATGATTACGATTTTGCCACAAGGTTAGCTCAGCTCGGTCTCTTGCTTCATGAATTTTCTCTCTGTTGCTGCAAACTACACTTCCTCGCTCCTTTTTCCCCTCCACTTCTTGGTCATCATTGTCACCGCAGCCCCAATCAATGGTGGGCCTCTTCCAAGTATCCACCACATCCGTCCACTCTTAGATATAGGTACCTTATCTTCCAACTGTTTCCCATTTTTGGAATTCCATGGAGTAAGTAAGTGTCACTCCATGTTTCTGTTGTTTATTTGTTCTGTTTTATGATTGGTGATCATTGAATGTTGTCCATTTTCTTTATGGAATGCTCTCAAATTGTTGGAATTGATTTTATATTGCTATGATGACAACTAGGTATATATTGTTGTATTGTCACACAACCTCCTCACGTCATGTATGATTATTTCTCTGGTTGATTTTTTCTCCTCATAGTTAAAACATTTTTGCCTCTAGGATTTTGGAATGTGGCAGAAAATTAGCATGTTCATGGATTTGTTAGGAATTAGAAGATTTCGGTCCAAGAAATGAACATTGGTTGGAATTCCCTTTATAACTATAGCAGGAATGAAATGATGTCAAGGGCAACTCTAGAACAAATTTACATGGTCTTTAATTTCTTAATGAAGGCAAATCAGAGCAAAATCCAGTTATGCTGATAGATTAGTTTGGAATATTCAAACATGTTTAAATGCCATTTGGTTAGCTACAATGCAAATTAGGAATTGTAATATAAATGTCTAGCTTGACAAACTCATACACGGCAGGGTTCAATTATAACTTTGATCCAAATTCACACTGAAATTAAATAAATATAACAAAATACAAAGAACTCAATATTCCAAACTAGTCTACCAGCATATAAATTCCCTTTACATGAATCCCACTAAAAAGTTACTCACAATCTGCGGCTTGATTGACTTCCCATCCATCTCTAGGGTTCTAATCTTCTAAAAATTATAGTAAAACTCTAATTCAGATTACAGGAATAAATAGAAACAATGAAACATCAATAAAAACCCAAGATTAGATTACAAAATGGCAGACAATAGTGTTATAGCTATCAACGTATGAAGCATCCTAAGAGAAAAAATGACACCCCATTTCTGTAAAGAATCAAAAGGACAAAAGTTGGTCTCCAAAATCAAATTTTAGCAACTCTAATTCCCCTTTCAGCCAAAGAAAAAAAAAACATGATAGCAGAAGCAAAATGAAAAGATTGACTTACTGCTCAAAAGAAGGCACGATTTTCCGACAGGAATCTCTGATTAACAAAACTTGAAGACTTAGTTGGATAGGAAAAGTCGCATGAGAATTTAAAAAGCAAAAAAAAGGGAAAAAAGAGAAAAAATCTGGATAATGATAGAGGGAGGAGCAGAATCTTACTATTCATTGCTACCTCTGAAGAATCCTAGGAAGATGTTTTGTATGTTTTGTTAGAAATGCAAGAAGTGAGACTTCATTCGCTTCTTTGCTTTGCTCTTGAAAACTCAATTTCATTCGCTATTGGTATCTTCTTTTTATTTGGTGCCTGAGATTTCGGTTTATTTGTCACAAAAATGGAGAAATCAAAGCATCACTGGGCTCACTACCATTCCTTACCACTAGAACTGAATCAAGAAAATCAGAAAGCATGGGCATACATCTATCTAGGGGTATGCCATGTTCCCTTTAATCTCTCTCTTTTTTTAACTTTTGTAATCTATTGAGATCTGGGTTTTGTTTGTATTTGGATTCTGTTGGTGGATTTTGAGATTTTCATGGATCATTGATTTTATTTCCACTTTATGTCAATTTTTTTAATAATTTTTTATATTTTTATTTTCGTATAGGCACACATCCGCAAAAGGGTTATGCCAGTGTGTCCCTTAATCTCTTTGTTTCTGTTCATATTTTTTTAAAATCTCTGTCTCCGTTCAAATGATTGTGGAAAGTTAAGAATTAATTCACTTTTTTAAAATCTCTGTTTCCCTTAAGAATTAAGATTGATATGATATGATTCGGTTCAAATATATCCTGCACTTGGATCAATGTCTAGGTGGCCCTTATGTGCAGAAAATGAATGATTTTCTCATTGTTCTGTGTTAACATACTACACACTCATTTCCCAAGATTAAAGCATTTTTGTAAATTTAGCAGAAGATTCAGAACCACAGTTAGAGAAGAACTTTCCACAGACAGTAGAAAGATCTTTCCAAGAAAAATGTTAAACCACTCCAAATCTAGAAAAACCGAAACTGTAGAAAATGAGATATCCTTGGTCTCAAAAAATATAATCACTGTAAAATTAAAACGCTGGAAACTGTCACAAACTTGCCCTCCTTATTATAGTCCATGTACTCCTATAGGGTAGCTTCTTTGTTTTGCTCCCTGGAATTTTAATTTCATTCACTTCTGGTATCTTCTTTTTATTTGGTGCCTGAGATTTCCGTTTATTGTCCCAAAAATGGAGAAATCAATGCATCACACGGCTCACTACCGTTCCTCACCACATGAACTGAATCAAGAAACTCAGAAAGCATGGGCATACATCCATCAAGTTGTATGCCATGTTTCCTTTACTCTCTCATTTTTTAACTTTTTTAATCTATTAAGATCTGGGTTTTGTTTGAAGTCGGATTCTGTTGGTGGGTTTTGAGAATTTCATGGATTATTGATTTTATTTTCACTTTATGTCAATTTTTAATTATTTTTTATAATTTTATTTTCATGGAGGCACACATCCACCAAAGGGGTATGCCAGTGTTTCCTTTGATTTCTCTGTTTCTGTTTATATTTTTGTAAAATCTCTGTTTGGAAAGTCCTTTTCAATGAATTTCTTCAATGTGATTCTTTCAATCTCCCTGTTATACTTTCTTTGACCATGTAGAAAAAACGGGGGGAACTTTGCTAGAACTAGAGCATATCTGCAATATGTATCAGGGAAATGACTAATATCCATATACATTACCTATAGCACATCTACAATATAAGAGGACAATTGATTCAAAGCATGTGAGTTTTTTTTTCTAACTTTATTCCTTATTGTTTATAATTTCACAAGAACCAATTGGAGCCGATTGTAGACTTCTCAGGTACTTCGGTGAAGCACCATTGACATATCTGGCATACAGTCTTAAGCCTATACACCAAATTAACATCTTAAGATTTAGATAATCTCAAATCACATTACCATCTTAAGCCTAGAAGTCTGCATATCATTGACAAACATTCATCAAACAATTAGAGAGTGCTTGCTAGAACATGTGGAATTAACAAAATACTGGACTCATCCCACTTGCATAGACAAGATAAATATAACAAAGTTTTCTCCACATAGACAAACTTAGTTCTTGCCATTTTAGGCTGATTGGAATTCTACCCTTGCAACTGGAGGAGCACAGAAGCCCCACAGATACCGCCTTAGAACTTTGCTCTTTGACATGTATTTTTTGAGTTTCTTTTCCTTTAATTGTAATTATTGAATAGCTAATGTTACTGTTGCATGCACCTATTTTGGAACTTTGGTTTTTAATATTATGTGGTTGATGAGTTTCCTTCCTCTTCAATGCAGTGATATCCATAAATAAAATCATAAAGCATCTTACCCAATAAGTGCCATTCAAAATGCTTGCCCAAGATTGTAAGGTTAGATATTGTTGCTTTTCCGAGTGATTTGTTTGAATTTCTTTTGCTTCAATTGTTCAACTTGACTTACCTAATGTTAGTGTTGAATGCACCTATTTTGGGATTTTTTATTTTGATATTCTCTGCTTATGAAGAGCACAAAGCTCCTTTTCCGAAAACTTCCATTTGAAAGATTGGTCCATGAAATTGCTGAGGAACTTAACGTGAGATTGAAAAGGGCTTTCTGTTAATTTGTATTTAGGGATACTCTAATGAATGTGACATTAGATGTTGCTGCTAATGGATGTGTTGTGCTGACTAATTTGCATTTCTACAGCCATACATTGCTTTTCTTGAGAGAGGCTGCAGAGGCATACCTGGGCCTAATTGAAGACAAATCTTTGTGCAATACTTCTTTTTGAATATTTTAGATGGGCAAGATTGAATATATGTCTATTGTAAGATAGAATCAATTTTGATTTGTTTACTATCCATTACTAGATTTTCAAATTTTCAACTATTTTCAGACTCTATGATTTGATCTTATTGTTTATGTTTCAGTCGAGGATTAATTGACAATATTGGAGTTGTTTTGCTTATTCAAGAATACTTGAAGTGTTTTGTACTATTGCTCTACTGTAGTCATTATCAGTTTGTATTCTTAGGTACATCATTGAAGGTTTCATTTCCCATAGATGTTCTTTGTTTAAGGCAAATTGGTGTTTAAGGTGTGGTTACATTAAATGGGCCGTATGAGACCCTACTTCCCACTATATCGTATAAGTGTTTGTGTCATCAGTGTATATCATTATAACAATGCCCTTCAAATTATTGTCTTCATTATCATGATTATCATCTTTTCATCATGAGAGCTAAAAGCTCTTTGTGGTTTTATTTCTATGCTTGGAGTGAGTATTCTTATTTCCATCCAGTGACCAGGTTGAGGAGGTAGGATATTGTCCAATTAATTGTACAAATCACTGCTTGATGGAACTGGTCCCATTATGATATCTTAAGATTTTATGAACATTTCATTTATGGATATGGTGTCATTGTATTGAGTCTTATTGGGATGATCCGTCAATGTTGATTTTGTTTGCTAATCTCTGCAGCATTCAGTGATACCATTTTCATAGGCACCAAATGGGTGGTGTGTATTGCATTATGTAAAATTCTTATAATTTTAAAAAGTTTTGTAGATGTTTTATATGATGGATTCTGCAATCACCCCATAAGAAGCGTTGCGCCTAAAAGAGACTTTGCACGGACAGGAAATCACAACTTTTTTTCACGGGACAAGTTGGCACTAGTTGTAAAAGGACTGTCAGTGGGTGGAGTGAGTTTGGATGAGTCAATTGTGGGTTGGGGTCAATTTGGGTCTACCAGGCCGGCAGCAAACCGTCCAACCACCATCCCTAGGTAGCTGCCCACACGTAAAATGCAACCAGAGTAATTGACCATTGCCCGGAAATTTTTTTTGAAAAGAAGGTGGATAGAAGTTTGTGAACTTCGTAAGAAAATTATTCAAGAATTGGCTATCTAGGTTAAGAGCAATAAACTTTCTAAAATTAAAGGATACAATTTTATCGGACTTCCAAATTATCAAAATTGAGAAATGGATTAAAGCATTCAGGGCTCAAACAGTGGGCCTATTATTATTACCAAGATCTGATAAAATCTAATGTGTCACTTTTATTTAATTCTATGCGTAAAACAATATTTGCAAATTCAAATAATTCAAGGTTCCTCCATATTGTGAAAAAAAAAATCTGCATAGAGCAAAATCCTCTCGTTGCACAAGTACTCATGTCTAGATTTCTTATAACAATGGACTCAATCGATACATATACTAGTAGATAATAGTTACTTTAAGGTGTGTTTGTGCAATGAAAGGAATTTGCAATAGAGAATAATTTTATTTTATTTTTTGCGCATTTTTTTTCAATTATTTGGTGCGACTTATTTTCCTTGCGAAAAAGGAAAAAAAAAGAACTTTCTTTGATAGAGAGAATTTCAATTTATTATGTGGGAAGTAGAAAAAAAACTAGAGGATATTACCGGAAAAATTCCAAAATACAGCCATTTATCCCGAAGGGTCTTGGCAAAATGTCCAGCACTAATGGGGTCCTTTTGCCAATTTTTTTCTTTTTTTTTTCTTTTTTCTGAGCGGCGATAGCGTCACCATAGGCGACGTATGGGCGACACTAGTGTCGCTCGGCGTCGCTCGTCAGAGCATCTCCTAATGTCTTCTTCTTCCTCTCCTCTTCTTTCTCCATCTTGTCCACATGGAAGACTCCCACTTGACCCGCATTAAAACAATATCAACAATGCAACATTCAAGCAAGAAGGATTAATAGAAGGAAACAGTCCAAATAGTTGCAGATCCTCACCTCATTACAAATATACTCCCCATATTTGCCACATACCACACAAGCAGGCTCCGCAGGAATAGGAAAACATTGTTCACTTCTTTCATTAACCCGTTGTCCATCATCTGTGGGAGCTGAAAGAACATATGTAAGTTATTGCGTTCAGACACGACTGCTATATTTCACGAACAGTCAAAAGACTTCAAAGAACTCACACATCTGATCAACACCTTCCCCTAACAACCCACCTCGCAAAATAAATAAATAAAATAAAATAAAAGGGAACCAACACCACACACACCCCAACGTGTAATACAACTTTTAAAACTGGAACAAAGGGTGTAGGAATACACACTTCAAGGAACTCAATGTTAAATAAACATTGTCATCTTCTACCAGACCTTCATAAACCCAATAACAGTTTGCAATCTCCATCTTTTCTTGGAATCGGGGATGGAGAAAGAGGAGGAGGAGAGGAAGAAGGAGAGATCGAGAGATGCCGTGACGAATGAGGCTAGCGTCGCCTCCATCAGATACTAGCGTCGCTCCTCTCAAAGTTGAAAAAAAAAAGTGAAACAGGGCAAGACGGACCCCGTTAGTGTTGTATATTTTGCAAGGATCCTTTCCGATGAATGGCTAAATTCTGGGACCTTTCCCATAAAATCCTCTAAAATAATTCCTAATCTCTATTAAAAAAAAAAAAAAAAAAAAAACTAAAGAGAACCCCACCCTTATGTGATGTGTATGTTCAAATAAATCTTCTCCTTCCTTAGTTTCTCCTTAGTACTTAAAAAAAAAAAACACAACATTAAAAATCCTTGGATCTTCCCATAGAAAGGCTTTTTATCTCCGTAGTTTATCTTGGACGAACAATACTACCAAATCATTCACATCTCACATGCAAAGTCCAGATGGTGGGCCTACCTGTAAGGATCCCCTTAAAACACGCGTCTTGGGTGCTCTTATTGACTATTCTAATGCTCAAAAGCACATCAAAGGATACAACTGACAACGATGGGCACTTGAAATGGCTGAGATAAATCAAGATTCCCAAGTCTCTAGTTTAGTAAGAAAAGAAGCAATGCTATTGCTATCATGCGCCATGCTCTCTCACCTTCAAAATAAACACACTCAATGTGTATGAGATTTGAGATATCTCCAAATCTCACTCTAACAAATATTAGCCCACGAGTGAAGAGAGTAATAAATATGAGTAATGATGCAATAGATTTATTAATCATGTTATTTGTCCTTTGCTAAATCATATGGCAAGATCAACTCATGTTGAAGGAGAAATTTTGTTTATTTCATGCATTAGTGAGCAGGGGTGGACCTAAGGGAGGGCTGGTAGGGGCCATGGTCCCCCCATAATTTAAGAAAAAAACCCATTCTTTCTTAACGAGTTTTTAATGAACTTTTACCTATGGGCCCTTCGAGATTTTTGAGAACCCCTTTATTCTTTACAATTTTTTTATGAATTTTTACATATGGACCCCCGAAATTTTCAAAAAAGCTATTACATAGCCATAGTTAAAGGGGTAAAGCTCTACACATGGTCCCACCTTTTAAAATCCAAACCGCTCAAAATAAACGCTCTTCAAGTAAATGGGTTATCCTCATTTAATAGGAATGAGGTCTTGTCCTATCATTGGATTGATCATTTGATTAAAACCATTGTAATGAATGTGCATAAGATTGTGTTAATCATATTTTATATTTGGATTGAAATAAAATCAGAGGATACCCTATATATCGATAGAGACTTTGTTCTGAATGGTCTGGATTTCAAAGAATGGGCCCCATTGTGGAGCTCCAAGTTTCACTTCTTTAACTCATGGGTTGCTCTAGGTTAAAGCCCCGAGGATCTGTATACATTAGCTTTTGTAATTACCTTCTGAACACTCATTGAACCATTCCGTAGCTCTTGGCCTGTCTTTGTTAATTTAGAATTAAAAGTTTGCCTACTTTAAATATAGGGATTTAGTATCGAAAATGCAGCATCTTGTTTTCCATTTTCTAACTAAAATAAAATCACTCTAGAATTAAAATATTTTGAAAAACTTTCATGTATGAAAATGAGCTGGGGCTATAAAATTTAGTTACATTTTCTTATAATTCCAAGCTAAAAACCAAACTTGCTTTTGACAATGTGCCCGTGCCCTTAAAATCTTCCTTACAATTTCTATACATGAGTTCATTCTTACCAAAGGGATTTGGAAAGAATGATCTTGGATAGAAAACTAGATTAGATGTTCACGCCAAACATAGCAACGTGTCAAACCACAAATAAATCTTGTTCTAAATGAGATGGACTGACGTAGAATGGTAGAATAAAGACCACGAAAAGTGATCTAAGGAGAACCGACTCCTTACTTAAGTGTTAAGGAGCTATAGTTCTCATTGGGAGGTTTAGGCTTTGAACCTGACCTTCCCCTTCGTTGCATGTGTAAGTTCCCACAACTCACATGTGCAAGACTCTCCAAACGCACAAGTCTTCCATATTGGGACCTATGATTTTGAAGGTCCACTAATAGTTCCACAGTTTAAATTCTTGTTTTCCAAACAAAGACCAAAGAAAGAAAAGTTCTATTATAAAGACAAAAAAAAAAAAAAAAGGTCACAATCAAGAACAGCCTGCCTCTGGACTTAAGAGATAGGAAATTTCAGTATAATTTGCTATTCCAAAAAGAAAAAAAAAAAGAACAGAGTTTTGCTTAAGATATTCATTGTGCGGTGCTGAAAGTTCTAGTGAAAAAGAAAGATAGGAAAATTTGACGTGGATCTCTCTCTATTGTTGCATGTCCGCAAGTCAATGTGCAGCATCCTTGTTCAACACATTCCAGCCTTGGCCGTACTAGGTTTTTCATATGTGGGACCCCAAAGAATTTTTTATCTTCATAGTGGACCCGCCAAGAAAGAATTCCTGGGTCCGCCCTTGTTAGTGAGTACATTCATTTTGAACGGCCTATATTTTCATCAAGTGGATCCCCACCACTTTGTGTGTGTGTGTGTGTGTGTGTATTTACTCACAAACACTTGTACTCTCTTCAATTATCATAAGCTACGAACAATGGCACATTTACTCATCTCTTGAAATACGGAAGTACTTATATATAAGAACTTCGCAGTTGTGGAGAGCAAAAAAAATAAAATATTGTTATGTGAGTAATTATATCCAATTATTAAGGGGGTGTTTGGAAAATAGATATTTTAAGAGATTTTGATATATTATCTACTAGTTTAGAATGTAATCTATTCACCTAAAAAGGAGGTGTTTGGATAACTTAGAAAGTATCTTACAATATCTCATTTTCTTCCAAAAACCATCATATTACATTATTCAATGATATGTTGTATAAAATAATCTTTAAAAAATCTTTTCTAAATACGAATGGAGAGTTTGAGTAAAAACCATTGGAGAGTTCATGAGCAACTATTAATTATAATGGCCCATTATAGGTTTTAACATTTATGAGTCCCTCTATTAGATTGGCCCCACAATGCTTACAAATCTAATATGGGGTCCTATAGCCATATCACGAATACTAGGGGTGCACAAAAAATCAGTCAATCTGTAAAACCGATCCGATTCGATTCGATCCGTGGATCTTTAACCGATCCGAAGGTAAATGGATTGGTGACGGATTGAAAATCTTGTAATCCGTTAGCAACGGATTGGTGACAGATTTCACCCTCAATCCGCAGATTCAGTCCGATCCGTTGACATTAAATATACATAAAAAAATTAAGGGCTCTAAATATAAGTTAAGATGTCTAAATATAAAATAAGAAAAAAAACCTAAGGGGTCAAATATGAAATTTTTTACAACATGTTTGATATCTTTCTTTGAACATTAGATTGAACGGATTGAATAGATTAATCTGATCCGATCCGGTCCTCCATGGATTGGATCAGATCGGTTTTTAACAGTTACGGTTTGTGACGGATTCCAAATCCATCAATCCGTAGGTACGGATTAGTGATGGATTTGGTCCAATCTGCACCAATCCGATCTGTGTACAACCCTAACGAATAGATAGCCCTTGTTAGTTATCAATATTAAGTGGGTCCTACAAATATCACACTCGGGGCTTTCGTTGTGATTACCAATATTAGGTGGGTCTCATACTACCAAAATTAGGCGGGTTCCCTTGATTTGAATTGTGTGATTGTAATTATCAGTTTCTTATCATTAAATGGGTCACACTATTTGATAGCTCTCCTAGCGTTAATATGACTATCAACATCAAATGGGTCCCACAATGATTTCTTGTAAAAAAGTTAGATAGGGTCATTTGTGATAATCACCGTTAGATGTATTATAGAATAGTTACCAACATTTGGTAGACCCACCTTAATTAAACCACATTACTTGAAGGGAGGTGCTCCTATGAGAGGCACTCTCACCAACTTGGTGAGAGATGGGTGGGGGCCCTCACTTCCATATCCACTCTCACCAACTTAAATGCAAGGACCCTCAACTTAAATGTGAGGGCCCCCACCCATCTCTCACCAAGTTGGTGAGAGTGCCTCTCATAGAAACACCTCCCTTGCTTGGATCTTATGATTTAAATTTAATCTTATATATATTTTTACAATAGATAGGTTCTACTAAGATTATTAACACCTGTGATTACTAATTAGTGGGTCTGTGTTAGTCTAATTGATTATACTCTCTCTATTTCTTATTTGGTACATCATCTTGTGAGTTTTTTATAAATTGTCAAATACTTTAAAGGTATATTAAAATCTGTGAAGATTACCAAACACCATAAGTGACACAATATAATAATATGACACTATTTTATTCTATGATAATGAAATCTTATAATATTTAAACTTATTGATATTATATTATGCACTTATCCAAACACCCCCTTAAAGGTAAGGAGATTGTTAACTCGATTTCTCTAAAAAATTTAAACCATTGAATTAACATGATAATCTATTATTGTCTGGATCTCATTATCATGAGAAACGTGATTAGAACGCAAGGAGTATGGACTACCTTTGCTCCTTAATGATTGATAGTGCAATTCATGTGGCCTAGCTACTTTTACTTCGGTCATTGTCTAAGCACTAACTTGTTGTGTGTGTGTGTGTGTGTGTGGGGGGGGGGGGGGGGGGGGGTCAAGTCTTCCAGCGAATGGACTACTTGCACCTTATTACATGGAAATGACACATCATCAATTCAGAGTCAAGGTCTTGATAGTCGACACTTGACACTCGATAGGGCCTCACCCATGACTTGACTTGAGAATTCTTGGGTTCAAAGAGGAGTTGGGATCCTCCAAGGGATTTGACCCATGGTAATCGTGGCTGGACCAATCACAGTCCGGCACACCACCTAGGGTAAACCTTCACCAGATCTGGACTCATTAAAAGACTTTTCTTCTCCATAGTTTGTCTTCGACAAACAATAGTATTAAATCATTCACATCTCACAGTAGGCCTACCTGTAAGGATCCCCTTAAAACACACGTCTTGGGTGCTCCCGATGACTATGCTAATGCTTAAAAGCACATTGAATGACACAACTGACAACGATGGGCCCTCGAAATGGCTGAGATAAATCAAGATTTCCAAGTCTCTAGTCACAAAAGAGGCAAGTACTATTGCTATCATGCACCATGCTCTCTCACCTTCAAAATGAATACCCTCACCATGTATGAGATATCTCTAAATCTCATTCTAACAAATATTGGCCCACAAAAAAGGCAAGTGCTATCCATGTGGCCTAGCTGCTTTTACTTTGGTCACTGTCTAAGCTCCAACTTGTTGTGGGGGCAGAGGGGGTCAGTCAAGTCTTCCAGTGAATGGACTACTTACTCCTCATTACATGGAAATAACAAGGCATCAATTCAGAGTCAAGGTCTTGATAGTGCCTCACCCATCCGTCCCACCTGAATACCGACTATTGCTACACTCACCATGGAGTTTATCTTGGTTAAAGAACTAATCGGGATTCTTTGAGGGATTGGTCTACCCATGATCACCGTGGGGTAAATCGTCATTTACTTTTTCTCTACTATATCCCGACTCATTAAAACAGTGAACCCTATAACAAAAGATTCCAAAATGGCAGGTCGTCATTTACTTTTTTCTCTACTATTTTGTCCAAAACCCATACTATATGACTCACAATATCGTTGGGTTCCTTTTCACTTTCTTTTTTACCTTCACTCCTAAACACAATGATAGCTTCATCGTCACTGACAAAATATTTTTTAGGGACTTTGACTAGACGACTGTCCTCAAGTTTGATATTTACCCTAAAATAGTATAAATTTAATTACTTTCCGCAAAGTTATTCGTAAAATAAGGCGCAATACCACATAGCCCTACCATATCGCATTTGGTAATATTTACGATATCGCACATCCCTTGCACGAACAACTCTGTGGGAAATAACAAATGTCAAGTTTAAAGGCATCTCTATGGGCAATATCCCTTTTTTCCACCCGTTCTCCTCTATCCGCTTCCTCTACGGTAACCTTTAGGCATAGATATTAATTACGCCTTATTACAAAAGTTGAGATAATTTTCTATGGGCACGTGTCTTGTATTTATGGACTAAAATGTCTTTGACTGTGTGACATCACAGACCCTATTTTTGCGAATTCTGCAACTTTTTAATTTATGCGATATCGCATAAAAATTCCCCTCTAGTTGAGTTAAATACTGAATTTATCTTTACGCTACCACATAGTTTATAATTTGATGTGATATTGCACAACTCAGGAGAATTTAGTCCATAAAAACTACATAGGTACTTGTAGTAAATTATTATTTACTTTGTCACCAGGCGCGATTATTAATGACTAAAGGTTATCTCCAATCAAAACCCCATATATGAACCATTGTATTGACATGATAATCTATCATTGTCTTCTACTGTTCTACCCCACAAAAAAAGAAAAAGAAAAGAAAAGAAAAGAGAGGGAGAATCTATCATTGTCTAGATTTCATAGTCACAAGAAACGTGATTAAAACGTAGGGAGTGTTCACTACGTTGCGCTTTAATCTATGAATGACATCCATGCACTCAATTTGGCCTAGCTGGCAGGATAACAGCTTTTTCTTTGGTCACTGTCTAAGGCCCCACTTGTTGGGCGTCATAGGTCAGTCAATTCTTCTAGCAAATGGACTGCTTGTTCATGATGTAAAACTGAAATTATATTGGATAGAACATACCATTAAAGGGAGTCAAAGTCATTAAATAGACAGTACTCCACTCATCTGTTTCACTGGAATACTAATTATTGTTGCACTGATCACCATGGAATCTGTATCCTCAAAGTCTTTGAATTGAGAATTCTTGAGTTAAAAGAGTGGAAGCCCCGTAATGGGATCCACCAAGCTGTTCAAAATGAATTCTTTCACCACCTAGATGTCTCCAAATTTCACACTAATAGTATTTAGCCCCACCATAAGATTGTTCATATAGTGAATAAAGACTTTATTATTATTATTATTATTATTTTATTTTATTTTTCTGAGAAAAGGATTATTTATTAACAAAACAAACACAACACAAGCCTCAGACAGTACACAGGGAACAACTATATACGACACTAACCGCCCCAGTCCCCAAAGTTATTTACATACAAAGACTTGGTACAGTAGTTACCCCTGGACTATTAGTAGTTTCATTTGTAGCATGACCAGTAACATTTAAATAAGAGCTATTGACATCAAAACTATCCACTGGAGTATCCACATGAGATTTCCCTGCTGCACCCTGTAACACTTCGGTTGAGGAGTCAAAATATGCTGAATTGACAGTGAGTTCGTGAATAATTGGATAATAGATGAAGGCCTTTAAGTCTGGCCAAATGACGAGCCACTAAATTGCCATCTCTTGAACAAAAGGAAATTTGCCTTGTGTCGCATGACGTGAACATGCTCTGAATTCTTTTCTACGTATTCATTAAACTCCATGAGAAATTCAAATCTTGGTCCAATGCTTTAAATAGGTAGGATGAATCACCCTTTACAATTACATTTTCAAAGCCTTCCTTGATACAAATACTCAAACCCTCATATAAAGCTCTCATCACTGGCAGTGTGAATTGAATCAAATGTTGGAGAAGATGAATGATTACATGCCAGAGACATGACCACTTCCATAAAGTGGGGGATAAATGACTTGAGGGAAAAACCAAAAGGTGTTTTTTTTTTTTCCTTTACCCTAACAAAGGGGCTGGGACCCAAGAGAGGCATACTCAAGGTCTAAACACTGAATAGTCAGGTGAGAAATGAGGTTGCATGTTGTCAAAAAGTGTATTTAGTTGCACTTTGTAATAGTGGTTTTGGGATCCTGACATTGTAAACGTCCAAAAGTCTAAAAAGTTAGTTTAGTAATTAACTTTCTATGAGTACTTTCTAATAAGTATAAGTGAAATATCACTTTTAAGAAATTAGTTTAGTAATTGCAAAGTACCTTGCTAACTTTCGCGGGAAGATAGTTTAGTATCCCCTTTTACATTTCACACATCTCTCTTGTCTCCTCCCATGATACAATGAACGTTTGGAGTATTTGAAGCGCTTCATTTTCAAATTAGATTATTGAAACTTAGAAACTGCTTAGAGTACGAGGATTAGCTAGTTTGGGAGTAGCAATAAAATAAATCAGGGAAGAGGCTGGGATGGAAAGGGACAAGGTCCCTCTGAGACTGAGATTGAGTGGAAAAGGTCCATTGAATTGAAATCTTAATAATAACAATGGGTTAGCTAAACAGAGCATGTGAGGTGGAATGGATGTTAGCATGGGTCAGTTATATAATATGGCGTGGAGATGATGATATCCATGGATTGGATTATTGATAAAAAAAAATTGATGATATCAATGGATGAGAATTATTACCTATAGCATTTAGAGATATATTTGGTCAAATGTTTAAGTTCAGCTGCAGGCATTGAATCTGATTCAAAATGAAGTGGAACTATATATCAGAAGCAGTTTGTAGATCAAGATGATGCTTCTTACATGACCAAACAATTGTATAATTATACGATTATTTTAATCACAAATAATTTAATATACTACTATGTTAAAATAGCTACTTTTATGATTTAACCAAACATCATCGGATGCTTTTACTGTTGGATGTTGGAAAGCAAAATTAAAAATCGCACTAACCAAACATCACTTTTTAACTAAAAAGTCATATAGAATATAAGTAGTTTTAAAAAAAGCTATTTTAAAGAAATTGCACTTTTCAATTATAAAAGTCTAAGTGAGATATAAGAATAGCTATTTTTATTCTGTTTCATGACAAACAAAGAGGCCTAGCTCTAACAATGAACTACATGCTTATTGTGCGGCGAGGGTTGAATTGTAACTTCCAACTGTGGCTATGCCATTCTGTAATTAGATTTATTAATCATGTTATTTGTCATATGCTAAATCATATGGCGAGATCAACTCATGTTGAAGTAGAAATTTTGTTTATTTCATGCATTAGTGAGTACATTCATTTTGAATGGCCTATATTTTCACCAGGTGGATCCCCACCACTTTATATATATATATATATATTTATATATATATACTCACAAACACTTGTACTCTCTTCAATTATCATAAGCTACTAATTTACAACGAGTATGGAGTGGCACATTTGCTCATCTCTTCAATATACGAAAGTACTTATATTTAAGAACTTCACAGTTGTAGAGAGCCAAAAAAAAAAAAAATGTTATTTGAGTAATTATATCCAATTATTAACTCTATTTCTCTAAAAAATTTGAACAATTGAATTAACATGATAATCTATCCTTGTCTGGATCTCATTGTCATGAGAAACCTGATTAGAACACAAGGAGTATGGACTACCTTTGTTCCTTAATGATTGATAGTGCAATTCATGTGGCCTAACTGCTTTTACTTTGGTCACCGTCTAAGCACTAACTTGTTTTGGGGGGGGGGGAGACAAAGTGGGTTGGTCAAGTCTTCCAGCGAATGGACTACTTGCACCTCATTACATGGAAATGACATATCATCAATCCAGAGTCAAGGTCTTGATGGTCGACACTTGACACTTGATAGTGCCTCACCCGTGACTTGACTTGAGGATTCTTGGGTTCAAAGAGGAGTTGAGATCCTCCAAGGGATTGTGTGGCGGCAAAGTGAGTCGGTCAAGTCTTCCAGCGGATGGACTACTTGCACCTCATTACATGGAAATGACATATCATCAATTCAAAGTCAAGGTCTTGATTGTCGACACTTGACACTTGATAGTGCCTCACCCGTGACTTGACTTGAGGATTCTTGGGTTCAAAGAGGAGTTGAGATCCTCCAAGGGATTTGACCCATGGTAATCGTGGCTGGATCAATCATGGTCCGCCACATCACCCAAGGTACACATTCACCAGATCTGGACTCATTAAAAGACTTTTCTTCTCCATAGTTTGTCTTCGACAAACAATAGTATTAAATCATTCACATCTCATATGCAAAGTCCAGATGATGGGCCTACCTGTAAGGATCCCCTTAAAACACGCGTCTTAGGTGCTCCTGATGACTATGCTAATGCTTAAAAGCACATTGAATGACACAACTGACAACGATGGCCCTCGAAATGGCTGAGATAAATCAAGATTTCCAAGTCTCCAGTCACAAAAGAGGCAAGTGCTATTGCTATCATGCGCCATGCTCTCTCACCTTCAAATTGAATACCCTCACCATGTATGAGTTATCTCTAAATCTCATTCTAACAAATATTGGCCCACAAAAAAGGCAAGTGCTATCCATGTGGCCTAGCTGCGTTTACTTTGGTCACTGGCTAAGCTCCAACTTGTTGTGGGGCAGAGGGGGTCAGTCAAGTCTTCCAGTGAATGGACTACTTGCTCCTCATTACATGGAAATAACAACGCATCAATTCAGAGTCAAGATCTTGACTGTGCCTCACCTATCCGTCCCACCTGAATGCCGACTATTGCTACACTCACCATGGAGTTTATCTCCGTTAAAGGACTAATCGGGATCCTTTGAGGGATTGGTCTACCCATGATCACCGTGGGGTAAATCGTCATTTACTTTTTCTCTACTATATCCCGACTCATTAAAACAGTGAACCCTATAACAAAAGATTCCAAAATGGCAGGTCGTCATTTACTTTTTCTCTACTATTTTGTCCAAAACCCATACTATATGACTCACAATATCATTGGGTTCCTTTTCACTTTCTTTTTTACCTTCACTCCTAAACACAATGATAGCTTCATCGTCACTGACAAAATATTTTTTAGGGACTTTGACTAGACGACTGTCCTCAAGTTTGATATTTACCCTAAAATAGTATAAATTTAATTACTTTCCGCAAAGTTATTCGTAAAATAAGGCGCAATACCACATAGCCCTACCATATCGCATTTGGTAATATTTACGATATCGCACATCCCTTGCACGAACAACTCTGTGGGAAATAACAAATGTCAAGTTTAAAGGCATCTCTATGGGCAATATCCTTTTTTTCCACCCGTTCTCCTCTATCCGCTTCCTCTACGGTAACCTTTAGGCATAGATATTAATTACGCCTTATTACAAAAGTTGAGATAATTTTCTATGGGCACGTGTCTTGTATTTATGGACTAAAATGTCTTTGACTGTGTGACATCACAGACCCTATTTTTGCGAATTCTGCAACTTTTTAATTTATGCGATATCGCATAAAAATTCCCCTCTAGTTGAGTTAAATACTGAATTTATCTTTACGCTACCACATAGTTTATAATTTGATGTGATATTGCACAATTCAGGAGAATTTAGTCCACAAAAACTACATAGGTACTTGTAGTAAATTATTATTTACTTTGTCACCAGGCGCGATTATTAATGACTAAAGGTTATCTCCAATCAAAACCCCATATATGAACCATTGTATTGACATGATAATCTATCATTGTCTTCTACTGTTCTACCCCACAAAAAAAGAAAAAGAAAAGAAAAGAAAAGAGAGGGAGAATCTATCATTGTCTAGATTTCATAGTCACAAGAAACGTGATTAAAACGTAGGGAGTGTTCACTACGTTGCGCTTTAATCTATGAATGACATCCATGCACTCAATTTGGCCTAGCTGGCAGGATAACAGCTTTTTCTTTGGTCACTGTCTAAGGCCCCACTTGTTGGGCGTCGTAGGTCAGTCAATTCTTCTAGCAAATGGACTGCTTGTTCATGATGTAAAACTGAAATTATATTGGATAGAACATACCATTAAAGGGAGTCAAAGTCATTAAATAGACAGTACTCCACTCATCTGTTTCACTGGAATACTAATTATTGTTGCCACCAATTGCAAATCCAAGCTGTTCAAAATGAATTCTTTTACCACCTAGATGTCTCCAAATTTCAGACTAATAGAATTTGGTCCCACAATAAGATTGTTCATATAGTGAATAAAGACTTTATTATTATTATTATTATTATTTTATTTTTATTTTTTTCTGAAAAAATAATATTTTATTAACAAAACAAACACAAAACAGGCCTCAGACAAAACACGGGCACAACTATATACAACACTAACCGTCCCAGTCCCCAAAATTATTTACATACAGAGACCTGGTACAGTAGTTACCCCTGGACTATTAGAAGTAGTATCATTTGTAGCATGATCAGTAACATTTAAATCAAAGCTATTGGCATCAAAACTATCCACTCGAGTATCCACATGAGATTCCCTGCTGCACCCTGTAACACTTTGGTAGAGGAGTCAAAATCTGCTGAATTGACAGTGAGTTCGTGAATAATTGGTTAAAAGATGAAGGCCTTAGTCTGGCCAGATGAGGAGCCACTAAATTGCCATCTCTTGAACAAAAGGAAATTTGCCATGTGTCGCATGACATGAACATTCTCTGAATTCTTTTCTACATATTCATTAAACTCCATGAGAAATTCAAATCTTGGTCCAATGCTTTAAATAGGTGGGATGAATCACCCTTTACAATTACATTTTTAAAGCCTGCCTTGATACAAATACTCAAACCCTCGTATAAAGCTTTCATCTCTGCCTGTGTGAATTGAATCAAATCTTGGAGAAGATCAATGATTATATGCCAGTGACATGACCACTTCCATAAAGTGGGGGATAAATGACTTGAGGGAAAAACCTAAAGGTGTTTTTTTTTATTTTTTACTTTACCATAGCAAAGGGGCTGGGACCCAAGAGAGGCATACTCAAGGTCTGAACACTGAATAGCCAGGTGAGAAACGTGGTTGCTAACCAATTGAGCAATTGCACGTTCTCAAAAAGTGTATTTGGTTGCACTTTGTAATAGTGGTTTTGGGATCTTGACATTGTAAACGTCCAAAAGTCTAAAAAGTTAGTTTAGTAATTAACTTTCTATGAGTACTTTCTAATACGTATAAGTGAAATATCACTTTTAAGAAATTAGTTTAGTAATTGCAAAGTACCTTGCTAACTTTCACGGGAAGTTAGTTGAGTATCCTCTTCTACATTTCACACATCTCTCGTCTCCTCCCATGATACAATGAATGTTTGGAGTATTTGAAGCGCTTCATTTTCAAATTAGATTAGCGATAAAACAAATCAGGGATGAGGCTGGAATGAAAAGGGACGAGGTCCCTCTGAGACTGAGATTGAGTGGAAAAGGTCCATTGAATTGAAATGTTAATAATAATGGGTTAGGTAGACAGAGAATGTGAGGTGGAACGGATGTTAGCATGGGTCAATTATATAATATGGCGTGGAGATGCTGATATCCATGGATCGGATTATTGATAAAAAAAATTGATGATATCAATGGATGAGAATTATTACCTATAGCATTTAGAGATATATTTGGTCAAATGTTTAAGTTTAGCTGCAGGCAATGAATCTGATTCAAAATGAAGTGGAACTATATATCAGAAGCATTTTGTAGATCAAGATGATGCTTCTTACATGACCAAACAATTGTATAATTATATGATTATTTTAGTCACAAATAATTTAATATACTACTATGTTAAAATAGCTACTTTTATGATATAACCAAACATCATCGAATGCTTTTACTGTTGGATGTTGGAAAGCAAAATTAAAAATCACACTAACCAAACATCACTTTTTAACTAAAAAGTCATATAGAATATAAGTAGTTCTAAAAAAAAGCTATTTTAAAGAAATTGCACTTTTCAATTTTAAAAGTCTAAGTCAGATATAAGAATAGCTATTTTTATTCTGTTTCATGCCAACAAAGAGGCCTAGCTCTAAGAATGAACTACATGCTTATTGTGCAGCCGGGGTTGAATTGTAACTTCCAACTGGGGCTATGCCATTCCGTGATTAGATTGAGCTGGGGGTGCTAATAAAACTAGCTGGAACCCATCTGAACATTGGGACTTGGTCTTAATAAAACCTCCATATAACTGGCTATATTCACAAAAATGCCCTAAGTTTGTCTTACAAAAGAATAACTCCATGGGAGGAAAATTCTACTTTAATTATAATGCTAACTCAACAACTCAACAGTGTTATAACCAATTCAACTAAATTTAGGATGGATCCATATTATGGAACTAGTAAATGGAGCTTGCGCTAAACATGTAGGTTGGCAAATGATGACTTTTGGCAACATGAGAGAGAGAGAGAGAGAGAGACAATACTTGTAATGCCATCAGTTGTGCAACTAATGAAATAAGTTGCTATTGGTAAACAATATATTGTATAGTATATTTCATCTTAAACAGGGTTGTAAACGAGTATTCGATTCTCCGATTACCCGGATGTTTCAATTTGTAAAAAACCGGGTCCGAAACCTATTTTAGGTTCCGATTCATAAACGGATCCGAGTCTATAACCCAATTTAGGTTATGATTAATAAATGGGTCCGGTTCCGGGTCCATATCGGTTCCTACCCGTGGACCCGAGACTCGACATATGAGTATTTGATATTGTAAATTGTACTTCAAAATCAGCTTTTTCTTGACATTTATATATATATTTTTGGTGGTAATAGACTTGATACACAATTATAGGTTGAATGATATGCTTAATTTAAGAAAAATAAAAAAATAAAGGGAAATAAGAACCCATTTTGTCACTATATTCCAGTCATTTAGGTGAACTCAGTTTCGGAATCGTATCCGAGTTTTCCTATTGGAACGGAGTCTGGAACTAACAAACAAGTTCCGAGTCAAAATCGGACCCCGAAACCCAAACTGTTATTTAGAAACGGGTCCGGATCCAATATGGTTCCGACCCGGAACTGTTCCGTTTGCAACCATAATCTAAAACCATCAAAGCAAACTATTTTTCTTAGTATGTTACGTAAAAAGCACAAAAGACATTAATTCTCGTTATAATAGACTTTTCGGTTAATGAGACATTAATCCATTAATTTCTTACCATTTAATCATATTAATGAATCAATTAAATGAAGAACATCTAAATTATGAGCTTTCAAAGAACGAGTAATTTTGAGTTCAAACCCTCTTAAATACAATAAAAATAAATAAAATTTATTTTCTATTGTAGTATATGAAAATGAAAATAATTCAGTTACCAAACCAAACCTCAGCTATATCCATCAAGAGAAAAGATGGATATTGCAGTTATAAACCTTCGCAATGCTTAGTTAAAAGACAAAAGTACGTGTAATCGGTCAAAGTTGAATGCAAGGTGCTATGCTAAATTATATAAAATATGTCAAGGTTGCGGCAAATTGGCATGGTTGTGGCAAATTTAATTGGAAACCTTCTGTTATAATATATAATTGAAAATTTTACAAAAAAAAAAAGCCCCTACATCAATGCAAAACCTCAAAAGGCCCTAACGTTCTGTGTTTTTACTAAAAGCCGACTCAACTAACAATTTCCAATGATTTTTGTATCCATCTTGTTCTTTTACTTTTAAAGAATCACTTTTTCTAAAAATAAAGAAAACAGCTAACAATTTCCAATTGTAGACATTATTAAAAGCCGATTTAACTAACTACTCATCACCAATCCCACTTAACCCAAGTGCCATATGTGGCCTGACAAGTTGCTTTTACTTTAGTCACTATTTAGGCCCCAACTTGCTGGGCTGGGTGGGCGGTCAATTCTTCCGACGAATAAACTACTTCCCGCTGATGTGAAATTGAAAATACATGGAAAGAACTTATCGTGAGGCAAAGTCAGTCAACCAGAGTAAAGGTCTTCGCAGTGCCCCCATCCATTTGTTTCACCAGAAAACCGACTATTGCTGCCCTTGCCCCTGAGTTAAAAGAGTAGAACTTCACTGTTTGAATTTCAATCTGTCTAAAAGAAACTCCCTCACCAAATATGGAATGTCTTCAAATTTTAGACTAACGGAAATTGGACCTTCCATAAAATTAGTCATATTGTGAATGAAGAATCAGTAATTCATTACATTGTGTCAATCTTATTATTTATCGCATCTTCAATCTTAAAATTTAGGTTTATTTGATTAAAGGGGTTGGGGGTGAGTTTTTTTTCTCACAGTTCAACATGTGAAGGACTCAGAGGAAGCTGATGGTATTGATGCAGCTCCAGTGTGAATTCAATGTGGAGTAGCTTGACTAGATGAATGATTGATTACATGCCAGTGACATAGACCACTGTAATACGGTGGGGGAGAAGTGACCTGACGGAGATACCACTCAAAGTAAAGTCCACTTCCACTACAACCTCCATATCTTGTCGGTAGGTAAAGAGGTCCAATCCTCTAAAGTTTGGCTACTGAAAATCTAGCCACAAACTTTAATGTACCATCGGGACTACTTATTAAAACTCGGAGCTTTTGATAGTAAATGCCCTCATTATTAATGGAATGTCTACAGATTTAACCAAAAAAAAAAATGATCAACACAATTTCATGTATCATTAATCAAAGTTTTTATCATATAATCAATTTTACAGTGGGTAAAATTTTTATTGGAGTAATATCTGAGCATGCATTTTTCTTTTTGAGCAGGTTAAGTTTTTATTGGGTAGGTACCGTACCACCTGAGAGTTCCACCCCTTCAAGTCAAGGATTTTTTGAGAGAAAAAAAAAAGAATTTTTTTTTTGAGAGAATAGAGCAAGAAGCTTGATGGCATAGATAATCTGACATGAATCACTTGAATACCAACTGCTAATCCCAGATGAGTTGGTTGTTGCTATCCCACATGAATCTCTCTCGGATCCGATCACTCCTAATACTTCTTCATACCAGACAAAAAAAAGGCACTGATCTTAACAAGTAACAAAGAAATGGATCTTATCAAAATTCTTGGAAATTGGGAAGACTATAATTGGAGCCTGCATGTGGCAAAATAGGCCACTTATTTAATAAATTTATATCTATCTAGTTTGGAAAATAAAAGTATTTGGTACACAATTCCACCCTCTTGTCAGTTTTAAAGAAGTAAAGACAAATCCTCTTTAAATGGAAGGCATTGTTTATGGGCTCGTGAAAATAAGAGTTTTCCCTTTTTTTTTATGGCTCTATTTTGGATGGCTCTAGACGAATAAGAGTAAAGATACTATCATACCAAATAAGGCTTAATAATGCATCATATTATGTTAATCATGGCATTCAATTATATGATGAGGCCAACTTTTGTTGGGATAAATTTTTGGCTCATTTTATATATAATTCGGACATTTATTTTGAGTGTCTTGAATTTGTCATGAATGGCTCCGCTATTTTAACTCGACTCGCCTGAGTAAAAAACCAGAGGGTGTTGAAGTCGGTGTGAACGCACAGCACCAATGTGATTGGACTGCTATCTGCTTATGTTGGAGGGGAACGAGATATGGGGCAGGCGGAAGACGACTTGACCCAGAACCACAATAAGTGGAGTCCAAGTCTTCCCAATACCTTTTTCAGTGTACAGAATCAAACCGACCTTATTTAGACCATGGAGGCTACATTTAAAATCAGAGGTACTCATAATAAACACCTTCATCACATACCACCTACCAGATGTCTCGAAATTAACATCAAATAATTAAACATATGATGAATAATGTCATCAATACAATCTTATTAATTATTAATTATATTTATTAAGCACAATTTTTTTCATATAGTTAATCTTATGGAGGGAACAACTATTACTAGAATAAAATTTGAGAATATCCTACGCATACTGAGGGCGTTCATGTGGCTTTGATTTTTAATAGATATGTCTTACCGAGGAACTCCTGCACCCCTTCAACTTATAAGAATTCTGTAGAGGTTTACGGAAAAAAAAAAAAAAAAGAAAAGAATTCTGTAGAGAATGCCAGAATGGAAAAGGGAGAAAGCGGGGACGACACATATGAATGGACATAAATGGACTTAGATAACAAAATAAAAAATAGCCATAAAGATGGACATTTATTTTGATTAATTTTTATAAGTGGGCCGTATGAGCTTGATGAACTTCTTGTAGTAGTGGAGGATATGGAGACTTCTTTGTCGTTTATGCAAACTTGGCTTCATTGACCGATGCATGTGAATTGAAGCTGACACTTCCATTGGATGCCTGACACTTCTGTAATGCCTAAAATATCCCCCTTCCGCGTGTATATATATATAATGTGTTCTTGCTATACATTCTATCTACTTTCTTGTGAGACAAAAGCTTCACTTACAATGTTCATGCCAATGTTTAAGACTGCTATCTTTCTTGTGATCATTTGGTATTGTTACTTTTATCAGACTTACGGGTGTCTAGAAGAAGAGAGAACACATCTCCTGCAAATCAAAGACTCCATCAACTATCCACACAGTTCTTTCCTTAATGAAGATTGGGTCGGAAAGAATTGTTGCAATTGGTCTGGAATAGAATGCAATTCATCATCATCAAGGGTGATTTCAATCGATCTTTCCTTATTTCCTTATTCCTTGAGAAGAAATGAAACATTGGGACTATGGTATCCAAATGTTTCCTTATTTGCTGCATTCAAGGAACTAAAAGAACTTGATTTATCCGAAAATCATATCGGTGGATGGGTCGCACCTCAAGGTAAATCAAATAGCCCATGTAGGCTCCATTTTAAGATGATCTAACTTGCTCTTATTACATTCTGTTAATATGTGTAGGCATCTACTCAAATCTCAATCTTCTTAGAGTTATTGGTACCATTTGAGTTGATGATGTTTGAAATATTTGTATAGTTTCAACGTATGATCAAAAAATGGTACCATTGGGTTTTATGGTACGAATCATTTCTTGGCTATTTAGAGTTTAGAGAATCTGATATGTTAATAGGATTGAACAGATTCGAATATTGTGCTTTGATTTTTTTTAATGAGAGAGATTCCTTTTGGATTGGAATCTGACGAACTACACAAGGAGAACATGGACCCGGAAGGATTGATGATGGGATAAGGTAAGTAAACAATTAATAAGAGAGCCAAAGACAGAGACAAAAGAAAAGTGGGCCAACCATTCAGCCAAGCAGACCATAGCTCCTTTCTTTTCTTGTCGTTTAGGATCTGCTCGAAACACTTGTATATGTCAAAGTATATATTGAAATGAGTCCGGATCCTCTAGGGTATACATGATATGAGCCGACTTGAAGGACTTGCTCAGCCCAAGCTTTATTGGGCCCGAGTTAGAGCTCGGCTTGTTCGAGAATCATGTCATTCTCAAGCTGGCTTGATTAGCTACTATTAAGCTGAACTACCAGCATGTTCATATTGCTTCAGCTTGAGCACAGCTTGTGAAGGGTTTTTAGTTTGAGCTCGAGCTCCAGCTCGGCCCAATCATTTGACTTTTAATTTCATATTATATATAATTATGAATATTATTATGTTTATATACAAAGTATTATCTCAGGTAGGGTGCACAAATGATGTACTCATTTTTATTTTATTTTTTAATAAAAAAGCTCTTATTGCATTCTGTTATCATGTGTGGGCATCTACTCAAATCTCAACTCGCTTGGAGTTATTGGTACCAATGGGTTCATGATCAAAAGCGGTGTACTAGGACCCTAGGCCCAGTCAAAATGGGGCAAGGATGAGTGGTTTATGGTATGAGGACCTTAACCGTTTCCAATTACCCTTGTTTCATGAATGATTGGGCACCAATTAAGTGTATCAATGGGTAACGGAAAGAGGAATGGTTGATGGACGGTTGAGATTAAAAGGAGATAGATGAATGTACGTGGAATTGGATATTACCTCATTTCCGGTTTTGAAATTCTTCTAACTATCATTTTATTGTCAATTGTCATGTTTCGACTAATATTAATATTTAAGTTTCTTTCTTCTTGTAGCCTTCTCTGAGATGCAAAGCTTAAGGACGTTGGATATTGGGTATAATAACCTTTTTGCAAGCATTGACTCTCTACAAGGTATATTTGTACTCAACCAAGACCTAATGGGCTTGGGTCTAGAACTTGAACGGCTTCCATGCCAGTTGATCATTACCTGCACTAATCTCTTTTCTCCCATTAGAACAAACCCTAAGCCCAAAACCATCTATTTTCTTCCTTCTTTTGACATCACTATGGAGACCTCTAAGAGCATCCGTCAAATTAGTGTGACCAAACCATCCAACCAACCATTTTGACCTCTTATTTCATTTTCAGACATTGGCCGACGTTACTCATTAAGACATACATGCCTACTGAATTTTGCAGGTTTATGCGAATTGAAAAATCTCCGAGTTTTATATCTTAATAGCAACAATCTTGATGGCAAAGCACTTCCTCCATGTCTTAGCAACCTATCAAAGTTGGAAGAATTGTGGTTATCGGGCAATGATCTTGGATCCTACTCTAGTGCTCTAACAGGTAAAACAGTGATAAAAATGATTTATATAGAAATGATTGGGACATTAATAGGGTAAGTATTTTAATAGTATTTATTTCAACTCTAATCCTCTAAAAACTTAATGAGGTTGCTCATTTGTTAGCAAAAGTAATTTACACTTAGGACATTGATAGGGTATGCTTATTGAGAAATGTTAGCTTCGTTCCTTTTTTATAATTTGTTTTTGCTCCTTTTTTTTTAAAATATATTGATTTCTATTTTCTGAAAAAAGGGGATTGAGGTTGCAACTTTTGCTGGTCTGATCAAGTAATGGCTCCATCCAAGCCCAACGAGAATTAGCATGTAGTTAATTTCAAACCCAAACCTGACCCAAATAAAACCCTTGCTAACTTGCCCGGTTGCCTCAGGTACCCAAATCTCATTGTTTAGTTTACTTTTCAACTGAAAATAAACATCAAAGAATTTATATACTTCATTTATACTCTAGGCCTTATACAATGTAACATTCAGTTTATATATACCCAGTTCAAATTGGGTATGCAAAGCTGAAACCCAAACTTGACACAAATTCTGTGGCACATTATAAACTGATGCGGGCAGCGTAAGTTTAGCCTAATTATGAATTAGTTCCTACATTTTGAACTTGAATGAGATGGGGCCAATGAATGAGGTCAGGATCCTACCAAAGTTCAATGAATTAGTTCCATTGGTTTCATTGGGTCAACTCGGATCCATTTTCAGTCATAAAGTAATGTGTTTAACGTTTAGGCTCTTTTTAGAAAAAAAGGCCCCTATATTTTCACAAAATCTCAAAAAGCCCCATGTGTTATATATTTTCACTAAAAACCCCGTCGCTC
Organism: Persea americana; assembly: GCA_029852735.1. Classification (NCBI taxonomy): domain Eukaryota; kingdom Viridiplantae; phylum Streptophyta; class Magnoliopsida; order Laurales; family Lauraceae; genus Persea; species Persea americana. The sequence continues at coordinate 95,032,772 of CM056810.1, forward strand.
ATAGTCTGATTGCTCAATAAATAGTTGCTTCCTTTCTCCCTTATCTTTTGTGCTTGGCCGATTAGTCACTGCCAAAAAACAACTAAATGAGTTATCTTTAGATAAAAAGTGAAAAAACACAATGAAGAGACCCATTAAAGACATGGATGAGTTCATTGAGCTGTTGGCAAACCATGCCAACCTATTATTATGAGGAATAAACATGCTATTTTTCAGCTATGGGCACTGATTCCTTGGACAGGATTAGATTATAGGTGGGCCCTTGCTGGGAATGGGCTAATTGTCCTCGTCCTATATAGTACCCCTTCGTTTTGGGTTGGATACATATGAGTAAAACTCAAGTGATGATTCATTTGAACTTTTCTCCAAGGGTAAATCAGTCAAAAAGGAATTAGAAGGAAATTGAGAAATAAAGCAATTACTTTTATACAATTTGACTGTAGTTTAACCGTAAGTCACTGGAGTTTTTGTGTAAAAATACATAAAAAAAATAGGGGCTTTTTGAGGTTTCATGAAAGTACATGGGCCATTTTGTAAAAAAAAGAATCCTGACTTGTTTCACTGTCCCATGTTATGATTGTCTTTGCTCTCGTGATCTTTATTTGATATGGTATGTAGGTTTATGTGGATTGAGCACACTGAAGTCTCTAGATCTAACCGACAACCACTTGTATGATAGCAGTCTTCCTATGTGTATGGGAAACTTTTCTTTACTTGAGAGCCTCAGTCTAGCCAGGAACAACCTCAGCGGGCATTTTGGCAACTCAATAATATCAGGTATGAGGCCATAATACTTCTCCTTAATTTGAAAGTTGCACATGAAGATTACCCTCTGGGCGAGTAGGACAGGGGGTGCATTCTTCAATGATCGAGACCATTGATTTAATATTACATCATTATTCGTTGGCTCTGCGGCAAAATCTCCATCATTAATTTAGTGATTGAGACCGTGTGTCTGCTGCCATGGAATTATATTGTAGAAGTTCACATGTCATAGAGAGTTCTAGGAATGGTTGGGCCCACTTCAAGTTGTTAAACATTATTTGTTTTTATGATGTCACTGGACTGAAGAAATTGTGGACGTTGAATGTCGATTCAAATCACTTGACGGATGATGGCATTTCTCCTTGGATATCAAACTTAAAATCATTGACTGAGCTAAGTTTACAAAGCAACAAATTGAAAGGGTCCGACACCATGAGAGGTACCATGCTTATTATTATTATTATCATTATTATTTTTATAGAAAAACATGCCTAAACAAACCAATTACACAAACACCAAAACTACCAAAGCAGCTACTCGCCCGTCTAATATCTTCAATGATTTTATTTTTTTTCAGAAATTAGTGAAAAACTTTCAAAAATTCTAAATACATCAAAATTAATGAATATACTCATATACTCATGTGAAAATACAAATCTTGATAAATATGATAACGTGCTTCGCACATATAACGTATGCATATGAATCCTTCACATATGAAACTAATTTTCTAAACTCTTTGTGGGCCCAGTTAAGAATCCAAACCGGTTTGTATAGTCTCACCGAAATTATAAATCTAAACATGTGAAGTTTCTTATCTTTGATTTTCATGAATTTTGAAAAATATGTAAACAGTGTAAAAAAATAAATAAATCTAAATCCCACTTTTCGACTATCTGCACATTTGTGGGCCCCCAATTCATGAGTTAAGATATTCAATATTCTCATTTATATAATGAAGCCCAATGCATGAGATTTCATTTCTTAGATCCTCAAGGATTTTGGAGAGATGTGAAAAACTAGAAAAATAATTAAATTTCTGCACCTTTTGTGACTATGAGCCCCAATTCATGATTTGAACCATTCATCGGGTCTAATACCTACTGTTTCCTCTCGCGAAAATATTCAGAGCGCTAGAGCCTATTACATGGTATAAAACCAAAAATCTCTTTTTACTCTTTTCTTTATGCCTCCATATCATTTACTCTTTGTGAGGCAAAATCTCCATCATTGATTTATAGCTATTAAGACCAAGTGTCTGCTGTCACGGAATTATATATTGCAAAAGTTCAAATTCAAGGTTTAAAAGGGCAAGTAAAGGGTATGAGAGTAAGTTCAAATCCAAGCTTTAAAAGGGCTAGTAAAGGGTATGAGAGTAGAGCAAGTAAAAAAAGGCTCATCTATTTCCACAAAACCTCAACAAGACCCTTATGCTTTATATTTTTACTAAAACCCTCCTTGATTAACAATTCGTTAGTGGGAAAGCAACCGGCTGTGCAATTCTTTGTTTTTAACCGATATACCCCCTGAGAAAACTAAAAAATCCCTTGAGTTTGAATATAAAACGACAAATTTACCCCGTAGGCATCATGTAGCTAGACCAACTACCAAGTGAGTTAAATACTTCCCAAGTGGCAGGAAAGTTGCCATCGTATGCAATTTAATGTGAAACTCGCCCCCGATCTCATCGTTTAGTTTACTTTTCAACTAAAAAATAAACATTAGAAAATTTGTATAAATCATTCATACTCTAGGTTGTATACAATGTAACATTCAGTTTAAAAATACCTAATTCAAATTGGGTATGCAAAGCTAAAACCCAAACCTCACACGAGTTCTATGGCACTTTATAAACTGATGCTGGCAGCAAAAGTCTAGCCTAATTTTGAATTAATTCCTACATTTTGAACTTGAATGAGATGTGCCCAAAGAGGACAGGATCCAACTAGAGTTCAATGAATTAGTTCCATTAGGTTCATTGGGTCAATCCGGATCCAATTTCAGTCATAAAGTAATGCGATTAATTTTTAGCCTTATTTTAGTAAAAAAAGGCCCCTATATTTTCTCAAAATCTCAAAACGGCCCCTCTACTTTATGTTTTTACTAAAATCTCCCTTCACTGAGAATCTGATTGTTCAATAAGTAATTGCTTCCTTTCTCCCTCTCTCACTTTTTGTACTCGGCCGATTTGTCACCCCGAAAAAAAAACTAAATGAGTTATCGTTAGATAAAAGTGAAAAAACGCAAACCACGCCAGCCTATTATTTTTTTGCAATAAACATGTTATTTTTCAGCTATGGGGCCCAATTTCCTGGAGGGGATTAGATTAGATAACTTGACAAGTTTCCATTGTGGCCCACTTGTTTTGGAGGGATTCCATAAAATTCAAGAACCAAGAAACATTTTCAGGCTACAGCTATACTACTTTGCATTGGTCGCTGCATAATTGGGGCCACAACTACTTTAGGCACATACCTTATCACTTTTAAAGGATGGGATGGGTCTTGAGCCAATGGGAAGGCAACAACTGCAAGTGTTATCCCAACATATCCAAGCCCACTTCTAGGCCAACCCAATGGGTATTGGTTCAGTTTTTGGACTAATTTTCTTGATAAAAGGTATTGGTTCAGTTCAAACCCAGCTGAATTCTAATTTACCTGGATTCAAAAGATTTTGGGATTAGCACAATCATAACCTAGTCTTATATTCGACCAATAGGAATTGAAAAGCACGGACAGTGTTAAGTGTCAAGCTTTTCCTTGCATTTAGGCTGTCAAGGCGGGGTTGAGGTAAAAATGATGTCTTTTGTTTGATCATCATACATGAATTGTTGAACCAAAGTTAGTTGATTCAAATCCTCTAATTATTTCTATGTGGGCTATAATTACCCACCATTTAACTGACCAAATAAAGGAGGTGAAAAATTAAAAAATTTCCGGTAGCCTGCTTCAATGATTTGCCGATGTGAAGGACCTTGCAATTTGCATAGCTTGGTCTAATCATAGCAAAAGGAGATGTATCGATAACATGCTTCGTCACGTCCGAGAAAGAGCAGACAAAACTGTATGCACGTTAAAGCACGAAAAAACGAGTGAGTTTATCCAGCATGATTATAACCGTCAATGCGTGGCACATACTCATAAGGTTGGTCTGTTCATAAGGTAGGCAAAAAAGATCCAAAAAAAAAGTAGCCAAAAAGAGAAATATCTACGTGGGCCATTAGATGTGGTCCATCTGTGATTAAATGAGCTTAAATAGGGGCAAAAATGTCTATTCATTTTTGGTTGGATACATATGAGTAAAACTCCAATGATAATTCATTTGAGCTTTTCTCCGAGGGTAAATAGGTCAAAAAGAAATAAAAACGAGATTTAGAAAGGAAGCAATTACTTTTATAAGATTTGACTGTAGTTTAATGGCTAGTAACGGTAGTTTTTTGTAAAAATAAAAAAACTAGGGGTTTTCAGAGGTTTGAATTTTAAGAGTAAACCATACAGAGATATCCAAATTGCATTTTAATCAGGCATGGTGAATGACCCATCTATAAGATTTGAATTCAAATGAACAATGAAATTTAGATTAGAATTCAAATGGACAACGAAATTGAACAGCAGGTCGGGTAGCCAAATTTTGAGGCTTAGTTTACTTTCCTAAGGAAATTAAAAATTAAAAAAATCTGCATACTTCATATCTCTGTATATAGTGTCATCCTTAAAATTTGCCATGGACTCAAATCATAAACTGATAATGAAATGATCTGGAACATTCGATAAAAGTAGAAAGTATTTTTTAAAAAACTCTTGCGACTTGTATCACCATCTCATTTTATGATTGTCTTTGCTCTTGTGATGGTTATTTGATATTGTATGTAGGTGTATGTGGATTGAGTAGTTTGAGAGAGCTATATCTACATGACAACTACCTGAGCAGTCTTCCGATCTGTATGGAAAACTTCTCCTTACTTGAGAATCTCGATCTGTCCAAAAACAATCTTACTAGCCTTTTCGGCAGCTCAATATCAGGTATAAGCCCATAACATTTCTCTTTAATTTGAGTTCACAATGAGGTACTTTGCAATTAACAAGATATTAGGGCATGCCCTTTGTATTAAATGGGTCGAGTAACACCAAACCATCTGCTTGGCCTTTCATTTTATCATGAGACTAGGCTCAGTTCATGTAGCTATTGGGCCACATCATTTGATGCGTCCAAACTGAGAAAATGTACTGCGCCCAATAGCACAGCTTGAGTGTTGGTGGATCCCGTCCAAGTTGCAACCGTAAGTAACTAGTTCTTTATCAGTCGTAGATATTCACAATCCTACTGAGTCTATTGATGGCACAAGTATCATTGCGGTAGCCCATCACAAGGCCCAACGTGGATGTGGTTATTATATCCATGATAGAATCCTCATTTTGAGAATTCAAATGTCTTGGAAACCTGCCACATTCAAACATGTTTCACATGAAGGTTATCATGTGGATCCAATCTTGAGCGATCGAGACCATTGATTTAGCATTGCGTCAGTATCAGTTCGTTGTGAGGCAAAATCTCCATCATTGATTTATATTTATTAAGACCAAGTGTCTGCTGTCACGGAATTATATATTGCAAAAGTTCCCATGTCGAGGATATTTACAGGATGTTGCGTTATCCGAAGTTATGGACCACCACTTGAATGGTGGAGATTGTTTTTATGATGTCACAGGACTGAAGCGATTGGAGAGTCTGGATCTCGGGTGGAATCACTTGACGGATGACAGCATTTCTCCTTGGATGCCAAACTTGACATCATTGACTAATCTGGGCTTGCAAAACAACAAATTGAAAGAGTCGGACACCATGAGGGGTACCATGCTTTTTATAATTATTAGTATTCAATGCGACTAATACCAACTATTTTCTCTCGAAAAAATATTCAGTGTGCTAGAGCCTATTACATGCTGTACAACCAAAAATCTCTTCTTACTCTTTCTCTCTCCTTCTGCCTCCGTATCATTTACTCAAGTAAAAACGGTGCTTCCATACAAACTTGATATAAAATCTTTCACATTTCTACAATATATATACACACACATATAGAGGAGCGCTACAAAACTCCCCGGCATCTTTCTAAAAAAAAGCACCCCTCTTTTAGCCAATGAAAGTGTAACACGTGTCATCAGTAGTACACACATCCAATTCTCTCTCCTAAGAATTCTCCTGAATCTCTTAAAATACTAACAAATCAATAGCTATTAGATAGGGGCAGAAAGTCTCCTTTTGAGAAAGGAGAGTTTTTGAGAATTTCTCATATATATATATATATATATATGTATATCTTTCACATAGTTTTTACATATGTAAATCCTATTTTCATATCTCATTCATTAAAAGACGAAAGACATGTCCCTTGGTTGTAGCTTAATTGGTTGGGAAATGGGTATGAAAGTAGAGAGAGTAAGTTCAAATCCAAGTTCTAAAAGGGCAAGTAAAGGGTATGAGAGTAGAGCAAGTAGAGCGAGCGAGTAAGTTCAAATGAGCAAAGAAAAGGGCAATTTGTATTTGAAATCATTATAAGATACAATTGAGCTAATGGCTTCAAGAGATGCATACATAAAATGCCAACAGTTTAGATCTCAAACTTTTATAAGAAAATCAGAAAACCATATTATAGCCCAATGTGTTAGTATTTGATTTTTTTTCCTACGTTTTCCATTTAAAATCCAAGTTTTAACTCTTAATGCTTCTTAATTTCTATTTGCTTTTGATCCTTGATATTTGGAAATTTTTATAGACTTTTACAAAAAGGCTCCGCTATTTCCACAATTGATTCCACCCGTTTGATGAATTAATAGTAGATTCCACGTCAATATGGTAATAAAAAGTGGGGCCACTATTATTGGTACCCACATTGGCCTCACTCATTGACGGATAACAATGTGTCATGCATATAAATTCATCGGGGCCCCTTTGTGCCCAAACTGCCAAATGCTGTGGCTCCTTGATATGTGGCATGCACACTTAACTGATGAAAATCATCATTGGGCCCACACTTCAATTAAAGTATGGAAACGGTAGATTATCTGTAAAACTTAAAAAAGATACCATCATAGATGATCACATTTTTATGGGACACTCCACGTACTTGAGGACATTTATTTTGAACAATTAGGATTTCTATATTATATGGTCCCTGCCTTGACTTATTTAGTACATAGAAACAAATAAAATTTGCATTTGAGCCGGGTTAGGACCTATAAAAATCTAACTTCAGTAATAGTTAATCTTCATAACCATGTCCCCCGTTGAGGAGATTTATGAAATTTCTCAACTGGTAAACTTATAAGAAATCAAGGATATTGCTAAACCGCTGTTAAATCCAGACCGAGCTTAATTACCATTAAATCAATGGTTAAGATAATACGATGAGATTGAAATCTTGCCTGACCTTTTTCCCTTACAAAAATTGAATTGTGTTTTTTTTTTTTTTTAACTTTCAGAGAAAAGAAATCTGATTTATGAACATATCTTTTTTTCGGGCGCTCGCTCGGCACAGGACCTTCCTTTACTTGTCTCAATAAGATGACATGACCCACTTTTGAAGTACAGATAATGGCCACAAAGTTCAATGGAGAATGCGCAAGTAGGATCCAAAGTTAATTTATTAACACCAAAATTTGATTGCATAAACTTTAATAGAAAATTCTCCAAGATCGGAAATGACAAGACGATCCTAGCCATCATTTGTTTGGCCTTCTCTTAGTTGAGGACCCCCTCAATTTTTGTAATTCATCATTAAGCGTATATCTAATTCTCCAAAGAAAATATTAAAAAAAAGGATATTATTTTATTTCATTTGATACTATTATCTCTGTTTATAAATATTTCTCAGTTTTACTTTCAACACCAAATAAAGGAGGAGAATGACTCGGATTGGTTGACACCTATTAAAAAATGCCACACTTTTTAATTTCTTCTCAGGGTGTGACTATTTAAGATGATCTTTTTTTTCCATTTTCTACTTTTTTTTTCTATTTGTTCTCTTTTCAAATCATTCATATTCATGCGACCACAAACAAAACACACTGACATGAAACTCCACCAAGTGTCATATGAGGAGAGAATGTTTAGTTGCTCAACTGGTTGGCAACCACGTTTCTACCTGGGAAGGATTTAAGGTTTTCTAATAAGGTAGATATTGTAGTTAGTCACATAAAAGAGAAGATACCAGGGGTAAAAAGATTGAATGCTAGAATTATAATAGTCAAGATTGTATTAGATATTAAGCTTTTAAATATAATTAACGCATATGCACCTCATTGAGGATTAAGTGTGAAAGTTGCATCACGAAGGGAAAAAGTATAGTAACTAGATGAGACTTTAATTAGTTGTCATGTAAGGAAGGCAAGCGATGGATATCATAAAGTTTATGGTAGTTATTACTTTAGCAAAGGAATAACAATAAAGAAACTATCATCAACTTTGTTGCAGGCATTGATCTTGCATTAGCTAATACATATATATTTCATGAAGAAAGATAAACAAACACCTTTTGGCCTTTAAGAGCGAACCGTACAGAGCATATCCAAATTGCATTTTAATCAGGCATGGTCAATGACCCATTTATAAGATTTTAATTCAGATGAACAATGGAACTAAGATTTGAATTCAAATGGACAATGGAATTGAACTGCAAGTCGGGTAACCAAATTTCAGGGCTTAGTTTACTTTTCAAAGGAAAATAGAAATTAGAAAATCTGCGTACTTCATATGTGCTCTACACCGTATTCAGTGTTATCCTCAGAATGATACTTCCACCATTGTCATGGATTCAAATCATAAACCGATAATGAAATGATTTGGAACATTCGATAAAAGTAGAAAGTATTTTTTAAAAAACTCTTGCGACTTGTATCACCATCTCATTTTATGATTGTCTTTGCTCTTGTGATGGTTATTTGATATTGTATGTAGGTTTATGTGGATTGAGTGGTTTGAGAGAGCTATATCTATATGACAACTACCTGAGCAGTCTTCCGATCTGTATGGGAAACTTCTCCTTACTTGAGAATCTCGATCTGTCCAAAAACAATCTTACTAGCCTTTTCGGCAACTCAATATCAGGTATAAGCCCATAACATTTCTCTTTAATTTTTGAGTTCACAATGAGGCACTTTGCTATTAACAAGATATTAGGGGATGCCCTTTGTATTAAATGGGTCGAGTAACAGCAAACCATCTACTAGGCCTTTCATTTTATCATAAGACTAGGCTCAGTTCAGGTAGCTATTGGGCCACATCATTTGATACGTCCAAACTGAGAAAATGTGCTGCGCCCAATAGCAGAGCCTGAGTGCTGATGGAGCCTGTCCAAGTGGCAACCGTAAGTAACTAGTTCTTCATCAGTCGTAGATATTCACAATCCTACTGAGTCTACTCATGCCCATCATAGGCCCAACGTGGTTGTGGTTATATCCATGATAGGATCCTCGTTTTGACAATCCAAATGTAATGGAAACCTGCCACATTCAAACATGTTTCACTTGAAGATTACCATGTGGGTCCATTCTTGAGTGATCGAGACCATTGATTTAGGATTGCGTCATTATTAGTTCGCTGTGCGGCAAAATCTCCATCACTGATTTATAGTTATTGGGACCATGTGCCTGCTGTGACGGAGTTATATATTGCAAAAGTTCCCACGTTGAGGACATTTATAGGGTGTTGCGTTATCCGCAATTATGGACCACCACTCGAATGGTAGGGCCCACTTCAACTTGATAAACATGATTTTTTCTTTATGATGTCACAGGACTGAAGCGATTGCAGGCGCTGCATCTCGAGTCGAATCAATTGACGGATGATGGCCTTTCTCCTTGGACATCTAACTTGACGTCATTTGCTGAGCTATACTTGGGAAACAACAAATTGAAAGGCTCCGACACCCTAAGAGGTACCGTGCTTTTTATTTTGTTAGAGAAACACGTCTAAACAATCCAATCACGCAGACATCAAAACAACTTTTAATCTTATTTGCAAGGAAAAAACAAGGACTTCTACGCTTGTACACTTTTCGTAGCAACAATGAAGGATTAATAGAAAAATAACTTCATGCCCTTCACCCCAGTTATAATAGTGTTTAAGAATTTGGTGATGATCCGCGGCGGCGTCGTCCGTGACGGGAGGGAGAGAGAACGAGAAAAAGAAGTGGGCTTGAGGGTGGGGCAGGTTGTGTTTCCATCGTGACCTAAAATGGGAATGTGGGTTTGAGCCGCTGGATTTAACAGACGTGCCTGACTGACAAATGAGCTGCTGCAACCCATCTGAGGTTCAGCATAATGACAAACCACCGACACCCTGGTATAATCATATCATATGAAGGTCGCTGTGTGCAACTTGGGTTGGGCCAACCCAAAACTGCATAGCCTGACACAGCTAAAAGAGAAACTTGGGTTGGACTCTTCAAGACTCTGGTCTGGTTTGGGCCTTGATTTTGAAACCAGCAAAATTGCGTACTTCAGCATTACACTATAGTTACCTCTTACCAGATATTCAAGTACGGACCCGACTGGAAGGGGGATCGAGTTATCAGAACAAAGGGGCCATTTTAAGGATGTTTGGGGGAAAACTTCGGGTGTCTATTGACGTCCCTAGCCCATTTGGATGTTATAGACAGTGCAACTAACTCATTTGCACAAATCAAGACTCATGCATTTAAACCCAAGTTGCCCCAACTAAAGATAGTACAGGAAAACTAGGTTCTTGAGGATCTAAAGGGCCAAAGCGCCAACCAATATGGAGATTTTGGTACAAAATCAATAGTGAGGAAAATCCCCACTTAAAGAGAGTTAGAAAGGGACCACTTTTATAAAAATTATTTTGATAGATGAATTTTGATTTCTTTACGTATTTGAGTTGGACACACTATGCCAAGCCAGATTGATAAGTCTGTAAAGACGATGTTGGCCATAATGTCCATGACTATGATGATGATGATGAGTTTTCATTTTTAATTTTGATGATGAGTTTTCATTTTTATTTTCTCTCTCTTATTATTATTCATGCAGGGCTTTGTAGCTTAAGGAAACTGAGCGCCTTGGGTATAGGATGGAACTCATTTCGGGGCAGTATAGATCCATGTTTTGGTGAGATGCATTTTCTTGGCTATCTGGATCTTCGTCACAATCAATTTAAAGGAAATATCCCATCATCCACTTTTAGCAACTTGACAATGTTGGAGGACATCGATATATCACAAAACCAATTTGATGGCCTGTTTTCCTTTTCGACATTTGCCAATCATTCAAACCTTTTATTCATTGACCTTTCAGAAAATATACAATTAGAGGTCGAAACCGAGAGCACCAGGTGGGTTCCAACTTTCCAACTATACTCTTTGTTGCTAAACAACTGCATTCTTAACAAACGTACCGGCTATGGCATACCAACCTTCATCTCCACTCAGCAGAGTCTTAAAACTTTGGAGTTAAGCTATACCTCCCTGAAAGGGACAATTCCTTCATGGTTATTGTACAATGTCACTCTTCACAGCTTGAGTCTCATGGGTAACTTTCTAGAAGGCCCATTTCCCAAGCCTACTCAATACAATATGTCAACGCTCCAATGTCTTGACATCTCCAACAATAATTTTTCTGGGGAGCTTCCTCCTAACATTGACACCCTTTTCCCCAATCTTGTTCTTTTCAACATGTCCACAAATGAGTTACAAGACGTTATCCCCTTATCCTTAAGCAAGTTACAGAACTTGAACACATTGGACTTATCACAAAACAAGCTCTCCGGAGAAATGCCAGAAGGTTTGATTGGAAACAATACCTCACTCAAATATTTAAAGCTATCGCACAATGAGTTGCAGGGCAACATTCTTTCAAAATATTGGAATACAACCGAGTTGGTAGTTTTGTTACTTGATAACAATGAGTTTACTGGAACAATCGCATCGAACATGTTGATGAGTCCTTCGTTGATCGTTCTTGATCTAAGAGGGAACAAACTATCAGGTTTTATTCCTAGTTGGTTACCTTCCCTTGTGAATTTGGCTTTACTTCTCCTTGGAGAAAACTCCTTTTATGGCTCTCTCCCAACACAACTTTGCCAATTGCAGAATTTGCATATGTTGGATCTCTCAAGTAACAAAATTTCAGGAAGCATACCCTCTTGTCTCGACAACATTTCTTCTTGGAGGAAAGAAATTCCAATCCAAATTGACAAATCACTTGGACCACAATTTGAACGATATACTTTTGTGGCTTTTCGTACGAGTTCACTCGATGAGATATATACTAGTGTTAAAACTAATTTCAATACAAAGGGTATGATCCTAACTTATGAGGGTGTTCCTTTTTCTTTGATGACCGGTATCGATCTATCCATGAATCAATTGATGGGTAATATTCCACTCCAAATGGGAAACTTGAAAGAACTTCACTCGCTAAACTTGTCTCACAATCTTCTGTATGGCCCTTTCCCAGAGTCCTTTCAAAGCTTGGAAAACATTGAGACTTTGGATCTCTCATATAACAAGTTAGTTGGGATAATTCCACCTCAGATGATTCAACTTCGCTCACTTTCCACCTTTAGTGTTGCCTTCAACAATCTATCAGGTGTGATCCCATCTGAGAAGCAATTTCTTACATTCAGTGAGAGTAGCTACACGGGTAATCCTGATCTTTGTGGACCACCTTTACACCGGAATTGCTCAACCAACAATCCATCTCAAACTAGAGATAGCAAAGGAGAAGAAGAAGAAGACGACTCTGGGATCTTGGACAATCCTATGTTTTTCTACTTGGCGGTGGCTATTGCATATGCTTTGGGATTCTGGAGTTTCATTGCCCTTATTTGCAACAAGAACCGGCGAGAAAATCTTTTTAGGACTGTGGATAGGTGCTATGATTGGGTCTATGTAAACTTTCGATGGTTTCAGTTGTATCTAACAAGTCATTGTAATTAAGAATGTTGTTTTGTTTAAACTTAGTAAGTATTACTAGTACTCTTGATTTCTTACACTAGCTTTTTTGTGGTGATTGCATTTTTCAACAAAGCCATTTTTTTACCAAAAAAAAAAAAAAAGCCAATTTAATTTCTCATACAAAGTAGTTAAAAACTAGAATACAAAATTTCCATATCAGAACCACATGCTTATTACATACAAAGAGAGTAATAGATATAAATTAAACTTTTACAATATTATTGGGATATTAATTTTCATACCGCATTCTTATATGTTTGAACCATGCATTTTCATTGATTCATTTTCATTTTTTCTTAATGTCAAAATGCTTATCAAGACTAGTCTATAAGAAGGTGTGATTTATGTGCAAAATCCTGCAAGCAAAACAATAATCCTTTCCGTTATAATGATGACACTTTGATTTAATATATGTAAACAAAAAAGTAAAAGACTTGTGCTAGCGCAGGAGAGGGAAAGGAAATAATATGTATGTGCAATGTACTTCTCTTTCATAACCAAAGACTCCAATCTAACACTAAGCATTTGGTTTGTAAATAAGATGACCGTAAGTACTCCTTTTACAAAGAGGTCATGGATGTCTTCGACGAGCCTTATTATTGAGAGGGGAAGTCGGAGGAGACTCTGGAGAGCTCGCTCCGATCTTCTTCTGATATTTAGACTAAGTGTCGATCAAGTCTTCTTTTGAGAATAGCTTGGGAGAGCTCTTGAGGGAGTCTCAGCCATTGCTATCCTTGGAGAGACCTTCTCTTTGCCCTTCTCCTTGGGATCAATGCCCTTTTTATAGACTTTCCTACATGGGTCCCATTTCGACGTAGCAGGTTTGGATGCCTTCCTCTACGTATCGAGGTGACCTCAATCCGTGACTCTACCTCCATTGGTTTCCAACGCAGGTAGGCCTCAACTCCTTTTCAATAAAAGGAGAGAGCATGGCTCTCTTGCCCCATCGGGTCAGCATACTGTTTAGACGGCTTTCACAGGCCTGATTCCCTTATTTCTATTAGCACCCTGGTTTTATGAGCATGGCTTATTATCTGGGAATACAATATATGTGGTAGTTTTAGACCGGAAACAAAAGAACTTTATTATATTTGCCATCACTAAAAACTCAGTCTATGAGATGTTACTTGTCACCTAATCAGGAGGAATGAAACTAAGTGATAAATATGAAAGTAATGAACAATTTGCAGTCAATGCTTTTTATCAAACGGCTAACAAGTTTAAATGTGGGGCCCGCCTTTAAAAGTGTTGGTATGTGGATCTACTTTTATAATTCATGATGTGGGACCCACCTTCTTTAAAAATTACAACTTGAAAATACCTTTAGAAATTAAGTGTATGATTTTCACCAAAAAGTCACTGTCTTGAAATTCTAGATTCTTACATGAGGTTAAGGTAGCATTTACAAATCGCTCTTCTTAAGCATTTGTGAACCTCAAAAATATGGAATTGTCTTAAAAAATTTTATGCAGTAAGTATTTTCTGACAAGAATTTGAGAATTTCTTGACAATCAGAATTCCTATCAAGTATTCCACCGAAGAAACAAGCCCTAAGGGTCTCTCTTCTTTTTACCAAGAAAAAAAAAGTCTCCTTGGGTATAATCGTGTTGGATCCATCTATAGAATTCTCATAGGATCTAAAGGAAATTAATTTTAAAATTTTGGAATTCTCTAAATCCTGCTGATGAAATGAGGAATTCTTGACAAGAATCCCAAAATTCCCTAATTACTATTGGAATTCCTGTCATGGACTCGAACAAAGAAATAGGCCATAAGAATCACGTCATTTTTTTACCCAAAAGAAAGTGGTCTTTAGAGAAAAATCAGATTTGGATCCATTTATAGAATTCTCGTAAGGATTTAAAATAAATTGTCAATTCAAAGTGTTATGTCTACTGTTGTCGTATCCAATAATAAGTTTTTTTTAATAAATCCCTGTTTAATAATAATAAAAAGTTAACACTCTTAATTGTTCATTTTAAGCTCATCAGGTTGAATTGAAATTATTAAATTAGAAATGGGATCTACTAATGAAAATTTTTCAAATGTGGCCAAACTCTCTGGGACTTTTCAAAATAGAAGAAAATAAAAGGCACTTTGCAAAATGGCCTTTGTTTTCTAAAATTCTTTCAATCTGAGACCCTTGGGGCCCTCAGATTTCGTGACGCGATGGTCCCATCCCAAGGCATGTGGGTTCAAACTCTAAATAGGACTTTCTATTTAAAATAAATAAAGGAAATTAAAGAACTTAATAATGGCTCAATGTCAGCACAAAACTCTCTGCTCATAGGAATGAAAACAATATCTAGAGTTCTAATTATTTCATTCTGTCCAATGAAAACTAATAAAATCACTCAGACCAAATATCACTAGAGAAATATACTAAAACTAAATTGGTGATGCGCTGCTCAAGGTCGCACATGTCCCCGCGAGGCCATCCACTGCTCCTGAGCCTCAGGATCTATCTTGAAATCTGAAAGAAAAAAACATCAACAGGCATATGAGTATAAAACTCTGCAAGTAGCCAGACTAAAATTGTAGGAAACACGGGTAAATGCTTATGTAGGCGGTGAAAACACGACACCCACTTAGATTGAGATAAACTTTGTAGATCAGGGAATACCGAACACCAAGAACCTGAAAAAGGGAAGGAGAACGGCTTGGGTTAGAGCCCCTGGCTGCAATGAGCCGAAGGCGCTCCGATGCCTGAGTCAGTTCTCCAAAACTAAGCAAGAGGAGCCAGGAGAGGAGAATGAGACGATGTGCTGAGTACTGTGTTGCGTACCTCTGTGGAGCTGATCCCAAGTATATATAGGTGGGCATTCCTCGTTCATTCTCTCTGCGAGTGGGGGTAGGTGGGGTGAGGTCCCATCGATCCTTACCCTGACATTCAGCGGTAGGTGAAAAGGGAACATCCCATCCGATCCATGCCTTTAGTCAGTTGATGTTAAGGGCTGATAAAGCTAACTTCTTATCGCCATAAATGAGCAATCTTATCGTCATAAATGAATGCTCCTATCAGTCAAGGCGCGCCGTATTTCCCGGAGGAAGGTGACGGCCCACTCTGCCAGAAGCGTTTTGTTCCGAGACCAAGAATGGCTGGGTCGCGCTAGGCATTTGTGCTGAGCTGGCACTCACGCCGAGCTGCCGAGCTGCCTGCCGTGCTGGCATTCTAACCGAGCTGCAGAGCTGCCGGGTTGTGGTTACAGAGGCCGAGGTGGACAGCAGGTACTGTAATTCTCGCTTAATATCATCATTACGGTGTTTTACCCATACAATCGCCCCCTAGCTTTTGACCTCTGAGAGTCCTCCAACTCGAGGAGGTTGGAAGCTTAGTGACTGACTAGCCGACACCGCTACCGAGCTCGAAAGAGGGTCACCGAAGTGTGGGAAGGGGTTACCGAGATAAAGGAGCTTCGGATCAGAGGGGGTCCCTCCTGAGTCTGATGACCATTGCTGACGTACGGCCCCTTTCAAGATGTCTCTTCGCCTACTCAAGATATTTAATAGCCCTCAGTTACTGCGCCGATGGTGGCACGTGTCGCCTCTTTGGTTGCCACGCAATTACTTTGAAAAGACGTTAGGGCTGCGAGATGCGACGTTAGGGCTGGCTGAGGGGACGCCTCTTTAAAGGCTCTTCTCAAAAGCCGAAACGGCGTCTCTGGCTCTTATAAATCAGGGTTTCTCCTTCGTCTCCACCTTCTTTTACTCTTTTCGAATTTCTACTGCTCCCTGCAAGAGAACTTCTTCAACGTCTACGAGTTTCCGACGATCCTGTCTGTGCAGTCCCCTTTCGTAGGGCTTCTTCCTGCTTTTCTTGTCTTTTCTTCTGGGTAGAGCTTTGTCTGGGCTGAGAATGGGGATCTATAGACATCTATCAGGAGACTTGGGTTCCATAGCCTATTTTAGGGATGCGTACAAGATGCCAGACAATGTGGAGGTCAAACCAGATGGCCCTAACGATGGCCTCGCCTACCGCAATGGATGGATGCCGTTTTGGCTGGTCTCCGTCGTGGAGGGAGGGGTCCGCTTCCCCCTTCATCCACTGGTTAGGGACTGCCTCCGGGAGTGGAGGTTGTGCCCATGCCAGCTACTTCCCAACGGATACAAAATTATTATGGGAGTAGTGCGGCTGAACGAGATCCTAGGGATCGGCCTCGGTGTCCCGGACATCGATGATACGTACGACCTCTGCAAATCTGCAGAAGGGAACACCCATTACCTCCGGCTAAGGGTTCGCCGGGCTGGGTTTGTAACCGCGCTGGAGGATTCCAACAAATATACGGGAGAAGACTGAGTACTCGTCAGAGGAGGATGGGAGTTCGGTGAAGCAGAGCCGAGTACTACGGTCCGGATTCCTCGAAAAATAGGAACTCCACCAAGTAAAGAACGAAGTCTTTTCGATTTGCAATTTTTTCCTTCTATGCCTGACTGACAATTTTTTTTTGTTCATGTAGATTCTCGTGAACGGAGAGAGTTTGCCAGGAAAAACCGTTGGAGGGTGAACAGCGAGTGGCACGAGAAGGTAAGAAACTACCGCGACTACAACTGCCGTGCTGCGTGGTCCCTCCTGAGGTATACGCTCCACTACAGATCCTTCAACACCTCGAGAAGGGTGTCAGGAATAGGCTCCATGCTGCGCGGGGAAGGCGTTAGCTAGGGGATAGCGACGACCGCGGTGCCCAGTTCGGCGGCGGTGACTGTCGCGATACCTTTTGGGCGTCTGATTGAGTCCGGACACCGCGCTTCAGCACTTCCAATCCCAGAGCCTGATAGG
The DNA here is from genome assembly GCA_029852735.1 of Persea americana. Taxonomy (NCBI): domain Eukaryota; kingdom Viridiplantae; phylum Streptophyta; class Magnoliopsida; order Laurales; family Lauraceae; genus Persea; species Persea americana. Next base: position 95,050,288 of record CM056810.1, read on the forward strand.
AGCTCGGGAGCCGAGCCCCGGCCTTCGCAAAGGAAGAGGCTAGTAGCTTCCAGCTCTTCTGAGAGCTCGACGTCTTCCAGCTCTTCTGAGAGCTCAACGTCTTCCAGCTCAGAGGAAGAGGAAGAGGAAGAGGAGGGAGAGATGCTACGCCAACGCGGGCAACGCTACGCTGCAGCAAACCTATCCGCCGCGGCCTTCAGGGACATCGGAGGCGAGGCCCGGGATCCCCTTCAGGCCGTGACCGCGACGCCTACGGCTGCTGCGGGTGGAACTCCTACTGCCCCGATTGCCGAGACGGTTCGCTCAATCGCGACCGAGGCCACTCAGCCCACCGCGATCGAGGTCGCCTCGGCTTTGCCTTCAGCGACTATCGTCGTAGACGACTCACCCCCAGATCATGTTACAAGGGCTGGAGGTCGGGCTCGCTCCGCCGAGGTCGCTGAGGGGGGGGCGACCCGAGAAGAGAGCAAGGGTTGAGGCCTCGCCTGGCCCCTCGTCGCCTCCGCCAGCTGGCGGAATGATCTCGCCCCCCCCACTGGCTCCGTGGAGGCCGGCCATTGAGGAAGTACTGGGGAGGCAGCTGGACGAAACAGACTACGCGACCGATCCCCAAGTGGTCGCCGCGCTGGGACGCGCCTGCGCCCTTCCTCAGGACATGGCGAGGTGGGCTGAGATGGACGACGAGTCCCTCCTGCTATCCTCAATGCGCTCGCTGGTAGCAGTAAGTGTAGTATTTCTCCAGAACCTTTAGTTCGGTATTCTTTTATTGACGTCTGGTTTTCTTCTTGCAGCTGTTGCAAAAATGCCAAATGGGCATAGAGAGGCTGGACGCAGCAGAGGCCAGGGAGGCGGAATGGGTGGTTGAGAGAGAGGAGCTGGGGGAGTCCTTGGCGACTAAGGAGGCGATGCTGGTGGAAGAGGTGGGCGGGAATGCTGGCCTCGTCTCCGACCTCGAAGAATCCCAGGTCTTGGTGGAGAACCTCAGGGAAGAGCTGAAGGATGAGGGGACCCAGAACCTTCATCTTGCCTCTGAGCTCGATGATCTCCAGACCGAGGTGGGCCGTCTGGAAGAGGACTTGCGGGACGCTAGAGGGACAAACAAGAGGCTCCTCTCTCAGCGGAACTTGGCTCAAGGCTCCCTAGAGATGGCCTTGAGGGGGAAAGCAGCCGATATCGAGTCTGCTCTGGCAAAACAAGAAGCCAGGCTCAAGGAGGAGTTTTTGGCTGAGCATAACTCCATCATGGGGGAGGAGGTCTGCAGGCTGACAGCTGACTACAAGGCTCAGCTACCAGGGATCCAGGACCGAGCCTGGGAGCTTGGATGGAAAGCAGCCTTAAAGAAGGCTGGGGTTCCTGAGGATAACCCTCTCCTCAGGAATCCCCCAAAGTTCCCTCGCTCGGACTCGGAACTTACAGCCATATCTCTGGCTTCCCCTTGCCTTCCTCCGCAAGCCTGTCCGGAGGAGAGCGCCGCCCCCGAGGCGCCCTCAAAGGCCCCTCCGACAGCCAGCACCGAGCTTGAAGACTCCTCTGCGCCCGCGGTCCAGGCCCCTTCTGAAGCCGCTGCTCCGGAGGCTAGCGTACCCGAAGCGAGCGCGGTCGTTTCTGAAGCCACCTCAACCGTGCTCGAGGCCAGCGCGGTCGTGGCCGAGGCTGCTCCAAAGATCGACTGCAACGTGGAAGTTGTGGCCCCATGAGCCCCATTGTATTTTTTCTTTTTCTTCTTTAATGTAATCTGAATTCTATCAATGGAACAGCGATTTTCTTTGCATTCCCTAGCTTTCTTTTTTGTCTTCGATGGAATGAGTGCGCAGGTGTGGCGTGCCTTATGATGCTTCATTTGCTAAGTGGTTGATCTGAATAACCAAACCCTTCATAAGTCTTTAAAAGCTAAAATTGGATGTCTGCCCTTGACCGAGACTGGGTTTATAAACCGCGGTCCCAATCCGCATCCATAACCCTTGAGAGTGGAAGCTGCCAGAACTCGGGGTGTTTGTGAGCGCCGAAGTCAGCGTTCTTGGACATTTTTGGCTTTACCGCCGTAGCTGATGCTGGGGCCGAGCTAGGACGGCTGGCACTCCGACTGAGCTGCCGAGCCGGGGGTGGTGCTGTTACCGGACCCTTAGATGCTTGTGGATGTGCCCCCAAAGCTGGTGCGGGCACCGAGCTGAGGACGATGGCACTCTAAGCAGAGCTGCCGGGCCGCGGGGTGGTGCTGTCACCGGAACCATTGATGCTTGTGGCTGTGCTGTCAAAGCTGGTGTGGCACCGAGCTGAGGACGGTGGCACTCTGAACAGAGCTGCCGAGCCGCGGGGTGGTGCTGTCACCGGACCCATAGATGCTTGTGGCTGTGCCGCCAAAGCTGGTGCGGGCACCGAGCTGAGGACGGTGGCACTCTGAACAGAGCTGCCGAGCCGCGGGGTGGTGCTGTCACCGGACCCATAGATGCTTGTGGCTGTGCCGCCAAAGCTGGTGCGGGCACCGAGCTGAGGACGGTGGCACTCTGAACAGAGCTGCCGAGCCGCGGGGTGGTGCTGTCACCGGACCCATAGATGCTTGTGGCTGTGCCGCCAAAGCTGGTGCGGGCACTGAGCTGAGGACGGTAGCACTCTGAACAGAGCCGCCGAGCCGCGGGGTGGTGCTGTCACCGGACCCCGAGAAAGCTGGCATTGCGGCCGAGCTGCATAACTTGGAAGCAATTTTGAAAAAGATCTGCTCAAGAATGTTCCTTTTAATTGCTGTTTGAACCCTTAAATACATGTTTTCAGAAGTAGAACTTTTTGAGATGCATCGTGTTCTATGGTCGCAGCAGCTCCTTGCCTTCCATGTCCTCGAGCCTGTACGCGGCTCTACCCGCTGCTGATAGCACTTTAAATGGCCCCTGCCAATTGGGTGCCAATTTCCCTTCGTTAGGATTTCGGTCGCCAGGAAGCTTTTCTTCAGGACTAGTTCTCCCACCGCGAATCTCCTTGGTCTGACCTTCTAGTTGTATCCCCTGGCCAACCGCCGTTGATAGGCAGCCAGGCGGATAACTGTTGTCTCTCTCCGTTCTTCAGCGAAATCCAGCTCCCGAGCTACGTTCAAGTTGTTCAGCCCCTGGTTACAGAGTTCCAACCTCAAGGTCGGGAGGCTGACCTCAAGGGGAATGACTGCTTCCATGCCGTACGCCGGGGAGAATGGATTAGCCGAGGTGGAGCGCCTTGGAGTTGTCCTGTAAGCCCATAGAACACTAGGAAGCTCTTCTGCCCACCTTCCCTTGGCTCGGTCGAGTCTCTTCTTGAGTCCGTCAAGGATCACTTTGTTTGAGATCTCAGCCTGCCCATTGCTTTGTGGGTACGCCGGGGTGGAGTAGACGTTTCGGATGCCATACTCCTGGCGGAAGCTTTTGAAGAAGTTGGAATCGAACTGGGTCCCATTGTCGGAGATGAGAGTTCGAGGGATTCCAAATCTCGGGATGATGCTCTTCCATACAAAGTTCTTTGTGTCCTGCTCGGTGATGGAGGACAGAGGCTCCGCTTCGACCCATTTTGTGAAGTAGTCCGTGGCTACTATCAGCCACCTTTTGTTTCCTGGAGTTCGGTGTAGCGGATCGACGATGTCCAGACCCCATTGAGCAAAAGGCCACGGGCTGGATAGAGGGCTTAGGTCCTGTGCTGGCTGGTGGAGAGAGTGTGAGAACTTCTGGCACTTTTCGCATTTCCTGGCATAGACTTGGGCGTCCTTCTGCATGTACGGCCACCGGTATCCTTGGTTGATTGCTCGGTAGGTAAGCGACCGACCTCCAATGTGGCTGCCGCAGATCCCCTCATGAATTTCGTAAAGGAAGTCGTCAACTTTGCTTGGGTGGACGCACTGGAGGTAGGGTCCGGTGAACGATTTCCTGTAGAGCCTGCCATCTGGGGAGAGCCAAAACCGGGTTGCTTTCAACCTAATCTTCTGTGCCTCTGTCCTGTCTTCGGGCAGCAGGTCGTCCTTCAAATAGGCGATGACCGGATCCATCCAGCTCGGACCGAGGTCCAAGCACATAAGTTGCCGAGGTCGCTATACTTCGATGCTGGGCTCGCGTAGCGTCTCCACTTCGACAGTTCTCCTATTACCGGCCTCGACCGCTGAGGCGAGGCTGGCAAGGGCGTCGGCATGGGAATTGGACTCTGCGCCGACCTGTCGGATCTCGGACCTTTCAAACTGGGAGAGCAGTTCCTTCTTATGAGCTAAGTAAGCCGCCATTCTGTCGTCCCGAGCCTGATAGTCTCCATTGAGCTTATTCGTTACTAACTGGGAATCACTGAAAACCACAATGTGCCGAGCTTCCAAGATTTTGGCACTGTTTAACCCGGCGATGAGTGCTTCATACTCGGCCTCATTATTGGATGCCTTGAAGCCGAATGTTAGAGCTTCCTCGATGACAAGGCCTTCCGGAGACTGGAGGACTATGCCAGCGCCAGCCCTATTGGACGTTGAGGATCCGTCGACAAAGACTTTCCAGGTCTGCTCTTGCTCTGTCTCGGTTGCTGCCTCTGTATCCTTATTGCCCCCCAGTTCGGTGTCGAGCAGGGTCGGCGCCGAACTCCGAGTAGTAAACTCGACAATGAAGTCTGCTAAAACTTGGACTTTGATGGCCGTTCTGGGTTGGTACTTGATATCGTATTGCCCCAGTTCGACAGCCCATTTGGAGATTCGACCGGAGAAGTCTGCCTTTCGGAAGAGAGCCTTCAGTGGGTGCTTGGTCACGACCACGATAGTGAAGGTTTGGAAGTAATGGGAGAGCTTTCGCGAGGCGCTGACGAGCGCCAGGGCAAGCTTCTCGAGCTGTAAATATTGGGTCTCGGCGTCGAGCAGGATCTTGCTAGTGTAATAGATAGGCCTCTACTGGCCATCTTCTTCTCTGATGAGCACCGAGCTCACTGCGTGGTCCGAGACGGCGAGGTACAAATACAGCGCTTCGCCATGGGTTGGGGTCGACAGTAGCGGAGGTGAAGAGAGGTAGCGCTTGAGCAGTTGTAGGGCCTGATCGCAATCCGGCGTCCATTGGAATTTTGAGCCTTTGTGTAGGAGCTGGAAGAAAGGCCTGCACTTGTCGGAAGCTCTGCTGATGAAGCGATACAGCGCGGCAGCCATGCCGGTCAGCCTCTGAACTTGTTTAGCCGATGTCGGGCTTTGGAGCTCCTGGATCGTCGTGATCTGGTCAGGGTTTGCTTCAATCCCCCTTCTTGTGACCAGGCTCCCCAAGAACTTTCCGGAACTGACACCGAAGGCGCATTTAGACGCATTTAGCTTCAACTGGAACGGAGGAGGATGCCGAAAACCTGGCAGAGGTCGGCCAAGTGGTCCTGCGATTCTCTAGACTTGACGACCATATCGTCGATGTAGACCTCCACTGTCTTCCCGAGCTGTGCTTGAAACATCTTGGTCACTAGCCGCTGGTATGTCGCCCCTGCGTTCTTCAGCCCGAAGGGCATTACCTTATAACAGTAGGTGCCCCGGGGTGTGATGAAGGCTGTCTTCTCTTGGTCAGGTACGAACAGAGGTATCTGGTGGTATCCTCGGTAAGCGTCGAGGAAACTCATACGGTCTTGTCCAGCAGTGGCGTCAATGAGCTAGTCGATCTTTAGAAGGGGGAAACTGTCCTTGGAACAGGCTGTATTGAGGTCGGTGAAGTCAACACAGACCCTCCACTTCCCCGTCTTCTTCTTGACCACTACTCTGTTGGCTAGCCATTGCGGATAGTGGACCTCCTTTATCACTTGCGCTTCGAGCAGCTTTTCTACCTCTTCCTTCACGGCCTCAGTTTGTGGGATCCCAGTTCGGCGTGCTTTTTGGATCACGGGCTTATGGTTAGGGTCCACATTCAGCTTGTGGCACATGACTGCTGGATCGATGCCGGGCATCTCGTAAGGCATCCACACAAAGACCTCTTTATTCTCAAGGAGGAGGTCCAGCAGCCGAGTCTTCTCGGGCTCGGGAAGCTGGCTTCCAATGAGGAAAAATCTATCCGGGTCGGCGGGGTAGATCCTCACCTCGATGAGGTCCTCGATGCTTTTCTGCGCCGGGGCCCTGCCAACATCCCCAAGCTCGACTTCTCTGTCCAGCTCGACCACATGGACCTGGGACGATTCGGCTTCTCCAGGCAACACGGACATCAAGCATTGTCTGGCCATGTGCTGGTCGCCTTTTATAGTGATCACGTCGGTCCAGCCAAACGGGTTTTCTAGGGGGAACTTGAGGTTCTGATGACGGGTGGAGGGCACAGCCTCCATGCCATGCAGTCACGTCCTTCCCATTATGACATTGTATGGGGAGGGGATGTCGACGACTAAGAAGTCAACCTGCCTGGAGGCGCCTCCTATTTGGACTCTGTGGGAGATCTTCCCTTTCGGGTACACTTGTTTCGAGCTGAAGCCGACGAGAGGAGTTCGGGCAATTTGGAGGTCTTCGTCCTTGAGTTTCAGCTTCTGAAAGCAATCGTAGTACAGGATGTCGGACGAGCTACCTATGTCGACAAGGACTCTCTGAACCAAGAAGTTCTGAAGCTTCAAGGTGAGCACTAGAGGGTCGTTATGTGGGAGTTCGACGTCCTCTAGGTCATGTCGGAGAACCATACTCTGGGACCCTCTCTCTTGGCCTTCTTTGCAGCTGGTCCCGGCGCCGCAGTCAACACCTGCTTCTGGTGGGAGGCTCTTCTGGCCTCGGCACGGGCGTGGGAGCTCCCCTTAGGCGGAGGAGCGAGGTGGATGACGTTGATGATGCCCTCGGGCTCGCTATCCTGGCCGCCATCATCTCGGCGTGGAGGTCGGCTGTCATCCCGGCCTTCCTCCTTGACGTAGTCCCTCAAGTGCCCTTCTTTCACAAGGTTCTCGATGTGGGACTTGAAGCTTTTGCACTCATCAGTTCTGTGCCCGCTCTGCTTGTGATAAGAGCAGAACTTGCCCTGGTCTCTGGAGGAGGGGTCACTTCTCATCGGCTGCGGCCATTTGAAAAAGGGTTGTGCCTTTATTTTGTGGAGGAGCTTATAGATGGGCTCCTTGAAGATTGTGTTTACCGCTTTGAAGGTGGCGGCATAGTCTCCGGTCCTCCTGCTGCTCCCTAAGGCTGCAGCCGAGGTGGAGGGGATTCGTCGACGATCGGAGGACCTGGCCCTGTGCCGATCTGGGGACAGGTCTCTGCGGCGGTCTTCCCTCCTGGAGGACCTGTTGTCTCTGTCTCCCCTGGATGGTCTGTCCTTCTGGGGGAGGCTGAAGTTCTCCCGCCCGCGGACCTCGTCCTCCTCAGCCCGGATGAACCGGTTTGCCCGAGTCATGAGTTCCTTCATGGTGGCTACGGGGTACATGACTAGCTGCGCGCGAAGTTGGATGCCCGGGCGCAGGGCCAGTTGAAAAGATTTCACTGCCATCTCCTCAGAAGCGCACTCGATCTGGCTGTAAACAGTCCAGAAGCGGCGGGCGAACTGAGTGATGTTCTCGTCCTCTCGCATCCGGAGGGCCATCAGGTCAGCATCGGTCTTTGGGATGACACGGTGGGCCTGAAACTTCTCCAGGAAGGACGTCCGAAGCAGTCGTCAACTGGAGATGGAGCCTCCAGGGAGTGAGCAGAACCATCGTAGGGGGAGATCTCCCAGACTGGAGGAAAAAACTCGACAGTTTAGGAAATCGTCATCCCCCCAGACCGACATCCTCTGGATGTAGTGTCGGAGGTGAGCCGCAGGGTCCGAGGTTCCATCATACAGGGTGAACCTCGGGACGTTGAACTTCTCGGGGAGGGAATACTTTCTGATTTCCCTGGAGAAAGGAGATGCGCCCGTGTCTTCAGCTTCAAAGGCGCTGCATTGGTCTCGGGCGATACCAGCAGTCTCCATATTCTGGCGAACAGTCCGCTTGACCTGCTGGTCAATCCACTGCTTGAGCTCCTCTTCATCCTCTGGTATCCCCCGCTACTTCTTTGGCTCTACATGTTCATGGCTGCTGCTGGAGTCTTCTTCTCTGTGCACCCGATCACGTCTCTTATTGTCGAGAACGTGCCTCAGGTCCCGCCCGTGGCCCGGAGGAGCCTGGCTGTGCCTGGGTGGAGGACCCGAGGCATGGCTGCGCCCGTGAAGTGGGCTCTGAGCCCCTCTCTTCTCCTGGAGCTGCTGTTTGAGCCGTAGGATAAGCTCGTCCTGCTCCTGAATGAGACGATTTTGAGCTTTAATCTCATCCAGGCGAGGGTCTTCGTCTTCGTCGGGGTTGACCTGATGGTGGGACTGAGGTCCAGCCTTTGCTGACTTCTCACACAGCTTGGGGACTGACTTGTCACCTCGCCTGGCGTGCTCATTGCTATGGTGGGGCTGCTCTAGAGGCATAACATTGTGGAAGGAAGGTATTGTCAATACCCTAGACTGTGATACCGACTGGACTGTGGGGGACCTTCCTCCTGATCTTCTTTGTCGAGGGGGCTGTCCTTGTTCCAGCACAGGCTGCATGACTGGTCCCTTACCCTTGGAGGGTCCTTCACCATTTCTGGTTTTTGGAGGCATGGCGTTGTAAAGCTTTTTGTTCAGCAATTCCCACAGACGGCGCCAAATGTAGGTGGTGAAAACACGACACCCACTTAGATTGAGATAAACTTTGTAGATCAGGGAATACCGAACGCCAAGAACCTGAAAAAGGGAAGGAAAACGGCTTGGGTTAGAGCCCCTAGCTGCTGTGAGCCGAAGGCGCTCCGATGCCTGAGTCAGTTCTCCAAAACTAAGCAGGAGGAGCCAGGAGAGGAGAATGAGACGATGTGCTGAGTACTGTGTTGCGTACCTCTGTGGGGCTGATCCCAAGTGTATATATGTGGGCATTCCTCGTTCATTCTCTCTGCGAGTGGGGGTAGGTGGGGTGAGGTCCCATCGATCCTTACCCTGACATTCAGCGGTATGTGAAAAGGGAACATCCCATCCGATCCATGCCTTCAGTCAGTTGATGTTAAGGGCTGATAAATCTAACTTCTTATCACCATAAATGAGCAATCCTATCGTTATAAATGAATGCTCCTATCAGTCAGGGCGCGCCGTATTTCCCGGAGGAAGGTGACGGCCCACTCTGCCTGCAGCGTTTTGTTCCGAGACCAATAATGGCTTGGCCGCGCTGGGCATTTGTGCTAAGCTGGCACTCATGCCGAGCTGCCGAGCTGCCTGCCGTGCTGGCATTCTAACCGAGCTGCCGAGCTGCCGGGCAGTAGCTACATAGGCCGAGGTGGACAGCAAGTACTGTAATCCTCGCTTAATCTGGTCATTACGGTGTTTTACCCACACAGCTTAATTACTGAAACTATAGTAACGAGAGGAATAGTCCAACCACAATAGCAAATAAAGAGTATAATAAAATGCGAATGTGATAAAAATCATGGAACAAAGTCTTGAATTTAGTAAGGCATATCTTTAGCATTAATCAAACATGAACTTAACGTTATCGATGGGATTTTAATACATAACTTCAGTGACTCTAACCTTTTTGTTACCGCTGGACGTAATCCCAAGAGCTCCAGTGACTCAAATTTTAACATTTTTGTTACCGCTGGGTGTAATCCTAAAAGCTTCAATAACATCAAACAAGGGGCTAGCTGCATACTAGTGATAGCACACAAATGGGTCTCAATCCCAATGTCATACACCAAGAATAGAGGGCTAAATATCCGCGTGTGGGTGTCCCCATGTTCCGTTGCCCATACTTTAGATAATGGCTTTAGAGGTCAAATATCAATCAATTGTCAATGTATTTCTAGATTCAGTTTGGGCTCTCAAAGAATGGAGTCATGGAAATGATAGCAAAATAATTAGGGTCGCGTCCTAGCCCATTCAAAGTCCATCCGATAGATAAGTAGGGATATCTATTTTATAACAATAGCACAATTACTGAAACTCAGGTGTCATGCGGAATATCGAACATACAAATATAAGACTCAAAATTATTAAAGAAGATAAATACAATTCAATTTGCATAATCCAATCCTTTGATTTCGTTTTATGGAAGTCAAGAAGAACTATTTAAAGCAATGAGTTTATCGCTGAGAATTTAGGTTACATAAGGAGTATCACATTTATAATATTGAAGAAAGCATCACTTTGCATAGGCACCAAACCATTCAATGGAACTCAAGGGTCCAAAATGCACTAAGGTGCTGGGATTGGGCTTATTGGCCATGCAATCCTGGCATAGATCAACAAGGAATTACAGACCATCCTAAATTATAGCAAAAACAAGAAAACTCTAATACTAGGGAATTATAGTAAGTTTACTTGCCTTGTAGAACGGTAGATGGTGAAGTTGATTGTCCTGGCCCGCTTTGGTTCCTTGGTGACGTAGTGTGGGTTCCTGATAATGATGGTTCACAATCGATTAGCAGTTGGGTCGAGTGACTGGGTCTAGATGCGGGTTGTGGTTTAGCATAGGTGCTGGTTAACATCGTTCTAGGTTGGGCCCAAGTTAACAGGTCGTGTAGCTGGCCTTGACCTTGAGTGAGTTGAATTAGATGGGTGTGTTAAGTGGGCTACGGTAGTGGGGATAGAGAGTGGTTTTGGTTTTTGTGGAGGAAGGAGGTGCAGAGAGTATAAATCAAGTCCCAAGAGGGTTTGGTGAATATGCTAAAACCAACAGGCCTGCTTGCAACAAATTGTAACCCATTTAATGCTCAGCAACCAACAAAATTTGTAGCAGGAGAACTCATGCACTCGCGCGTGTTTGGATAAGTGGTGGATTGATGTAAAGTGAAGTGAAGCATCAAATCAAGAGAATAAAATATAAGGGATTACAATAGTCTTTTTGTTTTAGTGGCTTGATACATAGTCTTTTTTACTTTTTGTGTAAAAAGTTGATATTTTTTTTTGTCATTTAGCGGAGAAATGATGTTTATTTTTTACTTCTTATTCTAAAAGAATGAGGAAATTTTAAATTTGTATACTTTTGATATGATCATTTATCTTTTCTTGTCGGAATAATTAAAGTTTTACCTTACTTTACTTTAATTCACCATCCATCCAAACATGCCAAATTTTAATAAGGCTTCTAGCCCTAGGTAAGCTAGATAGTGGGTCCCACATATTATTAGAAATATCACATAATAATCCATACTGGGTCCTGTTGTATTTAACCTAAGGTAAAAGGGCTGTTTTGCAGCTTCCAGATTTATCACATGACTCTCAATAGGAGTGAAGTACAGCTTTTTCTGGAATCATGTTCAACAAGATGGTCTGCTGTATTTAATGTAAAGTGGAGGTCTGTTCCGAAATTTCAAACTTTGTCCCAAGAGTGAAACAGTTCCTTCCTCCTATCCATTCCGTTATATCATTGGGTCATCCGGATGATGGTCCAATCTACTGGGGCCAGCACTACCTGGGTCGCCCGAGGGTCCACACTCAGATGTGTGGGCCTATTTTTTTTATCAAGCAAGCCATGTTCGGATCTGTTGGAGAGGTGGGTCCTAATTGCAGGTTTCTAGATCTGGCTGGTTGTTCAGTGTAGATGGTGGCATGATGATATGGAGAAGCAAGGTGCAGGCTCTGTGTGAAAGATGGAAGAGAAGATGATGATGGTGACTTTGTCGTTTGGGAGTGGAGCAAAGTGGCTCATCAAGATGGGCCGTGGATGGCGGTGCTTGAGTTTTGAAGGTGTTGATGAGTCTGTGATGAGGTGGGACATGATAAAGATGACATCATGTAAAAATATTAAACTATGAAAAGAAAACAAGAAGGAGACAGAAGTGTTCCATAAAAAGTAAACAAATAAGACAATAGAGAAAAGGGAGAGAAAGAGATACATGTAAGAGGAGAGTAAATCCTGAGAAGAAGGAAATCGTAAGAGGGGGAGAAAGAGCAGAGAGAGAGAGTCCATTCTATAGAAAGGAGAAAGAGAGAGTCGCAAAAGAAAGGAAAGGTAAGTATAAAAGGAGTCCTCTCTACACACTAAACTAGGCTTATAGGCTAAAGGGGTTTGGATTCAACAATTTTTTTTTATCTTACTAAGGAACCTCATCTCATTATTTGTGAGATTGATCAACTCAAACCATCTCTAAAACTTTTAGTACAAGAATTTTGAGGAATATCAGCAACTTCATTCATAGGAAAATTACTAACCACATATGGAGGATACTCACATCATGTGTAAAATGACGCATCTACATGCCACTAACTAAATCTTTAAAAAAAAATAGAGAAAAAAAGATGTTATTTTCATTTTCGGCGAATCATAGCCAATTAGCCATATGATACTCGGGTTGCAAACTTGGGATTGCATGTCAGAATGGAAAACACGGCCAGGTAATGATAGTCATCCAAGTTCTGCTCCCACGTTTGGAATTGCTCAAGAGGGATTTATTTTAAAAAATTTCTTTAAAAGTGACTTTTCATAACATACACACATTAAGTCCCACCTGTACAGAATGATCAGTTTGGACTTGGATGAAAACACCAACAGTAACACAGGCCAACCATTGTATTATAATGCCTCCATTTGAAGACCCTGTAAGCAGATAATTCATTAAATTCAAAAACTTTAGTTTCTTCTCTGCTTAATGTCTATTTGTCATTAATTTCATGCATTGTCTATTTTGTATTCTTACATGTACTAAAATAGTAACTTGTCACAAAATTACCTTCAGTATATATATATATATATATATATGTATTTTAATCAATATAAACCAACACAATCAAGCTGTCTACAGCCACTAGATGATGCATTTATGCAAGTGCCAAGAAGTGTAGCAAACCTTGAAAATCTCCTTTATGCGCATTTTCATCACTACTAACAAACACATAACCACTTCAAAGAAAGCATGAAAGAGTCTAGCAGTTATATAGAAAGAAGGAGAGAAGGCGATGTAATCATACTTCAACTGATTTTTATTTTTTGTATGTGATAAAACAAGAAGAAAAACAAATGATACATCAGAGGGCCAGGCCACATTTTAAGCATTACAAAAATGAAGTACAGAGAAGGGGTTCGGACTTTAGAATGGTCATTTGGGTTCATATATAGAGAGCATACAAGGTACCAAATGCCATTATATTCTTTATTGATATGAGTTAGAAAGGAGATTATAAGAGGAAAAAATTTACATAGAGAGAGGGAGGGAGAGGGGTAGATACGTCTGTGAAGGTTCACTCAATGCTACACAGAAACATGAAACACAATCACACCTATCAATTTGTTACAGCATTTCAATGCAGAAAAAGTAAAAAAAAAAAAAAAAAGGAAAAAAAAAAGACCAGTATAGAGAGAGTAAAAACTGCACACCAAACTATTCCCAATTTGTACAAATGGAAGGGTCCTACTACGGATAAACCTCACTATAAAAAAGCAGGATTATAATTGACCGTCCAATCGGTCACCTTAAAATTAGATAGATTTTGACAGGAAATCTGAAATGGTGATGTGAATTCCATAAACTTTTGACACTGAAGAAGAAAGAGAACATAAAGAAAATATATAATTGAACAGTAAAGAGCATATCAAATTGACGTATCTCAATATAATACTTACCAACCTAAAGAGAATATATATATATATATATATATATGTTGTAAGATAAGAGACTTGAAGGATTTTCTATACCTTGTTTTGATAAGAAGTTCTAAGGAAATGAATCTTCTTGTCATAGCGTTCTAACTCAATCTTATTGCTTTTTGTAAGATGGTAGCAATAGCTTTTGGCTCTTTTTAATTAAGGTATGTTGGCACTGTCCTTACCACTTGGTCTGCAAGTTACTGCAATTACACAGAAAAGAATAGTTTTAAACATTGATTAAAAAGGTTTGTTAAGAAGTTGAGCTTGTCCTATTTACTTGTTTCACTCAAATCATTCATTTTAGTAATTTCTTTATACTTGTCAACAGATGTGCAGTGGCAATATTGGTATTATACTAACAGGTGGTAATATTTTTTGGGTACTTTCCTGAAACATAGATGAAGAAAGACAAGTTCTTTCTAGTTTAGTACTCACTAATAATAATATGTTACATTTTTCGGGGGCCACTGATGGTAAAAGCTATAACTACACCATTAGAGGCATATGCAAATACAAAGATAAAATGAAGTGTTTTCTTCGTAGATACAAAACATGGAATAGACACACAAAATATTCAACCTATTCAAGATTTGAATATGATTAGGACTGATTATATGTTACACTCCGTCCCGAACTAATCAAAATTAATGCTAATTAATTGAGATTAGTGCAAATTAATCATGTTTAATTAATCTAATTGTCGTTAATGACCAAATTGAGTTGAATTAGTTTCAAATAGATGAACTGAGCTTAATGAAATGAATTTAGAAAAGACTAAGGCCTTGTTTGGCAAATCTTATCTGTATGATAAAGATTTGTATGATATAAATCTGTTTCAAATGGGGCAATTTAAAATAGATGTTTTAAAAATAGATTGTTTGGTAAGACTAAAAACCGTTTAAAATAGATATTTACAATCCAATGGTTTTGGGTTTTTCGTTAATTTTTTTATATCTACATTGATGTAGAACCTGAAATTTGGACACATACCTCTCTTAAATATCCTAAAGATGATCAACAACGGTTCAGATCATAACTGGGGGACCCACAAATTTCAGTAAATGCAGATATATGGTTCTACATTTTTTGTATAAATCTCAAGATTCGAGAGTGATCAACGGCTCAAATTTCAACATTTAACCATGTCTGAGCATGTGAAGAGTTTCAATGGTTTTGATCATCATTTAGGGTCCTATAATTTCTAAAGAAGTGAAAAAACGGACTAAAGAAGAGTCATGTGAAATGCAACTTTTTTTTACATGTATATATCCAATGGCTGTTAATTTCTTAAATTTCCTCGAGATGTACACCTAATCAGTGGCTGAAATTTGGACCACCAGCCATTTTCACTATTCCAAAGAGGATCAGTGGTTTGGATCATGGTTGTGGGGCCCGCAAAAGTTTAAAAATGTAGATCCATGGTTCTGTAGTTTTTTGCAAATATCTTGAGATTCAAGAAAGATCAACAGTTTAAATTTGGACATGTGGCCGTGTTTGGTCTTCTTAAGACTTCTAACGGCTCGGATCATCAATTAGGTTCTTAGAAATTGAGGAAAAAAAAAAAAGAAAAAACGTTGATGTAGAAGGTAACATCATTGCCATGTAGTCTTTCCGCTTCAGAGTTTCAAGTCTTTTTAAATTCATCCGGGTTTGGCTGCTTTATGAAACAGATGGATTTTATCTTTATGAGTTTTCAAACAGAGTCCCTATTTCAGTTACCAAACGCCCTATTTGAGATTTGAAATGGATTTAAGTCAATAAGAGGCTCATTTAAGAATTGCCAAACGGAACCTAAGTTAATTGAGGTAATTTTAAACTCAAGTTAGAGAAAAGAACGACTTTTTCTAAAATATGAATTTTTACATATTTTTTTTAATACGGTAACTTTTGATACTATCGCTTGTATCTCGAAGAGTACATTAACTTTTATAATATATTCGATTGCATTTGATCTCTAATGGATCAAATGAGTCTTCATTTGACTCAAAATGAAAATAAAAATAGAGAGGAGGGTTTAAGTGCAAAATTATGTTCTATAAGGTTACGAACGAACCCAAATGACCATTCATATGAATGTTCCAGCAGCAACATTAGAGAGGTCATGAAACCCAGGTTCATTTTCCCCCTAGGTTCATTTTCCTTCTTTCTTCATTTTTCTTAGTCGAATCTCAAGGGAAGAAGCTGTGAAAAGGATTTTTGGAAGAGGGTCTTGTTACTTCATCTTCTCCATCAAGCTTCTTCAATGTTTGGAGTGAAAGTTTGAGAGAAACCTCAAATATCTTTTTCAAGCTACAAGTGATTGATTGTAGTTTTCGGAATTTTCAAGTTTTGTTAGATGATTTAGACCCTCCTAACATAAACAACTCATGGGTTTTCATGCTTGCAGTTTCATGGTGTTAGGGTTAGTAAAAAGGGTTTCGATTAGTGGGATTGTTTGCAAATTGAGCTAGCAAGAGAGGGGTTTTGTGTGGATCTCGAATTAAGGCAAGTGTAAACAGTTTATTGGGTTTTCTTTGCTTCTCTCAATAGACTCACTTTCTAGGTATGACTTTGACTCCTACTAGCAGCATGACTTGGAAATAAAAACTCCTACCATCCCTATGTAACATAAATAAAAATGAAAACAAACTAACAATACTTGGAAGTAAGATTTGTTGCACGTAGACTGGGAGTAAATGTGTCATTTTGGGGGAAAATGCCAACTATCACGATATGGAGTCAGCATTTCAGATTGCCTTCGGCAAACAGAAGACAAATCCAGACTCACCACAAAATTCAGATCCAGTAACCAAACATTTTCTTGTATTATCAATTGTGTATCAAAATATATGAAAATTAACAGGAGTGCAGAATTGTATAAACCAAAATGAAGGATTGACCATGAAGAACAAAAACATAAGCAACAAACAATTCCTAAAGTAAAATCATATGTAACACAAAAGGGTTAAAAATTAAGCACGCAACATCCCACATTTATGAATGAACTGATTGAAGAGCTTTACTGATGTAGATAGCGGCCAAGAAGAACAAGTAGGCCATGATACACGCAACCAAATATTAAGAATTTATGATGGGGCATCCCCTCTAATTTTCCTTAGCTTTTGATTAGTTTGATATTTTATATTTTACGCTTTTAGGACACATTTCAACTACTGGCAATGATACTCCAGTCATAGTCTACTTTCATTTGGTAAGGTTTACATCAGATCCATTAATTAAATGAATCACTAAGATCAATTCAATTTTCCTTCCTCGTGTACTGTGTTTATTAACTCTTGTACAGGGCACCTTTAATAGCCACTGGAATGAGAATAAACTTGTATGTGAAAACTCTCTGGGGGAAAAACCTTGCAAGAGGTCTTTGTGGTAGTTATTTTGGAGCACGTAAGCATTAGCTAAGGGTTTCCTGAATTATGAGGCATTGGCCCAGTATAAACCTAGATCTAGTCATAATGATTTAGTACCAATCTTGGGATGAACCTTGTGTTTATTTCAGATTGGATCACCACCTATTTGCAACTGTTATTACAGGTCAGATTTTGCTCGTAAGCTCTTCTCAATCTTACGCAAGATTTATAAAGTGTTTTGATTTTCTTCTTCAAATGTGCATATAGTAAAACCTAATATTTGAGAGTTAAAAGGTTAATCTAGTGGGCGCATGAAAATTAGCTTTTTGGGCATACAATGGCAATGGTTCAGGGCTCTATTCTGACCCCAGTCTACATAATTTATGGTTTCTATACTAAGAGCAACAAGTACATAAATGTAGTAATAAATTAATAATCTAGTTCCAACAAAAATGTAGAATGACAGAAGAATTTTTCTCAGTTCTTACATCTTGAACCCAATGAATCCCTTGAGCAATAATATCATCTCTCCGAAGCCAATTTATTTGCCACAAAAGCCAGTCATCTATAGCATCGTCCATCATTAACTGCAAATTTTGTTTGGAAATCCAAAAAACCTGTCTTCCGCAAAAAGTAGAATAAAGAAGAAAATGCAATCAAATTTATGAAGGAATTCAAGTAGCATTTTACAATATGAAATTCATCCCCTATCAAGTATGCATAAAGTGCTATAGCAGTTACAAAGGTCAAGAAATTTAATTTCAAACATACCATAAAACTATCACTCGGTACATTCTTAGAAATAAAATGAGACCCGCAAAGCTAGGTTGATAGTTAAGACATTCTCCCACCAGTGGAGATGTCCCGGGATAGACACACGGGATAGACACAGGAAGGCCTCTTATATAACCCGGCAAAAGAAAGGGTCACTCGCAAGCTGCACAGTATAGTTTCTACAAACAGTATAGTTCATGGGACAACAAAGGTAAGAATCCAGTCAAGGCTGCAGTTGCATCATTGTTATTAAAAAAAAAAGACACATTTATGATATTGCAATCTCTTTTTATTTTTTGGCTAAAGTCCTTATATATATTTATAAAAGTAAATTGTTACAGAATTCACAACAATAACACCTTTGTACAGACTTGAAACCTAGAGACAGAACCTATACACAAACTGGGAGTTTACATGCCTACGCAGAAATATTTAAATGTACCATGTTTCATTGTCAAAATAATATAATACTGAGATTATACGGATTAGAGTTCTATTATTTTCTTATTCTGTATAATGATCATGGATGTAAATATCGGCCGTAGAGGTGGCATAATATAATACTGAGATAATACAGATTAGAGTTCTATTATTTTCTTATTGTGTATAATGATCATGGATGTAAATATCGGCCGTAGCAGTGGCCACCGCCATGCTACGGCCGATGTATCGGCCATCACACCCGTAGCGGCCGCCACGCGCTATTTGATTGTGCGCCCGCCCCCCCCCCCCGCCCCCCGCCGACTTTTTAGGGTTTTTTACCCCTTCTTTCTTCACCTCTTCCTCTTTCACGGCAGTAAAAGTGCTCCCAAGCCTCCATCATATTTCTTTAACTTTTTGCTACCAAATCTTCAAAGGAGGAGGAGTTAACAAAAAGATTCAACTATTGTAAGGAATCTTCATCTAGGTATGTGATTGTTTTTTTTCAAGTTTTGAGATTACCTCTTTCTATTCTCTAACTTCTATTAATCACAAGTATCTATTATGAATCACAACATAATGGCATCATTATCTTGTTTTATTGTAGATCCATGCTTCCTTTTGATCTTGCATGTATATCTTCTTCTTTTTTTTTAATTTTTGGATTTACGTTTTAAAAAAAAAAACATTATTATTTATGGAAAACGCATGAAACAACTTGAAACTAGCTTCATATTGTTAGATCTAGGTTTCCCATAGATCATTCCAATATATATTGCTTGTTTTTTAATGCTTTTCCTTTTTTTATTTTTATAAAAAAATATTTTTAATAATTGAATACCAATCAAATGTCTCGAAAAGGGCTCCTAGATTTTATATCTATGTTTCCCATAGATCATTCCAACATATATTGCTTGTTTTTTTACTTTTATTTATTTTTTATTTTCGGATTTTTATTATTTTTTGGAAAAAAAATATTTTTAATAATGGAATGCCAATCAAATGTATTGAAAAATGCTCTTAAATGTTTTGAATATGTTTGGCATAGATCAATCCAACATTTCTTTGTCTTTCCCTTTTTTTTTTCTTTTTTTTTTTTGATTTATTTATTTTTTGAAGGAAAAAATGCCTTAACTAATTCATTACCCATTATATTGTTTTGAATAAGGCCCCTAAATGTTATATCTATGTTTGACATAAATCTATCCGACATATATTTGTCTTTTCCTAATTTTATTTTATTTTTATTTTTGGATTTTTCAAATTTTTGAAAAAAAACGTACTTTAAGTAATGAAATACCAATTAAATGTCAAGAGAATGATCTCTAAGCGTTAGATATATATTTCCTCTAACATGTTTTTTTATTTTTAACATACTACTTGTTCATATTTATAGGTATTCGGTCTTCTATCATGTATTTGTATTTGCCAATTGATAATTTAAAATACCTCATGATATTAATCCCGCATGGAGCTTTGGTGAGGCGATTGAGAATAACAGGTTCGAAAATCAAATCTAAGTTTTGTGGGAAAGTGACCAATGGGGGCATTATAAGATTGAAGTACCACTTGGGCCACATTTCTGGCAATGTTGCCGGCTATACCGAAGTACCAAGGGAAGTCAGGAAATAAATGAAAGAACAAAGCTAGAAAAGTAGAGATAAAAGAAAAGAGGCAGCAAGATGTTGATGCTGCTCGTTATGATGTATTTGGGGATAAAGGTTTGATGAGGAAGATGCACAAATGGAGGTTGCACGCTGAGAGCCATCATGAGTCACCAAGAAGAACATGAATGGTCGTGCATTTGCTGCTGCTTGTGGGCATTTTATTTTATTATTTAACACTGATAAATTCTTGGATGTGTAAAAATTTTTCCTAGGGCAGTTTAGTCTACATAAAATGCAGCATGTGTTTTTGTTCGGGACCCATCATCCATTTCCCCATTATCTAAATCAGTAATCTTTCTTCTCATGGAACTGAGTTTTCTGAACTTTTTCGCAAAACCGATAGTTTTTATTAATTCTTTTCCTACTTATTTGATTGCCAATTGCATCTTATGCCAAGAATTGTTTTTACTCATCCCCATGCATTTTTCTTGAATTGTTTTGTGCCGTGGTTTCTTGTGGCATATATAGAAGTTTTTTTCTTTCTTGCTTTTTTTTTTTTTCAGTTTTGAAGTCCGTTTCTCCCATTTTTTATTTTCCTTTCTTCTGCATCTTGATTTGACCAAACTACAGAAGTCCTTTCCTTTTATCCATGCCAGATTCCTCTCTCTCTCTCTCTCTCTCTCTCTCTCTCTCTCTCTCTCTCTCTCTCTCTCTCTCTCTCTCTCTCTCTCTCTCTCTCTCTCCCTCTCTCAATTGTTTCTCAGATATGTATGTATGAAATATTGATATGGACATAAGATTTTGCATCTGACACATTTAATTTGTTAGATAAGGAATTGTGATAAAGCCTAATATGCTTGGACATGCACGGGCAGTGGGCACAGATCTGTGGGGCTATACAACCAGTAAATAGAGGCTAGTAAAATCTGTGGGGCAGTGGACAATGTAGAGTCCATGTTACCTTTGACACATGACTACAGTATAGATGCAAGATGTGTTGCCTACTTTGATATGTCATAAGCATGAGATTTACACTCTGTGGTTAGTTATGGATGCGAAATTTGCAAATAAAGATGGGACTTATTGTGTACACATGATTGAGAAATGTTGCCTACTCCTAAGTATCTGGGTGTTGTAGCTGTCACAAGACCTGGAGATATGTTGCCTACTTTCAAGTATCCAGGTACCGTAGCTGTTACAAGATCTGCACTCATTTCTTCCATCCAAAAATATTTGGTCCCTGCATTTGATACGTGCCCAGGTTTATCAAAGCATGACTGCAATTCAATTCTGTGACGATTTCATCCTGATATGGTTTGCAGGTGACTCAAAACGGCCATTTCCAGAAAGATTTAGGACTGGATAGCTTCGTCAAAATTGAGATTGTTATGGCTCTGGAGGAAGAGTTCAAACTGGAGATTCCAGATAAGGAAGCTGATAGAATAGATTCTTGCAGTCTTGCGATTGAGTATTTTTCTTTCCATCCAATGGCTGGTCAGTGTCTGGGAGAGGATGTATCCATTCAAATTTTCATCTTGTCTGTGATTTTTCATCTCCCTGTGGAAGATGACCAGGTTCTCTTGTTGGTTAGTTTTTGAAACTGGTGCAAAATAATCTGAATCCATTTGGTTAGGGCAGTCCATATGCAAAATGATGGTCAAAGCAATTGAACTGCTGGTGAATGAAATTATCTGTCACCTGAACATTGTGAGGGAAGTTACACATTCAATCAATCTGATCTTGTGTGTTCGCATCATATGCTGAATTCATATTATTGATCCTCTTTTCCTAGTAGTAACTCATTTTCATTTCCTTCAGAGGTTTCTTTTATTCTATTTCATCATCAAAGCCTCATCCCACCAATCAGGGACTGCCCCTTTTCTTTTTTCTTTCTTTTCCTTTTTATTTCTATTTATGTACAAGCACATCTGAAGAAGTTTCTCCCGAAGTCAAGAAAAAGAATTCGTGTCTTCTCACCATATCTCTGATTTCTCTCTCTCATGGATCCACTTCTAGGAAAATCAAACCTAAATCTGTCCTGAAACTAAGGGTACTTTGATTCTTGGTATTTAGAAACACTTTCAGGGAAAATGCATTTTATTCTGTTTGGTTGCATGGAAATTATCTTTCTTAATGCTAATAGAAATCAATTTTTCTAGTTGTGCAAGCCAGGGAGCTGGAATGCATAGTCCGTCCATTAATATTCCATGACGGACGCAACAGTCCTTTAAAATTGTTGCTATCAAACTCAATTTGGAAATGCTTTCGAGGAGAATTCATATTCCAGATAAACAAGCAGGGCCTAATAATTTCTAATCATCACAATGAGCTTTCAAAGTAAGAGCTTACGTTTACTTATAATCAACATTGCATCTTTCATATCGAACCATCCAGCATACATGTGCATGTGATTGACTTTTATTTTATTTATCTATTTATTTTTTCCATGTGATTGAGTTGGTGATGCTTGGATTCTTCAAAATAGACAATGTATTGAGTCGTATCGTATCCGAAACTTCACTTTTTACATATAAAATCCATATCCACTGTCCTTATCATGTCCTATTTGCGCATCATCGCATTGGGCTACTGTAATAAAACTGGATGAACATCATTTCTGAAATCTGAATGTGAATTGTACCTTCTTTGGCCACTTAGCTTTTCTGTATGTCTACTGTAATGTTTAGCTCATTTTAATAAAATCAAGGTCCTGTTTGGTTGAAAAATTAGTCGAATGGAATGCAATGGATTCATCCCAGGTTGCGAGCAATGGCAATTTCTTGTATTATCCATTCTATGACAATATAACATCATCATCAAACTAAATCAAGAAATGAGGCAAAAAGCTCCTTTGTCTACAGAATTCTATTCTGTCAGCCAAACAAAAAACTATGAGTCCACCATCTGCACACAGCCGCAATTTACTGCCACATAAGATAGTTCCAATCTACGAATTCGTACAACTCATGAACCAAATAAGCCCCATTTGGGTCCCCATAACTCACGGCCTGGCACTTGGTTAACCTGTAAAATCTAACACCAGCAACTCACTTGTAATTGGTTGCTTTGGGCGAAGAACAGTGAGGCAGCTCGGACTACCCCTATTCATGTAGCCACTTAGGTTTACAAAAACTGTCACCGACGAGCCAAACTATCCATTTAATACACAAGTAGTTGCAATGCATTTGCCTCACAGATTGATTGTTATATATGTCGGTGGCGAAATGGAATGTGGATTATGCTCCTATGTAGTTTGAGTTGTTCAGGACTTTCCTCTTCACCCCCACACAAAGCCTGCAATCTTTCTAAATGGTTGGTGGAACAGAAGTCACCCACTCAAAAGTGCATCCAAACACAACAGGGACCTAATGAAACCAACAAACACCACTAATAACAGAAGAATCAAAACGACCCCCAAACTTATTATTACAGAAACATATATACAATCCTGGAAAAGCTAAGATACACAGTTTTTTACATTTGGTGTTGAGCTGGCAATGACATCCTCCAAGCACCCAAAATCCTCATGCAAGAGAACCAACCAGAACGAGAAAGACAACACGTGACGAAGCTCAGACAGCACCACAAATCAATCCCTAAATGGTCTAGGGTTGACAACACTGGCCCCAACAACATGATGTAGAAACCAGGAAAGCAGAAAATGATTAAATGAACCCACTGATCAGGGCACCTACTAACTGATCATCATCAACTCGCATGTATCTGGTGCCTACACAATCCGTGCATTCCTGCAAAAAGTTCAAAATCATTGATTTCAATATTTACAACACAAGCAAAAACATACAAAAACCAAAAATAGATGGTCGTCACTTTCTAAAACTTCAAAACTGAAGCAAAAACTGCAGGTATTAGTTTGAACAGTAGAAACATTGTTTGCAATGTGTCGTCGAAGAACTATAGGTGGCCTGAATGGAACTGTTGGCACTACAGATTGAAACAAACAACATGTTGCAAGAATCAATGATAAGGCATTTTAACTTGGATCTGGGAATGGGTTTCAGAATGAGACACGGATACAGTGGAATGCTTAAGTTTCAGAAACCCAATTATTGTTCAGACAGGCAACTCTCACACTGCATTCCTATTCTTTCAGGATAAGGGAAACTTTTTGCCACTATTATTTGTCCACTACTTGCAGAAAATAACTCACAGAATAACAGGGGCAAATAGCTAGAAGCAGTATCCTTTTAAAGAAAGTTTGAAGTTTGAACTGAACCTTTGGTTGATGAGGTGGCTGTAGAAGACAACCATTTTTACTTTATCGTTTCACATTAATCAATAAAAGAATTAAGTTAATATTAAAAAATAATCAAACTAAGTATAACCAAGATTGATGGGCTAATGCTAAGATGATGATGATGATGATTGATTATGGAATTGCATTAGAAAACAAGTAAAAGGTCAATTGTTGTTTTTTTATAACCCAAGGTATCTCCTGCCCAGCACAACCCAGGAGCCTTTGGCCCTGAGCCAATAGGACACTCAATTCTGGACAGCCGAGAACTAATTCCTAGAGACACATGCAAACCCTCCTCTCCACATGCACCGGGAAAAATTATGGGAGGTGGCCAACGAAGGTAGGTGTCGAACACAAGATCTCTCCACCTCCTGAGGCGCCGAGTCTTGGCCAAACAAAAAGATTATTATCCAGCTGCAGATGCTAGAAAGTATGATTTTTTATTATATACAATAAATAAATTTTAGAAAATAGAGTTTACCTTCCTGAGAGTACTTGAGAGCTATTTAATGAACCCTTGGAAGTACTTAGGCGCCGAGTCCTCAGTTCATGCTCTTTGTCAATACGTAGAGCAGCCACTTCCTTTTCCATAACAGCTATTTCTCTCCGCATCTTCTTGGCCTCAACCTCCATTGCTTTGTTTAAGGTATCAACCTTCTTTGCCAACATCTAATAAAAGTCCAAGATTGTAAAAACTGGGAACTATTATTAAAGTGTGAGGAAACAAAACCATAAGGGCCCATATAAATGGCCAAAAAAATTACCTCAATTGCATCATCCTTGTCCTCAAGGCTCTGATCCTTCTCATGGCAAGCTTTCCTCAAAGAGATAACCTCTTTTTGCAGTATATCATACAACAACCCAGATACATAATCCACATGATCTGGTTTCTCTTTATCAGCTGGCTTCCCATCCGGGCTCCCCTTACACGTACTGCTTGTCTCATTACTTCTGCCACTGTCATTGTTTTTGTTGAGTGAAGCAGTTATTCCTTTTCCACTTGAATAAACCTTACTTCGTTCTAATGACCTACTGCCACCATCAAATGATCTGGATGAACCCTTAGCATGTTTTAGTATTGAATTAGCACTGTTAGAGAGCACAGACCCAAACAGTGAACTTGATGTTTTCCTTGACGATAAACCATTTGAAGATGACCTAGACAACTTTTCTGCTCCACTAAGAGACTGGCGGCGCAAAGGTCCATTGCTTATATTTCTTCTCTCAGGAGTAGTGTGACCATTAGCATTTGAAGCTGCTTTCAGCCCTTCCTCCAGAACTTTGAGTCGTAATTGATACTTTTCCTAAACACCCAACTCAACCAATGATGAAAATCCTTCAGGGGTAACTAAAAATTAGAAAAACAAAGAAGAAATTCAATGAGAATTATCTCACCTTCAATTGGGCTTCTGATTTTGCAGTACGTTCTGCTATTGCCAATTTATCTCGCAGTTGTTGCATTTCTCCCTATGCATATGAGAAAACTTTTGTAAGTACCATACAATGAGGATCTTTGAAAGAAAATGTACCATTGAGGGGGAAAGGGAACCTGTACATGCCTGGAGAAATCTTCTCTCTTCAAGCCATTGTTTTACAGGCATTACTTTGTCATTAGCATCCTTCCACTCATTTGCTACTACAACTGCAACTCGATTTGCAGTAACCTTTGCACGAGCTAGTTCCCGATCAAGGGTTTTCTTCTCCTCCTTTGCAATGAATATTATAAGTTAGAAACAGAAATTTTAATGTAGTCCATACAACATGTAATTGGTTGTGTGAGTGTCTGTGTGCTTGCACTGAATATTATAAGTTAGAAACAGAAATTGTAATGTAGTCTATACGACATGTAATTGGTTGTGTGAGTGTCTGTGCTCACTTATATGAGGAATCATTACATTTATCTCCAGCACTTTCCGCTGATAGTCACGCACAGCATTTGCAGCAGCACCACCAGCAAGGACAGCCTCTTCAAGTTCACGGACAGTTTGGCTCAACTTTTCAACCTCCGCAACCTTTTGCCTATGCATTTTGTCTAGGATCTTGTTCTCCTCCTGATACATAGAAAAAAGAAAAATGAACTTTTGATAATGCAATGAATTTGGTATGTATTCCATGGTTAAATTAAAAAATATGGGAAGATAGGTATTCAAAAGTATCAATGGCTAGGACAGGAGAATTAATGATTCGATATACCTGGCATATCTCAATTTGCTTCACCAATTCCTGGTTCTTGTTTTGCAAATCATCAACCAAGGATGCTTTTGCCAAAGCTATTTCAACAGTTCTTTCAGCTTCAAGTAAAGCAGCCTCTTTTGATTTAGTCAGGCGGTCTAGTGCTCTGTTGTCATCCTGTAATTTGGCAGCCTAAAAGAGCAAAACACAATTCCCCAATGCATGAGAACAGAAAAGGCAGCAAATCCAAGTGACTAGAGTACTCTAGTGAACCAAAACATCACCACAGAGAACAAAAATGCCCTCATAATTTGTTTTAAATGCTCAGTCTAATTTTCAAAGGAACCGTGGCCATCATAATCAAGTAATCAAGCATCTAGAGGATTTAATAAATATCATGGATTCAAGAATAAGTTGAATCCATGAATAGGTAGATACACACTTGTGTAAGAGCAATACTAAATGAAACCCTGGACTGGAGCAATGTTACGGAATCAGCAACAGTGAACATGAGTGTATTGTACCTCCAAACGTGCTAACTTCAGCTCTGCCTCAAGTGGAGTTATGATGGCCTCAATTGGAGGCATCTCATCATCCCTTTGTGCCGCATGAACTCTCCTAAGTGTTGATTCTGCTGCAAATTGTGCGGCCAAAGCTGCCTTCTTCTCATCATTTATCTTCTTGACCTCAAGGTTCTGCAAAAGATGGTACAAATTACAAAAGACTGTCTTCAGAACTTTAGAACTTACTAACAATTGGAAAGGGCGAAAGAATAGGAAAAAAATTTTTTGCACTCATACTTTATTCTCTAAGAGAGCTTCAGTTGTCTTCAGCTTGTCATCCACTTTCTTTAGCTCCTCAGTTATCTGTAATCACATCAAAGAAATATATTCAATAAGCACTGCTACAAGAAAGAATTTGCTGAATGTAACTTGTCATATGCAGGAACCTGGAATAGGCATGATCTGTTTTGTCCTCGAAAGGTTCCCTTATTTCAGAAATAATTAATTGAGTGACAATAGTAAAAAGGGATTGGAGATCTTCAAGGCTTGATATATCCAAAATTAAGGTTCAAACATTATTTCTACTTAAAATGGCATTTACTTGACTAAAACATTATGTTGAATGCATGAATCCTATTATTTGGATCTCCTAAATTGGACGCCTCAATCATCATACCTATATTGAGTTCCAAGCATGTTCACCCATACAAGAAGAACATTACCATATATTTTAGGGAAAAAATATGCAGGCCATGCCATTGACATTACCTCTTCAACAGCTTTTTCTCTCAGCCGTTCAGAATATTTTAATGCCCTAATTTTCGACTGTGCATCGGCTAATTCCCTTTCCTTATCTGTAAAAATAACATAAAAGATAAAACCAACTTTGTTAAACATATCAAACATGATGTCCTTATTATTCATATAAACCAACTTTAAATCCAAATAGACAGCCAATACCTACATAATATTGACAATATCTCTGCAAAATTAAGGAAGATCACTGAAACCTCTCCATTTCTAATGATATTAATACTAACCATCCAAATTCCCAGCTTTGACCGAGTTCCCAACAAATGACAGAACTTCCCTTCAGTTCTGCCCTTTTCCCAGTAGGGACACACTAGGAAAATCAGTCCAGTGGCCTTGGCACTGGGCCATATCATATGACAATAACATCCATTTATTGTAATGCAAAAGAACAAGATAGCGCTGTTATCAATGTGATGGGTAAAGAACTCTACATTGGCAAAAGTGAGAGAAAGGATTAGAAAAGTTCCACATGCAGGGTTGGAACCGTTCCCTTAAAAACCCAAAGCAAAAATCAGACAAGAGAGTAAGATATGCTTGTCTATCAAAATCGAAGTAACCTAATTCACAACTGAAAGACCTAACATCGTCACCACGACCAATCATTAATTCATTATCTTAAGCCCTAACCCATCTACCTCGATTCTCGAGCGAGTCCCCTAAAAGGAGCTTTACCCATCTAACTGAAAAAAGCTATGTAATCTGCTGTAACCTTTATAGAAAAAAAGCAGCCATCTTTAAAGTTTAAAGAGCTAATCTCATCTAGCAACCAAATTCACAGCTGAAAGACCCTAAAAAACACTACTCAAACCCTGAAAACCTAAAATTCAACAGCAAAAGCAGGGGAAGGATCGATCGGAAAGGAAATCCACACCTCGAACCTCGTTTTCGAGTCGATTGAGCTCGACTCTGACGGGATCGGATCCGTGGAGGAGATTGATGAGATCATCGACTTCGTAGCTCCCGGCGCGAGCGATGGAGTAGCTCTTCTTGCGGGATTTGAAGGAAGCCAATGGCGTCAGCAACGACGGCCTGGATGCATCGGAAGAAGAGAAGGTAGGAAGAAGATGAGATTCTGCATTGCTGCTGCTGTTTGGATCCGCCATGAAAGATCTGCTCCTCTTCCAACTTCGAAGATGAAGAGAGAGGGTTTAATAAGAAGAGGTTTGAGTTTAAGAGGGAGGGAGAGGTATTTATAGAGGAGAGATTAGGAGGAGGTTTTGGGCGGGTTTAATTGAAGCGAGACAGATCTACTAAGCGTACTCGCGTTACGACAAATCGTAGTTATAGAAACGGTCTCGGCCACCGTATCGGGCATTGTCCAAACTGTTACAATTAACCGACATAGCAGTCCTGGTACTGATAGCTGATAGCTCACCTGGTCACTTTCTTTGCATGCAGTTGAATTCTCAGGAATCTTGAGAAACTTACTCCTAAAAATTAGCTAAAACTAAAATAACATAAGTGGCAATCAAATAATTTATTCTTTAATGGAGAATTAATAACGGAGAGATGGTAATTAAATACACAACCACCACCATTATAAATTCAAGACGTTGGAGATAATGAAATAAGCTATCCATCTTATATCATTCACCACTTAAACCTCCACTTTTTCAATTATGATTTTTTGCACTCCCATTTTACTAAGAATTACTAGGAATTCATTCCGTGCATATAAATGAGTGCTTGGTTTTTTGATGTGAATGATAAGGAGGCTTGTTCAAGACTACTTAGGCTTCGAGGGGTAGAAAACAAGTCAAATGTTGGCCATTAGATGATTGTCGTAATTCAATAACAATTTCAATTGCGTTATCACATTATTTAATAAAAGTTTTACAATATAATAAAATTGAATCAGTATAGAGAATGTTTGGAGAAATATCTAGATTTTGGTCACCAGGTGTGAAAATCAATGGTTAACTACCCCATTTTATCAGATTGTAAAACTACTTGGGTTGTTTGTTGCCTCTTGAGAAAAATAAGTCACTTCCTTGGTCAATGTATTACATGGTTGGGTTGTTTGTTGCCTCCTGAGAAAAACGAAAACCATGAAAATATATAAATGATTGTTCTTGTGAAACACTTTTGGTGAGGTGGAGAGATAACATTAAGAGCATTGTAATTCTTATTTTATTTTAGTTTTTACTAAAAGAAGAAAATATTTGGCTGTTCTATAGATTATAGACCTAGTTTTCTCTTCTTAATCATGAGGTTTTTTATTTTGACTTTAATATCTTAAACTTTCTTGAATACACTAAAAGCTTTCGCATACTTTTCAATAGAAAAAGACTCCATTTTCATGGTAACAGAAGTAATTAAGAGGCCAAACTGTGACACATGTGACATGACAAAGTGATTTTTTATATTGGAATTTGAACTCACTCACTGTAACTATGTGATGAGGTTTGAAAGTGCAAGAAACACTTTGGAAGTGACAGATTAATCGGTGCTTAAAAGCATGGGTTTTACTAATTTGATGTTGACCTCCCAACTGGAGACATTATATATATGAGCAAGGTGGTTTTGAGCAGCTTGAAATTCTAAATTGAAAAGTTAATGTCACTCTCAAGTTCGGATTGAGACTAATATAAAACATTGCACGGCCAGGATGCATTAATCACAACTAGTGGTTCTTTCCCACTTGTATGGGCCTTTTTCCCATGTGCAGGCTTTTTTTCTATATGCATGCAGGCTCTCTTTTGGGTCTCACGCCTCTTGGCTGGGGTACACGAAAAAAAAAAAAAAAATCATATGTAGGAGTTAGAATGGATTCCTAATCACACATTCATTATAGGGAATATATGGCCTTAATGACCGAAGCCAACTGCCCACATGCGCGAGAGTGAGTCCGGATCCTGTCACACCTATTACACACAACTGTGCAATCCAAAAAAAAAGGTCAAAGGTTGGATGATTAGGATTGTCCAATCCAAAAATATTTTGTGGGCAAACTTAGATCTGCAGTTGATTGGATGATTAGGATTGTCCAATCCAAAAATATTTTGTGGGCAAACTTAGATCTGCAGTTGGGAATTACACCGAGTAGATCACTATGCTTTTTTTTTTGTTAGGAGATTAGATCATTATACTCACTTCATTAAGATTGCAACTTAAACATTACACAGGTATTGCATAAAGGACATTACACAGGTATTGCAAAAAGGGGTAAATAGTTCTTCTAAGGAAACATACAAAGTTTGTGTATATGGGCCTGTCTGCCCTAAGAATCACATTGTATATTTTATTTTCTGCTTCTAACATCATGAGACTCACATTTGCCATAGATTAGGTTCGTTTGGTAACTGAGTTGGATGATTGAGATTGGGTGATAATTTAATTGAAACCTCACCATTTGGAACTGTGGCTGTTTGGCTTGGGGATAAATATGTCACCTGTGGACTTATTTTAAGTTTGCATCAGAAATCAGATTTGTGTTCGGTTTGTTTGCATGGAATGCATAGGAATTCATGATTATTAAAGCACTAAGGAGTGAAGGATATAAGGTTTGGTATTCATTTCTCATCTGGGAATTGATGGTTGGGTATTCATTTCTCATCTTCCCTTAGACTCAATTTCCATGGAAGGAGAGGTTATTTGATAGTTATTTTTTAATATTCACATTTGATTCTTCATTTTTAACCACTTATCGAAATACATCTTAAGAATCCAATTACATGAAATAAACAGGCCTTAGTCTTTTTGCTCTTTGAGCAATTTGCTTCTTGTTTTTATGCCAACAAGTTCTTGGACAAGACTTGGGCATGGGGGATGAAAAGGCCTCATCATAAAATTACGGTGGTGCAACAACTAACCCTAGTCGATTGTTGTATTCGCTGACTTTATGCCTTAATAGTTGAATACTTGCATAGTGAGTTGAATAGTATTTAACTAAACAGATTATTGAGATTCAAACCAACAGCTAAATTAGGTCAAATGAGAGTTAAATTAGGGATGACTTCTGATTCATTGAGGAAGTGAGATGTGTAGGTGTAGGCTGCATTGAGTGTGAGGAGGGTAGAATAGATTGATCAAAAGTTGGCGCAGGTGGGCTTCATAAGCTAGTCTGCATATTTCTTTATAAGTGGGCAGCTCTCAGGTGAATTTTTCACAGTTATGACTATCCCTAAAATGGTTTTTGCTTTGTCCTTTTAGAGATGCAGGTATCCTCTTGTCAAGGGAACTTTAAAGTTTTCAAAAAGATTTTTGACGAAATAGGGCATGGCGCATTTTTTTAACTGCATTAAGGGCACGTTTGTGTAATCCATTTTTGCAGAAAATGTACTATTTTTCTACGGAAAACTATTTTTTCATCGTTTGGTGTGGCAATTTTCTACAGAAATATTTTTTCACCCTGTCTACATTTTCCTTGAATAGCCTAGAAATAGAGTTCTTATGGGGGGTTATGGGAAGTCCATTTCTGTAGAAAACTCCTCCCTTCTTTATTACTTCATTTCCTCACTCCCCTCTTTAATATTAATTTTCAATAAGGAAATCGCGGTCACACCAAACAACATTAGCACCAATTCATCAAGTAAATTTTTGTTTGCACCAAACATGAATTTCTAACTTCCGCGGAAAACCTTTTCTAAGGTATTTAAAAACTATAGACTTTGCTGATGTGGCAATTTCATCTTTCCATGGAAATTGTTGTACACAAACGTACCCTAAAAGATGAAAAGACTTGGTCCATCAATCAAAAGGCTCCACTAGCACTTTTATTCCTTGAAAAACAATCATATATTGTTCCTAACAAGTGTGTTGCAACTACCTTTTATTGATTCAATCGGTGGCTAACTCTCCCACTGTGCAAACACAGACCCAAAGATCAATTGTGTAATTAGGTGCTGTAGGCTAATGGTGTGAATTACTTGAGTAGAAAGTCATATTTGCATTCTTTTTGAACTATAATTGAACATATATAGAATTTATGTAACAGAATCTCAACTATAAGACTCTTCTACATCCTCCCTTCTCTTGATGTACCAAGTCCTCCAACCTACATAGGTCCTAGGAATCAAAATCCCTAAGACAGGAACCATATATACATAAATTGTTAAAATGGAATAAAAAATTAAAAAGTAACAAGAGAGCTTACATGTTTCCGCTTCATCCACTTGCAGTCTATCATATGATATAGAGAGCAGCTACCTACACACTGCAAAATGCTCTCAAGTCTCAACACACTACATTTCTTAAAAAAATAATAATAAAAAAAAAAATCCCTAAACAACCCCTCTCCCTCTCTTCCCCCTCTCCCTGCTCCGGCAACCACACCCGCAGCCTTCCTGCTCCGACCCCGCCAATTTTGTCTGCACCCACCGGCCCTCATCCCCATCTCCTCCGCCCTGCGCTAACCCCGCCAGTTTTGTGATTTTTATGCAATGGGCAAGCAAATGGTGGTTTTCGAAGATTTCAACAGCAACAAGCAAATGGATAAGCAAATGCTATGGTTGTAAAAAAAAATCGCCATTGAAGATGAAGGCTCGACGAATCTGATTAGTTCAGCCACACAGGGCCAAACAAAAAAAAATGTTTGGCCTTGTATGGCAGAACAAACTCGATTTGTTCAGCCCTGTGTCGCCGAACAAACTCGATTTGTTTGGTCGCTTAGGGCCGAACATGTTAGTTGCTAGACGCCCCGCAAGAGCTAATGAGCAAAATCGCAGAAACACACTAGAAATGGTGAAAATTGACGGTCTAGTATTTGATTAACCTTTGTAAAAGAGAATGAGTAAAGGGGAGAGAGGAATTGAGAGGGAGAGAAAAGAGGAGATGGGAAGAGGGATGGGGTTGCCGGAAAGGGGGAGATGGGGAAAGGAAGAAGGAGAGGACGGGGAGATGGGTTGGCGCAGGGCGGAGGTGGCAGGGTCGGCGGCTGGCGGGGGAGAGAGATAGGGAGAGGAAGAGAGCGAGAGGAAGAAGCGTCGGGTGGAGGTGTCCGGAGCAGGGAGCAGGGAGAGGGAGAGAGAGGGGAGGAGAGGCAGAGGGGTAGTTT
The DNA here is from genome assembly GCA_029852735.1 of Persea americana. Taxonomy (NCBI): domain Eukaryota; kingdom Viridiplantae; phylum Streptophyta; class Magnoliopsida; order Laurales; family Lauraceae; genus Persea; species Persea americana. The sequence continues at coordinate 95,083,698 of CM056810.1, forward strand.
AGGAATGTTTTATTTTTTTAATTTTCTTTTAAAAAATGCAGTGTGAGGAGAGCCCTTTGCAGGGTACAGGTAGCTGCTCTCTATGATATAATAGACCACGTTCTACTTTAGATTTTTTTATGGCATTGGCCAGCATTATCGTCACTTCATCATACTCCCCCATGCATTCTCCCCTAAATGGTCATCAGATTGCATCACTAATCAGCCACATCTGGTTGCAACTTTATATCATCTGGATGAATTTGTGATGCCAACTCCATCTTCTTGGGCTTGATAGATTTTGGGTCCTCGTCAAAAGAGTCAACCATGTCCATGCTACTACCATTTAGGAGTTGGCATCACCTAAATGGTCATCAGATTGCATCACTGATCAGCCACATCTGGTTGCAACTTTATATCATCTGGATGAATTTGTGATGCCAATTCCATCTTCTTGGGCTTGATAGATTTTGGGTCCTCGTCAAAAGAGTCAACCATGTCCATGCTACTACCATGCACCCTTCCTTCATGTACAAGGGTACTGTGGCCAGCAAATTAGGCCAGTCATTCCGTTAGCAAACCCATCACCATTGCCAATCAAGGTCTAAGAGTGGAAAGATTGAGAGAACCAATCGTGTACTGTGTAATTGGTTTGATGAAATCTTGAGAGAGGGAGAATATAGAAGGTACATTTGTATGTCATTGGAAAGGAAAATTGCATCTTTTTCCTTTTCAAAGAGTCAATTCAGATTAACATTTAGTTAAAAGCATCATTTTCAGAGAACAGTTAGGCTGGTCCTCCTGCCTAACACCTTTATGAAAAAGAGCCAAAAGTGACTAAGATAGCCTTATCTCAAATGGATATGTTTGGTACGAAAGAGTGCATATTTGTCCAATAAAAAACGGAAAATAAGAAGCAATGTCAAAATTGCTTTGGCTTAGATACATAGTAGATATGGAGATGGTACAATGAAACTCAAAAAATGGTAGGCAGTGGAAACTTTGGCGATACTCAAGCAGGAGAGACAGACCAAGTCGTGTTTTCCTGCATATCCACAAACTCAAGGTAGGAACACGAAAAGACTGAATAGCAAGAGGAAACAGTGGAGAAGGGCTTTGTTGTATCTAAATGAACTCTCTGTATCATCCTTCCCCTGAACACGGTTGTTCCAGAAAGGAACTCTGCCAGATCTTATCTTGACATGTCAATGGTATGCTCTCTCTAGAATTAGAAAGAAGTAACATCTGATGTGCCTTAAATCATGGAAATAGTAGGACTGTTAATGCATTGTAACCCTTGGAGAAAACCAATAGTTGCAAGTTTATGGTTTTTCAGCAAATGTTCTTTGGATAATAAAGTCAAATTGTGTGTCACTATGCAGCACAACCATGAATGTTGTGGTTCTGCAATATCTATGGCAGATCGGTGTTTGAGGGCTGTATGAAGGTTTTCCAGGGCAGGGCGTTCTGTGCAAATCTCTCCATATGTTATGTTGCTTTCAAGGTAATAAGTACTTTGTGGTTGTAAATGTAAAAACAATGTCAACCCCAAACAAGTCTCAGGATGTTTGGATGAACCATCACGGCAAAATGGAGATTGATAATACATAAAAATGAATATCTAAAATAATGCTCACATCTCATCATTCATGGGAGACATTCAAACTGAAAATCAAGCAGTGACTACAAAGAAAAAAAAATTCCTTGAAAGGATGAACTCTTCTTCAGGATTTCTATTCTATTCAGATGAGAAGTGAAAAGTTTTGTTCTAATTATGTGTACGTCGCAAAGTCTGAGCCAGTCATGTCATGCACAAGTTGAAACAAGTAGGTTTATTGGTTGCGAAGTCACCGACACACATGGTTGTACCATTGGTATCTGGGCCGTCCATGTGGTGCAACCTACCGTCGATGGTCCAGCCCACAATACAAATAACCTTATGAAGTGACAATCCTGGCCACCCAATTAACAGAAAACCCTCTAGATGTGCACTGTTTACTCCTTTTTCTGATCTGTTTAGTTCAACATTCAAAATGCCAGCAATTAAAAATAAAAGCAGGACAACATCTTCTAAAGAGCCATTGGCAAAATTCTCCATCAGAGGTTACTCTTGCAAAATTGAATAATATGACCTAGGTGGTGTTAGTTAACATATAAGATGATGAATTGGTGATTACTGAAACATATAGCAATGCCCTATTAGATATATATTATCATAACTTGGTGCAATTTGATCTCAAATACCCACGCAGTTAATTTCTAGATGCAGCTAAAAGAAACATGGAAAAATGGCAGAAACCTCCATGACCAGTTCTCGCACTCGACCCTGTAATCCCCACCTCCATTCCCTCCATGCTGGCAGACAACTTTTCCCTGTTTTTTTTCTGCAAAATGCCGACAGTCCAAATCTTAAGTTTATTGTTCTAGAGACTAAAAGAATTAACACCTCAAGAAAAACAGTCCTAGTGGCCACGTTAACAATCAGATACCAATAGTTAAATCAGGCTTTGAAGCCAAGACCAACAACTGCCAGCACGTTGGGACACTCTTTCCAAAAATTAAAGAACATCAGCAACTAATAAGTAGAAGGAAACAGAACTCTTCTTTGAGGCTTTCAATCATTTTTCAGTGCAAAATACAGAAGTACAAAAATAATGGAAATTATTGCTCATAAAATAGCAGATGATATCCACAGAGCTGCCTAAAGCACTACTTCCATATACAGGGAATGGAATTAGTTGCTCAAAAAACGGATGACGATGTCCAAAGAGCTGCAAAGCTCTACATCCATATACAAGAACATTATAAGCCTCAATGGAGCCCAACTACAGGTTATAAATTGGAATATGTTATTGAAGCAACCATACGTAAAAGAACCTAGATTGATCTTCCAAGTTCCAAGCCACATAAATATGCCAAAATACCACAACTTCTGCGACAAAAATCAGGTGTCTAGAAAGAAAAAGAAAGAGAAAATCATTTTGGCCATTGTAAGGGTAAAAGTGAAACTCTCACATTATGTCACAAATACCATGTACTTTATAACAAGTTATAATGATAATAATGCCTATTTAATTAATATGCATTCTTTAAAATAAAATAATCTCACACAGGATGCTCCTTAGCACTTAAATACAAGGAGGAAAAAACCTTCACACTTTAGAAAGAAAGACTGCAGAGTATGCAGTAGAGAACCATGATTCTACAACAAGGTTCCAAAGTCTAGATACAATAATGATCAGTGTTGAAATAGTAATGCAGACTATTGTATCCTCTATTTAATCACTTTCTTGTTCTGAAAAAAAGTTCAGTATCTCTTTTCATTGGTAACATGAATTGAACCCACAATCTTGTGGTTGTGACAATAAGCACCTACCAATTGTGATCTTAGGAACAGATTGTGGGTTGTGACAATATGCACCTACCAACTGTGATCCTAGAAGATGAAAAGTTTTAAAATCTCCATTATTCGGGGGTTCTTAGGGTGATATACATAATAAAAAATGAAAGTACTTGTATGTACAATATGGTTTCATAACTTTGTTTTTTCTGACTGTTATATTGACGTAACAGTAACAATGACTGCAAAAGGCAACAACATAATGGGAGAAATTGCTGCATAACAACCGTACTTGCTTTAGACCCTAGCAAACACTGAATGAAAAATATGTAAGAGACACACATAATAAAGAAAAAACTATATATATATATATATATATATAACCTGATCATTTACCTAATAGTGATCCTATCAATCCTTGCATTTGCATAGAACATTAGCCCATGGTGAAACCTTGTCAAGAGTCAAGACTAACTTGAAGAGCTTCTCTTGCATGTTGAAATTTTGACACAAGTATGGCAAAGTTTGTGTATGAATGGATACAATTGATTTGAATATTATGACAGAATGGATTTTCTTTTCCATGTATAAGTGTATAACTATGCAATCAGAATGAAAAAAAAAAAAAATGGAAATAATGTAAGGTGGTTAAAAGTACCCTTTTCTTTTCTGGCAGTTCCATTCCAGTTAAGATGGCTGGTGCTATTAGTATTAATGATTGGAGAAGAATAAGAGGAAAGAAAAATATATCAAACTTTCAAAGATATATTTTCTGAATTCCATGCCGCCCAAAGGTAGCAGTTATGTAGACATTTGTTGTGCCAAATCATCATCACAATTTGTGACTCAGTGTGCCAAAAAGAAAAAATAAACCATGCTCCCTCATCTCCATTATATTAAGTGTTTGAAATCCAAAATTTCATAAAATCTCCTCTAACATTGTTACATGATTTCTGACACAGACTGATGGAAAAATATGCACAGCATCTCAGCATCAGCACTGATCTGCCATGTGCATTAAAGAGGTGCCAAAATGTTCTTTTTTCTTAAATTAATATGAACATGTCTGCTATATGCCTCTACAGTCCACTCGCATATCTTTTCTCACTTCATCTTTGTACTAAGCTTTGCATTATTTCAGTCACCACTCTTCGCTTGCACCTCCCAGCAACACCTCAGGAGATAAGATCCCTTGACTAAGTAGGGGTTGCATGGTGCCTCCTGTTTTCAAGAGAGCTTAAAGCGGTGGATATCTCCTCTCTGTAGCATTAAGACCTTGCCAAGCCCTCAAGAGCTGACAAAAAAATATTAGTTGCCAGCAACATGGAATGCCTTTAATTGGCCTGACTGAAAAGCCAGAATAGGATAAAGAGGTCTTTCTTTATTTATCCTATTAGGCTGGAACTGGCCTTCCCCTGGATCTGCCATGACCAACAGCATGCCTTGTGAGCTCTTCTAAACAATAGGTTTAAAAATTGTAGTTGTCAGATGTTGGTGACTGGCCAAAGAAAACTACCTGAAGACCATCTGTTTACAGCAATATGGAATTGTCAAAGAACAATAATTAGCTTGATGGATTGCGATATGACATAAGTGTGCATACAAATGCATCCAATGGGTTTAATACCCATCTTTCAAACCTTGTCTCAGTTGTCTGTCCCCATCAACACTAACTTCAGACTTCAGTCTACAAAAACCAAGGCGTTGAGCAAGTCAAACACCTTCATCAGTTTCCTTTCCCTGCAGACAGACTCAACCAACCGAACCCATGAATCAAACTCAGGCTTAAACCCCTTGTCCGTCAATTGATATAATGCCTCTGTAGCAGCCACAGCCCTCCCAGACTCACACAAGCCGATCAGCAACTCATTCGAAGTGGCAAAGTGAGGCACATAACCCCGTTCAAGCATTAAACCCAACAAGCTCATGGCCCGCTTCATCTCCCCTTCCCTGCACAAGTAATTCATAACAATACGGTAGCTAGCCTTATTCAGATAAACTCCATCATAAGGCAATCTCTCCAGCATCTCCATTGCCTCCTCAAACCTCCTTTCCCCACACAAGCCGCCAATGATCACATTGAAAGTCACCACATCAGCTTTGCACCCTTTCTCCTTCATCTCTTTCAGCATTGCGATCGCTTCATCAACTCTACCAACTCTACAAAGAGAACCGATCAATGTTGTATAGCAGATGGCATCAGCTTCAAGTCCACATCTCCTCATTTCATCAAAAATCTCTTTGGCTTCTTCAAATCTCCCATCCTTGCAAAACCCATTCATCAAAGCGGAGTAATTAAAGATGTTTGGAATGCAACCATTCTTCCTCATAAATCCCATGATGTGTTTCGCCTTGTCGGCCTTTCCACCTTGGCAAAACCCCTTGATCAAGACATTGTATGTCAACGCATCAGGAAAGATTCCCTTGGAAACCATCTCTTCAAATAATTCAATTGCTTCGCTGAGCCTCCCACCATTGCTGAGACCACCCATAAGAGTACAATAGGTAATTTGATTGGGCAGTGAGTGCTTCAACATTTTCATCTTCTTCATAACTTCAAATGCCGAATCAAGATCTCCACACTTGCAATGATACTTCAACAATATATTGAAAATGCAGGTATTGGGTTGCAAACCAAGCTTTGTTCTTGAATCAGAGAGCAGCTTCTGGGCTAAATCAATGTGACCCGATTCAATAAGGAGGTTGAGACAGGTGCTAAGGGCTTTCGGTGACGGTTTCTCCCGGACAAAAGGCTTAATGGCATAAAACATTTGGAGAGTCTTTTCATGGAGAGAAGATTTAGAGAAATGCGTCATGAGATTGAGGAAGAGTCCTTCATGAAACTTGCAGGTTTCAAAGGTCATCTGATGGAGGATGGCATCAACAGCATTAAACTTCTTATAAAGCGCGAGCTTGTGTAGGATGGTGGAATAAGTGGAGTGATTGTGATTGAAACCTCGCTGCTCTGATGCCATGTTAAAAATATCCAATGCCTTTTGTGGGTTTTTTTCCATCTTGATCATGTGAATGGCAGTCTCATGAGAGATGAATCTGGGTTTTCTTGGGACTTCTTGAAGGGAATCGAAAGGGGGTGGGGGGTCTGGTTTTCGCGATGTGGGTTGCTTTTGGTATTGCAGAGGAGATATCCATGGAAGGGAAGAGAAGTAACGATGGGAATTCACATACTTTCTTCTAGAAATCATGGGAATGATGCAAATGAAGAAAGAACAATTAAAATTAAATCAAAACAGCCTTTAGTACTCAATAAACTAACAACCCCAACTCAGCTCTGATTGAGCTCTTAATACAGAAACAGAAACCCAAGCTTCTTCAAAGTCCTGAAACTTCAGCAAAATTCGAAATTGGGGTTGTTTATAAGTTAAGATTTCTACAGAGACCTGCACTTATCTTGTGGAATCCATACACTTTCTTCTAGATATCATGAAAATGAAGCAACTGAAGAAAGAACAACTAAAATCAAATCAAAACAGCCTTTAGTACTCAATAAACTAACAACCCCAACTCAGCTCTGATTGAGCTCTTCATACAGAAACAGATATCCAAGCTCTTTCAAAGTTGTGAAATTTCAGCAATATTCGAAACTGGGTTGTTTATAAATTAAGATTTCTACAGAGATTTTCACTTATCTTGTGGACTTCTGGAGTAGAAATTTCCAAACTGTAATCAATCGGTAGAGCTTTTTGCAGTCACTCCTCCACTTCGGAACAAACTTCGTAGAGAACCCAATAGAAACCATAGAAATATGATTCATGGTTTCACGACTAAATCATTAGAGATCAGAACCCAGAAACATTTCGAGAAAACCGATGAAATCGGAGACGTGATTGCAGCTATATGTTGAGATGAAAACCCAAAAGCCCTCTTGGGAGGGAAGGGAAATAGCAGCAGAAAGCCTGGCCAAATCATTAGATCTCAGCCGTCTGTTTTACTAACACATAATCGAATCTCAGTCGTCAAAACGGTGTAAATGAGGATGAAAACTGGGCAGAACCATGGTGGATCTGGACCTGGATCCATCTTTATACATCCAGATACAGATACAATACATGGGCTGTGTTAAATCCATAGCAACTTAAGTTAAAAATAATAATAATCATGATAATATAAATAATAGAGAATATCCAGATAAAAAATTAGGGGTTTTTACCAGAAAATCCCCTTAGACCCTTGCTAGCCAAAAAAGCATTCCAAAGAAATTCTAGACTCGGAGGAGTCCCATGGGCCCTTTTTAGTTTTTCAGTTTTTACTTTTCATAAGCAGTGATACCGCTCCATGGGATAAAAATCTATACCACACCCGACTGCTTGTTTTCTTATTCTTTCTCATCTCATCTCTTCCCCTCTCCATCAATAGCGACCAAGTGAGGGGATCGCCATATTATATATTTTTTTGAAAATCCTTCTAAGTTTTAAAAATATTTATGATTTTTTATATATGACCTTCCAAAATATTTAGAAAAGTCATTGTATATTTTGAAAACTATATGCATTTTTTAGGTATGACCCTCCTAAAAAAAGTTCTACATAGTGGCCTTCCCAATGATGAATTCTTGAATCTGCCCCTCTTTAATTTATTTTTTTTAGATTTTAAATATGTAAATGTGATTGTCCTCTTGAATTCTTGATCCACCTCCTTTGGTCTGAGCCTTTGGAGGAGTTGGGTTATGGATATGTTTTGGATCAAAACCTAAAGATGCGTTTCATCCCACTTTATTTGGAACCGGATACATGGAATAATTAAATACCCATTTCCAAACCTTTTTTAATAGGTTAAATATTGAAAAGTATTCATATTAATGAAAAACTTGGAAGACCCTTGGCAGAGCCATACACATCCAAGCCGCTAAAAAAAAGACGAAGAAGGCAAAGGAAAAAAAAAAAAAGCTTCCTCCTCAATAGTTTTACTCTTGAAAGCTTGGACTCATCATCAAACTTATCACATGCAAGATACTTCAATAAAAATCATTATAGAAAGCTTAAATGTTTTATATGCAACCAATACCTTACCAATAGTGCACCTTGTGAGTGGTTTAAGATTTTAATGTACACCACTGAAAAACTCACGGATCTAAAATAAGAGTTACTTAGATTAAGATTTAAAATAAAATATGTAAATATTTAAATTTAAATTATAATTAGTGCATTTGATAAAATTATATAAAAAATCTCTTATTTCATGAGGTAATTGGAAACCACATTTAGGAGTTATGGGGCCAACAATTTAAAACCAAATTTAGGGCCTTTTTGGATAAGCTAAAAATAGAGTAGAGTGAAATTAAATGAGCCCTACCAGTCTAAAATTTCAACTCCATTCTATTTTGATGAGTCTTGGCTTGATAAATAAAGTAATGTTGTCAGCCACATATACTCTATTTTACTTTTATTATAAATACTTCTATTTTCTTAAGTAAGAGTGGATTTTATTCTAAATCTTAACTTCATAATAAGCATCCAAATTGAGTGAAGTAAATATACTATACTATAACTACAATATACTTTTCCTTCACTAGAGGTGTATAAAAGATCTGCCGATCCATAAAAACCGATCCACAGACTTTGATCGAACCAAAGGTAAACAAATTGATGATGAATTGAAAATCTTGTAATCAATTAGCAACGAATCGGTGATGGATTTCACTCTCAATCCGTGGATTCAATCCGATTTGATCCATTGACATTAAATATAAATAAATAAATAAATAACATAAGGAGTCTAAATATAAGTTAAGATGTCTAAATATAAAAGAAGAAAAAACTTCATGCGTCAAAATATAATTCACTTTATAACAAATGAAACCCTAAACCAAATTTAACTCTAACATTGAGAGCATGCTCTTCAAATTTTCTTTAACATTAGATTGAGCGGATTAAACCAATTTGATCATCCTCCACAGATAGGATCAGATCAGTTTTTAACAACTATAGATTTGTGATATATTTCAAATCTATCAATTCATAGGTAACAAATTGGTTATAAATTTGGTCTAATCCACACAAATCCGATACGTGTGCCCTAACCCCGATGTTCCACTTCCCTCCTCACGTAAATTCCACTTCATTTTAAAAATTTTATGTCCGATGTTATATTCATGGCAAACAAATTTTGCAGTGTGCACCTTCGGGGTTAGGGCTTGAAGATACCGGCACAAGCATTTCTGAAATTTGGCAATCAAAACTCAAAAGCAGTAGATCTGGCGGTGTTTAGGTTACAGAAGATATCATTTCTGGTGATGTCCTCCAAATCATCTCGTCTACACCCCCACTGTATGTTGTCTCTCTCTCTTAAACCCTAAAACAAATACCCCTGAGCGTCTCTCTTTCCAAAGAGCCTCTCTCTTTTAATTTATTGATAGTTGGGTTTTTGAGATTTGTTTGAATTCCTAATTTGAGTCTCATTTATATATTTTTTATTTGTTGTTTTTGTTCAAAACAGTAGAAGAGGCGTCGATTTTAATCTCTGCAAAGAAGCCAAGAAGAGTGTTGAATAATTGTGCAATGAAAGAAGAGTTTGAGAAGTATGCTGATTATCTCAACCAATTGGTATTAATTCTCCATTTTCACTCTCTTGGATCTTGTATTCATTTCATTTCCCATATTGAGTTTTTTTTCCTTTCAAATTTGACTGAGTGTTTAGTTTCATGAATGTATAAGGTGGGAGGAAGAATGGGGTTGTAAGAGTTTAAAAATTGGAAACCCAAATTTGGGATCTTTTTTTTTGGACGGTATGTGCTCAAAGAGAATTTCCAGAGCTCGGCCCTGCAAATCCGCGGAGAAAATTTCCACTCCAATCAGAATTATGCTTACCATCGGATTGAAAGCTTATAAAACATGTGATTTGACTCCCATCTCTAATTTAGTTACATGCTTTAGTTGTGGTTAGTCAGATGGTGGGCGTAACTCCGATTAAAATGAAATCTTTCTTTGATGATAAAGCAACGTCCAATAGTGGTTTGGGTTTATGAGTTGAACCCCCACTGATGGATTTATGGTATTGGACCAAGAGAAAGTTTAAGTCGCTTTGTTTGTAAGGTCGAGCTTGGGTTTGTCGCACAATAGAATGGGGTGAGTTAGACTGGGGTGATTCAGTATTGTCACACAAACAGGGTAGTTCAATGGGATGAGTTTAAAATGCTGCACAATAAAATGAAATCTTTCTTTAAACTCATTTTCTACACAGAAGTGTATATCCATATGAGACTTTTATAGTTCTTTTATTGTTGTAGAATGACAAACGAGAGAGGCTGGTGAAGGCGAGTCGTGATGTGACAATTAACAGCAAAAAGGTCATATTTCAGGTCCACAGGTAAGCGATGTCCAGAGCCTGGCTTTATGTAAGGATACCTATCTCATGTTAATTTGGCTTACTATATGTCGTGACCATCTTTTTCAATGTTGATTTATTTTAGGACTTTCATTTTATGTTTGCCTGCTGAAGTCAATTAAGTTTGTAGCCAGAGATGCCCTTGCGTTTTATTGCTTAATTATATAGCATGGAGTCTTGAATGACATTGAGAATTTTATACATTAGGTTCAACTCTGGACCATGGCATTTTATCTAAGTTCAACTATTGGTTGATCTTTAACAATGAAACCTAACATTATTAACAGGATGACTAAACATGATAAAGGAGAAGTTCTGGAGAAGGCAGAAAAAGATCTGGCTGCCGTGACGGATCAACATGTGTCAAAACTAGTAAAAGAATTACAAGGGACGGACTTTTGGAAGCTCAGGCGAGCATATTCTCCTGGGGTAACAACGTAGTGTCGCTCTTTACATTAACTTTGGAAAAAGCTTTCTACTCTTACATCTATTTTCTGTATTGAGCCCACTCAGATTCAGGAATATGTTGAAGCCGCAGTACTTTGCAAATTCTGTAAGAATGGGACACTCTTGAGTCTGGATGAGATCAATAAGAGTCTGCTACAGCTAGGTGATCCATCTGTTGAGCCCTTGCAGATAAATATTCTTGACTATCTCCTTGGGGTAACTTTCTATCATTTTTCTGTTAACCATGAGAGGAATTATAGTGTCCTGATGCAGAATGAAATGTATAAATATCCTAATGCTTCCAACTTGGTAACTGGCCCAAAGTTTGTGCCTCTCGCCATTTGGCCTTTCTTGAATTTTTTAGTCTGCGGATGTAATTGTCTCAACTTTATTTGTGGCTAGATCTTCAAATCTGAGTAAGTTTTATGTCGCCGCCCATGATATGGTGACCACCAGATCAAATATTATGTATTTTGGATGATTTATCCATGGGATCCAAATTTTCTATGGTGGTGCTTCAGGGCCACTAAAATGCCCTTATCCATTGGATGAACCCAGCAGATATAATTCCTCTTGTAACATGTTCTCTTTTTCAATCATTTTAGAAAGTAATATGCTTCAGCTTTATGATTTAGGTAGGAGACGTGACAGGAGAGCTGATGAGACTTGCCACAATTCGAACATCAGATGGTGAACTTGAATATGCTGAGACAATTTGCAGATTCGTGCGTGATATCTATAGGGAGCTAACCCTTCTTGTCCCTGATATGGATGACAACTCGGAGATGAAGAAGAAAATGGAAACCATGCTTCAAAGCGTTATGAAAATAGAAAATAGTAATATGATGTCTCTTGTTTTTCAGTCAACCAATGTTGAATTTTATTCTGATTTGTTATGGCTAAAATGGTTTTGTTAAGGAACATTTACCTACGTTATGACACCCTCATGTTCCACAGTAATTTTGGGCTGTTGAAGTCTACAACTACAACAATAGAAGATTTTTTAGTTAAAAGCCTTACGAAACCATGCTTGGCCAATGGGTCAGGCTGTCTTGGCATTCTCTTCTGACATGAGCAAAGGATGTTGACCTCTTGGAATCTCTAGCATGGATTTTTTTCTTTTTCTTTTTCTTTTTTCTTTTTGTAGATAAATGCAATTCTTCATGAATCCTTCCTACTTCCCTTAGCTCACACAATTTCATTGCCAAGTCCGTTATGTTGTGAGCTGTCCAAAAATAAGTAACCTTTAACAAGCCTTTAAATGTGTTTTGATAAATGGTTTTAATCTGGGGCCTTGGTCTGACAATTGGAAGCTACTAAATTGTGGCCAAAGAGAGATTACTGGTCTTCTCTAGTTTATTTGAATGAACCAGTCTTATTTCATTGCCACTCATCATGTAAGGCTACATATCCAGGCCCTCCATGTTATGATCTCTAATGGAGATTCTACTTAGTCTTGGTTTCCTCTTCAATGTGGACAGGCAACCCAATCACACACTTTGAAGGCGACACAGTTTGACCTCTAGGACTTTGCAGTGGTTTAATTTTTGTACCATGAAAATCCATGCCCTGGGCAGGCTATGAACTGCATGATCCGGACTCACCAACTGTTTTCATCAGGGAATTATCATGGCGACTACTGGCCTCATTTCTTAAGCATTGCCTTATGAGAATATTGTTCTTCTAAGAGAAAACACTGATGTTCCATTTTGTGTTTGTTTTTATGTTCCCAGATTGCTATAAATTACGTGTTAGAGGATCAGAGTTTATTCCGTCACTTGGATCAAGCGACCCGAACTTCGTGTTCTTGGGCACGCAGGATGAGGACATTGAATTGTGAAGTGAAAGTCTCCATTGTGTAAGATTTCTTTGTCCTAGCTTCTTCTTTGACTCCTATTTATACAATTGCATTTACTCTGTATTATAGAACTAGAAGTAATGTTCTTTCATTTTGTAGAACGCATGGAGAAGACAAGAACTTGGACAGTTGAAAGCTGCTCAGTGTTGCAACAACAAGGTTGTTGTCACGTTATCATTTAAAAAATAGAAAAGAAAAAAAAAAGATAAACCCCATAATTGCTTATTATTAACCATCAAGCGATAGATCGTTGGGTCTACTATGGAGATCTGCTGATGTACGGTATCTTGTGAATTTCTTTTCTGTTTAATTCTCTCTCTCTCTCTCTCTCTCTCTCTCTCTCTCTCATGCATTATTGTGATTAATGGTTTTATTAAAGCTTGAGCTCTGAGGATTGGCCTGTTTAAGAAGCAGTGTAAGAAGTTGGCTACTTCCTGAAGCCCATTCTGTCTGAAGTAGAAAAGGCCCTGTATTATTAATGTACAACTGTGATGGATATTACATCAAATTCATCGCTGTTAAGGTTAATTGGGAACTTAAAAGAGGGTAAAATTTCTTGGTGGAAGAGGTAAATGCACCCAATATTCTCACAGCCCGTGTGTTGCCATGGGATGATCCAGACCGTTCACCAATAATCCCACCATGGATGATATGCAGAAATGGCCCATTATTGAGTGATCCTCACCAATCAAAGGTATTAAAATCTCTGATTTGGTGAGGTTTTGTTCACTTGGCCTGTCATACCTAATACACTGTCTTCGTATAGGGGATATATACCGTCTGGAATGGATCTCGATATTTTGAGAAAAAGTCGCACTTCTGCTCTCTCCCTCTCTGTGTCAATTTAGCATCATGTGCATAAAAGATTTCTCCTGATTTCAGGAAGTACCCAGAAGAGAGTGAAGAACTGGAAGTCTTGCTGTGTCAGGGTTCTCCATATTTTGAACGTGCTTTTTCATGCATCTATTTTTATTGGTTGTTGATGATTACCTACCTGTGGATTTATCTTCATGTCTCCACCAAGTGAGAATTCCCTGCTTGTTGCTTCTTTTTGTCCACACGACCCCTTGAATTAATTGCTCACAATAGACCAAAGACACTGTTGCTTTAATCTTTTTGGTTGTTGCCGCGTTCCTTCTCAATTATAGCTAGACCACTGATCAGAAAGGGTAGACCAGATTGTCCACCTTGAAGAAGTCTATCATTGTTGCAGATAACTGGCTTCATAATAATGCAACTGGAGGCCAGGGTAGTGTACGTTCTGTTTGCCCAGCTTGATCCAGATCAAGGCCCATTTGTGATGGTAATAGACTAAAAGCTGTTCCAAAATGTTTCATTTAGAACCAAATTGTGTTGGGCCTGGACTGTCATGCCCAAAGGCCGAATGTGCTGGCATTCTTGCCAGGTATCTTTACTCCATTATCTGCCTTTGATCTTCTAGCAATCTTTACACCAAGGGCAGAACAGCTTCGTCCCCTTAATATGCTGTTATGGCCCATGGGTAGTCTTATTTTAACCATTTTTTTGCAGGGATCGTTGATTTTGGCCAAAACAATAGGTCTTTCACCTCTTCTTTTTTTTCAGTTTTTTTAACGGTAGGCTCCTGGGCATGTGATACATATATTTTTTTAACGTTGGTGTTAATTTGTATGGGTCAATAGAAGTTAATAAGTCTTGGTTAACTGGGCCCCTAGATTGCCCATCCTGTACTATGATTAGAAGTGGGCCTGTTATAGGTCTATTGTGATTAGAAGTAGGGTTTTATGGCTAATATTATAAATAGAGACTAAGGGTCTCTATGATGTACACACTCTCTTTTGATTGCATAGTGAATTCTCCTGTCTTCTCCGTGGACGTAAGCTAAAAGCCGAACCACATAAATCTTTATGTTCTCTTGTGCGTGCTTGATCTCTTTTCGTGAGCCCTAAATCACAACAGTTAGGCTACAGGGGTGTGATATTTTTAACCTGGGCATGTGTGTGTAACTAGGTGTAAACACCACTCCACTATGAGTGAGTTGGCCTTTCACACGTGGGTTTAATTTCTTCACAACAGCAAGGATCCGTTGCTACGAACAACTGCATTCATGGTTCTAGGGATACGATGGACTTTGAAGAATTCAAAAGCTACTGCCACCGAAATGGTATCTTGCAAACTGCAATTGATAGACCAATCTAGGCCACCTTTGATTGTGCGCACATCATACAAAAGGTGAGTTTTAGGAAACTGAAACTCCTCACCTTAGATTCGATGAAGGTTGATAAAATGGCCCTTGCTGTAGCTTTGAGGAAGAGACTTGTCCATTTAGAAAGCATGCACCCACAAAGTTGTCATTAAATCGAATGAAAGAATCGAATCCTACTTTACCAACAAGATTATTAATATTCTAATAGTACAGCAAAAATCTTTAAAAAAGAATACAACAAAATTTAGAGAGGAATGTTGTGTGACGAGTGCATTTGCCACGTGTACACACTCTTTCCGCATAAAGAGGAAATTATCACATTAGCAAATTTCATAAAAATGGAAATCTCAAGGAAGTTTGGTGGAATTTAGAAATTTATATTTGGTGGGAAAATTTTCCTGCACTGAATTGGTGATAATGTTGTTTTGTGTGTTCGTAGATTCCTTATTGAAAATTAGACTAGTCATCACAAATATAATACCCATCACAAAAATAATCATCATACATATACCCAACTAATTAAAGAAAACAAAATAATGGTGATGTTTTGGTTTGAGTTGGAAAAGAATGAGGAAATGAGATTATATAGGAAGAAGAAGTTTTTTAAGGAAATGGAATTCCCATACCCTCTAGGCAATTCATTTCCAACATTAGCAAGTAAAATGCTGACAAAGAAAGAAAGCGTTTCCGTGAAATTACTCCTCACCAAAAGTATGAAAAATGAATTTTCTGCGGAAAACCATCCACTTTTCTGTAGAAAAGTGTTTCACAAACATGAGTGTGGAGTGGCATTGGCACTTTTTTTTTTTTTAGAAACATCTAGTTGGTGTTGGCATTGGCAACTTTAGTTTCACACACATGCACACATAGGCTGGTGATCCTATGCATGCCATGGCCATAGTACGCACCCCTAGTGAGTGCCATGTTAGTACTGATGCAAATATACTAGAGGGTTGGTAGGCCCATATGATAGGGCTAGGATAATTGGATGGGCTAGTTTTTTATGAATAGGATCCCGCAGAGATCTTCAAATCCCTTGTCTCAACCCAAGGTGGGCTAGTAGGTGGGCCCCATAGTGCTGCTCACATAGAATGGTCCATGAGCGCGCATGGGATAACGACTCCAGTGATCATACCTCATTTCAAGTTTAAAATGTCACACTGGTCCAACTTGGAAAATGTTTAGTAATATATTAAACTTTTGCCTCATTTAAAAAAAATACATGAGAATTTAAATATTTCAAAATAATATGAAAGTTTTCATATTTCTTTCGATCAAAGTACTCACTAGGAATTTTTTTTTGAAGAATGACAAAAATATCTTTATATCATTGTTCGAATTTTCTCTTTAATAATTATTTAAGAGAAATGATTAGGTCCAACTCAAGTGGCCTATGGAGGTCCACTTCGCCAAATCAAACTGGTTGGTTTTTTTAAGAAAAAAGTATAATAAAGGACAAAAACTTGTCATAAGGGTGTTTTTATCATTTTTAAAACTTCTTTTTTATGGAAAGGACTTGACTAAAAGATTTGTGAAAATCTTTTATATAATTATATATATTAGTAAGGTGAGAGATGCTCTCATAGGAGCATCTCCCATATATATATTTTAAAATATTTATATATATATGTGTATATCTTTTTTAAAGGAGGACATTCATTTGCATCCATCCCTCATCATAGAGTGGGGGACGCTTACATGGCTTTCCCTCTTTACACATAAATATTTCTTTTATGCATATAACTATATATGATTTCTCGTCTTTTTTACATTAAAATTTTAATTATGGAAGTGTCCCTCACCTTATGATAAGAAATAGATGCATGTAAATATTTTTCTTATTTTTTTAAAATGATCAACGTGGATATAAACGTTCGAGATCAGGCACAGAACAAAGGTTGGAAGGGACCGCGGCGACTAGATAGATATTGCAACGAGACAATATGGTAGGGTTGGTGTGGACCATCGTCTCCCATCTTCTGCATATATAAACATCCAACTAGGGATGTCAAATGGGCCGGGCCAAGCCGGCCCGACACGGCCCAGCCCGCCAGTCAATGGCCCGTGGCACGGCCCGTGGCACGGGCCGTGCTGAGCCGAGGACCCTCGGCCCGTTGGCCCGTTTGGCCGATCAGGCCCGCCAGAATGGCGAGCTGCACCCAGCAGCCTGCCAGCCCGCCCAACGGTCAGCCCGCCAGGCCTGCCCAACTACCATATTTTTAAAAAAAGTCCATTTTACCCCTCCCAACAGCTATAAAGCGGTCATATAAGGGGCATTTTGTGTCATTTTCAATTTTACAAGTCTATAAATACCGTAACCCTCCCATTCTCATTCCTCACCAATTTACACAACTCTTTCACTCTCTTTACACTCTCTAGCTCTCTCATACACTCTCTGGCTCTCTCTCAAAGCACTCAAGTCACTCTCTCTAAGAAGTTTTTGGAGGGCCAAAGATCAAGTCATTAAGAGATAAGATTAAAGCGGCCTTCAAAAATTTAGAGGTATTTATATTATTTAAATTTGAGATTCCATATATATATATATATATATATATAAGTTTATAATATATTATATTAACTCTCATTTTCTCCCCTTTCTTATATTAATTATCACAAAAGAAGGCTATTAGCCTATTACTGTTATTATTTTTAAATTTTGTTTCTTGAAATATGGCTAGAAGATTTCCCACATAATCTTCTTCCGTTAATTTAGGGCTAGAAGAAGATTTTGTTGAATTAGAAGATGAAGTAGGTGATTTACCACCCCATGTTCCTCGTAATTCCCGTAAACCAACCAAGAGGAATAGAACTTCAGTGGTTTGGGAAATATTTGAAAGGTTTTATGTTACTGAAGATGGAAAGCAAGTTGAAAAGGTAAAATGCAAATTTTGTAGTAAGATTTATGGTGCAGCGTCAAAAGGGGGTACCGGCCATTTGTCAAGACATAGGCAAAAATGTTTAGCCTTACATAAGCCGGCGAATGCAGGGGAAGGGACGCCTGGTTCACATACCCAAATTTCTACTACTGGTGGTAGTAGTAGTAGCAGTTTAGGTCTTTTTTCTTTTAATGCACAAAGTACTAGACAAAATCTTGTTAAAATGCTTGTATTATTACCATTTTCTTTTGTTGAAAATCAGTTTTTTGAAGAATGGGTCCAGAAAAACTGTCAACCACAATTTCACAGTATTTCAAGAAATACTGGTTGAAATGATGCTATTAGACTCTGGTAGGAAGAGAAAATAAATATTAAAAATTACCTTGCAGAAATTCCTGGTAGAATAGCTATAACTACAGATATGTAGACTTCTAAAGGGGTGATAGTTATCTTTGTATTACTGCACATAACATAGATACAAAATGGATTATTAATAAACGTATAATTAGTTTTATCACACTTGAATGGTCACACAATGGCACTAGAATAAGTACATTTATTTTGGAAAGACTAGATGAATACAATATTAAGGAAAATGTTATATCTATAACTTTAGATAATGCTAGTAATAATACAGTGGCCATTGAACTAATGAGAATGCAGATGTCACTTGCAACTTTGATAGATAGCTCTATCTTTCAAAATAGATGTGTATGTCATATCTTAAATCTTATTGCAAAGGTTGGTTTAAAGCATATTGTAAGTTATACGGAAGCTATAAAAGACATTGCTAGATTTATTTTTTGCTCCACACAAAGAAGACAATTGTATGCCCAAATATGTGCGAGGCAAAGCGTATCAGCTATTAAAATACCTAAAGAGGTAAAACATAGATGGAATTCTACCTATGATTTATTAAACAAGGTACTTAGCCGGAAAACTGTTTTGAATGAATTTTGTGCTTTTCATGCACAAGATTTGATGATTAGTGATGAACATTGGGAGTTATGTGCCCAAATAAGAGATTTATTAGAAGCTTTTTATTCTTCAACATTATTTTTTTCTGGGATATATTATCCCACATCTAATGAAGCTTTAATGAAGCTTTTTAAAATTACTTTACAATTCAATAGATTTAGAGATCATTTTTTTACTTAGTAACATTATTAGAAACATGGAAGAAAAATTTAATAAATATTGGAAATAGGCTCCAATGACATTTTCTTTAGATGCTGTACTTGATCATAGGTTAAAATTAAGTGGTGTACAGTTTTTTATTGATGGAATAAATAAAAATATGAATTATATAGATTTAAATGTTTTTTCAAACATAAAGGCAACTTTACAAGCACTTTTTCAATTTTATTGTGAGCAAATGGGTACAACCGAGCTCAGTATAGGCCATTCAGAAGTCCAGCAAACAGGTACTGGTGAGTGGGATGTGTGGTATTCTTCCCTGTCCATGGGCATGGCATCCAGCTCAAGCTCAAGCTTAAGTAACACAGTGACGGAGTTATCATCGTATCTTGACGTCGGTATAATACGGGTGCATGATGCATCTAGTTTTGACCTTTTAGCCTAGTGGAAGCAAAATGAAAGCGTTTATCCGGTGTTGGCCACCATGTCTCGTGATCTATTGACTATTCAAATGTCTTCTATAGCATTAGAACATGCTTTTAGTGCAGGTGGACGTGTGGTGGATGACAAAAGAACAAATCTAACTGAAGAAATGGTGGAGTGCTGTGTTTGCCTACGAGACTAGTATTTGGTAGATAAGAGGAAGCAAGAGTTGACAGTAATAGAAGATTATGATCCAGCAGAATACATTACTGGACTACACATCTGATTTTTTAATTTTTTTTCTTCATTGTAATTTGTAAATATATAAGTTTTTCATTTTTTTTTTATTTTTTATTTTTAAAAAAGATTGTAAGGTTTTGAAGGTAATCCTATTTAGAAACCTTCAAGAAGTTAAGATCCAAATGGTTCTATATTCTTAGTGGAGTAGGTCGAGTTTGACCGAACCACTTAAATATCTTTGTCATTTTCTGTGCTTATGTTCTAATTTTTTATTTTAATACTTAAAAAAAAATGAAAAAAAAAAGCGGTACGCCGGGCACGAAGGCATGGCACGGCCCGGCCCGGCCTGCTCCAGCCCGGCGCACGGCGGGCAGTGCCGTACCAGGCCATTTTCCTGGTGGGCCGGGCCTTGCCGGCCCGCCCCGCCCCGTGGCACGACGGGCCTGAGCTGGGGCCAGCACGGCCCGTTTGACATGCCTGATCCAACATTGAAGGTACGGACCATCCTACACGAAATCGACTTTCGAAATGTACCGGCCGACGAGTGCATTTGCCAATCCAAACCTGAATGAGGCAATCAATGAACCCAGCCGCATTTAGAATCTTCGAAAGTATATTTCATGCACCTCGTTTCAGTGTGGTTCACACCTAAATCACCTTTCATGCACCCACATCTGTGATTTCTCCAATAACTTAGTTGGACCCACTACTGATAGCTCCAACCCATTCTCTTTCAATTTGATGGGTCCCACTTTAGCTCTTATTTTTCCTGCTCTAGCTAAAAAATTGCGGGCCATCTTAAAAACGTTCATAGGGCCCATCAAATACAACCAGATGACATGACTTTCTTTCCATAGGCATCCACTCATCCAATTCGACAAACTTTCATGGCTTCATGTAATCAGGTTAGATCTCCCCAATCGGACGGTTGATATATGGTGGGCCACGACTGCGGGCCACCACAATACGTGGTACCTAAGACCACGATCCCGCGTCCTTGCCTATAAAGATCAACGTGCATATATGTATATATTTCCACGACCTTCCCTTCATTTCAAAACTTCTGCGCTTCGGCTTTGACTTCCTCAGTCCTCCTTATCCATGGCTCCAGTGCGCGCTTGGCGAGAAACCGCAGCAGATCGAAAACCCAAATCTCCGACTATCAAAACCCTAAATCGCTCCGATCTCTTCTCAGTACTCTCGATCTTCCTCCTCATCTCGCTCGCGACCTCCGAATCTCACCAAATCCCAGAGGTATGTCAAAGCATCTCCAACTCCATTGCTCCGATCTAATCTGAGTATCTTATTGCTGTTTTTTTAGGGTTTCTGATGATTGAATCCGTTGAAGTTTCAGTTCTGCGATGCCGGATACGTAGATTCGAGCTGCCTTTCGTCGCAGCAATCGAATTCGAAGATCTTGATCAAGGGAGGCACCGTGGTGAATGCTCACAGTCGGGAAGTTGCTGATGTCTATATTGAGGATGGGATTATATCTTCTGTGCGGCCTAACATGGTGGTAAGATTGATGTTGTTGTGGATCTTTTGATTTGCTGCTATTCAGGCTTTTTTATGTATGATTTTGAAGGCGCTGTGATGATGAATTTGATTTAGTTACTTGGTGGTTTTGGATGGAGAATTTTGTCTGCTTAATAAATTATGTTGTGTTTTAGGGCTTTTAGGCGCTAATACAGTAAGTAATGATATGGATGCGTGTAATCGGTTGGAGGGCTATTTTGGGACCGCTACGTTAGCCATGCAATCAAAATACTATGTTGGAATTTATATATGAGGACTCTTACGTAATTGTGACTATCACTTGAATCTTAAGTGAGATTTGGGGCAGTTGACAACTCAAGGTGGGATTTTGATCCGACTGTCCATTGACGATAAGTGGGCTTCACTCTGTGGAGTGTGGATTCACTCATATTTATTATTACTGTACTGATACATGTTTATAATCGTTTCTGTGTGCATTACAATTTATTTCTATCATTAAGTTAACTGAATGGACAGATAATTATGAAATGAGCTGTCTGTGTAGATGAGGAAAAGAAAGTGATTTAGGAATGTTATCACTGAAGCTGGTGCTCTTTATTTTGAGTGATCCAGGTCATGAATGTTGTCCTAAGATACTTAAAAATGTTGCCAGAGATGCCCAATTTCATACAGGATGGGGCCATGATTTGGCGACGATCTAATGGGCTACACTGTGGCTGGAAGATGCTCCAAAATCTTTTAGATTGCAGAAATAGAACCTTGAATTGGTCATAGTCTCCTACAGATAATCTAAATTAAAAGGATTCCGCAATGATCAACAATCAACAGAAAAAAACAAGTGAGACTGGGTTACTAGGATCTTCTAGTCTAAGTGACAACCATTCTCCATCTAATGGGGTCTTGTGGGGCCTGTAAAGCCATTTAAGCCATTGGTTTGTGCCAACTAATCTCTTCTCTGTACAAAATAGGGTGCCTCGAGACCAGATTATTCCGCCATGATGACTTGCTGTCATAGCCATCCTGTGTAATGTCTGAAATTGTTGTCTCTTCTTTCTAAATGTAAGTGTATTCTAGCCATGTTCGTTCTCATAAATGGTCATCAATTTTAAAGGAATTCCAAATTCTAGTCATGTTCGTTCTCATAAATGGTCATCAATTTTAAAGGAATTGCAACCCTATTTCGTAGAAATAGGACTCTTAGTTCTAAATTTATATATTTCAGTATATGTTTGTTGTTATTTTTTTTAATTTATAACGGAGGGTGTCCCAGCTCTTTGGGACGGAGTTTGTTATTAGTTTTTACATAAAATAGAATTATTGGCACTCCCACAAATTCAGTTACAGACTATTACCTTTTGGCTTTTCGGATGTGTATGCCAGACCTGATAAAGGAAAAAAATTACTTTTGAGTGGTTTCTTTTACCATGGAAACTGGCGGTAAATTCCAATGGTCAATGTTGGAAGCATCTCCTTTTAGGAATGTGATTTGTTCATCAAGGGATATGTTAAACTAAGAACATAGTATAAGGTCCAGAAAGGCAAGCACATAAAATCTTGGAGGGATTTATGATGTGGTAATAGGAAATTTGGCAGGTGTTAAACTAAGAACATGGTCTAAAGTCCTGAATGGAAAGCACATAAAATCTTGGAGGGATTTATGGTGTGGTGATTGGAAATCCGAAGAACTGTTTCCATGTCTCTTTGGAATTGCTACTAATCCCCACTCACTTGTTCATATTATTTAGAAAGAATGGGTACGCCCCATGTGTGATCCCCAATGTTTCACAGGAATAGTTGCCACGATGAGATATTACTGATTTCTTAGCTACTGTTTCAAGTGGAACATACCCAGGAAGATGGTGCCAATTATCAGACGTGGTGCCCACATAACGATGAGGCTTTACTGTTAAATCTATCTATGAAAATGTGACTCGTAGGAGAAGAATCAAAATGCCCCAAGGGTCCTAGTTTTTTGTCAAATGGCAATGTTACACAACTTGTTAATGATTAATCATCTATTGCGGCAGAATTGTAAATCAATGCTTGTCAACGGTGATATTATGTCGCCAGGGGAGGCAGAAGATATTCAAGATTTGTTTGTTCATTGTTCTTTCATGAAGCAAGTCCGGATATATATAGAACCGGTCCGGTAAGGATAGTCCGCACGGTGTGGAACGCCTACTGGGGCCCACCTTATGACCCATCTAAATGGACCACACATACACAACCCCCTTATAGGCACGGAATCCCATGAATTTGCATTGGTTCGAATAAACTGGACCATTGGATTGAGGGTCATTTTTTGTTGTTTGAGATCAAGCTGTTAAATTTGTGGACCATGGATGAAGGGGTTAGAGGTATTAGATTGACTTCAAATTTGATATGTAGGTTGGCCTCACTTGGATCTTTCGATCCCCCTCTATCCCATGACCAGTGGGGTCTCAAGGTGGGCCCCATTAGGTGGTCCACACAGTAAGCTCGTAAGGACCGTCCTTACAGGACCAGTTCTTATATATAAATATATATATATATTCACTTTCTTCGGTGTTTAGTGATACTGGAATCAATCTTTGAGCTATCATTTAAAAAATAAAGCATTATCAACAAAGCCTTGGACATTGGAAGTATGGATTTCCTCGTGAGTGAGGAGCCATGCTATCGAGTTGCTCTTTAGTGGCTGTAATATGGACACTGTGGCTTGCAAGAAATCGCTGTAACTTCCAGAATCAAATCGGTACAATCAAAGGGGTAGCTTAGAGGTCCTAGATGAGAGTAATATCTAGGGTTATAGTTACTAAAGAATTCGCCAGAATGTCTATATCTAACTTGTGGAGATGTTGGGTAGAATGGTGTTGATGCGGTTTCTTTATTGGTTTTGTTTTTTCTTCTTCCGCTTCTATTGAATCGTATTGTAATTTTATTGGTTTTTAATACAATCTGTTTCCATTTTGGGCAAAAAAAGGAGAGATGGTTCTCATGGAAAAATTTCTTCATATAATTTACTTAAGGAATTTGGATGATTGTTAATTGCTGATATGCTGTCAACAGGTTGGTGATGATGTTACTGTACTTGATGCCACTGGGAAGTATGTCATGCCAGGTGAATTGTTCAAGTTGGTGCTTGCATGTACCATGAGCTATTTTTTGCTCTCATTGCTGAATGCTGAATGCATTAATACATAGACTTCAGTTACTGTCGAAGCAAGCAACTTCTGACCATGATCAACATTTTGTTTTCTTGTGCTATGGAAAAAAGGAGGAATTGATCCTCACACGCACATGGAGATGGAGTTTATGGGTACTGCGACTATCGATGACTTCTTCAGTGGTCAAGCGGCTGCATTAGCAGGGGGGACAACGATGCATATTGACTTTGTAATACCAGTTAACGGAAGCTTAACCATGGGCTTAGAATCCTATTCACATAAAGCCAAAAAAGCTTGTATGGACTATGGTTTTCATATGGCCATCACTAAATGGGATGAAGTTGTTTCGAGAGAGATGGAATTAATGGTCAGCGAGAAAGGTACATAATTTTTCTTTCATGTTCTATTAATCAATTCAGGGTAGTACCATATTGCCAGGAGAAGGTCATAGTCCTTGCCATATATATGGCGTGTCCCTGGCTCCCTGCCCTATCTGGTCATCATAGTTCATAGCTGATGTATAACAATAATAGTTACACTAATAATGATGCTGGTAAGTGGAAAATATATTATGAACCATTAGTGAATCACAAAGCTGTCAACAGACCCAAGTTCGTCCAAGTATAAGTTCGATAATTGAGGATTTTAACTACCCAAGAAGGCCGCGTCTGGATTGAGGTTTAGGGTCTGGATTCCTTATCAGGCCCACTCTGACCTTAGGATCCAGGCCCACTGGGCTCCATATGCATACTAGATTTAAATATAATATAATCTAATTTAATTTATATGTATGGATATGCATACTATATGTATTTATAGAATGTATATGATATACTTTTGAAGTCATTTTTGAATGGTATAAAGACAGCTCGGACTTTAAATGAACTGTTAATGAACTTGGTGCTTAACTGGACATGGGCTTGAAAGGGTTGGATTGCACCTCCTATATTTCTTATCAGGTGGGCTCAGACCGGGGTCTAGGATCCATGTTGGGCCTGGACTTGGCCACGGCTCTTCAATCCTTATCGGGTCTGCCCAGAATCTGGCGGCCACTGGTAGCCCTAGTGAACAGCTTAGTCTGGCTATTTGTATCCTTTTTTTTTTTTCCATGTAGCAATCAACATTTTAAGTTATTTTGATGCTGATAATAGGTATAAACTCTTTCAAGTTTTTCATGGCCTACAAGGGAGCTTTAATGATCAGCGATGAGCTTCTGTTGCAAGGCTTGGATAAGTGCAAGTCCCTTGGTGCTTTGGCTATGGTTCATGCAGAAAATGGAGATGCTGTTGCTGAAGGACAGACGAAGATGATAAATCTTGGAATAACAGGTCCAGAAGGGCATGCACTTTCTAGGCCTCCAGTGGTATGCCTAATATAATTTCTTTATTTACACATTTGTTCATGCCAAGTTGAATTTCTTTCCAACATGCTTCTCCAACTTCTGTTTTTTGCCCAAAAAATGTCTTATTCATTATATTTTTGAGTTGATTGAAGAAATATGAAATTTTAAATCGCTGAAATATAGAACATCTAATGGCAAAAGCAGCAAATCTGAATTTTCCTAAATTCTAGCATGGATGAGATATTGACCGAGCAATTGAGCACGGGAACTTTAAATCTCTAAAAATAAAGTAAGACTTTCTTTGTAAGGACAGAAATGGTAGGCTCCCTTACTTAAGGCTTACTGTGAGGACATTAAGCTCAAGCATGTATGAAACAGTTAATACCCTTTAAAGTCTTCTCTCGCTGGAAGTTCTGCCCAATCTACAAATAGACTGAACATCCAACCAATTCTCCCTCCACAAAGGGTGCATCATCTTTAATGAAACCAAAGACTTGTTTCCGCAAACTTACTTCTGATCTCCACCTCTTCAAAACTTCTTTCTCGTCATCCCCTTCCAGCTTGCTGATGTCTGCTTTTCATCATTTGGAAAATTCCTTTGTTATGTCAATCATGCATCACCTCAAGCCTTGGATTTGAAAGTCATAGTTTAAACCCAATTCAATTATTAAAGGTGTAGAATCACACACCATCTACCACTTTTGCCGCCCATGTTCTCTTTGCACGTTGTCATCTTCCTATATGATAAAACATGATTTGATTCCATTTGTGGGGCGTTGCAGAGAAGAACTCAAGTAAAAGAGTGGCTATACTGCGACAGGTAAACTGGGAAGAGCAAATTTTTTTTCTTCTTTGTAGAAAGAAGATGTGGTTAGGTTGTAAAGAGAAATCACACCAAAAGAGCACATAAAATACTAAAAAGCTACCAAAACAAAGTAATGTCTAGCACATGGTGTGAGGAGGTAGAATAGAACTGAGATCAAAATATAATGATGTGACATGTTGGTTGTCCTATTGGACCGACCAAGTTAAAGAGGCAGTTGTGGATTACTCATCTGCCAAAAATTAACTCTCCATTGGACAGTGCTACCCATTCAATCCAAGGTTTTTCCATGAATGGTAATATTTTGAACATCCATTTTAAAGCCTTTGATTTGATGGCTAATGTTGTCCAACACTGCCTATTCTTTGTAGATGGATAACTTGCAAAATCCTTGATTAATGTGGGGCGTGTGGTCTTAAAATTTGTTCATGGTATGTCTTCCTCTAATATGTGGTGGACAAGTCAAATGTTACAAAAAACAACAGTCAGTGTCATGGTAACATACTCAAGTGTATAGTCGACAACACTGTATTAAATAATTCCTCATATATATTTTATGGGGATGATTGCCTAGACCCGAGTTAATGGGGTAAAGCTAAGATTATGACAACAAGGCTAGTGTTAGGTGCAACAGTTTGCTTATATAAGAAAGGTATGTATTTCTATCTGGGGCCCACTTGAATGCATGAAAATCATGAGCGTAGGGGAAATAGATGATGGTGTATATCAAGAATATTAAATCTCTCTCTCTCTTCCTCCATACACAGCGTAAAATGGATCTTCGTTGTCTGATGAAGTTAATGACTGTTCTGTATGTGGATCAGCTCCAGTTTCTTTTTCCCCCTCTTGACCTGATTGTTAGACCTGGTTAGGTTATGCTTTTCGTATGGTATTCCTCTTGACCTGACTGTTATCGAGTTTATGCTTTTGCTGTGAAATGTCACCTATCTTGTGTTCATGCAGTTGGAAGCTGAGGCAACTGCTAGAGCTATTCATTTAGCAGCTTTTGTGAACACACCTCTGTATATTGTTCATGTGATGAGCATTGATGCCATGGAAGAGATTGCCCAGGCACGCAAAAGAGGTCATGCGTATTTCTGTTCTCAATGGAGTCAATATAATCTATGACGATTGCTATATAGCATATTTGTTTTATTATGTATTTTTGGGTATCCGTGTTCATGAACAAATTCTATAAATATGCATATAAGAATCTTTTGCTGGAAAATCGGAAACAGCAGTGGAAGCAATCTGGTTGATGTGGGAAACAGAAGTTGACACAAGTAATTTTTCTTGAAAGTGAAAAAAAAAGGACTATGGTGCTCATCATTTTTCCCTTTTCCTTCATTTTCAGTGGCTTTTCATGTGCACATGCAAATGTGTAGAACATCTGAACCATCCAACCACTTTATCCTACCATTCATGGGTCACAAGCCACACACACACACACACACAACACACACAAATATATGTGTGTGTGTGTGTGTTTTATAGGTAACGTGCATACCCCGACTGTACAACCAAGTGAGACCTGCTGGATAAATGGAATGGATCTTGCGCAATGCAAAGTGAAAGAAGGTAGTCATTGTCAAGTTTTTTGAAGAAACAAAATAATCAACAGGGAAGACTTTCTGTTAATTGTTAATTAATAGTGAAGTCTGTGATCTTACTGTTACCGTTAAAAAGAATGCAGTCAGTCCATTTAAAAGTTTGCTTATAACTTGGAAGAGCATTCATTGCACTGATCGTTTATGATTTACACAGTAGTTATTCATTTGTTTTGTTTCAAACTGCAGGGCAGAGAGTTATTGGAGAACCTGTGGTTTCTGGACTAGTCCTCGATGACTCTTGGCTTTGGCACCCTGACTTCACAACTGCAGCCAAGCAAGACCCATATACCTTTCACGCTTTTTTTTTTCTTTGTTATTAAATATTGAAGTGGATCCAACTAAGCATCATATGATCATTTCATGTAACAGATATGTTATGAGTCCCCCAATAAGGAAATCAGGACATGCTGAAGCCCTTCAAGCTGCCCTCGCAGGAGGAATTTTGCAGGTTTCTTTCTTTTCCATTAGAATACAGGGTTTCTGTGTCATATTGCATAACCTAATCAGCACATGGATGTAGATGAGATTGAGACCTCTAAAGGTTGTCTGATTGTTTAGAGAGGAGCTGTATGACAACCCAAGGATATGGATATGATTTATTCTTGGGCCTTAAGTTTGTAAATGTAGGGCCCAGGGTTTGGTCATTCAAACTGTCAATCTGATGGCGTCCATCATTAGTAGTACATGGCCCAAAACGTATTGGAGGATGCTAGTGGTACAATATTTGGTTGTTTACTTGTGACTTTGCAATCTGCTAATGAAGGTCAGCATTGCTCCATAGTGGAGATTCTGGGGTCACGGCAGTCTCCACTGGAGCAGCAGTCTGTAAGTGTAAGACATACCATGGTCTCCACCGACCCATACTAGGAGTCATACTCATAGATGCTATGCATGTACTGATGATCGTCTATTTCCTCTTACCATGAAAAGCTTTCGGTGGTTCTTTATTGACAAGTTCTATAAAGCAGGAATGAAGCATTTTAGGTGCTACTATATTCTAAATGAAGGATTTAGGTGCTCTATGTAAGTGTCATCTTTAAAAGAGAGGTTACGTAAGAACAAAAAAAGAGAGAGGTTACTTTTAAGTGGATATCTCCAATTTAAATTGTTAATATTTCTGTAAATGTTCTTTCCAAAACATATCTTCCGTATTGGAAGATATTTATCCTGCATCCTTTTTCACATTGACATTATATTAAATTCTGGTTCTGGCATTCTTCTATTTTTTGAGTCTTTAGCACCTTTTGTTTTCATCAGTCAACTTCAGTTGTAGGCACTTGTTGCCTTATAGACCATTGAATATGATTTTGAAGCAACACTGTATCCATTTGCAACCACTAACAGGAATAATAGGATCGCCCAACTGAGAAGTTAACAATTCATGAACTTTTTAATGGATCCCATGTCAATATTTGATGAATGGGATTTTGGATGAGCTGGCTCTGTTTTAATAATGCTGACTCTGCAAGGAATGCTAGTTTCTTCTAATCAAGTATCACATACTTATTTACCGTATTAGTCTTATCATTTGATGCAATATTCCTGATATTGAGCACTTTGAAGCACTGAAAGTCCTATTAAGTTACATGAGTTTTAGTGGCATGCAGCTTGTTGGAACAGATCATTGTGCCTTCAACTCCACACAAAAAGCTCTGGGCATTGATGACTTCAGAAAAATTCCAAACGGTGTCAATGGTATGATCAAGATTAAACTGTTGTGGAAAGTTGATTCTCCAGGATTGACTTCCATGCTTTCAGTTATTGCAATGTGATATCTTCCATTTGCATGTCCGTGACATCTGAAACTTCCTTTCAGGTGTGGAGGAGAGGATGCATCTAATTTGGGATTCTATGGTGGTGAGCATTCTTGGATTTGTAATTGGTTTCAGAAAATTAAATGGCCCAAGTTGGATTTGTTTCTCAAGTAACTTATCAACTTCTCTAATACTTTATATCAACGCAGGAGTCTGGAAAAATATCGGTAAATGATTATGTGCGAATAACAAGCACTGAATGGTATGATTTCATTGTGATCATGTATGTAATTTCATATTTGGTCATTGCAGTAAGAAACTTTTTATTACTACATAAGAGTGTGTGCTTGTACCCTAAATCAAAAGCAGTTTGAATATTTTTGTAGAATGGATGGTAATAATGTATTTGGACTATTGTTGCTATTTTTGGTGGACTACGGCTGCTCCGTCTCTTTGAGATTGTTATCAGCACTGATCATAAATATTCAGTAACCCTCACGGTGTGATCTTTTTTCTCTGAAGAAAAGAAGTCTCCAAAGCATAATGGACAAAAAATATAAACTGTGTGCTTTAGGGTGCCTTCTTGGTTATATTGAAATAATATGCGAAATGTCAAATGTGTCTCACTATTATGGCGTAAGAATTCATGAATGCTCGTATATTTCTATTCAAAAAAGTCACAGAAGGTTCATAAATATGTTAGTTTTAACATTGCAGTGCTCAGATATTCAACATATACCCAAGGAAAGGAGCAATACTTGAGGGATCTGATGCTGACATAATCATCCTGAATCCCAATTCAAGCTTTGAAATAGCCGCACATTCTCACCACTCAAAATCTGACACAAATGTCTTTGAAGGGAGGGGAGGCAAGGTAATAATTCTTATACGAGAGCCATCATAAGTTGCTTGGCATGAATAATTGTCTGAGAAACCTGTATAGATGGGCACTTATTTTAGTCATTCAGATTCTTTGTATGATCCACCATGGATAGGCAACAGGATGTAACTCCTGACCAAAGAAAGAACTCATTTGCTTGATTTAGTGTTTTCATTTCATATGTTATTGTTAGCTTATTTTCATTTTAACTCTCCATCTGCAAGTCAGTTTCTGGTGGGCTCTTCACAGCATTGCCCATCTAAAGGTGGAATTTCAAGGTTGGTGGTTGGATGACTGAAAGATGGGCCTTGCTTTCTACTGGATCTGGTACCTGTACAGGTTCTAATTATGAAGCTGTATGGGTATGGCAATGGTCATGTGCATCTATTTCCCCGAAGATATGTTGTTTCATTCTGTTGTCTTAATGGTCAGAAAATCAATGTTTCATCTACTTGCAGAATAAACATATATGCATATTTGTAGCCTCTGCATATGGACAATTTAAAGGAATATCCATGTAACTTAGACAAGGTAGGGTTGACAATTCCCTTACTCCTGACCAGGGATGAAAATAGCGGTAGCGGCGGGCGTAGCGGCCCGCCGCCAAACCGCTACGAAGCGGGCGATACGTAGCGTAGCGGGGATACGTAGCGGCGTAGCGGTGCGATTTGAAAAAATCGCCAAAAAAATATGAAAAAATTCCAGAAAATCCAGAAAATTGTGAAATGAAAGAAAATGTGGTTCTTTTGCAAAAGTAAGTAAGAAAAGTGGGCGTAGCGGTGCTCTCAAGATATGAGGTCCTATATCGCTGTATAAATAGAAAATAATAGTAATGATTAGTTTTTTTACATGTATTCATGTTTCTTAGTCATGCTAACCTAGAAAGTAATGTAAAGCTTGTAAAAAAAAAATTAGAACATGAAATAAAGGCATAAGACTTAAGAGCTAGGTGCCTAGGTCATTACTCATTAGAACATTGAACAATCAAATATCAATACTTCAACATTCAAGGCTCAAATTCAATGAAGTGAATGAACTATGAAATGATCAACAATCAACACCAATTTAGAAATGACAAAGAGTAGAGACTAGAGAGTTAGTGAAGCAAATAGGAATACCTTAATCACCACCAAAAGGAATGTCTACCAAGATTCAAGGCGCCATGGTCATCCTCATCCCCATCATTGTTATCATTTCTGTTGGCACCATATTGAATTTGATATTGATGAGAATTGGGATCAACAATTCCAAACAAGGCAGCCGCATCATAGGAACTTACAGGAGGTGGAGGTGGATTTCTTTGCATTTCACCATAGTCACCATATGGTCCATATCCATATGAGTAGGACCCTGAAGTTGAAGACTCTTCTTCTCCTTGTTGCGCTTGACCATATGGAAAATATTGTGAGAGTCCTTGTCCACCGTACCTAGGGTCCCACGAATCAGTCCATGATGCTACTTGTTGTCCACCAACATCTCCACCCATATTTCCTTGCTCACTACTACCTCCAGCCCCAGGTGGTGAGTCTCTTCGGCGCCGTTGATAACCACGGCTTGGATCAAATCTTCCAGATGGAGGTAACTCATGTACTTCCTCTACAGGAATGTCATCGTCTTCATCATGTTGATAGTATTCACTAGTACCACCTGTCCCACTATCTCCTCCTCCTCCAGTTCCCCCATGGCTACTCGAAGAGACGGTGGTGGAACTAGCTTTCTCAGAAGATCCAATATGAGCAGGTTCTTTCCCACTCCTCCTAGTCCTACTGGTACCTTCTCCTTGAGGTGGCTGACCTCCTGCAGGTGCCTCACCCATATCCTCATCTATCAACTCTTGAACCGTTCCCTGAAAAGCCGAATCTGAATCTAGCAGTGGATCCTCTATCTCGGCTAGCCATGGGAGTAAGGGATCGTCATCTCTGAATATGTGATCCAAATTAATAGGACAATAAGCAGGATCATCCCTTGCCCTTCTCTCCCTAGTTCTGTTTCTCAACTTCAAATTGTAATGACAGTATACAAGCTTGTTGAGTTTGTGCATGGTAAGCCGATTCCTGGCCTTCGTGTGGATCAAGGAGAAAGTGCTCCAATTTCTCTCACAGTTGGAAGATGTTGTAGTTTGACTAAGGATGCGAACAGCCGCTTTCCTTAGATGTGGAGCACTCTCTCCAAAATTCATCCACCAATCAGCTGAAATGCAAAAAACAAATAAAGAAAATTAAATATTCCGTAATCCATATTCGTAACCCTCAAGTCATTTTAATCAATTAAGATATATAAATCAAGACTATTGGGTGGGGTCTTTTGTTCATAGTCATACCAGGTGGCATCCTTCCAATCGATCGTTGCACAAGAGGGTCAGCAAATGTTCCTCTCCTTTGTGTATATATAGATATCTACGATGTGAAAATTAGAAATAAATCAGTAAACCCCACTGCATGTATGGCAATTGGCACTTGGCAGCATAATTAAATTCTTTTAAGTAACCACCCACTCACCTCTTGTATGGCATCAATTTGGTCATCTGGGTTCAACAATCTCTTTAATACCTCTCTTAATCCTACTCGCAAGTCCGTATCTATTGCTTCGGTATGCAGCTCGGCATTGCGGTAATAGAATTCGGGATTTAAAAAATAACCTACATTAAAAATATGCAGAATGTACTGTGAGCAAACAAGATAATAAATACATTAGTTAGGAAAATAAAAGGTATCAAAGATATATATTAATTACCTGCAGCATGCAATGGATGGTGCAGCTGATCGTTCCAACGGGCATCAATAATTTTTATATATTTCTCGTGATATCTAACATTTTCCATAATGGCTTGCTTTGCCCGATCCATTGCCTCATATATAAAGCCCATTGTTGGCTTATCATCACCATCTACAAGCCTTAACACTTTAACTAAAGGCTCAAAAACCTGTAATACCTTCCTCACTTTCTTCCAAAATTTATTGTCCCTCATCAGGTTTGGGACTTCAAACCCCGGACCACTAGTTGCATTGGCCCATCTCGAAAGAAGCCATTCTTCTGATGCAAACATTTGAATCAGCTCCGTTCTAAACCTTACAAGGCTTTCCATAGCCAGAAAATGGGTTGCAAACCTAGTTAATCCCGGACGCACCAAGGCATGGTTATTTGTGTATCTTTTCATCAAGCTTAACACCCATGAATGATCATATATAAATCTTGTAATTCCTCTACATGCCTTGATCAATGAAGCCACTTTTGTCTTCCTTCCAATTTCTTCCAAGATGAGATCTATGCAGTGTGCTGCACATGGGGTCCAGAATAAATGGGTCCTCTTGTCCATTAATAACTGACCTGCCTTCTTGAAATTGGCGCCATTGTCTGTAACAATCTGTACAATGTGCTCCTCTCCCACACTTTCTACAACTCTATCCATAAGAGTGTATATATATGTGGCCGTCCGTCTGTGTTCAGTTGCATCAACGGACTTCACAAAGACGGTCCCAGCAACTGAATACACCAAAAAGTTTATTAATTGTGTTTGGGTGCCGCTGGTCCACCCGTCACACATGATGGTAACACCATTTTGTTGCCACATGGGCTTAAACTGTTCCACCCAAGCTTTTATTTCTCTATATTCTTCTTCAAGGTGTTTAGTGCCCACATCATATACGGAGGGCGCCTGTATACCCCGTCCAGCTTCGGCGGCAACATCAAGAATAGTCTGGAAATATGGGGAATCTACTGCTGTAGGTGGTATGTTCTTATGAATTAGCCATTTTGCTGTAGCTTTGGCTAACCTATCTCTTGCAGCCTTCATTACCCCTTTCATAACACTCGATATTTTTGGTTGTTTATCTCCCTCTTTTCTATGTGCTAGAGGATCAACAGGGGGAGGAACTGCTCTTCTAGTAGAGATAATTTCTACATCAACATCCCGTTCCCGGGTGCTAAATGCCCTACGCATGGCCCCCGCAATGCTCGTGCCCTTGCTTGGCTGCCTTGGCCCAGTAGATGAGCCCCCTGCATCATAATATTTGCTTGCAGCAAATGCACGACGTTCTTGTTCTTCTTGTTGACTCATGATGGACTCTCGGCGTGCAGCCTCCATCTGTGCATCTTCCTCATCAAAGTATTCATCCCCAAATACTTCATAACGGGCAGCATCAACATCTTGCCGCCTCTTTTCTTGTATCTCTACTTTTCTAGCTTTGTTTTGGCCAACCAAAGCTTTCATTTGTTCCCTGATTTCCCTTGGTACTTCAGTACAGCCAGCAACATTGCCAGAAATGTGGCCCAAGTGGTGTTTGAATCTTGTAATGCCCCCATTGGTCACTTTCCCACAAAACTTGCATTTGATTTTCAATCTGTTATTATCAACTGCCTCACCAAAGCTCCATGCGGGATCAATATCACGAGGCATTTTAAGTTATCAATAGAAGACTGAATACCTGGCTATAAATAATTAAATATGAACAACAGAACAAGTAGCATGTTAAAAATTAAAAAAAAAAACAAAGAATGATCTTAGAGGAAACATATATCCAACGCTTAGGAATTATTCTCTTGACATTTAAGTGGTATTTCATTATTTAAAAAATATTTTTTTTTTCAAAAATTTAAAAAATCCGAAAATAAGAAAATAAAATAGAATTAGAAAAAGACAAAGATATGTTGGATTGATCTATGCCAAACATATATATAACATTTAGGAGCATTTTCAATACATTTGATTGGCATTCCATTATTAAAAATATTTTTTTCCCAAAAAATAACAAAAATCCGAAATTAAAAAATTGAAAAAAATCAATAAACATTCAAAATGTGATGGATTGATCTATGAGAAACATAGATCTATCATTTAGAATACATTTCCAAGTGGTTTCATGGGTTGTCCATAAGTATTCACATTTTTTTTTCCAAAAAATAAAAAAATCCGAAAATAAAAAAAGGAAAAAAATTAAAAAACAACCAATATATGTTGGAATGATCTATGGAAAACATAGATCTAACAATTAGAAGCTATTTTCAAGATGGTTCATGGGTTTTCCAAATTTCCATAATGTTTTTTTTTTCTTAATAACATAAATCCGAAAATAAAAAAAAGGAAAAAAATTAAAAAAAAAACCAATATATGTTGGAATGATCTATGGAAAACATAGATCTAACAATTAGAAGCTATTTTCAAGATGTTTCATCACTTTCATGGGTTTTCCAAATTTCCATAATGTTTTTTTTTTTTAAATAACATAAATCCGAAAATAAAAAAAGGAAAAAAATTAAAAAACAACCAATATATGTTGGAATGATCTATGGAAAACATAGATCTAACAATTAGAAGCTATTTTCAAGATGTTTCATGGGTTTTCCAAATTTTCATAATGGTTTTTTTTTTAAATAACATAAATCCGAAAATAAAAAAGGGAAAAAAATTAAAAAACAACCAATATATGTTGGAATGATCTATGGAAAACATAGATCTAACAATTACAAGCTATTTTCAAGATGTTTCATGAGTTTTCGAAATTTCCATAATGTTTTCTTTTTTAAATAACATAAATCCGAAAATAAAATTAACAATAAATATAAAAAAAAACAAAAAATATGCATGCAAGATCAAAAGGAAGCATGGATCTACAATAAAACAAGACAATGATGCCATTATGTTGTGATTCATAGTAGTTAGAGAGTGATAATATCAAAAGTTAAAAAAAAAATCACAAAGAAATGCATACCTAGGTGAATCTTCTTTAGATTCCTTAGAATAGTTGAATCTCTTGATTTGGTAGCAAGAAATCTTCACAAAATGTAGTTGGGACCACTAGGGGGACAAACAGAAGCTTCACAACAGTAAAAATGGAGAAAAGAGAGGAAAGAAGATGGAAAAAGAGGGGAAAGAGTGAAAAGAATTCGTCAGGTGGGGTTTTTATAACCCCACCGATACGTAGCGGCCGCTACGGAATGTAGCGGCCCGTAGCGGCCGCCACGAAAGCGTAGCGGCCGCTACGGGCCGCTACAGGTGCGGTCGCCGCAAAAACCTATTTGGCGTGGCGGGTTGGCCCGCCACGCCCGATATATCGGCCGCTACGCTACGTAGCGGCCGATATTTTCTTCCTTGCTCCTGACCCAACCACCAACTCAACCTGAACCTGTCACAGAAATTCAGATCCATACTTGCTAACCCAATTAAAATACCCTACCCTGCCCATCCCATTGCCGCCTCTTTGGCTATTGGATACACGGTGTCACATATTGGGACATTGGTATTACCTAGAGGTGAAAATTGGGCCGTGCCCGGCCCGTTGACCATTGACTAAGCCGGCCCGGCATGGCACAACCCAAAAGATGGGCCGTGTTGGGCCAGGGAGCCCTGGTCCGTGGCACGGCATGGGCTAGTCCTTAGCGGTGTAGTGCTGGGCCGAGGGACGGTATGGCACGGCCTATATATATAAAGTTTTATTTTTTTATATAAATAAAATGGAAAACTTAAAATAATTAAAGATTTATTATTCATTTGTAAATTAGAATCAATGTTTGTGCATTTATTTTTATAGTTTCAACTTTATTTCAAGTTAAGATCCCCTTTAAAAGTCCATAAATTCTCTTTCAATTTAAATAAAAATTTTAAAAATAATTTAAAAAAAATTAGAAGAGGCATGTGGGCCAGCCCGTGGGCGGCACGGCCCAGCATGGCGCGGAAAAATCCATGCCTTAGGCCAGACCTAGACATGGCTGGGCTAGCATTAGGAGCCGTGCCGTGCCGTTCAGTTCTCACCTCTAGTATTACCTGACATGCTGGCTTATTTGTGATTTTGTTGTTTTGTTTGATATATATATATATATATATATATATAAATGAGGCCCCCTATCCTCAGCTCAAGCTGAGGATAAGGGTGTCAGCTCAATGGCATCGGGCCCACCTGGGGACCCACATGGGAATGGGGATTTGGGGGATTTGGGGGCCCTCCTCGGACCCTCTTCTCTATAAAAAATCAGCCTTAAAGATAATTTCTATCATCTCCATCTGGAACACAAAATTTTTACAGTGTACAGTGCATTTGGATGGGTGTCACTTGATCCAACGGCCCAGTTTAATCGAACGGGGCCAAATTTTTGTGGACATATGCAACTTAGGGGGGCCTTGAGTGTGGTCCATTTGGATGGACCGAATAGTGGGCCCCACCCAGCCTAGGCAGCGGACAGCCCTCTCCCGTCCGCTTGAGCTGAGGAGAGGGCTGGGCTATATAAATAGATATATATATATATATATATATAAATATGTTTATTTTATATATATATATATATATAAACATATAACTAGTCAGTAGTTACATAAAATAATAATGTACCCAAAACTCAGAAAGTGTGGAGATAAAATGTTTAAATTCAAATACCCATCTTGATGCGCAACCAGTACTTGCCTAAGCAGCAAGAAAAGGTGAACCTTCATTTGTGGTCATTTACAGGTATTTAGGTAGTATTGCTGTCTCATTGACATTCCCATGCGGCCATGAAATGGCATATTCATCAGATTCTATTTCTCACTGACATATGTTTGTACTCTGAAAATTTCGATTCGGTATTTTGGCAGGGAAAAGTCGAAGTCACAATTTCAAGAGGAAAAGTCGTATGGAAAGATGGTGAGCTCAAGGTTGAACCTGGCTATGGAAGGTACATAAACATGCCACCGTTTAGCTATCTCTTTGATGGCATTGACAAGGTAGATGCAGCATACGTTACTTCCCTTCGTGCTCCTGTGCAGCGCTCTGTTTCAACTTAAGGTGCAGGTATGTTTTTTCTGTAACAAAGTGCGATTGAAATGGATATACGGTATTTAGCTGTATATATTACTATGTTTATGGAAGACTGAAATCTTGATGTAACCTATGTAGCGGCCATTAGTTACTGGCTCGATCAATCCCACAAATGAGATTACATGTTAAACTATTGTCAGTAATCGAGTGTATTTTTAAATGATGCCATTATATGATATTGCAATTTTACTGGATTCAAAGACCTATGGAAATTTTGAAGAGAGGCTGAGAACTGACATCATTTCTGTTGCAGTGCTTGGGGACCATGGCCCCATTGACTGCTGAAACAGGAGCCCACTGGACCCAACATTTGTAATTGGTTTGAGGGGGTAACCTATTCCCATTTATTCAGTTAAGTTCCATATTGAATTGATTTTCATCTCTAATTTGTTATCTCTAGTGTTACGAATGTCATTCTTGCGTGATTTTGTCTTGGAAAAATGTTCGATATTCTCAAATTTGGGGCTTTTCGTGGGATATTATTGGAAAATGTCGCAAAAATGAATTAATTTTAAGCGATTCAAAACAACAAATAAATGTAAGTTTGAGGTTTCAAATGATTTTAATGGAATTTAGAAATTTATGTTTGGTGCGAATTTTTTTTTCTCCGGTTGTGGATTCCTCATTGAAAATCAGATGAGCCATCACAAAAATAATACCCATCACAAAAATAATCAAAATACATTTACCCAACTAATTAAAGAAAACAAAATCATAATGGAATGGTGATGTTTTGGGTTGAGTTGGAAGAGAGTGAGGAAATGAGATTATATAAGAGGGAGTAGTTTTATGAGGAAATGGAATTCCCATACCCCATATGCAACATTAGTAAGGAAACTGCCGATAAGGCAAGAAAGTGTTTTCATAAAATTGTTCTCATACCACATATGCCACCAAATGCATGAAAAATGGATTTTCTATGGAAAACTGTCAATTTTTCTAAAGAAAGGTGTTACACAAACAACGGGTTGAGTGGCATCACAAACACACGAGTTGAGTGACATTGGCACCACACAAGCAACATATAGGCAGGTGATGCATAGCATGTACTCCACTCCTAGTGCGGGCCATGTTTGTACTCATGCAAATATATTAGACCGTTGGTAGGCCGGATGATAGGGCTAGGATAATTGGATGGGGCTAGTTTTTTATACATAAGATCCCGCGCAGATCTTCAAAACCCGTCTCAACTCAAGGTGGGCTAGTAGGTGGGCCCTATAGTGTTGCTCAAATAGAATGCTCCATGCACGCGTATAGGATAACGACTCCAATAATCGATACCTTATTTTAAGTTTAAAATGTCACAGTGGTCCAACATGGAAAATTTTTAGTGATTTATTAAACTTTTCCTCATTTTAAAAAAAGAAATGAGAATTTAAATATTTTGAATAATATAAAAGTTTCCATATTCTTTCGAGCAAAGTACTCACTAGGATTTTTTTTTTTTGAAGAATGACTAAAATATCTTTATATCATTTTTCAAATTTTCTCTTTAATAATCATTTAAGAGAAATGATAAGATCCAACCCAAATGGCCTAATGAGGTCCGCTTCACCAAATCAAACTAGTTGGTTTTTTGAAAGAAAAGAAGGTTAATCAAGGACAAAAACTTATCATAAAGGGTGTTTTTATCATTTTTAAAACTTCTTTTTATGTAGAGGACTTGACTAAAAGATTTGTGAAAATCTTTTATATATATATTTATATACATTTTTTAAAATGAACATTCGAGATATAATCGTCCGCGATTCAAGAAACGGATCATCGGACACCGAACCAACATTCTAAGGGCTAGGTTGGCACTTTACTAATATAGTAAAAGTCAAATAA
The DNA here is from genome assembly GCA_029852735.1 of Persea americana. Lineage (NCBI taxonomy): Eukaryota > Viridiplantae > Streptophyta > Magnoliopsida > Laurales > Lauraceae > Persea > Persea americana. The sequence continues at coordinate 95,124,193 of CM056810.1, forward strand.
AGTCTTCATTTTCAAACAAGATGTTATATAAAAAACACCTTGATTCAAAAGAAACCTCAATCTTTTTTTTAAAAAATAAGTAAAATAAAAATCACCTTTATCTACTTAAATACAAGGAAACTCCACTTTTCCATATAAAAAGTCAAAAATAAAAAATAACTAAAAATAAAATATCATTATAATATATTTATGTTTTATTTATTTTTTAAAATTAACTTTCCTCCACTTGACTCTGTTAAGTAGATTTGCCAAACTCACACTGAGGCACCGGGCGGACTCTATAGATATTGCAAAGCGACAATAAGGTAGGAGTTGATGTCGTCCATCGTCTCCCGCCTTTTTGACATACACATCTGAGACGATTGAAAGTACGGACCATCCTACACGAAACCGACTTTCGACCCGCCAACTAGTGCATTTGCCAGTCCAAACCTGAACGAGACAATCAATGAACCCAGCCGCTTGCATATTTCAAGCGCCTCGTTTCGGTGTAGTTCACACCTAAATCACCTTTCATGCACCCCCATCTATGATTTCTCCAATAACTTGGTTGGACCCACTACTGATAGCTCCAACCTATTTCCTTTCAATTTGATGGGTCCCACTTTAGCTCTTATTTTTCCTGCTCTAGCTAAAAAATTGCGGGCCATCTTAAAAACGTTCATAGGGCCCATCAAATACAACCAGATGACATGACTTTCTTTCCATAGGCATCCACTCATCCAATTCGACAAACTTTCATGGCTTCATGTAATCAGGTTAGATCTCCCTAATCGGACGGTTGATATATGGTGGGCCATGACTGCGGGCCACCACAATACGTGGTACCTAAGACCACGATCCCGCGTCCTTGCCTATAAAGATCAACGTGCATGTATGTATATATTTCCACGACCTTCCCTTCATTTCAAAACTTCTGCGCTTCGGCTTTGACTTCCTCAGTCCTCCTTATCCATGGCTCCAGTGCGCGCTTGGCGAGAAACCGCAGCAGATCGAAAACCCAAATCTCCGACTATCAAAACCCTAAATCGCTCCGATCTCTTCTCAGTACTCTCGATCTTCCTCCTCATCTCGCTCGCGACCTCCGAATCTCACCAAATCCCAGAGGTATGTCAAAGCATCTCCAACTCCATTGCTCCGATCTAATCTGAGTATCTTATTGCTGTTTTTTTAGGGTTTCTGATGATTGAATCTGTTGAAGTTTCAGTTCTGCGATGCCGGATACGTAGATTCGAGCTGCCTTTCGTCGCAGCAATCGAATTCGAAGATCTTGATCAAGGGAGGCACCGTGGTGAATGCTCACAGTCGGGAAGTTGCTGATGTCTATATTGAGGATGGGATTATATCTTCTGTGCGGCCTAACATGGTGGTAAGATTGATGTTGTTGTGGATCTTTTGATTTGCTGCTATTCAGGCTTTTTTATGTATGATTTTGAAGGCGCTGTGATGATGAATTTGAATTAGTTACTTGGTGGTTTTGGATGGAGAATTTTGTCTGCTTAATAAATTATGTTGTGTTTTAGGGCTTTCTGATTGAGAAATGGATGTTTTTGGGTGCCAATACAGTAAATAATGATATAGGTGCGTGTAATCTGTTGTAGGGCTATTTTGGGACCACTACATTAGCCATGTAATCAAAATACTATGTTGGGATTTGAATAAGAGGACTCTGATGTAATGGTGACCATCACTTAAATCTAAGTGAGATTTGGGGCAGATGACAACTCAAGGTGGGATTTTGATCCGACAGTCCATTCTCGATAAGTGGGCTTCACTCTGTGGACTGTGGATTCACTAATATTTATTATTACTGTACTGATACATGTTTATAATCGTTTATGTGTGCATTACAATTTATTTCGATCATTAAGTTAACTGAATGGACAGACAATTATTCTTAAATTTATTTAGCTAACCATTCATACCAAAACCTCGAGGTGTTAGTAGAGGCAGCAGAGTTACTTTTTAATATTCCCCTTTGGGTGTAGCTCATACTTCAACACTCCCCGTCAGGTGGAACCCGGTCGGCACACATTTGGCGGTATGCTTTTTTTTTTTTTTTTGCACCGAGTTGTTCCTCCTGGGATTTGAACCTGCGACCGGTTGGCTCTGATAGTGTTACGTCCCCAAAATACAACCAAGGGATAACTTGAAAAATAAGAATAAACATTTATTTTCTTGCGTTTAATGTAACACAAGCTCCCAAATATGGACCCACAAAATTCCGAAACAGGTGAGTCATAGTAAAATATTTGCGGAATCATTAAATCAACTGGTATCAATATTCAAAATCAAACCAACACATAACTCACTGAATATTTGAGGTCAAAGTTTCCAAAATAACCTAAATAACAACTAAATAAAATTATGTTCATTATGAATAATTTGGTACTAAAGCGGTCTCTATGATGAAAGTCACTCCCGTGCGGTCCCAGACGGCTCCGTAGTCATCATCAGCACTCCACTCGGGTTCATTACCTGGCTCAAACGCTTGAAACGTTTGACCCTCATCCGTCTCCTCGGCAGGGTAGGGGTCGGTACCTATGCACTAATAAACACGTTAAACAGACATAATTTGTAAATGAAACACAAGATCAATGAGAGTAATGACAGGTAATGATCATAAGAGAATAACAATGTGACAATGATGGAAATAACATATAACCTAAATCCAACTTACACAATAGAGCAATACAATAATCACACAGCAACAATGCCACTGCTTTGGGTGGTCAGTCCTAATAAAGCGGGAAAACCCGTTCGAAAGGCCGGCGGTCATAAACCGGTTTGTAATCAAATGCTGGATAAACCGGTTTGAATTCAATTCGGATATTACAATGTCCGCACACATCGGTAATCAACTGTCCAATTACAACTGCAGTCGTCCGAATATGACCCAATCAATATACATATATATATATATATATACATATCATAGTAGAATAAACCTAGTGACTTGTAATGCTCTGACACAGAAACTTAAGTCGAAGTGAAGGGCTGGCTGCACAATAATCCACAATCAATATCAATCCAATCATTCGAATAAACATCCACAATATCTCAATCAATTGCCCAGCCACATCACGGTCCATATCCAATCAACATAGGCTATGCAACTAATAGACCAACATCAATCTCAATCATGTATGCAAACCCAAAGGTCAAAGAATAATTACAAGCCAATCCTAAGGTCAAACATAAGGTTCCATACCCAACAATCATAAGAATTTCTACATAGATAAAAGACCAACACATCCCTTCTCAATCAATGGTGCATAGACCCAATTAAGGGTTTTTCAATAGAGATGGGTTGAGCTCGAATCCACTAGGATTTCCCCGAGGTCATACGATACGAGCACTAAACCCCATGTTAGTAATATACCGTATGCCTGAACGGTATTTACTCGGTCCAATAATCTGATTAATAAGGTACAAACATATAATTTTAACACATTAAAATCAAATATACCATTCAAAATTAATTTGCAAATAATAATAAGAAGTAACAATCCTTAATTTATAATTTTAGAAAACCTAAGGACCCTTCCAAAAATATTGTCCTCATTCAAAATAAGTTAAAGGATTTAATTTGGATTTATAAAATAACCAAGACCCTTATTCCAAATTTTTAGAACATCATGGTCTTAATACTAACCTCACCTAACACTATATGATGTCACAAAGCCCTCACCTTTCTTCACTTTTTTACAAAACTGAGGCCAGTCAACACCCCACACCTTTGTTTTCCTTTTTGCCAACTTCATGTCCTAGTTGAAAACCACCCTCACAGAACCCATTCTCTCAAACTCTAAAAACTAATGGGTTACATGGGAAGCCCTGACAAGTGCTAGTCACATGGGAATTCTTTCTTTTTCCAAAACAAGTACCGGTCAACCATCCTCTCCTTATCCAACACAGAACCCAGTTCTAAAATCGTGCCTGACGCCAGCAACAACTGGGACATTCGGATAGTGGGCCCTTTGATCAAGAACACAAGATCAATCTCACCTTTAATATCGCCCAGCCTAATACAGCCAGATACCCAGACTAGATCTGTGGTCAGATCGTCTTGCGGGCCCCACATCAAGATTCAATAAAAAAGGAGATTCACGCCCCTAAGATTAAAACCATCAGATGGAGGCCATCTTGTCTTATCACAAAAATAGAAAAATCAAACCTTAGGGCATAAAATGGGTTTCTACATGCATCCACATTCGAATCAACGAGGAACACAAGCCTTAAATTGACAAATTATGGTTAAGTAGTTGCCTGAGGTCCGCGGTTGAAGGAGACGGTCTAGAATTCCTATAGCCAAAGCCCAAGTGATAACCCAGAGAAAAGTTGGAAGAGAGAGAGAGAGAGAGAGAGAGAGAGAGAGAGAGAGAGAGAGAGAGAGAGAGAGAGAGAGAGAGTTGTGTGTGAAAATAAAAGAGTGTGGGGTTGTATAAATAGAGAATGGAAATAGGAGTTGTAATCTGACTTAAATTCTAAAAAGAATGGAGCTTCTAAATAGATAAGAGTTTGGGTTAGAAGAGAACAAGAGTTTTAGTCAGAGAAGAACTCCACCTACTAAACTGGGCCCGGGTTAACTATGGGTCAAGCCACCTACCCAACAAGCCTAACGTGGTCCCCACTTAGACTAATCACGTATTTAACTAAAATACAATCAATTACATAATAATAATAATAAAAAAAATAATTTATATAATATAATAATCAAAGCGTCACAGATACCATCTCAAATTTCTTTAGCTAGCCGTTTCTACCGAAATCTCGAGGCATTTGTAGAGGCAGCGGAAATACTTTTTAACATTCTCCTTTGGGTGGAGCTCACTCTTCAACAATTATGAAATGAGATGTCTGTGCAGATAAGGAAAAGAAAGGGATTTAGGAATTGTATCACTGAAGCCGGTTCTTTTTATTTAGAGTGATCCAGGTCATGAATGTTGTCCTAATATACTTAAATGTTCCCAGAGATGCCCAATTTCATATAGGATGGGTCCATGATTTGGCGATGATCTAATGCGCTACACTGTGGCTGGGAGATGCTCCAAAATCTTTCAGATTGGAGGAATAGAACCTTGAATTGGTCAAAGTCTCCTACAGATAATCTAAATTAAAAGGATACTGCAATGATCAACAATTAACGGAAAAAAACATGTGAGACTGGGTTGCTAGGATCTTCTAGTCTAAGTGACAACCATTCTCCATCTAATGGGGTCTTGTGAGGCCTATAGAGCCATTAAAGCCATTGGTTTGTGCCAACTTATCTTTTCTCTGTACAAAATAGGGTGCCTCAAGACCAGATTATTCCGTCATGATGACTTACTGTCATAGCCATCCTGTGTAATGTCTGAAATTGTTTTCTCTTCTTTCTAAATGTAAGTGTATTCTAGTCATGTTCGTTCTCATAAATGGTCATCAATTTTAAAGGAATTGCAACCCTATTTCATAGAAATAGGACTCTTAATTCTTAATTTATAACGGAGGGCGTCCCAGCTCTTTGGGACGGAGTTTGTTATTATTTTTTACATAACATAGAATTATTGGCACTCCCACAAATTCAGTTACAGACTATTACCTTTTGGCTATTCGGATGTGTTTGCCAGACCTGATAAAGGAAAAAAATTACTTTTGAGTGGTGTCTTTTACCATGGAAACTGGTGGTAAATTCCAATGGTCAATGTTGGAAGCATCTCCTTCTAGGAATGTGATTTGTTCATCAAGGGATATGTTAAACTAAGAACATAGTATAAGGTCCAGAAAGGCAAGCACATAAAATCTTGGAGGGATTTATGATGTTGTAATAGGAAATGTGGAGGAAGGAGATTTGTTCGTCTAGGCAGGTGTTAAACTAAGAACACGGTATAAGGTCCAGAATGGAAAGGACAGAAAATCTTGGAGGGATTTATGGTGTGGTAATTGGAAATCTGAAGAACTCTTTCCATGTCTCTTTGGCATTGCTACTAATCCCCACTCACTTGTTCATATTATTTAAAAAGAATGGGTACGCCCCATGTGTGATCCCCAATGTTTCACAGGAATAGTTGTCATGATGAGATAACACTGATCTCTTAGCTACTGTTTCAACTGGAATATACCCAGGAAGATGGTGCCGATTATCAGACATGGTGCCCAGATAACGATGAGGCTTTACTGTTAAATCTTGCTATGAAAATGTGACAAGTAGGAGAGGAATCAAAATGCCCCAAGGGTCCTAGTTTTTTGTCAAATGGCAATGTTACACAACGTGTTAATGATTAATCATCTATTGTGTCAGAATTGTAAATCAATGCTTGTCAACAACGATATTATGTGCCCAGGGGAGGCAGAAGATATTCAACATTTGTTTGTCCATTGTTCTTTCATGAAGCAAGTCCGGATATATATATATTTATATATATGGGAAATTATCAAAAACTCTCCTATCTCAAAGGGGGAGTTTCTTCCCCTACCTAATGGCCAATGATTTGTTAGTATTTTAAGAGATCCACGTTTGTAGGAGAATATTTAGGAGAGAGAATCGGATATGTGTATCACTGATGACATGTGTCACTTTTATTGGCTAAAAGAGGGGGGGAGTTTTGTAGCATAACTCATATATACATATACATATATATGGGAGATGCTTCTATGAGAGCATCTCTCAACTTACTATGAGATATAAGGTGGGGGCCCTCACATTTAAGCTGTTGGCATTGGATATGGATGTGAGGGTCCCCACTTTATCTCTCATAGTAAGGTGAAAGATGCCCTCATAGGAGCGTCTCCATATGTGTGTGTGTGTGTGTGTGGGGGGGGGGGGGGGGGGGCGCCTCTCCTTAGCTCAAGCTGAGGAGAGCGTCCGCTCACTCACGTGCTACATGGGGCGTTCCGTGCAGTACACCAAGTGAATCAGGTCCAACAAAAATTTTGGTAACCCACCCATTTCCATCAAGGAGTTTTTAGTGGCCCGCTCATTTCAAAAAAACCCTTTAACAAAAGCGTTTCCTCTCCCTCGATGGTACCAGCGTCTGGACATGTCTCCCTCGACGAAATCGTCGGCGGACTTCGCTCCTCGTCTCATCTCATCTAGTCCCTCAGCTCCTCGTCGCCGTCGCATCGCATTTCTTTCCTGTCCTATTCGTTGCATCGCATCTCGGCTCTATGCTCGTCGGCACATCGCATCTCGACCCTGTGCTCACTGCTTTATCTGCGCTCTCTACTAAAGGTAAGATTTGGAGATCTTTTTCCATCTTTGTGCTTTTAAGGGTTCTGAAATCTGGAAGGGATTTTGGGGATTTTGGGGATTTTGGGAATTCGAGTCTGCAGCTTGAGTTGAAAATGTGCCATTTTGAGTATTGGTCTCATTTAGAGGCTTGGACTGGTCTGGATCTGGAAAAAAACTCATTTGAACCCTGGTCATGGTGGGGTTTTTTAAATGTGTTTTTTTCTTTCTTTTTTTTTTTTTTTTTTTTTCTGATTATGTTCTCTGTTTCATTAAAATAATTTCTTTCTGAATTGGTTGGAATTGTGGTGTAGATGTTCATGGTAGTTTTTGATGGGTACTGGTGAGTGTTGCCTTTTTTTATTTTTATTTTTTCCCTCCCTCTTCTTGGGACGTTTTGGATTCATGTTGTGTTTACTGAGATGGGTTTTTTCTGTTTCTTGTTGAATTGCTTTGGTTGAAGTTAAATTTGATGTTTATGTTGATGTCAAATAAAGTTTGATATGGGTGTTTTTTGCCTGTGTTTCTTGTTGCTGTTAACTGTTATTGCTGAAAATTCATCATACTCTTTCTTGAGATGGTTTCCTCCTTCGTCTTAGCTTGCTCACACCTGCACTTAGTGGGTTTGGATTTGGTATTGGTCTTGTTGATGTTCATAGTGGGTTTTTATTTTCTTGATGACTTCTGCTTCTTTTCATTCATGTTTGTTGTGGGGCAAATGTGGACAATTGAACTGCTGGATTCCATCTATGGTTGGTATGTTACAGAAACAAAAATTGTCTTGTAGGAAGGTGCTAACCTTTGATCTCAGCCTAGAAATACACGGTTAAAAAGAAAACAAAACCCTGTCAACTAAAATGCCAGATATCCTCTGGAGCAAGCCATTGAGAGGGAACTCCTCAACCAACATTTAGAAGTTCTGTTTGGTTTCATTTCGTTGATTTTGTTCAACCTTCTCCTCTATCTGGCTTTGCACTTCTTCGCCCACTGCTGTTTCACCCAAGGTCTCCTCCGGTTTTGAATTCTTTTCAACTTCAGGCTCCTTGCCTTGAGCATCAATCTGTCCACTCTTATTTATATGGAAATGACTCTTCTTTCTGCAATGTGAATGCCTTTTTTTTTTTTTTTTTTTGGGTTAACATCTCATGACATTGCCCATGACATTGTTCTAGATATGGATGTGTCAAATATTTTCCAGCCATAGTTCTTGTATTTGTTAGTGGCTGTGTGAATTATAAGATGATCAAAACGATTGACAAGTTTAATGTTAGTTGTGTTATTTGGCTGCAGTATTTAGGGTAGTGTGAAGTTGCTGTCCTCACAATTAAATTGGAGTTTGAAGATGTTGTCTTTGCTGTGAAAATGGAATTTGAAGATGCTGTCAATGGAGGCTTTTGAAGATGGTGCAGTTGGCATGGAGACTTGAGTGTATTGGTGCAGTTGGCATGGAGGCCTCTGAAGAAGTTATTATTCTCCACTGTTTTTAGGATCTGTTACTTGAGTGTGTTTTGATGATTTCTATGATTTGGTACACAACTGTTTTGAAGCAGTTTTGATGAATGTGGGAACATCTGGTTGTGAAGATAGTTGTATTTATGCATTGCAGTATTTGATGAATGGACATTTTTTTCCACGAGCTGAAGCTCAGAAGGAACTTGCAGAACTGGGAAATACTGCTTATTGTCACAACCATATGATTGAACATGCCCCATTAGAGCACTGTAACACGTGATGTTCAAGAAAGTTTGTCACAATAGTTGATCCTCGTGAATAGTGAGCTTGTTCATGATGATGAACATATACATTGTAATAAAATCATTTTTCATGAGTTTGCAAATTGTATGGGAACGGAGATAAAGTCTGTCCACCTTGTCTGCTCCTTCAGGCTTTTATATGTTATATATTAGATCCCTGTTGATCTAGGGTTCAGTGGGTTTTGTAAGAAAGAAATTCTGAGATGCAAACAAGGGGAGAGAAAACAATATATTAGGTAAAATTTTGGAACTAGTCTCTCACAGAAAAAACTTCTGTTATATCAAGAAACCAGTAGTGTGGAAAAGGGTATCATATGACTGAATGGGTTTGTTGCTGCAAATGGAATGGAAGCTTAAATTTTGAACACTGCAGTGGGAAAATAGATCTGTTCCTGTAAATGGAATGGAAGTTAAACTTTGAACACTGCAATTGGAATGGAAGTGGAGTTCGTACTTCGAATCTTATAATGGAAGTGGATTTGGAATGCCGTAGTTGAAAGTAGAGTCTTTATTTTGAATGTTGTAATTTGGATTGGAATGGTAGTGGTCTTTTGAATTTTGATTAATAGATTTTTTATGTGATTGGATATTATAATTGGAATTTGATTTTTGAAATGGATTTGTTGCCGGAGCTGTTTCATGTATGAATGGATTTCTATGGATCTTTCAGATTTGTTGTTGATTTTTGAAATGGATTTGTTGCTGGAAGTGTTTCTATGGATCTTTCAGACCGGGTAACTTTTTTTTTTGGTACCCCAGCCAAATAAGAACCCTGGGCAGCTAGGTAAGAACTGACGCTTCTTACCACACGGGTAAGTAGTCATTCTTCAGTCCAAGTAACTTGAATTTGCACTTTAGCAACGTTTACATACATTCCACCTGTAAATGCATTCTAACAACCTCACAAGAATCTTCTTGTGCATCCATTCCAAACCCTTGAAGGTTACAACAATCCAAGTACATGCCAAAAAAACCATGTCCATTCCATGATTCAATTGAGACCAAATTCAACAATGTGTTCAAATTCAAAATTCAATCAAAATCACCAACTACAGACTCATGTACAATTACAAAATTATTACACATACAACTTCCATTTCCGTTACAAAACCATTACAACCCCAACTTGCTCTTTATGCTGCACTCCAACTTCCTTAACAAAAAGATGTATACCCTTCATGTCCCAGTAGCTGAAATCATATGGTAGAAGTATAAACTTCATAATGGAGCATATTCTGGCTTCAAAAGTCTAAAAATTCCCATAGTAATTCTTATTAGAAAATTTCACAAGAACAATATATATCATTTTGATACTAGAAGGCATATGCTCTGAGCTAAGGCATCAAGCATCAATAGCACAAATACAATAAAATGAGCGAGAAATTCTTACACATTGAAACCAGTAAGCAAGAAACTCACTCATTCAATCACTCAGACCTTCATGCTCAATTATGTGGGCGATACAGACCTACATTCACACCCATTCAAATTAATAAGAAAAAAAATAAAAAAAATTAAAATTAGAAATCACAACCGTTCAATCAGCCATAGCTGCAGAATGAGGTTCTGTGTTGTTTTTTTTTTTTTTAATATATATATAAATCATGACCGTTCTTTATGATGATGATGACAACTGTCATCTCAACTTTTCTTTTTCATTGTTTTTGAAAGGTAACCAGACCCATCTCATTGGAGCGGGGGCAAATCCAATATACGACCCCACCCACAAGAATCATTTATCAGTTAAGTCGGAAATTGAAACTACGGATTTCTAGCTCCTCAGCTAGAGTCTCTGCCACTTTGATTTTTTGGGTACCCAGTCAGTGAAGGGAGAAGGTCCAAAAGAGAGCCCGCGTATTTATGGGAAGGTAGTCCATTCAAATAGAAAATTCAACTGAAAAGAAGACCCGCACAAGCGGAAAGAAAGCCTATACACAAGTGAGAAATGACGCTCCTTACCACTCGGATAAGGAGCCATTCTTTAGTCACTGCCACTTAACCTACCCCTTTACTCGCGTTTAAAAATAGGGATCCTTTTACTCACATTTAAAAATAAGTCCTCGATTCTCTGATTATATGGAGGTTCCAACTCGTTAATAACTGGGACACCCTCCGTTATAAATAAATAAATAAATAATAATAATAATAATAATACCTTACAATTAGCATCTACAATGACTTTTGATTTGGGTATTTTCCTTAAAAAGAAGGCTTGATAATTGATGTTGAACATCTTCCGATCTAATAATTTCTTAGAATATTTTCCATCCACCACTAGGGTCCATCAAAATAAACGGCCGGATTATCAAACTCAGATCACACGTCTATATATATAAAAATATATATTTATATGGGAGGTGCTCTAGTGAGAGATACTCTCACCAAGTTGGTGAGAGATGGGTAGAGGCCCTCACATTTAAGTTGGGAGTCCTTGCTTTTAAGTTGGTGAGATTGAATATGGAAATGAAGGCCCCCATCCATCTCTCAGAAACTTGATGAGAGTGCCTCTCATAGGAGCAACTCTCTCTATATAAATATATATATTTAGAGAGAGAAGCAAAAGGCCGGAAATTTTTTGGGTAAACCAAAAGCAGATTCCAACTTCTTTCGACGTGTAGCCATGTACGTAGTTCCTTTGCTCTCTTGCATGTTCAAGGCCATGGAAGGTGTCTGTAGAGTCACAATGCCATGAGATGTCTGTATTTGTAATAAATAGAAAAGGAGAGCTGCACATGCAAAAGGGCATCGTTCACCAGCCTCTAAAAGTCCCACCCACTATCAAATCTCTCCTATCCCAGGAAAATGTGGGATGTCCTGAAAGTAACCCATTACTCCATATGGCTCTCTCACCATTCTAAACTGCCTACCATGTTTTTTTGGTATCCCAGCAGAGGGCTGGGACCCTACCCCTCTGGCGAGGGCAGATGATCTCTGCTGAGGTAGCATAGACTTGGGTGTGAAAATGTGGCTACCATATTCATCATATATTTGGAGACTGAAGTGGCAATCACATGTACAAAGGGAATGCCCACTTGCCCTAATCTGGCAAAATGACTGAAAAAGAATCCTATATTCTATCACCATTACAGTATTAATAAATGACTCTCTTATTTGGTAGTCTAAGCCCTTTTTGTTCCTGTTCCTTTTCCTTTCCCAACATAACAGATGGTTTTTTAATTTTTAGTTACAACCTAAACGCCCAGTTGCGTCAATCGTATATATATGGTAATACAGGGTAAAATGTATCTAAATGCATTTATCCAGTTGAGATACCATGTAATTTGTGGGAGATGGTCGCATATATACTCTTGGAATGGACATTTGTTGGGTATGTTCCACTTTCATCATAGAGTTTAAAGGATATTTGTCAATTAAAATGTCTTAAAAGGTTAGATCAATAGGTGAGTTGGGTAGAGAATGTGTTTTCTCATATGCTAGGAAACGGTTATTTTTTATAGCATGATGAATTACATTTCCGCTAATATGTTAACAATGAACTTCTGTTGTTGTAGGTTGAATAATTTTGGGATAAATTAACGATGGTAGTTGCTAATTGGGTCTTTGGAGATTAAGCATGCCATGCAAGAGGTTAATTACTGACCAATAGAGGGTCCAAGACTGCATTTACAAGCATGTCCTCAACCATGGAAAGATTAATATCTTTCCATTTCGTAAGATCATTAAGAAGCTGAGATAACATTTGTGCATAACGTTAAACAGTGTGGGATATGAAAACTAGAACCTGCATGAAGATCAAAAAATGTTCATCATTCATTTTGCATCTATACCATCCTTGTTGCAAAGTTGTTTATTAGATTTCTTTAAAGAAATTATTCCGACTCCATGTCTTTTAGTAGTATGGCGTTGTCAGTAGGGATTATAAGGCTTCACAGGAAGGTCTTGAGCTCTTAGAGTCAAACAAGTATTATTTCAAAAGCAAGATTTAAGGAATAATAGAGAGAAGCACCTCATTTCAGCAACATCAATTACCATTCAAATTATGTTTTTCTGAGGACAATTGAACACAGTACCACCCCAAGTTGCAATTAATAGTGAGGTTAATTACTGACTTTTGAACCTCCTTTCCTCGCTGCACCATTGCCAAATGAACATTCCAAGCAATTCTTAGCTTTCCTTGGGTTGCTATTGCATATGAATGAAACACCTTATAATTATGAGAAAAGATGCTAGAAAATAAAGTCACAATAACAATGACAATTTCAGCTAGACTATACTAGTGACCCCACCTACAGCCCAAGTCGCAAGCAAAGATCTGAGTTGAATGCATCAAATAATGGTACAAAGCAATGTCATACTTGCCTCAAGCAAACTTACCTGCATGGATAATGTCAAAAAACTAAGAGAGTGATAGACTACAGGAAGAAAGTGTGCAACTCTAGAAAACACCAAAATCTAAGACACAATTACAGGTGACAGACCCTATACTCATTATAAAATGAAAGAACTACAGAATTCATGTAGAGTCTGGCATCCATGTCCGGAGTTCATCTCTATGCCTTTGCCCATATTCATATGTCTAGGCATCCCAGTTAAACATAAAGAAATAGGTAGCGCGGTGTGGGGGGGGTGGTGGTGGGGTGGGGTGGTTTGGGGTGGGGGGTGGTGTTTGAATGAGAAATGAAATTGCAAATCGCTAATTATATCTGCGACAAGTAAAACCAAAATAAAAGTCCCTCTTGAGGGCTTGAAGTCTCATGCATCAGGATATAACATTTTATGACCTAGACTGTTGAACTAATGGGCACCACTGCAAATGACGGGACACCCCCAAAATATTTCCCAGAAATCAAATCTTCAGTGTGCAAATAGGTAATATGCATGCGTGTGCATATTAATGAGAAAGTGTCGCAATTAGCCAGCTGCAGGGCACTTCCATTGCAATACCTTTGCCCTAGAGCATATATACAATATCTGGGCATCTGAGTTTGAAATTTTTTTTTTTTTTTTAAAGGTAAAACAAGTGAAGTGGAAAAGAAGAAAGTGTAAATCAATAATTGACACAGGCAATACGATGAACCAAGAAAATACATGTAAAACAAGTCAAGGCAAAGTAAGGGTTCCTCTCTTGCGAGCTTGCACTCTTAGGCATCAAGATATCACATTTTGTGATGCAGACTGTTGAACTGACGGGCACTGCTAGAGATGGCACTGGCAGACACCCCCAAAATATTTCTAGTTTTGAGGATCCTTAGCAATCAAATCTTTTATGTGCACAGATATGTAACAGTATGTATGCATTTGTGAGTATATGAGAAATCATTGCATTCAGCCAGCTAAAGGCACTTCCATGCAGCCCCTTCCAAAATAAACACCTTGGGGTCCACCTTTCATGAACCCAAATCATTGGATTTCATTCAACGCCACCAAATGGGAGAGGGCCCAAATGTTACTCCTCAGAGTACATTCACAATAGGATTGAGCACGTGTGAAAACCATGGTAAAACACACTACAACAGCAACATCTGGATAAGCACCAACTTAAGAGGACAAAGTTTGATTGAATAGTTAGGATTCACAAAAGCCAGGTCAGTATAGATTTCAAGGCCTGACGGTAAGTTTCCATGTAACCAAGTTACGTGTGATCATCTCCCTCTACACATGCAAACTTTTCGGGTGTGCACCACATGAGAGAGTATTAAACTATGGTCAGCTATCATCCTGTTGCAAAAATCCTTGAACAAAGGGGCTCACATTTCATTGCATCAAAAGGGTGCAAACCACATCTTCTACACATATTCAATCCAATATTATATCACTTTGATTAGAATGATTTCAGAAATGCATGTTACTTGCATGTTCTACACATACCAAAGATGAAAAACGTCCAGTCAAGGTGACACTTGCATGACAAATCATTGATTAATAATCACTGGGAGAGCACGAGTACCAACAGTATGTTGTCATGAAATGCAGGCAGTCGGCCGTACCGTTTTGCTGCATCACTACAGCCATACTTTCATCTTAAAAACAAAACTATTATTGTACTTCCAATAAAAACTATTCAGTTATTTCTACTGCTGCTTCCAAGAACAGTTAGACAGTTAGGATCATTCTGTCTGGAAAAATATGAGCATCCTCATCCATCAGATGAACATTTTGATCATAGAACCATGGATAACCCCCTTGTAGGAAACGATAGGCAGATTCTACATGTTCTGAAGTTCCTCATGCATCAGGACCCTATATTCTCCCATTTTCAATTTTTTTAGATTAAAAAAAAAACAAAACAAACAAACAGGTGAAATTCGATTCAAACTCTGAAATACAGAAGAATAGCAATCATGAATTTCTCAAGCCATTTTTCTACTCTCAATTGATGTGATGTGCTCATTTAAATAGCACATTTGAGACTTCATGTAGGGGACAATCAAAAGTTAACCAAGTAAAAAAAAAAAAAAAAAGAACAAGAAAAAGAAAAGACAATTCAGATTATTAGCATTCAAAGAATATATGCATCACTATGTGAACAACAGAATATTACCAATTCCAAAAGAAGAGACTACAGTTTCATGATTCTTCAGCAGTTCTCTTCCTCTTTGATTTGTGCCGGTGAATGCTCGAGGTAAAAGCTGCATCAACTCGAGTATCTTGCTCCTGCATTTCCACCTCAAGATCCTTCTCTCTTTGTTTCTTAAGACTCCTACGATGTTTTAGGATGGACATTAAATGCACAATCTCTTGGTTTCAAACTTTTAATGCATGATCAGATGTGTCATCAAGTTCAAATTCCTAACTTCATTTCTTTAAAGAAATATATTGAAGTGATACTAAAACTACTTGTGGAGCAGTAAATGTCAATTGTCAAGCATTAGATTGCAAGAGGACCTCCGAGAGGGGGATTCAGCAGTGGTGCATTCAATTGGACATGGAAAACAGATGAAGCCGTGAAGAAGTATCAACAGAGCTCTTTCTTCTGCTGAGAAAATGCTATGATGAGGTGCTCAAGCAATAGCTTTGAGTACCCAATCAACTGATCGCAAGAAATGATAGTCCCCTCTATTTGAGAAAAGGTGAGCTGACTAACATTTTGTTTGAATGTAGCAACTTGTCCGGTGGAGGGGAATGGGGAACACCACCACTATGCTGTATCTTATAAGGGATTCTCAAGTGGCACATCAAGGTTTACCAGTACCCCTTTACCATACCTAGTGCTGCACTTATTTCGGATGCTCCTCCAATTTTAGATATCCCCTCCTTCCCAGCAATGTAAAAGTTTGAACAAGAATTCTTAGTTGTGTAAAATACCAACTAACATCTCATTTGCAAAGTGGAAAGATCCTAAGCTGGCATGTAGCAGTACAGTTTCAAATGTTCTAGAGTGGGAGTGGGGAGATTGCTTACCTGTCTAGTTGTGATCCTTCTTCGATTGTATGTCTGTATAACCAACGAATGCATCCTGTGTGGGGAGGAATTAAGGATCCAGAAATGTGGAGTATTTCTTCATCAAAACTGCAAGAAAAGATATATATCGAACAACCACTATAAGGTAATTTCTCAATGTTTAGTACAAAATTTAAATGCCACT
This sequence comes from Persea americana, assembly GCA_029852735.1. Lineage (NCBI taxonomy): Eukaryota > Viridiplantae > Streptophyta > Magnoliopsida > Laurales > Lauraceae > Persea > Persea americana. The sequence goes on from CM056810.1 coordinate 95,140,700, forward strand.
ATTCAGTTATGATTCAAATCAAATTTAGGGAAGACAATGCAAATATTATGCTTGACTCCCTCTACACAAGTATCTTACAACTTTTAAGCAATATTTACTATTTTGAACATGAATTTTACGATTTTACTACAATCTTGTGATTCCTCAAAAAGCCAAGAATCGCCTAAATTGTGAACAATTAAATTAACTATTTTTCCCTCAATTTCTTTTGGAGCTTTTCGAGCCCAAATAAATCTTTGCTCACTCATATAAAAAAATAACGTAGTCACTTGACTTTTCCCCCCACTGACTTTAAACAATAACATAAACCTCCCTCCCTTCCTCTCCCTCTCCCTCTCATTCATAAAGATCCAGCCTATTCTCCGGGACCGAGAAAGTCAACCTACAAGAATAGGAGGGCACTGCCTTATCCGTGGGGGGACAGCTTACACATAAGTCCATTGTCATCATTGTTAAAAGGTAAAATTAAGACAGAACCAATGGAAGACAATGTATCACTGTAGCTTGTTACATTATTTGCGAATTATGAATGATAAGAAAACAAGGAGGAACATCTGATCATGCATATTTTATAGAGTTTCTTTTATTATTATAAAACTTCAGGGTATTGGATTTGCTGCTAATGGTTATAGACAATGTCTTCTTTTGCTTACTATAGTATCGCCTTAATAGGATTTATTTTTTATAAAGAGGGAAATTCCACATTTGGGTATATGTAATGAAGCTGGTTATGAGCTAACATTGTGGTGATATTAAAGAGACCTTGGGTGGCATGTGACTGAATATGGAAGGGCAGGGGCAGGGTAATTCATGCATTTACAGTTATTGATTTGGATAAAATAAAATAAAATCTTGGGAAAATGTGATCAAGGTCACATGGTCTTGGTATAAAGATAAGAATATATCTGTGGGCACATGTGATTAAGGTCCTGCAATAAACTAGATTATACATATATCTTTCCTGTCAATTTTTTGCCCAGTCTCTTGTGTGTATTTGTGGATTTTTTTTTTTTTTGGGAGAATGGTGTGTATTTTCAGATTAATCTAGGCTAGGGTCATTACCATTCTGAATAGCAACATACTGCAAGCTATGACACTAGGATACTTCAAAATAGACAATGTATCCATATGGTACCATATCTGATACTTCAATTTTATGTGTAAAATCTGTGTCCCTGCCATGTACGTGGTGTATCCTTGCCGTATCTATGACATATCTAGGCATCATAGATTGCAACATAAGTTGCATTGACTTCTACAAGTTGTATTCTACTTGTGCAACAACAACAATAATAATAAGTATTAGCAAGATGATATAATTTTCATGGACCTTTTCTTCTTTTCTTTTGTTCCTTGTTTCTTTCTTTCTTTTGTGGATAACATCATGAATCATTTCTTTGAATCACAAAATATAGATTTTACTTCCAATTGGATCCACCTAGATGGTTCTTCCACCATGCTTTCAAAAGCCATTTTCCCAATTGCCAGATATTTTCATACAAGTGGATGCACCCTACACATGTTGCATTCATCATATTACAACCAAGTTCCTAGGGAAATGACCGAAGTTGCCATAAACTTCCACCTTTTGTCACCACTGTAATGGGCAGTGATGAAAAAAATAATTTACATACAAAATAAATCCAGAAGCAAAAATACCACACTAGTAATCTGACCTCTTGACTAAGAAGCGTATCATGCTTCCAACTTTAATTACATGTCGCTTGTGAGACATACTAGCAAACACACTTTCACCATGTTTCTACAATGAAGACAAATATACTGTTAAGTGAAAAGATAAATCTCAATTGATTGCCACAATACTATGGAAAAAATACATATAACAGTTTTGATATTTGGAAAAGGAAACACCATTAAAAGGAATAAGAGATTACAGTTTTATACTTGAATTCTTCGCGAATGTCTTCAAATGTTATTGCTGCTGAGGAGAACCCAAGCACAATGACATGAATGGATTCTTTTCCAAGTTTGACAACCTTTCCTTCTACAGTAATGGCAAATCACAAAAATGAAGACAGAGAGACAAGATAAAATTAGATCAAGCACTACAATTTGATCTACTTGCAAGAAAGAACACTACAAGAAACTATGATTTTTCCATTGCAAGCAACAGAGATTTGTGGCTGGGAAGTCACTTCTGCCTAAATGAGATTAAATCATCACCTTCTTATCTGAAGGTGTAATTTCAGCATGTGGATAGGTCAGCAAATGATGCGATGGATAGGTAAGCAAAGGACAGGGTGCTTCATGAGGTCTCTCTCATTTGTGCATAATATGCAGTTGGTCATGTTTTTTGTGTTTCTTGTGATAGTGGTGTTGGGTTTAGTTTATACCCTTGTCCTGGATTTTCTTTTTGTGTCACTCATGTGATGTTCTGGTTCTCTCCTTCTGTTGAATAAAATTTATCAGTAAATGATAGAAAAGGTCTGACTTGCAAAGGAAAAACGAAAATAAAAATAAGTTGGTAATGCACAATAAGTTCCTAAAGAAACTTTAAGTTCATTTAATATTTTATGAAACCAAAATTCTGAGCAAGAAATATTCTTTATCCAAGACCAGGCAGATAATACAAGAAACTTTTGGAGGGGATGTCCTATAAGTAAACCCAACCTATGCAAGAGCAAAACATACAAAACCAAGACAAAAGAACTCTAGGACCGCCATTTTTTTATTTTTTTTTGTGTGTGTGTTTTGCTTCTTCACCTGTTTTGGCCTTGGGGTTCATTTCAATATATATCTCTAATAGTGTAATCCGTTTTTCATCATTAATATAGTTATCTTTCAAAAAAAAAAAAAAAGGGAGAGATACTTAGTCACCCAAGTAGAGGATTTGATCAGTGGTATTTCAATGCTTCAAGTGTTGGCACGGACACATGGAGGTGCTTTTATCTCAAATGAGATTCAGGAGACCAAAACTACACTTTCAATCAAGATTGTGAATTTTATAAGGAAGCCAACACTCTTGGTACATTCTCTTGCCAAACAAGGTCAGAGAAGGGCTTTTCTATTCGGAATTTGATTGAGGCCTTGTGATCCTTGTGATTTCTTTTCTCGTACTATCAGAAGCTGCTATATTTTCATGTTCTTCTTAGTTACATTTTGTTTGCTTAGCTTATTTTTTAAACTATGTTCTCCTCTCTCTTTCCTCCCTAAAAATCTGTTCCAATATCCCCCACAAAGGAAATAAAAATGAAGAGTCAAAAAATGACCACAACTACCTAATAGCATGTCTGGCTTTGGAGAAAAAAGCAACAACTTTGCTTTCAGCTTCACACCAAGATTTGGAACAATCCCAGGAGTAATCTTTGCCTTATTACTTTGAAATTGCTCATCATAAGCCAAAACCACGCCATCAAAGTTTTCATTGAACCTGAGGAATAAAATTACAATGTCAAGAACAAAATAAAATAACATAAAACATAGTCACGATCAGGTTATCCATACCTAGAAGAAACCCAACAACCCAAAACAAAATCGATAGTAAACCTAACCACAATTAGCATCCCATCCAACAAAACAACTATAATTTGGGTACACCCAAATCCCAATGCAACTTAAAGGCTGCATTTGGGAAGCCCCATTGGATCCTTGGAACTCGGTCACCCTGCAATCAGCCTAACTCTTAACCTAATTACATTACATGTAACTTTGTCTAACGCATGAACCCTCGTAAAGCAACTTGCAATTGGTTTTAAGAAGACCCAAACCAGTCCTTTGAATGCGATGTGTGTTTTGGTATTCTTTCACAGAAGACCAACACACATAAACATGATATCCACTAAATAAGCAAAACCGTGGATTCACTTGCGATTGTGAGTGCATCCAAACGCATACTTGAAGAAAGGAAGAATCATGAAGAGAAAGATTAGAGAAAAAGAGCGATACTGGAAGAGTAATGCGGAGCTGAGCTGAAAAAGAACTGCTTGCTTGATCTTGTTGGCCTTTGAAGGATGGATGTATACAACCAGATCTGCATCTGCTACTCTCAATCCTTCCATCGATTTCAATCTCTACTCTGCCTGTTTGGTTTTTTGTTCTTCTGCAGCTGTTCCCGGTTTTTGACAGGGTTTACGGTTTAGGGTTTTGACTTTTGGGCTTTCTATCACTTAGGCCAGGACGAGCTCCTGGCTTTCCATCGCTTAATCCAGGGTTGAGCCCAAGTCGAGCCCCGGATGGCCCAGCCCAAGTCGCTTAATCATAAGACAAGATTTGATTTCATTTTATTGTCAATCAAGAGACAATTAAATAATCCAGAATCATTTTTCTCATACAAGTAGACTTAAGTGATCATTTAATATACTTTAAAAAGTTCAAACTTGTACAAACTAGTAGTCTAAGATGAAAGAATCGCGAATTGATTTTATGTGGAGTGCTGCTGCATAAGAATTTGGTTCATCCATTAATGATTCTGTAGAATTTTGAGGTAGGATTTAGGATTTAGGGTTTAAGCATTCTTTAAGATGAAAAGCATTTTTAGTAGGCGGGTATTTGGTTCATGTCCAATCCGACATTAAGTGCAGCCGATAAGAATGCTTACCTGCTAAAATACTAGCTACCTTATGTTTGGGTATCGGATTTGTGCTCCAGGAAAAGGGTGAAATCCCCGCTATATGAAATTCACTTGGCATGCGTACGGTTCATCTTATGCTGACATATTTTAGTGCCTCCTAATTGGAATACAAAACAAACTCCATCTGAATCCGATCATGTTGCAAATGCTGTGACGCCTAAACAAGGATAATTTTATTTTAATTAATTTGTTATAAGAAAAATCTTATATTGTGCATTGCATGGGATTAATGTTAGAAATATACAAATAGGGATTATTGGACGGCCCACATTGCTGGATTGTTTGGTATTGTGCTTAAGGTGCTGGTGACAAACTTCATTTTAATAATGGCTACCAATGTCCAGCAGATCCTTAGACACTACTTTCGACATTGCTAGTTGCGCAGTCGGAACCTTTTTGGCTCAAACTCAGGTTCTTGAAGCTCCAGAAAGGGATCCACCTATTAAAAATATGAACTGCCCAAATTAAATTGGCTCTTATACTTGATCTAGGTCTTAGTGAATAGAGATCATTTTTACTTACCTTTGTCCAGGGCATCTAATTGGGTATATATTATAATAATACTTTAAAAATATAGCAGAGATTTTTTACGGTGATTATGGATTGCAATAGGTCGGGTTGAATATGATTGACCTTTGTGGGGGTAATGGGTCTGGGTTCAACTGACGGCATTAATGGTCCGAGTTTAACAATCCCAAGCTCGTCCGTGATCAGCCCATGAGCCTTATAATCAGGCTTGGTTCCAGCACATGGGCCTAGAATTCATCAACAGGCCTAGCCTGTATTCAAATTATACAGGTCTTTGTGTTAAATACAGGAAGGATCTAGACCCGACCCAGTCCAACAAAAACAAAATGGAGAACCAGTGTTACCGGCTAACCGCAGATTGGGTTAGGGAAAAAGTTAAAAATGCTGGATTTCCGCTAATTGGACCAGCGGAAAAGCGTAAATTGCTGGCCTACTATGAGAGAAGATGAGCTATAGTGAAATCCCTTTCCTCCTCAGCCCATCTCCTCATTGTAAAAGACCCCATCCAGAATCTAAAGTGAAATTCCTTTCCTCTTTGGCCCATCTTTTCCCTGTAAAAGACTCCATCTAGAATCAGAATCTACAATGAAATCCCTTTCCTCCTCATCCCATCTCATTGTAAAAGACTCCATCTAGAATCTAACGAAAACTTCAAAAAAAAAAAAAAAAACCTTGCTCCCCTGCTAACCTCACTACATCATCAACTCATCTCCAAAAAGTTCAACTTCCACTCCACCAAACCAAACACAGCTCTACACCTCACTACGACAAACCCGCCCGCTATTTGGGTGAGCTCCATGACCATTTGAGCTTGGAATTTGGTTTGGGCAATTCCACAAACACCTAGTATGCCAATTGCTCCTTTTTCACGTTTTTTTTTACATCCATCTTTATCAAATGAAAAGAGAGAGAGAGAATGAAGAAAGAAATAGAGAGAGAAGGGGGATACTGGGTTATGTATTATGGAATTAGAATTAGAGAATGAGAGATGGAAACTCACCTGACATGAGTTAGATATTGCAATATAGAGAGTTTGACCAAGAATCCATATTTTACTTGCTAAATCGATCGTCGGTTGCTCACCTGCTGTTCGGTCAGGCCAGGATGTCGGCGGACGGTCAGGAGAGATAAAGGTGCGTGAGAGAGACAGATAAAGGTGCGTGAGAGAGACAGCCTTCGGTCGGGAGAGAGAAAGCTTGGGACGGTCGGGATGGAGAAAGCTCCGCGAGAGAGAAAGCTCAGGATGGGGAGAGATATTTTTCTATTCTTAGAGGCTTGGGCGGGACAAGGAAAAGATGGGCCAAAGAGGAAAGGAATTTCACTTTAGATGGACCAAAGAGGTCGCACGCATGAAGCACGTGGGCGAGCGACGCTCTCCTTAATTTGAGCTGAGGAAAGGCCCCATATTTATATAATCGATCCAGTAAGGATAGTCCGCACAGGCACGAATTTCATGAATTTGCATGGGTTTGAATGAACTGACCATTAGATTGAGTGTCAATTTTTGTTGTTTGATATAAAGTTGTTAAACTTGTTGACCACGAATGAAGGAGTTAGAGGTATTAAATTGACTTTAAATATGTAGGTTGGAATCACTTGGATCTTTCGATCCCTCTCTGTCCCATGACCAGTGGAGTGTCAAGGTGGGCCCCATTAGGTGGTCCGTACGGTAAGCTCATAAGAACCGTCCTTACAGGCCGGTTCATATATATAGATATATATATATATATATATATATATATCATTTAAAAAATAAAGCATTATCAACAAAGCCTTGGACATTGGAAGTTTGGATTTCCTTGTAAGTGAGGAGCCATGCTATCGAGTTGTTCTTTAGTGGCAGTGGCTGTAATATGGACACCGTGGCTTGCAAGAAATCGCCGTAAGTTCCAGAATCAAATCGGTACAATCAAAGGTGTAGCTTAGAGGCCCTGGATGAGAGTAATATCTAGGGTTACAGTTACTAAAGAATTTGCCAGAATGTCTATATCTAACTCTTGGAGAAGCTGGGTAGAATGGTGTTGATGCGGTTTGTTTATTGGTTTTGTTTTTTCTTCCTCCGTTTCTGTTGAATCGTATTGTAATTTTATTGGTTTTTAATACAATCTGTTTCCATTTTGGACAAAAAAAGGAGAGATGGTTCTCATGTAAAAATTTCTTCATATGATTTACTTATTTAAGGAATTTGGATGATCGTTAATTGCTGATATGCTGTCAACAGGTTGGTGATGATGTTACTGTACTTGATGCCACTTGCATGTACCATGAACTGTTTTTTGCTCTCATTGCTGAATGCTGAATGCATTAATACATGGCCTTCAGTTACTATTGAAGCATGCAACTCCTCACCATGATCAACATTTTGTTTTCTTGTGCTATGGAAAAAAGGAGGAATTGATCCTCACACGCACATGGAGATGGAGGTGGGTACTGAGGCTATCGATGACTTCTTCAGTGGTCAATGTGACGTTTTGATTATTTATATATATAAATTATTTATTTTATTATTATTATTATTATTATGTAATTGGTTGTATATTAGTTAAATACGCAATTAGTGTAAGTGGGGACCACGTTAGGCTTAGGTTTGGTGAGTTAGGCTTGTTGGGTAGGTGGCTTGACCCATAGTTAACCCGGGCCCAGTTTAGTAGGTGGAGTTCTTCTCTAATTAAAACTCTTTATCTCTTCCAACCCAAACTCTTATCTATTTAGAAACTCTATTCTTTTTAGAAATTTAAGTTAGATTACAACTCCTATTCCCATTCCCTATTTATACAACACCACACTCTTCTATTCTCACACACAATTCTCTCTTCCAACTTTTCTCTCGGATATCACTTGGGCTTTGGCATAGGAATTCTACACCGTCTCCCTCAACCGCGAATATCAGGCAAGTACCTAACCATAATTTGTAAATTTAATACTTGTGTTCTTTCTTGATTTTTGTGTTGATGCATATAGAGACCCCTTTAATGCCCTTTAATGTGATGATTATGTTATGTAAATCTGTATTTGTGGTGAGACTAGAAACTGTGGATGATTCAATTGATTTCTTTAAATTATGTTTTACTGTTGCGGTAATTCCGATTTTTATGGTGACAACTGCCCACCCCTATTTGGATTTCAAAACCTTTTTTTTTTGTAAAACTCCTATCATTATGTACATGTGCATTAGAGTAGACAGTTTACCCATTGAAATCTTAGGGAGAACCGGATCTTGTAACAGGGAACACAGACAAATTGGGAACGTTCCATGTGTATGACAGTGGAGCCCAGGTGGACCCCCTTGATGTGAGATCAAGACCGTGGATCTGGTTGTAGACCCAGGGGCGACCCTGATGGTGCTGGACCCGTGGGGATTGGGTCCCATCTGGCCGTTCATCTAAGAGTTTCACACGGTTTAGGTATCAATTGCAAGGGGTTTGTATTTGGACATCTGGCGATGGCGGGACCCACCGGATCATTTGATCACAGATCTAGTCCATGCATCTAGCCGTACATGGCTGGGCGATAATGGTTATGATAGTAATCTGGGCTTTTGACTAGTGGGACCCACCAGCCATGCACCTTGATGTGTCAGGCGAGAACATCGTTTCTGGAACTTGAACATCGTTTCTGGAACTTGGTTCTGAGTTTTGCCATGAATAGTGGGGGACGGTTTTGCTCTGGATATGCATGAGGAGAGAGAGACATCTTGGTTATAAGGTATTTTAAGTTTGAGTGTGACCCCACATGGTTATTTTGTAAGTTGAAAAAAAGAAGAAGTGCTGTATATGAGATTTGACCTGGACTTGTTTTGGAAAAAGAATTCCCATGTGCTACAACTTTATCACTTGTCTAGCTTTCCCCATACACCCCATTAGTTTTTAGAATTTGAAGAAAGGGCCTTGGTTGTTTTATAAATACAAATTAAATTCCTTGGCTTATTTTGAATGTGGAAAATATTTTGAATGGATCCTTGGGTTTTCTAAAATTGTAAACTAAGATTCTTATTATTATTTGCAAATTAATTTTAAATGGTATTTTGGATTTTTAATGTGTTAAAATTATATTTTTGTACCTTAATATTTGGATCATTGGACTTGGGTAAATACCGTATGGGCACACGGTATATTACTAACATGGGGTTTAGCATTTCATATGACCTCGGGGAAATCCTAATGGATTCGAGCTCAACCCGTCTTTATTGGAAAACCCTTAATTGGGTCTATGCACCATTGATTGAGAAGGGATGCGTTGATCTTTTATCTATTTAGAGATTCCTGTGGTTATTGGGTACGAGACCTTATGTTTGACCTTAGGATTGGCTTGTGATTATTCATTGACCTTCGGGTGTGCATACATGATTGAGATTGATGTTGGTCTATTAGCTGCATACCCTATGTTGATTGAATATGGACCGTGATGTGGTTTGGCAATTGATTGAGATATTGTGGATGTTTATTTGAATGATTCATTGGTATTGGTTGTGGATTATTGTGCAGCCAGCCCTTCACTTTGACTTAGGTTTCTGTGTCAGAGCATTACAAGTCACTAGGTTTATTCTACTATGATATGTATATATATATGTATATTGATTTGGTCATATTCGAACGACTGCAGTTGTAATTGGACGGCTGATCACCGATGTGTGCGGACACTGTAATATCCGAATTGAATTCGAACCGGTTTATCCGGCTCTTTGATTACGAACCGGTTTATGACCGCCGGCCTTTCGAACGGGTTTTCCCGCTATATTAGGGTTGACCACCCAAAGCAGTGGCATTGTTGCTGTGTGATTATTGTATTGCTCTATTGTGTAGATTGGATATAGGTGATACGTTCTTTTCGTCATTGTCACAATGTTATTCTCTTATGATCTTTACCTGTCATTACTCTCATTGATCTTGTGTTTTATTTATAAATTATGCTTTCGTACTTGCTGTTTACCTTGTTTATTGGTGCATAGGTACCAACCCTTACCCTGTCGGGGAGACGGAGGAGGGTCAAACGTTTCAAGCGTTTGAGCCAGTTGACGAACCCGAGTGGAGAGCCGGAGATGGCTACAATGCCGTTTGAATCCGCGCATGAGATATCGACATCTTAGACTCTTTTAGTTTATTTAATTCCATAATATATTTAGTTGTTGTTTAGTTTAATTGGAAACTTTAACCTTAAATATTCAGTGAGTTATGTGTTGGGTTGATTTTGAATATTAATACCAATTGATTTAATGCTTCCGCAAATGTTTTATTATGACTCACCATGTTTCGAAATTTTGTGGGTCCATATTTGGGAGCTTGTGTTGCATGAAACACAAGAAATTGAATGTTTATTTTCATTTTTCACGTTATCCCCTGGTTGTATTTTTTGGGACGTGACAGTCAAGCTACTGCATTAGCAGGGGGAACAACGATGCATATTGACTTAATTTGTAATACCAGTTAACGGAAGCTTAACCATGGGCTTAGATTCCTCTTCACATGAAGCCAAAAAAGCTTGTGTGGACTAGGGTTTTCATATGGCCATTACTAAATGGGATGAAGTTGTTTCAAGAGAGATGGAATTAATGGTCAGCGAGAAAGGTACATAATTTTCCTTTCATGTTCTATTAATCAATTCAGGGTAGTACCTTATTGCCATAATTTTTCTTTCGGGATCGCTGGCTCCCTGCCCTATCCGGTCATCATAGTTAATAGCTGGTGTATAACAATAGTAGGTACACTAATAATGATTCAGGCCAATAAGTGGATACTATATTATGGACCATTAGTGAATCACAAAGCTGTCAGCGGACCCAAGTTCGTCCAAGTATGAGTTCGATAATTGAGGATTTGAACTATCCAAGCAGGCCGCATCTGGATTGAGGTTTAGGATTCCTTATCAGGCCCCACTCTGACTTTGGGATCCAGGCCCACTGGGCTCCATATGTAAAATAGATTTAAATATAATCTAATTTAATTTATATCATGTATGGATATGCAGACTGTAACTGTATGTATATATAGAATGTATATGATATACTTTTGAAGTAATATTTGAATGGTATGAAGACAGCTCTGACTTTATATGAACTGTTAATGAACTTGGTGCTTAAGTGGACAAGGGCTTGAAAGGGTTGGATTGCGCCTCCTATATTTCTTATCAGGTGGGCCCAGACCGGGGTCTAGGGTCCATGTTGGTCCTGGACTTGGCATCGGCTCTTCAATCCTTTTTGGGCCTGCCCAGAATCCGGCCATTGGCAGCCCTAGTGGACAGCTTAGTCTGGCTATTTGTATCATTTTTTTTTTTCATGTAGCAATCAACATTTTAAGTAATTTTGATGCTGATAATAGGTATAAACTCTTTCAAGTTTTTCATGGCCTACAAGGGATATTTAATGATCGACGACGAGCTTCTGTTGCAAGGCTTGGATAAGTGCAAGTCCCTTGGTGCTTTGGCTATGGTTCATGCAGAAAATGGAGATGCTGTTGCTGAAGGACAGGCGAAGATGATAAATCTTGGAATAACAGGTCCAGAAGGGCATGCACTTTCTAGGCCTCCAGTGGTATGCCTAGTGTAATTTCTTTATTTACACATTTTTTCACGCCAAGTTGAATTTCTTTCCAACGTGCTTCTCCAAATTCTGTTTTTCCCCCAAAAAATGTCTTATTCATTATACTTTTGAGTTGATTGAAGAAATATGAAATTTTATATCGCTGAAATATAGAACATCTAATGGAAAAGGCAGCAAATCTGAATTTTCCTAAACTCTAGTTATACTACATTCTAAGGTCATATTTGGTATCTCTATTCTTCTTCTGACAGACACAGTTAAAATAGAGTCATTAAAAAAAGAGTCATACAAAAAAGAGGACAAGATGTTGAACGAATTGAGCACGGGAACTTTAAATCTCTAAGGACACGTTTGGCAAGCATCCTCTCTGAGGATTCCTCTCATGTTTTCTGCGATTCCGTGGATTTCCATGTTTGGCAATGTAAAGAAAATCGCATGAAAGAATCCATGCATCCCTGCTCCCATGTATAACCTACATCCGAGCTTCCCCCCTCTGATTTCCGAAATCCAAAAAGGCACTGAAAGGCGAAGCTACAATGAATCCGCACGGTAATATAGGGTTGTCCGATTTTTTTCAAAATCTGATTTTTTCTAGGCCCCACAAGTAAGATCTGAACTGGTAGTTTTGTTTAAAAGGTCCAAAATGGCTAGGACGTCAAATTTCAACCGTTGATTGTTTACGGAGTTTGAGATATTTACAAAAACGTCCAAACCGTTGGATGACAATTTCTGAAATTCTGTGGGGCCCATTTGCGAAATCCAAATTGTTCAATCTCTTCAAATGACTAAAACGGCTCTAGGTCCAAATTTGTCAACCTGATTCAATGTGGATGATGAGAAATTGGCCAAAAACGTCCAGACCGTTGATTTCACACAAGGCCAAAAAAGGGATTAAAAACAGTGCGTTTTTCTTCAATTTTTTTGGTTCCTGTGGGGCCCATAATCATAATCTAAACCGTCAGCTATCTCTGGAAGGTAAAAAACGGCTAGTTGATCGAATTTCAGCCGTTGATCATGTCTGGATATTGAGATATTTACAAAAACGTCTAGATTCTAATTTTTTTTTTTTTAATTTTGTGGGGCCCTTTTGCACGATCCGAACCATCCAAATACACTAGATGGCCCAAATTGACTTTGAGTAAAAATTTGAGGTCCTGATTCGTCATAAACCGTGGGTTTTTTTTAAAAAAACTTACAACTATAGTATCACATATTCTACTAATGGTGAGAATTTTCTTTCAATGCCAACCTAGATCTCTCTATACAAATCTTATATAAGGATGGCTTGATTCCACTGGAACAGAGGAATCATCAAGAGCATAGAATCCTCTCACTACCATGGATGCTTACCAAATGTGTCCCATAAATAAAGTAGGACTTTCTTTGTAAGGAAGGAAACGGTAGGCTCCCTTACTTGAGGCTTACTGTGAGGACATTAAGCTCAAGCAAATCTGAAACAGGTAATACCCTTTAAAGTCTTCTCTCGCTGGAAGTTCTGCCCAATCTACAAATAGACTGAACATCCAACCAGTTCTCCCTCCACAAAAGGTGCATCATCTTTAATGAAACCAAAGACTTGTTTCCACAAACTTCCTTCGTATCCCCACCTCTTCAAAACTTCTCTCTCGTCATCCCCTTGCATCTTGCTGACGTCTGCTTTTCAAAGTTTGGAAAATTCCTTTGCTATGTCAATCATGCATCACCTCAAGTCTTAGATTTGAAAGCCATAGTTCAAACCCAATTCAATTATTAAAGGTGTAGAATCACGTACACAGTCACGCGCCATCTGCCACTTTTGCCGCCCACGCTCTCTTTGCAGGTTGTCATCTTCCTCTATGATAAAACATGATTTGATTCCATTTGTGGGGCGTTGCAAAGAAGAACTCAAGTAAAAGAGAGGCTATACTGAGACAGGTAAACTGGGAAGCGGGAAGAGCAAATTTCACTTCTTTGTAGAAAGAAGATGTGGTTAAGTTGTAAAGAGAAATCACACCAAATGAGCACATAAAATACTAAAAAGCTACCAAAACAAAGTAATGTCCCTCACATGGCGAGAGGAGGTATAATAGAACTGAGATCAAAATATAATGATGTGACATGTTGGTTGTCCTATTGGACCCACCAAGTTAAAAGAGGCAGCTGTGGATTACTCATCTACCAAAAATTAACTCTTCATTGGACAGTGCTACCCATTCAATCCAAGATTTTTCCATAAATGGCAATATTTTGAACATCCATTTTAAAGACTTTGATTAAATGGCTAATGTTGTCCAACACTGCCTATTCTTTCTAGATGGATAACTTGCAAAATCCTTGATAAATGTGGGGCGAGTGTCATCTACAGACATGTTGTGTCCTAAAATTTGTTGGCGGTATGTCTTCCTCTAATATGTGGTGGACAAGTCAAATGTTACAAAAAAACAACAGTAATTGTGATGGTAACATACTCAAGTGTATAGTCGACAACACTGTATTAAATAATTCCTTATATTTATTTTATGGTGATGATTGCCCAAACCCAAGTTGATGGGGGTAAAGCTAAGATTATGACAACAAGGCTAATGTTAGGTGCACAGTTTGCTTATATAAGAAAGGTATGTATTTCTATCTGGGGCCCACTTGAATACATGAAAATCATGAGGGTAGGGGAAATGGATGATGGTGTATGGTCAAGAATATCAAATATCTCTCTCTCTCTCTCTCTCTCTCTCTCTCTCTCTCTCTACACACACAGCATAAAATGGATCTTCGTTGTCTGATGATGTAAATGACTGTTCTGTATGTGGATCAGCTCCAGTTTCTTTTTCCCCCTCTTGACCTGATTGTTAGAGCTGGTTAGGTTATGCTTTTCTTGTGGTATTCCTCTTGAGCTGATTGTAATCGAGTTTTTGCTTTTGCTGTGAAATGTCACCTATCTTGTGTTCCTGCAGTTGGAAGCTGAGGCAACTGCTAGAGCTATTCATTTAGCAGCTTTTGTGAACACACCTCTGTATATTGTTCATGTGATGAGCATTGAGGCCATGGAAGAGATTGCCAAGGCTCGCAAAAGAGGTCATGCGTATTTCTGTTCTCAATGGGGTCAATATAATCTATGACAATAGCTACATAGCATATTTGTTTTATTATTTATTTTTGGGTATCTGTATTCATGAACAAATTCTATGAATATGCATATAAGAATCTTTTGCTGGAAAACCGGCAACAGCAGTGGAAGCAATCTGGTTGATGTGGGAAACAGAAGTTGACACACAAGTAATTTTTCTTGAAAGTGAAAAAAAAAGGACTATGGTGTTCATCATGCTTTCCCTTTTCCTTCATTTTAAGTGGCTTTTCATGTGCACATGGAAATGTGTAGAACATATGAACCACACACATAACGTGCATACCCCGACTGTAGAACCACACATATAACGTGCATTCCAACCAAGCGAGACCTGCCGGATAAAGGGAATGGATTTTGTGCACATGCAAAGTGAAAGAAAGTAGTCCTTGACAAGTTTTTTGAAGAAACAAAATCATCAACAGGTAAGTCTTTCTGTTAATTGTTAATTAACAGTGAAGTCTGTGATCTTACTATTACCGTTAAAAAGAATGCAGTCTGTCCATTTAAAAGTTTGCTTATAACTTATAAGAGCATTCGTTGCACTTGATCGTTTATGATTTAGACAGTAGTTATTCATTTGTTCTGTTTCAAACTGCAGGGCAGAGAGTTATTGGAGAACCTGTGGTTTCTGGACTAGTCCTTGTTGACTCTTGGCTTTGGCACCCTGACTTCACAACTGCAGCCAAGCAAGACCCATGTACCTTTCACTCTTTTTTTTCTTTGTTGTTGAATCTTGAAGTGGATCCAAATAGCATCATATGATCATTTCATGTAACGGATATGTCATGAGTCCCCCAATAAGGAAATCAGGACATGCTGAAGCCCTTGAAGCTGCCCTTTGTAACACCCTGTCCCGAGTTAATTAAGATTAACTCTAATTAATCGGGATGAATGCGAATTCAACATGTTTTATTGACTTAATGTTGATTAATGGCTAACTTGATATAGAATTTGGCTCAAGGGGTCAAATTGAACTTAATGAAAAGAATGGTGAGTGTTATGAATGACTTGAAATGGTTTTAGGCTAAATCAAGTAAAGGAAGGACTTTTTCGTAAATACGAAATTACACGTATTTCGTCGCATACGGAAACTCTTGATACTCACATGTATATCTCGAGGAGTACGTTAACTTTTGTAAATGTGACGAACCCATTCGACGTGAATTGGTTCAAATGAACCTTCATTTGACTTGAATTGTAATTAGAGGAAATAGGAGGGGGTAAATGGCAAAATTAGGGATTATAAGATGAGGATGAACTGAGTTGAGTTCATTTCTCCATCAATCGATCTCTTCTTCTCTTTCTTTCTCTCCTTCTTCTTGCTTCCAATTTTCTTCCTTAAGTGGTGTGTTTTGGGAGAATTGTCAAGGGCTTGTGAAGAGGGCTCCATCTTCACCATTCTATTCTCCATCGTCTTTCTTACTTTCTTGAAGTTTAAGATTGAGAAGATCTCTAGATTGCCACCAAAAAGGCTACAAGTAAGTGAACTATGTTGTTTCTCGAATTTCTGAGTCATCTTTGGTGATTTGGAATGGTTTCTTACCTAAGAAACTCATTAGGATTTTCTTGAATGGATTGATTGGTTTCTTAGGTTCAAAGAGGGTTTCAAGTTTGGGGATTTCAGCTTGGATTCAAGCTAGGCAAGGGAATTCTTGCTAAGAAGTTTCCAAACCAGGCAAGTATACTCAATTTCATTGATTTCAATTGTTAGGTAATTTGTTAAGAACTCAAAAAGTTCAGTTACAGAAAATTCGGTTCAGAATTTTCTGAACTTCTGGGCGCAATTCGGTCAGCCGCCAGGCTGACCGCCACCTGACCGCTAGCTAACCGAGAGCTGACCGACATTGGTCGGCTAGCCGCATTTGTGAGTTCGGCTAGCCGCGGGTTAACCGTAAGGTGACCGCAATTCTTGTCAGGGTTTTCCATCAGAAATCGAGCTTCTGGAAAACGAACCGTAAGCTAACCGAATAAATTCGGTTAACCGAAATGTAAATTTCGGCCAGCCGTGAGGGTGACCGCGTAGGTGACCGAATTTGGACAAATTGTCCTGTCGAAATTGAAAGTCTGGAAGCTGACCGAATGTGGTTCGGTCAGCCGAAACCCCTCATGCGGCTAACCGCTAGGTAACCGCCGAGGTGACCGAACTTGAGGGAATATCAGAATTTAGTTCTGATAATTTCCTAAACCTTCATGGGTGTTAGCTAAACTTATGTGAATGTACATTTCACTAAAAAGTGATGTCATCTAACATAACACCTACATTGCATAATGAACGTTTCACCCGAATGTTGTTTTAGGAAAATTTAATTGTTATGACTTGAGTTGGCTTGTCCTCTCTCGTCTCTTACTGTTATGCTCCTTGTGGAGCTATCATTGAATAATGGATTGAGTTAATATAATGAAATGCAATGAAATGCAATGAAATGACAAGAAAAGAACTGAAATGTACAACCACTGTAATGAATCAAAGAATAAGTCTGCTGCAGTAGATGGAGCGTTCCGGAGCTCCGTGGTGATGCCGGTGATCTCTGATCAAGACACTGGTAAATCCCACACATTTGATAAGCCACCTAATAAAGTGCGTAACCATTGAAAAGCCACTAATAAAGTGAGCACTAATGAAATGAAATGAGTCCTCGAAAGGCTGGGTTGTGAATGGTGCGCCTTCCGCCTATGCTATAGGACAACGAAAAGACACTAGATACAGTGTATAAAATGAACTGCTCTCTTCAGGGGAGAACTACATGAACTGAAGTCTTCCTTCACGGAAGCATTAATTGAATTGACTTGTATTGAATTGAATTGCAATGAAGTGACTTGATTTGAATATCATGGTTATACATTGCAACTTAAATTGCTAACATGTGATTATCATAGAATTGTGTATACATTGTTGAACCGTCGTGTTCACAGTGTTATTGATGACATTACAGGCCCAGTTGGCCGTTCCAGTGGTTCCGAGACCACGCCGCCAGCGGAGGAGACCCATCAGGTTCCCCCAGGAGGATTGAACGAATGGACGTAAAACGGAGGCGTCCGGTTTAGCAAATTGTGGAAACATGTTGCATAGATTCATTTTGTTGTAAACAGTGATCACATGCATTGTATTGAATATGCATGAGTGATTTAAATAGGAAATGAGTTGTATAAGTGAACTTTACGTTCTGTAAAGAATTTGTACATATTGAAGTTAAATGTCAATGTATGTATATATTTCCGCAACATAATGTGCATTGACAGGTATTGTAAGATCCCTTGTGAATCTCGTATTGACTTCGGTGATACGAGGTTTACGGGAGTAAGTATGGCATCACGACTCGGGGTTTGGCCGTGGTAACCCTAATCTCGGGCCCGGGTCGTGACATACTTATTGTATGGTATCAGAGCTAAGTTAACTAAGTTAACTAAGTTAAATGACTTAGCCAATGATAGGAACGAAGTGAGGAACGTTACGTTACGTGCCAAATCCAATCTAGGATTTGTGATTTAAATGCTTTCACCTGATGTGATATATGTGATGGAAGTGTTGAGATCTATGTATCTTACCTTCCGTATTGTTTACAGCATGGCTGCATCTGGATCGAATCCAGGAAGTGATGACTTTATTGAGGTTGTCACCCCGTCTCCTGTCTCCGATATGGACACACGGATGACTGCCATTCTAGAGCAATTGGTGAGAAGTAATGAACAAATGGCCAAGAGTCATGAAGCACAGATGGGTATGCAGGCCCAGATCACTTCTCTAATGCAAGTGCAGAGCCAATTGCAGGCTCAAATGCAAGCAACGCCAGTAGTGCCACCAGTTCAACCACCTACTCAGGTTGGAACACAAGTGGTAATTCAATCCAAGGAGAAAGACCCTAATGTCCTGTATGAACAATTCAGGAAAAGAGGAGCTACTGAGTTCCGGGGTACTGAAGATGTGCTGAAAGCTGATGAGTGGCTAGAACACATTGAGGATGTGTTTGGTACAGTCACATGTACGCAGAAGCAGAAAGTTGCTCTCATTTCCTCCATGCTACGGGAAGTAGCAAAGACATGGTGGAAGAGTGTGAGTGGGGCAATCACTAAATTGCCAGAAGCAGTAATCTGGGAGACTTTCAAGCAGCAATTTCAAAGGAAGTTTGTTCCAGAACATGTGAGGCAGAAGAAAGAAGCAGAATTTCTGCAATTGAAGCAAGGTCAAATGACCGTATCTGTGTATGTTCATACCTTTCTGCAGTTGTCTAAGTATGCTACTGATTTGGTAGATACGGAAGACAAGAAGGTGAAGAGGTTTCTCAATGGCCTGAATGCCACATATAAGAAAATGGTATTGGCAAATAAGCCTACTACCTTCGATGATGCCGTTGATAGAGCCTACACGGCAGAAGAAGTACACAGAGAGGAAATGGTTGAAAATGAGAGTACTAAGAGGAGTAGTGGTGAAAAATCTACAGGCTCCTGGTTTAAAAAGGGAGGACGATTCAAGGACAAAAATAAGAAACAGAAATTTGCTGCTAGGACTGAGAATAAACCAGTTTGTGAGACATGTGGAAAGGCTCACAAGACTGAGTTGTGTTGGAGAACTACTGGAGCATGCCTTGTTTGTGGTTCTTTGGAACACAGAATGGCACAATGTTCAAAGGCAAGGAGAGATGACAGAGCTCCTAATCAGCAGACTGCTCAAGGACAAGCAGCACTTCCTGCTCCTCCACAGCGATTAGCTTTGCCAGCGCCTCCTAGGCAGCAACAACAACAAGGCCAGCAGCGTCAATGGCAGAGGCAACAGCCTGGACAGCAACAGCAGAGGCCACAGATAGCTGGAAGGGCTTATGCTCTTAATCGAGAGCAAGCTGAGGTTGCAACTAATGTGGTTGAAGGTACAATTCTTATTGGTGATAAACCTGCGGTTGCATTATTTGATCCCGGTTCCACGCATTCGTTTGTAGCACCTGTATTTGTGTGTAATATGCGAGACCGGATAATGCAATTGCCATATGATTTTACAGTATCTACTCCTTTAGGGAGAAGGGTAGTGTGTGAATTGTACGTTCCCCAATGTGATGTGAAAATTGGGGAAGTAGCAATGCCAGCTGATTTGGTTATCCTAGCCATGAATGATTTTGATGTAATCTTTGGCATGGATTGGCTTGCGAAGTACAGAGCTTGTTTAGACTGTTTCCGCAAAATCATCACCTTCAGGGTTGATGAGGCCAATGCCAGTGTACTTTTTGAAGGCACTTTGAAGAGGTTTGATACGAGGCTTATTTCAGCACTTAAGGCTGAACGAATGATGCATAGTGGTTGTGAAGGCTACATTGCATTCATTTCTGAACAGAAGCCTGAACAGAAATTAGAAAACATCTCAGTAGTCTGTGAATTTCCAGACGTGTTTCCCGATGAAGTGCCAGGTCTACCTCCAGCAAGGGAAGTGGACTTCACTATTGAACTTGTGCCCGGTACTGCACCGATATCCAAGGCACCGTATCGAATGGCACCATCAGAGTTGTATGAATTGAAGAAACAGATACAGGAATTGCTAGACAAAGGTTTTATCCGACCCAGTGTCTCACCATGGGGAGCACCTGTACTGTTTGTGAAGAAGAAAGATGGCACCTTTCGAATGTGTATTGATTATAGGCAGATCAATCAAGTGACCATTAAAAATAAATATCCACTGCCTAGAATCGATGAGTTGTTTGATCAACTCCAAGGTGCAGCTTACTTTTCTAAGATTGATCTTCGATCTGGATATCACCAGATACGAGTTAAGGATCAAGATGTACAGAAGACTGCATTCAGGACTCGTTATGGACACTATGAATTTTTAGTGATGCCTTTTGGTCTAACCAATGCACCTGCAGTTTTTATGGCTCTAATGAACAGAGTGTTTGCCTCGTACCTAGACCAGTTTGTGGTGATCTTTATTGATGACATCCTGGTATACTCAAGGTCAGAAAGAGAGCATTCACGTCATCTGAGACTAGCCTTGCAGACACTGAGAGAGAATCAGTTGTATGCAAAGTTCTCGAAGTGCGACTTTTGGTTGCAGCAGGTTGCATTTCTGGGTCACATCATTACCAAAGATGGCTTAGCTGTTGATTCGGCTAAGATTGACGCGGTTAGCAATTGGCAGAGTCCGAAGAATGTGCCAGAGGTTCGGAGTTTCTTAGGGTTGGCGGGCTACTATAGAAGGTTCGTAAAGGACTTCTCCAAGATAGCAGCTCCGTTGACGAAACTGACTCGGAAGGACGTTCCTTTTCAATGGAATGATGTATGCGAGTGCAGTTTCCAAACTCTGAAGCAGAAGTTGATAACAGCCCCAATCTTGGCTTTACCTGAAGGGAGAGGTGGATTTGAGATTTACTCAGATGCCTCAGGCGTTGGATTGGGATGTGTGTTGATGCAACGAGGTAGGGTAATTGCCTACGGTTCGCGTCAATTAAAAGAGCATGAGAAGAATTATGCTACACATGATTTAGAGCTCGCGGCTGTTGTATTCGCATTGAAGCAATGGAGACATTATCTGTATGGAGAGACTTTTGAAGTCCATTGCGATCATAGAAGTCTCCAATACTTGTTCACTCAGAAAGATATCAATCTGAGGCAACGCCGTTGGTTAGAGCTAATCAAGGATTATGATTTTCCATTCACATATGTACCTGGAAAGGGTAATGTGGTAGCTGATGCTTTGAGTCGCAAATCAGCTGACTTGGCATCATTGGTGGGCGAATGGCGTATGATTGAAGACTTCAGGGATTGGGATGTATCCATTGAAGTTATGGACAATCATGTCATGTTTGCAGCGATGTCAGTGTTCGAACCGCTACTCATCCAGCAAATTAAAGATAGGCAGTTCGATGACCCGGAATTAGTAAAAATTCGGGATAACATTGCAGCAAGGCCAGACTTTGTGTTGGTAACAGGAGTTCTCTATTTCAGAGACAGATTATGTGTACCAGCTCAGGAAGATTTGAAGCAAGCAGTCATGTTTGAAGCTCATCACACCAGATATTCTGTGCATCCAGGAAGTACGAAGATGTATAGAAATCTTAAAGGCAGATTCTGGTGGAATAACATGAAACGGGAGATAGCCAGTTATGTATCTTCCTGCTTGACGTGCCAGCGTGTGAAATTTGAGCACAAGAAGCCACCAGGCTTGCTTCATCCATTGTATATTCCTAAATGGAAGTGGGAACATCTCACGATGGACTTTGTGTCCGGATTGCCAAGGACGCGGAGACAACATGATGCCATTTGGGTTATTGTGGATCGTCTTACGAAGTCTGCGCATTTCCTTCCATTTAGAAAGGATATGGGATTCAGCGAAATGTCTAAGTTGTTTGTCAAGGAGATTGTTAGACTGCATGGAGTACCAGTCTCGATCATTTCTGATCGAGATAGTCGCTTTGTCTCCACATTTTGGCAAACTTATCAGAATGCCATGGGTACGAGACTGCGGTTTAGTACTGCATATCATCCACAGACAGATGGGCAGTCAGAGAGAACAATCCAAACTCTTGAAGATTTGCTTCGGGCTAGTGTTGCAGATTTTGGGAGTGATTGGGATGATCACCTAGCTTTGTGCGAATTTGCGTACAACAATAGCTATCACTCCAGCATTGAAATGGCACCCTTTGAAGCATTATATGGTAGAAGATGTAGGACTCCAGTTAGCTGGGAAGAAGTTGGAACTCGGAGTTTCCACGGTCCTACGATCATTGCTGAAACAGCAGATAAAGTGCAGAAAGTGCAAGAAAGGTTGAAAATTGCTAGATCAAGGCAGAAAAGCTATGCTGACAATCGTCGGCGTGATCTGGAATTCGCCGTTGGTGATTTAGTCTTTTTGAAGACTTCTCCAATGAAGGGCACTGTCAGATTTGGACAAAAAGGTAAGCTTTCTCCGAGATTTATCGGACCCTTTAAGATCCAAAGTAGAATTGGGAATGTGGCTTATCGTCTAGATCTTCCAGCAGAACTCTCTGGTATCCATAATGTCTTTCATGTGTCCATGCTTCGGAAGTATGTGTCAGATCCTTCACATGTGATTCGTCATGAAGAGATCCAAGTGTTGCCAGACACTGCATACGTTGAAAAGCCAATGCAGATAATTGATACCAAGGAGGTGGTTCTGCGTACCAAGACTATCAAATGGGTCAAAGTGCTTTGGGCACATCATGGACTAAACGAAGCTACCTGGGAGCTTGAAGAGCAAATGGCTCGAAAGTATCCAGAGCTATTCGTTCAGGTACTTTGTAGTTTTAAATTGCTTAATTGATTTGTATTGCATTCGGAGGACCGAATGGTTCTAAAAGTTTAGGGGAATGTAACACCCTGTCCCGAGTTAATTAAGATTAACTCTAATTAATCGGGATGAATGCGAATTCAACATGTTTTATTGACTTAATGTTGATTAATGGCTAACTTGATATAGAATTTGGCTCAAGGGGTCAAATTGAACTTAATGAAAAGAATGGTGAGTGTTATGAATGACTTGAAATGGTTTTAGGCTAAATCAAGTAAAGGAAGGACTTTTTCGTAAATACGAAATTACACGTATTTCGTCGCATACGGAAACTCTTGATACTCACATGTATATCTCGAGGAGTACGTTAACTTTTGTAAATGTGACGAACCCATTCGACGTGAATTGGTTCAAATGAACCTTCATTTGACTTGAATTGTAATTAGAGGAAATAGGAGGGGGTAAATGGCAAAATTAGGGATTATAAGATGAGGATGAACTGAGTTGAGTTCATTTCTCCATCAATCGATCTCTTCTTCTCTTTCTTTCTCTCCTTCTTCTTGCTTCCAATTTTCTTCCTTAAGTGGTGTGTTTTGGGAGAATTGTCAAGGGCTTGTGAAGAGGGCTCCATCTTCACCATTCTATTCTCCATCGTCTTTCTTACTTTCTTGAAGTTTAAGATTGAGAAGATCTCTAGATTGCCACCAAAAAGGCTACAAGTAAGTGAACTATGTTGTTTCTCGAATTTCTGAGTCATCTTTGGTGATTTGGAATGGTTTCTTACCTAAGAAACTCATTAGGATTTTCTTGAATGGATTGATTGGTTTCTTAGGTTCAAAGAGGGTTTCAAGTTTGGGGATTTCAGCTTGGATTCAAGCTAGGCAAGGGAATTCTTGCTAAGAAGTTTCCAAACCAGGCAAGTATACTCAATTTCATTGATTTCAATTGTTAGGTAATTTGTTAAGAACTCAAAAAGTTCAGTTACAGAAAATTCGGTTCAGAATTTTCTGAACTTCTGGGCGCAATTCGGTCAGCCGCCAGGCTGACCGCCACCTGACCGCTAGCTAACCGAGAGCTGACCGACATTGGTCGGCTAGCCGCATTTGTGAGTTCGGCTAGCCGCGGGTTAACCGTAAGGTGACCGCAATTCTTGTCAGGGTTTTCCATCAGAAATCGAGCTTCTGGAAAACGAACCGTAAGCTAACCGAATAAATTCGGTTAACCGAAATGTAAATTTCGGCCAGCCGTGAGGGTGACCGCGTAGGTGACCGAATTTGGACAAATTGTCCTGTCGAAATTGAAAGTCTGGAAGCTGACCGAATGTGGTTCGGTCAGCCGAAACCCCTCATGCGGCTAACCGCTAGGTAACCGCCGAGGTGACCGAACTTGAGGGAATATCAGAATTTAGTTCTGATAATTTCCTAAACCTTCATGGGTGTTAGCTAAACTTATGTGAATGTACATTTCACTAAAAAGTGATGTCATCTAACATAACACCTACATTGCATAATGAACGTTTCACCCGAATGTTGTTTTAGGAAAATTTAATTGTTATGACTTGAGTTGGCTTGTCCTCTCTCGTCTCTTACTGTTATGCTCCTTGTGGAGCTATCATTGAATAATGGATTGAGTTAATATAATGAAATGCAATGAAATGCAATGAAATGACAAGAAAAGAACTGAAATGTACAACCACTGTAATGAATCAAAGAATAAGTCTGCTGCAGTAGATGGAGCGTTCCGGAGCTCCGTGGTGATGCCGGTGATCTCTGATCAAGACACTGGTAAATCCCACACATTTGATAAGCCACCTAATAAAGTGCGTAACCATTGAAAAGCCACTAATAAAGTGAGCACTAATGAAATGAAATGAGTCCTCGAAAGGCTGGGTTGTGAATGGTGCGCCTTCCGCCTATGCTATAGGACAACGAAAAGACACTAGATACAGTGTATAAAATGAACTGCTCTCTTCAGGGGAGAACTACATGAACTGAAGTCTTCCTTCACGGAAGCATTAATTGAATTGACTTGTATTGAATTGAATTGCAATGAAGTGACTTGATTTGAATATCATGGTTATACATTGCAACTTAAATTGCTAACATGTGATTATCATAGAATTGTGTATACATTGTTGAACCGTCGTGTTCACAGTGTTATTGATGACATTACAGGCCCAGTTGGCCGTTCCAGTGGTTCCGAGACCACGCCGCCAGCGGAGGAGACCCATCAGGTTCCCCCAGGAGGATTGAACGAATGGACGTAAAACGGAGGCGTCCGGTTTAGCAAATTGTGGAAACATGTTGCATAGATTCATTTTGTTGTAAACAGTGATCACATGCATTGTATTGAATATGCATGAGTGATTTAAATAGGAAATGAGTTGTATAAGTGAACTTTACGTTCTGTAAAGAATTTGTACATATTGAAGTTAAATGTCAATGTATGTATATATTTCCGCAACATAATGTGCATTGACAGGTATTGTAAGATCCCTTGTGAATCTCGTATTGACTTCGGTGATACGAGGTTTACGGGAGTAAGTATGGCATCACGACTCGGGGTTTGGCCGTGGTAACCCTAATCTCGGGCCCGGGTCGTGACACCCTTGCAGGAGGAATTTTGCAGGTTTCTTTCTTTTCCATTAGAATACATGGTTTCTGTGTCATATTGCATAACCTAATCAGCACATGGATGTAGATGAGATTGAGACCTCTAAAGGTTGTCTGATTGTTTGGAGAGGAGCTGTATGACAACCCAAGGATACGGATATGATTTATTCTTGGGCCTTAAGTTTGTAAATGTAGGGCCCAGGGTTTGGCCATTCAAACTGTCAATCTGATGGCGTCCATCATTAGTAGTACATGGCCCAAAACATATTGGAGGATGCTAGTGGTACGATATTTGGTTGTTTACCTGTGACTTTGCATTCTGTTAATGAAGGTCGGCATTGCTCCATTGTGGAGATTCTGGGGTCATGGCAGTCTCCACTGGATCAGTAGTCTGTAAGTGTAAGACATACCATGGTATAACACCCTGTCCCGAGTTAATTAAGATTAACTCTAATTGATCGGGATTAATGCTAATTAAGCATGTTTTATTGAATTAATGTTGATTAATGGCCAAATTGAGTTGAAATTATCTTGAATGATCAATTTGAGCTTAATGAGAAGGTAATGAATGAAAGTGAACTAATTGAAGTGGTTTTAGACTAAATCAAGTGATACGAGGACTTTTTCGTAAATACGAATTTTAATATATTTCTTCGAATACGGAAACTCTTGATACCAGCGCGTGTATTTCAAGGAGTACGTCAGTTTCCATACTAGGAGCGATTCCATTCGACGTGAATTGAATCAAATGACCCTTCATTTGACTCAAAATGTAATTAATAGAATTGAAGGGGGGCTAATTGCAAAAATGGGTTTATTTAGGTTGAGATAAACTCAAATGAGTTCATTTCCCTCATCTCCTAGCATAGCCGACCCAACCTTTCTCTTTTTCTTCTTTCTTCCTTCCATTCTCTCCATCAAAGATTGGAGCTTTGTGGGTGATTTTGAAGGAGGTTCATCTACTTCATATTCTCCATTTTCTTCTTTGATTCTATTGGAGTTTGAACTTGAGAGGAAGCTCAAAAATTTCCTACAAAAGACT
Organism: Persea americana; assembly: GCA_029852735.1. NCBI lineage: Eukaryota > Viridiplantae > Streptophyta > Magnoliopsida > Laurales > Lauraceae > Persea > Persea americana. The sequence goes on from CM056810.1 coordinate 95,167,338, forward strand.
ACAAATAAGCGTTTTGAGTTGATTTCAGAACTTCCAGGTCTATTCAGTGGTTTTTGAGTGTTTCTTGCATAAGGAACTCATTGGAGTTCTCTTAGATGAATTGGGTTTTGGTATTAGGTTTAAAAGAGGATTTCAATTGGGGGTTTGTCATCTCAAGGCCAAGCAAAACAAGGGATTTTTGTTAATTACTCTTCAAACGAGGTAAGTATACTCATCTCTAATGATTTAGAGTGCTAATGAATTTGTTTGAGCTCAAGGAGCTCAATTCCAGACTTTTAAGTTCAGAGTTTTTTGAGCTTCTGGGAGCAGTCGGCTGACTGACACCTGACCGACCCTTTCTGGGCTAAATTTCATATGAAATTACAACTTCTAGAAAGCTGGCCGAACTGGGTTCGGTCAGTCGAAGTTGTAACTCGGTAGACCGACAGTCGACCGAACTGCCTGACCGAGCTCATTAGAGCTATCAGCTGAATTATCTGGAATTAGAGCTGAGGGGTAATCGAACCGAGTTCGATTAGCCAACACTCTAACTTCGGTCGACCGACGAGGTGACCGAATTCCCTTGAAGAAGGTCAGAATTTGTATCAGGAAAATGAGCTTCTGGAAAGCTGACCAACATAGTTCGGTTAGCCGAAATCCAGAGTTAGGTTAGCCAACAGGTGATCGACAAGGTGACCAAGCTTGAGGAAATTTCAGATTTGGTTTCTGATTTCTCTGAATAGAAACCTATTGACTAAGACTCGTGTTAGTAGCATTTTCCTAAACCTCCATGGGTGTTAGCTAAAGTTATACTAATGTAAATTTCATTAAAAGTGATGTCATCGAAAATAACACATACATTAAATAATGAACGTTTTACCTGAATGTTTGGTTTAGGAAAATTTAATTGGATTTATTGTTTTGAATTGACTTGTTCATTCGAGTCCAACACTGTGTAGTATTTATTACGCTCCTTGTTGAGCTGAAATGCATAATGCATCGAATTAATGAAAAGAAAAGAATTAATGAAATGAAATGAAATGAATGAATAATGAATAATCCTACTGCAGTAAATGGTATGGAGCATTCCGGAGCTCCGTGGTGATGCTGGTGATTTTTTATCAAGACACTGGTAAATCTCACACATTTGAAAAGTCACTTAATAAAGTGTATAATATGGAAATTAAATGAGTCATTTCTTAATGCTGAGTCATGAATGGTGCGCCTTGGGCCCTGCGCCCTGCGCCATTGAGGACAATGAAAAGTCACTTAATAAAGTGTACTCACTGATATTGAATGCTTCATTCAAGGAAGAACTAAATGAGTGAATAAATGAATGTAAATGTTATTGATTTGAATTGTTTAGAATTGATAGACAAATTATTAGCATAGAATTGTGTATACATTGTTGAACCGTCATGTTCATAGTGTTATTGATGACATTACAGGCCAAGTTGCCAGTCCCGATAATACAGAGGCCGCACCGCTAGGGGAGGAAGCCAATCAGGTTCCTCCAGGAGGACTGATTGAGTGGACGTGAATTAGAGGGCGAACAATTTAGAATGATTTAGAAATATTTTGAGAAATATATATATTCATTTTGAATGTAAATAGTAGTTACCTGCATTGTGTTTTGAATATGCAATGGTGGACTTGAATAGGAAATGAAAAGTGTGAGTTGAACTTTACTATCATGTAAAGAACTTGTACAATTTAAATTGAATGTCAATGTATATATATCTTTCTGTAAAAATATACATTTGACATGTATAAATGTATGATATCCCTTGTGAATTTCATATTGACTTTGGTTAATGCGAAGTTTATGAGAGTAAGTATGAAGATCGCGACTCGGGATTTAACTGTGGTAATTCTAATCTCAGGCCTAGGTCGTGACACATGGTCTCCACTGACCCATCTCCACTGACCCATACTAGGAGTCATACTCATAGATGCTATGCATGTACTGATGATCGTCAATTTCCTCTTACCATGAAAAGCTTTTGGTGGTTCTTTATTGATAAGTTCTATAAAGCAGGAATGAAGCATTTTAGGTGCTACTATATTCTAAATGAAGGATTTAGGTGCTCCATGTAAGAGTCATCTTTAAAACAGAGGTTACCTAAGAAAAAAAAAGAGAGACGTTACCTTTAAGTGGACATCTCCAATTTAATTTGTTAATATTTCTGTAAATGTTCTTTCCAAAACATAGAAGATATTTATCCTGCATCCTTTTTTACATTGACACTATATTAAATACTGGTTCTGGCATTCTTCTATTTTTTAGTCTTTAGCACCTTTTGTTTTCATCAGTCAACTTCAGTTGTAGGCACTTGTTGCCTTATAGACCATTGAATATGATTTTGAAGCAACACTGTATCCATCTGCAACCACTAACTGGAATAATAGGATCACCCAACTGAGAAGTTAACAAGTCACGAACTTTTTAATGGATCCCATGTCAATATTTGATGAATGGGATTATGGATGAGTGGGCTCTGTTTTACTAATGCTGACCCTGCAAGGAATGCTATCTTCTTCTAATCAAGTATCACATACTTATTTACCCTATTAGTCTTATCATTTGATGCAATATTCCTGATATTGAGCACTTTGAAGCACTGAAAGTCCTATTAAGTCACAAGTTTTTTTTGTGGCATGCAGCTTGCTGGAACAGATCATTGTGCCTTCAACTGTTCCAAGATCATAGTGCCACACAAAAAGCTCTAGGCATTGATGACTTCAGAAAAATTCCAAATGGGGTCAATGGTATGATCAAGATTCAACGGTTGTGGAAAGTTGATTCTCCAGGATTGACTTCCATGTTTTCAGTTATTGCATTGTGATATCTTCCATTTGCATGCTTGTGACATTCGAAACTTGCTTTCAGGTATTGAGGAGAGGATGCATCTAATTTGGGATTCTATGGTGGTGAGCATTCTTGGATTTGTAATTGGATTCAGAAAATTAAATGGCCCAAGTTGGATTTGTTTCTCAAGTAATGTATCAACTTCTCTAAAACTTTATATCAACTCAGCAGTCTGGAAAAGTAACGGTAAATGACTATGTGCGAATAACAAGCACTGAATGGTATGATTTCATTGTGATCATGTATGTAATTTCATATTTGGTCATTGCAGTAAGAAACTTTTTATTACTACGTAAGAGTGTGTGCTTGTACCCTAAATCAAAAGCAGTTTGAATATTTTCGTAGAATGCATGGTAATAATGCATTTGGACTATTGTTGCTATTTTTGGTGGATTACGGCTGCTCTGTCTCTGTTTGAGATTGTTATCAGCACTGATCATAAATATTCAGTAACCCTCACGGTGTGATATTTTCTCTCTGAAGAAAACAAGTCTCCAAAGCATAATGGACAAAAAATATTAACTGTGTGCTTTAGGGTGCCTTCTTGGTTATATTGAAATAATATGTGTAATGTCAAATGTGTCTCACTATTATGGTGTAAGAATTCATGAATGCTCGTATATTTCTATTAAAAAAGGTCACAGAAGGTTCATAAATATGTAAGTTTTGACATTGCAGTGCTCAGATATTCAACATATACCAAAGGAAAGGAGCAATACTTGAGGGATCTGATGCTGACATAATCATCCTGAATCCCAATTCAAGCTTTGAAATAGCCGCACATTCTCACCACTCAAAATCAGACACAAATGTCTTTGAAGGGAGGAGAGGCAAGGTAATAATTCTTATACAAGAGCCATCATAAGTTGCTTGGCATGAATAATTGGCTGAGAAACCTGTATAGATGGGCACTTATTTTAGTCATTCAGATTCTTTGTATGATCCACCATGGATAGGCAACAGGATGTAACTCCTGACCAAAGAAAAAACTCATTTGCTTGATTTAGTGTTTTCATTTCATATGTTATTGTTAGCTTATTTTCTTTTTAACTCTCCATCTGCAAGTCAGTTTCTGGTGGGCTCTTCACAGCAGTGCCCATCTAAAGGTAGAATTTCAAGGTTGGTGGTTGGATGACTGAAAGATGGGCCTTGCTTTCTAGTGGAACTGGTACCTGTACAGGTTCTAATTATGAAGCTGTATGGGTATGGCAATGGTCATGTGCATCTATTTCCCTGAAGATATGTTGTTTCATTCTGTTGTCTTAATGGTCAGAAAGTCAACCTTTCATCTACTCGCAGAATAAACATCTATGGATATTTGTAGCCCCTGTATATGGACAATTTAAAGGAATATCCATGTTACTTAGACAAGGTAGGGTTGACAATTCCCTGACCGCTGACCCAACCCACCAACCCAACCTGAACCTGTCACAGAAATTCAGGCCCATACTTGCTAACCCAATTAAAAAACCCAGCCCGGCCCATCCCATTGCCGTCTCTTTGGCTATTGGCAATTGGATACATGGCGTCACATATTGGGACATTGGTATTACCTAGAGGTGGAAACTGGGCCGTGACCGACCCGTTGACCATTTGACTAAGCCGGCCTGGCATGGCACGACCCAAAAGACGGGCCGTGCTGGGCAAGGGAGCCCTGGTTTGTGGCACAGCATGGCATGGCCCAGTCCTTAGAGTGTTGTGCTGGGCCGAGGCACGGTACGGCACGGCCCATATACATATAAAGTTTAATTTCTTTATATAATTAAAATATAAAACTTAAAATAATTAAATATTTATTATTCATTTGTAAATCAGAATCAATGTTTGTGAATTTGCTTTTATAGTTTCAACTTTATTTCAAATTAAGAACCCCTAAAAGTCCATAATTTCTCTTTCAATTTAAATAAAAAATAAAAAACAATTTAAAGAATAAATTAAAAGAGGCATGTGGGCCGCCCAGCATGTCACGGGAAAATCCATGCCTTGGGCCAGGCCTGGACACAGCTGGGCTAGCATTAGCTGGGCTGGGCCGTGCCGTGCAGTTCTCACCTCTAGTATTACCTAACATGCTGGCTTATTGGTGATTTTGTTGTTTTGTTTGATATATATATATATATATATATATATAAACATATAACTAGTCAGTAGTTACATAAAATAATAATGCACCAAAAACTCAGAAAGAGTGAAGGAGATAAAATGTTTAAATTCAAATACCCACCTTGATGTGCAACCAGTACTTGCCTAAGCAGCAAGAAAAGGTGAATACAGGTTTTTGGGTAGTATTGCTGTCTCATTGACATTCCCATGCGGCCATGAAATGGCATATTCATCAGATTCTATTTCTCACTGACATATGTTTGTACTCTGAAAATTTCGATTCGGTATTTTGGCAGGGAAAAGTCGAAGTCACAAGTTCAAGAGGAAAAGTCGTATGGAAAGATGGTGAGCTCAAGGTTGAACCTGGCTATCGAAGGTACATAGACACGCCACCTTTTAGCTATCTCTTTGATGGCATTGACAAGGTAGATGCAGCGTACGTTACTTCCCTTCGCGCTCCTGTGCAGCGCTCTGTTTCAACTTAGGGTGCAGGTGTTGGATATTCTCAAATTTGGGGCTTTTCTTTGGACATTATTGGAAAATGGCGCAAAAATGAATTAATTTTAAGTGATTCAAAACAACAAATAAATATAAGTTTGAGGTTTCAAATGATTTTAATGGAATTTAGAAACTCATGTTTGGTGCGAATTTTTTTTCCCCGGCTATGGACTCCTTATTAAAAATCAGATGAGCCATTATAGAAATAATACCCATCACAAAAACAATCATCATACATATACCCAACTAATTAAAGAAAACAAAATCATAATGGAATGGTGAAGTTTTGGGTTGAGTTGGAAAAGAATGAGGAAATGGGATTATACAGGAGGGAGAAGTTTTCTGAGAAAATGGAATTCCCATGCCCCCATAAGAAATCTATTTGCGGCATTTAGCAAGGAAAATGCCAATCAAGCAAGAAAGAGTTTCCATGAAATTGTTTTGCACCAAATGCATGAAAAATGGATTTTCTATTGAAAAATGTTCAATTTTCTATAGAAAGGTGTTACACAAACAAAGGGTTGAGTGACATTACAAACACCCAGGTTGAGTGGCATTGGCACCACACAAGCACATATAGGATGGTGATGCTATATGCGTGCCATGCCCATAGCACGCACTCCACTCCTAGCACGGGCCATGTTCGTACTCGTGCAAATATACTAGACCGTTGGTAGGCCGGATGATAGGGCTAGGATAATTAGATGGTGCTAGTTTTTTATACATAGGATCCCATAGGGGTGTACAAAAAATCCGTCAATCCGATTCGATCCGATCTGATCCACTGATTTTGATCCGATCCGAAGACCAACGGATTGGTGACGAATTGGAAATTATGTAATCCGTTAGCAACGGATCGATGGCGGATTTCACCCTTAATCCGCGGATTCAATCCAATCCGATCCGTTGTCATTAAATATAAAAATATATATATATATATATAAAATAAGAAAAAAAAAATGTAAGGAGTCACTAACCTTATGAAGAGAATAGGCATATAACTCTCAACTTTCAATGGCTTCAAAATTCATAGGTTTTTTCTTCTTTATTTTTCCATGTAATGTACAGGAACGGATTGAACGGATTAATCCGATCCGATCCGTTCCTCCACAGATCGGATCGGATCGGATTTGAACACTAACGGATTGGTGACGGATTTGGCCCAATCCGTACCAATCTGATCCGTGTACACCCCTAGGATCCCGCACAGATCATCAAATCCCGTCTCAACCCAAGGTGGGCTAGTAGGTGGTCCCCATAGTGCTGCTCACATAGAATGCTCCATGCGCGCTCATAGGATTAGGACTAAAATAATCGATACCTTATTTCGAGTTTAAAATGTCACAGTGGTCCAACTTGGAAAAAATTTAGTAATATATTAAAATTTTGCCTCATTTAAAAAAAAATACATGAGAATTTAAATATTTTGAAATAATATAAAAGTTTCCATATTTCTTTCAATCAAAGTACTCACTAGGATTTTTTTTTTTTGAAGAATGACAAAAAGATCTTTATATCATTTTTCGATTTTTTTTTTCTTTAATAATCATTTAAGAGAAATGATAAGATCCAACCCAAATGGCCTAATGACGTCCACTTCACCAAATCAAACTAGTTGGTTTTTTGAAAGAAAAAAAGGTTAATAAAAGACAAAAACTTGTCATAAGGGTGTATTTATCATTTTTTTAAAAGTCTTTTTATGTAGAGGACTTGACTAAAAGATTTGTGAAAATCTTTTATATATATATTTATATATATTTTTTGAAATGAACATTCTAGATATAACCGTCCGGGATTCAAGAAACAGATCGTCGGACACCAAACCAACGTTCTAAGGGCTAGGTTGGCACTTTACTAATATAATAGAAGTCAAATAAAGCATCTATTTTCAAGTAAGATGTCACATCAAAAGCTTTTTTAATTCAAAACTCCCTCAATCTTTAAAAAAAATAAATAAATAAAATCACTTTTATCCACTAAAATATAAGAAAATTTTATTTTTCCATAAAACAGTCAAAAAAATTTCATGATAAATAACTAAAAAAAAATACTATTATAACTCACTTATATTCTATTTTGTTCCAAAATCAGTTTTACTTCACTTATTATTTAATAGGGTTGCGAAATTCGCACTAAGGCACCCGCGCCGACTAGATAGATACTGCAAAGCGACGGTAAGATAGGAATTAATGTCGACCATCGTCTCCTGCCTTTTTGACATACACATCTGAGATTGAAAGTACGGACCATCCGACACGAAACCGACTTTCTAAATGTACCGGCCAACTAGTTCATTTGACCAGTCCAAACCTGAATGAGACAATCAATGAACCAGCCGCTTGCATATTTCATGTGCCTCGTTTCAGTGTCGTTCACACCTAAATCACCTTTCATGCACCCCCATCTATGATTTCTCCTATAACTTAGTTGGACCCACTATGGATAGCTCCTACCTATTTCCTTTCAATTTGATGGGTCCCACTTTAGCTCTTATTTTCCTGCTCTAGCTAAAAAAATGCGGGCCATCTTAAAAACGTTCATAGGGCCCGCCCATCAAACACAACCAGATGACATGACTTTCTTTCCATAGGCATCCACTCATCCAAATTAGAAAAACTTTCATGGCTTCTTGTAATCAGGTTAGATCTCTCCAATCGGACGGTTGATATATGGTGGGCCATGACTGCGGGCCACCACAACACGTGGTACCTAAGACCGCGATCCTTACCTATAAATGTCTACATACCTATATATATTTTCGCCCTTCATTTCAAAACTCCTTCGCTTCGGTGTTGACTTCCTCAGTCCCTCCTACCCATGGCTCCAGTGCGCGCTTGGCGAGAAACCGCAGCAGATCGAAAACCCAAATCTCCATCGCTCAAAACCCTTAACCGCTTCAATCTCCTCTCGGTACTCTCGATCTTCCTCCTCATCTCGTTCGCGACCTCCGAATCTCACCAAATCCCAGAGGTATGTCAAAGCATCTCCAACTCCATTGCTCCGATCCAATCTCAGTCTCTTATTGCTGTTTTTTTAGGGTTTCTGATGATTGAATCTGTTGAAGTTTCAGTTCTGCGATGCCGGATACGTAGATTCGAGCTGCCTTTCGTCGCAGCAATCGAATTCTAAGATCTTGATCAAGGGAGGCACCGTGGTGAATGCTCACAGTCGGGAAGTTGCTGATGTCTATATTGAGGATGGGATTATAGCTTCTGTTCGGCCTAACATAGTGGTAAGATTGATTTTGATGTGGATCTTTTCAGGCCGGCTCGAAAGAATTTGAGTCCTAAAGCGACAATCTTAAATGAGGCTTCAAATTATCTATTCTTCTCCTTTTATAAGTTTTGAGTATTCAGATTTATATTTTCTAGTGGACATATTTATTATTTATAAATTATAACTAATGATATCTACAAACAAAATGAACACTAACTATAATAAACATACTGTAAGGACGGAACCACCGGGACCCTGAACCAAGCTGGTGAAGACCGAGCTGGTGGAACCCACAGTGGTGTCCCCACACCTGGAGGGCGTACCCACACAGGAGGTATTGTATACACTTTAGGAGACTTACCAAGGCTGCTCCCTAATCATGCATTTGTCCCACATCGAGTGTGGACGCCTCCCACCCTTGCTATATTAGCCTTGGCGTAAGACAAGGGTGTACCACCAAGAGCACACCCTTGCTATATTAGCTTTGGTGGTACACCCTTGTCTTACGCCAAGGCTAATATAGCAAGGGTGGGAGGCGTCCACACTCGATGTGGGACAAATGCATGATTAGGGTGCATGATTAGGGAGCAGCCTTGGTAAGTCTCCTGAAGTGTATACAATACCTCCTGTGTGGGGTCCGCCCTCCAGGTGTGGGGACACCACTGTGGGTTCCGCCAGCTCGGTTCAGGGTCCCGGTGGTTCTGTCCTTACACATACAATACGAGCTTGGAATAAAAAATAAAAAAAAAAAACTAAAAGCATAGAACAATAGAACTTGATTTGGTGATTCATCATTGTTGACCATAAAGATTGTAGATGTTGACAAGTTTTAAATTTGATGGAACTCCTTCAATATGAAAAAGAAGAAGATTATATTTGAGTTCGTAGGTTATGAATAACATATATTATCAAAAATACATTATAAAAAATACTCACATATATTATAAAACAAAAGACAGAATCAAATCAGTAAATCCTTAAAAAATAATAAAAATTAGTTAGATGCTTATGTCAGAAACGACTGAATTAAATGTGGCTCATTAATCTAAAGTTTATTTGAAAAACCTCACTGATGAAGTGGCGGGAGGTTGAGATTTGTTGGGAATTAAAAAGATACCGTGTAGAGAAAAAAAGGACGACAATTGGTTTAATGCTTTTTGGGAATGACTTTAGTAGGATGTCACACTAATTACTAATATGAGGCCTTATTTTTTGGGGAGAAAAAAAAAAAAGGAAGGAAGTTGATTTCATATTTTTTTGAAATATGAAAAAATGACTTTAATAAGATTTGATATACAGGGCCTTATGTTTTGGGGGCCTAAAGCAAGGGCTTTTCTTGCCTTAGGTCGAGCCGCCCTTGGATCTTTTGATTTGCTGTTATTCAGGCTTTTATCCATGATTTTGAAGGCGCTGTGATGATGAATTTGATTTAGTTACTTGGTGGTTTTGGATGGAGAATTTTGTCTGCTTTATAAATTATGTTGTGTTTTAGGGCTTTCCGATTGAGAAATGGATGTTTTTAGGCGCCAATACAGTAAGTAATGATATAGGTGCGTGTAATCTGTTGTTGGGCTATTTTGGGACCACTACATTAGCCATGTAATCAAAATACTATGTTGGGATTTGATTAAGAGGACTCTGATGTAATGGTGACTATCACTTAAATCTAAGTGAGATTTGGGGCAGCTGACAACTCAAGGTGGGATTTTGATCCGACAGTCCGTCGACGATAAGTGCACTTTACTCTGTGGACTGTGGATTCACTCATATTTATTATTACTGTACTGATACATGTTTATAATCGTTTCTGTGTGCATTACAATTTATTTCGATCATTAAGTTAACTAAATGGACAGATAATTATTCTTAAATTTCTTTAGCTAGCCATTCATACAAAAACCTCGAGGTGTTAGTAGAGGCAGCGGAAATACTTTTTAATATTCCCCTTTGGGTGGAGCTCACTCTTCAACAATTATGAAATGAGCTATCTGTGTAGATAAGGAAAAGAAAGGGATTTAGGAATTGTATCACTGAAGCTGGTTCTTTTTAGTTAGAGTGATCCAGGTCATGAATGTTGTCCTAATATACTTAAAAATGTTCCCAGAGATGCCCAATTTCATACAGGATGGGCCCATGATTTGGCGATGATCTAATGGGCTACACTGTGGCTGGGAGATCCTTGAAAATCTTTTAGATTGGAGGAATAGAATCTTGAATTGGTCATAGTCTCCTACAGACAATCTAAATTAAATGGATACCGCAATGATCAACAATCAACAGAAAAAAAACATGTGAGACTGGGTTGCTAGGATCTTCTAGTCCAAGTGACAACCATTCTCCATCTAATGGGGTCTTGTGAGGCCTGTAGAGCCATTAAAGCCATTGGTTTGTGCCAACTTATCTTTTCTCTGTACAAAATAGGGTGCCTCGAGACCAGATTATTCCGCCATGACGACTTACTGTCATCGCCATCCCGTGTAATGTCTAAAATTGTTGTCTCTTCTTTCTAAGTGTAAGTGTATTCTAGTCATGCTCGTTCTCATAAATGGTCATCAATTTTGAAGGAATTGCAACCCTATTTCATAGAAATAAGACTCTTAATTCTTAATTTATATATTTCAGTATATGTTTGTTGTCATTTTTTTTTATTTATAACGGAGGGTGTCCCAGCTCTTTAGGCCGGAGTTTTTTATTATTTTTTACATAAAATAGAATTATTGGCACCCCCACAAATTCAGTTACAGACTATTATTACCTTTTGGCTTTTCAGATGTGTTTGCCAGACCTGATAAAGGAAAACAATTACTTTTGAGTGGTGTCTTTTACCATGGAAACTGGCAGTAAATTCCAATGGTCAATGTTGGAAGTATCTCCTTTTAGGAATGTGATTTCTTCATCAAGGGATATGTTAAACTAAGAACATGGTCTAAGGTCCAGAATGGAAAGCACATAAAATCTTGGAGGGATTTATGGTGTGGTGATTGGAAATCTGAAGAACTGTTTCCATGTCTCTTTGGCATTGCTACTAATCCCCACTCACTTGTTCATATTATTTAGAAAGAATGGGTACGCCTCATGTGTGATCCCCAATGTTTCACAGGAATAGTTGTCATGATGAGATAGCATTGATCTCTTAGCTACTGTTTCAAGTGGAATATACCCAGGAAGATGGTGCCGATTATCAGACATGGTGCCCAGATAACGATAAGGCTTTACTGTTAAATCTTTCTATGAAAATGTGACATGTAGGAGAAGATCAAAATGCCTTAAGGGTCCTATCGATTGTGGCAGAATTGTAAATCAATGCCTGTCAACAACGATATTATGTGCCCAGGGGAGGCAGAAGATATTCAACATTTGTTTGTCCATTGTTCTTTCATGAAGCAAGTCCGGATATATATATATATATATATATATTTATAGAACTGTGCTGGTAAGGACAGTCCGCACAGGCACCGAATCCCATGAATTTGCATGGGTTCGAATGAATTGGACTCTTGGATTGAGGGTCAATTTTTGTTGTTTGATAAAAAGCTGTTAAACTTGTGGACCACAGATGAAGGGGTTAGAGGTATTAGATTGACGTCAAATTTGATATGTAGGTTGGCCTCACTTGGATCTTTTGATCCCTCCTTGTCCCATGACCAGTGGGGTCTCAAGGTGGGCCCCATTTGGTGGTCTGCACGGTAAGCTCTTAAGGACCGTCCTTAAAGGACCGATTCTTATATATATATATATATATATTCACTTTCTTTGGTGTTTAGTGATGCTGGAATCAATCTTTGAGCTATCATTTAAAAAATAAAGCATTATCAACAAAGCCTTGGACATTGGAAGTATGAATTTCCTTGTGAGTGAGGAGCCATGCTATCAAGTTGCTCTTTAGTGGCTGTAATATGGACACTGTGGCTTGCAAGAAATCGCCGTAACTTCCAGAATCAAATCGGTACAATCAAAAGGGTAGCTTAGAGGCCCTAGATGAGAGTAATATGTAGGGTTACAGTTACCAAAGAATTCGCCAGAATGTTTATATCTAACTCTTGGAGAAGTTGGGTAGAATGTTGTTGATGCGGTTTCTTTATTGGTTTTGTTTTGTCTTCTTCCGCTTCTGTTGAATCATATTGTAATTTTATTGGTTTTTAATACAATCTGTTTCCATTTTGGACAAAAAAAAAGGAGAGATGGTTCTCTTGTAAAAATTTCTTCATATGATTTACTTATTTAAGGAATTTGGATGATCGTTAATTGCTTATATGCTGTCAACAGGTTGGTGATGATGTTACTGTACTTGATGCCACTGGGAAGTATGTCATGCCAGGTGAATTGTTCAAGTTGGTGCTTGCATGTACCATGAACTGTTTTTTGCTCTCATTGCTGAATGCTGAATGCATTAATACATGGCCTTCAGTTACTGTTGAAGCATGCAACTCCTAACCATGATCAACATTTTGTTTTCTTGTGCTATGGAAAAAAGGAGGAATTGATCCTCACACACACATGGAGATGGAGGTGGTTACTGCGACTATCGATGACTTCTTCAGTGGTCAAGCTGCTGCATTAGCAGGGGGAACAACGATGCATATTGACTTTGTAATACCAGTTAACGGAAGCTTAACCATGGGCTTAGAATTCTATTCGCATAAAGCCAAAAAAGCTTGTATGGACTATGGTTTTCATATGGCCATCACTAAATGGGATGAAGTTGTTTCAAGAGAGATGGAATTAATGGTCAGCGAGAAAGGTACATAATTTTTCTTTCATGTTCTATTAATCAATTCAGGGTAGTACCATATTGCCAGGAGAAGGTCATAGTCCTTACCATAAATATGGCATGTACCTGGCTCCCTGCCCTATCTGGTCATCATAGTTCATAGCTGATGTATAAAAATAATAGTTACACTCATAATGATTCAGGCCAATAAGTGGATACTATATTATGGACCATTAGTGAATCACAAAGCTGTCAACGGACCCAAGTTCGTCCAAGTATGAGTTCGATAATTGAGGATTTGAACTATCCAAGCTGGCCGCATCTGGATTGAGGTTTAGTATTCCTTATCAGGCCCCACTCTGACCTTGGGATCCAGTTCCACTGGGCTCCATATGTATAATAGATTTAAATATAATCTAATTTAATTTATATGTATGGACATGCATACTGTAACTGTATGTATTTGTAGAATGTATATGATATACTTTTGAAGTAATATTTGAATGGTATAAAGACAGCTCTGACTTTAAATGAACTGTTAATGAACTTGGTGCTTAACTGGACATGGGCTTGAAAGGGTTGGATTGCGCCTCCTATATTTCTTATCAGGTGGGCCCAGACCGGGGTCTAGGGTCCATGTTGGGCCTGGACTTGGCCTTGGCTCTTCAATCCTTATTGGGTCTGCCCAGAATCTGGCCATTGACGGCCCTAGTGGACAGCTTAGTCTGGCTATTTGTATCATTTTTTTTTTCATGTAGCAATCAACATTTTAAGTAATTTTGATGCTGATAATAGGTATAAACTCTTTCAAGTTTTTCATGGCCTACAAGGTATATTTAATGATCGACGATGAGCTTCTGTTGCAAGGCTTGGATAAGTGCAAGTCCCTTGGTGCTTTGGCTATGGTTCATGCAGAAAATGGAGATGCTGTTGCTGAAGGACAGACGAAGATGATAAATCGTGGAATAACAGGTCCAGAAGGGCATGCACTTTCTAGGCCTCCAGTGGTATGCCTAGTGTAATTTCTTTATTTACACATTTTTTTCACGCCAAGTTGAATTTCTTTCCAACGTGCTTCTCCAAATTCTGTTTTTCCCCCAAAAAATGTCTTATTCATTATACTTTTGAGTTGATTGAAGAAATATGAAATTTTATATCGCTGAAATATAGAACATCTAATAGAAAAGGCAGCAAATCTGAATTTTCCTAAATTCTAGTTATACTACATTCTAAATATTCTTGACATGGACAAGATATTGATCGAATTGGACCACTCATAAGAAAACACCGACCCACTTCATTCTTAAAAGTAAGATGGATAATGAGCAGTCACAGTCACATTCACATGCAACGTATTTTAAAACGAGACGCTACAAATCTGCATCATACATGTGTCAGGGTTGCAGAGTAACTGAGTGAGTATACTAGAGTGCTAGTGGAAATATGACGACCAGGATTCAATGCGCTTGTTTGTCCAGGAATAAGACAGGTACCGGAAAGAGAAACAGGAGTCCGGATCCATCCAACTAGCAATGCATCATTAAAGTGATGGCCATGGCCCCCTACACGTATGAAGCAAAGAAGAGTCTGAAAATATAGCAACTCTAAAATGGTGATTTGGCCTGATTTTCTCCTTATATATTGGACAAAAAAGTGTTACGGTGGGATTTGGTCTATAATTGAATTGGCAATGTGTTCAATCATCAATGCATGCAGGATTGAAATTGTAAGTTGTAAATGTGTTCACCATCTTGAATCTGAAAAATAAATGTGCTGAAGATAAGTAACTTAGCATATCCCATCACCCAACATCACAAGAAAAGGACTAGTCTCATTTTCCAAGACCAAAAGAAGATTAAAAAAAAAGACCCATATTATCCCTTCAGCATTTTCTTCCCTCTGACGAAAAAAATCAGCTCGATTCAGAGGTGAGATTTCTTTGTAACGAAGGAAACGGTAGGCTCCCTTACTTAAGGCTTACTGTGCGGACATTAAGCTCAAGCAAATATGAAACAGTTAATACCCTTTAAAGTCTTCTCTCGCTGAAAGTTCTGCCCAGTCTACAAATAGACTGAACATCCAACCAGGTCTCCCTCCACAAAAGGTGCATCATCTTTAATGAAACCAACGACTTGTTTCCACAAACTTCCTTCTTATCTCCACGTCTTCAAAACTTCATTCTTGTCATCCCCTTGCATCTTGCTGATGTCTGCTTTTCATCGTTTGGAAAATTCCTTTGCTATGTCAATCATGCATCACCTCAAGCCTTGGATTTGAAAGCCATAGTTCAAACCCCATTCAATTATTAAAGGTGTAGAATCACACAGTCACACACCATCTACCACTTTTGCCGCCCACGCTCTCTTTGCAGGTTGTCATCTTCCTCTATGATAAAACATGATTTGATTCCATTTGTGGGGCGTTTCAAAGAAGAACTGAAGTCAAAGAGAGGCTATACTGAGACAGGTAAACCGGGAAGAGCAAATTTCTCTTCTTCTTTGTAGAAAGAAGATGTGGTTAATTTGTAAAGAGAAATCACACCAAATGAGCACATAAAATACTAAAAAGCAACCAAAACAAAGTAATGTCCAGCACATGGCGTGAGGAGGTAGAATAGAACTGAGATCACAATATAATGATGTGACATGTTGGTTGTCCTATTGGACTGACCAAGTTAAAGAGGCAGTTGTGGATTACTCATCTACCAAAAATTAACTCTCCATTGGACAGTGCTACTAGCCATTCAATCCAAGATTTTTCCATAAATGGTAATATTTTGAACATCCATTTTAAAGCCTTTGATTACATGGCTAATGTTGTCCAACACTGCCTATTCTTTCTAGATGGATAACTTGCAAAATCCTTGATAAATGTGGGGCGAGTGGCATCTGCAGACATGTTGTGTCCTAAAATTTGTTGACGGTATGTCTTCCTCTAATATGTGGTGGACAAGTCAAATGTTACAAAAAACAACAGTAATTGTGATGGTAACATACTCAAGTGTATAGTCGACAACACTGTATTAAATAATTCCTCATATTTATTTTATGGTGATGATTGCCCAAACCCAAGTTGATGGGGTAAAGCTAAGATTATGACAGCAAGGCTAATGTTAGGTGCACAGTTTGCTTATATAAGAAAAGTATGTATTTCTATCTGGGGCCCATTTGAATACATGAAATTCATGAGGGTAGGGGAAATAGATAATGGTGTATAGTCAAGAATATTAAATATCTCTCTCTCTCTCTCTCTCTCTCTCTCTCTCTCTCTCTCTCTCTCTCTCTCTCTCTCTCTCTCTCTCTCTCTCTACACACAGCATAAAATGGATCTTCGTTGTCTGATGAAGTTAATGACTGTTCTGTATGTGGATCAGCTCCAGTTTCTTTTCCCCCCTCTTGACCTGATTGTTAGACCTGGTTAGGTTATGCTTTTCTTATGGTATTCCTCTTGACCTGACTGTTATCAAGTTTATGCTTTTGCTGTGAAATGTCACCTATCTTGTGTTCCTGCAGTTGGAAGCTGAGGCAACTGCTAGAGCTATTCATTTAGCAGCTTTTGTGAACACACCTCTGTATATTGTTCATGTGATGAGCATTGATGCCATGGAAGAGATTGCCAAGGCTCGCAAAAGAGGTCATGCGTATTTCTGTTCTCAATGGGATCAATATAATCTATAACAATAGCTACATAGCATATTTGTTTTATTATGTATTTTTGGGTATCTGTGTTCATGAACAAATTCTATGAATATGCATATAAGAATCTTTTGCTGAAAAACCGGCAACAGCGGTGGAAGCAATCTGGTTGATGTGGGAAACAGAAGTTGACACAAGTAATTTTTCTTGAAAGTGCAAAAAAAGGACTATGGTGTTCATCATGTTTTCCCTTTCCCTTCATTATCAGTGACTTTTCATGTGCACATGGAAATGTGTAGAACATCTGAACCACACACATAATGTGCATACCCCGACTGTACAGCCACACATATAACGTGCATACCAACCAAGTGAGACCTGCCGGATAAAGGGAATGGATCTTGTGCACATGCAAAGTGAAAGAAAGTAGTCATTGACAAGTTTTTTGTAGAAACAAAATAATCAACAGGGAAGTCTTTCTGTTAATTGTTAATTAACAGTGAAGTCTGTGATATTACTAATTTACTATTACCGTTAAAAAAGAATGAAGTCAGTCCATTAAAAGTTTGCTTATAACTTATAAGAGCATTCATTGCACTTGATCGTTTATGATTTATTCATTTGTTCTGTTTCAAACTGCAGGGCAGAGAGTTATTGGAGAACCTGTGGTTTCTGGACTAGTCCTTGATGACTCTTGGCTTTGGCACCCTGACTTCACAACTGCAGCCAAGCAAGACCCATATACCTTTCACTTTTTTTTTTCTTTGTTATTAAATCTTGAAGTGGATCCAACTAGCATCATATGATCATTTCATGTAACAGATATGTCATGAGTCCCCCAATAAGGAAATCAGGACATGCTGAAGCCCTTCAAGCTGCCCTCGCAGGAGGAATTTTGCAGGTTTCTTTCTTTTCCATTAGAATACATGGTTTCTGTGTCATATTGCATAACCTAATCAGCACATGGATGTAGATGAGATTGAGACCTCTAAAGGTTGTCTGATTGTTTGGAGAGGAGCTGTATGACAACCCAAGGATACGATATGATTTATTCTTCGGCCTTAAGTTTGTAAATGTAGGGCCCAGGGTTTGGCCATTCAAACTGTCAATCTGATGGCGTCCATCATTAGTAGTACATGGCCCAAAACGTATTGGAGGATGCTAGTGGTACAATATTTGGTTGTTTACTTGTGACTTTGCAATCTGCTAATGAAGGTCAGCATTGCTCCATTGTGGAGATTCTGGGGTCATGGCAGTCTCCAGTGGATCAGCAGTCTGTAAGTGTAAGACACACCGTGGTCTCCACTGACCCATACTAGGAGTCATACTCATAGATGCTATGCATGTACTGACGATCGTCTATTTCCTCTTACCATGGAAAGCTTTCGGTGGTTTTTTATTGACAAGTTCTATAAAGAAGGAATGAAGCATTTTAGGTGCTACTATATTCTAAATGAAGGATTTAGGTGCTCTATGTAAGAGTCATCTTTAAAAGAGAGGTTACATAAGGGAGGAAAAAAAAAAGAAAAGAGAGGTTACATTCAAGTGGACATCTCCAATTTAAATTGTTAATAGTTCTGTAAATGTTCTTTCCAAAACCGAAATGGAAGATATTTATCCTGCATCCTTTTTCGCATTGACATTATATTAAGTACTGGTTCTGGCATTCTTCTATTTTTTAGTCTTTAGCAACTTTTGTTTTCATCAGTCAACTTCATTTGTAGGCACTTGTTTCCTTATAGACCATTGAATATGATTTTGAAGCAACACTGTATCCATTTGCAACCACAAACTGGAATAATAGGATTGCCCAACTGAGATATTAACAAGTCATGAACTTTTTAATGGATCCCATGTCAATATTTGATGAATGGGATTATGGATAAGTGGGCTCTGTTTTACTAATGCTGACTCTGCAAGGAATGCTAGTTTCTTCTAATCAAGTATCACATACTTATTTACCGTATTAGTCTTATCATTTGATGCAATATTCCTGATATTGAGCACTTTGAAGCACTGAAAGTCCTATTAAGTTACATGAGTTTTAGTGGCATGCAGCTTGTTGGAACAGATCATTGTGCCTTCAACTCCACACAAAAAGCTCTAGGCATTGATGACTTCAGAAAAATTCCAAACGGTGTCAATGGTATGATCAAGATTAAACTGTTGTGGAAAGTTGATTCTCCAGGATTGACTTCCTTGCTTTCAGTTATTGCAATGTGATATCTTCCATTTGCATGTCCGTGACATCTGAAACTTCCTTTCAGGTGTGGAGGAGAGGATGCATCTAATTTGGGATTCTATGGTGGTGAGCATTCTTGGATTTGTAATTGGTTTCAGAAAATTAAATGGCCCAAGTTGGATTTGTTTCTCAAGTAACGTATCAACTTCTCTATAAACTTTATATCAACGCAGGAGTCTGGAAAAATATCAGTAAATGATTATGTGCAAATAACAAGCACTGAATGGTATGATTTCATTGTGATCATGTATGTAATTTCATATTTGGTCATTGCAGTAAGAAACTTTTTATTACTACGTAAGAGTGTGTGCTTGTACCCTAAATCAAAAGCAGTTTGAATATTTTCATAGAATGGATGGTAATAATGTATTTGGACTATTGTTGTTATTTTTGGTGGACTACGGCTGCTCCGTCTCTGTTTGAGATTGTTATCAGCACTGATCATAAATATTCAGTAACCCTCGCGGTGTGATCTTTTTTCGAAGAAAAGAAGTCTCCAAAGCATAATGGACAAAAAATATAAACTGTGTGCTTTAGGGTGCCTTCTTGGTTATATTGAAATAATATGCGAAATGTCAAATGTGTCTCACTATTCTGGTGTGAGAATTCATGAATGCTCGTATATTTTTATTCAAAAAATTCACAGAAGGTTCATAAATATGTAAGTTTTAACATTGCAGTGCTCAGATATTCAACATATACCCAAGGAAAGGAGCAATCCTTGAGGGATCTGATGCTGACATAATCATCCTGAATCCCAATTCAAGCTTTGAAATAGCCGCACATTCTCACCACTCAAAATCTGACACAAATGTCTATGAAGGGAGGAGAGGCAAGGTAATAATTCTTATACAAGAGCCATCATAAGTTGCTTGGCATGAATAATTGGCTGAGAAACCTGTATAGATGGGCACTTATTTTAGTCATCCAGATTCTTTGTATGATCCACCATGGATAGGCAACATGATGTAACTCTTTACCAAAGAAAGAACTCATCTGCCTGATTTAGTGTTTTCATTTCATATGTTATTGTTAGCTTATTTTCTTTTAACTCTCCATCTGCAAGTCAGTTTCTGGTGGGCTCTTCACAGCATTGCCCATCTATAGGTGGAATTTCAAGGTTGGTGGTTGGATGACTGAAAGATGGGCCTTGCTTTCTACTGGATCTGGTACCTGTACAGGTTCTAATTATGAAGCTGTATGGGTATGGCAATGGTCATGTGCATCTATTTCCCTGAAGATATGTTGTTTCATTCTGTTGTCTTAATGGTCAGAAAACCAATGTTTCATCTACTTGCAGAATAAACATATATGCATATTTGTAGCCTCTGCATATGGACAATTTAAAGGAATATCCATGTAACTTAGACAAGGTAGGGTTGACAATTTCCTGACTCCTGACCCAACCCACCAACTCAACCTGAACCTGTCACAGAAATTCAGATCCATACTTGCTAACCCAATTAAAATACCCGACCCTGCCCATCCCATTGCCGCCTCTTTGGCCATTGGATACAAGGTGTCACATATTGGGACATTGGTATTACCTAGAGGTGAAAATTGGCCGTGCCCGGCCCGTTGACCATTTGACTAAGCCGGCCCGGCATGGCACAACCCAAAAGATGGGCCGTGCTGGGCCAGGGAGCCCTGGTCCGTGGCACGGCATGGCCCAGTCCTTAGCGGTGTAGTGCTGGGCCGAGGGATGGTACGGCACGGCCCATATATATAAAAAGTTAATTTTTTTTATATAAATAAAATAGAAAACTTAAAATAATTAAAGATTTATTATTCATTTGTAAATTAGAATCAATGTTTGTGCTTTTATTTTTATAGTTTCAACTTTATTTCAAGTTAAGAACCCCTTTAAAAGTCCATAAATTCTCTTTCAATTTAAATAAAAAATTTTAAAAATAATTTAAAAAAAATTAGAAGAGGCATGTGGGCCGGCCCGTGGGCGGCACGGCCTAGCATGGCACGGAAAAATCCATGCCTTGGGCCAGACCTGGACACGGCTGGGCTAGCATTAGCTGGGCCGTGCCGTGCAGTTCTCACCTCTAGTATTACCTAACATGCTGGCTTATTTGTGATTTTGTTGTTTTGTTTGATATATATAAACATATAACTAGTCAGTAGTTACATAAAATAATAATGTACCAAAAACTCAGAAAGAGTGAAGGAGATAAAATGTTTAAATTCAAATACCCATCTTGATGTGCAACCAGGACTTGCCTAGGCAGCAAGAAAAGGTGAACCTTCATTTGTGGTCATTTACAGGTTTTTGGGTAGTATTGCTGTCTAATTGACATTCCCATGCGGCCATGAAATGGCATATTCATCAGATTCTATTTCTCACTGACATATGTTTGTACTCTGAAAATTTCGATTCGGTATTTTGGCAGGGAAAAGTCGAAGTCACAATTTCAAGAGGAAGAGTTGTATGGAAAGATGGTGAGCTCAAGGTTGAACCTGGCTATGGAAGGTACATAAACATGCCACCTTTTAGCTATCTCTTTGATGGCATTGACAAGGTAGATGCAGTGTACGTTACTTCCCTTCGCGCTCCTGTGCAGCGCTCTGTTTCAACTTAAGGTGCAGGTGTTGGATATTCTCAAATTTGGGGCTTTTCTTTGGATATTATTGGAAATTGGCGCAAAAATGAATTAATTTTAAGTGATTAAAAACAACAAATAAATATAAGTTTGATGTTTCAAATGATTTTAATTGGATTTTCTGATTGTTCATTTTTATTATGATATTATCAAGATTTTCTTGTGTTATTTGACTATTTTTGAAAATTTAAAAATATCATGATATTATTAAAAGAAACTGTTCTAGGTCAATATCATGATATTTTCATTAGGGTTCCCCATGTTTGCGACACTGGCGCTCACATAAAAGCTTTCGGTCATTTTGGTTCTTAATGTGGCTATTTACTTGTACATGACTATGGTTGGGATAAGAAATTGATAATGATGATAACGACGATGACGATGACATGGCTACCATATACCTTAGGATCTGTGGGTTCTTAAAAAACTCGGATCACAATTTTTTAGATCATGAATGATATAACTTGGAGATCGAATGGAGAAATGCAATTGTGATGTGTGTAGACCAAATGGACCTCTCAGCATGATTCCTTTCAATTGGCGTTCATGATTAATTTTCCATTTGCATGACATCCCATTCCTCAGTGTACCATGTAGGGTGGCCGTGGACTGGGTCTAGTTGAGCACTGTGGATAACATGTATAAATGCAACCCAAATCGACCCATTTACAGAATTCAACCAATACCCAACTCAGATATCAAAAGGGTCAAAATGAGCCTCTCAAGGGTTCATATTGTTCAGATGACCCAACAGGTTACATTATAAATAGCAAGGTTGGGCTGGGTTGGCATACGAGGAGAGAAAGTGGGGACCGTTGAGTACTGCTAGTCTTCAATTAGATAAAAGAAGGCCACTATCTATCAGCTGATAGATGGTAGGGTTTTTTTTTTGTTCTTTTCTTTTTCTCTTCTTTTTAGTATCTTGGCTAATGTCGTGTTTGAAACAACCAAGTAAAGTAAAAATAATGAGGAAAAATTAATAATAGAAGAAGACATAAAGGTAAAATGAATCGTTAACGGTACAAAAGCAGACACCGTTGTAAGTCCCCTGACATTGCAGTACTAATCTAGATACCACAAAATCTCCATCTCAATTCAATATCATATACTCCAAACTATCAGAAATCAATAGAGCTCACTGGATTCCAGCAAATTCAAGCCTTGAAGCATCTCAAGTAGCTAAGAATCTTTCTTCTCGCCTGCACGAGATAAGTGACCAGATTAGAGAGAAACCACATGAGTTTTATTCACGCTATCTTATTAAATAAAACTAATAAAAATGCTTATATCCAATCTTTTGGGCCCTTTTGCCTTGGGTTTAAGTAATATTTGAATATTTCAGTCCTGTTGGGTTAAAGACCTCAGGAATAATTACGTCATTCAAAACAAAACCAAAAAAGATTCGACCCTAACTTTAAAATATTAAAAAATCTAAAAATAATAATTTTAAAATAATTGCTGGAAAAAAAAAAAAAAAAAAAAACTGCACATGCATTTCTTACTGGTGTTGAATCTTTAGATTGATTTGTGGCCAGCTGCTCATCATTTTCGAGAGTAGGCCGATTGAATTCAGACTTGTGCTTCTTCCGATTTTCTCTAGCTCGCGAGAAAACCACCGAGTAGTCAGGGGAGCCCCCTGTTTTAGGATCCCACCCCCCAAATTGAGGCACAGTGTTCCGGCCACTTATCTGGGATTTCATTTGCACACAACCAGTTAGAAGAAAATTCAATGCTAAAAGACCTCGTTACAGTTGCTAGCATAACAACTTTTATTCAAGACCTCATCATCTTTTGCAATTTTATTAGATTCATAATGCCACCCCACACCCACAGTGAAAGAATTAGCAATTATAAAAGATAGGAAACTCTTAAAAAAAAAAAAATTCTAATCGAACAGTTGAAATATATTTAATGGAGGGTTCCTAGATTGCATATTAAAAGGACAACTATATGTATTTTTGTCTTAGCATTTACCCTAGAGATGGTAATGATTAGCTTGATACATGTTATCATATATTTATTTTCGAAAAAAAGCTATTTTTTATAAGAATTAGACAAGATAATTCATTAATACATACATAAATAGATCATGAACAAATGGGAAAACTTGGGGCAGTCAATTCCTGTTTGCCCTAAATCTATACATTCATGCCCTCTCCAAAAGCCAATGAAAAAACCACTAAAAAATTCGTCTCTTTTGGACATGGTTCCCCCCTTTAATCTAACACATTGCCCTTTATATATGGAGAATTTTCTTCTGCAGGTAAACTACATGTGCAGTCCAGCTCTATGGAGCTTACTTGGGCCCATCTTTGATTAGTGCAGCTTTTTTCACACTTTTATCCCATATGATTTGTTATCATCCTAGATTTTGTACTTATCAAATGTTTACTCATCTTTAGAATGTATCTTGAAAATATCTAAGGTTAGAAGATCATTATATTTTAAGGTTGTTATATCAATGGTGAGGATAATTTAATGGGACAGATTTTTTGCATGACCCTCATTCATAAAGAAACCTTTCTAATAGATTGATCCCTCATGGGTGAAAACCCTTCCTTAAATATTAATCTCAAGTCTCGGAAAGTTGGTGCTAGCCGCACAATAAGCCATATTAATTCATTAAATCAAATTCGAGTCTACTTTTCTTCAATAGTAACACTCTGACCTGCTTAGCTACTTCGTCAAAAAATTTACCATCGTAAAAGAAATTGAAAATTGAAAATTTTGAAAGCTCAATGGAGATGAATCATTTAAACAAAATTCAAAAAGAAAAAGAGAAAAGGGTTTGCTTTCATTCCCTTTCTGAAGAAGATCAAAAAATTAAAAAAGGGATACCTCCTGTTGGATTGCCATGGCTGGAACTGACGAAGAATTGAGGGTAGGTGGCAATGGCTCTCCTTGCGTCTCAACATTCATTTTTTATAGGAAAGTTTGATAGGTTGAACATCCCATGTGGCCTACTTTTATTGGCTCAGCAGTTGGACTTGCTGACCGTTTAAACCGATTGAACGGCTTCTTCTCCGTTTTGGCATGGTTGGTCCTGCGTAAACCTCTCTTGGCTCATGTTTCATTTCACAAGAGCTGCGAAATGCGAATCACATCGTCCAAACTCGACCATATTGTGGAGCCCACTGCAGATGGATATGAATCTAGAAAAACGACTTTGACCGATTGCTTCTCACCGTTGACAATCACTCATTCAATTTGGATCAATGGTCATCAAATTTCTGTATGATCATTCGATTTTAGGGTTTGAATGGTGATGATTCACCAATCAAAATGAATTGATCCATGTGGAATTGATTTTAGGTACACCTCATGTAATGTGATGAATTCCCATCGCCCATTGAATTTGGGCAATTTCCCCCTAACAGCCAGGGTTGGTAACCCACCGGAGCCATAAAGAAAGCGCTTCTTCGTAGGGTAATAGTCACTGCAAACCTAGGTGATCTATCCATGATGAAGGTTGCTTGGATGAAACTAAGTGGAGGTCCGAACCGACTAATGCTGAAAGACCAGCGGATGAGTTGTGGTTTGGGGTGAAATGCCACTCCATCCCAGAGCTAGTTGGTTCACCCCGAAATGCGTTGAGGCGTAGCAGTTGACTCAACATCTAGGGCTAAAGCGTTGTTTCGGTGCGGGCCGCGAGAAAGGTAATTCGCTTCCCAAATGAAGTAGTGTGAACTAGCAACAAATAAGGCCGTACTAAGCCCGGACCCTAAAATAAAAATAATAGCAATCATTAAAAAAAATAGAAAACAATAATACAAAAAAACTTTTAGTTATATTGTATGCCTAGTGCATTGTATCTGGTATATCAATAATTCATGTAAAGTTTCTAAGAAAAAATAGCTTTTCAATAGAATCACGAGGACATGTAACGTACATATAAATTTTAAAATCCCTTTTTTTGTTTTTTTGAAACATTACTGGTTAAATTTATTGCTTTCTTTGAGATATATTTATTTATAAATTTAGAAAATTTAAGCTAACTAAAATAACAAAATGTTAAAAAAATTCATTTCAGCAAGTGAATGTTGAGGGTAAAAAATCTTCATAAGTTAAAATTAAAACTTCTAAGGAACAAAATTAGTTCTTCACAAATAAAGCATAACAGGAGAAATAAGCATACCTTTGGATGATATGAAGAGTGATCCACTATTGCAAATCGATGATCTGGTAAAAAATGAAACTATTGTTACTACATAAAATACTAGCAACATAGGCCGGTGCTTAGCCCGGGCC
Source organism: Persea americana (assembly GCA_029852735.1). Classification (NCBI taxonomy): domain Eukaryota; kingdom Viridiplantae; phylum Streptophyta; class Magnoliopsida; order Laurales; family Lauraceae; genus Persea; species Persea americana. Next base: position 95,193,445 of record CM056810.1, read on the forward strand.
TACAAATAAAATCAAGCTATATTTAATTTAAGGCTATCTTTTGAGATATAAAATTCGAAAATAAATAAATCTAAAACAAATATATCATTTTTTCATTTTTAAAATTATATAAATCAAATTTTTACTGTTTATTTTTTATATAATATTTAAGAACTTATGTGAATATTATGATGTCTGTTTAATTACATAATATTTTTAAAATGAAATATATTTAAATATATATCAAATATATTAAAACTCAAATGAGAAAATATTAAAACACAAAGGAAAAAAAACATATATCTCAATATAAAAGCAATATTTGTACATATCAATGAAATATAAATAAAAAATATTAAAATATGGATAAAAACGATTTGTAGAGGAAGCAAGATGACCCCTCTAGCCAAAGCTATCACATATAATAATAATAATAATAATAATAATAATAAATTCAGTGCAACTGTTCATCATGCCTACCCATTGTTCAATGGTCACGATCATTGAAGTTTGGGCAATAGATAAGCAAAGTATCATTTCCTACCTAACCATTTACTATGTGAAAATGTGGCCAAATGGGTCTCACAAAATTGGTTAGACTATTATTGTAATCCACTTGGTTTTACTTGCCTATCCATTAGCAACTCTGACTTGATTAAAATAGATTGAATTCAATTACATTTCTTTACAAGAGAGCTACTTCAAGTAAACCCTAAAAAAGTAAATTTGCAAATATATAAATGTGATATGGACAAATTTGTCATATAGTAAGATTTTATCAAGAAAAAATGAAAACAAAACCCCCCACATATTGAGGGGGTGTTCCAAAAAGCCTCTATAGATGTCGTCTCCATAACTTAGATACAATCATCCAAGCCTCGCAAATAGATTCCTCAAGTGGATTTTCCACCATCTTCTTCTTGTGAAGTGGCCCCACCATGGTTGGAAAACTCTCCGTGTTGACTTTGACTCTCCCGAGTCATCTCATTTTGACGAATGACTGAGTCAAAAATAGGAGAGACTTGGTTGAGTTATCTAATTTTAATAGGTTATTTGCATTTCGAACTATTTAATAGACAGATTTAATTTTAAACAATTAAAGTATTTTTATATGTAATTATGCATAAGGTTTGGAGTCAATAATTTAAAAATGGTAACTGAAATGTAATTTGAAATTTATAATTTATCTTTTACGTTCAATCTTTGGACTAACAAATTATGTAATAAGCGATATTTTTTCTTTTATTTTCCTTATTGTAGTCCTTTTCTTGCATATATAAGTTTGTTAAATTGAATTGATTATTATGAATGCATGTAAATAAGTGTAATTCTATATTTTATAACTAATGGATTCATTTTTAAATACTTTCAAAATTATTTTTAGAAAACATGACTCTCCCAAGTCCTTGCTGTGGCTCTATCCAAGTCAATCTTTTTGCATATATTGGACGAGACGAGTCCGAGTCACGAGTTTCCCAACCTTGGGCCTCACTATGCGACCCGCTAATTTAATGAATCTGTAAAGCCTAAGTTGATAAAAAAAAATATTAAAGTCCAGTTGTTTCCTGTGTGGGCCACACTTTGTAGTCTCACCAAATACCCATCTATATTATGCGTAGTTTTAAGCCTTACTGTGAACCTAAAAAGGTCTTAGACCTTTTTTTTTTTTTTTTTGCAATTGTTCAAACACTCTAATGTTGTTAAATTAGAGGGGCCACTTAAGAATCAATCTAAATCATTAAACAATACGTGGTCTCTAATTAATATATCTTTGGTCTAGATTTTTCCAAAAAGTAAGCTATACTGAGTACTTCATCTAGGCAATTGGAAAATCAAGAGAGTAATTAATTATTATGATTTTTCTATTTCTATACCTTTTTTAACTGATCTTCATTTAAATGACTCGCATAAATATTTATCTTATTTCTTATTATACTTTTTATTGGAACTAAACTTAAAAGTTATTATTTTACATCAGCTTAATCTAATTTAGTGATTCTATTTCATTGCATCAATGTCTCTGACTCTCACTAGATGTATTACATAATAAGGGAAAGTCTTAAAGATTTGTTTCTTCTTTATAAGTTTGCTTTTCTTTGAGATTTTTGTTTATAATACTTATCCAAATTTTAATATATTTTAATTTTTAGGCCTGGGCTTAGCATAGGCCTTTGTTACTAGTTTTATGTTAAAGGAAAAATGAAAGTTCTGCTTTTAAAGGTAATGTTTGCTTGCAGAGGTAGAAAAGTCGATTTTGCGACTTTTCCTCCACTATGAGAGGAGGAAAACTTGCAAGGAGCGTTGAAATGTAGCATTTGCAACTTTTCCTCCACCCTGAGATGAGAAAAAGTTGCATTTTCAGCTACACTGTAAGGTTACAATCTGATTTTTCTTTTTTTACATGTAGGTCGGGTCACAGGTTAGGGTTTAGGAATGTGCATGAATGATTAATGTTTAAATGCATTAACACCAAATCACAAGTACACAAAAATCGCTTATTTGGTAGATTTACTTTACCGATGAAGTGAAGTGAATGGTTCATACGAGAGACAACAAAAGTAAAGGTTTGGTGGAATGAGTAGCTTTTTGAAATTTTCTTTTAAAAAGAAAAGTGTTTTTTGTAAGAGTGCTCATGGATCTGACCCGGCCCGCTTTGGGCCGGACATGGGGTTTATTTTTTAATAGATAGGTCGTGCTTAGATTTTCTTTTTTGGGACTTTGTGGCTAATAGCCGGAAGGCCCGCCCGGTCCAAATATACAAATAATTATAAGGGAGAGAATAGTAATGGGGGACTCAAACCCATGCCCTCTCACAGGAGGTGATATGACTAGACCAATTGAGTTGGCTTAGGATTGGGTAAGAAACCTTTTTTTTTATAAGTCTATCATGGGTGCCCATCTTTTCTCATTTTGCATTTATATTAAATGAAAATTATATTTGTATAATTTTAAAAATAAAAAAAATGATATATTTGTTTGTTTTATATTTATGTTTTTCTCATTTTGTATCTCAAAAGATAGCCTTAAACTAAATATAGCTGTATTTATGGGCTCGAGCTAAGCATACCCATGTGTTGCTAGTTAAATTGAAAACAATAGACTGTACACATTCATGAGGAAAGGGATAGTGAAGCCCAATCTATCATATTTGGGAAGATACCCTTAAACTCAAATCATCTGTACAATACAAATCATTCTCGAAAAGTGTTTTTTGTAAGAGTGCTCATGGATCTGACCCGGCCCGCTTTGGGCCGAACATGGGGTTTATGTTTTAATAGATAGGTCGTGCTTAGACTTTCTTTTTTGGGACTTTGTGGCTGATAGCCCGCCCGGTCCAAATATACAAATAATTATAAGGGAGAGAATAGTAATGGGGGACTCAAACCCATGCCCTCTCACAGGAGGTGATATGACTAGACCAATTGAGCTGGCTTAGGATTGGGTAAGAAACTTTTTTTTTATAAGTCTATCATGAGTGCCCATCTTTTCTCGTTTTTCGTTTATATTAAATGAAAATTATATTTGTATAATTTTAAAAATAAAAAAAATGATATATTTGTTTGTTTCATATTTATGTATTTTCTCATTTTGTATCTCAAAAGATAGCCTTAAACTAAATATAGCTTTATTTATGAGCTCAGGCTAAGCATGGCCATGCTAGTTGAAAACTATAGACTGTACACATTCATGAGGAAAGGGATAGTGAAGTCCAATCTATAGATTTGGGAAGATACCCTTGAGCTCAATTCATCTGCACAGTACATATCATTCTCATAATATTCTCATAATATCAATTTGACTAACAGATACTTCTATGCCTTTTACCCAAATAAAAAACCCTTCTATGCTAGCCATCATAAGGGCTGGTGAATTGTCTATGACCCAAAGTCGCAAATACTATAAAAAAAATGCAAACATTGACAAAGGCATATTAAACGACAATAGCAAAATGGTGGGTCTTTTAAAGAATGAAATAATGTTGATAGCAATGTTCTCCAAGGATTTTGTTATCTGGGATGACACCTTTGGGGATCACGTTTCCCATCATTAAAGAGAGATTTTAGGAATTAAGATTTGAATTCAAAGAGATAATTTACATAATTGAATTTTGTTCAAGAGAAATATCATGAGTTTGAAAGGAAAACTTTAGGGGATTCAAACTTATCAAATGGATAATTTTCCAATTTAGGGAGGGCCCATGTTAAAGTGTTGTATTTTTTTCTTCTTTTGTATTTTTCTGAAAGGAGAGCTTCCAACCTAGTTACGTGGCAAAACGAATCAGATCACTTTAATATATATATATAATTGGTCATTTCAAGAGACAATAAAAGAAGGGATTTTACCAAAAAAATTATAAAGATTGTATGCTTTTTGCCAAATACTAGTAAGGATTCAAATCTTTACCAAAAAATGATAGCCTATAATTAAAGATTTTACTTTTATTTTGAAAAAATACCCATAAGTATTGACATCGCGAGTGGCTCCTCATCTACAAGTGGCTCCTCATCTACAAGTAACTCACAATCTCAAGAAGAGTTCTTTTCTCGTGAAAGGGGCGCTATACATTCCCACATTACACCGGAGATATCTTATTAATATCTATAAGTTTGTTTTACCTTCAAAGTTGAAATGTATCACATCTTGAATGTTGCCGTTGCTTTGAATAGGCATCTAAGAAACCGGTTAAAGGCTAATCATAAAATTATCTTTACGTTATGGAATCACAGGTTGGACATCTCAACTTCAATAAATTGATTAAATCTTGGTTTGATATTGTCAACGTCGATATTTCATTCTCTAGTATTTCAATAATCCATTCTCTAGTATTTACTTAACGAAAAGCAAAGTGTTGCCATTGAAAGCAATCAGAAATTTCTGCGGAGAGAAATTCAACTTGTATCAACAGATTGAATGGATCATCCCTAACTAAACTCACGCGTAGAGAAATTAACAGAGGATCAATAGACAAGTGGAATTAAAAATAGGGACTACAAAGAATTCTAATAGAAAGTGTCACAAAGCTCAAAAGTAAGTGAACACTTCCGCAGGCAGGCAAACAAAGATCAGGAAGGTATCTCCACTAGATAACAATAAAAAATCCAGTAAGTTATCCCCTCTTCTGCTGCTGATCTATTTAGATGCTTGATGAAGACCAGCATAATAGAATCAAAGAAAATAATATAGACAGCCTCCAACCAATCTCTAATGCAGCACTGGCAGTTGAATGGGTCTCACACCCATATCTATCATACAGAAGATCAAAGACAACATTTTTTTAACTTTAGGAGAAAAACAAGGAGCTTTCACACCAAAGACGAATTGACTATCACTAATCCCAAAATAAATCTCCCAAAAGACATCCCTGGGAGTGAGCACTACAATTTGATTAAATATGTGTTAAACAGCAAATAACCCTAAGTGGAATCTCATCCAATATTCAATGAAATAAATACAACCTCAGCCATCTGCCCATAAAAATAATTACTAAGAGTTCTAACTATAATACTAAGCCAATGGGGGGAAAAGACGAAGAAAGAGTTGCTAAGGGGTTACCATGGTTGTGAAAAGAGGGGGAGGAGTTGGATAAAAGGTAAGGGCTTTTCATTGGAGAATAGGTTACGGGCACTTTAGTCCAGCAAAATAATCAAAACAAATGCTTATCATTTTTTTGCAAAAAAATGCATCCTTATTAGTGTTTGACAAAAAGTGAGAATCTATATAATTTTTTGGTAAAAACCCCATAAAATAAAATTGGTCAAATTAGAAAGTACCATATTTTAAAAAAAATGACATCTACTTTTTACAAAAAAAAAAGCCAAAAAGTTACTTTTCCTTGCCGTTAAACTACAAAAAAGTCATCTTCTTTTTTCTAAAAAAAAGTTAAAAAATTACTTTCTCATTTTTACTAAATCACAAAAAACCATCACTATGTGATTTGACTCTGCTTATTTTCTTGTCTCTTACTTTAACAAGAACTTCTAAATGCACATCACCGTTTTTTTTTTGTACACTCTCTTTCTCTCTACGCACACCGTTGAAGTGTGGAGATTTCAAAATCTTCTTTGTATGCCTCAATAATACCTACACGAACCCCACCCCCATTGCCCCTTCGGCAGCACCGTTGAAGGGGGAGAGAGAGAGGAAGAGGGAGAGGGAAGGAGAGAGGGAGGCGGCGAGGGATGGAGGGCAGTGAGAGGGAGAGAGGGAAGCGATGGGTGGTGGAGGGAGAGGGAGAGGGAGATAGGAAGGCGGAGGTGACAGGCAGCGGAGTGGAGGGAGAGGAGAGGGAGAGAGAGAAGCGATGGGCGGTGGAGGGAGAGGGAGATAGGAAGGTGGAGGTGACGGGCGGTGGAGTGAAGGGAGAGGGAGAGATACAGATAGGGAGAGAAGGAAGCGATGGGCGGTGGAGGTGGAGGGAGAGGGAGATAGGAAGGTGGAGGTGACGGGCTGCAGGGAGAGGGAGAGAGAGACCACGATAGCTTGGAATTTTCCATAAGGATATATTGGTAATAATTTTTTTTTAAATGATGAGTGTGCAAAGAAAATAGTAGCATGCATTTAAAAGTTCTCTATTTAACCAAACACCTTACTTCATTTTAATATTGAAGTTATCAAACATGCCACATGATTGATGTACAACTCAATCCCTTTCGTTCAATTTTTTTCCCCCTTGCAATCATATTTTGATATTTGCCGAAAAACCAGTCAGGACTTAAGACAACAACCAGCATCCTCACTACGATCGATAACTTACTATTGAAAGTAATCCATGACTTTAAATAAAAGATCATTTAGGTATTTATAAAAATTAAGAAAAAAAAAGTAGCCCAAAAATAATTTTTAAATGACTGGATGTACTTAATTGGAGACTTGTTGGAAAAGTTCACCTCTAATTTATAAAGTTTTGAAACTTGCGTATACTTTGTTAATAATCTTATCTTAATCTTAAAAGAAAAGAATTTAAAACCTTATTTGAAAATCTACTTTTCTCTACACGCCCCACCGCCTGAAACCCTCCTTATAATCTCGTTTTCCGGAGGCTTCTCGAAACTCTGATTATAACCTCGACTATTTCAATCCAATTCGCTCGAAACCCTAACGATCGATCTGATAAAAAAAACCCCAAAACCTTAACCCTAGCCCTTCTTCTCAAAACCCTAACCAAACCCTTGCAGCAAGCAAAGGAAACCACAGAGAGATCGAGAGAGATGGCGACCATCAGCCTTAGAAAGGGCAACACTCGCCTCCCACCAGAGGTGAACAGGGTCCTCTACGTTCGAAACCTCCCCTTCAACATCTCCAGCGAGGAGATGTACGACATCTTCGGCAAGTACGGAGCCATCCGCCAGATTCGCATCGGCACCAACAAGGACACCAGGGGCACCGCCTTCGTCGTCTACGAGGACATCTACGACGCCAAGACCGCCGTCGACCACCTCTCCGGCTTCAACGTCGCCAACAGGTACCTCATCGTCCTCTACTACCAGCAGGCTAAGATGAGCAAGAAGGTCGATCAGAAGAAGAAGGAGGACGAGATTGCAAAGATGCAGGAGAAGTATGGCATCTCCACCAAAGATAAGTAACTACTAATCTTAGCCTGCTGGTAGATTTTGAATTGTTACAAGCTCTTCAATTAAAAGTGAATGTTATGTAATTAGGTCTATTGGGGTTTATTCTGTAAAACTTTTTAAGAATTGGGTATGTGGATTTTGATCATTTCTATATGAACCAATGAAAGAAAAGCGTATTTGGTGTTTGATGTGAATTGTTGTTTCTCCCCTTTCATCTTGATGTGTCTGCGTACCAAGTCTTATTGTAGTGTATGGATGTGGAATTAATTTAGGGGTGTGATAAGTAGCTCTTGTTTTTCACTCTTACTTCTACTTATACGTGTTTTTAGGTGTTTGTTGAATTAGGGATATTGGGGTAGGGTAGTTTCCTTTAAACATTTGAAGAAATGGGCAATTTATATGGAATTAACTTCTTTGGGGTTGGGGCAGTTTATGTGGATCTGTTGTGAAGTGGGTTTTGTTTTTGTGGTTACGTGGCTGGGTTTTAGGGGGTATTATGTATGGATATGGAATTTCTTTTGGTGTTATTCTCTTTAGGATTTTTTGGATTTTTGTGTGTGTGGAAATTGGTAGTGGGACTTTGTCATTGTTGATTTTGTTGATTTGGGGAGGTGGAACTAAGCTAGACAGGCGCCCAAAAATTATACACCCTTTTCATAATGCCATCTGAGAAGATAAGTAGCTCCTTTTTCTCTCCTCTACTTTTAAGGCTTTTTGGTGGATTGTGTGGAATTAAGTTTATTGGGGTAGCTATTTTGAAAAGCATGTGAAGAAAATGGTAGTTGGTATTTGATGAGTTAAGTTTTGAATTATGTTTGCTGGAATATATATATATATATATATATTTAACATCTTAGGAAGAAAAAGGGGGTACTTAGTGTTTGATGTGAAAAAATTTTCCCTTCTCAATTGATCAGATTTGTCGACTATGTATGTATGTGGAATTTGCTGCTTTGAGTGTAAGAGTTTTTTAGGGTTCCTGTGGCCTTGGAATCCATATTTAGGATGGTGTGAAACTTTACATGCCGCTAGAATTGAGCATCAATTTGGCATTTACATCTGAAAAAGATATCTTGGTTGCACATCAAGTTGTGCTGCTAGGATTCAGGGGGTCTTTTTTTTTTTTTTTTTCTCTTTTACTTTTGGAATTTCCAAATGGGTGAAGAGTGAATGGTCAGTCGTGACTTGCTTCGGTCTCCGTCTCTGACTCTATACATGGGCTAAATGCAGATCCTAAAATTAAACAATGGGCTATCTTTGGATCCATGATATGTACCAGGACCTGATTTTTGGAGGACAGAACTTGGCCACCTGGAAACCCATCACTTCAAAGTTCAGTTTTTCAGGGTCTCTCTCTCTCCCTCTCTCTCTCTCTCTGTCTCTGGTTTTTGAGTTTCTTGTGGGCGTGGTTATTAAAGTTTACCTTTTTTTTTTCGTTTTCATCTTCTTTCTTGATAGAAATATCCTCTGCTTCTTTTTTTTTCATGTAAAAAATTTTTGGGGTTTCGACTCTTGATAATTTTTTCATATTCCAAACTTTCTCACGTTCACATCAAATCATGAAATGTACTTACATTTTTCTTTTTTCTTTTTTAATGTATCATTTCGGAATACCTACAGCAATGCATGTTATTGATGATTTTGCAAGAGATTTAAGGAACCGTAAACATCTTTGATGCTTCTCAATGCCCTGATGGAATCAGTGACTGTTTATGTTACCTCTAAACCTGTTCCAAAGCCAAAACACAACCCCTTGCTATTGAGAGCCATTAGGTCAACTAACCTTCTCTGACCTCAAATGTTCTCAATTAGCTAAATTTGATGGTGAGTGGTTGCAATTTCTTCTTTAATTTTCTATGCCATGTACAGCTCTTACCACTAGCATCAAACAATAGTGATGAAGCTGTTGTCGAGTGAACATCTCCATAGTTTAACTAATTGCAGTGAAAAGAGCAAAAAGGAAGTTTAGGATGGGCTGCTAATTCCCTTGTGGGTAGGACATTTGATTTTCATTTAGAGTCTGCACCCTGTATGCTTCCAAAGAATAAAACAAATCACGAATTTCTTACAAATGTTAAAGGCATTTTTACTTGAGTCTTTCAATTTATAGGAAACCAATTCCTTTAATTTGAATTGAGTTTGGCATTTGACTCCTTTTCAGGAGAAGATTAATTTTTGTTACATCTTTGCAAGATTTTTTAGGATTTGACTCACAATAGATTGGATTGGATAAACATAATTCATGTAGCTGACCCTAACATAGTTGGGATCAGGCTTTGACGATGATGATCCTTCCAAGACTTCAGTTTATATTTCAGGCAGTCATCCTACTCAGGTGACACCCACCCCTCGAGAGATATCAGTCATTAAAAACTAAATGAGCTATACTCTTGTGGGTCCAACAGGGCCCCTTATGATAAGTATACCCCTTGCGCATTCACACTCACTCAAAGTGGAAAGGCTGCAAGTCTATCAGTCTAGTCTTTGGATATGGAGTAGACCTCTTCTTTACTAGTATGGCAACCTCGGGTTGTCTCACAGAACATATCAGTTACACATCCATATCGATCAGTGCTCAGTGCACTTGTTTTGGCTACTTTTGTCTTTCCTCTCTCTCACACTTCATTCAAGTAGCACATGATTTATTTTGTAGATTTAGGGTGGGCTTTTCCCACTTGAAATCTTGTTTTCTCATTTATGGTTAAAGCCATCCTCTCTCGTATTGGTGCTCGGTTTTATAATGGTGTAGTCTTTGTTTAAATGAGATAGATGGTGCATGGCTGCATGCCATAACCATGGCAAAACCACTGAAGGTACCAATTAAATAGACCTGTACATTCCCACGATTAAAGTACACTGAACCCGGAGTGTGTACACAAAGCAGCAGTGCCAATCAAATCTCCCAAAGCCATTATGTCTTGCATCCATACCGAGAACGAATGCCTGTAACATTCTCTGCCATTTAAGCACATACCTATTTCATGGATATGAGGGTACCCCACCTCTGTTCTTGCTCTCTCTTCTATGTCTAAATGTCATCCTTTCTCTCATATTGGTGTTTGGCTCTGTACAATTGAAGTCTTTAGTTGAATTTGGTAAATTGTGCTTCTTATCAACAAGGCAAACCACTGAAGGTGCAAATTGAAAAACTCTTAAGCAGCTTACAGTTAAACCAGCGGGGCCCATCAAATCCCCCATTGCTACTGTCATTAATGTTGAAAGGTAACACCTGCAACATTCTCCACCTTACAATTTTATGAGCGACTTTTTGTCAATTGAGGTTGTCAAAGACTGGTTCTTTCAACCAAAAAAGTTCTCGAACTTGTGGCGGAGACTGGAGTCGATAACTAAACGCCACTAAGAACTTCCAAGGATGACATCCACTGAGAACTTGTGGTGGTGCCCCTGGTGTCCTTGTTGGTACACTAGTATCACCTATCACCTGCACCAAGGCTGGATTATAGATAGAATTAGTCTTCAATGCTTTTGCTGCGGCTAGTGGTAAATGTTCTGTAACATTATTACCATTTCAGTAAAAAAGTGATTTCCATGCATACAAAGAAGCATGTGGACCAACCACTGTCTATTTAGGAACGGGAAACTGTACCTGAGAGCCTCTATTTTTGTAATGACATCTTATAAAGCTCTTTTGGCTGCACATCAAATAGAATCCGTAAATGTCCCTGGCTGTAGCTCCACTGCCTTGGGGCACCACGGTTTAATTTAACCCAATTTTAGTGGAATTGCCATGGATGAGATGCGCCTCTGCTCGCCACAGCAGATGCACTGAAATTTTCAGCATGAATCACTCGCTGTATATCTTAATGATCCCACGCACACCAGATGAGTTGTCTACTGAGTGGATGGTACCCATTTAATAATTCTATATTACCTTTGGTGAATTTGAATAGAGCATATACGAATTCCTGGGAGTGATAATTGTATAAAAATGGTTAAGAGTGATTAATCAACGGCGGAGATGGGAAGGGATAAAAAAATCATCCCCCAGTAGAAGTTGGTGGGATCTTTACGGTTCCTCTGTTTCCCATCCATAAAACCTCCTTCGATAAAAATTCCAAAGAATTTTTGCCAATTGAAGTCTATTTGTGGTGTATTGGGAAGCGACTTCTTCTCCTGCGAGCAACTGCATGAGCAATCTAGCCATATGGGGCCCAGTTGGACCTACCTTTGATCTGTGCATCCTCTATCACTCTTTTCATTGTGGCACCAGGCTCCAATTTTACACTCATTGGATTGAATTCTCCAAAAAAAGGGTAAAAAAAGAAAAACACATCTATGGTTGAAGGGTGCAATGTACTTTTGATGCCGTTAAATCAGAGATCTGGGGTAATTTGTTGGGGGCTACATTTTTTTATGACCCTTATCCATACTGTGACCTTTTCATCTACCCTTCCCTCACTAATTGGCATGCCCTCAATGGGCCCCAGGGTTGGATTGCGTTTGAGAAATATCGTGGCTGCCTGCAGGAGAAGCACTCCCTTTATTTGGCATTCGGAAATCTTTGCAAGGCAAATTTGACCAGCAGTTTTAAATCACTGGCATTGGATACAGCAGTCTCAAATCATTGGCCCGGTTACCAAGTCCATAATTGAACTATTAACTGGTTTCTATATTTCCACAGCTATTTCAATTATCAAACCTGTAAATATGCCAATAAAAACTATTAGAAGCTGTTATTTATTTATGGAGGGCAAAGTAATACATAGTCCTCTGTCAACAAGCCATTTGACACTTGACCTGAGCAACTGAAGCTCTCAACCCATGGTTTCAATATCCAAAATGTCACCCATTTTGGATCTAAGCCATCCATTCAAATCGCCCGTGAATTCGCCAGCGGCCTTGGTTTGCAAGTGACACCTCTGTCCACTAGCTATGTGTATCACCTCTGGAAGGAAGATACTATTTTACTCAAGTAAAAGAACACAGGAAAACCTGAAGCTGTTTGTGTCCTTCATACCTGTGTTGTTCAGTCGTCCAGCATTCAGTTCACTGTAAATATAATTGCCTGTAATCCTGGATATCTTTAATTGGTAATGGCAGAAGAAGACAACTCTCACTGATCATGAGTAATCAAAACGCACAAACCCCCATTTAGGGATAAATAGAGCCACTTGCATTCAGTCTGGAAAGGTTAGAATGAACCCAAAATGTATTTAACTTAATGCAAACCAAGCAACAGTAGCAATTAACCCCCAATTAACTGTTCCAAACTACTTCAAAAAAATAACTAAATAAACAAAACTACTAGCTTGCACTTGTGTTGCACCTGCCCTATTCCCCTTCATCATATTTAGATTGAACTGTGGCTGGATTGGCTTTGGCTGTTAACGTGGAGCTGCCACCTCATCCTGGTGTATGAGGAAATGCAAATCAACAACAGCTGGGACCAACATTTTAATCGTCTGTAGTATAATAAATAGATGGATTCTGGAATTCTCTGAGCTGATGAATGGAATAAGCAGCTTCAATTCCTTTTCCACCAAACAGTGAATGTGAGATAAAACCAACTAGTTCTTCAAATCAAGCATCTCAACTGCATCAGAACCTAACCTCATTTAAATTTCTAATAAGTCAAAATGCAGGACATTGAAAGAAATAAAACTAATATTGCCACAGATTTTGCTGCCACCATTTCAAGCACTTGCTGCATTGACTAAACATACAAGAATCCTGACTAAGTAACAAACAGTACACTGAAAGATGAGGTTGTCTACAGAAAGCTATCAACATATCATCTGGGGACCCACTATAAAATAACAAGCTGTGCTGCTGTAGCTGCAATGCATCAAGAAAACAAGGTCTGGGTCTGATTGCTGCGTGCTGAACAGGCCAAATAACTCATCACCCTGTGATGCTTTTAACAGGAACGAAACCCATGATCTTTAGAATTTGCCTCATTCTCGGGGGCGGGCCAACCACAAGGAGCTGAGAGCACGGAGACGGGAGAAGTAGTCATTTATGGCAAGAAGAGCCCGTGCTGACTGCCGGGTTGTCAATATCCGGTGCATCTGCTGCAATGTTTGCTGCCGCAAGTTGTCCGCCTGAAATGAAAAAAACTACTTATTCTGATATGCACATAGAAAGAGTAATGAAGTGTTCTTCCGAAAGGATGAAAAAAGAGTACAGGGTGTGTGTGTGTGGGGGGGGGGGGGGGGGGGGAGCGGGGCAGGCGGTGTGGGGTGGTTTGGGTTCTTTTTTTTTTTATAAGAGGTATGCAGAACATCTTTGTGACAAAGCTACCCAATAGGTCTGGGTCACAGGAAAAATAACCAATAGGTCTAACCTCGTGCAACTGACCAACCAGACACCTAGCATGATACGGACTCGGGCAGTTGTAATTGTATTATTAATAAGATGGATTTAGCCATCAAAGGAGACTAATTGTTAAGGGGAGACACTGATTTGGAGCATAAACTCCCAATGTTTGGGCCCCAGCTAAACCATTTTTCAATTGAGCAAATAACAGCATATCTTTCAATAAGCAAGACATGTAAAAGGGTTCCATGTTACGTATGGTCTCTAAACCTACATACATATGTATATATGAACATGCAAAAATGCTAAAAGATGCTAACTGCTAATATTAGCAATGGAAAGGGACATGAGAAAATAGAGTACCTGGCGAAGGAAGCCCTCAAGAGTCTCAAGTTTTCCCATGGCCATTGCCATGTGACCCATGTAATTTGCCACATTAGCAGATGATCCAGAAGGGCCAAGAGATCCAGAAGATAATGTCTCTGCTAGAGACTGTTGCAATGCCTCCATCCCTTGAGATAGCGCATCCTCAGCCTGTTGGGACGACTGTTGCAGGTTGCAGATGCCCACCAATTGCTGCTCAGTGAGAGGCTCCAAATGACCGACAAGAAGCTGCAACATTTAGGTTCAATGCAACAAACCCATTCATTAAAGATATGTCAATCAGGAACCTATTTGACGTGATACAACTCAATTTAACCAACTAACCCATCACAGAGGCATCCAATAAGATTTATGCAAAAAATTGAGGAATAATTTGGTACGGCACCTCAGCAGTTATGTATAATTTTTGGACGTGGCCATTTTATAAGAGCAGAGCATTCACTTCACACAGGAATTCAAGACAATAATAGTCCAATTACAAGAAAATCTAGTATCATCATCGATTTTCAGTCTGCTAAATGCTTTCTACTCGAGCAAAGAAACACGCATGGAGATTTTCATCATCATCTATCCTATATTAGGGTCCCCTTTGTGAGCTTTGCTTCCCCACTCACCTCTACCAGAGAGGCCAGGTTCTTTGTAACTACACAGTCTAATATGTATTTCCTCAATACTTCATTTAAGGTCTTAATTAATCTCCCTTCTCGCTAGATCCTTGATTCTACAACAAACCCAACCCCCCCCCCCCCTTCCCCATCTAACAGGTACGTGTTTCCTCTAGTATCTTTGTTTATTGATTTACTGTGCTTTTACTTTCACAAATAAAGAGGGAATGCCTGCCAGAACATAGACGCGCTTCTATACTACGTTGACCCTTCAATTCCCTCAAAATGACATTACATGGATTTGGGCATGGAATCTGTCCCATATGCTAATTTTTGTATTAAATATATTAAAATTGTAATAGTTATTTAAGAATCTTATAAAAGGAAGACACAAATATTTTAACAGTAAGGCATTTTAATGGAAAATACTCTCCCAAGGACAGTCTGCATGGGGACATCCATGTGGACAGCCAGGTGGGCCCACCTGGGCACTGATCCTAATCGACCATCAAAATCCCCACCCCTTATTTACATCGGATCCGTTGGATTTTCACCGATCCAAATGGAATGGACCATTGGATCAAGGGTCAACTTTTTTTTTTATACAAGCCATTGAACTTGTGGGTCACGGATCAAGTAGTTGGGATGATCTGATGGAGTTGCAATTTTGCACATAGGTAGGTCACATCCAAATCTTCCAATCCCCCACCGCCTTCATGATTGATGGGCCCCAGGCAGGCCCCACAAGGCCGTCCATGGGAACCATCTGCAGGAGAGCACGGGCCCATTTTAATATATCACCTATCAGTACCTTGATACACACTCATGCTTGCAGCAGTACCCACGTTCTGAGTTTACCCTACCTTGAGGAGTTCAGATGAACGGAAGCCCCCAAGCCACAGGAAACACCTCTCTGCAGGAGTCTTCCACATGCCCGACAACACATGGAAGACATCAGCCTTAGCAGCGATACCCTTGAGTCTAAAGATGTCTTCATAGTGAGAGACGACATTGTCAACAATAATGCGGAGTTCATTGTCACCTGCATGGGAGTTTACAGCCCCCCTCAGTTCATTGATTTGCCGATTATGCTCTTCTAGCCATCGCGCATATTCTATGTCAAATGCCAAGGCACCTGCAAAAAGTTGAAATCAGTAACAACAATTACTATGGGACATTTTTTTCCAAAAGTATCTTCTAAGAGTACTAACTGGTAGTCAGATGTGGGTGAGCAGGAGCTATAAGCAATTATTTTCTTCGCTCAGTAAAACAGTTTTTCGTTTTCCTTTATTTAGAAAAAAAAAATTTATTTAAGGCAGAGAAGAGGATACAAGTGGGAATAGCATAGAGGCCTATACCAAAACTGACCATGCAAAGAACAAGGGAAATAAAAAAAGAAAACAACAATGTACAATATCAGACCAACATTCAATCATATCCTGCCATTCCTGCTAAGAAAATAGTATATGTCTACCGTTCCATTACCATGGCTCCGACCCTTTTCCCCAAAAGATGGGGCTTGAAGCCCATTGTCCTAATGGATACTGTTTTTCATCTATTTCTCTTTTCTTAACCTGAATATTACTCCGAACTAAAAAGATAACTGATACCTCTTTAAAAATAAAAAATAAAAAGGACCAATATAAGGCAATATAGCCTAGAAAACTTCAAATCAAACTCTCTTAACATCTAAAAACATATAGTCTCAAAAAGCTACATTCTTGGAAAATTTTCTCCTGTGGACATTGCCACGTGCAGATGGGTGACGTCATCACGGCCGGCGCCGTGAAATCCAGGGGGGTCCTATATTCGGCTACAATTAAGAATTTGGTTGTATCGAACTATTTCAATGAAAATAGCTGTTTTCCATCAGATGTTTCTTAAAGGCTCAGGAAAAATTCATCTAGACCTGTTTGGTTGTCTTTTCAGTTTTCCAGGAGGACATGTAATCATACCAATTCACAAAGCAGGAACAATGAGCCTCTGATACTAGCATTTATCTATATTTTACAGGCTCATGGTTGTTTTGAACCATTTCAAGCAAAATATGAGTAGCAGGGAAACATGATTGGGTCTGAAACACTTCCTAAGAAAATGATTTTTTTTTTTTGCTTTCTTTTCAGGTTAGGAAATAATCCGTTCCAACATTATTTAAGCAACTTCAATCACAAACCAGAAAAGAGAGTTTCTCTGCTTTTCCAAACCAGAGATCCCCTCAATCAGTGAATTTGTCAAATCAAAAACCAAATTCTCCCTGAAAATTATGTACCCTAATGCAATAGCAACAATGTTTCAGGGAAAATTCATTTTAGGTACCCAACAACCACTAGTTTGCAAGCATCATCAAAGAGGATAGATTTTTGAGGGTAGAAGGCAAAGGCAATACCATTTCCACTCATTGAATGAGATTGATCTCCTGAGCTTGAAATGAAGATACCCTACAAAAAGAAATCTATAGGGTAAGAGATTCCTACACCTATGCATGCTATGCAACAGCTAAAATGACAAAAGCACATGAGAGGGGGATGATGAAAAGGATAGAACTGACCTGCTGACGAGCTCGTTGTAGTTCCTGCTCAAGTTGTCTTAGCTTCAATTGACTGCTTTCTAGTTGTTGGACATATGCCTAAAAAAAGATAAGAGACCATCAAGCCAAACACTGGATAAAAAATACATTTAGTTAAGAGGGCTCTCAAACAAGCTAAAATTATTTGGTATCAAATTATAAAACACTAATTTCTTATTTGTTTCCATTTCTAACGTCTGTATGCCCACTGTTGATACATCTGGTAAGCCTTGAACATTTCAGGGTATCTTTCTGAATACAAAAGAGATGTTTCTGTTTGAGAAGGGAGACACCACAAAAAATTGGCAAGGATTGACTAAAGCCCTGTTTGAAGGCATGAATTTCCATGAAATCCTTAGAAGGATTCTGATGCAATCTAAGTGTGACAAAAACTAGATTTAATTCTTAAGATCACCACCTCATGGGACAAATCCCAAAAGAGAAAGAAAATCCAGCAATTGAACACTTGAAAATCTCCTTCCGAACACATCTAATCAGCCCAAATCACAAGTAAATCTATTTCACGATCAAATAAATGTTCACGTAAGATAAGTAGAAATGCATTTGATCTGTCTATTTGAGGACCAACTGGAGAGAGAGAGAGAGAGAGAGAGAGAGAGAGAGAGAGAGCGCTCTTTTGCAATCGAATGAGGGAAACAGAAAATGGTTTCCTACCCAAAAAAACCCTAATCAAGGGTTATTTCTTGTGATATAACCAAACTAGTCTAAGAGAGGTATTTTGAAAAAAAACTGAAATAAGAAGTTATAATTCTATTGGTTCCCTTGGACTCATTTTTGCTTCATTTCAACCAAAACAACGAACCAGGGCCAAAGTACATTAAATTTCCCAAAATATAATATATGTCCTATTTTGGCCAGTGGGCCAAAACGGAAGAAAACCAAGTAGAGGGTTACTTCAAGTAAAATTTTGGTATAAAAAAAAAAAAAGGAGCAGTGGATAAGATGTGGCTGATAACACAGAGGAAGCAACCATAGATGCACCTAGGGAGCCAATAAAGAGAAGTTACCTAGGAGTCTGCACCTACAGGTTACCTTGGAGCCAGTATGAAGGAAGGAATCCAACCTCATTTAATGCATATTCACCAGCAAGAGTAACCAATAAGCATTGGAAAATATATTGTATTCATTAATCTATGAATGCCTCAAATGGAAGATAGCATAAGGGCTTTGGGTCTCGTAGGAAGCCGAGGAAAGTGTATCATAGTTACAATATGAGTTGGATACCCTATTCTATTTTTGAAGTTAAAGAAAATACTACTTGTAATATTTGACTTAAAGTCTTAAGGATTTAACTGAATATGACTTGTAACATGCAGAACATGACTCAGACCACCTAGAAATTTGTCAAAGTGATAAAACTCATGTCTACACTATACTGCAACAGTAAATGGGCCATAACTTCTTCAATACTCTATCAAAATAGCACAAACTTGGAACTGTTGGATAGATAATTAAATATCTGATTAAAAGTGCATTATATCATGTCATTCAAACATTGTTTGGCGCACTTAACACTACAGCAATAAACTTTTCGATATTTTAGTTTATTTCAAAAGAAAAAAATGTGATAATATTTTTGGTGATAGCATGACAATGTATATATCAATACTAGAAGAATCTGAGAAGAGCCCAAAATGCTCATGTTCGATATAAACCAGTCACTGGCCATGATGCTAAAAGATACAGCATTAATACCACAAAATCATGCTATGGATATGGTAGTACCATAAAAGCACACTACGGATATGGTAGGGACACGAATTCTACTCATAAAAATGAAGTGCTGGACAGGGTATTGATATATTGCTGATCATGGAAGTATTGAGATATCACAGGTCACCAGCATATTGCACGTATAAAAAATCAATGCAACTATTCGTAAAGAATACCCAAGGGCATGATAGTATGAAAAACGAAAAAGAAAAAAAGTCGACTGATATCAATAGAGCATAAAAGAACCCACTTTCTTCCTTAATCGGCTTTTCCTTGCAGCTTCACGGTTCTGAGCAAGCCTGCGAAGTGTCTGCATGGGGAAAATATGCAAAGGGAAAATATTTTAGTAAGCACTATTGAATACAAGAAAAATGTAAACCTCTAACTGAATTTCTATCTGACACATGACCTTCTGATCCCCTGCCTTATCTTTTGATCTGTCACTGGAATCAGAAGCCGCAACCAGAGCCGATTGGCCGGCTTCGAACTGAACATAAAGAGAAATGCATATCAGTACCTCAGTAACTTTTCTGAAACTATCAACTACTGCAGCCCTCCTGATGCAGGCTGGAATAATGGGCCCCACCCAAAAATCTATACCCAAAGGCCAAGGCCAACAAGGTCCAATGAAGAAGAAAATCCCCAAAACGTGTCTCCAACTACACTTTCCTATTTTGCAAGTTTCTAGAGGAATTTCCTAGATTTCCCTATTTTTATTAATTACCAAGATATAGAAAAAAATTTGAAAGTTTCTATTGTATTTCTTTCCAAACTAGAGTACCAATTAGTCTATTTAAAAGATTGTATGCCTCCTAGTTAGTCACTGAATTGAATGTTGGAATAAGAAATTGAGTTCTCTCTCTTTGGTGTGGGACCTACACTAGTGTCAATCTATCGTAAGCCAATGGCTTGGAGAGTAGTCCTTGGTTACTCTTCCTCAACCCACATTGTGTCACCTCTCTCTCTCTCTCTCTCTCTCTCTCTCTCTCTCTCTAAATGGGTTTTGTGATTTGGAAAGCGAAGAAAAGGGGGATGTAAGTTAAGGAAGAACGAGGTTCTAATGGGTTGTTAAGTCAGCTCCAATTCTGATACTGTTGCAGGTCTCAAATCTTATACCTATGACGTTTGTATCTATGCTTCAATTGATATGAGCATAGGTCCACCAACCTTTTCTCATTCCTATGTTGCTACTGCTCCCAAAACATTAGTACCATAAATCCTTTAAAAAGTTGTTCAATGGGACACATGGCATCTAATAATTGGAATAAAATGGAAAATGACAAAGAACTACATGCTTAGCGAGGAAGAATACTACATCACCCCTCAAGTACCAAAATGATTCATTTTTCTTTTTCTGTTTCTTTTGTTAAAAATTAAACAGAACTGCAAAATCAGATTACAACATTCAAAAATTTCTACAACAGATATGTCAAAGGGAGCAAAATGGAATATCACCCTATGGTTCTTGTCATCTGTGTCCACATCCGTTGAGGTATCAGTCCTGGGACTGGTTTCTGCCATTGTAGACTCTCCCCAGTTTTCAAAACGACCACCAGATAGTGCTGCAAGATTGGACTGTTGACTCTTTTGCTGGGGCAATCTTTGGGACCCAACACCAGCTACTGACGGAGCTATACCAGAAGAATTAAGCGTCTGTTTTCAAAGGAAAGACAAATTAGAAAATGCAATTTTTTAATTTTATTTATTTTTGAAATGGGAGAATAAATAAACTTCTTAAGTAATGAAATCAGGACTTTCTACCCTTTTTTCCTTCTCTATTTGATTTCAAGAATACCAGAAAGAAACCCTCCGTAACTTGCTGATCTTACAAGTATGTCCTCACGACAAGAACAAATCATAATACCTTATTAAAATTGCCGAATTGGAGAGGATCAGAAGCAACAGCTGTGCCACTTGACTTTGTGCCGAACAGAGAATCTTTAACACATGAAAAGATATGAGAAAACAAGAAAAATCAGCATCCATGCCAGCAAGGGTATCAAGCTCAGTCTGAGTGAATGATTTATTATTACCATTAATATTATTCTAGCATTATATTTTCATTATTATTAGTATTAGTAGTAATATTTGCTATGAATTTAGGGTGGTGGAGGAATTGGAAAACTAATTTGGAAGATAATGGACAATATCTTTTTTTCCCTTTTCCCACTAAATCATGAATAAGGCTTCCTAAAAATGCTATTGATGATGATAGTGGCGATGAAATATTTAGAAGCAGAACGGAAAAAAAATACCCAACCTAGTGTGTTTTCCAATTTCTCCATTCTGCAAAAATAATTACACCAACTGAAGTTTGAGGTACACTGCGAAATCCTGAAAGAGGTACGCTACAAACAAATGAAACAAGTGTTGTCAAAGCACCACAATTAGTGTCACTCAACCAGTGTCTTCCAGAGTAACAAGCAACAAAGTAAGTTTTTGATGAGGGGACAGAAAAAGAAGATGGGAAAGAGTTGTCCGATATTCAAGAGGCAACAAAAAAGGGAAAGATGACTGAGAAATCTCTTTTTCACGAGAGATCAACTAAGAAAATGCTATTGGTTTAATCAGACAGTCGACCAACCAAGCACGTCTCTGAAGATTCTCACTTGCTTCAAGCTAAATGCCACAGAATTGCTGATGGAGCAATCACCAAATCAGTAAGTATCTGGAAAGAAAAATGATTATATTTATCTGAAACCACAAAGCATGGTGTATCCCCAATAGATCTTCACTGTGGGCCCCTCTTTCCTCCCATCAATCCCTTCTCGGGTTCTCCAATGAATTAGTCAGCTCTAATATCACACTCACACTCATCAGAGTGATATTCACTCTTGGAATCAAACAATGCAGATGACATGATTAACTCACTCATCTAATCATTTTCATACACACTGTGTTATCCCTTAGATCAAAGTGATAATTGAGAATATCTCTATTCATAGGGAGGAAGTCATCCAAAGGATGGGATTTAGCCAAATGGGCCTCAGAGTGGAGATCTCAACGTCTCATGAGGGTACACTAAACTTTGTGGCATACCCTAAATTCTGGATATGCTGGACAATTTCTTCTCTTCAAAAAAAGGAGAAAGAAAGCCACGAACTTTATTACAAAATGGCAATGGGTGCAAAGACTCGAGATCAGTGTAGGAGAACTATCTCCACAAAACAAGAAAAGACCCAAAAAAAAACTACAAAATGAGACTTTGTGATAAATCTTCTCAACCCCTTGCTTAGCCAGAAGATCACAATTGCATTTGACCTTGAGAAGTATTATTCAACTAAACAAAAAGAAAATCTGATATAGATCTCTTAGACTCCACATTCTAATAGAGGATTGGTTCAGAAGTCCTCAATTGAGTAATTCACCAACACCCATTGGTTTTGGTTTCCCAATTGTGGAACCTGCATTTCGTAGAGAAGCAATTAGTTCCATGAACAGGATTCTACTGATTACAAGTCCTCCTAATAGTCACTTCCATTTCCATATAAAATTAGAAGGGGAAGCAGAAAAAGGACAGGGAGATATGTTCAATCATATTCGAGGTTGCATCCAACAAACAGAAAGGCCTTAAATGCATACTTCGACCAAGGTCAACAGCATCCTCTGGATGAAATCCCACAGACTGCTCAAGAGCTCCAAAAGAAGAAACACGAGTCGAATGAATCTGGCTCCCCTCTATGCCTCTGAAAAATGCAGGTACAAAAAGTGAGCAAACTACTGGAAACTGCAAATTCAATCCAACAGCAAACCACAAAGATTGATCTTTGCAGTATGCTCATTGCATCTGAGGAAGAGAAGATGTTTCTTTCCCAATTTTTGTAATTTTGTGCACCACAGTACTACTCATGGAGTTCAAATCCCATTCGTTATGGGAATACTCATTCCGGTGCACATTGAGTTAAAAGTTTTCATCAGTGAATGAGTCAGAAACAGAAACTGGGGTTAATGCATTGCCCTCTTGTGTAATTTTCATTTTAAAAAAAGGAAAAATCTTAGGGGCATGTTTGTTTGCATTATAATACATAGGAGTTGAATACATATAATTCGTTAATTCATACCATTAATTGTTAAAAAAAATGAAGATCAAGTGTGAATTTTAAAAGTGAGCATCAAATAAACTTGCTTTTTAGGGAAATAGAATCAAAAGTAGATGGGAAACAAACTACTAGGGTGATGGCTAGTACTTCATGTCTCATCTTCTTTTGATTCTATTTTTCTATAGGAAAGGTTATTTGATGCTCATTTTTTAAAATTAACCTTTGATTTTTATTTTTAACTAGTAATTGTATGAATTCTATGTATTCAATCCCTATGTCTTTTAATGCAAACAAACAGGCCCTAACGGAACTTCTCCATAAGCTATCTACAGCCTTCTAAAACTTGAAGACAGATGTCGTAGCATCAAAGCTGGAAAAAAAATTGCCAGGCAAACCCACAAATCACAGACAGAAGCAAGAACATTGAAATAGACACCGATTATTGAAATAGCCTGTAAAAACTAGCAACATAAAAATAACAATCAAAACATAACCATTAAATAAGACAAGAATAAGCAGCAAATTACAAAACCAATCAAGGGAAGAGTAGAAACTAGAAAGACAGTCACAGAGAACAATGAAACATCTTGCGAACACTACAAACAGAAAAACACAAATCAAAACATACCAAATAAAGAAGACAATAAATCAAGCAGCAGCCAATTACAAAAACAATCAAGGGAAAAAGGGTAGAAAGACAATTACTGAGACTGAGCTGCCGACAGTGGAGGAACAAAACTCGGCATCACGCCTGCGACTTCCTTATCATCTTTTGCACCGAACCTCTCTTTGTTACTCCCCATCCATCACCATCACCTTCGAATCAGTACCACCTCAATATTCAAATTAGAATAAAAAACCCAAAACCGTAGAGACCCAATACAACCAAATTCACAATCCAAAGCTAGCAATCTTCTCACACGGATTCTGAAAAACCAGAGCAAGAAGCCCTAATCACCGCCTAAACCCACTATACTAAAAAACCAATAGAAATTCAGGAACTTGCAGAAGCCGAACAAGGCCAAGAACTCACAGGCCGGAATTCAAATGGTCGGAAAAATCTCGATGTAGTTGAACTGAGTCGAATCTATTTAAGTGAACTTCCCAGCGATTTCCTCGAACATCCACCAACCCAGATGCTGATATCTCGACGTGGACGCACCACCCAGAAATCCCCAAATTTCAGAGCTTCTAGAACCCAGCTGCAGCCACTGTTCCCGCAACCTGTCCCCGTATTTCAATTCTCAACCGACCCAGATAGCAAAATCCGACAACTAAGCGCCCCAAAAACTCAAATCTCCAGAATTATCCACAATCTCCCTACAAATCACCTGTTTCGACTCGCTTCCAGCGGAATTTTATCAAACTCAAATCGACCCAGATGACGAGAAACCCCAAACCAAAAACACCTTAAACCCCAATATCCAAAACCTCTCAATATCCCCGAAAATCACTCCTCTGACTCGTTTCTCCACGATTTTTCCTACTTCTGAGACCAACCCAGATTGCAGAAGCCCGAAAAAGAAGTGCCCAGAAACCCTAGCTTCCAGGAGCCTCGTCAGGAGGGAAGGAAGCTTCAGCAGATGACCCAAAATCGCCTCTTTTGACTCGTTTTCAAGCGATCTTTCTCCGAAATTCGACTTGCAAAGTGACCCACCTCGTGCTTCGGACTTTATATTTTTGATCTGCTAGAATTCGTGACCTTCGATCACTCCAATCTTCGAACGTCATTTTCTGACATTTTCTGGTGAAAGCTTGAAATCTTTGCCTTTTCTTTTACAAGGGCCGGTTCTTTTACTACCTGAAATCTACTCATTTTTCACTTATTAAAATCCCGCTATCTTCGGACACTACTGGTGTCTCTGGCGTTTCGACCTTGTTATTCCTCTAAACTACGGTTTTGCCAGTATCTCCTCATTTGTCCCGATACATCTTTTTTATATGGAAAATATTGTCCTAGGGCATGTTTGTATCTGCCCTTTTTTTTTCCACAAACCTTAGTAATCAGGACCTCCCCACTCCCTCCCCTGTCTCTTTTTGAAAATATTGATTGGTATTTTTGGAGCGAGTTCATTCTTGGAGTGCGATTTGACCATCTTCAAAGCGCGTTTTGAAGATGCTCAGATCTATAATCAACTGAATATGAAGCGAACTGTATATAACTTTTAGTTTATGTGCATTTTTTTTCTGTAAAGTTGATATTTATCTTTTAAATGAATAACCTCATTAGTTAATTGGCTTCGGACATAATTATTTTAAAATTTAGCGTTTAGGCTCTTTGGCTCCGCGCTCTAGGCCCTTATGAACAAATATAACTCCATTTCCTCCTTTGGCCAAATATTTTTGTATGGTGCAGCACAAGTTTTTGTAGTAAAATTTGAAAAGTTAGTCATTTTATCATTTTTTGTGCGGCTTTTCTCTTCCACAGATGTACAAAGGCACGTTTGTGAAACAAATTTTTCTTGAAAGTGGAAGGTTTGTTATCTTATGAAACTCTAACTAGTTGTTAGGCGTGCAAATATTTGCATTGCATTTTCTTTACAATGTGAGGAAACATGAATCCAACCCTCCCCCACCCCTCCCATGCACGCAAAAGTAGCATGTTCGTGATCTTGTGTAACCATAACTCGTTGTTCGACATGTAGACATTTGCATTCCATTTTCTTCACCATGTACAAAAACATGAATCTAACCCCCACCCTCCCTCCCAATTTTTGCTTTAGTAGAAGAGCAATGCGGGTTTCTTCTTCCACAACATTACACAAATAATTCCTAAAGTAGCATACTATATTGCAGTCCATCTCATGTGGCCCACATAGATAAATGTCTATTAATGGAGGAGTTTTGATGGAAATTGATCCTTTTACATACAATGGAGAGCTAGAAGAATCAACTCCACCGAGTTTTCCTAGCCCTCGAATTAACAGCCTTAAAGTTGGATGGCTTGACTTTAGATTTCTTTTGAGATTCAATCCAATTGTGACTAAATGTTCGATGAGTGTAAAATTGGGTTCAATGCAAAATCATGGGATGACAAGATTATTAAATGGATTATATTTAGAAAAGCCTAAGTGTGCCCCATGGTCTGGACTTATGCAGTTCACTTGCAAAAGAACAATTTCCTTGTTTGGTTGCCTTGAAACACAATAAGTGTAATGAAAGGGGAATAAATGTGAGTCGACCTGTTGTATTAATGATACAAAAAACACTTATATCATTATTGGAGAAAATAAGTAACTTCAGAGAGAAGCTTTCTCCTTCGAGGAAGTGCACATTGGGTGGTGGGATTCTCCATGCAGCTTTAGAGCACAGAACTGCAGAAGAAAATGGTCCATTTTGGAAAAGAGTTAAGCTAGAGAAAGCAATGGAGTTTTTCTTTGACATCCTCTGTTCACCTCTGGTGCCATCTACATGCATGGCAATTCAGGGATGAAAATGATAGTTTTGAACCTGAATATCTATGTACATAGATAAGAGTTGTTAGGAAATGAGTTTTAATAGATTGAAATAATTTAATTTTAAATACATTTGAATTTAATTTTTCTCTTCTTTCATATAAATTGCGCCCAATTGTGATTTTGCATTCTAAATGACCATGGTGATCATTTCTCTTATGCTTTTGTAATATATTCTTCTGTAAATAAAAAAAATCAAGCATCATTTCATTGTGTACACATTTATCTAAACCTCATGGTTTCGTCATCTTCATCAAAAGGCATGATGAACGCTTTTGAAAAAATTACGATAGACGATCAATCTAATAGGCTACTAGCACCTGCAGACTTAAAAAAGAGATCACTGCAATGTTGGAAGCTTTTGGATTACAATTCATCTAATGATGTGATAAGGAAGGACATACTTTACAGGATATATATGAATCTTTTGTTTCATTTTTAAGGTGGTAATGTGGTTTCCATCTAAAAAAGTAAGTAACTAATATCACGCCGAGAAAGTAAATGATAAACATCTCTGAAGTAACCATCAATCAATTGCACAAAATGGAAAAAATCATGACCTTAAATATCTGAATTTAGCAAAACCCACTTCATATTCAAAACAACTTTGCCTTTATTCTCATGGTAATCTTTCTTGGCTCACAAAACCAAGTTATAGGCAACGCAAACTAGATTCAATCGCTTAACTAAAATACTTTGGTTCCAACATACACAAATTTACTCAAATTCTCAATTAGAACTAGTGGATTTCTATTATGTAGGAGTTGTGGAGAGTGGTAATGCTGCTTTTAAGGTAGAAACCAGCCTAATCGATGGGCTTAAACTAGGTTTATGGAATCCACTAAAAGGCCCTATTTTACTTGCATGCATTTGGATATATCATCCTTGGAGAACTTGAAGAATTCCAAATATTGTCCTCCGATGAATTAGATTTCCAAAATGCTAATGGGTTGATAGCATTCTTAATTCTAGAATTCAACCGACCAAAAGTGACTTAGCGAATTCTCACCTCAAAATATCAATCAAGTAAGGAATTTAGATGTCATGTGGAAATAACAGACAAGCGCATTCATGCACCCTTGCACACACGCACATGCACGTATGAAGGCACCCGTGCACACAGATATATTATATATTTTCTTTTATGCTTTACATTAACGATTAGCCTTTCCGGTCTTCATGGCATGCACTAAAAAAACAGTAACTATTTTCTAGTTGTTGCTTTCGATAATTCTTGATAATTATTTTATGAAATAGGACAATATCCCATATATTATTTAAAAGTTAATAGAACATAGAATAGGACTAGATGGATGTAACATCAGCAACTCTCTTTTTAAAGAAGATAGCTACCTTTTATCTCTACTAATGCTCTTATTTTCATACTATGACACAATAAGGTGAGCTGTCCCCACCCACAACTCACCCAACCATAAAAAGAAGGATAAGATAAACTTACCCAAGAATAGTCACCGTATTTCGTCATGTGGTGACTTAAAGTAAGGCTAAAGTTGCATTTGGAGAGAGGAGATTTCTTGAAAATGCCTTTTTTAGAAGGAAAAAAAAAGAAAAGAATTTGCAACCTTTATTAGTTTTGAATTCCATGGTATCACTCTTTATAGCTTTTCAAAATATGATTATGGTATAGTTTATGGGGTCTATTGGTCTACTAAATACAAGGAGTCTTAGAGATCTATCCATGTTTAAAATAAAAAAAAAAAGGTTTAGTTAGAAGTTGCCAACTATTTTATCATAGTATAATAAATTAAGATTGTGAAACAGATGCTTGACAAACCAAGTATTGGGTTTTCTATTTGAACCGTTTTGTCATGTGAACATGTTTTATTGATGCGTTTGTGCAAGAAGAGGATCTTGCAATAAAGAGTAAAATAATTTTAGTTTTTTATTCAACCCATTATTTTGTTATTTGATATAATTCATTATACTCGCGGTAAAAGACAATAATTTTGAATAGATTTTCCTCACTCAATGAAATTTTAATTTCCCTTGGGACAAGTATGAATGCACAACTCCTATCTCCAGTGAAAGCAAAACCTTTGAGTGAAGGACAAACACTCCCAAATCTTTCTCCATCTGCTTTAGCACCTTCCCTCATTCTGTCAATTCATCAAATCAATGGAAGAGAACAGATGGGGGTCATTGGCTTGAGGGTGTTTTCGTATTTATGAGAAAGATGGGCCCTAAAACAGACACAAGGTGTGCTTGGGCACATGAGAGAGGGTGGTCATTTAACTTTCAAAAAAGTTAGTATATTTTGTCGGCTAGTATTTAGTACTGTGTAATCCAATAACTTGCCTTTGGTTTCTGGACCCAAGATAGCAGAAGATCTTGTTAGAATTATTATCTTAATGATTAACCGAAATGACGATCTTACCCTCTTCTTTGGAAGTCAAACAAGTTACATTACAACCACCACTTGTGGTGGGTCCCACTGGATTCATGAATATGGGGAGGAGAGGGAAGTACAAGCATTGATAGATGTTAGGTCGTGGATTACGTGTGGCCCACTTCAGCCCCCATCAAGTCAATGTTAATTTATAGTTTTTAGAGTAAAAAAATTCAATTGATCTAGATATAACTTAATTTTTCTTGGAATGAATGAAATCTATGATTTTCATGACAATAATGATGATGATAAAGTTTTAAAGAATTTACAGGGCTTGTTTGCTTGCATGGTATTGGATTAATAGGCATTTATGAAAAATTAAGATCCAAGAAAGGTGTGTAGTGAATGATACATGGTGGAAAACTACTAGAACCAGAAGGTACTTTAATTTGTTAAGGTTTGGTTTATAAGAGACTATGACTAGGATGATGCCTGGCTAATGGGCGTCCCTTACTTTTTTGGTTTTTTTTTTTTTTCCGAATCTGATGAGAATTTGTAGAATCTCACATTTAGTTCTTCAAATTTATTTCCTTTGATAAGATGGAATCATTTGAAATTCCGATAAATTCAACAACAAGAAAAAAAATGGGCTTTAAATATTAACACCCTTAGGGTCTATTTGTTTAGAAAAATTGTGTAAGAATTCTTATTTGAGAGAATTTTGAAATTTCCAAACGCTGCCCTTTGGACAACATCTGTAGCATTTATAGGACATCCTCATTTGCAATGGGGTCAATATCTTGAAAGTCTCATATATTTCCTTGCTTTGTGATGAAACCAAGTACACATGGATCATTTCTGAATGTAGCATGGACATGGCAAGGACATATAACTTATGCATAATAATGAAGTATCATATATGATAACAGGGGCTAAGGCGTCTATTTTAAAATATCCAGGTGTTATAACTCCTTTCATTTTCTTGAATCACACTTATGACATGAATTCAATCCGACGATAATCCATTAATCAGGGTAAAAATATTCAAGGATGTCAAGTAAAACAAGATGGCTATCCCATTTTTTGCCTTGGGGTAAGCCCATGCCATCTATAATCTGTACAATAAGCTTAAGCTGTATCAGATTCTTATTGTCATTACCGCTAAAGTAGCCTTATTTCATCTATTTAGGTTTACTAGGAAGGAACACATGGTTATTTTTCAGAAATGATGCATGCAACCACACTAAAGTCTAAGACAACAATTCTAATTTATTAGTTATGGGGTCTTCAGAATTTTCAAAATCACACGGTGCTTAAACATCCTAATCTCACTTCCAATGTAGCATCTTGAGAACGTTTATAGGTTTAGCATCCAGATTGTTAATCTGATGGGCCGGACGGTGGATGATGCATCAAAATGAGATTGAAGGAAGCTCCTTTTGACTTAATAAGCTAATAGAACAGTCCACTCATTCAATAGACAACCAAAGATAAGGAGTTGGGATCCTTCTACTTGGGGGATGGAAATTCTTGATTTTTTGTATCCATTGCATGACCCCTCAGATCAATGGTCTGTAATCTGTATTACCAATACGTTCAAGTTAGTTTTGAAGTTAAAACAAATGAGACTAACAATTGATTGTATGATGACCAAATTAACAACTGGGTATTCTGAATCTCCACTGGTGACCTAGTAACATGTTAGCAAGAAAATAGCTTGGATTCTGTCCTCAGAAACAGGAGAGAGAGAGAGAGAGAGAGAGAGAGAGAGAGAGAGAGAGAGAGAGAGAGAGAGAGAGAGAGAGCTAAATGGCAAAAGAATACCCCACAGCCCTCAAACCCTGGGAACAAGAATTAGATATTATCCTCAACTAATTCAACTCCCTTCCCTAACTTTACAGATACTGTACATGAATTCCATGAATGCTTCTACATTTAAAAGGTCATGTCCTTCATCTTCTCTTTTTGGGTCATTATCGAATCAGTCCTCTTTAAGTGCACCTAATTGGGTTTTTGTTTCCCTGCTGTTGAATCCAACTAGAGAAAGACACCACGCCGCTTCTTGGGATTTGCTTCGGGGTTTCCTTTTCTCATCATTGCACAAAATTCATCATAATTTATCCTTCCGTCCTGCAAATATGAGAAACCAAGACATGCATTAGTACATTTGAACATATAATATATCCTGATATGATCGATAATGGCATGGTGGCTTTGGCATATGTATGATTTTGGTTTGCAAAACACATTGGGTGCATGGGACTTATCAATGTGATGGGTTCACTTGGTTACCCCATGTACCCACAGGACAAGTAAGAAGGATTCTTATGAGCATATGATTAATCTAATGGTTGCTTTTGTGATTAATTCTTTGCCAAAAAATTGTGGCTAATTAATGATCTTACATTATCAGAGTCAACTTCAGAGATAATCTCCTTTATGTCCCGTCCGTCGTGCATGCCAAACTCTCTGAGAGCTTGCTCTAGCTCCTCTGTTGTAATATACCTGGTAAAAAATAGTAGTAGAATCAATTTAAGTCACAGCATTGTTAAGATGATTTTATTAGAGAATTCATCAGACTTTTGGTAATTTGTATCTCTTTAATGGTTAGTTTCTTTCAACACTTAACTATTAGATAGACTGTTATCTAATCTTGGATGCTAGTGTATTATATTTATACATACCCACTGTGATCTTTGTCGAAGTATTGGAATGCAGTGTACAGGTGATCTTCTCTATCCATTCTATTCATGTGCATTGTTGCTGTGATGAATTCATCATAGTCAATGGTTCCATTCCCATCTGCGTCAGCCTGTTTCAAGGTACAATGCCAACTATGCATTAAAAAAAAGTTTAGAGCAGTTGATCTTGCACAGATGAATTGAGCCTTTACTTAAGAATTTCTTTTTAGTGCATTTTTGTTCAAGTTTAAATGTCAAGAATGCAAGAAATTGCACTTTTTATCATTTTAATATCTAATTTCACTCATTAATTTAAAAAGTTATGAATTAGATCCTTGATCAGTATGATTTCAAGCTGTACCAATTCTACAAAATAATTTCTGTAATTGTGAACATAAGGCTTCTGTTTAACTTCATACTCTGATATCTTTGTTCCTTGCTTCACGAGTCCTTGTTTCAACTCTTCGAGTGTTATGGTCCCACTGTTATCTTCGTCCATATTCTTGAACATGGCCTTTAACCCCATAATCTCTTCCTCTGATAAACACCCTGCTATAACCTATCCAATTTGAAACAGTCAGGAAACCAAATTCAAAACAGCTAAAATTCATAAAAACTCAGCTACCAAAGAGTTTGTAAATTGTAAGAGCAAATGCATTGTTAGCAATTACTATATATATTTGTCCTTTTGGGAAGCATATAGGTAAAGCAAATCAAGAAGCCCATCATCAGGCCCAGCCTAAGAAAATGATGCACTTAATTACCTTAAGAGCCTCATAAATAATAAACATATAAAGTTATGAAGTGCAACTGTGCAAGAGGCTTTATAATTTTGAACTTTGTGATAAAGAGCACCGCAAACTTCACCATGATTGAATATATTTATACATTGCTTTGGTGCATAGAGGACTTGAACTTGAACTTGAACTCACACACTCTCAGATTCACACCGATGTTCCTAACCAGCTGAACTACATCCAAGGAACATCATCATTAAATAATTTGCTTGCAATCAAATAGTTTCAATCTATAGGCATCACAATCACACTCGCTTTTTTTTTTTTATATATATTAAAAAATCATAGACTTCTTTTATAATAGATAATGATTACATAGCTCCATCCTGGTGATCAAACCATTCATATTTCTGCATATTATGCAAGGCTATGCCAAACCAAAATCTCATCTGAATGTGATTTAATCAGTAGGTATGATCTAGATCTTCATGAGGAAGGTTGATGTTGTCTTTCCACTAAAAATTGCTAGTTGGGACATTGAACATGATGTTTCAAGATAAGCGATTAGCTGTATAATTGATGGGATATGATTGGGATTATTAGTTAGAGAAAAGGAGTGTGAGATGTCTGCCTGCCAGGCGCAGTTTGTTAAGGATGTATAAGTCTTCCAGAAGGGATAGCAGGGTTCAAGCCGTTGAGGAAAAGGTATTGGTCACTAGCACTATGAAGAAAAAGAGAAGGAAAGTGAGATGCTTACTCTGAGAGCAGCTTTTCTTGAACTTATTCATTGCTCTGAACTGTTTTAGTCTGTTTAGCACAGCATTGTCAAGAGGAATATCGGGCGCATCTCCATCCTCTCTAATCCATGGATGATCTGAAAAATGGCACATTTATCACTCACTAAACATTATCTGGAACAGAATACCCTGTTAATTATTATCTTATCCTCGCAAATAGCATATAATATGAAGTCAAATTTTTTAACAAACTTATAATGAAAGGTCATACATTAGAAAACCAACAAATAAAGCCATTAAATAAAACAGATGATTCAGAAAACTTTCTGTCTATCCTCAGGTATTGCTTGGCTCTTCAGAGTTGGGACTACTTAATGAGGACCACTTAACATATCATTGATAGAAGGTACTCATAATGTCTAGATTGATGAGAGAGATTAGATAGCAGAGCATGTCTAACCCTGTGATAGTAGGTGCGGATAAATGAAATAGATCAAACCATCATGGTTAGGTGGTCCTCATCTATACTTTATTTGGTCAAACAGAGATCATTCAAGCATCATAGAATACCTGAGAAACCTTTAAAATGTTATTTTCCCCTTTTAAGTGATTGACTTACTGAGAACTTGTAATGCTGTTAGTGTCAGCTGGGGGTCAGAATTGAGCATCTTTTTTACCAGATCCTTGGCACCTATTGAAAACGACGGCCATGGGTTGCTTTGAAAATCGACGTGTCCACGCAAAATTGCATTAAAAATTCCGCGTTCTGACTCTGCCATCACATAATCATTTGTTCCTATCAATTCACATTTTTTTCCACATCATTTTGTTTTCTGTAGTAAAAACAAAACAGGAGAAAAGGATACCAGCCCAAAATGGGGGAGTTCCACAAGGAAGAATAAACAACATCACTCCAATACTCCATATATCAATTTCTGGCCCATATTTTCTCTTCAAGACTTCGGGTGCGATGTAGTATGCACTGCCGATGATGTCCTTGAGCACTTCTCCTGTTCAGGGAATTAAACTGAGATTTCTTAGGCAAGACCACAAAGGCAGCAAGAAATATTCCAAGCTACAAACTGGATAATGACAATAGTTTTTATGTAGGTAGACAGATTAAAACAGAACAATAAGTAGCAACAACATCTATTATTAGTATGTAGAGCAACTGTGAAACTGATGGACATGTATATAGGATCTCTAAATACAACAAGAAAGACATTGATGAACATAATTTAAGAAAGAATTTTTCCGTGAAGTGGACTTAATTGAGCATGTAAAACGAGGACAGCTGAGTCATTTGTGTCCTCAATTTTCATCACATGGCAAAAGGAAAATAATAATAATAAGAACATTTGATGGTCCACTCAATTTTTCTTAGCAAAGGAAAGAGAGTATTATGTTTATATAATCTATAGCTGTTTATTTATCTAAAGTTTAGGCACCCTTTCTTGTCCACAAATGCTTAACAATCTTCACACTTACAGTCCAAAAGATTTCTGTCATGCCTCATATGCCAATTCTAATCGCTAATGCATATATAATGAGTATGAGACACTATACTGTGCATGGTTTGAACATTTTGATAGAAAGGATGCCTTAAATTTGTAACAATCAGTCTATACAGACCGATCCTATGCCCGAATTGCAGCCAGAATGTCCCAACTGTACAGTTGGGATCAAAGAGGTTTCAACTTTTCATTCAAACCCCTCTGATCTCAGCTGTCCAGCTGGACAATCAGTCTACAATTCGGGCCTAGGATCGGTCCGTTTAGACTTTTTGAATTTGTAAGAGGGATACCATAATAGATGGAATGCTGGTTTCTCCATCTATGCACTAAATTATCATCTTCACATATCCTTGAACTTAATTGGGGTGGGTAGCAGTCTGCTGAAAGATTAAAAAATCAAATACATTGCAATCTTGGGTACATCCAAACATGCCAAGAAATTGCAACAAAGAGGATCATTCTATTCAAAGTTCATATCAAACCTTGCTTGAAAAACATGGATAAACCAAAATCCGTAGCCTTAAGGGGTGCATTCTCATTCTTGTTCAACAGTAGGAAGTTTTCTGGCTTGAGATCCCTATGAACAACGCCCATGGAATGGCAAGTATGGACTATTTGCACAATTGACGTCATCAACGAAGCGGCTGCTCGTTCCGTGTAGTGACCCTTGGCTATAATCCTATCGAAGAGCTCTCCTCCAGCGCACAACTCCAAGACCAAATGAACGGCATGCTTATCTTCGTAAGCTCCCTTCAATTCCACGATATTGGGTCGGCCCGTCAGATGGTGCATTATTTGAACCTCCCTTCGCACATCTTCAAGATCATCTTTTGTGGCAAGTCTTCGCTTCGCAATCGTCTTACATGCAAATTGCTAGCCGGTGCTCTTGAGGGTGCAAAGGTGGGTGAAGCCGAATTGCCCACGCCCAAGCTCCTTCCCCATTGTGTAGGTAGATTTTATGTCTTCCATTGGTCGGCCCAAGACGGGCCCTATCTTTGAAGAGTGGTGAGATCCCACGGAGGCGGACACAGGAGCTGAGTGCTTGGATGTCTTCTGGGCGGCTTCATCTGAATTCAAATTGGGTATGTTGCTCTTTTGTGCATCAGAATTTGCATGGGAGAAGCAACTATTACCCATATCAGAGGGAGATTTAAGGAGGTTATGGTGGTGTGGAGTTTGAAGAAACGGCCATGTGTAAAAGGAAATACATGTGTGGAGGGAGGGAGGGAGAGAGAGAGAGAGAGAAGGAAAAAGGTGAGAGAATACCAGGTAGAGGATTATTGAAGGGATTTTGCAGGGGTGGATTGATGGTGGGGGATTGTAGGGAATGAAAAGTTTTGAGGTTTTTTTTTTTTTTGGGTAAAAAAAAAAAAAAAAAGGTTTTGAGTTTTGAAAAGAGGTTAAAAGGGTCCAAGGGAGAGGTCGAGAGGAAATGGCGGGAAGTATCAATCTCTATATCCCTTCGGTTTATGAGATTAATGACTACAACGGTTAATGTGACTTTTTCTTAGATGGACTGAAATACTCATCACAATGTTGGTATACTGGTACGGTAATCGCTGGGGTTGCAAACGGGTATCCATTTTCTGATTACCCGAAAGTTTTAATCCGGAAGTAAACGGGTCTAGATTCTATTTTAGGTTCAATTTATAAACGAGTCTAGGTCAATTAGGTTCCGATTGATAAATAGGTTCCATTTTTGGGTCCATATAAGTTCTGACCCGTAAATCCGGGACCCGGCATATGAGTCTTTGACATTGCAAACTCATTTTTATGTATAATGTTGGAGGTAGTACACTTATGCACTGTTATAAGTTGAATGATATACTTAGTTTAAGAAAAAATGAAAAAAATTGAAGAGAAGTTAGAACCAATTTTGGAACTAAATCCAGTTGTCTAAGTGGATCCGGTTCTGGGCATTTCTATTGGAACCAGATCTGGAATCAACAAAATAGGTTTCGAGCCAAAACTAGATTTGAAACTGGAACCGTTATTTAGAAATGGGTCTGAGTCAGGGTGCAGTACGGTTCCGACCTGAAACCGTTTCATTTGCAACCCTAGTAATGGCATTGGGGTTATTGGGTCTTGGCCTGACTCGACTAAAATTGAAATTCTGGCTGATCTTAATTGGGTTTGGGCTGGGATGGGGCTTGGACTCAAGGACTTGGTTGTGTAGTGAAAGGATTTACACAATGGACTGAATTTTCGTACTGACAGGAGAGGAGAATCCTGCATTTCTACCCTTTTTGTTGGAAATTAAAATCTTCCCTATTGAGAAAAAATAGTTTTCTTTTTTTTAAAAAAATCTCAAGAAAAAATGTGTCACATGACTCACACCATAGAAGAGAATAATGGGTTGCAAAAAAAACATTGAAATTCTTTTCTCTCTATTGTGAAATCCTCTCGCCACACAAATGCACTCTAAATCCTTGTGGAGTTTGTGTCAAGTCAGGGTTTGCGCTTCCAATCCCCAAATGCGCCGTGAGTGCCTTATTTATCTTTGAACAGATGTTTTAGCATATGTTGTATGTTCATATATATAATCTATGAATATATGATAATATGGTGAAGATTTTAAAATGCTTAAATTTGATAATATTGCAAGAAGAACATGAGAAACAATTAAGAATTATATAAGAATCACAGTTTTGTACGAACTCATGCTTTCATTTTATATTATTAGAAAATTAACCTATATATCCATAACACTGTCTCATAAATATTTAGAAAAAAAAAGGTCCAAATTCGAAAATAACCCACCAACATTTTCCCAATACTCTAATTTCCTAAGAACAATATTTGTGACAATGTGACCAAGACTAAGTCATGAGTCAGTCATGTGTCCAACATTATAACACAGATGAGATGTGGGCTTCTCTCTAAAAATCACCCTATAAACCCGGCCTCTAATTCATTGAGTCAGATGAGTTGAATGAGTCACCTGTTTTTTTTAAGTAATATATAATATATATTTTAGTTTAATTTATTTTTCACACATAGGGGGTGTAGCTCATATGGTAGAGCGCTCGCTTCGCATGCGAGAGGCACGGGGTTCAATTCCCCGCACCTCCAATTTTTATTTTTTTTGTTCCTCCATCAAAAGTATAAGCATTAATTTTTCACAGTTGGTCCTATTTGGATCATCAGAATGATATTTACCTGCAATTAATATGGTAGATAATGCAGGCTATTCAAACAGTAGAATTAGGGGTGAAAATAGGTCCCTGAGTATCCGACATAAACTAGGTATGGTTCTTATCTAGAAACAAGTTTATGCAGGGTTTTTGGTGAGCCCTTTAATTCAGAGGGTTCAACTTTGGTGGGCAACCGGAATTTAAAATCCTGCTGGTGAGAACCTAATTGAATTTGGGATGGACCAACAACTTGGTTAAAAAAAAAAAAAAAAAAAAAAAAAAAAACACTTGAAAGCTAAAGTTGAGATTGTTCTGTTTGCCTAATTGAAGTTGCAAACGAAGGGTTAGGTTGAGAGGGCTCTCTGCAGTTGACAGCCCAAGCCACAGCTGACTTGGGTCTAATGCCATTCTCTTTATACAAGTCGAATTCGCATAGGGCTCATGGGTCACTTAACTATTGTCACCCTTATGAGCAAAATGGTTTGGGTAGGTAGGGGTGTGGTTTTGAGGCCTGCCTTCAACTTATTTTATGACCGGAAAGTTAAATGGGTCAGGCTTAGGTTCATGAAAACTGGGTGCTTACACCTTAAAGGCCTTACTATATAGGCTATAGGCTCATCATAGTGTATTTATCAACAGGATACACATTTTTCAAATGGGCTAGGGTTAGGCTTAACTTTTCAGGACAGAGGGCTGGGCATAGGCCTGACTATTGGGCCCAATAAGTACATCATTCGGTCTGGGCCCTAACAACCCAGCCCGGCTGTCTGCACCATGAATGCTTCCTATATATTTGCTCTGTGGAAGAATATTATTATGGTCATTTCCCTCTCATACAAGTCCAATCCAGTTATGAGTGGAGCCCACCTGTTTTTTGGGCCGGGTCATCTTCCATGCAGGTTCACCCAAGTATGTATTCAGATCTGGTAAAACTTTTCACGTATCATTAAAACTGAAAAGGCAATATAAAGGAGGAATCTTGATACCGAGTCCGGATCCTCTAAGGATTTCCCCTACGGTGACCGTGAGTGGGCCAATCAAGGTTCACCACGTCACCGCGGGCAGCCTGCCATGCACGCGGGTAGCTTAGCATACATCCGGGCAGAGGTTGCCCATGGTGACGTGGCGCACCATGATTGATCCACTCACGGTCACAGTAGGGGAATTCCTTAGATGATCCCAATTCCTTGATACCCTATTCGTTTCTCAAACATAATACCCTCTGTGCCGCTCAAAAGTACAATGAGTAGGGCCCACCTTACAAAATCCAAACCGTTGAAAAATCATCGTGCCTGTTATATCGTTGGACGGATTCCATTACAATCAGAGCTAGGAATAAAATCAGATTTAACCACTCATAAAAACAAATGTGGTGATTCAAATGCTCAAACCAACGGTGGATCAAGTTCTAATTGGAATGTAATTTGGCCCATCACAAGTATGTGGAGGCCCAAGATTTCGAGCTATTTGGATTAAATAGGGTGAGTCCATCTATCTCTTTATGGGGGTCCCACTCAAAAATATCTCTGTAGAAACTCCATTCCACCAGAGTATCCAGATTCACAAAGGAGTGGCGTATGGAATCAGCAAAGTTGTAGAATTCAGACAAAGATGATCACGAGGGTTGACGATTTCCATACAATGCTTCAATCAAAAGCTTGATGTATCATGTTTCTTACCCATGTAGAGGTCTTCTCAAAGCAACCATGTATCTTCAATATTTCCACTGTACTTTCCATGTTGGAATGAAAACTGAGACTTTTGTTATTGCTAGAAGTTTCTCTCTCTACATTGAAGAGGACTCAAATAACCCATCAACTTAAATTAGTAGGAAAAAATGAAAAAGAAGTTAATCTAGAACACATCTTTATGGGACGACACATGAACATGTGTACTACAAAAGATACTAGTCACATTCTTGAGGGAGGGGGGAGATACCAGTCACATTCTAGAGGAAGGGGGAGGGGGGTGGGGACCGACTTAAACAGCTTATGGCCTAATTATTTCAAAATCCAGGTATTATGTAGGCCCCTTTTATTTGAGATAATTTCACCCAATACACTCGTGGTTGAGCGGCGTTGCACCTTAGTCTCTGACAAAAAAGATTCATCCATAGTCCTCAAAAGTATCATACCCGACCGGTCACCTGACCGATCGTCCAACATGGCCAAGAAAAAAAAAAAAAGGCTTTCATGCAAAGCGCACAAAGAAACATAAGTACTCCGTCCCACAATAGATAATTGTGATTAAAACCTTGTCTATTAACCTTGGTTATCCTTTCAGTACTTAATTTCAATGATACCGAAGGATAATCCTAAGCTATGATGCCATATGAAAGCAAACAAATTTTTTTTCCTTTTGTCCGATAAGGCGACTGACTAGCTGTGTAGGGCATATGACAATCTGCAGGAGAAGAAGAAATAAAGGAAAGACTTGAGGTGATGCAAAATACATGGAAAGTTCATCGTCCTTTTGAAATTCCAAGTGCATTAGAGGTTGGAGAACTGTCCTCAAGTTTAAGGATTTAGCTCAAAGTCAAATCTTCATCCAATTCAATATGGTATAGCTTGACCAGTTATTGACCTGTCCAATGGTTATATATTGGGAAGATCATTGATCTTATTGGAATGTTAGCAGTTTATGCCTAGAGGGCAATATCAACTTTAAGGTTTGAGTTTTATTATCCATGTGCATTAGCATAGAATTTTCCTCGTCAAATAATAGGATTTAACCTTGTGATTACAAATGATGTGGTTTTTTCACATCATAGATTGGGATTAATTATCATAGACGCTTGAAATCCAGTATATTTACATCGACCGAGACGTAATAGTAAGTTAAGTAGTGATTTGGTAAAATAATGTATTATAATTTCTATTGTAACTTTGAGGTAGCGGGTTCAAGTCATTGCCTATAAAAAATAAAAAAAATTATAATTCACAATTATTAAAAAACATATGAAACTCTTTTATTTGACCCTAGATAGATGGGATGAGACTTTAATGACAATTGTAAAGTTTTGTTATGCATGTAAAAAGATAGACAATGATCATCCTTTGGAAAAGAAAATGGATTGCCAATGGAAAACATTCATTAAACTTCTATTGGTAGACTAAATCTTATTGCCTTAATTGAAAAGCTATGATTGTTTAATAAGCGTAGCTTATGGCCTAATCAGGATAGGGTCTATGTGGAAAGGGATTTCTGGGGCTCACTCTGATAGGTTCATTAGGCCACTTTAGCAGACATAAATTTTGAGCCTATATGGGTCAAAAACTTGGTTGGTAATTTCACAGGCATCCCTATATCCCTATGAAACCAATGATGATGCATGAATCTATTGTCATCCTACTGTTTTTGGGAGAAAAAAAGTAACCAAAAATGTTAGAATCTCCTTTGATAATGCACATTACTCATGTTCTCTTTTACTTCCTATGCCAAGCCAATACAATGAATCTTAAATCACTTGACTTTCTATCTCATCATGTTGCCCATGCAACTGTTTCCAAAAGGCTCCAAAAGGAGTCGTTTTAGCTGCCATCTTTAGTTGTGGGCCACTGGAGTGCCCGATGGCTCTGGTAATGATGTTGGGCCCTAACTAACACCGAGCCAAGCAAAAGT
Source organism: Persea americana (assembly GCA_029852735.1). Taxonomy (NCBI): domain Eukaryota; kingdom Viridiplantae; phylum Streptophyta; class Magnoliopsida; order Laurales; family Lauraceae; genus Persea; species Persea americana. Next base: position 95,234,826 of record CM056810.1, read on the forward strand.
CATATGCTTTTTGGTTCAGATCATCTACAGCCTTGGACATATATAGGGAGATCCTTATGCTCCAATCACATGCTTCCACAAAACCTTCGCATCAAGGGAAATAGAATGGCACTGATCAAGCGAAGGCGAGCTTCATTGGTGCAAAAACATACAATATTTGTCCTTAGTGCCATTCTCAAGGACAATGGGCCCCAATTCATGAAAGCATTTGGAAAGGTTCTTATCCAACATCCAACCAATGCTTTCCTTGTCAGGTAGGAAGTAGGGCCCAACTTTGCTTGATCCATGAGCGTAGCTCACCCTTGCTCGAGTACCTTACTAAAGGAATGTAATGTATCAGTGGGATGAACCTTTACTTGATCGGAGTAATTTGCTTTACCGCTTTCAACCTCACTTCAACTAAAGTAATATTCAATTCAACTGTGTATATGACTGTGGACAAAGTAGAATTCAATTTAGTTTTTACCAAAATAGAGACATTTGATGTGATGAATTGTATCCAGCAAATGTGAGCCCTCATCATATAGATGATACCCATGACACATGAGACGGTTTCTCCTTTAATTATTTTATCTACTAGTTCCACTCTCTTAAACAGTTGCTAGCTAGATTGTTGTTGATAGAGGAAATTTAAACATGCCTCCTTATCAAAGGAATTAAAACTAAAGGGGTGAAGGTCATGAAGATCGATCTATAAAATTTTATTGAATAATATTCTCTCACTTGGTAGGAAATGATTACTCAACTATCCTAGTCACAAAATTAAATCTCATTTCATTCGCTCTATCGAGAAACCACTGTATCATAAATTATTATAATTAATTCAATACATAGTTAAATTAAAAACAGGCCTTAGGGTTGGTCCAAGGCTCTACTTAGCGTACTACAAAAGGTGGCACATTAGAATGTGGTCCAAGACGACACTCTTATCATAAGCTTCATACATTCTATCATGGGCAATGATTTCACCGGAGGGTTTTTTCCTGATAAACCCGGGTGCACTTAAGAAGACTTGCATTTCTCTCGTAGATAAGCCCAGTGAGATACAACCAATTGAGAGATGTAGAGTTTGTATGCAATTGAGGATAAATGGTGTCCTTTATGATTAGATAATTTTAACATTTGATTCCGGAGGTTCAATGTGTAATAATAGTTTTTAATGGTTGGGTTATTCTCAAATTTGGGAGAGCGGCAATCCATCACATAGGTGAGTGTGAATGACCTTGATTTTAAAAAAGTAGGCCTCATTTACAGAATGTGGAACGATGGAAAGGGCTTTAAGATAAGTGAGTTAATTTAAGAAAAAAATCAATGTTAAATAAGCCCTGTCTAATAGCCGACGCAACAATTTTCTGACTGATTCAAACATTTAGGACCAGACGCACCATGGAAAAGGCCAATACCTAATTGATTATCATAATCATTTTTTTTTATTACTATAACTATTGTTGTTTAGCCGCAGTCGTTTTCAAGAAAGAAAAGGCCTTTGTAGCACACAGAGACTTATGAAAATCATAGCAGAGGTCTGATATATCTTCCCATGATGTAGCTCAGTATAAAACATAATAACCATCCAAGTCGTAAGAGTTACAATTTTGATGGCCTCAAAGTTGTTATATAAAGATGGGTGCCAAAAAATGATCAATATAAAGTTCTAAAAACTCAGATTTACTGTCAATGACTGCTAACACAAGATTGAATATAGATTGGGCTAGTTGAACCCCACACAGACCAGGGCATCCCATTCTTAAGCTCACTAAAACGGTCCCTTAATCCTGCTATTTATTTTTACGAAAGATTATAAAATAGTTCCTATGTAAGGGGTACGTTAACAAGCCCAAGTCAATTAACTCATTACCTAGCTAGGCTTGTCTGATGTCTCGATTAGGCTTGATTCAAAGCCTTTCTTGTCTCACAAGTTGAACTCAAGCTTGACTTCTCAAGAGACTTGTCTCAAGCTTGGTTTATCAAAGAGTCAATTTGGCCTGCTAGCTAGTTTAAGTATGTATTTACTACAAACTGTTATCTATTTAGTTTTGAATATAACATACTATTATCAAGATCTGCCCATTGCACAATGGAAGTTGCTGACTATTGCAAACTTGATGTTGTAGATTAAGTACTCATATCTTCTACCAATAAAAAGATATATCTAGCACAATATTATTGAATTTAAGATTTTCAACTCGTATTTTCATCCAAATTGACCTGAAGTCTTATTAGTTCTATTTGAGGCATAACTCAAAACTACCTCCAATCTACTGCTAATTATTTAATTGAGAAAGAGAAAAAATATATATATATAGAGAGAGAGATAAAATCAACAAAAGCTCATTTGTTAGTGTCACTTTTGCTAGGACGATGAAGATGAAGCTCAAATATGAGTCCAATCAAGAGAAAAACTGTAGATATTTAAGGTTTCATAAAGCTTAAGCTGATAAGTAGAAGGACCATATAGGTAAATTAAGACATGTTATGCCTATTGTTTTAGTATATGGGAAGTTGGACTTCCCAACATAATGCTTGTGACTATGTTACTAAGTTAAGTGCAGCATGTTACGATGTTGCGACAGTTAATGAAATGGACCTGATTTCCCTACATCTAGAAATGCCCCAAAAGAGGACTATTTCCAAAATCTTGTGAAAAACAAGGACATAGTCTCTCTCACATTTTAAATTGTTCTATTTTTCCCAAGAAATTGAGACCATATCAAGAAGTTTCAGTTTTAGAGAGTGGTAGCACAGAAATTCCTTGATCCCACTGGTCTCTCACCCAACAAAACAACATCAAGTGGCATCCAAACCATCACCCACCAATTGCATGCAAGCAGGACTATTGATCCCTATAAGGGTGGGTCTCCCATGCAGCTGCACCATACCTGCTGCCCCCAATGTTTAGTCGCCACGTCAGCTCTATTTTTTGAGGAATTTTAAACGGACTCTTTATAACCACATTAAATCCATTCTTTCTCAATTAAGTATACATATTTCCAATAATACCCTTCATTATATCTTTCACAACCCACTCTTGCATATCTTATTTCTAATCAATCCATTTCGAGTGGGCCCCATCAAATTGATCTACTTTATTTTTCTTTTTTTAATTTACTCTTAACAATGAACCTAATTGTGAGAAACAAAAAAAAATGAGAAAAAAGCAATTTTACATATTAGTTTTTTACAATCTGATTTTCGATATTCAAGAAATTTATCTTCTAGTTTTTATGAAAAGATTTTATTTGAAGGATAAATCAAATGATAAATATATGTTACATATTTTATTTTTCTTACTCTAATCTAGTGTTAAGAAGCATGATTAAGTAGCCAGTTGAGGGCCCTCTAATTGGACTTTTTATTGAGACAAGTTTTATTTCATTTAATTGTTATAATTCATTAGTTTTTAAACCCTTTGATTGGATGGTTATTATTATCTATTTTTTTTCCATTTATGATTCATCAAACAAAATCCACTAAATCATGAGTCAAATTACTTGTACCACATATATAATGAATTTGCTTCAATTCACACCTCATGGAATAAATTAATATTGTTCAGTCTCACATGTTAAAAATGTAAGTTCAATCCTTTTTTTTTTTTTAATATTTTATTAAAAAAATATATACTCAATCTTATTTTTTCTAATGCTCCAAAATAAGCCCTACATCCTAAATTTGATTCATTTTGGATAAATATATATATATATATATGGGCCTAAGCTTGTGCCTATTAAATACCTAAACCCAATAAAGTTTGAGTCAATGCTATATTCGCTTAATTATTTTTATAATGTGTAGCATATTTTTGTTATTACATCATTTAATCAATTAATTTTTAAAATATGCATCATATTTAAGCCATTTTTTCTCTTTTGCTCTAAAAGTTTTAGAATAAAAGGTAAACATATAGGAAAAAACAAGTCAATATTTTTTTTAAAAATATACAACACACAAACATTATTGCAACCTAAAATATAAAGTGGCAAGGATATAGTTCTAAAGAATCTTCATAGAGTTCATGGCTAAAACCTTTGTATTTCATTGCAATCAAGCTCTAAATCTATATCAAGAAAATTAAGAAACAACTTGATCATAGCAGGGGTAATAACCACGACCTTTGTTTTGAATCACTTTATTAATAAGAAAATCTTTTGAAAATGGGATTACATAATGATGGCCTCCCCTTAGGTAGGCCTTACCTAAAATCACTCCATCATTTTATTAGTTTTTGCAATTAGACTCATTATTAGATAAATAACTAAAAAAAATAAAGTATGTCAACTTGGTGATGGGTCCCACCCCTCTTGGGCTGTAATTTGGCCACAAAGTAGTAAAGGAAATTGTGACTTCATGCGGTTTAGAGTTTAATCTAAATCCCATTGACGGACTTAATTAGGCTAGGCATAGGATCCTATAAACACTTTCTCTAGATTTGATTTTTTATGTTATGCTCAAAGAGACAATAAAAAAAAATGTTTTATATTTTAAATTAATAAGCTATTGAATGATAAAGAGATATGCCGCACATTTAAAAAAAAAAGTTATGTTAATAAATAATAAAACTTTGTTGCACATTTTGAAAAATACAATTAAGCAATTAAATCCTAAGAAATACGGTGCCACCTTCAGGTTTATATTTGATTTATTTAGCTGTTTTCATGTAGCCCACAGAAGAATCCAAGCAAATGATCATGGCAAATGGACAAATAAAAGAGGCCACTGCTCAATTCCGAGAGTAGGAGTTGTGCAAGAGGGACGTGAGATGATGAGTGAAATCAGGAGTTTGGGAAAAGATGGAATTGATACCCTATTTTAGTGGTGACGTGGGACAATTTCATTTGATGAGAGAGACGATGCACTGTAACAACGTGCAGCGTCGCTGCACGGTAGCTTCGCCCTGGTGTAATTGCCAACTTCAATCTTATCCACCACAAGGAAACCAACGTGTGATGGAGAGCTATTCCAAGAAAAAATATATATATATCTATACACACATTTGAGATTGGGCCCCACAAGAAGGTCCTTTTCAAGCTTTACATATTTCAGATATTATCAGCACCCTGCAACTTGCAAGTGCCTGTTGAATGCATACGTAATTATACATGGTCCTGAGGCACAACCAGTTTACAATGTCCTGAGCCTAAGATCGGCCACCATCAATTCAGTGGGGCCTACATGTGGATGGTTGATATGCTGAAGGTATCTGCGATCAGGATATTCTTGTCCCTTGATCAGTGGCCTAGATAAGGTGGTTAAAGGGGTATTGATCATTGTGCTGGGCCATCTTCCATCCCAAAACGTAGGGTCCATCCTTCAGCAATTCAATTAATGGGTCCCACCTAGATTGGAATTGAGGGCGGCTATGGGTTGTCCACATGGATTAATTGCCCGTGGATACTGGCAACTGGTACTATTGTTAAAAGGCCCTCAGTTGTCAATGTCTCTGTGACTTTGTGAGCTGTATAGGGTACAGTTTCTGGAGAGGCCAATCCTCATCTCCTAAAAATGGCTTGCCCCTGAGTCGGCTTGACCTTGCTCATGAGTCGGCTTGGCTGTGGGAGCCCTAGGGCATGCATTTTTTTTTCAACTGATTTTATTTTCAAAGTATAGATTGTTTTTCTATAGTAAATATTCACCGTATATAAGTCCATAACGAACAGGTAAAAGCATCTTTGGTCGTCATTCTGAAAAGTGAGATGCCATAAGACTAGGGATGTAAACAGGTCGGTTCAGGTTCAGAATCAGGCCCGGAATGAGAACCGTTAATTAAAGATGGAACCAAAACCGATTCAGAACTAGTTTCTTGGTTTCAGAACCTAAACTGTGAATGAGAAGATGAACCGGGACCTGTTTCGTATAGGGTCTGGGTTTAGATAGAGAATGATATGAAAAAGAAATTCTAGTTTTTAGGAGGGATACTGGAAAACTGAGATAATATGTTGGCTCATAGGTCCACAGGTTAAAACCAAGGTCAACTCGAACCCGGACCGATTTACTTACGAGGGCTTAAATAAAGACCCAAGCCTGGTTTTTAATGGGCCGAAACTTAGAACCTCCGATTAATTGAAGAATCAAATGACCCATCCATTCTTGTGAAAGACTATGAGTGCATAGACAATAAAGAAAAATACAATATACCTAAATGGAATTGTACCTATACACAAATTATATAGTGTATACAATCAATACACACATATAGTATAGATATTTGCAATGAAAAAAAATACACAATTTGAAGAAAAAATTGTCAATCCACTTGTAGCCCATGCGAGGATTCTCCCTGATCCATAACCACAAATACAAATAGAGATTAATCCCTAGGTTAGCTAGAGAGGGTCTTGGGCAACACGAGTGTGAGGGTGAGTGAGTATGTACCAGAGGAGGGAGGGAGAGAGAGAGAGAGAGGCAGCGGGTTCATTATTATTACCTTAATGACTTCTTTACACAAAAAGATAAGTATCAAAATGATTTCTTCTACTTAACGAACCTCATTGGGTAATAATCACTTTTTACAGGAAAGTTGTGATTCTCCTTGGAGGATTATCCTCTATTAGGGTGCATTTGTGGAAAAGAGGATTTTATGGAGAGCAATTAAAATTGTTCTATTATGAAGTTCATTGTTTTGTTGTTTGGTATGATGTATTTTTCTTTTGTAAAAAAATTGAAACAATTTTCCCCAAAACAAAGTATTTTGATTTTCTATGCAGGGGTAGGACTATAGGATCCATCTCTCCCATATAATCAGAAACTTGTATCGCACAAGCAAGTCCCTAGTTTTGTCCCTCTCTCCACCTAATGAGAAAACCCAAGTTGTCACTTATCCTTAGTACTAATGGGCCCTCAGGGTCTCTGGGGGACATCATTGATTCATGAGGGGTCCATTGCACCAACTATACAGACCATTAAGCTCTGGTTGCATGGTGTGCATTGATCTCATACAGCAGGAGTGAGAAGACAACGATAGGAGAAGGCGACCAATTTAACAACTCAACGGGAGCATGTGAGGAAAAGAGATTTAAACACAGTCAAAACTACTAATCTACTCAAATATTAAAGATGGCAGATTCCCTCTTCGTACCTGTGGTGGTTGCATCCCAATCAAAGAGATGAATGCAAAACCAGAAAGTGAAGACCTGTGCCGAACTCTACACTTGTTATAACTACAGTAGATTGGAGTGGGACATAAACAAAATTTCCTGGTAAAATAAAAACTTAATACTTTATTTTTGCCTCCCAGGCAGGCTGGGAGTTGAAGTGATATAAGGTGTGGGTTTGCTCCCCATATCTTCTGTTCAAAACTCGCCTCATATTAGCCCCATGTGTATTTAATTACGTGGGTTTAGCATATGTCACTTGGGGAATGATCCATGGGTACAAGACCCTAGGGAAACCCGCGCCGTGAATGAATAAGGAAAAAGAAAAATATTTTACTTTTATGGCTTGTTTGCGCGGTATTGTAACGCCCTACCCTACACGCATGAATGATATTGTCCGCTTTGGACCACGGGCCTCACGGTTTTGTTTCTGATGGGCCAGAACCTATCAAAAAGCTTCATGCAAGATAAGGGTGTAAGCTCTACATATAAACTCATTCACTTTCCTCTCTATAGTCGATGTGGGACTCCGTGGCGTCATAGGTATCCCGCATTTCCTCCTCTGCGTCAATACAAATCTTGTCCGGACATCGAATTTACTAACCAGTCATCGAGTGGATAAAAGGCTAAATACATATGACTTCGCTGTTCCCGTTCACTGCACCAAACAACCAGCTAGTATCAGCACAAACACACCCTTAATTAGGTGTTTCAATTTTCATTGGTTGGCAGTTGGGCCACACATAACATTATTTGCAATAGAGGTGGCTTTACAATTTGGTAAGGCTACCTGTCATGTTGTAATTAGCTATTCTTAAAAATATATATATAGAAAATACCTCTGCCTGAGAGAGAGAAACAAGTAAACATGAAATAGTGCAGGGGAAAACTTGGCTATCTTTGAAACCAATTGGCTCTCTTTATAACCTGGGATTTGCTATTCTTATAAAATAATGGAAAAATACCTCTCTACCTAATAGAGTTAGAGACAAGTAAATATGAAATATATAGAATTTTACAGTCAATTAAGCCACCACTTATTTTAAAATCAATTAGTGATGAAAAATGACATAACCATAATTTTATAAGTGAGGGTGAGCATTCAAACACATTATAACTGATCAGGAGCAAATGCGGGCGTTGATCTGAACAAGGTAAAAATAGGAAAACTTCGCTATCTTTGAAACCACTTTGATTTTCCCAAAAATATTTTGTTCAAACAAAGAACTGCGATGTCTCCACGGCCATGGGCTCTGGTGAATTGCTGATGGGACCTTAGTGTACCGAATTGAGTCAAAATCATCGCTAGGTGTTCCAAGAAGATAAAATTACGAGGCACCCTCATAGCTTGAAATGCAGGATAAAGATAGGGGACACATCAACATACGGACCTTCAATGCCCTGTCCTTTCGTGTTGTTCAAGTGGCACACTTGGAGTAGATTTGTTGGTGTCTTTAGTAATGGCTACTGAGCAGAACCTGATTGCATTAATTGTGTGCCCTTTTTACCCTTTTTATTATTATTTTTTTCCATCATTTCATGGGATTCATATTAAAACTATTTAGTTTTTGTACATACACTGACCGTGTGAATCATCGTAAGTCTAAATTTGATATTCATCCAATTTTTTTTTATTATAGAATTTAAATAATGGTAAATTGATGTTTTCAAATCATTAAATTTTAAGATCATTGATTAAAATGTTATGATGATCTTATAGACTCAAAATTTTACATATAAGTGAACCTCATATGGATCTTTCAATCAAATTGATTTCTATGATCATTATGCATTTCAGTAAGCCCAAGTAAAAGAGACATTTTCTAAAAATAAAAACGTTCGGACACTATGCAGTGCTCCCCTTTAAATATTGGCGAATAAATTAATAACAATAAAACGTTGTGATATTATAATACCGTAGTAGTTTGTCAGTTTCTAAAAAAATCAACGGATTTTGAATGAAGCCGTTTAGCCATTTTTGCATATTAAAATATATACTGAAATCAATAGATACCTAAATTTTCAAAATCAAAGAAACAGGGATATTCCATGTAAACAAACTAGCCTTATTATATAAGATAAGGATTTAAAAATAAAGTGGGTTCCTTTGATTTCCAGGATTTCAATCCCACCCAAAAAAACATATCCGAATTCTAAAAATGGGGGATCTAGCCATTTTCTCGTAGGGTGCTGTAACTTATCAATTTGTATAAATTAATTTACACGATCATTCATTTAATTATCTCAGGAGTCGTTTACATTTTACATATGTAAACGCTACTATATACATATGTCACGAATGCAAAGGATACATGCGTGAAACACTAATGGATGTTTGTCAAAATCACCAGTTTGACATGAGCAAAATGAGCACATCTATGAAAAATAAATAATTTGAAGGTCTTGAGGTTAATTAGTTCAAGAAATAAATTGAATGGTTTCGGTTACAAATGCGGAGTCACATGAATGAGAAAATAATGGCCTTTGATGAGCTTCACGTGAGAAGAATCACAATGTTTTCACCTATACCAATTACTGACGCCATTTTCAACGAGGGCGTGGGAAAATATATTGGCGTGTAAATGACCTCATCTATATACCTCATTTACACACCACATGCATAAATTTGAATAAGCAAACACGACATATGTATAATGGTTACGTATGTGAATCATTTATATACAAAAATAAGTACAAACAAACGACCTCTATAATCTTTCTTCTTTAAAGACTCATATGAGGAATGAGAGAGTGGTGGCTCATAGCTTAAGTGGTCATATGGACTGGTGGAGTCTAGATTTTCTTGTCGGCATCCCAATAAAAAATGAACATATGTAGGAAATGAACTTGTTAGATCAATGGGCTATTTTTTTTTTTTTCCTTTTTTGGATACTCAACAGGTATTAAAAAAAATTAGAGTAAAGAATCCAAACCACTTGAGATGAATGTAGTCCCACTAATCCTAGTGAAATCTCCTCAAATTTTACTACAGAATATTTTTCATGAGCTGGTTCCACTTCCACCATAACATACTATACAAATTTAGGGTGAGGGTTCATATAATTAGTGTGCCCTGCACCCACATTCCCACTGATAGTGGACAATATCATCAAAGAGTCAATCCAAGTCATATTTGCTATCAATTATTGCCATTTACTAAATTGTACGGCACCCGATCCCAACCGCTGATGGGTGAGATTGGATCAGAATCGTTGGATCAATGATTCCTGAGATGGGATCAGAACCGCTTTAGGAGCTGTTTGGAAGCTGTCAGCTACTCATCCCTGGACACTGACCTACACAACACATTTCTACAGCAATGGATATAAGTACTGGAAGAAAGTCTGTGGGAAGCATACGACAAACATTTGTATGATCCACAAATTATAAATATGGTGGGGCCCAATAATGATCATTCTGACCCCCTCGATCCACACACATCCACCATCATACTTTGCCCCCGTCCCAAATTGACATCGATCCCATCGTCACCTACTGGATTCACAATAAAATATGTATGTCCTTAAATCATTAGTTTTTCAAGGCTCCAAAACCAAGATTTGGAAAAAAAAAACAAAACATGGGATTGAGAGTGATAATCACTATAGTTCAAATTTTACCTTAGGCCACTTTATTACGATTGGCTTGAGTAAAAGGAGGTTGAGAAAAATGGAGTAAATTGATCACTTTATATCAGATCAAAATATTAATATTCCATCATTCTCTTTTCATCCAAACATGCACCCTAAGTGTAATACTCTATGTCAGATGAATGATCTCTCTACTCTTATTTTTTCTATTCAAATACAGTGATATAAAATTTTATATCACATCAACTTCTTATTGCTATTTTCTATCTTTAGCTATTAATTAGTGCAAATGCAGATTGATTTCCCTTTCCACAACACATGACGCTTGACTATTGAATTCTTCAGCGTTTTGAAACTGTCGTTGTTTAGATTCAATGCAATTGTTTGCACTTTCAAACAACCATCCAAGTAGAAGGCCCCGCTCCAATGGATGATGTAAATTTGATAATAAGAGACACAAAAGAATGAGCACCCCATAAATGAGGGCCAACAAATAAAAGGTTTCATTTATTTAGCTGAAAAGGATGAAGGTTTCTTCTTTTCAGAGGTTCCACAAAATGCAATAAATCCTCTTCCCATGAAGGAGACGTATGAAAATATCACCTTGATAGTACTGATATCTGTCGTTGCATTGAAACAAACTGAATAGACATATTTGTTATTTTAATCCAACAGTAAATGTGTGTGTGAAGAGACTAATTTTGAGCACAACCCATCAACGATAGATCTTATGAAAGGCAATGCAATTTGTGATTTGCATGATGCACTTTAGTTTCTCTCTTTGTATTGGTGGATATTTTGGAAAAGAAAATCTAACATGGTGAGATTTTGAGAACAAAATTAGTTCTAAGCATAAATTCTATGTTTGGCAGCGAGTGACATTTGTCAAATTCCAACAATTTCTCAAAAATCTCACATAAAGTTTGCTACTGTTTTTTGTGCATCTATAAAATTAAGAAAATAGAGACCCTTTATGTTATTCTCTACAATCTTTAAGTTACTATACCCATTGATCACATGATTCTGTTTCAGTTTGTTTTATACAATTTTCAAACTAAACATATCCTTATTAGCACTACTATTACGTACCGAATAACAAAGGGCCTGGTTGCCTACCTTATATTGAGTTCTTTGGGATTCATAGTTGTGAGGAGCGAAGAATAAATGGAGATTTAAAAGAGATCCTCACTCTCAAGATTTAATTTACTCAAGGAAATATAGGGGTAACCTTTTATACAAAAAAAAAGCGACTTATTATTATTATTATTATTATTATTTGTTACTATGGAGACTCCAACTCATTCAGTCTCTTTCAAGCACTTATGTCTCTATAAGCTGTAAGCTGAGCAACTAGTGAGAAAGGAAGGATTACTTGATGTCCTTTTATTTTTTTCTAAGGTGAGTTTTTTTTTTTTTTGAACTTTGATGGCCTTTTGTTGATCTTCAATTTCAGTTTTTTACGTTTAAAGGTATGTTCATGTGGATTAGGTGCATGGAAATGAAAGTTGCAAAAATACTTTTCCTACCCCAGTCCTCCACCCAATTGAAATTCTTTCCCTTATATTCACAAGAAATTGCGTTATTTTTTTGTACTTTTTCTTATAAAAAATGTTCACACCAAACGATAGGAATACCTGTTTGCAAATAAGGATTTTACTTTTCCTTTCTCTTTTCAAGAAAAATAGTGAGACAAATGGAGTTTTTACTTTCCAGGGTCCCACACAAGCGTGGTGTAGAACTCTCAATTTTCATCCCCATCTTCTACGAAGTAGGACGCCTTAAAGAAAACCAGGAGCTAAAGATTTGCACGGCACTCATGTAAGATTCTCGTGCAAAGAAAATTCAAGACATTCATAGAAAGGAAGAGCTTCAAAGTTCTATATTTGGTCTTTCGTGCCATCAAAGACAAACTAATAATTTGACTGGAATGCATTATATAGGAGAGGACTTCTCATCTATATATAGAAGCATCTCATGAATGGAGGGTTTGAAATCTTCTATTCTTATAATTTAGAGAATTTTATAAAAAAAAAACACTTTAGGTGGCCAGTGGGCCTAAAAGATCATTTTAACCGACCTTACACCAAATCAATCATTTTGCATGAAAATGTGTTTTTTTTTAGCACTTTTAACTAAGGTCCCACGTCCCTAAGGACCTTAGTTTTATGACACTAAGAGTCCCTAGGGACTCTGCGGTGTATACCAATTAGTTTCTTCATCATGACATCTTGTTCTGTTTTTCAGTATTCTTTCTTGTTTGTACAGAACTTTATACAATATTTTCATATGTACAGTGTCTCCAAGAAATGATTTCATTCAATAATGTATAATATAGAACATGCACTTTCATTATGACAACAGATCATGCATTTGTTTCTACTCATTGTCTTCCAAAAAGGGCAAACGCCATTTTTAGGGCATTTTTCTTTCTAGGATTTAGAGAACTTCTGTGCCTCTTCATTTCAAACAGCAAATCTGGGGCTCAAAACCTCATTTCCACCAAAAGAGGTGTGAAAATACTTGAAATCCTCATCTAGCAAGATTTTTCTAGGGTTTTTAGAACCCACTTTCCCAAATATCTCTCTCCCTATTCTCTAGTGATCTTTGATCTGTCTAGCTACAAAACCCTTTGCAGAAAGATGAAAAAATATGAGCCCAAAAACTTCTATATCTTTTTGGCCCATAAGTGCTGAAATATGCAACGTTTCCTTCCTTTTTTAGGTCCACTAAGTAGAAAGATCTCATATTTCACATATTCTTGTTCTTCACAATCCAAATAAGAGAAATTTACATAACCCCCGAAAGATTTCAAGTGTTTTAGAGAGCTTGAATGAGTGAAGATTACAACTTTCTCTTCCTACTGTTGAACTCAACCAATTAGATGAGTAAAGCTGCATTTTTATCGCATCTGAGATCCAAATCCTCAAATCCGGTTTATGTGGGAATAACATCCTCAAAAACCCAGTCTTTCACTCTCCTCTGTTGTGTCCTGAAATTCCTCCAGAACCCATTAAAACCGAGATTAGAATTTGGTTTCTTGAAAAGAATGAATAAAGTTTGCAACTTCATATCCACAAAAATCCAAAAGTTTCTAGACATAAAATCCCAAAAAACCAAACCCCACTTTCCAGCTCTTAGAAATCCAAATCCCTTCTGCAATCCCAAAAGCCAGCAACTTTACAACTCCCGCTCCGGCAGCGGGTCAGTCGGACTGGTGATCTATCCTCTTGGACGGCTGGATAAGAAGAAATCTATCCTCTTGGATGGCTAGGTCGGAAGAAATGGATACAGACGAACGTGGTGAAGGAAAAGAGACTTATTGACAACGAAATATGAGGAAACATGCCTATTTTATTCTAATTTGTGTACATCGCAGGGCCCCTAGGGACGCTTAATGTCATAGAACTAAGGTCCCTAGGAACGCTAGTTGAAAGTGTTAAAAAAATACATTTTCATATAAAATGACTGATCTGGTGCAATGTCGGTTAAAATTATCTTTTAGGCCCATTGGTCACCTAAAGTGTTTTTTTTTTTTTTTTGTAAAATCTTTTATAATTTATAAAAATGAGATTCCTTAAATTAAAGGCGTGGCATGGATAAAAATTCTACACGAAAATTACATGGAGCTCTACAGGAGCCATCGTATTCATAACTAAGCAAAGCCAGGTCGAGCCGAGCCAAGCCGAAGCTGAGCCTTTTTGCCCTGCCGACGGCATCACATGTTGGCGTCACCACACCAAAGCTGCAAGCACGTCAGCAGGCGCAGCCCCGCCAACCTTTCCACCAAGTCCACGTGACGGACATTATTGAAATATCGTTGCCTTACTCATTTTGCCCTACGCACACCTTGATGGGCCCACTTCAAATCACACCTACCCAACCAAAATGGTTGGATAAACATGGATGGCCAAAGATCTTATTTCATTTGTTGATCATAAAATCTCATGAGGGCCCTCCAAAATCATCCACCCCAACAATATATGATGATCATAACATCTGCGACTGCTCATCTTCCGGACTCCAGATCCGATGATCACTACCTTTGAATCAGAGTTGAAATTTATACCATATGCAAATAACAAAAAGATATTCCCACCCAACTATCCACCATTCAATTAGGTGGCTTGATGGGCCCTACAAGATGGGTTGGGCCACTGCCTATTTGTCCAACCAGTTGGGCCAAATTATTTCTCTCTCTTTCCTCAGACACCCCTTTTTTCCACCCCCCATCCCTTCCTGGAAATCCCAGCTTACACTTCCAAGCAAGCCACCAAGCCCTCCGTACTCACTATTAAAACCTCCCACCATCTTCTATCCACATGTACCACCAAGTAACAATGCATCAACAGCTCCTTCCTTTATTGTGCTAGGTCCACTTCCGGCCTTCATCAGCCCTAGTTACAGATTTCTCTAGAGCATCCTTTTACCCCTCTCGCTTTTTATACATACATCTATTTTGGACACCCTTTGGCCTCCTTGAGCCCTGGTCATGGATAAACCTAGTGGCCACCACATTAGGAAACCCAAACAGGTCAAAAGTAAGAAGAAACCAATCAAGGTTGTGTACATCTCAAACCCCATGAAGGTGAAGACCAGTGTCTCCCAGTTCAGGGCACTGGTGCAGGGCCTCACCGGCCGTGACTCCGATCTGGCCGACATCAAGAAGAACTTGGCGATCGACGGCATGGACGAGCTTCAAAGGGTCGCCGATCATGAAGCTGAGGCTACGGATTATGTGCCTAGTCCGGCAAGGCCGGTCACCGCCGTGGACCATGAGCGCGAGTCGTCGGCGAGCACCGGCTCTGAGTTCGAGCTCTACGATGACCTTTTCACCACTGAGATGCTGGAGCACATCACTGAGTTGTCACCTTCGCGCCTTCTATTGGAGCCTCAGGAAGATATCTTCAGGGGATTTGAAATTGTGTAGGATCTCCATGGTTCTAGGCCGTATATATGTATGTGACTATTGGCCACAAGTCCTGTACTTATCCCTGCTTATTTTAAGTTGCTGAATTTGATATGGTTGCACTCACTTTTGCAAGCTAGTATGTGATGGATATAGATAAGATTGTGCATAAAGAGTACATTCCATGCATCTCCTTTAGTCCAGATGTAGTGTATTGGAGACAAAGAAAAGATCGAAATGAATAATCAAGTGGTAGACATCGACATGGTTGATAATTTTGGATTCTCATTAAAGGATGGGTCCATGGCTTATTCTTAACATGACAACTTCTCAAATATCCACCATAGGTAAGTGCATGGTAGATCCAAGGTTAGATCTTAAATGCTTTTAATTCATAAGAATTTGATACAAGAGATTGTATAACAGTTTGGGAACCTTACTATGAAATTGATTTAGGCTCCTCAAACTTGGAAGGAAAAAACAAACTGCAAAAGCTATGAAAGTTATAATATGTGTCATTTTAAGAAATTCTTAATCTTATAAATAATTTCTTACATGGGTCACATGGTTTTTATCTCTAACACACCAAATGAAATCCTTTTTATGTGGTTTTATATACAACAATGGCTTTATTCACTTGGCTGCATGTTTGAGGTCATGTCCTTGCCTGTTTGATGTATGCAAGTGCACTTTTTCTTGAATCCATGAAATGTGTCTTTGTGTGATACTTGATAAAGAATATATTGTATGATATTCTCATTTAGGCAGGTTGAGGTTATTTAACACAAATTTATACAAATTATTTTGAGATAATTTAATTGATTGAATTTGATATTTTAAGCATTGATTTGTTAGGATTATAGTGTCACGTTTGATTAAATGCAGTTAGCTCTTCTGTTTATTTGACTGGACTTTTTAAATAAGCTTCCAATTCTCAATAAAGCATGGCAATATTGAGAGGTAATCAACACTAATTTCTGAAGTTTTCATAACTTGCAGTATTTTATGCTCACACCACCAATTATGAGTTGTCTTTTAATTTACACGTGTTCCAATATTGTTCATGCAGAAAACAGTTAAGAGAGGAGCTTGGTGACATTATCATCATTGAAGACTTGTTTCATCTATCTTTTAATTTCTACTCTTCTACTAATTCCAAATCATAACCATGTTCCCAGTAAAGAGTAGGGTGAGATGTTATTTTGAATTTATAGTACCCTGGTAGGCTTCATCAAGAATTTTGGCCGGGTTCAAGTTGTGACATATGCAGTGTAGCGACCACCACCACCACCATCAACACTTTCTCCCAACTATATTGGCGCCAACAACATGAATTTTATTTCATCTTTCTCATCTATCATAAGCTAAATTCTTGGATAGGTAGCACTTATATATTATTTCTATATATTTCCATCAATGTCATCTACAGATTATACCTTTTCCTTAATGAGCCATCAACCTACATTGCGTTGCTGGCCCTAGCTTAACCAAATCTCTCTAGCTCCATCAATGCATCTTCCATGGATCTCGTACCGCACAAACTTTGGCCACCTTCCTAAAGTGGTCCCAGAATATCTTTTCTTTTATATGCACGTACATCTGGTCCTGGTAGTATGCATTATGTGGCATCCACATGTTCATGGATGCATATACCACCAATTGTGTCACTCGTGAAAATTGTACATTGTAGAGGGTTTTGAGATCCTTTTGCCAAAAACATAATTCCAAAAGGGTTATAGAGTAAAACTACTAAAAATTAGGTTGCTATGGCTGAGCTTTGGAAGTTCACTAGCATGAGTCTATCATGTGACGTGTGTTCTACAATTGCTTTTCTGTCTCCTTCCTTAGAAGAGAAGATGTTTGCCACACTCATGTGACAAGGTCTAGCTTTTTTGTTTCAAGGCATGGGAACTGGGAACTGGGAACTGTACTCCACACGGTCTTAAAGCATGTGGAGATCAGAGCTCGTAAAGAGATGGGCCCCACTATGTAGAGAATGACTACTAGACAGGCAGAAAATCTTGCAAGTGGGCTATCATGTCCACTCTTCTGTGGGCTTATTTTTTTTATTAGTCCTAAACGTGGATCCGGATACACCAATGATCCAAACTGATCTCAGCCCATTTTCATCCTTACTTGCAGTGTATGAAGCTCAAGTGACCACGCCTAAACGTTTCAATTCAGTTGTAGTATTATTTATTGAAGGTGAGTGATTATTAATAGGGTAAATTAGCCAAAAGTCCCTCAAATTAGTCTAATAAGGCCTCAAGTCCAACAACTTTTCCTCTATGGCCTATGATCCATACAGCTGGACATAGTTTGGCGAGAGGTCCCTAGATATGCCATATCAGACACTTTCATGATTGATTTGCCCTTTTAACTATTTAGGCATAAAATTTTGAATTTCAAAATTTCAAATCTTCCACTCTCTCATTTTAAGGTGGGCTACCGTTGTTGATCAGAAAAAATCGCTGATCTCTATTTTGGAATTGTGGGTAGGGAACGTAGAGGATTCCAGACTCCTTGCCGAGGACGACAACAGAAACAGAGAACCCGGGTACAAATTCGCCTAGTGTTGCCATCGCTGTTACGCCGGACTCGAGGAAGACGAGAAAGAGGTATCATTTCTCTGTTGAGAAATCAGAGAGAAGAAGCTTGAAGAAGTTGTCCATGCTGTTGAATGTGCGCCATTGCCGGACTCGAGGAAGGAGAAAGCCAGAAGCAAGTCTATCTTAGCATTGCATCCAAGTTCTATTATAGAACTTGAAACGAAGGAGATTTGAGTTCCTCGCCGCGTCTGGTCTCTGCGCCTGGTTCTCTATTTGATGTAGATCGGATCTTGCATAGTCTCGGTTTGCAGAGCGTAATAGAATCTCAAGGTGGGTTGCACTTTGATTTGCGGAATCCAGGGCACTGCTTATGTTTCATTGCAGAAGTCATAATCAAATCAGAAAGAGGAAGCCTGTTGCACGTTATAAGGAAAAACCACCAAGTTTTTCGTTTTGGCTTCTGTGAGTACAAAGGAAAGGCAAATTGTTTTGTCCTTCAATGCCAGAAATTTGGAAAGTTGATTCCAGTTGTAATCGGATTTGCCATTTGTTTGCTCCTGGGTTCTTGGTTGATCGGAAATCAGCCATCGCCGCAGCTATTGCTGCTTTGCCATCATCGCCGGAGATGCCGCTACCACCGTTTTTCGCCGGAGAAGGAGGATTGTCACCTGTACTGCCATGCCATGCCATCGTCGAAGGAGAAAGCAGCGGAACTACTGTTATTTGCTTCAGGTACAGAACCCAGTTGAAGAAGAGAACCCATTTTTGGGCTAGCTTTAGTTAAATTTATCTAAGGTTTTTCAAATTTATCTGATTTTTTTTCAAATTTATCTGAGTTTCTTTGGAAATTATCTGAGTTTTTTTAAATTTATTTGAGTTTTTTGCAAATTTATTTGGGTTTTTGATAAATCTATCTGAGCTTTTATCAAATTTATCAGAGTTTTTTTTTTTTTAAATCTATTTGAGTTTTTGGCAAATTTATCTGAGTTTTTGATAAATTTAACTAAGTTTTTGGAGAATTTATTTGAGTTTTTGACAAATCTATCAAAGTTTTTGACAAATTTTCTAAAATTTGGAAAATTGGTTTATCTTAGCTTTAAAAAGTTTATTTACATTTTTTGAAATTTATTTGAGTCTTTTAACATTTATTTGTATTTTTTTAAAATTTATTTGAAAATCTCATTAATGGGATTTCATTAATCGTGGTCAATTAAATAGTAGTTGACCATTATTAATGGCATATCCCACTAATTATGAGATATGATTTAAAGAAAGGGTAACTTGGATATTTTATGTCTTCAAATTTGTAAAAAGGACCTATTACACTATGAGAAAAGATTATAAACCTAAGACTAGAAAGTAAAATGTTCAAAAACCTGTCGCTGAATGCCCCTTATTGATAATATCACTACTACTATGTTTCAGCTGGCTTTATATACTATTCCTACTACTACGAATAAGTTTCAGTCGTTCCTTTAATAAGGTCACCAATCAAATGAATAGGATCACCAATTAAAGCTATATTTGGCCTCGGACTGAGACTTCAATCCTTAATGGGCCCCAGTTAGGCCCATGTAGGTCCATCTGGCTTTGACCTGTTGACAATACTATTGAACCATCTGAAATCTCACCAATATTTTATTCTAGGGGATTTGACCATACAGGTTATCTAATAATCTATATTTCTCGTGGTGGTGTTGATAAAAAATATATCTCAAATGTGGGTATCGTACACGAAGCCCCATTTTTTTTCTAATTCTACCCCTTTCGTGCGATATTGCAAATATATGCAATATTGCACAAACTGCAAAGTCAATATCAGGTCGTTTTTCCTCCATTTTTCCCTTCGTTCTCATCTCTTAAAGTGGGTCGTTTTCCCTCATTTTTTGTGTGTGACTGTCTCCATTGTTAGATGAGGTTTTCAAGAGGATTAAGCCGTTGCTCTTTCATTTCTCCAAAGGTTTTTCCATATTTTCTTCACATAGTTCTTTTGGCTTGATGTGCTCCATTGAGTTGTTTTGCGTCTTTGTGTTCTAACTTCTAAGAGCATTCAAATGATTCTTTGTACACACAACTTCTTGGAGCATTAATCGATTTTTTCCATAGCCCAAACTTTCTCTTATCAAGTATGGAATCATGGAGTTAGACCTCAGATAAAATAAGTAAAAAGACACAACAAATCTGGTAGTCTAATTTAGTATTTTTTGTGCGATATCGCACAATTACTTGGCCAGCTACTCAGAAAATAAAATTCTAGAAAGCTTCATTGTATTTTTTGTCACAACAGCTGAGACTTTAATCGATTTTTTACACAACCCAAACTTTCTCTTATTGAGTAGCAAAATATGGATTAAGACCTAACATGAAACAACTCAAAAACAATAGCTAAACTGAGAGTGTAATTCAGTGCTTTTTGTGCAATATCACATAGCCACTTCATATTTTGTTACTCCCACAAGCTTCTCTGCATTCTTGGGCATAGTAGTTGGGATCTTAACCAATTTTTTACAAGCCCATAATTTCTCTCATTGAGTTGGAAATATGGAGTTAGACCCAAATGAAATAACTAAAAAAAACCCAGCAAATCTAGGAGTCTAATTCGGTGTTTTTTTTTTTTATTGTATTCTTGGTCACAATAGTTGGGACTTTAATTGGATTTTTACACAGCCCCAACTTTCTCTTATCGAGTGGCAAAATATGGAGTGAGAGCTAAAACGAAACAATTCAAAAACCACAGCTAATCTAGAGTCTAATTCAATGTTTTTTTGTGCGATATCACACAGTCACCAAAGAGAGAGATAATAAACACTGGCGGAAGGTTGAAGACGAACTCTCCTAACGTGATATCGAGTTGGAATCAAGCAAGAAGATGATGGGTCTCACAGTAGATCGATGAAGGAAGATGGAGACTCTATATTTTTGCCCATTCCAGTGAAAGAGAATCAAAGAACTTTTCACAAAAGTAAAGATTATGGTTTTATCTTTTATCTTTTACTAGGGGCAAAACTGGAATAAAAAATGAAGCCTCACTGTACAATACCCACATTTGAGATAAATTCTTATTCAACACTATTTTGAGGAATAGATGATATTTTCTAACCTGTTCCGTCAAATCCCCTTTATTCTATGGTGCCATGGGTTGTATTGGGGACAGTTACAGGGCCAGCCCAAAGCCCAAGCCCAAGCCCAAGCCTAAGCCCAAGCCCAACTAATGAACCTTTAAATATGGGGGAAACATTTGAGATGGAGCCCAACTGAACTGAGACATGGATAGCCAGAGTACAACCGTGCAATATGTCAGGTTTCAAGCCCAAATGACCTATCCGGATCTTTATAATAATCTGCGTAGGGAAAATGCTAAAGAGCAGAGAGAAAGAAAGAAGAGAAAATTTTGAATGAAGCATATGTGTCATCAGGCTGTGGGGTTGTGTTTGGTTTGGGTAAGGGTCAACCTAGTCACCCATGAGTTCTTCACTGATCCAAATGAGCCGGACTGCCGGATTGTTAAATTTCATGATCGAGGGCCACGGATCAAAGGATAAGGAGAATGGGAATAACTTGGAATATTTTTATATGGGTGTACTGTTCCCATCTGGATCTTTTCATCGCACACATCAATTATGATCCGTGGGGCCCAAGTGAGCCCCGCATGTTGTGTCACACATCTCCCATGCGAAACATCTGCACCAGAGCATGAGTCTGGATGTTTAGCTGGAAAAGATAAATACCGTTTCGTCTTATCAGTGTAAGACAACTGATTAGGCTTACTTGGAGCTGCACATGATCAATCCAATCCCCTCCCCCGTATATGTCACAGATCCGAGTCTATTACACCCTTCTAAAGGACTGACAGTTGGATTTAAACAAAAAAAGGGTGCATTTTGACGCCATTAAATTTGAGTGCTGCAGGCCAATGGGTCACCATGATGGGATTGGCTTGAAGTTATATATATATATATATATATATATGAGTGGTTTTAATCTGGATCTTTCAATATCTTACCAAAACCATGATTGGTGGGCCCCATAAGTTGTCTCTCATGGTTTCCTGTGCGAGACATCCGCACAGGAGCTGAGGAGCTCACCCTACTTCTTGGTTTCATCAACATATCTTGCATGGTTGAAATATATATATATATATATATATATTATCTGGACAAGGTCTATGGATAGCTTTATAAAAAATGTCCATAGATAAATTGGGTAGATATTGACACTTTCTTTTTTTTTTTTCCTTTTCATTTTTTTTTTTTTTTTGCTATTGGAGGGTTCTCAACCCTTTCGGTTGAACTAATCCCATCAGGCCCTGAGGGAAGCCGGGTAAACTCTCCTATTGTAGCTCCAGTGTGGTAATGCCATTTCGAACTTACAACATCCGGGTGCAAACCATGGTCCTAGGCGAGATTGACACTCACTACAAGTTCTTTAACAATTATCAATCCATGAGATCACCACTAAGTTCAATTGTTCAGATTTGTTGACACTTCACCTCACCAGTTTCATGTGATTTGTTGGCATGCAATTCAGGTTCAGAACTGGTTGAAATTTCACATGATCACTAAGCCCAAGCCCAAGCTGGAGGCTAGCTTGGAGACCAAGCCTGCACCTGAGCCCAGATGAGTCTATTTGTATCATATATATTTATATTATATCCAAGCCGAACTCAGATAGATGGTGCATGCCAAGGCCCGGCCCGAATCTCATTCAGCCTTTAAAGTATAGGCCGGAGATAAGAGCCAAACCCAAGACCTCAGGCCCAGTAGAACTTTTTATTGGAGCCAAGTTATATAGGCCTGGCCCATATTTACTGCTGGTCGACTTTTAACATAACATTGTTTGTATCTTTTCACAGATTCGTCGTGAATGGAGGGAGGGCGAGCGATTCCTTCAATTCCACGCGCACGGACGGCAATTCCGCGTTTCTCCATCCTCACTCTCCCGACACTCATCTCACCTCAAATCCCTAATCCCTCAAATAAATCATCCCATGCACCATGCCACTATCAAAACTAAATCACCCCATTTGCTGCTTTACATATAGTGTGTGTGGACTTTGGAGAGTGGGTTCCTCAAAGTGAGGCTCATTGTCTGTGTGATGCTTAGAGATGGGCCCACTGCAAAATAGCCTTATGTGTTCGATGGCGGATCCAGGATTTTTAGTTGGGTGGTGTGGATAATGGTCAGTGTAGAAGTCAAATAATAAAATAGAATTTTTAATATCCTATTAAAGGAGTTTTTCAAAAATTACGTAGGTTCGGTCGCACCCGTGCTTGACCACTTGGGTCTGCGGTGTACCCCTGTATGCGTTGATATCGAAGTTCAAGAAATTACAAAAGACACCATGGTTGGGTGGTGTTGGTACCTTACTTTAACATGGATGTTAGGAATTAATCACTGAGTCTTCTGAGTTTAAAGTACGACTAGTCACAAAATTATTTGTATACTAATAATGTCTAATAAAGCTGATCATTGATTGATAACTAATTTACAAGCTTCTATTTGAGAATTATTTTGACCCATTGATGTAAAAATGCTATGAAATGGGATTTGGGGGGTGGGGGTGGACAATGGAGTGGAGTCAATTATCGTGTAATTTCCTCCAACAGCATGCTACAATGCAAGACAATGGGATTTCTTTTGAGCATTAGTTTCTCCACATCCATATGACTGTTACTATCTTATTAACTTATTTCTTTTATAATGGTTAAGTGATTTAGTAGAAACATGTGTTTTCCATGGCTGCACATGGGCTGGTCTCAGGCTTATTGAAGCTTATGCAAGGCTGCTGATCGATTTAGTTCTTTGTTCAAAAACTGCAACATATTAGGTGTGTTTTCATTGTGCCTGACTAATATATATGCTTTAGAACTACAATCTCAAAGCCAACACATTTATATGGTATAACCTTTTTACATTACCAATCCACTTATAGTTTAGTGGTGAGACACTTTCCGTTCATATAGACAGTCAGACATTGATTCTTGGTTGTAGCCCTGACTGAGGAACTTGACCATGAGCATTTACAAAAGCGATAAGAAACCCCCTTTTCAGCTAGATTGAGAAAGGTATAGTGTTATTTTCATACAATAGTAAATATAATTTTGGAGCAGACAAGCTTTTAGTGATTGATTACATGCTGGGCACCAAACGTCCTTTCTTTTAATTGCACTTGGACCACCCTATGCAAATACACTATACAAGATAGGGGATTTACCTCACTGAGTCACAATTGCTGCTAAGGTCTTTGTTTGTGTAATCGGCAATAATAGAAGAAGGCAGATATTTTTTTGATATGCATATTTTGGTGATTTGTGAGGAACTGAAAAGGTTAAATAATTGTTCTAATATAGTGCTTATTTCCTTTGATTTCCCAAAACTCTCATTTAAAAGGGAAAAGATTGGAAACAATTAATATTGCCACCAATTCCAAAGCCCACTTCTTCCAAATGACATCTAAAAAGCTGTCTAGATGACAATTCGTTTGTTTGCATTGAATTAAATATTTGAAAAACACATTCCTTTTAGAGTAGTTAATATAGGAGAAATAATGGTGCAGAACTGAAGATTCATAAGTAGCCATCTAATAGTAACATAAGAACGACAGGAGAGAAAAAAAAAAAGTGAATACCCGTCCATCATCTAATAACACAAATTTTAAAATACGAATACCCAACCATCATCTGATAACTCAAATTCTAAAATACCAAAGTATCATTTAAGGGACAATTTTCTCTCACAAATCATTGTTGTTCATCACGTGAGACCCAGTAAAATTCAGAAAATCTCTCCCAACTTTATGGCTGCGTGCTCCTGTGAAAGAAAATCCTTCATTGTTTGCCTCTTCAAGTTATATTTATCTTTTGCCTAGAGATGAGCTCTTGTTTTTTTTTTTTTACGCTGCATTCTCTATGGCTAGTGATTTGTTGTTTACTGTAGGTGTTGACAAGGGCCCAACAATGTATTTGACATAAAAAAGCCGTAGCGGAGGCGATTCTCTTCAACCCCAGCTTTGTTAGAGATAAAGGCTTTGAATAGGAGAGCTTGTGAGGCGATAAATGGAGTGTAGAGGATTTGTCGAGATGTCCCATGGATATAAAAGTGACATGTCATTTTGATTCTCTCTCATCGCGAGAGTAGATAGAAAACGATGGTCCCGAGGAGCTTCAATCACCGTCCATACAAAACGCCCGTCATCGTCACGCCATATCGAATACCGCTCTTTTTTCCAAAAGCGGACAATCGAAAACGAGCTTCGCACCATCACAAATCACAACACAATTCCGTCAAAACTAGGGTTAGGGTTTTTTCCCCCAAAAATAGCTCCCCACCCCCGTCCCTCATTTCCCTTCTTATCTCTGCAACCTTACCCTAATTCACCTTTTACTCTGTGGAGATTCACCTGCTCTTCCCCTTTTCCGACCTGATCATTCAATGTTTTGACACTTTCATACCATTCTCGGCCGATTCTCTAACCCTGAGGAAATTGCAGACGTCACGGGCTTGAATTCGACCTCCTGATCTCGCCTTTGGTTGCTGATTTGGGAAACTCTCTGCTAGAAAAGGAAGTCCGGGGTTTTAAAGATCTGGGGCTGCTGAAAGATGAGATTTTTAATTGCGTTTCTGGCTTGGAATTGGATTTCGTAGGAAATTGAGGAGTGATCTAGTGATCCCAGAGGTAGCTCTGATCTTCAATTGATTTGACTTTGCTTTCTTTACAGTTTTGATCTGAGTGCCGTTCTCTGTGATGTTGATGAAGGAGACAAATTCTCAATTTTTTTTCGATTCGATTTCTTTGAGGGACATTCATTACGAGAGAAAACGATTGTTTTTAAGTTATGAAGAGGGGATTCGAGTTTGCTTTCTAAGTAATTCACTTGATTTTGCGATCCTTTGGAAAAAAAATTTTTTAGTTCTTTAATCCAATTTTGGTGATACGAGCTGTTTTCAGTGTTCGGTTTTCTGTAGATTACTAAAATTCCCATTCGTGAGAATTTGATGCCTTTGATTGTTGTCTATGGGTACTGTTGTAAGCTGTTTTTTGGGACTGAATTTTGATTGACTTCATATTTTTGATTGAGAATTGTGTTTGGATTTTGAGATGTGGGTATTCTTGCTTTGACCAGGTTCTTTGACGTCATCTTCTCTGTTTGGATCATTTCTGACTTATTCTTTGATATCTTTTTCAATGAAAAATTGAATCTTTTTATCTTAAGAACCTTTTCAATTCTTCCTGCCTCTGGGAATTAAGCTTGTTTGTTGAATTTTTTTTCCCTGCTTCATGCTTTACTATGCTGTCCATGCCTCCTTATGTTGGGGTTTGTTATTGTTGTTGTCATGTGTGTTTGGTATTCGTTTCCTTTACATTCTATAGAAGGTCTATTCTGTGCTGTCTTTTTAATGATGCATGAATGCATATGTGGATCTCCTGTGTCACTGGTACCAAATTCAATAGTGTATAGGTTGCAAGTGTTTTGGTTGGTTGGCATACACATTTGATGTAGGGGGATATATAAATATATATATATATATATATATATGCATATACAACTAACATATGATTTGGAGCACTTTTGGTAAACACACATGCATTAGTTCTCCATCTCTTCTTCGTGTCATTGGAGAAATTAGAACCTACACTACCATAGAACATTATTGCACACAGACAGAAAATGGAAATGCTGGTGCAGTGCATCAGTTTTAAGAAAACTATGGAAATGGTGGAGGGAAGGGTGTCCTTGCAATGTGAGGGAATTCTTCTACCTTCCATTCCTGTAGACTGTAAAGGTGAAGTCAATTAGATAACAAAATGAGCTAGAAGTAGCCAAAATAATTGCACTCAATAACATATTACTTCTTTCTATATTCATGTATCTTTACAATTTGTTACCATGCAACAGAAAATAATAATATAGTTTATGATGTACTCGATATGCAAAGGCATTATTTGGTGGTTAAACCCTACGAAATCAAATTAAAAAAAAAAAGGGTATGTATCTCCTGTGACTATTGGGTTGATTGAACTAATCCTGCAGCAGGAGGCATTTTTGCCTTGCCCTCTTATTGCTGCTGAGCTGTCCTCAGCAAGAACAGATACAGGGATGTCTATCCATGTTTTATACAGCAGTATTTCACAACCAACTGAGCCCTAAATAGTCTTTGAAAATAATGGGATACAGATACGAGTATATCAGTTATCACTTTCATATCCCGTGACATCCCATGCCCATATCCTAAGTGTATCATCTTGATATTGGTTCTAGTAGCCTATACATGTATTTATGTACAGTAGGGTTACTTAGAATTACACTCCATGGTCTGTAAGGGCTAAATATCATGGTTGCAGTATAGGAGCTACAACGTATTTATGCTCTCTTTCACATAATATTCACATTATCTTAATGTGACTTAGTTACTTGGAAAAGTGCCCTTAATGTTTTGTCTTTCATAGGCCTGTTTTCTGTCCTTGTTCTAAATTAAAGATTGTTTAATCACTGTTCACGTTGTGTCAATTGTGATGTAGTAATTTAGGCTCCTGTTGACAAGAACCCATAGCACTGTTGGAGGGTGCTCATCTTCACAACCACGAGGTTGCGGGTACGTGTCACGGTGTCCATTGAAAAAGAAAAGAAGGAAAATGACATCCTCTTTGGTATTTCACCAGAATACCAACAAGTTAGTTATTTTCATGTTCCTGGAGGCAGATTTGATGGATCACCTTTGATCAACAGGAAACATTAATACACTGGTGGGACATAAATTCCCACCAATGGATTCTGCAGAGAGATCGTCTGGTACTCGTGGAGTATTTCCATTTCCCCCAATAATAGTTGTGCATCACTGCCTCCTCAATTGATTGCTTAAGAAAATAATTTTGAAAGTCAAATTTACTTCTGTCATTCATATAACATTTCAGTCATTTCTGCAATCCATCATTTGCATCATTGCATGTGTTGTTTGGTTTTGTCAGAGTAACTTCTAAAGAAGCACATATTGCTATTTGCTGATTCACATATGAATCTCCTTGGATTTCTTTGGGTTAGTTTGGATGCATGGAATCTGGTATCCATAGTCACGACGGTCACCAACTTATTATGTGGATAAGATAAGAGTGTTCCTCGAAAACAGTGGACATGAGGGTTCTATGGAATCTATTATAGAATACCATGGCAAAGCACAAATAAAGAACATGGAACCCTCACTTGATTCCATACACACAAACGGGGTCTTTGACTTCTTTTGTCCAATGAATGCTCTTAGTATATGTGGTACTTAGTACTGTACATGGTTTACCTTGCAGTCTGAACAACATGTACCATCATGCAAAGAAATTCTCGACTGTTGGCTTAGTACCCCATAAACCACAGAGTGCTGAGCAGTTGGCAAATGTTGGAGTTTTGGGTGGAGCTACAGTAAACAACTCAACCGCCTCTGGAGGAAATGGAAAGCAGCGCTTACGGTGGACTTCAGAACTACATGACCGCTTTGTTGATGCTATTACACAGCTTGGAGGACCTGACAGTGGGTATCTTCTGTTCAGTGTTGACCAATTTTTAGTCCTCCTTTAGCCCTTATGTGCCTTCTAACAAGGTTGTTATGCAGAAATTTCTAATTTCTTACAGAATGCCCGTGAGTTCAGAGGATAGAAAAATAGGAACTCTTATGTTTGACCATAACAACTATTTCCATTATGCATATCTTATAGTTACTGACACTTGTGATTTAGAAAGAATGAGCGTTCAATGATTGTAAATCTGTGTTGAGCACTGCTGAGTGCTGACTGATCACAACTTGCCAATTGTTTGATTTGAGTTTTTTGTAAAATAATCTATGCGATGCTGAAAGAAATATAAATAATTAATTAAAAATACATACTATTCTTCAGTATTCAATGAAGTTTTATGTTGGTAATTGTATTAGGTTCTAAGGCATTTGACTTCCTGTATTTCTTGCCTTTCAACTTCAAGGAATCTGACCACCAAGAAGGATCAAGGGTTTGGGGAAGATAAAAAAATTCAAGGTCATTTGAAAAAAAAAAGGCGGGGCAAATTCTGAAGGGGAATATTTAATTTATGGTGGACGATGGAAGTAGAATTAGGTTGTAGAAAGATGTGTGATTAGTGGAACTTCTCAAAAGATAAGTATAAAAGGCTTATGATTTAAGTGATAAGTGGAAACTAATAGAGAGAGATTGTGGAACGATAACTTGAACATCACTTTTAGAATAATTTTTTTGGATTATGAAATTGACTAAGCCTCTTCTATGCTTGCTGAGTGAGGTGGTGGTGTCTGTTGATGGTGGAGATCAAAGGGTTTGGATCCCCAAGCCCCTTTTTTTGGAGCAATAGTCTTTTACTCTTTTCAACTTTCTT
The DNA here is from genome assembly GCA_029852735.1 of Persea americana. Classification (NCBI taxonomy): domain Eukaryota; kingdom Viridiplantae; phylum Streptophyta; class Magnoliopsida; order Laurales; family Lauraceae; genus Persea; species Persea americana. Next base: position 95,264,331 of record CM056810.1, read on the forward strand.
AGAAGATGTCATTTGATTATTTTTCCCTTCAAATCAATTTGAAGGTTAGTAGTTTCTTCAAATCAGTTTATTTTCAACCTTTTAGAAATAATGGTAATATTCATTAAGAAATGAAGATGGTTAAGTACAAAGTCAATATAGGATAGGTTGACAGAGAAAATAAGAAGAGGAAGGACAACAGAAAGACAGTTAAAGTTTTAACTTGGGACCTGTATACTTTATATTCTATACACCTCCTGTTGAGCTAATGATTTTGATACCTCGTTGCATCCTTCAGGATATAATGTATCACAACCTCGATTGATTTTCATTCTTCGTTTTTTTTTTTTAAGATCTCCTTCATTATAGTGTTCAATCTCCTCATACAGTTTTCTTTCTTCAATACCTAAGTAACTGCATTTGCTGAGTCACTCTTCACAATGTATTTACTCAGAAATGAATTTTTGAATACTCATTAACGCTTCTGGGATTGCTAGAATCTCAGCTTCATCTGAGTCTCTAATTCCCTTTTGACTTGAGAACATCACAAGGATGGAACTGTGCTCATTAATGCACCCCCAATTCTTGCTAGCCCTGCTTTTCCACTTGACATACCATCATCTTGAACTTTGGACTTCTTAATGGGTGAGGGCAAAATATTGCCTTATTCTTCTTTCCATCCCACAACATGCAAGCTCCGCAAGCTCAAAATTTGTTGTCAAACTCAGAGAGCATTTTCTTTTTCCTGTTATAGCCATGAGCCTGCTCTAGTCTTCTTAAGCTTGCAAACCTTAGTCATGAACTCCTCCTTACTGTTAAAAACTATTCTTCCTTTTCCTCTAGAAAGACCACAAAATTGCCATAAAGAGGAGCCGCTATAGGATTTTCCCCTTCTATTAAATAGCACACACCGCCAGTACAGTCATGGCTTTCAGAAATGGATTTTACAGTAAGGCATTTGAGCATGTAGGAGTCTAAATACAGCCATCTTTATCATCCCTGCAACGATAACATTTGTTGCTAGTAATTGTGAATATTTTGGCAGTTGACTCCCATGACTACCTAGAGTTTAAAAGATTGTGCCTAGGCAATCACTTTAAATATAATTCTTATGCTCTTAAGAAAAGAAATATTGTACCTCCTAAATTATGCTTTATATGTTGGTCAATGGAGGAATCTATTGATCATTTGTTTCTGCATTGCATCTTGTCTAGTGTCATTTGGAAGGAAAGGAATTGGAGAATCCCTCTGATTACATTGTTGAGGAGAAAGATTAGTTCATTTGTTCATGCATTGGGTGTCTAAAGGAAATGAATTTATAGGCATTTGTTATAGGAATGTGGATAGGAAATGCATATGGTTTGTAATGTTGCTTCCAAATTTAGTATAATGGAAGTTCTGGGACAAGGGAATATGTGCGTGCTGAAAATTTGATGACAGAGAGACAATTGGAGCTTATTCAGGGTTGGTGGAGAGAGGTGACTCAAAAAGGGAAAAAAAACATTTGGCCATTGGAGAAGAATTAAAGTTGCTAAGGATTATTTTTGGGGTACACTGATTATGGATGGAGATTTTGATGAATTCACTATCATGTGTGGAAGGTCAATCATATGTGGGATGGAGAGTTCCTTTTGTCATTAATGAAATCATTGCGATGTTGTCATCAGCGGAGGAATCTTTTAGCCATGTGTCAGGAGAGCTAAATGTGGAAGCAGATGTCGGAGATGTCCTCACCATTGTGGGAGTTATTAGATTACTGTTTAAGAATTGAGAATGATGTTGCTACTTTTAAGTGAGTCCATAATCTCTTTAGACTTTTGTTTTTCTTGGTCTTTCTTTTTATACCTGCCTTTTCTATAATTAAGTTTACAGTTCTTTGACGGCGAGGGGGGCCGGTAGAAAAAACTCATCAGGAAGAACACGTAGTTGGATGGCTGGCTTTTGTTGTTAGTGCAATGTTTCCCTTGAATTCACTATCAAAATCTTCTTTTGGTTTGGTGTTCCGAACCAAGTACAGTTTCTTGTAAATTGTCTGCTACTTATAAATGTTACCATATACTCTTTTTAGTTCTGATTTTATTTACCGCTATGGCATTTGGCTTTTCTTTTCAGGAGCTACACCAAAAGGTGTTCTAAGGGTAATGGGCGTACCAGGACTTACCATTTATCACGTGAAGAGCCATTTACAGGTATTGCTATTTCTTGGATTTTTAGCTTTTGATTTAAAACTCCTTTTTCACTAAATTTAGAAAGATTGATCACACTTGATTCATTCATCTTTGCCTGCAGAAATATCGCCTTGCAAAATATCTACCTGAATCTTCGGCAGAAGGTAATATATCAGCTTCTGTGCTGCGGATTCTGTTCTAATTATTACTACCAGTTTCATGTCAAAATTGAATGTACTTGTACTTTTGCACTTGGATCTCGTATTATTACTCATTATGCATCCCATAAATCCATACTGTCCAGGCTGAGGATGGAAATCTAAAAAACCACAATGAGTGGATGCTTTTGACTTTCATATTTGCCTGTCAGTTTTTGGATCTACACCTATTTTTGTCAACACTTGTGATAGCCTTTAATTGATGCTTCACCTGATCTGTGGCTTTCAAACCTGCTAAATCCACATTGGTGTGGGGCCTATGAATTGAATGGTCCTGTCTTTGCATGCATGCCACATGTGCAGTAGATGAGTTGCCTTAATTTGTGTTTGGCTCTGCATCTTTACCTTTCCCCCAAGTTTATATTCAGTTTGAAATTGTTATTCAAACATTAACATGTTGAAATTCATCCTTTAGGATCTAAAGATGAAAAGAAAGATTCCAGTGATTCCCTCTCTAGCATGGATTCTGCACCGTAAGTAACACTGTTTCCATAATTTATATTCATCTGGTCTTTCTTATCATAATATTGTTAAAATTTGGATCCAGGTCTCTCATTTTTAATTAGAAAGGACGATATATGCAATCTAACATATGATTCCATGTGCTATTGAACTATTACCATGTAATATTTTGCATTTTGTTCCTTTTTCAGAGGAATACAGATAAATGAAGCACTGAGGATGCAGATGGAGGTGCAGAAGCGACTTCAGGAACAGCTTGAGGTCTCTTATTCTTTTAGTTTAGTACTTTATAATTTAGAGGCAAAATGACAGCGTTGGGCTTCTTCCTTTCCCTGAAGTTTCCTGTTGACTGTTTTCATGAACATAACACACATGTACAAGGTCCAAGCTGATCATTTTATCAGCAGTTGTGTGACTACCTTGAATGTGAACAAAGCCTAAATACTGCTTGGTTTAACTAGTAGAATGGAAGTTAGGCTGAGAATACTAACCTACTGAAAATTCATTGACTTTATTTTCCTTTTTTCTCAATAAATTACACTGATAAAAATCATTTCGAAAAAAAAATCACGAATGAAGCCTGTAAGTGTTAAAATGATCTGATCAACATGAACTATAGAGTATGACCAGCATTTTCATGGTAGAACCCATTGGATGAATGGTTCAGATCTTGTATATCTGGACCACATGGATGGGAGCTATGATGGCTGTTAATAAATGCAAGTGAAGGACACAGTGCTTATGATTTTGTTAAAAGCCCAACTGCCAGACTAGACTGAACAGGAGTTCCTGTGGTTTTCATCCTTGGGTGGCTGTTTCAGGTGCAGCGACAGTTGCAGCTGAGGATCGAAGCTCAGGGGAAGTATCTGCAGAAGATCATCGAGGAGCAGCAGAAACTAGGTGGAGCCCTCAATGACCCCGAGACTTCTGCCGCCGATGAAAAGGACAAGTCCCTTCAGACACCACAGGATGCTCTGGTTGAGCCCGTGTCGCCGCTGAAGAAGCAGAAAATGGACGATCGTGTGCTGGACACTACAACCCCGAGGGGCCTGCTACCAGCAGATGAGAAGCCTGATTACATCATCAGCCAGTGGGACCGAGAGCTCTATGGGAGGGATGTCGTTGGGTTTGGATTTGATGTGGTGACTGGTTTCAAAGAAGGGGGAGATGGTGGTAGGGAGCAAACGCCACCTGCTGCTGTAGGTTCCGCCTACGGTTCCAGAGGCATTTCACCTTAGGCAAAAGAGTCAGCAGCCTGCTGTGCTTCTGGGGTCAAGGCATATTGAGTTGCTATGCTTTGTTTGAGGCATGGTGAGTTGCTATGCGATGTATTATACTATGATCCATTTGTAAGCATAATTGGGAATACGGTTGATAGATATAATAGCAGATGATTTGTCTCTTGTTCTGTATCAGTTGAATGATGAACAGCATTGCTGCTGGCAGTCCACTCTGTATAAGCGGGGCGTGCACACCCGATGTTGAACTATATTCATTGGATGGTCTTGGGCCACCTTGCATCGCTCTGCAGACTACACCTTGCTACATCACAACAGTCTTGGTCATATTCACACTGTATAGTTAAAACCTTGGGGGTCCTGGGATGGGGTAAAATACATTTTCTTTGATCAATAACTCAACCCCTTTGAAGAAGGCCCTCCACTATATGAGCGGAGATTTTCATACTAAGAGGTTGAGAAAGAGAGAGGACCTGCCAAACAAGTTTTTCTTCATTCTAAAGAATGAAAGATTCTTTCAATGATCTTTTCACATTAAGAAACTAGGCATTAATTAATCTTGAGTTTTAAGTTCGGCTCATGATATATATGAGCCAAGCTCGAGCTAATGTATGTTCTTGATTTGACTTTTTTTTTTTTTGCCTAAGATGGTCTACTAGATAAGAGTCAAGGCTAAGCAAAGTTATGTCCGAGAAGCCAAGCTGATCACCAGACAAATTCAGAGCTTCGCTTGTTGGTGAAGTAGTGCTTGAGCATGGGCTTGGCTCGACAAGCTCAACTCAAACTTGATCCAAGATGGACCTGTGGATAAGGCAGTCGAGCTTGAGCTCGTTTACAACCCCTAAATCCAGTCACCCCTCGACCAGTGAATGATCACAATTATAGATAGGTTAGATAAAAATATAGAAATGATCCTCATATCATGCATACATTGAAAAAGAAAAATAGCCCAGGGCTTGAACAAACTATGTTACTTGTGTCCCATCTGAAAGATTCTTTGGTCGTGGTTTATGACAGTTGCACTTGTCATTAAAGATTTTCATATTTAGGATGGGTTGAAGAGAAGACTTGCTTCTAAAGTGCCTTGCGACCAAGTACCATTGAGGAAAAGTTTTTTTATGCAGGTTAGTGGCCTCTCCAGGAAAAGGGATAAGGTTGGAGAGGAAATTTATGGAAATGCTTAGAATAGATTTGAAAAAGTACATCCTATTCGACTATTTGGCCAAGGATAAACTTAGAATGGGTAAATAGAATTCATATAGCTAACCTCCACCTAGTTGAGACAATGTTTCCACGACAATAATGATATAGTTTCATAAATTAATATGTATATATGTTAACAATTTCTCTATGATTAAAATCTAATGGTCTTGGAAATTGAGGCTCGAGTCCGACCCCCTACATTCGAGTATGGCCTAGCCCATTGAGCTTGTTGAACAGTCCAATCCATAATTAATAGACTGGGTTGAACAGCTACACCAAGGGTTGCAATAACGAAGACCTTCCACTCTCCCACTGTCTAGACTCAGAGTTCACTTACAACCTCAAATTTATGTTTGGATACCTAGATTTGATTAGGATGTGACATTTATATAAAAATAATACGTTAGTGTAAACACCACTAAGTACAGAGTATCCATGTGCTTCTCTAAATTTTATATACTATAGTGCATACCACAAACGATGCTATGACCTGTAGAATCAACTTCGATACTCTACCCAGAACTAATTTATAGAAACAAGATCAAACCAGTGTCTAAAGAAAGTAAACCCATTGCATAATAACTTGTTTGAAAGGGGCTTCAGCCATCTTGCTAACCGAAAGAAAGTACCTGCTACACGTACTTGTTCCATTTTTAATGGAGCCGTCGCACCTTTCAAGGAAAGTCCACTTTGTGATTTTTAAAATGGAGGGAATTTTAGCTTCATTTCTTTAACTTCTTGTGCAGAAATGGCACCAAATCATAAAAAAAATTGAGGCATTGTGGAATCCACGACAGTACACAAATATGCTCTTAATCCGTAAATCCTGGAACAAACATCTCTGGCATAGGAGGAATAATTAGAGACCATAATTAGGGGCACCCCCAAGAAGGCCTTCTCACTCTAGGTGGCTGCCAAGGACCCATTGAAGGCAGAGCTGAAAGCTCTATTGCAAGATTTCAAATGTTGCATCTCTCCCTACTTTTCTCATGTGATTGTAGAAGGAGACTCTTTTCTGATTGTCAAAAGCCTCCAGTAAAGCTCCAATCTGTCATACAAGCTAATGACTCAATGGAAGCACATAATTATCCTATTGGATGAGATTCCACATTGTAAATACCTTACCTACCTGGAAAGGCTTGACCGTCTGTGGTTGGCCAATCCTTAAAGTGTTGGTGGGCCACTGGTTTCTACAAACTCTGCCACATATCATATTTTAAAGCCGCTAAGAGCTTTCTGCTATACTGAAGGCTTTATATCCTTCTCGAGCTACTAAAATGAAAAAAATCATCTGATGCAGGTTGCCGTATCTCCCATGCAGGATCTCCTCTCTATTATGCACCAAACAAGAGTGTATATATTATATTAATCTGAGCACAAATTCTACCTGTGTGCAACTCGCCAAAACTCCCTTTTTACTGGTTCCTCATTTTCTATTTTTATAAAGGGCCAATCTATGATCAATCTAATCTCTTTAGAAGCTCTTGTAACTGTTTAATTGGCATACAACTTTGTTTGCCATTGATTCAGAGATTAGTCCTAGCTGGATTTTATCAAAATAAAATCCTATGTAGTGACCCAAATCTCACTTTAACCATAATAGTATCCATTGTTTGATTGACAAATACGTGAAAAGTGAGATATTGATCTATGCCCCTTTTACAACATTATCCACTTAATGGTGTGTATCACTCTGAAGTGAATGTTCAGGGTAGTGGTGGTGTTCTTAATTACCAAAAAGCTCTCTTAATTTTGTTTGTATTCTTACATCCATTTTGTAAAATAGAACAGAAAAGACTGGTTTTTGACTCTTTGGACCCATAGGCCATAGTCATGAATTGGAGTTGAAAAGGGCTGCATTGATTGGTTTGGAGGATTGTACTTCTTACTTTTGTAGCATGGTTATACTTTCCAACACAACAGAAACAAAATTCTTTTTCCTCGTTCCCCCTTTAATTCACATGCACCACTCATTGCTTTACATTGGCAAGCCAGTAGAAAGATGACCCAAGACAAAGGCTATATAAGTCACAAAGTAAATGAGCAAGTACAGAGAGTAACTGATCATCTAATTCTCAGACTCACACCTTCCCCAAGGCACTCAATATCATGGACAGCTAGGTTTGCTTCGATGCTTTTTGAGGTCAGCTTTGTTTGATAGCAATAAGACTTTTAGAAGATTTAGAAAAGAACAGGAGGCATTTTGATGCTTTATAGTGGGCCCGCCTATTTAAATATAAACAGCTCAAAACAATGCCTTTCACTTGTGTTGGAATTGCCAAATCTTACTTCGATATATTTGGGCACACCATAAGGTCCATAAGGTTGGTCACTTACAGTATACTTGGAGTAGAATAGTATCAAAAAGTTCGAAGTGTCATCCGATCCTTGGGGGAGGCATTGAGTTTTATTCATTTTTCATTGAGTTCTGATCTTGTCTACTCTAGTCTTTATTATCTTCAATTTTCTTTGGTTCCAGGTGTTTTAATTTGCTTAGAGCGTGGAAGAATGAGTTGCATATCTTTTTGTATTTCAATTCAAACTTTGGTTTTCTTTCTACCATTTACTTGGCCATCTAGATTGTTTCTTCTATCTTAAAACTCTCACAAGAGATTCTTCTCCTTAATCATAACACCTTTTCATATTTTCAGGACTAGGGATTTACATTTTCTCTACAAGAGCATTTAATGTTTTTTTTCCGCGCTCTGATAAATACGTACACACCCACACACAGTATCTACATACCTCACCAAGAGAGCTACAATAAGCGGATTCACTGAGCTATCAGCAGATTGGTAAAGCATTTAGCTGCTTTCTTATGTTTTTATCTAGAGCCTTTGTTCAGAGTGCCCCTAGCATCCTCTGAACTTTGGTTACAAGTAATGGTCTAACTTTAGAATGATCAAGTAAAAAAATAGAACTTGGTGGATCTCCTAATTGGCCACCACCAGGAAATAAATGTGCCTCTTACTTCTTGATCATCTAAATCAATCACCCAAATACGTACCTTAAGAATCTATTGAGGCTATTAAATCATTTTGATCAAAGTAACTCTCACCATTGGATGAAACACATAACAATAAAGGGTAACTTTTGGGCTTGTTTGTTTGCATTATAATACATAGGTACTCTAATCAAAATAATACCACAACCCTAATAAATTCATTGAGGCATGCATTTAGGTGGTTGATTTGGATGGCTAAAAAGTGGGCATCAGTGCCTTACTATCAGTAAGTGTGTTACACCCGGACCCAAACTAATCACGATTAAGGCTAATTAATTGAGATTAATGCTAACTAAACATGGTTAATTGAATTAGTTATAGTTAACGACCAAAGAGAGACAAATTAGTCTCAAAAGATGCATTAAGCATAATGGAATGAGTTTATATGAAACTAGTCTAATTAAATTAAGTTTAGACTAAGCCAAAGTAGAACAATGACTTTTTCATAAATACGAAATTTTCACGTATTTCATCGAATACAGGAACTCTTGATGCCAACGCATGCATCTCGAAGAGTACATTAACTTCCATAATAGATTCGATCCCATTTGACCTCAAATGGATTAAGTGGCCCTTCATTGACTCAAAACGTAAATAGACTTAATGATCGGGGGATGTAGTGTGAAAACACCTTATATTAGAATGAGATGAACTCATTCATTCACTCATCTCCATCTCAAGCCAAACCCTAGGCTCTTCTTCTATTTTCTTCATCTTTGTCAAGGCTTGGAAGGAATCCAAGTGGATTGAGGAGTATTGCTTTGTCTTCATCTTCTTCCCCAAGTCAATCTTCCCTTATTAAGGAGCTAGAGCTTGTGAAAGGTCTCAAAGTTTCTTCCTTTGGATTGCAAGTGAGTAGTTAGTAACTTTTACAGGATTTTCAAGTTCCATTTAGTGATTATGAGTGATTTCTAGCATAGTTGGCTCATGGGACACCCTTTTTCATGTTTGCTTGTATTAGGGTTTAAGTTTGGGGAATATTTGTCTCAAATCAACTACGCAAAGAGGGGTTTTTGTCAAAGAAGCTTCAAAGGGGGCAAGTATAAGCATTTACTTGTGAATGGTGTTAGCTATTGTAGAAGTTAATGGAAATTTCATGGATTTGGGTTTTTGTATATTTTTCATTGATTTTTAGAATATATTTGCTTTGTGGATTGATTGAATGATTATGAGTGTTGTTAATGTATGAATGATATGAGCATTGAGGAGGGAACAGGAGGTTCCACTGCTATTATAGGTATGGGATTGCAATGGAGAAGAAATAGTAGGAAGGAAAGAGAGATGCAGAATTTCGGACAGGAATTCTGATGGGTTTGCTCGAGCGAACTTGAGTATGCTCGAGCGACCCACTCTCTGGATGAGTCCGCTCGAGTAAACTTGAGTCCGCTCGAGCAAATCTGAGTCCGCTGGAGCGAACCTGAGTCCGCTGGAGCGAACCTGATGCTGGACAGGGCATTGATTGTGAGTAAAATTTTGGATTTTGTAAGAAACATGGATGCTTCTTAGGTCCATAAGTGCCCTTTTTAAATTAGTTTTAAGACTAATTATAATGTAAATTGAGATTGTGAGAATTAAGAACAGTGAGAGGAGAATTTTTATAATTGAACCACTGTTCCAATGGTTAATTGAGTATGTACTAAACTTTCATAGGTGTTAACTACAGGGATTCTAATGCACATATTATATAAATGTGATGTCCATTAAGAATAATACGTGCATTGAATAACCAATGGTTACACCTGAATGGTTGTTTAGAATTGAGATATAAATGAGTAAAATCATAAATTGTTAATAATCCTCTCATCGTATTGTATCCCATATCGCGGTGTCCCAATCTAATGAGATTGATGTTACTGTTTATTCATTTTCATTGTTAATAATGGAATCATTGTACGAAATTGAATCCATAAATGGATTGCTTAATGAAATGTATTGACTCTTGAGTTTGGCACTACTTAGCTATTGTATTGAAGCTCTAAATGAGCTAAATGAATTAAAAAACAAGTAAATGACTATTCCTACTGCAGTAGATAGATTTGGGGGGGCTCCGGAGCTCCGTAGTGATGCTAGTGTCCCTAGTCCGGACACTGGTAAGTCTCACAAATTTCGATCATATCTATAGGTAATGATTGATGCCTTCCATTTGGAAGATGAATCATTCCTTTGAGGGAAGATGGTAAATGAAATGAAATGCAATGAAATGAATTGAAATGAATGCTATGGTAGTTGTCTTCTTGTACATGTCTATTGATTGATTTATTGTGCTCAACTATTGTCATTGTAGGAATTATCTAGACTTGTCTAAAATTGGAATTATCTACTAAATAGATTGAATGAATTTAGTATATGTATTAACATGTGCTATCACAAGTTTTGTTTATGCTTTGTTGGACCGTCGTGTTCACTAGTGTTATTGATGACATTACATGCCCGATTGCCAATGCCGGTCCAGCAGCGATCCCAGCGGCAGCGGAGGAGACCGTTGCGGTTCCTCCAGGAGGACTGATAGAATGGAACGAACGGGATAACCTTTGAACAGTTGTTCGGGTGCGAAGTGGATTGGAAATTCTTTTAAGAAATCTTTTTTTTTTTTTTTTGAAATAGTTGGAATTCATTTTGGAATGTAATATTTTGAGAACTTTAATAGTCATCAATCTGCATTGTATTTGAATATACAGGAGTTGATGAAAGCAAATGAATGATAGAAACGATACATGTATAAAAACTTTATTTTGTATGCATGTAAAATCGTAAATTGATGATGTCAATTATAAATATTTCCACAAAATTGTGTAATGGACAGGTATTTGTAAATGTCTACCCTTTGTGGATTCCGTATTAACTTCGGTTAATTTAAAGTTTACGAGAGTAAGTATAAAATCACGGTTCGCAATTACGTACTTCGGGTCAGGTCGTGACAAAGTGAGACACTCAAAAGGAAACCCCAGAGGCCAATCAGTAGCTGAAGTGGAAGAAATAAAGCACCTTCGGGAAAGCATGCCTGCAACACAGCACTAAAAATAACTCCATTTTAACTCAGTATTGAGCTAGTACTGAGGTCACATCTATCATCACCAACAGAGAGAGAAACTAGTATGCAGCTCCCGTCACAGGGAAAGCATATGTACCTTAACTGATGTTGCAGAGGCTGACAAAGAAATGGAAAGTGAAGAGGAACTTTCTGGGCACCACACATAATAATAGTAAATGCAATAGAAAGATTCCATGGCCGCAGAAAAAAAAACAGGTACCTCTCTGATACTGATTTGGATTAGCTTGTTCTTTCTCCCTGGCTGGTCCAGAGGCAGAATGAAAGTAGCAGAAAAGCCAAAAAGATCATTTTAGACATCAAACAAAATGCAAATCAAGAGTTTTAAGCACGGTTTTAATAAACATCATCATAATTGGACCATAGCGGTGTAATTTGAAAAATGAGTAAGTTTCTTGAGATTACAATTTACAAATAATTATTTCTTTTGGTGTGTGCTCATACTATTGTTCGCTTCTTTTAGGTGGGCATTAATGTCCCTAACCAGCTAAACTGAAGCGGGAGGTGACAAATTGTTTACAATTGAAAACAGTCTTTTAGGTAATTTTCACCACTATTGTTCATTTGGTGTGTGTGCTCATATTTTTGTTCTTTCCCTGTTTTTCACCACTATTGTTCATTTTAAAATAATTATTTCATTTGCTGTGTGCTCATACTATTGTTCTTTCACCCCTCTTTTAAAAGTACAATCAGCTGTAAAAGTTGTTTTATTTATAGTTGGGTGCATTATTTTGTAGATTGTTTGTGATCTCATTAACCTTGTCATGCAACATTATATGGTTTTGATTTTCCCTTTAAGGCTACAAGTTAGATCGTTAGAATCTCCAAATAAATAGGGATTCATTCAGAAATAATCTCACTAACCATGCTACTGGAGAAAGTATTGGTCTTTAATTAAATCAATGAAGATGGACTTCACATTACAATTCCGAACAAAGTGGTTTAGGCCTTTGTCACTTCTTGTAGGGCTCACCTTAAATGGATGACAAGCAAGGAAAACAGTGTTGGTCCTATAAGAGGATCCTAGCACTTGATTTTAGCTCTAAAGTTTAATGACCACATGTGTGTGTTTTGCTGTTGTTGTTGTTGTTATTATTTATGTGTGTGTGGCCCCAAGAGTGACATATAGTGGTATAGAATCCACAAAATCGTAAAGTATGTGGTCCTGTGAAAGCAACTGATCAGAGCTTCAATGGCTACGCAGTATGGTTGTCCTATCTGGGCGTTTTCTGGGTCATGGTCCAATCTGTGGCCAACCAGATTAATGGCAGACATCACTGGACCCACTCACACTTTAAAGTTGTGTGTTTCAAACCTCTTTTGCACTGACAAAATTCAAGGATAAGATAGCTGAACTCAACTGTGTAGAGTTTGAATGGCCATGAAGCATTGGATCTCCCAATTTGGAACCACTTGAATTGAGTTTTATAATATATCTATATGATAGAATGCCATGAAATGCTCTTCTCTCTCTCTCTCTCTCTCTCTCTCTCTCTCTCTCTCGTGGATTCAGAACAGTCATTTCCTGCTCAAAAGTACTATGGCGTTATAATAACACATTCAATTGAAATGGGTAGAGCTAAAATTTCTGATTAAATGGTTCAAGGTTTTGTCAATGGTGTGAAGTGTGTTTAGTGGGTTCTTGTTTGCGTGAGATTTCATGGAAGTTGAAAATCCCAACGTCCAAATCATTAGAAAATAAGGGGTCGTGCAATTGGTTGGCAACCTCGCATCTCATGGGTATGCTACTCTTTCCACATCAACATGTGTCGAATCTCCTTTCCACATTGTGGGCTTTCTCTTCCCATGTATGTGGCTCTTGGTACCCAAAAGACATAAAAAGTCATTAATTGTCTGATGAAAATGTTTGACAGAAAAATGTAAAAACAAACAACCAAATTTTTTTACATGAAATGGCTTCATTGACCTTTTGAATTTATTGGAATTTCAGATATTCTCAAAGGGAGGTTTTTTTTTTTTCTTTTTTTTTTTTTTTTCAAATGGAATTAGGGTGCCTTTCCCATTTTGTAAAATGAGATTTTCTCCCTTTTGTAATTTATATACATGTAGCTTTTCCTTTCTTCTCTCTTTTTATGGAAGATAAATATACAAATACTTACCTTTCAAAAGAAAAAAAAATGGGAAAAAAAATCTGGCAAAAATAACACAATGATACTGGCCCTAAATGAGCAATTGGAGATGAGCTTTTTGTCAATTTCTCCTTTGGATTGTTTCTTACTGCTTGGTATGATCTCTTACACTAATTGTAAATGCCTAATTGTTGCTAATCTCTCTTCCTCCACTAGTTAGCTAAAACTATTTGTAAGGGGCAGTAATAACGTATCCTTCAAGATTTACAATTGCAAAATGTGGATCTCCATAGTTTTGTGGAAAGCAAAAATATTTTCTCTTAGGACATGGCTGCCAAATGTGACCCATATGAAGTACATATAGAGAATAATCAACATATAACACAAACATAATTTAATAATTATTTAAGGTAAACTTATTCTTATAATACATCCTACATTCTTTAGAATATTTTCCATTAATTTTCACATCATCTAATGTCACTGTTGTTTGCCCTTGAATATACAAGTCACACAATAATAATTACACTAACAATACTAGCAATGGATGATTCACCATACATTGATTGGTGAACCATAATTATCCTATAAGAATATTTCCTATAATCCCATATCATTATTTAGCTCAGCATTTGATCAACCCCACAAATGTATTATCCATGTATTTCTTTTGCTTATGCATGAAAGGAATGGTAAACTATTATACTCCTAAACTAGCATAGTCAAAGCCCTAGGGATCATCCCAAGGGTATCATCCCTAGGGTGCTCCAACAAGACCACCATCTGCTCTCGGCCAGTGTTCATCTGCTGTTGTACCATGCACCGCACGATCCTCCACCTATGTGCTCTGGCAGTACCAGGGGTCTACTCCTGTCATCGTGGGATGAGACACCCATTACTACAAAGATGTCCTAAACTAGCCTAGTCTAAGTCCTAGGGATCATCCAAGGATACCATCCCCATTGTGCTCCAATAAGACCTCCATCTGCTCTCTGCCAGTGTACATCTGCTGTTGTACTATGCACCGCACGATCCTCCACCTATGTGCTCTGGCAGTGCCAGGGGTCGACTCCTGTCATTGGTGGTGAGATGAGACACCCATTATTGCAAAGATGTCCCCTGGTTCATATGTTGGTTATAGCAAAAATCGAAGTGTGGGAGACTGAGATTTTTGGTGTCAATCACATGGCCTTGATGTGGCACAACGTAAGATAATACCCCAAAACCATCCAATTCGAGAGGGAGAGCACTTAAAAAAAATAATAATAATAACTTTATCCATATAAATTAAGCTTTTGTGGATGCTCCCTGGGGTTGTTTGAGGGATTTACTTGTAGAGTTACGTGGAGTAAAGATTATTTTAAAGAAATAATAAAATATAAATGGGTTGTGATAGTATTTTATTTTTAGTTGTTTGTGATGGAATCTTTTTGACTTTTTTATTGGGAGATGAAGTTTTTTTGTCTTTTAATGATTGCTTTTTGACTTTTTTGTGAAGAATACGGTAGGAAATGGAAAATAAAGTACTTTTGATGTGACTTGTTCTTGAAAAATAGAAATTTTATTCTATTCAACTCTACTAATAAAGTGGCCAAAAAGGATTTGAGAACTCAACGGGAGATAACATTTGTAGAACTTCAAGAACCTTCACTTACCTCATTGGTAAATGGCGGCAGTTAGGAACCTTGTTACGTCAAACCCAATCACCAAAATCAATAAAGCTAATTGTTAATCCACCTTAGTCTAATTTGGTCCAAAGCTTAGCAAAAAGACTAAATTAACCCAGTACAAGAAAACAAGGAAAGGCCAAACAGCGAGACACTCGTTGAAAAAAACAAATGAGCCACCAGCAAACACGGCACCAGCTCACATGGCACCAGCTCATTATTTGACAGTGAGGTTCTGGAGCTACTCTCATCAGAGCGTCTAGGTTCATACCTCCATAAGAAGACAAAAATTAACATGTCTGCACCAAATCTTATTGCCATCCTCATTTATGACAAGCTTAGTTTAGTTGGAATATTTTTTAATTAGAAGAGTTGGCTAAAGTCTTTTTTGGGTGAATATAGAAGTGATAATGACTGGCATCAAACTAGACCAATCCAAAGAAGGCTCACTTTCTGATTTATTTGTATTGGCTATCTCAACAGAATTAGGACAGTCAAGTGAGAACTAGAGGATAATAATATGCTCCACTATTAGTAGTAAGGCCGAATCATGATCCTTTGAAGATTAGCCCCATAAATTCATAATGGGGCACACCTATGAAATCTAAATCGCTCAAAAATCTCCGTTTGATATCAAGCCGGCATCTAGTTAAATTTCACTCCAACTGAAGTTGGGTCCATAGTAAAAACTAACTATTTCATAATCATTATCATAGCCTTTTTGGCACATTCTAATATATATTGGGAAATGCTCTAGTATCACAACAGTTCTCAATTTCATATTTTAGTTATGATGACTTTCACGTTGGCTATTAACCTCCGTAAGGTAACCCTCCTCTATTTAGGCTTGGGACTGCAATGATTACAAATTGGTGGAGTAAAATGACAGATGATTAATATATCTGGCTTTTTGCTTGATCTAATATTGAAACTTCTCCCACTGAGTGATGCCGCAGAAGAAGTAGATTCATGATGGAAAAGGCGGATGAAAAGGACTTTATGAAAATCTTAATTTAACTCTCAATCCATCAAGGATGCCTTCCTAAATGAGTTACAATCCCATGAGCCCTCTTAGAGAGAGAGAGAAAAGACTAATCAAGATTATATCTCTAGAAGTTGGGGACTTCACTCTTCAAAACCAAGAAAAATAAAACATTAGAGCACTAGGTAGATCCATGCGTGTCTCCAATACACACTTTTGTCTTAAGAACCACTGGATGTGGATCCACAAGAAAAACGCTAAGCGTGTTTATTTGTGCGGGGGATGAAATAAAATTAAAAGTTAAATAAAGAGAAAAGAAGAAGGGGGGTTGAGAATAAAAATACTAAATGTCAAACCATTGCTCTTCCCAAGTTATGACTTTCTGTCATTTAGTGGGCTGAGATAATAGCATTTGACTTTTTAGTTAAGAGAAGAGGTGATTTTTTTGTCATTTAGTACTCTTATTTTAAAACATTCCTCCTTCTCTCTCTCTTAATTTGACTCTTTATTTTATTTCATTCCACCCCTCGTGCAAATAAACATGCCAATCTTAACAATTGACCTTCCTTGAGAAAAAATATGAGCCGTTATTTAATTTTTCTTTTCAAGGAAAGGAACTATTATTAAGAAAAAACGAAAACAAAAACACAACTTACAATGGAAAAAAACAAAAAAAGAGGAAGCCAAACTCTCCAAAAAGCTATTCATCCAAAAATGTCATCATCACCACTAAAACCAAGCTAAGATAAATAATGGGCATTGCCAATAAGATTCCCATTTCCCAGACACAAATTAAGCTAAAATCAACTCTGTTGAACTCCTTCCCTAAAAAAAAACCCCTCTGTAGTCTGTTGATCTTAGCAACCACTCCTTGTCACCCTCAATCACTTTCACTCTCTCTAAAGAGTCTTAGAAAACTTGAATTGCTACATAAGTTGATATCCATTTTGTGACTACTTATCAAGTAAACACTTGCACTATATGCTCCCTTTTGCAGTGGAAACATCTTGTTCCTCATAATCAAGTATCGCAAGGAACCAACGTGAAAAAAAAAAAGATCCTTCTTTTTCCAGAAAATCAGCATTTATGCAAAAGAAGTAGCAACACCTGGAAAGGAAAGATGTTGCTGAAGTAGATCTACAAAGGACCCGATTAGAAATCTTCAATAATAAAAAAGACACTTTGACTATGTACCCATAAAGCTTTTATTTCATACTCAGAAAAATTTAGATAGAACCAAATTTGAAACTCTCTTCTTGTAAGAAGACAATCAACCAAACATGTTATTAATTTTTACTAATAACCAATGCATCAGACAAACTTGTCGAGTTAAATCTTATCTGCAGAGACTCTTGAGTCACACCGGCAGTAGAACTTTAGAGAAACACAAATGGCACATCATCATCATATGACGCAGAGGAAGCTCTTCTTGCGGTGCATATACAGCAGAAGTTCCAGGACCACGCATTAAAGGCTTCTGGCACTTACCATATGAAGAACAAACATCCAAAGAGTTTTTATAGGATCACAGGACATTAATTCTGTCCTCAATCATCCCTACTACCACTGGTGGGACCCAAATCCCAGTCATCCAGACCGTTGGTTTTGTGGGTCCCATACTGGATGGCGGAAGATGGACTCTAGTTCCATCTTCTTGGAACATCACAACCCTTGAACCATTCATGCAAAACTAAACATTTAAACCAATAAAAAAAAATTACAGAGATGAAGCAACTTTAATGGGAAAGGGAGAGAAATGAGACACTTCAAACAAATGGGCCCTTCCAGATCTACAACAAAGATCACAAGACGTTGCCAAACAGCACCTTCCTCAGTAATTTACAAGAGACGTCTTCATTTATTACAACAGAAATCAGTGTGTCAGATTGTAAGTTCAAATGGGCCACTGTCCCTTGAAATGGGTTTTTCTTTATAAGAAGGAAGCTCTAAAATTTGATTGAATGTGTATCTAGTTCTTAGCTCTGTAACATTACTAACCATCCCACTGTAAGGTAGATAGACGGTCCTGTCCAATTCAATTCAACAGGAATGAGTAACAATGAGATTCTGGGGTTAGGGGTTTAGACGTTGAAGTAGTTCTTTCTGATCCAAAAAGAGCTTCTGGAGTCTGTTTGTGATTGGACTGAATTGGGTATAGTGGGGGGACCTGTTCGGGTGTGTTTGGGATGGCAGAGAAGGAAGAACCATTGTTGAAGAAGCTGTATTATGAGAACTGCCCTGGTTGTAGAGTAGAAAAAATCAACGAGACCCAAGAAGGACTTCCTCTCAAGAATTTCTTTTATGCTTGGGCTGTGGTGTTGACTGCAGGTAAGAACTCTTTCTAGTATCAACTCCAGTCACTCGTATACTTGCCATGTTTTCTTTCCTAGTGTTCTAGCAGGTGAGGTTGATTGGAATTCAAGATGCCTTAATTGTGATGATGCTAACTATCTGCTTTTGTGGACTGAAAAATATAGCCTGAATATACAAATGTAACCACAAATTATTTTGGTCAGTAGGACTTTGAATAATCTGATCATTGTACCTTCTGCAGTGGCCAGCCTATGACTAATGGGTTCAAATAGATGGAACAGATAGAAACAAATATAGATGTTCATGCAATCTCGTCATTCTTTCCAGTGAATGGAAAATTTTAATGGTTTTGATTATAGTATGAGGTTTTAGGAGTAAGACTAATGTTGAATGTTTAGGTTGAGTGCTAAAAATGGTTCTAACGTTTATTTAAGGGAGGTGCTTTATTTTACACTGCGATGTTCTGTTAAATATAATTAAGATGTTTGTTATCATTAACCAGGTTTAGAGTTACAAATTTAGTTGGTTTGAACCTTTCATAAAAGGAAAAGAATTGTTAACAGACCACTAAGAGAACTGAATCTTGTGAGATGGCTAGAATTTTTCAAAGCTTTTTAAATGGGATTGGGCTTGGTTCTGTCCTTTATGCAGCTATGCAAAGTGATTGCCCTGTCCTTCAATCAACTTCATGGATTTTAAAGCAAAATTTTACTTTATGAATATTCAGATTTTTCTAATTTTATACAACGAATTTCTGCAAAAAAAAATTGGTCATGGTAAAGTTTTGGTGGTTCTGATTGTGGAACTCACCCAGACCCATTACCACAGAGAAAAACTACTGCACCATGAGAACTGCCTGCCACTGTGCCACAGAATTGTTGGTTGTGGTATGTTTATATGGTATTTTTGGGTTGTTGGGGTGCCTTTGAATATACCCAAGATAGCAAGTGTCTGGAACACTTTTTTTCAGAGCAGATTATTGGCAATTCCTCTTTGCATTTGAAAATTGAAATAGCACAAAAATAAGAAACCACATTTTTCCTTCTTTCACAACCAACTCAGTATTGGTGTGATCACTGATATTTATTCGGCATAGAAAAGGTAACAGCCCCGCATCTAATAGTCTCTAATCTCTGCGCTGCCTCAAAGCAGAAGCAGAATGGTTAAATAATTGTTCTGCCAGATTATCCACACCAATTGCAACTTTAGGGATATACAAGCATACACTTTGATTGTAAGTTTGTTGAGGGTGAATCAATGAACAGCATTTTGTTTCTTTTCTTAGCTACTTAATTGGTTGGCAAATATAAAAAAATTTAGGTGCCATTAATTTTAACTATAGACAGGAAATAGGATCAATTGATGGTAAATTTGTGCCAGCACTATCGGAAGATGTAGAGAAATATCTAAACGTGAGAGTAAATCTACTGACTGAAATTACATGTTCGGTTGTGTTGGCTCGGAGAATGAATGCAATATGGGTGCCATAACTCTGGCTAACTAGTGATCTGATCTGCATCAAAAGAACAGTTCACCGCCACTCTTAATTCTGCACAATGTGGGACACATGGTTCAGTTGGACCAGTGACCCAGACCATCAACGGAAAGAGCCCCTACTGGATGAGACATGTTCCAAAATCTGCCAGATTGGAATTCACTCGTTCTTTTGGTAGCCGCTGCTGCGTTTCCATTCCTAATTAATTAATGGTAATACTACTCTGATGGAAGAGTTAGGATCTTCCAATGCAATCATCCACTATGGTGTCCACTGCTTCAGTGATTCAATAGGAGTGCATACAATTAATACATGCTTAATCATTTCTTCTCATATCAGTCCATATATGTTTAACTGCATACTTTCTTGTTAATACTACTTGCAAGAAGAGTAATGATTTAATCTCTCACCCATATAGTTTTCCCACATCAGAGCTTCCTAATATTTCTCCACTGTGGTTTGCAATTTTCAGCTTTGCCAATATCATCACTGTTTCCATTCCTCTACTTCATGGTATGTGTTACACTACAGGTGACTCTCAGTAAGATCAATTTCAGAAAACTTCATGAACTGTTGTCTGTTCATTGTGTACATGCTTAATAAATCTCAAAATGAAGTTTACAATATGTTTATGATATAATGATGACCAAGGAAGTCATTTAATGTATTGAAGTTAGTCATGATCCAAGAAATTATCATATTAAGTTTAACCTTGTATCTGACCACTGGGAGTGCACCCTGGACTGTTATTGATATAGACAGTAATCAATTTGATCAAATTCTTATAGAATGTAATATTTACCTCTGCAAAATCTTTTTCCATATTATTTTTTACAGACAAGAGACTTCCACATTGCCAAAAGGGACCAAGATATTGGATTCTATGCAGGTTATATAGGTAACCAAATGTTAGGCATCACATATTAAGCAACTTAACTGTGATAAATCATCAATAAACTTTTCAGACTTTTCACATTGTGATGCTAATAAGTCTTTATTTCTTGAAGGATCTTCATTTATGGTTGGAAGAGCTATGGCTTCTATTTTCTGGGGAATCATAGCAGATCGATATGGACGAAAACCTGTTATTATGATAGGCATTACTTCAGTGTTAGTATTTGTTACTTCAAATTATTTTATCTTATTTGTATCTATTCTCATTGACTTTATACCCTGTCTGTCACAGGATTATATTCAACACGCTCTTCGGTCTTAGCACAAGCTTTTGGATGGCAATTAGTACAAGGTTTCTTCTTGGGATTTTCAGTGGTCTTTTTGGCACAATAATGGTATGTCTTTTTATGTGTCCTTCGGATGTAAATATAATAGTTTAATCTAAAAATGGTAATGCTAGGCAGTAGTACCATAAGTTGCAATGCAGGTGACAGTTGTGTACTGTGAGTCGCATTTCGCATCTGCGAGTAGTCCATAGGATTGAAGTTATCTTCTTTGCCCCAACTAAAACATAAAAACTCAGTTCCAAAAATCAACAATGCATTGGATCAGTTGCAGTTCAGATATAATTAATTATAGTGAGAATAACTACACAGTTCTGTTCATGTAAGTGATAAGATAGACCTCCATTGAATTCTTTGCAAGACAGACCTGTTAGTTTTATGCTGAATTGAACCTAAGGGGTTGAGAATAAGCTATACTGGGTTTTCTTAGTTCTAGTTATATGCGTCAAGCTGATATGTTGAAATAAACAGATAAACAAATGATTGACCTACTTCACCCTTACAAGATTAAAGAAAAATGACTGTCCTGCCTTCACCCTTACAAGATTAAAGGACATAGTACTAGTAAAAATGCAGTGGACAAGTATAGCTTTTAGTTTAATAGTTTCCAACATCTGTTGTTGTTCCGTTAGTTTTGTCCAGCCCCTTAAAATATAGTGTCTTGCAGGCCTATATTTCAGAAGTTTGCAGAGAAGAACATCGAGCTATAGGAATATCTATTGTAAGATTTTCCCTCGTGTGACTTGGTATACTTCTCATTCTTTTGTTGCATCATTCAGAACAAATATATTCTCACCTCATTATTTCATTTCAGGTTAGTACAGCCTGGGGCATGGGTTTGATTGTTGGTCCAGGTCTTGGAGGTTTCTTGGCACAGGTTCTTAGCTATTACTAAATCTTTATGATGAATACAAAAAACCCACCTAGAATTAGCCATCTTTTTGTATAGCAGTCAGAGTATATTGGTATATACTGGTTTCAGTTGTCATATGAGACAATATTTGCTTAATATACTTATCAATGATATATCATAGGCTGGAGTCAAATTCCAATCTGTAACCAAAATACCAGTTGCCACAGGTGGTCAAACGGTAGACATCAGTCTTCCCTGATGAAATATCAGTAGATATCTCAATTAACATCCACTTACACACAAAAAGATAAAAGAAAAAAAAAAAAGATCCATCGACATATCAGCTGATATTTTCAGCATACTGGTTTCAGGGATTGATTGGTGAACACTTAGTCTAGGCAACCTTTTGCATTACTGTTTTGTTAATCTTTTGCATACATGAGACTTACTGATTTAGTGATCTGGGATGAATTTATATACCAGCCTGCAGATAAATATCCAAGCTTATTTTCCAAAAACTCTCTGTTTGGGAGGTATGCAAAGCTATACCTGCCACACGTTCTTGTGTTGATAATATTATTTGGTACTTCATGGTGTTGAATGTGACTATTGGTTTCACAGGTTCCCATACTTCTTACCCTGCCTCAGCATCTCATTCTTGGCAAGTGTGGCATCAGTCACCAGTTATTGGCTTCCGGTATGTTGCATGATCAAGTACCTTTCTTCCTTGATACTTAAAACATCTCTTATTTATTTGCACTCTCAGTGACCTCTCTCATTTACTGCATGCCGATTTTCTATAACCTGTTCTGAACTTAAACACTGTCTGTCAAAGTGAGTATAAATTGCCAATTTACTTTTGTCTAAAAAATTATGTAGGACAATTTAATAGTGTTGTCATGTGGACTTCAGGTGGCTTTGAAATGAATATAAACTATTTCTTGTTGTAGGAAACGTTGCACAAGCATAATGCAAATAACAAAGACAAATGCAGCTCAGATGATGTTCTTGAGGCTTGTGCATATATTTCTGATTTTAAAGAAAGTAATGAGGAAACTGATGGAAGAATGTCCACATCTAAGCAAAACCTTTTCACGAATTGGCCCTACATGTCAGCCATGATTGTATACTGCATTTTCTCACTTCATGATATAGCCTACACTGAGGTAACTTGTCTTGTTTTAACTGGTGCATTTTGGAACTAATTCTAATGATTTTCAAAACGTTCTTGCAAATATTTGGATGTTTACATATCTTTCTAGGAAGATCCTTTTTCACTGTCTCCCTTTACAAACAACTTTATCAATCCAGTGACTGCAATCACTAGGGATAGCGTAGTAATAGCTGACCTGAGAGATGTTAATTCTTTTACCTGAGAGATGTTAATTCTTTCTCATATCATAAATTTCATTCTGTATAATGGATTTGGTACATCTTCATGGTAATCCTAGGGATATAGATCATGGGACCCATCGTTGATCTAGTGCAATGCAAATTTCACACTAATTTGATGAGTCCAACTATCCATTGGTGCCCATTGAATTCCAACCATAAACGATGCTTTTCTTAACTATCTATTTGATAAACACCAAATAGATCATTGACATACACCATTCACCTTGGAGCCAATGGATAGTAAAGACTGGCATGCATGTATATGCCTCATATGAGGTGGAGAAGTTGATACAATGTAGAAGGATGACACAGTAGTCTTGCTTTTGAAATAGACAATGAAAGTGAGGACATCACTTTCATAATTTTGCTTAAACAGTAACATGCTGAATCAAAAGTTTTGATGAATAAGTAGGCTTTAGCTACTGAATGCATTTTGGAAATTTTCTCTTCAACTATTTTGCTAATTTTTGGACCCTTTCTTTTTCTAGATATTTTCACTTTGGGCAGTCAGTGATAGATTGTATGGAGGATTGAACTTTACATCAAATGGTGTTGGTGAAGTCCTTACAATATCAGGTACATATAATATATGACTGTGTATATGGTATCATATTGAACATAATTGTGTTATGTTACTTACTAGTAATGGAACTATCAGGTGCTGGTATGTTACTATTCCAACTTTTTCTCTATCCAAAGTTTGAGAGAATTCTTGGGCCGATCATGGTGTCCCGCATTGCAGCAGTATGCTTTTAGTACCATCTCTATTATCATTTTACCAACTTTATTTCCTTAAATTTTGATGTAGTGTTAGAACATTTTTGTCACTTTGCTGCTTCTAATTTGCAGGGATTATCTATACCTTTGCTTGCCAGCTACCCTTTTATAAATAAGCTAACAGGGTCTCATCTCTTACTGGCAATAAATTGTGCATCTTTGCTGAAGAATGTTCTTGCCGTAAGTACAGACTCAATCTGAATATCTTTAGTACCAAACAAAGAAGGTGAATTAGAAATTTAGAATCACAATTTGTTTTATAGAATTCCTAGCATTGAGACCAGAGATACCAAATTGGAACTCATAGTTATGAAAGCCTTGCCCAGTTTCATTTGTATGAGGTCCATGATTCATTGACTCAAAACATTGATCTGATGGGTCCCATCATAGATGATATATGTCCAAAAAAAGCAGCCCTTTGATTGGTGGCCTGCCTATAGATAGTAGAGGACAAGAATACAGTCATTGGTGATTTTGTATAAAACTCTTTCTTAACTAATCGACTTCATAAACTTATTTATTTTAAAATTTTCTTATTTTTAAAAATTTTCATTATCTTTCATTCTATGGGATTCTTTTTTTAATATAACGCAACTAAACCCCAGAATGTGATATCACTGTGTTGGGAAGATAACTTTAATCCAGCAGTGAATATAACTCTGATCTGAGTGGCATTCTCTTCGGCGGGAAAAAAAGGGAATAAAACTTAAGCAATATATTCCTTGAAGGGATGCAAATTTTTTGAAACCATTTGTGCTCAAATAATTGTATTATCAGTGATTATCAATGTCAGCCCCAAATTGATGGGATAAGGCTCTGATGATTAAGACAACTTGTGTTTATCTAGCTACTTGAAACCTGATTGGGTCCACCCTTTATAAAGGCGAAAATCACACTTCCTGGCCTGATTCAATCCAAAGGTAAACTTCAATCAGATCAGAGTAATATTCAAGTTAGAGTCCTGATACCTAAGAGGTTGCATGAATCATATGTCTGGTTGCATATTAGATACTAGGTATGTTGGTAAATAGAAAAAGGAATTGTATGGTATATAAATTGACATGTTTCTTTTAAATCCAATTAGGTGGCTGTCATCACAGGCATGTTCCTTCTGCAAAATAATGCTGTGGTAAATTTCCATCCATCCAATATATAATTCTATTTGTAATTTCTTTCATTTTCCTTTTCTTTAGGGCATGTTTGTTTTCATCGAAATACGTAGGAATTCAATACATTGGTTTTTTTAAGAGGTTAAAAATAAGATCAGTGGTTAATTTCCAAATAATGAGCATCAATTAACCTTTCCTTTTATGAAAATAGAATCCAAGGAAGATGAGAAATTAATACCTAGGCTCTGGTCTTCATTTTTAACCACTTGAAAAAAAAATTTATGTATTGAGTTCCTATGTGTTTTAATGCAAACAAACAGGCCTTAGTGATTTGCATTGTTAAAAAAATGCCACTACTATCATGTCCCATGAACAACCCAGTGGTGGGGTGGACCAAAGGCCTATAATGCAACCTCCATTTTTTAGACTCCACCGACAGTGAGGTCCAATCAGTCCAAAATCTGGCCCAACTGCCCATTTGGACAGCCCCATAGTGCGTTTATCTAATAAAATCTAATACTACAATGACAGGCTCAGCACCAAAGAGGAGCTGCTAATGGCATTTCTACCACTGGTATGTCTATCTTCAAAGCAATTGGTCCAGCAGCAGGAGGTGCTTTGTAAGTATCCTTTAGATTTCATTTTGCATTCTCTTCTCTATTCATGCAAGTCATTCAATGTTCTACTTGAGACTATAGGTTTTATATACTGAAACAGGGTATGGTTATAGAAAAAATGAACATACACAGGTGCCAGAATGGAGTGGCACATGTGATCAAATATGCATTGTGAGGCCCACTTCTCCATCAAGATAATCGTTGGATGAGAATGGCAGCATGAATTGTGGCCTAACATCTGTCCAATCAGAGCGACATGGTTTGATCGAAGTCGATCTATTCACATGGGTAATGTCACATTTATTGAGTATAATCCAATGGTGCTCTTGAGTTCTGATTTTGATCTTAGTGATATTTAGATCCAACCATCCGCAATTTACCTTGACAAGTGGCCCACAATGCAGATTTTTCTCAAATGTACAATAATTTAATGCTGTAATACGATTTCCAGCTTGCTAATTCTTATGAGGACATGTTTTGCGATACTTGAACTTCTAGATCACTCTTTGGGCCTATTAGAATGTGGGGAAACTGGGGAGGTGAATTTTTTTTCTCTAGAGAAAAGACATTTCTTACACTTGGGACTGGAGAAATATTGCCCAAGGACTTTTTTTTTTCCTTTTTGTTAATCCAAAACTAGTGACAAGGTGTTTTCCCTAAAATAGTGGAAAATTCTCATTTAAAAAAAAAAAAATCAAATGGAAGGTTCTCTTCTAGCCTTTTCTTTCTGTGCTTTCTCTTATTAATGCCAAACTATAAAAAAAACCTTTACTAAGGGAAAAGAGAACTCCCTCTTTCAAAAAAAAAAAAAAAAAATTTCCTTCCTTTTTTGTGTGCTTCATGGTGCTAAAATTTTGCATTTTTTTGAAGGTTTGCATGGTCACAAAAGCGTCAGGATGCTTCTTTCCTACCAGGTATGAACTGTGAACTTGAAGCTAATATATATGTTAAAAATGGGAAATGATCCATTGTAGCCAACAATGTTGAAACTTCAATGTTGCCTGCGGAGCGCTGTTGATGACGATGAGGCCCAATATTAACATTCCAGGAATCCAGCCCGTTCATTCAAACCCACATGTGAATTTTCATGTTTCTAGATAAATTAATATTCACCATTGGACTAAACACATGAAACTGAAAATCAATAGTGTGTTTGTCGCGTATCTAATCTAATGGTAAATATACCTCTAATCAGAGAGAATCATACAGTGCCAAACTAGCTTATTTGATGCCCCAGGTTTTAACTATAAAGCAAATTTATTCTATTTCTATTACCATTCAGTATATAATATCACATAAGATGGGTACACAGCTTGATCAACATGTACCAAAAAATTAATGAGCCACCAATGGATAGGTCAATTACCAATTATTAATTAATCCAGAGTTTCTAATCATCTCATACATGACTGTTCTCATGCCATTGATCCAAGCTTTTCTGTTTCCTCAAAATTGTTTGATGGATTGAACGGTAATGAACTCCACAATTCTCATTGCCACATATTTTGGATGGGTCATCAAGAGGTGGTCCGCCAACTGGATGATCTAGAGCTTTGATCCAACATTATTTGAAGGCACCATGATTTACTAAATCAGATCAATAATTATTGGGTATTCTCCCCAAGGGGAGAGGTCAATATAACCATAGCATCATTAATTATGGAAGTCTTCCTTATTCTTTTTTTTTAATTTTCAAATGCAGGTGATCAGTTGGTGTTCTTCATGTTAAACATGATAGAGTTGCTTGGAGTGCTCTTGACCTTCAAACCCATTTTAACTCTGCCCGGGGAGCAGAGTAACCTTGGTTGACAAAAGTAATCCAAGTAGAAGGCATGGATAAACAACTTGATGTAATGTGGGCCCACTAATTTTCCTTTACATAAGGAATGATAGGTTCCAAATGAAAATTTCTGGGATGTGTTCCATGTAGGACTGTCAACGGGCTGGGTTCAGCACAGACAGAATATTTAGGCCTATGATTAGGCTGAGCCTAACAGGCAAGGCCATTTAGTAAGATGGCCGGGCTCAGGCTATTATTTTGAAGCTCGAAAGGGAGGGCTCTAAGATCTCTAGTTTCATTAGTGTAATCTCCAGTCCATTTATATATATATATATATATATGTACTTGATCGTCAAAAGTTCTGTAATTTTTTCCTGTAAAGCACATTGTATAGGGTAAGACTTGAAGATATTTTTGGATGATGATCCTAATCACCTAATTAGTGGCCAAGGAGACAGTTGAAATAAATTTGTATACTAATATGCATTTAACAATAAACAATAAAAGTCAAGGGTCATTTCTATATGCGTGTAAGTCAAAGGCTACACTTGCATTTGGATAATCTAACTTTACAGTTCTTAACTAGGTGCAGGTAGCAGAGTTACAGGTAATAAGAGTTGCATGTGAACTGAGCTGCAAGGTCACTGAGTTCCAAGGATCCAAAGGAACTTTTTACATCAGGCCCAGGATGGCTTGTGTTTTATGTTCTAGTTAATTTTGGGACCTCCCATCACAACTTGTGTCCCAATAGAAGGTTGCACTTGGAAGTCTTGAACGGCTTATCAGCCTCTGTAGCAGCTTGACTGATTGTGAGTTGGACGGATACCAAACACATTTATTGAAGGTCTTTTCTGATAACAATCAGTTTGAAGCAATCTTAGAATGACCTCAATAGCAAGTAGCTGAGACTAAGAAGACTTTGTTGGTAACTGAATGGAATGGAAAAAGAAGAAAATCCTTTGGATTTGAGATCAACACAGACTAAAGTGGCAATACTATTCTGCCAACTTGCAGAACTATGAAGGGGAAGAAATTTCCCAAGAAAAAGCCAGTGTTCTGTGGCCTGTCTTGCCTTGGCGAGAAAATCTTCACCTATAAAGCATAATTGAACAAAACTAACATTCAAATATATTCAAAACATGAATATCAGAGACAACTGTATCTCCAACAGCCATGCCAAATCAAGCTTTCCCACATGTTTTTTCCTTTCTTTCTTTAATAGTTAATGTAACTGAAACCTAACTGGTCTGCTTACTCTGCCAACCCCATATTGTCAGGAATTGGTGTTAGAAGATAGAAACCTTTCAATTATCACAGGCTCTTGGCAAAAATTTGGGCCATGTCTTGATTTGTTTGTCATCCCACATTGGTATCAATAAACAGTAAAGTACAGCTAACTCATAATAGGTTAAAGGTTTAACTAGAACAGGAAAGCATAGCAATGATTGAATTCAATCAATGTATGGATACCCAGAAAACTCTAGTAGAATAAAGGCAAGGTATCATCTCCTCAAATAAATACTAGAAGCAATATACTTCTATTTTATAGGTCCAACAGCATTTAACATGACTTACTTTCATAGCTCTCTCATGTTCACCCTCACGGCACAACTGCATTGTGTTAAAATGGGTCAAGTCATTAAAGTGACTAGGTCCAACCATACATATTAGCCAGAAGAGTTGTTACTATGAGTCACTTTTTATCTCTTTAAAGAAAATTATCCAAAATATCATGTACAAGTCATGACTCATGAACTCCAAGATTGAAACGTCTTCAACTTTTATATATACTGTTAGAATATATATGAGGAAAGTTATGGTTGCTAGCTATGTTAAAATATATTTTAGGATTATAATATGATCTCTTAAGATCATAGGATCAGAGTCGGTCTTATTTTCTTATTTACCTCGTCCATTGTCCACTGTAATCAAGTTCATGCAAATGTAATCTCTGAAGGTTTATGGTATCAAAGTCATGGTCGGCTTTAATCCTATGATCAGCTCACTATGGTCCTGCCTCCTCCCACTTACACAATAACCACTTTGCAGCATTACTTCTCCCATCTCCACAAAATGAGAGAGAGAGAGAGAGAGAGAGAGAGAGAGAGATGGTTAATTGATATATCAGCCGATATTTCCAACATACTGGTTTGTACAAACCAAAAGCTAACTGAAACTTAGGCCAGTCTTTTACGTGACGTGAAAATGCCATTTACACAGGTAATATTTTATAGTTACACCTATAAATGTTGAAAATCTATACTCCAAATACAATACCATGTTCATTTGGAAGCACCATTTCTCCAGGAGTAAACGTTGAGCGGCTTGGATTACATATGTAAGATCGGTTCAGATTACACTAGAGATTCTCATATATCTCAAAATCTATTAACATTTAAGGGGAAAAAAAAAAAAAGAATGTTTGGGGTTTAATGGGTCAAAAAATTTAAATGGTTCAGATTAAATACTTGGGACAAGGTCCGTGATGCTTGGGCCCGTAAGGGTTGAAAAACCACACAAAGGTCCGTGATGCTTGGAACATGTATGGTGCCTCTTCAAACCAAGATGTGTATAATGGTTTCACCCCTCGTCAGGTGCATAAATTTTCATATGAAAGTAACTCCATTTTACACACCATTTTCACACCCTATCATGCACAACGCAAGTAAATTATTTACATATGTAGATGGGTGCAAACAGTCAATCCCTAAAGCAAAGGTGAGTCTGGTGGATTAAGCAAAGGTAAGACCAACATAAGCCAAACAGATGGTTGGTACAGTACTAAGCATTCCTCCCATATTTTTTATTCGCACACAACATTCTTCAGATCTGATTTACGAACCAGATAATGAAATTAAAAGGGCAGAAATTATTGTATGTAAACAGAGTTGTTAGTATTTTTTACATAGATATCAGATTCTTTTATCTAACAGGTTTCTTCAATTGTAAAATCTACAATTGCATTTGTACAAGCACAATCATCTTTTGAGAGGCTTCTCTCCTCATTTACTACCAATTACCAAATCTGACTTCTGATATTGCTTCCTCCTTGTGTTTTACCTCACAAATCAATTTGTACTGCTACAACAGATCTACCAATGGCAGCCTCAAACTTCGCCTAGTTTGAGGTCTGAAAACTGGGTTGCTCCTCGAGCTTCACTTGTCAATGATTCCTTCTTGTCCGAGCCAAAGAAAGAACAGTTGTGAAACGCATCTAGACTGCTAGCTATTAATCTATTCAAGCCAGCACCAACACTTGTACTATCTCCGAGAATCATCTCTTGGCCCTGGTACCTAGAGGGCATATCCAAATCTAACGGTCCTAAAGAATCCAGCTGCAATGCATGTAATCAGACGTCAATTGGGACCATATACTAAAAAGGCTATAGATGAAAAGGGAAGTTGGTTCTTGAACATACCCAACACATGTCTGCAAGTGGGAAATCTTTAGAAGAATCATCGCGGCCATGTGCATCACATTGGGAGCCAGTCTTGGGATCGACCCTACAGAAAAGATCCTCTGTTGGTCCATTCTTAGTGAACTCCTGCAGTGAAAAATCTGAGGTGATCAAGAGCATTCCACCAACAGTAAGAGAGATAAAACACAATGAATGAAGAGCTGCACCTCAACCAAACCATGGAATCCCAAAGAGTCTGCACTTGTGATCTCCCTGCCAGCCTCTAGAGAAGAACTCTGTAATAGGCATGGAACTCCCTGAGAAGCCCTTTGAAATGAGAATGCATCACATGTTTCTTCAGCATCCCAGATTGATGCATGGGACACCTGTGTGGTTAGGCATGGGGTATCACGGGGACCAGATAATTGGGCTACAATAGCAGCATCAAAAGAATCACAGCTTAATGGCATCTGCTGAACACATGGTGCATGTGGATCAACACAATTAGTGTCCGTGCCTCTGGATGCTAGTTCTGACAAAAGATCTCCCATACTTATGTTTGATAATAAACTATCAGCCCATTCCCCAACTGACATGTTGCCATTGCTCATTCTTAAATTACCCTAAACAGAATGCACATTGAACACTTCAGAGTTCTATAGAAATTAATCGAAAATAAGATATTGGAAGCTAAATATATCAGTAAAAAGAACAGGGAGTAGATGGATGGACAATTTCTGGAACTTCTCATTCTTTTTACCATTCCATCTCTGTTCTCTTCTTGTGGCCAAGAGGATGAAGTAGCTCTTTCCTCTGTTGACACTAGAAGATTGCTATGATCAGGAAAAACAGAAAATGCTGCAGTTTTCTCCACTGGATTCATCTGATTCTTTGACTCCACAGGCAGCTTAGAAAGGTGGTTGATAGGTGAAGCACGTTCCAGTACTGCATCCATATTCATCTTCTCTCCATCAGGGGCATTCATATTCATAAACCTGCCTCTCCCAGTGTCCGCTGATTGCAGGCAATCATTTATACCACTCGCAAATGCACAAGGTGATTGGAATGTTCCTGACCTAAACTTGCCATTGGAGAACCACCCGTACCTGGAAAGGGAGACTATTGAGTCACTACAATTTAAGAAGTAATGCAGACAAGCATACTTCTACAGAACAGAAGAAATTGGAGTCAAGACCTTAAGCGGAAAACTGCAGGGCTTCCAACGGTTGCATACACATCAGCTGCACTAGCAACAGTGTCCTTCAGAGTCCATTTTGTACAACTGGCTAAGTTTCCTTGCTGGATGTTGTATGGCAAAAGCATGAGCTCCCCTGATGCTATGGTTGAACTGCCCCATTTGCGAGTCAGGTGTTCCAGAACTGACGATATTTTTTTCCGGGCACTTAGAGTAAGCTCAAGGTGTGGATTATGTTCATCCTACATAAAAAGTAGACATCAAGGATGACAGGTTAACATTAGATGGATTAGATACGTCATCTCTAACAAAGAAAAATCTGTTGCTGAAGAACATGCTCGTAAGATTTCAGACTCCACCTTTTCCAGAGCTTTTCGAGTGAATTCGTCTATTGGGAACAACTGAAGCTTGAGTTTTGTTGAAGGATGTGTACTTGTGTCTTTAACCAGATGTGAAATCACCCCGTGAGATGTCACAGGGGACACAGAATGTGCAGCCATTTGCCCTGGCGAAAAAGAACAGATTGTTAATATTCACAAATCCAAAACTTGGGTTTCAGGTCCATCCTTCCATGAACTTACCAATAGCTGGGTCAGGACAATCCCGTGTAGCAATGGCTGTCCTCTCCAGCTGCTCAGCAGCATCAGCAACCAACGAAACCCCAGCCATTGCAGCCTTTTCCCATCGTCTGTAGGCAACAGATGAGAGAGCACCTGGTACACAAACACCACTTCGATTCTAAATCAATATAAAAATAAAGAGAATGAACTGCAAAATGCATCAATTAATTCAAGGTAAAAGAAGGAAACAAAAGATAGACTGAAAAAACAATTTGCACACAAGGGTGGAACACGGAAGGTTATAGCTGGGCCAGCCTTAACACAAGGTAAGAAGCAACCGGCCAAAGACCAGCACCATGATGGGCTTTAGTTGGTAATCCCAAGCCTGGGAAAATCAATTTCAAAAGCCTCAGATTCAAAACTCTAAATCCAAAAGTTAAATCCATAATAAAAGAACCCTAAGAAAGAAAATAGAAATTGTAATGACTCTTTGATCATGTCCTAATTATACAAGGGTGCCAATTCCTGATCCGACCTACTGAACTTGACCCACCCATAATACAGGGTCCGGGATGAGTCACTTTACTTTTGGGTTGGGATAGGGTTGATGTTTTTAGCACTGGGATGACCCAGTACTTGCTCTCTGATCCACCAACCTGACCCAGTGAATTAAAAGGTTAGGTTGCACACATCATATTCCTAAGCATAGTTGGAGATGGAAACATTTTCTATTACCAATTCAAACAACATGCAAGCCATTTACTATGATCACCATACAAATTAACAGGAAAACATACTGAAGAGCATTGCTAGCATAACAAGCGCTCATCCATGATGAAATGACAACTCTTAAAAAGAATGTTGTGACCCACCAGATACATAGGGGGCATATGATTAGCCATCTACCGAAGCTCAACTTCATTGGTCATTATAAGCAATATGATCTAAAAGTAGTGAAGTAGACAATCAGAAAAAGACTAGCGAACAGCTCACAAACAAAGGGTCAAAATCAACAAACTTTCATCAAAGTCCTCGATAAGTACTCAACAAGTGCTTGGCACACTTAGCTTGTTCACCTTTCAAAAATATGGTATTCATTTTAATTACCTCCATGTTGTTTAATAGAAAAGACTAGAACTCCCACTGGATAATTATTTTATCACCACCGGACAATTATTTTATTATATGTAATCATGTCATTCACACAATAAATTTTCAGAAATCACCTGTTCTCCGTCGTTGCCTCGAAGTTTTCATAGTAGTGGAGTCAATTTTGTTGCAGGTGCCACTCGTATTCACATTCCGCTTCAAGGAAGGGGCCTTCCTGCCTTTTTGGGTGTTTGGACCATCAACAATAAGAAGCTTCACTGAGCGTGCATCATTTGTTTGAGCTTTGTTAACAAGCGCCACTGATGTTGGTGGAGAAGCCGAACAATCTCCTTGATTATGCCGTTTACCTTTAGTCTTTTTGCGATCCTTCAAAAGTTGGTGCTCCTTCATGAATAAGAAAAATCAAATATAGTTCAAATGGTGTAGAGCAGTTATGAGCTCATGAAGAAGAGATTAAACTTTAGAAACATCAAACTAACCAAAGCCTCTACAAATATCTTAAACCTCCGAGGCTTTAAACGAAGTTTTGAGGCAGGGCAGCTATACTTTTCAAGTAAAGACCACCTGCATAATAACATAGAAAGCAGGATGTAGTGCCACAAAATATCAAAATTTTACATTAAAAAACATAGAATTCCTATCATGAAACTGCGAGCGACTGATCATGCTTCTTGATTTGTTTCCATAGTCCATAGACATCTACAAAACCAAAGTTGAATAAAAAAATAAAAAGTAAATAACAAGTTGACTATCAGTAGCCACAATTTAGTCGTGGGGTTCACCATTCTGGTCACATGGGATACACGCAAGGAATCAAAGAATATGTCGGATTGTAAGTAGACCAATGGATAACAATAACATTCAATTTCTTCTGACTAATAGATGGAAAATAGCAGTGACACATTTGCCATGCCAACTTATCAAGTTTTAACTAACAATGCATGACATTGTAAGTTCTATTTTAGAAGGCATTGTTGCACAGAACAGCAGAAACCTGAATGAGATATTTATAGAGAAACTACATGGTATTATTATTTTTTTGCTCTTTTTTTTTATATTTTGACTGAAGCTTCAGAAAGTCACCATGAGAACCAAAATACTCAAAAGAAGGCTAATTCTCTCCTGCAGATGTCCCATATATGAGTGGGTGCAGTCAACTCAGTGAAATTAAGGGGTTTACTAGTTTATTGATGGGGCCCTTTCCTCTTTAACGTCGGGGTTGGGCCATAGGAGGAAATTTTGCCTCAAAGGAAAATATTCATTGTAAAAATGTAAACTAAAAAAGGGTCAACTCTGGATCTTTGCAATCCACTGGTAATGAACCCACATTATAAACAAAGTCTACGAGTAAATCAAAACTTTTACCATCGAAGCATTGCAGCATTAGTATCCTTGGGATTTTTAGCATCGAGACAAAACCCAGGACCTAACAACTTGTTCATGCGTCGGACGAGACGATAGTAATAATATCTGACCTGCAAATTATATGAAAAAAAAAAGAAGGAAAAGAACAGAAGAAAAGAAACACTATCACCACATACACTAAAGAAGAACCAACATTAACTGGAAAATAAGAAAAAAATCAATTTAGAAATATGGACTGAACTGCAACTTTAGACTTAAGGGGGTGAAGAAGGTTCAAGACTAGTTTGTAAGGGGAACTTCCTCCAGGGATGTAAATGGGTCAGGTTCAGGTCGGGTCCATGGTAGAACCAGACCAGGGCCGGGGTCCAACTCCAATTGACCCAGACCCTACTTGAAAACAATATTATTAAAAATTTCGGTCAACATGCAGCAACCAAGACTAGATCCAAGGACATTGCAACTCAATGCCCCTGCCGACTGCGCTAGATACGATACCTCATTGAGTCATATATTGTATAGTATTAATATACTACCAATTGATATATCATCACCACCATCAAACTGTATAGTATTAATATAAAGGTAATTCTTTCTTGGCAATTCAGTGGGGATCTGGGACAGCTTCTTATCCTTGGAGGCTGGTGGATTAGGTGGAGGAGGTGCAGGATATTTTGCTAAGGCTAGGTGCAGGGTTTCATCATATATTAAGGAAGGAAAATGAGTTGGCAGATCGTCTTGCAAGGGAAGGAATTTTTCGCTCTCTATTTCTTTTGATGTATAGTTTCTTTTAAGTTGTCTCGTTTTTTCGGGGTTTTGCTTTTCCTATGTCTCAGTTTTTGGTTTTTTCCTTCGGTAAAATAAAATTTCTGTTATCAATATATATAACCAATTGATATATCATCATAAACCCTTGTCCCAACTATGTTGGGTTGAGCTACATGAATTTTGTTTCACCAATCCAGTCTACCTTCATGCAATGTTTGTCTCTCATTTGGTTACAGACATTAAATATAACACTTGGGTAACTGGACATTCGGTTACGGATCCCATTGACACAAAACAAACCAGCTTATCAATCAAGCCCAAAACGAGGGTCGACACCCAGAAGTTTTTGTCAAAACCATGGCATGATCAGGAAGTCGGGGATCCACTGACATCCCTAACTTTATCCCACTAAAAGTGTTGCATATTGTTACCATAGGTTCAAGCATCAGTGTCAGACCCTGTATTGATTGTGTGAAAAATCAAATATGAATCATCAGTACTTGTGTGGTTTTTTTAACCGAAAATATAAGATAGAATCTGAACCAAAGTATTACGTTGTATCATTGATATGTATCAGTCATATTGACAATATAGGAGTGAATTAAGTATCAAAAGAATACTCCTATCAGGTTCTTAAAAAAATTGATATATTTAAGAACATGAAACCTTATGAAATTTTAAAATAGCTCCTGTTCTCGTCTTTTCCCCAAACAGCCCTTGGAATTCAATTATATTATAATATTTAAGGAGTGTTTTAGGCCCAGCTGATGCTTTGGACCACCTAGTGTGGATCCTATAGGCTCAATCACAAGCATCCAAAGGTTAATTTTATTGATCTTCACCAATTGATGCAAATTGATCTGCATAGGGGTTTTATCAAAGACCTTAAAGGTTTTAGCATAAATCTAATGTAAGTAGGATTGACTTAAGTCAACTTTAATTAACTTATTTTACATGGATTAACATATTTTATACCTATGTAATTTTTTATTTTTTTTTGAATGGTTACTCTATGTAATTATTTATTTATTGAAAAACACTTGTGAGGCATATGCCCCACATACTGAGGCTTACACCTCACACTTTAGACAATTGGAACTAACCTAATATATCAATGTATTAAAATCTTGGTCCAAACATATGTCCTAAGCAAGGCTCTAAAATTTTCTTTTCCTTTTTTTAAAAATGTACTAAACCCATAAGAACCTTGGACACTTGGACACATCATGCATGTACTACTCTCCAATGAATTATACATATGATAATATATATAGAGAGAGAGAGAGTCCCTTTCAGGTGTGCACATGCTCATCTATGCAATTTGTGTACAGCCACCCAAGGCTGCATCAATGGATGGGAAGGTGGGGATCGAAAGATCTTGATATGATCCACTTGTGCGCAAAATTTCATGTTCATCAAATCATCCTAACTGCTTGATCTGTGGCCTCAAGTTGAATGGTTTTAGAATGCATCAATTTCTTTTATTTCAATCCAACAGTCAATCCCATTCAGATCGGTGTGAAAAACATAGGATTAGTGACGTGGGATCTGTGTGAGTAATAGTTTATGTCCCATTTGAATTGATCATGAGAGGTCCTCTCTCTCTCTCTCTCACTCTCTCTCACCAAAGCCCTGTCCCATCTACTCCATGAATTCCGCTTCTCCATTCCAATCTATATGAGCCAAATCTCGGAATGGGTTGCACTTCATATCTATCCGGCTCTACTTCCATCTAAGTCCTCTTTGGCCAACCCCTTCTCCTCAGTAAGCATCAACATACATAAAAAACTCTTTTTTTTTACACTCATTTATGCATGTATTGCTTTTTTATTGGCCAACATTCTGTTCCATAGATCATAGTTGGTCTAATCGCTGCCCTATTTTCACTTCAATCTTGCTAGTATGCCTCGATCAGAAAGCACTCTAGAAGTAAGTCTCCACTTCAACCATCCCACTCTTATATTTGACATCTTACTCCCTCTCTTCTACCTTACTAACTATCAAGCCAAGGTGTCAAAATTAATTTCTTTGTGGCATCTCTTGAGATTCAATCCTTACAAAAGTTTCAACTCTTTGCACATCCCCATTGAAGTTTCAATTCATATATTATCTTTGTGCGACTTACTTTAAAGCCCTTGGGTTCTAAAGCCTCCTGCCATCTCTCAAGTTTTACAATCACGCCATCTTTGGCTTCATCCACCAATACTATATCATCTGCAAACAACATACACTACGTCTTGAACGTGAGAAGTTTAACTCATCCATAATCAATAAAAGAGATAAGTGCTTAAAGCCCACCCTTGATGCAAACCTATCCTATGATGCCCGGATACGGACACAGGTACGGACACAGGACATGGGAACGAGCGTCCGATACATCAACTTAAAAAATTTAG
Organism: Persea americana; assembly: GCA_029852735.1. Classification (NCBI taxonomy): domain Eukaryota; kingdom Viridiplantae; phylum Streptophyta; class Magnoliopsida; order Laurales; family Lauraceae; genus Persea; species Persea americana. The sequence continues at coordinate 95,302,757 of CM056810.1, forward strand.
GACACGGATACGGGTACGGCATTTATATATATAAATCGGCATTTATATATATGGGAAATGCTCATGTGAGAGACACTCTCACCAAGTTGGCGAGAGATGAGTGGGGGTCCTCACATAAATATTTGGGGTCCTTGCATTTAAGTTGGTGAGAGTGGATATTTATGTGAGGGCCCCCACCCATCTCTCACCAACTTGGTGAGAGTGTCTCTCACATGAGCATTTCCCTATATATATAAATATTTGATTAGGAATTTATTTAATATGAAATATTATTTTATTTCAATTTAGGATTCAAACATTGCATGCCCACTGTGTGGATTAAATTTTTTATGAGGTGGGCTACATTGGACAATAGCGCTCAACATAGAAAAAAGAAATGAAAAGAGAAGACAAGTGGGCTGAGTGAGTGGGCAAGTAGCCACGTTAATAAAAGAAAGAAAAACAATAGTTTTGTGGCCCGTACCATTCTCCTTTATAAAAGGTGGGATACCTTCCCCTTTTTGGTGGACCACACTCCGGATGAGGAAAAAAAAGAACAAAACCCTTTTCGCTGGGCATCTCCAAGCTCCAGATGAAAAAAAAAAAAAAAAAACCGAACGAAGGAGGAGGAGAAGAAGAAGAGGAGGAGGAAGAGGAGGGGGGAGGAGTCCCTGGAGATGGAGGAGGCGGCGGCAGCACTAGCGGTCCAAATCCAACACGTCGAAGCTGCAGCCCCAACAGCAGCCCAATCAAAGCATCAACAGCAGCCCCAATCGAAGCAGGTTAGGGGTCTTCTTCCTCTCCTCCTCCTCCTCCTCCTCCCTTTTTTTTTTTGTTTTCCTTTTGTTTGAATGGAGAGAGGGATCCCCTATATTTGGGATATGGCTGAGATACGTTTCCAGCCGTATCTTGCCGTATCCCATACCCGTATCGTACCGTATCGGTACGGATACCATAGGCAAACTGCTGTATCCGGGTTTCATAGAACCTATCGTCACAAGAAACTAACATGTCTCTCTATAGGTAGTTCTCACACTCATTATCGCTCCCTCATACATGCATTGAATAATATCAATATAACCTCTTGGGACTTATCTAAAACCCACGAAATCAAATCTCTAGGTATGTTGTCATAGGCTTTCTCTAGATCGATGAAGACTGCATAAAGATTTTTTTCCTCTTCTCTCAATATTTTTCCATTAATTACTTAAGTGAGAAGATAGCTTCTATAGTTGACCTCCCTCCCTGGTATGAAACCAAGTCAATTGTCAGATATCTCTTGTCTAAATCTTTACCCCATTTTTCTCTCCTATAGTTTCATAGTGCGTTTAATAAGTTTAGTTCCACAATAATTAGCGCAACTATGTATATCTCCCTTGCTCTAGTATATAGGTAGTACAAAACTTTTTCTCCATTCATCCAACATTTTCTTTATCCTTAATATCTTAACCTAGTAAAACAAACCAATCCAGTTTCTCCTAACCATTTCCAAGCCTTTATCAAGATGATATATGGGCCTTTCCTGACTTCATTCTTGCCAACGTTTTCTTCAAGCTTTACTACCCTAATTCTATGGTAGAATGTATTTCACGCTACTGAAATATCCTCTCGTTCCAAAGCCTCCCCTAGAATCTTTATTTAAAAATTTGGTAAAATATTTTCTCCACTTTATTTAATATCATCTTGTACTTCACTAAAACCTAGGGATGGAAACGGGGGTTGGGGTAAACCCAAACCCACCCCTTCTCAAGTTTATCTCATCCAAACCCAACCCGCCCCACGATGGGCCATTGGTATGTGATACCAAACCCGCCCCCTTTGGGTTGGGGTTACGTTGAATTTAAAGCCTAAACATTTTTAAATATATGAAAATGCATAGGTATGAGTATGGTAGTGATCGAAATCGCCACCTTCTCTTTTCACATGCCTTAAATTAAGGCCCAACACCACCTACACTACAAAAGTTTCATTTTTATCTTTAATAATATACACACACATACACATATGGGACGGGGTGGGGTAGAACAAAACCAAACCCAATCTGAATCACAAAAGCCACTACCAAACTCACCCCTAATGGGAGCAGGTTGGAGCGGGTCCCTGTTTAAACATGACCCATTGTCATCCCTACTAAAAACCTTTTGTCGGTGCTCTTTATACACCTAGCATGATCTAAGTCCCTACTTTTCCTTTTCCTTATTCTTGCGAACTTGAAAATATCTCTCCTCCATAGCCAATCGATAGGTCACTTCAAATGTCAAAGGCAATGTGATTTTTCTTGGAGTATCTTTTTTGTGTTTTTTCTTTGTAGGCAGGCGCACTTTGGGTTGTCCCGCTTCTGGTTTTTTTTTTTTTTTTTTTTGGTTTCTTTGTTTTCTCTTGGCTCTTCGGTATATCCCTCTTTCTCAATGAATGTAAACATTCAAAAAAAAAAAAAAAAAAGTTCACTTCAAATGTCATAGGCAATGTGTTGCTGTTTAATGTTACAAGTGATGTAGTATAGCTGATATGTTAATTTCTTCTTGGTGTCGAATTTTGACTACGAAGGATTCCTTGACAGATTGAGAAAAAGGTAATTATAAATGTGAGCGTAACTTGTAGCTGAATTGATATTTACTTTTATTAGTTTTTTGAAAGTTTCATTTACTCCAAATGTTATTTATGTTATACTGAACTACTGTTACAAATAAGTAGCAACATGTATTCATAAAGCCATACTATTTGGCTTTATGAATTATGATTATCCATGAACCACAGATCGCATTTACACCTAACTGTTGTAATCTCCTAATTGCAAAATGTATTTGTTCGGGAAAGAAATTGCAAAATAAGAACAATCTCAATTCATGAAAACAGTAAATATCGTTAGTGCTTTAGTGAGTAAAGAGAAAAGGACGCTGTCAAAACCTGATCCTTGTTTTTGCTTTGGACACGGCATGTGATCTTGTCAAAATTCTGTACACAATAAGTGAGATGCTCATTATTAGGAAACATCATTTAGTAAAAGAGTTCAACAGCCAAAATACAAGTGTGCTGGAAAGTACCTTGCCAACTTGTCGTAAAGCATTGAAAAAGTTTTCCTCCTCTTGACGTGTCCAAGCCTCCCATTGTCGTGTTTGTTTTTTAACTGCACCAGAAAACTAATCATAAAGGAGGGAACATAGTAACTTATTACTATTCAGTTATTAATTATTATTAAGAATGTATCAAACACAAGGAAATAGTAAACTACCAGGCTTTTGCAAAGGATCATCCTGTGGCAAGGACGAAGGAACGCCTGACTCTAGACCATTATTTAATAAGTTTTCTGACAGTGGAGTCTCAAGTTGCATAGCTACCTCTGACTGTAGGTGAATGTTACCAACATCACAAGAACTCTTGGATTTCATATTTCTAGCTTGAGGAGATTCTCATACACGTCCCTTCTTAACATTTATACCTATAAAAAAATCATCTCAAGAAGTTTATGAAGTATAACTAAAAGAGATAAAAACAAGTTGTCTCAAGAAGATTATGCAGTAAAACAAAAGGAAGATAATAGCTTAGAATACAACACACCACGGCCATGATAAGAGAGAGAATGGACATGAAGATGACAGATATCAAGATGACCTCAGATTAATATGACAATACAAAGCCATCCATAACCAATGTAATTTATTTCAAGGAAAATTACAGAGTCCTAAACTGGAAGGAAATGCAATTCATGCCGCTCGCTCAATATTTCCAAGAATTCAGCTACCTGGGCAAACCCAATGCACAAAATAACATTGAAAGGCTATATGTCAACATTCCCACATTAACCTGACAACTTATGTCAAAGCCATGCCAAAAACACAGAAACCAATCAAATATTACGGTACAAATTTATAAGCAAAGGAACAACTACTTGAGCTCTAAAACCAGACACCGGATACACCAAACAACATTATTGTAGTAAAGCTGGTACCGATTTTAATTATCTGACCAAAACAATGTGGAATATATTTTAACATGAACTCCAAAAGTAAGCACTTGAACTGCTAGATCATTTCCATTTTAGACCAATATGCACTAACCTTGTTTAAAGTATCTTCCTAGAGGCCTTCATTACGTTTGATGTTCTCAAAGCAAATCATCATGTCATAACTATTTCAAAACTGTTAAAAATAAAAACTTTAAAGAAAAAAAAAAACAATCTATCAAGTTGATGGAAAGAGATCAAAGGAAGCAAGTTAAAAGAACATAGGCAACCAGCTACTAGAGGTGTAGACAACCAGCTTCATATATAGGGTAAAAACATAAAATCCCATTCCACCAATCCATCCTTCTCCTCCCTATCAACACCCCTGTGCCAATGCATCTAATGCATATGTGTGTCATCTTCTCCTCCCTACAAAGGTGGAAGCTTTCATTAGTAATTGCTCTAAGCCTCAATTTCACCGAGGAGGAACATGCATCTATCCTAATTGACAATTCACACATATATGACCCACTGAATATGGAGTCTATAGTTTATAGTTTATAGGGAATCAGATAACACAAAATGTCATGAGCATATCTACATGCAAAACGACCAAAACATCTAGAAGTGAATGACATGAGCATATCTACATTCATCGAGATCCACACAGCAACAAATCCAATTCGTAGCTATAAAGCAATCAAAATTGAACCTTTACCAATGCCAACAAAAAAGGAAAAAATCCTAAAAATATCAAGCATAGAAACGAAGATGATGGAGACTGGGGAAGAGAAAATTCGAGTTACCATTTACATCGCAAGACATTGGAAGTGGAATGGATCGATTATCATCAACAGAATGAATGCTAATAGATGAATCAGCAGCTTACTAAAGAACCGACTAAAACCCTAAAACGATAACTAACCGGATATAGATCTTGTTACATCATGCAGACATATATACCTTAAATGAATCAAAAGAAACACCAGTAGCTTCTGCATCCTCTTGCATCGATCGAGTGAAGATGAGTTATTTTAGAGGAAAAAATCAAAATTGCAGAACGATCAAAACCCTTTGCAGAGATCGAAGTGGCCTACCAGAGATCAGATTCGAATCTGGTCTCTCCTCTTTGATCGAGCACCGAATCAGATCTCAACGCAAGAGAAACCGCGATCAAAGGGCGTTTTTCTTCAATTGGCAGTTTCAGAAAGAGATTCCTCCTGTTCAAGTTCGATTGTTGAATTTCTTTCACGACCTAAAAAAAAAGAAGCGGTTTTTAGGGTTTGCTGAGAGTTTTGAAGGATTCTGCTGTCACAGATAGATCCGTACCTTCTTTCTTCACAGAAATCGATCCAAAACCTAGGGCTATTCGTCTTTGTATTCGGATCTCTCGAGCAAAGGGCACGAACAGTAGCAGGGCAGCTAGGGCACGGTTCCTCTCGCCTGATTTGAGCCAGGGCAAAGAGCACTTTCTTTTTTTCTTTTTCTTTTTCTTCTTCTTTCTTTCTTTTTTTTTTTTTTTTTCTTTTCTTTTGGATGGGTTGGATTATGGCAGGTTTGTGTAGCCTGCTTTTTTTATTCTTGTATTTAAAAAAATAAAAATCTAGGATGGTGGAAATAAGGTCGTAAATGGATATCTAATTATTCGATTACATGAAAGTTTCGATACGAAAAAAATCGGATTTAGAATATGCTTTAGGGCCTGTATCTTTACTATAATTCATGTCTGGAGGTTGTCTGGGAAATCCAAAAGTCGAAATTCTAAAATGCCACTGAATTCTGTCATTTCTGAATTCTATGTTTTATTTTAATCTGAATTCTTGCCTGAGAATTCCTAAATTTTTGAATTTCATAAAACTCCTGTTTCATTGCTCCATGAATTTTAGACTGGAGTTATATATTTTATACATTGTAGTACATCGGACCCACCTTTTGAGGTTGTGAACTTGGGCCCCAACTGTAAGAATTGTAATGTGGACCACCTCAAGTATATGGTACATGGGCCCATCTTTTAGAAACTAAAGTGTAGGACCCAATTTTAGAAATTTGAATATGGACCCATCTCAAAAGGAATTGCATGGGCCCAATTTTTATAATTGTGAATATGGGGCCCACTTTATTGTTGATAAGAGGGTTCACAGTTGGGTACTAGAGTTCCAACCAAACTTCTCGGAGTTCTAGAATTCTAAAATGCTTTTGGAGGGGCTGGCATTTTGGAATTCCACCTTTTTGGCATTTGAAAATTCTGGTTGCCTTGAATACTGGAAATCCTATTAAATGAACATTGAATTTCTGACAGAAATTCTTGAATCCACAGCCTGAATTCTTGTCAGAAATACTTGTAAAGAAACAGGCCTTTAAGGTTCTGCTTCATAAATGGGTCCGGGTCTGTAACCTAATTTAGGTTTTGATTGACAAATGGGTCTGATTTTAGGTTCGTTCATATAGATTCCGACCCGTAGACCTAGAATCCAGCATATGAGTATTTGATATTGCGAACTATACCTCAAGATAAACTTTCTTTTTTTACATTTTTATGTATAGCACTGGAGGTAGTAAACTTAATGCATTGTTATAAGTTGAACAATATACTTATTTGAAGAAAAAATGAAGAGAAGTAGTACCAATTTTGGAACTAGATCTAGTCCTCTAGGGCGACCCGGTTCCGGAATTGGATCGGAATTTTTTTCTATTGGAACCGAGTCTGGAACCAACAAAACAGATTCCAAGTCAAAATCGGATCCGAAACCTTTATTTAAAAAAGAGTCTGTGTCCGAGTCCAGTATAGTTTCGACCCAGAACCATTCCGTTTTCAACCCTACATGGAAATTAAATTTTGCTCTATAATAAAGCTGATGTTTGGTGCAATCATTTTTTTGCTTATCCATGATTCTTCGAAAAATAAAATTTTATGGGGGTGATTGGAAAAAATAATTTTGAAGAACTAATTTACGCCGTTTGTATACGAACGTGCCCCAATTGCATTTATACATTAGCCGTGGAAGAGAAAACTTCGCAGTACTTTTTTCCAACTAGGGAGATAAGAAAGCCTAATCCTCACTAGCGAAGGGAAAAAAAAAGGGAAGACAAGGAGCTGAAAAATCCAAATCCGTAGAATCATTGTTACACCAAATAAAGGCGTGGGAAAATCCAACACCTTTCCTATCCTTTTCCACAACAAGTGCATCACAGACTCACCCCAAATGAGTAGGGTCAAGAATTGTAATGAAGTGAAGAAGCTGGAGATTTTTGGAGGTTTTTGAGAAAATTTTCACACTCCATTCATGATAAATTGATCGTGGAGAGTGACTCTTGTGATACAATATCGTGGTCATAGCACAGTTGGATTGGGGCGCAGCTGTGCCTAGACTTGGGCTGTGCCATTTCGTGCCATGGTTTTTCATAATCTCTAGGGTTTATGGCCATTTAGGCTAAAAAGATTAAGAGATCTTATGCTAAAAAAAAATTAAAAAATACACCCAAAGAAGAGAATAATACATAGATTTAAGTGGTTAGGTTAAACTCGACTAAAAAATATAAAAAAACATAAAAGATTATGGGGACATATACCACCAAAATCCCCTTAAATAGGTAACTACAGTTGAGGATCCTAAACATTTATAATGATGGCCAAGGACCTCTAGCCCAAATCATTTATTTTCTTATCCTGTTTTGCCCTTTTTTTGTTGATGTCAACATAACCGTTTCCTATTATGTCATGAGGAATATTTGTTGACATCAACATAAATTTTTGTCGACAACGATAAAAACGTCCAGTTAACACAATCAAGTACCCATGTGGAGGTTAAACATTTATACATAGAATTTGTTGTCATTGACAAAAAACGTCCAGTTAATACAATCAAGTGACCCCTATGCACAATATATGTTAAACATTTAATTTGTTGACGTCGATAGAAGATTTGTTGACATCAATATAAACTTTCGTCGACATTGACAAAAACCCCCTGTCAGTAGAATCAAGTGACCCTTGTGGCACAGCACATGTTAAGCATTTATACATAGAATTTGTTAACATTGAGCGAAGAATTGTTGACATCGACAGAAGATTTGTTGATGTCAACAAATATTACTCATGACATAATAGGAAACGGCTATGTTGACATCAACAAAATAAAAAAGAAGAAGGGCAAAACGGGAAAAAAAAGAAATGATTTGGGTTGGAGGTCCTTGGCCATCATTATAAATGTGTAAGGTCATTAACTGTAGTTACCCTATTTAAGGGGATTTTGGTGGTAGATGTCCCAAGATTATATTTTTTTATATTTCTACTAAAAAGATCAAATATCATGTGCCGTGCTGTGCCCTAGTCATGCCAATAAGCCTGAGACCTTGGCCCAGCAAGGCCCTTGTCTGTGGGCTGAGACGTTGATCGTGTTGTGCAGTGCCACATGCCGTTGATTGCCGTACTGGCATGACATGGCCCATTTGACTTGTGGGCAACACATGATGATACCAAGCCATGGATGTTGCAATTTTGTGCCATGGCATCTTCATCTATATGTGGTTTTTTAGTTATGTGGTTAGGTCAGCTAATGGATTTGCACTTGTCTGCATTTTGCAAGGCCTACCGGAAAGTGTTTTTTATGTAATTGTGTTTTACCCTTGTCTGTGTAGGTAACCACTTGTTGTAAAGTGAATTAAAGTGAAGGTTCAAATTAAAAGAAATAAAAAGAAAATGGTTAAAAGTATCAAATTTCAAAATTCACCTTCTTGACTTTCGTTATTTTGTCGCATGAAAAAGTATATTTTTGACCCTTTTTTTATATGAAAAGAATAAGGCTTTTTGTCATTTAGTAGGACAAAAGATCAACTTTTTGACTAAAAAAAAGTGGATTTTCAAATTTGATACTTTTTTTTTATGTGACCACTCTCATTTCTTCTTTCTTAAAAGTGACCATTCACTTTCCAAGTAAATTGCCAAAATGCCTCATCTTCTTTTTCAAATAAAATCTACATATTACCTTAAAAAACTGTTGTTTTTTTTTTTAACTCATTTGGAAACTCCAAATGCTTTTGCTTACAAATGAATTAAGTATCCATTCTCCCTTTTCCCCTTCTTCCAAGCAACAACAGCCGAGTCAAATCGAGAGGCGACTCGAATTGGGTTGGCTGAGTCCAAGTCAACTTGATCGAGTCGACTAGGAGCCCAGGGGTTTTTTTATACCATGTCTGAGAGTATAGATAATGATCTGGTCAAATTGAAAAACCACTCAAACAGAGTATGGTTATAGACAAAATGAATATATACAGGTGCTAGAATGTAGTGTTACATGGATCAAATATGCATTGTGGTCCCACTATTCATGGGTGATGTCACATTTAATGAGTAATAACACGATGTTGCTGTGGAGTCTTGGCTTTGATCAGAGTGATATTTAGGCCAATTGCAATTTGCAGGGATTAGTATGGATCCAACTATCCACAACTCTCACCTTGACAAAATGCCTCATATATGCAGATTTTGCTTTCAAGGCAGTAATGTGATTTCCAGCCCACTGATTTTTATGAGGGCCTGTTTGTGTAATACTTGAAAGGCTAGCTCACTCTTTGGGCCTATTGGAATGTGGGGAAACTGGGAAGGTGAATCTCTTCTGAGAGAAAAGACATTTCTTACACTTGGTAATGGAGTAAAATTGTCAAAAGAACATTTTTCTTGTCTCTCTTTTGTTTATCCAAAACTAGTGACAAGGTGTTCTCCCTAAACTAATGGGCAAAGTTCCTTTTTTTTTTTTTTTTTTCCAAGGAAGAATCAAATGAAATGGTTCTTTTATGGCCTTCTGCTATCTTTACTTTTCTTCTCTTGATGCCAAACAACAAAATAGTGAAAAAAGCTTTACATACCACTTCTCCTTTTCCAAGTTTTCACTTTCTCCACCTAAAAGAGGATTCCCTCTTTAAAAAAAATCTCCCTTTTTCATGATGCTTAACATGTATGTTTATTGATGCGAAATAATCCATTGTAGCCAAAAACATTGAAATTTCAATGTTGCCTGCTGATGATGACCATGGGGCCCAACATTCAACATTTCAAGAATCCAGCCCGTTCATTCAAACCCACCACTTGTGAATTTTCAGGCATCCAGATAGATTAACATTCACCATTGGATTGAACACATGAAATAAAAAATCAAGCATGTGTTTGTCGCGTATCTAATCAAATGGTAAATATAACTCTAACCAGAGAGAAGCATACATGACCAAACTAGCTAATTTTGGAAATTTAACTATAAAGCAAATTTATTCTATTTCTCTTACCCTTTAGTAAATGATATCACATAAGATGGGCACACAGCTTGATCAATAAGAACCAAACAATTAATAAGCCACCAATGGATAGGTCAATTACCAATTATCAATTAATCCAGTGTTTCTAATCATCTGATATATACATGACTGCTCTCATATCATTGATACAAGCTTTTCTGTTTCCTCAAAATTGTTTGATGGATTGAACAGTAATGAACTCGACAATTCTCATTGCCATAAATTTTGGATGGGGTCATCAAGAGGTGGTCCACCAACTGGATAATCTAGATCTTTGGTCCAACATTATTCGAAGACTTCGTGATTTACTAAATCAGATCAATAATTATTGGGCACTATCCCTCTAAGTGAGAGATCAAAGTAAACATAACATCATTAATTATGGCAGTCTTTCTTTTTCTTTTTTCTTTTTTCTCAAATGCAAGTTATCAGTTGGTGTTCTTCATGTTAAACTTGATGCAGTTGATTGGAGTGTTGTTGACATTCAAACCCTTTTTAACTCTGCCCTGGGAGCAGAGTAACCTTGGTTCTGTAACTTCTTTTGTAAAGCACACTGTATTGGTTAAGAATCGAAAATCCTATTGGATGATGATACTGATCACCAAATTGGTGGCCAAGGAAACAGTTGAAATAAATTTGTATGCTAATATGCATTGAACAATAAACAGTAAAAGTTGAGGCCCGTTTCTATCTGTGTGTATGTCTTGCATTTGGATAATCTAACTTTACTGTTCTTAACAAAGTACAGGTAGCAGAGTTACGGGTAAACCGAGTCACATGGTCAGTGAGTTCCAGGATCCTAAAGGGAGTTCAGTTAAAAACTTCAGGCCCAGGTCTAGCAAACAATTCAAACCCAAATAAAAACAATAGGAGGATGGCATGTGTTTTATGTTCCAGTTAATTTTATTCCCTCCTATCACAACTTGTGTACAGATATAAGGATGCACTTGAACAGCTTATCAGCCTCCGTAGCAGCTTGACTGATAATCATTTGAGTTGGACAGATAACAAACAAATTTATTGGAGGTCTTTTCTGATCACAATCAGGGTGAAGCAATTTTAGAATGACCTCAATTGCAAGCAGCTGAAACTAAGAGAAAAAAAAATGATAACTGAATGGAAAGACAAAAATAAGAAAATCCTGGGTTTGAGCACAACACAGAGTAAAGTGGTAAGACTTTTCTGCCAACATAAATTACTAAGAAGGGGAAGAAGTTTTGCTAAAAAAAAAGCCAGTTTTTCTGTTGCCTGTCTGCCTTGGCTGGAAAAGCTTCGCCTATAACATAATTGAACAAAATCAACACTCAAATATTTTCAGAACATGAATATCAGAGACAACTATGACTCTGCCAACTCAAGCTTACCCGCATTTTTTTACCTTTCTCTGATAGGTAATGTGGCTCAAACAAACCTCACTTGTCCACTTACTCTACCAACCCCTTATTGTCAGAAATTGCTGTTGAAGATGGGAGCCTTTCAATTATCAGAGTCTCTTGACAAACATTTGGACCACATCTTGACCTGTTTGTCATCCCTCGTTGGCATCAACAAATTACTCAGAATAGGTTGGAGATTTAACTAGCATCGGAATGCATAGAAATGAAACAATTGGATCAATGCATGAATACCCAGCAAACTCTAGCAGAATAGAGGCCAGGTATCATCTCCTCAAAGAAAAACTAGAAGCGATGTACTTCTATTTTGCAGGTCCAACAACATTTAACATGACTTGCTTTCATAGGTCTCTCATGGTGTGACAGCGCAGCCCCATTGTGTTAAAAAGGGTCAAGTTATTAAAGTGACCAGATCCAACATGCATATTAGCCAGAGAAGTTATCATGCCAACAAGCACTTTTTATCTCCTTAAAGAAAATAACCCCAAATGTCATGTATATGTTATGAACTACGAGATTGAAACTTTTTTCGACTTAAAGGATATGTGAAATTTGAAATTTGAAATTAAAAGCATATAAATATACTGATAGAATACATTAGGAAGTTTTTGGCTGTTAGATATGTTAAAATATGTTTTAGGATTACAATACGATCTCTTAAGATCATAGGGTCTTTTAAGATCTTGATAGGATTAGATTCAATTGTATTTCCTTATTTATCTCATCCACTGTAAACCATAAATGCAGGGTTTTTTTTCCAAAGCATTATCCATTATAATCAATTTTATGTTATCAATGTCATGGTTGGCTTCTATCCTATGATCAAGCCACTGTGGCCTTGGCTCCTCCCACTTTCACAATAACCCCTTTGCGACATTCCTTCTCCCATCCCAATCACCCATATGTTTGTGAGAGAGAGAACACATTACATTACTACATAATCTACGTACCTCCCTCATCCACATAACGTTTAAGCCTAATGAGTTCCTCCTTTTTCCCATTATTCTTGAATGAGTTTTTCTTTAAACCAAATGATCCTACTTTCGTGGTTCTGAGAGAGATCATGACATATCTCATCTAATGGGTGAGATGTGATAATCATGAACCCCACGGATAGCTGAGATTACAAGCATATCATGATGGACAGTTTTCCAGTAACAAATCATTCATTGATTTCAAGAGATCAAGGGGTTCTATTAATTGCAACCAATAACACAATCCTTTCTTGAAAGGACCAAGGCTATGCTTGTTATATATATATATTAACATATATGTTTATAATTGTGATGAGATCTCTTAAGATCTTAAAGTCTATTAAGATTTTGCTAAAAACGGGTTAGGTCTTTTTTCCCTATTTATCTCACCCATTGTAGTATACATGTGGATTCCCAAAGCATTAATACAATCAATTTTATGCAAGTGTAATCTTTGAAAGGCACCACTTTGCGTAGCCCCCTCCCATGCCCATGTATACAGTATATGCCTCTACAAATGATGGGAAGAGTTGCCTCTTGCACAGCAGTTATCTTCTCACATCCATCTGCCTTAACTCCTCCCGATGAAAAGGGTGAGATGGAACATTGATCAAACCTTCATTGTACATGCAATTAGGGAGGCTAGAGCTCAATTTTTTACCCAGCTTCAAAAGAGAGTCAAGAAATTCAGTTAACATGAATGTCTCTACATTTCAGTTTTCAAGGTCGGGATTAGTTGACAAAATAGAAAGTAAGAATAAGATCTAGATATAGTTAGCAAGATCAATGACAAGAATTGTTTCTTGTTAAAGAAACAAGGGCGGAACTCATGAGAGGGTGGGGGGTGGAATCATTGTAGCATATTGTAACATGCATACAAGTATCTGAGGAACCTAAGACAGCAAACTCTTGAAACATTCTATATGATATTGTTCTATCTTTGTTCTGTACACATTCACACAAGACTAATTAGGAAAGTCAACTCCACTTTACCATGATGCAAACAGTTAGAGCTTTCACTATATGCTTGTTTATCTTGAGAGGACTGTCTATTCTAGTTACGAAGATCCACTATTGAAGTACGCCTCACAATGTAGGTGCATTACTTTTATCAGCAAATGAAATTAATCGCTGAAGATTCAATGATACACACAAGATGTTAATGACATAAGTGGCAAAAACATATGAAATGAGAAGATCACCCCCTCACCTTATTTCCTAGGAGTGATGAACTATAGAGTGATGACATTTAACAGGCTCACAAGGTAAGGATGCGGAGAAGATGTGTAGATCATCAGTTGGATAGGGATTTCACTAGGCGTCGAATTCATCTTGATTGACCCTAGTTTGGGAGTTGATCGGACTAGGTAGGTCATTGAGTCGGGCAAGTTGAGCGAGTCTGATCAAGGTTTTCTTTCCTTTTTCTTTTCCTTTTCTTTTCCTTTTTCTTTTTGACAAATTCAACTGGGAACTCAGTAAAACTCCCCCCCCAAGTTACTCGATCTGGTGACTTCTGAGTCTTTGAACATTGGTTTCACCTCATCCATTGAGTAAATTTGTGATCTTGGTTCATGAAAATCTCAGCCAATCACTAATTTAAGAATTTTTATGCCTCATATTTTAACAACTCTCAGCTGATTTTATGAGGGAGAATCTTCAGCCTTCCCCATGACTTTTGGTCTGCTATCCCACCACCAGCCTTTTATTCACTCTCATCCTTGTGGTGCTCATAGAAGTCATCACTTTAATCATAACCATACGACTGAATAAACTCCACTCTTTTAATCATAGGTGATAAGACTCTTCTGGATCTGAAAGCCTCTGATTGTAACCCTTTTCGTATAATTAACCATCCACAAAAAAGGGCCATGGGATGGATGATTCATCAATGGTTTTAAAATGCAACTTCTGACGCGTATGGCCCAGTATATCATCCAAATCATTGTATCTGCACTTTCCTTGTTCATTTTCTTGAAAAATGCAGAGAAATGTTTATGGAAGGGGGAAAATGAAAACCGTAACTTTCAATATTTTTGGGGTGTGCTAGATGTAGATTGAACCTTAGACAAGCTTTTAATTGAGTTAGGGTTCAGAACATGACATTATCCAAACTCTTACCTAACAGCCATGTTTTACAACCATGATCAGCAAAACAAGAAATGAGGGATAGAGCAACATTCTAACTAAAGATCATAATAAAAATCATAATAAAGTATTTATAGCATACTTCCTTGGACATTAAAAGACATCTTACTACTTGAATTCTACAGACTCAAAAGTAAATGACACTAAGCAGACAAACCAAAGTACTACAAGACTAACTTCTCATTCTTCCAAAATCTACCCTCTCTATCATCAGTACATGCAAACATTTATATGTACGAACTAACCTTCTGAATCACACCTGAACATAAAAGGGATTTAACAACTAGACAAACGCCATCTAACTAATCATAGTCCATGCAAGAGAACATCACATGGTTACTAAGTAGCAAGAACTTCCCATATCAGCTCTGGGTCGAAAGACGGCATCCTTGCCAATGAACATCCACCATCGAATTCTGCATGGTCCACTATCATCTGGCCCTCGCTCGATATGGAGGGCGGAGATTCCTCATCCTTACACCACCACTCTTCATTACAAACAAAGGAGGATGGTGGCAAAGCTTCATTAAACCACTCACTCTTAGTATCAGCAGATGATGAGGAGGGGGTCTCTCTCTTTCCATTTCCACTGCGGCGCTTATTTGGTGCTCCCTTGGCCTTTTCTTTCTTCAGACGCTGAAAAATTGCTTGAATTTTCGCATCAACTGCCGATTGCAATGCAGCAAGAACCGAGTTATTGCCAATGCCAGATTGAATTCTACCCCCCAGATTTGGGAAATTCAAGCGGGCATATTCGCCCCTTAGCTTATATGCTGCCCGGTCATAGGCGTATGCCGCTGCCTCAGCAGTATCATATGTTCCCAACCACACTCTCATCCTGTTTTGAGGCAGCCTTATTTCAGCCACCCACTTCCCCCAATGCCTCTGCCTCACTCCTCTGTAAAGCTTCTTGTTCTTATTCATGCTAGCACCGCTGAACATATGTGAATTCATATATATATCAGTATACATGTAGTCATGAATCTTCTTTGCGCCCGTCAACGGTGCACAACTAACAGAGCCACTACCCCTGTTTTCCATACTGAATCTATGTAGCTGATCTCTCTGATGGAGATAAACAGAAGAGCCCAAGGGCCGGGGAATGGATTCAATGGTGGGGTTTTCAGTTGGGAATTGAGAGAAGATTGAATCCAACGCGTTTGTACCTCCCCTCATCAAGATCTCTGAGAGGGAGGATCGGATGTCGATATCGCTAGAGAAGACGCATGGAACAGCAGTTTCCATAACGTCACGTATATAGCTGAAAAGAAAAGGATAATTTTGTGGAAAGATTTGCAGATTGCACAGAAAAATATGCGTGCAGGAAAAAGAAATTTTAAAAATTGGATCTTTTTTCTTCTGCAAATCAGATGAAAGGGAGAGATGAATCAAAAATATGAAAAGAGAAGAAAACTGGATTTGGGTCAAGAAGATGAATTCAGAAGAGTCTAAAATGATGGAAGATCTTCAGAAGAGAACAGAGGAATCTCTGAATGTGATGACATTAATGGTTGGATGGGGAGATAAGAAGCAGAGGTCTTCTTGCAGCAGATAGGAGGAGTTTGGGAGAACAATGAGGAACTGGTGGGAAATCTTGAGAGTCTTCTCAACCAAGAGAAGAGTTTAGGAGAAAAAGAGGATCTGATCTGAGATTTTTGGTTTTTCTCTGTTGTTCATTTCCACACCTCCTCTCTGGGCTTCTTCCTCCATTTATAGTTGAACTACTATGATTCCCTCCCTTCTGTCCGACTTTAATTTTATTATGTTCCTAAACTGCCCCCGTAGTTTGAGTTTATTACCACAGTTGATTTTGCTTTGTAGGGGTATATTAAGGGAAATGGTGAGGTAGTCTGTGGGATCACCAGTGTGATTGTGATCCCTCAATTTGGGTGAATGTGAAAGAAACGATCATGTGTTGTATTGATTATGGTGGTATATATAATATATTAGAGGTTGTAAGAATAGTTCCAAGAGATAATAGGGATAGTTTCTGTGAGATATAAGAGTATCTCCAAGAGCTACTTCATTTTTTCGTATGCTTTTTTAAAAAATGAAGGCTTATGTGGCAAAAAAGGCATATGTAAATTTGACATTTCACTTGGGCAACTCCAAGAGAGATATTAAATTATTATTTTATTTTATTTTTATTTAATTCTCATTTGCTTTATTACATATATCTTACTTATATTTAATGGAACTTGGTACGATTTAAATGTTATTAAAGTAATAAATTATTAAAAAATAAAAAATGCACAAATTGTGTTTGAAATCCCCATTTTTCATTGAAAAGGTAAAATCAAATTACATAATATTATAGTCAATCACAAGCTTCTTCATATTGACATTGGAAATGCCATAGGTGTTCAACCAGATCGGCTTGGAGTTGAGAATGTGTTCTCTTGTCACGAATACGCAAGTGGTTTTGAATGAAATCCTGAAATTCTGCAGTGCGGTCACGTGACACAGGAAGGTCATTGCATTCACCCTCTCATGCATCGTAATTGGGTGGAAGACTTTGATCGCGTTCATCTTCGATAATCATGTTATGTATTATGATGCATGCCTTCATTATATGCTGAAGTGTTTGACGATCCCAGAAACGAGCAAGCCCACGATCAATTGCAAAACGTGCCTGTAGCACTCCAAACGCACGCTCCACATCCTTCCTTGCTGACTCTTGAGCTGCAGCAAAATTTGTGGCCTTTGGCTCGTTAGGACATGGAATTGTTTTGACAAATGTTGCCCATGATGGATATATGCCATCAGCAAGATAGTAGCCATTTGTATATTCATGACCATTGATTGAGTAGTTGGCGGAAGGAGCTCGGCCTTCAGCGAGGTCGATAAATATAGGAGATCGATCTAACACATTGATATCATTGTGCGATCCCGGTAGTCCAAAAAAAGCATGCCATATCCAAAGATCATACAATGCCATGGCTTCAAAAATCAAAGAAGGCTCACGATGGTCTCCACGAGCATACATGCCTTTCCACGCAACTGGGCAGTTCTTCCATTTCCAGTGCATACAGTCTATGCTACCCAACATCCCAGGAAACCCGCGTCTCTCACCTTCTGATAACAATCTACAAATGTCAGCATTATTTAGTGTTCTCAAATATTTGTTGCCAAAAACATCAATGATCGTTGATAGTGGATGAGATCTGCAACGGGTGTGGGCTCGTTGATAGTGGTTTGCTTCATCTTTCTTTTCTCGGCCTTTCTGCCTGGTGGTCTCGTCATGGGATCATAAGCATTGTTAATTGTCTCATCCTCCTCAATATTTATGGGAGTGCTTGGATTAGAAGATGATGAGTAGCCAGAAGTTGAAGATTTTGCTCTTTTTACGGATGTCTTCTCTAGTACTTGTTGCTGCAATTGTATCCACTTTGGTTGGTGCCTCAACAAGATCCAAGCATGGTCCAAGGTGAATCTTGATCCATATAAATGTTCGTAAACTTTTTTTGCTTCTGCAATCTGAAAATTAAATGTTAGCTCAAATTAAGAATTAAAAAAAAAATCATACACATACACATATATAATTTTACCTTATTTTGTTCATTCGTGCCACTTTGATTTCTGGAAATAATTGTGGTAAGACATCTACAAAATTTGTTGACAGAAGCTTGAATCTTTTGCCATCGTTGTGACAACATTTTGTCTATTCGATCACTGGGAAATTGCCTATTGTTGTGATAGTATTCTCTCACTCGTTCCCAAAAAGCCTCAAGTTTTTGCTCGTTTCCATGTACAACATCCAGACTGATGTTCAACCACGAACTGATGATAAGACGGTCTTCTTCTATATTAAAGTCGGCACCTCGACCAACAACCTTTTTCTTTGGAGCATCATCAGTAGGGAGTTCGGATGCCTCACCAAAATATTGTGAGTATTGAGTTGAAAAATTAGGAAATTGAGAGAATTGAGAATCCATAGTGTGAATGAGGAAAAAAATGACTTCAACCACTCATAATTTATAGAAATCCAAGCTCCAAGAGTTTATCAAATTATTACAATTTATAATTACCCATTAAAATTTAAAAAAGTAAAAAAAAAAGGGCTATAAATATAGCCGTGTAACGTTCATTGACGTCCATGGTTCCATCAACTACCTAAAGAGACCATAGGATCAATCCCGTTGAACCACAAGTCATCAACACCAATATTCCATCCCACACTAATTTGCAACGTACATCACTATTATTATATTGAAAATAACTATTTGAATGCTCACTTTTTGGTATGCCATATTTGGCATACCAACTCATATGTCAATTGCCACATGTAAATAGAGATTCTGTTGGAGGAGACATCATCTACCATTTGCTGCCGTTAGATGCTGAGCTGGAGAAATGGAGTAGCTCTTGGAGATGCTCTAAGATTAGTTTTAAGTTTGAATTTGAATCATTCTCTTCTCTTGTATATATAGAGAAGTCTGAGTTTATAAATCATACGGTTAGCTGCACTCATTGGAGTTTCTCAAATTCCCACATTGTATCAGAGCCATGGCTTGCCTCTTAATTTACATCTCTCTCTCTCTCTCTCTCTCTCTCTCTCTTCAATAAGAGTTAAATTCTCATCCTCGTATTTATCAAAGCCTTACGGTCTCGTCATCTTCATCAAGCCGCATGATGTAGGGGTAAATTAAAGAAAAACAAAGGAAACAGTGCGGTAGTCTTTGGGAGCCCTAGTGTAATTGCAATCTCGCAACAAGGGTGAATGTAAAAAAATGATTCTATGTTGTCTTTATCATGGTGCCATCAATTCCCTTTAACCTATGTAAGGCCCATCTTTACATGATCAAATTCATTTATATCACAGAGTCCTATGAAATATACCTAAATTTTACTCTATACAAACAAAGTGTCATTCACTGTTATATTCATCATGTGTAGAAAATATATAAACGTTTTGTACAATGAACTGAATGGTGCATTACTCAGATAAATGGAAAATTTGAGCAATTGCCCATAAAAAGAGAGGCATCATATAGATCCATTCTAGAATATAAAAGGATGTATCAATGGTATGGTGTAGAGTACCACAGTTCAAAAGCTCAACTCAACCTAACTCAGCCAAGTTGACTTGAAGGGTCCCATCTCTACCAAAACTTGATCAACTCACGTGACTTATTGGATCACTTGAGTAAGTTTTTGAACTATGGATTTGCCTTGGGTGAAGTACTTCTGACTATGAGTTGCATCCATTTGTTATGAGGACTTTTTTTAATGACCAATCCAATGTGGCTTGCAAAGAAACCCCTACTAGGCCATAAGAATATAAGATGGTTTCCCACAAATGTTGGAGTTGAAAAGCAAACTCCAAACTCTTTGAAATTGAAGGGAAAAGGACACTGCACATTGAGTAGAGGAGAATTAATATTATTATCCTATGAAAGAAAAGAACATTTAGAGCGAACATGGCATGCATGTGTGAGCTCCTGACTTGTCCATTGGACAGACAACCATTGATGTGACTTTCTCCAAATCAGGATAGCTCAACGATCTTAGCCTTTGAATCTGGGGAAAAAGCTTGTTTGGACAGCTTCACTTTTTTACGCCATCCACCTCAATGAGTGACACATTTTTTACTGGTATTTCTAAGTAGAAACTTACCCATTTGTCATATTGTAGTGAAATTAATAAAAAAAAAAAAAAACTGTTACTTTGAATCAACTGTGATACTCAAAGTAAGCCAAAACTGTTGCATAAGAGCATAGATGAATCCGGAGAGAGAAAGCAAGTACGTGTAGGTAGGATTGGTTGTAAATGCATAGGGAGTGTCCTTTTTATCTCTCAAGTCGCATTCTTCTCTCATCATGTAATTGAATGAGTTACGTCTAGAGGGCAACTTTTCGTCTTTATCACTCACTCCCAGCTGTTATTACACACACATTCAATTCCATGGCCACTCGTCTTATTCCTGCTTGCTCCTCTCTCTTTCCCCTCACCTAATTACAACCCCCCCGCCCCCTTCTCTCTCTCTCAGTTAGTTTCAGATTTCATTTATTTGCAAGATTTAGCCTTTTTTTATGTTAATATCATTAAGCTCACTTCATGCCATGTCAATCTCTATAATCCAGCTTCTCCTTTGCATTCCTTCTGCCAAAAAAAGAACTACCTTGCATTCTTTATGAATAATAGTGAAAAGAGATAAGAAATTTAAGACGTCTTATTATGAGAAACATCTTATTATGGGAAACATACTATTTATGGCTTGTTGTTGACTTGTTGGGCCTCAGCATATGCATTATTTAATAAATAAATGGATTGAACTCTTACTCTCCGGCATAGATCATTGGTGAGCCACCTCTCCTCCACAAAAACAATTAAGGATTGATCTCAATATTGAAAAGTATGCCTTTAGTGGTTTTGCTAAAAATGGTTATCTAATGAAATTTACTATAGTATTAGAACCAACCAATTGCAAGTTTGAATCCTAGGATGAACGATTCAATGTTAAAATGTGTGTCACCAAAAGTGCACCTACCAGTTGAGTTCCACCTAAAGAGGGAGTGTTGGGAAGTAGATTCCACCCGAGGGAGAGTATTAAAAAGTATTTATGTTGCCTCTACTAACACATCGAGGTTTTAGTAAGAATGGTTAGTAAATTAAACTTAACACCATTGTAGGCTTATGGCAAGGGATTTAGGTAGTTTGTCGTACCTGAGTTTACACCTGAGAAGAAAAATTTTAGACCCTAAAATCTTTTCTATAGATGACGACTTAATTAAGCTAAGTATCTCTATTAATCCACGATTGTAATCAGCTTTGAATCCTGTCCTTTGAGTCAAAACACACATGAATCCCAAATCTAAATTTAAAAAAACTTTCTGACGCTAGACACATTCAAATAAAGTTTTGATTTTTCAATTGAGAAATAGATTCCTCTGGTCACAACCATCCATTCATGTTCGAATACTTTTATATTGGAATAATTAGATACCCATTGACATCCTTAATCCAGTGTTGTGAGATTTCAACTCCCAACTTTGGGTGGTTCCAAATCATTCTTCTTCTTCTTCTTTCCCTCTGTTTCATTTTGATTTGGTCAGAGACGCATCCAATCACCACAACAATCTACTGCTATTGCACAATTGACTGAAATTGAATGCTAAATGCTTTTTCTTTGTGATTCTCTTCAAATCAAGAAAGATAAGCATCACATCTAAGTAGGCCCCAGTTAGAGAAAGGTACATTTAACCCATAAAGGTAAGAGTTGAAATGGCAATCGTTTTCACAGATCCAAGTACTTGATATGATCATAAGACCCCGTGAGAAAGGTTGGCAACGCAAGTCCAAAGCATGTGAACAGCCAAAACCACTTTTCCTTTTTTTCTTCCCTTTCCACAGAAAGTCATTTCCAATTTTCAACGACGGTGGTGTTTTGTTCCCGACTTTTCCATCCCATCTGCAGACCATGTGTTTCAAGCCGACAAACAGATAGAGAAAAGCATTCTATAAATCCATCCTTGGGGACCATCTGCAAAATCCAAACGGCATGAAATCGCAGTTGGTCCATGTACTGGAATCAGGCTTAGTTTCAGTTCAATCTGACTCGAGATCACCATCAAATTGATCAAATGTAAAACACATAATTTAGACACAATTCACACCATTTGATTTTTTTTTAGTACGGTGGTCTTATTGGAGTGGCATTTGGCCCAATGCCAATAAATGGGAGAA
Source organism: Persea americana (assembly GCA_029852735.1). Classification (NCBI taxonomy): domain Eukaryota; kingdom Viridiplantae; phylum Streptophyta; class Magnoliopsida; order Laurales; family Lauraceae; genus Persea; species Persea americana. The sequence continues at coordinate 95,325,166 of CM056810.1, forward strand.
GGGACAAAAACATTGAGTAGTTTGAATTTTTATAAGTGGGCCCAACTTATGAATCTGGTGCCCATTAGATCATTCTCTATTAATCATCTTTAGAGCTTGTTTGCATACTTAGAATTATTTTTTGAACCCTATACAGATGAAACATTTTCCTCCCTATAACTTTATCATTGTTAGCCTCCAAGTGGGCCCCACTACTATATCTAGCATTGGCAGTTCAAATCATAACAGTAAAGTATGTTCTGTTCTCATATGAAATATGGCCAGGATGCATCCTACCTTTTGTCTCATTTATAGAGAAGGACAGGGAAGACCCCTCAATTGAGATATATGAGAGATGAGATATTGGGTTGTCGTCATGATGTCATCTATTTGATTTCCATGAAAACCTTGCTAGTGGCAGTAAATGTGTTAGACATTGGAGTAAATGAGTCCTTAATTTCAACTTGAGGGACTTGGAGATAGACATAGGATCATGGATTGTACCTCATGATGAGGAATTTAATTCTGCACATGGGGGCCATATGAGTCCACGTTTCATTGATGAGTTCAAACCGAACAATTGCTTGGGATGCACACAAAATATCCAAGATGAGAAATTTTTATTGGAAATTCACCTAACATTGAAGTCTCCACTTCTTCAATTGTGTGGTAAATGAATGATGCATAGAAAGGGGATGTCCTTGATTACTTATAATGTGATTTCTCATTTAATTCAATGATTAAATCAGTGTTTCCGATTCTAATGGAATATTGACATCAATAGGTGATACATTAAGAGAATTTAAAATGATTTAGACATGTCAAGCATAGGTCACCAATTATTGATCCTCAAGGAAAAGGATAGCCGAAGAGGATATTAAATATGGAGTAGTAAGGATACTTTTAAAGATTTACAACCTATTTGAGGACTTGGATCTGGATAGATTAACTGAAAAACAAAACTCATATAGTTGATCCAGACATAGTTGGGACAAGATCTTCATAATGATGATGATAAAAAACTAAATAAATAAGACTAACCAATCTTCTCTCTCTCAACAAGTTATACAGCCGTACGAGCACTAAAAAAGAAAGAAAGAATAAAAAAAAGTGGATAACAAAAACAAAACAGCCACCACTTGCCAATGTTGTTTGCTTCTTCCTTTTCCGACCCCACCTACAACCCCCCACCGCTAACGCCATACCCCCGGACCCCCTTGATCCTTCGATGCACTCCAATGAGTCAAGGCTAACTAACCTCTCCTCATTCACTATTCCACTACATGATTTGATCACCCCTCTTCCATCTTCTATGCTTATGGAGGTATATCGGAGTTCCCCCCCGCGCTCCTTTCATGCAACCCTAGGCCCCACCCCTCAGACAGTGATCCAAGGTCTGGGATCTAGCATCCATTACCTGCCTCAAGACCCGCCCCCACAACTCAACGATAACACCCCAGTCATTGTCTTGGAGGAATTCCTCTTGGAGGAAAATCGCAGTAACATGCAGAAGACACTATTGGCCAATTCCTAGACCGTTCCGTTCCCACAAGGGTTCTAACACAGAGGCTACCCACTTTATGGCGAATGTAAGGTGCTTTAGAAGTGCTGGAACTCCCCAAAGGTTTCTTTCTCTTCAAATTCGCTGCGGAAGTGGACTTATGCCGAGCTCGTGTGGGATCCCTATGGATGGTGGTAGGGCCCCCCTGTAACGCCCCAATTTCGAATACTAAAGTTACCGCTAAGGTATCCGAATTTAGCGTGCTACTTCTCGGAAAATCCGAGAACTTCCAAGATCATAGTCTGGAGTTCAAAATTTTAAAACTTTTTGAACAATAATATAATTAACAGTTATATTGCGGAAGCATAAGAAAAGATAGCGGAAGCAATAAATATCATATAAATGAGTCACATATAACAGGGTTGAAGTCCAACATAATCTCAAAGTATGGTTATCAAAAGTTTATACAAAACTGACTACCTCCCTACTTACTACATAAAACTCTCAAAAGCCTAAAATAAACTGCACTCAAACACCTTGAACAGCTGCTCCATCCTCCGGTTCGACCACCTGGTCAACCGATCCCCAACCGTACTCGCCTGCTACAGACACCTCGTGGTACGCGTCGCCTGCGGGGTCATGGTCGAAACATAAGCACCAAAGATGGGTCAGATCCAAGGATCTGGCAAGGCACCATACACAGATAACACATGATGTATGCAACGAGAGAATAAAGACGAGTATGTAATCATAAGAATAACAAGGAAACATAAACTAAGCAATTGAGCAGTAAATATCAGTTTAGAATCAGAAATATAAGTAATCTAATCTAATCAGGTAATAATGTGGCACATTCACACAAGCTGGATATACCGCGGGATATTATGCCGCGGCCCTCCCATACTGTCAACAGTCGCGGTGGGGAAAATATAATAAACATGCAAGGGATAACAACCCTGATAAATACAATATAAATATATCACCGATCACACCCCTTTATCGCACCGATCACACCCCTTTATCGCGCCGATCACACCCCTCTATCAAATTAGATCGGACCCGGTATCACACCATCCGTCTAATCACAGCTCGTCATTATAGCTCTAGTCATAACCAATATAATTATAGCTCCTACCGGTGATGATCAATCAACAAGCTTAGCTTAAATCAACTAATTGAATGTCTAATGCCGACTCATAGAAACAAATACAGGTCTGTGTCTGTCTAGACTTGTCTTGCGTGAGCAAGGTCCTAACCAAGTCTCTAAGAAGTTAAGGTACAATATCATGAAACACAGTCCAATATCTAAGTCCAAGTTCAACATCATTGGATTCATACTAGGCCCATAACCATGGCTTTAGTCTATAACAATGTAAGTAACCAATCCATACTCATATACAACTCATTATAACCAACCTCTCCATTCTAGTGTTCCACATACCCAATCTTAGGCCGTATGAGGGCCCGCCTAGCCACAGACATGGGTTGTTTATCTCCAAATACATCATTGGGTCACCACTAAGTAGTCCTAAGTTCAGGTCCTCCAATTTCCCTTTAATTAACAGGTTTATAACAATAATAAAGATAGGAGAGAAGAACAATACATAAAACCTTCCAAATAATAGAATCAAGTGGAATAGACAAGGGTCCAACCTAAGTAATGGTCCACTCTTGGTTCAGGGCCTCATCATGTAATTGGATCTATAACTGTAGTCTCAGATGTCAAAAGATGATATATCTGGTGCTCCTGAAGTTACGGACATCATTGACTACATTTAAGGGTCGAATCATTGACAATTCAAATATCAAAAACCCATTTGGTGGACTCCACGAGTCAAGGCTAAGCCATGCCATTAATTCGTGCTTGGCACATTAATGGAGGCCTATTTGGATGGTCAATGGGCCCCACAATTGATCAAACATCAGAAAAACTGAAATATGGAAAAATCAATGTACACAGTATGCCGGTCGACATCATTCCCAGGGATGTCGATCGGATACACTGGATGTTGACCCCCAAGTCGACATCCTGACAGTGTCCCCGGTCGACATCGTGGCCTGGATGTCGACTGGGTCCACATGGAATCCCGCACAGATTGAGAATTTTCAACCTCAGCTATTTCTAGAAGGACCTGTGTATCCAGTCGACCGAGCACAGGGTCCGGTTGATCGGGTATACTGGCCTGTGAATTTTCAGAAAATTTAACTGGGACTTGAACTCCTCTATTTTTAGTGTGCCCGATCGACCGAGTTGTAGGCCGGTCGACCGGGTACATGTGCTGATGTGAAATTCCAAATTTCTGGAATTTTCCTTCTTCAACCCATTTTTCATCCAATTCACCACCAATCTCTTCCACTCATCATAGAAGCATGTAAAAGCAGTAAAACACTTCTAAGTCCGTCCATCCATCACTAAATCGAGCCATTGATCTTTCAAATGGGAGAACCCATCCATTAAATGGCCAACATCCATAATACAAAAGCTCAAATGGTAAATCTAACATGCATATATACTCAACTGAACTAAATTTATAGAATTAAGAGAAAGAAAATCATGCATTCTATGGTATTAGCATAGGGTACTTGCCTTTGATCAATTGAAATGAAAATAGGGTTTAAAAAGAATATCCAATAGCTGAAATAGAGTTGTTGTTGCAAATTGGGGCTGATCTCTAATCTCCTTGTTGTTGGAATTGGGAATTTAGGGTTCTAGAGAGTGAGTTAGAGGAGGTGAGAGGTGAGTGAGAGTGAATTAGGGTTTAGGCCTCATTTGCAATAGTTGTGAATATATAGGTTAGGGTTTTAGGACAATTACCAAAAGGGTAATTAAGTTTTAAAAGGGGGAGAGATAAGGCCATGGGTAAATGGGTCTTTAGGTAGGAATTCTAGAAGCTTCCTTAACTCACAATACCCCTCCTATTAAGACTAATTATTAGCTAAGTCCTATTCTAATTAAAACCCTACTAAATTTACAATGAACATCTTATATCTATAAGGAAATATCTAAAAGCCAAATCCTAATGAACATCTTATATCTATAAGGAAATATCTAAAAGCCAAATCCTAAGACTTAGGAACATCACAAATTATTCTACTAAACCCTATTAATTAGCATATTAAGATAGATAGTATTATATTAATAATTATTCAAATAAAATTGAGGGCCCACAAGGGGTGGGGCCTCACACCCCCTGGCTGTTATGGCCTAGGCTACCTCTGGACTTCTCGAGTGAATCCGTTTTCTGCAAGGTAGCGGCCCCCCTTGGAACCTATATCCGCATGGATCCTGTCACTCAGAGTTTGGGCCAACTGGGGAAAAAAGCTACTACTGCCCGGATTTTAGTTGAAACGGATATGCAGACACCTCTCATTCACAAGGTTATTCTCAAGGTGGGCAAGGAGAACTGCATTCAATCAGTGGTCTATGAAACCCACCCTCAGAATGCCCGGCGTGTAAGCGACTGCAACTAAAAGCATTGCCATGCATCTCTTGCCATTATACACCTTCCCTAATACCTACCTCAAACCCAATTGACAAAGGGAAAGCACATATGATCCTCCCGGACGATGCCCACACCCCAACTTCATAAATGTTTAGGCCAATCCTTGAGGAGGACTGGCAGGAGGTGACTCATCGAAGACGAGGCTGGCGTATCCCGATGGCCAGCGATCGACAAGGACCATTGTCAGGGATCAAGGTAGGCTCCAAGGGGATGCACGCCAGCTTAGACCAGTTATCAACGTCAGAGGACCTGCCAAGGGCACACGTGACACCATCACATCAACTACTTCAGGCCACCAGTTGTAGCAAAGAGATTCACAAGACACAAGACGTGCATAAATTGATGCAGCTTCCAAGGCTCCTTTGATACAACAATTGAAGGGTCAAAACAATCATTTTAAGGAACAATCAGGAGCTTCCAGACCTCATTCGGAGGGTAGGCCAATGGAGGAACACATAGAGGTCATCACCAGTCAGCTCAACGCTTCTCCCAAAACATCCATCAGGACCTCTCCGCCCAAGAAGCCTAACCAGAACCTAGATGGGGTCATCATTGCAAACTGAGCTTCCAAGCCTAGCCCAATCCCTACTCAAAGTTGCTCCAAAAGTTGTCAGTCAACAGCAGGTGCATGCAATTTGACATGCAAAAACCCTTCTTATACGTCCAAATTGTTCAATGCCACTCCCATCAACCTTCATCTTCACCTTCCATTGCCTCACACAATGTATCCCTCCCCACGGTGAGTCAGAGCTACTAGACCCCACCTAATCCGCCCTGCACCACCCATACCTCAAACACCATTCCAACCAATGAACCGCTAATCCACTCTCAGCCCAGGCATTCCATTCCAGACCCAACTGCTGAACCAGACCCCATTCCTTCCCACCATGTCCCCTCTCAGCCTAGGCATCCCATCCCAACCGCGTCTGCTGAATCCGCCCACCTTCACACCATATCTTTCACCTACCCCACCAAACCAACCTCCAACATTCCAACACAACCCCCAGCTCCCGGCATTCCTCCACAACCCCCTAACGACTATGCTTCAAACTCAACATTTGCCCTCAGCAATACCCTCCAACCCCCAGATTCTCAAACCCATTCCATTGACTCTCCTCCTCGACCCATTTTCCAATTGGCAATGGATCCCAGCCTGGCAGTGCTCGATGACAAGAGCCCTATGGACGCCAATGCCAACCCTTACTTCTGTTACCCTCCCCCTCCCCCCAACCAACCCACCAGCGCTGCCTCCTGCGCTTGGGTTCTGGATTCCCCAACTGACCACTTTGGTGCATCAACAACTGGCCCACCGTCATCAGGGCATTTTTCTAGGGGCCTACAACATCCATCTTGCCAACAAGCTGATGACGGATCTGCCGGCGGTAAGTTCCACCACTAGCAACCATCGCGGCACTTCAGGACGGGACAAAGCAAATTTGGAGTGGCCCCACCTACCGGAGTCCTTGGACGACGCCATGCTTTGTGGAACAGGTCTTCTTCAGGACATGATCAACAACACCATTCCATAACCACCATGGCCAAATTCAAAGTAGTCAGGCCAAACATGAGGCTAGAGCTGAAGCTTAGGGGATTAAACCTTGACTCTTGGACCTTTTTACAACAATTTCTCACTTTACAGGAAGGAATGTCCTCCTCTCCAATGAATCTTAAAATTGTTCCTTATGAAGACACTGATATGGAATGTGACGGTGGCGAGGCGTAGGTCTCTGTACAGCCACACGCAACACCTCATGCAAAAAATCATCCTTCAATGATGATTCTCTTAGAAACCAAAGTTGTCTCTATTTCCACTTATCGAACCTTCTCCCTCTTATCCAAATCTCTTCTGGCTAAAGCCCTAGTCCTTGGCACTGGTCATGGGGGTGGCATATGGATCTGCTAGGACCCCTCTTTATGTGATATGGAGCTGATCCAGCAATCCTCTCAACACATTACTCTGACTAAAACTTATAGAGGGGTCAGTTCTGTTAAAAGCTTCATCACTGCTATTTATGCCTTTCCTAACTAGCAAAGTCTTCGCAACCTTTGGGACACTCTCCTCCAATTCAAGACCAATGAATGTACCCCCCACACACCTTGGTTGGCCCTGGGTGATTTTAACTGTACCATGGGTCCTCACGAAAAAATAGGTAGTATCCCTTCAGCCCTATCATTGGCCTCTAGAGACTTCCAAAAATTCATCGCGAATACTGAGCTCCAGGACCTGGGATACTTTGGCCCGCCGTTTTCTTGGTCTAACCTATGGACTAGCTCGGCAAGAATCCTCGAACGTCTGGATCGAAGTCTTGCACGTCGGCTTGGATGCACTCTCATGACGAATGGTTCATTCATCATCTCCCCCATGTTGGGTTAGACCATAATCCCCTTCTCTTATCCAAAAGTCATTCCCAATCCCCATCAGGTTGGCCTTTCCGATACGAAAATATGTGGCACTCCCACCCTCTTTTTGTTCCCTGAACTATAGGGAAGTGGCCGCCGCGACAACCTTTTCCTCTGATGGATAAAATTGACATTATGGCCTTGGCTCTCGCGGATTGGAACAAATCTTCCTTTGGTAACATTTTCAAAGATCTAGATTGCCTCCACCGTCGGCTAAACAATATTCAGATGTCTGGCTCCTATATGACCTCTACATTTCTCCATAATCTGGAGAGGGAGCTACATCATCAATGTGCTATCAAACTTTGTCAGGTGGAACATTTCTGGGCACAACGTTCCCAGATTAACTGGCTAACCCAGGGAGACTCAAACAGCTGTTTTTTTCATTTGGCGGCCAAGCTTTTTCACAGGAAAACAAAGATTCCTAGCCTCACTACAGAGCAGGGCTTAAAGATAACAGCCCAACAAGAGATGGAGACTCACTGCCACAGCTTCTTCAGAACCTGGTTCGCTGCTCCTTTACATCCTCAAACTAGGGAGGAGTTTATTATGCCCCGTTCCTTGCCTGTTTGTCTCACTCCTTCGGAAAATGCTAACCTTAGCAATCTCCCAACCGCCAATGAAATCCATCATGATGTCTTCTCCATCAATCCTAACAAAGCCTAATGGCTTTAATGCTAAGTTTTACCAAACTTTCTGGAACACCTTGCAGCCTGACATCCACAAAATGATTTTTAACTTCTTCTCTAATGGGACTCTTGACCCACGGCTGAATGAAACTATCCTAGTCCTTGTGCCAAAAAAGGAGGTGGGTCCGGTGACAATCAGAGACCATCGGTCAATTAGTTTATGCAATGTCTTCTACAAAATTCTATCCAAACTTCTGGTTCATCGACTCCGTCCAATCTTAGCTAGAATCATCTTTCCCACCCAGGGGGCTTTTGTTCACGGCCGGCGTGCTTTGGACTAGATCGTGATAGCTAAAGAGCTAATCCATGCCATGTCCCGTATTCATGTGCTAAGGCTATGGTTGCTGTCAAGCTTGATGTAGAAAAGGCTTATAACACAATCAGTTGGTCATTTCTGGGGGTTGCCTCATCCAGCTGGGCTTCCAAAGGGATTTTGTGGACAAAATCATGCTCTGTGTGACGACTGTCAGCTACAAAGTTAGGATCAATGGGGCTTCTACCTCGAGCCTCACTCCAGGGCATGGCCTTCGCCAAGGAGACCCTCTTTCCCCCTACCTTTATATCCTTTGTGCTAAAGCACTAACCCAATACACCTATCGTTTGAGCACTTCTAATAAATTGCTTTTTCTGAAGATTGCTCAGTGGGGTCAAAGGGTTGGTCTCTTGCAATTTGCGGATGACCTTCTTCTCTTCCTCCAGATTAATGAAAGAACAATGGTGAATCTGTCTGAGACTCTTCAGGTCTTTGAGGACGAAGCAGGCCAGTGAATAAACAAAGCCAAGAGCCAGCTCCTCTTTTCTAGAAATACCTCCCCTACCTTGTCCCGCATCACCAAGGAGAACTTACAAATTACCCGGTCTGTCAATTCCTTTGATTACCTGGGTTCCACCCTGATACTGGAAAAATCTCAGGGGACGGCTTGGCAGCACACCATCAAGCGTGTTCAAGCTCGTATTGCAAGCTAGCGGGGCAGCCTGCTTTCCCCCCAGGGGAGGAGAATCTTGATCCAATTGGCCAACATGTTATTCATGTTTACTGGCTTGGCCACAATACTATCCCTGGCCAAATTATTTAGGAAATCAATCGTACAAATGCTACCTTCCTCTGGTCAGGTCACCAAACTCGCCAGGGTCTCCAGCCCATCTCTTGGGAGAAAGTCACTCGTCCAATCCTGGAGGGGGGGGCTCGCCATCAAGGATATTGAAACTCAATCAAGAGTCTAGCAAACTAATTTGGTGTGGCACTTTTTCACTGAACCCACCTGCTTTTGGGCATCCCTTCCGTCCCAAAAATATTTAAGGCATACCTCTTTTCAAACCTGCTCAACAAGTCACCGGGACTCCCCTATATGGCCCAAAATGCTTCAGCTTCGTCCCCACATCTTCAATCACCTATCTTGGACCGTTGGTAATGGGACTTTAATTAACGCTCTACATGATCACTGGATCCCATGTGAAGTTACCAGACTGCCTCAGACCCAGGCTCTTAACAGAGGGGACCTCCGGGCTAATGCTTTCATCACCACTGATCAGCATAATAAACCTTGTTGGGACAGAGCAAGCCTCATAATTGGTGGACAAGTGATATGGTAGATACGATATGCTCCTTGCCTTTGGAAGGCCTAGACATTCCTTGCTGGAAATCTGAAAAGGTTGGTCACTGCTCAACTAAGGCCCTCTGTAATCATCTAAGACCCCAGTCCATGGGGCCCAATCTTCCATGGCCTTCCATTTGGTCAGTCCCGATTCCATCAAAATAGAAATTCTTTCTATGGAAATGCTTGCTTGGTCGTCTCCCTACCAGGGATCGCCTGAATAGGATCTTCCCGGGCATTGACCCCAAATGCGTTCTCTGCCACTCCCACAGAAAAACAACAGATCACCTTCTTGCTGCTTGCCCAACCACTCCAGCTCCTAAATTCCAGATTACAGAATGCAGTCCCCCTGGCGCCTATTACTAGCTGGTTCTGGAACCAACCATTGGATAAACTGCATATTACAACTTGGGCTTGGTGGTGCATTTGGAAAGCCCGCAATGCCATAATTTTCAATTATCATCCTTTCCACCCCTCGGCCATCCTCGGGAAAATCTTTTAAGCTATGCATGAAGGAAATGTGGCTTCTCTGTTTCAGCATACACCAACTTCAAACAAATTGGCCCCCACCTCTTGGGCACCCCCCCGGGGGCTGTTTCAAGCTGAATACAAATGGATCGTTTAACTCAACCACGAGCACAACGGGCATAGGGGGCGTCCTTAGAAATGATCAATGCACCTTGGTCCAGGCCTTTGCCTCAGCCACAGTGGCGCATTTTGCACTCGAGGCTGAGATGCATGCCCTTTTACGTGGACTTCAGTTGTGTCAAACTCAGGACGATAACGTCTCTATTAAAGGGACTCTTTTTATTATCTGGGACTCCATAAACACGAATGGGGGGTTCACTTGGGCATTAATGCCTTTCTGGCGGAAGACTATGCACACCCTGGCCTCTATTCCAAGATGGCGCATGGATCTTATCCGTCGATCTGCAAATCCTGTCGTAGACCAATTGGCTAAAATTGGTCCGCCAGTAGAAATCTTGTTTCACACTTCACTTCCCATTCACATTTGGCATTTGTACTTACTTGAACATTGTGGACAGGACTTTCAGGGGAATGAGTGACGCTGCAATGAACCCAATACAACTACTTTTGCACCAGCACATTACGTGATGATTCCCCTCTACGTTTTGGTTATTTTGGGTATTTTCCTTAGCACTTAACACTTCTTGTAATCTCAAGTTAGAGCAAGATCTCTTTTGTATCCTGATCACTTTTCTCATATAAGCTTCTTCATTCAGCCAAAAAAAAAAAAAGTTATACAGCTGTACAGTAGTTCTGCTCTAGTTCTATCAAAACTATATAATGAATGAATTATAGAAGATGGGCTACATGAAGATAAGACCCCACCTTTGTTGAACAAGTCTGAAGCTGAAACTAATTTAAAACAGAGTCAAAAGCATAGTTGCTAGTCTCCTGTACGGTTGCTATTCTCATGTATTGTTATGATTATCTTGGGATACTCCTCTTTGTAATTGTATTCGAAACACACTTATAAAAGCATTACAATAATAGAATTAACAACTCACTAAAGAAGACAGTGAGATATTCAAACCATATTCTTTAAACTCTTTTATGGTATCAGAGCCCATAGTGGGTCTCAACTTGTGAAGCTTGAGTCATCTTCAACCTCCAAACTTTCTGCCAGTAGCAATGGAAACTTCCTCAGCTAACTTGATTTATCCCTATCCATTTTCTCTCAACGAAAGGTTGAGTGTTCAGCACCATCTGAAATTGCACCATCTGTAAACCATTCACAAATTGAAGACAGTTCGACACAATCATCAATTGAAATATACAAGGAACTGGGGTCTTTATAAGGAAAAACCCGTTCGTCAAACACCACATGGCGAGAAATATAGACCCTTCCTGTTGGTGGATGAAGACATCGGTAACCTTTGTATTGGTCACCGTATCCTATAAACACACAAGGTAGAGATCTTGGGTCAAACTTTGTTTTGACATAATCAAGCAAATAAGGGAAGCATCTGGAGCCAAAAACCCGCAAGGAAGAATAGTCTGGCTATTTTTTATATAACATTTCAAATGGCTTGTCATGTTGAGTACCCCAGAAGGCAGCCGATTAATGAGCCAAACAGTTGTGCCAAAAGCTTTAACCCAAAAGCGTTTGGGAACATAACTATGATACAACAGTGTTAGCCCAAGTTCAGTAATGTTTCTGTGTTTACGCTCTACCAAACCATTTTGCTCAGGAGTCCTTGGAAGTGAGAGTCGATGGTGAATTTCTGTGTTTACGCTCTACCAAACCATTTTGCTCAGGTGTCCTTGGAAGTGAGAGTCGATGGTGAATCCCGTATTCCGAGAATAGAGATACAACCTCATTACTTACAAATTCATTACCCCCATCTGTTTGGAATACCTTTATTTTGGTATTGAATCGAGTATGAATAAATTTGTAGAAATGTTTGAAGCATGCCAAAAGATTAGACTTTTGGCGTATTGGGAAGAACCATGTAAAACGAGTACATTCATCCACAAATATGATATAGTAACGAAATTTTTGACAAGACAAAACTGGGGTTGGTCCCCATAGGTCACAATGAATGTTTATTAATGGTTGTTCAACAAATGTCCCTGAAGGCAAAAATGGCAAGCGACAACACTTCACCATTTGATAACTACTGCAGACAACTGCAGTCTTATGCATACTGCTACTAGAAATCAATTGTTGTTTGCGAAGAAATTCAATAGTGCGCATCTGTGGGTGTCCCAACCGTTGATGCCAAACTTCATCACTAGTTATTATGGACCTTGAAGAAAAGAATACTTCCTTCAAACTAGGAGTTAAGGAGTAGAGATCACCACGCCTACTGCCCATTGCTATCTGCTTCTACGTTCCCTTGTGCTTTATAACAAACCCATCCGATGAAAATTCAAAAACATAAGGATAGTCAGTTGTCATTTGACTTACAGATAATTAGTTCTTTTTTATACTTGGAACAACAAGCACATTGTCTAAATGTAATGATGCATCACCAACCTTGACATTAGTTGATCCAATGTGGGTAATGTCTAAAGCATTGCCATCACCCATAATAATTTTGTTTGGTCCCATATAATTTGATAGAGTATGAAGCTTACTGGGATCGGAAGTTATGTGCGCTGAAGCCCCAGTGTCAGGATACCATGCTGCATCTTGGATATCACGTAAAGACATGGCTGCAAGTGCTTGCGGGACTTCCTCAGGTTAGAACGTTTGATTAAAGCGATTCCGATAGCACATTGCTATATGATTTGGCTTGTTGCATATTTGACAAACTACGTTTTTTTCTTGATTCGTACATTGTCTTGTTTGACCAGATTTTTCAGATGGGCCAGTGTGAGGACTTGGTGCAGAAGCAGTATTACTACTGTGCGAATGACTGGTCTAAGTAAACCCACGACCCCAAGAAGAAAAGCCGTAGCTCCCTTGATTGAAGGACCAATCACTACTTTGGTTCCCTTTCTTATGTGGAAATCTAGTTTCTTTTGATCGCGGGCCAACGAAGGCAATGTTATGATTAAGATCTTAAGCATTGTTTAAGTCTTTCATTGTCTCATGGCTTTGAAGAAGAGGAACCAAATCTGAGTATGATGGTATTGGTGGCTTAAGCATTGTAGTGACGAAGGACTCATAACCTTGCCCAAGACCTTTAAGAAGGTCGAAGACTTTTCGCTAATCATCAATAGGCCTTCCAATAGCAGCAAGATTATCACAGATATTTTTGAAATTCCGAATGTAATCAGACAATGAAGAGGTACCTTTACGAAGGAGTTAAAATTTCTGAAGGAGGAAGAACTCCCTGTCTTGTGACCCACAGACAAAGTGATTGAGTAACACCTTCCAGATGTCATGTGAGGTGTCAAGACCTACAACCAGGCCAAGAACCTCTTCAGATAATGTGCCAGTAATCCAACCTCGGAGAAGACGATCTGAGCACCTCCAAGCCAGGTACTGTGGATTATCAACCTCCTTCGTCCTAGCTACACCTTTAGCGACATGCATCAACCATCACTTTACCACTTTCAACTTGTCAAGAGGATACTTCGCTATGTTCAAGGCACTATTAATTTTGGCACTTGCTTATTCGTCAACGCACCTCTTACTTTATATGGTTTTTCCGATGCTGATTGGGCTCGTTGCCCATTAACTCGACGCTCCACAACTAGGTATTGCACCTATCTTAGAAACAACTGTATTTCTTGGAGTGCAAAGAAACAGCCTACTGTTGCGCGGCCCAGTACAAAGGCAAAATATCGAGCAATGGCTTCTGCCACAGCAGAAATTACCTAGCCTATGTTTCTCCTTCGTGACATTGGTCTCTACTTTGATCAACCTCCTACGTTATTTTGTGACAATATGTCTGCCTTACATCTCTTCGTAAACCCAGTTTTTCATGCACAGACTAAACATATCGAGATCGATTATCATTTTGTTCTTGAAAAGGTGGCCTTAGGATCGCTTATTACTCAGTTCGTTTCATCGAATGATCAAGTTGCAGATATTTTTACAAAGGCACTCTCACGTCAGCATTTTACTAAGCTTCGTTCCAAACTTGGCCTCTTAGTTCCACCTTGGCTCAGTTTGAGGGGCCGTATAGAAGATGTGCCACATGAAGATGAGACCCCACCATTATTGAACAAGTCTGAAGCTAAAACTAATTTAAGACAGAATCAAAAGCAAAATTGCTAGTCTCCTGTACGGTTGCTATTCTCATGTATTGTTACGATTATCGTATAAAAGCATTACAATAATAGAATTAACAACTCACTGGAGAAGACAGTGAGATATTCAAACCATATTCTTTAAACTCTTTTATGAATAAACCAAATTGTTCCTTTATCAAACAAAACCCAAAATGTTCCAACACCCATCTGTTTTTCTTTCTTTTTTTCAAGTAATACAACATATCAAAGATGATATTTGGACCACAAGCAATTTACTATAAATAAAAGTCGGTTATGCAGAGGGGGGATGTCCTTGATCATTTCTCCTTGAAATCTCCACTTTCAAATAAGCTATTTGGATTCTCCACTTTCAAATAAGGCTGTTTGGATTAAAGGAAATGGAGAACTCCGGCATGGCAATATGGCCATATGATAGAAATTTCTTTTATGTCGGTGAAGTGAGTTTTAGTCAGAGGATTTTAGAGATTTGGTTGAAAACAAGAGCTGTGGATGTGGGTGTTTGTGTGACTGGGTCTTCTAAAAAAGCTATATTTTGTCAGTATATGGCCATAAAGTCTTGGTGGGGTCCACACCTTTGTCTTCTCCTGTGGTCCTCCCTCCCCTGCTATGACTTCTTGTGTTGTACAGTCACAGGACTGAAGGAAACTACTGATAAAAGTCTCAGATTCCCACGGATCATGCCTTTTCTCTTCTTCATCACAGAGGATTGGTGGGTCCCACCTTTGATGCCAAAGGTCCCAGAGCGGAATTGGCGGTGCCATCCTGACCGTGACATTTACATCTCTTCTCAATATATGGAAAAACATGGGATTGGCTACACACTGCACAGGTAGATTAAAAACACACTGCACACATCAACATATACTCATGGCCATATTGGGCCTATAGGAAGCCCAGCCCATTTAGGTACTGGGCCTAAATTCAGTTTAGATTCAGACTATCCGTCAGAAAGTTAGACCCAGGCCGAACCCATTTGAATGTGGGAGATACTCCTATGAGAGATGCTCTCACCTTATTATGAGAGATAAGGTAAGGGTCCTCACATTCATATCCAATGCTAAGAACTTAAATGTAAGGGCCCCCACCTTATATCTCACAGTAAGGTGAGAGATACCCTCATCCATTTATATATATATATATATATATATCTCCTTTTGTATTAAATATGTCCGTGGCAAGGGGGGTGGGGTCCTTTAAACATAAGAAGGTCCTAGCTTGTTTGGTGTGGGGGGGGGGGGGGGGGGTTGTGGTTTGGTTAAAACTAATATGTGTATTTGTGGGGGGGGGGGGGGGGGGGGGGGGGGGGGGGGGGGGGGGGTAAAACTAATATGTGTATTTGGCAATTCTGGGAAAAGGAAAAAAGGTGGGGTAAAACTAATATGTGTATTTGGCAATTCTGGGAAAAGGAAAAAAGGCTTATTTGACTTTGAATTGATTCAAACTAGTGTTTAGGCCTTTTTGATTGCAAGCATACCGGAAAATATTTTTTGGAAAAGTCTTTTTTCTCCTCTATTATGAAATTAACATTAATACCTTTCTGGAATTTAACAGAAGGAAAGAGAATTCAATCAAGTATCAATGTCTAAAGCCATTATAAAACTTTTAGTTTTTTTTTTTTTTTTCTTTTAATTAGTTTGCCCATGTAACTTTTAGTATATGGGATTTTGTATGTGCTACTTTTACTAACTGAAAATATGATCATTTCTACGCAAAGCTCATCCATAATTATGGTGGGGCCAACAGGTACAGAAATAATAGATGCCCACAAATCCGATTCTTTTTTGGTCTACCTTGACATGATCAAACTCAGTAATGGGTCAATTTTAATGAGGGCAATTTGTTTGTATAAAATACATAATAACTTAATCCGAATTCATGGGCGGATGAGCTCGATTGAAGGACAATTAAAGCGCTTAATAGGATGTAGCAATGTAGACAGGACTCTGATTTTTTTAGAATTTGAATTAGTGAGGGTGGGAGACTGGTGCTCATTTTTGGGCATCACTTTCTAGTATTTGTTTTTCTATACGACTTGGGTCGTCCAAAAAAGAGACCGGGTCTTCATTGGAACATGCAGCCGATTTCCACCATCACAGCGCCGATGGTGGGCCACGAACACCGGGTGGTCAAAGTCAACACACATAGCATGCAGGAAACGAGGGTGACGTGGCGGCAGGGACATGCTGTCATGGAAACCAATGATTTATGATATGATCCACACGCCTTCCTACCTCTTTCTGTTTGTTGTGTTTGACATTTGAGTCAGGTCATGGAGGGAGCATGGGCATATGTCTCTCAGGGTTCCTCCAATCACAGGCCCACCTTTTCAGCATCGTCGGTTGGTGGGGCCCACACCCATTTGCTGATTGAATTGCTCCCTTGGACTTTTTTTTTTATCACTCTTAATTTAATTCCCGGGGTCCAATCCATGATCTTCTTCCCACTGATTTAGTCTTAGTGGGTCCCCCCACCATGACCGCCACTTAGCCAATATTGGATGGGTGACTGATTCATTGGATGTTGATGGACCCAGTCGACCAAGTGGACTTCAAAAACGGGAAGTTCTTGGCCGTGGGAATTGGAATTGGAAGAGGGGGTTTACATATGAGCGCCAATCATACATTCCTACCAATATATGGGTTTTGTTGACCAAGGCTTGATGGAATTATAAACAGTTAAGAGTTTCAATTAATGATTTGATAGACCCTTTGATAAGGAAAGAAGTTTCCTTATTATTGAAGATAAATCTCTTCCATATCTTTTTTTTCTTTTTTTTTGGCATGTCTAGAAAAAGGTGAAGATCCAATGATAGCTACACCATCAAATGAGGTTCAATTGCCTATTTTGCATTCAATGTCTAGGAGTTCGAAGTAATTAACAAGAAGTTTTGACAGCAAAGATTGGACTAT
This sequence comes from Persea americana, assembly GCA_029852735.1. Classification (NCBI taxonomy): domain Eukaryota; kingdom Viridiplantae; phylum Streptophyta; class Magnoliopsida; order Laurales; family Lauraceae; genus Persea; species Persea americana. The sequence goes on from CM056810.1 coordinate 95,342,434, forward strand.
CCAGCCTCTCGTAGGAGATATTTTAAAGTGTTTGGAGCATTTTGGGTATTTTGAGACATTTTTTATTCCAAGAGATTTAAATAGGATTGCCCACTATCTTGCTAAATGTGGACAATCTGGGATGAACTTTATATGGCCTCATTGTGAATAGGCCTCTGTTTGTTTTCCTTTTGGTGTCTGAGTTTTTTTTGTGTATTGTAGCTTCTTTGTTGGCTTTCTTCTTCTTCTTCTTTTCTAATGAAATCTCCCTTTTACCAAAATAAAAAAACAAGAAGTTTTGACAAAGGAGTACTAAAGAAGGATGTATGGAGAAAATTGATTGACCTTTTGTAGGATTTGAATTAAATATTTCTTCTTGGGTTGTTCGTACAATAATTGTGTGATATCGCACCATAAAAAGCGTGCCATATCACATGAACAACACTATGAAAAATACCTAAACTTCAATCCTCATAAGTGAATACGGGCAGTATCCCTACTTTTTTTTTTTAATCTTTTTCTCTAACTGCATTCTTTCTTCTTGAAGGGCCACGCGCCTACGTGCAAAATGGCCTTCATGTTTCCTTTTGTTTCAGTGGACCCATATTCTAAATGGTCCTCTTTAGAGATACATGTTCTCGGCTGGTCCCACTTTACCCTAAACCGTATGCAAAATCTAGTTCATGTGCAAAAAATTGAGATATTTTTGGTTTTGGACAAATGACAGGCTAATTGTTCGTTTTTCCATACAATTACCAAGGCCGATTCTTCCAAGGGCCCCAAGAAATCAATGTTGGATTAAAGGACCCCTACCAATCAATGCCAGATTTGGTCCCAGGCGTGTACCGAAATCCAGATCCAAGATCAATGAGTAAAGGGCCATGGGACAAGAGGCCATGGACAATTTATTCATATAGTAATGCATGTCAGCAGTTAAATTCACATGACAGATCACCATATGCAGATTCTCACATAACCAACATGCTACTGGTGACGGATTTCCTTTTCATCAAGACCCAGTAGTAAATTATATGATCTATTGCACAAGATGAGGAAAGAATAAGATTTCCATCAGATTCCAACCAAGAAAACTATTTTATAAGATGAAAGGAAAGCAAAAATGAGTCTTCAAAAGTTGAAAGGACAACAAAATAAAATGAGACAAGCAAAGCAAAACAGAATGGAAAACAGAAAGCACAAATTCACGGCATGCATAAATAGTGACAGGCAACACGAAGTCATTACTACGGGCCAATAAAACCTTCAATTCAGTGTTCAGATCTACCAATTAGATAAACACCCATGGAAACTGATCATCTCTCATTGTAATTGTCTGCCCTTTCCTTTTTCTCCGGTAGGATTTCGGATTCTAGGAACCTCACTTGGCCATCATGACCTTGACAAACTCCTCATAATTGATCTGGCCATCACCGTCGACATCAGCTTCCCGGATCATCTCATCAACCTCCTCATCTGTAAGCTTCTCGCCTAAATTGGTCATCACATGGCGCAGCTCAGCCGCGGATATGAAACCGTTCTGGTCCTTGTCGAAGACACGGAATGCTTCTTTGAGTTCCTCTTCTGAGTCGGTATCCTTCATCTTCCGAGCCATCAGGTTGAGGAATTCAGGGAAGTCAATGGTTCCATTGCCATCAGCATCAACCTCATTGATCATGTCCTGGAGCTCAGCCTCTGTTGGGTTCTGGCCTAGTGAGCGCATAACCGTGCCCAACTCCTTGGTTGTTATGCAGCCTGGCATGGTAAAAAGAACAAATCACACTTATCACGAAAACATATAGACTGTCCAATGCATGCATGAAAATTTACATCCCTTCAAAAGTGAAGGCGGCAGAAAATACAAACCACAGAATGGAAGCTAATGCAAGCTATAAATGAAAGTTTTGGGCCAGGAATAGTGTAGAAGACCGCCAACAATTTTTATATTTCCAGAAAAAAAGAGCAATTCTGACAAATAAGGAACAATTCCGAGCCTATGCTATTGGCTAATTTCATAAATGTTTCGCCAACCAAGTGCAATGATAAAACCACAGATACCATTTATAAAATCATTCTGGAAGTGGTTTGGGATGTGAGAGTAGGGAAAGGAGTATTTAACCTTTTTCTAAGGCTTGCACACCATAGAAAACAAAGACAAAGGCATAATTCATCCTTGGACACTGGGTCTTATAGGAGAAGATTGATCCATGATCCATGGGATAAGATAAGGCTATGATGATGAGGATAGTGAATGTCCAAAAAAAAAAAAAAACTCAGTCAGTTGGATGTGATAATTCCTGACATGGATTCCTGATATCCATGCATTCAGGCTTTTTTGGGCAAGGTAGGAGAAGATTACAAATGATTCTACGGGTTTGAATTTCTTTTTTTCTTTTTTTTTTTGTTGGGTGGGGAGGGGCATGTTGTGGCTATGCTTCATGTTGGCAGTGATGACAATATGGCAGGCAATTTCAATGAGAATCGTTAAGAAGCCAATGTGAAGATGCATATGCATATAGAGGGTTTTCGTTGGTGGCTGGGCAGATTTGAGTTGGATGTTAAGAAGTAGGCAGGTCACTTTAAAATACTAAACCCATGTCTTCCGTGATACACATACACACAGTGTTAATCCAATGCGCGACTCATGCAATGAAACTGCTTGCACACTACACGTTTCAAAATATGAGCACCAAATTGAGTGGTGATCAACCAAGCAAAGTTTGTTTTAAGTCGTTGAAAAATAATGTCGTATGAACCACCCGCATATAAACAGTTCTACAACACACTTTGTGGTGAATCCAACCCCGGCCATATATGATTGTATTGGAGCGGCATGTATCATCAGTCATCAGATTGAATAATACACGGCTTCAGTGACTATCTTGGGACCCTTAAATAGACCTTTAACATCATCCAACAAGGATATTCTTTAACCAAACTCCGTGGGCTTTCCATCGAAGTCTACACCATGCTTACCGGTACTAAACAAGCCCCCACAGTAACTGCACTAGGCCTATACAAAACAAGACTGAAAACATTTACATCCCCAGTTTCCTAAAACTCACAATCCTTGTTGCCCAGAACCAAGGACAAATTCTCTTTCTATTTTAAAATATATAATCTTAAAATGACACAGTTGTATTGTCTGTTATTTGTCTTCTATACAACTGGACATATAAAAATCAATAGAAGGGGTTCACCTATATACAAACAACAAAAAAAGTATGCTCTTATATTAATGTAATCTGTCAATTTATTTATCAAGATCAAAGTCAAATTCTCTCCTTCAAACAATTTAATCTAAAAATGATGCAGTTGCATTGCCTGTTGTTTTGTCTTGTATACAACTTGACATAAAAAAATCAATGGAAGGGGAAACCACTAAAAACATGCCCACTTGTATTACTATAATCTCTCAGTTTTTATCATGATGATTCATAAGTGATATTAACTATTGGATTGAATAACATTTTTACACTGTTAAAAGTTTGGCCCCAAACACTAATAGCTATCATCATCCACCAATAATGAATCTTTAGCTGAACCTCACCCATGATGAAACCCTTAGTCCAACCACTAACCATGATTAATGTTAGTTTCACATAGGCACCACAAGAGACAATGTTGTACTCAGCCTATGCTGCATAAGTCTAATAAGAACAAACAGATGAATTTTTTCTTAAAACCAGAGGATACCTCTGTCGGATATTATTGCTGGTAAAGAGGAAGTAGTGTTCCATACAACTTGTGGCGGAGCCAGGAGTTCATTTTAGCAGGAGACAGTGGCGGAGACAAGTAGGGTCGTGGGGGGGCAATTGCGCCCCCTCAACTTTCTAGTTTTCTTTGTAGTACTAGGAGAAAATCTGACTTTTATTATAGGCGTTTTAGTTTATGGTCTTTGCCGCTTCTCAACTATTTTTTTGTTTCTAGTTTGCCCCTCATCAACTTTTTTTTCCACTTGTCAAAGAGTAGAACCTTCAAAACACATTGGGGCAATTTTGTCTTTTTGGAGGGCAATTTTGTCTTTTACTTCTATCAAAAAGACAACTCATCAGATTCCTTTCATACTTTTTACTTTCTTCCTCTCTTTCTGTCTTTAGTCTTTACACGATAAACCCATCCAAGTACATTCCTTCCCCAAAATCATGAATTTATAATTCTTTTCTAATCTTCTGGAGCCATTATAAAATGCTATTGAGTGTGGAGAGCAATAAAATTCATCTTTTTTTTTTTTAAATAATTTTGGGGCATAATCTAATAACTAGTTTAAGAGTTAAATTAGATTGAACACATGATTTCAAAATCTCAATATTATGTTAAGATATTTTTATTTTTTTAATTCTTTCTCAAATTCCTCACTAAGAGAAATTTAATACAAAAGGTGATTTGATGAGTTGTCTTTTGGAAAAAAGTAAAAAAGACAAAATTGCCCTTGAGAGGAAAAAAGGTTGTTGAGGGGCAAACAAGAAAAACAAAAAAAATTGAGGGGCAAAGAGCATAATACCAAAATGCCCAAGAAAACTTTCAGATTTCTTTCTCCTATTTTAGAGGAAACGAAAAAGTTGAGGAGGGGCAATTGCCCCCCACTCGACACTATGTGCCTCCGCAATTGTCCATGTCTACAGCTTGAATACTAAATTAAAGAAAGGGCCCATCTTCTGACATTCAAACCATTGTGAAAGACGACTAAGTTGGGCCAGGCCCACTATTGATTGATAACATGTTTTACATTGGGTTGATTGTATGTTCCAAAACACGTGACTTGATGCATAACTAAGAGGCTTGGGATATCCAAGTAGGCCCCATAGCTATCATAGGGGACCCAAGTAGGCTTGGAAGATTCAACCCACATCATCAATCCAACAGTGGGCCCTCCTCTAATTAGGGAAATCTTTCGCAACGCGAATACAACCACAAGATTAAAAAAACCCACTATAATTTTAAATAACAAAAACCACTTCTAATAAACCGCAACAGGCCTATCCCATTATGAAATGGCACTCCTGGTCTCTCCTCGATTTGACAATAATCCAACAAAGGTCCACCTATGGATTGAAGGAAAAAAAAAACAGAACAGAACCAAAAAAAAAAAAAAATTGTGGTTCATGTTACTAGTATGCTGTAAGGCCTAAAAAAGAGCTAGCATAATCTTATCAAATTCACAACTAGCCTAGCCAATCCATTCAAACCCTTCAATCCAAAAGAACTCCAAGGATCAGAGTCACCGATAAAAAAAATAAAACAAATTAGAGTCCAACCATCAGCCCAACTCTGATTAGAGTCCAATCTCTTTATGACCATGAAGAGCAAGAATTTCTCCTTAAAATTGACATAATCTGTCACTGATTTTGTAAAACCACGGGCCATCTTAGGTTTTTTAAACTAGTTAATGTAAAAAATCTCAATCCTACATAGAACAGACTAAGTATGTTACAGTGTGGCTTAGTGTGGAGCCCATTTGGTACCCTCATGGCCCCATCAATCATGGTGAGAGTTCAAATAAAAAAGTCTTATTGTATATAAGGTTTGATTAAAAACTCATCGTTGTTGGATGATGATAGCTATCAATGTGAAAGCCTTAAACTTTAAGGGTGTAAGCTTATTGCGATTCGACCCAATGGTTAATACCACTCCGACAGGGATCAAAGTTTAACGGTGCCAATAAGAGTTTTTGTGGCCTTTAGTAGTTTAAGTTGTGCCCCTTTCATTGAATTCCACATCAAACTATAGACAAAGACAATACAACTACATTCTTCCAAAATCACATAGTTGAGAGAGAAAGAGAAAGATTAAAAATTATTCTTGGGATAAACATTTCCAATGTTATTATGGTATGAACCTATGTGGAGCAATCCCATGTGGGACCCAATTAGGATCACCAATTACTATGTAAGGCCCAATGGAAAAATTGCATCATCAATTATCCTTGAAAGATGATGATAAGTATCTTAAACCGTGCAAAATTGAAATTATTCGATACAATGGTACATGCCACTCTAGTGGCAGATCATGGACGAGTTTGAGTCAATGCCAATATAAAATGTAAATGAATGCAAAATTGTTGGATTCACCACAAGTGGGCCCCACAAAAATTTCACAAGTAGGGATGTAAATGAGTCCCCAATTCTCCGATTACCTGGAGGTTCCGACCCATTAAAAACCGGGTTTGGGTCCTTATTTAGGCCCCGCTAAGTAAATGGGTCCGGGTCCGGGTCCTTCTTTTGGACCCGTGACCTAAACAGGTCTGGTTCCGGTTCCACATTAGTTTGGACCCATGGACCCGACACATTACCTCAATTTTCAACAATCTCTCATTAAAATTAGATTTTTCCCCATACCATTCCCTACCTAGATCCGTACCTAGACCCGCCCATATATGTTTCTGGTTTCAGGTTCAATTTCACCTTCTCCTTAACGATTCCGGGTCCAAAACCAAGAAACTAACCCCGATACAGTCCGGGTCCACCTTCTCTTTAACGGGCCCTAACAGGAGCCGACCCCTTTACAGCCCTATTTATCCATTATAATCACTCCACACAAGCACCTTCGCATGTCTTCTTGCTTTTGGTTTGTTGCCAAATATTCAGCTCCAATAACAGTATAGATCAAATAGTCGTCTACAAGAATGACCCTTCAATTAAGATGGGTCATGATGGCATAAAACCAGTTTGTACACCAGTAACACCACATAGTGGCCCTATTTCCAAAAAACTCGTCAAGCCCTCATTTTAATATATTTCACATTGAGTGATTTTCAATTTTAATCTAATCCTCCACCCACTCTCAGAGCTTCTAAACTCATACCCTCTATCTTTGTTCTACTCGTCTTTAAACAATTTGACTTGAAAAGCCTTTCAAAAAAGTTGTACCTTTTCAATCATTAATAACAAAGGAGCAACCAATGCATCTTAAAAATATATTTTTTCATCAATATGCACCATAAAATATGTCTTTACACTAGATCTAAGAAACATTATATCAGAAGCAAGATTTCCCACATACGATCAAATATTCATTAAATAGTAAAAGCAAAAATCCCATCTTTGAAAATGTTCTCTAATTTTGGCCCTAGCCATCTTTCTGTATACCTGGTTGACATCCTTTTCCAAAGCTAAAGGCAGACCACAAATTTAATTAACCAAGTTTTCATCACAACCACATATTTAAGCAAATCAAAGCAATCCAGCATCAGATCTGAATAAAACGACCTAAAATCAATCAGAAAAACACAAAAATCATCATAAAAGCAGCATAACTCACCATATCACATCCATAAAAAGAAATGATACAACAATGCCATTTCGAGCAGAAAGAACACACCAACTACAAATAATCAGATCCAAGGCCGCAAATTTATCAACAATTTCCACTTATACTGCCACAAAGCAAAGAAAACAACCCCGAATCTTCAAATAAAAAAAACTTCACAAAATCAAAAGAATCTATCAGGAAACGCAGTGCAGAGAACCGGAAAAAGATTCCATCTTTATATATAAGAATGCGATCGATCCTTCTCATATATGAGATCAAACAAGGTAAAACGAAGACGATAAAAGAAAAAGAGAAAGAAGATCTTCAAAACCTACATGAATCAGCAAATCTCAACCAAGAAAAAGACAGAAAGAGGTGTAATTTCACATCAGATCGTCAAATCAAGCACCGAAAATCCCTAGATCGATAGCAATCGAAAATCAACAGATTCTAGGGTAAAAAAAAAAACGACGAAGAAGAGGAAAGAGGCCAAGGATCGAAGGAATCTGACCGTCTCCATCCTTGTCGAACAAACTGAAGGCCTCCTTGAACTCGGAGATCTGATCATCCGTTAGCTGATCCGCCATTTCTTGCTCTTCTTTCTTTCAAAGGAATCAATCAAACAGAAGAAGAATCTATCGTTCGTTCGAGATTACGAACGAGGAAAGAGAAGAAGAAAACACAAACGAACGAACGAACGAACGAACGGCCTTTCCTTTCTCTCTGGTTTCTGGTTTTCCTCCTCGTTCTTGTACCGGAAATGATTTTTTTTGCGTGTTCTTTGATGCGTCTAAGCCGAACTTGATTGCGTTCTTAAATGAGAATGGCCGTGCGCAAGATTACCAAAATACCCTTCTCTTTCGGTTTTCTTTTCAGCTTTGTACCAATCTTCTTCCAACTTTTGACCTCTCTAGGATATTGAAAAAATAATAATAATAGTAATAATAAAATATAAGGTTTAAGATTCAATTTTGATTGTACTTTATATTTTGATCGTAAGTTATTTACAGTTTTTACAACCGATAATATATTCTCTTTCAATTTTCACAAATATACTTCCTCTAGTTATGGTCTCCCAGCCTCTCTATTTCTAATATATATATAATTCTACATCTTCACGTATATCCGTGATTAGTACTGGTTTTTGTGCAAGTAGGATGTTAATATGGGGGTGACAGCATATGGAACGTTCTAAAATATTTGGGGTGCCTTCTTTTTAACCAAACTTGGTTCTAATTAAAATATATATATAACTTGCTTATCTAATTTTTTTTTTAATCAATTGCTCGTATTTTACTTATCTTAACAGCTTGGGTAATTTATTTTTACGGTGTTATAAAGTGAACATTCAAATCAATAAAAAAAAAAAGTAGGAGTAAAAAAAAATTGTTGAATGATAATAAAAAATGCAAACTTTCTTTTGTCGTTTAGTGCGATGATATTATATTTTTTTTTTTACTTTTTTAATAAAAATAAGAGAGAATTTTAGTGACATAAGATGAGTTTTTTAACCTAATTATGGAAATAATAATTATGTCACTTTTTTTGTTGATGGGGTTACTTGTCTAAGTGGCAAGTTTTTTCTGTTTATTAAACTAACCAAGGAGGATTAAACCTTGGTCACTAATATTCTTGATGATGTTGAAACAGTGAGTTAGCAATTGTGTCACTTCAAATATTTATAACATAAGTGAATTTAATCAGCAGAACTCATACTAAACACCAACTGAATCAGGTTTTAAATAATGACAGCACAGGAACATTTTTAGCAAAAGAAATGATATAATGACATGTCTTCATCAACTTGGTACCCACAGTTTTTGGTATTGATATCAGTTGAAAACATTTTTAATATTACTTCTATGCGTTATAGCGTGCATGCATGCACCGTATCAAATTTGCATCTAAATAGAGCAGTATCCATTACGTAATGAATTATCTTAAGGTCTGACATTTGTGAGTCAATAATCATCGAAGTTTAAAAATTTTGACAGAATTATTCATCCCATATTCAGGGTTATAAGAGATGTCAATATGCGATATCCTGCAACAGCAGAATCACATATTTTTTAATCCCCATTTTCACACAAACAGCTCTAAAGAAATTTGTCATCAATCCAATTTGGTTGGGGTGCCTTCGAAGTAATTCCAATGTAGAGGGTCCAGTGTCTCACTCATCTAGCCAAATATGGGTCATATACAAGTTAAATCAGTTGGTCAATTGTTGTTTAGTACCATACTGATGACATGACAGGGTGGGACCATTTATTGACAAAAGGCCAAGTAAATTGGAATAAAGTTTACACCAATAGCGAAAGTTAAAGTGCCATGAACCTCTTAGTTGCTTTAAATGTCCAAAAGTGAATCTGATTGAATCAGTTTCATGTGAGGGGCACATGTTGGAAGACCACTTCTTGAACCCAAACCACACAAAATAAGGCTAGCTAGAGTTGACTCATTCTACCAGATATTTATCTAGTTAGAATCATGCTTACATTTTTTTTTTTTAGGAAGGAGGCCCCATCAAATGAGTTTATCACACTTAGAAATTTCAATAGTTTCCCTTTATAGGAACCTGATTCGAGTCAAATCTACAGAAATGATCATCTATTGATGCAAAATTGTACTTACCATTGTAAGACATTTGGTTGGCCTGCATAAGGTGATCGTCCTCGCCTTGATCCAACGCTTTCATACCATTTTAGTCCAAAAAACTCACATAAATGATATGGACCATTAGATCCATTGTACGATCATCTACGAGAGCATGATTAATTAGTAATACCTTTTGAAAAATGTTCATCTAACATTTACTCACATGGTCAAATCAAAAGGAACACATCTAATTTGGTTGAGAGGGAAATTTTGTAGATGCATATGCATAGGGAGGCATGTGATGTGATAGCATTACATAAGCAATGATGAACCTAGTGTAATCAAAGTAAGTGGCAAGAGTAGAGACAAGATGCTCTTCCTAATAAGACATGAACATTTCTCCACAAAAGATTTTACGCTAAACAAATTTTCATTCTACAAAAGAGAAGTATTCTTCCTTCTCGCTTTCTCACAGGAAATCAAAAGTATTCCTCTCTATTAAAGAAAATTAATATCGTGCGCACCTGATGCTTTAAAGCATTTGTGTAGCAATAACCAACAAGGGCAAGCTTCATTGCGGAGTTCACTTTAGACCACCAACCCATTATATATATTTTCACATACACAGTTAAAAAGATCATCTAAGTATATCACTCTTTGTTGGTTGATGTAAGTTATACACGAAGGACTTTAAATATTTAAGGTGAGATGGTCTTATCAAGTTGAACATCAACTTAACTTACAGAATCACATATGGAAATACAATATGAGAGACATGAGTATGAACTATAGATGAAGGGTTTGCAATAACCACATGTGGAGGCTACTTGTGCCACGGGTATCGTATCATATCTGGACAATGACACTAACGTAATTAGACGAGGACTAGTTGACTTTTTAGGACATATTGAAAAGATTGGTTTTCATGCCAGTGGATTGGAATCTCTTGCATAAATTAAACTTTACACTATGTTTGGGAAGAGGGGAGGGGAGGGGAAATCTGAGGGAAAAGGAAAACAAAGGGGAGGGAAAATCTCTTATTTGTTTTAGTCAAAAAGTATAGAAAATGGGTAGAGAGAAAATTACTATTTTAGCCTTACTTTTGTGAAAGATTCAAGTAAGGGAAATGGCAGTTCAGTAATTTGCACCATTTTTCCCCTCTTTTTCTCCCTCTTTCCCTCCATTCTTGAAGGAAAATTTAGGGGTGAAGTTTTAAAGATTTTATCCCCATTTTCCCCTCCCCCACTTTCCCTCCCCCACTTTCCAAACACTTCCATTTTTAACTTTCCCTCCAATTTCCCTTCTTTTTTTTCCTTCCCCTCATTTTACCCCCTTTCCAAACATAGGGTTAATGTTATGCCATTTTTGCCTGTTAGCTTTATGATCGATTAACAATCCTGCATCATCCTTGTGCGACCCTGCTAATTTTGAATTAGACTTGAACCAGCTCACAAAAGAGCTTGGAACCCTAAGTGTCTTACACGATGCTTCCTATGAAGAGGGTGGAACTTCATGATAAGGGCAGGACCAGTGACGGACTCAGGTATAACTTTCTCGAGGCTGAAGCCCCACCCATACGCGTACCATATATGTGAAAAGTTAAGTTTTTTTAAAACCCTGAAAATTTTAAAAAATTAATATATTTTTCTATTACATTTGACCCTTCATCCAACTCTTCTTCTACATGAAGCCCCCCAAGTTGAATTTCCTGTGTCCGCCTTTGGTGGGGACCAGCTCCAATATTGAAGTAAGATTTTGGGACGTTCCTTTAAAGAATAGGGCATTCATTTTAAGTTGTTCGGATTTTAAATGAGTAGGCTCCATCATAGAGATTTACTCCACACGGTGTGAGTGAGGCACTCAAAGGATCCGAACTCCACGAATATTGTTTTGACTTGCCCATCTATATTTCACAAAATGATGTATTACTTAGGTTGTTCATCTTTAAATGTATTAATAAAGACATTATTGTATACCAATAAAATGTAGATATTTGTTTCAAAGGCAACATGATACATTCTTTACTCATGCAATGTACATGATATTTTTTTTTTCATCCAAGCGTTATCTAATGCTCTTTGGGGTTAATCCTATGAATTTTCTTTTCCACTCACCCCATTATATTTTGTTTAATTCCAAAACCAACATGTGATTATTACTATTTCTTTTATACCCTTGAGTTCTTGATTGGATTTAGTGCTGCCACAGAATTCATCAAAGTGAGAAGTTCTCAGTTTTTCATATATTCATAAGCGAGCCATAAGAATGGAGTTTCTGAAATTGTTCAATAGGAGGAATTAAAACCATATAAAATCCCACAAGAACAAGGATAGCATGAAGATAAAAATTCCATGTGCTTAGAATATTTGATACTATATTATTGCCCTTATTTTAGTTTAGCATAGATTGAAATGACATAATAAAAAAATCATATAATTAATCCAATATAGTCGTAACAAGAATTTGATAATGATGATGATGATTATCTTTAATTTATTGGATAACTGAACATACATGAATTGTCATATGAGGCCAATAGAACTCTCACTTTGTAGAACAACATTTGAAATTCTCCAAATGCTCTAAATAAGAATTCTTCGAATACTTCTTGCAAACAAATAAGCCCACGGAGAATTCTCTTCGACCTTTCAAATCTGTTTGTGTAAAACAAGTTTTTTTCTTTTCACTCTCTAGATTACTCTTTTATGAAGAGTATATCCTGCATTTTCATCTCTCTCGAAGACGATCGAAATCTTCTTTATCAAAGAAAATCACTTTATTACCTTGTTGTTCAACTGAAAAAAAAAAAATCAGACAAAATGCCAAAAATCAAATGAGTGGGTCGAAGTAGGGTGCATGAAAGGATTAGTAGAGTCGAATCTACCAAATCACTACTACAGCTGAGATTTTATCCAAAACTACGCGCTCGGCGCTTCTCACGCGGTTTCTGGAGATGCTGATCAATACGTCTCTCTCAAGGTGGAGATTACCAACCTGTCCTCCACTAATGACCTGTATTACATGAGTACCCTAACTTCACTTATCAACCTTTTAGCTTAATATAATAAGTCTTCTTATTAAAACTGAAAACCATAATTAATGCTTTGGTTAACGATTCTTCCAAAAATGAACAGTTAACCGAACGGTTACACCCGTAACAAAAATATTTCAATAAATGAGATTGCTTTCATCCAACAATAAAAATCAAACGTACGCTTTCTAATTATTTTTGCAATTTTTACAAAAAAGAATTTACATTTAGGGTGTTCAACCATTACTAGTGAATTGGGATATTTAGGGTTAGTCTGTTTGTATAAAATACATAGAAATTTATGGTAAAATGAGCTTGACAATTATTAAAGAGGTGAATACTTAATGAAATAAGATGATGATATAGATGGGAACTTGATTTTAATAGATATTGAGTTATTAGGGTAGTAGCCAAAATATTCTCTTCCCATCTTTTCTTGATTCAATTTTCATTATTAGGATAGATCATTGACTGTTCATTTTTGAAAATTTACTTTTGGGTTTTCATTTTTAATCATTAATAAAATACAACTCTAGATATTCAATTAAAAAAATCAAATGAAACAAGCCCTTAGTGCAACTTTTATACCTTCTAAAAGGGAATATATTTCCAGAGAAAGAGAATTTGGACGTAAGAGATGACTATAATATTACAAAAGGTGGAAACTATTTTTCTCTACTACGAATACTTTTCTAAAACCAAAAAATATAGATTGAAACCATATATAATGAAGTCTTCAATTTTTGTTTTGGCAGAAAACAAGATCGTTGTAGAAATAAAATGCAATTGAGACCTACCATGAAAAAATCATGCCCTCAAAAGTTTTTTTAAAACATCAAATTGCAATTTACCTTTTTTTTTTTAAATCAAGGGAATGCCATTGGATCCTATGATCCTGATCTTCTATGTTTACCCATTCAAAGTCCATCTTTGCCTAATCAAAGTCATTCAAGCTACATTAAATTGGCACTAGCTAAAATTGCATTTCAATTAGAGCGACGCAAATCAGGATCAATTAATACACAAAAATGATATTAAATATCTAATTAACCTTTTTCCACACATTAATCAATTCAACATTATGCATCCCCTTTTGCCAAAGTAAACTTTTGAGTGTGTGCATGCCCAAAGAAAAGTACAAAATATGAATGACTTGGATGAAGCAAAGGTCCCTGAGAATTCTTGCAACAAACATGCTCTAATGAGAATTCTCGTAAGTCCAAAATTGATACTCTTGCCGGTCCTTAAGGCTGCACCAAACATGAAAAATAGATTCTACCAAAACAAAAAAAAAAAGAAAAAGAAAAAGGAAAATATAGTCCACGGATAATTGGTACAATTTTCCATTTCTCCTGGGAAAAATGTGCAACGCAAACATGCTCTTTGCCTCTTGAGGAATTTCAGGAATAGGAATGGCGGACACCTTCTGAAATTCTAAGAATTATTCCAATCAAACAGGCCCATAATAAAAGCACAAGCATTCTAGTAAGCAAAGATGACAATCAACGATGAGCACTTATGTTATCCTTGATGCATCAAGATGTGTTTGGTGGCCCAATGCGCCATTTCTGTACAAGTGAGGCCCATGCTTTAGTGATCATGAACATGCAATGAACTCCTGATCATGAACACTGATATGATACTCTCTAGATAAAATAATGGCCCATAACTTTTCCAAATTTGAAGATCCTAGCTAATATTTGGCCAGCAATTAGGTGGTTAAGAAACGGTTACAACAATGGTCATGAAGAAAAGACACAGACCATATCAACCATCTGGAACCATATGCCCAATGGTACGGTAGACTAGGCTGGGTTATAGAGGCATTGAGAGACTTCGGAGGAAGCTGAGGAATGCCAACTACAAAGAAGAAGTAATCTGGCAGTGAAGCACATCAGGGCACCACACAAGTTGATGCATTTCAGACCCCATAATTACTCTGCTCACACACCGGAATGACTGGTTCAACTGGTCTGTACAATGGCATAAAAGAATTCATATGGATGATCGATGAAGTTCAGATCTCACAGCATTGATAATATTGTAAAATCAAAGATCTTTCCAAATACCAAAATCAGTGTTCGAGTTGTTAGAGTTCATTACACTGTCCTGGCACCCTAAGAAGAAGGTACTACGCTTATCATCAATGTTGACAAGTGCATGCGCTGTTCCACTCGGACTAGCAGAGATGGCGACCTCATCAGCTTCAACCGTGACTTCTGCATAACCTTTCTCCTCCATGTGGTGGTTCTCCAACTGCAAAAAGCTCATCGAATGAGATCGGGGTGTTATTGTAGGGGAGAGAGAGAGAGAGGGTTTGATCCAAATTTAAGTCCGAGTTGACTTGCATAATCACACCTAATCCCAAAATATGACTCAAAAGAGCAACGGCTCTCAACTTCATGTAGCATCTCTACCATTATTTAAATATGCACATAGAGATCACAAATCAACCGACTGGGAGTTATGTCTTCAAATCTAATTATTCTGCCACTTCAATCCCATCATTCAACAAAGATTGAGGTCAAATAAAGACACCCATCAACAATTATTCAAGATTCAAGAACTTGATGAAAGCTATAACTGCACCATAGCCATTATATAAAACAATAGAGAGCTTAGGAGTTGCCCTAGCCATGTAACAGGAATGTCCACATTATGCAGTGTATGTGTGCCACTACACATGTCCCACAACCAGGTTACAGAAAAGACAGAATATTACAGGGGAAGGCCAGTTACAATCTGAATGAGATCATAGATCAGATGCAGCACACTCAACAAGATTTGTACAGGAAGTTACTTTCTTTTATTTTTTCTGCTTCTTCAAACCAATGAGGAAGATTATGCGAATAAATTGTCTTCTTCTCACCCAGATCTGAACTTTCAGATCAACATGTTAGGTTGCAAAGCTCTCAACCAAAGAGAAAATTCTCTAAAAGCAGTCTTATTAAAAAGAGCATATAATTTCCAATAAAATAGCCCATCTTAAACAGTTGTGTAACTTAAAAGAAACCCTACGCTAAGTTAAATCTAACCATTCAATATTACATAAACAAGCCAATATATTAGTCAAAAGGAATAACAATTGTGTACATGACTCATGGGCCACACAAGAAAGTTCTCCCTATGGTCTACTAGTGAGCCAAAAATAGGAACCATCTGAAAAATGGAGCTTTGGCTTAGAGGAAGTTGCCAAAAACCTAGCTGTTAGATAAAGTGTTAGGAGCGCCATTTCCAGGAAACAGGCACACAAAAATGTTGAGAAAGAGAAATCAGCCAGTATATGAGGCACGGGCCCAATAGTGCTTGTGGACTTGGATCATGAGCTGGGCTTATGGGTCAGACAACCCAACCTAGCAATTTCTTGTATAATATTTGGATATATAAACAGGAACAAGGCTCTCCTAAGCTCAAGCTTAGGATAAAATCTTGTAAGCTTATGCTTGTAGGGCCCACCTTTGGTCCATCCAAATGAACCAAACACATGAATCCTCTAAATTGCATATGTCCACAAATTTTCATTTAGATCCAAATTTACTAGACCGTTGGATTGACTATGTATCGATTCGAATGGACTATTGACCATTAAACTTTTGGGCCCATATGGAGATGATAGAAATCACGGTTGGAGCTAATTTTTTGCAGAGAGGAAAATCCTAGGGAGTCTTTGAAATCTCCTCCACCCCCATCCCCATGTGGGTCCCCAGGTAGGCCCCACCATACACTTGAGCTTACCTTATCCTAAGCTTGAGCTTAGGAGAGCTGGCCCCTATAAACAGAATAAGGGTTGCAATCCCTAAGATTAGGTAAAAGAAAGTTATCCACCCAAACTTGCACAATGTACACTCATTTCTAGATATAAACTAAGATCACGTGATACAAAAGGACCACCGAGAATTCCCAAACTCTCCACTCTTCCATCTTGTAATAGCAGATAGGAGTCACTGTTCCTAAGCTTGGAACGGTTCATCTTCATCCTATGGGGGCCCACTTTGGGGATACGTACTAGTAAGTTCTTCCTGTAACCTACCTGTGTAAAAAAAAAAAAAAAAAATGGAAACCATGTGATATGGAGTTACTATTTTAAGGTCCTCAAAGTTGACCAAATTATAGCCATTAGATAAAGGTGGGATGTGTGCCACAATTTGTGTGATCAATTTAAGGGCCTACAAACTTGAATGACTATCAAATTTGGAATAGTGCAAATGGTGGGCTGGCAATGTGTGGAGGGGTTAGATTTATCCGAATGGGTGGTGTGTTGGTACCCACACCTAGAAGTGGGCTCCACAAGGGCTGTCATGCACAGCAATAGATCCATATGTGTATTATATATGATATATAACCCACTCTTTTAGATACATATCCATAATTATATTATATATGATATAAATAACCCACTCTTTTAGTGCCCCCCCCGCCCCCCCCACACACAAAAATAATAATAATAAAAATAAAAATAAAAACAAACCCTCTTCCCTTTTTGGATTTTCATATGGGGGCCCATGATCAATCCAGCCCCTTAGCTTACACTGACTCCCTTAATTGGCATTAATCTAAAAGATGGTACTTACACCTACATTCATAGATGGAGCAGCTGAAAGAAAAAAAAAATAATTTATCGGAAATATATGGAGCTGGGTGTTAGCAAGAAACAAGAAAGGAAAAAATAAGACATGAATATGAACAATAAGATGGATGTGCAGAGAATTAGGAATGAATACAAAAGAGAAAATCCATAGGTCATCCCTGAATCAAGGAATGCTGACTAAGATGGTTAGACCAATACGCACACCAAAAAAAAAAAAAAAAAGAATTGTTGCAAGTTCAAGAAACTATGCACTGAGATAGATGAGATAGCTTCATCAACAGCTATGCCGATAATGGACTGGAGTATTGCAACAGATAAAAAGATTTCAACATCAAATATTCGTACCCAAGATTGTGTAAGTCATGACGCCAAGAAACAGCAAGGACAGGCCATTTATATAGCAGGGACATAGATTTTACACATAAAAAGTATCGGATACGACACGGCATGTTGCCTATTTTGAAGTATCCAGGTATCATAGTGTGTAAGATGTAATCATTGTTTTAAAATTTCTGAGCCAACCCCTGGGGTTAAGGGATTGATGGAGAAGGGATCGGCCCACCCAGATACCTCAACTACACAGGCAGCTGAGTCAACAAGTCGAGAGAGACTGACCAAGTTTAACCATAAACTTTATCAGGCTTGATCAAGTGTTGATTCCAAATTTCAGGTTTTAAAACAATGGATGGAATCGTTTTAGATAGAATACCATTTTCCCCGATTTTTCCAACCTAAATGAGTGTTGTCCGTCAATGCTAACAATAATTTGTGGATGGGAGTTTGTAAGAGAGAGAAACCACAGGTCCAAAACCCATGAACATGGTTACTGATTTCTGAATGGATAATAATCCGTTCTGCTAAAAGTTTCAACTGTGACCGGTTTACTTCTAAGGGGCCATGTTTGGACTCCAGAACAACACATTTTTAAAACTAGGGGTGGGAAACCAGGTGAGTTGGCCCATTCACTCATGTATTGCTAGTGGGTTAGCCACACACACTGGCCACTTCAATTCACAAATGTCATCATTTAAGAATGGTCTGATTAAAAAGTGAACAGTTATACCGATAAAAAAAGAAAAAGTGAACAGTTATTCAAACAGGCTCCTAGGTGGTCAACAATGATACAAATTACACACATGTGAACAGTTATACATAATATACATATACATATATGTACGAGGAAAAGAAGCCATACCCTAAACTTTGTTTTGGCACCCCAAATGATAAATGTCTCATTGCAGAAATGGTGCCTGTGATTTCCTCTCACACCACCAGGTCGAATCTCACCAACATGCGCCGAAACACATGATTGTGCTCCGCCTGTAGGGAAACTCAGAACCCATAATGACCATAAAGATAATATTCTAAGAAAAAGGATAAAAAAAAACTACAATTAATGGATCTTAAACCAAGGCAATAAGATCCTAACAAAAAAAAAATGACCACTATGAGCAGGTTATGGTAAATATATAATGTGTTTTTTATCGTAAACAAACAAAAAAAGAGAACAGTTGGGGCCAATATGATGAAAATATGGTTGGTCCAAATAGACTCAAAGTCACACTAATTCCAATGTCTGAAGCTCTGAAACAATATTCAGAAGCTTAAATAGAGTTCCAACAGTGACACCAAATTACCAAAATCCAGTAATATAAACAGAAACAAAACAGTTTCTGCATGGGTAGTATACTCGGCCTACGGGTGCCAAAGGAATTTAGACAATTTGATCATGAGAATTCAGCACTAACACCCAACAAAATATGCACTTTGAACATCTAGATAATGACCACAAATTTTTCCTATATGGATTATGTGTAAGACATGTGAAGTTCCACCTTAGCTAAGAAGTCAAAAGCAAAGATCCAGCAATTTGGGGGTAATGCACAGACAAGTGTGTTGTTGTAAACCGATGAAGGCACTTTTCAAAAAATAATCAACTGCTAGAATTGAATCAAGTGCTATCACCAAGAAATCTCAGTTACTAATAACAGTGTCCCCCACAATTAACAATTTTGAATAGGGTAGCCAATATTTTATTAAATAGTGTAAGATACAAATATGACAGTTCTACAATTCAAAACATCAATGTTTTCCTCTTCAAGATGCAAACATCCCATGTCCAGACTATAACGAGCTTCACATTCCACAACAGTTCGACAATACATAAGTTTAACAAATAAAAACAAATTTATATTGATTAATTATATTAGAGATCACCCCTTGTCTTCAAGTGGGTTCAGCTTGAGATATCATCGTGGGCCTCCAATGATGCGAGATGGGCAGGGATTGGACCATGGGCTCACTGTAAGGGGCCACATCATGAAATCCTCCTAATCTACCTTTCGTAGGTTATTTGGGTATTGTCTCTCAAATAGAGTGTGCGACTAGCAAAAGTTTTGAGGTTGGGGCGTTGGGATATAAGATTTAGGGAGGATCTCAAAGAGTAGTCATCCACTGAGTTTCTGAGTCCATTTAGTTTTCTTAAATGTTTCTTTCTTGTTCAGACAAGCTAACTAATAGAACTGAAATGAATCAAGTGGACACCCGTGTTGGTTCATATCTGGTTCTCCAACTGGTTTAGCAGTGGAGATTTACTTCATGCTCGGGTGTGGAGTGTTTTGGCAACTTATAGGGTGAAAGTTGCATTGGATCATTTCTATGAATAAAATCCTCACAATCAAGCATCTTCATGGGAGGGTATTCTTCGTTCCAAATTAATGTTCTTTTTTATTTGAAGGCAGAAAAGTCAGTTCATCTAGGGATGCAACTTGGGTCAGGCCAAACAAAAACTCGCATGGCCCTACCCCGCCCAACCAAAAGTGAACTCAAGTTAAAGTTGTTAAATTCAAGATGGAGCTGTTAAATTCAAGTTGGGGTTTGCTCCCCATGTGATGTGTTCGAAACCCGCCCAAGATTCGCCCGGTGTGCCATGTCTATTTGTGTGGGTTTAGTAGGCGCCACCCTGGGGATTAGTCCTATTGGGTGAAAGTCTCAAAGACCTCAAGGATACCCACGTCATAAATAAAATAAAATAAACTCAAGTTGGGGTTGTACAGCTTCTGAGAGAGGGCCTGGGTCTGGCTTTTAATACTTTTTCATGGAATTTAGTTCAGGTTCGAATTTCAGTACTCAAATTTGACCCACGTATCTGACTTATCTATATAAATATGTGCGTGTGTATATGGAGGGTTATGTTCTGCTAAGAGGCACCTCAAAGCGAGGTAAAAATATTAGCACAAGATGATTTGGGGGGTGGGGGGGTGGGGAGGGGGGTTGAATTTGATGGAACGGGCTCACTCTGGATATAATTTTGGGCAAAAATCTTCTCAATCGGACTATCATAACCATTGTTTTATTAGGGTCCTTCACATTTTACGTGAAGTTCAATCCCATGGTGAGTACAGTCTAGATTGGTGTAAGATTAGGTAGAGTACCAATTCATGGGGGTTAGTGACTGCGAGGGGGTTGGATTGATCATGAGTGTGGACTTTGTAGAGTGTTGATGTTCCACATGTGGAAAAAAAGAAGTTACCTTTCTACTCAATCCATAAGCAAGACGTTTTAAGAAAACTACTAAAAATCAAAATCACCCACTTCTCCATCCAATCAAGAAGACCAACGTCAAACCATCAAAAATAAGCAAAACCCACATCAACAATTATTCAATGAGAATTAAAATGACTGCAAGAGTAGAGAAGAGAAACTGAGAAAGACAAGGAACTGACCCAAAACCCCTGCTTCCTTGGCAGCAATGACTGGATTCAGCAGCCACCCCCTCTTATCCTTGATAATCAGAGAAGGGAAATCAGAATTGAACCTTACCAGATTAGCATTCACATCATCCCCTTTCCTCACTTCCTCAGACTGGTGTTGAGTTTGAGAGTTGAAGTGTTGTGGGGCCTGATGCTTTTGGAATCTTAAGAAGACCCATGTGAGGAAGAGGAAGATGGAGAGGAGGAATGGGAAGGCCTGTGGCCTCTTTAAGAAGAAGATGAGGGATGAGAGGGAGATGGATTGGGATTGGGACTGGAGGTGGCTTTCAAATGGGTTGTTGGGGTTTGAATTCCTTCTGGGGTTTGGCATTCTTCAAGAATTAGAGAAATGAGGTTTGCGAGGGTTGGTTTGTTGGGTTTTGTTACTGTTTTGGGTCTCCGTTTCTGGAATTTGACAAAGACGCACCAAAGTTTTTAGCAATAACACGTGAACCCCGTTTAGTTGGTGTTAATAAATACAACCCTCCTCCTCCTCCTCGATCAATCTACCCCCATCACACCAGCCCTTTTGGATTGTGTACCCTCTGGCCTTTGACTTTGGGAAATCTTGAGTGGAAAGAGTGGAACAGAGCTCACCAATAAAAGAATTCAAGCTGGTGCTCAAAACTGACATTACTAGGGTATGAGATATTTTTAAATTTTATTTGATTAGGAATTGATCACCATAATAATATACATTTAGAGTCATATTCGTTAATCATACTTTTAATGAAATACTCAATTGTACACGTGACAAACTCCTATTGGAGTAAAAGTTTGATTACATTAAGAGAGGCATTCATTTTAAACTGCTTGGATTTTCAATTGGAGCCCTAATGTGGAATCCTACTCTTTCTTTCAAATAAGGTATTTCTAAATCAGAACATCAAAGGATCTAAACTTGAACTTAACACCTAATTCAACTGCTATTAGAATGAAATCCTAAAAAAATATACCTTTTAAAATCAATAAAATGGAGGGTCACGGATAAAGGGTTATGATAACATAAAGAAGTTAATTTTGCACACATGTTGATCTTACTAACACCTTTTGATCCCCAGTTTTCCATGATTTGGCATGGCCCAGGTGGGCCCTACAAAAGTTCCACATGAGAGGGTTGCCTTGACTATATGACACTAATGCTGCAGTGGTTAATGTGTCTTGTACAATTGTTTCAACCGTGGATAAACAAACTCAACCCACCCACCAAAATCACCAATGTGGTTGCTAGAAAGGATTGTATTTGTACCCATCTTACTTTTTCTACTTGGAACCCACTAGATAAAGGGTTATGCTCATCTTACCTTATATACATGGGACCCACTAGATCTAACCATCTAGGACGGGAGGTCCAACCATCCACTTATCTTATCTTTCGTGCCTATCCATATCTGACTCATTGGTCCAATTCATCTGCCCATCTATGTGAGACCCACCACTGTTACTTGGAACTACTAGATGAAGAACACATCTAAAGGCCCTCAGTATCCAACCCATTTGCCCATCTATGTGAGTCGACCCACCACTGTTACTTGGAACTACTAGATGAAGAACACATCTAAAGGCCCTCAGTATCCAACCCATTTGCCCATCTATGTGAGTCGACCCACCACTGTTATGTGGAGCTACTCGATGAAGAACACATCTAAAGGCCCTCAGTATCCAACCCATTTGCCCAACCTACCATCTGTGCCCATCTTCGTGAGACCAAAAACATTAATCCATCAGCCCCTTTATGTGGGACCCACTAAATGGGTAAATGATCAAATATTTCATCCAGTACACTCCATTTAGATGATAGATTAGTTGGATCCATGGGTTCTCATTTTAGGTATTGAATGGATAGGTAGATGAGTTACAAATACAATGGAGAGGGTCCACCATCATTACAATGTTACCTGATTGCATTATGATCATGTTATTTAGGTGAGTCCCCCTTAATTTCATCATTTAGGTGGACTCCAACTAAAACATCATTGAGTGGGACGCTCTTGTGCTTGTGTGTAAAGTTTAGTGGTGCTCATGGGCTGGGCCAACATAACCTGCTTGAGATTGGATTTGGGCTCTATTTTATGCTCATGGGCTGTACTCTTAAACCTGTATAGAGATTCATGGAGTATTCTAGAAGACTGGATATTTGCAAAGGCCCTCATCGTGTATGGCCATGCGGACCGCACATCTGCGTCCATTAGACACGGCTGCTATAAACATCTAGTTTTAGGTGGTGCAGAGATTGGATTTTCACAATGAAATTGTGATTTATCCTACCTGTGAGAGAAATTTGTGTATTTTCCTATATGTATTCAATTCCTATCTGTATTAATGTAAACAAACAGCCCAAGTGAACTTGTTTCTTCAATCACAAGTCGGATTGAATCCCAAGTTCCCCTCAACTCACACCGGGCCCACCTACTGGATGAATGTGATACATACACATTTCATCATGCTGGTTGGCGTGCTGGAGGTAATCAGGTTTGTCGGCTGGCTCTTATGATTATACCACTAAAGACTTTGACATTTTTTTCTACTGTAGACAAGTGCATGTATTACTAGAGATTAGAGATGGAAGCAGGGAGTGACCTTACCTACAAACACCCGTGAGTTTGACCATCTATCTCCACTCAATTCTACTTCATCCTTAACTGCAGATGTTGCAAGTGAGGATTATCTTCACAGGATTCTACAATATATCCCTTAACCTCATCTTCAATAGTAATACACAGTTAGAAAAGTGTAAACGTTTGTGTACATGTAACTTCCATGGAAAGAAGAATTTGCTGGTTTTTAAATATCTCGGAAAAGGTTTTCCGGGGAAGTAAAAAATTCATATTTGGTGTAAAAAGTTTTTCTTCGATGAATTGGTGGTAATGTTGTTTGGTGCAGCTACGAATTCCTTATGGAAAACTAGTGTTTACTGTTTGGTGGTCAAGGTTTTTTTTTTATAAAGATACAAGCAGAATTGGGTGAATGGGAAATACAATTCATCATAATTTCAATATGTATCTATTTAGAAAACCCAAATATCATCTCAAATCTGATGAAGTAAATGCACCAATATTGTTTGGTATAGTCATACATTTACATTCATATTTGACAATCACATCAATAAGCTAGCTTAACAAGAACAGTGTATGAACACTACACATTGATACAAAATAGCTGCAACAACGAATTTGATAGCAAGACAAATACAAAATGGTTCCCAACATAAAGAGGGTTATTGTTTGATGGGTATTGGAGCTTCATGAGACTATTTCCTATGGGTTGGGTTTTGCATAAAAAATGGGTAGGAAATGAAGTTTATAAAGGAGGGGATAGTTTTCTATGAAAATAGATTTCCCATACCCCACCCCATAGGAAGTCCATTTCCATGGTAAGGAAGGAAAAAGCTCATGTGGCAAAAAAGTGATTCCGTGGAAAACTACTACACTAAACGTATGAGAAGTAGGTTTTTCATGGAAAACCGTCCACTTTTCCGCAGAAATAGGCTACACAAACATGCCCTAACTGAATGGAAACCATAAGTGAAGTGGGAGACCACAATTTTGAAATTACTAACCATAAACTCTGCAAAGAATGCATTCTAAACAAAAAAACTGACGCTGCTGTAATTTCCATATATGACGTTCTTTCTCTCAGTTTTAAGCAACGATTACAAAAAAATGAAGCAAAATTGAAAAGGATAATTCATACAAGCAAAAGCATGACGTCCAAATGCTTGAGGACAAATGGTTTAAGAAAACAACACAAAATACAATTTTAAGTTGAAATGTTGATCTCTTATGGGAAGGTAAACCACCAAAGAATCATCCAATTTCATCTGTGTCCAGAGAGCTGGGGCCATGTTTTACTTCCTTAGAGGCTTGTAGAGGACCACCGTAACGTACTTGGACTGAAACCTGTGGGTCAATCCGAGTGCAACCAGGGACTGAGAAGCCCACCCTTTTTCTATAAATAAGTGGTTGAGAACAACATGCTGAGGCCTTGCAGAAGCATCTGTGACTGGGTTCTGCATCCCAAGGATTGTGAGATGCAGTTGTGGTGGAACAGACGGAGGCTCCTTTGTAAAGTCTTCATCGACTGGAAATAGCTGGTCATAACTTGACTCTGGTGATGTTGGGGGCTGAAACTCAACAATGCCTTCAATATTTTCTGGCACGTAATCCTGCAAAAGATATATGGAGGTTACCAATTGCAAAAGAATGGAAATGAAAGGACCCCGCTTCCCTTTTTTTCACTCTTTAAGTACATCAAATATGAAGACCAGAGAATATGTATTTAGCTTGCACATTGTTATTTCATTTGTTAAATGCATTTAGTTTGCATAAGTGAGGTGCATTTTCAATTTTTCATTGATCCAGACCCTTGATATGATGGTACTGGTGCCAAAGTCCATGCTCCAAGAAAAAGTCCCATAGCCCAGTTTGGCAACTCTATTAATAGAGTAAAGCGAAGTAAAGTTGATTTTAAAAACAAAATAAAATATAAGTGAGTTATGATGGTATTTGATTTTTAGTTGTTTGTTACGGAATCATTTTGACTTTTTGTATGGAAAGTAAAGTTTTTTTTCGTATTTTAGTGGATAAAGGTGGTTGCTTTTTTACTTTCTTTTTTTTTTTATAAGATGGAGAGAGTTTTAAATTAAAGTACTTTTGATATGACATTTTGTCTGAAAAATGAAGGTTTTACTTAGCTTTTGCTATATTAGTAAAATGCCAAACTAGCCCAAGGGAAAATCCTAACATCCAAATTGAAATCTTAAAAATGAATGGAGAATAGTAGTAGTATTTGAGGTCCATGTTCCAAAAGGGGTCCCAGAAATGAAAATACTAACATGAAAAATGAAAACCAGCAAATGAAAGGAATGGTAGTAATCTCAGCTACGGAATAATATTAGCGTTCTTAGCAGTAGTAAAATGTCGGTAGTAGCCTAAGCAGTGATAGAGAGTCCTCAAGACGAGCTCCTAACATCCAAATAGAAAGCAACTAGTGGCACTAGGCACCCAATCAATAAATAATGTGTGGGGCCCGCTTCATCTCACCATTGACCACCTCCACCTAATTCATCACGATCACATTTACTCACACCACCTAAGTAGGCCTGACCTCATCTAATTTTTGGCAGCTATACCATCTTCAGTGGGCACCACGCTATCTCATCAATCTCACGAACACATTTCCACATCACCACCAATGGTTCCCACCATCATCATCCATTCCACATCATGGAACTATTTTCCACATCAACCCTGGTAGGCCACCCTTCATCATCATCCACTACCAAAACTAATGAGCCCTGGTATTATTCCATCGACCATCGCCACATGGGTTTGGTGAATCTTGCTTCACCCACAAGCATTGCACCCTCATCCCTTCTAGGCCATGTTTAAACTATGTTTTCAAACTAGGAAGTCCCCCATCTCAAGCTCACATCCTCATCACTATGTCCTCTACGAACACCACCTATGGGACCGATCGATATTGTCTCATACATATCCATCTATGAAAGCTGAAAGCATGCATGGGTGTTGATGTGCATGCACGCATGATAGATCCAACTACACTGACAAGTGAGTGCCATCATTGAGCATTCCCATGGTCCAAACAAATCAAGGATAGATCAAGGCACTGACAAAAGTTAGTAATAAGGATGATATACTCATCAGTTCTAGGCTTCTAGCACCCCTATTCGCATTTCTCACTCTACTCTGAATAGTTATATAATTTAAGTTTTTAATAAGTTTGAATTTCAAGGTGTCACAGATCAGTGCACCGAGTAAGGATGCCTATGAAGCTCAACTTTTTCCTATCCCCTTTTTTCTTGATCGACAATGGCAATGATGTATTATTAAATAGGCAAGTCATGGAATCAGCAACGTTGATAATCTCAGAAGTATGGAGAACTCAACTGCTTAAAACTACTAGATGCACCACATGCATACTTTTGTGAGATCTGACTTCCAAACCATCAATCAGATGGGCCAAACAAGCATTTGCTTGCCCTTCCCTGGCCCTTAAATAATGCTGGTCCACTTGGCAGGTGGGCTAGATCTTTAAATAATGGACCAGTCTAATTTTCTGGGCATAGCTTAGATCACATGGTCAGGGACATGCACATCAGAGCCAAGTCTAGGTGTTCTCTGCTTGGACACTTGAGACTTTGTATGTATCAGGAAAGGGGATGAATACATACATGCACATCAAGAATATTAGTGAGGCAGCCCATCTCGTCAGCTACATTGGGAAGATCAGGAATACATCTCCATTCACCATCCACAATGAACTTGTAATGGTAAGTACCAGAAGTAAGGACCAGCAGAATGGAATGATCCTTGCCTGATCTCTGCAAAATCTTCCTGGAATTTTCACAATGTTATTGTCACGCATCTTTAGAAATTCAAGTTTTATACTCAGATTATTGTCGTCACCATAAAGAGTAGCTATGATGCATTTAAATTTTAAATACACTGAATTGCATCTAATTTGAACATCTTGGCAGAATCAGTGGCCATCCCTTTTGTTTTATAGCTCTAGCCCGGAAAATCAAGACCATTGGACGTAAGATGCTGTTTTCCTGAGTTTTCCACCCCAAATTAATATCGTAGCTGAAAAAACTGACGCTTATTTGGAGCAGAAAAGAAATGCAGCATCTTACCTGGAGTGGTTTTTCATTTCTATGCCACCCCAGACAGCAAAACAAACAACCACCATCATCCTCAAAATGTTTAAGATGCTTGCAATTTTGGCTGCATCTTTAGCACACCCAACATTTCTATGACGTAATGATAAAAAAAACTCAAATTTTGTGCGCGCGCGCGCGTGTGAGAGAGAGAGAGAGAGAGAGAGAGAGAGAGAGAGAGAGAGAGAGAGAGAGAGAGAGAGGCAGTTATACCTTGATGTCCAATTGTCCCATGAGCCTTCTACTGCAACATCCTTCCCTCCATAGTTCCATGTGATCATGGTAGGTATTCCTTTCTCAGAGGGAAGATCTGAAAAACTATGAGATTCATTCATCCACATCTTATTGAAAACTGGAGGAACGTCGGAAACTCTCTGTAAGGGGGCAACGGGAACCTGAACGCTCCAACAAGAGTGGAAAGTAAATTGCAAAATCCAATAAAAGAAAATAAAAGGTTTAACTACTACAAAACAGAAGTAACAGTCCCGGCCTGTAGCGAAGCTCATTAGGGACAAAAACAATATCCACTGTGAGGGGTGAGAGTGTATGGGTGGGTACCATGTAACACCAGGGACCGAAACGAAAAAAGAAACATAAAGAAAGAAAAAAACTCCTATAGATTGTCAGCCAATAGCATATAAATGAAACATTCACCTAGTGTCTGAATGTTGTTGGAACCACTTGAGCTGCACCATTTATCTGGTAGATGTTACCTTTACCACGTCAGTACGTAGTAAGGTAAATAAGGAAAAAAAATGCACTGAAAATTAGAGATGAGACCAGGTCCTTAAATGCATAGATGCCCAAAGGATCCGAGTGAGAAGATCGTCAACAGGTCCAGCATTGGACCTCTTTCTAATTCGGTCTGCGTTCACGTCCGTATCATATACCTGAATAAAATTCGGGTCCAGATTTGGCACATGGGTTTACACCTAAAATTTACTAAAATCTATTTCAAAGACCAATCCATCTTTACAGTAAATTAGTATTAAACGTCCAACAATTGCAAATGTCAATTCTATCTGTTCCAAAATTATATCTGATTCATATAGAGTTCTTCTGTTTAACAGGAACGCAATTGAATCATAGAATCACGTTGACTGGGTTATCAACAAATTTTAATCACAATGCATAATACCACATTAACAATATTGCATCTGATAAAGCATCAAGACACACTGGATCCTAGAACAAACTCATCAATTCTCAAAAAGATGATACTTTTACATGATCACGTAAAGATCCAATCGCTCCTAGATCTCAACAATGCCAATAAACCTGAAGAACCCAATCACAGAAAATAAGAAGTAAATCAATGGTATGTGGGCTCAACCAGTTAGATTCAAAATAAAGAAAAAAGCTAAGATCAAATATCATTTCTTTCTTAACATTACTGTCCAAGATTGAAATTTCTCTCACCAATTAAAAGAGGAAAAGAACAAGTTTTTAACCAAAATTCAATACAAAATAACACTACAAACAAAACCCAAAACCATACACAAGGAAAACAAGACACCCAGTTCATGATCTTTCCAACATTGGAACACAAAACTGGGAATTCCTTCTTTTTCTTTAGAAAGAAAAAGAGACAAGCTTTTAACCAAATCTCTATGCAAAAGAACAATTCAAGTGAAACCCAAGATAAAAAACAAGAAAAAGAAGAAACCCAATTGGCGAAATCGATTGAGAATACCTGAGGAGCAAAGAGAAGAGGAGATTGAGACCGCCCAGGGCTCTCGGGCGGGGAATTCCCCACTGAATCCAATGACGGTATGTGTGCCCGGCGGCGACCCGAATTCTCCTGGGAGCCCGGGTCGACGTCGTATCTAGCCGGATCTTCGATCCCATTGACATTCCCCATTGATAGTTTTGAGAGATTATCAGATCTGCTACTGATTGTATCAAGGCAAGCAAAAAAATGAGAGAGAGAGAGAGAGCGAGAGAGAGAAATAAATAAGAGTTGCAGAAGCCGGGAAGAAGAGGAGGTGGAAAGCGTTGTGCAGGAAGAGATGGTGAAGGGGCATATGACACGTGGATGCATATACACGTGTCAAGGTGGGTCCCAAAAGCCACATCCAGTGGAGTCCGGATCCCCTGTTTTTTCATCCATCTTAAATCCCCGTTGCTAAGTTTCATCTTATAATGCAATTGCAGTCATGTCATTCATGTAACTATTATTGCATTATTAAAATTTGAAGACATCCAATCGACCTCAAAACAGGGGCTTTTTTTTAGAAGTCTGATGCAATTTTTTTGAGTCCGGATCCCCTGTTTCGTCCAAACAGGGGAGCCTTGTTTGGACGAATCACGGGCGGACACGTGCGGGGGCGAAGGGGGGCTGAGGAAGAGAAAAAGGACTTTTTCTTTCCTCCGCCCCCTTCGCCCCCCCACGTGTCGGCCCCTGATTCGTCAAAACAGGGCTCCCCTGTTTGGACGAAACAGGGGATCCGGATCCTTTTTTTTTTTGCTTCGTATGATTGCTGTCCCTTGATTCAATGTGTTTTTTTAATTTTTTTCAAGAATCTCGAATTTTAATCATCTGACATGCTTATTTAAACATTTTAGAGCTTCTGAATTCATTGGCATTTCTCTTAGATTTTTAGATGCTCCCCCTTAGAAGATGATTCAAAATTCTCTATTTCCTAAATTTTAGGATAGAAAGAGAGCCAAAGAGCGATCATTTTAAGCAATTCATATTCTTAATAATTTAGGCGTCATTGTAGAGTTGGACTCCTTCTAACTTGATTTTATCCTTTGATTGATAGCATTTCATTAAAATAAAAGTTAAATCCACTTTTAAATTGGTCACATATAAATATCTTAATAAAATCTTAGATATAAATATAATATATAGCTTTGTTGATTAGAGATGTGTGAGTTCGAGTCCTAAAAAATGTAAAAGATGTTATACATAATTCAAAGTCAACTACTTTAATCAAACACCCAACAACATGAATAAGATTAATATCTCATGACTAAGATAATCTACTAAATCTTTTTTATATATTGAAACTAGGGAGTTTCATCTACATGTTATACGTCTTGCATTCAACTGCAGAACTCAATAAAAAGTGAATGAGCCACAGTGGCTTTTGAAAGAAACACAAATTTTGAGGGTTGTTGGACAAAGAACTTGTTGGATTCAAAAGACTTTCTGCACTAGCCATTTGCAAAAATCTTTTGCAGATATTTGACAACTATTTAATACAAGCCTTCAAATGAACATGCAAAATAAAGATTTTTCACCTCATCTCTTATTTCCTTCTGGCTTTAAATTAGACAGATACAACATCTAACAGACATGATGTTTTGCTAATAGCATGATCAAAAGCTCTCTTGAATCAGGTATGATCTTATACTGGACCTACGCAATATGGGATAAATATGATGCCTTTGTTGATGGATAGATCTTATGCTCTCTTATATCAGGCGGGACAAGCGGCTTCCACAAACTTTGTCACCTGATCTATTACAGAGAAGGTTGCACCATTGAAGGATATGGGTGCAAAAATTGGTCCATGTGTTGGACCATTGAAGCCCTTGAAATCTGCTGGTGGATTAGTTCTAGTATATTATGCATATATTCATGGGTCCTGTGGTCATCAACGGCTGTGATCTCATCTACATGCACATTGCACCACCTCCACACGTGTGACAGTTGGGGATCGAGCGATGTGGCCTTTGCTGAATCGACCTCTTTTGGATTTTTTTTCATCTTCGCTCGCTCTCTTATCGTTTCAAGAAGAACAATATCTCCTTCTCCTCTGCTCTCTACTTCTGCAACAAAATCCATGAGAATCTCCATTAATGGCGTCTGAAACCGTCTCAAATCCAACCAAAATCCACTTCTAAGAACTGGGTATTCTTCACAATCCGTCTTTATCCTCTCCTCTCTCATCAATGGAACTCTACTCTCCTCTCACCCAACTCCCCAAACCACCCTCAGACCTCTCCTTCTCTTCCTCTCTTTCACCCTTTTCTCACAAAACCCACCTCAGAAGCCCCATTTCCAGACACCCCATCTCGCCATTCCGGCGTATCTCCGCCGTGGCGGTCGGCCCACCTCAAGAAACCCCCCAAAACGCCCCAAACTCCCCTCAGAGACTACTCAAAGAGCTCGAAGAGCGTAAAAAAGTTGCCTTTCCAAAGAAAAAGCTCCCCTCAAAACGATTCATCCTCAGACCCCCCTTAGACGATGCGAAATTGGCCGAGAGATTCCTCAACAGCCCCCAGTTGTCCTTAAAGTCCTTCCCTTTATTGAGTTCTTGCCTCCCATCGGCCCGCTTCAACAACGCCGATCGGACTTGGATGGATGAATACCTGCTTGAGGCCAAACAGGCTCTGGGGTACCCACTTGAGCCATCTGATCGGTTGGGGGACGATAACCCGGGGAAGCAATTCGATGCATTGCTGTATTTGGCGTTTCAGTACCCGTCCTGTGAGAGGACGAACACCCGCCATGTGAGGTCTGGGCATTCGAGGCTGTGGTTTCTGGGGCAGTATGTGCTGGAGCTGGCATTCGCGGAGTTCTTCTTGCAGAGGTACCCGAGAGAGTCGCCAGCGCCAATGAGAGAGAGGGTGTATGAATTGATTGGGAAGAGGTACTTGCCTAAGTGGATTAAGGCTGCAAGTTTGCAGAATTTGGTTTTTCCCTTTGATGAGATGGATAGGATGCCGAGGAAGGACCGTGAGCCGCCTGTGAAGTAAGTTTGAGCTTAATCATGTATTTTGTTCTCTTCTATGTTCTGTTTTGATATTGGGGATTTGGGGTTTTATTCTTGAATGGTTATGATTAAAGACTTGGTAGAATCTGTTGCGAAAAATTTGGTTATTCTTTCTTTAGTTTTATGAACAATGAAGCTATTGTTTTCCTGTCATGCTCTTTGTACTTTTGAGTGATTGTTGGATTTTGGGTTTACTAGATTTGGATGATTAAGGGAACTCCTTAGAGTTGGATTGTTAACCTGGTGAGCCTTCTGTGGATTGAGGTGGACAATTCTAGCTATTAGATTGTTTGGATTGCAAAGTGGTTGGTTAAAAATGATCTACTGTCAGTGGTCTTTACTATATGGAAAATGTAATATTGCCAAAATGACTGGGATACCAATACCATTGAAAAGAAAACTTGGGATTCTTTGATGGAGGCTATTTTTACCTTTACCGCCTATTGTTCGAGCATTGGGAATCCCACAAGCATGGGGAAGCCCATCTAATGATCACAGAATCACAATTCAAATGACGATTGGGTTGGGTGTGTGGGCGGGTTTGATGCAGAAAGGTGCTTGGTATGTTCAGAAAAATTTGTAGAAATGTTGGGTTCAAAACTTCCTTGTTCTGGTTTGTCCCTGAAAACTGAATATGATTAGCTAGATAATTTATAAACGAAATTGGAGAATGGTTAGGGATTGAGTTTGTATAATTTTTGTTGCTTGTTGAAAGTTATCGTGTAATCATGTTTCTTGTACCTCTGAATGCATTCTAAATTCTTTCTATATTTGTTTTGTGAATTGGCAGGTCTGTCTTCTGGGCTCTCTTTGGAGCAATATATTTGTGTTTTGGCATGCCTGAAGTATATCGAGTTCTTTTTGAGGCATTCGGAATGGACCCAGAGGATGAGAGCTGCCAGCCAAAATTAAGGAGGCAGCTTGAGGATGTAGATTATGTTTCAGTTGAATTTGAAGGCAAACAGCTTAGCTGGCAAGAAGTTGCTGCCTATAAGGTAGTTATCATTGCCTCCTTCCTCCATTTATGCTGTATGGTGAGATTTTTTGAATGCTTGGCTTTATCTTTTACTACTTTGTCCCATAGAAATTATAGAGTTCTGATGCAGCGGGTTCTGTGTAGTGTCTGTTACACCCGCTCTAACCTTGTGACGTCCCATAGTGGATGGGAGAGACCACAAAATTCGTACAGGTGGAAGATCATAACAATCCAATGCCTATTCCCTAGTGGTTACTTTATTTCTTTTTTTACTGTTGGTTTGAGAGTAGAACTCCTTTAGCCAGCGCCATGCCGACGGGACAACGCTTTAATGATGATGGCTGTTAGTTTGCTCCTGATCAGAAGTTAAGGTCTACTAGTCTAGTAGATTTTTGGGGCCTCCTACATTATGGTGGGTCCTAACGGATCAGCAGTCTGTCACACGCTTGTTGGCCCATGTTTTTGGACTGTCTTTCAGGAAATTATTCATGTTCTGATGCATCTGGACTCTATATGTTCGTCATTTCATAGAAAGGTTGAATTTGAACTTTGACTAAAAACTCCTTTCTGTGCAGCCTCCTCAAGATGCACTTTTTGCACATCCCAGGCTTTTTAGGGCATGTGTGCCTCCGGGTATGCATCGGTTCCGAGGAAATATCTGGGACTATGATAGCAGGGTCCATGTCATGCGAGCATTGGGGTATCCGTTGCCAATGACTGACAGAATCCCAGAGATAACTGAAGCCAGGAGCGTTGAACTGGGACTTGGCCTTCAGGTAGTCCTAGCATTTTCTATTTTTCTATCCTTTTTTTACCCTTTTTTCATTCCTGATCTCTACTTTTTGTGGTCCATGATTTCCAATCGGATAGGAGCTTAGCAGTATTACATTCACTGGAAACTTATATAGTATGCGATATGTTTTGTCACCATCTACTCAACCTTATCATTTATTGTACGTTCAACCTGTACTCTTGACAAACTTGCATTTGCTGGGATTCAGGAATGTCTTAACCCACAAAAAGTCATCTTCTTACATCCCCTGCTGTTTCTCAGCTGGTTAGGGGACATGGGTGTGTGTGAGAGTGCATGAGTCAAAGTCCTCCATGTAGCCAAAAAAAAAAAAAAAAACCGAAAGAAAAAAGGTCTTCTCCTTTCATGTGGTGGTGGTTTGGCGAATGGAAAACTTGCTTGCCAGGAATATACCATAGAGTATAGACCAAACAAGCTGTAACTTTTAGCATTAATTATTGGTTGGATGTGATATATACTTCTTGCGAAGAACAGTATTGCCGACCACAGTTTGATGGAATAAAGCTATGATGATATTGTTATAATGTGTAATGAGATGAGAGAAGGAAGAAGGAGACAGAGTTGGAGAGAAACGAATACCTCAAATGGGAGGATCGTCTGTCTATTTTATATTCTCATTATACCCTAATCAAGGGCTCTAAACAAGCTAATTAATACAATCAGAACAATGAATGAATCAATCTCCTAATCTGTACGAGGAAGATCAACAGAGAAATCAGCAACATAATCTTATCACTGAATCCCACACGTGGGATTTTATATACAACTATGTGGGCTGGGCCTAAGTGGGCCTAAGTCACACTATCTTCTACAGATATTGTATGAGAGAACCTTAGTTTAGATGCAAGCAGTATTATCCTCTGCAGTTTCCATTATGCAACTGTTGGGTTTTGCTTAGCCCACAAATGTCTCCACATTCAGCCACATGTAGACTGACATGTCATGCTACTACATCCAGTCCCTTCAACAGTTGGATCCCACTGTGTAAAGGTCTTGCAAAATCACGCGAATGCACTTATCAGGTGGGCCACACGTGAGAATGTAAACTGTTGAAGCGACATTTGTGGTTTTCCATGTGTTTTATACATATATGGACTATCATTGAGTGGATTATCTTGATTTTCAGGCCAGAATATTATAGGGTAAGATCCACCTGTTGCACATGGTTTGTATTGTGCCACATGATTGCATGAAGGCTAAAAACCTCCGTGAGTGTGAATATTGAACTCACAACCCTTCTTACTTTATTCCAGTAACTTTTGACCTCCATTTGTTTTATATATATATATATATATATATATTAAAAAAAAAAGCCCCCTTTGACCTCCATTTCATACGCTTTTGCAGCCACCAACATATCTTCTGCAATTTCCTTAGACTGTTGGGACGTCTACCTATTCCAGCAACCCTTGATCTCCATGTCATTCCCTTTTGTGGCCATCAACATATCTTCTGCAATTTCCTTAAACTGCTAGGGCACCTATTTGGAGCAGGATTCGTTTTAGACATTCTCCAAAACCGTGACCTGCTTCTCTGCCTTCTTATCTTTTACAAAGTTGTCTCACTTGTACTTTCATTCTTTGATTCAATACATCCCTATTGCTTGCTCCTGCTCCTCCTTTCTGTGATAGATTTAGAATAGAAAATCAGAGCTTTTTATTAATCTGTAGTAAATAAACAGTTTTTGTATTTAAGGAGGGGCGTATCTCTGTGGGGGTGGGTGGGTCATGGGTGGTCGCAACAATCATTAAAGCTCCCCATTCTGGCAGATGTGTCGACTAGTCCGAACTAACCACTAGCTTATGGATGGGGTATGCCTCGGCGTTCTCCCAGAATGGAAGATGATGGTCATACATCTCTGCCCATTTTTTCTGGACAATTGCATAATTCCTCTTTCCATCACTTCTTTGTGGGTTAAACCCATCAACAGACAGTTCGTTTCTGGAATTTGGGGGCATATTCTGTCCATGCCAGGCCAATCATATCAGCATGCCAGGCCAATCATATCAGCGACTTAGATGGCCAAATGATTTGCAGGAATGACAGTCCTCTATAGTTCCTTGGGATAATTTATAAAAGCTTCAACAGTTGTTCAGGGATTTAAACATATCCAGATCCTGTAATACCGTATCATTTAATTTGTGGTCCTTCGTTGGACAATTTTACTGTTTATCCTGTTAGATCTCATTCAAATTACTGGGTGCTGATATGTATATTTGTTTTTTGCCAAATCACAGCTGTGCTTCTTACACCCATCAAAATACAAGTTCGAGCATCCTCGGTTTTGCTTTGAACGGTTGGAGTATGTTGGCCAAAAGATTCAGGTAAATAGTTTGGCTTATTTGTATTTCCTTCCATTTAGCAACTTGCCATTTTTGTCATTGTTAAGAAACATGCCTTTAATATGACTAAAACAACACAAGTCAAAGACATGATCTGAATTCTGAATAAAAGAGCGATGATGGGCACCTCATAATTGACCCAAGAAAGCCTATCAATTACTTATCCGTTACAAACATTAACTGCTAATTTCAGAAGGAATTTTAGTTTTAAATCATATGTTTTGTTTCGTTTGCAAACTTCACTGGTGCACAGCTCTGCTTTTGACTGAGGAATTACGAATTTTGTCACCCTTGACCCGGTCATATATTATGTATACGGTTCCTTGCTGCTTGGCTCACGAAGTCATGAGTATGTACATGTATGATTCATGTTTCATGAATCGTCATCCAGACCAATTGAACTGGTGAATCGTACCACAATATGCAATGCCCCATATATCTCCCAAAAGCATTGTAGCCCTCCATTGTTTGTCATTTATTTTGGGGTGCACTGAATGATGATATTGCTTTATTGTCATTCTTATCCTTGAAAGTTGGGCCATTAATCAAACGGTTATGCTTATCAATCAGGTTGATAGCATGGTCTTTCCACTGTCTGGCCTTTAATCAATGGTCTAGATAATTGAACAATGAGCTTTTTAAGACTAGAGGCCGGATGGATCTACTTTAATGGCATATCCACGAGACTAAATATCAATAAATCTTCTTGGCTGCAAATTTTGTTTCTTTCATCATATATGTTACCATGCCGGACTCTGCCAAGCAATGATTGTAAGCCACCAGTGTACATGTCCTTTAAACATCTGGTATACATTGCGTCCTTGCAGTTGAATCAGACCCAGCCAGGCATAATCCAAGCCCGACAGGCCCAGACGAACCCTGCACAGGCCTGGACCAGCCTAAACCAGCAAGATCGCAACAGTATCAAGGTGTGGGGACCCGCAGCAGGTCCCTTGTGGGCACCCCAGCTCTAGTACTCAACTGGGCAGAAACCAGTTGCCTGGTTGTGTTTGGATTTACGTCTTTATTTACTTCAATATTTGGGAGTAA
The DNA here is from genome assembly GCA_029852735.1 of Persea americana. NCBI lineage: Eukaryota > Viridiplantae > Streptophyta > Magnoliopsida > Laurales > Lauraceae > Persea > Persea americana. The sequence goes on from CM056810.1 coordinate 95,380,209, forward strand.
TTAGGAGTTGAATTCCGCTGATTAAGAAGTTCTATTCATGGTAAAGTAGATTTTTTTTTCATTGGAATGGGAGCTTGATAAAAAAAATAATAATAATAAAGTTTACTGATAATGCTTTAGGACTATTTCTAAGATTAATTTTCTTCAGAAAGAAAATTTCCTTTCACCTGGATGTCTTACAAACCGTGTGCTAGGATTTCTAGTTTCCAATAGTCACTGTAGACTATTTGAGAATTCTTTTGCTGGTTCAGTGGAGACTGGAGTATCTATCACAGGATTGTACAATCAACTGGGATTGTGCATCCTCTACTGCTGTTCACATTCCAACTTAAGTCTCGTCTGGGGCTGCTCACTTAACTCTTGACATTAATCGAGACAGCTACAGTACTGTCCCACCCAGACCACAAGGTACAGCCTTTGTCTGGTTTCTTTCCAACTCTTACTATTAATTTTCAAAACCCAAGTCTCTGCATACCTCCGGCTACCGAAGCTGTCCAAGTGCAGATTGCATTGAATTTGACTTGAAGTGGTTGAGCAGGGTCTGAGATGATTGAGTTGGAAATAGTGTTCCATTCAAGCCTGAGGTAGAACCTTGAATGAATTCTATCCTTTGCTAATATTTAGGTTTGTCCCTTATTTGAGGCATCTGGACTACTTACTAATTGGTCCAGGTTAGCTTGACTATGCCTTCATAATTTCTTTGACATCACACCTGCCTCTCTACTTGAACCCAAACCACATGCACAATGTAATTATAAATATCATATCTTATTTCTTGCGATGCTGATGGTTGACTTTTTTCTTCTTATGCAGGACCTAGTGATGGCTGAGAGGCTGCTCATGAAGCACCTTGATGCCCCTGGGCGGTGGTTACAAGAGAAGCACCGTCGGCTGCTTATGAACAAGTTCTGTGGGCGATATTTAAGAGACAAGTACCTCCACAAATTCATTATCTATGGTGAGCAGGTCCAAGACTCATACGAGCATAACCGAAGGCTGAGGAATCCAGCCACCACTGCTGTGAACCAAGCCATTCATGGACTTGCGTACACTGTCTATGGGAAACCAGATGTGAGGCGCTTGATGTTTGAGGTATTTGACTTTGAGCAGATCCAGCCAAAAGTAGTGTGAAGTTACACCAGATTCTGATGGTTTATGTGAAAAAGCGTGGATGCTCTTTCATCTTTTCCACTCTTGATTTGGTCTGGAGAGGATTTTTGTGGTTTTTCCATGCTAAATGTGAAATTTTCGTCCAAATTGGGGATGTGGGTTGGGCTTAAATCGATGTAATTTAGTTAAAGGCTGGTAGGAATTTTTTAAATCAGAGCTCCTGATGTGACATAGGCAAGTTAAATTATGAGAATGTAGTCTTTATTGTGAACATGATTATACAGCGCTCCAAAGTTCTACTTACATCTTGTTTGTCTTTTTCTGTTTGCCTCTGGAGATGCAGGGCGTGCCATTGATACTGACAATGCATTTTGAGAAAACCTGATACATCCTGTTGCTTTTACAGCTTTAATTTACTTATCAGTGGCCTCTCAAGTCCTCTCTAAGAGTATCGGACGACAACTAATAGTGGTTAGTATTTGAAAATATCTTTTTGAACTGCTGGTTTGGCTTAGAGATTCTTGTCAAGGAAGCAGGCAAAAGCGTCTGTGGGGATTCCAGTAATCGACCTGTCATTTCTACAGTAAAGCTTTAACTGATGTAACTTAAGTGAGTGTAAGCTGATTAGCGATTCATTCTCCTGAAACAGTCTTCTTATACACAAGCTGCAAGTGATTGGCTCTATACCTTTGCGTATGTAACATGAAGTATTCAGTTGGACATTGCAGGTCATGGCATGCATGATTGGATTACTATTCATCCAAACTCATTGCTGTCATCATTGCAGGTCATCATGGATTGGGTTTTGGATGTGTTTTATGGCATGCATGATCGGTGGCGGCAGTGACGCAGTCACAATCTCAAGACAAATTGTTGGCCTGTTTTGCAAAGGAACTGTTGTAACAGTAAATTTTGAAAAAGGCACCCAAAAGAACAAAGGAAGAAACCACTAAGCTAAGTCACATGCAATAGGAATAATCCGAGCGAATAATAATCATAAAAACTCAGATCAAATACCCAAAACAGAGTCCTTAGTGATGTTTTTTGCAATACCAGAATCTCTTCTTGAGAAGAGTAAACAAAGGCTGAAAAACGGCCCAGCCTACTGCTATACTCCCCTTTTATTCAATGAATTCAATAGCATTCACCCTAAAATCAATCTAAACTACTCATCTAAACATGAACTTATGATAAGCAAGAAACAGAAAGCATCTTTGGACGAAACTGGTTGTGGCCCCACATGGCCCGTTCTTTAAGTGGAGTGCAAACCACCCTTTGAAGGGGACCCTTGGGCGACCTAGGTGGTTGTGGTTTGGGCTCAATTCAAATCCATTGAGGGTATGAAAACCCAGCCCAAACAGAGCTTCTTTGCTGAGTGTTACCTTCCTTAACAATAAGTCCGTCCGTATAGACTTATTGCTAAGCAATAAGTCGGTCTGTATAGACTTATTGCTTCCTTAGTTGGGTGATGTTTCGTTACAGCATGATAGACTATTCACCATGAGTTCGAGCGTGAGTACCACTGAAATGAAATATAAAAAGTCCACCTCCCACTCCAGAGCCCGTTTGACAGGAGGTTTTTGTCTGGTCCGCATTGAACCCCCCGGTTTGGCACTTTATTAGATTAATAAAAGTTAAGTGAAATATCCATTTTTGAGATAATGGGTCATATTAATAGTATTTTAATTTAAAATTCCCTCCATCTTTTTTAATAAAAAAAAAAAGTGAAAAAGCAACCTCCTTTCTCCGCTAATAAACAAAAAAGCTCTACTTTCCTATATATATATATATATATATATATAAAGGATCCCATACCAAATAAATAAAAATAAAATATCACTATAATCTCATTGTATTTTATTCTCTTTTGATTTGATGCTTTACTAAACTTTATTTTACATGTAAAATTACTAAACAGAATTCAAATCAAGGTAAAGATTCACAATCATCAAATCCTCTCATCTTTTATTTAGAATAATCACCAAGCCATCACTCTACTGAATCACAGTTCGGGAAATCGAGAGACCCACCTACATTCTCAACCTTCCTATATCCATCATTCCTAATCTCTTTAGTATTCTTTGGCGAGTAATCCCTATCCACTTTACATGAATTTTTAGGATTTTATTACCAAATCAAACGTAGCTAACTGCAGCAAGGAGAGCTTCTGCCGACATAATCTGACCAGGTTTCGGCATCCCTGATGCGAAAAAAATTATAGCAAGTCTGCCTGCATGATGCAAGCTGTTTTCCTAACCCAATGACCATTCTCTGAATTAAAATATATGATGATCAATATGTAGACTTCATTCACATGCCCTTACACACACCCTAGCCCCAATGACCATTCTCGTATCCATCATTCCTAATCTCTTTAGTATTCTTTGGCGAGTAATCCCTATCCACTTTACATGAATTTTTAGGATTTTATTACCAAATCAAACGTAGCTAATTGCAGCAAGAAGAGCTTCTGCCGACATTATCTGACCAGGTTTCGGCATCCCTGATGCAAAATAAATTATAGCAAGTCTGTCTGCATGATGCAAGCTGACCATTCTCTTGAATTAAAATATATGATGATCAATATGTAGACTTCATTCACATGCCCTTACACACACCCTAGCCCAACTCTACCTTACGTATTGACAGAATTGCTTGATCAAAGGCTAGTTGGCCAATGCCTAAACCACATCAAACCCTTGCCATCCAAGTGGGCCTTCGTTGGAGGGTGTAGATAGTAGCAGAAACAGGAGGAAAAAAAAAGAAACAGTTCACCATATTCCTTTCACCAACCGCACAGAAAACAGGTTTCGTCCCCATCAAGAATATAAAAGCTGTGGTGCTCCCAACCAAACTAGCAAACACAGAGGATTGGGGCCATCAAGAAGCCAAAAATGCCAGACTGGCAAAAAGAGGTGCAAAAAACCACACACGGCCCTCACCTATCAAGAACTTCCCACAAAGTCACTGGATCAGATCAGAGTTGGTTGTTGTTGGGCTTTTTGGGAGAAAATGTTAAGAGCGGTCTTGTTATTTTCCACCCAATCAATCCACTTTCCAACTGATAATAGCGTTAATCCACTCCACCCAATCATTTACCATTTTCCACTGATTGAGATTGATCATGATACAACAAAAATAAAACTGAAAAAAATAAAATATCCTATCCTTTTATAGTCTCTTCAAGCTTTTCTTTCTAGCGTCCATCTTCTTCTTATCCACCTGGATTTTGGCAGCAGTTGTTGACAGCCCTTCCTTCTTTTGAACTGCCGCTGATGCCCCCACTGCTGACAGAGCCTCAGCTGCTGCATGGGCCGAGGTCATCAGCTGATCATTATTAACACCCGCTCCTTTATTGGCTGCTAATGGAGGCAGCAACAGTCCAGTTCCAGAAATGGTTTTAGTCGGGTCCACATTCAGAGCTGTCGTCGACTCAGATATAGCGCCTGTCTTTGACTTTGGTTTCGGTTTGAGGGCATGAATTCCAGTATAGAGCCTGTCACATATGCCATAAATCACCGGTTTCATCAATGCGAACAAACAAACTATTTCAATTGACCATCTACTGCTTGGGCACATGCAGCTATCCATGTGCGTGTGAAAGAGAGAGAGAGACCAGTTTCATCAATGCGAGTGTACTAATTCAATTGACCATCTACTGCTTGTGCACATGCAGTTATCCGTGTGTGTGTGTGTGTGTGTGTGAGAGAGAGAGAGAGAGAGAGAGAGAGAGAGAGAGATTTGGGGGGGGGGGGTGTGGGGTGGCATCATGATAAAGGTAGAAGCAGAATGGAATTGCGAGACAAAAGACAGATCCATGAAGATATTTGAAGACCCAGAGCAATCCCATATGTAACAGGGTCTCCTGATCTAGACCATTTGACTTGATTTATTTATTTATTTTCAATCCAGATGAACAATTGTCTAGATAACATAACCATATGCAGCAGTGGAAAATTGTATTATCACAAGGGGCAATAAAAAAAAAATCACTGCCGTGGGGTACAAAAGAACAGATGTTTTCATTGGAGAGGAATGGCAATCATGGAGGCAATAGTATAAAACAAATAATGGGAGCACTGACCTGGCATGCCTCGCATACTCTTCATAATTTTCAAGCAACATCTTTCCTGCCTGTTCATTCAGTGCCGATTCGGGGAATGGCTCAATCAGTAAACACCGAACAACCTGTGATCATCAACATAAACACAGACTGAAATTGATGCCCATATCGAAATGGTGAAGCTAAAAAACTTATAACCAAATACAAACAAAGAATCAGCGCCCAAATGCTTTTGGGTACAGAACCCAAAAGGCACCAAGAGAACAGATACCTATCACCAACAATTGTAACTTATCCAAACAACAGTAGCGAAAATTGATCTTTAAAAAATGTAGTAATTGATAATATCTCCAGATTCATATGAATTAACCAAATTAAAGTGCCCAGTGAACATATCACATTTCCAATGTTAACAGCGATATTATAATGGTCCATTGAAATAATCATTTTATGTAAGTGATGCCGTTCCATCAAAAGACTTAGTTGCAATACAATTTCTGCATCAATGACAATTATAATGAATCACATTATTAGATACAATGAGGCACTGAAGTATTCTGCATTGATACTTGGACGGTCGGACAGATGATGTTAATACCGTATCTGGCCTATGGAAATATATGGGGACTGAAACCACCAAGCCACTACATAATACATTGAAGTGTTGAACCCAAACACTGCTAGATTGCAATACAATTTCAACATTCAAATACATTAATCGTAAAGGATCACATGGTTATATACATTGAACCAGTGAAACGGCTTTGATTAGCTCGTCAGTGTGCTGAGCTAGTCAATAAGCTCATCTTAATTGATTGACAACCCATACAAGTTACAGGGTCAATCCTATTTATTAAATATAAAAGATGATGCACCCTCAGATTTGGCCTTGGGAAACATAAAACAAAAATGATATCACTATCAGCAACTAAGCAACTGCATAATGCATAATGGAACCAACAATAGCAGGGATCAGTGGTGAACTTACCAGCAGAACATGTCGCAGTCCAAGGCTTGGATTCCAATCCTTTTTCAGTGTGTTGACACAAATCTCACCATTGGTTGCAATATTAGGATGAAAGATCTTCGTAAGAAAAAATCCTACACAAGAATAAGAGTATATAGCGATGACACGGACACTCGATGGATCAAAAAAAGAAAGAGCATCTATATGTTCCATGTACCTTTGGGAGGTGATTGTGGAAAGTCGTGCGATAATAACAACTTCATGCGAAATATTCCATTTTCATATGGAGTACCAGCTGTGGGAGAAAGTTCTCCGCTCATTAAACAAAAATCAGACTAGGAGACACTTGTCATGGTAAAATCTATGAAAAACAATTCAATACCAGGTCCTTCAATATCAGCGAATATGGTTGAGAAGTTATCATCATTTATGCATACTTTAATGCCTTCAGGTGGAGTTTCATCAAGATTCTTCAATTCCTTCGCTAGTTGTTTTACCACATTAGGTGGAAGATTTTCATTTGTTGCCTGTCACAGCAAAAACAGACTTTTTTGGTAAATTGATACCATTTATATAAATATAGTAAAGCATACAAAGTACAAATACATTAATTAGAAAGAGTAGAATGCGCTCATGCTGTCAAGCATATACACAAATGCAAACTACATGCATGCAAATGGAAGCATGGGCAAATGAAACAAAAATTTACCATCGGCCACAGAGGAAGCAACTGTAGCCTGTAAAACAATACAAGTCAAGATATGGTGTCCTGCAAATGACTAGGAGCCTTGAAAAATTCTAGTACAAGTCTGCTAAAATGCTGTGCCAAAAGGATATAGTCTGCTAAATTCTGTGCCAAATATTTGACAGAACAGCTACAATGCTGAGCAGTTTCTGCATGAAAAATCACTAGTCAGTAAAGTCTTATACACATAAAGTTATGGGTATATGCATTCATATAATCTCTGTATGAGTTTAAACTTAGAAGTTAAACCTATCAATTATACATCATCAATAGATCAATGTTGTAACAATTACGAAATGCACCTTTTAGTTTTGTCAATTGAAGAAGAAAATTGGTCAAATCTCTACAATTGTAAGGATTACATTTCCTTATAAATTATTTGGTTCCCACTACTGGAGACCATTTTACCAGAAAATCAAGCAACCACAACATATGATGTTGGCAGAGAATACAGTATCTTCTAGATCCAAAGCACCATATTCGTGGAGTCCATAGATATGAGAAAGACAAGTAACCTGATATAAGTTTTGGATTTCAAAGCAACAGTGACTTCTCATTTGGAAAAGAAAACTTTCTTTAAAAGCAAAATCAATCCAAAGATTGACTACAAAAAATGAGAAAAGTCTAGCACAATGTATCCTGTTTTACTCAGATCCCATAATCTTCCATGCTAGGATACTTAAAAACAAACATTAGTCTCCATTTCCAAAATTAAATTCAAATCAATTGGGAGATGACAAATCAAGAAACTCCTTTCCAAAGTAATATCATAATAAACTAATTCATGTAACCTTTGATGCTACGCAATGCAAATTAAACAACCCTGAAATCTACATAGAACCAGAAAGGTTGGAAATCAAGGCAGAAGCAATAATAAAACTAATTCGTGTAACCTTTGATGCTGAGCAACTTCTACAAAGAAACACAAAGATTGGAAAACCAGTTGGAAGCAAAACATTCAAGAGCATTCATTATCTATAAACAGCTCAAAGGAGTACATGAAAATAGATCTCAAAAGCAAGCATAGACCAAAAAAAAAAAAACAAATTGCTTTGAGGGGAAAAGGTCAGAAATCGGAATGCAGCACACTGTCAACAGTTAACTACATAATATTTGATTGCTGCTTTTACTTTCCTGTTTTTTAATGGTAGAACAGCTCTTTTACTGATAGAAGGAAAAGAAGGGGGGAATCCCTACTACATTGGACACACACACACACAGAGAGAGCAGTAATCTATATTATCATGTATCAAACAGGACATCAAGCAACCAAAATAATCAGAGAACATATGCATTTGTGCTTGCATGTAATTATATTACAGACTTGAGCAAATAATTTCCTTGTACATCCATTCTCCATTATCAAAAAATTCCATTGATCACTCTATTTCCCCATATGAAGAAAATAAAGAATTCAACTAATGACAGGTACACAAACAAATAAAAGACTCAAATAATCAACTACATCTTGAACTATAAATAGTAGTTGAAGGTAATAAAGTACAATCTTATCACATGAACATGGAAAATAACCAAGTCATCATATTTCAAAACTTAGAACAATTACAAAGGGAGACGAAAATAAATAAAGCTGTATCCAAAATAAAACCCCAATTCCGATCAAAATAGTTTATACACTCACAATGCATCATGAGAAACAATAAATTTCCTAATTACAAAGAAGATCTGATAAGGAAATCTTAGAGCTCGAAAAGGACATACGAACAATGATTGCTTTACAACACATCAAATATGAAAACCCTGAAAAGGGCATCTGAACCGCTAGAAATAAAGAAAATCAAATTCAGTCCACAATGGAGAAAAGTACAAACAAAAGGGGTATGCAATAACATCAAATGTGGATGAAACTTCAAGATCATAAACATCGGATTCCAGATAAACAAGAAACCAAACAAAAACCAATTTCCACGAAATCACAAGAAAGGAAAGAACAGATTACCAAAGGAACATCCTGTCCAACACGTAAAAAGCAAGAAGCCAAGAAAGAGACGCAGCAGATTCAAGCAATTACAAAGAAATCGAACACCCGGCACAAGAAAACACCAATGTAGTTTATCATACAACAAAACCTAAATCTCTACCGACCAAAGCATGCGAAAAAAGAACCAAACAAAGCAAAAAAAACACGAAAACCACAACAAAGAAGTTAATTTCGCATAGATCCGAAAAGCAAATCGCCAAGATTCCAACTTTCTGCACGATATCTACCAAAAAAGCCATGAAAACACCAAAAACAAAATCAGATCTACAAATGGCAACGAAAAACAACAAATCACCAAAAGGACACATGATCTCCACCATAACAAACGGTATTCTCTTCCTTCGTATCGATGGATAGAACTAAAAGGGAAAATCTTTTTTTGCATCAAACGAGGCGAAAGATCAAGACAAAAATAATCCTCTTCCATCGAAAAGGAACCCTAAATACAAATCGATGGACCAAAAAAAGTGCAAAATGCGTCAAATGAAGCGAAAAAACAAGCAGATTGCTCTACTATCGAAATGAAGCTCTAAATGCCCCATCGATAAGCAGAAATTGAAGGAAAACAACACAGAATGCATCAAATGGAGCGATGAATTGCAAAATCGAAGAAGAAAGCTCGAATCTTTACGAGAAAGCTGAGATTTTTTGATTGAGTAGAGAGAGGAAATGCTTACCTCTCAGATTCGAATCGACGCAAGAGCTGAATCATAGTAGAGAGAGAGAGGAGGCGTGTCAGTTCATATGATGGCATTTATAGTCGATTTTTATTTTACCACTGGACGAAAGTACCCTCGGGCATTGTTCGGAATAACGGCTTTGTCACTCGAAATTAGATAAAAGCCCTTCGAATCTAACTCGGTTAAATCTCTCCATGTTGGTTAGAAAAGTCAGAACCGAAATTGTGGGGCCCACTTCCGTCACGTGCATAAATGTTGGATAATTGGATGTCGGTGTTGATTTGATTGAGTTTGCCCTAAACTTTAATTTTAGTTGATAATTACAATTTGGAGTGTGGAGATTGGTACTTTGGGCATAAATTTTTTTGCCATGTTTGTGCAACATTGCAAGTTTTGTTAGCACGAATTTTCATTTTTTTACGCCTATATGAAAAAGCAATTACATAAAAGAGAAATTAATTTTTATTCCTTTTTTTATTATGGATTTAAGAAAAAATAGTTTAATCTTTTTTCTCTTTTGTGAGGAAAAAAACATTACGCCGAATTATAAAAAAAAGTGGCGAACATAGAGAAAATTGAAGACTTTTTTGCGCTATCAAAGAACTTCATGGAATATAATTGTTAAGATTTGTGGCACCCACATGGCGCATCCAATGATCAATCTAAACATGTTTATCCTAACTATTTCTCATCAAGTTTTATTAACTTTGAGGCTCTCAAAGTACTATACTGATAATCGGGTCTTTCCAAACGACCTCTGTGATTTTTATACTTTCAAACAGGCTCCATGAGCCGGTTGTTTCTATGTTTGAGGACATGAAGCAGGTCATACATGTCCATCAATCCAGACCATCGAAGGCATTGGCCCCACTTGTAGATGAAACAAAAATAAAACCTCAAAAAATATCACTAATTCCGTGGGGCACAATTATGATTGGTAAAATCACTATTGTGTTGATCGGTATCATATCAGGATTTTCACCATCAATCCAGACCATCGAAGGATTTTTTGATGGTCATACATGTCCATCAATCCAGACCATCGAAGGCATTGGCCCCACTTGTAGATGAAACAAAAATAAAACCTCAAAAAATATCACTAATTCCGTGGGGCTCAATTATGATTGGTAAAATCACTATTGTGTTGATCGGTATCATATCAGGATTTTCACCATGGTGACATAGCAGACCTTAATTGATCCACTTACGGTCAATTTAAGAGAATTCCTCACGAGAACCGGGCTCCCATTGTTTTGAAGTTGGAGGGACGGAAAGGTAAAAATGCTTGGAAAGTGAAATTGTTTATTTGCTTCAATCACGGTCTCTTGTCGGATTTAAAAGGAAACGAATGACCTGAGGACGAAAATATAGCAAACGCTTTCCACCGTTTCCGGGCCTTTTTTTGACCGTTGGATAGTTCATTTTGAATTTGAAATGAAGATGCAACGGTACCTTCACTGCAACGTTCCATTTCTTAAAACAGGAAAAAATGCTTATATTGTGTGCACAATATATTTGACCTTTTCATATAATAATTATATTATTCTAAAAAAAAGTTTTCTTTAGCTTATCAACATTTCACATATGGCTGATACAAAAATTTTAATCCCCACCGACCGTTGGAAAGTAATTCATGTGAAATTCTCGTGTCTACAAGTTTTTCACAAGGTCGATACAAAATTTCCAATCCTCATAGCCTGTTAAAAAGTATTTCAGCTCCCTCTGTTAACGCCTTATATGATATTACTGCTAATCGGTTGTGAGTTTGAATCGCAAAATCAACGACGTGCGGCTAAAATTAAATAAACTTGGGTGGTCAAAAGTGCACTAAGGTAGTGTGAAAAGCATTTCGGCTGCTTTTATTAATGCCTTGAGGTTTTCGTAAATATTAGTTAGCATAGGAAATGTAAAACCATCCTAATACCATGACACCTCTTAATTAAAAGACAAGAGTTAAAAAAAAAAAAAAAAAACAATATCTATTGGCGTAGTAAAGCTAAGAACTTTTCTATATTTGATGTGGCCTAGTGACCTTATCAAATATGATAAATGTTCTCTTACAAGCAACGAGATATGTTGGCCCACTTAGGCACTCTTTTGAACAGTATGCAGACCCTTTTGACACTCTCATCGACTCAGTATCTGGCATCAGGCCCAACTTCACTCTCATCAAACCTTTATCCACAATCGGATTGAATCTCAAATAAACCTAGAGTTAAAAAGGCCAGTAAACTATAAGGCTGTTAAATCAAGAAGTATGATGATTTCACAAGGTTGAGTTTTGTTTTGTTTTATTTTTTATTTTTTCTCTTTAGCATAAGGAGACCTTTCAATGTACCTCCGTCCCCGCTGATAAGAAGGTATCTAAGTAGGTTCCATGAGTCTACTCATAGGAGAACATCCACCCAGTTATAACTAGTGGTGGTAAATTGGGACAAAAAATAATTTGTGCTGACCTGATTTGTTTACTGATTGAAGGTAACCTGCATCTAATCCATTTTTTAAATGGATCAGATAAACACAACTCAAGCACCATACAGATTAATACAAATCCAGCCTCATAACCTACATCCAATGTGGATCAACCCATTTAACTTGACCCACTCAACCCCACTTGTAGAAGCTTTGCCCAAGCTTATTCAATGTCAAGCATTTAGATTATATTTGAGTTTGGTTGAAAAAAAAAATCCGAAGAGCCTTAACCTAAAAAGCAAAAATATTAAAACACCAAATCTTTTAAATCATATATGGGTCAACTCTAACCTCACCAATTTAAATGGGTTATGCAGGTCAATCCTAATCCAATCCATTTTGCTATGAGTTATATTTATCTAACCCATGTCCGACCCATATAAGATGTGGGTCAATTTGTCTGGGTCAAATATGGGCTGGATACAGGTGGGGGTTAGCGAATGGGGTCAGACTCTATGACCCCTAGTATTACTAGTCGAATCCAATGCCATGAAATAGAGAGTCTAAGTGGAAGCTATATTTTATTTTGGACCATTTGTTTCACGGATTAAATTGAACCAAAAAAAAAAAGCATCCAATGAAATTTTTTTCATAAATAGCTAAATAGATTCTTCAAGACCCCAATCTCCGCCTGGGTAATCTCTTGAGGCAAGATCAGGTCAAATGCTCATGTGAGCAAAAAAAGGGAAGTCCGCAGGGATAACAGTAGAGTGCTCGATTATAACCGTGAGGCTTTGTCCAAATCCCACATCGGAAATACTCGAGTCTTGAACCTGGGCATATATGTATGGCCTAGCCTTAACTTCACATGAGGCCTTTTAAAACCCTACCCAAGGTTGGAGTTGGAATTGGAATCTCCAGCGGATAATATCACGTGGACAGCGGGCTCGGGTCGTTAGAAATTTATATGCCCTCTTTTTTATACATTATTCTAAAAATAGTAAGGAATAATAATAAGGAATGTCATACACTGATCCGACCAAATAAAAGAGGATTAGTAAATTAAAGCAATGTGTAAAGAATCAACATCATTGATCATTGCTGACTATCCATTTAAAGGCAATAATTTTAAATCATTTATTACTTCAATATTTACCACATATCCACTTTCATCTGTTGCAATCACCTGTCTAATGCACTTGGGAGAGGCTGTTTTTATTTTTATATTGTAAATAATTAATCCAACAAAGCTTATTCCTTTGATAGGGCTCTTTAGGCCACACTTTCTAGCCATGACTCATGAGTCCCGAATTCACATGTCTCACAGTAAACAACGAGAGTTTGTCATGTCAGGCTCTAATGCCGGTCGCCACTAAATACAACAAAGCTCTATGGGCTAGCTAAGCCACCTACCAAAGCTAGGTTAATTGTCAAATTTAATGTCAAATCTAAGGCCATGATCTGATCGTCTAATTATAGCTCTAGATTGAACAATTAACAGCATCCAATTAACTTTAGATTTTTTGATAGTTAATCTACAAAATCCTTTTCATCCCTAGGTGTTAGTGGTCCCAATACCCTGCAACATGTCCTATAAAAAAAGATCTGCACAAAAGTTATTCACCAAATGTATCTTCGCTTAGACTCTCATGTGAATGGACGTCTCTCAAGAGAGATATCACGGATCTCCTTTTTCTAAGCACATGGGACCCCTATGATCAATCCACCCCCTCGTATCTACTACACTGCCATGAATTGGCAGAATCCCAAACGCGACACTCATCCACTGTTGGATTGAAATCCTTAAAAAGCGACGTCTTCTAAAACCATAGAACTCGAGGTACAAGGATCAGGGGGTTAAGATGATTTAATGAAGTTAAAAACTTTGCATATAAGTGGGTCCCTTTCAGATCTTTCAATCCCCAACCTCTCCCATGGTAGGGCCCCAAAGGTGGTCCACACTTGAGCAAAGGATTGGGACTGAGAAAAAACACCTATGTAATAACCATAAAATTGATAGTCATCTATGAGCTCACCTGTAAAATCCAAACCATTAAAAATCTCCTTTCAACCTCGTTACATCAGCGGGGAAAATCTCACTCCAAGTTAATCACTCACGTCCAAATGCATGATTTGACTAGTTTTGTTTTTCTCATTTTAAACACTTATTTTAGATGGAATGAGTCTGATGGTGGAAATAAAAGAATCAAATATAACCAATCGAACTGATCTGATGGGCATGTGGTAGAGTTTGTAGAGCCATTGACCCTGAAAAAAGAGGGCTCTAGTTATTTGGAGAAGGATTAGGTCTATTGCTATATTTTCGAAGTTTCTAATATTCAGCCATAAAAAGAAAATGTAGGAGAAGAAAGCATGGCTTAAAAAATCGGCCAATACCGGTTCATATCGGCCGATATGAACCGGTATCGGCCGATACAGAACCGATATTTTGCAGATATATCGGTATCGGCAAAATATCCCCAAAATCTCGGTCCATCTCAGCTGAGATGAAGATTATATCAGTATTACCGAGATATTGTATGGTTGACAAAAATCCTATTTTTTAAAACTTTTTTCCCATCTTCTTTTCCTCTCCTCTCATCTCCTTAGAGTAACAGCAACCATCCATACTCCATACTCCATAGCTCATCTTCATTACTATTTCTTGAAGAAAATATTTTATTTGGTAAGAAAATCAACTTAACTCTTTTAATTTTACCATTATGTGTTTTTTATTTTATTTTTTAGATAAAGCATAGAAATGAATGTAAAGATTATTGAGTTTGTCACATGTGTTGTGTTCTTCACTTAGAAGCTAAATCTACACACTTTCTTGCTAGATCTGGGTGTAGGATTATTTTTTTTTAAATCTTGAATTTCATAGCTTATTTGCTGATTGAATTAGTATTAAATAACGATTGATATGTTATCTTTATTTTCTTATATTTTACACTACTAAATTCATCCTAAGCATCATTAATGGTTGCATTATATGAAATATTGGAGAAGACAGCGAACTGCGACACAGACAAGACTCATAATTTAAGATGACCTATATCTTGATTTATTGTTGTTACTAATGGAAAAAAATATTATTTCCCAACATTTTCTAATATTCTTGATTTTTTGGATCTTTTTTTGAATTATTTTGGATTAGAAAAAAATTCATACCACAACGACCGCGACGGCCTAATACCCGTAACCGATACCGATATCATATCGGTTTTTCGGCCCTGCCGATGCCGCGACTGAAACCGAGATTTTATACCATGGAAGAAAGGCATTCCTCACCCAATAAAAAAAATAAAAATAAAAAAGGAATGGGAGATGCCATGTAGTAAGAGACCTCGGAAGGAGAAAATTTGTACTGCCTTCTGGCCAAGCATCCTTTACAGATGAAAAACATCTTTCAATGACATAGATCAATGTCTGCTGGACCTACAATTGAGAGACAATGGAACAAAACAACCATGTTTGAGCCATCACAATCATCCAACTGGTGGTTTCTTGCAGTTTTTTAATTCCCTTCTCTTCTTTTTTCCTTTTCGGTTTGCTCCGGCAAATACTCACTCACCCATGCCCTCACCATCAGCGCTACAATCTCTGACTGTTTGTGGAAGGGAAGTGCCTCTCCACTAAGCTACATTATACACCAACTTTGAAAGTTTCTTGCAGTTTAATACTAACACTTTTTGGCTACATCAGGCACTAATATTACATATATTTAATTGTTTTTTTTTTTTTTCCTTTTTCAAACGCTTCCTTCCTGGAACAGTGCTAATAAAGTCAAGGATTTTCTGGCTTGGATGAGTTTTGGGCCACCAAAACCATGTCCTACACTTACAGGTTTGTATGCCAAAAACAAACCTGTGCACTGAGGATAAGTTGTAGCTCCCTTTACACTGTGTTTTGGGGGTGGGTGGTGGTGGTTGGGATTAAGATTAGGAAAGGAAAAATTAATTTTACCTCTCTTCTTATTTGGATAGTCAAAAAGTAGGCGAAAGAAAAGTAAAAAAGTATAATTTTATTTATTTGTGAGGTAGAGAGATAATTATCATTTTATCCTTACTTTTGCAAAAGCTTCAAATTGACAAAAGAGCAGTTTTGTAATTTACTAAAAAAATCCCCCCTTTGGCTCATATTTTCCCCCCGGTTTTGAAGAGAAAATTTTGGAGTAGACCACACACTAATTTTACCCCCAAATTCCCCTCCTCCACTTTCCCTCCTCACTCAATTTCAACATTCCCTCCATTTTCTCCTCTTTTTTTTTTTTTCCTTCTCCTCCTTTTACCTCTTTCCCAAACGATTAGGAGGATCACTGGATAAATAAATGCAATCCAAATCAGCAAAAAAAAAAAAAAAATCAGTTCCAATCAGCAAAACGAAAGTAATCCACCCATGCTTTTCAACAATAATCAAGTATTGATTGAACCACATTTGATCTTAACTCATCCACAGGAAAATTGAAATTATACAAAAAAGAAAAAGAAATAAAAGGACCCACAAAAAGGAAAAAGGAAAAATAAGAGGAAAAAAAATGATGACTGGGCGCGCTATACAACATACAGAGTACCATGCTTGACAAGGCAAGACCTAAACAGAGAATATACTTGCAGCTCTTAACAGTGCATCATGCTTGATTATGGTTGCATCATGCTTGATTATGGTCATCCATGTCCTCCTCGGTCTTCCAGACAACGTCCTTAAGGCAGGTCGAGAGATTTTTATAGAACTGCCAGGAAAATATTGCAACAAGCAAAAAATGAGAAGGATAAGAAAAAAAAAAAAAAAAAAAAATTTCCTTGCACCTTCAATGGAATAAACATGAAACTGTAGTTTCATTATAAATTACTTTCTGAGAGGGGAAAAAAAGTTTCAGCAGTGAGTGGGAAAGAATTATATGTGGTCCAGATTAATTGGAAGTGACCCATGGGTTTGCCTACAATTAATGGGAAAGAAAACTCATGAATACCTTCTTTCTAAAGAAAAAATATGCCTCGCTGAGATTAAAATAGTATGGATCATCATCATTCATTCAATATCCAATGAAAGAGAAACAAGTACCTTTTGGAACTCCAAAGTATCCCCTTTTGCTTTCCGCACCTCAACCATATGAAGAGAAGGCGCGACTTGAAATACCTTGATCAAGTGGAGAAGCAATAAGAAACACGGAAATGACAAATTCCTTTCACAATTTATAAATGATAACAATTCAATTGGCTACCTCAGTAGCAACATTAAGGTTTCCTTTTCTCCCTGCTTTCAACTTCTCCAATCTCATCTGCAAGAAGAATAATGTTTGGTCAGTTCATAGGAAAGCAGAAGTTAAAAATCATTGCTATGCTTCCAGCATCATGGATGTGTCAAATTCTTTTAATCATCCAAGCAAGTGGATGGGGCTGCACCTGTGATGATATATGCAAACTCTACACGGCCCATGAAATAGACCAACTCTTAAACACATAACGCATTCATTCACATACTAAAACGGCACCACATCCAGCCAGTCTTTTTTATTTTTTGGATGGTTCCAGCCATAGTCCTTCAATGCACATTAGTAGAGTACACCGACAAGAGATTTGTCCGACTTTTATTGGCAAAGTGACTTACACTGGGCCCCAGTAGCATATACTCAAGGTACGTGGATGAAATTAATCCATGGGCTATGGATGACTGTACACTCTTATATGTAATCACTTGCATGGGTGTAGATAACCACATGAATGAAGCCCATACACAGCATTAAATCAAATGATGGACCACTTAAAAGAAAAGCATTTGTAGTGGCATATGCATCACACCTTGTAGTTTTTCTTTTGAATGTCAAAGCCAAGAGGCTTTGCTGCTTCTTCGATCTTACTGATGATTTCACTGGCAGGACATTTGGATGTAAACCTTGTTTCCTTCTTAAATTCCTGTAAAGATGGAACAATTCAATTAAAATAGATGCTATTGTATTACAAAACATTGTAACAGATCCCAAACATTGAATAGATTTCGTAAGGATGTTATAAGCAAGTTGACGGCCCGGTGATAAAAAATGATGTGGAGAATCATTCCTTTTGCTATCTTATGGTCAGTATGGAAAGAGAGAAATGACAGAGCGTTTAGAGGGTCTTCGTCTTCAGTGGAGGAGTTATCACTTTTGGTGGTGGCGCAAATTGCTAACCGGGCCGCTTTCAAGAGTGAATTTGACAGTATAAAGGTAGATGGTGAATTGCATAACTGGGAGGCTTCTTTTACATTGTGGTCTCAAGAAGGCAAAAAAGATGATATTTTGGGCTCCCCTTATTAGAGGTGCACTCAAATTTAATGTAGATGGGGGCAGCTAGGGGAAAGCCTGGGCCAGCAGTGCTTTGCAATAGTAAAGGTATTGTGTTGGCTTTGTTCTCGAAGCATGCGGGTTGTATGGAGTCTCACGAGGCGGAGGTTCTAGCTATCTTGAAAGCTATCAGAATCTTCTCTATCTCTTATTTTCAATCAAGTTTGGTGGTAGAAAGTGATTCCCTTAATGCTATCCCGTGGTCGTCTTCGACTATATTTCCTTAGAAGTTTCAATTTTACATGAATGAGATTAGAGATCTGTCGTCTATGATTCATGCTGTCTTTAAGCATGTGGGTAGGTCCGCCAATGGTTTTGCAGATTCGTTAGCTAAGCCAAGGGTGGAAAGGTCTTCTGATTTTGTTGCTTTTCACTTTGTAATTTTATTTGTTGGTATAATGCTATTATACCTTTCCATCCCTCTTTCCCTTCTTTAGAGAGGGGTCTTTGTAATCTCCCTTTGTAATCTTCCTTTTTATTTTAATATATTTCATCGTTGCCATTTCAAAAAAACAAAAAAAAAAAAAAAAAAAATGGTGTGTTCACATTAGGAGAAAATGTGTGGTTTTTTTTTTATGATGGAGAGCCCCTTCCACCAGCCACCTGTCCATGAATCACAAATCCAGACAGGAGGATCCTACCCCATTCGGTAGCTGGGCTAATGGATGGTTGAAGGCAAAATGGTTAAATGGGAAAAGAAATTGTAGGATAACATTGTTCCAAGGGTTAGTTTTTGAGCCATGTGTTCACTGGGTATGTGGTCCTATTGCCATTAAAATAGATGCATATTTTTCATATCAAACCCTATGAATAATATCAAATATTACAAGCATCCACTTTTAAAACAATTGAAACTAGCCAAAAGCAGAAAGGACTTGAACTAGATGAACCTGTTCTATCTCAAATAGATTGCCAAGGTTCAGTCCCTTTGAGAGAGAAATCAAATCGAATGCATTCATAGCTGCTGGCTGCTCTTCTTCCGTCTTCTCCGTCACATGGTATTCCTGATACAGTGGGAACACACACCTGTCAGTTTCAACTTATTTTCCCTTTCTTTAGTGTGTGAGCAAAAGAATCCAGCGCTCAGATCTCAAGTTGGTCATGTGGAAACATGATTCATGTGGGCCCTGCATTAGACGCCATGCCCTACGATATCAGGATGCCTCAAATTAGGCAACACCAAATAGGGTCATATGGTATCCAATACTTCACATTTTGGTATCTGATACTTCACATTTTATGTGTAAAACCAGGGTAATTGCCATATCCAAGGCATGTCCATGCCATATCCATGCCGTATTCAGAAACCATAACGGCTCTACCTATAAATCATGTAGAATGGATGATCCTACCAATCCACCAGCTGCAGATCCAAAAGTGAAACCCACCAATCCATGGCATGTGAAATTTTAAGTCTCACTGAGTGAATCATGGACTTAAAGCTTTTCTAGAAAACAAAGAGACAGTAAAGAACAAAGGTATAGAAGTTTTACTGGATTTGCCAGCAAGATCTTATCATGAACTCACTTCGGAGTCTTTGAAGACAGCATCTACATCATCTATGTTTGTATTGTACTTCTCATCAAATACAGGTGGCTTATAACCTTTCTTGAACCATTCGTCCTCCAAAATTTCAGGGATAGTAATGCGCTGCCATAAGAAACAGTACATCAGCTTACATTTGCAGAGCAATAAACTATGATAGATTTTGATGCATATATTATTTCTGATGCATCATGCATTTGCTTAAGAGCTAGTTTGTTTGAATGGAACCCGTGGACAAGGATTCTGAGGTTTCCTATATTTCATGGAATCTTGGAAAAGTTTTTATGTACTCCTTGTTAATTAGTACTTACAGTCATAGGGGTTGGATCCAAGATTCTAGTAAGAAATTTCCTGGCACCAAAGGAAAGCCAAGACGGGCAAGTGAACTCAGCAGCAGAAATCTGCATGAACAAAAAAACATATCTAATAAACAAGACCTTGAGCAGAAAAAGAATGGAGTGGATCAAAATTGTTTAGTGCTCACTTTTTTATACAGGTTCATTAGATTAGAATCATCAAAAGGCAAGTAACCTGCGAGCAATACAAATAGGATGACACCACATGACCACAGGTCAGCAGTTGCTCCATCATAACCTCTATCATTAAGCACCTGTTCACAGGAAGAGCGTAAAATATAAATTGCAAGGACTATGCATCAAAGGGTGATTCATGAAATGGCAAAATTGGTTAGAGGAGTTACAGGATCCTGGTGCAATAGGGTGTTCATGGTTGTATGATAACCACTCAATCCATACAAATGGACCATGGCTTAGTAGTTGAACCATAGCTCCAATGAGCCCCACAAAAGAATATAGCTTTCTTAAGCTTTCCACATTGGAGGACCCAAGCCATCCAGTCTGTGTCTTTCTTATATGCTGTTTCTGTATTTCTTTCTCTTATAGTCTATTGTAGGCCAGATGTATTTAACTTCCAGTCCTGGTGTCCTACTTGGATACCATTGGCACTGGCACAACTCAAATTAGTCGGATGTGACTTAACCAAGATGCATGTAACTCAAACTGCAGCTTCATTCATTGACTGGATGACTGGGATCTTCCAATCAAGAAGAGTTATAAACCCAATCCAAAGTGTATTGAAAAGTATTTCCGCTGCCTCTACTAATGCCTCGAAGTTTTGGCGGGACTCCACAATCTAATATGGGATCAGAGCCAACCAATTGCAAGTTCGAATCCCATGAGGAACAACTCTTCACTAAAATATGCATGTTGCAAAAAAGTGCGCCAACCAGCTTCCACCAGAGGGGAGCGTTGACAAGTATTTCCATTGCCTCTACTAATGCCCCGAGGTTTACATAAGAATGGTTAGCTAAGGAAACCTAATATGGTATCAGAACCAACAGGTCGCGAATTCAAGTCCCAAGAGCAATGACTTGGCAGTGAAATGTGCGAGTCGCGAAATGTGCACCGACCCGGTGGCCCAAGGGGGAGTGTTGAAAAAAGCCAATTTCCACCTGATGGGGAATATAGAAAAGAATTTCCATTACCTCTACTAATGCCTCAAGGTTTTTGTAGGAATGGTTAGCTAAGGAAACTTAATAAAGTGGGAAGCTATTAGATGAATGGTCTGCATTTATGAAAAGAAGGGCCCAACTTGGATGGAATGGTGCATCAATATACCATTGATGTCCTAATGCAGCAATTTTCATAAATCTTTTATAGGGAAAATATCACCAAGACATTTCCATCCACAGTTTCTTGCGATATTATGAAAAGCTCCAGGACAAAGAAAATAGTAATAATAAAAGTATTTAAAATATAAACTCAGTTACCTAAAAATATAAATTAAAGTCATGAAGATGTAAGGCAAATACAATGTAAGATCCGGAATTTGTGCTAATGACACTAAAATTACATTTTTTCAGATATTTTCCATTTAGAACAATATTTGTGCGAACATTTTCATTTTCAGAAGAAACCACAAAAATATCAGGAGACAGATATATCAAGGTGTCCGTGACAATGGTCATGATCATCACGTTGACGTTGGCCTTATCCCATTATTCTAGGCTGGCTTTATTAATTTATTATTTAACTAGTAGGTCCACATGATTCTTCAATTAATAAGATTTATAGGGTCCTGAGCAACAGCAAATATATTTTGCAGAGGCTTAGGACCATCAATAGGTGATCTGGGCATTGATTAGACAGTGCCCACTATGGATAGGGAATGACACAAAAGAACCGAGATTAGAAGATGCCAATCCTTTGGTCAGCGACTGACAGAACAAAATGGAGGGAATGTAATAACTATTACAGCCATATGAAAAAAGACTGAAGAACAAAGGGCTAGAATGTCACAATCTGAGGGATTATTTGACCATCCCCTATCCATGATGAGGTCCATGAAATAGCAACCCGGCTACCAAATCATAGACCTAACTGGTACAGAATCTTGCAATTGAGCAATTTTTCACATTTATTAAAAGCTCAGGGTCCAATTTTCTTAACAGTTCATAGCTATGTGCACCTCTGGAGCAACGTAGTTTGGTGTCCCACAAGTGGTGTGAAGTAGACCATCATCCTGCAAAGAGCCACAACGAAGGTTATTACTTTGCAGTTCAATACTGTAACAAACATGTAAAACACAATGAAGAAAAAAGGCATGTTCAATATATAAAGACTAAATTTTATAAGGGTGCACTTGGATCATACTCACCAAATCACTGGGGATTAATATTTTGACAGAAAAGATGGTTAACACTTAACAGTTATGATCATGATTGGGTGACAGAAAATGTAAACAGCATTTGACAGAATACTGTTTTGCACTTAGGTTAAAACAAAATTGAAATTTGAATGCACTAAACTGTTACAATATTTACCTTCATTTGCTGGGATAGTGCACTTAATCCAAAGTCAGAAATTTTGAGGTTCCCACATGCATCAAGTAGTAAATTCTCAGGCTGTAAACATTACCAGAAGTAAAGAAACTCATCATGGTCAACACAGCTGTAGTATCTCAAGAATATCCAAACAAAAATCAAACACATGATATTTGGCTTGAAGGTGAAAAGTATACCTTTAAATCTCTGTGGTATACGCCACGGCTATGGCAATAATCAACGGCATTAATAAGTTGATGAAAATATCTCCGTGCTTCATCCTCCCTCATTCGTCCATAATTGACCTTTGTGATGAAAAAAAGATCCAAATGCTGGTCAACACATTAGCTGGCAGGACCCATTGGCTATTATTCTTAAAAGCAGAGGCAGAAATGTGATGGCTGATTGTACCCATTGGCTGTTATTCTTAAAACCAGGCATGGTGCTGGTAGGACCAACCCTCCAGCAACAAAATTCATTGGTATAGTGGGCCCATTATGGAATGAACCCAGCTGCAATATTTCCCCTCAGGGCTCAGAGATGATTCTTTCCATCCTATGACATACATAAGAAATTCCACTCAATTGTCCACATCAAATAGAGATTTGAATGTTTAAGAACATCTGACAAGGGGGCATTTTTGGGCATCTCCAATCCACCATGGGCCAACCATTTATATAAATTAGATCCCCGAAAAGCAGCTTTACATTTACAGCTTATTGGACCGCACAGATGCTTGATCAGACCTTTTACATTTGCATTAGTATAATAGGACTATATATCATAAAAGAACTATTCCAATTCATCAAATGATATAATACAATGTAAAGTTGGGCTTAAATAAGGAGAGGGAGGATTCCACAACTCACAATTTTGTCAAAGAGCTCTCCCCCAGTAATAAACTCAAGAACAATAAATATCTTCGTTTTGCTGCCCATAACCTAAAGTCAAAAGATACATGTCAGAAAAAGCGAAACACAAGAATAGCAGAATAATTATAAAGGCATGGTCCTTCATTAAACCCCTTTTTTTTTGTGCTACTACTGTTCTTCATTTTTAAGAAGATCAACGAATACCTTCGCTACCATCTAAGAAACAAAGCCTCCAAAAGTTAAAAGAGTCATGACTCATGACTGAATACAAGATGACATTTAACCAAACTAAGTGCGTCAAAACCTAGAAACAACCAAATATTAAATATTTTGAAAATCCAGGTTAAAGCAAGAGATATAAGCTTTCTTAGTCAAAATAAGCATACACTTCCAACAAAAGCAATTTTTGGAAAGGCAGATGTATGTAAAGAATAGGAGGTTAAAACTCTTCTTTATAAGTAGTTAGAAACGAATTTAGCTCAATATAATTCAATAGTTCCCCTCCTATTTATCCTTCAAAGTTAAAACAGAAGGTAGATTTGCCTCGGATAGTTGACAAAAGAGCAAACGACAATTACACACAAACATGCAGAGGCAGCATTTCTTCAATAGATGAGAAACTTTCGTGGGCCCATTTGGTTTCCATGCCAATTCTGGAGTAGGGGGACTGTAAAGGAGGAAGTCGTATGGTGATATCCATGCATTCAAGGGCAAGAATAAGATGGAAATTATAGAAGAAATTAACTGGCTGTCACCATTTCAGATTTGAAAACAACTGATTTTGCAAGTGCATCTGCTTGTGTCATTCACTTTCTACGAACCCGACTTTTCTGACCATTTGTTTTCAAGGCTCTAATTGGATGGATCCAACAATTCAATCAAGTTGAAATTTCAAAACACCACTGCACCCCCTCCTGATACCCCCATACCACCCAACCATCCCAATGTTTTTGCACTTACCCAGGTTGGACCCTTAAGTTTTCTCATTCATTCAATAAATGTGGACTTTCTCATTAGATCACTTCTACACATATGTAGGCATGGAGCAAAAGCTTGAGACAATAAATACCTCATATAGCTGGACAACGTTGGGATGTTTTATTAACTTCATTGTGGCAATTTCCCGGCTTATCTGCACAAATATTAATAGAAACATGAAACCGCATTCATTAAAAAAGGAGTTCGACCAAAAATTAAAATAAACAAACCAATTATATGATCCTCGATCCAAGGATATGGACAAATGAAAATATTACCACGTGATGGCTTTATTAATGTGGTGCCCATAGTTGGGTGACCCAGACCTTTAATCTGATGAGAAGCTGTGCCCAATGCGTAACACTAGACTTGTTATCTAGCTTGTGATTTTACATCAAATATAATCCATTTCTATCATATTTAATACCATCTCTTTGAAGACCTCTGATTAAAGGGTCAAGCTATTCCCATTATAGATGTATTTTCAAGCATCATATCTACTGTGGACCCAACAGATAAGCTGTCTGGATCTTAGAACAGTTGGCCCCACATACTAGTAGCCATGGCTGAAGGATACTATGCATATCCTCAGGCCTTGTTTGGACCCTCAAAGCTCAATTGCCCTGCACTCAATTTACGTATAAATTTAATTACTTGTAACTCTGTTTCCCATAATTGGTATGACAAATAGCAAAACAACTCGCTTACAGGTAACTCAGGTTATCCAAAAGCATGAACAATCATTTAAGTTACATGTAAACCGAGTTACCTGAACTTGGTTTACGAAGATCCAAACAGGCCCTTGGGGAGAGGATCATATAAATCTTCATCAAAACATGGGCACTGACCCTAAATCACATACAAAAGCTGATCATTTTCAAAAGTAAATTAGCTGAAACAATTGCCTATTTCATATTAAAAATAATGATACCTAGAGATCTTCTATCGACATCAATATAAACACCTCATACAGCTAATTGTTATCAAAGAAACAAACCAAGAATGCACCAATGAGAACTACTGATTTATACATTTGTAATGAATATCCGACAAAAATTAAAATCCTCATCATGAAATTAGCCTTATGAATTAGAAAACGGACCTGTTCCACCATTTTGTGCTTTAGAACTTTTTCCCTGTCAAGGATTTTAAGAGCCACAGGTTCCTGAGTCTCAGAATTCCTTGCAAACTTCACCTTTGCAAATGTTCCCTCTCCAATTGTCCTTCCCACCTCATATTTACCCACTCGACGCTTAACCTTAGGTGCATTCATTTGCTCTATACCCGACATAGTACTCACCTTGAGACTTTATTGTTTAAAAGGCAAACAACTCCCGTAAAAGCCTTCCTCTGGTGCAATAGCCCAAAACAACAGCCAGCCATGAGAACACTAACATGTATGCTTCAAATCCAGATCAATACTAACAAAATATAGAAATACAGAGAATTAAAACGAAGAGTAAAGCTTCAATGGAGAGTCTGGATGCAGCCCAAATGAGAGTATGTTTCAAGATCCCATAACAGAAATGTAGAAAACATAAATCCCCTACTGGGACATTGTTGCTCCAA
The DNA here is from genome assembly GCA_029852735.1 of Persea americana. Taxonomy (NCBI): domain Eukaryota; kingdom Viridiplantae; phylum Streptophyta; class Magnoliopsida; order Laurales; family Lauraceae; genus Persea; species Persea americana. Next base: position 95,406,316 of record CM056810.1, read on the forward strand.
ATTATGTGTGAGACCCTATTTCTGCTTTTGCTGTTCCACATAATTTGGTTTATGTTTCCTGTACTACCAAATGAAAAGCGGAATATTTTTTGTCCCTGGAATAGTGCAAACTAGGAACATAAATTGTTTGTACTTGATGAATTCTCTGAAATTTATGTGGTGAATATGGACAGAGTGCTTTTATAAGCAATTTAGACAAAACTGATGGCACTGGAACCTTTTCTTCATAATAAATCACAGATTAAGAGATTAAAAACAAAAACACACAAAAAATGAAACAGTTCAAGGAATAGACCAAACTGACAACAGCTTCGAATCTAAAACACAGTTCAGTCAAGTTCCTGATCATGAAAGAGAGACCAGAAGTTCACCGTCATCACAAAAATAAATCCTCCTAAATTCCTAACAGAAATCAAAATTCCCAATAATGACATGTTGAAGGCCACCAATTGAGAGAGAGAGAGAGAGAGAGAGAGAGAGAGAGGCTTAGGCCTTAAATTAAAGGAGAAACATACCCAGAACCCTTTTTATTGGCTATGAAAATCATATTAATATCAGAAACCATGAATGGATTCCATCCTTCCCTATTTTCATTACTGTGGATCACAGAAGATAGAATCAAGTTCCCTATTTTCATTCCATCCTTGTTTACCCGGTTTCACATGTAAATTTGCTTTCCCTTTGGCCTCTCCAAACCCAATTCACAAATCCAAGTTCATAGTTGCCAAAATCTCTCCATCTGAATTGAGAGAAGAAAAGAGAGAGAAGGATCCAAACAAATAAAGAAAAAAAAATAAAATATAAATTACCAAAAAAAAAAACCAAATTAAAAAGAAAGGAAACCTACAATTTAGGTTCCACAACCAAGAGAGGAGCACAATTTTTTTAAATACAGCATTTTAAACCCCAGAATACAATTTCCAAAACCAAGAAATTAAAAGCAAAAGAACAGGGGAAACAGCTTCTCCCCTGTTATTTAGATTCTGCAACAAACAAAACAAGTGTCCCAGATCTCCAAAAACCAAACCCACTTCCAAAACCCATATTCCCATAAACCCAGACAAAAAGGATCTACCTTTCAAGCCCCAGAAAGAACAAACAAAAGTTAAAAACCAAGGGAGAAATCAAGATCCCCCGACAATTCTGGAAAAGAACCCACCTCCTGTCTCTACTGAGAAATCCCAAAATAAACATTAAAGGTCCACCTTTCAGGTCTAAGAAGCAACAAACTATTTATACAAGAAAACTAATACGGAAAAAATAGCATCTCTTCATTGTAATTCATAATCTTGAAAGGTTAACAGCACCGACATTCCAAATCAAACCCACTTTTAAAACCTCTCCCCTCACAAAACCCAGATCAATAGAACAAAATGCTGCCTTTCAAACCACGGTAAAAGTAAAAGTGCAAATAAAAGAAGAGAAATGCTTACCACCTCAGAACTTAAAACCCAAACCCACTACAGATCTCTCTCACAAAATCAGATAATAATCGCAACCTCTCAAACCCCGGAAACTGCAAAACCCAATACAAGAAGAGAACATCTTCGTGTGAACAAAAATCAGAAATAGACAATTCTGCCAGCATTTTCAAACCAAAACCCACCTCCAAAATCCAGAATAAAGATCCCACCTTTCAAAACCCCAGAATCTAGAATTAAGAAAAAGAAGAAGAAGAAGAACAAAATTGCCCGTCTCCAAGAACTTAAAAACCCAAACCGACTATAGATCTCCCTCACAAAACTAGCTAACAGTCACAGCCTCTCAAACCCAGAAAAAAATTCCAAAATCCCAGAAACCCAATACACAACAGCTCCATAAGAATGATAATCTGCAACAAACAAGCACACCAACCTTTCACAAGCAAAACCCTCCTTCAAAACCACTCCTGGAACAAAACCCAGAACAAAGATCCCACCTTTCAGCCCCAGAATCCACAACCCAATCAAAGAAATGCACTGCAAGGGAATGCAAAGAACAGCTATAAACTAATCCCTTTCTGATTCATATATATACACACATGGTAGAGAGAGGGAGAGGAGATTTACACGAAGTAGTTAATTAATAGAAAAGGAGTAGGAGCTTTATGAGAACCTGATGATTATGATAAGGAGTGGAGACGCCAACTCACGGCTCTTGAGTGGTACAGGAGGCCAAAATAGTAATAAGAGAATAAGATGAAGGGAATGGGCTTGAAAATGATACGTGTAAGCTGGGGGCAATGGGCAGTGGAATTAGGACCTTTGTAAAGGGAATGTGGTACGTGTGATAAAATTCGTACTTCAGTTGTGTTGCGTGCGGGAATTGGAGTCACCTGTCAACCCACACTGCATCCAGAGAAACAGGACAAAAGAGTGATATATTCACTGCTATACAATACACCTAACCACCATGCTTCTCCATGTGGCTTTTACTGCGGTGTATATTTGTACGCATTGCATGTCCTTTTGATGAAGGTTTTTGATAGGGAAAAATCATCTTCTTGGAGAAGATTGGAGGAGATGATCAATGGAACAGTTGGCTCAAGTGGGGCACTTTACTATGATCAAATGGTAGATGGTGTGGCCTTGTTTTAGATCTGCAGTGGACAAAACAACTGATACTTGGAAAAAGAAAGTTTGTGGGAAGAGAGGATTCCAGCTCATTGTTCGGGTGTTTGGTGGGACAAATTCCTCTGGGAAAACAAGTAAAATTAACTGATTTTCTCACCACGGGAGATTTTGATTTCCTCCTTAAAGGTTGGAATATAGTATTTCTCTCTTGTGAAAAATAAAAATTTGTAAAGCAAAGAATCCGCTCATTGTAAAATATTTCATGATAGAAACTAATATTGTTCTAAAATTTCCACAGCCCACTATTTTGTCGTTTAAGAGTGCAACACATTTTTCATACAGAAAAAACGAATTGGTTTTCCAAGAGTGGATTTCAAATTTCCAAAGGGTATTTTTTCCTTTCAATAACAAAATCTCATTATGAGCGTTATTCTCTCATTGCACGGAGAAGTTCAAAGCATTTGAAGTACACAAGTGAAATCTAAAAGTGCAGACTTAAATGGTTTATGTGAATCAAATTACCTGCATCTATATATCGGAATAAAAAGGAAATATACACTTATTTGGGGTTGTTTGTCCACACCTACTCGCATGCTGCACTTATCTATGCATTAAATGAGACTACTTTCAATTAAAACACAACAGCTGTAAACTTGTTATACACCTCTATAATTAAGTAGGTGCAAGTAGATCATTCCTTTGGGATCGGTTGTTAAAGTCAGCGGCCATCTGTTAAGTGTTTTAAAATTTTTAAAACTAACATCTCTCCACCATTTTATTTTTTGAGTCATCATTTTCAAAGTGTGCTGTCTTATTGTTTTACAGCTAGTGAGATAAAAGTGACAAAAGAAATCACTGAGAGAAAGAGAATAGAAGTGCAGGACCTCTTATGCAACATGCCCACATTGTCTTGTAAAATCCAGGCCACTCAAGAGTTAGTGTCCTCCAATAAATACTAAACTCATACACCTACACGTACCACACAAATTGTTTAACTAAGAAATCAACGACTGAATATCTTTTTAATATTTTATATTTTAAAAATTAATTAAGTTTGAAAAGGGATATGACTTAATATTAATCTATTAGTGGTTTTGCAATTTCATAATTATGATTTTTTAATGTTTCATTTTCCAAACATGTTATTAATTTATAAATTTACTTTTTAGTCAACACCCACGGCCTATTGTTTGCATAAAAACACATAAAAATTGAATATATATATATATATATATAAGGCCAGCTCTCCTAAGGTCAAGCTTAGGATAAGGTAAGCTTATGTATGTGGTGGGACCCACATTGAGATGGGGATGGAGGGGATTTCAAGGACTCCCTGAAATCCTCCTCTCTACAAAAAATCAGCCACAACTGTGATTTCTATCATCTTCATATGAGCCTAAAAGTTTAATGGTCAACAGTCCATTCGGATCGATACATAGTCGATCCAACGATCTAGTAAATTCGGATATGAGCGAAAGTTGGTAGATATGTTTAATTTAGGGATGTCATGTGTTTGGTCCATTTGGATAGACTAAAGGTGAGCCCCACAAGCATGAGCTTACTAAATTTTCTCCTAAGCTCGAACTCAGAAGAGCCTTGCTCTATATATATAGGGGAACTCATGGTCAACTAAGCTCCACACAAAGATGATTAAAGAGGTGAACTGTGAATGATGTAGGAGTGAAGGATACAAGGCAATAATATAGATGAGGCATTGACTTTTCTATTTTTTGAATTACTAAGGTGATGACTCCGGTAGGTTTTCATTTTTAACCACTTATGGCTTGAATTCCTAATTATTTTTTGAAAACAAAAGGAATTTTAGAAACTCTTGACAAGGAAGTTTTTGTTTATGTTTGTGTCTCCTATGAGATCCAAACTGATCAAATGGTTGGTTCATCTTAGAATTGGGCCATTGTCCAAAATTGTAATGATTGAACAATTTATGACAGTTTTATTAGAAAACCATTCATGATGAAAATGAACGGTTAAGAAAATGAAATAGACTTCCCATTATCTGTTTATTCACAAGAATCATTCCAACCCAATGGTTAAAACTGTCTGATTGTTGTGATTTTCTGATTTGACAAGGGCCACTATCCATGATAGGCCCACTTGAAGATTATCTTGGACAATGCCCATTATTGTATGTTGGAGTGGGGCTATAACCCACATGAAAGTCTTAATTTGGGGCCATGTCACGTTGGACCCATCACAATCCCACTTTTTGCACACATGACATGACCCAATCCATGTGGAGTTTGTTGATATTGAATCATTCTAGAAATATCCCAATCATATCGTGTAACAACTTACAAGATGAATTGGATTTGGCAACTAAAATGTCCATAACCATATTTTACAAGTATGGTTATGATCAAGGGTGACACCATCCATGGTCACAATCAGAGTGGACCTTTTGCATTGGGCCTCCAGAGGACATATATGGAAGTTTGGAAGCTCAAAATGTACCCTATTTTAAATAATCTGCCCTCCTTCCTGGAACTCTAGGGACATGTAATTTGTGTAGTGCTGAAATTCTGAACATAAGTATGAGAAGCAAAAAGGAAGTTTGAAAAGGTGTTCTCCTTTCCCTTCAAAACTGTCCTAGGTGGGCACATTTAAAATACTTTTCCACTTTCTGTTTTTCCTGAACAGTCATTTGTATATAAGAGGGGAAAAGAAATACAAGGGCTAAGACCCCAAAAACACATGGCACTATGGCCCCAAGAGTCTTAAAAGTTAAAAGGCTGCTGTGCAAAACCGAAACAAAAACAAGAAAAACAATGAAGCATGGCTTGACTACAAAACACAAGCACGAGAACATACCACATAATTAAAAGAATAGTATAAAATTTTCATTTTACTGCACGAAAAGGCTCCTTTTCTTTTCCTCTGTTGCTTTGGTAAATAAATACTCATGAACCCTCACCCAAATTGTTTACCATCGGCACTACACCCAAATCTCTCCATATTACATGAGCAAGACTTGAGGGTGTATTTGTTCGGCAAAAAACTATTCCATAATAGAGAGGAAAATCTATTTTGATTCAGTTATTTGATGCGACATGTTTTCCTTGTGAAAAAAAAAAGAAATTAATGAATTGATTAGAGACGATTTCAATTTCCAATAGTAGAAGTAGAATGCATGATTCTTCTTGTCAATATAAATCTATTTTTGTAGAGTGGAATTCTCTGGTTGCACAAGTACATTATAAGGATGCCTTTGTGCAACAAGAGGATTCTATGATAGAAATAAAATATGTTGATTTTTCTTACGGCATACTGTTTTGTGTTTGGCGTAATACACTTTTTTTTTTCTATCAATAAAGAGAAAAATAAATTGATTTTTCTCAATGGAGAGGATTTCAATTATACTATATTAAAGCCAAGCCTTTTAAAGCTAATTTTGATTGTAACCAGAGGCGGAACCAGGAATTTTTTGTTGAAGGGGCCAAAGTACCAAAATCTTTACTACACTATAGGCTCTATGGGACCATCTTCTAGACCTTCTTCAAATGTAGGACCATTTCCCTCAAATTTCGTGGATCCTGCCGTGACGAATAGTTTGCGCCGAAATCTCACAATAAAGTATGATTATTGATAAATATTAATGAAAAAAACTCATATTTAAATTTTAAATAGTTCATAAATATGGCTCCATTAGTTTTTAGCATCTAAAAAAGGCTTTGCTCCAATCATATTTATTATAATATATGTATAATTATAACTAAAACATAAGAAAGTAACTAATTGTTTTAACTTACATTGGATATAACTCAATTTGGATTCGAAATTTATGCAATAGCAAAACATGAGGTGAAAATAATTTTGAGTGTTTTAGATTTTATATGTGAGTTTTAATGACTGTAAATATTAATACTGTACCATGCACGATTATACTTACTAAGTGTAAATAACTAAAGTAAGAAAATTGTAAAATGGTTCTGTTTTCTTCAACAAACATGTTACCCCTTGGCCTCTAACTTTCAAGTTTCTACAAAACCCAATATGAGGGTATCCCATATATACTACTCGGAGACCGCGTGTAGACAAGCCTTGGCTAATCTAATACAATAAAAATCATTAGATTCTCATTTATGATTTATTAAATAAATGGCCTAGGAAATGAATTCCTATTTATATAATAAATCACTCAACAACATTTGCAGATTCTTTCTCCTTTAATTTATTTTAATCTCCTTTTCTTTCCTTTCTTTTCCTTCACTCTTTTTTTTTTCCACACAAATCAACTAAGATTGTGTAACACTAATTTTTAGAATCAATAATTCATACACTTAAATTTCACAACTGACCGGGGGGGGGGGGGGGGGGGGGTAGGCATCCACCACAAAATAGAGGTCCCACATGGACTAAACAAAAGGAGATTTAAGAAACTAGGGGGGACCATGGCCCCTGCCAACCCACCTCTTGTTCCGCCCCTGATTGTAACCATTGATTTTGACTTGGAGTTAATATACATTTTTTATAACTAATGCACATTATCCCTCTTACACGTATAACTACTCTACTTTTTTCCACTTTTCACTCTTCTCTTTTCAACTTCATTTTCCATCACAAATCTTATATACACTTACTCTATGTATACTCTCATTTACTTTCCACGTAACTTCTCTTCTTCCATTTCTACACCACTACTCTTGGATTAAAAAAAGGTACTGTCATAATAATCTTTTATGTTGTTTTATGCTAATAAGTGTTTAGGATGATTCTATGTGATTTGAATTTCTTTTTAATTGATTTCTATGTATGTTCGTGCTTAACAAGGGTTAGTGTGCTAGTTTTCTAATGAAACATGTCAATTGGCGGGACTAGAATTTTCATTTGAGTGGGGTGGACCCAAACAAACATTTAGTTGGGTTATGAGGGCAAACCCAAGATTTCCATGTCTGACTTGGGTGCGAATCTAAGATTTTAATGTGAATTTTGAAAGCAGGCCTAATGGGGTTTTTTTTCGAAGAGCGACCACCCCAAATGCATGCATGCAGGTGATCCCATGGACATGTCTTGCAATTGAGGACTCTTTCCCATTGAAACAGGAGTTAACAGAGTGTGGAATCCTACAAGGCATCTGCAGTGGGCCCCACAGGATGGGTCTGTTAGTACAGTTATCTTTTCTTTCTTGCTTTTAATCACTGGATTCTTAGTTCACGTGGACTGTGCTTTCTCTACTTTTCTGCGAATGGGAAAATCCTCCTTTATCTCGCTGATAGACATGCTTCTTTCCTTGGAAATGCCTTTTCATATGAGAGGGTATTGTCTCTCTTAAGGAGACCCCTTTGTTCCAGTGTTCTCCTGTATCTTGGGGGAAGAGCTAGTTTGCATAGGCCTGATGGTGGACCCCACCCTTTCCCAATCTGGATCATCGAATCGAGTCCTTTTTCTGTGGTGTGACAGACCTGTATATATTGCACTTTGATATGGAGTGATCGCCATGGCTGAATTTATCGTGTATGAAGGGATGAATAAATGAAAATGAAAAAAAAAAAAAAAAACACTTATGGTGGTTATTGTGAGTTTATCAATGCTTACCCTTAATCTCAAAAACTAGGTCCCCGCAGACACTTGGACAATGCTTACTATGGCCAAACCCCGAGTCGCGGACTCCATACTTACTCCCGTAAACCTCGCATCACCGAAGTCAAGACGAGATTCACAAGGGATCTTACATATACCTGTCAAATGTACATTTTTGAGGAAATATATACATACATTGACATCCAACTTTACATGTACAAGTCCTTTACATAAAGTAAAGTTTACTTACACATCTCCTTTCTTATTTAAATCAACCATGCATATTCAAATACAATGCATGTGATTACTATTTACATCAAAATGAATCTATTCAAAATGTTCATACAACTTGCTAAACTGGTCGCCTCCGATTTACATCCACTCATTCAATCCTCCTGGAGGAACCGGGTTGGTCTCCTCTGTTGGCGGCGCGGTCTCTGTACCACTGGAACGGGCAACTTGGCATGTAAGGTCATCAATAACACTGTGAACACGACGATTCAACAATGTATACAAAATTCTATGATAATCATATGTTTAGCAATTTTAAACAATTTATATCAATTCAATTCAATTCAATTCACTTCAATGCATATAGTTCTTCCCTGAATGAAGCATTCAATTCATGTAGTTCTCCCCTGAAGGGAGCATTCAATTCAGTATGTATACTTTATCAAGTATCTTTTTGTTGTCCTCTGGCATAGGCGGAAGGGCGCACCATTCATGACCCAGCCTTTAAAAGACTCATTTCATTTCATTATTACTCACTTTATTAAGTGGCTTTTCAAATGTGTGGGATTTACCAGTGTCTTGATCAGAGATCACCGGCATCACCACGGAGCTCCGGAACGCTCCATCTACTGCAGCAGACTTAATCTTTAATTCATTACAGTGTTTGTTCACTTCAGTTCTTTTCTTTTCATTTCATTTCATTAATTCAACACATTATTCAATGGTAGCTCAACAAGCAGCATAACAGTAGTAGACGAGAGAGGACAAGCCAACTCAAGTCATAAACAATTAAATTTTCCTAAAACAACATTCGGGTGAAACGTTCATTATGCAATGTAGGTGTTATTTTAGATGACATCACTTTTTAGTGAAATTTACATTCATATAAGTTTAGCTAACACTCATGAAGGTTTAGGAAAAATATCAAAAATCAATTCTGATATCCCCTCAATTTCGGTCACCTCGTCGGTTACCTAGCGGTTAGCCGAATTACGGATTTCGGCTGACCGAACCATATTCGGTCAGCTTTCCAGAATCTCTCAAATTACAGGACAATTTGCTCAATTCGGTCACCTATTCGGTCACCTACTCGGCTGACCGAAATTCAAATTTTGGTTAGCCGAATTTCTCTCGGTCACCCTTCGGTCCGTTTTCCAGTAGCTCAACTTCTGATGGAAAAACCCTGACAAGATTTTCGGTTACCTTGTGGTCAACCCTCGGCTAGCCGAACTCACAATTTCGGCTAGCAGAACTATGTCGGTCAGCTTACGGTCAGGGGTCGGTCAGCCCGTCGGCTGACCGAACTGTGCCCAGAAGTTCAGAAATTTCTGAACCGAATTTTCTGGAATTGAACTCCTTGAGTTCTAACAAGTTTTAAAATCAATCGAATTGAGTACACTTGCCTTGTTTGGAGAGTAATCCACAAGAACCTCCTTTTCTAGCTTGAATTTGATATGAATTCCTCAAGCTAAACCTTCTTTTGAACCTAAAACCCAAATCAATCCATAAACGGAACTCCAATGAGTTCTTTACACTAAAAACCATTCCACACCACTAAGAAGAGTTGAAAAACTCTACAAACAATCTAAATCACTTACTTGTAGTCTCCTAAATGACTTCTTGCACTTGTCTCAAGCTTCCAACTTCAAGAAAACAAGGAACAAGATGGAGAAGATGATGGTGAGGATGGAGTTCCTCTTCAACAACTTGTTAAGCCTCCAATTCACCACTCAATGAAGAGAAATTGGAAGAAGAAAAAAAAGAAGAGAAAGAAAGAGAGAGAGAGAGAGATCGGCTGGAAGATAAGAGAATGAACTCATTTGAGTTCATCTCTATCTAAATAAGCCCATTTTTGCATTTTAGCCCCTCTCCTTTCCACTATTTACAATTTGAGTCAAATGAATGGTCATTTGAACCAATTCACGCCGAATGGAATCGCTACAATTACGAAAGTTAACGTACTCCTCGAGATATACGTGCGAGTATCAAGAGTTTCCGTATTCGACGAAATACGCGTAATTCGTATTTACGAAAAAGTCATTGTATTACTCGATTTGGCCTAAAACCATGCCAATTCATTCACATCATTCACTACTCTTTTCCTTAAGCTCGATTTGACCATTTGAGCCAAATTCTATATAAATTCAGCCATTAATCAACATTAATTCAATAAGACATGTTGATTTAGCATTAATCCCGACTAAGTAGAGTTAATCATAATTAACTTGGAACAGGGTGTTACAGGGGCCAGTTCAGCTGGGACAGTTGAAAATTAGCATCAAACAATTAGCATTGCAGAGATGGGACCCATCTACAATTGGATCCAGTGCACTTTTTGGTACAAAATTCAATTCTTTCTTCTTTCTTCTGTAGATGATGGTGATTAGCAGATTGATTAGATTAATTCTGATCTGACTACCACAAATAAGTAAAGCGGTTTTTGTGGACTTGTTTTGTGATTGTGTCTGATCTTCAGTATCAGGTTGGGCCCATTCTCCATTAATGTCCTCTGTCTTTCTGCTAATGGTAGATGAGGATAAGGTTGCCACACTGCCAATACATTTAGCTGATATTTTAAGGTGACTCCAAGATCAGGCCCTCACTTAAGTCTTAAAGCAACAGCTTGGCTAGTGAGGAATGACAGGTGATGAGGTATTATCCACTTAATCTTTGGTTTATACAAATTCCTTAATCTGATGTTGGCCCATGGTAGGCGGGTCACATAATTTCTAACATTGTCAACAGTATTCTCCTAACTTTTATTGCAAGTGAATTCTTTAATATGAAACTCCTAACTTTTACAGTGAGTGAATTCTTTAATATGAGAAGTGTCACCTTTCCTTGTCTAATCTACTTGTATATCATGCCTTTTCTTTTTTTGGAAATTATTTCTAGTCTCAATGGAGTCATATGTATAGTTGGATTTGCATTTGTGAAATATATAATTATGTGTTTGTATTGATAATTAAATAAGTGCATATGGAAGTGAGGGCCCCACTCATCTCTCATAAACTTGGTGAGAGTGTCTCTCATAGGAGCACATCACATTAAATATTACACTTTAAACTGAGTCTTTATAAAAGTTTCACTTGTGATCACTACTGATTTGCTCTGCGTTTAGTCCAAAACTTAGAGCTATTTGAGATTCCATATATGTCCCTTAAACATTCTATACACTTATTATTTTATTTTACATATGAAGCAAAGGAATTAAAAATGAAGGTTTGGAGCTTTTTTACCTTTTAGTTTTTTAGGAATACATTTGATCTTAGCTTTGTCACTTATATAAACTGACCCAACTTAGATTGGAGTCGAATTTGGCTCCAAGCAGAGAGTGGACTCAGTTGCACCCCCCCGGGCACAATATACATGCCCGGTAAAACTGACCAGCCACCCCGGGTCAAGCCCGACTCGCATGCGCACATAGGGCCCACTGCAAAAAGCTCCAAAAGTCTTTAAAGTATATAGGAGTGAAACCACATATAAAGCATTCTCATGAGTTGAGTTTTAGTAATATAGGATGTTATATTTTTTAATAGTCTACACTACCCACATAAAGCAAAAGCACAAAGGACAATATATCTTTTCAAAAACACCTTTTGAATTTTTGAAACACCTAAAAACCCCAACATACTATATCGGTAAGATGGTTCCATGTGCCTTTTAAATTCTTATAGATAAATTGACTTAACTATAATTTATAAACTTTGTGATCGTGACATATCAAACTTCTATTTTTTGGGGGCCAGGTGACATATGTATCTTAAGTTATCACATGCATGTGCACCAGACGAGTGAAATGTATAAACAGAAGATGCGCAGGTCACTGAATCCTTAAATCCTTTCAGTTGGATTTCGTCTGAGTTTAGGGTTGGTTTGTTTGCTTGAAATGAATTCTTAGGAATTCTACAAAAATGTATTTCTATCAAAGTCACTAAAATCAGAGAAAGAATGGTGAAAATCCACTGATTCCCATCAAATAATATCAATATTGTTAGTGGAAATGAATTTTCACGCCTAGTAAATCAATTGTCAGAAAAGTGAGAATCAATCGGCATTACCTTCTATCTTCACCCTTCACCTCTTCAGTATTCCTTTGTTGAAACTCATTTTACCACTAGTCATGATTCAATTCCATGCCAGCAGCCGTTAGCTGTTTGTATCTTCATAGTAATGTGCATACAACACTACATGGAAGTTAGAGTATATTTTTAATAACTAAAAGAATATTTAACCTTTTTGCCCGGGTTAGGCTATTTGTACTTCTCATTGAAATGTATTTTAAATTCAGAGAATACATCCAAGTGTTCTTTTTTGCATTATCTAAAATTATAGTACATTTCGATGAAAATATTGGTAGACGAACAGTTGAACAGAGCCCTTACTTCTCGTTGGTCATGATTGTTGGAAGAATGTCACAACATGGAATACAGTGGCACCTATCAAAAATCAGCTCAGCTAATTTTTAACCATTTATGCCTTGATAAGAAAATGAATGGTAGAACAAATATAGAAAAACCAATAAAAAGACTATCATTTTGACCCACTATTTGATTATCTCATTTCAAATAGTTTACCATAGTTTTTGATAAATATCTTATTCACAAATAACAAATCTATCAATAAAACCATCAATACAAATCTCTTCCTTAATTTGGAGAGGCTACTTTCTACCATCATAACTTCCACGGTATCCTAAATATCATGTGATAAGATGGTTGGCATGTGTGATAAGATGGTTGGCACAGATTTTACATGAGAATTCGATGGTGAAGGGGTATCCACCTTCACATAAAGATAATTGATTTAACAACTTCCATTAATTCATCCATTGTTGACTTTAGTTTCTGACTTTCTTACCAAAAAGCTCAGTTTCTAACTTCTTATCACATTTCTTAATTGGTTGTATTTGTATTTCTGTTCCTGTGAGTGTTTCCGTATACATGGAATCTCTGAAATCTTACACCATCCTTTGAGAAAGACTTTTCAGAGCCGTTCGAGGAGTTTTCATGTGCGCTGTTATAACTCAACCCATACGTTGCTTTGGACAAGAAGTAAGACATCATCTATGGCGTAATGGGTGCATGTAAAGTAAGAGGAAGAAACAAAGAGATAACATCCTCTTTGAAAACAATAAATCTGATCAGAACATAACTAGGGAGGGTGATGAATTTGATAATAAGATTGACTAGTTTTATTGATATTTTTGTTCATTACGACATTGAATATAAAATGAAGGAAAAAAGATCACTTTCTCCCTTGAAAACATTTAGTCTCGGAACATAACTAGGGAGAGTAGAAAAGATCTTATGAAATTGATAATAAATATGACAAATTCTATTGATATTTGTTCATAACGGCATTGAGTATAAAATGAAGACTTCTGAACTAATTCCCCTATGAGGCTTTGACATGCTATGTAACACCCGTCCTTTAGTCTACTACTTATTATAATTAATTATGTGATTAGTTAGTAAGTGTGTTTTGAGTCTTAGTAAGTCGAGTTTGGCTTATGGATCACGCGTGCGGAGTCTCGCGCGAGTCCGAGTTCGTTTGGATACAGTAGGGGGGGTTTGCAATTTTGAGAAGTTTTCAGAGGTTTTTATGAGATTATGAGTTTTTATGAGTTTTGGTGCATCGGGTAGGTCTCGGCATTTCACGAGCTTTAGTCTTCTATATCGCGTTTCGATCCGACGCGTCGAAGAGGCTCGAATGTCCACATTAGTGAAACCATGGACTAAACTTAAATTATCCCATAACCTAACCTAATAAAGACATCTCTCCATTCATCCCATCTCTTTCTCTCCTTTCACTGTGCTGCCTCCAGAACTCCCAACCTCCTCACTGCCGATGACCACAGGAGCTCCATTCCAGCCGGCCAAGCTCCTCTTCTTCTTCCCCAAGCCCCCAAGACTCCACCAATTTCATTTTCTAAAGTTTTTATCCACAACCCACTTCTAGAAAAACTTCTAAAGTTTATAGAGTAACTCTTCTTCTTCCTCTTTGGTTAGAAATGGATTAGAGAACCTCATCACCTTCATTTGCATTCATTTTGTAGAGTGATTTCGGGTTTGAGAGTTGTTTCTCCAAGTTTGAGCTTTGAGAGGATTTTTCCCCAAATTTTCTTCTTGAAATTTGATCAAGCTCTTCATTTAAGGCAAGTAGATATTTATATAAGATTTAATATGTTTGTCTCTCCTTGGATTTGATGATTGATGTTAATTTAGATACCATTTGCTCATTTGATATTTGAGAGGATTGAAAACATGATAAATGGCTTGTTTTGATTGAAATAGATTGGTTTTGTTTTGAATGGATTTGATGAGAGGGGGTATGGTTGTATGTGGAGAGGGCAAGGCCCTATTTCTCTTTGTTTGCAGGTGTAAATGAAGGTAGGGAGTGAAACTCCCCATTTCTGAACTATCTCATAATTCGGTTTAGAATTCTGGGGTCGGTTGGTTAACCGAACTTGGGTATCGGTTAACTGAACTGGAGCAGTCGGCTAACCGAACCTGGGTGTCGGTTGACCGAACTGCAGTTCAGTGACCCTCGGTGGCTTGTCGGTCCCAATTTCAGAATATGACATTTTCTGAAGGAGGAGTTGGACTGTCGGTCAGCTTGTCGGCTAACCGAACCGCACTTTGGTTACCTGTCAATTCCGATCTTAGAGAGCTTTATTTTTGGGGCGTTTTGTGCAGTCGGTCGACCCTCAATTAACTGAACTTGTCGGCTGACCGAACCCTACTATGGGCTTGACCGAATTTCCCCCTTTTTGAAAGGGTTTATCCTTTGGTCTATGGACTTAGGTGGAACCTTTATTATCCCTTGTGGACTCATTTGATTATGTACGAGGGACGTTTTGAGTAGATGATTTCTTGTGGTTATCCTAGTCTTCTCGGGTACCAACTTCACTCAATCTTGAACGGTACGGGACAACGGGATACCCTCTTTATATCTATACACAAAGACTGTTTGTTTGGGTATCACAACCCTTATTTTCTTTCGTTGACTGAGCAAAGTTGTAAGAGGCTTCAGGAATAACACTTGACTTAGGTTTGGATTGTTTATCGTTTCTGATTCCAAATCGTACCGTCTGGTACTATCTACATGTAAGGTGCATGTTCTTTAGCTCCGTTTACTTTGCTTTGTAATGGGATTACATGAAGAACTTAGATGATGGACTTAGGATCCCCTTTGATGTTCCGTTTATTCTAAGATTTGTTTGAAGTGTTGAGACTGGGCGGCTTTAATTGTAAGGCTTGAAGAGAACTACTATTGAAGTCTGAAATTTGTTTGAAGTCTGATCTGATTAGAAGTAAAGTAGTTTCTCTATTGTTTATTGAATCTTGTTCGCACAAGAAAGCTTAGTCATTCACTGATGTCTGTTTAGGATTATGTTTGTCGGGCACCACTCAGTTGTTAACGTCCAACACAGCTAGGGCACTACTTGAGTGGGGGCTTTGAATTCTGGACCGTCTGCAGATCGGGTTGGTGTAATGGACACCGATTGATGCTAATGGGGTATCGTTCTAAATATTCTGATTGAAGGGGTATGATCCCAAACTATTTTTATCTCCACTACAACTCAATGGGAGTAGGGAGGGTAATGACACTATCCCGTGGTAATTAGCACATGTGGACCGCCTATTTTGTTAGTTAATTATTTATCTGAATGCTATGCATTTCCGGTAACTCTGACTACTTGTTTACTCTATTTAGTTATGCATATCTTTGATGTTTTATATATCTATCCGCTTACCGACCGTTGTGTCTGATGATACTACTCTTGATGCATAGGTACCGAGCCCTTCTACCTCGATGAGGTAGCGACGGAGGAAGTTCAAGCAGATCAACCTGATGACTCCTTAGACTACAGTACAGACGGCATTGTATAGCGGTTTCGACCCCTTGCACGAGTGCCATCACGTTATTCTGATTAGCTTCATCTTTTGGTCTTTTGTTCTCTATTTTGATTAGGTACAGTTTTTGTGTGGCCTTCTTATTGTAATTAATACTTTGGTTAATTGTCTTAAACTTGAACTTTAGTTATAACAACTCAGTATTTGCTCGTAACTATATAATCTTAAGATACCTCTTGTTATTATGAAGCTTCCGCTAATCGTTGTTTTATTTGAGGAAATGTTTATCCCTCATAGCGGTTTTCGATCCAGTTGGGACACGATTGGGGCCATGTTATATTTGATTAATATTGAAAATTTTTTAATTGGCCCTAATCTCACGCATAACCCCGATTTCACTTTTGACATGCTAATAGAGGGAAGTTAATAAAAAAGAAATGTAGTAAATGGTGCATGTCTCGACTCCAAGCCATTTTAAAGGACACAAATAATATTTTGTTGTGACCCAACTATGACTTGAATTCATTTGACCAAAAACACCAGTATTCAGAATTTAGTAAAAATGGTAAGTTTGAACAACCACACCAAAACCCATAATCGGAAGGATCTTTCCAACAAATTGTTCATTTGTAAAGTCAAAATAATCGGAAGGATCTTTCCAACAGTATATATGTATAAATCTCGAAAGTTGCTATTTTTGTTTGTGTGTGTGTGTGTTGGGGTTGGGTTTACTTACATGTGAGGAAGACTCATACGTGTGAGTGGGGAGGGAAGACTTACATATATGAGGATAGGAGACTCACATAGGCCGGGAGGGAGAGACCCAATGATCGATCCCTAGTCATCTGAGTGAGAGGCAAGATTCCCAACTAATTGGGCTACCCTTTGTTCTCCAAAGACCGGAAGTTTAGGTATTTGCTAGAGCACTATTTCGAATTCTTTCAATTTTGAAGATTATGATATTTATTAAGTTTCCTTCGCTAACCATTTCTGCCAAAACTTCCAGGCATTACTAGAGGTAGTGGCGCTTTTCTATACTGCCCCGTCGGCGTACTTTTGGGGACACACATTTTTTTTATAGCATCAAGTCGTTCCTTATAGGATTCAAACTTGCAATCGGCTGGAATTAATACTATATTAAATTTCTTAGCTAATTATTCCTACCAAAACCTCTGTAATTGTTTGATGTTACACTTGTAATTATGAAAACGAAAGCCAAAGGTTAGCACAGTATGTGGTGCTTCCACTTACATCAACAGCTTTGATACTAGGAAGAGAAGGAAATGTAGTGATGTGGCGATTCCATTTTTTGTGTTCTACATAAATTCTTGCCTATGTTGTCATTTAAATTTTACTCATCTCCTTCTTCATCTATTTGTGTTATTCAGATTATAATCTTTTAGCGAATGGTAGGCAATGGTTTTGAATTTCAATGATCCTTCAGAACTACTACTTTGACTTTTCACTCTAGTTTTTTTTTTTTTTTTGTTTTCTTTTTTCTTTTTGCTAGATTGAAGACTTAATCTTACGCACCCTACTCACACACCCATTCCCCTAACTAGCTAAGTCTTAGGGCATATTTGTTTGCATAGACATTGTAATTCAAGCCATAAGTGATTAAAAGTGAAGACCAAAAGTGAATATACAAAGGACCATCAAAGAACATTCCCTTGAACAGAAATTGGATAAAAATAAGATGGAAAATGAATACCCTACCATCACTCTGATACTTCAAATCCTAATCGCATCAAGGTCTCATCTACAACACTGTCTTTTATCCATCCTGCTTACATTATATCATTCACACCTAACCTCTTTAATTTGACGATGAATTCCTATATAATCTAATGCAAACATCACTCAACATGAAAAACTCAAGTATGTAGGGGCGGACCCAAGTGTTGCAAGAAACACCTTTGATAAGATCTTAAAGTTTTAATTTTATTATTTAATCTCTTCACTTGACTATATACTGCACCACCCAATTGAAAATCCTGGATCCGTCATTGCAAGTATGGGCTATTTTATATATAGTTCCAACAAATAACTGAGTGAAAGTTTTAGTCTATTACGTTACGTATCATATTTGAAAACCCATTCTTCTGACTATAAAACATAAATAAACATTTAATCATAATGATGCATAGTATATACCTAATCTTTTCTAAATAATCAAATAAATGATTAGGTCTAACTCCCCGTCTAGTTTATGCATTGATTAATATGAGTCCAGCTAGCCATTTACAATCTCAACTCTCAGCATGAATGAAGTCATCATGAGAGAAGTCCCTACAAAGCAGACAGGAGGTACCTAAGTTCTCTTCTTTACTTTGAAAAAGTGGACTCTCTCAACTTAAAATAATCACATCTTCTTACAAAACAGAATCTACTCAAGATAAAGAGAAATTGGATTATGATTGTTTTCTAATCCACCACTGATAAACAAATGCAGTACATAGATTATTGCTCTTATCTCTTGATTTCGCTTGTACTAAAAATCAAATCTGACGCCAATAGATCATGCAATTGTCTAGATAACAATAGTAGTCCTGCAATAGAATAAATGTTCCTCTGCTTGATTGAGACAATCTCAGGGTTCAATAATTCAAGTTACAGTTTGTTTTTTAATTCGCATTAAGATATTAAGCATCCTTTTGTGCATGAAAGTTTAATCCATTTTAATATAATTTCTTTTAATTACATCTAATCACATGGGGGAAGGTGGTCCAAGCATCGCCATCAAACCCCACAATTAGCCAAGCAAAATTTTCAAAAAGCTGGCATATGAATCAACATCCCACTCATACTATCCTATATTGTTTTTGATCTTGACAAGCTGAAATAAGGCGTGAGTGTTGGTTTATTGACATAAGGCGTTTGTTTGCTCCCCACATCACGTGTTGGATATGCCTATATCGGCAATCAGTTGGTATCAATGATACGCTGATGCTCTATATTGATTTAATGAAAAACCAGCACATATTGGCGGCCTAAGAAAGTTGTTTTATAAATTGGCCCCCTCAAGAAAAAAAATTCTCCCTTCCCCCTTGAGCTTTTGGACGGGCAAGAGCAAAAACAAACATTCACATCAGTCTGATGTATAAATAGAAACATAATGATTTCGAGAATGACCAATGCAGTGCCCTAAATCATGCTCTGAAACCATGGTCAATGCTGCTAAACTGGTACATAACAGGCCAAAATTGTTACACACTGATGACTTCTAGAACATGCCATTATGGGCCCGTTAGTTTTATGTAATCGAATGCCCGTTAGTTTTATGTAATCGAATGCTTAGAAACTCCAAGATTTGTATGGTTAAAATTGAAGATATAAAGGTAAATATCTGAATGACCATCAAATAATCACTTCTGTAATGAAAAATGAATCGATGAGAAATAAATACGCAGTCATCACCTTAGAAACTCAAATCCTATGAAAGTTAATGTCTATTTATATCTCCACCTTATATCATTCACCTCTCACCTCTTTAATAATATTTTGTTCGAGCCGGTTTGACTATGAATTTCTAGAATCCAATTCCATGCAAACGAAGGGCCTTCTGGGAATGATTCTAGGCCGGTTGTTACCATTTACAAATTAAACTAGCGCTGGATATTGGTTTGCTTTTAGAAGAGGAGGTTACACTCTATACCGAGTGAATGACTTTGCTCAAACTAAAATAGCAAAAGCTGAGTGCATTTATTATAAGTATTTACAATCACAAAAACAGAGAATCACATACCTTTCACTTTTCATTTTACTTCTCCATTTGAGGATGACAGGAAAGAAACAATAAAGTGTCACATGGAAAAATATGGGAAGAAATAGACAACCAATTACAGTATGCTGGAGATACAAAGAGAGTTGAATTCTATCAGAACTAGAGAAAAAAAAAAAAAGGACATTGGTAAACCTTATGAAACTATTAGAAAACAATGACATTGGTAAACCTTATGAAACTATTAGAAAAAACACTTGGCAAACCTTGTGAAACTATAGGTAAAAAAAATATATCCTTTTTTTTATAATATAAAAAAATATTTAAAAAATGGAAGAACCTATGCTGATGTCTGAATGGGAGTTTTCATGCATACAATTTATTTTCCCTTGATCTTGCCATTGTCAACCATCCAATGAATAGGTGGGAGCTCACATTTCACTCCAACCAAGGAAATTTTCAAAGTTATATAAATCAATATATGAAACACATGCAAGTTTAAATATTGTTCAAGTCTCTTTCTTTTCTTTCTTTATCACCAAAGGTATCCCTCGCCAACCTATCCTGTCGGACCTTTGGCCTCCTGCCTAGGGGTTATCCGATTTTGATGAATAAGGACTATTCTCTAGTGGTGGACAGATCAGTTGGATGGTAGCGTATATCACTTAGATTAGAGTAAAATTTGATTAAATATATATTCAAGAGAGGCACATAGTGTGAAGATGGCCTAAAAAAGTGAAGTGGTTGAGACCCACTTTGGTCAAGGTAAGTCAAGTCGTCCACATGGGAATGTCAGCATATGATCATTTCTAGAATAAAAACAAGTGAACTATTCATGCACCACCTACTTTTTTGTACAAACCACCCATTGCAAAAATATCATCCAAATTTGACAAAATCACAATAGTTCCATGATATTTACACTTAATAGTTTTCTCATTGATGTCAAGAAAAATTCAAAATATCTCAAAATCTTCACATTACCAAAATGAAATATCTAAATTAATTACAATTTACATAAAACCCATTTTACTGTAATTATAATTACTTTTTGTGTTTTTATCATTTAAAGCTAATTTATTTTCTAATGTGGACTTTTTCTGATAGCATCCTAAGAGAACCCTCAAATCTGAAAATATCCCAACATTTTCGTGTGAAGATAATTTTCATGTAACAATAATTGTGATAGTTGAAAACGCACACTGTAAACATGATGAGATAATAAGAAAGAAATGGAAAACTAACTTGGGCTTGTTATTTTGTGAAGTAGGTAATAGAAAGCACATGACATCGTACTGCCATTGTCATCATCAATAACCATTTTGTCACAACATTTTGGTCCACTTAATCTTTGAGCTCAGATCGATTCCCATTATATGGCAAAGGTCCCATTTATCAGATGAAAAATTAAAATTTTCTAATCCAACTCATGAAAAGAAATAAATGTGATAGCACTTCTTAGGCTTTCTCAACATCATCTAGTCATGGTAGGTCCATGTGTTTGATCCATTGAAACCATGGTTTTAAATCCCAACAAAACTAATAGTCTATATATATCCTATTCTTACATATTTTAATAGAAACAAACCGGCCCTCAGTGAATAATTTTCAAACCGCAGAAACTCTCAAATCTACATATTCTGTTGGAAAATCTCACATTCCACGTTACCTAAGTAATTGGCTTGATATGTCTTAATATACCTATATGGGCCACCTGTTACCATATGTGCTCTAATAATTAATTTTGACATCTTATAGCTAGAATCATGTACTAAAAATCACCTTGCATTGTGTCTATGAGTTGACATGTTGGGATCATTATTTTAAAACTTTATAATTATTATTTTGTCCTTGCTCTATCAATTTGGGTGGACTAATTAAAGAGTTCTTACGACAGACTAATATAATAAGTTATGATGTTACAAGTCCTAACCACTAGCTATAATCATTAATTAAAGATTTCAAATTAAAACACATGAAAAAGATGTGAACACTTTACAATCGTTGGTGGGCAACACCATATATATTTGAAGTTTTGCTCAACACATTAGTCAAAACCGTGTCTTTTTCTTCTTGTTGTTGTTATTTTAAAAATACGTTACTCACACTCGTATTCATCTTTCTTGTGTTGTTTTATATTTGTCTGTCTCTCATCTGCAGTTGCAAAAATATGACCAAGGCAAAAAGTAAACACTAGTTCTCAATAGACCCAAAATACCTATTTCGAATATTCTTCTCTAGCTTTTGCCTAATCTTGACCAAGTCGTCTGAGCCACTACCAACTTTTATCGCATCAGGTAAAGTCTCAGTTGAGTTACTCAATCTGGCCTGAACTCTCTGTTTTTTTTTTTTTTTTTAACCTAGGGAGCCCACACACAAATGAAAAGAGAAATCTGAGAGCCAACGAGAAGAAACCCAAGAATAGTGGTGTACCTAGAGATTAGTCCATCGGCAGCTAGATGAGATGCGGGGTTGCCAATTATTGAATTTCTTTAGCTAGTCATTCCTACTAAAACCTCAAGGCGTTAGTAAAGGTAACGGAAATACTTTTCAAAATTCCCCCTTGGGTGGAGCCCACTCCTCAATACTCCCCCTCTGGTGGAAACCGGTTGGCGCACTTTTGGCGACACACATTTTTTTTTATTTTTACGCCGAGTCGTTCCTATTGGGATTCGAACTCACGACCAGTTGACTCTAATAACATAATTCAATATTCCCCCTTGGGTGAAGCCCACTCCTCAATACCAACCAACTGAGCAAACCCTTGCTCTCTTCGTCTAAACTTGTTCAGAAAGAAGTTTCTAAGCATCTCCCCTGAGTCCTTTTCTCTAGTGTTTTTTTTTTTTTTTTTTCCTTTTGGGGTACCGATCTTGGTAACTCGCTGAGTTTTATAAAGTACAACCTAGTTTCAGAACACTGGTTTGGTAATATTTTACGGATATAAGCCTGCAAGTCCAAGAGGCCTAAAAATGAAGCACAAAAGCACAACTTCGGGCCCAGGCTCCAAACTCAAAGGTTCCCAGTCCAGCCCGGCATGTTAATTAGCCACTTCTCAAAGGTTCCTAGTCCAGCCCGGCATGTTAATTAGCCACTAAGTTAAATAGAATAGTGTATCTTTGTACACTTATTGAATGTTCGAATGCTTGGTGATCTACACACTCTCTAGGAGTAGGGCTATAAATGGATGGATTAGACCAAAGTCCTCACAAACCAAACCCGAAATTAGGGCGTCTAATCCAACATTATACTGAATGGGTCAAGCCTTGGGCCCATACCTGATGGACCCAAAATCCAAATGATATGACAATGATGGCAGAACCAACTCAATCAGAAATAATTAAGACTATACTATTATTGTTTAGAACCAATTAAATATAATTAGGTCCGGATTCTGGTCTGGGTGCATTATCTTGAACACCATACTCTATGGGTCGGGCCAAATATCAGTTCAATTGATTATTCAAGCCGCCTTCTCATTTACTGGCAATAGCAATAGAATGAAGAGTTGAAATGACAAGTAGTGGAAGAAAATCTCTTCAAATTGTTAGGCCCATGGTTAACAGGTTTGAAATGAAGTACTTGAATACATAGGCAGAGTTAATAGAATGCATCTTTCAATCTCATTTGGCGATAAAAACAAGTCGACTCGATAGGATTGCAACCAAGGCGGATCTGATGAGGTTTGATCTAATCCACGTCCAACCCTCTTTTTGCAAACCACCATCCAAAGATTCTATCATGGGTCAACGTGACTTTTTTGCAAATTTCTCGATAACAGTGATAGATTAACGTTTCAAATTTGATGCGATATTAGTTTTTACACTCGTACAGCTGTCCAACAGTTTGGATGGTGGTTTGGTGGTCCCACAGTCAAGGGAAAAACAAAAACGGATTGTTCAAGTATTCCCACTTCTGATTGTGGGATATCCTACATCCCTATGATATCGCAGCTTGCGATATCCTACGGATCAAATAGTTCTGCGGTAAATATATATTTTCCGGCTGCGTCATGGGGCTATTGTCAACTTTAACACCTTCCATACGTAATTGTCCCATGACAAAATCTTTACCTGCAATTTCACAGGACATTGGCTTTAGTCAATAAAAAGGGCCTTTTGATAATGGGGAACTACAAGTCCTCTCTAATATTGTATCATATTTTTCATCTGTAATCCTCTTGAAAGCAATGACAGTTGGGTCAAGGTCTTTCTTTCTTTCTTTTTCAATTGTAGCTGTTGTGGGTGCTGGATCTGATATGGTGGTGACATAAAACATGCTGCACATTGGATATAGTTGCTTTTTCTTGAATGAAAATAAGGTTGGCAAGGTGCATGTGCAATGCATGTGGGGTAGTCAGGTAATGGCAAAACTGCAAGAGAGAGAAAGGACGTTTGCAGATGTAACTGTTAAGGAAAAGCATTGAAAAGTGTGGATTTAGGAAAAGTCATGATGTGGATTTAGGCTGGAGGTTAATTCTTAACGCAATCCACCAACCAACCCGAACCTGACTTGGTAGTTCAGGAGGGTTCGTTTCTGGGTTAACTTCAGATTGACATCTGACCCAATTCACAAATGGGTCGGGCTTGGGTTCTGCCTGTTTTCGTTTCTTTTACACTCCAACGAATTACACTAGACCTGCCAACCAATCCAAACCTGTACTACCGGAGGGTTTGGGTTGACAATTTAACTTTCGAATTGGGTTTGAATTGACATTTTCAACGCAACTAATAAAACTGGAACTGATATGACCTTACCCATTGCCACCCTAGTTTAAGTAACATGTTCTCTTGGGATGTGTAATAAATTAAGATGCTTAGGATATGAAATGATACTACTACCTGAAAACCATGTCATCACTTCATTCAAACAGGTGAACCAGTTAATTTCCAAGGGCGTGTTTGCTGGCAGTAGGAAAATCATGATTCACACATTCATTAAATGAAAAATTGCTTTAAATCGCGGGTTTAACCGAAAGTACTTTTATCGAGTCTGGCAGGTCTAGTGTTCTTCCTCCACGGGAAGAACACTCTTCAAGGTGGATACGGTCTGGCTACTGATTCCCTGTTTTGTAATTATGATTTGACTCTGGACACTACAGACCCGACCCAAAACAGACCACTTTCATCCCACCATCTTGCCGAATCTGTTTTAACAGATTCTTTTTTACAAAATAATGATGATGATGATGATGATGAAAGAAAAAAAAATTAAAGGACCTTTCTTTGTTGGTCAGTATTGAATTCCTCTGGGACTTCTAAGCAATGCCCCCATTGAATTCCTAGGATTTCGCTGTCAAATGAAGTTTGGATGCAACATTACTGTATTTAACAGCTACTTTTTATGATAAATTGAGGTTTTTTATTGGTAATAAAAAAAAGGACATATTTGCTAAACAATTTTGACAGGTAGCCATTTGATCCAATTACAAAAACTAAGATAAAATTCATACCTTATAACTGTACCTGGGAAAGACTTTTCATGATGTGAAATGTTTCATGGCTGGGATAGCTACTCAGAAGAATAGTCAGTCCAGTCAACCCGAGTACGAGCAGTTAACTGCAAGTTGAGCTAGTGTCAGATAGGCGGGTCGGATATGGATTGAATCAGGTATCCACCCAGGAGTCTTTGTGAAGTCTGCTAAACCCATAGAAAGACAGTAATGCCAACCAGTGAGGCAGACACAACACTTGATGGAGCTGCAACAGTACAGAATAAGACAGACCTAATACAAGAGCATAAGCCATAGAAATTGTGTGCAGATTGTAAACAAAACATATCATCCCAATGGCCGTGTGTCTACTACCTTGTCTCCCATGTAGATTCTGCAAGTCCACATTATATTCGTGGCCTAAGCAATATGCTCAGCTGCACGACTTTCACAAAGTTCTATTTTACAGAAAATCCCTCACTATTCACAACTCATCTCTCTTCAAATGAAATATAAATGGGATCTTGCCACGAATAAAGAGCACCTACACTATTCACCACCAACAGCTATAATAAAACTGTGGAACTCTAACAGAAAGAACGTTGCCTGTTGAATCTTAACCAATCCTGTTGCCGACAGTTTGGTAGAGAGACCTAAGCTGGGTATTCCATTTCTCTATGGCAGTGTACTTTTTCATCTCCTTCAACCTGCAAGATGGGTATTTAAAGACAGGAGGTGCTCCTATGAGAGGCACTCTCACCAAGTTTATGAGAGATGGGTGGGGGCCCTCACTTCCATATCCACTCTCACCAACTTAAATGAGAGGACCCCCAACTTAAATGTGAGGGCTTGTCACCACCGCTGAAAGAGTTCAAAGGAAAAGGTAAGTAATTGTGTTCACCTGTCACCACGCTCCAACAGCCGCTTCACTTGATCAATATGGCCATGGACGCGGTTATCCAGAATTAGGGAGGCAAGAAGTGACTCCACATCTCTCTCTGGCACATTGAGCTCCTGAATAACAAATCAGTTAAGCAAATTGTCAATAGTCAAATCAACTGAAGATATAGTGGGTGTGGTCTGTGCAGGTCACAAATAGCAATCAATGTGGATAGCCAGATGATGGATGGCCATCCATTCACATTGCATAAGCATTTAGGCAGAACAAAAATTAGAAACACATTAGGTGAGTAGTACTATTATGTTTGGAGTGTGTTGATGATCCACTCTGCCTAAGATTAGAAAATGAAGGCCACTAGATATGCATGGGAACATAAACATACGTTTAACCTGATGTTACGCAGCCAATGGAGATGGGCAATGCAAAATATTAGAAAGAGCTTGTAAATTCCAGCCAAGTAAAACTACACTAAGAAGTCATAACCATCACCTTTGATATGAAGGGAATTCGAATTCTAGTGTATGGTTTGATAAGCTTAAGTAACACTTGGGTTCGGATATTCTTCAACAAATCCTCTATATAATTCCAGATGAAAGGATCATCCATGATAGTTCTTCTGTTACTCTGGCAACAATAATGAGACATTAGTCAGTAGAGAAACGAGGGGAACTTATAACAAGGGGATATTTGTTCTTTGACCACATAAGGGTGTATCAGAATCCTGACTTTCAAGGTCTTCTCAAACTCCAGTATCTCATTTCGTTGATATGCCGCTATCAAATTCGTCATTGCTAAGATTTCAGGGTCATTTTTGTATCTGCACAACAGCCAAAAGAAGCAAATATCCAACAAAATCATATCTTAAAGGGAACAGATGAGCACCACAGAGAAATCCAACCAATTCATATTTCAAACGGAAAAGATGAGTTTCACAGAGGAATGCAAAGTTCACTGCAGCATTCATTTTGGTCCAGTTGAGACCCATTGCTGAGTGATGTATCCTGTTAATTAGATAAATACCATGGAGAATGCCCCAAAAATCTGACAGACGCGAAGGTCTTCAATCGTTGGCCTTTCTTCCAAGCTATTGTGTGTTCTCTTATTAAATGTCCATTTCTAGGTCGCATACCACAAGGCAAGGAACTTATAATTGATAATAGTTTTTGAAACGTACACAATCCATAGAGATATTCACCAGATCAAAGGTCTGGAACGTCAAACTCCATTCTCTCAAACTCCAGTCTCACATGCATAGTAATGGAAAATTAAGCAAACCATTGCAGGATCTAATTTTTCCTTTTCATAGAAAACTTACGGTTTTGCCTCCTGCCCATCAAAAGGATTCACTTCAGACTCCATTAGCATGTTAGCCAGAACCAAATACCTGTGATCAGTACAAAGTTGAAGAGAATGTAAATGGAAGATTCCTTTAGCAATTTAAAAGGAAGAGAATTCTTTTAAGTGGCAACAATGCTCGGAAGAAGCTTCAGATTTCAGAAACATACTTGAGGCATTGAATGCGCCGTTGATTCCCAGCTTCCTCATAGTTCTTAAAAGCTTCAAAGAAATCGGTAGCTGCCTCAGCCCATAGACGCTCTGCCATGTGCATTTTCCCTCCACACTCATGAATGATTCCCATGATCCTTGGATGGGGTATTGCTGATTTTATCGTAAGTGCCTTTAGGTACAATTGCTGCAATCAATTCAATTGTCAGAAGATTTATCATAAGTTCAACCCATGATTGTACCTAGCAGTATGGAGAATATTGCTGCAAGTTTATACCCACAAAAACTCCCTTAGAATGAACAAGCCCCTGACCTTAATTTCATGCTTATAAAATACCTGCATATAGATAACATAAACTTATCTTGAACTTAAACTCACAGATGGGGCTGCTTCAATGTTTGAGCACTTGAGAGGTAAAAAGTTTTGGTTGTTGATTGTAAGCAAAAGTAATGATCAAAATAGCGGTCGTGATAGGCATAGCAGCCAGTGGCCAAAATGGTATATAGTGGGCGATACATAGTAGTGTAACAGTGTGAGTTTTTTAAGTGATAAAAAAATCAAATCTTGTGTTGGCGCCAACATTGTGGTTTTTTAGTGATTTGGAACCATATAAGGGTAGAGACGCCTTTAGGAAAGGCTATTGAGGAGAAAAAAACAATGTTTTAAACTAAAAATGATTGGTTCAACTAGGTTTTAGACTGTAGCGCTGCTATTTTCAAAATAGTGAAGCGGCCTCAACAGCTCCAACCGATAATGCAGGCGCTATGTAGCCGCTATTTTGAGTCATGGGGCTTAAAAGAGAGGAAAATTTTAAGTACGTCCTAGTGCGCTAACTTGAAAAGCAAGAGCTTTGGTTGTAACTTACAAGTAAAAGGCTTCGATCCTCTTCACCGAAAGTAACAGAAAGATCTCGGGCCCTTCCATGTTGCGAGTTGTCACCCATGGCAGCTGCAAGCACTAACTGCTGCTTAGAGTGGATGCGTAACTTAAAGCACCTCATTTTTGGGCCCTGCCTGAATGCATATGAATCAGCCAGTTCTTTACACAGCCCTAGGGTGGAGCTTGTTCTTTCCATCCCCCCACGACACCATGATTTTCATGCATTCAAGTGGGCACAAAATTGAGGTCCTTGCTTATGTTACACTAATGACAGTGCTCAATGGATCATAACCCACTCTACTGTTACATACATACAGACACACACATACATAAAGCAAAACAAAGACAATGTACAGTATGCCTGTCTCCTGCAATGGACTTTAAAATCCTCCTAAAAGGCGGGAGTCGCAAGTTCAAGCCCTAGTTTGGAATGGGGAGATATTGGCCATTTGAGATCCTAGTTTTAGGTAGTTAATTTCCTATTACTCACCCTGCCCACCAGGGGCAAGGCCTAAGGGTTCAATGGCCCATTAGGGTTGAGCAATTTTATTTTAAAAAAAGGACAATAGCTGGAAACACGTTGAGTGGTTTAGAGAGTAAGGAGGAGGCTCTGTTCAAATCTGAAAACCACTTAGTGCTACAGAATAATAAGTTCCAGTTTTTTTTTTCCAAATGACGAATGATAAATTCCAGTTGTGGAGAGCAACTACAGGGTCCAAAAAAAAGGAAGAGCTTGAATAGAATTGTTCAAATACGAGTGAGACATGCTGGTGGGGTATATGTATCACCAAGTGCCACTTTGATTAATCAAAGTGGAGTTAAATGCTGGTACATTGGCATCTAGGCTTGTATTATCGTATGGGGCTAAAACTTGGTTCAATTTTGGTGTCCTACGCCCACGGGCCTTTCTTTTTTTCGGAAAGTACTCACACACCCAACCCCGCACCACCCGAGTCCCTCACCATAAGTGCTGCAGCCAGGGATTGATCCCTGGTTGTTTTTATGGAAGTGCCTCACCAACTGAGCTACCAGGGCATTGGTGCCCTACACACACAGGCTTTGTGAAGTTCAAATTTTGATGAGAGTGCTGCGGGCAAGCCGGGGTCTGCTGGAGTTGGGGGAACTTTTAGGACAGCGTGGGATATACCAGTTTGTCCTCTTTTTTTTAATGATGTACCAGTCTGCCTTTCTCGGGTCAGGTAGGTTTATCCTTTGCTAATAAAGAAAAAATAAAAGCTTTGTGGATTGGTCTCAGTGGAGCCTGCTGCTCTAATCTTTGGAGCATTATGTTGGAAGGAAATTCAGCTTGTGTGATTAGATTCAAGAGTGTGAGTTCTCCTTGGACTTTGGTCAATGCTGTATTGGGAGTGAGGGACTTATTTAAAGTTTTGGATACCTCCTTTAATCATGTCAAAAGAAGTGCAAATTCGGAAGCAGACATTTTGGCAAAAGATGTGTAAGTCATACTAGCTTGTCAATAGTTAACTCTGTTTCTTCTCAATTGGAGTGGGTGGTTTTCTTTGCTTGCAGGTGGCTTTGGTAGCCATCTAGTATATTCACTTGTACTGGCTGCTTGAATACAATTTCACAACCATTCAAAAAAAAAAAAAAAATGGACCTAAAAAATTGGGCAACAGAGAAAAATACATGTGGCCAAGATGCATGAGCAAAGATGGATGTGTTGAGTAGCAAGAAAAGAATGAAACAAGAATGAATACATCAGAAAAAATGAGTCACTCCGATATAAAGAAAGAAGTAAAGGAATGTTCCTGGGATGGTTTGGATGATATCAGATAGATAGGATAAAGCTTAAATGATAAAGATTTAGCTTCTTATTATTGAATGGTTTAAAATTATGTCATATTCGTATGTTTGTCTATAATTTTTTAGATCTGTGAAAAATTTAAGTATATTGGTAATGATTTGTGGTGAATGGGGCTCAGAGACCAGTATCACAGATTCACAGTTCAAACAAAGGTTAGTGGATGTGATGGAGTCACGGTTGGCTAAGCAAGAAGTGGATAGATCCTCCACGTTCGTGGTTTTTTCCATGTAGCTTTGATTGTTTTTTCTTTGCTGTAGCGTTTTTTTGAGTTGGCCCAGTGGCCAGGACAGGGAAGATTAAACCACCCTGCCAGGGATCGATCTCTGCCAGGGGCTATGGGTAGCAATACCCTGTGATTCCCTTGCTGTAGTTTTCTTGTTTGGTGTGGGTATAAAGCTTTTATACCTCCTTTTTTCCCTTCCATTTTGGTCGGGCTCGTGTTTTCTTCTGTTCTTTTCTCCTTTTTAATGAAATTATTGTTACCGATAAAAAAAATTAAAATTAAAACATTCACAGAGCTCTAATGAAAGCAATAATAAATTCATCTTTCGTGGGATTGGGAGGAAAATCATAAGACTCAATTCAAATGCATGCACTATAGGGCTTACCATTCAGTAATCACATAGATCCAATCTCTGAAAGTGTTAAGTTCATGAGTTAGAAACTATGAATAAGATGTGAAAATTAAATTAACCAATAGAAGTTCTACTTCACATTGGAGTAAATATAGAAAGGGATAACACGCACAAGCAAAAGAAGATAAAAATGCTTAGTTATTTCTTTTTGTTGAATCACTTCGCTGTGAAATGTTTGGAGGAAAAAGAGAATCTAATTTGCTAGTAATGAAAAAGCACTGAAGTCGGCTAACCTTGAGTTTTTTGTTGTTTTTTGTTTCAGTGTACATTTGGATTTCAATAGCATAGACCTCCAAAAGTTGTGTGCCTTTCTTTTGATCATCTGAACCATCTTCTCTTCGACAAGATTTGTGAATTTCCTTCAATATCTGGTTGTAGCCAAAGGAAAAGTAAGCATTTCACCGCCTTAAAGTAAACTTCAGTGCAAGAATTAACCAAATGCAAGATCTGACCCAAAAGGATACCTTATTCATTCGCCCGTATTCACCCATGTCAAACCAGATCTTGCAAAGCTTAAGATTTGTTTTAAACCAGAGTCTCTGTACAGAATAAGAGGAATCACTGGAAATACATCAACAGTAAACATTACACAGACTTGAGACAGGAAAACAAAATAACATTTCTAACCTCATTCTTTGCCTCTTCAAGGGCCTTCAGTGTGGTCTGATAAAACTCTTGTAGAAGATCAAAGTTCTGGCTTGCTGACCCAGAAACAAAATCCATTATGTTGTTTATACATTTTTCACTGTAGTTCCGTGTTACAGCTGATTTAATGTACGTCAACATCACCCTATAAGCATCCACCATCTCCTTATACTTCCCTAGCCGATAATAAATTTTAACAGTTTGCTTAAGTGCTTTGAATCCCCTGATTAAATGAAAGCAAATCGTGATCCTTTCAGAAAATAATAAGCAGCACTAAGTCTTCCTAAACTGTTGCTTGTGGTGCATGCACCTCAAGAGATAAACATATCATGCAAGAACAGAAGGCATCTTTAGTATAATTTTTTTGATGGTATCATTAGTATAATTGAAAATGCACAGAATCAAAATGTTTACAATATTCA
Organism: Persea americana; assembly: GCA_029852735.1. NCBI lineage: Eukaryota > Viridiplantae > Streptophyta > Magnoliopsida > Laurales > Lauraceae > Persea > Persea americana. The sequence continues at coordinate 95,438,459 of CM056810.1, forward strand.
GGTCCAGATGAGATGGTAGTTGAAACAAGTAAATGATGCCTCCCTCTCTCAACATAACTCAAATCCACAATGTTGTGTTTGCAACAAGAAGCACCTTCCAACTGCGCTTCCACATGTTTTTTCTTACAAGTAAACAAGTCTATTGGCAGAAGCGAAAGAAATTCAACAGAAATTTAATCTAGAGAGGCAAAAACATTTCACTTTCACACAACTGAAAGTAGTAAAACTTCAGGAAGAAACTGTAGGCTACAACACCAAGCAACATGTCCTTCCACTTGTGCCTTTTCTTATTGGTCTCCCTTGTCTAGTACATTTTTCTCAAAAAAGTAAGCAAGATCATCCTTTGGAAGGTGCATTAACAAGACCATTGGGAAAAGGAAAATAGAAACTCAACAGGAATATGCATGCTATCCTTCCTCGCAACATGTCACTAGTTGCCATCATTCAGGAAAAAAAAAAGTAACTAGTCACCCATATCAAATTCTATATGTGAATAACTATACCACGCATATGCATGTAAGCTATGAATCCTATGTGCATATTCACATGTAGAAACTTCTTTTGAGTCCTTTCCAACTTTACGTAAGGTCATCATTGATAAAAGTTCCTATATTAGCCCGTGTTTCGAGATTTTGAAGGAAGACATTGTTTTGAGCATAGTTTCCAAAGGATCTTGTCCAAGTGCATATTAGTTGAGTATACCAGTCTTTTAAGTCTCTCCTTAATAATTTTTTAATATGCAAGGACAAAGTTAACTGGAGCATTTGAACTTCCATCAGGGGATTCTCAAAAAATCTTTCTTTAGAGCATTACTTTCACTGTTTTCAATGGTTCCAGTGCCCACTCTTGCATGAAAAGGATTTCACACCCAAGGGTGGAGGCCTTTTACTGGTTTGTGGTTGCAGGAAAGATTATGACAAAGTAGAACTTATTGAAAGAGGTGGTATTCTTTCACATTCATCCATTCTTTGTCCTCTTTTCAGATCTTTGCAAAAACACGAGAGGATGTCAAATTTGGAGATCAGGTTATTTCCACACTATGGTAAAAGTTGATGTGGAGGCCGCTGCCAGTGGCAGTATTACGGTCTATTTAGAAATAAAGTGAACAAAGGGAGAAGTGAAACAGAGTTTTTGAGCTCTGCAAGGTACTTCTAATTAGCAAAGAAAAAAAATTCAAAGGTTTCAAGGTCTTGGACATCATCAGCAATCAGGGAGAATCCACTTGGTGAAATTAAATAATAATGACAAAAGCTCATATCTAAGTTGGAAGATGCTCATCATCGCAACCATGAGGTAAGGGTTCGACAGTTTGACTGGAGTTGACTATGAAAAAGAAAGATTACCCTCGTCAGCAAAAAATAAGCAAGGTCCCACCAAGACTGAAGTTGTGCTTCGTGATGACAAAGGAGGAGTGCTAATGGATTTCTTGGGTCTATATGACACTGAGAATTCAAGCAAAGGAGAGTTTCTTGTGATAAGAGAGGTTTTTTTACGGATTCTCAAATTTTTTTTATTTTTTTTTTCTCCTGGGAATCTTGATAATTAGAGGTGACTCTTCAAAGATGGAAAAGAAAATTATAGGGGGAGCATGCTGTGGCAATTCTCCTTCGTAGCAGTGGGTATTTTGGACCTACGTTCTTCAATGTTGGTATATTTCAGATATATTAAGAGGAATGTGAATGGAGTCACCATCCATTAGTAAATTCAGGGTAAATATAGAAGAATTGTTCATGAGTCCCTCCTTATATCACTATGCAAGCAGGTTGGACAGAAATGTTTATACAGTCACATAGTGTTTGCACTTCCCACTCCGTTGGCAAAATCATGTTAAATACATAAAGAAGTGCTACCAAACAAAGCATGCATTGCAGAAGTAAAAGACCATTGCATGTGATTTTAAAAAAAAATTTGTCTACGTGTCTTTCATGGCTTAACACAAAACTACAGCAAATTAGAACAGCATTTAATGACACCCACCACTCTGACTTCTCAGGTTCCATGCAAACTACTTCGGCAAAACCAGCAAGTGCTCCCTCAGGATCACTTTCCACTAAACCTGTAAGAAGAATGTGCTGCTGGTATTACCACAAGTAATTGAACATGAAGAACAGCCATAAATATGGAAACATTAAAAAATGGTGATTGCAATTTGCAAGTAAAACAATTGCCTAAAGGTCATAAAAAGGGGTAATATTTTCCAAAACAACCCTTCGCTTAGATCTTATCAAACATAAATATAAATAAAACATAGTCAAAGAGAAATTAAAAATAAATGCAAAAAGAATAATGTTTGAATTAAACATTTAGCAGGTAACGGCCGTATCAAGAATCCAAATTAACATGACAAAAGATTGATAAAAGCATAAGGGGGTAAATTCCAACTTCCAAATCTCACAAACAAGTCTTATCCTTAATGATCATAGGAACCACAGGTTGCACCAATAGAGGTTCCTAACCACTTCTGTTTCCCTGGAATCCCTCCCCACCAAACCCCACCCCCCCAACACGCACACACAAAAAAACACTTTTTCCACGGATTTGTGGAAGATTGCACTTCTTTTTTATGCTTTTATTGCAAAAGAGCATTTGCACCAAACAATGGAAAAGGTTTTCCATGGAAAAACAACCCGCTTTTCCTCTCCGTTTCCAATTTTTCTTGCGGAAAGCTTTTGCACCAAACAATGGAAAAGGTTTTCCACAGAAGAACAGCCTGTTTTATCTTTCCATCTCCACATAAAAGTGGTTACATAAACGTGCCCTTAGACACCCAGGAAGAGAATCATCGCTTGCAGCCACTTGGCTGCACTGCTAAAACCTTCACTAAAAGAAATGTGAGCTTAAAAAATAAAATGGTCTTGAACACTAAATGGAAGGATGAAGGAGTCCATCTTGATAGCCAATGAGGCCATTCATTCAAGAAAAAGGTGAAGAAACCATGGGTTTTGGTCAAGGTCGACATGGAAAGGGCATATGATGATGTAGAGTGGAGTTTTGTACTTTTGTTTATCACGTGTTGCTTCGTATGGGGTTTGGGCTAAAGTGGAGGCAATGGATGTCAACTTGAGTATCCATGACTGCTTTTTCAGTGTCAGTCAATGGTTCCTCCTCGGCTGTTCAAGGCTTCTAAGGGTTTGAGACAAGGTAACCCACTGTCCTTTTTCTCATTCATGATAGTGGATGTGGGCCTATGGAGGTTGATGGAGAGCTTCTGAAATTGATTTGATTCATGCTTACAACATTGAAGGGGAAAGCTTCAGGTTACACACTTGCAGTTTGCTGATGTCACATTAATTAATATTTTGTGATGTATCAAAAGAGAGATAAAAATGTGCAAAGAAACATGAATCTGGCTGTTCAAACAATGCTTTTATTTAGTTGGCTTGCTCATTCACTTCGCAGATCTTCTACATTTCACTGACTTAGTGAGGCCGAAACAAGTCAACTTGGAGGAGCCAACAATGGTCACGGTGAAATCTTAAATAGTGGTATTAAAAATCTGCTACTTCATAAAAAAAGGCACCCTTTTTTTTTTTTTTTTTTTGAAAGATGAAAAAAAAATACTCATTTAATGGTGCATGATTGATTTCATCTACTGCAGTAGCTCGAAATTACCTTTCGAGTTGTAGTACTGATTCTTGATATCAACATCCTGCTCCTCAGGTTCCTCCTCAGAGTACTCAAATCCATAATCCTCCATGTCTGCGTCTGAAGACAGCAATAACAATTTTCCACATCAATAACAAATGCCAAAACTTGTTTTTTGTATGTGCGAAAATATTAAGAGACTTCAGATTACTTAATGCAAAAATAAAAAAGAAAAAAAGGCTAACTATGAAGAATATAAGTAACAGTTGTTGCACCATAACCAAGAAAATTCCAGGCCAAAATCCCACAATAGACATTACTTTGTCCAAATGAACTAGGATTAAATCTAGAATACAAGGAAACATTCAGATACTTTTCCTTCCATATTTCCTAAAAGACTGTTTCTTTGCATGGAATTGAATACATAGGAATTCATGGTCAAGTGGACTTCCAAGGATGGATTATTAAAGAGATTAGGAGTGAGGGATATAGAGATATAGTGAGGGACCCTGACTTTCTTAGAATTTAATTTACGAAGATGATGGTTGGGAATTCATTTTCATCTCTTTCTTTTGATGTTTAGTTTCCTTTTTGCTTGTCAGGTTTTTGTTTTGGTGGTGGTTTGTTTTTAGGCTTGGCTCCTTGTGGCTTTGTTTTTTCTTTAGCTTAATAAATTATACTGTTATAAAAAAAAACATTTCCGTCTCCCTTTGATTCATTTTCCATTAAAGGGGAGATTATTTGATGGTCAATGATGTATCTTCACCATTGTTTCTTCAATTTCAACCGCCTTTAGAAATACAAGTCTGAAAATTCCAAGGGATTCAATCAATTACATGAAACAGACAGGCCCGAAAAACAAAGGCCACAGAATTACATAGCAAATAAAAATAGGACTGCTACAAAATTGAAGAAGAAACATAAACCATATAGGAAAAACAAAAAAGCACCTCCAACATCATGATTTAACAGTTTCCATAAATGACAAGCTAACATGATGGATAAAATTTTAAAGCTCTTTCAATCAGACATAAGTTTTCTTTTCTTCTCTTTTTTTTTTTTTTTTACTTTTTTGGAAAAGAAAAAAGATCACATACATTAGTAATTAACAAACACGTAATGTTTGGCTAAAATAATCAGTGCTTTAGTCTGATCAGCAGCAATACATGTGGGGTCTGCAATCCAGGCTATTCAACCATTGGGACCCACTCTAACTGATCCACGCCCCAATAACCAACATCAACAGAACTCCTATCAATGCAAACTTTCTTTTTTCCCTCTTACCATTGACCACAGAGTACAGACCCCTCCCTTCACTAATGGAAGACATTAATGGGGCATGACACAACTACACTAATTCCAACCTGATAACCAGATGAACGGCCCATAACTCCAGAAAGAACGCTCCACTGGTAAAGTTGGTAGCCGAACCTAAAACCCACTTACTTACTTAGAAAATGCATCACTTCATGGCGCACAGTGCACCCCAGACAAAATGTCCAGGTCAAAGAGCTTCAGGCCCTACCTGTACAGTTGTTGGGTTCCACCAAGTATCATGCAATACCCCCATTAAGTAAACCCAATGACTATAAAGCAGATTTCAAGTTACAGAAGTAGCCATCCACTCAAAATTCCATTGCCACTCAAATCTATATCCATGATGTTTCCGGTCTGGAGCTTAAGATCACACAACAGACTGTGGGCAGACACAATTGGAGAAAGTGGGACCCCACAAATGCAGTTCAGAAATCCATGCTGACCAAGACATAAGAGAACATGATATTGGGTGCAATCCAAAACACCAGACCTCAATCAATGTATCAATGAATGCAATAAAAATTCAAATGCCATTCCAGACCCAATGATTTTTTTTTTCTTAACCCTGATCCAACATTATCAATTGGAGAATTGAAACCTGAAAAATGGGAGTAAGAATCATAAGAGCATGAATCTTCCAATTTAAGAGAAAAAACAACACTATCAATCGGCCTATCCATCCGTTTTCTTCGCCGAATTTCTGAGAGACAGAGGCAGGGATGTATAGTTCTTAAAACCCTAGATTTAGCAGAAAGTGGGGTGGGGGAGGGGAGGGGGAATCCGTACCGGAACCCATGGTATTGGATCTCTGCGTCTTCTGATGCAGAGAATGGAAAAGAATGCGGTTTTGAAGGCTTCACAAAGGAGAATTTTAACACCGAAGGGTTTGATTTGAAGTGAAGCTGGGAAGAGAAGAGATTGGAATCTCGTTGTTGTTGGGTTTTCTGGTTTCGGAAGGAAACCCTCGCTCGACTGAGGGAGAGGGAGAGGGAGAGGGTAAGTACAACTTTCACAGAGAAGTCACTGGGAATCTCCGATTATGAGAAGTTTTCGACAATTAAATATCGAGTACGGGTCTTTATTTAGACCCTGATGAGCAATTGGGTCCGGATCTTGTTTCACCTCCGATTATGAGAAGTTTTCGACAGTTAAATATCGAGTATGGGTCTTTATTTAGACCCCGATAAGCAATTGGGTCCGGATCTTGTTTCACCTTGATTTAGATTTAGACCTGTAAACTCTAAATCCGATATATAATCTCAATTTTTTTTAAAATCTCCTCTAAAAATTATATTTTTTTAATATCATTATCAACTTAGATCTTAACCCTGATCCAGACCAGTCCTATATATGGTTCTGATTCCGGAGCGAAGAAACCAGTTTCGAAATGATTCCAGGTCAGGATCCAGTTCCACATTCTCCTTAACGGCTCCGGGTCCACCATGGACCCGGACCGGAACCGACCTGTTTACAACCCTATCTTTGTTGTGCCTTTTTTTTTTCTCTTTTTTTTTAAATTTTTTTCCTTTATAATAGGACAGGTGTAGGATTGCAAACATAAGGGTTTTGGATCGATATTGGTGCAGACCCGAACCCGTTTCTAAATAACAGTTCCAGATCCGATTTTGATTCGGAACCTATTTTGTTGGTTCCAAATCCAGTTCCGATAGAAAAATCAGGATCCAATTTTGAAATTGGGTTTACCTAAAGATCTGGATCTAATTTCAAAACTGGTTCTAACTTCTCTTCATTTTTTTTTTCGTTTCTTCTTAAAATAAGTAAATCATTTAACTTAAAACAATGCATCAAGTTGTCTAATACCTCCAGCATTATACATAAAATGTTCAAATTTTTTTATTTTAAGGTACAGTTTACAATATTAAAAACTCATATGTTAGGTGTTGAGTCCACGGTCGGAGCCTACATGAACCTAGAATCGAACCCGTTTATCAATCAAAATCTATATTGGGCTTCAGACCCGGACTCGTTTATGAATTGGAACCTAAAATAGGTTCCAGACCCGATTTTTTAAGTCGAAACTTTTGGATAATCGGAGAATCGGATACCCGTTTGCAATCGTAGACACGCTGCAGAATTTGTGGGTTCAATTGAACTAGTAGATCCCACCACTTATGATAGATCTGATAGAGAATTTGGCCCAACTCTATAAGGCCAGTCCTCCTCTAAAATCCTAATTGTACTCATTATCCCATCCTATATTGGTTTTGGTCGTGATCATTATCAACGCTGTATTCCAACTATATTTGGTCAACTATATAATTTATGTATGGGGAGGCGGTCCTATAAGGACTGTCCTTACGGTTTACTGTGCGGACCGCCTATTGAGGCCCACCATGAGACCCCACTGGTCATGGGACGAGGGGAACTGAAAAATCCAAGTGAGGCCAACTTACATATCAAATTTGAAGTCAATCTAATACCTCTAACTCCTCCATCCATGGTCCACAAGTTTAATAGCTTTATATCAAAGAAGAAAAATTGACCATCAATCTAATGGTCTAGTTCATCCGAATCCATGCAAATTCATGAGATTCAGTGCCTATCGGGGGGTTATGAATGAGTGGTCAATTTGGATGGGTCATAAAGTGGGCCCTAGTGGGCATTCCGAACCGTGCGGACCGTAAGGACAGTCCTTACCGGACGGCATCCATTTATGTATTCCAACTATATTTGGTCAACTATATAATTTATGTTGGCCGTCTCACATATATTGGTCATCGTCTAAATATTGCTCATAATAGAATTGAGTTTATTGCAAAATTGGTTGCCTCCCTATTTGGTTTTTTTTTTTTTTTCGCTTCTTTTCTTCTGGAAAGATTGGCTGCCTATTAATGCTTGATCAATGTATATACAATAATGATATGAGTTTTACATTCTATATTGTGGAGGATGTAAAGATCTCAAACTATGAACCCTAATAAATAATCCTATCCCTTTGGTTTATCACATCTAAGTTTAATGGTTTTGGAAGATATTGTTATTTTTAAGATTTCAATCTAATGGGTTAGCCTTATTTAGGGTGGTGGTGGTTTCGGGTGAAGGGTTACTCATAAGTGAACTAGGTGACTGAAAAATAAAGGAAAACATGTGAAAGAAAGAGGGACTCACTTTCAACTGGCCGAGGGATAGCTCGATTGGCCTAGGACCACGGTTTGCACCTGGAGGTTGTGGGTTTAAAACTGCACCATACTGAGGCCAGAGGAGAATTTTACCCGGCTTTCTCTCCTGGGCCCATAGGAATTATTCTGGTCCAAAGGGTTGGGACACCCTGCGTTATAAAAAAAAAAACCTCTCATCTAAATATTTTGGTGTACCCTATTTTTCAAAATAAGGTTAAATAGGCCTTCACTTGGGCAACCCAAGTGTAACGATGAGCTTAAGTAAGACAAGTAAATGTGGAATCTCGGTTGCCGAGGCCCTTTAAAAGAAGCCTAAGCTGAAAGCGTGGAACTTTATGGTAGAGCTCATCTATTGCAAATCTTAGCCATTCAAAATGAATGCCCTCACTGAAGATGAGATATCTCCAAAGTCTAATACAATTAGAGTTGGACCGATATTAAATTGATAATATAATAAATGACATTATTAATAAATAAAATTAATAATACATAAAAAAAATTATATTAATCACATTAGCAATCAAATGCATAAACTTAGATATTGTTCATTTTTTGCCGTTCGATTTTTAATAGGTGTGCCCTGCTTTGGAGTCCACTCTTTCAAAGGCATTTGCTGCTAGAACTTAGGACTCCTCAGGTGTGATCCCAATCATCCCATTAATTTTCTTGTGGGGAGTGGATATTATGCTTTTCCACACCATGGCAGGGTCCAACTGAACATTACAAGATAGACTGGTTGCAACATGGGCAGACCAAATTAGGTCTGCCTTTGCAGTCCTCAAGTGGCTCCGGCAGAGGGAATTTGATGATTGTTTTAGGGGGTTTTTACCATTCGGGATATAAAAAATTATGAATTTCTCAAAATAGTGTTGACCAAAACTATATCCCAAATGTAGGTACTATACATGGGACCCCAAATTCTTTTTCTAAATCTACCCATTTTGTGCGATATCGCACAATCTATCACCTTCAGTTTGTGCGATATCGCATGGTGTGCAATATCGCACAATATGGGTTGAATTGGAAATAGAATTTAGAGCTCTATGTACAAAACCACATTTGGGATATAGTTTTGGTCAACACCATTTTGAGAAATTCTTAGTCTTTTATATCTTGTATGGTCAAAATCCCTTGTTTCAGTCCATCGTTTGCAGAGTTCTTATATATATGCATTCCTTTCTGTTTTCTAATACACTGGGCCAACCTTCTACCAAAAAAAAAAAAAAAAACTGGGCCAACCTATAATTCACTTCCCTTCCCCTCACAAGTACTAACTCTAACTCGTTAGAAGTCAAATTTGACATTGACCTGTAACCCATTATTGAATTTTTTTATTTTTTATTTTTGGGTAGAAACTCATTATTGAATTGGAATGAAAGAAAATGATGTTTCCTGTAATCATTGAACTCAAGAGAAATAGATAAAGGCAAGGATAATCTAATGAGATTATTATTTTATACACCTCAAAGTTTAATTTAGATCTTTCCATCATCCACTTCCCCATAAGCATCACTCCTGGCGGGATGCATAGGTGAGTTCGCCAGGTAGGATATGCAGAGGATTCTACCATAATAGAACTTCACAATTTGTTTACAACTTTTACTGTTGCTCATAAGCCCGAATAAAGGAGGATTGTGCTGGGTGGATTGGCGGCCAATGTAAAAAGTTTGTTACAACCCAAACATGAATTTTAATATAAAAATATTTTATGATCCAACGATTTGGCTCAAAATAGATCGGAATGAATAAACAAAATTCATGTAGCAGACTCCAACATAATTGAAATAAACTGATTCAAAACCGAAACAAAAAAGCTTGGACTGGATCCAAACTCTAAGTCCCAGCCCAACCCACCCTCAAACAATCCCAACCCAAATTTAACTTTTTGTCGGGTCGTGCATATTCAACATTCAGGTTTGGCCCTATCCAAGTTGCACAGAATCTTCTTTTGGGCAAGTCACCAAAGAGGGTTCAATTCAACCTCCTTGTTGAGCTTATACATTAATACATTCATAGGGTGGGGCCCTTTTGGTGGTCAGTCCAACGACATAACAATAAGCTTACCTAGTGTTTTGTCATTTGCTAAGACTTAATTCGGATTTGATGTAGCATTGACCAACAGTAGAAACTATACCTTTGAAGTGTACACCAATAATAATAACCTACAAACTACATATTAGCCGTCTCAATCAGATAAATGCAAGTTTTTAAGCCAGACTTCATCTACTATGATACCATAAATCTGACTATTTATTGTCATCTATAATGATCTCCACACCTGAATGCAACAAACTTGGTCCAAACTCCATTGAAGTTTGTCATTTAATTTCATAGTCTTAATTTACGAACTGTGGAGATAGCTGCTTCCATTATTAAAATGGAAAGCTTCAATTAAGGCCTTGAGTTTTTACCTTATTTTAAACAAAAAGGACACGAGTTTCAAAAGTTTTTAAATTAGTTCCTAAGTTTTCCAAAAAATTTTCAATTAAAGACATCCATCAATTTAAAGTTATTTTCAGACAACTTTTTTACTCAACTTTTTTAAAATACCTAAATTACCCTTCATTAAAATAAAATCCTCCTTCACTCTCTTTATATTCTCCTCATTTTCTTCACCGGCGTCTTCATGGTGATCAAAGACAACCAGCAACCCCATGACGATCGGATGCATGTAGTGGCTACCGGAACCATATCATAGCTTTAAATAAATCGTAATTTTAGTATTTTAAAAAATTAAGAGGAAAAAGTTGCAAGAAAATACTTTTAAATGGACGGATGTCCTTAATTGAAAACTTACTAGAAAATTTAGGGACTAATTTGACAACTTTTGAAACTTGTGTCCTTTTTTGAAATAAAGCAAAAACTTAAGGCTTTGTTTGAAATTTCTCCTTATTAAAATAGATGCCCCCGGCCATTTAAGAGGTTGCCATCTTGAAACCCTAGGCAGGGATGATGATAATACCTTCCATTCATCTCACCCTCTTGTATAATAAGAAGAGCAGATGACCTCAAAAGATAATCATGAGATATCTAATGGGGCAGCTTAAGAAAAATCTAAACGGCTTAAAATTAACTGCCCCTCATATAAGTCTCTGCCAAATGTCACTCCAAACAAAATCGGTCTGATCACCATAAAATATATACATATAAAATCCTCAATTTTGTTGTGATATTTTGTTAACGCATTTAATAAGTGATCAATATGACTACATGATCAAATTCCATTAGAGTGAAATTTGATGTAAATTTATTTTGAGTTATTTAGATTTTTATAAGGAGGTCTTCCATAAAATTTCTCTAAAGTCTCTAACTTAGAGAGGATGCAGACTCTCCACAGCTAGACTGTATATGGCTTCTTTAAACTAATTGTCTCTTTGTGCTTATGATAGCAGCAAGTGTAGTGTGATTTATATTTATCCATGCACATTAGTTTTTTTTTTATTGTTCTTTGTTCCATAGCTCAAAGAACAAAGCCTAGGTAATTAGGTAGATTCTTGCCACCCATGGTTTTTAATAAAAACCCCACTACAACCATCATGCTTCAACAGGGGAAGTTGGCCATGTCATCACATTCACCATGCAAATGCCACGTGGCATGAGAAATGGACTGGGATTAGGAAAAAGGCAGAAGGAAATACAAAGATGGTGTGGCAGGTATATTGAGTGGATTGTATGTTTGGAAACATACTCAGATGCTCACGAGGGCTGTCTTGCTGTATTTTCTTTTATTGGGTGGCCCCACTTTATTGGAAAAGATGATGGAGTTGATGGTGTATGTGGACCTGGTCTATAAATAAAGCCTGATCTTTTTCCTCATCATGCGTAGGAACAGAATAATGCACATGGCAAGGAGAAAGTAGAGTAATCCTTCCATTTACAAGGAAGGGATGGATACATATTTGGGTAGTGGGTGTCATTGTGTTTTTGTTGCGACAGGCAGGAGTCAAGACTCAAGCAACATTTCCTTTATGAGAATGCTGATTTTGTACATTTAGAGGATTTGGAAATAGAGAGAAAAAAAAAAAAAAAAACATGCCTTGTGTTTTTTCACTCTTTTCTCACTTTTCTTCTTGACAAAAATAGAAAGGCTAAAATTAAATTAGCTCTGTTTATGTTAGTGTCTGCTTGTTTGCATTAAAATACATAAAAGTTTAATTTCATAAAATTTAACTAATGAACGGTTAAAAATAAAGACCATAGGCGAATTTAAAAAAAAAAAATATTTATAAAATAATCTTGAGGATTTTACAGAAATTCATTCGTAGACTTGGTGAAGCCCAAGAAGACTGCCAAATTTCAACATTAACCAAAAAGGCGATGAGTAGGGATATCGTTGCTCGTTTCTTCTTATTATATTATTTTGATTCACAAGCTATCATATTGTCGCTTAGCCAAAAAGGAAGAAGGGCAACACTATCCCGCATAAGGCCTTTTTAGTCCCTGTTCGGGGCCTTTTTTTTATTGATATTGAGATTTGAGGGCTTTTTTAGTCTTCACAAAGTATAAGGTGTTTTTTTTCTTAAAACCCCAATAGCCTTTCCTTTTATGGAAATAAAATCAACCGAATATGGCTTTTGCTAGAATCGAGAGAAGATTCGAGCTAATCCCTTATTTCTAATTTTGGTTGACGGCTTCAGATTGAGGTTCATATTGTGGTGTACAGGTCTTTTATTAGATTGGAGTCAAAGATTTGAGTTAATCACCTACTATATATATGATTTTAGTTGGAGCCTAAAAATGACAGTTCGGGCTAATGCTGTCTACAAATATTTCTAGTTGGGGGCGTTGCATTACGAGCTGTGACCATCACCATTATTTTAAATATCTATCGTAACATTAAAAGAAAATTTAAAAAAAGTATGAGATCTTTAGCTTATTTTAAAAAAAGTACACAACGATTTGAGTATTTCACATGAGTATAAAAGTTCTTTACATTTCTTTCAATCAAGTACTCTCGTACCCTTACACCATTTCTCAAATTTTATTTTCAATAAATTATTTAAGAGAAATGGCCAAGTCCAACCCAAACAATCTAGTGGGGCCCACTTTAGTAACCTTTTTGCCTATATGGTTTAATAAAAAGCATTTCTCTTTATTCCAAATGACTAAAAAACTAGCTTTATTAAATGGTTATGATCATCAAAATCACATTTACACATCATTCTCACACAAAAATTATATATTATTTGTAAATGAGCGCAAACATGTTCATGTATAAATATTATATACAAATAAAGTTCTTTCTTTTTTTCAAGTAGGAGAGTTCGGATATTTATATATGTGGATACCCATTCACCTCCTTTAGTCAAATACTTTCAGTTTTTTCTTCAAAAAGAAATTACACAAAAGAAAAAAAAAACACAAAAAACTATTCCTACATGAATATGGATCTGAATTGTACACTCTTTTTTTGTTGGAAGAGTTCGAGTATTTGGATATTTGAATGCGTAAGATCGTATGCCAACGCATTTATGGTTGGGGCAAAGCTACAATACAACAATGTTGCATTATATATATGTATATGAGTGGGGCCCACTTTTAAGAAATCCAATTCGTTTATCATTTTTTACACCCACTGTGGTATATACATGTAAACTATTATTCAAATCTACAATGGATTAAGTAAATCCTTAACACATGATTCAACTTTATCTAATTTCTCTCTTTCTCGATGGAAAGAGAAGTCGGGCACATATTTAAAAGTTAAAAGGTCAATTTAATGGTAGGCCCTATGAAATATACTTTAAAATTATATATACAAAGAATAGAACGAGTGTAAAAAATGACGGACTCGGATTAGATTTCTTAAAGGTGAGCCCCACCCATGTGCATATGGCCATACAGGGATCAATTCCTACGTTTCTAGAATCCGAAGGGGCTCCATACAAAAAAAACAAACAAACAAATGATGGAGAGATCGAGTAATGAGCCGACGCACGCATAAATCATAATCCATAGCATCTCCAGCTCATTCTCGATATATCGCACGAGAAGTTCGTCTCCGTCGTCAATACAAAAAGCAGTCGTCTGCTTCGTCTTTCATGGGGAAGTGAGAGAAAAAAACAACAAAACAAAGAATAAAAAGAGGAAAGTTTGGGTTTTTCTATTTCTTCTTCGAAGGCAGGGGAAGAAGATTTCCCAGCGACGAATGTTTGATCTCGAGAGACGATCTGAAAGCCCCTAAAACCCTAACCCTAGATGGAAGGTATCTTCTTCCTCCCCAAATTCCGAAAAACCCTAATCTCCCTCTCTCTTTCTCTCTCCAGCTTTAATTCATTTGAAGGATTCAATTATTCAATTTCGGAAAGAACCGATTTTTTTGCAACATCTTGAATTTTGAGGATTTGTTTCCTTTTTCTTCAGTTTGATCCTATGCGATCTGATTTGATGCGAATTGGGATACTTTTCCTGTTTAGGAATATGAGAATTGGAAGGAAAGCTTTCGGCTTTTTAAATCCTGGATGCTGGAATTTGGTTAATCAATAAGATTTGATTGGGTGTTATGGGTTTTTTAGCGGGTGATATGTCATTCTTTCCTAATCTGCGTGGGCTGCGTTTGATGTGTGACTTTGAAATGTTCATGGTGAAGAAAAAGGAAGTTTTGTTTCATTTGTAATGCGGTTCTCTAGATTTTATGACACTTGATTTTGCAGAATTATTTGAAAATCTCTTGGAATGACTTTGAGTCTTTTCGCGAAAAAAGATCATTTTTTTGGGGATTTAATTTCATGAATTTGATAGCAAAGTAAGGATTTTGGTATTTTTTCCACGTTGTTTCATCTGATTTCTTCCTCTTCCTTTGTCTTTCTTTGTGATTTTGGAAATATTTTTCCTTCAAATTCTGTTTGGAGTTTTACTTTCTTTTCAAGAGATTCCTGTTGATAGGAACCTGTTGGACTGATTTGAATCTGGGGTTTCATTTTCATCAATAAGAGTGATACTGTTATTCAAAAGGGCAAAATTTAATTGGTTTTGCTGCACTCTTGGGATTGGAATTGGTTGGGAAATGGCTGGATTTGTTCAAAACCTATTTTCTGGATTATTTGAATATGTTAGTTGAAATGGAGCAATTGTGATAGGGTGAAGAGCTTATTAACTGTTTTCTCAGTTGATGTATTTGTCATTCCTTCTTACTTCTTGTATCTTTTTTTTTTTTTAATTGTTATTATAATTATTTAGATCATGATCTATATTGTTAGATTGTTTTTTTCTTCTGCCTGGAAATGGATTTCCCCTGATCATAATCCAGATTGTTTCTATTCGAACCTAGTTTTTCAAATTCCATGTGTAGATGGGATTGGAAGTTTTGGGCCCATTTGTTGAATTGGAATTGGATTCATAGGATTTCTAAGCAATGCCTTCCTATCAATGGGGGTGAGAAATGAAGGGTTAGTGCTGAAGATACATGAGATTATCATGTAGGGTTTCCTTTGATAGGAAATGATTACCCACCCATCACCCTCGTAAATAAAATCCTAGGAATGTGGATGGTCCATTTAATCTTTCACTCCTATCCTCTTTAATAGTCCTTTGATGGAATTTACTTTAATGTGAACTCCTGGGAATTCAATACATCAAATGGGCCTGGAATGTTGTTATGGACAGCAGTTTACTTAATTTCAGTATATATATATATATTTTATTATTATTGGGGATCTTTGAGTTTCTTTTCCATTCTCTTTTATCATACTTGATTCTATTTTTTCTTTTTTTCTTTTCTACTTCTTTCCAGCCCCAAGTTTATCGAAATATATGTGATGTTTTAGGGCTGAAAGCAGGTTGCTATATTATTCAATTAATCAATCAAACCAGTTGTGCTTTTGAAGTTTGAGATGATGTTGCAAAAAACATGGCTTTTTAGAATCAATTGGATTAGTATTTCTTTTTTATATCTGTATCACTATATGCCCTTGTGGGCTTTTTTACATTTGTTATGAATCAGAATTTCCAGAGAAAATTTTCCCCTCAGTTTAGTAGAACCATTCTGTTAGGGTGTGTTTTCAGGATGCATGCTCAATTATTAGGTTTTCAATAATAACAAATTGATAGAGTGAGATTTAATAGCATAAACTCTACATTCCTGCATATTTATTATTTCTAGAAGAATTGGTTTGATGATTCATAATCAACGATAGAATCTAATAAGGAGAATCTTTGTGTTTTTATTTCTTTTTGTAAGGATTCATTTTTCTCTGTAAAAAGTAAGGGGAGTTGTTGCATTTGTTTTGGAGACAGAATTTGGGAGTTCTAATAAATATATCTTTTTTGAACATCCAGTACTAGTAAAAAGGAACATGAAAGGACTCCTCTTTTCCTTTTTCTCACGGCTTTTAATTATAGAATTCTGGAATGATTTTGACTTCTCTGGCTTGATTGATTGCTTCATACCTGCCCAGAAACTTTTTCCAACTTTGCTGCCTGCAAATGAGAAACACTACGATTTTCCAATGTTTTGCTCAAATTATTGTTCATTTTTTTTTCCTACATGACCAGATAATATTCCAAATTTGGCACCTGTCAATGAAAAACCTCTATGATTTTTTCTAGGTTCTGTTCAAAATTTTGCTCATTTTCCTGAAAAGAACTTTTTATGTTTTCCATCTGTGTGTGTGTGTTGCCTTTTCATTTGACCACTTAACAGTTTCTTCATTATGTATTTTGACATTGCAATGTATTTATAAACTCATAAACTGTTGCTCTTTGTTGGGACAAGGCTCTGATGATGATGATGAAACTGTTGCTTTGTATTGGAAAGAACTACATTTCTCGTGTTAAATAATCTTATATATTTTCCATTTCTATTCCTTTGGAGTTGGTAGCTCTATTTATCTTTCAAACAGCTTATGCACAATCAATACTTTATTTTTGATAGGGGAATCTCCTGATCGGGTATCAGCAGGTTCTGGAGCAAAAAAATCCAGTGCATCATCAGGTGGTCGTCCCCATGTTTCATCATCACCCAGTCGTAAAGAGTTCTTCAAGAAATTCGAGGACAGTGAAATTTTGACAACCAAGCTCGAAGATTGGTTTTCTGAATTATCAGAAAACCCCACTTGCAAGAAGCCAGCATTTGATGTCCCCTTTGATTTAACCGAACTCCAAAAATTTGATTATGCACTGGAAGGGGTCTCCTTTCAGCAGCTGGTTCGGATGCCCAGTGCTGTTTATGCATCAACCTCAAATGCTGTTGAGGCAACTGCATTTTTAGCCATAGAGGATTTCTTACATGCAAGTGTGAAAGGCTTGTGGGAAACGTTTTGGAGCCATGATAATCCTATGCCTTTTTCGGTTGCGTGTCTGCATAATCAGAATGGAGTTTCAAAATTCTATCCAGCTGAAAAGGCAATTGCAGGTGGGAAGCTTGGAGGGCTTTGTGCTGCTGCTGTAATGTTGAAAAAGAACCGTCATTCACATGGAAAGTGGGACCAGATTCTTGAACTAGCACTGTTAAGGCCTGATGTGGGGAGCCTCTCGATGGAGGGTGATCAGCATCCTTCTCTTTCTGTTCTTGGGGAAGCCCTGTTTTTTGCTGTCCGTATACTGTTGTCGAGAAGCCTTAGCAGATCTAATGTCCTTCACAATTCTAACTGTGTTTTTGTCCTTGTTGTTGATTCTCAATTTGGTGGTGTTGTAAAGGTTGAAGGAGATGTGAGTAAAATGGACCTTGATGTGAATAATATTTACGAATGTGCTGCCAAATGGATTAAGAATCATTCACAAATTACAGTCTCGCGGGTCGACCGGGTCTGGAACAAGCTTGGAAATGCCAACTGGGGAGACATTGGAGCTCTGCAGGTGCTTCTAGCAACTTTTCATTGTATTGTCCAATATTCAGGAATGCCAAAGCTTTCAGTTGAAGATTTAGCTTCAGACCATAGTATCCGTCTCAAAAATAGAAGAACCGAGAGGCAGTTGGTGGACATGCAAGTGAATGGAAATGGTTTGTTCCGGTACCAGCAGCGTAGTCATTCTCCTGAAATCGTGGAAGTTCAGGATGAACCCCTCAGAGTGGAGCCGGAGAGGATGAAGCTCGAGGTAGGATCTGTTCTGTGGCTTGAGGAATCGAATCAACAAAAGGGTTTTCAGATTAATGAAGTTCTGAGTGATGGTGAGCTCTTGATTTACAGCGCGATGTCTGTGGAAGAACCAGGAAAGGCTCTGATGTTGTATGTTGGCTCTCATCCTTCACAGCTGGAGCCAGCATGGGAGGATATGAGCTTATGGTATCAAGTTCAGAGGCAGACTAAGATCTTGACTGTGATGAAACAGAGAGGTGTGTCTAGCAAGTATCTTCCACAGTTAGTGGCCTCGGGCAGAATAATTCACCCTGGTCAGTGTCGCAAACCAAGAACTGGCAGCACCTGTGACCACCCATGGTGTGGGACCCCCATCCTTGTAACTTTTCCAGTTGGTGAAACAGTTGCTGATATGGTAAGAAATGGCTGTTTTGGGTTAGATGAAGCGCTCAGGTGCTGCCATGATTGCTTATCTGCCATATCAGTTGCAGCCTCTGCTGGAATCCGGCACAGCGATATCCGTCCAGAGAACGTGATACGTGTGAGCTTTGGAGTGAGGCATCCTTACTATGTGCTTGTTGGATGGGGACATGCAGTTTTGGAAGAGAGGGATCGCCCAGCCATGAATCTTCTCTTCTCATCGACCTATGCCCTTCAAGAAGGGAAGCTTTGTTCTGCTTCTGATGCAGAGAGCCTCATTTATTTACTGTACTATTCATCAGGTGGAGATTTACCAGTTTTGGATTCAGTTGAAGGGGCCTTGCAATGGAGGGAAATGGCTTGGTCAAAGAGGTTGATTCAGCAGAAGCTTGGGGACATCTCAGCTGTACTGAAAGCCTTTGCTGATTATGTTGACAGCCTTTGTGGGACACCATATCTGGTGGACTATGAGATTTGGTTGAGGAGGCTGAGGAAGACTATTCATGGTGATAATCATGGGAAGGAAATCGACACTTCGGGTTAGATTAGAGGCCTTCAAAAGTATGGAACACCATCGTTGCTTTAGATTATTGGGCTTGGTTGCTCGATTTTTCTTGAGTTATCTCATAATTAGTCGTCGAAAATTGGGCTCTGTAAAGATTGTGGTGGGCTGGCCAAGTTCTCCATGGTGGTTGTTTAAGCTGATTTCTGAGGACATTTGTGTATATAAGTGGTCCTCTTGAGCTCGAGGCATTAATCTTTTCCTGTTTCCATCCTGGGCTCCTCTTCTAATTTTGCAGAGGTTTCCGAAACATCTGTGATGAAAACTACAAAAGTTTGCCTCGCAAATGGAATGCAACAACTCCAACCATGGCATCTAAAGCATCTGGGAAATATGATTGCTAAAATCACTCATGGGAGGTCCTTCGGAGTATCCTTTCCTGTCATTGAGATGGGTGGCTCTCGCATTCAAGTGGTGAGGATTAGCACTGAAGCAGATCCTAAAGTTCCAGGTCCTCTGCAACATGTGGAAGATCTTTCGTCTCCCAGTCTGAAATGTTTACTGAAGATAATCTGGGATTGTTGATAAGAATTTTTTGAAGTGTCTCTGGAGGTTATGGTTCTGTCTTCCGGATCTGAAATACTATCCTTTCCAAAGAATTATGTTAACCGTCCCCATTATCATTGTTATCATTTCCATTTTTTTGTAAAGCTTTGAGCTGTTCCGAATATCCTGTCTTTGTTATTGTTCAGAGTTGAGTTTGTGGATTCATGAGTCTGCCATACCTGGGACCATTTCTTTCTGTAAATGGGGTTTCATTTTTCATTTAGTTACTAGCATTTATGATTTGCTTCTTCTCTGGCCTACCTTTTGTAACTTACAAGAAAATGCCATCTTCTTTATTCTTGCTGTATAAGACCTTCTTGTCTCTAACTAGTATTGAGTTCATATCTTGTAGAAGATGCAGTGATCTGTGCTTACAACTTTAAAACCAGCTTTGTTGTTGAACAAGGTGTCAAAGGTTTCAATATTTGCTTTGAAGTCTGAGGAGGAAGAGAATGGAGAGCTTACAATCTTGTTTGAAGTTTTATCTTGTACAAGAATCAGTCTCTACATCTCCAATGAGAGGGGAATTCCATGATTTTTCTGTGCACGCAGTTTTGAAGAAGGATCATTGTTCAGAGATAGAGCTACCGGAGAATCAGTCACTCTATTCCTTATCTTCACGCAATCTGGGTCCATTTTATCAGCACCATGCCAGTGCTTTTAGGCAATGTTGGTAATTTCATACTGCAAGATATGAATTCTGTTGTAAGTTAGATTGGAAAAGCACAAGCTGATTGCAGGGACCATGTTTTTGTCCTAATTCTTCCTGCATTTAAAAAGGGAATCCATTTTATATTCCCTTCCTTTTAGTCTAATTATAAGAGAGTCCCTGTAGTCTCAAGAATGTCTGTTAGTCCGTAATCTTTACTATTTTTTAAAGTGTAGTCTTTTAGGTCAACACCCAATCAAATGATAAAAATGCTCCTGTCATGGAATTTAGTGCTTTTGATTATTTGACCTTTAAAAACATGATTCTTGTGGGCGTTACATTATCATTTTGTGGGTCAGTTAGGTGAGGCAATTTATGAGTTTGACTCGAGCCTTTAGTGTTTTTAAAAAGTTTTGTTCAATCTGAGTCCATTCATATTATTCGACCCATCAACCAGACTTGAGGTGCCAACCCAACTTAAACCCAACCTGTTAATAAGGGTTCAGAGTTGACCTTTATGAAACTTGAGTTTTATGGAGTTTAGACTGAGCTGATATTTTTAACCCGATTAATAAATGACATGGGTTCGGGTTGAGCCTATTAAAGAAATAAGAAGATGAGTGAGCATAAAAAAATAGTCAGCATGTTTTGATGGGTAGTTTTCTTTGAGAGAGAAGCTGCTGTAGTTGGCATGGCAATGGCACGTACCTACACTGACCAGAATTGAAATGCAGCCATAAGTATACTTAAGCCCGACCTCTGTTATATTTGAATCTTTCTGAATAAAGTACAATTTCCCCCTTTTACATGTGGTTCAATTGATAGTGTATACTTGCCCATATTGGATCGAGATTTGGCTGAAGTGGGCCCCCATATGGAGCAAAGTAAGTGATCTCATTTGGAGTTATTTTTTGTTTCAAGCTTCACTACATGAAGAGAGTTTATTTAATTTTAGAAGCCACTATTAAATCAGATTTTTATGTTTTTAACTTACTAAAAATGTCGAAAGCAGTTGTAGAAGAGGTGCCCGGCCTTGAATGTGTGGGAGATGAAAGATCTGAATGACTGTAGGGGTGGTGGCAAATGGTATGGGTCGGATTTTGGCTGAAAAAAAAATCATTTTCTCATTTTCTGTCCAATGCACTACGTAAGTTTTTTGTATAAGAATTCAATAAAAAAAAAAAATGAAAAGTGGTTATAAATAAGGTGGTGGCCTTGGAAACATGGCAGATGAAAGATATAATTGGATGTCCCAGCCTGAAATTATTAAGAGAAAATCAGTTCAAAATGGGTAAAATGGAATGGATAACCAAGACATGTTGGGAGTGCTTTTGTATTATCCTTATGTTGATAATTGATCAAATTTCTAGAATTTTTTTATTAAGTTGATTTTGTGGAATGGATAGTGGACCGCAGGATAATAATCTACCTCTGATTTGATGGTCTGACCAGTAGGATGGGGGGAGGATAGATTCACAACCATGTACATGGTTGCTGGGAAGAGAAGGGAGTCCATCAATAATTTGCAATCTTAAATATAATTTACAGGTTGTTGAGAGAACCAAGGTCGAGGAGAACCAAGTCACACTTCATGATAGAATTCTTTCAATCTGCTTTAGTCCCCTTTTCTTCCTTTCCCCGTTTCTGCTTCTGGTGCTTTTGGGGCTGAAAAATCAAGTTGAATGTCCACACACTCACAACAGTAGCCTCAAGCGGCGCCAGCCAGTAAACAAACAAATGCTCCTTAGTTATGTGGTCCCCTCGAGCGTACGCCCATCCCATGGCCTGCAAAAGATGCAAAAGAAGACGAATGTGTAGTATTCTATTTAGCAATTTGATTCTGATTGTATCAAGGGCCAATTGTGAAACTTCATTGCATAATCCATACTCAATAGCAAGGAGGAATCATAACATCAGTTGGGCAGCCTGTTGGTCAATGGAGCACCAATGGATGGACCATGTCAGAAGAAAAAAGAAGTGCTAGATTGAGTGAGATGTGATGTTGGGTGAGGAAGGCTGAGGATTTCATGATATTTTCACAAATTTGTGATTCAAGAAAGTTCAAATTGTCTCTTGGAAAAAAATCGGAGACATGAGGAATTTTGACAACCATGAAAGACATGTGTAACTTCTATCTAATTCAACAAAGACGATGATTTTTCAGGTCAGTTTTCATCTCATGAATGAATTGAGCAGCTATGAAAGAGAGCATGCAGTCTAAAGCTATAGAGCTCAGCTGGGTAGAGACACCAAATGCCCCTTTAGGGGCTGAGAATTCGTAAGTTCTGATTCCTCCCTAACAAAATAGAGGGAGCGTTTGCAAATTAGCAAATAAGCCCTAATCTTCATGCATCCAAACGAATAACATTAGGTGGCTTTTACTTGAAAAGGCAAAAAGAAATAAACAAAGGTACTTACAGAGGCAGGGTTCATGATACCACCAGTTAAATCAGAGCCCAAAATATGGAGAGACAGTTTGGAGACGCTTGTAATCCATGTTTTAATGAAGAAACTGTTTGGGTCTTTTTTTGCAAGGCCAAGCGAAACAAAAACGATCGCGAATGTCAGAAGCCCTTCTGTTAGGGCTCCTTGATGAATATCAACATTCAGACGAGGACCGCGCCCTACTTCAGGAAAGGTTTCAGTGATGAGCTTAACCCCAATTATAGATCCCATCACCTAAAAAAATCAATATTGGAAGTCTTTATTGTTACAGTCTGACAGATTTTAACTGCAAAAACTCAAAACATATCCAGAAAATTCATTTACAACAAAGAGGTGCTCTAGCCAAATAGAAAATCGTTAAATGTTCTTTAGCAGATCAATTAGCAATTCATTGCATGATACACAAGAGGAGCCACAGAAATGAAAAGATAGTTAAACTGGATGCTGTTTTTTCTGTCTTCTCCACCCAAATAAATTGTTATAACTGCTAAATTTAGTTCTAGGCAGAAAAGTAGGAACAACAGTATCCCTTACAGTATTGCCCCTGGTTTCTGCATTGCCTCTAATAAACTGCATCCAAAATAATCAGTTGCATGTTCTATACATCCAGACCGATCTTAAATTGATATCAGCAGTACACATGTTTTGATTGTAGACATTACTAAAATGATAAAACATGAAAGCTAGCTGCTAATATAGACCGTAGCAATGATTTTTATTTATTTTATATTCTTTTTTTTCCTTTTTGTTTTTTGTTGAGGATATATATATATATATATATATATATAAAAGGAAAGAGAGACTCGTTTGAGATAGTTTGGACATGTCCAACGCAAGCTAGTAATGGCTCCATTGAAGAAAAGTCTTTTTATGCAAGTTGAAGGCCCACCAAGGAGAAGGGGAAGGTCGAAGAGGACATGGATGGAAGTAGTAATGATAGATCTGAAGAAAAGCAACCTATTTGAGGACTTGGCTGAGGATAGGTTGGAATGGAGAAACATAATTCATGTAGCCGAGCCTAACATAGTTGGGAGAAGGCTGTGATGATGAATGAAAGAACTGTACACGAGGGAACAGGGATAGAGGTCTCTCCAAAAGTAACATTTGATAACTTGTAAATGTGATTAACTTGATATCAGAAACCCATGGCTGAAACTCACCATAAACCTGAACATAGCAAAGTGATAAGCAAGCACCCCATTGATGCAGGTCATATTAGGGGGAGCCTTTATCATGGAAGGGAGGAGATTCCCAAATAAGAAAAGGGACCCAATTACTTCTAAAGAATTGAACGAGGAGCTGTAAGAGGTGAAAATGTTATGTATGGTTCTGTAGAGCGACAGTAAGGGTAACTGGATATAATGATTTGAGTCTTGGGCATCACAAGGCTCCTTATCCATGCAGTTGGATTCATTTGCAAATATATTTTTACTTAAATGTAAGAGAACACGAATAAGCAGTCTAACGATGAAGAAACTAACATTATAATTAAAGATAATAAAAGGCTACCTATAAACTTGAAATCATGTAAAGTATTGAGTTGCAACCAGTTATGGTCCATAGTTTATTCTTTTTCTTTTCTTCTTTTTTCTTACGATGTTTTTTTTTTTTTTTTTTTCTTTTTCTAATTTATAATGAGAAGCAATGATCAAGATACCTTATTAAAAGAAAAGAAAAAAAAGAGAGAAAGTACATCAATAGAAACTGCCGATCAAGGAAATGGACTGGCACAAAAGGAAAACTATAACAAAATAAAAAATACAACACTAAGGAATTCCCAATCACAAGCTCTGTCTAAGTCGTACAGATTAAAACAGGTAGGGTTTGAGTCATGTCCATGCAGTACCCAGACCTCAACCCCAATTATTAACAAGGATCCATACCCGAATAAGCTCTAGGCAACAAGACCCCTACCCATTGTCAAACTCAAATTAAAGACCCAAACTTGGACCCAGATTTGAATAAAGAGATTGGATCCAGCTCCAAGTCAAGGTCCAATTACTTATATACGGACATAGTATACTTACATGTGTAATATATGGCTGTGGAATCAGGTATTAAGGTCCTTGGGTGTCAAATTATGGACCTATGGACCAGAACCGGGACCCAAATTTAATTCGGGCCATGCAGTGCACTCGAACCCAAACACCAAATAGAAATGGGTCTGAATATTGGACCCATACCCATTTTTTTCCAATTAGGGTCCTTCAGGTACTCAGGACTTCTTCATTCCATTTTCTTGGTATGAGCAGAACACAGGTACACTGTAGAGAGATCATTGTGTTAATCTCTTTAATAGTGAACCTCAATCCCCATGGAGTGTGAGAACTACCTTGGGCACATCTTATTGCATTTAGAAAATCTGCTTCACTAAAAATGACACAACTTGCATTGTTAAACAGGTTCTTCTCTTCAATAACCACAATTTGTGCTCAATCATAGTTGATATACCAACTGGCCTCACAGAAAAGGGAACTGTTAACCATTATCATTTTCAATGGTACCCCCAATACCAGATAGATTGAGGGAAACAAGAAAGCTTTCATCACAGATAGATTGAGGCAACCAAGAGAGCTTTCATCAGTGTTGAACTCCATTATCCCAAAATCAGTTGAATCCCTCCGAAGGGGGTGCCACCATTCAATTGTCACCATTTGCGTTAAAAATCCCTGAGATACCTTCTAAATGATATATTTGAAAATTTCAATCTTCCATTATCTAGAATGCTCCTCAACTAAAGCACAATTATAATTTGATTGCATATGAAGTCTTGGACATCCTGGAGCCAAAGGGATATCATGCAAACATACATCTTTACAGAACCAACCAATCCTTCTACTATCCACCACCAGAAACCTAGAATTGTCTAATAAAAAGTTCTTCGCCGTACATGCCTGATCCTTTCAGCTCTTATACCCATGACTCCATCTTATCGATGCTTCTCCTTCCCATGCCCCACCTCTCTTTCTTTCCCCTTGGATCGTAGGCAATGAATTTTCTGCAGCAGGCATCTCTTTATCTCTAAATCTATCAGAGTCCTTTTAGGACTCATGTGGAATGTGAAAACATGTGACTCTGTTCTTTCTGATTTTTATATGTTTTTATGCACGTTGTAACAAATCTGAATCTCCATTAAGAGATCACGCCCCATTCTGTTTCCATCATATTGCCCATGCCAATGCCTCATGTTCCTTCGGGTTTTATCGCCTCCTTGATTGGATGGAACTTTTTTACCCACAAGAAGTCCCTTTGGATTTTTCAAGTTTCTTTGAGACAGATTTTGGGATTCGGAAAAAGGGACAAAAGGTCGATGAGCAGATAATTGAGAGCAGAAAAGACAACTGCATGTTTTCACACATTTTTACCGAAAGATTAGTATAATCAAGGATTTCTTTTGATAACTGGCCCTAAACATACTTCATTCACTAAATTTAGAAGAAAGGTGTAAAATATAATTGTAAAAGTCCAAGGAACTTGTCTATATAGTGCTTCCACCCTCCCTTGTTAATCACTCAAGGGAATCATGGATGCTTTTATTAATCAATGAATAATGGTTCCTAACTTCATTAATAACGAAATCGTAGTTTCTGAAACTAATATTAACAGAGATGAGGCAAACTGATGCAAATATCAGTACCCATTTCAAATATCACTATAAAAACCAATTTAATAATTCTTGGATAGATCTCAATTTGGAAATATAAATTTAATCACAAAGAATACCAGGATCAGAAAATTAATGAACACCCGACTGAAGAAAGAACCCAAAGGTAAAAGAAAGTTAATAAAAAATAATCACAATTGATAAACCCACCCAAAAAAAAAATGTGTTACGATAATTAATACAAGACAAGATTGAATACAAAACACCAAGACAATACAAACCAATAGAATGCATACAATGCTAAGATAGACCAATAAAACCCCTTTGGTATCAAAAAGAAAACCCCAACCCAACTCATGCATGCAAACAAACAAAACTAACTACTGATATTAACAAAACAAACAGAAACTTAAATAATCTCAACAAATTTAACCCAATCCAAATAGGAAATGCACATCCAAACTCAAACATCATTATCAATAAAGAATAAGAATGGAATAAAACATTCATTTTTATTCATGTAGGAGCAAAGCAAACCCAATTCACATTTCAATCAACAAAACAAACTGCATCTCCTATGTTATGTAACACCCAAGAAGAAAAAGACAAGCCAAGTCCTTTTCCTTGTTATGTGATTCCTAATTCATATATGAGCAACACAAAACAAACACATCTCAATTACCAGTCAATAGTAAAACCAGTTCATAATTGATAAAGAAAAATAAAACAAAATCAATTAAAATCTCAATAACTAAACACATGCCTACTTGATATTCAATAAAAACATAAACCCATTTCATTTATATGGAAAAAAAAAAAAAATAAACACCCACATCCAAATATCAATCATCTAAAAACATCAAAAGATTAAAAAAAAAGAAGAGAGGACCCAATTCAATTCCACTCAATGCTCACCTGGGCAGGAAACCTTCCACCAAAAGTAAACAAAAGGTTACTGAATTTCCCAGAAAAAGCACTATAGGAGATGGATAGAGGGTTGTAAGATCCTCCTCTGGTTATCTTCCCCAACCATGCAAAGAAGAACATACTCAAAATGGAAAGAGAACCTTTGATGATTTCACCTTTGGGTTGAGACCCAAGCGCAAGAATCTTATACACAAAGATCTTGATAAGAGCACTTGACCATACCCACATGAAAGAGAAGATGAAATCCCATAAGATCAGTAGAGCTCTTGCCATTGATGATTGACCCTCTCCATTCAGTGCACTTGCTTCTCTGTGATTTAGAGATGCTTCAATGTATAACCGTACGTCGCGGGAGCAGGGATTTATGTGCTCCCTTTCAATTGTGGGCCACTGGTTTGAACAAGTGGTGGGCTCCACCCACATAATTATCAGGCAACCAAGGGCAAAAGACCTCCTTAGTCCTCACCAACAATAGCATCCAATGGGTAAGGACGACTGTGGGCCAGGCCTGTTTACAATTGGGCCACAAAATTAGGCCCAACATAGGCCCTTGTGTAAAATGTAAAGGTCAAGATTAGGCCTGGGTCCAATAACTTTAGGCTAGGACCCTTAGGTTACCTAGATTGCTGTATCACCTCACAATCTTCAATCTAGTTGTGGGCCCAATGTACCCCATGTGCTGGACTGCATATGAGCAATTTAGATGGTTAGATATTATTAATTAAGTTTTTTGGTAATTGAAAAAAACTAGAACGTAATTATAATTAATTTGTATAATGAATGGTAAGATGATACTAAATATGATTATAGTATATTTTAACTTCTATAAATGTGCATATGCACAAGTAGATTGGATTATACTATAAATGGGCCTAAAATGGTCATGCTACTAGGTCTGGCAGGGCCCACGGACCCTAAAAACATGCCCATGCTAGACTCAAAGCAGGCCAAGCTTAAAGGATCAATGGGCTAGCTTGGCCCATTGCTAGGCATACCAACATGAGTCTATGTCACCCATTTGTATCATGTTAATGGCAGCTAATCCCCATCTGACTTGTCCGAAAGCTTACTTCCATTATCTCATGTCTTCTTTTTTTTTTTTTGTGTTTGTTGGTCATTGAGAGAAATATGCACTATTGAGTTGACCAGTGTATAAAATATTTTCATCATTGCAGTGGTCAATTCAAAGATGTATCACTCTTATAGAAGTAAAAACTGGGTCAGTTCCCAATCAGATGAGAATGCAATATGAAATTAAAATAAGATGATTAGCTGGTGCCGAGCATGATATTATTTCTCACCTCTTGAATGGCTATGACCAACCCATCCACTAGTCAAGGGAGGACAGAGTCATTTGGTGTTCCCTCAATGTATGCCGTTTTAGAAACCTCTTTTGGATTAAGAAAAAGAGGTGGGCCCTTCAAGAGAATGTTAGGGTCTTCATTTCACATTATATCTGATACTTGGGTTCTTTCCTGTCGTGACATGAGGGCAGTTCAGTTATTTGGACAGTAAGGTGGTATTAATACGGTCGACCAACCCATCTAAAAGAATTAAGGGATTTTGATCATACCACATCATTTAGATTGACATTTGTCCAACAACAATTAAGATTTAAATATTTTATATAGAGTTATTTTGATATTGCATTGTTCTAGGATATCGCATTATATGATGCATGCAATATGCATGGCCACCTTCAGTGCTGTGGAAGACACTTAAAACTTTGACTGCACAGTGGTGGATGTTAGATCTAAGAACAGTTGTACCGTAAAGACCCCAAAAATCAAATCTTAAAATCAATACCCTGGTTACTTGAATTACTGTATATCGTATATAGATTTGCCTTCTAGTTCCAGCAATCCGAGTCTGTGGGTTGGATGATTCCCTTTGGTTGGAACTCTAGTCACAGCCTAACGGCCTATGCGTATGCAACATATAAATCTCAGTCCTTAAAAAGGCAGTGTTGACCTCCTCCGGACTTCTTTGTGCAAGGAGATGATTCTCCATTCCATAGATTTCTACCCAATCAACCCTTTTAGGGGTCTTTCATGCACTGTCTGCGTATGCTCTGCATGAATATGCTTCTTTTACCGTCATTTGTGCCACCAGGTGAGTCTATCCCTGGCACACCAGGTGAGAAGCAATGCCTATTACTGCCGGTTTTGCAGTTCTACCATTCTTATGGGAAACCAAATGTTTGCAAAATAGTTCATTTTTCTCCTTTTCTTTAAGGAAAATATGTTGCACCAGATGTATGGTGGTGTGGGGTGCACATAAAACCATAACAATCTAATCTCTAGTTGGTGGAATCATTTCATTGCACAAAATGCACCCTCATGAAAAAAAGTTTTCAGCAAAACTAAAAATGGGATCGAAGTAATTCATAGGTGTCCTATGTATGTGGTGAACACGAAACTTAAATGCACGCCTCAATGTGGGGCGCACTCTGGGATGGGACCAGGTGGGGTTCTCTTTATATTGTTGGGGTCTACTTGCTATAAAAAAAAATGGGCCCCATGATCATCTAACCCCTTTATCACGGGCCGACAAGTTTCAACCATTTTTAGAAATTGACCAATCGATCCAACAGTACAAACCATTCAGATGAGTGTAAAAAATGGGACTGGCGTAAATCAGGGGTGTCCTACGTGTGTCGTCCATTCGGATGGATCATTGGCTGGGCACCACTATGGCGCGTGCATGGTGTGAAAAAAAGGCGCACTCGGTAACTACCCCATTGATGAGTAGCTTGGTTGGAGCATTTCTCTAACATCTGAATGTGTGGGAATCACTTGAAAATATAGCAGGGAGTGCGAGAATTGATGCAGAGAAGTCCCATTTATGAATTCTGTTGAGAAGGTACTTCTTGTTTCTCTTGAAAAGGCATTTAGATAGATGATGAATGAAAAATCATAATGCTGGAACTGCTAAGGTAGAGTCAGGCTAGTGGTTGCTTGGATGGACCTGGAGAGTATGGTTGGTAGTTTCTTACATAAATATATGTTGTCTGAGTAAAATTGTTTTTTAGGATAAAGGGATTGCTGTATTTTGAGATTCCGATGTCAGCCCATTTATAATAGCAGATGATTGGTAATATTGTTAACTTGACCTGGAAAATGTATATCCGATCTCCAAAACTATTGTCAGGAATCAAAGAAGTCTCCAGATTGTTTGGTCTCCGAAGCCTAATATGAAGAAAGTTTAGGATGGGGTTCCACCATATAGTATTAAGGAATTGTTGAGAACTCCGGTGGCCTGTATGTTATGGGAACTTCTCTGTTATGTTTTCATTTTTTTGTAAGAAATACCTTGTAGGTCGTTTTGTTACTTTATGATAGGTACTTGATACTCATGTTTGAACTCTATGCTACAAAGATTTTGATTACCCGTTGAATGAGCTGCTTCCTAAATTTACAGTTCATATAGTCTACTTAAAGGAATGCCTCGTATCTTAGTTCTTTCATTTTATGTTATAGGGTACATTACGGCCGGTGTCAACTGCCTACTGTGACTTTTTTCTTCTCTCTCATCGTCATATGGAAGTTCACTAGATAGGACTACAAGAAGAAACACAGTTATTGATTCTTTCATTTTTATGTTAAAGTAAATGGGATGGTCTGCTTGTGGTGAATTTGGGCACTCATGAGCTTTACCGCTCCTTATATAGGCGATAAAGTCACATTTGCAAGTTTTTCCTCCGGTCAGTTTTCCTTCTGTCTCACTGGAGGAAAAACTTGCATTTGAAGAAAGTTGCATTTGCGCACTCATGATCGGCGGCAATTTGACATTTGCAAGTCTTCCACCCGTATGACAGGAGGAAAACTTGCATTTGAACAAAGTCACATTTGAGCACTCATGACTAGTGGTAATGAGGCATTTGCAAGTTTTCCTCCCGTATGAGCGGAGGAAAACTTGCATTTGTGTGGTAAAGTCTATTTCAAGTTTTCCTCCCCTCTAAGAGGTGGAAAACTTGCATTTGTAGCCATCCCACCAATGCACAATGCGATAAACTTGAAAATGGGTTTTTTTTTTTTTTTTCCCCTTCGTTACATACTGGTCGAGTCACGAGTCGGGGCTTTGGTCCACACAATGATGGATGAGCATGTATAATTAATATTTAAATGCAATAATATCAAATCACAACAAATATATAATAAATCACTTGTTTGGTAAATTTACTCTACTGGTGAAGTGAAGTGAATGTTTAATAGAACAAAAGTAAAAGTTTTGTCAAATCAAAAGGTGAGATAATAGCTTTTTGGATTTTTCTTTTAAAACGAAGATTGTTTTTTGGTAAGGGTGCTCATGGATCGAGTCAGCCCGCGTTGGGCCGGTCATGGGGTTTATGTTATAATAGATGAGCTGTGCTTATTTTTTTTTTATTTGGACAGAGTAATTGAGATTAGGATTCCTCGTCCAGCCCAAATATACATATAAAATTATGAGGGAAGGAGTGAAAATGGGTGGACTCAAACCCGTAACCTCTCACAGAAGTTGATATGACCAGACTTGTTGAGCTAGCCTACGATATGATAAGAAACTCATTTTTTTGTTCTATAAGTCTAACATGGGCCGGGCTCGGGCTTCATAATTTCCATGTGGGCTAGGCTCAGGTTAGAAACTTCAGGCTTGACTCAAGCTTGGGCCAAGCTTATGCTTCTAGTTTAGAAGTCGAGCTGTTTTATACATGCCTCGGACTAGCCCACCCATGTCCATGAACAAGCCAAGTTTTTCTTGTCAAACAGTGGCACAAGAAAGTATATTTTTAACATTTTTTTTTTGTTAAAAGGAAGTGGTGATTTTTTAGATTTAGTATATTTTCATTTGACCCCCATCTTTTTACTTTCTCTGGAACTAACCCTTCACTTTACTCCACTAGAAAAGTAAGTTAATTAAATATGAATCAGTTAGTGAGTGAGAAGTGAAGAAATAGAGTGGTGTCCACTCGTGATTAAATTATATGGTAAAAAATAAATATCATCTTGGTTTTTGAAACCGGGTCCTTAGAGAGGTGGGCGCCGGCAATTAGAGAGGGGGAGGGGAGGGGAGGAGAGCGACAATGGTATTTTAGGGATGTCCCATGAGGGGTCCCATGTATAGATGTGCAAGGAGAGGGATGTGTGAATAGCAGCTGCCTAAAAGAAATCATGTGAAATCTGGAAAATCTTCTTTAAATCATATTGAAAGAGTACAAGAAAACAAAGGGTTTAATTTGTTTGCAGTCCTAGGAATTCATTGTAAGTTTAAGTGTAACGCACAGTGTACACACACATATCTTATAGCCCTCTTATTTCTCTACGAATCCCTCTCGCCCCACTCTGCCCCGACAACCAAACAGCCAGCCCCAGGTACTGTCGCTCTCTCTCTTCATCTTTTTTCCTCGAGATCTTTTCTTCTTCTTCTTTGGAAGCTACTGTAAGGTCCGATTACAAATAAATGTCCCATTAATCTCTGTTCTATGGTTTTGATTGATTGCTATTTGTTGGTATATGATATATGTAACGCGAACTTTGAACATGCATATCATGTATATGTTATAATGCCTGAAAGAATCATTGATTCCTAATCTGTTTTGTTATGGGAAATCAGCTCCATAATTGTGGGTAGCAAATGAAAATGGTAGTTTTAGCAGTATACAAATTCATTACACAATTACAAGTGGATTTGTAATCAATAGATACGGTTTTGATTAATCTATATGTATTACATGTGAAACAAACAGACCCTAAGAGATAAAACAGTCTTTATAGCCAATATCTTACAATCTGTTTTGTCTTTTTTGTTTCAAAATGTTGCAATTGTTGTGAATATCATAAAACGGTTAAAGGACCAGCTTGCAAATTGGCCTGTGAATTGATCATGCAAAATTGGCATCCATTGGATTTTATCTAGCGGCGAGGTCCAAACAGCTTTGAGGACCTCAAAACAGTACTTCCCATGATCATAATTCATAACATGTTTTTGTTTTTCAAAAATAGGGTCACGGGGAGACCTTTCAAACCTTCCAGGTCGACTCCACACAAGGAGTGGCCTTTCATTCATACAAATCAATCATCCTTCAATGTCTAAATTTCCCTCTCTATCAGAAGTTTGACATTTGAATCCCAGAAGCTCAAATTTAGCAAAGAACCATCAATGACGATTTTTCAGTTGACCCACCATAGGCTGCTTTCTCAGGCCTGTGCGGAATGAACACCATTGATCCTATATGCACCATGTTTTGGGACATAATCTTGTAACTTGGGCAATCATAGCCATTTAATCAGTTAACTTCCAACCATTGAAAGTAGACCATTGATCATTCTTTTGACCATATTACTTTTCCAAATGTTTGCTAGTAATGGTTGTCCTCTATGATGGTCCATCGGTGATCGGACTAATATTCCTATTGTGTACAGTCATGTGGAGATCAAGTGGGCCCTGCTAGCAAAGACAGTTGGATTTTTTTTTTTAAAAGAGCTTTAAGAGAAAAAGCATAACTCAGCCAAATGATCATGTTGACTCATTAAAGTAGAGATTTTATTTTGGGTGAAATCCTAATATTTAAAAATTGAGCTGGAGGTGGAACGTATTGATTGGATGATTCAGTTCATCAGTTCGACCGTTGTTTCAATCTTGTTTAACTTTGATGTCGTGTTTAGAACTTGAAATACACGAGAATTAAAAAATAGAAAATAAAATCAGTTAAAACTGGTTGAAACTGTTAACTCATATAGGCCCAACCATTGTTTTTATTGGTTTTAGATATTTGGAAAGTTTTCCTTTTTCAATTCATTTGAAGGGTTTAGGTTGGACTAAAACTTCGAATGCAATGGTGTGACTAAACTGTTCTGGTTTGGTCTAATTAATGGTTTAGTTGGATCGAGTTATCTAACCTTGCTGGAATATCGAACAGTTGGAAACAACCCAACCACACGAACCGCTGTAAACCGGTGGTCCATAAAATAAAGTGAAACTTGCATATAACCACCTGTAACTTTCGACATTACAAATCCCCCTTTTAATTCTTTCCCCTGCAATCCCATTCCATTTCCCCTCTCCTTGATAAGGGTTTTGCCTTCACCGCCCATCAGACCACCAACTGGCACTGACCATTGATTAACTGGTATGCATGTTCATCTACTCCTTATGGTCATGATGTTCTAAATTGTTTCTTGTTTGATGATGATCATGATTAATTTGGATTTGAAATCTACCTTCTTGTTGTTAAATTAGTTTTTCAGTTTTTCTGAATCAGTTATTCTTTTCCCACTTTTCTCTTTAATTGGCTTTTCCCTTTGCTGAAATAGAAGTTTAGATTTTCTGTTTGGGGCTTTTTTTCATCATACAACCAAGTTAACTGTATAATTCTGATAATTGTAATTTGGCCATGGTGAAGAACAGATCAGCTGTGACTTAATGACTCATTTGGATCTTGGTTAATTGATCTGTGTATATGGCGGTTCATTCATTTGGATAACCTGAGTCACTTGGAAGTGACAGTTGCTTTTGTTCTTTTTCATGCTAATTACAGGTAAACAGAGTTACAAGTAATTGGGTTTACATATAAATTGATAGAGGATAACCAAGTTCTGAGGAACCAAACAAGGACTAAGTGTAGCTGAGGTTATCCAGAAGAAGCCCTTGTGTTTCTTTTTTCAATTGAATCATTTACTTTTGGTTATTTCTTATTTACTGAGTGAGATTAGTTGTGGCAGAGGCTTTTGCATTTTGATCAGGAAAAAAAAGGAAAAGATAGTCATATTAGATTCTGTTTATTGTTGTGTTGTTTAGATAATTTTATATCTTCATAGCCCTTTTCCTTTTAATTTTATATAATATATTTGATGGTCCCTTTTCCTGAGCAACAAATATTGTGTTAGCATTTCTTGGTCCCTTGTATTCCTCATTTGGTATCCCATTCAAATGTTCATAATTCCTTTGCTATATGTTGTGTCTTGGCATGTGCTGTACTCATTCCCGGAAAAAGGAGGATTAGGGTCATAGAAGCAGCCAGCGACAAAAAAACTTGTCTGCAAATTTTGAT
Organism: Persea americana; assembly: GCA_029852735.1. Lineage (NCBI taxonomy): Eukaryota > Viridiplantae > Streptophyta > Magnoliopsida > Laurales > Lauraceae > Persea > Persea americana. The sequence continues at coordinate 95,473,699 of CM056810.1, forward strand.
CTACTTTTCTTTGGAAGGATCACTGGATATTGTTGGGAAAAAGGTTATAGCTGATGATGAAGTTCATATGTTTTATTGTAAGAGAAAAAGATGCAATTCTTTTATGGAATCAAGGATAGATGATTGTAGGGTAAAGCCACTCAAAATGAGAAAGAAACACAAAGCTTCAGTCAAATGGCATAATCTTTTCTAAGAACCTTCCATTTCTGATTTCCTTGTATTATTGCTCAGCTGTATTCCAGTGAGCTCTCACCTTTTATAGATACTGGATGAGTAGATTCTCTTTATTGAATTGAGATATTTTGTCCGTATGTTTTGACACATTAGCAAAGAATCCTTCTGTTATTCTCTGATTTATGGTCTGCTTTCAGATAAATTGGAGATGAGCTCTGAAGCCATGCAAGCTGTGAAGGCATATCGCCACCTTCTCAAAGCCATCAATAAACACGTCGGCAAAGATGGTAGCAAGAGACATTTCAGAGATTTTGTAATGGAAGAGTTTCGGAAAAACACCAAATTGTCAGATCCAGAGGCTGCCCACCAAAAAATAAAGCTTGCTCGGGACTATACGTTTCTGCTTAACAGTGTACATCATCACATGGTGCGGTTCTCTGTCCTATTAAAGGTTTTTCTTTTCTTTCTTTTTTTTTTTTTTGCTAGTTGCCCAGTGGACAGGAGAGGTGGAATAAACGTGCCCCACCCAAGGATCAATCCCGGGGTGGAGCTATGGGAGCGAGTGTGCTTAACCACAGCGACACTCTGTGATTCCCCTCTGTCCTATTAAAGTTACTCATCTACAATCCTACATTTTCTTGGCCAAATTCAGATATATTATTATTTTGGTGAAGAAATAAATAATATCAAATTTAATTTGAGTATTTTGCTTAACCTACAAACTGTACATGTGGAGTAGCCTTTTAATGGTCCCGACCATTCATATGAAACATCACCATTATCCTAATCATCCAATACTTTGTTAGTTGGACCACTGGCTGTTCTTTTCCCATTTGCAAGTCACAAAATGGGTGTTTAGAATCATTTCTTTACCAATCCCCATAAAAGGATATATTGAATCATTCAGTAGGTGAGATATTGCAGTGTGGCCCACTGGGCCCACCGGTTCCACATAGGTTGCAAAAATTGGGCCACTCTGCCATTGCCGGTGATAGGCTTCTGATGATCATACAAATTCTTAGTTGACAAGCACATTCCATTTTCTGATTTCCATGTCCCACACATGTTGGAGGACAGAAAAAAAATGAAAAAAAAAAATCTGAATCATCATCATCATCATCACTAACAGAAAAAATCCTTAGAAATTTTATTCTTTTATATAGTTCTGTTTTTCCCATCTTATAGTCTTTTTATATCACTTGCATTTATGAGCTAAAATGCAAATAACTAACTGTGTTGAATCCCATTTATGAACCTATCTTGTTTCTATCGACGTGTGACCATTTTGAGCTTTTAGATGGCTTTGGGCACCACGCCAAGTGTTAGTGTCCATGTCAAATAGCTCAAGAGCCATCTTGCTCAAACTAATGAAAAAATAAAATAAAATAAGGACCATCTTGCTCAAGGGAAAATGATGTTTAGTCTGTGTCGACTGAGATAGTAGATACTAGTAATCTGCTACGGTTACGTCAGCAGGCTATGCAGCTCAAATTGCCTTCTGAACCATACTTTGGTGATCATTATTTCAATTGCAATAATTGTGCAGGACCTGCTGTTCTCTTACAACATAGCAGTGGACAGATCAGATGAAATGACGAGGACGTTAAAGAAATCAGCGGCTAGTGTGGGTCTTCAGCTCCCTGATGTCTATCAACCTTGAGAGTGGGGATACTTTGTATCAAGGATATGTCCTTTTAGCACATAGTTCTAATGTACTATTTTGGAAATTGAATTGTGAATTTAATGCTGTGTGCCTGGATATGGGCATTCCATCCCTTGTTTAAAAGATTTTTGTTTTCAAGGCTGCTGTTCTTCAATTTTTGACAGAAGAGTTCCTACTTTTGGTATTTGTATTGTTCTGCGTCGATGGGTTTTGGTTATATGAAACCTGCTGCAACCCAAGTCTAGGGTCTTTATTCTTCAATGAACTAATGCCTCGATCATTGTTACTTTCATTCCTCTAAACAAACGACTTTGGCCATGTCTACCAGTCAGAATTCTGTCTTATAATGAAGCTATCCACCAAAGCTATGATGCATTATTTTAGTCATGTCTTGTATGCAAGGCTAAAAGCCTAAAACCATTGCATAGTCCTCAAGAACTCAATCACAGGATCTGCTCTCCAAGTGGGTGGAGCCCAGCCAATCTTTCAAGGTTGGAAAAGCTTATGACCGACTTATATCTACTCAATCTCACTAGGGGTCTTAAATTCTTGGGAATATTGCCTAACACATCTATTGAATCAGGATGGTTGATTTCTACCTTTTGAATCCCAAATGATTATTATTGGCCACCCTGATATTAATCTGACAGAACAAAGCCTGTCACCTAATGTGATTTCTAATCCACTCTGCAAAGTGTGTTGCAGAACAGATGTCCATCAAAGTCTATTATTATATTCGAGATCTCCCTAATACAATTGCAATCTGATGATTAATGATTACTGCAGAATTTCAGAGCTTAGATAAGTAGAAACAAAAATAGTTCTGATTGCTTCTTGAGGAAAGCCAAGGGATGTTTGATCATTTTGTAAAAAACTAAGGATAGATTTTAAGTGATTTTAAATTTACTAGGCCACCTTTCGTTATTAGATTGGTAACCTCGGGCTAAGCAGATACAAAAAGAATTGTGTATTTAAAAAGTTAAGCAAGAAATTAAAAAAAAAAGTGACAAGAAAAAAAAAAAGACGCGACAATCAGACTCAAGTTAAATGAAGAAAATGATTTTCTTATAATAATAACAAAGCACACTCCTTCAACGTGTCAGTTCATTACAAGGATTTTATCATATTACAAATGATCAAAGCTTAACCATGGAAAGGTGGATAGTTCCTGTTCTCCTACAAAATTCAATACACAAGTTGTGGCTCAAACTCTGCCAAATCAACAGATCCTGACTCTACTGGGGGCATAAGATAGGCAGCAAAGAGCTCAGAGGCCAAGGCTGCAATGAGGGGCGCCCTCTTCAAGTTCTTCACCAAAGGAATGTCTTCACTCTCCCCAAGAGCAATCAATTTCTGGTTGATCTCTACCATCCTGTCTAATTTTGCCTTGAACTCTGGGTTTTCTACATCCAAAACCGCTGGGAAAATCCTTGCCGTCGTTCGGTTTGTCTGCAATCAGAATAAAAGAGAGGAATATATATGATGCTTGATTAAAATCTATGTTTAAGTTTCTCAAATAATCTATAACTACAATTTGAACAGGAGCTGATCAGGAAGTAAATGATGCATCTGATGTTGAGGAAATCATTGCAGATCTGAGGGTCTAATTGAACTCAAAGTAGACTAGTCTTCTCAGTTAATAATTATAACATATGTAAAATGCAAATCCAAACTGTGCATATCTATTCTCTGTTTTAAGCTGCGGTATGTCACTGCTAATAATCAAAATCACACTCAAGTAGTGATTAAAGAACACGGACATCGTGCTTACCTCAATGATGACGTGCATGTCAAACTCCTTGGTGTCAAGGCCAATACCTTCATAAAAAGCTGTACGCTGACAATCATTAAGGTACATTGTCACATAAACCTGCAAAAGAATTTAAGTTATTAGCAATGTAAAGGAAGAAGAAAGAAAAAGAGAGACAACCAAAAAAAAAAGAAAATTTGTAACAATGAGACAGCAGGTTAAATCCATCTTACAAGCAATAAAAAAGGTCAAATTAGATTCTACCCCATAATGCAAGTACTCAGCTAGAAAAGATGGTACTTTTTCCATTCAGGAGATGGAATTTGTTCCAATCAGTATTTGGTGGAAAAGATGCAAGTACTTTGGTAGAGGAGACTGAATTACTAGCCACTATGACAAACATTTCAGACCAACTGCAATTTGCGGTCCATTTAAGCAGACCAATATATCTGATTTGTCCTAATAAACTCAAGAAAACCCAACTTTGCATGTGGTACTTGAGAAAATAATCCATCAAAAAGAAATTACCGATAAGCAGAAAAACCGTGACCACAATTTCGCCTTCCAATCGTTGAGGAACTGAGGCTGTGCCTTCATCAGTGCTGAGAAGAAATCACCATGCCTGTTCTCATCTTGGCACCAGTTCTCAAAGTACTTGAAGATGGGATAAAGTTGGTATTCAGGGTTGGCCTTTAGATGCCTGTAAATGGTAATATATCTCCAATACCCAATCTTCTCAGATAAATATGTAGCATAGAAAATGAACTTGGGTTTGAAAAATGTGTATTTTCTAGCTTTTGTCAAGAACCCCAAGTCCAATGCTAGATTGAAATCAGACAGACCCTTGTTCAAAAACCTGAAAATAAAAAACAGAGGAAAATTAGAAATGAAGTAGATATAAATGAACCCATTTATTTTTCTATAATTTTCATTTCTAAATGAGGTGTGAAAAAAGAGAGAAAAAATCCAGATTTTGAAGGCCTACCCTGCATGCCTGGCTTCATCCCTTGACATCAGTGAGAAAATTTCTGCCACCACTGGATTAGTTTTCTGTTTCAGGAAACCAGGGAAAGATAAAAGGAGGAAATTGATGAAATCATTGAAAACTACCGTACTTTTTCTTAGTTAGTTAGCTCACACATAATATGGATATAATGTATACTTAAAAAGGACTTTATGAAACAAGTTGATTTTATGAAACAAGCAACATATATATGTTCCTTTTTTCCCCCATTTTTAAAGAAAAACCAGACTAAATATGAACATGAAAACCACTAATAACATTTAATTTTAACATGCCCAGTAAGATCCAACACCATATTATCCATTTGCTACTCTAATTACAGCATTATTTGCAATAAGTTGCATCTGAATCACCAAAATAAACAAAACAGAAAAGAAACTAGAGACAAAGCAGAACAAAAAAAGAAGAACTGGCAACCACAATCAACACGACCACACCTCTAAATCAAGTCCCAACACCGGATTCCAGTTTCCAGATCAAAATGTGAAAAACCCAATTCACAAAACCTCTCAAATCAATCATTCAAAGTGTCAAAAGTAACCCCATACCTTGAGCCTCCTACCCAGCTCCTTGTAGAGAAGAAACCCAGAAAACTCAGCAGTGCAGGACCTCTCCAAAAACTCCACAAAGATTTTCCTCATAGGCCCCTGAATCTTGTCAGCAGCCTCCTTGAATTCCTTGTTCCTGACGAAATGGGTCTGGTTGTAATCAGTCTTGAATTCCTGGAGAAGGGCCTCAAACTCAGACTGGCTCAGGTTCTTGTTGATTTCAGTGTTGAAAAGGGTCTCCATTTCATCAAAGTCTGTTGTGTAGAATCTTGGGGCGAGAAGGGTCTCTTTGATGGCAGCTTTTGCAGCTTTCTTGGGCTTTGAAGGAGCAGCTGTTGACATTCTGATGATACTGGTTTTGAACCTGTTGTTGGGTTGGAATGTTGGGGTTCTGTTGAATTTGGAGATGGGTTTTAGGAGGGCCATCTCTGCTGCCATCTTGATCTTTGGAGGGAGCTGCTACAGAGCCTTGGAGAGATTGAGAGTGGAGTTTGGTGCTATGGGTGTGAGGGAGGGAGAGGATAGAGAGATGGGGTTTTTTATCAGTTATACTGATTCTGTGATGGAATCTCATCCAATGGAAATCTGTGTGTTTGAATGAGGGGTTGACACCTGTTAGGTGATCTTGTGGCCTGTGTCTTGATCCATTGGAGTTCATGGATTGGTTGGGATTTTGCCACCTGGAAACTAAATGGGACTGTGAATGTATGGCCTGCATTTCTTGGATTAGAGTTTTTTTCTTCTCCTTGAGATGAGATTTGCTAGAATCTTGGCCAGGTCCACAATTTTGTGTTATGGGATCCACTTTACAGGTAGGACCGTCCATGTTGTGGTATCCAGCATGGATGGCTCATGCTACAAAATCCTGAGGTTGGGTTCAAGCAGGTAAGTGTGAGGCCCCACCCCTGGTGGGCGCTCAGTTTGAATTAAATAATAATTAATAAGGTAATTTCTATTTTAATATGCTAATTAGTAGGAATTAGTAGTATAATTTCTAATATCCCTAAGTTTTATAATTAGCTTGTTTATATTTCTTAGTAGATATTAGGTGTTTTTAATTAATTTTGGTAGGTTTTGATTTAATTAGGATTTTGCTTTCTTTAGAATTAATAGGATGGGCTAATGAGAGTTATAACATTCTAGAACCTTACCTAATTACTCAAATACCCATGACTCCATTTTATTTTCATTTGAAACCAAATTGCCCTTTTGGTAATTAGCCTAAAACCCTAAACTATATAACCTAAGCTATTGCAACATTAGCATAAACCCTAATTACCTCTCATTTCTCATCTAACCTATCTTCTTCCTCAAGAAAACCCTAATTCCCCTAAGTTCCAGCACAAGGAGGCCAGGAGACTAGCCCAATTTCAGCTACAACACCCTATTGGATCTCTTCTTGCATTTCAATTTTCCTTTCTTCTAAACTAAGGCAAATACCCTATGCTAATTTCACTTGATGCATGCTTTCTTTCTTTGGTTCTGTAATTTCAATTCAATTGAATAGAGATGCATGTTTAGATCTTCATTTTGAGCTTGTTTTCATGGAAAATGGCCATTGATGGACGAGTTTCTCCATTTGGAAGATCAATGGCCCGGATGGATGGTGGATGGTGATTATTGGAGTGTTTTTGTGTTTATCTATGTATATGTGATGTATGAGAGTGATTTGGGTCGAATTGGATGAAAAATGGATTGAGAAGGAGAAAATCCAGAATTCTGGAAATTAAGCTTTCTGCGTGTACCAAGTCGATCGGCCCCTAACTCGGTCGACTGGGCATACTGAAACTGGTGAAAAATCAAGTCCTAGTTATTTTTCTGTAAATGTGCACAGACAGTGTACCCAGTCGACTGAGCACACATGAGTATGCAGGAAATAGCCGAGACCTGGGTCTTTCAGACAAACAGAAATGCTATGTACCCGGTTGACATCACGGCCATGATGTCGACCAGATACACTGGATTTCCTGCACAACCCCCCAGCTGCTTGACACCAGGTCTGAGTGGACCCAATCGACATCACGACCATGATGTCGACTGGGGACACTGTAGGATGTCGACCTGGGAGGTCAACATCCAGTTCACCCGGTCGACATCCCAGGGTGTGATGTCGACCGGGTAAACTGTGATTAGTGGTTTTCCAGACTTCTGTATTTTGTGCTGTTTGACTATACGTGGGGTCCATTAACTATCCAAATGACCTTCCATCAAGTGTGCCACACACGAATCAATGGCATGACTCAGCCTTGACTCTTGGGGTCCACCAATTGAGGTTTTAGGATTCAAATCATTAATGACTCGAACCTTAATTGTAGTCCATGGTGTCCACAACTTCAGAAGCACCAGATTTACCATTTTTGACACCTGAGGCTACAGTTATGGATTCAATCATATGATGAGGCCTGAACCAAGAGTGGACCATTACCTAGGATTGATCCTTTGCCTATTTCCACTTGATTCCCTGTTTTTAAGGTTTTCATGAGTTGTTCTTTTCTCTTATCCTTGTTGTTGTCTTAAACTTATTAATTAATGGAAATTGGAGGACCTGAACCTAGGATTACTTAGATGTAACCCTATGTGATGTTTTGGAGATAAATGACCCGTGTCTGTGTCTAGGCGGGCCCTCATACGGCCTAAGATTGGGAATGTGAAACCATAGCATGAAGAGGTTAGTATGAATGGTTGGTTAGCTCATTGTGTATGAGCATAAGATGAATGCTTGTGGAATGGACATAGTATGATACTTGTGTTACCTTAAGCCACGGTTGTAAGCCTTGGAGTGAATCCAATGTTGGTGGACTTGGACATGTTTATTAGACTGTGTTCCATGTTGTACCTTAACCTCTTAGAGACCTGGGTAAGACCTTGCTCAAGCAAGATAAGCCTAGATAGACACAAACCCGTACTTGGTTCCCGAGTCGGCACTGAACATTCACTCAGTTGTTCTAAGCTCAGCCAGTGGACTGATCATCTCTGATATAAGCTATGTTCTGGTTACTTAGAACTATCATGATGAGCTGTGATTAGACGGACGATGTGATACCGCGTCCGAGTTAATCTGATAAAGGGGTGTGATCGATGAGATAAACGGGTGTGATTGGTGCGATAAAGGGGTGTGATCGGTATTATGTATATTGTATGTTATGATTATTTCAGGGCTGTCATCCCTTGCATGGTTATTACCCTTTCCCCACCGCAAACTGTTTATGGTATGGGACATTTCCAGTACGGGAGGGCTGCAACATAATATCCCGCGGTGTATTTAACTTGTGTAAATGTGCCCCTTTGTTGTCTGATTAGACTAACGTACTTTATATTTCTGATTCTAAACTGTTATTACTGCTCAATTGTCTAGATTATGTACCTTATTTACTCATATGATTACATACCTGTCATTACTCTCTTTGTGTATATATCTTGTGTTATCTGTATATGGTGCCTTGCCAAATCCTTGTATCTGACCCATCTTTGGTGCTTAGGTCCAAACCATGATCCCGAGGGTGACGCGATCTACGAGGTGCCTGTAGTTGGTGACTACGGGTGGGGGCTGGCTGACCAAGTGGTCAAGCCGGAGGATGGAGAGCCTGCATAGGGGGGTTGAGTGCAGGTTGTTTTTGGGTTTGAGAGCATTTTTGTAGTGAGACATGGGTAGAAAGCATGATGTGTATAAACACTTTGATAACTACTTTGAGATTTCTATCAGGCTTCTGCACTTTTACATCTGATTTATATACTTGATACTATTGCTTCCGCTATCTTTTATTATGCTTCCGCATTACAACTGTTGATTATGATGTTGTTTAAAAGTTTTAAAAGTTTGACCTCACTGCAGACTACGATATTGAAAGTTCTCGGTTTTTCCGGGAAGTAGAGCGCCAACTTCGGGTACCTTAGCATTTTCTTCGGTATTCGAAATTGGGGCAGTACAGTAAGTCTTGTCAGTCAAATGAGAATGGTACATGGCTTGTGTACTATTTTAATAGGCCAACTAATCGGATGGCTAGGAATTTTCTGGCAGATACCATTTTGTGTACATTCATATCTCAATGGACCTACAGATAGATGGATAAAGAAGAAATTTTCGCTGGACTCCTGTTTTGGGGCTTTACTAATTAGAGCTAAGTGAAGTAAAAATTATTTTGGGAAAAGAATAAAATATAAATCGGTTAGGATAGTATTTTATTTTTAGTTGTTCATTAAAGAATCTTTTTTACTTCCTTTTTTTTTTATAGAAGAGTGGCTTTTTTTTTTCTTTTAGTAGAGAAATAATGTTGTTTTTTTTACTTTTTTTCGAAAAATGTGGTGGAAAATTTAAATTAAAGTACTTTTGATGGTTTTTTTTTTTTTTTTTTTTTTTTTTTTTGTAGAAATGGGGGCTTTACTTTACTTAACTCTATTAGTAGAGTTGCTAAACAAGCAGCAAAAAAAAAAAAAAGGGAAGGAAAACCCCACTTTGATTACCATTTTTGGGTCTTCACCTTTGGCAGCACTTCACATTGACGCAACTCCATAGGAATAGATTTCTTAGATTCCCAGGAACTCAATTCCATGCTCACAAACGGGTCCAAAGTCTAAAACGCATGATTACTTCTTTTTTATAGGCGTTTAAAATAGTTCTATTTATCTGATCACTGGTGCTTAGTCTTTGGTCCTGCATTTGATGGTTGAGTTTGATGGGCATGCGCCAGTCACCCTGCAGAAACGGTTGATCCATGGAGCTCGGGTATATACCTCTTATTTATGGATTTCTCAATCTTAAAAGTGATGAGGAAAACAAATATTTCATAACAAATTTTAGCATAAAGCTAATGCCGTCTCAAAACTGATTCTGCTTTATAGCTGCAGCTCACCAAGGTAGATTTTTCTATTGGCAAACCATTTGCATATTTATCTCCACTTAGTAGTAATGACTGCAATGATGAGTCAGATCTCTAATACAAATTAGCAATTCACCATTTCAGGATTTAGTCACCCTTGGGTAGGGACATCACAGTTTAACTTCTAACCGTAAACATAAAAACCGAAGAAAAAGAAAGCTCTTGACCAGGCATTTGTTTGACATGGAGTTCAACTTGTGTATAGTCAGATTTTCCCAATGAAATGAAAATGAAAAACTATTCGCATATTTGTCTGGCTAAAATGATCATTTTACTCTACCCAGATTTCCAGGAAACGAAGAAAATGTGAAAGTTTCCTAATAAATAGAGGCAAAGAAACCAATTGACAGTATTACACAGTGGTGTCATTCTCATGCATTGCAAGTCGCTGGATTTTTATTTTTTTTTTCACACTTCATTGTGCATGCTGTTCACTAGTATTGAAATTGACAAATAAAGTTCAACTCAATGAAAAAATTGCTGATATTCTTTTTTTTTCCCCCTTTCAAACATTTTCCTTTGCAACTATAAATAAAACCATCATGCTAAGCAATTCCAACCAGCTGTTGGAGCTAGTTGAAGACTCCTTATGCCAACTCCAATGAACTAAAAAGATTAAGTACAACTGCATTACAAACTCCTGCTAGAAGGAATCTTGAAGTAAATCTGAGCACAAAGATTCAGTTCAAAGCCAGACCTGTAGAAAATAAAAAGACAATGCCACGCTTACCACTCAGGCATTAGAGGCATAGATTTCAAGAAGTAATCTTGATGCAATACATGGCTAAGTAATTGTGCAGCAACAAACATACACTAGAAGGAAAGATGCTACGGGGTAATCTTGAATGGATAAATGGCTAAAAGTGAATGAAGTCCAGCAAAGAACACAAATCAATGCAGGAAATCATTCCTCAGGGTTAGTGTAATGAAAATCATGCTGCATTCACCCTTATCATAATTTGAGCTCTCTTATCCCTCAATGAATCTAAGTTATTGTCACAAAATAGGGCCTCCTTGGGCGTTTCAGAGTTTTAGGGCTGATCAGAACTGCTGTAAGTTATTGTATCCGTTATTTTAAGTTGATGTAATCATCTTAGAAAAAAAAAATTTGTTGATTCCATTTATAACTTGAACCACATACAAATTGACCCAATCTCCTTAACAAGCTTGAGTGGAAAAGGACAAGTCACAAGGCCAACATAACATAGATGCGATAAGGCTATGATGATGATGGTGATGACTACAAAGATGATTAACTTCTTTTATATTTTAAAAATGATCAACTACATCTGGATGTATCATGCATATCCTTGCAAAATAGGTGATTGCTATTTGATTTTAAATGGCTACTCAAAACAAGGAGGTTAAAAATAAATCTTTTGAATCATAAGTTTTTTGGGCTAGGATCTATTGGTATATCTGGATGTGATTAATGGTGAATTTGGATCTTCGAGGAAAAAGTGATCTCTCTCTCTCTCTCTATGTTTTTTTTTTTTTTTTTGCAAAAACTGGAGTTCTCTCTCAACAGTGAATTTGGATCTTCGTGGTCCTCAGGAGATAGGTTCAATCTCATATTCCATGCATTAGTTCCATTGATTTTCTTAATAAACATTTATCATTTCAACTTCCATGTAGGAACACCATTGCTTATGCAATATTTATGTTACACTAAAGTTATATTTGGGCATCTCAAGAAATGCATGTGGGTGTAATCTTTCCTGTCCGGATGAATATACATCACGTTTCAGGCAAGAACTGAAACTCAGCTGACATTAGTGGAGGATGGAAGAGCTAAAAAAAGTTAATCTCATTTAGCCCATTCTCAAATGCACAGTAGAACAGAAGGTTACTATGCCACATGTTCCACTGCGCCTGCAATTTTGGTGTCTATGCACAGTTGAACAAAAAAATTGAGTCTGAGCATGCACGGTCAAAAAAGTTAATCCCATTCAATTGGGTTCAGTTTTTGAGCTCATTCTCAAATGCACAGTAGAACAGAAGGTTACGATGCTACGTTTGCCACTCCACCTGCAATTTGGGTGTAGCACAGTTGCACACAAAAATTCAGCCTGAGCATGCAAATTTGGAAACTAGAGGTGGTGTTATATTTTTGAAATTTTATGAAATTGAAGTGTGATAAGTTTAAATTACTTGTACACTATTATTCAATTATAAATTCACTAACAACAGTTTGATGTTTTTGACACAGCATCATTGCAAACAATTGAACATAATGAGTTCGAGCAAATACAATGAAAGAAAGCTGGGAGATGAATTACCACTTATCATTGAAGAATATGATTCTCATGATTGACAGGAGATGTTCCACTGGAAGTGCTTCCCTCATCAACACCATCGGCCACTTCGGCTCCATTTTCTTTTGTGCAGCACAGATTGGACTCTCTTGGTTCATGATCATCAGGAGGTATTGTGCAAACCTCATCAGAGTCTCTCAATTCATGATTGGCAATATTTTTTTCACGGCCCCTATTAGACTCTGTCCGTTCTTGATCAATGGGAAAGAAAAATGGGACAAATGCACTCTCATCATTCTCATCTTCACTCTTCAAGTTATAATCAATACCATCGTAATCCAAATTCTTCAATATCTCTGGTATCGGCAAGCTTGCATCAGTCCCAAACTTACTGCTGCCCATTTCTATATCAATTTTATCATTCGAACTAATGGAATCACCTCCCATATTTGGAGTAACAGCTTCAACATCTGTAAGATCTTCCACTACCCATGAACGGAAATCATTCATAGAGGGTGGAATCTTTGAGAAAAGCACCTCCTTGAAATTTCTTAGTATCCCCTTATAGTGTGGATTCTCCTTTTTATCATACCGATATCTGAAGTTTTCGTAAGTCGTCTGTAGCATCATGGAAAAACAATTGGGAAGATAGAAATGAGAAAATATCCATATACATGAAAAACAAATAAGCGAGAAATAGGATAAATATCAAAGTAAAATGAAGTGCCCAAACTTCAAATTTATTGCCTATGTAATAATGTGCCCAATTGTCTAAAAGAATTGTTGTTCTCTGTCAAAATCATATCCACACACACACACACGACCCTAGGTTTGTATGCTTGGAAAAAAGTTGCAATTCAAATATTTTACTTGTAAATTGCAGCATCTGAAATTCAGTGTACTATTGTACACTTCATATTCTGTTATGATAGAAAATTACATTATCGTCTATGTATTGAAATAAACTTAATATGTAAAGAACTTTTCATATTTATTATATATTTTATGGATGTTCAAGTGTGTTGGGTTTTTCAAGGATTTACAGAGTGACATTTTATCATGTGGCTGATATTGACATGTCCGCATGCAGGTCACATAGATTGATGCCTACTTATATAGAGCTGTCAAAGTACGTACACATGCTTTTGTACATATAAGTGACAGTTATCTTCAAGAATGGTCTACCCATTCCCATGCAAGGAGTAGTCAAGACTTTGGGGCCTGCCTAACAGCATGACAACTATGGGAGAGTTCCTAATAATATACCTGTGTGCCAACAAAAGGAGTAGTCAAGACTTTGGGGCCTGCCTAGCAGCATGACAACTATGGGAGAGTTCCTAATAATATACCTGTGTGCCAACAAAAGGGAACCATCCGATCATGGGAGGTACCAATTTGAGGCTCTCAAAATTTGTCTAGATCCTAGCCAGGAATTGCTAGACATCCTTCAAAGCACAATACAAGAATAAACATAAGTGAATATCCTTTGTAAGCCCTCAAACTACGATGCACGGATACATCAAAATGGCAACATATCGTGTCGTATCGTATCCTTATATTTCACTTTTTATGTGTAACATCCATGTCCCTGGCGCATCCATGCCGTATCTGGGCATCATAGCCCTCAAACGTAACATAATTTGTTTACCCACATAACTTTGAGGACAAGACACATTGTCTGGTTGAGCTATGGGCTCAACCCTTGCACTAAAAATTGTTAAAATTCTATGAGATCAGTGTCAGAAAATATGTAAAAGTTATAGGGTGTGCTTGGATGTATCCGGAATTACAAAGAATATGAAATCTTCCCATTGAAGAATACCAACTTCATCAGAACTGATAATATTTTGGTAGAATGAATGGTTATTGATTCTGCTCTCATTTCGGTGATGACTAGACTGGAAATCACATTGATGTTGTCCTGCGTTTATTTTTCGTCCTAATGGTATTGAAATCTGAACTGATAATGATTTAATGCGGAAAAGGCTGAAAAACAGTATCCCACCTAATTTGGTATATGTTATTCGAGCCAGCCCAAATGCATGTAGCGGAGTAAATAACCACATTTTCTGCAAAGTATTAAGAATGAACAGATTTTGAAGCACATCAAACACCATCTTTTATCAGAAGATGGTAGAAAATTTAACCAGTTTGTGCAATAGAACAAGTGCTCCATAGAGATACGGACTACAGAGAGAGATGCAGACTACAGCAAAGCTCACCTGATTTGTGCTGATCAGATACAGATGGAATATAGTGAGACCACCAACAAACCAGACTGCTATGAAACAGTAAATGATAAGAATAACTGACAGGACCTCTCTGGACATGGTCTTCTTCAGGGACACACCATCCTTGTTGGGTGTAAGAATGTTCAGCAAGGAAAAGGTGAATACATAGATGCACAGAAAAGTAGATGATGATATGAACAAGAAGAAGAACCGATAGTTACGCTGCAATCATTTCAAAATATAATCCTGTTAGATCCAAGAAATTCTGTACAAAAAATCATTAATATTCCATTCAATCTTTAGAAGTGTTTGAATGTGATTCAAATTTCTATTGGTGGGTCATCCATTCCATTGCACAACTGGGGCAGAAGGATATTGGAAATTAAATTCGGTAGACACCTCTATTCCGATTTTTGCTCCCAAATTACCAATGATCGGATCCAGTATTGAATTTAGATAGAAAAGGGCTAAAAAAAAAATCATGAATTCATATACCTCCCTGAACACCAGGGAAAATATAACCATTTATTCTGTCAAACTATTCAAACCCATTGTAATGCACCCTAAGTTTGCAGAGATGTTATCCATGATGAATATATATATATATATATATATTCATGGGAGATGCTCCTATGAGGGCATCTCTCACCTTACTATGAGAGATAGGGTGGGGGGCCTCATATTTAAGTTGTTGGCATTGGATATGGATGTGAGGGACCCTCTCTCTCATAGTAAGGTGAGGCATGCTCTCATAGGAGCATCTCACACTTGAGCTTACCTTATCCTAAGCTTGAGCTTAGGCGAGCTGGCCCATATACATATATATATATATATATAGAGAGAGAGAGAGAAGTTCATCCTATTTTTCCAAATTTCCTTCCCAAAATCAGAATCAATGATAAAAGATGATAATGAATTGAAATGTAAAAAAGAAAAGGCTAGAAAATGCATCAAAATTTCTGCACCTCCCTAAACACGAGGGAGCATAGAACCATCTATTCTGTCAAAATATTTAAATGAATCGCAATTATATGTGCAAATGCATTAACCCTAAACTTGTGCAGAGATTTCATCCATGATGAAGATTTGTGGAGAAAAATATACACATTAAAGGCAATAAAAATGAGGAACAAGGAACTTTATTTATTGGTGTACAAAAAAAAGGAGTAGATTACAGATTTGTTTTTATCCTTATTGCTTTCTGTAGCAAAACCTTGGTTCAAAAATGCAAAATGTCGAACAAACTCAACAGTGTAGCTGCAGTTCAATATTGTTGTGATTTATAATAAGCTTAATTGATATGCAGTTTGTCCACAACTTGAGGGGTCCAACTTACTATAACACAAACAATTATAATAACAGTAGTATGGACAAAAATTACAAGCAATTGCATGCATGTTATCCATCCCAACTAGTGCAGTCACTAAAAATAAATAACACCTGCCCCTGAATTGAAAAAATAACTAAGATGTTTTCTATTTCAAGGGTTCGTGTGTGTGTGTACGTGCGCACGGGAGGGGGTTTTGGGTGGGGGGGGGGGGGGGGGGGGGGGGGGGGGGTGTGGTGTGTGGGGGGTGTAGGGATAAAGATAAAAGTGCAGACAGACTAAAATAGTTCTGGGATAAAGGAGTGAATGTAGGTGTACACTGACTTACAGACCTAATTGTATATTTTGGTAGAACGAATGGTTAATTGGTTATCCATTGCATTGTGAGCAGAAGCAAAGATAGAAAGCCATATCAGGTGTCATGTGTCTCTCATCTTCCCCACAAATCAAAATAAATTTTTTTCCAAAATTCTCTGGGGTGGTTGAGACATTGTATCAACTTTGATATATTGATATATTTCACTAATTATAAAAAAAACTTTGATATATTGATATATTTCACTAATTATAAAAAAACTTTGATATATTGATTTCTCTGGAAAATTTGAAAAGAAAAGAATTTTTTTTCAACTTTAGTATGCTGACTTGGTTGGTAAAGTTGAAAAAAACAGTCAGATCTCTGCTGCTCCAAATGCAGAATGGAACCATACATTTTGCAAGAACAGTAAAGCAGATCATGAGTATACCTTATTACATTTAGAAAAACTTGGGAGAGAGAAAATCTTAATGAATAACTTACTATTCCAATGCATTGCCCCACCCATGGGCAGTGGTGATCAAATCTCTGAACACAATTGTCACAGATAGAGCAATGGGATGCACGGGGGGGTCGATAAAGCAAACATGTATCACAATATTTCACTTTTACTAAAATGCCATTTACGATAACATCCTTTGTTCTGGGCAGTCTCAAATTAGGGGTTCTCCCTTGGACCCATTCCATAGATGGGGTAGCAAAATCAAATGCGTCATCTGTTTCAGCCGGTCGTGTATTCCGTGGTACTATACCTGGATCTCTACCAGATGTTAGGAATAGAAAAATCAAATCCTGCATTGTTCATCGAAACATGTAAGATTCTATTGATCTCATACTTAATTAGTATCATAATGTTAGCATAATAGAGGAATTCTAATCACAGACAACTTGTTGCACATAACATACCCAAAAAAAAATAAAAAAATCCATACACTATTATGAAACTGAATCGCCAACAAGAAAGAAATTTGCAGACATAATATATAAATCAAGCAAGTTTAAATGAATGATCCTGATTTAAGACATACAATTATTTATGCATGATAAATCGTTTTCAATTCCTCTCTCCAATTTGACTGGTAAGATATAGATGATCTCAGCTACTTAATGGTTGGCTGCCTCAACACTCTGCTTACTCTTCTGGACCATGACAGTTAACGATACACAGATACTTGTAACACGTAGAATACCAGATCATATTGTCATCATAATTGTTGTCAACGTCCACATTGTTGTCCTTGCCATCGTCATCATAACCTTATCCCATCAATTTGGGGTCAAGAAATTATGTTCCACGGATAACATCATAGACAAACAATTACTACAATGTCATTATCTATATAATTCAAGTTCATATCATATCAAATACAGTATTGAGACTAGATACAAAGATGACAATAGTATTGAAGTTTCTCACAATTTTTGTCAAGGTATTGAAGAAGAGGATGGGTTTACAAGATACATAACCATGTATACCATTTCCAGTATCTTTGTCATGGAATGTCCTACTCATGAAATGTGGAGTCATGGCACCAGTCCCGTGTCTTTTTGTATGAACACGTAATTGTATGTATATGCGGCATTCACGAGGAGTCATGACACCAGTCCAAATCCTTCCTAAGTCTCTATTGTTGCAGTTAAAATGGTCTATTAGTCCTTTCTTCTTTTTTGGTCCTGAGCTATAGCTCAGCTGGTAAGGAACACCAATGTCCCAGGGGCGAAAGTGAATAAAAAAGAGTGGTCTATTAGTTTCTGTTAGTTTGCTAACTAGTTTCTTCAACCGCTCAACCATGGCATTATTTTTTTCACCTAAATACCTGCAGTACCAAACTGGCTCATTGTTCCTAGAAGAGTATTTTGAAAAACTCAAATGCAGTGTTACCTAGGCATAGGTGCCAAGTTTCAAAGAGTCTGACCTATCTGGCACAGCAAACTCCAAAAAGTCTTGATGTGGGGGCATTTTAATATACAAATTAAATATTAGTAAAATAATCAGAAATAAATTCATACAGTAGATAAAATTCAAAATAAAATTTGTAAAAAATCTTAATAAAAATCAATTAAAGAAAGTTCATATTTATGTATATGCTTCTAACATAATCATGAAAGTCACGAAATGGATTTATTGTAAAGAAAAAAAGGAAAAAGAAAAAGAAAATGAAACCTAAGGGATCATTTTCTTGCATGGATAGGACGGTGACGCGAATGAAAATGAAGTGCTTTTATGGAAAACAATCACATTCTGGTGTGGGTGTCACCGTAGAAATTTTCTTTCTCAGAAAACCAAAGGAGCTGTGTAGTCTGAGGGGGATAATGGTATAAGGCTCCTATACTGATAAGGCTCCTGTATTTTTATCTTTGTGTTATTGTATTTCCATTTTTGCTGGTTCCAATACAAGTCCCCCATTACCTATGAAGAAAAAGAAGAAGAAGAAGTACGTGTAGTGTGGAGTAGCAGGCCAACCTCAGATTTGAATTGATCGATTCGAGCTTTCCAACCGGTTTACTAGATTAAGTTTTTTCAGGCTCATGCCCAGCACATGGGCATCTTTAGTGGGAAGAGGAGGGCTCCAAAAACAGAAACCCATTTCCCAAAATGGAAAATTAAAATATTTTCAGATAATGGGATTTAAGTTTCAGAAACGAAAGAAGAGGCTTCTAGCTTCTCCAGAAAATAAACTCCTTTTCTTCAGTTGCAAAAATAAAAAAAAAAGTTGCATGCTTTTCAAGTGAGTCTTAAAACCTAAGGCCAACACTTTTTTGTTTTGACTCGGTTGGTGCCATGGTTAGTGGGGCTGCATATCAACCTACCTGCCCAGGAATCAATCCCTGAGCAGTCATGTGAAACTAGGGTGCCAACGCCACTGTGGTATCAGTGCGTTGGCCTAGAGGGCAACACTAATTGTTATAAACCATACAAAAAAAGAGAAGAGTTTGATAATCATGTGTTTGTCACAAATGTCTGTTTGCTTTTATACACAAGTTGTTTACAAAGAGAAAAGGAAATTTTCAGGAGAATAATGAATCTGATAAGATTACAACAGAAAGATATTATCTTATATCTAGGTCTGTCTCTAGATTACAATAGGAAAGATGAGCCTTGGGCCCGTGGGCCTTAGGCCGGTGATGTTTTAGCACTTATCATGGAAGCACATCTGTAGGTTAGGTAGTCTCAATGCCTAATTGTAATGAATCTTTAGACAAAGTTATTGCCTCATCTTATTCAATATTTTGTTTCTTACAGATTCGTTCGTGTGGGCTGTAAGTGGGTTTACACCTTGAAGTATAGGCCATGTGGTCTTTGTAAAGAGCTAGAAAGACAGGCTAGTGGGAAAATAGTTACACTCAGATCTATGGTGTGGGGTCCACTACCAATATTAAGAGCCCTTTGGTATTATAGCTAAACTGAATTTGTTCCAGTGATTCCACCCATTATGGTAATCTTTGTTGGCCTTGCATCAATTTAGATTTGAAGAATATGTTTCTTCATGGGGATATGCATGAAGAAGTAGCTCTTCTTCCTGGTTTTACATTAGGGATTAGAATGGGAAAGTACGTAACGTAAAAGAAGTGATTTATAATCTCAAGCTGTAATGCTTGCGCAGGTTGACATTTAGCAAGCTGTGTTTTTTTTTTTTTTTGGTAAATAGCAAGCCCTGTCGAAACCTGGATTTGCCCAAAGTCATGCAGATCATAGTCTTTCAGTTAATAGATGTGCCAATTTATAGTATTAATTGTGTACATTCATGTAATGTTTTATTGGTAACGACCCCTCAAATTTCAACGACTGGAGTGGATAATATATCTCAATGGATTTTCACCCTTGATCTTCTAGGTGATACCAAACAACTGGGATCTAGGCTGAGGGATATTCTATTAGCACAAAGTATCATGCTCAGTTAAATAATGGAGAATCGTTAGTTGTCCAGGCCTTCATCAAAGATTAGTGGGTAAACTCACTTATCTGTCACTCGTCCAGATATCTTGTGCAATCAATGAGATTAGCTAATTCATGGATTAAACTCTTTCAGGTCATCTGGATGCAAGATATTCTATCATAAGGCCTTTTAAGGGTTCTCATTGTGTATTCTTTATCTCATGAGAAACTAGAGATTGAGGCCTGCGCTACTAGGTTCAATACATGTTATCACACCCTTATTAGAGGTAATCTAGTTATTTAGGAGTAAAATTGCAACTATCTATTGTCCTATCTATCGTAGAAGCCAAATATTGTACTATGGCTCATGAAGTATGTATAACCTAGTAGCAGAGTTGGGGTTTGAACTTAAACCTCATCTGAAGCTTCATTACAACAACAATGGTTGCCACTTGCCATTAATATTTTATCCGATTTGGTTTACCAAGCATGTTCAGCTGGTAATAACTTCATCAGGGAGGTTGACTCAAAGGAGATACGAATGGTGTTCACGGTTCCAATGACCACACTGTTGATATTCTTACCAATAACTAAGAATCGGTTGCATTGATTCTACAAAAGGTGGGCATGCTTTATATTCATTATTCAACTTGAAGGGGAATGTCGGGGGATGTGTACATTTATTTAATCCTGCATGGCACCATTTTTATGTGATTAATTAAACATGTGGGTCTCATACTAAAAGTTCTTTTGACCTCTTTTTCTTGCCAGTAGATTGTACCTTCTTTCCTCTTCTCTTCCTCTTTGCTTCCTGAACATATTCATTACCCCTTCAATAGCTGAACACCACTCCACTAAAGCAAAGAGAAGTGGGATGCAATGGACTTGGCTAAACAAATTGCCTATATATATATATATTTATGTATATGTATATGTATATGTGTCCATGTGTGTACGTATAGCCTCAAATGCAAAACCTTACAGAAGGACATGTTTGGACTTTTTTAAAGTTCCCAAAAAAGAGCAAATCACATCACTAGGACACTTCGTGCACAATTTTTGGAGTGTGTTACTGCGTCAACAAGTGTCCCAATGTCCCCAACACTGCAGGAAAAAATCTGAAAAAGAAGAAATGCCCTAATACTTTTAAAGAATAATGCAATTAAACTAAGCAAACATAGAATCTGAAAGAATGGAGGATATTACTGACCAATACAGTGACAATCACTGCCACAACAAGTACAGGAATCCAAAGAAAATGGTCTTGGATCCTTGGAATCACCCGTGAGCAAAATGCTACTGCTGGAGCTGTGATTAGGAATGCTGAAAAAGATATCGATCCCACTTCTGGACCAAATATTAACCTTCCGCCACAGAAAAACCTCTGGAACACAAAAGATCCTTTGCCATTAGTAATGTACTGAACTTATCACTGTGAAATCATATACATGTTAAGGTAGCAATGTACAGTAATACAAATACGCAGTTAAAAGAGAACTACAAATAGTGTTAGTACTTCTAGTCCTATAGTTCATTGGAATTTAGTCCTTGAGCTTTTAAGCTCGTTTAGAATGCCCTCATCATCAGGAGAGTTTGGGATAATGCTTCAGCCATAAGAAGTTCTTCAAAATTCCATAGACTGAAAAACTAATTGTCGGGCTTACAAATTGTAACTTTCAAATCAGTAGGTTGCTTTCTTGAATGTGCTAGCAGCAGCTTTTTGCGCCACTATACATTTATGAAGTTCATCTTTATCAGTCACCCATTATTGTATCACAAGGGCAGGAAAAAAACATGGCACTGGCTCAACTGTCCTTATATCCTTGTAAATTTTTTTAATGTTTTGATTCAGTGGTCCCCAAGTTTAGTACCTTATTGGACTGCATTGATCAAAATATGTACATATTTTAATTTCTATAATAAGAGTAGAGGTTGTTAATTTAAAAAGGAAAAAAAAAAAAAAACATTTACAAGAATGAGATGGGCTTGGTTTGTTTTGTTCATACAGCACGTATTGGAATGAACAGTTTCCACGACTTCTATTTTAATTCTCATTTCATTGTTGAGCTGTAGAAAGAAAATTAACTGCATATTCTAATTGACTAAGAAATTGCAAAAAGTTGCTTCCCAAATTTAATATTATTTAGAAAAGAAAAGAAACCCTAGATCCTCAATTATCATCGGTATACAGATCGAGTCATTCCTTACACAAAAGAAAAAGGAAAATAAAAATCCTACATCAACTCATCAAAGCAAACTACAAAAATAGAAAACACAATAAAATTTCATATCTATTTGTCAGTAGATTCAATTTCCTAAACGCAAAACAGTTCATATTGCAAAATATCAACTACGCCCTAATAAAAAAAAGGGCCCAATCTGATCAAATTCGCGAAACTTAATCCAAAGAGGCGCCACTGATTCCTTCGAAAATCGAATTCTCTTACAAAAACAAAAAAAGAGCCATGAAAAATTTTAATCGGACAATTACACACCAACAGAGTTTTTTTCTGAAAGAGATCAAATTCTTTAGTGATAAAAATGAAATAGTCACTTCCTTCTGCAAATTGAATCTCCATTCAAGCAAAAACCAAAGACCCAATTACTCTCATCATCAAACAATCACTCACATACCAAGAAAAATAACTGATCCAAAATGCCACCAAAATCATAACCATAACATCACATAGAGGAAACCCCACATCCCTCACTTCCTAACTCCGTTCCCCTCACCAAAAATCAAAAAAAGAAAAGAACCCAATTCATTATATGATTAAACAAGCACATCCCAGTCCAAAAAACAAACACATAAAGACATTACAGTTTTAGAAATGAAAAACCCAAAACAAGATTGAGCAAAAAAAAAAAGGGGAGGAAAGAAAGAGAGAGAGCTTACATTGCTTCCCTTCCAAACTTGATAGAGTCTCTTGGGCTGAGGAGGGGTGGCCATATCAGCTGCATAAAATCAGAATATACACCAAAAGATCCCAATGCTGAATTCTAATAATAACAATAAGATCTGATCAAGTGCCTGAAAATGGGTTGGATTTCCTTGATGATGATGAAGAAGATGAAGACGAAATGATTATAGAAAAAAGTGGGTGAGGAGGGTGTGAGGAAGAAAAAAGCAGGGGTAGAGGCTCTGTTTCGATCAGAGTCCGCTGCCCCTGCACACACCCTTCATCGGATCAACTCATCAAACCACCAACAAATCCCTCTTTCTCTCTCCTCTCTCCTCTCTCCTGTCTCTCCTTCTTCGTGTTCATGAAATGTAACGACTAACTATAACAATATCCAGGCGATTCTTTCAACATGTCGGAGCCTTTTCGCGGGGATCACTGCCCGGGCACATCACCAGGTTGCATGCAAAACATGTGAACAAAAAAATACCCGAAGGTTAGTGTAATCACACCATCATGATTAAAAAAATTAAACTTTAATAACGTGTTAATCTTATAATGGACCTAACTCCTATTAAAATGAAGCTTAGAATCACCAAAACCCTTTAATGAAACCATTCAGATTTTAGAGACAGGCCCGGGATCTATTGACTAAATTAAATTTTTTATGTTACAATGAGCTATGGTCTATCATGCGGACATTAAGGGCATGTTTGTGTAATACTTTTTCTGCAGAAAAGTGAATAATTTTCCATGGAAAATTCATTTTTCATGTGTTTGGTGTATAATAATTCCAGGAAAGTGCTTTCTTACCTTGTCAGCATTTTCTTTGTTAATGTTGGAAATTGATTTCCTATGGGGTATGGGAATTCCATTTCCTTACAAAACTTCTCCCTTTATATAATTTTATTTACTCACTCTTTTCCAACTCAACTCAAAACATTTCCATTGCATTATGATTTTATTTTCTTTGATTAGTTGGGTATATGTATGATGAATATTTCTGTGATTAATATTATTTCTATGATGACTCATCTGATTTTCAGTAAGGAATCCACAGCCGCACCAAACAATATTAGCACCAATTCAGCGAGGAAAAGAAATTCGCATCAAACATGAATTTCTAAATTCTACTAAAATCCCTTTCTGAAGTTTTCATTTTTATGAATTTTGTTGATGTGACAATTTTCTTTCTTCGCGGAAAGAGTGTGTACACAAACGTGCCCTAAAGGATTGTTCGGTCGTTTCAGAACACTTACTTTGAGTGAAATTGATTATGGACAATGGTGGACTTAGGATTTTCGATTGTGGATAGTGGACAACTTAGGATTTTTGTTTGAGGAGTGCAGATTGAAAATTTTTCTTTGAATTTTAAAGGTGAATTCAGGATTTTTATTGGATTTTTTGAAATGAGCCTAAAATTTTTATACAGGTTTTGGAGCAGCACCACAGTTGCAGTTCTGCCCCAGCTTGTGGATGAATTCTTGATCACGGTCATGTTTATTATGATCTTAAATGGGACACTTTTAAACAATTTGGAACATTGGATTAGTGGTATTTGAAGCAGGGGGCACAACCAACATGATGAACGGTTGAGATGACAATACGAAAAGCCCAGCAGTTGGTAGGAATGGGAGGGCCACCAAACCTATCTATTAATCCACCAGAGGAATGCGATCTACTTCTCGCGATACGATTCTGTCCCATTTCTCATTTATCCTCTTCTCGCGCTATAATGCGACAATGGATAGAGCCTTTTCCTGAGTGGCAGGCATCACGACGTATAAACCAATTGATGAGTGCCACGTGCACAGAATGTACTCGCATCATATTTTCCACTGCATTGGTTCGTCCGCTGGACAAATGAGAGTACCTCCGTCTCTTTGCAAGAGCAGGATGCTTGCTTGCTCCCTCACATCTTTGACCTTGCAAAAATTCTCATCCTAGGGAATGTGTGATGAAGATTCAAATTGCTTCAAAATAAATGCCTTTACAGCTAATACAGATGTCCAAATTTTATTTAAATAAGAATTGGTACCACTTATTATTGACCATTTGATGAAGAATTTTTTATTTATTTTTGCTGATAGAAGATTCTCAATCTTTTTTTTGCGGAACTAATCCAATTGGCCCCAAAGAGAAGCCGGATGAAATCCCTATGAGTCCTAGGTGGTAGCACTTGTGGACCCAACTTTCGATTTGTGAGAAGGGGAAACTGGAGATCGATACAAGGACTTCTAGTGCTAGAAGAGAGAGGAACCATGGTCCTGACCACTCCACCAACTCCTTAGGGAGGCACTTCCCTTCCACACAAACAAATAAGGATTAATTTCCAGCTGTATCCCCAAATGGATGATGAGGGACATGTGGTTATGAGCACTTACTTTAAATATAAATAAATAAATAAATAAACATTAGTGCTCGTACAGAGTAGTTTTCATTTTTGGTTCTGATAAGTTCAATCAAAGCCGTCCACTTTCATACTCCACAACCAGGGTGTCCATCATCACCATTAGATCGTGTAGAGTGAATTCAATGGGATCGATCTCTAGCATACAATCTCGAATCTCCATAACGATTCCTGATTCAAGCGGACAGAGTTTAAGATCACATTTGTAGCAGCTGTTTTCTTCAACACTAAGAGCTTCCACTTCACTAATGGCTTTTGCTGTTCACATTGAACAAAGGAAAACGGAGGGTTGTGATATTCTGTTTATGTTTCCCGGCAACAAGATGAATAGTCTATAGTCTATTATATGTCAACAACCATGAACTCCACATGTACAGAGTAGAGCTCATATTCACTACATAAATTGTCTAGTATCCACCACCAAGACCTTAAACTGGGTAGAACATAAAAGCAGACCCTGCAAAGCCAAACTATATATATTGCCATATGAATTGGCCCAAGACTGGGATTTGCATCAGCGGAAGACGACGACCATTAGATGGCTAATATTTGAATTGATTAACATTTTATAGGGCGTGCGATTTAAGGCCAAAGATCATCAGATAAAGTGTTACCCTCCAGTTGATGGTACAACAGGCAGGTGAGCTACTCATGTTGATGGTCAAACAGGCCATAAAATGACCGATAAATGGTTCATTGTACGAGTGCTTTACATTGTGGGTTTGTTTTTTATTTCTTTGAGAGGGACCTTTTTCAATTCATGAGGGAAAAAAAAAAAAAAAGTACTTGGAATTCAAACATGATTATATTAGATTTGGATCTACTTCAATTTATTTAGATTTTTGTGAATTTAAGTGATTTACTTGATCAAAGGCGGACTTTAAATATTTCAATCAGGTTCATTTCAAACCCCCTTTGTCAATGGGCCAATTTTTGCCACCCACCTCCAAATCATTTCTTCAAAGTTCTCATGATCATCCCCTTACCCCTTGCCCAGTTGGTTGGAAACCCCGCTTCTCAAGTATCTAGTTGGATAGGAACGGGCCCTGTATAAGAGGAACAGTCTCTAATGAGTCCCAGCCCCTTGCGATGTGTAAAAAAAAAAAACCACCATGTTTTTCTATGCTTTCTCCTCTGATGATGTAGAACCACACCACCCATGGGTCAAGGTTTACTGCTAAAATTGTGAAGGTTGATCGAAAGAGGGCTGCTAACATTTTTCAATTGGGATAGTCTTGATAGGGCAACACTCCATGGATTTGGATTATTAAAAGAATGGTCTAGCTAGCAGTGATTTAAAAATCGGCCAAGTTGGCTGAGTCTGCCAATTCCCCATTCAAACTCCATTTTCCTCCTCTTCTCAACAAATCCTTCTGTCTATTGCCGGCTACAACAATAATTGATAGCAAGGAACGACCAGGTTGATATTTTCAAGGATGTTAATGTATAGGAGGATGCATTTGGACTGTATGTAAAGATGGAATGGTTGGTGATGCATATAAGGTTGGACATTGCAATGGAGACGGCCAAAAGACAGTTGCATGCTCACTTGTCTATATCATGATCTCAGCATATCAAACAGAGCATATGACAAGGGCAAAGAGAATATAAATATCTATTTCCATATATATATATAAATGTATATATATATATATGAACCTACTAATAGCAAACAGAAAAATGTAAAAACAACTGCTTGTAAAGGAGATTCTATGCATTTTCTGTAGGAAGGAAACTTTACTTTATAGTCTAACATGTAGGAGCACCAATAACCTACTATGCAGGAGAAAAACACTGTAACAATTAATCTTCATATTGCAAACTGTGTAGCCATGTGATTCATCTAATTACTATAAGTTAGTAATAACTCAGTCCTTTTCTGGTGCTATTAACCTCTCTCTGCATCCAAGGCTTTCCCAACCTCCACTGTTGCACAAAAGGAGGCTTTGTTCTCATGGAATCTACAGATTCATTGAGTCAAAGACGAGACTAATGTTGTGCAATGTTTGAAATTTATTCTATTTGGCTATTTTCATTCAAGGAAAAACCACACTTGCAAATCTTGATATTGGGAAGATTGGTTAAATTGGGTGCTCTATTATCACTTGCCAGGGTGACAAGAAAGATGGTTGAGGTGGTGAAAATAAGAAAAATTCAGTTAACTAATTGTTCAGAAAAAAAAAAAAAAAAAAACACAGAGGATTCAGTTGGTTTGTCAGCTTAGACGAAGATTTAGAGTGTGTGTTGTGGGGGGGAGGGGGGGGTGGGGTTCCGAAGATTCTTGGTATGTGAAGCGATATGTATAAACAGGAAAGATACAAATCTATATCACAATCGGCAGTGATGGCAGGGGTGGTTAAGAGGATTTAACATGGAGTCCCCACGCAAATGCCTTGCTCATTTCCAATTTTCCAGGGAAGTGATTTGAAACAACGATGAGGTCTACTGTCTACTTGCATGTGTGGCAATTCTTTATTCCACTAGATAGTTTTTGAGGATGATATAACTTCTAGAGTGTCTTGGACTTTTGGAGCATTTTAAAACGATTGTACTTAGAATGACAAGTTACAAAACTTAAAAACTTCCTCAGGGAGGAAAGAATGCCTTATCATTCTGAAGTACACCCGACCCGAAAATGGTTGCTACCAAATGGCACTTACGGCTGCAACAAGCTTCTGTGTAGAGGATTTGGTTATGGTCTCTTAAGTGAAAAGCTCAAACCATTTAAAGCAACAGGTCTCCATTTCCCATCATCGAATAATATCAACTTAAATGCCAAATACTGTTTACTATAGGCACTTAAACAAGAGAATACCAATTAATTGGAGAGAGAGGGAGAGAGAGATCTCAATATTGAATACCAAGCTTCTTATAGTAGATAAAATACTAGTAACAACATCTTAAGTCATACTAGGAACAGATAAACCACTTTACCAAATGCACAACCTGGTTGGAGGTTCCTCCTACAAAAAGTACTCTGGTCATGAAAAAAAAAAAGCCCTGAAACAGGTCCTTTTGTAGCTAGGAGCTTGGGATCCAGTTCTTTGTCCATTCTACCATTGTGGTCACATTTCTACTGATGTCATCAACGCAATCGCTTTGCAAGGCCATCACAATGTCCTCTGGGTAGCTGGTTTTTGCCTCTTCCAGTAAAACTTGAAAGATTTCGCATTCAATATTATTTGTAAGCTTTGAACCCATGTAACCTCTGGAAATGTTACTACAAGTCAAGAAAGGCAACATAGAACATGATAAATGAATGAAAAGAAGTGCAGCAAAGTTCAGTATCACCTGCTGGCCAAGCGATCGTACAACACAGAATTGTCGGTTTGAAGAACTACCACACAGTCGAACCAGCGCTCGGGGAAGAAATCACAACCATGGTAATCTACAATATTCCCCCCTTCTTCCATAATGTCCTCAAGCTCATCACATACCTGCAAAACCATATCACAATCGACACGTGGCTTAATCACACATTACCTCAATTAAAACTTGAGAGGGGGGGAGGGAGGGAGGGGGTACACTTCATTTTGGATGCAAAGAAGAAAATTAGGGTGCAAACCAGTTCCCAGTTGATACTTGATAGCACAAACCCTAAACTCTTTCAGTTGCAGCTTCTACAACAATAAGCCACCCAATGCCGCTGAAAAGGACTCATATTGGACCAAAATCAACCCACTTGCTATCCCGTCTTACACTAAAGCAATGATAGACAAGTGAAGTGACAAATCTGTTTTTACGTTATTTAAAAAAAATTTAAAAAAAAAAAAAAACCACAACAATGATACTGGTGTACAGCTTCCAAGTAAGCTCTTTCTCAAAATGCTCAATGATAGGACTATCTAGAGATTCCCTTGGTTGCCCAATACAAAATGTAAGCACATAAATAATTAGAATGAATCAAACTAACCCTGGACCCAAACAATTCAGCACATTGGCATCAACAATCACAATCAGTACAAATTCCTTATATCTCACATTTAGCATAATCAATTCTAAGCTGTATATACGTATAACATGAAGTGAAGCTGATCATTGTATGAAAATTGCCATTCCAATCCACATTATATAAATAAAACAGATTACCTGCTGACATTTTAACAAACATGAAAAGGGCATATCATTACATTGGGATTTTCTTTGAGAATCCTTAAATTTAGGGTTATGGGTGTTGAAGCAATTACCAGGTCTTCATTGATCACATGACAATGGAATTCATCATCCCATCCATCGTGGAGGTTCTTTTGCTTGACAAGCTCGGAGACGTTGATATGCCGGAGCTGTGCGGCCTCCGCGACAAGCGAACATGTGGTCGTCTTCCCCGTCCCCGGCGTCCCGGTCACGAGAATGTTGGGCTTCCTTCTATCAAATCACCATCCAATTACCACACTTTACTACAACCACTACTACTATTACTACAAACTGCCCTTTGCCTGCTCAGATGAAGCAAATGCAAAGGACGAGCGAGGCATTGATGATTTGGGTTTTTTTGGGGTGTGTTGTTTGGATGATCTGGAAACAGATCTCCCCAAAGAATAAAGGAAAACGCTTTGATTGTTAGGGTTAGGGTTAGGGTTTTTCCCGGACCTTTGTGAGCGTTACGATACGGGTATGGTCCGAAACGAATAGAAAAGGAAAGATGAGAAAAAACGAACCTTACGCGATCGGGAGAAGACATGTATCCTGGTGAGAGGGGTGGTCAGGTAGTGGAAGTGTTTCAGATCCAAACAAGAGAAAAAGAGCAACTACCTGCAAGATAGAAGGAGAGAGGCAAGGGGTGAGGAACAAAGAGGGGTATCATGCATTTTATTCAATCCATTATGGGAAAATTTTATTATTTTTTTAAATATTTAGGTCTTTATATGTTTTTGAGGATTTTATGGAAAAATTACCGATATAGAGCCGCACGAAAAAGTCCCTCCTAATTCGAGCAGCGCAAATGAGGTCGGTTCTTATTTTTGAAACTTGAGAGGAGCTCTTTCTTGTCCAAGTCCTCCATTCCTTCACCACATCGCCCCCTCTCTTCAAGGTGATTGAGATCGGAAGTTGGACCACTTTAATTTCTATAAAATGAAGATGGAAAATCAAACAATTACTCAATTTGCAGGGTCAGTGCAGAAATAGAGGAAGGGATGGGGAATTTCTCTTTTTGTAATTCCACTCCTTAACAACCTACTTATAATAAGATTAGAGACACTATAATGTTAACCATCCTTATTTATCCTAAATTGAGATGGTTAATACATTTAAGAATCACAATAGAAACCAAATAAGAATCATGCTAAATTAAATTTATATGCTCAAATAACTCGCATATAAAAGAGGGCTAGTATTGTCCAAGTTTGTCCCTCAAATTGCCAGACCTGTAATAATTTTATCCAAACTCGGCCCCGAGCTTGTTAAGACAAGCAAAGGCCCTTATTTGGCAGGCTTCTTCTTGAGGGTCGGGCTGAGTCGAGTATCCTCATTGGAGGGCTCGATTTGCAATCCTATTCAAAGTCTTATGCACAATCTGGCATGTAACTAAGATCTATGCCACATGTTACTGTATGATAGCTACTCGGTACTCATGTTTGATCTCTATGCCACAAAGATTTTGATTATCTAGTTAATGGGCTGCTTTCTAAATTTGCTACTATGAATTTGGGCACTCACAAGCTTTACTGCTGCTTGTACATATGTGGTAAAGTCACATTTGCAAGTTTTCCTCCCCTATGAGCGGAGGAAAACTTGCATTTGCGCATCTCTCTCTCTCTCTATATATATATATATATATATCACTTGTATACGAGGAGGAGGTAAAGTCTTTCTTTGCAAGTTTTCCTCCTGTCTAAGTGGAGGAAAACTTGCGTTTGTAGCCTTCAATTGGTTCTGTTTTTTTTTTTCCCCCCCTTTTATTACATCTGGGTCGGGTCACGGGCTGGGGCTTTGATCCACACGATGATGGAAGGGCACATATGATTAACATTTAAATGCAATAATATCAAATCATAACAAATACACAGGAAATCACTTGTTTAGTAAATTTATTTTATCGGTGAAGTAAAGTGAATGGCTAATACAAGAGAGAACAAAAGTAAAGGCTTGGTCAAATCAAAAGGTAAGAAAGTAGCTTTTTGAACTTTTCTTTTTAAAAAAAGAGGGTCTTTTTGGTAAGGTGCTCATGGATCGGGCCGGCTCGCATTCGGTCAATGATGGGGTTTATGTTATAATAGATGGGTCGTGCCTGGACCTTTTTATTTAGGATTCCCCGTCCAGCCTAAATATACATATAAAATTATAAGAGAGGGAGTCGTAATGGGCGACTCAAACCCATGACCTCTCATAGAAGTTAATGGACTAGTTGAGCTAGCCTAGGACATGGTAAGAAACACACTTTTTTTTTCTTTTTTTTTTTCTTTTCCCTTTAAGTCTAACATGGGTCGAGCTCGGGCTTCATCATTTTCATGTGGACTAGGCTCAAGCCAAAAACTTCAGGCCCAACTCAAGCTTGGGTCAGGCTTAGGCTTCTAGTTTAGAAGTCGGGCCGTTTTGGACATTCCTTAAACTAGCCCAGCCACGTCCATGAACAAGCCAAGTTTTTCTTGTCATTCAGTGGCATGAGAAAGTGTCTTTTTAACATTTTTTTTAAAAGGAAGTGGTGATTTTTGAATTTTACTATTTTTTATTTGACCCGTCCTTTTATTGTCTCTTGAACTAACCCTTCACTTTACTTCACTAGGAAAGTAAGTTCATTAACTATGGAGCAGTTAGTGAGTGAGAAGACGAAATAGGGTTGTGTTTGCTTGTGATTAAATCATATGGTCAAAAATAAATATCATATGAGTTTTTGGGATTGGGTCTTTACAGATGAAAAGTGACTTTCGTTATGGAATAGGCAAGGGCGGAATGGGCTCTCTCAAACCAAGTACATGATGGACTCAATACGAGAAAATTGATCCAGTACGGGCGTGCTTACCTCTATCCAGGGTGAGTGTGGGTTAACCTCGCTGATTGATCTAGTCCTAACTGGACCACTTTTCATCTCTAGAATAGGCATATCTCAGTTGGCGAAAAGGTTTCTCAGGGTTTGATCCAGCTGTGCCTAACTTGTGTCTGACCTTTTTTATCTTCACAATAATTTTTTTATCAAACTTGATTTGTTTTTCATATTTTCTTTTTTCCAGAGGTTAGCATTTTGAGTTTTATTATTATATTTTCACAAACATTTGCAAGATCATTGACTTGGCATCTCCTTTAGCGTTTATTAATCAAGAAGAGAAGAAGAGTGCAGTAAGTTGTGGCTATCTTCTTGTGCACTTTGTGATTTGTTTTATTTTGTGGCATTGTTCATATAAGCAATTGTGGGGTCATGATTCATGTATGTGGAACCATTATAGTTTATGTATGAAACAACCATGCTACATGATTCTTCTGACAAATTAAATCATGTGATTTTTTCATCTTTTTCAGTAGAGAAATGAAAAGTGTAACATAGCAATAGCTATGTTTGCTTACTTGTTTCTATTTAAATAAAGTATTTATTTTATAAGTTAGTTTTTTTTTCTTTTTGAAATTTTATATTGGATATGAGTTTTGACTTCAAGGATGTGATGGTTAGTGAGTAGTGGAGTGTAAAGGCTTTGGTGGTGTTTGGATAAATGCATGAAATAATATCAACAAATTTAGAGGGTGTTTGGATTAAAGGCATTGGCTGCATCCAAGACGAACCCCTATTGCAGGCAGGCAAATCCATTACCCTGAATTGGACTGAATAGCACCTCAATATGCCTAATGCAAACATGACGCAAATTCTAAATTCTCAACACTGGTGCAAATTTAATGAGTTGGTTGGGTCCTATTGGGTCGGATACATGCCCTTTTGGGTCCAGTTTGCTTTACAAGAAGGCATAAAATTTTGATATGCAAACATTTCACATATACATTCTCATCACAATCGTCACCATTCTAGCCTATCCTAGGCCGAATCCTTTGGATTGAAGAAAGCCCTAGGATGCTCAGTGGATGTTTTGGTGTCTCAGAACTCATGTTGCATGTTGGGGTCACCTACCTAATGCAATTCTCCTCCTTTATTATATAGCGGCCTTATACATAGCACACTGTATGCATGGAAGCTTCTATGCACACGTGCTATGGAGCCCACCTATACTCCCACTTTAACCTGTTGTGCCATGGGAACTTTTTTTCTTTGCGTTGTGTCGATGGGTGGGCGTTCTGATAATATTCTAGTTGTGTATGGGATGGTCTTGATTTCATATGTATAAAAAAGAAATGATGGGATGTGAAGGATGTGGGAGTATGGTGTGTTGTGTTGGGTGGAATCAGTTGTGTTGTGTATGGGAATTCAACGTTGTGCCATTACCTATATCTGAACATCTTTATTCTCCTTGATTATGATTGCTTTTCTTATGTCACATGTGTCTACACACACTAGGACACAATTAAGTAGAATTTCCTCTCCATGAAGATGAGGAGCCTTTTATTATTACCATCACTTGAAAAGGAAAACTGTTTGAGATGAGTTTCAAATGGCTAAGGCTACTTTAATAGAGATCAACATAAGAGAGTCAGGATAAATGAGTTGGGCTGTCTTGCTATATTTTGCTGCATCTGCTTCACATTCGAAGCAGTGAATAGGCCATCCAGATGAACTAGCATGGAACTAGCATGACAGCCCCTGCAAGGCAGGGTTAAATATCATTCAAATGAAATAGTTAATATATGTTAATATATTTAAATTAATTATCAACTCTGAAAAAAAGGATAAAATCATTCGATTATTATTCAATAAAAATGAGAAAGCCAGGTGCAACGCACAGTTAAGTCCTGCATAAATTGATTTCTAGGTTGAAATTCAGCTTTAAAAGAGAAAGAATGGTCGACATCTTGTATGCACAGGCATATCATTAACAGAAAGTCACAGGTAACTCGATCCAAGGGTTTGCTTTCTTTGTGACCATCAGCCTGAAAAACCATTGGATGTTGGCCGTTGGGTGGGCCTGTAAATGCATTTCTTCTCAAAATGGGTCCAGCCAGGCCCAACATATTTGGATTAAGTTTGAGAATGTTGGGTTCACTATTGCAAACCAAGGAACCGCGTTGACCCGAATCAGAGTCGAACTTGGATAGAGAATTAAGAATCCACGCTAGGATCAGACTGTTTCTTTTTTTTTCTCTACTTTTTTTGGGCCTGACTCCGATTAAGTTTTACACACTCTTCACATCTGCCCAACAGCCGACCCGACCAACCTGAATGCACTCCTAGCCCAATCCGATTACATAGAGTGTGAGTTCAGTCCATGGGTTATATGCATTACATTCAAATATCAGTAGTAGTGGGAATTAGGGATCATTTTGAACACACTCCTAATTACAAAAAGAAAAAGAAAAAAAAGAGAGTCCATGCCGTAATTTGATGGCATCAGAATGTCATATAATCTTCATGACTGGTTTGTTGAGGACTACAATCTTGGGCTCCGGAACTTGATCATTTTATTTTTTTTCGTATAAAAAGGAAAACTAGCAGAATTTTTTCTTCTTCTTTTGAATGGTTAAAACTAGCAGATGAATGGGAAACTTCTATATATGAACAAAAACTTTCTTCCGCAACTTCGAATAGGATCAGTAGATCAGTGCTCAGTTAATTGTAGACGAGGCACAATGTTCATCGCGTGAAGCTCCTGCGAAAAAAATAAAAATATATGTGAACACTTGATAGTCAGTTGGATATTGGGAGCTTGGTTATGAACCCGGCTACTATGTTGGTTGTATCTGACTGACCAAAGGTCATAATCATTACCATCTCAGAAACAAACGTTGAAGTCAGCTTGAGAACAAAACCAAAGGGTAAAAATGAAAGACCAAAAGGGAGGATAAACTGCAAAAGGCCCATGATATGAGTGCAGTGAATAAATATTCATATTAGGACTTGGATCTGACTTAGGATAAGGTGTGGATTTGGAGCAAGATGTGTAA
The DNA here is from genome assembly GCA_029852735.1 of Persea americana. NCBI lineage: Eukaryota > Viridiplantae > Streptophyta > Magnoliopsida > Laurales > Lauraceae > Persea > Persea americana. Next base: position 95,509,029 of record CM056810.1, read on the forward strand.
TTGATAACGGGATCGAACGGATCTAGGTACTACCTGGGATCCATGCAGCATGATCCGTCCAGTGTATAGCTCTACACCTACCCATGTATATGAAAACTACCCACAGCCACGTGCCCAAGCCTCTCGCATAAAAACCCATGTAACCAATGTTGATGGCCTAAAATTCAAGTGGGTTTTTCGTAAGTTGGGCCACCCAAGAACAAAAATCAGCCAATTAAAATATATTTCCAATCTACATGGTATGTATGCGCATCCCAACTGATTTCTGGCCTGGTAGCTGAAATGGGGGTGCTATGCCTTGTGCACCATCAGTGGTCAATATTGAATGTAAATGCGGGGGATACTTGAAAAAAAAACTAGCTCGACTTGTGGGCCAGGCCATTGACATAGAGTGGGCCACCCATTGCATCTTTGCAAGTGCCGTATGTACGACAAGTTAACCAGATATGTGCCCTGAAGCAAAATATTTTGATAGATTCACCTGAAATAGAAGCTTGCAAGCATATGGCAACTTCATCGTGGAGACATTTTCCCCACTCTTGCATGTAGAACAAAAGCCTGTTTTCAGCTTGTCATGGTAATAGCCTAACAAACCACACTTCCTGCAGACCTGTGACAAGATAGCAGCGGTTATGAGATAATCACGAGACCATTTTTTTTATATTCTAACTTTGCAGAGAAACTTGTGAGGGGATAACAATTATTATGACAGATGAGCAATAAGAGCATATGCAGGTGACTAGTGGAACTTTTCTAAAATCACGAGACCAAGGGTGTGACATCTTGGTGTTTTCTTATTTTGATACCTACTTTTGTTCTTTTTTGGGTGTTTGCTTCTGGGATCTGTTTTTGGTTGCTGCTTTCTGCTATCCAGTATTTTTCTCTTGTGCTGTTTAGCTTCTAATGAAAGTTCTTGTTATAATTCAAAAAAAAAAAAAAGCATGCAGAACTCAGCCCTCAAAAGCTCATTTCCACTGTGTTCTCATTACTTCACCAAAATAATAACAATAATAATACACATAATAATAATAATAATAATAATAATAATAATAATAATAATAATTCACAAATAAAATAAGGAAATTATTAGCTATTTCCATTAGTTATCATTCAAGAAGTACCTACATGAATATCACATGTAAAAAAACAGAAATAAGTCTATAGACTCTAAGAAAATTTACCGTTCCAAGTTACAGCTACAAAAGGAATTAGTTCTTAAAAATACCTGAGCTTGGAATGGATCACTAGAAATCATTAACCGCTCAAAGATCAGCATGCTTGCACCATAAGCAATCAAACAATCACGTTCCATTTCTCCTAATCGTAATCCTGCACAAGTGTAAAAAGACTGAGTAGCTAATAATTTTGCAGTGGCAACAAATTGGGAAACACGTTTGTTGAAACTGATTCAAAATACAAAACAAGGTATAAGTTAGCACACCCCCATCCCGACTTCTTCCTTCAGTAGGTTGTCTAGTTAGCATCATACGAGGTCCTCTGGCTCGGGCATGCATCTTATCTAAAACCTGATAGAGCACAATAAATCCCAAAGTCAGATGTCAAAGAAATAGAGTTAAGTCTGAATGCTCAAGTTACCATGTTTCAATTGGTAAGAGTACCATAATCAAGCCTATGAAAAGTTGAAAACTCAGTCAAGCCTAAAACTCAATTAATAAAAACAATTTAAGTCATAATAATAAGATGGAGAGTTGCAGATTAGCAATCCTAAACGTGCATGCACGTTACAAAATGCCCAAGTCCAAATTTTTGCCGGCCTAAATCACAATTGTCATTATGATGCAGCTAGGGCTGGTCCAAATTTGAACTAACTGGGGGCCATTAGAAGTTAATTTTCAGCCTTTCAATATTATGGTCGTCTTCTGTGTCACACGCTGTCCAAATGACATGAATTGGATCTGCAAGATGGATATAGGCTATAGCAAACTAAATCAATGACCAGAAATGGGTCCATGGAAATTTCAATTCTATCTCAATTAAATCAAATCAATATCTACTTCTATTCAACTGGTCTTCAAGCATGTGGGATGGTCAGCTGATGGGGTGAATAACTCATTGCCTGAAAAAGGGGTGGATGGGAAAATTTCTTTGATTGCTTCGATTATCCAAATTCTATTTTCTGTTTAGAACATGATACAACCATATACTGATCATATACCAAAGCTTCTCTATATTGTGGGTCTATTTGCTCCAAGTTGTACTCTTTCACTTTAACATAATTTAACAGTAACCAATAATATATATGCCTCCCCCTTTGCTGGGCACAGGGCTGACCTCGTTGTGACACACTTCCTTCTGTGGCCCAACAGGTGATGGGACAACAGGGGATCAAAAGATCTCCCACCCAATACCCATGCTTAGTGACGGAGGCTCAAATCATCATCCTAACCACTTGATCAACGATCCGCAAATTTTCAGTCCCAAACAAGTGGATAGTCAATCCAACAGTCCAATCCATTCAGATGGTGCCAAAGCTGGGATCAATTACTACTGGGCGGAGGAATGGGTCTTATTTATTTAATTATTATTATATATTTTTTCAGTGGGGGGTTCCCCTATTTTATGGTCCACTCCGATGGATCATCGGGTGGGCCCCACTAGGTGTTTGCGCAAAAAGTCACGAGGGTGGCCATATTTGTGAGGGTGGCTGTGAACATATCCGATGGTGATAGTCATTCAGAATTCAGATTCAAGCAAAATTAGGGCGAGTGCTGATTCATTGGAGGTTGGTGAGGGTGGGGGGTGGATTTGTTATCGGTTGTCCCATGTAGTGATTAAACAAAGGATTTTGAAGCATATTTTCTTCATTCGATCCTCACCACATCCCATCTTTCCTTCATTGCGGTGTGAGTGTTTTACTACAGGGAATTCGTGTCTCCAAGCAATTAAACCCACTAGAGTTCTTGTAGCTGTCACCTCAAGGACAGTTCTGGATACTGTCATTGCAGCAAACCCAGATTCAGTCTCTTGAAGCCGTGACTGCATCATCTATCTAGATGACTATGCCGATCTTAAGGAAAAGAATGAAATTACAAAGGAATTGCATAATATACAGTAGCCTGTGAAACTACACAAATCTTTCTTGTTCTCCTTTACAAACTATTCCAACAATACATGGCACCGCAGAAACAAGGATGTAATACCCTGGGTCAGGTTAGGCCCAGATTCATATTCGTCCAACCCATAAGGTAATGAGTTTAAAATAAGGGGAGTTGTTACAAACGACATTCTCTTGGGGGAAGGGATTTTGTTCGTATGCCAAGGGTGGTTTCCAATGGATGGAAATTTGGGATTATCCCCGGATCTCCTCTCACGCCCACTTCTTTATTAACATCTCTATTTTTATTACCGGTTCTTGCATTTGGGTTAAAGAGGAGAGGAAGAGAAAGGGTGTAGACGAGGAACTTTCTTTTGGGATCAGCAGAGACCAGGATTCGCAGGGAAGACGGCCAACTTCGGAAGACCTAGTGCATGCACTGTCAATCCAAGCCCAGGCCAATTTTGGGCCCAGTCATCATATCTTACTTAGTCAATTGTAAAACTGATTTTTAGGATCTAGATTAGATGAGATAATGATAGTTGCATGTAATCAGGGCATTCAGCCCCTTTATAATGGGAGAACCGTAATCAGGGCATTCAGCCCCTTTATAATGGGAGAACCGTCAACCCTAATGGGCACTGGATTAAAACATTATTTTGTATGTTCTGTGTTCTGGTTTCCATCTCTCTGAATGACATGGTATCAGAGCCTAGGGTTTTAGTTTCTTTCACATCCAATGATCTATAAGATCATCCTTGACACCTTCCAAGGTCTGGAAGCCCTCCGTGCAACCTCAGATCATCACTGATCATCCCAGATAATCCCTGATCAGATCTGATCATCTCAGATCAGACATGGCCTACTTCAGATCATCATCAACTCATCTGCAGAAGCAGCCCAGTGTGGTCGTAGGTTTATTTCAAGAATTCTGGTGATTTTTCCTGCAATTATTTATCATCAGAGGTTGGTCGTCTGTCAACTTTTGTGGATTTTCGGATTTCTTCACTTGTTTTCATCACAGCGGTACCAAATCTTTGATCTAACCTAGTTTTTGATGAGACTACTTCCATTAGTTGCATAGAAGATCTATGCATCCATCTCGACCTTTAGATCTGTCATCAAATCAACTGGTGGGGCCCACGTGCATATCAGCACCTTGACGACAGGCTCGTCAGTGCATACTTTGGTTTCTGTTACTGTTTGTAACATACAGCAGCGTAGGTCTTTTGGTTTTTGGCTGATATTTCTTCCATCCCAACTGTGGATCATCTCCTAAGTCATCTTCCAAGCATTGGAAGCCCCTCTGCGATCATCTTCGTCAGCCAGATCATCTCTGATCATCGCTGATCACCTCAGATCAGGCGTGGCCCACCTGCGATCATCACAGCTCATCAGCGGAAGCTTCCCTTCTTGGTCAACTAGAGATTCCTGGGTTTATGAAGATTTTTTCCGGAATTATTGATCATCAAAGGTAGGTTTTCTACCATTTTTTGTGAATATTCAATCTTTTCCACTAGTTTTTATCTCGGCCGTCCAAAATCCTGGATCTGGATTTGATTTGACTGAGACCACGACCAGTAGTTACATAAAACTACTCTTCCTTCATCCCCACCCTCTGATCTGTGTCAAGATCACCAAGTGGGGCCCTCGTGAGGTTTTACACACTGCTGACAGGGACGTTTTTATCCCTTGTTACTACTGCTGCTACTGTCTTCATTTTCCTGCTGCTGTTGTCTTCCTTATCTGCTGCTGCTTGATTTCTGCTGTTGATTGCTCCTTTATCTGGGTTACTATTACTATTGTTGTTGCTCTTTTTTTTGTTTGCTGGATGGTTATTTTTTTCCTGTTTTCATCTGAGACTACTACCGCTAATGGCTGTTAATTTCTTTATCATTGGTATTACTTCTTCCTGCTGTTGTTGCATCTCCTCTGGACATCTTTACCTGTCAGTATCTTCGCAAGACTGCTTTGTGTGTGCTTCTTACTAGTCTTTAGTAATGGAAAAGGTTTTGTTTGTTATGATCCCATTGGTCGTCGTATCAAAAAGGTTTGTTATGATCCCATTGGTCGTCGTATCAGGGTTTCTCGAAATGTTATTTTCTTTGAAAATTAATATTTCTTCCATACTCACATGGACTGTCCTCATCCCTCTTCACCAACTCTCTTACCAAGTTTTTCGGATCAATCCTCTGTTACTAGGTTTAATCCGGCTTTTATATACCACCGACGGGAGAAACCTCCCACTGGAGATGGCCCTCCCCCTGATCCTCCACCGACAAATGGTTCCACGCCTACTCCTACCTTACGTCGCTCCTCCAGAAATTCTAGACCGCCTGAGCGGTATGGATTTACCCATACTTCTTTGATGACCACTCTATCTTCTATCTTTATCCCAAGTTCTTATTTGCAGGCTGTCCAACACGATTGCTGGAACCGGACCATGAAGGAGGAATTGGATGCATTGGATCTGAATCACACATGGGATATTGTGGAGTGTACTTCAACAGTTAAGCCCATTGGTTGCAAATGGATCTACTCGATCAAACTTAAATCTAATGGGTCCTTGGATAGACACAAAGCTAGACTTGTGGCATTCGGAAACAGACAGGAGTATGGCATTGACTACGAGGAGACGTTTGCACCTGTGGCAAAGATGACATCTGTTAGTTACTTCTCGCCATTGCTGCATCTCAATCTTGGCCATTATACCAAATGGATGTCAAAAATGCATTTCTCCATGGGGATTTGCAAGAAGAAGTCTATATGCATATACCACAAGGCGTCCCCTCTCCCTCCAAGAGGTCCGTTTGTCGGCTACGGAAATCGCTTTATGGTCTAAAGCAATCCTCGAGCACGGTTCGAAACCTTCAGGGGTCGCTTATGCAAAAGTGGCTTTACTCAGAGCCCTTATGATCCATCTCTCTTTCTATGCCACACATCTACAGGGGTTACTGTGCTTCTGGTGTATGTTGACGATATTATTATCACCGGCACGGATGATGGTATGATCAAATCTCTCCAAGATTCCCTCCGGAATTACTTTCATATGAAGGATTTGGGTCCTTTGCATTATTTCTTGGGCTTAGAGGTGCATCAATCTCCCAAAGGTCTCTTTGTTAATCAACACAAATATACATCGGACCTTATCAAGTTGGCTGACCTCCATGATTCTTTGTCTGTTGATACACCTGTCAAGGTAAATCTCAAGCTAAGTAAAGATGATGGAGACCTTCTTCCTGATCCTCATACATATCGGCGCCTAGTGGGAAGTCTTGTCTATCTAACAATCACTAGACCTGACATATCCTATGCTGTTAATCTTGTGAGCCAGTTCATGACCGCCCATCGACACCTTCATTTGACAGCTGTGAAGCGCATTATCCGCTATCTGCTAAGAACTGCCCCTCGTGGTTTATATTATCCAAAGGATAATCCTCTTCATCTGACTGCTTATGCGAATGCTGACTGGGCAGGCTGTCAAGACGCGTCGTTCTACTACTGGTTGGTGCATGTACCTTTGAAATTCGCTCATTTCTTGGAAATGCAAGAAACAAGAACGCGTCCAGATCTTCCACGGAAGCTGAATATAGGGTAATGTCTTCTGCTTGTTCTAAAGTCTTATGGCTATGGGGCCTTCTTTCGGAACTTGGGTTCACTCAAACATCTCATACACCATTGCATGCCGACAATACTGGGGCTATCCGAATCACTGAAAATCCCGTCTTCCATGAACGTGCCAAACATATCGAAGTTGACTGTCACTTTATTCGGGATGAATATAAGCAGGATGTCATTAGTCTACCTCATGTCCCTACAGAGTTTCAGTTTGCAGATATCTTCACAAAGGGACTTCCTCGGCCTCGACATCAATTTCTTGTTTCCAAATTGCTGCTTTATGACTCCCCAGCATCAATTTGAGGGGGTTGTCAATCCAAGCCCAGGCCCATTTTGGGCCCAGTCATCATATCTTACTTAGTCAATTGTAAAACTGATTTTTAGGATCTAGATTAGATGAGATAATGATAGTTGCATGTAATCAGGGCATTCAGCCCCTTTATAATGGGAGAACAGTCGACCCTAATGGGCATTGGATTAAAACATTATTTTGTATGTTCTATGTTCTGGTTTCCATCTCTCTGAATGACATGCACTACTCAAGGCCTCACATCGAACGTGCCGCAATCAGCTACACGAGAAGGTGAGTGGTATTTCCAAGTTAATGGAGATATGGGATTCGTTGTTTGTTGTGTTAATCATGGTTATGCCCAAAAAGGCCTAGGAGATAAATATCTGAACACCGACAAGTCTTGAGAATTTCTCTACTTCGGATGAAGATCCAGTGGAGTTTGGCTTGGAGGCAATAAAGAACTGCAGGGTCTCTTTTCCTCCTTGTTTTCCATCACACATGGGATGAGACCCACAGGAACTTACTGTTCATGGCCGGATGGTTCTGCACATGAAGGAATGTTAGAGACAGTTCAAAGGGTTAATATGACTGTGAAACTTGGTCTCGTTAGCCAAGATCTGCAAGGATTACTTCCCTAATAATCCTTAGTCCCTTAAGTTGATGAAATCTGTTTCAAAAAAATCATATCCAGAAAAGAAATTGGCAAAGATGGGATATTGACAGAAGTTCCAGCGTCAAAAACATCCAAACTGTTTGAGTTTTGTGGGACCCACTGGGCCACCTGATCTGAAATCAGGACCAGCCATCTGGATGGGCCCTGATGGACGACCAAGATGGATCACATCCCCGGTAGGCTGGACCCCGGGTGGGGGTGGGGGGTGCGGGCTCCATCTGGAACACCAGTATCAGGTTGTGTGAATTCCTTGTGCAGGGATCTGTCGACAGAACTGCTACCTGTAAGAATTTTCTTCTGGTATGCTCTAATTTGATGGATTGATTAAATCCCTGTTAGGTTCTGTAATATGATGGAATAATTGTTTTGAAACAAGTTGCAGTGAATGAAGAACAGGGAAGAAGAACAGAAAAATCCCAGATTTTTATAGTTTTCTTATCACTCAGTGGACAGGGGCTTGTGGGACCCCCTGGCCCACCTGATCTAAGATCAGTACCAGAGATCTAGTGGGGAATCCTTGGTCGACCACTGTGGTGCTGGACCCATATGAAGCAGGTCCCGTTTGGCCCACCATTCAGAGGGTTGAAAATCCAGAACCGAGATCTTGTTGGGTTTTGGCAGTTTGGTTGATCAGGTTGTGGGACCCACTGGGCCACCGATCGGAAATCAGGACCAGCCATCTGGCTGGGCCCTAATGGGCGACCAGCGTGGGCCTGGCCCCAGGAGCATCAGGTCATTGGAGGGCCCAGCATTCACTGTTCAAACTGATTTAGGCACAAGTACAGTATGTCCCCTTGGAATTCCATAATTCCACAAAACCCATTTAGTGGTTATTATGTGTAGTTATCCCTATTTAATCCTCAGTTTACTACAGAATTCATAACTGTTTGAACATCAACACAGATTATGTTTTTAATTTCTGGAATTTAATGTAGACTCTGATTAATTGTTTAGCTTAGAGATGTATCTAATTGCTATAAATATATATAAATATATATTTATATAATTTTAGAACCTAGTCCCTTGTACACTTGTTATGAAATGAGACACTTAGGGAGTCATGGAACCTATCTTTCATGGACAGAAACTCCTTATATAAGAGACTGGGCTGTATTAAGGATTTAGAACTTAATAAAATAAGGGTAGTGCCACATAGGCGGGTGCCAATTCTGAATTGGAGTGGGGCATATTTAAACCCAGTTTATGTAGGACTAGCCCTATATCAAGGCGATTAGTATATAACTTCATGTTAGTTCCAACGAATGCATAATAGACATGAAAGAACTAAGAATTACTTCCTTGTGCTCCGAGGAATAGTCAACTTAGAACATTTTACCGCGAGTACAAGGCAATGATATAGTATTTGGATCATCACTAACGGCAATTACTCTGAATATTGATTTGATTAGTGAACCCCTCGAGGGCACAGAGGGATAAGGTTGGACACGGACAGAATCAATGATTATTGAACCATTCTCCTATGGGAGAGTCTGATTAACTAATCGAAAAGACTTCCTTATTGGAAGGGACTGAATCTCTCTTACGAGAGCATCTTACTGAATTATAAGGACCCTTAATTGGAAATATTGAACTCGACAGTGCTAGGATGTGGAAATGAAATCTCATAAGATCATAAGAAATTCCATAAGGCACCTTTTCTAATCTCATGAGTTTCTCCTTGTCATTACAATTATTGAATTATGTTATTAAATCGATTTATATATATTTAGAAATATTACTCACCAATTTACTGACAAGTGGTTCGCCCTACTTTAGGTACGGGCCACATGGGAGAGCATGAGGAAGATCAGCCCTTGGATTTCAATCTGCGTGGCTGATGAGAGGGCGTCCACAATCGTAGACAGAGAAATTAGAATTTAGAGATGGATTTCTTCTTTTAATAATGTTGAACTTGGTTTCTTTGATGCTCATGACTAATTTGATATTAGATTTATTATCTTTTATCATTTGATTCTAAATGACATTTTAAATAAATTAGAGGAATTGCTCAGTTCTTTGCAGTATTTGATTTATATTATGATCTGGAAATAATTATAGTAATATTATGGAATCGGAAGAGCTCTAGATTTCGGAGCATAACAAAGGATATTGGGTATTTAGTACCCTACAAAGTTCAATAGGGTCATTGCTTTGGTGCAATGGTAAAAGTCTCGATTGCCATGCGTGAGAATTGAGAACACAGGTTCGAGACCTGCGAGCAGCCACTTTGTGCAAAAATGCCAAAGGTTAGGTCTGTCTCCAGTCCAGTACCATGGTTAGGCGGGACCCGCACTGGGTAATGACCTTTTTTTTAGTACACTGCAAAGTTCAATAAATTGAAGACAATTAAATGGAAGCCAAAAGAAAAGGGAAAGAAGATGAAAGAAGCAAACTCAAGGTTGATTTCTCCGACCTGGGGAGAATGATGTAGCCATGGCTGGTCCACATTCAAATGAGTTGTGGCACCAATTTGACATAGTCAATTACTCAAATTTTGAAATGTCATGGATGGGCTTCACCACCAGAATAACCTAGATAGTCTACTCTATCAAATCAAAATGTTAAGCATGAAAAATAAAACATATCTTTCTAGCAAAAAAAAAACCACCTGCATCTTTCGCAAGGGGAAAAGGAATTAATGTGACGCAGTCTCGATTTGACGCAATTGGACTGTCTAGGGCTCAAATAAACCAATCCAAAAAATATTCTGGCATGCAATTCATTACAGAAAATCGAGAATTTAGAGTGTCTTCTCAATCACCTTGCCTTCGCATACGACACAAGGGGGAGGGAAAAACCAAAACAAAATAACACTTTATTCAAAGCTGAAACTGTACTGTAGCATCTCTATGGCAGTTGACCATTACATCCTTATATATTTCTAGTGGTAGAAACCACTAGAAATATTAGAATGCTGCCAATCCTTTGAGAAGATTTACAACTATAATTAGATGACTTAAAGAAAAGAAACATTAAAAAAGAAATCAAGTTGTTCTTGCTGTGAATGTTGTGAATGTGAACAGTTGTGAATGTTCTGGCTGTGGGGCACATGTGATCCACCATCTTAAGAGATGGAACCCACCTTTACCAAGAGCGCCCCTGGGCAACCACTTTAATGTGGGCTCTCTTTGGATTTGAGAACACTTAGGCTCATTTAATAACAGCCTAAAAAAAGCTTGTTTTGAAGAACTGTTACTGCAAAAAATTCTGCAAGTTGCATAAAACTCCCATGTTTTCTGTTTTATCCCTGACAAGTGAATTTAATTAGTTTTGGGGACTGTCTGGGGTCTGAAACATCATCAATTCATGTTGAAACCCTTGCGGGCCATCTTGTGAGGCTCAATTCGATCCATGTAGGTTTTGGCCAACTCAATTTCATGACTAAAAATCCAATCTGCATCGCAATGACAACCTATCTTCATTAAAAGCATTACAAGCATTAAGAGATTTGCTCGTTGGGAATCAAGCAAGTTCCAAGCTTCAATGATATTATAACCCAAGCGAAAAAGCATCAATGAAAACTACTACTCATTAAGAGCATTACAAGCATTAAAAGATTCACAATTGGAATCAATCAAAATTCCAAGCTTCAATGACATCACAACTCTGAACATTTTATTTAAGTAGAAATTGAGTTTTACCATATGTTTTAGCTTTTGGTAATAAATAGGTCCCATGAATATATACGCTTGGAGAGGACACCCTGAGATACCTGAAAAGCCCAAAATGACAATTATACTAAATGCACTACAAAATACCAGCATAACTGCAGCTACAAATAACAATTAATAAATAGCTCAGAATAGTGTGAGAACTGCAGCCCTTGAATATGCAAAAACCCACACAAGAGACAAATACAAATTAGCTTCAAAATGCTTTTGGAACACTTGGAGATATATTAAAGGAAATGTAGAAACTGTATTTAGCAACTAAACTCTAGAAAACAATTTCTCCAACAATAATATATCCACATTATCATTTCTGAGGACCATTATACAGTGCATGACAAATCACCTTCCACCATGACGCCCCAAAGATCTTATGGAAAAGCTTCTTGAAGATCAAAACTCACTGCAAACATTTCCACTTCCTTGATAAAACAACACCGTTCTGAACCAAAAACGACAAAATGTGCATAAAAGCACCATCACGTATCCATCCTCCAATACTTTCTGAGGACCATCATACAGTGCATGACAAATCACCTTCCACCATGATGCCCCAAAGATCTTATGGAAAAGCTTCTTGAAGATCAAAACTCACTGCAAACATTTCCACTTCATTGATAAAAGAACACCATTCTGAACCGAAAAAGACAAAATGTGCATAAAAGCACTGTCACGTATCCATCCTACAATACTAGCTGATCCCAAATTCCTGACAGCACTTCCATCAAAAGTAAGCTTAAGAAATCCATTTGGAATGGGGGCTCTGCCACCTTATTGATGCAGCACGAGCCAGGCCCTGATCTATTGGACCAACCCATTGACCGTTGACCAATGGTCAACCTGATCCAATGGGTTCAGCCACAGGTCCAATAAGACAGACAGCTACTGTGAATTTCTTTTACTACTTTTTTTTATCACAATTTGATTGGATTGTTATCAGTAATTTAGGGTTTGATAAATATTTTAGTTACCTTTTTTATTAAGAATTTTTCTGGATGGTAGGAAAGTCTTAGTTGGTTAAATAAGGGAGAGGAACATCTGATCCTATTTCCTCCATATATAGACGGACATGCCTCATTGAAATGGAGACTAATTATTAATCAAATTTCTCTCATGATTTTTCTTCAATCGTAGATCCAAGGCTGTGCGACTTACCATGTTAAAACGTCAACACAGGGGAATGAGGGAGAAGAAAATGAGGGAGGGCACATGCCCAGGAGGCAATATAAAATTTCACTTTATCTGCCAGCGAGCTATCTGAAGAGGATTTTCTATCAAAACAACGATTATAGCGCCCTATTTGGATTGCCTATAGAATAGCAAAAAATTAAGGCTTTCCACATGATTCAGCCTCTAATCGAGACTATTGCCACTTTCAAAGCCTCAAACAAGCCAAAAGGAGCGGTAGGAAGAACCCACCTACATCCAAAACCTAACTGATTTCCCCAGATGTAGGACCCTGTAATTAAGCATCAAATGTTATACTAGTTATGCATCCTCCACGCACAGAGGACCCCAGATTTGGGTTTTATTTTTATTATTTGATTTAAAGATAACAAAAAAAAAAACCTATAACTACTATATTCCCTAGTAACATTGATATATTAAATATATTTGTTTATTTACACATCATTTAATAATATATAAATATATGTCAATGATATTCTTCATATAATTGTATCATGGCCTTATTTGATATTTGTATTTATGCTGTTGTAGATGGATTCTGAATAACTACTTTTTTCTATTTTCTTTTTAGAATGTAAATGAAGTATTCATTTTTTAAGAAAAATGAAAAAAAAAAAAAAAACCTGCGATTCACGATACGAATCAGTTCATCCCCTTAAACAATTTGAGATACAATTCTGATTTTCCGAACCATGCATATAATAACTCCATCTACACTAACCTAGTAAAGCACGAAAAATAACATACCTGAATAGAGGAAATCCTTTCCGCTATAGCTAAAACCGTGCCTCACAAGGGTTTCACTGTCACACACCAAAGGCATGGTAAATACAAAGTTTACAGGGAGAGTCCAGGAGGTAAACTCAACAGAATCGAGTCAGGCATACCTTATAACTTCAACTCTATCAGCATGGCCACTTGGTTCCCCAAATGCACTTCCATAATGGAATCTACCACATGAAACCCCCGCTTTACCACCAAGGAGCTCTATCATTTTTCCTATTGTCATACGACTGATGAATAGAACGAAAATATGTTACTTTAGAGAAACCTTTTGTCATTCAAAGCTCATAACAAGTGACCCTCAAAAATGTCTTCATGTGTACATTCTGCATGAATGTGTAAAAATGAATCTTGTAATGTAAAAGAGGCTTTTAAATTTATACCATTGCCCAAAAATTATGATTACCTCGAGCATAACGTTTAGGTAACCTCCTTATTAGAAATAATGTCCCAAAACACGACAACCAATAGTCTGATTACAAATCCCAGGTACAAAAGAGATATTAGCCCTATGTATTAATAAGGTCAATGTCACAAAATGAGTCCTAAATATAGGATCTAAAAGGGGGAAAAAGGAGTTTTCACTTACTAGAATCCAATCTAGTTCTCTACAGTCAAAATTCATTACCAATACATGTGTTTAGAGCATCATCTTTAAGGTATATATAAACCTCTGATCAACCTATTTCTACTATATTAAAAAAAAGCATATATAAATCTGGACCTCTCTTTCTTTGTAGGTCTACAAAATTAACAAAAGATGTTCTTCAAATATCTAATATTCCAAATAACACATGGTTTCTCAATCTGCGTTAGGCTGTTACAGTTCAAACTTTTGTTGAACGCCATCCCAACTGTGTGATATAAGCAATCCACCACTAATGCCCATTTACTTCACATATGCAATGTGAGAAAAAAGGATACCGTCAACAGATTTTCAACTCCACCAATTTTGCATTTCAAATGGTACCTTATGCACTACAAGATGCCAAGGAACTTTAATGTGGTATTAATTGTCAAAATTTTCTAGATAATAGTTTGCAGTGGTTGATAAGTGCTTAATTGTTTACAATCTAAGCCCTAATATTTGAATTATCTTATGCTAGTCATGTTTATTTTATTTGATTTTACATATTCTTTGTTAATTTGTATGCAAAGGTAAAAAGGAGCAAAAAGAGAAGATTTCATGAAGAGTGATGGGCGTAAATCATCAAGTAGGGCCAAGGTGGGTCCCATCCAAGTTATTTCAGATTTCAAGACTACTTTCTAATTCTTTGGACAACTTACAATTCTAATCAAAGAAGAAAAGTAAAAGAAAGAAGGAACCCAATCTAGGGTTATACGCCAAAAAGGGGGCCCACAGCCATTGCAAAAGTGAAATTTCAGAAATTAGAAAGTCTTCTTCAAGTACAAGTGGAGCTCAAGAATGGAGAAGAAAAAGGAGAAAAATAAGGAAAGTTTAAAGGAAGAGTCCAAGCCAAGTTAGAAGTTCAAGAAGGGGGTCCCACAATCATTGTACATGCATCATATGGGCCCACCTTTATTATAAAAGGTTCAGATTTAATCTCTTGCAATTAATCTCAGAATTGTGGGTCCATGTGAAGAACTTTCTATAAAATACAAGTAAGATCAGATTTAGAAAGTCTTGTTATTAAGAAAGAAGACTCCTATTTCATTCTAATTAAGAAGCCTACTTGTAAAGAAAGTTGGAGATCTATTTCCACAAGAGAACTACTTGCTAAAAGGGGCTGTTGCAAGACTTATAAAAGGACAAGAAGAGGTGGTCATCCAGCATATATATCCCATATAAAACCCTAGCCACGTCCATAAGAATGCCAGCCACTATTTCAGCACCCTATCATCACAAAAACCATCCATCATCATCCCGAAACCCCTAGTTGCTGTACAGCCACCTTTGGAGCATTCTTTGGAGCATCTTGGAGAGCTTTTGGAGCGAGGAAAAAGAGAAAAAGCTGCTGGGCAACTTCTTCTTCTTCTTCAATATTCAGAGTTTTTCTTATGGCTCTATTTTCTATTTTGTTTTCAATTCTAGACATGAGTAGCTAAACTTTTTAGGGCTAGGGTGTACTTGAAACCCTAGCCTAGTTCTATGTAGTTTCTTTTGCCATCTTTTAATTCAAATTTCAGTTTTATTAGTTGAGATTCTAAACCATGTTTTCAATTGATGAGTTGTGTATATGCCATGCCAACCATGCCATGTTCAATTAATTTTAAGAGTAGCTAACTTAATTTTGATTGATCTTGATGTTAAGCATCTAGGGTTTAGAACCATGAATAATCTAAGTATATGCCATGCTTATACTCGTGCATTTATCATTCCCATTGTTTTTATGCATTATGTGTGTTTTGACTAGGACATATGCCATGCTTAATTTTTGCATCATAATGAACAATTCATGTAGTATGCCACTCATGAATTAGGTTTAGGGGAATAGTAATCTAGACGCATATGCCATGGTCTAGGTTGATAGATGTCACTAATAATTCTGATTTTTTATTAAAGGATAATAAGGGACATGCATAGGGTTGGTTAGGGGAGTAGATGAAACCCTAGTTCATTCATTATTACTATTTTTCAATTTTAATATTAGTTGTGTGTTTTAGATTATTTTCCATTTAGCTTTTAATAGTTTAATTTACTGTTTTTAGTAGTTTAATTCAACTTGTCATCATTTAAATTGTTCTTTTAATATTCTGATTTTTAGTTGTTTTTTATATTATTTTATCACAAGTCTTCGTGGGATTGACCTCGTACTTACAACTCACTACACTACATAGTGATCTTGTGCGCTTGCGAGTTTTAATTGTGTGCATACTAGTAGCCTATTTCTAGGTTGCTTAGTGCATACCAGTGGTGAGCCAACTTGGCTTACAAAATTTCTTTGCAAGAAGTCACAAGAGAAGACCGAATAATGTCAGGCTGCATGAAGAGGATGAGGATTTACAGTATACAGTGAGGAACATTAGCCGTGAATGAGCTAATTAAGCAATTTACAATCAAAATACTCCATTCCACAAGATGCAGATTTACTGTAGAGACAGTAATAACAAGTAAAATAATAATAATAATATCAATAAAATTAGGCAAAGACTTTTACCTTGGAAATCCATGAGGATTCATAATTAAATCAGGGCATATCCCACGTTCAGAAAATGGCAGATCTTCTTGCTGAACAATGGTGCCACAAACTCCTTTTTGCCCATGTCTGCTGCTAAATTTGTCACCTACCTGCACACATCAATAGAACCACCAATAAAAATAAAAATAAAAACTAAATGATGCTCTTTCTTTTTCATTTTTCTAGAGGTGGCAATTTTTTGTCAATGCGGGTTGGAGTAGGCCCATTCATTCTCAGGCATCAAAACTAGGGCCAGGCCTCTGACCATTTTATTAGAAGGCTCGAAAATTTAAGTCTAGACCTGACAGTAGCATTCTTAAAAAGTCCAGACATCAGCTCAGGCAAAACTCAGTAGAAAATTGTTGATTGATGCAGCTTAGAATTAAAGCTCAAGTCTCTTAGATGGGACAAATTTCAGGCTCAAACCTGGCCTATAGCAGGTCAGTTACTGTCCCCAAGGAAAATTTTTGGCACAATGTCTTAGAAGGAAACTATGCAGGCAGCCTATGGAAGTTAATAGAAGACCAAAAGACTGATTTTAAAAAAAAGGCAAAATTACCTCTGGCCTACGAGTATGACGAATAATAAATTTGATGACCATATTCTGGTCCTTATCCGTGAAAAGTGCTACTCTGTCCACAACTGTCGTTTCCCCTTCAGTACCTTTGTGCTTTACAGGGGTGAACTTGTACGCACTAGACATTGAAAAGAGTCGAGAGACAAATTGATACAGTCTACAGACGAATACCTCAACATCTCGAAAAAAGGAAAAGCACAACTAACCTGTCTGGTAAAACCTTGTGAGAAATAAGTTGGTCCCTTGAAACAGTGGCACTCTGCTTGTTAATAAGAATATCATGTGGTCTAACTATTTCTCCTGGAGAAGCAATTCCATCGGTATCTAATATCTGTGAAAATGATAACTTGATTGAAATAAATAAATAAATAAATAACACAGCAATTCAAGCATTTTAAGATATCAAACAACAGATAGATAAAACCCATAAAAAAATCAAACTATTTGCAAGCAACTTTGTATTAATTCTATGCTTTCTAGCATTTTCAGTAATCAGCACCCCCTCAAAACCTAAGCCTGGAATATTTTAATGGATACTAGGAAGGTAATTAAAGAAAAGGTTAAATGAACTCAGGAGATAAATGATATGATCAGAGAGTCCACTAGGTTGCAAAGAAGATAAGGAAAAGAAGCGAAAATATTAGTCACTTCTAGAAACAGTATAAAAAAACGATTACTATATCTAAATTCAAATCAAAATAATACATGCTTCTGAATGTAAATGTGAATCTTGTGGGACATGTCAATACATGCTTTTCAATGTCCAGATAAATAAATTAGGTTAAGGACAAACTGTAGTAATTTGGGCACTTATCAGATTTAATATATGACAACTTTTTCTAATCTGCATTACCTGCATGTGTGAATCCAGGCCACCTTTTCCAGATGACATTTGAGGCATGATTATTCTGTCATATGCTTGTTTGACAGCAGATACTCTGTTTCAACAAAATGAACTGATATGGGTGACATGAGATATTAATATGTTGAAGCTGCTCAAATAAATGCAGAAAATAAATAGGATGCTCTCCGGTTACACAATTGAGTACTTTTTCATGACAATACAACGACCAAAACCACGATCTAGAGATGATTTGTTCATGACTATTGCATCCTCAATGTCATAGCCACTGTAGCTCATAACAGCAACAGTAGCATTCTGCCCCGCTCCTAGCTTATCATATCCAACCTAAGAATAAAATAAATATAGGTCAGGAGCAACATCTATATAAGACCCATGAAAAAGTGTGCATATTTACCAGCTCTATTGATTTTGTTGTCAACAGGGGCCTTTGCGGATACACTAACAAGTATAGCAAAGTGTCCATCCGACATAGCTGTGAAAATATATAGACAGAGGAATTAGGAGCTACTTTTCAACGTAAAATTTCACTCAAATATATCTAAAGATAGCATTAAAGAGTTTTAACCATATAGGAAAAGGAAAGAGAAAGTGATCACAAAGAATCATGCAAAACCAGCATTCTCATTTCCATTGTATTAACAAAAAAGTATAGATTGATGGGAAATAAATGTACACTAGGAAAACTGAGTTCATATGCAACATGCATTAGAACAATTTGCACAGCAGAGTGAATAATGCTCAACAGTAAGCACAGTTAGGAGAAAAGTATATTTTGGACAATTAAATGCAAAGGAATCACACCACGTATAGAACAGCAACACTGAACAAATAATTGGAAGTGAACCCAGCACTTCATACAACACGAGCACACAGGGGGGAAAGGGGGTAAGAGAGAGTTAAGGAGCTATGATATCCAAACAATTCTAAATCAGATAACGTACTTATAATCCATATAATACCCAGTTCAAATTGTTGAGAAACAGTTAGGGATTTATTGATGCAGTCACAGATTCACACAGAACCCCACAAAAATAAGCAACTGTCAAAAGAACACCAAATAACAATGTAACAGGGACTGTTACACAAGGACTGAGTTTCTGATAGGTGGGGATATGGTCGAGCCACCCTATTTGACTGGAACCTCAATACAAACACCAAGTTGAAAAGAGTTGCATAATAAGGAAAAAAAAAAAAAACTTCCACTGTTAACATAAGTGTCAAACATGTATCTCCAGTTCTCCACAGCAGTCGACTACTTCCCTTCTATGATACCCGGATACTTGTACAAGCTCAACGTATCTGTATCGGACCAATACGACACTTGTATTGGTACCTGATACTACACCGATACTTCTAGCGAACAAGTTTAACACATCCTACTTATAAAGTCCTTTATTTCATATAGTTCTTTTAATATTTTTACTTCTCACTATAAAAAAAATGCTAGAAATGGACGAAAACAATGATAACGTCATTGATTCAAAAGTGCTTTAAAGAAAAAATTAGGACACTCGTATCCGAATCTGTGTACTAAATTTTCAAAAGAGAGGAGTTGTATCCCCGATCCCCGTATCAGTGTTCGTATCTATATCCATATATGGGCACCATAGCTTCCCTTTATATAATGCTATCAAAACCACATAAAACCCTAGAATCTCTAACTAATTGGACTCCTAACACTAATAGATGTCTTTCCATACAATTTCTAAACCAATAAACAAATAAAATCCAACAAAAACTAAATAAATTAGTAGGTTTCGAAAAATCTAGACGTCTTTGCACAGTTGCACGACGATAGCTTGGGGCCCACATGGGTCATGCTATGGTAATTAGCATCCAAAGATCTGAAAGGGGAGTGCTGGGCGACCCTTTTGATATAATCCCTTCATGGGTTTTGCATGGGATGACGAGTGTGAGGCCAATTCCAAATGCTGAAGGACAAGTTGACATCAGCCCCAGTATTAGCTCTTCCCTCCGGCAGTGGAGGTTATGTGATATTTTGTGATGCATCAATGCATGGTCTAGGATGTCTACTTATGCAACATGGTAAGGTGATTGCCTACGGCTCCAGGCAATTGAAGGCGCATGAACGGAACTATGCCACACATGATCTAGAATTGGCTATAGTGGTTTTCGCACTCAATATTTGGCGACACTATTTGTACAGGGAAGAATTAGAAGTTTATACAGATCACAGGAGCTTTAAGTATATTTCCTCAAAGAAAAGACTCTTATAGGTAGATGCTTCACATGTCAACAGGTGAAAGCCGACCACAGGAAATCGAGAGGATTGTTACAATGTTGCTAGCAGATTGGAAGTGGGAGCACATTTCAATGGACTTCGTGTCAGGATTTCCGAAGACCTCTAGGAGAAATGAAATAATTTGGGTAATCGTGGACAAGTTGACAAAGGCTGCACATTCTATACCCCTCAAGAATAAAACTACAATGCAGGAGTTGGCACAGAGATACGTAAGGGAAATTGTAAGGTTGCATGGGGCACTAGCATCTATTGTATCAGACAGGGATCCCAAATTTGTGTCCAATTTTTGGAAGAAGTAACAAATTTCTATGGGAACCAAAGACCGATGGTCAAACAGAAAGAACTAACCAGACCCTTGAAGATATGCTAAGGGGTTGTGCACTAGAATTTAGAGACTGTAGGGATGAACAATTACCATTGATAGAATTTGCATACAACAACAGTTAGTTACCATTCAAGCATAAAGATAGCGCCTTTCAAAGCACTATAAGGACGGAACTGCCGTTCTCCTATTTGTTAAGAAGAAGTAGGTGACAGAAAAATACTCGGTGCAGATTGGGCACAAACTTCGATAGACAATATCAAGAAAACAAGGGATGGGCTAAAGGCGGCACAAAGCAAGCAGAAAAGTTATGCTGATAAGCTCAGGCCGGAACTAGAATTTGTTGTGGGCAACTATGTATTCCTTTAGGTTTCTCCAACCAAGGGAGTCATGAGATTTGGCAAGAATGGGAAGTTGAGCCCTAGGTATATTGGGCCATTTAAGATCACAAGGTGTGTCAGTGATGGTAACGCCTATGCGCTGGAATTGCCTTCACAACTAGCTGGAGTTCATAATGCATTCCATGTGTCTATGGTGAAGAGATATGAACCAAATCAATCACATGTAATAGATTTCGAGCCGATCTAGATTCAGCACGACCTATCGTATGAAGACCGACCAGTAGCTCACATGGAGACTAGGGAAAGAGCATTACGTAATAGGACATTACGACTATTCAACGTACTGTGGGAGCACCACAATCAGATGGAACCTACATGGGAGACAGAAGAGGAGGTCAAGGAGAAGTATCCCCACCTGTTTGAGCCAGGTATGAATTAAATTTGGAGGACCAAATTTCACAAGGGGGGGAATATGTAATACCCTAGGAATGGATAGAGCCCATATTCTTTTCTTTTTTTTTTTAATAATATAGAGCCCATATTCATCCAACACTAATTTAATTTATGGGGCCTTAATTTTTATTTAATTATTATTTGTAATGTGGGCCCGGAGTGTGTTGGAAACATTAAAATTATTTTAATGTGTGTCACGCCTGTGGCTCCCTTGTAGAAGGGCGTTGGGTCCAACAATGACTGGGTGTGCAATGGCACATAAGTCCCACATCGGAAAACATGCTAGTCCTGATCTTGGGTATATATGTGTGTGACCTGGTCTTAACTCCACATGAGGCCTTTTGAAACCGTGAGGCAAGATTGGGTTCGAATCCCATGAGCCAAAGCGGACAATATCATGTGGACGGCAGGCCGGGTCAATACAGCGTGGGACCCCAAATATATAATAGTATTACTAGTAGTATTATAAGAGTATCAAGAAGGGGCCCAAAACCCACTAGTGGCGCATGACCCAAGCCCATAAAGGGCTGGACACGTTGCCCAAGGAGGAATCCTTAAGAGTGCACGATCCTAATAAACTTCAAACTCTAGTCAACCATGATATAACCCTATTTCTCATATTCTTCTTCTCAAATCTCTTTGCTTCACTAGGGAGATGTATATAAATATAAACACACGCACGCATGCACGAATATATATATAGACATATAAATAGAGAGAGAAACCCTAGTTGAGCTTTTCCGTGGGAACAACGAATTTGTAGGAAGCAAGGAGATCCGGGGGGAAACGAAAGAAGATCAACTGCGGGAACGCGGCGGATGACACATTCGAGACCTCACATTGAGGGTGCAACGGTTAGCTACAGGAGGTGAGTAGTTTTTCTAAATTGGTGAACTAGATACGGGGGAAAATGCGTAGTAATCAAAATACAAACCCTAGAATTGTTGAATTAAAGATTGTTGGAGGTATATTTGAATGGATTAAAAGAGGAATGGAAGAAACCCTAGGAGCTGTCAAGCAAAACCCATCAATGAGAAAGACTCGCCAGGGTCAAAGCCCTAATTGGTGGAGATCCACCATGGCCAACCCCATGAGGTGTGGTGCTATGCCCCATGTGGGGTGAAGCCATGATGGCCAAACCCTAAGAGATAGGGATAGTGCTGGCCGAACCCTGATATGGGTCTAGATCTGATGGGTTTTCCATGAAAATCCTAGATTTAAGGGCACTGATGATGGATTAATTTCTAGAAATTCCAAACTAGGGTTTACTTCATACATGGAGTCTTTTTCTAAATGGACTTGATGATTTTTCCATCTCTTCATTACGAATGTGAACTTTTATTTATGAGTAATTCACATGTTCTCATATCTATGTTGTAATATATGTTTGGATGATTGTTTATATATCCTTGGCAAATGTGGTTGCTAATCCTAATTTGAGGCATGTGATCATGGTATTTTTTTTTTATATATAATTTGGGATGTATTCAGATCTGAATTATCAAACATGAGAATCTAATTGTGGAGATACAATCGTTGTGAACATGAGGAAAGCTTGAACCACGGATGCAATAATTTTTTTTTTATAACAATAAATTTTTAATAAGAAGCAAAAAAAGAAAATAAAACAGGACAAAGCCACAACAAGCCAGCTCACACAAGACTCCAAAAAAGAGAACTACAAAACAAAATGATACTATACATCAAAATTAAGAGATGAAAGAAAAACTCCCTCCTTTGCAAGAGCATCTGCCATGACATTAGCACCTCTTAAAATATGATTGAAACAAGCACCCAAATGAATAGAAATATCCTGCACCTCCTCCACCCAACCGCTAACATCCATGGAAAAGACGACTTACCAGAACACCACTGAATAACTGAAAAAGAATCACCTTCAAGAATAACAGTGACACATCCCATCCTACGCAACTCACGGCATCCAATCAAAAGAGCAAAAAGCTCAGCTTCATTAGCATCAATCGAATCCACTGGCTCTGAATAGTTTCAAACAAC
This sequence comes from Persea americana, assembly GCA_029852735.1. Classification (NCBI taxonomy): domain Eukaryota; kingdom Viridiplantae; phylum Streptophyta; class Magnoliopsida; order Laurales; family Lauraceae; genus Persea; species Persea americana. Next base: position 95,532,283 of record CM056810.1, read on the forward strand.
CACACCAGACCAATCTCTAATAACACCCCCAATGCCACATCTTCTAAGAGAATGATCAAAACTTCCATCAAAATTTAGCTTTAGAACAACCCACGGAGGATCCCACGGAGGATTCAATCAAAGCACTCTTTTCACAGGTTTAGCCTTCCAACCTCCTCTCAAAACATCTACCCAAGAAATATTGAGATCACTCAGATCAACACCTTCAAACTCTTGGTTAGTCCTTACCCACTCCGAAACAGACCAAACAATAGACCGAACAACCTCATCCACAGAACTACTCTTATTCCTGAATAATCTGTCATTCCTCTCCAACCAAAGCTTCCATAGTGTAGCATACAACACTAATTTCCATAAGATTCTGCCACGAATATACTTGCACCCAAATCGCCATTGATGAAAAAGGTCATCAACTTCCCTAGGCATGACCCACCGCATACCAAACATGTCAAGAATAGCGATCCACACTCTATAAGCAAAATGACAATGGATCATCAAATGATGCTCCGACTCCTCATCTTGTAAACACATAGGGCACCTATTAACTATAATATGGTTTTGTCGACGAAACTTGTCAATAGTCAAAATTTTATGCCACCCAGCAATCCAGCAAAAGGCTAAAGTAGCGTTTGGCTCGCTGTAATGAAGGTCGGAATGGAATGGTCATTCCAACGGAATGATCATTATAGCGTTTGGTTAGCAAAAAAGTGGCGGATGACCATTACTTCTGGAATGGCCATTCCTTTATGTAGAGGAATGGCCATTCCACTAGGGAGGTAGAGGAATGGCCATTCCATTCATATATAAAATTTTCTTGAGACCAAAATACCCTCCTCCCTCCACCCTCCTCCTCATCCTCCCAGTCGCCGGCTGGGAAGGAGACCAGCCGGAAGGCCCCGACGGTAGCCCCCCCGGCCCACCCCCACTCTCCACCTTCCTTTTTCTCTTTTCTTCTTCTTCTTCCTCCTCCCCTCTTTCTTCTCTCTCTCCCCCTCTGTTCTCTCTTTTCCTCCCTCCCTCTCTTGCAGGCCCCTCTGTTGTCTCTCTTCCTGGCCTCCCATGACGACACCCCCATCTTGGGCTATGCTGTCGCCGGCCAACCTGACATTGCCCTCTGCTTGTTCGTCTTTCAAAAGATATTTTGCCCCTTTCAATGCTTTCGGAACAGAACGATCAGCTAGAAACTGTTACCTTGGAACCAGTGCTCGGATATCTTTTTTCTGGCTAAAAGAAGCGCACAAGATAATGAACGAAAGCAAATGATGTGAAGAAAACAGCAGCAGCTGACACTACATCTCCTCCTGATTTCTCTCCCTCCTCTCTTTCCATTTCTTCTTCTGTAATAAGAGAGATGGAAGAACTTGCTGCTGCAAGTGTGGAAGAACTTGCTGTTGTAAGTGTCGGATGTGCGACCTTCCTTCCTCGCATGTTTCTCCGAGTTCTGTTGGTCGAAGGTGACGATTCCATTCGCCCTATCATCGCTGCTCTCCTCCGCAAATGCAGTTACGAAGGTCAGTTCTCGATCCTTCTCTTCTCTGCTCCTTTTGCTCTTCAATTCGATGCTTGAATCATTTTTGTTGCTCTTTATTGTGACGGATTTGGTTCTAGAATTGATGTTCTGTTTTGAATCCTAGTGTTTTCTGAAGTCAAAACTAGAAATTGCCTTTGGAGAAAGTCTATATTCTACTTTGTGTTGCAATGCGCTGATGTAGGTCTTCTGTCTAAATACCCGGCCATGGATTGCAATTGGTGCGTGCATCAGTTAGATCAAAGTGGAATTTCTTCTCTTTTTCCCATCTCATATTTGTTATCATGAATATGATCCATTTGATCTTCAGTGGGCAAAGTAGAAATTGATTATGGCAATGAAGATGAGGATGGAAGATGATGATGATGATGAGGAGGAGGAGGAGGAGGGTATTTTGGTCCGTCTTATGTAAATTTTATTCCATTCCAGGCATCATTCCAGCGTACCAAACGCAAGAACAGGAATAAGAATTCCATTACTGGATTGATTCTTTAGTTTAACCAAACACTGGAATAGAAATGACTATTCCTGCCTCATTCCATTCCAGACTCATTCCACTCTTCATTCCATTCCTGCCTAAAACCATCCTAGCAAACCAAACGCTACCTAAAACTCTTAGAGGAACGGAAGGATCCCAAAAACTATGCCAACCAATCACTCTATCAGAAGTTCTAGTCAAGCTATTAAAAAAAGACTTGACAGAAAAATTACCTTTAACATCAGGCTTCCAAACCCTTTTATCTCCTCTCCGCACAGATAAACCACGGATGCAATAATAGAATTCTATTGATCAACCCTTGAGGAGTCATACAATATAATAGCCAAGTTTCAAGGGCCAGATCCATGAAGTGAATGGAATTGGCATGATGCTTCTACATATGTAGTGTATGCCTTGACATACAAGCTGGTTGGGAGAAATCCCTGAGGGGAATACCATGTATTCCAATGAAATAAGATGGGTTCCAATCCGAATACTCCCTAAAACAGTGACTAAATTAATGCACATGAGGTGTTTGAAGAAATATCATACACCAAATAACTCCCTTATTGACTACATAAGAGATTGATCAGGACAAGCACTTGGTGATCACATGCTATAACCAATGGTGCTTATAAGATTGAGAATTGAAACCAACAGTTGATAATCTTACATAAGTGGGTACCAATTCTGTATCGGAGTGGGGCGTAGACAAACCCGCCATTGTGTGGGACTGTTCATATAAGTATAACCGCTAAATGATTGATTTTTTGCAGTATTACACACCACAATACGGGAAGATTTATAACCAAATATAATTTACCAAACTCGTGAATTTGAAGGATAGTAAATTACCAAAATCATGAATTTGAAGGAAATTAAGATAGGAGAACCTATACCGCTAGCACAGTACGGGGTGACGTCACCGTACAATGGTCATTGTTGATGAGTACTCACTCTCGACCATGTGTTGGTCACTCGTGTGGATTTTGATTGATGATAGACCCTATGTGGGTATGGGAGTGATAAGGAGGGTGCGGCGATCATGATGTTATTCCTCCATCATGGGAGCGCTTGATGTTGTTCCGCCCTTGTGGGAGTGACTCTATACTATTCTTCCTCCCTTAGGGGAGCGCTCAATTTGACCGGAGCGATATGCGAATAGGGACTCAATTATTGGGTCAAGATAATAATGAATGACACAAGACACTCTAATAAATAATACACTCACTTGTGCTCACTCACATCCCATGCCTGTTATTTGAAATTTGGAATACATATATTGTTTGTTTTTTTTTAATTGTTGTTATTCATAGTTCAATTTAGAAATTCTGCTCACCATTTATACTGACAAGTGGTTCGCCCCACTTCAGGTAACGACGACGCAGGGGAGCAGGGGATTACGACGATCAGCCATTAGATTTCAGTATGTGTGGCTGAAAGAGTGGATGTCATCTATAATTTAGTAGCAGGGATTAGCCCAATTTAATTGATCATTTTATTATATTGAGTTTAGACATTGATTTGTGTAGAGGATTTTATATTCATTGGACATTTTGATGATTCTTTGAGGATTTAATTTATCTAATTGAAACTTTAATTATTAGGATAATTGCCTAATTCCTTTTATTTTTATGGATTTGACTTATGGCTGTGTTGTGATACATAAAAGAGTAGTGACTTTGAAATCTAAGGAGCTCCACATTCCAGGTTGTTAAAATATCTTGATTGCACTCAATAATAGCCAGAAGCTATTATCAACAAAAATAACATAGACAACTTGTCATGATGTAGTCCCTTAAATTTCTACCCAAATCAGATAAAAGCCATAATAGTCAAATTAGCTTACTGATGATAGACAGCTTTGAGTGATCGTTATATTTTTGCAAGGCACAACTGTTAAAGACCAACAATCATTGGTGAAGAAGTCCAAGCAAAATTTTCCAATAAGACCATGACCAAGAACAATACAATCTGAAATTAAGCAAGCTTCAAACCAAAAGCACAAATCACAAATAGACTACATTGAAATGCATTAGCGTTTAAAATAAGAAACATATACAGTATAAGGAGACTGGCGATAGTGGCATCAGCTCCAAAATTTTGCTAACATGGGGGTTGAACTTGAAACTTAAAAATGCCTGGTTGTATGACCCAAGTGCCAGTAAATTGTCAGTGTAAAACAACAAACAAGTGGAAATCTAAACTGGACAACAAGCCACCTAAGAGTCCAGCTACTCCCCAAACCAATTGGGGCTAAGACCAGCAGGTGATGTCAAATCCAAAGATAGCCAGTTTTCTTCTTTACCCAGATAAATTAAGTAAACAGGGTTTTATCCAGGAGTCATTTAATAAGACCAGCAGGTGATGTCAGCCCCAAAGATTGCCAGCTTTCTTTTTTGCCCAAATAAATCAAGTCAATGGAGTTTTCTCCAGCAGTCATATTATAAAGAATTACCAAACTTTTTGTGGTAGCCTGATGATGAGTCTTTCTCGATAGTTCAGAAACTTTTTTTTCCACTGCATTTACCAACACTTATACGGGGTTGTGCTGGGATGAGAAAGAAACAACCACTGCCCAAGTCTATGGCATCCCCAAGTAAGAGAAAATCTTTGAAGTTTTTACTTATTTGCCTTTGCAGGAAGTTCACTTCACTAAATAACACTCCTGCTACCTTTCAAGAGGAGGAGTAGTGCTTCGCACTAAGTGAAAAGGATAACCACGCAGACAACTACCAAGAAGAATGAGTAGAAAGGCTCCAAGCAATACACAAATAAATGCAAGGATATGGCTTCAATCACACAGCAAAACTAAAAGCACTTACCTAGGCAACAAAGAGGGTTTCATAATAAAGGTCTTGTATTTGTGCAAATAAATGGATCCGTTATATAATTGATCAGATATGAAGAGATTAAGGCATCCACATGTGCTCAGAGAATTGCCCACTAAAGAGGTTAGGCAATTGAATGAAGCCAAAGGACAACGAGCATAGCAAATAAGAATTAACAGGGCACACAAAGAAAAAACTATTAATAGGGAATGTGACTCAAACCCGCAGCCTCATGGGTGTGGCAATGATTCCAACTATGATACAGGAATAAACTTTAAAAGTTGTCATGCATTATAGCCATCCTATTCAATCAAAAAAAGTTACAAGGTTTTGATTATTTTTGGGAAAAATCTATTCAAATTATTAAATAGCATAAATTTAAGTGGCATTGGAAATAAGTTGGTCTAAAAGGATAAGGCACATTCACTAAAACTTTTTCTGAAATACAAAACTTGCCTGGTTATAAGCAATATTACCCATTGCCTGTTTTCCCATAGCACACTATAAAATCAAAAAAGAAAAGAAGATTAACATTGACAAATTGCCAAATTTTCTATAAACTGAAAGCACATGATCAAGATACTAAAAAGTAGGCAAAAAACCTGATATGTATTTCGTGGTGACTGATTATGGTGCGGATATGGAATTAGCCCAGCACAAACCCCCAAAATAGTGAAAGGCTCTATTTCTATATGTGTTGTATTAGAGTCAGCCTCTCCCTCATATAAAGCAATCTATTACCAAAAATTTATAAACAATCATTTCCTCAGACAAAAGTTAGCTACAATATCAACAAATTGTTAACATAAAATGAAATGCTGACAAACCAAAGCATTATTCTCCTCATTAACATCAAGATATTCAATCAATCCCTCTCGTAGAAAATCATCAAACACACGAGCTCCATCCTTTAATAGAAAAAAAATAAAAAATTAGAACGTCAATAAGGCATAAAATCATTCCCACGAAAATGAACACACATACCCGCAGTTCCTTCATATGATGTTCTTTAATCCTAGATACACCCTTGTCAGCAATAACAAGTGGGCGACAAACACGGCCTCCATCTGAAGCAAGGTAAACACAGCGCTGCCAAACAATTTTATGGCATGTGTTACTGACACAAGTTCTTAAATAAACTAACAGATGTTTTAAAAATAAAATAGAACAAATCACAAGAAGAATTGGCAATAAATTCCACTGAGCATGAATTAAACACAAAAGAAAAGCTGTGTTTGAAGATGAGTGTCACCATTTGAGCTCGAAGGTCAATGTTGCATAATAGAAACCTCAAAAAATAATCAAATGTCTTTGAAGTGTCATTGCCGATCACTGTTCAGTCTTCTTTTGTTTTCCTTTTTGGTTTTTTTTTTTTTTTTTTTTTGTCATTTTAATCAAACTCTTTCAAATTATCAGTTCTTTTTTTTTTTGGGGGACACCTTCAGAACAATATATATTCCAATGCTAAGCTTTTTCCGATTTTACATTTTATGCTCGTCTCTATTTTCAAATATTATATTATTTTTTTCAAAAACAAGTGCTACGTCAAAATAATTTTGATTCTAACTACATATAAAACAGATCTATATGAAACATGTTTGTTTCAAATGGCCCTATTTGAAATAGATGCTTTTCAAATAGATTGTTTGGTTAGATAGAAAAGCGGATTGAAATAGACTTTTTAAAACTGACGGTGCATGATTTTTTTTGCAAATTTCTCTGTATCCAAAAGGAATCGACGATTGACTTTTGAAACCATGGCCATTGTTAGTATTCTTAAATGTATCAACGGTTCAGATCTTGAAATAGGGCCCCACAAAGTCCAAAAATTTTGATCTAAATGATTCACGTTTTTTTGCAGGTATCTTGAAATCCGTTATGGATCAACGGTTGAATTTTGGTATGATGGCTACTCCTAGTATTTTCAAGCGTTTGCATGGTTCAGATTATAGTTTATGGCCCCACATCTGAAGAAAAAATGAGGCAGCAAGGATTGTCTGTATAGACACCCCAAACCCAGTCAGTTTTGGCCAAGTACATCAATGGTCGATCAGTTTTCAGAGAATTACTCGAGATCCACAAGGAATCAAAGACTAATTTTTGACCACATAGCTGTTTTTGGCTTTCCAAAGAGGGCCAACGGTTTGGATCGTGATTACAGGCCCCACTAAAGCCAGAAATTAAGATCAATGGTTATGTTGTTTTTCACAAAAATCTCGAGATCCGTGATATATCAACGGCTGAGATTTCACTGATGGGCCATTTTTGGCCTTCTTAATACTCCTAACGGTTTGGATCATGATTGAGGATCCCAGTTTTGAAAAAAAAAAAATGTGATAACAAAACTACCGCCCAAAAGCACTGTGCATTCCATATCTTTCCGCTTCAGAGACGCTGGTCTGTTTCAAGTGGCGACGTTTTCCTTGCTGCGTGAAACAGAGGAGTTTCCTCTTTATTTGAATTGAAATAGATTTGCTAAAATAATTCCCAAACGCTCCAAATACTTTTTGAATCGGCTTTAAGATAATAAGTTGTTGAAAATAGACAAGCCAAACGGGCACTTAATGAATCAGTAATAACTCCATCTCCTTGCTTCTCAATTCCACACTCATCTGCTTCAATTTTTTTCTACTATTGTTAATCTGTGCTTAAATAGTTTTGTACTTTAGAGCTTTTATTCCTTAGATCATCATAAAAATGAAATAACGATTAATTTCACGTGTCGTCAAACTTTGAATCAATAAAGTGCAAAAACAATTAATTACACACGATATAACTTCCATCTATAAAACTTAAAATCAATAAAGTGATTGGAATGAGTAAAACTCAGAAAAAAAAAATTTCCAACAATTTTTACAGGGGTCGGGTTAAATTCATATACCGACCATATAAGACATCAAATCACGAATTTACCAACATTTTGGAATTTAATTTTAAAAAAAATCTCCTATATGGACTGATATGGCTGATAACCTGAAATGCTCATATATGATAGATACGACAACACACCATGGATATGGCAAAAACATAAATGTTACTTGTGGAAATGAATTGTCAAATATGATAACATACATACATGTTCCTTATTTTTTAACCATATTGTTGTCATACAGGCTAAAATTCATACTTAAGTCTTTGTTCTCAGTGATTTCATATTAGTATGAAAGAATGAATGAATTTTTTTTAACTCTACGTACATAGACAAAAATTAGCCAATTGAACAAACATGGAGAATGTTTAAAAGATCAAGCTGAAGACTATACCTGCTTTTCGTTTACAAAGACAGACACAAACTCCCCAATTTTACCAGCTCTTCGTAATTTTCTCATACCATTAGCAAAGCGCTACAACAAAGGAGCAAGAAGTAGAAAACGAGACGTTCTCCTTGTTATTAAGAACAACGAAAATTTTATACAGCTTAAATAGTGCTATGGCATTTTATACCTGTGGCTGCCTATGTTTGCCAAGAATAAGACCATTAAACATAACCAAATAGGAGTTTAAAGAATGAAGCTCTTCCGTAGATAACAAAGACATGTCTTCCACACCCAAAGAGTAACACTACCAAGGAATGAAAGGAAAGTTATCAGCACATGAAAAAGTAAATGGCAGCATACACATATCGACAGCCAGTACCAATGGAAATAAGAAAGAAAATGTTGCACGGGAAAAATAAATAAATAAATAAAATCTAATCAAACACGGCAAGAATGCTCAAAACCACTTTATTCACTCGAACCATTTCCTTAATATAAAACTCAATGCATTTGCAAAAAAGAAAAATGAGAGAAGCCCACACAATTTCTGGTAGGACGGAAGTTACACAGGACAAATAACGAGATAAGTAAGAAAAAATTGGTGTTAAAACCATCAATCACTCTCTTCAAGAAAATTAGAGAAGAAGCTCCAGCTAGGGCAATTGAAGAAGCCCCAAACTTGAATATAGAAGAAGCATCTTGTTGGACATTTGGCAAGTCTATATTTTGGGTCTATTGACTTAAAACTGATTCAAACAAGATGTTTGAGCACTTTAGGCTGTTTAGGATAGTTTATGTGAATCTTTGATTGAAATAGCTTGAAGATCTCTTGCTTCTTTTCAAGAATTAGCAATAGGGTAACATTTTCAAACTTTTGGGGCAAGTTTGCCTATACTAATTTTACTATGACTAGTTTGCCTGTCCTAATTTTACTATATGACAAGTCTGCCCATATAACTTTTACTATATGACAAGTTTGCTTCTTTTTTTTTTATTCAGACATGCCAAAAGGTTGTAAAGGGGTCTACTTAAAACAACTCTATTGAAAACAAATTTAATTGAATGAGCTCAATTTCAAACAGATCAGAATTTTGACATGGGCCCTAATTTTATTTTTTTTAGGCCTTCTGAACATAGCTTTTACTTGACAAAAGCTCATGGAACAGTTGGCAGGTGTTCATTGTCGCACCCACAAGGTTACAGGCTAAATTCATGTCACCGTTCAAAAAAATGGTGTTATTTTCAGGGATTTAAAAGACACAATATTTGGTTTTATGATCAGTCCAGAGGGTTTTCAGAATGTTCACCAAAGCTTTGATTATGCAGGGGGGCTGCCTTCCCATGTGACTCAGTTTGAAATGGGAACAGAATATAAATAACCATCAGGTAACAAATAATGATTCAGCACAAAGCGAGAGAGGGAGGGAGGGGGAGAGGGAGACTCATAAACAGAACCATTCAACCTAACATCTCCACAGACCAGAGGTAGAAATCCCAGCAAATTCTAGTGGCTGTAACACAAGATATATTTGCCTTTTTTTTTTTTATTGGTAATATGGCTTGAACAAGCACCCTTTTGGCCGCAACAATGAATAGAAGATGTTACTCTCATCTGGACTTCGAGTGCTACCACTTCAATTGTATCAATTTGTTTCAAAAGGTCCATGATTTCTTTCAAGCCACTCTGTCCACGTGACAATTCATCACTATTCAATCATGGGAGTTTGCTTGAATCCATTTGGTTTTATTAATTAATTTAATGTTGCTTGGGTTGCTAGACTCATAAGCAGAAAAAAAAAAAAAAAAAAAAAAAAGGGCAAGGTGGAGCAATTGCCAAGTACCAAAAAAGAGGTCACATTTTATGGAAGCACCTCTCTTGGAGTGATCCTATCCCATACTCAGAATGAAAGAGATAAAAGTTTTCTGTAGTCGCAATAAATCACCACCATTCTTGATTGAAGTTATTGAGGAACAGTCAGTGAATTAGGCCCACCATAAAAATGACTTTAAGGTTCTCTCAACACGATATTTAAAGGAAATGAAGCATCAATGAACGGAAAATTGAATGAATTATGAGAATACGATGGTATCTCGCAACTTGAGGCATTTGAAAATTCATTTTTGATGAGGCTTCAAAATATAAACCTGCCCCAGGAGTATAGATGGGACTTTAAGAAACGTAAACAGAGACACTGGTGTTCAGATGGAATTTTTTTTGTTTTATTTTATTTTATTTTTATTTTTTGGTATCCTAGCTAAGGGGCTGGGACCCTATGAGACTCGCATATGCGAGGTGATGGGAACTCATAATGCAGGGAGACACAACTCACACATGCGACGTAATGGGAACTCACACATGCAAGGAGACACAACTCACACATGCGAGGAAATGGGAACTCGCACATGAGGAAACAAAACTCACACATGTGAGGTGATGAAAACTCACACGTGCATGGAGACACAACTCACACGTGAAGTAAAAACAACTCACATATGTAAGGAGAGGAGGGGCTAAGTTCGAAGACTGGGCCTCTCAATGAGAACCGCCACTCCTTACCACTAGTATAACTGGTGTTAAGATGGAATCTAATGAGACAGATGGACAACATTCAGCAAGTACTGAGACTGGTTCATATGCATGTATAGGATAATTTGATAGCTGCCAAAATAAATCGTATCAATCAATATTATGGTTTTGACACTAAAACAAAGCTAAGGTGTGAACCACTATGTGCTCATGGCAGCCAACACACAATGTGATGGCCGCTATTTTGAACCACGATAATTGATATACATCAATCTGTCAAGCAACCTTTGTAACCATGCTCAAGTGAGAACACCGACCGCTGCTCACATGTATTGCAATTCCTAGCAACAACGGCATTAATATTTCTGATCCAGATGGTCCATAATGGATTATCAAAAAGCATACAAGATCTTAGCTGCCTCCCAAAATCAACATATTGAGACTTTTGAGCAGAAAACAAACTGATGCTTCATTTCCATTGAATAGAAAACAAACCAGAGTTATTAATGGACTCTCTTCTTCATCGGTTGTCACATGAGTCATCAAAGCTAGGTTTTTCACCAATCCACACGCTTCACCTTCAGGAGTATCACAAGGGCAAAGCATACCCCACTGTTTCAAAAGGGAAGAAAAAATTAATGACCTTGAGAAAATTGTTCTTGATATGCATCAAGGAATTCAAAAAGGTGAAAGAAGGATATAAAACAGAAAATTCACAAAAAGAAGCAAACTCAAAAGCTGCAGATGTTAATGAAACACCCATTTCACCTGGCTTGGTTGCAATGCCCTTGGTCCACTAACTTTTCTGCTTTTTTCAAATTGCGGTTGGATTCTTGTCATGTGTCCTAAAGCAGCAATGAATGAGAGTCTACTAACCACCTGCAAAAGAGCATGAACGTAATAATTGTTTGTACAAAAAAAAAAAAACAGCAGAACAAAGAGAACAAAAATTATGAGAAAAAAAAACCAACCTGCGTCATGCCTTTCCTGTTCATCTTGAACCGTTTGACATCCCAGTTACCAGTAGATATGGCCCTTTCAAGGCCATGAGTAATCCAATCCTTCCTTAGATGCTACCAAAAAAATAAAAATAAAAATAATAAATGTACCACAATAGAGAGGAGGATATAATAAAATGGAAACCATTGTATTCAAGGAAAAAAAAGACACCTATATGGCTATATCACTAACTAAAGTGTTTTCTATATGTGACGCTGGACTAGGATATTGCTAGGTCTGCAGCTAGAAGCAATCTAGGGACTAGGATTAAAAAGCCATAGATGTAGTAAGTTTGCTGCAAACAACTTAATGCATTCTGCCTCAACATATATGAGAACGTTGCCAATGCTTCTTGATGAAGCGGATGGAATAAACAATGGGGCCTCAGCCCTCACCTTTCTGATTTGAGCAAATGTGGTGGAAGAAAAAAGGTTTCGACACTGGTTAGAAAAGAAGAGCGTAGGTCCTTTATAATGGCAACCTCAAGATTGAGAAAATCCCTTCAAATGATTGATTTTATCTTCTTTCTAAATTTTAGTTAGAAGGAATAAGGTGAATTCCTCTGATTTGTTTTTTCCTAAATCAAGATAAAATTGGATTCTTTGAACAACTAATGATAGGATTCTAAGATAGGAACGACTCCAAAGAAATTAAATATCTACTGATTTTTCAATGGTTAAATATCTACTGATTTACTGAGATAACATTCAAGGTAAATATCTACAGATTTATTCTTTATTTATCAAGATTCCAAGGTAAATCTTGATTGATTTATCCTCTCAAAAGGATGGCCAAGTGGGCTTCCTTTAGTGTAGATCCAGCCAAATGAGCCCTGAGCTGGCCCACGATCCAAAATCCCCAGTTTGGGGTTGCCCCCGTTAGGCTAAATTTCTATTGCTAAAAGATAATATGAGCTACATTGTAGTCTTTGGAATCCCTCTCCAATCAAATCCAACCCCCCCTCCCCTCCCATCTCCTCACAAAAGAAAAAAGAAAAGAAAAAAAGGAGTGCCTCTCTCATTGAGCAATCTCATATATCTTCAATGTTGTTTGCTATATATGATATTTTTTGGCATAAAGTATACTTTATTTATCATTTCAAAGGAAAATCCATAGAGCTCCGTTCCATTGTAAACTCTATGTAATCAATGGGAACTGTTGCACCATTATAATATATTAAAGCCGGGCACTCTTGATTCAATTTTGACCAGATTCTTTCAAATTTGACTTTTTTACAGAGCGCTGGTAAAAAGGATATAATATATAGCTTCTGAGATTTGAATTAGTGACCTCTTACCCTTTAGAGTAACTAACCTAACCATTAAACAGCCCAACACCTTTACATAAAATTTATTTTAAAAATGTCAAAAGTAGCTAGATGGAGCAGGGACACTAGCCACATGGGGCCTTATAATTGCCTTTGAACATTGACGCCAATTAGACTTTATTTACAGTTTACAATATATTCATAAAACTAATTATATTTTTAGAATGTTGACCCCTAATAATACTACTGTTACTATTCTTTCTTTCATGCTTATGCATCGTGCTTTACAGAAGGGTGGTCAAGCTTTTGACACAATCATTATATACGCTCTATTCTAAATTATGTGAAGCTAAATTGTAGAGAAATAAACTGAATCAGCTTTCTTCATGCTGCTTTTAATGAAAGTAACCGTTCAAAAAAAAAAAAAAAAAAAAAAAACAGAGAGATAATGTTAGGATAAAGAAACCAATAAGTATACATTTATTGGTTCGTTCAAGGCCGATACCGGTACGTATCGGCCCATACGAACTGGTATCGGCCGATATTTTAAACCATGGTGTCAAGTTTGGGTGCACCTCCACGGAGATTTCAATTCTACTAATTATGACATCAAACCCATCCATTCAAGCAATTTTTCAGATGTGGTGCTCATGGATGAAAATAACGACTGCTACGCTATATCGGGGGTAGCGGTTACATTTAGCGGCATTCACATCCGTAGCGGCCGCTACACCAGCTACGGGGCCGCTACAGAGGGAGACAAATATGCATTTTCCAAAAAAAATTAAAATGCATAATAAGACTTATTTCTTTTCTTGTTCTCTCCAAATAACATTTCTACTCAGCTCTTCTACCTTTATATGTTTAAAAGAACACCAAAAAGCACATAATCTCGCCGAATTACAATCAATACAGAGAGTTCTTTTCTAGGTACATAGTATTAGACACCCCATTTGGTAGAGGTATTCTTTTCTCTAGGTACTCTTAAATCTTAAGTCTTGACTTCACGACAGTTTTTTTATGAGCCTTTCATTAGTTTCTAAGTTAGCATAACTAAGCAACATGAATACATGTGAAATAAAATGATCATTACTATTATTTCTATTTATACAGCGATACAGGATCTCATACAAGGAGGGGACCGCTACGCCCCCTTATCTTAGTTATTTTTGCAAAATATATATATATAGGGAGATGCTCCTATGAGAGATATCTCTCACCTTATATGAGAGAGACGGGTGAGGGCTCTCACATTTAAGTTGTTAGCATTGGATATGAATGTGAGAGTCCCCACCCTATCTCTCATAGTAAGGTGGGAGATGCTCTCATAGGAGCAGCTCTCATATATAGATATATATATATATATATATTCTCTCATTTTCCAATATTCTAGATTTTCTACAAAATTTTCAGATTTTTTTGACGATTTTTTCAAATCGCACCGCTACGCTACATAGCGCCCGCTATGTAGTGTTTTGGCAGCGGGCCTACCTACTACTATTTTCATCCTTGGTGGTGCTATCAGCTGATAGCATGGCCGATGGGTTGTCTAACAAGGGCAGTGGATAAAGAAATTTAGTTGCCCCTCTTCTGTTGCTGTAGCGCATCGTATAACACTCCTATGCTATGCTTGGAGTCATATGCTTCTTTATGACATTTGTATTGTGGTTGTATTCATGCTTTAATTTCAATCTCATTCACCAGTTACCAATAATATTATATATATATATATGAACTTTCAGATGTATTGAAATATGCAATTAATCAAACTTACTAGTGAAATGTCCATTGAACTAGATCGACTTGCCTTCGTGAGTGCTTCATCAATTGACTTTTTTGCTGCAGAACTCATTGTTTTGAACAAATCCTTCAAAATAATCCAATCAAGCAATTAGGAACCAAATTATTGGACGTGGTTTCATCTATAAGGAAACACAAATAGGTCATTGTAATAGATTACCTCGAAAAGCAGAGAAATCAATTGCCCAGATAACTCTAGCCGCTTGTTCCCTACATAATCCTGCCATTATTGGACAAAAAAAAAAAAAATTATTTATCTCAGATGTTCATACACAGGTAGATCCGTGTATAACGTCAAGTAAAAGAGCCTATTTCACTCAAAAGGCTCCAAAGAAAATAATGATTTTTCTACGAAATATTCCTAACATACAAATAATGAAAACATGCAAGAAACAACACAAACAAAACGCTGGGATGCCTACAAAAGGAAATCAAGCTAGCCAAACCCAAACAGATAATCATTAAAAAAACAGATTGTTTACCAAATGGTCAAATTATAACTATTCAATAACAGAAATTACATTGGCCAAAAAAAAACCCTGTTCATAATTAAGTATAATAAAATAATAGGAAATTATAACAAAAGGTAAAAGAAATAAATAAAAAACACCATAGAATCCAAAGAAATTAATTAACAAAGGGTCCAAAATATGCCAAGGAGGTCAACTATGGAAGCAATCTTGTCACATTGGCAACTAATGGAAAACTAGTGAGGGAACAGGGAAATTATGCATATGCTTTTCATATGACTTATAAACCCAGTTGTCAGCATCCTCATGTTAACCTAATCCACTAATCTGATATTGGCATCTGATGGTCCCTAATATAAATGCTCAGCCAATTGCACACGATTGCACCCATCACAAACTATGCAGATACAACATTAGTAACCCAAACGTAATTGTTACACAAAACAAAATAAAGTAGACACGCCAAAACTTTTACCTAATAAGAAATGTTGTATTCTACCTTATCGTCAATGGTATCTGCATTCAAAATTGCTTCCAACATCCGCCTCAACATCACCCCAACATATATACATTTGGGATAAAAATCGCCTTCGTGAACCTGTGAATATGAAAGCATCACAAAAAAGCAAAAAAGTGAATCAAGAAAAGAATCGGATTCCAAAAGAACGTAAGATTTGGCACAAGACTCACCGGGACATTAGCAAGAAAAACATCATCAAGAATAGTCATCGGTGAAACCTAGAGAGGGGAGAAAGTTAGCAGGGAGGTAAGTGGTAAATAGTAGTCATACAAAAGATGCAACAAGCATGAGAGAGAGAGAGAGAGAAAGAGAGAGAGAGAGAGAGAGAGAGAGAGAGAACCTTTTGATTTGTGAACCTTGACTTCACCACCTACAAGGTTTAACAAAATAAAAAATAAAAGACCATTACTGTGATGTTAAACACCAAGCAAACTTGTACATTTGCATATCATAAAAACTTCCTATTGTCATGCACAAAACCATGAAAAAAGGAATTCATCTAACATGATTGTATATTCGAATGAAAATACTAACATCTTTCAACAGTAATGTACATTTTACTTCAGAAACGGTCGTGTACATACAAGTCTTCATACAATAAGGAATTCATTTTTTTAATGGTAATACAATAAGGAGTTCATCAAACATGATATGTATTCTAATGAAAATACAAGACCCTTTTTCATTCGTTACGGTACATTTTACTTGAGAAGTTATGTATAATACAATAAGAAATGTGTGAAAATTCAATGCCAGATAACACTGGTTAGCATTCATTCAGAAGAAACAACAAAGGATAGGACCTTTCGTTTTCCTACCATTTACATGGCTAGTGGAGGGGTTGAAAAGGGGAAAATAGAGGTACAGTGGAGAACCAGTTACCACTGAGGAAAAAGTTATGATTAACAAGTTACATTTCAAAGGTTCTAAAATGAAATTAATAATAGTTTAAAGATTGAGATATAATTCTACATACCTTTTTTCTGGAGCACACGCACATGTGTACACAAACTCACAAGCACACATATACTAAAGGAGTGGGTAGCAAATACCTTTTTCTCAAGAAACTCTAGGGCCTGATATTGCGTATATATCCTCTCCGAGGCACATTCCTGAAAGTGAAACAAAATATATAACAATGAAAAAAAAATTGCATCTATGAAGGATGAAAACTAATTTAGAATTAATTCAACTATAGGGAAGGATCAATAAATTATTCAAGCCATTAAGATAGAATAAAGAAAGCAAAACTGAAAAAAAAAATTGAGTTCTGTATCATCATCAACAAATAATGCAATGAAGTCTATATTGCCAGTTGTACGTGCATAGAGAAGTAATTTAATATGGCCAACAATATCAGAGCCATCATACCATCGAGCACATCTTTGAACTAAACCCCAACATTTTTAGTTTCATATCTTAAATTTTTCATAGATTTTGAGAAATATGTGAAAACCCAAATAAAAAAATTAAAAATAACTCAAAAAAAAAAAAAAAAACCAACCTATATGTCTGCACTTTTGTGGGCCACCAAATTCATGATCCTAACCATTGAATATTCTCATATAAATTCATAAACCTCAAGAGTTGAAGTTTCAAATCTTAGATCTGAAAACCCCTATAAACAACCAAATCCCATATCATTTACTCATGTGAAAATGGCACTTCCAACCATGCATAAAAGACAAATGACCCTAAATGAATTCCTATTGCAAGACTCCAGATATTTTCACTTGTCATGATAATACTCTCATCATTCAAGGTAGCTTAGCCCCCTTTGGGAATTTACTATTAAAGTAAAAGAAAAGTAAAACCTCCATTTTAAAGGCAAGAAAAGACTAAGGGGGTCATATCAAAAGTACACAAATTCAAAACTTCCCCTTTCTTTAAAAAATAAAAATAAAAAACAGAGAGAGAGAGAGAGAGAGAGAGAGAGAGAGAGATTAAAAAAGAAACACCATCCATCTACGAAATGACAAAAAAAAAAGCGTTTTACACAAAAAGTCAGAAAGATTCCTAATCAAGCCACTAAAAACAAAAGACCATCATAACCCCTTTATATTTTATTCTCTCTTGATTTGATGCTTCACCTCACTTCATTCTACATGTGAAGTTCCCAAGAAAAAAGGCTAAAGGAAAGGTAAAGAAAATTATATGTAAGATTTCCTGTGATCCAAATATTTATATGTAAGATTTCCTGTGATCCAAATATTTAAGCAAGCAGACTATGGGCCTACAGCTGGACTAATTAGGCCTAGGGATCCTCAATAAGCTACTGGCCCAAAGGACCTTGGTCTGGCCAATGAGTATGATCTGATGGGCAATCACAAGGCATAAATCAGTCTTCACCAGACAAGAGCGAGGAAGAGACCTCAAAGTGAATTTACATCAATCTAAAAATCGAAGGTGTTGCTCAATAAATACATGCATAACCCCTTTGCTTCTTGCCCAAGCTAGGATTTGGAATTAAAAAGATAAGAAACTTTCAACCACTTTTTTTGAAATTTCCCAATCTCTTTGTTAATCATACACCTCTTCTGCTATTTACATAACATGAGCAACATATGTCCCATGTCTAAACTCCTTACTATGCAATTTCACAACAAATGCCCATGTCATTTTTTCAATCGTTAAGGTCTACGACCTTTACCTGAATGGATGGCAGCAGAAGGCCACTGTATCTAGGATCTCTGCCTACCATTTGCACCACCTCCTGATCACTCTCCATACCCATAGCCTTCATGATTACCATAATAGGAATCTGCAAAACCCACCACAATAAAGTAAACAAACTTTGTCATAGGAAACTCCCAAAGAAAATGAAGATTCCAACAAGATACCAATTTAGTAAATTGATTGAGCTGCAAATATATCCTCTCTTTCTCCATGACAATAACAGTCTTGCTTTTCCGCTCGTGTGTGCTGCTTGTGACAGATGCTGATACACTATTCAAAAGAAGCAAACAACCTATTAAAATGCTGAAATTGTGACAACTTTTTTTCAGAATGATTATTGAGCCAAAATGTTGAAAGCATCCAACAACACTCATACACAGCAACCATATCAGTTAAAGGATTTAAATTGGAAAAGAAAGTCCGCATGCTAAAAGGGTTCCATTACATAAAAAGTTGCCAACAGAAAAACATTTCAAACTGAGAAAAATAAAACTTGAAACATACTAATCACATCAAGCATGCCTTCTTCATGATAAAACTACTAAATCAGGAAAAAAGTTATGACTTCATTTAAATTGAGAACTGATCGTGTTGAGTATCATGCCCAACAAGGATAAATAGCTCAACAGAGGCTACAGATCACTCTCAAGTCTCAAGCATAAAAAAATGAGAAAGAAAAAACCAGCTTGTTCATCTGCAACAATAAAAAGGCTTTATAAATATGCACGATATTCTCAAATTGCTAACCAATACACCCTCCCTCGGATTCGAAGCACGCACCCGCACAAGACACAGCATGGGGCGTTTTTTTGCTCTGTGCGGATTCGAACCCGAGACATATTGGCTCTGATACCATCTCGCGTTGCTAACCAATACACCCAAAATGCCTAGACATTAGAGGTGCGGCAAATTAACTACTTACCAGATGTGTCCACCATCAGTTCATAACTAGTTCACATTACTGACAACAATTACTGTTTAAGGGCAATCCCTAGAATCAATAAGTCAAATGAACGTATGGCTTATATTGGGTAAATCCAGAAAAATGCTGATGACTAACGAGCAAAACAAATGCTTCCAAGAGATAATAAACAAGAACTAACATGTGATTATCTAGACTTCTAATCAAAATAAAGGGTTGTTGATATCAGTACAACCTATGGTCTGGCAAGTACATATAGAATATGAATGGGAAATCGCTCCCCCTTTTACCCCCCCCCCCCCCCCCCCCCGACTCCTTTTTTTTTTAATGGTAACTTACCGCCCCTTTTTGTCTGTATCAATAATAATTCGGTTCTTGGAAAGCTGTTCTTGAATCATAAGCACCTGCAAAAAGCATAACATCAAATTTATACTCCAAAATAGTAATCCCCAAGTTGAACGAAAAAATGAAAAGAAAAACAATATTAATACAACTAACCAAGGCTACAATAGAACTGATAATCGACATATCTTGTTTGAGATTGTCTCCACATGAGGATTAAAGACTAGAAACAACCATGTATAAGCAACTCAAGTGCTACAAGCACACAAAGCTAGAAGGAGCCAATAATAAAGACTTGA
Organism: Persea americana; assembly: GCA_029852735.1. NCBI lineage: Eukaryota > Viridiplantae > Streptophyta > Magnoliopsida > Laurales > Lauraceae > Persea > Persea americana. The sequence continues at coordinate 95,552,199 of CM056810.1, forward strand.
TATTAGAACTGATAAGTAGATTGTAAATGACAAAAAACCAAACGCAGTTAGGGATGAGAAGCAGAACTCAGAAAGCAGACCAAATAGCTATAATAAGGCTTTGATGATGGACTGACGGTGGCGTGGTGTGATGGTGCTGACAATTATGCTGGTCATGGTGCTAATGGTGATAGTGATGAGTATCTCTGGAATTCAAACGAAAAGTGGAAGTTCAAAATAAAATGCAAAAGAAAATAATCAACAAGTTAAGAAAAATTCAAAAGCTCATCATCATCATTTACGTGCTCCAGGATATGAATGAGAAGATGATGTAAAACATCAAACTACGAATGAGAAAAAAATGCAAATATTCCGACAAGATGTGAGTTAATTTATGTTATTTCTCAATAAAGCCAAAAAGGAATCATTAAATGTTAGCCAAAAGGGGGGAAAACAAATATAAACAACCTTCAATGGTTTAATTGAACACCGAGGAAACAAATAACTAACATTCAATAGTCCAAAAATTGAATAGGTATGCGTGTCTTAATCCTTTTTATCTGTTAACAAGAACGAGTTTCACCCATACTTTGCTCAAATTCAATGTTAAAGGAGGAGCAAGAGGCAAGCCAAGGCCACAACAATTGGAGGGTCTTATGCAGTCAGAATGGGATATGCTGTAGGGAATTTCATCAAGTTCAGTGGAAATTAGAAACCCCAATAAGGCAGAGTTCCTAGACAGAAGTTCCTAGCCCATGTGCTTAGCACACAAGAAAACGGTAGATCATCGCTTATTGAATTCTAAAATGGCATAAGGGCTTTGGTCAGAAGTTCTGAGAAGGTTTGATAGCAGTTGGGCCCATCCTAGATCTATCCTTGGGTTGTTTGAGCCATGACGCTTGAGAGTTGGATCTGATAAACGTTAGTGTGAAGGATTGCCTTTCCGGCAGTTTTATGGATAATCTGGAAGGAGAGGAATTTGCAATGTTTTGAGGACTCCCTCTCTTCAGCTGAGGGTCACACTTACAGACTGAAGTTTACCATTACTTCACAAGTGTCTGTCCTTGCTCCATTCCAAGGGATTCCAATCGACCTTTTGTGGAGGAATCGAAGGGAGGTGGCCCTTCCTTTAAAGGGTTAGCGGCAGTATGCGGGCTGTTTTAGTCCTTGTTTTTTGTGTTGTTACTTTTGTAGGGACGTCATGTTAGTGGTTGTTGCTTTTGGTGCTCTTTTTTTTTATTTCCTTTTGTTTTGTGCTTTTCAGTATAGCTCTCGTGTACTGTGAATTACTTTTAGTTAATGTTAATATTCAAAAAAAAAAAAAGTTTCTAGACAGGAGAGAGTTACTCTGGATAATCACAACTTTTGCAAAGAGTCATTCTTAGATAGGATTAACTAAATGTGGTTCAGCAGGAGAAGTTGGGACCCAAGTTGTGAGTTGTGACTTTTAGCTTCCATCGCAACTGAAATTAAGTCTTTCATTCTTCGATCACAGGTTTCCTCTGTAGATGTCAAAAGAGAGGGACAAAAATAGGCAGATGAGGGCAAGTTGATTCTAAACAATTCCATCACTACTGCAGTATACAATTTTTAGGGGTCAGTTATTCTACATGCTTTTTTGGGTCTTTTTTCCTTTACAATATACTTCATCTTATACTGCAGACTTTTTGTACTTTCCACACGAGATGAAATCTCGTTACTGATCTAGATAGATATAAGTAGAGAGATGATCTAGATATATCAAAGCAGAGAGGGGGGGAAGGAAGGAAGGAAGAACAGAGCTTCGCCATTCCTCTATAATGCACCCAGATGATTCTAATTTCTAACTTTGACCCTTAATGAGTAGATTGCTAGCTCACTGCTGCAAGGCATTTAGCAATTGGCTAAATTCCACCAAGACATTCCCAAGAAAGTCCTTTCCATACATTCATACACTATCATTTTATTTTATTTTAATGTTTAGAACTATCATTTTTGTTCCTAAATATATCTCCATCCAACCAAAAAACCATGTATATCTCTCTTCAAGGTTGGACCTTCAAACAATTACAATAATTCAGAGACTTACATTTTTTATGTTTAGATTGTTCCTTGGTAATATTATTAAAAAAAATATTCCCTGGTAATATATGTGGAGAATTCAAAAGATTTATGTATCCAGACATGATGCAATCCGAGTACATCATGGCCCTAAAAGTCTTAAGAGGCCTGCAAATAGCCCTACATTGGGCCAACGCAATGAGCTTAGCCCATTGGACAGCCACACTAGTGAGCATAACTACATCCACCTTTTTAGTATAGAAAAATCCATATAAGATTGGTTAGATTTGCATTCTTAGTTTATTAAAATTCATAAAGAGATTTTTTGGATCTACATTCTTAGCTTGACAAAGTCTATGAGGGTTTCCTACATCTAGAAAGATAGTTAATTGGCATGTAACTAAAAAGAGAGAGGAAAGAAAATCCAATTGAGAGAGAGAGAGAGAGAGAGATTGGTATATTCATATCATGGATAGGAAAAAAATCCTATTTGGGATCCCTAAAATAGGTGGGCTGTCATCTCATCCTCTATAAATTCCCTTGTTTCTCTCATTTATGCATTCAATGAAAATTAGCTCCTCCCTCTCATCTTTGTGATTGCATTGAGCAAGTATCCCCCTTTATGTGAAGATTCCTTGAGAAATGATGATTTCAAATGCTAGAAAATTCATGTTGAAAGTGTGAAGACTCCAATCATTCCCAGCAAGTTATATCAAAGCATTACTGAAAACCATTACAGTAAGCATGGAGATCAAAAAAATAACCATATATAATTGTTCTAATTTGAATCTTTCAAATGCATAAATAGATATATGTATATATATATCTTCTAATTTGCAATTCAAAAAAGATTATTTCTTCTAAGTTGTTTCTCAAGAGCATCCCAAAGAAATTAAGTACATAGCCACTTCGCTAGATGAACAGTAGGCCAATCATTAAGGCTCCATACTTAAGAAACAACAGCAAGAAGATATCTTCAGAAAGATCATTATTTTATCAGTATCTGCATTAGATTATCACTGGGAATGGAGATTGAAATTACATTATGCGCATCAGGCATGAAAATCATTCATTCCATATCTTAGTTTTAGAATCTTAAACATGCAAGATCCTTACTGAGGTAGTAAGATCCCTTGGGGTAATTGCTTATTGCATTGCTTTAGATTTACATCTACAGCGGGTGGGGGGGTGGTGGGGGGAGAATAGAGCATATCTAACCCTCAAAAGTTCCACAAGCAGATCAGCCTACTTGTGGTCCAAGTCAACTACAATCTCAAATTAAAAAAGTACAGTGACCCAATAATGGAAACCTATGGCTCCAAGCACGTTCCATAACTGTCCGCCAATGGGAAAACCTTAGCAGATTAATGCTTGGTGAAGTTCTAGGCAACCATTAATATTCAGATTTTTTTTACCTTCGTAATTGTTTTTATAAACAGTAAAAAAAAAAATTCTCTCTTTTTGTTAGTAAGCAGATAGCAGTCAGAATATTACCTTCTCAGTGCCTTTAACAATAAAATATCCACCAGGATCGAGAGGGCACTCGCCTACAAAGAAAAATGACAAATAAAAGAACATTCACCAAGGAGAATAACATTCCAACGAAAAAACTGAGCTTGTAAAGCCTTTAAAGAACAAACCCAGGCGAGCAAGTTCATCATCATCCATCCCATATAAGACACAACGGCAACTGCGCAGCATGATTGGCATATTCGCAATCACATGACCTTTCTGCAACATCAAGTTCCACAAAAAAGCACTCAAACACAGCATTCACAGAAAAAGACAATTACAGGTGATAAAATTCCTTGACTACCTTAATTTCGGTCTGAATAGGATTCCCTCTAGTGTACTCTATATCAACTTTAACGGGAGCGGCATACCTACAATCAACAGCATTTTGTTTCAGTGTTTGCCTATTCAACCAGTTCATATGATAAAGTAAAATATTAAAGGTCTCATTTATAAAACTTCCTATGTTTTCTTGCCCCAAAAACAAATAAATTGAGACAATGGAAAATCATCCTTCCTCGGAAACCATTTTCATTCTCTACAATCTGCATAAATATATACCCTAAGGATGAAGAACCACAAAAGCAACCAGCAAACAATCTCTTGTATGAAACCCACCCATCACCCTAGTAAATTAAACCCTACTAACGCCTTGTTCCCATTCCTCGAAGAGAACCCGCATTACCATGAATTCCTATAAGCAAGCCTCATTCAAATATAACATTTCAAAAAGCAACATTACAGAGACAGAGAGTAATCGGAGGGTTACGTCGTGTCGGAGAGGCGGCAGCGTTGAGGAATGAGTGGCTCTCTAATGTGGTCCTCTTCGACGGACGGGCTCTCGACGTAGATATCAAGAAACCTATACATAGATAAACATACATTATGAGTAAGAATGTTAACAAATTGAACAGAATTTCAGCTAAAATCTAATCCATACTTTAGGTATATCTTGGGATTGATATCGGACACGATCCGCTCATTGTCTTTGGCGTGAATTATCTTCTTGATCTCGCAGTTGATGAAGTAGTTGAAGGAGTCAAGGTGCTGCTTCACCAGCCCACGAACCTATCATGTTTACAAGTCATTACGCTTTTTTCTCTATCAGTAGCAGTAGAGACTAGAGACTAGAGAGAGAAAACATGAATATGTGAAGCAAACGCACAACAGAAGAAAGTGTGTGAGCGAGAGAGAGAGGGATACGAAAAGGACCTTGAGGAATTCGGGAAGGAGCTGGTACTTGTCGACGGCCGATTTCACAGGAGCAGCGAGGGATTTCATGGACATGGGAGATGGAATGCGTTTGCTACTGCTTTTTTGGGGATGAGAGAATGATAAGAGACGAAGTTAGTGACAATGGAATGGTAAAAGAGAAAGCAGGAAGAAGAAGAAGAAGAAGAAAAACAATTACGTACGTATCGTCGTCCTCGCGAACTGCCATTGTTTTGTTTGCTCCTGAGCTTTTTGCTCTGCTATTCTGCTATTCTTCTCCTTAAACCCTACTTAAACCCTCGCCACCTCACCCGCCGGGTTTTAGATGGGTCGGGTTGGGTCGGGTCGGGATGGACCCTCACCGCTTTTGCTTTGGCTCGAGATGGACTCATTGTCAAATTAATTATGTACCAAACACCTTCCATGTAAAATATTAGTTTGACTTTGACCATATATGCATTCCATGTATTTGATCAAACCTATTGTGGCCAATCCACTAATAGCTCAGTGGTGGGACCCCTCTTAATTATAGCGTTGATGGTGTGGGACTTGGGAATGAGGTATGGGTAGTGAGAGAGAGATCCTACTTTGAACCCAAAACATATTATATTGAAATTCTATTATATTCCCTATAGAATATAAACATTTTTATAGATTCTAATAATAGATGGATCACGTTGGAGATAAAAGCACATTAATTCTTCATAATATTTTGTTCAAGTGTATTAAACTCAGTGGATGTTGCTGTGAAGCCAAAACATATGATGAACATTTGAGCTTCATTGTAGATATTAACATATCATTCTTTTATTATATTATTTTTATTAAATTTAGTGCAAGTTTGAAATATATTACACTCAAATTGTGCCAGCCGCATGGCCAAGAAAGCATTTATTTTGTCTTCCTTTTTCCTTTTGTTTGCAGCAAGCACGCCCAGTAACCCAGCCCACACACCCATTTTCCAATGAGTTATGCTGCTCTCTTTTTTTTTCCACATTTATGTATTAGAAATTCGAAATTATGTACTCTTATTCACACAATTGCAGCCGAAGACCCTATTTTCTGTCTTCTTTTTACTTTTGTTTGCTGCAAGCACGCCCAACCACATTTATTCTGTCTTCCTTTTCCTTTTGTTTGTTGCAAGCACGGCTGATGAGTGTTAAATATTGCACATTTTACACCGCATTAATCTGAGTTTTATTAGCATCTCATATGCATATAATTCGTTTTGCACGAAGATTTTACATTCTATCACATTAACGGATTATCGAATTATCATACATAAATCCAATTATTTATAGTGCATTTTTATGTAATTTCTCTTGTGTAGGCCCCGCGACTACCCCGACCTTCCCGCTAGTGTCTCAAGTCATCAAAAATATAGTTCAATAAAAGAAGTTACGTGAAGAAATCTTGATGGTAAGAAGACAAGACTTTAAGGATAAAAGAAGTAATTTTCTAATACAAATGACTGGTTGGTGTATTGATTAGAGTTTTGGTGGGTATGAAGGAGGTTATAGGTTCAAATCCAAACACTTGTATATTTTTTTCACAAAAAGCACATGTGCTTTTAGCTTTTAGAAGGAAAAATTATTGTAACAAATCAAATTGAAGCAATCCATGTGAAAGCAAAAGAGCCAATGAAAAGCCTTCAAATCAAATTCAACCAATCAATGTGTGAAGCAATCCATGTGAAAGCAAAAGAGCCAATGAAAAGCCTTCAAATCAAATTGAACTAATCAATGTGAAAGCAAATGAGCCATGTTTCTATAAATTGGGATGTATTTGTAGAGAGAATGGAGGTCTTTTGGTGAAGTTAGTCTTTTAGTAATTTTATTTTATATTCTCTATATTTTTAGATTGTAATTTGGAGCTTATTTGTAACTAATCTAGAGAGTGTGTAATTGAAGATCATTAATGAATATTTGAAGCTTTTTCTTGATATTTGGTGGCTAAATTTCCTGGATTAAGCTTTCATTTTGAAGCTAAGTAATGTGGTTAGTTCAATTACATGCATGTTTTAGTTTAAATTCCCTACTTGTGCCTTCATGATTAGTAGATTTTTAGATCTAATTATTCTAATCTCCCTCATTTCTCATACTCTCTTTCTACACTTGATGCTTAGATAATCTCAATTGATACTTTGTAGTTGGATTAAGTTTTCTCACATAGCATGCTTTAGAGCCCTTATCTTTGATCTTTTGTAACTTGATTTTGATGATTAATTGTTAGGGTAGCTAGATGATGATCTATGATGTTGGCTTTTAATTTTCTTTACTTTAATCTTCATTGTTATACCATCCAATCCAATTAGGCAAGAAATTATTAGTTGGATTGTAGATTTGGAGGTTGAATTAGAACATGCATTGTTTGAATTAATTACATACTTAGTGGATTTTGAATTGCCTAATCTATTATTTTTATTGTTGTTAATTCAAATCTTTGTTTAATTTGTTATTTTCACTTCTAAATTGTTAAGTCTACACTTCACATAACTTATTTTAAAATCCTACACATTTTACACCACATCTTCACCTTAAATCTTCCATTTCCACAACCATTCATCCACTTGTTTAGTGTAGTTTGTTAAATTTTATTAATTTCATATTTTAGATTGTTAGTGAGAGTAGTTTAGTTGCTATTTTAGCTTTGTTCCACATTTCAATTAGTTTAATTCAATTTGTCACACATAGTTTAGTAGTTTTAATTGTTCACTTCGCAGTAGTTTTAATTGTTCACTTCGATTGTCTCTATTAGCTATATCTTAGTTCAACTCTCATTTAATTGAGTTTATTGCTTGTTCCATCCTCTTTTCGTGGGATCGATAATCCGAACTCTTTAGTCATTTACTACTTGACGACACCGTAGTCTTGTGGTTAAGTGTTGCACATTTTAGTGTCGATCAACACTCAAACATACGCACTCCAACTTCACCCCAACCCATACGCTCATTTTCCAACGAGTTGTGCTGCCCTTCTTATTTGTCCACATTTATGTATTAAAAATTCAAAATTACGAACTCTTATTCATACAATCGCAGCCAAAGACCCTCTTTTCTGCCAAGACCAATACCCTATTTTTATTTTTCTATATGTATTTGCATGTTTGGCATCTCTATTTGCATCCTCTATGTTTCTCAATCTCTAAAGTGGGAAGGGGTTTTCAAAATATAGCATTCGGTTTCTATTTCCAACCTGTGCCCACTTTAGAGAATAAGAGGCAAAGCCTCTTAAATCCATATGCCCTTTCCCTACCCACTTGAAAACTAGAGGAAAGAAAAAAGAGGTGGATGAACGGTGCATGCCAGTCCACAATGCCCAATTTTATTTTTTATTTTTTTGTAATCTAAAAGAGTAAATAAAGATCTGAACCGTTGAAGTTTTTCTTAAGATCAACCACAGCTACAAAACTAAATTTCAGCTGCTGGATCATCACCAATTTCGATATACGTGTAGAAAATGTGAGCCATTAGATGAAATTCTCTGGATTACGTGAGCCCCAAATGCAAGATCCAAACAAGGTAGATCTCTTTGGAAGGCTAAACATGGCTATGAGGTTAAGTTTTAAGGCTAATACCCTGTAGATCTCAAGATATTTGCAAAACAATACCAACCATTGATGTGACATGCCCTAGTCTAAATTCAGTCACTTTTCCACTATTTTAAAAATTATTTTTGGGATGAAGAATCGTAACCCAAACCGTTGGAAATGTTTATAAGGTCAAACACAGCTATGAGACCAAAATTTAGCCATTGGATCATCATCAATCTCGAGAAATGTACAAAAAATGTGAGCTATTTGACAATATTATTTGGATTATGTGGGCCTCAAACGCAAGATCTAAGCCATTAGACCTCTTTGGAAGGCTAAACACGGCTATGAGGTCAATTTTCAAGGCATGATATATCGTGGATCTTAAGAAATTTGTGAAGAAACTTCAACCATTGATTTTACAGTCTATTTAAAATAGATAATTGCATTACCAAACAGAAATTTTGATTATAGCCTCATTTTGTATGGCTCTATTTTGATGGGCCTATCTAAAGAAGAGTAGAGATACCAAACAAGCCCTTAAAAATACTCTATTAAAAAAAATATATGGAAGTGTTATAAGATATGTATTATGGGTGGATGCCCACATGAGATGAATTAGGATTAAAATCCTATTGTAATTAGGGTGTTATTGAATGAGGAGGTTACTTCCCTTATAGCAGAATCTCTGTCTTTCTTCCTATTACTCTCTCTCCCTCTTTTTTTTTTTTTTTTTCTGATAAAACTCTCTTTCATATCTTGAATCTGCGTAGAGTTTAATATATATAAAGGTTTTAACCATGGAACTGAGCTGTCCAACATTTTACACATGAAAACTTAGGTGTTGTAGAGATCACTAATGAAAATATACTTCCAAACCAATATGATAATGTGTTTCACATGTGTATATTTTACCCTTTTTCACATCCAATATGCAAAAGCCAAACGACCCTAAGAACTTGGGTTTACTGGAGCTGGGTCCTAGCATTTATATTGTTTTCTGCGTTGGCCATGCTTGTGTGCAGCCACTCTTTTTTTAATTTTAGATGAATTGCATTCCCTTTTCATGAAGCTGGTCTGAATGTTCAGAGAACTCCTAATTCCAGCTACTGGTTAATGGCCAAGTCCAGTCCTGTGAGCAGGCCCTGGAGCTCACCGTGCATAGGTTCGTCGGCTCCACTTGGAACCGTGCATGGCACAATAACGGTCCCCATGTCGGCCCTGAGATCACCTCCAAAGACAGCATACTTTCTAGAGAACATGCACACATACTATGATGCACAGATACTTAAAAATGAGCTACATATTGTGTCGTATCGTATAGACTATGATGCATAGATACTTCAAAATTGGCAACGTATCATGTTGCATCATATCTGATACTTCATTTTTTTGTGTAAAATCCGTATTCCTGCAGTGTCTATAGCGTGTCCTTGTCGTATTCATCCATGCCGTGTCTGTGCATCATAGCACAGATATAGTTTACGAGACAAGTTCCGACTGATGTATGAGGTTGACCACTTTGTAGAGGATTGTGAGGGAATGGAGTGGGTGGGATTCAAAGATGTAAGAGTGAACTAGATTTCCATATTTGCCATGGTATGGTGGGGGCCATAGTGCGAGAGGGGTTCAAAACCAGTTGCCTAGTGGTAAAGGAGGCTGGGATTGGGAGGGAATTACTGAAGCTAACACTAGCTGTGTGAAGGTACATTGGAAAAAAAAGTGGTCTGCTGTTTCACTTTGGTTGCCTACAGAGAATGCAGGTGAGGGTGGCGTGTGCAGCCACTTTCTTCCGCATTCTGTAATGCAGCATGATTTCATTTTTCAAAACGACATTCACTCTTTGCGGTTTCATTTTTCATTTTCTGGTGCCGACTGCAATTTGGGCCATAGATGCATTTTTCTAGCAGTGGCAACAACTTCTATGCTTCCTGCAAAATCAATGGAACACAACTTCACACCACAAATAAAAGCTACGGAAAATGCCAACATGGAACCAGAGAAAAAATTGCCCCACCGAGAATGCATATTCATTTTCACGAAAAAATGTGACACACAAACATGCCTGCACCACAATATAGAAGAAAACAGCTAAAATGCTGCAGCAATTATCCCTTTCAGCATTTCTAATAAACCTATTCAAATGTCGCATTATTTTTCCCTTTCTGCATTTCTATTAAAAGCTGATTACAGCAGACTGGTTATGACTTGGAGAAGGTTAAATCAGCTTGTGAGGACTAGATTGATTAAACCAGGTTTTCCATACTTAAATAAATTCAAATGACAAGATTATGTAAAAAATCTGCCCTGGAATTGCAACCAACTCCAAACCAAGGAAGCACAACTGCAATAGGATGCAAAAGAATACCACAATAAACTACCAGAGTCTTCAATTCAGTGGGGCTAAAGCATTTAAAAAATAACACAAACTAATTACATTAAATGCAACTAAATTAAAAGGAAGAGTACATTAGGATGTATCATCATGTCAAACTATCTGAAAATGTTTGGGGGGATATCTTAAAAGAATTAAAGAAAAGGCCTATCAAAAAGAAAATAAATAAGAAAGAGAAGCACTATCACTAGTAGTAGTGGCACTCCTTACTATCCATTTTCACAGGCAATTAACATGATTAAATCCACTAGAATATCCAGTATCACTATCACTTGCACACAGACCATGAGTCCCATTCCCCACAAAAGTCACCGAGAAAAGAGGAAAACAGCTATCAAGACCTCTCAAAAAGCTGTCTTCCAATGCAATATGGAATTTTCTTGATGCCTTTTCATGTTCATTGAGTTGTCACACTCTTTGCAAGATTCCGAGGCTGGTCGACGTTGTATCCACGTAGAACAGTTAGATGATATGACAACAACTGTCAAGGGGGAAAAACAAGAAGAAGAAGTGAATTTTAGTTTATCTTGCATGCATTGAAGAAGTTCATTGAAGAAAAGAATATCACACATCTAAATTTTGCAAGAACAAGAAAATGATCTTTTGATGCAGTCAGTTCATCTTAACATGAGAGAGAACAAAAACAAATTTGCACTCAAATGACCTTGAACAGATAAGTCGTATTTATCTTGTGAAATCCTTTTTGTTTTGGGTGTAAGTCTTTTATACCCTTGTTGGATCAATTGTGCCACCATTTTATATGGTGAAGAATTGTGGGCCATGGATGAAAGGGTTAGGATGATCAAATGAGTTTATTTTCTGTACAAAGGAGTGCCCCAACCAGATCTTTCAAAATAGTTTTGTTGGGTGTGGGGTGCAACCCCACATGGCCCCTCAGGTGGTTCCCACAGTAAGGTTCACATGGAAGCTTTGGAACCACTGGCGATTTTTGCTCTCTGATGAAGGCATTTCCTCACACAAAAAGATGGGAGGCTCCTAGTTCTAGTAGTGAACACAATGCAATTTTGTTGGGGATAATCTGCCAAAAGCAGCTCTTTCCAGTCTGTCAAAATTTATGCAAATATTGGACATAAAAATGTTAGCACATGAATTAGAAGGCCAGTAATATTTAGGATAGATGATATTCCATGGAAGCAAGGAGTCAGCATTCATCATCCTCCTAAAGACACATATAAGTTGCCTTTTTTATATTGAAGTGGAAATTTATCTAAAATTGTGTTAAACCAGATGATTGAAACCATCCTGCCAGTGGACTTTGCCATTGAATGTAATTGAACAACTGGCCTTTCAATCAATTTTTTACAATGCGGATTAGGTGGTTAGTGTCATCCAGTCGGCATGACCTTTTGGACTAAAATCCGTTTACAATTTGAACAGCCAAATGAACAGAATCGATCCCATCATTGCTCACCACATGCACATCTAAATAAAAGGTAGATAGAACAAAACTATATCCATGAACAAAACTGTATCCATTTTAAGTGTCTACGGAAATGATACCTGCAATGGTACTATATTAACAACAGGTTGAAGACAATCCGCAACCTGAGGAACTTCTATTACTCTGCAGGACCCATTAGAGCACACCAATGGTCCCTCTCCTTTTGAGCACATCACTATCAGGCGACCCTTACGAGCATGAAGCTGCTGGATTACTGATTGTTGCTTACTGTGACAAAACACCGAAGCAATATGAGTACAAATTAAGCAAGGCTATCATCTGATTTATCTTTCCATCTGATTGACTGAAGGAATATAGTTACCTGAAGCAAGCATCATGTGTGGCGATAACAATTATAGGGAGAGTTTCATCGACTAACGCTAATGGGCCATGTTTCATTTCACCCGCAAGTATTCCTTCACTGTGCATGAGAGCCACTTCTTTCACTTTCAAAGCACCCTCTAATGCTGTTGCATAGTTGTAACCTCTGCCAAACATGAGAAGAGACTGCTCATCCATCAACAATTTAGCCAGATCCTTCATTTCATCATCAAGTTTCAAGACCTCTTTAACTTTGTCTGCCAAAAAGAAATAGAACCAATAATGCTTCAACAATTAGATTCAGTTTCGATATATGAAAAACTAACTCTTCTACCAGATAATATCTTTAGCTATTACCCACAAAATGACACAAGGTTTAAACTGAAACATACTTGGCAAGCCAAATAGTCCATCAATAACGGCCTCTCTTCTTGCTTGACTGGATATTGTGTCATCTCCAATAGCCAAAGCCATCATAGCCATTACTGCTATCTGACTTGTATATGCCTGTCAGTTACCCTGAGAACCATGTTAGGTAACCATCATGCTACAACATGCACATCAGACAATATGTAGATAAAAAATTACCTTGGTACTGGCCACACCAATCTCACACCCAGCATTTATGTGAACACCACAATGAGTATTCCTGGCTATTGCACTACCAACAGTATTTGTTATGCCAACACATAGTGCTCCATTCTCTAAGGCATACTGTAATGCAAGTAAAGTGTCTGCAGTTTCTCCAGACTGACTGACAAATACTGCTGTATCTTCTCTGTATATTGGACCCTGTCTGTCCAACAGATCACTTGCAAGCTCCATGGTAACAGGCACACCTACATTCCAAATTGAACAATTAGGAAAAATAAAAGCAAAAGTTGCATCATTCATCAACTACTTTAGTTGATGTCTTGCATGATCCTAGGCCTAATGGTACATATGGTATCCTGTGGCCTGCACTTGCGTAACTGATAAGATGGTCCCCTCTGTATTTTTTATTTATTTATTTTTGTTAACTCAATTGGAAAATCCTAGCCATCGAACATCAGGATTCAAGTTTGTTGAATGTTCAAACCACTTTTGTATTCTTCCCAATAACCATTTATCCTCAAGCCAACGAATGAAGGACTAAAAATAATTATATCAACTAGTAGACTCAAAACTGGAGGAAATCTGGAAGCTTCAGAAATGGGAAGACTCACAAGAAATAACAAAGGAGAATTCTCCCAGATTTCTGAAGTTCAACAGGATTTCTAGATTCTTATAAAGCAGAAGTTCTTGCATTAAAGAAGGTTTGAAGATTTAAAAATTATATTATCTGGGTCCCATAGTAGAAGAATGTGATAACATTGATGCAATTGCATGAGCCAAACAAAATCAAAAGCACCTTGGCGGTTTCTCTTTGGTTTCACGGAAATTAAATCAGTGGCAACGGAGATCTAACTTTCATAACTTCACATTCCAAGGAAAACCTAAATGGAAGAAGATTTTCAAGCCAAATTTGGGGTGTCCAGGGAGAACTTGTTTATCACTCACTCCTTACCATTAGAGCCGAAAGTGGTTAGGTTCGGGTTGGATCAGTAATGTCCCGTACTGAAGTCAAATTTACCATACCTGAACCCATACCCAAATCAGGTTTGGTTTGGTTTACAGGACCCCACCTGTTCCCCAATTCAAATTAAAAACCTGAACCCAGACCCGTACTCAAATAAAGGGCTTGGATTCAACCCAAATAGAGGCCCGGTTACTTATGTACCAATATAAGCTTATATTATAAATGTACATAATATATGGCTGTAGCATGAGCTGTTTGGGCCCACAGGTATGAAAATCATGGGCCTGAGTTTAATTTGGGCCTATGCAATGGACCCAGACCCCAACCCAGATTAAAATCGCGTCCAAATCTTGGACCCATACCCCCCTTTTTCAGTGTGAGTCCTTTGGGTACAAGGGGATCCATTTTCAGCTGTACTTTCCATGTACCCTGATGTAAATTTGCTGAAACTATCATCTTGTTAGACTCCACTTGTATGAAAGCACACTTGGTTATTTTAGGGAGGAAAACAAAGAAAAGGAAACAAGAGGCCAAGAATATGTAAAAGGTGACAAAACCAAATGGGGTTAACCAGATTCCAAGGGAAAAAATTGTGCTAACCAGAAAGTTCTTCCAGAAATGGTCTTGCAGCTAGAGCTGCATTATAGCTTGTACCACAACCAATGAAGACAATGCGCCTGCTTCGCCTGATTGTTTTCAGGTGATCCTTGAGCCCACCTAAAAGAACACTCTTAGCTTTAGAAGAATCACCGCATATAAGTCTCCCTCTCATTGTTGTTGTTAGAGACTCTGGTTGTTCATGAATTTCTTTTTGCATAAAATGCTCATAATTCCCTTTCTTTATTTGCTCAACCTCCATCTCAAGAACAGACAATGCGCGTTGCACTGATGCAGGTCTAGGAAGACCTCCATGATTCTTGGCCTTGTTGTAGTCAAACTTGAGGATTGATACGCTTCCATCCTGAATGACACTATCAATATTAAGCACATTTCCAATTTTTATGGGTTAACATAAGTAATTGGATGCAAAAATTTGAACCTGCACAGCATAATTATCTTCAACAGCATATTGGGTAGATTTACATAATTTGAATAACAGACAAACTACTGCAGCTCTCCAGATCATTGTAATGGAGCAAGAATATGGGTCTTCTAGTATGTAACACCTAAAAGACGGACTTTGAAGAATGAGCAGAGTTTGTCACTTCTTGTTATCATGTCAAGTGAAAAAGGAAAGGCAAATATGTAATGGAAATATCAATATCAAATACTGAATCTTTACACAAAAGGCCACAAATCAAAGAAGTGAAATTAACAACCAACATTCGCATAACATGTATAGTACACTCAGTATTATAAAAAGAGATGCCTCCCAAAGGGAACAACACAGACACACTATTCCACAAATCTAAATTTCTTCTAATTTTGTCAGAAAGTACCTTAAGATGTACCACTTCATCATCTTCAATGACCAACACTTTCTTTGTGTGTTCTATGAGAGCATTGGCGTCACTAGAGAAGAAGAGCTCTTTGGGCTGTCCATCCATTGTGGGGAATTTAGAATCATGAAATGATGTTCCACCATTTGCATCTTCACTTAATTCCTGTAATAGCAATTTTTGCATGTTTTAAACCAATCAGAGCTTGAAAGAAAGTTTTGAAGGATTCCAATGACTCTTGTATGATTCCAACGTAACTTATGCGGTACACAACGTCAGGATTGATCAGAAACAGATCCTGTCATATTATCCAGCATGCAAGACCATAAAAGAATCAGCGACTCATGCATGATTCCAGCATAACTTACGCAGTACACAACCTCAGGATCAATTAGAAACAGGTGCCATTACATTTTCCAGTATGCAAGGCAATAAAAGAATCAGTGAACTTGGTAGAGAGATGTTTCTCCAACAAAATCTAATAGCATTGGAAAAGCAAGGGTTAATATGGTTCCAGTACCCAAGAGAGCTGCCAACAAGTTAAACATTTGAGTTTTGACCATCACTTTTATTAATCTACCTACTTATTTATTCTTATTGAATGGTATTTGACGTGACTTTTCTAAATGAATCTGACTTTAAGGTGAAGAGTTGTTAGTTACTTGATCTAACTGATGCACAACAGTACGAATAACAAATATTTCATCATCATTGGAAAAACAACAAGCACAACACTTCACTTTGATTATTTTCCGTTTTACACAGAATGACCAAATTGTTTTTACAGATGTAGAAAAGGACAAAAGAGAGCCATCTCTCTTCATGTGGAATGGTACAAATTTTCCAAAGTGAACAAGTCACAAGTGATGAAAAGGAAAAAAATCGAAAACTCCAAAGTAGGAAATGAATGCTGGAATTGATGCAAGAAACAAAGGCATGAAATTCCTCATTTTGCAACATTGCATAAAGTATTCATGCAAAACATGAAACAAATATGAGAATGGGAAGCAGGAAACCTAGGTGTCTTTGAAGAAAGAGTATAAATTTTCAGGTCCAATGGGGAAACCAAGATAAAAAAAACCAAATAAAATGAGATTTGAAGAGTATATTTCTAATAAGAAGCATATTAACACCCCCTTAAAAATCCAACAATCTGATCATAGAAAGGAGGAAAATTAAGCATCGCAATTATTACAACTTACTTTGACACCAAGAAGCAATGGACTGCCACGTTTGCATGCAATCAACTCATTTGGGTAATGTGGGCTTTTGAATATGAGTGCATATGCTCCTTCTAGATGCCTCATAACTTCTATGACAACTTGACTGAAGGTTACAGTCTGTTCACCTGAAACATAGGCATCATAGACAAACATGCACTAATAAGATTCAGGGACTACAAATAAAGAGATTTCTTAGCTCAATAAGCAGCGATATTATCTATGGTGTAATATACAACATTAAAAAAAATCCTTCATTTATACTTTTGAGATCTAAACTAATATGATTACCTTTTTCTGTCTTTGCCTCATCAAAAACAAATTTTGCAAGCTTTGGAATCACTTCTGTGTCAGTATCTGATTCAAAGTTGAATCCATGCCGGATTAATGTCTCCTTCAAGACCTAATGGGAAATAAAAATAAATAAAATGTCAGACAAACCCCACTCTGTCTCAGCTCCCAGCTCCCAACTCAGTGCTAAAAGCATGAGACAGACTCCTAAAAGTCATGAGACAAGCTGACCAAGTTAATAAAACTCAGGTCTCAGTTGAAATTAAGACAAAGAAATGTGAGGGCCAGAAAGCACATGCATTTGTTATGCAGGCAAACAAAGAATTCCAATTTACAACAATTTGGGTCAATTTAAATACCTGTAAATATCTCCTAATGCTAGAAATATGATAAAAATTACATGCATTACAGCGTCTTCATCACTTTAAAATTCCAAAACAATTTCATCTGTTGAGATGAACAGAAAGAATCAGTTAAGTATCAACCTGTTCCAAGACCAAAAATATATGAAGGAAACTTCGGCCCATATTTCCTGTCTGCACGATGCTCAGTTTATAAAGAGACAGTTCATGCACATCACACACAATGACTTAACTACCAAATGCTCATAAATGAATGCATACACATAACCAAAAACAAAACATAACAAGAAAGCAGCAACAAGAATCATATAGAACAATGATTGGAAAGAAAAAAGCAGTCACAAATCATGAGCAACAATCACAAACACTATTTAAAAAAAAAAAAAACCCATAAACAAAAATCATGTGCACATACACACAGAGAAACAAAAAAGAAAAAAGAAAAAAGAGGCATATCAAACACGTAAATGTTTTTTTATCGGTATAAAAAAAAATAAAGGACAAAGTGAAAACCAACAAAATCTCAGAGAAAAGGGAAAAAACAAAATAATTAACAAATAAGATCAACCATTGGGGAGAAGTCCAAATAACAGAAGACACTTGTATTTGAAGGCAACAAGTAGCAAAGCATGCTTTATATGATGCTCTGCCAGGCAAAATGAAATATTCTTTTAAGGAGCAGATATGGTAGAGGCTGAGCCCAATTTTTTGTGATATAGAACATTCGTCATGTTGGTGGTGGGCCACATTCAAGGATGCTTAATAAAGAGTGGGTGAAAACAGTTCAGAATGAGAAAAATGCCACACCAATTGTATGATCAATAATTTTGGACAGGATATTTTCCAGGCATCACCCATATATAATGGGTACACAGTTGAATGGATCATATGAAGTTGGACCCACCAATATGGTTGCTGGCCATGAATTGAATCTTTCAAGAAAACCATAACAAGAAGAGAAACAATTATTACCTCATAGTTAGTGATAATGCCATTATGAACAACCAAGAACTCGTCTCCAACACCAGATGATTGTGGGTGGCTATTCCTTGGAGAAGGCACACCATGAGTTGCCCATCGAGTGTGCGCGATACCAGCATGGACAGAAAATGAAGCCTCTAAATTCAAATTTGTTGAGTCTGCCTCTGTACACACCAACAGCATACATTCCATTAAAAAAAAGCTAAATAAATCCAAACAAACAAGATGATTGTAATGGTGAAAAAAGGGATTGAGGAGAAAATTTTATTGCATTAGAAAATAACCTTTCTAGGAATTTTAGAAAAAGGAAGCATATCGTCAAAAAAGGAATAAAACTATAGATGCAATAAAAAAATGAACTACGTTTTTGAGTTTCACAAACTTCACTGCAACAACACAACAAGCATACTCAAATTGGAGAAAGAATTTTATATATATATAGAGAGAGAGAGGATTAAATGAAGCCCGCAACATGAGAACTTGCTGGATGAAATGACTTCTGCATGTTGGACCCACTCTTCCTGAATCGATTCCGTTAAATCAAACCCACCACAACTATGACCTGAATTGCATTTCAATCGTACTGATACTTCAGATTACATGGTGTAAAAAGTGTTCAATTATAGGTTAAGCAAAAACAGAAATCTCCAGGTCATTTTTCTATTCATAAGTTGCAAACATCTCAGTTTTCAGTTCTACACATAAAAATAATTAAAAATAATTAAATAGGAGCAGACACTAGTGTACATTGGCATCATGTGAAATCGACCATGTCCCACTTCAAAGATGTTGATATATTCTCATTGCTATGAAGTAGAGCTTTATTGAAAAATGAAGGGGGGAAAGCCCGAAAAAATTATCATACCATCATGACATCATCAATGTGTTGGAATGAAACAGTTCACTGAGTTGGGAAGATAAGCCAAACTGTCAAAGTCTCCGAAAAAGTTGTTTTCAGCTTTAGTTCTCAACTCAGGCAACAAGTGATTAAGTGGTTCAGGCTCCCACACAACAATTTTTGTGATTTGGATTTTGAAAACTCCTTTGTTGAGAAGGAGTGTTAAAGCAGAGTATGGTCTTGCTGGAATTTTAAGACAGCATTCCCAGGCTAAAATAAGCATAGTATGGGATTCCAAATGAAGCCCACATGAGGTCATTAGCTACCTGATAGCAAAATAATTGTTTTGTTGGGGTGGGAGGAAGCTTAAAAAGAATAAGCAGGAGTTCAATACCCATTTCTGAGTTGAAGTACCCTTCAACAGAAGCTGACCCATCATCTAAAAGGATCAATGGGACTGATCATAAACTTATATCGTTTGGGAAATTAGAAGTGATTCAAGACATGGGTTCCAACAGTACTAATCCAAAAGCCTGTAATTGATGATTGTCTGAGAAACCCACTTTACCATAACCCTCAATGATCTTTAAAGCTAGATATATATTCAGTCAACGGGTAACATAACATGCCCCAAAACAAGAAAAACTTGAAAAAGATCAAAACTTCCAACTTTAGAAAAATCTAACAGCAAATAACACCATCCCCACTCACATGCAAATATGCAATGCAGTAAAACGAGAACCGAAAGCAAGAAATTTTTTTTGAAACCCTAGAACCCAAAACCCCTTCAAATCAGACAGTACAAAAGATCAAAACCCTTAACATTCCTACACAGAAACAACGATCAACTCCCTACCATAACAAATTAAAATAAAAAAAAAAAAAAAAAAAAACCAATCAACAGAACCAAGAGAACCCCAGTAAAAAAGACTTGATTTTTCAGTATTCTAACACAATAACACGTCCATACCTTCATAGACGGATCGAACGAGCGAAAGAATCTTCCCTTCCTGGCGAAAAACGAGCGGCTTGCAAGATCCGCCCGCCAATCCGTTCTGGGCCGAATCAAGAGCGATGGACGGCTGTGATAGATCGGAATCAATGCAGATTCCGGAGGAATCGTAGCCCCTGTACTCCAAACGCCTCAACCCATTGAATAGAACTTCGAGAATGTATCTTCTCTCCTTTTGAACATTGTAATTCAAATACGCGAAAATTCCACACATCTTTCTATGTATCTCTCTCTCTCTCTCTCTCTCTCTCTTTATATAAAAATGGGTTCTTTCTCTTTCTTCTTCTCAGATGAAGAGAAGAGAAGAAAAGGAGAAGAAGGAATTGCAGACCGAGAGATTTAAATACAGAGAAGAGAAAGCGAGGGAGGAGATTTCCTTTCACTTTCCTTGGTGTTTTGGTTTCTTTTGATTTGAAAAGAAAAACAAAGTCAATTACAGACCAAAGCATCAACGGCCCAGATTGCTGAAGACATTTCTTAAATTCAGGGTGTAACTTGATCTTACCCAAAAGGCAGATAATGAGATAAATTCAGGCTGTGACTTGTGAAGGTGGGAATGAACAAGAGTACAGGAACGGGTACGACTTTGGGAAGGTCAAAATTGAGCCAACTGATCATGACCAAGAGCCAAATTTAGTTTGAGCCTTTTTTATAAATTAGTTTTAGTGGTATTTTTTTATTTTCAAAGTTTTTAGGAATTCAACTTCATGCAAACCAAAAAAAATCCTTGAATTCGAAAGTTAGGCTCCATTTTGAAATTTCCAAATTTCAAATATTTTTCGAGATCTTCTCACTATAGTTAGTTCTTGGTTTTCTCTTAGGTCCGTGCAACTGGACAATGATACTTGGAAGATCAAGGAATCCATCCTTAAACATGTGTATAATAGTAATGTATGATCAACTCTGTCTATTCAAATGTTTGATAGAACTCTCTTCTCACCATTTAGGAAACCCCCATGAAAGACATGCATTGTTTGGATAAAAAATGGTCAAACTGACTTGATCAAAGTGAGACTTGAAAATATCTCCATTTTAGCCAAGAGGATTAGGATACCACCCTATATCAGATAGCAAGTACCATATCCACCTGACGCTCGGCCAGAGGACCCTTTTATTCTTCTCCGATGAAAGTGATGCTTCTGTAAACCTACAATCTTCCTTTTTATGGCAACTTTCCACGCGTCTGTAACTGAAGACTGCTGGTTTAGGTGGCCCCAATCAAATGGACTTTGTATTTTGTTTCTTCTTCGTTTTAAGACTTGGACCTGTTCTGTGCGTTGGTCACATATGACTGGGGTCGGGTCACAGCTTCATTCTTCCACGTGCTACAGCCTACACTGCTCATTGCACCGCAGCAGCTAATAATATCCATGCGCATGCGCATGCGCATGAGATGTGGAAGCTGGTGCATGAACCAGTCGCTGGTGGGCCACCATCTCAAGCTTCTTTTTTTTGTTTTTTTTGGTGGCACCGATCTATGGGGGACTAGGACCCTCCATGGGTAAGGTTAGTGCGTCTGATGGTGATTTTGTCTACTGTATTTAGAATATTATATTGCAATGGATGATCACATATCCATAAATTCTCTATAGGTGGCACTTTACAAATTGAGAGAGGTATTCATGAGCACTTATCAAATGAGAGAAATATTCACGAGCCATGGAATAGAAAGTAATATTCTTGTTGTATTGTTAGTGGATTTCACCATCAGCGGGACCAATCTATATTGGATATGCTAATTTGGATCTGGATTACAGAGCTAACTCCTGTTACCATTGAGAGGCCGTTCTCATCATTAACTTTTAGTGCTCTCCTAAGAGAGTATTAGTAAACCTTAGGGCCATCCGTAATTTATTTTTTTTATCTTCTTGCATAAAAAGAGGGATTTTGTACCCACTAGATAGTAAATCCATGGGAAATCAGTTTTTTTTTTCCTTTTCTTGTGTGTGTGAAAAACGTATCAAAAAAAGTCGATCAGAAAATTGAAAACAATTGTATCTTCTATTGCGAATTTCTCTTGATTAACAAACACTTCCTAGGTCATTTTTGTTCAATGACCATGATGAACCACATCAAAGAAATAATCTTCCGTTGTTACTTCTCATGTATATAGCTTTTCACGACGGATGTTGCACCTTTTTTATTCAAAAGAAAAACAAAATTTTAAAATAATTTTCAATGATTCTAAAAAGAGGATTTTACTGAAAAATTCTCATTACGTAGGCGTTGCACACTAGACAAGCGACACTAGCGTCACTCTTCTCAAGTATCTATTTGTGCTGCCTAAATTAGAAGGCACTATTTCATACAACACCTACGTAATTGAGAATTTTTCAATAAAAATCCTCTCCTAAAAAAGAGAGAAAGAGAGATTTTATATGTGAGTGTCTAAGTGAGAATTGCTTTTTCACGGTGGGAGAAGACAAATTTAGCAGCATGCAGAATCTCTGCCTAACGCAAACAGCACGTGACAAATAATAGTGTAGTTTTTTCACGTTTCCCAAAATGCAACCCATTCTCTCACCAGTTGTGTCTTATGGTAGCATTGTTTGTTATATCTTGAGAAATGGGGATATATGATTCAGAAGTTAACCAAAAAAAAAACTCGTTAGAGTAGTTGCAGTTCCAAAAGGATCCAAAAGATATGTATTACGGCAGTGGTTCTAGGGTATTTTCGGTTTATTTCTTTTGTTGTTTGGCAAAACAATCATATTTTCGCTCACCAACAAACACGAGTGGAGATATCCCGCGTGTTTTCTCTTCTTCTAAGTGGATACATATCTCTTGAGTCTTTTTGTGGTCAACAGTGAATACAAGGAAAATTTTCGAGTAAAACCCTCTATATTCTTTGAATTTGGGATTTTCATTGGGATATCATCAATAAAATGCTGTAGAAAGTTCCTCAATTCTTAACAATTTGTTACATTAAACTGATACATGATAAATACAAAATACTAATTAAACTATTTATTGATTTCTTATTTTTCTATTCCGGCCCTATGTGGTCCCCGGGAGCCTGGTCCCATTCCCATACATTAGATACATGCTGGGTCATGGTCCGGATGTCTCATGGACTGACTCAACCCACTTACATCTATGGACTCTCCATATTCCATCACATGAGGGTGAGATTGTTTAGACATTGACCTTGAAAAAGATAACAAGATAGGGAAATGAAACGCGACCAGTAACGACCTGGCCAAAGTAAAAGCCCATATGTCCATCCAAAATGTTGTATTAGTCCATTGGATATTCTCTCTCTAAAATCCACAGATTGTTCCAACAAATTAATTGATTTAAAACTGCTTGTCGCTAATAATTTTTTTCCCCAAACGTTTTAGATTTGAAAAGGACCTGGGGTATAAATATAATCATGTTTGTGAGGAAATAAAAACTTTGGACCCGTACCATAGAAAATGGCTCTTGTGCCCACAGAAAGGGTGCAATGCAAATATATTAAACACCTACTTGAGCCCATAGGGCTGTTGTCCAAGTGCCACACAATGCCAATGTGAATGACAGAAGTATGAACCTGGATTTAAGAGAGTGACTGTTTGGAGGGCCTGAAAACTTTTCCAAATCTCAATCATTAGATAATGATCAGTTTAGAGGGCTACAAAAATCATGTTAGTGTCAAAATTGGGACAGTGTCAACGTGTATATGACCTAGAATTATCATAGGAAGTACAGTTGGGCCACACATGGTAGACCACAACCACCTTTGAAACCGTTTAGCCAGTCCTGAAAACTTCTCTCCACGTGGTTGATGATTGTATGACTCTGATGGTGACCCCAAAAAATTTCTTTTTAAAAAAATGGCAACCGTTAGAAGGAGCTCATTTTCACAAGAACGATTCTGGAGACCATGTCATGTTTTATTACATCATATGAAACTTTGGTGAACCGTTTATGGGTCAATTTGGGGCAGTATGATTAACAGCTAGAGATGCACTTCATATGGGCTTTTCCCCTTCTTCATCCCAGAATCACGTGATAATGATATCTTAACATCAGAGCAGAAGGGATTGTATGTATTTCAGAGGAGAAATTGCAGTGAAGTGAGGCCACCACTCAGTGAGTCTTCTGTTGATCACATGGGGCCCACCTTGAATTGACCATATCCCTATGTCCCCACAAAAAAAAAAAAAAGAATCAGCCAACTCCACCTTATATTCTTGATTGTTACGGTAGCCACACATGCATCCAGGTGAATGGGTTTTGAGAAAAATAACTTCCATCTTTTTCACTGAATGTACTGCAAATGGAAAAGGATTTCCAACAAAACCTCCAATCGAGATGCTATTCAAGGCGTCTAATTTAATTTTCATGTAAGATGATTGTGCATGGGACAGTATTTTAAAAAAAATGAAAAAGTAGAAAACAAATGACCACTTGCTGACAATGTGATAAATAAATCTCAAGTTGGCAAGTTCTTTTGGTGGATATTCAATACAATATGTGGAAAAAAAATTCTCCCTGATAATTGACACCATAAGCAAATGATCTTTCCATAAAAATAACCAGCAGCAAAGGATTTCCAGATCATGTACATGATTTTTCAATTACAACATGCTCATCAATTAAATTGGTAGTGATTACTGGTATCCGGAAACCGACTTCCCTTCTCCCATTAAACCCCCATATAAAAATATCACTGCACAAACCACAAAAATGGAAGGGCAATTGGGACTATTGATTCGATGAGCCACCAAATTGAACAGCACCATATGAACCAACCCATTTGCTTCGTAAATTTTAAGCAAACATTAGATATGGGCAAATCGATAATCAGTGGATGTGGTACCTAACCTATCAGTGGCCATGCATGGACCCCAGTCAAGCAACAAATCAACAATTGTGTTTGCCACCTCACAGGAGTGCTTTTGGCCACAGCACCATCCATCAGCAAATATAATAGGAAGACCTCACCACTTGAACAAGAACGCCAAAAATATATGATAATGGCAATAATGAATCACACAAAGGAAATCACAACCCTCTCTGGTTTAAACCAAGTGAAGATAAGCAAAACCAGCTAAAGGCAAAAGTAAAAGCTAGATTGGATAAACACGAGAATCTTTGGATCTGAAGTGATTACATCTGAAGTGCTAATCAAAAGCTGATCATCAAAACCCTGATTATCTCTATACAGTCATAGATAAGTTAATACTTCAAGATCCAATAAGGGGTATAATAAACTTTTCCATACCTACGTAGTTGGCAATTCGAACAAGCTGAAGATGGTTCTAACCAAATCTCTTTCTCACCATCTTTGGCATCTACAAAATGGGAAAAAGCTGCAAACAAAAGGACCCAACATCAATTAAGAGCATCTTGTAAGGAAGCAGAACATCTCTTCAATTCACTTCCATATTATACATATAGATATACACATTTCTTGGAAAAATTTGATGATATTTTCAACTGGTGAAGGACCTTACAGATGTGGATCATAGGTGCAACTTGGAAGCATTATGCTGGTCAACAATTGCAAAAATATATCTGAAACCAACAGGTGGACCTTTTGGACAACAGGGAGTGAATCTGGAGTAATGTGAAAGGTGCTTTTTCTTCCTTCCTTTCTGCTTTTGAAATCATCACACACATGCATGTCGGCACATTGGACTTAGATGAATTATGCTCATGCATATGTTTTCTTCATCATACTATAAATATTGCAATAACAGAAGTAGTTTATATACTTAGAGAATATGCAATGACTGATAAGGGTAATGTCATGCACATAATAAGATACATTGAATGCTCTCGCTTCTGGGGTTTGCAAAACGCCAGCCAAGGTACGATTAACTGAAATAGGTCTTAATCCTATACTTCACATGCATCAACTGTTTCCCTTTTTATTGATCTGCAGAAGAAAATTCAATGACGCTGCTTGATTCTAATGAAGTCTTGTGAAACAACTCATCAATACGTTTTGTGATTACATTTCCTACTGATAAGCATATATATACACATATTTTAGTTGCCAGTAGGATGCCACGTGTTAATGTAATATTCCTCTCTATATGGCAACTATTTAAGAGTAGATCTAATGTCATTTAAGGAGGAAAGCTAGCAGCTCTACTATTGTTGCATTGTGACATATTTTTCCCATTTGACTTCTTTATCTTAGTGTCATCCCATTATGATGGTAACCGAGATATTATCATATTCCAGAAGGTTTACAATCTTGCCACATAACTTTTCTAACTCAGACCCAATATATATTACTTTGCTATTGCCCATTTGCATTTTTAAGAATCTTAAAAATAAGAAAGGATGGCAAATGCTAATGTTGATGGAAATAGGAAAAAAATTGCAGGATTTTTCATTTGGTTTTAATCATTTCTTGAGTCTTAAGTGCTTAACAAAAGAAGGATTGAGTTTGTAAGCATTTGGTTGAATTTTCTAGTTTCCAGATAATCTGATTTCAGAGGTACAGAGAGTGATACTGACATCTTATTTTAGGACTGCAATGAACTTCTAGAGACACTCTTACCCTCATCAGAATATGGGATTTAGGTATTGAATTATAAGTATCAATAATACACAAAAGATGGGTTTTCATATTCATATTTAGTGGGCTTTGTGGTTTAAGGTTTTGAGGTTCATATATTGGTGGGCTTTGGCGATTAAGGTCTGTTATCATCCTTTGATTTCAAATCATCAATTTTGTAGCAATTCTAGAGTTCAAAGATTCATAGAAAAATTGGTCTTGAGCCCTGTAACAATAAAATGATACATTCCTGATTGGATATTTGAATTCGGTCAGTCAACATATCAGTCAGCATATCTACTTCTGAAAGAATCAGTGTATCTATGATTCTGAAGATCTTAAAGCATTTCTTCCTTTTAAATAATTTTTCAAGAATCCATGGACCTATATTACGCAATAATTCATGGAACTGGAGTGATACAATATTGCTGCTCATTTTATTGACGTACACTGCAGTCAGCTAGCTGACGAAATTGATTTATGGACTTAATCTTTTCTACCATTCTGTATTTAAACTATTTCTATCTCATGTTTACATTGACCTTTAATTGTTGAATAGCTACACATTCTTTTAGACAGATTAGCCTTTTGCACTCCACTAAAGTTGAACATGGTCAAAGTTGCACATGCAACATCAAACTGTCTTTTGGATCGGAAATATTGAGTTTAAAGTGCCATAAATAATTTTTCTTTCATTAGATTGTTGTATGTCAACTTCTTAATGAAAGTTTTTTTTTGGATGTCTAGAATGGCTCCGGTCATGCAATTACATATAAGAGTAATATAAATATGCAGTACTTCACATGAAGATTCCAAAAGCAGTTGTTTTTTAGTTGTTTTTGGAGATCGTTGCATACCTTTTGGACTAAATGTTTAAATGATATAGCCTAATTATTGGTAGTCGAGATTGGAAAATGTATCTTCTTCCACTAAATTTCATGAGCAATTATGCAGGACTTCACATGAAGATAAAAAAACGTACCTCTTCCAGCAAAGTTCGCAAGCAATTACATATAAAACCAACGTAGATGTATCTTATCCAAAAACAACTACATTTGTATCTTCTTCCGTTGGTCAAACAATTACATATATGAGCACTGTAAATATACAGGACTTCACTTGAAGTTCCAAATGTAGTTGTTTTTTTTTTTATTAATTGTTTTTGGAGATTGTTGTGCAACTTTTGGACTAAATATTTAATGTTATTCGGACTTGCACTTCAGCAAGCTTAATTATTGGTAGTCAAGATTGGAAACATCTTCTTCCACTAAATTTCACAAGAATAAGAATGAACATTTAATGAATATTATATTAAATTTCAATTGAATATTTTTCTAATTATTCATTTTTAGTATCTTTTGAATTGTCATACTTTTCCAGTTTCTTTCTACACAACTTTTAACATCCTTTTCACTTTTCTGCCATTGTTCATTTTGAAAAAAAAAATTATAAGGACTTTTAAAAATATAAATAAATAAAAAGTTGACAAATCCTCTGGTTAAATACCTTCTATGTCACATACGTTTATATTTATTTTATTTCATTTATTTTATTTTATTGCACAGGCTTTGAAAAATAGCATCAGAAATGAGAGCATTTGGGGACAAGATCAATAGGTGATAAATTACAAGAGACTCATTTGAGATGGTTTGGACATGTCCAGTGCAATGAGGAAACGTTTTTCTATACAGATGGATGGCCCCTCAAGGAAAAGGAGTAGGCTGAAGACGACATGAACAGATTGTAGAAGTAGTAAGGACAAATCTCAAGAAGTGCAACCTATCCGAGGATTTTGCTCATGATAGACTAGAATGGAAAAACAGATATCATGTAGCTGACCCCAACATAGTTGGGACAAGGCTTTGATGCCCAGACGTGGCATCATTACACAGTGGAAACGCAAAGACACAAATATTACACAAAAATGAAGCAGTCAGATGAGAAAATTTAGTCAACTTCGAAGAAATTCTGTCATAAAGCCCATTGCACTGGAAGTGAGCTTTTGGCCTTTGCTTTGTCAATGGAGCGGAAATGCTATTTCTAAGCCCTAAGGGTTGGTCTTCAAGAAGATCACTGTCTCAACTCTCAACCTTCAGCAGATTCTCGTGGAAGGAGATTCTGGTGAGTGTCATTTCTTGGGCTTAAAATGTTTCTTTGGTTCTTAGGGAAATGATTGACATGGTGGAAGAGGTGGTGTACCTAGCTTGCATCTTAATGCCTCCTTTCATCGTGTACTTCGGAGTGAGAATTCAAAGACCATATTTTAGTTAGGAAGTTACACATCAGAGTTTGCTCCTTGCTCACAAGGACATTTCTCTCACATCTCTTAGCTTTTCTTTTCATTTTTTTTGTTTTTTTGTTTTGTCCTTTCTAAATCTTTTATTGTTTTGGTTGTTTGGCTTGTAGCTTTTTAATGTCTCTTATGTTGGTTGGCTTCCCTCAATAAAATCACGATTACTACATTTGATGGTAGGTTTTTTTGGGGGGCGAGGACGGGGCGGGGGTTTGTGGCTTATACAATTCTTTATGGTACAATAATAAGCTATTCTTTGATTCACATCTTGCTCTTTATAGTTTATGTCATTGCAATTTACTTCACCACATTGAGAGTCATTCTAACAATAAACCAGATTAATGCAGAAAATGTAGAACCTGACAAATTTAAAAAAGTAGTCAAGAGGAAATTTAATTTTACACACAGAGAGAGACAGAGAGGGGGGGTGGGATTTGAAGTAACTAAAGAAGCTCGCAACTAACTTTAATTGTTGATAATTTCTAACCTTGATCGAGGGGCATGCTGAGATACTCAGTTCTTGACTTCTTGTCCATTTTTAAGTGGCACCAAAGGACTAGCTGAAAAAACCTCTGCACTTTTCTGATCCACATAAGCACTTCTTCCTCCTATGATGTCCATTATAACTGGACATCTCCTCTTTACAAGATTCATTCCCACGGAGCCCATAATCATAAGTCAACTCTGTCATTGGGGGAATGTGTTTCATTGCGTAAAACATTATGTGAGGGTAGCATTCATCGTCATGATCATAGATAACAGGTTGCCAAAAGACATTGGGAGAGCAACTGTGGTTCATGAAGCGGGACAAGTTCCCTGTGTTCTTCGCACTTAAAATGAAGGACAGTGGTTTAGGAGTTTCATTCCAGTCAGCAGGCTGCTCTTCTCCCACCAATTCACATATATTGTAAGGTTCGAGTGCAGTCACATCGGTTTGGGCAGTCTGAAACATATACTCATCTTCGTCATCCTCATCACCTGTCTTGATCTTATCAATGATTTCTCCTGTATATTCACAAATAAAAGAACCTGCTCGGATAGGATCCCATGAGCGCAATCCCCAGCCTCGGTCCCTCGTCTTAAAAACCTCAAAGCGGAACCTTATACCTTTCTGGGACACTCGATTTCGGCAATTAAGTGAGCATGGACATGATGTACCACACTCAACTACCAGTGCTCTGCGACGCATAATAAGCCCGTTCGAACTATATGGCAGATATCCCCCATTTCTCTGGGAACAACAGCAATTCTCATCACCTGGCATACAAACGCTGTGACATGTACATCCCACACTAGGTTTCATTGAGCTGATTGGTTTCAAGTACTTGACCGTTGTGACATATGAGAAATGAGTTGGCCCCTTCTCCTTGTCGACATCATTAACAAGGCAAATAGACACATTTTCAATCCCGGAGGATATGTCTGGCAATATCATGTGGCTCCTGGATGTTGGATTATCCTTCCACTGCTGGGTCAACTTCCAAACAACACTTCCATCAGGCTGCCCTGGAACTCTAAGCAATTTATACTTAAAAAGACTGAAGCCCGCCTTTCCCTTCTCTCTCCACGACTCTTGTATTCTATAGAGGCCATCATAAACATAAATCTTGTTAGGTAGATTCATCAAATCCTTCATACCACGAATGACCCTAATCTCATTCTTACGATGCGAGCTTTTCTCTAAAGCAAGATTACCCCTTTCCAGCTTCTGATCATCAATTTGCTTCCCGACTCTGCTGCTACCACCCTGGCCACTGTAAATCAAAACATCAGCGTCATTATCGTCGTCCTCATACATCCCAGAAGAGACAATGCTCAGAGCTACAGGGTCCTCCTCGTTACCAAACTTCACATTCATGTAGTCAATCCCAGCCATGCTCGGAGCATGCAAGCCAACCAGACACATTTCAAATCTAAAGAAGAAAAGATCCCCAACCTCTACCCCAGGAACTGCTCCAATCCTTCTTTGCACATTCACTCTAAGCCCTCTGGTCATCATAACTGCTCCCGCTTTTAAATCCGGGCGCCTGCTCATACCAGCAGACGGTTCTCTTGCATCATCAAGCTGCAGGAGCCTGCGCCTGACAATATCAAAAGTCATCAGAATGTTATCCACCGACTCCCTGTTTCCATCAACTGGTGGGGATATGGCTGTACCTAAGCTGTTTTTCCCTCGCTTATGCGCCTGCTTCTGCGCTTTCCGCTTCTCAGTCTTTCCATAACTGTCTTCCGTCTCACTGCTACATACTGTGCAGGAACTCAAATGCGCCATCCGCTGCCGACTGGTCATATGGACAGAAGCCTTGTCACATTTACCACTCTTTTCATTAGTTGATGCTGATTTACTAAACTTACCTTTCTTAGAGCTCTTCCAATGCATTGTCCCATCAGCCTCGTGAATCTCAATCTTCTTCTCCGGTTCCACAACCCCATTAGCAGGCACTGAAAATGGTTGGGGCGTATGGAAGGAAGAGGACGGGAAGTGAGAACCATCTCCAACTTGGGCATTTCTGTTTGCAGCTTGGGGGGTCTGTTCAGACGCCCTCTGTGACTCAGAAGGAGGAACAAAGGGAGTGAATCCGGGAGGGTAAGGGCCAAATGGGGTAACACAAACAAAGGAAGGAGGAGCCTCTGAAGGCGAATAGGTAGTGAATCCAAAAGGCGCAGGAAACATCGGAGCCAAGCTTCGGAGAGGCTTGACATCCAGGGGTTCATCACCAAACGACGAATTAGAACTTGGGTCACTTTCCATTACGGTGGATTTAATATCAACAACAGAAGAACAGACAGAGCTAAGCTAGAAAATCACTTCTACCATGTTTTTCTCTCTTCAAACCGCACATGGAGAAGTTATTCAAGATTCATGCAATTACAGAGTACAGAGACTGCATGGAATCTAAACCAAAAGCCTTTCACTGACATCGAATAACACAGATTAAACTCAGCTAGAAACAGAACACTATGATGCAGATTACCAGTAACAGATGTAAATATTCACAAGAAATGAAGAAATAACCAATCTTACAGGGCACAACAACAAACAAACGGCTAAAGATCCTTCAATTTGTTTCCGGTCCCGAACATGAAATCCAGCAGGAAGGAACTAGCTCGTGCTCGTCGAAAGGTTCAATCCTTCTCACAAAAAGTGACCTCATGCAGCTGCTCAGAAGAAGAACCTCGGTTTTCATAGAATCATGACTCCTGAACTGATATCGTCAAAAATCGAGCGGAAAGATAATAAAAAAAAGCCCCAAAACCCTAGTTCAAGCAGAGATTACACAGAAAATCTCACTTTCTGTCAAATACTTAGGGAACCTCGGCTCAGCTCAGCTCGAAATCGAATCGAGGATAAGATCTAGGGTTTCTAAACATCAATAATCAGAACGATAGCATAAAACCTAAGAAAGATACTCTCTGACATCGATTTCTGATATCAAGACAACATAAACCCTAGGTCACGGGAAAAAAACGCTCAAGATCCGTCAGATACGTTATCAAACAGTTCGGAGAAGAGTTCAATGAAATTAGGGAAGAAAGGAACTGAGATGAGATCGCCAAAGACATAGAAAGAACAAAAACAA
Source organism: Persea americana (assembly GCA_029852735.1). Classification (NCBI taxonomy): domain Eukaryota; kingdom Viridiplantae; phylum Streptophyta; class Magnoliopsida; order Laurales; family Lauraceae; genus Persea; species Persea americana. The sequence continues at coordinate 95,584,722 of CM056810.1, forward strand.
AGCCGTAGAAAAGAGATTCACGATCTATCAGTCGATCGCTTTAGGGTTTTGAAGTGGAAATCATCAAGAGATCGAAGAGCTGCGATTTTGAAGAGATCAGAAGCGTTGATAGAGAGAGAGTGTGAAGAAGACGAAGAAGAAGAAGAAGAAGAGATGTGTGAGAAAACGCTGTATTCGACATATGCTTCTTTCCATCCTCTTTCTCAAGCCATCGAGAAAAGGCATGTTCGGTCCAAAGTTGTTAGTCTTCCACAAAGTTCATTTTCGAGTTATATCTACTGTTGTTGTCTGCAGGTGTATTAAGAAGAAAAAGGTCAAAGATCGGTAGGCGAAAGCCTGATTAAAGGTCCAAGACCCCCCTCCTATGATCAGTTTGGTTGGACGTGACCATTTGGCCTGCCTTACTAAATTTAGAATTTTGATGAAAAAAATGATCGGGACATACTATCACATCATGATCTATTAAGTACCTACCTTATTAAGTTTTTATCAAGAGATTTGGGATAATTTTTTATTTTTTTTAAAGATTTCTATGCACTTAAGTAGAAGAAAAAAAATTTAAGGAATTCCACTCGTATATGTGGAATACTTAATCCTTCTTGTATTTAGCATAATAACAAAGAGGTGCAAGAATTTCAAAGGTCGTTTGAGACTTATGGACCTGTTTTTTTATTGTAATTTTTAGAGAATTTTTATATTGAGGTATTATGAGTTCTCATTTGGGTGAAAACTTTTAATCCTATTTTATATTTGAGCATTCAAAAATTTTCACATACATCGGACCTCCAAAAATTCTAAACATTATTTGAGACTTTCTAAGTGGCTGATATTCTAAAATTCTAATAAAGAAATATGACAGTTATCAATGTCAGGGGACAAGTCATCGTATCACCAAATTTTCGTTAGAAGTTTAATAACAAAAAGGCCTCATGTGATACTTTGAAAGACTATGGTGAAAAATACAATGACTCATACTCTTAACAAACTAAGATACTGCTGGAAATACGTCATCTAAGGACAACTTTGTTGATAACTCTTCAGGCCTGTGGGCCATCACCAAACTCAAGATAGTTCACTATCATGAAAGTCATATAGGCTTTAGCTTCTTATTCCTGTCCCATTTATAGCCTACTGTATCGAAGTATTGTTGTACATCTAAAATGATAAATCTAACAAATAATGGGTATCAAGCAGGAGAAGTATTGTTGTACATCTAAAATGATAAATCTAACAAATAATGGGTATCAAGCAGGACAAGTGGACAGCTCAAGAAAAATAATAATGCATGCCGCATGGGCCGGGCCGGGGCGGGGGGGGGGGGGGGGTGGGCGGCCTGGTAATACATCTATACTACCTTTGAAGTGGCATTTATTTCATCATACCATCTTCTACTATTGCATTGAATCATAATAAATGATGCATTTACTCAACCATTAGACCCTAACCCTAAATCAATAGATAGGAAGATTCGACAAAGTGGTATTTGGCCAAATGCTGATCCGCACCATCATCTATTTGGGTCAGAGAGTATATTCGATTATATGTTTACATGGCAATATGGCGTCCTAAGAAAATACAAGATTCAAGAATTGAAAGAAAAATAAAATAAAATAGAGAGGTCAATCACTCTCTATTTACCATTCGTAATTGGGTAGTATCAGAGGGTTAAAAGGATAAATTTTCGACTTCAAACTCGTGCTCTATCCATGTGGCCACTTACCAAAGCAAAAGTCTGACTTGCTCAGTGTGTGGGAGAGTAGAGAATAGTCGGTTCTTAAAGAGATCGGACACCGTTATCGACAAAACGGAAAAGGATAAATTTAATAATTAGAATATTGTGGAATGCTCATTGAGGGAAATTATCCCAATAGTTTATATTAGACTATGGACTAATTAGATAACTTATCTTAGATTGTGGACTTATTGATAGTGGTAAGAAGCCACGGTCCTCACATAGCTGTCTAGGGTTTGAACCATAGGTACGTCACCACTTCTTGCATGTGCAGGTTTCCTTCTTACTTGTGAGTGCCGTCTTCTGGCATGCGTGAGCTCTCTTTTGGGTCACAGTCCCCTTGATTTGGGTACCAAAACATATTATCTAAATTTTGATTTATTTCTTTAAAAACGGGTTCAAATTGTTTTTACACTTCAAAGATAAGACCATGAAATTAGCTTGGACTTGGACCGGACATCTTCCCCATGGCCTAATTTGGACTTTCCATCTAGGCTCAGGCTTTAGCTCATTTTACAACATGGTCACATAATACGATGGATCTGGACAAACTTAGCCCATCCATTGGCCTGTTTGGATGTAGGGTGAATTGAAGTATGGTGAGGTAAAGCATCAAATCAAGAGAGAATAAAATATAAGGTGGTATGATGGTGTTTTGACTTTTTGTATAGAAAAGTGAAGTTTTTATTTTTTTATTTTTTTTTGTTTTCTAGTGGAAAAATGATATTGTATTTTTTTTCTTTTTTTTGAAAAATTATGAGAGAATTTTAAACTTATGTACTTCTAATTATTATTATTTTTTTTGTCTGAATTCACTGTACTGTAATTTAATTAGTTAATTGCAGAACTCGCCTTAAAGTGGACCTATCTTTGACTGGAATTGATGTTTATCTGTTTCAAATCAAAATTATTACAAACTGATGTGTGAAGGGTGTCAAAGGTGGGCCACCATGTCTACAAAGATGGATATAGTTGCTTTGGCAGAATGTGTCCCATTCAATCAAATCGGGACAAAGCTGCCTTGGAGGAGATCAAGACCGTTGGATAATTTCTATAATAGCAGTTTGGACAGAACTTCACAGAAAGAAGATCCGTACTAAGTCAGGGGTGCATGATGGCTCAGTCAAATCACAGCCACAGCACAACCGAGTCTAGTTGGCGTGGCGACTGCGCACGAACAAGTGGCACGATCTATGGCCAACTAGCCCACCAACCAAATAAAGTTAGGGCTTAAAATTTTGAATGCCAATCTATTAAAGTAAAAAATCAAATCCATCTTCCTTGATCGTTGTCAATAAAATTTTCATTTTCTGCAAGTGTGAAGATATTGAAAAATGTGAACGGTGTTGGCACTTGGCACCATAGGGATCGACCACCTGGTCTTCAATAAATAAGGCATTGCATCAGTATTATTAGATAAAAAGAGCTTAAAAGAAAAAAAAATAGATATAAATATATAATTAATAAATGATATATGATTAAAGTTAAGTAATCTCTCGAATATAAATATTAGTCGTCAAAACCTTTTAAGATTTTTATAAATGACCGTCGGTTAGAAAATACTAGGATCCAATTATGGATTCAAATTTCTCCGGGATCCAAAAATAAGTTTCATATCCGCTTTATTTAGAACAAGAGGCTTTGGATATTTGCATGATTAGACATCCATTTGCAACCATAGATTCAACAATATGTCTATCAATTAACTTTCTTAGGATTTGAATCACTTGATTGATGCATGGCATTGGTATTTATTTTGAAAGTCCCCCGAATTCATTTTCAAGTAAAGGAAGGTTACTTAGTGGTAATTTACTGGCATTCACTTTATTTCTTCAATTTTAACAACTTTTAAAAATAAAAAAAAAATCCTAACATTCGCTGATTGTGGGTCACTTTAATGGGCCTAAATGTAGGACTGCCCTCTAAGGATCTGAATGCACAAATTTGGCTGACAATGGAATAGTGTTAGAAGAGTGCCCCCTCATCGAAAATTTAAAATTGTTTTGGCTAACAGAGGGTTCCAATTCTTTGGGCAGGACTAATTCCTCAAGGCCCAAAGAGAAGCCGGATAAAACCCTTGTGTCCCCCAGGTGGCAGCACAAGTAGACTCAACATTCGAATTAATTCAAATCAATGAACGCAAAGGCCCTGTCAGGATCCCTGGAGATCTTCAGAACTCGATTGCTGTAAATGGACTGAGGATCTCGGATCCGAAGTGAAACCAGATTCAGGCCCACTGACATCCAAAACAATGTTGGGCTTATAGTATCATAAAATTAAAAAGTTAAATATCAAGCTGCAATGATACTAGTGCGTTTTGTGAACGCTAAATGTTGATAGAAATTTGAGTCTTCGTTGCCCAAAGACTATGCATCATTAGTTACAAGTTCCTAGTCCCTGCATCATGAGTCGCACAACTTTTCTGAGTAGGCACAAAGGAAAAACAGTTTGTATGGGGGAATGATTTTCCACGCACAAGTTTTCTGCAATTCTCACTCTCTTTAGTAGCATCATTTTCCGAAGATTTTGGTTTTTCTTATGAAGTATCTCCTAAAAAAATTTGTGGGAAGGCAGATTTAGACTAAGTGGAGAACCACTTTCTGCAGTCTTCCACAAAACAGAGAAACACATTTCACTGAAATTGTAGAAAATGAAGTCTGTAATTCTCATTTTCTGTTAAAAATGAGATCACTATGGCAGTTTCAGACATGCATATATGCGGTAGAGAAGCAAACGAGCACCATGGATTGGCGTCACAAAAAATCATTACAAAAAAAAATTCTAACCATTCAACAAGATGAGTTTCAGTGGACAAAGAAGAAATTTGGTTCAGTAACAGGTGAAACTTGATGGGTAAAAGCCCTCCATTGAAGTTATCAGGATTGTTTCAACACTTTGAATTTGACGCTGTCTCATCTATCTAGGGTGCTGGATAAGCATTCCCAATATAAGATCTATTGAAGGGAGAGAGTTGACAACGACAATGACATTGACCATAAGGCACAGTGGGCGGTCCTCACAATTGCAATCTTGAGGTGGTAAGTCTATCATGTCACCAATCAAAAGTAAAAGTAAAGAAATTAAAAAAACGATGATGATCAAAGTGCCAATACATCAACACATGTTGATAATAGGCATGAACCTTTTAGTGATGGTTGAGAGAGCATGGCCGCCATCATCATCATCAAAGCCATATCCAATTTTAAAATCGACTAGATAAAGAAACTTATTTAATTTTCTAGACCCTTGGTTACCGAATACAGTTATCAACCATCTACCCCTGATTGAAGGGTTTGGTCTTGCTGAGTTTCCCCAACTGAATATGTAAAGAAAAAAGATGTGCAAAGGGCTGTGCATTTTCCACCATTCGGGTGCTCGGACTAATTTCAATGCATGGATCATGTCTTTGAATAAATGCTCATTTTCTGAGAGCTAAGAACTTCTGTTTTTATTTCAACTTTCAGATTCTGTTGATTGTTCTATATGAGATTCCGTAGTTGGAGCTCTCCTCATCTAGTTAAGGCAGTGCATGGGTGGGCCTTAGCCTGAAAATTCTGTAATACAAATAGACCCAGTCAAAAGTCCGACAAGTTCGTATCCAAATCCACACCAATTGGCCTGCTACATTGCATATTTTGCTTCTCTTTTTTTTGAGTAGGATTGTTACATGCGGAGGGGAATCTCAGGAATATCCAGAGGAGACGACATCCTTTGATTGTCTTTTTGGTGGTTACTGGACTGAATGGACTGATTGTCCTCTTGTTGTCTTTTTGGTGGTTCTTGCTCATTACCCCACTGGTAAGGAGTTTGATTCTTATTGGGGAGGTCAAGGGTTCAACTCTCACTGGAGGTCAGGGGTTCAACCCCCACCTCCTTCTTATATATTCCTTCATGTGTATGTGCGGACTTTCTTCCTACCTCAGTGGGCTTCCTTCCTGGGTATGCCATGCTTTCTTCCCACTTCTGTGGGCTTCCTTCTCAAGTATACCAAGCTCTGTATAAGTAGAGCTAATACTATGAATTTGGCAAGTACGGGGAGATTACTAATCTCAAGCTGATTTCTGATGGTTTCATCGACTCTGTGTAGAGGCCCTAGAGGGTTATGCGCTTATTGAATATCTACGCTTTGAAGATGCTTGGGTGGCGATGTTGGGAGCAGATCGATATGAACTTATCGGTCAAACTATCTTCGATAAGTGGGCTAGTAAAATGTTAGTTGTCCATAACTTCATACTGTGCTTGTCTCATATGTAGTTTTTCAATAAAATTTCTTCTCAAACAGTCAATTTCTTTGTTAGATAGGATGGAGATTGGATAACGGCCTTTGTCTGTTGGATAGAAAAATTGTTTCCAGTAAAAGTTGTCATGCCTTATATTCACATTGATTTTTTTCTGCAAGTGTACTCTTTTAGGTGGGCCATCTCTTTAGGTAAAATGTTGGGTTAGAACATCCCCCCTGTGAAATTGCATGTAATCAGGTTTATCCACATTTTCATTGAATTGCTCTAAGCTCTAAATCTTTACGCTGGATGGCCATGCAGTCCAATTTGGGTGAAAGGTGAGAGTGGATATTTATGTAAGGGCCCTCACCCATCTCTCACAAACTTAAATGCGAGGACTCTAAATATTTACGTGAGGGCCTCTACCAATCTCTCACCAACTTGGTGAGAGTGTCTCTCACATGAGCATTTATATATATATATATAAATATATATATGGGAGATGGTCCTGTGAGGACCGTCCTTACAGTGATTTTTAAGAACTCATCTAGTCTGTCGAGTCCTACTCATCATCATACACTCCTCATCGTTCCTTTAAAAGCCAGTGGAAGGAAGTGTAAAAAAACAAGGCACACTCTCCAAAACCAAACCCAATTCACAATCGTCTTTCCCTTTACCAATTCTGCTTGCATAAGAGGAATCTCCAACTTTTGTCTTCTTTAAGTCCTCTTTGGTGACAGGTTGATATCCATTGCGGCAACAAACGGAAAGAACCCAAAACGAGGGAGAGTCTCTGCCCACCCTCTCTCGATCTTGTCTGTCTCTCGGACACATCTACTCGGATGTCGCATCTCTCTCTCTCTCTCTCTCTCTCTCTCTCTCTGTGACATGATCTATTCCAGCTTTCCCTCTTCGGTTCTTCTTCTTCCTGCCTCTGAGGACTAAAGCTTCCCATCGAAAGAAAGAACCCGTCCCTTTTCCTCGCCCACCCTCTCTTGATCTTGTCCCTCTTCCTCACCGGTGTTGATGAATTAGCTAAGCTACAAAAGCCTTGCTCTGGGCCAGAAACGAAGAAGCCCCATCATATTCACCTTTTTTTTTTATTTACTTCCATCGACCTTGCTGCATCTCAAGCTTGAGTGTAGCATTGATTATGAGTGTCTTGAATTCTTGATTTTGAAACCACAGGTGTTGAAATTTGATGAGGGCTTTGCTCAGCAGAATGGGATTTCTTGTAATTATTCTTATGTTTCCATATAGGAACAACAATTCTATACCCACATCAGAAAATTTATATTTAAAACAACACTTTGATCTCTCCCACGATGAAAAACTTGTGGTTCATTCTATGGATCAAAATTGGGGTTTAAGCCCTGCTTTTTAGGGGCTTTGCTCTGTTTTTGTTTCCTTTTTTTTTTTTTTTTAACACAAACGACCTCGAAAAAAATCCATTTGATCAAAACCAAGATATCAATTCTGGGATAAATAAATTATAACTTTGAGCAATGTATATTTCCTCTTTTGTCAAGTATACAAATAAATTATAACTTTGTCCTCATCTAGAAACATCTGTTTTATATCATTAGGAAACAAATCTTGAAGAAATGTTTTTCTATTCAAAATTGACGAGGAAAAGCTTACTATCGTACCCACTAATCCACTAAGACTACGTGGAGTATAACTTTCTGATCGGATTTGGAGAAGACTGGAGGTGTTGGATCCATGAATGCATGCCCCCATGTTCTTTTTGGCTGCCATTTGTTTATCGGTATCCACTGCGGCAATCTCGGGTGTCTACAGGTTTGAGGGAAAGGGATCTTTTGGCCCCCTCTCTTCCACAGTGGTGGAAGGTTTTGACAAACTCATGGAGAGGTCATATTTACAGTTTGTCGTGATATGATTTTACTTTGTGGTGCAACTGTTGGCAGAAATGATAGAAGCTATTATTCATTGTTTTGAAGCAATATTTGGGTCGAGATTAATAACATCGGTAAAAACACAATGGTCAGGAAAGGTGTGGCACTAAGATTGTCAAGTGCAGGGAGGACAAGTTTTCATTACAATAAAAGGGTCTCCAAAAGCTAATTCAAGATCGGTAAGTTTGAACCCCTTTGTCTGGAGGGTGGAATGTAAGCTTGCCATACGGAAGAGGAAACTTGATCTTTGGTAGGCAAATCATGTTAACCAAGGCTTCTTTGGTGAATATTCTTGTTTACTAGTTGTCTTTATTAATACTAGTGCAATAGGCATGCGTAATTGAAAAATTATTAAAATTTATAATTAGAAATATTTCTAAATATTTTAATAAATTATAAATGAATATTAATATAGAATTCACAATAAATATGGAAACACATTAGAGAAATTTTGTGTAGCTAGAAATATTTATGGAAAGATCAAGTAAATAGTAAAGATTTTAGGACCTTAATTTGATTATATTTGTGCTTAGCCATGAATTGAGTGTCATTTCATAATTAAATGTGGATTTTGAAATTAATTGGCTTCCACGATGTGCTCTACAAATTAATTAATCCTGCCAAGTATCCAAAGAAAAATGTCCATAATGGGCCCATAGTTTAATCTTATTGAATATTGAAAGGAAAATAAGGAGAAAAAAATAGCACAATACAGCCTATGAAAGTGGACCCCGCTTTGGTATAAAAAAAGCTCTTCGTGTGTTGGTATAAAAAAAAAAGTAGCCCCTATAAATTGTGAGTTTGGAAATAAAGAAGATTTGAATTTCATAATGGGACTCATAGATTTACTTGGTTAAATTAGTAAATATAAATGATCATAAAAAAATCGTGATAAAGATGAAAACTCATGAGAGAAAATTTATTTGGTTAAATTAGTAAATATAAATAATTAGATATTAAGTGTCAATTTTGAAATTAACTGCCTTCCACAATGGTCCCCACGCGTTAACCATACCAAATACTGAAATAAAAAATATAAGAAAAAAAGTAACAAAATACTACTTACGAAAGTGCCTCAAATTTCGGCAACTTGGATCTGACACGAGGATCCCACAAATTGATATGTAACAACATTCAATACATACATGTTCACCGATCACTAAAATCATAGCCAAAGAGCCTTTATTCTTTTCTTTTTTTTTTGTTAGTTTAATAATACGTAGGGCCCATTGAAGGTAATTAAAGAGAAATTGCTATTGCATGATATATTTTAGGGAAGGGATAAGTATCTTATTTCAAGAATATCTTAGATTTGTATTGAGATATTTTAGGTGATGAGATTAGATTAGAAGGGTAATTTCGAAATGAAGCATTGCAAAAAGTTTAAGCATGCGTCACTTGTCGCTCTCCCAAGGAAAGACCTGCTGTCTTTTATTATATAATTCCGGTCGCAATGGTGAAAGTTTTGAAAAAAGGAGTAAGATTTTATGTTAGGGTTCCTTATTAAAGGAGTATTTGGCAATTAACTAGTTCAGTTAAAGTAAAGTGAACTCAGACAAAAAAAAATTTGGGGTCATATCAAAAGTACACAATTTCAAAATTTCCAGGCTCTTTTTTTAAAAAAAAGTAAAAAAAAAAATTCCATTTCTCCACTAAAACACAAAAAAACTTCACTTTTCTATACAAAAAGTCAAAAATATTATGTACCAAACAATTAAAAACAAAACACCATCATAACCACTTATATTTTTTTCTCTTTTGATTTGATGCTTCACCTCACCATATTTCAATTCACCATACATCCAAACACGGCAGCAAATGTGTTTATGCTCTCACATTGGTCTGGCCGGTGATGAGATGGGAGGAATATAAGGAACCATTTTTATTTTTTAAAGAGTAGAAACGTAAGGCCTCGTTTGGCCTCCTTCCGGGGTGGTTCTTGGTTTTGTGCTGAAATTGGGTTGTGCCCAAACTGGCTCTCCGAACTTGTTTGGCAACATTTATGTCATACCATTCTGTTGAGACCATGCTGTGTGGAGCTTGTTTGGAAACAAAAGCATCTTTTTCGATCCAAATCTCCTTCTATCTTATCAATTTAAGTAAAAATTCTAAAACAAAAGCAAGATTGTCTTTGCACAAGAAAGTCTGGATATGGCAAAGACTAATTCAAATAACTCTGTTATTCCCTCCGGTTAAATAAAAACATCAATTTTATTGGGACCAAACATGAATCAAGCAAAATATGTTTCTAGAAATAAACATTAATTTGACCTGTGACAACTGATAAACTAACACTGTATGCATTGAGAAAAACATAGATTCAGTATGTATCCAAATACGCCATTGAGCACTCAAGATTAGGAGCCAAACTATCAAGAAAACTAATCAATTTGGACTTCAGAAATATGCATTTCGGGCACCAAGAACCCATCCTCGATCATCTAGATCACAACTAAAATATATCAAAAACTCAAATCTCCCTCAAAGGAATCTCTTCAACCCATTTTTATTTCTTCACAAACTAGAACTCAAGAACTTCAACTATAGGCTTCTTCAAGAGAATTAGTAAGAGCATCTTAAGAAGCCAAATTCAAAAGAAGAAAGAAAGCCAGACCACTCAATGATGATGATGGGCTGTGAGAGCTCTTTTGCTTGAGAGAAGATCAGATCGAACTTGTCAATTCCAACATATATGCTTTTTTTGCTTTCTCAGAAAGCAAAATTCCACCATTCACCATTAGAAAGAGGCACTAATGATAACTATGGAATATGCTTTCCTCACTAAGGTGGCACCCAATGTTCCTTTAATTCAGAATAGAAAGAGTCACTAAACAGAATTTTTTTGCTTATACTTTTTAGGGAAATGCTTTATTTTATTTTATTTTATTTCACTTTCCTTTCCACTAGGTCAAGTGACCCCTAGGGCCCTAATGTTCCTCAATCGAGTTTTGGAAAGATGAAACAACAGACCAATTACAGCAACAACTATGCATGGACTTGATGGGCTATTCGCTTACCTATCTATGAGCATAAATGTGGAATTTTCATATGACTTAGAGCCAGAGGTGATCCATTTACAGACTGGGTGTCATCTAACTCCATGTTTTGAATCTATGTTAGAGTGTCAGTTGGAGTCAAAGAAGTGGATGAGTTGTAGAAAATTCTTTAGCATGACTGGATGAGCGTAATATGGAGCAGACGTCCAAGCATCTAATATTGGTGTATTCGCCACTATTCTAATGCAATTAAAACACTGATTTCTTGATTTACTTCAAATAATGTGTTGATCACATAGGTAATAACTCCATGTACTGGTGATTATCCTAAGCTTCCATTTGGGGATTGAACGTTGGTACTTCCCACATCTCCTCCTCCATCAAATGGTATCAGAGTACTTAAAACCTACTTAAAAAGCTTTGGATCTGATGCCAATTTCAACAGTCCACACACCCAATCCATTCAGATAACACCTAAATCCTAAAAATTCTTGCATATAGATTGACTCCACAATTAGAGATTACCCATGACATGCCTATTTCTAGCTTAAACTAACATCAATTGCAACCACAAATTACAATTTCAAATCAAATTCTAAATCCAAAACCGCCCAAAAACCAAATCTAAATTAAATAGGAATTCCACATGCGCAAGTGCTACAGTATCAAATTACCGTCTAAATAACATGTTCTCAAACACCAAAACCAAGACCCAGATCACAAATTCTTGTATAGAAAACATACAACTTCAATGAGTAAAAAAAAAAACAAAAAAACTGAATACCAATCTATGCAGCCCAGACACGCCAATCCTAAACCCTAAAAAAATCCTGCATATAGATTCACTCCACAATTAGAGATTACCCATGACATGCCTATTTCTAGCATAAACCAACATCAATTGCAGCCACAAATTACAATCTCAAATCAAATTCTAAATCCAAAACCAAGTCTCAAATTGAATAGGAATTCAACATGCTCAAGCTCAAGTGCTACAGTAACAAATTACCTTCTAAATAACATGTTCTCAAACACCAAAACCAAAACCCAGATAACAAAATCTTGTATTGAATACATATAACTCCTATGAATTGAGAAAAAAAAAACCGAATACCTCCTCGTTTTGTTTGATTCTTTTTTTTTTTTCTAATTTAGGCTACGGTTACTGTCTGTGGAAGCTTTGTTGAACTCAAAGTCTTGGAATTGCGATTGGATTTGTTATCGTCCATGAAATCTTCTTGGTTGTAAATGACAGTGATATAGAGGGAGCAGCTAGGGCACCGAGCGATCTCTTCACCCAATTTTAAATCTGCCTTCGTGATCTGGAAGAGATCACCACAAGGGCATGGATACGTGAAGGCTCCAAGTTCCTCGTTCCACTCCATGTCTTCGATCTCTACGTCGTCGTACGACATTGGGATTGAGGGAGAGAGAGAGAGAGAAGAAATCTAGGGTTTTGGAGGAGATTGAGAAAGGTTTCAAGGCCGGTGTTAGGGTTTTCAAGGGATAGGAGAGGTGAAATCGGGAAAGGGGATCGAAAGTTCGAAACAGAACAGAAACTAATAACTATAGTTAAACAGGTTGGGTCGGGACAAAAGTGGTAGAGTGTGAGATGGACCCAACCCGTATCTAAACTCGTTAAAAAAGGGTCAACCTCGTCTGACCCGTATTGGCTCGTAGGGATGGCAATGGGTTGGGTTAAAACGAAGACCCGACCCCACCCCAAATTGCGGCGGGTTTGATAGTGTGTGAATAAGATTTAGTTTGGATATGGTTTTGCCATATACTAACCCACCTCCCCATATGATAGAGTGTAAATGGTAATAAAGATATTTATTTTTTTAGGTGTCATGGGTTTAAATCTTCAAGATCTAAGCCATTTTTTCCAATAGGAGTTGATCCCACCGTAAATTCATGTTCTATACAATTAATTATATCTTCAATCCTATAGTGGGACCAACTCTTTTTAGACTAAATTTAGTCATCTCTCATGTAAGGGGAAGAAGTTCATATTAAGCTATTAACATTCTCAACTAATGGGTAAGGAGTAGTAGTTCTCACCTGGCTGGCTATCCAGGATTTGAACCCTAGGTCCACCACCTTTTCCCGCCGCATGCGTATGTTTTTTTTTCATGTGATTCGACTGTTTTCTTTTTTTTTTTATGACGAGGAACCTGCCGACCACCCTTAGGGTTGATGATTGGCTATATAATTAATGGTAGATGATTTAAGTTGAATATCTTATTCAATGGGTGTCTCATAAATACATGACTCCAGTAGTCTCGCTGTAGTAGTTACATAGCTTGAGGACAATCTCTACCTAGAACTAGCTCCAACAACTACTCAACCTAAGAAATACTTTCTTGGGGACTCTAACTAATTCAAATTGACGAGGACAGCAACAACAAAAATAAAGAAACACCATTTGATCCTAGGAAAGACCCACTCCCACATAGAACCCCTGTTTCGGATGAACATGCAATGTGGCCATGACATTCATCACAACGTGGGATGAGCAAATCACGCATCAAGGACTCTCCTCGTCAGTATGACCTTTCTTTTTTCATTCAGTTTTTTTCTTCTTCATTAATTTGTAGAGATTTTAGATGGTTTGAAACCTATTCCTTCTCTAAATCTTGCATTGTGTTTTGTTGAATTACGTAAGATCAAACAATTGATGTACAAGAATAGTGCAATGTGCTTTCTTGTTTGAGATTTGGATGAATTCTTGCTACATTCAACATTTTTTTGGGGTCAAATTTAGAGTTCATTTGGGTGCTTAGGGTTTATAAATTTGAGTTAATTATGATGAATGGATGTAAATAAATGTACATTTCATATTTAATAAGTATTTGATCAATTTTCACTTGTTGAAAAAAAGTTTTAAAGAACTTGACTCTCTCTAGTCACTTTGTTGCATCCGAGTCAAAGTTTTTGCATTTGGATGAGTTAATTTTCCAACATTAATGCAAATGGATATCCAATTATCTCAGAGGTTTCAGCCTATTACAAAACTAGGTTTGGGTCCTGATATTGTTTCCAATTGATAAACAAGTATGGTTCCAAAACACAAATCTAGAACCCGAAATTAAAATGGGTCCGATTATGAACCACAATGGTTCCAACCTATATACTTAGGACTTAGCCCATTGGCGGTATTTTTTTTTACAAGGGGTTGTTTGGATGTGGGGTCTTCTGATAGTTTTAATGGAGACGGAGATATGTTGAGAGTATTGCAAATCATTTGTATATAGGTTTTTTTATGTGGTTTAATTGTTTCTTTACCTGTGCTCCAGGGCGAGAACGGCCACTTACCTCACTAGTAAGTAGTGACAGTTCTCACCTAACTGTCAAGGGTTCGAACCTTCGTTATGCCACTTCTTCCTATTTATAGGGACTTTCTTCCTCTCATGACTGGGTTACCGAAAAAAAAAAAAAATGTGCTCGATGGAAAAATGTGTCTGTTCTGTAATTTACCATTTTTATTTATTTGTTTATTTATTTTTAAGTAGGACTTTACTGAATGAAGTAGTAAAAGTACTGAACTTCCTAAACATAACTAGTTGCAAAACTGGGCCATGCACTCTAATCAAACTAGTTCTAGAACTTGTCTCACTGGTCTGATCCAAAACTAGAACCATCCTTTAAAAACCGTTTCAATATGGTTTCAGTCCGAACCCGACTCGTAATTTGCATCTTTAGAGCCCATTTGGTTATAATAATTTTTTTACAAAGAATTGAACTTGTTGGGAATTTATGACATGATTTGACATCTTGTTTTATGGCATTCAAAATGGACATTCTATCGACAAAAAAAAAAAAAACTCTTCACACACATAATTTTTTTAAAAAATAAAATTGCCTAAACTACCCTCCTCCCTTCCCCCTTCCCCTTTCCACCCTCCTCCCCCTACCTAGCACAGTCACCCCATTCCCTCTCGTGGAGAAGGAGGAGGGGAAAGAGAAAAAGAACAGAGAAAGAGAGAGAGAGAGAGAGAGAGAGAGAGAGAGAGAGAGAGATGGGGTGGCAGTAAAGTGGGGAGGAAGAAGGGGGGTCGGGTGGTGGCGATGGCAATCGATGGCGATGAGGGTGGTGGCAGTGGCAGTCGACGGTGGCGGCGACGGTGTTTGGTGGTAGTAGGAGGCGTGAGGGAGAAGTAGAAGAAGGGAGGGAGAGGGAGAGGGAGAGGAAATATGGGGAGGGAGGAAGAGGCCGAGGCTGCCGCTATCGCCTGTCTTGGTCTCCCTCCCGGCCGGCGATTGGGAGCGGAGAGGGAGGAGGGTGGAAGCGGGAAGGGGAAGAAAGTGGGAAGGTAGAAGGGTAGTTTAGGCAATATATACATATTTTTAAATTGTATGCGTGAAGAGGTTTTTCTTGTGTGCCAATAGAATGTCCCCATTCAAAATACTTTGTTTGCTGCAATAATTTAGAATTCCAACCACATGAAAAGACACTTTTAGCCTCATGAATTTTCAGAATTCCAGCATTTCAAATGCTAGAGGGGGTTGAGCAGCATTTGGAATTCTTAGAATTTTCCCAGATAATAATTCTCACTATTTCTCATCATATGAATGTGGAGGTTCTGCTACATCTCTCATCCTTCACCTCTTTTCTTTAGTTTGAGCTCTTTTTACTGTTAATGTCAAGTTATTCATATATACTAGCAAAACATGCTCGTGCTAATAATTTATAATATTAAAAAAGTATAATTATTAAATAATATCTAATATAAAATATATTGAGATCGTAAAAATTACAATCCAAATTAAAATCTATAATAATAATAATAAAATATAGTTGGTTTATTTTCAGATGAGAGAACTTTATTTTGTTTAAAATTAGTGGAGTATTTTACTTCAAACAATTTTGTTTTTGAAATTGGAAGAATAAAGCTATAATTAAAAAAATAAAATTGATAAAAATACCAGAAAAATACAACCTGAAAAAAAAAAAACGTTCATAAATAATTCAATAATAAACCCATGGAGACGCAATGCCTAAAACCAAAAATTGAAAAAATTAATATAAATCCACGAAAACCTATCACCATGGAAACTAAAAAGTAACCCATCAATATATATATATATATATCAATCATGATTGATAAAAGGCTAAGAAATCATTAAACACCAGAAAATACAAAAAAAGGAAAATGTATAGAAATAAGAAGCAAGATATAGAAGAAACAAAAAAGACCCATGAGAAACCAATAAAGAAAACGAAACTGAAACTAAAAAAAGAAAAAGAAAAAAGAAAAGATAAAAAACTATTAAAATTAATAATGACAATGACAATGGGCAGCAGTTGGTTAGTTGTAGTCAAACCCTAGATGTCATCTATGACATTAGATAAAAAGAATCTAAATATACACTGATTGATTAAAGACGGCAAAAGACTGGACCCTTTAAAAGGAGACCCCTTTTAGATTGGACCTTTATTTAGAATGGCCAAACTCAAAAATTTCTCTCGAATCCCTAAAATCTCTCCTTCAAGTTAAAATCTAAATTAGGATTGAGCTTCAATTTCTCAAAAGCGTCAATTACACGTTTCATCGTCATCATCTATATAACACTGTTTTTTTTTTTTTTTTCCACATAGTGATGGAAATCCAATGAGAAATCCCAATTCCCATCCCCAGTCTTATAAATTCATCAAAGGGAGGGCTATAAATTATTGGATTTAGAATAAATCTTACTTTTTTTTTTTTTTGCAAACCTAGAGAAGAGACTAAACCCACTGAATACAACCCTGCTTTGAGTAGGCGCCAACATCAATTTGATCACGTGTTTAAACACCTTAAACACCTAATATCAATGAGTTTGCGTCAGTGTTTACAGTTCTCATGAGAAGACATCAACATGAGGGGAAAAAGTGACATTTTAGCGGGGAACGGACTTGGATTAGGCGAATATTTTTTCCGTCCTTAATAATATTTTAGAGCATTTGGTAAACCTCTAAATATATTTTCTGATTTTAGAGCTTACTTACAAATTAGGACTTTTCCCTTAAAACAAAAGGCTATTGAGGACTCTGCTTTCTTTTAAGAGCTTTTTTAATTAAAGTGGGTGGAGGCGAACAATGCAAGATATGTAAGTATTTTGGATGAAATTAACCTCGTAAGAATTTTCAAAATGATGCAAATGGCATGTTCTACATTGTAATCTGTAAAAGCTGGCCCCCATTTACCACAATTCCCAGTGGTGGGCCCAATTAGCTCATGATATATGAGCTTTTTTTTTTAATAATTCTATTAAACAAACTAGTTATAAATTAGAACTTAAGAAATAGAGCTTTTATTTTATATCTTAATCTAGTTAGCTCTTATTAATTAGATTAAATTTCATAGATATTGATCGTTGAGAAGTAAAGGGTTAAAAATCGGTGCATGGACCCGAGGAGGAGGAGCCCATATAACTTATGTGAATGATAGCATCTCTTTTTGGGAAGTCATCACCAATAGGAGTGCAACTTGGTTGAGCCATGCCTTAACCCATCCCTTAGCTCACGTTATAAGATGTAAATTTTGGCTAGGCTTATTTGAATTGGGCCTCTAGGTGGATTTAGCCCACTCTTGGGCTTGGGTTGCCCAAACTACCCACACATGTTTTCATCTATATAAATCATCATCATCAAAAACTCTCCCTACCTATTCGGAGTTGGCTCTATGATGTAATAAGATGCAAATTCTCTTTATATTTTGCGTAGCAACACTTTTATGCAACACGTTTTCGAAACTCATACATCAGTCCCACAGTATATGAAACTGAATTGCTCATTGGACATCAGCGGTAGAGCCAGGGTTTTCTTCTAAGTGAGGGCAAATAATAGTTGACTAACTACTGCAAAGCCAAATTTTTTTTTAGAGAGGATCGATAATATTTTTATATTAATGGTTTTTTTACCTGTCATTTTAAAATATATTTATTTGTTTTTTCATAGTTTTTTAATAATATCCAAAGAAATAAGATCCTATTCTAGACAACCTAAATGCTTTTAAAGACATAATTTCTCAAATGCATCCAAACTATGAAAAGTAATATTACTTTTTCCAGGCTATTGAGGACTCTGCTTTCTTTTAAGAGCTTTTTTAATTAAAGTGGGTGGAGGCAAACAATGCATCCAAACTGCTGGTTAAAACAAAAAAGTAATATTGCTCAAAATAATGCATCTAAACTGCTCAAAATAATCATTTACTCATTTAAGACTAGAAATTGTATCTCACTTGAATTAAAGTAGGGCCCATTCAAGGGTGGTAACTTGTAAATAGGGCCATCCATAATTAATTAATAAATTGGTTAATTGTGGTCATTTAATGTGCCACAATGTCCGTTATAGATGTTAATGATTGAAAATCTATTGGTTGATTACTTGTACTCTTTTGATGGTCCACAATGCTTGCAGTAGTATGGATGATCGAGGGCATACCATTAATAGTCATTTTCTAATTTTATAAAATGATAAATAATCAAGGTGTAATATTCACACTACTTAGAATAAAAACCATCCCCTTAGTGGGGGTTCCCCAAAATTTTCCTCCAATAAGAATTAGCCCCACATAAGAATGAGTACATAACATTTTTAATCATATGCTCAATAAGGTGGGAACAAATCCAATTTGAACAAACCCACCCGGGGACCCGACAATGAATGCATGGGCAAAATGATAGAAGTTGGACAATCGGCCACTTAGATTGATTATGCATAAAACATGACTGACTCATGAAATAAGTCAGATCTTATATCTGACCAAATGGAGTAAACTTTCGGTGAAGTGCAAATCCACAAGGAGCATGTGATATATCCAAATTGAAGTCTATCATGGTTAAAGCCATGTAGATATAGGTCTTGAACGGCTAGAGAAAACCACAGTTTGAATGGTTTTGAACGTATCATGGCCTTTTGCATTTCCTCGCTTGGTAGAAATTCTATCCAACCTTCTATAGGGTTTTTTTCGGTGAAGGTGCAAAAAAAAAAAGCGCTTTTGAAAAACCATCTCTATCACAAGATCCTATAATATATGTCCAAAAAAAAAAAAAAAATCCTATAATGCACTTTCCTTGTTGGTTGGATAGAATATTTTGAGATCAACTTGTACATATGTTGGACATGGCTAAAATCGAAAATATCTCTCCTTCAATTAAAATCAAAATCGAAATTGAGTCTCAATTTTTCAATCACTTGCAAAATTAAAGTTCAATAGCAAAATCGAATCATATCCCTATTATATATAATAATAGTTGTCAGTGAAATATTGTGAATGGCTAATTCAAATGGTCATTTATAGCCAGTAAAATAGTGGATCCAAAAGCCCTCACTGTGATATGTTTCCTTCTATGGTAAGGAGTCCTACTTCTCATTGGAGGTCTTGGGTTCTAATCATGCCTCCTCCCTCTTTACAGTGAGTTTTATTACCTCACATGTGTGAATTGTGGTTGTTATTCTTCTCACATGTGTGAGTTTCCATCACCTCACATGTGTGGATTGTTTCTATGTCTCTTCGCATGTGTGGGTTTCCATCATCTTACATATGTGATATATTCATATTATATATATAATAATCATGGATGATGGTGGGTCAATATCAAATTGGGAAAAAATGCCAATTCATGAGGGTATACATACACCACATTCGACCCCATCCCCCCTTCCAAAACCATGAACACCATCAAACCCAAAACCCTCGGACCCCCACTTGTCCAAAACCCCAATCTATAAAACCCAAACCAAACCCAAAGAATCCTCTAAGACCCAATTCGCAGCCAATCCAAAACCCAAGAAACCATTCCCACCCTTGCCAAACTTGAAACTTTAATCTGCAACTCCACTCATTTGCGACCCTGATCCCACTCCCCCTAAAATCTAAATCAACTCCCCTACTAAACCTAAGAACCCAAACCCAAATTCAAACTCCAATGCATCCCAACTCTCCACAACCCCTTGGAAAAAAAAAAAAAAAAAAGGAGAAGGTCAAGGATGTTAACAATAGCTGGCCCACGAGGTCCATGTAAAATAGGCCCGATTCATAACTGACCCAGTATAGGAGATATGAAGCAGGCCTATTTTACATGGGCCTCGTCAGACAGTTATTGTTAACAGTATTGTCCAAGCCAGGCCCTCAAAGTTAGTGGGCCTACAAAATTCTATCCACACCTGGCCCTAGGACTATAAAAAAAAAAGCCCTCATAACCAAGAAGAGAGTTAAAGGGCCTTCAAGTTTAGGCTGCCCCCCCTTGTCAAAGGGCCAGATTGAGAGGCCCAATCATAAACCAAGAAAAGAATTAAAACCGAACAAAAACAAAACTTTAACTATCACAAGGATGCAATGAAAAAAAGATACATATCAGAGTAGTTTTAAAAAAAAAAAAAAAAAAAAGTACTGTTCCGCAAGTAAAGAGTAGTTATTTCAGAAAGCCAAAGGAGGACAGGCTGCCCACATGAGGAACTACGGTAAACCGGCACTCAGGATTAGTAAAAAGCCTTCTGATCTTATAACCATGACCATGACCACGTTGAGGCTGTAGATTATGTAAAAAATCGTCATTGTCAAATGGCCAATAAGCTATGAAAGACCTTGACCAAACCTCAATCCAATTAGGCAACTCAAGTGAATTATGCCAACTGTACACTTTTTTCCCGATCCATTCGCCATCTTCCAACCAGTATGTCGATAAACAAATTAAGTCTCATGTGTAGAGCAATGATGAGAGGCGAGCTACCGTACAGGCAACACCAATAAAGACAACCGTTCATCGCCACCGAGGAGACTTTAGCATCACTTAATTGAGGAAATATACGGTAGAATGAGTCTTGGGAAATCTTAATCCGCTTGCAATCATCAGGTTGTACATCATCCCCTATAGTAAGAATATCAACTTTTAGTTCTTTCTTTCATTTTTTCTCTGGATGCGCACTACTATCGGCTTCTACTTCTTTCGAACCCACCACTTCTTCTGTGAGACTCACCAACTTGAATTTCTTCTCATTAACATCGAAACCAAATCCAATTAACAGTGAAGGCCCCAACTTTTCATCGCAACATCGCGCAAACCCCGCAAATTTCTTCGTCAAGGGATTTGTCACATGCAACATCATGTGTGACACCAATACAGTGACAGGAATGACCATAGCACAAAAGCCCGTTGCTTGAACCAATGACGCGAGGAATATTGTGGAGATTTGGAAGCTTGGACAACCTTACCACCCTCAATTCGCGATAGGCTGAATTGCAAACCGCTCCAACCCCGGACCGCCTCTTGAAGCCCCTTCTAAAAAAATAGACGAAAGAGTGGTTGTCCTCATCCCCGTCCACTAAAAACAGCATGCTAGGATTGATGCCATGGTTCTTCAAGGCTAGATCATGATGCATATCCTCAAACAAACGGTCACCAATTATATGTTTCCATCTGTTGCAAACACGACTGCAATGGAAGATAGAATGCAAGGGCAGTCTCAAAAAAATGTTCCTCATCATATCATCAAAGAGCATGTTAATGTAGGTGGGTTTCCTAGGAAAAAAAAATCAACACCATTAGTCAAAATGTTATTAACACAACTAATACTAGCAAAATAAAAAAGGAAGTGAAACCTTACAATCTTGATATCACCTGAAATTGATGACCGTCAGCACAGAAAAACCTATATAATTTTCTCATCCCTAGAGTTTAATCTCAGTTTTCATAGGTGTTTCCAAAACTAGGTTACTGAAATCCTACATTCTTATCATGCTCTCATTCCTCTAAACATCTCCAAATTTTGACAAACTTGAATATGACTGCTGTGTAATTGTCATTGAAATTCTATGGTTTGTACGATAAAAAATCAATCTGACTTGCTGTATGGATCTGATTAATAGTATAAGAAAAAAAAATAAAGCATTTCCCTAAAAAGTATAAGAAAAAAAAAATTCTGTTTAGTGACTCTTTCTATTCTGAATTAAAGGAACATTGGGTGCCACCTTTGTGGGGAAAGCATATTCCAAAGTTATCTTTAGTGCCTCTTTCTAATGGTGAATGGTGGGATTTTTCTTTCTGAGAAAGCAAAAGATGCATATATGTTGGAACTGACAAGTTGGATCAGATCTTCTCTCAAGCAAAAGAGCTCTCACAGCCCATCATCATCATCGAGTGGTCTGGCTTTCTTTCTTCTTTTGAATTTGGTTTCTTAGGATGCTCTTACTAATTCTCTTGAAAAAGCCAAGAGTTGAAGTTCTTGAGTTTTAGTTTGTGAAGAAATAAAAATGGGGTTGAAGAGATTTCTTTTAGGAGATTTGAGTTTTTGATATCTTTTGTGATCTAGATGATCGAGGATGGGTGCTTGGTGCCAGAAATGCATATTTCTGAAGTCCAAATCAATAAGTTTGCTTGATAGTTTGGCTCCTAATCTTGAGTGCTCAATGGCATATTTGGATACATACTGAATCCATGTTATTCTCAATGTATATAGTGTTAGTTTATCAGCTGTCACAGGTCAAATTAATGTTTATTTTGAGAAATATATTTTTGCCTGATTCATGTTTGGTCCCAATAAAATTAATGTTTTTATTGAACCAAGGGGAAATAATAGAGTTATTTGTATCAGTCTTTGCTATATCTAGACTTACTTGTGCAAAGACAATCTTGCTTTTGTTTTAGAATTTTTACTTAAATTGATACGATAAAAGGAGATTTGGATTGAAAAAGATGCTTTTGTTTCCAAACAAGCTCCGCACAGCTTGGTCTCAACAGAGTGGTTTGACATAAATATTGCCAAACAAGTTCTGCAGAGCCAGTTTGGGCACAACCCAATCTCAGCATAAAATCGAGAACCACCCAGGAACGAGGCCAAATGAGGCCTTAAGTTCCTACTCTTTAAAAAGGAAAAACGGTTCCTTATATTCCTCCAATCTCATCACCGACCAGACCAATGTGACAACAGAAACACGTTTGCTGCCATCTGACAAACAACCTTACTCCTAAGGAACTCTAACATAAAATCTTACCCCTTTTGCAACTCTTTCACCATTGCGACCAGAATATAAATAAAGACAACTAGTAAACAAGAATATTCACCAAAGAAGCCTTGATTAACATGATTTGCCTCCCAAAGATAAGTTTCCACTTCCGTATGGCAAGCTTACATTCCACCCTCCAGACAAAGGGGTCCAAACTTACCAATCTTGAATTAGCTTTTGGAGACCCATTTATTCTAACGAAAACCTGTCCTCCCTGAACTAGACAATCTTATTGTCACACCTTTCCTGACCATTGTGTTTTTACCTATGCTAATCTAGACCCAAATATTGCTTCAAAACAATGGATAATAGCTTTATCATTTCTACCAACAGTAGCACCACAAAGTAAAATCATTATCACGACAAACTGTAAATATGACCTCTCCATGAATTGATAAAACCTTCCACCACTATGGTAGAGAGGGGGCCAAAAGATCCCCTTACCTCAAACCTCTAGACACCCGAGATTGCTGCATTGAATACCGATAAACAAATGACAGCCAAAAAGAACATGGGGGGCATGCATTCATGGATCCAACATCTCCAGTCTTCTCCAAATCCGATCTTTTGTAACATATACTCTGCATAGTCAGTGGATTAGTGGGTACGATAGTAAGCTTTTCCACGACAATTTTGAATAGAAAAACATTTCTTCAAGATTTGTTTCCTAATGATATAATACAGATGTTTCTAGATGAGGACAAAGTTATAATTTATTTGTATACTTTGCAAAAGAGGAAATATACAATGCTCAAATTTAATGATTGAGAGAATATATATATAATCCAAGTGAGAACTAGTTCTCACCTAAAAAAAAAATGGGGCCCACAATTGGGCCCCACAAAAAAGTTCTCACATAATATGTGAGAACAGTTCCCACCCGAATATTACCCTATATATATATATCTGTTATACAGTATTATCGAACTGGGGTCCTCATATATTTACACGGCAGCATATCACACCCTTCACCCTCCATACAATCTAACAAAGAAATTGACTATTCGAGAAGAAATTTTATTGAAAAACTGCATATGAGACAAGCACAGTATGAAGTTATGGATAACTAACATTTTATTGGCCCAATTAACCGAGATAGTTTGACCATGAAGCTCATTTCGATCTGCTCCCTATATCGCCGCCCGAGCTTCTTTGAAACGTTTATATTCAATAAGTGCATAACCCTGTTTTGAGAAGGAGAAAAGACATCAGTCACTAAATATTTTGTTAATTAGCAGAAGAAAGTTGGTTCAAGAACACTGAACAGTTTTTGCCCATATAGTATAATTACCGCAAAAAATAAAATAAAAAATGAAAAGTTTGCTTCAACCATAGCTCATTTCAGAAAGAAAATTCCATTTCAAAAACAATGAACAATAGCAAAGTGGCCACTGATCACAAAGATCTGTAAAATTTTAAAGGAAAACAAAAGACGGAAAAAAGACAGGAGAAAAAAGAAACACGGCCACTCAATGATGAAGAGATTATTAAACTTACACTCATTAGACTTAGGTGATGTTTCACAAGTCTACTTTTTGGGTCTACCTGAATAAAAACTGATTCGAAGAGACGTTTGCATGGTTCAGCCTATTTGCCATCATTTATGTAAAAGTTCGATTCAATCATCTCATTTTGCCTGCCTTCCCATGATTTGAACCTAAGGGTGAGAAAGTCTTGAATAGATTCAAATTTTCTTTACCGAAAAAGGGCATTAACGATTAATTTTCAACACAAGAGGAAGGTTTCCAATCAACTAGAGACCAACTCTAAACTCGTGTGTATGTGGGAAGAGTTCATATCAAGACGTGAACAAGTAAAAATGCATTACAAAACAATAAAGCACACGAGGCATGACAAAAATTCCAGAACGAAAAATGAGGAATAGACCACGTAAAATAGAAAAAAAGAACTAGAATATCATATTAAATACCTCAACAACGTCCAAGATACCATCATAAGTCTTGAAATTAATAATCTCCCCATAGATGCCAAATTGACGGTGCAGCTCAGCTGCCGCCACACGTTCAGTCAGTCCAGTAACCAGTAAAAGATGATCAGTTAACGAGCCAGCTGGTCTTTCCCGGTAAACATGACTGAACATTGTGTTTACACCTATATTAGTCTCGACCCAAATATTGCTTTGAAAAAAATGAACAATAGTTTATCATTTCTACAACAGTTGCATCTCGAAGTAAAATCATATAATAACAGCTGTGGTGAAAACTCATAAACAAGTCTAAGAAAGGATAGGGGGACATGCATTCATGGATCCAAATTCTCCAGACTTCTCCAAAGCCTATCCTGTGTAACATACAGTCCATATGGTCTTAGCCCTTAGGTGGCACATTTAGTATCCCTGCTTTTTGCCTCTAAATCTCTAAAACCTGATTGAAACCAAATTTAGACTGTCCGGGTATCCTTTATCCCATCTCGGTTTCAAAACGCATTAGGTATTACCTCGATTTTGGACAGCAACAAAACGAGGCAGATTTGAAACGGACAAACATGTCTGAAGCACACAGACATGCACCACTACAATGAACAACTGGACATCAAGCCCTGTACCATTTTCCCCTCTCTTCCCAAATCGGGGACCGTAAATGGAAATCTGTACCGTTGGATGTGTTCAAAAGCCCACTAATAGCCAGCGCGTCAAATTTCAAAAACTATTTTTTCCCTGCAGATCTCAAGATGTGTGAAAAACCGTGAACCGCTAGATATGTATTTTTGGACTTATATCGCCCCAAGATCAAGATCCGAACCGTTGATCTTCTTAACAAGCATTAAAACGGCAGTGCACAAATTTCAACCCTTAGATTCCTCATGGCTCTCGAGAAATCTCTGAAAAACTGTGGACCGTTCAAGTAATGAATTCTCGAAGTGTCGGGTTCTCAGGTTATTAACTCCATTCTTTTTTTTTTTAATTGTGGGCCATCTAATCAAGATCTGAAGCAGTTGATCTCTTTAAAACGTGAAACATGGCCATGGCGTCAAACTTGAGCCATTGATGTATCATGGATCTCGAAATATGTGTGAAAAAGCAGAATATTAAATATGCATTTTTTTTTATCCTCTTAAGAAGGCTAAAAATGGCTGCATCCAAATTTCAAGCCTTCATGCCCGTGGATCTTGAGAAATCTCAGAAAAACTGTGGACCATTCTAGTACTACATGGTTAAAGTGCTTGTTTCTCACACGATTAACCACCTAATAAAGATCTGAATGAGTGGATCCCTTTAAGATGTGAAACACAGCCATGACGTCAAATCTAAGCAATTGATCTATAATAGATTTTGAGATATTTGTGAAAAAAAGAACGATAAATATGCATTTTTGGACTCTAATGCAATCCTAGGGTTAGGATTGCAGGTGCCGAAGCACAATTAGGGTTCCCAAAAGAACAATCACACGTAGAAGATCGCTCTCCAAGACAAACCCACAAGGGAAAATTATATTAACTCAAATATCTCAGATTATGATCTCTACAATGCCATATATATAAGAAACTCAACGATTAATCCTAATGAAACTGGGAAACAGGATAAACTAAGATTCCTACTAAAACTAGAAACCTAATCCTAATTACAATTGTTCACTAAAATTAGAAACAATTAAAAATAAGAAAATCTCTTATGCTTCAATGGGTCCCACATGTGGCCCTACTAGTCTATCTCCAATATACGGTCTCTTGCATCATTCCCCCCAGGTTGGAAAAGAGTTTGACCTTGAACTCAATTCTTGTTTATGTTGCTTTAGTAGACATTGTGTACTTGAAACGCCTCCTTGGTGATACGAGAACTAGACCCTTTCTTTGGTGGTGCCGGCTTCAAAGGATGGTGTGACATGTTTTCCATTATGAGCAAAGGTGTAGGTATTGCCGTGCATGCCATTAGTTCCATTATTGTCGTACATCCATGGGCGACCCAACAAAATATTACCACTATTCATAGGTAGCACATTACACCAAACTGTATCTATATAATCTTCACCAATAGAAAATGTAACTGAACATGCATATCGTGCTTGCACTTCATCGCCTTTCATTAACCATCTAGCAGAATAGGGACGATGATGCTTTCAAACTTTCAGCCGCAATCGATCCACAAAAGCTTGAGAGATGATATTTCCACAACTGCCTCCATCAATTACACCTATGCATGCTTGGCCATTGATAGTTCCCTTTGAGCGAAAAAAATTATTTCGCAACGATTTCTTCTCAGTAGCTGATGTAGTCTCTTTGATGACCATGAGAGATTCACCTTCAACTGCATGGTAGATCTCTAATTCTTTTGTCTCAGCTTTAGCTTCTTTCTCTTTAGGATCATCTGGTGTACCGTTCTCATCACTTTCATTTTCAATGAGGTGGATATGTTTAGGACATTCCATTACACGGTGCCCCTATTGTTTACAATGAAAGCATGTGATCCTATTCAAGCCTTCGGGCTTGGTGAAAACTTTCTCCAATGAACCACTTTGTTTAGAATCTTGCATTGATGAATCCTTTTGTATAGCCCATTTAGATGCATTAAATTTTCGGGCTTGATAATTTGCAATATCCTCGGCCTTGATAGCATTTTGGATAATCGCATCTACATTATCAACAATTTTGAATGTGAAGATATGTTGTATGTCAAGTCTAAGCCCATGAAAGTATTTGAGATTCCTGGAGTAGTTGACCGGAAGGAACTTTTGTTTTAAAAGATTTTTCATCTCATGTTTCAACGGGGTCAATAATTTGATTCCTTCTCTTCTTTTGCAACTCGGCCCACCACATCGCAGCATAATTGCGAAATCGAGTTGCCACTAGGGTGACTTTATGACCATTCGTCATTTGCTTGTGTGAAAATAGTCTCCACACACTAACCAATCCATAAATTCATCGGGCTTTAATTTTCCATCATATTCAAAAATCACGAGTTTAATTCCTAAATCACGATCAACATTGACTGCATGTAGATCTCGTTGATTCTGATTATGTCCTCCATCATCTTGGTAATTATCCTCACACCGATTCTTTGCCAAATTGGCTAATCGGGTTTCCATCCATGTAAGAGTTTCTTGGATTTAAACCATCGTTGCAGATAGTATATCAACATTTTCCGATACCTCCGCATTGGTTCCCCTCAAATTCTCATCGTTTGTGGAGGACTCCACTTCTACCTTCTTCTTATGAACCACAATTTTTTTAATACAATCAAGAAAAATCTGACTGACCTGATGTGTAAATCTACCTTCCACAATCGTGTAGGTGAAAACTGATTTGAAATACAGCAGTGGATGACTCTGATATTGCAGAAAGAAGTTACAGCCATTGATCTAATCAAAGGGGCTTCACCGGCTGCCTTTGATGTCATGATGAGATCTGTGTTGATCTCACTGTACAGCAATTTTGTTCCGGGTTGTAGATTGCAGATGGGTCGAAAGACTTGACCCGAATCCTAACAGCCAGGCCCATAATCGACCTAGCAAGGCACGTGTGAGACTGCCTCGATAAGCACAGCAAAGAAAAAAGAAAACAAGGGGCAGAAGCCCTTTCCTGCTTTTGCTTCAACAAAACAAAGGGATAGAGGGAGCGAACTAGGTGATGTGTAGTGAGGGCGATGGCATGCGGTTGGTGATGACTTAGCGCGTGGCGTACGGCGGCAACAAGCAGGGCTCTGCGGTACACGATACGCATCACTTTCCTTCTATGTTCCTCTTCTTCCTTCGGATTGGAAAGGGGGTGATGGGGCTAGGTTCTGCTAGATGAGGGTGAGCGGCTGGGCTCGGAAGGGGTTGGTTCAAGATTGGTAGTCAGGTGAGATTTGGGGGTTGGGGAATTTTTAGTTGAATGGGAAGTGGGGAATGGGATTTCAATTACCGGTTGGGTGAATGGAGAGGCAATGGAGATGGATTGGGGTTGGTCGGTGAAGACGTGGGCAGTGGCGGACCCAGGATTTTCGTTTGACGGGGGCCAACAATAGTTACTTCAAAAAATTAATCACGATTTTATTATACTTTCTTCACATTAATGGTAAAAGAGAAAATGTATTACATTTACTTAAGAGATAATTCTTGCCACTCTTGTACTAAGTACACATTTGTCAAACTTTGGTTGAGCTTCTAAATTGAACCCCACTAGCAAAAGTTGACCAAATTCCAAACTTAGATTGACTAGATAAAAGTTTTGGCTGTTGCCTGAAAACCGAAAACGAATTCAATTCTTGTTGGGCTTAGGTTAGGTTCATGTTAGGCATTTGGGGACATTAGTTAGGCCAGGTTGAACTTAGGTTCTTGTCAATTTTAAGTTTGCCCAAAATTTAACCAGACTTGTTGCACCCTTCTCATGTCCACCAATTTAGACTTTCACACAATAAATGGAGTAGTACTTTTTCAATGGAGCTCAACGTAAAATTGATATTATTCTAGATCTCAAAATTACTTAAAAAGAAAATATGAGGAAAAAAAAAAAACAAACACATCTTCTTATTGGATGGCTATCAAATGAGACACTTTAAGCAAGTTAAGCAAGCAAGGACATAAATGTCCTCCTTGACTAAATCATGAATAGGTATTTTTTCTTTTTAATTTGTATAAGTCTTTAGCTAGAATATATAAATGAGACTAAACTCTAAAGTACTAATAGTTAGGTCAATTAGGCTAGCTGTGTTTAAACCATCATTCATACTATGAAACCACTTTTATAAATGAAGTGATTGATTTAGTAATAAACTTGGTTTGATTGACTTAGTAATAGATTTGGTTTCGACTAACAGACATGAAAGAGAGAAAGATATGTCAAGTCTTGATATTATTAACAAAATGAGAAAATATTCATGTGCATCTATCCCTAACTATATTAGGGTGAGGTACAACATAGCGGGGCCAACTTTATGATTCATCCGAACCATCCGCACACATGGGACTGCCTAAAATACACTAGATCCATTGAATTTCCACTAATCCGAATAGATTGAACTGTGGATCGAGGGTCAATTTTTTTCCTTTAATATAAGACGTTAAATTTGTGGGCCATGGACGAAGGGGTTAAAAGCATGGGATTGACCCTAAGCTTGATATTTGAGCCCATCCAAGATATCTCTTTCCATCCCCCAAGTCCCATGATCAGTGGAGCTCTAAGTGGGCCCTATCAAGTTTGTCCCTTGCCATATGATGAGAGATGCATGCACATGAATGTTCTCACAACAAAATGACACTAATAGTTTATAATCATAACAAAGAAAAAAAGGGATAAAAATTGGATATGGCTAGGATATCCAATGTGTGCCCCATCATGTAAACTAATGGGCTTGGGTTTTTCGAGTTGGGAAAGGATAGTGGGGTCTTTGGTTAATTTTAAGTGGGGGCTTGGCAGGGCCGACTCGAGACAATTCGAGGCCTAAAGCAACAATCCTAAATGAGGCATTTTCTATGTTTTAATATTATTATAAATATTTTATTCAAAAAATATTTTTCTTTCTTTTTTGTAATGCAAAATTACTAATTAAATTTTTATATTCATGTTTTGCTAATCTATCTTAAGTCCACCTCCAAAACCCACATGAAAACTTTGGACCCATCCCCAAAACTCACATGGTAATCTTGGGTCCCCAAAAAATAAAAAAAACAAAAATCTTGAATATGCCATTGGTGGGGCTCCGCCGTACGTATTGGATGTTCCAAATGCACGATGCTCATATGTACTGTGGGCAAGTGAATAAATTTTGACGGGGCCCATTGTTTATCTTAAATTTTAAGATCTATTATTAGGGCTGAAATCCCAAGCTATGAATCTATTACAACCACATTATGGATCAAATCTGAATGGGCCCCTATTGAAATAGGATACACAAAAATAATGAGAAAACCTTGTAGCAAATTCATGACTGAATGTATGATTGAGATTTGATACACATGGACTGCTAGAAATATAATGGTGTGCTAAAATCAATAGGACTCCTAACAATAATAATATAAGGAGCAGATTTGGAAATATAATACTTCAGGCCCCGTAAAAATCTTGGTTGTATCTTCTTAAGAGAGAATTATTATGGGGCCTTATATTTTGGGGAGAAAAAAAAGGGATGGCAGTTGACAAATTTAATTTTTTGGAATTTAAAAAGACGCTAGCTATTATGGGGCCTTTTTTTAGGCCTTATTTTTTTGGCCCTAAAGCAAAGGCTTTATTGGCCTTATGCTAGAGCCGGCCCTGGGGCTTGGACATAAGGGCCTTAAGGACCTAATGGGTATTTTCCGATTTTGGAGGGGGCTTCAGCCCCCAGCCCAATACACTTGGGTCCGCCCCTGGACGTGGGGGCTCGGCTGGGGGTGGGTTTCTTCAGCTGGGAGATTGGGACAGGGGTTTTAGGGTTGCAATGGGTTCTTTGGGTGATTCGGGATTTGCAAAAAAGGGACGGTGGGTCTAGGGTGGATCAAAGTGGGCTTTGTGATGATGAAATGGCGAGGCAGCCATAGCCGTTGGACGGTGGGGTACCGGCTATGGTGTTGGCAAGCAGAGATGGGTATCGGAAGAGACGATTTAGATGGGTGGTGGGGTTTCGGCTATTGCAGCGGATGGATTGCATGTACAAGGGATAGATGGTAATCACACCGATCGATCGAAGATCGTTCGGCTTTGATACTAATTGATGCAATCCTAAGGTTATGATTGCAGGTGACGGAGCACAATTAGGGTTCCCACGGGTACAATCACATGTAGAAGATCACTCTCCACGATAAACCCACAAGGAAAAATTCTATCAACTCAAATCTTTGAGATTATAATCTCTACAATGCCATATATGTAAGAAACTTAGGGCTCATTTGGATTCGTGCAGATGAAAATATATACAAATTTAAATATCGATAGAATAAAATAATACAGAATGAAATATTGCAATATTATAACATCACATTATTATTGTTGTTTGGCAATCTATGAAGAATTCACCAGATTTTAAACGAAGATGTTTGGCGTTTTGTTGCAGATTATAATATATATGATGAAATCACTATATATTATAATCTTAAATAAAAAAATACTGACATATAATTTCAGAATTGTCTATAAGGATCTTGAACTATTTCATAACTTCATAAAAAGTCAAAAAGTAATGTGAATCTCATAGCCTTTCAATGTGAATGCTAAATTCAATCCACAGCATATTCGTATTTGCACCCTGCATTTTATTGGCCCAACATATTGCTCTTGGAATATGATATTATAGTCATAGAATCATATAAGTTGTTTTCATGACCTACTACCATGGAGATCACTTTTTAGCTAACATGTTGCACTAACGAAACTGCCAAATGGACAAAAAGCGAAAATATAAATTGATGTGGTAGCCTTCTTCTTTAATAGAACAATTGAAAATAATTTAGATTTAGATCTCCTCTTAGGTGATTGATGCCATGGAATTTACTTTACTTTCTTTGTACAAAAGCATAATTATATACTTTTTACCCTAAGTTCATATCCCATTTGATTGGAAAATAGAAGACCATATATATTCATTCATTTTGATAATGAATTAATAAATATATAAACTCAGTAAAGAAAATCCCAACTCAACCCTATAGGTTGCAACCAATATCCACAAATTTCAGCCCTTTTAATAATAAAATATCCAGTAAATAAAATCTAATTGAAATCGAAGCCTCCAATCAGCCCCACTATACCAATGACAAGGTGGCATGGGAAAGGAACAAAAATAAAGAAGCATAGATGAAGAGGATGAGGGAAATCAGGAAGGAAAGATGAGTGAGATGAAGAGTGATGAAAAAGAAAATGGCAAGATAGGTGTTGGAAAAGAGTGGAGGAGGGAGAGTGAAGGGAAAGAGATATGGGAGGATTAAATACAAGAGGGCCAGAGTGGAAAAGACTGAGATGAATAAACATGACTTGGGAGAGGGAGATGGGAGACTGAGAGAGAAGAGGGAAAGAAAGAGGAGAGGAGTTCAGGGCATGGTAGAGAGAAGAGGGGAAGAGAGGGAGAAATTAAAAAAACCCTTCTGTTGCTTGACCATTCGAGGCCCGCAAATCGCAAGAATAAGTTCTTAAAAGATTACTTCCTAAGGGGTCTATGTGGAGAAAAATCTCCACTTTTTTTCTAGAAAAGAGAAGATTCTCTTCTTTTTCTTAAGCTATCCACGCACCTCTAAATGATGGGGTAACAACATTTTCTTAAAAATAAAAAAATCTTGTGCATCCAGACAGGCCCTTAGGGGGTAATCCTAATGAAACTAGGAAACGGGATAAAATAAGAATCCTACTAAAACTAGAAACCTAATCCTAATTACAACTGTTTACTAAAATTAGAAACAATTAAAAAATAAGAAAATCTCTTATGCTTCAATGGTTCCCACATGTGGCCCCCTAGTCCGTCTCCAAAACACGGTGTTGCTACATCATACTCCTACCAGCTAGGATCACGATCAAAACCGTTGATCCTCTTCAGAAGGCTGGAAATGGCAAGGGAATCAAATTTCATGCCTTGATTCGTCAGTTTGTAAAAAAACACAAATCCATTCCATGTAGAAAGAATTTCCGAAACAGAATCTTAATGGATCTGATTTTAAGATTTTCCATGTCAACTCTGAATAGAAAACCTTTCCTTCAAGATTTGTTTTCTGATGATATAGTATAGATGTGTCTTTATGATGACAACATTATAACTTATTTGTATAGTTGACAAAAGAGGTAATACTTTTTTTATTTTTTTGAATGGTGAAATGTTTAATCAAAGCAAAGCAGTACAAAAGGCATATACGGAAAAGCAAAGAAAAATACAAGGAATGCAAAACACCACCCAAAAATAACTAAAAAAGGATGACAAAATGCTCCTAAGCAGGCCTAGAGCCGCAAAAAAAAAAAAAAAAAAAAAAAACCTCTAAGGAGATATCACTTCCCTCCAGTTACGCATAATGACCTCCATTGGGACACCAAAAGGCTGGCATAGTAGAACCCACAAAGCAGTGAAGAATCTAGCTTTAGCAGCGACAGCTAGAGAAGGAGATGAACACCCTTCAAAACAACGCCTATTCCTTTCCTTCCAGATTGCCCAGATGTTAGCCACAAAAAGGACCGCCAAAGAGGTTTTCCTCTCTTAGACCGAAACCCAAACTTCCAGGCTTCAAAAAGCTCCAAAATGGACTGAGAGAGGACCCAGT
Source organism: Persea americana (assembly GCA_029852735.1). Taxonomy (NCBI): domain Eukaryota; kingdom Viridiplantae; phylum Streptophyta; class Magnoliopsida; order Laurales; family Lauraceae; genus Persea; species Persea americana. Next base: position 95,618,726 of record CM056810.1, read on the forward strand.
TGTAGCAAAAAAAGTCTAGGGTAGAAGTCCACACAATTTGAGCAAACTTGCAATTGAGCATTAGGTGATCAACTGACTCCTCCACAGAGAGGCATAAGGGGCAGGCATTAATTAAAATCACTTTGCGACAACGAAGGTTATTCATAGTAAGGATACTGCCTCGAAGAGCTAACCTACCAAAGGCAAGGAACTCCAGGGGGAGCCTTAGTATTCCAAAGAAAATCACACTAGCTCTGGGAACTGTGGCCGGTAGAAAGCACCACGAAGAAAGAAGAGACCGAAAACACACCGTCCACTATTGCAACCCACACTCTACTATCTTTCCCTTCTTCAGGAATAAACACTCGGCCAAGCTTATCTAGGAGGTTGATCAGATTACCTTCTTCCGACTCAAGCATATTTCTTCTAAAGATTGGACCCCATAGAGTTCGATCCGCATCCCTTTTCCGTGTGTCCATCACGTTAGCTTGCAGGTTCCTAGCATATCTGTAAAGATCTGGGAACTATAGTGATAGTAGTGAATCCCCCACCCAAACATCATGCCAAAAAAAGATGTCTTGACCAGACCCAACGTGGTATTTGATCTAAGAATCGAAAGTACCCTTAATACCCACTATATCTTTCCACAAGCTTGAGCACCTGTAGGGCAAGTTAGAGATATCCCAACCTTGCCTCCTCGCCCCATACTAGGACAAGATAATATGTCTCCATAGACTCTCTGATTGATCACCAATTCTCCAAAGCCATTTCCCCAACAGGGCTTGGTTCATAGTTTTTAGCGATTTGAAGCCAAGACTGCCCTCCCTTTTAGGCCTACATATTGATTTCCAATCAACCAAGTGAAACTTTTTCTTGGTACCTTTACCCTTCCATAAGAAATCCTGCTGGAGCTTCTCAATTTGATTAACAATCGACGCCGATCATCTGAAGAGAGACATGAAATAGATTGGAAGGTTAGAGAGTGCCAACTAAATCGAGGTAATTCTACCCCCAAAAGACAAGTATTTTGCTTTCCACAAAGCCAACTTCTATTCTATCCTTTCCGCCACAGGATTCCAAAGTTGCTTGGGAGGCCTCCCAAGGGAGAGGGGCAACCCGAGATACGAAGTTGGAAGAGACCCAACATTGTACCCCATTATGGTAGCAAGCACCTCAAGGAATTGTGCATTTTCGTTTAAAGAAGTTGACTTTCAAGCCCAAGACCGCTTCAAAGCACCCGAGAGTTGCTACTACATTCTTGATTTGCTCTTCCTCTGCTGCACAGAAAATCAGAGTATAATCTGCAAACTGCAAATGAGTGACCGTTAGGCTGTTAATTGCCGGTTTGAATCCAGTTATCATATTAGCTTCACCTGCCACTAAGATCATATGACTTAGCTCCTCTCCGACCATGGCAAAAAGGAGTTGAGAAAGAGGATCACCCCGACGAAGGCCCCTCTAAGCAGAAAAGTAGCCTTTGGGAGAACCATTAATCATAATAGAGAATCTGGCTAGGGGTGTTAAAAAAAACTAGAAAACCATCTAACCGAACCGACAGCTAATAACCGTGTTTCACAGTTCGGTTATGATTACAGTTCTTAAAATCGGAAAACCGTGCTTCACGGTTCAATTATGGTTTTCAGTCTTGACTCACAGTTATTAACCGAACCGAACCGTAAACCGTTTTCCCAAAACACACGGTTAACCAAACCGTTACGCTAATAAAATAAAAAAACTAAATGGCCCAAAAGTTTTGAAGTATCATTTTAGACTTTTAGTTGTGTTTATTTTTGTGAAAAATGATAGTGTTGTTTTGTTTGGTATGTGAAAAATAATAGTGTTGTTCTGCATGTAGAGTCAAAGGGCAAAGATAGATTTTTTTTAAGTGGCAATTAACCATAACCGAATCGTCCAATACGGTTAACCGCAGTTCAGTTTTTAACGGTTTTTTAGGGTACGGGTAAGATTTTTAAAAACTGAAAAGTGTTAAATACGGTTCGGTTGACGGTTTTCCCAAAACAAACAGTTAACCGAATCGTTACACCCCTAAATCTAGCGGAGGAAACACATTTCAAAATCCCAAATCCCATTCTACCCATCAAATACGAGAGGAAAGCCCAGTCAACTCTAGCATAAGCTTTTTCCAAGTCTAGCTTACATAAGACACCTGGCATCTTGTCCTTACGCCTCGAATGCAAACACTTATTGGCAATAAGCACCCCGTCCAGAATTAGTCTTCCTTGTACAAAAGCTCCTTGGGATTCAGAAATAATGACTGTCATTATTTTGATCAATCTCATAGCCAAGATCTTATAGATACTGCCCAGAAGGCTTATTGGTCTAAAATCCCTCAATTCGTCAGCCCTAATTTTCTTTGGAATTAGAGTAACGAATGAAGCACCAATGTTATTAGGCAGCTTACCTCTCAAATGAAAATCCGTTAAAAAGGCCATGATATCCCCTTTTGTGATGTCCCAGAAACATTAAAAGAAAGCTATCGAAAACCCGTATGGACCCGGAACTTTGTCCCCTCTAAGAGTGAACACAGCTGCCCTCACCTCCTCTTCCTCTTCCTCAAACTCTCCCTCCAAAGGAGCAGCATTCACTTTTCCAATGGTGTCATAATGCAGATTATCCAAAACATGTCTATCCCACCCTTCCTTAGCTTACAAGGTAGCAAAGAAACCCTTGATGTGATTAGTGATATCCTCCCGCTCAGATAACCTCTGAGCCCCATGTACCTCTGAGCCCCATGTACCAAAGAACTAATCATGTTGTTTCTCAATCTAGCCAAAGCCATCCCATGAAAAAATTTGGTATTCTTATCCCCTTCTTTGAGACAACGGCATCTCGATCTTTGCCTCCATTTGATTTCTTCCTCTTTCACTTTTCTTCCAAAATCAATTTTCAGAGAAGCCCTTTTGGTTAATTCTTCCTCAGCGAGAGGATGACATTCCTCCCGGCTGTCCAAGCTCTTGATTTCTTCAAGAATGTCATTCTTGGCACTCCTAACATCCCCAAAGTGGTTTCTAGTCCACTCCTTGATTTCCTCTTTCAATTTTTTAAGCTCAAGCAGCAATCTTATCCCAGCGCATCCAACGATCTCGATATTCTTCTACCACACTTTTATATGCTCAACAAACTGCTTCTCCTCCAACCACATTAGTTCAAAACGGAAAGGAGTAGGACCCCATCTTTCACATTTTGTTTCCAAAAGAATCGGACAGTGGTCTGAGGTTGGTTTAGGAAGAGCAATTTGGCAGACTTCTGGGAATAGATCCAGCCAGTCACTAGTTATTAGAAACCTGCCAAGGCGCGACAATGCCGGAGGGTTTCGATGGTTGGACCAAGTAAGCCTTGCACGCTATACAATGCACAACCAATTGTATGCCCACAGTTTAATGATCAAAAGTGAGCACGTATGTACACACATACATATTATATGATAATCTTCCCTCGTTACAGAAAAGTTACCATTTAAAAAAAAAAGGTAGCCGCAAGGCCACCTATATTTATGAAGGTCAACCATATTAATGCAGGCCAGACCCATGGTATGTCAACTAATTGGGCCCAGTCCACAAGCCCAATAGGTCATTCATTTAGTTAGAGTTTTAATTATTTAAGAGTCTTATTTATAAAGGTTTTATTTATTTAGAAGTCATTAAAATTAGGAGTTTTATTTTATTTGGATTGTAACCAAGTTTAGTTTCCTTTATTGTTTAGGAAAACAGAGTCCTACCAGGAAAGGGGATATCCAACCCTTCCTATATATATATATAGGGGGGTCTTCTTATGCATCCATCCCTCACCATTTGGTGAGAGACACTTCCATAAATGGGGGGTTTCAAGTACAAAAGTCAACACCCCATGTACTTGAAAAGTGACTTTTGTACTTGAAACCCCCCATTTATAGAAGTGTCCTTCACCAAAATGGTGAGGGATGGATGCATAAGAAGACCCCCCATATATATATATATATATATATGTAATCCCTCTATTAGGAAAGTAGTTCAAGATTATTCAATAATAAAGATTGGTTTTGTTTGGTTTGTTCTTTCTCTTCAATGGAAGAATGTTATTGAGTTCCGAGAGGAATTCGTCTAATTCCCATATGCGGAGTTAGTCCTCACTTGAATCCATCTTGAATGTGGCAAACTCTCTCGCAGGGCTTGTCTACACCCGTTTCATCACCGCTTGTGGATCCAGGCTACTTCACACATCCCCACCTTTCACCCATATGGGCCAACATGGCCATCAAATCCAGCAAAAAGATTTAGAACGTAGGACAATTTAATGAAAATGTGGATGAATCTGATTATGGAGAAACTTGCGAACATGCCAATTCACATGGGGAATGTTCTAATCCAACATTTTAGCTAAAGATATTTGCCCAACCAGGGGCAGACCTACGTTTTGACCATCTGGGGCGGTGATCCCCGGATCAAATCCATAAATCACCGAAAGAGTCAAAAGGGCCCCTAGCCCATCGCCCCATTTATTCTAAAAGAATGCCCCACCCTAAGACGAAGCCTAAAAAAATCTCTCCCTCCTTTCAACCTCTGCACTACACGAGCTTCTCCGCGTCGCTAATTTCTCTCTCTCTCTCTCTCTCTCTCTCTCTCTCTCCAAATAACGTTAATTCTCCAGGCCAAATCCTTCATAATCTTACTCTACCTAAATCCAAAATGCAAACCAAATCCCTAATTCCAATAACAAAAGATGTCCATTCCCTGTCAATGGGTTAGTCATATGTTAGTTCAAAACATGAGCCTGAATTTGTCGGATGGATGCACAATGACCCAATAGTTACAACTTGTTTGATAGGACAATCTGTTGGGTGGCTGACTGAAACTTGTATAATCGGAAAAAAGGAACTTGAATCCTAAATCAATAAAACCTGATTTGTATCGTGTTTGTGGTGTACTTTGGTATAATGAAACCTACTCAAATCACATGGACATAAATCAGTATAAGTAAAGAACATGCACAGATTTTACTTCAGTTGGAGTGATACAACATATAAGATTGTTCATATGTGAAATATGGTTTTCGTTTTACACAATTAATTCAAATGTGTATGGCACTTCTAGAGGGTTGGTGTGAAATGAGCGAGTTTAGGGCTATCTTATTAACTAGATCTAAAAATGCCCTACGATTAACAATGCTTTCATAGATAGCCTTGTTGACAAACAAAATTATGAGTGTATGACCATTGTTCGATTTGAAATTTGAAGTGCGGTGGTCATATCCGAGTAAAATATCAACCCCGCTGAGTCACATCAGTTAGACTTGGTTTGGCTGATTTAGGCTAGGTTTAAACCACTTTGTGTTCAGAATTAGGTCTGCAAAGGCTAATGGGGTCTAGCTGTTGGACCTGCGCAATTGGTTCGGTCCAGATAATGAAATTTCTTCTTTTAAAAATCAATTGTAGAAAAAAGGGGCATCAAAGCTCTTTCCATAAAGAGCCCTTGTTCAATTAACCATTGTCTACCCCACCCAAACGAAAATCCTAGGTCCGCCACTGGGCCCAACTAAGACTACGCTTGCAAGAAAACTTCAATGCGACTATATCACATGCAAACTTCTGCAAGTAACACAATTCTTCTATGTTGTCCAAGCTCCATCCTATCTAATTAAGCAATTGACTCTTCAAAAAGAAATTTTACTGAAAATCTACATATGAGATGTAAGGCCCCTGGCCTTAATTAGGTGGATTAGTGTAATTAATTAGGACTGAGATTAGTTAACCATGGTTAGTGGCTTAGCACGTTGGTTTTAGTGTTAGGAATAGTTTTGGTAAGTTATGGGGGTGATCGGAGTGAGTTTTAGGGTAGTAGAGGGTATTCCGTAATTTAGGAAAACTGAGGGGGTGGGGGAAGAGGTTCGTCTCCAACAGTTTCGGCGTCACCGCATGGTTAGGACTTATTTGCATGCATGTATTTAACATTTGCATATTGGATAGGTAGACGTACGCCATCGGTACGGCGCGTATTATGTGAGTTAATAATGCGCAGCCGTGATGTTTGCATTTATTTTGACCGAGTTCGCCGAGGTTGCATTATGTTTTCAATCGGGCTTGTTTTGATGCATTAGCCCATGTGGGGTGCCCCTGACCCCTGTTGTTAAAGAGTCTACAACTAGGGTGATGTCTTTATGTGATTCCTTTAGTAGTGTCTTTATTCATGTTTTTATGCCTAGCTTTCCATTTTGTTATTACTCTCATGATGAGCCTTGCGCCTGGACCCAAGGCGCGCGCCTCAAGCGCCTAGGCTGCGCCTCACTGAATGCACCTCGCTTCAAGCTATTTGAGGCTCACTAGTAGGGCTTCGTTGTGCTTTGCGCCCCTTTCACAACCCTAATTGTCATTATTCTATATTGATGCATATTATTTATTATCTACATTTATACACCTGCCGGATTATTGTGATCTAATTATGCTACATTTGGTGCTTGGGTATCGGAGCCCCCTTTGAGTAGGAGGGTGAGGCGGTCCCAGAGGATCAGCCAGCGGAGGGGCATTACAAGTAGAGTGCAAACGACATAGCGGAACATCATCGGGGCCAACACATGAGAGCCACACAAATTACCCTTGTTGGACATCTTTTCTTTTGAGAAATAGATGCTTATTTTGCTAGGCCATTGACTATGATTATTGGACTTGTACTTAACCTTAAATCATTCTTTAACTGAACTTAAAAGTGAATGCATTTTTGTTACATGCGCTAGCTCTGTTATCATTATGACACGTCTGGTTGACCGCGTAGATTGTATAAATTGATGCGCTTAGGATCCGACCGGGTCTTGGGGGAGTGACATGAGAAACAAATAGTACGAAGTTATGGACAACTAACATACCAATGGTCATCCGCCCAACGGACTGAGATAACGTCACCAAAAAAATTAGATCCATTCCACAGTTTCATCGCCCAACGAGCTACTTCGCGATGCCTATATTCAATAAATGCATAACCCTGTTTTGAAAAGGAGAAAAGATATCGGCCAATAAATATTTTGTTAATTAGCAGAAGAAAATTTATTCAAGAATAATACAAGTTTTTGTCCATTTTATAGTTAGCATTAAAAAAAAATAGTTGCTTCAATAATAGCTCATTTCAGAAAGAAAATTCCAATTAAAAAGAAAGAAGTGGCCACTGAAATGGTTTGTTTGTAAAAGGGTCAAATTGAAACAACTCTACTCCAAAACAGATCAAATGAAATCAACTCGATTTCAATGAGCTCAGACTTTCCAAATAAGCCCATAGATAATGCCCATGACACCTAGATTTAAACTTACAAAGAAGCCCACAAATGGAGACACTCTCTCTCTCTCTCTCTCTCTCTCTCTTGCGTTGGTAAAATGACTTGAACCTAAGGGGAAGAAAGTCTTAAATATATTCAGATTTTCTTTACAGAAAGAGGACATTAACCACTAGATTTCAACACTAGAGAACAGTTTTCAATCACCTAGAAACCAACTCTAAACTTACATGTGTCTAGAATGGTACATGAATAATAAACTCCATACAAAGGCAAGAACAAATTAAACATGCATTGCAAAACAACAATGCGCATATGGCATTACATATATTCCAGAAAGAAAAAAGAGGAATATACCATGTAAAATTGAAAGAACTAGAACATCATATTAAATACCTTTGGAAATCCGATGTAACCGCAATGATTCATCTGGATACTAGTAACCTCCCCATACTTGCCAAAAACGTATTGGAGATCTGCTTCTTGCACCTTGCCCTGTAATCTAGTAACCAACACATACCATCGTCGGACAATTGTCCCCTCCGTGCATAACAATCTTATCGGCACGCCCTCTCTGGCCATTGTGTTTTTACCCAAGTTAATCTCAACCCAAATATTGCTTCGAAACAATGAATAATAGCTTTATCATTTATACCAACTGGTGCGCCACAAAGTAAAATAATATCACGACAAATTGTAAATATGACCTCTCCATGAGTTTGCCAAAACCTTCCACCATTGTGGTGGAGGGAGCCAAAGGATCCCCTCACCTCAAACCTCTAGACACACGAGATAGTTGTGGTGAATGCCAAAGTACCAAAAAGGACAAAGGGACATGCATTCATGGACCCAACTTCTCCAGTCTTCTCCAAATCCTATCTTGTGTAACATATACTCCACCCTGTCTTAGTGGATATGCTAGTGACCTTTTCAACGGCAATTTTGAATAGAAAACCATTTTCTTAAGGATTTATTTTCTGATGATATAATACAGATATGCATGGATGAGGAGATAAAAGTTACAATCTATTTGTAGAGTCAACAAAAGAGGAAATGTACAATGCTCATCCCATAGTATCCCCAAAATTTCATGATTGAAAGTGTGCATATGTATTAATATATTATATGGCAATCTTCCTTCAAGTTACCTTTCCAAAAATAAAAAAGGGGGGCACCACAAGGACACCACCTATATTTAGGCAGCAGCATATCCGACCTTTCACCCCAAATGGGACAGCATGGCCATCAAATCCTTCATAAAGATTTAGAGCTTAGAACAATTAAATGCAAATGTGGATGAATTCACAGGGACGTCCCAATTCACAGGGAGAACGTTCTAATCCAACATTTTAACTAAAGATACACTTGCAGGAAAAATTCAATGTGAAATCCAAAATACAATAGCCGTCGGCCAATCTCCCATCCTATCTAACAAAGAACTTGACTCTAAGGGCACGTTTGTGTACATGTAATTTCCGTGGAAATTGGAAATTGCCACATCAGCAAAATCCATGGGTTTCAAATGCTTCGGAAAAGTATTTCCACGGAAGTCAAAAATTTATGTTTGGTGCAAAAAGTTTTTCCTTGATGAATTGGTGCTGATGCTGTTTAGTGCGGCTGCGGATTTCTTATGGAAAACTAGAATTTATTGTTTGGTGCGGCAATTTTCTGCGGAAAAATTACAAAACTACAATGGTATGATCATCTTTAAATTACTTCTTATTTACTCATTTGTTCACACTTCTATGTATAAAACCATGGATTATAATAATTTTAAGACAAAATAAATGGGTATGTGGGACCATGAAAGTATGTGAATTAACTTTGGTATTACTACCGATCCATATGGAGTTAATTCTAACAAAAATATACTAACAAAATCAGCCTCATCCTAAACAGGTATGGTTTCATCTCGGGTCATTGCCATGCTGATGCTTGAATGAGGTGACGCATTGGATACATTTCCATAAAATAACTAGGTTGTGATTTTAAGTTGGGCTATACCAGCCCATTAGGTTCCAGGCCCATTTCACCAGGTTCATGGCCCATTTCACCAGGTTCATGGGTTGAGACCAGGTTCAATCCAAATGAATAGGCAACCAAAGGGTCAGTGTCCAAAAATCAGGTCCCCTCAGGCATGTTTTTTTGCCCAGCCCATTAGGTTCTAGGCCCATTTCACATTTCAGGCATGTTTTTTTGCCTAGCAGCAAAGGGGCTGTCATTTCTTTCCAAATTAAAATTCAAGCACTTGTGGAGAAGAGAGATGGGGGCGTCTTGCTGGGACATGGTGGAAAAGAGAGATTGGAAGGTGGGGGTTGTTGCTGGGACGGGCTGGGGGGTGGAAAAGAGAGATTGGAAGGTGGGAGTTGTTGCTGGGACGAGCCAGGGGGGGCGCAGATCACAAACTTCTACTATTTGGGAGTTCAGATAGTTTTCATAATCAAGTTCTCAGAAGGGTTTGTGAGAAACTTGGTCTGAAAGTAGAATATATACCAACGAATACCTCTGAGCATCATTTATGTGGATCTTGCTGCTATGAATGTAAAACAGGAGAGAAAAGAGGGATTGATTCTACTTGGCTGGTTGATGCTGTAGACTCTGGTGCAGTGATCATAACGTGATGCTGTAGACTCTCATCGATGAAGGAGATGAGGAACGGGAGCACTAGGGTTAGAAATGGGTAGGAAAAGAACTATATAAAGTGGGGGGCAGTTTTCTGAGGAAATAGACTTCCCATACCCCCCCCATGGGAAGTCTATTTCCATAGTAAACAAGGAAAAGGATGACATGGCAAAAAAGGGATTCAGCGGAAAACAGCCGCACCAAACACAAGAAAAGTAAGTTTTCCGCGGAAAACCGTTTACTTTTCCGCGGAATTTGGCTACACAAACATGCCCTAAAAGTCTTCTAGAAGAGATTTTACTAAAACGCTACATGAGACAAGCACAGTTCGAAGTTATGAATAAGAAACAAACCTTTCATTGGCCCACTCGATCGAGATCTTTCCATCAAGATTGAGTACATTTATTGCCGCCAGAGCTTCATCAAATTTTCTATATTCAATAAGCGCAGAACCCTGTTTTGAAAAGATATCAGCCGATAAATATCTTGTTCCGTACAGTTTTTGTCCATAATAAGTAGAATATCATATTAAATATACCTCTGCAAATCCAAGGTCAGCGTCAAGATTAAGCCGGAGTCGTGTGACCTCAACAAAAGTCTCTCTGAGAAAATATTTTGTTACCCCTTTGTGCAGTTTAGTAACCAGCAAAGTCCATCCCTCAATTGCTGTTATATTAACAATAGAAAACCATCGTCAACACAGCATCAGAGCATCTTTGCAACCACTGACCAATTCAAAAATAGCCCTAGGGCTATAAATCCAAAACCCTGCTTTTTAATGGTTAGAATCAGAAAAAAAAAAAAAAAAAAAAAAAATCCCATCAAACTGGGTTTGTCCATCTTTGCCAACACCATAAAAAAAAAAAAAAAAAAAAAAAAAAAAAAAACAGAGAGAGACCTGCATTTGTATTGATCATATTCTCCACTAGATCTTAATATGTCCATCGACCAAATGGAAGTTACAGATAGAACTAGATAACAGGTAAAAGAAAGGCCCCATCGAGTTTAAGAGAGAGGGAGAAGCAAAAGGATAGAGAAAGATACTACTCACCTCGCGGCCGGGGCAGGGGCCGAGGCCACGATTCGATCTGAGAGAGTCGAAATCCTTTTCCTTCTGCGCCTCCGGCTGCCATTTGCGGAAGGGCTTTCCTCTCTTCTACGAGAGCGCGTTTGCCTTGTGAAAAAAACCGATACGGTGTCGGTGTCGGTATCGTCCGGTTGTCGCTCCGTCATGCTCGTCGGGGCTTGAATTTTTATTTTACTCTAAAAATTTCTGAATAAATATTCAAAAAAAAAATTAATATTGGAAAGTGCACCAAATTAGTCATTTTGTCCGAAAACATTTTTTTTTTTAGCACTTTCTACCGGCGTCTTTAATGACCTCTGTTTTATAACGTTAAGGATCCCCAGCGACCCTGCAACGTACGCTTATAATTGAACAGAACTCATCATCATTCCCTTTTCTTGGTGAAAATGATTAATCCCAGCAAATTGTTTCAGTCCATTGAAGGGGTATGCATTGTGATTTGTGGGGCTTCAAATCCTAGTTCAATCGACTCAATTTGGCTCATAAGACAAAGTCTAGCGACTTGGTCAAGAACTCAGTTATACTTGCCTGAGTAATGAGTTACTTGGGGAGTCCAGTTTTAAAGCTGTGGTTAGTTATCTGATTCTTTTTTTACTATTTTTTGCAGCTGGATTATGCAGCGCAACTTTGTAGCATCTCTCTCACACAGGACTGATATGATGATGCAGCTCTTATTTTGAAGGAAGTAATAACGCTTATGCCATGATACCATCAAAATGAAATCTCTCTATCTCTCTACAAAAGTCATATATACTTGTAAATTCTTATATCTTCAAAATGTATCCAATGAAGAATCAAAAAAGAAAGTGATAGCTTCTTTGTTGTAGTGTTTATTTATATGGGGCTCTAGGCAGGATCTACATGTGAAAAAAAGGCTCTTTTCTTTTCACTATTGGATTATTATGATCAAAGATTTGCCCAAGTAGGGTTATACCTAAATCTTATCAAATATTAAACCAACCAACCCTCCTATTGAACTTTATGCATGATTCACTGTGCTTAGTAGCAACTAAGGGTTTATTAAAAGTAGAAAATCATGTTTTATGGCAAAGCACAAACTTCACCTTTCTATTGCTCTGCCCCAAAAGGGAGTATGATATGTACTTTAATATTCTACACCAAACAAAGGCTTGTGGCTTTAATGGTCTTCAAGATGTGGGAATGACCTATGGAGGGGAAGCAAGTCGAGTGTCATCGTTTTTTCACCAAGAACAGGGAATGAGGATGAGTTCTGTTCATTTATAAGCGTACACTGTAGGGTCTTTAGGGATCCTTAATGTTATAAAACAAAGGTCGATAGAGACATTAGTAGAAAGTGTTAAAAAAACACGTTTTCATGCAAAATGATTGATCTGGTGCATAGTCAGTTAAAATCATTTTTTCGGTCCACTGGTCACCTAATCTGGTTTTTTTTTTTTTTGGTAAAATCCTCATAAATTTAAATTTTGATATTTCTTTGTGCATATAGAGATTTTTTTTAAAATACAATAAAACTAAATATTGAAATAATGAAACAATCTTTAATCCATCAAAATATAAATATAAACACCTAAGCCCAAATTACATCTAATATAAACTAGAAATACACCAACAATATTCAAATAAGAGCATATTCTAGCCACATTTCCAAATCTTACTAACTTGAAGTCAGATCTCACAAGTGGTGTTTTTTTTTTTTTCTAGTCACACCACCTTTGCATACATGGTTACTTTACTAATTGGCGTTAGAAAGAGAGGAAAATCAATTATATCTGGTAGGGAAGAAGAAGATGAATGATCATATGGGTTGTGACACAGGGAAGAAGATAGTAGTGGGCGTAGTGAAATACATGGATATAAGATGTAGATATTTAAAACCATTTAGTAATTGCCTAATCAATAGAGATTTTATTTTTTTGGTAAATCAATCAATAGAGATTTAAAACCATTTAGAACCTACACAATTAATTAAACAGTAATTAAATGCATGGAGATTTAGAACCATTTATTAATTGCCCATTCAGTTAAATGGTAGTCAACTGCACGATTTCAATTGAAATCAGTTTTGAAAATTGAAAGTTGAGTGGTCAAAATCAATTGTGTAGTCGAAATCAATTGGGGATTAAAAATAGTCCCTTTCGTATATAATAATAATAATAATTGTGCTTACTATCTACTAAATGAATTTAGATGGATAAGTGGCAAGACCTGTTGTTAAATTGACCACTATAAACCATTGGAATTAATTGAGGGCCCACAGAAAAAAAAAAAAAAGAATCCAAAATGTTAAAAGCCAAAAAGATGCTGGGCGTATGCTAAACTAAATTATGGAAACCCTATGCCATAGGTGTTAGAAAAATTTGGGCTTTCCTTAGCCCATGTTTGGCATGTCTTTTTTTTTTTTTTTTTTTTTGCCTCTAAACATCTATTTCTCTAGTGATAATTTGCCTTTGCAGACTTTAGAGGAAAAGAGGCAAAGCCTCCATTATGGAAATGCCCCCAAAGTTGGCATGCAGAAATAAGAAAATTGGCGTGTAGAAATAAGAGGTAATGCCTCTCGAAAAATATGAGCCGGAACCCCATTTTTATGATAAAAATGCCCGTGATGGAATTTAATTGCCAACGAAAGTCCTTCGACCCGCATCTCCGTTTTCGGCCACGAAAGTTCTCATTTTTTCCACACAGATATCGAGCGTCTCTCAGAATTTACCAGCAGAAGAAGAAGCAACACAATCTCCACGACCACTAGTAGCATCCTCCTAGAAATCCTAGTTAAAATCGAAATCGAAGGGTTGTGATAATGCCAACATCATCATATCCTCCTCCCGCGCCAAAACCCTCACGCCCATAACAACAAAACCGTTGGTCCTTGGGTCCATAAGATCCGCTGCCGCTTCAAGATCTACTTCAAGCCGCTAGGCAAGTTCATGGACGAGAGGGACGCCGCCATCAAGGAGAAGTTGGGAGAAAAACCTAGAGAGAGAGCCATCAGCCATGTCTTCTCACCATGCCCACGCATCCTCTGCAAGCGATCCGAGGCAGCCATCGACCGCCAAGCCCTACGTTCCTCCTACGATTGCACCTCAGGATCTCCCTATTGACTACTCTGGTTTCATCGCCATCGTCTTTGGCATTACAGGCGTCATGCTCAGGGTCACTATTTTCACATCTCTCTATGAATCTATCCCCTTTTTATCAAAACATTGAGATCTTATCTTGTTTTTTTTTTCTTCCTTCTAATTTTGTATCTGGATCATGTATCTACCTTTTTGGTGCTCATACTTGGAAGTGAAAGTGGGTAGTTTTCTGAATTTCCAAGAATAGATCTAATGTGGGGTTTTGCAATCTATGCTCTCTAGTCTGTAAAATATCTTTAATGGTTTTTTGCAATTTGTATTGGGTGTTAGAAATTTTGGGTTATTAGAACTGGACATGAAGGAAGTAGAAGTAGGTAGCTTTCTGACATTTTTTAGAGTAGATCAGATGTGGGGTTGTGCAATTCATTCTCTAAGGCTGCAAGAAAGAAATTTCTGATTACGTATGAGGTTTTGATTTTTTTCTTTTGGGTTCATCTTTACATGTACTAGTTGGAATTCACACTATTTGCGTATTATTTGACTGGAGCTCAGGTCAGATTTTATGAACTTGGATCTAATTTTGTGGCTTAGTAAAAAAAGAAAAAAACCCGCGGCCAAACACTGCACATGACACCTGTTCCTCCTACAAGAACAACCAAACAATCACTTATCACACAATGATCAGTCTGGTCCACCCATATGTTATTCTAAATGATACATGTATATAATAATTTCCTGCCGTCTGATTCTACATCTCATATAGTCTCTGCTCTGCTCTAGTCTTCCCATTATTTCACTCTACTCTACTGTGTTTCTTCTTATAAATCTTCTTCTCCCCTTCTTCATTATGTAAAATTAATTTGATAGATTAATTGGTATCGGTTATAATTTTAAGCAGTGACAAAGATTGGTTGGTACGTACTCTCAAACTTCCTCCTCCTCTTCATTGAATGATTGGAGCAAATGCACTCAGAAAGATCCCGCATATGCTAATGCCATTTGCCTTCTGTTTGGCCTTTGGTAGGTTGGCCTCACGGGCTGGCACATTATTGAGAGGGCTCTGGCCTACACTCAAAATATGGGGTTGTTTGTGAAAACATCTGTAATGAGAATGATAAATTAGTCAGAAAATGGACACTAGATGATAGAATTGGAGCTAAATGTTAATAGTTTAATATCTCGTAGTATAATGCTTTGTTGTGTAGGATACATTTGTTCTGATGTTGTTGATGAAACTAAAGGATTTTTCATCAACGGTCAATATTTGAAGAAGAAGAGGAAGGGACTGGTGGGATGATGAAGAGGAGAATCTGTATAGCACATACACCTGAATTCTTTTGAGAGGGAAAGCACGTCAATCTTCAGAGATGCTAGCAGATACACCTGAATCTGAATGTTATGCTTCAATTGTGCTAGCCTAGGTCTGCAGATAAATTATAAAGTAGCCAATATTTGTGTTATTTTGTGCATGATGTTGTTTGGAGCAAGTGAGAGCTGGTGGCCGCCCAGGGGTGCAATTTAGCTCAAAAGCATGGAAGATGATAATATAAAAATTTACCCAAAGGACAGGACGAACAATTTTCAGAGGATGATGGTGTTTGATGATGGAATGATGGAGATAATATATAATTGTGTTTGATGTTGTAATTTTTAAATTGTTTACAAGTTACAGGCCATATTTTGATGGAAATTGTTCATAGTTTTTAAATGATAAGAGATTATGATGTTATGGTATGTGTGTAGAGAGCATATTTTGATGAAAATATACATAAGTTCATTTTTTAAATAATGACAGAAGATACGAGATTATGATGTTATGGTATGTGTGTAGAGAGCATATTTTGATGAAAATATACATAAGTTCATTTTTTAAATAATGACAGAAGATACCCCTCTAAAAAGAGGCAAACCCCTCTAAAAAGAGGTAAATAGAGGGTATACCAAACGGTCTATTTGAAGTAGAACCGTTCGTTACCAAATAAGTTTTTTTTTGTTCAAGCCTTTTTTTTTATAGCTCTTTTTTTAATGGCTCTATTTTGAATGGTCCGTCAGAAAAAGAATAGAGATGCCAAACAAGGCCTTAGTTTGCCTACATTTGGGGCCCACGATTTTCTCACATTCCTTAACATCTGCCAAAATAAAAGGTTTTAATGGGTTCCCCATTTTAGCTTTGGAAAAAATGAGGCTCCGTGTTTTAGAATTGGCGGAAACGAGACAAAACTGGAAAGGGAAGAAACATGAGAAAACAAGGAATGGAAAAAGGAGAGAAGAGGAAAGAGGAGACAAAGGGGCTTATTGCTTACCTGTAGCAGGGCAAGGGACGACAGTGATGGTGGTGAGTGATGGAATAAACCCCTAGCCAGGTATGCCCATCTGCCCTTCCTTTCCGTTTTTTTCTTTAATATCTTTCATAGCATGCTATCTGTGACCCTCTCCCTCCATCCCTCTCTTCCCTTGGCCCCTTTTCTGCTGCCACTATTTCCTTTTCTAAAATCTCAACTGCTACAGAAAGTCAAGGCCATTATGACGATATATCGGTCTCTACTGAATCAAGCAGCCGAGATTTTCAACCATGCATGTGATGGACATTAGACCGACTGTGAATAAATAGGCCTATCAATTGAGCCCGTCAAAATGGGTACCAGCCCAACCCAAGCCTGAAAATACAAGGCTTCTAAAAAAAATTGAGCCCGACGGGCTCGGCTTGGACATTAGTTTTAAGAGCTTTTTGTATATACCCCCTAAAATTTATAAAATTTTTAAATAGGCCCATGAGGTTTTAGTATTTGCAAGGATGCCCCTACATTTTCATTTTAGCAACTCTCATGTGTCCAAAATCAACCGTCTTTCAACCACCATAGGTTTTTAGAACGAAATGACACATTTGTCCATCTCTTTTATCCTTGTATGTATAATTTCAAAAGCTTGGACTCGGTTTTTTTTATAAAGCATATAGCATTAACAACTATACTTAGTGGGAGAGAATAACCCTACATAAATTTATTTTTTTATCAACACATGGCTCATTTCATTAAATCCAAATTGATCATGACGATAATCAACACCTGTACTTATAACCGGTTATGATTTATCCAATCCATAAATGACCCACCATTGGATTGATGAAAGTTTCAAAATATATGATTATGCTTCAGGTGTAGATGGGTGTAGAAGAAATATTGAGGGAATGGAAAATGTAAAAGAAAAATATTAATTTTTAGAATTATTGAGAGGAGTGGTGTTTGGCTCTATGTAAAAGAAATATCGGGGAAAGGGCAACTATAAAAAAAATTTATTAATTTTTAGAATTTGCTCGCGCGAAGGGGTGGGGGGCGTGTGTGTGGAGGCCTTAGTCCCCAGGCCCTTGTACATGGGTTTACCTATGGTCATGTGCACGAGAGAGTTATTGAGAGAAACCATTGAATCTTGAGATAAAATAATGGTATTTTTGTAAATATTAATATACTCAATTTTGTTTAATGGATGTAAGGGCAGAGTTATCATTTATATAAAACCCCAATACAAATATCATGGTGGCTGCCCATTCTTGTTAAGAATATTGATTTGGGGGCATGAAAGGTATTAAAAAGAAAAGGCAAGGGCCTATTTATAAATACTAAAACCCCAGGGGCCTATTTACAAATCCTACAAACCTTACAGGGGTATATACAAAAAGCTCTAGTTTTAAAGCTCGACAAAAATGAGACTGAGAATGGGAAAAAGAGGCCTAACTCGGCCACACATCTTCTTTCACAAATTTATTAAATTCATCTCTGCAATCTCTCATCATGCTCACAGCTTCTCGTACTAGTTAGTAATTACCCATGTAATATGCCATTAATTTAGGTATTTACGGCGCATGTCTGTAATATATAGTCCATTTGTATATCTACTTATTAATGTGGTTCCAACAACAAAGAGCACAATTCTAGACCTCCTTAGGCTTCTCTTATGTACCTTTTTTTTTCCTGAATGGTGCAAATTATATATTTATTGCAACATAAGACCCTCTAATCATTAAAAAAATGAACCTCAACACAGGCATATGGATCCAACTAAACCCCCTCTTTCAAATTAACTCAAGTATTTCAAAATCAGAAGAGACTTACACTTGACCATGAAGGTGTTTCCGTTTAACCAAGGCTAGTCCAAAAAGGAATCTTCATGTCTAATTGGAGGGTTCATCACTTGGTCTCATCAACGGTGAGAATTATTTTTTCACATTAATAAATTATGAATGTTTCGATGTTACTGTGTTAAAAAACTAGTCAAGAACTTATAACAGCTTGCCACACAAGGCTCATCTCATTTGTATCTATGGCTCTTTCAATTTGCATCTTGTCTTTTTTTTTAATAAAGATTAGGTTAATTTGTAACTTTTGTATTGAGTGGATGATGAAATGCACTGGGCTTTGAGTAGTTTCCGCATAAATTGATGGAAACGAATAAAATGACTTTCAATCGGACTTTATATTGTTAAGATTTTGTTCCATTGATTTCTATTGAGTTCTTTTAGACATTACTTGACCCACATAGGATACTTAGCTGATTTGTGCTAGTTTCTATTGATTTTATGATTTTTTACTTTATCACAAGCAAATAAATAAATAAATAGACTACTCCGTCATGTTGCATTGCATTGTCGATTCCAAGTAAAAAAAAAACGAGGAGCGTTTAAAGTCCGATTCACACCCTGTGTCCGGTGACAATATAAGAATAATTGGAGAATATTTAGCTTACATTCAAGATTGTGCCCAGCCCTGGCCCAGGCCTAGCCCATCCCGGGCATGCACGAGAAGGAATTTGACGTAAGCCCGTTTAATTTAGAGACGGGATTGGACAACCTCGGCAGGCCTGCACAAATTTTGGGATGGGATTAGACATCCCAAGCCCAGGCCTGGATCATTGACAAACCTACTTATAAAGCAGCACTCGTGACTGCCTGGAACACGCCCTTATTAACTTTTGGAAGATTTTCAAATAAGGCCTTATGTTTTTGTCTTATTTAAAAAAAGGACATAAGTTTCAAAACTTTTCAAATTAATAAGTTTTCCAATAAGTTTTCAATTGAGACATTTGGTCATTTAAAGGTGTCTTCTAACGACTTTTTCCCTCAATATTTTAAAAATACCCAAATTACCCTTCATTTAAAGCCATGACATGGTTTCAACATTCGCTACATGCAACCGATTCCTGTGGGAATACCGGTTGTCCTTGATTACCGTGAGAATGCTGGTGAAGGATATGAGGAGAATATAGAAGAGGTTAAGGAGAGTTTATTTCAAAAAAAGGGTAATTTGGGTATTTTAAAAAAACTTGGAAAAAAGGTTGTCGAAAAATAGCTTTAAAGGGACGGATGTCTTTAATTGAAAACTTCCTGGGAAATTAGGAACTAGTTTGAAAAGTTTTGAAACTTATGTGCTTTTTTTAAAAATAAAGCATAAACTTAAGGCTTTTTTTGAAATTCTCCCTTAATTTGTTAAACCTGGTTGATGAGGCCCATCTCATCCGATCTAGATCCAGATCCTAATCCTCTCGGTCTTTTACTAGTGAGTGAAACTCCAAAATGGAGCCCATCTAATGACAACTTGACGTGCTCAAAATAAATGCCCTCTTAATATATGGGATATCCACACCAGATCCGGACTCGTGAAAAAAAGAGTCTTATCAAATAGTACAAGTGACCATTTTACGAGTGAATTGCCAGACGGGATGTGCTACAATTGGCAGTGACATTTAGGGTGCTCATGGGCCAGGCCATAAAAGCCCAATCCGGCCCAGTTTTCTTTGGGCAAGGCTTGGATATACAATGGCCCATTATACGTCTGTGAAAACCCTGTTCTACAAACTTCTCCTCTTCCACAGTAAATTTCTTTCGCTCTCAAGAATTAAGAGTGTGACGGAAAATCTATTGAGCAAGTAGCTCAATGCCAGAAATTTGTGAAACTGCATATGCAAAGATAATGTTTCAGATTTGAAGAGAGACTAGAGATCTATGATGAAAGGAAAATTCTACCAGAAAAATGAGAATTTTTAGCACCAGTGAAACTCTCAAAGAAGAGAGGAATTTTAGACTTCGTGTTAGATAAGAAGTGAGGAATGTGCAGATTTGAAGGTGTTTGAAACCAAATTTGTAGATTTGAAGAAGTACAATACGTGGATAAGATGGATACTTCACAAGGTGACATTTTTGATATCTCCTTTAGTGGGTCTCACACAAATGGATGGATGGATGGCTTGTATCCATGTCATCCATGGTAATTGGTTCAATGGTTCTTGAAGTGGGTGGCAATAGATGGGTGTGACAAGTTCTTTCATTTAATTAGTGAGTCCCATGTCGATAGAATGATGGATAGATTTATCCAATATATCGCATGCAAATGCTTGTGATAGTTGGGTAAGAAGTTGTGTTCTTATTGGGGAGGTCTGGGGTTCTACTCCCACCTCCTCCACTATATATTCCTGCAAGTGTATATATGGGCTTTCTTTCCCGGGTGTGCCGGCTTTTTTCCTACCTCGGTGGGCTTCCTTTCCGGATGTGCCGGGCTTTTTTCCTACCTCGGTGGGCTTCTTTTCCGGATGTGCCGGGCTTCCTTCCTGGGTGTACCGGGCTCCAGCCATTGAAGCTGGGGTACCAAAAAAAAAATAAAACAAATGCTTGTGATAGTTAATATGGGCTATTAATTTTGATTAAGATGACATGCAGATAGTTGGAGGAATCTTTTATCAATGGTCCCCATGTAGATGAGTTGATTGAGACGATCCATTTTGAACTTTCTCCTCTCCTCTTAGCTGATGCGTGCTAGTTCTTACTGATCGTAGCCCCAAGTGCAAGGCCGCGATTGTAGTAATAACCGGTGAAACCGGATCGATCCACGGAGAGTTTATTTATCGCAAAACCTGTCCTAATAAAAAAAACTAGTTCTAGCCTAAAAAAAAAACTATACAAATCAAATTTTCTAATTGAATTAAAAATTAATTACAAATCTGAAATATTAATTACAACCAAAGAAAATTAAAATCCTAATCTAGAAACCTAATCTAACCACTGCATCACCATAAGATTCATTAGCCCAACCAATTGCAATAATTGTTAAGGTGCATAAAATAAAGAATAAAATAAAATAAAATCAGAGAATAAAGAAATTATATTTTAATCCTAAAACTTTGCAATAATTACTTTGCTTAATGCCATCAAGAAAAATCAAGACCACCGCACCAAGTGCGCACTGTCACTACGCACAAAAATTCAATGTTGACTCATTGGTGAAGACCAAGACCTCATAAACTTGATTTATTAATGAAAGACCCATTACAAGCAAATAACCATTACAAAATTCTTTTAATAAAAATAAAGTGCATCCAACCTTACCATAGACACAAGAAACACTAAACGGAGGAGAGGGACTCGCGGTCTTGAACGGCGATCCAACCGGCTCTCGTTTCGCGATCTGAAATCCAAGCAAGGGAAGGTGATGAATGGCTGGTCCGATGGTGGAGTGACGATAGCAACGGCGGCGGCGCGATAGCGTAGAAATCCAAGTGGTGGTGTGCCTTAGGGAAGGCCTTGGATGAAATATTGATGGAAGGAGGAGAGATGAAGAAGAATTAATGGAAAAAGGGGGAATATTGTTGCTGGTCGTCCAAGGGGATTATGGGGTATGGTATGCACGTCCAGCCCTCTTTTGGCTCTATTTATATATTTTTGATGGCTTTTGGTTGCAAGGTTTTTGATTTGGGTAAGGATTAGTAGTGTGTGGTCCAAGTTGGAGTAGGATTAGGAGAGTTTTTGAGAGATTTTCTAGGGGTTGGCTCACAATCCTAGTAAACTTAGGATTGTTCTTATCTCATGCAACTCCCTCTCTTGGGTCCTACTTGGGTTAAGGATCAATTCAAATCTGAATTTCAGATTTGATGTGCAATTCTTGAATGCATGTGGACCCCACTTGGATGTAGACAAGACATGAAACGTCCCATGCTTTGGCTAAAATAATTTCAAATCTGAAATTCAGATTTGTATCTCAAATTAGAACAAATGATGGGCCCCACATGAGTGTGCAAGCCTTAATCCTCCATTCCTCTTGGACGTCCACACCTTGGAGGTATCTTCTTTTTGCAATTTTGTTTTCTTCTTTGTTTGGCTTGAATTGAATCTTAGCCATCCATCTTGACATGTAAGCAATATTTGTTGGAGAGTAGATATGACACTTCATCATCTCATGGCCCGCAAATTTGGAACTTATCTTCAAGAGATTAAATCTGATTTTTTTCTTGCATATGAGAGCGGACCCTACCATGGCCGCCCCTACCTTGGAATCCATGCCAAAGGAAGATGGGTCCATGGTGCATTTGATTCATCAATTCTCTTCCGTGGGCCCCGATTTCTGAAATTCCCTACAAAAATAGAAGCAAAGATCAAAGAATAATCTAATCATATAGGTAAGGAATTATGCAAGATGCGGTCCCAATTCTCACCAAATAAATGCATAAAATGTCACCATTTTATCAAGTTTTCTTCAATTAAATTAAAGGTGCAAAGAAAATTCATCATTTCATGTGTGATTAAAAAGTTATGAGAAATTTGTGACTTTCAAGAGAAATTCATGATTTTATGTGAAAATGCAATTTTTGGATGAATTTTGACTCGAATTTAGACTTTGATGCTCAAAACATAAATTCATAATTTTTTACTAAAATGGTCCATGATTTGATGATTAAGTCCTTAATTACTCTAAAATGATAAGAACATATTGCATTTTTAAGGACTTATCACTTACAAGTGGGACAAATTGCTTGTAAGGGGATAGAAATCCCTTATTTAGAAGATCTTGATAGATTATTAGGAGATGAAGTTTTATGGAAGGATTTGGTTAGGTAGATAGGATGAAGAGAAGGGTTTCTAAAGATTTGAATTTGATTGGATAGATTGGGCCAACAAAGACTTGAACTCTAAAGAGGCGATTTCTTTCTTTTTTTTAATATGAGGAGCAATTGGAGAAGTGATGTAGCAGTTAAGAGAGAGTTGAAACCTCTGGAGTAAAAGGCTATTGCCAAGAGGTACCTTCCATGGGTTGCGTGAGAGGTCAAACTCTAAACATATGGTGGAATCCACTTGCATGCATACCAATTTGGAAGGATAATGTATGATGAAAATTTCTCATTGTGAATATGGTTTTGGACAAAAATTATCTCAATTGAATCATCACAACCATTAATTTAGGGGCCTTAAATAACATTTTTCATGAAATTTATTTTTAAGTGGTTACAATTGAAGAAATAAAAGTGAAAATCATGAATGACCATTGAATGGTATCTCCTTTAATGGAAAATGATTAAAAGGGCATTGTAAAGCCAACATATTTGTGGTTTAGCAGCGTTGGCGCCTCAATATCATACCACATGGCAAATGATTGATCCCAGCCTTCCGGTTGATAGTATCACTGCTTGCTGGCATGCCAACCTAACAAAAAAAAAAAAAAAAGAAGAGGAAAATGATAATACCAACCATAATATCACGAAATCAAACCTTAGCAAAGGCAAATCTCATCTACATCTCTCATGAATATCTACCCCTTACATTTTTAATAATCCTTTTTCTTAACTCATTTTATTACACTCCTATATGGACAAATGAGTGGCAAGGACAACTTAGTGGAAACATGTTATTGAGATAATATATTGATAAAACAAGTGACCATTTCCATAGGGATTCACAGGGTGTTGCTGTCGATAGCAACTCTCACTCCCATAGCCCCTGTCAGGGTGGTTTCCACTTTCTTCTCTTGGCCACTCGACCAACTCTGCCATAAATGAAAAATGAAAAATGAAAAATTTTGGCCATTTCCATCTGTTTAGCCAGTGGTTAGTAACGAATGTCAAAGTCCTTCCCAAAAATAATATACATTGATAGATTCCAAACCATATCGTTCATCTATTATATGGTGAGATGGAGCATCAATTGACATGAGTCTATATATGTACATCACATGTGACTCTGGTTGTCATTATTTTGTCGATGAAAGTTGTCTAGTCACACTAGTCTGAGATTTTGTGGGGTAGTAGTACTCCACAAAATCTCCATATGAACCTTTATTCTGTTGATATTGTTGTGCATCTGTAAAGCTTTCGAAGATAGACGTAAAGTAGATAATATTTGGCAATCTTACACGCATGGAAGTGTTGAGTGAGGGAGAAACACTGGGTTGCCAATCTCTCATCTGATGCTTTTGTCCCTTGCTTTGCTTCTAAGAGGAATTCTCCCATCCAGCTTTCCAAACCAACCTTATCCTAGAAACTGACTGAAAGAACACCATATAACTATATTAAAATGATATGACATGAGAAATGGTCATCTAACCAGCTGATTAAATGGATTTTTTTATAAATAAGTTTGCTTAAGGGCATTTGGAAACTCTAAAAATAAGTTCTTATTATATGCTTTAGAGATTCTTCGCATATTAACGCATTTGGTAAATCTCTAATTTTATTTTTAAAGCTTATTTATAAATTATAGCTTTGCCTAAAAATAAAAAAGTTAAAGGGGATTGCTCTTTTTTATAGAGCTAGCTTTTCTAACTAAAGCAAATGGAGATGAACAATGCAAAATCTTCCAAGTCTTTTGAACGAAAATAACCTCATAAAATTTTCAAAATGAAATAAGTAGTGAGCTCTACATTGTAGTTTTTAAAAGGTGGGCCCCATTTACCTTGTAAAATAAGAGCATTTTTTATAATTATCAAAAAGACCAATTGTGAATTAAAACTAAAAAAAGTTATTTTAGACTTTAATCTAATTACCTCTTATTAGTTAGATTAGAGTTTCCAAACAACCTCTAAGCGGACTATACATTTTATAAGGATCCAAAATCATTCATTCTATATGTTTTCTTCTAAACATACACCAAAACAAACATCAACTCAATTGAAGTGATGATGCATTTGTTGATTGAACTATATGTACGTACGTAGTAAATCTCTTTTTTCACATATTGATCTCTAAACGATATTACTTTGATTGAAATTAAATTTAAGCCACTGCCAACATTAAACAGGTTTGTGATGTGAAATTTAAGCCACTGTGAACATTAAAGATTAGAAGAATAAAAAGTGGGGTGCAAAAAAAAAAATGTCTTGTGTGTGAGAGACTCCTTTTGAACGTTGGCGTAGAACTAGTTCCCAACTGAAATTACCTTTTCTAGCAACTCCCTTGTCTAAAAAATCTTCCATATTTCTGTTCTTTCTGTTTCAGTATTCTGTGGGTTGGGTGATTAGTCACTGCATGTACATTTCGTGCATTTAGTACTAATGAAATCTTTAATGAATACAATTAAGAGCCGCATCCCATTAAAGACATTGATTGATAATCATGTTCTTGAGTGAAATCACACTATACGCAAATTATATGATATATAAGAATAGCATACACATTACATATGGCTATTTTGTAAAAAAAAAACAATAAATGTTCATGTAAGTTTGTATTTGATTTACACAGTTTAAAGAGTTTGTTTCTGAAAATAATATAGATGTTTTTCAAAAATTAACTTTTGTGACACGC
Source organism: Persea americana (assembly GCA_029852735.1). Lineage (NCBI taxonomy): Eukaryota > Viridiplantae > Streptophyta > Magnoliopsida > Laurales > Lauraceae > Persea > Persea americana. The sequence goes on from CM056810.1 coordinate 95,644,283, forward strand.
TCTTACATATAAAATTATATTAAATATGCCAACTTTGAGATTTTATATTTTAAGAATAATACAATAATATTCACCAAAAGGCTTAAAGATACACATGAGATATGTCAAATTGTTATCTTCAACTTCTTCATTTTTTATGTTCTATCTGTAAGTTTGAATCTTCAATCTGAATTATACCCAAATGCATTTCATACTGTCCTTTTGCTCTATGTTGAATCACTAACGATGAGCATTCATCTTTCAAAGCTCTTCACTTGTTCAAGCTCTGGCCTTTTATCTTCTTTTTTTTTTTTATCTGGTAGGCCAGAGGGTTTTTTTTCTTTCGCAAGTAATGTAAGCGTTCCATTGAAGAAAAATGTGATAAAAATGCTAAACAATGATAATTTATTAGTATATATTCATTTTATGCATGCAACGAGGCCCCAAAACTTGCATATATATGAGCTAGTCATTAGACACACAGTTTCCAAGTCTACGAATATATGGATTTCTAGTTCGATAGGAGTTAAATTTATCATCAGATAAAACATACACAATTCAACCACATTTTTCGCGTAACTAATCTCACACTAATAAACTTAAAATTTTGAACACGACCAATGCATGTGGATGGGGTTCTTTTTTTTAGCATGTTAACAGAGCTGAGTTTTTTGGCAGTTAAATCTTCACAAAGTGGACCTTACTTATATGATTTTGATACAGTAATTTAGATCTTTATAACCACTTACTGTTATAAACCTTTCGAATCATTCCCCCTCCATAAGAACTTCGTGGGACCCACCATTTCTCCTTGGCTGTGATGTACCATTTCACCATTAAGTAGAAACAGAAGGGTTATAAAGAGAGAGGATCAGATTTAAAAGATAAAAGAGAGTATAGTACCTTCTATATTTGGCATTCCCTGTCAGTTCTCTAGACCCTTTAATTTTCGGTTGGGTCCTCATGGCTAGTTTGACATTTTATTAATATAGTAAAAGTCAAGTAAAGTCTTAATTTTCAGATAAGATGTTACATCAAAATCACTTTAATTTCAAAACTCCCTCCATCTTTTTAAAAAAAAGTCAAATAGCAACTACATTTATCCTCTAAAATACAAAAAAAATCCACATTTCCATTAAAAAAAATAAAAAAGATTCCATAACAAATAACTTAAAATAAAATACCATCATAGCCCACTTATATTTTATTCTTTCTTCAAAATCAACTTTACTTTACTTGACTCTATTGGTAGTGTTGCCAAACTGGACTTATCAATCGACATAGTAATGTTCCATATTCAATCTGTCCAAGTTAACATTAAGATCTTTTTAAATGTTGGTAAAATGAAAACATATCACTATAAGAGAACACACTAATATCCAAATAAAAATAAATTAGGAAAAATCTCCAAAATAACTTTAAACAATATTTTATGAACCATAAATGATAGTTCAGTTGGCTTAGGACCATGATTTGTTTTCAGAGATTGAGAGTTCAAAACTGTATTACTATACTGGGGCTAGAGTGGATTTATACGGCCGTCTTTAAGATTATTGGGATTAGTCCAATTCAAAGGGCCGCCGAGACACCCGCCTTTTATAAATAAAAAATAAAAATAAAAAAAAAACCAGATTTCTATAGTTATTATCAATGATTTTTTATTTTAATTATTTAAAATATTTAATTTCATAGTTGTGAATGATTGTGGGACTTGGGACGCAACTGAAGTGGCATTGACGGTGCTGGCGTTGCCAATGGCGTCCGTTTGGAAACCTTTGTCGCTACGGGTACACGTTCCGTTTAGCACCCGGCGTAAGTTAGCATTCTTCAATTCGTTACAAGAAGTCTATAAATTCAGTTCAAGTTCCCTCCACAACATGAAATCACTCAAAAAGACTCAAAGATTGACTCAATATCTCCCTCTCTCTCTCTCTCAACCCTAACGACAATTCAAAATTCCCAACGCTTGAGGTAGATTTGATCTTTTTGTGGATCCAGTTCCGAACACTATAATCACATATTTTCATGAATTGAATTCATCTCGGTATTCACTTCATTTGATCTATCTCATCCATTTCCACGATCAATTTCAATCATGTCAACGATCTTTCCAGAAGTTTTCCCATGAGAAGTAGGTTTTTCATAAATCATTCCCGTTTTGATCTTCTCTGAGCAAATCCAGTAGAAACTTTATCTAAATTCATGTTTCTAATGCAGCATTTGTTAGAAGTTTGCAGCTTCAGATTTGAATGGGCTTTTATGTTGTAGAATATGTGTTGTTTTTTTCGATTTTTGAGGTAAAAGTTTGAATTTTTATTTATTTGGGTGCTGTTGTGGAACATTATATTTTGGTATTGTATATAATTCGCGCTGTGTGGCCCACCTCTTGTTGATCGACATCCACTCTGTTAATGGATTCTGGGACAATTTCTCCTCTTTTGAACAGTCTCAGCTTTGGGCTGAATGGTTTTGTTTTGTTTTTATGGAACTTTAGCTTTTGACCATCCAGTTGGTGGTTAACAATCATATAGTTTGTAATGTGTATTGTGCGATGAGGGTGTGTTCTTACAGCTGTCAGCTTTAATGCTTTTGTTTAATTGGAAATGACCCAAATCTTCAATTTGTAATACAAGTGAGTCCTGCTTTATAACCAAGTTTGTAGAATATCTGTACAAGCTGTGAATAAAGACGCTTTTGTGGATTCTGCTCTCTCCTCTTTTTTGTTGATTGATGGTATATAACTTAAGTTGTTTTTAACTTTTATGCTGCATCAGGATCCTAGGTTGGATGCAGTGAGGAAATGATGGGTTCTCTTCATGTTTCCATCTGTGTGCTGTTTACATTATGTTCCTTGCATTGGACTTCTGCTTTTGGAATTGGGGAAAACCAGACTGCTAGACTAATAGTTGATGCTTCGGGTAATTCAAGCCGGCCTATTCCTGAAACACTTTTTGGCATATTCTTTGAGGTGAGTCATCTACCCTTTTCTAGTTAGACTCCCTTTATTCTTGTTTGGCTATGGTTAGTAGTTCTTCTTTCGGTTGGGACAAGCTACATAGCTGTTATTGGACATGTGGTCCAAACGGTCCATTTTTACTGCATCACTATTCTAAGTTCATTTTGATCTCAAAATGATTGGTGTTGGTTTTGCTTGGTGGTGTATGATGAGTGTGCTGCATGGATGGGCAGTGCAGATAATTGGTTGGAGTTTGAACTGCATACCTCTCCAAATGCATCCCAATTCCTATGTAATTTTGATTTCTCACTTCTCATTCATCAGAGCGTTGGAGCATCCATCATTTTATTTATTGTTCATCCTTAAGTGATCAATTCTGATCTCCTCCTCATTCATGATAATGAATATGATTGCTTTTACCGGAGGCCATGTGTGCAACCAACATTGCCCTTTTGTCAGAGGAATTTCTAAAGTTCAAGATTTAGGAGGTTTCCTAGCATACTGTTAATGTGGATCATCATCATCATCATCATCATCATTACAAGGCACTCAAATTCACACACCCACACATTCCACACAAGTTCCTAACTAGCTGAGCAACAGCCGGAGACAAATGTTGATTATTTTCTGCTGTGGCCAGTGAGTTCAACTATAATTTCTACGCATAGTATGACAGAGTTATCAACATACAACAAGAAAAATATATTATCATAGTTATTCTGCTTGTTATTTGTATCTTCCTACTGTAATTATGATTAACGTGTGTGTTGATGTCTGGACCAGATTAAGCCCATTGGCAGCCCTCTCTCTCTCTCTCTCTCTCTCTCCAGATCTACACCATACATAGTCATCTAGGAAATGATATTTGATTTAACATAGGAAATAATTCTTTACTTATACAAACATTGTAATTGTGAATGTATCCACTTTATCATCTGTTGTCTCGGTTTGCTGTTGTTTCTGAAATGGATGGGGAGAATATTGATTCCAAGTTCAACATTACTCAAGTTAATATGATGCCTTCTGCAGGAGATCAACCATGCAGGGGCAGGTGGTTTATGGACAGAGCTTGTAAGCAACCGGGGTAATTTCTATGCTTGAAACTCTATATGGATATGTCGGACATTATTAAGGGCACGTTTGTGTAACCCATTTCCGCAGAAAAGGTACGGTTTTTCTATGGAAAACTGTTTTTTCAAGCGTTTGGTGCGGCAATTTTCTATGGAAATGCATTTTCCCCACGTCAGCATTTTCCTTGAATAGCCTGGAAATAGGGGGGGGGGGGGGGGGGGGCGGGGCTATGGGAAGTCCATTTCCGTAGAAAACTTCTCTCCTCTTTATTACTTCATTTCCTCACTCCCCTCTTTAATACTAGTTTTCAATAAGGAATCCGCAAGCCACACCAATTCATCGAGGAATTTTTTTTTCAGCAAACATGAATTTCTAACTTCCGCGGAAAACCTTTTCCGAGGTATTTAAAAATCATAGACTTTGCTGTTGTGATAATTTCATCTTTCCATGGAAATTGCCTGTACACAAACGTGCCCTAAAGGTTTGACAATAATTTGATAAATTACATGCTTACATGCAACACTAGAGTCCTTTTTTCCCATCTATCTTCTTGCTGCAAATGTGAAAACTTTTTACCTTTTTTTTAGTGGGTTAGGAGTTAGGTGTTGATGTTGAAGTAACTTAGCTTCAAGAGAGGTATTGTACTTATAGTTTCAATTAGCGCTACCTTAAAACATAGTTGCACACGTAGTGATCATATGCTGAGTCACTAAGTCCAGTCCTTTGTTCATATTGGTCTTTTGGATGCTTATGCAATTTCATTTCCAGGTTTTGAAGCTGGGGGACCCAATATTCCATCTAACATTGATCCTTGGTCTGTAATTGGAAATGAATCGGCAATTGTTGTATCAACTGATCGTTCATCGTGTTTCAGTCGTAATATCATTGCACTCCGAATGGAAGTTCTTTGCGACAATGCTGGCTCTAACATTTGTCCAGCTGGTGGAGTTGGGATCTTTAATCCTGGGTACTGGGGAATGGTATGCCATTTGATACTCTTTTTTATGTCAATGTTCTCAATTTTCACCATTAAAAACATTCTTAGTTTGATTTTCAAAAAAAAAAAAAAAGCATTCTTAGTTTTCCTCTTTTATTCTGGGAATTTGCAGCCAATTGAATTAGATGGGATCTGCTTTCATGTCCACTAGTTGATGTCATTTGCTTGTTGGAAATTCTCACTGAGTTTCAATATTCATTAGTATAGTGTTAGCAACCACAGAATCTTAAGACACGACAGATGCTTTTTGCTTTTTTTATATACTATTTAACATCCAGATTGCTTTGTTTTGTCTACACCAGATCGTGCAATTGCTTTATTTTTTCTACACCAAATCGTGCAAACTTTTCTCAATTAATTCTTATGGAAATATTTTTTCTGTTATTTTCCAGAATATTGAACAAGGGAAGAGCTATAAAGTTGTTTTGTATGTCAGGTCAGTAGAATCTGTGAATTTGTCCGTTTCACTGACAAGTTCAGATGGATTGCAAAGCCTGGCTACAACTAATGTCATGTGAGTAAAAATCTTTATATATATTTAAAATTTGATGCGTATAGTATGAGTGAATTTGATACATTTTCTTTGCTACGGGTCCAGAATTTTTGTTGTTCACAAACCTGATTTATAACCAAGACATCCTTTTCAAATCTAAAAAGTTAGGGGAAAAAATTATGACTGACAGTTTTAAATCCATTTATTTGTTGAAACATTCTGGGGATTTGAGAGAGAGAGAGAGAGAGAGAGAGAGAGAGAGAGAGAGAGAGAGAGAGAGAGAGAGAGAGATGTTTCCTAAGCATGCCCGGGCCAATCCAATTGGCCACAAACTCTCCCTGCATCCCCACTGCCACACACACCTCTCTCTGTGAATTATCCCTCACCCAAATTTGAAGACTCGTCCTACATTATAGACAAGTTAGGAACCGGACAAATTTGAGAACCCACCGAAATTCGAACATTCATCCTACTTTATAGACAAGTTAGGATTTGGACAAATTTGAGAGCCCAAAACAGTACCTCCCATCGTCAGATGCTTCCTGATTCTTGTACCAAGGTATGTCATGGGAAGACCTTGCACCCCCTTAAACCCCCACACACACAAAAAAACAAAAGCACCACCACCACCACTATTCTTATGCTTGTCAGGACAGGCTGGGATGATCTGGCTTGCCTGAAGAAACCCCCGACATGCATGTGTGTGATATATATAATTCCCTTCCTGTTCCTACTTGCTTCTGGCTTCCTGCAGAGCTGCTGCTGTAGAGTTTTCGAACTGGACAAAGGTGCAACTCCTGTTGGAAGCCAAGGGGACAGACCATAAGGCAAGACTTCAGATAACAACTACCAAAAAAGGAGTGATTTGGCTTGACCAAGTGTCGGCTATGCCAGTGGACACCTACAAGGTATATTTTTAAGCATATTTATTTATTCACATTTTTTTTTTTACATAACATGACTCAAACCTGTTTCATTTATGCATATTTATTTTATGTATACTTTTTTTTTTCTTTGTATAGGGACATGGTTTCCGAAAAGAGCTGGTTTCCATGATTGCAGATTTAAAACCAAAATTTATGAGATTTCCAGGTATTCTTTGAGGTTATTCCAGTTTACAAGTTGCGAACTTGTATCGACCGAATATTAAAAATTCTCTATTGTTTCAATTGATTTGCCTTAGGTCATTGGTCTTCAATGCAATATTATTTACCTAGAGATTCAGGTGGTATTAGCTTGTGGAAATAAGGGTTATTCCACAGATGTATAGATGTGGCTCTACTTATGGGTATTCATCATATCGCATATATGTTGGCAAGTGGTAACTACTACTGGCTGTTAATTGTTGTCATAATTAGAAGTGGCTACAATTACCCGTCTTATTCGATAAATCATCTATGATGTCCGCCAAATGCTTATCATTGTGTATGATGTTCTAGTTTGCATTTCTAGGCATATTCCCATCAAATCAACAAGTTAATGCCATGACTTTCTGCCAACAATGTTATCTACCATTTTCCTATCAAGTCAAACAAAGAGCATTAGATAAAGAAAGTTTGTAAGCAGGACTTGCTGAAATAATTGCACACTATTATCTATTCATCAGATTCCTGTGAAGTTCATGTGACGAATGAGTTGAATGATTTTTATTCAATTTCCTGGGACAAAAACTTCATTAAATTTGTCTTCCATCGTAGAATAACTCCAGACAATATGATTTGCAATTGCACGGGCATTGAACCACTAATGTTGAAATTCCTCGTCCACATTTCATATTATATCAGGCGGCTGCTTTGTTGAAGGTGAATGGTTAAGAAATGCATTTCGTTGGAAAGAAACAATTGGTCCGTGGGAAGAGAGGCCTGGACACTTTGGTGATGTCTGGATGTATTGGACTGATGACGGACTTGGATACTTTGAGTTTCTTCAGGTACATGTCTTAAGGTATTTCGTAAGTGTAGGCTCTTCTAAAGAGTTTTTCCTATTTATAGAAGGGGTACTTATTTGTTGCTATTAAAAAAAAATTTTGCTGCAGCTTGCGGAAGACCTAGGTATATTGCCAGTATGGGTAGTCAATAATGGTATGCCACTTGTACTGAGTCAACAAATTGGCTTCATCACAAATCCACAGGCCTTTATACATTGCATTTTATACTTTTTAACTTTTGTCAACAGGTGTTAGCCATAATGACGAAGTTTATACTTCCACTATCTTACCTTTTGTTCAGGCAAGTCTTCAGCTTTGCTACTTCCATGATATAATTGATTGAATTGGGCAAGTGCCCAGTATTATCATTACAGATTATAGCGAATTCATCCAGAAACAAATAAACACCTGCAGATACTGTAGATTCTATAGAATCAAAGCCACAGATTATTTAATAAAAAAACTTGGCCTTGTGGCCTTGTGGTCTTTGCAAATTCTGCCTGGAAAACTTACCAGTTTGACCAGTGACTCAATCAATCAACCCATCATGGCTTGTGGATTGGTTAAACTAATGTACAAACTCAGGGCATGCATAACTAGGGTCAACTTGGCCTGACTTGGTTGAGTCATGGGCAACTGTTTCATTTTTTGTTGCTTTGATATTTTGTCTTGATTTATTCATCCTTGATATATGATTTTACCAATTGGCCTAAAAATAATTTCTACACAATTATGTCAATCTTTACCTTATTTATATTACTATATGAGTAAGGCTCAATTCATTTATTCCTGTTTTATCTTTTTTAGCGCTTGCCTGGCTATCTTAATTATTTGGTGATTACTGGATTGTTAGCTACCTTGTTACCCAAGTATGTCAATCTTGAGAGTTTGATTTGCAATCAAACCTTGTAATTTCTTGACTTCAATTCAGGAAATTCTCGATAGTATTGAGTTTGCCAGAGGAAATGCTGATTCAAAGTGGGGTTCTATTCGAGCAGCAATGGGACACCCAGAACCATTCAATTTGACCTATATTGCCATTGGAAATGAAGACTGTGGCAAAATATATTACCGAGGTACACTGTTTATTATATATCTTCTTTTAATTTGTTGTTCATCTTTCTTTTGAATTCACAAAAAACTCCCATATGCAGGGAGGTAATTGAGTAGATAGTGATGTCTTCAGGATATGATTGTTAGCAAATTAATTTAAATGGATATTTATCAAGAAAAATATGGAAACTTCAAACAACTATATATTATTGGCTAAGGAATTCTTTGCCACGTATCTCAACATATTTACCCCACACACCCTCTGGTATGATATTTCGACTGTATCATAAAAGCAGAAACACCGGTATTTGCCAGTTTTAGAATATGCATCATGTAATGACTTAGCCGACTCCAACATCGTTGGCACAAGGCTTTGATGATGAGGAGGAATCATGTAATGACTGCAGTAGAGTTTAGGAATAGAAGTTTAGCAGTTCCAACTTGGTTTGAATAAACCAAGAAGTCAATATTTAAGTCTAGCAACATGGTCCTGTAGTGTTTAATATGAAAAATGATGTAGTTGAATGCAACTCTATGCTTGTTTATCAATGAATTGAAACCATATATAAGATAAATTTATCCAATAAATTGAAAAGGAAATTGGTATATTTTTTTAGCGTTGCATGAAGCATCAATGTTGATGCAAGGGAGATAATCAAATAGATGAAGAAGAATGGCATTTGGAGTTCAAGCTAGATGTTAAAACATTGAATATGTTGAGCTTTTGGATTGTACCTTAAGAACGCACGAGTCCAAGCTATCTCTGAGGGAGCCTGAGGCAAACTGACAAATAAAGGTCATTGGTCCATTTATGAAGCCTCTGCAAGACCACATGTTTGGCATGTCAATTCATGTGGGGTTAGAAAGGGCTATTGACCACATCAATTTGGGGTGACTGTAAGAGCTTTACTATGAAATTCTAGAAAGAGTTGTTACAAAAATTCCTATCCATGTAACCTCACAGATGAAAACACTCTCTCTCTCTCTCTCTCTCTCTCTCTCTCTCTCCATATTTAGATGTATGCTTACTTTCTTTGACATGTTAATTGAACAGGAAACTACCTCAAGTTTTACTATGCCATAAAAGATGCTTATCCAGACATCAAAATAATCTCAAATTGCGATGGGTCTTCTCAGCAGTTGGATCATCCGGCTGATATGTATGATTTCCATGTAAGAATATGCTGAATATACCACTTTGTAGACATCTGGCTTTTCTTTGTACTATGTCTGCTAAGGACAGGCTTATTTATGATATCCTGTGTGAGACAGTACCTGATACTACCATTATCTTGTATAGATTTACACCTCTGCCAACGACATGTTTTCTAAGGCTAATCGATTCGATCGTACAACGCGCAGTAACACTGGTCCAAAGGTTGGTTATTGTTGAACTTTTGAAACTACTACACACACAAGCTTACATGGATAACTGCATAATGTCTATGATAACAGGCTTTTGTGAGCGAGTATGCTGTGACTGGAAGTGATGCTGGCACCGGAAGTTTTTTAGCAGCACTAGCTGAGGCTGGATTTCTTATTGGGTTAGAACGTAATAGGTTTGTTTATGCCTTCCCACTTTGAAGTACTTCTATGATGCGGCCATGCAGATATGTGAATTTATACTCATGTGCAAAGTTCATGTCTGTGATTTTGACAATTAACACTTGTTTGGAGCAAAATGTGAAGCTTTTACACAAAAATGCATATAGGTGTAGATCATCACCACCATCACCATCACCACCACCACCACCACCACCATCATTGCCTTGTCCCAACTATGTTGGGATCAGCTACATGAATTTTGTTTCTCTGCTCCAGTCTATCTTAAACCTTTCTCAGAATTCATGCAATCTTACATTGGAACCGACTTCTATTAGAGTAAAATTTGGGCACACGTTGTAGAAGGGAAAGTTGTTGATTTTGAGCTGTTTGGTTGATTGTTAAGCATACTTCATGGTCCAAACTCGAAAAAAAAGGATCAGAAAGGTTGATGATGAGGGTCTTACAGGGTGGGCAAAGTAGAGACAAGATAATTGAGTGTAGCATGATTGTAATGTTCCATTTCATTTGGAGGGGCATTTTTAGTTAGACATGAATTGTGTCATGGAGCTTAATGCTGGGTGGTCGAGAAATGGCAAAAATTCAGAACACACCTGGGTGAGATGTGTAGGTGAGGTGGATGTGAGAGTGACAAGAAAGGATAAAATTAGGATTCAGTGCATAAGAGGATGCTTAGGGTTTACTGCCACAAACAAGAAAATGAAAGAATGCTTATCCATGACGTTTAGAGTTGTCAAAATTGCTAGTAGCAGATGATGAGAGAGACTGAGGGGCAATGAACATGGAATTCAGATGATGGCAGTGTTTTGGATGGACCTTGGAGCTGTGATTGATGCTGCACGAGATGGACAGGTCTCTCAGACTGCACTGCATAGCGATGTTTCTAGTTTGCGAATGGTGAATACAGGAACAGCGGATTGCAGCAATATGAGGTGATCAAATGGATGAGGTAGAGATGGGATAAAAATCATCAGATCAGGAACATGTTCCAGATATGCCCAGAAACTGGAGAATGCAAGTTCTTTGGCTGCAGCAGCACATCTTGCTTGTTGCGTTTCAGAACAGAGCAACGGCTGCTGTTATCCCTTGATCACTTAAGGGATAACGTTATCGAGGGACTGAGATGGACCGAATATTGGATTCTTAATTTGATTGGTTGGGTGAGATCTTGTAGCTGTGATACCATCCAAATCAGCAAGAGATTGACATAAAAGCTTGGGTGAACGAGGATCATATAGCTCTTCTTCAACTAAGGTTCCATCTCATGTCTTGCACATGGTCTATTTTTAATAATAACCTTCACATGACTCAGCTGCTTGTGAATAGGGAAAAAACGTTCATCTATGATAATGGATCCCTTCTCCATTAGTAAACCTGCCTCTGCCAGGACACGTTTGTCAATTTCTTCCCCATAGTGCATTTCTCTTGTTCTTTCGGTATTTCATGTTTTATGAATTTGATTCTACTATGAGTATTGAGACCATATTTAGTTTAAAACATGTGAGGCTGCTATAATTGTGAATGATTTTGTTATCGAAGATTAGTTGCAAACTAGATGGGTTGGCATGTTTTCTTCAAAAAGTTACTAACAAGGTTGGTTTGCATGTTTTCTTCTGATGCAGTGATGTAGTCGAAATGGCTAGCTATGCGCCACTTTTTGTCAATGATAACAACCGACGGTACTTTCTTCTTCTTCGGGTTACTGCTTCTCCTAGTTCTCTTCAACCCCTTCTATTCTTTTCTATTGACAATAGTTGTCAATTCAAGTTTTTATTTCTCCACCATGTAAAAGTTGGATTACTTTCAATAATAAAGGTGGAACCCAGACGCAATCGTCTTCAATTCATGGCAGCAGTATGGAACACCTAGCTATTGGGTGCAATATTTTTTCAAGGAATCAAGTGGGGCAACCCTTCTTCCTGCCACATTCCAAGCAAATTCCTCCAATTCTTTGGTTGCCTCTGCAATTACTTGGCAAAACTCAGAGAATAACAACTATTACCTAAGAATAAAGGTCTTCCCCTTCCCAGTCTCAGTAGCATTTGCATTATAGTTATCATTTCCATCTATGGTGTGTTCATTTTGTTTTAAGGTCCTGAGAAAAAACTCAAAGGACGTTTTTCTTGTTGTTAGAGTACATGATTGTAGCTAGCAAACAAGACGTGGCCTCCACCTTCATTGCGTAAAAATTCACACAATTGTTTTATCTAATAGACATAAGATTTTTCACCACCACTTCCTCATCATCATTACAGCAGTATCCCTTATATTTAGGGTTAGCTTTTACATACCCAAAACTTCATGTCTATACTTTATATATCACTGGGATGTGGTGCTGATGATGATGATGCTGATGATGAAGATGATGAGGACGACAACTACTGTACTTGTATCTAATAGAAATATCAGCTGCATGTATGGTTATAATGTACATACTGATACTGAGTACATTCATGTGTGTTTTAATCTTCTCCTTTCATGTAAATGAAGTTTTAGGTATTTAAATTCTTGTGTGAAGATTTTTCTAATTGGGCGTCAAACCCAAAATTGAGGAAGAAAGCTTAAAAGTACAACAGTTTGATTCTGCCTATGTGCAGGTTCTTTTTAATGCTCATCTAAGTTTAGTAAATAAAATGCATGCACTTCTTTCCTTTTTTAATGAGGAAAAAGAGGAGCAACATTTTGTTCAGTCTTCTGAGCTACTTATGCCTCCCTTTCTGCAAATGGCTTTTTTGATTTATTAATTAGACCCATCCTTTCTAACATAGTGAAATGGTAATATTTGTCCACCCTAGTAATTCAAATCATCATTTAGGGCCTGTTTGCTTCATGTAATTAAATTCATGGGAATTCTAATACTCCCTAAGCGGTTAAAAATGAAGAATCAAAGGTGAATATAAAAAAATGACGATCACATTACCTCCCTTGAGCAGAAATTGAATTAAGATAGGAAATCAATACCCAGTCATCACCCTAGTAATTCAAATCCCAGGAAATTCAAGGTCCCATCTACATCACTACCTTGTACCCTTCATCCCACACCCCTCTTTAATAATCTTCCCGCGAAGCTTATTTGACTATGAATTCTATGTATTCAATCCCAATGTATTATATGCAAACAAAAATTCCTTTAATTTATTTTCATTTTTTCTTTTGATTGTTTTAGTGAATTAATTTGCTTTTGGGTTCTTACTGCTGCTTACTGACCATAATGAAATGTTTGCACAGATTGTTAACTTTGGGAATACCAGCATGAATCTTAAGATTTCTGTGGTTGGTTTGGGATCAAAACATGTCAGGTCGGTTGGATCAACAAAGACCATTCTCACATCTAGTAATTTGATGGATGAGAATTCCTTCAAGGAACCAAATAAGGTACACCATCATAGTTGATTTATTACTTTTCTGCATTTTGATTGTGGTGGAATGATCAATGTGTCTATTGTATGCGTGGACACCCCAACCGGATGACTTAGACACCCCAACCGGATGACTTATTCTTGGATATAGGTATGAGGCTTAAAATCAATAATTATAATGACAAATTGACAGCACAGACATACAGCTATCGCATGTAGTCCAGACTGTCTAGACATAGGCTCCAAAGATGGGGAATAGAAAAAAAATAAAAATGGATTTCATTAGATGACTCCTATCTCCAAGTAATAGAATTTGCTTGTTGACTGTTTTCCATGCTGTCACTTTGCGGGTAGCCAAATTAGACAATTAGGGCCCATTCTTGTTCCATCTGGATTGGGGCCTGGGAATATGGTTGAAACAAAATGGAATGAACTACTTGGCGCCTACACAAGCAAGGATATCAAATGATTTTTGTGACTTTGAATGTTGGGCCTCCATGGACAATGGTCCAAATGTGATTTATATACCGAGCCTGCTCAGTGGAACAGCCCATCCTTTGTGCAGTTGATCTAAATATGTACGCTTTGATGCATAGTTCCAAAACTTGGTCTGACCCACCCTGACTTGGTCAAGTCAACTTGACCCATAGGGAACAAGTCAAATCAGTTTGACCAAGTCTGCATACCATGCTCAATGCCCACGCAGGTGAGTTGAGTTTTCGAACTATGCTTGGATGTTGCCATCCATGTTAACCTTCATATTAGTTAAGTTGTGCCAGCTTAACCCTGTTTAATTTGTTTAATTGAATTACGCAGGTGGCCCCAATCCAGAGTACTCTAGAAAAAGCAGGGCCAGATATGGATGTTGTACTTACTCCACACTCCTTCACTGCATTTGATTTGTTGCTCGACCCAACCTTCCTTCCGGTTCCAGTGTATAAATCATCTATTTAAAAAGTAACAAGGGAAGTTTGTAAATAATGGAACTCTGCAGGAATATGCCTGTTATTGTAGCCCAAAGGCATGTATGCTTGCCATCTGGTGATTTGGCCAGGAAAAGTGATAAATAAAAGGAATGCTTGTGTTACGTTACTAGTATATATTGATCTCAGTCATACTCATACTTGCAGCCAGAAAAACTTTGAATGCCATCCGTAAGGTAGGGGCCTTCTATATATAGAGAGCTTATACCAGGGAGTAGAGACTTGTTCGGATGCCCGGAATCCTGCTAAGGAATCCATGAAAGAGAAAATATTTAGCTTTCCTATGTTTGGTTGACCTTTCCCAGGAAGCCTCATTTGCCACCTTCTCTGGTATCCTCCTGTCCTTGTTGACACAAAAATAAAAATGGTAATCTGAACCTATTTAAGTAGTCATAGGAAAAGGCTTTTGGCATATGCAGAGGATGCTATTCGAATTCTGAACATTTAGTTTTATAGGGTGATGGGTCAATCAAATTCTTAATATTTAAGTTCTTAAGGTGAAGGGTGCAATTATTTCCCTATCAAAGAGGGGTTATTTTTAAGGTTCTTTCATCATGTTTCTAAAACATGGAGCTCTTATATTGGGTTGAGGTTTTCGCTTATTACATGGTTGGATTTTATAAAACAAATCTATATGACTTGGACTTTTGAGGAGCAAAATGAAGGGCTATGATCACTCAACTGAACTTATGTACCCCTACTCCCCTTCCTGATCTACACGACCTATCTTTCCCTTCACTGCAATGCATCTAGATGTGACAGAGGCATATCCCAACATGTGAGATCCGTTTTTATTGATTGACAACATTGAAGACTATTGCATTTGACAATTTTATGCATTATCTTTAAAAATTAGATTAATTTAACAAATCCTGATCATAATTTAATTTACAACCTCAAATGACACAGTTATGTACATACTCAACTGAAAATGCTTAATTTACTAATTAATGCACATAAATAAAAATAATACAAGGTTTATAACTAATTATACTGTTAAAAAAGTCAAAGGTTTATCTTAAATTATTGAATCTTAAAGGCTCTCTGTGTCTTGCTAAAAGCATCTAATATCAGCGAGTGTTAGAACTGACAGTTGACACTCACAAAATTGGGTAGATAATCTACAAATTAGGTAGATTTCATATTTTTTAACTTTTGGAGATTTTTCAGATTGGCCCTTTTTTAAAGTCAGCCAATAGAAGACTGATACCAATATGCATCACCCCAGACAACTAATACCTATCAGTTTTTCGCTGGACTGACATGGGCCATACCAGCTATTCAACCCATTTATGAATTGGGCGAAATTTCACTTCAGTCGGAGTGATACATAAAGAACGCAGATGTGGACAAATTATCTCCACTATCTCAATTTTAACCAAATCTATTTATCAGCATCTGGAACCTTCCAATTTCATAGGCACCAGGATTTCTAAGGCATCACTTTTCAATAAATTTGGGTCACTTGGGATCCAGACTCAGCTTCCAATTAGGATGCACCACATCAGCTAGCATGTGATTAGCAAAAATAAAAATAAAAAAATAGTTTTTTTTTTTTTTTTTTAAAAAAATATATGCTGATGTGGCACCTCTTGATTGGAAGCCTCAACAATTCGTTGAGTCCAATCCTCAGTAATTCATACCCAGTTTCCATATGATTCTATGAATCAAGATTATATGCAACTTGGGATTTAAGATTGTATGCAACTAAGGAAAGGAAAATGATAATAAAAGTGTGATTTTTCTTCCCATGTTTTTTTTTTTAGCTTCATTGGCTTTGGGTCTCACAGGCAGCTGATAAGACAGTTGTAAGATGTCAATTCAAGCTTCAATAACCTTTAATGTCAGCGGAATGATGGTGATTGACAACGTAACACCAATAAAAGTTTGGTTCCTTGATGTGATGAGGCCTGGCACTAGATCCCCACCTTCATTACCATTTACAAGTGGACATGGTTATGACTAGTTAACTACCAACTATACACACACGTATATGATGTATATATAATCATCAGAATATCTGCTCTTTAAAATCTTTGGTTGGAAAGCCATCTTATTCTTCTGTAACTGCACAAGATTACCAGAGGCTTGCACCCTTGTCTATCTTGTATTTCAATATCTTACAAACTATGGATACCATTATTTTGATCTTAAAATGTTGTTGTTGTTGTTGTTGTTCTTATTGTTGATCATCTACTTTTAACATTGTTTGACGCTGGCTGCTAGTTTTATTGAAAAATAAATTTCTTATCCATTTTCCTTTTGCTATGGTAAATACTCACATACGTTACACAAGTTCCTGATCGATAAAGAAACACAATATGATCATCTCTATTAAAAAAAGATGCACTACCACTGCACCGTAGTGGATTGGATTGAAAAATAAATTTAAAATTTGTTTTGACAAGCTTGTAAAAGATTATATTTTTTGACACTGTCTCTTTTCTTTTCTTTTCTTTTTTAAGACTTGACAATGACAAAGTTGGAAGTTGGAAATGATCAAATCTAACCCATTACGGAACTGGAGGTGGATGTAAAGTCAAAATTGGATCTGGGTCCATCTTTTAGGTTCTGGCTTAAACTGATTCTTCACTTTAAACATTGATCCGAATTTGAATACAAAATGGTTCCATCCCAAACTCAAACCCATTTGAAACCTAATCTCTCATGGCTTGTGTGAGAGGTAACAACTTTACACCATACAGAGCTCACCAATCAACCAATCCAATCCACTTGGGACCCTCCATAAATATATGTGAATTTTCCAAATCACCCCCTTTTTTTCCCTTTTTTAGCTTTCCATTTGTTGGCCCCACTGTAATCAATCCAATCCCTTTAAACATACGTTCACATTTTTTAATTTAGCACTAGTCCTAATTTCACAGTATGTTGGACATTGCTTATTATTAAACTTTATCACAATAAGTGCACAATATATTGCCACTAAATTTTGAGGACAAAATGTCAAGGGCTAGGATGTTTTGATTGGCCTAATATTTCATGTTCTCCTAATTAATTTTGTAAATCTTTCGCTTGCCATCCCCCTTGTTCGGAATAGGTCATGCAGTAGGCGAGGAATTTTTTTAGAACAAACGCTTAGATACATAATTATATTCCCTATCTAATGATGAGCAAGAGTTCCTCATTTTTTCTTTTTTCTTTTTTGCATACCCATGAAGGCAACTATATCTTTCTTCCTCACGATTGTTGTCATGCATCCAAATTGACCTAAAATGGAGCTGATTAGCCAAGTTATCATATATGCTATGCTTAGTTAATCATAACCATACATAATATAACATCAAATCTCATCTTACAATAATTGGATGAGTGATTTGGAACTGGCTCCATCAGGTCCTTATGTCTAGCCCACCTGTCAATATGGTCCCATGAAAACAGTACCCTTACACAGCGTATGAGTGTGTGGGTTCCACTTGAAAGTGGCCCAATGTAAATTGCCAATGGCTCACATTTGAGTCAGAGGATGTTCATAGCCAATGAATAAATGGCATTCTGGAAGCCCCCACTTAGATGGTTTCATATCTCAAAAGACATGCATGTGGGTCAATTGAGTCTCACAAGGCCCCAATGTTGATTGTTCATGGCCCAAATCAGAGTCACAGTAGACTACTATAGGCTTATAGCCACTGAATTAATGGCTTGAGTTTGAATTTTGTCCACATAGACTTTAGATTCTAAGTTATACTGCTTATCTACTTCCCATGATGAGGTGCTTATGATCACCAAATTAAGGACCTCCACATGTGTCAAGGGTCCAAAATGTATCACATTTCTTTGTTGTAATCTACATTATTGTTTTCATTTTTTTGGGTAGTACCTGGATAGTTGCATGCTCAAAGGCCTCATCTGATGGGGAAAAAACAAGGAAACATAAAACAATGGGATTGATAGTTGCCATGCCTCACTGTCTCCACCCTAGCAACAGCTAGCTGGCCTTGGTTATTAATACAATACAGATTCATGTCACACACAGCAGCCCCATTGAAATGGGTTCCTCTAAAAAAAAACCTTCCTCATCTAGCACATATTTGATGATGTGGGTGGGTCCCATTATTGATTGGTGAAGCCATAAAATTTTCTTGCTTTGTAGACAAGAGGAATTGTTAGCCTGTACCTTTGTCTGGAAAATCAAATAAGACTGGGAAGCAGACATGACTTGACTGGCAACTGAGTCAAGTGACTCGGGAGTCAGGCTGTCTCACTGATTTTCTCTCAGAACTCGGTTAAACTCAATAAAGATACTCAACTCGGCAGGATTTCAAGTCAAGTCCAACTTTTACATGTCCAATGTGAATTTTCTGTGAACATTCCAAGCATGACCTAGGAAAATGGAAAATTTTGTAATTTTCTATCTGTTGCTCTTATAAAGAGAAGAGAGTGTCAATCTATGGGTAACTCGATTATTAGGCATCTCCCTATCTACATATACAATTAGGGTTCAATCCATGGGTCTATGTTGGAACTTGGATACAATAAAAGAAAACAAACACGGGTCCTTGAATTAGATATTTCAAACAAATCTAAAGCAAATCGGCTCTATTTTAAACAGATCTGTCTCACCAAATAGGCCTAGAGATATTTTCAAATTTAGAATTTCTCGTATCATTATCGAGAAAAAACTAATGGAAAACAATTAACTCTCGCAATTAAAAGTCGAAATAATAAAAATATGATTCACCCTTAAATAATGACTTATTATATAATTTTAGAATTTTTTTAGTTCAATCGACAGTATATTGCTTTTCTTGTGTATTTTCAGCTCTTCTTCAATATTCTTGAAAATATTAGGATCTCATCAAAACAACAACAAATTCGAAAAATATCATAACAATATCCCTATATTTTGGCACCATCTTCGTTATTTTGTGGCACTGCTACTCAGCATTCAGCACCCACATTTTGGGCCTGTTAACTGACATTTTTTCACTCAAAATGGATGACTGTTAACTCTCAATTTTCATTTTGACCCAATTGATGATCACCGTTGATCAATAATGTATAACAGACCTGGGGCCCACATGCCTCCTTTTTCCTATAAACTGAACCCACTTACATTCATTACTCTTAATCTTTGCACAATCAAATTAGTTTTTGACACGCAGTATTCAAGGCCTTCCAATTAATCCTTATCTTAAAAATTTGGCACGGATCCACCTTATCTAATGGCTAGAATTTAAATTATCTTTTGACCCTTGAAATAGCGTCTCCTTTTATAAATAGGTTTCATTTATTTATTTATTTTGAACAAATAAATCCCTTAGAAACCTTTTAAGTTGCTTTTAGATGGGTTTTACAGGTTTGTACCCAAAGGTTGTGGGTTTGAAACTGCACTATCACACTAGTGTTACAGGGAAATTTTATCTGACTTTCTCTCGGAGTCCCATATGGATTATTCTGACCCAAAGGGCCCGGACACCCTATGCTATCAAAAAAAAAAAAAAAAGATGAAAACTATGATAAACTCAAAAGTGGAAAGTGAAATCTGTAATCTACAAGTTCATAAAAGTAAATTTTGATTGTCATCATGCAAGTAGCATGTTAATGAGACCAATGGGCCCAACAAATTCCTAGAGTCTGCCATCATGTAAGTGGCATGTTAACATAGAATCCGGTTCATTTTGGACGGATCTTGTTTTGACTAAAGAGCAAGCTCCTATGGGGCCTTCGTACCGAAAGTCCAAGTCGCTTAAAATAAATTTGTTTCGGAATGTATGAGTATTTTTAAATTTTAATAAGAGTTGAATCCACAAAAATTGAGCATTTAGTAAAAACTGTGCATAAAGATAACTTGAAATGTTTAATGTGCAAGGCAAAGAAAATAGTCCATTTGTTATCCCACAAAAACCCTCTAGGAAACAAAGACACCCCAGTCACAATTGTGTCTGATCTCACACACCTACCTAAGATTGATCGCTTAGCAAGTAGTTTGTATCACTCGTTTTGCCCCACTTACCCATCTAGCCAAAAAAGAAGAAGAAGAAGAAGAAGAAGAAGAAGAAGAAGATAAAATAAAATAAAATAAAAGAAAAGTAATCTGTTTTCATTAAGAGTAACAAATCACACTTTAAATATTGTTTATGGATTAGATATTAAAAAACATGCTTCTTTATTGAATTCATTGTGTGGTCACGCGGATTTTGGTGTTGTCAAAAATAAAGTTCAATGAAACGGCTCACCACCTTTAGATGGGCGGTTGGATCCAACTTTGGTTAGATAGCTAACCCATCCACAAGGTTGGGTTGGTGTCGGTCGGCCGTGGGCCACACCTATATGCCCCATCCATCCATACTTTGGAGTTTGGACCCATTCTCCCTTTCGCCTCGGAAAAGGCTTCCCCTCCTTACCCGCTTCTTTTCGTATTTTAATGGGATAGTCCAAAAGGTTAACTTCCTACTTCTTCTTTCCAAGCCTTGTTAGGGTGACCCAATCCTCAAAAATTCAGTCCCACCAAAAGAAACGTACAAGTGATAAATAAATAATGCAGCTAAAGACATTATCAATCATGTATTTAATTTTATAATGGTATTAAATTTTTAATATTAATTTTTTGTCCTTTCAACCGAGCTAATTCCTATAAAAGTCTTTAAATCTTGAGAAAGTAAATCGTAGTACTAAGTCAATTGAGTTATCCTCTGAGGTTAATGAGACCAAATTGAATTGAAGCAAAATTTGACAATGTGCGACTCTCAAATCCAGTCATAGCTTGGCATCCGTAGCTAATCCCAAGCCTTCGTGATGATGGGCTCATCACTCTCCATCCAATGGCTGTAAAGCATCTGATTTCTCCAATTAAATCCAAACCCTCCATTAAAAGACCCCTATTTGGGTGGCCCAGATTCTCTAATCAAGATCCCCGTGAGGCCTATTAAAAAAAGTCACCTTCTCTCTCTCACACACACCCCAATTTTCCCACGTCCTTTTCTCTCCGTGACCCTCTCACCACCAAACACATTCCAAACTCTCTCTCTCTCTCTCTCTCTCTCTCTCTAAAGCTTTCTCTCTCTCTAAAAGCTCTCTAGAAAAGAAGGAATGGAGGAAGAAGAAGATCCATGTGGCCATCGATTGGTGGACCCCACACCGCTCCTCCAAAGCCCCACCAGAAGCTTCGGCATCCACATCTCCTCCCTCATCAGCCGGGCCACAAGCCGCCGGGTCCTCCGGCAGCCGTCGATGCTCGTCCGGGAGACGGCCGCCCTCCAGCTGGAGGAGCGGCAGGCCGACTGGACCTATTCCCGCCCCGTCGTCTTCCTCGATGTCATCTGGAACCTCGCCTTCGTTATCCTCACCGTCGCCGTCCTCGGATCCACGGCCAGGGAGCGGCCGTCGACGCCGCTCAGGGTCTGGAACGCCGTCTACGCCATGCAGTGCCTCCTGCATGTGGGTCTTGTGTATCTCGAGTATCGGAGGCGGAGCCGCCGACGGGCGGAGGACGAGGACGAGGAGGAGGGGCTTGTTGAGAGCCGGAGCAGGTGATCTCTGATCTGAATCTAATTGGGTTTCTCTTTAGTTGGAATTTGATTGAGTGTCATGTGGTTGTTTTGAGTAATTTTGGAATTTTCTTCTATGGGGTATGCAAATTCTTACTGGGACTGTTTTGGGTTTTTTTTTTTTTTTTTAGATGGAATTTGATTGAATTTCATGTTGTTGTTTCAGTGTTTTGTGCATTTTTCTGTAAATGTTATGAATTTTTTTAATTTTTGCATTAGAAGTTCCTTCTTTTTTTTTTTTCTAAAGAAAAAAAGGTAATGGGTCCTTTTTTAAATGATTTGACTGATTATCATAGTTGGCATTGTTGTTTGTGATTTTCACCAATTTCTTTGTTCATATTCCAACATTTTCTTTCTTTCATCTCAGCTTTTTTTTTCTCCTCTTTTTGTTTACATTCCATTTTATCTCTTTTTTTTTTTTTTGTTTAAATTGCATTTTATCTAATTTTTATCATATGGAATTTAATTAGATTTAGTGTTATGTTCTGAGAATTTATTTACTTATGGGTATTAAAAATTTAGTTCTCTTTTATTTCTTTCTTGGTGGTATTTTGTAATTTCTTCATCTATGGATAGAAGAGAGTTGTGGGTCATGCTTGAATTTCTTGTTCAGCACTTTTATGTTGTCAATATGGTCTTTGATTGCCTATGGCGGGCCAGGGGTATGAGGTTGCCAGGCCAACTTGGTCCATTGACAGCTCTAGTATTTGTCCTGATAGTGAAATATGTCAATTTAGCTTGACATTTAGCCGAAGTTGTTTGGATTACAATTAATAGTTTTGCTTTATTCAGAAATTGTTGTCATGTGCCTGTTCTAAATCTGGATGGCTCTATTAGGGATACTGTTGTTCATCTGATTGTGTTTAGACTTTAGATCCCATTGATATACGCTTTTAGAATAGAGTTGAATGTAGTCGGTTTGTTTTTTTATAACCCATGATTGTACTTGGTTTCCAAGGAAGGTGCAATCCTAAGATTGAACTCCACGGAATACTGTTTCAACGTTTGGTGCAATGCATAGGTTTTCCACAGGAAAAGTGAGGGGGAAGAGGCTTAAGAGAAGAGAGAGAAAATAGGGAGGAAAAATGGATCATATCCTATCCACCTTCCACCCCACCCCACCAAAAAAAGAGAAGAAAATAAAAAAAGCTTATTCACCTACAAAAAGCAATGTTTTCTTCCGAGGTCTTTCCACAAAATAATGCTGATCAATCATCACTTTTTCCAATTTTTGATGGACAGTTGTCATTTTCTGGAACTAATACATTACACAAACATGACCTAAGATATTTTTCAAGCCATGGATGTGCACAGTTTCGTCAAGATCTGATATTGTGAACATGGTGCCCATCATTTAGTGATTCGTATTCCATACCATTTTGTCTAGTGGACCCCCTGCAGATGCAACATACATCCAGAATGTAGCCCATACCATATGCTTAACTGTTTATTTGCAGGCTGTTGATAAGTGTTATTCAGAACGTCTTAGGGATTTTAGGGGTTTTCTGGCTCTATGGTATGCAGCTTTTCAGATCAACAACTTGTATCGAGTGAAGTAACTGAAGTAAAAGTCCCCATATTATACAATTCACCATTAGCCACAGTATACTTTTTGTGAAGACATTAGGTTGCCTCTAATAGAGACTATCTGAGTGTTGTGGCAAGATATCCTGCATATTAGGTAGGTTGAGGTTGTTTACATTATGTTAGAAATATTAGAATAAATTATATTTTATGACAAGATATTTCAAGGTTTTTTAAGATCCAATTAGATTGTTAGGATTAAATTATATTTTCCATCTTATTTGATCCTGTTTTCTTATGCTTCTTATCACTTGTACTCTAGCATGGATCCCTCTTAATTAAAAATGCAATCAAGCTTATGAAAATGTAGTCTCTAAACTTTACATGGTAGCAGAACCATGGCCAGCTTCAATCTTGAATTCTTGTTATTGGCACGGACATTGTCTTGTCTCTTTCAGCTTCCACAATACCATCTCATAACTTCCTCCCATCTCCCATCTTCTATCTGTTTTATCCTTCACTAACAAAATTTCTTCTTCAAGTAAAATCCCTACCTTTCTATATCCACTACATTCGTCCATACAATCATTTAAGCCACTCAAGCTCCTTTTATATAAGCCTATCCAATGAGATTTTTTTTTTCTTTTTTCAAGCCAAATGATTCTAATCAAGTTTATGAAAATGTAGTCCTTAAGCTCTAAAGTTTACAGTATCTAAATGCCCCTAATCTGTATAAATCAAGTCGGTTTAATTATTTATCCAACTTGTAAGTTTAACTTACAGCAAGTTGTAGCTGCAACAATATGTTTATATGTTTCTTCAGAAAACCTTGGCATTCAGATTCTGATGTTTCTTAATAATATACTACATAAGAATTTGGGGATTTACATATGGGAAGCGGAGCCATTTGGCTGGGATATTGTTTTCTTGCTTTCCACTAAGATCAGCATTTGTTGTGTTATTTGTTTGACATATAATGAATTAAATTTGGACGGGAAGGCGTCCCTTCTGCAATAAAGAAAGAAAGAGTTTGTCTTCCAAGTAAACAGTGCTCTTTGAATATGTTGATATTTTGATGAGATGTGTCATGCCTTTCTTGATTGTTAACCAGTGATTTCTCTTTCTCAGTGTTCCAAAAAGGTTGGAATCCTTGAATACAATGGTGTCATTCCTGTGGTGGATAATTGGGTTCTACTGGATCATTGTTGGTGGGCAAGCACTTCTTCAAGATGCTCCTCGTCTCTACTGGTGAGAGTTATGTGGCAGATTGTTGTTCTGTCTGAAACGTCTTTCATTGGATGTTGAATTTCAACCAGCTCATTCAAAACTAGATTTAGTGTGACGGGCTCACTGTGCCTCCTTTTAAATGTGTTGCAGGTTAACCGCGATGTTTCTCGCGTTTGATGTGTTTTTTGCAGTATTTTGCATTGCCTTGGCATGTGTCATGGGCATTGCTCTTTGTTGTTGCTTGCCTTGCATTATAGCATTTCTATATGCTGTTGCGGGTCAGGAAGGTGCATCTGAGGCCGATATCAGCATTCTCCCCCGGTTCAGGTTTCGTCAGGTTAACCAAGAGGAGAAGTTTGATTTAGAAAATCAGCAAGCAGTTGCGCCGACAGTGACAGAACTGACTAGAGATTCCATAGATGAAATTGCACTTTCACCTGACGACTCGGTCAGTATATTTTCCCTAGTTCTTTTCTCTTTTTTGTCTTTATATACAAACAGAATATTTTGGTGAGAAACATCTTCATGGAAGAACTGCAGACTCCTCTATTTTTTGGGCAGTGTAGCCCTCATACAATCAAGTTAACCCCCAACCCCCATTTCCACAACCCGAAATTTGACATGATCATCCAAACATTATGGTTGGATTGAAATCCAAAAAAGAAGTGATGCTACCATAGATTAAGTGGTTAGGACAAGCTAACAGGGTTGATATTTTGTGCGGTCCTAGGTCTCAATGAGATCTTTCCACCCCCCCTCTCCCCATGATTGGGATGGTCCCAGGTGGGCTCCCCACCACAGGCTAGACTGCATCTTCTTGTATGTGGACGGTTGTCAATTGAATGAACCCCATATATGTGCGCGCTCTTATGCCTCTTACAACCTCAGCTTATGCGAAGTAGTTGAGTATGTTGGTGATCCAAACCATCGAGCTGATGGGACACACTATGGCTGCCCATTGCTCAGATAGTCTGATTGTCTCCCGGATGTAACGATGGTGGGTGTTTAATTGATGACCCATTCTATGGAGAGTAGTGACTGACATTCAGCAGATAGGAGTGCAAATAATGGGCGGCTACTCTATTTCGATCTGGTGAATTTTGGATGTGGGCTGTCCTAAATGTTCAATGGAGTTGATAAATTGAATAATTGCCCTGTAGTGCTGTATGGCAGCTAATCATTTAATTGACATATGTGGCCCTATATTTACTTAATCCTACCTGTTCTGTTATGCACTTGGGCACCAAAAACCATAATACTAAATAAATAAATAAATACAAATCTGCAATATATATTGACAATGGTTTGGGTTGCGGGAAGAGTGCATACCCTAACTAATGTGGGTTCTGGACACATCTATTGTGTCCAACAGCCAGAATGGACTACCATCTATTCTGCAAAGAACATTCCGATTCCTTGCAATGTGGGGTACGCCCAAGCACTCCCTTTTAATCATGTCCAGACTCTATCTTACATACAGTGGACAGGTTACAGCATTAATTTTTTTTATTTGGAAGAGGTCAGAGAATTAAGACCATTTACACAAATGTAACTGTTTCTGTAGGAATGCTGCATTTGTCTTTCCCAATACGAAGATGGTGCGGAGCTGCATTCTCTTCCCTGTAACCACCATTTTCATTCGGGTTGCATCGTCAAATGGCTCCGTATAAATGCAACATGTCCGCTTTGCAAGTTCAACATTATCCAGGCACGTGAGCAGGTCTGAATTCAGATTCCGGACTGCTGTGTTTTGAGTTTGAGTTACTCAGAGAAATGTAGTTTCTTTCATTAGATTCAAGGTGTTAGGGTTTCTGATTGTTGAGCTTCTCTGTATATTCTTTGCCCAAGAATCAAGTGTGTTAACATTATTCTCTTAAAGCTTTTGTTGTTCAAGCCCGCCCTGTGAGAAAATCAAGTATAAATCTATTGTCTTGAAGGGCCCTGAGGCCGCAAAAAGAAAGCTAATTCCAAATTTACTCCACCCAAAAGCTTGAGCTGATGGCTTGATTCCCCTGGACTTTACTAATCATTATTGTCACCATATCTACCTACCTTTTTTAAATAGAATATATATATATATATATATTGGAAAAATATCTTTTATTTAGTGGTGTATGGGGAGGCCAAGAAAGCTTGATACTCTACTACGAGGTTATGACTTTGCTCAAAGTGAAATTTCTCCCTATCTCCCTCTTGGGGATGGAGGGTTCCATAGCTAGAGTTTGGATTCTTTGTGGTTGGTTGGGAATTTCTGACATTGACATTTATGTGAGGGAGGGTTCGTTAGCTAGCGTTTGGATTCTTTGTGGTTCGTTGGGAATTTCTAACATTGACATTTCTGCTTACACAAAATTCTTGGAATTCTTTTTGAAATGTCTCATTTAGCCATCTAATTCTCCAAATTCCGTCATCCTCCGAAGCTGCATTGGGAAAGTTGCTGGTCCAGAATTTGGCGAACTTAAGCAAGAATTCTGAATTCCTAGGTTTCTCTATTCAGAGTATCTCTTCCTGCTCATTTTTCCTCAGCATAATCACCTGTTCTCTGTATTCCAACTTTCAAAAAGTAGAGGAATACAACTGCTAAAAGTCCCTAATTTTGAGAGAGAGAGAGAGAGAGAGAGAGACGTGACAGTCATCTCTGTTGAAAAAACTTAATGAGATTGGCTCACAGAAAGTGTCTGTGTGATTTTTCCTTTTTACAGGTGGATAGACAGGCAGTGAGGTAGACTGAGTGGAAGGGATTATGACAATGAAGAACGTGTTAGGTAAGTGATCATGGAAGGAAACTTTTAGGGCCAAATGATAGAATACATAAGGTAGTTAAAAATGAAGATTAAAGATTAATTTTTAAAAAGAGACCTCAAATAACATTTTCTTGTAGTGAAATGGAATCAAAAGATGTTATTTGATGCTTGATTTTTAAGTTTTTTTTTATTTTTATTTTTAACCACCCAATGTATTCAATTTCCATGTATTTTAATGCAAATAAACAGGGCACTAGTCTTTTTGAAATGGACCTGAACTGGAATCAAGAACAAACCATGCATTTGTACGTCCACAAAGGCGAAATTACACACTAAGCAAATCATATCACAAAGCTTTATACCGTCTAATAAATTTAGATAATATGAACGGTAGATGTTCAACTGTACAGATTTTGTGGTAAATACTAGCCAAAAGATTGGGGCTGTCAGTTTTCCCACTGGAGAATTATTACACATTCATCCATCCATTAGGCCGCATAGACCCATGAAAGAGACTCATTTGTCTAAATCTGTTTAAAGAAATGACAGGACAAAGGGGGCAAAAAAACCCAAAGACCCGATTGAACAAAAAGAAAATCACAGCTGAATCCAGATAAATTTAACTTTTTTTATTTTGAAAAAGAAAGCCCATCTGAATCCGTTTATATTGTCAAAAAGAAAGCCCATATGAATCCAATCCCATTTTGCCTTGACCTTCTCTGCCTCCTCCATTAGGATTTGAAAACACTATTGAGGTCCTCCACTTCAGAGAGGAAAAACTGACTAAAAACCACAGCAGAAAAAGGCTGTATAAACCCTTTACGAGGGGCCCAGGATGCATGCCAATGACAATTAAGAGAAGCCCCAGAGTTTGATCTAAATGTTGCAAATAAGATCATCCCATGGGCGCAAGTAATTAAAATGATTGTATATACTTTTGTGCAATCATCATGTCACTTTGATTACAGGTGTATTTTCGTTAAGAAAAAAGCTAGACCTGCGTTTGGCATCTGACATTTCCATTACCTTCTACAACAGTTTACAAAAAATAAGATCTACAGTTCACCCATTTTGCATGGTTAAAACTCAAAACAGGTCTTGCTTATCGACACGGTGAAAGCAAACGTACCCAAAACCCAAGAGGCAGATCTGGAGATAACATCACCACTATTCAAAACAACAATGAATATCTAACAAATTTAGAGCAGAATTCTACAAATCGAGGCCCATTTAGATCTTTGCAAACCAAATGTGGGTAGCTTGGTTTATGCATCCGCATTTCGCTTATCTGAGTTGAACTCAAGTTGATTTGTCCTTTGCCATGACAAATTGCTTGTACTCAATGATTAACCGCACAACCAAGTTCAAGGACTCAAAATGAGGCCTTAGTGTCCAACTTCAATTACATAAAACTTATCCTCGGCTAGAAAAATGAAATATATAAAGGGAAATACAGATCCTGTCCTAAGCAGCAACATTAGGGACACCAGCCGGAGAGCCTTCATAACCTGTTATGCCTGTAATCCTTATCCGCGTGTTTGGCTGTGAAAAAAAAAAGTCAAAAATTTTCACAATTTTATCAATTGGGATGCAGCTATTGCTATTGGTTATGTAGAAGGTGAGAATTCTCAATGTATCAAAAGGTGACGTTACAAGATTCCTACCATCTTTCTAATATTTGGGCTTAACTTTCAGATCTAGCAAGAATCAACATAGATGAGTGCAGAGTCTTGCAATATTTTTGTTATGTATTGTGATTGCCAGCCTAGATCCACAACATTTGCACAGACAATGGAAATGTCTAGAGATATATTGGTGAACACTGCCTAATGTCCTCAACATCCCTTTTTAGGTTTCAGAAAGCAGTTGCTTTTTATTCATCCTTTTATAAATGACCTGTGTCCATTCTACTGTGTATTTGGCTTCGGTGCAAAACTTTTCCACCAAAAATCAAAATTGGTTATAGATGCGAACAATGATTTGAGGTGGAATAGGAAGAAACACGGTGCAATAGTGCCAATGCAAGGTCTGATTTCTGTAAACACCACCTACATGCAAGCTATGGCATGGAAACGGCTGGGACACACTATGGTTATGGTAGGGATATGGATTTTACACCTAAAAAGTGAAATGTCGGATATGATACAACATAATATGTTGCCTATTTTGAAGTATTTGGGTATCATGGACTACCACAAGTGCATGAACCATCCATTCTTCCAAAATATTCAAATTTCAAACAGCTAGCAATTTGAGATATCCCCCAATAAAAATCAGAATGTCAATACTTAGCAGGCCGCACATGGAGAGATACAGGGAGGGGGCATGAGTGCATGGTGAACAGTTTGCAATCTCTTCCAGTCTGGTTGCAAATTATTTATGTTATTGGTGAAAGCATTTTCAGAATAACTGGTACTCTAAAAAAGGCCACCTTAAGTATAAATCATTTAATAAGGTTGAAATTTGATAAAATGTAGGATGCTTTAATGATTTATGGTATAAAATGGGTTTTAAGTTCTAAGATACCCATGACAAGTCATTTTTAAATTGTACAAAAGTCGTGTCCATGCCATATCCATGGCGTCTCCAGTCATATCCATGCCATACTAGGGGCAGCATAGACTAATCTTGCAAATCTAATGGGAGGAATATAACTTTGATAATTTAGAATAAATACTAAAAAAAATGATAACAAATTAGTAATCCAATGGACATGAGCAGTTCCCCACTAAAATTGCATGCTAGTGATACTGTATGCCGATAAAAAAAAAATTGAATGTATGTACACAAACATATTTAAACAGATGTAATCATTAGCATGGACATGGGGCCAATAACATTTCAAGAAAGTGTGTCAAATAACATATTTTACTTGGTATCAACCCAACAAACCCTTCATGATGAGTGATAACCCAAGACATACAATGCTCAAAGGCCATAATTGTCCAAACTCCAGTCGACATTTTTTATTTTTTATTTTTGGATGAACACATGGTTAAGGCCAACTGCTGAATATTTTATACATCAAAGCCTTCCCAATGGTTTGTCCATGAGGGAATCTGTTGGGTATGGACTGATCAACACATTTCACTAATTGTACGAGGTATAGGGTTGATATATGATAATTGATAGCACTGAGTAAAAGATACAAGCTCTACAAGATTGCTTCTTGGGTTATTACCCGTCATACTATTATTAAGAAAATATAAGTATATAATTTCTAGGGATCCGTCAGACAAATAATGCATGAATGTGAGATTGTGAGACACTACTCTAGTCGGTACCTGTCTGTGACCAATGTTCCTGCGGTAGTTCTTCCGTTTCTTGAACTTGAAAACAATTACTTTCTTATTCAAGCCCTGCATGGGAAGAAAAGAGACATGAGAGGAGAGTATGCAGCAACCTCAGAAGCAAATCTAGGATGATACCTGTTCTTCAACTACTGCATGCACGGCTGCATTTTCTACAACTGGTCTTCCAATGTAGGTATGAGTTTTGGTTCCTACCAATAAGACCTTGTTTAGGATAATCTGCATTAGAAGAGTTATGAATATGAGAACTGAATTTAATCATCTCAAGAGAATTCTCGAATAATGACAGTAGATTAGAAATATTGCTTCATTGCCCTGATCATATTTTGTTTGTTGCAGTTAGTTATAGATGCAAGATTGAACCTTTTCACCTTTTGGTTATATTTATATTGTCTCTCAATAAAGTCCACTGCTGATCAAGCACAACAAGAACAACAACAATAAAAGGTTTCAAACAGTCATGGCTGTTTCTCCCGTGGACGTGTGTAGTGTGAACGGATGTGAATAGTGCAAGTCCTTTGTAAGGCAAATTATAATGACGACGATGGCGACGTTGATGATGATGATGATAACAATAATAAAATAATAATAATAATAATAGTAGTAGTAGTAGTAGTAGTAAATCCTCGGATAGGTTGCGCTTCCTTAGACTTATCCTTACAGCTTCTATCATGTCCTCTTTGGTCTATTCCTTTCATTAAGGGGCTATCGACCTGCATAAAATTCCAATTTTTTGCAAATTTTTTTGGCACCGTAAGAGGAAAATTAGCATTGCCACAATCATACAAGAATGCATGTGATATTAAGTCAATCGATGGGTCTGGAATCACAAATCTTTCAAGCTGAGAAGGTCTATTTGGGCCAGAACTCAGAAAGAGTGACAACATCAATACTATGCACTCAGAAGGAGTGACAACATCAATACTATGCTGCATGGATTGATCTAAATGAAAAAATACGCATGTTAAACACTTCCTTATGCTGATAGAACATTAGATCACTGAGATGAGTCCTCTAAACTTCAGATAACGACAGGTCAAAATTTACCATAAATTTTGGATACCACCCTCTTTGACGGGAATGTTATCTGAAGAAAATATGAAATAACATTTAAGGGAAAAAGGTAGAAAGAAATTCAAATGATCTTGACCGTCAATAAGACACCTTCCTTGATAAGAGAACCAGCATCATCCTCACGCATTACATATGATGAGACAAAAGGTTCCTGATATCCAGCCAGCATCATGAAAATCATCTATATTACCAGAAAACCTCTCGAGGAAAAGCCCACAATATGCCACCAACGAAGAACTACTCACGAGCATAGGATTCACAAAAAGACCTTGCAACTTCCAAAGATGATGCTACTAACAAGTCCGATGCCAATAGAAAGTATTTTTCCTACAATGGAGATCATCCCACTTGATATCTCGTTTCTATCCTAAAGATCCCACGCATCCTGAAATTTCAAGGAGAAATTCCGGAATAAAAAGGAAAAATGAAATAGCATGCCATTTCTTCAACTTTTATATCCACAAACAGATCCCTGGTGACACACTTGGGCATAGATATTAGGCAACCCATTTCTCTAAAAAAATGCATACACTATTGCCAATTGCTACACATCTGAGGAAATGTAGGAAGCCTAGAGCCGAGTGAAAAAAATGAAAGCCGTAATCATTGCTTTCCCATTTCCAAATCCTCCAGTTACCAAACCAAATCCTCCAGTTACCAAACCCTGGGAACAACAGTATCCTTTAATGTACCCAACAAAGCTCAAAACACTTCCTTTTCAGAGCCCCATGGCATGACGTTCTTTACAAAATATCATCATCGTCACCTTAGATTTATTCCATCAATTTGGGGTCTGTTTTTATCAATACAGATGCAAAACTACCCCACCAATCCCTTCTCTCTTAATTGCTAACATAAAGCCAACCACCTAGACCTAATAAGGGAAGGCAAGGAAGACCAACATGCAGCGGTTTTTTTTTCTTCTTCTCAACAAAAGTCTCTGCTTCTGCTAAAAACCTAAAACAGCAGGTCCAAACTACGCAAGTGAGTGTGGATGTAAAATTAGATAGCAACCGGCTGGTAAACATGATTCATGACTTTTTCCGATCAGAAATGTTGGTTATTTACAATGTCTTTTCTTACAATTAATTTGTCTAGAGTCCAACAGAAATATAGTCACGATTTTTGAAGTAGATACCCACACTTAAGTGGAACTGACCCAACTATTATCATCAGCATAGTTATTGTCTCATTGAATTATCCTATCAACCTAGAACTCACTACAAGAGTTCTGCTAGTAACCTCTTAAAAATCTATGAGCAAAGTTCATATCCATCTAATCATGTACTACAGAAATGACGGAAATGTCAATTCATTTCAACACAGTTGTTGTCGAGTAAAGTAATTGTTCAATACTATGTAAAAAAGGAAAGCAATCCAACTCACAACCAACCGAAATTATTTCTTTTAAATGAGATGGGAATGAGCTCAATTTCTTACCTTGTCATTAACATTAGCACCTTTGAGCCTTTGGGTGTAAATGTATCTTCCAGGGATGACAATGTATTGCCTTGATCCAACCTTCAAATGAGAAAATTAATATAAAGAAAGTACTCAGATCATTGGAAAAAAAAATTGAAGAGATTGGGCATTTTTAGTTAAAAGAACATAAAATGAGCAAAAAGTTAAGTAACAAAATGCAATTGATGTACAAGTGATGTCCAATCTGCAATTAAAACAGAATGAGACCAGAAAAAAGAGGAAAATAGTACAATTGCTCAAAAAAATCAAAATGGAGATGTGAAATGAAATAAAGGGCATGTTCATGTACTACAACTTCCCCTGAGTGTTCGATTTTCCACAGAAAGTAAAAGGCATTTCAAAAAAAAAAAAAAAAACATTTATAGTACTTGAATAAGGATCCCCAGAAAATGGGTTTCCACGTTTTGATTCCAAATTTGATTTCAACCAGATAAAAATATATGTCGCAGAAAATGCCTCAATCTAAAATGATAGCCGTGAAAAATGCTAACATGGAGCAACAAGAAAATCCTTCTCCCTCTTAAACCATCTTCTCTTTCTATTTCTGCACGTTTTCAGTTTGAGGAAAAAACATTTTTTTTCCGCACAAGGTGATTTTCTACCTCTTGGGTGCAAAAACAGAAAAAAATTTGCTTTCCACCAAAAATAAAGGTGGAAACCCACAGAAACTATTTAGGAGGAAGGAACATTGGGAAAATCATTCTAACCCATTTTCATTTCCATGGAAAATGCTCCCCACAAACAAACCCTGAGAAGTAAGAGGTGAAAATCAAGAATTGCAATTTATAAAAAAAACAATCAAAAGAGAAGAACCCCATTTCGCTACCGACCATGACGACCGCAAAAGCATCTGCCCCTTTCGGAATCTCGCTCTTCTCATCCGTTTGAGCTAGTTCGATACCGGGTTCTTGCTCATCGTCCGTTTCCACGAACTGGGTCAGCTCCGAACCGGATTCGGAGTCGACTTCATACTCAATGTCAGGTTCAAGGGACTCGGCAGTGGCTGAGGAAGGCCTCCATCTACTGGAAGAAAGAGTACAGGAAGGAGAAGAAGAATGTGTGAATGATAGAGTGATTTTGTTGGAAGCAAAGATGGAGGAAGAAAGAGGGAATTTGGAGAACATGGTTGCTGAAGATTGATGATAGGATGGTGATGATATGGAGATTGATGGTTTTGGTGGTGAGAATCCAATGGTGATGGAAGCCATCCTTTACTGCTTCTCTCTGTCTGTTCTTGCGCGCTGTCTTTGCTGTTTGCCCGATGCTTGTCTTGGTGAGTTATCCATTCCTTATGGGATTATTGACCAGACTGCCCCCCTGTATGATCGAAGAATCATGGACAAAAAAAATGTTATTGCGATTCTACCATTTTTAATTGATGCCATATCAAACGAAAAGTTGGAACTTTTTGTTAGGTTAAAAACTAAATAGCCATGGAATATGGATAATTTATAATTTTATGTGATATCACATAGTCAATTATATTTTGGCGTGTAATTTTGTTAGGTCTTAGAACACTTGTACACTTTAAATCCCTATAATTTATAATTAGCCAATGATTGTATTCTTCATATTAAATTAAATTGGTGAAAAGGAGCAAGTAAAAGAGTACATTTGCCTGCCGGAAGCTTCAATTTAGATTATGAAGTTGATTCCTATGTATTATAATTCAAAGATAAAATGAGTATTATAATTATAAATTAGATGGATTGAGTGAACTACATAAGTATGTTAAATAAAAATATTCTTAAAAGCATTATTTTACTAGACCATACAATTTATAGTATATTGTATTAAAATATTGAATGAAATGACTGAAAGATGAACTGTTAAATTATAAAATAAGTTTAAATAAGTAAACAAAAAGGGTCAAGGCTAAGGAATATGCTCGGTTTATGTCATGTATTTTGGGTTTATAGGAGTAGGAGTAGTCGAGTTGGCTAATATCTAGATTCAAAGTTAAGGGTATTTTGGTCATTCTTAGGGGTTAAAAAAGTAGAGATTACACGTACAATGCAATGTGTAATCCTAAACCATGAAGAGAGCCTCTAATGTTGTGGACGTGTATTTTGAACCATGTACAATCCTCTAGTCTCTCTCTTAAATGGTATGATAGTTATACGATTGTAGATTCCTAAACTACGAAGAGAGCTTCTAATGTTGTGGATGTGTATTTTGAACCACGTACAATCCTCTAGTCTTTCTCTTATATGGTATGATAGTTATTCGATTGCAGATTTCACACTTCCGCACGCATACCGATAACGGTATATGTTGTTAAACATTTTAAAAGTAACCATTTGAGATTTAAAAAAAAAATCTAAAATCCTTTAAAAAATTAATTTACATAAGTTCTTCAAATTGGTTAGGTTCAAGCCAACAGAGATAGCAACAATTCATTCAAAAAGTGTGAGCTATTTCAACCACTTTTATTAAAAATGAGTTTAGCATTCCGTGTCCAAAAGAGATTTGGGGGCATAATTACATGTAACGCAGCCCCTTCTAGTTAGTACATTAAACATTGATTTATAAGACTCCTACACAACATTATTGCCCACTAAGGGCTTGGTGGAGCAGCAGAAAACATGAGTTTGCTTCTCATATTTTATATTCGAAACGTGCTTATTATAGAAAAACCGTAATTTTCTTTATAACCCAACCAAAGAGTTTGAGACCCGAGAAATGGCTGCGGAGGTTCGAACTCTCAAAGTTTAGGTGAGAACTTATACCCATCGCTAATCAGGTGTGGCATTACAAGTTTTATTGGATATCTTATCACCAAAGTCAAACCATTTCACCATCTCACCATTTGTCAAATGCAAACAATCTCATGTTTTTTTTTTTTTTACGTTTCTCTAAAAGGAGAGATTTTTCAGGAGTGAGGTGGCACCCCTCACAACCCACCTCCCCATTTAATTTAATATATATAATTTTATGTTTTCTTTTGTATTTTTCTAAAAGGAGAGATTTTTCAGATGACACCCCCTCGGAGCCACCTCCCTTTTGCTTTAATATATATACAATTTGTTTATTTAAACCCTACGCGCCAAAACCAAAACCCTATCAACAGTACGCACCATTTTCTGTCTCTCTGTATATACGAGGGAATTCCCGGAACTCAAAAAAGCTTGTGTTTGGCGAAGAAAGAAAGATCGAAGATGCCCTCTCTCCCTCCTTCTGGATCCGTCACCATCTGCGAAATCAATCGCGATTTCAGTAATCTCTCTAAATCGATTTATCATATTCTAGGTTTTTTTTTTACTAGGGTTCGTTTGGATGACGAGGAAACATGGCGAAAATTATCATATCTTAGGGTTCTTTTCCCAACCACGTGCAGTTTTCTCCACACCCAAACGATCCGTTAGGGTTTCTTCAACAAACTGATTTCTCTCTCTCTTTCTCTATCTCTAATGAATGAATTGTTGCCTCTTCTACAGTCACATCAGATGCCCTATCGGATGCTCAAGCAAAAGGAGCTTATGGAAAAGTTCTAGTAAGTTCTTTACAACCCCCCATCGCTTAAATCATCAACGATATTAGGGTTTTTATTTATTTTTTGGTTTCGATGTTCTTGTGGTTTAATTTATCATAGCGCGTGTTTTTTTGTTCAAATTCTACTGTAACAATCGCTCAATGTGGATGGCCCATGGTATAAAAACTGTACTCAACACAAATATTAGCTTCCAGTCAGTGAACTTTCACTGCTAGCAAGATAAGAAAAAGTTCAATGAATCAAATTCCGTCGAGGAAAATAGCAGTGACTGGCTCGTTTATTGTTACAATGGCCATCTGCAGAATGACCCACTAGATGGAATTGTGCATCAAATTGGAGCTGCTTTATGTTCAGAGACTTGCTTGTTTGATATGGGGCATTTTTTTTAAACATTTTGGTTGCTGGTCTGAAATTGGTTGTGCAGGGAATTGTTTTCAGCCCCGTTCCTTTTCAGTCAGATTTGCTCCTGGCCCATTCCGAGCAAGAGTCAGAGCAAGGATACAGTGAAAATGTTCCAAGAAAGGGTTTAAATGGAATGCTGCGTCTAATGTTGAATGACTCATTCAAGAGGGTTTTTCTCCCAAAGGATGTAAGTTGGTTGTCAGCTAAATCTTGGGTACTTTGCTAGTTTATTTGCAATATTTCACTTTGAAAGTGTATCACATGATCATGCAAATATATATATCATTTTCATTCATCGCATCAACTTTACATAACAGCTGTATGGTCTCCGAATACAGAAAACTGTTTTTAAATGTTTTCAATCAAATGGTGGGCCCATTCCAGTTAGAGTGAAATTTCGGGCGATGATTATATATTAGGAGGCCTGGTTCATGAATGATGGGGGGCCCATCGCATGGATCTCCAAAGGTGGGGCCAGCCATAGTGGCTCGTATACACAGATCCACACACATATTGGATATTCCCTTTGCCTATTTGTTTATGCATTTTTGGCATATTCTCGACTAGTGTTATTTTTCAGAGTCTTAATTCCCCATAAGTTGAGGCTGAGGGTGATGTAGTGTTGTTTCGGCAAAACCGTGCAAGACACATTATCAAGTTTGTGCCTTGTGGTGCTTTTCTGACGTTATTTTTTTACAGGTGACGTCGCCGAAAGAAGTTGATCTCCAAGGAGTAAGCTGGCACCAGCACAAGCATATCTTAGCATTTATCTCTGGGCCCAATCAAGTTACCATACGTGATTATGACGATTCAGGTCACTACATTGTTTTCTTTACCATATTCTGTCATCACTTCTCTCAAAAGGAAAGAAATGGAAATTCCTTTTCTACATCCCATTCGTCCTTCTCTCACCCTTGTTATATATCTTTAATATATTTTCATTACATGATAGATGAGGCTTAGTTTCTGTTGAAATTAATGTGATTCCTGTCACAGATGGCAAGGATCCATGCATTTTGACTAGTGAGACACAAAGAGACATTAAAATGCTTGACTGGAGGCCAAATGGTGGGAAAACACTCTCTGTGGCATGCAAGTTAGTATCACTACCAATTCATTGAACTTAGTTTTTATATAGCATAAACTGTCTTAGGACTGAAAATTGTTAAAACATAGTTTACATTGTTTCCCCTGTGATGTAATTAGAGTTTTCTTGTCCAGGGGTGGGGTTTGCATCTGGTCTGCTTCTTACCCAGGCAATGCAGCATCCGTAAGATCTGGAGTTTCCCATTTCTTGGGCACCCTGTCAAGAGGTTCTGGTGTTCGATGGACTCTGGTGGATTTTCTTCGTAGTCATGATGGTGAACAAGTCACCGCGCTGTCATGGAGTCCTAATGGGAGATATCCTAATTAATTTACCTGTTCTTATCAAATATCAGAACTGTTGTTTTATCATTCTTTGCTGTTTCATCCCAGATTCTCTTAACACAATTCCTAAAATTTTATGTTGCTTAACATTTACTGCTAGTTTTACTTCAAAAGCATAAATGTTTGCGATGCAACTATTAGCAGCCCACATCAACATTTATATTTGTGATTTTGCTGGAGCAAATGAGTTATCCATTTAATTTTTAACTTGGAAGCATTCCATTCAATGTTTGTCCTTAACATTTCTTACATATTTGGCATCTGCCTCATTTGATAATTCATCATTCACCATATGGGATGCTGCTCAAGGTATTACTCTCTTTCTTATTTGTATTAGATTTGATTGTGCACTAGTTTATCTACTTTTTCTTGATGATGTTTTACCCACCAGTTTATTAGTTTTGTGTGCATTCACTTTTCCTGGGTGAAACTGGCTGACCTCCTCCTCCTCTCTCTCTCTCTCTCTCTCTCTCTCTCTCTCACAATCTTGATTTGATACACATCCAAGTAGGGCTAGTAAAATAAGAAACTCCTAGTGGGCAATGTTTTTGTTATGTTGCAATGTCAAGCCCGTCTGTAGGACTTTGGCAATCTTGGTTTGATACACTTCTGAATGGGGATGATAGAATGAGAACATCTAGTGGGTAATTGACGCTCCATCAAAGTGGACCTAACATCTAGAGACCAAGCCCAGACCCACAACTAGCCCAATAGGCTTAGTCATGTACCGCAGGAGGCCCAGACCTCCCAATTGAGTAGACGAGCCCAACCAGCCAGGTGTGCAGTCCTGGCGGCCCCCACCAGATCCCTACTTGATATTCAATTTTTTAATTGAGAGTGCTTTCTCTATTAGTCTCTTTTGTTTTTTTTTTTTTTTTTTAATTTTTAATTTTTATTTTTATGGATATTTTTTTTTCTTATTTTCTTTTTTCAGTTTACTTGATTGACAAGTATTTGTAATAAAAAGAAGAAATCTTGGAGATTGATGTCTCATATTTCTATTTTTATTTTCTATTATTAAGTATGTAAGCTTGTTGTGCAAGTAAAGAAGCCCATATAATATATATCCCGAATCAGTCATCTAGGCAAAATGAACAAATGAATGAAATTGAGTTTTGTTCTCTTTCTTATTTTTTTGTGTGGTTTGATCCTTTGGTGAGCGAAATTACGGAATTAGATACTCCTGGGATTTCCCTTGGGACTACCTTGTTTCTCTTTCAGTTGCATCAATGATATTTTGTTATGTTGCAATGTCAAGATTGGATTGTCTTTGTAGACGTGAGAGCTACAGTTCTTCTTCAAAGTATGAGTGGGCTTGGGAGATAGAGGCCTTCTTCTTCTTATTCAAAATAAGAGTGGGCCTGAGAAGCATAGGCCTTCTTCTTCTTCTTCTTCATCATCATCAACCTATGAGGGGAACCTGAGAAATAGAGGCCAGAGTTCCAATACTTTATTCTAACAATATATAAATGCCAAAAGATTAGAGAGGCCAGAGAGCCAATACTTTCTTCTACTAAAATACATGAATGTCAAAAGATTAAAACCAACTTGATGAAAGGCTAAATAAGGAATTTAATGTATATTCTTGATCAGGACTAAAGGAATGCATAATAGCTCTTCCTTCTTTGACAGTGTTATGTCAAGATTTTACCATCTTTTATCACCCAATATTTTTACTAAGAGAAGAAAGAACTTTAACTTTGACAATACATATACAAGTAAATTTTATGAGATATAGTAGATCAATTATGTAAGGCATTTTTCGTCTAATTTTTTTCTCCTTTTTTATAGCACATTTTTTTCTTAATGTTACAGTATCAATTAGTGGATCTAGATAAATGGGAAGGCTTTCGTGATGATAATGAATGCCATTTCAAAAGTAAAAAAAAGAAGAAAAGAAAAGAAATGATGATGGTGAATGTTCTAATTCCAATCCTTTTGTCATGTAGGGCTGGGAACGCCTATTCGTCGGGGATTAGGGGGTATATCAATCCTGAAATGGTCTCCTACAGGAGATTATTTTTTCACTGCAAAGTTGTATGGCCGTCTAACATTTATTAAAGTTATTTTTTTTTTCAAGTTTCATACGGAAGTGGCATGATCAGGTATTTGAGCATATTTATGACTTGATAACATGTTACTGTGTAGCGATGGGACCTTTTATCTTTGGGAAACAAACACATGGACATCAGAGCGTTGGTCTTCATCCGGTGGCCGTGTCACGGTAAGTGAAAATTATGAACTGGATGCTGCATATCACTTGTCTGAATCAGATATGATGATTTATTAGGATTCTTCCTCTATTCAACTGTTGAAAATCATCATCGTTCATAGAAATCTATGAATGTTATGGCCGTCAATGCTCAATACAGAAGCAAATGCTAACTATGTCAGATGAGATTTGACTTTCTCGCCTTCTCCTTCCGGGTCTTGGTTCTTAAGTATGTGCAGTCCTAATCACTACTCCTTTGAGCAAATGATTTCCAGATATTGCTGGAGTCTGATTCTTATAAAAGCAACTGTCAATCTTCTGAATCCACGTTTGACTCGCTGAAATCTTTTTAGCCAAACCACTAAAATTTCTGCGCATTTTAGCCAGGATTTCTCTTTTTTTTTTTGCTATGCGAAACTTATCTCTGTCAATTTAATGAAATATTCTTTTTAGTGTTCTGTTCAACTTCTGAGACATCTTCAGTCCATTATCTTCTTGGACTCTGTTAATCATATTGTAGCTGCACGTTATCTCTTTCCATCTGTAACATTATTTTACTCGTTATTTTTCAGAAAAAGGAAAATCTTTACATATTCTTGTCTTAGTATATTGTCGTGTTTTCCTTCTAATGCTTGGCATGACGGTAAGATATACCCTCCATTATGGAGCGCAGGTGTATGGGTTTGAGCCTTTGTAGGTTGTCCTTGTAAAATTGTACTCCCTTTAGGTAGTTTCCATTACCACTAGGGTAGCACGAAGGAAAGTCCCTACAATTTTGAGTTTTCAATCATGTTCTGTTTTTATCAACAGGGAGCTGCGTGGGATCCAGATGGTCATATGATACTGATTTCATTCTCTGAATCGATAACACTGGCTTCAATTCACTTTGCTTCTAAGCCTCCATCTTTAGGTATATTAACTTGTTCCATGGGATGCTTGTTTTCAATTCTTCTAAGAGTTTGAGCTGACAATGTTTCTTAGTTACCTTCTAAATTAAGGTATTTATAGTTATTACGAAGAATAAATATGTTCCTTCCATGTTTATGACATTTTGTTGGTATCTTTTTTGGAAGAAAAAATGTCCCTTGTTGGAAAGGACTTGACAATGCTTATGACTCAGTTCGTTTTTCTGTCATTTTTTGGTGTTTTCTTTTACTAAATTCAGACAGTCTCCCCGTCCCCACCCCCACTACACCTGCATGGAAAAAAGAAAAAAAGAAAACCCATGCATATGGGTGGACACACAACAACTATTCTATTTCTTAGTTCAGAAGTGCACTGGGATTTATCTTATCTATAAACAAATAAAATCTTTACTGCCAGCGACACAACCAGTGTGATGGT
The DNA here is from genome assembly GCA_029852735.1 of Persea americana. Taxonomy (NCBI): domain Eukaryota; kingdom Viridiplantae; phylum Streptophyta; class Magnoliopsida; order Laurales; family Lauraceae; genus Persea; species Persea americana. The sequence goes on from CM056810.1 coordinate 95,686,413, forward strand.
TAGGGCATTCTCCTCCAGGGTAGAGGTCATGGGGTTGACACATGTGAGGGTCTACCTACCATGTAATAAACAAAACTCTATTACCTTAAGAAGAGAACGTTAAATTCATTGTCCTCTGCGGTGTTCTCTGTGAGTCTATAAAGAAACTCTGCGATGGTCCAGAAAAAGCACAAATATTTGATGGCTACGAATATTTGATGGCTAGGATATATTGATTTGAGTTCTGGGCATCGTCTATCTGCGGCAGTCATGAGATCATTGGCCTAAATCATTTAACCCGAGGAGGACTTTTAGAAAGTCAAGTCTGTGGGAAACCATTTTCGTATTGGGTTTATGATCATGAAATAACTAGACTAGTACAGTATAATTATATGAGATATGCCAGATTAAAATAACTATTGACATTTTGATTTCAGCCACCTCCTATGCTATATTATTATGCACTCCAATATGTTATACTACCAAATAATCACAACGTTTTCCTGAAGGTCTTTTTTTTTAATGCAGTTTATCGTTCATCTGAAGTTTAATGGCATGCTATTACTAGTTGATTTGTGAGTAGGAAAAAAAATTGTGGTCATGAGCTTTAACTCCTTGGATGATTTTCAGATGCACATCTGTTGCCAGTTGACTTGCCAGAAATAGTTACCGCAACAGGCAGGTAAATACCATCTTGTTTCCTTGTTTAGTATTCTACTTCTTTGATAGCTGAATTTAGGGAAATTTGGATTTGTATTGTTCTCTTCCTATTTTTCTGTGTTTGTATGGGTGGGAATGGGCCCTGTCTAGCTGGTCCAAGATAGGTTTGTTTATTAATCCAGTCTGAGATTCTGAACCCAGACACCAATTTAGTCCATCACCTGACCTGTTACACGACCCTATGGACCCGTGATCATCTCCTGCTATGTTATCAAACCTATCTCTGGACTGAGCTTGTTTATGATATGTACTTGGGCTTAATTGAGGCCACAGTTTGAAAGTATGAATAGATCTCACATGTGAAAACCATGTCTTTCCTTGTTTTTTGGTAAAATGAGGCCTGATTTCCTAGCATCTAGTTTTGAAATCATTTCTCATTTCCTAGTATCCTCTTTCCTTGTCAACTCATGCCCTGAAATGATGAAGGTTGGTGCATGAATCTCCCTGAGGGTGATGGTTTGCTTCATCTTCTAAAATTTCAATTGTGATGTTTTTCTCCATTCTTCACAGTTTGAACGGATGGATCCTGTAAATGCTCTGTGTTTGCGTAAAAGGGGAAATTAGATTGACCCTAATCCTGGGCTAATCTTAACTTTGCCGATTTTTACTGCCGGTCCCTTAAAATTTTGTTGCAACCCAAACAAGAGTCAATAGATCTGAAGAAGTGCACAACCTATCCGAGGATTTGGCTCAGGATAAATCAGAAGAGAGAAATATAATTCATGGCCAACCCTAACATAGTTGGGACAAGGCTTTGATGGTGGTGGTGGTGGTGGTGGTGAGATGATGATGGGCTAATCTTATATATTAGTAGAACTTCTAACAAATTACAAGAACTCCTTTTAACAATCACAAAAAGACCTCTCATTATTTAACTAACTACTAAAACAATCCATTGAGCCCAATAAATTACACACAAATCTTTTCTTTTTGGCCCTTCCCCTCAAGCTGGAGCATAGCCATTTGATCCTATGACAATGCTTTAGTTGAATACATCTGCTGGCTGATTCCTTGACCTCGTAAAAGTAGTGCTTATTAATCCTTTGGTCACCTTTTCTCAAACTAAGTAACAGTTCACCTCAATTTGTTAGTCCTTTGATCAAACATTGGGTTTGAAGCTATATAATTAACTTCCTGATTATCACAGTGCGTTGGCATTGGAGTCTTTACTTTGAAGTCTAATTCATCCATGAAGATCTTCTATCATACTAGTTCACATGCTGCCATTTGCCATTGCATGAAACTTGGCTTCTACGCTTGGCCTTGCTGCTGTAAGATACATGTACCAACCCAAAAGTTTAAGCTGATAGGTGGAAGGCTCAAACAGATATATGAAACCTTTGTAAAGTCATAAAAGTTTAAGCTAATAGGTGGAAGGCTTAAACAGGTATATGAAGTCTTGTTAGGGGCATTACTCAGGCGATGTGGGATGTGGGACTTTACCAACAGCTGCCACTGGTTTTTTCTTGGTTTTCAAGTAACCAAGATTCCACCAACAAAGATCCAATATCCCCTTGTAGATATCCTATCATCTGGGCCTAGCCCAATCTGCATTGGAGCAGCCAAACTGTATTTAAATCCCTGCGAGATCGATAGAGAATCCTTTTTCCTGGCAAACTTTTAACGAAGTGCGGTTTATATCGTTCTGCTTCTAGTTGCATTTTTTTTTTTTTTAATTTTGGACAAACCGTCACTAACTGCGCATGTGTTTAGCAGTATATCAGAAGTCTAAAATTATCCAAAGCTCTTTAGAACCTGGAGCGGTCTCTAATTTTGCATTCCAGTAGGTATTTGCACTGTTCGGACAGTAATGCAACAAGTCTTTGTTAATTATAAAAATGCAGTACTGGCATTGAGAAGATAGCATGGGATGCTTCAGGAGAGCGATTGGCTGTGTGCTACAAAGGCAGTAACGAGATGTACAGTGGTCTTATTGCAGTTTATGACACTCGGAGGACACCGATTGTATCAGCATCATTAATGTTAGTTTCTTATTCAATTTTCCCCCTCTGTTTTTTTTTTATTTTTTTTTATTTTTATATTTAGAGTGATATATTCGTTCCTCTTGTTTATACATTCTTACTCTGCATTGGCACTCTCGGTGAGTTGTCTGACTAGTTCTCATTCTTGAATGGATCTAGTGGCTTCATTAGAGGGCCTGGTGAAAACCCAAAGCCACTTGGGCTTTCCTTTCATGACAAATTCAAACAGGGTCCTTTGCTATCTGTGGTAAGATCTTGTTGCTTTTTCCCCTTTTTTGCACTCTTCATTTTGTCCTTAATCAAATCCAGCACTTAATATTTTTTCTTTAGCATTTCTTAAAATGGGTTTTTTTTAGGCTTGTGCTGGTGTGTGCATCACCAATTCACCATTCTCAATGGTGTAAACTGGCTTGGTGATGAAGACTGTAAAGCTGATCCACACCCAATATAGAGGGGATACTCCAGAAACCTTCAAGAAAAAATTTCTTTTAAGACCTACAAAGTAGGCCATTTAAATATTACAGGACCAAATGCCCAGAATGATTATGATATTCCAGGCTCGTATATATTTGGGGTATCTTATCTACAGGCCACTGGATCAATTGTCACCTCAAACCAGGGTCCTACATCTGTGGGCTCCAGAATCTATACATTTGGCGGGCTCAGTGCCCTATCATTGCACACAACCACCCCCACCCTCTCCCTAGTTTCACTTGTGTTTATGCAGTGTTGGAGCAGCGGCTGGTGTTGTACGTACCCCCTTCTTTTTCGATCACATCTCCTTCCGTGATCCAGGTAAATATCTCATTTTCCAGAGTCATTTGAAAGCTTCTACATCTGCATTCTATATCCTGGTGAGGTTCGCTGTTGTATCCTAGATAATGCATAGATGTTAGTGAATGTATATTACTTATATATACATATCAGATCTAAATCAGAAATCAGGTCATTAGTAGGACCATTTTTTTTTTTTTTTTTTCCTTTGAGGTGGCAGGTCAATAAGTCATGGACCATAGGCAGATACCAAGCATTGAGCACGCAAACTTGTGTGTTTTTCAGATTGAATCCAAATCTTAGGTCAAATCCCACCTATGCGCAACACCTGTATCTGTGATGATATACTACATGCAATCCATCTACTCCAAATCACGGGCCTTATTGTAGACAAAATGCTTTACTCATAGCTTGGTATATGGCTGCCCCTTATCATCTCATTCAAGCCATTGATGTAATGGCTAAGAAGGAAATCTGAGGAGAATCGTTTGGCATTATCGATTGATTTCTAAATTTTCCCATCAACTCAGACATTATAAACAATTGAGTCAAAGTAAGTTTGTTTGGATCTCTTATGTAGAGAGACCCATGGCAAGCTGACTAAGTTTGTTTTGATCTCTCATAGAGGGCCACAAACTGACAAAGTTCCAACACATTGAAAGAACATGAACTGTTGGTTAAGTTTTCTATGTAATCTATAGATTTGAATGGCATCTCAATACCACACATTCAAAGCCATGGACAATCTAGATTACTATTACGGATCGCACCTAAATGGAATGATTTGGTAGAAGAACTTTACGTCTCTTAGGCTGAACATGCTCTCTTTCTATTTATCTCACTTTATCAAATTCTTTTTTTATGTTTTTTCTCTACATCTTACCCTTGCTAATTATGTTTGTGTAGATTTTTTGCTGCAAATATGGTTGTTGCTTCCCTTTATTGAATTATTCCTTCTTACCTATATGACATCAACATTATTTGGATAATTCAAATGATTGCCATGTTGTGTTGATCCTAGAGACTAAAGTCATGAACAATGTGACCTTGTTGATTGATTTGTGGCTTCCATATGATAGTTAAACAAGATTCTATTGGAGCCGTAAGAACACGAGATGATACTTCGTTAGTAGGACATACCTATTACCTCAAAATTAAGATGGTAGAAGTAAGGAAACCATTGACATAAATGAAGAAAGGAAAGGCTACGGGGCAAGATGACATTTCAATAGAGATTTGATAATGCTTATGAGAAATTGGGTGGATTTGGTTAACTAGGCTCTTCAATAAGATATTGTACCAACTATTGCGGGATTAAATTTATGATTCACACTATGAAACTAAGGTAGAAAGTAATGGAGCAATAACTTAAACAAAACATCAAGATATTTGAAAATCAATTTGGTGTCATGCTAGGGTGGTCAACTATAGAAGCTAACTTTTCACTTAGGCAATTAATGAAAAAATACCAAGTAAAGAGGAAAAAATCTAGATATGATCTTTATTAGGGCTGGACTCAAGTAGAAGGGTCTGGGGGCTTCAGCCCCCCTAGACCTTAAGAAAAGTGCAAAAAAAAACCTACAAAATTTGAAAATTATTATTATTATTTTCTCCACCAATATTTCTTTTTTTAAATTGAGTGCCGCCCCCCCGCCCCCCCCCCCCCTTCTCAAAGGAAGATTTCTTGGGTCCGTCCCTAGTCTTCATTGATCTAGAGAAAGATTATAAAAGGGTACCTAGAGATTTAATTTGGTGGATTTTAAATAAAAGGAGTGTTCCAAAAGGTTATATTGAAATCATTAAATACATGTCTAGGGGAAAGGTAACAAGTGTGAGAACTATATGGAGGGACAGGTTAGTTTCCGGTGACCTCAGTGGTCAGCCTTAAGCTGTTATCTCTTTACATTAATTATGTATTAGTTAACTGTTGATATTAAAGAGGGGGTACCTTGGTGTATGTTGTTTGTAGATGATTATGTATTGGATGAATCAAGAGATGGTGTGAATGCAAAACTTGAGAGATGGCTAGAGGCTTTAAAATCTTAGGGTCTTAAAATAAGTTGTGTAAAGATCAAAATATATGGATTGCAATTTAGTGGGCATGTATAAAGAGCTGTAACTATTGTGAGAATTGAAACTCAAGGGATACAACAAAGAGATTCATTTCGATGCTCTGGCTCAATAATTAATAAAGATGGAGAGATTGAGGAAGATGTCGAATAGACCGGCTATGACCTATGGAATAGAATGTTGGCTAATAAAAAAGCAACGCATGCACAAAATGAGTGTAGTAGATATGAGAATGTTGAGTGGATTTGTTGTAAAACTAGGAATGATAGAATCAGAAATGAGTGCTTTCGAGAGCATTTAAGGGTAGCATCTATAGATGATAAAATAAGGGAAACCTCTTTGAGATGGTTTGGACATGTCTAGGGCAGGCCAGTAATGACGCAGGGAAGAAAGCCTTTTTATACAAGTTGACGACCCAACAAGGGGGAGTGGTAGGCTGAAGAGGAAGTGGATGGAAGTAATAACAATAGATCAGAAGAAGTGCAATCTATTTGAGGATTTGGCTCTGGATAGATTGGAATGGACAAATAGAATTCATATAGTTGATCCCAACTTAGTTGAGACAAGGCTTTGATGATGATGATGATGATGGTGATGATGATATGATAGTTAAATACTTAAAAAAGAATGAGTGGTTTAAGTGTTCCCGGTGGTAGCTTAGTTGGTTAGGGACATAGGAGTACGCACGCGGATTCGAGTCATGGCAAAATGAAAAAGGAAAAGAAGGGAAAGGAACAATAAATTTTTTTTTAGTTTAAGCTGGCATAATTGGCATCTATACCTATTGCTTATATTGGACTAATGGTAGGATCATGCGGGAATTGTGGGCTTTAGACCCTGTCACAGGGTGTGAAATTAGCGTCCTGTGGATGCCTCACTAATCACTGCCCATTTAATAATATATATGAAGGATCATCCTCAACGCTTCCCCTGTGGAAGTGGTTTAAAAAGAAGGGAAGCTACAGAGGATAGTATGAACATTAGGATTGCACCCTCCCACAACTTGCATCTTTATGGCCAGATCATTCTCACTATTCTGCACTGTCCAAATTATGAGCACACCTGTGGGTGGGAGCATATGCCAAAACTAGAATGATCAGAGAATCAGAACCACACTTTTTTGCACGTGAAATGAATAGAAGAGAATTGGCAGCAATACCAAGTCAACTGCCTAACACGGCCCTCCTATGAGAATTATTTTGCCCCTGTTTTGGATAGTCTACATTTACATTTCTTACACGGATCCCTTGCTAAAGGCCTACGTAATTGTGATTGTGGAAGATGCATGTTGCAGTCTAAGGGCGCTTTTTTCTTTTCTTTTTTTCTTTTGCTACCATGGACTACTGAATGAGACCTACACACCCAGAGATCGATCCTGTGGGTGGCTACAAAGGTGAGACACTTCTTTTCCAAGTGTATGTTTATATACACCATATATTGTTAAAGAGATTGTCACATATAATGGGTGTTTGGATAGCTTAAGAAAAAACAGACAAAAACTAACTTAGAGAGAAAAATGAATATTGCTTCTTTAAAAGGAAGTGGCACTGGAGAATCCCTAAGATAAGAATTGACTATTTCACTTCTTTTTAGTGAATATGCACATCTGTGTCCCTATTACCAAATGCAGCATCCTCTTTTTCTAATGTTTGACGCATTTATCTTCTGCACCCGTGCCTTTCCATCTCGATCCTTATCATTTCTATTTTGTGAAATTGACTACTTTTCCACATCTCAATTCTGACCTTCAAATATTCATGTTAAATGGAAGCTGGTCTAGTGGTTGATTAGCTGGCTGCATGCCTGTTTTCTTTGAGTCCTTATTTTTGTTTTCCCCGCACCCTCCACAGTGGCACTTCTGGCTTTTGCAAGTTCTTTATGAATTTTGTTTTGTTTAAAAAGAAATCTCGTAAGTGATAAACATTGGTATAGATTTTTTTCGGGAAGCTAAATCATACATAAAGTTGTGTAATGATATACTGATCAAGTACTTACCTGCTAGTGGAAGAGCAGAAAACATTTGACATGCTGCAAGGAAAGCATGTCTTCTATTTTGTACTGCAAGAGATGCTGAAATGGCGTTTTCTGCGCGCTGAAACAGATTGCTTATAGTATTAACTGAAACAACAATGATGGAAGGCATTTCCTGATTAATTTTGTTGTTACTGTTTCTAGTGATAATCCTTGTTACTGATTTTAATATGCTAATTTTAGCTGAAAGTGCTTTCCATCTGCAGCTTGGTCCCCTGCTTCGTGAGAACTTGGACAGTTGCTGGCGTTAATAGGGCTGAGCCTGAAACTAGAATTATTTATTAAGAAGGCCAGGCCCCGGGCTCTATTTTCTGGCCCACCATCTTGGTCCCTGTAGACATTAAACTTTGTTAAAGGCATTCCTGTGTATTCATCCGTTGCTGGAACCATTTTTCATCCAACCTGGGGTGGCTGTGTTCCTACTTTAAGGTTAGGTTTGGTTTAGAAATTATATGAATTCCCTGAATGCAGCTGTCTCATTTGGCAATAAAATGCAGCTCTCATTTGGCGATAACTTGATGTTGTGCAGTGATATGGGTTTTTCAATCTCATAGAATAGAGTTCTCGGATTTATTTTTTTTCCTTTTTATTTGTTGCTTTTTTTGGTAAATAATTTTTTTTATTTGTAGTTGTTGGTTAAAGAACTTTCATTATTCTAAAATCAGAGACCACAAAAACTCATCAGATGATCAGAACATCTTTTTTTATACTAGATTTGGCAAGACAATATGCTAACCTGTATAGATTCTTAGGCACTAATCTCAACCCAGTCAAAGACCTACTCAACAAAGACATCAAGGTAATAGCACTTGCACCAACAAAGATCAGTTCTTGTGCGGTCCTTTCAAACTAGTCTCTTCTAGATGTAAGTTTTATCGGCTAAATTCTAACTCATAAAAGATGGGGCTAGACTTGAACCTACCTCTAGCTTGGTAAATAAAGAGGGTCAGGCCAGGCCTTGACCTTCGTTGTAAAGATGGGCACTAGCATCCAGCAATCTATGATGAGGGCTTATAATTTTTCAAATCTAATTTTCAGCCCGATCGGCTGGATTCAATGTTAAATATCAGGCTTGAAACTAAATGGCCCAGGCTTGGATGAGCTTTTGGCTTGTGTGACTCATGAAGTACTTGCAAGTGCGAGGAATATAACTGTAATAGGTAAACTATTGTATTAAAAATGCTTAAAGTATATAATCTCCAAGGGATGAAAAAAAAAAAGGGTTCTGACAAAGGAATCTAAAAGAAGTAGGGGTGAAAGACATGAGGTTGTGGAGCAGGCTTGATTTGCTAGGGGCGATGACTGGGCATTCATTTTTTGCGCAGGTAAATGTAATTTGATGATCATTTGCGGGGACCTTTGCCCCATTTTAAAAAAAGATGATAGTAAAATTCTCGTAGCAGTGATGTAGTCCGGATTATGGGAGCAAGCAAAGTTGACCTGTAGTAGTGTTACATTTATTCCTTTTTTTATTTTTTTATTTTATGGATTGCTATTTTTTTATAGATTTTTTTTTATTAAGATCCAAGAAATTGGAAAGCATCAACTGTCTCCAAGATATAATTTCTCAACATTTTATGAAAGCAGTTAAAATGTGAAAATAATAGGCTCGCTTGTCGTAAAAAAGTAATTGGGCCCACTCAAAATATTTGCTTTCTTCATTTTTTAGCACAATTGATTAAAGAAAATCTTTCTCTTTTTTTTTTTTAAATTTTATAAACCACTTGCATGTGGATAGGAGGGTTTGCATGTGCCCCTTGGAATTAGTTCTCAGCTGTCTAGAATCGAATGTCCCTCGGGCTTAGGGGCTAAAGACTCTTTGGTTGGGCTGTGAGGAGATACCTTGAGTTATAAAAGAAAATGATGATGATTGTAACAGTGGAACGAATTTTTTATTTTAATTTTTTTTAGTTTAGTTTTCTAAGTTAAACCATTAGACGAATGGAATATGGCAGCTCTTTTGACCTGAACAGGTCAGAATTCTCATTCAGATACAAAAGTAGGTCCTATTATACTCGAACTAGGTCTCTTAAATAAATCTATATATTCAGTCACCCCATCAAACTCGAACTAGTCTCTTACGCTGTAATTAAAAAAAAAAGGCGTCCCAGTTTTCTTCATTCATTGTCTTTGAAGTTTGAGGTATAAATTAAAGAGAGAAAGAGATGGAAACCACACAAAGGTACCTACCAATAGGTTATCGCTTCTGTCCTACAGATGAAGAGCTCTTGGTTTATTACCTCAGGAACAAGATTCTGAATCTACCTCTGCCTTGCAATGTAATCAAAGACGTGGATCTATACAAGATTCACCCAAGTGATCTAGGTAATTTGCTCTTCTTCTTTTTCATTATTTAAGTTAAGGGTTGTTTATTGTCAAGTGTTTCTTGAATACATCCCCTGAACTAGGGGCGGTTGGCTCGTAAAGAATTTCAAAGAAATAAATGCATTCGTCTTTGAAAAATAAAGGATAGATTTTTAATGAGAACAATTATCATATTTTCTGGGTGATCACCGTCTATCTTTGAATCAATCACTATAGCAATTTTAGAGTTTGGCAAAAGTCAACCTGTCCTACCAATCCAACCCGACCCACAATCGAACCCCGCATAATACAAGGGTCAGTCGCAAGTCAAGCTTTTCTAGCCCGTATTTAAACGAGTCGGGTTAGGGTTAGCTCGTTTAACCCGCATGAACCATATAACACGTTTATTTTTCCTTCCAACTAAAACTTATATTTAATACTTAATTTTATGGAGTGTATCTTTTTATTTTAAAGTGGTGTTTTTTTATTTTTATGAAAACTTTATTTTATTTCTATTAAACTTGTATAAATTTATTGTATAATTTCTTCGATACTCACTGTATAAATAATTTCTTCTCTTCCTTTTTCTCAAGAGACCCTTTGTCAACTTAGGGATATTTTTGTATGCTCTTCTCTCTTAAGAGAATTATGGATATATATATATATATATATGAAGAAAATACAATATATATGATATAAATAAAATAAGATAATCAAATAATAGCTGAGTTCATACTAGTTTTTACACTATTACAAGCCAAAGAGAATGGTGAATTATAGCATCATGACCCAGCCCTAGGTCTAAGTTTTCAACCCAACATCAGTTGAGTCTCGGTCTGATTTAAGATCATATATGAAACAAATTAACATTTTACTTAGCATAATTCAAATAGAGCTTGTCGATATTGCCTATCATGATAGGTTTTAAATTACACCAATAGGATTTAGAAAATTAAGGATTGTTCATTTAGATTTTATCTCATTTTTACAAATTAACTTATCAGTAGTTTGGGTATAATTTAAACTATGGGCATGGTTAATAAATTTAGGTTTGGGTGCAAGTTATGTGGGTCAACCAAATCTGGAATAACCCGCAAGGGCTATGCGGGTTAATGTAGGTCGAGTCGGGTTAACTCGGAGCAGGCGCGGGTGCGGAGTTTCTAACTCGTTTAATAAATAGGCTGGACTTAATAAACAGGCCAGACATGAGTTAGGAGCATATAACCAGTTTAATAAATGGGTCCAAACCATTTGCCACCTCTGACAATCTACTCCTTTTAAATTTGCCATCGCCAGTGGCCCAATATTGGATTAGATTGGCTTCAATATTCGGATGGATAAGAGTAGGGCTATCAATATGGCCCTTTCACGAAAAGGCCTGCCCTGGCTTGGCCCTCAAAAGCTCATAAAGCAAAAGCTTTTCTGTTTGTCGTAAGGCCTGATGGTAGGGTATGCCCCAATTTTGAGAAGCTCGCAACTTTGAGGGCTGAGCTAGAGTTTGACTCAACTGTCCCGAGGGTGCTAGGCCCAGTCGTTTGTCTATTATATATTTACCTTTTTATTTGTTTTTAGATATTTTTGTTTGCACTAGAGCTTGACTCAACTAGCCCCAGGGGGCCCTCCCAGCCTTTTGTCTATTATAACCTTTGTATTTGTTTTTAGGTATTTTTGTCTATAGAACATTGGATTTGATTTGTTGGTGAGGTGGGTTTATTTCTTAGTTTGCTACTTTTTCATATTTATTGTCGGGCTTTATTTTTGTTGGGCTTTTCAAATGTAATGAAGATGATTATGTTGAAAGTTTGTTGTAGGTTAAGAGTTACTTTGCATGATATGTTCTTAGGACAAGCATATCTCGACTAAATAATCGGAGGACCCGACCTCTTGGATGAATCTTAGTCCAAGAATATTGTGAAATTATCAAATCTATCATTTAGTTTAGGTGATCTAGAAAAAAAGTTGTAACACAAGGAAAGACAAAGAAAACAAAAGATGGTGCATAAAATGTTAGTGTGCCAGTTTCAAATTATTCTGCAGCTATATGCCCCAACTTGCTCAAATGGGCCCCACTTTTGGTCCACAAATTGAACATTAACACCATAAATGATTGTGATTCTCAATCTCATATAATAAATTAGCATATATTAATGCTAGAAAATAGACTATCTAGGTGAGTACGTAATAGTTGAATAAATGTCAAAATTGGGTCTGGAAGTGACAATATTAGATTGATCGTATGGTCCCATGTGTTAAAAACACATCGATGCTCACCGGATGGTGTCCCTAACAAAGATAGTTTAAAAAAATCAAAGGAAAAAAACATAGAAAAAAGGGTCTAACGTTATTTGAACCACACATACTTAATAACTTATTTGAAAAAAGGTTTATTGCCTACGCAGAGACTTGGTTGTTCAAATCCTTAGCTTGGATAAAAAAAGGAGTTACTATAAGGTTTAAAGTCGATCGGTGGTGGTGGTGGTGGTATGAAAAATCATATATATATATATATAATACATAATAAAATAAATCTTTTCTTTGAGCCCTTCTATATCCCTTTAAGGTAATGCAAGGGCATAGGTATTGTAGGCTTGCCGAGGGCTTCAAAGGCTTTGGTTGAACCTAAGCCTGGCCCGCATATACGAGGGTAGGGTAAGGTAAGGGCTTTCCCAGTCCGGGCTGGCCCTTTTGACGGCCCTAGATAAGAGAGAATGCTCAAATTTTATTGAAATAGGAAGGAAAGGACCATGGCCGGCTTGATCCCATGATCACCCCTGAGCCATGGCTTGGATTTAAATCATAGTGAGATTCATCCAATGAATAATCTCAATTTAAATATACAACCTTTCTCAAGCAACAGTGGTTTACCTAAGTTAATTACACCCCTAGTTGGAACTGCAATTCAAAATATCTTGATCTAGATTAGAAGTGTTTATAAGGTTTTCATGTATTAAATAGCAAGGAAACTTGAATTTGTTTGCAGGTGAATCAGGAGATCAGGTTGACGGCAAGTACTATGTTTTCACTCGAACAGAACTCAAGTATCCGAAAGGGACATTACCCAATCGAGCTGCCACCAACGGTTCTTGGAAGGCTACTACTGGAATTACCCCCGTTGTTGACGAACGAGGCAACCAGGTCGGTGTCAAGAGAAACCTGGTTTTCAAGATGAATTCGGGAGTCAAGAAAACCAATTGGCACATGCAGGAATATAAGATTGATCATAAGAAGGTACGTGATATCACAAGATCCTCTGAGAAAGAGAGAGAGAGAGAGAGAGAGAGAGAGAGAGAGAGAGAGATGATGATGATGATGATGATGATGATAGATGTAGGAATGGATAGTTTTGAGAAGGTATACTGTACCTATTGGAAAATGTGAACAGTTGAAAATCAACTCAGTTCTCTTTTATTAGACTTTTCCAAATCTTATTTGGATAATAATTGGTCCTGCCATGAGATTGAGAAAATGAATAATAACATACAAGATTGCGTTTAAGTGGGACGAACTTCAATTAGAGGAAGATTTAGTCACAGACTATTTAGAAAAATGTGCTCACAATGAGTGATTCGGATTTCCAATAGTTGGTTGTGGTTCCACTTTCCTCACTAACAGGAAGACCGAGTAAGACACTAGAAGGATCAGGATTTTGAGAGAAGATAGATTTGGATTAAGTTTTTATATGTCTTTGCTAAGTGACTCTTTTCGTCCTGACCACTCATCTGCACTTAGGATAATCAGCAACATTAATTGAAATTGGAAGCTTTAGTGGCTCTAAGATAAAAGCCACTTTTTTTTTTCTAGGAGAAGTAAAGGGAGCTACATTAAATAATTTTGGGGAGGTTAAAATATAGATGATTAATTCAAACGTTCGGTGTTGACCATTGCTTGCGCCTCCTAATTGAAAATCTTTGGTCTGCCACCGGTGATAGCGGTGCAAGTGTGCAACTTAGGTGGATTTAGTTAGTGTGTCATTTTTTCTCATCATGTTGACTTGTTAAATGGTTTTCTTTCAGGTGGATGATTGGGCTCTATGTTGTATTCATGAAGATTTTAGTGCTGACAAGAAAAGGAAGAGGAACGAGAAGGCATCAACCAGAATCGAAGTCAACGTTGTCAACAACAATAAACGTGTAAATGATGGAGATGGTGATCATAATCAATCACCAAACAAGAGAAAAAAAGGCAACGAAAGGAATGGAGAGGAAGAAGAGCATGACAGTTTACTCAAGCTTGACCGGCCTCTACCATACTCTACTATGCAACATGATCATCAATTGCTGAATGAAACTCAGTTATCTGACTCTTGGAATGTGCACAACACAGTGGAAGGTGCAAATGACGATCATCATAATTACTATCAATCTCCTCCGAACAACAGTGAAAATGGCAACGAATGGAACGGATTGGAATGCCAAGTCAGTTCATACGAGAGACTGTCATATTTAGTCAACCTTGCCCCTCTGCCAAACTCTACTATGCAACATGAACTTCAATTGTTGAATGCAACTCAGTTATGTGACTCTTGGAACTTGGACAGCATGGTGGAACATGCATTTGATCATGATCATAATCACAACCAATCTCCTTTAAACAGGAGTCAAAAGGGCAACGAATTGAATACAAAGGAAGACAAAGTCAATTTATACGAGGGACTGCTGCCCTATTTAGTCAGCCCCGACCCTAATATGCAACATGATCATAAATTTCTGAATGGAACTCAGTTTTGTGACTCTTGGAACGTGGACAAGTCTACATGCAAATCATGATCATGATCAGGCTAATCTCCTCCGAGCAAGAGACAAAAGGGCAACAAATTGAATGGAGAGGAAGAGCAAGAGAGTTGATAGTAGGGACCACCCTATTTAGTCAAGCTTAATCCTTTGCATTCTCTAATGTGCAACAGACTTCCTAGAAATTTTCTTATTTTGTTGCCAAGATTCCCATTGTATTGTTGTGAGAGAAATTTTTATGCCTTCAATTTAGTGGTTATGTTCATTAATGAAATCAATATAGTCCCATTACATCCTTCCTATCAGACCATCCATCATGCAAATAGATCATTATCCTAGAAGGGCCGGAATTATATTACTATCCAATCTTTTGGACTCAAATCATTTCTCGAATACTATACATCTCTTGTATGATGAATCGAGAATGGTTGGTGTTTATCATTCAGTGGTTAGAGTGGGGTTTTTTAATACTTTTAAATAAAGAGAGGTTGTGCGTTTGAATCTTTATAAGTTCATATATTTATATGCATTTGTTATTGCAATAGTGGGCTTCTCAAACTTTTTGCGGGCTCCATATATATAATGTCAAAATAAGTTGCCTACGGTCAAAATAAATCGAGACCGAAAACCGCCACTTTCATATGTATAATATATAGTAGGGCCCACTTGGCAATAACTTAAAAAGTTCCTCCAAGTCTAATTTTTTGCTATATTAGCATGCCATTTTCCCTCACCCGAGCGCTTTGTTGCCTCACCCGAGATAAAGAAAAAAACTGCATTGCATGACTGCCTTTGTTTCGGTGCTGAACATGTACTCTTCAATCCCATTTTCAACCCTTCGTAAGAAGGCTACATATTGATAGACAGAATTGTCCAATAAGTACATGAAATATATTTTTATGCAATCTAAGCCTAACTTGGAAAGTCTCAAAATACAATAGTGGGGTGTGGAGATTAGCCTTTTAAGCCTAAAATGGGCATCATTGTGCATGCTTAATCATTAGATCGAGGCTTTGAAATAGACCGTTGAAGAAGTGTAATCAATAGCTAACAATAATTGCACTAGATGAGAAGCCTCGAAATGTCAAGATGAAATCAATTTTTGTTTTGTGGCTAATTTACAATCAACCTTTAGATTTCGTGGGGATAGTGTATCCCACCAACATGTTTATTGATGCAGCAAGTAAAATCCAAATAATTAATCCCTTTCCAGTGTGTTGGGTATCTCATCTTTTATTTTTAAGAAGTTGGTCTCATCATAAAATTAATTGTTTAATTAAAACGTGATTAACACAATCTATGCATATTCATTAATCACATTTCTTTAATGAAATATCCAATCTTTTGGCGTGACCGACTTCTATTTGTAAGAGATTTGGGGACACACCGTAAAACGAAGGTCTTTATTTTCGACTGTTCAAATTTTCCATAAGTGGCCCCCACGGTGATTTCTCTTAATCAAAGCCCCAAAGGATCTGGACTCCAAACTTAATACAAGAATTTCAGCTATGCCCCCCTTAAAGCTGCCCATCTATTGAGGCTGTTAGATGAATGGTCTTGATAGGGGTGTTCAATGGCCGGGTTAAGGCATATCCAGGCCAGGTCTGACTTTACAAACATTGGCCCATGAATGGCCCAAGTCCAACAAGGGCCATAATAGTTGGGCCCGAGCCTGCCCATTTAATCAATGGAGCCGGGCCGAACCGGGTTTTTATAACTTTTATGGGCATTTGAGCACTAATTAAATTAAATTACAAGCATTTCTTACATGACCTGGGTAGGGATATGGGCTTTCTATCACTTAATTCAAGCCCGGCCCAAAGCTGACTGGGCCCTGGTTGGGCTTGGGCTGACCGGGCCCATGAGCATCATCAGGAGGTCTGGACCATCCAGCCATTTGGCCATGTGGGCTTGGTCAACGCCCTTTTTCCAAGTGGAGATGCTTTTATCAATCATCAAAAATACCAGTTCAAAGGAGAGAGAAAACCCAAAGGTAGGTAAGCAAATCAATCACATTCATGGTCGTATGCCCGTAAAGAAAAAGCAAGGCAACTTGTTCCTGGACCAATTGGCTAACCTCGTAACACCTAATTTGGTACAAGGGCTGTGATGTTGCTTACATCATTTCACTTGAATTTCTGGAGCGATCTTTGTGCTGCTTATCATATATCACTCTCTCATTTGTAAGTTCGGATAGTACAATACTTGAATTTGATGACATACAATTGTTTGGATTATCCCCTCACATGCAAATAAATGTATGGTTATCTGGACCTAGTACCAATAAGGGTGCAACTCAGGCGAGGTGGGTCGGGTCGGGTGTTAGCTCATGCCAAGTCTAACCCGAATGGTGTGCAGATAACCGGAACCTGAATTGACCCGATTTGTAGATTCCCTCCCTGAGTGCAATTCATGTTGATTGGGGTTAGTTTGGTTACCCAAGGTTTGGGTTTAGTTTCCCTTCGTAGGGAATAAAATTTAGCATATTGACATACTTCAAATATGGTATTTTTTTTTATACAATATACATGTACTATACCACTCATATGTTTATCGATACGCTATACCCTAATACGAAGCCCACATCTGACCCCAATTTTGCATAGGTTATACATTTAGGCGCAAGTGCGACCCAGTTCCAAATAAGCCGAACGCATATTTTACTTTTGTGAGTGGGCTATGGAAGGCCTGGCCCAAGTTGCACCCTACATTTATGCATTTTTTGATACAAAAGTGGGGCCCATCTAATTAAAAATTCATTATTTAAGTTAACTATATAATTCGTCATATGGTCAATTTTACAAAGAGGTCAGTTTATATTGGAGAAAAATTTGGAGACATCCTTTACATTGAAGAGGGCAGTGATTTTAAATAGGGGGCCCACTTTGACTTTCCACTCATCCAACACAGCAATTCTCACAAGTTAAAGGAATATACTTAGTTTAGAAGGTCATGCCTTATGTGACCAGATGATCCTCCTTTTCATAACCTTCAAAGAAGGTAGACATTCTAGGAAGAAAAAGATGCCTTTGGTGGACTGAGAAAAGAGCAGATGATGCAATGCCTGTAAGCTTGGTAGGGTCCATTACTCTTGAAAGTCTTGTTTTGGGCCCCACTCCACAAGTGGAAGTGCATGCATGTGTTGATCTCTAGCCACAGTTGGAAGTTGTCCAATGCAAAACCATGCTCCATCCAGCTTTCCAGCAGAAAGAAAGGGTTCAGTGGGACCCATTTGTGGCAGGTACCAATACCAATTATAACGATAATTTGGACTCTTTTCCACTATTGAATAGAAACAGAAACAATCTCATGCTGAGTTCATCCACATGGGGCCCACCATTTGGTTTGCTTGGTCCTGACCCTTCATATCACATGGCCCTCTTGAAAATGTTTTTGCCTTTTAGTGTAAGAGTTTTATTTCAAGCTGTGTGAGACTGCATTGGATTGCTTGTGATGGAAAATATCACTCCAATCAAAGTCATGTTAAGTGGGGTCATCTATATATGAAAAAAGTGGGGTGATTAGCTTCCTTGAATTGGTCTTCTAATGAAAAAAAAAATGTGTTTTACGAATAATCAATCAAATGACAAATAGAATTCTAATATTAGGGAACCCCCAAATTCATGGGGCTTTTGAGGCATTCTTTTTTTCACAGGCAAAAGGATTTTAAGAGATCTGACTGAGATAGAAGTGAACAGACGCTATACAGACGGGTAAGCGAGCACACATACAAAAAAGAACATCTGCACATACAAGACAGAGGAGAATGCACCAAAGTCTGGGCAATTGGGTGAGAATGGAACACCCAACCAGTAGGCTATCCCTTTATTCTCGAATCTTGATTTTAAAACATGGTTTAGGGCATTCTTTTAATCAAAGCTAAACCCATTACAGATGAGCCAATATTGACTCTCTTGGTCTCTTTTTCCACTATTTTTTTTTTAAATAGTCAATTTTATTTCCTTTTTGGAATGTTTAATGTGTCAATAAAATAACAAAACACTGTAAACAGTGGCAACAGAGTTGTCTGTTCATCTTCAATTCCAGACTAATATGGTCATGGCCGACAGAATATAATGACATTGCAACTCATATAGAGATACTTCTAAAATAGCTGAGGAGTTAGGTTTTGGCTAATTCTACTGCTATATTTCTGTGGTGAAAGAACCTGGACTTACGATGAGATCATGGTTGGAAATGGTGGCACTGTCAACTAGTGATTAAGGAATCTTCACATTTCGTTAGAACCATGGACTGTCTCTGGTGCAATGGCCACTATTTACAGTGCACCCAGTTTCACTTGGACACTGGGGACTTTAGTTGGGCTTTTCCATTCCAAATTCAGGCCAGGTCTACTGGGCCTTGAGTGTGCTCCGCCGGAGATTTCGGGCACAAATGCCCAGAGGACCCTTTTTCTGATTTCTTTTAATGAGAAATATTGGACATCCGAGCCCGCTCATTAGAAGGCCCAAGTCAATGAAGGCCTAATTTCGTTACAGGTCCAAAGTTAATTTGGGCCTAAAGAATATATTCCCCATCCTTTTTTTAGATAATGTATCTCCAAAGCTGCATATAGTTCTCTAAAAGTGGAGATTCTACGTACAAATGTTATACTATATATATAGCTATATTTTTTCTGTTGCTTGGAACATTAAACATGGTTCTGGGTCTAACCCTTTTTTGACCCATCAGGCATTCCAAGTCTCCTATAACTGAACTTGGGCTTGGTTGAATCAGAGCCGACCGGTGGGGTCTGGATCCATACATACGCTATGCCCAAAACCCATGTTGGGACTGGGTCTACTGACAGCCCTTTGGGGCCTATACTATTCACATCACCACTCAGAATCATGGTGTGATCAATTATAGTATAGAAAATTCTTTTATTCTTTTTTGTTTAATATAGAAATGATAGATAATTATGATGAAATGGAGGGTGAGCATTCTTGTTATAGAACAACAAAAGCCAATATTAATTTAAGGACAACATCTTCAAGTCTACAAATATGAAAACCAGGGGTTGTGGTAATAACCAAAAACACAACCAACCATGCGTAGACAAAAATACATCTCCAGGGTTTCAAATTCCACCCCCACCCGAAACCTTGTTAATAACATCGAAGCACCAAAAGCTTGAACTTTTTTTTCGTTTTTTTTCTAACGGAGGGTTCTCAACCCTTTGAATTGGACTAATTCCTCCGGGCTCAGAGAGAAGCTGGATAAAATCCCTGTGCCCCCAGGTGGTAGCACTAGTGTACTCAATATTCGGTTTCTGAAGAGGGGAACTGGGTATCGATATTAGGACCTTTAGCTCCGAAAGAGAGAGGAAACGTAGTCTTGACCACTCAGCCAACCCCTTGAGGTTAGCTTGAGCTGTTAATACCATCTAAATAGAAAAATGTATATCAAAGAGTCTAGATAGGTTATTGATTAGTTGATTAGCAGCCCTATATCTCACCTAGCTACCCAGAGTTTAGTCCCTAAGTATGCTGCCTTTTTTACTTGTTTGGACTCTCTTCCCACGTCTGCAGGCCCCTTTCCCACTTGTGTGGGCTTCATTCCCTTGTGTGTGGGTTCTGTGATGGGTCCCAGCCCCATTAGTTGGAGTAAAAAAAAAGTGTACAAATATTTTATGCGAAACACTATAATCTTCTTTTAGAAGAAAATTCCTGAAAAGGGGGATATTTTCCAACCTTTCCTCTGTAAAAATGTTACCAAGCATATGAGGAAAAACTTCTTGATCACTTATTAATATTTACCTTTCTCCATTTATATTCACTCTTTTGATGAAAAACTTCTCTTAGAAACCAATAAAAGATGCCAGCTTGCTTAACCCTAAGAATTTTGAAATCATTTGAAAGGAGCATCATCCTCGATCCAATATGGTAAAAAATAACTTATGTATAAAGAATTGAATGCTCCTAACAAGGGAAACTATTGGAAGGGGGGGCAGACTAATAGACACTTGAAATGTAAATAGATAGAAATGACATATTGATTATGGAGTGACATAGAAGCAAAACACAAATAGATGGGATGAGGCTTGGCGTGATAGTGATTATGTATGGTGGTTTGTATGCAAACATTGTCACCATTGTGGAAAAAAAAAAAAAAAATCTAAAAAAAGCTAATACCATGCTCAAAGAAATTTGTTTGGGTCCCATTTTGGATTGGTAGGCTTGGTATTTAGTCCAAATGCTAGCAATTTGGGGCCACATGTGTTGCCATATGGCTGGACCCCTAACCACAATATAAGGATACCCCTTGCTTTGCTTTCAACTCTTTCTTCAGTTAAAGACACCCTCTTGATTCTCTCTTCTTAGTTGGGCTTTGATATGAGAATAGCAAAGGCCACTTTGACAAGTCTAATTTGATTGAAGTCTAATTGATTTAATATTAGAGTTTTTGAAATGAAACTGTTTCATTTAGACTATTTTAGAAATAGACTGTTTAATTAGTGCATATCATTAAATTAGAAAAGGAAAATTTATCATATTGTGAAAATTATATGGGCGCACAAATCAGTTGTGATATTGTAAAAGTAATATATGCAAAACTTGTTATACAACAAAAGTACTAAGTAAAAATTTGTCAAATAGCAGAAGTTATATACACAAACTTGTAAAAACATATCTAAAAGATCTTGGATTATTTTAAACTTTGCACGATGTTATATCTATCACTGTTGGACAAGAATAAGACCCCTTTGATTCCCTTTAGAATAATATCCAGCCGGCACAATACCAGGTGAGAAACAATTACATATTAATGTCTTACGGTGTAGTGGTTAAGTTAGTTATTTAAAAAGATAAAAGGGTACGGGTTTGTCTCTCATAACCCAGTCAAAATTGAATTCAAAATTCTCGATTTTAATATATTATAATTAGGCCCCACTTGATGAATGGATGAGATGTAGGGACAAAATGGGTGGGCCCCTCCCATATGGTGATGTCACCATTGAATATTATTTTGTTTTTAGGCTATCCTCGCACAAAGTAACACAACTCTTTATCAAGGCCGACATGACGTCGTTATCTCACTTCCTATTTATAATACCATTTGGTTTTTCGTCTCGTACAGTCATGTCATGTTTTGTATTTGTAAGAAGATGATTCTGAGAGGCCAATGTTCATGTTACGTTCTCGGCGTATTCTCATCTCGAGAAAATGGCGGTAAATTCAAAAGCCGTGTCCCTCTTCACACGTTGGTACTTACGAATGTCACAGGTCAGGTACGGTACGAGGTTGACTGACCCACATGGGATGGGCCCTCTTGAATGCCATTATAAAAATACACAGGGTCTGAGATGTGGGACCTTGACCAGGCTTGCCCTAACTGTATAAAAAAAAATAAAAAATAAAAAATCAGTGATTATGTATTCAATCCTCAAGTCCAAAGTCCTATTTCCTAACCCATGTTGCCCATTGTGTAATTTTATTGATTATAATGGGTCAAATCCATGAGTCAATTCTACCCATGATCTGAATAACCCACCGTGTAGGGCCGTTGATGGTTTAGCTCAACCTATTAACTCACGCTTAGGGTTAATTGACCCCTTTGTAATTTAAATTAAGCTTGGATCAACGTCTTTGACCCCCCTTAATAAACAATAAGTTGGTTTCAGCTCTTGTACAGTTTTATTAATTGAGTTGAATTTGATCAAATCCAACTCTTCAACTAATTAAAATATGACTAACAACCTAACAATCACCCAACTTAGTAATTAAGGATCCAAATTGACACTTAAGGTTGAGAGTAAATGGTTGCTCCGTTAGTCAGCAATCTCCTATCTCACCCAATTATCTAGGATTTGATCCCCAGGTATAATCTCTTTTTTTTCCCACATATGAAGGTCCTCTTCTCACTTGTTTAGACTCTAGGCCTTGATCATCTTAAAGCTAGGGCATTAGCTCTGGTTTTAGCCTATTCAAGGTGAATTTGATCAAATTCAACTCTTCAACTAATTAAAACATGACAAAAAACTTAACAATCACCCAACCTAGTAAATAATGATCCAAATTGTATTTTCTTAGGTAAGTGTTAACAATAGGGGGTTGTTCTGTTGGTTGGCAATTTCATATTTCATCCAACTATGTAGGATTCAATCCATGTGTATGTTGTTCTCTTCCCACGCGAGGGGGGGGGGGGGGGGGTGGGTGGGTTGGGGGTTTCCTCTTCCCACATGTGTGGTTGTTCCTGGGTCCTAGTGGTCTTAAAGTTAATTGAGATTTGTTTAACATGTAATGTTGTGGACCACTAGTTTTATGTGGGTCCAGGTTGTCAGCCAATGGAAAGCGTGTGCGATGTGAGGACAGCAGATAGTCCGCGTACTACATTTTTGCTTGCCATTTCTTCTTCAAAAGGGTCAGGGTCATGGTCATGGTCATGTAAATGGAATGGAGAGAAGTGGGTGTGTGGGGCCCAACAAAATGAGTGCAAGTGAGCCCGTAGATCGAGGCTCCATCTGAACCTTCTCCCGCGACCTTGGGCTCACCAAGCGAACTGAGAAAGAAAGAAAGAAAGAGCGAAAAAGCAAAAGCGTTTCACAGAATCTCTCTTTCTCTCTCTACGAGGGCATGCATAATCTCTTTCTCTCTCTATCCCTATATCTTCGCTGCAATTGACACATACGTCTTTCTCCGAATTAGGGTTTCTTAGAGCTTTCTCTCTCTCTCGAGCGATCTTTCTCGTATTGGCTTCTTCGATTTAGGGTTAGGGTTTGTGAATGAATGAATTGGCTTCTGTGATCTGATGTAAGCTTCAATTTTTCTTTCTTTTCCTTTTTTTTTTCCTTCTCTGATTTGATTTGAATTGCTAAGTTTTCTTTCTTGGAGATTTCAGTTCTGTGAGTTCTGAGCTCAAAAAAGAGGATTTGATGTTTGAATTTGGGGAATTCTGGGGTTCTTGGGGGGTTTGTGGTGTTCGGTTCTTGAAAATTGGGTTTCTTGGGTTCTGATTTGCAGTTTTTTGGGGCGTTCAAGAGTTTGGGTGGCGTTGAGTGTTCTAAGGGGATTTGATTTGTGGGAAATTGGGGTTTTTTCAGGTGAAAATTTTGTTTTTTTTTTTTTCCCACTTTTTCAGAGGGTTTGTGTTGGGGTTTCATTCCTCCGATTCGTCTGGAAGAGGAGAGTGAAAGAAGAAGAAGAAAAGCACTGGGTTTCTCTTGGGGGGTTAATTTGAATGATTTCGAGGTTCTCTGTTGGAGCTGCAGCTGAATTAGGGTTTTTTCCTTGCACATTTTTTTTTGAAGTGGTAGGGCTTTTATCTAGTGATTGTTTTAGATGAGCTAATGATTTTGCTTCTTTTCATACTTTTTTTTTAGAATTCAGAATTGCTTTTGGTTTTATTCGATTCTTCATAGATGTTGTTTTCTTGTTCCTTTCTGTCCTGTAATTTTTCAGTTGGTCAATTTGGTTTAATCTTGGACAGCACTCCTTATGTTGTTGTTTTCTTTCCTTTTAAGCTTAGGCCTTTGGATTCCAATCTGGAAAGTTGGGCGATTTAGTAATTGTGCGGTGAACTGTTGGTTGGCTCTCGGATTCTGCTACCCCGGGCCTTATTTAATTCTGGTAACTTTTTTTTTTTTATTTTATAAATTTTGGTCTTTCACTTTAATTTAATTTGATTCAGTGTTATTGACTGAGGATGTTAAACATTTCAGTTTGGATTTTTCAAAAGTGGACTACTCCATTGAGGGGTGTCATGAATTTCTCTCTCCCATTGTTAGATTATGAAAGTTTTAGATTTGGTTTTAATGGTCAATCAAACAGTATAAACTATGGAGGCATTTAGTGAGATTGGTTTGGATATGTATATAAGTAGGGGGTCACAAATTGTTGGTGAGAAATATTAATCAGCTTTGATCCCTTTTATAAGGATGGGAAGTTGAGATGGATGTTGCCTTATCATTTTGAATGAATTTTGAAACACTACAGCTGTCTAAGCCTTATCATTTATGGCACATAAGCATCCGTTTGAATGAACACCAAGTCTTATCCTTTAGCACCCATGCCCCCCACCTTGTTGTGGCGCCTACCAATCAAAGGAGAAGGTGAGGGATTGAAAGATCTAGATGGGCACTACCTCTGCATAATATTTAAGGCCCATCACATCATTGTATCCCCTTGATCCTTGGCCCACAAATTTAACGGATTTATATTCAAAAGAAAATATCAACCCCTTGATTGGTGGCCCATTTGGATTGGTGATTGGATGGGCCCCACTAGGTGGTGTGCGCTCTGATATCCCTGTAATGGTTTCAGTAACTTTTGATTCTTATAAGGAAACATTTCAGCGATCAAAGAACCTGGGTTGAAGTTCCCACCTGCTGCTAAATTGTAATGTGTGAATTTGTGAGAAGTGGGTCAGACTTGTCAATCAGGGTTTTTGTTAGAAGTCTATGTGTGGACACTTTCTGCTCACACGTGCTTGCGTTGGAGAACTAGCTCATCCAACTATGGACTGCACATTCATTCAGAATTTCTTTGAACTTTGAAGGCTTTGTTGATGTTGCTTAAGGGTCTGGCTTTTTCTCTAATACTGACATCTAGAGCTGAAGTTTTGCGGTTTTTTTATTCATTTATACTGCATTTTGTTTTTATTTTGCTATATCTGA
This sequence comes from Persea americana, assembly GCA_029852735.1. NCBI lineage: Eukaryota > Viridiplantae > Streptophyta > Magnoliopsida > Laurales > Lauraceae > Persea > Persea americana. Next base: position 95,711,618 of record CM056810.1, read on the forward strand.
TATTCCATTGTTGATGTTGACCTGGGATTCTTCTTCCAGCTGTTGATCTAATTACTTATATTCCATTGTTGATGTTGACCTGGGTTTCTTCTTCCAGCTGTTGATTTAATTAACTTTTAATATTTTAAAAATCTCTGCTGTATGGTTCACTCTGTGTGTGTGTGTGTGTGTGTGTGTGTGTGTGTGTGTGTGAGAACCTAATACATGTGCCATCCAATTGACATAGAGGATGTGAAGAGGGGAATATACAAACCCAATCACCATCAAAGAAGATGATCCTCAAGGCAAATATTATGAAATTAATTTTCCATCCACCACTGATTATGCTGGAGCATTTTCTATTTCTCTATGAGAGTGCAGATAACTAGAGTTGAGATATGATTTGGGGATGGTTGAACATTAATTTAAACTTGTTCATTTATTTCTAGGACATTCTGTTCTTTTTGGATGATTTGGTTAACAGGTGGATATGGTGTTGGATCAGGTTTAGGCAAATGAGTCATACAACAACGAATGATAGTGACGACGGGATGCCTAGGGATCACATCAACTCACCATCAATTGATGAAGGCAGCTCTGGAGGGTCGGGCGGAACTGGTGTCTTGAAAAAGGGGCCTTGGACATCTACAGAAGATGCTATTTTGGTTGATTATGTTAAAAAGCATGGTGAGGGAAATTGGAATGCTGTGCAGAAGCACTCAGGGCTGTTGCGTTGTGGCAAGAGCTGCCGCTTGCGATGGGCGAATCATCTAAGGCCAAATTTAAAAAAGGGTGCTTTCACACCAGAAGAAGAGCGATTGATCATAGAGCTTCATGCGAAAATGGGGAACAAATGGGCTCGTATGGCTGCACATGTAAGTGTATTAAAACTTTTTACATTCATTTACTGGCTGTACATTTTACTCTTGGCCAGGAGAAGACCATTCATGTATTATGTCACTTAGAAACAGACTATGGCATCACACATGCTGAGCCTGAAAATCTCAATATATCATCCTAAAAAAAATCTCCAATTAGGACTCAACGGTTGTCTATTGATGCTTGAACTCACAGTATTGAATATTTATTGGCACATTCATATTTCTAAGTAAATTGCATTGTTGTGCTTGTTTGTATTCCTTCTTATCAAGAACATCAGCAAGAATTGAACCACTCATCAGTTGTTCCCTACAGTGTTTTTTTTCTCTTTTCGCCCTTCTAGTTTCGTCATAAGTGATATAATAGGCACAGGTCAAAGAAAATAAAAATAAAGTAATTGAATAGAATCATTTAACTTTTGTAACTTCTGGAATTCTCTGCCATGTCTGATCCTACCTTAAGGTCTGATGGTCATACATTTTTGCAAGCTCTGCATTTATGGGGGTGCAGTGATTGATTAGTAGCCTCGAGATACATACTTTTCTTTAAGTTCTTCCTTTAAAGGTCTAACCAAATGGAAAACGGAGAATTCCAATTGTTTAACAAGCTTTGCACACTGATCACTGATGCATATCACGTGTAAGATCCAAGGAGGCCTGCAACCCAAATATGGGGTCCCCATGTTGAATTTGTTGGGGGCAAGAGAGGGGTATAATTTTCTTATCTTTTTAAGAGATGGGCATGTTTCATGTATCAAAGGATGCACAGTTGACACAAAAGTAGGGGCTTAAAATGGGTTATTCAGTCACCTATATTTAGGCCTAAGATTGTGCAATTTTAACAAATATTGAAGAAGCAATTGCCCTTAATTGATAAGGTATACAATATATGAATGTTTTGTAGTGTGCCGCCATACTGGTACTATAGTTTCATGGTAATAAAAAAAATTAAAAAAAGACCTAAAAAATGAAGTGAACAATAGTAAAATGAAGTTATATATTTTATCTTGCTTTCAGTGTTATATTTCTCTCTGATAATCATGCATGATAAATGGACACTACAGGTGGAGCAATTTTTTTTCTTATTACATTTCACTTTGAATTTCTTTTTATATCTTATAAGGTTTCCTCAGACAACTTCTTTCTTGTTTCAGTTGCCTGGGCGCACTGATAATGAAATAAAAAACTATTGGAACACCCGAATCAAGAGACTTCAACGTGCTGGTTTACCGCTTTACCCTCCTGACATTTGTTTGCAAGCACTAAATGAGGGTCAGCAGAATCAGAATGTTAGTGAATTGAGTGGAAGTGATGCGCAGAATAATGACCTATTGCAGAGAAACAATTATGATATTCCTGATGTAGTCTTTGACAATTATAAAGCCCCTCAGGGTCCTTTATCTTATGCTGCGGCTTTCCCTGATATTTCTGGGACTGGCATCATGACTCAGGCTTTGGGATCATCACATAATTACATCATCATGCCACCAACAGTTCATCAGACCAAGCGACCCCGTGAATCTGATGCCTTGTTTCCTGGTTTTCTGGGTAGAGTTTCAAATGGACTTTCCTCATTTGATCCATTGCAGATAGGCCCTTTCAAGAAGATCTGTCGGCCATTTGGATTGGAGCTTCCATATGATCCTTACCCTAACAGCAAGAATCCGGCACCCTTTAGTGGTCCCAGCACTGGCAGCCATGCCCCTCTGAATGGCAATATCTCTACTTCTAAGCCTCTTTCGAAGGCTGTGAAGTTGGAGCTCCCTTCACTCCAATATCATGAAACTGATACTAATTACTGGGCCACATGCCCTCCCGCACCACTTGAGACTATGGATGCTTATCTCCAGTCTCCTCCTGCTATGCAGGTGCAGTCTGACTCTGACTGTCCTCCTTGGAACAGTGGTCTCTTAGAAGAAGTAATTCATGGACCACGTGTTAAGAATCAATCATCTGAGAAGAGTTTGAATTCCTCTGTTACACCTGCTGATGCAATGGACAAGTCGACACTGGAATTACATGAGACAGAGTGGGGCGACTATGGTGACCCTATTTCTCCTTTGGGTTGTTCTGCTTCATCAGTATTCAGTGAGTGCACTCCTATTAGTGTCAGCTCTCTGGATGAGACTGCACCTGTTAAAGTGTTTCATGGTGAGCATACTTCTTTCCTTAGAATTTTTCAGAAAGTTTTGTGATTGTTGCTCAAGTTATCATGCATGCTTAGCCAGACTTACGCAGGCCATTTGCTTGAAGTATTTTTTGGTGCTGGAGCTCATCATTCATTGCTCTAAATTTACCTGGTGGAACCTACTGTGGATACAGAAAAAAAAAATAATAATAATAAATATCTTTATAAAAATGTCCCATTCATCTGACTGTCTGACTTTCTAGAGTTGAATAATGACTTGTATATAGTTGTTTCTTAACATTTCATTTGCAAGCCTAATATCAGATGACTGGGATAGTCTGATTGGGAGCTCTTTTCACCATGGCATCCATGGTGGGACGACTTAAATTACTGCTCTGCACATTGGATCTAATGATATCCGGATTGCGCAGCCCTATTGTACCATGTGGCATCTGTGCATCATAGGTCTGGACCACTGAAAAGTGGGCTCCACTTTCAGATTGTTGATCTATATGTACTTCTGTTGGTTCTAGTGGTCAGGGTATTGTACTTTTTTCAAAAAAATAAAATAAATAATGCACGGAAGCATACGGTTCCTGAATGATTTCTTCAAGAGTTATTTAATAAAATTTTCCATGTTCAGGTGGAGGCAAGGAGGATTCCACACAGTTGGATAAACACGTGAAATTTCTTAGGCCTGATGCTTTGCTTGGCTCGGATTGTCTTGAGCAAGACTCTGATTATGCAAAGGACCTGGCAGCCCTTCTGAGTGAAGATTTCTGCAATGATTACAAATATGCGGCTTCTGGGACTTCTACATTTAGTCAGGGTTGGGTACTTGGCTCATGCCCATGGAATAATATGCCTGCTGTTTGTCAAATGTCTGAACATCCTTGAGACCTTGTTTATCTTTTTGTGAAGATTGCTCACAATGCGTCAATTTAAAGGGACCTGCTTCTTCCTTGATAAAAACAGTCAGCAAGGACAAGATTTTATGGCAGCATTGTGGTCATATTATTATTACGTTGTGGCTTTAATCTTTCGAAGTGCGGCTAGTCATGCTTGTGCCAGAACTGAGCTCAGGCAAGATGGGAGTTGTAGGAAAATGTTAAAACTGTTGGTTTTTAGTATAATTGTAGAGTAACTGCTGCGCTCTTCATGTGAAACAACAATATTGAATGGATTTCAACTATTTGATGTGTTCCATTGCATGATTTGCCTACATTTTAGTCTTGTGTATTGATGAGAATTTTCAAAGTTGTGACTTAGTTTGCCACTTAGTGTGCCAGTGATATGTCCTAGGCTTCTACTCTCTTTTTGAGCTCGTGTGTGGAGGTTTGTGATGTGTTACTATTAGATCAGATATTTTCATTATTACCACATTTGGCTATTTCCAATCTGAATTTTCTTTTGCATGCTTAGATGTTACTTTTTCATGACGTGTGCGATTTTCAGGTATTTGGAGCATGCAACATTATTTGATCTCTCTATTTTCTGTTTGAGCGCGGGTTTGCAATCTAGAAAATACAACAACTTAGATTCAGATGTTGTTTCAAGAAACCGTTTCGATTATCTTGCGCCTTTGGTCATATGCTACAACAATATGCCATTATGATGATTGGCATTAACAGCATTATCATCCTAGTGTTATCAATCTAGGGTTGGCCTAAAGATTTGCTGTAGACCAGAAACCCCAACTATAGAATATGAAGACAGATTTAAACCAAAGACTGGCGGAGGTTATTCTCTGTAAGCTGTGAAAATCAATTGGTTTGTTACTACGGACTTGTTGATCCTTAACCATGTGTCAATTTTATTATTGTTCTTATCACTTATCACAACCTTAGTTTTGGCCTGAAGATTTGCGAAGACCAAAAACCCTAACTCTAGAAGATGAAGATTTGTTTTAAGCCAAAGACATAGGTGGAGGTTATTGTACCCTGTCAAATAATATGACTCTAGCCTTGAGCCATTCATGCTCTGTCATATCCTGGACCCGAGAATCCCCTTATTAGGGTGGTTTCCTTGGTGTGACATGCGCACTCCCTTGAACTCGCACATGTTCCTGTTCCGGACTAAGTTCGAATTCACGAAAGAGAAAATTCCACATTTCACGTATGTTGATTACTCAGTGTCACCTGTCAATGAATATTTAATTGCGGAAGCATATACAATATCAATATCAAAGCTTGAGCGGTCCATTAAATTCCCATAATTCAACTTACCAAATCATTAATCAAGACTAATAATATAAATCCCTTAATGCATTGTACAAAAGTACTTTAATGATAGAAATTACTAGATGCTTTATTTTAAATGGAAACATGATTCTAATACGAATGCAATTATAACTAAACGTATGCAAACCATAATCTAGTGCAAGATGTAACATGTAATCCTAAACTATGTTTACCACTCTTATACGTTTTATGATAGATAAGCTAATCAATAACTTTACTGATCGAATCTCTAATATGAGGAGCTATCAATTAGTCTCTTCGGTAGCCTAAATTCCTGTGACACCAAGTGTAGCACTATGAATACGATGGTTCAACAATATATATAAGCAATTAAGATTTAACACATATTATTCTAATTTCGAATTTAAAGACGAATAGATTAAAGAGACCAAATAAATGTCAACTAGGCACATTGTACATTATGAATAAATCATGCTTTATTGAATCAAGAATTGAGTACTTACTTTCTAGTTGGCTACTATATTTATTCATTGTCTCTGATAAAGAGTGAATCTAGTTGGGATGTCACCAGTGACCCGGCCAACGGTTCTCCTAGCTACCCGGTTCTGGAGTTCCGGAGCTCCAAATGACATACTGTAGTAGTCTCAATAACTAAACCAAGATGCAACCCTGTCAGGTATCACAAGGTCGAAACTAAGTAGTGCTAAACCATTCAAATCGAGTAATAATAAACTGGAGTAGGACTTTACGAATCGAATTATTTCTAATCGAATTCATTATTTCATTTCATTGTCTCGAATAATCTCTAATTGAATCAATTGCATATTAAATCCCCTCGAATAACACATCAATTAATGATAACATTTGTAAGACAATTGTAATACAATTTGTGAAATAATACGAATAATGCAATATAATAATCATTTAAATATTTGAGGGCAATAATGAATTAATCCCAATATGCAAATGCAAATAATAATGGAATCAATAATATTTACTAGTAAATCATAATCTAATTATCCGTGGCCTCTAACCGTCCATCTTAATGTAGCTTTAGATAATTTGATGCAAGTGCTACATTTTTTTGATGTCACGTTATGTATGCGTGAGGTATATCGAATTCCTCTAAATCAACACCTATGACGAAGCTATAGATGAGACGGATAAGTACATGAGATAATCTCAGGCCAAAATGCTCATGTGTTATACTTTCCATCGGATTATGTTAATTGGTTAGGATTTCATGTCTAAGGACCTACAAAGTTAGCCCTTTCTTGCCTAAGAACCTTATTGGTTTAGTATTTGAGTTACAATCATCCTTAGGGATTGATTATGAAAGGTCTAATTAATGGGTTCCAATCTAGGGGTCCAAACTATATTTAAAGTCTCTTTTTCTCAAAAGAGATATGGCCTGATTTAATTGTCCCCATATCAACTTCCTCTCCCAATCTCTGATAATTAGGAGGTGTGTACCATTGGTTTCTACGTTCTAAGAGCTTTCCAACGATAGATGGAACTCCAAAATTGGACGTATAGGTAAAAAGTTATGGCCATTAAAAGTTGGCATTGTTGGGCCCAATGGGCCAACCCGATTGAGCGGGCCCAATTCGGCTGGCCAAATTCTTGGCAATTCTTGAGTTTGAAATGTCCAGTTTCAGTGAAACATTTTCCCATTTCAATTACCAATCATCCTTACATTATGTTAGATATGATTTGAGCCTCCAAAGCTCTATGTACAATCTATTTTATCAACCCACATCCATTCCATTATCCATTAACACTCATATATACATAAACCATTTCACATTATAAATTCCATTCAAATCAAAAGACTGAATTTGATATCCAAGAGAAATATAGCATTCAATCAAAGAATCATGAACATGTATAAATCATAATTCCTCATTACTTGCCTCTTTTTGGTGCCTTTCACTTTAATCTTTTCCTTTGGCTCAAATCAAGTAAAATCCCCAATCTCTAAGCTCAAATGCAAGCAAGCCTCCAAATGCTAACTCAATCACAATTCCTACAATGGTGAAATGCAATAACGAGAGCTAATTAACATGCATGCAACTAAGGATTCCTAACCCATTTTAGCTTGGAGGGTCATTCATAACTTGGTTTCTTACCAATAGAGAAAGAGAAAGAAGATGGTGACATAAGAGATGAGATTCTACAATAGTTACAGCTAGAATGAGAGAAAAGAAGATGTATGCACTTCTTAACAATCCTAATTACCATTTCAAGCAATATTAGGGATTATGAGAGAAAGATGGTTACCAATGGACTGTGTAGTGGGTTGGAAGAGGTGAATGAAAACTTGTAGGAGTTAGAGATGATGTTGAAGAAGAAGATGTAATCTAAAGCACCCACATGCATGAGCTCTCCTTTGATGCTTTGAGAATAAGAAGAGGAGAGAAGGAGAAGCCCTTGAATGGAATGGATGAAGAAGGAAGAGTCTCTGCCAAATGAAATGAAAAGAGTGAAGGGGACGGTGGCAGGGTTCATTTTAAGTTGTAAATTTTGTTCCATTACATGCAAATCCACCTTCTTGAGTAAAATCTGGGAAATGGGCTTTTGTGTTTAAATGGGCTTGGATATAGGTTGGGTTGGGTCCAGTTGGTCCGGGTCCAAACATGGAAATGGTGTTAGGAAAAAAAATGTTTGATGAAATACACAAGAAAGTCTACAAAATTATACACACATGCGCTACCCAAAATTATTCAAAAGGTCATCGTTCTACTTAATTTGGCTCAAACCCCACTAATATAATTAATCCTTCGTCAAATCATCCAAAACAAATATTAGGTGCATAATCAAGGTTAATTAAGCACTAAACCTACTAAGGTGGGGTCGAGCTCTAACATACTCCATTCTGCTGTTTCATATCACCCGGTTTATGATGTCTAAAAATTTATTCTTATAGTGTTTTGAAGCAGATTTCCTTAACCCAGACCAGATCTAGTGATCATTTGTTGGTTATTCAGACCAATCACAGGCAACTGAATTTCCATCATTCAATCCTCTAAATAAATTTGATTTTAGTCCTCTAATGTTGAAAATTGGATATTATGGATTAGTAGGTGATGAAATGCCATAAGAGGAATACTATTGACAGTAGGAGGCACCATGTAACAGACCCACATTTAGTGAGACTATAGATTAGGTCTACTGGTTTTGGTCTGGCTTTGAGCAACATGTGTGGTTTCAGTCACACTCAACTGAAAATGTACTCACTCTTTTTTTTTCTTTGGTGAAGACCGAAATTGTACTTGTACCCAACAAAATTGACATTGTTTGGCAAAGAGATTAGGCAATGATGTATGACCGATCGGCGGTCACTACATTGTTTGGTTGAGTTGGAATACCAATAACATAGAGAATTCCACGTTTTTTATGGTCTGAGCATAAAATAGACAATGAATATGAGTCTACCGAATATTAAACGACCTTTCATACCAAAAAGAACTGGGTATGGACTGGACTGATGAGTTTTCGTACATGCTAAAATACCCCGGGTGAGTTACATCTCTTATTTGTTCAATCCAGTTGTACAACAATAGTTTTATAGTACTCATGAGCTAAAGTAATCGTTGACCTCATCAGCTGCGACTCTTACTGCGAACTCGCAAAACGCAATACTTGACCTACCAGGCTCTGATATCACTTGTAGAATTTTACATCTCATTGAGCTACCACTTATCCCAAAATCAATTGGTGATAGGAAATGACAAAACAATAAATTTATGGTGAGGACAAGGGCTATACCATAATTATGACCGTTGAGGAGTGAGGGTGAACGTTGGTCTTAATAAACTGTATCAAAGGTGAAGAAAAAAAAAATGACAGTCATATGACCTCTACTTAAATGGGAATTGAATAAAGGGAAAATAAAAACTGAATATCCCATTTCAAATCCTAAGAAATGTCAAGGTCCTACCTCTATAATAATAGTGGAACTCGTTTGCTCAGGAATTTATATGACTTCAGTTCCTCCGTGTGCTATGCAAACAAATGCGTGTATTTCTATTGGTCTAAAAACTATAACTCAGCATGGGCAGTTTTTCTGTTCCTTCATTTAATTAAAGCTTGAAGGTCCCTTTCAAGCATATTGGAAAAGGATCCATTTGGGCGCAGTAGCATTGGGGTGCATCATAACAGATTTTATCAATTTAAATCAAGGAAGGGAATCACACCTTACCCAAGTTGAAAGAAGTAGATGTTTTCACCTAGGCGCCCTGGGTTTAAATTCTGGTACGCCACATTTTCTCACTTATACGGGCTCTTTTTCCACTTATGTGAGCTTTCTTTCCAGATATACAGCTTTCTTTCATACATGAGTGGGCTATCTTTTCATATTTCTTCCGGCTCTCTCTTGGGGCCCTAAAAAAAACTAAGAAAGAAATATTTATTTACTATTTATTAAAATAACATCCATTAATCTAACAGACTCTTCAGTCGTGAGTTGACCAATCGAAAAAAATATTAGTTTCCATTTCTCAATCCATCAAGTACCAACCCTGTATCTTTATTACTATTTTAATATTATACTTTAGTCAGTTAGTAAGACTCTCTTTTTATTTCTTCTTTCAATTGTCTTTTGTTATGATTCCGATCTTGCAATCATTTTGTTAAAAATATAATTTAAAGCATGTAATTATTATTTTATCAAATGATCAATGTCAATATCATCTTCAGAACAACTTCTTTTGAGGCAAAACCTGAAGATGTTATAGCTCACATTTTCTCTAAGTGGGACATTCACTCCTTTTACTCAAGATTTGAATGAGTCAAAGAGAGGTTCCAGCCATGGCTTTTTATCACCAACTGACAGTAACATGTGTTCGTGTGAGACACATTTTGAGGACTGTAGTTTGACATTGACAGATGGCAATACATCATGTGACATTGAATCTGTTTAGCTCCAAGGAAGTTTCCTAGAAGCAATGAGGACAATGAATTCAATTTCTAAAGGAAACTGACACGTGCACCGGGCCCATTTATTGAAGTAGCTTGGTACCTGTACTAGTAGAGTTTAAAATTTTGAAGATTCAAACTTTTTCTCAAATTGAATAAAGGACTCTAGGCTCTTGACCCAAACTTACATCCACAAGTAGAATCACTGATGAGATAGTAGCTCCGTACAGAGTAGAGATTGGTCAAAGGATCTCAACAATGAAATGGTGTTGTAACTTTTAACATATGTATTTGGGCCCATGAACCCAGAGTAAATCCATGTTTTTACTCATACTTTTCTAAATTTAATTGAAGGATCCTTTGGCTATTGGGACTCCCCACAACACATCACCCGTAGAAAACTAGGATCTTGACTTAGAAGTAACAAATTCAGTCAACAATCGTACAGCCTCCAACTTTGACCAATGGCTAGACCACGTGCTATCACGTCATCTTGTCCATAGATTCTTCATACTTGTCATCAAATTGCCAATTTTAGACCGCCAGCTCCACATCTTCTCATTGTGTATGCCGTTTTGAGAAATTTTTTTTATCTAATAAGCAGCATTTAAGTATATAAGAGCATGTTTGTGTAAGCTGATTTTTAGAAAGAACAATAGTATTGTTTCCGTGGTAATCTCTGTTTTGTTGTTTGGTGCAGTTGAACTCTCCATTGAAATCTCTATTTATGAGAATTTTTGGTGAGATAGACTCTATTTTTGCGGAAGAGAAAATATGTTATTTTTTCTTTCTCGGCATTAGATAAATATTATATTCAATTATAAATCTCTATATTTTAAAATTTTATTTACTTTTTTTTTAAATGAAACTCATTTTGTATTTAGAGGAATTTACGGGAAAGTCCCCGTAGGACCCTATACATTTTATGAAGTCCTCATATCATGTTGGACACTGGGAGGTCCTCATGTGGCTCTTTTAATTTTTTTTTTATTTTATCATTTAGCGATATGATCGAAATTGACTATTCTGTTGTGCTTGCTTTCGATTTGCAGAACCTAAACAGAAATTGGGTTTTTCTCTTTTGGTTATCGGTGCTGCTCGTGAGCGGTGGATGGGCCGAGGGGAGGTAGGAAGAGGGAGGATATAAAGGAATGAAGGTCGGCGAGTAAGGGGTCAACTTCGTCGAAGGAGGGAGGATCGCCATGGAAGGAAGGGAGGAGGGAGAAGAGGGGATGAGAGACGGAGGCGAAGTAGTAGGCGAAGATGAGGAAGAGAGCTGGGCTTGCAGATAGTGGGGGAGGGAAAGGATGGGGGCGAAAGACTTGCAGACCCAATGAGAGTGAGAGGAGGCGAGGGCGGAGAATTTGCAGATAGACTTGCAGATTCGTCTTTTTTCTTTTTATTTTGCGATATGGTCAATATTGACAAAAAAATGGACGATATCAACTATATCGTTAAATGAAAAAAAATAAAAATAAAAAAAATTAAAAAGGCTAATGAGGACCCTTCTCGTGTCCAACATGATATGGGAACCTGGTAAGATGCATAGGGTACTACGAAAACTTTTCCCTTAAATTCCTCTTGTTTTTACTCTAAACCTCTTCATGGTCATAGAAAATGAAATAATTAAATATACAACAAAACCAGGTTTTAAGCCTTATGGTGTAACTAGGAAGAAAATTAATTGCCTTTCCCTTTCCTTTCTTTCCTCTGTCTTTTCTAAATCAAATCGTGCTTGTTATCTATAACAGGGAATCCATCTCTCCTCTTCCTCTTGGTGCTAAGATGATGATGGGCAATATTAGCCTTTTATTGTCCTTTCTACTTTTTTTTTTTTTTTTTTTAACTCTATACTTCTTACTTTCGACAATTTCACTTGTCTATCCATAAAAAGATATAGATATAGCAATGTGGTAATTTTGAACTTCTCATATTGTTTAAGTCCTTTCTCAAAATCTCCATGAAACGTTTGTTGCATCATATAGTCATAATATATATAAGGGATGTGACTGTTCTGCTGTAAACAGGAGGAAAAAAAAAAGAGTACCTGCTTCCAATCTTCAAACTACTTTTAACATTTATTTTTAGGTGCAGCCACTTCCTAGATTTCCTCCGCTCTTGGAATGGCCAAGGATCCATTCTCCTTTGTCTAACTATAAACAAACAAATCACAATAACCTTCCTTCAGTAAGACCAACGCACAGTTCATATATATGGTCTTCGAATTTGAACATTAATTAAGATTTTGATCATTTGGGGTGGTTGACAAGACTATACAAAGCACTATGAATTATGAAGTGATTTTCAGTGAGTCCAATAGGTCTCAGGTTCTTCCCACATTTGCTCAGTCTTAGCCAAAATAGAGACAGCATCCTAAATTCTAAGAGCACTGTTTAAGTTAGAACTCTAGTTACTAAAAGAAACCCCAAAACAAACGAAAAGAAGAAGGAAGCATTAAAAGTGGGGTTTCTGTGAAACCCTCAAAACAAACACATCTTATATTTACCAGCTGAGATCAACAAAACATAATAAACCCCAATGACACTGACATTTTACACAGAAACCCCAAAAAAAACCATTCAAACATGGGAAAAAGTATAAAAGTTGTGGGAATCTTCTTGTTACATTGCATGATTCCACGACTCCAGAGTCGGGAAAACACGAAAGTCCCCACTATCGAAACCTCCAGACGAGCCCGAGGCCGAGCCCGAGGCCTTATCCTGGCCCACAATCTCCTGACTGGGCCCCACCACAGCATCACGGCCCATAAAAAATGCTGACGTGTCCAGCGGAGCCAGCCCGCCCCGCGCCCGCTTCGCATCCACAGCCCTCTGCGGCTCCGGCTTCACCACATGCCCACTCCCCGCCGGCACGTGCGATCCCCCGCCGAACCGCGCTCCCGTCACCTTCTGCACCATCTCCCTAAAGTTCGCCGGGTCCGCCGTGATGTAGGTGGTCGGAGAACGCTTCGCCGCCCGCGACTTCCTCTTCCCGATCTTCCCCGCCGGTATCGTGTTCCCGATCCGTTTCGGCGCCGATTCGGGTTCGGAGCTTGAACCGGGCACCGATTCGGGATTCGTGGCCGGTACGTAGGAGTAGTAGTTGGAGACGGAAGCGGTTTCGGGCTCATGTCTGCTGAGGGACTGCCGCAGAGCTTTCGTGAGGGCGTCTGTGTCGCGTGCGAAGGCGTCCGAGAACAGCGTGCCGGAGAGGGCGGAGGTAAAGGCCCACGATTCGAGGCTAGCCAGGTTATCCGAAAACTCCATTTCAATCACAGAGAGAGAAAGCTACGATCTTTTCAACGGTTGGGAATATCGGAACGTTTCGGTTAGATGATCCGAAACGTTATCTTTGCTTGCGACTGGAAGAGGAGATGAGACTGAGAGAGCTGTCGTGCATTGGAGCGCATTAAATAGAGGCGGTGACTGTTGAGAGAAACCGCGTATTCGGCCGTACACGTGTCGCACTTTTTGCAGTACGGTCGAACCGCGGTTAAGGACTGACTTAACCAGGTTAGTCTGCTGGGTTAGAGTCGGTTTCAGGTTGGTTGTCTGGAGCGATGGAGACGTTGTGGGTCAATAGTCATCATCGGGTTCGACCGCGAGTTACGGGCCACCGGGTCCAACTTTGTGGATGATAAGCCGTTTGGCTGTTTAATTGGTCGAGGTGGGTTCATTTTTGTATGATCAAACTCATTCGTATTAATAATTTTAATAAAATTATATTTTACTCAGAGGGATGATAAATACCATAGGCGGATTAAAATTCTTCCCTGAGTGGGACTGACAATGACCATAATATTGCTTTTGTTCACCGGTGTTTAATTTATTAGTCTCAGATATTGATTTGATTAAATAAAGGCTTGACGCTTATTCTCCGTACGATGGGGGGTGACTGCCCTCAAAGTCCAACATGTGGGTCTGCCCCTTGGGTCTTGTATGAAATTTAAATAATCCAAAATTAGGTTTTAGTCTTAATTTGATGATGAGTATTATTTGACTCTAATTAGAGTTTGGATTAGGGCAAAGAATGAGTATTTTGCAATTTAGATGTTTGAATTTGAGTCTGGATCCAACATGGACTTGGAGCTCGGTCCAAGTCTGCCCCTTTGGAAAACGGGCAGGCCGAGTCTCTGTCCGTTGGTTTGTTAGGACTTTGGACTCCTTTCTAGCACTGACTATGATGAAATTACAGGGAAGAAAGAGGAAAGAAACATAAAATTCCTTCATGGTTGGTCTATGCTTGTCTGTCCTTGTTATTATTGACTTATTGAATATGTATGCATGCATTAGAGCTTAATAAGAAACCAACAGGCCTTTAACTCTAGGTCCGCGTAAATGGACCCTGAACTTGTTGACCCATATGCTTGTCAGGGCTCGCATAAATGGATTCAGATCCTTGGGTCTAGACACTAGCCGGACTCAGCTTCATTAAAATCCTTAGTATTGATCTAGAACCTGTCAATTTGAATCGACCATTGAATTTGCTAAAAACCGTGGTTTTACTAAACCATTAACTTTGCCGAGTAGGTAAAATGAGAGTGTCTCAAATATCATTTTCCACGTTGTCTGCCTCTTCCTTTTCAACAACCACTAAGAAACTTCCTAGCTCTTTTACCGCACAGTTAGAGATTCCTACCTTCTCTGTTTTTACCCAAGAAAGGAAATAATAAAGGGCTCAAATGGTAGCTGGGGCATCTGTTGTGGGCTGGGGCGGAACCAGAAAATTGGCCTTGTGGAGGCCAGAAATCCATTTTGGTGCTTAGAATTTCTATAACATTTCTAATTTTTTTTTGGAGGGCTAATGTAAATAAGTGAAAATTTTCAATATCTCAGGAGTTGTTTCAAATTTTTAAGGGGACCATGGCCACCCGCAGCCCCTATGTGGTTCCGGCAATGATTGTGAGCCTATCATATCAAATATTATAATCATTCTAACAAGATGGTCCAACCACATTGTAACTTTTACCGGCCAAAATAGGGAAATGGTTCACTCAACGACTCCGAGTTGAGTTAGACAGGAAAAAGGAAGTTGAGACATCAATGGGGGAGTCCCCATTTGAAGGGATTATAGTCTGCCGCGTCACTATGGACAGCACGTGGGTAAAACTCCATCAAAAGATCCCGACCCCAATGGGGGATCTTGTTGGATGGGCCCATTGATGAATGTACTACCAATAGATGAGGATGATGAAGGGCCATCAAGATATAACCTATGAATGTTTAGTGTTGGGGGGGGGGGGGGGGGGGGGGGGGGGGTCATATTGGGGGCCATGCACTTTTGAAGCGGCACTTTTGAAACGGCAATCGATATTCTTGGCGCATACGTAATGCTCCAAATGCGTCATGATCCACAGCAGCCTGCTTTAACGCTGTGACGTCAGGTCTACGTTTTGCGGAGTTGGATGTTATTGACTTGCTTGTTGACGAGGATAAGCGATTAGCCCACGTTTATGCAGGACTAGAAGCTGAGATGATTGGGCCAATTTCTCTGGAGGTAGTAGGGGGAATTCCTGACTGCAATTAAATCAGCTGGAATTCTCGGTTGTGTTTGAAAAATGAGAATTCATGAGATCAGGTCGGTGAAATGTCACTTTCCAATTCAGGAGTAGAATTATAAGAATTTCAGTTTTCAAACTACGTTACTTTATATTTGAGTATTTGCGTGGGAAATTTGTAAAACCCGCGTCCGCTGCTATTTTAGGGTATGTTTGGAAACTTTACATGTAGAATGACGAGATGACGCGGGAAGCAGTGGACAAATAGGTTATTCTATATGTACAGTACCACCGACCCAATCTAGTAAAAAAATAAAAAAGATTAAAAAATAAAAAGCCCTCTATGTGACAGGAGGGATGGCTAAAGAAAGGGGAGAGCATTCCACACAAAAAATGGAGTCCATAAAAGCTAGATAATCATGCTCTCAGGAAAACCTCCTGAATTATGAGTAATTGTTACTTATAAAATTCAATCTAATTGAAATTAAATGACCTCATTTATTAAATCTAGTCCATTCATGGTCACCGTGCAACAAAGGTAATAGAGAATCCGGACTCTTCTCAAGAGGACTTTGATATCTCTTAATTTACCAGTTAAATAGTTTAAAAACCATATTTGAGTGGTCTATAGGGTTGATGCAAAAACTCAAAAACCAATGAGGTTGTTTATTACCCTTTTTTTTTTTTTAAATGAGGAAATTATGAAGATGTGTACTTTTGATGTGACCTTTCGTCTGCGTTACTTTTACTGACCTAGTAAATTGCCAAACGGGTGGAATTAAATTTTAAGATGATGGTCCACCCAAGTACAAAGTCTTTGTTGGACAATCAATGCCACAAAACTTAAGACATGTTTTTTTATGCATTTTTTTAGGAAAGAGAAAAATATTTAATTTTCCACGGATCTCATTTTCCATCATATTGTGCAGACAATTCTCTATAAGGAAAAACAACTTTTATTGGTTTGATTTTCTATGAGTATGCAAAGAGGCCTTTTCCGAGCTAGGGAAAAGAAGAAGGAAAAGGGCACATGACAGATGAAGTATTCCACGGGAAAGCGAAAGTTTAGAAACTTTTATTTCTACATACGCTATACAAATGTACTTAGTGGCTCGGTTAGAAGCTTCCCAGTAAAATCTATTTTGTTTTATTGAATTCTTTTGCGACTTGAAGCGTAGCAAACGCCAAGTACTAATTTTACAAAATACAAAAGTATTTGAGAAACCATTCAAAAAATTATCCATAGAAGATCTGGAGGTGCTTTATGAAAAGAGTCCAAATCCTTGAGTCTCTTATTTAGAGAATTCTTGAGTTAAAAAAGCGGAACTCGCGTTAAAGTCCGCTTATTAAGAATCCAAGTCATTCAATTGAATACCCTCACTGTGTTTGGGATGTTTCAAAATTCTACTTAAATAGGAGTTAGCCCAAATGGTGAAAAACCCAATTCAAAATAAGTCCGGATATCTTTAATACTTCTTTTTATTTTTTAAAAGAAATGACAGCTAAAAGCAAGATGCTGATAAGACAGAACAAATCAAGATATTACATCAGTAGATAGGCAGCAGTTCTAGCTCACCATGTTACAAAATCATGACTTCGAGTTGTTAACCAAAAAAATGGTAATGACTGATACAATTTTTTTTTTTTTTTTTTTTGGTACCCCAGTTTCAATGTCTAGGACCTTTTTTAATTTTTTTATTTTTTTTATAGAGCCCGGTACACCAGTGAAGAAAGCCCATTCGAAGTGGGAAAAAAGCTCAGCACATCCGGAAAGGAAGCCCACTAAAGTAGGAAGAAAGCCCGTATATATACATGCAGGAATATATAGTGGAGGAGGTAGGGGTTGAACCCATACCTCCCTAATGAGAACCCAACTCCTCACCAGTGGGTAATGAGTGGTTCTTGACTGATACAATTACTAGTAGCTGTTGCCCTATTCACACTATAGTTTATTTGTGGCTGCTTTAAGTCTTATGTCAAGGCTCACTGCCATAGGCCATAGCTAGGTCACATGACTCATGACTTATGAGCCCACGTCTAACTCAGTTTAGTAGATTAAAGGTCAGCACTTTTTAATTGAGATTAACAAAGTTAAGGCTTTTTTAATCACATTGACTAATAAAGACTAGCTTTCAATTTAATGAAAACAAAGATAAGTTTTCAAATGACCTGACTGAAAAAGATTAGTCTTTTAATAACACCCACTACCGTATCTTGGTGGGTCACAGCACAAAAAGGATATGCATTGAACAACACTGAAGTCCAGTTAGCCCTTTCCACACGGTGATCTAATAAAATGCAAATGCAATTTCATTTGGATATGATCTAGCAATCACGGGCTGGACTCCGGCTGCACTTCCATGGGCCTGGTTAGACCCAATGAGGATTTGGGCCCTGAATTTTAGTCCGTGTGGCCCTTAGGAACTTCACAGGGGCCCGTCAAATAAGTATTTTTGGAGAGACCCGAGAAGGACTTGAGTCCAACAAGAGTATGACAATGGTCTCAAACCTAAAGTGAAGCCCCGGTCTGGCATGTTGGGTGTGTACGTAGGACAGCAAGGCTTAGTTGTTATTGGATTTGGGCTGTGGAGAGTCTGGACCAAACTCAGGTCCATAGACAGTCCCAATAGTAGGTCCAGCGTAGATACAACTAGATTAATGTAATACAATTGAATAACTTCCTTACATTAATGTGGACTTTATCATATTATATTCTAGAGGAATTTACGGCGCAGGTCCCCGTAGGACCTCATGCCACTCTTGAGGTGCCAGTATCAAGTTGGACATGGGAGGGGTCCTCATGTGGCCATTTTATTTTTATTTATTTTTATTTTCTTATTTAGCGATATGGTTGATATCAACCATTCTTTTTGTCAATATCAACCATTATACGGTAGTTGCTCTCGAATTGCAGAACCCAATTAGAAATTGAGTTTTTCTCTCATGGTTGCTAATGTTGCTTTAAAGCGGTGGATGGGGCCAGGGGAGGCAGGGAGACGGAGGATAAAAAGGAATGGAGGCGGGTGAGTATGGGGTCATTTTCGCCGGAGGAGGAGGGACGATCGCCATGGAGGGAGGAGAGCAGGGAGAAGAGGGGAGGGGAGATGGAGGCAAGGTTGTAGGAGGAGATGAGAAAGAGGGCTGCGCTTGCAGGTAGAGGGGGAGGAGGGGATGGGGGCCAAGGACCTGCAAACCTAAGGGGAGTGAGAGGAGGCGAAGGCAGAGAATCTGCTGGTGGACCTCTAGATTCGTATTTTTTCTTGTTCTTTTGCGATATGGTCGATATCGACCATTCTGTCGGTCAGTCAGTCAGATATGTAACTATCTTATTTGTTGAACACAACAGGATGGTTGATATCAACGATATCGCTAAATGAGGAAAAAATTAAAAGGGCCACATAAGGACCCATCCCTTGTCCAACATGATACTAGCACCTCAAGAGTAGTATGGGGTCCTACGGGGACCTGCGTTGCAAATTCCTCTATATTCTATGATGCCCAGATAGGGCATTAATACGGCTAGGATACACCATAGACACAGCAAGGACAATAATTTTATACATAAAAAGTGAAGTATTAGATACGATACGAAATGATACGTTGCCCATTTTAAAGTATTCGAGTGCATCATAGATTGTATTGCACTAGTGGTATTTTACGGGCAATAAAAGAAATTAACACTTACATCTTTCAGGGGACGGAAATGGAAGTGGTCATTCGACAAATGGCGTAGAAATTTAATAATCTGAGGATATCATCCCCAACCAAGCTTGGAATGCAATTGACTGTTCCTTCTTTGAAGAAAATTAGTGTTCTCATTCACAAGAGGTTGAGAGGTCCGAAACTTCTCTTGGTTATGTTGCACATGTGAGTTGTTTTCTTATGATTTAGCTTTAAACCATGATAGTTTGAATTCATCTATTTCTAGACAGCAAGTCTGATAGTTTTTTTCCTAATGATTTTATGGTGCTTTTTGGTTAAATCATTATTCTGGGCTCTTGTTTGTGACTCAATGTGGCCAATGTGTTGTGGGCTTTATGGTCAAGGACTGCCCAAAAGTATTGCTTCATGCTAGATTCTTACTTTGGACTATGTCAATGTTCATCAGTGTATTGTCAATGGATAAAATATGTGCCTCAATGATGCTGAGTCCATATTGTTGTTATAGTAAAGCCCCACACCCCACATTGCCTAAGTAATGCCTTTGGCGAGGCTTCATGTACATGTTTAAGCCTTCCACCTATTAGTTTAAGCTTTTAAGTTGGTACATGGTATCTTATAGTATCTTATAAGGTATTTAGATCCTTTGGACTACCATTTGATTTTGAGGACTTTTTGGTTTCCGCTCTCATATACATACATACATACATAGGGAGATGCTCTTATGAGAGATAAATGAGAGATTGGGTGGGGCCCTCATATCCATATCTAATGCCAACAGTTTAAATGTAAGAGCTCCTACCCCTATCTCTCATATAAGGTGAGAGATATCTCTCATATGAGCATCTCCTATATATATATTAATATATATGGGAGGTGCTCCTATGAAAGATACTCTCACCAAGTTTATGAGAGATGGGTGTGGACCTTTACTTCCATATCAATCTCCCCAACTAAAATGCAAGGATCCCAAATATGGAAGTGAGGGCCCCCACCCATCTCTCATAAACTTGGTGAGAGTGTCTCTCATAGGAACACCTCCCTATATATATATTGCAAAATAAGAAATCTGGACTCACACCTACCTAGTCCATTCATTTTATGTTATTTTAATAATAATAAGTTTTAGTTATGTTTTAAGTTAGATATATAAATTTTGGCCATCAATATGTTTTAGATAGTCCAAATTAGTTCTAGGGTTACGTCTTTTCCTATATATTGATGTAAAGCGGGGTTGGAATGATGGTTGATAATGAAATTAAGTTTTGAGTGTTTTGGGATCTTCCAAACTTCTCATGGGGTTCTCTCCAAGATTTCTTTGATTCCTACTCTGGGGTTTGGCGTGAGGTCAATTTCTTTTTTTTTTAATCTCTCCATCTCTATCCTTGGCCGCCCTGCTATAATACTTTATATGAAATGAAGGGATAATTAGTGAAATAAGATGGAAGTTAAGCAACCTTGAGTTGTAAAGGGAAGGAATCATTAGGCAAGATTTAGCAACTAGTTTACGAGACAAATAGGGAATCTTACTGTGGCACCGAAGAAAGCTTTGATGGTGAAATTTGAAAAACTGTAGGAACACACCATAGTGCACTAATTCATTCATTTTACTTGTGGCGCGGTGTCCTCTGTCAACTATGATGCCTAGATACATGGATATGGATGACGACACACCATGGACATGGTGAGGTCCGTGAGGACATGGTTTCCACATAAAAATGAAATACTCTAGACAATATGATAGAACACCGCCTCATCACCATTAAAAAATCATATCCCATCAACTTGGAGTCGGCTAAAAGAATTATATTCCAACTCAATGTTATGAATACATTGCCTATTTGTGATAAATGTGTGATTTCTTGAAGCTAATCACAGCGACCAAGTGTAATGCATTTGTTAGCGACTCATTTACATTTATATTTTGTCCTATAAGAAAAACAAACGCACACATATCTAATCCTTCTTTTCACGAGCATATTGTAGGTAGATTTCAAAGGACCTATTTCTGCACATTGCCTCATCCCCTCTCTTTATTCTTGCTGCCATAGTGTTTGGTACTTGAATATGTCCAGTAATCCAGTTGGGACACCTGCACAATAGATCTGACAAAACATCCTTTTGGAATGTTGGTAAAGGAGCTCCTTGCAACTGTTGTCTATCTGGTTCCTTGAAGCCTAACTTGTGAATGCTTTGGTTTCAAGAAAGCAAGTCTACAATTTCCATGGTATAGATCATTTTGCAAATGGTTGTTTACAAAGTTTGCTTATAAATAAATGTAAACTTTACCACTTCAGGATTTCCAAATTTAGCAAAGTGTGGTCTTTCTAACAGGTTGGAATCATCAATCACTGCCCAACACAGATCCTATCACTACAACAAATTGCACCTTTCCCGACACAATTTGCCGACGCAGTGAAAATTTGAGTTGGCAAAAGTCTTATTTCCAACGCATATTTGGATTGCGTTGGCAAAAGTCACAAAAATTGCTACTTTTACCGACGCAAGTAAAACTGCGTTGGCAAAAGATGTGGAAACCACGTTGGCGCCAACAAAAATTTCCTCCAAAAGAGAGGGAAAGTTTTGCCAACGCGTGTTTTTCTAATGTCGACACAATAATGCGTTGGCAATTATTTTGCCTACTGACGACGCACATGCGTGCGTTGGGAAAGCTCTGAGTTTTTATTCGCACCATTGCCAACGCATGAGTTGCGTCCGCAAAGCCCCATCTTTGACAAACTTACCTTTTTTGACATTATTTTCCGACGCAGTGAAAATTTATGTCGGCAAAAGTCACAGAGAATTGCTACTTTTATCGACGCAAATAAGACCGCGTTGGCAAAAGTCGTGAAAAAACTTCCCGACACTAGTTGCCGACGCAGTAAAAATTGGCGTTGGCAAAAGTCTTATTTCTGATGCATATTTGGACTTCGTTTGCAAAAGTCACAGAGAATTGCTACTTTTACTGGCACAAATAAGACTGCGTTGGCAAAAGTTGTGGAAAATATACATTGGCTCCAACAAAGATTTCCCTCAAAAGAGTGTGAAACGTTTTGCCAACGCATGTTTTCCTATTGGCGATGCACAGGTCTGCGTCCGCAAAGCCCCATTTAATAAATTAGTTTTTGCTAGAATAATATGAGCACACCATTTTCATCACTTTGATTTATTCCCAACTCTCTACCTTTTTCATGTTATTATTATTATTTTTTAATTTTGGGGGCAACTACAATACCTTTTAGTGGAGTATGTTGGAAACATTTTTGGATGGGTCCCACTTGTGCCCATATATAGATAATCAGAGTCGCTTAAAATGATCAAACACATTATTTATGGTGTACCCTAAATTTTTGTTTAAAATTGAGTTGGAACCACTGTAAGATTGACCAAAGAAAAAACCATGGCTAAAAAAATGTTGTTTTATTAACTCTTTTTTTTTTGTGTGTGTTTAATCGTACGATGAGATAACATCCATTCAAAATGAGATTTGACGATACCTTATAAATGTATGGTGGTTATTTATCGAGGGTCGTGTTGGATAGTTTGGATCCTAATAGTACTGTACACTCAGCTACGGTTGCTCGAATTTTTTTGGTGGTTATTCACCGAGGGTCAGATTCATATATAAGGAAAGCCCCCACCCAACTTAAAAAAAACACATAAGGCCTGTATTTTGAGCCCGTAAGCACCACTTAAAAATATAATAAAAATCCCAACCCGCCCTCGCTAAAAGTCAATTTTAATTAACTTTTAGCGGCGCCCGTAGCAGTGGCTACCTGTATAAATCTAACTCTAATGGCGCCAAATTTTGGTGAAAATTAAAACTTTTTAATTTTTAGCGTCTAATTTTTTGCGGCAGCGTATGGCTAAAGATATATTTTAAGCGGATAGTATTATATTTGGTGAACTATAACTTCATATATAGTAAAGCAGTAGGTGAATTCGTGGCGGCGCGACACGTGGCTCGTCTTCAAGCTTTTTGCACCCCTTCATTCCGAAATTGCCGTTCCATACTCTACAAATCTCTTTTCTCTTTGAATTACCCTAAAATCTCTTAATGAACCCACGACCCATATGCATCTTTCGCCCTTCTCTCTCTCTTCTTTGATTCACTGTGCTTTCTACTGCTCCAGGGAAGACGACAAGGTCAATTCTTTCTCTCTCTAGATTCACTGTTTTGTTTGATTTTCTCTCTCTCTTCTTTGATTCACTGTTTTGCGATTTTCGTCTGTCATTGGAGATCGAAGAAGAGGATATCATTTTCTTCTCAGATTGATAGACTGTTTCCATGTTCTTGACCGTGGGTGATTTTTGTTTGTCATTGGAGATCGAAGGGGCCCGGGTGGGCCACCGATGAAAGATCAGGTCCATAGATCTGGTAGTGGGGGCCTGGGCGACCATGTTGGTGGGGGTTGATCTTGGGCCTTGATCAGTGGGGCCCACTATCCAGCCCATCCGTTTGCCTTAGGTGTGAAGCACATATGTTCTGTTACTAGGTAATGTGCTTTGGAGAAGAGGAGTCTTGTGTGTGTTTTGGAGAAGAGAGGTTCTGTGTCGACATGGGTCATGTGTTGAGTGAGAAAGGGACGTCTGGGCTATACACGTTTTGGAAACAAGAAAAATAAAGGAGATGGAGTGATGACCCGGTGACCCGGTGACCTGCTCAATTGACAGAAAAACAACAAGCATGCTCTCTGTTTGATCTGGGTTTTCAGACCCTTAATGGACCTGAACTGAGCCAAACCCACAACCATTTTGGTCGCCCATGGCTCTACTGAATTTTAGTTGATCTGGGTTTTCAGACCCTTAATGGACCTGAACTGAGCCAAACCCACAACCATTTTGGTCGCCCATGGCTCTACTGAATTTTAGTTGGGTTCATTTCTACATATGGTAGGCCACATGGGTCCTGCAACTGAGAATGTCACAGATGTTCAAGAAAGTGGGCCTCAAACAGTTTCCGATAACAGTCTCCCATATTTAATAAGATCACATAACAGGGGGCTGTTTTGTTAAAACAGAATGGGGCCAACATTGAAGTTGAATAAATCTAATTTGATAAAATTTACAACTCTTTTGAACCCTCTAAAATTTAAGCGTTACACAAAATGTGATATCCACATTTGGAATCCAAACCCCCACAAAATCTATGCTTATACAAATCTTATTAAATAAGCGAATTGCAATAAATCAAACTATGGGAGGCCCGAAGCCCACCCTACACATTGCCGGGACTCTATTTCATAAAAGGGAAGTAAATAGAGTTTTTTTTTTTTTATTTATCAAAAAGCTCCAAGTACAAGACTTGATGATCCATTCGAATGGACCAGACAATTCATCAGGCTTCTACTAAGTTTGATTATAGATGGAGGTTATGCAACTGGTGTGAGGAATTTATATATAGAAATGCATGTAATCAATGTAGACGCTGATGATCCACTGTGCAGAAGTACATTCAATGCGACCTTTTTTTTTTTTCTTTCTTTTTAATAGATCTTAATATGGGCCTTCTCTATTACCTATCATGGAAGTTGATGAAAAGCTTTGTGAGATAAAAAGGAAGTTGAAGTTTCCACTGTTTGGTTCTTGTGTGATTTTCTTCTCAGCTTCCAAATCTTTGGGGCTTGAATTATATAGCATATAGCATATGTACTGATCTCAAGCAGAAAGAATTAATTCCCCATTTAACAAATCTGCAATTTAGCAAAGCAGTTTCAGCTGACCCTTCTCCCTTTCAAATTAAGACATTTTCAACTTGATTAATAAATGTATCCATTTAGGATAAAATTATACAACCTCTATGCTCCATACAACATAAACTCTCAACCGGACTCATTGCCATTACTAATCATAGATTCTATCTTGTAGCATCCACTTTGGAACCAAAACTCTGGAATTTTTTTCCTCAAGTGCACTGATATTGATGTTTCTCTCCTTTCTTATTTTCATTTACTATTACTATTAAGTAAACACATGCTTAGTGATTTAGAACTTGATGTCTCATTTTCACATGTTCAGGTTATGTGAAGGTGGGGAGCTTTTGGATATGATACTCTCCAGGTGAGTTTTTATTATTGTCATATGGGTACTGCAAAGTGATTATATAAAATTATTATGCTAATTTAATATTGTCTCATTATCTAAAGATCTTTTTTGTAGTGAATGCTTTGCCTTGTAAGAATTTATTGCTACTTGTATTATAATGGTGTTCTTTTTTTGTTTTGCAGATTGGTTTTGGATTCGTTGTGCTGGCTGCGGGCTCTTAGGGATTAGCTTTTTTATTTTGATCACAGACATTTGTGGATGTTAGAGATTTTTGGAAATGATAAAGTAGTAATATTTGTGTATTTTAGAGATTTGTGGGTTTATTTTGGTTTATGGATGTGGGATATTTGGTTGTGGATGTTATTTTTGATTTATTGATGAACCTATTTTAAATTGGGTTGTGCATCAAGTTTGTTGGTTTGGAAGTTATTCAGATTTTTATTTGTGGTATACAGGGAGAAATGAAAATTTAATTTGAAAAAAAATAATATTAAGCTTTCCTGACGCACCGACGTCCGTTGTAAAAAAAAAAGGTATTACAACATTTACCAACGTGATTTGTGCGTCGACAAAGTTGCATTTCCCAATACGTTACCCTAAAGATATAGCGTATTCCCAACGCATTAGTAGTGTCGGCTATTTCATGAATTCTCAATGCATTCGTTGCGTCGGCTATTTCATGCAATCCCAACGCATTGGTAGCGTCGGCTATTTCATGAATTCCCAACGCTTCATCATCGTCTCCCATTACCATGAATTCCCAACGCACTACGAACATCGACCGTTACCATGAATTCCCAACGCACTGCCAGCGTCGGCCATTACCATGAATTCCCGACGCACTACCAACGTCGGCCATTACCGTGAATTCCAGATGCACTACCAGCGTCAGTGTTTATTTTGCTGACGTTAGTACTGCGTTGGCAAATATGGCCTTCGAATCAGGAAGATTGGACTTTTGCCGACGCACATATCTTCGCCGACGCATTGGCCGACGCTGCAGTGCGTTGGTAATTGTATAGGGATCTGCCGACGCAGTTAAAATAGCGTCAGCTATAGATTTGGCTACACATAGTTGCCAACGCGCTGAAATACGTTGAGAAATCCTTTTCCGATGCAAAACCTACCTTTCCAGATGCGGCGACTGCATTGGCAAAACTGTATTTTGTTATAGTGTATATTGAATTAGTTGAGCATCTCGCCGTAAAGGACTTGATACTGTCTTCTAGTTTTTTATCTTTTCTTTTTGTAACTTTTACTGTCACTTGGAATAAAACCTCCGGAACCTTTTGATGTGATTGATGATCTTGTAGAGAAGGTCTTCGTTGAAGATGTGTTACACCCCGAACCCTTTTTAATCTTGTTTATGCATAGTTAATTATGTTTTATATATATTAATTGTGTTTAGATACTAATTAAGTCATTTTATGTATAACTAGTCTTATTATAGCTTGAGAGTTAGATCTTGAGTCTTGGGTGAGTAGTTTGGAACCAATTTAACCCAAGGAGATAGAGCCAGGGACTTTTTCGTAAATTTAGATTTTTTAATCTTGCATCATATGCATGTCATCTTGGCACCATCACGTGCATCTCGATGAGCACATCATTTTTCATATTGAACACTTTTTCATTTGACCTCAATTGAGTAATGTAGCTCCTCATTTGATTTAAAATGTAAATGGCCAAAAGAATATGGACTTTCTTATAAACTTATATAAAATGTCCTTTAAACCACCATTTCTCATAGCCATCGATCTGTACAATCACATGAGATGAACGAATCTCTCTTCCTCATTTCTTCTTTTTCATTTCTTCATTTTCTCTTCTCAATCCTACCAAGAGAGGATTGCATGTGAGTTTGGGGGTGAAATCTTGCTTCTCCACGTCTTATTGTACCTTCCCATATCATTAAAGTGACAAGAACTCCAAGCTCAGATTTGTTTGCTTTAACGAATTGGTGGGAACTCCATCCTTGTCTCAGACGTTTGAGTTGCACTTGAATCAATGAGTTCATCTATCTCACATGCATGCATTTTAATAACTCATTTTGGCATTGCATTCTTAGTAGGGTTTGGGTGTTTTTTTTTTTTTTGTGTGGGGGGGTGGGGGTGGTGTTCAATTGTTTGGGCTCAAGAAGAAAATAAAGTGTGGAAAAGCTTGAAACAAGGCAAGTATAAATGATTTCTAATCATGCATGTTGAAGTTATATACAAGTGGGTTCATCTTATTGTATAATTCTTTCAAATAGAATTAATTGATTTGGGTTCCATGTAAACAAATGGGAGCATGAGGTTCCATTTACTTACAGTTATGCAGTTCTTTTGTTGAGTTTTAGACAAGTCGTGGAATGGGAAAGAACCACAAAAGGATGGGAAAAGAGATACAGAACCTGAATTAATAGAAATGTAGGCTAAGAAAGACCTTGTAAGGCTTTACTTATGATACCCCTTCATTATTATGGACCAATGGATATTACCTTGACAAGAGGAAAACCTTAGAGGCAAAGGTTTCCACTTGTTTAGTGTTCGTTCAATCATTATTTGGCCATGATTATTAATTATGGGATTCGCCGTACTTTGAAAAATAATGTAATACCCAACTAAAGAATAGCAATGCTCTGAATACCATAATTTATAATGTGCTGGATGGTAATGAAAGACGGATGCTTAGATTCGTTAGGCTAGTAAAAAGTCCTTGATTCTCTCAAATTACAATGAATGTGCATATTGGAAGGTAATAGCCATGATTTCATTCACTAATAATCTTATGTATAAAGTATACCCCATTCATACTACTAATTGAATTGCTAATGTTAGGAGGTTTTGAGTAGGATTGAATTTGGATATTGAAATGATTGGGATTAATGATTGTATCGAATGAGTCAAATGATGTAACTTACTCAAGTCCCGATTGTTAATTGATTCGAATAAGTCAGTACTACTGAGCTTCGATCGGATGATACCTGACGGGGCTGACTCTAAGTTTAGTATTGTGAAAGTCACTGTGCAGTTGACAGTCTGGAGCACCGGAACTCTAAAACCGGGTAACCAGTTGAACCTTTGGCCGGGTCACTAGTGACATCCCAACGTGATTCCCTCTCTAATTGAGAGGAAGGATTAGCTCATGTAGAACCAACTAGATTGTATAATTTCGTTTATGATTGATTCATTAAGCATGATTTATTCGATTACACAAATTGCCTAGTTCAACTTTAAATTCCCTCTTTCAATCACTTGTCATTAATTCTAAATTGATATGATATGCATGGAATGTTATTGTTTGTACTTGCTGAATCATCGTATTCACTAGCTATTCTTGGTATTACAGACGCAGACTTCGCTCCCGGTCATGAGGAGACCACGGAGGGAGATGAGGAGGCTAATGAGGTACCAGCAGGCCTAGATGAATGGACAATAGAGGGTGCTGTCTAGCTCTGTGTACGGAGAGCGTAAGAAGACTTTCTTTTGAGGGCAATCTCAGAAAATCTTCTCTCGTGATTTTGCAGTTAAGTATGAATTTTTGCTGATATATATACTTTCGGAAAAATACTTTCTTTTACATATACATTTTTGTAATAGTGAGGTAGATAAAGTTTTATGATCTCTACTTCTTACTAGTAAATGAAATCATCTTTTGTTTAATGAACTTGAATGTTTGGATAGTTCATGATATGATACCTTTATATGTTTTGATTTAATGCTTCCGTTGATAAATGCACAGAGGCAGGTGTTTGTGAGCATGTCTCATGAGTGGAAATTGGGATTTTCTCCTTCGTGACTCGCACTTGGCCCGAAACAGGTTGATGAGCACGGGAGTACGCTTGTCACACCTCGAGATCTACCTTTGGCCAGGTGAATTCGGGACCGGGATGTGACAAGATGCTGCTGAAAATGCTTCACTCAACTAATTCCAGCTATTGATTAAAGATACCTCTATACAACTTCCACTGGTTGGAGACTCTTCTGGACTCGGCCTATCTTTTGCAAGTGTTTCGTTGTCTGCTTGTGAATCACTGTACTTTGGCATGTTGCTGACTGAGTGTGTTGGAGAGAAGTCTTCAAAAGCCAGTAACTGTTTCTCCATCCATTATGCATTCAAATGCTTGGACAACCTGAAGCAATAACGTAAAAAGGAAAAGGTAGTGTTTGACCATTAGTAAAAAAGAAAAGGTAAATGAATACGTTGGTTAGTTATTTTATAAAAAACCCTAAATGTGACATTAGGAGAGGAGGGATGGTTAAAAAAGGGAGAGCATTCCACACAAAAGCTGAATCCATAGAAGCAAGATAAACATTCTCTTAAGAAAACCTCCTAAATTATGAGTAATTGTGACTTATAAAATTCAATCTAATTGAAATTAAATGACCCCATTTATAAAATCAAGTCCATTCATGGTCACCGTGCACCAAAGGTAATAGACGATCCGGACTCTTTCTAAGAGGTCTTTGATATCTCTTTACCAGTGAAATAGTTTATCAGTTGGCCTAGGACCAGGGTTTGCACCTGAATGTTGTGAGTTCAAAACTGCACTACCACACTGAGGCTACACTGGGGCCATAGGTATTATTCTGGCCCAAAGGATTGGGAACCCTGCGTTATTAAAAAAAAAAAAAAAAAAAACATATTTGAGTGGTCTAGAGGGTTGATAAAAAACTCACAAGCCCACAACATGTGTTCCATGGCCAGAGGATATGGTACCGTCCCCTCCCAATAATCTTAAAGTTCATGTTCACTTTTAGCCATTAGATAAAATGGCCCTCTAAGGGATTAAATTTTAAGATGATGGTCCACCCAAGTACAAAGTCTTAGTTGGAGAACCAATGCCACAAAACTTAAGACATGTTTTTTTATGCATTTTTTTAGGAAAGGGAAAAATACTTAATTTTCCACGGATCTCATTTTCCATCATATGAGTATGCAAAGAGGCCTTTTTTGAGGTAGGGAGAAGAAGGAGAAGGGTACAAGAGAGATGGAGTATTCCGTGGGGGAAGCGAAAGTTTAAAGACTTTCATTTCTACAAACACTACATAAATGTGTCAAGTGGTACGATTAAAAGCTTCCTAGTAAAATCTATTTTGTTTTATTGAATTCTTTTGGGACTTGAAGCATTTCAAACGCCAAGTACTAATTTTACAAAATACAAAAGTATTTGAGAAACCATTCTGTAAATTATCCATAGAAGATCTGGAGGTGCTTTAAGAAAAGATTCCAAATCCTTGAGTCTCTTATTTAGAGAATTTTTGAGTTGAAAAGGGGGAACTCACGGTAAAGTCCGCTTATTAAGAATCCAAGCATTCAAATGAATACCTTATCATGGTTGGGATATTCCTAAATTTCACTCAAATAGGAGTTGGCCAAAATGCTGAAAAATCCTAGTCAAAATGAGTCCAAATATCTTTAACACTTCTTTTTATTTTTTAAAAGAAATGACAGCCAAAAGCAAGATGCTGAGAAGAAAGAACAAATCAAGATATTACATCAGTAGATATATAACAGTTCTAGCCCCCAGTGGGGGCCTGAAACCATGTTACAAAATCATGGCTCCGAGTTGTTAACCAAAAAATGGTAATGACTGATACGATTAGTAGTAGCTGTTTCCCTATTCCACATTATAGTTTACTAGTGGAGCCTTGCACGTGCAAGGTCAAACCACAACTTACACTCTTTACACTCTTTTAGATATTTTCTTTGATAGTCAATGCAATAATAACTCGAAACGAAATCATACTCATCACAATCAATTGGAAGAAGGGTGCAAATCTTAAGTAAAATAATCCAAATACTTTGTAAAAGCTAAACAAATCTCCCTCTTGTAAAACTAATTTGAACAAAGAGAATTATTACAAATTGGTTAAAGGTAGGAAAATTAACATAATTACCTCATTGGTGGACCGGTTTATGGTGTTATATCTTGGTGACATTGTGGTCTATAGTGGGACGCTTGAAGAGCACGTGGAACGCTTGAAGAGCTGTCTTCTAGATATTACGCGACAACCAGTTTTATGTCAAAAAGGATTAGTGCTCTTTGCTCAACAAGAAGTCTTGTCCCTTGGACATCGGATCACTTATTCCGGGACAAGTCCGATTACTTGCTTTTCTTTCTAGTTCAATTGGGGACTTTCTTATTTTCTTTCTTTTTTCAAAGGCCGGCTTATTACGCCGCTGACTTACCTAATGTATATGCTTCACTACGCTTATTCACTTTCTCTCAAGACAAAGAGGATAGTGCGCTTCTTACACCATTACTTCGAAGATAAGAGACCACTCTTCTATTTTGAAATCGCAATAACTAACCGGTTGCTTGATACCAAGTGGTTGGTTGACTAAGAATAAGAAGCAAAAAGCAACTAACACTTTAGATTTGCTTTGGCTGCCACTTTCTTTCATAACAGACCTGGGAATAACGGCTGGCATACAAGTTTCTCGCACGCAAGGAGATGCTGCTGTTGGATGTCACGGTTTCGGGGGCGCCATGATCCCTCTCTTTAGACAAATTTATCTCCACCCACTGAATAAAACCATAGCAACCTAAGAAAAATATTAAGGCTGCAAAATTTCATTAAATTCTCTCATGAAATGAAGGCTCTTAGTGACAATTTATGAGGGCATTTAATAGCCATCTCTTCAGGACAATTAACAGGGGCATTTAAATTAATGGTCATGGCCTTCTCTAGTTTGCTCATAGAAAGCCAAGCATTAGATTTTCAGAGAATTTGGAGGAAAATACCTGCTCAAAGCATCTTTTGAATACCATCCAAAAGTAGAATTTAATAATAACAATAACAACAACAACAATAATGACAATCAAGATAATGATGATGATAAGAAATAAAACAAGATATGATCAATGGTATGGTTTTTTTATCCAACAATCCTTTTAGTTTTATTTTATTTTATTGATACATGACTTGAACCCATAACTTCAAGGTTGCAATATGGAGCACCTTCTACTGTGCTAGGCTTTTGCACCTTAATTTTGAGAAAAAAATGGTACATTATAAAATATATGAGCATGAAATGAAGTTTAACAGCAGGGAAAAAAATACCAGAATGAGGCCAACTCCTTATAATCTTATTATATAAGTGGGGCCCACACAAGTTTTTCTCTTTTATAATCGGCCCACAGATATGTAAAGAAATAAACATGACAAGTTCTTCTCTTTGATAAGGGTAATAATAGATATAATAATAATATAGATTATATTATTATTATATAAGTGGGGCCCACACAAGTTCTTCTCTTTTATAATCTTATTATTATTATATAAGTGGGGCCCATGTTCTTCTCTTTTAGAAGGGTAATAATAATATATAGATTATATGATTATTATATAAGTGGGCCCCACACAAGTTTTTCTCGTTTATAATCTTATTATTATTATATAAGTGGGGCCCACACAAGTTATGTCATTTTGTTATATACATATAATAATAATAATAATAATAATAATGTATAGATTATATTATTATTATATAAGTGGTGCCTACACAAGTTATGTCATTTTGTTCTTTTAGATGTGGGTCAGGTGTGCAGTGAAACCAAATTGCATTTTCTTCTCTTTTATAAGAGTAGAGATAAGTGGGGTCCACACAAGTTCTTCTCTTTTAGAAGGGTAATAATAATATATGGATTATATTATTATTATTATATAAGTGGGGCTTACACAAGTTATGTCATTTTGTTCTCTTAGATGTGGCCAGGTGTGTAGTGAAACCAAATTGCATTTTCTTTTCTTTTATAAGAGTAGAGATATTATATTATAATATTTGGGGTGGGCCCCACAATGGTGTAGTGAAAAAGTTTGCATTATAATATTTGGGGGTGGGCCCCACAAAGGTGTAGTGAAAAAGTTTGCAATTTCTCATAGTAATATATTATTATATTATATTATAATATTTGGGGGTGGGCCCCACAATGGTGTAGTGAAAAAGTTTGCACCATAATATTTAGAGGTGGACCCCACAAAGGTGTAGTGAAAAAATTATGCAACTTTCCCTCTTTTATAATAGTCGATAGACGGATATATATATAGATAGTAGATAATTATTATAATATAATAATAATATATTATTATATTCTATTATGATAGTTGGAGGTGGGCCCCACATGGTGTAGTGAAAAAACTTTATAACATTCCCTCTTTTATTTGGGGGTGGGCCCCACAATGGTGTAGTGAAAAAGTTTGCATTATAATATTTAGAGGTGGGCCCCACAAAGGTATAGTGAAAAAACTATGCAACTTTCCCTTTTTTATAATAGTCGATAGATGGATATATATATAGTAGATAATTATTATAATATAATAATAATATATTTTTATATTCTATTATAATAGTTGGAGGTGAGCGCCACATGGTGGAGTGAAAAAACTTTATAATATTCCTTCTTTTATAATCGTAGTATAATAATAATATATTATTATATTCTATTATAATAGGTGGAGGTGAGGCTCACATAGTGTAGTGAAAAAACTTTGTAACATTCGCTCTTTTATAATAGTAGTAGGTTTGTGGCTGCTGTAAGTCTCAGGTCAAGGCTCACTGCCATTGGCCATAGCTAGGTCACATGACACGTGACTTTTGAGCCCACGTCTAACTCAGTTCAGTAGATTAAAGGTCAGCACTTTTTAATTGAGACTAACGAAGTTTAGTTTTTTTAATCACATTGACTAATAAAGATTACCTTTCAGTTTAATGAAAACAAAGATTAGTTTTCAAATGACCTGACTGAAAAAGATTAGTCTTTTAATAACACGCACTACCTTATCTTGGTGGGTCACAGCCTAAAAAGCATATACATTGAACAACACTGAAGTTCAGCTAGCCCATTCCACACGGTGGTCTAATAAAATGCAATTTCATTTGGATATGATCTAGCTATCGCGGGCTGGACTCAGTCTCCATGGGCCTGGTTAGACCCAATGAGGATTTGGGCTCCGAATTTGAGCCCGTGTGGACCTTAGGAACTTCATATGGGCCCGTCAAATAAGTGTTTTCGGAGGCCCAAATCTCTTTGAAGAAAAGATTGAGCCCAAGAAGGACTTGAGTCCAACAAGAGTTTAACTAACCATCTGGTTCAGTATGACAATGGTCTCAAACTTAGAGTGAAGCCCCAGTCTGCCATGTTGGGTGTGTAGGACAGCAAGGCTTAGTTGTTATTGGATTTGGGCTCTGGAGAGTCTGGACCAAACTCAGGTCCATAGATAGCCCCAATAATAGGCCCAGTGTATATAAAACTAGAGTAATGCAATACAATTGAATAACTTCTCTCACATTAATGCAGACTTTATCGTATTATGTTCTATGATGCCCAGATACGGCTAGGATACGCCATAGACACGGCAATGACAAGGATTTTACACGTAAAAAGTGAAGTATCGGATATAATACGAGACGATACATTGTCCATTTCAAAGTATCCATGCATCATAGATTATATTGCTTTAGTGGTATTTTACAGGCAGGAAAAGAAACGCTTACTGTAGGCGGTAAAAACGACACCTACTTAGATTGAGATGAGATCGAGGTAAACTTCTTAGGACGGGGAATGCTGAACGCCGAGAACCTGAAAAGGAAGGAAAAAGGCTAGAGTCAGAGCCCCTAACTGCCGTGAGCCGAAGGCACTCCGATGCCTGAGTTAGTTCTGAGAAAACTAAACAGGAGGAGGGAGAAGGGAATGAGACGATGTGGAGTATTGTGAGTTGTGTATCGCGTACCTTTCATGGGGCTGATCCCATGTGTATATATATATGTGAGCGTTCCTCGTTCATTCTCTCTGTGAGTAGGGGTAGGTGAGGTGAGGTCCCATCGATCCTTACCCTGACTGGCAGCAGTAGGTAAAATAGGCAACATCCCATCCTCACTTTCCATGCTTTCAGTCAGTTGTAGTACATGGCTGATAAAGCGAACTTCTTATCGCCATAAATAAGCGATCCTATTGTCATAAATGAATGCCCATATCTGTCAGGGTGAGCCGTATTTCCAGGAGGAAGGTGGCGGCCCACTCTGCCTCTAGTATTTTGGTCCGAGACCAAGGATGGCTTGGCCGTGGTGTGCTTTTGTACTGGGTTGGCATTTACGCCGAGCTGCCGAACCGTGGTGCCGCGCTGGTACTATTGACCGAGCTGCCGAGCTGACGGGATATGACCACAGAAGCCGAGGTGATCGGCGAGTCTTGCTGTAATCTTTGCTTAACTTCGTTATTACTGTGTTTTACCCACACAATTGCCCCCTAGCTTTTGACTTCTGAGAGCCTTCCAGTTCGAGGAGGTCAGAAGCTTGATGACCGTATAGCTGGCTCCGCTACCGAGCTCGAGTGAGGGTTACTGTCATATGGGGGAGATACCGGGACGAGGGAGCTTCGGATCAGGAGGGTCCTCTTAGGCCTGGTGGTCGTCGCTAACGTACGATCCCCCTCGAGATGTCCCTTCGCCTATCCTGGATATTAAATAGCCCTCTGACATCGCACTAATGGTGGCACGTGTCGCCTCTTTTGGCTGTCTCGCAATTACTTCGAAGAGACATTAGGGCTGCGAAATGGGACGTTAGGGCTGATTGAGGGGACGCCTCTTAAAGGCTCTCCTCGAAAGTCGAATCGACGCCCCTAGGCCTTATAAATCAGGGCGCCTCCTTCGTCTTCACTTTCCTCTACTTTCTTCAAATTTCTACTGCGCTCTGCAAGAGAACTTCTCCGACGCCTGCGAACTTCCGACGATCCTGCTTGTGCAGTCCCCTTTCGTAGGACTCCTTTCCGTTTTCCTCGTCTTTTCTTTTAGATAGGTCCTCGTCTGAGTTGAGAATGAGGGTCTATAGCATCTGTTAGGAGACCCAGGTTCCATAGATCATTTTAGGGATGTATACAAGGTCCCCGCCAATGTGGAGGTCAGACCGGATGGCCCTGATGACAGCCTCGCCTATCGTGATGGCTGGATGTCGTTCTGGCTGGTCTCTGTAGTGGAAGGAGGGATCCGCTTCCCCCTGCACCCACTGGTCCGGGACTGCCTCCGGGAGTGGAGGTTGTGCCCATGCCAACTACTTCCCAATGGATACAAAATTATAATGGGAGTAGTGCGGCTAAACCAGATTATGAAAATCGGCCTCGGTGTCCCGGACATCGAGGACACGTATGACCTCTGCAAATCCGCAGAAGGGGACACTTATTACCTCTGGCTGAGGGTCTGCCGGACTGGGTTCGTGACCGCGCTGGAGGACTCCAATAAGTACGCGGGCGAAGACTGAGTACTCGTCAGAGGAGGATGGGAGTTTGGTGAAGCGGAGCCTGCCACCACTGTCCGGGTTCCTCGAAAAATAGGAACTCCTCCAAGTAAAGACCGAAGTCCTTTCGGTTTGCAGTTCTTTCCTTTCTATGTCTGGCTCCTGACACGTTTTTGTCTATGCAGATTTCCGCGAAAAGAGGGAGCTTGCGAGGAGGAACCGCTGGAGGGTGAACAGCGCGTGGCACGAGAAGGTGAGAAACTACCGCGGCCACAACTGTCGTGCTGCGTGGTCTCTCTTGGGGCACGTGCCCCACTACAGGTCCTTCAACACCTCCAGAAAGGTGTTGGGAATAGACTCCGTGCTGAGCGGGGAAGGCGTCAGTGAAGGACCAGTGACGACCACGGTGCCCGGCTCGGTGGCGGTGACTGTCGTGATTCCTACCGGACGTCTGATTGAGTCGGGAGACCGTGCTCTAGCATTCTCCGCCGCGAAGCCTGTCGGGACCTCGAGAGCCGAGCCCCGGCCTTCCCTAAGGAGGTTAGTAGCTTCCAGCTCGGAGGAAGAGGAAGAGGAAGAGGAGATGCTACGCCAGCGCGGGCGACGCTACGCTGCAGAAGACCTGTCCGCGGCGGCCTTCGGGGACATCGGAGGCGAGGTCCGGGATCCCCCTCAAGCAGTGGCTGCGATGCCTCCGGCATTCGC
This sequence comes from Persea americana, assembly GCA_029852735.1. Lineage (NCBI taxonomy): Eukaryota > Viridiplantae > Streptophyta > Magnoliopsida > Laurales > Lauraceae > Persea > Persea americana. The sequence goes on from CM056810.1 coordinate 95,748,842, forward strand.
GGGTGGTACTCCTGCCCTAGACGCCGAGATGGTCTGTATCGCCACGACCGGGGCTGCTCGGCCTGACGCGGCAGAGGTCGCCTCAGCTCCGCCTCCGGCCATCGTCGTGGATGACTCACCCCCTGAATATGCTGTGGGGGCTGGAGGTCGGGCTCGCTCCGCCGAGGTCGCTAAGGGTTGGCGACCCGAGAAGAGGGCAAGGGTTGAGGCCTCGCCTGGCCCCTCCTCGCCTCCGCCTGCTGGTGGGACGATCTTGCCTCCTCCTCTGGCTCCATGGAGGCCGGCCATCGAGGAGGTTCTGGGGAGGCAGCTGGCCGAGACAGACCGCGCAACCGATCCCCAAGTGGTCGCAGTGCTGGGACGAGCCTGCGCCCTTCCTCAAGACTTGGCGAGGTGGGCTGGGATGGACAACGAGTCACTCCTGCTCTCCTCGATGTGATCTTTTAGTCCGGTGTCGTTTTATTGACTTCGGGTTCTCATCTTGCAGCTGTTGCAGAGATGCCAAATGGGCATTGAGAGGCTCAATGCAGCCGAGGCGCGGGAGGCGGAATGGGTGGTCGAGAGGGATGAGCTGCGGGCGTCCTTGGCGTCTAAGGACGCGATGCTGGCAGAGGAGGTGGCTAGGAACGCCGGCCTCGTCTTCGATTTCGAGGAGTCAAAGGTCGAGGTCGAGCGCCTCAGGGACGAGCTGGCGGACGAGAAGACCTAGAACCTCCACCTTGCCTCTGAGCTTGACGATCTCCGGATTGCGGCAAAGCGACTGGAAGACAACCTGCAGAGTGCGAAGGGGACAAACAGGAGGCTCCTCTCTCAGCGGAACCAGGCGCAAGGTTCCCTGGAGATGGCGCTGAGGGGCAAGGCGGCCGAGATTGAGTCTGCTCTGGCAAAACAAGAGGCCAGGCTCTAGGAGGAGTTCCTCGCTGAGCATAACTCCATCCTGGGGGAGGAGGTCGGCAGGCTGTCCGCTGACTACAAGGCTCAGCTGCCAGGGATCCGGGACCGAGCCTGGGAGCTTGGGTGGAAAGCAGCCTTGAACAAGGCTAGGGTCCCCGAGGATAACCCTCTCTTCCTAAATCCCCCAAAATTCTCCTGCTCGGACTCGGAACTCGAGGCCGTGTCTCGAGCTTCCTCTAACCCTCCTTCGCAAGCCTGTCCGGAGGCAAGCGCCGCCCCCGAGGCGCCTCAAGAGGCTCCAGCTGCCAGCGCTGATCCCGAGGGCTCCCAAGCACCCGCGGTCGTCGAGGCCCCTCCTGAAGCTGTCGCTCCCAAGGCTAGTGTTCCTGAAGCGAGCACTGTCGTTTCTGAAGCTACCCCACCGCTCCCGAGGCCAGCGCGGTCGTGGCCGAGGTTCCTCTTGAGGTCCCTCCAGAGATTGACTGCAATGTGGAAGCTGCAGCCCTTTGAAGCTTTTTGTGATTTTTCTTTTATTGTATCTCCATTTATCTTGTAATCAGGATCTTCGATTAATGAAAACTTTCTTCGCATTCTGGCTTCCTTTCTCATTGTCTCTGATGAAATGGGTGTGGTCGACTTCATGTCGCAATGCTTTCTTTGTTTTAAGTTTGTTGGTCCGATAACCGAACTCCTTGTTATTCTCAAAATCGGACATCCGCCCAAGACCGAGACTTGGTGTATGAACCGTGGTCTCGGTTGGCTGTGCACCCACACAATCTCCCCCTAGCATTTGACCTGTGAGCTCATTCGAGTGGGTCGAAAGCTGAGTAGCTTTGTCAGGCTGGCACTGCCACTGATTCTTAAGAGTACCCAGAGTGTGAAGCATTGCCGAGATGGTGGAGTCTCGATTCAGGGAGGGTTCCTCCTTGTCTTTTGCTAACGTGGGCGGTTCATCGAGGTGCCTTTTCGCCTATCGAGGCATTTGTCCTTTCGTCTGTCGAGGCATTTATCCTTTCGTCTGTCGAAGCATTCACCCTTTCGTCTGTCGAGGCATTCATCCTTTCGTCTGTCGAGGCATTTATCCTTTCGTCTGTCGAGGCATTCGTCCTTTCCTCTGTCGAGGCATTTAATAGTCCTCAGGAAATGCGCCGCTAGTGCCACGTGTCGCTTCTCCGAAGGGCATGCAATCATATCCGTAGGACGCCTGGGCTGCCCGAGACGGCGCTAGGGCTGTTCGAGGTAAGGCCTCATTAAGGGCTTCTCTTCAAATCCGGAATGGCGCCCCCAACCCTTATAAATTAGGGCACCTTCTCCGTCCCCATTCTTTTCGATCTTCCAGAGCCTCTGTTGCATTCTGCTGGAGAACAGTACTTCCTGCGAGCATTTCTGTTTGCACGGCCTTCCATCGTAGGATTTCTTCCTTCCATCTTCTCCCTTTCTAGTAGGCAGTTCTTCGTTTAGGGTAGAGAATGGGCGTTTACAGGCACTGACTAGGGGACCCACTGTCCATAGGCTTGTTCAGGGAGACATACAAGATCCCTGCGAACGTAGAAGTTAGGCCAGACGGCCCTGACAATGACATCTCATACAGCGACGGCTGGATGCCACTTTCGCTAGTGTCCGTCGTGGAGGGAGGAATCCGGTTCCCCCTTCACCCACTCCTTAGGGAGCGTCTTCGGGAGTGGGAGTTAAGCCCTTGCCAGCTACTTCCCAATGGGTATAAAATCATCATGGGAGTAGTGCGGCTGAATGAGATACTATCAATCAACTTAGGTGTCCCGGACATCGAGGAGGCGTATGACCTCTGCAAATCCGCAGAAGGGCATACCTATTACCTCCGGCTAAGGGTCCACTGAATTGCCTTCGTGACCGCGCTGGAAGACTCCAATAAATATGCAGGAGAGGACCGTGTATTTGTCAGAGGGGCATGGGAGTTCGGCGAGGCGGAGTCCAGCACCACAGCCCGGATCCCACGAAGAATAGGAGTCCCCCAAGTAAAGGCCGAGGTCCCTTTGGTTTGTAGTTTAACCTCATTTGTTTCTTTCCTTCTGCTAACATTGCTCTGTTTGTGCAGGTTTTTGGCAGAGAAGGGAGTTGGCCAGAAGAAACCAGTGGAAGGTGAACAGAGACTGGCACGAGAAGGTGTGAAAATACCGCGGCCACCACTGCCGAGCTGCGTTCTCACTTCTGGGGTATACTCCTCATTACAAGTCTTTCACCACCTCGAGGCAGGTGACCGGGATTGACTCCGTGCTGCACGGAGAAAATTTTAGCTAGGAGGCCGTACAGACAGAGGTCCCCATCTCGGATACGGTGACTATCGCGATTCCTGACGGGCTTCCGGCAGAATCGGGCTAACAGTCTCCAGGCCGTGAACCTGCAGGGACTGTGAGAGCCGACACCGAGCGCAAGCGGCAGAGGCAGAAATTAGTCGTTTCCAGCGCGTCTCGGAGCTCATCCAGCTCGGAAGAATCCGAAGTTGAGATGTTGCACAGTCGCGGCCAGCGCTTCGTGGCGGAGGACCTATCCGCCGCAGCCTTTGGGGACATTGGGGGCAAGACCTCGGACCCTCTTTGGGCCCCAGCGTCGCCCCAACTACGACGCCCGTGGCTGCTGCAGAGGTTCTTGCTCCCGCGGCCGAGATGGGTCCAGGAGCCATTTACGGGGCTGAGGCCAGCCCTCCCTTCGCGGTCGAGGTCGGCACTGAACTTTCGGCCATAGTCGTCGACGAATCGCCCTCCGACTCAGTAGGCAGAGAGGGCCCTGCTGAGGTCGTCGAGGCGTGCAGGCCAGGAAAAAGGGCGAGGGTCGATCTCCCACCTACCCCTGAATCACCTATGTCGGTCGGGGAAACCGGCACTCCTTCTGAGTCTGTTCCTTGGAGGCCGGACATCGAGGGCATGCTGGGGAGGCAGTTAGCCGAGTCAGACCGAGCGGTCAACCCTGAAGTGGTTGCCGCACTGGGACGAGCTTGCGCCCTTCCCCAGGACATGGCGAGGTGGGCGCGGATGGACAATGAGTCGCTGCTACTCTCCTCAAAGCGGTCGTTGGTAGCGGTATGTAACCTCATTCTTCATATTCCTCTCTTTTTCTGCTGCGTTCTTTCAGCTGACATTCTTTTCTTTCTGAAGCTCTTGCAAAAATGTCAAACTGGCATGGGGAGGCTGGATGCAGCCAAGGCCAGGGCAGCTGTCTGGGCGGCGGAGAAGGAGGAGCTGCTGAAGTCTCTGGCGGCAAAGGATGCGACGCTGGCGGAGGAGGCGAATAGGAATGCTGACCTTTTTGCCGAGCTCGATGCAGTGCGGGCCTTGGCCGAGCACCTCAAAGAAAAAGCAAAGGAAGAGGCGGACCAGAACGCCCACCTTTCCTATGAGCTAGACGAGGTCCGGCTTGCGTTGTCGCGGCAGGAGGAAGATATGCAGATGCTGCGGGGGACGAACAAGAGGCTCACCTCCGAGAGAAGGCTAGCTGAAAGAAAGCTGGAGATGGCCCTGGAGGGGAAGGCGGCCGAGCTTGAGCTAGCTCTGAGAGGGCAGGAAGCCAAACTCAAGGAAGAGTACCAAGCCAAGCACGACGCCGTGATGAACGAAGAGGTTGGCAAACTGGCAGCTGACTATAAGGCGCAGTTGCCAGGAATCCGAGATCGGGCATGGACACTTGGGTGGAAGGCGGCCTTAAAAAGGGTTGGAGTTTCTATGGACAGCCCCATTTTCTGGAATCCGCCCAGGTTCCCTCGCTCGGACTCGGAGCTACGTGCCGTCTCGGAATTCGCCCCAGCTCCCTCCGCCTCGGAATTCGCCCCAGCTCCCTCCGCCTCGGAAGTCGCCCCAGCTCCCTCCGCCTCGGAAGTCGCCCCAGCTCCCTCCGCCTCGGAAGTCGCCCCAGCTCCCTCCGCCTCGGAAGTCTCCCCAGCTCCCTCCGCATTGGAAGTTACCCCCGCTCCCCTGGTGGTTCCCAAAGAGAGCGCTACCGGGACCGATTGTAATAAGGAAGTTGCAGCTCCCTAAATTTTGTACTTTTCTTTTCACATTGTATTCCGGCAGGTTCTTATGTAATAAAACAACATTCTTTCCACATGTTCTCCTGTGTATGATTTGTCTTGTTTGTGGTGGAATGGGTGTCGACACAGGTAGTTTGCCAAATAGTTTAATAGGCACTAAAATCGGACGTTGATCTGGCCTTTCAAACCATGGCCCCGACCGTGCTGACGAGCTGGGGGGGTGGTGCAATCACCGGACTCTGACGCCGGTGGCTATGTCGTCGAAGTCGGTCCTGGCACCGAGCTGACGGTTAATTCTTGACCATGGCGCCGTGCCGCGGGGGAGGTACTGCTACCGAACCCTGAGGTGCTTAAGGCCGTGCCGCCAAAGTTGGTGCAGGCACCGAGCTGAGGGCGGTTGGCCCTCTGAACAGAGGTGCCGAGCTGCGAGGGTGGTACTGCCACCAGACCCTGATGTGCATATGGCTGTGCCGCCCAAGCTGGTGCAGGCACCAAGCTGAGGGCGGTTGGCGCTCTGAACAGAGGCGCCGAGCCGCGAGGGCGGTACTGCTACCGGACCCTGATGTGCATATGGCTGTGCCGCCCAAGCTGGTGCAGGCACCGAGCTGAGGGCGGTTGGCCCTCTGAACAGAGGTGCCGAGCCGCGAGGGCGGTACTGCTATCGGACCCTGATGTGCATATGGTTGTGCCACCCAAGCTGGTGCAGGCATCGAGCTAAGGGCGGTTGGCCCTCTGAACAGAGGTGCCGAGCCTCGAGGGCGGTGCTGCTACCGGACCCTGATGTGCATATGGCCGTGCCGCCCAAGCTGGTGCAGGCACCGAGCTGAGGGCGGTTGGCCCTCTGAACAGAGGCGCCGAGCTGCGAGGGTGGTGCTGCTACCGGACCCTGATGTGCATATGGCTGTGTCGCCCAAGCTGGTGCAGGTACCGCGCGGAGGGCGGTTGGCTCTCTGAATAGAGGCGCCGAGCCGCGAGGGTTCTCGAAGCAATGTAAAGACTCATTCCAGAAAAATCGCCTTTTATTGATATTTGAATTCTTCAGTACATTTTTCAGAAGTATAACTTTTTGAGATGCATTGCATTCCATGGTCGCGGGAGCGCCTTCCCCTCCATGTCTTCAAGTCGGTAGGCAGATCTCCCAGCTGTCGAAGTTATTCTGAACGGTCCCTGCCAGTTGGGCGCTAGTTTGCCTTCGTTTGGATCTCGGTCGCCGTGAAGTGTTTTCTTTAAGACCAACTCTCCCATCACGAATTCTCTTTCCTTGACCTTCGGGTTGTATCTCCTGGCCAACTGTTATTGATAGGCGGCCAGGCGGATAGCTGCCGCCTCTCTTCGCTATTCAGCCAAGTCCAGCTCTCGAGCTACGTTCAGATCATTGAGGCCCTGGTCACAGAGTTCCGACCTCAAGGTCTGAAGGCCGACCTCAAGGGGAATAACTGCTTCCATGCCGTAGGCAAGGGAGAACGGGGTAGCCGAGGTGGAACGCCTTAGAGTAGTTCGGTAGGCCCGTAGAACACTTGACAACTCCTCTGCCCATTGGCCTTTGGCTCGGTCGAGTCTCTTTTTAATTCCATCGAGGAGCACTTTGTTTGAGATCTCGGCCTGACCGTTGCTTTGAGGATACGCCGGGGTGGAGTAGACATTTCGAATGCCGTACTCTTGGCAAAAGCTTTTGAAGGAGTTAGAATCGAACTGCGTTCCGTTGTCAGAAACGAGAGTACGGGGAATTCCAAATCTCGTGATGATGTTCATCCACACAAAGTTCTTCGTGTCTAATTCGGTGATGGAGGACAAGGGTTCAGCTTCGACCCATTTTGTAAAGTAATCCGTGGCCACTATCAACCATCTTTTGTTCCCTGGAGTTCGGTGGAGTGGTCCGACGATGTCCAGGCCCCACTGGGCGAAAGGCCACGGACTGGAAAGGGGGCTCAGGTCCTGGGCTGGCTGGTGGAGAGAGTGAGAACTTCTGGCACTTTTCGCATTTTCTGGCATAGAGCTGGGCGTCCTTTTGCATGTACGGCCACCAGTAACCTTGGCTGATAGCTCGGTACGCAAGAGACCGACCTCCTGTATGACTGCCGCAGATTCCTTCGAGAATCTCGTAGAGGAAATCATCGACTTTGCTGGGGTGAACGCACTGGAGGTAGGGCCCTGTGAATGACTTCCTGTAGAGCTTGCCGTCTGGGGAGAGCCAGAACCGGGTTGCCTTCAACCTGACCTTACGAGCTTCAGTCCTGTCCTCGGGTAGCTGGTCGTCCTTCAGGTATGCAACGATGGGGTCCATCCAGCTCGGGCCGAGATCAAGGCACATGAGCTGTCGAGGTTGCTAGAGGTCGATGCTGGGCTCCCGCAGCGTTTCTACTTCAATAGTTCTTTTATTACCGGCTTCGACAGCCGAGGCGAGGCTGGCGAGGGCATCTGCATGGGAGTTGGATTCTCTGCCGATCTGCCGGACCTCGACCCTTTCGAACTGGGAGAGAAGTCCCATGGCGTTGGCAAGGTAGGCCGCCATCCTGTCGTCCCGAGCTTGGTAGTCTTCGTTGAGCCGGCTTGCCACCAGCTGAGAATCGCTGAAAACCACTATGGATCGAGCTTCCAAGATTTTGGCACTGTTAAGTCCGGCAATGAGCGCTTCATACTCGGCGTCGTTATTAGATGCCTTGAAACCGAGTGTCAGAGCTTGTTCGATGACGAGGCCTTCTGGGGACTGGAGGACTATGCCAGCGCCAACTCTTTTGGATGTTGAGGATCTGTCGATAAAGATTTTCTAGGACAAGTGTAGGAGCTCTCTCCAGGACTGCTCTTGCTCGGTCTCGGTGACAACCTCTGCACCCCTATCGCCCCCTAGTTCGGTGTCGAGCGAGGTCGGTGCCGAACTCTGAGGAGTAAATTCCACGATGAAGTCCGCTAGGACTTGAGCTTTGATGGCCGTTCTGGGCTGATAGTTGATGTCATACTGCCCCAGTTCGACAGCCCATTTGGAGATCCATCCGGAGAAATCTGCCTTCCGGAGGAGAGCCTTCAGTGGGTATTCTGTTACGACCACTATTGTGAAGGTTTGGAAGTAATGGGAGAGCTTTCGAGAGGCGCTAACGAGCGCCAAGGCGAGCTTTTCGAGCTGCAAATACTGGGTCTCGGCATCCAGCAGGGTTTTGCTCGTGTAATAGATAGGCCTTTGTTGGCTGTTGTCTTCTCTGATGAGCACCGAGCTCACTGCATGGTCCGAGACCGATAGATAAAAAAACAATGCCTCTCCAATAGTCGGGGTTGACAACAGCGGTGGAGAAGAAAGGTATTGTTTAAGCTGTTGCAGCGCCTGAGAACAATCCGACGTCCATTGGAACTTGGAGCCCTTTCGCACTTGTCCGAAGCTCGGCTGATAAATCGGTTCAGGGCGGCAGCCATTCCGGTCAGCCGCTGAACTTGTTTTGCCGAGGTCGGACACTGGAGCTCCTGGATCGCGGTGATCTAGTCAGGGTTCGCTTCGATCTCCCTTCTTGTGACCAGGCTCCCTAGGAACTTGCCGGAACCGATACCAAAGGCGCACTTGGATGCATTCAGCTTCAACTGGAACTGGTGAAGGATGTCAAAAATCTAGCGGAGGTCGGTCAAGTGGTCCTGCGACCTTTTGGATTTGACGACCATATCATCGATGTAGACCTCTACCGTCTTGCCGAGCTGGGCCTGGAACATCTTCGTCACCAACCGCTGGTACGTCGCTCCCGCATTCTTTAACCCAAAGGGCATCACCTTGTAACAATAGGTGCCCCTAGGTGTGATGAAAGCTGTCTTGTCCTGGTCTGCCGCATACATGGGGATCTGATAGTACCCCCGGTAGGCATCCAAGAAACTCATTCGGTCGTGTCCGGCAGTGGCGTCGATGAGCTGGTCTATCTTCGGAAGAGGGAAGTTGTCTTTGGGACAGGCCTTATTGAGGTGGGTGAAGTCCACGCAGACCCTCCATTTTCCCGTCTTCTTTTTGACCACCACAGTGTTGGCTAGCCACGCGGATAGTGGACCTCCTTTATTGCGCCTACCTCGAGGAGTTTCTGAACTTCCTCAATCACGGCCTCAGTCTGCGGGACCCTGGTCCGGCGCGGTTTTTGAAGCACGGGCTTATGGCTGGGATCCACCTTTAGTTTATGGCAGATGACTGTCGGGTCAATGCCGAGCATCTTATAGGGTGTCCAGGCAAAGACCGCTTTATTCTCCACAAGGAAGTCAAGCAGCTCTTTCTTCTCAAACTCAGGGAGCTGGCTTCCATTGAGGAAGAATCTGTCTGGGTCGGTGGGATCAATGTTGACCTTGGTGAGGTCCTCGATGCTTTTCTGCGCTAGAGCCCTGCCGACGTCCCCTAGCTCGGCCTCTCTGTCCAGTTCGGCCATATTGACTTGGGATGACTCAGCCTCGCTAGGCAGTACGGCCAGCAAGCATTGCCTAGCCATGTGCTGGTCGCCTCTGATGGTGATCACATCTGTTCGGCACGACTGGTTCTCCAAAGGGAATTTGAGCTTCTGATGGCGGGTGGAGGGCACCGCCTCCATGCTATGTAGCCACGTCCTCCCCATTATAACATTGTATGGGGAGGGGACATCGACTACTAGGAAGTCAACTTGCCTGCAGGCGCCACCCACTTGGACTCTGAGGGAGATCTTACCCTTGGGATAGACAAGCTTGGAGCTGAAGCCGACTAGTGGGGTACGGGCAGACTGGAGGTCCTCGTCCTTAAGTTTCAACTTCTTGATGCAATCATAGTACAGGACTTCGGACGAACTGCCGGGGTCGACAAAGGCTCTCTGAACCAAGAAGTTCTGCAGCTTCAAGGTGAGCATTAGAGCGTCGTTATGTGGGAGCTCGACGTCTTCCAAGTCCTTGTCAGAAAACCATATTCTGACCCCCTCCGTTTTGGCTTTCTTCGCGGCCGGCTCTGGTGCCGCGGTCAGCACCTGCTTCTGATGGGAGGTGCGCCTAGGCTCGGCGCGAGCCTGAGAGCTCTTCTTTGGTGGGACAGCGAGGTGAATGACGCTGATGATGCCTTCTGGCTCGCTGTCCTGGTTGTCAGCGTCTCGCCGCGGAGGTCGGTCATCACCTTGGCCCTCCTCCTTGATGTAATCCCTGAGGTACCCCTCCTTCACGAGGTTCTCGAGGTGGAATTTGTAGCTCCTGCATTCGTCGGTTCTGTGCCCATTTTGCTTGTGGTATACACAGAACTTACTCTGGTCCCGAGAGGAGGGGTCGGTCGTTATCGGCCGCGGCCACTTGAAGAAAGGCTGCGCTTTTATTTTATTGAGGAGCCTATAGATTGGCTCCTTAAAGATGGTATTTACTGCCACGTGGGAGGCCAGCTCGTGGCCTGACCTTCTGCCGTTCCCCGATGCCGCTGCCGAAGTAGAGGAGGTTCGGCGCTGTTCCGAGGACCGGGCCTTGCACCGATCTGGGGACGAATCTCTGCGACGATCCTCCCTCCTGGAGGACCTGTTATCTCCCTTGGCTGGTTGGTTCTTCTTGGTGAGGTCGAAGTTTTCGCGACCTCGCACCTTGTCTTCTTCTGCCAGTATGAACCGATTCGCTCGGGTCATCAGCTCTTTCATGGTGGTCACGGGGTACATGACCAACTATGCCCGAAGCTGGATGTCCGGCCGCAGAGCCAGCTGGAAGGACTTTACTGCTAACTCTTCAGAAGCGCACTCGATCTGGCTGTAGACAATCCAGAATCGACGATCGAACTGGGTGACGCTCTCGTCTTCCTGCATCCGGAGGGCCATTAGGTCAGCATCGGTCTTTGGGACGACGCGATGAGCCACAAATTTTCCCAGGAAGGAGGTCCGGAGCTGTCGCCAACTGGAGATGGAGTCTTCAGGAAGCGAGCAAAACCACCGCAGGGGGAGATCTGCCAAACTGGAGGAGAAAACTCGACAGTTTAGGGAGTCGTCATCCCCCCAGATCGACATCATGTCGGAGATGAGCCGCAGGGTCCGAGGTTCCGTCATACAGGGCGAACCTCGGGACGCTGAACTTCTCGGGGAGTGTGTATTTTCTTATCTCCCTAGAGAAAGGAGACGCGCCAGTGTCCTCAGCTTCGAAGGCGCTAAACTGGTCTCGGACGATACCAGCAGTCTCCATATTCTGGCGGATCGTCTGCTTCACCCACTGGTCGATCAACTGCTTTAGCTCTTCATCTTCCGAAACCTGGCGCTGCTTCTTCGGCCCTTCATGCACGTGACTGTTGCTGGAGCCTTCTTCCCCGTGGTCTCGGTCGCGCCTCTTATTTTGTCGTCGAGCTGTCGCTTGAGCTGCTGGATAAGCTCATACTGCTCCTGGATGAGGCGGTTCTGAGCCCTGATGTCATCCAGGCGGCTTGATGGTGTGACTACGATCCAACCCGTGCTGACTTCTCGCGTGGCTTGGTGACCGATTTGTCGCCTTGCCTGGCCCGCTCATGGCTATGGCGGGGCTGTTCCGGAGGTGGGACGTTTCGAAGGGAAAGCATGGTCACTCCCCTAGACCGTGACTGTGTCTGGACCGTGGGAGACCTCCCCCCTGACCTCCTTTGTTAAGGGGGTGGAGGTGGAAGATTCTGCGCCAGCGTAGGCTGTATGGACAAAGCCTTGCCTTTGGAGGGTCCTTCGCCATTTCTGGTTTTTGGAGGCATGGTGTTTACAAGTTTTTTGTTCAGCTTCCCACAGATGGCGCCAAACTGTAGGTGGTAAAAACGACACCTACTTAGATTGAGATGAGATCGAGGTAAACTTCTTAGGATGGGGAATGCTGAACGCTGAGAACCTGAAAAGGAAGGAAAAAGGCTAGAGTCAAAGCCCCTGACTGCCGTGAGCCGAAGGCACTCCGATGCCTGAGTTAGTTCTGAGAAAACTAAACAGGAGGAGGGAGAAGGGAATGAGGCGATGTGGAGTATTGTGAGTTGTGTATCGCGTACCTTTCATGGGGCTGATCCCATGTGTATATATATGTGAGCGTTCCTCGTTCATTCTCTCTATGAGTGGGGGTAGGTGAGGTGAGGTCCCATCGATCCTTACCCTGACTGGCAGCAGTAGGTAAAATGGGCAACATCCCATCCTCACTTTCCATGCCTTCAGTCAGTTGTAGTACAGGGCTGATAAAGCGAACTTCTTATCGCCATAAATGAGCGATCCTATCGTCATAAATGAATGCCCATATCTGTCAGGGCGCGCCGTATTTCCAGGAGGAAGGTGGCGGCCCACTCTGCCTCTAGTATTTTGGTTCGAGACCAAGGATGGCTTGGCTGTGGTGTGCTTTTGTATTGGGTTGGCATTTACGCCGAGCTGCCGAACCGTGGTGCCGCGCTGGTACTATTGACCGAGCTGCCGAGCTGACAGGATATGACCACAGAGGCCGAGGTGATCGGCGAGTCTTGCTGTAATCTTTGCTTAACTTCGTCATTACGGTGTTTTACCCACACACTTACATTTTTCAAGGGATGGAAATGGAAGTGGTTGTCTACAAATGGCTTAGAAACTGATAAACTGAGGATATCATCCCTGACCATTCTGGGATTGCAATTGACTGTTCCTTCTTTGAAGAAAATTAGTGTTCTCAATCACAAGAGTTTTAGAGGTCTGAAACTGCTCTTGGTTATGTTGCACATGTGAGTTGTTTTCTTATTATTTAGCTTTAAACCATGGTAGTTTGATTTCATCTATTTCTAGAAAGCAAATCTGATAATTTTTGTCCCTTATGATTTTATGGTGCTTTTTGGTTAAATCATCATACTGCGCTGTTGTTTGTGATTCAATGTGGCCAAGGTGTTGTGGGCTTTTATGGTCAAGGACTGCCCAAATGTATTGCTTTTGGGTGGATGACCCTCCATTATAGATTCTTACTTTGGACTATGTCAATGTTCATCAGTGTATTGTCAATGGATGTAATATGTGCCTCCATGATGCTAAGTCCATATTGTTGGTAAAGTAAAACGCCCACATCCCACGTCGCCTCTTAAGTAATGCATTTTGCAAGGCTTCATATACTTCTTTTGGCCTTCCACCTATCAGCTTAAGCTTTTGAGTTGGTACATGGTGTCTAACATGGTATTTCTATCATTTGGATTACCATCCGATTTTAAGGGCGTTTTAGTTTCCTCTCTCCTCTAGCCTATGGGGAATGTGTGTGGATAAGTGAAAATTTAATGGGTCCAGTGTACTTAAGGGGGTCCCATGTGTGTGGATGGTTCAGATGTATTATAAAGTCAACCCTACTATGTTGTCCCTCACCATAACATGGTGAAGGATGGGTGCATATGAATATTTTCCATATATACATATTGCTAAATAGGGAATTTGGACTCACACCTACCTTGTCCATTCATTTTATGTTATTTTTTTAATATTGAGTTTTAGTTCTGTTTTAAGTTAGATAATTTAATGTTGTCCATTAATATGTTTTGGATGGTCCAGATTAGTTCTAAGGTTACATCATTTCCTATATATTGATGTAAAGCCGGGTTGGAATGATGGTTGATAATGAAATTAAGTTTTGAGTGTTTTTGAAATCCTCCCAAGTTCTCTTGGGGTTCTCTCTGAGATTTCTTCGATTCCTACATTGGGGTTTGGCATGAGGTCAATTTTTTTTCCTTTTATCTCTCCATTTCTATCATTGCCCACCCTGCATCTCCCCTTTGTTCCGCATTAAAGCTCCCGCAGGAGTGCGTGCATATGAGAACATTTTTTGCATACTAAGTGGATAGTTTGATTTGTAGTCGAAAGAACAATTAATTGGTTTCTTTTTTTATTTCTAAGAGTAGATCAACCTTTTCTTTTGGGCGTACTCTATGTTTCAAGTTGGGGTTTAGGATTCCATGCCAATTGCATACCAGTGGAAAACGCCACAAATAATTGATAACATGTTTTTGAATAGTGCAGCTACAATATAGTATATGAAATGAAGGGTTAATTAGTGAAATAAGATGGAAGACAATAAACCTTGAGTTGTAAAGGGAAGGAATCATAAGGCAAGATTTAGTAACTAGTTTATGAGACAAATAGGGAATCTTACTGTGGCGCTAAAGAAAGCTTTGATGGTGAAAATTGAAAAACTGTAGGAACCATAGTGCACTAATTCATTCATTTTTCTTATGGCTGGGTGTCCTCTGTCAACTGTGATGCCTAGATACATGGATATGGATGATGACACACCATGGATATGGTGAGGTTTGCGAGGACATGGTTTCCACATAAAAATGAAATACTTTAGACAATATGATAGGAACACTTCCCCATCACCATTAAAAAATCATATCCCATCAACTTGGGGTCGGCTAAAAGAATTCTACTCCAACTCAATGCTATGAATACATTGCTATTTGTGATAAATGTGTGATTTCTTGGAGCTAATCATAGAGACTAAGTACATATTTGGTATTTCTATTTTTCACCTCTATTTGTCTATTTGTCTAAATCGGACAGAGGTTAGAAAAATTAAAGCATTTGGTAGATGACTTTATCCTCTTCTTATTTTAGAGGAGTAGAGGCAAATCCTCTAAAATTGAAATGCCCACTTTCTGGACACGTGAAAAATAGATGTACGGGCTCTAAAAAACGTAGAGGCAACTCCTCTAAAATTGAAATGCCCTTTTTTTTTATAATTTTTTTAATAGCTCCATTTTAAATGGTCTATCAAAAAAAGAGTAGAGATGCCAAACATGGCCTAAGTGTAATGCATTTGTTAGCGACTCATTGCTATGAATACATTGCCTATTTGTGATAAATGTGTGATTTCTTGGAGCTAATTAATCTGTCATGACCCGGGTATGAGATCTGATTATCTCTAAGCTAATCCCGAGTCGTGAATACATACTTACTCCTGTAAACTCCGAATTAACCGAAGTTAAAGCGGAATCCACAAGAGATAAACATTCATTTACTTGTCAACTATACAACTTTGCGGAAATATAGACATTTACAAATTCAAGAGTTCTTTACAAACGTGAAGTTCTTATACATGTTTAATTCTATCACCTATTTATTTTTCTGCATATTCAAATACAATGCAGGGTGACAACTAATCAAGTTCTCAAAAAAAAACTGCCCCAAAAAGAATCTCAAACCATTTCAAAAGGAATTCTCAAAAGCTTCCCAATTCAATTCGCACTCGGACATCCTTATCAAATGGTATCCCATCCATTCCATTCAGCTAATCTTCCTGGAGGAACCGTGATGGCTTCCTCCGCTACTGCTGTGGCCGCTGCGGGACCGGTATTGGCAATCAGGCCTATAATGTCATTAATAACACTAATGAATACGACGGTTCAATAATGTATACATAGGTCTATGATAGTATATGCTCATGCATATACTAAATTTGTTCAATTTAAACAATTAAGTAATTCTACACTCAACATCCAATTCTAGACATTTTATACAATTCATGAATTCATAGTTAATAATAATAATAATAATAATAATAACTAATTGGCAACTACAATAGCATTCATTTCATTTCATTTCATTTCATTTACCATCCTCCTTACGGAATGAATCATTTGTTCATTGTCATTCATTCAATAACTGTGGGATCTACCAGTGCTCAGGCTAGGGACAACTGATATCACCACGGAGCTCCGAAACACCCCAATCCATCTACTGCAGTAGGAATAGTTATTAGTTCATTCATTAATTCATTTTTACTCTTTTACGAGCTTTAATAAAATAGCTATATAGTGCTAGACTCAAGAATCAATACAGTTCAATACTTAATCCATTTTTGGATTCAATTCAACTTGATAATTCCATTCAAACACGTAAAAGGAATAGCAATGACAAATTCTACATGAAACTGGAGATCAATAATATGGATGCAAATCAATTTACATTTTCATTCATTTCTATTATTTCAAATCAACCATTTGGGTGAAACGTTCAGTTAGCTAATGTACGTGTTATTTTTTCTGAACATCACTTTATTTATGATTTGTACATTAGAATGCCTCAATTAACACCTATGAAGGTTGTATACAAATTTCACCACACTTTACCCCTTATCTCAATCAAATTCGAGACTTAAATCCATCCCGAATTTCAATTCCATTAATACAATTAAATTCGCACAATTGGTCTTAAAACTATCCTTCCACTACTCTCCAAAACTCCCTAATTCAATAGGCTTAACAAACTGGAAATGCAAAATTTCCAGTACAGAATTCCTATGCATTCGGTCACCTTTCGACTAGCCGAACTGTAGCTTTCGGCTAGCCGAACAAGTTTGGCCACCCTTCGGCCAGGTTATCCGTGGCTTAATTTTTCTATAAAAATGCAACACAGTCACACTCGGTCAACTTTCGGCCACCATTCGGCTGGCTGAACTTTGAACTTCGGTTGGCCGAATTACATTCAGTCAGCTTTCCAATAACTACCCTTGTTCTGAAAATGAAATTTTCTGTGTTTGAACTCCAAGAGTTCAAGCCTCATATTTAGCACCCTAAATCACAAACATGTATGTACTTGCCTCTATTTGAAGTCAATCCACTGAACCCCTTTTTGTTAGATTGGTTTGAAATGGAAACTTCTCAACTTCAAACACTCTTCTCCAATCCTATTACATATTAACGAAAAACAGAATTCTTATGATTTCTTTGTGCTATAAACACTCCAAACATTCAATAGAACTTCAAGGTTCTGTAAAACACTTACTTGCACTGCAATGGAGAGAAATTTGAGGCTTCTCTCAATCTCTAACCCTCAAAAAATGGAAAAAAACTTGAGGAAGAAGATGAAGATGGTAAAACACTTCTCAAACCACTTGAATCCTTCCAACCTCAACACTTAGTGGATCAGTTGAAAGGAAGAGGAGAAGAAAGAGTCTAGGGTTTCTTCCCACTATACTTGGGCTGAGAAATGAGTGAAGGAACTCAATGTTGAGTTCATCTCATCCCTTATAAGCCCTATTTTGCATTCAAGTCCCTCTTCACTTCCTCTATTTACAATTCAAGTCAAATGAATGGTCATGTGCTCATTTTCAAGTCAAATGGAATCAAGTTCATTACGAAACTTAACGCACTCTCTGATATACACGCGTCGGTACTAAGTGTTACCGTATTCGACAAAATACGCAAAAACCCATATTTACGGAATAGTCCTAGTTCCTTCTTGTTTGAGCCTAATTCAATCTAATTAACTTAGTTTCATTCAAATTCATTTCATTAAGCTTAATTCAATTATTTGAGACTAATTTATCTCATTTTACTCATTAACCACAATTAGCTTAAGCAACATGGTTAGTTAGCATTAAGCTCAATTAATTAAAGTTAATCTTGATTAATTCGGGACGGGGTGTAACATAATCACAGCGGCTAAGTGTAAGGCATTTGTTAGCGACTCATTTACATTTATATTTTTTCCTTTACGAAAAACAAATGCACACATATCTAATCCTTCTTTTCATGAGAATAATGTAGGTAGATTTCAAAGGACCTATTTCTGCACATTGCCTCATCCCCTCTCCTTATTCTTGCTGCCATAGTGTTTGGTACTTGAATATGTCCAATATCCAGTTGGGACATCTGCATAATAGATTTGAAAAAACATTATTTTGGAATGTTGGTGAAGGAGATCCTTGCAACTATAGTGTATCTGGTTCCTTGAAGCCTAACTTGTGAATGCTTTGGTTTCAAGAAAGCAAGTCTGCAATTTCCATGGTCTAGATCATTTTACAAATGGCGGTTTACAAAGTTTGCTTATAAATAAATGTCAACTTTACCACTTCAGGATTTTCAAATTTAGCAAAGTGTGGTCTTTCTGACAGGTTGGAATCATCAATCACTACCTAACACAGATCCTTTATTGAATTAGTTGAGCATCTCGCCGTAAAGGACTTGATATTGACTTCTAGTTTTTGATCTTTTCTTTTTGTAACTTTTATTGTCACTTGGAACAGAACCTTCGGAACTTTTTAATGTGATTGATGATCTTGTAGAGAAGGTCTTTATTGAAGATGCTGCTGAAAGTGCTTCACTCAACTGACTCCAGCTACTGGTTGAAGATACTTCTGTACGACTTCCACTGGTTGGAGAATCTTCTGGACTCGGCCTACCCTTTGCAAGTTTCTCGTTGTCTACTTTTGAATCACTATACTCTGGCATGCTACTGATTGAGTGTGCTGGAGAGAAGTCTTCAAAGCCTGTAACTGTTTCTCCATCCATTATGCGTTCTAATGCTTGGACAACCTGAAGCAATAAGGTAAAAAGGAAAAGGTAGCGTTTGACCATTAGTAAAAAAGAAAAGGTAAATGAATATGTCGGTTAGTTATTTTTTCTCCCAAAAACTTGTTGTGCCAAAGTGGCTTAGCGGAAGATACATGCGATCGATGGTCAAGATGCAACATCCATGAACACATGCAATCAATCCACACACAAAAGAGACAAAGAGGGTTTGCGTGGTTCACCGAGTTAGGGCTACGTCCACTGGGGAAGATAAGAAGTATATCACTACAGTGGAGGTAGACTACATATGGAAGGATCTCTCAGTTCCCAATCCCATAGTACACCTAGCACCTCAACACTCTCGTCTCTCTGTGTGGTGTGGGGAACTGGGAACACCACCTTTCAGAGAGATTACATTGTATCTCTCTTCCTCTCTTTCTCCCACTTCCACACTCTCCACAACAGTAGAGGCTTCTATTTATAGCCTCCATCAGACTGCATAGCCCATACCGTGCCCATGCATTCTGCTCTGCACCCTGCCTATTGTTAGCTGGCTCATGTGCTGGCCCATGTGAAGATGTCCCATGAGAAAGTCAACAATATCGACTCCTATTGAGCCATTATGCTAACAAAACTGCACTCCTTTGTTTTGTGATCCAAATTTGGCAGTTCATCTATTTATAATCTTCCATTTGTCCCTTTCTCTGTAATCCAGTTTAAGATCTATATTTCCCATTATCAAAGTATCTTATACTAGGAATAGAATTAGTCCTTTTCCCCAGTGTCAGAGTGTCCATGTTAATAGGTCATCAGAAGTTTTCACCTGTGATTATGTGACTGTACAACACAGCATTCTTGCATTTGGCATTAGACTTCAAATCATGTAATATTCAAACCAAATCACTTGAAAATATAAACAATATATGCATCTTTTCCACGCATGAGAGCATTTAGGGGGCATTTAGGGGTAGCATCAATAGGTGATAAATTAAAAGAGACTCGTTTGAGATGGTTCGGACATGTTCAACACAGGCCAACAATGGTGCTTGTGAGGAAAAGTTTTTCTATGTAGCTGTATGGCCCAGGATCCTCAAGGAAAAGGTGTAGGCCGAAGGGGATATGAATGAAAGTAGTAAGGATAGATCTAAAGAGGTGAAACCTATCCAATGATTTGGTCCGGGATAAACTAGAATGGAGAAACAAAATTCATGTAGTTGATCCCAACTTAGTTGGGACAAGGTGTTGATGATGATGATGATGATGATGATGATGCATCTTTCCCATAAGAGGTTTAGGACGTAAAACATTGGGAATGCTGGAGTTCTTGAAACCATTCATTTGATTGTTATCATTTCCTAACCATGGGAATAATGGAGTCACAGTCTGTTTCTTGATGTCACTTTCGGCAGGGAATAATTGTTGTTACTTGACTGGGCGCCTAACTTCTAAATTTAATAGGAACTCCCATAGTGTTTATCTTTTTCTGTTGCCTTTTCAGCAGCTTCTTGTGTAGAGAGATGTTGAGACATACCTTGTCCATGGAAAGCCTTTTGTCAGGATCTTGCCTAAGACATTTTTCAGCCACCCGAACCATCCAAAAGAGCTGAAGGACATCATGTGAGTCTAAAATCCTAGAGTCAATCAAGTCTGGGTACTTTTTTTCCTTCAAAAGTGGTCTTGCCTGTAGTATAGATGTAGAGAACTGAAAATAAGTCTAAGCCAATGAAAGAAAAATTAACTTACCTCTCTCTTTATCATGTACCATGATTTTGGAAGAATTGCAGTAACCAAAAGGTTGTTGATAGAATGAAAGAACAAATGTTGAAATCATTACCCATCCTACAAGGCTTTCTTCATTAAGTGTCTTGTCCATTGGTGTCCGACCGGTGATCAGCTCTAATAGAACCATTCCAAAGGAATATACATCTGTCTTAGTTGAAGCCTTCCCACTTTCTGCATATTCAGGTGCCAAGTACCCAAAAGTTCCAACAACCCTAGTATCCGAGGAGTGATCTGACCCTTCATGTTGAGTTCTTGCCAGCCCAAAATCTCCAAGCTAAGATGTTCAGCAATCAAAATGAAATCAGTGTAAAGCTTTCAGATGTTTTGTATGCTTTGAGCTTCAATAGTTTTAGGTCAATACCATTGGTTCATAATTGTGGGTTACAAGAATGTTGTTTGGCCTCATGTCTCTGTGGATAATGTTTTTTCCATGCAGATAATTCAAGCCTCTTGCTGCTCCCAGTGCTATTTTCATCCTATCCACCCAACTCAAAGTTACAGGGCTGTCTCCTGTATCATTTCAAGAAATTGTTCTGTGATTAGCCTTTTAAAGTCCAAGCTAGCATTGAAGGTTAAGTCCAAAAAAAGAGTAGCCTCGAGGATTGAGGCATGAGCCTTCATTTGTAAAAGACTATAAAGTATAAACTATACATTTATAATGAAAACAGCAGTGGAAAACATGGAAATTGTCTATTTAAATGAGAAGTAAAATACCATTTGAAGATGAAGAAATTTGTGCAAAAAAATGCTGTAACTGATGAAACTCATTGAAGTATTACCAGCATCATCGTATGGGGCAGTGATTTCACCATTTCTTTCATGTGACTGTTTGGTATAGAAACTAGGATTCACATTTTATATGGCAGATAGCATAGAGTTAAATAATTGTAGGTGGATGTAAAAGTTGAATGTAAAAGTGAAAAAAAAAAGTCATGGGGAATTTGGGCCATTTTTATGGCCTTAGAGTTACATTTGGGATAGTTAATATTGTTCAGATTTCTGCCCCACAGCTATATCTGGGATGATCTAGTTGGTTTGAGCGTATATATTCTGGAGAGGGGGATGATTGTCTTCCTAGTTTAGTCTTTTGGCCCAAGCAAATCAAGCACTCTCTTTAAGACTCTTTAAGACTATGGCATGTAAGATAAGTTCCCTGGTAGCCCGTTGAGTTGAGGGCTTGACTGCATCACATGATCTATATTTTTACATGGTCCAGCAGTCTTCTTTGGAATTTACCCTTGTATCAGTTCATGCCTTTTTTCCTTTTAATTCAATTATGACTATAAATAAATGTAGAGAAAGACTCACATTATTGGAGGCTCAACAGAGGTCCAATCTGGTAATGTTTTATATTATGACTTTTGGGAGAAGAATAGAAAAGAAATAATGAAATCAGCTCCCAAATTGGATCTTTCTAGGCCTTTATTGCAAATGGCTAATAAGGAACCTAACTAGAGCTAAAACTCAGTTTTGAGATTTTCATTAATTACTGCATGTAAAATGAAAAAACCATTGGAAAACTAGTGCGCTCTAAGTTTTCAGTATGTCTTACAATAGCTAAGTTTAGGTAATTACTACATGAGAGGAATCAAGGTTTTGGTAATTGGCATTGTGGCTTATTAGGCTATAGCCATGTTAAAAAGAAAAAAACTGAATGAGAAGGCACTATAAAGCATACTCTATAGTTCTTACGTGAGATATGTTTGTCCAGCGAACCATTGCAGACAAACTCATAAACAAGCAGCCTGTGATTTTCTTGGGAACATGAACCTAGCAGCATAACCACATTCCTATGTCTGGCCTTGCTAAGCACATGGACCTCTGCTTTGAATTCTTTTTCTCCTTGAAAACTTGCATCTTTATGTTGCTTAACTGCAATCATCAACCCATTCTTCAACTTTCCTTTATAAACAGAGCCAAATCCACCCTCAGATATATAATTTTTATCAGAAAATCTTTCTGTGGCCACTTCGAGCTCCTCATAAGTGAAATCTCTTTTCCATCCAATCTTTGGTCTCTCATTCAAACAGTCTGGAGCTGGACAAACAGAATTCTCAAATCTTTCTTCAGGCTGCCATTCTGTTAGTTCATTGAAAAAGTCATAGTCATCAACACAGCTCTGCCTCTGCCCTGGATCTTGAAACAGTGTTTCTCTATCTTCTGCATGGCCCAGTTCTTGAATTGCTGAAATGGTGTTGAGCAATCCGTCATCTGGTACTGCTCTTTTGGTGTTCGTGTGGCTCTCTTCCTCTTGCTTGTGAAGGGGAGTATGTTTTTCCTCATTAAAACTAGAAGTTGATGTTGCCTCATTAAAACTAGACCTTGTTGAAGCATCCGCATTCCATGGATATGGGGTTAGTGAATGGAGATGTTCACTTGATCTGGTTTTGGAAAGAAAACTCCTTACAGTAGTACTCCATGGGGGTGCCTTCTCATTATCATTTCTTGGCTCCTCAACAGACCTGTTTCTCAAAGGGCTCCTGATATCTGAAACAAAGCAAGTTTGTTATTGAATCAGGCCATTTAAAACAGTGGTCTTTTTAATTCACAATTCTAGTCTATACGTATGCTGTTGTTTGGCACTTGTATGGGAAGGTGTAGGATGGGAGAGGTAACACTGTGTCTACAAGGATTTTGGCATGCAGGAATCTTACCAGAAGTTAGTTGCATTGCAACTGCAAGAAGTATTTCACAAGTGGTAGGACTTAGGAGCAGCTCCCTCAGATATAGGATTGATGCTAAAATGCTAAAATGAGGAACATTTAAGTTGGAACCAGAACTATAATTTAAAAAGTTAATCAGGATAACTACTGTATTAGGCAACAGCATTATTGTTCTTTGGAAGTTGTAAAATAGCCTGGACATGGGTTTCTTAGAGAGTCACAGTGGATCAGACTCCCCTCCATCAAGAATTTTTGTTTTCGAACATATATGATTCGAAGGGAGTGACCGTAAGTGCGAATAGAGTTTTAAAGTTGATGGAAGAAATAGTATCAATTGGTAAAAGGAAGATGAAAAGAGAAGGAAGAGAACCTCAACTCAAGATGCGATGGTTAAAAATGAATGTTGATGGAACTTCTGTAATAATTCTAAGCCCCTCAAAATGACATTTTCTTGGATGGTGGGATTATGTGGTTTCCTTAAGCAAGGCAAAAGAGAAAGCTACTAAGGAAATCTGAGGATCAGCTCATCTTTTTATGTTGGCGATCTTGCAGCCGATGAGGGAATCTAAAAATATTATATACGGGTGTTAAGCAGAAAATCCAAACCATGGATGTTTTCCTTGAATTTTGTTGAAATCAGGTAATCAGGCAGTTCTTTGTCATGTGGTGAGAGGTGGGAGCAACCGTCAAAATAGCGGTTGCAGCGGGCACGGGTCAAGATGCTACATAGCGTTGTGGATTTTTAAAGCGGTAAAAAAAATTGAATATTATATAATGGGCAATCTTTTGCTTTTTTAGTAATTTGAAACCATATAAGAATAGAGACAACTTCAGTTAAGATTATTGAGAAGAAGAATTAGGAAAACTAATGTTTAAGATTAAAACTGTTTGACTCTAATAGATTTTAAACTGTAGTGCCGTTATTTTCAAAATAATTTAGTGGCCGCTATTTTGAACCATGGGTGGGAGTGCAACTACCAAAACAATACTTTTGAAAAAAAAGTGGTTTTGATCTCCTAATTTTCCTTTGTTGGTCACAATAAACTTGTCATTCAAAAGATCACCTACTTTTGTATTATTTTGTTTGTGTTGTATGTTTTCCTATTATATATATATATATATATTGGGAAATGATTATAAGCATCTTTCCCTCACCATATGATGAGGGATGCTTCCATTAATGGGTCTTCTCAAGTACAAAAGAGTCTTTTTTGCACTTAAAAAGACTCATTTATGGAAACATCCCTCACCATATGGTGAGGGAAAGATGCATATGAACATTCCCCATATATATATATATATATATCCAACTTGCATAGATTGGTTTTAGTGTTGTGAGAGAAAAGACCTCTCTTATTACTTGAGTTTTCTTGTTGTATCTCTCTTCTATGATATAAGGTACGATACAAAAGAAAGACAATTACAAAAATGACTTAGGTGTTGCTCGACAAGTCTACTTTTTGAGTTTAATTGACTTGAAGCCGATTTAAATAGTTGTTTCAATGCTTTAGATTGATTGAAAAGCTTTTTGTACCGTGATTGTGAATGTCTAATTAAATCAATTTTAACACATTTTGCTTCTTTTCAAAAAAGTAACCAAAAGGAAATGGTTTATTTGTTAAAGGGTCTAATTGAAATAGCTCTATTTTAGGCATATATATTTGAATAATCTCTATTTGAAATAGATAAGACTTGGCCCGGTGTTTCATCAAAATATCATGATTTATAGATAAGAAGAATTGCACAAAAGAAAAAAGAAAAAAAGAAAGATTGACTGCAACCACTTACGGGTACGAACGAGTTCCAAACTGAAACAATCATCATCCTCTGGACTTCCTGGCATTTTGTTTTCAAAGGCATCACTAGTTGCTGGGATTCTTTGATGATTTGTATCTGAAGTTTCTGGTATTTTGTTCTCAGAGGTTTCCGGAGTTCCTGGTATCATCTCATGGTATGTTACTGGACTGTTTCGACTTCCAACGGTTGGCATTGCGTTGGTGCCTGTGCCTTTTGGCCCCCTCAACTGCTCTACACTGTCATCACGCTTCATCCTTGAGATCCCACATGATAGCTTATCAAGAAAGTATTTTTTATCTTTCTTCATTTGCCTGTAGCACCATACAAGTAAAGTACCTATTAACAGATGATGACAGTGTTCTCCGTTGGAGTCAAATTGTATATATGTTTGGATGAAGGCTTTGCAGGGTCTTTCCCTGCTGCCAAATGCATCAGCATTTTTATGCATTTGAATCTTGAGATCTGACCTGAATATTTATCTATATCAATGTATGTACTTGATGCTGCATTATGTCTGCCTTTGCATTTGGTAGGCCACCAATTTAACTATATTTAACTGTTGGTTGGGTGTGTGATTTGACTGCTTCCTTGTTGCAATCTACTCTTATTGCATTGTAGTTTTAGGTGGATTGTATAAAGAAGAGAAGCCATTGTTCACAAGGTGAGTTCCTGTTGTTGAGATTGTCACCTCTCTCTCAACAAGAGGAAGTCACCTTGTGATCAGTGGCTTCTCTTCTCTGCACAACTCTCTCTACACTCACACATTAAGTGGGAACCCAACATGGGCCTCCACATGAGGATGGGCCCAAATGACCCAACAGATTGGTCATGCCCTCTATGTTTTTTTTTTTTTTTTTTTACTAAAGAAATAATATTTATCAAAATTTTCTGATAGTGGACTATAGTGAAATTAATTCTTTGGAAGCTGGTCCTGCTCCTTTCATTTGAAAATTTGAGTATTGTGTTTTGTAGGATTATTGATAAATTCAATGGGCCGTTCACAATCACCATCATTAAATTTGACTACCTGTCAAGAATTATCCATGTTGCCCTCAATTTCTGGGCAGTTTCCACGGCAGTATTTTTTGGTGAAGATGTAGCCACTACTTTGACGTTGAAACTAACCTGAAAAGTTCATGCAGACCAAAATAATGTTAGTATTGTAACCCGCAATGGCATTGTTCGTTCTTCTTTTTTCCCTCATTTTAGGCCACACTCCAACTTTGTTGGGAGGAGGCTATTGTACAGGTAATGGGCATAACAACATGGGTTGTGGTGTCATCATTCAGTGGCTGTCTGTGTGCAAGGGAAATCTTGGATTCCTCACATTTTAAGGCATTTGCTGTTTGAGGAGAAAAAAATCAGGTAATGGTTTAAGGGCAAGCCAAGAATATTTTTGTTTACAGTGGGCTATCATTTTGCTCGAGTCAGAATTGACTCCCAACTCATTTTATTATGTGCTCATTCTTAAATAATTGTTTATGTCGTTTCCTATCACCAATTAGTTTTGGAATTACCAGCTAGTAACTCTATCACTAATGTCCCTTTTTCTCTGAATGCCAGGAGTCAAGCCAAAAATGGCTTCAGATTTATGGTAAATCTGAGTATTTTCTCTTTGCCAGAAAATGGGCCCAGTAAAACTAGAAAATCAGGAAAGAGTTCAACCCTTTACAGGTGATCAGAACACTTACACGAATAATATTACTAAACATAATCTGATAATCTACCGATCAAAAAAGAAACAAAAAAATTCTAATAATCTATTTGTTCCTGAATATAAGTGCAGAGTCAACAATATGGACCAATGTGTATGCAGGAATAGCATGCACATATGGTAACCTCTATATTCCTCGTCGCTTGTTGTATGATTTCAGTGACAGATATATCAGTTAGGGATGTATTGGTGTTATGCATGAAAAATATATTTTAATCTATGGTTTATAAATGCATTAAGTCTTTTCCTTTTGTCAGTATGCATCGGATATAAGGTAAGTATGATTATGAACTGTATATACCATAAGAAAAGGCCTGTAAAATGTATATAAATTCTGTTTACATGCAACAAAAAAAATTCTTTTCCCAATATGAGTATAGATGTGCAGCCAATTTATGTTTGGAAAGAAAAGATTTTCTAGAAAATGCACTATGCTTGTTACATAGGTCTACAGGTTCCGAGTTCAAGACCAGTAAGTAAATTATGATAAACTGACCTGAATCAGTGTTAGTACTGATTGGTTTATTTAGAAGCTTTAGGTAAAATTAGTCTAGCAGGTTGACATGTGCAACAACCTGGTGCATTTCATACATCTTGCGGATCTGGAGAAGCTCCATGCTGTTGCGATACTCTTCAATCTTATTCGCTATTGCTTCATTGATGACTTTCCTGTTAGGCCCGAATGAAGAATCTATTCTGCTCTTATATCCCACTGAAATCAAGGAGAAAGGTAGACGAAACAGAAAAGTAAACACTTGTTTTTTTCATTATCGTAGCTAGAGCCTTAGAGCTATAGTCCATTTTATCTCGGCATTCTTTTGTTATCTGTTTCAGAAGAAAAGCATAAATTCTTACTCAATATCTTGCCTCCCATGAAAGGAAACGTACTAGGGGTATTAACCTGGTGAAGAACGCCAAGGAGAGTGAGTTCATCTCCTGGCTTAAGTTGTAGGCCTTGCAAGGCCCCTCTCAGCACTTCTGAACTAATATCTCTCGATGCATCCTGGATCACCACCACCCTTTGACCTGTCTCTGACATGTTGCCTCTGGGTAAAGGAGCTCTTGGTGTATATGTTTCCTGTTTTTATGTATTTGTGCAATTGAAAGAAATACGGCAAAATTTAAAGGGGAGGCAGTGTGAGTAAAAGAAAGAAACTAACAGAAGTATGAAGGTTCATAGAAACTGGATGTCTCTGCTATTTTTTGTTAGTAAGATTGCCTAGTGTGATCTGGATTTTGATAGCGCGCACTCCGGCTTTCGAGCCAGATGGCTCTCAGCCTTCGTTTGCTCCCTTGAGGTGGTCACCTACACTTGCTCCTCCGTTTGCTGGGATGCTCAAGTGATAGTGTGGAAGTGCTCTTATGTTCTAAAACAAAGTGTTAGCAGCTTTAGATTTCTGGGGTTGTTAGAGCTTTCATATTTTGTGCTCTGAAGTGCCTTTATGTGGATTGCATAAGGATGAAACCGTTGTTTGATTGTTATGATTATGATGATACTGAGAATTCTAAATCATTGACTGTTTGCTAGAGCCCCAAAGAAAGAAACTGCAAAATGTTGAAAAAACAACAGAGAGAGAGAGAGAGAGAGAGAGAGAGAGAGAGAGAGAGAGAGAGAGAGAGAGAGAGAGTTTTAGACTGGTTTTATACAAATGGAGTCTACAGATGTCTCCAAAGCTTTCAAGTGCTTTTACAGCCCAACTAGAAATCATGAAGAAACTAAAACAGACCGATGGGAGGTATGGAACGTCAGTTTAATGTTATAGCCAGACTCAGATAACAGAAAAAAGGCCTGAAAGAAGCCTACTTCATAAATTTCATGAATCAAGAACAAAGGATATTCTTTCAATCATTGAGTTGAAGGCAACAAACAGAACGGTGAAGTGGTGGTGGCAGATCCAGGCGAGCATCTGTATACTGGTTCAGGCGCATATTCGGATATCCGAAAATTTTCAAATTTGTTTATGGATGATAGAAGGTTTCCTTTTGCTGATGTTCGTTAAAATCAATGTATTGAATCTATCAGCATTGTCTTGTTTATGCATTGCTTGTTGGAAAAGGACCGGAGCACCGGAGACTCCAAGAAAGTGGAACATTTGAAAAGCCTCATCTAGCTGTTGTAAATATATATTTTTAAGTATGGTTTAGGATCCAATGTCATCTCTACTGTTGATATCAATCTGCAAAGTGCAAACCCCTTGACATTAATGGTGATTGATCTGGTCCTTCCAGTTGGTGGACCATATCATACAAAATCAAAGTTTGCAGCTGTCTGATCCATAACCTGCTTCAGGATTACCAACGAGAGTTTAAAGTAATGATCCTGGAAAATATCTATTATATCAAATGATCAGATGGAGTAAACTGATTGCTGCTTGATTCAGGTGGTGGTCAATCCTGAGGTGACCCATTAGTTGGTTGGTCAGGATTGATTGTTGTGACGTTTTCAATCTTCTGATTCAATATCATTGACTTCTCTGTATCGTGTCTGGGCGGCCATATTTTACTTCAGTAAAGACAAAGGAATGAATGTGTGATTATAGTGGCCGTCCTTGAATGAATCTTTTCCCAAGGAACAAACATCTTGGGAAATTCAGTGATGGTGATTTCTGGTTGTGCATTTGTGCGAGTGTTTGGGTGGGAATCATTTCTAATTCGCTGACTTGGATTGGATATTTGTAGTAGATCATTAATTAACAATTGTGCTGATAATGTCTGTCTGGGTATTCTCTTTACTAGTTCAGATTAAGAAAAAATGCTTTGATGTACTGCAATGGCTGTTTTCTGATTTGATATCTGGGATTTTGATCCGGATGTGGCACCATGGGACTGCACTAGAGCGTGGCAATTGGCACAGCATCTTTGGCATCTTGGGTGGGGCTGTAAACTCTAATGGGCCCCCGACTCCAAGTTTGGCCCATATTTTGATACTTGCACCTTCAGCATCTTGGTCTTCCTGGGCCCACATATGTTTATATACTTGACCTGGGCCCAAACTGGACGAGATTGGACCCAGATCATTTACTGTTTGATGGTATCTGTGAATCTTATCTTCTAGCTCATAAATTTAGGCGCCTGATTGAATGCATTGCATTGAATTCTCATTAATTAAATAATGAATAAATAAATGGATATTATACAAAAACAAAAAGGAAAAAAGTTCACTTGTAATTTTCTCATTAGCATGCCATTTGGATTTTATAGCACTTTTTGTTTTTCAGGTTGCAGCCGATCGAAGAAGTGGGCCATTGGAATTGAATCTAAATAAAAGGCTAAACACTATACCCAATAGCTAAAGAGAAGTGATCATATGCTATTGAGAACTCAAATGTTTTGACTACATATATAGCAACTATATATAGATAAGCCATTGCAAAAGGAAAAAAAAGGATTATGCTAAAATAAATCACATTAAAAACACATAAGAATCATATAAAAAAAAAAAAAAACAAATGATCACACAAAAGCCCCACATAAGAATTGTCTTCAAATTAACCCACATCTATGCTCAAATAAATCCATATTCATATAAATAAGGAAAATAAGAGGGTTGGTCCAGGCCTAATATTGTTCAAGCCAAATTGGCAAGTCTGTAAAGATTTTGTCCAGTCTCATCTCTCAGGGTTTGAGATAGAAGCAAAGGCCCTCATTTTGCAGGCTTTCTTAGTACTTAGACCAGGTACCCTAAGCCCAATTAACAACCCTAGTGCACAAGCTTTAAACCTTTAAAAAGTGCCCACTTAGGTGATGCTCGCCTGGATGATTGATAACCCAGGAAGGCATGGCAATGATAAGGTTTGGGTGTGAAATAGTGAAATACAAAAATGTCAGGCTGATCAAATGACTTTAGCCCTCAGTTTCAAATTTAATTTGCTACATTGTATAAGCTTATTAAGTTAAGATTCACCAGTGACTAATGTCTCAAACAATGTGAAATCATGATCAATGGTAATTCAAGGGAATTAAGTATTTGTAAAGGGTTTGAAATTGGATTGGTCAAAGGCTCAAACCTGCACTCTGCCTTGTATGCAAATCCAGAAAGGGGTGCAAAAGCAGTTAGTTATTTGGGTAATTTACCTATGTATATTTGGATGTGGCCCATTACTGGAACCATACCACTGTCGACTGGGACAATAAAATGGTCTATTTCCTGGTTTGGGTGCATCCGGTAGTGAGTAATCCCTAGCCACTTATAGAGGGGAACAAAGTTACTATGTGCATATACTAGATCTAGGTAGGGGTGCTCATGGCCCAGGTCAGCTTGGGCTTGACCCATCCCCAGCTTGCCCAATTTGGACCATAAATTTCAGTATTTGGGCTGTCTTGGGTCAAATTTTGTAGGCCCATTAATATTATGGGCTGGGTTCCAATTAAGTAATAGAAGCTCGAAGCTCAGCCCAATGGGGCTTGAGCTTGAACAAGGAGTGCTTGTAGTTTGGTGACTTATTTGCCTGTATAAATGATAGGAAGCCCAAGCATATGAACACTGGCTTGAAGCATAAACCAAGTTATAAAAAAAATAAATAAATAAAATAAATAAAACAACTCAGCCCGGCCTGAGTCAGGTGACTAAATGGGCAGGCTCGGGCCTAACAAGTTTCACTGCCTGTGTCGAGCTTCGCTCGGATATGGGCTTGGCTTGAGTCTCTTTAGTCAAGCTAGGCCTGGATTTGCATCAACTTAGCCTGACCTGACCCACGTACACCCTTGGGTCTAGTTGGAGCCTGGTTGAATCTATCATTAGTCCAAGCACAAGCTGACCTTGACCTTGAAGGTTAATTTGTCCCTTGTGAATTCTCTGATGAAAAGCCTATAAGATGTTCAGTGGGGGCCACTTGTGAATTCACATTCGGTTCCCCTCCATTATCTCTGGCCAAATTTGTCTCCATCAAGCCCACTGTCAATTTTGTCATGGCAAACTGTCCGATCATTCTTTTGTAAAAACACAAGATTGATTTAGGGCTGTTTGTTTCCTGGAATTCCATGGATTACTGTTTAAGGAATTCTTGAATTCTCAAATATAGTGAAATTCTTAGACACTCCTTTGAGTTTGAGCATCCAAGAATTCCATAAAAAATGAAAAAGGAGTGGAACTCCTAAATTCTCAAAGGCATGTTTGTATATGCACCCTTTCTACGGAAAGGGAAAATTGCCACGACAACAAATTTCTTAGAAATGGAAACCTCAGAAAATGATTTCCATAGAATTTAGAAATTCAAGTTTGGTGTGAATTTTTTTTCTTCGTTGAATTGGTGCTAATGTTGTTTAGTATAGCTGTAGATTCCTTATAGAAAATCGAGTTTTCTTGTTTGGTGAAAAAAAGAATTTGAAGAAAAATATCATAACTTGAATATTATTTATTCAACGTCAAATAATTATTTATTTTAAAAAATAAAAAATGAAAGAGTTGTAGTGTTTTGGGTTGAAATGAAGAAGAGTGAGGAAAAGAGGAAAAAGTTTTCCGAAGAAATCCATTTTCCATGCCTTCCCATAGGAAACCTATTTCCATCATTATCAAGAAAAATACTAACGAGGTAGGAAAACGTTTCCGTGAAATTGTTTCGCACCACAAACGCCTAAAAAATGGGTTTTTCACATAAAACCATTCACTTTCCTACCGAAATTTGTTACACAAACATACCCCCAAAGGTTACGGGAGACCTTTTATATTGTTGGAATCCAGAAATGCTATTGAAAAAACATGAAATTTAAAAATTCGAGGGGTAACATGTCACATCATGTCCAAGAATTCCTCGACATAGTAAATTCCTTACAGAGATTCCACAAAAGAATGGTGGGCCCACACTAATTGGATTTAAGTTTTGGCCATGATAGATTTCAACGGATGAGATTGATCTAGATCAGAATGGTGGGCCCCACATATGGATATAGAGGCCTCGGATCACAGGTGCCTCTTCTGAAGCGTCTAGCCCTTTTCGCGCTCTCTTCCTCCAACTTTCCCACATTCAAATTCGAAAGCGCGTTTTCTGGTACTTCTCTCTCTCATCTTTTTTGGTCTCTTGAACTGCCTTTTCTTCTATAGTTCGCGTTCGCTCTTCTCCATTGGATTGTATTTCTTTCTTCCTGCTCGAGTTTCTGCCGTTTCATTTTGTGGATTCTGCCATTTCTCAAACGTCGATCAGACGATCATCTCTCGGTTTCTCTTGTAGCTTGTACGATTCATCATCTGATGTTTCGATTGAGAGATTAACGGTTTGTAAGATCATACCTTTCTTGAAATCTCTTTCCGTTTTTGAGACTTTTCAGTGTTTGTTTCCGCTTTGTTGTTGTCGTTTTTTCCATTTATCTCTTGGTTTTTCTTGGATTTCAGAATCTGTGGCGGGGTTTTTTTTTTTTTTTTTTTTTTTTTTTTTCTTGGGTCGTTTTTTTAATCAGATTCTTAGGGTTTTTTTTCTTGAGATTTGAGTTTGGTGTTCAGAATTTCTGCCTGTTAATTGAAATCTGTTGTTTTGGCTCATGATTAGTTCTTTGATTTTCTTTCTACAGGGTTTGTACTCGGTTCCATTTGGACTCTTAGGTTTGGAAATAGAAATAGGATTTGTTCCTTCTGTTTTATGGTTTTGCTAGTTGATAGTTTCACTTGTGAGGAAATTCAGTTTGGAGGTTTTAAGGAGGAAGCATGACTTCTTCAACTGTAGCAATTACCTTGAATCAGGCTGCCGCCCCTTCACTAGCGCTGGATTCCAACACCAACCCAAGTATTAGGAAGAGAAATGCTGCTGTCACAGAGAAAAGATTGAATATCGAATCGGGCTCCGACGGAGGAATTTCTGGTGGGAAGGATCTGAGCCGTTCAGTTAGGGGGAAAACTGCACTTGAGAAGCCAAATAATTCATCTCAACCACCAAAAGTTTCGATCAATTCGACCATCTCACCTCGGGGTCGCAAGGCTTTTCCAAAGTCTGAGAAGCCTAAATGGAAAACTGTTCTTAGTGTCCTCACTAAAAACCTGGTGCTGCTGCTTGTGATAACAGTGCTGTCGAGGGCAATATGGAAATGGGCCAAGAAATCTAATGATAGGATCAGTGC
The DNA here is from genome assembly GCA_029852735.1 of Persea americana. Taxonomy (NCBI): domain Eukaryota; kingdom Viridiplantae; phylum Streptophyta; class Magnoliopsida; order Laurales; family Lauraceae; genus Persea; species Persea americana. The sequence continues at coordinate 95,781,907 of CM056810.1, forward strand.
TCCAGTTGATGCTTTGGATTTTCAGGGGCAAATTTCGGATGTCGAGTCATTTTTAAAGTTAACAGCAAAGATGATGCAGGTTCAGATAGAGGTTGTGGATAAAAAGATTGAGAATGAGATTGGAAGTTTGAGAAGGGAGTTGGAGAAGAAGGTTGAAGAGAAAGGTGCATTTTTTGAGAAAGAGTTGAAGAGGTTGGGTGATAGAGCTGACATACTGGGTGAGTCTTTGGATGAAGTTAAGAACACTGGTTTCTTCTCAAAGAAAGAGTTTGAGAGTTTCGCGAATGAGTTAAAGAATAGAGGTCAGGAGGGTGGTGAAGAAGGTTTTAGTTTGGACAGAATCAGGGCTGTAGCCAGGGACATTGTTATGAAGGAGATTGAGAAGCATGCTGCTGATGGGCTTGGAAGGGTAGACTACGCGCTAGCGTCCAGCGGTGCTAGTGTTGTTAGGCATTCCGAACCATTTTATCATGACAGTGGTATCAGTTGGCTGCCTGCGGTAAGGTTTAGAAATGGGGTCCATTTTCTTGCGCAGAAGATGTTGGAGCCGAGTTTTGGAGAACCTGGTGATTGTTTTCCCCTTAAAGGAAGCAGCGGATTTGTTGAGGTCAGGCTGAGGACAGCTATCATTCCAGAGGCCATTACTTTGGAACATGTTGCTAAGGTGATATTCACTAAAAACTAATGTTTAGTTGTAATTTATTCTTGTGAATTGTCCTAGTGGTTTTTTTTTTCTTTTTATTTTTTTAATTTGATTTCTTTATGGTGTTATCATCTGTTTCAGAGGGAAGATGATGTCACTTTTCCCCTCTTTTTTACAAAGCACTCATATTGTGAGGAAAGTTGATGCCATGGTATTGTTATCTGTTTCTAAGAAAAAGTTGATGTCATCTTTTTTTCTTTCTATATTTTTTTGAGGCACTCATATTCTGGCTCTTTGTTGATATTAGAATAATTTTTTTCAAAAATCACAATAGTATTTGTTATAAGCGGCGGACCTGAGATTTTTATTTGAGGGGTGCGGATCCAAACTGGCAATTGGATATTGGGAACAAACCCAGGATTTCCATATGGGTCTTGGGGGTGGACACAGGATTTTTATGTGAATTCTTAAAGCCGAGTCAGACTTTTAATTATGGATTTAGATGTGGACCGAGGTCCAATGGGTGCAACCGCCCCCACATGGATGCACTTGGGTCCGCCTCTGTTTGTTATCATCGTCGCTGCTGTCGTCATCATCAATGAAGCCTTATCATTTTGGAGTCGGCTTTTTGACATCTTTTTCTGCTCAATGCTATTTAAAGTTAATTTCACTGTAACTCAAGAATGCACCATGGCTTCTCCCTAATACTCTGAGTCTTTATCTAATCTCTCATCTCTGCTTCCTTTGAACTGTAGCACTTTAATACTTTATGTTGTCTGTCTGTGATCTTTTGTTTGCAAGGCTGAACCATCTCAAACCTCATTATTTGATTTTTACTTATTTTGGGGCCAGCTCTAGGCTATCATACCTGAATAGTTAAATATAGGCAATGTATCATGTTGTATAGTATCTGATATTTCATTTTTTATGAGTAAAATCTATGTCTCTTCCATATCCATGGGGTGCCCCTGCTGTTCCTTCTCATATCTGTGCATCGTAGCGTATGGGTATCTTACTACTACTTATTGTTATAGATTTTTTATTTACTAATTACTAATTTTTTCCTGTTTTGGACTTGATGCATTCATCTTACTTTACTTCTCTGTTACACATGCTATAGCTTGAGTATAACTTCTGTCTTATAATAGATCTCTCTGATAAAGATCACATAAACTATACTTGATTGTCTCCATTTATCCTACCCTACACTGTATTCATAATGAACTGATGATGCCTCATGAATGCAAGCAACCTCAGAGAATAGGTGGGAACAGCTTGGGGAAATGTTAAAATGTTGACTTAAAACCATTATGTTAATTTTCCTTGGTGAATTCCAAACCACGATATGCTATATCATTTGAAATGGATTCAAAAGAACATAAAAATAATGATAACTTGGTCCTTAACATCAGCGATTAGATTTGTTGATTTGCCATCATGAATCTTTCGTGTGCATGCTGCTTCGACCACATATCTTTATATCGTAATTGTGGTACATTACCTGTCAGCTGAGCTAGCTCACTATATGAATAGGTATGCTGTCGCAGTTCTAAACCCAACTTCCTATCCCCTGATGCAAGCAGAACTCATGAAAACTTCGTATCCCCTGATAAAAGCAGAAATCATGATGGTGGTGATGGTGATGCCGTTTGGTATTATCTGTCGAAGTTAAAACTCATTTTCACCAACTTACTCTCTTTGGAAACTTGCTCTTCACTATCTTTCTTTCTTCTCTAGTTTTCATTGAGTATTCACATATCAACAGAGAACAAAACATCAGAGCTCATTACTAACTATACTTTGGCCATTACCTTCCTTTGACAAAATGTGGGTTGAAAGTCACGCATAGCCTACTATTACAGCCTATCATTCCCTGTAATGATAGTTTGACTTTCTCACAGGGAGCATATCATGAAATGCCTAGTTCAGGTTCTATTTGGTTTATTTATGTGATTACTGAACACTTTAGGCTATGTTAGCTCTTTTTGAAGCCAGGAAATCTTTTCCTGGTTCAGATTTTTTTTTCCTTTCGAAGTGAAGTGTCTAAAAGCCACAAAATTTCTGGAGAGAGACATCTGGGCTCCTTGCCTGTTAAACCAGCAAGGAGTCGAAGACAGCCTTTAATAGGCCTTTGGTAGAAATGTCATTTCAGTTTTCTCTGGTTTGTGTTCATTTTAAGCCATCTTGTTATTTCAATTGCTTAATTCTGTCCTTGACATGTTCCCATGAAAACGCAGATTGTCGCATACGACAGGTCAACTGCTCCAAAAGACTGCCGGATCTCTGCATGGTTTGAGGGTCCTGATGGCATTCCATCTGGGCCCGAAGTGTCTCTGTTGGCGGATTTCACTTATGACCTTGAGAAGAGCAATGCCCAGACCTTTGATGTCGAGTTTGCTGATTCCAGCACTGTCGACACGGTCAGGTTAGACTTCACCTCCAATCATGGCAGCCCCCTGCTCACTTGCATCTATCGCCTGAGGGTTCATGGCCATGAACCTGAGTCTGTTGCACTGCTGGGGGCGAATTCTTGAGCACATCGCAACTGTATACTAGTACTCTGTAATAGCACGCCGTTGTTCATGTTGCCTGAGATCCTTTTTTTTTCCTTCTATTTTCTCACACATGTTCTCGTGTAAATCGCTAATTATCTGTACTTTTCTAGTTGTTTATGATGTCCCACATTTGTACTGCTGTATGTCCCATGATTAGATGATAGTGTCATGCCTCCCTCTCTCCTCTCCCCCACCACCCCAATTTGCAGCATCAGATGATACTGTTAACTGCAGGAGCTCGAGATCTGCCTCCCTCTCTCCCCCACCCCAATTTGAAGCATCAGATGATACTGCTAACTGCAGGAGCTCATGATCCCAGTTGGGAAATGGAGAGGATACATTTGCGGAAGGATTTGAGGAACCAATGCAATGCTCACTACATTTGCTTCCGATGTTATCCCATGCACATGGGCACAAAATATTCAAATAAAAGTAATGGAGGTATGTGTCATAAGAAATTATCGTAGCTGACCATGGAATGTGTTTGGAAAAAAAGCTATATATTTCCATTGAATGAGATGGATTGCACAAGTTGGATCTTAGCAACTCATGGGTTCTAGTTATAAGGCCATGATTCCCTCTTCAATGAGGATATTTGAAAATCTTCGAGCCCTTTTCCCCTACATACATACCTCCGAAAATTGGAAACAATGATCACCTAGGAACTAGGAATTTGTCACTGGGCATTTGTTTCATGTGCTGGGGAAAGGTGGGTAAGTACCTTTTTCCTACATTGTTTGTGATTGTCCTACCCTTACATTAGGGGTGGCAATTCTTAACTGACCTGCCCCACAACCCAAGCTGACTCTGATAATTCATCGTTTGGGTGAACCATTTTGCATCTGGGGTTGCATTTGGGTTAACACTGCCAACCCAATTACACACGGCAGTCAACCACTTGACTGTCTATGTTCCCCACGAATTGAGATTGAAGGGGCAAGATTCTTCAATAAGTACCTCGATCCAGGTGCAGTTATCATCAGGTGCTGTGGCATTATTACTCTCAAATAATTGATGGTGACAATATTTACCTTTACCCCTTGGACATTTGTCTCACCTTTTTGAGCTTTGGACTTTTTCAAGTACCCGTGGTTGCTTTTCTTGGAAAGTTTAAACTACATTTGATGTCGCATGTTCTAGAAAATGTTAATTATATATAAAATATGTGATTAATCTAATAATTATATCGGTATAAAATGAATTGACCAATGCTAGCAGTCCAGATTTTAGCTAAGTGGGTTGCACAAGCTTCAATCCTGGTTTGGGTGCCAATGTTTTAATTTTTTTCTAAGGGACAGGATTGGATGATCACGAATTTGAGAACCATCTTCAGAATTTTAAGATAGATGACCGACATCCGACGTTTAAAAATATCCACGACAGTACGAACACATGGCATACTCACATTGGGCTATCCAAAGTCCATACGGTGGGACCCCTGCGGAAACCAAGTTCACATTAACGGAATGGGTTTTTAGTGGGAACTGATTAGATCTAATGAAACTTCTATATTTTAACAGTATAACATGTCAGGTTTTGTCTAACAAGTTTGAAAAGTGCCTCTTACAGTCAACATAGTTGATCCAACGTCCCAATTTAAAAACAACCAGCACTCGGAAAAGATTAAAAAAATAATTTAGATAGTTCAAAATGAATATAAATCCCTCCGCGGATAAATCCTCAAATTTCAGCATGAATAGAAGAAAGTCCCATCATAGAATTGAATACTATGATGGAAATATGATTAATGCTTTGTCAAGAATAAAAAAAGAAAAAAATTAAAATCATTAAATTTTAGGTTTATAAATAAAGGAGTTAAAATTCTTAAGGGATTGGCCGAGTCATCAGACCATGGTTCTTCCTTCTTCTTCTAGAGCTAGAGGCCTTGACATCGTGGCTCCCTCTCTGACTCCATGGGTTCTCCCTCTATGGAGCCGCAATAAATTTACATGGCCTCCCTGTGCCCGGAGGTTTAGTCCAGCCTACAGTAATGGGACACCCACAGTGGGGTAAAAGATGATTTAATACGATAAATATTATACACATCCCAAGGTCTCATTGAAGTCTTTGCCTCCCCTACCTCCCTACAACCTACAATTGCAATGGCTCCAATAGTCCCACTGTCCAGTTGGCACCCTTACTACATACTAAACTTGACCTCTGCTCTATCAAATTGGTTCCATCGGTGCGTGTATCGTTATCGGACCCCATAAAAATTGACCTGAAAAAAGAAAAAGAAAAAGAAAAAATGTAAGCAATGCTGATAAGCATGGCCCACAGGGTTATTATTAAAAAAAAGAGAGGAAATTTTCAAATATAGCCTTAAGTTTTTGCCTTATTTAAAAAGGACACAAGTTTTAAAACTTTTCAAATTAGTCTCTAAATTTTTTAGTAAATTTTCAATTAAAGACATCTGGCCATTTAAATGTATTTTCTGGTGACATTTTTTCTTCAATATTTTGAAAATACCCAAATTACCCTTCATTTAAAGCTATGACATGGTTTTGGCAGCTACCACATGCAGCCAATCGCTGTGGAAATACTAAGTGTCCTTATCACCGTGACGACACCGGCGAGGAAAACGAGGAGAATATAGAGGAAGTGAATGAGAATTTTATTACAATAAAGGGTAATTTGGATAGTTTAGAAAAAAAGGAAAAAAGTTGCAAAAAAATAACTTTAAATAGATGAATGTCCGTAATTGACAAATTCTTAAAAAATCAAGGGACTAATTTAAAAAGTTTTAAAACTTATATCCTCTTTTGAAATAAGGCAAAAAATTAGGACTTTTCGAAACTCTCCAAAAAAAAAAAAAAGTGCTCCCACCTCTGCATCCGACACATATCTAAAACACAGGCAAATATCGTGTATCGTAACAGCCGGTACAAACCTAATCAATGTATTGGAGTTTGGCTGGATTGAAAAATAATTCGTGGGGAAGTGGCCACAGTCGTTATCGACCGCTGGATCTTAAATGGACGGTGATTAGACTATACAGAGCAGATGTATTGGCTCCATTGGATTGAGGGGTTTTGTTTTTTTCGCCTTCCCCAAAACGTTGACATTTCAATGTATAATTTACCAAGTTGCCAACAGTACTCTCTCTTCTGCACACCACAGCTGTGGGGAGAGAGAGAGAGAGAGAGAGAGAGAGAGAGAGAGAGCATTCATGCATCTCATCCTTAGAACTATTCTTCCACCATAAAATCTGTCTTACAAATGGAAAGCAAGATTTGAGGGAGAGAAAAAAAGGAGAAAGGCACAGCTTTGTAGTGCTTGCATTGTTCCTTTTTTAGATTCACCTAACCCACTTAATGATTCTTGCAGTATCTTCTCTTCCCTTTTCTTATGCCCCCTTTGGATTTCCATTCTCTTGAATTTATTGCATTGATTCTTTCTGTAGTTTTAGCAAGTTCATGCTTTTTTTTTTCTTCTTATGGGTGCTCTGATGTTTGTTGTTTAGCTACTCTGAAGTTTGTGAGAATCTTAGTGAAGTTCTATCAGGTTTTCTTGTTCATGTCAGATTTTCTTCTCTGCTTGAGTTGGGTTAGTTGGTATTGTCTAGTTGCATCTGGGTTTGTGGTTGTTTTACTGAAGTTCCTCATGCAGCTCTTCTTTGAGCTAGATTTGCTCAGGTTTCACCCATTTCTGGTTTCTTACTTAGAGCTGCCAGTAGCTTAAATCCCTGTTGGGTTTTTGTAGTTGTTTCATATGTTCATGCCTTTTTCATTGCTGCAGCTGTAGAAGTTCTTGGAGTTAGATTTTTGTTCTGTTTTTCTGGATCTTGTTGTTAATTTGGGTTCCTTGGAGTCAAAATGCATCTGTGTTGTTAATATTTTACTTAAGTTCTTTTCACTTTATCTGCTGCAGCTGTGATTTCTGGGGATTTGATTTTACAGAGAATTGATATTTATGCTCTATGGGGTTCTTAATTAAAGTCTGTGAGAGTGGGGTTTCATATGTGTACACTGTACTTTTTCCTACACCCTTGATTTCTCAATGTCCTGCCAGCAGTCTTCTGGAAGGCTCATTAAACTTGTTGCTGTAATTTCACTTATTGTGTCTGTAAGATTTCTCCTTTTCTTAGTTAGAGTTTGGTACTTGGTTCAGGGCTCAACCACGTATGGATTTTCCCCAAGTTTAAACAGTCATGTCCTTTTAAATCTAGGTTTAGTTAATTTTCCCATAGTATCTCTTGGTTCTGATTAGGGTTGGGGTATTTGTGAGTCACTGCATTTGGAGAGGGAATGCAGTTCCTGTGTCTGATTTTTTTGCTATGGGTTGACCTATCCCTGGGAAATTCAGATGCAGATGCTCTTTTGGAGTTCATGAAAGGGATGGAGAAAGACCCAACAGGGCTTGTGTTTGGGTCATGGAATGCTAAGTCATTGGAATCTAATGGGTGTCCCAGCAAATGGTATGGTATACAGTGCATTGATGGTCAAGTGGCATCAATCACATTGAACGACTTGAGTTTGATCGGAAGCATCAGCTTTTCTGCTCTTGGTGGGCTGAAATCGCTGCGGAATTTATCCCTTTCACATAATCAATTTTCTGGAATTATTTCATCGGAGGTTGGTGTCCTTGGATCTCTTGAGGTTTTCGATGTGTCCGGTAATTCATTTCATGATCAGTTACCTGATGAATTAATGAGTTTGGAGAATTTGGTTCACCTAAATCTGTCTTCAAATAATTTCAGTGGGACAGTTCCATCTGGTATCAGAAATCTGCAACGCTTAAAATCCCTTGATTTGCACTGTAACAATTTTTCGAGTGATATCATGGGTTTGCTCTTGCAATTACAAAACCTGACTCATGTGGATCTCAGCTGCAACACTTTCTCAGGTTCTATTGATCAGGGTCTTGGGAATTCCACCTTTGTTCACTCAGTTCAATATTTGAACATTAGCCACAATGCATTGATTGGTGAAATCTTCTCTGATAATGAGATAATATCGTTTGACAACTTGGAGGTGTTTGATGCTAGTTATAACCAGCTTGTTGGTGAGATCCCTTCCTTTAACTTTTTAGTCTTCCTTCAGATCCTACATCTTGGAAACAATCAGTTCTCTGGATCTCTACCGGAAGCTCTCTTACAAGAAAGCTCAACACTCTTGAATGACCTCGATCTCAGCAATAACCTGCTTCAAGGTAAATGGTATCTAGTACTTGAATGTCCACATGTTTTGTGTCTATGATATTGTGTGGTTTAGAAATTTGGTTGCAGTTACTGCTTAATGCTTTTAGGTATGTTATATCAAGCTTGTGAGATACAGGCCAGTCATCAGGTGAAGCTGCCCTGTAGATGCTCTGGCAGAACATCTTACTGTTTGACCCATTAAGTGAAACTTCAGTGTAGAATGGAATTGGACAGCAGAAAAGGGGAACAAAGACATTGAGTGGCCGTCCATATTCAAAACATATGTAGCCTATGGGAGTCTTGCTCAAATTGCCCTTTGGAACATGTGAGGTGTGAGTGCCTGCAACAGTATCTTTGGAAGTCTTGTTTGAATATCTCTTATAAGATAATCCCCTTTGATCTATAGCACTGGATGGACTCTTCGGTGGCAAGTGTAATAAGTCAAAGTATTGCTAGGATTACTATATGTATATTCATTGTTATCTGCCAAAGCCAACATGTTTTTCACATAGAGCTCTTTTTCACTCAACAGTGCAGGATGACAATAGAACTTTGGGTTACATATTTTTAACTAATGAAATGAACGTCGAGCCTTCTATTGTTTTCTTTATGGAAAAGTGCTTTTTCGATCTTTCATTGTATATCGATATCATCTTAAAATTTCATTTTGAACTGCAATACTTAGTCATGTGGTGAGAAGGGATGTCATCCACCACCAAAACTGTAAGATACCTTACATGAAGTTTGTGTCACATATACCATATGATAAAACCATCTAGCATCGCATTTCTTGTAGTAAGATAACATGCATAATTTTTATCGGCTCCCAAAAAGGAAAAATGCAGAAGCTATGAATTATGAATTCCTGGACTATGATACTTGGGTATTTGTACATGCTCAGCATATCCATATCAGATAGATATGACACTCATATTGGTCGCACTGATACTTCATAGGTACAACCGTACAAGTTTAGCATATCCTACTACACGAAGTCCATTATTTCATATAGTTTATTAGTTTTCTTAATTTTCAATATTAAAAAATTGTTAGAAAGAAATGTAAACCATGCTAATTTCATTAATTTAGAAATACTCTTGAGAAAAAAATTTAGGATAGCCATATTCGTATCCATATCCTGGAGTTTTAGAAGTGCCCAGTCTTATTCCCAGTCCCCATATTTGTATTTAGGCATCAGAGTTCCTGGATCCTTCAATGTCCTCGGAGTACCTGTATCAGATATGACTTGGCTTGGGTATGAACCATGTAGGATATGGCTAGGCTGTACCCAAATATTCTTTGTTAGCATTCTATAATAATTTATGAATGATATATATATTTTTTATTTTTTTGAAAGGCGCATCGTAATGTTTTTATTAGAAAGTTCTTGAATATTAAGTATGAGCCATATCCTCATATGCTAAGATTTGGAGGTCAAGGAAGTCTGATACCAAACTGTGCACCCCTCATGGTGCTCTCATCCCAGTGTCTTAAAGCATAAATGCAGGATTCTGTGATGGCTTTGAAATAGTGAGTTGCTGTCCGCAAGTAGAGCAGATTATGTTAAGGTCATGTTTTCTTTGAAAATAAGACCACCCTGTAGGCTATACTTTTACTTCTTTTGTTTGACCACTTTCTAGGCTGTGGACATTTTCTGCCACTTGTCATCTTGTATATCTTTTCTATATTTAACCCAGTGACCACTCACTATCTAATATATGTGTCTTATCTTTTCATTTGTGCAGGTCCTATTGAAAGTATCACCTCTACAACTCTGATGTATCTCAATCTGTCTTCAAACAAACTGTCAGGTCCGTTGCCTTCAAAGGTAGAGCACTGCGCCATTGTGGATTTCAGTAATAACATGCTTTCGGGGAGTGTGTCCAGAATCAGAGGCTGGGGAAACTATGTGGAAGTTATTCATCTAAGTTCAAATTCATTGATGGGAACCTTGCCCAATGAAACTTCACAGTTCTTGAGACTGACTTCCTTCAAGATATCAAACAACTCGTTGGATGGGCCCCTCCCACCTGTAATTGGGACATACCCTGAACTCACTGTCATTGATCTTAGCCTTAACCGGCTAAATGGATCTCTTCCGCCAAACTTATTCACATCATCAAAATTGACATACCTAAATCTTTCAGGCAACTGCTTTACAGGGCCCATCCCTTTTCTGTCAGCTCAAACGGCAATGTCGACAATCTTAGATATTCCATTGCCTCCCGCCCAGAATTCAAGCTTGGTGACTCTTGATCTTGCAGATAACATGCTAATTGGATCTTTGCCGCCAGAGATTGGCAACATGGATCAGCTAAACTTTCTCAACCTTGGCAAGAATAATTTTTCAGGACAGATACCAAAAGAAATCAGTAAGCTCCACAGCTTGGCATATCTTAATCTTTGTAACAACCATTTTGAAGGTAGCATCCCTGACAGTCTTCCAGACAGCCTCGAGTATTTCAATGTATCTTACAATAATCTGTCTGGCATTGTTCCCAATAACTTATGGAGGTTTCCTGTTTCTTCGTTTCATCCGGGAAATGCATTTCTAATTCTTCCTGAATCAGCCAGCTCACCATCGAACACTGCAGGCATTACTTTCAAAGGAAAGCAGCACAATCGTACGAAATCTTCAACAAAAGCTGCACTAATTGCGGGTTTTGCTGGTAGTGCTGCTTTAGTTATTATTTTGTTTATCCTGATTTATCATCGGAATATCAGAAGGAAAGATGCAAACGAAGGAAGGCCTTCTCTCTCTCATCTTTTTGGTATTCAAAAAAAGACTGACCCATCTCCCACTTCTTTGAGTTTTTCTCAAGATCGGTTGCTATCTTCTGCATCAAGATCCTTGCCCAAGCATGGAGAAGTTTCAGCAATCACAACGGGCCCTGCGGAGGGGGGTTTGAAATCAACAATGAAAGACAATTCCCCACCAAACAATATGGGCAAGTCTTCTCCTCTATCTGTCCTGTCATCTTCATCCCCGTCCAAGGATCCCAGTTCCTCTGAGCATCCATCCATTCTCAGTGTCTGCTCTCCAGACAGATTGGCAGGAGATCTACATCTCTTTGACAACTCATTTGTGTTCACAGCTGAGGAGCTTTCTCGGGCCCCAGCGGAAGTTCTAGGAAGGAGTTGTCACGGGACATCCTATAAAGCTACACTTGATGGTGGGCATGTGTTGATTGTGAAGTGGCTAAGGGAAGGAATTTCAAAAGGGAAGAAGGAATTCGCCAGAGAAGCGAAAAAGCTTGGGAACATTAGACATCCAAACATAGTTTCTCTGAGGGGATATTATTGGGGTCCAAAAGAGCATGAGAGGCTGATTGTATCAGATTTTATCGAATCCATTTGTTTGGCAAGTCATCTTTATGGTACGATTGAATATTGGTCCAGCTTTAATCCATTCTAACATAATCAATATGAATGTTGATATTACATGTTAGCTTTAGTTATTACTTTTCTTTTTTATTTTTTGGGTATATTTTATCTAAATTTTATTGTTTTAAACACAGCCCTTTATTCCTATATGGGATCCAATTGTGGTATTGTTTAATGCTCTGCTAGAGTTCGAAATTCATGCACATGAACAGACTTGCTGTACATGTTGTGATAAGCCCAATGCAATGGGCGTATATAAGTACACTTGCCGAAAGATCCTACCATCAATTTGGAGGCCATCAAATGAAAACTTGTCAATGGCCTGAACTAAAAACAACAAAAACAAATGCCCATTAATGGTATAGTTAGAATCTTCCAATTCATCTCATATGTGGGCTATGCTGCATCTTCAGTGGAGCCTACTATTTTGGCAGGTTGGATTTACAAACATATGTATCACGTATTCAGTGGTTATGTATGTTCATATGCATGAGCTTTCATTCTCTGTCTGAGTGATGATTCCACAGTTTGAAACTTTGAATTTTTGGTCTTCTAGTCTATTCATTGTAATGATCTAAAATCTTGAGGATATTTAAGAGCCTCTTCAGTGTACCACAAATTGCACGTAGTTTGAATACCTTTTTATTAGGTAAAAAGTAGTTTGATTACTTAAAAGTGAATATGATGCCCATCTGCAATGCAAAACAGATTTGGCAGTGTGGACAAACCGAACGGTATTATGGATAATTTTTTTTGAAAAAAAAAGAACAATATTCTGTGGAATGCTATTTTCCTTCATTTCCACCTCAAGCCTAAATTCTTGCATTTTAGTCCTGACATGAATGTTGGTGGCTGATTCAGGGAAAAATACCCAATCAGCCCACTTTACAACCCCCAACTGCTTTGCTGTGCTAGGGAAATTAACAGGTTCTAACTTCCGGTCTGATGACCTTCAGTTAGTATTTATATAGATCAGTAATTACTTTTTTATGTTTTTTTTTTAACTAAATGTTTGTCCTTAGATGGGTTTGAATTGATTTTTTTTTTTTTGTTGTTGTTCTCTTTATATTCGATGTCTTCTTGTAAGAGTACTATGTTGTCATTTATAATGTTTCCTTGCCAAAAGCCACTGGAAATTACTCGACATGTCTGGTGCCCCTTTTTTCTCTTAAAGGGACCCATTTGGATGCACCCAACTGACAAGTGATATGGCAATCCATGGAGAAATGGCTGCTTATTTGTATTGTAATGCGTTTGTTGCAGCATGAATACGCCAGAGATGTACTGTGCAGTCATCTGTATTTCCACCATTTCTCACCCAAACTGCTTTGTGCTTGTTTTTGCTATGACTTAAAAACCATCTGATTAGCAATTTGGCAGTCAAAGCATCTGCATTGATTTCAAGTGCATGTCCGCGCGTACACCTCATGCATAATATCAAAGATCAGTGCCTTAACTTCATTTGTGAATTTCTTTGTTTCTTAGCAGAGACAGAGGCAAGAAATATCTCACCCCTATCACTGAAACAGCGCCATAAGGTCGCAGTAGATGTGGCCGGCTGCCTAAGTTACCTCCATAATGAAAGAGCTATTCCTCATGGCAACCTGAAATCCACAAACATATTATTAGAAGCTAGTGGTCTTAACACGCTGCTTACTGATTACAGTCTCCACCGCATAATGAATCCTGCTGGGATGGCCGAGCAAGTTCTAAATGCAGGTGCACTTGGATACCGACCCCCCGAATTCGCCAACATGAGCAAACCATGTCCATCACTTAAGAGTGATGTATATGCATTCGGTGTGATTTTGCTGGAGATTCTAACTGGAAAAGGTGCAGGTGAGATAGTGTCCGGAAATCCTGGTGTGGTTGATCTCACAGACTGGGTGAGATTACTAGCAAGAGAAAACAGATCCACCGAGTGCTTTGACAAACTAATTCCTGGTGTTGATGGTGCTGAAGAGCCACCAATTGGACTCGAAGATATGCTGCTTGTGGCTCTCAAATGTATTCTTCCCGCGTCTGAGAGACCGGACATTCGAACAGTATTTGAAGATCTCTTATCAATACAACTATGACCCAAGTGTGGATCTTCACAATAATGTGCAGTCGTGGATGAAATTCTAGGATGGGGGTTGCAATTGCTAACAGTTTTTCATACTACATTGATGAGTTCTTCCCTGTTCTTTTTCTTTTTACTGTGAGCGGAAACAGGTCGAATTCTCATCGTCGTCTAATTCTGCTGCAGCATTTTTGAGATGGTGTATGTAACCCTTCATTCCCTACTGATTTGTTACATTCAAAGAAATAAAGTTGGATGGGATTAATTTCTTTCATCTTGGTTTGATATTTTTTTTTTTCAAATATGCCAAGACAGTGTGTAGTCAAAGATACAGGATATATTTTCTGAATATATCATAGCTTTCTTTCCATTGCTTGCACTTGCTCAATGGGGGCATACTTTGAAGAATAGTCTGATATTCTTTCTGGATTTAGGATGTGCTTGGATGTGCCCCAAAACGCTGGTGGTTTGAATAGATTGATAGAACTAATGGCTATTCATTTTTGTGTGGAATATGATGCCTTATTCTGACTGGATCTGCATGTACGATACACTCTGCCATCTACTATTGAAAATTTTGTCAAAATTCATAAAACTAGCTGGTCGGATCTATTCTCTCTACCAGTTGCATGGGTGAGCTATGATTAGGATGTATCAAAAAGCCACCCAAATGGTGAAAAAAAAAATTTGGGAAAAAAAAAAAAATTAGACATTTCTAGCTCTCTCACAAAGTTGCGAAAACCATAGGTTAAGATGAAAGAGTATTTTTTGATATCCATATGATTGCATATATACCCCATACTGCCACATGTTTCATGCATTAATCTATCAGGCAAAATGCAGCTCTGGCTGGCATGTGCTCCCAGCCAGTCTCATTAATTAGTCAGTCAAAATTTTGCTATCTTTTGTATAATGCAATTATTTATTTTGATCCACTAAAGACACTTTTCCTAGTTCCCTCTCAACAGTAAAGTAAATTGCATTGGATTTGCAATCTATAATTTCATTATTCTTAGTCACCCTTCTTCCCCTGCCAGCCCCTAATCAGGAACCTCTTTCTAGTTTGTCGCTCCTATTCCAAATTATTGGAAAGCAGTTGAGGTTTTCAACAACCCTTGCATTAAATATTGAATCCATGGGTTGTTGGGTGAACTTTTTTTTTTTGTTTTTTTTAATAGTACCATCCAAACATGCCCTGGGTCATACGTAGACCATTTTGTTTTGGTTTGTTCTCTTCCTTACATTTGTTTGTACTTGAGCTGCTGATTGAAATAAATGGTGCATTAAAGGCTTTGCAGTTCTATTGGAAATACGGATGCAGAGCTTCTTCTGATTGCCATGTGATCCATGACTGTGGAAGGACATGGGCCACGTGGTAGTCACCCCAATGATATGGATCGTTTATTGGGTGGGTCCCACTTGAAAGTCTCCGGCTTCCCAATTGCATTGGTGGAACCCCTTGTTGAATGATGACCTTTCAGATCCTTGATCCGCAGTAGGACCCACCTCGTGATGGCCCATTGAATTCAATTTGGCCTACATCTCTATTTCAATTACCAATATGCAGGCTGTTGATAGATGATTGAGCCACATTCACATGATATGATGGCCCACTTGCATGTGCCCTGCACATGTATTATGGTTGCTATTAAATGATCTCAACTGTTGCATTGCACACTCGTTTTGGCAATTGACACTATTGGTGAATGGTGACCATTAATCAAATGTTAGTGCATTGGCCGTATCTGTCATAGCTCTATGGATCCCAAAAATCACTTTCTTGATTGGTGGGACGATCTGGACTGTTCATTTAATGGGCATTGATGGATGGGCTGGATCATCTGATCTGCTATGATCATTCTGGTTATGGGACCACAAAGCATCAATGGAGGCGCCTAAAGATTCTATGCACTGGACTCTGGATTGTTATTGGACCCAACCGTTCACATGGCCTGTTAAATAGGAAATAAATGGTCAATTAACACAGTTGGGGGCATATGAGATATGGGGCCCACAAAATGAGTGCAGAAGCCTGTTCTTTTTTGTCGGAGTATAGACATAGTGGGGCCCACTATATTAACTACGAGTATATTGCATAGGCAAGTAATTTTTATAATAGACCTCCAATCATTCACATATGTTCGTCTTCTTGAATTTGATTCCTCAGCCCGACAGTCCTTTGTTTTTTTAGATATGACCTCAGTGCGAGTCTTCATTTGGGTTCTCCAATTATCAAGGTGATGCACTTTGGGTTTGAGACCCATTCTTTAGTAGAAAATAAAAATGCAATATCATCATGCTAAGAATTATTATAATCAAATGCTAAATATCATTCAATCTAGCGTGAATTGTAAGTATATCACCATCGTTATTAAAGTCTTGTCTCAATTATATTGGAGTTTGCTGCATCAATTATATTTCTCCATTTCAATTACCGACCTAAGTTAAGTTTTAGCAAGTGAATCGTGCTTTTAAATTATGATTAATGCCATATGAAAGTAGCATCACCTCCAGGCTCATTTGGTAATTTTATTTTTAAAATCAAGTGCAAAGAAGTAAGTAAAGTATCAAATCAGGAGGAAATAAAATATAAATGGGTTATGATGGTATTTTGTTTTTGGTTGTTTTATATGAAATCTTTTTTGTTTTTTTTTTATAGAAAAGTTAGGTTTTTTTGTATTTTAATGAATTAAGTTGATTGCTTTTTTAATTCTTTTAAAAAAATCACAGGAAATTTCAAATTAAAGTAATTTTGATATGACCTCTTATCTGAAAAATTGAGGCTTTTTTTAACTTTTGTTACTCTAGTCAAGTACCAAATCGATGGACCCAGCCCTAACCCCAACCATAAAATGGCTAACAAAAAAAAAAAAGGTCCAATACAACTTTTTATATTTTACATTTGGTCCTTTGGGTATTTTACAACTTTTTTCAATTTTCTTCTTTTTATTAACTGAAGAAATGATAGAAAAACAAAAATAGCAGTAGAGAAAAAGAAGAGAGACAGAATTTTCAAGGGTTTAATGAGGAGAAGATAGAAAAGAACTAGGGTTTTAGAAAGGAACTAGGTTTCTCCTTGTGTTTGATATCTATCTATCCCATGTTCTTCCGACGGATCTTGACCTCTTTATCTCGATCACATCTTCTTTTTCTCAGACCATCCTTTCTTTTACCCAGTTTTCCCGCCACAACATTCCCTCAACCAAAACTCGCCCAATTCCAACGAAAGAAAAGCTTCGGGTCGCCTTTCATGGCCACCGCTTACAGAACAGACGATGCGAAGCGCTTGCATGCCGTTACATCTGAGTCCGATAAGGTCTCCTCTCACCTTCTCCTCTTTATGATTATAGTATCTGAATTGGGGTGATCTTAGTTTTTAGTATCTGTTTGTTTTTTTCTTCTTCTTCTTCTTTATGATGTTTTCGAAGGTGGGTTAGTGTTTTTCTGCTGATTTTAGATGAAAGTGAATCTGGGTGAGAGTTGGTTTCTGAAGGTGATAAAGGAATGAATGCATTTTGTTGTGGGAAGTGATTTTCCGTGGAGAAGATTAGGAATTGGAGAACTGCGGAAAGTGAAATATTTGGTGGTTATTTTCTATGGAAGAGTGAAATCATTTTGGGTACTTGCCAACGCGTCATTTTCCATTGAAATGAAAATGGGTTTCTTGGGGGAGTGATTTTTCGTTGTCATATTCTGAGGTGATAGCAAGTTTTACAACTTCTGCATAGATTTGGACCCAACAGTGGTTTTGCTTTCTCCAGAAAATTAAAGAGATCTGCATAGATCTGAATTGTGGAAAATGCTTTCACCTTGGAAAATGAAATCTAAGAAATGTTGACATGAAATGGCAGAAAATCGTCCGTCCTCCCTCTTTTCCAATTTCGTTCTCCAAGAAAAGTGCTCCTCAAAATGTAGCTTTGGAAGCTATCAGTATCTGTATGGGGTGGACCATTGTGAGGTTATCATCACCTTTTCTTTCACAGTTGGAGCTTGTCCTGCTCACTAGTTGGGGACAATCAAATTGACAGAAAAGAAAATGGTTTAAGTGTCCATTTAATGGAATTGTGTTTGGAAGCACTCCCCCAAATGTAAATTTGGGCAATTCTGGGTTTGTGAAGGCATCGTCAGTAGAATATGTAAGGCAACATAATGCTTTTTTTTTTTTTTTTCCTGAAAACCATATCTTGTGCATTTCTGCATAGACCTGAAATGCACTGGCTATTGATTTTTTGGTGAGATCACCTTGAAGTGATAGAAGACATCCAAACATTTCCTAAAGATTAGTTGATCCATGAGGCATGCACAATCTGCAAACGGACCTCATGATTTTGTGCATGTAAGAGGCATTTATATGAGTTGCCACCATTAAATAGACAGTGTCGCATTAGTAATTTGTTTCCTAATGATTGCCATAAATACAGTATTTGGAAAAAGAAAAAGGAACCACCATCTTGTTAAGAAATGTTGTTGCTGTAGAAGTTTTGTTGGATTGTAGCTACTGCTCTGTACCAACTGTGCAGTCTTCAAATTGTTGGTTGGGAACGCATGGCGAAGATTCTAAAGCATCCAATCATCATCCTGGCTCTTAGATGAGCCATATCCCAAAAATCATGCTGATTGAAAGCATTTAATGATTTGATCCATCATCAATTCTAGAATGTGGAAACTAAGCTTAGATGCTCAGTCAAGAAAAATGTCCAGAGTCTGTATGTTCAGACATAATTCCATCCATGAGGTAGCACATCAATGATTTGATCTGAACCTTTTGAATTATTTTCCAATTGGAAGAGTTATAGTGGCAGTGCTAAATAGTAATATCTCTTGTTAAACATGTAGAGTTTCTAAGGCTAAGAAAAGAAGGCAACGCACTCACTTAAACTCCCATCAGTGAACAAGCCAGTGACACGCCAGAGGGTAGAAATACTGATTTTGAGTTTTTTAAAGATGTTACTTGAAAGTACTAGAAGAAATATCATTCCTTTATTTCTTTTCTTTTTTTCAGTTTTGTAATTGTTTGAACGAGAAAGAAAGGCTCTAGTACGGTTGGAATGACATAAAAGTTCTGACACTGATTCATTGATGTATTTCCTCAAGATACATTAAAGAGGTTCAGGAATTTGTGAGATAATCATAATCTATCAATTCAAGTAAATAACCATCATATGGGTGGATCGCTTGAATTTTCTTGTCACTGGACTTGAATTGTACTTTTCTGTACTTCATTTTTGCATTTATAGTTAATGATGTCAATATATTTGGGTCTCTGTGGTAGGATGAATTGTTAAGAGGCCTTGAGGCAACATTAGGTTCATCATTCAGTACAGAGCCTCTGGTGCCTCCTTCAAACCCGCTAGTCATCGTCATCAGTGGACCAAGTGGAGTCGGCAAAGATGCTGTTATCAAGGTGCTGAAACTTTAAGTGTTCTATGTTCTGGATGATTGTCATTTTCTATTCCCGTGAAATATATGGACACTTTTGTATTTATGTTTTGGTTGTCGCAAGAACAAGTCCACAACTTTTAATTGGAGTATTTGCTTTATGCTATGCCAGCAGAATGCAATCATGGCTGACAGATTTGAATTGTACATACAACCTCTTGAGTAGCTGAAACAACTGAATCCGAAAAGACATTTATTATATGGGAATGGTTTCATGGCTTGATGGTTTGTTTGTTGTCACTCTACATGTTTGCTTTGCAACAACCCGAAGCATTTACCCTCTTTCATTTTGGGTGAGAGAGGAGAGAGGGTTTTGTTTTGTGGGGTGGGAAGAGGGGGTTGGTTAAGAGTTCTACCACACATAGAGAAGTTAACTACTAAAAGTAAGGTATAGTTTTCAATTGTTTCCTCAATAGTTAACTACTAAAAGTAAGGTGTAGTTTTCAATTGTTTCCTCAATATTGATAACATGGAATTTTTCTCTGGTTTTCAAGTGTGAACTCTATTATAAAAAAATGATAAATTTTTATCATATATAAGCTGTGTTAAAAACCAAAAGAACCAAATATTGAGTTGCCAAAGATTTTGAAAACTGGTTATCTATAGCTATTGAATATATATATTATAGTAATAACTAATAAGTAGTTTCAACTTAATATTTTACATGTAATTATAGTGTTTGATAACTACAAATTTTTTTTAAACTGACCAAGTCAATGTAAACATTTTTCTAAAGAATTGAATCTTCCTTGATCCTTTTGTTTCTTTTCATTTGTTTCTAAATTATTCTCCTCTTGATGTCTATTTATTCAGTCTTGACTGTTGAAGGTTCTAGATCCTCTGTTTGTTCATGAAGATACAAGATATTGGGGATGGCCAATGCTTACTCTTTACTGATTTTGCAGAGACTACGAGAAGTTCGGGATGGAATTCATTTTGTAGTCACAGCTACAAGCCGGCCAAAGCGACCTGGTGAAGCGGATGGAAAGGATTACTACTTTGTTACGAAAGAGCAATTCCTTTCAATGGTTGAAAGGAATGAACTCTTAGAGTATGCTCTGGTATATGGAGATTACAAAGGGGTTCCAAAGCAGCAGGTACTTGATAGCTTGTTGATCTAAAATGGATATGCTTCTTTGATTCTGCTCTATAATGCTAAACAAAATTGATGTAACTCTTTACTTTAATGATCACTAGACCTGTGGGTTGCAACAATAGCATTCTCCAAGTTTTGCTTAAATTATTTGGTTGGACCTTTTAAATTTTTTACAGAAAAGATCAATACATTTGACCATTATGTCTATGGAATATGCATCCCAAACAGAAGTGTCCTTTTAACTTCTAGGAGGTGTGCTTCTATTCTGTACATTTGTACATCTTGTTAGCTATGAACAAAGTTTTTATTCTCATAAAAAGAGGGGAAAATCTAGGTGTACTTTGCATTCAGCTATTATGCTGGGAGTAACGAGGACAGGTTTTTTTTTTTTTTTTTCACAGCAAAAGTTTACATTATTGATGAGAGAAATGTGCGTAACGTTACTCTTCCACAATGCTCTTGCCTGCTACACCATGAGAAAGACCGCCCTTGCAAATTACACTCCTTTCATCCTAGTGGATAAAAAAATCTAAAAGGTCCTATCACTATCAACCTCCTTTTTTACACAAAGATCGGCCTTCTGGATGGATTCTCTATGCACATGCAAAAAGGCCACTTCTAGATTTTCACTTAGATTCATATTTCCTTTCAAATAAAAGTCTTCCTCCATGATTCTCCCCCTTCTCTTTACCTTGTGACTTAAATATTTTCCTTTGATTCTTGTGCTGAGTGAAGACTATTGACATCCCTCTTGGTATCAACTCCAAGAGAAACCCTGGGTGTTGACTCCTAGATTTTTTTTGTCGAGGAAACAAAAAAGAGCCTTGGTGCTGATTCTGAAGCCTTTCAGGCATCAAACGAACTTGATGAATGATGATCAACTTGGAATCAGAACTTCAATGTGTTAACTCTGTACCGATTAAGTTTTAACCTTTTAAAAACATTGGCCTTTTGGGCATAATTGCAGATATTTACTACTCTAAAACGAGCTTTAGTTATCCCACTCCTGCATGTTTCACTCTTTTTTTTTTTTTTTTCCTGCCAGACCCTTCTAAATTTTGGTAATTCAAAATAAGTACATCTTAATTAATCGGCACCATTTTAATTGTGAGCCATATTGTGGATGGAGAACAGCACAAATATCATAGACCATCTTGAACTTGACTGCCAGCCACTTTTTTTTATAACCATTCACTTGGTGACCACTGACAGCTAGGATCTTGCAGTCATTGTGGCTTTCTCGGCAATGCTACATCTCTATTGGCTGCCTTTTCAATGGTGCTAATTGATGTACATTTTTTTGCACCTATGCAGTGAAAGGTTTCCCATGTAACTTCGAATACTCTGTGATGGTCATGAATTGGATAGATGTGCTGGACACTAGGTACATGCTTTTTCAGAATATTTCTAGAAAATAAAATCAGTAATATGCTCAAAAGTACTAGCTCTCTCCTCCCAAATTATACTAGTTCTTTTGTGTTTTATTGTAAAACAACATGATAGGCTGGGTTTTTGCTTCTCTCTCCAGATCCGTGATTTCATGTCTAAGGGGTTCGACATTGTTCTAAGAGTGGACATACAAGGGGCAGCCACCCTAAGATCAATACTCGGGAATTCAGCCATCTTCATATTTCTAGTTGCTGAGAGTGAAGCTGCACTGGTGAAGCGACTCATTAGTCGTAAGACAGAGACCATTGATACACTTCTTGTGAGGGTCGCAACTGCACGTGAGGAGGTGAAACACCTAAAGGACTTTGATTACGTGGTTGTGAATGCTGAGGGGAAGCTTGAGAATGCAGTTCAGCTAGTAGAGTCCATCATTGATGCAGAGAAGGCTAGAGTTCGGCAACGTCATGTTCAGCTCTAGATCTTGAGGTGGTTTTCTTTCCATTGTATTATAGAGTTTTTCGCTACAAGAAATTTACAATTTGCTGCGAGTGTCTGCTACTTACATGCATGACTATTGTTCATTCATTCAGACTATTCACATGATGGTCCCCATTAGGAATTGTCTTTAAAGTATCCAGATTGGAAGATCCTAATCAGTATCCTAGAAAAGGACCATGCTTCACAGTCCAAAAAAGTTAAAAAAAAAAATGGTTAGGTTGGATCTTCGGATTTGGGAAATATTTGGGATGTGCCATCAGTGCAATACTCACTCAGTGCATATTTAGATTGGGGAAGTGCAAAGAATTTTACCTCTGTTGTGGCAATATTTCCTTCTTAAATTACTTGCATTCTTTATCATTTAAATCCATGCTTTATTAATCAATCTTTAACGGGCATTTTCTCCTGCTCCATGACAGATAAGCGGTCCAGATTCTCTGATTCTTTTGGCGGCACAACAGATGGCCTTGCTATAGAGTTGCGCATTTCTATCTTTTATAGTGAATTCCCTTTTGGACTATTTGTAACCCCACTTGATCTCACTGTCACTTTGGCTTCCTCTTTCTAGGGTATTTGGTTTCATTGTACATGTTGAGAAAGTTGTTTCTAACACTGGCTTTCCTTGACATGTTGTTCCAGTTGATTAGTAGCAATTCCAAATACATATGCAGCTGTTGCCAATATTAATCTTTTGAGTGAAAAATTGAAAATGAGGGAGGAAAGAAGAGGAAGCATTGGACCTGGTTTGCTCTCTGATTTCCGTTTTGCTTGCACCTCAAAACAAATATCCATTCATTACACAAATGTATTGAAACTGAATTGTAATTTGGTGCGCTTAGTGGGTTGGTAGTTGTGCAATTCATGTCCTCCAGTCTCTCTGTTGCGAGGGCTGGAAATGGCAATGCATGAAATTGCCAGTAAACATCAGCAGATTGCTAATGTAAATGTATCTTCTATGCCCATGCGTGTGCCGTCTGGCATCAGGTGCTGTCCAGAAAGTAAGGTTAGTCCTTCATTGTGGAGAGCCCAGTGTCCATCATCATCATTTCCTTGTGCTATAATATAAAGAAGAGATGCGACTTAAAGAAACTCTTAAACTTTGAGGTCCTTGAGTCAATGCTTTTGATGATTTGATTTGCATCCTTTTTTTTTCTCCAAAATCTCTTGAGAGCTTTTCATATTTTATACAAACATCGGGCAAGGGATTTTCTGCTAATATTATGTCGTAGTGGAGTGTATTGGGCCTACTTTGCTCAATCCAAACTATTAGAGTTCATCCTCCCTCAGGAATAAAAATGGCTTCAAGTATGATGTTCATGAGCATGATATGCACCGTTGGATTGACACTAGTGAGTGAATTCATCATAGGGTTGCATTGAGAAAAGTGGGCCCCGGCAATAGTGATAAAAAAGCAATGTTTGCAAACCAACAGAATCAACAACATCCAATGATTAAGACCAGAATTGAATACGCATGGATTCATGGTGAACATCCTAGCCTTCACTTTCCTACAATTTAGATTGCTTGGGTGATTGGGTGATGGATGGGCATTCTGCATTTGGTTGCTTCTTTCTTTTGTTTACGTTCGTTGAAGGGGAGGTTATTTAATGGTCCGTTTGTTTGCATTAAAATAAAAAAAAATTATTTTTTATAGAAGAATACCTTCGTCGTAAAAGAAATAGAAAAACAGAATACATCATAAAATCGACATGAAAGTGGAAAAAAATGGAGACCAAAAACTAGGTATTCATTTTTCGAGTAGAGATTATATGAAATTTACTTTTGATCCCAAAAACTCGGTATTCATTTTCCGAGTAGAGACTATGTGAAATTTACTTTTGATCTTCTTTTCTAACTGCTTTTGGAAAAAAAAAATTCAATGTATTGAATTATTATACATATTAATGCAAGCAAACAGGCCCTAGAATGAAATTTGATCCATCTTTAATGATGCCCAGTGTGAGCGGCTGCATCAAAGATGTGCCCCACGTAACCGTATTGCATTGCATGCAAACTGGAAAGTTGCTGTGAGTTCGGACTCAAATTTTCCTCTCGACAGTGTTCGTCAAAGTAGGCTACATCCAACTAAGCTTTTGGCCCAAAAACCATACTGGTCCATTTATCAGGTGAAGCCATACGAGATGACCCCACTATGAGTGGCTAGGATCTTCTGCACGTGGCAGTGTTGTCAGACGTGAGTGCAGCAGGGAGGAGCCAGGAGGTTGAGGAAGATGTGGCAAAATTCAACCTTTCATAATCCCATGAAAAGAGGAGAAGGAATGAAGACAAGGTCTCAACACAAACAAAAACAGAAATGAAAAAAAGAAGAAGAGATTTTTAACTGTGTTGCTTTTTGTTTATCTATAATTCTCTTTGATCCGTGATCCAAGTAAGTTCTTCATACTCTCCTCAATTTAATTCATTATCTATCTATTTATTTAAATTATTTTAGGTTTTGAGATTGAAATTGCTCATTGTTTCCTCTTAAAAAATGCTGTTGTTCCTTTAAGAATATTTGATTTTGATTGGTTTTGGTATGTTGGTTTGCACCATTTGAATGATGATGCATGGTTTTTCTCATCACATGGCCACATTTTGATACTTCCCAAAGAAAAAAATAGAGAGGTTGTGTGAGGTGGGTTTTGAATATTCGATTGAGATTGCACTTTTTGATTACATGATAACATGTTTCCTTCACGAGAAAAAAAAAAGGACTTTGGGATTTGGGTATTTGAATTGTGGAAACTGCATTGCTCTGAATTTTGATCAAACGGTTACTTTTTTTGGTTAAAGATATTATTTGATACGTTCTGTGGTTTGAATAAGTAATTGAGGCTGGATTCTTTTGATCATCTGACCTCATTTTTATCCACATGATTTGATTTGAATTGATTTTATTCGATTGGAAATTGCATATTGTTTATTATCTGGTCTCCCTTTCTTTCAAGAGATCTGCTTTTTACAGGTTTTTGGGTTCCTTCATTCTTTCTTTCTTTTTCTTCCAAAACTCTGCACATTGGTCTTCTCGAAAGTACCTCAAGATTAGAACTGCATTTTTACTTTTGGGGTTTTCTTCTGATCTCATTTGTTCCAAAAACAATAGATTTCTTCTATTGGTTTTGGTATGTATTTGTGTCTTTCATTTTTATTTTATTTTTTAACTTTCTCCATTAATTATAGTTCTTCTAATCATATCTATTATGAATTGCTTGTTTCTTACCACATGGTCCCTTTTCTTGTAAATTCTGATTTTGATTGTTTTGAAAGGTTAGCTTGTAATGTTTCTCAAGATGAGTCTTTCATGAGGCAAGATTAGTTTTATAAAGTTTTTTTTTTCTTTTTTCTTCTAATAGGCTTCTGAGTTTTCTATTTTTTTTCTCCAATAATTCCTCAGGTTAGTATTCCTTGAGATTTGATTCAAAATAAAGTTGCTTGTTCACCCAGTCTCTCTCTAAAGAAAAGGGGAAAAAGGTAAGAAGAATTTGAATTTTATAGGATTCCTGAGGGTGGGTTTTTTTTACAGTTTTACTTGATGTTTCTTAAAACTGTTTTTTTAACAGAGTGTAAGACGCTTGCTTTCAAGACCATATGGTTAATTTTCCTTCACAGCGCTTCATTTTGATAGGCATAAGGCCGTTCCTTTGTTATTATTGCTTCTATTATAGTTTCTTGAAATATGTCAGGATCTAAACTTCATATTTTTCTATTGTCTAGTTTCGTTTTTACTGCTAAAGATTGATCTTTTATTAGGATTCAGGCAGTAGGTTTTTCTAATATTTCTGTAAATTTTTTTTCTTGAAACCATACCATAACTAGAGTTTTTGTTTTTGGATCATTTGTCTCATTTCTTCCAAAAGTTGGACGTTTTGTAGAAGTGAGGAGAAGGTTGTTTGAAAATTTTGCATGCACTACTACTCCTAAGAATATATTAAATGCATTTTGTTTTGATCATTTTGCTTTTTTGTTACAATGGTTTTCTTTTTGATAGGTCTTGGGAGGATTCTTTTTTTCTTTTTTAATCTTAACAAACTATTCATATCCTGATAGCATTTCATGGTTGAAACTGTTTGTTTTTCTTTTGTCTGCTCTAATTGTCTCAAAATTTATTTTTTTTTTTTATAACTCGTAGTTCATGGGGTTTGTAAATTCTGTACAGAGTAGCCTCTCTAACAAGAAGAGATTTGCATGGAAGCAAAGATGATCAGAGGCTACATCAGGAGAGGCAGCATTGTTTTGGGCATGGGGTTCTGTTCTTTTTTCCTATACAGACTCTTCCCTTCTTCTTTGGTATATAGATTTCTTCCTTCTTTGTTTGGTTTTTTGGTCTCTTCTTCCCCTGTCATCATCTGCACTGCCCTTCTTCTCGGAACCCTTCTGACCTTTGGGCAACAGAATGTTCCCCATGTCAAAGAACAGGAGATTCAAACTCCTGTGTCATCTTTAAGAGCACAGAGTGTTGCTGGTGATTTGGTTGTTAAGAAGGCTGCAAGGGTTGAAGAGAAGGGAATAAAGGAAGCAGGTTTTGGAAAGGGAATTGAAGATGTTTATATCGGTAAGGGAGCTGTTATAGAGGACAATGGGAAAGAAATTAATTGGGTGAAGGAGATCGAAATGGAGAAGAAAGGACTTAGTGATGACTTTAAAGGTCATTCTAATGATCATCATAAGGAGACTGCAGGTCAAAGGTTCAATGTTCATAATGATTCAGGTTCTGATGAGGAGATCTCTTCTCCAGATGTTTCAGTGACTGATGTCATGCCAATTCTTGACGAGCTCCAATCACTTATAGAAACCAAAGCTCCAATCCCCACTCTCACCCCCCAAGATGAATCTGATGCCCAGGAATCAGATATTGGCAGTGCTGATTTGGTCGGAGGCGTCGAGAATGCGAATGAAGAAGCACAAGAGAAAGCCACGATGACATGGACAGTGGATGACCATAAGAATATCAAGGAAATTGGGACTTTAGAGCTCGAAAGGAATCTAAGGTTGGAGAGTCTGATTGCAAAGCGAAGAGCAAGGAAGAGGTGGATGGTGGAGGCAGAGAGGAATCTGATGGACTTCAATAGTAATGATGAAATGCAGATTAGCCTTCCGCCAAGACGGAATCCTTTTGACCCTCCCTATGATTCAGATGAAACCACGGGATTATCTCCTATTCCAGGTTCAGCTCCTTCATTTCGGGTGCCAAGATTTAATCCTTTTGATCTTCCTTTTGACCAAGATGATGAACTAGGAAATCCCAAGGGTGAGAAAACAAGCCAACAAGAGTTTGTAATGCCTTTGCAGAGAGATATGTTCTTCCGAAGATATGAAAGCTTTACTTTGGGTGCATCATTTCTGGGGGAGGCAAAGCAAGAGAAGCATGATTTTAGGTTCAGACCTCATTTCGAACCGGAGGGGACAGGTCATGAAAGAAAATTCAAAAAGCAGTTGAGTGTGAGGAGGGTTCCGAAATCTCAAACGGTTCCGGCGTCTTCTACCACAAATAAGGAAGATGATAACAAAGACCTACTTGAACCAGAAATACCTCCGATTGGTGAATCGAATTCTGTTCTGAATTATGAAAGAATTGGAAGAGAGAGCGAATCATCTGAAGGAGATTTAGTGGAAATTGTTTCAAATCCTTCTGATGCCATTGAAGCAGCACCGAATGTGGGAACTAGCAATCAAGGAGAGGAGGGAGTGGAGGATGGCCAAGCTGAGGAACCGGTTTGTGATTCAAGCCCGTCGGCAACTAGTATTTCCCTATCTAACATGACTGCAGTTTCAGAAACTTTGTCGGATGCACCTCCAGTAACAGTTGATGGAGGCATCTTGCATGGTGATAGAGAGTCTATGACAGATGATGAAAATGAAACAGTAGATATGGGATCCAATGATGAAGGATCATGGGTGGAACTAGCGAAATTACATTCAGTAGATGAAAATGAGTCGAGATCAAGGGGTCTTAAGGAAGTTAGTAAGTGCAATGTCATCCAAGTTGGTACCATTCCAGAAGCAGTACTTGGGCAATTTTCACCAGATGTGAGTTTGTCACCACCAGTGGCTAAATCAGAGCAGGGTGGTGTCATGGATAGTAAAATAAATCATCAATACATAGAGGCCCAAGTCCCTCCAAGTTTTAATCGGGAGACCAATCTTTTTGGTCTCCAGACTGCTATGGTAGACAAGGCAGATGCCGAAGACAATCACAGGTAAGTTTTTTACAATCTGTTACTCATCACAAAAAAATAAATATCATTAAAAAAAAAAAAGAGGGAGAAAGCACATTAGGATACTAACAGATGTTTACATGTTAAATCTTTATTTCCATGCTGCCAAACAGGAAAAGGTTTTTGTTACCATTCCTTCTGATTAAGTTATAGGCGATTTTAGAACAATAGTTAGTCAGGGAAAAGAAAAAATACGATAGCATGCCTTGGGAATAGAATGTTGAGTGTATGATCCATTGGTTCTCAAGTCAAGAATGTGCTCGGCTGGTGGGTCTGTGGTTTTGTAAAACAATATGATAGCATGCCTTGGGATTGGAATGTTGACTCCACTGATTAATAAATGAAAGAAATTTTATGATCCATTGGTTTGGTTCTCAGCTAGAAGATGTGTTCAGCTAGTGGGTCTTTGGTTTTGTGATCTGGGTCTTTGATCTGATCTACAGGAAAGCCCTAAAAATCTGCACTATCTGATAAACTTAACCATTATATTGATTGTCGGGAAAGAGATGGTTAATAATGAATAATGTAATGTCCCAATTCCACATAGAAAGGCTCTGTATTGGAGGGCTATGATTTTCCAATCTGGGATATTTTCAGGCAGTTTGTCGGCATCAGAAAATATCAGATCAACAGCTCAGATCATGAACCATGAGCCCAACATGTACAAACTCAAGACCCAATGATGCTATGTATTTTCTCATGTCGATGATCATATCATTACAGTTAATAGAAGAGAGCCTAATCTTGTCTTATCTGGTCTTGAACAGGATGTGACTTCTCCCGAGTAAATCAACTGAGGAACCCAACAACAACAGTAGATATAAGCTGAGCACGAGATTGGTACCTTCAAAGGATGGACATTGATTTTCTTTTAAATCTTTATGCAATCATTGCCTTTTGGGTGCCAATATATTTTTATTTTTTATTTTTGTATTCGAGTTACTCTTGGATCTTTTTTCATTTTACTTGAATCTAATGTTCTCCAAGATGGCATTTTGCTTTGGATCCTTGAAAGGAGTTAAAAACACATTTGTTCTTTTCATATTGTGAGAGTTTTGACATGCAGGCTTATATAAAAACAAAGGTTTCTACTATTTGCAAAAGGTAAATTATATATGGCAATGTGATGTGATAGAGAGGTTGGCGATTGGGCTTTCGCGCCCCACCCCAAGTGATTGGGTTTTTGACGCCTTTAGAGCAAACAACTTTCATTTTTCTTAATTATCATGTTTTAAGTGTAACTACCTTGGGTGTTATTCTATCTGCACATTCAAACCAATCATCTAGCAGACCTTACCACGGCCATAGCTTAGTCTCAAGGGCCCTTTTTATCTACAAACAATGCAGATAACTCCCTCTGTTAGAATATTAGAAAAATAATCTTTGTTCTTTGCTCTTCTTTTGGGAGTGTATTTATGTCCAACCAGGTTCGAACCAGGAACTCCTTAGGTTGCAGTCAATGTTCTACCATTGACCTATAAAGCATTTTTAGTTATTTTATTATTTATTTACTGATCAAAACATCAACATTAATTTACTAAATAAAGCATTTTAATGATTATAATATAACAAAACTATGCCAGGAGTCTTCTTGGAATAGAACAAAAGGTGGAGAAGATTGCTCACACAAATCTGTATAGTGGACAGTTCTCTGCTTGTTTGTCTAAATCCAAAAGGCTCCCAAGAGAAAAAAAAGAAGTGAAGAGCCTTTTGGTATATTAAAAATATCTATACACCTCCTACGTTTTTTTTTTTTGGTTACTGGATGGAACCTCCAAAAAAAAATCCGTTCTTGTCCATTTGACATAGATGGTCATTGTAAAAGGTACTATGAAGGTTTGGGTATCTTCAAGTCCTTGAGAGTGTCAACAATTATCTTAAGATAAGAAAATGATTAAGGAACCCTTTGTTTGATCGACAATGAAATTCTAGGATTTTGAGTAAATTCCTTCATGTGAATGTGCAATAAGTGAAAGATTGGGCTGTTTGGGAAACTTACTAATAGAGTGGAGTGAAGTAAAGAAGAAAGAATAAAATATAAGTGAGTTACGATGGTATTTTATTTTTAGTTATTTGGTATGGAATCTTTTTCACTTTTTGTATAAAAATGAGGAGTTTTTTTGTCTTTTAGTGAAGAAAGGAGGTTGTTTTTTCACTTTTGTTTGAAAAAAATGGCGAGAGTTTTAAATTAAAGTGCTTTTAATGTGACTTTTTTTTAAGAAACGGGGCCTTTATTTCACTTGACTCTATTAATAAAGTTGCCAAACAACCAGGGCTTTAAAGGAATTGCATATGTTGGAAGTTTTTTTATAGCAATTTTAGTCGATGGAGTATTTGGAATTCCTTGTGTGATTGCTAGAATTCTAAAAACCCAACCCTTTCAAATTTGACTTTTGAATGTTCAAATTGTGCAAATTCCAACACTTTGAATGTTAAGATGTAAAGGAGGATTTGGGAAATTTCCTGCGAGATAGCATTTGGAGAATTCAAAATATACTGATTCTCTAAATTCCGGCAACCAAACAGGCCTCAACATTTGCTTGTATGATTTTTACACTGTAGGACAATGCATAATCGAAGCTCCATTGCCAATTTGTGGTGGAAGGTGATTCACATAGTCCTAAAGCTAAGCACTCCATGACGTTTATATATTATTGTATATTGCATATGGCTAACCAATATTTATTTTTTATCAAGCTTTAAAAGTTAAATTTACATTTTGTTCCATCCAATGCCATTATAACTGCTGTTCTGTTGATATTTTTGCTGTATACAGTATTATAGGTATTGATGGATTGAGAAGTCAAATAAATAAAAGGGAGTCTCCACATTTTAGTGGACCCTTCTTGAAGTGCAGCATCAGTAACTCTTTCTAGTGTTCCTTAAACAAGCACTGAGAGTTTGGTTCACAAGAAAAATCTGTAATTGAAATTTGGTTGTCTGAGAATTTTGAATGTTTTATCATATTTTGTCCTTTGACTTTTCTAGATTATGAAAATCACAGTAGTAAAGTGGCAAGATATCTTTCCAAATACTCCAACTTCATAGAATTTTAAATATTATTTTTGGAGATTGGAATTTGAAGATTCTATTTATAATTTTTAGAATTTTTTTGAGGCAGCCTATTTGTATACATGGGAGGAGAAGGGATCAAAACAAGTATAAAATTAAATAGGTGGCTGGAGGGGGTTAGAGTTAAAAATCACAATAATTTATCCAAGTTGAGAGAGTAAAACAAATTGGCATAAAGTGGGGTAAAATACCCGTTTTTTCACGTCATGCAAAGAGTTTACTCTCTCCTCCCCTTTTTCATCCAAATTTCCATTAAGCAAAATTTTATGTTACATTAACTTTACTCTCATTTTACTTCTTCTATCTAAACCCCATTAAGTAATATTCTTTGTGTTATATCAATCAATATCTTACTTTCTTTCTACTCCTCTCTTATTAAACAAATAGACAAATTCAATCTCCTACCGTTGAGACTCCTTGGACAACAAGTATATGGAAATTATTTTAGTATCTTAGACGGGATGATTGGAAATGCTCGATGAGCTTGAGTGTTTGTAGACGGCTAAATTCTAAAGCTATCTTGTATTTGAGCGAGGGAAACTATTTTACAGGTTTTAGAAATACGTTCGTTAAAGAAACTGAAAAATGTAAAGAGCTTGCAGTAAAAATTATTGAAAGCCTAAATTCTGCCGAGACCGAGATGCATCTCCCACGAGCTTTCACAGTTCACACTCACTGCCCCGGTGATTGCTATCCCTCATGCTCATCTCCAATGTGTTGCTATCAATGCCAACTAAACTATAATCAGTATCAATGAAATGAAAGTTATGGTTCTTGTTAGATGTATAATTTCCATTAGCAAGACTTCTGCATCTGATGCTTCATGTTTTAAATCTTGACTCTGAACTTTGGTTTATGCCTGGTAATAACTTTGGATCAATGGCTTAAGAGAATGTTTGCTTGCATAGAATACTTAAAATTCATGGTCGATGAGCTCCATCGGACAAGGGGTGGAGAACATGAGTTGAGGGGTGAAGGATATGAGGTAGGCATGTATATGAGACCTTGACTTCTTTAGGTTTTTAATTACTAGGGTGATGATTGGGGTGTTAGGGTATTCATTTCCCATCATTCGTTGACTTTTCATTTTTAACCACATACATTTTTTTTTTGAATCACTAGGGACCTTTTGTTTGCATCAGAATACATGGATTTCATATCATATAGGTGGTTGAAAATTAAGATTAAATGTAAATTTTCAAAAATGATTATAAAATAATCTTTTTTTATGGAAACAGAATCAGAGAAATATGGGAAATAAATACCTAATTGTCGCCCTAATAATTCAAAACATAAGAAACTAAATACTAGCTATCACCCTAGTAATGAACATGAGCACGTTACTTCCTATCCAATATTCCAAACGGCCAAAAATAAAAGAATAAAAAAAAATATTTGTTTTATCTCCATGATCTTGCATAGAAATTACATTGAGAATTGAACTAAATGAAAATTTCTACCTTTACTTTTTAGATGTAGTTCATGTCAAAGTCTGTCATGTTTTCCCCTTTTTGAACAAATTTTGATATTTAGTATTTTAAGAATGCTTCTGATGATATTAATTTACTTGTTTTTAATATATATTCTTTGCAAATTTTTAACATATATTCTTTGCAAAATATATCAAAGAAAACTATATATTTTGATATTACAAATACTTTAGTCATCTTTAAGATTTTTTAAAATTTATAAATTTAAATTTGGGTGCGAGCTTAATGTGGGCCTTTTTGCTTAAACTATATTTGCTACAAAATTTTAGAAAGAGAAGTATAACTCTATGTTTCATCTGCACCTGTAGTTAATCAACAGAGAAAACAACCAATAGAGACCTCTTTTTTTTTTCCTTTTTTTGGTACAAACAGAAGTATGCCAAGTTTCCAACTTATTTTTTTAAGATTTAAATAACCTGTACCCAAGAGTACAAAGAAAAAATTGCTTCATAATGGGCCCATTTTTTATGGCATTTCAGTGGGCCCATTTTCAAATTTCAAATAGCCCAGCATCAATGACTGGTGTTGCATATAGCTATCTAATTATGTGAGCATTCAAAGTCTCTAGTTTTTTTAACAAGGTGGGTATAAAATCAGTTTTTGAATTGATATTTGAATCCGAGCATATAAGATCCGAAAGATTCAAATTTGTATCTTTCTATGTTTCAACCCTAGTATCCTTATGCTTCTATGTTCCAGCCCGAGGATTGAGATATAGGACGTTTATATCCACGTATTAAATATATGTAAGTTATAAAGGCATATAAAGCTTGAGTAATGTTGATATTTGATGTTTGATTTTGCTTTAATTGTAAACGATTTAATAACTTTACTTGTATCTTTTTTTTTGTACCAACACATGAAGAGCTTTTTATTTCATAATCAAATGAGCACCAACAAGTACAATCTATTTAATAAAATCAGGAAGAGAAAACCACCAAACCTACATACTATCAGTAAATTGAGCATGTATAGCTAACTTATGAGCAACAACGTTACCACTCCTTCCCACATGAACAGCTTGGCAGTCGTTAAAAAGTTTCATCATATCTATTACCTCTTCAAATAAATGGCCTTGTCTAGACAAGTTGGGCGTAGATGAATTAAGGGCATTGATCGTCCAGAGTGAATCTCCCTCAATTATAATATTATGCACGCCAATGTTGCATACCATTTGAATCCCTCGCAAAACAACCAAAGCTTTAATATCATCTGCCTCATTTAGTGGCTTTTCAGCTTTGCTCATCGCCATAATGACATTACCCATCTCATCTCTTAATACTTATCCCACTTTGACTTTTGCTTTTTCTTCAAATATAGCTCCATCAAAATTTAGCTTGCAGACACCTGGAGGAGGTGGACACCATCTCAAAATTTTCTCACATTCTGAAATGTTAGCTTTTATACATTTAAACAAATCATTTTGAAGGCCTTTTATCCAATTATACTAATACATTTCACATCGTATTTCATATTCGGATCTGAAACTAAATATCTATTTTATCTTTCAATCGGTTAGAACAAACTTAGATTCAGTCTTTCAGATCTACCATGGTTCTATCCTAGATTTGGCTCATTTTATATTTCTTTTTAACTATCCATCTTGTCAAATCAATAAGAAGAATTCAACTTCAATCAAAATTACACCCGTTTCCTTACATTGATCATGCGTTTTAGATGTGTTCAATGCGGCAATGATGAAAGTGTCACTCACTAGTGATTACATGTCATTTTGGATATTAAGTGTGGGCAAGCGCAAATTGAATTATATCGACATTTCATAAATCTCTTATAGCACATTCGAGAACCATCCATGCGCTGCTCCGAAATCCTCTGTTCAAGGAATTCCTTTATATCCTTTAAAACCAAGCCGATAATCTTGGACGAAAATTTATTAGGGAAAGAATCCTATCAATCCCTGTGGGGAAAATCCCGAGGAATCCTACCATATGTACTATATGCCATCCAATGAATCTACATTTCTTACAATCCATGAAGGCATGCTCTCTTTTTTTTTTTCCTTTTATTCTTTTATTATTTAAGTTTTCTCATTTTATAGTCCTATACACTTTCTCATTGGCCACAACGCCCTACTTATATATATATATATATATCTACTATTATAAAAGAGGGAATGTTGCATAGATTTTCACTACACCATAGTGGGGCCCACCCCAAAATATTATAATAGAATATAAAATATTATTATTATTATATTATAATAATAATAATAATAATATATCTATACCCTTATTATCTATCTACTATTATAAAAGAGGAGATATTACAAACTTTTTCACTACACCATTGTGGGGCCCACCCCCAAATATTATAATACAAACATTTTCACTACACCATTGTGGGGACCACCCCCAAATTTTATAATATCATATAATAATATATTATTTTGAGAAATTGCAAACTTTTTCAATACACCTTTGTGGAGCCCACCCCAAAATATTATAATGCAAACTTTTTCACTACACCATTGTGGGGCCTACCCCCAAATATTAGAATCTATCTATTATTTTATGTATATCTACTATTATAAAAAAAAAAGGAAGAGAAGTTGCATACTTTTTCACTACACCTTTGTAGGGCCCACCCCCAAATATTATAATATATTATAATATAAGAATATATTATTATATTATAATAATAATATAATATCTATACCCTTATTATAAAATAGATGAAAGTGTTATGCTTTTTCTCTACACATCTGTGGGCCCCACTTAGTATTATTATATTATATATATATAATAAAAGAGAACTACACATATGTTGGCCCCAATAAAAGAGAAGAATTTGTCATGCTTTTTCTCTATACATCTGTGGGCCTCATTTAGTATTATTATATTATATATATATAAAAAAAATAGAACTACATATTTGTGGGCCTCACTTATTAAAAGAACTTGTCATGCTTTTTCTCTACATCTAGACATTTGTGGGCCCCATTTAGTATTATTATATATGTATATAATAAAAGAGAACTACACATCTGTCGCCCCACTTAGTAGAAGAACTTGTCAAGTTTTTTCACTACATCTATACATCTGTGGGCCCCACTTAGTATTATTATATTATACCACTTAGTAGAAGAACTTGTCATGCTTTTTCTCTACACATCTGTAGGCCCCATTTAATATTATTATATTATATATATATATATATATATATAATAAAAGAGAACTACACATTTATGGGACCTACTTAGTAAAAGAACTTATCATGCTTTTTCTCTACATCTACACATTTGTGGCCCCACTTAGTATTATTATATTATACATATATAAAATAAAAGAGAACTACACATTTGTGGGCCCCACTTAGTAGAATAACTTGTCATGCTTTTTTCTCTACACATTTGTGGGCCTTACTTAGTATTATTAAATTATATTATATATATAATCAAAGAGAACTACACATCTATAGGCCCCACTTAGTATTATTATAGTTCGATGAAATGCTTAGCTCAAATGCTCATGAAAAGGGTTATGTTTGAAGAATTTGTACATTCGCTGCAAGAACTCAAATAAGAAATTTCAATTGAGATTTTCATGTGTAGGAAATTTCAACTTCGATCCCAATGCCTATAAAGATGTGATTTACTTGTCAGAGGAAGAGATAAGAATGCCAAAGATTGCTTTGAATCCTTGTAATTTGTTGTATATCCGTTTAAAGTTATGAGTTAGGTATTGTTATGGTTGGTTGGTATTTTGTTTCATTGAATTTACAATGCTAGAAATGAAATATGTGAAATAGAATTGTGACATTTTAAACATTTAGTGCTCCAACAACATTCAACAAAGGGAACTTTGTGACAATAGAAAATCTCTTTTTAATGTTGGGCCTTCTTTTTATGTTACTGAAATAGTGAAATTTACTTTAAATTTTTATAAGCGATTAAAAATGAAGAAAAGTTGAATATTAAAAAATGACCAACAATATTAGAAATGAAATAGAATTTTAACGTTCAGGGGAGGTAGTGACCAATTGAGCTTTTTTTTTTTTTTTTATGTTGTTTTGGTTGTTTTGTGTTGTATTAGCCAACTTGGTGGATTGGTCATCTTGTATGTCATCTTTGACATTAATGGTTTTGGGAGAAGGTTTGGCCCATTTATGATTGTTTTTAAATTTTTTAATGCGTTCCCCTCTTTCTGAAAAAAAAAGAAAAAAAGAAAAAATAATTGTAACATGTTACACATTTTACTGCATCAAACTTTATAAGGAATGACAGAAAATCGTTCCTGCAGTTCCTAAGAGTTATAGGGCTTTAGATTTTCATTAGTGGTTAAAATATAAAATCATATATGAATATTAAAAAATGACAATCAAATAACATCTCTTTTAATGGAATTTGATTTGAGGAAAAATTAGAGATGAATGCTCATCCATCACCTTGGAACTCAAATCTCACGATGGTCAACGTCCCATTTGCATCTATGACCTCGTGTTTCTCACCCCCTCACTTTTTTAATAATCTTTCAGCAAAGCTTATTTCACTATGAATTCCTATGTATACTAACAAATATGTTAGGGTGCAGTAGAAATCCGCAATCGATACAAAACACTATGCACAAGTAGATCTAACCAATAGTCACTCTAAAAAATATAGAAAAATATTTTCTGTGGTTTGATAGGATGCTTGTGTCAGATCAGAAAAAGAAATACCGTGACATATATATATCCCGTTTACTAAGAAAGTATGGTGTTTTCATGCTTAGTGATGAGGACTTGGGTGACATTAGTGGGTTGAAATGAGGAAGTTATTTCATTGATGTGTGAGTGCACTAGCCAAAGATATGGGGATGCTGTGGAGAGGCTTAAGGTCTATTTAGATGCTTCATTTTCTTAGTAGCCAGATAATCTCAGTGTCATGAAAGTTTTTTTATGAATATGCAAGTGTATGCAGATTTTTGTCATGTAAGCCTTTTCTTGATTTCTTCATTACATTCAAGTTGGTTTTCTTTTAAACTTTATTACTATATATCAAACCAACATCCAATGTAAGTGACTAATGACTTGTCTTATTACTTCTTGAATTATGATAAGGTATTTTATTTTTCCTTTCAAGTTTTTATGAGTTTGATGCAATAGAACCCATCACTTTGATATGCTAACTCATGTTTTTAGATCCACTCTCTTATGTTGATTTGAAGTGATTGCTTTATTACTCTTGGACTTGATTCATGTCCAACATTGCAACCACATTACTAAAATGCTAGGATAATGAATTTTTTATTAAATCTTTTTAAGAAGTTTGAAGGAAGTAGTTGTGCCCGCCCTGAGAGTGCATGGTTAAACATCTCTTTATAGTTGGTTCTCTTGCTTCAAATTATGATACGTGTTTCAAAGATTCACTTACTATAAAATTAGAATGTAACAGGAACTAATTTATGATACATAAAAAGCTAACAAAAGTGCCACAAATGTACATAGTTTGAAATTTGGTAGCGGTGTTATCTTAATTTAAGAAAGTTTTTTAAGTTGTTGCTTTGGCCCTCCTCATATTGACATATCAATCTTGTTTATTTCCATGATATTCAAATTTATTTGTACTAGTATTACTGTCATTCGGTGCTTCTCAACATGAATTTGATATATATTTGACGCTAGGTTTTAGACAAATTTCAATGGAAAATAGGCCGGACAATCGATCTATATTTAAATTGGTGAGTGTCTTGCCTAATCATGTATGGCTAGAAAATATTGGTTTTCAACTTTTTTTCAGTTAGTTTTCTTCCATATATCTAGTTATTCTATCTTCTTCTTACTTTTTTCTATTGAAGCTTTTATTGAATTTCATAAGAACAATGAGTAATTGTAAATTGCTTAATTTGCCAAAAAAAAATTGAGCTATATGTAAATTGGTCATTCTCCATACTGGGATCGTTAATATTGAATTTTTCAATAACTTTATTTTTTTAAATTATCATAAGTGTATATATTTAGATGGAAACCCTTAGGTGCAAAAAAATTAGAATCCATGTCATTCTCCTAGTTTTAATTATAATACAGTAGTAGAGTAACCATGGCACTTTTACTTTGTATGTGAGGTTTCTTCAAAAGCCAAAGGAAACAGGATCAGGGCTCCACTTTCCATCCATCCTCACCTACTCGGATCTAACGAAAACTGTAAGATTTATTTTCTTCTCTTCGATCAGTAGCTACTACGCACCAAAGCTTCGAAATCAAATCCTCTTTGCTGTATCTTCCATACAAATCGGTAAACGAATTGCACCAAAGTTCTTCCTTCTTTTTTTTTTTGGTCCGGCGAGATGTTGATTTAGGGCCTGTTTGTTTGAGGGAATTCCTTGCAGGAATTTCGATCGACTGTTGGTGATTTCTGAAATTCCTGCCAGGAATTCCTTGTGTATCTGGAAAAGAAAGAAACTGATTCTTTTTGGGTGATGAAAGGGTTTTTTCTTATTTTTTGATTTGGTTGATGATCTGGTGTGATATGATAGATAACCCTTGATTGGGTCTCTTGATTTTGATATGATTTTGGATTGATAGTATCATGATCTTTCTACTTGTCACGGATCTTGAGAGTTGCGTGTTTTAGATCATCTGAATATGCAGATTTACTGGTGGTTTAATGTCTGATTTGATCAGGTGGTGTGCAGGATAGGCCCTTACTGCACTTTTATCCAACTGGGTAACTGAAGAAATGTCGAGGCTGAATGTTTGCGGCAAAGTAGTAGAGGGAGTTGAGTTATTAAAGAGGAGACACTGGCCGTGGCGCTTAGATGTGTGGCCATTTGCCATTTTTTATGCTATTTGGCTTTTGGGTGTTGTTCCTAGCATAGAGTTTGGTGATGCCATAATAGTTCTTGGTGGGTTGGCTGTCATTCACATTCTGGCGTTTCTTTTCACCGCTTGGTCAGTGGATTTCAGATGCTTTGTCCAGTTTAGTAAGGTAAGCAGTGGATTGGCATCCTGAGCAACATTATGTTTCCCATCATAACCTGCTTTGTGTGTTATACTCCTTAGAGTATTTGATCTCTCTTATGTGCTTCACTGATTATGCTGACTAAATTTTGTTTGTGGCATTTGCTTAGTTGCCTTATTTCTTCTCTTGATGGCATTCAACTCATATAGTTATGGTTGGGTTTCGCATGCATTATATGCTTGATGTTTAAGCTTTTTATCCATATTTCTTCTATTCTTTTTGGGAACCTAAGTATGTTGTTTATAATTGTATGATTACTGGTATGTGTGCATTTTGATGATTGACAAGCTACATTTTCATGCTGGCACCTCAGCATGCATAACATTCATCTATACAGGAATCAAGAATCAGGACCGATTGTGATGTATTACCATGCCGATGATAAACTTTGTAGTAGTTGATTTACCCATATGAGAAAGGTACTCTTGACATATAATGGCAGCGTGACCAAACCAACACTTCAAAAATAATTTGTTTCTCTCCCTGCTGCATGAATATTAATACCTTTGTCAAGGATATTCTTGTTGATGTTTATGTAATATATAAGCAAAAGCACTGATTTTTGTAGGGATATTTCCAAAGAGGGCAAGGGGAGTACACACTCACACACACACAAAAGAAGAAGAAGAAGAAGAAGAAGAAAGAAATAAAAAGAAAAAGATCTATTACAGTATACATTGCAACTCAAGGTTTCTTTTGATCGATAGAAAAATGAAACAGACGTTAAACCTGTGAAAATGATACTCTTGTTTTATTTATGCAACTGTTTTTGGAATCTCCTAATTCACTCGGTGAATTTCAATTATTATTCAATTGGGAGAGGGTATTTTTTCGGTTGTGGTAGTTTGGCCTTTTTATCAAGGTTTTCATATCATCGAGGATTTGAATTTGCATATTTTGTATTAGAGTTTTTTTTTTTTTTTTTACAAAGGAACCCCTCTGTTTTTTAAAAACCGCAAAAAAGCCCCTATATTTTAGGTTTTTACTTAAACCTCCCTTGATTGATGGTGAAGGAAAGGAAAAGCAACTTAAACGATTTCCCCTATTTTTCTTTCTTTTTTTTTTTTTTACCGTTTTATCCGTCATTTATAGTAAAAAGGCATAAACACATTCGCCCTTATTCTCCTCCCTCATCATTTCCAAAGAGGAACGACTGTGTGAGAAAATGGGTAAGATACTGCGAGGCCCATGGACAAGAGAGATGGGGTTTGTCTGAGTGATGGGTTCTAGTGTATGGCCAGTATGGGTGATAACTGAGGTGGGTTGCAAGTTCAGATGGGTTGATTTGGGCGGTTTCTATGAGTGAGGCTAAAGTGGCTGTGTAGTGGTTTTGCAGAGTTGGCTATGCAACGTGGACTGATCATTGAAGTGCGTAGGCTGTGGTGATGATGCAAAACTCAATTGGGTTGGGTGAGAGAGAGATGGAGCTGAGTGGGTAATGGAGAGATGGTGTGTGCATGTGTAGACCGTGAGTTGCAGTTGACTTGTTGGCAAAGAGGCAGGTTGTGTTTGTTTGGAAGGGAAAGTGGGAGATGAAAGAAAGACAGGTAGGTTTGAATGGCTTGAGATATGGTGAGAATAAAGATGGGCCATGGGCAATGGAAGGATGTGAGGGAGATGGTGACTGGTTGGATGAGGGTGGTGAAGGCTGAGAGTTGGGTATGGGTTCTGGTTGCAGGGTCTTTGGTCTGATGGATTTGAAAGATGGAGATTGATGATGGTGGAAGATGGGTGAGAAGATAGATGTTGCTTGCATTGTTTGGTTTGTGGGTTGCTGGAGTTGTTTGGCTGTAGGGAGAGGAGTTTTGTTGGGGTCGTTTGACCAGGAGGACGTGCAGGACTCAGGTTGGCTGGAAGATGAAGAAGATGGTTCTGTTTCTGGGTTCGATGTTTGTGTAAGCAGGGCGTACAGTGGACTTGTTTGGCAGGAATAGGGTGGAGAGTAGGAGAGAGAATGATAGTACCTGGGTTCCGTTGTTGGAGCGAAAATGATGGGAATAGACTTGGCGGGTGCAATCTCAAACATGCCAATGGGTATGAAATGAGAACGAACAAATGTGATGTTGATCGTTGATTCATTGTATGGTATGCTACACTGTAGAACGATTCTTTGTTATAAACCAGAGGCTATTTGAGTCCTTGATTGGGAAATAGGTGATCCGACGGTCTGGCTCCATTGGTTTATTCTAAATGGATGTATCTTTTTTTTATTTTTTTACTATGAATGACGGGTAAAATGGTAAAAAAAGAAAAGAAAGCTAAAGAGGTCAGACGGTATAATTTACTTTTCCTCTCCTTGACCGTCAATCAAGGGGGGTTTTCAGCAAAAACCCAAAATACAGGGGCCTTTTGTAAAAAAACTATATTTTGTATTATTGGTGGTGACTCTCCAAAGTGCGTCAGAGAAGGCAATCCAAGTGTATCTAAGAGCGCTTGCTCCTTGGATGGAGCAGAAAATTCATCTGTGTGTGCATCATGCTTAGTGGTGGGTCACTGCAGGTGCTGATACAAATCCTAGGCAAGGGGTCTTCCAGCTGTGTCTTGTTGTCAATGTTGTAACTTCAAATTCTTCTAATAGATTTTACTTTTCTGATAAAAAATGAATAAGAGAAAATATCATCACTAGTTGTTGGGTTGGAGCAAAAAATTAAAACAAAAATGTCACTTATTACTGTTTTTCCCTTCTAGGGATGAGGCACGTTGACCAATAAGCATATATATATATATCAGAGTGTGAGTACTTTCTGGCGATCCTTTTTTTTGGTTTTTTATTGTGTTTTTTTAATAAGGTAGAGGTAGCTTTTAACTGTTCTCCACTCTTAGTATTTCTCATTGTATTTTGCTTCTCATCCATCTTCTGATTTTGCAGGTGAAGGATATACACCATGCAGATGCATGTAAGATAATTCCTGCCAAGTTCTCTGGGTCAAAAGAAACTGTACCTCTTCATTTCCGTGGACCAGTAAGTGCTATTCTCCTATCAAGTCTCAATAGCTCATATTTCTAGAGATGTATGTGTGTGTTACTGTATTTGAAGCTTTATTGTAGGCTCTTTCTGTCGAGGGATTTTCTCCTACCAGCGTCCGTAGGAAACCTATGCATGAAATTCACTGGCGTGTCCTATGGAAGCCCACAGGAGAAAATTCTGCTCTTTTGGTATATAATAATTGACGCTACTAGTGATGCATCGAGAGCAACTCTTAAACTGTGATGGTGTTTCTTTAACTGGATACGAGCCCTTTTTACAATTGATGTTGCATCAATCTATTATTGATATATTTATTTAGATCCAAAAGAGAAGATATCAGAGTAATTTACTCATGAAAAAAAGAGAGGTGGGAATGGGAAAGCAGAAATTCCTTTTTACTAACATGTTTGAGACCCTAGCGGCCTATGTGTGTACTTGGTATTGAATTCCTGGGAATTTATGGTAAAATGGGTTCTAACAAGGGAATATTGAAGAGGTGAGAGGTGAAGAATATAAGGTGGAGATGTAGATGGGACTCTTGAGTCTTGACTTTCCTAGAATTTGATTTGCTAGGGCAATGGCTGGGTAATCGGTTTCATCAAAGGGAGGTCATTTGATGTAATTAGAGGATCTTTACTTTTAATTTTTTTAAACTTTAGTCCCTTTTCATCAAATGGTCTCTAGATTTGCATGCCTCCATTTGGTTGCCATGCCATATATTGGGTGTTTGATCCAGATGGTGGTAAATGTTTGTGGTGGTGTTACATTTGAAGAAATTGCAGGAGCTGGTTCCATTCATCCATGGGGAGAATGATTATGACTTTGCACATGTTCCGTGTTTCAGTTTTTCAGATGAACTGGTATGGGTCAAACCAATTTGGGTATGGGTAATGGCTTCGGTTGATCTAGATAAAAAATTAAGGAAGCTGTGTTGATCAGGCTAAGTTCAAGGTCCTAGTGCAGTTTGTATCTGACTACTATTATGGTCAACTAAAACAATGGAATTGACATCAGTGAACAATGGAATCCAGCAAGCAGTTAATGGATATCCAGCAGGTTCGTCTAGTTCTGTCAAACTCGGTCGTCCAAACTCCAAACCACAAGCTACAGACAAACTATCATCAATCAGAACGAGACTGACTCAACATATTAAATTGGAGTTTGACTCAGCCGCAGTAGTTCTTGTAAATAAGCTTCACACAAACAATAG
Source organism: Persea americana (assembly GCA_029852735.1). Classification (NCBI taxonomy): domain Eukaryota; kingdom Viridiplantae; phylum Streptophyta; class Magnoliopsida; order Laurales; family Lauraceae; genus Persea; species Persea americana. The sequence continues at coordinate 95,826,026 of CM056810.1, forward strand.
ACTTTGACTTTTGGTCTATTACCATCCACATGTATATTGAGCAGGAGGTGACCTGAGAATTCAGCTAGGTACAGCACAATACTATCTGTCCCCAAATAAAGGCCCCACACTGTGTGTGCTTACCCATTTGAGTGGCAGAGGGTCAGCAGATCAAACAATCTCAATCAGCTGCTTTAGTTGTGGTCTCATTCCATATCAGTGTGATGGCACAAACAGCCAACATTTCAATTGCAGCAAGCAGCAGCAGCAAGAAACAAGGAACAAGCAGAAAGGTTCGAAAGGAGGGCCTCTTTATTAGGATAGGAGTATCAATTAAAGATTGCAATTGGAGAGGGTTCCGATTCTTTGTAGTCCAAGTCAATGGCCAAAAGGTCAATATATATATGCTTATAATTCGAAGAAATTAATAAAAAAAGGCATCTTTCCTCTTTGAACTATAGTGTTTCTCTTTGGGCACGCTACCTTCACATAACTTCATGGGCTGCCGATGATGATACCCCAAAGTTTTGAAGTTCGCTAACACTGATGACTCCAGTCCTCCAATCCTACAATATCAATGCATGTGCTTTTGGAGTTTAAAATATGCAGAGTTTGTATGTAGGATGTAGCTGCAGATCATCATTGTTGCTTGCTATTTTAGGAGATTCTTCTTCACAATTTTAATTTTAGTAGCAGCAGCATCTTTTATGGCTAGTTTGTCTCTTGCTAAATCTCTCATATTCCATGGAAAGGAATCTCCTAGGATTTTTTTTATGGTAACTGATTAATTTATAAAGCTGAATAATAGTACAGAGCCAAATAGGCCTATACAAAAGACAACTGCTAGAGTGCAATAGCATCACCATTCCAGCAACATTTCTAAAGATCTGACCTGAAACACCTATAAACTGGTTTATTGAGGTTACATTTAAATAACCAAAGATTGAGTGTCAGTTACTCTTGCAAGATCAAATGCTGGAGCAGACATGTTTTGGAATGTCCGCCTTTTTTTTCTTCTTTTCTTTTCTTGCCAAATCAACCACACGATAGCAACAGATTGCGAAGAATTTATCTTCTACAACAACAGCTATAGCACCAATTCTTTAAAAGGGCTTTTAACATTTGGTGCATCACCCACAGAATTTTAATTAGCCGGGGAATGAATAACTTTGAACTGAAAGAGCAATATGGGCTGGCAAACGAATAGAAAAATGTGATACCTGCATCATCATCAAATAATAAGCATGCACTCATGATGCAGGCCAGCTCCATGATCGGCCAGCCACTGGGCCCAAGCCCACTAAAGTCCATAAAGAGAATCTTCAGATCATGCGAGACTTTCCCTATTTTCTATTAGTAGCTGAATTTTTAGGATAATTATGAGATTCATTAGAAAGTTTTATCATATTTGATTTAGAGTTTATTTTTATCAGGATTGTTTCCAAGAATAGATTAGGGTTAGAGTCTTTATAGAGAAATGTAATTCCTCTCATTTGATAAGTTGATTGATAATAAAATTTCTCCCTTGAGTTGTTTTCTCTTGTTTGTGTGTCTTTGGTGTGAGACCAAGATGATCTGGATTCCATGGATCCCTATCCCTAAGCCTTTGGCTTGGAGAGTGGCCCGTTGGCTATTCTTCCCAATATTGAGTTTGCTTTTGCTTTGCTTTTGCACTGTATCAGTTGGTCAATGGTTAGGATCTTGTGCAAGATATATGTCCAACAAAAAGGAAGCTTTTGGGAATTGGGATAAGCTTTTCAGAAGATGAAGCTTCTTTGCATGTGTTGGGAGTCTTACACTCTCTCTCATATTCAAACCATCTTTTGATAGATAAGGTGTCTTATGAAGTTAAGATGAAGCTTCTTTGGATGTGTTGGGAGTCTCACACTCTCATATTCAAACCATCTTTTAATAGATAGGGGGTCTTTTAAAGTTTTCTTTTCATTATGTTGATCATTAATATTCCACTTTGATCTGGTCTTATAATTTTCTTTGTTCCTTCTAGCTCTGTTTTTATGTAATCCATAGTTCTTGCAGGTTATTTTTTTTTTATTTAACAAAAGATTTATGATACTATTTACAACTTGATTTCGTGTTAGAGTTTCGTTTGGACATATTATTGCCTTTTCCATTTGTCATGTTTTAGATTTGATGAGATCTGTGATTTCTTTGGTTTGGTGTTTAATGGTATGATCATACGAGATTCAATGTTGAGTAAATGAATGGATTTGCATTTCTGCAGTCAGTAGGGTCATCAGTGCCTTCAGGAGTAGATGCACCAGAGATTTATTTTGATTTTAGAAAGCAACGCTTCATTTTTTCAAAAGAGAAGGAAACCTTTTGCAAGCTTCCTTATCCATTGAAGGAAACATTTGGTTTTTATCTCAAAAATACTGGCCATGGTTCAGAAGCTAAGGTTGCTGCTGCCACTGAGAAGTGGGGACGAAATGTGTAAGTTTTCCTTCTGTTTCAGGTTCTTACTTTAGAGATTACAGTTTTTGAAACTGTTTTACGTGCAATGTAATGTAGTCTAAATATAACACATAATGAGTGTTTCGGTTAAACTCTACCTCCCTCTTCCTTCCTTTTATGAAGGAATTTGCCTCTTGTTTATGAGAATTGATTATGATGGTGCAAGTTTGGAGACATCTGTATTGTCTCTGCAATTTTATAAAGTAGGTCCCCTGTCCCACCTTACACTTGAGAAACTGATTGGACATCAACCTCCTTGCATGATAGGTAGCTTCCTTGGGTTCCACTCTCTGAGCATATTAACCCATATATTTTCCCTCCATTGGTTGTGTTTCAGTGGTTAATCCATCATGAATATCACTCTGATCAAAGTGATAGTTAGGGCTAAGACCATTAATGGGAGGTTGATATGCAGTGGGTTTGCCCCATTGTTAGGAGGACCTCAATGTATGGATAGGAGACACCAGTGAGGGAGATCCTATTTAATTATTCATCCATGTCCCACACACACACATGCGTGTGCATGCACTCACACACAAAAGGAGCTATTTAATTACTCATCCATTTCTTCCACACAGACACACACAAAAGGGGCTTCTCTTCTCATTTCAATTGCATCAGTTCAGTTATAGTTCTCGATTTTGATAATTAAAAAACTGTCTCCTGATGCACCTCCACCCCACCCCCATCCTTTTGAGGATTGAAGGACTTATATCTGTGGTGCAGATTTGAATATCCTCAACCCACATTTCAGAAATTGATGAAAGAGCACTGTATGGAGCCATTTTTTGTATTCCAGGTTTGTCATGACCCCATTTTTTTGCTGTTCAGCTTTGCAACTCTATGTTGGTATTTACTGTGTTTATTCATGCTTTAATGTGAGAGTAATCTTTTAGGTTTTCTGTGTGGGACTCTGGTGTTTGGATGAATATTGGTACTACAGTTTGTTCACCCTTTTCATGCTATTCCTGTTTGAGTCAACGATGGCAAAAAGTCGGTTAAAAACACTTACCGAGCTTAGGCGTGTCAGAGTGGATAGTCAGACACTGATGGTGCATCGTTGTGGGAAGTATGTTGCCACTATTCCAGTTAATGATTTTTTTTTAATTTGTTATTTTTTTTAATAAGATGTAACGCTTTAAGCAGTCTCTACTAAAAATGGTTGCTTGTAGGTGGGTAAAACTCTCTGGGACAGATCTTCTCCCTGGAGATGTTGTTTCCATTGGGCGTTCATCTGGTCCAAATGGCGAAGATAAGACTGTTCCAGCAGACATGCTTATTTTAGCTGGAAGTGCAATTGTCAATGAGGCGATTCTCACAGGCGAGTCTACTCCTCAGTGGAAGGTGGTTCTCTTACCTAGTTATTCTTGATTATTGTTGGGGTATGTGTATTTGACTTGCTAAAGGAGTGCAATCGAGAGTCCAATGTATGAGACCATCCGTACCAGTGAGTTGGCTACTATGAACCGGACTTCCCTTGATACACTGTGTTCTCTCTTTAAAAGAGAAGAAAGTTGCAGGTCTGACAAAAGTGACTAGTTTGAGTGCCTCCCCTCCCACCTCTTTATCTCCTCCTCTCTTCAAACTGTTAGAAGAATTGTTGTCCTCTGATGTCAGAATAAAAAGAAAAAACCGATGCTTATATGTGCATTTGTGAAGGCTTAGCGATGGGTGCATTAAGACTTCATTATTCTTCTTTTTGATGAATTAATCCTTTTTTATGAGCAGTTACTAGCTAAAATTTGATGCATGCTGTCCAAAAAAACTGATGCTTATATGTGCATTTGTGAAGGCTTTGCGATGGGTGCATTAGGACTTCATTATTCTTCTTTCTGATGAATTATCCTTTTTTTATGAGTAATTACTAGCTAAATTTGATCTTATTGAACTATGACCTTGGTGGAAATGCTTACTGCTGCCACTGCTACTACAAGATGAGAACCCTCTTAGCAAATAAGCACAGAAGAAACTTGTGAGATAGCACTAGAGTGCGACATGTGCCCCTCTTAGTCAGAAAGGGATTTTGAGCGCGACATGTGCCCCTCTCAGTCAGAAGGGGAATTTTATGTACCCCTCAATGTTCTCTGATAACCACAAATACCCCTTATTTTTTAGCTTCTTTTCAGAGAGAGCCATCAGTTTTTTCTGATAACCATAAAACCCCCCTTGACTGATGATAATTGTGTTGACTTGTGAAACTGTCTTTTAGCAAAAACTTGACTATTTTGCCCCTCTTTGACAGATACCTTAATTTCATGGGAGCCACGCAGGTGACGCTTGAACATTAAGCCTTTAAGCCTATCCTCTTATTTGCATGAAACCAACTAGACAATCCGATCCCACCCATAATATCCTTAGTTTTTACGTGGGTCTCATCTATCAATTTTAATTTTTGTCAATTATATTGACATAAATTAATATTATTTTACACACTATTTCACATACGTCTTTCCTTTTTTTTTTTTTTTTTTGTAGTCTATTTGTACTATCTTTTGGCCCAGGCATCACATCAGTTTATGCTAGTAACACTAATAGCAACAACTAAAATATCTGTCTAAATTAATAACTATGCACACCTTTTACAAAATATGACTTTATAATCCTTAAATGCTAGAAACTCAACTTACCATATGATTAGACCTTCCTAGAGCCTATTGCACCTCAAAAGAGACTTCTTATTTGAGGTAGGACTTCATGATAAACAAAGTCTAAAGAATTCTACTTAATGAATGTTTAACATAACAAATTTTTCTGCGGGGGCAAGCATCTGGGCTGTCACCAAAGGCAAGCATCTGGACTGTCACCAAAGGCGGGAACCTCCCCTCCCCTACACCCACACCCACACCCACACCCACACCCACAAATTTTACGGGGTCCTGCATAACGAACAGCACCAATGCACAGGAGAAAATCGTCCATTTAACAAATGACTGCAATAACCCTAAAACAAAATTTGTTGCCATGACTTTGCAAAACTTTTCCAAGTCGCAGGATCTTGGGTCCATTTGAAGGTCATTGGATAAGCGCTCCAACATTACTAATTTTGCGCCATACTGACATTGGGTGCAAAATATTGCCCAAAAATAAATGATCAAAACAAAGTTTCATTATCAACTGATGCTCGACTTAAAGGGCTCTAAAGCTATGTTACTAACAACCAAACATGTTGTGTAGGGAGCTCACTGACTTCCCTCCATCTTGATAGGTCTTGTAGTTACTGTCAATTTCGAGTGACTTTTGACATTGCTGTTATTTATGCCTTTGGATGCTGTTGAAGTCTCACTTTCCATACTGTCCCATCATTTAACTTTGTGGGCGAACATAGATTCTAAAGCTTGTCTAATTGTTTTCATGCCAGTGAAAATCTTAGTGAACCTGTTAATTTGAAAATCTCCGTGCTAATGTACTTGTAATTGTCTTCTAGAATAAACATCTAATTGCAGAAGAAATGATGTTGACCTTCATATTTTTTTTTCAAAATCTTTTTTCTCCTCTTAATTCTGTAATTCTTTGGTTCTTGATCAGGTTTCAATCACAGGTAGGGGGATAGAGGAAAAGCTATCAGCCAAGCGAGATAAAAGCCATATTCTGTTTGGCGGGACAAAGATATTGCAGCACACTCCAGATAAGGTAACTAAAGTCTAAAGTTATAGCTTTGTAATCATTAAAAAAAAAAACAGAGAAGAAAAGTTATAGCTGTGTTTTTTGTGACTCTACTGCATATCTAACTTGCTTTTATACTGCATAGCTAACATGCTTTTTACCTTTTTTGATCCAGTTGGTTCATCTGAAAACACCAGATGGGGGTTGCTTAGCTGTTGTTCTACGGACTGGGTTTGAGACTAGTCAAGGCAAATTGATGCGAACAATTTTATTTTCCACTGAGAGGGTAATTACCTTCTAATCTCAAGTTAGGAGTTGGTTATTGGGGGATAAACTAGGGATGTTCTTTTTGTTTTTTCTTTAAATTTTTTGATCTGCAAGAGTAATGTATTAATTATATTAAAAAATGTTACAGTATGCAATCTATTAGATATTAGATATACCTGTACCCTTTTGCTTCCCTGCTATTTACATCCCTAGCTTCTTACATATTTTCCCACATTACAAGAAGCCTCTATACAAAATTTACCTCCACATATCTTTCTTTATTCCCACCTTGCAGTGCCTTTTCTTTGGGCTCCTATGCCTGTGACAAAATGAGATGCCAACAATTTCCACAAAGCTTTGACTTCTGCCATTACTGTAGGCAAATTTCCATGGAGAAGAGGAAGTTAGTCTCCTTTGATGTATGACGTGCGAGAAAAGTACCTCTTGAACATCCTCAATGCCTCTCTTATGCCAAAAGTTCTGCCTCACTTGAATTCTTTATTCTATTGGGCCAGAAAAATCAGCGAATACTGCCTCATTGAGTGTAACATTCCTCCCATCCACACTAGCATTGGTTTCCCCCTTGCCGTTTTATCTACGTTAAATTTGAAGACTCCTAAAGCTGGTGGAGTTCAACTTGTTATAGTTTTGACTTTTGGCACCAATCCAACCAGTAGCAAGTTCCATTTTTTTTTTTTTGCTAACGGAAGGTTCCCAACCCTTTGGGCTGGACTAATCCCTCCGGGCCCAAAGAGAAGCTAGGTAAAACCCCTATGGCCTCCAGGTGGTAGCACAAGTGGACTCAACCTTCGGTTCCTAAATAGGGGGGAACCGGGGGTAGATACCAACACCTCTAGCTCCGAAAGAGCGAGGAACCGTGGTCCTAACCACTCGGCCAAGTTCCAATTGGTTGACAAAATGTCTGAAATGAATATACCTCTAAATTCTTTCCTGGTGGACAGCTTGAAGCTTCACTGAACTTGAACGTCCAGAATGCCTCTGTCTGAACTCGACTTATTTGAAAAGACCTTTCGTTTCGATCTTTACAAATGGACCATGATATTGCCACCTACTTACCAGACAACTCTTCCTTTTAGTTGGAGAACCTCCCCCAATTTAAATTAGAGCTGGTCTTGGCTGTTCTGTGGGAAGTTAATCATGTAGCTCAATTTGGGTGCATTTAAGTTGATGGTGCATCGACTGAATTTGTATATTAGGCCATCTTTGTTCCCTCTGTAGAGTTCTATATTTATCTTGACTTAAGAAAGGTCTGAGTTACTAAAAGAAGCTAAGAGAAGAACCTCAATCTGTTGGTATTCCAGGTTACTGCAAACAGCTGGGAGAGTGGGCTATTCATTCTTTTCCTGGTTGTCTTTGCTGTCATTGCTGCTGGTTATGTGCTTAAAAAGGTAATGTAAGACTATTGTTATGCAGAAGAGCTGTCAGCACTTTGTGTGGAGCAGAGATCTAGGTTGTACTTTGATATTAAAAATGTTTATTTCTCTGCCCTAGTGTTGTTGCCTTTTATAGTTTGATATGATAAGCATTGTCTATTTCTTTCATTCGTGTGTTGTGACACTACTCACTAGAAGCACATATTTCTGATGTAGGGGTTGGAGGACCCAACTAGGAGCAAATACAAGCTTTTCTTGAGCTGTTCATTGATTATTACTTCTGTCATCCCCCCTGAGCTTCCAATGGAGTTGTCAATAGCTGTTAATACATCTTTAATTGCACTAGCACGACGTGGAATATTTTGCACAGAGCCATTCCGAATTCCCTTTGCTGGAAAGGTTTGTAATCATAATTTTTTTTTTTTTTTTTTGGGTAGACAATCATAATTGTTATTAAGAATCATTGTATCCAGTTTCTCAATTGTTGTTCTATTGCCTGTACTCAGCTGTGCCATTTTAGGTTTATGACAGTGTATTCTCTGCAGGTGGATATATGTTGTTTTGACAAGACTGGAACTCTTACATCAGATGACATGGTAGGAAGCTGAAAGCACACAAACTCATATATTCATCCATCACCGTGTTTGATTTGTGAAATTTTGGCTTTATTCCAGGAGTTTCAAGGAGTTGTTGGTTTGAATGATAGCACAGACTTAGAGTCAGACATGGCTAAAGTTCCTAGCCAAACGGTGGAAGTTCTTGCTGCTTGTCATGCCCTTGTGTTTGTAGACAACAAATTGGTGCGTTTGTGTCATTTCCTGGTTGAATTCGTACTACAGTGTCTGATTCATTGATTTGGGTTCAACTGTATGATAATACCTATGCCTTGGGCTTATGAATTTCACACTGGAAATTTCTATTATTTTTAAATTATTTTGGGTTGAAGGTTGGTGATCCTCTTGAAAAGGCTGCTCTTAAAGGAATAGACTGGATATATACATCTGATGAGAAGGCCATGCCTAAGAAGTAAGTAACTTCCTGATGATCCTCGTATTTTTCTTTTTAATTATTATTGAGAATCCATTATGTATAATGTATAAGCAAAGAGCTCAGGTCCATGTAGGATTGTAGGTTGTCTCATGTTTCATTTTAGATTTCAGATTTCTCTAACGGTGCATTAGAATTCCACTATCTCCGGATTTCCATCTCTGTGGGAGAGAGGAATCCTGCATTCCTACCCCTAACATAGGACATTAAAATCCTCTCTATCAAGGAAAAGCAGTTCATTTTTTTTTCCTTTTCTGAGGGGAAAATGTGTCGCACCAAATGATTGAAAAAAGGGATTGCACGGAAAATCAGAACAATTTTCCTCTCTACCGTGGATTCCTCTTGTTGCACAAACATACCCTAAAAGAAACATGGGGTTACTTCTAAACATATTCTGGGTATTGGAGGCATGTTTCAATTGGTTATTTTGCATTTGTCATGTTTGGTCCCTTGTGTAATAGTTAGTTTTGTTTTTATTTTTTATTTTTTTTTGGAATGATCATAGTAAGTTGTTTGTAGCTTTTGTATGGATATTGTTATCTTAATAAATTTTTAATTAAAAACATTGTGGATTTTCCTAGAGAAATCATGTTTCAGGTGTATCATATTTCAACAGAAAGGTTTCATAATGGGAATTATCTAAAAAGTGACTGCTTGGTGATGATCTGTGAGGACTTCAAAAGAACTATGTTCTCCACCATTTCTTGTCCTTGCACCTTTATTGATTTCTGACAAACTTTATAGGGCTAGCAAATTTCTTTTTTGCACAAAACTATTTGGCATTCCTATGAAGTCAAATGTTCTGGTTTCTGAAATTGTTCGCCCCCATGATATAATATTCTCCTCTTTCATTTGAACTGCAGGAGTGGTGGTCATGCTGTGCAGATTATACATAGACACCACTTTGCATCTCATCTAAAACGGATGGCAGTTGTTGTTCGAGTTCGGGAAGAATTTTTTGCTTTTGTTAAGGTTTGTTGGTTGCTCTTCTTGTTCTTGCAGAGACTTCACTATGTCCACATCCCATTGGAATTGTGGGACATTTCTTTTTCATATATAATTACAATTTATGAAAGGGCATGAATGATAAGGTATCAAACATGCAGGAGAGAAGTTACTGAAATTGGCCAATGCCCATAAATATTGGTTTCTGAGTCAATATTTAAGTAATTCGGAATTTGTGTGGGTGAACTTTGGTTGAACTTTGTCAATCATATTTCTTTCCAACAAAAACAGAGGACTATTGTGAAAATTTTGTTCATGAAAACTGGATCTTGTCAAACAAACATTTAAACCAAGTAATATGCCAGAACGCTATCTATTTTCTGGAATAGTGATCCTATTGTAGATCCCCTGGCCCAGAAATAGGGTGTTCTACTCATCTAGTGGACCGCAAATATAAGTTAAATGTGGACTTGTTTGCATTCTTTTCATATCCATTGCTTCTGCACACATATGCCCACCTGATGAGTGGCTGGCCTGCTCTTTTGTCCAGGGAATCTATATAGTGACCGAGCTGATGAGTGGATCCTGCTTACTTGCCATGCATTCTTATGAGTAGTTGTGGAAATAGGTTCAGCAAAACTTTTCAGTTTAACTAATTGCCCCAGTTGATGGGATAAGGCTCTCAATCTATGTCTTTTGATGAAATGTCATTGGTCCTGAGTTTCTTAAATTTAACAGTTCAGTCTGGATGGAAAAATAATATAAATGAAGCCATTGATCAAGATAGATGATTTTTTTTCTTTCTGCTCTGAATCTGTTATAAAGTTCACAATGGAAACTGGGTTTTCGATTGCAGGGCGCACCAGAAACAATCCAGGACAGACTTATTGATTTGCCTTCATCATATGTTGAGACATACAAGAAGTATACACGTCAAGGGTCTCGAGTTCTAGCTCTTGCATACAAACCTCTCCAAGAAATGGCGGTAAGCATATAGGATTTTGGGGCTTTGAGAATTGAGAAGTATTGAATCCCTGCATGCATGCTGCCTAAAACTTAGGGCATGTGTGGAGACTCTAGTCTAATCCAATGAGAGCTAGTTGGGTTAGGTTAGGTCTGGAATGCATAGCTCTAATTTTTAATTTTGACTTTCGTAACAAACAACTCGGACTCCTTAGGGTGACACAGAACCGTCCTAACAAACAACTCCCAAGAGAGATTATTACCCAGACAACCATAGCGCTCTTAACTAGGGAAAAGATCTCCTGTGCACAGTTTGCAACCGTATGCAGGAGCAGTGACAGTGACAGAGGCGGCCCCACCCATATGTATGCATCAGAATGGCTCCTGTGCACGGTTCTCATGAGAACCGTGGCAGGAGAATATCTTCCCTCTTAACTAATGGCTCTATGTTGGATGCAACCCTTAAAAACCCTAGAAATGGCCTTAAGAAAGGACCCTCCCTGCCTCCCATACCCAATTATCAAGCTACTGGACTCTATCCCTGCCCTGACTCTGAAACCAAATCCTTTACTCAGTACTTCTGTACTGGCAATAGATATCCCCCAAACAAGAGATATTAACCCAACAACCCTACCTTCTATAATAGTAACCTTTCAACCCCACTTTCTATAACCTAGAAACTTTTCTAGGAACCCCTCTCATCCTCACCATACTTAGAAATAACGATTCCCCTCTACTAGGCCTCCTTTTTTAAGCCAAATCTCCACCACCATTTTTTAGCGGCGCCTGGTTCTTGAGGGTAAAGTTCCCTAGCCCAACTCACCTGAAATATTTGCCTTCACCACATGAACCCACTTTGTTAAATGCATCCTTCTTTTCTTACTGTTCCCTTTCCAATCTTTCCATCACCCCACCCAAATAAAGGGGTTCTATCAGTCTCTAAATGACTATTACTTGTTTGTATCTGATGGAGTGGCTGATCCTAACTTTAGGCCCTGGCTCTGTTTTTCCAATGTTTGTTTTTTTTTTTTTTTTTTTTGTTTTGTTTTTTTTTTGATAGATTTGTTGCTTTATGCAAATGTTTTTTTCTTTATTTTGTGCAATGAAATTATCAGTTTTTATTTTTATTTTTTATTTTCTCCTTTTCTTTGAAATGTTTAGTTATCAGCTACCATTTAACAAAAAAACATAAATATCAGCCAAACAATAAGTAATGCTATAAACCAAAAAGGCTTTAGAAACTTGTTAAATTGATAGTTTACTATTTGACAAAGGTACTGTCCCTTTTTCCCGGAACCAAATGCACCTGTAATTTATTTACAGGGACATGTTGGTGGGTTGTGCTTTTCATCCCTGTGGCATCCAACTACCATGTTCTGCCAAATATTAATAGATGTCTGTCCACAAGCTAAATCACCAGTACATTCTTGTAATATCAACTCCAGTCTCTCACTAAAAGAATTGGTGTCCTACCAATTTGAGGAACTTTTGTTCTCTATTTATGTATCATCCTCGGGAATTGAATACAGTCCGTCCCATTTGGGTTGATTTATATAACCGCTGTAGGATGTATAATCAACCTGTACATTACATGCCTTCTCTCTTAAGGCCATAGATTTTTGTTCTTGAGGATACTTTTTATACAGCTCTGCCCATTCTTTAGGTCTGGGACTTCCGTGCTCTTTCATTCCAGGATAACCTCCAAGCAGGCCCCAAGTGTTCTGCTACTTACCAGAATAGAACCCTCCTATTTTTCCTTGTGTAAGGGGTGAGGTTGAAGTGTTGCACTCATTGTCCATGTACATTATTGGACTCTTCATTGTTATGTGCATGTGGATCTTAAGTTACAGTTATCATCTTCTTACTAGGCCTTTCTGTAACTTTTATCTGGATATAGCTATATTCTGTGGTGGTGTCGATTTCAATTCTGGTTAAATGTCAGGTTAGCGAAGCTAGAAGCTTGGACAGAGATTCAGTGGAGAGCGGCCTCATTTTTGCTGGTTTTTCAGTAAATAATCTATCATTCTTTTGTTTCAAATGCAAATCAGTTTATCAGAAATTAACTAGCCATTGCTGCTTTTAATCTTTCGAAACTCGATGTTGTTTGCAGGTTTTTAACTGTCCTATTCGGGCAGATTCTGCTACTATTTTATCTGAATTGAAAAGATCATCGCATGACTTGGTAAAGTTCAGTTACCAATAGTGCATCTTGTGGTTTCCTATTGAAGTTTCAAGAGTGATTCCCTTGACCTGTTGAGATTACACACCTATATATGTGTGAGTGTGGGGGTGGAGGGAGAGTGTGTGTGTAATAGCTATGAATCCTATGATGCCTGAATACGGACACTAATACGGGGATTGGGGATACTACCCCACTTTTGAAAATCTAGGATGCAGATACAGATACGGTTGTCCTAATTTCTTTGATAGATCACTTTTGAATCAATGAAATTATCATTGTGTGTCCCTTTCTAGCACTTTTTATGGTGAGAAGTAAAAATATTAAAAGAACTATATGAAATAAAGGACTTTATAAGTAGGATGGGTTAAACTTGTTCCCTCGAAGTATCGGTGCAGTATCATGTACCAATGCAAATGCCATATTGGTCCGATACGGATACGTTGGGCTTGTACATGTATCCAGGTATCATAGGTTAAGAGTAGGGGCGGGGTGTGGGAAACCATTGACCTTCTTAGCATGCAATTAATTATCTGACAAGATATTTTTCTTGGAATCAGTAGACAGTGAGTGGCTGGAGGAATGGAGTTTGCATTTGTTTTTCAAGAATAATTTGTATTTGCATACTTCAACCTCTTGAATGTTGCATTAAGGGAACCTTCCATTTCAGGTGATGATTACTGGAGATCAAGCTCTTACAGCTTGTCATGTGGCAAGCCAAGTTCATATTGTTTCCAAGCCGGCATTGATCCTTGTTCCACAAAAGAGTTGTGAAGGTTTTGAATGGGTTTCACCTGATGAAACTGAGTTCACTTCCTACAGGTGCAATATTAGTTATTTCAGCAGAAATTTCTTACTATAGTTTACACTACTCATTTTTATCTATTAGCTTTAGCCAATTCCTCCTTTAGCAATCTCTCAGAAGTTATGCATAATATCACTGGCTCTTTGAGTCGATTCTTGTACCCATAATTTTGTAATCTAGACCATTGGACTCAGTGCCTTGCTTTGGGTAGGCCATGCCCATAGGATATTTCTTTTGAACGTAGACCATTCTCATTCTAAAACTGTCTATGAACAGGCTGTTAACAGAAGGCTTATGAGCTTAAAAAAGTCCAATTGAGTAGGTTTTTTTGTGTGGCATGTTTATCCACTGTGAAGCTTAACAGATTAATAGTCTAATTACTGAAAAATTCACCTATTTGTACAACTCAAGGATACTGTGCATATTCTATGCCTCAATTACCAGTATTATTATTTCTTTTTCCTTTTTTTTTTTTTTTTAGCCTTTACGTGTGCGCATTTTTCTTTTTGACTGATCTGTAAGTTGTAACTGATATTGTTGTGGTTGCAGTGAGAATGAAGTAGAAGCTCTTTCAGATTCCCATGATCTCTGTATTGGTGGGGACTGCTTTGAAATGTTACAGCAAACTTCGGCTGTTCTTAAAGTTATCCCATTTGTAAAGGTTGGGGCCCATCTATCTTCTCAAAAGGCCTTATGTGATATGATGATTTCATTTTACAAAGGTTGTGGTAACAATTATTTCAGGTCTTCGCAAGGGTTGCTCCCGAGCAGAAGGAGCTTATCTTGACCACTTTTAAGACAGTGGGAAGGATGACATTGATGTGTGGAGATGGAACCAATGATGTTGGGGCTCTGAAGCAGGTAGAAATCTTTTAACATATTATTTGTGATAGAGGCTAAGAAATTAGCAATTTAAAACTGATGCTAATTTTTTAAGATAATTACTTTTTTCACCAGTCACGGGTGTGGTCGGGTCAATATTGGTGGTCTTAGTTTTTCATTTGGTGGGATTTATTATAGGATGGTTCTGGTGGGATTTTCTTTTTTATATTTGCATCTTCCATCCACGGAGTTGAATTGCTTGGAGCCACCAAATGTGCTGCCACATGTACTCTTTGTGGACCAGAGAATGGTCTGTTCAAAGCTAGCTTTTATAAAGTATACCAGCTTGTCTACAAGACTCTTGGAATCCTAAGTTCTCGTGAGCCAACCTAAAGCATACCTGGATAGCACCCCGTTACAATTCATCATGCATGCATTGATCTTTAGCAGTAAGAATTATTTTCTCTGATGCGGAGTTGATGGGATTGAAAGTTATATCCTCAGGAACGTTTCCGTTTGAACTGTACAAAGTTATTTATCCACCTTTTAGGGCCTGTTTAGAATTTGGACCTGAGTGTAGATGGTAGAGAATGTGCATGTGCATCTCTGCCCATCCACATTTTGGGAAAACAATTTTGTTTTCCCTATTCCACAAATGGGATAAGGGTGATGCAGGTAATGTTCTACGACAAAATGGTTCCTGTATGAGAATAAGGTGAAAGGAGGTTGGGTGGATGGAGATCCTCTGATCTGCACAAAAGAGAGCATAAATGGGTTCTTTTTTTCTCTCCCTAGGAAAATACTTCAGTATTATATTAATGTGAAATTCTGAAAAATTTTCAGGCTCACGTAGGTGTTGCCCTTCTGAATGCACTACCGCCACCGAATCAGACTGGAGATTCATCGTCCCAGACCTCCAAATCTGATCCCAAGTCTGGAAAACTGAAGAAGCCAAAGCCCACGGCAGAATCATCTAACCTAACGGGAGCCCTCAGTCTAAATGGAGAAGTGCAAGGGAGCAGCAGAACCACTGCAGAGTCCAATCCTACTATTACTTCGTCAAGCAACCGCCATCTGACGGCAGCTGACAAGCAGCGTCAGAAACTGAAGAAGATAATGGAAGAGATGAATGAGGAGACTGATGGGCGGGCTGCGCCTATTGTCAAGCTTGGTGATGCATCAATGGCATCACCCTTCACAGCGAAGCATGCCTCAGTGTCCCCCACGACAGACATAATCCGTCAGGGCCGGAGCACACTGGTGACCACTCTCCAGATGTTCAAGATACTGGGCCTCAACTGCCTCGCAACAGCCTATGTGCTGAGTGTCATGTACTTGGACGGAGTCAAGCTCGGGGATGTCCAAGCCACCATCAGCGGCATTTTCACAGCTGCCTTTTTCCTCTTCATTTCTCATGCTCGCCCGCTTCCAACCCTCTCGGCTGCCCGGCCTCATCCCAACATCTTCTGTGCCTATGTTTTGCTCTCTCTACTTGGCCAATTTGCAGTGCACATCCTCTTCCTGATCTCTGCTGTAAATGAGGCCGGGAAATACATGCCAGAGGAATGCATTGAGCCTGACTCTAATTTCCACCCAAATCTGGTGAACACTGTATCATACATGGTGGGTATGATGATTCAGGTGGCGACATTCGCAGTGAATTACATGGGCCACCCCTTCAATCAGAGTATTCCTGAGAACAAGCCATTTTTATATGCATTGTTAGCTGCAGTTGGGTTCTTCGTTGTAATTGCTTCAGATTTATTTAGGGACTTGAATGACTACTTGAAGCTAGTTCCATTACCAGAGGCGCTAAGAGGGAAGCTGCTGCTTTGGGCTTTTCTCATGTTCCTCATCTGCTTTGCATGGGAGAGGATGTTGAGGTGGGCATTCCCAGGCCGCATCCCCGCATGGAAGAGACGTCAACGGCAGGCAGCAGCTACCTTAGAGAAGAAGCGTGCGTGATTGATTTGACTGGTCAATAGCAATCTGATAAAAGAGCAGGCATCAATGAGCACTTGCAGTGCCTGGGAAATGATTGTTGGAGTTGGCCGCTTCAGTTTTGCAATTTTCTTGGCTTATTTCTCTCCCTCTCTCTCGTCATCTTTTTCCCTGGTTACTTTGCTGAAAAGGGGATGATTTTAATTTTATGATGTTTTAGAGGCAATAGACTTGTACAATCAGCTATTAGAACAACAGAACAGTCAAAAGCAGACGCAATGTCTATTTTCTGTTATCCGTTGGATTTAGATTTTGAAGTGAATGTATCATTTTTGGAAAGAGACAGTTTTCCTTCCACTATTTATTATAACTTTCTTCTTTCCCTCTAGTGCCCAGGGCTCTGTTAAAATCTATGATGCATGGATACTTTCAAGTGAATATCACGTCGTATGGTATTTGATACTTCTTTTTTTGCCATCATGTCCACGCTGTGTACCTGCTGTATACATGCCGGTTAAAATGGCAATTTGTTCCAAGGAAAATGTCTTATTTTTGGAAAAAAAAAGAAAAGAAGAGAATGTTTGAAGAATGAGAGCTAGAGCTCTGTTTCAACTTGTTGGTATTTCTGATATGTGGTTCGACAGCTTGCACAATTGAAACTTTGTTTCCATGTGGATTGGTGTAGAAAGGAAGAAATTTAACTGTTAGTTACACGTAAATGGAGTAACCTGCAAATGATCCAAGTGGCCATTATATATATTAAAGCAAACGGGGAGGTCTCCTCTTGAAGTGTGCCATATTATCCATCCTTAATCTCATGACGCCACATCATTGTTCTCACGGAAGCCACGTGGTATCATAAAAATAAAGTTCATCCTTTAATCTCTTTAATTCCTAAAATCATTTCGAATTTCCTAAGATTTCTCTTACATCATTCCTTTTAAATCATCTTAGTCAAATCTCATTTTTATCTCACATAATTGGATTGTGAGAAGTTTTAAACTCTCCACTACAATCTCACTTTGGTCATTACTTAATATACACGTTTCCTATTATCTCCTAATTTCTTATCATACTCTTTAAAATTCAAAATCTTTCTATATTCAAATAATATTCCCCAACATTACCATAAAAAATCACCTGGTGGCCACTCAATAGTGGCCCATACCATATATAGATATAAGTGACATGGACCATAATCATAGCTTATACAATAAAATAGTGGCGCGTTTTAATCTAAAACAATAGGTCCAAGCTTAAGAATGCTATGCCCTTGTCTGGATATGTCCTATAATTGCTTCCAACTATAAACTTGGAAACTATGAATCTAAATTTCAAGGTTATAATGTTGAGGTAACAATAGCTGCACGGGCCTCATTAAGGGGCAACAATATTCACATTATAATTATGTCCTAATTATTGGGCCCAGATTACCACTAGCCACACATTAAGGGCATAACATTCTTAAGCCCGGGCACGGTGTCCTAACTATAAAATAGTTGCTTGAGTATCTTTGAATTATATGGCTTAATTTTTAATTTCAATTTAAGATGAGTTTCCAAAAATGCATTTGGAGAGGTTAAAGTTTTTTGATATATCAAATACTCTACGTTTAGAAATGTACTTCTCTTTCATCTTTAGCATTGTTCAGTGATCTTTACTTCATTTTTTTATTCTAAAATGCATTTGGAGAGGTTAAAGTTTACGATATATCAAATACTCTACGTTTAGAAATGTACTTCTCTTTCCTCTTTAGCATTGTTTAGTGATCTTTACTTCACATTTTTATTCTTTAAATTTCAATAAATAAAATAGATTTTAAGAACTATATATAATATATTTTTCTTTTATATTTACTTTTGGGGTTTTTACCCAAAAAACCACTTTAGGTGGGTACTATACCGAACATGGAACATTAGGCAAACATACACATAATATGGAATCCGTACAGGAAAACTAACTTCTTTTTTTTTACCATTTTTTTCGGTGGTCACTATCGACCTTCATTTCTTGTATTTCCTTTTTCTTAATTGTATTTTTAAAAAATATCATATTTTAATACTCTCCTAAAATCTTTTCATATTATTTAGACATTAATAAGTAGGACCTTTAATACAATCAAGTGGTGTTCCTTGAATGAAACTTAGGTTGAGGAAATATTATAATTTTAAAATGTTATAGGTTTTATAAAGAGCCCACTAATGAATTTATAACATTGAAACTTATGAGCGAATATCTCTTATAAGATCTTATACGCAGAAAACACGTTAGTGGGCCCCTCTTATAAAATCCCATTTGCAAAAAATATGATTGTGGGCTTAAGTCTGATTTAAACAAAACTTGGTCCCACAATAAGTTTATAGCATTGCTTCATGGAATATTAAAATTTTATTGGTGGGTCCCTCTTTTAAATTTCTAATGCCAAGAAAACATTGGTAAGGTTTAAATTTGAGTGAAGTGAAAGTTTGCCCCACAATGAATTCAAGACAATGGATTTTGTGGTGGTGATTTCATAGACTTATATGTATCTCTTATTTTTCATATGAATCAGTTAAACTTTAAATTTTTCTAGATTTTATCCATTTTTCTAATATATATATATATATATATCTTTCATATAGAATCAATTAAAATAAAAAAATTTCTAGATTCTCTTGAATTAGCTATCTTAATGGACTCTTTCTATTCTAATTGCAATTTAAAAAAAAAAAAAAACACCCATATCCAAATTTTAATATTTTTTTTTATTTTGGTTGCTAGTTGAAGTATAAAGCAGGTCATATGACACCAAATGTGGCATTCAAAAGATTCAAACTTGATGGAAACTTCCTATGGTCTCTCGGGGTCTGGATCACGTAAGCTCATTGAGGTAACTTGGTTACAGTGTGGACCGGAGCTTGCACGCTTGGACTTTGGATGACCTGATTACCCAGGTGGTAATTGTTTTCTTCTTTGCCTAAACCAATTGCATGTAAACAAAGCTTCAGGTAATTAGATTTACAGGAGAACTGCAGAGACAAACTATGTTCCGAGGTTAAAAGAAAATAAAGTAAAATCTCAGATTGAATTGAAAGACACAAGCTCAAGTGATAGGAGGCCTATGAGGAGACCGCGTAGAATACATCAATGGTGCAGCAGCAGGGCAGATTTTGGGGCATCTCCCTTGGCAGCAGGGGCCACATTAATCAACATTGAGTTGGCAATACATATATGGAATTGTGCACCTTGGATGCGGATGTGAAATGTTGGCCCCTCTGGGGCTTGGTATATCTTCAATATGGCCCAGCAATATAGGCCACCCAAGCTGTCTTCTCTGCTTTTGGCATATGATTTGTAATGCATAAGATTGTAATCGAACCAGTTCCTTGGTTAGATGGTTTTTCCCCTCTAAATTGATCCGAACCGCCCCTATGCACCCCTAGAAGTAAGGGACATCTCATTGAAGGAGAGGGCGTTTATTTTGAGCGTTTGGATTTTCATTAAGCCCAATGTGGCATTTCTTTTCACTCTCAACCATGTAATGTCAGGCCATCTAGTGTGCTATCATGCTTGCTTCGTCATTCATACTCCAGTCACAGACTTAATGCTTGTGGCACAAATGCAAAAGGATAAGCGTACTCATGGTTGCGCATGCGGCATGTAATGATATAAGATACCAGGAAATTATGAAGAGGTGTGACAACATGTAGGACCTATTGTGTGGGATTCAAAGAAGGGTTCATAGAAGGAGGGTGTTGGAATGGATATGAAAAAACTTTGTGGGCTAATTTGTTTAAAGAAGTGAGCGGTGAAGTATATTAGGTGGAGATATACTGATATAGATGAGGCATTGACTTCCTTAGGATTGGAAAGACTAGATTGATGAGTATTCGTTTCTCATCCTCTCTTAATTCATTTTCATTGGAGGGGATATTTTTTAGATCATTTTTAGGTAATCACATTTATTTTTTTAAATTTTTAACCACTTTCAGAAATAGAAGTCCTAGATTTCAATCACATGAAACAAACCGATGAGGAGTCTGGAGAGGTTTATAAAAGGCCTAGGTTTAGCTAAAATAGTGTAGTTATGGTGTAAAATTGTTTGGAGAATGGCAGTAGGTTATAGAATGATGTGATGTATTTTTTGTAGATTCTAGGTATTTATAGAGATGTGTGGGATACTCTTCTATAGTGTAAAGTAGGGTTTAGAATGTTCTTATTCTTTAGGTTGTAGGCACATCACATGGTCGAATCTTGACTGTGATAAGATGACAGTTTATAAAACTTGGTTTAAACTGAGTTTAATAGCTCGATTTTTAATTACTCTGGTCATCACCAACACTAATTTACTCCAAAGTAAGAAGGTCCAAAACCAAAATGTTTTTTTTTTTTCAGAACAAAACCAAAATGTAAATAAAATCGTTAAATTTATTTGAGAGGTTGTTGATTGACAATGCATAAAAGACTTCAGCTCCGTAAATCATTCTTGGTAATGAGATTCACGATTTTAAAATATTGTATTGCTTAATTAAAAGCTATTAACATATGACAATCATTGCTTTAGATTGGATGAATATCAAAGTTCATGGTAATATCTTGTATAACTATCTCAAAAAAATTTTGAGGCCAATAACCATCAATGTGACTAAATTCTTTTCCAACTTATCTAGAATATATACATGTATATGTATAGTGTTTTGATCTCGATTGAAGAAATGAAAGATACAGACAAATTAGAGGACCCCACTCAATCAAGTGTGGAAAGATAAGTAACATGGATGGAGACCCATCAGCTCCATGTGGCCTGAATATGGTTGAAAGGCATGAATGACCCCATCCTTATCTCACCTGTGCCATTTTCTCAGCTTTCAATTTTTCTTTCTAAACTAAGGGTCTTTCTCAAACCAGCTCTTTATTTTTCTCTGAGCCTCTTCCTTTTCGTTTTTCCTTCGCTAGGCCTATGTTTAACAATTCCAAGCATTCACTTTCACCCCTCTTACACAAATTTGCATTCACCTTAATTTGACATTGTTTGACAGCTGCACAGAAAAAACCCATTACATTTTGAGGCATTAAATCAAGAATTAGGATTATATGATCAAATTTATATTTGACCCACCTCTCACTAATTCATACTCTTAATTGTATATATATTGAGAATGAGAATGTCTCACTTTTCAGAGAAAGCTAATCCTCACACTTCTTTTGTGTTTTGTGGACTGTCAGTATTCTCTATAAGATAAAATCACACATTTTTCTAATCTTATAGGAAGAGAAACTGATTGAATCATTCAATCAACATAGTAAAAATGATGGGTCTTTCTCTTATTCAACTACAAAATGAATGGTGATTTCGACATCAGTGGCTAGACATATTTATGGTAGCTAATAAAATTGTCCACTCTTCAGGTTCTCCAATCATTTATGTTGACAGTGGACAAATTGGCATGTTTTGATGCCCTCTTAACCACTTCATATTTTTCCACACATCCTCGGCCCAACTGATGGGTGATTTTGATCTCTTTGTTGGCTATGAGATCCTCAATTTGGGACCTTTCTTCCCAGCCCATGAATTACACACATGCCATGCATGTTAAATTTCGAATGGGCACTTTGTCTTAGGTTGCAACATGGGCCGGGCTTAACCCGACGCTCAATTGACCTGACCAGACCAAACACCAAATTCAGGTTGAGTTTTTTTGGGTTTGGGTTGGGTTGGCCTCACAATTAAACTCGACTCGAATTCAGGACCAGCTGTTCGGGTTAAGTTTGTACAACAAAGTGTCAAGACAAATTAAGTCGGGTACAGATTGGCTCTTCTGGATTTTAAGTAGGGTCAAATTGGGTGAAGTCGGGTTCAGGCTCAGGTTGGCCCTTCTAGAATTCGGGTTGAATTTAAGTTGGCCTAAAGCCAACCAGATCCACCTAGTTCTACGTAAATGCTCTCCTACAATAGGGCTGCCTAACCAGTCCAGCTCCAAGGGGCCCACTTAGGCTCTCATTTCATCAGTACAACCCATTCGATAATCTTGTCATCCCAACCTTCACTCGAAGTTGGATTGAATCTCAATAAATCTAAATTAAGACGCTTAAACTTTAAGGCTGAGAAATCAAGGGTTAGAATAATCGGGTGGGGTTATTTTTGGCTCCCCTTCTCCATAAGCAAACCTTTCCATCTATCCTCCTCCCTTTGATAGACATGCATTTAATTGGATTCCACAAGCTTGATGGGCGTAGAATATTCTCCTCTAGCTGTAGCCTAACTCACTATTCATGATATGATTTTGTCATATTCTTTGTGGGAATAGTTGTTATGGTTTTAGGGTGAGAGCTCACTCCTATGACCTAATTGAGTGTAAATGTGAAAGCTCTCATGTTTCATGAACTTGTTAGGTGCTAACTAATTTTAAAATATTGCAATTTGCATTGTCCAATGCTCCCAAACCAACTACTTGATTTCTTTTCTTCCCATGAAAATATTGTAGTCGGTAATACCTATGCTCAAGGAGATACATTTTTTCTTTTTTGTCACTTCAAAACAACTGAGAAATATATAATCTTATTTGAGTCTTTCTCTATCCATAAACATAGATTAATATTTTAAAAACATTATAATTATGTTTGTAGTTGAGGTTGATAAGACAGGTGAATTTGATTAATATCTATCCAATGCCCCAAACGTCACTCCAAAGGAACAGGTTGATTCATGTGCCATGAGCATTTCGGTGAGCTCTCCCTATTTCTGGTGCTACAATCAAACCATGTGCTTTCCACAATGACCTTTATATAATCAAGTCATTTTTCACTAAATAACATGAGTAAACACACCCAATTATAAGTTAATAAGCCAATGCAATGCATGCTTCCGTACTGGTTTTTATTTAGGTTAGACTCATCTTCGTTTAATTCGCCTTCTATCGAAAGTGACTCAAATTTTACTCTAATCAAAGTAATATATACCAATAAATTTACATATGTAAAATCTATGGCAATGTTTTTAAGCTAACAGCATTTATCACTATATGTTAAGAGACTATAGATGATACGGGCCGATTTGATCAAACAAAGATGAACTCGAAGTCGATCAGGTTAAATAAGTGGCTAACAAAGGTGAGGAGGCATTGTGCCAAAGGGACCTTACCATTTCAAATTTTGTTGACCAACAGCCACTTATAATAGTCAATTGACAATGACATTGAATTAGATGGTGGGCAAAATGGGGTGACTTTATGTACAAGTAGTTGGAGTAGCTAGCATTCTAGGTCAATGGTCCACCAGCAATCGACGTTTGAAATTCAAAGTTTTTTGGTCGTTTTATGATTCAACTGAACCAGTAATAGATTACTACTGAATGATGTCACATTAAATCTTAGACTATTCATGTTTGAGACGTTAGGGTAAGGATTTGAAATTTGAATAGCTTGGGTCCTAGTTGGGTGCATAGTGGACCTGGACCAGAATCCCATTAGTGGTTTTTTGTTATTGGACCCAGACCTGGGAGCAACCCACATCCAATGGTTGAAGACCCAACCTTGATTGGACACAGACCCAACCCAGGACCCGACCTGAAACTCGAATATGTTATTGTTTATATATGTTATTTATAATTCATGGCCATGCATGTATATATTCTATATATGATGTACATGGACATCCAAGTGTGGACCTCAGACCAGATTATCAATGAGGCCCAAAAAATGGGACCCATACCCAGATTTTACTCAATATCATAAAGATTTTATCCAATGATTTGCTCTTATTTCTTGCATAAAAATAGCAGTTAGAGAGTAGGATCCACCCAAAAATTGTCATTAGATATGATGGGCCCACCTTGAGTTTGTAGGCTTCCCACTTCCCACTTCTCACTTTTTTTTTTTTTTTTTTTTTTTTTAACTTCTCACTTTCGTTGGATGAACAGAAGGGCAGTCCCATCAAGTAAAAGAAAGTTAAGAAAGAAAATTTTTTGTTTTACCAACCATCAACAGTGAGATTTATTTGTGCAATGTAAACATGTTTGATAAAATTGGACAGGAGAACAGACCACTTGAATTGACCAGGTTTAAATCTGTTTGACCATTTGTTAGGAGACTTTTCTTTTTATGGTTTTTTTTTTTTCAGAAAGGTTGAAATTCAATTCGTTTTTCACTTTTATATTACTATTTTTTCATGACTTGAATATTCCTAAGGTCTCGGGCACAATAGGACTAATTTCCTATCTAACCTACCGCTAAGTTTTAAATACAAAAAATTGTTGAATTGAAAAACCCACGCCTCATGCAACTCCTTGGACTTTCTAATGGGTCCGCATCTTTAAATGCTACTCCACCGACTTGCTGATTGTTTATTGATCGATGGGCCACCACTCACAAATCAAAACGGTTCGATCAAACTACTCCCACTAGTTACTGTGTCTGCACCGTTGGATCTATGCCATATGAAACTAGTGATGAGTGACACTATCACTTCAGATCGACGGTTGGATGATTGCAAAATCTGGCCCATTTTTCATACATTGGAAAGGAGCGCATTAACCCACAAGGTAGGGTAAGCTGTTAATTAACTGACGGCGTTATCTGGTTTCATCATAATAACGCACGCGGGTCTCTGACGACGTGGACGCAACGATTTGCCGTTATCTCTTCCACACCGTTAGAACGCCATAAAATACTCCTCTTGATTTCTTCGGCTCTGTTCCTCTCTCTCGAAACCCTAATTGCAGCCGATTTCTCCCCCTCTTTCTGATCATCTGCGTATGTATTCTTTGAATTCTCAAATCTCCTTGGTAGGATCTCGCGATCAGGTCATTTCCTTGGGGTTTCCAGCGAACGGCTCCAAAATCGGAAGATTTTGATGCACAATCGGTCTTTAAAACGGATTTTTTGATTAAGGGAATACGGGTTTGCAGAGAAAGATCGGATCTTTTCAGTGGCGGAGGAAGAACGATTGAAGAATCGGGAAAAAGCGAGATTTTTTGGGTAATTGTGCATTTCCCTGTTTAAAGTTTTGATTTTTTTTTGTTGTTGTTTTAGCAGTCGATTGCGTTGGTATGGCTTCGGTAGAGAAAATTTGGGAATTTCGTTTCTGGTGGTGAAGTCTCTTGGGTTTCTAGGGTATTGTGGGTTTTTTTTGCCCTTTTTGATGAATATACTGATTAGAAGGAGATTTAAGATCTCCAGGTTTCATTGTGGTTTTGAGCCAAGATTGTTTGTGCCCAAATCTCCCACCAGCCGTTTCGAAATGGGATTCTTAAAGTTAGGTTAGACATAGTCAAGATCAAATGTGACGAAGTAGGGAAGGCTCTGAAGGATTCGGAAGGATTTTGGTTTTGGAGGAGAATTAGGGTTTCTGTATTAAAATCTGTTGAAACCCTAGATAGGACATATATGCTAAGAGAATTTTTCCTTGTTTCTTTTTGCCCCAGCAAATGGGTGGCCACCAAACCAACTGGGAGAATTTTGTAGGAAAAGGAGAAAAAAAAATCCATTTAGGGCCCATTGGTTTTCTCTGTGGAATTCATGGTAAAGTGGGTTTCAACAAAGGAATATTTGTGAGATGAGGGCTGAAGGGTATGAGGTAGAGATATAGATGGGACCCTGGAATTCCTAGGTTTTGATTTAATAGGTTGATGGCTTGGGTATTAATTTCCCACCGAAGGGGAGATTATTTGATGGCTATTTGTTGATCTTCAGCTTTGGTTCTTCAATTTGGCTGCCACCTTCTATAGAAATGTATTTCTTAGGATTTCTAGGAATTGAATACATCCCTTAGTGGGTAAGGGAATTTAATGATCTTATTGTTAAGACCTGATGATGAGGAGACCTTTCGGGGTTTTTGGTTTGTTAGAATTGGGATAAAGTAATGTGTGTTTCCCACCATGGTGTAGATAACATGTTCATTTCATTCGTCTAATGCCTTCCACATGCTCGGCGTTCCACAATTTCACAATAATACCTCCTCATGCAAGAATTGGAAAGAACAGCTTTCGTGTAGGGCTTTTTTTTTTTTTTTTTTTTTTTTTGAATGATAGCTTACATGTATGTGTTAAGGTGTTCGTTCCAATCTGGTACTAATTGCTGGTGTTAGGAAGTACTGTGGCCCCTATTTTGATTGTCCAAACGGACAGTCCCTAGGAGTTTGTGGGTTGTCCCACTAAATGAACAGCCTGGATCCTTCTTGAGGTGGGCCCATCAATATTATTGCTGAACCAAAAAAAAGAAGAAGATGCTAGTCCCTTTTTTCTACTGGGTTGAAAATTATGATTGTCAGTTCACTGGGGGCACTTTGTATATTTCTCTGTTTTAGTTTATTATTTTTCATCTTATTATCAACAAACTTTAAAAAGATTTCTGCTTCTCAGCTTCTCTGTTCAATTTTCTGAATCAATATCAATTTGAAAATTTCAATTTTTGGAGATTGTTGCTGTTATATATTTCACTTGAAATGTTCAAATGCTGCTCTTTTCAGGCAAAATCCAGGAGAAGTCACTAGAGAAGAGTTTTTGGTCCATAGAGCCCTCTACTAGAAAGTGCCATATTAAGAAATGCATTCGAAAACTCAAACTGATGCTGATCCTTTACCTGAGGATGACCAGTTTGACAGAATTCCTGATTCTATACTTCTGATCATCCTCAACAAGCTTACAGATGTCCACTCCCTAGGTCGCTGCGCTGTTGTCTCCAAGCGCCTTAACTCTCTTGTCCCCCTTGTGAATGATGTCTATATCAAGATCGACCGTGTTGTATCTATCGATGGCAATGGAATCAAGGATCCAGACTCATGTTCTCACAAACCACAAAATCTCCTCTCACACCTCAAGCTCATCTTCTGCAACTTACTTAAACCCTTCCATCAATTCCGAATTAGCAATGGGAACAAGCCCCTTTTCCCCCAACTCTCCCATCACTCTGCTGAGCAAGTACTTAAAAAATTCAACCATATTCACAACCTGCGAATTGAATTACCAGCCGGGGATCTTGGCACCGAAGATGGGGTACTCATAAAATGGAAAGCTGAATTTGGCAGCACTCTCCAGAATTGTGTCATCTTGGGCGGTACTCAGATAGACCGAAAGCCAGTTTCTGATCAAGAACTGCTTGAAGACAATGGAAGCATGCCTGAATCATTTTACACCAACGGAGGGTTGAAATTGCGTGTAGTTTGGACTATAAGTTCCTTGATTGCTGCCTCCACAAGGCATTATCTGTTGCAGCCGATAATTAAGGACCATCCAACACTGAAGAGCTTGATCTTGACGGATGCAGACGGGCAGGGGACCCTTAGTATGGCAGGTGAGCAGCTGAGGGAGTTCAGGGAGAAGCCATTATCTGCTTCAGCATCTTCAGATAGGACCCAGGTGCCAGCTTCGAACATGAAATTGAGATATGCTCCGTATCTGGAACTTACAGAAGGGATAGGAATGCAAGGAGCGACTTTAGTGGTGATTAAACCAGCTGGGGAGGGGAGTGGGGGGAGTAGGAAGGATGCAGAAACATCTGTTTCAAGGGCTTTTGATGGCCCATTTAAGGTAGCTGTGAAGTCATTGCTGAAACGGAGGACTTACCTTTTGGAGATGAATGGTTTCTAGATTGAGGTTGCCAACTTGGTTCGACAAAGATGGCATCTGCTTTGTACTTGAGGTCTATCGCAGCTCCTCTGTGCTCTTTTATTTTTGTAGTTCTGTACAGTAATAGTTTCTCCACGGGATCATCCATGCAAATTTATCATGAGAGAAAAAGTAACCTTGCCAATTTGAGTGTGATGGATTCATCTGTTCCTGTATCTCTACTGTTTACTTCTGAATCTCTATGTTGATCTGATATTCGTGCAAATGGGATTGAAGGGTTGTGGGCAGTGGTCAGTCACCAAGCAGCTGCTGCTGGAAATCTGATATTTAATACGGGGTTCCGAGTCCTCATGATACTTGCCACCACCGCCACTGCTTTCTTACTAATGTCATTGGTTGGATTTGATCTAATTAAAGAAGAAAGTTAGCTTTGTGGGCTTCTTTTTCCTGATATGAATCTTCAAAGGAATCATGACATGGTGGTGAGTCAAAAAGTATTGTTGAAGGGACCTTTCCTTTCATATGCACCTCGACCACTTAAGCAGGCCACACTACATGTTTTTCCCTCTCTTTAAGTAAGTAATCGATCAATGAGAGAGCAGGCTTTGATGATGATATGACTCATCTTGATTTGATCAAGCTGCTGTTGAAGTTATGTGTACAAATGGATAATTTCCTTCGGTCTTGGTGTGCTGGGAGCGGATAATGTGCTGGATGTGAAGTGTGATTGAAAGTTTTTACCAGAAGGTTTACAGTAGAAAACATATGCAAAAAATGCAAAACCAGAGAGTTTTGAACTAAAGATTTTGTACATTAATTGGAGATTCTGGAATACATTTACTAATTATTGATGTTTATGTGGTCCCATTTTTTGTTACATCATTCCTTTTATATATAGAAATACATATAGAACAAGGTTCTTTTAAGCTCAAGCTTATGATAAAATCTCGTAAGCTTATATATATATATATATATATATAATGTATGGCCAGTGGTCATACCAATCCATATCTCAATGCGGAGGATGTAAGGCAGAAATAGGAAACAACATGGTCGTAAGTAGACCTAAAAATAATCCCGATTTGAGGGCTTGGGTCCAGTTGATTCAGTTTCAATAAGCTTAGTATAAAAATGTGTATGTTCCTTGCATATGGACCTCGTGAACCTAGGCCCCACTATTATTTTGTTAATTCCATTTTTGTAGACCTGAACCCTGGACCCATATTTGAAGGGTCCAAAAACTGGACTCAAGCCCTCTTTATCTCATCTCAGGCCCTTTTCTCACTGTTCTGTAGGACTTACTGCGGGAAATAGCTTTGCGTGAGACTGAAGATTAGGAAAATTGTGCATCCTCTTGATTTTCTCTGCTCAATACCCTTCCCTTCTCTTCCATTCAATCACTCAAAAAAGACCTGTTTGGATCTCCATTAACCGAGTACAAGAAGATTGGTTTACAATAATTCCCGCTTCAAGTAATTGTATAATCTTGAGTTATTGTAAGTCACAGTATCTCTTCTACTTTATAAGATAGTTACATAATAAAATCAGGTGTGACTTCAGTGAAGTGCAAACAACAATGAAGAGCCGAGCTGGGCCTATGTACATTTGCATTTGCAACTCGTAAATATAAATAAAAATATTGTCCCAGGATGGAATACTTGTCACATGGGGGGCTTTTCTCCTCTTTGGTGGGTGCCGTAAATTCGGGGGTCCTGGTTTTTTGACCGGCCGGACCACTCACTTGTTTGATTCCCGGTGGAGATTTCTTGCCTTCGTAATGTGCTGCATACGTAAAGCAGGGACCATTGTTTTAACTGGCCTGTCTTCTTGTGATTATACGAGTACAACTGTACAATAATATGTATACTCCCAAACAGAAATGAGTACGGATTTGTCAACTTGGGCTTGCAAGCTTAGGATGTTGTTTTTTGTAAAGGTTATTTTTAAAAGGATTTTTTTTCAAGCTTACACGTGTTCAACAAGACAAGCACGTTAACAGAGAGAGAGAGAGAGAGAGAGAGAGAGAGAGAGGAACTTTCTTAATTGGTTCAGAGAGATTTAATGCACTGGAAAGGGACAGTGTTGTAGCCTCAATTGGTTCAGATAGATTTAATTCACTGGAATGCATGTAAGCGAGAGGTACTTTCTCAATTGGTTCAGGGCGATTTAGTTCACTGGAGAGAGACTGTGTCGTAGCCAGATGGATTTAATTCACTGGAATGTGTGAGGGGTACCTTCAATTGGTTCGAATAGATTTAATTCGCTGAGTCACTCTCTGGTTCACAGAGATTTAATTCACTTGCGACAGAGGGATCCTGTCTAAGGCTTTAAGCCCAAGAAAAACCCAGCTGCTCCACCACTTATTACATGCAGAGTCTACAGGAAAATAATTGCCTGATCCCATGGGACAGGAGTAGAGAAGCCAACAAGGAACATTAATCAAACAAGCATTTAATCAATGAGCAGTCCCACAAGAAAATAAAGACAAGCACCGGTTATTGGGTCTGATCATCATCGCTGTAACCAATAGCCACAATTTCATACCTCACTTCTGAGCCACATTCTTTTCGTATCTCATAATCTTTTTATTCTCATAAGAAATGAGAGTGAGATTCCGTTGGAAAAATAAGCACGCCTCAGATTTCCATTGGTAAACAAAGTCAGACAATGGGCATATAATGTGGAGGCCAATGGGGATTCCATGGAGCACCAGGTACCCACCAAAGTGTTTCCTAGAAAAAAAGGATATATGCAATCAAAACAGCCGTCAAGTGCAAACATCTTTGATCCACATGAATGAATTTGGAGTGTCTCCATTTAACATCAAGAATGTCATAATTATAAATGCAATTCATACAAATGATTTACAAAATTGCTAATGCACTAGAGAACAAAAAAAACTGTGACAACTACCCTACCACAAAGGGGTTTTACACCTCCCCTCTATTGTCATCGATGACAAGCATCATCTCAAAAGGGACTCAGTTACCCTCCCAAAAATTTTACCCTTTCTGTAACTCATTTCATCTAAAGCTCCATTTCTCAGGCTATGGGCATCATGTATACTTCCCGATTTCCATCTTCTTCTTGATTACCCGGCGGCCATGATACACAAACGCATCGATAATACCAGCCACTGCAAAAACACCTAATACCACCAAAAAAAAAAAAACAACCTCATCCACATATGGCTCACTGCTTTTATTGATTTTAGGGGGAAAAATAGCTTCTTCAGTACACTTTGTGCACACCAACACGACAATGCCGAAAACATCCAAGTATATTTTTTTGAGACATAATCCAACATGGAATGGAATCCCATTCCACATATCTTTTTTTAATGGTAAAATAAAATTCATTAAAAAGTCCATCAGTACAAGAGAACTATATTGACAAGCTGAAACAACACCTGAAACATCCAAGTATATTTTAACTATCGTTTGGGTTGAAATTTTAACGTGTAGGGTGTTTCAGTAACAAATTTTCAGTTGATGTTCAAATAGCTAAGATAATGACTGATCCATGGCAGGTGCTCACTTTGCAACTTTGAAGTTGTGGGTTGAAGACTGAAGTCAAGTTACCATTAAAAATAAATAAAAAAAGTTGATTATAGAAATATGTGTTTTAAGTTTGGTGTGTTTTGAATTGGAGGATCCCTTCTAGAAAGGTAAGCTGTAATGATCAGGACCAGACATACATAGGTTTGGGGACAGAGAGTTATGGAAGTAGTAAACCTAAAGTTCCTGTTACCAGAGAAAAATAGAATAATGAAACCAAGGAATGGGCATTAGTTCTATAGTGAAGCTCTTGATTGGCTTGGGTTTAAGATCTTTTAGGCCTGTTAGTACTTACGCTTGTAAGATTTATAGCTTGTTTTGGATCTTTGATTATCATGGCATGATGTTGACTGTATACAGTTGTATTTAGGAAAAAAAGAATAGATCTGTATTTGCAGATGTCCACGCAGACGAGGGCAGATGATCCTTATTGCATGGATCCTTTGAAATGAGCAATGTACCGAAGCCTTGGACACAACACCCTGCCAGATTCTTCTATTACCAATTTAATCATTGTTTTGTAGTTAAATATTAATTCACATCTACTTATTTGGAAATTTAATTAAAACATTGAAATATTCATTACATGATCATTTAGTGAATGTTTTGAATACACCTTTTTGGTCATATTTTTTACCTATTATTTTCATTTGAAAATAAACAATTACATCAGTTTTTGAACATTATGCCAAATCCACAAATCCAACATTTTAAAATCTGCCGAATTGGATACCTGATACAAGTATCAGTTCTAACATAAGTATCATGCTCATGACGTCTAGGACCATCAAAAGGTTTGAATAACCCAAGCTATTCGTTCGATAATGGGCAGGACCTCATGGAACTAGAATTCCCACTTACCATCCACTGTTGCTAGGAGAATGACACTCTTGACTTTGTGGTCTACAACATCCATATTCAAACATAATTCATATGATTCCACATGCTATGAGGATGTTGGTACCGCCGCTCAGCCATTTCTGGCAGGCATTTAGGGGCCCAGTTATTGTGGGTCTCATAGCATCTGCCAGAGAAGGTTGCCACGGTCCAATCTTTCTAATTACTATTTTGCCTGCTAGAAAAAAAGAAAGGATTAAAAAGAAAAAAGCAGCAGTACCTCCTATGATTGCACAGATATTTGTAAGGAAATGTAGGAGAGATACATTTCCCTCTGTGAAGATCACCTGCAAATGTAAAGTTCGAGTTCAATACAGTATGCACACACCTATAAATGATATTATAACAAGCTTAAAAATAACCCATTGTTTCTTAAAGGACATGATTTATAACCAAAATATATATATTTCAGCAAAAAGGAAAAAAAAAAAGAGACTATGAAAAAGAAGAAAAGGAATAAGCAAATGCAACCTGTGAAGTTGAGAACATGACCTACAGATGAAGTATGGTCTTTGATTTAAGTAGGTTGATTAATTCCAATGGATGCAGGAGAAGAGAAGCAATTCAGTTTGAATGTGTTAGTTCACAATGAAGTGAGCTACACTATATATGGGAGTGTTTGTGTCTGTGAGGCTTGTTACATATTGTACTTGGAACTCTAATGCTCATGCTACTACTCAATACTATGATAGAAAAAAAAAAAATTATCTACAATCTGAAAACATGAACTAATTTTCAGAATGTGGAAAAATGAATTATGAATTAAAAAAAAAAGATTAAGAAAAAGTGTATATGTAAACACAAACTTGAAATGGGAGTTTAAGAAAAGCATCAAATCTAAACACGTGAACTATTTAGTATCGTATGCAGTTGCCTCAACATGGAGATAGCAGCAGGTTGTTCTAAAAATGGAAATATTTAGATATTTTATTTAATCCTTAATATGGGTTATTTTATGAATGTTACATTTTGATATTTAATGCCACTGTACCAAAGGTACAAAATACATAATGAAATAAATTTGGGCAAAGCAAAACTCTGCACCAAGACCTCTAAATTTGAGTTGGATGGTCAGATTTTTTTTAAATGGCAGTTATATAATTGAATAGTACTACAGCTGGTTAATATTGTAGATTGGATAAGATGCACCGAGCCTTGGCTGAGGCTGGGTCGTCTTCAACTTGGTAAAGGATGAGCAAAGTCGACCAACCAACATGGCTTGAAGATTGCCCCAACTCAGACTAATTCAACTGATTTTTATGAATACTGAACAAGTGGATATTTTGTGACTAGCTAAGTGAAATTCAGGTCCTGCCCTCAGTGACAGTCTGGATGTGCACTCCCGCAAGAGAAAATTTTCCTAATTTACTATGGATTATAATAAGACTTTGACACAATAATAATTTCTTGGATTTTCATAACATTTTCAAGCTCTCTTTTTTATTCCTTTTTGCTTTTTAAAATGGTAACATGCAAGTTTTCTTTGAGCTTTCAGTCATTAAAACTCATTGAACAAGCAAGTCCTACTGGCATCAGGTATCCAATTCAGCAGATTTTAAAATGTTGAATTTGTGGATTTGGCATAATATTCAAAAACTTATGTAACTGTTTATTTTCAAATGAAAATAATAGGAGAAAATTGCCCTAATTTACTATGGATTATAATCACTTGCTTGTTCAATGAGTTTTTAATGATTTCAGTAGGATGCAAATTGCCCACTAAAACCTGGACTTCATACCTGGCTTAGCCTTGTTTTGATTTTGAGGACGTTATACTTGGTTGCAACAAGAGAGGTTTCAAATCAACATAGAAGCCAGAAAACGGGCAAATAGAATAAACACTTCCATTACTTTTCAATTATAGGGCATCTTTGAATTAGCTCACCTTAATTGGAGAAAAATCATAAAAGAAGAAAACTCCAGGTAGGCGCTGAGGATAACCATCTGCAATGCTGAAATGCTCGGTCACGGAAAACTGCATGACGAATGTCTCTGCAGTTATGTTTGACATTGTTCAAGAGTAAAACAGACATAATTTAGCTCTAAGCACCATTCTTTACCTGGTTTGACTGGATCTTGCGCCCTCTTATATCAGTGTAGATTGTGGGGACTACCTGATCAAGGGAAAACCAGTTCCAATTACAATAGTGTAATGGAATCTCAGCTCACTAAATCTGAGATCAATCACTATATGGTCTTTTATATGACATCAACATAACAAGCCCAGGAGCATATAATGAATGAGTTGATATATGAAGATAGAAAAGAGGAAGTTGGTAAACAAGTGAAGAATCAAGTTACACAGTGAGTTGACATATAGGGAGAGCACTCCATGCTTGTTTTGGCATTCCAACAAGCTTACAATTTAGAGGCATACTTAAGTGCTTCGGCATTCCTTCTTTTTTTTTTCTAATCAACAAGGCTAGGCTCCTTTCTGTTACTTGAAAAATGTGGAAAAAAGTGTAAGCCACTTGTTTTCTTCTCTTTTAAAAGGCAACAACTCTTCACCTCACAAACTTCAATGAGATCCAGGCTTCTAATATCAATGGGTTATGGGTGATCCCAACAATCCATTAGGACGGTTTTGGAGACTGCAAATTGACGGTTGAAAAAACTAACTGAAAAAACCTACAGAACGCCAACATTTCTACGTCATTTTGTTTTTGAACCATGGCGTATTACAGAGAGGACCAATGTATGAACGCTATATAATTCATATCCAAGCATCGTGTTTTAATCACCAATAGGAAGAAGAAAAGGTGGGACTCCAGACTCTCTCCTTTCTGTTTCATTAGGGAAGTTGAGTAAAAAAACAAGGTTTTAAAAATTGGAATGTGGGGTTGTGTTTTTCTTTTTATTTATTTATTTTTTATTATTATTATTTTTTGTGTGTGTGTGTGTGGTGGGGTGTGTGTGGGGGGGGGGGGGGGGCGCGCGCCGCGGGCACGGAGTGGGGGGTGGTTGTGTTTGTTTTGCACCTGAGGCCCAATTAGATTTAAAAGATAGAAATATAGTCCTAGGAATCTACGACTTTAAGACCTGTTCTGTTCGTACTATTCAAAAAAAAAAAAATAAATTTGTGTTTAATATGTAAACAACTAAATAAACTGTTATGGCACACCAACATTTACATTTCACTCATTCTGATGAATAGCACTGCTGATTTTCAAATGCCAAATCTTCGAATAAAAATGGTTTTGATCTTCTGGAATCAGTGCAAAATGTCCTTAAGAGCCTTCCACAGCCTTTTCCAATAGAAAGAATGGGAAACAAGAGTGCTTAGGGACAAAAAACCATTGGGCACGGCCAACTGGGTGACTTGGAGGGTGATTCAACTTGCCACCTGCTGAGATGGAGTCGACTAGGACTTGGCCGACTGTTAAACATTGTCAATTCCGTTCCGGTTTAACCCTGTAGCGGAACGGCATTCAGGTCAATTCCAGTATTCTGTTCTACAAAAAGACGCAATTGAAAAAAAAATTGAAATTGAAAAAATAGTTGAATGATAAAATTATACTAAAAATGCATACTTACATCACTTAAATAAACTACACTCTACAATTGATCATTTTCTAGTTTTCACTAGATATGAATGGAAGTATGAAACCTTGACCAGAAGGGGACAGAATTGGTCCGGAATTGGGACTGGAGCGACCGGAACGGACAGGTATTGGGACTGGAAACTTTTAGGGGGTCATTCTTTTCCGCCCAAGGCCAATTCCGGAACATGACAGAATTGACAACTATGCTCTTAAAACCTTGGCCAGAATATGTAACATGTTTGTATGGATTTGTTAGATTACTGAAAAGGGCTTCAAATGGTACTGGGGGAATTTTAATAGTGAGAGGTGTAAACTATGAAGGAAACAAGGAAGAAGCCCCAAAAAAAAAAGAGGAGCCTAATGGGTAAAAGACGAGAAGGACTCGTTGAAACTGTCCTAAACCAAAAGTGAAGGAAAAAGGAAGAAATATCATCCAATAATATCTCATCCAAGAGTTATCACAATTTTTAATGAACATTGGAAGCCGGTTAGATGGGGCTGGGGAGGAAAGACAAAAAATTATAAATAAAACAAGAAAAGAAAAGAAACGAAATGAAAAGAAGGGCTGCAGTTAAGACAGATGGTCAAGCAAAGGTAGATGTGCTGTTTTGGAGGAGACTGAAATTGAGATGGACAGGACAATATAATTGTAGAAATATGGGATGCCTTGACTGCTGGTTGGGAGCTTTTACCTTCAGTAGGTGCTGCTGGAGGCCTCTTTTTTTTGAAAGGTCACTAATGGTATTAACAGAAGGAGAGACGGTATAAAAGAAATATACTGAGAAGCCTGAGCTAGCAAATAAAGGGGCCCAAGAGGTATTAAAAAAATGTACAAAAGAAGGGAAACCATAAGCCTGAGTGAGCCTCTAAAGAGGAATAGAGGGATCCGTGCCAAAGACCAAGGCGTGTAAATCGTAATTACTTCCCGTAGCCAGCTAATCAGCCTCCTTATTTGCAATACACTTGACATGACAAGAGGAGAGACCGGGAAAAGTTTCCCGTGTCCTCTCCACCACTTCCATCACATCCATGATCACCAGTCTCAGGAGAAGGGCATCGGCTGCCAGCCCAGATGACAACAAAGGACAAGTCTCCCTCCCTGCATGGGATATATTGGGGCAATATGCGTTGTGAGGACCTATCCTTAAAGCTAGGCATTAGCAATTGATTGGAAGATATGATCAAGTCCCAGTGAATG
Source organism: Persea americana (assembly GCA_029852735.1). Lineage (NCBI taxonomy): Eukaryota > Viridiplantae > Streptophyta > Magnoliopsida > Laurales > Lauraceae > Persea > Persea americana. Next base: position 95,863,179 of record CM056810.1, read on the forward strand.
TTTGAATGGGTAGCTTGGAATGTTAATGGGCCAAAGGAAGACATTTAGGGCCGCTCTTTTGGAATGTATCATTGTATCAGTCACACAGTCAAACTGAAAGTTTACCTAGGTATGTTGTGTGAGAATTGAATGTTATTTGTTTCCCACAAGAAAGGATGAGGGATTGCTGTACACTCAGGATATTGAGGAATCTTAGGAGTGTAATTATAATGAGTTAGGATCAACCTTTCATAGGAAGGAAGTTTATATGGACCCATAACCAGGAGTCCATGTTCACACTCGTTTGCTTCTATCCCAAGAATGGGAAGAGCCTTTTTTTTTTTTTTTTTAATAGTTGGAAAACTCCCAGAGTTGACACTTGACTCTCCCAAGTCATCTCGTTTTGACGAAGGGCCGAGTAAAATATAGGGGAGACTCGGCCAAGCCTCCTCAGTTCATACTTATCAGAATCCTACGATTCGTATCCTGAATCTTAAGGAAAACGATTCGTATCTATGTAATGAATCCCATTTACAAATGAATCTTAGAATTCATGTGTGAATCCTACAATCGAATCTTACAATTCAAGTGATTCAGCTAAGTGAGATGGCTACAACCAATAAGTTTTAATAATCTTTTACCTTTTTTCTTTTTTTTGAATGGTATTTACCTTTTTCCTTTATTTATTCTCTCGTTCTTTTATCGTTGTATTTTGAAAAGGTTATTTAGTAGTTAACGAAACCTCGTAAGAATTTTTTGAGGCTTTGATAAAGTTTAAAGATGAATAAAGAACATGCATTTACCTAAAGCATTTGACTGTACGTATGGTGCTTGTCTATATCTTCTTCTTTTTTTAATCTATTTTGGTTTCTTTTCTTCATGAACACTTTCCTAAACTTTAAAAGATATCTTACTGTGTAAGATTCATGGTTAGGATTTTATTTTATTTTTCTAGTTTGATTTAAAGATAATAAAAAATATGTATTGATACTTTAAACTTATTTATCTATTTACACATTATTTATTTCATATATATATATATATTTTAATATATGTCATAATGTTCTTGATATGATTGTCTAATAGACTCACTTGTTATTGCATTTATACTACTATAAATGTATAAATGGGAAAACGGATGGTTATGAATAATTCATTTTTTCTTTTTCTTTTTATTTTAAATTATTTTTTATTTTTATCAGAAAAATAAAAAAGCCTATGATTTGCGATTCGATTCATGGGTGTGAACAATTTGCGATACGATTCCGATTTTAAAAACTATACCTCAATTTAGTAAGCTATTATCTTTGAACCATTTGATATGTAAATCTAATTTTAAACAGTTAGTATTTATTTGTTAAGTATCCAAAACTCAACAACTTAAAAATGATGATTGGAATGTAATTTGAGACTTATATTTGATATTTTACATTTGATATTTGGACTTAAAAATTATGTAATATACAATCTTTTTCATTTATTTTCTTATTATAATATTTTCCTTGTATATATGAACTTATTAATTTGAATTTATTATCATGAATGCACATAAATAAATGTATATTTCTATTTTATAAGTATTTGATCCATTTTTTAAATTATTTTAAAAAAAAACATGACTCTCTTGAGTCACCGTGTTGACTAGTTAGAATTTTTGCATTGGATGAGTCAAGTCCCGAGTCTTGAGTTTTCCAACCTTGTTTTTTTTGTTGTTGTTGTGGGGTGGTTAATGCAAAAATATATAGATAATCAGGCAGAATGACTCACCTTAATGAAATATTGGTACATTCCAGATGATGCTTGCTGCGTCCATTGCACACTGTAAATTTTACCAAAGGCAAATGGGTAAGAATGTGTATGACCTTAGTCCACCAACTTAAAGATATCAGAAAATCTTTAAAATGTTTCTAGGTTCAACTAAATACATGAGTAGTCTGATAATCATACCCATCAAGTGGATTGACAACTCCTGGGAACTCCTGTCCAAAGGTTAGCTTGTTTATTTTATGGCTTATCTGGCATCACAGAAAGGTAAAAGAACATTAGATGCAGTACAGGTACATAACTGACAGAGTATGAGGCCACATTTAAGTTGAACGCTTGACATTGCAACATCATGCCTTTGGATGACACAGTACCATATCAAGCAATGTGCTTGCCTTTAAATCTTGTTGGCCATAAAATAATACAACATTAAAAAAAAAAACTGTTGCACTGTAAAACTTGTCCAAAAGCACCCCAGGTGTGGACAAGAACCTTCTACGGGAAATATGCAGTCCAGCTTGTGGGGCCCACTTAGATAATGCATTTTGGAGGAGGGCAAATGGAAAGGTCTCCTTACGGCCAAGTGAGAGCCAAACTATCAGCCCAATCAGATTATCCTAGCCCTTCATTTAACAGCCTTAAAGTTTAATGGCATCTTAGCCATAGATTTTTTTAAGATTTAATTCAACGGTGAGTGAAGGTTTCAATAAGTGTAAAATTGGTCTTGATGCCAGATCATGGGTTGATAAGAGTATCAACAAGGCTGCATTGATCAAAGGTTTGTGGGACCAAGTGGACCCCATAGAGCTGGAATGCACACGAATTCTGCTTGTAGCAGAACATCCTGCCCCTAAAGTGTAGTGGCCCATATCACGTATTTTTCCAAATTTACAATTTGTTATCCATTTAGAACTGCCTAAGTCATTGTCTTCTTTTAGGATTGATACTTACATTAAAACTCTCTGTTCGAACTCCCAGTAGATCATGCAAAAGAAGGTTTGATTGTAAAAAGCTTTTTCCAGGAGCAAAATGAATATTGCCAGCCACCTTATTGACTTCCACCATTCCATGGATGTTGCATCCTTCACCATCTTCCTCTCTAATTTTTTGAACAAAGCCTTCTCTCTTGCACTGTAATCAGAAGTACAGTAAATACCAATGAAATTTGCACAGACGGAAAAATTCATATTCATATTCATGCATTCGCACATTGCGTTAAAAGAAGACATTTATCAAGTAAAATGCAGACTAGTCAAACTATTAGAAAACCCAAAGCCAACCAAGATCCGAGAAGAGAAAAGAACGAAGAAATTTGTGTACATAAGCAAGAATGCCACATGGATATGGATAGAGATTGGCTTGCCAAAACCAATCGAAGCCAACTTATATGGCAAAGCATACTAGAAAACTGATATTGGCACTGTAATGTAGGATTGGAGGTCATCATACAATCTTCTTGACCTTATGGGCTTTGGAGTTTCGAGTCATCACAATCAGTAGCCCATGGTGTCATAAAAAAATGGAGGGAGCATTCTCATTGAGAAACACCATATTTGAGAGAGAAAAGGCACAAAGTTACATTGAATGCATGAATGAAGAGTATAGACGATTCATAGAGGATGAGACAACAATCCTCCTTGTTAGGGATCGTAGATAGGATTCTGACTATGGAGTTGGCCGATTAAGAACCAAACAAAGATTAGAATTTTGCGAAGAAGTTGAGACAAGGGATGATGATGATGATGATGATAGAATTTCTTTTCCCCATTGTGAAATGATTACATGTCAATTTTTTTTTTCTAATTAGCATTTTCTTTCTTTCCTCTCTTAGCAGATTACATGCCAATCAACCATTATGGCCTGAACATACATTATGGTAGAAATATTGGCCTTATTTCTTGACATGCACATCACCATATTACTTTTTCTTGAATCAGTTTTGTGAAGTCTTAAGTTTTTGAAGATTGGGCAGATCCATTATGCACTTGCCTTTATTTTCAGAAAGGTACAAACCGACCAGAAATATATACAAAAGCAAATGATAAAAACAGACATGGATATAATGTTGCATCATGCAAAAGGGTAAATGCAAATCGGCATCAACAGCTGTCTTAAAATACAAATGCATACCTTAATGCCGCAGATGTGGCAAAATTTTCACATGAAACTATCTGGGCTGTTGAAGGGAATGGTGTGGGTGTCTATAAAGACTATAAACACTAGGCATGAGAAAAAAGTGCAGAATTAACAGTTTTAAGAGATAGAATGAGACCAACAAGAGGTTTTCAAAGACCTGGTCAATCAAATCAATATTGGTCATCCCCCATCCTTTCTTTCGATAAGCTTCACGAACTTCTTCGCAAGAGTTACAGCAATCATCATCTGACTGCAACAAATTAGCAACATATTAGAATTGTTATTTAGTTGGAATTCAAAACAGGAGATGCACTATTTGCTTGTATCTTCTAATTGGACAGTACTCTCTCTCTCTGGATTTGTTATTCAGTAGCAATTCAAAAAAGCAGACGCACTATTTGCTCGTATCTTCTAATTGGAGAGTATCCTGTTCTGTGTGTGTGTGTAGAATTGTTATTCAGTTGGAATTCAAAACAGGAGATGCACTATTTGCTCGTATCTTCTAATTGGACAGTATTCTCTGTGTGTGTGTGTGTGTGTGTGTGTGTGTGTGTGTGTGTGTGTGTGTGTGTGTGTGTGTGTGAGGGGAGAGATGGATAACCACAAGCAAGGTTTAGCATGAGAGGAAACATACCGCTTCTGCTCCAAAACAAGAACCACAGTATGTTTCATTATGATCAAGTCTTCCTCCATGCCTCTGTAAGGGCCTTTCAATCTGCAATCAACTTAGGGGAGCTAAATTAACAAAGCTGAAGAGAAACCCAGATCTCTTGATAAAGGCAGAAGGAGCAGGAGTCCATGAAAAAGTGTCAATTATAACATTAAAAGGAGAAACATTTCATAAAACAGGCATGATGGAAAAGGCAAAAGACAATTCAAGAAGTTGGGAAAGAAGCATGAGACCAATAATACAGTCTACGTTGTACATATCCTACTTTCTGTAAGCAAATATAGGATAACATTCTTGATAAAATTTTCAATTAGCACTTGAGAATCAAAATTGAAAGGAATAAAATAAGAATCAATTCATAAAGAATCTTGCGTTCCCACAAGAGCTTGATAATGAATATTCCAAGGCATAAATACTATAGTGAGAGAAACAAATTCACTGAATAAGTTATTTGCAAATAGGGCTCAGGAGTGGATGGACCTGAGTTGATCAAGCCCAAGATTTTGAATCAATTGTGCTGGGCTTAATGAAGCTTTTATTTTCCTTCACTAGGGTCAACACCATTGAGATGCCTTTTTTGAAGCAAAGGAACATAATGTGCCTTTTTTTTTTAATAGTAGGAACGTACTGTGCCTCACATTCCTATACATTCACTAATCCAAAAATCCAAATGATGCATCAGCATCATTACCCACTTTGCTCTCTGGAACTGCTTATCTTCAACACAAGAATACAGCAGAAGCACTACTGAAAAATGGCTATTACTAGTGCTTCTAAGTAGACTTAAATACAAAGCTTGAGGAACTCAATGAAATAGACCGTAAAAAAAAAAACAAAATTGCTTTGTCACAGAATAACTCAGTAAACCACATGCCTGCCCAATCAGAAAACAAATGAAAACCACAAACCTTGGGCGCACCAATTCCATCTGCTCTTGACTCAATAATATTGCCATGGTGATCTATTCTTTTCTTTATAATGTCATGTCTCTGCAAGAAACAGACACTTTAGATACAAGATGCATTCACAACACTTACCAGCTGGAGTTAAAAAAAACCAACGTGTAATAAATTGAGTGCAGCAAATAGTGGTTTTGATGGAGTTTAAGAGCAAAAAAAAACCAGGTATTATTGATAAACTCAACTAAAAGGTCAAAAGTGTAGAAAACATACTATGTCATAATGCTGTTCCCCACTGATATCCATTGCATCGACACTAAGCAGTGAACATGCAAGGGCCGGAAAAGTCACATCAAACTGCAAAGCCAGAAATACATAAAGTTTCAGTTCAGATATAAAATTAATAGAATGAGCCAAAGAACCACTTAATAGAATGGGAACACATTTTTCAAAAGAAAGATGGTTCACAAATCCATGTGAAAACTATGATCAAAATCCTAGTAATAATAGTTGATAACATTACCAAAGTTCTATCGAGTCTTTCCATGATGAAATCTACGATGAAGCAGCTATGCAAGTTTTACTTTGTTTTTTTTCAGTCCATTGATCAACACTTATCGGGTTCAGCCAAGGTCGATCTGACAAATGGATGTTATTAGCTAATAGCTTCATATAGGATTTGATACAATTGGCAATTTAGTGTTTCACTCCTTTTTTATTTATTTATTTTTTATAGTCGGAAGGGGGCTGTTTCTTCATAAACTTTTTTTTTTCTGTCTCGCCTTGTTGGACATATGAAACCTAAAATTTATGTGATTTTGACTTGTAAATCTGTAATAACTACATGTGTGTATTTTTCAACTAGCAATCATGCTATCTACTTCTTTTCAAGCGCAAATTCTTCCATAGGATATCGATAAGAGTACTGGTGTTGAATACTGCCAGATATTTGCAGGTTATAATTAGCAAATAGTCATTTCTCAGCTACAAAATTAAGGATATCCAGTATTTCCCTTATACTATTGAACATTCTAAGGGGAGATGCACCATTTAACACCAAATGAACAAAGAGTGACTCCTGTTTTTTATTTCCCAAAAAAACTGAGTAATTTTGCCTACTAAACAGATTCTACTAAAAATACGAAGAAAGGAGTGAGGTGGAAGCATGGATACTGACATTGACACGAAGAGTTTCTCCTCTTGAAGTATCTACTATCAGTTTAGTCTCAGTAGCCGCATTAAGATATAGTCCTGCAGCAATGAAATAAGAATCGAAGTCATCAAGTGTAAATATGAATTCATGGGCTTATATTTTCAAGCACCTGAAATACAAGCTTCAACGAACAACTTATTGGACCATGAAGTCTGTAAGAAGACGAACAACTCAGACAGTAAATTGCACAAAAGGAACGAAATAGCCCAATTTTCCATGGCCATTGTACTGGAAACAGTCACCCATTAACAAGAAATAAAATATTAATCACGCCTGTTCTTTTTCTTCACACAAACGCTCGATACATTCATATTACCGAAAACTTAATCTACTATGGCATGTTGGGGTGAGCAATCAACTCAACTTTTATGTACTCGATACAAGAAATAAGTACAATAAATACAGAACAATATAAAGAGGAAAATAGGAACTGCATTACCCCTGAACTCTACAAGGAATACTATACCATAGTGAGAAACCGGTTATCTGTATCCACCATAATTGAGAAATTTGTTTTGGACTGTGTTTCGGTTTGGTTGCCACTTGCCAAACTGAAATATTTCAGTCAATTCGGTATTTCGGCAAAACGCTTCATCTTTACATTATAAAGACAAATCATCATTATCATAAAAGCCTCGTCCCAACTATGTTGGGGTTGGCTATACGAATTTTGTTTCTCGATTCCAATCTATCTTGAGCCAAATTCTCAAATAAATTACACTTCTTCATATCTATTTTTACCACCTCCATCCACATCCTCTTTGGCCTAGTCCTTCCCCTTGGTGAGCCATCACCTTCATGGCCAAGCTTTTCCTTATCGGCCTATGTTGGACATGCCCAAACCATCTTAAACCGATTTCTCTAATTTTACCCCTATTGTTGCTACCCTTAAATGCTCTCGAAAGTACTCATTTCTAATTTTATCCTTCTTAGTTTTACTACACATCCACCTCAACACTCTCATCTCTGCTACATCCATTGTGTGTATATGCTGCTTATTGATTGGCCAACATTCTGCTCCATAGGTCATAGCTAGTCTAATCGTTGTCCTGTAAATCTTCCTCTTCAATCTTAGTAGCATTCGTCAGTCACAAAGCACTCAAGAAGCAAGTCTCCACTTCAACCATCCTTACTAATTATAGAGCCAAGGAAGCGGAAAGAATCATTTTGTGGTATCTGATAGTCTTCAATTATAGCACAGTAGTTTCAACTCTTTCTATATGTCCATTGAAATTACAATCCATATATTCCGTCTTTGTACGGCTTTTTTTTTTATAACATTGTATGGCTTATTTTAAAGCCTTTGGATTCTAAAGCCTCCTGTCATCTCCAAATAACACACCAAGATACCTCTTCTTGAATATGACCAATTAACTCATCCATAATCAGTGCAAAGAGATAAGGGCTTAAGGCTAACCCTTGATGCAAACATATAGTCATTGGGAACTCCCATGTCTCTCCACAAGTAGTTCTCACATTGATTAATGCTCATTCATACATGTCTTTAATAATTTCAATATAACCTCTTCGAACTTTATAAAGACAAATATTAAAATGAAATCTGGCTAGGGCCTTACTTTCTAATAAAGTGAAACTTGGCTATATTATAATGAAATTTGGCTAGGGCCCATCTAATTATTAGTGGGACATTTAATTATCTTAGTTTAGGGCTCAAATACGGCTAGGACCCATGTAATTATTAATGGGACATTTAATTTATTTCAATTTAGGGTTCAAATATGTCTACGGCCCATGTAATTATTAGTGGGACATTAATTTATTTGAAGTAGTGCTCAAGTATGGCTAGGGCTAATGTAATTTTTAGCGGGTCATTTAATATATCTTAATTTGGGTCTCAAACATGGTTCAAAATCCTGGCTGCAGTCCATCGGTCCATCGTGATAAAAAAATTGAAAAAATATCCAAAAACTCAAGAATATTGTAAAATGCTAGAAAACAATGTCTTTTTTCATTAGTATACACTATAAAGTAAAATATCGGTCCCCCTAAGTTATAACATTCTATATCGCGGCTATTTAATCTATGATTGTTAAATATTCTATGTTTTAGTGTTTAATATTTTCTCTCATCCTCATAATTTATAGATCCATGAATGTAATTCATATTTAAAACCCAAACCACCAACAAATAATTATCACAATTTTTGTTAGCTTTATAAAAAAAAAGTTTTACTCGAATCAAATTTGGGCCCACTATCAAATTGACACTGCCATATTATATGAATCACTGGCTTATCGGAATGGAACTTTGGGATCTAGTCTTTTATAAGAAATCAGGTTTATCAAACGTTTTCATGATCAAATATCATTAATGTCAAAAAATAAAAAATATGCTTACGGTCCATTTAGTGGAGTAATTTTTTGTAAATAGAAGGGGGCATTTATTTTTAGTTGTTTAGATTTTTCATAAGTAGGCATTATTAGATGGTGCAAGATTAATAAAAAAGTTTATATACTCAATTGAATTTTTTAATGGGGCCAGCTCTCCTAAGCTCAAGCTTAGGATAAGGTAAGCTCAAGTGTATGGTGGGGCCCACCTGGGGACCCATATGGGGATGGGGGTGGGAGGGATTTCAAAGACTCTCTAGGATCTTCCTCTCTGCAAAAAATCAGCTCCAACCCTGATTTCTATCTTCTCTATATGGGCCCAAAAGTTTAATGGTCAATAGTCCATTAGAATCGATACATAGTCAATCCAACGGTCTAATAAATTTGGATCTAAACGAAAATTGGTGGACATGTGCAATTTAGAGGGTTCATGTGTTTGGTCTATTTGGATGAACCAAAGATGGGCCCTACAAACATGAGCTTACAAGAATTTCTCCTAAGCTTGAGCTTAGGAGAGCCTTGCTCTTTTTTAATATTATATGCACATATCTTATAAGTGTGATCTGTGTAATAATGAGTCTAAATCTTATTGTAATAAAATTTGTTAAGGGCAAATTAAAGAAGGGGAACCATCCTTTTACTGATATAGATTTTCTTTTAAGTGTATTAAAATTTATAATTAAAAAAACTTAAGCGTATTAAGAGTTATAATTAAAAAAAAAAGAGTAACATTTAGGAGGGCCATATATTAAAAACCCTAATGGGTATTAATAAAATAGAAAAAGAATGGGGGGCCCATGACCCAAAATCTAATGGGTCTTAACTCTATGCATCCTTTTTACCCAAAAAATAATAATAATAAACACTCTCAAGTCTTAATGGACAGATGGGAACATCAACAGGCTCTTTCCTTTTCGGCACATGTAACAAGCCCTTGAAAAGGGGCAAATAGCCGGAATCGACAATCAAAACAGAAGAGGGAGAAAAAACAAAAGAGGGAAAGAGAGGAGAGGAGGAAAAGGGAAAGAGAAGGGAAGAGGAGAAGAGAGGAGAGGAGAGGAAGAGGAGGAGAAGTAAAGGCGGGTGTGACGATGTGCAGGGGCGGTAGCTGCGGCAGTTGTGAAGATGTGCAGTGGCGGTGGCCAACGACATGTGGGCGGCAACATGAGCTCCAGCCTCTTGGTACTTCTCTCTCTTTCTCTCTCTTTCTCTCTTTTTTTTTCTACTTTTTCTGCGACCATATACTGTCTCTGCTTCTCTCCTCTTTTTTTTTTTCCATTTCTTTCTCTTATCCTGCATCTACATATAGGTAAAAACTTGATAGATCTAGTTTGCTCTCTGGTATTCTCTGTCTTTTTTCTTAGCTTCGGTCGTAATGGCCGTTATATCGGTATTGACCGTTATTTTGAAAATATCAATTGATCTAGACCAATATTTTGGTGATATTTTAACCATGGCAATAACGTTACCATTGGTTAGCAAATATTGTAACGGTATGAGCCGTTACCATTTCATATCAGCTGTTACAAAATGGTCACTGCCGATACTTTAAACCCTGCTCTCAAATATGGCTTGGCCCACACAATTATTAGAGTGGGACACTTAATTTATCTTAAATTAAGGATAATATGACTAGGGCACGTTTATTTCATATTTATTTGAGAACAACTTGGATTTTCAATCAGATGACCCCCACCACGATACCACTCATTCTTGAAACAAAAGACGAATGTGATTATAAGGGGCGAACGGGGCATTTCCCTATAAATAACAAAGGAAAAGCAGAAGAAGAAAGATGAGAGAAAGAGAAAGAGAGGGGGAGGAAAGAAGAGGTCATTGGCCAAGTGCGATTGGTGTCAGGTATGCCTCTCTCTCTCTCTCTCTCTCTCTCTCTCTCTCTCTCTCTCTCTCTCTCTCTCTCTCTCTCTCACACACACACACACACACACATTTTGCTGAAGCTGCGGATTTCGGAAATTTCGTTTGAAATGATCCGAAATCCGAACCGAATATTTTGAGAGGGGTGTTTGGTTGGGTTTTTTGTCCCGGACGAATTTCACAACTATGGTTTTCACTCATAAAGTATTCCTTAACCACTCAACTCCAACCATATTACATTATGTCCCCGAGCTGGGGAAACTTTATTAGCCTCTGCTCATAACCGAATGGAGTACAGTTACACCTCATGACATATTTCTAATGTCAAAAAACTCGGTAACCAATGTTACCTGAGTATATAGGCAGTGATATTAAGCGTGCAAAGATCAGGAAGGATACACCCTTTACATCCCAAACTCTTACGATATACATCCACCTAGACTTGGGTTACGGCTCATAAGTATAATCAAGTAATAATATAAATAACAATATTTGCAACTTGAAGCAAAATCCTAACATCTACAGGGTATATAGGTTGAAACCAAGTCAATCGATAGTTCAAACCTTGGGGAAGTGGTCCTGTATCCTTAATCTAAGTGCCCAAGCTCCAATTCAGATACAGATTTTTTTTTTTTTTTTTTTTCAAGGATCTGAGCATCATGACCAACTTGGAACTCGGAATGTTGAAGTCATCGCTGACTCAGCACACGCACTGGAGGGGTTGGGCCCATCTTTTCTCTCTTCCTTCTCCCTCAACACAGAGTGAAATTAGATTGTGAGATAGGGTGATCACACCTAATGGATGAATTCCTAATCGAAAATCACCGCAATCAGACACAACGAATCTCCTCGTTCAAATCCTGCAATTTCCATCCATTGAAAGTGTACATTGTCCTTTTTACATTTCTCAACTTATTCAAACGTCTATTTTCAGGTCACTGGTGCCAAACTAAGGCAACCCAACTCCACACGATCATTAAATCACACAAAGCAACATGGTGCCGCCCTAGGTCAACAGTCTCGATTATCAAACAACCACAGCATCATTAAAACAAATCCCCCAGAACCCTAGCTACACTTCAATCACCTAAAAATCCAATCTTTAAGCCATAAATCAATTCAATCCAGCGAAATGAAAGGAATTACGTCCTAATAAAAAGGGGCACTTACTGAGTTCGGAGAAGAAGAGGAAGAACATGGCGATGGAGGAGACGAGGGTGATTATGCCGCCCGAGAGCGTTCTGCTGTAGAAATCCTCGTTGATCTTCGGATACGCATCGAGATTTCGAAGCTTGTTGAAAATCTCCATCTCCCACTTTCAATCTCTCTCTCTCTCTTTCTCCCTCTCTGTCTCTCTTCTTCAACGAGGGGAAAAAAACCCAAATTTACCCAAGAGATGGAGGGAGAGAGGAGAGATTTTTCGGATTTTTAGGGTTTTGATCTTCTGGCCGTGAGTTTCAGAGATTCCTGAGGAGATTTCGGAGGTGGGAAATGGGATTCACAGAGTCGTCATTGGATTCTTCTCCGAGTCCGCGGCATGCGATTCTCTTCTCCTTTTTCGTATCTTATATGTAATTATTATAATGAGTGGAGAGTAATGAGGCCGGCTGTGTCTGGGCTGGGTTCTAGGGCTCACATTTGATGATGAGGGAACCCTAGTTGACCCTTTCTTTTGATGATCATGGACCCCTAAATTCACATTGATCAATGTGATTCAATCCAATGGTGAATAACACTCTAATTTGTGCCATCGTTGGGCTCCTTGTTTTTGACGTAGGAGGCGTGGTGGGACCCGCAGAGGAGATTTTGTGGGCCTTCATGGGTGTTAACAGGCCTGGCCCATTTCATGCAAGAAAGATACATATAAAGTATAAACAACTTTTTGTGTTGGGATCTCAGTCAAGCTCATGATTCATTCAGGGTCCAGAATTTTACAGGCCTGTGGTCCGTAAATTTCGACCCCATGGGCTCAAAGTTGGGCCTAACCTTGGCCCACCTAAACCCGGCGATTATCAGCTCCGGGCCCATCACATAGTTTGATTATTGCAGCCTGTTATATATTGCAGCCTAGATGTACTTTTTGGTGCCATAAGCATGCATGTCTCACCTTGAGATCTGCATTCTACATTGACATTATACACTTGTTTAATATTATTATATATATTAAAGCGGCAGCTGACAAGTGGCTTTTTCTTTTGAGGTTTCAGAGATATAAGTATTTTACCCTAGACAAAATGAAATGCCCCTTTGTCTGTCACTAGAAAAGCATTTTAATTTTCACAATCTCTTAGTATTAGGTTTACAATTTACATCACCTATATAAATCTAAGGCTTTTTATGTGTTCTTGTGTGTGTGTTCTTAAGCACCAAGTGTAACTCTAGAGCAATGCCCCATATTTATATCTTGGTCCTTAACTGACCTAATGGACCAATTCAGGCAACCTAGAAATACAAGACAATAATCATACTAAATATGAGATGGCATGCAACCATCTGGACTCTGTTTGGATTGTATTAGTCATTGTGTTACATATTAGTGTAGTTGGAGAGGAATCTTTAAAACATGATATAAAACAATTTTGGATATATAAAGCAGAGTATGCTATGATGTGTACACGGTCAGACATTGCTCATACAATTGGTTTGGTGATTAAATTTTTTTCTAATCCTGGGAAAATTGGAAAGCAGTAAACTGGTTTTTCAAATATTTGAGTGTACTTCTAAGTTGTGTTTGTCTTTCGAAGGATCAAAACCGGTGTTTAAAATGAATTGGCACCGGTCTCCATCAATTAATACACACCACTAGACATCTTAATATGCGAAAACAAATTAAATATTGATCAAGGCACTTCTAGATATAAGTTCATCTAACACAATATATATATATATATATCACTTCGAAGGAGATCATAATCCATCAGACTGGATAATAAAACAGGAATCCCTTTAATGATGATCGATTCCAAATTTGTTATAATGATCCGAGCCTTCGCCGCCATACACCAGGAGGAGAAATCTTTCGATCCCTGGCCCCATCTCTTAAGTGGGCCCCATAAGGACCGGTGCTTTATTTTGCTCACTTTTTGTAAATGAATTGAAATTGTCTAAAAGCATAATTAGGTTTACTTGATATGCAGCTACGCGTATAATATCCCTAATAACGCGTATAATATCCGAACCCCATCGTCTGTGGCTACACGTATATACACGTATAAATAACCCTAAATCGTAGCGTATAATATCCGAACCTCTTCATCTGCGGCTACGCGTATAAATTTCTCTCGCGCGCGCACTCTCACTCTGTTATCGATTCAAAAATATTTTCTTGCGAGGAACGTTTTCTCAATCCCGCCAAGAGATGGAGAGCTCCTCATGCGAGAGAGTAGATGGAGAATCGAAGGCCTCTTCCTTTGTCGGTATGTAATCTTCTTCAATTTTAATTTTAGGGCTTTCTTGTTCATGATGTTTCTTCTTGGATGGGGTTTTCAGTCTTTCGTTTGATTCTTTTGGAATCGCTAGGGTTCTTGTTTTGTTATATTCGAATCTGGTGTCGGCCTGCTTTCAAATCGGCCAGAGTTAGGGTTTTTCTTGCTCTCTGTTAATGAATGATTCTTTTTCTTTGTTGTTGTTGTTGTTGTTGTTTGAGAATTATTGGGTTTGATGGAAACGAAAATTTCCGCATGGGTTTGTTACGAACTTGGAGAATGGAGAATCGGAAATGCTGTTGTTGCTACTTCTGAATGGTTGTTACATCTCCTACAGCTTGTTAGGTGCTTTTCTTCTAAGAGTGTTCTTCTTCTTTGTTATTAGAAACGGGCAAGAGCAGAAAGATATCATCTTGGGAATGGGAGGAGATTACTTGCAGTCAGCGGAACTTTCCCATCACTTTCCCATCAAAACTTGATGATTGACAATGGAGTTGAGATGGGTTGTATCTGTTTTTGCCATTTCAGACTCTTTCTATTGGATTTTGCGGGTGCTAATGTTTGGTTTTTGGTGTTCCTTCTGCAGGAGTTGTTAACCCAAGAAAGAGAGGAAGAGAAGCTCCTGTTTCTGTTTCTGGGTCGCCTGATAATCTCTTCTCTCCGCAACCCCAGCATCAATCTTCAACTTCAATGCTTGTAAATCTCTCCCTGCTCAATAACCAACAACACCAAGGTGGTGTGGTCTCTACGGGTCTGGGTTTATGTTTTGAAGACCAACAACAGCAACAACAACACCACCAAAAACTGCAGCAGCAGCAATTGGGTCTTCTCTTTCCTTCTCCTGTTCCCTCCTCTTTAGGATCAGACATCTCTGCCCAAATCAAACAGCAGAGAGACGAAATCAATCAACTACTTGAGACCCAGGTACCAAAATCTCCTTCCCTCTTCTGGGTAATTGCTCTTTTCCCATTTCATCCTCTTCTCCCATCTTCTGTCAAAAGTTAACTTTCCAACTGGTTTTTGTATTATGCAAATTAATAAATAATCGAATTCATGAATTATTACTATGCTTGAATCCTGAATTATTACTGTTGAGTAATATTTATTGAATTATAACCTCTTGAATATTTATTGAATTATAACAGCCTATTTCAATTAGATTTTGTTTATTGACCTTTTTATTATTATTAAAAGGGCTATAATTTGTGGATATTGGTTGCAACCTATATGGTTGAGTTGAGACTTGAGACTGTGTTTAGTGAATTTGAATGACTGGGTTTGTTAATATTTGGTCTTCCATTTTCCAATCAACTGGGAAATGAATTTAGGTTAAAAAGTCCATAATTAAGATGTGTGGATTACATTGATTGATTGTATGGGAAAAACACATTGGCACTTTGGTGGTTACATGTATGATCTGAATAGATGGTGTTAATCTTAGTGAAAAAAAGGGATGGTGCTATTTGATCAGTTCCGTGGTTTCAAATAGGGGCTTGAATAGCAAACATTCCCATGTAGGTACTAGGATTGTTTACTACTATGCCTTCAGGTTTTTATCCAACAGTTGGACAGCTCTGTAATTTGAGGGGTTAGAATTTTTGCCATTCTTTTTCTGGAAAGCTAATCATAGAAAGTGACTCCATGAACACCACAAGGTTGACCAGTAGTGAGACCCAACAACGTTCATCCCCTAGAAAGCATGTCCCATATGTTCCCCACTGGCTACTGTCATCTGTATATATATATATATATATATATTTTCTTATCGTTGGTTATGCCACTCAATCTAGTCATTTTTAAATCAATGGATACATCTGCACAAATTAGGATTGCCTTTATTTTGTACTCTTTAAATATAAAAGTTAATGGTTTTCTGGTTTTCTGGATCGAAGAGTCAATTTAGCTTAATAAATCACTATCTATTTAAGGCTCCAAAAGTTAATGGTTTTATACATGAAGGCTTTTGTGATGAAGAAAAAGGAGGTGGATATCAGTTGGATTGGCAGTATTAATTTAGGTAGATTTGGTTGAAGGAAATAATACTGCATAGGGATAAGGTGAGACCAATTGAGCTGGTTATTGAAAGGGTGACTTGTTGATCTTTGAAACTAAACTGGGAAAGATAAAAGTAAAGGCATAGTGGTTGCTCCCGTTATCCAGGTTTGTGAATTGGATTCTTGATGGTGCTTGGATAGAAAATCTCGGGCCTTGTGGAATTTCTGCATCACTTAGAATGAGAAAGATGAGGATCTGATGGAATACTATGCATTGGTGAAGGAAATTGGTGTGAATTAGGTGAGGATTAGAGCACATGGGACGGAAGGCACACTGTTCAATTTTTGGTTCTTGTTTGGGTGATTGGTAGTGGAAGGACATTTTATCTTTTCAGTTTATAGAGAACTTTGTAATTTTGTTCTTCAATGACATTATGGTCATTGCTAATAAATTGCATGCGGCTTGTGCCATGTATTAAATGAAGAAACTGGCTCTTAGCTAAAGTTTATATCTTTAATGACTACTACTTAAATTTCTTCCCTCATTTTTTTCCCATATGAATAGTATCTTGTCATAAGATATATATTTTCTGAATAGATGTCTTGACCAGTGTCTTTGGATGTGCCCATTTTTTTAAGTAAGTTAGGTAGGGAAGAAAAAAGAGTGCGCTGAATCTTTTTCCTCCCAAAGCAACATTGAGCATTTCTTCAGTGGGGCGTGGACCCCCCACTCGCGGTACTTGTAGGAGCATGCATGTTGCTGGTTTTGTGGGCTAGGTTTGAGCGCCAATTGCGGGCTTCGTTGGGGTTGTGAAAATACAGGTCCCATCCCTTGCATTGCTATCCACTTAATTTTGCGGTCATGGAATCTTTGGATAAAAATTGGAATTGAGGGAAGTACTCAACTGATCGGTTCATGTTTTGATTTGGACACTAGATAATCCTGAATAATGTGGCCTAAATTGGTAGTCCACTTTGCATTGACCATTGCCCTTCAGTCCATGTTTTGACCAAAATTTGTTCATCTTTCCAAACATGGATGTTTAAATATATTGATGAATAGAGACGATCCCGATGATCACATGTTAGATATGTCGTGTATTTCTACAGTAAAAGATCACATTGGAAGGGTTGAAATACATTAGAATTTTTCTTGTAGTCGTCTTTCCAAAGTACCGAGGAAAGAAATTTATTTAATGGAGTCCCCATCACATCGATAAGGACCTTTCCAAAAGAAGAAAAAAACAATTCCATTGATTATTCTCCACTTGGGGTCCACATTTTGTTGATATTTGGGCCCTTGTTTGCTTTTTTGACGTGCCCCTTTTTTCAAGTCACTGAGTAGGGAAGAACATTGTGCATTGAAACGAGTTCCTCTCAGTGCAATACTGGGCATCTCTTTAGTGGGGCAGTGGACCCCCACAGGTGGTATTTGCAGGAGGATGCTGTGTAGCCGGCTTTGTGAACTATGTTTGGGCACCAACTATGGTCTTTGTTGGGGTCGTGAGGTTGTAGGCCCCATACCTCGCTTTGCTGTCAACTTAATTTTGCAGTTATGTGCTCTTTTTACGAAAAATGATATAATGGGATCGTATCAGTTGATATGATAATTTTCTAATTTGGACGCAGGATAATCCCAAACATTTTGGCAATAATTTGGAAGTCCAATTTGCATCGACCTTAGCCTTCAATCCATGTTTGTCGGAATTTTGTTGATTTGGCCCTAGCATGGATGTTGAAATCATTTGATGCATAGAGACAATCCAGATTATCGTGTGGTAGAGATGTCGTCATTACGGTAGTGAAGCTGCATATCAGAGCGCTGAAACTACTTGAGAATTTTGTAGTAGGCTTTATTCCTACGAACCGAGGAAAGAAATCCGTTTTTTACACTCCGTATTACATTGATGACGGACTTTCCGAATGAAGAAAGAAATATACTCATTGATTATTCATCGCTTGGAGTCCACAAGCTGTTGATATTTGGTCCCCTGCTTCTTTCTTCGGACGTGACCGTTCTCTTAAGTAAGTTACTGAGGAGGGAAGAAAAAAGTTTGCACCTAATCATTTTCCTTTGAAATTAATAATGGGAATTCTCCGGTGGGGAGTGGACACCTACCGGCGGTACTTGTAGGAGCACGCTTGTAGCTGTTTTTGTGAACTAGGTTTGGGCGCCGATTGAGGGCTCGATTGGGGTTTGGAACAGGCAGGTCCCATCCCTCACATTGCTGTCCATTTAATTCGGCAGTCGTTGACTCTTTTGATAAAAATCAAGATTCAGGGATGGAATCAACTGATCCGTTAATATTTTGATTTGGACACCTTATAATCCTGATTGGTGTGGCCTAATTTGCTAGTCCCGTTTGTATGAACCTTCACCCTTCATTCCCTGTTTTGACAGAAATTTGTCCGTCTTCCCAAACATGGAAGTTTAAATCTATTGATGCATAGAGGCGATCCCGATCATCGCGTGTTAGATCTATTGCATATTTCTATAGTCAAAGATCACTTCCGAAGGCTTAACCAATAAAATAATTTAGAATTTTTCTTGAAGTCGTTTTTGTAAAGTACCAAGGAAAGAAATATATTTAATGGAGTCCCGGTTACATCGATAACGACCTTTCCAAAAGAAGAAAGACACAATTCCATTGATTGTTCTCCGCATGGAGTCCACACTTTGTTGGTATTTGGCCCTTTGTTTCCTTCTTCAGACGTGCCCTTTTTATCAAGTCACTGAGTAGGGAAGAACATTATGCATTGAAAAGAGTTCCTCTCAGTGCAATACTGGGAATTTGTTAAGGGGTGCAGTGGACCCCCACTGGCGGTACTTGTAGGAAGATGCTACGTAGCCGGCTTTGTGAACCATGTTTGGGCGCCAACTATGGTCTTTGTTGGGGTCGTGAGGTTGCAGGCCCCATACCTCTCTTTGCCGCCAACTTAATTTTGCAGTTATGTTCTCTTTTTACAAAAAAATGACATAATGGGATCGTCTGCGCATATATGCTCATGTTCTAATTTGGACACGTGATAATCCCGAACATTTTGGCAATAGTTTGGATGTTCAATTTGCATCGACCTTGGCCCTTCGTTCCATGTTTTGACCGAATTTTGTTGATCTTGCCCTAGCATGGATGTTGAAATCAGTTGATGCATAGAGACAATCTAGATTATCGTGTGGTAGATATGTCGTGCATAGCCGTAGTGAAGCTGCATATCAGAACGCGGAAACTACTCGAGAATTTTGTAGTAGGCTTTATTTCCTACGAATCGTGGGAAGAAATCCATTTTTTGTACTCCGTATTACATTGATGACGGACTTTCCAAATGGAGAAAGAAACGTACTCATTGATTATTCATCGCTTGGAGTCCACAAGTTGTTGATATTTCACCCCCAGTTTCTTTCTTTGGACGCGCCGGTTTTCTTAAGTAAGTTACCGAGGAGGGAAGAAAAAAGTATGCACCTAATCGTTTTTGTCCGAAATTAATATTGGGAATTTCTCCGGTTGGGAGTGGACACCGATCGGCAGTACTTGTAGGAGCACGCTTGTAGCTGTTTTTGTGAACTAGGTTTGGGCGCTGATTGAGGGGTCGGTTGGGGTTTGGAACATGATGGTGCCATCCCTCGCATTGCTGTCTACTTAATTCGGCAGTCGTGGACTCTTTTGATAAAAATCGGGATTGAGGGATGGAATCAACTGATCCATTAATATTTTGATTTGGACGCCTTATAATCCTTATTCATGTGGCCAAATTTGGTAGTCTCGTTTGCATCAACCTTCGCCCATCATTCCATGTTCTGACAGAAATTTGTCCGTCTTCCCAAACATGGATGTTTAAATCTATTGATGCATAGACACGATCCCAATCATCACGTGTTAGATCTGTCGCACATTTGTACGGTCAAAATTCACTTTAGAAGGCTTTAGCCATAAAATACTTTACATTTTTTTTTTGTAGTTGTTTTTCCAAAGCACCGAGGAAATAAATTTATTTAATGGAACAATTCCCTTGATTATTCTCCACCTGAAGTCCACACTTTGTTGATATTTGGCCCCGTGTTTCCCTCTTCGGACATGCCCCTTTATCAAGTCACTGAGTAGGGAAGAACATTGTGTATTGAAACGAGTTCCTCTCAGTGCAATATTGGGCATCTATTTAGTGGGGCAGTGGATCTCTACTGGCGGTACTTGCAAGAGGATGCTGCATAGCTGGCTTTGTGAACCTGTTTGGGCACCAACTGTGGTCTTTTTGGTATCGTGAGGTTGTAGGCCCCATACCTCTCTTTGCTGTCAACTTAATTTTGCAGTTATGTACTCTTTTTACAAAAAATGACATAATGGTATCGTATCAGCTGATTCAATAACTTTCTAATTTGGACACGGGATAATCCCGAACATTTTGGCAATAATTTGGAAGTCCAATTTGCATCGACCTTGGCCCTTCATTCCATTTGTTGACCGATTTTTTTTTATCTTGCCCTAGTGTGGATATTGAAATCATTTGATGCGTAGAGACGATCCAGATTATTGCGTGGTAGACATGTCGCTCATAACGGTAGTGAAGCTGCATATCAGAGCGCGGAAACTACTAGAGATTTTTGTAGTAGGCTTTATTCCCACGATCCGAGCAAAGAAATCTGCTTTTTACACTCCGTTTTACATTGACACCGGACTTTCCGAAGGAAGAAAGAAACATACTCATTGATTATTCATTGTTGGAGTCCAGAAGATGTTGATATTTAGCCCCTTGCTTCTTTCTTCGGCCACCCCCATTCTCTTAGGTAAGTTACCAAGGAGGGGAAAAAAAAAAGTGTGCACCTAATTAATATTGAGAATTTCTCTGGGGGTGAGTAGACACCGACCGTCGGTACTTGTCGGAGCACGGTTGGAGCTATTTTTGTGAACTAGGTTTGAGCGCCGATTAAGGGCTCGATTGGGGTTTGGAACAGGCAGGTCCCATCCATCGTAGTGTTGTCCAGTTAATTCGGGGTCCGTGGACTCTTTTAATAAAAATCTGGATTGAGGGATGGAATCAATTGATCTGTTAATATTTTAATTTGGACTCCTTATAATCCCGATTGGTGTGGCCTAATTTGGTAGTCCCGTTTGTATGGACCTTCGCCCTTCATTCCCTGTTTTGACAGAAATTTGTCAGTCTTCCCAAACATGGAAGTTTAAATGTGTTGATGCATAGAGACGATCCCGATCATTGCGTGTTAGATCTGTCGCATATTTCTACAGTCAAAGCTCACTTCAGAAGGCTTAAGCTATAAAATACTTTACATTTTTTCTTGTAGTCCTTTTTCCAAAGTACCAAGGAAAGAAATTTAATTAATGGAATCCCCATTACATCGATAAGGACCTTTCCAAAAGAAGAAAGAAACAATTCCATTGATTATTCTCCACTTGGAGTCCACACTTTGTTGATATTTGGCCCCTTATTTTCTTCTTCGGACGTGCCCCTTTTATCAAGTCACTGAGTAGGGAAGAACATTGTGCATTGAAACGAGTTCCTCTCAGCTGTGTAGCTGGCTTTGTGAACCATGTTTGGGCACCAACTATGGTATTTGTTGGGGTCATGAGGCTGCAGGCCCTATACATCGCATTGCTGTCAACTTAATTTTGCAGTTTTGTACTATTTTTACGAAAAATGACATAATGGGATTGTATCAGATGATACATTAATTTTCTAATTCGGACACAGGATAATCCCGAGCATTTTGGCCATAATTTGAAAGTCTAATTTGAATCGACTTTGTCCCTTCATTCCATGTTTTGACCGAATTTTTTGATCTTGCCCTAGCATGGATGTTGAAATCATTTGATGCATAATGACAATTCAGATTATCGCATGTAGTTGTGTCGCACATCACGGTAGTGAAGGTGTATATTAGAGAACGGAAACTACTTGAGAATTTTTAGTTGGCTTTATTCTTGCAAACCGAGGAAAGAAATCCATTTGTTAGACTCCATATTACATTGATAACGGACTTTCCGAATGGAGAAAGTAACATACTAATTGATTATTCTTCGCATAGAGTCCACAAGTGTTGATATTTGGCCCCCTTTTTCTTTCTTCGGACGCGCCCATTCTCTTAAGTTACTGAGGAGGGAAGGAAAAAGTGTGCACCTAATCGTTTTTCTCCCAAATTAATATTGGGAATTTCTCCGGTGGGGAGTGAACTCCGACCGACGGTACTTGTAGGAGCACGCTTGTAGCTGTTTTTGCGAACTAGGTTTGGGCGCTGATTAAGGCCTCGGTTGGGGTTTGGAACAGGCAGGTCCAATCCGTCGATTTGTTGTCCACTTAATTCGGCGGTCGTGGACTTTTTTATTATTATAAAAATCGGGATTTGGACACCTTATAATCCTTATTCATGTGGCCTAATGTGAAAGTTCCGTTTGCATGGACCTTCGCCCTTCATTCCATGTTTTGACAGAAATTTGTACGTCTTCCCAACCATGAATGTTTAAATCTATTGATGCATAGAGACGATCTCGATCATCGCGTGTTAGATCTATCGCATATTTCTACAGTCAAAGATCACTTCAGAAGGCTTAAGCCATAAAATACTTCAGAATTTTTCTTGTAGTCGTTTTTCCAAGGTACCGAGGAAAGAAATTTAATTGATGGAATCCCCATTACATCGATAAGGACCTTTCCAAAAGAAGAAAGAAACAATTCCATTGATTATTCTCCGCATGGAGTCCCCATTTTGTTGATATTTGGCCCCTTGTTTCTTTCTTCAGACGTGCCCCTGTTATCAAGTCACCGAGTAGGGAAGAGCATTGTGCATTGAAACGAGTTCCTCTCAGTGCAATACTAGGCATCTCCTTAGTTGGGCGGTGGACCCCCACTGGCGGTACTTGCAGGAGGATGGTGCGTTACCTGCTTTGGGAACCATGTTTGGGCACCAACCGTGGTATTTGTTGGGATCGTGAGGTTGCAGTCGCCAACAAACCTATCTTTGTTGGCCACTTAATTTTGCAGTTATGTTCTCTTTTTACGAAAAATGACATAATGGGATTGTATCCGCTGATACGCTAATTTTCTAATTTGGACACGTGATAATCTATCATTTTGGCAATAATTTGGATGTCCAATTTGCATCAACCTTGGCCCTTCATTCCATGTTTTGACCAAATTTTGTTGATCTTGCCCTAGCATGGATGTTGAAATCATTTGATGCATAGCGACGATCCAGATTATTGCGTGGTAGATATGTCGCGCATCACGGTAGTGAAGCTGCATATCGGAGCACGGAAACTACTTACGAATTTTTTAGTAGGTTTTATTCCTATGAATTGAGGACAGAAATCCATTTTATACACTCCGCATTACATTGATAACGGACTTTCCAAATGAAGAAAGAAACATACTCATTGATTATTCTTCGCTTAGAGTCCACAAGTTGTTGATATTTGGCCTCCTGTTTCTTTCTTCGGACAAGCCTATCCTCTTAAGTAAGTTACCGAGGAGGGAAGAAAAAAGTGTGCACCTAATCTTTTTCCTTCGAAATTAATATGGGGAATTTCTCTGGTGGGGAGTGGACACCAACCGGCAGTACTTGTAGCTATTTTGGTGAACTAGGTTTGGGCACCGTTTGAGGGCTCGATTGGGGCGTGGACAAGGCAGGTCCCATCCCTCGCATTGCTGTCCACTTAATTCGGCGGTGGTGGACTCTTTGGATGAAAAAAGGGATTAAGGGAAGGAATCAACTGATCCATTAATATTTTGATTTGGACACCTTATAATCCTGATTCACGAGGCCTAATTTGGTAGTCCCGTTTGCATGGACCTTCGCCCTTCATTCCATGTTTTGACAGAATTTTTATCCGTCTTCCCAAACATGGATGTTTAAATTTGTTGGTGCTTAGAGGTGTTAGATTTGTTGCATATTTTTACAGTCAAATATCACTTTAGAAGGGTCAGGCCACAAAAAATTTAGAATTTTTATTGTAGTCGTTTTTCCAAAGTACTGACGAAGGAAATTTATTTAATGGAGTCCCCGTTACATCGATAAGGACCTTTCCAAAAGAAGAAAGAAACAATTCCATTGATTATTCTCATCATGGAGTCCACATTTTTTTGATATTTGGCCCCTCGTTTCCTTCTTCGGACGTGCGCCTTTTATCAAGTCACTGAGTAGGGAAGGACATTGTGCATTGAATCGAATTTCTCTCAGTGCAATACTAGGCATCTCTTAAGGGGGGCAGTGGACCCCCACTGGCGGTACTTGCAGGAGGATGGTGCGTTGCCTGCTTTGTGAACCATGTTTGGGCACCAACTGTAGTATTTGTTGGGATCGTGATGTTGCAGGCCCCATATCTCTCTTTGCTGCCAACTTAATTTTGCAATTATGTTCTCTTTTTACAAAAAATGACATATTGGGATCGTATATGCTGGTACGCTAATTTTCTAATTTGGACACGTGATAATCCCGAACATTTTGGCAATAATTTGGATGTCCAATTTGCATCGAACTTGGCCCTTCATTCCATGTTTTGACCGAATTTTGTAGATCTTGCCCTAGCATGGATTTGAAATCAGTTGATGCATAGAGACAATTCAGATTATCGTGTGGTAGATATGTCGCGCATAGCGGTAGCGAAGCTGCATATCAGAACACAGAAACTACTTGAGAATTTTGTAGTAGGCTATATTCCTACAAACCGAGGAAAGAAAACCGTTTTCTACACTCCGTATTACATTGATAACATACTTTCCAAATGAAGAAAGAAACATACTCATTGATTATTCATCGCTTGGAGTCCACAAGGTGTTGATATTTGCCCCCCTGTTTCTTTCTTCAGACACAACCATCCTCTTAAGTAAGTTATCGAGGAGGGAAGAAAAAAGTGTGCACCTAATCTTTTTCCTCCTAAATTAATATGGGGAATTTCTCCGGTGGGGAGTGAACTACAACGGTAGTTGTAGGAGCACGCTTGTAGTTGTTTTTGTGAACTAGGTTTGGGCGCCGTTTGAGGGCTCGGTTGGGGTTTGGTACAGGCAGGTCCCATCCCTCGCATTGCTATCCACTTAATTCGGCGGTCGAGGACTCTTTCGATAAAAAAAGGGATTGAGGGATGGAATCAACTGATCCGTTAATATTTTGATTTGGACACCTTATAATCCTGATTCTTGTGGCCTAATTTGGTAGTCCCATCTGCATCGACCTTTGCCCTTCATTTCTTGTTTTGACCGAATTTTTATTCGTCTTTCGAAATATGGAAGTTTAAATCTGTTGGTGCTTAGAGACGGACCCGATCATCGCGTGTTAGATCTGTCTCATATTTCTACCATCAAAGATCACTTCAGAAGGGCCAGGCCATAAAATACTTTAGAATTTTTACTGTAGTCGTTTTTCCAAAGTACTGAGGAAATTAATTTATTTAATGGAGTCCCCGTTACATCGATAAGGACCTTTCCAAAAGAAGAAATAATCAATTCCACTGATTATTCTCCGCATGGAGTCCACATTTTGTTTATATTTTGCCCGGTGTTTCCTTCTTCGGACGTGCCCACCTTTTTATCAAGTCACTGAGTAGGGAAGAACATTGTGCATTGAAATGAGTTCCTCTTAGTGCAATACTGGGCATCTCTTTAGTGGGGCCGTGGACCTCCACTGGCGGTACTTGCAGGAGGATGCTGCGTAGCCGGCTTTGTGAACCATGTTTGGGCACCAACTATGGTTTTCGTTGGGGTCGTGAGGTTGCAGGCCCCATGCATCTCTTTGCTGTCAACTTAATTTTCTAGTTATGTATTCTTTTTACGAAAAATGACATAATAGGATCGTATCAGCTGATTCGATAACTTTCTAATTTGGACACAGGATAATCCCGAACAGTTTGTCAATAATTTGGAAGTCCAATTTGCATTGACCTTGGCCCTTCATTCCATGTGTTGACTGATTTTTTTTTATCTTGCACTAGCATGGATGTTGAAATCATTTGATGCATAGACACGATCCTGATTATCGCGTGGTAGATATGTCGCTCATCACGGTAGTGAAGCTGCATATCAGAGCGCGGAAACTAGTTGAGAATTTTGGTAGTAGGCTTTATTCCCAGGAACCGAGCAAAGAAATCCATTTTTTACACCCCGTATTACATTGATAACGGACTTTCCGAATGAAGAAATAAACATCTTCATTGATTATTCATCGCTTGGAGTCCACAAGTTGTTGATATTTGGCGCTATGTTCCTTTCTTCGGACGCGCCCTTTCTCTTAAGTTAGTTTCCTAGGGGGGAAGAAAAAAGTGTACACCTAATCCTTTTCCTCCCAAATTAATATGGGCAAATTCTCCGGTGGGGAGTGGACACCAAGCGGCAGTAGTTGTAGGAGCAAGCTTGTAGCTATTTTTGTGAACTAGGTTTGGGCGCCGTTTGAGGGCTCTGTTGGGGTTTGGAATGGGCAGGTACCATCCCTCGCATTGCTGTCCACTTAATTCGGTGGTCGTGGACTCTTTCAATAAAAAAAGGGATTGAGGGATGGAATCAACTGATCCGTTAATATTTTGATTTGGACACCTTATAATCCTGATTCACGTGGCCTAATTTGGTAGTCCCGTTTGCATGGACCTTTGCCCTTCATTCCATGTTTTGACAGAATTTTTATCCGTCTTCCCAAACATGGATGTTTAAATCTGTTGCTGCTTAGAGACGGTCCCGATCATCGCGTGTTAGATCTGTCGTATATTTCTACAGTCAAAGATCACTTCAGAAGGGTCAGGCCATAAAATAATTTAGAATTTTTATTGTAGTCGTTTTTCGAAAGTACCGAGGAAAGAAATTTAATTAATGGAGTCCCCGTTACATCGATTAGGACCTTTCCAAAAGAAGAAAGAAACAATTCCATTGATTTTTCTTCGCATGGAGTCCACATTTTGTTGATATTTGGCCCCTTGTTTCCTTCTTCAGACGTGCCCCTGTTAGCAAGTCACTGAGTAGGGAAGAACATTGTGCATTGAATCGAGTTCCTCAGAGTGCAATACTGGGCATTTCTTTAGTTGGGCAGTGGACCCTCGCTGGCGGTACTGGCAGGAGGATGGTGCGTTGCCTGCTCTGTGAACCACGTTTGGGCACCAACTATGGTATTTGTTGGGATTGTGAGGTTGCAAGCCCCATACCTCTCTTTGCTGCCAACTTAATTTTGCAGTTATGTTCTCTTTTTACAAAAAATGACATAATGGGATCGTATCCGCTGATATGCTAATTTTCTAATTTGGACACGTGATAGTCCCGAACATTTTGGCAATAATTTGGATGTCCAATTTGCATCGACCTTGGCCCTTCATTCCATGTTTTGACCGAATTCTGTTGATCTTGCCCTAGCATGGATGTTGAAATCAGTTGATGCATAGTGACAATCCAGATTATCGTGTGGTAGATATGTCGCGCATAGTGGTAGTAAAGCTGCATATCAGAATGCGGAAACTAATTGAGAATTTTGTAGTAGGCTATATTCCTATGAACCGAGGAAAGAAATATGTTTTCTACACTCCGTATTACATTGATAATGGACTTTCCGAATGAAGGAAGAAGCATACTCATTGATTATTCATCGCTTGGAGTCCACAAGTATTTGATATTTGGTCCCCTGTTTCTTTCTTCGGACGCGCCCATCCTCTTAAGTTACCGAGGAGGGAAGAAAAAAGTGTGCACCTAATCTTTTTCCTCCCAAATTAATATGGGGAATTTCTCTGGTCGGGAGTGGACACCAACTGACGGTACTTGTAGGAGCACGCTTGTAGCTGTTTTTGTGAACTAGGTTTGGGAGCCGTTTGAGGTCTCGGTTGGGGTTTGGAACAGGCAGGTCCTATCCCTCGCATTGCTGTCCACTTAATTCAGCAGTCTTTTTCGATAAAAAAAGGGATTGAGGGATGGAATCAACTGATCCGTTAATATTTTGATTTGGACACCTTATAATCTTGATTCTCGTGGCCTAATTTGGTAGTCCCGTTTGCATCGACCTTCACCCTTCATTCCTTGTTTTGACCGAATTTTTATTCGTCTTTCGAAACATGGAAGTTTAAATTTGTTGGTGCTTAGAGACAGACCCGATCATCGCGTGTTAGATCTGTTGCATATTTCTACCATCAAAGATCACTTCAGAAGGGCCAGGCCATAAAATACTTTAGAATTTTTACTGTAGTCGTTTTTCCAAAGTACCGAGGAAATTAATTTATTTAATGGAGTCCCTGTTACATTGATAAGGACCTTTCCAAAAGAAGAAAGCATCAATTCTGTTTATTATTCTCCGCATGGAGTCCACATTTTGTTTATATTTTGCCCCTTGTTTCCTTCTTCGGACTTGCCCACCTTTTTATCAAGTCACTAAGTAGGGAAGAACATTGTGCATTGAAACGAGTTCCTCTTAGTGCAATACTGGGCATCTCTTTAGTGGGGTAGTGGACCCCCATTGGCGGTACTTGCAGGAGGATGCAATGTAGCTGGCTTTGTGAACCATGTCTGGGCACCAACTATGGTATT
This sequence comes from Persea americana, assembly GCA_029852735.1. Lineage (NCBI taxonomy): Eukaryota > Viridiplantae > Streptophyta > Magnoliopsida > Laurales > Lauraceae > Persea > Persea americana. The sequence continues at coordinate 95,891,977 of CM056810.1, forward strand.
TGTTGGGGTCGTGAGTGTTAGAGATACATGAACCAAGCCAGAAGCATACAAGAGAGATCATAGTTGCAAGAGAATTTTCGTATATGGATTGTATTGACGATGGATACATACATAAGACTATAGCCTAGATTAGTGGATCTTATTATAGATCTAATTACATGATTACAGGTATAGTTAAAGGAAACTAATATCTGTCTAATCTATTGACGACTCATACAATGTTGACGCAATACATGGGTTGTGGGCTGACCCATTAGTTGAGCTGACCTGCTGCTGACTTATTTCTTTACATCCCCTCTCAAGCTTTGGATGGGAGAATATGACCATCGAGAGCTTGGAAACTAGCGCCGAAAACTGAGATGTGGAGTGGCTTTTGGTGAAAAAATCTGCTACTTTAGCAGCGGATGAAATCTGGATGAACTTTATAGTACCACTCTGAACATGTTGGTGAATGAAATGATAGTCAACTTCAAGATGTTTGGATCGTTCATGGAAGACATCATTTGATGCCAGTTTTCGTGCACTTTCGCTGTCCGTAAAGAGAGAGGTAGATTAAGGAACTAGAACTCCTAAATCCCGACGTAACTAGCGAAGCCAAATAATCTCAGTAGTGGTGTGAGATACAGCATGATATTCAGCTTCAGTGGACGATTGTGAGACAACTTCCTGTTTCTTGCTCTTCCAAGAGATGAGAGAAGAGCCAAAAAAAATGGAGAAACTTGTTGTAGAGCGCCGATCATCAACATCTTCTGCCTAGTCAGAATCAGAATAACCATGCATAGTAAGATTTTGATTGGAGGAAAGAAGGAGGGCGCAGTTGGAACTGCCTTGTAAGTATCTCAGTATGCGCATGACAGCAGCCCAGTGAAGATAAGTGGGTCGCCAACAAATTGGCTTACCACATGTACTGCATAGGCAATATATGGTCTGGTAATAGTAAGATAAACCAAGCTACCGACCACCTCACGATAACGAGTTGGATCAGAATGTAGATCTCCATCAGTAGTTCGAAGCTTCACATTATGTTCAATTGGAGTAGAGACAGGTTTATGATCTGTGAGTCCAGCGCATTGGAGAACTTCATTGCAGTATTTTGTTTGCGACAAAAGATTTCCTTTGGGAGAGTAGGCAACCTCAATGCCTAAAAAGTACCGCAAATGGCCCAAATCTTCATCTCAAACCGTCGATGAAGAAAATGCTTCAAGGATAAAATACCAGGAACATCATTGCTAGTGATAATCATATCATTGACATAGAGTAATAAGAAAACACATCCAGATCGTGAATAACGAGTGAAGAGAGTGGAGTAATGAGCACTCTGAGAAAAACCAATGCTAATAATGCTGGTGCTAAACCATTCAAACCAAGCACGAGGTGCTTGTTTGAGTACATACAAGGCGCGTTTGAGACGACAGACATAATGAGGAGGTCTCGCGATGCTTAGGGGAGGATGCATATAGATTTCTTCCTGAAGGAATCCATTCAAACATGCATTCTTTAAATCAAGCTGATAGAGTGGCCAACGTCTAACAGCTGCAATGGAGATAAAAGTACGAACAATTGTCATCTTAGCAACTGGAGCAAAGGTCTCCTCATAATCTACCCCATATTCTTGTGTGTAGCCTTTGGCAACCAAGCGAGCCTTGTAACGATCAACAGATTCATCATTTTTAAATTGTTGACTCCAAACCTCGTGCATAATTACTTCAAAACAAATATTAATTGTTTAAAATTAGATCTACACATCATATGGTTCAGAAAGCAAATAGCTTATTAAAATGAGATGGCTCGTCCGAGTCCTCCTTCGTCAAAATGAGATGACTTGGGAAAGCCAAGAGTCAACTCAAAGAGTTTTCCAACCATGGTTGGGACTTTTAATAAGCCAGACTCATTGGGGAGACTTTTAATAAGCCAAACTCGAGTTTCATGGAGTCTGGACTCTTTAAGAATTTGCCAGCAATTACTTAGTTCCTCCGATTAATCACAGACGCATGTCACTCATAGGTAAACCAGCATAATGAAATGAATAAGAACATCCTCTTACCCTAGTGGTAAGAGGTGCCAATTCTTACTTGCCTGTCCTGAGTTCGAATCCGGGTAGGCACCTTTCCTCACCTGAGGTTGTGATGCCTCACCAGAGGTCTACTTCCCTTACTAGAGGGGCCCTCACCTCACTCGAGGTTTACTCCCAACCACCATAATGAATTCGATGTTTTAGCAAATAACTACACTTATGAGAAAAGGTCATGCAAGCATTAGAGGGGATGCAAGTATTGCAAAATTTCCAGTTTTTAATGAAACTGACTAAAGTATGCAGAGATTCCTTTTGCACTGAAGATTTTTCAGAAGAATGTACCATAGATAGAGCTGGTAATTGAAATGAGGACTTTAGATATGTAATTAAGAACCTAATAAATTTGGAAATTCATATGTATTAAAATTCAATACATATGTATTAACCAACAAACAAACAGGCCCATGGAAATCTATAACAGGGCGCCCCGTTTGGAAATCTAAGCCACTGAAAATAGATGCCCTTTTAGTGTATGGCGTATCTTCAAATTTTACCGTAATAGGAGTTGGTCCCTTTGTAAGACTAGTCATTTGTCCATCTTACTTAGACCAATTTCTACTTAGAGTAAAATTTGAAAATATTCTTTATATTAGAAAGAAAACTTATTTCAAGCAGTTTACATTCACAGTAGGTTAATAGGATCATGAGTGAAGACAAAATGACAAAGGAAAGTAGCGTAAAATGCTTATAATAGGATCCGGGTATGAGGGTCGGAATCATAGTTGTCAAATTCGTTCGATTCGGACGAAATGTCCGAGTTATTTCGTTTCGAAACCAAAACCAAACCGAACCTCTCGCCAGAAGATGTTCGGTTGAGATTTCGTTAAAATTCGCCGAAATATAGGGTTTCTTGCAGAAAACCCTAAATTCGGATGAACAATATCTGAATCAACAAATTCAGATGAATCAAGGGGAAGACCGTTAAAGAAGAGAAAAATTGAATGAATGTAGTCTAGCATTCTAGCGAATCTGAAACGAAATAAATAAACTTATTCGAAATACCTGTTCTCGAGCAGCGATGCCACCTGTTCCTCTCCTTCGATAGCATGTAGCCTTCAAAATCCCTTCAATCTAAAAATTGGGCTCAAAGATGCAGGTTTCAATCACAAGATCTTCTATTTCCCTATTCCTTTTTCAATATCTTGTGATTATTCTTCCGTTGAAGGCTGTCGATTGGATTTCTCCCTTGCCAAGGCTATTGGGTGGATTTCCTTTGTCGTCGAGGGTTGTCTTTGCTAACTTTGCCTTTTTTCTCTGCGAAAAAATCTCGCTGAATCGTCATGTATCAGGTATGCATCGATCTCTCGCTCTCCCTTCGTTTCTCCTTGTCATTTCCACATTTTTGCAAAAGGGTTTGGGTTGGGAGCTTCATTTTATAAGGGTCTTACGAAAGAGTAAAGATACTGGATACACCTTTTATGGTGTGATCTTGAACACTTACGAAAATTAAGCGGTCCTGATTAGACACGGGAAGTGCGGCCCCCTTTTTGTATTCGTTGAAAACTGATTCTATTTGATAAAAATTTATGGAGATATTGATAGTTGATCAAAGGCTACATAATCATGGTCCACCATGTCATCACGTGGCTGCTTAACATAATTTGATTGCACGATGGGCCTTTGGGCCATTGCAATCTCAATACTCAATCTACCATTGCTGATAATTTTGTCTATATAGATTTTGTCATGTAGGACCTCCTGGCTTCTGACGAATGGTAATTGGTAACCCTACATAGACCCGGTCATTAGGACTACAAATGGGACAGGCTAACCTAAGTGGAATTTGAGCACACATGGACCCTGCCCCTTAAGGATTTTTTTATGTATTGATGAGGCCCACTTATTTTTAATTGTCAATGTCAAGTGAAATTCTGAGAGGTCCTGATGATTTATGAAACCATTTAAAAATTATAACGAGAGGTCCTGATAATTTACAGAAAGTGAGGCCCGCTTATTTGTAGTCATTAAAATTTTATATATTTATATATATAAATGTATAAAATTTTAAGTGAAGCCCACTTATATATAAGCATATATTTTTATATTTTTCCAAAACAAATTTCCGAATTAAAAAGTGAGATGTCCGAATCGGCCGAAATGTTTCATTTTGGAGCCAAGCCGAAACGGCATCTGAAACGAACTTGACAACTATGGTCGGAATCTGATGGAAGGCCTAAGTCCCAACCACAAACCCGATCGAAATCAAACCCAAACAACGCATACCAGTAGCAGAGGAGGAGCCATTGGTTCAAACTTCGAAATTACATTGATGTGTGTACACGGCCATATTTAAAATACGGTGCTCATGCAATGGGTTGAGACATTGCCAGAATACTTGCTTCTGGAGTGCTTTGTGATCGACGAATGCCAATAACATTGAAGGAAAAGTTTTACATGACAGTAATTAGACCCGCTATGACCTATGGAGTAGAATGTTGGTCAATTAAGAGGCAACATATGCACAAAATGGATGTAGCAGATAAGAGAATGTCGAGGTGGATGTGTGATAAAACTAGGAAGGATAAAATCAGGAATGTGCGCTTTTGAGAGCATTTAGGAGCAGCAACAATTGGGGATAAAATTAGAGAAATCTATTTGAGATGGTTTGTGCATATCTAACGTAGGCCAGCAACAACGCAGTAAGGAAAAGTTGGGTTATAAAGGTTGATGGCCTAAAGAGGCTGTGAATGGAGGTAAGGTAGTAAACATAGATATGAAAAAGTGCAATTTATCTGAAAATTTAACTAAAGATAGATCTGAATGGAGAAACAAAATTCGTGTAGCCGACTCCACTCCAATATAGTTGGGACAATGCTTTGATGATGATGGTGGTGGTCATGCTAGGGTTGTGATTTGAACTTTTAAAATTTTTACTTCTATAAACCTTTGATTTTCAGATGGCCCATCACCGAGGGCTAGGATGATCATAAGGGGAGCGCCTCCAAGAATTGGAAGTAACCCCCCATTTTTTTTCCTCACCAAATGATTTTACCATATGAATGCATGTATTACATGCATGTAAATGCATGATTCACCTGAAGAAAAGGAAAACAAAAGGAAAAAAAAAAGCATATTCCCACAAATAGCATATAAGGGATAGAGATATCAATACGCAACTTTTTTAAATGTTTTTTCAAAGGACAACTGCATATCTGTATTATTATCAAATCATATAAGGGGTACATGTACAAGTCCTATATTTCCAGAGGAATACATCATTCCATGTTCTTCCATAAACTCATCATCACAATCCCACAACAAACTAGCTTACAGACTCCATTTTCCTTTCCTACATTTATTTGGTAGAATTACAATCTTCCACATGGTGTATTTATTTGAATCTCTGCACCGCAATGTGAGGACCCCCCATACTGCATTTATTCTTCTCCTAATTTATAACACAAATGGTGGTGTTGAAATCCCCAATGCTTCATGGATTCTTAATCTCCAAGACACCCATCGAATTTGACATAGAACACATGTGGATTTACCCCAGAAGTTCAAATGGTTGAACATTCAAGCAGAATGATGGTCATCCCTTTCTCTTGCTTAATATTGGACAATCTGGAAGTTGGAAACCACACTTGCTGGCCTATGGGTTTTTTTTTTTTTTTTTTAAATCCCTCATCGGTGCTATAAAAGGAAAAATAGCAGTATCATGGAAAGATGTTTCCAATTTCTTTCCCTCCCCGAAATTTATGGTAGCACGAATAATTGTCTTCCTTGCCAAAACATTCATAAGCTCACAATTTGAGTGTACATACAGAGACAGCCTTCATTGATTCAAGAAAGAGAACAAGAATGCTTCATCAGCATGGTTAGACGATCGCTGAATGCATCCTTGGATCATTATATTTACTATGGGCCTCCTCAATCTTCAGTCGTAGATCTGCATACTTTTTCACCGATGAATCAGCAATGTCTTTCAATTCATTGAAGAATCCTTCCAAACTCGACTTCAGACCTGGGAAACCTGAATTCCAATCCACCGTTGCTTCATTTCTATCAGTATGTACTGTGCCGTTACTGCCATCCACTTTCCATGGCACTGATGAGAAGGTTGAACTACGATTCTTTCTGAGAGTCTCATCTTTCTGTGGTAAGTAACGAGCAGTCACCGCTACAAGCTCTTTAATAGAATCTGCCACTCCCTTCACCTCTAAACCCTTGACAACATTCAGCCACTCACTGCAAATGATGAATATGGGGGGTTCAAGTTCAACAAATCGCCTGTGTGAGAATTGCAAATGCAATTGTCTTCCCCTTGAAGATTTTTGTTGTTGGTGAGAGTTGCACTTCTTAAGCCAACTGTCGATGGCCACTAAGTAGAACTTATGTGCACCAATCCAATTTATGAAGCTCGCAGAAAGAGCTTTCAGCTCATTCTCAAGATGGATGGTTGCCTGGCGATGGGACTCTGATTGAATGGAGATTTTGGAACTTCCATTGTTGTAAGCTATCAAGATAATGCTGTACTGAAGCTTATGGCTTTTGAGCATCATTTCCCACATTCCGCTTAAACTGCATTTAGCAAGAGTTAGAATCACGTTTGCTGAGTGAAGGAAGCAGAAGCAATATATGTGATACCTTGGCTGCATTAAAAATTTCAGTAATACAGAGATAAATTTATTATGTTTACAACACCTGCATACTGTAACTTGCTTTATCTTTCAGCTCGTATAAAAGCACTCATACACCAAAGATATGAATGATGGAAGAAACCAATATATTTAGTTGGTGGCAAGAAAATGCAAGGTTAAGAACATTCTGGAGAAGGCCAAAGATTGATGAATGGCTGGGATCTTCTAAACTATGAATGTTCTCTGCATGGTCAATCTATGTAAGTGTAACAACTAACAAGAAAACCCAGAACACTGATAGTAGGGGAAAACCCTAATCTGTTCATCCTATTTCTTTCTTTCTTCTTTTAACACTATTTGTGAACTAATTATATTATTATATTTCAGTGCAATCATAATCATGTGGATAAGTTTTCACGCCTTGCTATTACAGTTTTTTTTTTTTTTTGGGGTGGGGTGTGGTGTGGTGGTGGTTTGGGTGGGGGGGGGTGTGGGGTGAGAATCCTCAATCCGGTGTCCATTCTTCTTTTTTTAATACAATCTGCAACGACATATATTTTCTATTTTTATTTATTCGGATAAATTTTCTAAGGGTCTTTTGTTTGAATAAAATACACGTTTCCCAACCACCATTTCTTTGTTCTTGTCTATCCAAACAACCCCTGCATTAAATAGAGTAAAGGACGACATACCCTTCAATCAATTCCTCAAGTTGTGGTTGGAGCTCTTTGTCCCTTAGCTCCTCGATTCTCTTTGAAATGGAGGTGATTTGGTGAATCGCAACCCTAATCCTTGAGTGCAGGTCCTTGACAGTGGCACGGGTTTTATCAATCTTGTAGTGACTCTCACCTTTTGAGTCTTGTTGTCTTAACAGTTTACATTTCAAGTCATACTCCCTTCTGATGATCCCACTTGCCTGAAAGTAGAACACGATAGTTGCAAACTGGTGTTAGAATATCCCGAACAAATGGGTATATGATTGATCAAATAAGGTAAGCAGAGGAATTATATGATCCCTAACCTGAGAGCACAAACAACAAACTTAGCACAAGAGTATGTACTAGAGATCAATTAATTGTGATACGGATTGCTGGTATGAAGGGCCAACCAAGGAAGGACAGCAAAAGTCTCTCCAGGGAACATGGATCATTAGGGTGCTGTTTTAATCCCCTAATTATTTTTAAAAAATTCACAGTGGATTTGGATTTATCTTGGCCATCCAATTGATGCTTTAACCCCCACTCTTTTTCTCCTTTTCCCAACTGAAATTTGGCCCTTTCTTTCAATTGAGCGGATTAATCAATGGCTGGATCAGTCGCATATCCAAATAATACTTAATCATCAGCTCCTGTGTAGGCCACTGAAATGATTAAAATCTTCCAGCCTAGGGGATCCTTTGGGGCATCCCTTATTCACAGTGGAGTCTATTAGACCTATGGTCTCCCATTAAGTGAAAAGTGCAAGATAGAAATGCTAAACTACACATAACATGGAACCCATGTACGTAATCTGGAGTATGGACTATCCATTTGTTTGGTCGCCATACTCCCCCACCTACAAAGCCAATTTCTGAAAAAAAGAAGCTGCCTGTGTCACCAAGGTGAAGAAAATTTCTCATAATACCAAATTGACAACCAGTAGTTGGAATTTTTTTTTTTTTTTTTTGGTTTCCTAATTTTACATTTGCAACCCTAGGATCAACAAACTATATAGTTCTGTTTCTTTTCCTTTTCGATCAGTAAATGGCACAAATCTAAAATACGCCCACTCAATGAAGGGCCCTGCAGATGGAATATGTAGTGAATATTTCATAAGACAACCAAATTTAAGAAACAAGCAAAAGGGGCATAATCCAGCACAAAAAAATATATAACTTAAAATAGCGTAAAACGGAAAAAAATGCAAATTAAGTCAACGGAAACAGCAACAGCATTTTGCTGAACATTGCAAGTCATTAAAAATAGTAATAATTACCTTGACTTCATCATATAGTTTCCTTTCCCAAGCATACAGCCTATTTAAAGTTGAGGCATGACTGCCAGAATTCATGCAGAAACTGTTGAAAAGGTTACCGCTGCTATCTTCAGTATTGTCCTTTGAAGTTGAGAGAGGAATCCTGGATGATGAAGAACGTGATGATGTCGATCTATGCCAAGTTAAGTACTTTATAGCATTTGTGGTGTGCTCTACACAAACAACGAATCAATGGATTAGATGTATAATGCAATGTTCAAAACTCTAATACATAGATTAGCTTTTAAAAAAGACAAACACACACAAACACACAAACAACTTGGTGAAACACTGCATCCATGATAAAGAAGTCTAAACCAGATACACTGCATTCCTTCAATTAATTGATAAATCTTGAACAATGTATGTCACAGAAATATTAGTTAACGTAAGTACAAAACATAGAGAAACTATTTCCTGCTCAGAGGAAGGGAATGATCCTTGACATAAGATAAGCATGGCACCCTTTCCGCTTAAAGTTTGCTAGTGTGGGACCATGTGTTGGTGATCTGGATCATTGATTTGATGAAAGAAGATAGACCATTGCCCAAAAAGTAGCCAGGATTAAGAGATCCCATCCATCAAAACATTGTACTTTACCCATGAAATGTGGAATGAGAATCATGGAATGAGAATTTCTTTCTTAACCATCTATGTACAGAGCATTGGTCAATTGTCGGCTATTGCCAATTTGTAGGCCCAACTAGAGAAACTTAAGCTCTGAAGACAAGAAACATATTCCAGGTTTGAGGGGTAAATGGTTCCTCCACGATAGACAGATGGACTGAAGGACAGACAACCAACTAGATAGACAGAAATATAATCATAAAACGAAAAATGAAGAATATTAAAATAAAGAAGAGAAAATTGGCATTGTCCTGGTAAGCCTGTTCATAAGTCAACCAGATATTTCTAATATTCATGCATGAATGGAGGTTGCTACAATAAATATGACTGCCCATGCTTAGTACAATATACCATTTTCATCCTATATTAAAAATTAATTCAATCATGAGATCCATAAGAGTATCAAATATACCAATTTTTTTTTGGAGATTTAGGGTTATTTGATACGAGGATTTGATTTGGGAATTCCAAGATTTTGGGGGTTTTGGGTTTTGTGACTCAGTGATGTTCTAAGCTTTAGGCTTCTGTTACACTTTGAAAATTCTACAACTTGGGGATCAATTATGGGTTATGCAATTTTTTTCTAATTGTTTAAATTTAAACCAATTCAGCTGATGTGGCAAGTCAGATTAAAGCTACAGGGCTTACAGTCGGTTTAGTCTCAGGTTGATGGAGTGGGCTGAACATTGAGATAGGGTTCAAGGTGCAGGTTGAGGATATAAGGAGTCAGGTGAGGTCAGTCTCAGGGTGGCTCATAACCCAGCCTAACTAGCCTGAGTTCCACCCATAGGTATGAGAGCCTAATTCCAAAGGATACTCCTAGGCAGCTGCTGGAGGCAGCCGAGATAACGACTAAGCGTCATGGAGACAACAGTTTCTCCACTGATCTTAATGAAGCCTGCAAATTCATTATTTTTCATCTGAAGCCTGCAAATTCATAGTTTTTCAATGGGGTTTATCACATGTAGATTGTTCTAAAGGATTTGGGTCCTGGAAAGAATATAATATCCTCTTATCAAATCTGCTGGAAGTGGGTGTAAAGCTAGAGAGATTAGTACTTGAATCCATCCTAAAGAAGAACCCCATGAGCTTGGATTTTAATAAGTTCCAAATGTGTAATTGCGGAAACATTGGCCTGTTTGTTTGCACTTGAGTGAATTGAAAGTGGAGTGGAATTGGCCCCAACAGTAGGAAATTCTACTTCTTAATGTTTTTGGATAGCCCTGAGGACACAAGAGGAGTAAACATATTTGCTAATGTGGATTCCACTTTTATTTCACTTCACTCTACTCAGAGTTACTCCACAATATATAATAGTGCCTTTTACTCTATCCTCTTCATTTAAAACTTTTTAGATTTTTACTTCACACCAACCATCAAAAAATGTGCAAAGTAACTCACTACTCATTTTATTTCTAACCCACTCCTCTTTAACTTTATGCATAACGTGTCACCTACATCACTCTTACTCTATCCCTCTTGCAAACAAACAGGCCTGAATGGCCAAGCTAGTAGCTCATATGTTTTCTGAGTCCAATTTGTCTAAATGTAGGACAAACTGAAAACAAGAACCTTATGCACCCAACACCAAATTTGAGTGTCAATTTGAATTTCAGCAAGGCAAAATACTGAAGTCCATAGCATATGTCAGGTGAGAACAGTAATCATTCCAATAACATAAAATCTCTCCTAATCATGGTAATTAAATGCCAGATGAGTGGCATGCAAACCCCAAAGTTGTATGTGGAGCACGTCCTTAAATGTAGATCCAGATTCTAGCCCAGGGTCCAGGTCCGATCAGTGACCAACTTAGTCACCGCCAAGTCCAATTTGATTCGGTCCAGCCACACCACTGGCAAAACCAGGGAGTTAAAAAAAAAAAAAAAACCCATATATTTTGAAAATTCCTTGGTCTGGCTCTGAGCTCAGCCAAGTCCCTGTGAACTGGTAATGACTATCTCGAGTCAACATAGACTTGGCTGTTTTCTAAAATCTTGTGTCCAAACCTGTAGACAAGATTCATCCCAGATTTGGAGCTCATGTTCAGATCTAGGTACAACCAAGATTCAACCTGAAGCCAACCTGTTTACACCCATGCAATAATGCTTCCATGAACTTGACCTATAGCTTCTCTTTTAGTCATGTATGAATCACTATTTTAAAGTCGCCATGCCTAAAATTTCACATATGTGATCGTATCCAAGTTACGTAAACAAGTAATTTCCAAAAGTCATAACAAGAACTGGCCAGAGAAACCTACCTTGAGGAATATGTTCTGGGTCCTCAAAACAAGCAAGACAGGTTGTGAAAATAGTAGAAACGCGTGATCTTTGAGCTGCAAAAGAAAATGAAAAAAATGAAAAAAGAAAATTTCTCATTCAAAATTTTCAACCCAACTGAATATTAAATTCCTCGTGAGCATTATTTGGTGAAACATGAAAAGTTCCAGGAAAGAAAACTCCATCCTTAGATTATGTAGATAACTTAACGTCAGTTGATGAGATCTATAGGAAAATATAAGGATGATAAATGAGGTATTACATATAGTAAGATACCATGTACCAACACAAAAGCTTAAGTTGATAGGTGGTAGGCCCAAACAAGTATATGAAGTCATCAAACTCATTACTTGGGCAATGTGGGATGTGGGACTTTCCCAACACTCCTTCTCACGTGCAGGCCTAACAAATTTCATGGACGGGCCTGCCACGTGGGCTACACAAGAACGACGAGATCGGAACCCTCTCTGATACCAAGTAAAGATACCATCTACCAGCCTAAAAGCTTAAGGGGATGGGTGGAACGCCCAGACAGGTATATGAAGCCATATCAACCCCATTACTCGGGTGATGTGAGATGTGAGACTTTCCCAACACATATGGCTTTACCAAGAGAAAACAGAACTTCTCGTTCAACCCACAATTGCACAGGTAGGGCCCACCTTTCACCAAACTAAGCCATTCAGCCAGCGGGCCTCATTGTTTCACTGCTTTACTATCTTCCTTTGGATGATCCCAGCCTTCCAATTGGCTTCTTGAGAATGGACCATTGTGGTCAGTGCCTCCCACTTAATAACACCAAAACCCCAATGGTTTGGATCATCTCAAAGAAGGGATATCTATAGTGTCATCAATGATAAGCCCCGTCACATGAATCAATGGATACTTGGATCAACAAAAATTGAGCTGCACATATACAGCTTGTAGGGCTTAATAAATGGCTCAATTGCATACCTAAAATGTAAGTTCCTCTATGAGACCCAATAAATACAATCAACATGACATGATGGCATACCTTTTGTTTCTGGGACCGTTGGATGGTATTGCATCTTATTTGCCTCAAGCATCCTTGAAACTTTATTGCCAGATTCAGAAGCTTTGAAGAAAAGATATTCAATTTCTTTCATGCTTGATAAGAAATCCTTTGGTGCAAGCGTATTCTGAGAAGCATGCTCTTCCCCCATTCCTCTGTTTCCATCAGCAGGAAGGGCAACTAGAGGTGTACTTTTCAATGGTGTCACGTCAGGAGTTTCACTTTCACTGGCATCATCCATGTTGTCCTTGGGCATCTTGTTCTCTCCATTTAAATGATCAGGTTTTTTATTTATGCTACTGATCGATCGCAATTTAGGAGACGCATTTGGAGAATAAGAATCCATTCTGTCATTCTGTCTTTTGGAACTCCGAAATGAAAGCTCATCAGAAGGCTCATCATCATATCCATCATCAGAGGCATCATATTCTGTCCTCATGATAAAAGCAACCTTTTCCCCTTCCTCCAAATCAGGAATACCCTCCTCTTCTCTAAAACGTTGAATATCATCAGCACTTTCTAGTTCATGGTTCAATGCATTTCCATCTTGAAAAGAGAACTGACTGTCAATTGGATGGAAAAGGCCAAAATAGTCCCATGGTCCTGGGGGCGGAGGTGGGGGCGGAGCTTCAAATGAACGTCGAGTTTCTGCAGATCGAGGTGTACGATTTTGAGGAGTACCTGAAGATGACATTAATGTGGCTGTTGCTGAAACGGGTGCTCTCTCTTCAACTGTCGCCGAAGAACTCCCACCAGTTTTCATGTAATTCACCTGAAACCGGCCAGAGTAGGGTGAAGACGCGGCTGCCGATAGGGGTTCAACTGTTTCCACACGCTGAGAAACAGATGGAGATGAGTATGAGAACTGTGAGAGAGACTTGTCTGTTAAAGCAAGTGGTTCTGGGGTAGCAGAAGTGGAAGTGCCCAAAGAAGATTCCACTGGAGCATCAGGTTCTGCGAACTTTCTTAATGCAATTCCTGTGTTTCTGAGGGACTGAATATAAGCAATGTGAGCAGTCGCTAGTAAGCACATGCCATCAAGTGCTTGTCTAACAAGGCGCTTTCTTTCTCTACATAGTTGTAGTGCCTTGTCATCATCTAATTTAGAGGCTGCAACACCCATTTTCTGGAAGAAAAGGAAATTTTAATTCAGCTTCCTAGACCAAAAGTTAGTTTACTTGGTATAACTGGGATATATTTCTGAAGACTGAATAGGCTACTGACATAGATAGAGAAACTGCATGCTACAGTAGGGAGGAGAGAAACCGTCAAAAAAGCTTGAAAGAGATCATAAAAGCCCCAATTCTTAACATGTCATGAACATTGCAGAATTATACTAAAACCTGATTCAACACAAAGCATGAAGGTTGAATAAAAATGAATGCTCTAGACAAATGTAAGGTTATAATTAGACCAATTCACAGCATTCCCAGTCTTTTCACATACAACACTCTGAAAATTCACCAAACAGCCACATGTCATCAGATTAATCAATAAACCAGAAGATTTAGTAATTTTACAGTCAAATGTCTGTTAAGTAGTTAGTTTTCCACACCTTTAACGTATAGGCATTTTGGGTGCATTGGTTAGCAACTTACGATAATATCGGAGCCAACATGTCTCAGGTTCGAATCTGCACATGGCAAAAAAGGGTCTCATGCCATGTCTTATGTGCAGACGCATGTGCGCAGTGCAAAAAGGGCCCATGCCGGGTCTTGTGTGGGCGTGTGCTTCAAATCCGAGTTGTGTCTCACCCAAGGGGGGATGTCAAGTAGTTAGTTTTCACACCTTCAAAGTTTAGGCATTTTGGGTGTATTGATTAGCAACGTAAGAATGTCCACCTTTTTAGATTAATAATTTTTACAGCCAAATGTCCACATTTCTCTTTCTCCCAATACTCCAATAAACACAAATATAGTGATATATATAAGTTAATAAAATCCCATATTACTGAACCATATTTTAACTACGATACAAGAGCAAACCTAAAAATTCGAACCACCCTCAGGATATTAAGTTTTCCATTAAACCCAAAAGTAAATTAATATTAAGAGATTTAAATCTACCTCCTTCCTCTAGCATCCACAAGAGAAAAAAGAAGAAAAACAAATAGAAGAGAATCCCTCATAGATTCCAAACAAGCAATGGGACTACAAAAAATCAACACATTATAAAAGTCAACAGAGGAAAAAAAAAAGGGCCGTTTCAAAATGTAGTTGTAGAAGTTTGAGGTCAGCAAGAACTAGGAGGGAACAACTGCATCCCTTCAAACAATTACCTTCCTCTCAAAACCTGCAAAAATGCAAACCCATCACAGGAGTACGTTCAGAAACCTGACTCCCAAAACCCGTAGAAACGGGGTTTTTGCATTCTCCAAAACCCGGTAGGAACATCTTTTTCAGAATTCAATGCATTCGATCATCATCATCATCATCAAAGCCTTGTCTCAACCATGGTTTTTGGAGTCAGCTAATTCAATGCATTCAATGAAGGGAAAAAATGGAAAATAAATGAATTGGCTGTGAATTAAATTTAGGTATGTTCGAAATAAAGACATACTAAAAAGCATCTGAAATCTCTACTCATAAAATGAATTGTTTATTTTTTTAACAAAAATGTAAAATCAGAAGTTGATATGTCAATTTCATGGGAGCAGCCCACGGTCGAGAGCAGGACATTTGGCTGAGGTACCAAGATAGTAGCAAAATACAATGCGAAACATAGCAGAGCAATGAAGTTTCCCTCTGGACAATGAACCATGAAGACGATGATGGAGCATCAAAACTTTGAGGATTTAGTGCTTGGGATTGTGGTGATTTTCTAAGCATGGGTTGAGACTTTGAAGCTTTTAGTTTCGGCGACATCGGTTTCATGGGCCTTTAAGGGCCAGAAGATTATTGGGTATGATGGTGTCACAGCCTAACCCAAGCCTTGCTGTACTGCCATGACATACATGTAGCTTTCCTTGGTGCTGAGGGGTGCTAGTTTATAAATTTCTAACTTAAACCAACACATCAGCTAAAGACCAAACTAATAAAAACCATCTGAGAAACATGATAAATAAAACCAAAAAGAAGAAAGAAGGAAAACATGCTAAAAAAAAAACTCATTCTCTGTATACAATAGATATCATTCAAAAGGAGATGCTATTGACTTCAAAAAGAAAACCCAATTATCTATCAATTTAACTCCCAAAGAATACAGAACACAACCCAATCAAAATAAAAATTCCCCTAGTGCCCAAAAGAATAAACAAAAATTGATGAAACATCTCTGAATTCTTAGATATCTATTCAAAATCAACCCAAAATTCAAAAAAAAAAAAAAAAAAGAAAGAAAGAAAAAACCCATAAACACAGACCCATACCAGGGACATGCTTAAAAAACCCACTCTTTATATTTCTAGTTTCACAAGTCGAACAAATAAGCAAAAGCACTCCTAATTAATTAATCAACTAAAAAAATTGGTTATGGATCTAATTACAAAATTAATTTAAAAAAGTATAAATTTATAATAAACTCAATTAAAATCAAAAGATTCCCACTAAAATTCAAACAACCGAAATGGATCAAAAAGAAAAACCCAACTTGATAATATATCTAATTTAAAGAATAAGCTACAAAATCTTCATGCAAAACATTCAAATCAAATTTAGCAACCCATCTCAGAAAGATGCTATAAAATCTGAATCTCCATAGTTTTTTTTTTTTTTAGGTAAGCTGACAGCTTACAAGTCCCCGCAACCTCGTGGTGAAAAGAAAACGAGAAAACCAAGTTTCTGCTAATCCATTTCATAAATTTCAATTTCAATAGTGAAGCCCAAAAAAGAACCAAATTTCATGAATCTAAGTAAAAGAAGTTAAAATTCAAATCAGCCCATCTTTCTGATATACACATCTCTAAAAGCCTCAATCTCTACTCCTCTACTTCCACAAATCAACCAAACCACCAAAAGACAATTACTCTGGCACTTGAATTCATAATTCACTCAACACCCACCATTTCTACAAAACAAATTCACATAGTAAACTAAACAAACTCCTGTGAAATCAAAATCTCAAGCCACCCCGGAGAAAAGATAAGAGAAAAAAAAAAACCAATTTTGATTCAACCAACAGAAATTCCAAGCAGAAACAACATGAAATCTGAGAGCAGTAGCACGTCAAATTCAGAAAAGATCCAATCTTTACCCACCTGGAGCAGACTCCGCTACCGTACGGTCTTGTGCAGAGAAATCATCACCACAGAAGAGTTCGTGGATTTCAGAGAAGACCCAGATGGGAGAATCATGAGATGGGGCGATTTTGCAGCTCACATGGCCAAATCGACAGCTTTTATTTCTGCCAAAAAACAACTGATAGAGAAGTGCTGTGTATGTGTATGTACTGTATGTACTGTGGAGCCCAGCAGAAGGCAAGAAGACGTGTCTGGTTTTGTTGTAGAATAAAATTAAAGAGAGGGTTGACGTGAGTGGAAGGATCATTCATCCTGCTGTATTTTTTAATGTGCAGGCCAGTGACTGTGAGACTTAATGCTCCTGAAATATTCCATATGGTCTATACACATTGACTGAATTGTCCTTTACCTTTTCATTGAATAAAAGTTTTATAAATGAAAATAAAAACATTTCTTATTTATTTCTAATAAGAGGAACCATCAATTTATAATGATGTGGTTAACTCAGATGGGACTTGTCAATTACCAATTCCATTACGGAAAGTTAATTGAGTGTAGATTAGGCTACATTTGGATGTGAGGTTTCACTTTGCCTAACTGGTTGCATAAATGGAACTATAGGGAAAAGTAAAATCCAACTCCAGATAAATGTAACTGGGCTTTGACGAAATGACAAATGGTTAAAAGAAAAAACGCAAGTATCTGTCGATTGAGGTGTACAACTATTCAATGGGAACCTAACCTTTACCTGCCTCTATGGGTTTCCACAGGTATGAGTTTGGTGGCAAAAAAATGGGGTGCCTACCCGGAAATGTAGATCTAGTCCTTCAAGTAATGGGGTGATTAGATTAGGGTTTAGAGTATTGTGGCCGGATTTCATTATAATCAATGGTCGAGTAGAAGATTTGTCGCTTATAAAATATTTAGAGAATGTTATCCGAAATAGCAAACCTACTAAAAATAGTAAAAAATTAAAAATTATATTAAAGCCCCTTGACTATCTCTAAATAACTTTTTAAGACCTTCCACGAAGAATCAAATTCAAACGGACTCAAAAACCCACAAAAGCAAACAAAATGAGACAACTTACTATAAATAGTAAGTTTTGCCAAATAAAAAATTGCATTCTGACCTTCGAAAAACTAAATTTGGCCTCCAACGACTCAACCCACCTTAAGCGGTTGTTCAACATGTAGAGCTTGCTGATAGCTTCAAAACGCATGGTTATGTACCCCATGACGATACTCGGATCAAAAGTTGGGCATTATGTTTTAGTATTCAGGCTGGGCTCGGATATTTTATTTTTGCCCATTTAATTGATGGGCTGAGCTTGTATTCAGTTGTAGAGAGCCCATAGCCTGGATTAGCCCAATTGTAAAAGGAATAATATGTAAATAAATAGCTGGGAGAACAGTTATACGCTTACACACACATACGAGACCGAAATAGTTGAGCTTCACATAAGACATTGTAACCAGACTCTTTTTCTTAAATTATATATCAAATTTGGGTTAGGTTGGGGCTTACTGTTTTCAAGCGGTCTGGGTGGCCAGCTACTTATGGCCCGATTTGGGCCTAAGCCGGGATTGGGACTATAGTTTTGAAATCGGGTCGAGCCTGGATATTCTTTAGCTTTAATATCAGATGGAGGTTTTCCTCTGCTCTCAGCAGAAGAATGCTTGCAATTTAATCATATTAAAACGCTTCCAATCATATTCATCCATTGTGTTATCTCTCAATGGTCAGTACAACCAACTCCTATAGCAATGAAATTACGGAACATCACATCTTGGACTATCAGATTCATTCTCTGTATGTATGAGTTTCTCCAAGAAAAGGAAAACATGAAAACTATTTATAGCAATACGTGTCTGCAACATTTTAAGACTCATGATCTGTTGGGTGGAAATGGAAATTTCCCCGCAACTTCCGTCCACGTACACGAAACCTCCGTGAAGATTTTATCAACTTTCTTATGCATTTGAGAGCAGTTGCCAACTTGCAATGCAAGTATGACCTCCAAACAGTCAAAACATGATATTCTTGTTTCATGTAGAGATGGGCATTTGCTGAAATTAAAAAAAAAAGACAAACTTGAGTCAATGCATATCTCATATTATTTGTTAGCAAGGTTTGAGAATACTCATAGAAAAACAAGCATCTTCACAGATCAATGCTATTATGAAATAAATTTCATGTTACTAAATCTTCATAAGCCAATTAACTTGGGACCCAGTATAAAATACAAGAGCTCCACCTTATCGCACAAGAGTGTCTACCTTGAAAAACATCCACTTCTAGTGTGGCCCACTTGATTGGATTGCCCAACGATGTTGGGTATGCAAAAATTTGGATGGAGATTAGGGGCATGCAAAATATAAGGTGGATCATTTAATCTCATTTATTCGTTGAAGTTATTAAAGTTTAATAGCCATACATCATGCAAAATTATTATGATATGATTCAACATCACTAATGTTTGGATCAATGTCATGAAGAGGCTAGTGCCAAATTAATCAAGGGGCTATTTGTGTATGAAAGAATTAGATTGTCCCCTGTATGGAGACAGAAAAATAGATATCAAAGAACGGGGTGGTCAAGAGAATTTGCCAGAATATAATACCAAAGATATGTCAACTACAAAATCCTAATGATGGAAAATTAGGGCCCGCTTATTTTATGTAATTGAATACCTCATATTGTAGCGACTAAAGTGAAGAACCAAAGGTAAATACTAAAAAACAACCATAAAAAATTCTCTCTCATTTAATGAATATTGAATAAGGAAAGACAGAAAATGAATACCCATGTATTAATTTAGTAATTCAATACTTGAGAAAGTCAAGGTGCATTTACATCTCCACCTTATATCCTTCACCCCTTACCTCTTTAATAATTCTTTAGTGGAGCTCATTTTACGATAAATTTTTAAGCAGTTTTTTTTTACAAACAAACAAGTCCAAAGTGTGCTTTACATGGAATTAGTCCACCATTGAACTTTACATTGCTAGCCATGAAATGAACAGAGCAAACATAAAATTGAAAGTTCCAGGAAGATTAATGCAACTGCAATGCAGCAACTATGAGTTTTCAAGTGTAACCCACTTTATCCCCCTTTATTTTTATTTGCTTTAAACCGACTGGAACACATGCATCCTTGCGTACTACATAAAGTCCTTATATCAGCAGAGCCACATTCAAGGGATGTTATTGGCCTCTTGATCTTATATATTGAGCTCACCTTTTAAGAATCCAAACTCTTGAAAGTGTGTTTATCTAATATTACCAAAAACTAGTTCCGCCAAAAACTAAAAAATGCTTTCCACATAAAATCAAGTCCAATCCTATCAAAATGGTTTTCCACAAATGCATGAAAACACTAGTTATGTTTTCCCTTAAGAAAAGCAACTCCTCGAAGCATGAAAATTTTAATTATTAGAAAAAAGCAGCGGCACTCTTTCAATCAAAATTGATGGCTATAGTCTCATTACCAAGTTTTTTTCTTTCTTCTCATGAACTCTCGAAGTTGTATCCTTGTCTTCTTCTAGTAGTGGGGCTTGGTGCGCAGTCAATCGGCCAAGAGATTGTACGTCCATCCAGGCCCGATGATTCGGAACATTTTTGTGAAACCACGAAACTAAAGTACAAACCCTCCTGGTGTCAAAAAGCCAGGGCCAAAAGAGGAATTTAATTGTAAAGAAGTAAAGACGGTGCCGACTTTGACAGCAGCAGTCGCCCTTTACATCATAATAGGTACTGCCAAATGCTTGCATGTATGTTCCTTAAAAGCCCCTTGAATTTCCTTAAATATCCAAACTGCATCTACTGTCGACGCTATACCCGTTTTCTCTGCAGCTCATCATCATCCAAACAACAAAATATGGCTGGCTGTGTATGGGAAAAATTTCTGGCACAAGCTCATGGGCCTACTTAACATGCATTTCTTTCCATTGGAGAGGTTGGATGAGAGGTATTCACGTGAATAAGGGTCGACAGAAAAATCAGCTCCACCAAATTATTTAGCCCCTTTGATTTAACAGTCTTAATGATGGTGTATTAGGCCCATTGGTTTTTATGAGATTCAATTCATTGGTTAGTAAATGTTTAAAGAGTGTAAAATCAGGCTTCATGCCAGAACATTGGATAAGAAACTGTGAAATGAGCTGCATTAATCAAAGATGGTTCCAAGTGAGTCTATAGAGCTAGGTGGACTGCACTTGCAGTTCCCTCATAGGAGAAGATTCTCCTCTGTCTACGATAGCAGTTAGAATTATTAAGCAATGCTGGAGTCTTTCTTAGCTCTCTCAACACTTCACTATGTTAAGAAAAGAAATTCCAACCCATCTAAACTGTTATATGGATTGGTGTTTTAATATTAAATCCACCTAAACTGGGAGTACTAACCAAGAATTAGAAAATTCTCCTTATTAAATATCAACATCCACCTGTCACATTAAATAATTGATCCCATGGTGGTGTGTCACTATCATTATTGACGATAACTAATCAAGTGTACTAACCTGTGCAGGGCTATGTCTGCTTAATCAAACTTGCTATTAAGTCACAGACTACTCTATGCATAAAGTATAATAGCTCAAAACTTTCTCCTATCAAAATTTTATACACTATCTAATTTATCATGCATAGAAAACAGCAGATAGGGTCAATTTAATAATACACATCACTCATATTAGAGTAAAATTTGGGTCAGCGCTAGATATCACACAAGTTAAACAAGGATCTCGTTGTGTATGTACAATTAATTAACAGCAGAATAAGATAGTTTCTCAATGGAACCATAGCCATTAACTAACAACACTAGAATTGCTAAAATACTCATAGGTCAAGGCCAAAGGGAAACATAAAAGTATCCTGGGTATGGTTTATTATATTTGGAACAGCAATTAAAAGAAAGGCCTCCATTGATTGTCTTAGTCATGCTTTTAAAAAATCGAATGATTTAGAAGTTCACTGACAACAAGTGTAATTAATTTGGTCTTTTAATATGTCTGTGGACCATGGTTTTTCTTTTACAAAGCTTGTTTGGCAGCTTCTAGTATTGCATAAAGAAGGGTAGTGGAGTTACCTTTTCCTTTTTGCCAAAGCTGTTGGCATCGCGTCAGTTCTAATAACATCTCTTTCATTCTATTAAAAAGGCTCTTTTACGTTAATAGAATAAACTGATCTGAGAGTGACATATCCCCATGCACATACACAGAGATAGAAGGCAGTAGACCTGACTTTATGAGAGAATTATATGCCCATTTGATCATATTCCTTAGTTCCAAAGGAAGGTAGAGGTGCCCATGGACAATCCAGTCAGAGTCTGAAGAAGCCCGGCCCATATTTGACTGGACTCTGGCTTGTTGGGCTCATAGTTAAATGGGTCAGTCGTTGGCATATATATTCTTTTGCTCAGCCCAACATGGTTAACACAGAGCTAGGTTTATATATTTAATATTACAAATGGGTTGGCCTTTAGACCCATGAACATCTAAATGAAGATACTGTGAGAACTCAATGAACATTTTCTTCATTTTCCTTAGCCCCAAAGAAAGAACCTCTTACCATGTCACATGGCCTCACCAACCAAGGTACTTCATCAAAAACACCCTTGCCTTAGAAATGCCCCCATTTCTTATTTTACAAAAGAAAAAAGGGCCGCCTCTACCATGAAGCAAGGAAAGCCCTTGCTTTAGGCTCCAAAAGATATGGCGTATAAGGCCCCATAATAGTAACTGTCATCTTTTTTAAATTTCAAAACAAAAACTGACATCCTTTTATTACTCCTTAAAAATAAGGCCCCATGATAACTTTCTCTTGAGAATATACAATCAAGATCTTCGTTTCCTCTTACATAATCAATTCTCTAGATCAACCAGTGTAGCGCTCTCTCTCTCTCTCTATATATATATATATATATTTTTCTCTCTATGTCTACTTTAAAAGGGTTTGACCGATGCTGGAAGCTTTACCTTCCAAGAGAGTTGTGACTTAATTACTAATAGCAAAACATAAGGCCCCATAATAGCAACTGCAATTGTTTCAAATTCTTAAAAAAACAACTGATGCTATAATTAATTAGTAGTTTTGCATCCGAAAAAGTTAAAAAAAAAAAAAAGATTTTAAATAAAATATTTATAATAACATTAAAAAACAAAAAATGCCTTATTTAGAATTTTTGCTTCAGGCCTCAAATTATCTTAAGGCAGCCCAATGACTTTTGCACCCCTTAAAAAGAAGATTAGTGGAATTAGTAGAATATACCCATTTCTCCTTTTATCACATCAGGAAAAGAAGATGATGTGTAATCCACTTTCCCAATTAAACGTGAAAAATGTTGCGAACTTTATCGTCTGTATGTGGTTGCCAAAGAGAAAACATGAAATATTGTTTTGGCCTTATCTTTCTCCATTGATGATCTTAGAGTTACTAGGATTACTTACGGGGAATCTAGGTGAGTCACCTCTTGTGGAAGGTGCTAACGTGCACGTGGGTGGGGCAGGAAAGGTCTTGAATTCATCTTGAAAGTAGGGATGGGTTGGTAGGTTATGAGAATAATTGACACATGGACCACTTGTAACTTACACATGGGTGTGGAAAGGGTTGGTGATTGTACGCTTGATTTTGATCTCATATTGAAAGTTGGGATGATTTTGTTGGGTACAGGGACCATGAATATACTAGTGTAGTTACAAATGTATGTAGTGCCATGCACTTTTATACTTTTGATTGATTCGAATGAAATCGAGACATCCTAGCCGTCCCCATGTGCAACACAATATCATGAAATAAAGGGCAGCTAGGAATGTTTCTGTGTAAAGATTACTAGAAGCAGCAATTGATTGAGAGAGAGAGAGAGTATTTCAAGGCAAACCCTTGAATCAATGGCTTCAATCACATCTAGTTGTGGGATTGTGGATCATCAAAGCCTTTGCCATCCATGGGTTGCAATAGTTTAGATGATGTGAGAACTTACATATTATTTCGCCCCTTTTGGACTTGAGAAATCAATGGTTTGGGTCAATTAAAAGAATGTGGGCAATGGGACAAACTTTAACATGAATCCATCACAACCCAGCCTCCCAAGTTCCAACACATCACGTGAGATGATGAGAAGATGGAATCCACCAAGGGTGAAAACCATAATTTTTTCTTGAATTGGGCAACCTTGGTCAAACCTATAGAAGAGAAACTTATTAGACGACATCACAATCCACCTGGCCACTACCTCCCCTCTCCGGGCTCCACCTGCTCCACCCGCGCCCTGAGGAATGTTTGAAGTATTTAATTCATATGCAGCTAGTTTTGATTTAGGATTTGAGGGCCTATTATCTGGATGAAAATTATATAGATAGAAATTCTTGGTCAAACAAACTTCAACAAAAGATTAGTAAAGAGGTGAAGGGAGGTGAGGAGTGAATGGTGTAAGAATGGGCCATTTACTTTCCTAGTTAGTGGGGTGATAGATGGGTATTTGCTTCCCATCTTCCCTTCGTTTATTTTATATGAGAGGAGAGGTATATTTGATAGTCGTTTTTGGACATTCACCTATGAATCTTTGTTCTTAAATGTTTTTACAAATATAAGCCGTAGAATTCATACGTATTCAACTACATAAAATGAGAGGCTTTCATGTAGTTGAAGATATAGAAATTGTAAGATTTCTACTTTTTTAGAATTTAAAATTAAAGAGACAAAAGTAAATTTCTAAGAATGACTATCAAATTATCTATTTCTTATAAATAAATTAACCATCGAGAGGCGAGGAAATGAATACTTAACCATCACCCTTGTAATTCAAATCCTACCAAAGTAATGGTTGCATCTACATCTCTTCCACCTTTTCCGCATATCATTCACTCATTCACCCTTTACTTCTTTAATGTACCGTCATAGAGCTCATTTGACTCAATTTCTATGTATTCTGTGCAAACAAACAAGCCCCAGGTGTTTATATGTGGTTAGCAGCACACTCCTTTTCCAGTTCATCCCATTGGTTATTTTGCCAGCTTTGTGAGGCTTCTCTCTCAAATTTGGAAAAGTAGACATCTGAAGGCATGCTAATTAGTTGTCTTAACTTGTTCTGGCAATGGGCTCTCACCCTCGTTTTTGGTTAAATTTGGCATTGGTTAAGCAAAATGATTCGACTGGAGTCGGCCAGAGCTCACTTTTGGCTTGTCAAAATAATAAATGATCTGTCCCCTGGTGTTTGCTTTCATTAGATGACCTGCGAGCATAAGGGTAAGGCGTTTTTCTTTGATAGAATCTGGGTACTGGATCTTTGCTTGGCATGCCTTGGGCTTTGGACAAGAGCAGATTTGCATCAGTGAGCCTAGTTGTGTTAGAAATTCAAGTTGGTGAGCCACATGGTCGGGATGCTCTTCCTGAGGTCTGATGGTTGTTACCCATGCACTTAAAAAAAAAAAGATTTTTACCTGTGGGAAAAACTGCTTTTAGCGGTGTTTTTTTTTTTTTACCAGCCGTTAAAAGTAAATTTTTTTATTGCAACGGTTAATTTTTTTCATCACTAAAGCAACATAAATCCTCTACACAGTTAGTTTTTAGGCTTTTATGACACTTTTTGCGATGAAAAAAAAAACAATATTATTAAAGGTTGTTTTGTTCGCCGCTAGAAGTCTCATTTTTTTATAATGCTAATGGTTCGCGTAGTGGTAGCCGCAATGGTTTTAGTATCCAAGCTCATGCTTGCCCATTAGCCATTTAGGAATTAATGAATAGCCCATTTTCATAATTTACAAAAATTACTATACATTATTAACATTTTAGAGTCATTAGTGGCTCATGTGCCCATCTGAATGACCATTGATAAGTATATTATGGATATCAAGACTCTGTGGGGAATGATTACATTATATTGCTTGTATGATGTAATTAAGTAAGGTCAAACCAAATATATAAATGTAGAGTTCACTTTCAAAAATCTTAAAAATAATAATAGATTAATAAAAAGAGATTTGTGCACTATGAGGCACATTTTTGGAGATCTGGACTATTCATTAGAACTACAATTTTCTCTCATGTAACTATGAATTTCTAACTCAATTAGAGTTGCATTCACCATCGGATTTTACAAACAGGATTTCGCCTCGTCTTTCATATGTATCCAATCCAATGGTCAATCTTATACTTCAAATTAAGGAAACATACTAAGGCAGAAAGATTACATGTTAAATGGTCCCTGTTGTATACAAAATTTGATTTTATTAAAAAAAATGTGATTTTAACTGAATCTTATGTAAAAGAAAAAAAAAAGAAAAAAAAAAGAGGAAAATTACAGAGGTGATTGGACGGTCGAGATCTCTATAAAATTGACTGCACATGTACAGAATCTCTCTTACTTGAGCACATATAGCGAGCCTATTTATAGTGTGCAATATTCTTATGTCCATGACATAAATCCATAACTCGTAATTGTAGGAATGACAAATTGACAATAGGTTGGTTTAGGTGTGGGACCTATGGGTCAAGGTAAACTCATTATCCGCTGGCAGCACCTGCATTATCTGACCCCAAACCTACCCTTGATAAGTACCGAAAAGCTTCTACTAAACGACCTCTGATAGGGACAGGGTCTAGTTGGGCAGCTCACCTTTTAAATCAGAGTCACCTGCCTCAATCCGTATTGTAGCGACACTGTAGTGGAATTGGGTTGTGCTCTTATGGCTGTGGGCTGAACTACAGCTTAACTCTTTAGATTGACTGGCATATTTAGGATGAATAAAAGTATGTATGATTTGAAAATTAGATGGGCGTCTAGCTTAATTTTAGAGCCATAATTGGGTGTGGGCCCACAATCTTTGGCTTGGGTAGACCTAGACTGTAATAACCAACGCGATCACGAAGAATCCCAAATTCTCTATGCTATAGGGGTCGATAAAGTTACCTTCTTAAGTCCACACCAAGTAAACTGGATGGCACAACGTTAAGGGTAGTGCAACCATTGACTTTGTTTGTTTCATTAGAAATCTCCCTCGTCAATGCCTAAAAGATAGGCCCTCCATCTCCTTGCCACCTATCATGGGATATAAGGCTTAAGATAGCAAGAGGCAGGAGAGGGGACTAACATAAATATAAGTGTTCATGGGCCAGGCTAATGCATATGCAGGTACGGCCCAACTTTAGAAACATTGGCCCAAGCCCGACACGGGCTATAAAAGTTAGGCTGAGCTTGCCCATCTAATCAATTGAGGCGGCCTGAGCCGGGCTTTTCATTACTTTTGTGGGCAATAGAGCACTAATTAAATTAAATTACATGCATTTCCTATACAAGCCAAATTGGGCCAGGCTATGGGCTTTCTATCGCTTAATCCAAGCCCGGCCCAATCATTAATCAAGCCTTATTTACATATGCAAGCCCGACGAAACCGGGCTAGGGCTGGCCCACATCATGAGCACCCCTACCCATGAAGAAGTATGCCCACGGAACATAAAGCCCAACATCATCCTCTTAAGCCCTAACATGGACTCCAAAATCTCTAATTGCGGCCTTGAAAGACTCCTTTTAGGCATCATCTTAGTGGGTTTTATCTTTATTAACTTCATATTCTTGTGAAGCTTACAGGCAGAAGTCGAGTCCACGCAATTTTTACTTTTTCATAGTAAAGAACAAGTGAACTGAAATAAGTAAGGACACAAACATGCATCTCAGATGTAAAAAGACTTAAATGTCTAGTAATATTCTCAAATCTAAAAGATGAATATTTTACAACCGTCATACATTATCTTATCACACAAGCAAAAGAGCAGTTAGCTGGCATGCCATCTCTTAAAATAATCACTCTTATTATCTGGAGATTAATGGCCCCCAGACTTTTATTGATTGGATCCCACACAAAATTACCATAGTGGGTCCTATGAACTATTTGTCTTCAAATTACCGACCCATTATTTGATTGATGGAATCAGGGAAAAAAAAAAAAAACCATTCGTTTTCCCATTGCATTTGATTAAAGTGGGTTTTGTCCCTAATAATTCATTGGGCAACATTAGTAAAACCAATGCAACGGAGATTCACAACTGGATTTCATCACATGCGGCACATTGAACCGGGAAAATCACCTATTAATTTAAGCCTCCACATGCCAATATCATGATCAAAACCCAAAATCATCCACATTTCCTGCTATTAATCCAATAGATAAAAATTTAAACCATGAACCCAACCCATACAAAAAGAAAGAAAAAAGGAAAAAAATAGAGGCAAAAGGACTACTATGCCTAAGCTTGAAAAATCCAAAAACCAGGAAATGAAGCTTTTCCGTGGTTCACATGAGCGGAAAAGTCCAAGAATGCTTCTTTTCCACTGCCAAAACCTACGGAAAACCGGAAAATGCGACTTTTCCTCAGTATCAATCGGCGGAAAAGCTGTGATTATTAGTTTTGTCGTGGATGCATGCTGCGGAAAAGCTGCAAATGCAATTTAGAGGTCTTCCTTCCTTTATTTTTCTTACATTTTCTTTGGGCCGACTCACGGATTGGTTCCATTGGTTGAGGGCGAGCTCTACATGATAATTTATTAGCCTACATGATTAACAAATAAATACATTAACATGAAAACAATTAGCTAGTGAGTGAACTGTGATCATAAGGGTGAGGTCCACTCATGATAGGTCCTACAGTCACAAATCTATATCATCTAGGTTTTTGAGATTGGGTCCTCACAATTCAAGAGATTATGAGGTTACTTTGCATGGTTGGAAATGAGTATCCAATTATATGAAAATCCAAACTCTTTGGTTCCGAAATTAAGTGGGTATGGAATTGACTTTTGGATTCGAGAGAAATTCAGATTTGGGTATATGCACAATCAGATTATTCGAGTATTGAGGTCCTTAGATTAGGGGGGCTCAAGGGTAGGGTGAGCATGGACCCAAACACTGGCCTAGCCTGCTTTTGGGATGGGCTTTAGAACTTGGGGAGGGTAGTGACCTATTTTTTTTTTTGTCCTATGTAGTATATGGGTTGAGCTTGGATTAAGTGATTGAACTCCCCAAAGGTTGCCCTACCCAAAGAAAGTCATGCATGTAGTTTAGTGACTGATTTGCTAACCCATTGCTTGCCCCAACCCAATAAAAGTAATAAGTGTAGTTTAGTTATGATTTACCAAACTAATGATTGGAATCTCGGTCCGACCTGACATTTGTAAGGCAGGCCGAGATCAAGCTTGGGCGGGCTATGGGATTTTTATTTCTAAAGTCGGGTTGGAGTGGATATGCCCATGGTTTAAATTCAAGGTAAATACGAATCGGTCTCAGCCAATATTGGTACAATAATTTGGTGGGAATCAGTTTCGGTATCACCCGGTCAAGAAATCCCCATAATACAAGAATATATCGGCCGATATGTCAAATTATCGGCCCCAACTGATATATCAGCCTATCGTCCGACAATGTTTCAAGTCCTTTGTTTGCTAAAAAATATTTTCCCATTTCTCCTATTCTACTCCTTTCTTCCTCCTCCCAAATACATCACTTTAAATGCAGCAGTATCAAATGACAACAAAGTCTAAGCGATTAGTGAGTGAGAATTGACCAAAGAAGTGGGGTTCACTCATGATTAAGTCCTACACTAAAAAAATCAATATCATTTGCGTTTTTTTTTTTTGGTGCTTACACCGGGTGACCCTTTACATGAAACGTAACACTAAGAATCATTTTCCGGTCTTATCCTATATATATATATATATATATATACTTTTTCTTCTCTAATCTCTATATATAAGACATTTTCTTGTATAACCCCCATACTTGTTGGCTAAAATTTGCAGGTAATCGCTTGTATGAGAAATAGGGAATAAAACCAGGCTTTACATACCAAACACCCCTCGCTGCAGATTTTAAAAATTAATTAATTTTTCTTTTACATATGCTCGTTCCCCCAATATTTATTTTAAACCCCCTATACATGAACTATAATCAAGTATTTTGAGACTTTCATCAATCTAATGGTAGGTCATGTATGGATTTGATAAATCATATCCAGTTATAAGTACACGTGTCAATTGTCATCATGATCAATCTGGATTTAATAAAATGAACCTTGTATTGATAAGAAAAAAATGAATTTATTTAGGCTTACTTTCTCTCACTAAGTGCAATTGTTAATGTTATATGCTTTATTAAAAAAATTAAGTCCAAGCTTTTGAAATTATACATATAATGATAAAAGTGATGGGCAAAAGTGTCATTTCGCTCTAAAACCCTATGTTGGTTGGATGACTATTGATTTTGGAGACACAGAAGGAATTAAAATAAAAATGCAGGGGCCTATTTACAAATACTAAAACCCCATGGGCCTTTTTACAAATCCTACATACCTTAGGGGGTATATACAAAAATCTCAATAAGAAAAGAAAGGAAGGAAGACGCTTGAAAATAGAAGTAGCCACACATAAAATAATGGAAAACCCAAAAATGTTGGTTTTCCACAGCTTATAGCAGTGGAAAATCCAAAAGTCCTGGTTTTCCGCAGCTTATAGCAATGGGAAATCCATAAATGTTGGTTTTCTGCAACTTATAGTAGTGGAAAATCCAAAAATGCTGGTTTTCCGTAGCTTATAGCTGTGGAAAACACAAAAGTGCAGTTTTTCCGCCGCTTACAGCAGCGGAAAACCCTAAAATACAGGTTGTCCGAGGAATATATCGGCAGAAAAACTGAATTAAAGATATCAGCCTCTCTCTCTCTCTCTCTCGTTCTTTTTCTTTCTTTTTGCATGGATGTGCTCAAGGCTCGAGGGTTGGCTCTCCATGACAATGCACGAGCATATGATTATCAAATAAACAAAGCAGAATGAACAAATGTAAACAATTAATCTAAACAATTGGTGAATGAAATGTGATCATAAGGGTTGGGTTTGATCATGATAGGTCCTACGGCCACAAATCAAAATCCTCTGGCCCTTACAATGTGAGAGATTAGGTTTCATCGTGTATTTCTTCTAGCCTAAGAGAAGTGGTTGGATCTTCATCTTTCAAGTGTCTGCAAATCTTGTAAAAATTAGTAAATAATGCGAATTATACAATAATCTTTATCTCGTTTAGATCCTCTTGTCTTAAACTTTATCCATCTGAGGGCGGGACCCGTTGAATTCAACTCAGCTCCGTGCGATAAACTGCACTCATGCATCACAGGAGAAGACCATCCCCATCCAAAGAATGAAGCCATCTTCTTAAGTCCAAATTGTCATGAAGTCCGTTCTCGTTTATTAGCTTTGGCTCAAACTACATTCCACTCTGAGTAGGGCATAATGTTAAATTAATATGTTGAGCCAGGTCTTCCCTTAATCATAGATGGGGCAAGGTTTGTCCTGTTCAGGTATCGGGTAAAATATATGGTTTGGATCAAGCATGTTTACTAATCATTGGTTAAGGTTGTTAGAAATAGACCTTAACAGTTATGTCTAGATCAAATAGGGTTGCAAAAGGGTATCAGGTTATCCGAGTATTGGGGTCCTAAGATTAGGGGAGCTCAAGGGTGAGGCGAGCATGGGCCCAATCACTAGCCTAGACTACTTTTGGGACGGGCTTAAAACTTGGAGAGGGTAGTGATCTTTTTTTTTTTTTTTTTTTGTCCTGTGTAGTATATGGATTGAGCTTGGATTAAGAGATTGGACTCTGCCCCAAAGGTCTCCCTGCCCAAAGAAAGTCATGCATGTAGTTTAGTGATTGATTTGCTAACCCAACACTTGCCCCAACCCAATAAAAGCAATAAGTATAGTTTAGTTCTATAAAGATATCATGATTAATTAAACTATAAAGAATCATGTTCATCAAGTTTTCAAGATATCTAGAGAGCAAGAAAAAAAAAAGAATCTATGCTTATCGACCTTTTAATGACTTCAAATAGGAAGTAGGCAAGAGCCTATTTCACTTCAATAGGACTTAGCCCATTACTGGATTACTCACCATGGACACCTTACTTTATTAAGATATTCTATTCACATGCTTCTTAAGTGACTAGTATGACAATGGGACCCGTACGCATTGGATCAAAGTTTGTCAACGGCGGATTCAAGATAAGGCATTTGTTTTGAGTGGTTTTATTTTATTTTATTTATATGCAGCTCCTATTAGAGGGTCCAATTTAAAAAAAAAAAAAAGCGCATATGCTTCAAAGACTTGGTTCCATTGTCACACTAACCGCCATGAGATACATTATTTTTTTAATATGCCATTTTCACTTCTAAAAGTGATCAACATGGTCCAACTCTCATCATAGTAGCATTTGTTATGACTCGTTACAGAGAGCGCGGTGAACTAGGGTCTAGGGGTCAATATTTAAGAGTTGTTGTGCATTTGTTCCTAATTTAATCATATTGTATTTAAATAGAAATCATACATTGATGGTTATTCATTTTCATATCGTCCCAAGCTCATACCCAACCTGGACATGGAGGGGAAAAATAGAAAGTACCACTTTAAAACCATTTTGTCGTAGTTTTAGTGGTGGTAAAGCTGCATATGCAACTTTTCCTCTTCTTGAAGCGGAGGAACCTCCCACATCCCACTTGGTTCTGGATGGTTTTTTTTTTTTCTTTTCTTTTGTTAATGGGGAGCAGGTCTCATTGCATGTCAGTTTACTCCCATTGTGGGGTACTTATGGGTCAAAGATACATAAGCTCAACACTAACCACTTCCATTCCTGTGAGATTCTACTTACCTCTTATTGTTGCACCTTACATGGCTTGCCACTTCTTACCTTTTTACTATTCTTATTTCGAACCTATTTTATCATGAAGTCCTATATATTCAGTTTCATGTTGGTAAATAGGCCCTAAAAGCAACATTCAATAAATTTACACATTTATTGATGGCAAACCCTTAGATCCCTTTTCCCTTCAAAGCCTTTCCCAGGTAATTCTTAGATAACTCTCGGGGAGTTTTTTAAAGTAATCTGATGCATGAATCTGGGACCCTCAAATGCATTATTTTGTAATGGATGATTCTGGAGAAGTTTGAAAACTCATCCAAGGTGGGACCCTCAATTGCATTAGTTTCGACATCATGACTCTTGTGTGGGTTAATGAGATTGGAGAAGATCAATTCACAGGGACCATTTGCAACCATCTTTCCTTATTCAATATTACATCATGACGTATATATCCACACAAACCCACTAAAAATCTTTGACATGTCGACACACCTTTGAATAGAAAAACCTTAGGCATGTTGACTCATGATAAAGTAGTCAATACAAAACAAGCTATAAGTACATCAAAATGCATATGGGAGTACTGCAGAAACATCATTCTACTTGAAGAAGAAGAAGAAGAACAAGAAGAGAAAAAAAAAATGGCAGGAGATGGGGTGAAGCTGTTGGGCATGTGGGCGAGCCCTTTGGCTCTCAAAATTGAATGGGCTCTGAAACTGAAAGGTATTGAAT
This sequence comes from Persea americana, assembly GCA_029852735.1. Classification (NCBI taxonomy): domain Eukaryota; kingdom Viridiplantae; phylum Streptophyta; class Magnoliopsida; order Laurales; family Lauraceae; genus Persea; species Persea americana. The sequence continues at coordinate 95,925,164 of CM056810.1, forward strand.
ACGAATATGTAGATGAAGATCTTTCTAACAAGAGTGAAAGGCTTCTGAAGTATAATCCCATTCACAAGAAGGTTCCTGTCCTCCTGCATGGAGACAAACCACTTCCTGAGTCTCTCATCATTCTTGAATACATCGATGAAACCTGGAAGGAGAATTATCCATTATTGCCTGAAGACCCTTATGAGAGAGCCATGGCGCGTTTTTGGGCCAAATATAATGATGAAAAGGTAAGACTCTTAGACTTTAATTATCTCTGTAATGTATACTAAATCCTTACTTTATCAAATGATTACGATAGAGCTTGTTGTATTGTTACTTTATTTTTTTTATCATTAATGAGGCAGTTTCATGAAAAATCCATGGAAGTGCACCACTTCTTTGCAATCCATTTCTTTTTAATTCCCTGAGCCAAACAGAGGATAGGATAGATGCCCATACTGCAAATGACTGATAATCTCATAGGACCACCTGTAGAGGAAATATTCAAGATAAGAGAATACTAGCCATCCAATTTCTATCCCTTAACTGTGTACTGCTGGCCAATATTTTATTTTATTTTATCATAAATGGTGGACATTTCTACAATAACACTGAAATCTAAATATTCCCTGCTCTTCTAAATTCAGAACAGTACCATTTGAAATATCACTTTCACACTTAATTCATGGCTTGGATCCCCTGCCCCACCCACACACACACAAACTTTTTTCTAATGAAGAGGTAGGCTATTGATGCATCTCGTAGTGAAAAATCTACTAGAATGAATGCTAGTTCCAAAAATCAATGCAGTGGAATAAAGAATAAAGCAAGCTAGTAAATAGATTTACCAATCACACACCACAAGAAAGTAGGCACAATTTTAACGAAGAAACTCTATTCAGGGAGAAAAACTCCAATCAGAAAAACTAATCACCGTTGAACGGTTATAAGATATACTCACAGCTCTCGGTACGTTGATTTAAGGACTTTAGTTGTTCTTGTACAGCTCCTCGCTGCCACAACTACTCACTGCTCCCCGTGCTTGATCCTCACTTTGAGAATCAAGGTGCATAAATCTTCTACAAAGAATTAGATGTTTCAAACCTTATAGAGCAGATCTTCAGCCCAATCTCTCAATGATAGCTCTAGAGAACAATAAATCTCTCTTAGAGTTTTCTCACCTTAGAAGAAGAGAGAGAAACTTCTTTTCCTGCGTAAGATTGAGAGAATCACCCTTTATATAGCCCAAAACTCGGGCAAGAGTTTTCTAATAATGATCTAACCAGAATAACAATTAGATTCAAATTCTTAATAAGAATTCGGATCAAACTGGGCATACCATCTAAGCTCGCTATAGCGAGTGCCTTCTCTGCCCTAGATGCTGGCCATGTTCGCTATAGCCAACTAAATCTTCATTATAGCCGGTGATTGGTCTAGTAATTGGCTCCTTTGCTCCAAAATACTCCAATCTTCTCTATAGATCTTCCGATGACTCAACCACAGTCCATTCTAAAAGAAATAAGAAATTACAACTCAAGTGGATCCAAAGTTTTGTCCAACCCATAAATTAGCTAACACAATGCACACTATGAATTAGCGAAAACTATGGCCCGCATTTAGTATTGCATGGTTCTAAAACAATCATAATTGGCTTAGGTGTAGCAAATGGGCCTAAAGGACTTGTTTATGCAGCGACCACAGACTGTGGCTGTGCGCTTCCTAGTGAGAAATCACTCTGTTCCCTGGTGGGAGAAAAAACCATTGATTTTAGGGTTTCATAGCTGAGAAGCTGTTACACCAAACATGAGAGGGGGCAAAATTCTGCTCCACTTTTAAAGAAAGGTGCTTACACAAACACATCCAAAATGTCAGCAAATGTCCAGTCTAAAATGAGTTAGGCTAGGACCAGACCGGCAGACCCCCAGGTTGGCCCATCCCAACTTGGACCTATTGCATTTCCTGTCTTGTCGTACTCATAAGCTAATTAAAAGACTATTTATTATGGGTTTTTTTTTATCTACAAAAATCCTTCCCGTTTAGAATTCCAAAAGGAGTATTGCTCTGTTTCTAAATTCCTTATTTTATGGGGAGGATTCCAAATCTCTGCTGATTTTGTTGGTGTGTAATGACTTCTCATATTCTAAATGCTTCTTGGCATAGAAGCATTTTGAAATTTCGAGGAGACAGCATCTGGAAAATTTGTACTTATCTTCATTCCAGTAAACCTCCTAACATCATGCGCAAAGGATCTAGGGAGTAGTAGCGTTTTTCATGCCAACCCATTAGGCCCTCCCAGTCAAACTGACTCAGTTAAAATCGATAGATTCTTTATTTTGGTTTTGAGACCAATGTGATATAATCCCATTATTAGTAGAAAAACACCATCATCTTTTGAAACCAAACAGATGCGATCTTGTTTGTGCTATTACTTCTGATCTTTAAAATGTTCAATCCCTTTTCTTCTTGCAGCCTTGGCACACAGTTTTTGGAGCCTTTTGTAAGACAGGAGAGGAAAAGGTGAAAGCAGTGAAAGAAGCCCAAGAGACCCTTGAACCCCTTGAAGAGCTTCTCAAAGGAAAGAGGTTCTTTGGAGGACAGAGCATAGGCTATTTGGATATTGCTTTTGGTTGGCTGGCTATTTGGGTCCCTCTCATTGAAGAAATACTAGGCGCCACTTTTGTTGATGAAAGTACACTGCCTCTCCTCCATGCATGGTTTCAGGAATTCCCAAATATTCCCTTGGTGAAAGAGAGGCTGCCTCCTAGAGAGAAATTGCTTCCTTTCCTTAAAGCTTTTAGGGAGAGCTTGATTTCTTGTTCTTGAGTATATCCCCCTGTGGGATTGAAGTATAGGACTTTCTGCAGTAGTAACTCATGCTTTACATACCTATGGCTATGATAGCAAAGGGGAACCTTTTATGTTAAGTATTCAGTCTAGTCTGTACTTGTGTTTGGTATTTTGTATGAATAAAATTATATATTGAACCCTCAGTGTAAATGTGTGTAATCACGAATTTAATAAAAGCCGAACTCATACTTTGGAACTATAATTGATATGAAAATTGAAAAATAGGGAAAATTCCCTATCAAGGACTGGTTACATTGATATGCTTGGCACTTGCCCTATTTCTTGGAAAACCAAGAAAAAAACCACCATCTCCCGATCCTCTACGGAAGTAGAATACAGGGCAATGGCTTCTACTACTTGTAAGGTTATATGGCTGTGCTATCTCCTTCAAGACTTAGGGGTACCTCAAACTCTGCCTACACTACTCTTTTGTGACAATCAAGCAGCATTATATATTGCTGCGAATTCAGTTTTCCACGAGCGCACAAAGCATATAGAAATTGACTGCCATTTTGTGCATGTGAAGATTCAAGATGGACAGTTGCACACCTCCTACATTCCTACAGGTCACCAAATTGTAGATTCTTTTGCAAAACATTTGGGCAAAGATCACTTTCATTCAATTATCAGTAAGTTGGGTGTCCTTGACATACAAACACCACCTTAAGGGGGAGTGTTAGGCATATTTTGACTAAGTCCATTGTTACTGTTGTAAACTAATCCCACTATTTTAGCTCGGTTAATAGAAGATAGGATTAGATCCCCATACTCCGGGATATTTAGTTGCAAATATTGTGTATGTACCATACTTAATGAAGCAATCAATATTCAGCTGTGCAGAAGCTTTCCTAAATTTCACAAGAGACCCTTAAACCCCTTGAAGAACTTCTCAAGGGAAAGAGGTTCTATGGAGGAGAGACCATAGGCTATCTCCCTATAGGATTGAAGTAGGATTTTTTTGTAGTAGTAAGTCATGCTACATACCTATGACAGCAAAGAGAAACCTTCTATGATATGTATTCACACCGCCAGTCTGTACCACCACCTTATATTTAGCATGATTATGGGTTTTGTATGAAAGTTATATTTTCAGTATTACCATTATTGTGTTTGGTATTTTGTATGAACAAAATTATATATTGAAGTCTCAGTGTAAATGCGTGCAATCACGAATTTAATGAAAGCTGAACTCATACATTTGGAACTATAATTGACATGAAAAATGAGGAAAATCCCCTATCAAGCCATTAATAGGTCCATCATTAGCCATGGGCACAACTCAGCCCAAATCATGTTGGGCCCAGGTTGTTCGGCCCTAATCCAACATGTCAGGATGGCAAATTCTGTACCAACTTCTAACCCAGCCTGAATGCAACCAAAGAATTCAGGTTCTTTTTTTTGGTAGGAGAATTCAGGTTCTTTTAAATCATAATTGCCACAGCCATCCTCGTGAAATTCTAGTTACCACTAATTCTTGCACTTTACATCGCTTGCAACCAACCCCTTTAATATTCTAATCTGGAACTCATTTTACCATGAATTCCAATGTATTCAGTTCTGTGTTGATAAATAGGCCTTGAAAGCAATATTTGACGACTTTAAGTATTTTGTAGATAGCTAATTCTTAAATCCCTTTTTCGCTCAAGGTGGAGTTTGAATGTCATTTACACGTTACTTGTATTTTGTGCTCTTCCCTTCTAATACTTAGATAACTCATGGATTTGGAAAAGTAGTCTAATGCATGAATCTGGGACCCTCAATGGCCTTGGTTTTAACGACATGACTCTAGTATGTGGTAATGAGACAGGAGAAGATTAATTCACAAGGACCATTTGCAACCATCTTTCCTTATTCAATGTTTTATCTTAGAGGCCGATTCAAACAAACCCATAAGAATCTTTGAGATGTCGACATACGTTTATATAGAAAAACCGAGATGTCGACACACATCTGAATAGAAAAACCTTTGGCCATGTGAGTTGATTCATGATAGAGTGGTCTACAAAATACAAGCTATTCGTACATCAAAATGCATGGGAGAACGGCAGAACCATCATTCAACTTGAAGAAGAAGAAGGGGATAAAAAAAAATGGCAGGAGATGGGCTGAAGCTGTTGGGCATGTGGGCGAGCCCTTTGGCTCTCAGAATTGAATGGGCTCTGAAACTGAAAGGTATTGAATACGAATATGTCGATGAAGATCTTTATAACAAGAGTGAAAGGCTTCTGAAGTATAATCCCATTCACAAGAAGAGAATTTGTACGGTTTAACTTGGTTGTCAATGTGTATATATATATATATATATTTCCGCAAAAATATACATTTGACAGATATGTATGTAAGATTTCTTGTGAATCTCATGTTGACTTCGGTAATGCGAGATTTACGAGAGTAAGTATGTGATTGCGACTCGGAGTTTAGCCGTGGTAACCCTAATCTCAGGCCTGAGTTGTGACAAAATTTCTATGCTCTTGCATGGAGACAAACCAGTTCCTGAGTTGCTCATCATTATTGCCTGAAGATCCTTATGAGAGAGCCATGGCGCGTTTTTGGGCCAAATATAATGATGAGAAGGTAAGACTCTTTAGACTTTTATCTCTGTAATGTATTTTAATCCCCACTTTATCAAATGATAATTATGATAGAGCTTGTTGTATTATTATTGTTTTTTTTTTTATCATTAATGAGGTACTTTCATGAAAAATCGATGGAACTCCACCACTTCTTTGCAATCCATTTCTTTTTAATTCACTGATCCAAACAGAGGATAGGATAGATGCCCATATTTCAAATGACTGATGATCTGATGGGACCAACTGTAGAAAAAATATTCAAGATTAGAGAATCCTAGCCATCCAATTTCTGTTGGCCAATTTTTTTATTTTATCATAAATGATGGACATTTCTAGAATAAAATTGAAATCTAAATATTCCCTACTCTTCTAAATACAGAACAGTACCATTTGAAATATCACATTCACATTTAATTCATGGCTTGGATCCCCCACCCCACCCACACAAAACTTTTTTCTAATGAAGAGGTAGGCTATCGATGCGTCTCGTAGGCAAATGCACAGTTTGAATTAGTGAAAACTATGTCCCATATTTACTATTGCATTGTTCTAAAACAGTCATAATTGGCTTAGGGGTAGCAAATGGGCCTAAAGGACTTGTTTCTGAAGCGACCACAGACTATGGCAGTGCGCTTCCTAGTGAGACATCACTCTCTTCCCTGGTGGAAAAAAGAAAAAAAACATTGAATTTAGGGTTTCATAGCTGAAAAGCTATTACACCAAACATGAGAGGAGGCAAAATGTCAGTCAATGTCCAGTCTAAAATGAGTTGGGCTAGGACCAGACCGGCAGAACCCCAGGTTGGCCCATCCTTACTTGGACCTATTGCATATCCTGTCTTGTCGTGTTCATTAGCTAATTAAGAGACTATTTATTATGGTTTTTATTTTTATAACAAAAATCCTTCCTGTTTAGAATTCCAAAAAGGAGTCTTGCTCTGTTTCTAAATTCCTTATTTTATGGGGAGGATTCCAAATCTCTGCTGATTTTGTTGGTGTGAAATGACTTATCATATTCTAAATGCTTCTTGGTATAGAAGCATCTTGAAAATTTGAGGAGACAGTTCTAGTAAACCATTGGGCCCTAAGGAATCCTAACACTATGCACAAAGGATCCAGGGAGTAAGTAGAGTTTTCATTTCAACCCATTAGGCCCTCCCAGTCAAACTGACTCAGTTAAAATGGATAAAGCTTGGGTTTTTTGGTACTTAGATCATGAAATAAGCATGCAACCTAGTAATAGATTGTAATCCCAATATTAGTAGAAAAACACCTTCATCTTTTGAAACCAAACAGATGCAATCTTGTTTGTGCAATTACTTCTGATCTTTAAAATGTTCAATCCCTTTTCTTCTTGCAGCCTTGAAGTGCAGTTTTTGGAGCCTTTTCTAAGACAGGAGAGGAAAACGTGAAAGCAGTGAAAGAAGCCCAAGAGACCCTTAAACCCCTTGAAGAGCTTCTCAAAGGAAAGAGGTTCTTTGGAGGACAGACCATAGCCTATTTGGATATTGCTTTTGGTTGGCTGGCTATTTGGGTCCCTCTCATTGAAGAAATACTAGGTGCCACTTTTGTTGATGAAAGTACACTGCCTCTCCTCCATGTATGGTTTCAGGAATTCCCAAATATTCCCTTGGTGAAAGAGAGGCTGCCTCCTAGAGAGAAATTGCTTCCTTTCCTTATAAAGCTTTTAGGGAGAGCTTGATTTCTTCTTCTTGAGTATTTCTCCCTATAGGATCGAATTAGGGAGAGCTTGATTTGATCTTTTTTAGTATATCTCCCTATATAGGATTGAAGTAGGATATTTTGCAGTAGTAACTCATGCTCTACATACCTATGGCTATGATAGCAAAGAGGAACCTTCTATGTTATATGTATGCACACTAGTCTGTACTTGTGTTTGGTATTTTGTATGAATAAAATTATATAATGAAGCCTCAGTGTAAATGTGTGTAATCACGAATTTAATAAAAGTTGAACTCATACTTTGGAACTATAATTGATATGAAAATTGAAAAATGGGGAAAATTCCCTTTCAAGCCATTAATAGGCCCATCATTAGCCATGGGCACAACTCAGCCCAAATCATGTTGGGCCTAGGTTGTTCGACCCTAATCCATTTTGAAGAGATGCAGTCCTTAGATCAAGATGTGCATGATGTATTTGTTGGACGGTTTGGAATTTGGATCCTCAATTGGGGGAGGCTAGCTAGTGAACTAATTCATTGACCCAAACACTTCTGGTATAACATGCTTAAGAACCTTTCCAAATTGGAAGATCCTAGGGAAGGTTCAACGGGAGACCCATCAGTGGACTCAAAATCTTCCTTTAAAGGACCAAGTATTATCATTCACCGAATTGTCAAGCACCCTTTCACCTGTGGGTCCCACTTCTCCATTCCCTTCTGTGGCTAAGAATCTAAGAATTACCAATAAGAACTCTCCTTGATCAATGATTTTGGTCAACTTTAGTGGGCCATGAGGCAAATTGGACCATGTTGATAGACCATAGGAATAACATGGAGTATATGAATCCACCCCACTGATTGCCAAGCTTGAAGACATAGCACGAATGAATGATCCTGACCGCACGTGTTTAGTAAAGCCAATCACATGAATGGATGAATGGTGAAAACGGGTCAGAAGTGTTCACCTTTGAGCATATGTCCATATGTGATCTAGCTTATGGTGCCCACTTGGGCCGCCTGCCTTTGATTAATTCAACCCCTTCATGCTCACTAAGCCCATGAATCGGAGGCAAGCCCCATTAGACAATCATTTGGCCTTCATTTGCCACCAGAAAAACATATCCATGATAGTCAATTTAATTCATAAAATAAAATATTAGTTTTAAAAAAAAAATTATAAGAAATTCAAAATATGGTATTTTCTACATGAATTGCATTGAGATGGGAAAAACTACCAAGGCTTAAATCAAGCAGTACCATTACCATTGTCTTGGGTTCAATTCCCATCCATTGCATAAGTGCTATTAATTGTAAAGTGAATAGAAAACCATCCATGTCAATCATGGGGCAGGTCAGGTATGAAGCAAAGAAACTACGTACTAGTTGGGCAGGTCAGGTATGTCAGAATCATCCTTCAAACCCTTGAATCAATGGCTTCAATCACATCTAGTTGGGGGATTGTAGTAGTCGTTCATAATCATCATCATTGCCTTTGCCATCTATGGGTTGCAATAGTTTAGATGGCGTGAGGAAGCTTACATATTATTTTGGCCCTTTTGGACTTGAGAAATCAATGATTTGGGTCAATTAAAAAAAAAAATGTGGGCCATGGGACAAACTTTAACATGAATCCATCACAACCCAGCCTCCCAAGTTCCAACACATCACATGAGATGATGAGCAGATGGAACCCACCAAGGGTGAAAACCAGAATTTTTTCTTGAAATGGGCCACCTTGGTGAAGCATAGAAGAAACTTATCAGACGACGTCACCATCCACCTTACCACTACCTCCCCTCTCCGGCCTCCACCTGCTCCACCCACACCCTGAGGAATGTTTTAAGTACCTAATTCATATGCAGCTAGTTTTGATTTGGAATTTGAGGGGCCTATTTGTCTACATGAAAATTGAATAGATAGAAATTCATAGTCAAATGGGCTTCATCAAAAGATTAGTAAAGAGGTGAAGGGAGGTGAGGAGTGAATGATGTAAGAATGGGTCAATGACTTACCAATAATTTGAATTATTGGGATGATAGCTAGGTATTTACTTCCCATCTCCCTTTCATTCATTTTATATGAAATGCGAGGTTATTTAATAGTCATTTTTTTATATTCACCTATAAATCTTCATTCTTAAATATTTTTACAAAGATAAGCCTTAGAATTTATATGTATTCAACTACATAAAATGAGAGGCTTTCATGTAGTTGAAGATATAGGAATTGTAAGATTTGTACTTTTAAAAGTGTTTAAAATTGAAGAAACAAAAGTGAATTTCTAAAAATGACAATCAAATTATCTTTCTTATAAATATATTAACCAAGGGGAGGCGAGAAAATGAATACTCAACCGTTATCCTTTGTAATTCAAATCCTATGAAAGTAATGATTGCATCTAGTTACATCTCTTCCTTAAATCCTTCACCTCTCCCTCATATCCTTCATTCCTTCACCCTTCACTTTTCAATTCTTTAATAAACCTTGATGGAGTTCATTTGACTATAAATTTCTATGTATTCTTTGCAAACAAACAAGCCCCAGGTGTAATTCAAATCTTATGATAGTAATGGTTGCATCTGGCTACATCTCTTCCTGAAATTCTTCGCCTCTCCCTCATATCCTTCATTTCTTCACCCTTCACTTTTCACTTCTTTAATAAACCTTGATGGAGCTTATTTGACTAAAAACTCCTATGTATTTTGTGCAAACAAACAAGCCCTAGGTGTTGCGATGTGGTTAGCCGCTGCCTTCTTTTGTAGTTCATCCCATGGGTCATTTTGCCTCGGTGAGGCTTCTCTTTCAAATGTGGTAAAGTATAAGGCATGTTGGTTGTCTTAGCTTGTTTTGGCAATGGGCTCTCACCTTCATTTGGTTCAATTTGGCATTGGTTAAGCAAAATGATTCGACTGGAGTCAGCCAGAGCTCACTTTTGGCTTGTTAAAATAATAAACGATCTGCCCCTTGGTGTTTTTTTATTTATTTATAGAAATTTGTCAGTTGGTGATCCTGTCATTATTAGGGAAGAGGATCCCCTGTTTGGTCCAATCTGGGGGTGCCACATGGGGGAAAGATATCCCATCTCCCCTATGAAATTTTTTTTTTCTCCCCATGTGGCACCCCTTGATTGGACCAAACAGGGGATCCTCTTCCCATTATTAAATGATCGACCTCGGAGCATAAGGTAAGTCGCTTTTCCTTGATAGAAACGAGGCCACGAGATCTTTCCTTGGCATGCCTTAGGCCTTTGGACAAGAACTGATTGGGTGCACCAATGAGCCTATTTGTGTTAAGACTAAAGAGATTCAAGTTTATGAGGCACACGGTGAGGTGTTTTTTTTTTTTTTTCGCCGCTAAAAGTGTTTTTGTTAAATGGTACGTTGACTTTCATCACTGCTAGAATGACATAAATCCTCCATATGGTTGGTTCATATAGACTTTTACGACACTTTTTTGCACTGGAAAAAAAAAAAAAAAAAAAAAAAACTCCGCTAAAGGCTGTTTTGTCCACCCGGATTAATAGTAATGGTTCACATAGCTGTGGACAAAACAACCTCATGTTTACCCATTAGCCATTTAGGAATTGAATAGCCCATTTTCACAAGTTACAAATTTTACTATAAATGAACATATTAGAGTCATTAGTAACTCATGTCCATCAAAATAACTATTTTGAGAAGAACATTATGCGTATCAATATTATGTGGGGAATGATTGCATTATTTTGTCTGTATGATGTGAACAAGTAAGGTCAAATCAAATATATAAATGTAGAGTTCACCAATCAAAGATCTTGAAACGTAATAGTATCTTAATTAAAAAAGTGCACAATGGATTTCATTTTTGGAGATCTGGACCATTCATTATAAGTACAATTTTCTCTCACGTAACTATGGATTTCCAACTCAATTGGAGTTGCATTCACCATCAGATTTTACAAACAGAATTTAGCCACAATTTTCATATGTATCCTATCCAATGGCCAATCTTATGTCCATGACATATGTCCATAACTCGTAATTGTAGGAATGACAAATTGATAGCAGGTTGGTTTAGGAGTGGGACCTATCGTTCAAGGTAAACTCATAATCCGCTCCTAGCAGCACCTGCACTATCTGACCCCAAACCTCCCTTAGATAAGTCCAGAAAAGCTTCTACTAAAACTACCACTGATAGGGACAGGGCCGAGTTGGGCAGCTCACCTTTAAAATCATAGTTACCACTGCCATCCTTGTGAGATTCTACTTACCTCTTAGTCTTGCACCTTACATGGCTTGCCAGTTGCCACTTACCTTTTTACTATTCTTATTTTGAACCTGCTTTACCATGAATTTCTATATATTCAGTTTCATGTTGAAAAATAGGCCCTTAAAGCAATATTCAATAAATTTAAACATTTATTGATGGCAAACCCTTAAATCCCTTTTTCCTTCAAAGCAGTGTTCGAATGTGATTTACACGTTATCTTTATTTGGTGCTCTTTCCGATTAATTCTTAGATAACTCTTGTGGAGTTTGAAAAGTAATCTAATGCAAGAATCTGGGACCCTCAAATGCATTATTTTGTAATGGATGATTCTGGAAAAGTTTGAAAACTCATCCAAGGTGGGACCCTCAATTGCATTAGTTTCAACAACATGACTCTCGTACAGGTTTAATGAGCTTGGAGAAGATTAATTCACAAGGACCATTTGCAGCCATCTTTCCTTATTCAATGTTACATCATAGAGACTTATATATCCAAACAAACCCGTGGGACCCTCAATTGCATTAGTTTCAACAACATGACTCTCGTATGGGTTTAATTAGATTGGAGAAGAATAATTCACAAGGACAATTTGCAACCATCTTTCCTCATTCAATGTTACGTCATAGAGACTTGTATATCCAAACAAACCCACTAAAAATCTTTGACATGTCGGCACACCTTCTAATAGAAAAACCTTTGGCATGTTAGAGTCATGATAGAGTAGACAATGTAATACAAGATTAATTCACAAGGGCATATATCCAAACAAACCCACTAAAAATCTTTGATATGTCGACACACCTTTGAATAGAAAAACCTTTGGCATGTGGCATGTTGAGTCATGACTCAAGATAGAGTAGTCACTGTAATAGAAGCTATAAGTACATCAAAGGGCTTGGGAGAACTGCAGAACCATCATTCAACTTGAAGAAGGAGAAGAGGAGAAAAAAAATGGCAGGAGATGGGGTGAAGCTGTTGGGCATGTGGGCGAGCCCTTTAGCTCTCAAAATTGAATGGGCTCTGAAACTGAAAGGTATTGAATACGAATATGTCGATGAAGATCTTAATAACAAGAGTGAAAGGCTACTGAAGTATAATCCAATTCACAAGAAGATTCCTGTGCTCTTGCATGGAGACAAACCAGTTCCTGAGTCGCTCATCATTCTTGAATACATCGATGAAACCTGGAAGGAGAATTATCCATTATTGCCTGAAGATCCTTATGAAAGAGCCATGGCCCGTTTTTGGGCCAAATATAATGATGATAAGGTAAGTCTGTTAGACTTATCAAATGATTATAATAGAGCTGGTTGTATTGTTATTTTCTTTTTTATCATTAATGAGGTAGTTCAATGAAAAATCCACGCAAGTGCACAGTTTCTTTGCAATCCATTTCTTTTTAATTCCCTGAGCCAAATAGAAGATGGGATAGATGCCTCCCTTAACTTTGTACTGTTGGCCAATTTTTTTTTTTTTTTAAATCATAAAGGGTAGACATTTCTACTATAAAATCGAAATCTAAATATTCCCAACTCTTCTAGATTCAGAACAGTACCATTTGAATTATCACATTCACATTTAATTCATGGCTTGGATACACACAACTTTTTTCTAATGAAGAGGTAGGCTATTGAAGCGTCTCCTAGGCTAATGCACAGTTTGAATTAGCGAAAACTATGGGCCTTATTTACTATTGCATGGTTCTAAAACGGTCCTAATTCATAAGCTAATTAAGATATGTTTTTTTTGTTTTTTTACAAAAATCCTTTCTGTTTGGAATTCCAGAAATTCCTTATTTTATGGGGAGGATTCCAAACCTCTGCTTTTTTGGTGTGACATGACTTCTCAATTCATATTCTAAGAAGCACTTTGAAATTTGGAGGATAACAACCGCTGTGGGCCCATCTAATGCTAATAGATATTCTGGGACCATCTCACTTCAAACCCATGTATCCTACATTGATTGAGTCTTCTGTTGTAACTATCTCTACTCATTTGGCCTAGCCCAGAGGGTTGTTCCCATAATTTCTCACTTACCTCAATTGTATGATATTATATATATGTGAGAAAGATATAAATCTTATTATTTTCTATTATGTCTGAATGTGTATATATAGAGATCACAAGGCAAAAATCCTGACTTCAAGGGATGGAGAATATATAATGAGTATTTACATTATCAAATCACTCAATTAAAGAAATAGAAAAAGGTACCTATTGGCTTGGGATTCCATGAACTGTAAAGTGGATTATGTGGCCTGTAATATTAAGAATATTGAACATACTTATCCAATCAAAGCAAGCTGGATTTGGATTTCAAACAAGTGTTTCGTGGTTTATGGTATCAGAGCATCTTGATTCTGTCTATGGAACAGTTCTCATTTGTAGTCTTTTGTTTGAAACTCTATGCACACGTATCAAGAGTTTGTTGGTGAGGGAGAATCCAAAATCTTTATCTGCTTAACGTTCTAGAGACAGCACCTATGGTAGTTGTTACATCCTTATTGTGAGTGGACGAATAATAATCTGCTCTGTCATCTAAAAATTTAGGTGATTTGATGTGGTAGAATGTTATTAGTCTACTCACGATCGTGTAACAACTACACGATAGGAGACTGGACCGCTCACTACATGCATGTTTAAAATTCCATTCAGTTTGACCTTCCTGTCAATTGCGTCATCTTTATCTGCAAACTGCCAATTCCGTTAGTCTTTTGCAAGTTTGATTCGGTCTGTTACATCCTTATCTGAAAACTACAGCATCCCCTCATCCACCTTGGTCTCCTCTGAGTCATCTTCCACTTCTGTCTTAGCCTCCTCATCCACTGCAACCACACCTAACCTTGTAATCTTGAATATCGCTAATCTTATTCCCATTAAGTCGGACATCACCAACTTTCTACTGTGGAAATCCTTGTTTAGACCCATTCTGCGCAGCCACAGTTTGGAGCATTTCATTGATGGCTCCCAAGTCCCAAACAGCTCCATCTAGAGAAATCACTGTTGCAGATGGAAAAGCTTCTCCCAATCCAGAATTTTTTAGTTGGCCTAGCCCAGAGGGTTGTTCCCATAATTTCTCACTTACCTCAACTGTATGATATTGTATATATTGAATATACTTATCCAATCCAATCAAGCTGGATTTGGATTTTCCGGAAAATTTGTAAGTATCCTAATTCCAGTAAAACATGATGCACAAAGGATCTAGCATGGTGATAATGCACAAAGGATCTAGGGAGTAGTGGAGTTTTCACGCCATCCCATTGGGCCCTCCCACTCGAACTGACTCAGTAAAAATCGATAGAAATTTTTTTTTTGTTTGTTTGTTTTTAGACCATGATGATAAGCATGCAACCTAGTAATAGATTTTAATCCCATTATTAGTAGAAAAACACCATCATCTTTTGAAACCCCAACAGATGCGATCTTGTTTGTGCTATATTTACTCCCATCTTGTTTGTGCTATACTTACTCCTGATCTTTAAAATATTCAATCCCATTTCTTCTTGCAGCTCTGCCCTGCACTTTTTGGAACCTTTTCTAAGACAGGAGAGGAAAAGGTGAAAGCAGCGAAAGAAGCCCAAGAGACCCTTAAACCCCTTGAAGAGCTTCTCAAAGAAAAGAGGTTCTTTGGAGGACAGACCATAGGCTATTTGGACATTGCTTTTGGTTGGATGGCTATTTGGCTCCCTCTCGTTGAAGAAATACTAGGTGTCACTTTTGTTGATGAAAGTACACTGCCTCTCCTCCACGCATGGTGTCAAGAATTCCCAAATATTCCCTTGGTGAAAGAGAGGCTGCCTCCGAGAGAGAAATTGGTTCCAAAACTCAAAGCTTTTAGGGAGAGCGTGGTTTCTTCTTCTTGAGTATATCTCCCAATATGATTGAAGTAGAACTATTTGCAGTAGTAACTCATGCTCTACATACCTATGGCTAGGATAGCAAAGAGGAAGCTTTTATGTTATATGTATGCACACTAGTCTGTACTTGCGTTTGGTATTTTGTATGAATAAAATTATATAATGAAGCCTCAGTGTAAATGTCACGCCCCCAAAAGTGAAACCGGGGTTATGCATGAGATTAGGGCCAATTAAAATTTTCCAACATTAAACCAATAGAACGTGGCCCCAATCATGTCCCATAGGATCGAAGTCCGCGGTGAGGTATAAATATTTCCTCGGTAAAATACAGCGGAACATCATAATAAACAAATGGTACAATATAACATTTCAGAGTATGCACATCTTCATTTCCTATAGTTTAAGTTTAGCAAAAGATAACAAAAGTATATTAATTAATGGCTTCTATCAAAACCTAAGCCAAAAGAGAATAAATACGAACTAACCAAAGTATGAAGGCACTCGTGTGCTGGTCACGACGATAATACCGTCGACACACAACTCGTACTCACCATCAGGCTAAACTGCCTGAAGCAACACCTCCACTTTCCCAAAGGTAAATGTACCCGGTACCTATGCACCAAGTGCAGCATCAGACACGACGGTCGGTAGGCAGATATAAATATAAAACATCAATAGATATGCAAAACGAATCAGAGTAAACGATAGACAAGATCATATGAAATGCATAGCATCCTAATCGTAATGAGTGCATAGCATTCGAATCAAAATCAATATAACAAAACATCTAACAATTAGGTAACCCACATAAGCTAATACACCACGGGATAGTTCCACATGTCCCTCCCGACTCAACATGAGAGCTGTGGTAGAGTAAGCAATAGGCACGGGATAAAAACCCGGCAAACAATCAATCAATATGGATACCAATAGGCCAACAATCATCAAAATCAATCTTCAATCAATATGTATCCGATGGTGTACATCCATCAAAAATATAAAAAGTCGTACTACACATACGTTCAAACCAAAGTCCTCACACAGAATGGTGCCACATCTGTGTTGGGCGTTAACAGCTGAGTGGTGCCTAACACAAAGAGTTCTAAACAAACAATAGTGAAGGGCTAGACTTTCTTGCGTGAACAAGATTCATCAATAAAAGAGAAACTACCTTTCCATCATCAAATCAAAGTCAAAACCATCAATCTTCTTCAAAACAATGACAACGTCGGTAGTTCTCAAACAAGCTTTACAATCAAAGCTGTCTAGCCTCAACACTTCCATCAAACTTCAAAACAAACGGAACATCAAAGGGGATCCTAAATTCATCATCTAAGTTCTTCAAGTGATCCCAAAACAAAGTAAAGCAAACAGAGCTAATGAACATGGACATCCCATGTAGAGAAGTACCGGACAATACCATTCAGAATCACAGGCAATGAACAATCAGATCCTAAGTCAATTGTTATTTCCGAAGTCCCGTACAACCCTACTCAATCATCGAAAGGAATAAGGTTCGCGATACCCGAACAAACAATCTTCGTGCATAGATATAAAGGAGGGTATCCCGTTGTCCCGTACCGTTCAAGATTGAGTGAAGTTGAAACTCGAGAAAACTGGAATAACTACGAGGAATTATCTGCTCAAAACATCCCTCGTGCATAGTCAAATGAGTCCAACAAGGGTAATCAAGGTTTCAACTAAGTCCATAGTCCAAGGGACAAACCCTTTCAAAAAAGAGAGAAATTCGATCAAGCCAACAGCAGGGTTCAGTTAACCAAAGGGTCGACCGACTTCACAAAACGACCAGAAATAAAGCTCTCTGGATTCGGAACCGACAGGTAACTGAAGTGCCGGCTGACCGACACGCTGACCAACAGTCCAACTCCTCCTTCAGCAATATCACGATCTGGAATTGGAACCAACAAGTGACCGAGGGTCATCGAACTGCAGTTCGGTCAACCGACACCCAAGTTCGGTTAACCGACTACTCCAGTTCAGTTAACCGACTACTCCAGTTCGGTTAACCGACACACAGGTTCGGTTAACCGACAACCCACAGAATTCTAAAGCGAATTCTGAGATTGGTTAAAAAATGGGGATTTCCATTCCAATTCTTCATTCACACATGCAAACAAAGAAAATAGGGCCTTGCCCTCTCCACAAACATCCATGCCCCATGTCATCAAGTCCGTACAAACCACATCCAACAAAACCAATCCATTCAATTCAATCTATAACCATTATCATGTTTTCAATCATCTAAGGTATCAATGAGCATGTGGTCATCTAAATCATCATCAATGATCAAATCAAGGAGAGACAAACATATCAAAGCATATATATAAATATATACTTGTCTTTCGTTGAAAATGCCCAAATCAATAAATCCTAGCTCCATAGCCCAACAAACCAAACCTAAGGGATAAATAGCAAAATTAAACTAAATTAAATATAAAATTAATGGAGGGGAAGCTCTAAACTACCAAACACACAACTACACCCAAAGTACATTAATCCAAACCTAATGGGGGAGAAGAGCTCACCAATTAGATGGGTGGATGGAGTGGTGGCTTGCAAATCGAAGGTGGTTGATCTCGCGAGTTCCACGCGAAGATTGTGATGGCCATGATGGATGGTGACGATCAGAGGTTGGGGCTGCCTCTTAGATCCATTCTAACAAGGTGGGTGAGAGAGATTGAGAAAGAGAGAAAAAGAGTTGAAATTGAGACGGGGAGGTTGTGAGGCCCACATGATTGGTGGCCCACTAAAATAGTGGTGATGGAGGGGTGTCGGTGGTCCATTAACAACAAGAAGGAAGAAGACAGAATGGAAGAAAGAATGAATGGAGAAGGAAAGAGAGAGAGAAGAGAGGGAAAGAATGAAATGGGTGGGCTGGGAAAGTCAACCCATGTTGACAGTGAGTGGAGTGAGAAAGAAAGAAAATGAAATGGTGAGATGGGTGGTCCACGTTGGCAGGGAGGCTGAGAGAGAGAGTGTGTGAAATGGTGAGTCGAGAGAGAGAGGAAAATGAAATGGATGGGGGTACTTCACGTTGGCAGTGAGTGGAGTGGAGTGGAGTGGAGGGAGAAAGAAAAGAGGGAAAGCAGGGAAAGAAAGGAAACGGAGAAAGAAAGACAGAAACAGGGAAGGAAAGGAAGAAAGGAAAAATGGGGAAAAGAGAGAGAGAGGAGAAGGAGATGAGAGAGGCTCGGTCATGGTGGTGATCACCGGCGGCGGAGTCGTCCGGAGACGGTGGCAGCGAGGAGAGTGAGGGTGGGGAAGTGGAGAACGGGAGAGAGAAGTGAGGAAAGGGGGAAGGGGCTGCTGTGTTGTAGAGTGGAATGAGGAGATTCCGGGGGGGGTGGAGGAAAAAGGGGAAATTAGAAATGGGCGGGGGTGGGGAAAGGAAAAAGGGGAAGGTAGAAATGGGAGGGTCACTCACGTGAGTGATAAAGGTGGGGAGGGTAGGTAGGGAAATAAGAAGGAAATACCGTGGGGGTGTGGGGCGGGGGGGGGGATCCAATGGGCTTGAATTGGCTTTTGGGCTAGGTTTGAGGGTCCGGATCGGAATGCAATAGAAGGATTCAGTCTGGGAACGAAATGGGGGAGATCCAATGGGCTTGAATTTTTGGGCTAGGTTTGAGGGTCCGGATCGGCATGCAATAGAAGGATTCAGTCTGGGAACGAAATGGGGGAGATCCAATGGGCTTGAATTGGCTTTTGGGCTGGGTTTGAGGGTCCGGATCGGAATGCAACAGAAGGACTAAGTCTGGGAAATTAAGTAATCTACCTAATGGTGCCAAAATCTCGAAACGTGCAAAATACTACAAAGCCCTCGAAACTTTCTGGAAATAGCAACACACACCCCTTCTGTACCCAAACGGGCTCGGATCTCAACCCAACTTCGCACGCTCGATCCTACTGATTAATCGGACATGTTTGGCTAATAAACGAGCTTAATTATCTAAAAGCACAATTAACTAAACTAATTACAACCTTGGAATTTCGGGATGTTACAGTAAATGTGTGTAATCACAAATTTAATAAAAGTTGAACTCATACTTTGGAACTATAATTGATATGAAAATTGAAAAATGGGGAAAATTCCCTTTTAAGCCATTAATAGGCCCATCATTAGCAAAGCCGGCTCGAGACAATTTGAAGCCGAAAGCGACAATCCTAAATGAGGCATTTTCTATATTTTAATATTATTATAAATATTTTATTTAAAATTTATTTTTCTGAATTTTTTGTGATGAAAATTTACTAATTAAGTTTTATACTCAAATTTTGCTAACCTATCTTAATTCCACCTCCAAAACCCACATGAAATTTATGGGCCCATTTCCAAAACTAACATGGAAATCTTGGATCACAAAATCCAACTACCTATTTAGCTCTACCCCTCATAAATAAAAATCTTGAGTCTGCTACTTGTGGGGCTCAGAGCATTTTTCACCTGCGCACGGTGCATATATACACCATGAGTCAAGACCATCCAAAATGGACTTCAGAGATGCGCCACACATATTGGATGTTTTAGATGTACGGTGCTCATATGCATTGTGAATAAAATCCGGCGGGGGCCCTTTGTTTATTTTAAATTTTAAGATCTATTATTATAGCTGAAATCATAAGCTATGGATATGGATCTATTACAACCACATCATGAATCAAATCTGAAGGGGCCCCTATTGAAACATGATAGACAAAATAATGAGAACGGCTTCTGAAGTAAGTTCATGATTGAATGTATGGTTGAGATTTGATAAACATTTACTATTAGAAATATAATGGTGTACTAAAATCAATTGGACTGCTTATAATAGAAATATAAAGGGAAATTTTGAAAGTATAATAGACCATAAATGACACTTTAAAGCCGCATGAAAATCTTAATGGTATCTTCTCAAGAGAGAGTTATTATGGGCATTAAATTTTGGGGAGAAAAAAAAGGGGTGGCACTTGGAAAGTTTGCCCTTTTGGAATTTCAAAAGGTGCCAGCTGTTATTATAGGGTCTTTTTTTAGGCCTAAAGCAATGACATTATTGGCTTTATGGTAAAGTCGACCTTGATCATTAGCCATGGCCACAACTTAGCCCATATCATGTTGGGCTTAGGTTGTTCGACCCTAATCCATTTTGAAGAGATGCAATCCTTAGATCAAGTTGTGCATGATGTAGTTGTTGGACGGTCTGGAATTTGGGATCCTCAATTTGGGGTGGGGGGTGCGGCCTAGAAATTCATTGACCCAAACACTTCTGGTACTACATGCTTATTATTATGAGGATTTAAATAGAAAAATCCCCATAGACTTGTCAAAAGCAAAAAAGGCCATCAATGACTTATAAAGACCATAGTGATCACAGGAGCACTGTTTGGTATTTTTTTTTTCCCTTTAAGCGGGGATATCCCTGCTCCTTTACTTTAAAAAGTCTCAAAACTCTTTTTTCTGTTTTCGCTCTCCCCCCATCTTCTTCTCCCTTCCACGACGTTCAAGCTCAACCACGGATTGGATCAAAACCCTAATCCTTCTTCCGCCATTATCAACAATAATGAAGAAAAAGAGGCGGAAATTTGTTTAGATTCATCAGGAAAAGGCGACAAACCTTCTTTCTAAGCAAACATCAGCACTGAAACAGAGTGCCCATATAAAAAGATGGTCCAGATCCATCATCTAAGTGCACCAACTAGCAATTTGTACTCCATAGGGGGGGTCAATTTGTACACCACCCCCACCATTTTTCCCTCTTTCTTCTATGCGATGTATATGTATTATTGAAATAGATGATGGTGATTATAGTAGAGAGAGAAAGAGATAGAGAAGTGGATAATAGAAGGGATAAGGGATAAGTTGTAACTGCGACGGTTGCATCTCCTTCTAATCTGGTCTTTTAGTGTTATTTTTCTTTGAACGATCCTAGCTTCAATGTCGTGGAAAGGAGAAAAAGGTGGGAGAATAACAAAAGGGGGGGAAAAAGTGTTTTGCGACCCTGGTCTTCGTGTCCCCGCCTCCCTGAGTGTTGTCTCTCAGAATGGTATCAATTGAGCCGAGGATATCCCCGCCCAAATTAGTGCTATGAACGAGGATATCCGTGCTTGTGTTAGTGCTGTGAGCGGGGATATCCCCGCCCACTAGAGTATTGTGGGTGCTGTCTCTCAGAATTATATCATTTGAGTCGGGGATATCTCCTCCCAAATTAGTGTTGTGAACGTGATTGGTCAAAGTAGTATCGGCGATAGCCATTAAGAATTATATTTAACGAATATAACATACACATGTGAGCCATTATCCATTTGTATCTCTCATTTGAGAAATTATGACAAAATGTCCATTCCTTATTGAGCTAATGCCCATTTGTATGTAACAAATAGAATCCTAAAACTATTTTCAAAGTTTAGCCATTTCTATGTTAGTCAATGCCCATGCCCATCCACATATCTACCCATTTCTATGTAAACAAAAGCTGATGCCTAATTCTATCATCTTCTATTATAGCTAATGCCAATGCTTATTTGTATTACTGAAGTAGGGTCTTTTCATCATAAGAAAGCTAATGTGGACTGCCCACCTCTTTAATGGAGTAAATATTAATTATCCATCAAAAAGATGAAAGCTTTAATAAGTAGTTCCAAACATCAACTTTTTGGGTAAAATAGAAACACATGTGAAGATTATGCTTGTAGGTTTAATCAAATGTAAAAATAATAAATCTGGACTACCAACTTCTTTAATGGAGCCCAAACCTTCCTACTTAAAAGAGTAAAGAACATGATTCTCTCAAAAAGTAAGGTAAAGTGGAAGGGGGGTTGCAGAGAGATCCATTCGGATCCCAAAAAATGCAAATGAAAAAATGGAGTTCAACATTCTTTATTTTTGTAATGAACGATGAATGGGGATATCCCCACTTATTCGCTTAAAATGAATAGCGATATCCCCGCTCAGCGCCAAAAGCAAAAAAAAAAAATGAAAAAACTGGCTGAAGGACCAAATTGGTCTATATTAGACATTGATAGCGTTTTTTGCTTTTGACAAGTCTAAGGGGATTTTTTTTGGTTAAATCCTCTTTATTATTACGAACCTTTCCAAATTGGAAGATCCTAGGGAAGGTTCAATGGGAGGCCCATCAATGGACTCAAAATCTTCTTTTAAAGGACCCAGTATTATCGTTCACCGAATTGCCAAGCAGCCTTTCACCTGTGGGTCCCACTTCTCAATTCTCTTATGTGACTAAGAATCTAAGAATCGCCAATAAGAACTCTCCTTGATCAATGATTTTGGTCAACTTTGAGAAAAAGTGGGCCATGTGGAAAATGGGACCATGTCCCTCGTGTTGGTTTTTTAGTGTTTCAAAAATTCAAAAGTTCTTGTACTTTTTTGAAATAGATGTTTTGTTATTTTCTACTTATTTCATAAGTGGGCAGACATGGTATCCCACATCGATCAATTGCAACACTTTATAAGGCTTTATACACTTTATTAAGCTTTATATGCATATTCATTTCTTTAAATTTTATGAACTTTTGGGCCTTTTAGCATGAGCTCTATGCGCACGTGAGTTTGGCTTGACTCAGGAGCAGGGTCTGTAAATGTTTAATCGGCCCACATATTCTAATATAGATTAGCCTACCTTTGCTGTATTTTTATTAAGTTTTAATGTTGTGATTTAGGGCTTGTTTCTTTACTAGAATTCTTGATAGGAATTCTACTGGTTGGGTTTTTTCGAATTGGCTTTTCCAAATCCCTTGTTTCTCGACAAGAATTTATGAATTCCATCACGTTAAAAGTCCCAATTGGCCTTTAAGAATTCAGGAATTCCGCTATCTTTTCATTTTGGTGGAATTCTTGAATGCTCAAGTTTAAAGGAGGATTCAGGAATTCCACATTGTCTAGGAATTCAGGAATTCCACAGACAGGAGATCCTGGAATTCTAGTAAATGAACAGGCTCTTAATGTGTGGATTTAACATTGTGATTTATTTTTAATCATTTTCTTAATGATTTTAACATTGTGGGATTAATGAGAATAATGCAATTTAACATTGTGGGTTATTGCCCCACGAACTCTAAATCCCTTGTATTAGAATCGGTCATTTTCTGGAAAACTGCAACTTTTCTAAGCCTACCGCCTCTCTTCTTCTCTATTCTTTGTTTTCTAATTTCATTTGAGCCTCTCCATTTGTGCCATTTGAGCATCCTAAACTTGAGTCTAAATTTCATAGTGGATGTGCTACCAAGACTGAACGAAGAGTAGGCCATTGTATTATGGGGGCGGTTTTGCTGACAACCTTCGCATCTGAGTTTCATCCTAAGGGGTGGAACTCATCTTAAAAAAAGAGCCATCAAACATGCCTCGAACACATAGTTGCTTCCGTTGTTGATAGTCGATTTCCGCCGACAAGTTTCAGAGTTGTCATATCTAATATTATTGTTATATTTAGTTTTTATAGCAACACCTTTTACTGTAGCATTTTTCCAACAGCTAGGAATAACATGGAGTATATGAATCCATCCCATGCCCCCGATTTGACCTATTTCTTTCAGTTAGTACGGGCCTGCCAAGATTGAAGAGATCGTGCGAACCATACCGTACCGTACCGTATCGTACGTGTTTAGTAAAGCCAATCACATGAATGGATGAATGGCAAAAGGGAGTCAGATTTGGACCAAATCATATGGAGAAGTATTACCTTTGAGCATATGTTTAGATGTGATCTAGGTTATGGTGCGCATTTGGGCTTGCCTTTGATTAGTTCAACCTTCATACTCATTAAGCCCATGAATTAGGGGCAAGCCCTATTAGACAATCATTTGGCCTTCATTTGCCCCAGCAAAACATATCCATGATAGTCAGTTTAACTCATAAAATAAAATCTAAGTTTTTTTTTTTAATTATAAGAAATTTAAAACATGATGTTTTCTATATGAATTGTATTGAGATGGGAAAAACTATGAGGCTTAATTGGGAAACCGCCGCGGGCTGCTCCTATCAGAGGCGGGTTTCACAGTGAGTTGGTCAGATTTAGAGTGGGCATGCGAGGAACTTTCAACCAAGCTGGGTTTGTGACGGGGTCAAGCTTTGAGTTTGCATGCAAAGTTACAGTAGTATAAGTGGTAAGAGGCAATGCATTACCATTGTCATGGGTCCAATTCCCATCCATCACTTAAGTGTTATTAATTGTAAAGCGAATAGAAAACCATCCAATAGGAAATTTGTCATGACCCAGGCCCGAGTTACGATAATCCCAGGCCGCGATCTATACTTACTCCCCGTAAACTCCGAATTAACCGAAGCTAATACGGAATCCACAAGGGATATACATTTACAAATACCTGTCCACTACACAATTTTGCGAAAATATTTATAATTGATATCATCAATTTACGATTTTATATGTATACAAAATAAAGTTCTTTATACATGTATCATTTCTATCATTCCTTTGCTTTCATCAACTCTTGCATATTCAAATACAATGCAAATTGATGACTATTCAAATTCTCAAAATGTTATATTCCAAAATGAATTCCAACTATTTCAAAAGAATTCTCAAAAGAATTTCCTATCCACTACGCGCTCGAATAACCTTTTAAAGGTTATCACGTCCGTTCCATTCTATCAGTTCTCCTGGAAGAACCGTAACTATCTCCTCCGCTGCCGCTGAGATTGCTACCGGACCGGCATTGGCAATCGGGCCTGTAATGCCATCAATAACACTAGTGAACATGACGGTTCAATAAAGCATAAACAGAACTTATGATGGCACATATTAATATATATACTAAATTCATTCAATCTATTTAGTAGATGATTCCAATTCTAAACAAGTCTAGATAATTCCTACAATGATAATGGTTGAGCACAATAAGTCAATTAATAAACATGTACAATGTGGTAACTACCATAGTATTCATTTCAATTCATTGCATTTCATTTCATTTACCATCTTTCCTCAAAGAAATGATTTATCTTCCAAATGGAAGGCATCAATCAATACCATAGATATGATCGGAATTTGTGGGACTTACCAGTGTCCGAGCCAGGGACAACCGGCATCACCACAGAGCTTCGGAACGCCCCCAAATCCATCTACTGCAGTAGGAATAGTCATTTACTTGTTTATTAATTCATTTAGCTCATTTAAAGTTTCAATACAATAGCTAGGTAGTGCCAGACTCAAGAGTCAATATATTTCATTAATCAATCCATTTCTAGATTCAATTCTGTACAGTGATTCCATTCTTAACAATGGAAAGAAATAAACAGTAACATCAATCTTATGAGATTGGAACACAATGATAAGGGATACAATACAATGAGAGAATTACTAATTACACAATTCTACTCATTTCTATTTCAGTTCCAACCAACCATTTAGGTGTAACCGTTGGTTATCCATTGTACGTGTTATTCTCGATAGATATCACATTTATATATTATATGTACATTGGAGTCCTCGTAATTATCACCTATGGAGGTTTAGTCCATAATCAATTAACCATTAAAGCAATAGTTCAATTACAAAATTCTCTTCTTATTGTTCTTAATTCTCAACAATCTCAATTACTACATGATTAGCCTTAAAACTAATTCAAAAGGGCACTTAGGAACTCAAGAAGCATCCATATTAGGTCCGATCGACGGGCCAAATTTTACTCGCAATCAATGCCCTGTCCAGCATCAGGTTCGCTCGAGGGGACTCAAGTTCACTCGAGCAGACTCATCCAGAGAGCGGGTCGCTTGTGCGAACTCGAACTCAAGTTCGCTCGAGCGAACCCATCAGAATTCCTGTCCGATATTATGCATCTCTCTCTCCTTCCTACTATTTCTTCTCCATTGCAATCCCATACCTGTAATAGCATTGGAACCTCATGTTCCCTCCTCAATACTCATATCATTCATACATTAACAACACTCCTAATCATTCAATCAATCCACAAAACAAATCCATTCTAGAAATCAATGGAAAATATACGAAACCCAAATCCATGAAATTTCCTTTAACTTCTATAATAGCTAACACCATTCACAAGTAAATGCTTATACTTGCCTCCTTTGAAGCTTCTTTGACAAAAGCCCCTCTTTACTTAGTTGATTTAAGACAAATATTCCCCAAACTCAAACTCTAATCCAAGCAAACATGAAAAAGGGTGTCCCATGGGCCAACTATGCTAGAAATCACTCATAACCACTAAATGGAGCTTGAATCCTATAAAAGTAACTAACTACTCACTTGCAATCCAAAGGAAGAAACATTGAGACCTTTCACAAGCTCTAGCTCCTTAACAATGGAAGATTGAATTGGGAAAGAAGATGAAGACAAAGCAATACTCCCCAATCAACTTGGATTCCTTACAAGCCTTGACAAAGATGAAGAAAATAGAAGGTAAGAGAAGAAGAGCCTAGGGTTTGGCTTGAGATGGAGATGAGTGAATGAATGAGTTCATTTCATTCTAATATAAGGTGTCTTCATACTAAAACCCCCTATCATTAAGTCTATTTACATTTTGAGTCAAATGAAGACTCATTTGACCAATTTCAAGTCAAACGCACTCGAGTCTATTATGAAAATTAACGTACTCTTTGATATACACGCGTTGGTATCAAGAATTTCCGTATTTGACGAAATACGTGAAAACCTGTATTTACAAAAAGGTCCTTAGTTTACCTTGTTTGAGTCTAAACTCATTTTAATTAAACTAGTTTCATGTAAACCCATTTCATTATGCTTAATGCATCTTTTGATAAGAATTTGTCTCTCTTTGGTCATTAACCATCATTAATTCAATTAACCATGCTTAATTAGCATTAATCTCAATTAATTAGCCTTAATCATGATTAGTTCGGGTCGGGGTGTAACAAAATCCTACCCGGACCCATGTCAATCATGCGGCAGGTCAAGTATGAAGCACAGAAACCACGTAATATTTAGATTGGGTTCGGGTCGACCTAAACATAAATCCGATCCCAAAATAGAGGCATGCATGCATCCAGGTGAGACCCTCTAGCTGGACAGCAGATGAAGGAGCAGGTAGTCACTTCATAGAATCATTGGTAAGAATTCTCATTGAATTACCTCCAAATCATAGGCCAGCGTTGCAAAGAAAGGGTAGATAAAAACAAGATATAGTTTAACCTCAGAAGTAGTCGCCACACATATTAGACTAAAGAACTGATGCTGATGTAGTCACCAAGGGACCTCTTTCTCTGTATCCAACTTCCAACATCTTTCTCCATAGCCGTCACGCTTTAGAATGTTTAACCTTCTAGAAATCATGACGTAATGCGTACAAGAGAACAAGAAAACAAGCACATAGTAGATATGCAATCACAAAGGAACCTGCGAGCTGCGACTAATCTCTCCTTGCTCTACAGTTGAACATCTACTTTCTATAAAGGCGTCTCAACCCTTTGAATAAAAGAATATTTTCCAAGCATTTGAATTTAATAAACATTTAATTCACAACGCAAACTATAAGTACATGTATGGGAGAACCACACAACTTGAGGAAGAAGAAGAAGATGGCAGGAGATGGGGTGAAGCTGTTGGGCATGTGGGTTAGCCCTTTTGTTCACAGAATCGAATTGGCTCTGAAACTGAAAGGAATTGAATACGAATACATCGAGGAAGATCTCGTCAACAAGAGCGCAAGGCTTTTGATGTATAATCCCATTCACAAGAAGGTTCCTGTGCTCTTGCATGGAGACAAGCCACTTACTGAATCACTCATCATTCTTGAATACATCGACGAAACCTGGAAGGAGAATTATCCATTATTGCCTGAAGATCCTTATGAGAGAGCCATGGCGCGTTTTTGGGCCAAATATACTGATGAGAAGGTGCGCATGTTACACTTCAATCTCCATTTCAATCCTTCACTTTTAGCCACTTCTGCTAGAACGACATTACTTAAAATTTCTTGAAATCCAATAGCCAATTAAATGATTCGGCCCCTAGTGTTGTGGAATTATAGGGTCTTGATGCATGTGTTTGGCAACATAGAAATCCATGGAACAAGCTGAGTTTTTCTAGTCAACCTCACGGTCTTTGGAGTCGAAACTACTTAGGTTGGAAATCAAGTCAACTTGGGTTTTTCAGTTTTTAGACCATGGTAACTAGCAACGTAGTAACCGGGTATTAACTCTTTTTAAGAGGGTATAACATCATCATCTCCTCGAGTAACAAAAAGATTCAAATTTTTTATTCAATCTAAAATTTTTTGATGTATTTTCTTCTTGCAGCCATGGCTTACAATTATTGGAGCATTTGCTAAGACGACAAAAGAACAAATGAAAACACTGAAAGAAGCCCAAGAGAGCCTTAAACCCCTTGAAGAGGTTCTTAAGGGAAAGCGGTTCTTTGGAGGAGAGACTATAGGCTATTTGGATATTGTTATTGGTTGGATAGCCTTTTTGTGCCCTGCCTATGAAGAACTACTGGGGGTGACTTATGTTGATCCAAATTCAATGCCTCTTCTCCATGCATGGTGTCAAGAGTTCACAAATGTTCCACTGGTGAAAGAGGGGCTGCCTCCTAGAGAGAAATTGCTTCCTTATCTTAAAGTTATTCGGGAGAAACTGATGTCTTCATCAAGCACGTTCCCCTGAAGCATTAGAGTTCAATTTTTGGAGGTATGAAGTCACGTTACATGACTATGATGGCAATACCTTTGAGTTGTGTACTATTTACCTAATAGGATATGTGGAGCAAGTTGCAATGCTTTTATAGTGTATACCTTTCATGTATTTGGGTTCTGAATGAATAAAAAAATGAATTTAGAGTCATGTTACTAAATAAATGTAGTCATGAATTTAAGAAAATTTGAACTCATACATGACTCTATTATTCAGTAAAGCAAGATTTAGACTAGAGATTGTTTGATTAGTACAAATTCTTTTATGGAAATTTGGATTATTGGGTTTCAGAATGTATCTTAGAAGTTTGCCGAAAATCATATTTAATAGGAGGAATTTTAAAAATGCACCTAAAATTTATCAGAGCATTATAGCCTTTTTTTTTTCTTTAAAAGCCATTTTTATAACTTGAAAACAGTGTGATGTATGTGAACCCCACCATTTTTTTGGTAAACGTTTTAGATCATTTTGGTAGACTAAAACATTTTTGGATGGTCTCCCACACTTCCATCATTGAAAGGAAGTGGGCGACGATGCAATTTTGATATTTTGTGAGGGTTCAAACTAGAATGATGTGTGGATATTTTAAATAATTGTTCAAATATGTTTTTTGTTTAAAAAAGGATCTAACATTCTTTAATAGATAGAATGTTTTAGTCTTTTGGAAAATATTCATGCTTGAATTGCTTCAAATCCATAAAAAAGAAAAAAGTTTGATGATGGAAGGCATTTTTGAACACTCAAACAAAATGTATAGGCTTCCAACAATTGCTTTAGTGGGTTATGCTAAAATAGCAAAAGATGTAATTTAATGCATATGCCCAAATAGAAAAGAAACGGAAGACAAAGATTTTTTTTTGGCTATCGGAGGGCTTTCAACCCTTTGGGCTAGACTGATCCTTCCGAGCCCAGAGGGAAGCCTGATAAACTCCCCTACAGCCCCAGTGTGGTAGTACAGTTTCGAACTTACAACTTTCAGGTGCAAACCGTGGTCTTAGGCTAATTAAGCTACCCCTTGGAATTGGAAGACAAAGATAGGAAATAGGAAAACGTCTTTTTTTTTTTTGGGGGGGGGGGGGGGAATAGAGTAGCTTCTCTCTCTTGGTTTGTTCAGTTTTGGGGGTTTGGATCATACCAGTGGTATGAGTGGTAATATGCAATGGATTACCATGGTCATGGATTCAATTCCCATCCATCACGTAAGTGCTGATAATTGTCAAATGAATAAGAAATCAACCATTAGAAAATCCGACCTGTATAAATTATGGAAAGCAATTTCTTTCGGAAAGCAGAAAAACAGAACAGAATAGAGAGATTGGAAAAGGGAGAGAGAGCTTAGTTTTGAGTCCGCGTAAATATAAAGGTGACCTGACCCAACAGAGAGGCATGCATGTGTCCAGGTGGGAAGCTCTAGCCGGACAGATAATTGGTGAGAAAAGAGAATGGGCTAGTGTGACAAAGATAGGGAAGGAAAACCAGGCACACAGATAAGATGTGATTGTCCCTCATTATCCAACTTTCAACATATTTCTCTAGAGCCGTCTCACAATATTAGAATATTTAACCTTCCAGATCATGACGTAGTGTGTGCCAAGAGAACAAGAAACCACGCGCATGGTAGATATGTAATCAGAAAGTAACCTGCAATTTTCTCTGCTTGCTCAACATTTCAACATGAGAGAATCTAGTTTCTATACAGGCATCTCAAGCTTTGGAATATTTTCCATACCTTTGGATAAAATAAATTTTGATCTTGTTTGTAATTCACTGAAGCCTAAAATCAAAGAGAGAATTAGATAGGATGGAAACTAATCATAATATTACGGCCTTTTTATCTTTAGTGGCTTGATAAGGAAAAAGTTTTGAATTTTTGTAATTTTGATATAACCACCTCATCTTTTTATCTCTCTTGAATAAAGGCTTCGCTTTGCAAATGAATTACCTTAACAAACGTCAAAGTAAAAACTATAAGCACACGATGGGAGAACAGAAAAATAAGAACTCAACTAGAAGAAGAAGAAGAAGAAGAAAGACGAAAAAAATGGCAGTAGATGGGGTGAAGCTGTTGGGCATGTGGGCCAGCCCTTTCGTTCTCAGAATCAAATTGGCTCTGAAACTGAAAGGAATTGGGTACCAATACATCGAGGAAGATCTACAAGAGCGAAAGGCTTTTGAAGTATAATCCCATTCACAAGAAGGTTCCTGTGCTCTTGCATGGGGACAAACTGCTTACTGAATCACTCATCATTCTTGTATACATCGACGAAACCTGGAAGGAGAATTATCCATTATTGCCTGAAGATCCTTATGAGAGAGCCATGGCGCGTTTTTGGGCAAATTATATTGATGAAAAGGTGAGCATGTTACAGTTCAATCTTCATTTCAATCTTTCACTTTTAGCCCCTCTTGCTTGGAAGACCTTACTTAAAATTTCTTCAAATCCAAACCCAATTAAACAAATCCGCCCTTATTGTTGTGGAATTCTGAGGTCTTGAATCTTGATGCATGCGTTTGGCTACATAGAAAACCTTGGAACATGCCAAGTTCTTCTAATCAACCGATCAGGTCTTCAGAGTCGAACTGATTAACCGATTAGATTGGAAATCAATTCAACTTGGGTTTTTATGTTTTTAGACCATGGTAACTAGCAACCTAATACCAAGGTTGTAACCCTATTTAAGAGGGTATACCAACATCTCCTCAGGTAACCAAAAAGGTGAAACTTTTTTTTATCTAATCTCTAAGATTTTCGATCTTTTTTCCTTCTTTTGTTGCTCTTGCAGCCCTGGCTTTCAATTGTTGGAGCATTTTCTAAGACGGGAATAACAAATGAAAGCCCTGAATGAAGCTCAAGAGAGGCTTAAACCCCTTGAAGAGCTACTCAAGGGAAAGAGGTTCTCTGGAGGAGAGACTACAGGCTATTTGGATATTGTCATTGGTCGCATTGCTGTTTTGGTCCCTGCCTTGGAAGAGCTAATGGGGTTGACTTATGTTGATCCAAATGCAATGCCTCTTTTCCATGCATGTTCTCAAGAATTCACAAATGTTCCAATGGTGAAGGAGAGGCTGCATCCTAGAGAGAAGTTGGTTCATTTTCTTAAAGCTTTTCGGGAGCGACTGATGTCTTCATAAAGTACATTTCCCTGAAGCATTTTTAGAGTTGGATTTTTAGGGGGTAGCAAGTCATGTTCTATGTTTATGATGGCAACACCTTTGAGTTGTGTATTTACCTAAAAGGGTAGAAGCAAGTTGCAATGCCCTTTTACTGTAAACCTTTCATGCATTTGGGTTATGAATGAATTAAAAAATGATTTTAGACTCATGTTACTAAATAATAGTCATGGCTTTAAGTAAAACTGAACTTACCTGACTTCGTTATTCATGAAAGAAAGATTTAGACCAGGGATTGTTTGATTAATACAAATTCTTTTACAGAAATTTGGGTTATTGGGTTTCAGAATGTAAGTAAGAGGTTTGCTGAAAATCATATTTGATAGGAGGAATTTTAAAAATGCAACTAAAATTTATCAGAGCATTATAGCCTTTTTTTTTCCCTTTAAAACTCTATTTTATATACAACTTGAAAACTGTGTGATGTATATATGTGAACCCAACCATTTTTTTTAGTAAATGCTTGACCATTTTGCTAGACTCAAAACATTTTTGGATTGTCTCCCACACTTCGATCATTGAAGGGAAGTGGGTGTTGATGCGATTTTGATCTTTTGTGTGGGTTCAAACTAGAATGATGTGTGGATATTTTAAAGAGCTTTTTGTGTATACCCCGTTAAGGTTTGTAGGATTTGTAAATATGTCATGAGATTTTAGTATTTGTAAATAGGCCCATGCATTTCTTTTTAATACCTTTCATGTCCCCAAAATTAATATTCTAACACGAATGGACAACCGCCATGAGATTTGTGTTGGATTTCTATATAAATGGCAACTTTACCCTTACATCCATTAAACAATAAGTATATTATTATTTACAAAAATACTATTATTTTATCTCAAGTCCCAATGGTTTCTCTCAATAACTCTCTCATGTAGATTACCAAGGGTGGACCTAGCCACAAGGGCCTTAATATGTTCTTTTTTTTTTTTTTACACTTTCCCTTTGCCCCAAAAACTTCTTTTACATAGAGCCAAACACCACCCTCCCTTCGCAAATTCTAAAAATTAATTTTTTTCACATTTAACCATTCCCCCAATATAGTTTTTACACCCCTACACAAGAAGCATAATAATGTATTTTGAAGGTTCATCAATCCAACAGTGGGACGTGTATGGATTGGATAAATCATAACCGGTTATTAGTACATATGTTGATTGTTGTCATGATCTATTTGTATTCAATGAAATGGGCCCATAATTGATAAAAAAAAAAAAAGAAGAAGGAATTTACATTGGGCCATTCTCTCCTACTGAGTGCAATTGTTAATGTTACATGCTTTATTAAAAATAATAATTTGAGTCTACCAAGCTTTTGAAATTATGCATATGAGGATAAAAGAGATGGACAAAAGTGTCATTTCGCTCTAACAACCTATGGTTGGTGGAGAACTATTGATTTTGGGGACATAGAATGTATTAAAATGAAGATGCAGGGGCTTATTTGTAAATACTAAAACCTTAGGGCCTATTTACAAATCCTACAAACCTTAACGGATATATATATAAAAAGCTCTATTTTATATAATTGTTCAAATATGTTTTTTGTTTCAAAATGGATCGACCTTCTTTAATAGATATAATGTTTTAGTCTTTTTGGAAAATATTCATGCTTGAATTGCTTCAAACCCATAAAATAGAAAAAAGTTAGATGATTGTGGAGGCATTTTTTAACATTCAAACAAAAGGTATAGGCTTTAAACAATTACTTTAGTGGGTTATTTTAAAATAGTAAAATATGTAATTTACTGCATATGCCCAAATAGAAAAGAAACGGAAGGCAAAGATAAGAAAAGGAAAAAAAAAAAAAATTTGGGTGGGGGTGGGAGGGATAAGAATGGTTTTTCTCTCTATTGGTTTGTCCAATTTTGGGGATTTTGATCAAATTAGATCAAATAGGAAATATGGGACAGTCTGTACAGCTAACTTTGGCCTTAGCTGGGTTAGTTTGAGACAGGGTCAGGCTTTGGGTTCGCGTGTAGAGTTACAGTAGTATGAGTGGTAATAGGCAATGCATTACCAAGGTCAAGGTTTCAATTCTAATCCATCACGTAAGTGCTATTAATTGTAAAATAAATAGAAAATCATCCATTAGGAAATCCGACCCGTATCAATTACGGGGCAGGTCATTAGGTTGGAGCAGAGAAACTCCATTTACATTGGTTTCGGGTCGGCCTAAACATAAACCCGACCTGACCCACCGTAAAGACAGGCATGTATAATCTCCATGCGGGCTGGGCTTATGCATGAATTTTAAATTATTGGGCTGGAACCAAGCCTAAATACAAGGCTCTATGGCTAAAAGGTCTGATCATGGACAAGTTTAGGGTGGCCCAACTCGGGCCATTAATTCCTTCACCAAAACCCATACCCATTACTTCACAAAGGTCAACCCTACTCAACCTGACCAATTTTGTCACCCATAAATACCGTAAAAATTATCAGCAATATTTTAAAAATATCATTACAAAATATATATCCAAAATGTACTTATCCGGAAGCACATTTATACTAGAGTGGGGTTGGCATCTCAGTATCATGGATTTATCCCTGGTTCTTCAAGTTAGAATTATCATTCCTGAACTACTAGTCCAACTTTTTTTTTGAAAAAATAGTAAGTTTACTTAGCCAAGAATATCATGATTTTTCAAAACACTCTACTAAATAAGAATAATACCAGAAAATCACAAGAAAATGAAAATAAATGAGAAAGTAGGAAAAGTCTATAAAAGTAATTTTCACCATACTATATGTTTTTCTCATTTTTTTTTTATATTTTGTTATCGAAATATTATTTCATTTGTCCGAGAATGTTTCTGATCATATCCCCAAAAAACCCTAGAATTGAAAATATTCAAACATTTTTCTGGAATGATAATTCTTGAGCACTAAGATAATGCTCCAACTTAATTGTAACCCCAGGGCAAGGGCAGTGCACTTAGCTTGGACATTGGCTCGGAACTAGAGGATCCGATTTTGAACTCAAGAAACTTACCCAGGCATAAAAAATAAAAAATAAAAAAAGGGAGGAGGGGGTGTACCTGTGGAAATAAAGTGGAAATCACAGCTTTTCCGCTGTTAGGATCCACGGAAAAGTCCGAGATGCAAAAGTTCCTCTTTTCCGCTACATTAATCAGCGGAAAAGTAGAAAAGTCCAAATTTCCGCTACACGGATAAGCAGGAAAGTAGTTAAATTACTATTTTCCACCGATCTCAACAGTGGAAATGTCTGTAGTTTCAACTTTTCCACGGAAGCTATCGGCGAAAAGTCTTCACTTCTCCATGTTTTTCGTTGAGCTGGGTCATGTCTGGATCCATATAATATTTAACACAAAGACTTGTATAATTTGCAGACGGGCTAAGCCTGCAGATGAATCCCATGTGCTGGAACCAAGCCTGAATATGAGGCCCATGGTCTAATCGTGGACGAGCTTGCGATGGTCGAACTCGGGCAACTAATGCCGCCACTTGAACACATACCCATTACCTCACAAAGATCAACCCTACTTAACCCGACCTATTGCCACCTATAATCACCGTCATAAATTTCAACCATATTTTAAACATATTATTATAATATATACCTAAAACAGTACTCATCTGCCATAACATTTTTGGTTGAGTGACGTTGGCACCTTAGTTTTATAGACATGCCCCGGAATTGATCCTTGGGTCTTCATGCTGGAAATGTCACTCCCGAGCATGGTATAAAATATCGGCCGATACCGGTTCATATTGGCCGATATGAACCGGTATCGGCCCAAACCGGTTTGATATTTTGGTGCGATATCTGAATCGATATCGGACACCAAAATATCCCTAAAATTTCATACCATCGCGGCTGATATTTTCAAAATATAGTCTATAATTTCTATATATTATCGGATTTTATGATACAACTTATTTAGTGTAATGATACAGCTCTTTATTCTGATTCCAATTTAATTATATAAGGCTCTAGCAATGCTAATCGCGAATCCACTGGTAACTCTTGGTGATGCACCTCCTTTCCATGGAACCAACCAAGGATAATGCCTTGGTGTTGCACTGATGGTGAGGGACTTGTTTGAGGGTGTACGTGTGTGATTGCTTGCCTCTGTAATACATATGTGTATAATAACAAAATAATAAAAATACATAAAAGTATGATAAATAAAATGGTGAGGCATTTTGTTAACAAAATGTGTCAACCCGAGGAGGAGCAAGACCCAACCATGCTAAAGTAGCAGTGGCCCTAGAAAGTTGTGTTCCTTCCAAAGCTGAGATAAAAGCTTTGATCGAGAATTCCCCATATATGGAATGCTTCTACATCCGAGAATCTTTTAAATTCCTGCACAAACAACGTTAGAAAAAAAATTCAATAACTCCCCATTCTGGGCCTTTTCTAAAGGGTGGAGACTTCTCCTAAATGGCACCCACCACCGAGTCCCTCCATCCCTCTTCTCATAACAATCACTAATAGAAGACCCATTTTTAGCCATCACTCTAAAAATTCTAAAAAATAATACATATAAAGGACCCACCCCCTCCCAATCATCCAATCAAAACCTCAAATCCGTCCCCTCGCACAACACAAAACCCACCCTTTTGGACAAAAATTTACCTTCACCGTTGACTCATCCCCTACCGACACCGTACCATTTTTTAAGCAAATGTTTGACCATTTTGCTAGACTCAAACATTTTTGGATCGTCTCCCACGCTTCCATCATTGGAGGAAAGTGGGCGACAATGCGAACTCACTCTTTTGTGTGGGTTCAAACTAGAATGATGTGTTGATATTTTAAATAAATCTTCAAATATATTTTTTTTTCCAAAAAGAGTCAATAAAATAGAAGGGTTGACCCACATATTTGAAGATTTATTTAATATTCATACTGGAATTGCTTCAAAGCCATAAAATAGAAGCAAGTTTGATATGGTGAACGCATTTTTTTACATTCAAACAAAAGGTATAGGCTTTTGACAATTGCTTTAGTGGATTATTTTAAAATATCAAAAGATGTAACTTACTGTATGTGCCCAAATAGAAAAGAAAAGGAAGACAAAGATAAGAAATTTTTTTTTTTTTGGGGGCGGGGATAAAAATGGTTTCTCTCTCTATAAGTGAGAAATGAGAATAGGAGTGTGACCGTAAAAATTACAATCCTATTATAATTAGTATTGTCAAATTCATTGGGTATTGGATAAAACTTGGGATTTATTTAATTGTAATTTTAGTATGACTGCTCAAGGAAAACGGATACAGGATTTTTGCTGTGGAGTTTTCTTTAGTCATCACGTGGACCACCATATGGGAATGCATCTGTGGACTACCATAAGGAAATCGTCTACAATCATGGATGTAATTGTTTTATGATGACGTCATAATGCCATCACAAGGTGCCCCTTGCCACACGTGGAAGTATCTTAGCTCTTTATGACTTTTGACATGATGAAACTTTTGGATTAAAAAAAAAAGAGTGAAAAAAAAGGTAAAAAGAAAACAAGCTTCATGTCTTATCTCCGCACGTCTTGTCTCCATTATAAACGAGTGAAATATCATATGGTTCTGTGCAACGGCAGAGGTATGAGCGCTCTGTTTTCGTGCAAAATCACAAAATACATGTCGCTCGAGCCATTGGTAAGTCGCTCGAGAGAACGATAGACAGAATGTTGTCCACTCGAGCGCATACTTATTCGCTCGAACGGTCAGTGCGCAGAAAGTCCGTTTTGAACACAAAACTATTTTTTAATTTTGTTCAAATTACTTTTTTGAGTCCTACTTGCCCTACAAGTATTGAAGCATGAATGAAAACCTATATATTGCCTTCCTCTTTCAACTCTAGGGCACCACTCTCTCATCCAAAAATCTAGAGATCTATTGAAAGATTATTTTCTTTTCCAAAACTTCAAGTTGTTGTGCTGAAGTTCAAATCTTTGGAGGTTTTTCTGCTACTTTTCTGAAGTGGATTCATCTTGAAGAGGTATTTAAGGTGGTTGGTTTAAGTGCAATGAAGGTGCACGGCAAGCAGTTGGCAAGATCAAAGTTGTCCTTAGGTTGAGTTAGCAACTGGGAAAAGGTTGTGAGTGTTCTTGTAACTTTCTTTCAAATAGTGCTTGGTTGTCTGTTAGCCTAGATGATAAGACCCGTGGGTTTTTCCGGAGTAGGGTTTTCCACGTATAAATCCTGTGTCCTTCTCTTTGTGTTGTTTGAGTATTCTTAATTAGATTTAGAATTAACCACTAATTTAATCACAGTTATTAAAATCTAGTAGAAATTGTTTAGTTGGGACCTGAGCCTATTTCAAAGTCGAATTTTTTCAGTGGCACAATGGGTAGGAAATAAAAACCAAGCACACTGCATACATGTAAGACGTGATGGTCACGAAACTCTTTGCTCGTTCAACTTTCAACATCTTTCTCTATAGCCGTCTGTCCCACCTTTAATATTTAACCTTCCAAATCATGACCTAGTGTGTGGCAAGAAAACAAGAAATCGAGCACACGGTAGATATGTAATCAGAAAAGCGACATACTACTTTCTTTGCTTGCTGAACATTTTAACTTGAGAACATCAACTTTCTATATAGGCGCTCAACCTTAGAATATTTGCCACACCTTTATATTAAATAAACTTTTAATTCAAAATACCAAACTACTAAGTACATATGAAGGGAGAACTGCAAAGTCATAACACAACTTGAAGAAGAAGAAGATGGCAGGAGATGGGGTGAAGCTGTTGGGCATGTGGGCCAGCCCTTTCGTTCTCAGAATCAAATTGGCTCTGAAACTGAAAGGAATTGAGTACGAATACACGGAGGAAGATCTCGTCAACAAGAGCGAAAGGCTTTTGAAGTATAATCCCATTCACAAGAAGGTTCCTGTGCTCTTGCATGGAGACAAACCGCTTACTGAATCGCTCGTCATTCTTGAATACATCGACGAAACCTGGAAGGAGAATTATCCATTATTGCCAGAAGATCCTTATGAGAGAGCCATGGCGCGTTTTTGGGCCAAATATACTGATGAGAAGGTGAGCATGTTAGACTTCAATCTTCATTTCAATCCTTCACTTTTAGCTCCTTCTGCTTTAAAGACATTACTTAAAATTTCTTGAAATATTCCAATAGCCAATTAAACAGATTGGCCCTTAGTGTTGAGGAATTATAGGGTCTTGATGCATGTGTTTGGCTACATAGAAATCCATGGAACAGGCCAACCAATCGGGTCTTCGGAGTCGAACTAATTAGGTTGGAAATCAATTCAACTTGGATGCTTATGTTTTTAGACCATGGTAACTAGTAACCTAAAGCCAAGGTTGGAATCCTTTTTAAGAGGATATACATCAACATCTCCTCTGGCAACCAAAAAGACAACTTTTTAATTTAATCTCTTCTATCTTTTTTTTTTTTTTTTTCTCTTGCAGCTCTGGCTTTCGATTGTTGGAGCATTTTCTAAGACAGGAGAAGAACAAATGAAAACCCTGGACGAAGCCCAAGAGAGTCTTAAACTCCTTGAAGAACTACTAAAGGGAAAGAGGTTCTTTGGAGGAGAGACTATAGGCTATTTGGATATTGTTATTGGTTGGATAGCTGTGTTGGTCCCTCTGTTTGAAGAACTACTGGGGGTGACTTATGTTGATCCAAATGCAATGCCTCTTCTCCATGCATGGTCTCAAGAATTTACAAATGTTCCACTGGTGAAGGAGAGGCTGCCTCCTAGAGAGAAAATGGTTCTCTTTCTTAAAGCTTTTCGGGAGGGACTGATTTCTTCTTCAATTAAATTTCCCTGAAGCATTAGAATTGGGTTTTTCGGGGTAGCAAGTCATGTAATATGTCGATGATGGCAATACTTTTGAGTTGTGTATTTAGCTAGTAGGGCTGTGGAGCTTGTGGCAATGCTTTTATATTGTAAACCCCTTTCCTGTATTTGGATACTGTATGAATGAAAAGGTGATTTTAGAGTCATGTTACTAAATAAATGTAATCATCAATTTAATAAGAAATGGAACTCATACGGCTTGACTTCATTATATATTCACCAAAACAAGATTTATAGATGTTAGTAGAGACAGCATAAATACTTTTAAATACTCTCATTAGGGTGGAGCTCACTCGTCAATACTCCCCCTTAAGTGAAACCCGGTCGGTGTACTTTTGGTCGCACATATTTTTTCACGCAACGTTGTTCTTTTTCGGATTCGAACTTGCAATCAATTGATTTGATATCATCTTAAATTTCTTCAGCTAATAATTCCTACAAACCTCGAGGCTTTAGTAGAGGCAATATAAATGCATTTAAATTTAATTAATAAAATTTTATGGAAGTTTGGGTTATTGGGTTTCAGAATGTATATTAGAGTTGGCCCAAAACCATATTAAATAGGAAGAATGTTAAAAATGCAACTAAAGCTTGAGTATTGTATGCATCACCTATGTACAGAAAAATATATCTATCATTTGATATTCTTCATCATCAGATTGTAATAATTCTAAAAGTCAATCTTATGGGAGTTATATCCACCTTTTGATTG
Source organism: Persea americana (assembly GCA_029852735.1). Taxonomy (NCBI): domain Eukaryota; kingdom Viridiplantae; phylum Streptophyta; class Magnoliopsida; order Laurales; family Lauraceae; genus Persea; species Persea americana. The sequence goes on from CM056810.1 coordinate 95,965,677, forward strand.
AACCATGCTTTAAGACAAGATCAATCCGATTGATTGATGATACAATTCAATTTAGTGGTAAACGGCTCTTTTCTACGGGTGACAAGTTCATCACCTATCATGTCGGACTGATTCTACATTGGGAAAGTTCTAACCTCATTTTTTACAATTATATGCTAGAACTCAATGTCTGATAGGATAGATATTGATATACATGCTTGGGAGTTCATAGAGTGGCATAAGGCGTGGATATACTTCTCAAGTCTTGTATTCGTAGCCACCCTATTTTTGCCTGGTATGCAGTTTTGTGGGTTTATCGGGTGCTTCTCAAAGAATTAGTCCTATTAGATCAAAAACTTAATTTTTATTCACGTCATAAAAAAGAAAGGATAGATATTGATATTAATATTTATAAACATCTTATCTAGTACTTGAAGGTTGACGGTCAAAATAAAAGCTAATTAATGACTAATAGTTATCATTTTAAGTATGTTTAATATTAAGAGTTTAGAGAGATTTTGATATAAAAAAACACCAAATTCTTCAAATTCATTTCAGAAATTCCACAATCGGATATCTATATATGCTAATCTAATAAGAAAAGACATTAAACTTCAAGATTTAAAACATTTCAAGAGTTGACTCATTTATTTTATTCTCGTGATTACACATCTATAATTCATGATGGCTAATTCTCTTGTTCATGCAATGAGAGAATTTCACGCTCCATGGATTTTTATTTTTCACACAAATCGAAATTCTACATTCTTGCCCTTCCTTTAAAAAATCAAAATCTTCTTTGCTAAAAAAACCAATTTACATATTTATCTTTGTTCACAAGAAAATCTATCACACCAAATAACACGCCAAATTAATTCTGAAACAATGAATGGCAAGAAAAATAAAAAAGAACCTTCATTGTTACCCCAAAAGTCTCTCGCTACATTAATGCAGCATGTAATTACATATGAAATTGAGTTTCATAAGGAAAATGCAAAATCACCAAACATATTGTTGGGGGGTCACACCAACCTACTGGTATTTGGACAGGGCAATCCCACCAACCATGTTAGCGTTGGCTAACATGAGCCCCAATCCCAAATCATTCTCCCACATGCCTCTCTAAGTGGAAGGACTCAAACCTATAGTAAAGCCCGCCTAATGAAGATCCAAAATGCTCAAAATGAACGCTAATGAGATACCCACAAACCTTACTCCAAAACAAAGTAAATTGGTTCACTATAAAATTAAGTATATCAAGATTGGATTTTGAAGTCAACTACTTTTGGAGTAACATTTATAGATGTCCTATGAATGGCGGTCTCATTTATTTTTTTTGCTTCCGTTTGACAATTCGCTTGCGAATTTAAAGTGAATGATCACTCATTTACCAAAGTAGAGACTAAAACCATGGTTGCATGATATGTTTGTAACCAATCTTATTCAAAAGTGTAAAATTTTGAAAATCACCTCTTCTTTTTCCAAATAAGTCAAAAAGGTCAACAAAGTTTCCCCACTTACCACAAAATCACAAAAAATCAATAAATGAAATTTTATAATTTTATAATTTTTGATAAAACCCTTTTCTTTCGCTGTCTATTAAAAGGTGACTCTCTACCTTAAATTCACTTTACAAGGGTTCTGGGCCCCACACTGCGTGGGTTCCACTATCTTCCACGCACTGGAAGCGTGTCGGAGATCATCCTTGGTGATCCAGACTGGACTGACAACATGCAGTCCACATCCGAACCATGAGTCCAGATCTAAACGAAGCCCTTTTCATTTTTCAGAAAACCCTAGCTTTCCCTCTCTCCTCCCTTGTCAAAACCCTAGAATTTCCGATCAGATCTCAGAGATGAGCACCTCCTTCTCTTTCCACAATCTCTAGATCTCCCAATCCACCAATTCCGCCAGTCGCAAATGGAAGGTTTCAGCGCCAAAGATCTCTCCACGATTGGAGGAATCGCGACAGTTTCTCTCCTCCATTCCTTCATCCCCACGCATTGGCTCCCGTTCTCGATCGTTGGACGCGCGCAGAAATGGACTCTATCGAGGACTCTCCTCGTCAGTAAGATCTTCTTCCTTTCTTTTTACATTCAGTTCTCCTATTTTGATTCATCTGTAGAGATTTTTCAGATGCTTTGAAAGCTATTCCTTCTTCAAATCTTGCATTGTGTTTTGTTAAATTTCGTTTAAGATCAGGCAATTGATGTGTTTGAACTGTGCAAAATGCCTTCTTTATTGAGATTTGGATGAATTCTATTTCTTGCCGCATTCGGCGTTTGTTTAGTTAGATTTGGAGTTCATTCATTTGGATGCTTATGTACATCTGTTTGTACCAGATCCGTGATCGGCCAGGTGAAAAAACGATACAATTTGGCTGTATCAGTTATATCCATGTGGTTGGCATGTATCGGTCTGTATAAGGTATATCGTGTATGTGTCGGTTGGTATTGGCTGTATAGGTTTGAATTGGGTGTCACAGTAATACCGTTTCTTGAAAAAACCGATATGTATTACCTGATATTTGAGATTTATTAAAGCATGTTTGGATGTACATCAGATCAAAGTCAAAATATGTGCACATTTTTCTTAAGTCGATGCTTTGCTATAGAGTTGTATCTTGTCGGCCCGAATAATGTGAACCATGTTAAGTGGGGTGTTGTGTTCCACATTTATTTATTTGAATATGTGGATGCTGAACCCATAAATTTGCTGAAAATTGGTGGATTTGATCAAACCTTGAGCTTGAAAACATTTTAATCAGAGCGCTAGGATCAAAGTGGGTTTTCTAGGAGGAATTGATGACAAAACAGTAGTATTGCTTCTGCAAATTTAGGTGTGCTGAACTTAGCAAATGGGATTTGCTAGGAACCCAACCAATTTTAAGCTGCAAATTGAATAGCAGACCAAGGGAACATGGTAGAGTCTGGTAGCGTTTTTTGTTAGTTGTTACCATGGGACCACCGCACGACAGTTTACTAGACTTTCCCCTGTATTATTGCCCTCTGTTGGTTATATAGATCAATTTGTTTGTTGTGTGTGTGAGCATTTGTGTTTTCTGTGTTTATTTATTTATTTTGCCATTAGATGAACAAAATGTTTGGACTTATTTACTTGTGGGGCCACATTCCTGATTACAGAGACAGGTTTGGCATAATGACTTGCAATTTTTGGTATCACCAATTAATTATTGCTAATGTTACCTTACAGCTGCATTTGGAGCTGTTTTGCATGTAATGTCTACCTCGCTTCTTGGCATAACTGCCATCACTATGGCAAACACGATTGCTGGAGAAGAAACAGTCCACAAACTTGCTTCCCTGTTGCTTGTAGTTCTTGGAGGAAGTTACATTATATTGTTTCTACTCGGAAAGGGTGGACATAGTCACTCCCATAACCATCCAATGGAGAAGATGGCTGTTGCCGGTCTTGTTCTTGTTCCAGCATTGTCTCCCTGTGCAACCACGCTTCCGGTGTTCCTTGCTGTTGGAAACTCATCTTCCATGATGCTGCTTGCAATTTTAGTGCTGCTTTTCAGGTATATGCCAAACGTCAATGCATTGATCTTTTTTTACTGTTTGTTTCTGTCAATTTGATCCACTTAGGGAGAGCACAGAGTGATCTAGTTAAGGTGATAGGTGTGCCATACTCTAGTTGAAAATGTGGGACGGTGGTTCATGGGTTTCAGACCATTCTCCACCTAGGTCCCTATTTACTGCATCTTTTTGAGGAAAATCTCACTAGCTGGTTGAGTTCCCGTCAGTGACGTGCAGATGGATGAGGAAAAAATACTTAGCAACAAGTAGGTCCACCAGAGAGATATAGAATCATATGATCTAGCAAATAGCATGTGTCTGCTATGAATTGTTATTCAGTTCAAATCCGCAGTGTGCAATGTGCTCCGTTAACAATCTTTACCAAAGGTGTTGGTTGAAGTTTTCATTTCAATTTTTTTTTAAATAAAATAAAATTATCAGCTGCTTAAATATGTTCCGATGTTTGGTTTGCAGTACAATCACCGTGATGACTTCGCTAGTAGCTCTCTCATTCTACGGTGCTAGCCAGATCAAGTTTCATTGGGTGGAGCGCTACGACAAGCTCCTTGTAGGGACGGTGTTGTGCCTGGTTGGTGTCTTGACTCTCATTTTTCATGACCATGATGGTGAAGGGCATTCCACTGAAGAGAAATTACCTAGAAAGCTTATCACACTATGATGCAATTCAAAGGGAGAAGGAGGAATAGGGGCAGTTCCTCACATGATGCTTTCACGCAAAAGAGAGAAATGAAGGAAGAGAGGACTCATTGTGGGGAAGAAACTCATCGCATTAGTTTTCTATCCCAAAAATTGATGAGACCGAAGCCTTGCATAGTTGCATATTTGTTTGCTTCTTAAAGGTAAACTAACCCCTATGTACTATCCTAATATCAGTTTAATATAAAAGGAAAGCCATAACCTTTAATTTGCAAATCTTTAAAAAATCAAGTAAAGAAATAAGACGGAATTAATTTAAATAAGAGACTATTATACAATTCGAGTGACACTGCAAGGATAAAGCTTGATTATTTTTTCTGAAAACAATTATGAGCATCAGTGTAGCTAATCCTGCATGCAGGCTTGTGCAATGTCCAAGATTTACTGGGATATTGATTGCAGGACGACCATATTGGGAGCATTCAAACAAGCCCTTAGAGCAGACGGTGTGTTAACTGTTAATCCCTTGACTTAACAACCAGTTGTTGGGTAGAAACTACCCGAGATGTACGTTTTAGTGGCTCTTGATTGATGATGAACTCATGAGCCAATACATGGGCACAGCACAGCATAAAGCAATTTGGATTGAAGAAGTTGAGTTTTCTAATTGCATTAGATAGGCAGCGTAGAGACTCACTCTTTACACCTCGAAAAACAGAGGATTCAGGTTTAAGATTATGCAATAACCTATAGTAATATACAATTTTTAGGTGAACGGCAAGTTACCAACAACACAGCTTGGGCTTCGGTCGTCTCTACATATGTCCTCTAAGACATATCAAATCGCAGTAGAAGTTTTGTGCAGAAGAAAGTAATGTATTTATTAGCATGTTAAAAAAGAATTATACTTAGCAAGACATATGGTGTGATTGAAATTAGAGATTCCACATTCCATGGATTTATCTTTTCTGCGGGAGAGAGTAATTATGAATTCTTGCTTATTCATGGGAAATAGAGATACTCTCTATATTGAGGAAAATTAATTCATCTTTCTTCCTTTTTGCATAAAAAGTGTTGCACCAAATTATAGAAGAGTTGGCTGCTCATAAAATAGCTGCAGAGCCCTCTTGATACAAAAACAAACTCAAGGTATAACAAACACTGTTTGAGATGTGTGAGGTTAGCCATGGGTGGATTTAGAATGAGTCCTCCACATGTTTGAATATATTGAGTCAGGTAACAGCGTAACCCATAATTTTGGGTTGAGTTTCTCAACTGTCACACAAGAAATAGATGTTTGGTTTCATTTGGGTTCAGAATCTCTTACGTTAAGACTCACAAAAAAAAAAAAAAAAAAAAAAAAGAAAGAGGTAAATAAACTAATAATTGAGCCTCCTTATTGGGGCCACCTTGGAGTTTAAATCGTTTAAAATAAATACGAATTATATTTGAGTCATCTCCAAACTTCACTCCAACAACAATTACCCCGAAATGGGTTGATCATTATAAATCACTGAAATTTCTTTTAATAGTTTATTCATGTGTTTTATAAGTGATTAATTTGACAGCAAGAACAACTGATTTTACGGGGATGAAATCTTGAATGTTTGTGGATCTCCCAAGGCCTAATCTAATGTCTATAAAATTCTTTGAGGCTAACCGTGTACATCCATCACCGTTCTTGTTTGCTCGGAATTTAATACATTAAGGCTTTTTTTTGTATATTTCTACTCTTACTTCAATAGTGCCATCCAAAATGCACCCATACAAAAGAGAGGCTAAAGCTTTTATTTTCACAAGCTAGGAAATGTGGCTTTTTATTTTAAGAGAATTTGTCTCTGCTTCTCAAAAGTTGGTAGAGGGTAAAATCGTTTGCCAAATATGGACTAAAATTAAGAGTCAAATGGGCTCCTCCGACAAAAGATTTCTAAAGAGGTGAAAGGTAATGATTCAAAGAATTCCTATAAAGGTGGAGGGTAGACATCCAGAGTGGATTTCAAGATGACACTTGGACTCTCAGAATTTAACTTAATAGGGCTGTAGCTTCCATCTTCCTCTCCCCACATACATTTTTCATCGAAGATGTGATTATTAATCGAAGACAGTTCCTCGTCGCTAGACCATATTTCATTCCAATTATGATTGGCTCACCCGATTAACATTCAAAACTAAAAATAATGAAATCAGTTTGTTAAACGTGATTAAAATTTAGCCGTCCCAACCCATTTCGAGTCTCGTTCCCCTGTTCCAGCTATTACATAGGAATCGCCTAGTACATGCTGAGATCTTTGTCATGGGTCCCACAGAGAGATGATTCGGATTGTTCGGGATGAATCCGATCCCCGTCGTCGAGGTATATATCCTCAAATTGCGGATCAGAATAAGTGGGTTCCCACCTAAAATTGAACACATGATAGAAAAATGGGACTCAATGCTGAAATGCCATCACTCTATGTGTGGTGCTATTACATTCCTATCACATGCTCGATTGGACGGTGGGACGTAGAGCTAAAATGTGAGGATATATACCTAAAGCCTAAAGGGAGTGTGATTTATCTTGATCAGAACCATGGGCCCTGCATGTGCTACACCTTACACGGTTCCCGGTTGGTAGATGCGATGGGGGAGCTGAATCCACTTCTAAAACGGTGTGGTGGGACCGACTATAGATTTGGCACTGATAACTGCCACCACTCAACGGCAGGGGCAGTTTCGTCAAAATGTGAATCTAGGGTTTCTTTATATGCAAAGCATCTCCAGAACCCTAGGGTTCCTCGGCTGCCATTTGGATCCAGGGTTTTTTTTTTTTTTTTTTTCCGATCTTCTTCGCAGAGAGAGCAGCGCGGCGGCAGCAGCAGCAATCATGGTGGCCGTGAAGAAGAGCGTAATCTCTCTCTCTCACTCTATTTCTCGATTCTTTCTCTTGGAAATGATAGATTTCCTGTTGTTGAAGTTCACGTGATCTAGGGTTTTTGTTTCTTCTCTTTCTCAAATTTTCTCTTTTTTTCATATGAATCTAACAATCTATGCGTTTTCCGTCTACTGATCTATGCAGAAAAAGACTCATGAGAGCATCAACAATCGGCTCGCTCTCGTGATGAAGAGTGGCAAGTATACCCTTGGTTACAAGACCGTCCTCAAATCTCTGAGGAGCTCCAAAGGTTCGTTTTCCCCCTTCGTTACCCTTCTTGTTAATTCCACACCCCTTTCATTTTGCTACTGTTATCTGTTGTTCTGCTATGAGGATTGCTTTGAGAACTTTTGGTGTGACCCACCTGGATCCAACCAATGATGGATGAATGGGGGTGAGGGGAGTGTGATTTGATTAGGGTTTTGCCAGATATCACTTTTATAGGGTCATCCTAACCCTTGATTTTGTGGGATCAGAGTGCTTCCTTCTTCTTTTTTTTCTATATGGGGTACTTATGTTTTGATCAATTGATATTGATTGGTTTATGTAGGGAAGTTGATTATCATTGCAAACAACTGTCCTCCTCTTAGGAAGTCTGAAATTGAATATTATGCTATGTTGGCTAAGGTTGGAGTCCACCATTTCAATGGGAGTAAGTTTCATTCACACTTTTTTGGAACTTTGTTTATGTTTAGTCTTTCTTTAGTTTTATCTGAGTCTTTCATACATCTTTGTTCAAAAAAAATTATAGTGGTTACTTGGGTTAACTGTTGCTCATACTTATAGTTATTTAATTATATTTCATTCATTTGTTAAAAGTATTCATTCTTTTATTTAGCCTATATCAGCTCGGGTCATCATTGTTAACTGTCCCTTATCCCCCAATCTGCAAAAATCTACCAATATGTTTGTGAACAATAAAGGTCTCTCTCTTTGTGGGCACATGCCCACATGCCTGTATGTCTGTCCTCGCATGCTTGTTGGTAAGAATGAGGAGTTCTCTATGTAGAACCTGACATATGTTATATGATGTCCCTCTCTGGCTATATAGAGATGTAACTTCATCTTTAACTGCTGCAAAACTCATCTGCTTGAAATGATATATACATATTCTTCAATTTCAGTTATCTTCTTGACATTCTTGTGTTCCCCAACATGCAGTTCTTTAAAACATACTGTCACTGAGACTAATTGTTGTCTTATAAAAATGGTCCTTTATCTAAGTGCCTCGAAACAATCATATGACGCTTTGCTAGCTTGGCTCCACTTAGTCCATGTTTGTCTTATTTAGAAAAGGATGTTTGGATGACTTTATTTCCATATATTACTTTCCCTCTACCTCGTTTTCCCCTTCCTTGTTCGATGCCTGTTTACTTATAAATACTTCTGCACCCATTTGTCTTAAGTGTTTTTAGGTCATTGCTTCTAAATTGAATTCTGATTTTTTATTAGGCCTCTACGGATTGTCTCTGTGAATTTCAGGCTGATTTTTAAATAAACTGGTGGCTTGATTAAGCCAATTGTCAGTTGATTTTGAGTGATACTGTGACTGATTTCTGTTCTGTTGGAACCGAAGGTGATGTTGGGTGTGTAGACTGTCATTTGTGTATGACCATTTTTGTTTTGTTTCTTCCCATGTCCTTTATGGTTTTAACAGTGTAATGACTTAGGTTGGGGAGGTACTCTGCACCTTTTTAGGAGGGTTGAATTACTTTTTTTTATTGGCAAATCACTGAGTTCATACTAGTGCAGCCATGTTGCAGGAGTCAAAACTGTTGGTACTGTGGGAGTGGGATGGGGGCCCATAATGGGGTGGTGGGTGCTCCGATAATAAGCATTAACCAATCTTTATAGTCCTTTGCTTGATCATGTGCTTGCAGATGATTAGCATTCCATACCGCATAAAATTTTATGTGAAGGCTAAATTGGGGGCTTCCTTGATCGAGTGGGGTGCCATTACTTTGGCTGAGCTTCTGGCTCGAGGATGGTGTCTATATCCTTGGGCGGGGGGCAGTTAATTCGACAATGGGATTATTGTAAACTGCTGTGCAAATTTTTGATCCCCTAAAAAGAAGATATTCTTCTGAGCAAAAGAACATCGTGGGTATCCAGCTCGGTGTTCAGTTCATTAAGCCAATACTTTCCCGCCTATCTAGTCATTTAATTGTGTCTTGTCAAGATACTTATGTGCCTTTTAATTCAATTTTAGTACTTCCCTCTGCTGAGCTTGATTTTGCATCCATATTTTGTTCATCAGATAATGTGGATTTGGGCACTGCTTGCGGCAAGTATTACCGGGTTTGTTGCTTAAGCATTATTGATCCAGGTATGTTAGTCTGTTATGCAGCTGTTTCCTTATTTTTGCTTTATCATTCATTTCTGCATTTTCTATTCCAGCACGAGGAAGAAAAAAAAAAAACTGATCAATTACTGCATATGTATGTTTCAGGTGATTCGGACATTATCAAGAGCGTCCCTGGTGATCAGTGAGAGACTTATTTGGAGTTGATTACCGTTCAATGTAGTTTTTAATGTTGGTTTTATAGTGTCTTTGTGTCTGTTAAGAGGCTCTGACTTTTCTCCCATTCATGCAAGAACAGTCACCAGAGAGGAATTTCGTTAAATGATGACCCCATTTGGTTTATATTCTATTTTGTGGTTGGTATTTCTTTTTTTGTCGACCTAAGATGATAGTGTGAGACTAAATTCTGCTTCATGGAATTTGACTGCATATAGAGCCTGTTAATGTTCAGATGATATTATCAACTCATGTCACAATTGGTTTATATTGCAAATATAAGTACTGAATTCAGTGTAGCCTAGGCAAATCAAAGCTGCGCTACAACCCTTTTTTTTGGTAAATCTACAAAATTAATTCTTGTTGACGGTGGCAAGCAGATCCTCCACGCTCTGCTGCTGTGCATGTGGGAAAATTGGGCCTCCGTATTTGCTCTAGTTTAATAATAGCACTAAGGTTACGTTTGGCAACTATATTTTTAGGAAAAAGATTTTTTGTTTTTCTAAAGTTGTAGTAAATTCATATTTGGCAATTGCAAATTTATGAGAATTTGGATGAATGAAAATTTTTATTCGTTAGGATTTTCAGATCTGACTACTCATAAGATTTGAATATTCTCACTTAAGTGGATTTACACACTGAATACTATTTTTCTCAGCTATATGTATAGATATATACCAATATTAATGTGAAATCCTCTCTGCTATATAAATCTCCAGTAAAAGAATCTTTGTTACAGTGGTTGTGGAATCTTTGTTTCAGTAGTTGTGAAGAATTTCTTGTCCGTTACCAAATATAAATGTCTTATGTAAACAATTTGGATCTATATGTGTTACTCTAAGTGCATGTTTGGTATCTCTATTTTTCACTTCTATTTGTCTATTTGTCTAAATCGGATGAAGGTTAGAAAAATTAAAGCGTTTGATAGATGACTTTATTCTCTTCTTATTTTAAAGAAGTAGAAGTAAATTTTCTAAAATTGAAATGCCCACTTTCTAGGCATATGAAAAATAGAGGCATAAGACGTAGAGGCAAATCCTCTAAAATTAAAATATTTTTTTTATAGCTTTTTTTTTAATAGTTCTATTTTAAATAGTCTGTAAGAGAAAAAAAAAAAGTAGACATACCTTCTGTAAACAGTTTGGGTCTATTTGTGTTTCTAACCTCTAGGAGGGCCCGAGGCAAAAGTTGATTCTCAGATTGGTTATCAAACTGATACTTTTGTCATCCGGAGTCGCTTGGTCAGCTAACGTACTCTGTGGAATCGAATGTGGATTTTACAAGAGGTACGACTCCTTTTCTCATAAATTTTTAGAAAAACTTGCCCGTCCCATTATAATCATGATATACAAATTTATAATAAAAAGATAAGTTTCTTTAAACTTAAATACATAAGGTTTTTGTCATGTCCTACCCTACAACCATGCATGATATGGTCCACTTTAGCTCACGGGTTTCACGGTTTTATTTCTGATAGGTCAAAACCCATTAAAAGGCCTCATACAAGATAATGATATAAACTCTACATATAGTCCCATCCACTTTCCTCTCTATATTCGATGTGGGACTCTGGAGCATCACAATCCACCCCCCTTAGGGCTGCAGACCCACACTCGAACTAGTCGAGAATCCGCTTTGATACCATTTGTAACGCCCCACCCTACACTCATGTATGATATTATCCGCTTTGGCTCCCGGGCCTCACGGTTTGTTTCTGATGGGCCAGAACCCATTAAAAGGCCTCATGCAAAATAAAGGTATAAACTGTACATATAATCTCATTCATTGTCGTCTCTATAGTCAATATAGGACTCCGGGGGGTCACAGGGAAAAAATGCGTAAGAATTCAATACCTAATATCATATAATTTAAATTAAAAAAAACACACACACAAGCCCATGAAAATTAAAGATTAATGACCAAGACATCTAAAAAACAAAGTCAAAATAAAAAAATAATATAAACTATTAAATATTTCTTTTAGTACGGCGATAGCTCTGAAAAGGCAAATTACCCATCTTTTCTTTCAGCTCGGGAGAAATAGCTCAGGGGGAGTTAATTTGAATCCCTTGGGTAAAATACGGTCAACCCCCACATTCAAAGCCCTTATTTTATCATTAGCATGAAGTTGTTTCAGTTGCATATCATAAGGAATTCTAACAACGGCTTCAAATACAGTATCAAGAAGCACAGCTTGTGGAACCTCAATATCCACAGGCTTATTTGCTAAATGGCAATTGGCACATACAATACGCTCGGTTGCTTCTTCATAACCTTGCTGTGCAAAAATAGGATATGCATTTGAAATAGATGTCCAAGTTATTACATATATATCATGACCAATACGAAAATGAATCGAGTCATCTCTTTCTTTACCCACGAAAAGGTAATTTTATTTGGCATGGTCCAATAATTGATCCCATAAATTTCTACAATAAAATAGGTAGGTAGATAGCATATTTCCCTATCCACTATTCTGCCATTGTACTAGAATAATTGTATCGAAGTATAGTAGGAATCCCCTGGGCGGGTAGAAGTATAAAGAGTGAGTAAGCTTTCAAAACAGTTTACCTCTCAAATTGAAACGTTTAATAATTGCACCAATTGTCTCAAAATGCTCACATTTGAAAATGGGTTGAACCTTGATCTAAATTAAGCATGCAAATGAGACATGAGAGAGTACTAAAAAAAGATATAAAGAAACAAAAGAAATATTGTAGTTGCTCTAATAAAATACAATGAACTCAAAGGTAAATGAATGGGAAAAATGAAAGTTATCTTGTTAACATAGATAGATGGAATTATATTGGAAAAAGTAGAAAATGATAATAATAAGAATGAGCTTAATTCTTTATATAAATGAACCAGTATTATTGGAGATTCCTTTTACCATTAGTTCCGCATTCTTAAAAAAAAAAAGTGTTCAATCAAAATCATGGATAAAAAAAAAACCAGGCAACCTAGAACCGAGAGTGGAGTAAATAAAAAAGACTAAGGATTAAATAAACCAAACAAACCAAAACTCATCATTTCACATTGTAAAAAAAAATAAAATCATATAATCAGCACAAACAAAATACTTGAAATTCCTTAAATTAGTGGCACTTGGACAGTGGGACCCATTAACACGCAAATGCTATTGCGTTGATAGAAATATGATGATTTTGGGAGTTTCTTAATATACAAAAGGCATGATAAAAAGTCCAAATCACGGAAAAAACTTTATTGAGAAAACTCCAGTATTTTGTATTTTTTTTTATTAGAGAATCGGTTTGTCCATGGAAATAAATTAGATTGAGGTGAAACTTTGGGATATCCCATAAATAGCAAGGATGTTTTGTCTTAATGATTGTGATTTTTTTAATAGATGGGGTATATCTTAGTGTTCCACTCCTTTTGCATCACAATTTATAAAAGTTAAAGAAAAAAAATCAAACTCCACCCTTTCTCTCTCGGCAAGCGTGCATGATAGCTATCATCTACATGGAAAAACTTTCACCTCCTCTTTAGCAACACGCTGTTGTCGCGAGTTTGTCTTTTTTCAATAATGTTGTCATTTTCTTATTAATTATGAAACTTGTTACTTTTGTTGATTAATTTCATATATTATATCTTAATGTCGGTTTAGTTTTATTGTATAATGGTTATCATATAAAATTAATGACTATATAGGAAACCATATAAAGGGAAATATTCATGTGCATCTATTCCTCACCATAGGGTGATGGCACTTTCCCTTTTTGCACAAGAATCCCCCCATATAAAATAGTTATTTTAAAAGTTTGAACACCTATACTTAAAGTATAATGCATAAGTTTGAAAAAAATAACAACAGTATTTATAGGGGTCAATATTCTAAAAAAAAATAGTTTCTTTTATAAACACCTTGTAGATAAATTCCAACTCCCGGTCAATATTGCAAAGTGAGGTTGGGTCCCTTCTTCATTAACTAATTTTAAGTTTTTGTTGATAATTATTAGCAAAATGATTGTATAATAGCAAGGTCGCCCCTTTGAAATCCGAATTGTCCTGAGTTCTAGTCTCGGCACATACCATGATTAATTTTTACCACATCATTAAAAATACACGAGTAGAGTAGGGTCTAGTGCTGGTTAGATGGGTTAGCCCGACCCGAGACTTAATGGGTGCGGGTTGCAGGTCTGCAAATCAGTCTTAGATGGTGGTCGGTCCCTGGTTGGTGGGAAAAAAAGTATACTCTACCTTTGGCCAGACCCGATTTACCTCGATCCGACCCGTTTGCCAGCGTGAAACTAAATTAAATTGGGTGAGTCAAAATCAATTGGAGCTAATTGGAATTGATTTCAATTTGAAACTAGTTCCCTTCATTATATATATAATGGAACAGAGAAGGAAGTTTTGTGGTTTGCTTGTTTTTATTGCTGATCGTGGACGCTGTGGGGCCCATTAATAATAGATTGGACAGTTGTAGTATTCTTTAAGTGTACATTTGATGGTAGTCCGATTAGGTTATCTGATTAGCATACAAAATAAATAAGTATATAAGCAGTCCTATTAGATCATCTTAGCCGTTGATTTAATAGCTATAAAATGCAATGGGCTTTTAATTATAGATTGCTTTGACGTCAATCCAACAATGTATAAAGGTTTGATGAGAGTGAAGTTGGACCTGGTGCAAATCAAAGGGAAAAAGGGTGTGAAAGGCCTATCAAAGGTGGGCCAAGTGGGCACTACAAAGCTGGAGTGCATTTAGTGTTGCTCGTAGGAAAACATTTCTCCCTATTTTTATATTCATTTACATATGAAGCATTGCACATGTGTAACATTTACATGTGGCCCCATTTGTTTTGCTCATTCATGTATAAATGCAATGTAAAAAATGATGTGTAAATAAGATCATTTTTTATATTAAAACTTTTGCATATTAACATAGTGTGAAATGATTACCCACCTTCTTGGTTAACAAGGTACTAAAATAAAATATGCCTCGAACCAAAACCTTTCAACACCTCTTGTTTTTCGCAAACAGATCAAATTTTGTATTCTCTCATTTAAAACCCAAAATATTTAGTTCGAAGACTAAACTACTAATTTTGCGTGTATAATTTGAAGTCCATTCAAAGTTTAGTGAGAAGGGTGCTTCCAAACAAACATAATAATGTATCTCACATATATAAATTCTATATACGTAAAATTTGTATAAGTAAACTTTACAAATGTAAACCCCGTCTTCATATCCTGTAAAAGATGAACAATCCCCAAATGCTGAGGTTTGGGTGTCATCCATACTATTTCCAAACCGGTCATGGGTCCATCCTCGGACTTCATGGTTTAGTTTATGAGGCATGCAATCTTAAATTTTGAAAATTATCCCGTGCTCTTTTTTTTTTCTATTTCCTTCAGTGAGCACCCATAAATGTAGGGATGTAAATGAGACCCCGATTCTCCGATTACTCATAGGTTCTGACCCGTTAAAAACAGGATTTGGTTCCTTATTTAGGTCATGATAAGTAAATGTGTCCGGATCTGGTTCCTTTTTTTTGGACCGGTAACTAGAGTGCAACGATTTGGTTAACCGTGAGTTTTGAAAAAACTATTAACTAACTTCTAATTTGTGATTTTCAGTTTTTAAAAATCGTAAACATACCCTAAAAAACGGAACCGCGGTTAACTGTATTAGACGGTTCAATTACGGTTAATTGTCACTTAAAGTACAAATATATATATATATATTAATACAAAATACATATTCAAAAGTCCAAACCAAATATCCTGGATAACAGATTACATAATTTCAAAATACTGAAATAGCATTAAAATGTTCACATAGACAAATGAAATAATAAAGTGAATTTTTCTATCAAACATATCCTTAAACTTTTACTTTTCCCTCTTTCGTTTTTTGTTCCAACAATTAGGTCTCAATAGTTAAAAGGGGTTATTTAAATTATAAAATTACACAATGCCTCCTTTTTCTTCTTCTTCTTCTTCTTCTTCTTTTTTTCTTTTAAATTGGGGTGCAACGGTTCGGTTAACCGCGTGTCTTGAGAAAATGGTTAACCTAATCGTATTTTGTAGTTCGATTCAATTAATAACTGTGAGTCGAAACTGAAAACTGAAATCGGATGATGAAGCATGGTTTTTTTATTTTAATAACCGTAACTGAAATTGTGAAACACGGTTATTAACTGTCAGTTTGGTTTGGTTTAGTAGTTAGACATTTTTTCAATTATTTTTTTTAGATCCCTACTTGTGACCTAAATTGGACTGGGTCCATTTTCCACTATGGTTCGGACCCGTGGACATGGGACACGACACATTACCTTGATTTTTTTAGAATCTTTCGTAAGAAAGTAGGTTTTTCCATATTATTCTCTACCTAGACCCGGACCCAGACTCATCATATGTACGGCTCCGGTTCTAGTTCTGCTTCCATCTTATTATTAACAATTTCGGTTCCAGAATCAAGAAACTAGTTCCGATTTCACATTCTCATCAATGGATCTGGTTCCGGATACACCATAGATCCACTTTACATCCCTACATAATAGGACCCACCTAATCACCCAATCCAATGGAGCACCCATGGCTCCCCCATAAATTACTCGAAGATTTTCTCACACACGAGAGAGAGAGAGAGAGAGAGAGAGAGAGAGAGAGAGTCCCAAAGGTACGATCCACTTCTGAATTTCACAGAAACATGCTGATGCTATGTGGTGCATAATGCACATGTGCACGGGTGAATATTTTTCCTGAATTACACTCAGTCTTTTTCTACATCCACTCAAATCAAATGGGCCGCATTATTGAATCAATGCCCCATTTTTTTTTTTTTTAATTTTATTTTATAGATAAAGGGGGTGAAACCTGCTGGGCTTTTTTGATTAAGGAGTTAGTAAGATCAGGTGGGCCTCAGATTGGATAGAGGAGGTTGGACCCATTCAAATCTTTGGATCACCAAGGGCCAGGGCCATTCCTAGGTGGGCCCCACAGAAAAGGCGCCTATGGGGATCACGACTCATCTTAAATTCCGAGTTGGCGCGAAAGTCCCTGCCGCTTCTCTTCGAGTCCGAAAGACCCTGGAAACTCGAACCTCGCCATCTCTGCAAGCTTTGCATTCTTTCTCTGGTTTTCTTCCCATCCAAACAAGTTGGAAGGAATAGCCACCAGAGCACGAAGAGGAGGTATAAATTATTCTCTTTTTTTATCGAGTGTTGTTGGAAGCTGCAATTACTACTAGAACTAGAAGAAGTTGTCCACATCAACATCCTCTCTAGGAACCCACCACCCCTTTCTTCTGTTTCCGCAAAAAAACTACATCTTTGGTTTCTTATTTATGGGTTGATGTTTGCGTTCTGACTGTACATTTTATTATGGGTTCCTCATTTAATTTTATGATCTTCATCATGCCCGCTACGTGTTTGATGAAATTCTCCACTCAGTTAAGGCACTGTTTCGGATTTTCTTTTTTGTTTTTCCATGTTGATTTCAAGTAATGTTTTGAAGCTGAATCTTTTGCGGATTGGTTTTCAAACCCTCTTTTCTTTTATTATTATTATTTTTCCTTTATTAGTTGGTTTGTGGGTTCTCACTATGTAGAAATGGCTGAACACTCATTTGCAACTTGGTACACTTGTAATTTATTAAATTTAGATGTGGGAATGTGAGGTGATGATAGTGGATCCACATGGCAAACCCAACACAATATTGCAACTCTACATCCATTGGATGTAATGGAGGGAAAATACCTGATCAAGATGGTGGCTGTTGTGTTTGATAATATTCAGTTTATTGGTGAAAAAGTATAATTCTTCCATAGGACTTTTTTCCTATAGAATAAAGGTCATAATATGGGTTGTTTCTGTCATTTAAACACTCTCTCTCTCTCTCTCTCTCTCTCTCTCTCTCTCTCTCTCTCTCTCTCTCTCTCTCTCTCTCTCTCTCTCTCTCTCTCTCTCTCTCTCTCTCTCTCTGTGACACACATGCACACATGGTCTTATTTATTTATTTATTTGTTTTTTCTGGGGTGGTGTCTCAGAGGACTGGAACTGAATGGAGCAAAGGTTAGGTAATAGTTATCGGATGACTGTTAATGAGAAGAAATTCATTGAGCAAGCATTGGTTTCAGACCTCAGGGTTGATGGCCGTCGTCCCTTTGATTATCGTCGATTAACTATCAAGTTTGGGAGGTTGTATTCTTTCTTTCTTATTTTAATCCCTACTCGCCACAAGCATGGAATGTGTATTTATGTCTAGTGGGTCAACAGCATTGTCTGATCATCGTCTCTAATGAGCCGATCTTAGTAAATATCTTGTCTTCCATGATTGCAGTATTTAGGGCGTATGATGTAGTTCTTGTGCTGTGTCTTTATTTCACCTGAATTTCTTGTACAAGTTCCAAAAAAAATGAGGAATATAACAAAATCAACTGAAATTATTGTTGGCATGTGCAGCGAAGATGGTTCATCGGAGGTGCAGCTTGGCCAAACTCATGTTATGGCATTTGTGACTTCTCAACTGGTCCAACCTTATCGAGACCGGCCTAATGAAGGGGCTCTTTCCATCTTCATTGAGTTTTCACCCATGGCTGATCCTTCATTTGAGGCAGGGCGTCCTGGAGAATTTGCTGTGGAACTGGGACGTATCATTGATCGTGGCCTGAGGTGGGAGCATATTTTTGGCTTCATCACCTTTATTTAGATTTGTTATAAGATGGAGACCTTTATTTTGCTTTATGTATCTTTTTGCCTCAAAAAAAAAAAAAAAAAAAAAAAACCACCTTCATGGATCAACTTCCCTTCCTTATTTAGATTTATGATACAGAAACATGGTGAAGAAAATTATTTATTTATTAATATGGGGTAAATATTCAACTAAAAACTTTTAGCTTCATAGAACACGAACTACTGCTGTAAAATTTCACTAAAACCATCTATATATCAACTCATTTTTATTGTTTGTAGTTTTCCCATGTGTATTCTAAGGTGTTGTAGTTTAGTCACTAAGTTAACTTTCATATAGCATACCGAAATATGCATGATCTTGCATATCATCATGTGATTTCATGGATCAAATCTTGCTTTGAGAACTTCTACATCCCTTGCTTCCACCACAGAATGTCCCCGCTCATGCACCTGTATAGTGGGGCCAAAGCCAGAACTTTGTTCTCCCCCTTTATGCCTAATCTGTATAAGTCAGCTCGCCATTCCATCCCATGGTGGTGTATCAAATCCTCTTTATTTAAGTACCAATTATCAGGTGACAAATTGTCTGATCAACACTTTCCACCATATCTTCTAGGTGACTCCTATAAAAGAGAATAAAACTTGAAATGGCAACTTCTACCACCGGTCCACTGCTGCCATACTCATATCATCTGTTGCCGATTTGCTGCTGCGACCCCATCATCCTAGTTGTTGTCGTCGTCATCACTGAGAGAGAGAGAGAGAGAGAGAGAGAGAGAGAGAGAGAGAGAGAGAGAGAGAGAGAGCTTACCATTTTGCCAACCCCCAATTGATGGGTTAAGGCTTCGACATTGACGACAATGATGAAATAATTTTTTCATTAACTGAGGGAGCCGAGTTGATAAAGGTTTTTTTTTTAGTGCCTATGTTAATTGAAGCAAATTGCATCAATGTATTAGGATGGGTTCAAGTACATTCTTGCCTACTATGGTGGTTGAAAAATGCAATGAAGGAGATTTGATTGATGTTATCTTCATTTGCTGTTTGCCTTTGCACACATTCCCAGAGCAAAGAATGAAGAGGCTGATGTGTTAGCAAAAGTAGGTGTTGACCCATGCTGAATTATTATTAGCTAGTGCTCTCTCTCTCTATTGCTGTTTCTGTACCAGTCTATTACCTTAATGAGCTGTAATCTTTTATCTATATCCTTTTTATTTGCTTAATAAGATCTAATTTGAACCAGAGCTTGTAGAATAGTTGGAAGGTGTTCATTGGTGTAACCGCAAGGTTGAAGCTTCAGGTCATTCATTATACATTAAAAAAAACGGAAAAAAGGATGAAAAGATCTATCTCCTGCTGTGCTTCTTGAAAAAGAAGAAAAAAAAAGTGGAATCTACTGCTCCAACATTTATGTATAACATTCTATATAGATATTCATAGAAAAATATTCTCCTGCGCATGGTTCTCATGCAAGCCATCCACAGAAGCCGTTCAGATGATTTTAAACAAGTGGGGCCTGCCTCTATCGCCACTCTTGTGCACTGTTTGCATGCTAACCATGCGCAGGAGATCTTTACCCTACATTCAGAATCACACTCTAATAGACTTACGTAATTACGTATTTACTGTGAGTTTAGCCCACACTGATAAAAAAAACATTTTGCTACATATGTATTTGAGTCTATGTTTATATCAGTTGTTTTGTAATGTATTTATGTACCAGCACAATATTGTTTGCTACGAAGATTATGTTAAGTGCTTTACCTGACCGACTAAGAAATTATTCTTCTAAAGGAACTGTTGAAACTATTACAGTTTAGGAGTTGAATATTATTATGCAAGTAGGATACTGTGACTGAAAGTTTTGAATCTAACGTCTAGATCCTGTTTATGGTACTTAAAAATCTTACAATTCCTTAGAGGCAAGGTCATGGTTCCATTCAAGACTGCAACTGATAGAATTGACCTCTCAGTTTTCCTTCTTTTTTTTATTTTGGTGGGAGAGTTTGGGGGGGGGGGGGGGGGGGGGGGGGGGGGGGGGGGGGGGTGGTGGGTGGGTTTGGGGCGGGGTTTGAATTTATAGGGCTTCCAAAATCAAGCCATGAACTGCTTAATTTGTCTTAGTTTTAGATGTAAGTTAAAAATTAGAAGGCAGAAATTGAAGTGACAGCTGAAATAATGACCTTGTATCATGTTGCTTTCTTGCACCTTGTTTGTTATACTAATTTTATCATATGCCTTCAAATTTATTTCTTTCTATGTAGTTGTTTATTTCTAACAACATGAATGTACAGTCACTGGCATATTGATGCAATACTAACTACTATGCAGCCTATCCAAGCATATGCTTCTCCTTTCTTTGTCAATCGGTTATGCATCTCAGTACTAAATCTTAGTGTTTATGAAAGCTTGGAATTGGTATTGTAGAGAAAGCAGAGCAGTAGATACAGAATCACTTTGTGTCCTTGCTGGGAAGTTAGCGTGGGCCATTCGTGTTGACCTTCACATTCTAGATAATGGAGGGTATGTGATGGATGACCTCTTAGTTACATCAGTCCAATACTAACTCAAGGTTCAATATTTTCATATATTTGTGTATATCAAAATTCCAGGAATCTTGTTGATGCTGCTAATGTTGCGGCTTTAGCTGCACTCTTGACATTCCGGAGGCCTGAATGTACGGTAGGGGGTGAAGATGGCCAGGAAGTGATTGTACATCCACCTGAGGTTAGCTTCCACTGGTGTTTTCAAGATTAGTAAGTTGTAGAGGAAGCTTTGATGTCATAGTACTTGTCAATTTGTCATGTATTGGCAACTATAACAAGGCATCTAATGCAAAATTTTAAAAAAATGCGTTAGAGGCTTTCAGCATTACCTGTCGACACATGGAATACATGCTATCCAGGGTTTTAAAACTCTGGTGAGTTGTATTGGACTCATTCTACTGAGTTGCTTGGACTCGAGTAACTCTTATGTGTATCGGTGGGGTCAAGGGACTTGATGGTCACAGAGTCAGTGACAGACACCGAGTTTTAAAATATTTCTATTACATGCCATTTCTTTTTATTGATAAATGATAACATGAATTGGACCAGCAGCCTCATGGTTGCGACAATTAGCGTCTTCAAAATGTGCTATGGGCTCTTGTCAATGTTATTATCTGTCTTATTATGTATACATTTATTCTTTGATGTATTATACAACACACATGTTTGGGCCAATCCATCATTTATTCTTTCAGGGATCCCAATCATTAATCAGCTGTTTATAATGTAGAAAGCCAATGGATATTTGGTTTGCTTCTTGTGTGAGGATCTTCTATTTGAACTGTGGTCGCTGATAAGATTTTACCAGTAATTCATTTTTGTGGCAGGGGCCATTTTTATCCTGAACATGTGCCCTGTGTTTAAGAGATTGAGATGGTTTTTCATCTCTTCATTCGATGCAGATTTGTCCGTATGATCTGTTCTCACCTTTCACGAGCCCCTAGCACTAGCAGGAAACTTGCACGCTGGGGAAAATGTCTGTTTCAAAATAGGTAAAAATTATTTGGCAAGTTCTTACTCAACAATGCGTTTGTTGGGTTAGAGGGAAATGAACAGATTGATATCCAGTAATTAGGCTACTCCATTCAAGAATGTGGTGGTGGTAAATAACGTAACAGTTGCAAGGTGGGCATTGACAATGGAGTTTTAAGACGCTTCCAAGTTGATGCATATTCTAGGGTGGGAATTTAAGGTGGAATCCACCTCTGGTGGTGTTTAAATTCAATGTGGGCTGGAATTAAAATGCAGGCACTAATGCATGTTCTCTCTGGCCTCTTGCAAGGAAAAGTCTTGATTGGGTCAGGTTCCTGCATTAAGGGAAGTTAAGATTGGAGCGAGGACTGTTAAACACGGTCAGTTTTGTTGAAGGGGATTAATAAAATAGTGTAGCATGTTCTAGAGACTGATTTTACTTTTAGTGGTAATTTTTCTCTTGTGGGGAGAGATGTAAACAATGAATTGATTGGCCAAGGAAGTGGTCAATAAGGATCATTTCAATGGATAAATTTGCTTCCTATTCATGCTGTTTTTTTTCTTTTTATCTTTATTGTACATTCATATTATATTATTAATATATTTTTACTATTACCATTAAAAAAAATAATATTTTTGCTATTAACAAAATGCAGATAGCTTATGGAAGAAAAATATCCTCTATTGGACAATCCCAATCATCTAACTGTGGATTTTTTTTTCCAATTAAATATTGAGTTTTTGCAATATCCCCTTTTAACCAACATTTTGCAAACCAATGATTGGATGACTTATTGACTCTTGTCCACCTGGAGAGCTCCTGTGCCAATATATAATCAGATGCCAATGGATGATCAATCAGTGTCAGGGAATTGAGGCGACCTAACTTTTAGGAACATTTTGCACAGACAAACTTTACATTCTTGCAGTTCAAACTTTTCATAAATGCCAATTTTATTCCTCTTGGGATGAACTGTGATGTGTGATTCTTGTTTTGACAGGTCAAGGAGCCGCATCCTTTAATAATACACCATCTTCCTGTAGCAGTAAGCTTTGCATTTTTTGGTAATGGTAACATTGTGGTATGCAAATTGATTCTGGAGCCTATCATCCTAGTGTTAGTTTCTGTGAATAATTTGTTTGTGTAATCTATCAAAGTTGTTTTCAGTTAATACTGCTTACTCTTTCCGAATTGTGGAGTGCTACATAGGTCATCGATCCTTCTCACAAAGAAGAGGCTGTTATGGGAAGCCGGATGACTGCTACAATGAACACAAGCGGTGATGTCTGTGCTGTTCAAAAGGCTGGCGGAGAGGGAGTTCTGCAAAGTGTAGTCATGCAATGTTTACGCATTGCTTCTTTGAAAGCTGCTGATATTACAAGCAAAATAAAAAATGCAGTGAGTTTATCTAATAATGCCATTCTTCGCTATTAATGATGCTTTCGCTTTTTTATCTTTAGACTGGTTATGTTGCTTTTGTATTGCCATAAATATTTATCCCGCCATACTTTGTGTTAAAATCTGTGTAGGTAGAAACATACAACACAGAAAGAGCACTAAAGAAGGTCAAACGCCACTCATCCTTGGTTGCTGTAGAAGTTGATGGACCAGACACAAAACTGAAGTAGCAGCAAGAGCTTATGCAGAAGAAACTGATAACTACCCTTTTAAGCCTGAATCCTAAATATGGAAGGAAATGAGAACAAACTGGAGTTAGAGCTAGGAAATAGATGTAGTGGATTATCATGCATATAAATTTGAAGGAAAAAAAAAAAAAAAAAAACAAAGACAAATGAAACAGAATCCAGTGGAAGAAAACAAATTTTGTTAATGGCTTCCTATCGTTGATGCCTGCTTTTGCTTTCCAGACGTGTGATTGAAGAGAAGAGGGTGTGTTATCCTTTGCCAATCATCTCCTTACTGCTCTTGGCATCGTTCCTCTAGTATGTAACAATCTCTAATCTTTGATGGGAGGTGAGTTTATGCAGCCTCTAGGGCTGGGAGTCTGGTACTCAAGATTAGAGTATGTATTAACTCTTATAAATTTGAGAATGGTCAGCTGTCCATCTTCCGACCTGAGACTTCGAAAAACTAATACCAGCTTTTATCAGTTAGGCAAGGGTTGCAGCAACCCTTCAGGCAGTGTTCCATAGATCCTGCTGTTTGGGTTCAATAGGTTGGTAATGTTTTGCTATCTGTAGAGGCAAACGGGACAGGTTTGGGAGGGAGGTTGTGACCCAACCTGTATCTAATAACCCACTTTAGATGAACCTGATAGAAGTGGGTCGGAAGTGGGTTGGGGTCAAGTTTCACCACCCTATTTGTATGCGACAATTCTGTTGGCGTATAATTTTTATGGGTATGTTTGTGCGGAGCCTATGATGTGGAAGATAAAAGTGGTTTCGTGGGGAGGTTCCATTAAACATGTTTTATGGTAAAACATTGCAGAAAATGTTTTTGCCACACCAAGCAATAGAAATTGGAGATTGTGGGAACTGAAATTACTTATCTTATGGTTGGATTTTCTGTGGAAAAAATTGAAAAGTGTAATTTCTGTGATTACACTTATTGTAGTCCCGTTGGAACTTTTTCTGTGTTGGAAATGGAATGGGACCCTTTTCATGTAGAGAGAGAGGAGAGGACCGCACAAAATGATGTGTTCCCTTGCAAATGTAAATATATAGTTTCCGCAAAATTCCTCAAATGATGACTAATTAAAAAAAAAGAAGAAGAAGATCATTTTGGAAAAAGGCTGTATTGAGACAACAACAAATCAGTCTGCCACAAAATGTATTCTCACTTTTTACTGAAAACGTGGCCAACAAATGTTACACTTGTAAAACACCTTTGGCCTTTAGAACAAGATCCAAAGGCAAAGCTGTGTCAGTTGCCATCCTAGGTGGGTCCCACCAGTTCAATAACAGATGCTACCAGTATGTAGTATCTGTATGTATATACCTAACCTACTTCTTAATACTTTCCCTCATCCTTTTTACTTCTCCACTCTACTACTGGCCAGTGGGCAGTGGCCACCCCCATCACACGTGCGAGCTGCATTACTGATTAAAATCTGAAAATCGAGCGGGAGTTTTTGTGAAGTGGCGCCTTTCTTCTTCCTCTTTCTTCTACTACTATTACTAGTTACTACTCTACTCTCTCTCTCTCTCTCTCTCTTAATAGTAGATGGCTAGGACGAAACAGGTAGCCGAGAGGAGGAGACTGAGTCGATCCTCCAAGGGTAGACCCGGTAAGTCAGAATACCCTCTCTTTCTATTTCCTTCTTTCTCCTTCATCTCCATCTGAAAGGAACAAAACCCACACATTCGCTTTTTTCTCTCTTCCCCATATCCATATCAGAAACCCTAATTCCGTCCCTCTTCTTTTTCTTCTCTTGTTACAGGTGATGGAGGCTCTACGCCGGTACTCTGTCCCTCTCTCACTCTTTCTTTCTTTCTTTTGTCGCTTTTCGATTCTGTGAAGTTGCTACTGCTGCTGAAGTTTCTTTAATAGTAACAGGGGAATGCAAGGAGAAGCGAGGGACCTGGAACTTCTACAGAGAGGAGTCAGAAGAAGCCCCACAGGTACAGGCCGGGGACAGTAGCTCTTCGGGAGATCAGGAAATATCAAAAGTCATTTACTCTCTTGATTCCCGCCGCTCCTTTCATTAGATGTGTGAGCATCTCTCTCTCTCTCTCTCTCTCTCCCATTAATGTTGTGTTTTTTTCTCTTGTCTTGATCTTGTGAGATTTATGGGGATATATTAGATGGGTTGGTGCTAATTGTTAGCTAGTGTTATTTATGTTGGTTCTTGCATCTTGTTGTAGAAGTTTTCTGGGGTGGCTGAAATTAGAAGACCCAATTGCCTAGTTATTTATTATTATAATTATTTTTCATTATTGTTAGGAAATGGGTGGTGGGGGGGAAGAGAAGACGACTTCAAATGGGGATAATAGAAGAGGGACAAGTCACAGAAGTGACCCTAGGGCTTAAATTGTTGGGAGAAGGCTGCATTGATTGTGAAGGTGGTGATTCACCTGGAGATATGCCTGTTTGAAAGGTGGAATCATTGGGTCTTAATGTACATGGTTTTTTTTTTTTTTTTGGTTTTGGGGGGTGGTGGGGTGGGGATGTCTGTTGTGTGATTCTAGTTTTCCATATAGATTATGTCTTTCTAGAACATTTTCTTCATCATTGTGCACTCATTCACTCACAGTTGCAACATCACTTTCTTGCACCTGTGAATTAGAAAGTAAATATAATAAATGATAGTTAAATAGAAGAACTATTTGAGCTGACTCCAATTGATGGGATAAGGCCATTATTATGTCGATTCCAACAATCAATGAACTTCATCTGGAGTGACATGAATGTAGGTGTAGCTGATTCACATTGCTTAATACTTCTATTGTTGTTTGTTTCAACTACTGTCTTTTGCGTAACATGATAGTTGGGTTTATATCATTCCTCTCTGTTCTCTCTGCTCTAATCTGCTGTACTTAAATTTCAGATGTCAAATATGAATGGTAGGCTTTCCATTTACTTCTAGTGAGATCGTAGTTACTTGATGTGCTTGGAAGAGGGTGGTGGTCTGTTGGGAATGCCAAAACATTGGAAGCAAGTTATTTATTGTACCAACCATCTCATGAGTGTGGAAGAGACGGGAAAAAAGTTGAAACAGAATGAAAATTGTTCATATGTTGAAAACGGCATACAGATGGCCTATGATGGATGGATACTTCAAAATGGGCAATGTACCGATACCACTTTTACGTGTAAAATCCATGTCCTTGCATTGTTCATGGTGTGTCCCGGTCATAACCATGCCGTATCCCGGCATCAAAGTAAATGACTACCAGTGTTAAACAGGCCCAAGGCCCAAGGCCCATGACCATCAATCATATCTCATGTGCATGCATATTGGTCAACTTGTACCAGCTGTACAGATTCTCTTAATTAGATTTTACTGTAAATTAGTTAGCTTTCTTTCTAAAGATAGATTAGCAATTGATGTAATTAGCTAGTTACCTAACTTAAAAGCCTTGATTAAGGCATGTACAACTCTATATATTGAGTCTGATTCTCCAAAGAAGAAAGACAGAAATTAATACATTCAAAGGAATTTGTCTTCGTGAGTCTGTCTTGGATTGTGTATGTCAAAGCTTGTCATGGTATCAGAGCTAGGGCTTTATTTTTCCATATCCAATGATCTATAAGATCATTCTTGGCATCTTCCAAGGTCTGGAAAATCATTGATCATCCTTGATCATCACGGATCATCTCAACTCAAGACGTGGCCCACTTCAGATCATCTACCACACCTCTGCGGAACCAGCCCAAGTTGGTCGACAGTATTTTCTAGTTATTTTGGTGCTTTTTTCAGGATTTTTTCCCTCATCCCAGGTAAGTCTTCTACTGCCTTCAGAGAATAATCAAGATTATTAATTTGATTTCATCTCAGCCGTCCAAAAAGTTGGATCTGGGTTTTTTTTTGGATGAATCTTCTTCCATAAGTTGAGAAAATCTTCTGTGTCTTCATCCATACCTTCTGATTTCCCATATGATCATCTAGTGGGGCCCACGTCCACATCTCAACCCAGTTTTTTTGGGTCGTCAGCCACATCCCAATTTTTTTTGGTCGTCAGCCCTGTTTGGGCTTATAATTGGGATCCAGTAACTCTCGAGTGACTCACCTGTTGCCTCTTTTCACTGCTGCTTGGGAACACAGTAATTCTTGCAAAATTGTTCGTCAGGCACTGTTGGGTTGAATTTGTGTTGCTGCATCACACGACTGTTCTGGGAACAGTTACTGCTTACTGTTTGTTACTTACGGCTGTGTTACTGTTTGTTCTGGGAACAGTTTTCTTCTTTGTTTGCTGTCTTGCTCTGTTTCTTTTGGCCAATATCAATTTTAAGATGGACAAATCTGAGGTTACCTTGATCAGATTCACGGGAAAAAATTACCCTGCTTGGTCTTTCCAATTCCAAATCTACCTTGAGGCTAAGGAATTGTGGGGCTATATTTCTGGATCTGACCCTACACCCACTGATGATGAGAAGAAGATATCCACTTGGCATACTAAAGATGCCAAAATTAAATCCTGGATTTTGGGCTCTGTTGAGCCTCATCTGATCATGAATCTCAAACCTTACCCCACTTCCAAGGATATGTGGGGGTATCTGAAGAAAGTATACCATCAAGATAATTCAGCACGTCAATTTCATCTTGAATGTGAGATTGCTGAATATACCCAGGGAACCTTGTCCATACAAGATTATTATTCTGGTTTTCGTACACTGTGGTCAGAATACGATGGTATAAAATATGCTGATGTGGCTCCGGATGTTATGCTTGTTATTCAAGATCTTCAGGCCTCTAGTCACAGGGATCAGTTTTTGATGAAACTTCGTAGTGAATATGACAGTGTCCGATCTGCCTTGATGAATCGGATGCCATTACCATCCTTGGATGTTTGCTTAAATGAACTCCTACGTGAAGAGCAGCGCATTGCGACCTCCGCTCATCTCGCGCATCAAACGACTGAGACTTATTCAGTCGCCTTATCTGCCAGTAAAATTTCTCAGCCTCAGCCACGCGACTTGAGCAAAACGCAATGTTACAGTTGTCAACGATTTGGCCACATTGCTACTCAATGCAAACAGAAGGTCTGCAATTACTGTAAAAAGTCGGGACATATCATCTCTGAGTGTCGCCGCCGCCCACAGCGTCCATCGTCTCAGACTCAGACTTCCCAGTATCAGCCACCGCATGCGTATGTTGCGTCTTCGGTTATGCCTACTCCTACATCTGCACCCTCACAGCCTGGACCCTCATCCTCATCCTCATCCTCTCTCACTCCTGAATTGGTTCAACAGATGATCGTCAATGCCCTTTCTGCTTTTGGTCTCTCAGGTACCTCCCCTTCATCTTCTACTTGGTTCCTTGATTCAGGGGCGTCTAATCATATGACATCTTCATGCGCCCCACTCTCCAATGTGCACAAATACACTGGGCCTCTTCAAATCCAAACTGCTAACGGGGGCAATGTTCCCATTACTGCTGTCGGTGACATCCCTGGTCCCATTCCATTGCAAGATATTTATTTGTGTCCATCCTTAACTTCCAACCTGTTGTCAGTTGGGCAGCTTGTTGAAAATGATTGTAACATCTCTTTTTCTTCTTCTGGTTGTGTTGTGCAGGACCAGGTGACCGGGAAGGAGATCGCGAGGGGGCCTAAGTGTGGACGCTTGTTTCCACTGGATTTTTCTCAGCTTTCTAGGAATCAAATAGACAACAATGGGTTTTGTTTTTCCATTAGTGATACCAGCCAATTGTGGCATAAAAGACTTGGACACCCGAATTCAAGAACTTTGTCCATTTTGTTCAATTCTGGATTATTAAATAAAACTACTGGTTTATCTTCTTCTTGTGTGCCTTTTGATTGTGCTACTTGCAAAATGGGAAAGAGCAAATCTCTTCCTTTTCCTATTTCCACTTCACACAGCACTCAGTGTTTTGCTTTGGTTCATAGTGATGTATGGGGCATTGCTCCAGCACTTTCTCATGCTCACTATAAATATTTTGTGACCTTTATTGATGATTACAGTCGGTTCACATGGGTCTACTTTCTGCATTCTAAATCTGATGTTTTTAATGTTTTTAAAATTTTTTTGGCTTATGTAGAAAATCAATTCTCCACCTGCATTAAAATCTTGAGATCTGATTCTGGTGGGGAATACATGTCCTCTGCTTTTCAGCAGTTTTTGCAAAACAAAGGCATTATTTCTCAACGATCTTGTCCTTATACTCCCCAGCAGAATGGAGTTGCAGAAAGGAAAAATCGACATCTGCTTGATGTCACTCGTTCCCTTCTTCTGGAATCCTCGGTTCCTACTCGTTTTTGGGTTGAGGCACTGGCTACAGCGGTTCATCTTATAAATCGTATGCCATCCACCAACCTTGAGAATCAAAGCCCATATTACCGTTTGTACATGGCCAACCCATCATATGATGATCTTCATGGTTTTGGCTCCACTTGTTTTGTGCATTTGCCACCGTCTGAAAGGACCAAACTCACAGCTCAATCGGCTAAGTGTGTTTTTTTAGGTTATGCACCCTTCCAGAAAGGATTCCTTTGCTATGATCCTCGCCTTCGTCGTTTCCGTATATCTCGGCATGTCGTCTTTTTTGAAAATCAGTATTTTTTTCAAACACACATTGATCTGCCTACAACTTCTTGTGTATCATTACCGGGTTTTTCTGATGACTCGTCTGTTGTTCGTTTTAATCCTAACTTTGTGTATCACAGACGGAACCGCACAGCGGCTACTACTGCTCCCCCTCCTGATCTTCCTCCAGCACCTGGTTCCGGCCATCCTTCCCTGCGTCGCTCCACTCGGCTTTCGGTACCGCCAGACCGTTATGGGTTCTCCCATACTTCCTTAATGGCCACTTTATCTTCTTCTTTCATTCCACAATCATATTCTCAGGCTGTGCAGGATCCGTGTTGGAATAAGGCTATGCAAGAGGAATTGGATGCGTTAGCGCAAAATCATACATGGGATGTTGTACCATCTCCTGTGGGTGTCAAACCCATTGGCTGTAAGTGGGTTTTTTCTCTCAAATTAAAATCTGATGGATCCTTAGATCGCTATAAGGCGCGTCTTGTTGCTCTTGGCAATAGACAGGAATATGGGATTGATTATGATGCGACCTTTGCTCCAGTTGCTAAGATGACCACCGTCCGCACTATTCTTGCTGTTGCTGCCTCTCAATCTTGGCCTCTCTATCAAATGGATGTCAAAAATGCGTTTCTCCATGGTGATCTCCAAGAAGATGTTTATATGCGCTTACCTCAGGGATGCTCATCTGGCCCCGGTATGATTGCTAAACTTCGGCGCTCTCTCTATGGTCTGAAACAAGCTCCTCGCGCCTGGTTTGAGAAATTTCAAGCTGCTCTTCTCCGTTTGGATTTTCGTCCCAGCTTGTATGATCCTTCTATGTTTTTACATCATGCTCCATCTGGGATCACGATTCTCCTTGTCTATGTTGATGACATCGTCATTACCGGCCCTAATGCCGATATGATCCAGCAGCTCCAAGCGTCACTTCATGAGTCCTTTCAAATGAAGGACCTTGGCCCTCTCCACTACTTCCTCGGTCTTGAAGTTCATCAATCGCCTAAAGGTATTGTTCTCAATCAGCACAAATACACTGTTGATCTCATCGCTTTAGCTGGGCTGACTGCCTCTGCTCCTGTTGATACGCCAGTAGAACTGAATGTCAAACTCAGTCGTGCCGAAGGTGATCTTCTTTCCGATCCCACCACCTATCGCCAGTTGGTCGGCAGCTTGATCTACCTCACGATCACTCGACCTGATATCTCTTATGCGGTCAACTTGATGAGTCAATTCATGACAGCTCCTCGTCACCTTCATTTGGCTGCAGTTCGCCGTATCATTCGGTATCTTATTCGCACACCATCTCGTGGGTTGTTTTTTCCATCCAACACTCCTCTGACTCTCAAAGCTTATTCAGATGCTGATTGGGCTGGTTGTCCGGATACTCGCAGATCGACGACTGGATGGTGCATGTTTTTGGGTGATAGTCTCATTTCTTGGAAATGCAAGAAACATGACAAAGTTTCAAAATCGTCCACTGAGGCTGAGTATCGTGCCATGTCTGCTGCCTGCTCGGAAATTCTTTGGCTACGTGGTTTGCTTTCTGACATTGGTTTTCCAGCAACAGACGCCACACCCCTATATGCTGATAATACTAGTGCTATTCGGATTACAGAAAATCCGGTTTTTCATGAACGCACTAAACACATCGAGGTTGATTGTCATTTTATTCGTGATGAGCTTAAACGTGATGTCATCAGCCTGCCACATGTCTCCTCTGAACTTCAACTTGCTGATATTCTCACCAAAGGTCTTTCCCGCCCACGTCATCAGTTCTTGGTTGACAAATTGATGCTTGTTGATTCTCCCGCATCAATTTGAGGGGGGGTGTTAAACAGGCCCAAGGCCCAAGGCCCATGACCATCAATCATATCTCACGTGCATGCATATTGGTCAACTTGTACCAGCTGTACAGATTCTCTTAATTAGATTTTACTGTAAATTAGTTAGCTTTCTTTCTAAAGATAGATTAGCAATTGATGTAATTAGCTAGTTACCTAACTTAAAAGCCTTGATTAAGGCATGTACAACTCTATATATTGAGTCTGATTCTCCAAAGAAGAAAGACAGAAATTAATACATTCAAAGGAATTTGTCTTCGTGAGTCTGTCTTGGATTGTGTATGTCAAAGCTTGTCAACCAGTACATGAACTAATATTAGGAAGACATGCAAATGTAATAGCACTTTCTAGGAACTTTTGAAAGATGGGCCTAGTGTAACTGATGGAGTTAACAATATATCTTGACTTTTGCCGACTAGAATTGTGAAGTAAAAAAAAAACTCTGGAAATCTTTTAGGAACAAGAAGTGCTTTTTAAGTGCTCATAGAATGTTATATTTCAAAAAATAAAAAATAAGGAAATATGACCACAGTCCATACACTCTATTCCACTATTAGGCATAATTAAATAACCAATTTGACAGCCTTAAGGAAAGGTGTTGCACATCTCTACTCAATTACGGAAATTGTTGGATCTAAAGAAAAAAAAGAAGAAGCAGCAGCTTGAAAATCAAGAGATCAAGCTCCTTAAGAAAACACTGTTTTTGTACTCCACAAAAGCACATCTATCTACTATAAACAGGTGATTGGTTTTCATGTTATTAGCTCATTTCAAGGTAAAAAATGAATTCTAGAATCTTGTTTGTGTGTGCTCGTACATGAACGAATGTGCCTGTATGTGTGCATGTGCATATAACCTTTTCAGTACATGGACGTGTATTAGTTTGTACTTATATCCTTGCATTTTGTTTTAGGTTAGGGAGATAAGTAATATGTATTCCAGGGAAGTTACTCGTTGGACAGCTGAAGCTTTAATAGCAATCCAAGAGGTACTGGTTCTATACATTTTGTTGTTTAATATTTGGGAGAAATGTCATTGGCATTTATTTTTATCAACAGTCACTTAAATTATATAACGCTTTCCATTTGCTAATCTACAAAATTGTTCTTGTTATTATTTTTTTCTTTTTTTCTCCTTATGATTTGCTCCTCACATTTGCAAATTTAATCGAACATGATATTGATTATTTTTTATTTTCTTTCATTTGGTTGCATGTAGAAGTGTTATTATTCTATGCCATTATGCTTCATATGCAACCAATCAAAACAAGTTATGCTCATATATTGCTGAATGCTGAGAGCATTTTTTTTTGTTGGAACATTATTTCGACAATATCTAGCTTTCTTAAAAGATGTTACGCAAGTCTCCTCTACGTGAAGGTCATGGACAGTGGACTTCTTGCATATGACATACATTGACAAGTAGTGGTGAAGCCAAGATTTTCTTTCAGAGGGGGCAAAGATCATCAACCAATTCATTAGTGGGGCCCACTTATGAAAAGTCGAACTCATCCAAAAAAATGTCCCTTGCCTCGTAATCTTCGTAAGATATCACATTAATAGTCCACAATTAGAATGATAACTTAAGCACTTAGATAAAATTTTAAAAAATATAAATACTTTATATAGATCACTTTGGTAGTGGGCCTATATTATTTTAGAGTGAGATTTCTCATAGAAAGGAGGATAATTGTTTTGTGGCCCTTTAATAATTTTAAGGCCCACTGATGTTATCAACATAGTAGATATCGGAAAAACTGAGAGAAAATAAAGAATGATAGAAAAGCTCTATGATAATGGGCCCACTTATAAAACATCTAAATCATTAAAAAAATGATTTCTTCAAATAGCCCTCATCAAATTCCACTCAAATGACAGATTGGTAACTTTAAAACACTCAAATAAAATATTACAAATAGTTTAATATTTTCATATAGATCAAGATGATGTTGGACATAGATCATATTTAGTTCCGATTTTTTTAGAAAACAAGGCATTTCTTGTGGTTAGGATTTTTTTCAAGTGGGCCCACTCATGAGAATCAGCCCCAAAGGATCCACATTCTTAGTCTATTTTCAGTTTTCCTAAGCGGGTACTACTTCAGAACCTAATGAATCCATGTTAGAAAAAGGATAGGTAGGAGGAGAAAGGAGTTCCATGAAATATACATTCTCTATTTGAAAGGCCGAAAAGTTAGCAGGTAAGAAAATTCTCAGGAGAAAGATACGGGATATGAAACATGTGTTCTCTTGTGTTTTTGGAAGAAATCAAGGTAAAAATGCCCTTATCACTTTTTAAAATTCTCTCTTAAAAAAGCTAAGAATGTTGAGGAGGGGCAACATATGAAAACTTATCAATTTAAAAAATTCCTCTTCTTAAATTGAAGAAACAAAAAAAGATGAGGGGCAATTGCCCATGCCCAACCCCGCTGTTAACAAGGAAATAATTTGTAAAGAACATCAGTGAAGAAACTACCCATGTCTCTCTTGTATGATTCACATATATTTATAATTCCTTCTCATATTGATGCACAGAAGCCTAAAAAACTTCTGTTTAAATTTATAAACCCAACTTTATGGGCGTTGCTGCATCTGTGAAGATACCAACTAGTTTCATTTAAAAAAAAAATCGTTTCGAGAAAAAAAATGACAAACGAAAACCCTTGATAAAGGGAAGACACTATGCTCTAAACATTTGTTGTATGATCCCAGTTTTTACAAGATTGTTACAACTTACCATTCAATAAAAAAAGTAAAAGAAAAAGAAAATGATCGTTACAACTTTAAATTTGTCAAAAGATTGGGTAGAGTTGGCTATCCTGTGAAAATGGAAGTCTGCCTATAGTCCATCTTTGTATTTAAAAAAAAAAAAAAAAACAAGGAGACTTTCTGGGGATGGAAGTCTTCACTGTGGGGGCATCAAATTATATATTTTCTTCGTGCATTTATAAAATTTCTCTATCAAGCTTTCATAAAGTGTGCTAGAGGATGGCCATGGAAGAATCTGTTGACAAAAGCCAATTTGATTTTATAGATCAGGTGGGGCTGGCCTGTGCTTTAACCAGCTGAACAATAAAACAAGAGACGGGAAGTTGGTAGCTAGTTTAAAATATGCTGCGAATTCATAGGTTGTCATGCTTCCTTTTCATGCGGATTAGGATGTTCTTTGAATGTTTCACTTTCCATAGATGGAGAACTGTAACAGTTACCAAACTCAAGGTTTTGCTTGTCTTTGACATATTTTCTACACATCAATTTTTTGCTTTTAATGTGCTCTATGTGTTTCTAATGCACAGAATATGATATTCTCATTAATTTTGTTAATTTGCTTTACTGAAGTGCATTTTATTACTGCATGTAAAAAATGATGATTATGCAGGCAGCTGAAGCTCATTTGGTCAGCTTATTTGAAGATTCAATGCTTTGTGCGATTCATGCAAAACGTGTTACGCTAAGTAAGTTTGTACAAAGGAAGTATGTCTTTTCTTTCTAGATTCTAAACAAAGTTTAAAATTTTTTTAAAAGCATGTTGGTCAATTTCTGTTTTCATTTACTGTTTCTGTCACTAAATAAGTTTGTAGAAAGAAAGCATGCTTTTTAGTTTTTAGATTCTAAATGAAGTTTTTAAAATGCTTAAAAAAATGTTAGTTATAGATGGTTTTTTTTTATTGTTTTTGTCACTAAATCAAGTGATTTTGACGTATCAATTCATGAATTGTATGCTGCAAACTCAAATCTCTTATACTGGAGGATAGTATAGAGTAGTGATTTGGTCTGATGTTGCAAATGAAAACTCAAATCTCCTATATTTTACATGTGAAATATATTACCATATTTGTTTGGAAGCACCATTTTCACAGGACCATGTTTGTGCTTTTCACATGTTTCTCAAAATCTATAAACCAAAGATCTTGATGTTTATAATTTATATAAGAATATTGAGTGGTCCAGATCATAAATTGACGCCCCACAAAGTATATAAAATCCGATCTATAGGCTGGGGATTTGTAGGCATGTTTCACACATCTCAAAAATCTATGCGGATGCAAGTTATCATTCGAATCTTCTCGAGGTTTATTAATTTAAAAAATAAGATTAACGGTTTGGATCATGAATTTGGGGCCCACAGGACTTTAAAAATATGAAAGGTTAATAGGATTTGAGCTGCCCTATGGCAGGTGGAAATGAGGGGGGTTTTGTTCTTCCTCTTCTTCGATAGGGAGTTATGTAATGATTTACCAACTCTTCAGGTGTATAAATTTGGGGCTGAAAATGGCCTCTCATTACACTATATTCATGAAAAATTTTCTTCCATGTGCAATGCTCTGTGGGAGCGCTTGTCTGGGCTGTCCAAAAGGTGGGACCCCACAACCACACCACCCCCCCGCCCCCCCCCCCCCCCCCCCCGCCCCTATTTTCACATGCTTGTCTGTGACAACCGTACCGATCCAAATGCACTGTTGTGTGCAAGAGTGCAGGAGAAAACCTCCCCTATTTTCACAATTATTTACATATTTGATTTGTAAATGAGCACAACAAACATGCTAATGTGTAAAAATGTGTAAATGAGTGCAAACAAACAACCCCTTATGTTGAAATTAATGGGCACAAGTCTGTAGATATGTTAAATTCTGTGATAATGCATTTTAATGTTCTTTAGTTCTCTATTATTATTTTTATAATATTTCTATTATTATTATTATTTTGTTGTTGTTATTATTATTATTATTATTATTATTTCCAGAATGGCAATTGTATCTTGGAAGTTACATTTGAAGGGCAAATCAGACTGGCCACTGCAACATAATGGGGGACCTTTATTGGGTCAAGTTCCATTTTTAATGGTTTTATAATTGCAAAATCTTGTGATTAATTCCAAAGATGGACAGTAGGTGGGCCCTAATAGAAGTTCCCAATCCTATTTAGTTCTAAACTAGAAAGTTCTCATCTGAAATCTTCATTTATGCATGTATTTCTAAAAATTAAAGACAATGACTCATGATTGCTCTCACTTGTGATTATGCTATTGAGTGTCACCCATAAACAACTTGGAACCTATACACTGCCCTTTTATTCTAGTATCAGGCAGTTTCGGTCTACATTGCAAGGGTAGAGAGTAACCATCAACAGCTGATAGTCATTGATACAGAAAGAAAAGTGCATGGCCGCTCAATTTTGCTCTACGATTATGGCCCTACCTAACATTGAAGCCCACTAATGAACATACTAGATTAGTATGATGTCAGATCTGTGTATAAGCAATATGTTGTGACCTAATTGACAGGACGTTAGTAAAGTCTGTTAGCTTGAACATTCCATGCTTCTGTAGTGTGGTTTAAGTTCTAATTTATTATTTTGCTTTGGTTTTCTCTTGTACTTTTTTCTGCATGTAATTGCTTGTGAACATTATCATTTGTGTGTATTTCTCTGCTACAGTGCGGAAAGACTTCGAGTTGGCAAGACGTATTGGCGGGTTGAGATATTCCTGAAGGAGTCTTTTAAGTGTTATATAATCACCTGTGCTTTGTAATATGTATTTCTAGTTTTCCATGCACATTCAACATATTGTACCAAAAGTGAAAAGATAGTGTAGGCTGTCCTTCCACTGGAAACAGCTTTGAGAGTTAACAGGAAGGAGACAACAATGAGACATCTGTGTTATTATTGAAAAAAGGAATACAGATGAATTTCAGATTTGATTTAAAATTCTATAATTCACACTCAATTGGAAAAAAGAAAAAAGAACAGAATATGCAGCAAACGGGAGAAAAGAGAGGAAAATGCACCTCATTAATTTGAAAGGTATGTTTGTACCCTTCACCCATGTTTTAGGAGAACATCCTACTTGTTGGGAGTAAAGTGAGGTTCAACTTAGAGTTACTTATGTTGGCAATGGTGTCAAATTTCCCTTTTCACCAGATTAATACTTCAAGTGTAAGATGACGATGAAATTTGTCTTATGGCTCCAAGTTCATTACCATAAGACTTGTTTCATTATATAAGTGATTCTGGTTAGTATTGAAGATTTTATTGTAGTTCATTTGCAGTTCATGTCACATATAACCTCTTGGAGATTAATTTGTTGTGTTTATCCTTTTTTGGCCTCTCATGCTCCTGTTGTGCAGTGTATGTCTGTTGCATTGTTCACAAACAGGAAAGTAATTGGAGGCAAGCATGGTATGTTTATGCCCAGCTTTTATTTAGTGGATTTTGGCATTGTTGATGGATAGCCCCATTTCACAATAACCCATCCAGATTCAATTGACACAACCTTCGGATCTGAAGTCATTCTCCTCAGTTGATGACCAGACCTCATCCTTTCCTCTGCCTGTCATTCGGTCGTAGCATTTGAATGGTGGTGGCAACAATGTGGTCAATGTGAATTTTACGCTCTGGTTGTGTGGAGTATTGTGCATATAATCAAAATTAGGAATTACTTCATGATGTATATTTATAGAGCTTTCTACTCTTTCATCTTTATAAAGAGATGAAAGATAAATGATAAGAAGAAATGAAGGCTTCTGTTTCTATTGATTTGTTTTCAATTGTATTACTTGGCCACATCGCAAGCATTGACTACTGGATCAAATTGTAGAGGTCGTGCCCAGCAGAGGATGGCTGCTGCAAAGTCATTGCCCCATGTGGGTGTCAAATGAACGAAATATTTTTTTTTAATAATCCAGGGCATCTCCCGCCCTGCTATGAGAGGTGGCTAATAAAAGTAGATGTTGAACACAAAACCTCTCCGCTTCCTTGAGATGTGGAATCTTTGGCCAACTGAGCTACCACTTGTTGATTATGAACGGATATTTTCATACAACAGTTTACAATCTTTTGCTTTTATGCTCATTTAAAATGTTGGACTTCGGGTCTCTCAGAAAATGATGGGATTGTTATATTGCGTGGTCCGTGATTGTTACATGTAGCAACATGTCTATTAGGGGAAAGTGGTTAATAATCATTAATTTTTTTTTCCTTTCCAACTGAAGCCCACGTCTCCCTCTAAAAGATCCAAATCAGCAGCATTTGCCTCTCATCCAAACCAGGCCAAGGAAAAATCGGGTAAATTTTGTATATTAAATTATTACATAGCAAATTTATTTATATTATATCGTTTACATACTAAAATCGACGGCTCGCAATCCCTATACTGCAAACACTAAAATCCCTGCCCAATTAAAAGTGAATCCAAACCTTGATCACCTAAATCATTCATAGCATGCCTACCATATATACAGTGAATGCCTGCTTTGTGCAGTCTCAAATCCTGGAGGGGTCATGCCAGTGCTTTCCCCAGAGAGTGAAAACACAGTGATCAATTTCCATAATCCTCCCTCCAAAAAAAATATAAAGAATAAATAGAAAAAGAAAAATGTGATTCTTTTTCCTTATGATACAACTGCATGCTGTCTCTGGTCAGATATGCAATTAAACGTGCTAAAAATGTTTAAGAACACCACTAACTGAACTAAGATCTGATTTGCCTTAGCTTTTGAGTGGCCCACAGTTCCGAATGACACATCCTGCAATTCTTTTGAAAAAGTTACAGACCAAACACAGATAGAGCTAAAAGGTAACTTGAGTGAAAAGGCAAAAGCCTGATTAAAAGTATACAGCCGAAATTCAACACCTCAATCAAGCTGCCTCATATTACTTGTAACAGCGCCTAACCAAACTTAGGGCTGCCAGCAGCCAACCACATGTCTATCAAGGTGACTAAAGCAGTTAAGCATCATTGTCCCAATCAAGGGGCGGCAGCTGCAGGTCCCCAGAATTTTTAAAAGGAAAAAAGAGAAGAAAAAAAAAAAAAAAACCTTCTATGGACTACTAATTGGGTCTTCTTACACCTAATATCCATAGTTGGTGCCATAGACTGAGCCATAGCCTCCACCAGTATGACCTGCATTTCCACCAGCTGAACCATAGCCTCCACCAGTATGACCTGCATTTCCACCAGCTGAACCATAGCCTCCGTCAGTATGGCCTGCATTTCCACCAGCTGAACCATAACCTCCACCAGCATGGCCTGTATATCCACCAGCATGATCAGCCGCATGCCCAGCATTTGATCGGGGTGATGCATACATGGAACCATGACTTGGGAAAGAATGGTATCCTTGGTCAGCATAGCCACTTGGGTTCTGCCACGAACCCGATTGAGTGCTAACTTGGTTCTGTGCTGGTGGTGCTCCAGCTTCTGCCATGAAGTTCTGGAAGGGGGGAAAAAGAAAAAAAAAAAAGAAGGCAAAAGAAGGGTTTATCAGCACAAGGAGTAACAGACTGCATTTCCAAATAGTACAAGATGCACACAGGATAAAAGCAAGGCTCAAAAGACCTGAAATCCTTAAAATAAGAACCAAACAGATAAGTCGTTGAAATTGGTCGTCCTCTTGAATTTGACTACAGGCAAATATAAAGTCATGATAGCAGGAGCCATATGCAAATCCTTATCCAACAATCCCCCAACACGTGACCTAAATTGGCCCCACATAGTTTGGTACTATGGTACTGCAGCTGGTTGCATTTGATCTTAGGTCTTCACAATACAATCAATACATTAAAAAAAAATGCACCACTATTGCAGTGAGACCATATGATGCCATGTCCAGATGCGGACATGGATTTAGAGAATGAGCGTATGGGACGTATGCTTCCTGAAATCCAGGACATGGGTAACATTGTCCATCAATGCAAATTGGTACAGGCTTGGATGTGTATTGATCAGCAATTTCAACTTGTGTATAAAGACCCCCAATCACTGGTGACGTTAGACACCTGTCTGTCTGTGCACCAAGCTGCTGAAGGAAGTTATTACTGTGCAACCAATCTTCCAGTGCAAATAGTCTTTGAACAGTAATCATAAGGAGCACACTTCAATGATTGCAACCAAGTCCAAACACCAATAAAACTATAAAATGCCAAAAAATAAGCCATGCACGCATCTTCAACAACTCCAATCCCAGCAAGTCCAGGATTACCCACAAGAGCATCCATTGAAATTGACCTTAATCGCTCCGCATGGTGGCAGTTAGCACAGATTTAGTCAGACAGCATAAAAAAATGAGTTACAGATTTAGTCAGACAGTATAAAAAATGAGTTAATTTTTTAGGTACCATCACATCAATCATGTATCAGACTTCTCCCATCATCAAGTTACTTTATTGCTACCAGAAATACCAAATGCAAGAAAACTACATCATGCACCACCGAGATGTACTTCCAATGACCAACCAATAAAAAGAATTAGTGTAAGTAGTGGACAGGATGGTTCTGTTGAATTCCAATGAAGAGAACTTTACCTGTATCAGCTGTTGAGCAGTTTGGACTTGTGTAGCAGAGCCAATAATTTCAACAGTCATTTCTCCTGGCACACCCCTGGTCTCTTGGATTGTAATGGTTGCATCACTGGCCCGACGTATATAGCTAATAGTAGCACCAGCTGTTCCTATTACAGCATCAGCATATGATAGTGGAATTTGCATGTGTTGTGTAACCTAAGGATAAGACCGGTCTTAAATGATAAGAATTTTGTAAGAGTTTGATCTGATTTGTTCAGAGTTAAAAAAATATTCTAGCAGATCATAAATTCCAGTTTCAAATGTAATTTATAACAAGAAACCACCTGTGAAATCATTTGCGGGGGTGGTGCCCTTGCTTTAGTTGATGGATTAAACCCCACGGGAACATCTCTTCCAAATGCAGGCAGACCCTGTTGCAGCTGTTTGTCTAGAGGAGAGAGGTCAGACGAGGGATAGTAATTATCATGTTGCAGTGGGGGACCGGGAGGCATGAAAGCAGTATTGCCCCCAAATCCAGAAGCACCAGCATTTGGTGGAGGACCATGGGGATAGCCCCAATATGGGTGTGGCATGTTTCGATCCATGTGTGGATTTGGCAGTGTCATCTGCAGAAACAACCAATCATTAAATTCAACAGAGTGCTTCCAACACTTAGGTGCCCAATCAAAATCATTGTAGAGTTGGCTTGAAAAGAATGGCCTCCCCTTGATGAAAAGATACTTACATAATTTTCAAACAGGGGAAGTACACTGTGATCGACCAAGAACTTCCTTAGAAAAGATGCAGTCAGTTCAACAGCTTTATGCACACCTTCGGGCTGCCCTTGTATCTCAATAATTCTGTCATCTTGCTGAGCAAGAGCTGGTAGATCTTCTGCAGAAGTACGGAAAAAATAATATAACTAAAGCATATCCAGAAAAGAGGACAATGATTCAGACAATATGAGAAAGTCCATCACATTTTTGGAATGAGGTCTAACAAACACTTAATATGATTTGATCACAATGTTGGATGGGTTCTTTGAAAATGTCAGTTATGTAACAGGCACAACACCTCGTTGGATTCTTCTATTACTAATTTAAATAATTTTTTTATAGCTGATAAAATATTATAAAACTTTTAATTCTTCAAAAGCTTACTAACATAATGAAATGTTTCTTTTTATTTTATTTTATTTTTTATAACAGTAAATTTTATTAAAGAAAAGAACCATGCAAAACAGGAACCATACTAAAGAAAAGAAACAAGAAAAACAAATTAACTACACATCAAAAGAAATATTTAACCGATGAACTCCATCCCTTTGCTAGACAATCTGCCATAGCGTTAGCTTCACGAGGAATGTGATTAAAAGAAGCTTCTAATTGAGTCGAGATAATGAAATGTTTATTACTTGGTTATTTGCAGCAAAACTTGTACATTTTTAATTGGCATAGTAATTCTTTATATGGGAGATGCTCCAATGAGAGCATCTCTCACCTTACTATGAGAGATAAGGTGGGGGCTCTCACATTTAAGTTGTTGGCATTGGATATAGATGTGAGGGCCCCCACTTTATCTCTCATAGTAAGGTAAGAGATGCTCTCATAGGAGCATCACCCTTATTTAAAAACAAACATTTATTTGATTTTATTTTTATATAGCATTGCTGAATTGGTCACCTCGTACAAGTATCAGATTCAAAGCCACCAGCCTGTACTCATGCAAATTAGGGCATTAGCAATCTGATGTTATAGAATACCATGATAATAAAGTGGCAGTCTGTTGTATAAAATTCCTGCCGAATCCACAAATCCTATGTCCTGAGATTTACTGAACCAGACACCTTGCACCAGTATTGAATTCCTGACAACGTACCATGCTCGTGCAATTTGGTGTATTAGGAATCTGCCATGACTAGATAGTGGCAGTTTATTGTATGTAATTCATGCAAAGAATAGTGATACTGAAACCACCATCTTTGTTTTGTTTGGTCAAAGGAGAAAAATTATTATTGCTGAAGAAATGTGAGACAACAAAGATGAAAACAATCAACAAGGAGACCACAAACAACAAAGGACTACATAAAGCAAAGTAAAAGAGAATAAAAAAGATCTAGAAACTCCCTCTTCTGACAGGCAATCAACTTCTGAACTAGCAGATTTAATCCTGAATCATCCACAATGAATAAGGAGCCTATGAATGTAACCTTGAGACTCGTGGAATCTAATAAGTGGCAATCCAAGGTCACTAGAGACTGGAAATTAAATAAGAGACACCTGCAGCAAGAAGTGGGCCATCATCATCAAAGCCTTGTCCCAACTATGCTGGGGCTCTGATTACTAAAAAAAAATAATATGTTGGGGCTAAGAATTCATGTTTGGGTTGTGACAAGCTTTTATGCTGGCTATCAACCTACCTAACACAACCCTCCTTTATTTGGGCTCGAGACCGACCGTAAAAATTGACGAAAGAATTCAACCACGTAGAAGTTTGAAATATTCTGGAAAATCTGATTTTTCTTGGTGAGGAAGAGGGGATAGCAAAAGAATGGTGCTTACAAAGATTCACAGAGTTGTTTAACAAAATGTATACATTTTCTGTCAGTCTCGCATCCTTTTCCAAACAAGAGTTGGTGAGATAAATAAGACTGTCAATGGGTCAGCTTCACCTGATAACTAGCATTACTGATTCTGCCTTTCAGAGCATTAGAAAGACCAACATAACAAGAGTTGGTGAGATAAATAAGACTGTCAATGGGTCAGCTTCACCTGATAACTAGCAATACCGATTCTGCCTTTCAGAGTATTAGAAAGACCAACATAATCTTCAATGTCTTTTTCTTTTCTTATTTGGTTAAGTGTGTGTACTTTGTACAACCAATAAAGTTATTACTTCTTTCCAAGAAAAAAAAAATGTCATCTGCAGGAAAGGAGGATTCAAGCTAATATAATGGAAGAACATCACCAAGCAAGAAGATCAATGAACAAAGGAATAAATATAATATTCAAGCTCAAAATCATTAATCAAAGAACTGAATGAAATAATATCATTAGAAGCACCTGTTCCTGAAACATGGATAATACAATTAGAAGCTTCTTGGATGGATTTTACAGTTGCTCCCTGTCTTCCAATCAGGCTTCCAACTTGTGAACCGGCCACTAAGAGACGCGTTGTAACTGTAACACCAGCATTTGGTCGAGCACTGGCAGTCTCATTTACATCGATGATCCGTTTATGAACCTTGAGCAGACCATCCATCGCTGGAGGGACAGGAGCATCC
Source organism: Persea americana (assembly GCA_029852735.1). Taxonomy (NCBI): domain Eukaryota; kingdom Viridiplantae; phylum Streptophyta; class Magnoliopsida; order Laurales; family Lauraceae; genus Persea; species Persea americana. The sequence goes on from CM056810.1 coordinate 96,010,042, forward strand.
GGCTCTTCCTTCGCTGAAATCATCACCTTTAAAAGATTAATAAACAAAAAAGTCAGTCTCCAATGGCATTGAGAAATAACATCTTATCAAATGACGATTGATGAATGCTATTCATTATCCATTTTCATGAACGGAGACAAATTTGAGCAAACAGACAATGTAGTGATGTACTCACAAAGTGGAGGCATGGGAAAAAATGCAATTTCAAAAAAGAAAAGGATAAAATTGCAGAGACTTAAAAAATTAACAAAGCTAAATCATATTCCTAAGAAAAACAACTCTTTCGTAGTCAAGCAACTTGAAAGAAATAGATGGGCATGGAAGAATTGTATGTCGTGGAATTGTATAAGGTTTTTTTTTTTTTTTTGGTCTCAACAAGCAAACACTTCTTTTTTATAAGATGCCTTTCAAAATCAAATAAATTATATTAAAAAGAAATATGCTGCAATAAAATAAAATAAAAAAAACTTTGGGCATATAAAATAAGCAGACTTAGGGGTAATTTGTCTTTTATGCATGGGATATGAAAATGCCATTACATATGTAAAACTCTCATGTGTAAATTTACAGATGTGAAACACAACACTATGTTTGCTTGGAAGCACCTTTTCACATGAGCAAACGTTGAATGCATCGGATTAAATATGTAAAATCTTCATCTATCTCAAAATCTATGAATGATCAAGACATGAAACTAAATGTTTTGGGGTTTAAAAAAATGGACATTTCGGATTAAACCTTTGGGCCCACAAGAGTTGCAAAAAAGGAAAGGTGGATTTGCGTTGCAAAATAAGAAAGGTGGATTTGATACGGAGACTTGTCGCAGGTTTCCTTTGTACTGGCATCATCTTAACCAAGGAGGGCTCTATTTTTTGTATCTTAACCAAGGAGGGCTCTATTCCTTTGAGCTGAATCTTCTCCTCTCATGCGACCTCATCTTAACCAAGGAGGTGTGTAATCGTTTCACAACTTTCAGGTGTGCAAATTTTCATATGAAAATGGACTCACATACACACCATTTTCACACTTCACAATTACGCATGTGATGCATACATGAGCGCAAACAAACATGCGTATGCATAAATGTTACACATGTGTAACACTTACTTATGCAACTGGGTGCAAACAAATGACCACTTAGTGGCATATCGATGAAAAAACACATCATCATCATCATCATTAAAGCCTTATCCATCTACCTGACGTTGCTTTCTAAATTTTACTTTCTAGTTTAAATATATTTAAAGCCACACAAGTCTTAGGTTGAGTACTTTGAATCGAATCCTTTAACCATATGACCCTTACGCAGTTGTTATATAACCTTGATATCATCATTGCAGTATCCGCTTTTAATTATATATCAAAGTTGGAACTTATTTTTCTTTTCTTTTTTTTTAAGGTTAGCTGAGTAGCCAGTCAAAATAAAAAGAAAGGTAGGCTGCTTGAACCTGGAACGACATGGTTGCAACATAATTGAACTTATTTACAATGTTCTTGCGCACTAAAATACCATCCCAAAAAAGATCACATTCTCTTTGCTTTTTTTTATATTGATATGGTTCTCATTTTTTAAGAATCATTATCACGCCATTTTCTCTTCATTATATTATTACGAATGAAACCTCCTTCAAAGTAAATGGATGTAAAACGTGTGCATAATAGTAGAATTGGACACACAATCTCAGAGTGAGAGAGATGATTCTCTGCTTCTTAAGGCATCTAAAAGTATCTGAGTGTTAAATTTTATTTTCTTAAGGCATTTTAGTTCAACAAATTCCATGTGAAAATGTCTGGTTCTATTTAGTTGATTAATAGAGAAATTTTATTGTAGGAGTTTGACTAGTTGTCATGAATATCACTCAACCGAGTTCTGAAGTTACCAGATAAAATGCGAAGCCTCTTGGAAAAAGTAATGCTCAATAACTCATCACTGCAATCTGGATCTTTCTCCTTCTAGTTTGGAGTGAGGATGATTGATTTGTATCCTTAGGTTCACGGACAGAACCTGCACACATTCATGGCGATCATTGTGACGAAAGGCATCTTTTGGAACATTTGCTCGATATTATCATTTCTTTTATTTCTTCCCTTACATTTCTCAAAGATGTGGCAGAAGCATTTGGTTAACGTTGTTTTGTTTAACTTCATGTTTTAGGTTTTCATGAAAGAAAGAGATGCACTAAAACTAGTTGATATGGATCAGCGATGGAAACCTTACAACTTAAACAATAATAAAGACTAACGGATAAGATAAAAAATAACAAAAAAAGTACAAAAGAAGCATTCTAGGATGAATGGAGGCATGTATCCTTTACAAATAAAAAGATTTGGCCCCACAAGTTGAGGTTGTTGGTTTTGTATTCTGGTTTTTTTTTTTTTTTTTTTTTTTTTTTTTTTTTGTTTTTAATCCTTTTTTGACTTGTAGCTCTTTTGCGATTTTTTTTTTCTGAATAAAAACCATCAGTTTCTTGAGAGGGAGGGATGGGGGGAGGAAAGAAGCCTTTAAACTTGAAGGCCCCATCAGCATAAAAAGAAAAAAAGGGAAAAAAAGTCAATGTAGCTGAATTACATTATTCATTAAAAGGGTTCTCCTTTATGGATATTTTGTGCAAGCAAATGGCATTAACTGTAGAGAAAATAGGGATGTCTCTGAATAGAACTCCTGCTCTCACCATACTGCCCAGGAATTGATCCCTGGGTGGGTAGGTTTAGGCAGTACCCCGTTTGGCCGGTAGGCTAAGTGAGCCTAAAAAAAAAAAAAAAGGCATAGACTAGAATACAACAAGAATCCTCATTCAAAACTTCAAATTGACTTAAAAACACATACCTGCACCCTAAATAATAAGTACCATTACAAAATTATGGTGATAAGTTGTCAAGCGACACAATCGAGGCACCCAAAAGAAAGTATGGTAATCTAACATTATTCACACGGAGTTGCAAAAAAACCCAAAGTAACTCCATGTCCAAAGAAGACAATATGTGGTAATGTCAAAAGCAACTTACAGCCCTTTCAGCTGTGCCTGGAGGGCCATCAAGAATCTTTATCCGTGCTCTTGACTCCTCAGTCATCTTCTTAATAAACTCTCCTTTACGGCCAATGATGCCGCCAACCTTTTGGGCAGGCACCAATAAGCGGAAAACAGTCTCCCCTGGCCAACCTGGCCACCTCTTCTCTGCAACTACAACCCCTGAATCATCTTCTTGTCCGTGCTTCTGAGGATGCTGCTCCCCAATATTTTCCACAGTTGAAGCCATAATGTGTTCCACTGGATTACACCAAAGAGACACTAATCAGCGCCGCCCAAAAAATAATTAAAGGACTAGTATTACTGCTGCCACTGTGGGCCACTGCTACATAGGATCGAGTGGCAGAAATTGCAAAGTAAAACTACATGGATTGAAGAACAACCTTCAACAAACCTTTTTCTTTGGTTGGTAATGAATTTCTAGCGATTCTAAACACAAACCTTTCCATCAAAAGAGATAAAAAAACACAGGATCAAAGTTTAGGTGAAGATACACAAGGGGCCTTCAAATAATCTCCCATTTGATAAGAAATCATTGCCCATCATCACCCTAGATGTTCCCAACAAATCTTTTACGTGAAGATACAAAAGGGGCCTACAAAAGGGGCCATTTGATAAGAAATGATTGCCCATCATCACCTCAACAAAATAAACCCTAGTTAACTGGTGTTCCCATCCAATCTTTTAGGTGAAGATACACAAGGGGCCTTCAAATAATTTCCCATTTGATAAGAAATCATTGCCCATCATCACCCTAACAAAATAAACCCTAGGAAACCGATGTTCCCATCAAATCTTTTAGGTGAGATGCACAAGGGACCTTCAAATAATCTCCCCTTTGACAAGAAATGATTACCCGCAATCAACCTAACCAAGTAAACCCCAGGAAACTGATGTTCCCATCAAATCTCAACAATAAACCCAATCCAATCTGCATAACGTAATCGAAAACAGATGAAAAATAACAATAAAAAAAAACCCTAAAATCTCATACTTATCATCAATTATCAAGAAACCCAACACAACACACAACAAATAACAGTTGGATCGAACGTAAGAGATGCAATCGAAACCCTAGAACCGACAGAAATGGGCTTCTCCCAGAAAAAAAAAGGGTTTTAGAAAGAGAAGGATGAATCGAACGTAAAGATTTTCACATGAAAGAAAGAAATTGAAGAAGGATTGAGATTGAATTTTACTTACAGGAGGAGAGAGAGATTGTTCGATTCGAAATCGAGAGAGAGAGCGCAGGAGCACGAGCGATCGAGAGAGAGAGCTTCTGCTGACGTTTTAGTACTGTTTGTTTTTCAGAAATTATATATATATATATATATATATATATGCGTGCAAGGCTTTCCTAATCTCAAACTTAAGGATAAAATTTTGTAAGCTCCATGCTTGTGGGGTCATCTTGGGTTCATCTAAATGGACCAAACACATGACTCTCCTAAATTGCACATATCCACCAACTTTCGGTTAGATCCAAATTATCTAAATTGTTGGATCAACTATGTATCAATTCAAATGGATCGTTGACCATTAAACTTTTGGGCCCATATGGAGATGATAGAAATCACGGTTGGAGCTGATTTTTTACAGAGAGAAGAATCCCACGGAGTCCTTAAAATCCTCCCATCCCCATCCCTATCCCTATGTGGGTCTCCAGGTGGGCCCCACAACATACTTGAACTTACTTTATCCTGAGCTTGAGCTTTAGAAGAGCTAGCCACTTATATATATAAATATATATATATATATATATACAGGTCGGGTACTGGATCCGGAATGGACCCGATAAATGCACATGGCCTTTTGTGCCCAGGTCTGATGGACCCAACAGGACCATGAACCCACTCTCGATGGTTCTTAAAATCAGTATTGTACTTAATACTTTATAGATTGATTGGGACCAGTCACCAGACTCTGACATTTGGTTAAAATTGCAGTCTAGTAAAAAAATTTTCATGACAGGTCTGAATATCCAAAATGCCCAACTTTAAAACTTTCTTCTTTTTTATTTTTTTTTCGGCTCCTCTATTTTGTTTTTCTTTTGTCGGGCCTACTTTGAGTTAATCTAATATTTTCACAATTCAAGTACAATATCCTCTTGAATAGTCACAAATCTGAATTTGATATCACCCGCATTTTTCCTCATAATTGGATGAAAATTATAATAAAATGATGTCTCTAAATCATTAAAATTTATAATCATAAATCAAAAGATTAGAATGGTTTTATGGAGTCGGGATTTTGCTTATAAGCAGGTGAATATTTTCCATCCAATGGACTTTCACGATCATCATATATCTTAGTGGGCTCACTTAGAATGAGCAACCTAGGGAGGGTGTTTTTGTCTTGGGCGCTGTCTAACGATACATTGAGTCATACTGGCCCAATTATATTACAAAGATGAGAAGTCTCTTTACCATCGTGTTGTGAGGGACTTCAAGGGTAATTGACATTTCTTGGCAGTGATGTCAAGGGGGTTAGAATGATGAGAGATATGCACTTAAATATGTTGAATTAATTTTTTTTTCTCATTAGAGCCATTAGGTTGTGTTTGTGACTAGATGATTCCACTCCACAGATTTCTCATTTTGGTGAGAGAGAAAAATCAGACAATTTCCATCATGCAATAAAAAATATAATAATTTTTGCGTAACCAATTCATTTTTTTTTTCTTTGGCTCGTGGTTAAGTATCGCACCAGACAATAAAGGAGGGGATTGCAAAACAAAATTGTAGTTTTTCCTATCTACAATGGAATCCTATTGTTTACACAAATAATTAAAAGACAGAAAAAATGCAACTATTGACTATTTCAAAATTCCTTTTTGGTTGTTATAGATGTTAAATAAAATAATAAAATAGAATATAAATTGGGAAAAGCATTTGTGACCAAAATCACAATTTTCCCTTTCTTCTCCATAATATTCTAAATCACAATTTTCTTGTGGCATCTGTATCAATAACTTAATCAATGACGTCCACCATTAAATTGATCAGGTGAAAAATATGCCATCTGAATCTCCTTAACTCGTGTGACCAATACAAGTACAGGCGAACTCTGATTGAAGTAAAATTTTAAATTAATAATATTTAAATTTGAAACCGTAATTTTTAGTGGTTTGAATTTTAAATGTGACCCCCAGTCCGCTAATAAGATCTATATATGACAATACGAAGGAGAATCTATGAGACAAGGCCACGGAGAATCCGGCCTCAGGTCGTGCGTTACGTAACATGGGATATTGGAGATAGAGAGAAGCATCTCCGTGCATGAAGGGCTCCATCTGTAACGATTCTGTATCTTTCCACATTCACGGTGAGGGAAGGCTTCTCTCACTAAAAGTGACGCAACTCTTCTTGTCTTTTCCCTTCCTCTACTAAATATAGTCACTACATGGGATCGATATATCACCACGAGAAAAGACTCGAGAAGAAAGCTAAGAAGGGTCTGAGTTAGGAGACTCAAAAATCTGTGTGTTGTGCTTGAAGCTCTTTGTTGTACGTGAATCCAATATTTGTTGTTTCTTAGTTTCCATTGGGGAAAAAATGGAGTCTTTTGAGCTGAATCAGTTGCTTCAGCTGTCCCTCTTTATTATTATTTTTTTTTGGGTTCTTCTTCTTTGTAAGAGGTTTCTTTTTAATTTTTCATGAAGGGTATGCTTGAACAGAGCATTTTTGGTTTGAGGAGAATGATTTTTATGGTTCAGTATCAATAGGTTTGCGCATTTCATTTTCCAAGGTGAAAGCAGTTCATTCTTCAACTTTTGCAGAATGCATGGACCTTCTGGAGTCCTGCACAAATAGGGAAGAAACTGTGAAGAATAACATGCCATGGAAAACTGTCTTGCAAAGTTATTTTTTATTTTTTATTTTTTTGATATTGAAATGTTACAAACTATTCTTGTGGTTGCTGTAGATTGTACTTTACCTTTTCCTTAACCATAGTCAGGTCCAAGGTGTGCTTGTGTGTGTTTTTTGTATCTCCTTTGGCTTTTCTAGATTTCTTTATTTTTTTGTTTCCAGAAAGATAGAAGTCTAGAACCCATTTGTGACTTTCTTTTAGCTCTATCAATCAAATAGTGATATGGGTTTTGTTTCTTCCAATCTGATTCAATAGAAAGCAATTTACTCAATTTTTTGTCCAATCAAACACATGCCTCAACCTGATTTTCTTGGTTATTGGCTGAACTTTCTCTTTTCTTCTTCTAAAACCAAAATAAGTTTGCATTATTAATAGAATCTATTAGTTGTTACAGTTGTGAGATGGGAAGATCTAAGATTACGATAAGGAGGTTGGAATCTGCAGCTGCAAGGCAGAACACTTACTCCAAACGCAAGAATGGAATCACTAACAAAGCTAAGGAACTGTCGATTTTATGCGACGTGGATGTCTTGCTCCTCATGTTTTCCCCTGGTGGAAAGCCAATCCTCATCACAGGAGCACATAGGTAATATTCCCATGATAAATTGAAACCTCTTTATACTTTGGTTCCCCAGGAGAAAATTCCTGGTCTCACCCAAGAATCATTATATAATAGCATAATTACCCGTGTTCTGCATGGATACGATGAACATTGCAATTTAAATATTCATGCATAAAAATTTCCTAGTTTTTTAAAAATAACTCAAAATAAAATAAGGTTATGGGTATATATTTATGTAATCCAAGAGCTAATTGCATAGAAAAGATATAGGAGAATTGGAGTAGAAAGGGAAAGGTAGAGTCTGGATAGAAACAAAGTTTTTGAAAAAAAAAGAAGAGAAAATAAAGTGGAGAGTAGATATGAGTGATTATGATAAAAGAGATAAAACAGGTAGTTGATATAACTTCCGGTCAAAATTGAACCTAAAACCCTCCTCTTTAATATATTATAATGAAAAAAAAGAACATATATTATATTGTTACTTATCATTGTAGTAAATTACTTGCTAGTATCTTAGTAGTTACTATGGCTTTGCAAGTCTTGAGGTCTTTCACCCATTTCAATGATTTCTGCATGTTGCGTTTATGTCTTGTATTTTGGGTTTACTGGATTGGTTTGTAAGGTTAGCCAATGACCAGGTTTAGGGTCATGAGTCTTTTGAGTGAACGAAAGTTGTATTTCTTGTGGGTGTAGGCGAGTTTGCTGAACCACATAAAATCTCTGTGCGTGATTTCTCCTTCTTGTGTGGCTTGATTGATCGTTGACCGTGGTGATGCACACTTCCGCACACAAGCACAAAACATTGCAAGTTTGAAGAGTACACATATTTTTTTTTCCTTAAATTTTTATACTGAGTATGCTTTTACCTTATTTTTTATATTCTCAAAACACATTGGTCTTGTTGCTTAATCAATCTTGTCTTATTTGGATAATTGCATTTTCTTCCCCACTAGCATCCTTACTTTCCTTCTTACTTATTTATCATTCAGCAATTTCGAGGCATTTGTAGAAAAATTCTCCGGGATACCTCGTCATGAAAGAGCAAAGAGGTGCAAACTTGATTTTGCCTTCACTGAGAAACAAAACTGTTCATTCCATTTATTTGGTTGGATGGTTTTATATGCTTATCCTTTTTTTTTTTTTTTTCATTGTTTGCAACAGGAGGCGTGAGACTCTTGAAGTAAGATCTTGATGGACTTTTCTCACGCATATTTGTTGCTGTGTTCCAAATTAAGTAGCCATATATCTATTGTTAGCATTCTTAACCAAACGATCATTAGGATGGTTTATCATGCATGGAATTAGATATGAACAATGAATTAAATTAATCAGTGTAAACTCATACTTGATTTCATTGCTTTGATCGTTGTCCCCTCGATTTCTGCCCCAGTGATGGCTACTTTTAATCATGGGATTTAAAACTCTCATTTCATTCTCCTTTCATGGGTGATTGATGATGTGGAAGTAAGTGATGATGTGGAAGAAAGAAAGTCTAGCTCTAGAGAAGTGAAGTTGCCTATGTTGGACCTGGGTCTCCTTCCAAATCCCACATGAAAAATTTTATGTCCACTCCCAAAACCAAATTGGAAAACTTTAGTTTGCCCTAAAAGCCAACTACCTGTTTTATAGGTTTCTTAAAAATTCCCTTCCCATCATGGAACCTCTCCTCCTTAGTAGATTTTGATTAGCCAAAATTAAATCCCCCAATACTTGGAAATTCAGTCCCTTTTCAAGTCCAAGATATTAGAAAACCCAAATCAAAATGATTCTTTAATGTGATCATGCGGGCGTCGTCCTCACACATCTTACACCTAATTATTTCTCTCTTTTTTTGGTTGGCGGGGTTGGATGGAGTTTTTGTTATGGATTATGAGGGGCAAACACAAGATCAACCCAAGCACCACAAGCAATCACAATTCACAACACACAATTTTACATGGTTCGGCAATATTGCCTACGTCAAAGGAGTTACAAGCATTTTACTTCATTTTACTATGAAGAAATTGGGCGACTTGTTATAAGGATTCCCAACCCTATAACACTCAGTCTCTCCTCTTACAAGTTCTCTGTGTGTTCCCCCTTGTTTGCTTGCTTACTTATAAAGAATAACCCTACGAGCGAATATGTAAACGATTTGCCCTAACAAAGTGGGCCCCAGGAAACTACTCAGTAAGGCCCAATTGAACATTTTGAGCTAAACCCAACAATCTCCACCTTGGCGAAAAATGTATTACTCTTTAAAGAATTATTGTAATGTGTTTATAACGCCCATACCTTGTGGGAATACTCTCCGTGCACCTTCAATCTCTAAAAAGAGAAGAGACTGAGCAAGTCCATGAACTGCTCCATAGTAACTGACTTGGTAAGTATACCAGCTACATTTTCATCTGTGTGAATCTTCTGAATTGAGATCTCACCTATAACAACCCAATCCCGAATTATGTGATACATAACAGTAATGTGTTTTGTCCCTTTTGATATATCAGATTCTTGTCAAACATATGACATTTTGACTGTCCCAGTTTCGCGAGATTGATTCAAACATAATTTCGATTTCATTTACCAAACCTTTCAACCAAGCTGCTTTTGTAGAAGCCTTCGTTACTGCCATGTATTCTTCCGCTGCAGTGGAAAGTGCAGATGTAGATTGAAGCACTAATCTCCAACTTATCGGTCCACTAGCAAGTGTGTAAATATAGCATGTGGTGATCTTCTCTTGTCTAGATCAACTGCAAAATCAGAATCTACATATCCAACTACACTTTTTAACCCCCCATTTTCTTTCAAACATTATTCCCAGGCCTTTGGTGCCCTTCAAGTATCTAAGAATTCATTTTACAACATTCCGATATTCTTTCCCTAGATTCGCCATATACTCACTCACTATACCAACTGCTTGAGCAATATTAGATCTTGTGCAAACCACGGCATATATTAAATATCCAACCGCATTAGCATATGGTATTTTGGACATTTTTTTAATCTCCTCATTAGTAGTAGTAGGAAATTGTCTGGCACTCAAACTGAAGTGACTTGCAAGTGGTGGAGTAGACACATGCTTAGCATTTTGCATATTGAGTTTCTCAAGTACCTTTGAGATGTACTTCTGCGACAACCACAACTTTCCAACCTTTCTGTCCCTTCTAATTTCCATACCTAATATTTTTGTGGTTGCCCTAACGTATTTCATGTTAAGCTCTTTTTTCAATTGAGAATTGAGCTCTTCTACTTTTGACATGTTTTTACATACAATAAGCACATCATCCACGTAAAATTGGAGCATAACAAAAGATTTATCAGTTTTAAGAGCAGATCTAATGTGAGTCTTGACCCAGGGCAGGGCTTACTCTTTGTAGGAAATGGTCCCTTGCAAACAGCCCACTGGTGTCGTTGGCACCCTGTTTCTCTCTTTCTTTTTCATCCTTTTTTTTTTCTTTCAATTTAATGGTTTATGGCTGGTTGCTGTGGTGGTATGTATCTTTGGAAGGTTCTGAAGAGAGCACTGAAAAGGGCTAATCAGAACATAGATTTAGAAACCTTCAGTGATGTAAGGTACTTATATTTGTTTGGTTATTAATTTAATGTGCATTCATGATTGTTCTATGGTTGGGTAATGATTTTTGACTTTTTGTTTCTTTTTGATGTTTACTTATCTCAACTTCCAAAGAATTGAGGTATGTTCATGGTGGATTAATCTATGTATCATCATTCCAAAGTTCTCTATAAGCTCAGTTAGTAAATGATTTTGTGGTCTTATGTGCAGGAGCTAAAATCTAAGTTGAGCCTACTGCAAGCAGCAACTCTTGATGCGAACTATAGATTGGGGTAGGCATTGTATTTATATCTTGATCTTGTAAACTTCATGATCTTGATAGTTGTGGTATGTATCATGTTCTCTTCCCTCCCTCTTTCGTCTGTCCTTTTCTGATACAATCATGGAAGTGCACCCTATATTTTTTTTAGATATGGGTACCAGTCTCCAGATGGTCAAGACTAAGACAAGTTGGTGCCGTCTGTGCTAGTCTTAAAAATGTCACCAAATTCAAAAAAATTAATAGATAATAAAAATGCTAAAAATATATAAATCTGACCATTTAATTACATATTAATCAATTATAGTGATATTTAGTTCATCGTACGGCTAGCACGATCTCCATCACTTTTTGTAGCTGATGGAAAGATCATTTAACACTAGGGGACTCCAAATTACCAATTTATGATAATTATTTATAACTTAAAGCTCATGGTAACATTAAAGTAAGAAATCTATCATTTAACACTAGGGGACTCCAAATTACCAATTTATGATAATTATTTATAACTTAAAGCTCATGGTAACATTAAAGTAAGAAATCACAAACAATAATATTAACTAAGAGGTGGGGGGTTTGGAGAAGGAAGGTGGTGTGCATGACTCTAATAACACAATTTTACCCAAAAGAAAAAACACAAAGAAACAATAAATTAACTTCATTTTCATAAATTAGCTATATTGATTTTCATTAACAAAAACATTCATATTTGAGTAATGAATGCGATAAAATAGAAAATATGATATAATCATAAATCTAGTTCTAAGCTTAACAGACCATCATTATTATCACGTATCTAAATATAGTTTAACATATTTAACAACAACATCCTTTCTAGAGAACAAGGGGTTGTCCAGGTGGTTGGGCACTCCATTTCTCACCTCACTGCATGGGGTTCAAACTCTAGTTCATCTTCCTGTAGGAGTAGACTTTTTTTCAATGACTGGGTCTCTCATCAAAAGAAAAAAAATCCAGCAACCTTTCTAGTTTTTATATTCTCCACTAATATCATATCATCTGTGTCAGGTTCTCTTTGACAAAGCATTTAGAAGTTTATTCCTCCATTCTTTTTGTTCATAATAAGATTATAAGAGTTTCATGCCAAACGAGTTAGTGTGACCCCAATAGGTGTGATTGGGCCCAACAAACTGCTCTCTATTACGTAGTCTGTTACAATTCTGTTAAAGTGAAGTTGAAACATTGTTTATTTGATGCCACTCCTTTTTTTTTTCTTATGTTATCTTTGGGATCATGAGATTAGCCTAGAAAATTATATATAATGAATCAATATTAGATCAAGAGAGTGCAACTTCTGATAGTTCAACAATCTTTCTGCAGTTGCTGGGCAAACATTGAGAAGGTCAACGATATGGTTCGACTCTGCGAAATGGAGGAGTCTGCTGTGAAATCGCTTGACCGTCTTCAAAAGATCAAGGTATTTCTATTTCCACCTTGGGGGGTTGGTGTGTGTGTGTGTGTGTGGGGGGGGGGGGGCGCGGGCGGTGGTGGGGGGTGTGGGTGGGGAACACTACCTGGTCCAAGGACTACAGTCCTATAATTCTCAGATACCTCACTTGATCTTCAGTTGGAAGGATGGAGTACCTAGTCCAAGGACTACAGTCCTATAATTCTCAGCTATCACATGGATATTACAAGGACACACGATGGGTGTGGCGGGACTTGGATCTTAAAGCTTGATAATGAAGTGTCTAACCTATACAATACAATACGGTTATGCTGTCCATTTCCAAGCAACCCAGTAGCATAGTTATGTGGTTAACATTTTTTTTTAAATTATATTTTCAACAAATCTTCTAAAGGGACAATTTATTTGGATGATTGCCTTTTGTTTTCACAAGATTTTGGTGTTCTTGGAAATCTGTTCTTTATCAAATCGAAAAAAGAAGCCATTAAGTGGTATATAATCATCACCCCCTCTATACCTGTAATATGAGATTCTCATCTGCTTGACATATCTTACAGGTAGCCAAATACAGGGTTTATGGCCATTGAATTTGGGCAATTCACAGGACATTCTTCTTGTCATACACCTGTGTAATCCTCCAAAAATTTCAGTCAGTGGCAGAGATTATCCTAATGATGTGATTCTTGGTGTTACCTATTGGTATTAGGCCCTTGGTTCAGTGGTCTTTGACTGGTACATGGATGCCACAGAAACAGAGGATTCGATAGTTTGGATATATATTGGTTCTTCATTTGGTACAGTCTTTAGTGACTGTGTTTCAACTTTCAATTCTACTTCAACTTGTGGATTTTTTTGGGAGTTCCTTCTGTGAAGAAATTGTTTTGAATTCGAAATGATTAGTCATATCTCATACTTCCACAGGAATTCTTGGCCAGAAGAGAAGAAAATTTTTTTCCTACAAAGGTAAGGCTTTATTTAAATTCCTTTTTGTAAATCCTAGCTATGAAATGAGTTTGAGTAGATATGGAACAAAAATGTCACTCTGTTAATGTGAAGCTACATCACCGAAGTAATTGGCACAAGGACATAATGAGTATTCTCACACAGATATGGCTTTGAGAAGGTTCTAAAACTGTCTGCAGGAAGAAGTCTTCACTCAGGCACTTCATTTTGGCCTCGCGGGTGGGAGCTCAAGTACTGGCCACATCTTCCCAGTGGCCCGAAGGTATTATATATTTATTTTTATAGTTACCTTTCTTGGCTCGTTTGTATGCATCCCAAATATCCAATTAGTTTGAATACATTGGTATGATGTATGGTTGCCTGTTTTATGCAACTGGGAACGTGCAAAAACTTAAAACACATCACATTAGGCTGAATACTGTTTATCAGCCTTTTCTACATTGTATTCAAATCAGTAATCAACACTGCTAAAGCATGGAAGGTGTTAAAGGCATGTCATGACCCGAGCCCGAGATTTGGATTACCACGGCTAAATCCCGAGTCGTGATCTCCATACTTACTCCCGTAAACCCCACATTAACCGAAGTCAATACGAAATTCATAAGGGATATCATACATACTTGTCAAATGTACATTTTTGCGGAAAGATTTATATACATTGACAATCAATGTAAACCGTACAAGTTCTTTACATAATAGTAAAGTCCAACTTACACATTTCACTTCATATTCAAGTTCACCATTGCATATTCAAAATACAATGCAGGTGACTACTATTTACATTGAAAATGAATATACATATATTTCTCAAAATATTTCTAAGCCATTCTAATGTAATTGCCCTTCGATCTATGTCTATTCGTTCAGTCCTCTTGGAGGAATTTGATGGGCCTCCTCCGCTGGCGGTGTGGCCTCTGTATTATCGGGACGGGCAACTTGGCCTGTAATGTCATCAATAACATTGTGAACACGACGGTTTAACAATGTATGCACAATTCCATGCTAATAACTTGTCTAGCAATTCTAACAATTTAAATCAATAAACATTTACATTACATTTATTCATTCATTTAGTTCTTCCCTGAAGGAAGCATTCAATATCAATGCGTACACTTTATCACGTGACTTTTCATTGTCCTCATTGACATAGGGCGGAAGGGCGCACCCTCCATGACCCAGCCTTAAGAAATGACTCATTCAATTTCAATTTTCATATTATACACTTTATTAAGTGGCTTTTCAAATATGTGGGATTTACCAGTGTCTTGATCAGAGATCACCGGCATCACCACGGAGCTCCGGAACGCTTCATACCATCTACTGCGGCAGGATTATTCATTTTATTTCACTAATTCCTTTCTTTTCATTAATTCGATTCATTATTCATTTCAGCTCAATGAAGAGCGCAATAAATACGATACAGTGTTAGACTCGGAAGAATAAGTCAATTCAAACAATAAATTCAATTAAAATTTTTTTCTAAACCAAACATTCGGGTGAAACATTCGTTATCTAATGTATGTGTTATTCTTGATGACATCACTTTTAGTGAAATTTACATTAGCATAACCTTAACTAACACCCATGAAGGCTTAGGAAAATGCTACTAACACTAGCCTTAGTTAATAGGCTTCTATTTAGAGAAATCAGAAATCAAATTTGAAATTTCCCGAACTTCGATCACCTCGTCGGTCACCTGTCGATTAACCGAAATTTGGAATTCAGCTGACCGAGCCACATTCGGTCAGCTTTCCAGAATCTCTCAAATTATAGACAGTTCCTCCCAATTCAGTCACCTGTTCGGTCACCTATTCGGCTGACCGAAATTTCAAATTCGACTAGCCGAACTACTTTCGATCACCCTTCGGTCAGCTTTCCAGAAGCTCAACTTTTGATGGAAAATCCTGACAGGATTTCGATCACCTTGCGGTCAACCTTCGGCTAGCCAAACTCACAAATTCGGCTAGTCGAACTATGTCAGTCAGCTCACGGTCAGCTTTCCAGAAGCTGGAATTTCCTGTGAATTTCAGCTTAGAAAGGTCGATCAGGTGTGGCTGACCGAACTGCGCCCAAAAGTTCAGAAAACTTCTGAACTGCAATTTCTAGAATTGAACTCTTTGAGATCAAACAAATCTATTAGCATCTTAAATCACTAGGATTGAGTTTATTTGCTTTGTTTGGAGATTAATTAGCAAAATCTTCCTTGCTTAGCTTGAGTTTGAGATGAAAATTCCCAATTGAAACCCTCTTTTGAACCTAAATCATAACCAAATCCACAAATGGAACTCCAATGAGTTCTTTGTGCTAGAAATCATTCCAAATAATCAAGGAGAACTTAGAAATTCTATAAGCAACCTAAGTCACTTACTTGTAGTCTCTTGAAGGAAATTCTTGAGATCTTTTCAAGTTTTAAACTCCAATAAAACCAAAGAAGAAGATGGAGAAGATGATGAAGATGAAGTATCCTCTTCAACTCACTTGTCAAGCTTCCAAACCACACTTGATGGAGAGAAATTGGAAGAAAGAAGAAGAAGAGAAAGGGAGAAAGAGAGAGCTGTGCTGGGAGTGAGAGAATGAACTTATTTGATCTCAATCTAAATAAGCCCACTTTTTACAATTAAACCCTCCTCAACCTTCTTAATTAAAATTCGAGTCAAATGAATGGTCATTTGAACCAATTCTTGTCGAACGAAATCACTCATAGTACGGAAGTCAACATACTCATCGAGATACACGCGTGGGTATCAAGAGTTTCCGTATTCGACGAAATACTCAGAAATCCGTATTTACGAAAAATTCCTCGTATCCCTCAATCTAAGCCCAAAACCTTTTTAATTCGTTAACTATCATTTATCATCCTTTCCTTAAGCTCAAATTAGCCATTTGAGACTAATCCGATTTAATTTGGTCATTAATCAACATTAATTTAATAAAACATGCTTAATGAGCATTAATCCTGATTAATTAGAGTTAACTTTAATTAACTCGGGATAGGGTGTTACAAGGCACGACTGTTATCCTCCTAAATTGATTCGTTTTCTTTTCTCTTCTCTGCTGCCTAAATACATGATAAAATGGATAACCATATTGGTTTGCCAATACATTCAAAGACAACTTTGATTTTATTTCAACCAAATGCCCAACCTTAGTGTTGTACCATGCCTTTTTTAGAATTTGACAATTTGTTGCAATGAATGTTCTTTTTGTTCCAGAGATGTTGGGTGCTCGATGCATCCAATCCAGCCAAGTGAAAAAGTTGGATCCGGGCTGGATTTCAATCCTGAATATCCATGTCACCATCGCGGCCACAATCTTATCGGTTCTGGGAACTCCATGCATGGACCATATCGCAACATAGGTGTGCCAAGCTGCCCCATCCAGCAACATGAACCCATGAAGCAGCAGCTCAAAACCGCATCCCACTTCTCTGTTTGAGAAGTACTGATACCTTGGGACTTTCTCTTTTTCATATTTGCTAAGACCTGAGACTAAAGAATCTTTACTAAAAGTTCAAAACAATTTAGACATTGCTTATTTGCAAGACCATGGCTACCTCTATTATTACTATGTTGAAACATACTGGAGGTTCTTGCTTGAAGACAGGAGAGAACAGGAATCAGATGGTAAGGATGATTGCTCTAACTCGAATAGATCTGTTCTATCTCTTGTTTAATTATTAGAAGTCTTTATGCAATAATATGCATGCTTCCAATACATGGGTGTCTTGGAGTAGAACATGGAACAAACCAATTGACGGCTTATATTCTGTTGATAATATATGGTAGAAGACTTCAGTGATACTGTTATCCTCCTGAATATTTTGATCAGATATGTTTGAAGTATTATGCTGAGGTAAGACTTAAGCTACTGTGATTTTCCATCATAAATTTTCTTTCACCTATTGACTGATTTCAACAGAAGCATTGGAAGGACAATCATAATCTTTGAGATGGCAAGCTTATCTATCTCATCTTGTTGTCCCCACTGCGGTCAGCGCAGAGGAAGGGAGTTACTGTATATATATGGAATGGGGTCATCTTGCCGTCAAAATTATAAATGGAACCTACCTTAGAATTGCTAGGGATTTTGAGTTTTTTTGGCCGCCACTTCCCAAAGTTCTGTCCTTGACTACATTGGCTATTCTTGCAATTTCCTTAGGTTTGGCTCGAACTCATGGTTTGTAATTTTTTTTTTTGTTGGGATCTATCCTATTTGCTTAGCTGGGTTCTCATCATTTTGGTTTGAGATATTGTTTTAATGAGCTCAGTGGCTGGAATCATCAAGTATTGTGAATCTATAGATCATTTTGTGCACGGTAGTATGCTTGGCTCATTACCATTTTAGGGGTTGGGAAGAAGCAATTTTCTTCACAGCAGGGTCATGCCATAGATAATTAGATATGGCAAGGCAAGGCCATGGATTATATGGAAAACAAAACGAATACCCAAATATTGAAGTATCCCCACCTTTTTTTGTCTTTTGAGTGAACCCAAGTGTGTTTTGAGTTAACCCGAGCACACACTTGAGAGAATTACATGCACATACTGCAAAGAGGGCCCAGGGATTGAGCTCTGGATGGTAGGGTGTGAAAGGGGATACCCAACCAACTGAATTTAGGCATAAAAACTGAGTGAAATCCCAAGTAAAAGAGGGGAACACCATAGTGGAACTCACCAATTAAAGTTCTAGCTGTTTAAAATAAATGCGTGCCTTTTACTACTGCTACTAATAGTAATAATAATAATAAACACCTGCCAGGTGAATGGGGTATCCAAAAATTTTACATGAGTGTTTTTCTCTAGTTGAATTGACTGATTGATAAAAAAAAAGTGATTAGCAAAACCTTGTGCATATCCATTATCCCATTTTTCATTCAATCCAGCGGTGGAAGAAAACTCTAATTGGAGTAAAACTTTGGATTCCCATATTCCCCGAGGATGTTTATTTTGAACGGTTCGAATTTCAACAGGTGGGCCCTATTATGCATCTCCATATGGGCAAAGCAAAATACCTAAACTTTTAAATAAAAAGGTAAAAGCAAACATATGGTGAAACACCCTCCCACCTACCGTCAAAAAATATAGAAATAAATAAAAATAACAATTATATATAAAAATAAAAATAAAAGCTCTCCTTTCGCCCTTTCTCTTGCCAATGGAAGATTCGAAAACATAGAATGATCAATGCTGAAACCTTGATGTAACAGCCTGTATATTAATCTTGAACAAATATCTCAGTTTGTTTTTTGCCCTTTTCAAAAATCTTTTTGCCAAAAGAAAAGAAAAAATATTTGAAAAAAACTACATTTTAAATTTCTTCAATGGTATTTTGATGTAAACAAAATAACAAAAAAAAAAAAAAAGTAGTGGTGAGAATAGAGTTTCAATAACCAATTCACTAGTAGCTCAGTTAGTGAGACACCTCCCTTCCATATAAACAACTGGCATCAATCCAAGCCGTAGCACTTAAGGCGGAGGACTCAGGGTGAGTGTGTGTGGAGTTGGTCCGTATGAGTATTTACCAAATAAATAAATAAATAGACTGAAGTTTAAAATCTTTTTTCAGGTCATATCCTATCGATAAATTGGCAACAATGATAAATTTAGCAAGGATCTAGTTGATAACTTGGATAGTAGGACCCACAACCTGGTCTAACTTCATTTTCCTCGCAGGTGAGCCGGGCTTGTTCTACCCATTCTCAGCCCCATTTTGACTGTGCTTTAAAATCATTGTCCAAGTTCGCCGGGCTTAATTTTTTTTTAAAAGCCCCATATTTTCGGGCTTAGGACAGGTTGGGTATGGCCGAGTGCCCATTTCAACAGGCTCAATTGACAAGGCCTAGTTTCATCACCTAAGTAAAGCTTTTTATTATTAATTCACAATAATTGAGATTTTTTTTATTTTTTAACTATTTTTGATATGATTTATTTATTTAATTATTTTGCATGCGTGTGTTTTCACCGACAAACTCGGTTGTAATTGTAAGCCTTTTAAACCCTGTTTTATAATACTCACAGTACCCGCTAGTGTGATAACTTCACTCTTAGAGGTGAGGGTCAAATTAAAAAGTGTTGAACTTTTTGTCATTTAGCGAAATTAGAATGTACCTTTTTGAATTTTGTTTTAAAAAAAGATATTTTTTTATCACTTAGTGCCAGTGGTATGTAAAAGTAAAATTTTAACTCTCTTTCGGTGAAATGTATAGATGTTTTTAGGAAATAGGGTAATTTCTGATATGACCACCTTTTCTCTTGGAATGATCATTTGCCCTACTTCGCTAGTGAAGTGAATTTACCAGGCGGGACCCTAATTGTAATTAGTGTTTAGGTTGATGTGAAATGTGATGAATTTGTGCCACATAAATCCACTAGAAAGCTATAATCAGAAAAGTGTGCGGTTGACTGGAGAAGAGGGACTTGTAAACGGACCAACCGAGTTATGTGATTGGCTTAATACCGAGGGATGTGAATGTGAATGGCTACCATAAGCTACCAGTCATTGTTACGTTATCAGACTGGCATTGGAGAACAAAATTCAACAGCCACCTCTAATTAGGGAGACGCTAAAAACGTCTTATTTGTTTGACCTTGACCCACCTCAAATCTTCTCAAGAGTACGAGATACTGCCATCAAAACAGAACACAAACCATCTCTTTGTTGGGACTGACTTGAAACAATAAGGCATGGCAGCAGTAGTTCTATCTGCTCTGCTGCAAGTAGTTTTTGATAAGCTGGTTTCCCTCATCAAAGAAGAGCAAGGGATGAAGTGGGGTGTTAACAAGGAGATGGAGAGACTAAAGAGCACGCTATCAACAATTCAAGCTGTGCTTGAAGACGCTGAGGAGCAACAAGTGGAGGACAAGGCAGTGAGGAATTGGTTAGGAAAGCTTAAAGATGCAGCTTATGATGCTGATGACATGTTGGATGAGTTCATGACAGAAGCTCTACCAAGAAAAATAGAGTCTCGGGACCACATGATGAACAAGGTACGCAACTTCTTATCACACTCATATAATCCGCTTTTCTTTTACCGCAGGATGGGTCATTAGATAAAGGTGGTCAGAGAAAGATTAGATGCAATCGCAAGTGAGAGGTCTAAGCTCCATTTGACAGTGCGAAGGAGGAGATCGAAAACCAGCAACCGACTGCAGAGCGACTCTTTTGTGGCGGAATCAGAAATTTTCCGCAGAGAAGACGACAAAGAAAAGGTCGTGGAGTCATTAATCAAAACATGCAATGAGGATGTCTCAGTGATTCCTATAGTCGGTATGGGGGGTCTTGGGAAGACGACACTTGCTCAGTTGGCTTACAATGACCACAGGGCAGAAAGACATTTTGAACTAAGAATGTGGGTTTGTGTGTCCGATTATTTTGATTTGAGAAGAGTAACCAAAGCAATCATAGAATCAGCAACCGGTAATACTTGTGGACTGTTAGACATGGATCTGCTCCAACGTCGGCTCCAAGAAAATGTGAGGGGCAAAAAGTTTTTACTTGTACTAGATGACATGTGGAATGAAGATCCTGAGGAATGGAACCGACTAAAACATTATCTAAGCGGTGCACGGGGTAGTAAAATCATAGTAACTACTCGCAGTGAAAAGGTTGCTTTGATCATGGGTACACTTCCTCCGCACCAATTAGCAAGGTTATCAGAAGATGATTGTTGGTCTCTGTTCAAGAAACGGGCCTTCGTTCCTGAAGAAGAAGACAGGCATCCAAATCTAATTATAATTGGAAAGGAAGTTGTAAGTAAGTGTGGAGGTCTGCCTCTAGCAGCCAAGACTCTGGGCAGTCTGATGCGCTTTAAGAGGGAGGAAGCAGAATGGATATTTTTGAAAGAGAGTGAGGTTTGGAATTTACATGATCAGGAAAATGGCATTTTACCTGCTCTAAGGTTGAGTTATAATCATCTGCCAGCACATTTGAAACAATGCTTTGCATACTGCGCTCTATTCCCAAAAGATTATGAATTCCAGAAGGCGAAACTGATTCAGCTTTGGATGGCAGAAGGTCTCATTCAACCATCTAAAGATTGTAAACAAATGGAAGATATTGGCAAGGAGTACTTCAACAACTTGTTATGGCGGTCCTTCTTCCAAGATGCAAAGAGAGATGAATATGGGAATATAACACAATGCAAGATGCATGATCTAATGCATGATCTTGCACTAGATGTTGCAGGTGATGAATGCTTGATTGTGAAGGTAGACAAGGCAGTGAATATTCCTAAAAGATTTTGTCGTTTGTCATTGATGCTTGACATGAAGAACCAAATAATACCAGATGCCATATATAAAGCAAAGAAGTTGCGCACCTTACTTTTTGTTGGAGCTTTCATCAATGTTCAGCTCCCTTGTAACATTTCCTCGCATTTAATGTGTTTACGAGTGTTAGACTTAACATGGACAGCTTGCACTGAGGAGTTACTTGCTCCAATTGGTAAGTTGAAACACTTGAGATACCTTGACCTGTCTCATAATTTGATAAGAAAAGTACCTAAATCCATCAGCACCCTTCTGAATTTGCAAACCCTGAGACTCTTATATTGTCATTATCTTCAGGAACTACCCTAGGACATGGGGAATATGCTTAACTTAAGGCTTCTCGAGATATTTACAAATGAATCATTGATTGATGTGCCGCGGAGGTTTAAATCATTCACTACAATGCCGGTGCATATTAGAAAATTGAAATGCCTTCAGACATTGCCGATATTTATCGTGGGTACAAGCATGGGATGTAGAATAAGGGAGCTAAAAGATCTAAACCTTCGTGGTGAGTTATTCATTAAAAGCCTCGAGAATGTGAAAGATGCAAATGACTCCAAGGAAGCTAATTTGAAGCACAAGCAAAACCTTCACACGTTAGGACTTTCATGGAACTCATGTGACAATGATGCCACAGTTAGAGAAAACATTGAGCAAATCCTCGAAGGCCTTGAACCACATCCAAATCTCAAAAGGTTGCTGTTGGACAGCTACACGGGTACTAGATTTCCGCATTGGATGAGTGAGTCGTTGCTCCCAAATCTGAATGAAATTGCACTAGTCAATTACAGAAGATGTGAATCTCTACCGTCGTTTGGCCAGCTACCTTTTCTCAAAGCCCTCACAATTTGTGGAATGGATGCTGTTAGATGTATTGATGATGCATTCTATGGAAATAATGTCACAAGCATATTCCCATCGCTGGAAGAATTCACCATAGAAGATATGGCCAATTTGGGGGAAATTTCGGTAGGCTGCAAAATAGAAACATTCCCTCACCTTGTTGGGTTAACTGTTATGAGATGTCCAAAGCTAAAAAACCTACCACACCTTCCATCTATTAAAAGACTCCAGCTTGAAGTGAATAACTGGGCACTGGTAGGATTGCTGGCAAACTTTACTTCGCTTATCTACCTTTACATTGGAAATTTTGCAGAGCCAGAGTCTTTAAAGTATGGGTTATTAGAAAACCATATCCATTTCTCACATCTATCAATACACAACTTCCCAGAGCTCAGATATCTTTCAAAGGACCTCAACAACCTACTGCTCTGGCAATATTCAAAATTAACGACCATAAGAAGCGGGTATCATTGCCAAGCCTCACTTCTCCTCATGACATGGATATTTCTTTCTGTAATGGTCTAACATACTTGGCGTTACGAGGCCTGACCTCTCTTCAATGTCTAACAATTCACCTCCATCAAAGTGTAGAGACTTTGTTTGGTGACATGCAGCATGTCTCAACTCTTCAAGGCCTGGATTTAATTCAACGTCCAAAACTCACTTCGTTGCCGCATGGTATGCAGCAGTTCATCAACCTTCAACACTTGAGCATTCGGAGCCTGGATAAGTTAACATCCTTGCCTGATGGCCTACATAACACCACAACACTACAAGAGCTATAGATTGCAAATTGTTCGAGACTAATGGAATTGCCAGAGTGGCTGGGAAACCTCAAATCACTTCGATATTTCTTCATTTGGAACTGCACTAGTTTAGCATCATTGCCAACTGGGATGCAGTACTTATCAGAACTCGAATATCTTTCCATTGTAGAATGCCCCCATTTGGAAAGGCGTTGTCAAAAGGAGAAAGGCGAAGATTGGCACAAGATAGCACAAATCAAACGTATTGAGATTGGGAGGGATGTTAAAGATCTCTTGGAGTTAAACACAAAGAGAAGCCACAACACCCTCCTTCCAGCCTGTTGGACGCACTGTAGGAGTTTCCACTAGGAGTTGTTCTCATACTTTGTTACCAAAAAAAACTGTGGACTACTTTCAATAATCCTCAGGCTAGTTTTATAGCTTATTCATGCTTCTGTGCAAAATTATGTATGTAGCATGGATCAATCACATTTGTAGTCATTGGTGCATTTCAGTGGGCCTCATTGCGGCATTTCACCTTTACCAAGGTACACGATTTACATCTAGTTGTGCCTAAATCTTTGGATTTTGGTGAGTAAAATGAAGGCCTTAAGTCTATGAATTAGGCAACGGTGGAACAGCCACTGCCATCCCAAGAATTGTAGGAAGCAAATGAACCGTATGTCGTACGTTCAAATTTTTTTTCCTGCAATTCTCTCTTTTGCCTTTTTGGTGGTGTGTTGGGGGTTGATCTGGTCAAACCCTTTATGGCTGTAAATATCTCCTTCCCATTTTCCTGGCCATACCTTAAAAAGTGGTCGATTGCAGGGTGTTTGGCCATTGATGTTGGGCAGTTATCTGGACATTTTTCTTGCCATCCACCTGTTTGATACTCCAAAATTTTTAACCAATGGCAGTGATTATCATATGATGTGATTCTTGGTGTTACCAATTGGTAATACGCCCCTTGGTTGAGTGGTCTTTAACTGGTACATGGATGCCACACAGAAACAAAGTACTTGATAATTTTGATATGTATTGGTTCAGCGCTGGGTACTAAAGTACCGTATGGATCTTAATTCAATTGGTTAGTCTTTGGTGAAAATATTTCAATTTTATTTCCATTAGTGGACTTTTTAGGTGTTCTCCCATGAAGATTTCTGTTTTTTTTTTTTTGAATTAGAAATGATTACTCTAATCCCACAGGAATTATTGGCGAGAAAAGGCACAGAAGGAACATTTTCTCCTCCAAAGGCAAGCATTATCTAATTCCTTGTAGTTTCTAGGAATCAAAAGTGGTAGATTCAAGATATGGAAAAGAAATGTCATTCTGTTAATGTGAACCTACTACATTGAAGTAAAAAAGAACAAGAACATTAAGTGTATATTCTCACAAAGAGATGGTTTAGAGAATGTTTTACCAATGTCTTCAGGGACAAATCTTCCCTCAGATACAACAGATTTCACAATTGATTTTGGCCTCGTGGGTTAGAGTTCAAGTAAAGGCCATATCTTCCCAATGGCCCAAAGGTATTGTATTTTTATTTTTATAGGTTAACTTTTATGGATCATTTGGATGTATACCAAATTGCAATTAGTTTGAATACTTTTGTAGGATGGATGGTTTGTTAGATAGTTGGAAAAGTGCAGTAACTCAAACACACCACATTAGGTAGGATACTGTTTTTGAGCCTTGTACAGTTTGTATCCAAACCAGTAATAAACACTGCCAAAGCTTTGGAATGCAGAGAATACAGTGTTGTCCTCCT
The DNA here is from genome assembly GCA_029852735.1 of Persea americana. Taxonomy (NCBI): domain Eukaryota; kingdom Viridiplantae; phylum Streptophyta; class Magnoliopsida; order Laurales; family Lauraceae; genus Persea; species Persea americana. The sequence continues at coordinate 96,035,332 of CM056810.1, forward strand.
CATTGGCTGCCTAAATACATTATAAAATGGATAACCATACTGTTCTTCCATTACAGACAATTTTGATTTTACTGCATCCAAATGCCGATCGTTTTTGTTATAACAGTTTTTTTTTCACCGAAAATTCATTTCAATTGATATTTTTGTTCCAGAGATGTTGGGTGCTTGATGAATCTGATCCAGTCAAGTGTAAATGTTGGATCCGAGCTGCATTTCATTTCTGAATATCCGTATCACTATTGCAGCCATAACTTCGTCGTCGATTGTGGGAATTCCATGCACGGACCATGTCGCAACCTAGATGTGCCAAGCTTCTGCCCCATCCAGCTCCATGAGCCCACACAGCAGTTCAGAACAACATCCTACTTCTTATTTCGAGGAGCAGTTACCTTGGGATTTTCTCCTCTTATTTGCTTAGAGTAAAGGAGATTTACTAAAAGTTCAAAAATGATGTGGATCTAGTTTGGTTTCAACACCATAGCTACCACTATTACTTTATTGAAACATACAAGAGATTCTTCATTTGAAATAGGATAGAACATGATCAGGTTGTAATGAGAATTGTGCTAGCTGGGATAGATCTATTGTCTCTCTTGTTGATTTGTTAGTGCAGACTTACTAGACATGGGTGTCTAAGAGTAGAACATGGAAGTGATAGAGGGCAATGAAACCAATTGATGACTTATATTTTGATTAGAATATGCAATATATACTTCAGTGGTACTGTTGTGTTTCTTATGATTGAGCAAATATTAGGTTTGAAATGTTATGCCGGGGTAAAGTGCTATGATTTTCTACCATTTCTTTTCACCCACCTTTTAGCTGATTCCAAACTGCAATGGATGGGAAGGCCTATTTGAATCTTTGAAATGGTAAACATAGCTATTTCCATCTTGATGTCCCCATTCCACTTGTTATTTTCATGATTTTCTTCTGTTTGGATTGAATTCATATGAATCTGTCCTATTTTTTTTAGTTGGGTTCCCATTGATTTGATTTGTGGCATTGTTTTAATTAGCTCTGAGGCTGGAATTCATTAGTTATTTGGAATCTAGATCATTTTGTGAACAGGGCTATCCTTGGCTCATAACTATTTTAGGAGCTCGGAATAACCAATTTTCTTCTCTCTTCCAAGATGGCCGGAGCCAGACACTGAGTTGGTCACCCTGACCTGCAGAAGTTAGATGGTCCTGCGAGCTATGATTATGATGCCCAGATACGGCTTTGAACACAGCAGGGGTCATGCCATGAATAAGGAAAGGCTTGGATTTTATGCATAAAAATGAAGTATGGCATACAACATGACATTGATATGTTGTGTGTTTTGAAATATCTGTGTGCACAGCTGGTGAGGCGGCATGCATGTATTGGCATTGTTCGTCTCAACTATGAGAAGATTTTATCTTTACTTATGCAAAGCCTTTCTGATGTCAATCATCTTTGTTCTTAATTAAGAGCTTTAATAGGTCTTCGCATCTTTAATAGCTGGTGGCCCCTTTAAATAAAAAGTAAAAAAAAAACCAAACGTATGCGAAACACCCTCCCACCTGCCCAAACAAAATAAAGAAACAAATAAAAATAAAAATTATATATATACATATATATATATATATATAAAAATTCTCCTTCCGCCCTTGCTCTTTCCTAGGGAAGATTCAATGTCAGGGAGAAGGATGACAAGAAAACGCAGAATGATCGATGCTGAAACATGGCCCGTTTGATAATTTTACTAGTAAAGTAAAGTAAAGTAAAGTAAAGTTAAGCATCAAATTAAAAGTACTTTAATTCAAAATTCCCTCATTCTTTTCTAAAAAAAGTCAAAAAACAACTACATTTATTTACTAAAAGATAAAAAAACTCCATTTCCCCGTACAAAAAGCAAAAAATATTCCATCCTAAACGACTAAAAATAAAATACCATCATTACCCACTTATATTTTTTTCCCTCTTTTTATTTTACTTCACTCCACTTTATTTTTAAAGTAAAATGCCAAACGGGCCCAAATGTAACAGCCACTATATTAATCTTGAACAAATATCTCGGCTTGTTTTTGCCCTTTCCAAAATCTTTCTGCTAAAAGAAAAGAAAACATATTTGAAAAAGAAAAAAAAAAGCATCATAAATCTACATGTTAAATTTCTTCAATGGCATTTAGATGCAAATAAAATAACAAAATAAAAGTGGTGAGAATGGAGTTTCAATAGCCAATCCATTAATAGCTAGATTGGCGAGGCACCTTCCTTCCATATTAATAATTGGGCATCAATCAAAGCATTAGCGCATTAGGTGGAAGACTTGGGTGAGTGTATATGGAGTTGGTCCGTATGTGTGAGTATTTACCAAATAGAAAAAATAGATCAGAGTTTCAAAACATTTTTAGGTCATTTCCTGCCCACAACGGCAATGGTCTCATTGACCAAAATAATGTGCCAATTGTGAGGTGGAGATTTAACCTACTCAGTTGGATAACTAAAAATGAAGTTAAAAGGAAGATAACTCGACAACAATGGCCGGTGAAGATTTAACCTACTCAGTTGGATAACTAAAAATGAAGTTCCAAGGAAGATGACTCGACAACAATGGCCAGCATAATATGGACCACAGGGCCTTACACATGGATAAGTCTCATAGGATTTTCACACATTATGATTGAGTTTTCTCTGCACCCAACACACGCTATGGAGCGGAACTGGGAAGTTTCCAAGTGAAACTGCACATGTAGTGCTGTTTATATGTTAGATCTGAGATTCAGCACTATCTTTGGTCGAATTTCACCATTCAAATCATTATATTTTTTAAAATAGATTCCCCAGCCGCTTAAATATGTAAAAGATTTCACCATATGCAACACATGCAATGATCACTACTTTCAACCATTAACTATGCACAAAATAAACATATAATCAACATGAATATTTAAAAAAGAGAAAATTTTCAGGAATTTAAAATGTAGTGTGCAAGGAAATTCAATGTAGTAGTGCGTGGAAAAGTAAATGTAGTACAAGTAGTAAATGTAGTGATTTTATTTTTCTCAGAATTCTTACTTAACCCGATTTAAAATCACTTCAAAATATGTCGATATGAACTTGGGCTGTCATTCCAATCACAAAGCAAGAAACATAGTCAAAGCAACCATAAATCACAAGAACAGCCATGCGAAAAATGTATAACTTTACTAACATGTAGAATTCTTACATATGATAAAGAAATTGAACCATGAAAAATACAAGTTAAGATGTCCTCCTTTAGTTGAGAAATCCCGAGGGGTAGTGTGGCTTTAGGGTTAAGCCTCCTTGAGGAACGCTATGGAGAGAAAGGAAGAGGAGAGAATGGAGTAGGGAGAGGGCTAGAAAGAGAGAAAATTCCATGATAAGGGGGGACGTCCCATGTGTTGTTTATATAGGGCATGGGATGCTCTTTTCCTTCTCATTCAATCCTACTTTGTAGCTATAAAAAATTCTTCTTAGAAAGTTCCTCCTACATCTTCTCCAATTTAGCAAACACTTAGGGCTTATTTGGATGCACAAGAAAACATAAGAAAATAATATTTTATAGAATATAGTCTTTCATTTTTTAAAGAAAGGAATCTTGTACGTTTGGTGACCAAAGAGAAATTTAAAGAAAAGATTGATTTCTTTCAAAAAGCTCAATATTTTCTCCTATAGCTCCCCCATATAGAAAACATTGTACAAGATAAGAATCTTTCAAAATAACAATTAGAAAGTGGTAGAGTAAAGTAAAGACTTTAGTTCACCAAATCCATCATAATGTGTTTGTTTACATATATGGTAAAGTAAACTAAAAGTAAATGTCACGGCACGGTAAAGTTGGGGTAAAGTAAAGGTGGGATAAAATATTTGGTAAAGTAAAGTGGGAAGGAATGGTAAAGTAGTTTCATTTTATTCGACTTTACTTTATCACATTTTATTATAGTTTTATATGGTAAATAAAAAGTGACTTATTTACAGGTGTGGTAAAGTAAAATAAAGATTGATGTCATATTATAGTAAATGTGAGGTAAAGTAAGGTGAGATGAAGTATGTGGTATAGCAAATTGGGAGAGAGAGTAATAAAGTAGTTATTTTTTGTATTGACTTGATTTTACTATACTTTACCATGGTTTTATGTGATAAAAGAAAAGTAACTTAAGGTAAAAATATGGCAATTGAACTTTACTTTATCACACTACTTTTTTCTCCAGATATGGTAAATTACATATAAATTAAAGTGTTTAATAAAAAATATTTTAATAATGTAATTTACTTTAATCATAGCACCTTCCAAACAACTCAATTTAAAATCTGTAAAATTCTTCAAAAATCGCCAAACAGCAAAAATATTGTAATATTATAATATTACATTATTATATTCTATACTATCTTATTCTTGCAATATTTAAATCTATAATTATTTTATTCTATAAAGATCCAAACGGGCCCTTAGCAATTGAAGAGAGATTCTTATTTGCTTTTCTTGGAAACCAATTTCTATGCAAAACATTTTATCTTTAAAAGTCAAGTGAATCTTTACAATTTGGCCCTCACTTTTGATGAGAATTTTGTGTGCATTGTGGGACCCTTCTTAAATTCCAATGTGCTTCACTTGAGGAAGTGTGGACCCCATCAATTCACTATGACCGTGGCCCCACTTGTGTAACCAAGGGTGGGCGCTCCTTTCATTCTTGTAAATATCTCTTGTTGACTTGGAGTTTTGAGAGAGATTTTTTGAGATAAAAATCTCAAGTTTTTAAGTGAGAAATGAATCCAGCCTAAATATTCCACGATATGGGATGTTCCATTTACATGTAAATCTTTCCAACTTTCTTTTTCTCTCTTTCTTATTCTCTTTCCTTTTCTTCACACTTGCATTCCTTCCCTCAATCTTTTGCCCATGGGGCCATGTAATCGATTTCCTACAAAATCAATGTAAATCTCATATGAAAGGACAATTTTGTCTTTGAATTTTAAATATAGATTTTCAAAAATGGCAGGTCTCATCAATTTGTGTAAAAAGTGTGATTTTTAAGCAAATTACGCCGGAAAGCACTCAATGATTCTAAAATTGGATAAAATCATGATTTCTGTCTAAATGAGCATCCTTTGGATTGATAAATCCTTAAAATGTCCAAAAATAACCATAAAGTTAAGCATTTTTAAGGACTTAAATGGGTCTCTCTTGTTTTCATGGAATTGAATTATGGAATTCATAGTAGACGGTGCTCTTGATTTCTCTAGGATATTTCAGCAGGGCCCATTTTGATATTGTCAGCCAAGATCGGGCCATGCGTCGACAAGAATTATGCGTTAGTTTGGATGAGTTTCTGCGACGGAACTCCATTTCCGCGTTTTCCACCGAAAGTGGGTTGCAAAAAGGCGTCATAAAAGTCAATAGCCACCGAAAGTGGGTCGGAAAAACTTGTGATCCACCAAGCTCTCATGTGCTCCATGTTACTGAGATCTCTCTCTACCATCAAAACAAATTACAAACCACCATCATCTCTTTGTTGGGATATCCTTGCAGGAAAGCAGGCATGGCACAATTACTTTTATCTCCACTGGTAAAAGTAGTTTCTGATAAGCTGGTCTCCCTCATCACAGAGGAGCACAGGCTGCAGAGAGGTGTCCACAAGGAAATGGATCGACTGAAGAGTACACTTGAAACAATTGAAGCCGTGCTTGAAGATGCAGAGGAGCAACAAGTGAAGGACAAGGCAGTGAAGATTTGGTTAGGAGAGCTTAAAGATGCAGCGTATGATGCAGATGACATATTGGATGAGTTCATGACGGAAGTTCTACGGAAAAAAATCGAGTCTGAGGACCACCACCACATGATGAACAAGGTACGCAACTTCTTATCACTTCCGCTTGTGTTTCACATCAAGATGGGCCACAAGGTAAAGAAGATCAGAGAAAGATTAGATGCAATTGCAAGTGAGAGGTCTAAGTTCCATTTGCAAGTGATTAGATCAGATGGAAGGAGGGGGTCAGAAACCTGCAACCGACAACAGAGTGACTCTTGTGTGGATGAATCAGAGACTTTTGGCAGAGAAGATGATAAAACGAAGGTGGTGGATTTATTAATCAACCCATGCAATCAGGATGTTGCAGTCATTCCCATAGTCGGTATGGGAGGTCTTGGGAAGACGACTCTTGCTCAATTAGCTTACAATGACCCAAGGGTAGAGAGACACTTTGAACTAAGAATGTGGGTTTGTGTGTCTGATGATTTTAATTTGAAAAGAGTAACCAAAACAATCATAGAAGCTGCAACTGGTAGTACTTGTGAAGAGTTAGACATGGACCTTCTGCAACGTCGTCTCCGAGAAAAGCTGGGATGCAAGAAGTTTTTACTTGTTCTAGATGACATGTGGAATGAAGATCCTTTGGAATGGGATCGGCTGAAAGGTTATCTAAGAGGTGCACAGGGTAGTAAAATCATAGTAACTACTCGTAGTGAAAAGGTTGCTTTGATCATGGGTACACTTCCTCTGCAACAGTTAGCAAGGTTATCAGAAGATGATTGTTGGTCTCTCTTCAAGAAACGGGCCTTCGCTCCTGAAGAAGAAGACAGGCATCCAAATCTAGTTACACTTGGAAAGGAAATTGCAAAGAAGTGTGGAGGTCTGCCTCTAGCAGCCAAGACTCTGGGCAGTCTGATGCGCTTTAAGAGGGAGGAAACAGAATGGATATTTTTGAAACAGAGTGAGGTTTGGAATTTACAAGATCAGGAAAATGGCATTTTACCTGCTCTAAGGCTGAGTTATTATCATCTGCCACCACATTTGAAACAATGCTTCGCATACTGCTCACTATTCCCAAAAGACTATAAATTCAACAAGGAGAATTTGATTCAGCTTTGGATGGCAGAAGGTCTCATTCAACCATCTAAAGAATGTAAACAAATGGAAGATATAGGCAGGGAGTACTTCAACAACTTGTTATGGCGGTCCTTCTTCCAAGATGCGACGAGAGATGAACATGGGAATGTAACACAGTGCAAGATGCATGATCTAATGCACGATCTTGCACTAGATGTTGCAGGTCATGAATGCTTGATTGTGAAGGCAGACAAGGCAGTGAGTATTCCTAAAAGATCCCGTCATTTGTCATTGATGCATGATGACGTGTGGGACCAAATATGCCCAGATGCCATAAATAAAGCAAAGAAGTTGCGGAATCTACTTCTTGTAGGTTCCACGTCGTGCGTTCAGCTCCCTCGTAACATCTACTCACATTTAATGTGCTTACGTGTGTTAGACTTGGAAAGGGCGTTTTGCAGTGAGGAGACATTGGTTTCAATTGGAAAGTTGAAACACTTGAGGTACCTTGCCGTGTCTCTATATGGAATACGTAAAATACCTGAATCCTTTTGCACCCTTGTGAATTTGCAAACCTTGAAACTCTCTCTTTGTCATAGTCTTCATGAGCTACCCAAACACATGAGGAAAATGATTAGCTTAAGGCATATTGAGATCAGTAGTCCGTTTTATGGATCATGGGGATTATGTTCCCTTCACGAGACGCCAGTGCAGCTCGGGAAATTGAAATGCCTTCAGACATTACCGATATTTGCAGTGGGCACAAGCGTGGGATGTAGAATAACAGAGTTAAAAGACCTAAACCTTCAAGGTCAATTATTCATTAAAAACCTCGAGAATGTGAAGGATGGAAATGATGCCAAGGAAGCAAATTTGAAGCAGAAGCAAAACCTTCACGTGTTAGCATTTTCCTGGAGCCATTGCGACAATAATGCCGTTGTGGGAGAAAATGTTGAGCAAGTCCTCGAAGGCCTCGAGCCACATCCAAATCTAAAAAAATTGCGGGTGGATGAGTATGCGGGTATCAGATATCCGCGTTGGATGAGTGATATATTGCTTCCAAATCTGACTGAAGTTGAGCTTGACAATTGCAGAAGATGTGAATCTCTGCCCTCATTTGGCCAACTACCTTTTCTCAAGGTCCTCACAATTCGTGGAATGGATGGTGTTAAATGTATCGATACTGCATTCTATGGAAAGAATGTCACAAGTGGATTCCCATCTTTGAAACAACTCACCATCACAAATATGCCTAATTTGGAGGAACTTTTGGTGGGCAGTGAAAGAGAGATATTTCCTCTCCTTCTTGGGCTCGAAGTTGAGAGATGCCCAAAGCTGGCAAACCTACCACCTCTTCGATCAATTGAAAGACTCGTGCTCAGAAAGAATAACGAGGCATTATTAAGATCCTTGGCAAATCTTACTTCGCTCATGTCCCTCTGCATTGAAAGTTTTGCAAAGCTAGAGTTTCTTGAGGACGGGTTGCTACAAAATCATACACATCTCTCACATCTGTCAATTTTCTGTTGCCCAGAGCTCAAATATCTTTCAAGGGACGTCAAAAACCTCACTGCTCTATCATATTTGTATATCTCCAATTGTCAAAAGCTGGTATCGTTGGAAAGCCCTACTTCTCTCCATGAAATGTTTATTGAATGCTGTGATGGTCTAACATCCTTGGAGTTAGGAGGCCTGACCTCTCTTCGAAGACTACATAGTGAATGTTGTCCACAGCTCGCTTCATTGCTGCAGGGTATGCAACTCCTCAACCTTCAACGCTTGTGCATTTCGCGCTTAGATAAGTTAACATCCTTGCCTGATGCCCTACAAAATGCCACAAAACTGGAAAACCTTTTGATCATAGGATGTCCGAGACTAATGGAATTGCCAGTGTTGTGATCTAGGGCCTATTGAGAAGAGATCAATCACACACACGAACACAGAGATTTACGTGGTTCGGCTTTTGGCCTACGTCCACGGGGAAGACGGGAGAACTCTCTCTCTTATCAGAAGAAGGTGTACATCATAGAGACCCTAAGTCTCTATTTATAATATCAGCCCAATACCCAATTACACCCAAACACTACTTCTAATCACAGTAGACCTATGATAATAGACCTACTTCTAATCTCAGTAGAACATGAGCAATACATGGGCCCAGTATATTTATTATTTATTCAATTGAGCCAAACAAATAACAAATCTCCACCTTGGCGAACATTGAAGCTGATCCTCATGCACTAAACACGTCTCACCGTCTCCACCTGCCCCTTAGGGCACTCAGGTACTGAGCACACCGATCAAGTCCAAGCAATGCTTGAACTTGAATTTAAACCATTCCTTCATGAGTGCACCAAATCGCTTGTACCATTGTCCAGAAGCTTGCTTCGACCCGTACAATGATTTCTTTAAACTGCATACATGATCAGGAACCTTAAACTGCACTCTACCTGCACTGGAAGCTCCTTCATCTTCCTCGTAGAACCGCTTGCATCCGATGGCCTGATTTTCTTCATCAAGAGAGTCCATCTCTTCAGTTATAGTTGCTGCCTGTTGACTACTTTCCAGCCCTTCCATTAATTCAAGAGACTCAGTCGTCAATGCGTATGCAACCACATCATCACGGCCACTGTTTGATGTCGACGCGTACGTCGTCATATCCTCGAAACCGTATCTAACTGGCGGTTTCCTTTCTCTCTGCGGTCTACCTGTCTGCGGCATCTGCGGCTCTATCTGCTGCATCTGCTGCACAGTCTGACGATCCCCTGTATCCCGGGAGGAGTCGGATGCACTCTCCTTCTTCACTAGGATGTCGGACTCCACCTGAACGGTGTCACTGCTGCTACCGACTTCTGTCCTCTCCACCTGCTTTCTCGATTCGAGTAAAGCATCCTCATGAAATGTAACATCCCTGCTGATGATAAATCTGGGTGAATCTTGATCAGTACACCACAATCTGTATCCTTTCACCCCAGAAGCATATCCCACCAAGATGCACTTGACAGCCCTTGGTTCTAACTTATCGGTTTTCACATAAGCCGGACAACCGAAGATCCTTAAGTTAGAATAATCAGCTGGATTACCTGACCACATTTCTTCCGGTGTTTTGCAACCAATCTTTGTGTGTGGAGACCTATTTATCAAGTAGCCTGCAGCATTTACTGCCTCAGCCCAAAAGTCCTTGGACAATCCTGCAGTAAACAACATACAACGAGCTCTTTCCAAGATCGTTCTGTTCATCTTCTTTGCAACTCCATTCTGCTGCGGAGTTTCTGTAGTGGTGTAATGCCGAACTATGCTATGATCCGTGCAATAGTTCTCAAACTCTGTCGATCTGTACTCCTTGCCATTACCTGTCTTCAACTTCTTCACCTTTCTGCCAGTCTGTTTCTCAACCATTTCCTTCCATCGCTTGAATGTAACAAAGGTCTGATCCTTCGTCTTCAGAGTATAAACCCAGACTTTCCTTGAATAATCATCAATAAAAGTCAGCATAAACCGGGACCCGCCCTTGGAGTAAACCTTAGAAGGCCCCCATACATCTGAATGAACATAATCAAGGATACCTTTCGTGCGATGAATACCTGTCTTGAAACTAACCTTTTGATGCTTCCCGAAGACGCATCTCTCACAGAAATCTAACTTGCTTGTCTTCGTGCCACATAGCAAATTCCGATTGCTCAGTATTGTCAATCCCTTCTCACTCATGTGACCCAGGCGCAAGTGCCATAAGCGTGTTGAGACAGATTCATGGTCACCTGAGGAAGACACTGCAGCTCCACCTGTAACTGTATTTCCAGACAAAACATATAAGTTTCCAACTCTATTGCCTCTCATAAGAACCAGAGCACCCTTCACAACCTTCATGACTCCACCTTCAGCTGAGAACTTACAACCATCGGAGTCCAAGGCACCAAGAGAAATAAGATTCTTTTTCAGATCAGGAACATGCCGAACTTCTGCCAACGTTCTGACGATTCCATCATACATCTTGATTTTAACTGTTCCAATTCCAACCGCCTTACATGCAACATTGTTGCCCATCAAGACACTACCACCGTTGATTTCTCTATAAGTGGTAAACCAGTCCCTATTGGGACACATATGGTAAGAACAACCAGAATCAAGAATCCATTTATCCTTAGGACGAATACCATTTTCAATCACAGAAAGTGCATTGTCGGAATCATAATCTGATCTTCCATCTGCAATACTGACTGAATTATCATCAGATGATGAATCTTCTATTTCTTTCCCTTTCCTCTGCCTTTCGGGACAGTTTTTTCTGATGTGCCCTTTCTTATGGCAATAATAACATTCAATGTTTTTCCTGTTGGATCTATGTTTGTTCTTATTACTGGAGTCTTTTGTTCTTCCTTGTACTACCAACCCCTCACCCGAACTATCATTGTCAGCTGCAACCTTTTTCTTCAACTCTTTCGAGTTCAAGGCTGCCTCTACATCCTCTTTGGAGAGAGTATCTCTACCATACATCATGGTATCAACAAAATGCTCATATGAGGGCGGTAACGAGCACAACAACATAATAGCTTGGTCCTCATCATCAATTTCAACATTGATATTTTCCAGATCCATAATAGCTTTTGTAAAAGAATCAATGTGAGTTGAAACAGACGTACCTTCCTGCATTTGTAACGTGAACAACCGCTTCTTTAGATACAAGCGATTCGTGAGAGATTTCGTGATGTACAAGTTCTCCAACTTTTGCCATATGCCAGCAGCAGTTTTTTCTTTAACAACCTTTCGCAGTACACCATCACTCAAGAACAGCAGAATCTGACCATACGCCTTTTCCAGCAACTCATCCTTCTCTTCATCTGACAATTTTTCAGATATAGCATTCTTTCCCCTCAAAGCTTTATGCAACCCATTCTGGACCAACAAAGCATGCATCTTCAGACGCCAAAGACCGAAGTCATTATTACCGTCGAATTTTTCAATATCAAATTTAGCAGCCATTCCGCAAATCTTTCACTAGAACTGTGTAGATCTGGTCACCACGAGCACGCTGGAAGAAACGGATCTGAAATCCGACTTTGGACGGCTAAGATATCGCAGAAATAAGTTTCTGCGCTCCGATCAGTCAATCTTCTTTGTTGACCGTTGAACAGCTAATCTTCTTCCACAACAGCGTAGATCTGCTCGCAATGAGTCCGCAGGTTCAAACGGATCTCCGATCGGACTCCGGATCGTCAAGATATTGCGAAAACAATTTCAGCCTTTGATTTGGTCAAATCTGCCTTTGACCGTACGAATCTGCTGACGTCAGAGATGCTGACGTCACTGCTGCTTTAATTCTGGGCCTCTAGTTTACGGGTCAGGTCGACCTGGCCCAACCCGACCTGGACCTGGATCTAGCGAACGGGCTTCTGAAGCAGGTCAGGCTTGACCTGACCTGGACTCAAACCACAACCGCAGCAGGCCCACCTTCTTCTTCTTCTTCAACGTTCTGTGAACTGGGTTCGTCTTCCTCTTCGTTCTGGTTCAGCAACCAGAACTGTCTCAAGCAATCAGCGCAGGCGGCGCTTCTTCTTGCTTCTCCGGCTCACGAAGCGACGACGGCGGCGGCAGCGGCGAAAAACTCCGGTGAAGCAGCAAAGAACCGCAGCAGGCCCACCTTCTTCTTCTTCTTCAACGTTCTGTTTTATGCAACAGAGAGGCAGAACCTTCTGCTTTGCTCTGACTGCCTTCCCTCTTCCTCAAGTCCAGCGACAGATGGCACTGACTGCAGAGCAGAGTGCGGAGCTCCGGCGAGGCGGCAGTCCGGCCACTGCAGTCCCTTTTTTCCGGCAAGAAAATTGCAGCGGTCTCTGCGTCAGTGTTTGGATGCCAGCGATGATTAGCACACTGATGAAGATCAGCAAACAGCGAGACCGAGAACCCCAGATCTTCTTCGTCTCAGGTGAGGGTGACTGCGAGACAAAACAGTCCGGGTCTTTTGGAACCAAGAATTGGGCAGCGATCAATGCCCTTCGTCACTCTCCTTCTCTGGGCACGGTGAACCCAAAGGAAACCAGACCTTCTCCCTCTTGGCACAAACTCAGATACAAACGGATCCTATGTCTCCTCAAACGCAGAACCTTGCAAACAAACAGATCCTCTTCTCCGAACTCTTCTTCTTGCGATTCTTGTGGCCCACAGAGATCAAACGATCTCCCTCGCACGATCCAGGAAACACTATCTCAATCTTGAAATCTAATCCGTCGATCACGCAGCCACAACTCCAGCCCTTTGAGATCCGATATGTCGAATCTCTTCCGATCACGCGGAATGCTCTGATACCAGTTTGTTGTGATCTAGGGCCTATTGAGAAGAGATCAATCACACACACGAACACAGAGATTTACGTGGTTCGGCTTTTGGCCTACGTCCACGGGGAAGACGGGAGAACTCTCTCTCTTATCAGAAGAAGGTGTACATCATAGAGACCCTAAGTCTCTATTTATAATATCAGCCCAATACCCAATTACACCCAAACACTACTTCTAATCACAGTAGACCTATGATAATAGACCTACTTCTAATCTCAGTAGAACATGAGCAATACAGGGGCCCAGTATATTTATTATTTATTCAATTGAGCCAAACAAATAACAGCCAGAGTGGCTGGGAAACCTCAAATCACTAAAGGATTTCTTCATTATGGGATGTCCCCATCTGGAAAGACGATGTCAGAAGGAGAAAGGCGAAGATTGGCACAAAATAGCACACATTCCATTTATTAGGATAATTCCCCATGAAGAAAAGTTCTGAATTCATTTCCCTGAGGACGAAATTCTAGAGTCTTTTCTGTTAAGATTTCCTAATTCGAACGAATTGCTTCTGAAACAGATGATTCGGCCTAGCCCAACTGATGTTCGATGTGCAAAAAGAAAACATGAATATCTTAAAAGGGTTTTTCGCCATAATAGCGAGAGAGTTTTGATCGACCGTTCCTCATCAAGCAGCAGCGAGTATTTGCATAGACTTCAATTTTTTTTTATGAGACTCCTCATGGTATCTTCTTCCTCCCTCGCAAGGCCCTCAGTCCAGTTACAAGATTTTGAAGAATTTTACTTGGTTCGCCGCAAAATGGAGGAGTCTGCAGTCTACTACGAAATCTCTTGACCATATTCAAAAGATGAAGGTATTTCTATTTCCCACCTTGAAATCCACCTGCATACTATTTCAGGTCCCTGTATAGTTCGGTCTAATGGTACAGTGATCAAAGACATAGGTCTCAGTGGTCTCACCATGGATGGCCAATAGCCCAATTATCTCTCAGATTAACAAGTGGCCTGAAAACATAAAATGAGTATTCATTAATCCATGGAAGGCCCAAAGACTGAAGGGTTAGGATGTCCATAAATCTTCAATAAATCCCATCAAATTAATTGTCTTGGTCATTGAACTGTAGGGCCCAAGTTTATAAAATCCTTTAGCTGAAAAACTGTGTGGTTCATCTAAAGTATTAAATGGCATTCGATAATACTGTAATGGATTATGTATGCAGGCTAGTTTCAACATGCTTCTGCAGAAAATTATCTATGCAGTATGGATCAATCACATTTGTCTTGATTGGTGCATTTTGGTGGGCCTCATTGCGACATGTTACCGAGGTACAAGATTCACATATGGTTTTGCCTAAATCTTTGGTTATTGGTGAGTGAAAGGAAGGCCTTAAGTCTATGAATTAGGTGATGATGGAACTGCCATCCCAAGCAATGTAGGAAGCAAATGAACCATGTCCTTTGTTCGATATTTTCCTACTATTCTTTCTTTTTACTTTTCGATGGTGCGTTGCGGGATTAGCTGGTCAAACCATTTATGCCTGTAAATATCACCTTCCCATTTGATGGGCCACACCTTAAAAAGTGGTCAATTACAGGGTGTTTGGCTATTGATGTTGGGCAATTATCTGGACATTTTTCTTGCCATCCACCTGTTTGATACTCCAAAATCTTCAACCAATGGCAGTGATTATCCTATGATGTGATTCTTGGTGTTACCTATTGGTAATAGGCCCGTTGGTTGAATGGTCTTTAACTGGTACATCATGCCACACAGAAACAGAGGACCTGATAACTTGGATATGCATTGGGTCAACACTGGGTGCCAAAGTACTGTATGGATCTGATTTCAATTGGTTAGTCTTTGGTCACAATCTTTCAATTTTACTTCCATTAGTGGACCTTTTAGGTGTTCTCCCATGAAGAAATTGTTCTGAATTAGAAATGAGTACTCTACTCCCACAGGAATTCTTGGCCATAAAAGCTGCAGAAGGGGACATTTTCTCCTCCAGAGGCAAGCATGTTATCTAATTCCTTGTAGCTTCTAGCTATCAAAAGGGGTAGATTCTAGATATGGAAATGAAAATATCATTCTGTTAATGCGAACCTACTACATTGAAGTAAAAACACAAGAACATTAAGTGTATATTCTCACAAAGAGATGGTTTAGAGAATGTTTTAGTGATGTCTACAGGAACAAGTCTTCCCTCAGATACAATTGATTTCACAATCGATTTTGGCCTTATGGGTTGGAGTTCAAGTAGTGGCCACATCTTCTTCCCAATGGCCCAAAGGTATTGTATTTTTATTTATATAGGTTAACTCTTTTATGGATTGTTTGGATGTATCCCAAATTGTAATTAGTTTTGATACTTTTGTGGGATGGATGGTCATCTTTTTTTTTAGACAGTTAGGAAAGTGCAGAAACTCAAACACAGCACATTAGGTAGGATACTGTTTTTGAGCCTTGTCCACCTTGTATCCAAATCAGTTACAAACACTGTTAAAGCTTGGAATGCAGAGAGTAAGTGTTGCTCACCTGCCGCCCGACCACCCCCCAAAACCATACTGATCTTCCAATGCATTCATAGACAATTTGATTTTGCTGCATCCAAATGCCAATCCTTTGTGTTGTAACAATTTTTTTTGGACCGATAATTCATTCCAATTCATGTTTTTGTTCCAGAGATGTTGGGTGCTCGATGAGTCTGATCCACCCATGTGGAAATGTTGGATCCGGGCTGCATTTCAATTCCAGAAATCCATATCTCCATTGCAGCCATAACTTGCAATCAGTTCTGGGAATTCCATGCATGGACCACATCACGACCTCGGTGTGCCACGCTTCTGCCCCATCCAGCATCATGAAACAATGCAGAGTTCAGAACCGTTTCCGGCTGCTTCTTTTGAGCAGCACTTACCCTTGGGATTCTCTCTTTTCTTATTTGCTTTGTAAGACATTTACTGAAAGTTCAAAAACAATGTAGACCAAGATTGTTGCAAGACCATGGCTAACTCTATTATTTCATTGAATCATACAGGAGGTTCTTTATTGGGAACAGGAGATGACAGGAATCAGTTGATAATGATGATTGCTCTAGCTGGATAGATCTGTTCTCTCTCTTATGGAATTATAGGAGATATATATGGATGCTTCTAATGCATGGGTATCTAGGAGTTGAACATGGATGCAATGGAAAGCAATGAAACCAATTAATGACTTATATTTCGTTTGTATATGTTAGTGATACTGTTTTGTTTAAGTGTTATGCTGAGGTAAATTAATATACTATGGATCTTCTACCATATCTTTTAAATCAGCTTTTTGCTGATTCCTAACTGTGATGGACTGGAAGGCCAGTCTGAATATTTGAGGTGGTCAACTCAGCTATTACCATCTTGTTGTCCCCACTGCACTAGCTATTTTTATGATTTTCTTCTGTTCAGATGGCATTCATAGTTATTCCAGTGTGAAATATATCCTATTTGTTTAGTTGAGTTCCATCAATTTGATTTGTCGCATTGTTTTCATTAGCTCTGAGAGTAGAATCATTATGTATTGTGAATCTGGATGATTGTGTGTACAGGGCTATTCTTGGCTAACAATTATTTTAGGAGGTAGGAATAGCCAATTTCTTCTCTCTTCCAAAATGGGCTGGAGCCAAATGCTGAGATGGTCACCTCCCTGACCTGCAGAACTTAGATGGTCCTGTGAGCAATGATGCCCGGATACTGCTTTGAGCACAGCAGGGGTCTTGTGCATAAAAATGAAGAATTTAATATCCATGTTCTATAGCTGGTGAGCCAGAATACAGGAATGTGCATTGTTCTTTGCAATGAGAGGGTTTTATGCTTACTTATGCCAAGCCTTTCTCATCAACTGATCCTCTTTTCTCAGAATTAAGCGCTTTAATATGTTTTCTGCTTTGGTGTGTAATTTATCTATAAACTAATCATTCGACAGTAATCACCTATGAAGAATACGCACCCGCCTAACTTGTCTACAATTGTTGGCAACCGGACCATTATTGGCAAACCAGGTTGCTGATGCCTTCCCAACTGGGGAGAGGAATAACAAAAAAACGCCCAATGGTCAATGCTGACTGCCAGAATATTAGTCTTGAACTGATGTGTGTGCTTATTTTACCTCTTTTCTATTTATTTTTCATTAAGGACTCTTTTTTTCTTTTAGCTGAAATGCAATACGTATTGAAAGAAGAGGAAATAGAACAAAGCTAAACACCAACCAAAAGTACTTATAAGTAAGCATCTCTTGCAAAATATGAGCAATACCAAATCCCTCTGGAGCCCAAACTTCCATTTGGAAGTAGGCCAACATTTTTATTGGCAAATAGGGGGTTTTTAAGTCCATGACCAAGTACTTATCACTTATTGGGTTGTGATTGCTATCTTATTAGATTGTAGCTGTTTGGAATCCACAAACCATTCCAACCGATGGTCTGAATGTCTTCAATTATGACCTTGAATTCATTCGAGACTTGAGCAAAATTCAGATTAGAGAAGAATATGGTCCCTGGGTTCCCTTTATTGGAACTATGTTCCTAGTTATTGTATCAGGCACTATATGAGAGCCATATTGTATCTAGCTCTGACTATAGTTTGGCCCCCAAAAATGAACAGGCTTGGCTTTGTAAAGGCCCAACTGTATGCCATTGCTTTGCTTGACATATTTAACACAAGATATTAAGGGGGTGGCAATTTATGACCCAACCTGCCAACCCAGACCAAATCCAACCTGGTAACGCAGGGTTCAAGTTGACTCGTTTCATTTTTATGTTGTGTTTGAGTCGACATTTGGGTTCACGTTGTGTCTATACATGTTTACCACAGTGCTCCCTGACCTGAATTTGAACCTGATGCATAGCTTGGGACAATTTCTAGCCAGGCCTTAAAAATAAGTAAATAAATAGAAATTGAAATGTTAAAATTCTTGAGGTATAGTGGCTCTAAGCTATCACCAGTGGATTCTTGATCCCACTTTCCTTCTGCAACTTGCAAGCCATTCAAAGTAGGATTAAGAAATATCGAGCAGGCCCAAATTTGTTCAAGTTCAGGCATCCCAAGTCCTTTATGCAAAAGATTACAAAGCGGCTATGTTCAATCTAATTGGACAACAGAAAAGAACAGCCCATTTTTAGCCTATCTTTTTGTCAGTCCACAAAATGGGTCCACTTGCAGCATATGGACCTACCACTTACTGAAATCCGCTGGACCCGAATGAGGCCCACTTGCAACCTTACTCAATGGACTTTTTGGCATAGGGGTGCAAATGGGTTGGATACTTGGATCCAGGGTGGAACTCCGGACTCAGATACAGATCCAAATCTGATATGGAACCCATGTGTAGTATATAGAGCCAACACGACTTAAAAAAATGGGGAGCTTCATGAAAAATATGGTCCCCAGAAGTATGGCTACGCATTGTACGAGAGATAAACAGCAACCACCAAAACACCAAAGCAAAAACGGGGAAAAAAGATAGAGACAGTGGAGATTGGCCACAATCAGCTACTAGAGCAGGTTCTTCTCAAATTCAACTATGAAGAAAGGCTCGCCAAAGACCTGCTTTGGAAGGGGAGCAAAAGCTTATATAAGGGCCCGTTTTGGTTGCTTGTAATTGAATTTTTAGGAAGTCACAGCAAAGCAGGTTCCAATAAAGAAATAATCACTATGTGAGAGTGAAGGATATAAGGTATAGATGGAGATGGAACCCGACTTTCCTATGACTTTGATTTACCAGAGTGATGGATGAGTATTCATTTCTCATCTCTTTTTAATTCATTTTCTATTAAAGTGATGGCCTTTCATGGATCTTTACCTCTGTTTCTTCAATTTTAATCACTTTTGAAAAACATTTCCCAGAATTCCTAGAAATTCAATTCCATGCAAATAAACGAGACCTAAGGAAAAAGAAATATTATGAAGTTGAAAAATTAGAATAAATTTTTATTTTCAATTGCTTTGAGAATATTTTAGATGTGAAAAAAAATATCAAAATATAATAAAAACGTTGGGAGAACAGAGCACTCAAAGTCTCATCAACTACTAGCGAAAAGCCCCGGTGCTTAGCAAGGGTAACGTAATTCATAATATTAAAGTTTGAAAACAAATATATTATAAAAAAAAAATTTAAGCATACCACGATATTTATAATTCAAAGGTCAACATAAGTAATCTATTGTGTATCCCTATTCAAAAAATAAATGAGTAATTTATTCATTTTACATTTTGGAAAATAAAAATCAAGTTGCATCCACCTAAAGTAAAAGATAGGAAACGTGAGGAAAGAAATGAGAAAATCAAAATGGAAGAACATCAAAAAGAAGAAGCAAAAGATCTAGCCTGTAGAATCAATTGTCTTTGTTGAATCAATCTAGCTTATGAGGAAACATTGTTTTGAGGCCTATAAATCTATGATGGCAATGAGACTGTGTACCAAATTCATATGAACTCAACATTTAGCAGATTAGGATCAAACAATGTCAACCGTACGTATAAGTTCGCAACCTAAGAAAATGAAGCAAGAGGCATTATAAATAAAAACTATTTAGTTCTTATACCTGTAGGAAAATGTGGGCATTTTTCATATTGGAAATTATAGAAGTAAATATCACTTGAGACAATATGCAATAAATATTGGTCAGTGGTTTATATGTATTACTATTTTATTGGCTGATAAGGCAACCAACAATGACATTTAAACCTTGCAAGAAACAGTTTGGTGAAGCAAGAATATAGTTTTTTTCCTTTTAACAAACTGGGGAATGTAACCGAAAGACAACACATAAAAAGCTGGCTTTTAGATGGCAAAATTGGCATCAAGGTATGGGATAATGTAGCAATTATATAATATGAAGTGTTTAAAGAAAGTCTTAGTTACATTCTCTAATGTCAGAAAACTCTAGTGACACCATATAATAGTAAAGTATAGTAGGAAGTAAGAAAACCAATGAAGAAAATCATTTAAACAATATACAGAACAATTTATAAATACCCTAAATTAACCAAACTGTAATAGAATAAATCATTTTTATAGGGAGCATTGTGGTAGTTCTTGGGGGACCCAAAAAGTTAAACCCACTTTGTTGATTATAAAACCATTTACAAAACTATGAAAATACCCACAAAGAAATATTCATGAATGAAAGACATGTATTCAACATTCAACATACATTAGGAATTGAGAAAATAACAAAATCCTTTTTAGTTACAAAGGCAAGAGAAACTAAAATATGTAACAAAATTTCATTGAAATTAATTACCATTTACAAAGTAAGACAGAACTAGAAGATTTTATGAATTAAATTATATCCATATCATTTTTGAGATGCCCACACAAGAAGTCATTCACTGAGCATGGCAATTACCACTCATACCTAAAAATGAAGAAAAGCACGCACCTGCAGTCCATGACAAACTATAAATTAAACTGAAATAAAAAAATGAAAACGTATACATTGCCAGCTCTGATTGCCCATATCCAAAAAATTGTGCCTGGGCTCCATCCGTCATTGTAACAAACATATTAGATGTCGTTAATCTGAATTCCTCAAGAGACCCTTTTCTCTAACATTGAAGTCAATGTTTTTTAAGTGATAAAAAAGTAAAGAAATATATCAATTGTGAGAAAGAAGATAATGCAGTGGAAACCATATTTATAGTGGAAAACAACACATCAAGAGGATGCCATGTTTCTGAATCTAGCATAAATGATTGATTATGGTTCAAAATTAAGTAGCTGCAAAGTTACAAAAAAGAATACAAAAATGAGTAGGAAATTCACTTGTTTGTGGTTGCTGATAATATAGGACACATGTGCAAATATAAAAAGGCAAGTCATATTGCTACACCTTGGAAGTGATCTTGGTGGATAAGAAATAAAAGCATTAAGTGATGATATATTAGATTTGAACCATAGATTGATTCTCAATTTCATGAAGATTTGGCAACTGCATATCATCTAATTATAAAGGCATTATGGAAACAGAGCATCACTTCATACATTCCTTTCAACATTCTCAAACATCAAATAAAATACTATTTGTTGCCTTGTTTTTAGGATTACATTATTGATAGGTTAGTGGATTGGTGGGTCATATGATTCAAACACAGTAAAGAGGGACAACTATACAAAGAATGAACAAAAAGATCAAACACAGAGGCATTTTGTTAAGCACAACCTGGACACTTAAGTAAAAGCAGAAAATCAAACCAAAGTGATACCAGGAGAAAATAAAATATATATATTTTTAATTATTTACAACAACAAAAAAAAAATCAACAATATATACCAGAGATTAACTGAAAAGGCCACATACCAGAGAATTACAATGTAGACAGTTGAGAAGGGAAGAAGATAAAAAAGGCCACATACAAAAAATCAGAGGAAAGATCTAGACGGTTGTTATTCGAGAGTGTTGAGGGCTTGCTATCACAGTGGCATGATTTATGAGCATAAAAGCCCTTTCACTTTTCTTCTTCTCCTCTCCAAACCCTCTTTTCTTTTTCCTTCTTATTATCTCCTTCAAACGAATGTCCGGGCAGATCCATATTCTAATTGCTCTCTTCATCTCATTAGCCAAAGAAGGAGACAAAGCAAGAGAGAGAGAGAGAGAGAGAGAGAGAAAGAGAAGTAGGAAGAAAGATAGATTTAATGTGTGGGTTTCAATCAACATTTCATATGTGTGAGTTTCTGGCCCAAATCTTGTCAACATTTAATGTGTCCCACTATTAGATTTTTACAATCAATGTAGGACCTAACGGATGCAATTTTTAGGGATCTCGATTAGATTCGTATTTTACCACAGGACTTTGGAGTCTTGTGCATTCAGAAATTCCGGATGGTATAGACGATTTAGATTAAATAAGATTTGCTTTCATATGAAGATGACAATAGATAAAAGGTTAAAAAAATAAAAAAAAAAAAGTTTGGACAGGTCTGATCTCTGGACTCTGAAAAAGTCTAGATCTTTGGTACTCTTTATCTAAAATCTCTCTCTCTCAAGTCAGAATTTGATCAAAATTAAAGTCAAAATTGAAATTGATAAAAAATTTGAGAGCTACGAATTGGAAACTGTTCGAGACCAATGGAATTGCCAGAGTGGCTGGGAAACCTAACAAAACTCTCCTCCAAGCCTGTTGGATGCACTGCAGTAGGAGTATCCAATAGTAGTTTTTGTAATCTGTTGCATAATTCAACAATCCCATCACTAGTTCTATCAACTAATCATACTTCTATGGGAAGCATATACACAGAATGGGCCAATCACATTTGTCTTGATTGGTGTACTTAGAGGGCCTCAATGCAATACATCCCCACCAAGATACAAGATTCACATCAGGGCTGTGGCCTAAATATCTGGATTCTGGTGAGTACAATGAAGACCTCAAAATTTAACACTGAAATAATTGGACAACGATGAAACTGACATCCCAAGAAATGTGGGAAGCAAATGAACCATTACGGCCATAGGTTCACTTTTTCCCTATATTGATTTCCATTTTTTCCATATTCCTTTTTTTTTTTTTTTTTTTGGGGGGGGGGGGGGTTGTGGGTTGGGCAGCTCCCCCTCCCCACATATAATACAGCACCAAAGTTGTCATTTCAACAAGAAAACGGTCACAGTGCAACGTGCTGCTTCTTCTTCTCGTTCATAATGTTACAAACATGCTTACATATTAACCCTCAAATCTAATCAAGTAAATGTCTCCCTTGTAAAATCATGTATGTGCGTGTGGAAATCTTCAAATGAGCACCATCCATACACACCTAGTATTTTATGTGATCAAAATTACATAACAACAACAACAACAACAATAATAACAATAATCACAATAAAGACGTAGGGATTGGGTCCTTACAGTTCGACATTAGAATAGATAGCCCAAGGACGATTACTTTCATTTATGTTAAGGACTTGGTCTATTAATCGTTTTAGTTGAGGACACAGATTGTTTGCAGTGGAAGCAAGGTGTGTATTTTGTTGAGCACCAGTGCTTAACTTATGCTGAGCAGGATCCTTTTGTCTGGCTCTTTGCTTCCTCTTTTTTGTTTTTTCAATTTTTGGTTGTTTCTACCATCTGTCTTAAAAAACAAAGAGAATACAGAAGTAAACAAAATTAGATTTCACCTAAGTACCGGCCGACCTTGTTCCATGATCCATACAGGGCGATACCAGACCCAACCTGTGGTCCCAAATATAGCTTCTAGTTCTGTGATTGGGTCACATGAATCTATTGAAATATGTGAATTACAGACACTCTTCGGCCATAGACCGGCATTGGAGATTAAAGACAATAGCCAAGGACAAGTGAATGAAGAAACAGGGGAAGCACTTGTTTGACCCACCTCTCATCTGCCCAAGACTCTTGAAATCACTGCCATCAGAACAAAATACAAACCACCATCTTTTTGTTGGGATTTACTTGCAGGAAAGCAGGCATGGCAGAATCACTTTTATCTCCACTGCTAAAAGTAGTTTTTGACAAGCTGGTCTCCCTCATCACAGAGGAGCACAGGCCGCAGAGTGGTGTCCACAAGGAGATGGATAGACTAAGGAGTACACTGACAACAATTCAAGCCGTGCTTGAAGATGCAGAGGAGCAACAAGTCAAGGACAACTCAGTGAAGCATTGGTTAGGAGAGCTTAAGGATGCAGCTTATGATGCAGATGATATATTGGATGAGTTCATGACGGAAGCTCTATGGAGAAAAATCGAGTCTGAGGACCACCACATGATGAACAAGGTACACAGCTTCTTATCACATTCATATAACCCGCTTTTCTTTAACCACAGGATGGGTCATAAGATAAAGGTGGTCAGAGAAAGATTGGATGCAATTGCGAGTGATAGGTCTAAGTTCCATTTGACAGTGGGAAGGAGGGGATCGAAAACCAGCAACCGACTAGAGCGACTCTTTCGTGGTGGAATCAGAAATTTTCGGCAGAGAAGATGACAAAGAAAAGGTCATGGAGTCATTAATCCAGACATGCAATGATGTTGTCTCAGTCATTCCTATTGTTGGTATGGGGGGTCTTGGGAAGACGACACTTGCTCAATTGGCTTACAATGACCACAGGGCAGAAAGAAATTTTGAACTAAGAATGTGGGTTTGCGTGTCCGATGATTTTGATTTGAGAAGAGTAACCAAAGCAATCATAGAATCAGCAACCGGTAATACTTGTGGACCGTTAGACATGGATCTGCTCCAATGTCGGCTCCAAGAAAATGTGAGGGGCAAGAAGTTTTTACTTGTACTAGATGACATGTGGAATGAAGATCCTGAGGAATGGGACCGACTAAAACATTATCTAAGAGGTGCATGGGGTAGTAAAATCATAGTAACTACTCTAGTGAAAAGGTTGCTTTGATCATGGGTTCACTTCCTCTGCACCAATTAGCAAGGTTATCAGAAGAAGATTGTTGGTCTCTGTTCAAGAAACGGGCCTTCGTTCCCGAAGAAGAAGACAGGCATCCAAATCTAATTACACTTGGAAAGGAAATTGCAAAGAAGTGTGGAGGTCTGCCTCTAGCAGCCAAGACTCTGGGCAGTCTGATGCGCTTTAAGAGGGAGGAAGCAGAATGGATATTTTTGGAACAGAGTGAGGTTTGGAATTTACAAGATCAGGAAAATGGCATTTTACCTGCTCTAAGGCTGAGTTATTATCACCTACCGCCACATTTGAAACAATGCTTCGCATACTGCTCACTATTCCCAAAAGGCTATGAATTCGAGAAGGAGAAATTGATTCAGCTTTGGATGGCAGAAGGTCTCATTCAACCATCTGAAGATTGTAAACAAATGGAAGATATTGGCAAGGAGTACTTCAACAACTTGTTATGGCGGTCCTTCTTCCAAGATGCAAAGAGAGATGAATATGGGAATATAACACAATGCAAGATGCATGATCTAATGCATGATCTTGCACTAGATGTTGCAGGTGATGAATGCTTGATTGTGAAGGTAGACAAGGCAGTGAATATTCCTAAAAGATCTCGTCGTTTGTCATTGATGCTTGACATGAAGAACCAAATAATACCAGATGCCATATATAAAGCAAAGAAGTTGCGCACCTTACTTTTTGTTGGAGCTTTCATCAATGTTCAGCTCCCTTGTAACATTTCCTCGCATTTAATGTGTTTACGAGTGTTAGACTTAACATGGACAGCTTGCACTGAGGAGTTACTTGTTCCAATTGGTAAGTTGAAACACTTGAGATACCTTGACCTGTCTCATAAGTTGATAAGAAAAGTACCTAAATCCATCAGCACCCTTCTGAATTTGCAAACCCTGAGACTCTTATATTGTCATTATCTCCGGGAGCTACCCAAGGACATGGGGAATATGATTAACTTAAGACATCTCGAGATATTTACAAATGAATCATTGATTGATGTGCCGAGGAGGTTTAAATCATTCACTATGATGCCGGTGCATATTGGAAAATTGAAATGCCTTCAGACATTGCCGATATTTATCGTGGGTACAAGCATGGGATGTAGAATAAGGGAGCTAAAAGATCTAAACCTTCGTGGTGAGTTATTCATTAAAAGCCTCGAGAATGTGAAAGATGCAAATGACTCCAAGGAAGCTAATTTGAAGCACAAGCAAAACCTTCACACGTTAGGACTTTCATGGAACACATGTGACAATGATGCCACAGTCAGAGAAAACATTGAGCAAATCCTCGAAGGCCTTGAACCACATCCAAATCTCAAAAGGTTGCTGTTGGACAACTACACGGGTACTAGATTTCCGCATTGGATGAGTGAGTCGTTGCTCCCAAATCTGAATGAAATTGCACTAGTCAATTGCAGAAGATGTGAATCTCTACCGTCGTTTGGCCAGCTACCTTTTCTCAAAGCCCTCACAATTTGTGGAATGGATGCTGTTAGATGTATTGATGATGCATTCTATGGAAATAATGTCACAAGCATATTCCCATCGCTGGAAGAATTCACCATAGAAGATATGCCCAATTCGGAGGAAATTTCGGTAGGCTGCGAAATAGAAACATTCCCTCACCTTGTTGGGTTAACTGTTGTGAGATGTCCAAAGCTAAAAAACCTACCCCACCTTCCATCTATTAAAAGACTCCAGCTTGAAGTGAATAACTGGGCACTGGTAGGATTGCTGGCAAACTTTACTTCGCTTATCTACCTTTATGTTGGAAATTTTACAGAGCCAGAGTCTTTAGAGTATGGGTTGTTACAAAACCATATCCATTTCTCACATCTATCAATACACAACTTCCCAGAGCTCAGATATCTTTCAAAGACCTCAACAACCTCACTGCTCTGGCAATATTCAAAATTAACGATCGTAAGAAGCGGGTATCATTGCCAAGCCTCACTTCTCCTCATGACAGGGATATTTCTTTCTGTAATGGTCTAACATACTTGGCGTTACGAGGCCTGACCTCTCTTCAATGTCTAACAATTCACCTCCATCAAAGTGTAGGGACTTTGTTTGGTGAAATGCAGCATGTCTCAACCTGTCAAGGCCTTGATTTAATTCAACGTCCACAACTCACTTCGTTGCCGCAGGGTATGCAGCAGTTCATCAACCTTCAACGTTTGAGCATTTGGAGCTTGGAGAAGTTAACATCCTTGCCTGATGGCCTACAAAACACCACAACACTACAAGTGCTACAGATTGCAAACTGTTCGAGACTAATGGAATTGCCAGAGTGGCTGGGAAACCTCAAATCACTTCGATATTTCTTCATTTGGAACTGCACTAGTTTAGCATCATTGCCAACTGGGATGCAGTACTTATCAGAACTGGAATATCTTTCCATTGTAGAATGCCCCCATTTGGAAAGGCGTTGTCAGAAGGAGAAAGGCGAAGATTGGCACAAGATAGCACAAA
This sequence comes from Persea americana, assembly GCA_029852735.1. Taxonomy (NCBI): domain Eukaryota; kingdom Viridiplantae; phylum Streptophyta; class Magnoliopsida; order Laurales; family Lauraceae; genus Persea; species Persea americana. The sequence goes on from CM056810.1 coordinate 96,062,334, forward strand.
TCCAACGTATTGAGATTGGAAGGGATGTTAAAGATCTCTTGGAGTTAAACAGAAAGAGAAGCCACAACACCCTCCTCCCTGCCAGTTGGACGCACTGTAGGAGTTTCCACTAGGAGTTGTTCTTTGTTAGGGATCTTAGGAAGAACACACGCACGATCTACGAACAACAAATCACACAATCACACGATCAAACCACGAGACACAGATTTACGTGGTTCGGCAAGATTGCCTACGTCCACGGGAGATTCAAGCCGGTCACTATTATTGGAGATTTCCACAAGAGTACAAGCACACACTGTCTCTCTCGTTCTCTCTCAATTTTCACCGTAATAACAATGCTCACACCACCCAGTATAAATACATGAAACCCTAAACCTCTAGACAACCACAACCGTCGGATCTGGCCTCATAACAGATGGTCCAGATTAAACCGACACATTACAGATAAACCCCTGTAATAAACTAAGGTCTAAATCAGGCTTCACCAACCCATCAATCTCCCACTTGAAGACTGATCATACTGAATGGCTTTGACAATAACAGAACACGGCTAAGAATATCGATACCTCATCTTCATGCTTGAAGACCAACTGAAGCTGAGCACAGCTTCAGTTTCTCTGTAGTTACCACCTTAGTGAACATATCTGCAGGATTCTCACTTGATAAAATCTTCTCCAGTTTCAACACTTTTTCTTCCAGAAGCCATCGTATGAAGTGATATCTGATCCGAATGTGTTTGGTTTTTGGATGAAAGGCTGAATTCTTTGCAAGATGGATGGCACTCTTACTGTCACTGTAAAGTCTGTTAGACTCTTGCTTCTTACCCAACTCTTCCATTAACTCCTGTAGCCAAATCATTTCCTCACTAGCTTCTGTAGCGGCAACATACTCTGCTTCTGTGGTTGAAAGTGCAACGACATCCTGTAATTGAGACTTCCAACTGACTGCTGCACTACCCAATGTGAAGACATAACCTGTAGTGCTTCTGCTTCTATCAAGATCTCCCGCTAAGTCCGAATCAACATAGCCATGCAATTTAATCTCTGATCCTCCAAAATGCAATGCTGCCTTTGTGGTGCCTCTCAGATATCTGAGAATCCACTTAACTGCTTCCCAATGCATTTTTCCCGGATTACTCATAAATCTGCTTACAACTCCCACTGCATGAGCAATGTCTGGTCTGGTGCAAACCATAGCATACATCAAGCTACCAACAGCTGAAGCATATGGGACCTTGGACATGTTCTCCTTCTCCTGTTCTGTCTTAGGAGACAACTCTTTTGAGAGTTTGAAGTGGCTGGCTAGCGGAGTGCTAACTGGCTTAGCACCATGCATGTTGAACTTGTTTAGAACCTTTTCAACATATTCTGCCTGAGACAACTTCAATGTGCGATTTTTCATGTCTCTATTAATTCTCATACAAAGAATCTGATTTGCAGCACCCAAATCCTTCATTTCAAATTCCTGTGACAACTGTTTCTTCAAATTATTTATCGCATGCATATTTGAACCTGCAACGAGCATATCGTCTACGTACAATAGTAGAATAATGTAACAGTCATCAAAACTTTTGAAATAACAGCAATGGTCTGCATGACATCGTTTGTAACCTGTATTGTACATAAAACTGTCAAATTTAATATACCATTGTCTTGGGGCTTGCTTCAAACCGTATAAACTCTTTTTGAGCTTACACACCATTTCCTCCTTTCCTGGCACAGCATATCCCTGTGGCTGATGCATATAGATGTCTTCTTCCAAGTCACCATGGAGAAACGCAGTTTTCACATCTAATTGCTCAAGGTGTAAATTTTCTACCGCCACAATGCTCAACACACTTCTGATTGTGTTCAATTTAACCACAGGAGAAAATAACTCAGAATAATCAATACCTGCCTTCTGCTGGAAGCCTTTTGCAACTAATCTGGCTTTGTATCGCTTGCTACCGTTATGTTCTTCCTTCAATTTGTACACCCACTTGTTGTGCAAAGCTTTCTTTCCCTTAGGCAACTGAACTAAGTCCCATGTCTGGTTTGATGATAAAGACTTCATCTCATCTTCCATGGCTTGTTCCCACCTTGCCCGAGTTTCAACCTGCAATGCTTCTTCATAACATTCTGGCTCACCACCATCAGTTAACAACAAGTAAAACAAAGAAGGTGAATAGCGTTGTGTAGGCTTAGGAGTCCTGGATGACCTTCTTACTGGGGCAGGTGTTTGAGGGTCCACCTGTGGGTTTTCATTTCCATGTACTTCAGGTACATCATTTTCAGAAGTGTCATCCAGTTCTAAATATTCATTGCTGTCCTCATGCACCTTGTCCTTGTTTTTGTGCATCACTTTCTCATTGAATATAACATTTCTGCTTCTAATGATTTTTCTATTTTCTTCATCCCAGAAGCGGTAACCGAACTCATCAGAACCATATCCAATGAAAGTGCATTTCCTAGATTTAGAATCTAGTTTGTCTCTTTTTTCAGCATCAACATGAACATAAGAGATACAACCAAATACTTTTAAGTGTGAAAGGTTTACCTCTTTTCCGGTCCAAGCTTCCTCTGGTAGTCCACCATCCAAAGGTACTGAAGGCCCTCGATTGATCAAGTATGCAGCAGCATTCACTGCTTCCGCCCAAAACTGCTTGGGCAATCCAGCATGTAGCCTCATACTTCTGGCACGCTCAACAATTGTCCTGTTCATGCGCTCAGCCACACCATTTTGCTGTGGTGTATTGGGAATGGTCTTCTCTCGCTTAATGCCATTTTTTGCACAATACTCCTCAAATTCTTTGCTGCAGTACTCTCCCCCATTATCAGACCTTAGGCATTTCAGTTTCAAACCTGTTTCGTTTTCAACCAAAGCTTTCCACTTTTTGAAAACATCAAACACGTCAGACTTGTGTTTCATGGGATATACCCATAATTTCCTGGTAGCATCATCAATGAATGTAACAAAGTAAGAAGATCCACCAAGAGAAGGTACCTGAGTTTGTCCCCACACATCCGTGTGTACTAGTTCCAACCTTTCTGACTTCGGTGGCCTGCCTACTTTAGAGAATGTAACTTTCTTCTGCTTCCCGAAAACACAATCTTCACAGAACTCTAAGTCCAAAGACTTGAGTCCTTCTAGCTTACCTTTAGAATGAAGAATCTTCATCCCTTTCTCACTCATGTGTCCGAGTCTATAGTGCCATGTGTTTGAGTCAATGCCTTTATCTGCAACTGCAATGGAACTTGTAGAGCTGTTAGTCAAATAAAGAGTTCCTTCTTTCTTACCGCGAGCAACAACCATACTCCCTTTTGTAACTTTCCAGAAATCATCTGCAAAAACAGTTACGTGACCAGAGCTAGCAAGCTGACCAACTGATATGAGGTTTCTCTTCAGGCTAGGTACATGTCTGACATCATTCAATTGCCATATACTGCCATTTGGCAATTTAATCTGAACATCTCCCTTGCCAATTATGTCACAAGGTTCATCATCACCAAGATAGACTTTTCCAAAATCACCTTGTACATAATTTTTGAGATATTCTTTATGTGTAGTGGCGTGAAAGGACGCACCTGAATCTATAACCCAAGATTCAGACTTATAATCAAAAGCAAGAATTAAGGCATCTTGAACAGCATCACCTGCGACATTTGCGGAAGCTTCGTTATCCTTATTACCGTTCTTTTGCTTATTCTTCTTTGGTGGAGCTCTGCAATCCTTTTTCAGATGTCCCTTTTTGCCACAATTCCAGCACTCGATTTTGCCTTTTGAAGATCTTGACTTACTCCGTGTTTTTGATCTTCCATGACTTTGCTCTCTCTCAGATGACCTCCCTCTGTTTCCCACATTCAATGCACTTCCTGATGATTCACCTGAAGGTTTCCTGCGAATTTCCTCATCGAGGATGGCACTCACAACATCATCAAATTTCAGTTTGGTTGATCCTGAAGAATTACTCAGTGATGTAACCATACCATTCCAGCTGTCTGGTAAAGAAGACAAGACCAACAAAGCCCAAATTTCATCTTCGAATTGTACGTTAACAGAGGATAACTGGCTCATGACCGTGTTAAACTCGTTCAGGTGTTCAGCAACAACCCCACCTTCAACCATCTTCATGTTAAACAACTTTCTCATCAAGAAAACTTTATTTGAGGCAGAAGGTTTTTCATACATTCGAGATAGGGCATCCATAACATCTTTCGTGGTTTTCTCCTTAGATATATTGAATGTAACAGACTTTGATAGAGAGAGACGAACAGTACCTAAGGCTTTCCTGTCGAGTACCTCCCACTCTGCATCTGACATTATTGTAGGTTTCTGGGCTTTTCCCCCAAGCGGCAGGTAGAAATTCTTCTGGTAGAGAAGATCTTCAATCTGCATCTTCCAGTACGTGAAGTTTGTGCCATTAAACTTCTCAATCGTGAGCTTCATGTCGTCCGTCATTGCTCCCACTCAAATCAAGCTCTATCTACTTGATATAAATTCTGCTGGTCAAACTGTCAATCTGTTCCGTCTACCTTGTAGATCTCGTTGATACAAATCCAACAAAAAAAACGGAGCGCAATTCTGAGTCCGGATGGCTTCAGAAATCAAGAAACAATTCTGGCCCTTGAACCCGGTCAAACTGGATGGTTGACTGTGCTGATTCAGGATGACGTCAGCTTCTGCTGACTACTGGGCTTCTCCTTCACGGACTGGGCCGGGTCAGACCTGACCTGGACTGAACCTGGCCTGGAAATTGACCCAAGGACTGTTGGGCTTCTTCAGTGGGTCAGGTCGGACCTGACCTGAACCAACCCGGGCCCAACTGGGTCTTCTTCTTCCTCCCTTTCTCTGTTTCAGAACAGAGATTTAACCCAGATCTCTGTCTTCTTCTTCAGCGGCGACGGCGGGCAGGATCGCCGGACTGCGAGGCGGCGACGACGGCACGGCGACGGAACAACGGCGACGGCGACGGAACGGCAGCGTTGGACAGGGGCGGTGGGCGGTTCCAACGGTTTCAGAAGACGAGAGTAGCGACGAGCGGCGGGGAAAAAAAAAAAAGGTAGCAGTGGATTTTCCCACCTTCTTCGACGCAGGCGACCAGCGACGACGATGATCGATCCCGGGAACCCAAGTCTGGATTCTCTGTTTCACTGCAACGAGCCGATCTTCTTTGTCTTCTCCGATCAATTAGATCTGGCGCGGGGCCCACTTCACGAACCTATGGATTGCAAATCAAGAACCGAGATTGCTGCAAATCAAGAGATCGAGATTGATCTCTTCTCCGGGATTAAATCCAATCTAATCCTGATCGCGCGCGGAACCTTCGGGCTCTGATACCAGTTGTTAGGGATCTTAGGAAGAACACACGCACGATCTACGAACAACAAATCACACAATCACACGATCAAACCACGAGACACAGATTTACGTGGTTCGGCAAGATTGCCTACGTCCACGGGAGATTCAAGCCGGTCACTATTATTGGAGATTTCCACAAGAGTACAAGCACACACTGTCTCTCTCGTTCTCTCTCAATTTTCACCGTAATAACAATGCTCACACCACCCAGTATAAATACATGAAACCCTAAACCTCTAGACAACCACAACCGTCGGATCTGGCCTCATAACAGATGGTCCAGATTAAACCGACACATTACAGATAAACCCCTGTAATAAACTAAGGTCTAAATCAGGCTTCACCAACCCATCATTCTTGTACTTCGTTACCAAAAAAAAAAAAAAAAATGTGGACTACTTTCAATAATCCTCAAGCTAGTTTTATAGCTTATTCATGCTTCTGTGGAAAATTATGTATGCAGCATGGATCAATCACATTTGTAGTGATTGGTGCATTTCAGTGGGCCTCATTGCGGCATGTCACCTTTACCAAGGTACACGATTTACATCTGGTTGTACCTGAATCTTTGGATTTTGGTGAGTAAAATGAAGGCCTTAAGTCTATGAATTAGGCAATGATGGAACGGCCACTGCCGTCCCAAGAATTGTAGGAAGCGAATGGACCATATGTCATTCGTTCAATTTTTTTTCCTGTAATTCTCTCTTTTGCCTTTTCGGTGGTGTGTTAGGGGTTGATCTGGTCAAACCCTTTATGGCTGTAAATATCACCTTCCCATTTTCCGGGCCACACCTTAACAAGTGGTCGATTGCAGGGTGTTTGGCCATTGATGTTGGGCAGTTATCTGGACATTTTTCTTGCCATCCACCCGTTTGATACTCCAAAATTTTCAACCAATGGCAGTGATTATCATATGAAGTGATTCTTGGTGTTACCAATTGGTAATAGGCCCCTTGGTTGAGTGGTCTTTAACTGGTACATGGATGCCACACAGAAACAGAGTACTTGATAACTGGATATGTATTGGTTCAACACTGGGTACTAAAGTACCGTATGGATCTTAATTCAATTGGTTAGTCTTTGGTGAAAATGTTTCAATTTTACTTCCATTAGTGGACTTTTTATGTGTTCTCCCATGAAGGTTTTTTTTTTTTTTTTGGAATTAGAAATGATTATTCTAATCCCACAGGAATTATTGGCCAGAAAAGGTGCAGAAGGAATATTTTCTCCTCCAAAGGCAAGCATTATCTAATTCTTTGTAGTTTCTAGGAGTCAAAAGGGGTAGATTCAAGATATGGAAAAGAAAATGTCATTCTGTTAATGTGAACCTACTACATTGAAGTAAAAAAAAAAAGAACATTAAGTGTATATTCTCACAAAGAGATGGTATAGAGAATGTTTTACCAATGTCTTCAGGAACAAATTTTCCCACAGATACAACAGATTTCACAATTGATTTTGGCCTCGTGGGTTGGAGTTCAAGTAGTGGCCACATCTTCCGAATGGCCCAAAGGTATTGTATTTTTATTTTTATAGGTTAACTTTTATGGATTATTTGGATGTATCCCAAATTGCAATTAGTTTGACTACTTTTGTAGGATGGATGGTTTGTTGGATGGTTGGAAAAGTGCAGCAACTCAAACACACCACATTAGGTAGGATACTAATAAACACTGCTAAAGCTTCTTTACTGCCTAATAACATGATAAAATGGATAACCATACTGTTCTTTCAATACATTTACTGCACCCAAATGCCAATCCTTTGTGTTATAACATTTTTTTTCCCGCCGATAATTCATTTCAATTTATATTTTTGTTCCAGAGATGTTGGGTGCTTGATGAATCTGATCCAGCCAAGCGTAAATGTTTGATCCGGGCTGCATTTCATTTCTGAATATCCGTATCACTATTGCGGCCATAACTTCGTCGTCGATTGTGGGAATTCCATGCATGGACCATATCGCAACCTAGATGTGCCAAGCTTCTACCCCATCCAGCTCCATGAGCCCACGCAGCAGTTCAGAACAACATCCTTATTTTGAGAAGCAGTTACCTTGGGATTTTCTCTCCTGTTATTTGCTTAGAGTAAAGGAGATTTACTAAAAGTTCAAAAATGAAGTGGATCTTTGTTGAATTGTTAGTGCAGACTTACTAGACATGGGTGTCTAAGAATAGAACATGGAAGTGATGGAGGGCAATGAAAACAATTGATGACTTATATTTTGATTAGAATATGCAATATATACTTCAGTGATACTGTTGTGTTTCTTATGATTGAGCAAATATTAGGTTTGAAATGTTATGCCAGGGTAAAGTGCTATGATTTTCTACCATTTCTTTTCACCCACCTTTTAGCTGATTCTAAACTGCAATGGATGGGAAGGCCTATCTGAATCTTTGAAATGGTAAACATAGCTATTTCCATCTTGATGTCCCCATTCCACTTGTTATTTTCATGATTTTCTTCCGTTTGGATTGAATTCATATGAATCTGTCCTATTTTTTTAGTTGGGTTCCCATTGATTTGATTTGTGGCATTGTTTTAATTAGCTCTGAGGCTGGAATTCATTAGTTATTTGGAATCTAGATCATTTTGTGAACAGGGCTATCCTTGGCTCATAACTATTTTAGGAGCTGGGAATAACCAATTTTTTTCTCTCTTCCAAAATGGCCAGGAGCCATATGCTGAGTTGGTCACCCTGACCTGCAGAAGTGTCCTGCGAGCTTTGATTATGATGCCCGGATACTGCTTTGAACACAGCAGGGGTCATGCCATGGATAAGGAAAGGCTTGGATTTTATGAATAAAAATGAAGTATGGCATACAGCATGACATTGATATGTTGGGTGTTTTGAAATATCTGTGTGCATAGCTGGTCAGGCGGCATGCAGGTATTGGCATCGTTCTTCTCAACTATGGGAAGATTTTATCTTTACTTATGCAAAGCCTTTCTTATCTCAATCCTCTTTCTTCTCTATGAAGAGCTTTAATAGGTTTTCGCATCTTTAATAGCTGGTAGCCCCTTTAAATAAATAGTTAAAAAAGAAAACCAAAATAGCGAAACAAATAAAAAAAAATTATATATAAAAATAAAAATAAAAATTCTCCTTCCGCCCCTGCTCTTGCCAACAAAAGATTCACATGTCAGGGAGAAGCATGACAAGAAAACACAGAATGATATATGCTGAAACCTTAATGTAAGAGCCGGTTTATTAATCTTGAACAAATATCTCGGCTTGTTTTTGGCCTTTCCAAAAATCTTTTTGCTAAAAGAAAAGAAAAAATAAATTTGTAAAAGTAAAAAAAAGAAAGAAGCGTAAATCTACATTTTAAATTTCGTCAATTGTATTTAGATGTAAACAAAATAACAAAATAAAGGTGGTGAGAATGGAGTTTCAATAGCCAATCCATTAATAGCTCGATTGGCGAGGCAACTCCATTCCATATAACCAATCGGGCATCGATCCAAGCCTGGAAGACTTGGGTGAGTGTATATGGAGTTGGTCCCTATGTGTAAGTATTTACCAAATAGAAAAAATAGATCGGAGTTTCAAAACATTTTTAGGTCATATCCTGCCCACAAGGGCAATGGTCTCATTGACCACAACAATGTGCCAATTGTGAGGTCAAGATTTAACCCACTCAGTTGGATAACTAAAAATGAAGATCTTTAGGGCCCGTTTCTTTCCTAAAATTCTTGGAATTTATTCCTGGTGGCTGTCTGGGAATTTCAAATGCTGGAATTCTGAAATGCTATTGAATTTTGTTATTTCAGAATTTCCTATTTCTTTTATGTCTGAATTCATGCATGAGAATTCCTGAATTTTCTGAATTTCATGTTTCATAACTATAATGACTTCTTACTAGAGTTTTACTCCTGTATGCATTGTTTATATACCAATTTAAGCCATAAATGTATTTTTACAACTCAATACGCATATATGTTTAATACTAATGATAAAATGTAGGACTCAATGTTGTGCCCACTTTCACAATTCAAGTAGCAAAATATATATATAATCCATGCAAAAACCATAACCATGCAAAATCTATTCACATGTCCATGTGTCAAAGAGTGGGTCCCTTTTCTGGAATGCCAACAACCAAACACCGAATCCAATATATGAAACCCAGCACGCAAATAACTAAATGGTTGAATGAGTCGTACATTCTAACGACAACTGATATTTTAAACTTCAAATTACTTTAAGCTTCATGAACTATTTAATCTTCTCTGATGGGCGCACACATACAGGTTGTTTATAGTGTGGTAAAAGAACCAGTGGCAAGTGGCAAGTGGCAAGTGGACCCGGTCCATGGAGTGGTGATGGAGTTAGACTATAGGATGATGGCATATTCTCGGATATGAAGCCAATTTTCATTGCTAGTGGGCAATCGAATATAAATTTTCATTAAAGTGGGCAAGCGATTTCTTTGATACAAATCCGAGTATGGCCGGAATAGGCAATCTATATAGTCTACCCAGCACACAGTCGGTGGAGAGAGGCCACTCATAGGGTAAGAGATGCTAGGATGCTAATTTATCATGTCCTATGATTACTACATCACCATTTTAGATTGTTCTTTCCAGGTCCAGTTTGAGTATCCAAATGAAGTCCTCAATTTCATCAGTGGTGATTATAGCTCCATCAACATAGATGAGAGGCCCAAAGTCTTACATTCCATACCACTAGGGTGGAACTGGAAGCATGGCCGCTATGGAGAGGAGATGGAACCTTTTGCACTACTACAACTAAAGAAGGATAGGTGGTTGGATTTCATAACAGGTCATGTGGACTACACTGGGTGCCATTGGAGAAACAGAAAATCAACCCAATTCAGCGCTCTCAAAGTTCTTTAGTACAATCCTAGTATGTATAAATCTAGAATATGAGCAAACTATTTTAAGATTTGAGACAAAAACATTTGCTGAGTGCAAGTACAAGATGAGAAGATATATGATACTAGAAACTAATTTTAAACGGTCTAATAGACCCAACAATCCTTTCTCAATCTATAGCTAAATAACTCATTCTCAATCTAAATAATAATCAAAAGAAAGGGGAAAAACAACTATCACGCAACATCAAAATCTGTAGAAACCCACTAACTACATATGTAGAAACCCCCAAATCTACAAATAACCTACAAACATGTAGGAACTCTAAAAAACTGTAAAAGCTCACAAATCTGCAGAAACACAAAAAAACTAGACACCCCCAATTCTGTAAAATTTCACAAATGAAGAAAACCCAAATCTACAGAGTAATTGATCAAGATCCTAAATCTAAATGTTAATATAAATAGAGAAAGGTTAGCAAAAAACCCACAGATGGAGGATTCCAAAAATCTACAGGTCTACTTCAGAAACCCAGAATCTGAACAAATAATTTATAGAGCCTCAAATCTGGATGAAAGGAGAAAGAAAGGTTATCAAGGAACCCATTGATGGAGAACCCATACTTTTATAGACTCAAATCTAGATGAAAGAAGAAAGAAATGTTATCATGAAACCCATAGATGGAGAACCCATACTTTTATAGACTCAAATCTAGATGAAAGAAGAAAGAAATGTTTGCACGAAACCCATAGATGGAGAACCCAGAAATCTACAAGTTTACTGCAGAAACCCACGAATCTTAAATGCACATTTTGGGGCTCTAGTTTGTAAGATAAATAGTGAGATGAACAGAGGAGAACAAGGGAAGAAGAACCACACCTTTTAAGACTTTCGCCGTGCCTTGAGAAGCGAAAGCGAAAAAGACCATTGGAGAAGATCGGAGACGACGATGACGTGCTCGGAATTCCTCTCTAAGAAAGTTTTCTCAACTACTCGATGGTTGAAGAAGATTTCAAAACCCTGGTTTGGTATTCCAAAATGTCAGAATTTGGAAATCCATCAAATTCTACCAAGGAAACAAGGAGTTTTTGATGAGTTTTCCGAAATTCCCAAACAAATGGAAAACCCGTCAGAAATTCTTGGAAATAAACATGGCCGGGTTTGTTTGGCAGCTCTTCCGATAAAGCAAAGTAAAATAAAACCCTCATTTCTAAAATAAAAATTACATCAAAATCACTTTAATTCAAAATTCCAGCCATTTAAAAAAATGAAATAAAATAAAAAAGCAACCTCATTTCTCCATTAAAAGATACAAAAAAAAAAACTCTTCATTTTTATATAAATAGTAAAAACGATTTCATATCAAATAATTAAAAATAAAATGCCATCATAATCCACTTAAATTTTGTTTTTTCTCCAAAATAATCTTTACTTTACTATACTGTATTAGTAAGTTTCCTAAACAGGCCTAAGTTCCAAGGAAGATAACTCGACAACAACAACCAGCATAATATGGACTAGAGGGCCATAATCCACTTATATTTTGTTCTTTCTCCAAAATAATCTTTACTTCATTGCACTGCGTTAGTAAGTTTCCCAAACATGCCTAAGTTCTAAGGAAGATAACTCGACAACAACGACCAGCGTAATATGGACCACAGGGCCTTGTTGGATTTCCACACATTATGAATTGTGAGTTTTCTCCGCACCCAACAAACCTATAGAGCGGAACTTGGAAGTTGCCGGAAACAAAAGCGCGTCTTTGCCCCGGAAAATTGGGTAGCAAAAACGCGTCCTAAATAATGAGGCAGTGAGGGTAAAAGTCAATACCCAGCGATAAGTCAACGAAGAAACTCGGAAGCAAAGACGAAAGATATAGATAAACCTCTGTTTGGTCTCCACCCACCTCTCATCCGCTCAAGACATTGAGATCTCTACCATCAAAACAAGTTACAAACCTCTATCTCTTTGTTGGGATTTACTTGCAAGAAAGCAGGCATGGCAGAATCACTTTTATCTCCACTGCTTAACGTAGTTTTTGATAAGCTGGTCTCCCTCATCACAGAGGAAGACAGGCTGCAGAGAGGTGTCCGCAAGGAGATGGAGCGACTGAGAACTACACTGACAACAATTCAAGCCGTGCTTGAAGATGCAGAGGAGCAACAAGTCAAGGACAAGGCAGTGAAGATTTGGTTAGGAGAGCTTAACGATGCAGCGTATGATGCAGATGACATATTGGACGAGTTTATGACGGAATTTGTACGGAATTTAGTAGATGCAGCGGAAATACTTTTCAATATTCCCCTTTGGATGGAGCCCACTCTTTAATAGATGACATGTGGAATGAAGATCCTTTGGAATGGGAGCGGCTGAAAGGTTATCTAAGAGGTGCACAGGGAGTAAAATCATAGTGACTACTCGTAGTGAAAAGGTTGGTTTGATCATGGGCACACTTCCTCTGCAACAGTTAGCAAGGTTATCAGAAGATGATTGTTGGTCTCTCTTCAAGAAACGAGCATTCGCTCCTGCAGAAGAAGACAGGCATCCAAATCTAATTACACTTGGAAAGGAAATTGTAAAGAAGTGTGGAGGTCTGCCTCTAGCGGCCAAGACTCTGGGCAGTCTGATGCGCTTTAAGAGGGAGGAAACGGAATGGATATTTTTGAAACAGAGTATGGTTTGGAATTTACATGATCAGGAAAATGGCATTTTACCTGCTCTAAGGCTGAGTTATTATCATCTGCCACCACATTTGAAACAGTGCTTTGCATACTGCTCACTATTCCCAAAAGATTATGAATTCCAGAAGGAGAATTTGATTCAGCTTTGGATGGCAGAAGGTCTCATTCAACCATCTAAAGATTGTAAACAAATGGAAGATATAGGCAAGGAGTACTTCAACGACTTGTTACGGCGGTCCTTCTTCCAAGATGCGAGGAGAGATGAATATGGGAATGTAACACAGTGCAAGATGCATGATCTAATGCATGATCTTGCACTAGATGTTGCAGGTGATGAATGCTTGATTGTAAAGGTAGACAAGGCACTGAGTATTCCTAAAAGGTCCCGTCATTTGTCATTGATGTGTGGTGACGTGGAGGACCAAATAAGCCCAGATGCCATAAATAAAGCAAAGAAGTTGCGGACTTTACTTCTTGTAGATGCCTGGGTGAGCTTTAAGCTCCCTCCTAACATCTGCTCACATTTAATGTGCTTACGTGTGTTAGACTTAAGAGGGCCGTCCTGCAGTGAGGAGACACTGGTTTCAATTGGAAAGTTGAAACACTTGAGATACCTTGCCGTGTCTCTACATAGGATACGTAAAATACCTGAATCCTTCTGCACCCTTGTGAATTTGCAAACCTTGAAACTCTCGTGTTGTGATATTCTTCGTGAGCTACCCAAACACATGAGGAAAATGGTTAGCTTAAGACATATTGAGATCAGTAGTCGGGTTTATCGATCAGTGCTTGATTCGCAATGGGGATTATGTTCCCTTCATGAGACGCCAGTGCAGCTCGGAAAATTGAAATGCCTTCAGACATTACCTATATTTGCAGTGGGCACAAGCGTGGGATGTAGAATAACAGAGATAAAAGACGTAAACCTTCAAGGTCAATTATTCATTAAAAACCTCGAGAATGTGAAGGATGGAAATGATGCCAAGGAAGCAAATTTGAAGCAGAAGCAAAACCTTCACGTGTTAGTATTTTCCTGGAGCCATTGCGACAATAATGCCGTAGTGGGAGAAAACGTTAAGCAAGTCCTCGAAGGCCTCGAGCCACATCCAAATCTAAAAAAATTGCGGGTGGATGGGTATGCGGGTATCAGATTTCCGCGTTGGATGAGTGATTTATTGCTTCCAAATCTGACTGAAATTGCACTTGCCAATTGCAGAAGATGTGAATCTCTGCCCTCATTTGGCCAACTACCTTTTCTTAAGGTCCTCACGATTTGTGGAATGGATGGTGTTAAATGTATCGATACTGCATTCTATGGAAAGAATGTCACAAGTGGATTCCCATCATTGAAACAACTCACCATCACAGATATGCCTAATTTGGAGGAACTTTTGGTGGGCAGTGAAAGAGAGATATTTCCTCTCCTTCTTGGGTTAGAAGTTGAGAGATGCCCAAAGTTGGCAAACCTACCACCTCTTCGATCAGTTGAAAGACTCGTGCTCAAAAAGAACAACGAGGCATTATTAAGATCCTTGGCAAATCTTACTTCGCTCATGTACCTCAATATTTCAGATTTTGCAGAGCTAGAGTCTCTTGAGGATGGGTTGCTACAAAATCATACACATCTCTCACGTCTGTCAATTCAGTATTGCCCAGAGCTCAAATATCTTTCAAGGGACGTCAAAAACCTCACTGCTTTATCATCTTTGAATATCTCCAATTGTCAGAAGCTGGTATCGTTGGAGTTAGGAGGCCTGACCTCTCTTCGACTTCTACAAATTCATCAATGTGAAAATTTAGGGACTTTTCTAGGTGAAATGCAGCATGTCACAACCCTTCAAAGCCTGGATATATGTTTTTGTCTGCAGCTCGCTTCATTGCCGGAGGGTATGCAACTCCTCAACCTTCGACGCTTGAGCATTTCGCACTTAGATAAGTTAACATCCTTGCCTGGTGCCCTACAAAATGCCACAACACTGGAATGCCTATATATTTGTGGATGGCCGAGACTAATGGAATTGCCAGAGTGGCTGGGGAACCTCAAATCACTAAAGGATTTATTCATTTTGGACTGCACTAGTCTTACGTCGTTGCCTAATGGGATGCAATACTTGTCACAACTCCAAGTTCTCCAAATTATAGGATGTCCCTGTTTGGAAAGACGATGTCAGAGGGAGAAAGGCGAAGACTGGCACAAAATAACACACGTTCCAGATATCAGGATTGGATCGTATGGTGAAAATCCCCTGAAGAAATGCTGTGAATTCATTTCCATGAGGACGAAATTCTCGAATCTTTTCGGTTAAGATTTCCTATTTCGATCGAACTGCTTCTGAGACAGATGATTCGTCCCAGCCCAACTGATGTTCGATGTGCAGAAAGAAACATGAAAATCTTAAAAGGGTTTTTTTCCCCATAGTTTGGATTTTTAAGATATAAAAGCAAGAGAGTTTTGATCGACTGTTCCTCATCTAGCAGCAATGAGAATATGCAGAGACTTCAAATTTTTTGCAGAGACTCCTCATGGTTTCTTCTTCCTCCCTTGTGAGGCTCTCAATCCATTTACAAGATTTTGTAGAATCTTACATGGTTCGACTCTGCAAAATGGAGTCGTCTGCTACGAAATCTCTTGACCATCTTCAAAAGATGAAGGTATTTCTATTTCCCACCTTGAAATCCACCTGCATACTATTTCAGGTCCCTGTATATTTGGGTCTCATGGTACAGTGATCCAAGACATAGGTCTCAGTGGTCTCACCATTGATGCCAATAGCCCAAATATCTCTCAGATTAACAAGTCGCCTGAAAATGAATGGTTAAAACATAAAATGAATCTTCATTAATCCATGGAGGGCCCAAAGACTGAAGGTTTAGGATGTCCATGAATCTTCAATAAATCCCATCAAATTAGTTGTCTTGATCATTGAACTGTAGTGCCCAAATTTATAGAATCCTCTGAATAACTGTGTAGTTCATCTAAAGCATTAAATGGCATTTGATGATACTGTAATGGATTATGTATGCAGGCTAGTTTCAACATGCTTCTGCAGAAAATTATCTATGCAGTATGGATCGATCACATTTGTCTTGAGTGGTGCATTTTGGTGGGCCTCATTGCGACATGTTACTGAGGTACACGATTCACATATGGTTTTGCCTAAATCTTTGAATTTCGGTGAGTGAAATGAAGGCCTTAAGTCTATGAATTAGGCGATGATGGAACTGCCATCCCAAGTAATGTAGGAAGCAAATGAACCATGTCCTTTGTTCGATATTTTCCTACAATTCTTTCTTTTTACTTTTTGATGGTGCATTGGGGGATTAGCTGGTCAAACCATTTATGCCTTTAAATATCACCTTCCCATTTGCTGGGCCACTCCTTAAAAAGTGGTCAATTACAGGGCGTTTGGCCATTGATGTTGGGCAATTATCTGGACATTTTTCTTGCCATCCACCTGTTTGATACTCCAAAATCTTCTACCAATGGAAGTGATTATCCTATGATGTGATTCTTGGTGTTACCCATTGGTAATAGGCCCGTTGGTTGAATGGTCTTTAACTGGCACATCATACCACACAGAAACAGAGGACCTGATAACTTGGATATGCATTGGTTCAACACTGGGTGCCAAAGTACTGTATGGATCTGATTTCAATTGGTCAGTCTTTGGTGACAATGTTTCAATTTTACTTCCGTTAGTGGACTTTTTAGGTGTTCTCCCATGAAGAAATTGTTCTGAATTAGTAATGATTACTCTACTCCTACAGGAATTCTTGGCCATAAAAGGTCCAAAGGCAAGCATTATCTAATTCCTTGTAGTTTCTAGCTATCAAAAGGGGTAGATTCTAGATATGGAAAAGAAAATATCATTCTGTTAACGCGGACCTACGACATTGAAGGAAAAACACAAGAACATTAAGTGTATATTCTCACAAAGTGATGGTTTAGAGAATGTTTTAGTGATGTCTACAGGAACAAGTCTTCCCTCAGATACAATTGATTTCACAACCGATTTTGGCCTCATGGGTTGGAATTCAAGTAGTGGCCACATCTTCTTCCCAATGGACCTAGGGCATTGTATTTTTATTTATATAGGTTAACTCTTACTCTTTCATGGATTGTTTGGATGTATCCCAAATTGTAATTAGTTTTGATACTTTTGTAGGATGGGTGGTCATCTGTTTTGTTAGACAGTTAGGAAAATGCTGAAACTCAAACACACCGCATTAGGTAGGATACTGTTTTTGAGCCTTGTCCATTTTGTATCCAAATCAGTTACAAAAACTGTTAAAGCTTGGAATGCAGAGAGTAGAGTGTTGCTCCCCCCCAACCCAACCATATTGTTCTTCCAATACATTCATAGACACTTTTGATTTTACTGCATCCAAATGCCGATCCTTTTGTGTTGTAACAAATCTTTTTGGACCGATAATTCATTCCAATTTCATGTTTTTGTTCCAGAGATGTTGGGTGCTCGATGAATCTGATCCACCCAAGTGCAAATGTTGGATCCGGGCTGCATTTCAATTCCAGATATCCATATCACCATTGCGGCCATAACTTGTCATCAGTTCTGGGAATTCCATGCATGGGCCACATCACAACCTCGGTGTGCCACGCTTCTGCCCCATCCAGCATCATGAAACAATGCAGAGTTCAGAACTGTTTCCCGCTGCTTCTTTTGTGCAGCACTTACCCTTGGGATTCTCTCTTTTCTTATTTGCTTAGTAAGACATTTACTGAAAGTTCAAAAACAATGTAGACCTAGGTTGTTGCAAGGCCATGGCTAACTCTATTATTTCATTGAATCATACAATAGGTTCTTTATTGGGACAGGAGATGACAGGAATCAGTTGATAAGGATGATTGCTCTAGATAGATCTTTTTTCTCTCTCGTATGGAATTAAAGGAGATATATATGCATAGTTCTAATGCATGGGTGTCTAGGAGTTGAACATGGATGCAATGGAAAGCAATGAAACCAATTAATGACTTATATTTCGATTGTATATGTTAGTGATACTGTTTTGTTTAGGTGTTATGCTGAGGTAAATTAATATACTATGATCTTCTACCAAATCTTTTAAATCATCTTTTTGCTGATTCCTAACTGTGATGGACTGGAAGGCCAAGCTGAATATTTCAGGTGGTAAACTCAGCTATTTCCATCTTGTCGTCCCCACTGCACTAGCTATTTTTATGATTTTCTTCTGTTTGGATCGCATTCATAGTTATTCTAGTGGGAAAACTATCCTATTTGTTTAGTTGAGTTCCATCAATTTGATTTGTGGCATTGTTTTCATGAGCTCTGAGACTAGAATAATACGTATTGTGAATCTGGATCAGTGTGTACAGGGCTATTCTTGGCTAATAATTATTTTAGGAGCTAGGAATAGCCAATTTCTTCTCTCTTCCAAAATGGGCTGGAGCCAAATGCTGAGATGGTCACCTCCATGACATGCAGAAGTTAGATGGTCCTGTGAGCAATGATTTCAGGATACTGCTTTAAACAAGCAGGGGTCATGCCATAGATATGGAAGGGCTTGGATTTTATGCATAAAAATGAAGTATTGAATACAACATGGCACAGATATGTTGCATGGTTTGAAATATCCGCGTACTATAGCTGGTGAGCCAGCTTATAGGAATGACAGTGTTCTTTGCAATGAGAAGATTTTATGCTTAATTATGCCAAGCCTTTCTCATCAACTGATCCTCTTTGCTCTGAATTAAGAGCTTTAATATGTTTCTGCTTTTGTGTGTAATTTATCTATAAACTAATCATTCGACAGTCATCACCAAAGAAGAATGTGAACCCGCCTAACTTGTTTACAATTGGTGGCAACCGGACCATTCTTGGCAAACCAGGTTGCTGATGCTTTCCCAACTGGGGAGAAGAATAACAGAAAAACACCCAATGGTCAATGCTGGAACCTCTATGTAACCGCCAGTGTATTAGAATTGAACTGGTGTTTGTGCTTCTTTTGCCTCTTTTCTATTTATTTTTCATGAAGGCTCTTTTTTTAGCTGAAATACAAAATGTATTGAAAGAAGAGGAAATAGTACAGAGCAAAAGAAATTTAGCCCCCGGAAGTATGGCTATGCATTGTACAAGGCATAAACAGGAGCCACCAAAACACCAAAGCAAAACAGGGAAAAGGATAGAAATAGAGCTACTTTTCAAATTCAACTATAATAAAAGGCTCTCCAACGACCTGCTTTTGGAAGTGGAGCAAAAGCTTATCTAAGGGCCCGTTTTGTCTGCTTGTAGTTTTATTTTTAGGATGTCACAGCAAAGCAAGTTCCTATAAAGAAATAATAACCAGGTGTGAGGCACCAGAGTGTTGGCTGAGTATTAATTTCTCATCTCCCCTTAATTCATTTTCTATTAAAGTGATAGCCTTTCATGGATCTTTACCTTTATTTCTTCAATTTTAATCACTTTTGAAAAATATTTCTTAGAATTCCTAAAAATTCAATTCCATGTAAAAAAACGAGACCTAAGGAAAAATAAATATTATGAAGTTGAAAAATTAGAATAAATATTTATTTTCAATTGCTTTGAGAATATTTTAGATGTAAATAAATAACAAAATATAATAATTTAGGTTGGGAGAACAGGGCACTCGAAGTATGATCAACAATAGATCACATACAGATTTACCGCTGCTATAAACGGCTGTATACCTGCAATTACAGTGCTACCGTCCCACGTTGCAACGAAATTCCTGCAGTTCTTTTTCTTCTAGGGTCCGGGAAAAGGTCCTTTGAAAGCATGATCACATGCATGTAGACCCACACAAATATGCTCAATAGAGATGTATACAAACACACACACACACACAAAAAAAAAAAAAAAAAAAGGAATATTAATAAAAATAATAATAACCTGACTTTTCAGGTTGGGGTCCTTAAAAATCTTTTTATGACCAAGGGTATCCCTCGCCAGCCCAGTCAGCCTAGGTGTTACTTGAACGATCGGTCCCCGGAAGTAAACCCAAGGCTCAAACCAAATGAGCCCCTGCCTCGGTGGCTTGGGGTCCTTACAATTAGTTGCTAATATTTTCAATCAACATTTCTTATGTGTGAGTTTCTGGCCCAAATCTTGTCAACATTTAATGTGTTCCACTATTAGATAGTTACAATTAATGTAGGACCTAATGGATGCAATTTTTAGGGATCTCGATTAGATTCGTATTTTACCACGGGACTTTGGAGTCTTGTGCATTCAGAAATTCCGGATGGTATAGATTTTGAGATTAAATAAGATTTGCTTTCATATGAAGATGACATTAGATTAAAGTTTAAAAAAATAAAAAAAAATTAGTTTGGACAGGTCTGATCTCTGGACTCTGAAAAAGTCTAGATCTTTGGTACTCTTTATCTAAAATCTCTCTCTCTCAAGTCAGAATTTGATCAAAATTAAAGTCAAAATTGAAATTGATTAAAAATTTGAGAGCTACGAATTGGAAACTGTTCGAGACCAATGTAATTGCCAAGAGTGGCTGGGAAACCTAACAAAACTCTCCTCCATGCCTGTTGGATGCACGACAGTAGGAGCCTGTTGGATGCACGACAGTAGGAGTATCCAATAGTAGTTCTTGTAATCTGTTGCACAATTCAACAATCCCATCACTAGTTCTATCAATTAATCATACTTCTATGGGAATTATATACACAGAATGGGCCAATCACATTTGTCCTGATTGGTGTAAGGACATGTTTCCTTCACAAAAGGATTGTGCAATTGGTTACATGTCAATCATGCTGTGAGAGTGGTTTCCACTTTCCGCCCGTTTATAGAGTCCATCACCACCGCGGTTTCCATATTTTGAGTTTGCCAAAGCCGATAGCCTGCTAGATCAGATTTATTATAATCTTTTCCGTAGCATAACCATGTTTTTTTTTTTGGCCAAAAGGATGATATATTATAAACTAACAGGGTTTAAAGCATACAATTAAAAGGCTAAACCATGGATAAGAAGAAACATATCCCACAGAGCGCAAAAGTACTAAAGCCAAAACCAGGAACTTCCTATCTCTCTGTCTAAAGATCACGTCTAAAATCTACATTTGGATGGGGAGCCTCCTTCCACTTTGGGGATGACCCGCTGAAGAGTCAGAGTCATCAGAGATCAAAATAGCTGTGCGAGATGACTCTGAGAAGGGTTCGTTCAGATGGTAGAACATCCTTGTAAACTTTGTTGCACAGCTCTGCTCCGACCAGTATTGTTCCTGAATTGGGAGTGGGAGAGAAGCATGGAAAGTGTGGACTGCTGGGAAATCCAACTTGGCCAACGCATTTGGCAGACCTCTTAAAATAACGGATTATCCAAGCGTGTATGGAAGGTAAAATGTCCATTGTTAGCTTCCAAATCGACATTACATCCCATTGCAGATTTATTTATAGCTTGTTGTAAAGAAGAAACCAAGACTAGACTGTCTCCCTCAATTTGAAGAGATGTAATCTGCAAGAATGCAGCTCCTTGCAGATTTCCAGTCCTTTTTAAAGTGCCAGTAACTCTGCCTATAGAGGATGTGCAGCTGAAACTTACCCACTGAAAGCTAAGAGCATTAAACCTACTGGGTCTCTTATAATCCCTCCAATCCCTGCTGTTTTTGACCCCTGATTAAAGGACCCATCAAAATTCAGCTTGTACCATCCTGGTGGTAGAGGGAGCCACTTGACTGGAGAGGAGTCAGCATGAGAGCCTGAACCTGCATACAATTGTGATAAATTCCACTATAACAAATGAGAAACAGCTTTGGATTCAAACTCTTCTATTGGATAGGAGGGATGAGACTTTCCTGAACATTCACTATCACACGAACCTTTGCGTTGTCATCCTCATAGATACTTCATTAAAAATTAGTAAATTACATAAATTCTCATCTAAACTATAATTCTAATTCTCAAATTTCATTCAAGTATTTGTAACTACAGACTACAGTACCTAAGAAACTGTAATGCTTGTATATGAATTTTGTTTCTTTTTCCTATCAAGCAGAGGACACATACCTTAAGACGACCTGCTTGACAAAGTCAGACCAGTATGGGTCAAACCCGAATGGTGAGTCAACCTGTCAGTCAACATAGGTTCTAACCAAAACTCATCCAAACTAAGTTCAACCCGACCCAGTCACCCAGTGTATGACCATGTTGAGTGGACTCAACCGGGTACCAAGTCGATCCACCAGGTTGGACCGCTACCAAAGCAATGTGACGAACGAAAGTGTTTGATAATTGATGTTTTCATTTATTCACTTTCACTAATTCAAACATACCTACCTTGACATGATCTGGGTAGTCCAAAATCTCTTCCGGGGTAGCAAAAGCAGGGCCCTTGTCGAGCTTGCAGCAGGCACCGCACCCCTGCGAGCAGCTCCAGAGCTCCTTCCTCTCTCTGCCGAAGCCGATGCTGCCACGGCTGCGGTCCTTGGCCTCTGAGGCCTTCCCCTTCCCGCGCCTTGGCCCGCAGCTCGCAGGAAGAGCAATGGAGCAAAACATGAGCGAGTTTTGCTTGAGGAGAGGTCGAGCCTCCGTTATGTATTCGTTGCGGCATTTTAACAAACACCTGTGTCCTGTGAGACGGCAAAACAATCGTATATACATTTTTCGGATTGTTGGTCAATATGAATGGGTCGCCCAAGTGACCCAACTCGGTAATTCTAGTTCAGGGCTTCAGGCTAATATTTCCCACCCAATTAATAATTGGGTCGGGTTTGGGCTGAGGTAATGGATGTTACTCACTTTCCAACCCGATGGAATTGGACCCAACCTGACCTATTGTTGTACTTGACCTGCTAAACTTATTGTACCACCGCTAACTCCACATGTGGATTTTAGGTTCGGTTTAGGTTGTGCCCACAATAGATACATTCATTTGGTAAAAATACTTGTGGGGTGAAGTGAAGATTGAAGAGAAAATAAAATATTAGGGGGTCTAATCATAGTATGATTAGAGAATTTGATTTTAGTGGCTTGATAAGGAATTTTTTTTGAGAAGATAAACCATCATTCAGCTGTCCAAGAGTGGGCAGGGATATCCCCGCTTATCAAAATAAAAACATTTACCCCATTAAGTGTTTTGACTATGCTGGGTGGGGATGTTCATTCTTAAATGAGTTTGTTATATGTGTTGAACGAGGAATATAAGTGGGTACTATTTCTTTGCTTCTTCCATCTCAATCTTTATAAGTGCCTCTCGTACTCTTTAAAAGTGTTTGAAAAGTTTTAAATAAAAGAAAATTTTGATCCATTTGGTAGTGATTATTTATATAAAAAAAATGCCTTTCTAGGTGAAGGGCAACAATATAGCCCAATTAGGGTTGGCTATGGTTGAAAGAGAAAGAGAGAAAAAAAGGAGGGAAGAGAAGAAACTCGGGGTCACCTTGTGGTGGCCACTGCTTGCCATTGATGGAGGAGAGTAGATGTTGAAGATGAAAGAAGGAAGAAGGAAGAAGGAGATTGAGAAGAAAAAGAAAACTCCTAGAGAAGAAAGGAGGAAGAAGAAAAGAGGGAAGACTGTGGAGGAGAATATTAGAGGAGGAAGAATAAAGCTTATGAAGGAGAAAAGAGGAGGACGAAGATGAAAATTTATGGCAAAGAAGAGATTTTGGTGGGTCTTAAAGAACACAGAAATGGACAACCCCACCCCCACAAAAGGAAATCTTAAGAAGGAAAAACTGAAAAGGGCCTGTAGGACCGCAAGAGTGAATCACTATACTTCGGTCCTTTTTCGTCTCCGCTCAATCTGAAAGGGTTTTTCCGGGAAAATCCAGTAAAGGATTTAATTTCTGTTACGAGTAACTGAAAAGTTCACATGAATTTGCGTTTCGATTGGGTGGGCCGGGCCCAATATGAACACCCCTAATCTCAAATCAACTTGGGACCACCTGCGAGTTTTATCAACGTAGGGCTGATATGAGCTATTTGAGAGTGGATTGAATCTCCATCGTATTCCATATGGAGATGCTTTCCACTTTTGCAAAATAGCACACATTCCATCAATTAGGATTGGATGGGAGGACTGGAAAGGTATAAAGGCCTTGAATGGAAACCGTAAATTTGTTTTCTGTTTGGACGGAATTTCCGAGGTTTTTGGTTTCTGATAGAAAACCAAAGCTCGCCCACCTCAAGTTCAAATTGGATGGCCGTCGGAGGCCCAAGTACCTCTTGTTGCTGCTTCCTGCTCCAGTCGGCCACCTTCATTTTATTTACTCTGGCCGCGTTAGAAAAATCATATCTGGCCTCCATCCTGCTCAGTGTTTTTTATTCTTTTTCTTTCAGGGTAATGATGTGGGCCCACTGTCAGATGATCTTGGACTTTATTTTATTTATTTCAACTGATTTAAAAGCTATCAATCTAAGGTGGGCCATTTGATTTGAATACAATCGGATACACTGATGAGGGCATTTCACTTTTCACAAGTCAGCCGAGTAAGAAGAAGGTCAAACACTGGCAAGTGGTAATTTTGTATTGGATTTTAAGCTTTTAGAGGAAGCGGTTATCCATACATTCCACCAATTATTGTTCTGGATTGTTGAACTGTGACCCACAAGTTTATGTAGTAGTCTTTTACCCAAAAACTATCTACTTCTTTTAAAGTAAGAAATAACATCTAATAATACTGTAATAAATTATGCCTCTTTAGTTTAATTAAAATAAAAAAAATTATGCCACTTACTCTATACAAATCATGTTCGATCTGTTTATTTTCCTTTTCATATATTTCTCTAGTCATGTTTTGATATATGCAGTATTTACTACTAATGAATTTAGAAAATACTCCTTGATTCATCCTGTAAGAAGAAACCTGGCAGTCCTCTCAGTTGGTAGTTTAGAGGACAGTGAGCCTTGCAAAATGCTGAAACTTGGGAAACAGAAAATACACCTGACCCCATTCACTTTGTGGTTGGGACCCTGATCTTCAGTTGAAATGTTGGACTTCCTAGTCCAAGGACGACAGACCTATGATGCTCAGATAGCAAATGCATGTTGACCAGGACACACCATGGATGCGGCCTGCCATGGATTCTAACAATTGATAATGAAGCATCTATCCCATACAATGTGATGCAGTTATATTGTCCATTTCCAAGTTCCCCAGTAGCATAATCTCAGTCTATTTTTAGGTAACTTCTTCTGCCAAACAAATTTTTGACAAATCTATTAAAGTAGACCTGATGCACTAGAATTGGACTTCTTGATTGTCACCGCAAGACAATTTATCTGGATAATTGCTTTTCCTTATCACAGGATTTTTGGGTGCTCGTGGAGATCCATTCCACATCAATAGAAAACAAAAACCCATTAAGTGGCATATAGTTTTCAAATCCTCTATACCTATATAAACACGAGCTTCAAATCTGCTAGGCCATACCTCAAAAGTAGTCACTTGCAGGGTGTTTGGCCATTGAATCTGGGCAATTAGCTGGACATTTTTCTCGCCATCAACTTGTGCGATCCTCCAAAATTTTCGATCAGTGGTGGTGATTTTCCTCTGATGTGATTCTTGGTGCCCTTGGTTGAGTGCTCTTTTAACTGGTACATGGATGCCACACAGAAACAGAGGACTTGATAACTTGGATATATATATAGATCTGATTTCAACACACGGCACCAAAGTACTGTATGGATCTGATTTCAAGTCTCTTGCGACAACGTTTCATTTGTACTTCCGCTTGTAGACTTTTTGGGTGTTCTGTTAAGAAATTGTTTTGAATTAGAAATTATTCTAATGGCCAGGAGGGAAAGAAGGAACACTTTCTCCTCCAAAGGCAAGCTTTATTTAAATTCCTTCTTGTAATTTCAACAAGATCTGTTCCATCTCTTGTTGCGTTATTAGTGCCTGCTTCCAATACATGGGTGTCTAAGAGTAGAGCATGAACGTGATTGAGTGCAATGAAACCAATTGATGGCTTATATTTTGTTTAGAATGCAACTTATAATTCAGTGATACTCTTACGTTTCTTATAATTGATCAAATAGGTTTGAAGTGTTATGCGGAGGCAAGCCAGTATCTACTTTCTACCATATCTTTTCACCCATCTTTTAGCTGATTCCAAACTCTGGTGGATTGGGTAACTTGGCTATTTCCATCTTGCTGTCACCATTGCACTGGCTATTTTGGTGATTCTGTTCTGTTTGGATCTAATTCATAGTTATTTCATTGGTGAATCTATCTTAGTTGCGTAGTTGGGTTCGCATCAGTTTGATTTGTGGCATTGTTTTAATGAGCTTGAGGCTGGAATCATTAGGCATTTCGAATCTAGAACATTTTGTGTACAAGGCTATCATTGGCTCATAACCATTCAGGAGCTGGGAACAACCATTTCATTAGGTATTGCGAATCTAGATCTAAAAGCATGCATGTACATTTTTGTTTTTTTTTTTAGTTTTAATTTTATCTTTTCTCTTCTGTTTCAGGAAATAATAAGCTGAAAAGGCACAAGCAACCTAGTCAATCAAAACCCATTCCCAAAACCAAACCAGCTGAGACTCTTTAGAGGGTACAAAACATGTTACAAGATTTATAGAGATTTGTCTCTTTTGTAAGTTGTACACACTCGGTTTGCAATATTAACTAGGAGACACAGCGAACCTTAGCTGTACACGGTTTAGCAATGGATGGAAAGAGAGTAATTGTGAGATAGGATCAAAGGTGAAAATCCTTGATTTTCTCTTTTATCTTTGACTGCAGGATTTTCTCTATTAGTGATCAAAGTTTGGACAAATTCTCATTTTCTTCTCTTTTCTTTTTGACAGACTTGAGTCTTGTCGCATAAGGCATAGTTTTGAAGGAGATTTTAATGATTTTAATTTGATGAAATTTAAATTGGTTTTTACGCCAAATTCGCAAACTCAACCATCTTAAAATTCTACCGGGATGTTGGACCTTAAAAACCACAAAAATGAGGATTTTCATTGGTCTAGATCGTTAGAAATTTACAATTATAAAATGTGATTCTTCACAACTCACGAAATGAGTAGGGGTAAAACAAGCGACCCGCCACGGCCCCACACCTATTAGATTAAGTTTGGTAAAGGGTCCATTGGGTCCAGCGTTGGTATGGATGTTCAAACATAGGCCCAGGCAAGTTTCATGTTGTGTATGCTTGACCTGCTGGCTTATACTTTGCACATACTTTGGAATGGTTTGTTTAGGCATGTAAATGGGTTTGCCTGGGCGTGGGCTGTCCAACTGTTGGGGTTATCCAATCTCAGCCCTAAATTAGAGGGGCCTATGTCAAATCCCGTCCCGTGTGGGCCTAGGCCGGACCAGGGATTAGCATGATCTTGCATATAAGCTAAACATTCTCAAATTATTCATATACTACCACTGGACACCGGCTGTGAATCGGACTTTAAACCCTCATTTTTTCTGGGCTTGGGAGTGGCAATGCTATGCAACAAGTAACATATACGATGGAGTTATTATTATTTTTTATGCACATGCCACAATTTAAAAAAATTTAAAATTTCTAGTTAGAAATATTTCTAAATATTTAAATAAATTATAAATAAATATTAATATATAATTCATAATAAAGATGGAAACTCATTAGAGAAATTTTAGATAGCTGAAAATATTTAGAGAAAGATCAAGTAAATAGTGAAGATTTTAGAACCTTGATTTGATTATATTTGTGCTTAACCATAAATTGAGTGCCATTTTAGAATTAAATGTGGATTCTCAAATTAATTGGCTTCCACAATAGGCCCCACAGATTAATTAATCTTACCAAATATCCAAAGAAAATATAAGGAGAAAAATGTCCATAATGGGCCCCACAGATTAATCTTATTAAATATTGAAACGAAAATATGGAGAAAAAAGTAGCAGAATACAGCCTATGAAAGTAGCCCCCGTTCTGGTATCGAAAAGTTTTTCGTGCGTTGGTATAAAAAAAAAGTGCTTCCCACCCCCATAAATTGTGAGTTTGAAAATAAAGAAGACTTGGATTTCATAATGGAACTCATAGATTTATTTGGTTAAATTAGTAAATATAAATGATAATAAAAAAATCGTGATAAAGAAGGAGACTCATGAGAGAAAATTTATTTGGTTAAATTAGTAAATATAAATGATTATATATTAAGTGTGGATTTTGAAATTAATTGGCTTCTACAATGATCCCCACGAATTAACCATACTGAATACTGAAACAAAAATAGGAAAAAAAGTAGCAAAATACTTCCTACGAAATTGACCCAAATTTATGCAACTTAGATCTGAAACGAGGGTCCTGCAAATTGATATGCAACAACACTTAATACATACATGTCCACCGATAATTAAAATCATAGCTAAAGAGCCTTTATTATTATTTTTTGTTAGTTTAATAATACGTGAGACCCATTGAAAGTAACTAAAGAGAAGTTATTATTGTGTGCTATGTTTTTAGGTAAGGGATATATATCTTATTTTAAGAATATCTTAGATTTGCATTGAGAAATTTTAGGTGATGAAATTAGGTTAGAATGGTAATTCCGGAATGTAGCATTGCAAAAAGTTTGATAATGCGTCACGTGTCGCTCCCTCACGAAAAGGGCTGCTGTCTTTTATTATATAATTTGCCGATGACGGGGTTGCTAATGCACTGAACAACCACTGATGTCTCAAATGTTTTGCCATGTCTCAAAACAGACCCTTTGTTTTCACGAAATTGGATTCTGGAATTTAGGTAGATGGGACTCTTGATTTTTCTAGGATTTCATTCACTAGAGTGATGTTGGACATTCATTTTGTATTAAAGGATAGAGTATTTGATGGTCATTCATCGGTCTTTAGCTATGTTTAACTTTTTCTTTTTTATTTTGTTCCCTAGATCGGACCACCAATGTCTAAGTAGTAATTCGTGAAGACCCACGGGATTAATCCTTCTCACCATGAGTGTGTTGGCATCTATGTTTTTTTTTAATTGCAATCACTTTTAGAAATACTGTTAGGATCTAGGGCTATGGAAAGAGATCAAGCACACACAAGAACACGGAGATTAATTCAAGCACATACAAGAACACGGAGATTTACGTGGTTCGGCTTTTGGCCTACGTCCACGGGGAAGACGGGAGAATTCTTTATTCAATCAGAAGAGGGTTGTACATCATAGAGACCCTAAGTCTCTATTTATAATATCAGCCCAATATCCAGTTACACCCAAACACTACTTCTAAGCACAGCAGACCTATGATAATAGACCTACTTCTAATATCAGTAGAACATGGGCAATACAGGGGCCCGGTTTATTTATAATTTATTCAATTGAGCCAAACAAATAACAAATCTCCACCTTGGCGAACATTGAAGCTGATCCTCATGCACTAAACATGTCTCACCGTCTCCAACTGCCCCTTAGGGCACTTAGGTACTGAGCACACCAATCAAGTCCAAGCAATGCTTGAACTTGAATTTAAACCATTCCTTCATGAGTGCACCAAATCGCTTGTACCATTGTTCAGAAGCTTGCTTCGACCAGTACAATGATTTCTTTAAACTGCATACATGATCAGGAACCTTAAACTGCACTCTACCTGCACCGGAAGCTCCTTCATCTTCCTCGTAGAACCGCTTGTATCCGATGGCCTGATTTTCCTCATCAAGAGACTCCATCTCTTCAGTCATAGTTGCTGCCTATTGACTACTTTCCAGTCCTTCCATTATCAAGAGACTCAGTCGTCAATGCGTATGCAACCATATCATCACGGCCATTGTCTGATGTCGACGCGTACGTCGTCATATCCTCGAAACCGTATCTAACCGGCGGTTTCCTTTCTCTTTGTGGTCTACCCGTCTGCAGCATCTGCGGCTCTATCTGCTGCATCTGCTGTACAGTCTGACGATCCCTTGTATTTCGGGAGGAGTCGGATGCACTCTCCTTCTTCACTAGGATGTGGGACTCCACCTGAACAGTGTCACTGCTGCTACCTACTTCTGTCCTCTCCACCTGCTTTCTCGATTCGAGTAAAGCATCCTCATGAAATGTAACATCCCTGCTGATGATAAATCTGGGTGAATCTTAATCAGTACACCACAACCTGTATCCTTTCACCCCAGAAGCATATCCCACCAAGATGCACCTAACAGCCCTTGGTTCTAACTTATCGGTTTTCACGCGAGCATAAGCCGGACAACAGAAGATCCTCAAGTTAGAATAATCAGCTGGATTACCTGACCACATTTCTTCCGGTGTTTTGCAACCAATCTTTGTGTGTGGAGACATATCTATCAAGTAGCCTGCAGCATTTACTGCCTCAGCCTAAAAGTCCTTGGACAATCCTGCAGTAAACAACATACAACGAGCTCTTTCCAAGATCGTTCTGTTCATCCTCTTTGCAACTCCATTCTGCTGCAGATTTTCTGTAGTGGTGTAATGCCGAACTATGCTATGATCCGTGCAATAATTCTCAAACTCTGTCGATCTGTACTCCTTGCCATTACCTGTCTTCAACTTCTTCACCTTTCTGCCAGTCTGTTTCTCAACCATTTTCTTCCATTGCTTGAATGTAACAAAGGTCTGATCCTTCGTCTTTAGAGTATAAACCCAAACTTTCCTTGAATAATCATCAATAAAAGTTAGCATAAACTGGGACCCGCCCTTAGAGTAAACCTTAAAAGGCCCCCATACATATGAATGAACATAATCAAGGATACCTTTCGTGCGATGAATACCTGTCTTGAAACTGACCTTTCGATGCTTCCCGAAGACACATCTCTCACAGAAATCCAACTTGCCTGTCTTCGTGCCACATAGTAAATTCCGATTACTCAGTATTGTCAATCCCTTCTCACTCATGTGACCCAGGCGCAAGTGCCATAAGCGTGTTGAGACAGATTCATGGTCATCTGAGAAAGACACTGCAGCTCCACCTATAACTGTATTTCCAGACAAAACATATAAGTTTCCAACTCTATTGCCTCTCATAAGAACCAGAGCACCCTTCACAACCTTCATGACTCCACCTTCAGCTGAGAACTTACAACCATCGGAGTCTAAGGCACCAAGAGAAACAAGATTCTTTTTCAGATCAGGAACATGCCGAACTTCTGCGAACATTCTGACGATTCCATCATACATCTTGATTTTAACTGTTCCAATTCCAACCGTCTTACATGTAACATTGTTGCCCATCAAGACACTACTACCGTTGATTTCTCTATAAGTGATAAACCAATCCCTATTGGGACAAATATGGTAAGAACAACCGGAATCAAGAATCCATTTATCCTTAGGACGAATACCATTTTCAATCATAGAAAGTGCATTGTCGGAATCATAATCTGATCTTCTATCTGCAATACTGACTGAATTATCATCAGATGATGAATCTTCTATTTCTTTCCCTTTCCTCTGCCTTTCGGGACAGTTTTTTCTGATGTGCCCTTTCTTATGGCAATAATAACATTCAATGTTTTTCCTGTTGGATCTATGTTTGCTTTTATTACTGGAGTCTTTTGTTCTTCCTCGTACTACCAAACCCTCACCCGAACTATCATTGTCAGCTGCAACCTTTTTCTTCAACTCTTTCGAATTCAAGGCTGCCTCTACATCCTCTTTGGATAGAATATCTCTACCATACATCATGGTATCAACAAAATGCTCATATGAGGGTGGTAACGAGCACAACAACATAATAGCTTGGTCCTCATCATCAATTTCAACATTGATATTTTCCAGATCCATAATAGCTTTTGTAAAAGAATCAATGTGAGTTGAAACAGACGTACCTTCCTACATTTGTAACGTGAACAACCGCTTCTTCAGATACAAGCGATTTGTGAGAGATTTTGTGATGTACAAGTTCTCCAACTTTTGCCATATGCCAGCAACAGTTTTTTCTTGAACAACCTTTCGCAGTACACCATCACTCAAGAACAGCAGAATCTGACCATACGCCTTTTCCAGCAACTCATCATTCTCTTCATTTGACAATTTTTCAGATAGAGCATTTGTTCCCCTCAAAGCTTTATGCAACCCATTCTGGACCAACAAAGCATGCATCTTCAGACGCTAAAGACCGAAGTCATTATTACCGTCGAATTTTTCAATATCGAATTTAGCAGCCATTTCGCAAATCTTTCACTGGAACTGTGTAGATCTGGTCACCACGAGCACGCTGGAAGAAACGGATCTGAAATCCGACTCTGGACGGCTTAGATATCGCAGAAATAAGTTTCTGCGCTCCAATCAGTCAATCTTCTTCATTGACTTTTGAACAACCAATCTTCTTCCACAATAGCGTAGATCTGCTCGCAACGAGTCCGTAGGTTCAAACGGATCTCGGATCGGACTCCGGATCGTCAAGATATCGCGAAAACAATTTTCAGCCTTCGATTTGGTCAGACAGCCTTTGACCGGACGAATCTGCTGACATCAGCAATTCCCTGCGGGCTTTGCTTCTAGGCTTTTTCTCCACGGGTCAGGTCAACCTGGACTTGACCAGACCTGGATCTATCCTGGCAGATGGGCTTTGGTAAACAGGTCGAGCTGACCTGGACTGGACCCAACCCAGAAATAGACCCAAAAGTTGGGTTCTTCTTCTTCCTCTGTCGTTCTGCAACTGGACTATTTCAAGCAACAGCGCAGGCGGCGCTTCTTCTTGCTTCTCCGGCTCACGCAGCGACGGCGGCGGCGAAGACTCCGGCAATGCCCAGCGACACCCTACTGTCCTCGGCGGCGTGGTGGGGCCCAGCCTAAAGAAAACAGAAGAAACCCAAACCGAAGACAGGTTTCTCCTCTCCGATCTTCTTCTTCCACGGTAATTGCGCAGCGGCGTCCACCTTCTTCCGGCGACTCACAGCGGCGACTCCGGCGCAGGTGCAGGCTTCTCCGGTCCCGATTTGTTTGCGGCGAGACCAAACAGAATTCCTGTTCCTTCGGCGAGACCAAACAGAATGGAGTTAACTCTTTCTAATTCTTCTTCTGTTCGACGCCTTCCAACAAAGTCTCCTTCTCCGATCTGGCGAACCTCACAACACCTGAGATTCAGGCGTCTCAGCGAGATTCCAGATCTGTTCCGATCAACAGCACCAGATTTCCAAATCGATCCGGCATCGAGGAACCGATCCCTTCTGTTCTCTGTGATTTGTGTGGCCCACCGAGATCAGAACGATCTCCTTCTGCACGATCTGGAAAACGCTATCTCAATCTTGAGATCTAATCCGTCGATCACGCAGCCACAACTCCAGCCCTCTGAGATCCGATCTGTCGAATCTCTTCCGATCACGCGTAATTGCTCTGATACCAGTTTGTTAGGATCTAGGGCCTATGGAAAGAGATCAAGCACACACAAGAACACGGAGATTAATTCAAGCACACACAAGAACACGGAGATTTACGTGGTTCGGCTTTTGGCCTACGTCCACGGGGAAGACGGGAGAATTCACTATGCAATCAGAAGAGGGTTGTACATCATAGAGACCCTAAGTCTCTATTTATAATATCAGCCCAATACCCAGTTACACCCAAACACTACTTCTAATCATAGTAGACCTATGATAATAGACCTATTTCTAATCTTAGTAGAACATGGGCAATACAGGAGCCCGGTTTATTTATAATTTATTCAATTGAGCCAAATAAATAACAAATACATTCCTAAAATTTATAGAAATTCAATTCCATGCAAATGGACGGACGGACCTCAAAGAAAAGAAATATGTTGAAGTTGAAAATTAATTACAAATCTTCGTTTTCAAATGGTTTTTCACATGTATATAAAACAACAAAATAGAATCTAAAAATGGCGAGAATGCATTTTGCACAAATATACCAACTGATACACCTCGGTCTCAAACGTGTCTTAAAACAATCAACAGAATACTCAGAAGCTTCTTCAATGGAACACAAATTAACTTCAGTGCCGTTTAATTAAAAAAAAAAAAATGGTTTTCAGAGAAGTGGGTGCAAATCTGGCATATTTAAATAATGTATACAAACAGATCATCCTAACCGTCCAATTGATTGATTAAGCAATCTGTGCCACAGGTCTAGGATTTTTCATCAGGGTCCATTTTGATATTGTAAGCCAAAGATCAGGCCATGCGTCGACAAGAATTATGCTCTTTTTTTTTTTTTTTTTTTTTATTATTTGTAGAAACATTTGGTAGAAGCAAGAATTATGCATTAGTTTGAGTTTCTGCGACGAAACTCCATTTCCGCATCTTCCACCGAAAGTGGGTTGCAAAAAGGCGTCATAAAAGTAAATAGCCGCCGACAGTGGGTTGGAAAAACTTGTTCTCCACCAAGCTCTCATCTGCTCCAAGTCTCTGAGATCTCTCTCTACCATCAAAACAAATTACAAACCACCATCATCTCTTTGTTGGGATTTCCCTGCAGGAAAGCAGGCATGGCACAATTACTTTTATCTCCACTGGTAAAAGTAGTTTTTGATAAGCTGGTCTCCCTCATCACAGAGGAGCACAGGCTGCAGAGTGGTGTCCACAAGGAAATGGAGCGACTGAGGAGTACACTGACAACAATTGAAGCCGTGCTTGAAGATGCAGAGGAGCAACAAGTCGAGGACAAGGCAGTGAAGCATTGGTTAGGAGAGATTGAAGATGCAGCGTATGATGCAGATGACATTTTGGATGAGTTCATGACGGAAGTTCTACAGAAAAAAATCGAGTCTGAGGACCACCACCACATGATGAACAAGGTACGAAACTTCTTATCACTTCCGCTTGTGTTTCACATCAAGATGGGCCATAAGATAAAGGTGATCAGAGAAAGATTAGATGCAATTGCAAGTGAGAGGTCTAAGTTCCACCTGCAAGTGATAAGAGAGGGAAGAAGGGGGTCAGAAACGAGCAAACGACTGCAGAGCGACTCTTGTGTGGATGAATCAGAAACTTTTGGCAGAGAAGATGATAAAACGAAGGTGGTGGATTTATTAATCAACCCATGCAATGGGGATGTTTCAGCCATTCCCTTAGTCGGTATGGGTGGTCTTGGGAAGACGACTCTTGCTCAATTAGCTTACAATGACCCAAGGGTAGAGAGAGAGCCATTTCGAATTAAGAATGTGGGTTTGTGTGTCTGATGATTTTGATTTGAGAAGAGTAACCAGAGCGATCATAGAAGCTGCAACTGGCAGTACTTGTGAAGAGTTAGACATGGATCTTCTCCAACGTCGGCTCCAAGAAAAGCTGGGATGCAAGAAGTTTTTGCTTGTTCTAGATGACATGTGGAATGAAAATCGCGAGGAATGTGATCGACTCAAGCATTATCTAAGAGGTGCACAGGGCAGCAGAATCATTGTAACTACTCGTAGCAAAAAGGCTGCTTTGATCATGGGTACACTTCCTCCTCTAGAGCTAGCAGGGTTATCAGAAGAGGACTGTTGGTCTCTGTTCAAGAAACGAGCCTTTGCTCCTGGAGAAGAAGACACGTATCCAAATCTAATTGTTCGTGGAAAGGAAATTGTGAAGAAGTGTGGGGGTCTTCCTTTAGCAGCCAAGGCTCTGGGCAGTCTGATGTGCTTTAAGAGAGAGGAAACAGAATGGACATTTTTGAAAGAGAGTGAGGTTTGGAATTTACATGATCAGGAAAATTGCATTTTACCTGCTCTAAAGTTGAGTTATTATCATTTGCCACCACATTTGAAACAATGCTTCGCATACTGCTCACTATTCCCAAAAGATTATAAATTTAAGAAGGAGAATTTGATTCAACTTTGGATGGCAGAAGGTCTCATCCAACCATCTAAAGATTGTAAACAAATGGAAGATACAGGCAAGGAGTACTTCAACAACTTGTTATGGCGATCCTTCTTCCAAGATGCGGAGAGAGATGAATATGGGAATGTAACAGAGTGCAAGATGCATGATCTACTGCATGATCTTGCACTAGACGTTGCAGGTGATGAATGCTTGATTGTAAAGGTTGTCGATGAGGCAGTGAGTATTCCTAAAAGATCCCGTCATTTGTCATTGATGCGTGGTGACATGTGGACCCGAATATGCCCAGATGCCATAAATAAAGCAAAGAAGTTGCGGACTTTACTTCTTGTAGATCCCAGGTTGTTCATGCAGCTCCCTCTTAACATCTACTCAGATTTAATGTACTTACGTGTGTTAGAGTTAAGCTGGGCGTACTGCGGGGAGGAGATATTGGTTCCAATTGGAAAGTTGAAACACTTGAGATATCTTTCCCTGTCTCTAGGGGGTATGTATAAAATACCTGAATCCATCTGCACCCTTGTGAATTTGCAAACCTTGAAACTCTCGAATTGTGATTGTCTTCGTGAGCTACCCAAACACATGAGGAAAATGGTTAGCTTAAGACATATTGAGATCAATTGTTGTCTTGTTTTCTCACTGATTGATGTGCCAGAGCGATTTCAATATTTCACTAAGATGCCAGTGCATATCAGAAAATTGAAATGCCTTCAGACATTGCCAATATTTATTGTGGGCGCAAGCACGGGATGTAGAATAACAGAGTTAAAAGAACTAAACCTTGGAGGTGAATTATTCATTAAAAAACTTGAGAATGTAAAGGATGCAAATGATGCCAAGGAAGCAAATTTGAAGCTGAAGCAAAACCTACAAGTGTTAGGATTTTCATGGAGCAGTTACGACAGCGATGCTGTATTTGGAGAAAAAGCTGAGCAAATCCTCGAAGGCCTTGAGCCACATCCAAATCTCAAAAGATTGCTGGTGGATGAGTTCGAGGGTATCAGATTTCCACGTTGGATGAGTGATTTATTGCTCCCAAATCTGACTGAAATTGCACTTGCCAATTGCAGAAGATGTGAATCTCTGCCCTCATTTGGCCAACTACCTTTTCTCAAGGTCCTCAGGATTCGTGGAATGGATGGTGTTAAATGTATCGATACTGCATTCAATGGAAAGAATGTCACAAGTGGATTCCCATCGTTGAAAAAACTCACCATTACAAGTATGCCTAATTTGGAGGAATTTTTGGTGGGCAGTGAAAGAGAAATATTTCCTCGTCTTGTTAGGTTAACAGTTGAGAGATGCCCAAAGCTAGCAAACCTACCATGCCTTCCATCAATTGAAAGACTCAAGCTCAAACAGAATAACGAGACATTATTAAGATCCTAGGCAAATCTTACTTCGCTCATCTCCCTCAATATTTCAGATTTTGCAAAGCTAGAGTCTCTTGAGGATGGGTTGCTACAAAATCATATACATCTCTCACGTCTGTCAATTTACTATTGCCCAGAGCTCAAATATGTTTCAAGGGACCTCAAAAATCTCACAGCTCTATCATCTTTGAATATCTCCAATTGTCAGAAGCTGGTATCGTTGGAAAGCCCTACTTCTCTCCATGAAATGGTTATTGATTGCTGTAATGGTCTAACATCCTTTGAGTTAGGAGGCCTGACCTCTCTTGGACGTCTACAAATTAATCATTGTGAAGATTTAGGGACTTTTCTAGGTGAAATGCAGCATGTAACAACCCTAAAAAGCCTGGGTATGCAGCAATTCCTCAACCTTCACTGCTTGAGCATTTCGTGCTTCGATAAGTTAACATCCTTGCCTGATGGCCTACAAAATGCCACAAAACTGGAAGACCTAAAGATTAGTGGATGGCCGAGACTAATGGAATTGCCAGAGTGGCTGGGAAACCTCAAATCACTAGAGTATTTATCCATTGTGGACTGTACTAGTCTTACGTCGTTGCCTACTGGGATGCATTACTTGTCACAACTCCAAGAATTGGAGATTAAGGGATGTCCCCGTTTGGAAAGACGATGTCAGAAGGAGAAATAGCACACATTCCATTTATTACGATTGGATTCGGTTCGACTCCTCATGGTTTCTTCTTCCTCCCTCGCGAGGCTCTCAAACCAATTACAAGATTTTGTAGAATCTTACATGGTTCGGTTCAACTCCGCAAGATGGAGTAGTCTGCTACGAAATCTCTTGACCATCTTTATTTATTATAAAAAAAAAAAAAAAACCTTTCTAGTTTTTATATTCTCCACTAATATCATCTTGTCAGGTTCTCTTTGAGAAAACATTTGGAAGTTCACTCATCCATTCTTTTTGTTCATAATAAGATTATAAGAGTAAATCGCTCATAAGTAGGTGTGGTTGGGCCCAGCAAACTGCTGCCTATTACATGGTCTGTTGCAATTCTGTTACATTATAGTTGAAACATTGTTTATTTGATGCCACTCCTTTTTATTTCTTGTGTGAACTCTTATCTCTTGGATCATGAGATAAGCCTTGCAAATTATCTATAACGAATCAATATTAGACCAAGAGAGTGCAACTTCTGATTGTTCAACAATCTTTCTGCAGTCGCTGGGCAAACATTGTGAAGGTCAACGATATGGTTCGACTCTGCGAAATGGAGGAGTCTGCTTGGAGGAGTCTGCTGTGAAATCTCTTGACCGTCTTCAAAAGATGAAGGTATTTCTATTTCCAACTTGAAATCCTGCTCACTTACTATTCAGGTCCCGGTATATTTGAGTCTCAGGGTACGGTGATCCAAGAAATGGGTCTCAGGACCATGGAAGGTCAATATCCAAAATATCTCTCAGATTAATATTTTAACTTTTCTTCATTTAGTGGCCTACAAATGAATGGTTAAAACATTAAAATGATTTTTCATTGATCTATAAATAACCCAAAGGTTGAAGGGTTAGGATGTCCATCCTCAGTAAATCCCATCAAATTAATGGTCTTGATCATTGACTGTGGAGCCCAAGTTAATCAAGTCCTTTAGCTGAAAATTTGTGTAGTAAATCTAAAGTATTAAATGGCATTTGCTAATATTGTAAATAGATTACGCCTCTCAATTTAATAAAAATAGGGGTTTTGACATATTAATCCTCCTTAAAATTGATTTTCCCAAATTTATGACCAAAATTCAGATAATGTTACTAGAGTCACTTTACTTTGCTCAATATTTTTATAAAAACCGTTTTTACCCCAAATCCCATGACATCATGGGAACAGTGTATGTAACAAAAGATGACAATTCCCACGATATGATCAGAATGTCCCATGATATCATGGCTTTTATGTAGCATCTGCGGGAGAAAATTTTTTAAATGATAGAATCTGAGAAATGGTGGTCAGATGTGTATTTACTTTTCACAAAATTCCATTTTTCGTGTTATATAAGAAAATAAATTCGCTGACTGGTTGTAGTATAGAAACTGAAAAATCCCATGATATGATGGGATCTAGGGCAAAAAAGTTTGAAAAAAATGTTGACCAGAGTCAAGCGATTCTGATGACATTATTTGAGTTTCGGTTATGAAATAGGAAAAACTGAATTTAAGGAAGATCAATATGTCAAAACTCCATAAAAATAAGAAAAATATGCCACTTAAACTATTCAATATTGTCCAATCTAGTTATTTTCCTTCTCATATATTTCTTTAGTCATCTATTGATACTTGTAGTGTTCACTACTGATGAGTATAGAAAACACTCCTTAATTCAACCCATATGAAGAAGCCTAGCGGTCCTCTCATTTGGTGGTTTAAGAGGACAATGGACCACACCACACTAAGTGATGAAATTGGAAGGATGGACTACCTGACTACATCAACTTTGTGGGTAGGTGGGTTTTCGATCTTCAGTTGGAAGGATGGACTGTTGGATTAAATGGGTGTGGCCCACACGACCACAAGCCCACTAAGGATTTTTTAATCCTACCCATTTGTCTGCACATTTATGAGACCTAGTTATTTTTGAGCTCACTTGCCAACAAATCAATAATGGGCTGAGATTAAAGGGTTAGGTGATAGTTGGGGGTTAAAGGTTCCTTGATGGGTAGGAATCTCCTATAAAAGGACCCATTGGGTAACTCCTTTGGCTACAAGTTTTTCTTGGCCTCCATTACTAAGCAAGAAAGAATAGCTAAGGCAAAGTAGTTGTAAGTCCCGCCTGAGCTTTAAGTTTCTGCTCTTAAAGGAGCTTTTGTTGCCTTAAAGAAAAGCTATGGAGTCAGGTAAGCTTCTACCCATTCTTGGATTTTTATGTTTACTTTACTGTGTTATTTGGATGAGACCCAAGGAGATCCTCCTGAGGATTGAGAGATTAAGCTAACATGATCAAACCAAAGGAGATCCTCCTGTGGATTGAGAGATATTAAGCTAACATGTGGTATCAGAGCCATCTTTGGGTATAGCCAAACAATCAGTTCATATTTTGTTTACATATTCTGAGATTTTGGGGCTTTCCGGGTTCTTCTCGGAAATCAAACCAAATGCTCAAATGAAAGAAGTTTTGGGTATTTGATAAAAGGTATTCCATTTTATTGGAAAGAAGAGACTCACAAATTGAGTATTATGGTGCCCAACCCAATCTGAAAGAGATGGGAATAAAAGATCATATTCTATCTATCTATATATATTTCTTGATTTAAGAAATCATATAGAGTTGGAACCTCCATTGGCTTATCAATGTTATTTATTTATTTTTGGTTTAATGTCATTTTGATGATGGGCATGAAAGGAGAAAATGATGATGAAAATTTTATTCTATAAAAAAAAAAAAAAAAAAAAAAGAGGACTGCACAGTCCGTCGCACTGTGCATCCCCGGTGCAAAGGCATCATTCCAACAGTTTTGTTGGGCCGGGCCAGACAGGTCAGGTCAACCTGACCTACTCTAGTCCAGCCTGGCCAGCTGATAGTTGGGCCGGATCTGGTTACGAATCGGGCCTAATCCATTAAGGACCCCCTGAGCCCAGTATAATTTTGAAAGAAAAATTTTCAGAATGTTCTCCTTATTAAATGGTAGCTATTGGCATGGTTAATTAGCCCAAATGAGTTCCAGAACTGACCTAATTATTAGTATTGATCATATTATTAAAAAATGGGTGATCCAGAATTTGTTTTAATTATAACGGACTCATGGGAACTCGGAATTTCAATCCGTTTTTTCCTATGAATTCCTATTAATGAGATCTTTAATCTGAATAGTTTGGATCTATTATGAAGTGTCTCCAATATTTTGGCATATATATATATATTTTAAATAAGTCATTAAAGTTTATTTCTGTATCATGGATGATTTATTCATAGAATCAAAGTGTACAATAGCTTGTAATTCAGCTAATTATGTGTTGTTATGTCAAATTTATGTCACATTAGATCATTAGAGAAAAACAAAGATTCCAATTAAAGATGTGTCATGATGAAAGTGTGGTTGTTATAATTTCAATTAGAAATAAATGATTTAGATTGATTTGATAGTTGCCAAAGCAACCAAGTCATGAAGAATTGTTTGATTTCTAGATTGAATTAACGGAACATTACCATTATTTGTGTGATTATAATAATACTAAATTGCGATTTCATAAAAGATATGAAGAGAAGCCCAAAGGTTGTATCTTCATGAAATAGAAATTGGAATAAGATATTGTTGGTAATGTGATGTAGTTAAGAATGATTTATGCCCAAATGAATAGTCCTCTTAATCGCATCATATTATTAACGTAGTCTTATTAATTAAAGAAAAGTGATTATTATGCATGTTGTTTTCATACCCAAAGGTAGATTTACAATGATGTAAAATTACTTTTACTTTTATTGTTATTGCATGATCAAGAATAGATTGTAACTTGTGGATATTATTGTTTATTTTCAGTAACTAAGTCCATGGCAGCACTTTCTACATTAGGGACCATTCCTACCTTAGATGGGTCAAATTTTCTAGAATGGATAGACATGCTAATGATAGCCATAACCTTCTTGGACTTGGATATAGTCTTTGATGAGCCTAAACCCCTAACTCCTACAAATGAAACATCTAGTGATGAAAAAGCAAAATTTGAGAAATGGACCAAGGCTAACAAGGTAGTAACCAAGATTATCTTGAACTCTATTTCAAGAAGTATTAGGGGATCCCTTGGAACAATAGAAAATGAAAAAGATCTCTTAGATACTGTAAAGGAGCAGTTCAAGGTAACTGACAAGGCTGTAGGGGCATCACTAATAAGCCGCCTATCAAGCATAAAATATGATGGGACCTTGGGAGTGAGAGAACATATTTTATCAATGCAAAATATTGTTTCAAAATTGGAACAAGTTGATATGAGTGTATCAGAAAAGTATTTGATACAATTCATTTTGGACTCTCTCCTTTCCTCCTTTGGCCCGTTTAAGGTTGCTTACAATCAAAGTCCAACACATTGGACCATAACAGAATTAATTGCTAGATGTGATCAAGAAGAGAGGAGGCTTAAGGCTGAGGGGCAACTGATGGTAAACTTCATCTCTCATAACAAATCCAAGGGAAAGGAAAAGAACAAGAAAAGGCCAAGTGTTCAAATTGCAAAACCAAAAAAGAAGGAAAAATTAGGACAGAAGAAATGCTTCTTCTGTGGAAAGAACGGTCACTTCAAAAGGGATTGCCTAAAACGGAAAAATTGGTTTGAAAAGAGAGGTACAAATTTATCTTTAGTATGTCATGAAACCAATTTAACCGATGTTCCACCAAGTTCTTGGTAGATTGACTCTGGTGCAACCATTCATGTAACTGGTTGTGTGCAGGGATTCCTTTCAAGCCGAAAACCAAATGATGGAGAAAAGACTATTGCCATGGGAAACCGGAAGGAATCACGAGTCGCAGCAGTAGGCACTTACAGACTGGTGTTGGACACTGGATTTATTTTGGACCTCCATAATGTTTTCCTTGTTCCCGAGATTTCTAGAAATTTAATTTTTGTTTCAAAGTTGGTTCATGAAGGGTTTGAATTTATTTTTGGACAAAACTTTATAAGAATTTCTAAAAATGAATGTTTAATTGGGAATGGTTATTTATGTGGTGGATTGTATAGATTACAGTTAAATTCTTTGGATGAACAATCATTACACACACCACACATTAGTTGTGAACTGAGCATTGGCACTAAGAGAGGGGAAGAGAACTCCTCTATGTTGTGGCATAAAAGGCTAGGGCATATCTCAAAGGAGAGAATGCTCAGATTAATGAAAGATGGATTATTGCCTAATCTTGATTTCAATGATTATGATGTTTGTATAGACTGTATAAAGGGAAAACACTCAAACACGAACAAGAAAGGTGCCACAAGAAGTTCTGAACTCCTAGATATAATCCATACAGATTTATGTGGAAAAATGGATGTACCATGTTTTACAGGTGAACACTACTTTATCACTTTTATCGATGATTTTTCGCGATTTGGTTATGTTTATTTGATTAAAGAGAAATCTGACGCTTTAGATGTTTTTAAGATATTTAAAGCAGAAGTAGAAAACCAATTAGAGAGAAAAATCAAAGTAGTGAGATTTGATAGAGGTGGTGAGTATTATGGAAGGTACACCGAATCGGGTCGCAATCCGGGCCCATTTGATAAATTTCTAGAAAATGAGGGTATTGTGGCCCAATATACAATGCCTGGAACACCTCAGTAGAATGGTGTTGCTGAGAGAAGAAATAGGATGCTTATGGATATGGTTAGGAGTATGGTAAGTAATACCACTTTACCGAAATCAATGTGGGGTGAAGCACTTAAGATGGCAATATATATATTAAATCGTGTCCCTAGTAAAGTGGTGCCAAAAACACCATTTGAGTTGTGGACCGGAAGGAAACCTAGCCTAAACCACTTTCGAGTCTGGGGTTGCCAATCTGAAGTGAAAATTTATAACCCACATGAAAGAAAGTTAGACCCTAAAACTGTTAGTGGACATTTTATTAGTTATCCTGAGAGGTCTAAAGGGTGTAGGTTTTACTGTCCTAATCATACCACTAGGATTGTAGAATCGGAAAATGCAAAATTTCTGGAAAATCATGAGAAGAATGGGAGTGTTCAAGGAAAAGATATAGTTTATAAAGAAATCAGGGAAAATATTGAGTTACCTGATACACAAAATGGGTTTGTTCCACTTGATATTATCAATGGTCATCAAGAAATGCAACAATTACAAAATGATCAAGTTGAACATAATATTGGTCAGCCCATTAATGATCCACTCCCAGAACATCATGATAATCCACT
Source organism: Persea americana (assembly GCA_029852735.1). NCBI lineage: Eukaryota > Viridiplantae > Streptophyta > Magnoliopsida > Laurales > Lauraceae > Persea > Persea americana. The sequence goes on from CM056810.1 coordinate 96,106,151, forward strand.
TCCTAATGATCCGGAATTAAGGAGGTCAACTCGAATAAGAAGGCCTGCCATTTCGGACGACTATGTTGTATATCTAGAGGAAGCCGATATTGGGATAAAAGATGATCCTAGAACATTCAAAGAAGCCATGGAAAAATGTGAATTCTAATAAATTGATGAATGCTATGAAAGAAGAGTTAGAATCAATGGCTACTAATGAGGTTTGGGATATTATCGAGCTACCAAAGAGTTCTAAGGCCCTAGGCTGTAAATGGGTCTTTAAGACCAAAAGGGACTCAAAAGGAAAAGTAGAACTATTTAAAGCCTGGCTCGTGGCCAAAGGTTTTACTCAAAGGGAGGGAGTTAACTACAATGAGACTTACTCCCCTGTATCTAAAAAGGACTCATTTAGGATAATTATAGCTTTTGTAGTTCATTTCAATTTAGAGCTACATCAAATGGATGTTAAGACAGCGTTCCTAAATGGAAATTTAGAAGAAGAGGTATACATGGAGCAACCGGAAGGATTCAAAAAAGGAAATACTAATAAATTAGTTTGCAAATTAAAGAAATCGATATATGGTCTGAAACAAGCTTCCAGGCAATGGTATCTTAAATTTAACCGCATTATCACATCATTCGGTTTTTCCGAAAATCCAGTAGACCATTGTATCTATCTCAAGGTTAGTGGAAGCAAGTTTATAATATTGATACTGTATGTCGATGATATTTTGCTAACTAGTAATGACCTTAGTATAATTCATGAAACCAAGGAATATCTTAAGAATAATTTTGATATGAAAGACATGGGAGAAGCAGCCTTTGTAATAGGAATCGTAATATATCGAGATAGATCTCGAGGATTACTTGGGTTATCACAGGAATCCTATATCAAAAATATTCTTAAAAGATTTTGTATGGAAGGATGTAGGCCCCAAGATTCACCAATAATTAAGGGTGACAAATTTAGTAAAGAGCAAAGTCCAAGAAATGAAATCGAAAGACATCAAATGGACCAGTGTCCTTATGCTGCTGCAGTAGGGAGTCTTATGTATGCACAAACATGCACTAGACCTGATATCAGTTTTGCAGTTAGCATGTTTAGTAGTTATCAAAGTGATCCAGGAATGACGCATTGGGTAGGAGTTAAGAAAGTCTTGCGATATCTTAGTGGCACTAGGAATTATAGGCTCTCATACAGAAAGTTAGATCAATTAGAAGTAATCGGTTATTCTGACTCAGATTTCGCTAGATGCCTCGATACAAGAAAGTTGACTTCAGGATACATTTTCCTGTTAGTTGGTGGGGCGGTATCATGGAGAAGTGCAAAACGGACCATAGTGACTCCATCCACATTTGATGCCAAATATGTGGCATGTTTTGAAGCAACAGGTCATGCATTATGGATGCGAGATTTTATCACATGTTTACGAATTATGGATATAATTTCTAAACCTCTTAAAATCTTTTGCGATAATGATGCAGCAAGAAGATTTGCTCAAAATGACAAAGTTTCCAGTAAATCAAAGTTTTTGGAAGTTAAGTACTTTGTATTAAAGGAAAAGGTACGAGATCGATTGGTGTCTATTGTTGGGGCTCCAACGAGTCAAATGATAGCGGATCCATTAACGAAGGCATTGACGCCAAAGGCTTATAGAGAGCATGTTAGAAATATGGGCTTTATTGATTTGCCTTATTATTGAGGACATCATTACAGTAATGATTTCGTAATTCTTATTTTTTCAAATATTTACATTTATTGAGGTGAATAAATAAGAATATTAAAGAAAATGGCATTATCGTACCCAATTAAATAGGACGGCCATTGAAAATGTCCTATTTTACCCTTATCAAGGACTTGGTTAGGTTGGGGTGCTAGTGGAGTAATTATGAAAAGAAGCATATCATTAAAGACATGTAACCGCTATGGTTCACATTGGTAAACCAATTTAATCACAGTATTAAGGCTCAGCATAAGAGACACGTTGGCAATTATTTTCAAAGTCGATGAGCATCGGTCAAAGTCGTTTTATCGTTTTTCAAGTACTATTTGAAAAAGAATTTCCTTAAATTAAATTTTGGATTATGTTTCCATGGTCATATGGGCCAAGTGGGAGAATGTTGGATTAAATGGGTGTGGCCCACATGACCACAAGCCCACTAAGGATTTTTTAATCCTACCTACTTGTCTGCACATTTATGAGACCTAGTTATTTTTTAGCTCACTTGCCAACAAACCAATAATGGTCTGAGATTAAAGGGTTAGGTGATAGTTGAGGCTTAATGGTTACTTGATGGGTAGGAATCTCCTATAAAAGGACCCCTTGGTAACTCCTTTGGTTACAAGTTTTTCTTGGCCTCCATCACTAAGCAAGAAAGAATAGCTAAGGCAAAGGAGTTGTAAGTCCCACCTGAGTTTCAAGTTTCTGTTCTTAAAGAAGCTTTTGTTACCTTAAAGAAAAGCTATGGAGTCAGGTAAGCTTCTACCCATTCTTGGATTTTTATGTTTACTTTACTGTGTTATTTGGATGAGACCCAAGGAGATCCTCCTGTGGATTGAGAGATATTAAGCTAACATGGACTACCTAGTCCAAGGAGTCCAAGGACAACAGTCCTATAATGCTCATGTACCACATGGATATTACAAGGACATACCATGGATGTGGCCCGACTTGGATCTCAACGCTTGATACTGAAGTATCAATCCTATACAATACATACAGTTATGTTGCCCATGTCCAAGTAACCCAGTAGCATAGCTACAATCCTTTTGCATCAGGTGAACACTTTTTTTTTTTAAATTATAGTTTCGACAAATCTTCTAAAGGGAGAAGATGCACTACCACTGGACTTTTTCTTTTTCTTTTTTTTTTTTTTTTTGCGCTAACGGAGGGTTTCCAACCCTTTGGGCTAGACTAATCTATCTTGGCTCAGAGAAGCCGGTATGCCCCCCAGGTGGTAGCACAAGTTGACTCAACCTTCGGTTCCTGAAGAGGGGGGAAATGGGATCGATACCAAGACCTCTACTTCCAGAAGAGGGAGGAACTGAGGTTCTGGCTACTCGGCCAACCCCTTGGGGTTCTCTACCATTGGACTTGAGAGATTGTCACTGCAAGACATTTTATTTGGATGATTGCTTTTTGTTATCACAAGATTTAGGTGTTCTAGGAAATCTCTTCTTTATCAAATGGGAAAAAGAGGCCATTAAGTGGTATATAATCATCACACCCTCTATACCTGTAATATGAGCTTCTCATCTGCTGACCATACCCTTAAAAGTAGCCAATTGCAGCGTTTTTGGCCATTGAATTTGGGCAATTAACAGGACATTCTTCTTGTCATACTCCTGTGTAATCCTCCAAAGATTTCAATGTGGCAGAGATTATTCTATTGATGTGATTCTTGGTGTTACCTAATTGTAATCGGCCCTTGGTTCAGTGATCTTTGACTGGTACATGGATGCCACAGAAACAGAGGATTTGATAACTTGGATGTATATTAGTTCTTCATTTGGCAGAGTCTTTAGTGACAATGTTTCAACTTTCAGCTTTCAATTATACTTCCACTTGAGGATTTTTTGGGAGTTCCTTCTGTGAAGAAATTGTTTTGAATTTGAAATGATTATTCATATCACATACTTCCACAGGAATTCTTGGCTAGAAGAGAAGGAAAATTTGCTCCTCCAAATGTAAGCTTTATTTAAATTCTTTTTTGTAAATTCTAGCTATGAAATGGGTTTGAGTAGATATGGAAAAAAAATGTCATTCTGTTAATGTGAAGCTACGCCACCGAAGTAATTGGCGCAAGGACATAATGTTTATTCTCACACACAGATGGATTTGAGAAGGTTTTAAAAATGTCTACAGGAAGAAGTCTTCTCTCAGGCACTTCATTTCGGCCTTGCGGGTGGTAGCTCAGGTACTGGCCACATCTTCCCAGTGGCCCTTAGGTAATAGTTAACTTTTTTGGCTCGTCTGTATGCATCCCAAATATCCAATTAGTTTGAATACTTTGGTATGATGTATGGTTATCTGTTAAACGCGCAGAAACTTAAACACGCCACATTAGGTTGGATACAGTTTTTCAGCCTTTTCCACCATGTATTCAAATCTGTAATCAACACTGCTGAACTTGGAAGGTGCTGAAGGCACGACTGTTATCCTCCTGAATTGATTCGTTATCTTTTCTCTTCTCTGCTGCCTAAATACATGATAAAATGGATAACCATATTCGTTTGCCAATACATTCAAAGACAATTTTGATTTTAGTGCATCCAAATGCCCAATCTTAGTGCTGTACCATGCATGTTTTAGAATTTGACAATTTGCTGTAATGAATGTTCTTTTTGTTCCTGAGATGTTGGGTGCTTGATGCATCCAATCCAGCCAAGTGAAAAAGTGGGATCCGGGCTGCATTTCAATCGTGAATATCCATGTCACCATTGCGGCCACATTCTTATCGGTTCTGGGAACTCCATGCATAAACCATATCGCAACATAGGTGTGCCAAGCTGCCCCATCCAGCACCATGAACCCAGGAGCAGCAGCTCAGAACCGCATCCCATTTCTCTGTTTGAGAAGCACTGATTCCTTTGGACTCTCTCCTTTTCATATTTGCTAAGACCAAAGACTAAAGAAACTTTACTAGAAGTTTAAAACAATTTAGACTTTGCTTATTTGCAAGACCATGGCTACCTACTATGTTGAAAGATACTGGAGGTTCTTGATTGAAAACGGGAATCAGATGGTAAGGATGATTGCTCTAACTGGGATAGATCTGTTCTATCTCTTGGTGGTAAGGATGATTGCTCTAGCTGGGATAGATCTGTTCTATCTCTTGTCTAATTATTAGAAATCTTTATGCAATAATATACATGCTTCCAATACATGGGTGTCTGGGAGTAGAACATGGATGTGAGAGCAAAGAAATCAATTGACGCCTTATATTCTGTTGAGAATATATGGAAGAATACTTCAGTGATACTGTTATCCTCCTGAATATTTTGATCAGATATGTTTGTAGTGTAATGCTGAGGTAAGACTTAAGCTTCTGTGATTTTCCATCATAAATTTTCTTTCACCTATTGACTGATTCCAACAGAAGCATTGGAAGGCCAATCATAATCTTTGAGATGGTAAACTTAACGATCTTATCTTGCTGTCCCCACTGCGGTCAGCGCAGAGGAAGGGAGTTACTATATATATATATATGGAATGGTGTCATCTTGCCATCAAAATTATAAATGGAACCTACCTTAGAATTGCTAAGGGCCTGTTTGGATAGGCAAAAAATAGAGTATGGTATAGTTAAATGGGCCCTAACAGTCTAAAATTTCAACTCTACTCCGTTTGGATGTGTCTGACCCGATAGATGATGTAATGTTGTGAGCCACATATACTCCATTTCACTTCAACTCTAAATACTTTAATTTCTTTGAGTAAAAGTGGATTCTATTCCAAACCTTCACTTCAAAATAAGCATCCAAATGGAGTAAAGTGAAGTACTCTACTTTAACTTCAACGTACTTCTCTTCACTCTACTCCACATGTTAAATTCACTTCATTTTACTCAACTCCTCATTTATCCAAACAGGCCCTGACTATCGTGGCTATTTTTGCAATTTCCCTACCTTAGAATTGCCAAGGGATTTTGAGTTTTTTTGGTCGCCACTTCCCAAAGTTCTGCCCTTGACTACAGTGGCTATTTTTGCAATTTCCCTAGGTTTGGCTCGAACTCATGGTTTGTAATTTTTTTTTTTTTTTGGGATCTATCCTATTTGCTTAGTTGGGTTCTCATCAATTTGGTTTGAGATATTGTTTTAATGAGCTCAGTGGCTGGAATCATCAAGTATTGTGAATCTAGAGATCATTTGGTGCACAGGAGTATGCTTGCATCATTAACATTTTAGGGGTTGGGAGGAAGCAATCACAGCAGGGTTATGCCATGGATATGGCAAGGCCATAGATTTTATGGAAAAAAAAAAAATGAATACCTGAATATTGAAGTATACCCCCACCATTTTTTATTTTTTATTTTTATTTATTTATTTTTTGTCTTGTGAGTGAATCCGAGTGTGTTTTGAGTTATCCCGAGAACACACGTCAGAGAATTACACGCACACGCAGCAAAGAGGACTCAGGGATCGAGCTCTAGATAGTAGGGTGTGAAAGGGGATACCCAACCAACTGGGTGATGAATTTAGAACCTCTGAGGCATCAAATCTAGAGAAACCCCCAGTTTAAGAGGGGAACACCTTAGTGGAACCCACCTATTGAGGTTGTAGCTGTTTAAAATAACTGCGTGCCTTTTACCAATAATAATAATAATAAACGCCTGCCAGGTGAATAGGATATCCACAAATCTCACATGAGTTTTTTCCATAGTTGGATTGACTAGTTGATAAAAAAAAGGTGATTAGTATAATCTTACGCAACCCATTATCCCATTTTTCATTAAACCGTCAATCCAACTGTGAAAAAAAACTCAGATTAGAGTGAAACTTTGGATTCCCATATTTTCCGATGATTTTTATTTTGAGCGATTCGAATTTCAACAAGTGGGCCTCATTGTGCATTTCAGCTCTTTAAGCTTAAGATTTATCTAGGTTAAAGCCTAAAGGATCTGAACTTCTGAGCTATCCCTATGTTCTCAACTTTAAGCATTGTTGGCAAAGTTGCTCCATATGAGCGAAGCAAAACACCTAAACTTTTACATGCTGGCCCCTTTAAATAAAAACAAAACAACAAACATATGGTGAAACACCCTCCTTCCACCTTCCCACACAAAATAAAGAAATAAACACAAATAATAATTATATATAAAAATAAAAATAAAAATTCTTTTTCCAGCCCTTCTCTTGCCAACAGTAGATTCACATGTCGGGGAGAAGGATAGAAGGAAAACATAGAATGATCAATGCTGAAACCTTAATGTAACAGCCTGTATATTAATCTTGAACAACTATCTTGGGTTGTTTTTTTCCCTTTGCAAAGATATTTTTGCTAAAAGAACAGAAAAAAATATTCGAAAAAAATTTACAAAAGTATAAATCTACATTTTAAATTTCTTCAATGGTATTTAGATGTAAAAAGACTGAAATAAAAACAAAATAAAGGTGGTGAGGATGGAGTTTCAATAATCAATATGCTAGTACCTTAGTTGGTAAGGCACTTCCTTTTCATATAAACAACCGGACATCAATCCAAGTCCTAGCACATCAGTGTGCGTGGAATTGGTCCGTGTTGGGGAAAAAAAAAAACCTCATGGACCACAAACATGTGTCAATTGTGAGGTGTAGATTTTTTTTTTTGGTAAGAGTGAGGTGTAGACTTGACAACTAAAAGACCTTTGCTGAATAAAGTTCCTATGAAGATAAGTGGACAACAATGGGCGGCATAAGATGGCTCGAAGGGCCTTACAAAGTCAGTTGAAACACAGCCTGTTGGAATTGAATTATTTCTCCACCAAAGTTGCACGGTTAGGTGGTGGTTACTTGGAAAGGAGGGTTACTGTATCATGACGAGAAATGAAAACCTGTGACTGGGCTAGTCATGGGATCTAACATTAGTTTGTAATCGCGGGAGACGCAGGAAAACAGGAAAATATATATATATATATATATATTATATAACCCAGGGTATTCCCTGCCTAGTCTAGCATAAGAGCCTTCGGCCGTGAGCTCGAAGGACACTCAATTTTAGACAACGGATAACTAGTGCCCAGGGACACATGCAAAATTGGGTCGCCTTTTTATTCAACCATATGCACTGATAAAGCCCAAATGGGTCCATATGGTGGGGCCAGTGGGCCCCACTTACATGCCATGTGTACTACGTAAAACCTTTGCTCTTTAGTTTGCAACAGTTTCATCTAGGCTCGTCAATGGGACAGGCCGGGCCCGAACTTAGGTTGTCCAATCCCGTTTTGAATATTGGGCGGGTCGGGGGGTTGTCCAATCCCATCCCTAAATTAAATAGGCCTACATCAAATCTCATACCGTGCAGACCCAGGCCGGGCCAACGCTTAGCACGGTCTTAAATATAAGCTAATCATTTTCTAATTTTTACTCTATTTTGCTACAATACCAGTGCACAACTATATTTTTGAGCTGGGATTGCCAAAAACTCCGTAGATATGAAGAATGTACTTTATACTTCTAACTGAATAATCTTGGGTAGAGTTAAAAAATTAAGCATATTAAAGATGAGCATACATACAGAATTAGATAGTTGGAAAAAAGCACTACTAATCTAACAATTTGAAAGGTATATAATAAAAAAAATTAGTTGATTGAAAATGAATGAATCAATACTATGCAGAAAAGCATAATGCAATAACCTATATACATTAATTGTCAATGATATGACGTTTATCCATAGTTATCAATACACACTAATAAACTCCGAAAAACACTAGTTGTTCACATCAATGAAATAGTTTGCTGGGTTTGGATCTAGTTGAGGTGTTCAATCCTCAATGTTCAATTTTTTTTTTGGTAAAAGCAATGTTCAATTGGATAGTAGGACCCACAACCTGATCTAGCTTCATTTTCCTTGCGGGCGGGTTGGGCATATTCTACCTATTCCCAGCCCCATTTTGACTGGGTTTTAAAATCATTGCCCAAGCCTAGCCCGCCGGGCTCAATTTTTTCTAAAAGCCCCGTATTTATGGGCTTGGGACAGGCCAAGTTGGGCCGAGTACCCATTTCAACGGGGCTCAATTGACAGGCCTAGTTACATCACCTAATTTAGATTTTTATTATTAATTCACAATAATTGAGATTTTTTTTTACTTTATTTAATTATTTTGGATGTGTGTGTGTTTCCTGACAAACTTGGTTGTAATTGTTAATCTTTTAAATCATGCTTTACAACACTCGCTGTACTGCTAGTTTGATAACTTCACTGGTAGAGGTGAGGGTCAAATAAAAAGGTGATGACCTTTTGGACCATTTAGCCTTTTGGCATTTTTCTTTTAAAATAAAGTGAAGTGAAGTGAAATAAAAGGAGGGAATAAAATTAAGTGGGTTAAGATGGTATTTTACTTTTAGTTGTTTGGGATGAAATATTTTTGATTTTTTGTATGGGGAAATAGAGTTTTTTTGTCTTTTAATTTGTTGCTTTTTTTACTTTTTTTGAAAAAGAAGGAGGTAGTTTTGAATTAAAGTATTTTTGATTTGATGCTTAACTTTACTTGATAAGTATAATTATCAAACGGGGAAATAAGAATGTAACATTTTGAGTTTTGTTTTACAAAAAAGACTTTTTAAACACTTAGTGGCATGAAAAAGTAATTTTTTTTAACTTTTTTTGTAAAAAGTACTGATGCTTTTTTGAAATAGGGTAATTTATGATATGACCGCTTTTTCTCTTGAAATGATCATTTACTCTACTTTGCTATTGAAGTGAATTTACCAAATGGGCCCGCGGCGTAACAGTAGGTACCCTAATTGTAATTAGTATTTAAGGATTTTGTCCATACAGGATATAAATGACCATAAATTTTTCAAAATGGTGTTGACCAAAACTATATTTTAAATGAGAGTTTGGGGTCCTATGTATAGTACCTATATTTGGGATATAGTTTTGATCAATACTATTTTGAAAAATTCATAATCTTTTATATCTCGTATGATAAAAACCCCGGTACTTACGTTGATGTGAAATGTGCTGATTTTGTGCCACATAAATCCACTGGAAAGCTATAATCAGAAAAGCGTGTGGTTGACTGGTGAAGAGGGACTTGTAAACGAAGTGTAGGTGAGGTTGATGCAATCAGTTAAACGGAGTGACTTTGGGTCAAAAGTTCTTTATGTGATCTGAATGGCTCCCATAAAAGCTACTAGTCATGGTTGCGTCAACAGACCGGCATTGGAGGACAAAATTCAATAGTCACCCCTAATTGGGGAGACGCTAGAAACCTCTTATTTGCTTGACCTTGACCCACCTCCAACCTGCTCAAGAGTATGAGATACGGCCATCAAAACAGAACACAAACCATCTCTTTGTTGGGACTTCCTTGAAACAAGAAGGCATGGCAGAAGTAGTTCTATCTGCTCTGCTACAAGTAGTTTTTGATAAGCTGGTCTCCCTCATCACAGAAGAGCAAGGGATGAAGTGGGGTGTTAACAAGGAGATGGAGAGACTAAAGAGCACGCTATCAACAATTCAAGCTGTGCTCGAAGATGCAGAAGAGCAACGAGTGGAGGACAAGGCATTGAGGAATTGGTTAGGAAAGCTTAAAGATGCAGCTTATGATGCTGATGACATATTGGATGAGTTCATGACAGAAGCTCTACAAAGAAAAATAGTGGCTCGGGGGGACCACATGATGAACAAGGTACGCAACTTCTTATCACATTCATATAACCCGCTTTTCTTTTACCACAGGATGGGTCATAAGATAAAGGTGGTCAGAGAAAGATTAGATGCAATTGCGAGTGAGAGGTCTAAGTTCCATTTGACAGTGGGAAGGAGGAGATCGAAAACCAGCAACCGACTGCAGAGCGACTCTTTTGTGGTGGAATCAGAAATTTTCGGCAGAGAAGACGACAAAGAAAAGGTCGTGGAGTCATTAGTCCAAACATGCAATGAGGATGTCTCAGTGATTCCTATAGTCGGTATGGGGGGTCTTGGGAAGACGACACTTGCTCAATTGGCTTACAATGACCACAGGGCGGAAAGACATTTTGAACTAAGAATGTGGGTTTGCGTGTCCGAAGATTTTGATTTGAGAAGAGTAACCAAAGCAATCATAGAATCAGCAACCGGTAATACTTGTGGACCGTTAGACATGGATCTGCTCCAACGTCGGCTCCAAGAAAATGTGAGGGGCAAGAAGTTTTTACTTGTCCTAGATGACATATGGAATGAAGATCCTGAGGAATGGGACCGACTAAAACATTATCTAAGAGGTGCACGGGGTAGTAAAATCATAGTAACTACTCGCAGTGAAAAGGCTGCTTTGATCATGGGTACACTTCCTCCGCACCAATTAGCGAGGTTATCAGAAGATGATTGTTGGTCTCTGTTCAAGAAACGAGCCTTTGGTTCTGGAGAAGAAGACAGGCATCCAAATCTAATTGTAATTGGAAAGGAAGTTGTAAAGAAGTGTGGAGGTCTGCCTCTAGCAGCCAAGGCTCTGGGCAGTCTGATGCGCTTTAAGAGGGAGGAAGCAGAATGGATATTTTTGAAAGAGAGTGAGGCTTGGAATTTACATGATCAGGAAAATGGCATTTTACCTGCTCTAAGGTTGAGTTATAATCATCTGCCAGCACATTTGAAACAATGCTTCACATACTGCTCTCTATTCCCAAAAGATTATGAATTCCAGAAGGAGAAACTGATTCAGCTTTGGATGGCAGAAGGTCTCATTCAACAATCTAAAGATTGTAAACAAATGGAAGACATTGGCAAGGACTACTTCAACAACTTGTTATGGCTGTCCTTCTTCCAAGATGCAAAGAGAGATGAATATGGGAATATAATACAGTGCAAGATGCATGATCTAATACATGATCTTGCACTAGATGTTGCAGGTGATGAATGCTTGATTGTAAAGGTAGACAAGGCAGTGAATATTCCTAGAAGATCTCGTCGTTTGTCATTGATGCTTGACATGAAGAACCAAATAATACCAGATGCCATATATAAAGCAAAGAAGTTGCGCACCTTACTTTTTGTTGGAACTTTCATCAATGTTCAGCTCCCTTGTAACATTTCCTCGCATTTAATGTGTTTACGAGTGTTAGACTTAACATGGACAGCTTGCACTGAGGAGTTACTTGTTCCAATTGGTAAGTTGAAACACTTGAGATACCTTGACCTGTCTCATAATTTGATAAGAAAAGTACCAAAATCCATCAGCACCCTTCCGAATTTGCAAACCCTGAGACTCTTATATTGTCATTATCTTCAGGAGCTACCCAAGGACATGGGGAATATGCTTAACTTAAGACATCTCGAGATATTTACAAATGAATCATTGATTGATGTGCCTCGGAGGTTTAAATCATTCACTACGATGCCGGTGCATATTAGAAAATTGAAATGCCTTCAGACATTGCCGATATTTATCGTGGGTACAAGCATGGGATGTAGAATAAGGGAGCTAAAAGATCTAAACCTTCGTGGTGAGTTATTCATTAAAAGCCTCGAGAATGTGAAAGATGCAAATGACTCCAAGGAAGCTAATTTGAAGCACAAGCAAAACCTTCACACGTTAGGACTTTCGTGGAACTCATGTGACAATGATGCCACAGTTAGAGAAAACATTGAGCAAATCCTCGAAGGCCTTGAACCACATCCAAATCTCAAAAGGTTGCTGTTGGACAACTACACGGGTACTAGATTTCCGCATTGGATGAGTGAGTCGTTGCTTCCAAATCTGAATGAAATTGCACTAGTCAATTGCAGAAGATGTGAATCTCTACCGTCGTTTGGCCAACTACCTTTTCTCAAAGCCCTCACAATTTGTGGAATGGATGCTGTTAGATGTATTGATGATGCATTCTATGGAAATAATGTCACAAGCATATTCCCATCGCTGGAAGAATTCACCATAGAAGATATGCCCAATTTGGAGGAAATTTCGGTAGGCTGCGAAATAGAAACATTCCCTCACCTTGTTGGGTTAACTGTTGTGAGATGTCCAAAGCTAAAAAACCTACCACACCTTCCATCTATTAAAAAACTCCAGCTTGAAGTGAATAACTGGGCACTGGTAGGATTGCTGGCAAACTTTACTTCGCTTGTCTACCTTTATGTTGGAAATTTTACAGAGCCAGAGTCCTTAGAGTATGGGTTGTTACAAAACCATATCCATTTCTCACATCTATCAATACACAACTTCCCAGGGCTCAGATATCTTTCAAAGGACCTCAACAACGTCACTGCTCTGGCAGTATTCAAAATTAACAACCATAAGAAGCAGGTATCATTGCCAAGCCTCACTTCTCCTTATGACATGGATATTTCTTTCTGTAATGGTCTAACATACTTGGCGTTACGAGGCCTGACCTCTCTTCAATGTCTAACAATTCACCTCCATCAAAGTGTAGGGACTTTGTTTGGTGAAATGCAGCATGTCTCAACCCTTCAAGGCCTTGATTTAATTCAACGTCCACAACTCACTTCGTTGCTGCAGGGTATGCAGCAGTTCATCAACCTTCAGCGGTTGAGCATTTGGAGCTTGGAGCAGTTAACATCCTTGCCTGATGGCCTACAAAACACCACAACACTACAAGAGCTACAGATTGCAAACTGTTTGAGACTAATGGAATTGCCAGAGTGGCTGGGAAACCTCAAATCACTTAGATATTTCTTCATTTGGAACTGCACTAGTTTAGCATCATTGCCAACTGGGATGCAGTACTTATCAGAACTCGAATATCTTTCCATTGTAGAATGCCCCCATTTGGAAAGGCGTTGTCAGAAGGGGAAAGGCGAAGATTGGCACAAGATAGCACAAATCCAACGTATTGAGATTGGAAGGGATGTTAAAGATCTCTTGGAGTTAAACACAAAGAGAAGCCACAACACCCTCCTCCCTGCCAGTTGGACGCACTGTAGGAGTTTCCACTAGGAGTTGTTCTTGTACTTTGTTACCAAAAAAAAAAAAAGTGGACTACTTTCAATAATCTTCAAGCTAGTTTTATAGCTTATTCATGCTTCTGTGGAAAATTATGTATGCAGTACGGATCAATCACATTTGTTGTGATTGGTGCATTTCAGTGGGCCTCATTGCGACATGTCACCATTACAAAGGTACAAGATTCATATAGGTTTTGCCTATATCTTTGGATTTTGGTGACTAAAATGAAGGCCTTAATTAGTCTATGAATTAGCAATGATGGAACTGCCACTGTCATCCCAAGAATTGTAGGAAGCAAATGAACCATATGTCGTTCGTTCAATTCTTTCTTTTTCCTTATTGATGGCACGTTGGGGGATTAGCTGGTCAAACCATTTATGCTTGTAAATATCACCTTTCCATTTGCTGGCTGGGCTAAACTTAAAAAGTGGTCAATTGCTGGGTGTTTGGCCATTGATGTTGGGCAATTATCTGGACATTTTTCTTGCCATCCACCTGTTTGATACTCCAAAATTCTCAACCAATGGCAGTGATTATCCTATGATGTGATTCTTGGTGTCACGTATTGGTAATAGGGCCCTTGGTTGAGTGGTCTTTAACTGGTACGTAGATGCCACACAGAGTACTTGATAACTTGGACATGTATTGGTTCAACACTGGGCACCGAAGTACTGTATGGATCTGATTTCAATTGGTTGATCTTTGGTGACAATGTTTCAATTTTACTTCCATTAGTTGACTTTTTAGGTATTCTCCCATGAGGAAATTGTTTTGAATTAGAAATGATTACTCTTCTCCCACAGGAATTCTTGGCCAGAAAAGGTGCAGAAGGAACATTTTCTCCCCCAAAGGCAAGTACTATCTAATTCCTTGTAGTTTCTAGCTATCAAAAGGGGTACATCCCAGATATGGAAAAGAAAATGTCATTCTATTAATGTGAACCTACCACATTTCCCTCAGACACAATTGATTTCGCAATTGATTTTGGCCTCCTGGGTTGGAGTTCAAGTAGTGGCCACATCTTCCCAATGGTGCGAAGTTATTGTATTTTTATTTTTATAGGTTTACTTTTATAGATTGTTTGGATGTATCCCAAATTGCAATTAGTTTGAATACTTTTGTAGGATGGATGGTTATCTTTTTTGTTAGACAGTTGGGAAAGTGCAGAAACCAAACACACCGCATTAGGTAGGATACTGTTTTTGAGCCTTGTCCACTTTGTATCCAAATCAGTTATCAGAGAGTGAAGTGTTGCTTCCCTCCCAACCCCCCACCCCCACCCCCACCCCCACCCCCACCACGCCAGCCATTCTGTTCTTCCAATACATTCATAGACAATTTTGGTTGTCACCCAAGTGCAAATGTTGGATCCGGGCTGCATTTCAATTCCAGATATCCATATCACCATTGCGGCCATAACTTGTCATCAGTTCTGGGAATTCCATGTGTGGACCACATCACAACCTAGGTGTGCCATGCTTCTGCCCCATCCAGCACCATGAGCCAATGCAGCAGTTCAGAACCACATCCCGCTGCTAGTTGTGAGCAGAACTTACCCTTGGGATTTCCTCTTTTCTTATTTGCTTAGTAAGACATTTACTGAAAGTTCAAAAACAATGTAGATCTAGGTTGTTGCAAGAGCATGGGTAACTCTATTATTTCATTGAATCATACAAGAGGTTCTTTATTGAGAACAGGAGAGAACAGGAATCAGGTGATAAAGATGATTGCTCTAGGTGGATAGATTTGTTCCCTCTCTTATGGGAATTATTGGAGATCTATATGCATGCTTCTAATGCATGGGTGTCTAGGAGTTGAACATGGATGCAATGGAGAGCAATGAAACCAATTCAATGACTTATATTTCGTTTGTATATGTTAGTGATACTGTTGTGTATAAGTGGTATGCTGAGGTAGATAAATTAATATACTATGATCTCCTACCATATCTTTTCAATCATCTTTTTGCTGATTCCTAACTGTGATGGACTGGAGGGTCAATCTGAATATTTGAGGTGGTAAACTCAGCTAATTTCCATCTTGTTGTCCCCACTGCACTAGCTATTTTTATGATTTTCTTCTGTTTAGATTGCATTCATAGTTATTCAAGTGGGAAATCTATCCTATTTGTTTCGTTGAGTTCCATCAATTTGATTTGTGGCATTGTTTTCATGAGCTCTGAGACTAGAATCATTATGTATTGTGAATCAAGATCATTTTGTGTACAGGGCTATTCTTGGTTAAAAATTGTTTTAGCAGCTAGGAATAGCCAATTTCTTCTCTCTTTCAAAATGGGCTGGGGCCAATGCTGAGATGGTCACCTCCCTGACCTGCAGAACTTAGATGGTCCTGTGAGCAATGACACTAGGATACTGCTTTGAACAACAGCAGAGGTCATGCCATAGATATGGAAGGGCTTGGATTTTATGCATAAAAATGAAGTGTCAATTACGAACATGGCACAGATATGTTACATGTTTTGAAATATCCGTGAACCATAGCTGGTCAGCCAGCATACTGATATAGGCAGTGTTCTTTGCAATGAGAAGATCTTATGGTCACTTGCTCAAAGCTTTTCTCATCAACTGATCCTCTTTGCTCTGAATTAAGAGCTTTAATAGGTTTTCTGTTTTTGTGTGTAATTTATCTATAAAGTAATCATTCAACAGTCATCACCTAAGAAGAACACGCGCCCGCCTGAGTAGTCTACAATTGTTGGCAACCGGACCATTATTGGCAAACCAGATTGCTGATGCCTTCCCAACTGGGGAGAAGAATAACAGAAAAACACCCAATGTCAATGTCATTAGTCTTGAGCCGCTGTATGTGCAAGCTACTAGAGCAGGGTCTTCTCAAATTCAACTATGATAAAAGGCTCTCCAAAGACCTGATTTCGAAAGGGGAGCAAAAGCAAATTTGCAGTAAAAAAAAAAAGAAAAAAAGAAAGGGGAGCAAAGGCTTATATTGGGCCCGTTTTGTTTGCTTGCAATTGGGTTTTTAGGAAGTCACAGCAAAGCAGGTTCCTATAAAGAAATAATAACCAAGTGAGGGTGAAGGTGTTATTTGTTTGGCTCAATTGAATAAATAATAAATAAACTGGACCCCTGTATTGCCCATGTTCTACTGTGATTAGAAGTAGGTCTATTATCATAGGTCTACTGTAATTAGAAGTAGTGTTTGGGTGTAACTGGGTATTGGGCTGATATTATAAATAGAGGCTTAGGGTCTCTATGATGTACACCTTCTTCTGATTATAAAACTGAGTTCTCCCGTCTTCCCCGTGGACGTAGGCCAAAAGCCGAACCACGTAAATTTCCGTGTTCGTGTGTGTGATTGATCTCTTCTCAATAGGCCCTAGATCACAACAAACTGGTATCAGAGCTAATTGGCGTGATCGGAAGAATTCCAACGGATCGGATTTCAGAGGGTTGATCGGAGAAGAGAATTGGTGGGCCGCACAAATCGCAGAACAAAGCTGAAAGAGAATAGATCAGACGATCCGGGCTGTTTCGCTTCTGGTAGGATTGATCGGAGAAGAAGGTCGGACGTCGCCGGAGTTGTTGCTCACCGGAAACGAAGGAGGAGCACCGCCGCTGCTGTCGCCGCTGCTGCACCGCCGATCAGACGCAAACCGGAGATAGAAAAGAGAAAAGAAACTGTCTGCGTTTTTTCCGGCTGGGCCCCACCACGCAGTGTAGAACCGTCGCCGGACTCCTCGCCGCTGCGTGTCGCCGCCGTCGCCGGAGAAGGGGGTTGCCGCTGCTGCCCCGCCGTGCAGTGGTCGCAAGAGGCGTCACTGGTTCTGATTCTGGAAGACTGGTTCTGGTTCTGGAAGACGAAGAAGACAACCCATTTAAATTGGGTCTGTTCCTGGGTTGGGTTCAGTCCAGGTCGGCCCGACCTGTTTGCCAAAGCCCATCTGCCAGGATAGATCCAGGTCGGGTCAAGTCCAGGTTGACCTGACCCGTTGAGAAGAAGCCCAGAAACAAAGCCCGCTGGTAAGGTCTGCTGACGTCAGCAACACGTCAGCACCTGTACGGTCAAAGGCTGTTTGACCAAATCGAAGGCTGAAATTGTTTTCGCGATATCTTGACGATCCGGAGTCCGATCGGAGATCCGTTTGCACCTGCGGACTCGTTGCGAGCAGATCTACGCTCTTGTGGAAGAAGATTGGCTGTTCAACGGTCAACAAAGAAGATTGACTAATCGGAGCGCAGAAACTTATTTCTGCGATATCTTAGCAGTCCAAAGTCGGATTTCAGATCCGTTTCTTCCAGCGTGCTCGTGGTGACCAGATCTACACAGTTCCAGTGAAAGATTTGCGGAATGGCTGCTAAATTCGATATTGAAAAATTCGACGGTAATAATGACTTCGGTCTTTGGCGTCTGAAGATGCATGCTTTGTTGGTCCAGAATGGGTTGCATAAAGCTTTGAGGGGAAAGAATGCTCTATCTGAAAAATTTTCAGATGAAGAGAAGGATGAGTTGCTGGAAAAGGCGTATGGTCAGATTCTGCTGTTCTTGAGTGATGGTGTACTGCGAAAGGTTGTTCAAGAAAAAACTGCTGCTGGCATATGGCAAAAGTTGGAAAACTTGTACATCACGAAATCTCTCACGAATCGCTTGTATCTAAAGAAGCGGTTGTTCACGTTACAAATGCAGGAAGGTACGTCTGTTTCAACTCACATTGATTCTTTTACAAAAGCTATTATGGATCTGGAAAATATCAATGTTGAAATTGATGATGAGGACTAAGCTATTATGTTGTTGTGCTCGTTACCGCCCTCATATGAGCATTTTGTTGATACCATGATGTATGGTAGAGATACTCTCTCCAAAGAGGATGTAGAGGCAGCCTTGAATTCGAAAGAGTTGAAGAAAAAGGTTGCAGCTGACAATGATAGTTCGGGTGAGGGTTTGGTAGTACAAGGAAGAACAAAAGACTCCAGTAATAAGAACAAGCATAGATCCAACAGAAAAAACATTGAATGTTATTATTGCCATAAGAAAGGGCACATCAGAAAAAACTGTCCCGAAAGGCAGAGGAAAGGGAAAGAAATAGAAGATTCGTTATCTGATGATGATTCAGTCAGTGTTGCAGATGGAAGATCAGATTATGATTCCGACAATGCACTTTCTGTGATTGAAAATGGTATTCGTTCTAAGGATGAATGGATTCTTGATTCTGGTTGTTCTTACCATATGTGTCCCAATAGGGACTGGTTTACCACTTATAGAGAAATCAACGGTGGTAGTGTCTTGATGGGCAACAATGTTGCATGTAAGACGGTTGGAATTGGAACAGTTAAAATCAAGATGTATGATGGAATCGTCAGAACGTTGGCAGAAGTTCGGCATGTTCCTGATCTGAAAAAGAATCTTATTTCTCTTGGTGCCTTAGACTCCGATGGTTGTAAGTTCTCAGCTGAAGGTGGAGTCATGAAGGTTGTGAAGGGTGCTCTGGTTCTTATGAGAGGCAATAGAGTTGGAAACTTATATGTTTTGTTTGGAAATACAGTTACAGGTGGAGCTGCAGTGTCTTCCTCAGATGACCATGAATCTGTCTCAACACGCTTATGGCACTTGCGCCTGGGTCACATGAGTGAGAAGGGATTGACAATACTGAGCAATCGGAATTTGCTATGTGGCACAAAGACAAGCAAGTTGGATTTCTGTGAGAGATGCGTCTTCTGGAAGCATCGAAAGGTCAGTTTCAAGACAGGTATTCATCACACGAAAGGTATCCTTGATTATGTTCATTCAGATGTATGGGGGCCTTCTAAGGTTTACTCCAAGGGCGGGTCCCGGTTTATGCTGACTTTTATTGATGATTATTCAAGGAAAGTCTGGGTTTATACTCTGAAGACGAAGGATCAGACCTTTGTTACATTCAAGCGATGGAAAGAAATGGTTGAGAAACAGACTGGCAGAAAGGTGAAGAAGTTGAAGACAGGTAATGGCAAGGAGTACAGATCGACAGAGTTTGAGAACTATTGCACGGATCATAGCATAGTTCGGCATTACATCACTACAGAAACTCCGCAGCAGAATGGAGTTGCAAAGAGGATGAACAGAACGATCTTGGAAAGAGCTCGTTGTATGTTGTGTACTGCAGGATTGTCCAAGGACTTTTGGGCTGAGGCAGTAAATGCTGCAGGCTACTTGATAAATAGGTCTCCACACACAAAGATTGGTTGCAAAACACCGGAAGAAATGTGGTCAGGTAATCCAGCTGATTATTCTAACTTGAAGATCTTCGGTTGTCCGGCTTATGCTCGCGTGAAAACCGATAAGTTAGAACCAAGGGCTGTCAAGTGCATCTTGGTGGGATATGCTTCTGGGGTGAAAGGATACAGATTGTGGTGTACTGATCAAGATTCACCCAGATTTATCATCAGCAGGGATGTTACATTTCATGAGGATGCTTTACTCGAATCGAGAAAGCAGGTGGAGAGGACAGAAGTAGGTAGCAGCAGTGACACCGTTCAGGTGGAGTCCGACATCCTAGTGAAGAAGGAGAGTGCATCCGACTCCTCCCGGGATACAGGGGATCGTCAGACTGTGCAGCAGATGCAGCAGATAGAGCCGCAGATGCCGCAGACGGGTAGACCGCAGAGAGAAAGGAAACCGCCGGTTAGATACGGTTTCGAGGATATGACGACGTACGCGTCGACATCAGACAATGGTCGTGATAATATGGTTGCATACGCATTGACGACTGAGTCTCTTGAATTAATGGAAGGGCTGAAAAGTAGTCAACAGGCAGCAACTATGACTGAAGAAATGGACTCTCTTGATGAGGAAAATCAGGCCATCGGATGCAAGCGGTTCTACGAGGAAGATGAAGGAGCTTCCAGTGCAGGTAGAGTGCAGTTTAAGGTTCCTGATCATGTATGCAGTTTGAAGAAATCATTGTACGGGTCGAAGCAAGCTTCTGGACAATGGTACAAGCGATTTGGTGCACTCATGAAGGAATGGTTTAAATTCAAGTTCAAGCATTGCTTGGACTTGATCGGTGTGCTCAGTACCTAAGTGCCCTAAGGGGCAGGTGGAGACGGTGAGACGTGTTAAGTGCATGAGGATCAGCTTCAATGTTCGCCAAGGTGGAGATTTGTTATTTGTTTGGCTCAATTGAATAAATAATAAATAAACTGGGCCCCTGTATTGCCCATGTTTTACTGTGATTAGAAGTAGGTCTATTATCATAGGTCTACTGTAATTAGAAGTAGTGTTTGGGTGTAACTGGGTATTGGGCTGATATTATAAATAGAGGCTTAGGGTCTCTATGATATACACCTTCTTCTGATTATAAAACTGAGTTCTCCCGTCTTCCCCGTGAACGTAGGCCAAAAGCCGAACCACGTAAATCTCCGTGTTCGTGTGTGTGATTGATCTCTTCTCAATAGGCCCTAGATCACAACAGAAGGATATAATGTATAGATGAAAATCGACCCGGACTTTCCTATGACTTTGATTTACGAAAGTGATGGCCGTTTATTCATTTCTCATCTCCGCTTAATTCATTTTCTATTAAAGTGATTGCCTTTCATGGATCTTTATATCTGTTTTTTTTTTAATTTTAATCGCTTTTGAAAAACATTTATTAGAATTCATAGAAATTCAATTCCATGCTAACAAACAAAACCTAAGGAAAAAAAATGATATACTGAAGTTGAAAAATTAGAATAAATCTATATTTTCAAATGCTTTGAGAATATTTTAGACGTAAATAAAATAACAATATATAAAAAAGGGTTGGGAGAACAGAGCACTCAAAGTCTCATCTATTCACCACAACTTAATTCACGAGGGCTGTGCACACCAAAAAAGGAAAAACGAAAAAAAAAAGGAAAGAAGAAAACCACGAAAAGGAAAAGGGTTTTGAGAAGGGCTGCAAATCTGGCATATTTCAATGGAAGCAATCAGATTATACTAACTGTCCAGTTGATAGTGTACTTAAACTTAAACACAAAATATCAAAAATCAGCAACAAATATTTCTTTTGGGTAAAGCAGAAACAGTTTTTTCCCCAACAGTAAAGCAAGAACCAGTTAATAATGTCATCAAATAGTCTTTCTGAGGGGATGGTGCAAACTGTTTAATTAATAAGAAGTTCCCGGAGTAGCCCATGTGCATGGTGGCCCATAACAAACATGTGCCAATTGTAAGGTAGAGAATTAACCACACTCGTTGGATGAAAAGGCATCAAATGAACTTCGAAGGAAGATAACTGGACAAAGATAATGACCTGCATAGAGATGGCTGAATGGCCCCCCCACAAGGTCAGTTGAATTGCAGCCCGTTGGGATTAGATCGTTTCCCTCGTATGTAAAAGTTGCACAGACAGGTGAAAATAAAAATGGGTATGTCATGATACAGGTCATGGGGATCCAACAGTAGTTTATATAAGTTTTAGGAAGGCATTAAAATAGCTCTCCCATTTTTATTCAGCCATATTCACTTGCGGGCCAACTTCATACACACTTAGACCACTTCCAGCTTATCTCCTTAACTAGGATTTGCCGTCTTGGGCAGGCCACTTTGACCAAGCTTCTATTTCAGTCTTCCACAAGAGACTCTTGTGACAATTGATCAACCGATGGTGCGACACAGTAGCAATGGTGCAGTGAAGCAAATAGGTGTAAAAATGTGTGGAAAACCAGTTGATAGTTCTGACCCGGATGTCTACCGGGCATGTCACATTTCCTCATCCAAGATCTCCTTCTCTCATGTCACCGCATGTGTGGAAAACCAGTTTTGTGGACAATTTTCCCTCTTACAAGAGAATTATTTTTTTCCAACCACCTATAGCAAATGCCTTTCGTCGGGAGTGCATAAAACTTTGCTTGTTCATGCGCTTTTCCTCGTAGAAAAGTGTCCGCATGAAATGTAGATTTTATTGTAGCGTAGAAAATTGATTCCTCTCTTCACTTTTTTTTTCTACGTATGGAAAACAAGCCGGACAAACTTGCTCAAAATGAGATAAGTTTGAGAGAAGGCCCATTTAAGCCTTTCGATGAAGTCCCACAAAAAGGAAATAACCAACAGTGATATGTTGAGAAGATCTAAGGTTACATTTGTATATATCCATGGAAAATAGTTTCTGCAGTCTTTTTCCTCTTTCATGGGAATTTTTTTTTTTCCAATCCTCCGGTCCTATTGGAAAAGCTTTTCTAAAAAAACGCAAAAAATTTAGCTCATTTTATATTTTTCGTCATAAAAAAGTGGCGGCAACATAGTTTTTGAAAGTGGTTCCCCAATCTTCACTTTTTTCACAGAAAACCAGCCACACAAATGTGCACCAATTGTCTAGAGGGTATGATCCTGTCTGAAATGCCAATTGGTTCCATTGAATGAATCTTCACAAAACAATAGTCCAAAATCCAACAAGCTTGTGTTGAGAAATGATCAAATGGGATGTCAGTATGGGAATTCCTATGTGGACAAGTCATATGGAGCTATGTGGGGGCCGTCTTTTCATACAAGCTATGTGGGGGCCGTCTTTTCTTTATCCAATCAATTCATATCACATGGTCTGCTTTAATAGGCTGTAGCCCAAATTCGACAAAACAGTTGAAAAAACACACCACCATTAAATCAATCAATGAGTATAAAATGGAATTTAACTTGACCAGCTAATTTTATGCCAAAAAAAAAGAAAAGAAGAAGAATGAAAAAAACCCTAAATGGATTGAAAGTCAGGATACACTAGTGGGGAATGGGGATTGAAACCAAGTTACAGAGAGGGAGATAAAAAAGAGAGTGAACGGGTGTAACAAGAATTGGAAATTACCGCAGTTGCCACTATAAAATTTTTGTCCGCTTCTCTCTCTAGAAAGAGATGAATTTTCATGGGTCGGACTTTGGATGCATGAGTGTTTATGCTCATTGATTGATGAGTGTGTATGAAGTTGGTCCGCGAGTGTGAGTATTTGCCAAATAGAAGAAAAAAAAATTAAAACGGAGTTTCAAAACATTTTTGGGTCATATCCTGCCCACAACGGCAATGGTCTCATTGACCACAGAAATGTGAGGTGAGCATATGAACCACAGGGTCTTACCCAAGGATTAGTCTCATATGATTTCCACACATTATGATTGAGTTTGCCCCCAGCAAGCGACTTTTTCTTCTTTGTTTGACCACAGGGCACCCAGCAGACGCTGTGGAACGGAACTGGGGAGTTCACAAAAACGAGAGCGCCTCTTTGCCCCGGAAAATTGGTTAGCAAAAACGCGTCCTTTTTCTTCTTTGTTGGGAATTCCTCGCAGGAAAGCAGGCATGGCAGAATTACTTTTATCTCCACTGCTAGAAGTAATTTTTGATAAGCTGGTCTCCCTCATCATGGGGGAAGACAGGCTGCAGAGAGGTGTCCACAAGGAGATGGGGCGACTGAGGACTACGCTGACAATAATTCAAGCCGTGCTTGAAGACGCAGAGGAGCAACAAGTCAAGGACAAGGCAGTGGAGATTTGGTTAGGAGAGCTTAAAGATGCAGCGTATGACGCAGATGACATATTGGATGAGTTCATGACGGTAGTTCTACAGAAAAAAATCGAGTCTGAGAACCACCACCACATGATGAACAAGGTACGCAACTTCCTATCACTTCCGCTTTTGTTTCAAATCAAGATGGGCCATAAGATAAAGGTGATCAGAGAAAGATTAGATGCAATTGCAAGTGAGAGGACTAGGTTCCACCTACAAGTGATAAGAGAGGGAAGGAAGGGGTCACAAACCAGCAAACGTCTGCAGAGCGACTCTCGTGTGGATGAATCAGAAACTTTTGGTAGAGAAGATGATAAAACGAAGGTGGTGGATTTATTAATCAACCAATGCAATGAGGATGTTGCAGTGATTCCCATAGTCGGTATGGGGGGTCTTGGGAAGACCACTCTTGCTCAATTAGCTTACAATGACCCAAGGGTAGAGGGCCATTTCGAACTAAGGATGTGGGTCTGTGTATCTGATGATTTTGATTTGAAAAGAGTAACCAAAGCGATCATAGAAGCTGCAACTGGTAGTACTTGTGAAGAGTTAGACATGGATCTTCTCCAACGTCGGCTCCAAGAAAAGCTGGGATGCAAGAAGTTTTTACTTGTTCTAGATGACATGTGGAATGAAAATCGCGAGGAATGTGATCGACTCAAGCATTATCTAAGAGGTGCACAGGGCAGCAGAATCATAGTAACTACTCGTAGCAAAAAGGTTGCTTTGATCATGGGTCCACTTCCTCCTCTAGAACTAGCGGGGTTATCAGAAGGGGACTGTTGGTCTCTGTTCAAGAAACGAGCCTTTACTCCTGGAGAAGAAGACAAGCATCCAAATCTAATCGTTCATGGAAAGGAAATTGTGAAGAAGTGTGGGGGTCTGCCTTTAGCAGCCAAGGCTCTGGGCAGTCTGATGTGCTTTAAGAGGGAGGAAACAGAATGGACATTTTTGAAAGAGAGTGAGGTTTGGAATTTACATGATCAGGAAAATGGCATTTTACCTGCTCTAAGGTTGAGTTATTATCATCTGCCACCACGTTTGAAACAATGCTTCGCATACTGCTCACTATTCCCAAAAGATTATAAATTCAAGAAGGAGAATTTGATTCAACTTTGGATGGCGGAAGGTCTCATTCAACCATCTAAAGATTGTAAACAAATGGAAGATATAGGCAAGGAGTACTTCAACAACTTGTTATGGCGGTCCTTCTTC
The DNA here is from genome assembly GCA_029852735.1 of Persea americana. Taxonomy (NCBI): domain Eukaryota; kingdom Viridiplantae; phylum Streptophyta; class Magnoliopsida; order Laurales; family Lauraceae; genus Persea; species Persea americana. The sequence continues at coordinate 96,131,421 of CM056810.1, forward strand.
CAAGATGCGGAGAGAGATGAATATGGGAATGTAACACAGTGCAAGATGCATGATCTAATGCATGATCTTGCAGTAGATGTTGCGGGTGATGAATGCTTGATTGTAAAGGTAGTCAATGAGGCAGTGAGTATTCCTAAAAGATCCCGGCGTTTGTCATTGATTCGTGATGATGAGAAGAACGGAATATACCCAGATGCCATAAATAAAGCAAAGAAGTTGCGGACTTTACTTGGTGGAGATTTAACCAATTACATCGTACCATCTAGGCATTTTACGTGCTTACGTGTGTTAGCCTTGAGACGGGCGTCTTGCACTGAGGAGATATTGGTTTCAATCGGAAAGTTGAAGCATTTGAGATACCTTGCCCTGTCTGCAACGTATATACGTAAAATACCAGAATCCTTCTGCACCCTTATGAATTTGCAAACCTTGAAAATCTCGGATTGTTATGGTCTTCGTGAGCTACCCAAAGACATGAGGAAAATGGTTAGCTTAAGACATATTGAGATCAGCTTTCATGAATCACTGATTGATATGCGATGGCAATTTAAATCATTCAATGCGATGCCAGTGCAGATCGGAAAACTGAAATGCCTTCAGACATTGCCGATATTTGCAGTGGGCACAAGCGTGGGATGTAGAATAACAGAGTTAAAAGACCTAAACCTTCGAGGTCGATTATTCATTAAAAAACTCGAGAATGTGAAGGATGCAAATGATGCCAAGGAAGCAAATTTGAAGTTGAAGCAAAACCTACACATGTTGGGATTTTCATGGAGCAGTTACGACAGTTATACTGTATTTGGAGAAAAAGTTGAGCAAATCCTCGAAGGCCTTGAGCCACATCCAAATCTCAAAAGATTGTTGGTGCATAAGTATGCGGGTATCAGATTTCCACGTTGGATGAGTGATTTATTGCTCCCAAATCTGACTGAAATTGCACTTGCCAATTGCAGAAGATGTGAATCTCTGCCCTCATTTGGCCAACTACCTTTTCTCAAGGTCCTCACGATTCGTGGAATGGATGGTGTTAAATGTATCGATACTGCATTCTATGGAAAGAATGTAACAAGTGGATTCCCATCGTTGAAAAACCTGACCATCACAAATATGCCTAATTTGGAGGAATTTTTGGTGGGCACTGAAAGAGAAACATTTCCTTACCTTATTTGGTTAACAGTTGAGAGATGCCCAAAGCTAGCAAACCTACCACCTCTTCGATCAATTAAGAGACTCGAGCTCAGACAGAATAACGAGGCATTATTAAGATCCTTGGCAAATCTTACTTCGCTCATGTCCCTTAGTATTTCAGGTTTTGCAAAGCTAGAGTCTCTTGAGGACGGGTTGCTACAAAATCATGCACATCTCTCACATCTGTCATTTCACTATTGCCCAGAGCTCAAATATCTTTCAAGGGACGTCAAAAACCTCACTGCTCTATCATATTTGTTTATCTCCGATTGTCAGAAGCTGGTATCGTTGGAAAGCCCTACTTCTCTCCAAGAAATGGTTATTAATTGCTGTAATGGTCTGACATCCTTGGAGTTAGGAGGCCTGACCTCTCTTCGACGTCTACAAATTCATCAATGTGAAAATCTAGGGACTTTTCTAGATGAAATGCAGCATGTAACAGCCCTTCAAAGCCTGGGTATGCAGCAATTCCTCAACCTTCAACGCTTGTGCATTTCGTGCTTCGATAAGTTAACATCCTTGCCTGATGGCCTACAAAATGCCACAAAACTGGAAGACCTAGAGATTAGTGGATGTCCAAGACTAATGGAATTGCCAGAGTGGCTGGGAAACCTCAAATCACTAAAGTATTTATCCATTATGGACTGCACTAGTCTTACGTCATTGCCTACTGGGATGCAATACTTGTCACAGCTCCAAGAATTGGTGATTAAGGAATGTCCCCGTTTGGAAAGACGATGTCAGAATGAGAAGGGCCAAGATTGGCACAAAATAGCACACATTCCATCTATTACGATTGGATTCCCTGGTGAAAATCCCGGAAGAAATGTTCTGAATTCATTTCCGTGAGGACGAAAGTCTCGAATCTTTTTGGTTAAAACTTCCTATTTCAAACGAACTGCTTCTGAAACAGATGATTCGTCCCAGCCCAACTGATGTTCGATGTGCAGAAAGAAAACTTGAAAATCTTAAAAGCGTTTTTTCCCCTAGTTTGGATTTTTAAGATATAAAAGTGAGAGAGTTTTGATCGACCATTCCCCATCGAGCAGCAGCGAGAATTTGCAGAGACTTCAATTTTTCTGCAGAGACTCCTCATGGTATCTTCTTCCTCCCTAGCGAGGCTTTCAACCCATTTACAAGATTTTGTAGAATCTTACATGGTTCGGTTTGACTCCGCAAGATGGAGTAGTCTGCTACGAAATCTCTTGACCATCTTTATTTATTAAAAAAAAAAAAAACCTTTCTAGTTTTTCTGTTTTCCACTAATATCATCTGTGTCAGGTTCTCTTTGACAAAAAATTTAGAAGTTTACTTATCCGTTCTTTTTGTTCATAATAAGATTATAAGAGAAAATCGCTCATGCGAAACATGTTAGTGTGACACCAATAGGTGTGGTTGGGCCCAGCAAACTGCTGCCTATTACATGGTCTGTTACAATTCTGTTACATTATAGTTGAAACATTGTTTATTTGATGCCACTCCTTTTTATTTCTTGTGTGAACTCTTATCTCTTGGATCATGAGATTAGCCTAGCAAATTATCTATAATGAATCAATATTAGACCAAGAGAGTGCAACTTTCTGATTGTTCAACAATCTTTCTGCAGTTGCTGGGCAAACATTGAGAAGGTCAATGATATGGTTCGACTCTGCGAAATGGAGGAGTCTGCTGTGAAATCTCTTGACCATCTTCAAAAGATGAAGGTATTTCTATTTCCTACTTGAAATCCTGCTTACTATTCAGGTCCCTGTATATTTGGGTCTCAGGGTACAGTGATCCAAGAAATGGGTCTCAGGATCATGGACGGTCAATATCCAAAATATCTCTCAGATTAATATTTTAACTTTTCTTCATTTAGTGGCCTACAAATGAATGGTTAAAACATTAAAATGATTTTTCATTGATCTATAAATAACCCAAAGGTTGAAGGGTTAGGATGTCCATCCTCAGTAAATCCCATCAAATTAATGGTCTTGATCATTGACTGTGGAGCCCAAGTTAATCAAGTGAGCCCAAGTTAATCAAGTCCTTTAGCTGAAAATCTGTGTAGTAAATCTAAAGTATTAAATGGCATTTGCTAATATTGTAAATAGATTACGCCTCTCAATTTAATAAAAATAGGGGTTTTGACATATTAATCCTCCTTAAAATCGATTTTCCCAATTTTATGACCAAAATTTAGATAATGTTACTAGAGTCACTTTACTTTGCTCAAGATTTTTTTTAAAACTTTTTTTACCCCAAATCCCACGACATCACGGGAACAGTGTATGTTACAAAAGATGACAATTCGTAGGATATGATCAGATTGTCCCATGATATCATGGCTTTTATGCAGCATATACAGGAGAAGATTTTTTAAATGATAGAATCTGAGAAATAGTGGTCAGATGTGTATTTACTTTTCACAAAATTTCATTTTTCGTGTTATATAACAAAATAAATTCGCTTACCGGTTGTAGTAAGTGTACTATATAGAAACTGAAAAATCCCATGATATGATGGGATCTGGGGCAAAAAAGTTTGAAAAGAATGTTGACCAGAGTCAAGCGATTCTGATAGTATTATTTGAGTTTCGGTTATGAAATAGGAAAAACTGAATTTAAGGAGGATTAATATGTCAAAACCCCATAAAAATAAATACAATATGCGACTTAAACTATTCAATGTTGTTCAATCAAGTTTATTTTCCTTCTAGTGTATTTCTTTAGTCATCTATTGATATTTGTAGTGTTCACTACTGATGAGTATAGAAAACACTCCTTAATTCAACCCATATGAAGAAGCCTAGTGGTCCTCTCATTTGGTGGTTTAAGAGGACAATGGACCACACCACACTGAGTGCTGAAATTGGAAGGATGGACTACCTGACAACATCAACTTTGTGGGTGGGTGGGTTTTTGATCTTCAGTTGGACGGATGGACTACCTAGTCCAAGGACTACAGTCCTATAATGGTCATATACCACATGGATATTACAAGGACATACCCTGGATGTGGCCCGACATGGATCTCAAAGCTTGATAATGAAGTATCAATCCTATACAATACAATTCAATACAGTTATGTTGGCCATTTCCAAGTAACCCAGTAGCATAGCTACAGTCCTTTTGCATCTGGTGAACACTTTTTTTTTTTTTTTAAGTTATATTTTCAACAAATCTGCAAAAGGGAGAAGATGCACTACGATTGGACCTTCTTGTTTTTTTTTTTTGCTAACGGAGGGTTCCCAACCATTCGGGCTGGACTAATCCCTCTAGGCCCAGAGAAGCTGGGCAAAACCGCTGTGGCCCCCAGGTGGTAGCACAGGTGGACTTAATCTTCAGTTCCTGAAGAGGGGGAAACTGGGATCGATACCAAGACCTTTAGTTCCAGAAGAGAGAGGAACCATGGTCCTGACCACTCGGCCAACCCATTGGGGTTCTCTACTATTGGACTTGAGAGATTGTTATTGCAAGACATTTTATTTGGATGATTGCCTTTTTGTTATTTCAAGATTTTGGTGTTCTTGGAAATCTGTTCTTTATCACATGGGAAAAAGAGGCCATTAAGTGGTATATAATCATCACACCCTCTATACCTGTAATATGAGCTTCTCATCTGCTGACCATACCCTTAAAAGGAGCCAATTGCAGGGTTTTTGGCCATTGAATTTTGGCAATTAACAGGACATTCTTCTTGTCATACTCCTGTGTAATCCTCCAAAGATTTCGATTTCAATCAGTGGCAGAGATTATCCTAATGATGTGATTCTTGGTGTTACCTAATCATAATAGGCCCTTGGTTCAGTGGTCTTTGACTGGTACATGGATGCCACAGAAACAGAGGATTTGATAACTTGGATGTATATTAGTTCTTCATTTGGTAGTCTTTAGTGACAATGTTTCAACTTTCAATTATACTTCCACTTGTGGATTTTTTGGGAGTTCCTTCTGTGAAGAAATTGTTTTGAATTCGAAATGATTATTCATATCACATACTTCCACAGGAATTCTTGGCTAGAAGAGAAGGAAAATTTGCTCCTCCAAAGGTAAGCTTTATTTAAATTCTTTTTTGTAAATTCTAGCTATGAAATGGGTTTGAGTAGATATGGAAAAAAAAATGTCATTCTGTTAATGTGAAGCTACACCACCGAAGTAATTGGCACAAGGACATAATGTTTATTCTCAAACAGAGATGGTTTTGAGAAGGTTTTAAAAATGTCTACAGGAAGAAGTCTTCACTCAGGCACTTCATTTCGGCCTTGCGGGTGGTAGCTCAAGTACTGGCCACATCTTCCCAGTGGCCCTTACGTATTATATATTTATTTTTATAGTTAACTTTTTTGGCTTGTTTGTATGCATTCCAAATATCCAATTAGTTTGAATACTTTGGTATGATGTATGGTTATCTGTTTTATGCAACCAGGAATGCGCAGAAACTTAAACACGCCACATTAGGTTGGATACAGTTTTTCAGCCTTTTCCACCTTGTATTCAAATCTGTAATCAACACTGCTAAACTTGGAAGGTGCTGAAGGCACGACTGTTATCCTCCTGAATTGATTCGTTTTCTTTTCTCTTCTCTGCTGCCTAAATACATGATAAAATGGATAACCATATTCGTTTGCCGATACATTCAAAGGCAATTTTGATTTTAGTGCATCCAAATGCCCAATCTTAGTGCTGTACCATACATGTTTTAGAATTTGACAATTTGCTGTAATGAATGTTCTTTTTGTTCCAGAGATGTTGGGTGCTTGATGCATCCAATCCAGCCAAGTGAAAAAGTGGGATCCGGGCTGCATTTCAATCCTGAATATCCATGTCACCATTGCGGCCACAATCTTATCGATTCTGGGAACTCCATGCATGGACCATATTGCAACATAGGTGTGCCAAGCTGCCCCATCCAGCACCATGAACCCAGGAGCAGCAGCTCAGAACCGCATCCCACTTCTCTGTTTGAGAAGCATTGATACCTTGGGACTCTTTCTTTTTCATATTTGCTAAAACCAAAGACTAAAGAAACTTTACTAAAAGTTCAAAACTATTTAGACTTTGCTTATTTGCAAGACCATTGCTACCTACTATGTTGAAACATACTGGAGGTTCTTGATTGAAACCAGGAATCAGATCGTAAGGATGATTGCTCTAGCTGGGATAGATCTGTTCTATCTCTTGTCTAAGTATTAGAAATCTTTATGCAATACTATGCATGCTTCCAATACATGGGTGTCTGGGAGTAGAACATGGATGTGAGAGCAGAGAAAGCAATTGACGCCTTATATTCTGTTGAGAATATATGGAAGAATACTTCAGTGATACTGTTATCCTCCTGAATATTTTGATCAGATATGTTTGTAGTGTTATGCTGAGGTAAGACTTAAGCTACTGTGATTTTCCATCATAAATTTTCTTTCACCTATTGACTGATTTCAACAGAAGCACTGGAAGGCCAATCATAATCTTTGAGACGGTACACTTAGCTATCTTATCTTGCTGTCCCCACTGCGGTCAGCGCAGAGGAAGGGAGTTACTGTATATATATGGAATGGTGTCATCTTGCCATCAAAATTATAAATGGAACATAACTTAGAATTGCTAAGGGATTTTGAGTTTTTTTGGTCGCCAATTCCCAAAGTTCTGCCCTTGACTACAGTGGCTATTTTTGCAATTTCCTTAGGTTTGGCTCGAACTCATGGTTTGTAAATTTTTTTTTTTTGGATCTATGCTATTTCCTTAGTTGGGTTCTCATCATCAATTTGGTTTGCGATATTGTTTTAATGAGCTCAGTGGCTGGAATCATCAAGTATTGTGAATCTAGAGATCATTTTGTGCACAGGAGTATGCCTGGATCATTAACATTTTAGGGGTTGAGAAGAAGCAATTTGCTTCACAGCGGGGTTATGCCATAGATATGGCAAGGCCATGGATGTTATGATAAAAAATAAAAAATGAATACCCGAATATTGAAGTAGTCCCCCACCATTAATTAAATGTTTTTTTTTTTATTGAATCCAAGTGTGTTTTGAGTTAACTTGAGAACACACGTGAGAGAATTACATGCACACGCAGGAAAGAGGACTAAAGGATGGGATAGTAGGGTGTGAAAGGGGATACATACCCAACCAACTGGGTGATGAATCTAGAACCTCTGAGGCATAAAATCTAGAGAAACCCCCAGTTAAAGTGGGGAACACCTTAGTGGAACCCACCTATTGAAGTTTTAGCTATTTAAAATAAACGCTTGCCTTTTACCAATAATAATAATAATAAACGCCTGTGAGGTTGCCAGGTGAATAGGGTATCCACAAATCTCACATGAGTTTTTTAGTTGGATTGACCGGTTGATAAAAAAAAAAGAAAGGTGATTAGTACAATCTTACACACACTCATGATCCCATTTTTCATTAAACCGTCAATCCAACGGTGGAAAAAAACTCGGATTGGAGTAAGACTTTGGATTTTCATATTTTCCAAGAATGTTTATTTTGAACGGTTCGAATTTCAGCAGGTGGGCCTCATTGTGCATTTCAGTTCTTTAAACTTAGGGTTTCTCTAGGTTAAAGCCTAAAGGATCTGAACTTCTGAGCTATCCCTGTGTTCTCAACTTTATGCATTGTTGGCAACGTTGCTCTATATGAGTGAAGCAAAACACCTAAAACTTTTTACATGGTGGCCCCTTTAAATAAAAACAAAACAACAAACATATGGTGAAACACCCTCCCACCTCGCCACACAAAATAAATAAATAAACACAAATAATAATTATATATGAAAATAAAAATAAAAATACTTCTTCCAGCCTTTCTCTTGCCACAGCCTGTATATTAATCTTGAACAAATATCTCGGGTTGTTTTTTTCCCTTTGCAAAAATATTTTTGCTAAAAGAAAAGAAAAAAATATTCGAAAAAAATTACAAAAGTATAAATCTACATTTTAAATTTCTTCAACGGTATTTAGATGTAAAATATAAATAAATAAATAAAGTTGGTGAGAATGGAGTTTCAAAAACCAATCTGCTAGTACTTTAGTTGGTGACGTACCTCCCTTCCATGTAAACAACCCGGCATCAATCCAAGTCGTAGCACATCAGTGTGTGTGGAGTTGGTCCGTGTAAAAAAAAAAAAAAAAGACTTTAAAAACATTTTCAAGTCATATCCTGCCGACAACGGCAATGGTCTCATTGACCACAAACATGTGTCAATTGTGAGGTGCTAAATAAAGTTCCTATGAAGATAAGTGGACAACAATGGCCAGCATAAGATGGCTCAAAGGGGCTTACAAAGTCAGTTGAAACACAGCCTATTGGAATTGAATTATGGGGAGTTCTATTGGCACCACATAAATGACTCTTCACACCACAGAAAAAAATAAAAAAATTCCATTTCCTAAACTACCCCTACCCTCTCCTCCCTTTTCCCTCTTCCTCTCCACCAGGTGGGGAGATCGGGTTGCAGGGCTAAGGGGTGGTAGGGCAGTAGGGCGGCGGGGGCTGCAGGGCTGCATCAGGCAAGGGAGATCGGGTGATAGGGCTGCACCAGGCAGAAACCCTACTGCCGGATCTCCCTTGCTGTCGGCGGCTGGGGTTGTTGGGGGGGGGGGGGGCGGGCGTGGGGGGAAGGGAGAGAGGGAGAGAAAATAGAGGAGGGGGGAGGGGGGAGGGAGAGGGGGGAGGGAGGCCGCTGGCTGCCGGCCGGGGATCCCTCCCCGTCGGAGGGTGGGGTGGGGGAGAGGAAGAGGGAAAGGGAGGAGGGGGAGGGGGAGGGGGAGGGAGAAAGAAAGAGGGAGAGGAAGAGGAAGAGGGAGAGGGAGAGGGAGGAGAGGGGAGGGGTAGTTTAGGAAATGAATTTTTTTTTTTTTTTTTGTGCGGTGTAAAGATGTATTTCTGTGGTGCCAATAGAACTCCCCTTGAATTATTTCTCCATCAAAGTTGCACAGTTAGGTAGTGGTTAGTTGGAAAGGAGGGTTACTATATCACAACGAGAAATGAAAACCTGTGACTGGGCTAGTCATGGGATCTAACATAGTTTGTAATTTTGGGGGAGGCAGGAAACGGGTCAAATATATATATATATATATATAAAATACTTACCTAGCCCGACACAAGAGTCTTTGGCCCTGAGCACGAAGGACACTCGATTTAGTAAACAAAGGTAGTTGCTTTTTTACTTTTTTTTTTTTTTTTTTTTTTTAAAGGAGGAGGGAGTTTTGAATTAAAGTGTTTTTGATTTAATACTTAACTTTAGTTTATTGGACAAGTAAAATTATCAAACCCAGGGAAATGAGAATGTAACATTTTTATTTTTATTTTTAAAAAAGGATTTTTTATCACTTAGTGGTATGACAAAGTAATTTTTTAACTCTTTTTCATAAAAAGTACTGGTTTTTTTTTTTTTTTTTTTTTTTTTTTTTTTGAAATAGGGTAATTTCTGATATGACCACTTTTTCTCTTGAAATGATCAGCTACGCTACTTCACTTCCCTATTGAAGTGAATTTACCAAAAGGGCCCAGCGGCGCAAAAGCCGGGCCCCTAATTTTAATTAGTATTTATGTTGATGTGAAATGTGCTGATTTTGTGCCACAAAAATCCACTAGGAAAGCTATAATCAGAAAAGTGTGTGGTTGACTGGAGAAGGACTTGTAAACAAAGTGCAGGTGAGGTTGATGCAATCAGTAAGACTGAGTGTTCAGTGATTTGAATGGCTTCCATAAGCTACCAGTCATTGTTACGTTAACAGACTGGCATTGGAGAACAAAATTAAATAGCCAAGGTCAAGTGAATGAAGAAATAGGGAGACGCTAAAAACCACTTAATTGTTTGACCATGACCCACCTCTAATCTGCTCAAGAGTTATGAGATATTGCCATCAAAACAGAACACAAACCATCTCTTTGTTGGGACTTCCTGTTGAAATAGCTATAGAACAGGGGATGCTGTCAAACCAAATCTAAATAAACCAATAGTACCCGATTGTAGAAGATCGCGACAGGATTTGTCAGCGGAAGGCGAAGAGCAGCAACGGCAGCAGATCTGTGGCCGAGGCACGTCTAATGACGCTCTCTTTAGGACGAGTTCCGCCCCTTGGGATAAAATCCAGGTGCGAAGGTTCTCAACAGAACTGCCTCCATGATACAACGACCTTCTTTGGTCAGGTCAAGTCGGACCGTCGGCCCAAACAGAGACTCCTTCACAGAATGCTCAAACAGAGGGAGAGAGTAAAAACAGAGAGTTCGTTTTTGTTGCTTTTGTTGTATGTATTTTCGATGACACAGATGGCCCTTATTTATAGAGATTAAAATCCGTTAGACAATTAATCTTCAACGTTAAAACATTAAAATCCCTTAATCCCTCAACGTTAAAACCATTAAATCAAAACGTTAAAGCCATTAAATCAAGACGGTTTATTCAACGTTTTAAAAAATATTTTTTTATTCAAAAATGAAAATTTTGAATAAAATAAAATAGTGGCAAAAATGTTGGCATTAGTATACTGGGTCCCTATAGGCCACCCGGCCTAGATTTGCACCCCCTCTGCGTGCGATATACACGCAGGATGCCCGTTGCGGACGCACGTTCGGTTAAACATTTTCCGAACCAGCCACCCTAGGTCAAGCCCAACTCGTGTGCGCGCATATGGCTCATGGGAAAAGTCTTTAAAAGTTCTTAGAAAGTATAGAAATGAAAACACTTATAAAGTCTTTTCAAAAATTGAACTTTAGCAATGTGGGATGACTTGTTTCCAATAGCCTACACTACCCATAAAGCAAAAAGAACAAAAGGACAAAACACTTTTACAAAAAACACCTTTTGAATTTTTTAAACACCAAAAAAAAAAAAAAAAAAAAAAAAAAAAAAAACCCAACAATCTCCCCTCTGTTTCAAAATATTCAATGAGCATCTCTCTGGTATGGTGACTGAGCTTGAACCTCACCGTCATGATATAATTTCAAACCTTTAGGAGTTGGAGTGAATAAAATATTGAATTTCAACTCTTTATATCGGTTTAGAATTATGTCAAGATTTGAACTTTAGCAATGTGGGATGACTTGTTTCCAATAGCCTACACTACCCATAAAGCAAAAAGAACAAAAGGACAAAACACTTTTACAAAAAACACCTTTTGAATTTTTTAAACACCAAAAAAAAAAAAAAAAAAAAAAAAAAAACCCAACAATCTCCCCTCTGTTTCAAAATATTCAATGAGCATCTCTCTGGTATGGTGACTGAGCTTGAACCTCACCGTCATGATATAATTTCAAACCTTTAGGAGTTGGAGTGAATAAAATCTTGAATTTCAACTCTTTATATCGGTTCAGAATTATGTCAAGATTTGATCTTGGAGTCATAAGGTCAGCATTTTACGGCCATGTGCTAAATCCCGAATTTCGTGAGTGCCCTAGAGAATCTGCCCAAATTCTCATAGGAAGCAGCCCCACTTCCACACTCACATAGGCGAGTCTATCAAAAGTGCTCCTACAGCTGTGCACCCCACCATATAGGCTATAGATCTCATTAAGGATTAAATCCAACCTCATTCACTACAGGTAATGTACCAACCATCAAGTAATCTCACACAACAGGGATGAGTACAGAGTAAACATACTCTACATGTCAGTACTTCACATCATCTGGATAGCTTGTTTTTCCCATTGAACTTATTTCTCAGGATCTCCGGTCATTAGGTTGGGTTCCCGCTATTGATGATTTATGGGCTTAAGACCCATCCCTTTAGTTGTTTCTTTTATTTTCTCCCTTGCAAGGCCTTTTGTCAAAAGATCTGCTAAATTATCTTTTGATCTCACATAATCAATTGAAATTACTCCTCCACCGAGTAATTTTCTTACATAACTATGTTGTAGTCGCACTTGTCTAGACTTTCCATTGTACGTGGCATTATTTACAGTAATAATTGCTGCAGTGTTATCACAATGAATAATAATAGGAGGAATTGGTTTAGTCCACAAAGGAATATCAAATAATAGGAGGAATTGGTTTAGTCCACAAAGGAATATCAAATAATAAATTTATAATCCATTCAGATTCCATCGCAGCAGCTCCCAGAGCTAGGAACTCTGAATCCTTAGTGGAATGAGAAATTGCAGTTTGTTTCTTTGATTTCCAAGATACTACAGCACCTCCCAAAGTGAAAATACATCCACTTGTAGACTTAGAATCATCTAAGTTTGAATTCCAGTCAGCATCGCTGTAACACTCAACTACAGCTGGATAACTAGAATAACATAATGCATAGTTTATAGTATGCTTTAAATACTTAAGTACTCTAAATGCAACATTCCAATGTTTAACACCAGAGTTATTGGTATATCTACTCAATTTACTGACTGCATAAGCTATCTTAGGGCGAGTACAATTCATAGCATACATTAAGCTAGCAATTACACTAGCATAATCAAGTTGAGATACACATTTACCATCATTTTCCACTAATTTAATACTTGGATCGAAAGGAGTAGGACATGGGTTTACAATCAAAATGATCATATTTTCTCAATATTTTTTCAATGTAATGTGCTTGGGATAATTTAATTCTAGAATCATCTCTTATAATTTTAATTCCCAATATAACATTTGCTTCTCCCAAGTCTTTCATATCAAAGTTGTGTGAGAGAATATTTTTTGTTTCTTCCATGCTTTGCAGGTTAGATCCAAATATTAGCAAATCATCAACATGTAAGCATATTATTATTGTTGAACAACCATCAGATTTATAATAAATACATTTTTCAGCTTCATTTATTCTGAAACCATTAGAAAATCATCAAATTTCATATGCCACTGTTTAGGTGCTTGTTTTAACCCATATAAGGACTTTATTAATTTACACACCTTATGTTTTTCTCCTTTTATAACATAGCCTTCTGGTTGTTCCATATAAATTTCTTTTTCCAAATCTCCATTTAGAAAAGCAGTTTTTACATCGATCTGATGTATTATCAAATTATGAACAGCAGCAATAGCAATCAAGATTCTAATAGAACTGATTCTAGACACAGGTGAATAAGTATCAAAGAAGTCTATTCCAACTTTTTGTCTAAAGCCTTTGGCTACTAGCCTGACTTTATATTTCTCTATTGACCCATTAGGCCTAAGTTTTTTCTTAAGAACCCACTTGCACCCTAAAGGTTTAGTACTTAAAGGTAAGTCAGTTAATTCCCATGTATTATTAGCTAAGATGGATTCAATCTCATCACCTAATGCTTCCTTCCAAAAGGCAGCATCATGGGCATTCATAGCCTCCTGAAAAGTATATGGATCTTCTTCTACTAGATATGTTTCAAAGTCAGGACCAAAACTAGTAGCAGTCCTCATTCTCTTACTCTTTCTAGGTTGAGATTCTTCTTCTTCAGGAGTTCCAAAAACTCTTTTGGATGGAGAAGGTTGTGATGTAAACTTAGTCTTAAAAGGAAAAATCTCTTCAAAGAAGTCTGCATCTCTAGACTTAACTAGGCTTAGGTCTTCTAATTTAATGAATCTGTAGGCAGCACTATCTTTGTGCATAGCCAATGAAAACACACTCCCATAAGTGGGGTCCTAATTTAGGCCTTTTTGGATCTACTATGCTAACATGTGCTAAACACCCCCAAACCTTAAAATATCTAAGGCTAGGCTTTCTCCCTTCCCAAATCTCAAAGGGTGTTCTATTTGTTTTAGAATGTAAAACTCTATTTCAAATGTAACAAGCAGTCAACAAAGCTTCACCCCACAAGCTTTTAGGACTACCAGATGCTATTAACATATAGTTAACCATTTCAATCAAAGTCCTATTTTTTCTTTTTGCTATACCATTTTGTTGAGGTGTATAAGGGGCAGTACAAGCTCTCTTAATTCCTTTAGATTTACCATAGTTTAAAAAATCTTTTGAGGTGTATTCACCACCTCTATCACTTCTGAATGTCACAACCTTTCTATTCAATTTATTTTCAACTTCAGTCACATATATCTTAAATTTAGATAGTGCTTCATCTTTAGTTCTTAGTAAGTATACATAAGTATATCTAGAACAATCATCAATAAAAGTAATAAAATGGTATTTTCCACCTCTTGTCATAGTATTACTTAGATCACATATATGAGAATGAACCAACTGAAGTAATGTAGATTCCCTTTCTACATGCTTAAAAGGCTTACGGATAATTTTTTATTGTGAACATATTACACATTTCTTATGTTCATCATTATATTTATCAATCAGCCCATCATTACTCATATTTTTCATAGTTCTGAAATTTATATGACCTAATCTACCATGCCATTCATCAACTGAAGCAATAATATAAGCAGAAGAAGATGCAATATTATTATTAACAATATTCAGTTTGAACATACCCTCACATGCATAACCCTTACCAACAAATACACCTTTTTTGGTGATTACAAACTGGTCGGATTCTATTACCTGTTTAAATCTGGCCTTATTCAGAAGATAACCAGACACAAGATTCTTTCTCAATTCTGGTGCATGGAACACGTTCACCAAGGTCACTGTCTTCCCGGAAGTAAACTGAAGTTCAACCTTCCCTTTACCAATTACTTGAGTAGTAACGATAGTTCCCAGAGCAAGCTTAGAATCATTAGTGACCTTTTCATAGGTCTTGAACATACCTCTGTCAAAGGTGACATTGGTGGTTGCACCAATGTCAATCCACCATCCTTCGCTCTTTCCTGTGCTGACTGCATTTACCTAAGAAATAACGGCAACAAATTGTTCCTCTTCAGTAACATTAGCTTGAGGCTTAGTTGGCTGAGATTGTTGCGGACATTTCTTTCGGTGGCGACATTCTCTTGCAAAGTGTCCCGGTTTGCCACAAACGAAGCAATTGCCTTTAGCTTGTGGCTTGACAGTCCCTTGATTTTTATTGAACTTTTTGTTCTAGTTTTGATTTGGATTCTTCCTCTTAAAGGATGGGTTACTCTTCTTATTCCTACCTAGAGGTCGATCAAACTTCCCTTTCTTTTCATTATCAACTTGGGGTTTAGATTCAGCTAAGTTTATTTTACCACCATTCTTAGCCAAATCTTTTTTATCACTAATTCGGGCTTCTTCCTTAATTCTCAAGTAGCGTTGAAGGCGCTCTAAGGAATAATCCTTTCTTTTGTGTCGAAGGGTTTTTTGTATGTCCTTCCAAGTGGATGGTAATTTTTCAATAACAGTAGCCACTTGGAACTGTTCATCAATTCGGATCCCTTCCTTAACAATTTCATTAACAATGGTTTGTAAGTCATGTACTTGAGGAAGAATAGGCTTATCATCTGCCATCTTAAAATTCAAATAGCGACCAACTGCATACTTCTTAGCCCCATACTCCTCTATTTTATATTTTCTATCAAGAGCTCTCCATAGGTCTTTAGCAGATCGGGCTTTAGAATACATGTTGTAAATATTGTTTGCTACCAGGTTCATAATATGGCCTTTGCACAAGTAATCGTGCTCTTTCCATTTCTTTCGTGCATAAGAGCCACCCGGTCCTTCTTCACGTTTAGGGCATGATTCGGTAAGGACATAGGCAATTTTCAAAGATGTCAGCAGAAATAAAACTTTCTGTTGCCAATGTCGAAAATTAGATTCGTCAAAACTGTCCAACCGAACTAGGTCCTAATGCATGAATTTGAGAGCGGAAGTAGCCATGGAAATCGTCCTAAAATTATTAAAATAGCTACACAACAGGGGTTGCTATCAAACCAATTTTAAATAAAACAATAGTGCCCGATTGTAGAAGATTGCAACAGGATTTGTCAGCGGAAGGCGAAGAGCAGCAACAGCAGCAGATCTGTGGCCGAGGCACGTCTGATGACGCTCTTTTTAGGATGAGTTCCGCCCCTTGGGATAAAATCCAGGTGCGAAGATTCTCAGTAGAACTGCCCCCATGATACAACGGCCTTCCTTGGTCAGGTCCGGTTGCACGGTCGGCCCAAATAGAGACTCTTTCACAGAATGCTCAGACGAAAGGAGGGAGTAAAAATAGAGAGTTCGTTTTTGTTGCTTTTGTTGTATGTATTTTCGATGACAGAGATGGCCCTTATTTATATAGAGATTAGTATCCTTGGACCTTTAATCTTCAACATTAAAACATTAAAATCCCTTAATTCCTTAGCTTTAAAATAATGGCATTAATATACTAGGTTCCTGTAGGCCACCCGACCTGGATTTGCACCCCCCTGTGTGCGATATACACGCAAAATGCGCATCGCGGACGCACGCCTGGTTAAACATTTTCCGGACCAGCTAACCCGGGTCAAGCCCGACTCACATGCGCCCATATGGCTCATGGGAAAAGTCTTTAAAAGTTCTTAAGAAGTATAGAAGTGAAAATACTTATAAAGTCTCTTCAAAAGTTAAACTTTAGCAATGTGGGATGGCTTGCTTCCAATAGCCTACACTACCCATAAAGCTAAAAAAACAAAAAGACAAAACACTTTTACAAAAAACACCTTTTGAATTTTTTAAACACAAAAAAAAAAAAAAAAAAACCCAACACTTCCTTGAAACAAGAAGGCATGGCAGAAGTAGTACTATCTGCTCTGCTACAAGTAGTTTTTGATAAGCTGGTCTCCCTCATCACAGAAGAGCAAGGGATGAAGTGGGGTGTTAACAAGGAGATGGAGAGACTAAAGAGCACGCTATCAACAATTCAAGCTGTGCTCAAAGATGCAGAGGAGCAACGAGTGGAGGACAAGGCATTGAGGAATTGGTTAGGAAAGCTTAAAGATGCAGCTTATGATGCTGATGACATATTGGATGAGTTCATGACAGAAGCTCTACAAAGAAAAATAGTGTCTCGGGGGGACCACATGATGAACAAGGTACGCAACTTCTTATCACATTCATATAACCCGCTTTTCTTTTACCACAGGATGGGTCATAAGATAGAGGTGGTCAGAGAAAGATTGGATGCAATTGCGAGTGAGAGGTCTAAGTTCCATTTGACAGTGGGAAGGAGGAGATCGAAAACCAGCAACCGACTGTAGAGCGACTCTTTTGTGGTGGAATCAGAAATTTTTGGCAGAGAAGACGACAAAGAAAAGGTCGTGGAGTCATTAATCCAAACATGCAATGAGGATGTCTCAGTCATTCCTATAGACAGTATGGGGGGTCTTGGGAAGACAACACTTGCTCAATTGGCTTACAATGACCACAGGGCAAAAAGGCATTTTGTACTAAGAATGTGGGTTTGTGTGTCCGATGATTTTGATTTGAGAAGAGTAACCAAAGCAATAATAGAATCAACAACCGGTAATACTTGTGGACTGTTAGACATGGATTTGCTCCAACGTCGGCTCCAAGAAAATGTGAGGGGCAAGAAGTTTTTACTTGTACTGGATGACATGTGGAATGAAGATCCTATGTAAAGTTAAAACAAGGAGGCTCCAGGATAAAATAGAAAAAAAAAGCTTGGCAGATGCCAAATCATGTCAAAACATTGAAACGAAGAAAGAGGCAGACCGTTGTCTCGCTCTAGCGAGATTATTTCTCGCTACAGCGAGAAATGGCATGCACACCTCTCACTATAGTGAGGGTGATGCTCGCTATAGCGAGCTAGGCGTAAAAAGTGCAGTTTGATCCGAACTCTGTGTGGAAGTTTGAGAAAACTTGATATTCTGAAGTGGATTATGATTAGAAGACTTAAGCACGAATCCAAGACTATATAAAGGACTCAAGGGCTATTCTAAAAGCATCCCTCACCTCTTAAGTTCTGATTTGGAGATTTAATTGAGAAAATTCCTCTCTAGAGTTTTATTAAGGAGTTCTGCTGTCAAGTTCTCTAGAGCTAGTTTCTTCTGCATCTTTTGTAGAAGATTATCTTCTTGCGAGAAGATTTGAGGAGTCAAGTGCTGGATTGAGTCTGTTGCAATTAGTGGTGTGAAGTCGTTAAAGCGTAAAGGGACACAAGGTAACTTCAGTCCTTACGTAGAGGATATCTGGGGAAGAAATCTGAGTTTTTTGTAATTGCGAGATTCATAGTGCTTGATTAGATCCAGTTCGGATCCGTGGTTTTTCACCCGATTAGGGTTTTTCATGTAAAAATCTGGTGTCCTTGTGGTGTGTGCTTGTGATTTTATTTCCGCTGCATATTTATTGTTTTTGCCCACTTTTTGGGCTAATTTATTGAGTAGACCAATCTAGTGATCTCGAACCCTAAACTCTCATCTAAGGAATGGGACCGACTAAAACATTATCTAAGAGGTGCACGGGGTAGTAAAATCATAGTAACTACTCGCAATGAAAAGGTTGCTTTGATCTTGGGTACACTTCCTCTGCACCAATTAGCAAGGTTATCAGAAGATGATTGTTGGTCTCTGTTCAAGAAACGGGCCTTTGGTTCTGGAGAAGAGACAGGCATCCAAATCTAATTATAATTAGAAAGAAAGTTGTAAAGAAGTGTGGAGGTCTACCTCTAGCAGCCAAGACTCTGGGCAGTATGATGCGTTTTAAGAGGGAGGAAGCAGAATGGATATTTTTGAAAGAGAGTGAGGTTTGGAATTTACACGATCAGGAAAATGGCATTTTACCTGCTCTAAGGTTGAGTTATTATCATCTACCGACACATCTGAAACAATGCTTCGCATACTGCTCACTATTTCCAAAAGATTATGAATTCGAGAAGGAGAAACTGATTCAGCTTTGGATGGCAGAAGGTCTCATTCAACCATCTAAAGATTGTAAACAAATGGAAGATATTGGCAAGGAGTACTTCAACAACTTGTTATGGCGGTCCTTCTTCCAAGATGCAAAGAGAGATTAATATGGGAATATAACACAGTGCAAGAAGCATGATCTAATGCACGATCTTGCACTAGATGTTGCAGGTGATGAATGCTTGATTGTGAAGGCAGACAAGGCAGTGAGTATTCCTAAAAGATCTCGTCGTTTGTCATTGATGCTTGACATGAAGAACCAAATAATACCAGATGCCATATATAAAGCAAAGAAGTTGCGCACCTTACTCTTTGTTGGAACTTTCATCAATGTTCAGCTCCCTTGTAACATTTCCGCGCATTTAATGTGTTTACGAGTGTTATACTTAACATGGACAGCTTGCACTGAGGAGTTACTTGTTCCAATTGGTAAGTGAAACACTTAAGATACCTTGACCTGTCTCATAATTTGATAAGAAAAGTACCAAAATCCATCAGCACCCTTCTGAATTTGCAAACCCTGAAACTCTTATATTGTCATTATCTCCAGGAGCTACCCAAGGACATGTGGAATATGCTTAACTTAAGACATCTGGAGATATTTACAAATGAACCATTGATTGAAGTGCCGAGGAGGTTTAAATCATTCACTAAGATGCCGGTGCATATTGGAAAATCGAAATGCCTTCAGACATTGCTGATATTTATTGTGGGTTCAAGCATGGGATGTAGAATAAGGGAGCTAAAAGATCTAAACCTTTGCGGTGAGTTATTCATTAAAAGCCTCGAGAATGTGAAGGATGCAAATGACTCCAAGGAAGCTAATTTGAAGAACAAGCAAAACCTTCACACGTTAGGACTTTCATGGAACTCATGTGACAATGATCCTACAGTTAGAGAAAACATTGAGCAAATCCTCGAAGGCCTTGAACCACATCCAAATCTCAAAAGGTTGCTGTTGGACAACTACACGGGTACTAGATTTCCGCATTGGATGAGTGAGTTGTTGCTGCCAAATCTAAATGAAATTGCACTAGTCAATTGCAGAAGATGTGAATCTCTACCGTCGTTTGGCCAGCTACCTTTTCTCAAAGCCCTCACAATTTGTGGAATGGATGCTGTTAGATGTATTGATGATGCATTCTATGGAAATAATGTCAAAAGCAGATTCCCATCGCCGGAAGAATTCACCATAGAAGATATGCCCAATTTGGAGGAAATTTCGGTAGGCTGCGAAATAGAAACATTCCCTCACCTTGTTGGGTTAACTGTTGTGAGATGTCCAAAGCTTAAAAACCTACACCTTCCATCTATTAAAAGACTCCAGCTTGAAGTGAATAACTGGGCACTGTTAGGATTGCTGGCAAACTTTACTTCACTTATCTACCTTTACGTTGGAAGTTTTGCAGAGCCAGAGCAGAGTCTTTAGAGTATGGGTTGTTACAAAACCACATCCATTTCTCACATCTATCAATACACAACTTCCCAGAGCTCAGATATCTTTCAAAGGACCTCAAGAACCTCACTGCTCTGGCAATATTCAAAATTAACGACTGTAAGAAGCAGGTATCATTGCCAAGCCTCACTTCTCCTCATGATATGGATATTTCTTTCTATAAAGGTCTAACATACTTGGCGTTACGAGGCCTGACCTCTCTTCAATGTCTAACAATTCACCTCCATCAAAGTGTAGAGACTTTGTTTGGTGAAATGCAGCATGCCTCAACCCTTCAAGGCCTGGATTTAATTCAACATCCACAACTCACTTCGTTGCGGCAGGGTATGCAGCAGTTCATCAACCTTCAACGGTTGAGCATTTGGAGCTTGGATAAGTTAACATCCTTGCCTGATGGCCTACAAAACACCCTAACACTACAAGAGCTACAGATTGCAAACTGTTCGAGACTAATGGAATTGCCAGAGTGGCTGGGAAACTTCAAATCACTTCGATATTTCTTCATTTGGAACTGCACTAGTTTAGCATCATTGCCAACTGGGATGCAGTACTTATCAGAACTCGAATATCTTTCCATTGTAGAATGCGCCCATATGGAAAGGCGTTGTCAGAAGGAGAAAGGCGAAGATTGGCACAAGATAGCACAAATCCAACGTATTGAGCTTGGAAGGGATGTTAAAGATCTCTTGGAGTTAAACACAAAGAGAAGCCACAACACCCTCCTCCCTGCCTGTTGGACGCACTGTAGGAGTTTCCACTAGGAGTTGTTCTTGTACTTTGTTACCAAAAAAATATTGTGGAGCATTTTCAATAATCCTCGAGCTAGTTTTATAGCTTATTCATGCTTCTGTGGAAAATTATGTATGCAGCATGGATCAATCACATTTGTAGTGATTGGTGCATTTCAGTGGGCCTCATTGTGGCATGTCACCTTTACCATGGTACATGATTTACATCTGGTTGTGCCTAAATCTTTGGATTTTGGTAAGTAAAATTAAGGCCTTAAGTCTATGAATTAGGCAATGATGGAACAGCCACTGCCATCCCAAGAATTGTAGGAAGCAATCAAACCATATGTCGTTTGGTAAATTTTTTTTTTCCTGCAATTCTCTCTTTTGCCTTTTTGATGGTGTGTTAGGGGTTGATCTGGTCAAACCCTTTATGGCTATAAATATCACCTTCCCATTTTCCGGGCCACACCTTAAAAAGTGGTCGATTGCAGGGTGTTTGGCCATTGATGTTGGGCAGTTATCTGGACATTTTTCTTGCCATCCACCTGTTTGATACTCCAAAATTCTCAACCAATGGCAGTGATTTTCATATGAGGTGATTCTTGGTGTTACCAATTGGCAATAGGCCCCTTGGTTGAGTGGTCTTTAACTAGTACATGGATGCCACACAGAAACAGAGTACTTGATGACTTGGATATGTATTGGTTCAACTCTGGGTACTAAAGTACTGTATGGATCTTAATTCAATTGGTTAGTCTTTGGTGAAAATGTTTCAATTTTACTTCCATTAGTGGACTTTTTAGGTGTTCTCCCATGAAGATTTTTTTTTTTTTTTTTTTGAATTAGAAATGATTACTCTAATCCCACAGGAATTATTGGCCAGAAAAGGTGCAGAAGGAACATTTTCTCCTCCAAAGGCAAGCACTATCTAATTCTTTGTAGTTTCTAGGAATCAAAAGGGGTAGATTCAAGATATGGAAACGAAAATATCATTCTGTCAATGTGAACCTACTACATTGAAGTAAAAAAAAAAAAACAAAAACAAGAACATTAAGTGTATATTCTCACAAAGAGATGGTTTAGAGAATGTTTTACCAATGTCTTCAGGAACAAATCTTCCCTCAGATACAACTGATTTCACAATTGATTTTGGCCTCGTGGGTTGGAGTTCAAGTAGTGGCCACATCTTCCCAATAGCCCAAAGGTATTGTATATTTATTTTTATAGTTTAACTTTTATGGATCATTTGGATGTATCCCAAATTGCAATTAGTTTGAATACTTTTGTAGAATGGATGGTTTGTTAGATAGTTGGAAAAGTGCAGCAACTCAAACACATCACATTAGGTAGGATACTGTTTTTGAGCCTTGTCCACTTTGTATCCAAACCAGTGATAAACACTGCTAAAGCTTTGGAATGCAGAGAGTACAGTGTTGTCCTCCTCATTGGATCCTCCCTCAACCACACACCCACCCCCCACCCCCACCCACCTCTTCTTTACTACCTAAATACATGATAAAATGGATGACCATACTATTCTTTCAATACATTCACAGACAGCAATTTTGATTTTACTGCATCCAAATGCCAATCCTTTGTGTTATAACAGTTTTTTTTTCACTGATAATTCATTTCAATTCATATTTTTGTTCCAGAGATGTTGGGTACTTGATGAATCTGATCCAGCCAAGCGTAAATGTTGGATCCGGGCTGCATTTCATTTCTGAATATCCTTATCATTATTGCGGCCATAACTTCGTTGTCGATTGTGGGAATTCCATGCATTGACCATATCGCAACCTAGATGTGCCAAGCTTCTGCCCCATCCAGCTCCATGAGCCCACGCAGCAGTTCAGAACAACATCCTGCTTCTTATTTTGAGAAGCAGTTACCCTGGGATTTTCTCTTCTCTTATTTGCTTGGAGTAAAGGAGATTTACTAAAAGTTTAAAAATGATGTGGATCTTTGTTGAATTGTTAGTGCATACTTACAATACATGGGTTTCTAAGAGTAGAACATGGAAGTGATAGAGGGCAATGAAACCAATTGATGACTTATATTTTGATTAGAATATGCAGTATATACTTCAGTGATACTGTTGTGTTTCTTGTGATTGAGCAAATATTAGGTTTGAAATGTTATGCCGGGGTAAAGTGCTATGATTTTCTACCATTTCTTTTCACCCATCTTTTAGCTGATTCCAAACTACAATGGATGGGAAGGCCTATCTGAATCTTTGAAATGGTAAACATAACTATTTCCATCTTGATGTCCCCACTTCACTTGTTATTTTCATGATTTTCTTCTGTTTGGATTGAATTCATATGAATCTGTCCTATTTACTTAGTTGGGTTCCCATTGATTTGATTTGTGGCATTGTTTTAATTAGCTCTGAGGCTGGAATTCATTAGTTATTTGGAATCTAGATCATTTTGTGAACAGGGCTATCCTTGGCTCATAACTATTTTAGGAGCTCGGAATAACCAATTTTCTTCTCTCTTCCAAGATGGCCGGAGCTAGACACTGAGTTGGTCACCCTGACCTGCAGAAGTTAGATGGTCCTGCGAGCTATGATTATGATGCCCAGATACGGCTTTGAACACAGCAGGGGTCATGCCATGAATAAGGAAAGGCTTGGATTTTATGCATAAAAATGAAGTATGGCATACAACATGACATTGATATGTTGTGTGTTTTGAAATATCTGTGTGCATAGCCGGTGAGGCGGCATGCAGGTATTGGCATTGTTCTTCTCAACTATGAGAAGATTTTGTCTTTTACTTATGCAAAGCCTTTCTTATCTCAATCATCTTTGTTCTTAATTAAGAGCTTTAATAGGTCTTCGCATCTTCAATAGCTGGTGGCCCCTTTAAATAAAAACTTAAAAAAAAAAAAAAAACCAAACGTATAGCGAAACACCCTCCCACCTGCCCACACAAAATAAAAAAACAAATAAAAGTAAAAATTATATATATAAAAAAAATTCTCCTTCCACCCTAGCTCTTTCCCAGGGAAGATTCAATGTCAGGAAAAAGGATGACAAGAAAATGCGGAATGATTGATGCTGAAACCTGGCCCATTTGATAATTTTACTAGTCAAGTAATGTCAAGTAAAGTAAAGTAAAGTTAAGCATCAAATCAAAACACGTCAATTCAAAACTCCCTTCTTCTTTTTTAAAAAAAGTTAAAAAAACAACTGCCTTTATTCACTAAAAGAACAAAAAACTCCATTTCTCAATACAAGAAGTCAAAAATATTCTATCCTAAACAACTAAAAACAAAATACCATTATAACCCACTTATATTTTATTCCCTCTTTTTATTTCACTTAACTCCACTTTATTTTAAAAGTAAAATGCCAAACGGGCCCAATGTAACAACCACTATATTAATCTTGGAAAAATATCTCGGCTTGTTTTTGCCCTTTCCAAAAATCTTTTTGCTAAAAGAAAAGAAAACATATTTGTAAAAGTAAAAAAAAAAAGAAAAAAGAAAAGCATCATGAATCTACATTTTAAATTTCTTTAATGGCATTTAGATGTAAATAAAATAACAAAATAAAAGTGGTGAGAAAGGAGTTTTAATAGCCAATCCATTAATAGCTCGATTGGCGAGGCACCTCCTTTCCATATAAATAATTGGACATCAATCCAAGCCTTAGCACATCAGGTGGAAGACTTGGGTGAGTGTATATGGAGTTGGTCCGTATGTGTGAGTATTTATCAAATAGAAAAAATAGATCAGAGTTTCAAAACATTTTTAGGTCATATCCTGCCCACAACGGCAATGGTCTCATTGACCACAAAAATGTGCCAATTGTGAGGTGAAGATTTAATCCACTCAGTTGGATAACTAAAAATGAAGCTCCAAGGAAGATAACTCGACAACAATCGCCAGCATAATATGGACCACAGGCCCTTACACATGGATAACTCTCATATGATTTCCACCCATTATGATTGAGTTTTCTCTTGCACCCAACACACGCTGTGGAGCGGAACTGGGAAGTTGCCAAAAACAAAAACGCGTCCTCCTTTTTGTTTCTTGTTTTCGGTAAAAGGTAGAAACGCGTCCTAAATAATGATCTAGTGTGAATAAAAGTCAATACCCAACGTCAAGTCAATGAAGAAACACGATAACACAGACAAGAGACAAACACAATGGACAATAAATAGTTTTACCAAAAACTATTTCGCTGAAACTGAACATGAACTGCTGTTTGTACGTTAGATCCGAGATTCGGCACTATATTCGGTCGAATTTCACCATTCAAATCATTATTCTTTTTAAACTAGATTCCCAGCCACTTAAACGTGTAAAAGATTTCACCATACGTAATGAATGCAATGATCACTACTTTCAACCATTAATTATGCATAAAATAAATATATAATCAACATGAATATTGAAAAGAAGAAAAATTTCAGGAATTTAAAATGTAGTGTGAAAGGAATTTAAATGTAGTAGTGCGTGGAAAAGTAAATGCAGTACAAGTAATATATGTAATGATTCTATTTATCTCAGATTTCTTACTTAACCCGATTTAAAATCGCTTCAAATATGTCTATATAAACTTGGGTCGTCATTCTAATAAAAAAAACAAGAAACATAGTCAAAGCAACCATAAATCACAAGAAGAACCATGAGAAAAATATATAGCTTTACTAACATGTAGAATTCTTATATATGATAGAGAAATTAAACCAAGAAAAATACAAGTTATGATGGAAAATACTCCCCTTTTAGTTGAGAAATCCCAATGGGGTAGTGTGGCTTTAGGGCTAAGCCTCTTTGAGGAACGCTATGGAGAGAAAGGAAGTGGAGATTGTAACGCCCCAATTCCGTATACCGAAGATAACACTAAGATATCCGAATTTGGTGCGCTACTTCTCGGAAAATCCGAGAACTTCCAAGATCGTAGTCCGCAATAAGGTCAGATTTTTAAAACTTTTTAAACAGTAACAAAATCAACAGTTGTATTGCGGAAGCGTAAGATAAGATAGCGGGAGCAATAGTATCATGTAAATAAGTCAAAATATAACAATGCGGAAGTATGATAAAATCTCAAAGTGTAGTTATCAAAGTGTTTATACAAATCTGACAATCTACCAATCTCACTACAAAAATCCTCTCAAAAACCAAAATAAACTTCACTCAATCCCCTTGTGAAGGCGCTTTGTCTTCCGGCTCGACCACCTGGTCAGCCGGCCCCCACCCATAGTCTCTAACTACAGGTGCCTCATAGAATGCGTCGTCCGAGGGATCATGGTCGGGACCTAAGCACCAAAGATGGGACAGATCCTTGGCACCATATGCAGATAACACAGGATGTATACAACAAAAGAGAATAGAGACATGTATATAATCATAAGAGTAACAAAAATACATAATCTAAGCAATTGAGCAATAATTAACAGTTTAGAATCAAGAATGTAAAGTATTCTAATCTAATCAGATAATAAATGGCACATTCACACAAGCTGGATATACCGCGGGATATTATGTCGCGGCTCTCCTATACTGTAAACATCCCATACTGTAAACAGTTTGTTGTGGGGAAAGGGTAATAACCATGCAATGGGATAACAGCCCTGATAATAATAACATATATAAACATAACACCGTTCACACCCCTTTATCGCACCGTTCACACCCCTTTATCAGAATAACCCGGACCCGGTATCACACCGTCCGTCTAATCATAGCTCATCATGATAGCTCTAAGTAACCAATATAGCCTATACCAGTGATGATCAGTCAACTGGCTGAGCTTAGAACAACTGAGTGAATGTTTAGTGCCGACTCAAGAAACAAGTACGAGTCTATATCTGTCTAGGCTTATCTTGCGTGGTAAGGTCCTAACCAAGTCTCTAAGATGTTAAGGTACAATGACGTGGAATACAGTCCAATATTCAAGTCCAACATCATTGGATCCACTCCAAGGCTCACAACCGTGACCTGAGACAACACAAATATAATACCATGTTCATTCCATAAGTATTCATCCCATGTTCATACATAATGAGCCAACAATTCATTAAGCCTAACCTCTTCATTCTATAGTTTCACATACCCAACCTTAGGCTGTATGAGAGCCTGCCTAGCCATAGATATGGGTCATTTATCTCCAAACACATCATAGGTCACCACTAAGTAATCATAGGTTCAGGTCTTCCAATTTCCATTAATTAACAGGTTTGTGACAACAATAAGGATAAGAGAGAAGAACAACACATGAAATCCTAAAAAACATGGAATCAAATGGAAATAGACAAAAGACCAATCTTAGGTAGTGGTCCGCTCTTGGTTCAGGCCTTATCACATGATTGGATCCCTAACTGTAGCCTTAGGTGTCAAAGATAATAAATCTGGTGCTCCTTAAGTTATGGACACCATGGACTACAATTAAGGGTTGAATCATTGACGATTCAAATCCCAAAACCTCAATTGGTGGACCCTACGAGTCAAGGCTGAGCCATGCCATTGATTCATGTTTGACACACTTGATAGAAGCCTATTTGGATGGTCAATGGACCCCATAATTGATCAAACATGAAAAACACAAAAATCTGGAAACTCACTGTTCACAGTGTGCCCGATCGACATCATACCCTGGGATATCGACCGGGTACACTGGATGTTGACCTCCCAGGTTAACATCCTGCAGTGTCCCCGGTCGACATCATGGCCGTGATGTCGACCGGGTCCACTGGGACCTAGAGCCAAACAGCTGGGGGGTTCTGCATGAATCACTGTGTATTCGGTCGACATCATGGCCATGATGTCGACCGGGTACACAGGACTCTGTTTGTCTGAGAAATCACAGGTCTCAACTATTTCCTTCAGATTTCTGTGTGCCTGGTCGACCGAGATAGGGTCCAGTCGATCGCGTATACTGTCTGTACAAATTTCAGGAAAATAACTGGGACTTGGTTTTTCTACTTTTTCAGTGTGCCCGGTCGACCGAGATAGGGTCCGGTCAACCGGGTATATGCAGAGAGCTGCAATTCCAGAATTCTGGGATTTCTCCTTCTCAACCCATTTCTCATCCAATTCGACCCAAATCTCCTCCATTCATCACAAAAGCATACAAGACACAGAAAACACTTCTATAACCATCCATCCATCAACAAATCGAACCATTGATCTTCCAAATAGGAGAACCCATCCATCAATGACTATTTTTCCATAAACAAGCTCAAAAAGGAAGATCTACACATGCATTTCTATCTAATTGAACTGAAATTATAGAAATAAGGAAAGAAAGCATGCATCAAGTGAAATTAGCATAAGGTACTTGCCTCAATTGGGGTGGCCTCCTAGCTTTTTCTTGGGCTGGGATTTAGGGGAATTAGGGTTTTCTTGGGGAGGAAGATAGCGTAATTGAGAGATGAGAGTGATTTAGGGTTTTAGGCCAATGTTGCAATAGCTAGGCTTATATAGATTAGGGTTTAGGCTAATTACTAAAAGGGTAACTTGGTTGTAAATGAAAAAGAGATGGGGCCATGGGTAATTAAGTCATTAGGTGGAATTCTAGAATGTTCTAAACCCTTAATAGCCCTCCTATTAGTTCTAATAATAGCCAATCCCTAATCTAGTCAAAATCTATTAAAATTAACAACAAGTACCTATTATCTATAAAGAGTTCTATAAATATTAATTTCTAAGACTTAGGAATATTAGAAACTATTCTACTACTTCCTATTAATTAACATATTAAAAATAGAAAATAACATATTAATAATTATTTAAATCAAACTAAGGGCCCACAGGGGGTGGGGCCTCACAGAGATAATGGAGTAGAGAGAGGTCTAGAAAGAGAGAAAATTCCATGAGAAGGGGGTATGTCCCATGTGTTGTTTATATAGGGCATGGGATGCTCTATTCCTTCTCATTAGATCCTACTTTGTAGCTATAAAAAATTCTTTGTAGAAAGTTCCTCCTACATCTTCTCCAATTTAGCAAACACTTAGCAATTGAAGAGAGATTTTTATTTGCTTTTCTTGGAAACCAATTTCTACACAAAACATTCCATCTTTTAAAGTCAAGTGAATCTTTATAATTGGCCCTCACTTTTGATAAGAATTTTGTGTGCATTGTGAGACCCTTCTTAAATTTCAATGTGCTTCACTTGAGGAAGTGTGGACCCCATCAATTCACCATGGCTTTGGCCCCAATTGTGTAAGGAAGGGTGGACGCTCCTTTCATTCTTGTAAATATCTCTTGTTGACTTGGAGTTTTGAGAGAGATTTTTTGAGATAAAATTTTCAAGTTTTGAAGTGAGAATGCAACTCAAATATTCCACGATATGGGATGTTCCATTCACATGTAAATCCTTCCAACTTTCTTTTTCTCTCTTTCTTATTCTCTTCCTTCTTCTTCACACTTTCTTTCCTTCGCCTCAATCTTCTGCAAATGGGGCTCCATATAATCGATTTTCTACAAAATCAATGTAAATATCATATGAAAAGACAATCCTATCCTTGAATCCCAAATATAGATTTTAAAAAGTGGGAGGTCTCATGAATTTGTGCAAAAAGTGTGGTTTTTAAGAGCCTGTTTGGCATCGTTCTCGTGTTGTTCTTAGTTTTGTACTCAGATTAGATTGTGCTGAGACTGGGTTGTGCCAAGACTATACTCTCCAGATCTTGTTTGGCAACATTATATTAAATTATTCTGTTGAAAATATGTTGTCAAGAACTTGTTTGGTAACATTATAAAAGTTTTGCTCTAAAAAACGGAAGCAAAAAAATCATAAGATTTATAATGTGGGACCCACCTTTTTATTATTTGCAGCACTCTGTTATTGTCGTATATGGGACCTACCTGTAAAATTATAAGTTGGTACCACCTTTAAAAATTAGAACACGGGGCCCATATTTATAGAATTTACCATATGGGCCTACTTTATAGGAATTATAATGTGGGACCACCTTTTTGTAAATGTAAATATAGGACCTACCTTAATAAATTACAACATCGTACATACCTTTAGAAATTAGAATATGGGCCCACATTCATTAGATTTACAATGTGGGTCCACCTTTTGTGATCATGATCATGTAACCCACATTTAAGAATGACAAAATGGTAACACATTTTTTGTGATTGTGGATACATGACCCATCTTTAGAAATTACAATGTGGTGCCTACCTTTAGAAATGAGAATATGGGAACACATTCATAGGATTTACAATGTGGGCCCACCTTTATAGAATTCATAATGTGGGGTCATCTTTTGATTGATTGTAAATACATGACCCACGTTTATAAATTATAAGCGGTGCCCGTCTTTAGAAATTAGAACATGGGGCCTTATAATGTGGTCCCATCATTATAAGAATTATAATTTGAATCCACCTTTTGTGATTGTGACCATGTGACCCACCTTCAAGAATTATAAATTGGGGCCACCTTATTTGGGATTGCGAACATGGGGTCTACCATTAGGATAAGTGAGAGGATTTGAAATCTTTTTAAATGGCCTATTTAAAATGTAAGAGATAAGTAGGAAACAACTGTGCCAGAAGGTTGTTTCTTAAAAAAAACAAAGATTTTTTGTTCCAACTTTCTTATGCTGGTGGGTTAAGATCTTGGGATTCCTTCCCGTAAGACCAAAATTGGAAACAATAATTTACACTAACCAAACATGTTTTTCGTAGCCTCATCTCGTCGGAACATGAGAACATCCGAATGGCACGTTGCCAAACACACCCTAAGCAAATTATGTAGGAAAGCACTCAATGATTCTAAAATTGGATAAAATCATGATTTCTATCTAAATGAGCATCCTTTGGATTAATAAGTCCTTAAAATGTCCAAAAATAACCGTAAAGTTAAGCATTTTTAGGGACTTAAATGGGTCTCTTTTGTTTTCATGGAATTGAATTATGAAAGAATTCATAGTAGACGGTGCTCTTGATTTCTCTAGGATTTTATTCACTAGCTAGAGTGATGGCTGAGCATTTATTTTGTATTAAATGATAGAGTATTTGATGGCCATTCATGGGTCTTTAGCTATGTTTCTTTTTTCTTCTTCTTTCTTTTCCCTAGGTTGGACCACCAATGTTAAGTAAGAATACCTGATGCCCTAGGGGATAGATCCTTCTCACAATGAGTGTGTTGGCACCTATGTTTTTTTCATTATAATTACTTTTAGAAATACATTCCTTAAAATGTGTAGAAACTCAATTCCATGCAAATTAACGGACGGACCTGACAGAAAAGAAATATGTTGAAGTTGAAAATTAAGTACAAATCTTCAATTTTCAAATGGTTTTTCACATGTATATAAACCAACAAACTAGAATATAAAATGGTGAGAATTGAATGTCTCAAGTCAATGCATTTTGTACAAATATACCAACTGATACACCTCGGTCTCAAACGTGTCTCAAAAACGTCAACAGAACACTCAGAAGCTTCTTCAATGGAACACAAATTAACTTCAGTGCTGTTCGATTAAAAAAAAAAAAAGAAGGTTCACAGAGAAGTGGGTGCAAATCTGGCATATTTCAATGGATACAATCAGATTATCCTAACCGTCCAATTGATTGATTAAGCAATCTGTGCCACAGGACTAGGATATTTCATCAGGGCCCATTTTGATATTGTCAGCCAAGATCGGGCCATCCGTCAACAAGAATTATGCGTTAGTTTGGATGAGTTTCTGCGACGAAACTCCATTTCCGCGTGTTCCACCGAAAGTGGGTTGCAAAAAGGCGTCATAGAAGTCAATAGCCACCTTAAGTGGGTTGGAAAAACTTATTCTCCACCAAGCTCTCATCTGCTCCAAGTCTCTGAGATCTCTCTCTACCATCAAAACAAATTACAAACCACCATCATCTCTTTGTTGGGATATCCTTGCAGGAAAGCAGGCATGGCACAATTACTTTTATCTCCACTGGTAAAAGTAGTTTCTGATAAGCTGGTCTCCCTCATCACAGAGGAGCACAGGCTGCAGAGAGGTGTCCACAAGGAAATGGATCGACTGAAGAGTACACTTGAAACAATTGAAGCCGTGCTTGAAATTGCAGAGGAGCAACAAGTGAAGGAGAAGGCAGTGAAGATTTGGTTAGGAGAGCTTAAAGATGCAGCGTATGATGCAGATGACATTTTGGATGAGTTCATGACGGAAGTTCTACAGAAAAAATCGAGTCTGATGACCACCACCACATGATGAACAAGGCACGCAACTTCTTATCACTTCGCTTGTGTTTCACATCAAGATGGGCCATAAGGTAAAGAAGATCAGAGAAAGATTTGATGCAATTGCAAGTGAGAGGTCTAAGTTCCACCTGCAAGTGATAAGAGAGGGAAGGAGGGGGTCAGAAACCAGCAAACGACCGCAGAGCGACTCTTGGGTGGATGAATCAGAAACTTTTGGCAGAGAAGATGATAAAGCGAAGGTGGTGGATTTATTATTCAACCCATGCAATCCGGATGTTGCAGTCATTCCCATAGTCGGTATGGGAGGTCTTGGGAAGACGACTCTTGCTCAATTAGCTTACAATGACCCAAGGGTAGAGAGACACTTCGAACTAAGAATGTGGGTTTGTGTGTCTGATGATTTTAATTTGAGAAGAGTAACCAAAGCGATCATAGTAGCTGCAACTGGTAGTACTTGTGAAGAGTTAGACATGGACCTTCTGCAACGTCGTCTCCAAGAAAAGCTGGGATGCAAGAAGTTTTTGCTTGTTCTAGATGACATGTGGAATGAAGATCCTTTGGAATGGGAGCGGCTGAAAGGTTATCTAAGAGGTGCACAGGGTAGTAAAATCATAGTAACTGTGTGGGTAAAACGCCGTAATGACGAAGTTAGACAAGGATCACGGCTAAACTCGCCGAGCTCCTCAGCCTCTGCGGTAGAAGATCGTCAGCTCGGCAGCTCGGTCAATACCTTGGCAGCTCGGTAGATCGGTCGGCAGCTTACAAGCTCAGCACCACAGTTCGGCATCTCGGTATGGGCGTCAGACCGGTACAAGGGCACGCCACGGACACGCCATCCTTAGTCCCATACCGCAGCACTAGAATCAGAGTGGGCCGCCACCTTCCTTCTGGAAATACGGCGCACCCTGACAGATATGGGCGGTCATTTATGGCGATAGGATTGCTCATTTATGGTGATAAGAGGTGTGCTTTATCACCCCTGTACGCTAGCTGGCCGAAGGCGTGGAAAGTAAGGTAGGGGTGTTGTCCGTTTCACCTACGGCCGCCTGTCAGGGTAAGGAACGATGGGACCTCACCTCACCTACCCCCACTCACAGAGAGAATGAACGAGGAACATTTGCCTATATATGCATGGGATCAGTCCCATAAGAGGTACGCAATATCCAACGCATAACCCTCAATACTACACGCACTCTCATTCCTCTCTTCCTCCTCCTGTTTAGTTTTCTCAGAACTAACTCAGGCATCGGAGTGCCTTCGGCTCACGGCAGCCAGGGCCTCTGACCCAAGTCTTTCTCCTTCCTTTTCAGGTTCTCGGAGTTCAGCATTCCCCCTCCTAAGAAGTTTAACCCTGATCTCATCTCTAACTAAGTAGGTGTCATTTTTACCGCCTACAGTTTGGCGCCGTCTGTGGGAAGCTGAACAAAAAGCTTGTAAACACCATGCCTCCGAAAACCAGAAATGGCGAAGGACCTTCCAAGGGCAAGGCTGTGTCCACGCAGCCTACGCTGGCGCAAAATCTTCCGCCTCCTCCCCCTCAGCAAAGGAGGTCTGGCGGGAGGTCTCCCACGGTCCAAACAACGTCACAGTCCAGGGGAGTAACAATGCTCTCCCTTCGCGACGTTCCACCTCCAGAACAACCCCACCATAGCCGTAAGCGGCCCGTGCAAGGTGACAAGTCAGTCACCAAACCGCACGAGAAGTCAGTACGGGCTGGATCACAGTCCCAGCATCAGGCCAGCCTTGAGCGTAACGAAGACCCCCGCCTGGAGGACATCAGAGCACAAAACCTCCTCATCCAGGAACAGCGTGAGCTTATCGAACGGCTCACGCAACAGCTCGAAGGCAAGAAGGGTCAGAGCCCGCCGCCCAGGCGTCCGGGCCACGGACAAGACCTGAGGCACGTCCTCAACAGTAAGAGGCGTGACCGAGACCAAAAAGAAGAATGCTCCAGCAGCAGCCACATACATGAAGGGCCAAAGAAGCAATGCCAGGGGTTGGAGGACGATGAACTAAAGAAGTGGATCGACCAGCAGGTAAAGCAGACTATCCGCCAGAATTTGGAGACTGCTGGTATCGACCGGGACCAGTATGCCACCTTTGAAGCTGAAGATACTGGCGCGTCTCCTTTCTCTAGGGAGATAAGAAGATACACGCTGCCCGAGAAGTTCAGCGTCCCAAGGTTCACCCTATATGACGGGACCTCGGATCCTGCTGCTCACCTCCGACATTATGTCCAAAGGATGCCGGTCTGGGGGGACGACGATTCCCTGAACTGTCGAGTCTTTTCCTCCAGTTTGGCGGACCTCCCCCTACGGTGGTTCTGTTCGCTTCCCGAAATTCCATCTCCAGTTGGCAACAGCTTCGGACCTCCTTCCTGGGGAAATTCCAGGCTCATCGCGTCATCCCAAAGACCGATGCCGACCTGATGGCCCTCCGGATGCAGGAGAATGAGAACGTCACCCAGTTCGCCCGACGATTCTGGACTGTCTACAGCCAGATCGAGTGCGCTTCTGAGGAGCTAGCGGTGAGGTCTTTCCAGCTGGCCCTGCAGCCAGGTATCCCACTTCGGGCGCAGCTGGTCATGTATCCCGTGACCACCATGAAGGAGCTGATGACCCGGGCCAACCGGTTCATCTTGGCGGAAGAAGACGAGGCGCGAGGTCGGGAGAACTTTGGCCTCACCAAGAAGAGCCAACCGGCCAAGGGAGACAGCAGGTCCTCCAGGAGGGAGGATCGTCGAAGGGACCCATCCCCGGATCGGCGGAAAGCCCGGTCCTCAGAGCAGCGCCGAACCCCCTCCGCCTCGACGTCGGGATCACGGAGCAGCAGGAGATCCGGCCACGAACCATCCTCATACGTGGCAGTGAACACCATCTTCAAGGAGCCGATCTATAGGCTCCTCAACAAAATAAAGGCGCAGCCGTTCTTCAAATGGCCGCGGCCAATGACAGCCGACCCTTCCACCCGGGACCAGAGTAGGTTCTGTGCCTACCACAAGCAGAACGGGCACAGGACCGACGAATGTAAGAGCTTCAAGTTCCACCTGGAGGACCTTGTGAAGGAGGGGCACCTACGGGAGTATATCAAGCAGGAGGGCCGAGGTGATGGCCGACCTCCAAGGCGGGAAGCTGATAACCAGGACAGCGAGCCGGAAGGCGTCATCCACGTCATCCACCTCGCCGCCCCACCTAAGAAGAGCTCCCAGGCTCGAGCTGAGGCCAGGCGCGCCTCCCATCAAAAACAGGTGCTGACCGCGGCGCCAGAGCCGGCCGCGAAGAAGGCCAAAACAGAGGGGGTCAGAATATGGTTTTCTGACAAAGACCTGGAAGACGTCGAGCTA
This sequence comes from Persea americana, assembly GCA_029852735.1. Lineage (NCBI taxonomy): Eukaryota > Viridiplantae > Streptophyta > Magnoliopsida > Laurales > Lauraceae > Persea > Persea americana. The sequence goes on from CM056810.1 coordinate 96,166,954, forward strand.
CCGCACAACGACGCTCTAGTGCTCACCTTGAAGCTTCAAAACTTCTTGGTTCAGAGAGCCCTCGTCGACCCTGGCAGCTCATCCGAGGTCCTCTACTACAACTGCTTCAAAAAGTTGGGACTAAAAGATGAGGACCTCCAGGCAGCCCGCACCCCTCTGGTAGGCTTCAGCTCTAAGCCTGTCTATCCCAAGGGCAAAATCTCCCTCCGAGTCCAAGTAGGAGGCGCCTGCAGGCAGGTGGACTTCCTAGTGGTCGATGTCCCTTCCCCGTACAATGTAATAATGGGGAGGACATGGCTGCATAGCATGGAGGCGGTGCCCTCCACCCGGCATAAAAAACTCAAGTTCCCTTTGGAGAATCGATTGGGACGAACGGAGGTGATCACCGTCAGAGGCGACCAGCACATGGCCAGGCAATGCCTGCTAGCCGTGCTTTCTGACAAGGCTGGGCCCTCCCAAGTCAATGTAACCGAGCTGGATAGAGAGGCCGAGCTCGGGGACGTCGGCAGGGCCCCGGCGCAAAAGAGCATCGAGGACCTCACCAAGGTCAATATCGATCCCGCCGACCCCGACAGGTTCTTTCTCGTGGGAAGCCAGCTCCCCGAGACCGAGAGAACAGAGTTGCTCAACCTCCTCGAGGAGAATAAGGCGGTCTTTGCCTGGACACCCTATGAGATGCCTGGCATTGACCCCGCAGTCATCTGCCACGAACTGAAGGTGGATCCCAACCATAAGCCCGTGCTTCAAAAACCGCGCCGGACTGGGGTCCCGCAGACTGAGGCCGTGGTTGAGGAAGTTCAGAAACTCCTCGAGGCAGGTGCAATAAGAGAGGTCCACTATCCGCAGTGGCTAGCCAACACCGTGGTGGTCAAGAAGAAGACGGGAACATGGAGGGTCTGCGTGGACTTCACCGACCTCAATAAAGCCTGTCCAAAGGACAGCTTCCCTCTTCCAAAAATCGACCAGCTCATCGATGCCACTGCCGGACATGACCGGATGAGCTTCCTGGATGCCTACCGGGGGTACCATCAGATCCCCCTGTACGCGGCAGACCAGGAGAAGACCGCTTTCATCACTCCCCGGGGCACCTATTGTTACAAGGTGATGCCCTTCGGGCTGAAAAACGCCGGAGCGACATACCAGCGGTTGGTGACGAAGATGTTCCAGGCTCAGCTCGGCAAAACGGTGGAGGTCTACATCGACGACATGGTCGTCAAATCCAAAAGGTCGCAGGACCACTTGACCGACCTCCGCCAGATTTTTGACATCCTTCACCAATTCCAGTTGAAGCTGAATGCGTCCAAGTGCGCTTTTGGGGTCGGTTCCGGCAAGTTTCTGGGAAGCCTGGTCACAAGAAGGGGGATCGAAGCGAACCCCGACCAGATCACCGCGATCCAGGACCTCCAGTGTCCGACCTCGGCAAAACAAGTTCAGCGGCTGACCGGAATGGCTGTAGCCCTGAACCGATTTATCAGCCGCGCCTCGGACAAGTGCAGACCCTTCTTCCAACTATTGAGAAAGGGCTCCAAGTTCCAGTGGACGTCGGAATGTTCACAGGCGCTGCAACAGCTAAAACAATATCTTTCTTCTCCACCGCTGCTGTCAACCCCGACTTCTGGAGAGGCACTGTTCTTGTACCTGTCGGTCTCGGACCATGCAGTGAGCTCGGTACTCATCAGAGAGGACAACGGCCAGCAAAGGCCCATCTATTACACGAGCAAAACCCTGCTGGACTCCGAGACCCGGTATTTGCAACTTGAAAAGCTCGCCTTGGCGCTCGTCAGCGCCTCTCGGAAACTCTCCCACTACTTCCAAACCTTCACAATAGTGGTCGTAACCGAATACCCACTGAAGGCCCTTCTCCGGAAGTCAGATTTCTCCGGACGAATCTCCAAATGGGCTGTCGAACTGGGGCAATATGACATCAAATATCAGCCCCGAACAGCCATCAAAGCCCAAGTGTTAGCAGACTTCATTGTGGAATTTACCCCACAGAGTTCGGCACCGACCGCGCTCGACACCGAACTGGGGGGCGATAGGGGTACGGAGGTCGTCACCGAGACAGAGCAAGAACAATCCTTGAGAGAGCTCCTAGACTCGTCCTGGAAAGTCTTCGTCGACGGATCCTCGACATCCAAGAGAGCTGGCGCTGGCGTAGTTCTCCAGTCCCCCGAGGGCCTCGTCATCGAGCAAGCTGTGACACTTGGTTTCAAGGCGTCTAACAACGAGGCGGAATATGAAGCTCTCATTGCCGGACTTAACAGCGCCAAAATCCTGGAGGCCCGGTCCGTGGTGGTTTTCAGCGATTCCCAACTAGTGACGAGCCAGCTCAGCGGAGACTACCAGGCTCGGGATGACAGGATGGCCGCCTACCTCGCCCATGCTCGGGGACTTCTCTCCCAGTTCGAAAGGGCCGAGGTCCGGCAGATCGGTAGAGAATGCAACTCCCATGCAGACGCCCTCGCTAGCCTCGCCTCGGCTGTGGAAGCCGGTGAAAGAAGAACTATTGAAGTAGAGACGTTGCAGGAGCCCAGCATCAACCTCCAGCAACCCCGGCAACTCATGTGCCTGGATCTCGGCCCGAGCTGGATGGACCCCATCATCGCCTACCTGAAGGACGACCAGCTACCCAAGGACAGGACTGAAGCGCGAAAAATCAGATTGAAGCTTCGAGGGTCACGGCTGTTCAACCCCTCTATTTCGGATATCAACTGTCAGCTCGGCGCCATCGCCAGCTTCGGCAATACACATCAGGGTTCGGTAACAGTACCACCCTCGCGGCTCGGCGCCTCTATTCAGAGGGCCAACCGTCTTGAGCTCGGTGCCTTCACCAGCTCTGGCGGCATAGCCATAAGCAAATCAGGGTCCGGTAACAGTACCACCCTCGCGGCTCGGCGCCTCTGTTCAGAGGGCCAACCGTCCTGAGCTCGGTGCCTTCACCAGCTCTGGCGGCACAGCCAAAAGCATTAGGGTCCGGTAACTGTACCACCCTCGCGGCTCGGCGCCTCTGTTCAGAGGGCCAACCGTCCTGAGCTCGGTGCCTTCACCAGCTCTGGCGGCACAGCCAAAAGCATTAGGGTCCGGTAACTGTACCACCCTCGCGGCTCGGCGCCTCTGTTCAGAGGGCCAACCGTCCTGAGCTCGGTGCCTTCACCAGCTCTGGCGGTATAACCATAAGCAAATCAGGGTCCGGTAACAGTACCACCCTCGCGGCTCGGCGCCTCTGTTCAGAGGGCCAACCGTCCTGAGCTCGGTGCCTTCGCCAGCTCAGGCGGCACAGCTAACAGCATCATGGTCCGGTATCGGTACCACCCTCGTGGGTCGGCTCCTCTGTTCAGAGGGCCAACCGTCCTGAGCTAGCACCTATCAAACTACTCGGCGAACTACTTGTATCGATATACATTCCACCACAAACAAGACCATTCACAGAACAAGTGGCAAAAAAAATGTTGTTTTATTATGAGAAGATCAACTTGAATACAATGTATGGCAAAACAAAAAAAAAAAAAAATTTACATTGTCCAGGGAGCTGCTACTCCCTTATTACAGTTTGTCCTGGCAGCACTCTCGCTAGGTACGGCTGGGGCAGCTTCCGGAACCACTGGAGGAGCGGGGGCGGCTGGAGCTGTAGGGACCTCCGAGGCTGAAGGAACGGGGGCGATTCCCGAGACGGCTCGCAACTCCGAGTCCGAGCGGGGAAACCTGGGGGAATTCTGAAAGATAGGGCTGTCCGGAGGGACACCAACCCTCCTTAAGGCCGCCTTCCACCCAAGTGCCCACGCCTTCTCTCGGATTCCTGGCAGTTGAGCCTTGTAGTCAGCTGCCAGTTTGCTGACCTCCTCGTTCATCACGGACTCGTGCTCGGCGAGGTACTCTTCCCTGAGTTTGGCTTCTTGATCCTTGAGAGCCCGCGCGAGCTCGGTCGCCTTCCCGTCCAGAGCCATCTCTAGCCTTCTCTCAGCCAGCTTCCTTTCAGAGATAAGCCTGCTGTTGGTCCCCCGCAGCATCTTCATGTCTTCTTCCCTCCACGACGACGCAAGTCAGACCTCGTCTAGCTTCCAGGACAGTTGGACGTTTTGATCCACCGCCTGCTTCGCTTCCTCTTTGAGGTGCTCGGCCAAGGCCCGCGCTGCGTCGAGCTCGGCAAGAAGATCTTCCTTTTTCTTCGCCTCCTCCTCCAGGGTCACGTCCCTTGCCGCTAGGGACTTAAGCAGCTCCTCTTTTTCGGTTGCCCAATCTGCTGCCCTGGCTTCGGCAGCATCCAGCCTTCCCATGCCGGTTTGGCACTTTTGCAAGAGCTGCAGTGAGAACAGAATTTTCACGACATGAAATAAAACAGAAACAGAAAAAGAACGAGTCAAGCGTGTACATACCGCTACCAATGACCGCATTGAGGACATCAGCAGGGACTCGTTGTCCATCTGCGCCCACCTTGCCATGTCCTGGGGAAGGGCGCACGCTCGTCCCAGAGCGACAACCACTTCGGGTCTGACTGCTCGGTCCGACTCGGCGAGTTGCCTCCCCAGCACCCCCTCGATGTCCGGTCTCCAGGGGATGAAATCGGAGGGAGCGGCGGACCCCCCGACCGACATGGCGGGCTCCGAGGCAGATGGGGCTACGACCCTGGGCCTCTTCTCCGGCCTGCGCTCCTCAACGACCTCGGCAGTATCCCCTCTGCCTAGGTCGGAGTGCGATTCTTCAAAAATGGTTGCCGGAGCGCTCGCCCCGACCTCTGCTGCAGCAGGTATTCCCGATTGAGCATCGTCGGTAGCTTCCGGAACCGTCTCGGTCTCGGGAGCGGGGACCTCTGCAGCAGCCGCCGCCGACGTGCTTCGGGTGACGTCGGCACCTCGGGAGGGGGCCGAGCTCTCGCCGGTCTCTCCAAACGCTGCAGCGGCAAGGTCTTCCGCGACGAAGCGCTTGCGACGACCGCGCAACATCTCCACCTCGGACTCTTCCAAGCTGGATGTGCTCCGGGACTCGCTGGAGACAACAAACTTCTGCCTTTGCCGCCTGCGCCCGGTCTCAGCTCTCTTGGTCGCTGCAGGTTCACGGACAGGGGACCGTCCGCCCGACTCTACCGGAATGCCGCTGGGAATCGCGACAGTAACAGCCTCCGGAATAGGAGCCTCAGTCTGTTCGGTGGCCGGTCCGGTGCCTTCCCGTGAAGCACGGAGTCGATCCCGGTCGCCCGCCTCGGAGCAAGGAAAGACTTGTAGTAAGGCGTGTACCCCAGCAGCGAGTACGCGGCTCGGCAGTGATGGCCGCGGTACTTCCGCACCTTCTCGTGCCAATCACTGTTCACTTTCCACCGGTTCCTCCTAGCAAGCTCCCTCCTCTGTCGAAAACCTGCAGGAACATAACAACGTCAGCAAAGGGAAAGAAATGATGAAAATACAAAATCCAGGGGCCTCGGTTTTTACTTGGGGGGACTCCTATTTTGCGCGGTATCCGGGCCGTGGTGCTGGGTTCCGCCTCGCCGAACTCCCACGCCCCACGAACGAAGACACGGTCCTCCCCCGCGTATTTATACTAGTCCTCCAGAGCGGTCACGAAGGCAGTCCGGCGGAGCCTTAGCCGAAGATAGTACGTATGCCCCTCTGCGGATTTGCAGAGGTCATACGCCTCCTCGATGTCCGAGACACCGAGGTTGATGGACAAGATCTCGTTGAGCCGCACTGTTCCCATGATGATCTTGTATCCGTTGGGAAGCAGCTGGCAGGGGCTCAACCCCCACTCCCGGAGACATTCCCTGAGGAGTGGGTGGAGGGGGAACCGGACTCCTCCCTCCACGACGGCCACCAGCCAGAACGGCATCCAGCCGTCGCTGTATATGGTACCGTCGTCAGGTCCGTCTGGCCTAACCTCTACAGTCGCTGGGACCTTGTATTCCTTCCTAAACAGGCTTATGGACAGTGCGTCCCCTAGCCAATGCCTGTGCACACCCATTCTCTAACCTAGAAGGAGGACTACCCACCAGAAGGGAAGAAGACAGAAGAGAGAAGTCCTACGGTGAAAGACTCTGCGAGCAGAAGGGTCGCAGGCAACAGGAAAGTACTGTTCTTCAGTAGGTTGCAGCAGGGGTTTCTGAGGATCGAAAAGAAGGAAGACGGAGAAGGAGCCCTAATTTATAAGGTATGGAGGCGCCGTTTCAGATTTCGAGAGAAGCCTTCAATGTGGCCCTACCTCGAGTAGCCCTAGAGTCACCTCGGGCAGCCCAGTCGTCCTGCAGATTTGATTGCGCGCCCTCAGAAAGGCGACACGTGGCACGGCGCCGCATTCCCAGAGGACTATTCAATGCCTCGACAGGCGAAAGGGCAATCGCCTCGACTGACGGAAAGAAATTAATGCAGCACTCCACGTCAACGCAAGAACTTAATGCAGCACTCCACGTCAGCAAAAGACGATGGGACCCCATCGGACCGAGACCCCACCGTTTCGGCAGTACGGCACAACGGGCACTGTCAAAGGATTAGCGGCAGTACCGGCCTGATTAAAACCACTCACCTTCCGACCTGTTCCAAGGAGCCCACAGGTCAAAAGCTGGGGGGGAGATAATGGGTGGAGATAATGGGTACAGAACAGCAGACGGCTCGTTGGCCGGTGTCCCAATCCAAGGTATAGCAAGGAGTCTGGCTATCCGAACCAACAACTCAAAACAGAAAAGCGATGCAGCATTTCATCAACCACAAACAAGAAAGCACCAGAATGCGAGCAAAAATTCAAAATTTTTATTAATCACAGCTCCTGATTACAAGACGGATGGAGATACAATCAAAGAAAGAAAAAATTACAAAAACCCTCAGAGGGCTGCAGCTTCCACATTGCAGTCGATCTCTGGAGGGACCTCGGCCGCGACCATGCTGGCCTCGGTAGCAGTTGGGGCAGTTTCAGGGACGACCACGGCAGCTTCAGGAGGGACCTCGACGACTGCCGCCACTTGGCAGCCTTCGGGATCAGTACTGACAGCTAGAGCCTCCGGATGCGCCCCGGGCGCGGCGTTCGCCTCTGGACACGATTGCGAGGAAGGGTCGGAGGAGACCTGAGACACGGCTGCGGGTCCCGGATCCGAGCAAGAAAATCTTGGGGCATCCAGGAACAATGGGCTATCCTCGGGGACCCCAGCCTTGCGCAAGGCTGCCTTCCACCCGAGCTCCCAGGCTCGGTCCCGGATCCCCGGCAGCTGAGCCTTGTAATTAGCAGACAGCTTGCCGACCTCCTCCTCCATGATTGAATCATGCTCGGCGAGGAACTCCTCCTTGAGCCTGGCCCCCTGTTTGGCCAGAGCAGACTCAATCTCGGCTGCCTTCTCCCTCAGAGCCGTCTCCAGGGAAGCCTGCGCCTGGTTCCGCTGGGAGAGGAGCCTCCTGTTCGTACTCTTCGCGCTGTCCAGATCGTCTTGCAGTCGCTTCGCCGCAACCCGGAGATCGTCGAGCTCGGAGGAAAGGTGTTGGTTCTGGCCCTTCTCGTCCTCCAGCTCGTCCTTCAGACGCTCGACCTCGACCTTTGATTCCTCAAGGTCGAAGACGAGGCCGACATTTTTGGCCGTCAGCTCGGCCAGCACCGCGTCTTTGGACGCCAAGGACGCCCGCAGCTCGTCCCTTTCGACTACCCACTCGGCTGCCCGCGCCTCGGCCGCGTCCAGCCTCTCAATGCCCACCTGGCACTTCTGCAACAGCTGCAAGACGAAAACCCGGAGTCAATAAAACGACACGAGACTAAAAGCCAAGGGGGAGACACTGCACTTACCTGCACAACGGATCGCATCGAGGAAAGCAGGAGAGACTCATTGTCCATCTCCGCCCATCTTGCTATGTCTTGAGGGAGGGCGCACGCTCGCCCCAGCGCCGCGACCACTTGGGGGTTGGTCGCGCGATCCGTCTCGGCCAGCGGCCTCCCCAACACCTCCTCAATGGCCGGCCTCCACGGAGCCGGGGGAGGAGGCAGGATCGACCCACCAGCAACGAAGAAGGACCAGGCGAGGCCTCGACCCGTGGCCTCTTCTCGGGTCGTCCGCCCTCAACAACCTCGGCCGGGCGAGCCCGATGTCCAGCCCCCGCGGCATGATCCGTGGGCGGGACGACTGCAGTCGCGGCCGGAGGCGGAGCTGTGACGACTTCTGCCTCGTCAGGCCGAGCAGCCGCGACCACGGCAGGATCAACCACCTCGGCATCCGGGGCAGGAGTACCACCCGAGAATCCCGGAGGCGTCGCGGCCACTGCCTGTGGAGGATCCCGGGCTTCGCTTCCGATGTCTCCGAAAGCAGCCGCAGACAGATCCTCCGCGGCATAGCGTCGCCCGCGCTGGCGCAGCATTTCCTCTTCCTCTTCCTCTTCCTCCGAACTGGACGCTACTAGCCTTGTTCGGGAAGACAGGGGCTTGGCCCTCGAAGTTCCGGCAGGCTCTGCGGCAGAGACTACTGGAGCGCGTTCTGCCAACTCAACCAGGCGACCGGCGGGAATCGCAACGGTCACCGCAGCCGAGCTCGGTACCACGGTCGCCTCTGTTCTTTGACTCGCGCCTTCGCCGCTAAGGACGGAGTCTATCCCCGGTACCTTTCTGGAGGTGTTAAAGGATCGATAGTGGGGCACGTACCCCAAAAGGCACCAGGCAGCGCGGCAGTTGTGGCCACGGTAGTTCCTCACCAGCTCGTGCCAGGCGCTGTTCACCTTCCAGCGATTCCTCCTCGCGAGCTCCCTCCTTTCGCGAAAATCTGCATAGACGAAATCGCATCAGAAGCCAGACACAGGAAGAAAGAAAAGAACTACAAACCGAAAGAACTCCGGCCTTTACTTGGAGGAATCCCTATTTTTCGAGGGACCCGGACCGTGGTAGCAGGCTCTACTTCGCCGAATTCCCATCCACCTCTGACAAGCACTTTGTCTTCGCCAGCATACCTATTAGAGTCCTCTAACGCGGTCACGAACCCTGCCCGGCGGACCCTCAGCCGGAGGTAATAAGTATCCCCTTCTGGGGATTTGCAGAGGTCATAAGTGTCCTCAATATCTGGGACACCAAGGCCGATTCCCAGGATATGGTTGAGCCGCACTACCCCCATTATGATTTTGTATGCATTGGGGAGTAGCTGGCATGGGCACAACCTCCACTCCCAGAGGCAGTCCCGGACCAGTGGGTGTAGGGGAAAGCGAACTCCCCCTTCCACTACAGATACTAACCAGAATGGCATCCAGCCGTCACGATAGGTGAGGCCGTCGTCGGGGGTATCCGGTCTGACCTCCACGTTGGAGGGAACCTTGTATAAATCCCTAAAATGGACTATGGAGTCTGAATCTCCTAGCAGGTGTCTATAGACTCCCATTCTTGACTCAGACAGAGACCTGGCTAAAGAAAGAAGGCGAAGAAGAAGAAGAAGATGGAGAAGGCTCCTACTAATGGAGATTGCCCAAACAAAAACACCGGAAGGACGTAAGCACCGAAGAAAATCTCTCGCAGAACGCAGTAGAAATCTGAAGAAAGCAGAGGAAAGTGAAGACGAAGGGGGCGCCCTGCTTTATAGGGCCTGGAGGCGTCTCCTCAATCAGCCCTAACGTCCCATCTGGCAGCCCTAACGTCTCCTTGAAGTAATGGCGAGACAGCTAAAGGAAGCGACACGTGTCACCACTAGCACGATATCCGAAGACTATTTAATATCCAGGACAGACGAAAAGACACCTCCAAGGGGCCCGCACAACAGCAGCGACCCCCAGACCCAAGGGGGCCCTCTTGATCCAAAGCTCCCTCGTCCCGGTACTACCTTCATGACAATCGCCCTCACTTGAGCTCGGTAGCAGAACCAGCTATACGGTCATCAAGCTTCTGACCCCTTCGAGCTAGGAGGCCCTCAGAAGTCAAAAGCTAAGGGGCAATTGTGTGGGTAAAACGCCGTAATGACGAAGTTAGACAAGGATCACGGCTAAACTCGCCGAGCTCCTCAGCCTCTGCGGTAGAAGATCGTCAGCTCGGCAGCTCGGTCAATACCTTGGCAGCTCGGTAGATCGGTCGGCAGCTTACAAGCTCAGCACCACAGTTCGGCATCTCGGTATGGGCGTCAGACCGGTACAAGGGCACGCCACGGACACGCCATCCTTAGTCCCATACCGCAGCACTAGAATCAGAGTGGGCCGCCACCTTCCTTCTGGAAATACGGCGCACCCTGACAGATATGGGCGGTTATTTATGGCGATAGGATTGCTCATTTATAGTGATAAGAGGTGTGCTTTATCACCCCTGTACGCTAGCTGGCCGAAGGCGTGGAAAGTAAGGTAGGGGTGTTGTCCGTTTCACCTACGGCCGCCTGTCAGGGTAAGGAACGATGGGACCTCACCTCACCTACCCCCACTCACAGAGAGAATGAACGAGGAACATTTGCCTATATATGCATGGGATCGGTCCCATAAGAGGTACGCAATATCCAACGCATAACCCTCAATACTACACGCACTCTCATTCCTCTCTTCCTCCTCCTGTTTAGTTTTCTCAGAACTAACTCAGGCATCGGAGTGCCTTCGGCTCACGGCAGCCAGGGCCTCTGACCCAAGTCTTTCTCCTTCCTTTTCAGGTTCTCGGAGTTCAGCATTCCCCCTCCTAAGAAGTTTAACCCTGATCTCATCTCTAACTAAGTAGGTGTCATTTTTACCGCCTACAGTAACTACTCGTAGTGAAAAGCTTGCTTTGATCATGGGTACACTTCCTCTGCAACAGTTAGCAAGGTTATCAGAAGATGATTGTTGGTCTCTCTTCAAGAAACGAGCCTTCGCTCCTGCAGAAGAAGACAGGCATCCAAATCTAATTACACTTGGAAAGGAAATTGTAAAGAAGTGTGGAGGTCTGCCTCTAGCAGCCAAGACTCTGGGCAGTCTGATGCGCTTTAAGAGGGAGGAAACAGAATGGATATTTTTGAAACAGAGTGAGGTTTGGAATTTACAAGATCAGGAAAATGGCATTTTACCTGCTCTAAGGCTGAGTTATTATCATCTGCCACCACATTTGAAATAATGCTTCGCATACTGCTCACTATTCCCAAAAGACTATAAATTCAACAAGGAGAATTTGATTCAGCTTTGGATGGCAGAAGGTCTCATTCAACCATCTAAAGATTGTAAACAAACGGAAGATATAGGCAAGGAGTACTTCAACAACTTGTTATGGCGGTCCTTCTTCCAAGATGCGAAGAGAGATGAATATGGGAATGTAACACAGTGCAAGATGCATGATCTTGCAGTAGATGTTGCAGGTGATGAATGCTTGATTGTAAAGGTAGTCGACGAGGCAGTGAGTATTCCTAAAAGATCCCGTCGTTTGTCATTGATTCGTGATGATGAGAAGAACGGAATATACCCAGATGCCATAAATAAAGCAAAGAAGTTGCGGACTCTACTTCGTGTAGATGCCTGGGTGTGCTTTCAGCTCCCTCGTAACATCTACTCACATTTAATGTGCTTACGTGTGTTAAACTTAAGAGGGCCGTCTTGCAGTGAGGAGACATTGGTTTCAATTGGGAAGTTGAAACACTTGAGATACCTTGCCGTGTCTCTACATAGCATACGTAAAATACCTGAATCCTTCCGCACCCTTGTGAATTTGCAAACCTTGAAACTCTCAGATTGTTATGATCTTCATGAGCTACCCAAAGACATGAGGAAAATGGTTAGCTTAAGACATATTGAGATCAGTAGTCGGGTTTATCGATCAGTGCTTGATTCGCAATGGGGATTACGTTCCCTTCATGAGACGCCAGTGCAGCTCGGAAAATTGAAATGCCTTCAGACATTACCGATATTTGCAGTGGGCACAAGCGTGGGATGTAGAATAACAGAGTTAAAAGACCTAAACCTTCAAGGTCAATTATTCATTAAAAACCTCGAGAATGTGAAGGATGGAAATGATGCCAAGGAAGCAAATTTGAAGCAGAAGCAAAACCTTCACGTGTTAGCATTTTCATGGAGCCATTGCGACAATAATGCCGTAGTGGGACTGTGGGAGAAAACGTTGAGCAAGTCCTCGAAGGCCTCGAGCCACATCCAAATCTAAAAAAATTGCGGGTGGATGAGTATGCGGGTATCAGATTTCCGCGTTGGATGAGTGATTTATTGCTTCCAAATCTGACTGAAGTTGAACTTGCCAATTGCAGAAGACGTGAATCTCTGCCCTTTTCTCAAGGTCCTCACGATTCGTGGAATGGATGGTGTTAAATGTATCGATACTGCATTCTACGGAAAGAATGTCACAAGTGGATTCCCATTGTTGAAACAACTCACCATCACAGATATGCCTAATTTGGGGGAACTTTTGGAGGGCAGTGAAAGAGAGATATTTCCTCTCCTTCTTGGGTTAGAAGTTGAGAGATGCCCAATGCTGGCAAACCTACCACCTCTTCGATCAATTGAAAGACTCGTGCTCAGTAAGAATAACGAGGCGTTATTAAGATCCTTGGCAAATCTTACTTCGCTCATGTCCCTCAGTATTTCAAGTTTTGCAAAGCTAGAGTCTCTTGAGGATGGGTTGCTACAAAATCATACACATCTCTCACATCTGTCAATTTTCTGTTGCCCAGAGCTCAAATATCTTTCAAGGGACGTCAAAAACCTCACTGCTCTATCATATTTGCGTATCTCCAATTGTCAAAAGCTGGTATCGTTGGAAAGCCCTACTTCTCTCCATGAAATGGTTATTGAATGCTGTGATGGTATAACATCCTTGGAGTTAGGAGGCCTGACCTCTCTTCGAATGCTACATATTGTATATTGTGACAATTTAGGGACTTTTCTAGGTGAAATGCAGGATGTAACAGCCCTTCAAGTCCTGGGTTTAGGTAATTGTCCACAGCTCGCTTCATTGCCGCAGGGTATGCAACTCCTCAACCTTCAAAGCTTGTTCATTTGTAGCTTAGATAAGTTAACATCCTTGCCTGATGCCCTACAAAATGCCACGAAACTGGAAAGCCTTTTGATTACAGGATGTCTGAGACTAATGGAATTGCCAGAGTGGCTAGGAAACCTCAAATCACTGAAGTGTTTCTCCATTGATGGATGTCCCCATCTGGAAAGACGATGTCAGTTAAAAATAAGGAACAAGCAGAATTGAAGCAGAAGAATTGCAAAGTTTCTATTAACTGAATAACACATTCAATTTCCAGATTGAATACATCGACTACTACAGAACATATTTATTTATAGACTCCTACAACTCATAAATAAAGTAACAACTTCTCCCACAAAGACTCCACTACTAACTAACTAGAAGACACGTTTAAGACACCTATACTAGACTTTGTTACCTACAGACCCAGTCTTCCTTGATTTGCTGAGAACTGTTTCACAGCTGTTATTCAAAGATAAGCAAATAAGCAATGATATTTCAACACCCCCTCTCATTGCTTACTTCTTCAGCATCCTTCATTCCTAACTTTGATTTGAACCTTTCAAATTGTCTTGAACTCAAGGCCTTGGTGAAAAAATCTGCGACTTCATCCTTAGTTGCAGTGTAAACAAAATCAATTTCCTTATTAAGAACCTTCTCACGAATGAAGTGATAGTGAATTTCTATATGCTTCGTACGAGCATGAAATATGGGATTGGATGCTAACATTATAGAACTGATGCTGTCACTTGCAATAGGAATGCCATAATCAACCTTTTCTCCAAGGTCTGCAAGCAACCGAGTTAACCATACACTTTCACATGTGGCTAGCATGGCTGCCCTGTATTCAGCTTCTGTTAAAGACAGAGCTACAGTTGGCTGCTTCTTACTTGCCCATGTCACACTCCCAGACCCTAAGCTAAAACAGAATCCTGAATTTGATCTGCGAGTAGATGAATCTGCGGCCCAATCTGCATCGCAATACCCTGATAGCTTGATCGGCACCCCCTTTTTGTAGAAAACTCCTTCACTAACTGTACCCTTCACATATCTTAGGATACGCTTAACTGCATCAACATGTGGCTTCCTTGGGCTTTGCATGAATTGACTTACAATGCCTACAGAATAGGCCAAATCTGGACGAGAAATTGTTAAGTAGATAAGACTACCTACCATCTCTCTATATGATCGCGGATCATCAATAAGTGTCCCTTCATCTTTTGATAATCTGTGATTGACTTCTAATGGTGTCAATGCTGATCTTGAGTTCAGCAGACCAAAAGTTCAGTAGAAGTTCAAGAGCAAATTTCTTCTGCATAATCAATATGCCTTGATCACTCTTTAGAATTTCAATCCCAAGAAAGAATTGGAGTTCTCCCAAATCTGTCATCTCAAATTGCTGGAAGAGAGATTTCTTAATGTTTTCAACATTTTCAGAATTGTTTCCCGTGATGATTAGATCATCAACGTAGATTGCACATATAGTTACTGCTTGAGGAGAATGATTAGCAAATATGCAAGAATCAGCATGAGAGGAAACAAACTTTTGTGAGTGAAAAAATTCTCTCACCTTATCGAACCATGCTCTTGGTGCTTGTTTAAGCCCATATAGAGCTTTCTTGAGCTTGTAAACATAGCTTGGTCTTTCAGCATCTTTAAACCCTTCAACTTGATCCATGTAAATTTCTTTATCAATTTCACCATTCAAAAACGCATTCTTCACGTCCATTTGATGTAGTGTCCAACCTTTTGCCGCTGCAATGGAGATGATGACACGAATACTAGTGATCTTTGCTACAGGACTGAATGTCTCATCATAATCCTCTCCATATGTTTGAGAAAATCCTTTGGCCACCAATTGTGCTTTGTAGCGCTCCACCTCACCATTGGATTTACGTTTTATTTTGTAAACCCATTTGCAACAAATGGCTGTCTTTCCTTCTAGAAGTGATACAAGGTCCCATGTATCATTTTTCTTCAAAGCTTTCATTTCATCTTCCATAGCACGTTGCCACCTTGGATTTTTCGCGGCTTCCTCATAACTTTTAGGTTCATAAGAATTTATGACCTGTACCATGTATACCTCATGTATATTCGAAACATAATAATCAGCAAGTCGCTTAGGAGGATACCTTTCTCGTTCAGAAACCTGGCATGTTCCTACAGGAGACTCAGTTGATGTGGCAGAACTGGATGGAGTGATAGCAGTCTCAGTTGATGGAGAAGAAGGTGCTGGAATTTCATATTCAGGTTCAGGTTCAGGTTTACCATCTTCTTCTTGAGATGACGTAAATGGTAATATTTGCCTCCCAGTTTCTTGAAGCCATGGATACCACTGTGATTCTTCATTGAAGATGACATCTCTACTTTCATGTATTCGTTTTGAAATTGGATCAAAACAGCGATATGCTTTTCTTTCAGAGGAGTATCCAAGCAGAATACATTTTATAGCCTTTTTATCAAGTTTATCTTGATCGTCGTCAATTCGCTTGACATAGGCTATACTCCCAAATACACGCAAGTGGCTCACATCTGGTTTCTTCCGAAAAAGAAGTTGATACGGTACCTTCATTCCCGCTCTTAATGGCATGCGGTTGATCAGATATACTGCAGTATTCATGGTTTCTGCCCAACAGAATTTTGGCATGTGTTTCCCATTTAACATAGCACGTGCAGCTTCAACTATGTGTCGATTCTTTCTCTCGGCGATACCATTTTGTTGTGGAGTTGCCACGCATGTCAGCTGCCTATTGATTCCATGCTCCTTTAAAAAATCACAGAATTCATGTGACATGAACTCCCCTCCATTATCAGTCCGCAACGTCTTTATTTTCCTGCTAAACTGGTTCTCAACAAGAGCTTTAAAGTTTTTAAAATACCCAAACACTTCAGATTTAGCATGAAGAAAATAGATCCAAGTATAGCGGGAATACTCATCAATAAATGAAACATAATACTTATACCGATTGAGAGATTCCACTGGACTTGGTCCCCATACATCACTGTGAATGACTTCAAGTGGATGGCAGGCTATCGTTTTTGAAGATGTGAATGAATGACGTGCTGCTTTTGCAAAGGCACATGCTTCACAAGTATGCTTCCCTTTGTAATTAATAATAGGAATGCCAGTTGCCGGTTTCCTCATGGAAATGTTTTTGACACGTTGAAGATTACAATGCCCCAACCGTTTATGCCACAGGTCAGCAGCATCAAGTGCAGAACTCCTCTTATCAGAGGGCACTTGCATTGTTAAGGCAAACAGCCTACCAACCTTTTTTCCTGATGCTACAACACTACCATTTTCTTTCTTTAGAATTTCACACCCATTTCTGCTGAAAACTACATCATAGCCTTGATCTACGAGTTGCCCTACAGACATAAGATTTTTACAGAGTTTTGGAACAAGCAGAACATTAGCTAGATGTTTAATACCTCCATTCGCTTCGCCCATCATGATATCACCTCTTCCTTTGATCTCCAACGCTGTGTTATCTCCAGTAATGACTCCAGATGCATTAGTGAATAGCTCTTTGGTGATGAAGATATCTTTCCTTGGAGTCATATGATTCGAACATGCTGAATCAATAAACCATTGATCCTTGGAAGTAGGTAGTTCGTGCATGACACAGAGAGCTTCTTCGATCTTACTTTCATCAGGCATTTCCTTTGTCGCTTCTTCATCTGCATGCTCCTCTACTGCATTGTAGTTTCCTTCCCGGTGCCAGCAGTCTCTAGCAAAATGACCTTTCTTGGCACAATTGTAACAGGTAAGAACCTGTTGACGATTCTGTGATCTTCCTGACCCACGAAACTTTCCTCTCCCACGAAATTTTCCACGAGTATCAGAAAACAGAGCTTCATTAGGTCCTTCTTTCTTTTCATTGTTTGATTCTAGCTTTCTTCTCTCAAGTAAAGCTTCTTCTTGTAAAAACAAGTTGACTACTTCTTCCAAAGAAGGCTTAGACTTTTGAACTACCACCCTCATAGCATCAAATTCAGATATGAGATTTTCTGAAATGATATCAACTTGGGTGTTGTTCTCCATCTTAATGCCTATGCCCTCCATTTGGTCACATAAATCTTTCACTTTTCGAGAAAATTCAGAAACAGAGCAGTTACCTTGTTTGCAAGCTCGCAATTCTGCCTCCAAGAATGCTTTTCTAGCTCCGCTTGCTTGTTCATGCACAGTGGCTAATCGATCCCAAGCTGTCTTTGCCGAATCTAACTCCCTTACATATGAGAGCATATCTGATCCACAGGAAATTTGAATTGCATGCAGGGCCTTGCCATTACTCTTCTTCCATGCATTGAGTCCAGCTTGATTACCCACTGGTTTGGCTTCAATACCATCAACAATGTCCCAGAGTCCCTGGCCTATCAGGTAACTTTTGAGCCAAACCTTCCAATTTCCATAGTTCTTCTCTGTAAGAACTTCTGGAACAATTGCATTTGATGATGACATGGCTGAACCTAACTTGGCTCTGATACCAAGTTAAAAATAAGGAACAAGCAGAATTGAAGCAGAAGAATTGCAAAGTTTCTATTAACTGAATAACACATTCAATTTCCAGATTGAATACATCGACTACTACAGAACATATTTATTTATAGACTCCTACAACTCATAAATAAAGTAACAACTTCTCCCACAAAGACTCCACTACTAACTGACTAGAAGACACGTTTAAGACACCTATACTAAACTTTGTTAACTACAGACCCAGTCTTCCTTGATTTGCTGAGAACTGTTTCACAGCTGTTATTCAAAGATAAGCAAATAAGCAATGATATTTCAACAGTCAGAAGGAGAAAGGTGAAGATTGTCACAAAATAGCACACATTCCATATATTACTATTGGATTCCCTTATGCAAATCGCCTGAAGAAAAGTTCTGAATTCATTTCCCTGAGGACGAAATTTTCGAGTCTTTTCTGTTAAGATTTCCTAATTCGAACGAACTACTTCTGAAACAGCTGATTCGGCCTAGCCCAACTGCTGTTCGATGTGCAGAAAGAAAACATGAATATCTTGAAAGGGTTTTTCCCCATAATAGCGAGAGAGTTTTGATCGACCGTTCCTCATCGAGCAGTAGCGAGAATTTGCATTGACTTCAATTTTTTTTTAAGAGACTCCTCATGGTATCTTCTTCCTCCCTCGTGAGGCTCTCAATCTATTTACAAGATTTTGTAGAATCTTACATGGTTCGACTCCGCAAAAAGGAGGCAGTCTGCTACGAAATCTCGACCATACTCAAAAGATGAAGGTATTTCTATTTCCCACCTTGAAATCCACCTGCATACTATTTCAGGTCCCTGTATAGTTGGGTCTTATTGTACAGTGATCCAAGACATAGGTCTCAGTGGTCTCACCATGGATGGCCAATAGCACAATTATCTCTCAGATTAACAAGTGGCCTGAAAACATAAAATGAGTCTTCATTAATCCATGGAAGGCCCAAAGACTGAAGGGTTTGGATGTCCATAAATCTTCAATAGATCCCATCAAATTAGTTGTCTTGATCATTGAACTGTGGAGTTCAAATTTATAAAATCCTTTCGCTGAAAAACTGTGTAGTTCATCTAAAGATTTAAATGGCATTTGATAATACTGTAATGGATTCTGTATGCAGGCTAGTTTCAACATGCTTCTGTGGAAAATTATGTACGCAGTATGGATCAATCACATTTGTCTTGATTGGTGCATTTCAGTGGGCCTCATTGCGACATGTCACCGTTACAGAGGCACAAGATTCATATATGGTTTTGCCTATATCTTTGGATTTTGGTGACTAAAATGAAGGCCTTTAATAAGTCTATGAATTAGACAATGATGGAACTGCCACTGTCATCCCAAGAATTGTAGGAAGCAAATGAACCATATGTCGTTCATTCAATTCTTTCTTTTTCCTTTTTGATGGCACGTTGTGGGATTAGCTGGTCAAACCATTTATGCTTGTAAATATCACCTTTCCATTTGCTGGCTGGGCCACGCTTAAAAAGTGGTCAATTGCTGGGTGTTTGGCCATTGATGTTGGGCAATTATCTGGACATTTTTCTTGCCATCCACCTGTTTGATACTCCAAAATTCTCAACCAATGGCAGTGATTATCCTATGATGTGATTCTTGGTGTTACCTATTGGTAATAGGCCCCTTGGTTGAGTGGTCTTTAACTGGTATGTAGATGCCACACAAACGGAGTACTTGATAACTTGGACATGTATTGGTTCAACACTGGGCACCGAAGTACTGTATGGATCTGATTTCAATTGGTTGATCTTTGGTGACAATGTTTCAATTTTACTTCCATTAGTGGACTTTTTAGGTCTTCTCCCATGAAGAAATTGTTTTGAATTAGAAATGATTACTCTTCTCCCACAGGAATTCTTGGCCAGAAAAGGTGCAGAAGGAACATTTTCTCCTCCAAAGGCAAGGACTATCTAATTCCTTGTAGTTTCTGGCTATCAAAAGGGGTACATCCTAGATATGGAAAAGAAGATGTCATTCTATTAATGTGAACCTACTACATTTCCCTCAGATACAATTGATTTCGCAATTGATTTTGGCCTCCTGGGTTGGAGTTCAAGTAGTGGCCACATCTTCCCAATTGTGCGAAGTTATTGTATTTTTATTTTTATAGGTTTACTTTTATAGATTGTTTGGATGTATCCCAAATTGCAATTAGTTTGAATACTTTTGTAGGATGGATGGTTTTCTTTTTTGTTAGACAGTTGGGAAAGTGCAGAAACCAAACACACCGCATTAGGTAGGATACTGTTTTTGAGCCTTGTCCACTTTGTATCCAAATCAGTTATAAACACTGTTACAGCTTGGAATGCAGAGAGTGAAGTGTTGCTTCCCTCCCACACCCCACCCCATCCCCCCAACCATACTGTTCTTCCAATACATTCATAGACAATTTTAGTTTTACTGCATCCAAATGTCAATTCTTCGTGTTGTAACATTTTTTGATTTTTTTTTACCGATAATTCATTCCAATTCATGTTTTTGTTGCAGAGATGTTGTGTGCTCAATGAATCCAATCCACCCAAGTGCAAATGTTGGATCCGGGCTGCATTTCAATTCCAGATATCCATATCACCATTGCGGCCATAACTTGTCATCAGTTCTGGGAATTCCATGTGTGGACCACATCACAACCTAGGTGTGCCATGCTTCTGCCCTATCCAGCACCGTGAGCCAATGCAGCAGTTCAGAACCACATCCCGCTGCTACTTCTGAGCAGAACTTACCCTTGGGATTTCCTCTTTTCTTATTTGCTTAGTAAGACATTTACTGAAAGTTCAAAAACAATATAGATCTAGGTTGTTGCAAGAGCATGGGTAACTCTATTATTTCATTGAATCATACAAGAGGTTCTTTATTGAGACCAGGAGAGAACAGGAATCAGGTGATAAAGATGATTGCTCTAGGTGGATAGATTTGTTCCCTCTCTTATGGAATTATTGGAGATCTATATGCATGCTTCTAATGCATGGGTGTCTAGGAGTTGAACATGGATGCAATGGAGAGCAATGAAACCAATCAATGACTTATATTTCGTTTGTATATGTTAGTGATACTGTTGTGTTTAAGTGGCATGCTGAGGTATATAAATTAATATACTATGATCTCCTACCATATCTTTTCAATCATCCTTTTGCTGATTCCCAACTGTGATGGACTGGAGGGTCAATCTGAATATTTGAGGTGGTAAACTCAGCTAATTTCCATCTTGTTGTCCCCACTGCACTAGCTATTTTTATGATTTTCTTCTGTTTAGATTGCATTCATAGTTATTCAAGTGGGAAATCTATCCTATTTGTTTAGTTGAGTTCCATCAATTTGATTTGTGGCATTGTTTTCATGAGCTCTGTGACTAGAATCATTATGTATTGTGAATCAAGATCATTTTGTGTACAGGGCTATTCTTGGTTAAAAATTGTTTTAGCAGCTAGGAATAGCCAATTTCTTCTCTCTTTCAAAATGGGCTGGGGCCAATGCTGAGATGGTCACCTCTCTGACCTGCAGAACTTAGATGGTCCTGTGAGCAATGATGCAAGGATACTGCTTTGAACAACAGCAGGGGTCATGCCATAGATATGGAAGGGCTTGGATTTTATGCATAAAAATGAAGCGTCGAATACAAACATGGCACAGATATGTTAAATGTTTTGAAATATCCGTGAACCATTGCTGGTCAGCCAGCATACTGATATAGGCAGTGTTCTTTGCAATGAGAAGATCTTATGGTCACTTGTGCAAAGCTTTTCTCATCAACTAATCCTCTTTGCTCTGAATTAAGAGCTTTAATAGGTTTTCTGCTTTTGTGTGCAATTTATCTATGAAGTAATAATTCAACAGTCACCACCTAAGAAGAACGCGCGCCCGCCTGAGTTGTCTACAATTGTTGGCAACCGGACCATTATTGGCAAACCAGATTGCTGATGCCTTCCCAACTGGGGGGAAGAATAACAGAAAAACACCCAATGTCAATGTCATTAGTCTTGAGCCGCTGTATGTGCAAGCTACTACAGCAGGGTCTTCTCAAATTCAACTATGATAAAAGGCTCTCCAAAGACCTGATTTCGAAAGGGGAGCAAAAGCAAATTTGCAGTAAAAAAAAAAAAAAAGAAAAGAAAGGGGAGAAAAGGCTTATATTAGGGCCCGTTTTGTTTGCTTGCAATTGGGTTTTTGGGAAGTCATAGCAAAGCAGGTTCCCATAAAAAAATAATAACCAAGTGAGAGTGAAGGATATATAATGTATAGATGAAGATGGACCCTGAGTTTCCTATGACTTTGATTTACGAAAGTAATGGCCGATTATTCATTTCTCATCTCCCTTTAATTCATTTTCTATTAAAGTGATGGCCTTTCATGGATCTTTATTGCTGTTTCTTCAATTTTAATCACTTTTGAAAAACATTTATTAGAATTCCTAGAAATTAAATTCCATGGAAACAAACGAGACCTAAGGAAAAAAAAATATTATGAAGTTGAAAAATTAGAATAAATCTTTATTTTCAAATGCTTTGAGAATATTTTAGACGTAAATAAAATAACAATATATAAAAAAGGGTTGGGAGAACAGAGCACTCAAAGTCTCATCTATTTACCACAACTTAATTCATGAGGGCTGTGCACACCAAAAAAGAAAAACGAAAAAAAAAAGAAGAAAAACACAAAAAGGAAAAGGGTTTTGAGAAGGGCTGCAAATCTGGCATATTTCAATGGAAACAATCAGATTATACTAACTGTCCAGTTGATATCAAAATATCAAAAATCAGCAACAAATTTTTTTTTTTTTTTTTTTTTGGGGGTAAAGCAGAAACAGTTTTTTTCCCCAACAGTAAAACAAGAACCAGTTAATAATGTCATCAAACAGTCTTTCTGAGGGGATGGTGAAAACTGTTTAATTAATAAGAAGTTCCCGAAGTAGCCCATGTACATGGTGGTCCATAACAAACATGTGCCAATTGTAAGGTAGAGAATTAACCACACTCGTTGGATGAAAAGGCATCAAATGAACTTCGAAGGAAGATAACTGGACAAAGATAAATGACCTGCATAGAGATGGCTGAATGACCCCCCACAAGGTCAGTTGAATTACAGCCCGTTGGGATTAGATTGTTTCCCTCATATGTAAAAGTTGCACAGAAAGGTGAAAATAAAAATGGGCATGTCATGATACAAGTCATGGGGATCCAACAGTAGTTTATTTAAGTTTTAGGAAGGCATTAAATAGATCTCCCATTTTTATTCAGCCATATTCACTAACAGAGTCCAGATGGTTTATCTACCAGACCCTTGGCTATATGGTCTTGCCAGCAGTCCCACTTACATCCCATGCCTCCTATGTAAAACCTTCCTTTTGCAACAACACTGTTAATCTCATTAAGTTTTTAATTATTATTAATATATATTAACTGAAAATTCAACCTTTTTTTTCCTTATTGTTACCATTTATGTTGACTTTAACTGTTCTAATTTTGTGCCACAGGAGCATTCATCAGGGCCCATTTTGATCTTGTAAACCAAGTTCATGTAGATCAACCTTGTTCAATGATCAAAACAGGGCTGTACAATGCCCAGCTTGCAGTCCCAAATACAGCTGCTAGTATTGTGATTGGTGTATGTGAATGGCTACCATAAGCAACCAGTCAATGTTAGGCTACTGGCATGGGTGAAGAAAGTCAACAGCCAACGCCAAGTCAATGAAGAAATTAGTGAAGCACTAGAAAATACAACTTGTTTGAACCATGTCTTATCTTCTCAAGACACTGAGATACTACCATCAAAACAAATACAAACCACCTCTTTGTTGGGATTTCCCTGCAGCAAGAAGGCATGGCAGAGGCACTTATATCTGCTCTGCTACAAGTAGTTTTTGATAAACTGGCTTCCTTCGTTACAGAAGAGCAAGGGATGAAGTGGGGTCTAAAGGAGGAGATGGAGAGACTAAGGAGCACTGTGTCAACAATTCAAGCTGTGCTTGAAGATGCAGAGGAACAACAAGTGAAGGACAAGGCGGTGATGAATTGGTTAGCAAAGCTTAAAGATGCAGCTTATGATGCAGATGACATATTGGATGAGTTCATGACAGAAGCTCTACGGAGAAAATTAGAATCTCGAGAATGCAAGATGAACAAGGTAAGTTTCTTAAGACTTTCTGATAACCCATTTTTGTTTAATTTAAAGATGGGTCATAAGATAAAGCTGATCAGAGTGAAATTAGATGCAATTGCAAGTGAGAGGTCTAAGTTCCATTTAAGAGAGGGAAGGAGGAGGTTAGAAACCAGCAACCGACTGCAGAGCGACTCTTTTGTGGTTGAATCAGAAACTTTCGGCAGAGAAGATGATAAAGAGAGGGTGGTGGATTCATTAATCAACACATTCAATGAGGATGTCTCAGTCATTCCCATAGTAGGTATGGGGGGTCTTGGGAAGACAACACTTGCTCAATTAGCTTATAATGATCAAAGGATAGAGAGGCATTTTGAACTAAGAATGTGGGTGTGTGTGTCTGATGATTTTGATTTGAAAAGGGTAACCAAAGCGATCATTGAAGCTGCAACTGGTAGTGCTTGTGAGCTGTTAGACATTGATCTTCTCCAACGTCGGCTCCAGGAAAAGCTGAGAGGCAAGAAGTTTTTACTTGTTCTAGATGATATGTGGAATGAAAATCCTGAGGAATGGGACCGATTAAAACATTATCTAAGAGGTGCACAGGGCAGTATAGTCATAGTAACTACTCGTAGTGAAAAGGTTGCTTTGATCATGGGTACACTTACTCCACACATATTAGCAAGGTTATCAGAAGATGATTGTTGGTCTCTATTCAAGAAACGAGCATTCGGTCCTGGAGAAGAAATAAGACATCCAAATCTCATTAAACTTGGAAAGGAAATTATGAAGAAGTGTGGAGGTCTACCTTTAGCGGCCAAGGCTCTGGGCAGTCTGATGCGCTTTAAGAGAGAGGAATCAGAGTGGATATTTTTGAAAGAAAGTGAGTTTTG
The DNA here is from genome assembly GCA_029852735.1 of Persea americana. Lineage (NCBI taxonomy): Eukaryota > Viridiplantae > Streptophyta > Magnoliopsida > Laurales > Lauraceae > Persea > Persea americana. Next base: position 96,191,325 of record CM056810.1, read on the forward strand.
GAATCTATGTGATGAGGAAAATAGCATTCTACCAGCTCTAAGGTTGAGTTATTATCACCTACCACCGCATCTGAAGCAATGCTTCGCATACTGCTCCACATTCCCAAAAGATTACGAATTCAAGAAGGAGAAGTTGATTCTACTTTGGATGGCAGAAGGCCTCATTCAACCATCTAAAGGTTGTAAACAATTGGAAGATACTGGGAATGAGTACTTCAACAACTTGTTATGGCGGTCCTTCTTCCAAGATGCAAAGACAGATGAATATGGGAATATAACACAGTGCAAGATGCATGATCTAATGCATGATCTTGCAATGGATGTTGCAGGTGATGAATGCTCGATTTTAAAGATAGACAAGGAAGTGAATATTCCTAAAACCTCTCGTCGTTTGTCATTGATGCTCAACGTGAAGGACAAAATAATCCCGAAGGCCATAAATAAAGCAGAGAAGCTGCGCACATTACTTTTTGTTGGAGCTTATTATGGCGTCAACATCCAGTTCCCTCATAATATTTCCTCTCATTTAACATGTTTACGTGTGTTGGACTTGACTTCAACAACTTGCACTGAGGACATACTGGTTCCAATTGGTAAGTTGAAACACCTGCGATACCTTGACCTGTCTCGTACTTTGATACATAAAATACCTGAATCCATCAGCACCCTTCTGAATTTGCAAACCTTGAAACTCTCATATTGTCATAATCTTCAAGAGCTACCCAAGGACATGAGGAAAATGGTTAGCCTAAGACATCTTGAGATCACTGCATCTAAATCACTGATTGATGTGCCAAGGTGGTTTATATCATTCAGTGAGATGCCAGTGCATATCGGGAAATTGAAATGCCTTCAGACATTGCCGATATTTATTGTGGGCACAGGCATGGGATGTAGAATGGCAGAGTTAAAAGACCTAAACCTACGTGGTGAATTATTCATTAAAAACCTCGAGAATGTGAAGGATGCAAATGATGCCAAGGAATCAAATTTGAACCAGAAGCAAAACCTTCACATGTTAGGATTTTCATGGAGCCATTGCGACAATGATGCAATAGTTACAGAAAAAGTTGAGCAAGTCCTCAAAGGCCTTGAGCCCCATCCAAATCTCAAAAGATTGCTGGTGAATGAGTATGCGGGTATCACATTTCCATGTTGGATGAGTGATTTGTTTCTCCCAAATCTGATTGAAATTGCATTAGTCAATTGCAGAAGATGTGAATCTCTGCCCTCATTTGGCCAACTACCTTTTCTAAAAGTCCTAACTATTTGCGGAATGGATGCTGTTAAATGTATTGACAACTCATTCTATGGCAATAATGGCACAGGCGGATTCCCATCATTGAAAGAACTCTCCATCAAGGATATGCCCAATTTGAAGGAATGTTTGGTAGGTCGTGAAAGAAAACTATTTCCTCACCTTGCTAGGTTAACAATTGTGAGATGCCCAAAGCTAACAAACCTTCCACGCCTTCCATCTATTGAAAGACTCCAGCTCACACAGAATAATGGAACATTACTAAGATCCCTGGCAAATTTCACTTCGCTCGTGTCCCTTTATATTGAAAATTTTGCCGAGCTAGAATCTCTTGAGGATGGTTTGCTACAAAATCATACACGTCTCTCATATCTATCAATATGCAACTGCCCAGAGCTCAGCTATCTTTCAAGGGACCTCAAAAACCTCACTGCTCTAGCATCTTTGAGAATTAACAACTGTAAGAAGCTGGTATCATTGCAAAGCCTCACTTCCCTCCATGACGTTGATATTTCTTTGTGTAATGGTCTAAAATCCTTGGAGTTAGGAGGCCTGACCTCTCTTCGATGTCTAACAATTCAACAATGTCGAAGTTTAGGGGCATTGATGGGTGGAATGCAGCACATGACAGCCCTTCGAGACCTGGCTATATATGAATGTCCTCAGCTCGATTTGCTGCCGCAGGGCATGCAACACTTAATCAACCTTCAGAGCTTGGCCATTTGGAGCTTAGATAAGCTAACATCCTTGCCTGATGGGCTACAAAACGCCACAAAATTGCAAGAGCTACAAATTGGAAACTGTTCAAGACTAATGGAATTGCCAGAGTGGCTGGGAAACCTGACATCACTTCGATATTTCAGCATTTGGAACTGCACTAGTCTAAAGTCATTGCCAACTGGGTTGCAATACCTAGCAAAACTGCAATATCTGTCCATTGTACATTGTCCCCACTTGGAAAAGCGATTTGAGAAAGAGAAAGGTGAAGATTGGCACAAAATAGAACAAATCCCATTTATTGAGATTGGTTGGGATGGAGAAAATCTGTTGAAGTTAAACACAACAAGATGCCACAAAACTCTCCTCCCTGCCTGTTGGACGCACTACAGGGGTATCCAATAGTAGTTCTTGTATTCCGTTTCCTAATTAAACAATCCCATCGCCAGTTCTATCCACCTATCATACTTCAAAGGAATTATATACACAGAATGGGCCAATCACATTTGTCTAGATTGGTGTACTTAGCGGGCCTCAATGCAATACATCACCACCAAGATAAAAGATTCACATCAGGGCTGTGGCCTAAATCTTGGATTCTGGTGAGTACAATGAAGACCTTAAGTTTTAACACTGAAACAATTGGGCAATGATGAAACTGCCATCCCAAGAAATGTGGGAAGCAAATGAACCATTGCCCTACGTTCACTTTTTTCTTACATTTCCTTCTATTTTTTCCTTATTATTCCTTTTTTTTTTTTTTTTTTTTTGGGTGTTGATGGTGGCAGATCGTGGGTTGGGCAGCTCCCCCTCCCCACATATAACACAACACTGAAGTTGTCATTTCAACAGAAAATGTTCACAGTGAAAGGTGCTGTTTCTTCTTCTTGCTCATAATATTACAAACATGCGTACATATTTACCCTCAAATCTAATCAAGTAAATGTCTCCCTTGTATAGTCACATGTATGTGTGTGTGGAAAATCCTCAAATGAGCACCATCCATGAGCAGCTATTTTTTAACAGTACAGGGGACTCCACTGTGATCAATCCAACCCCCTCACACCCCTCACACTCACTGTTGGATTAAAATCCAAAAAAATGATGCCTTCTAGACCCATTAAACTTGAGGACCATAGATCAAAGGGTTAGGGTTGGCTAATGGGGTTGACATAAAATACTTCTCTGTCTCAATTGTATCTTTCAACCCACCACCTCCCCCATGATCGGCATGGCCCTGGTGGGCCCCACAAGGGGAGTTCTTATTGATGGTGCTCATGAATCACGAGAGACACTCAGGAGAGGATGGCCAATGGTAATAAAGTCGTAATGTAATTGTCAACAAATAACTATCTATTGTTAAGAGAGATCACAGTTCCTGAGAATTAGAATCAATAAATTGAAGAAGTTTTACATACCCATGAACAAGGTAAGCAAGCATGTATCTAATCTTTAATATCCAAATGAATGTATTTTGATTGTAGGGATTAGCTTATATCCTGTAACACATGCCTCATCTATTGCATATAAATTCAATAGTGTGAAACTGAACTATTTTCTTCTGTTGCTACATCATATTTCACAACTGACTTCAGTCACATAACAAAGACAAGGAACGCCTCTGATCAATTTATGCATATACAACTTATTCTGGTCCATCTTCTGCTGCAGTTGTCTTCCTTGGGTCTCAAGCCTTGTGCAAATCTTAGCAAGAAAAGTCCCAGTTAACCAAAGTCGAGCAGCTGAACAAATTTCTCACAGAAGCCAAATGAGTTTTTAATGCACAAAAGAACTATGACAAAATAAGACTTGGCATCTCAATGAAATAATCTAACCAATACTCGAGTTTCTTATGGTGCGATTGAAATTATCCAACTCCTCTGAAAGTGCTCCATGTACCACTTTGATGGTATCCCTGCAACAGCTGCAAAGGAGATGTTCGAAAAATTGTGTCGATTGAGAGAGGCTCAAGGAATGCAACTCATGAATAAAGGATGAGGCAAATGAACTGTGGAGATTTTATTTTACTATGTTCTGAAGGAAATCAGGGGCCTGGCAAAAGTGTCTTTTTACCATATTGCAAGATCGTGGAATAGAGGCAGACTCTCGGGCTAAAGAGAGCTACAGGAAATACTTTGGTAATCGGAAATGTATTACATTTGTAAGGTGTCTCTTCAGATCTTGTTTAGCTGTAAGAACATACTATTACCATAGACTCATCTCTTTTCAACATTTCTTCTTTTTATTAACAAAATTATTATAATGTTGCTTCTTAAACAACAACAAAAAAGAAAAAAGAGTGTCCTCAGAGAGTCTAACTTGGTCATAGACACTATACAGTTCTGGCAAAATCCTAAGCACGTGGGCACGATAAGTTAATCTCAAGTTGGAATCTATTACTATTTTTTTCTTCCAACATACAGTCATATTATTTTGTGTATTCAATATTCTGTTGTTCATCCATTGTCTCAATGGATGGATCCTACTGCCTTTATATCTTTCCGCTCTAAATTCTTTCTGCCTTTTCTTTCTTTCTAGAACTATGATTTTTTTTATTTTTTTTTTCAAATGGTTAGTACTGTGTATATTTTTTGCTCAAAATGTAACTAATATGTTTATCATCATCCCTGAAAGAAAGAAGAAAAGGCCATCCCAGAAGCAAACCTTCGCAGAAGCAATCACCTAAATGTTGTGAATTCATTTTGGTGTGGTTTTCGCTTCTGAAACACATAATTCGTCCCAGCCCAACTGAAGTTCAATCTGTAGAACATGAAAATCTTGAGGTTTTTTTTCCCATATTTTAGATTTTTAAGAGATAAGAGTGAGAATGGCAGCGAAGCTTATTCAATTCAGCTAGATGAGGATCTGTCTCAAGATGAATTGCATTGGGCGTGCAATTCAAGTGGGTCTTTTTTCTTCAAAAGAGGCCTGCAGCAGGTCTGTTCAAGATCCAACCCAGTCCTTGGTTTGGAGCAAGCTTGTGCACCCCAGAACTGCTTGCTTCATTTGGCGTCTCCTTCATCACAAGACTCTTACTCAATCTTGGGCCCAACCAATCTGAATAAACTTGGCCTCTAGATGCCCTTTATGCAAATCCCAAATAGAGTCAAGACTATCACCTCTTCTTTGCTTTTAACCACTCAACTCCTCTTTGGAATTGAACTCTAGGCGTCAACGGTAAGCTCCAGCCCCCTGTTCCTTCTGCTGTAGGCCTTTGGATAGCTCTATCCCTTGGTTTAGATAAGACCGGAAGAAAGTGCATGGCCTCAATTTTCTTCCAAATCCTTTCTACCATCTGATTTGCCAAGGACGAAGCTGCCTTCAACAGCAATCTGATCTCCCACTATCAGGTTGAAGCGCCTCTTTCTGCACCGTCTAATGGACTTCTATCATGCAGTGCCTTCAGCTATCATGGTGCCTTTTCTGCAACCTTTTCCTTCTTAATGCCACTTAGCTCTTCCAAATCGGAAAGTCTTGCCTTTAGCCTCTTCAGTGTTTTCTTTTCTTTCGGTTTTTGTTTTCTTGTTTATGTTCTTTCTTTTTGGCTAGTTTATGAGCGTGTGTAGAGATAGTCTTTGGGTTCTTTTTGGAGGCTTTATGCCTACCATTAAGCCAAAAAAAAAAACAAAAAAAGAAGTGAGAAGAGTTTTGATTGACCGTTCCTCATCAAGCAGTTGCAGCAGCGAGATTTTGCAGAGACTCCTATTTTTTGCAGGGACTTCTCAATGGTTTCTTCTTCCCCCATCGTGCCATTTACAAGATTTTGTAGGATCTTTACATGGCTAGACTCTGTAAGATGGAGTCATCTCTTGACCATCTTCAAAAGTTCAAGGTATTTCAACTTTTCAGGTCCCTGTATATTTGGGTGCCATGGTAGAGTGATCCAACACAGGTCTCAGTGATCTCACCCTGAATGGCCAATAGCCCAAATATCTCTCAATTAATATTTTAAGACTTTCTCCATACGGTGGCCTGAAAATGAATGGTTTAATCCATGAAGAGCCCACAGACTGAACTGTAGAGCCCAAGTTTATAAAGTCATTTAGCCGAAAAACTGTGCAGTTCATCTAAATGGCATTTGACAATAAAACTGTAATGGATTATGTATGCCTCAGGCTAGTTTTATGAAATTATTAATGCTTCTGTGGAAAATTATGTTTGCAGTATGGATCAGTCACATTTGTCTTGATTGGCGCATTTTGGTGGGCCTCTTTGTGACATGTCACCATTACCGAGGTACGAGATTCACATATGGTTTTGTCTAAATCTTTGGATTATGGTGAGTAAAATGAAGGTCTTAAGTCTATGAATTAGGCAATGATGGCACTGCCATCCCACGATATGTAGGAAACAAATGAACCATATGTCCTTTGTTAAATATTTTCCTACAATCCTTTCTTTTTCCTTTTTGATGGCGTGTTGGGGGATGAGCTGGTCAAACCCTTTATGCTTGTAAATATCACCTTCCCATTTGCTGGGCCAGACCTTAAAAGTGGTCAATTGCAGAGTGTTTGGCTATTGATGGGCAATTACCTGGACATTTTTCTTTCCATCCAACTATTTGATACTCAAAAACCTTTCCACCAACGGCAATGATTATCCTATGATGTGATTCTTGGTGTTACCTATTGGTAATAGGCCCCTTTTTTGAGTGGTCTTTAACTGGTACATGGATGCCGCACAGAAACAGAGTACTTGATAACTTGGACATGTATTGGTTCAACACAGGCACCGAAGTACTGTATCTGTATGGATCCGATTTCAATTGGTTAGTCTTTGGTGACACTGTTTTAATTTTACTTCCATTAGGGGACTTTTTAGGTGTTCTCCCACGAATAAATTGTATTGAATTAGAAATTATTACTCTACTCCCACAGGAATTCTTGGCCAGAGAAGGTGCAGAACAGCAGAAGGGACATTTTCTCCTCTAAAGGCAAGCATAATATAATTCCTTCTAATTTCTAGCTATCAAAAGGGGTAAATTCTAAATATGGAAAGCAAAATGTCATTCTGTTAATGTGAACCTACTACATTGAAGTAAAAACACAAGAACATTGAGTGTATATTTTCACTAAGAGATGGTTTAGAGAATGTTTTGGCAATGTCTACAGGAACAAGTCTTCCCTCAGATGCAATTGATAACATGGATATATATTGGTTCAACACGGTACCAAAGTACTGTATGGATCTGATTTCGGTCTTTTGTGGCAATGTTTCAAATGTACTTCCACTTGTGGACTTTTTGGGTGCTCTCCTGTGAAGAAATTGTTTTGAATTAGAAATGATTACTCATATTTATCACCTACTCCCTCAGAAAACCCTGCCAGAAGAGGTATAGAAGGAACATTTGCTCCTCCAATGGCATGCTTTTGAGAATGTTTAGCAATGTCAACGGAAACATGTCTTCCCTCATATACATGATTTTGGCGTATCAGTTTGGAGGTCAAGTAATGACCACACCTTCCCCGTGGCCCAAGGTATTGTTTTGTTTTTTTTTGGTAGTTCACTTTTATGGTTTGTTTGGATGTATCCCAAATTGCAATTAGTTTGAATGCTTTCTGTAGGATGGATGGCTATCTGTTTTGTTATTCGATTGGAGATTGTACAGAAACTCTTTTTTTTTTTTTTTTTTTTTATGAAACATCTGGTAGATGTCGCTGTACAGAAACTTAAAACACTGCATTAGTTATGATACTTTTTTTAAACCTTTTCTATCTTTTATCCGAATCAGTAATCAACACTCTAAAGCTTGGAAAGCACAGAAGTCCAAAAAGTGTTATCCTTCTCATTTGATCCTTTTTGTTTTCCTCTCCTCTGCTGCCTAAAATACATGTTAATATGGATAACCATACTGTTCTGCCAATACATTCATATACAATTTTGATTTGACCGCATCCAAATGCCAATCCTTTTTTGTTGTAAAGTCTTTTTGGACCGATAATTCATTCCAATTCATGTTTTTGTTCCAGAGATGTTGGGTGCTCAATGAATCTGATCCAGCGAGGTGCAAATGTTGGATCTGGGTTGCATTTCGATTCCAAATAACCATATCACCATTGCAGACATAACTTTGTCATCAATTCTGGGAATTCCATGTGTGGACCATATCACAACCTAGGCGTGCCACGCTTCTGTCGCATCCAGCACCATGGGCCGACACAGCAGTTCAGAACCGCATCCCGCTGCTTCTTTTGAGCAGAATTTACCCTTGGGATTTCCTCTTTTCTTATTTGCTTAGTTAGACATTTACTGAAAGTACAAAAGCAATGTAGATCTAGGTTGTTGCAAGACCATGGCTAACTCTATTATCTCATTGAATCATACAAGAGGTTCTTTCTCGAGAACAGAATCAGGTGATAAGGATTATTGCTCTAGCTGGATAGATCTGTTCTCTTTCTAATGGAATTATCAGAGATCTATATGCATGCTTCTAATGCATGGGTCTCTTGGAGTTGAACATGGATGCAATGGAGAGCAATGAAACCAATAAATGTCTTATATTTCGTTTGTATATGTTAGTGGTAGTGTTGAGTTCAAGTGTTATGCTGAAGTAAAAATACTATGATCTTCTACCATATCTTTTCAGTCATCTTTTTGCTGATTCCTAACTGTGATGGACTGGAAGGCCAATCTGAATATTTGAGGTGGTAAACTCAGCTATTTCCGTCTTGTTGTCCCCACTGCACTAGCTATTTTTTTAATGATTTTCTTCTGTTTGGATCACATTCATAGTAATGCCAGTGGGAAATCTATCCTACTTGTTTAGTTGAGTTCCATGAATTTGATTTGTGGCATTGTTTTCACGAGATCTGAGACTAGAAACATTATGTATTGTGAATCGGGATCGTTTTGGGTACAGAGATATTCTTGGCTAATAATTATTTTAGGAGCTAGGATTGTCCAATTTCTTGTCTCTTCCAAAATGGGCTGGAGCCAAATGCTGAGATGGTCATCTGCCTGACCTGCAGAACCTAGATGGTCCTGTGAGCAATGATGCCCGGATACAGCTTTTAACACAGCAGGGGTCATGCCATAGATATGGAAGGGCTTGGTTTTATGCATAAAAATCAAGTATAGAATACAACATGGCACAGATATGTTGCATGTTTTGAAATATCCGTGTGCTATAGATGGTGAGCCAGCATGCAGGTCTCGGCAGTGTTCAGTGCAATGAGAAGATTTTATGCTTTATGCAAAGCCTTTCTCATCAACTGATCCTCTTTGCTCTGAACAAAGAGCCTTAATAGGTTTTCTGCTTTCGTGTGTAATTTATCTATAAACTAATTATCTATAAACTAATTATTCGACAGTCATCACCTAAGAAGAATGCGCACCCGCCTAACTTGTCTACAATTGTTGGCAACCGGACCATTATCGGCAAACCAGATTGCTGATGCCTTCCCAACTGGAGAGAAGAATATCAGAAAACATCTAATGGTCAATGCTGAAGCCTTTATGTAACCGAAAGTATATTAGTCTTGAACTGATATATGTGCTTGTTTTGCCTCTTTTCTATTTATTTTTCATAAAAACCCCTTTTTATATCTTAAATGAAAAATGTTTTAAAAAAAGAAATAGTACAGAGCTAAAGAAATCTAGCCCCCAGAAGTATGGCTATGCATTGTACAAGGCATAAACCGCAGCCACCAAAACACCAAAGCAAAAAACAGGGAAAAAGATGGAAACAGAGGAGATTGGCCACAATGAGCTTCTAGAGCAGGATATTCACAAATTCAACTATGATAAGAGCCCTCCAAAGACCTGCTTTTGGAAGAGGAGCAAAAGCTTTTATATAAGGGCCCGTTTTGTTTGCTTGTAATTGAGTTTTTAGGAAGTCATAGCAAAGCAAGGTTCCTATAAAGAAATAATAACCAGGTGAGAGTGAAGGATATAAGATATATATGGAGAGATGGGACCTGACTTTCCCGTGACTTTGATTTACTAGAGTAGTGGCTGAGTATTTGTTTCTCATCTCCCCTTAATTCATTTTCAATTAAAGGATAAATTATTTAATGATCATTCATGGATCTTTACCTTTGTTTCTTTAATTTTAATCTCTTTTGAAAAATATTTCTTAGAATTCCCAGAAATTCAATTCCAGGCAAACAAACGAGACCTAAGTGAACAGAAATATTTTAAAGTTGAAAATTAGAAAAAAAAAGCTTCATTTTGAATTGTTTTGAGAGAATTTTAGATGTAAATAAAATAACAAAATATAATAAAAAGGTTGGGATAACAGAGCACTCAAAGTCTCATCAATGCAACACAACTTAATTCTATGAGGGCTGTGCACACCAAAAAGGGGAAAAAAAGCAAGAAAAGAAAAAAAGGGTTTAGAGAAGCGCTTCTATAAACGGTGGTATACCACTAACTACAGTATTACTGCCCCACATGGCAGCGAAATTCCTTCAGTTCTTTTTCCCTTAGGGTCCGGGAAAGGTCCTACTAATGCATGATCACATGCATGTAGACCCAAAAAAAAAAAATGTTCAATAGAGATGAAAACAAACACACACAAAAAAAAATATTAATAAAAATAATTATTATTTGACTTTTTAGGTTGGGATCCTTACAATTAGTTGCCAGTATTTTCAATCAACATTTCATATCTCCCATCAAGATAAGTTTTAGTTGCTAATCCAGTCAACATTTAATGTGTCCCACTAATAGATTGTTGCAATCAATGTAGGACCTAATGGATGCAATTTTTAGGGATCTCGATTAGATTCGTATTTTACCACGAGACTTTGGACTCTTGTGCATTCAGAAATTCCGGATGGTATAGATGATCAAGATTAAATAGGATTTGCTTCACATGAAGATGACAATAGATAAAAGGAAAGAGAGAGAGAGAGTTTGGTCGGTCTGATCTCTGGGCTCTTTATGTGAAGAAAGTCTAGATCTTTGGTACTATTTTATCTTAAATATCTCTCTCTCAAGTCGAAATTTGATCAAAATTAAAGTCAAAATTGAAATTGATTACAAGAATGAGAGCTACAAATTGGAAACTGTTCGAGACTAATGGAATTGCCAGGGACTGGGAAACCTGACATCATTTCTATATTTCATCATTTGGAACTGCACTTGTCTAAAGTCATTGCCAACTGGGATGCAATAGCTAGCAAAACTACAATATATGTCCATTGTACAATGTCCCCACTTGGAAAGGCGAAGTGAGAAAGAGAAAGGCGAAGATTGGCACAAAATAACACAAATCCCATCTATTGAGATGGGTTGGGATGGAGAACATCTATCGAAGTTAAACACAACAAGATGCTACAAAACTCTCCTCCCTGCCTGTTGGACGCACTGCAGTAGGAGAATCCAATAGCAGTTCTTGTTAATCTATTGCCTAATTCAACAATTTCATCACTAGTTCTATCAACTTATCATACTTCTATGGGAATTATATACACAGAATTGGCCGATCACACTTGTCTTGATTGGTGTACTTAGAGGGCCTCAATGCAACACATCACCACCAAGATACAAGATTCACATTGGAGTTGTGGCCTAAATCTCTGGATTCTGGTGAAAACAATGAAGACCTCAAGTTTCAACACTGAAACAATTAGGCAACAATGAAACTGCCATCCCAAGAAAAGTGGGAAGCAAATGAGCCATTATGCCCTACGCACACTTTCTTCTTATAGTTATTTCTTTCTTTTCTTTTTTTCTTTATTATTCTTTTTTACTTTTTTGGGTGGTGGTGGTGCTAGATTGTGGGTCGGGCAGCTCCCCCATCCCCACATATAATACAGCACCAAAGTTCAACAGAAAATGTTCACATTGCAAGGTGCTGTTTCTTCTTCTTGTTCTTAATGTTACGAACATGCTTACATATTTACCCTCAAATCTAATCAAGTAAATGTCTCCCTTGTATAATCATATGTGTGTGTGGAATATCCTCAAATGAGCACCATCCATGAGCACCTATTTGTTTCCCAGCGCAGGAGACTCCACTATGATCAATCCAACCCCCTCGCACGCATCATTATCATCATCAAAACCTTGTTCCAACCATGTTGGGTTGACTACACGAATTTTGTTTCTCTATTTTGATCTATTTTGAACCAAATCATCAGATAAGTTATACTTCTTCATATCTATTTTTATTACCTTCATCCACCTATTGGATTAAAATCCAAAAAAATGATGCCTTCTACCATTAAACTTGAGGACCATGGATCAAAAGGTTAGGGTGATCTAATGGGGTTGATATAAAACATCTCTCCGTCTCGTTTGGATCTTTCAATCCTCCACCTCTCTCATGATCAGCATGGCCCCAGTGGGTCCCACAAAGGGGGTGCTTATTGATGGTGCTCATGAGTCATGAGGGATGCTCAGGAGCGGGTGGCCAATGGTAATAAAGGCATAATGTAATTACCAACATATAACTATCTATTGTTAAAAGAGATCACAGTTCATGTGCATTAGAATCAATAAATTGAAGAAGTTTTACATACCCATGAACAAGATAAGTAACCATGTATCTAATCTTCAGTTTCCAAATGAATGTATTTTGACTGTAGGGATTAGTACTTGTATCCTATAACGCATGCCTCATCTATTGCATATAAATTCAATAGTGTGAAACTAAACAATTTTCTTTTTGCTGCTACATCATAGTTCACAACTGACTTCAGGCACATAACAAAGACAAGGTATGCTTCTGATCAATTTATGCATATACAAATTATTCTGGTCCATCTTCTGATCCAGTTGTCTTCCTTTGATCTCAAGCCTCGTGCAAATCTTAGCAAGAAAAGTCCCAGTTAACCAAAGTCAAGCAGCAGAACGAATTCATCGGCGAAGCCAAATGAGTTTTTAATGCACAAAAGAACTATGATAAAATAAGACTTGGTATCTCAAAGAAATAATCTAACCAATACTCGAGTTCCTTATGGTGCGATTGAAATTATCCAACTCCTCTGAATGCGCTCCGTATACCGCTTTGATGGTATCCCTGCAACAGCTGCAAAGGAGATGTTCAAAAACCGATTGAGAGCTACTCAAGGAATGCAACTCATGAACAAAGGATGAGACAAAAGAACTGTGGAGGTTTTATTTTACTATGTTTTGAAGGAAATCAGGGGCCTGGCAAATGTGTCTTTATACCACATTGCAGGACGGTGGAATAGAGGCAGACTCTTGGGCTAAAGAGAGCTACAAGAAATACTTTGGTAATGGGAAATGTAGTACATTTGTAAGGTGTCTCTTCAGATCTTGCTTTGCTGTAAGAACAGACTATTACCTTAATAGAGTCATCTCTTTTCAACATTTCTTTTTTTTATTAACAAAATTATTATAATGTTGCTTCTTAAACAAAACAAAAAAAGATGTCCTTAGAGAGTCTAACTTGGTGGTTATAGACACTAGACAGTTCTGGCAAAAGCCAAAGCACCTAGGTACAATAAGTTAATCTCAAGTTGGAATCCATTACTATTTTTCTCTTCCAACATACAGTCATCTTATTTTGTGCATACAATATTCTGTTGTTCACCTATTGTCTCACCTATTGTCTCAATGAATGGATCCTACTGCCTTTGTATCTTTCCGCTTTAAATTCTTTCTTCCTTTTCTTTCTTTCTAGAACTATGATTTTTTTTTTTCAAATGGTTGGTGCTGTGTATATTTTTTGCTCAAAATCTAACTAATATGTTTATCATCATCCCTGAAAGAAAAAAGAAAAGGTCTCTGAAAGCCAAATAGTTTAAAAAAAAGGTGGTAACTGGTAAGAATGTAGCACACCTACATGCTTCCTTGTTGAATTTCTTCTCATTAATGCCATATAATTCTTCAAATACCTTTGGTTCCACACGACAAAAATAGGGTCGGTCTGCAATACAAGTTGATATGGTCACAAACTTTGAAAATGATGAAGCTAATGACAATGGCAACAACAGAAGGGGCACTTACCTTGGTAAATGGAGCACGTACGCGTGGTTTTCTCGAAGTGTATGCACCATCCATCTGTACCTATCATGCTCCTATAAAGCTGCATTTCACAAATAAAGTGCAAAGAAATTCTTCAAGAAAGGTTTGCTGAAAGCTGAATCGTTTGTAACTTTTTGTATGGTTAGCTCACTGTAGATCTAAACATTCTACAGCCACTCAATATCAGAGTACTTCACACAAGAACATTAGATATTTTAGTACAATTTCAACGTTACTCAAGAAAATGAAATGACCAACATCATAATCTAGAAATAAGTATCAGGCATCATTGATAGTATGATATAGACATCATGATCTCTAAAAACAATATGGACAGTGTAAGCTTTAGATATTACATTTCAAGAGTTATTCCATTGATATAATTACACCATACAAAGAGCACAATTAATGAGGTAATGTAGGAAAGAAATCACAGAAGAAATTTATCCATTAACCAAATCTTAGTTAACTAACCTAGATATTCATATATAAATATCTTATTTGTTCTAACATAATATAAACATAATCAATATCATAAATTTTATTCTTTATTTCGTAACAACTCTAACCTCTTGTAACGACATGTTTCTTTCACAAAAGGATTGTGTAATTGGTTACATAGAATACAAAACCTTGAGCTCTTAAAATGTAAAGTTGATGCATCGCACAGAAAATATCAATATGCTGTGACAGTGGTTTCCACCCATTTATAGAGTCCATCACCACCGCAGCTCCGGCTAGATCAGATTTATCATGATCTTTTCTATAGCATAAAGGGCAGGACCATGTGACTTGAACAAAAACCCTCGATTGGAGAGGTCAGATAAAAGGAGGAGATCATGAGGCTTGAATTATTGTACGCATTAGGGAGGTTTGTAAATGGATGTATGTAGGCAAGGTTTTCATTTAGATAAAAATAATGTGTGTGTGTGTGTGTGGTGTTGGGTAAAGTAGATGGGAGATGGAAGATGGGAGATGAGAGATGGAAGGCTACATGGTTATGCTTTTGTGGGAATTAAAAAACTTGCCAGCGCATTTTCAAATTCATACGCATCTAGATAAATGCACATTGTCTTCTGGACATATAAACTTTCCAGCATCACCTGATCTTATTATTGATAACAGCCACAAAAAGATAGAAAAAGGGAACGATACTGTGCCAATTGTAGCTAACATTAGTTGGTCTCATGATGTACAATAGTTCCAAAAACAGGGTAAAATTTGGATGTAAAAGAGTAAATCTACAGCTGGCTAACGTAAGAGAAAATAAAGGAAAGACAATTGAAAAGTTTTGAGCATGTATATGGACAACCAGAAACAGCCCCATACAAGGTGCTTAAATGCTACAAATTCAAGGAACTAGGGGAAGTGAAAGCCCAAGAAACTAAATGAAACAATAAGAAAAGACATGCCAGAGAGTGGAGTTACATAGAACATATTTTTAAATACGGTTCAGTGGAAATGTAGAACTCAAAGATGACCCCATAACCTTTCTAGTCATTGTCCTTGGGAACCCTGAAATATCAACTATATCCTGGATGCGCACATTACCATAATTGCTATCCTTAATCCACTCACCATTAGCATTGATAGAGGAGGATTCCCACGAAATCCTCAAAGTGCCAACTCCCCCCCATCCATGTGTCCCAACTACAAGGGAAAGAAAACAAAACATTTGGCATCAAAGAGACTCTCTCCACCCTAGCCAAACGTTTCACTCCAACCAATTGAGCTTCTGAGTTGAGTCAGCACAGCCTGAAAAATTCAACTCCTCTTTATTCCTCAATGGACTGAAACTACCGCCCATTGTTCTAGTTGTAGACATATCTATCCACTATCATTTTCCCTTCAAAGCCTTGGTGCACACGCCCATTCCCCACATGGAAAATAAATCAGATTGACCGCATACCCTGGAATGCAATATTGGCCCAATCCAGATAATTATGGTCCAGAGTTGGAATTTCATTCAGACTATAGCTGAATCCACATTCATCGTCTCTGTGTGATATTAACCCACAGAACTTACAGAGAGATGGCAAATTCTCATACTCATTCACCCATTCAAACTCTTCGATTGGATAGCAAGGGTTAGATTTTTTTCCTGCACATTCACTATCACACGAACCTTTACGTTGTCTCCTCCTCATAGACAGAACATGATTCAGAACTAATTCAGACATACCGACCTTGACATGATCTGGGTCGTCGAAAATCTCTTCTGGGGTAGCAAAAGCAGGGCCCTTGTCGAGCTTGCAGCAAGCACCGCACCCCTGCGAGCAGCTCCAGAGCTCCTTCCTCTCTCTACCGAAGCCAGCGCTGCCACGGCTGCGGTCCTTGGCCTCGGAGGCCTTCCCCTTCCCGCGCCTTGGCCCGCAGCTCGCAGGAAGAGCAATGGAGCAAGACATGGGCGAGTTTTGCTTGAGGAGAGGTCGAGTCTCCGTTATATATTCGTGGCGGCATTTTAACAAACACCTGTGCGACGGTCTTGTTATACAGCACTGGATACTCATCCTGCTATTATAGATAGATGCAATACAATCGTAGATACATTTTCTGGATTGTTGCTCAATATAAATGGGTCGCCCATGAGACCCAACTCGATAATTCCAAAGTTCAGGTTAATACTTCCAACCCAATTAATAAATGGGTCGGGTTCTTGCTGAGGGGATTGATGCTGCTCACTTGCCAACCCGATCCAGTTTGGACCCAACCTGAACATTGATGAACATGACCAAATTCAAATGAGGTTCTAATTTCAGGTACGACTAACCCGAAAGTGCACATGAATTTGGGTTTCAATTGGGTGGGCCGGGCCCAAGAAAGGGACCGCTTACTGAGTTTATTAACGTAGGGCCCTCAATTAGCTATTTGAGAATGGATTGAATCTCCACCGTTATTTTCATCTTATTCCACATGCAGAGGGCTCTCTTATTTTGGCACGTGGATAACTGAATCATGGGCCCACATCAATAGAAATATGGGCCGAGCAAACTCTGATCGTGGATTCACGGCTTGGGCTGCTAGCACCTTTAAATGCCAAGTGAGGAGGCCCACAAGCCATAGCCCAAGGCACATGTGTATGAGATCAAAACCATACATGGCCCACATACCATAGCCCACAAATCACATCTGTTGGATATCCTAAATCTCTTATCCGAGATTATTTTAACTTCAACCATTTGATCTGTATCTTAAAAGTATTACCATATCAAACTGTAAGGTTTTAGAATAATTTTTGGATGAATGGCCTGCATTCTCATGGGAATAGAGTTACTAATAGGGCCTGTTTGTTTCAGGTAATTGAATTCCCATGAATTCTAAAACTTCGTATTTCTATAATTGATTAGAATTGAATAATCAAAGGTGAAAATTTGAAAATGACCATCAAATAATCTTCCCTCTAATGGAAATCGAATGAGGGAAAATAAAAAATGAATATCCCGCCAGCACCCATGTAATTCAAATCCTAGGAAAGTCACTTGTAATTCAAATCCTAGGAAAGTCAGGCTCTCATCTACATCGCTGCCTTTATATCCCTTCCTAGCGCACCTCATATCCTTCACCCTTCACCTCCTCTAATTATCATTAGACTATGAATTCCTATGTATTCTATGCAAAACATACATACCTTTCAAAAAAGAAGGTGAAAATATTATAATTTCCCTCTCTTAGATAAATAAATAACGGTAAAAAGAAACGCCCACACACACAACAAATTTCATCCAAAACTGAAACGTTTTTGTAAATGTGAGTGTAGGAGGAAAAAAAAAACCAACAACAACAACAACAACAGTCAGGGACATAGTTTCCCGCCACAGTGAAAACAAGGCTCAAAATACAAACTGCAAATTTTTGTATTTCTCCCTAATAATTTACATGATTGAGAAAAAAAATTTGTAACTGAGTTTCCAACTTTCTAGATGCGGATTTTTCCATTCTTTTCTTCATTTCTTTCACTTCCCAACAACTTGACAAAAGATTCTGTTACTGTGGGTGGATATGCACAAGCCCTCCCAGTTCATTAATCCTATTGAGCAAGGAACAAATAATCATCTGGTCGCCAATATTTTCCTCACAGTAGGATCCATTTGATTCACTTTCAGTTCATTAACTGACCGTGAGAATCTTCTGGAGAATCGCCTCGACCTATGCACTTGCAAGCAAATTGCAGGTACCTTGCGAGCGACTGCCTGCCAAATCATTTGGACTGCATCATCCTTTTGCGATGGGTACCGAAATTCAAAGTGATGCTCGATTTCCTTCAGCCTCTTCCACATCCGAGTCCATTCATCCCTTCCTATGCTTCTGATTAGGTTTATCAGGAACCCTTTCTTCAGAGCATCAGATGTGCGCACAAAGATGCAGAATTCTGAGTAGTCAAGCACATCTTCATAGGGAAGTTCTATTTCGTCGCTAATTATAACAGGGACACAGTGACTGACAATGGCGTCAAATAGCCGGTTAGAAGATGGAGTGTCACCTGCAATGTTGAGGCAGAATTTAGACAGATGCATCCCTTGGCTCGCATTGCGGATCCCATCTGCTCGGACACTTCCAAAAGAAAAATGGACGTGCTCCTCATCTTTGAGAAGATAAAATAGCTCTTGCCGAATAATGCCTCCCTGAAGAGAATGTCAGATAAACAACCCAATCAGCTATAGCAACAATAGGAAGAATAAACAAGATTCATCAAGCAATTATAAAGCATATCCAATAACAGGAAAGCAATTAAATAATACCAACATCAGTTTTCTCTATAGTAGAAAGGAATGAGGTATCCGTTCTTGATGCCCTATGGGATGCATGATCTTACAGCTAATTGGACGACTTGTTATTTGTTTCTTAAAACAGCAGCTGGATGCTTAATTGACGCAACTATATTACATGCAAAAAAGAGAATAAATAGAGGGTTTTGAAGACTGAAATCATGGTAGTAAAACTCAGCGAATGGACTAGTGACTCGGCTGAGTCGACTAGTATTTTTGGGAAGGATGAGTCAAAATTAGCGGATCCATTTCATCTTATCCTACCCATCTATTTTAATAAAGTTTAATAAAGTATATGATAAAATTATTTCATCGCCATTCTTTACATGTATTTGGGTCCTAACTTACTTCAGTTCATATTCGGTAAACAAATTCTTTGGCCTGTTTGATAGAAACACTTTTAAGTCATTCTATGATAACAATTTCAAGGTGTTTAGACTTCATTTAGGCTCTGTGAGGTGGCCTAGAAAATGTATGATGTAAATAAAATTCTCATAAATAAATACAATTCCTATTAGAAAATACAACTAAACAATAATATATTACATTGTCTAATTAAAGGATAGTGGTTCCATCCACCTCCCAATCACTTTTAGTCATTGAATCAATGCCTAGATAGCCCATTAACCATGCTTTCCCTGCAGAGGACTTGTCCTCGAGCTTCAACGCTTTGGCTCTACCTAGATAGAATACTATTAGTTGTTTCAGTCTAATCATCTATAATGAATTTAGCTTGTGGTCATGGTTTCAATTTCACATATATCTTTGCTTTTAAAATCAAAACAAATTCTATCAAATGGAGTGAAAACCATGAACCTGCCAATCATCCTTCTTCAGTAAAGACGAAAGTAGTTTCATGTTTGTCCCTTGTAAATTGCATCACTGAGAGCAATGAGAGCCTTGTGATCTTTCTCCCGTGCTCACCCATTTTCATTTAATACTTCCATTCATTTTTCCTATGACATTTCTTAAATAGGCTTCTCAACAATAATTGGGTCTAGAACTGATGGCTTATCCATAACTTGTTTAATGGGTTGAGGAAGTGATAATGAGCACCTGTGTAGATCTTAGACAATTTTAGCGTTGCCTTTATTCAGGGTTTTTCCCCTTAGATAAGGAGAAAAACCATCTTTGTGACTACGGTGGTGGTGTATACACTATACATAGAGACTAGGTGAAAGAATGAGGCTTATCGTCAATGTTAATCCCCTTTGTATTCTTCCATAGAACTCGGTACCCATGGTCTATACAGCCTATCATTCACCGATCTTGGTCGTTTTCCCTCCACTTCAAATCAAGTAAATTCTCGTTGATTGATTCCAAGGTTCTTGTAGTTGTTCCCAACTCATCAAGAATTGTTCTGTAGTACAGAGGATTCTCACAACATTTTTCTTTATGATCCACAACTTTCTTCACCAACTTGTTCATAAACTTGTAACAAATTGCCTATTTGTTCATACTTTTAAGTTGAAGGAGCCATCTTCTGTTCTTCTCGTTTTCTTTTCCTCCTGAAAATCCCGAGAACCTCTGGAGTACAAAGGACTTGCTCTCCATTGTTTAAAAAATAATAGTAATAATAATAATAATAATAATCTAATTCCCCAAAGTAGCAGAAGCTAAAGGCGGCGATACAGGGTTTTGAGGCACACGGGAGGTTTTCCATTTCTTGTTTGCACATCATGATATTAACCATCTCTTTGGGTGTCATCCCTTGACAAGGTGCCTTGGAAGTTTCAATTCTACTTCAATGAAATTAAGTCCATATTGTCTTCGATCTGGGATATCTTTCAACACATTACGTGGACAGCTAATACTTTTGCAGATTCTTTGGCAAAATTAGGGGTAGATAGGTCTACTGATTTACTTGTCTTCACTGTGTAATTTTTTCTTTCCTTGGTATAGCTCTTTTACACCATTGTCCTTCCCCTATCTCTGCGATAGGATGTGATATATTCAGAGCGTTAGCTCTTCTTTCAATATATTTCATTACTACCAATAAAATAAAAGTTGTGATATTAGCAAGGACTCATAGGAGGATGTGGTCAGTAAGGCACTATTGAGATGCTTTCAAATGATTTTAGGTCTTTAATCTCCATTACCAACTCTACTTAGCCATTTCCCAAGCAGTGCCAAGTTCACCCATTTAATATCTTGTGCTCCCAGTCCACCTTCAACAAACAGTTGACAAACTGTTTCCATCCCACTAAGTGATATATGGGTTTGTTTTCTGTATCATATGATTACAACAAAAGCGCATTGAATCTGCTCTGCTCTGTGCTTTCGCTACATTCACTGAACATTAGAACCTGAAAAAGTAAATAAACTAGGAGGCTCACAAGAGCAGATGAGAAGGTTTATCCTTCCACCAAAGGACAGATACCGACCTCATCATGTAGAAAATTTCTTCTCAAATGTATTTATTAGCAGGTACCAAAGAACTCTAGATGGTTTCTCAATGCCAAGGGGAAGACCCAAATATCAGGAAGGAAGACTTCCTGCCAGTCATCCAAAATACTAGCAAGCAACTCAACTTGGACTCAGGGCATCCAATAGCCAAGAATTCACATTTTCTAAAAGAAACATGTGGAATGCTCGAAGAATTCCACAGTACAGGCAACCTCAATAAGAAAATTGTTTTAAAATTGGTCTCTAAATATGATGGTTCAAAGGAGCTGAAGATTTCAAGCCAATCAATCTTATGGGATACACATATAAGCTTCTTAGAAAGATTATGGCCTATTGAATGGAGGAGGCAATGACATGAATTGCTGGGTAGACATAAGGGGCATTTGTAAAAAGTAAACATATCTTAGATAGGATGCTGATTGTAAATGAAGCAATACATATAAAACAAAAACCTAAGGAGGAATTGCTTTCCAAAATGTCTATGGAACAGGAGTATGATCATGTCATGTGGCACAGGATGGGGTTTGGAGCTAGATGGCATCAGTTCACAGGAAATTCGGCGAACTATACTAAAATTTAAACCCATATCACATCAGAACAATGGGTTCTTTTATTTATGGGACAGTAGGTACAATGCATTGAGTGAATGTTGACTTTCACAAGAAAAAATCCTGTCACAACCCTTCAAATGAGAGATTACAATTGAAAAGTGCAAAATTTTCTCTTTCTGAGAACAAAAGGATTCAGAGATCATCAATCTAAAGAAGCTATTCATGGTCTGATTAATATTTCTTAAAGCTCCATGCTATCTATAGAGGATTAGGCAGGCCAAGCAGACCAATAGGATAGGTTGAGTTGGGCGACATGTTCAGTGGCTTAGGTAGAAGGCCAGTGGATCTGTTAGGTGCATTGCCTAAGTGCCCCTAGGGCTTGGCCCAAAATCGGATTCAATGTGATACTGCCATGCTGGGAGGCCCCCCACTCCTTTCACTTTGATTGGTTTGGACTGTGATGGAGATCACTTTGACTTTCAAGTCAATTTTATACTTCATCAGTGTCACTGGATCAAGATACTCCATACCTTTTTCCGTCGTAGTAAAGAAATCCCCTTCAGGATTTTCAGTGAGTAACTTATAGTTTTAGCGAAAGGATTGGAAAGACTGCCAAGAAACTCTAGGCTTCATTTGGTGAAAGGTTTTGAAATCTGTGCGGATAGGAGACAGCACATTAGATTTTGCGATGAAATGGATATTTTGTGGCACATCATTGTGATGGACCACATAAAGGCTGCAATTATTGAGGACAAACACTGGTAAGAGGACACTGATAACAGTGGTGATAACAGTGGGACTTTCACTGGAACAGATATCCGAACTAGCTTAGTTAGCCACATGCAAAGCAAATGGCTCACTTATCAATTATTTAGCCTTCCATTGGGGGCACGTTCAAGAATGATACTGGGACCCACTTGTAGAAAGGATGGAAAGAAAATTTTAGCAACATGGAAAAGGAGGTAGTTGTTAAGGGGACACAGCACTTATTAAGTCATCCTTGGCTAATCGCCCAATGTATTATTTGCGCAAGATACTGGTCATAGTAGCAATAAGATACGAAAGTTGTAACAGGATGGAGGACAGAGTTGGGCAACTAAAGGAGGCCTTGTGTCGCTGTGTCTTAGACACAAGTACCAACATTGCAACATTTTAGAAAATGGATTTTCCTAATTGCAGTAAGATTTCCCCCTTATTTGGTTTGATTCAAGAATTAAAGATGGGAATGCAAGTGAATATAACTAATCTAAATTTGAGGGACAATGGTAGACTTAAAATGATTAATCAACTCATGGTGATTCTACCACACACTGGTATGGAATTCTAGATAGGAAGTAATCATGGAGGAGGCAGAGCCACCTTCTCTAGTGTCTGCATTTATGCTCAATTATGTCATAATCATGGATATAATCGTATCTGTTACCACTAGAAATGTGGGATATTAAGGCCTCTAGAAATCGTATGATCCCATTCTCTAATGAGATGGAAGAGAGCAGCCAAAGGGTACCCCTTCCAAAGATCCAGGTATTCTCTAACCAAAAGTATGCTCTAAGAAGTCCACAATTGAATCTAAAAATACCAAAACAATCCCTGAACAGGAGGAAAAATAAATCTCATCCTTCTGAGTGAAATTGAAAACAAGGAAAAAATGGTCATGGCCTTCTGGAATTCCCGGACACCATGTACATGCCAGGTAGCCATTGTTCCAACGTGATAATGGTTGCCAACGAGACTCTTATTTAATAAAGCTTCAATATGAGTGCCTGGACATTATGAAGGAGGGTGTACCTACTGCCTAGCCCCACCCCAACCCCCACCCCACAAATCAGAGACTAGATTCTATTTCCTGCCTCCAATTGCCTTGTAAAAACGAACTATCAGAGAAACTTCTATTCCAATCTCTAAACCCACTTGTCTACACATTATTTAAAGATTAGAAATCTTCAAGACAACACAAGAAGAAAATGAAGACCCCCCTTTTTTTTTTCTTTTTACATTTCAAAATATTCTTTTCTCCAATAACATTGCACGTCAACATCTCTAGCCACCTGGCTAAGCTCACTGGCACAACAGAGTTATTATATAGGAACATCTTTTAACCCTTTCAGATGACAGGTTCTCAATACTTTCAGCCAAAAAAAGGCAAGCACCACACGAAAAATGACAAGTGTCTTTTATTAAAACCTCGATCATCTGATTCATCTCTGCCTTGGCATATCTTCCAAGAAGACTAAAGTTAATAAATTTAACTCTCTTGATTGTCAGCCAGTTGCTGGGTCAGAATCTCATTGGAGACAAACAACTGACCACTTGTCAGAGATCTTCATGATGTGATGCCAATCTTACGAATCAGGATGAGTAATTTTTAAACTTAAACAATCCCCGAAAAATGTAGGTGGGTACACAACTACACATATAATAGTGCTGGTTACTGGAAACAAGAATGTCTACAAGGGGGGATTCACGTGTCTCAAATGTGTTAATAGTGAAGTAGATAATGTGAAGATGGCTGCAATAGTTGAAGAGCAGGATCTTATTTATGAGTGACCGATAAAAGAAATCTTCGTTATGAGTGGAAATTTCTAATAAGCATAAAAATTTCCAAAAGGTAAGAGACTTAATGAACTAAATAAAAAATGAAAAACAGGTATTTATAATTGTGCAGAAAAGGCTTACATGCATGGGATAAAACATAAAATGTAAAACTAGGAGCAACAAATTAAATTAGCTCATTGCATTTACACACATCATTGGATGGGTAGAAAAGAAAAGAAAATGTATTTTGACACTTTCACACTTCGAAAACTAAAAAATTGAAATATTATCTAGTATACTTATGCAATTGATATCCATACTCAAACCCATCTGCAAAAGAAAATGCTCAGCCAACACATATTTAGGGTAAACATTGTAGTGTTGGGTTGAGTGCATTTGTGAGAAGAGAGGATTCCGCAATAGAGAAAAAAATTGTTCATATTTCCCGTGAAACCCACAGTTTCATTGTTTGGTGTGACAAATTAGCCTTGAGGAAAAGGAAAAATAAATGAACTGATTTTCCTCGATAGAGAGAATTTAGATTTTCTATGGGAGGAAGGAATGCAAGATTCCTCTCTCCTATGGAGATAAAAATCTGTAGAATATGGAATCCCCTCGTTGCACAAACAAGTCTTAAATCAGTCCATATCGAAGAGGGTGGAAGGGAGAAGCATATCATGCGTCAAATATGAAAGTGCATTTTATCAATTGCAATGATAAGTTGAAGAATATAAAGGATATAAACTGTTATGGAAGAAGGAATCAAATAAATGGATTTGATTGGTAAGAATCAAATAGATAAATTAAAAGGGAAACGATTGAGAGACATCACACACAAACAATTGCAATAGTGCATGAGAAAAAGTTCTTACGTCTTTCCTGTAGATCGCTCCTTGGAAATACAGCAAAGTCGGCCGGCTATCAAAACCAGAGGAGTCGTTAACAAATGCTCTGATTACATGACTGTAAGGGGCAACAACATCTTTATCCACATTAGCAATATTTGGGGGATACCGTCCAAAATCTGCAATAATGAATAAGGCAGGCCACAATTTCATCCTTGCATCCAACATACTGTTAGGATGATGTGCCATAATAACATGATCCCGCCCGCCAGACCTCTTCCATTCCTTTTGGGCAGCCAAAAACTCTACCAACTTCTCCTGTAGCAACTTGTCTCTGCTCATTGTCTTGTGTGGCTTTGAATGGCGGTTATAACTCAAGGATGAAAAGAATGGCACAAATACAACATCAGCTTCTTTAGAGCTTTCGACTCTTACAGCAGTACAGGGACCAGGTCGATCGGGAAACCTTGAAGATAAAAGATCCAATGTAAGCCAGTACTCTATGCTATGTTGGAGATTCAGCCCACCAGGATGATGGGGGACCACAGAGCGAATATCCGGCCAGACACCTTTCTTTTTCCCTTTCCAATCTAACATACCAAAATGGAATTCAGGAGGCAAATCATACATGAAAACTTTCAGGACTGCTTTATCTGGATTGCATTTCTGGAATTCTTCCGACCCATCTTCATCTAATGAAAATGAGGACTTGGATGTTGGGGGGTGAAATCTGTTTTGGTTTGGGGATCGGGAACTCCCATTGTTGGTCATAGCTAAAATCTTTGGATTGGGTAACAAGCTTTGGTATATGAAAAGTTGGCTGCCCGTGGAACCAAGCAAAAAGAAGAAGACGCCAGAAAAGAGCACCAAAGACACGACTGTGAACAAGAAAAACAGATAACTTCGGGTCACAAGTCCATGAGAACTCGCATTCCTAACCGCCATTGTGCAATTAATCAAATGAAATTCCAAAATTATCTTCTAAAGATCATTCCCATCCAAAAGAAGAAGAATAGTACTTCCTTAATCAAATATATTTGGGTCCAATCCGATTCATCTAAATCAGCAAAGAACCCACAATTCTCCCCACCCAAATACCAAAACCCAATCCAAAATCAACCTCATCATCACCAATAAACATACAAATGCACTGCTACAACAAACACTTCCTCAACAAATAGTCATCACCATCAGCCAAAACAGCACCCAAACCCCATCTTCATCCAAAAAACATTCAAAATTTTCATTCTTTTATTATCCAACTGAATCTATGTCCTCCAACATCATAAACAATAACAATAACAATAACCCACTCTACATCTAAACAGAGGAATAAAAATGAAACACACTCAGATAAATTCATACAAATCCCTGACAACCCATCAAAGGAAATCAATCAAAAAGTCAGGGAAACAGATGGAAATGAAATCTAAAGCGGCAACAAGCTGCTGCAAGGGTATTATTATGGAAGGGGGAAAAAAATAGGTAGGTCTGAGATGATTTTCTTTTGACAGTACCATGGATTGATCGGAAGAAAGGTAAGAGTGACGAATTACACCTCCTTTTTTTATCTTGCTTTCTCCATGCAGCCGTTGGATTCGGTGCTTTCGGTAGAAGCGGGCACTGCAACTTTTTCCGGTGCTCGTGCCCGCAATTTCTATATCAATACTAGATTCTTGGATGGGTGATACTAAGGAGCACACAAAAAGGTGCTCCTACAATTGTTGGAGCTAGCCATCTAGGGTGGGGAATGAGTTGTGGGGTCAAGTTCGGGGGTTGGGTTGAGCCCTCAACTGTTTGGGTTGTGGGGAGTTTAACTTGAACCAACCTGACCCATTCAGTATTCGGTTTGAAATAGGGACGCAAATGGGTCCAATCCGAAGCAAAACCATAGCAGATTCGGGCCAAGGTTGAACCTGATTCTAAACTCGGATCCAAAATTAAACATATGTGTTGCATCTAGATCCAACATCATTTGGAAGAAAAAATAGATATTCATTTGCGGATTCATTTCCATAATATGATGTGAATGCAATATTATAAACGGATAAAAGGGGCTTTAAAATGATTTTTTTTTATGTAAAAGGGAGGCTGAAACATGCTAAATAATTAAAGCTAAATAGATTTTCAAATATCAATATTATTCAACCTATTTAGGCAGTTAAAACTTACATATTAAGTTAACATGTGGATGTAATTTTCCTGAATTTAGATACACTGTTTGGAAGATACAAGGATCTAGCGTAGGATACAAATGTTTCAGATCCTATTGCTTGGATCCAAATGTTTTGATGGAACCTCAACCTTCACCTACTGGTGATTGATTGCCGAAATGCTAACTTCAAAGTTTGACCAAAATGAACCATCAGTTGGCCAAGTTTATAATTGAACCTCAACCTACCCATTTTTTTTTTTTTTCTTTCTTTCAACCTTCTCCTATTGGATGAACAGTATGGTTTCGAAACATAAATTTTCAATGTCAACCCCAAATTCGGGTTAGGTTTGGGACAGATTGGCAGTTTGGGCAAGGAATTCTGCCCTCAGTTGGAGTATAAAAACCCGATCTTCATGGGCCCTGCATCTATAGGTCATGGAACAGATTACCCCTTTGGGATGATCTTGAGCATTAAACCAAAAGGATTGATTAGCAACTTAAAATCAGATGATTGGTGTTAGTTTTAGCTTCTGTCCCATCCATGCTGGGCACACAACTCTTGATGGATTTGATGACCTGTACAGTGCTAAGGTCTTGAGGAGTACAGTTTCTGCTGCTAATAAGAAGAAGTAGGCGGCATCGACTATGGCATAAACAAGTTAAGGTTTGGGTCGACTTGGGTGGAACCCACATCTGGTGCCAGTTAGAACTTAGAAGTATCTAACTATTTAATAATCAGGTCAACTACAGGCACCCATCTCAAACCCACCTCTTTATACCTATTCACACCCATTTGCTACTCCTAGGCTGATGACTTTAAAATTGTAAAGTTTAGATTATGGGCCCCATGAATCTTTCATTCAACAGCCAAATTATATTTCTTGCTAAAATGATTTCTTTGCAATCAATCATCATTTTAGCTTTGACTTTTAAACTGCTAATTAGTTGTCTTGCATGAGGATTTCTTTCCACTATCCTAAACCTATAATTACCCTGTCATTGTGATATATAGGCCACTATTTATGGAAGCTCGAAGTAGGGTGAAGAAAATGGCTAGGGTCAGGTTCTATATGGGTTGGGTTGATCTTCCAAGTTAACATGTATGTGTCCAACCTAAAAACTAGGGAAAATTACATAATAAATCCCTCTAGGGCCCCATACCACTCCTAGGGTCCCAACAAAACCGTATTAATGGAATAAGTCATCATGGTATGTGTTTTTTTTTTTTTTTTTTTTTGTCGTGTAGTAATATGGCCGATATTAACCATTATACCTGTGCAGGCCAATTTAACTGGGAGTTGCTAAAACACGGGTTAAATTGGCATGCATAGGTAACAACGGCCGATATCGGTCTATATATAGACCGATATCGGCCAATATTACCGAATCTGTGTTTTCTCAGCTCCTAGTGTCATCTGCTCCAAGCATCTTTATGCAAAAGGCTCGCTCTTGGGACGATAGCGTCTCTTCCAACTTCTCCACCACTCCTCTCTCCCAAATCTTCAATGTAAACGACAAACCCATCTCTTCATATTTCTCATCCCCATTGATTTATATGAATACCCAAGTAATCAATTTCTTGATTCTGCATTTTCAGTTGCTGAAATAGGTTAAGAGCTTCCTTTGCCGGCCCATGTTGGGCTACACCCAAAATCATTGCACTCCAAGTCCAAACATTTTTCTCACTCATTCTTCCAAAGATTTGAAGAGCAAGATCTATCACCCCACACTTGGAATACATGTGTGAGAAGGGTTGTACCCAATTGAAGATTCACAACAAGACCTTTTACTATCACTTGAGAATGAACCCACTTCCCCACATTCAGATTTCCAAGCTCTGCACAAGCAGAGAGCAAGACGACCATCGTGGTCTCATCTGGTGTGAACCCACAGCCTTGCATTTGAGAAAAAAAGGAAATACATTCATCTGTGAGTGAATTCTCAACATACCTAGAGATAATCGAATTCTAAGATACCACCGTCCTAAAGCACATTCCATCAAACACCCCACGGGCATCGAAAATCTCCTTACAAGACCCATAGAAACGTATCAGAGTGTTCTGAATATAAATATCAGAATCAACCCCATTCTTCACAACATCAACTTGAATTTGTTTCCCACGTTGGAGATCCGAGAGTTGAGAACAAGCCTTGAGAAGAAAGAGGAAGGTGAGCTTGTTGGGTCTTGTTCTCCTCTTCATCTCAAGAAATTGATTACATGGGTATTCATATAAATCAATGAGGAAGAGAAATATGAAGAGATGGGTTTGTTGTTTACATTAAAGATTTGAGAGAGAGGAGTGGTGGAGAAGTTGGAAGAGACGCTCTCGTCCCAAGAGTGAGCCTTTTGCAGAGAGATGCCTGGAGCAAATGACACTAGGAGCTGGGAAAACATAGGTTCAGTAATATTGGCAGATAGCGATCTAGCCATTGTTACCTGTGCAGACTAATTTAATTAGGAGTTAGGAAAACACAGGTTCAGCAATATTGATCAATATTGATATAGCCGTTGTGACCTGTGCAAGTCAATTTAACTAGGAGCTGGAAAAACACAGGTTCAGTAATATTGGCCGATATCAGTCTATATATAAACTGATATCGGCTGTTGTTACCTGTGCAAGCCAATTTTACTGGGAGCCCAATTAAATTGGCATGCACAGGTATAATAGCCGATATCGGCCATATCGCTACACAACAAAAAAAATACAAAAACATACCATGAGGACCTATTTCATTAATACGGTTTTGTTGGGACCCCATGAGTGGTATGAGGCCCTAGAGGGATTTATTCGATAATTTCCCCCAAAAACTATGTATAAAATAAATTGGAAATGCCGACCTGAACCCTGAAACCCTAGGTTAAGTTGGCGGGTTGATTGAGTATCATGAATGGGTTCAAGCTGAATTTGACCCAAGATTTTGATTTTGATAAGATCTTTTTCTTTTCTTTTTTTGGTAACATATCTTGATTTTGTGATTAGACATGGAAGTGAGCCTTGGATTTGGGTTTTATTAACTATTGTCCAAACCCTATATTGTAATTTAGTTGAACTACTACTATAGTTTTTTGACTTTTTGTTGGAATCCTTTGTACAATGCAGATCATGCATGACACACTAGGTAATGAAAAGAATTTTAATTCTGATAATGAAACATGATTTTTTTTCTGTTTTGGTCAAAATGAAACATGATTTTTTTATGAAACATACACAACCACTGGCCAGTATGATACCGATTGATGTGTACTATCTACCGAATGGCACGGTCCTGAAAGCTCAGGAATTACATGAACTGTCCAATTGATATCCTCTTTCTATATTCTCTACTTTCCTCTTTTTTCTTTCTTTTTCTTTTTTTTATGGTACTAGCCACTTGGACCCTTAGAGACCGGATGCGCATGGGAGTGAGCTCGAACACATGCTGGAGAGAGAACCGCCTACACATATAGGGGAGAAGGCTTAGGGTTAGTTGGGTGAGAACAAAACTCCCAACCATTGAGCTATTCCTTTATTTTCAAATTTTTTTAAAACATCTGAGGCCAGTTTTTAGGGAATGAACTATACCGAAAAATTATTAAAAAGGTGAAAGGTAAAAGATACAAGGTGGGACCATGACTTTCTTTGTACTAAGGGGCGAACCTAGAAATTCTTCCTTAGAGGGGCCACTTTGTAGGGAAAAAAAAAAAAAAAACCCTCTTGGGAGGGCCACATAGAAAAGATGCATATAGTGTTTGTACTGAATTATTAAGGTGATGCTAACCATACTTTTCTCATCTTCCCTTGATTCAATTTCCATCAAAGGAAATGTTATTTGAAGGTCAATTTTTTTATATTCACATTGATTACATCACATGAAACAAATCAGACCCTACTTCACGTTGAGGTTCCTAAATAGATGGTTGTTATAATTGGACAAAACCCATGTGAGACCCACCCTAACCCATGATTAGATGGTTCAACCTTGCCCTATAAGGTACTGAGGTTTGATAGGAAAGCTTCACCTTCTGAAAAAAGTACTAATACCAAATGCTGTGGATGGGTTACCTGACTTATCAGCTTTGAAACTATCACAGGCCACCAACTTAGGAAGGGGGCCCTCTAACTGTTCTGGAGAGTAAGCTACCCTTCACATCATTTTCAATTCTTGTTCTTCTTTAAGGAAGGGAAATGTCAATAGCAAATAAATGATTGGATAGGGGCCCACTGAGGATATGGTACGAAAGCCAAATCAATTAGACAATGCTAACCATCTGTGATGGTCTTCAAACATGCATTTTAGGCAAAGAAGAATAGAGTTGGGAGTAGAAGGAACAAAGAGGACAAATTTGCTGTCTATCATGGGTGGGATCCCACAAATGTGAGGATTTGTGAGGGCAGCTCTCCAACATGGCCCATCCATGGTGGGTGGGGTGCATAGATCACAAGCTAGATTTTTTAAAGTATTCTCTTTTAATTATTGAAGGTGTGATCTTCTTAAATTTGAACGAGGCTCTCCTAAATGGTTTGTCTAGTAATTAGGACTGCTTATTGGCCTGACCGAAGCTTGACAAGCCCAGTCCGTTTAGTTGTCATGCTTTATATTCTAGCACAGGTCCAATCAGAGGCTTGAAATTTCACCCTCTGGACAAGCTATCAACAGAATATTTTTTATCTATATATGTATTCAATTCTATTTAAACAAGCAAGTCCATTCTATATATTCCAATTCCATGAAAACAAACAAGCCCGATAGAATTAGTTAATTTCAATCTATTCCGATTTGAGGCAAACAGAAGGCTTATTTGCATCATCTACTTCTTATGTATTCGAATTTATGTGTTGCTTTATTAAATTTACATTTCTATATTATTTGATTGTTTCTACTAAGTGTTAATAAGAAGGCTTATTTGTCGCGTTTGCTTATTACATTGCTTTGCTAGATCCAAGTCCTAATAAAGGAGGAGAGTTGACCTTCTCATTAACACTTGATGCCAATGTTGGCGTAGAAAAAAATAAAATATTTCCTTTAGACCTTGGCTTATGAGAGTAAGGCAAGGGCCTATGGTCCGACAAAAAATGAAAAATGGAAACAAATTCAATGAATGCGGTGAGCGTGGATCGAACACGCGACCTTCAGATCTTCAGTCTGACGCTCTCCCAACTGAGCTATCCCCGCAGTGAGTAAGAGTCCACAGTTTAAATATTAGGAAGATAGAAATCGGTACTAAAGTTATGCCCTAAATCTTGTAGCCAATGGATAATGGTGAATCCGAGAAGGCGCTGATAGGATGGACGGCCAGGATCACTTAATAATGAGCTCTATAGACTCCATCTGATAGGAGAGAAATTGTTGTTTGGGAGCTCTGTCCATTGTTAGTCGATCCCAAGTTCTCAAATCCTATCTCATTGTACTGCTAATCTAACTAGAGAAGAGCTTAGTGGGCTTGAAGATTCTGGACTGGTTGAAATAGAAGCCCATGGACAGCGTTTTTATTAGACAGCCATAGCTAGGCCTGGGCCTCGCAAACGGGCCTAAAACCTGTCCCAAGGACCCATTTGACACCATGTAAGAAAGAGGTTGGACTGTACTTAATTGACAATATGTCAAATAATCCAACCTATTGTCAAATAAGTTGGGTCTGGCTTTGAAATCAAGGTCTTCTTTTTGAAGTTCATGGGTTAGCACAGTTTGATTTTGGGCTATTATATTTAACATGGAAAGGTGCCAATTCAAATGTTGGGTTGTTCATGAAACAACTTCCTTTACAATGTTCATTCATGAGTTGGGCTAGGGCTGGAAAACTTCTTGGACCTTCATATAGTTCTGGTATCACAACTGGCCTATGTAGTTAACTAACAATTATGCGATCCAGGCCCATCCTGCCCGCGTACTGCCAAGCTAGTTGTTCAGCCTTTAGTGGACTTGGCACCGATACGGGCCAAGAGTTGGGCATAATTCAGGTACAAGTAGCGGGCCAGGGCCCATAACATAGTCATCTGGCATTCCACAAAACGGAGCATGTAGGATAATAATTCGGCCATGGTTACATAAGAATCAATTGTTGAAACAGAAATTAAGAGGTGATGAATGCATCATCAGATTGGCCACCATGAGCTTGTCGCTTTAAAATTAAGACTGAGATCGATCCCATTTATCAGTTGGGCCTGAAATTAGGCTCATCTACATTAGCGATAAAAAGGGTGTGTGGACGATACCTTTTTCGAGGATTTGGATGAAAAAATAAATTGAACCTCGTTGTAGCCCAGTCTACTTACTAATATTTAAGCATCAGAGCCCAACCTATAGGACTAAAAGGAGGCCCAAGAATGAGGCGTGCCATGTCCTATTGGGAGGTCTAACTGGCAGTTTTCATGGACCGGTTTGGTCAGGTGAAAGCTTGTCCAAGCCCAGCCCATTTAAATATTGGACCCAACATTTCCGGCTCTATTATAGGCCATGGGCCTGAAACTTATGCCCCTTTACAAATACAGGCCTTTTTTTGTCAAATATGTCAAGGTATAGTTCAGGCCTTTATCACATCTTAGCTAGCCTAGGGCCATCCCATTTGATAATCGAGCAGAACATAAGCCATGTAAAACCATGGGACAGAGCCTAAGCCCAACTCAATGGAGACCTGGCTCAGTCAGTCTTCGTTCGGCTTGACCCATGAGCAGCACTATGTTTGAGGTCTCAGCCCGGCCCACTGTAAGTCCTAGAAACCAGCATACGGCAAAGTAGAACTAGTGTGAACCAAGGAAATGCAAGTGCAAAAAATCTATAGGTTAGGAATCTCGTGACTCGGAGAGAGTCAACACGATGACTCGGGTGGGTCATGCTTTTTAAAATTTTATTTGAAAAAGTATATTAGAAACTAATAAAATTTAAATATACATTTATTTACATGTATTAACAAATTCAAATTGTCAAATTTAATATATGCAAGAAAAAGACTATAAGAAAAAAAGAAAAGGAAAAAAACCTTGAATATTAGATAATATGAAGTCCAAACATCGAATGTAGAAAATCAAATAATAAGTCTCAAATAATTCTTCAATCATCATTTCTAAATCGCTAACTCAAATAATGAAGCTTTAATTACTTAAAATAAATATCAGTTATTTAAAACCAAATCTATCTATCAAATGTATTAGAATGCATACAACTTTTCAAAGGAAGTAACTCAGCTCAATGTACTCTAATTTGGCTATGTCCTTCAATTAGACAATGTGACTCGACCAAGTCAAAAGTCAAATCGCTGAGATTTCTTGCCTTGCTAACAAGTATGCCCCAAATCAAGTTCGAAAACCTAAAATTTGATTCAACCTGAATAAAGTCTACCAAATTGAATCAACTCATAGACACATAACTTGACATGAAAGATACAAAAGTTATAAAATTCCTTATTTGAGTCTCAAGAAGCACTTAACTATGACCAAGTCAACAAAATTTTGACCGTGTTTTTACCTTTTTTTTTGGCTATCGGAGGATTCCCAACCCTTTGGCCTAGACTAATCCTTTCAAACCCGGAGGGAAGCCTGATAAACTCCCATATAGCCCTAGTGTGGTAGTGCAGTTTCGAACCTACAACCTTCAGGTGCAAACCGTGGTCTCACGCCAACTAAGCTGACTCTTGGGGTTAAAAAAAAAAATGCAATTATTGAGGTTTGAACCCATAATCTGTTTTTTACCGTGTTTTGACCTAGTCATAACGTTTTTTGAGCCTTTCATTGAGTTTACATAAATTTGATCTAGCCGAGTGAGTTTGGTTGAGCCAAGTTGAGTCTTACCTAGTTTTAGAACACTGCTGCCTACTGCCGCCATTATAGGTCAACATAAAAAATAAATATAAAAAAAAAACAAAATTTGAAGCTGAATTGTAAATAATTATCGAAATTAATCACGAATCTTATAAGAACTACAAAAATTAATGATGCAAAATTCAAAGAGATGAGAATAAAGATAATGGAAGTTGGTAAAACAGTTTTACCTAATGTGGTCCATTGAAGTAATAAAGACCATAAAGAAGGATAGAAAAGCGTTTTACGAACCAAAAAGACCTCCGATTAGAAATGCTCGTCATCTCCACTCCTAATAGGATGAAACTCACATGAAAGTCGCCCATATGTGGTCCTTTGATACGATTTCACTATCAACTTTTAGGTATGCATGATAAAGTGGGGTGGGTGTCCCAATATCAATGGGTGCTTTTCTTGTTATCACATCAACTCATTGTAGGTGTATGGAGGAATTTGACACTGACTTTTACTACTACACCATCAATTGGTTTTGTGGGAGTCATACTTACAATAAAAATATAATGCTTTATCTTTTTACAAAGCAAAGTCATGGCCTCATAAATTATGATCATTAAAACTTCTATTCATGGCTGTAGACTTTTTAAGTTAGTTATTGGTAGTTTCACAACTAGTTTGGATCCCTGGAATTAAGGGTTTGTGCTTCGCTTTAATTTGATGGTTCATCTTTTTGTAAGCCTTATTAGTATACTTTTCATGGTTTTGAGAGAGCTGGAATCAGGGTTTGTGTTTACTTTGATGGGTATATTTTATAAGCATTTTTAGTGCACTTTCAATGTTTGGGTCTCTCTCTCTCATGTGTCCGCTACCTGCTTGTTAGAGCGAAATCAATTCCCACCAATGATGACATGTCCTAATCTATTATTACGAGCAAGTTTATCTTTTTAAACTATTTTTCATTATAATTATTATTTGTGTTAAGGTGGGATTGAAGACTTATAGGGACACAATTGGGTGGTATATAGCCTTTAGGGAATGAGGCATAGTTTTCATATGAAAGTATTGTTGTGATCTAGGGCTTACGAGAAGAAATCAAGCACACACAAGTGAACACGGAGATTTACGTGGTTCGGCTTTTGGCTTACGTCCACAAGGAAGACAGGAGAATTCACTATGCAATTAGAAGAGGTTGTACATCATAGAGATCCTAAGTCTCTATTTATAGTATCAGCCCAAAACCCTGTTACACCCAAGCACTACTTCTAATCACAATAGACCTATGATAATAGACTTACTTCTGATCACAATAGAACATGGGCAATACAGGGGCCCGATTTACCAGATTTATTACTTCAATTGAGCCATACAACCTAACAAGTATGACCACAGCCTATGGTCGGTGGTTTCCCATATTTTGGAAAAAAAAAAAAGAATGGAATTTCTTCATTTTCTACCAAAAAAAAAAAAAAAAAAACCTTTGGAGAAAGTTAGACATTATTTAACATTGACATAGAAAACATGAGGAAATACAGAGAGGAGAAAGGTAAAATATTTTCAGCAAAGGGAAAAAAAAATAAAAAAGGAAGAAGATGATGAAAAAAGGAGTATGGCCATCCTCATGATAACCAAAATTTCTCACATTACTTTCATTGGGGAGAGGACGAAAATCTATTTACAAACAGAGATGGGAGAAATGATAGTAACTTGCACATATTTATCATTGATGCTTCGCTCTTCAGCGCTTAGATCAGTACTATTTTCTTATGCTACCTATAGGAGAATGACAAACATCCCCTCGAGATTTACTTTACCATATGAAAACGGTTAATATCAAAGTACGTAGCACATGCGCTTATTACTTACGAAAATTATATTCAACTGAAAGGAGATTGTAGTCTCCTTAATAATACAATGTAGTTCTAAAATGTAGCGACATGAGCTTAGATACTTCTAATGAATGGTGGATCATTTGTGTGTGTTACGTGTGATTTAATTAATATTTTGACAATTATAATATGTGGTAGGTACATACAGTTTAATGTAAATTGGATCCCTGTTTTATCAAATCATTTCAAGGCAGGTGCATTGAAACACCAATGCAATGCAATCTTATAACTGTTCTTTTGAATTGAAAGAGTCACTTGTGCTTGTACTAGATGATAGGATCTATCTATAAATTAAGAAATTAACACTTATTACATTAGTTTGACCATCGCTATTGAAGAGAGATTGTGTGATTTAAGCTAATCTTTAGCAGTCAACATAATCTTTTTAAGGGTGGTGTTGGTGAGTTGGAATTAGATATGGACCTACTTAG
This sequence comes from Persea americana, assembly GCA_029852735.1. Lineage (NCBI taxonomy): Eukaryota > Viridiplantae > Streptophyta > Magnoliopsida > Laurales > Lauraceae > Persea > Persea americana. Next base: position 96,228,545 of record CM056810.1, read on the forward strand.
TCATTAACAAGAAAAACAAAAATCAAATGAGGATTATTAACATATTTTGTTCGATGCTGTGTGCGTTATGTACATAATCTGAGTTGGAATGGAACAAATAGATGGGGAAGGTAAATATATAGTTTAATTAGAAGTTTTCAGTTACATTTATCAAGAACTGTGAACTGTGGATGGATACAAAAGGACTCTTTTTGCTTACAAGAAGAGGAAATGGAAATAGGCTAAGGGAATGGGAATGGAAAGAGGGCTCACTAGGATTTTATTCCCTGTGTCAAGCTCAAAACACCTCAGAAAGAAAAAGTTAAAGAATCTAGTGTCTCTTTCCTGTAACTGTAAAAGTAAATGACATGTATTTTACTTATCCTGCCAAAACTCTTAAGAATGGAAATCATTATAATTGACTTCTTTTCGCTTTCAAGAAGGGGAATGCACACAAGAAGCAAAGGGAAAGAAATATGACAGGTCCCTGGGGTTTATTCTTTTTGTCTATCGCCAAAGCCCTTTGAAGAGAACTTTATAAAGCAATGAAGTTTGATTCATATATATTTTGTAACTTGCTTTTGCAGTCACTACCACCCTCTATTTCCAGGTTCTCATTTCATTTTATATTTCCTATAATAGAGGTGGGCAATAAAAGTGGGGACCCATCATATACAGGCCAAATTAGTTAATTATGACTGGAACTTTTTTATATTTTTATTCATTTAGACCACCAGGTTAACCAATAATTCATCAAATGGCTATGACCATCCAACCCCACAATGTTGGAGTTCATGTTTAATCTTTTTCTTTCTGTTATACAATTCACTTGGGCAGTGTTTAAAGATGTGCCCACCTTTTCCTCACATCCCTTTATTCCATCCACTTGCTTTTTAGTTTCTTCACTTTCTTAGACTCGTCACCCTTAAAAAAAGTGATTTCTAGCCCAAAGATGCTCTCTTGCACGCTTCTCAGTGCCAAATTCCAACTCTTCTATTAGACATCTTAAATAGGGTAGGGTTGTTGAGTAGCATAGATCCTCCACTCTCTTTGACTCAGACCCACCACATCAACTCATGTCAATACAAGCTTTCTTTATCACCTTAAAGAAACCAAAAGCAAAAGCTAGTGCATGTTAGTGAACCATGGTGGGGTGCCTTAACACCCACTATTTTATTTTCATATCATTCTCCTTTGGTAACAGCCAAACTGCCCATGTTTGGTTAAAACCCTAGCTAGGAAATCAACCCATGTCAGTACTATGTAGAAGATGCTCATATTATAGATTTCATTCACATGTGAAGATGATCTAATTAAGTACCTTTTCATGCCTATCATAAGACTAGTCCTTTGCCAATGAAAACAACCCGAGAGGGGTCTTTATAGGAAAGAGAAATGCATATCTTCATCAAATTTCATACCTCTCAATCTTTAATAAAACGGTTTGAAATCTATTTTCCAAACATGTCTCACTCAAAAAACCCACGCTACTTAACTCCCAAAACAAATTCTAGCAAGTGTGAAAAGACTAAATATGCTTTTGAGTTCACTATCGCCACGACGCCACCTATGTACTATGTTATACTGTTATTAACATGAATCCTAAGATCGTGAACAACATGATAATCACGTGTAGGATTTAATCTTAAATAAATTAAAGAATACCTCCAGACATCCTGAAGCAGGGAGCTTTCCGATCCTGCAGTCTGGTGCTGTTACTGATTGATGCCGTGATCCGTCGAGGAAGAGACTAGGTGAATGGTTTCGGTTTCTCTCTTCTTGCCTATAAACCCTAATGTGTTGAGTTTCGTGAGAGAGTATTTGTGATGGACGAAATACTCTATTTTATAGGTGAAGAGAGGACCGAATTTCCAATTAGGGTTTCCTTGGATTTAATATCAACCGTCCATCAAGGTAGAGAATATTATGGAATACATCTCATTAAGAAACCGTTTTGAGTAAGTAATAGCATATATCCTATTGAAAACAAAATTCCTATAATGACCACAATTCGGGAAAGGGAAGGACTTGTGGTCCAAGTAATGGACCTAAAAGTAATTTTCTTACAGTCTCCCACTTGGTCGATAGGAAGATCCTTTAGTGTTTTTGTATGTTAGGAATCATAAGGCGCGCATTATATGCTAAACACTTCTTTAGTCGGTTATCATAAGTGTCTTGGCTATTTCGGTGGTCAAGAGGAGTCATGGCGTGCACACATTATTTTGCAACATGCTTACTTCCATGTACTACGTCATTGACAACCTTCATAACTAGACCATAATAGGAGATTTACGTAATGGTCTCATAATGTCGTTGTTTAAAGACTGTTTCTGTTTACCATTCTTCCAAACATAAATATGTACACAATGGAAAAGAACAGAAATAGCAGATGTAGAGTTGCATTAAGAGCTCAATAAATGTCAAATACAAGTACAGAAATAAAAAACAGAAAATGATAATTAAGAACTATCGGCAAGACCCATGCTTTCAGTGTATCCTTGAAAGGTCTTTGGAGGTAGTCCTTTCATGAATATGTCTGCGACCATGAAATCTGTACGTATAGACTCAATGACAAATTTCTTTAATCTAACATCTTGCTTCAGTGATAGATATTTAAGGTCCATGTGTTTGGCTCCCTTAGATATCCTGTCATGCTTGGAGAAGAAGGTTGCAGCGTCATTGTCACAGTAAATAGTTAATGGCTTAGAGATGAAACTCAAAGCTCCAAACTGAGAGATAAAATTACGCAACCATGTGCCCTGAATTGCAGCCTCATAACATGCCACATATTCAGCCATCATAGTGGAATCGTAAATCAACTCGGATTTCTGGCTTTTCCATGATATGGCACCTCCACATAAGAGATACAAATAGCCAAGAGTGCAAAGTCTGGTGTCAGGACAGCCAGCAAAATCTGAATCTGAATAACCAGTCACCTGTAGGTGACTTGATTTTCTGTATGTGAGCATATAATTCCTTGTTCCCTTGAGGTATCTCAGTACTTTCTTTGCAGCTTTCCAATGAGCGATTCCTGGGTTACTTTGAAATCTACCCAGCATGCCAACAGCATGACTAATGTCAGGTCTCGTACAAACCTGTGCATACATCAAACTCCCAACGAGAGAAGCATACGGATATTTTTCCATTTCATTACGTTCCAATTCGTTCTGTGGACACTGCGTAAGATCAAGCTTATCTCCTTTATGCAGTGGAACAGGACTAGAGGAACATGTCATCATGCCAAATCTCTCTAGAACTTTGTCAATATATACTTTCTGAGACAATCCCAAAACACCAAGTGACCGGTCACGGAATATTTCTATTCCTATCACATAGGAAGCCTCACCCATATCTGTCATTTCAAAGTTCTTAAAGAGATAATCCTTTGTTGCATGTAATAAACCAAGGTCACTACTAGCCAATAATATGTCATCAACATACAGAACCAAAAATATGAACTTACTCCCTCTGATCTTGAGGTATATGCAAGGGTCAACTATGTTTTCTTTGAAATCGAAGTTAGTAATGATTTCATGAAACTTTAGGTACCATTGCCTCGAAGCTTGTTTCAGTCCATATATTGATTTCTTAAGTTTGCAGATCATGTCTGCCTGACCTTCAATTATGAAGCCTTCAGGTTGACTCATGTAGACTTCCTCTTCCAAGTCTCCATTAAGAAAGGAAGTTTTCACATCCATTTGATGTAACTCGAGGTCATAGTGAGCTACTAATGCCATGATAATTCTAAGAGAATCCTTCCTAGACACAGGGGAAAAAGTCTCAGTATAATCAATGCCTTCTTTCTGATTAAAACCTTTGGCAACAAGTCGGGCTTTATGTCGTTCAATATTGCCTTTGCAGTCGCGTTTGGTCTTGAAGACCCATTTACAGCCAACTGATTTGTGTCCTGGTGGCAATTGAACAACTTCCCATACTTGATTTTCATCCATAGATTTCAATTCATCCTTCATGGCATCAATCCATTTGCTAGAATTAACATCCTTAATGGCTTGTGAATAAGAAACCGGGTCTTTAATTGTCCATTCTTCAGATTCTATTTGGTAAAGCATGTAATCATCGGAAATGGCGGATCTCCTTTGTCTTTGAGACCTTCTTAATGCCGGTTCCTCTGGTGCATTATCCATATGTTCATTGGCGATAATCTCATTATGGAGTTGTTGATCATTTATTGGGTTTTCCTCATTGTTAAATGGTTCAACAACAGGAGGATTTCCAACATCTTTCGGAATAGAGGGTAAAGGGACAGGTACCCTAATTTCCTGAATGATCACATCTTGAGGTGTATTACTCCCACTGATTTCGCCTTTCTCAAAGAATCTAGCATTACCGGTTTCAACAATTCTCGTACTATGGTTAGGGCAGTAAAACCTAAATCCTTTGGACTTTTCTGGGTAACCGATAAAGTAACCACTGATCGTTTTAAGATCCAATTTCTTTTCATGTGGATTGTAGACTCTAGCCTAAACTGGGCAACCCCAGATTTGGAGATGTCGTAAACTAGATTTCCATCCTTTCCATAGTTCAAAAAGTGTCTTTGGAACTGCCTTACTGGGAACTCTGTTCAAGATATAAACAGCTGTGCGTAGAGCATCCATCCACAAGGATCTAGGTAAGTTAGCATGACTCATCATGGATCTAACCATTTCCATATATGTACGATTTCGCCTTTCAGCTACACCATTCTGCCATGGAGAACCAAGCGTTGTGTATTGGGCAACAATTCCAAGCTTTTGGAGAAGTTTTGCAAAAGGTCCAGGGTGTTGTCCTGTTTCGTCATACCTTCCATAAAATTCACCACCTCTATCTGACCTTATGATTTTCACTTTTCTATCTAGTTGCCTTTCGACTTCAGTAATGAACACTTGTACAGCATCCACAGACTGAGATTTGTCATGCAACAGATATAAATAACAATAACGTGAGTAATCATCAATAAAGGTAATGAAGTACTTTTCTCCTCCAAAGGTTGGAACATCAAAGGGTCCGCAAATGTCTGTATGAATTATTTCAAGAAGCTGGGTACTTCTTGTAACTCCTTTCTTTGTGTGTTTTGTTGTTTTGCCTTTAATACAATCCACACATTCGTTAATATTAGTAAAATCTAGATCCGGAAGGACACCATCTTTTACTAATCTTTTGATTCTTTCACTGGATATGTGACCCAGTCTTTTATGCCACAAGAAATAAGAGTCGTTTTTAGATGACAGTCGTTTTATTTCCTTAGAATGCAGGGCAAGATGGGTTTCAGCAAGTTGACTATCAAGATGAAACTTGTATAGCCCATCAATCAAAATTCCAGAACCAATACGACTAGAATTTTTAAATAAACTGAATTTACCATTTCCTAATTCAAACGAGTAACCGACTTTATCAAGTGCGCTTACAGAAACCAAATTACGGGAAATAGACGGAACATAAAGAGTTTGACATAAGTCTAACTGATAACCGCTATCTAAAACAAGACGAAAAGTGCCAATAGCTTCAACTGGAGCTTTGTCTTTGTTTCCCATGAAAAGGAAGTTCTTACTTGGGTTTATGGTTTGGATCGTAAGGAATCCCTGCATTGAATTGGAAACATGAACATTAGCACCAGTGTCAATCCACCAAGTGTCAGAAGAAACATAAGTAAGATTTGATTCAAAATAACTTACGAAACCCATAGGGTTACCTTTCTTTTCGAACCATTCTTTACGTTTAATGCAGTCTGCCTGAAAATGTCCAGGTTTCTTGCAAAATTTGCATACGTTTTCCTTCTTTTTCTTCTTGGGGTTCTGACTAACCTCATTAGATTTGGGTGGTGCCCTTTTCTGGCCTGAATTTTGCTTTCTCCCAGCTTTATGTCCAGCTCCTTGAACGAGATGAGCTACTTTAATGCCTTGTTGATTCAGCCTGGCCTCCTCTTGAACCAGTTTGTTAGCCAATTCATTCACTGTCCACTTATCCGTAATAGTGTTGTAGTGAATTTGGAAAGGCCCGTACTGAGGAGGTAAACTATTTAGGATAAATTGGACGAGAAATGCCTCATCCACTGATAGTCCCAAATTCTTTAATTTAGCTGCAAGGTTGGTCATCTCAATGACATGCTCATGCATTGAGCGAGTGCCGTCAAACTTCATGGTTGTAAGATCTGCCATTAGTTTCCCAGCAAGGGATTTGTCTGCAGTCTTAAACCTATCTGTAATGGCCTTCATATAGTCCTTAGCATTCTCAGGTATAGGAAGGGATGTTTTGATGTTGGCGGCAATAGTCATTCGCAAAAACATAGTGCTTAGTCTGTCAGACCTCTCCCAAGCATTAAAGAGGGTCTTTTCCTCAGCAAAAACATAGTCTTAAACCTATCTGTAATGGCCTTCATATAGTCCTTAGCATTCTCAGGTATAGGAAGGGATGTTTTGATGTTGGCGGCAATAGTCATTCGCAAAAACATAGTGCTTAGTCTGTCAGACCTCTCCCAAGCATTAAAGAGGGTCTTTTCCTCAGGGGTACTTGTTTCAGTGAGTGAAGCTGGCTTATCTTTAAGAAGAGCCATATCCAGTTCAAGTACCCCCAAGGTGAACTCAACTTGCTCTTTCCATTCTGAGAAGTTGGTTCTATTGAGCTTAGTGACAGAGGTAGCATGCGAAGTCAGATTAGTGGGTGCAGTAACTGCAATAGAGATATAACAATAAGATTTCAATTAAATTAAGACAACACATGCATAATATATGAATATATATGACATAAAATTGAGGTGCTCCTGTGGGTAGTCACCATAATTTCTATACATTATACCATCGAAGGTCGTCATATTAAAGGTGGTGTAAATGAGTGATGTTACTCTTAATTAGGACAGGTAAGATATCTGTGGATATCTTTTGTCTACATATAAACAAACACTCCGTAATTATTGTTCAATCGCATGAATAGAATCCGCCTGTGGGTGACTAAAAGCTTCATGCGCTTGAACAATATGTAATGTAAACATCATGATGGTATGATTAGCGCCAAAATTCAGTGTTAAATTGTTAGGGTCACTGTGGTGAGACCTAACCCTAAGCATACAACTTTGGTGATCAAAATTAGCTTAATATGACTAGAAACATTTTATATCGCATGCATTCATGATAGATCATTCGTTATATGAAAAGTACTGATAAAGAAGGCTGAGCCCCGGAGGGCAGTCCTCCGTTTCATTGGGGCTGAAAGCCTCATGCCGGAGGACTGCCCGACGTGGGCTGGCCCTTAAGGGCCGCCCACCATAAAGGCGGGGTTCAGGGCGGCAGCCCCGAAATTTTTTTTTTTTTTTTTTTAGGCATTATATCATCGATTATGAAGAAACATACTAATGTAAATCAGCATAATATAGAATGATTATGAAAATATGATCCAACTATATGGCCTATTTTCTGTCATTCTTTTCGATCATCTGTCTTTATCTTCGACTGCTTCAAAACGCCATCTTCAGTCTCAAAACAGCCACCACTCCAGACACGACGTTCTAGTTACAGATCTATTTAACTATTACATTGAATTTGTACTCACGCAGGAGTTTATACATAATTGAAAATTCAAAAAAAAAAAAAAAAAAAAAAAACTTAAATAAATCACGATCAAACAGTCGTGCCCAAATTAAAATTGCGGAATAACATAAATATAAACCATTCATGCAGGCCATAATAGTTGGATTGATACATTGCTGCAAAACAGAGTCAGAACGGATCTATATTCGCCGATTATGGCGATGCAAAGTTATCCTAATTAATGGACGATCATGTGTTCTAAAACGTGGCTCTGATACCACATGTTATACTGTTATTAACATGAATCCTAAGATCGTGAACAACATGATAATCACGTGTAGGATTTAATCTTAAATAAATTAAAGAATACCTCCAGACATCCTGAAGCAGAGAGCTTTCCGATCCTGCAGTCTGGTGCTGTTACTGATTGATGCCGTGATCCGTCGAGGAAGAGACTAGGTGAATGGTTTCGGTTTCTCTCTTCTTGCCTATAAACCCTAATGCGTTGAGTTTCGTGAGAGAGTATTTGTGATGGACGAAATACTCTATTTTATAGGTGAAGAGAGGACCGAATTTCCAATTAGGGTTTCCTTGAATTTAATATCAACCGTCCATCAAGGTAGAGAATATTATGGAATACATCTCATTAAGAAACCGTTTTGAATAAGTAATAGCATATATCCTATTGAAAACAGAATTCCTATAATGACCACAATTCGGGAAAGGGAAGGACTTGTGGTCCAAGTAATGGACCTAAAAGTAATTTTCTTACATACTATGCATCGGGGTCATATGAACGAGAAAGTCAATAAAACAAGGCATTTGATTCTATTAAGATGTTAGGTTCTATTCATCTTATCACAAACTAGTCGTGGGTAGGTTGGTTAACTGGGTCGTATATATCAGAGAGCCTAAGAATATCCAAGTTATTTAAACTAATGGATTTATGGTAGTCTAATCCATTTAATTAAACAAAGCGCCCTTAAAATTTCTTCTTCTACTATATATCACTATCAAAAGCACCTGGTGAAATAAACCCTGATTGCTCTTTATATGATAAGAACCTTATAATAACTTAATTCGCTCGCAGTCTAGTTTTCAAGTATTTACTGAAGTTTGCACTTGTCCAAGACTCACACATGAGAATAGAAAAGAATAACAAAACGTACACAAGCATTTTTGAACACTCAAAGGATATTCATATGAAGTCAATTCAATTCAAAACCTTAATATCATTGAGCATGTCTGCAAACATAAGGGTTACAGAAAATAAGTAGTAACCACTTATAAGTCCCCAAACTCATACATATACCTAATTTTCATATTTAAACATGCCGAGTTCTTTTAATATTTACCATAACCACTAAAATAATCATTGATAACTATTATAAAAAAACTATATACAATAATTATTTTACTTTCAACAGAAAATACCATGAGAAGCATTGGATTGTTTCTCAAAAACGTCAATACCTGTTTGTATGGACCAACACGTATCATCTTACCTTGGGCAAGCTATTACAATACCTATTGGCCGATATTTAAAATCATGGCTCAACCCCACATTTGGGTCACACATGAGATACATGAAGAAAGCTTGAGAAACATCATGCATGAGGATAAAGCAAGGGATGCATTTAAACACTATTATCCTATCACTGTATTATTCACTTCTATCAGACATTGGTACCTCTGCTTTCTATCAGAAAAGAAGCAAAGGAATGACGCAAATTTCAAAACCATGAACAGCTAAATCACAGGTCACACTATTTTGCTCATCTTCCTTTGAGGATTCCCATCTTCTTTAATTTAATATAAAAGTACAACAACTTGCAGATCGAACAGGTTCTTGGTTCATGGAATGTAGAAGTAAAGAAATAAGAAATTAGAAGAATCAATATTTGAGATATAGATATGGTAGTATGGATTAAATGCATTCAAGTCTCTATTCTACATGTGCTATATATGCACCTCATTCCAAACCACCCACTTTATGAAAATCAGATGATCCTAATCATCCAATTGATGGGAATTGATGGATAGTTTAGGAAAAATGGATGTCCAAAAATTGACGGGGATGCCTGCATCAATCCAACTATTGATAAAGATTCATTGAAGGACGATCTCATATTATCACATACGCTTGTGGGTAGGAGTTTTTAACTATAATTACTCCAGTTGGATTATCAACCATTTATCATGGCCTTTCTACCCAATATATATATAGGGGAGGGCAATATTCATGTGCATTCTTCTCTCACCATATGGTGAGGTACAAATCAATGGGGCCCACCTAGGGCCCCATTGATCATAGGACTTAGGGGGGGAGGGATGGAAAGAGTCATATGAGATGAGACCATATATCAAGTTTGAGGTCAGTTCCAAATCTCTAACCCCTTCATTCGTGACCCACAAATTTAGCGACTTTATATTAAAAAGAATTTTTGACCCTCAATCCAACGGTCCAATCCAATCGAATTAATGAAAACTCAATTGATTCATTATAGTTTCAGGGGTTCCATTTCCATATGTGTGGATCATTTAATCATATCATCTTTATTAACTGTTACCATAGTCTACTAGGTGTTTTGTCGCCCATCTTGCAATCGCTCAACCAGATGCTAAGATTATGATAGAGCCCAAGACTCAAGTTCTTCTCAATATTCAACCACAATAACTGTTTTGATGTTTAGATTTTTATTCTGTGAATTGAATACATGTGGTGGTGGTGTAATCAGTAGTTAGAAGATAATTAGAGTCTCAGCTTAAAACGGAAGATTGTTACACAATATTATAAATCCAAAAAGCACACTCCAAAGGGTTGAATATCCGCGAAACCACTCGATTCCTTCAGCACAAGAATACCCCATTTTCGCTAGTTGTTTCCAAAATATCTAAAATAACTGTATGAATTGTCCATTCGTTGCTGCTATTAATGGCTTTGGTCACTTCAAGAGCATCTAAAAAGACATAAATTTAAGAGAAATTCTATCTCTACCCTTCTTAACATGGGGAAAGCTACGACACAGCGATGCTGAATCATATGCACATGTGTGGGGGCCATTTTTAAAAAACCCAATATGTTCATTGGTTCCAACATCTATTGTGATATATACATATAAAATATTATTCAAATAAACAATATGCACACTATTGGATTAACTAAATCCTGAACATATTATTCAACTTTATCTACTTTTTCTCTCTTTCCTGATGGAAAGAGAAGTTGGGCACTTGTTTAAAATCAATAGGCCAATCTTACGGTAGGCCCCATGAAATACACTTTGAAGTTATAAATGCAATTAACAAGTTGGGTGTAAAAGATGATGAACTGATTAGATTTTTTAAAGGTGTGCCCCCCCCCCCCCCCCCCCCCCCCCCCCAATCATATGCATATGCCAAACGCTGATTCATACTATAATCTGTAACGTAGCTTTTCTCTCTCAACATAAGAAAGATCGCTATTGCTTCCACTTCTTTAGTCTCTTTCCTGTGCACCATTTAGTGTTATAATCAAACCAAAACAGTGTTATCATCGACCGAACACATTAGAAGCAGCATCACAAAATCATAACCTCTCTCCAATCCTTCTCTAAAAGCATCATCACCTTCAAATCAATTAATTATCACCTTGGATACTATGGCGGAATATTTGGTGATCTATCGGACAGCTAATAAGATGGACCACATGGCCCACCTTTTTAATGGTTGCCTATGGTCCAATCCAAAATCTTGCTTCCTATTATAACAGTCATCATGGCCGAGCCACTTGGATAAACCACCCATCAAATGGATACTCTCATTATTCATGCCTATAAATGGGTCTATACAAAAAGGAGTTGAGATCTGGATCCATTATCCTTACCATGATTTTGAATGGACTTGGTTGTTCCCCTAGTGGTTGTCCATGGTATGGCCCACAAGATGAATGGTCCCGATCACTAGAATATGAGTGGATGGGAGGAGACCCTTTCGCACTCATTTTCTCATTATTTTAATGTGTTTGATGAGCAGGATAGGAAAGTTTGAGAAGGGAGGGGAGGTTATCTTGTCAAGCTTTATGAGCTGGTCCACTGGTGGGGGGACAATGCGCCCAGCAGGCAAGATAGAAATAGATCCCCTCTTCCTTCTCTTCTTGTTTGCTGATAGCGACCTTTGGCGATTAACCGTTGATGCGCAATGATTGTGTATTACAGTTGCTCACGTACATGCTTTTCCCGCCATAAACTATCAAGGGACTTCCCAACGGCTTGGTTAAGGCTTTCCTCTACTTTAACAGATTTGATGTAGATTCACAGATCCGTGGTGGGCCACACCGAAGTCATTTCAAATATCCTAACCATTCGATTGCTTGAATGCTGGGTCCTCTCCTCCACTTAAACATGATATCTCACTTCTTTCTTCATTAAAAAAAAGGTTCTGATCTATTGCAAGGATTTGATTGGGGTAATTCTAAAAGGAGCTAGCTAGATCTATTAGAAGATGTGAGGCTATTTTATTCTATTTGAAAAGAGCCCGGCCATTTCATGTTAGTCCACTAGATATTTAGGGCCTCTAGGATAATGAGAATTCCAGTAAAGGATATCTAAGAATTTCAAATATTGTCACAAGATGATCAATTCAAATATGCTTAAATACTTATGAGCATTTTGAAAGTTATATGAAGATTTGAAGAATTTTACAAGTCAAAGGGGACTGAATTTATGAAAACTCACAAACTAAATAAGGATATTAAAATGTTGGGGGAAAGGGTTGTTTTGTCAGAAATACCCAACGACAAGAAATTCTGTTATAAACTCTTGAAAAAAATGCCCCCTTGGGCAACCCAAGAATTAGAAGGATATAAGTATATTTGACTGTTGACGAAGAGTGTGCCTAATATTAACCTCATCAAATGATCTTAACTTTTAATTTAAGAGACTCAAAGTTTAATTGCTTTAAATATTAAAAAAATTATGACTAAATCAATTTGAATAATAGTCGAATAAGCGGAATTAGTGGTACCTCAAAGAGGAAAGGAGGCAGGGCTTATAAAGGTATTGGAATGATCACAAGTGGGTCAATTTCTATCCAACATAATGGAGAATTCGAAATGCTCTTATGAGATTCCACAATGGAGAATTTATGAAGAAATCCGTCGCAATAAAGAAGTGGGGCTTCAAAATTCTCTAAAACCCTCTCCATCAAAAAGACTCCAAAAAAAAAATAATTATCACCACCGTCATCATCAAATCACTATGTTATCCTATTAATACGAGGGTGGCAAAATTATTAGATTGTTACTTGCTTTGATTGATTGTGATATAATAGGCTAAGGACAAATGTCTGTGATCTTCTATATGAAAGATCTTAACCTTTGTGGGGCCCACCACGTAGACACCCTGGCCCATGAATGGACATGTTCAAGGTGAGGGGTCTCGAAGGCAAAAGCTAACAACACATCCGGCTCAATGCCAACTGCCAGGCAATTCATGTGATCCGAAAGAAAGAAATCACCGTGAGAAATGATAAATGGTCCATGAGAGGCTCAGGTTGTAGCAATGGAGCCAACTCGTTCTACCATAAGCGCCATCAATGATGATGTACTTGAGTGGGCCCTTTGTTAGGTATAGCCTCAAGGTTAGGTACATGGGTCATGCACCTTTATGAACCAGATTGTAGACCTGTAATTTAAGGCCTCATACTATCTCAAGAAGATCACTGCCTGAAATCCATTGCCCTTGTCCTCCTCCATAATAGCAAAATCACCCTCCCATTTCAATTCCTTCACCAACAAATCACCAACCAATTGAATATGCAGTGACCATGATATGATGATCTCAACCTTTGACAAACTAGACATGTACACAGGGCCCGTTTGTTAGTATGGAACTGAATTCCTATAAATGCATGATTAAATAGATTTTAATAAAGGATAATTAAAGAAATATGATTTGGGTGCTTGGTTTCTCACCGAACTGTTCAGGATTTGATCCCTGCATTCTTCTTCTTGTTAGAACAGACATCAAATGACCGATAAATGGTGGAGATGTAGATTAGACCCTAGCTTTCTAGGATCTGGTGTATTTGAGTGATGGATGAGTATTTATTTTCATTGTAAAGGAGCGATTATATCATGGACTTTTATGAACCTTGACCTTTAATTTTTTGACTTTACTAACATTAATAGAAATAGATCTTTTAGAAATTCCTAAAACGTCAATTCCATGGAAACAAAGAGACCCTTTCATGATCGCAACTGAAAAATGCCAAGGAAACTAGCTCCATCAATCTATTGAAAATCCAGTTTTCCATTGACATCCAGTTCCACTTTATACCGTAAATGACCCAAGCAGGGTCCTTTTGGCAAATGTGCTTATAAAGAGGGGCAGTTTAGGCATTAGAGGAAATAGAATGACTTCCACTCGTTTTCAGCCGCAGAGAAACAAGAGGATCCGACCAAGCAAAGTAGATAGCGGTTTTTATGAGGCGGTCGGCATCTTTATGTGGGGCCCACCTTTCCTCCTCTCCCAAATTCCATTCCTACGTTCAATATTCCATTCTCAAAAGGAAACCCATGCAACCAGAGGAGAGAGAGAGAGAGAGAGAGAGAGAGAGAGAGAGAAGGAATCTCACCGGCCAACTATCAATCATATAGAGTAGAGTTTCTCATCTCTGTAACACATGAAAAACTGAGGCCCAATTAAAGAATCAGAATTCAGAACCATTTATCTTATGGGCCCACTGTGGGTGAATCATGGGAGGAAATAATCTAGAATAGGACTGCTATTGGAAAACAAGAAAATAATGAAATTTCTTACTGGTGAGCACTTGGAGAAAGTAGAAATAGGAAGTTTTGGACAAAATCTTGTTTTGGTTTAAAGAGTGTAGGAAAATGTGGTAAGCTATGGGCTACATGTTTCAAACACAGGACCCTCCTAGGCAATAAAATACTAAGTAAATTTGGCAGGGCTGAGTTGGATATTAACCTAACCAAAACCCTATCCAAATTGCTTGCATGTGAGATTGTGAGCTGAAGCCTGAAGCCTACAACAACCCTAGATGAATACCAAATTGCCAAGTCTGAGCACTAGCTTGAGCCTGACCCGAGTTTTCAAACAGGCTCTAAAATGCAGGCCCAAATTTGGGCTTAGACCAAAACAAGCCTGGTCCAAGTTGCACTTTCATGCCATAGAGGATGCAAGGTTTTCCCTTTTTTTATTTTTTTTTATAAAAAAGGTAATGTACTCGTACCAAATAAATTACAGTCATAGATTGATCTCTAATTATTTTAGTGGAATGGAGGTGCTCACCGATAGAGCAGAATGGAGGTGCCTCACCAGGAGAGAACACCCAAAGTTCAACCTCTATAAACTGCTATGTATGTTGAATTTTGACTAATTTAACTCACTCATAAAAATATTTTTAGAAGAACATGGCAAGCGATAGTGAAAGTAATGAATGATGGATTAGTCTAAGTTGATGGTAATGCTAATAGCATCGCACACAAATACAGGCCACATTGATGTTAAAACATTTATTACAAAAATGAAAGGTACATCGTTTTTAATACATGATAATAACAATAAATGGGTGCGCAGTCTGTAGATTCCTATCGGCAAAAATTGACGGAACCTTTCCACCTGGATATACTCCTGAATTGCATGGATCCTCACTGTACGGCCAATGATGTAGTACTCCTACCAGTTAGTTCTCGACCCAACGGCACATTTGCCTGAGTGAATTCTTAAAAAAACCTATAGAATAGCTGTGATAAGGTTTTTTTTTTTTTTTTTTTTTTGTTTGAAAGTGAAAAGAGTTATTGAAAGTTGGAGAAGACTTAAAAGAGCGGAAGATGAAGGTATTAGAGAACCATCGAATTTCTAAAATGACCCGATCAACTTTTTTTTACGGAACTAAGTATTTACCAATGTTGGTATCGAATTTGGTGGTGTAAGATTTCACGGTGACTGAATCATTTACGGTTTATCATTTTATTATGGGCAGCCAGTCATGCATTTGGATAGGAGTTGCCCACGATAATTGAGTGGTTCACTCAAGGTCACTGTGTGTAGGCCTGCTCAGAGGATCCCGATTCCTTGCCTATTGTGTCCCAGTGTGTGTGAATGAGTATTTATTAAAGAGGCAAAAAAATAATTTTTTTTTATTAGAGAGGCAAAAAAAATAGAGAGTCATAAAAAACAAAAGCTTAGGTTATTGAAATGCCTCAAACTAAGATCACTTAAGGCCCATTTGTTTAATCAATTTTTGAGTTCTTAGGATTTAATGCTACATTATCAAAAGAGCTGTAAGGACTAAAGACGGAGATCCACAAAGAGGCATCGAATAATTTATCCATTGTTAGAAAAGGATTACATTAAATCCTTAAACAGTGATGGACACTCTATTTTTACCTAAGACCCTTCAGCCCTTATATCAGGTACAAGACTGATTTATTTCATAGCACTCTAAAGTGTGATAAATTATTTCTATTAAAGCGGGTACATTTGATGATCTCTCTAGATCTCCATATTTGATCTTTTACTCTTAAGAGCCGTTTGTTTGGATTAGAATATATATAGGAAGGAACTGAATAAATAGGATTTTATGGTCAAATCAACACTGCCTTAAGACTATTAAAGAGGACGCTTCTTCTTTTTTTTTTTGCCAAAGGGTAATTGTATTAGAAAAAGGGAAGGAAACAGAGGCAAATATGCCCCCAAAAAAGGAAGCCAAAAAAGACCACTTTACAAAGGAAGAGAGGAGAAAAGAGCCAAAGGGGCATTAGAAACTATCAGCCTCTAACAGGGAAGGAGTGGACAAAATTACCAACAGCATTAAGAGACATGCCAGAGAAAGGTTTTTTTATTCGTTTGAGAGAGGAAGAGAGAAGATCAGTCAACTGTAGCTTTGCCTTCATCTTAGATGCTCTGGAATTCCTGTAAGTGAGGTTATTCCTACTTTTCCAAATGACAAAAATGGTGGTGAAGAATATAGAAGAGGTACCTTTACGAGTGAGCTTGTCACTATTAAGGGAGAGGTCATGCCAGATCTTGGAGTGGGATAAAGTTGTAGCTGAGCTAACTCTTGTAGCATGAAGAATCTAGGTCCAGAGAGAAGACACAAAGTGTTGTGATCTAGGGCCTATGAGAAGAGATCAAGCACACAGAAGAACACGGAGATTTAAGTGGTTCGGCTTTTGGCCTACGTCCACGGGGAAGACAGGAGAATTCACTATGCAATCAGAAGAGGGTTATACATCATAGAGACCTATTTATAATATCAGCCCAAAACCCTGTTACACCCAAACACTATTTCTAATAACAGTAAACCTATGATAATAAACCTACTTCTAATCACAGTAGAACATGGGCAATACAGGAGCCCGGTTTACCAAATTTGTTACTTCAATTGAGCCATACAACCTAACAAATCTCCACCTTAGGGAACATTGAAGCTGATCCTCATGCACTAAACACGTCTCACCGTCTCCACCTGCCCCTTAGGGCACTCAGGTACTGAGCACACCGATCAGGTCCAAGCAATGCTTGAACTTGAATTCAAACCATTCGTTCATGAGTGCACCAAATCAATTGTACCATTGTCCAGAAGCTTGCTTCGACCCGTACAATGATTTCTTTAAACTGCATACATGATCAGGAACCTTAAACTGCACTCTACCTGCACTGGAAGCTCCTTCATCTTCCTCGTAGAACCGCTTGCATCCGATGACCTGATTTTCCTCATCAAGAGACTCCATCTCTTCAGTCATAGTTGCTGCCTGTTGACTACTTTCCAACCTTTCCATTAATTCAAGAGACTCAGTCGTCAATGTGTATGCAACCATATCATCACGGCCACTGTCTGATGTCGACGCGTATGTCGTCATATCCTCAAAACCATATCTAACCGGCGGTTTCCTTTCTCTCTGCAGTCTACCCGTTTGGGGCATCTGCGACTCTGTCTGCTGCATCTGCTGCACAGTCTGACGATCCCCTGTATCCCGGGAGGAGTCGGATGTACTCTCCTTCCTCACTAGGATGTCGGACTCCACCTGAACGGTGTCACTGCTGCTACCTACTTTTGTCCTCTCTACCTGCTTTCTCGATTCGAGTAAAGCATCCTCACGAAATATAACATCCCTGCTGATGATAAATCTGTGTGAATCTTGATCAGTACACCACAACCTGTATCATTTCACCCCAGAAGCATATCCCACCAAGATGCACTTAACAACCCTTTGTTCTAACTTATCGATTTTTAAGTGAGCATAAGCCGGACAACCGAAGATCCTCAAGTTAGAATAATCAGCTGGATTACCTGACCACATTTCTTCTGGTGTTTTGCAACCAATCTTTGTGTGTGGAGACCTATTTATCAAGTAGCCTGCAGCATTTACTGCCTCAGCCCAAAAGTCCTTGGACAATCTTGCAGTAAACAACATACAACGAGCTCTTTCCAAGATCGTTCTGTTCATCCTCTTTGCAACTCCATTCTACTGCAGAGTCTTTGTAGTGGTGTAATGTCGAACTATGCTATGAACCATACAATAGTTCTCAAACTCCGTCGATCTGTACTCATTGCCATTACATGTCCTCAACTTCTTCACCTTTCTGCCAGTCTGTTTTTCAACCATTTTCTTCCATCGCTTGAATGTAACAAAGGTCTGATCTTTCGTCTTCAGAGTATAAACCCAGACTTTCCTTGAATAATCATCAATAAAAGTCAGCATAAACCGGGACCCGCCCTTAGAGTAAACCTTAGAAGGCCCCCATACATCTGAATGAACATAATCAGGGATACCTTTCGTGCGATGAATACTTGTCTTGAAACAAACCTTTCGATGCTTCCCGAAAATGTATCTCTCACAGAAATCTAACTTGCCTGCCTTCATGCCATATAGCAAATTCCGATTGCTCAGTATTGTCAATCCCTTCTCACTCATGTGACCCAGGCGCAAGTGCCATAAGCGTGTTAAGACAGATTCATGGTCATCTGAGAAAGACACTGCAGCTCCACCTGTAACTGTATTTACGGACAAAATATATAAGTTTCCAACTCTATTGCCTCTCATAAGAACCAGAGCACCCTTCACAACCTTCATGACTCCACCTTCAACTGAGAACTTACAACCATCGGAGTCTAAGGCACCAAGAGAAATGAGATTCTTTTTCAGATCGGGAATATGCCGAACTTCTGCCAACGTTCTGACGATTCCATCATACATCTTGATTTTAACTGTTCCAATTCCAACCGTCTTACATGCAATATTGTTGCCCATCAAGACACTACCACCGTTGATTTCTCTATAAGTGGTAAACCAGTCCCTATTGGGACATATATGGTAAGAACAACCCGAATCAAGAATCCATTTATCTTTAGGACGAATACCATTTTCATTCACAGAAAGTGCATTTTCGGAAACATAATCTGATCTTCCATCTGCAACACCGACTGAATCATCATCAGATGACGAATCTTCTATTATTTCTTTCCATTTCCTCTGCCTTTCGGGACAGTTTTTTCTGATGTGCCATTTCTTATGGCAATAATAACATTGAATGTTTTTTCTGTTGGATCTATGTTTGCCCTTATAACTGGAGTCTTTTGTTCTTCTTCGTACTACCAAACCCTCACCCGAACCATCATTGTCAGCCGCAACCTTTTTCTTCAACTCTTTCGAGTTCAAGGCTGGCTCTACATCCTCTTTGGAGAGAGTATCTCTACTATACATCATGGTATCAATAAAATGCTCATATGAGGGTGGTAACGAGTACAGCAATATAATAGCTTGGTCCTCATCATCAATTTCAACATTGATATTTTCCAGATCCATAATGGCTTTTGTGAAAGAATCAAGGTGAGTTGAAACAGACATACCTTCCTGCTTTTGTAACGTGAACAACCGCTTCTTCAAATACAAGCGATTCGTGAGAGACTTCGTGATGTATAAGTTCTCCAACTTCTGCCACATGCCAGCAGCAGTTTTCTCTTGAACAACCTTTCGCAATACACCATCACTAAAAAATAGCACAATCTGACCATACGCCTTTGCCAGCAACTCATCATTCTCTTCATCTGAAAGTTTGTCAGACAAAGCATTCTTTCCCTTCAAAGCTTTCTGCAACCCATTCTGAACTAACAAAGCATGCATTTTCAGACGCCAAAGACCGAAGTCATTATTTCCATCGAATTTCTCAATGTCAAACTTCATAGCCATTCCTCAAATCTTTCACTATACTTGTGTAGATCTGGTCACCACGAGCACGCTGGAAGAAACGGATCTGAAATCCGACTCTGGACGGCTAAGATATCACAGAAATAAGTTTTTGTGCTCCAATCAGTCAATCTCCTTTGTCGACCATTGAACAGCCAATCTTCTTCCACAACAGCGTAGATCTGCTCGCAACGAGTCCGTAGGTTTAAACGGATCTCAGATCAGACTCCGGATCGTCAAGATATCGCGAAAACAGTTTCAGCCTTCGATTTGGTCAAACTGTCTTGACCGTACAGGTGCTGACGTGTTGCTGACGTCAGCAGACCTTACCAGCGGGCTTCACTAGGTGGACCGGGTCAACCTGACCCGACCTGACCTCCTGCTGAATCGACCCAAAGAGAAATTCTGGGCTTTCTGCAAACGGGTAGGGCTGACCTGGACTAGACCCAACCCGAGAAACAACCCAACAGAATGGGTTGTCTTCTTCCCCACGTTCTAGTTCTGTTCCAGAACCAAACCAGCGATTCTGCTCATTGGCCCACGGGGCGGTGGCGCAGGCGGCAGCCCGTCCTTCTCCGACAACACGCAGCGGCGAAGACTCTGGCAGCTCGGCAATGGCTCCGACGACAGCGTGTTGTCCTCAACACCGATGTGGGGTCAGTCGAACCCAAATCGCAGTTCTTCTTTCTCGGCCACGGGACAGCCCGGCAGCAACGGCAATCCACCATCTCCCGCGACACGCAGCGTCGGCGACTATGAAGGTGGCCTCTATTTCTATTTCTGGTGACGAAACCAGAACAGAGAATCGGCGACAGCAAGAACGACGATCTTCCTCGATGGCACCCTTTTCCGGTCTCCTTCTCCGATCTGGCGAACCTCACAACACCTGAGATTCAGGCCTCTCAGCGAGATTCCAGATCTGTTCCGATCAACCGCACCAGATTTCCAGATCGATCCGGCACCCGGGAACCGATCCCTTCTATTCTCTGTGATTTGTGTGGCCCACCGAGATCAGAACGATCTCCTTCTGCACGATTTGGAAAACGCTATCTCAATCTTGAGATCTAATCCGTTGATCACGCAGCCACAACACCAGCCCTCTTAGATCCGATTCGTCGAATCTCTTCCGATAACGCATAATGCTCTGATACTAGTTTGTTGTGATCTAGGGCCTATGAGAAGAGATCAAGCACACACAAGAACACGGAGATTTACATAGTTCGGCTTTTAGCCTACGTTCACAGGGAAGACAGGAGAATTCACTATGCAATCAGAAGAGGGTTATACATCATAGAGACCCTAAGTCTCTATTTATAATATCAACCCAAAACCCTGTTACACCCAAACACTACTTCTAATCACAGTAGACTTATGATAATAAACCTACTTTTAATCACAGTAGAACATGGGCAATACAGGGGCCCGGTTTACCAAATTTATTACTTCAATTGAGCCATACAACCTAACACAAAGGGGCAGTGGAGAGAGGAGATGTAGAACTGATTCCAAGCTGTTTGCAAAGAGGCAGCACCTAGAAGCAAGACTGTAACCAAAAGAGGGAGGTGTATGATATAAGGTCAGCGGGTAAGGATATAATGTGAAGATGTAGATGGGATCTTAATTTTCCTAGATATTAAATTACTAGGTTGATGACCCGTAATCATTTCACTTCTTCTCTTGATTTAATTTTCATTAAAGGGGATGCTACTTGATGATCACATTTAGATATTCACCTTTGGTTCTTCATTTTTAACAACTTATGATAGGAATTCTCATTTATCCAGTTTCTATGTATTCTAGACAAACAGACAGGTCCTCTATGTATGTAATATAATATCAGAAATTCATTACGACTCAACAAACTTGACCCTAAGCATTGATCATGCAGCAACATGATGAAAAGTTTAAGGTATAAGCACAAATAGAGGTAATAATTAAAAGGCCCACTACCTACTGGCCTACTCTAATGGTCCCACCACATTTTATCATTAACAGAACC
This sequence comes from Persea americana, assembly GCA_029852735.1. Lineage (NCBI taxonomy): Eukaryota > Viridiplantae > Streptophyta > Magnoliopsida > Laurales > Lauraceae > Persea > Persea americana. Next base: position 96,250,239 of record CM056810.1, read on the forward strand.
ATTCAAGCAGTAAATATGAGGAACAATCTATTACCCAAAATTTCCATATTAGTCTCCCGTGCACAAAATCTTTATGGCAACTCATTACATATGTAGTACAAATGGCATTTGAATACATTAATGCAAACCATATAAATAGACTAATGATTTGGTGTGGAGAAGTTTGGGTGCGACGGTGCAGTGAGCTTGTGAAATAGCCCACTTACGATCAAGTGGACGCCGTAAAATGAACAGCCCAAATTTGACAGTACTCACCGTTCCCTACTGGATTATGTTCTAGAAGAATGATGTCTTTTGAAAACCATTAAATTTGAGAATCATAAATCAATGTGGTTGATTTTTGCTGCAGCCGTAGGTCTCATTAACATCTTTTCAACCCAACCTCCATCAGGTTTGTCATCAGTCATCACCCATGGTGTACGATGTAGAGTTCAGCACACCAATTGCACAATAAGGTTCATTGCACCAGATCAAATCTCTTACCCGCTCTCCCTCTAGAGAGAGAGAGAGAGAGAGCTTTTACGTGAATTAGGCTGGTTGCAATCAGTTTAAGTCGACCACAAATTAATAGAATTAGACGATGACCATGATGATGAATCCAGACCGTATAAATCATATGCTTTTTCATAAATTTGGCATTATCACTTAACTTGAATCAATCAGACAATCATCATGATCCGACTTGCGTCTCTCAAAATTGATAGTTTTAAGAAAATGGTCAATAGTTCTAATTCAACGGGTAGAAAATGGCCAGCAGGCTTGTTCACACTCACATTGAATTTGGGTTCAATTTTCTGTCTAGAGTGGGTCCAATAGCAGGAAGTATCTGGGACTGAGCCATACGTACCGTGGATGAGTTGCCACGAAAGACCTTGCTTTTGCTGAAGGCTCTATCAGAGTCCCACAGTCCACAAAATATCGTTAGATTTGACATGCAACAACCGAAATATCGTGAGAAATGGCAACTGCTTTTTGTGTTTTTTACATTATTACACCAACCCAACAAGAAAACCCACTTCATCAAGGCATAGCCTTTTTTTCCATATAAATCCACCTCTAGAGAGGGAAGAAATGGAGGTCCTTTCACATTCCCATTTCACCCATCCATGCCCATTTCTTCTTCCTCAACTCACCTTTCATCTCAAACCAACAGAAGACCCAGAAGCAGTTCTAGCCCTTGCTTAGGGGACCAACCTCTAAAAACCCCAGAAATAAGCTCCAACCCCTACACCATGAGGCCCCAAGAAGACCACCAGAAGGTCCCAAACGGTTCTTCGGCGAAGAAAGAGAGAGGGGTCAGATACAGAGAGTGCAGGAAAAACCATGCGGCCAACATAGGTGGCTATGCTGTTGATGGGTGTAGAGAATTCATGGCCTCTGGAGAGGAAGGCACCAGTGCAGCCCTCAAGTGTGCTGCTTGCAACTGCCACAGGAACTTCCACAAGAAGGAGGTCGAAAATGAAGATCTGCTTGACTGCTCATCAAACTCGACAAGTCGTAAATGAGCCTAGTAAACGATAATCCATCTGGGTATTTGCCATTTTGATTGCTATATTACATTTTTCATTTGGGTAATAAGGCTGCTTTTTTTAATAGATTTAGATGGGTTTGTCTTTGGTTTGATATCGAAAGGAATTGTTGGTATCAGAGAGGATTTAATTTGGCTTTTTATTACTTTTACAGGGTCTTGAAGAAGAGTGAAATGATACCAGGGCTTGATACTCTAGTAAGATATGAAGGGGTTGGAAAATGTTTTATCTTGTAAGATATTTCTTTCTTTTGGAATTGTCAAAAGGTAGTTATGTTTGTGGGAGGTTGGTTTTAGTTGTGAAATTGTGGTTGACATTCCTTGTGTGGGTGATGCTTGACTTGTACATGATCTTATCTGTTTGGCATGAAATCTTTGGATGGAAATACAATACTTGATGAATTTTCTTTCTTCACATTATTTCCAATTGAATCAGCTATCAGTTAGGGAATTGGAAGATTGGGATAGCCTTTTTTTTATACTTATTCTTCTTTGGAAAGAATAAAACTATGGTGTTGAGTACTGTACATTTAAGTGAGGGTTTCCAACCAAACTAAGATTAGAAGGGCATACGCAGTTCATGCTTGGTAGGTCCTAAGACTTAGGTTTTTGACATGTGGCTTCAATTTTCACATATAAAAAGTTGGGTGTCATTGGAAATTAATTACTTGTGTTGTATAGTTAATGCTTCAATTATTTGAAGCTTAATGTCCACTAATCAAACAAATTCTCTTGTCCATTAATCTTATGATCAACCTATTCAAACTTCATATGTTTTTTTTTCTTTTTATTGTTTTCAAATATCACAAGTAGAAAATCAAACCTTGTTAAGAAAAGATTCTTGGAAGTAGAAGTATGTTCTACTAATTTACTATAGCATTCCTAATCAGTCTATGCAAGATGTGGATCTGCATGTGCCTGTGGTTTGCACCTCCATGGATTTCCACTTGCCCAAATGGTTACACACACGGAGAGGCATAGATGATGGGACTCAATGCCCGGGTGATCGGATAGAATTATGAAATAATCAATGCAAGCTAGTTATGCAATAATGTATTAAGTATGGTTATCCAACTGCATAATTAGCAATATCAACTTCAAGAAGTTTAAAGGTAGTTCTTTCATGACGTGCATCCATTGGACTTCTTACTCTGTATGGATAAGGGGATTGCTGTGATGGCCACATTCTCATGAATGTTTTCTTCTAGCTATTCTGTTGGTGATCATTACAATGATTTGTTGTCTGTTTGCATCGGTATGAAGTATGACACTAGTCTCGTTGCCTTCGCTTACAAGACCTATCACACTGATTTCTCTAAAATCATTTATTTTGCTACTTATTAACATCAATATTTTTCTTAATGTAAGAACTCTCTTTCAATATCAAGATGAGGTTAGACTGTAATGAATTGTCTCTTTGCCAGCTATAGAACAGAAATATATATAGCTAGAGAGAGAGAGAGAGAGAGAGAGAGAGAGAGAGAGAGAGAGAGATCTAATAATCCCTTGACCGTGATCTAATTCCTTAACCAATATCAAATCTTTACACTAATTTTCTTTTCAAGAACTTGTTTCGTAGTGTTCGTTGTCATTTGACTGTTTGATTTATTTTGGCTAAGTAATGTCATCTCACAGCCATTTTATTTAATATTGCGAACAAAAAAGGACCTCATTTTCTATGGAAAACATCATTCCATACTATCCTTTCTCAATTTTAAAAAAGATTACCTCATGGTGTCCTACACATACTTGAATTAGGAAGACAAGAAAATCAGATGGTTCCTTTGACTTATGATAAACCTTTTTAGATGGAATTTATAGGTTAGTGCTGTACATCATATCATCAGAAATAGCATGACTTATATATAAATATTATGTTGATACCTTTTGATGAGTTTACTAAGAACCCTTAAACATGGAGTTTCCACATGTTTTGAACAAGCATGTCTTGGTAGTGAACAATCTATTAGGTCAGAACTCAATGCAAAGATACACTTGCTAATGACCTCTTGTCCGCGAGATTTTGTGACCAAAGAGTTCATATTCTTGTCTGTGTGACTAACCCATGTGCCGCATAGTGGCACTAAAGTATCATGTGCACCAGTTGGGCTACGCATTCAATTTCAATTTTGCAGTCACATGTTGGAATTGCTATAATAGTACATGACAATCTACCAAATTCTACCAGAAAATTCGGTGGTTATGAGATCTCTTAGCAACTTAATACTTGTTAGCAAACCCATATTATTGAATTTCAGCAGAGGGTTTATAGTTTATGGTGAGAGTTAAGACACCTTACTACATAATTTGTCGCAATGGTGTTTGTAATTGATGCCTAATGGTGTTTGTGACTAGTATTAGCCTCTCTCTCTCTCTCTCTCTCTCTCTCTCTCTCTCCATGTTCATTATCACTGCAAGAAAATGATCATATTTGGGTTCAGTGCAAGAAATTCAATTTTGATTGGGAAAGAAGTGCATGTGTAATTAGTTTAATGATCCATAGTTTCGATCAATAGAGTTTAAATAGTTCTTGATCTTTGTGCTTGTTCATGTAAATGTTTATTGAGTGAGAAGGATCTACTTTCTCTGGAATTTCAGACTCACTTGCAACAACAGAATATACTTAAAATTCATTAAATACTGACCTTCTTAAAGGTAGGAGTTCAAAATCCAGTTGAAAACTAAGAAATGCTTCTAAGAAGACAAGTACTCTTTCACAATCAAGACAAATAATTCCGAATTATGGAATGAAAGAATGAAGGGAAAATTGGTCAATGGGTCATTATCATTACCATTAATTAATCTCAGGTATCAGAACTGAAAAGGGAAAAATAGGATCAATCGATGTCATATGATTCAAAATAAAGACTCAAAAAAGGGTATATAAGAAAGGGACCTATTCATTCATTACGGGAAACAAAATGATTATGCACTGTAAAGATTTTTGAAGAGGAAGAACAAACTGGTAGGAGTATATTCTTAATTGTCATGAAATAGACTAGGCTACCATGATTATCTTCCACTGCTCACATTTGTGGCAAGTCATCTACTGTAGATGATATTTAACTAAAAAAACTATGCTTATTTTATCAATATGTTCATTATTATCATGATATGGGTAGTCAAATGACCAGCTGACTCCAAATAGAACACCAATCCTCAAGATGAACACCCATCGAACAATCAATAGAATCGACTCAATGTGATCTTTTGCCTATGCTACAATTTTCTTTTTGAAAAAACGCAATCCACAGTTCAGTCCAGAATATTGGTGTGCATGAGTGTGCAATGCACAATGGACACATAGTCGCATCTTGTGGAATACATAGACTGTAGTCTACCTCAATGGTATATGATCATGGGTTTGAAAAGTGGCTGCTCTATGGTGATGTAACATCTTGCTATCTGCCAAAACCATATACCTCAAGCTCATTTAGAACCCATGTAACATTGTTTCGTTTAATTTTCAGGGTTTTTTTTTCCTTTTCTTCTCTCTTTTTTTTTTTTTTTTTTGTGCGTGTGGGTGCGCACGCGGTTCAAGGCATCAAATCACATACATGGGATTCCAAATATGTTTTGGAGTAGATATACTCAATCACCATTCAATGAAGGACATAGGTAATGAGGAAAGGATAAATATAGAAGTGAAAAAGAAAGTAGAGGTAATAATAGAAAATGTAAGAGAGAGGGTAATAGAGGATAGAAGAAGTATAGAATATATTTATCTTTATATATATATATATATATGGAGATGCTCATATGAGAGCATCTTTAACCTTATTATGAGAGATAAAGTGGGGGCCCTCAATCTATATCCAATGCCAACAACTTAAATTTGAAGGCCCCCGCCTTATCTCTCATAGTAAGGTAAAAGATGCTCTCATAGGAGCATTTCCCATATATAAATATATAAATATATATATAAAATTTGTAGAAAGTGAAGTGAAAGAGGTGAAAGAAATCCACGCAAGAGCTTTAGAATTGACAAAAACTTTAACCATATCAATTTGCTTGCCTTAAACAATAAAAATAGAAATTTTGCCATAGATTTCAAGTCACCCTTTTCATGGGCATTCAGTAACTCGCAACCTGTGCATTTCACGGTCATATTGCTCTTTAACAGTTGGGGGCAGCCACAAGAATTATTGTCATTTAAGATAATGATAGTAACATTTCATGATGCGAAGTGCGAGTTTGTTGGGTTTTTGTTTTTTCTTCTATTCATTTGATTTAAGCTTTTATTTTCCTATTATATGCGTGACAAAAGGAAGAAGAGCTATTCAAACTCTCAAAACAAAGTGGGGCTAGGATGTTATTAATGTAAGGGCTAGTGATTGTGGCGTGTGAGGGGATGAAAATGCAAGTAACGCAGGCCAACCCAACAGCTCATGTGTGAGGGACTCCAGCATAAAATCCAACGAGAATTGGGTAGAAGAAAAGGACTTGAAACAGACCCCTCTTTAGCTTTAAAATATCAGCTACTCTGGTGCATACAAGGAAAGTTCCAACTGCAACCCATGTTCTGTGCCATGATCCTATGTTGCAGGTCCAGTTAAGAAAGTACATAGTGCTCAGTGCCCACCATATATACATGCTCCAAGGGCCCTTTTAGAGTTCACCATAAATGCATGCAAACATTTCATCCACGTCTTTCAAGCGTGTGGGAAAACTAGACAAGAATCTCGGGCATGTTTGTTTGCATTATTAAATATGGGAGTTTTTGTTTTTTATCCCAACTAAGGGGGCCGGGACCGGAGAGGCTAGCACATGTGGGGGTGTGAAACTCGCAAATGCAACGAGAATGAACTAGCACACATGGGGGAGTGAGAACTCATACATGTGACGAGGAGGAGGAGGTGGGGGGGACAATCGCAGGTCATCCTAGTGAGACATGGAGTTGCCAACCAACTTGGTAACCATTCGTTAGAATTGAGCATCAAATGGCCTTTTCTTTTTTAAAAATAGAATAAAAATAAGATGAAAATGAATAAACCAACTATCACCCTAGTAGTTCAGTTTCCATCTTCTTCTTTCTTTTTTTTTGTAAAAGGAAAGGTAATTTTATGCTTATTTTCTAAAATTTTTATTTGATCATTATTTTTAACTGCTAATGGTATAAAACTTATGTGTTCAATTCCTATGTATTTTATTGCAAACAAATAGTCCCCTGGTGTGTGTTTGTGCAACGAGTGGGGATTTCATAATAGTGAGAAAAAACTTTCATATTTTCTATGTAACCCATTCTTTCACTTGTTTGGTATGACACTTTTCCCTTACAAAGAAGAAGAAAAAAAAAAAGATTTTCCTCAATAGCGAGAATTTTGATTTACTATATTAGGCGTACGCATGTAAGAATTCCTCACTCCTTAGAAACAAGGATTTATGGAGGGAGGAATCCTCTCGCTGTACAAACACAACCTCAATCAATATTTATTTTGGGAGGGTTTGCCTACTTCATATTAATTTTTTGAAATTCTTAGTAAAGTAGGGTTTAATGAAAAGCATTTAAAGAGAGAAAGAGTACTGGTTATGAATGTAAGGATTTGAGTTCTGAGGCTTTTCCCCACAGTGGTCGTGAGTTGACCTATCACAGGCCGCCACTCACCGTGGGCAGCCTGCCATTCATGCGGGGTTGTTGTCCTATGCCCACGGTGATGTGGCGGACAATGATGAGTCCCCTTACGATCACCGTGGGGCAAAGCCTCAAATGATCCTGATTCGTAGGGATATAGATTGAACTCTTGCCTTCCTACTTTCTTATTTATTGTTTAAGGGGAGTAATAGTGGAACCATTTGGAGGGCGACTGTAAAATTGTTTTGGCTTGGTGGGGAGTATGACCCCCAGTACTTGTCCCTCCGCCCTTAAGGGGAGACTATTTGATGATATCTTTAAATCTTCATTACACCAATTTTAGCTCCTTTGATTGGGATAAGAATTCAATATTAGCAAACAAATGGGCATTAATACAACAATGCTTGTATACCAGATGAATAAGGCAAAGGGCAAGCCATGAGAATGAAATTTATTTCATAACAGTAAGTTAGCCATGCATGGATATAGACTGATTACTTTTGTTGATCCAGATGATGATGTTCGCAGCTATAGTCTCTAAACTCACTATATTTTCAAGCAAATCCTTAGATATAAGATTCTCAAACTTTTTTTTTTTTTTTTTTGCTTGAAGGTAATTTGTATTAATCAGAAAAAAAAAAAGGGAGCGAACGAACAAGATTCTCATCCCTTAGTTATAGAACTTTCAGCCCTATCTCTCTACAGTTGAATTCCCCACGAACCTCCCATATCACAATGGATTAGAATCACCTAATCATTTTTTTTGGTAGAAAAGAATCACCTAATCTTAGTTAAACAATAATTAGCAAAAAAAAAAAAAAAAAAATTGGAAGACCTTCTATTAAGTTATAACAATAAGTCACCTGTCCAACGGAACACGTAATAACATGAATTTTACAAAAATGAATAAATAAATAAATAAATGAAAGATCAATTAAGATACAACTTGGACATGCATGTTGCTCATTTTTAAAAATTTACATATTATTTTAACTCCGAGGGGTAACGCAAATGGATAGGACCACAACTCAGGAACAAGAAGTTATGGTTTCTAAGTCACACTCTCTCTCTCTCTTTGGGCTGCTTGCCCAAGCGAAAGCCTAACTTACCCAGCGTGTAGGAGAAGTGAGAAAGAATAATTAGTTTTCAAAAAGCCCGAACAACCCCCTAGCAAAAATAAAAATAAATAACCCACATATTATAGCTGATCCATAATATAATGAACTTGTTGGTAATACGTATATGTGGACGATATTAGAATGTGCACAAAGATATTTATAAATTATGGCCATATGGTTTCTTGTCGATCTTAAAATAAGCCAATTTATCACATTACATGGATAGAAAGGTGACCCGATATGTCGGAGTTGGTGCACATTAAATGGTGTGGTCCGCATGGGTCATTGGATTAGTTCACATGTCAATTGACCGAAACATCGAATTCATTGGCCCATTCGCATCATAAATTAGATAGTTTGGAATGAATTAGTTGTAGCAAGTGTCATAGCCAGTGTGATGTTATTTGGGTTCCCACTAATATTCTTATTAGGTGTGTCCCGCGCGCATGTTGCCAACTGTTAGTGGGGCCCACCTGGGGTCCAACAGAGTAGACCAAAAAAAAACCCTACTGCAATTCACATTAGTTCTGTTAGAATTTTATGTTTGCTTGATTCATGGGTTGGACAAACTCTGGGGGTCCATTGAGTTATATTGCTAATTAGAAAAGGACTCTGAAGATAGGAGGCTGGGAGAGAAAAATAGCTGAAATTCCGAATCAGTTAGAAGATGATTCGCTCGAGCGACCAATGCCTTCGCTCGAGCAAACCCAGACAGAAGCTCATTCGCTCCACCCACCCTTTTGATAGCACGAGCGACGTTCTGAAACACGGAGACAGCAGCGTGTCCGCTCGAGCGAACTCCCCGGTCGCTTGAACGAACTTGCTGCAAAGTTTGACGGAAATTAGAAACCTTCTTCTAATTGTGCCCAAACTGCCTGTTTTAGTCCTAATCAATTTAGGCAATCTTAAGCACGTCCTAAAGGCTATATAAAGGACTCATGGGCTATTCTAAAAGGATCCCTCACCTCTCAAGTTCTGATTTGGAGATTCAATTGAGAGAATTCTTCTCTAGAGATTTAGTATGGAGTTGTGCTGCCAAGTTCTCTAGAGCCTTCATCTTCTGCATCCTTTGTAGAAGATTTTCTTCTTACGAGAAGATTTGAGGAGTCAAGTGCTCGATTTGATTTGTTGCAATCAGCGGTGTGAAGTCGTTGAAGCGTGAAGCGACACAAGGTAACTTCGGTCCTTAGGTAGGGGATATCTGGGGAGGAAATCTGAGTTTCTTGTAATTGCGAGATTCATAGTGCTTGATTAGATCCAGTTTGGATCCGTGGTTTTTCACCCAGTTAGGGTTTTCCACATAAAAATTTGGTGTCCTTGTGGTATGTGCTTGTGTTTTTATTTCCGCTGCATATTTATTATTATTGCACACTTTTGGATTGATTTATTGAGTGGTCTAGTCTAAAGATCTTGCACCCCAAACTTTCAAGTTCCACCGAATTTACACCAATTTGAATGAACTGAAGGTAGTTAAATCGACTGTATACTGATCCTAATGGACTGACCTCGGAGCCCCCAATAACAATATAAGGAGGATTTGATGGGCCAATTTTTTTTCAGAGTGAAGGGGGCCCAACAAATCTTCAAAGCTCCCTAGATCCCAATGGCAGGTGGGGTCCATATTGGGCCCCACAACCCAGCGCGCACCAGATGACCGACTACTCATACATACATACATAGTACACTCTCTAGAGAGAGCATTCGGGTTGAGGGTTTTGTGACTTGTCCCAACTGTGCGTTGTGAGATTAATTGTCGCTTTAAACCCCAATTTACACATAAACTAAGTTACATTGAAACAAGTAGGCTCATAAGATGCCACTCAAATGAATACAAATTGAAGGCCTGGAATTGTCAATCTACTTTGGAATGGTCAGTAGAGTTTGGACGGATAATTACCATTAAAAAAAAAAAAAGTTTAGAATGATAATCCAATAGGAAAAATACAAAGAGGTATTATTTTGAGTCTCAATCCCTCTACTCTTTTCACAGAGTTTTTGTTAGCATTAATCATAATTCACAACCATAAATAGACTGTCATTAGGGCAGATTTCTTCATGGATGCGTGCGTAGCACATCCATTACCTTTAATTTGGGAATTATGACCATCTTCTCCTTTCTCCTTTTTTTTTAGTAACCCGGCCAAGGCGTCTAGAACTCAAGTGAGAGCTCACGCACACATGAAAAGACAACCAGCATAAACAGGAAAATGACCTGCACAAGTAGAAAGAAAGTCCACACAAGTCAGAACAGGTGACATACCCAGGGTCAAGCCCTGAGCAACCAAGTGAGAACTGCCGCCACTTACTAGTAATGTAAGTGGCTATAATAGGTGATGGTGATCAAAGGAGAGAAAACTATGAAATAAGGGTCACCCTAAAACCCATTTTAATTATATATATATATAAGCTAAAGGGTATTGGCTTTAATCTTGACTATTAGTTGTCCTTTTTTTTTTTCTTTTCAAAATCTGCACATTCTATCCCCACTACTAATCTCATGCAACTAGCTCTTTTCTCTTTATCCACCAAATTACTAACTCTCCTCTCCATTTCTCAGAACATATATATACTCTTGCTAGTTTTTATATTATGATTGTCTTCCCATCAAGGAAAAGTACACTTTTAACAGGATTTGATAGGACAAAATAAGGTGCTCTGGCTAAGGGCCTCACAGGGAGAGGGTGTGTGTAGGCAATCTTCCACTTCTTCTCTCATCCCAGCGGCTTCTACTGTTAATGAGATTACGATTTGGCCCAAAAAAGCGTAAACCCCAGTACAAATTAAACAGAATTTTGCATGAATTTGAATCCAATAGTCAGCCACGTGTGGACTCTGGTTATGGTCCCAGTCTTCATTGGAGCACATCTAGGTATCAGTAGGGGTGTACAGGGATTGGATTGGTACGGATTGGGCCAAATTCATCACCAATCCATTGTCTTCGGATTGACGGATTTGTAATCCATCACCAATTTGTTACTGCTGAAATCTGATCCGATTCAATCCGTGGAGGAGCGGATCGGATCGGATTAATCTGTTCAATTCGTTACTGTACATTACATGGAAAAAGAAAGAAGAAAAAACCCATAAATCTTGAAGCCACTGAATTAAATGGACATGAGTTGAGAGCTGCATGCCTATTCTATTCATAAGGTTAGTGACTCCTTACATTTTTTTTTCTTATTATATATATATTTATTTAGTTTATATTTAATGACAACGGATCGGATTTGATTGAATCCGTGGATTAAGGGTGAAATCCGCCACCGATCCGTTGCTAACGGATTACACAATTTTCAATCCGTCACCAGTCCGTTGGCCTTCGGATCGGATCAAAATCCGCGGATTGGATAGGATCGGATTGGCGGATTGACAAATTTTTTTGTACACCCTTAGGTATCAGCACTTGGGCCCAACGTCAATGGGCCCATCTAGAGGATTCAGACTAGAATTTCTTTTACTCTAATATCGGCACATACTTAGGAAACTGAGTCCCATTTGGAATTTGTAGGGCTTCATTATAGGCATGGTTAGAATTTATTTCCGATGCATATTTGAGTTGGATCAAGATGTTTATGTGAATTCAGATATAGAACAGGTGGGTTGTAGTTTGGATTATTTCTTATCAGATGGGCTCAGAGCTATGCTGTTTGAACCTAATCAGAATCTTGACCCATATTCAGACCCTGCATATCTAAACAAATTTCGATATCGATCTGCATGGATAAAGTCGTGGGTTGATGACCCCATCAATCAAGATCAATCTAAGCACGAGCATCATTTAGCATAAATCATTGCATTACCAAACAACTCTTTTTATTTTAGTCTCTTTTTTCTATGGCTCTTTTTAATATGGGTCTATATTGAATGGTCTTTAAAAAATAGACTAGAGGTTCCAAACATGGCCTAAGACCATTTTTGCCTAGAGGCCCAATTAATTGGCCCAAGAAATTTAGAGAAACTGCGGTGCATTTTGATGAAGGCTTAATCAAGCCTTAATCTAGGGTAAGCCCTTGTTTACCTTTCCTCTCCAAGCACACTTCATGACTAAAGGGTGGATCAGGAGAAAAGGTGGAAAAAATTGTACACCAATTTAAAATTTTACTAAGGAAAATTTTCTTCCCTATAATATTTTTTTATCATTTATTTTATGAAGTCAGTGTCGGACGCCTTTGAACTATGTATGAAGCAGTTCAATATCCTTCGTGAATTTAAAGAGTATTGAACACAAAAGCCAAAGCTCTCAAATGGCCCAAATTTGGCCAGGGTTTGGCCAAGATCTGATGCATTTATGCAGGACTGAACATGCATAAGGCTCTAAAGGACTGGAGCCCGATCAAAGTTTAGAGTACTCCAAAGCCTTTAAATGGGCTGCGTTCTGGCCTAAAATCTCAGCCTGTCTACTTTTATCAGGCCCTTATATGTACATACACCCGGGCTTCGGAAATTTGGGCTTTATTCAGCTCATGCTAACGCTCACCCATTCGAAATTTGAAATAGGCTTGGAAAGGTCATTGGCTAGCCTGGCTTGGAAAGGTCATTAGCTAGCCCAGCTTGACCTGCAGAATTTCATTCCTTCACCTAGTTGCATATTGGGGATGGCAGAATAGATTACAAACTAAAAAGCAGACTAGTACATGAGACCCACTTGATTGCATGCCACAGGAGGTTTATGTAGTGGATTAGCAGTTGGCCAAATACAACTCTAGTTAGACCATTTAACCTACATTGGCGTCAAAGCTAGGTGTTTTACAAGTACATTTTATTTCATTTTTTATTGAATCCAATGGTTGATAATCATTAAATTAGAGTGAAATTGAAACATGGGTCTATTCATGGTTGGGTGTGTGGGAGGATTTGGATTGGTAATAGGTAACCTCATTTTACACTATTAAAAAGCCTCTTTCCTACTTCCATGAATTGAATACCTACCTCATTTTACACTATTTGAGCTCCTTCAATATCCTTTTCTTTTTGGGTAAAACAGATTCCTTAGTGTCCTAAATACTACCTCCAAGAATAGCCACCTGCACCAAAAAAAGAAATAAATAAATTAGCCACAAAAGAAGGGAGCATTTCTGATTTTTTTTTTATAATATAACAATGATATTGAAATATATACCTGAACTTATATATTCCTGATAGTATCCCTATCCTCAAAATATCACAAAACTTCAAAGCATCACGAGGAAAATGTGAAAATGATATGAAAAATATAAAAATAGAACCATTATATAGCTGAAATTGTACATTCCCTAAAAACTTTTGTGGTTCTCAAAATATCGAGAGAAATTGTGAAAAGCAATACAAATATAGTAAAATAGGAAAAAAAATTTTAATAAATTTTTTGTTTCTTTACTTTTATTTTTGTTTTGTACATTTTTATTATTTCTTACACTTTTCCATTAATCAAATCTCAAAATATCCCGATATTTTCCCGAGATATGCAAAGGATATTTGTGACAAATGTCATAATAAAACAGGGACAGTTTTGGGAATTCAATAGGGACCTTGTTCTCTCCACCAGACGAAAACCACGTGCTATCCGCTCCCATAATTTCAAAGGCCCATTTGTTGCCTTTCCCTCTCCAGCTTCCGGAAACGGATCCCTGTTTCGTCCAGGACAAATCAGGGCGAGACACGTAGGAGAGTGGAGTATCTCTTTATTCCGCCCCCCACGTGTCTCTCCCTGATTCGTCCCCCACGTGGAGTATCCCCTGTTTGGACGAAACTGGGGATCCGGATCCCCAGTTTTCACGCTTTGAAGGAAAAGTAGACCAAAATCACTTAAAAAATTTCACTTCCCAGTCCACCACAGCAACGTCACCTAACCCTCATTCCTACCCAAATGACCAAACAGCCTCAAATTGTCCATAAATTGATGAATATGCCACAAACACTTGAGACAGTGCCAAGGTGAATCCATGGGCTGGGGTTGGGCTAAGAAAACATAAAAACATATTGGGCCGGTATATTTACTAGAATTCCTAACAGGTATTTTAAATGGTGTGGTTTTTGGGACTTGCAAGTTCCATATTTATTGCCTAGTATCCAGGAGCTCCAGCCACATGAAAGGTTCCAATTGACTTTTTTGAGAATTCTAAAATTCCAACCTCTTTGCATTTCGGTAAGAATTTCCGAGTATTCGGAATTCCTTGAATTCTAGAAAAGAAGCAAATTGGGTATGCTTCTAAGTCAAAAGTGTAAGAGGTTCCAGACTCCATGTTTAATTGTCAAGCCCGTTAAGAAGACCTGGGCTGGGCCCATTCATTTAGTTAGCCCATAAGAGCCAAAAATGGGTAAGTAGAAACAACTAGGCCCAGAAGCCAATCTTGGCACTTTGGTAAATTGACAGCAATCGTCCTCTCTCAGCTGCCCTTCTAAGTTCTAACAAGGAAATGGGTGGGTTGGTGTACCAGATCCCTACCCTTCTGCCTCGTTAGTGTCGTCATCATCTTCTTCTTCTACTTCTTCTAATCGGGGAAGATCTTCGTTGAAATCACCCAATCTTTGAACAGTCTGATAAGGGTCTGTTCTGATCAGCGATGGAGCTCTTCCAGTCACCCAATATCGAGATTTTAAGTATTGCTGTGGCTGTTGCAGCTATCGGTGCTGTTTCTGCTTATATCTATCTGTCTAAGAAGCCAAAGGGTATGCTTTTTTAATATCAATATCTCATTCTCAGGAGTTTGTATATCTGGGTTTTTATTATTTTGTGGGAGTTTTGATAGAGTGATTTGTATATGTGAGAAGTTGTTGATATCAGCTTGATTGATTTTTTGACAGTGGCCCTTTTTTCATATAATCAGTTTGAAATCTTATATAGTGTTTTTTTTTTTTTAGTTTTGTATTATTGATTTTTGGAATGATGGGTGTTGTAGCTATTGAGTGTTATGGGTATTTCAGCTCTTCAGTGTTTGGTGGTGATAGTTTAAACTTAAGTAGTTTGTCTGTAATCATTTTAATGTGACTGGTGATGATTTGGATGTTCCTTTGTTCATTTGTGACAATGATTGTTATGGTTAATTGCATCATCACCTCTTCTTTTAGCAAGCTTACTTCTCTAATTTCATATTGTTTTTTTTTATTTTTGGTGTACTTGGTTTTGGGATTGATTAGATTTTTCGCTCTGCAATCCAACATTGATATTAGGTTTTTCCAGTCCTTGTCTTGTTTTGAGCCTTTTTTTAGATTCTGAAATTTGTGTTTGGCATTGGTTTGTGATTTTGCATGTTTGAGTAATTGATAAATCTGGGATTGGAGGTAAAAGATGAATATTGATTAAGTTATGCATTAATTGGTGTTTATAGGTTGTTTGGACCCTGAAAACTTCAAAGAATTCAAACTCGTGAAACGCATTCAACTCAGCCATAATGTGGCTAAGTTTCAGTTTGCTCTGCCTTCTCCTACTTCGGTGTTGGGTCTTCCAATTGGGCAACATATAAGTTGCAGGTTAGACTCTTCTGCTTTGGGATGCTTGAAATTCATCTTTTTTATTTAGAATGTTGTTGTCGGACCCTGTATCGATAACATTAAGCTAAGGTGATGTTGATGATTATTTAGACTGTTCCTTATTGATTTTTCCCTACTTTTAAAGCTTTGACTCTCTGCTTGGACAGGGGTAAGGATGGCACTGGTGAAGAAGTTCTTAAGCCATATACTCCAACTACCTTGGATTCGGACATTGGATACTTCGAACTGGTTATAAAGGTTTGTGTCCTCAGATGAATGTCGGGGTCTACTGTTTTAAAAAAAAAAAAACAAATGTATAATTTTTTGAGATGTTAAAATCCATTTATTTTGGGCACATAGCTCTATATCTGGTAGGCCCTAGCCCTATCATGGATGAAAGATGCCATAAATATCATCCCTATTGGAAGATAATAAACTAGACTGGAATGACAAAAAAGAATTAATGTAACTAACTTTAACAGTGTTGGGGCAGGACTTTAATTGGATCATTGGAAGATAATGAACAATTTGATTGGTAGCTGATGTAATTTGCCTTAACACGACTAGGTCCTGCAGCGAGATGAGAAGGATTTTCCAGGTTGCAAGATTGCAACGCAACTCAGTAATGGCTATGTCTGGGCCAAAGGTTAGAGATGAGAGGGGGAAAAAGCTGTCATGTATTCATTCAAAACACCTTCTTCCCATTTGCACAGAATGATACATACATGCGTACATACTACGTCACAACAAACAGTTTTCTAAATTCTAGCCCTTTGGCTTGGCTAAAGAGCCAACATTAAATTCTGACCGTCCGCTTTTCTAGAAATACAAACAACTACTTGTATCTAGAAAACAACCCACTATGCGAGGAAACATGAGGGTATTTTACCTTCCCTCTTCGACTCCTCTTTGCTATATTTGGTTCTTTATTCGAGTTGTATGGCTCCTTGGATGGCCCACCATTAGCAGCACACACTAATTGTTGATGCAACAAAGGTCTTGAAGGTGGCAAAGATTGAGGGTTTGTATGTTCCACCCTAGAATACTTTGGCATCCTCTATTCACAGCAAAACCATTAGACCAACTTTCGGGATTACTTTACCGTGAGCCCTACATACTTGAAACTGTGTGCCTTCACCTAATAGAGTTAGTAAGATGAAGGACTCCCTTGTGTGTTTTGGTCATTTCATAGTTGTTTTGCGGCAAGAATGAAACTAGTATGACACTCACACTTGATCCCAGGATCTGTGCCTCCTAGTGAGGCAAAATTTTAACCAACGTACTAGTTTTTTTTTTTAAAACCAACACACTAGTTGTGTTTCATGTAAGCTGCATTGTGGAATGCATCATTTTTTTATTGTAATAAAACATTTTATTAATCTTTTTGCAGTGAGTGAAAATGAAAGTTTTTGGTTCCATCTAATTTGCTTGTATGCTTCAATTTTCATCAATACACAGATGTACCCACAAGGAAGGATGTCCCACCATTTCCGTGAAATGCGCGTTGGTGATTTTTTGCCTGTAAGGGGACCTAAGGTAAGATCCGTCCTTTACAAAGTGGAAGGTGTTAAAGCCTTCATTGTTTACATTTGGCTGCTTTCTAGTGATGATTTATCTATAGACTGTACTCTCCATTGTCTTAGTATTTCGTAAAAGATTGGTTTCATTCAGAATAAGCCAGACTGGTGAGAAGGTGTTCATGGAAGAGCCACAAGAAATGAGTCCTTTTGAACACCATCTTTAAAAGTAGAAACTTGAGAATGAGACCATGTTTGCCTCACCTAATCTATGAGAAAAATCATCAAATCTTGAATCTCATTAACATGGAATGGAAGCCTTCAGTTCTTCTGAAGAGACCTACTTGGTGTAATTTAATTAGTTAAATCTGGACCTGCTTGGATTCCCACTTTGATGTTTCATACTCCACCAATCTTTGATCCAGACCCCATCTAGGACCTTCTGAACTATTTGTGGGTGCCATCGTGCTGCCCAGTGGGTGGATGTGGGAAGATGGCTATAGTACGACCAGTCAGTAAAATGAATCTGAGAGCAAAAAAACCCAATTATAACAGCTTTCTTAGTTAACTAAGTGGTACAATCCAATCTGTGGAATCACTATAATGACAACTATAAATCCGATAGATCTTGACGAGCTCGATAGATTATTTTTGAACTAATCTCATGGTGGACCTTGTTGAAATTTAGTGCCTATCATAAGTTCAGATGACCCATTGACCTTTCTTTGCAAAATAACGTTTGCCTTCTTTGAGAATTCATTCAGTATAATTGATCCCCTGAAATTTCAGAACTCAAAGCTACTCCCCTGCAAAATGATCCATGCCTACCCCATACATTAGTAATAAAAGGTGAAAATTCCAAAATAGTTCCCAATTTTTTTTTTTACTGATATCAACAAAGGGCCCTAACAAATATCTGAAAAGTCCTTAAGTTTTGAGAGTTCCTTTCAATTGAATCCTTTCAAGCCAAGTTGAGCTGCTGACAAATTCATGGGAAATTTTCCCTCGCTAAATGACAATTGAGCTTCTCCTGATTGCCAAATCACCATTTCAAAGTTCAAACTCTGCTCAATCTCTTCCAACAGCTCTGTGATGCCAGAATACGGGATGGATACAACTGGCACTGGCACACTGATTTTACAAAAAAAAAAAAAAAAATTTGACATACAACTCAGCCCAATGGCTATTTTTGAAGTATTTGGGTGATTAAGGAAGGTTAGTAATTAAGGAAGGTTAGTATTTTAATTGTGTCAACACATACCAAAGATGGCACATGCATGCAAAATCCTTGCTGCTACTGCCTCAAGGTAGACCTCGCATTGTAGATTGAGTCCCAAAAATCTGGCCAAACTACTCATCAGGTGAATCAGAGTACAAAGCAATGAATGATCTCAGTCAAAACTCCATATTAAATATAAATGCGAGGTCCATTTGGTGAGTCCAATGAATTGCTTGGGTTTTGGTTGGTTGATCTTCTTGGTAAGGCCCACCTGATGAACTGCATGAATGAAGCACATGTATAACAACTTTGAATATGTGCATGCTTGTGTGAGAATGAACATGAAGAAGAGTCCAAGCAGTTTCTACAGAAGGGGCACACATAACGATAATGGGGAAGGATGCAGTTACCAAGATCATCGCTCTGAAGTTTTGCTGTCACTAACTAGCTATTTGATACAGTTTTGAGAACATGCATGTTGCTTTGTATACTGTTGCATTGGCAGATGTCTTACTACAATACTACTAATTCTTCTCTGCTTTCAGGGGCGATTCAAATACCAACCTGGCCAAGTTAGAGCATTTGGGATGCTTGCTGGAGGATCTGGCATTACTCCCATGTTTCAAGTAAATGACAATTTGTAGAAGTCAAAATGGTGATTTTGAACCTGGTTGATTGCAGCATAAAAATATGTTGAACCATGTTCATCTTGCTACAAGCGTCTTGCCTTAATGTATCTTTATGTTCTATTTTAGGTTGCTAGAGCCATATTGGAGAACCCAAATGACAGCACCAAGGTACATCTCATTTATGCAAATGTCACATTCGAAGACATTCTTCTGAAGGTACATCATTACTTCCGTTTGACTCTCTCTCTCTCTCTCTCTCTCTCTCTCTCTCTCTCTCTCTCTCTCTCTCTCTCTCTCTCTCTCTCTCTCTCCATTTTTCTGCATATGGTAATCATGATTTAGAACTATGATTCATCATATAGAGAAATAATTCCCAGTGGGCACTTCAAAACTAGCATCTTATGAGTATCATATTCATATAAGACAAGCTGGTGTGGTCCTATCAGCCCCACTTGAGCCCAACCATCGCTGTTCAGTGTGGGGTGGGAAGGTATCATGGCAGACGAGCCTTGGTTAAAATATCATCCTTGTTGAATGATGATAGCTAGATATCAATTTAAGGGTCCCAAATATTTTACGGTGGAAATTTTTGGTGATTTTGTCCAATGAAGGGTGTAGGAAATCATGAAAGGTTGGATTAACCATTTGAGCCCCACAGAAAGATCTCACATGGTTGATTCGTCTTATATTTATTTGGGCTAGTAGTTCAGGCTAAAACAAGCTAAGTCATATTTTGTTGAGTTACTGGTACTGTGTCTAGGTAGATCTGACCATAATGTATACTCTTTTTTTTTTTTTAATTGTTTGGAAGGGCAAGTTAAAAATGTATATTTGCTTACAGGCTTCATATTTTACACGTACGTCTTAGTTACATGAAATTATTTTTCATAGAATTGTTTAGCGGCATTGTCTATTTCCATCATAGAGCATGTATATTTTTGTGTTATGATTGTATCTGATTGCATTGCTTAGGTCTTGTGTAATTAATAATAATTAATTTCTTTTTTGTTCATGCAAGTTGATTTTTTTCCCTTATCTATCAAAGGAAATACTACTATCCTGGTGCTTCTAATTCTATTGCAGCTGCTGCTATGACTACTATTATTGCTACAACTGCTATAAATATTAAAAAGTGTTTCTTCTGCCTCTACTAACGCCTTGAGGTTTTGGTAGGAATGGTTAGCTAAAGAAATTTAAGATGTTATCAGAACCGAGGAAAAAAATGCATGCCGCCACAAGTGCGCCAACCTATGATGCACAGATACTTCGAAATGGGCAACGTATCGTGTCGTATCGTATCTGATACTTCACTTTTTATGTGTAAAATCCGTGTCCTTGCCGTGTTTATGGCGTATCCTAGCCATAGCCATGCCGTATCTGGGCATCATAGGCGCCGACCGGGTTCCACCTATGGGGGAGCATTGAAAGTGTTCTCCACCCAAAGGGGAATAGCTCCCCCATGTTCCTAATGAAACTTTCTATGCCATCAATATCAACCAAAATAGACTTGGGAGCCCTCGGAAGTCAACCACTGGTGCGGCCTCTGAAAATGATAGCATTTTGAAGGCACAACTTCGTGCTGGCTGACGCCAATGGTGATGATGGCATCAGAAAGCGTAAGCTCATCCAAGGCTTGGATGGCATATTCGGGAGAGATGTGATCTTCAATCATCAAAGAAGAGGAGAATGACATGTTCTGCTGCCCTCTAATCTCTTCCCCCCAAGAGGAGAATTCCATATTTATCTTCCATGCATCAAATAGGGAATTCAGCCCTTCCAAAACACTCTTCACATCTCCCCAAATAGAGAGATGGGGCTCTTTGGTCTTTGCAGTCAAGGGCGACCAAATCTCAGACTGATCTATCTCCACGTGAATAATTTTCACTCGGGCAGCGAAATTTTTTGAGTTGCTGCCTGTCACTTGATCATTGAACCGGACCCCCAATGCTATCATTAAATCAGCCTGCTCTACTACATAAATTGGAGAGAGATTTCCATGGACTCCCAGGATTCCAACAGACAACTCACCTGAGGATGGGAATGTCCCAATACCCATCCAAGTGGTCACAACGGGAACTACCGTGCTCTCGATGAAGCAACAAATCTGGGTGCTTGAATTCTCCTGCGACAACAACTGGTTTCTTTGATTGTCTAATCAAATTCATAATATATTGGGACATTCCCATCCTCGTGTGAGTTGTTTGTTGGAATTATGGGAGTCCATGGAAATCTCTCTGCAATTTATGTAGTCGAGCAGGCTGATCTACTAATAGCATTGGGGGTTCGGTTCAATTATGAATTGACTGGCAGTAACTTTACAAAATTTCATTGCCCGAGCGAAAGTTATTCATGTGGAGATAGATCAGTCTGAGATTTGGTCGCCCTTGACTGTGAAGACCAAAGAGCCCTATATCTCTAGCTGGGGAGATGTGACAAGTGTTTTGGAAGGGCTAAATTCCCTATTTGATAGCATTGGGGCTGAATTCCACCTATGAGCTTATGGGTTGGTATATGGTTTCTTTACATGGTATCAAAGCGGGTTTCGATCCCGTTGTTCTTGTGTAGCCCACATGGCCGTCGCTCTTGTGTAGCCCACGCGACAGGCTAGTCTATGAAATTTGTTGGGCCTGCACGTGAGGGGGAGTGTTGGAAAGACACATATCCCGCCTTGCCTACATGTCTTAATAATACCTATATGGGCTTTCCACCTATGAGCTTATGCTTTTGGGTTAGTATATGGTTTCTTTACAATAACTACTAGTGCTACTACTGGTACCACTATTTCTGCTGCTGCTACAGGCTACAGCTACTATTATTAGGGATAACCAGTATTTAATAGTCTTGTCTCTACTCCATCGAGTACATCAGGTGCTTATTGGACCCCACTGTTCCCTTGTTTTTTTGTATTTGTGAGAAGTAAAATGATCCCATTCTATTCTATTGAAATCAATTATTTCGTCGCTATGGCAAGGAGTACATCGGGTGCTTATTGGACCGGACTGTTCACTTGTTGTGAGAAGTTGAATTATCTCACTTTATTAAAATCAATGATTTGTTGGACCTTGGTTTCTTAATAGGGTTCTCATAACACGGGTGGGGGCTGTGGAAGTTGTTTAATTATTACTTTCTAGCAACAAGAATCGGTTGATTTTATTCTCAGTATTTTGCCTTTTTTATTTATTAAGTACAATCAGAATCAGGAATTGGAATTTCAAATGAAGCTAATTGCCTAAGATATATAATTCTACAATGTGCAGGAAGAGTTGGACAATCTTGCTGGCAACTACCCCAGCCGCTTCAAAATCTACTATGTTCTGAATCAGGTCCGTTCCACTCTTCGAGAAATATCTATGACCTAATCACATGACAGAAATTATGCTCTGTAAAATGCAATTGTTCTATTTGAATAAGAGATGAAATGTATCTGTTCTTAAGATGGATGACTCAAAATTTCTGAAAGGTGGGATACACCTTATTGTTGTTGGACAAAGTAGAAAAACGGGGTGATGGTATGCACTTGACCCTGTCATCGTATATGGTTGAGCATATGGGTGTACCATTAATGATGTCAACAAACTGCTGGATCTCAATCTTACTCCATGGCAAGTAATGGGCCTAAAAGTTAACCATATAGGAGTGGAATTGACTGTTGATTGAACCATGCTTTTGGTTGAAATCAACTCTATATTGAAGGTGTGGTTTAATCCAATGGTTAGTAGCACTCTCTCATGGGTGGTTTTCAAGCTCATCACCTATCATGTTCGTAGGTTGAGATCCAAGAAATTTTCATTATTAAAAGTGCACCCCATATGCATAGATTTGACTCAACCTTATTGTAAGGTTGAGTGTATCTAATATTTTCTCTTAGGAGAAAAGTTGTATATAATACATCTTTTATGTATGAGAAAACTTTATTCTTATTCTCTGAGCACTGTTTTGAACTCATAGTTTTCTCTTGTATGTTTTTATTTATTCTCAGCCTCCTGAAGTTTGGGATGGTGGTGTTGGTTTTGTGTCGAAGGAAATGATTCAAGCTCACTGCCCAGTACCAGCACCTGACATCCAGGTAATTTTTTTTAATGTATCCAGTTTTATTATATAATCCAAGACTTGAAAGTTCAAGGGTGCCTTAAAAAATATCCCCAATTGCGAGGGGATTTTTGAATTCCATTGCATTCTGTTAGAGCACGATTCCATACTCAACTAAAATCTAATCTTCAACTGGAATAGCAGGATAAATATATATATATATATATCTATATATTTTAAGCAAGCCCATTCTCTCAAATCATTATATCAGGGCTGATCGCTTATATTGGTTTGAGGCAGACAAGAAGCCATTTGGCCATCTGTCAAAACTTGGTGTACATTTCTTCAGCAGAAAAAAATAAATAAATAACTTGGGGTACATTTTCACTAAATCAATACCCTTGCTATGATCAGACGCTGTAGACTGAAGCTTTACTGTATGATTTGCAGATTTTGAGGTGTGGCCCACCACCCATGAACAAGGCCATGGCTGCTCACCTAGATGCTCTGGGATACACAGCAGAGATGCAATTCCAGTTCTGAGCTTCTTGGATCCTTATGATTCTGATTTTTATTATAAAGTAGACAATCAAATGTGCTCCATTTTTGTACTATGCAACTCTGCAAGACATAATTTTGACTATGGTGGAACAGAATGCTTGGCTTATAGCTTAAACTGGTAGCTGGTATATTAAAAGAGGCTTGTTGGCCACATGGCTTCATGATTCTGATTATCAGGATCTGGTAGATAAGGCTTGATGGTCTCGGATATGTTGGACTGGTTGGGTCTAAAATGTCACTTCGCAGCCTATCTTTAGGCCTAAAAACTCAACCTAAAGCAGGCTGAACTTTGGGCTGCAACTGGCTGGCCTGATCCGCAGACGGGCCTTAAGTATTGGATTATTGGCCTGTGGCACTGTGGCTTATCAGTCTTTGCTGTTTGCAATGCTCCTCTTATGATATGTGTGGGTAAATAGTTATGTTGGCCATGAATAAAGTGTTGATGATTTTTCATTACATGATATATGACAAAAGAAATCAAAGCCATTCACTAACATCGTTCTATGGAATTTGTAATGTTGGAGCTTGTGGTGCTCAAACACTTTTGTCTGCCTGCCTGCCTGCCTGTCTGTCTGTCTGTTTGGAGGTGTTTATGGATTTAATGGCTTATTTTTGTGTCAAGAGAAATATGCAATTTAAAATTTAGAGAAGTATGTCAGGATAAATTGCAAGCCCATGTCAGTTTCACATATAGTGAAAGCTGGTTTAAGAAAACATATAAACGGTTTTGAGGATACTACAATATATAAGAAGGTTGGTTGGGGTAAATTTTATACTTATTTCAACTCTCATAGCTCATTTGGTTAGTGTGTGAACTAGTTAATGTGGAATTAGAGACCCTTAGTTAGTCTTTGTTGGATGCCAAATATTTCAAAATTGCAAAGTATTGATTCTGAAGTTCTTTATGAGCAAAAAGAGCTTCAGTTGAACTTCCTATTAATTATGATGGTAGTATCGCAAATTATCAATCTCTGTGTGGATCAATGATGAAGAACAAGTTCAGGTCCATTTGGTTAGAGTGGAAATCTTTAACATATGAGCTTGTCGACAAAATGTTCCTTCTGAATCCTGATGCTTATATTTGACAGAGGATGCCAAAAGCACCATAATTTGTTGTAATAGAAAGGCAGGTGTGCCGCGCAAAAGCAGAGGTGGAGTACTGGAAATTGTGGTCCGCAGAAACTCAAATGTACATGAGCCTGAAATTGATGATCGTAATATATATATTTTTTGGATCCGTTTGTGATGTCATGGGGCACAAAATCTCATGAACCGGATGAGCCATTAGAAGCCACCACAAGGACCCAGTCCACCCACAAGGGCTAATCATTGGGGGTTAAAGCATGAAACTTACATAAAAATTACCATTGTTATGTGGTGATTTCAAAATAACTACTTTATCATTTTATCTTACAAATGATCCAGTCTCTTAAAAGATAGCCCACCTTTCTAAATGTAAGGGGATGCTGACCATTAAACTTGAGCACAGGCTTATTAAAATGAGGATTTGATGAGATCTTGAAATCTTTGGGTCTTTAGAATGATCAGATTTTAGGTTTTGGGATTCAATGATGAAATATTATGTTTGGATATTTGTTGAGCTATGTTTGGAAAATTTTAAGATTTCAATATTTTTGAAATCTTGTAATTTTTATCAAAAAATCTTTTAAATTTGAGAAAAATGGTGGATTGCTAAACACTTCATAATGACGGCAAATGATCTCCATTTCATGATACCATAGAATAATCGGACTTGGAAGTTTTATAAAAAAAAGGACAATCCATAGTATCATCGATTAACCTGGCAAGCTAGACTTGGAGCATAATAACGATGATGTTGATGATAATAATAATATTATGATTACAATATTATTGTAAATTATGTGAATTACATGTAATATAAAAGCTATGTGTATTATTAAATATATTATATGTTAAGTTAAAATGGGTATTGGGGTGAGGCCCAATGTATTGACCCAGATGCGGAGTATTCATCAATTGGAACTCCGAAAAGGATTTGTAGTCATTTTTTTTAGTTGGATTCCTTTGCTCTAATTAGCTAATTAGGAATCTATTGACACACCATTTGTACACTTATCATAAATGCGATATATCATATATGGACCACATGGATATTCATCTTAGGTGCGATTGTATATGTTTGCGAAAAAGTAGTTTTATGGACTTTCTTTTCCTCTTCCACAGGAAAAAAAAATCCCCTTTCTATAGAAATAGCTTTTCAAAATATTATGAAAAACTAGTTGCTTTTTGAGATTTTATTCGAAGAAATGTATCGCACAAATTACAAAAACCAACAATTGCAAAAAAAAAAGTAATTTGTGAAATATTGATACACGAGATTTTGACCCTTTTTGGAAGCAAAGAACAAACTTTGGGCCATGGTTATTTCCTCCTTTTCATAGATTCATGAACCTTACCTACATGGATTAATAGATACCCTAAAAGCTCAAATCTCTTTTTAGCGTGTTTGGATGTATGGTGGATTGAAGTATGATGAGGTGAAGCATCAAATCAAGAGAGAATAAAATATAAAGTGTTATGATGGTATTTTGTTCTTAGTTGTTTGATATGTAATCTTTTTTACTTTTTATATAGAAGAGTAAAGTTTTTTTTATCTTTTAGTGGAAAAAAGATGTTTTTTTATTTTTATTTTTAAAATTTAGAGAGAATTTTTAAATTTTATATTTTTAATATGACCCCTTGTAATTTATTGTCTGGATTCACTTTACTTTAACTTAATTAGTTAATTGCTAACAAAATATAACAAAGAGGTATTAATTTGTAATTATAGAGAACAGAAGGGTGTTATCGAACAAGCCCCCATCAAGAGAATGAAAGTCAAACACTAAACCGGTAAAAAGTACGGTAGGTGGGAGTCCACGTATGTTGCAAGTCCCGCGGCCAGCGAGACCTCTGAATGTAAGAAAAGATTCCCAAATTGGCCGCGAAACATTTGGCGCGCAATAGAGATTTCGAATTTCAAAACGTTTAAAGACTCCAAAACTTCGTTTTTTCAAATACCCCCAAACCGCTCAAAACATCTCTCTCTCTCTCTCTCTCTCTCTCCCACATTTCATATCAGATCTCTTCAGATCTTCGTTGGTGGAAGGAAGAGTGAGAGAAAGAGGAATCAGAACCCGTTGTAGCAGAACCCCCACTTCGAATCATACCCCAAAAATCAAAGCTTTCTCAAGAATCTGCAGTTTGAGTTGCATTTCCCCCTTCCAATAGAAAAAGGTCAGATTTTTTTTTTCCCCAAAATGAAGTCTTTGTTTCAGTTCCTTCAATATTTCGTATAAATTGAAAACGGGGTGTGAAGAGATTTCAGTAAATCTGTAGATCTCTTGCTATTTGATCTGTATATCTTGTGTACTTTCCTGGATATCAGTTGTTTGAGTACCGTTTTCTCTTTGTATTTATGGACACAGCTTTCCACCATGAGTTTTGGCAGTGGAAATGTTAGATCCAGGTGAATTGGAGAACATAGGAATAGAAACAACAGGAAGAAGGGGGGTTTTAATTGTAGGTAAAGGGGTTTTTGTGGGGTAGTTGGGAACTCCAACTCCATGGTGTTTGCCCCAATTCTCCCTATAAAAATCCCTGCTTTGAAGAACTTAGCGTACCAAATTGGGGAATTATGGTGAGGGAATACCGAGTTGAGTCTTTCTACACTCGACTGCGTGATGCCGCTTCTGCTTCATCTTCCTCTCCTTTGTTGATATTCCCATCAACTTCTGATGTCGACTCCTTATGTGCTCTCAAGATCATAACCCACATCCTATCTTCAGATTCAGTCAGATATTCATGCTACCCTGTATCCTCGTTCAGCGAAATCAACAAATACGCTGGCCCAAATCTTCAATCTTCTCAGCAGCCAGTATCAATTCTTCTCATAAACTGGGGTTGCCATCGCGATCTACGCCGAATTCTGAAGCTGGGCCCAGTCGCCCATGTCTTTGTTGTTGACTGCCACCGCCCGATTCATCTCCACAATCTCAGTGAACAGAATGACCGGGTTGTCGTCCTCTACACCAGTGACGATGAGCACCAGGCTGATTTGGCCTATGATTTCGACGTCTCTGCGCTCGCTAATGCTTCAGATCTGAATAGTGATGATGAGATGGATAATGAGAGCTCTGATAGTGATGAGAGTCAGAGTGACGAAGAGGATGATGGCCGCGGTGTTAGAAAGCGGAGGAGGGTGTCTGAAGGAGCAGAGGCAGACCCTGTTAGGCTCTTTGGAAAGCTAAAATTGGAGTACTACAAGTTGGGAACATTCCATGGAAAGCCCTCAGGTTGTTTGATGTTTGATTTGTCTCATTCTCTCCGCAAAAACACCAATGAGCTGCTTTGGTTGGCTTGTGTGTCCCTCACCGATCAGTTTGTGCATGAGAGGCTTACAAATGAGAGGTACCAGGCGGGCGTGATGGAGCTTGAGCAGCATATTAACAGCTCAGGCAATTTGGATGCAGTCACTTCAGTGACCCTCAAAGACGGCACCAAAATCCAGTCGCCTGATGCTTCCAGAATTGCCTATGAAGATGAACCTAGGTTGATGCTCCTGCGAGAATGGAATCTGTTTGATTCGATGCTCTGTTCTTCATACATTGCCACCAAATTAAAGACTTGGAGCGACAATGGGTTGAAGAAGCTTAAGCTTCTTCTTGCCCGAATGGGTTTTCCACTCATTGATTGCCAGCAGAAATTTCAGTATATGAGCATTGAAGTAAAGCAAAAGATGAAGGACGAGTTTGAGCGGTTCTTACCTGAATATGGGCTGACAGAGTTCTACTATCGAAGCTTTCTGAGGCTACATGGTTACAGCTCAAAGGTATCAGCTGCAGATGTGGTTTATGGGGTTACCGCATTGCTTGAGTCATTCATGGAAGCTGATGATTCATCAGCTGCTGAACAGTTTTGGATTGCATATTCAGCACTGTCTTTGAGCAATCTTGATAAGTTGCGAAAAGGGATGCAAAGTGCAATCCAAGTCCAGAGATCGATATTGAGACAAGGTAGCTCAGCAATCACAAAAACTGGGTTTATAAGAAGCAGTCGAAAATTCCGGTGGGTGAAGCTTGAAGATGCGGTTGATACTAAGCTATTGGGGTACCCGCAAGCTTTAACGAAGTTCTGCTATTTCTTGATGGATGCATTGCGTGAGAAGGGTGCAAAGATGAAGCCTTTGATATGTGCTTGCTTGTCACAAGAACCCAACAAAGTGCTGATTGTTGGGGTGTGTGGAAAACCAAGACTTGGGGTGATGCAGGGTAATGCATTTGGGGTCGCGTTTAAATCTGCAGCAGAGGAGATTGGAGCAGAGTTCTTTCATGAGCTGTTTGAGTCATCATGGATTGTTTTAGATACCGTTGCCGTGAATTCTTTCATGATTAGGATAACTGAGAAGCTCTGATGTAGTAATTTCCAATGTGTAACAAATGGCTGACTGAGATTTGATAAAAAAAAAACTCTTAATTACATCAAGCTGAAATCAGAATTTCAAATGCAAGATTACTCTCTCTTCTCTCTCTCTCTCTCTCAGCGATCCATGTATCCTTGGAGGAGGCAAGTTTTTTGGTGCTTGAATTTCTTCCTGGAATCCAAGGAGAAGTGTATCATTTGAACTTGGGGCCACATTATTTTGGATTTTTGAAATCCACCATGTCATTAAGATTTTAGAGTCCTGGGTTTTGTCAAATCCTCCAAAAAAATTTATAAGAGAAGGCTGTTAGCGGGTTGGATTACTTGTGTCCAGGCCTGAGTCCATTTACAATGTAGGAGCCCAAGAATGACTTATGGTTCTTCGATATGGAGCATAGTGTTTGAATCCAAGTATGTTCAAGTTAAACTCCATTAGTAAATTTGGATCTGGATTCCAGGTTTAGGACTCGCCCTGGAATTGTAAAATAATTTGAGAAAATCATTAAACGCCCTTTCTATATGGTGTATGCTATATGCTAATATAATTTTGTTACTATATATGAGCATGGTATGGTAAGGTCGTCCAGCTTACTATTGGCACGGGCAAGGGCTCCTAGGCTAGGCTGGGAAGGAGATAACCTGAATTATTAAAAAAAAAAAAAAAAGGGTCCAGCTTACTGTTGGCACTCATCCAAATTCTGTAGGCAACCAAAATTGTCCTAGTGAGCGATCAGCATCCATTGATCCTAACACCTTCAGCCCAGGTCCGCCCATCATTGACCCAGGTCCAACCATCACCTAATGGATGTCCAGGCCCATAGAAATAGAGTCAGATCCAAGCTAGATTCACGCCCATTGACAGCCCATTGACAACCTTACATATAGAAGTTCAGATACTCATTCCACATGGTGAATTAAGGGGGCCAAGATTAGACCTGTGCCTGCAGCCTGGCCAGTTGCAGTGGGCTTTTGGGCACTGCTAGATGCCCAATGTGTTGGGTCTAGGTGGGCTAGGCTTGTTTCTGGAGCTCCATTGGGCCACATAGTACTCTCACTGTAAATCAAATATAGACAAACATACTATGAGTGATTTTCAGGAATGGCTTCTGTGGAGACCATGGGGTGGAGGTATGTGGGCCAAGTGGGTCCACAGGCCATGGCGCCCTTCAAAGTTCTGCAACTATGCCTATACTAGGATTTGTCAAAAGAACGCCCTATTTCCTGATGCTATTAGCTTAGAGTAGGGCCTAGTTGGGATGCTGGCCAGACCCGGCCAGATCACCAGGCCCAGCCAGTCCCCACAGCTTGGATGTAAAAGGACCAACGCTGGGCTAGGGCCGTTTGGCCTTCTGATTTTGTTCAAGGGGCAGGCTAAAGCTACGGTCCGGGCTTAAAATCTTAATTACATGAGCCTGGGCCTGCGCTCATAGAGTTTCCAAACTATGCTTCCATCTGCCATGGTAGCCATCCATTTAAGTGGGACCCACATCCAGATCTAGATTTGCACCTATATTAGATGTGAATAATCAGAATTAATAATATAAAATGTACTATTAAAATATAGTTGAATTTGAAATAACTCTTACATTTAATATGCCGTTGATCTACAAACTAGGAGTGTACACTGATCCAATTGGTGCGAATTAGGCCAAATCCGTCAGCAATCTGTTACTTATGGATTGACAGATTTGGAATCCGCCACTAATCTGTGGCTGTTAAATCCGATCCGATCCGATCTATGGAAAGTTCAAACATGTTGTAAAAAAAAATTAAACATACAAGCTAACAATCCACAAAAAAATACAAATTACCAACTGATCAATACAAATAATTATTTTTATCTATATTAAAACTAAAAGAGATCTAATCAACAAAATAATGCAAGAACATGGAATAAAATAGTGCAAGAGCAAGGGCTTGGGAGATGAAGCCATGAATGGGGGGTAGGGAATTACATTTTGCCCCCTTAATTATTTTATTTTATATTTAGATATCTTAATTTATATTTAGATCCCTTATATATCTTTTTATTTATATTTAATGTCAACGGATCGGATCGGATTGAATCCACGGATTGATGGTGAAATCCGTCACCGATCCGTTGCTAACGGATTACAAAATTTTCAATCCGTCACCAATCCGTTCATCTTCGAATTGGATAAAAATCTGCGGATCGGATCAGATCAAATCGGATTTGCGGATCGACGGATTTTTTGTGCACACCTACTACAAATTCTATCATGTGTCCTATTTTAAAAAGAAATTTAGAAGGGGATCTCCGACCTTGTCTTTCAATCTTTGAAAATAAGAGAAGTGTAGCTTATCAATTTTTATTTGTGAACATGACACTTTGAGAAAGTTGAAAAAATAAAAAATAAAAGCTAAAATTAGAGGGGGCCGAAGAGATAACATAATATAAGGATAATTTTTACCTATGCTGCTGCGTGTAGGGACGTCGGTGGGAGACCTGGCCAGCCTTCATTTTCCATTCCAATCAAAACCAGCCGAACTTGAGGTAAGTAAGCCGAATGGCTCAGCTTGGCTCAGCATATTTAGCACAGAGAGTTGGACACACATTGTAATTGGGCTAAGTCTCATCCTTAACTTTCATGCCCATAGACCATCTGGTCCTTAATATTATGTTCAAATGGCTAACATGCCAAGCTTGGACAAGCTTCGGTCTGGCTGACTCAGGCCATGAACAGCCCAACTCCCGACAGTCTTCTCCACCATTTAAGGCCCAAAGGGTTGCTATCTCATCAAGTACACCAAATAAAGAAACTTAAAAAAAACGGGTGTAGATTGAAATCACCATCAGATCACATTAAACATACATATTGTCAACAACAGTGGGCCTGTAACTTCACCCATTAGCATTAACTAAGGGGTGGCCACCTACTTTTTATTGTTGGTTTTAACCATCTGATTTGCTACATGACAAAAGCCCATCTGATTGACAGAAATGGAGATCTATGTGCAGTTGGCTTATGCCCATCTCTGTCATCATCAGTGTTTCTTAACTTCACCGATTAGGCTCAGCACGAAAACTGATGATAGGTTTATGATTCCTGATATGGAACTGTAGCACATAATTTTGTAAATTCCCATTCCAACTGTGAAGACAACATT
Source organism: Persea americana (assembly GCA_029852735.1). Classification (NCBI taxonomy): domain Eukaryota; kingdom Viridiplantae; phylum Streptophyta; class Magnoliopsida; order Laurales; family Lauraceae; genus Persea; species Persea americana. Next base: position 96,282,432 of record CM056810.1, read on the forward strand.
AGATTTTATTAACAAATATGTAATTTAAGAACTACTACTTACCCCACTTGTAAGGAGTTGAGTTCTTATTGGGGAGGTCAGGGTTCAACCCCCACCTCCCTGCTATATATTCCCTTCCTGCATGTGTATATGTGGGCTTCCTTCCTCGGTGTGCCGGGCTTTCTTTCTACTTTGTAGGCTTCCTTCCTTGGTGCACCGTTCTTTGAGGCCCACCTTATGACCCATCCAAATTAACCACTCATTCATAACCCCATTATAGGCACTGAATCCCATGAATTTGCATGGATTCGGATGAACTAGACCGTTGGATTGAGGGTCAATTTTTCTTTTTTGATATAAAGCTATTAAACTTGTGGACTATGGATGAAGGGGTTAGAGGTATTAGAATCATTTCAAATTTCATATGTAAGTAAGTCCCACTTGGATCTTTCAGTCCCCCTTGTCTCGTGGCCAGTGGGGTCTCACGGTGGGCCCCAATAAGAGGTCCGCACCATATACCGTAAGGACGGTCCTTACATGACCGCCTCCCATATATATAAATATATATATATATTTATATATAAAGGTCCAAGCTAGCATTGGTGCCAAAAAAAATAAAATGTAATTTAGTTATAAATAGAGCAGCAAAACTTGAAACCACTTCAAACCTAACATTACCAGTGTCCCACTACTAAGCCTGCTTCAGTGGAGAGTTGGAGCAGGTCCCACATAGGGGCAGCGAATTGGGGTGACCAGGAGTCCATACAGGTTGAACCCCGGACTGTATCGACCCGTCTCATAACAGGTCACATAACCCTAACCTGCCCTTGATGTGGATCAACCCGGCCTGAACCCAATAACTGGCATCCAATGCAAGTTCATGCTGTTTAACACTATCCAACCTGAATAACCCTGGGCTTGGCTAAATCCATTTTAAACAATAAGGCTATATTTGAGTTTGATATCAAGCCTAAAAAGGCCCAATAAAAGCCAGTTCAGTCAATATAAAATGAACTTTTTCTAGTACCAGATCTTAAGCCACCAAACCGTTAAATGGGGATTGCAAGTGAACCCTATGATCTAACTCACCATTGTAAATGGGTTATTCAAGTTATGCAGGTTATATTGGTCAACCCAAACCCCGTTAAATGAGGGTCAGGTTTTGTCGAAGCTGATCAACCCGTATTTATTGTCAATCAGATAATGAAGGTTGGGTCAATGGATTGGGTCAGATTTTGTCACCCCTTGTCGCGTGTTTAACCAAACCCATTGCTATCCCTAGTTATTTTTGCATCAGCTGAAAATAAAATCGTTTTGGGGCATCTAATACAGCTCAACATGTGTACCAAGGACAAACATTAAAGTGCTCCAAAATTGAAATAACATACATCTGCCTAGTTCAAGTTATTAGACCAATCTAAAAGACAGATCAATACGGTGTGGTTGGTATTGACATGCTCTCACTTTTCATTTACCTGTCTGGTCACTACTTCCATCTACTAGCAATTGTCACCATAAAGTCACAAAAAAATGTTTAATGGGACCACAAGGGGACCATTCAAGCCCTCAAAACACAATCGTTCAAACTGGGGTCATGGTATGTAAGCTGTGTGCATTGGTTAATTACTAAATCTTTTGTGGTTGTGGTTCACTTTCTTTTGTATTGGCATGTAATCCTGTATTTTATACATGGTTAATTTTATGGTGAGCCCGATTTCAATGGAATTACATCAAAATATGGAGAGTTCACAGCAGAATAATAAAAAGATATGAGTTTAGGTTTTGTCTTTACCAGTTTTGTGATTACACATGTTTCCTAATAATCATGAAGACTCCACACCAAAAAGTGTAAGAACATGCATAATCTATCAACAACTTGAGGAAGACTTGGAACAACAAATTAAGTCTCTTATGCACATTATGTCAATCCTGCCATGATATTATATATCGGATACAACAGTTTTTCCTTTCTTTCAATATCATACCAAAAATAAACAAATGGAGCCTAATCGCTATCTTCTTGATTTATTTGTTTGTAAAAATTGACTGCAAACTGTTTGCAAGTCTCAAACATGTAAAACTTTCTGTGGGGACAGACCACAACGCATGCTAGTTATGAATTTTGCTTGAAATTAGAGGATGTGTTTGTGTGACGAAAGGAATCTATAATCGAGAGGAAATTTGTCCTAATTTTTTGTGCAGTTCTTTTTTCTGCCTTTTGGTGTGATACATTTCCTTCAATAGAAAGGATTTTGATTTGATGTAGGATTCCTCTCTTTTGTGAAAATGAGAATTCATAAATAACAAAATCCTCTAGTTGCACAAACACACCCCAAAAGCTCTTTATACGATTTAAAGGTAGGCTACACATAATATGATTTGATAAATGTAATCCTCTCTTTACCAACTTAAGTTTCAGCAGTTCATTATGAGCCCATGTAACCATTAAAACTTTGAAAAGGTTGAAATATATGGACAAATCCATAAATCCAATGATTAACTTCCCTTCGTCGTGTATTGCTAATTCACATTAAGAACTTCTAATTTCATCCTAGTCTTGTATCTTGCAAAGCCTTGGTAGCCATAATTTTCTATTCACTCACTACAAGTTCCATTGCCATTGGCTGCCTCTCCTCCCTGTCTATTTCTCTCACTTATTTATTCTTTGCATAAGTCAATTTTAGGATGCTAAACAATATTATTTCATTTTATGTATCCTTCCCTTCATTTCATGAACTTAAATTATAAGTCTGATAGAATTTAGTAGACATGATTTTTTATGGATGGCTGGATTCTCAAGCCTTTTTTATATTTAATAGGTTAGAAGCTTTATTGACCTTATAACCTATCCTACTTAAAAAACACACAGAGATCCTCTGTAAGGCTAAAAACCGTGTGATAGACACTATTAGGTCTGAGGTAGATGCATGGCTCGCTATAGTGAGCATGGACGTGAAATCCCAGTCCGATCCGGACTCTATGAAAGAGTTTGATGATGAGTAATGTTCTGGTTGAAGTTTAATTAGAATACTAATGCACGAATTTGGGGCTATATATTGAGTGATTCTCTCAACCAAAATACAAGGCAAGAAGTTAATTCTCTCTTTTGATCTGAAGTTAGAATACCCTAAGAAAGATTTTCTTATTTCTCTATAACCATTAAGAAATTATTTTGTAAAACTGCTTTAGAAGGTTGTGTTGCTCCTCCTCTCTTATACATAGAAGATAGTTTATCTTGGCTGACAAGGTGTGACGAGATCAAGTAAAGAAAACGGTGTACGGTGGAAGTCATGTCAGTGGAAGTTGTGCAAGAACAACTATAACCCTTTAATCAATATACTGACTAAGGTAAAAGAGCTGTGAGTATATTTTGTAATTGTTCATGAGTTTTTGATTTTTGAATCGTTGTTTTTCTCCCAAAAAAGTGTTTCCACATTGAATTTGTGTCTATCTTCTTATGGCATATGATTGGTAGATTTACTTACTATTTTTATCTTATTTAATTAGTTACATCCACTGCATACCTATTATTGGTATAAATAATTAGAGTAGCGTCCATTCTTTTCTTATAGGTAGTGCGTAACTTTCATCATCCCCAACTTACTTATAGGTAGTGCGTAACTTCTTATAGGTAGTGCGTAACTTTCATCATCCCCAACTTTCATCATCCCCAGTGAATTAATTATGCATGGACAGGTGGTTGTTTCCCTCCAAAATAGGTCCACATCAGAGAGTGATTATGGACTGTGATTGAGCCCCCACTGCTGCTACTACTGTACTACCTATTAAACTGGGCTAACATGGGATCAAGAAATGTGCAGTATCTTGTTTTAGGAGTCGGAAGTAATGAGGTGATCTTCATCGTACACTGATTGGATCGAGGATAGAGCGTGTAACGTCTCATTGGAAACGCCAAAGGAGGGGCTCTATGCCTATGGTACCTTCCATGCAGATGCAGCACCACCCATGTGATGTAAGCACATGAAAAGTTGGCTTCATGTACGTGGGCATTCCACGTACATTCGCTGAATGTCCACTAATTTAATATATCAACCTATATAGAGCTATATCCATTTACTATAGCTAGAGAAAACATTACTTTTATAGAGACTATGATACAGGCTATTAGATTAGACCTATTTGGATGTAGGGGGAATTGAAGCAAAGTAGAATAAACAATCAAATAAAAAAAAAATATAAGAAATGATAATGGTATTTTACTTTTAGTTGTTTGATATGAAATTTTTTTTTTCATTTTTACTTTTTTATAGAAAAGTGGAGTTTTTTTTTGCCTTTTAGTAGAGAAAATATGTTACATCTTTTATCTTTTTTTCTAAAAGATGCTGAGAATTTTAAAATTGTGTAATTTTTTATATGACCCATAATATTCTCCTATATGAATAATGGAGGTTTTACCTCACATCACTTCACTTCACTTCACTTCACCACACATCCAAATACGCCAGAGAAAATACCTCACTTTGTCTTCTTTTGGCACCAGCAAGTAGAAAATACCCACAAACGAAGAGGAAATATAGAGAGAAGATTGCCCTGTCCTTGTATAAATGGTTTTATTTGAAGTTTATCAGTGAAATTCGTCGAGTCACCAGTGCACTATTATTCCAGTGGCATAGGGGTGGTCCGAGTAGGATTCCACACCCCTATGTCGGTAACCTAGTCCTTAAGGTTAGGTAGTCAGGAAAAAAAAATTATGAGATAAAATCACGTTGATAACATGACAATGATGTTGAAAATACAAGTTACATACTAGTTTTTTTGGAAAAAACAAATGCAGAGAATCGGCATGATACCACATCCACACATGAATCACTTACAATTTTGGTGAGAATGAAAAGTACTAGACATGACAGCACTTATGAATTGCCCGTAAGGCACTATTATAGCTCGGTGGATTAGGAAGCATGACTTTAAAATAAGTCATGTATAATTAAGGCCACTTATCTTAGTATTGCTCCATTAGTCGGAGCACGCCGTACCTAAAGAGTTTTTATAGGATTTGGGCCCATGCAGCTTTAAAACGTTTCATATCTAAGTTAAAACAGAGTTTGACTTATAAGTTCAGGATTATGACTTAAATGTTTTCGACATGGGACTTGGACAAAGCCTCAAAGTGCTAAATAAAGCACCTTATCCTTACCCCAGCGGATCGGATCTCCCTTTCTTTGCTCATATAATCACTTGACCTTATCCTGCCTAAAGGGATTATCCAGGCAGATTGAGGTCTAATAATTGATCCAAGTATAGACATTTTAGTAATTTAATGCAAAACATGTTTAAATAGGATGACATGATATATCAGTGGTGAATAACTAAGAATGAGAGGCAATGTTCTACATGTGCTAATTTCTCTCATATGATTGGATCTATTTTTGTAAAGATAAAATAGCATTTTACCAATATAATATGCCAGCTCCAAATGAGTGCTGTTCTTTAAAACTTAATCCAAGAGAACACATTGTTTGTATGGCTAGATCGTTGGGATCGATATATCTTCTAAATAAAATTAAACACTTTCTTTGTAAATTATTAGCCTAATTGACTTGTTTAAATGATCACATCATCCTTTTCAACACTAAACCTAGTTTCATTCATATTTATTCGTTCAAGAACGGAAATAAAATTTCTACCAAAAAAAAAAAAAGACATACAGAACTAAAATATGGTAGGGAATACATTCAAGTACAATTGGGCCTTGACATTGAAAATGCAGCTATAAAACTTCAATAAAGATGCTAAAATGACAAATTTGGATATGAAAACATTCGGGTATGATATCATTCTTCTCAACATATTTGTGACCAAACATTCAGCAATCTATATACATATCATATTACATAATGCTTTATGTGTGTCTCTATATGTTACACATTTTTTTATTTTTTATTTATAAGGTAAGTACTTACACACCCACCACTATAATGGTATTGATTTTGTGGAAGGGAGGAGCCTCGCCATCTAAGCTATAAGCGTTATGCTTCCCTCATGTGAATGTATGATAGATATTGTATCCCTTCCCAATATAGGTGTGTCACTAATTAAAAAGTAATGGAAAATTTATTGTTGGATTAGAAATATCTTTAAAAATCAGCCTAATCACGCAATCAAAGATATTCATCAAAGCCTTCTTGTTCATGTAGTAGGATTTCTAAGAAGTTTAAGACCTATATATATATATATATATATGGGTAATATTCAGGTGGGAACCGTTTTCACATATTATGTGAGAATTTTTTTGTGGGGCCCAATTGTGGGCCCCATTTGGGGATGGGACATGGGGGGATGAAAAGATCTATGTGAGACCACCACAAGTATCAAGTTTGACCCCAAACTCATGCCCCTAACCCCTTCATCCGTGGTCTACAAGTTTAATGACTTCATATTCAAAAAAATATTCAACCCTCGATCCAATGGTTCGGTCCATTCGGATGTGTGTCAATCATCGGAATTAGTGACTATCAAGGGGTTCTCTATTGGTTGCTAGGTTTGGATGAGTTTCAAGTTGGGCCCCGCAAAAAAGTTATTATATAAGTTCTCACTTAAATATTTCCCGATATATATATATATATATAAATATATTTATAAATGGTTGAAATAAAACAACTTTAGGTGAATATTCAGAGCTTCCCATCAAATGACCGCCTCTAAATGAATATATATATATATATATATATATAAAACCAAACCATCATCATAGTATAATTCAAATCCATAAGGTCAGGTCCCATATATATTACTATCTTATATCTTTTACCCATCACCTCTTTACTAATCCTTCGGTGCAGCTCCTTATATTCTCAGTTCCTATATATTCTATTCAAATAGACTCTTAAAATGTTAGAGATTAATGGTAAAAATATGTAAACAAATATAAAAACCTGAATGATGACCGTGCTCCATTTGAGATCAAACTAGAGGTAATGATGATGGAAGAAAAAGTGTGCTAGAAAAAAAATAAACTAAAATACCATGTAATACTACCAACTCAAGCAGATAATCACATCAATCCTACAAAATTAAATCATTGAGAATTTGGAGATACATCTGTTCAGGTATAATAGCATTCTGAATGTATAAACTGCATATATACTATTGTATCCTTTAAATTATATGTTGGGTGGAAAACCTTTTTACCCTGGTGCACACTTGTTTCCGTCTAAGAGGATTCCGGGACAAAAAGGAAAAACACAAAGAGTATTCCAAGACAATCTCATCTGGGAAAATAATTTATTTTACTTGAAGACTTTCATTATTTATAAATTCATTTCAGAATGAAACTCTCCTAAAATGATGCCAAACAAGTTCTTAGGACAGTTAGTGCATAGGAAAATTTAGGGGAAAAAGAAAAAGAAAAAAAAACCCAACCCCCAAACCAAAAGGCTTCTATTTGGTGACATGTGTTGGAGGTAGGGGTGCACAAAAAATCCGTTGATCAGTCAATCCGATCCGATTCGAAGTCTAATAAATTGGTGACAGATTGGAAATTGTGTAATCCGTTAACAACAAATCGGTGGCGGATTTCACCCTTAATCCGCGGATTCAATCCGCTCCGATCCGTTGTCATTAAATATAAAAAATATATATAAGGGGTCTAAATATAAATTAGGTGTCTAAATTTAAAATGAGAAAATAAACTTAAGGGTCAAAATGTAATTCCGAACCTTTATCCCCAAAAGGGCCAAAACCCTACCCCATTCGTTGCTTCATCTGAATCATCTCCCAAGTCCCAAACGGCCAAACCCATCCCAGCGGCATCCGTGGCTTCTTCTTCGCTGCAGGGGGTTCTTCTTGGACGCCAGGCAAAGACTCTTACTTTGTGTTTGGTTTCAGGGATCCAATTGAAATCGCAGACCAGTGAAGGGCTAGCTTGAATCCGTAGCCTCCTTTGAAATTTCTGGGGCTGGGATTTCCATCTCAACTTTCATTTTTTGGTTTTTTTACTTGATGTGTATGTATGGTTAGAAAAAAATTTAGCATCCAGATGGAAAAGGGAGAAACTGCTAGAGATTCGAGAAGCAGGTGTATGTATTTTCCTTTGTCTATTGCTCGATCCATCATCAATAGAACACAAAGCCACCAATCCTCTGCTTCCTCTGCTTCTCCAACCTCATCTCCACTCTACATCTCCTACGCCCTCTCTCAGCTCTCCTAAGCCATCCCATACCCTCTCTTCCTCCGCCACCTCTGCTCCTTCCACTCCCATCTCCTCATCCCTTCACTCTTCAATTCCCTCTCCTCCTTCCACCACGACGATTCCATCGCTCACCAGATCGTCGGTCTCGTCCTCCACTCTCCCGATCTTTTGAAGCCATCTCCGCCAATCTCATTTGAGGTAAGACTGGTCTAGAAGGGGTCTCCCATTTGAATATCATGCTGACCCTGCCAAGGTTCATTCCTGAAGGAGGCTAGAAGAGGTTCTGAAATGCAAAAGTCAGCAGGAAGGGATGGTTGGTTTCGCTGCTGGAGAAAATGAATTTTGTCATTGTTATTATTTTTTTCTTCCTAATGTAACAGGGGTATTTGCTGATCTTGATGGGAGAGATGGCTTAATGTATTGTTGATGGCTTAATGTAATAATGTATTGTTGATGGGTAAGATGAGTTTGATGGAGATTCCTCAAATTAGACACCTCATCTTTGGTTTCTCCAGGTCTAATCTCCCAAAACCATTTCATTCTTTCCAAAATCTGTATCTTTTTATCAATTCAGTGGTGTTGATATTTTGTATTTGTGATTTTTTGGATTATTATCAGTTCGATTCAAGGACCGTTGGTGAAGAACATCTCCTACAGCTCTCAATTCATGCCCCTTTAATTCAATGGATTCAAAGGAAGAATTCATGGGTTTTTTCTTCTTTTTTTTCCATGTAATGTACAAGGACGGATTGAACGGCTTAATCTGATTCGATCCGATCCCTCACGGATCGGATTTGATCGAATTTTAACAGCTACGGATTGGTGGTGGATTTCAAAACCGTCAATCCGTAGGTAACGGATTGGTGACAGATTTGGCCCAATCCGTACCAATCCAATCCGTGTATACCCCTAGTTGGAGGTAACAACTTTAATATCCATGATCATATCTACAGTGAGACCAATATTCATCAAACAATCACCTGCGAATCCAAGATTGAAATGCATTCGAGAGGGTCTCACAGGGAGCTTAAATTCCTCAGTGTCATTAAACCATCTTGTTCTGGATAATCTGAATCTATTCGTTTCAATGTGAGCAAGGAGTAACGTTCAGCTATGAGGCGTACCACATAACTTTGACAAGGGGCCCCACCTCGATGCAAAGTCACAGTCTGCACGCACCATAATCCTACGTAGAAGGACTTCTTCACTTCTGTTCAATCTAATCGACAACTACCTTTTTATGGCCTAACAAATTTGTGTACTCACAAATGACACAGTCTCCAAACAAGCTGGCTACGATAGAACTGTAGCATGCATTGTGGTACCCACTGCAACAACCTAAACGCACGGTGGACTATCAGATATAAATGATGTGATGACGATTATAAACGATTTAAATCAATGTAAAAGAAATTCAAAGCACATTGAATCATCATCAAACGGTAGGTGCTGTGACTTTTTTGGGGGATGGAAAAGAGAAAACTGAAAAGTGGAAAGAAGTAGAGTGATTGCATATAGAAGTACGGAGATAGTGTGGGTTGCTTGTAGAGAAGGTTTATAACTCCCTGTCAAAATCAATGATTACAGTTAAAATTATCTCTAAAATGCTCGGCTTTAATATAGTATGAACTGATCTTATACAAACCCCTTTTAGCCATGAATATGGGTGGGTGAAGTGGACCCCCAAACCGTTAGAACATAGTTTTGTCCAATTATTTTATTGGGTGTGAGGATGCATGATAGATCCGGATGTAGGCGATGGTTCGTACAGATGGATTATGGAGAGCGGCCCACCCAAAAGGTAAGATTGTAGATGCTTTAGCCCATGAAAGTGGTTTTGACCATTTATTGGGTGGGCCACAATGATGATTGTAGTAGGCCACTGAAGTCGTACATTCAAACTTTCTACACTGTATTTTCTCAACGATTTGGATTGCCCAGATGATGGCCATAGATAGGAGTATAAATGTTGCTTTGAGTTTATCCAGGCCTGCCAAAACAAACTTGGGTCTTGTACAAACCTGGCCCAGGTTCAGGCCCATTCATAGCGTTTCGGGCTGGTACAGCTATTGATCAACTTCGTTAGCTCTCCCCACCCCAATACAACGTAACAACACAACAATTTTCATGATCATAATTACTCATTTAACCTTGATTATGTTCGAAAACTGGAGTATTGGACCATTTGTATACAATAATCAGATTCTATAGTTTAGTGGCTAAAATATGATTTGATTGATGGAAAACCTAAATAGAGAGGTCCTGGGTTGGATCCAGCCTGCAAGCCTAGACGACTGGCTCAAACTTGCCTGTGGCGCATTATCTCAGTTGAGATAGTCAGCCATTAACCGCCCAATTATAGAATGAAAATGTCATCAGTCTTTTGTCCTTATTGACTTCAAGTTCCTGATGAACCCCACAAATGGAAAGAGACAGGGTCAAAATCTAGCGAAGTTAAAGTGACCTTTTCTTTGGTGGCCAGGTGCATTGTGCAACATTCAAAACGAATGATTAAATCCAACAGGGCCCATCAAATCAGTGGTCCAGATACTCAGAAAGGGTCTATGCATGTAAAAAACGGTTAACTGAACCGTGTTTCACGGTTTTTGGTTTGTAAAAACCGTAATCGTAACCGAACCGTGAAAAACCGTTAAAAACCGAATCGCGGTTAACGGTTCGGTTACGGTTAATTGTCACTTAAAAAAAATTGTGAAAATTTTGTTATTTACCAATCAAACTTGCTGTGAAAAAAAAAAAAAAACCATAGTTAGATAATGGCATAATATGTTACTGTAAAAAAAAAAAATACATTCAAGCTCTTAAGTTTTTTTCTTATTAGCGAAATGGTTCGGTTAACCGTGTATTTTAGGAACATGGTTAGCCGAACCGCGGTTAATAACCGTAAGTCGAGACAAAAATCATAACTGAATGGTGAAGTGCGGTTTCTCAATTTCAAAAAACCGTAACTGTAACCGAACCGTGAAACATGGTTATTAACCGCAGTTCAGTTCGGTTCGGTTAGACGGTTTTTGAATTTTTTTTTACACCCTAACTTATCATAATTGAAAGGACTTGAAAAGTCAAGCTCAAGGCTCAGGTTGGCTTAATCTAAATTTAGCTCAATCTAAGTCTAACATAGGCAATGTCCGGTGGGTGGAGTCTGTGGTGGGTTTAGAAGGTCGCCCAGATTGGTGGTAGTGTGTGTTGAGCTGTTTTCTTATCAATGCAGTGTCCGGTGGCTCAATGGGTTTGTTTTTTGAATATGGGGTTCTTCGTTCTTTTGGGTATTCTGCTTTGTGCGGTGGTCATTGTAGGATCTTACACCCCATTGAGGTACCACTTATCCCAAAACCAATTGGTGATAGGATACGGCACAACAATAATTTTATAGTGAGGGCAAGGGCTCGACCATGATTACGACCGCTCAGGAGCGAGTGTGGACGTTGATTTCAACAATCCTTCCCTTAACGGCACACCCACTTATCACTGTGTCTAACTTCCTTGCGTAGCTTCTTTTTGCTGAACTTCCCTCTAACTATTTTGTCTTCCTCGGTATTTTGATACTGCTTTGTCAATTCTGTGACAAAAGGGGGGAGTAGCTGTGTAGTTGCAAAATAATTTTGTCTGTTCATTTAGAAATATTATTTAAATCTATGAACTCTGAATTTCTTTTATTACTTTTATTATCATTTCTGTGATTTTATAGATCTTTGCCAAGGTTTATTTCGTGCAAGTTGTGCAGATTTCTCTTTAGTGCTGAAGTGTTTCTTTTAATTGTCCTAAGTCATTTTTCTGTGTCATAGAAGAACTGTTTTGTTTTAGGAGTTTTGTTCACGAATTGGTAAATGGGGAGATTGTTAGAATTTTAGATTGGCTAATTCTCCTAGTTTGAACAAAACACAAGTCCTAAATGAGTTGTATTTTCTTTTTTTAATTAGAAAAGGACTGTGAAGGGACTTCTGTCAGTAGAAGATGGTATGTGGACACCTAAGTCAAGCTATGAAGACTTCTATTCACGTTTGAAGACATCTTAAGAGTCCTCCCGGAACTTTACAGAGCGAACAAAATTCTCAAACAGAAGCTGGTCTCGCTATAGCGAGCTTCAATAATGCAGAGACAGAAACTGTGCTCGCTACGTTTTTCTGTCCATTCAAGATTCTTCATGCTGCTGGAGTTTTCTTCTTCTAAGAGTCCTTCCATCTTTCAAGGAGACTTGTGCACGAACCTTGGACTATTTAAAGACCCTTTGCAACCTCAATTGAGACACTGAAGAGCAATCAATATTTCTTAAGTATTATTCTTTCATTCAGATAGTTTAGTGGGTTAATCTTGCAAGGGAGACTGCGCTGAAGATTTATTCCTTCTCTTCCTTCTTTTAAGAACCTTGAAGGGGCATTCAAGGTGGGTTTCAAGCAATCACGTGGAAGGTGAACGGCGGGTCATCGACGAATACTTCACTGTTCTTTAGGTTGAGTTTCAACTGGATCAAAGGTCTTGTGAGTTTTTTGTAATCTTTGTTTTAATAGTGCATTGCTTTCTGTGGCTTCTGCCACCTGTGGTTTTTTTCCCGAGTAGGGTTTTCCACGTAAAAATCTTGTGCCTCTTCTCTTTGTGTGGTGATTGATTTGTCTGGTTTAAAATTGCATATAATAATCTGAGAAAAGACCTTAGTCTGCGTTAAGGCTTAAATTAGTAGGTTGATTCAAACCTTCAGTCATATTTTTTGCTTCTCTTGTATTGCTCATGTAAAGCTAGCTCCCCTTCTGCTTCCTATTTTCCTATTTTTTGGGTTGGCATATTGCCAATTTGGGTTGGATTTTCTCTAGTCTTCCCTCTTTGTTTTCTCTTGTTTTTTGTGGGGCTATTGGCCTTCCTCCCTTTTCTTTTAATACAAACTTACCTTATAGCCAAAAACAAAAAACAAAAAAAAAAATAAAATGTCTCACATAGGCTAATCTCGGCTTGGTTTGACCGAGGTGGTTCATTTTGCATTGAGCTTGATCTCAAGCTTGGCTCATCCCTAAGCACAACTGACTTATAAAAGTAAGGCCATTAGTGAGGGAAGTGATCTCGCAAGCAAGCTCAATTTGACTTGGTTGGGGTTAGTCCCGAGCTCGATCAATTCATGAGCTAATTGGCTGAGCTAGGGCCTGGTCAGCTTAAACTCGGGCTTGGCTCCGATTTATGCTCGAGTTGAGCTCAATTTAGTTAACACTATACATATGGCTCGTCCAAGCTCAGCTCATTAATACACATAAAATGTCCGTAGAGGAAGACTAGTCGATCCCAAGCCCAAGCTATAGAAGTTGGCGTGTGTACATATATATATTGTGTGGGTAAAACACCGTAATGACGAAGTTAAGCAAAGATTACAGCTAGACTCGCCGATCACCTCGGCCTCTGTGGTAATAGCCCGTCAGCTCGGCAGCTCGGTCAATAGCTCGGTAGCTCGGCACCACGGTTCGGTAGCTCGGCATAAATGCCAGCTCAGTACAAAGGCACACCACGGCCAAGCCATCCTTGGTCTCAGACTAGAATGCTAGAGTCAGAGTGGGCCGCCACCTTCCTCCTGGAAATACGGCTCGCCCAGACAGATATGAGCATTCATTTATGGCGATAGGATCGCTCATTTATGGCGATAAGAAGTTTGCTTTATCAGCCCTGTACGAAGGCATGGAAAGAGAGGATGGGGTGTTGCCCATTTTACCTACTGCTGCCAGTCAGGGTAAGGATCGATGGGACCTCACCTCACCTACCCCCACTCACACAGAGAATGAACGAGGAACGCTCACTTATATATACACATGGGATCAGTCTCATGAAAGGTACGCAATACACAACTCACAATATTCCACATCGTCTCATTCCCATCTTCCTCCTCCTGTTTAGTTTTCTCAGAACTAACTCAGGCATCGGAGTGCCTTCGGCTCACTGCAGCCAGGGGCTCTGACTCTAGCATTTTTCCTTCATTTTCAGGTTCTTGGTGTTCAGCATTCTCCGTCCTAAGAAGTTTACCTCGATCTCATCTCAATCTAAGTAGGTGTCGTTTTTACCGCCTACATATATATATATATATATATATATTTATATATAAAATGAGCAGCCAAGCATGGTGACCACCCTAGTGGCTAGTGGCACGGTAGGTTCAGCCTATTGGCAAAGACCCTCAAATTCGAGAGCCTATATATGGAGTCACACTAACATTAAATAACAGTGCTCAAACTTGTGCCCTAATATGGGAGGGAGGAGTTGTGATGTTCCCAAGTGCTCTGCATAAGACAGGGGGGACCTTCCCATCATTTCAAAGAAAATGATCATATGCTACTGGCCTTTCATTAATTTCTTCTCATTTTCTTCTCTGCCATCTCAACTTATACTTTCAATATTGACATATAAACAGGTGTATATAAACAAACGAAGGAGATAAGAGAAAATCTCATGAATATAAGAATAAAATTGATGAAGTCTTCTTGTGACTTATTTTGTTTGTTCTTTTTTCTTCCTGATCGTTCTGACAGTGGGCTTTATCATTATTGATTGGAGATTTCTCGGTAATATATATAAAGCACCAGGATGGAGATTTTGATCACTATGGATTTCAGAGGTGGGCCCCACTAATAGATCATAAAGTTGTGCTTGTGCCTCAAAGGCAGACTCCAAATTAAGATTATTATCATATATATAGGTTAATTTACTCCTTGTGGGAACATCTCTACCTTGGGCAATTAAAGGGCTCTCAACGGTCACATCAGGACCCCTCAATTGTTGGCCGTCCGGGAGTAGAAAACTATTAAAATATACTTCCCCTAGTGCTATGTAGGCTGTGGTTATTCCTAATTTTCTGCTTTTGCGTTGGTCTTACAGTTAAAATTGTAACAAACACTTCTGCATTCCTCTTTGCTCCATGCATAAAAACAGATTGTCGATGAGTTGCATCTATCGTTTTGTAGGGAAGACCTTTAAATCCATCTTGAAGGTCCCCATACCAAAACTGTCTCAACTGAGTCCTATAAATTTCACATTCAAGAAATTCGGCCGTCCTCTTTCTCTTTATTTGTAACTCAGTCAATTTACTGCCTTCTTAGGTCAAGTGGCTGGTCTAGTTATTTCAGTACAATCTCAAGTGTTAATGGCCTTCCTCTCTTCCGCTTGTATTTCAGGTAGAGAAAACCTCAACAGCTCCAGGGGTGAGCCCTATTCCATGAGTCCACTGACCAAAGGGCATTGCAAACAACAGAATTTGGGGAAATATTGCCTTCAACATTCTTCTCCTTCTGGAGTTGAACCTTTCTTTATGCACATTGCCAGTCAGCAAATATTTGTTAAAAAAATAAAAAAAAAAACAATAAGGTTGTTAACTGAACTTTGGAGCTCTTAATAGGAAAAAATAAAAATAAAATAAAATAAAATAAAACTCTTCTTTGAAGGAAAGAACGGTATCTTGCGTGGAGCATATCTAGATGCACGACAATGAATCATGGGAGAAGAGAAGTGGAGAGAGGTGAACGGAAAGGTCCATGTTTGATTTAGGTGTGTGCTAAAAGTGAAGAACATCTTAATTAAACATAATCATAGTTTTGATTCTATTAACCGTTTGCAAAGTTTTAATATTTTATATTTAATTTTCTGCATGATCAATCTAAGAGGGCAAAATTTGGATCATTGCCTAATTGGGTTTGGTGCAAAAACTCTTCTTGGCCTTTTGGATAGCAAACATAGGAAGAAAAAAGCTTGAATATACTGCTCAATGCACCCTGGTTCAAATCACAGAAGGATTTCCAATTGTTCATGTCTCCCTTGGCATCTTAGTGTTGTTTCTTTGTGCTAACCTAGAGATACAACCATATTTTTGTCATAATGGATAAATATAATTTAGGCACTTGACTGTTTAATGGACAACTCGGTCTTTCTATCATATAATCTCTATCAACGTTTTTAAATGCGATTTTGAATATTGTATCAGCCAATGCCGAGACTCTTTTTTTTTATCAGCTGAGGTATTAGTTCCTAATTTATATTTGGGTTGATTTAGTCCTTTTCTCTAAGATGAATTCTAAAAAATAATCAAAATAAATATTTTGAATCTTTATTTCTAACTAGCAAAACATGACCGTGCTTAGCACAGACAATGTAATTGTATTGCTACTAAGAGAAAAATATGTATTGCTGAGTACACAAAATCATCTATTTCCCAATCATACAAAATCATTACATAGAACACTAAAATATAGGATATATAAAAATCACACAAAATCATTGCACAAAATAATAGAAAAAATATAGAAAAAACTATATTTCTGTCCCAAAATCTATATTTCCTAATCACACAAAATCATTACACAGAACAATAAAAATTAGCTTATAGAAAAAATAATAAATTAAATACAACCACACAAAATCGTCTATTTCCTACTCATACAAATCATTACACACAACAGTGAAAAAAGGCATATAGAAAAAATTGACTAATCTGTACTTGGATGGAGGTTGAAGCTAAAGAGAAAGAAAAAATAATGTTGTAGAAAGAAATATTTATAAACATAAGAAGGGGAAAATTACCTAGAGGTTGAACTTTGACGGGATAATTAAATAAAGAAAGACTATAATTGAGTTTAGGGTTAGATTGGGTTTGGCAGATGGGATTATTTAATATTTAATAAGAAAAGAATTCAACTTGGTTTAGAGCTTGATTGGTGAGAGATAGGAAAACTCGTATTGGTAAGAAAAAACTCTTTAGTTAATAAAGCTTCTAAATCTAAATAGTGAGAGGTAGAAAGACTCATCTTTTTAAGAAAAACTTCATTAATTTATTAGGTCTTTATATCTAAAATCCCTCCCAGACGTCAAAATTTAAATAAAAATTAAGTTCTAATTTCTTAATCAATTGAGCAATCCGAGTTTAACTTCGCCAACCGAACTTGCATCTTTCATATATAATAACTGCTTTTAGGGTCTATTTGTTTGCATAGACTACATAGAGACTCATGGTCAAATAATCTCAACATAAAGATTATTACACAGGTGAGGGGTAAAATATATAAGGTGAGTGTCATGTAGCTAGATGAGACCTCGACTTTACTAGGATTTGAATTTCTAGAGTGATGAAGGCATGCATTTCCTATCTTTCTTTGATTCAATTTTCATTAAAAGGTTATTGGACGATCTTTTTGAATATTCAATTTTGATCCTTCATGTTTAGCCACTAATAAATATACAAAGCTGTGGAATTCTTAGAAAGTCGATTAAATTAAACAACTAAGCTCTGAAGAAGTTCTTAATGTGAATAAAAAGATATAAATGAGGGACTCTTATAAAAAAAATTAAGGTTAAACTCTTAAAAAGACAAGGATATGAAATTTTAGAAATCATCCGCAAGTGCTACATATGATGTCAGTTCTATTTTCTATGAAAATGTCCTTTGCTGATATTTTGAGTGAGTTAGGCTTTCCCTTTTCTTACATTAAAGCATTCCAACCCAATGTGTGATTTATAGGAACTTGAAACTTTTTTGACTTTTGTTTTATTCTAAGAAGCAGAGAAGATGAATCATAACTATTGACTTTTCACATGAATAGCCAAATGGGTTCATCTGTTTTTATAAACATGTAAGACTATGAAATTCAAACTAGTAGTAGACTGTTGACTAGCTTAGGTAGAGTCGGTCTTACTGCAACAATGCAATAACTTATACCTTAGGCAACAATTTGGTAAACCGTGCGGCAGTCCTTTGAAGCAGTCCACTTTCTCTGTTGGGCTGATAGCATCTTGATGTGGGCCATTGGTGTGTATATCATTTATTCGTTATGATCTCCTTCTTGATCATGATTCTGACAAATATGAAGGTGAAGGTGAAGGTGAAGGTGAGGGAAGGTGAAGGTGAAGGTGAAGGTGAAGGTGAGGGAAGGTGAGGAAAGGTGAAGACGAAAAACTCTCTCCTTCCAAGGCATTTTTCCTAAAAAGAGACAATGGTAAAACTTCCTCATACTTGGTAAGTGATGCAATTGCAAACCCAATGTATGTCTTTTATTCTATTCCAGAGTCACAAATCAACGTCAGCTTTGAGGTTAACAAGGGTAATAACAGGCTACTTGTAAATAAGAATCTATTTTGTGCGGCCTACTGGAAGATGCTAGTCACATGGTTGGAATTTCTTAGCCTTGTCTGGTGTATCTACTATTATTTCAACAAGGTATATAAAAAAGTATATATAAAAAAAAAAAGAAAAGAAAAGAGAGGCTAAAGCTCTTATTTTAATGAAACTCCTAAAATGATTTTTTTTTTAATTTTTTATTTTAAGAGGATTTGTCTCTATTTCACTAAAGCAGGTGGAAGATAGAATCATGTATCAAACGCTTTTACTTACCAAAGCTATACTCACTATAGACATTTAGTCAAATAGAAGTTAAAGGCAGAGATGCCAAACAAAGCATTAGTGTGGATCCAATTTCAAAGTGCGAATCCTTGGAGGTAAATCCTCAGAAGATGTCCCATTAGCCCCCTCAGAGAGGCATGCTTTTTTAAATCTATGGGCATTTGGTCGGAGATCCCTCATAAGCTGCATGGACCAAAGCACTAAAACAGAAATACCATGGACCAAAGCCTCTACGACTTCCACTTTAGGGACCTATCGCTAATTTTACCTTAAATGGGTCATTTAGTCAGAGTTCCCTCATAATTACCTTTTATTGCAAACGGTTCACAAATTAATTTCGTAGAGGCAAAGGTCCCTTCCACCGTTTCATAGACTTGAAACGACAAAAATGCTCTCATATTCTCTTATCTTTTTATTAAAAAATGGTAAGCCTAAAATCGTGATAACTTGCCAAAGAAGGAACGGAAGAGAGAAATTAGAAAATTTTTACATTGGGCACAAGGACGAGGAAAGTGAATCAAGAAATGAGACAATTCATCATGCGGATCCCACCATGGATGGGCATCGATCAACAAATCCAATTAACTAGACATTCCTGATTGTCAAATTGGTGAAAAACATCTCATCCAAAACTGACGGTACCAAATATAAAGATCTACCGTCAATCAAGTGGCTAACACTGCCCAATTAAAGCCAATGTCCCCCAAAATGCCATCTTCATAATGGGGCACTCTAGATGAACGACCTTGATTGGAAGTATCTGTGCCTCGTATCCAATTAAATTGTTTTAGAACTCAGATACATTTGTTCCAAAACTCAGATAAAATTATCCAGAACTCAGTTATATTTGTTCCAAAACTCAGATACATTTGTTCCAAAACTCAGATAAAATTATCCAGAACTCAGTTATATTTGTTCCAAAACTCAGATAAATTTGTCCAAAACTAATATAAATTTATGCAAAACTCAGATAAATTCACTCAAAACTCAAATAAATTCATACCAAACTTAGATAAATTCAGAAAATGATGAATCAAATCGACAGTCTCATAACAAAAACCGTACTCTCCACCCTTCCTTCAAATCTAGTCACACTAAAAAAATAAATAAATAATAAATAAATAAATAAAAACCTCAAGACCCTAACTAAAATTTCAAAAGAACAAATTTCCTCTTATTTTTAATACGATTGAGTTCCCCCCGACACATTCCACTAAATGTTGTTAGTTTCCGTATTATATTTGGCATTTCTAAACCATGAATCTATAAAATCAAGGGAAATAAATGATGAGAAAAAAAAAAAAAAAAAGATGAAAGATTACATTGTCATTTGAGTGGGTCAAAACACATCAAATGTAGTTTCTCCTCTCTTTTAGAGAATTACCTGAATAATTGTATCACACATGTGGCTCGGTCATTCTAGTAAAAAAAACTTTAGATAAAACCATTTACTAGACATTCATCAAAGAGACATCTATGGGCAAATCGCCATCAGTGTGTAGCAGAAAACATAGATCATTCCCTCCTATTTAAATTTCAAAACTTGATCTATTCCCTCCCATTTGAATTTTGAAACTTCATCTAAAACTAAGAAATAAAATCTGTTAAATGGGCAAATTAGTCATGAAATATCATATTAAGGCCCTAAAATTAAGGGCTTACTTTGCATAACGTGTTAGGCCACTTATGTGTGACATATTGCGGCAGTTACAGGGGCAAATCTGTCACTAAATATGTGATGTGGCGAATATAGGGACCTTTGACTGCAAAAAGTCTAGCTGCATGGAGCAGAGCACTTAAACAGAAATACCGTGGACCAGAGCCTCTACAACTTCCACTTCAGGGACCTATCGCTAATTTTACCTTAAATTTTTAAATCACTTAAGATTTAAGTGGCTCTCTTTTATTGGTTTTGGTCAAATTTCACTTCTCGTGGAGTCAGACCTAAGTGTCACCTGATCACGTGGCCACATTGTACATTTTACACACTATTCATTTGATGGCGAACCCAACTCTATTAGAGTAAACTTTGACCAAAAATATAAGAAGATAACATTCGTTTTTTAGTTGTTTAGATTTTAATAAGTAGACCCCATTCAAAAGCCTAATGAGATTTCTCATGAGGCCTGGCCTCTTGAGTATCCAGACTCCAAAAACCATCTCGATCCAACCATTCAAACTAACAGCCCAAAAATAAATAACAAAGTACTCGCACATGTATAAACTATAACTGTTGAATTTGAGTCTTTAAACCGATGGTTCTAATGATAAAATTAACTTGAGATTCCAACTCACCTATAATCCATAACTAAGATCTTTAAAATCTACTTTCCTATGTGCTGACATAAATCCAATTTTGAAATTTGAAGCGCCTTCACACTTAACAAAGATGTTTACAATCAACTTCTCTGACTAGAGTCTACTATTGAGAAGTAAGCTCGGTTCAAGGAGGAGTATTGAAAAATATTTCTTTATACTGTCTTTAGATTTTGATAGAAATATGACTAGCTAAAGAAATTTAGTATGGTACTAGAGTTAATCAGTTGTGAGTTCACATCTAAGGAGGAATGACTTGACGCTAAAAGAAATGTGTGTCGCCAAAAGTACCCTGATGACTGGTTCCACTTGAAGGAGAGTATTGAGAAGTAGGCTCCGCTTAACATAGAGTATTGAAAAGTATGCAGCTGCCTGTACTAACACCTCAAGGTTTTGAATAAAGAGGGGATGAAATGGGGAGAGAGGGAGATTGATTGTGGTCAGCCGTTGTAGATAACCTGGCCACCTGCCCGAATCTGACCCGCATTTCTTGGGTGTGTGTCCATTGTCATCTACATGAAAATAGTATCAATAGGTTAAATGCTAGAGCTGGCAGTAGGTTCCTTGGTACCTAAGGTCTTGGCCCATAAAAGGTTGCAAATAAATGGTGCCTTAACTTCTTTTAAATATGTGTCAGACTCTTATTTCCAGGCCCTTGGCCTTTTCCTTTCTTTTGAGTCCACCTGAGTCGGACCCACATCCGGAGATGAACTACAAACACATGACCACATACCTCAATTTGTGAACTTTGATGTAAGAATCGACCCTACACTGAAGCTAAGAACACCCAAGAGAATCTCTCGCTCAATAAAATTAGAGCAAATGCTCTTGAACTAATTTTCATAAAGTGAATTGGCAATGAAATTCTTTGAAGAAATCTATGAATTGGTATTTAGTTTGTACTCAACCGGAATGATATTTATGGTGAACTGAATATCTAATTAACTCTTGGTCAGACTATCTAATAATCAGCATGTCACTCTTTTGAAGAAAGGTATGATAACAAAATGAAAGAAAATAACTAAATTCATCAGACCAAAGCACCTGCTTACATCCTACAATTTGTTGATAAACAATATCATCTAACCTTAAAAAAGTGCTTATGCTGATAATCTTACAAGATTAATTACTCTAAACCCTAATTTTTAGTTTCACTGATTCATAGGCATGTGAAAACTTTATAGAGAAATTTAATTATGAGAGCTTAATGATGGAAGATCACGTCTTTGATAACAAATTACGCCTTTGTTCTGATCTTATATTTGGTTAACTAAAGATACCATAGAGATCTCACTTATACAGTGACTCATGAGCTACAGAATAATTTGAGAAAGAAAAGAACATGACAAATGCTTTGCCTAGAAAAGCAGATAAATATATGAGAAAAGTCACAATCACACTCTCTATCCAACACACTTTTATTAAACTTAAGTATACAGAAGATACATTTAACTCTAGTGAATGCAATTCATGTTCATGGATTTTTTTTTCCTCTGTTTAAGAAAAACAAGAAATCCTAACACTAGAGGATCTGTTTATTTCATATAAATCACCCAAAAGCATTTCTCCTAATCCTACATTTGATAGGGGGCCCCCAAGTTTACAGACCCTAAATAGAAATAATACCCATAAGATAGTTCTTAATGGAATGAGGTCTTACTTTCTTTTCCCAAGCCTTAGAGCTTAGCATATTACTATGGGTCATTCTTAGAAGATAGGAGCCGAGCAGCAATCTAAAGAGAGATCCATCAAATCTTCAACCTGACTTGATTCTTCATCCAAAATCCATTTATCCGAAAAACAGTATGCGGGTCGGTTCGAAGACCTCTCCTTCACCTGTGTCATGGTGCCGAGCCTGTCGGTGAGGCTGGATAGTGAGCCCTGAGGTGTAGAATCTGTCGAGGACTTCTCCCAAGCCATGCTGTTCAAATTCTCAAAAGAAAAGAAGTTCTCAAGCTCTTCATGGGATATCACACCACACTCCCCTTCCTCTACTTTTGTTTGGGTGAACTGAGAAGAGGCTGTACCAACAACATTGGTATCTTCATTGCTTGGCTTCTCCTTCTCTTGATCCTTCTTCAAAGTAGTGCCCTTTGGTGATGCTTTCATCCACCCTTCTAAGAGCTTTGAGATGTTCTCTGTGCTTGAAGCGTAGGTGGAGCAGCTCCTGAGAGAGGTGGAATTCATGTCATTTTGGCTGTTGGAAAGAAGCTGGGAGCTGCTACTTGAATTGGATACGAGGCTAGTCTTCATCTTTTTCTTGAGATGGGTGTTCCAGTAGTTCTTAATATCATTGTCTGTTCTCTGTGGAAGGTAGGATGCTATTGCTGCCCATCTGTCCACACAAAAAGAAGAAAAGAAAACAAAGAGATTGAAGAAAGTTGAAGGATTTTTGCTTTAGATTTGTCTTGTTTGGTCCCTGGCTTTGACTATTTGAAAAAAAAAAAAATCCCTTTTGAGGGTATATGGACAAACAACAAAGTTTCTTTTAACAGACTTGGGAAATTTTCCTTAAAAAATAATAATATTATGTTGTATTAAACATTTATGAGATAACGTTGTGAGATACTATGTTTTGAATTATTGAGAACTGAATTGTGAATTTTAGAATACTACCTGTTACCCAACAAAGCTTGGAGATGGATTATCATCCCCTCCTCATGTGGGGTGAAGTTCCCTCTCTTGATTCCTGGTCTGAGGTAATTAGTCCATCTGAGCCTGCAACTTTTACTGCATCTAAGCAATCCTGTAAAATTCCAAGAAAAAAAAAAAACCGAAGAATTTTTTAGAGGCCTAGATACAATTGAGGAAAATGTTCTCTTTTACACTTGCAAACAAGGAAAAGATCATTACATAAAACAAAACCAATTTGGAGTCCGGTGGGTTCTAATCCACTGAAGAAAGAAAATGGAAAAAAAGAAAAAAGAAAGATTGTGAAGCTCTCGGGTTGTTCACCTGTATTTGTAGGCACTGATCTCCAATTTCCTGGCCCGTGTTCTTGAATGTAAGACACCAAGATGATGTCTTCTTCTGGTGTCCAAGGACCTTTCTTGACACCAACCTTATCACAGCAAGGAGGCCTTCCCATGGCTGCTCAACCCACCTTATACTCTCCTCCTCTTTTGCCTCTCGCTGACTCTCTCCCTTTCTACTGGAAGTATTCCCACAGACATGTGAGTGTTCATATATAGGATCACTTGAGATGGGTGGCCTATTTTCACTGACTTCATTTTTTTTTAAACCTTTGGATCCTTTTCTCTTTTTATTAACCTTTCAAAGCAGTCAAATTTCTTTAAAGATAAATTCAATATATTCCAATAAAAGAAGGGGCAAAGCTACCATACAGCAGTGCTGCATCTTAGTATGATGCAGCACTGCAGCAGCACCTGGCAGATGCAAGTGGGTGGGTCCCACCTTTAAAAAATCCAATTCGTTCATCATCTTTTACACACATCCTGTTCTTTGCACATAAAATTTCAAAGTGTATTTGGTGGGATCTACCGTTAGATTGGCCTGTTATTTTAAATTCAGGAGAGGTTCTCCTTCTTGTCAAAGTCAGCTGCTTCCTTTATCTTTGAAGTTTGAAGTATGCATTCACATGAATCAGCAACCCTTTCAAAAAGTGGAAACTGCTCCACCGCAGTTTGTACGGTGTTTATACCAACAATGAGTAGAAACTCTGTAAATGGTAAAAACCATCCATGGATCACTCCTTTTTATGGACTTGTACCCTGGTGCACCCACCATGACTGTTGCATCAACAGAAATCTACACCGTAGTTACCCTTGGTAGGGTCCAACCTTATCCATCCCTGAATGGGTCGTGGGCCTGGATGGGCCTCCCAATACCTGAATGGCAGATGTCCAGAATGGAAAACCCAATACCAATGCACAAGATCTAAAATAAATAATAAAAAAAGAAAATAAATCAAGATAAAGAGATACTTTAATTTACGTGATTTGGCTAATTGCCTACGTCCGAGGGGTTTCTTTTCACTGATAACAGGAGCACAGTACAAAAGATTTTCGTTCTCTAAAGGTACACAGCACTAGTATTCTCAGAACCTCTAGAGTTTCAAAATTATTCACTTTACAATGATGCATGTGCTCCCTCCTAACTCCCACACTTTATGGTTCTTTACTTGCATATAGAGTTGGCGAGATCTACAATTAGAAAGTCTCACTCCTAATACAACTCAAACACTAATGCCAAAATTAAAAGTCCTAATTAGAAAAAAACTTGGCTTCACTACAAAATAGAAAGCCAGCTCAAACTTTCCTTAACAATATATGCCTGATTGGCCTACCTTGAAGACCAATACCTTACCCAAGGTATGGATCATGATATAGGCTTATAGGCCTATCCAAGAAATAAATGATATATACCCGAGATATATATGGACCCATTTTCATTTAAGGTTGGGATTTGGTGTGTGGGGTTCAGACTTGAGACACAAATTGATGCACCAAGCGGTGGAAGCATACCTTGGGGGCCCGAGCGAAAAAACAGTCCGCTTCCATTCACCCAATAGGCCTACCTAGTTCTATAACCAAGCTATTTTATCTTTTCCTCATTGGATTATCCTCTTTACAAAAGTTATGTATATATGCCATTATAATTAATCAACTTTTGGGGCTCTTATTTTAATTTGAGAATTAAATCTATTTGAGTTGGATTTCCCCATCTGCCTGATCAAGCATTTAGCTAATTGGATTAGCGTCGAGGAGTTGCAAAAATACAAATCATTGATGACAGCTCCAATGAGATTAATGGATGACAGTGATCCAATTAATGTTAGATTTATGATCCATAGCATATTAGAGCACCAGTCACTATAGGACCCCCATCACAAATTCCATGTATAACCGTACACATTATATATGCAATTTTATTATACAGTTTTCTTAGTATTTGGGTATCGATTAAGTTTGAACTCCAGGCCCTTTATTCAGGTCCAGATCCAGATTAAAACTCGGGTCTGGGTATGATATTGACAAGGCCAAAGTTGGACTTTAGTTCCTTTTAGTAATCTATGTCTGGGTCTGGCTCATAGATCACTATAATGAATGCTGGAAAACTGCACAATTAATGCCACCTTTATATTGTATAATATATTTTTATTTACTCCAAGGACACCCTTAAAGCAATTTTTCTTAAAAAGAAGGATTTGCATTTTTTTTTTTCTTTTTTTTGTTTTAACAGAAAAGGAGCCTAAAAAAACTGATGTATCATTTCATGTATAACGACATAATAAAATTTTACTTATAAAAGGATATTCACAAGGCTAAGCAACTAAATCATCAGGGTCGGCTAAGCAACTAGGTGCTCAGGGACAGCTAAGTAGGTCAAGTCCCATCAATGGGCCTGTTGGGCCTCATGTTATTAATAGCTTCATGCAGTCAATATAAAGGCCTCTTAATTTGTGGGACCCATTTGAGGATAACCTACAAAGCATGCAAGTAACGCACTCCACCCATGTATTTATGCGCTTGAGGAAAAAGATATATATATGCTGTCCTTGCAACAGCTATTTGCATTGTGAGAGGGATAATAAAAGAAGGCACTTTTGTTTTTTCTATGTAGGGAACGAGGTTCAGGTGTGAATGTGTGATAAAATGCCAGCACCACTCAACCTGTGTGCGCGTTGGAAAGAATGCACAAACTTAATGCACAAAAGCAATCAACAATTCAGAGAAATTAAAGACAACCAAAGTATCAATGTACAAATAATCGGGCAACAACTAGGATTGATCCCCAATCTTGCTGGTGAGGACTCAAGTGGTGTTTGTGGGTGCACTATATAAGAGGCCATAGTCTTAAGTTGGGTGGCATGCACAACGTGTCCAGGACCTCGATCGAAAGTATGGAAATATGCAATGTACTGGTTATCCCACATTTTATTGGAGAATTTTATGAATTGAATCTTTTGAAGCGATAACTGCATTTGTATTTATTTCATGTTTGATCGAGTCTAGTTGGAAATAGTGTATGTAACTACTCTTCTCATTTGATAGAAACTGTATTTGGGATTGAGAAGAAAATAATATTTATCTATCTGGAGGTTATGGTATTGTGATTGTTCGCTTCATAAAAGACAATGAATCCTAGACTTATGTCTTTGGGTATATTTTGTAACTGGTAAGCTTGATCCATGTGAGTTTTTTTGTGCTAGTCGCAGATGAGGTTGTCGATGGCTCTCTTGTATATTTTAGGTAGTTGCGATCGTCGTAAGTTTTGTGGATCTTCTGGATGCTAGCATCTATGATGGGGTTCACTAGTGTTTACATCTATGATGGGGTTCACTAGTGATTGGGCCTCCATTAGGATGTGTTAGATGTTGTTACACATGCCGAAAGACTATATGATAGGGATGGAAGAGAGTTGTCTGATCCTTTTACACATACCCAATGAGGAGAACATGCCCTACTGAATCACACAAGACTGATCTTTCATACATACTCCCCAATCTTCGCATCTAATTGTTGATCCAAACTGACGCAAGCCTAAATCGAGTTAGTAGTATGCATACCTTCGTCGATTTTTGCTTTCATTGAAGCCACTACTTGGCATTGGAGGACCTGTGTTAGGCCAAAAGTCAATGTTGCATGGCTGTTAGAGCCAAACCAAATCGGATGATAGAAAGATGTCTCACTATAACGAGACTCATGCTCGCTATAGCGAGCGTGGACAGGAAAGATCCATCCGATCCGGACTCTATGATAGGGTTTAATGATGAGTGCTGTTCTGAGTGGAGTTTAATTAGAATACTCATGCACGAATTTTGGGCTATATATTGGGTGTTTCTCTCAACCCAAAGACACGCACAAGAAGTTAATTCTCTCTCTTGATTTAAGGTTAGAATACCCTAAAAAAGATTTCCTTATTTCTCTAGAGCTATTGAGAGATTGTTCTGAAGTGTTGTTCTAGAAGGTTTTGTTGCTTCTACTCTCTTGTAGAAGATTGATCATCTCGATTAATAAGGTGCGGGGAGATCAAGTAAGGAGAACAGTGCACGGTGGAAGTAGTGCCAGTGGAAGTTGTGTAAGAACAACTACAGTTCTCAGGTCGATGTACAGACTAAGGTAAAATAGCTGTGGGTATATCTTATAATTGTTCGTGAAATCTTGATTTCTAAAGCGTGATTTTTCTCCTCAGAAAGGGTTTCCACGTTAAATATTGTGTATGCCTTCTTATAGTGTGTAATTGGTAGATTTATTTGATAGTTCTATCTTGTTTGATTGGTTACATCCGTTACATTGGTTTGATTAATTAGACTAGCATCCATTATAGTAGGTTCTGCAAAACTCCCAATTGATATCAAAGCGGGTTACACTATTTTATTGTGTTGATCATATTTTTACTAGAATGCGGGTTACACTATTTTATTGTGTTGATCATATTTTTACTAGAATGAATATCTACCGCGAAAGCACTTCAACTAATAAGCCTCCTCTGTTGGACGGTAAAAATTATGTTTATTGGAAAGTCAGGATAGTTGCCTTCTTGAAAGCCATAGATCTGAAAGTTTGGAAATCTGCTGTAAATGACTATTTCTTGCCTACTATTACTACTAATGAGATAACTGATCATAAATCTGAAGATAAGTAGACTAAGGAAAAAGAGTCGGCTGCCACTTGCAAATCTAGGGCTTTGAATGCTATTTATAATGGAGTTAGCATGTCTGAGTTTCGTAGAATTTTTACATGCACTACTGTAAAAGAAGTTTGGGATATTCTGCAAACTATGCATGAATGGACTGACATTGTCAGATAGTCGAAACTTCAGAAATTGTATGCAGCCTTCGAAAACATAAAGATGGAAGATGATGAAACTTTTGATGAGTTCAATTCGAAGCTAAATGTAATTGTGAATGATACCTTTACATTGGGAGAGCCAATTCCTGAAAATAGAATTGTAAAAAAGATTCTGCGGTCTCTTCCAGAAAGGTTTGATGCAAATGTTGTGGCTATAGAGGACAATAAAAATCTGAATACACTCAAAGTTGATGAGTTGGTTGGCAACCTACAAACTTTTGAAGCAAACCTTAGGTCTAATTGGAAGACACAATCTAAAGGCATTGCTTTGAAAGCGTCCAAGGATCATACAAGAAAGCTGCAAGTGATTCAGATTCAGATTCTGAGGAAATTGATCTCCAAGTTTTTGTACAGTTGATGAAGCAATTCAAGCTTTTTATGAAGGAGAAGAAAACCAATGTGACAATTCTCAAAAATTCTAAAAAGAAGAAATCTTTTAAAGGGATTCAATGCTATGAGTGTTAAGGCTATGGACACATTGCTAATGACTGTGGAAATAAAAAATCTAAAAAGAAGGCTTTGAATATTACTTTGGAAGATGAAACTTCTGATGAGAATGATGAAAATCCTGAGTCGGACAAGCTTAACACTGGCAAGGAAAAGTTTATTGCTTTTATAACAACTTCTATTTCTGTTGCTTTCAATGTTTCTTCCAAAGTTGAGACCGTTCAAGATACTGAGTCAAATAAAGAACCAGATTGGAAAGCTGAATATGAAACACTTTCAAGAAAACTATGAAAATGTTTAAAGTGAATGAAAAAGTTGCTATCAACTGAAAAGTGTTTGGAGAGAAGAATTCTTCTTTGAAAATTGAATTTGCAGAAGCACTTGCAAAGTTACAAAAATTGGAGAATGAAAATAATAGGTTGGCTGACAAATTGACTACAGAACCACAAAAGTGTGACATACTTGATTCTGATATGAAGACTTTGAAAGCAGAAAATTCTGATTTAAATGGAAGACTCAAGATGGTTCTATTAGAGTTAAATACTGCTAAAGATTCATTGAATAGGATGAACATCGTATCGAGAAAATTAGATGACATCCTATGTAGTCAAAAGGCACAGACTGACAAGCTTGGCATTGGCTATACCGATGGAGCATCCACTTCGAATGCCAAAGGTAAAAATTATTTTGTTATAAATTCAGTTGTTACTAATCGTGTTGTAAGTGTTGTAAAGAAAGCTCCAAAGAAGCAGAATGTGTCACGTCCTAAAAGAATTCTCACTTGTTAACATTGTGGAATTAAAGGACACATTCGATCTCATTGCAATAGGCTGCGAAGTTTACCGAATCAAAAGCAATGGAAACGCAGAAGGTTGAGCTAAAAAAGAATAATACCAAAGCTGTCTGGGTCAAGCAAGAAGACCTGCCTTCTGTATTGGTACACACTGTTCTGAAATATTTTAATTTATAAGTGTGTGTGCCTAAGCTTTATCACCCCGATCTGCAAGACCAAGCCCCCACCTCAATGCCGATATGAAGATCATATTGAGGGGGGTCAATATTGAGGGGGAGCTACTGCATCCACATTGATAGAAGCTGCATGATGATATTTATTTGTCAATTATGGACAAATGCAGGAGGAGAAGAATAGAGCTAAAAGGAGTTATACAAGCTAAGGCAATTCTAGATCTAAAAGTTCAAGCAAAGGCAATGAGAGATTTATAGTGCTGAATTTTTTTATTTTAAAATTCAATATATTTTGGGTATTTCTTTTGGGTAAATCATATTGTATTGTTCTAGGGGGTTTTGTCCAAGAATTGCCAAAAGGGGGAGATTGTTAGGCCAGAAGTCAACGTCGCAGGGCTGTCAAACCCAAACCAAACCGGATGGCAGAAAGATGTCTCACTATAGCGAGACTCGTGCTCACTATAACGAGCGTGGACGGGAAAGACCAGTCTGATCCGGACTATATGAAAGAGTTTGATGATGAGTGCTGTTTTGATTGGAGTTTAATTATAATACTCATGCACGGATTTTGGGCTATATATTGGGTGTTTCTCTCAATCCAAAGACACACACAAGAAGTCAATTCTCTCTCTTGATCTGATGTTAAAATACCCTAAGAGAAATTTCCTTATTTCTCTAAAGCAATTGAGAGGTTATTCTGAATGGTTGCTCTAAAAGGTTTTGTTGCTTCTACTCTCTTGTAGAATATTGATCATCTTAGTTGACAAGGTGGGGGGAGATCAAGTAAGGAGAAAGGTGCACAGTAGAATTCATGTCAGTGGAAGTTGTGCGAGAACAACTATAGTCCTTAGGTCGAGGTACATACTGAGGTAAAAGAGCTGTGAGTATATCTTGTAATTGTTTGTAAAATATTGATTTTTATATTGTGGTTTTTTCTCTGGAAAGGGTTTCCACATTAAATATTGTGTCTGTCTTCTTGTGGTGTGTGATTGGTAGATTTATTTGCTCGTTCTATCTAATTTGATTGGTTACATCTACCACATTAGTTTGATTAATTAGACTAGCATCTATTCTAATAGGTCTTACAAAACTCTCAACCTGAACAAGGGTTTCCATCTCCCATAATGGTGCATTTTGTAACAGCTGTGGAAGGGTTTCCTCTTTTGCGGCACCTCAAATTTGAAATGGATAGGTAGGGTTTTCATATCGACTCTAATTTTGATTTTGAGGCTAATTCCTGCTGACATCGTCACTGCACCCAAACATTAGTGGAGATGTGTCTACAAATCTGGCACCATGTCTCTATCTTCTTTCCATAGAAATTAGCGCGGCACAAACGGCTTTTAAATATCTATCCCAATGAATTCCCTCGTATGGTTTTGCTGGATACTCCTCCGCATCTCCAACTAAGATTGTGAAACTTAAGTCACTAATGAAGTTGGATCTCATCCAAACTCTTTCCAGAGTTATGATTAAGGCTTTAATTGGTAGACTAATTGGTATATTTAATTTGGTTACTGCTTCATCCAGATGCGGTACCCATTTGAAGATGGGCCGTGTACTTTCCATCATTTTGGTGTGATATACATTTGTTCTAAAGATTCATTTATTTCTCCTTCTCACTTTGGCCAAGGTACTTTTCTCTCTCTTGATAAAATTGAAAGTCGGTCTTCCTCTTCACCTTTGAACTTAAGGAAATGAAAAAACTTCGGTTTTTGATATTATAAAGATTAAAAAAAGATGGAAATTTGACATATTAATTCCCTTTAAATCATGTTCTTCCAATTTCATAACTAAAAATCTATTAATGCCACTAAAGTCATTTGACTCTGGTCCATTTTTTTTTTTTTTTTTATTTTTCTAACTTATATCTCATGATATTATGGGATCCGAATGTAAAAACCCATAATATCATAGGACCCAGATCTAGATAACAAGACAGTTTAGATTTCTTAATGTACGGCTTTTAACTTTTTACATTTTAGATCCCATAACCTATGATATTATGGGATCCAGGGCAAAAAATTAAAGAAAAAATATAGATAAAAGTCAAACAACTTTGATGAAACCAACGGGTTTTTAGTCATGAAATTTGGGATACTGGCTTTAATTGCAAGTTTCCTAAACGGTTTATGCAACTCTAAGAGTGACAGGTTTGCTTGCATCACCATTTGATTTTTAAGCAAGATTTCAAGTGATTGTGGACAACGAGGAGCCGGAAGAGGCTCTAGAAGGGATAAAAAACATGTAATGGAAAAACCATATGTACGAAGTTGTTGTGGTGGGTGAATGAGAGAGAGAGATTCAGGGGGCCTGTCCTTTGACTTGAGGTCGTCCTGGGTGGTCCTTTTTCTTCATCAAGCACAGGAGAGAAAACCAGCTTTAAGAACCTACACATGTACGTGTCTGGTGGAGCACCTCGTAGTACTCATCTCTACGTGCACAGAGAGAGATGAATATATACATAGTATATATCTTGTTGCAGGAATCCACAGTACTCAGGGGGGAGAGAGAGAGAGAGAGAGAGAGAGAGAGAGAGAGAGATGAATATATACATAGTATATATCTTGTTGCAGGAATTCACAGTACTCAGGGGAGAGAGAGAGAGAGAGAGAGAGAGAGAGAGAGGACTTCCCACAATACTAATTTACATATTCGTGCACCAAGGGTGTTGGTGGGCCATGGATTAAAGCTTGTCCAACCTGGCCTATTTAAATATTAGGCTTCAGATTCCGGCTCAAATGTAGCTACTGGCCTCATAGATTGGCTCGGGTCCAGCTCATTTGCAAAACCTTACATAATTTTGTGCTAAATTAGTTGGAGAGGGTGGGACCTTTTGGAATCTGTGTAGCGTAGGCCATTTGACTATCAGGCTAGAAAATCAGGCCTGGGTCCAACTAAAGGGCTGAGAGAGAGGAATTAAGTTATTTGTGGTCCATGTGCGGTCCATGTCTGAAAGCTTCACTAATTAGGACAGAGAGAGTTACTGGTGGTCCATGAAGTTATACTTCAGGAGTAGTTTTGGACTTTGGAGATGGGAATGGAATATTGGAACTGTGAGTTAAGAAAATTAAGACAAAACCAATATTAAAAGCTCATTTCATCATCCCATTAATATAAAATTAATGTGATGTTGATTCATAACCTACCAGATATTAACACTAGATACATTCACACTAAGCAGCCATAAATCCTGAAATGAGTTTGTGTCACTTATTCCAACCTTGAAATTTGAAATCTCCGATTCGCTTGCATCCCTAAGGGCATGTTTGTGTAGAGGCAACTTCCATGGAAAAATGAAGTTGCCACATCAGCAAATTCTATAGTTTTTAAATTCCTCAGAAATGATTTTCTGAGGAAAGTAGAAATTCATGTTTGGTGAAAAAAGTTTTCCTCTATGAATTAGTGCTAATGTTGTTTGGTGCAGTTATAGATTTCTTTAGTGAAAATCACTTTTTAGTGAAAACTATTGGGTGGG
Source organism: Persea americana (assembly GCA_029852735.1). Classification (NCBI taxonomy): domain Eukaryota; kingdom Viridiplantae; phylum Streptophyta; class Magnoliopsida; order Laurales; family Lauraceae; genus Persea; species Persea americana. Next base: position 96,315,956 of record CM056810.1, read on the forward strand.
TGGGTTGGTATGTGTGTGGGGTTGGGAGGGGAGGAAGAAGAAAGAGGGTGGCTGGGTGGAGTGAGGGTGAGAGTGATGAAATTGGGGGGGGGGGGTCCCCCCCCCCCCTAGGAAGTCTATTTCCATGCCTATGAAGGAAAAAACTGACGTAGCCGGAAAAGCATTTCCGCATAAAACTGTCGCACCAAATACATAAAAAAGAAGTTTTCTACAGAAAACTATAACATTTTCCGCGGAAATAATCTACACAAACATGCTTTAAAGGAAAATGATTTTTTGTGTTGTTTTTTTATAATATTTTTTGCCAGCTGACTGCTTTGGACCGTCGTTTTTACTATTTACAAAAGACTTTGAAATTCCCATCTCCGACTATAAGCCGACGTGATTTTTTAGGTAGTTGTGCATATGATCCAATCTATTAAGTTTTTGTCTTTTTTTTAATATAAATTCTTACTTAAAAAAAAAAAAAAACCTTTTTTTCTAATAAGGATGTCTAGTATTGTTGAGTCTTCTGGACACGTAAAGTCCCTGCATCCTCCACGCATTAGATAAGTCATGCTTATGCCCGGCCAAGTGGCCTGAGAGAGAGCACAATTTCAAAACTGCAATCGTCGATTCCTTAGGCGTGGTCCAACCCAACTGTACTACGTGTCGGAGTTAAGGAAAAAAAAAAACCTACAATGGGTCCTTTTGATCGTATTGTTCTTCCATGATTAACATATGTCCAAGCGGACTATCATACAGAGTAGAAATCATGAGGTATGTACGCCCATCCAACTGTGATATAGGTTGAAAAAGTGTCAAATTGGGGTTGGTGGAATCCATGTCGTAGTCAATGTGTGAGGGTTGTGCTTAGATAAATATATCTCATAGCCATAGCCAACCTCTAGTAAAAGCATGGAAAGAATATAAATGAAGTTAAATCATGAGAGCATACGCTACACTTGTCATATCCGTAGCCAATCTCTAGTAAAAGCATGGAAAGAAATTCAATGAGATAAACAGGCCCACACTTCATAGATCAAAAGTGGTTAATTTAAGGTTTTTTTTTCACCTTATTCCTGCGGATTGCGTTTAGGCATCCAGGCTCATTAGTGGGATTTGCCCGGTCTACATTTATTGAAAGTATCAAATTAAAAGAGAATAAAATATAATAAAATTATGATGGTATTTTTTTCAGTTGTTTGATATGTAATCCTTTTGATTTTTTGTACGGAAAAATGAAGAATTTTTGTCTTTTAGTGAAAAAAAAGTTGTTTTTTAACTTTTTTTTTTTAAGATGAAGGGAATTCTAAATTAAAGTGCTATTGATGTGACATCTTTTTTGAAAAATGGAGGCTTTACTTGACTTTTACTAATCTAGTAAATTGTCAAACTGGCTCTAATGAGTGACCTGACATTTTAAGCACAAATGGAAGAATAGTTTTGCAAATGGGCTGGTTTGGCTCGAATTGTCATTTGGCTTGGCCTACTTAATTCAGGCGAGCTTTTGTGTTACTTCATAGGCCCATGGGATAATATCAGGCTTGATTTTTATGACCCTATTGATAAGAGTGCCCAGCCCAGGTTTCAATTATTAAGTCCTTGATTTCGGCCTGGCTTGGCTCATTTGGGTCTTATTAGTAAGAGTCTCGATCCTCTATTCCAAAGATTCAACGAAACAGGGAAATATCGGTTCATCTAATTCACATTCGCCAGGTGTATAAAATCTGTTCTTTGATTTCTTCATTCCAAAGAATCAATTGAGAGGTGCATTAGCTGGCATGAAATTTTATACAGCTGGCGAGTGTGGATTGAATGAAATAGTTTCTCCCTATTTCGTTGAAACAAGAGATCTGAACGCAGTAAGTAAAAGCTATTGTGTAAGGGAAACGCTAAAATTGAGTTTCTCTTTTTTAGACTCATTTGAAAGCATGAAAATTACAACAAAGGAATGATAAAAGTATGTTTTGTATTTGATATTGGCCAAGCATCACTTTAACACACGATTTAACCACTTCTTCTTTTTTTTAGAAGTGCATTCCCATGGTATTTGACACAATAGTACTTGTTCCATGGGCATATTCACAGCCCCTTAATACACGTGCACCAAGTGAATTTGGGGTTGTCAAACACACGACATGGAAGGCGAACCCATGCATTATGCCAACAAACCATTACTCAAATAAGTTAAGAGTTTTATAAATGCCTTTTTTTAGGGTGATTCAATCTAAGTGGTAGATAGTTGTAAGATCGGTCTCAAATTATCGCGTGCGCCAATTGATGAAGGGTGTGCGTGTGGGGAATAAAAATGAAATATTCCAAACAAGATTTTCTATTTTTCCAAAGTTTTTGCCATTTTCTATTCAGCCCTTCTCACTAGCTATCCCTTTGCATCAATACTCTCTCCAAATGAACTCACTTCTATATTTAACTGCTCGGTTACTTTTAAAATGATTGTATGTTAATCCAGCCTTATGGCCTGTTTAGACGAGGAAAAAAGTGGAGAGGAGAAGTAGGAGAAAAGAATTCATTGCTCCTGTATGGATCTGTTGGGGGAAGAATTCTGCTCTCAAGAACCACTTGCAAAAAGTAGGAGAAATGGTTCCCTCCTCCAAAGGGTCGAGAAAGCACCCTACTCTCCGGCGAAATTAAGATTTTCTATTATTAAAATGATGCTTTTTCTTTAATAGTTCATTTGAGATTTAGAAAAAATTCAAAATGATTTTCTCCTGTATAGGTTCTCTGATTAGGTTCAAACTCCACTGAGAACTGCTATTAGAGAAAAGAGATGAATGTCCACCACCCCTAGATTTATCCTCATTTACTGCCAATTGAGTAGTTCTCATCACTCATCATCCACTCCTCTGGCGATCTAATCGCGCCAAATCTAAAAGCAACCATACATATTTTTGTTTATTTTCTTTAAGGGTCTAGAACTCTCATACTACATGCACCATACATGTTCCTAAGCAACTGAACAACGTCCTTAGTTAATGTAATATTGGCTTTCCTTCTCCTTTGTTAATGTACGTAATAAGCATGCATTGTGTTGTGCTCAAACAAAAATAATAATGACAAATCGAAGAGGCATTTACTTGTTGATTGTTCATTTAACATTTTTAAATTGAATGGCGAGCAATGTATAGTCCTTTTTGTGAGCGCACACGAAAGGGGAGGGGGTGATGACTGGGTTAGGTTAGATTGAGCGTTGTGGATAATATGTATAGGTTGAATGCAAACTCGACCTATTTATTAATTATGTTGAAAATATCAGCAGATGATTTAGATTGGGTTCAATTCGAATCAATATGGCTAGTTGCATTGCAAGCTCGGTTTGAGCTAGAATGCAGCCCTTTTATTCATAATAGTTACCTTCAATTCAATGTAGAAATAAAAATGGTTCAAGTCCAAATGATAAAGCAATGGGTCGCGCTCAAGTCGTATTTCACTGCTAGGGTTATGTAGACCCTTATACCACCACACGACTGTTCTCTAGATCTCTACCATCTAGATTACCAATCTAGTCTTTATAGGTCACAAGATTGGAAAATCCAAAGATAGTTTAGTTGGCAAGGTGCCTCCCATAAAAACAACCCAAGAATTAATTCCGAGCAGTAGCACTGAAGGTGAAGGACTTGTGTGAGCATGTAGTTGGGTGGGTGGGAGTACTTACATTTAAAAAAAAAAAAAAATGCTCAGACAAGTATACTTTGATTTTTCTCAACTCTTTTTTGCATTTTTTTCTTTTTTTTTGTTCTGTTTTCTGTTTTTTTATATATTTTTTTTAAGTTGCATAAGTATACAATGTTAGACAACTATACAATCATCATCATCACTAAAGCATTGTCCCAACTATATTGCAATCGGCTATATGAGTTGTGTTACTCTATTCCTAGCTATCTTGAGTCAAATCTTCAAATAGGGTTGCACTTCTTTAAATATATTATCACTATTGTCATCCACATCCTCCTCCAATCGGATTTACATTTTGAAATTTTCCAATTGCCATACAAAGTGAAATCAAAGTATTCATGTGTGGTCCAAAGTCCAAACTATTAATGTTAAGACCCCTTGGACATTCATAGATCCCAACTCGTTGGCTGTGGGGTTCACATATAGTTTTTACTATCGTTTTTTTTTTTTTTTTTCCTTAGTAGGGGATTTTTTTTTTCTTAGTAGGGGACCACCTTCACGCTGTTCAAGGATTATTAGGTCACTTTGACCTTACCTTCTTCGGGCTACGGGCAATCCATTCAAATGAGTGGTCTAGCATTGTCAAAATGGGGGCCACGTCTATGTCCGAATCAATGACACATTAAATTCTCATGTGGTATGTGAAAAAGAGACTCGTATAGTTTTGAAGTGTATGTCTTTTCTCTTCGGCATAAGTGCGTAACCCCCTTCCCCTCTAATGAGAAATTTTTCTTACCAACACGGTTGATGAGGTGCAGTGGACATGTCTAAATCATCTCAAATAAAATTTTATTGTTTTATTACCGTTGATGTTACATATAAATACTTTCATAATGGTTCATTTTTAATTCTATTCTTCTTGCTTTTACCACATATCCACCTCAACATTCTTATCTCTACTACAGCCATTTTATCCTATGTTCGAAGTCTCATTCAATCTCTCCATTTTTACTAATTATCGAGTCAAGATGTCAAAATGAATCTTTTTATTGTATCTTTATGCCACTTGAGCTTTAATTCATACAGTAATCTTAGTTGGCTGTACATGTCTGCTAAAGTTGATTAAGAAAAATTTTAAATTAGCCCAAACTTTATGGCTTGTAACCAAAACTAATTAGCAAAAAAAAAAAAAAAATTCATTAACTAGTTCTACTTGAAACTTTCATTTTACAACATTCAAATTGTAAATCAATCAAGATTAAAGCCTAGGCTCCTCGTGTTAATGGCTTGCAGTCTTAAACGCAAAATCTAGTTGAGTAATAAATCAAAAGGAGAAATTATCATATCCATGCCATAAACTTAAAAATAACTTACTTATACAAAAAATTATCAGATCATTTTTAAAGTGGGCTGTTTTGGAGAATCTTTCACATATATTTGAAGACAATGCGACCAACAACATGCCACATATCTCCATTTTTTCATAAAAAACAGAAATAAAAAAAAAAGGAGCTTAAAACTAGGAATTAAGATTTCGGAATTTCATCAAAAACTAAAAAATAAAATCTGTTAGAGGGGAAAATTAATCTTGAAATATCATGTTAAATGAGCTCAAAACTAGGAATTAAACTCATGACATAACTTCAGACGGATACGAGAGCAAATTAGTCATACAAATGTATGATTTATCATATTTAAGGACCTCCGCCTTAAATAAATTTAGGTGCTTAGAGTAGACATCTTAATAAAAAATTCTGTGAATTAGAGGCCTTACATGTTAATTTTAAGGGACCAAGGCACCTTTGCTAATTTTCTCCTAAAAAAAAAAAAACCCTTGTAGCTGTATGGGGCACTGGTTTTTTTCCATTATAGGAAAGTATGGTTAAGAAACCAGAGATGTGACATCTCCTGGATCTTCTCCTCTTCAACTCTATAAATGTCGACGTGGCCCAGTCAGCCGAAGGACACTTGTCCTTATCACGGCCAGACAAGTTATGGCCCTTTAATTTCCTTCCATGTCTGGCGGGTGGTAGGAAAGTGGGGCCAAGACAGGCCAAAAGATATTTGCTGCTGATCTCCCATGCAGACATCAGCATTTCGTACTGAATCCGATTCCGACCAACCTAATTTAAGGTCAGAAAGATGGTAATACATATACTATACTATTTTTTACTCTTTTTTGGAAAAAAAAAAAAGAAAAAGGATGAGCTTTTTGTATACCCCCTCTAAAGTTTGCATGATTTGTAAATAGACCATCATTGGAGTTTTAGTATTTACAAATAGGCCCTTATATTTTTATTTTAATACCTTATGTGTCCCCAAAAGCAATAATCTTTCAACACCATAGGTTCTTAGATCGAAATGATACTTTTATCCATCTCTTTTATCTTTATATGTATATTTTTTAAAACTTTAAATATAAAGCATGTAATATGAACAATTGCACTTAGTGGGAGAGAATAACCATACATAAATTCAAAATTTTTTTTTATCAATACAATGGTTATTTCATTATGTCCAAACTGATCATGACAGTAATCAACACCTACACTTATAAATGGTTATGATTTATCCAACCAGCTACCATTGGATTGATGAAAGTTTAAAAATACATGTTAAAGAAATATTGAGGGAATGGGCAAATGTAAAAAATATTAATTTTTAGAATTTGTGATGGGGGGTGGTGTTTGGCTCTACATAAAAGAATTATTAGGGGAATGGGCAAATGTAAAATAAAATATATTAATTTTTAGAATTTGTAAGGAGGGGGATTTTAAACTTTTCTCAAATATGGGTAGGGGCTTCAGGCCCCATACCTTTGCATTGGGTCCACCCCTTGTCGTGTGCATGAGAGAGTTATTGAGAGAAACTATTTGGACTTGAGATAGAATAATGGTATTTTTGTAAATAATAATATACTCATTTTTGTTTAATGGATGTAAGGGTAAAGTTATCATTTATATAAAACTCCTACACAAATCTCATGGTGGCTGCCCATTCTTGTTAGGAATATTGATTTTGAGGACATGAAATGTATTAAAAAGACAAAGCAGGAGCTTATTTACAAATACTAAAACCTCAGGGGCCTATTTACAAATCCTACAAACCTTAGGGGGGTATATACAAAAAGATCATAAAAAAATTAGCATGATACCTAGCTTTTACCATTTTTAATAACTACAAACATTTGTATATATTGTTTCATTCTTGCTTGCCAAATACTTTCCTAGGTATTTTTAGCGCGTATATGTCGATCACTTCTGCCCACAGTTGTTTTTTTTTTTTTTTTTTTTTTTGCTATCGGATGGCTCCCAACCCTTTGGGCAAGAGGGCCCAGAGGGAAGTTGGGTAAACTCCTTGTAGCCCCAATGTGGTAGTGCACTTCTGCCCATAGTTGATGAGTACAAGTTGGGATAAAATACAACCACCCAAACCCAGGTGATCCCTAGAGAGGGTGAGGTGCCTTTGACAAAGTAGACCATAATCGATGGTTAATTATGAAAGCCTATGTTGTGAGGCTGCCTTGGATCTAGCTCAATTCCATTTTGGATGCTGGTGTGCTTAGGCAGGTGTAGACATGCATTTGATTTGGGGTTTGACAAGTTCAAGTCGAACATATATGTTTAAGGCATATATGTTTGTTTGCACTATATCTAAGAATTTCTATTAGAGCAACATATATGTTTAAGGCATATGTGTTTGTTTGCACTATATCTAAGAATTTCTATTAGAGCAATGTCTGAATTATCTTATGTCCCTCAATTAGATTCATAGATGGTCAAGTACACCAAACACTTAAAAAGTAAAAATATAGAAATTTCTATAACCCAAAAATGCCAATCCACATAGCAAGATTCTGAAAATCTAACCAATCAAATAGGGAACTCTAGATATGCGTGGGGAACAACAACAACTAACATTGTTGCAAAAGATTTCCAACATAAGGACTTGCAAACAAGAATTCTGACAAAACAAGTACCCCCGAGGTCTAAAACTTTTAACATGCTAAACCAAGCCTAAGGTCATGAGCCCGTTGGATCGATTGTGTATCGATTTTAATGGACTGTTAATCATTAAACTTTTGGAATCCAGATGAAGATGATAGAAATTACGGTTGGAACTGATTTTTTGCAATGAATAGGGTCCCAAGGAGTCCTTAAAATCCCCCCATCCACCACACACTTTCTTCTTTCATCTCTGGTCCTATAAAGCATGGATCTAGATCCAGTTGAACTATTGAGACTAAACAGGTAGACTCAGGACAACCCATTTCCCAAATGGGTGGACCTGAAGTTGAGTATTATGTTTCAAGTTGGATCAGGATCCATATTAAAACTCCTCAATTGTTTACCCGCCTTTTTTCTGGGCCCGAAGGGATTAGTCCAGCCCAAAGGATTGGAAACCCTCCATTAGAAAAAAAAAAAAAAACCTCATACCCTGCTTATCGCAGAAAAGCCAATAAAATCTTGAGAAATTAGTATTTTAATACTAGTAGTTTCAGACAATTGAATATCCGACCGCTGATTGTCTATAATTACAATCCCATCAAAGAGGATTGAAACCACTGAAAATCAAAGACACATTGTAGTTTTCCAATTACCATACAAAGTGAAATCAAAGTATTCACTTGTGGTCCAAACTCCAAACTATTAATATGTAGAGCTCTTAGACATTCATAGATTCCAGCTCCTTGGTGGGTGGTTTACATATCATCTTAATTTCGTTTGTTTTCTTACTAGGGGACCATCTGCAAGCTCTCAAGAATTATTAGGTCAATTTGATCTTCACTTCTCCGGGCCACAGGCAATCCCTTCAAATGAATGGTACAGCTTTGTCCAAATGGGGCCCATGTCCATGACCAAAGCAATGACACATTAAATCCTCATGTGCTGCGTTAAAAAGAGACTCGTATACTTTCCAAGTGTAAGACTCTCTCCATGTGTGCCCATGTGCCTGTTAGTTCTGTATAAATCATACAGCAAGATGTTCATGTGTTGTCAATCTGTCCTCACAAAGAGCAATCACTGCTCATTTCAGTCTCCTTAAACTTGGAAAGTACATACTTTCATCACCACGAATGATGAATGGCCACACTTTGTATAGAGATGCAGGATAGCAGCCTGCATAACCCTATCCATCTATATTGCATTATCTACTTGCATGCTGCCAATTAAAGGGGTAAGAGAATCTCACAAGAAAGGCAATTAGGGGTGTGGTAAATCAGATTTGTGGCCTATCAGATCAATTGAGTGATAGACCAATGCGCTAAGAGTAAAACAATCATGTCACACATACTTGACTGTGAGCTATAATGTCTACCATCAGTCAAGAGGCCTAGTTATAAATATTCTGAATTCAAAAAGAAAAAAAGAAGATTCATTTATCATAGATTTTAAACAAATGATAATTGTGAAGAGACCATCAAAATAATGGATATCAAGTGCTCAATTAAGCAAGAACAGAGTACAGAAGTGGCCCATCAAAATAGCAAGAAATCAAGAAGTTTCCAATGCCATAGTGCCCAACAACCATAACATGTGCTCAGATTACTTTTCTTGTGCAAAAGGCACATTAAAGCAAGAGATGAGCTCCTCCTTGTACGTGCTCCATGCCATGTTACTTTCAAACTCAATGCTGCTGCTGTTGATTGGATTTTTTCTACTTGGATGGTCACCATTTCCTTGAGTGAAAATCAATTTCCCGAAAATTTTCTCTACCCACATGAGCAAGGATACATAGCTCTCAGCTCAGAGTGGTCAGTCGCACAGTGTACAGTATCCACACATACACATACCATGAACCTTTTCGTGGAGGGCTTGAAACCAATGTTGAGTCGTGATCAGGATTAACTCGGTCTGGGGTCATACCATGTGCCTTAGCTGCCGCAGCCTTAATGCAGAAAAACTTTCCGGTTGAGGCCTGGTACTGACTTTATGGCCTGTTGTTGCCTTGTTGCTTTGAAAATATAACAATGAGTAGTGTTTCTCAATTGCAGTGAGTCCACGGCTTGCTGTGACTGATTGATTCTTAAGATTCAATGATCACATAAAATAGACTAGAAAAGAGTTTAGACAAACCTGTATCTGCATCTGTGCTAGGAACTTGAGTAGAAAGAATATTCAAGATATGGCCTGATCTTCTTTTACACATCTCTCCCTTAGAGCAAGTATGTTGGCTTTCTATAGCTGACTTTTTTTTTTTCCTTTTTTTTTTTTTGTGGTGGGTGTTTGTTTGTGCGCCGGGGGTGGTGGGGTGGTGTGGGGGTGGTTTGGTGTGGTTTGTACACTATAGCCAGGTTAAAAGGAACTGATTGGTCATATTGTTGCTGGTGCGTCACATCTCAAACCCATGACCTGTTCCAACCAAAGAGTTAAATCATCAAACTAGGCGACAGATTGGCAATATTGATTTGCTATGCTTACTTGCCTAATAAGTAAGCTTTTAAGTTGGGCACTGACAAGATTTATAATCCAAGTTTTTCTCCCAAAATATAATAATGTAAATCGTGTGAATCAAGTGGAGCCTCTTGCAGGACCACACATTAAAGATGACTAACAATTTTGGACTCCATCTGGCAGGCTAAGATGTGGAGTTGACTCAGCTGCTTGAGCAGTCTACACTGGAATAAGTTGAACACCATAAATGATGTGAAAAATAGAAAGAATGATGGTTGTGGGATTGGCTAGAGGGAAGATTATGTGGAGGTCCTCTTTTTTGGCGATCTCGTAAGTTACTTGCAAGGAGAGATGAAAGATGTTTCGAAGGTTTTTCCTTCTTCTACCTTCTACTGACACTTTAATTGACAGAGTTAAATTCCCGGTAGCATCCCAGGTTTCCAATTTCCATCCTTCCCATCTCCCATGGAATATCTATAGATTTGATCCTTTAATTGGAGGAGGGTGACATTCTCTATCAGTGATCATTGTTGTGCTCTTCTTAAAGCCTGTTTTCTAAGGAGTCACAGCTTTTAGTCTCCTTTGGTTTTTTGGTTGTTTTGTTGAATATTATCTTTGCATTTATGGTGTATGCTTATCAGTATAGTGTTCTTGTACTGTCAAGCATTTTTAATGAAAGTTGCTATCTAAAAATAAAAAAATTAGAAAGCATGGTTCTAAACAATGTCAACAGCTCAGTTAAGCAAGTATGATTAATTAAGGAGCATAGGGTATTAGTTTAGTGAATTAGGAAGTTGAACGGAACTAATATCTGAACTCTTCAGAGCCCGCAACCTGTCGGCAAAGGGGCTCCCAATGGACACACAAGCTCTGAGAAAGAGAGGAAGTGCTACTCCAATCTACATCATAGTGAAGGGCATGAGCTTTGGGAGCTCCGTCACTGGTTGGCCAGGGTACGCACTATTGATGGAAGAATGACATGGATGCATTAAAAAGCACAAACCCATTTAATCATTGAAATGGATGCCCCATTGAACGGGCCCAGGTATGAAGGCGAACACACAACGGCCAATGTATATATAAGAGGTATGTTTTTGTCGTTAATACATACAAATGTGGGATGGTCTCTTTGTAGTTGTATTAACGACATTAAAACCATTTCATATTATAGTTTTACTATGTACAGCCCTTAGAATAAACTCAGCAGGATGGTCTCTTCATAACTCCAAAAATGTAATCAACTAGGCAAAAATAAAGGTCGTGAACATCTATAAGAGATCTGAGATACATATAGCAGTCAAGCAAGTCTTGTTTGAACATGCATGTACTAGAGGTGCAACTACAACCCATAGAATAAAATCAGCAGGATGTCTCATTGTATGACTCCAAAAATGTAACCAACTAGGCAAAAAGAAAGGTTGTGAACATCTATGAGAGATTTGAGATACATATAGCAGTCAGGCAAGTCTTGTTTGAAGATGTATGTTGTATGGGTGCAACACAGCTAATAGGTTATGTCTACTATTGTCTGGCTTGATTGATTGCATAAAAGTGAACATGAACCAGAACCAATTCAAAGAATCCCCAAAACCCAACCACGTCCCAGCCCAGTTCACAATTTCTCTAGCAGAGTGCAATTCAAGTTGAGCCTGGTCAGCTACAGTCAGGTCAGCTACTAGGTTTCATTTGCTTTTCTAATAGTATAAAATTTGAAAAATATATCTACTTCATAACACACAGTGTATAAATGTACGAAGCATTATATATGCACGAACATACTTATAAATAAATCAGGTACTTGAGTCTAATTCTAGTACCAAAGCCCAAATCCAAACCTGAATTCCAAACAGGTTGCAAAATTCAACCCAAGCGCAACCAAAAGTCCACCTTTAATTGGGTCAGACCATGAAGGTTCAGGTTTAGCCCAGCCCAAGTTTCACCTCTTTGTTGAAATATAAATGAAAAGGTAGATGGGTTGACCTATTTAATTAAGACAAGGACGCCATTTAATAGGTCTGTTTTATGAGAGTGATCTATTTCACTTTCACAAATGTATGCTTCCTTGCTTCTAATTAATGCAGATATATTACTTATCATTTTTTCTTTTTTTTCAAAATAGAAAGGGCTAAGACAAACCAAGATATGAGGTCACGACCAACATCAGCCCATAGCTAAATGGCTTTGGAGGCCACCGACTGAAAGTCTGAAACCATATTTTAAAACCAATCAAACTCAAAAGTCTACCACAATACAAAGGATGAAAACTCATTTCCTTAGTTATTGCAATCCTAATGCTCTCTGTACTATAAGTTGCTAGAACTTAGACATCTGAAACATGCTAACCACACATAATGCTGCCTCCTGCAATGTCACTCAAGGAGATTGAGTGCTCAGTAAGAAGTGACCATTTGTAAGTGAACACATCTCTTCCATCTGCTATCAAGTTTCCAAGCACAATGATATCAACCTCAAAAATCAAATGACATTCTTGTTTAGTGTAAGGAATAAAATGAAAGGGAAGAGGTTTAGTGAACACATCTCTTCTTCAGTCTGCACAGTAGGCCCTACCGCGCCCCCCCCCCCCCCCCCCCCCCACACACACACACCATTCTCTGAAAAGCAACTGTAGTTCACATTCTCCGCATACAAATTATCTGAAAAGCACATAGCTTGAGGTGACTTGCGATGGAGGCCTGGAAATCTCTGGCTGAAAATGCGTGCTTTTTAACATTACCTGCAACCCCTATGACATGTATATCCGTAATTTCTACACATGTAATTCTACATATGTAAATCTTCAACAAGGGGGCATTTGACATATTCATGTCAATTGAATATGAAAATAGCGTGGTCGGAAATGGGTGAAAGGTAGAAGATAATGTGCAAAATATATGGCACTTGGAAAAGACAGTCCAGTTTTCCCACTTATGATAACAAATAGTTTTTTTTATCCTCAACCCAATGAAAAAATATGAGCTGCACTGAATGTCTCTAATTCAATCACATCCTGCAAAATCATACCTCTCAAAACTTGAAGGAACAACTTTAACTGAGTAAAGTACAAGGAAGGGGATAAGAACACCAAATTTTTTCATTCATAGCATGGCCAATGCTTAAAAAAGAATTAAGCTTAGTACTATGATGCATTAAACTCAATTTTTTACAGAGAATCCAGAGGAAGTCAAGGAGGAGATCACCAGATTCTTCGAGAACCAATACGCAGGTGAAGGATTTTCTTAGCTCTAATTTGGATGGTTTTTTTTTTTTTTTTTTTTTTTTTTTTTTTTGAGGATTTTACAGTTAAAAACCTCTCAAAAGTCCCGTGCACAAAAAAGGACCTCATAGTTTCTACCACACAAAAAAGGCTCTCCTGCCAATTTTAACCTCTTTTTTGACCTTTTATGCTAAATGACGATATCGTCGCTCGTTTCCATTAAACAACGAATATATCGTCGCTCGTGTCTTCTTCTTCCTCTTTCTCCATCTCCCTCACTCCATTTCTTGCTGGCTTTAGCACAGAGGATACAGAATGTAAACATAGAGATTCTCTCCTCAACGTCTGCAACGTCTCTCTCTCGTCACATTCCCACCGCCTACGACGTGGGTCGTTTCCGCCCTCACAAAACTCCTCCCGCTAAGAAAGCTTCCACATTGTTCTTTATAATTCTACACAAAATCTCTACAAAGAACAGAGAGCCATCATCAGTTTTCACATCATGGACATGGAGTTGTCTCTATAGCAGTGAAGGGGAGAGAGGCTAGATGCTCCCATCACCAGTTCACACATGCATGGACATGGAGTTGTCTCTATAGCAATGAGGGGAGTAGATGCTCATGATGGGAGAGACGAACACGTCTTCTGTGGGCGATCTAGTTCCGTTCGTGAACGAAGAAGCGAAAGCAGCGGTGGCCTCGGGAGATGATGGTACTGTGGGTTTTGCATGGGAGGCTGCTAAGGTTTTGGATAAGGATTTGATATATCCGATCTATATACAGATCATGAAGGATGAGTTTCTAAAGGCCTATGGGCATAGCTTCTGTTATATGTGCATTGCAACGCATCTTAATCACAAGAATGATTGCCCATGCTCCTCTCACCACCTCACCACCACCAAGTTCTTCCCCAATTTCCTTCTTAACAAGGGTTGTCTCTACCTCTAGGGTTTTGGGTTTGAGTTTAAATTGGGATGTGGATTAGATATGGGTCTTTCTTGAAACTGAAATTTCACTTGAAATGTGATTTGGTTTTTTTTTCCTTGGGTGGATTGTGGTTATTGGTGGTATGCAAACCCAAATGGAGGTAGCTGAATAGAAAAATTAAGGAGGAACATGGAAGGAGAAGAGTTGGAGGCTTATGTGGGCGGTAGGTTGGGCGATAGTGTTGGAAATAGGTGAGCCTTTAGGATAGGTTTCAAAAACTTTTGACCAACTTGATCTAGTGATCAACTATCCAAAAGGCTATAAAACCAAATCCAGGATCCATGTCCTCAATCTCAGCCATCATGATCAGTAAATAAACCTATCAAGAAGATAGAATAGCAGCAAACAAGCATCTATAAAAATCTACAACATGCAAAGAAGTATATTATACCTTTGGAGCTCGATTGTGCTCTAATGGAGAAGTTGTGTCTTTCTTTGATGATGAAACTCTTTCACAAACCAAATTAGAATCTCCAAGACCCAATCGTCTTCCACGCTATGACCAGTATCAGATTCTCTTTTCTCAAGAAGATGGGTGGGATCTCCAAGAGAAAAACCAACTAGGAACTCAAGGGAAACCGGAAGAGAAACTCGAAGAAGAATGATAGAGAGAGATGTAAGACTCTTGCACAAAAGGGAGGGCTGGGCATAAATTCTAATGAGGGATCCATGCATGGACGTCCAGCCCTCTTTCCTCTCTTATTTATAGCCTAGAGCATCTCCTCTTTGTTTATTATTAGAAGTCCAACTTCCATAATAATTAGTAACTTTCTTTTCCTACTATTACTACTATTAGAAGTCTCACGTCAAATAGAAATAGTAAGTTTCTAATTCCTTTCCTTTTGAGTTCAAATAGAATTAGTAATGAACCAATCTTGGGCTGGCGTGGGGACCACTAGAGATTCCATAGAAAACTTACTCCAACTGGGACTCGCGACCCCACATCTCATATGCAATCCGGGCCCACAGTTAATTGCAAATAACTTCACTATATAAATGCAATTGAACTCCAGTCTTAGGAATAAATTACATAGAAGACCCTAAACTTCCCTATGTCCACAAGTAGGCCCTTCCATCAATATCCATGGATCAATTGGATCTGCCTTCCAAACTATATCCATATCTTATTATCCTTAAGCCCCAATTAATTATAATGATCATAGGTACCTTTTCAATTAACTCTTAATCGGAATTAGTGCGCACTTACCAATGATAAATCCATTAATTGGCACAAGGGGATATTAAAGATAGATTCCATCTTGACCATTGAATGTTCTCACAGCTCTACTACCACATACCCAAATCACCGAGGTGTTGACCTACAATTGGCCTCACTCATTGGTAACTCAAAGCAAATGAATAGATAGAAACTTGAGTTCATTAATGTCTTAGGATTGAGAGCCTATTACTAGGGAATTATGAGAGCAGACCTTAAAGTAAAGACAGTGTTCATAAGGTGCTTCTCATGGTCCTTCAATACATCCAATGTACCAGTACTATGATCCAGAATCTTACATTCTGATGATCGAGACAAATGATACTATCTCATAGTAATCAAAGTACTGCAACCTTGTCAGATGAGATGTCCAGTCATCATCACTGGTTGTGAAGTTATTCAAGTATAAGATTTGCTATATATGTCTCCCGTATATGAATCTCATCCATACACATGTATTGCATCTAGTATACTTATGGACTCCGGTTCATCTCATGAACCATCATGTCATTCGTATTGGTTATGTGCAAGTATATAATAAAACATCATTCATCTTATGAAAGGAAAACATTAATATATTGATAAATAAAGAAATTAATCGATTTATTTAATCAATCTTATGGATTGAGACCATAAAACTAACAGATAGATGGAGTGAGGGAGATGGAGAAAGAGGAAGAAAAAGACATGATCGACAATATCTTCGTTGCTTAATTAAAACGAGCAATGTGTAAAAGGTAAAAAGAGGTTAAAATTGGCGGGAGGGCCTTTTTTGTGCGGTGGACACTATGAGGTCTTTTTCATGCATGGCCATCTAAGGGTTTTTTTCCTGTAAAATCCTCTTTTTTTCTTTGCTATTTCTATGGATGAGAAGGATTGGCTGGAAAGGGAGTTCGAGGAGGAAATAAGTGAGGTGTTAAGAGGTTGTGCTTACCTTCAGGGCCAGATGGTTTTAAATTTGCTTTCCTTTAGACTACCTGTGGCTTTGTAAAGAAGGATTTTTGTTACATGCTTTGAGAATTCCATATGAGGGGGAGGCGTAATTTAGAGATTAATTTGACTTTCTTGGTCCTTGCTCCGAAAGTCCCTAACCGTGTGGAGCTTAAGGATTTTAGAGCTATTAGCTTGATGGGGTGTGTGTATAAGTTGCTCTCTAAAATTTTAGCCAACAAATCGATGGTTCTTCCAGGTAGGGGCGGACCTACATTTAAAGGGCTGGGGGTTGAAGCCCCCTCCAAAATTGAAAAAAGCATAGAAGGTTGTTAAGGCCCTTATGTCCCAACCCCACATAAAAGTAACCAAAGACCCCACTACGCTTTCTAAACTCCAAAAACCCACACTTTCTTGGTGTCTCTCTCTTCTCTCAAAAATCCCTAAATCGAGAGAAAGTGAAACCTTTGGTCGCTCTCCATCTTAGGTGACCATTGACTGGCATCAACACACGACCGTTGTCCTCTTTGATGTTATTCTAGATCTCATATTTCCTTTTAAGTAACTTTGAGATCTAGAATACCATCAATTTTACATTGAGCTCCATTGAAAAAGTATGGCTTCATTTATTGTTTGAAAGTCTGACTTGGTGGACATGAGAAGGGCGAAACATGTTTGATCAATTTTTGGGCAAACTTAAATTAACAAGACCTAAGTTCAACCTGACCTAACTAATGTTCCCAAATGGCTAACATGAACCTGACCTGAACCCATGAATGTGTTTCGATTTTCAAGCCAGGAATTGTCAGCAACCAAAACCTAAATCCGTCAACTTAAGTTTGGAGTTTGGTCAGGTTGAGCCAATGGGGTCAATTTAGGCTCAACCGAAGTTTGACAAATGTGTACTTAGTGCAAGAGTGACAAAGATTATCTCTTAATTAAATGCAATGCATTGTCTCTTTTGCCATAGTTAATGTGAAGAAAGTATAATAAAATTGTGATTAACATTTTGAGGTGACTACCGTTTGCCCCCCTCAAACGGAAAACCTGGGTCTGCCACTGCTTCCAAGCATCATTAGTCTGCTTCAAGGAGCTTCGTGAAGAACAACATACTCTAGACAGTGTGCTAGTGGCCAATTAACTTATGACTCTAGAAAACACTCTAAGATAAAGGGCGTGATTTTTAAAATTGATATGGAAAAAGTACATGATCAATTGAATAGCGCTTTGTTAATTACATGCTCCAAAGATTTGGTTTTGGCAATAGATAGAGGAGATGGATTCAGGAGTGTATGTCTTCCACTTTGTTCTCAGTCCATGTTAACGGGCCCCCTTCCCATCTCTTAAAAGCATCTAAGGCCTGAAGTAGGGCAACCCACTTTCCCCCTTTCTCTTCGCTCTACTTGATGAAGATTTTGGTGGTTTGATAAAAAAGGCTGAAGAATTTTATATCTTGCATGGTTTTCAATTTGGTCGCAATGGGGAGGCAAGTTTACATCTTCAGTTTGCAGATGACACTGTGTTCTTGTTCAGCGATCAAGAGGTTGATCTAGGGAGAATTCATAGATGTTTTGAGTTAGTCTCGGGGCTGAAGATCAGCTTTGATAAGAGTGAGCTTGTGGGTGTGGGTTGTTCGGAAGAAGAGATTCTGCCTTTGGCGGATAGTCTCTCTTGCAAGGTCGATAAGCTCCCCATTCAGTACTTTGATTTGCCAATTGGGGCAAATCCAAGGTTGAAAGGCATTTGGGATCCTATGGTGGAGAATTTTGATAGGAAGCTTTCTTTGTGGAAAAAGAGGTACCTATCCATGGGAGGAAGGGTTACCTTAATCAAAGTTATGAGTCTAACTTGCTAGTATATTATATATCCATGTTCAAGATGGCAGCCTTCGTTAAAGAAAGACTAGAGCGGGTCATAAGAGATTTCTTGTGAGGAGGAGTTGGAGTGAGGAAAAAATTGCATTTACTGAAATGGAAGGAGATGGTTCACTCTAAGTTTAGAGGGGAGGTTGGGGGGCTAGGCAGCTTGGAGTTGAAGAATAGGGCTTTGCTTGCAAAGTTGTGGTGGAGGTTTGGGGATGAAAGAGAACCTTTATGGAGAGTATAGTATCCAAATATGGTGAGGATGAGTGGGTTGGGAGCCTAAAAACATCTTGAGGTATCGGGTTTCAAGGGTGTGGGGGAAAGTGTTTAGATTTGGCAAGAAGTCCAATGTAAGAGGGGTCTGTTTCAAAAAGGATGTGGGTTTGAAGAGTGGGGTGGGAAATAGGGAAAACTTTCCCCAGCACACAATGCGCATGACCATTCCAGAGGCAGGCCCATTGATGCAAAACATGTTCTGCGGTTCCGGATGCACGCACCGTGCACAAGAGAATATTTTCAGGAAATAGAGTCCGATTTTGGGTTGATGATTGGGTGGTGGGTACATTGTCTATGTCGTTTCTTGGGTTGTTTCGTTTGGCGTCTCATCTCATAAATTGCCCTCGGTGAGTGACTATTATGTTTTTTTTTTTTTTTTTTTTTTGGGGGGGGGGGGGGGGGGGGGGGGGGGTCTTGGTATATGTTTTTCAAGAGAGTCTTGAATCATTCTGAGAAGTCCGAATATGAGTCGTTAATGATTATTCTTTCTAACATGTTTTTGTGAAGGGAAAAAGCTGATGAGCATATTTGGAAATCTCGTCCATCTAGGGTGTTTCTACCAAGCCTTTTCACAGTGCTTTAGATGGGGTGTCCTCTCTTAGATCTCCATGTTCGCTTTTGTGTATAGCTCTATATCATCATAAATGCATTAAATCACTTTTACCATATTCTAAGAGCCTACTTCAACTTGTATAATGATCCCTCAATTTTCATACTTGATCCCGCTTACCCGGAACCTCAAATACCTCTGGCTGATGTAGGTAATCAAATCTGCTCATCCAAATTATTGTGTAAGAAAGTCATCTTCACATCAAGTTGCTCTAATTCATGATTCTTTTCCTTTGTGAGTAACCTTTTGCTACAAGATGTGCCATGGGATATCCCATTAAGATACACTTGACTTTCCAAGGTTCTAACTTCGCAGTTTACTGTGAGCATAAGGTGGGCATCCAAAGTTTCTCAAGTTAGAATAATAAGCTGGATTACCCAACCAAAACCTTGTCCGCTGCCTTGCACTCTATAGTTATGGAGGGAGACCTGTTAATCAAGCGCTATCTATGGGAGCATCTTGTTCATCCTCTATGGAACTCCATTCTCTTGTGGAGTTCTTGTAGAGGTAGAGTGTTGAATTATGCCTATGTCCTTGCAAAAGTTCTTAAACTCCGTCAATCTGAATTTCTTATTTATCCGTCCTCAACCATCACCTTCTTCCCAATCTGTTTCTCAACCATCACCTTCTTCCCAATCTGTTCCTCAACCATAGCCTTCCATCTCTTGAATTCGACGAAAGTCTCATCCTCTCTCTTTAGTGTATGAAGTTATAAACACAAATTTCCCTTGAATATCATCTATGAAAGTCAATACATACCTGCATCCATCTTTAGAAGTAACTTTAGCAGGACCTACAAATCTGAATGGATGTGCATTTAATGTGGTGAATGCCTATTCTGAAACTGCCTCTAAAATGTTTTTCAAAGATGCAATGCTCATATAAGTCAAACCCGCATGTACTTGTGCCACATAGGAAACCCCGTTTTATTAGATCTGTTAATCAACGCTCACTCATGTGACCCATGCACAATTGCATAGATGTATTGAGTCAGAATCATGGTCATTTGAGAACGACACAGTTGGTCCACATATAACTATATTTTTGGACAAAACAAATAGATTGTCAATTTTCTTGGCTTCATAACTAGAGCACCCTTCACAACCCTCATTACTCCACCCTTATCTAACTATTTACAACCATGGAAGTCCAAGGCACCTAAAGAGATAAGATTCATTTTCAGATCAAGTAAACGCCAAACTTTAGACAATGTTCACATGCCATCATGCATTTTGATTTTGATTGTTCTTTTTCCAACCATTTTATAGGTCACATTGTTGTTGGGGCTCTGATACCACTTGTTGAGCCTTTGATACCAATTGTTGGGGATTGATTAATTAGGGCAAACACACATGATTAATCAAAAGCACAAGCAATCAGACAACACACAGCTTTACGTAATTCAGCAAACTCGCCTACGTCCACGGGGTTATGAGGATTTCACCATGCAAGAATTGGGCCACTTGTTACAAGGATTACAAACCCTTTAACACTTAGCCTACGCTCTCCCCATAGATCTCAATCTTGGTCTCACATCTGCCCCCACGTGGTTTGAAACCACAGGATAGAGAGCTCTCACCTCTCTCACTCAGAGTTCTAGGGTTACCAATTACATCAATATATAATCTCTGCTTTTTGGCCCCTGAGAAATCCCTGGTACAATGACCAAAATACCCTGAACCCGGTCATTGGCCAACCCAATGAACCAATCTGGTCCAACCGAAATACAAGACATAAACCCAACAATTGTTACCTATCAAGGTACTGCCACCATTGATATCTCCATATGTGACAAACCAAACCTTATTGGTGTAAGATACCATGTACCAAGCCAAAAGCTTAAGCTGATAGGTGGAAGGCCACTATCTAACCTGAGTTGAAGAATTTGGTATGAGCATATGAGAGATGAATTTACCGCATCATCAAATTGCCACTTTCTAACATACATCTCCCTCTATTAATTGTTATGTCAAGATCGAGCCTGCAGTTATTAAACAAACTGATACCAAATCGACGTAGACAAAGGATGGGTCTAACCTGAATATGATGCAAATCCGGACGGTCCAGGCTGATTTCAATTCTGTCAATCAGACCAAAACAAAATTGATACCGACCGATTACAGATATAATAATGTGATTCCAAATGATGTGTCCGTTTCACAAAATCTGCATATATTATAGGTGCTTATGCTTTGTAAGGTGAAGTGGACTGCTATAACTAAGTTCAAATATAGTCTCAAAGCTTCTTGCCAGCAACAATAATGGCCAGAAAATGTAGCACCATATGATAATCTGTAGCTTAGATACATTTTTTTAGCAATGTAGCTTAGCTACAATTCACCACAACGAAGAAGAATCTCATTAGGAAAATCCAAAGTAGCAGGTGATTGAAAAGTCTACTGGCCCACCAATGTCAACATAATATTAAGAGAATGGGCATTCCTTAAGCACCTTTTCTAATTCACTAGACCAATCCACCCACCGGACGATTGTTGTGGGTCGATATATTCCCAATAGTAAAAGAGAAGTCTAACCCGTGATATAGCTTGCATATCATTTGAAACACATTTGATATGTAAAAACACCTCACATCCAATTGTGACATTAAACAACCTGCTCTCAACTGTCAACCCACAAATTCAGGCCACACCTTTCCCCATTGAAACAGAGGGATTCAAGAGTTCTTAAAGATGGGTATAATCAAAATCTTCATAGACTAAAAACCAAAAAGTAAAGCCCTAGCACAAATATAGCGTCCAAGATTAAACTTTGTATCAGCTTTTCCACAAGAGAGGAGTAATTTTAAATGGACATCAAAGTTTCCATGTCAAGGAAAGTATTGGCTTACCCGGTCAACATCAGGCTCCACTTGCAGTCCTGCAGTTTCTATCTCGTTGATGATGTCTGGAGCACCGAAGCTGCAATTTGAAGTTCTAAGTTCTCCCACAATTCCCAATTCGAACCTACGAAAAACAGAATTCAATAAGAGCTTGATCTAAAAACAATCAAGAATGACAAGAAGAAAGACAAAAAAGCATACAATGACAATAATAATTGAAAGAAACCCAGGCCAAAAGCTTTAAAACAAAATCCCACAAAAGGCCCACATTTGAATGTCAAGAGCCCCAATCACCTAAAAGCCAAAAAACCCAAATTAAATTGCAAAGCTTTGAAACCAATAGCCTGGCCAAAACCCAAGTTTGAATTGGTTACACTTGAAATCACAGAATCATTAAAAACCTCTAACTCAGATGCCCCAGATTATAACTCCTAGTCAAGATCCCCAATCTGAAAAAAAAAAAACCAAATCCCCAATTTTGGAGAGGGAAAGTGAAGAGAGAAGATATAGAGAATCTTGCTTGTTTGAGGCGGTAAAAAGTCTGATCCTGGGGCGGGGGACCCAGATATGCAAAGTTCCCCATTTTGGCTTTTAATAGAAATCTTGAGTTCTGAAAAGAAAAAAAAAAAAAAAGAACATATATTTCCATTTTTCACTCTCTCTGCACCAATTTTGTCTCCTAGATCTTCTCCACTTGCATTATTAATTTTCTTCTTCCGACAACTAGTGTTTTTTTTTTTTTTTTTTTTTCCCGCTTTTTCTAACCACTGCTTGGCAAGTGAAAGAGTAAAGGTAAAAGTAAAGTTGACTGAGATATGGTTTTTTTTTTTTATTTTTACTATGTTTGGATAAGAAAAGAAGGATTAAATTTATCCTTCAATGTTGAATGTTCTTTCTGCAATGTGAGTGTGGAAGTATTTAAAAGGAAAACAAGGTACACAATCATGTGTTTATCTAATTAATACATTTAAAGAAAAAGATTCTAACAAAAAAAAGTTATTTTCACAATGAGGGTATTAGCTAAGATAATGTGTGATAATTAAATTAAAAAAAATAAAAGAAAAGAATATTTTCAATTGTGCTCTTTGTGAGTTTCCACTAAATTTCTCTCAAGTTTTGCCATTTCTCCATTCAAGTAAGGGCATTTGTTGTCATTTTTTTGCATTGTAAGAATATTTTGAGAACACATTGGCTTTTGAACTGGAAATTCCTCTTTTTGACACATGATTAATGAAAAGGCAACAGTTTATATGTGCGATGATTCATTCCTTTCTTCTCTTTCCTCCTATAAATAAACCCGAACGATAATTTCCTTGTTCAAGAAGATGATTTATCTTTCGGAGATGTGTTCATCCGTAGAAAAGGCGGAGCAAGGTTTCAAGTTTCTCTCATTTCCGATTTTCTTATATTTATGTAGATATGTTTTAAATTTTTGATAAGGCTACTACAATGATGATTATCTATGTATGAATGAAAAAAATAGTGATTTAGGGTTTTAGGGATCTTGATCTTGCAAATAGAATTATGCTGAATTTTTTTTCAAAAAAGAAAAAAAAACAGGGAGAAAAATAAAAATCATGGTTGAAAGCAATGGAAAATAATGGTTTTTTGGTTATTCTTGTATATACCTTTTTGGAGGAATAATGATTTTGGGTCCTGGGGATTGTTTTGGAATGTATTGAAGACCTAGTGATTTTGAGTAGTAGGGAATCTATCGTCTTCTTTTATTATGCTATAATGGCGACAATGACGAATAACGAAGTAATATTTTGAGTATTGGGGTTTTTGTCTAATATGGCGCAGAGAAGTGATTTCAGATTTTAGGATTTCTCTTTTATCTTAGATTTGCAAATCTCATTATTGAAGAGGTGTGATAGTTTAGGTTGTAGGGTTTTTTTTTCGCTAGCATCCTCATACACCCACACTCCTACACTATACAAGTTCCTTAGCGGACAATGGCTATTATAGTGATCAATCTCTGGTTATTCTTGTGGAAGAGGGAGATGCCTCACCATTGAGCAATTTGTGAATTTTGTTCTTGTATGGATTTTACTATAGAGTAATGATTTTTCATTTTGGAGATTTTGTTTGTTATATGTTGGAGATTAATGATCTTGTGTTTTTAAGATTGTGGGAATTTTGTTTGATATGTGTTGGAGAGTGATGATTTTGTATTTTGGAGATTTTATTTTATATATGTTGATATATGTGGGAAGCAGTGATTTTGATGCTGATTTTTGTAAAGCTACATTGATGGGTGTTTATGTTTGAATAATATTGCGTGATGCTGATTTTAGGGAGAAATATTTTTGGTTTTAGGGACTTTGTTTAATATGTGCCAAAGAGCAATGATTTTGAGATTATTTCTTGTATGTAGAAGACCATCATATTTTAGGTTTTGGAAATTTTGTTTTTGATTTTGTTCAAAGGGGAACTTTTACCAACACAATTTATGTAAATAAGTATTGGCAATTAGATGATGTGAAGGCTGGGATGAAAAGTTACGCAAGTGGAGTTATGGAACATTCGGAAGATAACAATTCTCCTTTTTTTCAATGTGTTGGATGGTATTGATTTTGGATTGTAAGGATTTTGTCTGATATTTATTGGATACTAGTGATTTTGGTTTATGGGGATCTTGTTTTTAAGGGTAAGATGATGATGCTTATCTATGTAAAAATAATAGCACAACAATTGTAGGTTCCGGAATTTTATTTGATATGTGTTAAGGGCATACTATTTGAATTGTGGGGATCTTCATTGATAATTGATGGGAATCGATCATATTATTGGATGGTAGTTGTAGGGATTTTGTTTGATAAGTGTTTGATATGGTTTTAGAGAGTCTATTTCACCACTCTAGTCTATCTAAGGATAAATCCTCTAATAGTTTGTATTTCTTCATTTCTATATTGTGTTTCATCTATCTTTGAGAGGCCATCAGCCTGCGTAGAAAACATTTTTCTTCATTGGATTACTAGCTTGTTGTCCAAACGTTCGCTCTTAATATTTCTTACAAATGTTCGAGCAAATAATGTACTAATCGAATCTTTGTAATTCCTAATCTATGCACGCTCCTTTTCTTGTGGAAATGAACTTTTGCTTGCTGAGGAGTTCATTTGTTTACACTTATTTATACATGTGAATGATGCATGCACATTTGTAATGATTATGCATCATTACATTTGTTTGCACTCGTTTATGGAGGTGAAAATGACACTATTTCCGGCCTCTGAATTACATATCTAAGGAAGTGGTAACTTATTGCATATGTGGCTGTAGCTAAATAGTTGTACATGTTCTAATAGCTTGACAGGTGGCAATTTTTTTCCTTTTTGCTTTAGCAAATACCGACACACACAAACACAACCACGTCCCTTACTATCAGTACTACATCAAGAGACTGACCATTGGTTGTTTTTATGGAAGTAAGGTGCTGCACCATTGAGCTACAAGTTGAATGGCAAAAAATGGCCCATCTTCAACCACATTTTTTAGCACTTTTGTGAGCCTGAATTCACGATTTGAGCTCATCTTCTTTATTGATTTCATATCTTAAATCTCCATAGATTTTGAAAATTTTGCGAAAAATGTAAAGAACCCCATCATATAGATTTAATTGTTTGCACCTTTGTAGGCTCCAAATTTGTGATATGAACCGATTAGTATTCTCATATTAATAATAAACATCAAGATATTTTGTTTCATATCTTAAATCTTCATAGATTTTGAAAATTTGTGAAAAACGTAGAAGAAAAGTCAATCATATCTAAAACCATTGGAGGTACTCATTTAGTCAAATAAAAATAGTAATTTTAACAAACATGAAAATGTATTTCACATATGTAACATTTGTACATGCAACAATTACATATGTAAAACAAATTTTCCTAGCTCATGAGTAGAAGGCAAATGACCTCTAATACATCTCCTTTTCTAAATCTTATCTTCATAGTTCACACGACCTTTTGTTGCATATATTGCTTTTCTTCCATGAGATTCTAATTGTAGCTTCTTTCAGGTGTTCTACTTACTTATGGAATCTTTGAATATTCTTTTCATTTTATTGCACTTTGATTTGGATCTCGTATATTTTCAATTGCATCTGTCGTGAGTGGATATGACTATGCTTGGGCTATCTATTAGGCTAGTCTAGCTTATTAAAGAGATTTTTTTTTTGCAGTTTGTATTATAAATGGGTCCTTTAATATTTATATTGGAATTGTTGCTTGAATACCATTTATTTCCTTGTTGAATTGTAACTGATATAGGAGTTATAGCGCTTTTAGTATGATCATCATCATCATCATCATTACCAATTATGGTTCGACCTACGTACTTACAATGCTTTTAGTCCCATCCCTTTATAATTTCAATTATATTTTAATCTTGAGAGTGCAAAATCCAACGGTGAAGTCTATATAATGGGATTTGATTTTCACATGAAGTAATTTATTTTTTATTTTTTATGTATAACGCAGGGTATCCCAGAGCTTTGGGCCACAATAATCCCTACGGGCCCAGGAGAGAAAGCTGAGTAAAATTTTCTTAGAGTTTTAGTGTGGTAGTTCAGTTTCAAACCTACAACCTCCGGCTGCAAACCGTGACCCTAGGCCAACTGAGCTACCCCTCGGGGTTACATGAAGTAATTCAAAGTGTAGGCTATGTACCTTACATCTCTACTATTGTGATAAAAAAAAAAAAAAGCATCATCAATTGATGATCACAACTAACTCCTCAGAAACTCGCAATTTGGGGGTTTTAATATTTTGTAGGATGTAATGGTATATCTTAAAATCATAACTAAAAGAGAGCAAAAAATATTCTAAACGTATCAACAAGGGCTATGTGAATTAGCCATTTACATTATTATCAATTGCCTTCCATGTTACAAACAATTGTCACTTATCTAATCTAAGGGACAAAGACAACATTTAATGAGCCTAATTTTTCATATATGCCAGTCTTTGAGGCCTTTGTACTCAACAGACAAATGGGCAACACTAACTCCTGAAAAATGTCTTATTTTGGAAAGCCATGGGAGGAGCAGGATCCATTAGAATATAGGAGAGCACAAATGTGCTATTTCCTAATGCAAAGCAATGAGAAATTGTTAAAGACTACATTCTTCAGGCTTTTCCAGTCCAACCCTTGCATCTTTATTTGCATTTCTGCCCTTTCTTTTAAACATAAAAAAATTTCGCTACAAATCCAAATGAGAAAGAAATGTTTCCCTTTGCTTTCAGACACCCTTTGACAGGAGTCACTGAAAGGAGGAAGACTGCTTTCAATTTGAGGATCACATCCTCATGAATTGCCACTTTTACCCTTCCTTCAGCCTTTACATTTTGCATCAATATTTGAAAATCAAGAGGGTAAAGAAGTCAGTTCTCAGTTCTTACTCCTTGTGCATGCAGACCTTGGGACAGGAACCACTGAAAATGGGAGACCTGCTTCTTGTTCAAGGACCACAACCTCTATTATCACACAACCCCATATAGAAAATCTAAGGAAAGTGTCCTTTTGCTCTCATTTGAAGCTACTTTCTTGCCATTTTCATCCCCAAGAAATTTCATTGTGGGAAGATTCACCCTTCCTCGTTTCTAGATGCATGGTATTCTATCCAACTTGGGAACTGTACCATTATGGAGTACAGCTACAGTATTTCCTTTTTTTTTTTCCTTTCTTTCTTGGGTTTCTTGCATGTGAGTTGTGTGTGCTTGCTTGCTTACTCCTATCTTTTTGTTTGAATGTTAAAGAATTTTTCTTGACCTCTTGTCAAACTTTTTCCAATTGGTGTTGATCAATTTTTGGAATATATATTTTAACTTGCATACCTAAATACCCATTATTTTAGAAGTCCTGGTCTGTCTTTGAATAACTACAATCTCAAACTAATAATTTTTGTGGGCCTGCTAAGATTTCACAAAACAGACTCCAACAAAATGGGATTAAAGTGGAACTCATCATCACCGTTAATCTCTCCACACATGATTGTGTGGTTATATGATGTGAATAGATGGCTCAATGGCACTGATGAGATGGGTGGGCCGCGTTGCCTGAATTTTTTTATTTTTTATTAATTTTTTATCATGTTGGGGTGCTTCGATTGGCTGGTAGTAAATTGTGTTTTTGAACATTTCATAGGTAGTTTTTTTTTCCTTTTTCCTTACAAATAGTCAAAAGGTCAGGGGTTTATGTATAAACATTCTTTATATATATATTGACTCATTTGACTTCATTTGACGTGTCCTGGGCATTTGAAACATTTATCCTGCAAGGTCTTTTATGGATTGGCCAGTACACCACAATGATCAGAAAATCCCAGCCATTCAATTGGGAAATCTCTCGGGAAATGGATGGTCAACTCAACTTACGTTTTTTTTCTTTGAAGTCAACCTTCATTTTCTCCTACTTTTTGGAGCTACAAATACAATGGACGTTGGTCTGTTTGAAAATTTCATTGATAGAGAAGACAATTCAAATTTTTCTTAAAGTAATACTACACATATTTTGGATAATTACGAATAACCCCCAATTTCTTTACCTTCTATAAACAACCATCTCTATTGATTAGAAAATCTTAGTTAGTCATCCTGACCACGGGTCAAGGGTTGATTATAGGTGATTGACAAGATTCGACGTATTTTGAAATTTTTCTTAGATTTAACTTGATAAACCAATGATGTTAAAGTCAAAAGAGAAATGAACATAACCCAAATTACTGATTGATAAATAGGCCTTTTTGTGCGGGTTAAGGTGGCTACTTGGAATTGTCAAATTAAAATAGAGATAGAATGCAATCTATGTAATTAAGGTTAATGTTTACATAAGAAGATTAAAAAAGAGGGGTTTAATTAAACTTTTTCCTTTTTATATATAGAACCCACATAAGGGTTAAAATATTGAGAAAGGACAAATGTTCCATTAGTAGAAGAAAACAAGGACAAAAGGACGAAGTACAGAGTTTCCCAGGCTCCTGAAAAGAGGCAGAACGTTATATTCCTCGAATAACATCCCAAGAACTGCCCCCACACGCTTGGTTTTGAGTTTTGACTGCTTCATTACAGAAACCGAAGCCTTCCACGTGAAATCTACACAGTAACTCCAGTACCCAATTCTTGGAAGAAAACAAAAGAAGTCAAACAACAGCAAGTTCTAGAAATCGAATGTTCAGGTCGTTTTTCCTGTTTTCTCTTCTATTTTCTCTGTTTTGGGAAATGGGTGGTTGTCTATCTCGAGAACCCATGTGCAGTATGTGATTTTTCTCGTGCTTTGGTTGAGAGGGAGTATCTTTCTCTATATATGCATGGCTTGCATGGTTTAGAGTTCGAATGTATTAGGAGGTTAGTGGTATTGGGTTGTAATTTGATTATTTCATGATTGCTTCTTTTCATCTTTTCTTTTTTGAGATTATTTGATTTGGGGTGTTTTTATATTGAGGTATTTCGCTTGGTTTGATGTTTTTCTGTTGATTTGGTTAGGTGGGTTGTCTTCCTGTTTCATGCATTTTGTTTTTAAGACATTTGTGGATGTATTTCATTGGGTGATTAGTGCGGGTGGCTGCATGTTAGAAAACTTTTATTGGCCTTACAGTTTTTCGTAGTGGTTTAGGTTGATGGGGATAGAAGGGGTTTGAAGTTGGATGTCTTCAAATGTTATGCAATGAATTCTGGTTATGCTAATTAGACTTGGGTTGTATTGTCTAAGAAATGTCATTGGTTTTATGGGTTCACTTGAAATGGGTTAATGCATTACTCTAATTTCTTGGGCATAAATTAAGTTTCGGTTGTGGATTTGGAAACTTTTGACACTGATTCTGCTTCTTGAAACCCTTGTTTTTCCTGTTTTCTCTTCTGATTATGCTCATTTAGTTACACATTGACTGGTGTCTACATCTAGTGATGTTGTTGGGTCTAAGGTCTCAGTTTGATTTATGTTGGTGGCATTTTTTCTTTCTCAAACTTTTATGGCTTAATTGAGGTGAATGTGGTTGCAATGCTTCCAAAGATATATAATAGCATTGGATTCTGTTTCATGAAAATATTGGTGTTTTCTTCTCTCAAGGGTCGTTTTTCAGGTTGTTGGATTCTATTTTCTCTTTATTTGGAGAAATCATATTGCTTATGTTGTTTTTTGTCTGGTTTGTTGGTGGGTTTTCCTCTTTTGATGTGTGGATAAAGGGGCTTGCAATTTGGGGCGTATGAAGTGGTGCCATTTTACAATTGTTCTCATTTTATCTCTAAAATGATAGTATAGTGTGATTTGAGTTTTCAACATTGAGATATTGTTGTTATTGTTTTGAAATAATTTCTATTGTCACTTTGTATTCCTCTCTATGTCGAGATTGACTCATTTAATGTTAATCAACTGATACTCTAGTTTATTATACTGGAGCTTTACTTCTCTCTGTTTTTCATCCTTTTCTTGTTAATGTAACTGGGTTCAAATAGTTGACTATTTTGAGTTATCTTATAGGTTGGGTTGATGGATTTTCTACTTCTAATGCTTGCAGTGCAGTTGTTCTTGTGGGGATCTGAAAGGACGACTGATTGATACTAGAAACAATTCATGGAATCAATGAATTTAATTTGCTGACCGAAAGTTGGAGCGTCTTGGATTGGAGCTGAGCTTGTAATGACAAAGTGTAACGGAAAATAAGGTATTTTCTTGTTTCGTTACTGTGCTACTGCTTGTAAATTCAAACTTATGAATAATCATGCTTTTCTGTCACTCTCCCCTTGTAGGTATGTAGTTTGACTTGGGGACTTTGCTATCATGATAATTTTTCTCAAATTTAACGGTGGTTTCATGCATTGATTACAGGATCCTAGTGTGGGGACATTTGACTGAATTTGATATTTTCATATTTTCATTCTCCTTTAAGAAGAAAACAAGAGTTCTAAGAGAAATGACATTTAAGAATGATAAGAAGGTCTGTGGTCTTCGCAATCAGTTAGGTTTTAGTTTCTTTTCTATCCTCTGACTAGTTGGATCTGTGCCATGATGAATGACATCTCGCTTGATAAGCTGGTAATTTTGTTTTATTTTTATATTTCTGAAACAGGTGGTTTCATGTACTAAATTGTTTGTTGGTGGTTGCAGTCTTTCATACCAAGAATCTTTTCATCAAAAGAGAAGAGCAAACATAAGGAAGATGTAAATTCATTTAACCTTTCTGGTAAGTAACAATTAACCACCTTAGTTTTCTCTTAACTTCAAGCGCATTTTTTTACAGAAATTAGAAAATTAATGGTGTTTTTCATGCATCATAACCACATTGTATTTCCTTCATGAAAACCCTTTAATCAATTATAAAAAGTATAAAGCCCGTAATTCTCACTAGACCTTCCAAGAAAGTAATAGAACAGAAGTCTTTTCCCATCCTTTTTCATGATACCCAGTTTTCTGACTTGTATCAGGTACATGTGTAAAATTCTTTGATTGATTTGAGGATGAAAAGTCCAGTCATTTTTAGCGGTCAGTGTGAATTGATAGAAGATAAAGAACTCAAAATCTCATTGTCAGAGCAGACAGCACATGTACTTCTTACCAAACATGTACGGACTTAACTAATGAGAAAATGATGTTTGCTTTCCACATTGTCAGAGAAGTCCTGTTGAATCCTGTCAGCTAGTTCAACTGGTCCCGAGTTCAGTGAAACTGCAAGCAAAATGTCGAAATATCCTCTGCTGAGGTTTCACTTCAAGGGAATAAGACAATGAGGCAACACAAGTCGAAAATAGCTACCAGTTTCAGAATAATACAGAAAGGAGAGAAGAATCAAAGGGAGGAATTTAAAACATTTTATGTTAAATTAATTTGATAACCCCTTTAGGCAGTAAACATAGGATGGGAGAATAATATTTCCTATGTTTCTAATTCTACTTCACCTCTCTCTCTCCCCTAATTCCCAACCCACCCCATGTGAGTGTAGAGATCAATGGTCAAAACATATGGAAAGATGAGTGTTACAATCCAACAATGAATGTCAAAGTGGGGTGAGTACTAATTCATGGGGGTTTAGTGTGAATGAGCGTGGTTAGAGGGATCATTAATTGGTCCACTTGGGCCGTAAAAACTAATTCTCACATAATTTGCTGAGGACAGTTCTCATAATAAAATTTTTGCATACATATATTTCTGCCTCTAATTTGTAGTTTTTATTTCCTGTGAAAAAAACAGAGGAGTTTGAGAGAAGTTTTGATTTCTCTGCCACCCAAAAGAGCTTCTCAGGTATAAACAACAGATATATCCTTCAGTTTTCTTATTTGTGTGTGGTATTGTAATTACAGTCTTTCACATACTGTTTTTTATGACTAATGTCTTTATTGCAGAACCACAGTCTACATCAAGCTTTGAGAAACCGGAATTCAGTGGCTTCGAATCTCCAATGTCAAACATCTCCGACACTAGGGACTTCCGGTATGCACTGAAATTGCTTCCCTTTGGCTCAGTTACTTTGTACTTCCTGTACATTCATTGCTTTTATTGTAATATATGAATGTAATTCTTTTCCTTTGTTGGTTTCTTCATCCAGGATATTTGTGGCTACATGGAATGTTGGAGGAAAACCACCTCACGATGGGCTCAGTCTTGATGATTTTCTTCACGTAGAGGATCGCTCAGATATTTATGTCATAGGGTATGGATTATTTTCTGGAAAGTAACATATTTATCAAGATCACTCAGATATTTATGTCATAGGGTATGGATTATTTTCTGGGAAGTAACATATTTAACAACATTTTAAACTTTTCAAAGAATTTGTCAAATCTCTTTTTTTTCTTTTCTTTGTTTCTTTGGGTACATACTCGCACACCCTACACATTCATGCTACCCATGTCCCTAGCATACCTAGGGAACGATCCTTGATTATATTTGTGGATAGGGAGATGCCTCACCGATGGATTGGTGAAACCTTTTCTTTAGTTACATATAAATAAGGTGTGTTCTTTCTTTTATAAATTATACACTCCTTTTGAGGGATGTTGTTGTGTGTGTCTCTGCCCACGAGTGCAAAAAGTCACAGTGGTTTGAATATTTTGGTAATTAATCCTGCTTTTCTTTTTAATTGATTCTTCTTCTTCTTTTTGCTTAAGAGTTCTCAGTCCTCTTTACTGTTAAATATATCAGCTTCCAGGAAATAGTCCCTCTCAATGCCGGAAATGTGCTGGTTATAGAAGACAATGAGCCTGCTGCAAAATGGCTATCTTTAATCAACCAAGCCCTGAACAAACCATTACTAGCTGACTCAACCAACAGTCCACACACACCATCAGACTACAGAACCTTCTTTAGCAGCGAAACTTCATTGGTCTCTAGAAACTCAAAAAGTGCAAGTAGCACCAGTTTATCGTTCTTCCAGAAGCCTTCCCTAAACAATGTCAGTAAGAATTTCAGGACAGAGCTACGAAGGAGGGTCAAGGCCTGTAATTGCCCTTTTGATGTAGAGAAGAAGCATAAGGATTCATTTTTTAGATGCCAACAGGCTTGCACTAGTGAAAATGACTCCCCTTTGGATAACGAAGATGGATCTCATGGTTTCATAGTTACCGATATAATGGCCACTTCTACTGCCAACCATCTTGAGTATAACCTTATTGCAAGCAAGCAGATGGTGGGGATTTTTCTTACCATTTGGGTAAGGAAGGAGCATGTTCAGCATATAGGCCATCTGAGGCTGTCCTGTGTTGGACGTGGGATCATGGGCTACCTTGGAAACAAGGTAAGAACTCATTCATTTATGGCATTAATTCTCAAATCCATAGGTTATTGGAATTTTGATTTTTCCCTCGATACCTGGCTACTTGATTTTACTGTTTAGTAGCACATCTTGTAACAGTTCAGGATCTCCAAATATGGAATGTTCTTTTTCTTTTTCCTCCTTTTTTTCATGAACAAATGTCAATTGAACTTTATATTTCAAGAATGTTAGTTTGTTCTTTTTCTGTATTCAGGGATGTATATCTGTGAGCATGTCATTGCATCAGACAAGCTTCTGCTTTGTCTGCAGTCACTTAGCTTCAGGGGAGAAGGAAGGCGACGAGCTTAGGAGGAATTCAGATGTTATAGAAATATTGAAAAATACTCAATTCCCAAAGATCTGCAAGATGCGCGGTCGTAGGATTCCTGAGAGAATTCTTGAACACGAGTGAGTGGTTCTTTCTACTACATACATGATCCTGCAGAACATTTTCATTAATTTTTTTCTGCGTTACACTTAATTATCTCTGAACTTCTTGGCAATTCCATCAGTCGAATCATTTGGTTAGGAGACTTGAACTACCGCATTGCATTGAGCTACTCAGAGACCAGGAAGCTTATGGAGGACAATGACTGGGAAACTCTTCTTGGGAAGGATCAGGTGATTATCCAGAGTCTTTTCCCTACTTATGTTTCCAGAAAATTTCATATTAAATAAATAGTACACTAATCATCCTAGAAGACACTGAAATACATAAGTAGATGGCTTTTTTCCCAACGAGCTACCTTGATGTGTCAGACACGTTACCCGTACTAGCACCAATCTGGCACAGAGAAGTGTATTGTCTTGATCCTGTCTAACTGGAATTCTCAAAGTTGAAACATCATAAATGAATGTCATTATTTTCTCATAATAGAATTCATGTTTGTATTTGTGACAAACTTTATATGCCACCTGTCAGCCTACGTGACGCAATCCTCCTTTATTTGGGCTTAAGACCAGCAGTTAAAACAAACCGGCGGAGTTCTTAGAGTTGAAACACTTACAAGTTAAAAACTTTACATCTTAGTGAAGTAGTGAACTGAAGAACTGGGTTTGTTTTAATTAGCTGCTAGTCTATTAGTTTCCAAAAACAGAGTTGCTAGTCATAATCAGGTTGGTCCTATTTTGAATTTTCTCACCCTGATATAGCTTATATCAGATTTTAGATTCTAATAGGCTCTGATGGTTGATCTTGCTCATTTGATATTCTATCTGCCTCCAATTGTGTGTAATGCGCCAGTCCAATTTCCGTTGCCTACAAACTTATCGGTTGACTCAAGACTCAATTGAGTTCCATCAACTTACTGAATCAAATTTTCTGGATTCCTAGGTTGTCTTGCGAACATGTCCAATTTTTCTTTTTTACATGTTTGCTACTTTCATTCATGGTTTCTATTTGAATCAGATTTTCTGGGTTCCTAGGTTATGTCTTGTGAACATCTTGCCCCCTCACTTGATAGGATGCCTTTTCTTTCCCTCTCTTACTATAGGAAATTCATAAATAGATAATAAAAAAGAAAAATGCTCATTGTTGAGCTTCTTTCAATTAATAGCTTAAAATCGAAAGAGAAGCAGGGAGAGTGTTCAAGGGTTGGAATGAAGGAAAGATATACTTTGCTCCGACGTACAAGTACTCCAACAATTCAGATGCTTATGCTGGGGAGACTATAACTTCCAAGAAGAAAAGAAGAACTCCAGCATGGTATGCTTCCATCATATTGTTTTTGTTCAGCAGTTAAGTTAACAGAAGGTCTAGTGGTTAAGCCTATATTAGTTCTCAAGTGAAGATGTTGAATTTCAGGTGTGACCGCATACTATGGAATGGGAATGGAATAGAGCAATTGTCATACGTCCGTGGTGAGTCGAGGTTTTCTGATCACCGGCCTGTTTGTGCGGTTTTCATAATTGAGGTTGGAGTACTTGATGGAAGATCAAAGAAGGGAAACTCCAACATGAAAGTAAGAGTGGAGGAGCTGTTACCTCCAAGCAGTAGTTATATGGAACTAGAAACCATGTAAGTCCGGGCTTCTTTAAATACAATTAGCTTGTTTCCACCTTCTAACCAGGGCTCTTAATGGGGTGGACCATCCTATTGGGCCTCTTGCACCTGTGTGCTTTGGGCTGTCTTGGACAGATTCTTGCCCATGCATCAGTGTGGGCCCAAAATCAAGCTCAGTTAATAAGAGCCTGCCCTACTTCTATTTCAAACGAGTCATGAAAGCAAGCCCATAGCTATTAATGGGCCTGATGGTAGTTCATGTGGAGCCTATATGAAAAAGGTCTGACATGGGTTTTATAGGCCTTAAGATGGAGTCCAAAGTTGAGTTGTCCAGGCTAGCAATTTGCAGCCCTATTTTCTGGACCAAGGACTGGACCATTTAGATGTTAGGTTTGCATGCGGGGGCGGAGCTGGATATATTGATTCGGTGGTGGTCTTCTTTGCTGAACCTAAGTCCACTTCCAAAACACATATGAAACTCTTTCGTCGACTTCCAAAACCCACATGAAAATCTTGCGTCT
This sequence comes from Persea americana, assembly GCA_029852735.1. Classification (NCBI taxonomy): domain Eukaryota; kingdom Viridiplantae; phylum Streptophyta; class Magnoliopsida; order Laurales; family Lauraceae; genus Persea; species Persea americana. Next base: position 96,352,168 of record CM056810.1, read on the forward strand.
GCTCCCAAAACCCAGATGAAAATCCTGGGTTTGTGCCCCAAACCCAACTGCATGTATGAGTTTGCCCCCCTCAGACAAAAATCTCATGGGTTCGGCACTGTTTGCATGACTTTGTTACATGACTCACTAATGTGACTTTCAAATATTAGCAACATGGGGTATCAGTTCAAGAGCTAACTCTCTTTCAATGCCTTGATTCAGGTACTAAATCCAACAGACTATAGACAGAAGAAAATCCTGAGATCTTGTCACAATACATGCAAGGAAGAGAAACCCATACAATCTCTTGACTCTTCCTAAAACACTGTACATTGTTAGAGTTCTTAGCTTGCCAAGCATCACAAGCCATTGATGAGATGTAAACATCTTACTGACACATTATGGGTAAGATTTTCTCCATAAGAATAGTTTTATTTTTCAACTCATAATTATCCACCAACTGTTTGCAGGTGCCAGTGCACCTAAAAATCAATGTTTGCGCCCATCACTGCCATCGTAAGAGCTGACCATGGGTCTGCGAGGTGCCTTTTTGATGTATCAGTGATGCACATGTAATTTATTCATTTACCAAGTATATAAAACATGTTTATATTAATCTTCGGACCATCATTGTTCTTTTGCATAGCTTCAAAAAACACCAACTCATTGGTCATGGCGTTGGTGATTTTTTATATTTATTATTTTCTTTCAATGCATTTAGCATTTCACCCATTTATGGAGGATTATGTTTCGTTCATGGTGTTTTAGAACAGTAGATGTATGAGACAACAAAAAGAAGATTTCGAACATTTTGTCCAAGTAATGAATTAGATGTCAAATGGGAGTGTTCATAATCAAAACCCAAAGGCAGCTGTTGCATTCCTGATCGCGCCAACTGATCCAGTTCGAACCTGATGATAATTCAGGGTTTGGGTTAATCCTTTTTCACTTTCTATTAGGATTTGGGTTGACATTCTGGCCTGATTAATAATGGGTTGGGTTTGGATTCAATCCATTTTGCTATCCACACAGATACCCTGACCTGAGACCTAGGTTGATAACTCTTTATTTCTAGGTTGGATCAGTTGGCATTTTTCATCCGATCGCAGAGAAACCTCTACCAACGAGGTTGTAGACAATTGGGACTCATGTCTTTAACCTTCTTTTCAGCAGTTTGGATCATCTTCAAGATGGAGGTGCAATTGATAGGACACATATACTGGGTCACCGGCCAAATGAAATTTCAAGAGTAGTCACATGGATGGATCTTCACAACTGAGTCGTTCACTTTAGGGCCCATTAGCCTACTTCATCTTGAATTCCTACAAACTCATTTTAAAGAAGAATTAAAGAGGCAAGGACTAGAGTGTTTAAGGTGGAGAGTGGAGACCTAAATGAAATAATTATTTTGGTTAAGAGTTAATTTTAGTAGGGTGATAAATGGGTAATCGTTTCCTACTAAGCGGAACAGATTCTTGATCACTACTTGTTGGCCTTACCTCTGATCCTACATTTTCAGCTCCTTTAATAAAAATCATTGCTTAGAAATCCCAGAAAATTAAAGCAATCCCCACCAAGCAATGGGTCTTATTACCACCTCCACATGCACAGCCTGGTGGTAGAGGCATCCCCTCTCATTAGAGAAGATGAGGGTGTGAGCCCTACTCTCCATGCTAGTATTGTATGATTGTAAACTCTCATACCTTTGGTACAACTGGATATTGTTGGAAATATAGGCTACAGAACTGAAGTAAAAGTAAAATTGAAACAACAATACCTATCTGCAGTTTTGTAAAAAAAGTTGTATCTCCGGGAATTGACAGAAACCAGCTGCAGAAGCTCGTAGCCGAGGCACGTCTGGCGACTCTTTTTTTAGGACGAGCTCCGTCTTTCCATGATAAACTCAAATGCAAACAGTATCTCTGTAGGAACTGCCCCTAGAATACAATAGCATTTACAAAATATCAGGCTTGGTTGCATACAAAGTTCAGATCAATCTCTAGGAACCACAAAATGCTCATGAGAAAGGGAAAAAAATGAAGAGAACGGAGTAATTTTTTGTGTAATGTTTTGAGCCCAGACCATGTATTTTTTTAAGACAAAATACTATCGTTGAGCCTTTAAACCAGTGATTAACCACAACGTTAAACAACATTAAAAATCATTAATTTCATTTAAGCCACTATGTTTAACAACAATTAAAATTGCATTTTTTAATTAACGTTTAAAAGCAATAAACATTTTTAGGCCACATCTATATCAAAGTATGAGTCCCTCCTGGCCAGGTTGGGAACCCCGAGTTGAGCCAAACTCGCGTGCACACATACAGCTCAGCACATGGTAAAAGGCTTCAATTGTTCTAAAGTGTATAAGAAAGGGAAAAAGGATATAAAGGCTTCCCAAGGGATGAACTTTAGCAAAGTGGGATGACATGGTTTTCAAATAGTCTACACTCCACGCATAAAGCAAAATAACAAGAATAGAAAACATATTTTCAAGTCAAAAACACCTTTTGAATTTCTGAAACAACTAAAAACTCAACAGTTATATGACACGGTCTCTCAAACACTTCTAGCCTCCCCTTCAGGGATGCCAGAATGGATTCTCCTGCCTCGGCACATGCCCTCCTCTATCTCCTCCTAATGATGGTTCAGCAAGATCCATGGCTGGAAGATTTCCAAGAGAAGCTCCAAACTGAAAATTGGTGGGGTTGTCATGAAGTGGTTGCTCTACCATCCTATACTGATCAACATGGGATTCATCTCTCATGTATGAATGATTGTTAATGGGATTATTTGCACTTTCCATTAGACCATCACCCATGTTGAACCCAAATCGGAAGAGGCTGTCATCCACTTGAATTCTCGATGAATTCGAAAGGCGAGGATCATTCATGAAATTTAAGTTGGAGCTTGTGCCTTGCTGAAAAAGACTAGTATCATAAAGTGGCAATGGATTACTGACCAACAGTTGATTATCTATTGAAAGTCCCAAGTCAGGAATGAGAGGAAGGTTTGTAGTGACTGTTGGGTTTGATTGTGTAGAGGGTGGGGTGAAAGCTGATAAATTATTTTGAATGGTTTGTAAGTTAGAGGTGCCAATGCCTGAAGAGGAAGTATGTCGGAATGGGCACCTAGATTGATGTTCGTTCCTTGAATTTACGTCAAGAAACCCAAGTTTCGAATCATGATAGGGGCAATGGTTGTTTTTGCAGGTGTACATCCTTCGACCTAACAATAGATCCAACTCCATTGGAACCTCTCTCTTTCCCATAGAACTTGAGGTGCTGCATTCTTCCCTTGTGCTGCTTGTCGCGCCAAGTTTCAAAAACTCCTGTGGATTGCATTTTTCTTCTTCTTCTATTTCGTCGTCACTATCGTCAACGTCAAACTCGCATTCACTGTCAGAGGACATAGCTGTGTTGCCAGAGGAAGGTGGAGGGAAGGCATTTGGATACAGCTGACGAAATAAGAACTCCTCTTGGTCGATAACAGCTGACCAAATAGTACTTTCTTTGGCCGACATCTTGCCTTGGAGGCACTTAGACCTCCTCACCAGCTTGCGAATCCTAGTTGCGTCTGGCAACATGTGTTTGATGACCGCTGTGAGGACGGCCACCTTCCATGCCTTCTTCAGGTCATGTGGCTTTCTGAAAGGTGGTGGACATGAAATGCGGAGCTGCTGCCACCATTCCTCGTTCCCCGTTGGCCACCATGGAGGGGGAATACCCTTGTCTAAAGGATACTTTCTCTGTGGTGGGTTGCAATGCTGCATGAGGGCAGACAAAAGAGAACCCAAGGTTGTGTCGTGCAAATCATGCAGGGTTGAAGAAGCCAACGCCAAGTTCCTGTTTCCCTCCTTGTCTAGAATTGCAGCAGGCCCATTTCGGTCAAATCTGACCTTTTCTTTCCACCACGCGCGCAAGTTGTCTGATGCCCCAGCCACTGTCTTCCCATCTTCTAAGACAATCCCATACACAAAGCCCTGGGCTTTGCACACCTCAGTCATTTTCAACATGTACTTCAGTATTTTGTCATGCGCGCGCAACATTTTTTTCCTCAATGCCGGCTCATTAGATTGATTTTGGTTGGCAATATCCCCGCTTGCATCAGTTTCCATCTCCTCATCCTGGTTGTTTAGTCTCATGTGGGACCTTTTTTCGAATTCATCCATTTCTTCCTCTTCCTCGCTTAGGGAGGCGTCTTGCATATCCGAGGCTTCATTCTTCTGTAGGAGATCTTCCTCAACATCATGAGAGGGAAGAAACTCCATTTTCTCTTTTTGTTTAGGCATAGCCATTGTAAAGACTGTTCTCAAATTCCTGTCCCTGGAATGAAACCCAAATGGATTTGAATGAGTAGAAACTAATACAAGAAAATTCTCCATGTTCTAAAGATGAGTTTCTTCCAACTATATCATTTGCATTGCTCTAGAATTCCACACACATTTACAAAGTAAACTTAAGTTAGGAAATTCAGATGAAGAAATTAAAATATTGATTACAGGGATGAATGAGGTTATCTTGACTTTCTACGTACAGACAGGGAACTAACTCTATCAAGTGAAAACATCAGTTACATTTTTTTTTAAAAAATAATAATTTATTTTCACTAATATCATAAAATTTTACAAGAAAACTCAACATCCTCCCTTCAAATTAACAAACATAAACAACAGTTTCCTCTTATACAACCATCTCTTTGTTTCATCCATGACCGAATATGGTTAAATTTGACAATGGCAAACAACAGGTTCAATAGCAGGTTTTTGTTTTAACTAGTGTACAGCATTGATTAGTCATCCCAAGGGCAAACATGATATGAATAGAGAACAATCTTTGCCATAAAAAAAAACTTCACATGAAGTATTTTAAAAAAGAAGAGAAATTGAACTAAATTTATAATTGATTTATATATATATATATATATATATATGAAGGAACCACATCAAACACCTGAAATATAACTTTGTTCCTAATGCATGTAAAAACAGTCTGATTATCTCCAAATAGAAGACATGCAAACTAACATTGTTCCTTGAGCTTGCCCGCATAAGACATGGCATGGACCTTTTTGCCTTGCGCGTATGCCACTGTATGCAAGATACGTCATGAGTCCTTTTTTACTTTGTGCGGATTTAAACTCTACATGTGTGATACCATCTAAAGTTGCTAACCAATACACAAAAATGTATAGGCGTTAAAAGTGTGGCAAACTAAATACTTAAAAATGATAAGGCCCACTAGATACGGTGTTAACTCAAGGCCCTTGGATTCTACTAATATTTAGTAAGCTCATTGATCGAGAGGAGATTGATAAAAACACAAAACATCAATATATTATATAGTAGGAAACCTTTTGAAACCCAACATTAAGAAATGATCTATTCCTGGCAGTCTGCATAGATTTCAGCAACATATAATACCTAAGATGGAAAAAGAAATTAATTAAATAAGAACTGAGGATTTTAGCAAGCAGATTTGAAAAAGATGTGAGAAGTCAAAGTACTCAAATTGCTAAATAATTTTAAGCAGGAACAAAAGGCCTAAACTCAAAGTGGAAATTGATGGATGCGGGTCCTCTACAATTTCAGCAGCAGGATACTCAATGCTGCTTTGAAAAATAGGACACATAATAACGAGCCCAGATTGAAAAAAAAAGAAAAAAAAAAAAGAAAAGAAAAGAAAAAGAAAGATATGTCCCTCTTAGATATAGTTTTTATACATAGTGGCTCCATCAAGTAAAATTTTCTGGGCCCACCATAGCATAATAGTTTGTGAACTGTTGATAACCATCTCATCATAGGCCATAAAACTGAATGCTGAAATATATACTTTGCCCTTTATTGGCTTACATCTATTTCTTGTTGTAGGTTATCAAAATAATATTAGATAGCATTTTTTTAAGTTGGCTAGATTTTCAAAACCCTCATGTTTCTTACATGAAATGAGGAGGTTCTACAAATGTATGAGATTCATGAAATGGAAGGTGAGACAATATTGATTGGGACATAAAAAAAAATCATGAAAAAGGCCCGATTGGATGAAGAGATAAGAGAAAAAATTTTTTGAAAGAAAATTCATTTCTTGAGTATGGATTTTTTTTCCTTTTAGAAGAAGAATGTATTTTTCCCACCTAACTACTTTCTTTTACAAGAAGTAAGAAACTCCTTTACCTCAAAGGTGTTCACCCTTTTCTCAAGTAAAAATGAGTTTGTGTAATTATATTCAAACAACATTCTTAAAATGAGATAAATCCAAATTCATTGAAGAATCTCTACGTACAAGAAGAAAAATTATGGTGAATCTCTTAAAGAGATTTTCCAACTCCAGATTTCATATCATTTCTCCATCTAATAGGGATTCTCCATGTGACTTTGTCTGATCCTAGTATGAAATCAGCCCAAAAGGTCTTGTATGATGAAAAGTTAGAGAAATCTGTCTAAAAGAAAATCTAAAAAACAAAATAGATTTGCAATGGAAAGAGACTCAGAACACGCAAACTACTGGTAGCCCAGATGGAGTTGCAAAGATTGGAAAGAGAAGAAATGTAACCGACGTTTCTATTAAAGCCTTTCCAAAGATCTCATTTTCTTCGTGGATCTTAGAAGTAGAGGCATCTATAGAAGAAAGAACAAAAAAAGAAAAAAAACATATAAAAGCTTCTAGAAATATAACAAAATGAGCTAGAGAAAGAAACTGTTGACATCGTTTACAGAGTACAAACATAAATATGGAATGATACCTTTTTCAGGTTTCTTATGTGCAACTAAAGCTTCTTTTCTAAGCTCTGCTAAGCAAACTAGCTAGCCAAAGTGAAAGAGAGAAAAATGAATGGTAGAGAAATAGACAGCACTAGAGCTTTGACTAGATAGAAAGAGGGAGAAAGCTAAGTAAGAGAAGCTCAAAAGAAAGTGAGAAGAACCTCCTTCTCTTTATGTTGGCACTAGAATAGCTTGAGTGGAGGTCTTTATGTAGATTTTAGTTAACCCAAGAAGTGGTAGGTTCCATATGTTTCTCTAGTTTAGTTAACCATTGCTGCCTGCCCGCAGTTAAAAAAGCAAAATAAAATTCCCAAAATACCACTGATTTTACTCTTGGAGATAAAAATAAATAAAAAATCTTCCATTGGTTTCTTTATATTAGATTAGATTGGAGACTAAAAAAAATCTTGAAAGTAATTATATGAAGACGAATACACATTGGAGAAGTGTTTTGATGTCCTTTTCTCGCATTTATCTAGATCATGTATGAAAAATCTTCCCAAATATTTTGAGGTGTAAGTTTTAATTATGAAGGTCAAACATATGTTGGCAAAGTGGTTAAAGCTATTTCACTTCCCAGTTAAAAGAGAGATTAGCACACGAAATCAATTGAATTTCGACAAAATTTCAATTGATGGGTGATTAATTCTGTTCATTGGTCCTCCAATGTTTTTGAAAATTCTATACGGATTTTACATAAAGCTCCCCGAATGAAAAAAAATTACATAACCAACGCCAACCCCCTGCTGAGAAAAAAAAAATCCTATTTCGTCCATTAATTGCCAAACATCACATTACAGACAAATATATCTTACTATGGAAGATCTACTAGCGATAATGCCGTATGCTAATAATAAAAATGTGCCTAGTCACTCTTGTCGTTAGTTAATTATATTTTCTATTTTTTTTGAATTTATTATTTTTTTAAGAAAAATGCGGCTATCCACTCTTGTTATTAGTAACCTAAATAAAGAGGGGATTTTTTTAAATTTAAAACTATATTTAACATAATGAGAGCAATGGAAATTAAAAAAAAAAAAAAAAACATGAACTCAAATCAGAAGCTTTTTATTATTTTTAATTGTTTGCTTGAAGATCTTATCTTTTGGGAAAGATGGGTGTTCACTTGAAAAAAGAAAAGAAAAAAGATTTAAAAGGGTGATTATGTTCTTTAATCAAAATAGGTAATCTTGTCATTTACAAAGCTTTGCGTCATCTGCTTGCAAATCAGGGGTAGTTTGGTAAGAAGATTTCTTAAACCCAAAGTATCCTTTTCTGTAACGGTAGCCGTCACTTTGATGTGACTTGCACATGCGCAAACCTTCCTTTACTAGCGGCTACCTGAACCCCACGTGGATTATAGGTCCCACATGTTCTCATTGTCATTGCCATTGTTTGTGATACGTGGCCTCCCCCTCCACGGGGCCCGGGCCGTGGTCTTGTGCATTCAGGCCCAGATTGGGCGAGGAGCAGTCCAACCCTAACAGGTTTTGCAACCTGAGTTTTGCAACCAGGTGATCTCACAGCTGGTTTGGGTTCTCTCTTTTCTTTTTATTTGTCATGAGTAGTAGGTAAGCGATCTTAGAGCTAACTCTTATTCTTGCGTTCTCTGTAATCTCTTTTTGAAAATACAAACTCTTAATTTTCCACATAAAGTAAAATTAAAAAAGTCTAACCCTAACCCTAATATGATCATCTCCACTTCAATAGCTAATTTTTGTGGTAGATAGGATCCGTGGTGTTATATTTCTGTAAAATTATCTTATATATTTTTAAGCAATGTTTTTTTAGGCTGTTATAGGTTCTGAACCTATGTTTTAAACGATAATAGTGGCACATGTAATTGCTTTTCATACTACCATTCAAAAAAAAAAAAAAAGATTCACTTTTCATACTTAAATTGGTAAGGCACATAATGAAACATTGGCTCAATTTGTTCTGCTGAATATATTTTAATTTTACATAAAACAATTGTTCTCTCTTTTTCGATTTTTCCCCTCAAATGTTCTGGAATAGTTTTTGCTTAGTTGCTTATAATATCCATAATACTCAAATGTGGGCCACATTGTAAGCACTGATCACTAATATCTTGTTTGAACATGCACGCAATCGATAAATCTCAACCGTTGATTTGCCTCATGCTATTGCAGTGGGAAATTAGCTCTATAGGAATTGTTTCAAGCGGCATTTCTTTTAGCTAGTTGCATTCTCTATTCTTTTAAGTATTGAAGATTTAATTTACTTTCTACAGGATCTTTCCAATAATTCAAGAGGAAACCCAAGGTTCTTAGTTTTTTAAAAATGGAAGATGCAAGACCATATGGAAAGGATTTTAGGGAGGTTACACGGGGTTAAGATTCACCCATAGTTATCTTTTACCCTAAAGTTGTAGAATCCAATGAAAGTAAATTAGAGATCCAAACTCCATTGGCAGGCAGTTACAAAGTCGCACTTAAAGGCCCTATGGCTATTCTTAAATGCTAGCCAACTATTATTATCACAAAGATAGTCTAAATATAAAGGCTCCATTTCAATGAAAAAAAAAATACTATGAAGGCTCCAATTTAAATATATCTTAATTCTGGGGTTCTTGAAAACAAAATCATTTGAAAGATTTCGATGTATTAATTAGTAGATAAGGTCTAATTTACACACTTGAAGGCTATGCTAAATATTAAAGGAAACTACATCAACTCCAAGGGAGAGTCTGCTCTGGATGAAGGAGAGTTTGTCAACTTGAAGGGTTTGTGAAACGTAGTGACAAGAAGTTCCCCAGATCTAGAGGATCACCTCATGTGAAGCTTACTACTACATCGAAATTAGACATTTTGGGATACAAGAAATCTCATAATTGATGGCACGTGATTTATGGCAACTTTTATTTATATATATTAAAGCAACAGGGAGGGAAGATGTATAGGGTGCCACATCAGCACCCATTATTTTTCCTTTCAGAAATTTACTTATAAAAACACACAGAGCTTCAGGTTTAATGTGGGCCACTACACCTTCCAAATCTCGTCCCTATATCTCTCCATTTTTTGAAATAATTTATTTTTTAGGTCCGGGCTTAGTACGGGCCTGTATTACTAGTTCTCTAATTATTACATTCTTATCATCTAGAACCTCATTAGCTGGCATCGGTTTTTATGTTCTTACTATAAATGGGGCCCATAGTCCAAAGATCATCAAAATTGACCGTTGGCTCAATGTAACAAGAGGTCTCATGATATGCTTCTTGACGCACAAAGAAGAGAGAGAGAGAGAGAGAGAGAGAGAGAGAGAGAGAGAGCATTTATATAATTTAGGTAATATTCTTTTGCAGCCGGTCTGCACGGTTGCATACCAACTAATGGGGCCTAGTTGGGGCCGCATAGATCTCTCTGTCTGTGACCATTCCTAGATGAAGTTTCAAGTCAATTCAATTTTTCTAACCCTTGATCCATATCCCACAAGTTTAATTCCTATTATATATATAAAAAATAACCCTAGATCTGAAAAGCCAAGCCATTTAGATCGTTGCGAACTTATGTGATCCGAGGACTATCAGGAGTTATGTGTGAGTGGTCCACTCGGATCGATGATAAAGTGGGTGCCACTAAGTAGTCTCCAATAAGGATATGCTGCTGCCGCTGATGATGATGATGATAAGAATCAGGATAATTTTGAAAAATGGGAACAAAATCGAAAATCGATACATAAAGATAAATACTAATAGGAACAAAAACTTTAGGTTCGGGTAAATACTCACACTCTCACACAATGCACACATATTCCTAACCAATTGGGCGACAAGCAGAGATTGATTCTCAGTCACCTGTACTATGATATGTTTGATTTCATTTACCACATGTACCATTTGGGACTTCATACAAGAAGATTGTATAACCCCACATTTGGTAATCAAGTAAATATTCATTCCAACGATAGTAACCGCCTCTTAATTTTGTGTGTATCTATGTTTAAGTTAGATATATATAAGCAGTTTAGAGTTTTTTAATAATTCATTTTCTCAATAACAGTAAAGTAAAACAATAAAAAGGGAAAAGCATATATGCTAGTGTTTCCCCTTGTAATTTCCAATGATAATAATGGTTCAACTTGTCATCACCAGCAATTTAAGTTAGTGTTTTTCTTAAAAAAAGTTGCCCACCCTCTCGGTGGAACTCACTAGGGGTGTTCATGGGCCGGGCTGGGCTGGGGGATACCCAGGCCGGACCCAACTTCAAAACTCTTGGCCCACCTGAAGAGTATTAAGCCCGAGCCCACCTATTAAATAAGCCCAAATAAATAATCCAGACCCGAGTATTAGAACTTAAGGCCCAATTTTGGGCCAAAGCAGGCTAGGCCGAATTTGGGCTTGGGCCAGCCCACTCCATGAGTATTCCAAGAACTTACTAGATGGGATGCATGACCATCAAAGAAGGCATTGTGATGGTTTGCACCTAAATCAGGTGAATATAAGATATCTGGTCAATCGAACAATCCTAGTCTTTAGTTTAAAGTCATATAAGTTCAATGGCCATGCACTGTACAATTTTATCCTGATAAAATTCAACAAAGAATAATGTCTGGAACAATGTAAAATCTGGATGAGTTCTAATTCAAGGGATCTGGAGTGAGTAAATGGCTTTGATTGATTAAACGTAGGGCCAAAGCATGAAAACTCAATGGTGGGGTGCACTGAAAAAATGGATTAGCTATGGAATTCCACACGCCCACATATTGGCTGTGCTACAGAACACTCAGCAGTATTAGTCTAAAAAAACCCTTTCAAAGAAATTCATGATGTTAAGTCCCTTGCAACTTGGAAGTAAATTAATGGGGACGCACACGACCTTACACTTTAAAATTGTAGGATATCGAATGGCCAGCATGTCATGGGTCCTACGCCAGATCAAGCAGGGCAAAGGCTTGCAGAGAATACAATCTCACTTAATGCATAACTTAATCTGTCTTCATTAATAAGATTCCCAATGAGATTAGTGGATGTGGGTTTTTTTATGACGAAGTCTCCAATAAGTGTTACTCTTTGGGACTTGTCTATATAAGATAAGGGAGTCCTAGGGTTGGATGCTCTCCATTCCCATAAGTTAGACATGTGCGAAGAGATGTGCGGAGCTTTCTAATTGTCAGAACACATATAGATCTTTGAGAGCGTGCCGGAGTCTCCATATCCAAATTCATCAAAAAATCACAAAGTTGACCAATTAGGTGACAGCATTTCTGAGAATCCTATGGCTCTACACTAATGCTGTAAATGTTGTCAGATTTGTTTATAATATAACACCTCATACGCTGGAAAAAAAATCCCAATAGATGTGGACTCCAATGTGGTAACTGATAAAGGTTGTACTCCAACCAGAGGGGCCTCAAATTGACAATAGTGTCAGCTGGGTTGTGGACGCTGATAAAGGTTGTACTCCAACCAGAGGGGCCTCAAATTGACAATAGTGTCAGCTGGGTTGTGGACGACCATACAGAGCAGAAGCCTTCACCTTCCTGTCATGATGCCTCCGATCAACATGTGGCATTATGCCACACACAGCACTCTGACGCATTGACATGTTTAGTAGAATTTGAGGTTGATTAGTTGCACACTAACAACACCCGAAGTCACATCTACCAATTAAAGAGATCAGAGCTTTGTCTGGAGTTAAGCATACCATTATTTAGCTCATGATCTAGTAGACTCTTTAGCTAAGTGAGGAGTTGATCAGGTTTCTTCTCTAATTGGTGTTCGATATTTTGCTTTTGTCTTACTTTTTGGTGAGGGTCATGTGTTTGGTAAGTCTTTTATGACATCCCTTATTTTTTTTATTTTATCTTGGTTTCTTTTTGTTTGGCTTCCTTGTTTTTTAATATAAGGCTCGGTATTGAGCATTAAAAAAAAAAAAAAAAAAAAAAAAAAACTAGTTGCCCATATTGCGTCATGGCATGCATGTGGGCTCAGCATCCATTGTTCATACGTGAATATATTTAGAATTGCCAATATGGCGTTCCTTGTTTCATATATGCTGATGGCTAAGGTACCTCTCATCATCCTGCTGAACCTTTTCACCAATATGCACTTGAAAGTTGAAACAGCCTCTCAACACTCCTAATAGTGTACAACCAATTCCTTCACAAATCCGAGTATCGTTGAAACCAATGACGGAATGTTGGTAGACTCCCCTGATATTTACAAATTTTTAGTTGCATCTAACATTCGGAATATAGAACTAACAATCGATCCCTTTATATGTGAATATATATTCTGTATAAGGAAAAAGTAGTGGTACAATTTGTAAATGAAATGTCCCAGGTGCCTTACATCTTTTATATTGTATTATGAAATTGATTTCTTTCTCCTTCCGTTTCATTTTTAGGTATTTGCATGTAGTCCACTTGGATACATGACAATTAGGCATGATAATAGAAATATTTGGACCTAGTAGTGAATTATGAGACACCAGGCTGATAAAATGATTTTAGCACTTGGTTTTATGTCCTCAATATTTAATGGCTGCACATCATGCACTTTTGCTGTAATAAAATCCATTGGTGTATAATGTGAAAGGGGATTCTCAATGTGTTTCTTAAGGTGCTTTTGATCCATTTGCCAACATGGTGGATTCTAGAAATTCATAATGAAGGGGGTTTTAGAGGAGGAGTATCAACGAGGTGGGCCTCACTGGGGTAATGAGTAGGTAATCATTTCCTAAACCTTTGATGCCCATGGATCTTCACTTTAATCGTTCAATTGTAAGTCTCCATTTGCCTACTCCATATGAATTCCTAGAAATTCATAGTAAAGGGGATTGTATGAGAGTATTAAACAAGTGAGTAGCCAAGGGTCAAAGGCGATGATATCGATGGGGCCCCATGTGAGTCTCCCCCTTTAACCGTTAGTTTTTTACCATTTGATTGAAGGCATATTTGGTAGAAATTCTGTGAAGTCAGTATCCATTAAACAGTCTGATCCATGGCATAATCAGCAGAGACAAATACAAGATAAAGGCTAACTCATATGAGGCCAGACAGAAAGACAGCAAGAAAATAAAAAGGTCCAGAAGCCAACCATGAAACAGGCCCAGAAAAACAGGGGAAAAGCCAAAAGCCAGGAAGAACGTGCTGTTACTTGGGGCTGTAGTGGCTGGGCTAGCTAAATGGTCGAAAACATGTCCTGCTGTTCCTCAAGTAAAATGGAGCAAGATTGAATCTCGAGTATGGGATAGCAAGACACAAGCATGCTTTGCAAGAACTTTGATCAAAAGACAATAGCATGCAAGCAACCAGACCGGCAGCCCCTCTTGCATAGCCTATTTCATACTTTGTTTCATTCTTTTGTATTACACTCTCCTTACATTGGCATAACATGTGTGCATTACCGTTTATTTTTTATTTTATTTTTCTCATATTTTTCATGCCTTAGGCTATTGGAGATCATACATGTGCCACATACATTCTTATCCATACTACACTAATCCTAAGAAGCCATATATGCAGATAATCTTAACAATGCTCTTGGCAGCTGTGAAAGTACTTATACAATCTTTAAGAATAGAAGAACAAACCTTATAACTCCAGACACAAAAAAAAGGAACACAACTTACATTTATTATTATTATTATTATTATTTTTTATTTTTCTTGGTAAAAAATACACACCTCACATTAGAAAATCTCTTGTACTTATTTATGCTACATCAATGATCATCAACCTCAGACATTATAGTCCACCATTACCCACCAGTCCTTCTTCTTCTTCTGGAATTTGGCCTTATTTCTTGCTATCTCCACATACAGGGAGAATCCCATCAAAGAAACGGTAATATGCAATCCTTCAAGACCTTTTAAACAACAGAATTCCACATACGGCCCCAAACCCCACAACAAATCTGTTACAACCCAAGCCCGAAATCTAATAATCCTAAGTCGCGAACCTATACTTACTCCCGTAAACTCCGAATTAACCGAAGTTAAAATAGAATCTACAATGGATAACATTCATTCACACCTGTTAAATATACAATTTTTGCGGAAATATATTTAATGAAATCAATTTACAATTGTACAAGTTTGATACAAGAGTAAAGTTCCTTATATATACGTATAGTCATTTTCCTATCTCTCGTCAAATATCTGCATATTCAAATACAATGCAAAATGACAGCTATTCAAGTTTTCAAAACATTATATTCCAAAATCATTTCAAAATGAATTCCCAAAAAGAATTTTTGGTTTGCTTCGCACTTAGGCATCCATATCAAATGGTATCACGTCCGTTCCACTCGATCAATCCTCCTGGAGGAACTAGAGCGATCTTCTCCGCTGTCTCTGGGGCCGCTGCTGAACTGGCATTAGCAATCGGGCTTGTAATGCCATCAATAACACTAGTGAGCACGATGCATATGATAACACATAATTAGATCTATTCAATCTATCAATTAAACAATTCCATATTCTATTCCAATTCTAGACAAGTCTAGACAATTCATAGCACGACAATAGATATGTCAATCAATAGATATTCATAAATTGACAAATACAATAGCATTCATTTCATTTAATTCCAATTCTTTTCATTTCCTTTACCATTTTCCCTCAAATGAATGATTCATCTTCCAAATAAAAGGGATCAATCAGTATCGATTAATAGATTGGAAATGTGGGATTTACCCATGCCTTGGCCAAGGACAACTGACATCACCATGAAGCTCCTAAACGCTCTCAAATTCATCTATTGCAATAGGAATAATCAATTGTTTATTTATTAATTCATTTTAGCTCTTTAGAGCTTTAACACAATAGCTAGATAGTGTCAAACTCAAAAAATAACATCATTCACTAATTAATCTATTTCTGGATTCAATTCATTTCAATAAGTCCATTCAAAACACTTGAAAGGAACAAACATTGCAATAGTCACATTAGACTGAAGTTCAACAATACGAATAACAATGCGGATATAATCGAAGGAGAGAATTAGGAATTACTAATAATTCTACTCATTTCTTTCTTAACTTCCGCCAACCATTTAGGTGTAACCATTGGTTATCTAATGTACGTGCTATTATTGATGGACATCATATTTATATAATGTGTACATTAGAGTCCCCGTAATTATCACCTATGAAGGTTTAGTCCATAACCAATTGAACACTTAATACACTATTCAAACAATTGTTCAATCTCCAAAATTCTCCTTTTATTGCTTTTAATTCTCAATAATCTTAAATTACATTATAATTAGTCTCAAAACTAATTTAGAGAGTATTTATGCTCATAAGAAAATTAGGATTCAAATAAAACCAATCCCCCGATCGATCGGACAGAAAACCTATCCCAGTTAGGAACCTGTCTGATCAATCGGACGTTTAGTGCCGATCGATCGGACAGCCTCAGCTTGCAGTTTCGGTTTCTGAAACTAGTTTTCTTCCTATTCTTTCTCCTTCCTTCACTTCTAAAACCTGCACATAAACTAGGACCTCCTATACTTTCCCCAATTATCACCTCATATATACATTCCAACTCCTTCATTCCAACCATTTTCAAAGCAATCAATTCTAAATTAATTGGAAAATATACACAAAACTCCTATCTATGAAATACACATATCAATTAACATGTATCACAAGCAAACTGTTTATACCTGCATCTCTTGAAGTCAATAGACAAAACCCCTTTTGTTTAACTTGATTTTGAGACCAAATTTCTTCTATCTAAACCCTAATTCTATAAAAAAAAAAATGAAAAATAGATGTCTATGAGCTAATCGAGCTAGAAATCAACTCTAAACACTTAATAGAACCTTAAAGTCTTTCAAAGGACCTAATCACTTACTTGTAATCCAAGGGAAAAGACTCTTGAGACTTCTCTCCAACTCTATCACTCCAAAAATGGAAGACAAAGTGAGGAAGAAGATGAAACTCTTCTCAAACCACTTGAATCACTCTAAAGATCACACGTGGAGAAAAAAGATGGAAAAAGAAAGAAGAACATTGAGTCTAGGGTTTGCTTTCAAAGGAAAATGAGTGAATGAACTCATTGAGTTCATCTTATTTCTTATATAAGTGAACTTTTTCACTTAAGCCCTTCTTCATTTCTCCAATTTACAAGTTAAGTCAAATGAAGGGTCATTTGATCCCCTTCAAGTCAAATGCAATTAAGACTAATACAAAAGTTAATGTACTCTTTGAGATACACACTTGGTATCAAGAGTTACTATATTCGACAAAATATACGAAAATCCGTATTTACGAAAAAGTTCTTATTTAAGTCTAAATTCCATTTAATTAGCTTATTCTCATTCAAATTCACTTCATTAAGTTAAATTCAATCATTTGAGACTAATCCATCTCATTTTGGTCATTGACCATAGTTCGCTCAACTAAACACAGTTAGTTGGCATTAATTTCAATCAATTAGAGTTAATCTTGATTAACTCGGAATGGGGTGTAACAAAATCCCAGTGTCATGCCGATATGAAATAGATGAATTAGCAACTCATCTTTACTTTATTCATCGCTTTCAACTGGTTGTGAATCATGAGATGTCTGATCTTTTGGGCATTGATTCAGAAGTGGCGGCCCACATAAAAAGGAGTTTCCCTTGACAATAGATGGATTCATGATGGTATCAAGTTGGCCGCCTAATGGAATTCTTCCGGAAAAATTGTTATATGACAAGTTCAAGCTACTTTAAAAAGTCAAGTTTGACAAGCCATATGGAATTTCATCCGAAAGTTGGTTACGTGAGAGATCTAGAGATTCTATCCATCCTAGGCACTGATATTTTCTGGGATTCATCTTATCAGATGATTTTTTGATAAATTTAGACATTGCAATCTAGAAAGATGAGTAATTTCTTTAGAAATTTCTCTACATAGATCATTGTTTGACAAGTTTATACGTACCAAGAGTGAAATTGTACTGTTGTATTCATAGTTACCTCCTTTCCAAATCACCAGTATACTCTTCAAACCATTGCTTAGAACTTCACGGGAGATACTTTTGTTTGTCCTGTTAACCACAACCATGGCACTGAAGTTACCTAATGATGTTGGTATCGTTTAAATTATTTTGTGCCAGATCCAAGAACTGAAGTTTGGGAAGATGTGACAGCTCTGGAGGAAGGTTACCATACAATTTATTAGATCGTAGGGGGAGGAGTTTAATAGATGACAATTCTTTACCAATCCACTTTGGCCCCTTCCCTAGAACCCATTTTCTCCAAGATCATGCGTGACCAATCTTCTGCAGTTTTTCATAGATGGTGGAATCTCTCATGAAAGCTTGTTTTTGTTCAAGTGCAATGAAAAAAGCCGAGACAAACGACTTATCGAGGTAGGAATAACACGAGAAAGACTATTATTTATGAAATCCATAACCGACATGTACTTTGCAAATCTCTAATGCATGTGGAATTTCATCTTTCAAATGATTGTTGGAGAGAAATAGACACACTAAATATTTTATTTTACACAAAGTCAGAGGGATGATTCCATTTGAAAGGTTAAAGGAAAGTGACAAAGTCACTAAGTTGGTTTTCTATTTTCATGAGGGAAAGGAAATATGCATTCATACCCCTTACATTTGGAATATAGATTCTCTCTATCAACGAAAATCAGTTCACTTTCTTTCTTTTTTGTGCGAAAAATATGTTGCACCAAATGACCCAAAAGGACTAACACAGAAAATGAGAACAATTTTCCTCTCCATTCTGGATTCCTCGTCACATAGATGTACTTTAGGGTGAAAACGTTTCAAGTCTTAGATTGTCATAGATTTTAGGAAATATATGAATAACATAAAAACAACTTACTCCCACTTATTATTATTATTATTATTATTATTATTGTAGGGCCCAAGTTCATGGTATACACCTTTCAATGTTCTTGTAGAAATAATGCACGAGATCCCATTTCTTAGACTTTCATAGATCTTGAAAAAATTCAAGAAGAGTGTAAAAACAATTTATTCCTTTGGTAGAATAAAACATCGATACCATTTGTAATGGCCTAGGACCATTGTCCACATGATAGAGGCCTCATGTGGAGTTAAGGCTAAGTCAAGCACATATACACGCACGATCAGAATTAGCATGTTTCTAATGTGGGACTTATGCACCATTAAATACCCAGTACTTTAGAGTTTTCCCGCCTTCTCTCTAGGAAGATGCTTACCTAATCCAACGGCCTTCTAGAAAAAGAGGTTACATGCGTGACATTTTCTCTCTCCCTCTCATTGGTCACAAGCACATTTCCCCTCTCTCGACTCTCTCTTTCCGATCGTGTCTCTATTTTTTTTTGCGGTGTCCTCTCTCTCTCTCTCTTGTTCTTTTCTTCACTAAGCCCAAAGTCCATTCTCTCTTTCATGTGCTTCCTTTTCTCTTCATCTACTGGCCAAATCTCACTTTCTTTCTCTCAATTTAAGCCCATCTTACATAGCTCACTCTCTTGCACTGGATCCAATTGTTCTTCATCCTCCCTCTCCTCTCCATTTCTCTTTCTCTTTTATCTCTCCATCTCCTCTTCATCTCCAAGCTCAATCTCTTGCTTTCTTTCTCTCACTTTCTCCATTCTATTGAAATGGCTCCTACTAAACTCCAAGTCTCTCTTATTTTCTCTCTTCTCCATATCTGTCTCTATAGATCCCTATATCTCTTCATCTAAGATTTTAGAATACCCATTACAGAGAGTTTTCATAATACAAATCTATCTATCCTAGGCTTGTCAAATGAATGATTCAGATTGACTATTGAGTATCAAACAGATGAAATAATTAGTTGATAACTCATGTGCATCTCTAATGTTATTTGAATTAAGTAGTGGCACTTGCGTATTGTGCTCATCTAGTTGCATGCATTTTTTTAAAAATATGTTTTAAAGAGATTAAAGTCTCTTGCAATATCTAGTTTCAGTGATGACATCCTTTGAGATTAGAGTGGAATTACCAAACCCGCAGCATTCCATCATATGCTGTCCTCATTATCGTCCAACCATAAGTACACCATACACATCCATACACAATAATAGAGATCAAATGAAATACGAGTGCAATGTGTAAGGACCCACCCATCATATCCATTCAAAAATGAATATAAATAGCCAACCTAGTTCAATGATCACTCCTTAAATCATCTAACACGTAGGCAAATCGAGGTTAGGATGTCCGACAAATGAAACTTGGTACCCTGATGGTAATTGACATCCCTAGACCTCTCAAGGACCACCCACTTGGCCTAACTCCACCTCTCATACCTTACTCTGAGCAACTAGTGAGTGGATGCTAAACTCCACCATCCACACACCTTAGTGTTTTTAATTACCAACCATTAGATCGGTTTTGAGGTCTCAAAGGTGAAAGAATGAAAATATACATATATGAAATAGGGGTCTCACGGTCGATTGTGAATGTACTACGGTGACCTTCATGGATCGCCGTGTGATGGTGAGAAGTGTGTTTTGGTTATTTTTTAATTCACTGGAAAAGCTAGACATCTACGATGGGCTTTCTGGAAAATCTCTCACAGTAGACCATGGGTTTCTAAAATTTAAACCACAATCATCGAAAATCACTCCAATTCAATCCAAATGCCTGAGATGCATTTGCCTCCATCCAATACAACATAATTCAACATCAAAATTAGGCCTGTACATGGGCGGTTCAAATCAGTTTAGCACTAAAACCAATCACCAAATCAAATCTATCGGTTTTCAAATTAACCAATCCAATCCGACTGATGGAGAGAGCTTATACCGAACTGAAAAATGATGACACCCCATCCTTTGTATTTATTTCAATATTTAGGGCAAAGATAAAAATCCACATCGACTATCATGAAACGCTAGAATTTACCGGTCGGTTAAATTTACCGGTCGGTTAAATTTAGCCGGTGAATCGAGGGTTCAAACTGATAATCGACCGTTCTAAGCGGTTTGTATTATTTTCAAATCGTAGACCAAACCGATCTACTAAAAAATCGATTCAAAGCACACGGTTCGGCCAGTTTGATTTGGTTTATTGATGATACCGGATTTTCTGTGCAGCTCTAATCAAAATACATGTAATTAGGTATTTTCAACTACAATTGTGTTTCCAAGTAATATAAGGAATCTCAACATAGAAAAGAGCTTAGATCATGGGCTTTTCTACATAGTTCAATGAAAATTAATGTCATTCCTCATAATAATCATGAAGAACACAAATGCATGCTATGAATTACATCTATTGAACTTGCCTTTTCCTCTGATCTAGGGTAATTCGTAAAAAAAATCAAGATTCAAGCTATCCACACCAAAACTCCCCAAATCTCACTCAAACCCCAAAATCACTGGAACACCAGCTCCTGCAACACATTCCAAGAAAGAATCATGCATTAGAGAAACCCTAGGAAGGGCTATAGATGGAATTAGGGTATAAGATTTACATTGATAGAGAGATGAGAGTCGGAATCCTTTGAGTTCTTGATGATTTTTTTCTAGATTTCGCTCTTAAGTTGTTTGATCAAACCCTAGCTTAAGGAGGAAGGAAGACAGAGAGAGAGGTGGGAGGGAAATGTGAGAAATGAGGAAAAGAGAGGGAAATGTCGTTTAATGGAAAAGGGGTTAGTCATATAGGTTTGCAATGAGAGGGGAAATGACCAAAATGTCCTTCCTTAGGTGAGTCGAGTATAGAAGAGATCTAGGTTATTTTTGGGAAATCACAAGGGAACCACAATTCTCCCAAGGACCCTACACTAAAATCGAGCTACAACTAGGGGCCTCATTTACCATAATTTCTAAAATTACAAACACCCCCTATACTCACTCAAAATCACAAATAACCCTTAATCTCCACAATTAAGCCAAAATCCCTCTAATTACCTCAAAATTATGTATCCAACCCGACTAATCCCCCACAAATTAACACAAGTATGCACAATTAATATAATTGGTGAAGAGAATGGGTTGGGACGTTACAGTTGATAGTATAAAATTTTGGATTGGTTTTGGAGCCAATGTTTGTGAACGAATTGGGCTTATCAAAGGTGTGCCTTAACTTAAAAAGGGACACCCCTTGGAAGGGAGAGAGAGAGAGACATTGGAAAATTATGTTATCTATAGAATTCAAAAACTGCCCTCTTCTATTATAACTTTACAAAGAAGAGAAAAGTGTATTTTGGTCATTTACACTACTCTTTTCAAAAACACGCACGGCCGGCACCTAAATTAACGTATCCTTTTATTAGTCCATAGCCTTGCTGGAGAGACAATGAATTTGTCGCTAAAGTTTGTCGCTTTATCTAATATAACCTAGAATTGTAGATTACATTTGGTGAATTCTTAGAATGGTAAAGCCCAAAATTTAGTATTTTTTCTCTTATAAATTCACTCACAATCTTCATGTTATTTCACACATCAACACCTCTCTCTCTCTCTCTCTCTCTCTCTCTCTCTCTCTCCTTCAAGATAGACTTAATCAGGTTAGATGATAAAGTTTTAGTTGATTGAGAGTCTCTAGTAACCATGATAGGTATGTTTTTCTATCTTAGTTTATTTAAATTTCTTTAGATCTTATCCTTACCTACACATCTACGTATAGGCACATACCTTTTTTTCATTAATCAATCCAAATATTTGTTCAATCGAAGGATCACAGATCTTTATCTCTCTCGATGTCCTCTTATCTTTCTCTTTCTTTGGTATTCATTGATTATTTCAGTACCTTTTATTTTATTTCCCAAAGGCCACTTTTCTCCATTTCAATGTTGTTTTCACTTTCTCATTAGAAGGGTTAAGATAATGTTTCGGGCTCTTGGTCTTCCTTTATTTTTTTGTGCTTTTTCCATCTTTATCGTAAAGTTTATTCCTTTCCTCTTTTTGTTATCATAATTTTTTTATATTCCAATGAAAATAATTGATTTTTAGGGTTTTATACATTCATTATTTCTTCATAGTATATTTTTTACCTTTCTAATATCTTGACTTTGTTCATGTGAATGGGCAGCCTTTATTGATTGTGAGTCACTACAAGGCAAGATGTCAGCCAAGGAAAGTGCTATTCGGTCGGCTATTATTGAACAAGAGGAGTCTTTATGTCGCGGGACATTTCCAAATGCCTTCCTCCACCTTTCTCTGGCAACAAAGCTGTTGTTCTTACCACTAGGGGAGAATGCATAACCTCAAGTTCTATTGGGAAGAGAGAGAATCCTCAATGGAGTCCGATCCGTTATTGGGTGGAAGGATGTACCGCTGCAAGAACATCCAGTACCCTTATCATTATCCCAAACTTGGGTTTCTTAATTTAAATTCAAGAAACGACCATCAATCGAGGTGCCCATTTCAACATAGTTCCTCTCAAGGCATTTTGGAGCCTCTTAACTTTCAAACCATCCAGAATAATTGTTCACATCCACCCTACCCCCTGCTCAACCAAACCCAACACTCTATAAACCTACCTCATATTCCTAGGTTGGGGCTTCCAGTAGATAATCAACAATTACCCAGTAATCCCGTGGTGCTAAACAATCGTATCATTCTTCAACAAGGAATGGTCTCCAACATAAATCTCATATATGATCCTTACCCCTTTAATTCATCCAGAATTCAGGTGGGTGACAACTTCTTCCGATTTGGGGTCAACATGGGTGATGGTATAATGGAAAATGCAAATAATCCATTAACAATCATCTTATACGTGAGAGATGAATTCCAGTTTGACCAGTATAGAATGATGGAGCAACCACTTGAAAAAAAATCATATTAGCATCAACACTGGTTTTCAGCTTGCAGTTCCAATGGTTCTTTGCTAAACTATCATCAAGAGGGGAGGACAGAGATGTGTCAAGGCAAGAGAATACATTCTGGTATCTCTGAAGGGGAGGCAAGAGGTGTTAAAGAGACATTATTATAGAGTTATACAAAAGTTTAGAAATAGAATTTAGATGCATACAATATTTCTGTTTTCAGTTCCAATGATTTTTTGTTGAACTATTATCAAGAGGGGAGGATGTAGATGTGTCAAGGCAAGAGAATACATTCTGGTATCTCCGAAGGGGAGGCAAGAGGTGTTAGAGAGACATTGTTATAGAGTTATACAAAAGTTTAGAAATAGAATTTAGATGCATACAATACAAAACATTTGTGTTATGCTGTTATGTATTGTTCTTTCCTTCAATTGTAAACATGTTGTGTTAAGGCTGTTATGTATTGTTCTTTCCTTCAATTGTATTTCTTTCATAGTGAACACGTTATACAAATTACTTAGTTTTTCATGCGGGATCTTTGTCACTTCATATGGATTTTTTCTATTAAGACTTGCATTGGCAGTCGTGCTCAAATCTTCACCTTCTCTGTTCTGAATGGGGAATGTCTGTAAAGATGGTCATTAGGAACATTGTATAGTAGATAGCTTTTCTGGGATTTCTAAAAAAAACTTAGGATGAAATGGTAGGATAGGTAAAGGTCTTTAACTAGTGACCAAGAACCTTTCCATTTAGGACGTGATTTGAAATGGTAGGACAGGTAAAGGTCTTTAACTAGTGACCAAGAACCTTTCCATCTAGGAAGTGATTACCCACCCATCACCTTAATGAAATTACTCTTATGGAAGTAGTGGTCTCGTCTACATCTCTACCTTAAACCCTTTAGTCCTTGACTCCCTAATACTCCTTCAGACGAAGTCCCTTTATAATGAATTCCTAAAATCTCAATATGAAATAGGCGAATGGGCCCTAAAAGTGAATGACGAAGGGTGAAGATTGATGATGGACCATCAAATTGTCTTGATGTTTTAGTTTATCGATTTAATGTATAAAGACAGAATAAATCTGGTTGATGATGATTGATGAAGTGTCAAAAGCCATAATACTCCTCCAATTTGATGTTTAACTAATTATATTTATATCGTCTTATCCTTAGTAATTTTTTAATTAAAGAAATTTGGCACCTGGGCAGTCTTGTTATTAGCAATCTTTTTTTTTTTTTTTTTTTTGCTCAATGGCAAATAGTATTAGAAGAAGAGTGGAAGGTCTGAGAAATTCAAACCCCAAGATACAGGAGATCAGAGCCAAAGACCTCTACAAAAACAAAAAAAAAAAAAAAAAACAAAAAAAAAGCACATACAAAAAGAATTTACATTGGAGACGATGCTCCCAAAAAAATTGCATTGTGTCTAGGTATGAATATTGTAATATTGTAAGTTGCATGGCCAAACGAAGAGGATATCTGGCCTTTAATGTAACTTTTGATTCTGATGATACAAGAAATAGTTTCATTAAAGACTATTTGGTTCCTTGCTATCCAAATGGAGCACAGGGTGGAGAAGAAAAGAGCAGCCAAACACAACCTCGCTGTTGGTGATCACATCCAAAAGAGAGTGTATTCCAAATGATGCTTGCTTCATCGAGCAGAGGATGAGGAAATCCAGTTGAGAGAACCAATGACCAGATCCTCATATAGATTTTGCAGGAGAAAAGAAGATGGGAATCAGATTTAGAATTTTTACAACTGGGGGCAGGGGTGAGGCTAACTTAATCCCGATTGACTGGGCCTAATTCTCGGTTGGAATTTTCCCTGTGCATCAGATGCCTGGCTAAACAAGAGATTCTTCATTCTTGGCTGCATAGTGATCTAGACCAGAGGAGCCCAATATTTGGCTGAAGATCTTGACCTGATGATCGGGTTTGGGCTACATCTTATGTATTCATCACTATCTTGTTTGTACACGCACACATTTGATGAATCAACCGTTGATCTTCCTACATACTACATCAATGATAGCACCTACTGCCACATGATGTCGACAATATTTTGAAATTTTCTGAATAAACATTGAAATCACTGCATGAAATGGTACTTTCTTGATAATTATATCATAATATTTTGTGTATCTTATAAAAATTAAAAACACAACAATACAATTGGGAAAACCTATAGGAATTATTTTCAAAGACATTTGTTTTATCTTCTTTTAATTGTTTAAAAGTTTTCTTATTTTCTACAAAAAAATTTCAATATTATCTCAAGAGAAACCCCAAAGTTAAAAATATCTCAACATCTTCTCAAGGCAATAATTTCACAAGAAGATTATTTTTACATATTTTAACCCGTGTGCCTATTATGCACAACTACTACTTCCAACAAACCCATTGCCAAACACGCCATCAACAGTAGTGGGTCTAAAAGGTCACATTAGGCTGAGCTATATGGATAGGCATCTTTATTCATTACGATGAGTTGAAATCATCTTTATGCTAAGTTGTAATACATGTGAAAAATCATATGAGTTGAAATCATGTCAAGAGACTTTTTTAGAACCACAGTGGCCGTAGTTATCACCTGGCTGTCCAGAGTTTCATTTTCCACTTGTGTGGGCTTTCTTTCCATTTGTATGAAATTATTTCCCACTTGTGTGAGCCTTCTTTCCTTGTGTGTGGGCTCTCTCTTGGGTCCCAAACCCCTTGGCCGGGTTACTCAAAAATTATTAAAAGAATAACTATTAAGGCACTATGACTGCATTTCTTAATACTATATCTAATTTTGGGATGTTTGAAAAATAAAATCTTCGAAAAGATTTCATACATTCTAATTTACACACTTAAAAGGCTTTACTAAATGTAAAAGAAACTATCTAAACCCAAAATAAGGGAGTGTCTACTCTAGCTAGATAACATATAATCCATCTAATTTTTCGGTTCTTAAAAACAAAATCTTTATAAAGATCTCAATATATTAATTAGTAGATAAGGATCTAATTTACACACTTAAAGGCTTTATTAAATGTAAGCAAAACTATCTAAACTCAAGATAAAAGAAAGCTAATTTTGAAGTGCTTGAAAACAAAATCTTTGTAAAGATTTTGATTTATTAATTAGTAGATAAGGATCTAATTTATGCACTTGAAGGCTTTGCTAAATGTAAGCAAAACTATCTCAACTCCAAATAGTTAAGTGAGAGCTAATTTTGGAGTGCTTGAAAACAAAATTTTTCTAAAGATTTCAATATTTTAATTAGTAGATAAGGATCTAAGTTATGCACTTGAAGGCTTTGCTAAATGTAAGGGCACATTTGTGTACATGTAACTTCCATGGAAAGAAGAATTTGCCACATCATCAAATTCTATGGTTTTTAAATACCTCAGAAAAGGTTTTCCAGGGAAATTAAAAATTCATGTTTAGTGTAAAAAGTTTTTCCTCGATGAATTGGTGGTAATGTTGTTTGGTGTAGCTGCGGATTCTTTACGGAAAACTATTGTTTATTGTTTGGTGGTCAAGTTTTTTTTTTTTTTTTTTTTGTGTGTGTTAAGATACGGGCTGAACTTGGTGATTGATTACATGGGTTGGGTTTGGCATAAAAAATGGGTACAAAATGGAGTTTATAAAGGGGGGCTAGTTTTTTTATGGAAATAGACTTCCCATACCCCCCCTATAGGAAGTCCATTTCCATGGTAAGAAAGGAAAAGGCTGATGTGGCAAAAAAGTGATTCCGTGTAAAACTACCGCACCAAACGCATGAAAAGTAGGTTTTCCGTGGAAAACTATCTACTTTTCCGCGGAAATGGGCTACACAAACATGCCCTACGTGAAACTATCTCAGCTCCATAAAAGGAATGGCTGATTTTGGAGTGCTTGAATAGAAAATCTTTGTAAAGATTTCGATATATTAATTAGTAGATAAGTCTCTAGTTTATGCACTTGAAGGCTTTGCTAAATGTAAGTGAAACTGTCTCAACTCAAGATAAGGGAGAGCTAATCTTGGAGTGCTTGAAAATAAAATATTTGTAAAGATTTTTAAAGATTTCGAAATATTAATCAGTAGATAAGGATCTATTTCACACATTTGAAGGCTTTGCTAAATGTAAGCGAAACTATCTAAACTCAAGGTAAGGAAGAGCCTGCTCTAAATAAGGGAGAGCTAATTCTAGAGTGCTGGAAAAAAAATATTTGTAAAGATTTAGATATATTAATTAGAAGATAAGGGTCTAATTTACAAACTTTAAGACTTTGCTAAATATAATAAAAGAAAGCTAATTTTGAAGTGCTTGAAAACAAAATCTTTGTAAAGATTTAGATATATTAATTAGTAGATAAGGATCTAATTTATTTACTTGAAGGCTTTGCTAAACGTAAGTGAAACTATCTCAACTCTAGAAAAGGGATGGCTGATTTTGGAATGCTTGAAAAGAAAATCTTTGTAAAGATTTCGATGTATTAATTAGTAGATAAGTATCTATTTTATGCACTTGAAGGCTTTGCTAATTGTAAGCGAAACTGTCTCAACTCAAGATAAGGGAGAGCTAATCTTGGAGTGCTTGAAACTAAAATACTTGTAAAGATTTTTAAAGATTTCGATATATTAATTAGTAGATAAGGATCTATTTCACACATTTGAAGGCTTTGCTAAATGTAAGCGAAACTCTCTCAACTCAAGATAAGGAAGAGCCTGCTCTAAATAAGGGAGAGCTAGCTAATTCTGGAGTGCTGGAAAAAAAATATTTGTAAAGATTTAAATGTATTAATTAGAAGATAAGGGTCTAATTTACTAACTTTAAGACTTTGCTAAATATTAAGTAAATTATTGCAGCTCAAGATAAAAGAAAGCTAATTTTGGAGTGCTTGAAAACAAATTATTTCTAAAGATTTCAATATTTTAACTAGTAGATAAGGATCTAAGTTATGCACTTGAAGGCTTTGCTAAACGTAAGCGAAACTATCTCAGCTCCAAAAAGGGGATGGCTGATTTTGGAGTGCTTGAAAAGAAAATCTTTGTAAAGATTTCGATATATTAATTAGTAGATAAGTATCTAGTTTATGCACTTGAAGGCTTTGCTAAATGTAAGCGAAACTGTCTCAACTCAAGCTAAGGGAGAGCTAATCTTGGAGTGCTTGAAAATAAAATATTTGTAAAGATTTTGATATATTAATTAGTAGATAAGGATCTATTTCACACATTTGAAGGCTTTGCTAAATGTAAGCGAAACTATCTCAACTCAAGATAAGGAAGAGCCTGCTCTAAATAAGGGAGAGCTAATTCTAGAGTGCTGGAAAAAAAAATATTTGTAAAGATTTAGATATATTTATTAGAAGATAAGGGTCTAATTTACAAACTTTAAGACTTTGCTAAATATAAAGGAAATTACTGCAACTCAAGATAAAAGAAAGCAAATTTTGACGTGCTTGAAAACAAAATCTTTGTAAAGATTTCGATATATTAATTAGTAGATAAGGATCTAATTTATGCACTTGAAGGCTTTGCCAAACGTAAGCAAAACTATCTCAACTCTAGAAAAGGGATGGCTGATTTTGGAGTGCTTGAAAAGAAAATCTTTGTAAAGATTTCGATATATTAAATAGTAGATAAGTATCTAGTTTATGCACTTGGAAAGCTTTGCTAATTGTAAGCGAAACTATCTCAACTCAAGCTAAGGGAGAGCTAATCTTGGAGTGCTTGAAAATAAAATATTTGTAAAGATTTTTAAAGATTTCGATATATTAATTAGTAGATAAGGATCTATTTCACACATTTGAAGGCTTTACTAAATATAAGCGAAACTATCTCAACTCAAGATAAGGAAGAGCCTGCTCTAAATAAGGGAGAGCTAGCTAATTTTGGAGTGCTGGAAAAAAAATATTTGTAAAGATTTAGATATATTAATTAGAAGATAAGGGTCTAATTTACAAACTTTAAGACTTTGCTAAATATTAAGTACATTATTGCAACTCAAGATATGGTAGAGCTTGCTTTAGGTAAGGTTGACTCTGTCTAATTTTTGTGTATGTGCTTGAAAACAAAGTCTTTGCTTTGATCTCACTATATTAATTAATAGATAAGGATCTAATTTTTACACTTAAAGGCTTTGCTAAATGTAAAGGAAACTATTTCAACACAAGATAAGGGAGTACCTCTCTAGTCTTTGGGAGTTTGGGTGCTTGAAAACAAAATATTTGTAAAAATTATGATATATTAATTAGTAGATATATAAGGAATTCATTAGCCCTGCATGGTGTGGATAGGGAAGGTCCTTTTGATGACATTTGATTTTTTGGTCGAGGTGTTTTTGTTTTTTGACCTTTTACAAGAGGGGTGTGGTATAAAGATTTTGTACCTTTCTTTATTTTTCTTGTGTTTCTTTTGAAATGCTCTTATGATCTTTTTAATATGTATGTTCAAATATCGATAAAAGAATTAATTAAAGGGTCTAATTTACACACTTAAAAAACTTTGCTAAATGGAAATGAAACTACCTCAACTCAGGATAAAAGAGACCTGCTCTAGACAAGGGACGTCTGCCTAGTTTTTGGGTGATTGAAAACAATATCTTTGTAAAAGGAATCTCAAGAAGCATGACATATGATTTGTCAAAAGTACTTCTCTAATTATTACATTCTTATCATCTAGAACATGTTTAGCTATAATTGATTTAGGTCCATTGTTCACTAATCTTATACAATCAATTATATTAGGCTTATTATTATTATTATTATGTTGAGTGTGAAATGTCATTCTAATTTATCTTTTTTATTTCAATTTTTTAGCTAGCCACAAGAATAATGCCTTCGATTTTTCAATCTAGAGTACTCAGAAACTAAAATTGACCCTCATTGTTATCAGAAGTCTTGTGATAAAATGTGCACAAAATGGTGATGATGATATCATGATGTTTTTAGTATATTGTCAGAATTGAAAAAACAATGGCAAAATTGTGATAATATCAAATAGTAAAGGGGAAAATGGGGGAAACTATAGAAATTCCTTTTAAGTGGATTTCATAGTTTTTATTTTTTAATTCTTTAAAAGAAACATTTTCTACAAGAATATTTTTCCAATAGCATTTTTCAAAAGACCCCAAATTTAAAAAATATCTCGACATCTTCTCAAAACATTAATATACCCATAGTAGAACTGGGACAAAGCGGGTCACCCGTTTAACCCAATCCGCTGTCATCCTAGTCTCATTGGGATTTTCTAAGCCATATGTATCTTGTTCTCCCATATGGAAAAGCATCTTTCTGCCTAATGGCTGATGCAGTTATTAGCTTTCTAAAAATGGAAGAGATTTTGGGGCTGGCTACTAAGTACTAACCTAAGATGTTATTATTTAACACATGACTATATAAAAATGAAGAGATTTTACTGCTGATTATATAATCAACAAGCTTATATTGTGTGTAATACAAAGTAACTTGTTGAGTAGTTCAAAATTATGGTTGCTGTTCAGAAGTTTAATATGTGTAAGACACTACATACCAACCAAAAAACTTAACTGATAAGTGGAAGAATGTAAAAAGTCTTAATCAGACTATCAGGATTACGCTCACTCATAGTTATCTTTTACCTTACATGTTAGGGATGCAATGTGAAAATTAGAGACCCAAATGGAGAATAATGGCCGGAACAATGTTAAATTTGGAGCAGATCTAATCCAAGGGCTGGTGTGAGTGAACAAATCGGATCTTTATTAAATGTAGGCCCCAAGTGTGAAACCTCAATAAGGGCCATGCATTGGAAAAATGTGTTAGCTTTAAAAATTCTATATGCACATATATATATATATATATATATTCGTCGTAGTACAGGAAATACTGAAGCATTGTTTTTCTTCCAAAGAAAAAATAAAAAAGAAAAAAACTTCCGGTGTACCCCACTTAAATGCAAGACAATTAGGCATGACAATACAAAGGTTTGGAACTAGAAGTGGAATATAAAATACCAGGCTAATCAAATGATCATTGTCTTTAGTTTTAAGTCCTTAAAGTTGATTGTTGATACGCCACACACTTTCTTTTTTATAAGATTTATTGGTGTATTATGTCTTGAATAGTTTGAGATTTTGGATTGGTGCCAATGGTCAATGTACATGAACAAATTGGATGGATCAAAGGTGGCCCCAAGAAAGAAAGCTTTAGAAAGTAGGTTATATATAGAATCCATTACTCACACTAAAAAGAAAGTATATAAAAATGGTTTTGAAATAAATTTTTGTATCGGAGGTAAGTCATGAACATAATTTAAATAAATAGGACTTTCATATATATTGTCTTCCTTTTTTGTTACAAATAACATGAGCGTTTTGTATACATACAAATTAAGCTTTGTAGGAACAAGTGTTCGGATTGTCAACTTTGAGAGGTAGCTTAGTTGGCTTGCTCCAAGAGGTTGATAGTTCGAAACTACGCTACCACATTGGAGCCACAGGGAATATACCCGGCTTTCCCTAGGCCCATTGGGATTAGTCTGGCGAACGAACTGGGACATCCTCCATTATAAAAAAGAAAAAAGTGTTCAGATTGTCAGATCACAAGTCTTGATTTACCATACTCTGATTCCTCCTTTCTTCAATGACCCTGTGGTACAAGAATTTATTGATAAATCGATGTCACATTTCAGAGCAAAATAGCCGCTTTATGTATAGTAAAATGGACTTGGAGAAGTATTTCAAAGTACGCGGAAAGTGAAAAATGAGGCAGCATTTCAACATAATTTCCCCCAGATACACAATGAAAATATCCTGATTGATCTCCTTTAATTCTCCTGCCATATCTGCCCAAGCTCACCTGTGTGTCATGTTCTCCATTCTCTAATGTCAACCTTTTTGCAATATTCTGATTGAAGGGCCCAGTTAGCTCTGTTTTTTCTCGTCTTCATAATCCTCGTCTCTCCTCTCGGATTAGCACCTGCATGGTGTAGTACGAAAATGCTGCTCACATCTCAAGAAGCTTGATGCTTGGACTGTGGGTATTATAGCCTCCTCTGTGGGCCCCTTTGTTAATTTTACTTGACAAGTCAAGTTAAGTCAAAAGTCAAGTTAAGCAATAACTCAAAAGCACTTTAATTCAAAACTCCCACCATTTAAAAAAAAAAAGAAAGCAAAAAAAAACTATTTTATTCACTAAAAATATAAAAAAAACTCCATTTCCCCATACAAAAAATAAAAAATATTTTATTCCAAACAACTAAAAATAAAATACCATTATAACCCACTATTTTTTTTATTCCCTCTCTTTATTTTACTTCACTTTACTTTATTTTAAAAATAAAATTACCAAACAGGCAAAGACATATAATCCAATGTCTTAGCTTCTTTGCGTTTTGCGTTTGGACATCCTGATTTTCAATATTTTCTTCCTTGTTCTACTCCCCTTTTATTTTTGTCGCCATCATATGCTTAGCATGATTTTATTACCGGGGCCCTATGATGTGCCATGCTTCCCGACCTACAGATCGACGCACAGGCACTAATCTACTTTTTTTGTGTTTTTATATCAATCTATATTTTTATTAAGACGAAGGACTAACCGTGATCACTTTCAATGCCCCTCTTATCGTTCTACTTTGATATTCATTGATTCTTTAGTAATTTTTATTTTTCTTTTTCATAGGGTTACTTTTCTCGATTTTCAATTTTATATTTTGTTTTCTCATAAAAAGGGTTAGATAATGTTTTGGGCCCTTAACCTTTCGTTGATTTGTTGATACTTTTTCCTTCTTTGTCATATAGTTTATTCATTTACATTTAGGACCCTCAAGTTTTTATATTCAATGGAACTTACAGGGTTTTATACTTTAATTTATTTATTCATATATACTTTTCTTTCTTCTTAATATCTTCAAATTGCTCATGCAGATGGGCAGCCTTTGTTTCTAGTGAGTCAAAAATGTTTTGTTCTTTATTAGAGACATTGGTAACAGGTGAGAAATCCATACACTGAAGATTTCACAATACCTTTGGAATATGGATTCCTTGCAAAGCATATGTGTAGCTGAGGATTTCACAGTACTAGTTATGTACCACTGTATATAGCTGAGAAAAAACGATTTCAGTGTGCAATTATGCAAAATTAGGGATTTCCAAACCTTATGGAAGGAGGTCAAACTCGAGAATCCTCATCATTGGTCGAAAACCTCTAAGATTTACAATTGTCAAATGTAGGTTCTCCAAGACTTACCGAAAAACAAAAATCTTTTTCCCAAGAATTTGGTTATCAAACATGATCTGCAATAAATGATATAGTCATAGACAACATGAATACAGGGCAACTGGGCAAGTGAGCATTGGGTGTGCCCATCTTGTTGAGCTGCATTGGGTGTGGGCTGTGGGGTATTTGAACCATTTAGTCAGCGAGTCTAATACAGGTTGGGCCTAAACCTGTAGACTCACTATCTCAACTAAATCGAAATAGACTCGACTCAACTAATTTTTCCGCTCAAGCATAATTGTAATTGTAACCAGCACCACCTGGTCTCTAACCATGGTCTATAGTTTTTCATTCATGCGAACTTTTCTAATTTTAATTCATCTCATCAAGTTCCAGCTAAAATGTTCAGTTAATCCACAAAATTCAAGCTAAAAATCTCATCAACTTCTGAAAAGCAGCTCAACATTGTCTTCTTAATTGTCCATTAGTATGTAATTTTGAATATGTTGTATAAAGATTTTCTCTTCTTTCATTCATTGCTCAATAAAATCAAATCCTAGAGAAGTGAAAGCCAATGGATGGGTCTCAACAATCTGCAGTCACGGTGGAAGGAAAAAATCAGGTTAAACAGAAATGGGTCTGTCGCATTTGCAAAGTACCCTCCCAAACAATGCCAATTCAAGCAAGAACGACAGCAGCAACTGGGTGCTAGATTCTCCTCACATGCTGCAGGAGTTGCAGGGCACTGCATTGGGTTTGCTTTTGTCAAGCCTGATGTAGCATTGCTGCCCACCTCACTAGAGGTATCATTTAAAGGGTATTTCCCTGTCATGGTGACCAATTGGGAATGAGCAATGATGGCACCAGCCATGGATTCCAAATCCTCCCCTTCACTATATATCGTTATCAAACTACACAAGTCTTAAGTACTCCAATCGAAGGAACCTACTTCTCAAGGATGATCAAAACGCTCGAGTTCACCAAGAATTCCAGTGGATAAGATAAAGACCCGGCCCACTATAAGGACGGCGTCCTTTATATTACCCTAGGCTCTAGACGCTTCATAAGCGATGTGGGATCTAACGCATTAGAGATGAACTCCAATTTGGTCAGTGCAGAATGTCTGAGGCAACATTTTAAAAGCATTCCCATTGATATCAGCGATGATATTCGGTTTGGACCATCTTTTGACTTTGTCAATCACCATCAAGGGAAGGGAAAGAAGGAGAGGATGTGTTGGAGCAAAAGAGTTCATTGCGGCACCTGAAAAGGATGTTAGGGAAATCACTTACGAAGAATGTGCAATCATAAAATCAAATAAACAGTTAGTATAAGTAATTAGTCTATGAAAGTGAATGATTGTGAATGTGAGAAATTAATCTAAGAAAGCAATAAAAATAGGTAAGGCACACCAATTAAGATGCTTTCTTAAAGACATCAATTTCCCACATGCAGGTGGTTTAGATGAAATTATGTTCCCAGGATACAATGCCCAACTTTGACTCGAAGTCTACACACTAGAATAAGAAATATGGAATTGCCCTTAAAATCAAAATAAAAATAAAAGAGAATAAAATAATCTTAGACTATATGCTTATGAAAATATTGCATCATGCTCATTTGAATCTTCTTGAATACAATGAAAATTTTCAAATCACCTTAATATATAATGTTTGAAAGCAACCTTTGAAATTGGGTCACATCAACTCAAATGGGCCCAAAAGACACATCTCATCCAAAGGGTACAAAACACTTGATTTTGAAAAGACACATTCAAATGTCTCTTAGAATTTTATTTTTTTTAATTATCCGGTTTTAGAAAATATCCAACAATCCCCCACTATTTTCTAAAAACTCTTTTTAAAGAATAATTAATAATAATAGAAAATAACTAAAAACTGTATAATGCGTCCCTCACAGGTGGATGTTCCTTGAACCTGAAGGTAGAATATGTATCATAAAACCTTAGTGTGAAAGTGAGTGACCTAAGTAAAGTTCACGATATATATTCACATTATACAATATGGTCGGGCATCCACATTCTCCATGCCGCGCTATTTCATAGGCCATGCGCTAGTTCTGGTCTTAGCAAATGCTTTAGAGTTTTACCGACAAGACCCATGAGAGGCAGCCAACGACCTCCATATTCGCAAAGGCAAACCCATCAGGAGTGCTTTCGCTCACTCCGCACAAAGCCATGAGTCTATTAAGGACTAAAAGTCCAGCCTAACATAGGCAAAAGCTAAACATTGCACGAACCTCAGAGATGGGCAAATTTGGAACACATCAATTTCCCCCACTAGTTCCAAATAAATGCACACTCGAGGAATATCTCAATATACCCTCTAGTGGACAGTACATCTGACCAAATTTCCTTCAAACTCTAACTTAGAAGTTAGGAGTAGGCGACAGTCAGAACCATCCCTCTATTTCGGTAAACTTATCTCCCTCGACGTTTAGATTCTCACTCTTAGTGATATAAAATCACTTGAGAAGTAGGGGTATCCACCACAATTTACCTCAATTTTACCTGTGCCCATTGTCATTTGTTGATGAAGTACCTCAATTTGTTGTCTCGTAATTTCTTGTTATTCATATCCACGATCTGGACTCCGATCCAATGGATGAGGATGCAATATCCATGATTATGTGATATGATCGACGATATAGCATCCACAGTGTTACCTGATCGATGATGCAGTGAACACGATCTGCAACCTCATCTGATGGATGATGTTGATGATGCACTGTCCAAAATGCAAAAATATCATCCAATCATAGATACCTACTCTGCATCATTAAAAGAAATACTAACACAAGAAAAGCATCATTATTTCATTTTCCAATTAATAATTCAACACATATATTAGCCTCAAGTTGTACACAAATATAATTAATGATGAAATATACATCACATAGTCCAACATATATATAATGTTGTAAATTTATGATTATTTTAAATGGCTAAGCCCAAAGAGATGAATTAATCTCACTTGATCTCACTAATGAATCAAGTCAAATAACCACCAAATGCTAAAATATGGGTCAACAAGTCAGTAAAATGGGCCTAAAATTTATTTTATTGGGTTAGGCTCTCAAAAAATCACACATCTATTAACTAAATATAGCTTTATATCTAAGCCCAAATTTCAGTCTCAAATATGAGAATATTAAAAAAATAGGCTTAGGCAATATATCAGACCTATTAAAAAATCGGTTAGATCAAACAAATTAGGCATGGGAGTTAAATAGCATATACAACAATTAGTGAGAGAGCACCAAAGAATTGTAGTGAGCAATGTACCTTTATTAAAACAAAAACAGGTAGTTGAAAAACTAACCACCATGAAACGTCTCTTCTTCCCATTTCAAAATATATGTTTCTTATTTTTCCTCTACAACTGCCCACTTTTGAAGAGAAGTGTCCTTTGTTCTCTTTTGTACTGAGTATAGTAGAGATTTCTTCAGTTTTCTTTTCCAACAAATATGATACTACGAACCAATGCACCATCTCTACATCTGTCCTCATATCTAGATAGAGATATGGTTAAAGATGTGATGCATGAAAGTTCTATAAAGAAACCAATAAATGGCCGGGTAAAAGAGCCATTAGTGTGATGATCTCAAACACTGCCCAATTGAAGGAATTTCTCTTTCAGTTCTCTCATTCTCAAATATATCATTCCTTCTACTCACGTCCCAAGTGAAGACCACACAATCATGAACTTCATCATTACTGCTATAAGGAAGATGATGCATATGTATGTTTCAAACAACCAAATAAAAAAGAAATCAGAATTCAGAACGTTTTTATAACACCAGTAAAACAATGTATTGGACGTACAACATCTACTAACTAGAAAGGGAAATATTATCATTGGTCTCCTCTTGCACCTTTAGTCATGACTCACTACAAACTGACAGAGTAAATGATGTAAGAAGATGAATTACGAGAAGGTAGATTTTAATGCAAAAAATCTGCACAGGTACGTGGGTCTAGCATGGAAGTTTTTGTGTGTTTCATTGCATGAAATTGAAACACTTGAATGATAAACACGTACCTGATGTGATATAAATATCTGAAATTTTCTTACTAACAATTACATCTTTTTCTTGAAGATGAAAAACCACAATTACTCGAAATTGCAACTTTCTTCGTGATATGGATGATTTTGATGTCTTTAAACTGTTGGAGAAATTACTTACAAAGAATGTGCAATCATAAAATCAAATACACAGTTAGTATAAGTAATTAGTCTATGAAAGTGAATGATTGTGATTGTGAGAAATTAATCTAAGAAAGCAATAAGAATGGGCAAAGCACACCAATTAAGATGCTTTCTTAAAGACATCAATTTCCCACATGCAGATGGTTTAGAAGAAATTATATTCCCAGGATACAATGCCCAACTCTGACTCGAAGTCTGTGATGCGTATTTTCCCGCAAGTATACGGTTGTCTCAAGTAATATAGACTATGGAAGTCCGAATATCGTTCCCACGAGGATCGTTACAAAGAAAATAACAATGATCTATGAAAAGGAGTATCAACTCAAATATAGCTAACAAATTCAAATGAAAATAACAATGGAAACAAGAAACTAGATAATAACAAGGAAAATAAAAAATGCAAACTAAAAGAAATCTATAACTAGATAACAAAGAGAAGTTAGTAAAGAAAATGAGAACAAACCAAGAGCAATGTTAGTAACAAAGTTAATGACAAAAGAAAAATAACAAGGTTAATACAAAAACAATGGAGAAATATTAGATAGATCAAATGAATAAGTGTGTGAAAATAACAAGTGAAATATAGAAAATGAGTGGATGGAGATAAAGAAATATGCTAAAGTGGTGTAAAATCAAATGTGGAATTGATGGTGTGAATAATAAAGAAATGGAGTGTGAAAATTAAAACTAGTGAATAAGTGTGTGGGAGTGTGAATAGAATCAAACTAAAGTAAGTAAAATAAACAACAAGCAATACTAATGGATAGATTGAATCATCTAGAATCCACTAAGTGACACTAATCCAACACTTATGCTCTTCTCTTTTCCCAAAAAAAAAAAAAAACAATACTCAAATCTAATTACAAATCAATGCTTATATTTGGAAAATATAACTTTAAAGCTCTAAGATAGAAATTGACAATCTAATAGCTAAGATTTTCTTCCCTTCATAAAAGAAAAGATTCCTAATGACTATCTATCAAAAGTAAGCATAAACCATCAAAAGATATTAACTCCTAAGCATGATTTATCAAACCTAAGCATAGATAGTAAAAAGAATGCTAATAAAGAAACTAAGCATGGAAGGTTGCACAATGCAATGAAGAAAAATCTACTCTAACATATTAAGCACATAAACAAGGGAATTTAAAAGAAAGAGCATAAGCAAAAGGAATAGGATCAACTTAGCTTCACCTAGAACATCCAATCAAAGGAATTAGCCACCCATTGGAGAAGAAGCTTTCAATTTCATTCCAAATCTTTAATTTTACAAGGCTTTCCTCACTTTCTCTCTACAATTTGCTCTCAATTACATGAATAGCTTAAGTAAAGAGGAGGAGGCTCTCCTTGCTTGTGTCTCTAATGCCTAGAGCTCTCTTCTTTATATAGAAGCATTTGGCTTGCTCTCTTTTGGTTTTTTTCTAATGTGAGACTTCACAAGAATGGAAATATGAACATAGGTATGTGATTCCCGTATTAGAAAACAGTCTCTGTATTGATGTACGATTTTGACCCCCGAAACGTCCGAATTGGGAAAAATGTTGTGAAATATGATTTGTAGATCTTTAAACAAGCTTTCCAATGCTTCTAAGATCACCTCAATCGGACACCCGAGTAAAAAGATATGGTCAAAATACCAACCTAAGTCTATCATGTTCCTTCTTATTATTGGCCTAACTTTGTCATTTCTTCATCCAATTGCCTTCCAAACTTTTCCTAACTCTCTTTAATTCTTGAATCTCAACTTTAATCTTCAAATTAATCTTCAATTAACACCTACAAAGAGAAATTAATATAATTGAGAGTATGGAAGCCATTGAAACTCATATAAATGCATACAAATGACCATTTATAATGGAAAGATATGAGCTAAGATGATGGGGATGAACTTTATGATTTTTAAGCTAAAAACAGTGTTTTGAGTTCTTTTATCTTTGAAAACTCATAAAATAATGCTATAAAAGTGTATCTTTCGTGAACTCATCAGTCTGCACACTAGAATTAGAAATATGAAATTGCCCTTAAAATAAAAATAAAAATAAAAGAGAATAAAATAATCTTAGACTATATGCTTATGAAAATATTGCATCATGCTCACTTCTTGAATACAATGAAAATTTTCAAATCACCTTAATTTATAATGTTTGAAAGCAACCTTTGAAATTGAGTCACATCCACTCAAATGGACTCAAAAGACACATCTCATCCAAAGGGTACGAAACACTTGATTTTGAAAAGACACATTCAAATGTCTCTTGGAAATTTTTTTTTTTTTTAAATTATTCAGTTTTAGAAAATATCCAACAAAGGAGATACGAGAAGTTGTTATAGGGGCATTGATATCTAGTTATATACAACCCCGGGCTCTCTCTTGGTGGTTATCTTCAAAAGGGGCCCATCAATCTTCAGGTAATTTACATTTTTGCAAGGTTCTTAAGTGATTAAGTAAATTTGTGCATGGTTTTAACTACAAAGCTTCTTTGCGGTTACAACTAGAATATAAAGTACTCTGTCATGGTAATTTCTAGGATTTGCATTCTTTGCAAGTTCTAGTTTAGTCCTTCATTGAAATGCAGATTAACTTCCAGTGCTTAC
Organism: Persea americana; assembly: GCA_029852735.1. Taxonomy (NCBI): domain Eukaryota; kingdom Viridiplantae; phylum Streptophyta; class Magnoliopsida; order Laurales; family Lauraceae; genus Persea; species Persea americana. Next base: position 96,392,612 of record CM056810.1, read on the forward strand.
AACTGGTTTTTACACAACGTTCTTAAAATATTCTATGGGAAGAGAAAAAAATTATGCTTATTCGATCAACTTCCCCTTTTTTATTTGTTGCCATTGATCTAATTAGGGCCAGTCTATGGGTATGTTATGTGTGGAGCCTGATTTCACCCTGGTCAAACTGTTAACTCAGGTTTACTGTCGCGAACCATGTAAGGGTATTTTCATAATATTACCATGCGCTATTATGTAACCCTAGCATAGCCGCCAGAGATCTTGTATCTTGTATTCTCATCTTCTACCTTTGAGCATAGTGGAATCGGTGTGATCCGTGGACATTCCTCAAGTTAAAGGGAACCATGTAAATCTATGTGTCTTCTTTGACTGGTTTTATTGCATCTTTGTTCTTTATTTCCTCACACGGTGTTCATGATTATATTTAGCTATGAGGCTTTTGGTGGGTGAAGGTCACACTGCCTTCTAACCTTCAAGGAACAAGAACCTACTTTACAAATCATTAAAAATATTATGTACATTTAAAATAAAAATAGAATTTATCTTAACAGCTTTTCTTAATTTTTTTTCTTTTATTTCCATGCAAAACATCCAAACTATGTTTTCCTCTGTCTTAACCAATTTCATATGACCAAAGTTACAAGTAACCAACCTAGCTAAAGACTAGAGATTTTGACCAACTTGTGCTCTAATTTTCCCTAGACTACCTCCATGTCGGGGGGAATGACAAAACCACCCAAATTTGTTTTAAAAGGAAAAACCCTAGAAGACGAAGTGAAATGGCCAAAAAGGCACCTTTTGTTCATTCCCTCCCACAATCCCATCCCACCTTCCTTTGTAGATAGAAACTAGACCGAGAGGGAGAAGAATTGAAGAAAAGAATAACATGGAGGAAGGAGAATAAGCAAGAGTGCGAGTCCTGCAAGCACACGGCATTACGCTCTCTCTCTCTCTCTCATCTAACCATTTTCTCTTCATTCTAAGATTTGGGGGTTTTGCACAATGCACAAAAACCCAAGAAAGGGGTTTGGAGCTGCAAGGGTTTTGGACAAACGGAGGGAAGGGGTTTCACACCCTATTGTGCTCATCCGCTGCACCTATTTTCATATCTCTTGGCTTTGTTTTCCTTCTCTCTCTCTCTCTCTCTCTCTCTCTCTCTTGGTTGAATAGCGTTTGAATGAATGCATTATCTCTTAATCTCTATTTAGCTTTCTTCCTTGGTCCCTAAATATGGCCCAAGAACTCCCTTATCCCTCAAGTAAGGGATGCATAGTGCCACATAATCAAACACAAGGGCACACAATGGTGCACCCATACTAGACATGCAACCAACCACTCCTAACAAGTACTCACTTGTCCAATTTGGTTCAAATGAAAAAATTATAAATAATATTGTGTGGATAGATCGCATGCTAAAACTTAGCAGAATCAATATTTTTATGCGAAGTGTAAGCCTCTAAAAGCAAAGGTTAGAAGAATAATTATGATGTGAGTTTTTACACTTTAAAAGTAGGTAACTTTTTACTTCCAAAAAAATTTGAACCAATTGATTGGGATTATTTCAAAGGAGTAGTGACCTTATGAAATGGGCTGCCTGACTTTGAAATTCTGTTGCATCAGAATTTTAGGTTCTAGGTTCCAATTTTAAGAGGTAGGTTCTATAAGTAATAAATTTCCTTTTGCGTCCAAACCTTTTAGAACTGAGGTGGGGTAATTGGAGAATGTAATCCATGGATAATGAAGTGAAAAGAAATTGTAGATTAAGAATGCTAAATTAAATGGGGAAATAGGTACTCTGTTGTCCAATAAATCTAAAAGTAATCACTATATTCAGACATATAAAACAAACTCCTTTGCAGTGAGTTGAACTCAATAATCTCTTATATAATTATTCATTTTTTTTGTAATATTCTACTAACGTAATCCTCTATTTATGTGTGCTGAGGTCAACGTCCACCCTTGCTCCTGAGCGGTCATAATTGTGGTTGAGTCCTCGCCTTCACCAAAAAACCATTGCCGTGTCATTTCCCATCACCAATTAGTTTTGAGATAAGTGGTAGCTCAATGGGGTATAAGATCCTACAAGTGGTATCAAAGCCTGGTAAGTCGGGTGTTCGAGTCACGGGACATGTATTTTGCGAGGTGCGGAATAGGAATCACATATTGTTGAGGTCAACGTCTACCCTTACTCCCGAGCAGTCCTCACCATAAAACTATTGTTGTGTCATTTTCCATCACCAAGTTTTGGGATAAATAGTAGCTCAATGGAGTGTAAGATCCTACAATATGTGACATTTTTAATACTTTCACAAGTTTGTGGGACCCATATGTATACTAAGTTTTGTGTGCGTGTGTGTCCTAATTTGAACGTATTCATTTACCTAAATTCCAGAACCATTCCCAAAATTACATTTTCCCTACAATATAGACATTTTAATCCTAAAATGGTGTAATTATAGTTGTGTAGAGATATTCAAATTTTGGGAGGGGAGAGGGGAAAACTGTATCTAGAGGTAATCTACTGGTAAAAACCTCTAAAGACTATAATATAGAAGTGGCTATCATTGACCACCCATTAAACGGAAACTTCCCCACCTTCTTCAATGGAAGTTTGAATTAATCAATATCATAGGCAAATGTTGTCAGGCAGGTGTTTTGCAAACAATGGGGGTTCTCAATCATTGTGAGTTCCTAGAAATTCATAATAAATGGGGTTTCAACAAAGGAGATTTTTTTTTTCTTGTAGAAATAAGATTTCATTAAAACAAAAGAGGAAAACACCTAGGAAAACAAAAGAGGAAGAGCACCCAAAAAAGAAGAAGCAAATCACCCAAGCTAAATAAGGTTGCAAAACCTCCCCAAGTCTCACATGAGAGATGGATACATAAGACATCTTCGCAAGTTCATGAGCAAACACATTTATATTTCTAGGAATATGGGCAAAGGAGATCTCTTCAAGCTTGGAGCTCAAATCTTTTTGAAATCCAATAAAATAGGATGGATTGACCAATCCATCGACCCAATAGTGGCTCGAGTCACTCCACAGGCATCAAAGAAAAGATAGATCTTGTGGAATCCTTTCAAACTAGATTCCTTTAGCGCGGAGAGGGTTGCCCTTGCCTTGACTTCTTTTGGAGAGTTAACCTTGGGACTATCGATGAATCCTACATCTACCCAAGAACCATCAAACCAAATAGCATAGCCAAAACTATCCTTTTCAATCCACGACTCTAAATGAGGTGTCTGTATACACCTAAACCTTGATCCTAGTGTACCTCAAGCTCAAATCCTTATGAAGGTTAGAGGATTTTTTTTATGATCTTCTTTAGCCTTGTCCATTGATTCACAAATCAAACTACGAGCATATATGATCGTGGAAATGGGCTTAGTTTTTGTGCCCACAAGACCAACCAAAGTGCCAAAACCCAGGATTTAGGTTGAGGATGGATTGGAGGGCTCATTGATTGGCAAAAGTTCATAAAAGAAATCCACTAATCCCTAGTTGTAGGAGGATCCATGGAATGTGGAAGCATTCCAATGTCAAATCCAAACCAAGCCGCCCGAACATGATCACATAGAAAGAAAGCGTTGTCGGCAGATTCATCTGATTTTCCTTAGAATGAGCGAGTAATCATTTTCTATCAAAGAAGAGAATACATGATGCCTCCTTATGAAATCTTCACTTTAATCCTTCACTTTTAATGCTCCATTTGCTTGCTCCATATTCTAGAAATTCATGGTATAGTAGGACTGGATGAGAAATAAAGAGGTTAGTGGTGAAGATTCAAACGTGAAGATGTAGATTGGTCCTTATGCGAGTCTCCCGTTGAGCTCTGTTTTCACCATTTGATGGAAAGCATTGCTTAGAAATCATGAGAAATCAGTATTTGATTAAACAGAGTGGTCCATTGAAAAAATCAGCCCAATGGAGAATTTTTATACCTTGACCACCACTATTGTCCATGGCCGGACAATTCCAATTTTAGAATTATTAGTTCGATTAACCCCTCGAGACTAATTCAAGGAATTTTGTAGAATGCAGATCCATGAAGATTGACGCAGCTTCCTCCCAAGATAATCAACAAAAGACTCCCAAGATAACCAACAAAAGAGACTAGCATTACATGTAGTTGAATACCTAGATCCATTCACATTGTAATTAATCTCTTCATTCTTCATTACTTTGCTTGTCTGTTGTTACAAAATAAAGGGGCAAGGAAGAAAGACATCTCTAATCTCTCTCTACTTTGTTGCCTTTTTCTCGCGAACGACCTGTAGGATAAAAGGTAAAGTAATTTATAGGAGTAGGATTCAAGAAGGCTTTTTGGCTAAGATCTTTCTCTTGCGGAATGTAAAACGCCTAGCCTTTTAGTACTTACAGTAATACCGTCACCTTCGAATTACGTACAGCCATACTGCATGATCACCATGGAAAGTAAAACAAAGGATGAAAATGGACCCCTTTTAATTCAAATGTGGGCTCAGTCCCATCGATTTCATGCCCAGTTCCATCGATTTCATACCCAGGGACCTAATTAACCAATGCCACAACCATATATTATACATGTAATAGTTGTATACTATGTATAGTATATTCAGTGTATTATATTATTGCGAGTAATTGTGCCACATTTTGGGCCCCTGTTTATATATAGCCCTTTATTTATATGCGGATCTGGGTTTGGGTCTTTAATTGAAACTTGGGTAAGGTTTTGAGCCCTGTAACCAGGACCAAACTCAGGTTCTGGTTCGTGTGACTAACTAAGGTCCAGTCCAAGCACAATATGAACCTCACGCAGACCCCACCCATTTTCATGCCTAGGTGTGGCAGTCTCAGTGTCGCAATCTGGGATAGTATATTTTGCTTGAACTCATCCAACACGGGTTTTTTATTTTTTAGTTTTTATGTTGACTTTCATTAATCAAACTTAACAGTACAAGAGGAAAATATCGAAAAGCCAAGAAGGAAAGAAAAGAGAAACACAGACCAACACAACCAAAATTAAACCCACAACCACAAGAGCCAGAGGGAGAAAGAAATGAGCACTAACAACTGTAGCAACAAGCAACATTAAAGGAAGACCACCTCCCTCTAATTTCTCAAAATGATATCAATAGAAATCCCATGAAATTGAGGAAGGCAGGACACCCATCCAACACAGTTCTAAATATATTATTTTTTATCCTCTTTCACTTCTAACCAATCATGCTTGATGAGAAGGGCCGCTTACCAAGTCTCACCTACCTGCCCAGGGTTGAAACCCTACATACATTTTTCCACTTGTGTGGGCCTTCTTTTTGTTTTTGCAGGCTTCTTTTCCACTTGTGGGGGCTGTCTTCTCGTGTGTTTGTGGGCTCTTTTTCGGGTCTCAGTCCCCTTGTCTAGGTTACCAAAAAAAAAAAAAAAAAAAAACCCTATCAAGCTTGATGACAACCTTTAAAGAATCTCTTTAAAACTAGCATAAGACAATTTCCTTCTCCCAAATGATCAAATTCTTTTTACTGCTCGTAGTCATGATTTTATGGAACAAAAGCCTGACTTATGCTTCCCGAAGCCTGGAAAGATAGAAATGAACTCCATTCGTGATTTTCTTGTTTTTTAGCTCAAAGTATATTTGACAACTAGCCATGAACAGGAATCCAGTTAATGATCAAGACAAATCCTGTTACATTTTAGCTATTCTTAGAATTAAGTACAAAATGTTGGTGACATCTGTGTGACTCGCTCCCATTTCCATCTCTTTGAACTTGGGCCAAATTGCATATTCAATGATATCTTGAGAAAAATGCCCGTATTTGAAAATAGGGCTTTTTACCATACATGATATAAAAAATCATGAATTTCTCAATCTGGCGTTGACCAAAACCATATCCCAAATATGGGTACTATACATGGGATCCCAAATTCTTTTTCCAATTCTACCCATTTTGTGCGATATCGCAAAATCTATCACCTTCAGTTTGTGCGATATCGCATAGATTGTACAAATATAGGTAGAATTGGAAAAAAAATTTGGAGCCTATGTATAATAACAATATTTGAGATATAGTTTTGGTCAACATCATTTTGAGGAATTCATGGTCTTTTATATCTTGTATGGTCAAAATCTCCCTATAATGAAAAGACCATGTAATATCATAGATTGTTGATGCCATGCTCTTTTTAATTCATGATTTTTTATATCCCGTATGGTAAAAACCCCCTTCATATGTATCTATGTGAGTTTAACATAAACATGCCTCACGCTATTCTTCCTGTGGATGATCAAAGTGCTGTTAGGCTGTCATTCCAGTTCTGCACTCCACCAAAGCACAACCGGCTGGATTATCGTTTCGGTAGAGGTAGAACATGGTGAAATAGTACTTGAACTTAACTTGCGTTATCACATGCTCAATTGGCAGATATATTCACCAAAGGAATAAGCTTACATCATGATGTTGGTATTCTATATAAGATCCTTTCTTCTTAAAGATGTTAGTTGCCCAATCCCACTTATATATATAAACCTAAATAATAACTCTCCCTAGATAGAATCATAACTCTCTCGCTCCTCCCCTTCTTCTCTTTGCGAATCTAGAAATCTCATCTACTAACTGGGAACAAAAACTATTTAAATTTCAAATCAATAATAACATTTACAACAACAAAAGATCATTTATCAATTACAGGGAGAATAACTAGCCTTTTCGTGTTTTATCATACAACACGATTATACAAAGAATAGGAGGCTTTCTTTCAACAATGTCATGGTTGATTATCCTGCCTCAACACATCCCCTCCTGCATCCCCTTCTCCTGATGACGGTTCAGTAAAATCCGTAGCAAGTAAATTCTCAAAAAATGACTCTAATAGAAAATCCATACTCAAGTCAATAAGATCATCTCCAAATGATTGCTCAAGTTGGGACTCATCTCCAACACGCGGATGATTGTTGGCAAGATTATTGGGGTTTTCAAGAATAGCATCACTCGTGTCAACCCCGACTCGGAAGAAACTGTTATCCGCCTGGACATTTGGCAAATCTAAAGGAGAACTTTGAAGAGGGTTCGCTGGCAGTGTTTGGTTTGGCTGAGAAAAGGGTAGGGAGATAGAAGACAGCTGATCTTGGTTGGTTTGGGAACTAGTGATTTCAATGCTGGCCAGAGAATAACTTTGTTGAAAGTGACACTTAGATTGATGATTGTTTCTGGCTTTCATATCTAGAAACCCTAGTCTGGGATTATGATATGGGCATTGAACATTCTTGCAGGTGAACATCCTCCTGCCCAGTAATAGATCTGGCTCCACTGTTGCCTTTCTCTTTTGTATAGAACCAGAACCAGTGTCGCTGGTTTCTCCCGTTAGAGTAACCCTTTCTTCAGTGGGCTTGCATGTTTGGGCTATAGTTGTTGCATCTTTCTCAACAACTTCTATGCCATACTCACTAATACTAACAGAAGGAGATGGGTCGGCATTTAAATGGAGGCGGTGCCATAGAGACTCCTCTTGCCTGATAACAGCCATCCAAATAGCACTTTCCTTGGCACTCATCCTGTCCTGGAGCCCCTTAGACCGCCTTACTATGTTGCAAATCTTCTCAACATCTGGCAACATATGTTTTATTATTGCAGTGAGGACTGCTACCTTCCACGCCTTCTTCAGGTCATGCGGTTTTCTGTATGGGGGAGGACTTGGAATGCATAGCCCACTCCACCATTCCTCCTTCCCCGTTGGCCACCATGGAGGAGAAATACTCTCTCCAAATGGAAAATGCCTTTGAGGTGGGTCACAGTGCTGGATGAGAGATGATAAAAGCGAGCCCAGGGTTGTGTCTTGCATCTCCATCAGTGTATGAGAAAAAACTAGCTCCGAGTTTCTCTTGTCGTCCATCTGTAGATTGGAATTCTCCTGGTACTCTGCGATTGCCGCCGGACCGCTTTTATCAAACCTGACCTTTTCCTTCCACCATGAGCGCAGGTTATCCGATGCACCTCCCACAGCCTTCCCATTCTCTAAGACAATGCCATATACAAAGCCTTGGGCTTTGCACACTTCCATCATCTTCAACATGTATTTAAGTATCCCATCTTGAGCACGTGCCATCTTCTTCCTCAATGCCTGCTCTTGGGATAGCTTGAAGTTTGCAATGTTGGTGCTAACATCTTTTCCCAGCTGCTCTTTGAGATGATGTAGTTTCATGTGGTCTTCTTGGATCCCTTCCTCCAATTCAACCGCTTCTCTCTCATTGTCACTAAAGTCGGCTTTTTGTACCTCTTCGGCATCATTCTCTGGCCATGTATCATCCCCAACAACATGATAAGGAAGAAAATCCATATTCATGATCTCTTTAGACTTATCCATTGTAAAGCCTATTGTGAAATATCTCCTGTTGTGAAGCTTATTGTGAAATATCTCCTACAATGAAACCCAAATGGATTCAGTCGAGTAGATACTTGCACGGGAAAAGACCCAATTTTCTCAAATGTTGGATAGATGAATTATTCCAATTATTTCTTTTTCATTACTCTGAAGTTTCCACACACAATAAAAATTCAACTACAATAATGAAATTCGTATGAAGAATGTAATGAGAACTTAATAACAAATAATTGGATGAATGATATTGTCCTCATTTTGTACAAATGCTGAATAAACTCTATCAAATGAAATATTAGTCAAATTTTAAATAAACTGAATTCAGTTACTTCTCAAAGAATATATAAAAACCTGACAAGAAAACCCAACTTTCTGCCATTCAAATAAGCATGATCAACTATGGTGATCATGAAACTCTAACTTTTTTTTTTTTTTTTGCTAAAAGGAAAAACTGAATAGATAGGAGAAAATAAACAACATTCACCATACAGCAAACTTGATATGAATAAGAACCATAACCTTTTCCTCAAATAAGAAACTTCACATAAAATGTTCTAGAAAAAAAAAAAAAAAAAAGAAGACTAGGTCTTTCTTCCTGCTTATATTGAGTTCCTAAGTTGGGCCAATGGTCAAGAGTGGTGACTGGAAACCACTTTGCGAGGGATCGATCCTTGGGAGCGGGTATGGGAGACTTTAGGGTAATTGGATTACCATGGCAATCCAATACAGGGCTTAGTTTTTCATCAATGTTCCAGCCATTTTATTTCTTTTTTAGTAATCTATTTAAAGGCCATGAAACAATGGCTTAGGTTTCTCCCCATGGGGAGAGTTTAGGGTAATGGGCCATACATGATAAGCATGATTTTAAATAAAGGCCAACACCTATTGGACTGAGCACGTATTCGTTTTCAAGAAATTAATACAGTATCCATGTCATACCTGATTCACACTTATATCGCTGCCGTCAATGGCCGATATGGATCTGATACAGGCAATACAAACAGATAAAGGTCAATACAGATAAAGTTTTTGCTTTACAAAGCTAAAGAAAAAAAATCACATTGATATGGCCAATATGTCAACCCATATCAATGATGCGGACTGGCTTTTCTCCAAGCCAATATGGGTTCAATCCAATACTTTAACTTGTCATGGTGAGGCCCACCAGATCAACAATATGGATGACACATTCAGCAGTTCTAAGCATATCCATATTCATATATTACATGAAAGAAACCTTATGAATACCAAAATTGAGAAAAAGATCTATTCCTGATAATTTGAATAGATTTCAACAACATTTTAATTCAATGGAAAACCATAAAATAATTACATGAGAATCTAGAAAGAAAAATACATATGAATTTAGAATTTCAGGAAGTAGTTTTAAAAAACATAGCAGATCAGAGGACGATTGTAGGGTAACATTTCTTTGGAGTTGTTTAAAGTTCTGTGCTAAGTGCTACTTTGACGTTTGCTACAGAAAGTTTTTGTGGGAAAACGTTTGGCAAAAGTTCACTACTCTGAGGATTTGTGACTATTTTTAAGGAAATGTAAGATCACTCCCTTTTCTCTCGATCCGTTACTGCATCCAATACTAAAGATTGCAATTTTCACATGTAAGAAGTTTAAACCCAAAAATAACTATGAAAAAGTACATAAATTCCATAAGCCAGGGAATTCACAGTTGTTTGCCTTAAAATTGAGTTTTAAGGAGGAAAAGTGGCTTAATAGTATTGGGTTTATTTCTTGTGTTTTGGTTTAACCAGATTGGTTCATTAGGTTGGCCAATGACCATGTTCAAGGTCAAAGGTTTTTTGGTCATTGTACCGGAACTTTTTTAGGGCAAAAAAAGCAAAGATTATACATTGATGTGATCAATAACCCTAGACTCCGTAAGAGTGGTGAGAGCTCTCTCTTTCGTGGTTCTAAATCACGTAGGGGTAGATGTGAGAGCAAGATTGAGACATATGGGGACAGAGTAAGCTAAGTGTTAGAGGGCTTACAATCCTTGTAACGAGTTGCACAGTTCCTTTATATTGAGATCCATATAACCCCATGGGCGTAGGTGGGTTTACCGAACCACGTAAATCTGTGTGGTTGTGAATTTCTTATGGTTGTGATTAATCGTGTGTGTTTACCCTAACTAATTTTCCAATAATTAGTATCAGAACCCCAGCAAGTGGTATTGGAGCGAAGTTGAGATCCCCGTGGCATCAAAGAATCACGTCATTCTTCTGTAATGTACATGGCAGGCCCCGTCCATGTAATCTGCTGGCCTGCACTCTAGGGGCAGTGTTGGGAAAATCCGACATCCCACATCGCCCAAGTAATGGGCTTGATAGAGCTCAATATAAATGTTTGGGCCTTCCTCCTCTTAGTTTAAACTTTTGGGTTGGTACATGGTATCTTATACGATATCAGAGCGACGTTGAGATCATCATGGTATTAGAGCGGGTTCTAATATCGTCATTCTTGTGTAACACACAAGGCTGGCCTATCTATGTAATCTATTGGGTCTGCACGTGAGAAAGAGTGTTGGGAGAGTCCCACATCCCACTTTGCCTAAGTAATGTGTTTGATAGGGCTTCATCTACCTATTTAGGCCTTCTACCTAGATCCTGAAAAACTAGTTCCATCATGAGGGGAAAAAAAAAAAACCTCAAAAGCCATCTCCTCAACCAAATGGGCTTTTCCTTTCAAAAAATCCTCAAAAGCAACCTCCTCTTAAAAAAAAAATGTTAATTGTTAAAAGGGGCCGGGGATAAACTTTTAACCATTCAACAATTATTCTTCTAAAAAATATATCATGATTATTAATTTAAATCTAAACCTGCTAGAGAAAATCGGTGAATCTCCAAAAGTAGATTTCTCCTTATTTTCCTCACCTAATGAAGATTTTCCATTACAACGCCCCTTTTATTAAGAAACTAAGGGTGAAGAGAACTGCAAGAGATTGTTTTACTATGGAAACATAACACGTCCAGATTTCAAAATCGATTTCTCCTGAAAAATGGACTCAATAATCTAGACTAGTGTATCTTAAGAAAAGAAATTAAATTTAAAAAAAAAGAAAAATGGAATCGCTGAGAGGAAAAAGGCGATAAAAAGAAAAACTATGAACAAAGATGAACACTAAGATACAGTAAAAAGAAATGAAAAGATAGACAGATCATAGAGAAAAACTTTGAAGTTTTGGGAAGCATGCCTTCCAAAAGATCTCATTCCTTCATCGATCTAATTAGAAATGGAGGCAGCTATATATAATCGCTTAAAATCAATAAACAAAAAGCAGAAAAACCAAATCCACTAAACAAAACAGAGAGCTAGAGCATCAAATTGCGAAAACCGTCTGTAGAGAACAATCAGTTTCGCTCATACATAGGAAACGATACCTTTTACAGGTTTGGCATGGACAAGTAAAGCTTCTTTTGAAGCTCTGCTACAACAAACTATGAGAGAGAGAGAGAGAGAGAGAGAGAGAGAGAGAGAGAGCAGAAGAGCTTTGGACTAGAGAGACAAAGCTGAGGGGAAAAGCTCGAGAGAGAGATAAAGTGAGTGAGAGAGAAGCACTTCTTCTTCCTTCTTTGTCTGTAGAATAGCTTGTGCAGAAGCTTTTTATATAGATTTTAGCTAACGCAAGAAAAAGCAGGAGCTCTAGTTTAGCGCCACTTGTGACACCCCCCACAATTAAGAAAGCACATAAAATCCCCAAAATACCACTTATTCTTACTCAAAGAAATCTTCCCCTGATTCCTTAGATTATCTGAAGTAACAATAAAAAAAATGATCTTTTCACTTTTACATTTTAAGGATACTGTTCTTCAATTTCAGAGATATCTCAAAATTCACAAAAAAAAAATAGAGAATTTATGATTCTTATTGTAGAAATCTATTGTTTTCCATTTTTTTATACTAATAAACCAATACACTTTGGTAGGTGGTGAGCTAATTGATAGAATCTTCACCAAAATATTGAGATATAATTTAACTATCAAGATATATGTTGGTTTAGTGCTTTTAAAGCTTTTTGCGTACCTTAAAAATGTTCCTATTTGCACAAGAGATGAATGAATATATGAAATATAAGCTAGGCAAGTGGATGAAAAATAAGCAATGACTATTTTGTCACAGCCTTCGCGGTCAAAGATTGGATGTCAACAATGAATTGATGTGTAGTTAGGATTGAGTAAAGTTCTAAAACATGGTCAGTCAAAATTCACAACCAATGGCTAATAACAACATGATGATGGAAATAACAAGTGTTATTTATTTATCGTAATCTTATCTCTTTTTTTGTAAGAAAGAGGATTATATTAAAAGAGAAGAAGAAAAAATAGAATAACAAAACCAGCCCCAACACATAACAAAGAGGAAGTATCAAAACGAATCTCACCCAACAACAAGTCATAAGACCTACTAGTACAGTCATGAGAAATGCTTTTAAGAGTCCTATGCAAGTGAAAAAACTCAATCGATCAATAATATTTAACGCTTTTCAAAATATCAGACATGACCAAGCCATGGACCAATCAAGGCAACCTTTAAGTGCAACACCCCTAGCAAATCGGAAGCAAAATGAACTAGCCTATATACTTACTGTTAGATATCAAACACATGTAAATATATTTTTAAGGAAGACCTTTTTTCCAAACATAACGTGATCCGTAAATGATAAGCTTTGCTTTTGCATCATACTCACTTCAATTTTAAACGTAAACGTGGAACTCTATCTTAGCCCATGATGCTGTCGTGGCTCATTCGTTAACATGAAAAGAGGTTTTTAAGAATTTATGGTAAAATGGGTTCCAGCTAAAGATTATTAACGATGTGAAAGGTGTAGAGTAACAAGTAGTGTAGATGAGATTCTAGCTTTTCTATAATTTAATTTACTAAAGAATTTATGGGTCACTATTTTCTACCAACGGAAAAGTTATTTGATAATCGTTTATATATCTTTAACTTTTTTGTTTCAATTTTCGCTGCTTCAAAATAAATAAATTCTTACAAATTACTAGACACTCAATTTTATACCAACGAAAGAGGCCCTTAAATCATGTCCCGAACATTGGTTGCTTGAAGATCCTAGTCTTTTAGAAGAAATATATAATTCCATCTTTTTTATAATAATGGGCATTTTGGTCATTTGATTTTTTTTTTTTTTTTTTTTTGTCATATTTAACAGTCTAAAGCAGAGTTAGTTTTGGAAAGATAAAAGTAATAACTGCGTGCCTACGTGTGCTTACGTCATCTCGTATGCGTCCAACGGCTTTGTCGAATGCATTCTGTCTGCCTGCATGGTTTTCAGACACGTTGCTTTTTGGGCTTTATCTGCACACTGGATTTTGTAACGTTTTAGGGGACCAGAGGTTAAAATCTCTCAAGTCTGTGGGCAGTGGGCCACCTCTTTCGTATAAACAAAAAAAAGAGAAGGGAAATATAAAAGGTAAAAGGAAGCTGAAAAAAAAAAAAAAAAGCATGTGGGTCAACTGATGCTTCTCTGACCAATCTAAGCCATTCAAAAGTTTGAATTTTACACTTATCTGAATACTAGAGGCCCTTTGAAGATTTAAATTTGACAATCGTGCAATTCTTTTAATACTATGTGATTTGCATGCTTTCAGGCAGATCCTATAAGACACTGTCAATTCACTGATGAATACAAAAGATTTGGCGGCCATGGAGATTAATCTTTTTTGGCAACCATATATATCATCTTGGTCACATGATTTTTATTTTTGTAGTTGGACCCCATAGGCCAGGTCATTTTACAGATGATTAAATTGGCCCCTTTTTTCTATTTTTGTTTGTTTTAGGCATTTTAAGTAAAAAAAAAAAAAACAGTTAAAATTAACCGACATAAAATTTGAGAATATTCAATCTTTATGGTCTTTTATGTTTTAAATAAAAATATTAAAAAAAAAAGGATAAAAAGGTGGAAAGAATGGAGTACTTCCAAAACATTTTCTATTTCGATCGGAAAGAACCAGTAGGTAATATTTGTCATCGCCAAAGCCTCTATGTGTAGGGTACTGATACAATTTTGAGATTGAGTTTTGTATAGTGTTGTTCATGCAATTCCTTCTCCTCGAAAATGGAGTCCTTCATAAAATCCAAATATTCTTAGAAGCAGTGAGGAATGCTAAGGTTTGTTGGGCCATCACTCAGAAAGAAAAACTGTTAGACAAAACATAATTGGAAATTACCCTTAAATTATCCATCTGAACTGAACAAATATCTGAAAAAAATAAACCCATTTGGATTTCTATGAAATTACTTTGAAGTGGTCATTTTAGAGCTCGTAACCGCTAAGTGGATAAGGGTTCATTTCCTTAATTAAGAAAATGACATTTTATGTTGGCATACACGCCAACAACAATTAATTAAAACGGCTGGCAACTCTTTAAACTTATTGCCTTTTTAGGCACTTTCACTGCTTATATACAGCCAAAAGGCCTCAAAAGTTCCACCACGCGTAAATTATGTGAACAATTTTAAGATGAGACCTGCTTATATAGATAATATTTGAATTTTAAGAAGGTAACAGCTCAAAGTGCTCATGGTACCAGTCTCCTATTGTTGTAATTCCACCCTCTAGGGTTAGGTGTCCAATGTGGAAATTAAAGACCTCAAATGATATTCTGAGGTAGTAACCAAATATAATAATATGGAACGTAACCGCTCTATGCTATTCTTTGTAGTAGCCATTAGAGAGACCGTCTAACTGTGAAGGCACTTAATTTCAAACAGCATATCAATTTAAAGTCTTTGATAAATGTAGAGGAAACAACATATGCTGTAGATAAGAAGAATCAATCAATTTGAAGGATTTGCAAAATGAAGACATATGAATCTAGCTCTCTAAACATAGAGACATCTCTATCAAAGTTTACTACTACAACCAAATTCACGTGTATGGGACAAATCCAATCTCAAAAAGGATAGCTCAAGATTTTCTAGCGTCTCTCCAGATACTATTTTTAACATCTATGACATGTTTTGACAGCATGGGTCTTCATGTTACAACAACTGGGCTCAGGGAACAGTTATTTCTTCTCAGTCCCTTCTTTGAAATCATGTGAGTATAAATCACCATTGCAAAAAAGATAATATAATTAGGGACCATTGCGTATTAATCCAGAATCTTTCGTTGATGAGATATTTGGAGTTCTATTTTGTGGGCTATATGCTTAATTGACGAGGATTCTGGACTGCAATCAGGGTCGTGTTGATTTTTTGCAAGATCAACTTGATACGGCCTCAAAAGAAAAAGATGAACAAAAATCCTCTTTCATTTATATAGCTTACTTAGAGAGGCCGTGGACGGACAGTGCTAGGCCGCGGCGGGGGGGCGGAGGGTGGCGGGGGGGGCGGGCACGGCACGGCACAGCTCGGCCCATTGAATTGGATGGGCCAGGCCCAAAAAAGGTGGGGTCAAATAAGGGTTATTTTTTTATTTATAAATACCCCTTTCCCCCCATTTCTTAACACCATGTACACGCTCTCCAAGCTCTCTTACTCTATTTATAGCGCTCTCAAAAGCACCAAAAGCTTTCTCTACAGTCTTTAAGGTAAGAAGTTGAGAATTATCATCAAACTTGTAAGGTTTATTTGAAGTTCAAAATTATGATCAAAGTTGTTATAGACTTTATTTTAAGGAATATAAAATGCTTAAAGTTTTAATTTTTATTTGTAAATTGGCATCAATGTTTGTGCATTTATCTTAATAATTTCAGCTTTATTTTAAGTTGAAATTGGCATCAATTTCAGCTTTATTTGTGCATTTATCTTAATAATTTCGGCTTATGGGTCGGCCCGGCCCAGCCCAGCTTGGGCACTGCACCACAATTGTCATGCCATGGGCCGTCCTAGGCTGACCCTACCGACTTGGGCATGGCCCAGCCCAAGCACGGATGGGCCAGCCTGGCATAGCCCATTTTACACCCCTACTTAGACCTACAAGGGACACATTACCCTACTTTAGGGTATTACAAGTTTTTTACTATTCCAACAAAAGAGAATATTATGGATGCTACCAATAAAAAAGAACATTATTGTTATTAAATATCTTACAAAGGGAAGCGGATCCCCTGTTTGGTCCAAACAGGGGAACCCTGTTTGGACCAACCAGGGGGTGACACATGGAGGGGGGGGGGGGGGGAATTTTTTTTTTTTTTTTAAGGGGGAGATGGGATGGTGATTGGACTCCCCCCCCCCCATGTGTCATCCCCTGGTTGGTCCAAACCTCTGCCGATCCCTCCAATCCCGCGGCTCCAACCTCATCGTCCGGATTGGGTGCCCAGAGAGCGTGATCATCAAGCTCGCCAAGGCGGTCTGCACGGAAGCGGTCTACTTGCAAAGGGAGGTGTCAAGGGACGAGGTGCCTCGAGGCACCATCTCCAGCCCTTGATCGCAATCTTCTCTAGAGGTGCATGGAGTTTCGGAGCCATGCACATAAAGAGGTGCATGGTTGGGAAACCCTGTGCATTTATCATTTGCACGGTTTATCATGTTAACGTTAGTGCACATGAGATATGCACAACTGCCAACCTGTCTTCACCCGCCCTCCGCCCTCTCCATCTGCCTCTCCCCGCCCTCCGCCCGTCCAGTCTCCCTCTCCCCCTCTTTTTCTTCCGCTCCCTGCCTCTCGCCCACCGCCCGTCGTTGCAGCCCCCGCTTGCCTTCTCCCTCTTTCTCCCTTTCTCCCTCACTCTCTGGTATGCACTAAGCAACCTAAAAATAGGTTACTAGTATGCACACAATTAAAACTCGCAAGCGCACAAGATCACTATGTAGTGTAGTGAATTGTAAGTACGGGGTCGATCCCACGAAGACTTGTGATAAAATAATGTCAAAAACAACTAAAAATCAGAATATTAAAAGAACAATTTAAATGATGACAAGTTGAATTAAACTACTAAAAACAGTAAATTAAACTATTAAAAGCTAAATGGAAAATAATCTAAAACACACAACTAGTATTAAAATTGAAAAATAGTAATAATGAATGAACTATGGTTTTATCTACTCCCCTAACCAACCCTATGCATATCCCTTATTATCCTTTAATAAAAAAAATCAGAATTATTAGTGACATCTATCAACCTAGACCATGGCATATGCGTCTAGATTACTATTCCCCTAAACCTAATTCATGAGTGGCATACTACATGAATTGTTCATTATGATGCAAAAACTAAGCATGGCATATGTTCTAGTTAAAACACACATAATGCATAAAAACAATGGGAATGATAAATGCATGAGTCTAAGCATGGGATATACTTAGATTATTCATGGTTCTAAGCCCTAGATGCTTAACATCAAGATCAATCAAAATTAAGTTAGCTACTCTTAAAATTAATTGAACATGGCATAGTTGGCATGGCATATACACAACTCATCAATTGAAAACATGGTTTAGAATCTCAACTAATAAAACTGAAATTTGAATTAAAAGATACCAAAAGAGAGTACATAGAACTAGGCTAGGGTTTCAACTACACCCTAACCCTAAAAAGTTTAGCTACTCATGTCTAGAATTAAAAACAAAATAGAAAATAGAGCCATAAGAAAAACTCTGATTATTGAAGAAGAAGAAGAAGTTGTCCAGCAGCTTTTTTCTCCTTTTCCTCGCTCCAAAAGCTCTCCAAGATGCTCCAAAGAATGCTCCAAAGGTGGCTGTACAGCAACTAGGGGTTTCGGGATGATGATGGATGGTTTTTGTGATGATAGGGTGCTGAAATAGTGGCTGGTATTCTTATGGACGTGGCTAGGGTTTTATATGGGATATATATACTGGATAACCACCTCTTCTTGTCTTTTTATAAGTCTTGCAACAGCCCCTTTTAGCAAGTAGTTCTCTTGTTTTGTGGAAATAGATCTCCAACTTTCTTTACAAGTAGGCTTCTTAATTAAAATGAAATAGGAGTCTTCTTTCTTAATAACAAGACTTTCTAAATCTGATCTTACTTATATTTTATAGAAAGTTCTTCACATGGACCCACAATTCTGAGATTAATTGCAAGAGATTAAATCTGAACCTTTTATAATAAAGGTGGGCCCATATGATGCATGTACAATGATTGTGGGACCCCCTTCTTGAACTTCTAACTTGGCTTGGACTCTTCCTTTAAACTTTCCTTATTTTTCTCCTTTTTCTTCTCCATTCTTGAGCTCCACTTGTACTTGAAGAAGACTTTCTAATTTCTGAATTTTCACTTTTGCAATGGCTGTGGGCCCCCTTTTTGGCGTATAACCCTAGATTGGGTTTCTTCTTTCTTTTACTTTTCTTCTTTGATTAGAATTGTAAGTTGTCAAAAGAATTAGAAAGTAGTCTTGAAATCTGAAATAACTTGGATGGGACCCACCTTGGCCCTACTTGATGATTTACGCCCATCACTCTTCATGAAATATTCTCTTTTTGCTCCTTTTTACCTTTGCATACAAATTAACAAAGAATATGTAAAATCAAATAAAATAAACATGACTAGCATAAGATAATTCAAATATTAGGGCTTAGATTGTAAATAATTAAGCACTTATCACTCTCCCCGCCCTCCGCCCACCCAGTCTCCCTCTCTTCCCCCTCTTGTCTCTCTCCCTCTCCCTCCCTTTCTCTCTGTCATTCCCTCCCCTTCAGCAGCACCAAGGAGATGGTGGGGGTGGGGGTGGGGGTGGATGCAAAAAGAAGTGGGTGCATGGATCTGGGAGATGGGTCAGCGGTGGGGTCGGGCGGAGGCTGCCGGAGCAGGGAGAGGGAAAGAGAAGGAAGGAGAGGCACTAGGTTATTTTTGTCATGTGTTAATTTTTTTCAAAAAGGTGGGTGTATTCAGAAAAACCGATGGGTGAATTTAGAATTTCTCTTACAAGTATCAGGCATTGGTTGTCAAGTGACTTTTTTAACCCTGACATTTTTTTTTTCTCATTTTTTAAACTAGGGAGGTGGGTTTGGTATGGGTCAGAGTTAACCCAAAGTAACTCTACCTCACATTCACATAATCCATTGCTGACCCGCTTTGTGAGGGATCACTGGACTCAATTATCAAATCCACCCGGTCATAGATACTAGTCAGGTCAACTTTTGTGCTGGTCCAAGCCCGAACGCTTGAGTGGCTGGCCCAAGCCTGGCCCATCTGAAAAGGAGTAAGCTCGGGCGCAGCCTGAGTTTACTTTATAAAAATAAAACAGGGCTTTTTAGTATGACTTTAGGGGCAACTCAAGCGGTGGTGACACACATGTGCAGGTGACATGTTGTGTTTGAGTACCACCACCCCCACCAGTTTCTTGTAATTTTTTTTTATATCCGAGCCAGGCCAGGCTTGAGCTCTTTACCACTGAACCGAATACCGCCGATCTAGTAAAACGGGACTAAATAAAATATCTGAGTCTAACCTTAGTATGAAAACCTTTGGCCCAAGCCCTGCCCATGGTGGGCTGGGCCTGGTATATGCTCTGGCTGGCACGATCCATGAACGCCCCTACAAAAGAAGTCCCTCCTCACTCATGCTTTTATTGCTTTAAAAGCATGCTCCGCACTATAGAGCTTAGTAAAATTTGATAACAATTGCAGCTGCAAGTACAAATAAACATACGAGGCACAGCCATCAAAATTCACTCTAGCCCCGTAACCAACCCAAGTATGAATTATAAATCTACATCACCTCAAATATGAGGAAACCACTACTAAACCCGCCCGTAATAAATGTAGATAAGTGCGGTTCCTAATTTAAACCCGACCATTGCCATCCTTATTTTGAACTTAACAAGATTTTATTTCAAAAAAAAAAAAAATGAAAGAGATTTACCTTTCCAGGTAAAACCACAAGTGGGACCCCCTTTCGTAGGCTAAAACGAGCTCAAATGAACTTGAAACGGTCCCAAATTTGAAAAAGAGAATTACATTATCTAAGGCAGTTAGCTAGCCATGTGCGAAGTAGGTCGTAATCAACGGGTTTTGGGCCCCAAAAGCCCGAATCGATTTTTGTGGGCCCAAAATTATAAGGTGTCGTACCCGAATCAGAATTTCCTGAAATTGTAGTACAACCCATACCAACTTCTAGGGCTTCTTGCAACTTTGGAGTCTGCCTTAGAAGAAAAGTGATATGTTTTTTATTGCTAACTTTCACAAGGTTGCCCTTTCCTAATATATTTCTCACATAGAAGAGGAAAGGGTAGTTTAGTCAATTACGCTATTTTAGTGGATCACATGCACCGCCGCCACCAATATTAGCCCACCGTGCTATTAGCCTACGGTTTCACTGGAGAGACAATGAATGTGTAGCTAAAGTTCATTGCTTTGGTTAAAAAGCCCTAAAATTGTCATATTGGTGAAGTCGGAAATCTAAAAATTTTTCTTATAAATTCAGTTGTGGTCTTCATTATTTTGCAGTACAACACCCCTCCCCCTCCCCCTCCCCCTCCATTTCGAGAGATAGTCTTATTCATGTTAGAGAAGGATGGTCTTGTTCAACTTGAAAGAGCGTTTTGAGTGATTGTAGGTAAATCTTATTATTATTATTAAGATATATACTAACACCATGCTTCCCTACAAACAGGAACCTATCTACTTTTTTATCAATCTAGATATTTATTGAGATGAAAAATCATGATCTCGCTCGATGCCCTCTTATCCCTTTTTTCTTTTTATTCATTGGTTATTTTGGTAATTTTTATTTTATTTTTCATACGGTTACGTTTCTCCGTTTTCATTTTTGTTTTCTCGTGAATAAGGATTAAATAATATTTTGGGCCCTTAACCTTCCCTGATTTGTTGATACTTTTTTTCCCTTCTTTTTCATGGTTTTTTCTATTACATTTAGGTATTTCATATTCCAATGAAAATAGTTGATTTGTTGTATTCCAATGAAAATAGTTTATTCACATTGCTCATGAGGACAGCCTCTGTTTCTATTGAGTCACAATTATTTTGTTCATTGTCATACCTTAAGAGCATGTTTGGTGTCGGGTGTGGAGTCTCCAAAGCGTAAGATTTCACACGGCCTATGGTAAGGGATTCCTCTTTGAGATAAATGGAATTGAGGAATTCACACCAATTGTTGTGAATGTCATGGCATATAGTAGAGAAAAATTTATTTCAATGTACAAATCTATGAAAGTAAGGATTTTCAAATTCAATAGAGAAGGTTGGACTTGAAAATCCTCAAGTCCAGTAGCCATCGTGTTAACCCACATTGGGTGTGGTTTGGGGGTTATTTGAACCGTTTAGTTGGTGAGTCTAACTCAGGTTGGGCCTATACCTGCCATATAGTCTCGACTCAACCAGTTTTTCTCTCATATTCGGTGGGAAATGTGACTAGTGAATGGTAAGATGCACCAAAAGTGGTTTTCTTACTATGAAAAACTTCACCTGAATTATTAGGCATGAGATGTCTGAGTCAAGTGTACATTGGGTGGCAACCTCACCTCTCCCAGAGTCTACTTTATCAGTAAACTAAATGAAGGGGTCTGCATGGATGGTCCAAATAAACCAGTAAGTGGCTCACTATCAATATCATTACTCGGATGGCTAACAATATACGATGGAGCTACTTCTAGCTTGATGCCAATCCATGATTTCATCTATTGATAGAAGAGACACCAATGGGTCAGGTCAAGTGACTGACCTGCCCTCATCCACTGGGTTTTGCAGGGGTACCGGGTGGGTATGGGTTTTTGCTTTGACCCTAGTTAGGTTCGAGGGACAAGATAGAGTTTTGACTGTGCTGACCTACCCTACCATGATTTTGATCAATTTTCATATACTCGTAGTACATTATGCACAAAACCCATTCAGCCCTGTTGGAAGAGATCATAGGTTTGAACCCTGTATGATGCGAAAGATATAAATTCAATGCTAAATTCTCGCAAATAAGAGTGTCGAACAAGGACGGTGCGAGATTTTGAAGCAGATTTACTAGCAACAATTAACTAACTTTTATAACATGTTCATTATCAAATCAATACAACAAGGGAAACAACAGTACATAACTTGAACAAACAAATACAACAAAATGTCTTATGCACTCATAGTTTATCAGCATGTCAATATCTGCAAATCCAATGAATCACGATTCAGAATTTAGAAATTAATAGTACTCTAGAAGCATACAGTACTTGTGCAATTAACCATTTGAGACTTGATTCAAAGAATCTTGTAAAATGCAGGTGTTTGATTCAAAGAATCTTGTAAAATTTTGCAATAAACGGGGGTTGGATTCTTCATTGACCACCCCACACCCCACCACCACCCCCCCACCCCCGCAACACAACCCCCCACGCCCGTGCTAAAGAAATTATTGCTGAGGCTTGTGTACCTGCACTTCAGCACTCGCATCATCCTCGACAAATTCAACGTCATACTCACTGCCAGCACTGAATGAGAGAGTCTCCTTGCAAGCAGAAGGCGGAATGGTAGAACCAGCAATGAGTGATTCCTTATGTTTGATGACCGCAGTGAGGACGTCCACCTTCCATGCCTTAGATCATGTGGGTTTTTATATGGGGGAGGAGTTCTAATGCCTAATTTCCACAACCACGGAGGAGAATTCCCCTTCTCTAATGGAAACCTCCTCTGGGGAGGGTCACTGTGCTGCATGAGATCAGACAAAAGTGAGGTTAATGTAGTATCTTGCAGATCATGCAGTGTGGGAGGAGAAGACAACTTTGTTTTGCTCTCATGGTGCTTGCCTATAACAGTAGCATCTGGCTTGTACTATGCCATTTCGGTCGAACCTGACCTTTTCCTTCCACCATGCACGCAGGTTGTCTGATACCCCTCCCACTGGCTTCCCGGTCTCAGGAATGATGCCATGCACAAAATCCTGGGCTTTGCACTCATCCATCATCTTGAACATGGATTTCAAGATCACATTTCCGCTGTACGTGTTCCTGTGGCTGCATGTGCTCAGCAACATCGGGGTTGGCATCCTCCTCCCCAATTGAGCTACTTCAATCTGTTCTTCAGTAAGAGTTTGGCCTTGTAAGTCTTTCGACCCATTGCCTGAAAAGCGGTCATCCTCAGCTGGATGAATGGGAAGGAAATCTGTATTCTCTGCCCTTCCTTCGAACATTATCATAGAAGTTGTTCTCAAATATCTGCCTGCAATTTTACCCAAGTAGTGTTGATTGAGCGGATGCTATTTGATGTTCATTTTTGGAAATTCATCTTTGATTTTTATTTTTAACCACCCTCTGTATTCAATTCGTATATGCGTTGTTGCAAACAAACATGCCCTTGTACATGAACATTCTTATGTGTTTGAGATTTTGAATAAAGAGGCACTTTTTTCAATTAGAGCAATTGAATGTCTCTGTTTTATCTTTTCCACACAATTATATACTAGTTCAGCTTCAATACAGAGTCAGATGAACAGAGAGCATTGATCACAAAGAAGTGAAAGAACCTGATTGTCGGAAATGAAACGGCAAATTATCTTCATTTTATACAAACAGGGAACAAACTCTACAGACTTTCAAATCAAAAATCACATATAAAATACGCATTGATTTTTTCAATCCTCTAATCAAAGTATAAAATAACCAATTTTCTCCCATTACAGATTTCATTACAGAAAAGTGTCACTAAGTCTAGACAGGAAAACAAAGAAAAGTTGATATTTTCCATGTTTTCCATGTTAGAAGAAAAACGCTTAATTTTTCATAGCAAGTCAGAGATTATTTTTCTAGTAAGAAGAAATTCATAGTAAGTCCATGCAAACTCTTCCTCCCTTTTCAGGTTTTTTTTTTTTTAAAGAAAGTACTAATTGAATTCAACATAAGTAAAGCATGTGAAAAATATGATGGTGAGACACATTAAGATTAACTTAAAGATTTTAGACCAAGTAAATTCGACTATCTTGTGGGCAAGTTTCAATTTCCAAAAGGTGGTATGTTAAATGGGGAGCTTAAAGTATAACATCTTTGCACTATAGTCTCTCCTATTTTCATTTAAAGGAGTTTTAAAGATGTTATTGGATTGCTCCCACCTATAGTTGCTTTTTACCATATATATATATTTGGAATCCAATGTGGAAATTAAAGACTCCAAAACACTATTTTTAGGTAGCTACCGAGTATCATTATCTTGAAGGCAATCCAATTATAAAGATGTTTACTTCAATGGGTATACTTAATTAGCAGTAGCCAATTTTAACTATTTTTTTAGATTGACCAATTGTAAATGCCTCAGATCCAAATAGTACTTCAAATTGAAGCCTTCGCTAAATGTAGAGGAAGTCAGGGGCGGAACTAGGGGGGCCGATAGAGGCCATGGCTCCCCAAAGTTCTGGAAATCCATATTTAAGGTCTTTCTAGCCTGTTATCTTTCTGATGGATGGCCCCTCCTTATAATATTAATTAATCAATCTAGTTCTTTATTCTAAAGAAAATAACAAAATCATAGCAGATTTTGGGGAAGAAATATTAAAATGATGAAAGAAAAGAAAGGAATGGAAGGAGGGAAAAAAAATTATAAAAAAGGAATAAAATCGTAGCAGATTTTTGGGGAGAAAGATTAGAATGATGGAAGAAAAGAAAGGAAAGGAAAGAGGAAAAACAATTCTAAAAAAGTCATGTTTTAATTATGATTATCTATGTTAAAATAAATCGTACTGAAGTAAATTCTTTTGACGAGATAAAACTAGTGGGACCTCCCTTTTGAATGGTCTAGATTTTAAATATGGGTCATGCTCATAAATATATAATAGTAGGTATATTTGTTTGCTCCAAAATAATAATCAATAATTTCACTTTTGAGTGCCATCTATTATGAATTTAATTATTAAAATTTGTGACTTTTTAACGGATTTTTTTCACTTTGGCCCCTCCTAAAAAAATTTCCTGGTTCCACCCCTGGAGGAAGCAACATCTGCTCTAGATAAGGGAGACTAGTGAATTTAAAGGCTTTGTTGACCAAAGAGATAGAGGCCTCTTTAAAACCTTTTGGTGACATTTACTACTACAACAAAATACATGCATCAAAGGTTAGTCAATATTTCCGTAACATATAGGGAAAAGGGTTTCCTCCGATCTGGGTACATTAATGGCTGGGATTGATTTTCCATCCAGGCTTCACCTATGGACGTCTCCATGTGAAGTTTTTGCATATATCATATAGGGTGTGATTGCCTGCACGCCCTTGACCTATGCACCCATCTCACCCTGGTGGGGCCTGCACTTTAAACCCCACCAATTAATGGAAAGTGGGGGATTGAAAGATTTAGAGAGACCCTACCTCTATGTAAGATTTCAAACCCATTGGATCATTCTAACCCCTAATTAATATGTGGCCCACAAGTTTAATGGTCTTAGCTCAACAAAAAAAAAAAAAAAAAAACTGATACTCAATCCAACGGCCAGTTCCACTCAGATCAGATTAAAAATAATGGGATTAGTGACATTCAAGGGTTGGTTGTGTCTGTCACATTCGGATTAGCAATCAGGTGTGCCCCTTTAGCTTATGTGGACTAGAAGATCCATGGAAATATGGTGTGCCCCATTAACGGATTTACAAATGTACAAACATTGATGCTAATTTACAAATGAAAAGTTAAACATAAGTCATTTTATATTCTTTGTATTAAAATTGACAAAAATTTTGATGATAATTCTCAACTTCAAGTAAATTTTACAAGTATGACAATTTCCTAAAAGTAAAGTTGACAACACCTATGACGAAAATTTCTGATTTTGAATGAATTTTACAAAAATTACAACTATGATAATTTTATAACACTATGATATTTCTAATGCTGAAAAGTCATCTTTGATTGCTTCTTTTGCCATCAAGTTTTGTTTTCTCTTCTGTGCCAAGAACCAATCCCACAGGCGTTTGCATATTTCAACCGTTTCTTCCGATAGCATCGCTCTCTTGTTGTCAAGAAATCGCTACCTGCACTTGAAGGTTGCTCCGATGCAGCTGTATACACTGAATTTGTTAGTAAATCATGAGTCATAGCTGAAAGCACACAAAATCTACTTTTAGTTACTTTCCACCAGGCCAAAATGCTGAAACCGGTGTCATCATCTTGGATTCCGACCAGACCAATATATGGACACGCCATTAATTCATTCACAACTTGAATGGATCTGGAAGAAGAGGAGTTGCACCCTCGAGAGCTCCTAACAAGACTCCATACATCTTTCCATTTCACTCCATGTGGTTGGGGAGGGCTCAAAGGGGTACAGAATGTTTCTGGCCTACCCATTTCGGTAGAATTAGAGATGGGACGTGCCGGCATGGCACTTCAGTCGTGTAGTGCAATGCCGCCATGCCGTGCAAGTTCGTCTTCTTGGGAACCTATTGGGTTCGAAAAACAAAGGTCTTACACTAAGGAAATTAGAAGATACACACAAAAAAGAGCATGCACACATATCTAAGTGGTTAGGTCAAACCCGACCTATACCACTGAGAAGAGAACCATTTAGATATTTTCTACTTGAAGGTTCTTCAATAAAATTACTTTCAAAACCTTTACAATTTTTTCAGATAATAAAAATATAAGAAAATAAAAGACTATATTTTTTATATTTCAAGTAAAAATATTAAATTTCCCGTACCGTGCCTTTGGCGGGTCGTGCTTAGTTGTGCCAACTGGCCTGAGACCTCAAAATGAAATCAGGGTTTGTGGGTACTCGAGTGAAGGGAATGAAGTCATTATTTTCTATATAATCCAGTCATTATCAATATAATATCCATTTATTGAATTGTACCCAATATTTTGTTTAGATGTCAGTAAATATTAAGTTAATCCTATTTTTCCAGGTATGCTTTTGAAAAGAAAATTTTAAATTCTCTCTTTCTTTTTAAATTTTTTTTACTACATCATTTCCGGCGGAACTATAAATTTTTTAAATAAAGGGGTGAACACTTCGTTCACTAACTCTTCTAAGAATTCATTTTCAACACGTAAAAATTGTAACTGATTAATTATAGTAGATTTTACTTAGTTGTTGTCTAGCATTAGCTGGGTTATAATTAAAAACTCTAAAACTACAGAAGAAAGAAAGAATGTATGTTTGTCCGGGAAGCTGAAGGTGGAGATTAGGTGGAAATAGTGACCATTTAGTAAGTGTCCAACTAATAGTTGTTTATAACAAATAACCAAAGATATTTTTTTGCTAACAAGTTCTGTTTTGATGAAAGATTTTATTGACGTAGTGTTAGCTTCTAACAATTAGAAATATCAAGCATTGGTTGTCAAGTGACTTTTTAACCTTTGGCAATTTTTTCTTTCTAACTAAGGGAGGTGGGTTTTTGGTGTGGGTCAGGGTTAACCCAAAGCCGCTGCACCTCACATTCAAGTAATCTATACCTAACCCACTTTATGATGGATCAGTGGACTCGGTTATCAAATGCCACCCGGTCATCGATATGGGTCAGGTCAGATTTTGTGCAAGTCAGAAGTGAACCCAAACCTGCCCAACCTCACATTTAAGTAATATAAATACAACCCGCACCATGACAAGTCACTGGGCTCTGTTACCAAACCTGCCCACTTATGTAACAGGTTGGGCCGAATTTGGTTTCCAAAGAAGTTCCTTCTCATTCCTGTTTTAAAAGCATGCTCTGCCACTACAGAACTACATCAAATTTGATAACAATTGCAATGGCAAGTATAAATGAACATATAAACCTGACCAATCATAATCCACACTCGACCTGAGTATGAATCATAACTTTGTATCGACCCACAAACCCGAGGAAACCACTACTAATCATGTCCATAGTAAAAGTAGATCAGGGTGGTTCCCCATTTAAACCCGACCATTGCCATTCCGATTTTAAACTTGATGAAAGAATTTTATTTTTTAAAAAAATGAGAAGGATTTACCTTTCTTGCTAAAACCACAAGTGGGGTCCTCTTCGGGGGCAGGGGGGCGGGGCTAAATCGAGCTTCAATGAACTTGAAATAGTGTAAATTTTGACAAAAAGGATTTTAACCATTTTGCAGCTCGACTGGTCGTCTCTCTCTCTCTCCCCCTCCATTTCCAGATAGTCTTGTTCAAGGTAGAGAAGGATGGTGTTGTTCAACTTGAAGGAGGCTTTTGAGTGATCTTTGTAGGTAAGTTTTATATTATTATTATTATTATTATTATTACTTTTAAGATATAAACTAATACCGTGCTTCCCTACAAACACATCTACTTAGAGGCGCGTATCTACTTTTTTTTTTATCAATCTAGATATTTTTCAAGATGAAAGACCATGATCTTCATCGCTCTCGATGCCCTCTTATCTCTTTCATTTTATTCATTGAATCTTTCAGTAATTTTATTTTATTTTTCACGGCGCTACTTTTCTCCATATTCAGTTTTTTTTCCATTTAAAAAGGATTAGATAATGTTTTGGGCACTTAACCGTCCTTGATTTGTTGTTAAATTTTTTATTTTTTTTTTTTTTTTTTGTCCTTCTTTCTCATGGTTTATTCCTTTCGATTTAGGACCCTCGGTATTTTACATCCAATGAAAACAGTCTACTTTTTATATTCCCATGAAAATAGTTGACCATATAGGGTTTTTTACTCATTTATTTGTTCATGCTTTCTTTTTAATACATTCACATTGTTCATGTGGACGGCCCCTGTTTCTTCTGAGTCACAATTGTATTATTTGGTGCGGTACGGTGTCTCCAGATTTGAGGATTTCACACTGTCCATGGAATATGGATTCCTCGCTGAGGTTAAATATAAATGAGGAGTTCACACCAATGGGGATTTTCTCAACTAGGGGAAACAAACCGTACATAATTTGAACAAACGAATACAACAAAATGTCTTATGCATTCATAATTTATCAGCATGTCAATATCTGCAAATCCAATGAATCACGATTCAGAATTTAGAAATTAATAGTACTCTAAAAGCATACAGTACTTGTGCAATTACCCATTTGAGACTTGATTCAAAGAATCTCGTAAAATGCAGGTGTTTGATTAAAAGAATCTTGTAAAACTTTGCAATAAACTGTTGTTGGATTCTTCATTGATAGTAGGCGCGACGGGGATCCTTTCTCTACTGTCTCCCACCCCAATGTTAAAGAAATTCTTGAAGCTTGCGTACCTGCACTTCAACACTCCCATCATCCTTAACAAATTCAACATCTTACTCACTGCCAGCACAAAAGGAGAAAGTTCCCCTGCAAGCTGAAGGCGGATTGATAGAACCAGCAATGAGGGACTCCTCCTGGTTTATAACAGATGACCAGATAGCACTCTCCTTAGCTGACATCTTGTCTTGGAGGTACTTAGACTGCCACACCAACTTGCGAATCTTTGTTGTATCTGGCAGCATATGTTTGATGACCGCAATGAAGACGCCTGCCTTCCAAGCCTTCTTTAGATCATGTGGTTTTTTATATTGGGTATGAGTTCCACTGCCTAATTTTCACCACCATTCCTCCTCCCCTGTTGGCCACCACAGCGGAGAAATTCCTCTGGAGAGGGTCATAATGCTGCATGAGGGCCGGAAAAAGTGAGCCAATGCAGTATCCTGCAGATCATGCAATGTGGGTCGAGAAGATCACTTTGTGTTGCTCTAATGTCGTTGGCCTGGAATGGAAGCATCAGCCTGGTACTCTGCAATTGCTGCAGGTCCATTTGAGTGTATGTTCATATACACAAACCCCTGGGTTTGCACTCATGCATCATCTTGAACATGTATTGGCCTTGAAAGTGGTCGGCTACATTCCTTGAAAAGCGGTCATCCTCAGCTGCATGAATGGGAAGGAAATCTGTATTTTTGGCTCTTCCTTCGAATATTTGCCTGCAATTTTACTCAAGTAGGATTGATTGAGCCGATGCTATTTGATGTTCATTTTTAAAAATTCACCTGTAATCTTCATTTTTAACCACCCTTGTACATGAACATCCTAATGTTTTTCAGATTTTGAATAAAGAGGCAATTTTTTCAATTAGAGCATATGAATGCCTCTTTTTTTTTCCACACAATTATATACAAATTCAGCTGAAATAGAGACTCACATGAAGAAAGGGCATTGGTAGAAACAATGGGTATACTTAGTAGTTGCCAATTTTAACTATTTTTTATATTGACGAATTGTAAATGTCTTAGATCCAAATGGTACCTCAAATTGAAGGCTTTGCTTAACGCAAAGGAAGTAACATCTGCTTTAGATGAGGGAGAGCTAGTCAATTTAAAGGCTTTGTTGACCGAAGAGATAGAGGCTTCTTTAAAGCTTTTGGTGACATTTACAACTACAACAAAATACAAAATACAAGGAATAGAGGTGCCAACCGAGCAAAAAGAAAAAACCTACAACAAAACACATGCATCCAGGTTTGTCAGCAAAACAAAATGCATGCATCAAGTTGACTTAGTCAATATTTCCATAACATCCAGCGGTGATTTTTCCCGGCAAGTTTGGAAATTTACTATTAAAGTAAAAGTGATGTAAAATATCAAATCAAATCAAGAGAGAATAAGACATAAGAGGGTTATGATAATATCTGGTCTTTAGTGGATTGGTAGGGAATTTTTTTAACTTTTTGTGTAAATGGTAGGTGTTTTTTTGTCCTTCGGTAGAGAAAGGGTGTTGCTTTTTTATTTTATTTTTTAAAGATGAAGGAATTTTGAATATATGTACTTTTGATGTTACCTATTGTCTAAAAAATGAAACATTTAATTTACTTTTACTAACCTAGTAAATTACCAAATGGGTCCTTTTGGACGTGTAGGTTGACCCATGTAGGAAAAGGGTTTCCACCAGCCTAGGTACATTAACAGCTAGGATTGATTTTCCCATTAGATTTTGTCTCAATTTTCTCATCATCCAAGAGGAGTTAAGTTGCCAAATTTGAACGCCGTTGCCATTTTTGGCTTTCTAAAGCTGATTAATGGTTTGGATTGTCCAAATGGGCCCCACAGAAACCAAAATTGGTCATCTATTCCTATGAAGTTTTTTGAAAGTATCTCAAAAACCTTGATGAATCAACGGCCGATTTTTTTACCTTGGTGTGGTTTTGGCCACTTCAAAGAGGATTAATGGTTCGGATCTTTATGAAGGGGCCCGAAAAAACCAAAGCAATGAAAAGAGACCGATGGATT
This sequence comes from Persea americana, assembly GCA_029852735.1. Taxonomy (NCBI): domain Eukaryota; kingdom Viridiplantae; phylum Streptophyta; class Magnoliopsida; order Laurales; family Lauraceae; genus Persea; species Persea americana. The sequence goes on from CM056810.1 coordinate 96,424,022, forward strand.
TCTCCATGTGGAATTTCAGCATATATAATATAGGCGTGATTGCCTGCATGCCCTCAACCTACGCACACATCTCTTCTTGGTGGGGCCCACATCTTAGACCCCACCAATTAGTGGAAAGTTGGGGGGGGGGGGGGGGGGCGGGCGCGGGCGGTGTATAAGATTTTAAGCCCATTGGATCATTCTAATCCCTTAATATGTGGCCCACAAATTTAATGGTCTTAGCTCAAAAAAAAAGTCATCTCAAGTAAGATCATGACCAAGCTTGGCTTCTTTATACCTTTAATTGAAACCCACGTCAATTATAATACCTACTAAGTAGGGATGTAAAAGGGTCTCCGATTCTCCACTGACCCAAAGGTTATGAATGCTGTATTTAGGTCCTGATGAGTAAACGAGTTCAGTCTTGCATCCATTTTTTGGACCCGTGACCTAAACTGTTCCAGATCCGGTTCCACCTTGGATCCAGCCCATAGACTTAAGACCCAACGTATTACCTCAATTTTCAAAAATCCCTCCTAAAAGTAGTTTTCTTTTTTCTAAATCATTTTCTAAGTAGACCCAAACCCTTCCCATAACAAAATCGGTTTCGAATATAGTTCCATTTTTTCATTAACAGTTGCGGTTTTGAAACTAGGAAACTAGTTCTGAATCGATTTCGGTTGCGTGTCCAGTTTTATCATCACATTTACGGTTCCTGGTCAGGATCCACCCTGGACCCAGACAGAAATCGTACGAATTACATCCCTAACGCTAAGCTTGTATTATAGAATGCACCCGCCATACAAAAAACACGCAAGTTTCTAGGGCAAACCGGAGGTGGATCTTAGTTGTGTGATATCATGAAGTAATAGTGACCATATAGTAAGTGTCACACTAATAGTTGTTTATAACAAATAATCAAAGATAGTTTTTTTGCTAACAAGTTCTCTTTAAAATAAAGATTTATTGATGTAGTGTTAACTCCTAACAATTACAAATATTATCAGGCAATATTGGTTGCAAAGTGACCTTTTAGCAATGACCGATTTTATTTTATTTTATTTTAACTAGGGAGGCAGGCCTGGTATGAGTCCGGGTTAAGCCAAAGCCGCTCAACCTCACATTGAAGTACCCTATACTTGACCCAGTTTGTGATGGATCACTGGACTCAGTTATCAAATCCACACGGTCATCGATATGGGTCAAGTCAGAAAGGGATTTACCTTTCATGCTAAGACCACAAGTGGGGTCCGCTTTCGTAGGCTAAAACGAGCTCAAATGAACTTGATATGTCCAAATTTTGAAAAATAAAATTACATTATCTTAGGCAAGCTTGTCATGTGTGAAGTGGGTCATAATCAATGGGTTTTTGGCCCCTTAAGCCCAAATTGACTTTTATGGGCCCAAAAGAATAAGGTGTTGTACCGTGATCAAAATTTCTTGAAATTGAAGTAGAACAACCCATACCCACTTCTAGGGCGTCTTGCAACTTTGGAGTCTGCCTCAGAAGAAAAGTGAGATTTTTTATTGTTGAGATTGCCCATTCCAATTATATTTTTCATATAGAATAGGAAAGGGTAGTATAGTCAATTGTGCTATTTTAGGGGAGCTGCTATTGGCACACAATAAATTTTCTTTCCCACACACACATTTAAAAAAAAAAAATCCTATGAAGTTACATTTTTGCCCACCCTCCTCCTTTCTTTCCCCCACCTTCCCCTCCAGCTCTAGCGCTGCCTTGCACCGGCGGCGACACCGGCTCCGGCCCGGGATAGCAGCGGATCCATCTCCTCCCCTTCCTCTCCCTCTCCCTCTCCCTCTCCCACGGTTTTCTTTCTCCCTTCTCCCTTTCTCTCCCTCCCCATCTCCGGCTCAGGCCTGGATCGACGGTGACAACAGCGATGCCGGAGGTGGTGCGAACGGGCTGGGGGGGGGGGGGGGTTTGTTTTGTGGTTTGTGGTGGTGTCCATGGTCGGAGTCAGGGAGGCCGGAAATCATCTCAACGAGCTTGGGGGCGTGGGAGAGGCCGTACTTGCGGCATGGGGCGAACTTGAGGGCATTGAGGTCGACCATCTCCCCACTGCGGGAGAGCTCGACCGTGGAGTTGACGATCTCTGCGATTGCTCGGACTTGGGCCTCTTCATCGCTCAGGCTATGGGATAGAACCCCACCTCGACCTGGGTTCAGCTTCTTTCTCATTTGAGTCGACGCCATAGGAGAGAGAGAGAGAGAGAGAGAGAGAGAGTTTGTGTGGGCTCTCTCTTCTACAACTTCGAAAGGAATCAAATACTAACACACACACACACAGAGAGAGAGAGAGAGAGAGAGAGAGCGCTTGTTCTGCAACTTCTAATGAAGAAGAAGAGAGGAGAAAGGAACGGTTTTTGAGGGCTTGGAGTTGAGCATGGTTCAAAATCGCGGTATCAGCCAGGGCAAAAAACCAATATCATATCGGTATTGGTCGCGGTCATCGCGGTGTGAAATTTTATTTTAATACAAAAAAATTCACCAAAATATCCAAAAAATCAAGAATATTAGAAAATGTTGGAAAACAATATTTTTTCCCTTTAGTAATAACAATAAATTAAAATATCGGTCACTATAAGTCATGAGTCCTGTTTATGTCGTTGGCTCGCTGTCTTCTCCAGTATTTTATATAATGCAACTATTATTTTGGCTCAAGATCAATTTATTAATGTAAAATATAAGAAAATAAAGATAACATATCAAGTATTATTTAATACTAACTCAATCATCAAATAAGTTGCGAAATCCAAGACTATGAAGATAAAATATTAAAATATGAAACATATAGTGAGATAAATAAATCAAAAGGCACTTGGACATCAAAAGGTTTATTGTTTACTTGAAATTAAGGGAGACTAGAGAGAGAGATTGATGAGCATGACAGCCTCATTTCAAGTGGAGTATCGCCTAAGCTCGATATCATTATCATCATCATTTATTCGGTATGGATTGTTAAAAAATACATAATAGTTAAAATAAGGGAGTACGTTGATTTTCTTACCAAAATAGAATGATTTCTTCAAGAAATAGTATTGGAAATATGCAAGAGAATGAGCTAAGGAGGAGAGGTTGCTCCAAGGAGATGAGGGGAGAGGAAGAATGTGGGGGAAGAATGAGGAAGAAAGTGAAAATTTTAGGGTTTTTTTACCATTATTCTATCTCAGCCGATATTTTGACCGAGATGGACCGATATATTGGCCAATATATCGATTAAACCGATATTTTCAAAATATCGACAGAGATGGACTGATATTTTGGGGATATTTTGGTTTGCGATACCAAGACCGATATCTCACCAAAATATCGAACCGGTACGGGCCGATACCGGTTCGGCCGATATGAACTGATATCAACTGATATGAACCGATGTCGGCCGATATTTTATACCATGGAGTTGAGCACGCCAAAGTAAAATTAGGTCTCTTCAAAGTCGGTCCAAGCCGGAGGAGAGGGAGAGGGCGAGGGAGGAAATGGAGGGGAGAAGAGGGATCGGCCACAGTTTCAGGCCAGAGCCGGTGGCCTCCGCCGATGCAGGGCAATGCCGGAGGTGGAGGGAAGGTGAGGGGAGAGAAAGGAGGAGGGTGGGCAAAAATGTAACTTCATAGGGTTTTTTATTTCTATTTTTTAAATGTGTGTGTGGGAAGGGAGATTTTCTGTGTGCCAATAGCAGCTCCCTATTTTAGTCGATTACATGCACCGCCGCCGCCAAAATTAGCCCACCATTCTATTAGTCCACGGCCTCGCTGGAGAGATAAAAAGATAAGTACAACTTTGATTAAAACAGACTAAAATTGTTATATTGGTGATGTACAAAATCTAAGATTTTTTCTTATAAATTCACTAGTGGTCTTTGTTATTTTGCAGCTCAACACCTCTCTCTCTTCCTCTCCCTCTCCCTCTCCGTTTCGAGAAAGTCTTATTCTTGTTAGAGAAGGATGGTCTTGTTCAATTTGAAGGAGGGTTTTCAGTGATCTTTGTAGGTAAATTCTATTATTATTATTATTATTATTATTAAGATGCATGCTAACGCTATGCTTTCCTTCAAACACATCTACAAACCGGCGCCTATCAACTTTTTTTTTATCAATAAGGTTATTTATTGAGATGAAAGATCATAATTAATCATCATCGCTCTCGATTCCCTCTTATCTCTCTCTCTCTTTTTATTCATTGGTTGTTTCGATAATTTTTATTTTATTTTTCATAGGGTTACATTTCTCCATTTTCATTTTGTTTTCTCATTAAAAAGGATTAGATAATGTTTTGGGACCTTAACCTTCCGTGATTTGTTGAGACTTTTTTTTACTTCTTTGTCGTGGTTTATTCCTTTCAATTTAGGTACTTTATATTCTAGTGACACAAAACACATTCAGCCGTTAACGTTTGAACCCTGTATGATGCAAAATATAAAAATTCAATGCTAGATTTTCGCATATGAGAGTGTCCCAAAAGGCCAGCACAAGATTTTTAATCCCCAGCGTCCTAAAAGAAGGTACAATAGATTTACAAGCAGCAAACTAAGTTTTCTAATGTGTTCATTATCAAATCAATAACAACTCGGACAAAAGAGTACAACAAAAAGTCTCATGGAGATCCTTGAAGATTGATTGCAAATCCTAGGAACCACGATTCAGAATTTAGAAATATTACTCTAAATGCATGCAATGCTAGTTCAATTAACCATTTGAGACTTGATTCTAAGAAAATATCTCGTAAAATGCAGATCCTTGAAGATTGATTTGGGTCCTTCCCAAAATGACCAACAGTAAAGATTTATATTAATGATCCATTGATCGCCTTCCCAGCTCTCATTCAGCTCCTCTATCCCTTCCTCTTGACGACGATTCAGCGAAATCCGTAGAGGGAGGATTTTCAAAATATGCTCCAAATGGAATGCTGCTGTTGATGTTAATGCGGTCACTCTCAATTAATGGTTGTTCAGACAACCTGGAGTGTTCAAATTGGAATTCCTTTCTCAGATATGGATGATTGTTTGCGGAACTTTCACCATTTCCTTGAAGCCCCAAGCTAGGAATAAGAGGAGGGTTCACATTTGGTGTTGGCTTTTGTTGAGTAAAGGGCGTGAAGAAAGCTGACGGCGTACCTTCATTAAGTTCTGACCAGGTGGTCTGATGGTGGTCTCTTGGATTCAGATTTTCAAACCGAAATTCGCGACCATGAAAAGGATATTGAACATTCTCAGCTGGTGATAAACTGGTGTTGGATTCTTCATTGATAGCAGGCGCGATGGGAATTCTCTCTCTTCTCTCCCCCACCCCCGTGTCACGAAATTCATGAGGCTGGCGTACCCGCACCTCAACACTCGCATCATCCTCAACAAATTCATCATCATACTCACGGCCAGCACTGGAGGAGAAAGTTCCCCCGCAAGCAGAAGGCGGAATGGAAGTACCAGCAATGGGTGACTCCTCCTGGTCGATAACAGAGGACCAAATAGCACTCTCCTTTGCTGACATCTTCTCTTGGAGGTACTTAGACTGCTGCACCAGCTTGCGAATCTTCGCTGTATCTGGCAGCATGTGTTTGATGACCGCAGTGAGGACGCACACCTTCGATGCCTTCTTTAGATCATGTGGTTTTCTGTACGGGGGAGGAGTTCGAATGCCTAATTTCCACCACCATTCCTCCTCGCTCGTTGGCCACCACGGCGGAGAAATCCCCTTCTCCAAAGGATACCTCCTCTGGGGAGGTTCACAGTGCTGCATGAGGGTTGACAAAAGCGAGCTTAATGTAGAATCTTGCAGATCATGCAGCGTAGGAGGAGAAGAACGCTTTTCGTTGCTCTCATGGCGATCAGTGTCCTCGTACTTTGCAATTGCTGCCTGGCCATTTCGGTCAAACCTCACATTTTCATTCCACCATGAGCGTAGGTTGTCCGATGCCCCGCCCACTGGATTCCCGGTCTCTGGTATGATGCCATAAACAAACCCTTGTGCTTCGCACTCATCCATCATCTTGAACATGTATTTCAATATCCTATCTTCAGCACGTGACATCTTCTTCCGCTGTGCTTGCTCCTGTGGCTGCATGTGCTCGGCAACATTGGGGCTGGCATCCTTGGCCATCTTTTCTTTGAGAAGATGCACTCTAATTCGATCTTCCCGGATCCTCCTCTCCAATTGAGCAACTTCAATCTCTTCTTCAGTAAGAGTTTGGCCTTGTAAGTCATCCGCTCCATTCCCAGAAAAGCGGTCATCCTCTGCTGCATGAATGGGAAGAAATTCTGTATTTTCAGTTCTTCCTTCCGACATTGTCATAGAAGTTGTTCTCAGATGCCTGCAATTTTACCCAAGCAAAGTTAATTGAGCAAATGCTATTTGATGTTGATTTTGGAAAATTCACCTTTAATCTTTATTTTTAACCATCATATATATATTCAATTGTTATGCGTGTTATAGCAAACAAACATGCCCCGTGCATGAAAATTCTAATGTGTTTGAAATTTTGAATAAAGAGGCTCTTTTTCCTATTAGAGCATTTGAACGTCTTATGTGTTTTTTTTTTTCCACACAATTATATACAAACTCAGCTGCAATAGCGATTCACATGGAGAAAGAGCATTGACTACAAAGAAGTGAAAGAACCTGATAGTCAGAAATAGAATGGCGAGTTATTTATACAAACAGGGAACAAACTCTATGAACTTACAAATAAAAAATTACATATGAAATACACACTGATTTTAATTTTCTCAATCATTTAATAAAATAATAAAAATAATCAATTTTCTTCCATCCAAACAAGCATTAACCATAGCATTGATGAAACTCATAAACAACAGCCTTCATTACAGAGAAATGTCAATAAGTTGGGAAAGAAAACAAAGAAAAGTCGATATTTTCCATGTTAGAAGAAAAACACTAATTTTCATAGAAAGTCAAAGATGTTTTTCAGTAAGATAAGAAGAAAATCATAGTTTAAACAGCAATCGCCAAATATGATTTCACATTGAAAAAACATAATGCATATCACTAATTGTGTGTGTATTGGTTTCCATGCACACCTCACTGTCTGGGACATCTGGTGCCCCATATGGGGATGGTGGTGTGGGGCGGGATTGAAAAGTCTAGTTGGGGCCTTTTTAAGTATAAAAAATCAACCTCATTTGATCATTCCAACCCTTTCATCCATAGCCTACAGATTTTCACCATATATTTCAAAAATGAAATAGAATGGGGTTTAGAAAAAAATAAAATGATTCCATGTTCTATTAGGTTGGTCCCAACTATAGTTGAGCCTAATTGGTCCTATCATGGATTGCAATTTTGTGCGATTATACCCACTCATATCTTGTACAATAAAAAAAACACTCATTATCGCACATACACCTCATTAAACGAAAGAGTCCAAATTTCACTTCAATCAAAGTTATATATGATATATATGTTGATCTAGTCATGATTGAGAAATATTTATATTTTTTTTACATAATCAACACAATTGCCTATGGTGTAAAATTTGGGACAGTTCCTATATATAAGGAGGTGTCATTTGATAAATCAAATAGCATGCTTCCATCAATTAGTTGATGGGAGTATGGGATTATTTCTCTATATTTTTTTCAAAATTTCATGTTGACAGGAAAAACATTTTATGGAAAGTAATTAAATTGTATTGCATTTTTTATGGGGATTTTTCTGGAAATACAGTGAGTTTCCTATTATAGCACTGATATAAATATCGGTGATATCTTTTATGATATTTACCTAGGACAGTCTTTTCTTTTAATATCATGATCTTTTTTAAATGTCATAAAATTTGAACTTATCATGTACGTAGGTCATGATAATATCACAATAAAAATAATAATTTTGGGAAAACCTCTAAGCTTGTTATATGTTAATTATTTTTTATATTAAGAGTTTTTATCTTTTGCATATTTTCCCTATAATATCATGAGAAGACTGTACATTTGAAAATATATCAACATTTGTTAGTTTAGCAATCAATAAAACAAGAAGTCTCATCAAACATAATCAGTTATCCCATCACTTGGTGCCAATCCACTTGTAGCCCTCTTGGACGAGGATTTGGGTAGCGTGAGTGTGTGAGTATGTATGCTAGATAAAAAAAAAATCCCCCATAACATACAAAAATTATATCCAATCAGCTAAACCAAAAAAAAAAAAACAAAAAAGGATAAAACAAAGCAAAACAAAAATCCGAGATTTCCTCAACAGTGCCTTTTGAAAGTAAGAAGATTATGGATAACTCATTTTTTCCATATCCAACACTATCCACCATTTTTGTTTGGAATATTATTTACTATAAAGATCTCATTTCTTTCATCGGTTACAACTAAAAAAAATATACTACACAGAATGGAATAGCAAAAGTAGAGATAAAAAGCATAAGAGTTTTGGCTGATTTAAACGGTAGGATACCCTCTATTGATTTGTTATGAGCTAGTAAAGCTGCTTCTTTAGGATCTCTGCTGCAACAAATGAGTAATGGAGGAGAGAGAAGGATATCAGCAGTGGCTCAGTAGAGGAGCTAAAAAGACACACACAACAGAGAGAGATACAGACTCTATTTGTTTTCTGTTGGTAAGATAGAGCACATGGGGTCTTTATATAGATGACAAGTTCTGTGGTTTAGTTTAGTTAACCTAAGGTTAAGAGGAACACATGACGGCTGTATCTGTGTGGTTACAGGGATGAGGATGGCTAAGAAGTGTAGCCAGTGGCCCTACCACTAGAAAGACACACTTATGAACAGTGGCAGACCCGGATAATTGGGTTTGGGAGCTGAAGCCCCATCCATACTGGAAAAAATTTAAAATTTTCTAGTAACTCCTTGCAAATTCTAATAATTAATATGTATCATTTTAGACTTACGCCTTCTTCCAATATTTCTTTTACATTTTATATAAAGCCCGCATCACCCCACCCCCCCCCCCCCCCCCCCCCCCGCACCCCCTCAAAACCAAATAAAACCCAAGTTGAATTTTTTGGGTCCACCCCTGCAGTTGAATCAACTATGCATTAAAAAAAACTAGGCTCATTTAAGTGTTTACTGCCGTTCAATCTAAGATAATGATTTTGAACTTTTTTATTTCTTCCGTAAGTTTTGCGTCTTCTATTTATAGATTTCTATTAACCTTTGACAATATATATATATATATATTTAATCTAGACATTAACTCTTTCCATCCCTGGACTTTGTGAGAGCGGGTGTTATTTCTTCAGGATGGAGATTCTCTCCCCACGAAAGCAGGTATGTATATCCAGGAATGGAGCTTTTCTCTCGAGAGCGGATGTTATCTCCCCAGAGATGGGGTCTTTATTGGAACCCGTCCCCCTTGGCTGCATTAAGATAAAAAAAAAAAAAAAAACTCTCATTAGGTCACTTCTCGATGCAACTTTGCATGTCGCACACTTTCGTGAGTGGGATGTACGGAACCTATTGATAATTTGGACCATTCGGAATGAATGACATTTACTCTACTCAAATTATTCTAAATTTTTACTTTAATAGAAGTTGATCTCCCGCCCGCCGCCCCAGTAAGATTAAGCATATAACTAATAATGTGATCAACAAATTTTACCCATAATTAGTCATATGCATTAATTATGTTACCATTAATGTGCTCCATCTTATGGTGGGACCAATTTCTACAATGGAGGGGATGACATTCATTTTAAACTCCACATAGTTAAATGCCCGTCCATGGAATTTCATGTACCCATTCACGGTAAGCATATGGGAGACTGGGAGATGCAACAGTAGCCTAGATAGTTCAGTAGAACCCGCACTTGTATTGAGACACATTGAACAAACAAAATTGGAAAGAACATGCAAAGGGGATCCTATGAGGTTTGGATTCCAAGAGTATTTTGTGAGGCTAGCTCCTTAGTTGAGGTCATTTATCAATAATCCAATCGTCCAAAATAAATGCCCTTTTTATGAGTATCTACAAATGTCCACTCCAATAGGATCTAACATCAAATTAAACACTTACTAATACTTGTATAAAATATTTTTAAAGAAGTTCAAGTATTGCACATCAAATTTCATATTACTTATTATATGAACAAACATAGATTTATAGTTATTACTTATTAATCAAGTATTGCCCATCAAATAAGTAAAAATAAACAAATATTGCTTAGAGCAATCAAAATCCAAACTTGCCTAGAACCTGACTTTAAGTATGAGCCATATATCTACGTGGGTTCCTATTTAAACCTGACCCATTGTCATCGCTATTCTAAGTTGGATAAATCAAAGTGGCCTAAAATCTAAATTCAATGCAAACTCTTCCTCACTTTCAGTTTTTTTTTTTTTTTTTTTTTTAAGAAAGTACTAATAGAATTCAACAAAAGTAAAACATGTGAAGAATCTGATGGTTAAGATTAACTTAAAATTTGAGACAAAGTACATTCGACCAGGGTTATATCTAGAGATGTCAATCGTGTCGTGTTAACGAATTCGGGTTGCTAGTTAACGAATTCGGGTTAGAATCACCTCAACCTCTATACTACCCATTAAATAAACGGGTCCAAAAATCAAACACGAACACGACCCGTTAAATAATTTTGTCCATTTTGGACGATGTCAATTAACCCACACTCTTTTGCTAATGCAAGGAGAGTGAAGGAGTTAGAAAATGATCTTTTATATGTGGCTTTTAGGGTTTCACTTCAACCTTTTCAAACTTACCAAGATACCGCTCATGCATTTTATAATTTATATCATTTATCATTTGGAGGGTTGTATCGGGTTGTTAATGGATTACTGGTTTTATTCGTTAACAACCCGCTAATTTAACAGGTTAAAAGGTCTGACCCATTAACGACACGAATCCGTTAAGAGGCCACCCGAACTCATTAATATCGTGTGAGTTTGTATCGTGTTAACAGGTCATGTGGCATTTTAACCGCCCTAGTTGTGTCTTGCGGGCAAGTTTCAATTTCGAAAAGGCAGGCGCTGCTAATAGGTTTAATGGGGAGCTTAATGTATACCTTTTCTGTACTATAGTCTCACCTATTCTCATTTAAAGGAGTTTTAAAGATGTTATTGGATTGCTCCCACCTATAGTTGTTTTTTTACCATATATATTTGGAATCCGATGTGGAAATTCAAGACTCTAAACACTATTGTTAGGTAGCAACCGACTATCATTATCTCAAAGGCAATCCAATTATAAAGATGTTTACTAAAATGGGTGTACGTAGTAGTAGCCAGCTGTAACTTATTTTTAGACTGACCAATTGTAAATGCCTTAGATCCATATATAGTACCTCAATTTGAATGCTTGCTAAATGTAGAGGAAGTAACATCCGCTCTAGATAAGGGAGACCTGGTCAATTTAAAGGCTTTGTTGAATGAAAAGATTGAGGCCTCTTTAAAGCCTTCGGTGACATTTACTACAACAACAAAATACATGCATCCAGGGTTGTCTGTAAAACAAAATGCATGCATCCAGGTTAGTCAATATTTCCATAACACCCAGATGTGCAGGTTGAGCCATGTGGGAAAAGGGTTTCCACCGGTCTGGGTACATCAACGGCTAGGATTGATTTTCCCACAGGGTTTCACCCATAGACGTCTCAATGTGAAATCTCTGCATATATCATTTAGGTGTGATTGCCTGCACATCCTCAACCTATGCACCCATCACGTTGGTTTGGCCTACACTTTAGACCCCGCCAATTAATGGAAAGTGGAGGATTAAAAGATCTAGATAAGCCCAACCTCTATGTACGATTTCAAGCCCATTGCATCATTCTAACCCCTTAATATGTGGCCCACAAGTTTAATGGTCTTACATTAACAAAAAAATAAAAGTAAAATAAAAATGATACTCAATCCAACGGTCAGTCCCACTCAAGTCGGTGTAAAAAAAATGGGATTAGTGACATTCAAGGGTTTGGTTGATCATTTGTCATATATCATATACCATATATTGTTATACAATTATATATACTTTAATAAAGTCAGGTGTATAAGTATTCTGGTCTGGACTGAGACCTGAAACTGATTATTGGCTGGCGGGCAGGTTCGAAGAATGGACCTGTACGTTATTTCTCAGGCTGGGATCTTCAAGCAACTGAGGAATTGAAGGTCCATTGACATCCCTTGGTTTGGTTCGAGTATGTATAGTTGGACTGGGCCTCAGTTTACCCAGGTTGCAGTCTAGACCCAAACTAACCTGTCACCTGTCAGATCTAAAGTAGATCAAGACCCTATATATTTTCGGTTGGTCGCAGGTGAGATGATGAGCTTTTGGCTGAAAAGGAACTTGCCCTTTGGCTTCGTATTATTGTTACTTTGTGGCACATTGTTTTTGTGGAAAATTTGAGGAAAAGTAGGTCATTTTTTCCATGGCACCAAATTTATAAATTTGGTGCAAAAAAGTGTAAATATGAGCTAAACTTTTTATTATTTTAAAAAAGGTATTTTCAACCGAGGATAGAATGAAAATGCCCTAGATTTTAAAGCATGCAGAACTAATTTATTCTGGACTTGCCTTTTATCTTCATTTTAACGCTACACAAATGTAAGCCATCCTGCGTCCTGGTGTGGACCGAGTGGTCGCCTATTTCAATATATGGCACACTAGAAGGAAGTATTCGAAACTCATAAATGGAATTGGGTAAATTTACAATATGACACTTATTAGTTAGAAAAACTTTATTTGTTTCACAAGTTGGATGTATTGACCTTGAGTGGTAGTGAAGTGGCTAGGCCTACGGGTTAAGAACCTTAGGTCGTGGTTTTGAACTTACCTTTTCATTACCAGGCCTGTTGCACAGAAAAAAGCTTGACTTAACCCGGCACAAATAGTCAATTTAAATATATCAAAGGCCCTCATCAACAATAAAAAGAAAATAAAAGAAAAATGGTCTTTACTAATAGATAAGCATCTAAGTAGCCCCACAATGTGCACCACTAATAAACACCATACAGTCTATTTGTGGGAGAACATTTTTCCATCTTAGCCTGCCTTCTTTTTTTTTTTTTTGGCTTAGTTGGGCTAATAGTCTTAATTAAAGATGTGTTTACTATTTATTAATCATGTGTAAAACACGTGAATTACATTCATCAATATTATGGTGGGCCTAATTTCAATCAAAGTAAAGTTAGGCCGGATCTTGATGGAGCCGTTAATAGGTGGGCCATACTCATGGGTGGGCCACAGCCTCACCAATTTCTCGTGAGTGTCAGCCTCCGAGGATGCGGACTCAAACTCAACTTCCATAGTATTGTATGAACCGAGGGTTTTCGAGGGTTTCTTTTTCTTCTTGCCTTGTTAGTTGAGAGCACCAGCCGGCGCACAGGGAGAGAATTGAATTGAAGGGGAATGGCAAAGTCATCCTCGTCTTCCACAGCCAAGGATGCTCAGGCTCTCATCCAATCTCTTCGCTCTGCATATTCTGCCACACCCACCAATCTCAAGGTATTTTTATCTCTCTCTCTCTCTCTCAAAAACTCTCAAAGAAGAAGAAGAAGAAGAAGAAGAAGTGTAGAAAAATAGAAGCAGACTAACAAAGATTTTGCCTTGTTGCAGATCATCGATCTGTACGTGATGTTTGCCATTTTCACGGGCCTGATTCAGGTACACACGGATTTCTCTGAGGGCGGGACTCAGAAGCCCATCCCTACAAAAATCCATCAGTATTGATCACCTCTGAAATCCAAACCGCTCCAGATCAGTTCTTTTTTTTTTTTGCAGATCTTGTTCCTTTTAATGATTTTTGGGTGGGTGGCTTTGATTTCATTGGTGGGCCCCCAATGATGGATTTGAAGCATAGATCTCCTCATTTCTCTCTGTTTGCATTACATCTTTTAGGTCATCTATTGCAACCAGCTATTTGTCTTGATTTCTTGAATAATGGACTATTTGTCGTGATTTCTTGAGTAATGGAGATATGGATTGTGTTAGTAGCATGTGACTGTTGTTGATTTCTTGTTATGAAGAAATTTGACTATTGGATAGATACCTTAAATGCATGGTAAAACAATCAATTGTGAGTCAACCCACAGTCAATGTGCGTATTGATAGGGTTAAAGTGGAAGAGAAGGAAATGTTAGCTTCAGTAATTGCTGTATAAGAAGAATGTTTGGATATTGTTTGATCAGATCCTGCATGTCAGACCCACCTGGATTCATGTTAATTAATTTGTGGGGTAATGGGGGATGTGATGGTGTCATTGTGGATTAAGGGAACGGGGTTCGCAGGGAGCCACCCAAACACACACATAGATTAATATGCATCCAAGAGGGCCAAACATACAAGGCTAGCAGCTTTTAAGGTTGCAGGTGGTTTGCACTCTGCAGCTAAGCATTTCTCAACTAAAGAGAGGACTTAGGATGAGGAATAAACCACTCCTTCCCAAATGGCTAATTGATGATCATTGGAACAAGCTTATGCGCATATATTATGATGTGGATGAGAGTGGGACAGCCGGCAGGTGAAGACCTACATACATGGATTAGAGGGCAGTCAACCCCGACGGACTGACCTCAGTCCGTCCGCTTCCAAAAACCCACATGAAAAATACTAGGTCCACCTCCAAAACCCACTTGAAAATCTTGGGTTTGCTCCCAAAACTCAACTTCATGTTTGGGTCTGCCCCCCTCAAACAGGAATCCTGGGTCCACCACTGGAGTGGGGTATAGGGAGAGGGCAAGTATTAGGAGAAATTGAATAATTATTTTCAAGATTGATGATTTCAGTTTAAGACACATTAAGAGAATTAGTAACTATTCAAAGAAAAGATTGATGATCTCAGAATGCATAGGCCCGTAGAGGAGATCAAATTAATTCTTGGGAAGATTGATGGATTGGGGATGACGGCCTTATACTGCTTTAATGAAATCTCCTATGCTATACACAATCTCTACGATGTTGGGAGGGGAGGGGGTAGGGAGCTCTAAGCGCAACTTCTAACATGGCATTTAGACAATCATTGGATGTATAGTCCTAGAAAGTATTTCTTCTCTCAAAAAGAGCTTGCAAATAGATTGTCTGACAAGTGCCCGGAACATAGTTGAAAGGTGCTCATTCTCGCACAATTCAAGTCATGTTACCATTCAAAAGGATAATAATAAATGAATAAAAAGATTGTTTCCCGATAAATTATTCTTTTAACTTTTACCTTAAATCAGAAGGTACAATTATAGTTTTTATGTGGTGTGAAAAGCTTTCAGCTCCCAAGGTGAGCACTTTGCTGCTTGGCAATGGCTGGAAAAATTTTAATGTGGTCCCCTTTGAGAATAGAGATTGACTAGTATGAGCTTCATATTCTGTAAAGAAGAGGAGATGGTGGAACACATACTTAATCATTGTGAATGGGTGTCTTCATTTTGAAGCCTTTGTTTCTAATATCATCAATATTTTGGTGCTCACTTGGATAGTTAGGACTTTGAGAATTAGTCTTCGTTTCAAGAACAACTCGGTTTGGTGCATTCTTTGACAGTTCTACTTCCCAACCAATAGAGAAACTTGCCTGAGATGTGTGGCTTTTCCCCTCTGAAGTCTGATTGGAGATATAATGAATCCATTGCATCCTTTTTTATACAGTACGGTATAATGAACACCAGCCCAATCTCGAATGGATAGAATGAAAAAAATAAATAAATAAATAAACCCGCAAGCAACTACATCAACAAGCACTATTCCTGAATGGTGACTGCTTTCCTTTTTCTTTCTTAAAATAATCTATACTTTCTTAAGAAAGAAGGCAAAGCAGTGAGCGAAAAAGTGCAAGTGTATTATCAAAGCACTGTGACCCTCTTGAACGATATGATGTTAGTTGATATCAGCAGCTTTTTTTTTCTTGTTTCTCATATCAAAGTTTACAGAGGAAATTTACACCACCTTTTAGACCCATTCCATGATAGTTGAAGGTTGTTTCAGTAAAAGCTAATCATGGGTGCTGGTGCAACCAATCCACTGTTTTTCAGTGGTAAGGCGGATCCCTTTCCAGGCTCTACTACAACAAATCCTGGCAGGCTGCTCAGTTTGGGAAGCAACATTGAAGATTTGAATTGACCACGTCACTCTCTCTGCTATGCTGTTATAGACCTCTCGTGTAAAAGGGGCAAGTATCAGAAAGATGAGAAAACACTGCCCAGACTTAGTAGATGATGGTGGAGACTAGCTTTTGAGCTTTTTACTCCATTTAAAGAGAAGGGGAAGATTATATCGTACCTGACTCTACTCACATTCCTTTGAGTGTAGCTAGAAAGGATTAACAAAATATTTAGGAACGATCTCATCCCATAGCTGCAGTCATCAAGAAGATAAAGGTATCTTTGTCTATAGGGAAACTATTTATTAAATCTTTTGAGTTTTGACTGGTTCTCATATCTGGACCTCCAATTTATATTTGAGTGGTTCATTTTTTGGGGACCAGCGGTGGTCCGGTTCCACTCTAGCAGTGGCTGGTTTTCTTCTTTGTTCTGTTCACATTCTGTTTTATAATACTTTTTTAGTTGTTTAAGGATTTTGGTGGCTATTTGAGACCCTTACTTTTCACTTTATTATCTGTTTTTTTATGTAATTTTTGTTCATTAAAAATTAAAAAGAAAGTATCATGGTGTCAACTATGATCAAATTTGCTGTCAAGACTCAAGCAGTTTAAACCACAAGACAGAGAAGCATTTATTTGGGAATGGTTGTGTGGGAAGTTTTAAGCCCACATGGTCAAACTCTTAGGTGCTTTGTAACTTGTAGTGGGATGAGAATGTATCACAAGATGCATGTTGGATGCTTTCTTTGCACATGCCAATTAATCTTATAAATGCTAGGGGTTTGAGTTTTGATTTTACCCGATGGTTGGAATAATTATAGTGGTCAAACTTTTGTGTAAAACCCTTTTTTGAGCTGTAGTGGAGTTCAAATGATTGAATGTAAATTTCATGTTTGCTAGGTTTAGGATCAGTTTCAGGAAATAATTCGAGATGTTCATATATGGTGCTCATTTTACCGTCACAACAAATGTCAAGGTTTTTCCATTAAAAAAGTCTTTAATCACAACTATTACATCACGTGATCCCAAAAGTTAGACAAGTTGGCACTTGCGAGGAGAAACCATTTTTATGGTTTTGTACATGTTATTTCCTTCATTCCGACAACCTCAAAAACCCCTTGTTTTGGTTTTTTCTCAAAAAGTCCTCATATTGTCCCGATAACCTCTTAAACATCCCTTGACTCACAGCTAAGGTCAAATCCATTAGGTTTTACATACCGCCATCACCTTTGAGTGTATGTGTGTGTGTGTGTGTGTGTCATAATCATAATCATAATCATAATCATCATCAAAGCCTTGTCCCAACTATGTTGGGGTCGGTGATCCAGTAGCACTAATATTCCATGAGAGATACCTGTGGACCACATGTGGGTCCCATGGAAGCCTGGAGATTTTTAATATTTTTAATTTTTATTAGTTTCTAATTTTAGTAAAGAGTTGTAATTAAGAATAACTTTCTAATATCTTTAGTTTCCTAGTTTGATTGGGTTTTCCTTAGCCCCTAAGTTTCTTTTACTATTTATATGGCATTGTATATGGTCATAATGAGTTGAATAGAATTTTCCCTCGTGGAGCTTATCGTCGGAGAGTGTTCTTCATGGTGAGATTGTTTCTGCAGAAAATATTATTGTGATGTGGCACCTGCGATCCAAATGCTAATCCTAGGATTTGCATCAGTTGGCTACACGAATTATGTTTCTCCATTTCAAACTATCTTGTGCCAAATCCTTAGATAAGTTGCACTTCTTTAAATCTATTTTTACTACCTCCATCCATGTCCTTTTTGGCCTACCCCTTCCCCTTGGTGGGCTATTAACCTTCACAACCAAACTTTTTTGTACCAGCGCCGTTGCAGGCCTTCGTTGGACATGCCCGAACCATCTCAAATGGGGGTTTCTCTAATTTTTTCCACTATTGATGCTATACCCCTAAATACTTTCAAAATGGCTCATTTCTAATTTTATCCTTCTTAGTTTTACCACCTATCCACTTCAACATTCTCATCTCTGCTACATCCATTTTGTGTATATGTTGCTACTTGATTGGCCAACATTATGCTCCATAGGTCATAGCTGGTCTAATTGCTGTCAATCTTGTTGGCATTCATCAATCACAAAGCACTGTAGAAGCAAGTCTCCACTTCGACCAACTTGCTTTTATCCTTTGTTCAACATCTTCATCAATCTCCCCATGATACTAATGGAAAGAATCTCTTTGTGGTATCTCATGGTCTTCAATTCCCATAGTAGTTTCAACTCTTTCTATATATCCACTGAAGCTACAATCCATATATTCCGTCTTTGTACGGCTTATTTTAAAGCATTTGGATTCTAAAGCCTCTTGCCATCTCTCGAGCTTTGTATTCACACTATCTCTTAATTCATCTATCAAAACTATGTCTATATCATCTGCAAATAACATACACCAAGGTACCTCTTCTTGAATATAAGTAGTTAAATCATCTATAATCAGTGCAAAGAGATAAGGGGTTAGGGCTGACCCCTGATGCAAACTTATAATTGTGGTCACTAAGAACTCGCTTGTCTCTCAACAAGTAATTCTCACGCTCGTTACTGTTCCTTCATACTTGTCTTTATTAAGTTCAATATAACCTCTTGGAACATTCCTTTTTATTTAAAACCCACCAATTTAAATCTCTAGGTACCTCGTTGTAGTCTTTTTCTAGATCGATGAAGACCATATGCAAATTTTTCATCTTCACTTGATATTTTTCCATTAATTGCCTAAGTGAGAAAATAACTTACATAGTTGACCTCCTTGCATAAAACCAATTTGATTTTCAGATATTTTGGTCTTCTGTCTACGTCTTTACTCCATTACTCTCTCATATGGTTTCATAGTAGAACTCATAACTTTAATCCCATGATAGTTGGTGCAGTTTTGTATATCTCCCTTGTTCTTATGTATGTAGGTATTATGACACTTCTCCATTCATCCGGCATTTTCTTTGTAGTTAATATTTTATTGAAGAGCCTAGTTAATCAAATCTCCCCAACTTCTCCTAAGCATTTCCATGCCTCAATCGGAATGTCATCTGGACCCATAGCCTTTCCAATCTTCATTTGTTTCAATGCTTTCCTTTTTTCCACCACCCTAATTCTACGAAATAAGTATGCTTTGCTAACGAAGTATCCTCTTTTGTTCTTATATCTCCTAAATAGTCTTCATTTAAAAGTATGCTAAAATATTCTCTCCACCCTTTGATATTGTTGTCCTTCACTAGAACCTTTTGGTCATTGCTCTTAATACATTTGACATGATCTAAGTCCCTACTTTTCCTTTCTCTTAATTTTGTAAAGCTTAAAAACATTCTTTCTCTTGTTCGCAAGCTCTCTCTCTCTCTCTATATATATATATATATATATATAGGGAGATGCTCCTATGAGAGTTACTCTCACAGTACTATGAGAGCAAGGGTGGGGGCCCTCACATACATATCCAACACCAATAGCCTAAATGTGAGGGCTATTCCGTGAGAGCAACTCTCAAAAGAGCATCTCCCGTGTCTTAAAATCAACCAAAGTTGATGCCACCCACCAAAGTCTACTGTTTCCAACCACTAGTGGCCCACTTTTGTTCTGTTTCCAACCACTAGTGGCCCACTTTTGTTGAAGGAGTTGCCTGAGACCATAACCTGTGATGGTGCCCCTGCTTATGAACTACATGAAGCTTATGGAGAACCACCTGAATATCTGATGAGGGAGAAATTCTCTGAACACTTTGACCTTCTAGTCAAAGATAGGCAGTTGTAGAAGGGTGGGTCTGGAGTCTTGACACAACCCAAATTTGAGGGATGTGAAGATTATTTAGCCTACCCCTGCTTGAATGTTGAGTGCGGTTTAGGACAAACAATGAACAAGTGGTATTCAATTCTCTAAAGAGGTGGGCTATTAATCATTCAAAATACAGGATAAAGCACATCAATGGATTGTGCTTGCACTTGCCTTGAAATTGGAAATCCATGCCAATCAAGATGCTTTGCTCGTGTGCATGGGGCAGGCCTCACATTCTAAGCATGAACTTGAAAGCCACTGTACTTGAGTCCCTCTATAGTCCATTTGTTCCACAACGTTCCAAGAGTAGAGGGGAATGGAATATCTTCCATCTATCCCAATGGCTTATATGCCAAAACTTAGGTCGTTGACAAGCAGACAAACATAATGAAAAATCTCTGGTCCTGGAATCTATTTCCCAGTTGTGCATGCACCTCTTTTGGTGAAGCTTTGTATGCCATAGAAACATATGATTGAATTGATTTAGCATTTCTTTTGTTTTACTTATTTTTGAATTGTTAACCCTTCTCTAATTGTCTTTAAAATAGGACGTATGGTGGACTGTGGGCCCCTCTAATCCTATCAGATACATGAGGACTATGGGAAGCCCAGCACAAAAAAATTAGGCTATTGGATGTTGCCAACAATCCATTCTAAAAGCTATGAAATGGACCATCGGCAAAGTTTATATTTTTTCAGCCCATTCAATGGCCCTAGATAAAAAATTGACAATATTCGATGGACCCGGTCTCTTGTAGATGGCTAATTTTTAAAGGCCTGTTGTTTAGTCTGTGCAACCCACGACATACAGCAAGTGTCCTATTTTAAAATTCAACAGAGCTTCCTGCTGTTGAAAAAGTAGAGTTTTCAGAGTTTTACAATGGAGGTGAATTATCTTGTTCCTGCATGCTAGAGTGAGTTGTGTCCTAAGGTACCAAATTCTTGAACCATGGGTTGGTGATCCTTATCATTTATGCCCTACTGTGACTGATAGAAATATTGCATTAGGAGATATCAACCCTTCAATTGGTGGCCTTACAACGCAACTGAGACTATATAGTGCTAGGTCCAAATTCTCTTGGGGTGCGAATCAGAGATTCTATGAGCCATTGCAGAAAAACCACTATTCCACTTTGACCTATCATTAATGAAAATTTTAACCAACCAAAGTTTTACTGATCGTTAGATTGATGTGTATAACATATGCATACATGATTCAATGCACATGATTTATTTTATATATGTGTGTGTGAGAGAGAGAGTATTACATGTATGTCATCAATCTGATAGTACGGGATTAGAGTTGGTTCCCAATCCTACCCAGCATCTTGGGTTTGTCAAACAAATCAATAGAGGGTTCGTTGGTCAACTGCATAGAATTTTGTAATTTATGAGCACTACAGGATTCAAGCTGATTATTATGCCATTCCCATTTATTGAAAATCAAATTTGTGATCACAAGATCTTAATTCCTGACTATAATATTGTAGAATTCTCACAATGCTGCTGCATTTAATCCAGATACTCTGAGATAACATTTTATCATAGTTGTCTGGACTTGGCTGTATATTATTTTAGTAACAGCTCTATTCATTCATGGTGGTGCTATCAGGTGGTTTACATGGCATTAGTCGGATCATTTCCATTCAACTCATTCCTGTCGGGAGTACTTTCTTGCATCGGGACGGCTGTTCTTGCAGGTAGGACCAAATGCTTAGCTACACAAATTTGACTCAATTGATATAAAATCATCTCATCCAATCCAAAGAGTGAGATGGTTTTATTTTTTTTTATCATTCTTAGGTCAGACAGCCGGTGTTGCAAATTGGGGGTTGTTTATGAATTTTCTAGGACAAAACGTGGCACTAAATCAGTCAAGATAAGATTCAGTAATTGATTCTCTTGTGTGATGATGCAGTTTGCCTCCGCATTCAGGTCAACAAAGAGAACAAGGAATTTAAGGTGAAACTCTGCTACACTGATCCCTGTCAAGTTACTTAACATCCTTCCTTGTAGTTAACAGACTTCCATTCTCGTGCAGGATCTGCCACCAGAACGTGCCTTCGCTGATTTTGTCCTCTGCAATTTGGTGCTCCATTTGGTGATCATGAACTTCCTTGGATAGTTCAGATCAGTTACTGATCATGGGCCTGTTAACAGGACGGAACTTGTTACATTTAGAAGATTGCGGTTGCTCTTACATGAGTATGATGTGTTGTCATAGCTGAGTTTTTGAGTAACTTTTTCATAGATTATGAGAAACCATACTAAATTAATATATTTATATACTTTGCTCGTTTTGTCTTCTGTGACAATCCTGACTTATAGCTGTCAAAATGGGTCAGTTGGACATCAGTTTGAACCAACAAGGCCAGGATTTCTTTCAGAGTGGGCCTACTGATAATTTTGGTTGTTGAGAACCAGGGTTGCTAATGCTAAATTTGATTAAAAACCCACTTGCAGTTGTTAGAACTAGAAGATCTGTTATTTTACAGTGTCTTTTTGCACTGGGTTGGTCTGAACAAGGATGTTTTGATATGGTATTACCTGCTCTGATGACTGTTTCTAGGAGTGTAGCTTCAGTAGTTCTCCCACGCTTCTAGGCTGAGGATTTCAAATCTAGGCTTCCAGTTTCAAGTACTGCAGCTATCAATATCATAACTCTGCTTTCATTAATTTTTTTTACTGTAATAGCTTCTTGACTATGATTTGACATGGGCCTCATGCGTCAAGGGGAGGCCCACCACCCATTGCGAAGCCTATGTGCACCTTTCACCACTTTTCTTGGGTACTTGTGCGTCACAAATTATTATGTTGGTTAGCTTTCAGAAAAGGAACATTTACTCTTTATCTAATCAAGTCAAGCTAAGTTGTTTTAGTTGTCAATCTCATGAATTTGGGGGATCTGGAATGGTTTCACTTTGTTAATCTTTACACGCCCGTTTCGTTTATTTATTACTGTGGTGAATAGAATTAATTGTAAGCCTGATTGTTTCTTGTAATTAAATTCCTATTTATATAACATGTTAGAAATGAAAAATCAAAAGTGAAAAATCCAAAAACATCAAATAACCTATCTTTAAAGGAAATGAATACCTAGCAATCATCCTTGTTATTTATATCCTAAGAAAGTCAAGGTCCATCTACATACTAAAGTGCTATCTTATATCCTTCACCTCTCAGCTCTTTTATAATGATTCCGCAAGGATCATTTGAGTATGAACTCTTGCGTATGCTCTGCAAATAAACAAGCCCTAAACATATGTTGGACCCAAGACCGAGATTTCACATCAGTCCTATGTTGGACCTGGACCCTTTTTATTGGTTTCAATCCAGTCCAGTCTCAGCAGGCCCAATCCATTTACAGCCCTTCACTTTACTGGGTCCTACTGTTCATCAATGGAGATTCTGATGTTCCAGTTGAGACTTGAGAGTATTGTAGTGGCTCAATCACGGTGTGGTCTACCAGCTAGACGGAAAATTGTTTAAATGGACTGCGATTGGGCCAGTGAGTCCTGAAATCTATGGAAACATTATAAAAGGCCTTATGGGGAGAGTTGGAGATACCCTGCGTTTCCGAGCGTATTGCTCTCACGGGTTCATGGCCCCAGCCTCAGATGGCTGTTAGTTTCTGTCTCTCTTTCAGCTTTCTTTCATTCAGCATATGAAATAATCAATGAATCTATAAGCCATAACTCCAATAGGGGTCTTTTATCACCCACCCCAAAAAAAAAGAAAAAGAAAGGACAACCTCCAATAAGGGGTCCATTCCTAGCCATGTACTTTCTCTAACCTCTTCAACTGCAAATTACAGGAGTTAGTTGAGAGGAAAGAGGACCATTTAATTGCTTTCAATGGTTTGGTTGGTGACATGTGAAGGGTGTAGGGGGAATTCAATTCCAGCCTCCTCAGTACAGCTAGCTAGAGATTGATTTGTCTCTGTTTGGCACCGTTTTCCAAACTACTCCCATTAAGAACAACCATACTTTGACTTGCTATCGTGCGCAGCAGGATCAGTGTAATATGAGACTATTGGAGGTGGGTCCCTAGTATAAGTTTAGGTCCAAGGCTTTTTTAATGTGCCTGACTGGTGTTGCTTGCCCATCAGTGACATGGCCCACCAGACGGATGGCAGGCACTTGACCATGACTCTGGATGCCACATTCGATGGATTTTCTAGAGGAATCCCAAATCTGTCAAAGGGCTATTTATATGCACAGGATTGTTGATGAGGTGAAAGAAGGATGTAATGCAGAGGTGTACAAGGGAGCTTGACTTTCCTAGCTTTTGAATTACCATGGTAACGGATGGGTGCTCTTTTTCCATCTTCCTTTATTCTAATTTTCATTATAAAAAAAATGTTATTTATGACCTTTTTTGGATATTTACTTTTTAACTTTTCTATTTTAACCACTTTTAGAAATACAATCCTTTAAAATTTAATTAGATGAAACAAAATGGTCCAAAAGGAAGAAATGCATTTCTAATGTGGCAAAAAAGTGAAAAAACAAAGGCGAAGATCTTCATAAATCGCCATGAGAAAGTCTCCCTTTATTAAGGTGGTAAAATGAATACCCAGACGTAGCCCTGGTGTATCAAATCCTAGTAAATTCAAGGTTCATTTTTACATCTCTGCCTTTTATCATCAACCCTACCTCTTTAATAAATTTTTTTCTTTTTTTCTTTTTTTTAACTTGTTCATGACGAATTCTTTTGAGTTCGTCTCTAAATTCTCGTGAATTCAATTATATGACAAAGGAGCCATAAGGCCTGCTTGGTCAGGATCATTTTGCCTGTTGCACAGAATTCCTAACAGGAGTAAGGATATGTCCCCTCGTAATCTCTGTTTCATTGGGGTCTGCAAGAACTTTAAATGCCAATATGTTCAAGTGGCATGCATTTGAAGAATTTTGAGAAGAAAACAGTATAAAGAGTTTAAAGTCCTCCAGAATTCAATTAAACTCTTCCAATAAAACCAGCCCAGCCCAAGTTAGAAAGATTTCAAGTTGGAACTTGTGTGTCTATCATCCAAAGGAGACTCCACAAAATGTAAAATGAAAGATCAGCAGTCATAATACAAAGTACCATGCCCCCTCATCATCATTATAGCCTGATTCCATCTATTTTGGTTGTTAATTATACAAACCAACATGCTTACTATGATATAAAAGAAGTAACAATCCCTTAATTGAAATAATCAATCATCATACAAATAAAGTAACAATGTCTAAACGAGATAATTAATCATACTAATAGTCGCAGATATCTCAACTTCTACATTAACAAGTAAAAATGCAATAATTGAGAAAACTTCTGACTGAAAACCATATGTAAACTGCCTAAATGGGGCCTTCAGAAATCAACCAAAGGAATATCAAAAGATCGCAGCAACACCAGCCCATAAACCAATGAGGAAGACTGCAACAGAGATTCTGAAGCTTGAACTGCTCTTGCTGCTTTCTGGTGGAGTCGCGCTTTCAGTCGAAGTTTGCCCTGATGGGGACATAACTACATGTTTTTTTGCACGAGATTATCAATCAAAACATGGAAAACAAACACTTAATTTTGTATAAATTACTTCAACATTTTTGAAAGCCTGCTTGGTTATAATCACTAGGCTGCATGAGGCCACTTTCCCTCTATAATTGCTCAGACATAAATTAGTCAGTACTACAGGCAACTACTACAGTAGATTGGCAACAAAACTGACAAAATTTCAGGTTACTTTTTTTTTTTTTTTCTAAATAGTTAATATAAATTACTTTAACTAATGATAATATGTTCAGGTTCCTATAACCACCTCTTATACTCCATAAGCGAGTAACTTTGCCAATGTGGCTCCAATTAGAGCTTTTAGTTGCAGGCTCCTTGTCTGTCCTGCAAACTCTGTAGAGGCTCTAGACTTGATTTGACCAACTGTGAAGTTCTCAAAGACACTAAAGATCTAGAACGGGGCCCACTAGTAAATGGCAGATCATAGAAAGATGAATCAAACATTTGCCATTGGATTATGGGTCTCAATATTTATAGATAGTTAGCCTCAGATTCAAAGCTCCATTTTGATAAGATAGAAGAATCGAGCTAGCATGTCCAAAGGGGGATATGACAATGGCACTATTGTGCATCAATCTAAACCATCCGATCAACCATCAGCTGCATTGCCACTAATGGGATTGTCCAAACAACCCTTGCACCATTGCATTTGGCCCATATAATATGAACAGCTGAGATTCATCAGCAAACAAAACATGGTGACAGATCATGGATTTATCCTGACCAATCCAAACCATGAAAACAAGAATCAGTAATCAGTCCTACAAATAAAAATCATTTAACATTACCAGGTGCTATTTGGCTGATGCCTGGAGCCCCCACTGGAATTCCGAGCACTGCAAAAAAATAAAAATAAAAATAAAAAATAAAGGTAAATCATTCAAACGTGGAAATGTTAGGAATATTCAAATAGATCATTTGCTCCAACTAGAAATTTATAAAAGAGGAAAAGAAAAAAATCTCTCCATTCATCTCTCAATCATTGCATAGAGATTGAGTAGCTCAGATCAAAGAACCCATGATTGAACATTTGTGGGAATTAGGAGCCTCACTAAGGGAGCATTTGTGCACCAAGTGGTTGCACATGGAGTGCATTATGCTCTCTGCATATTTTTCATTTCCACGTAAGAGGAATCCCGAATTCCTACCCTCTGTTAAAAGAAAGAAAAATTTTCTTTATAGAAGAAAATTAATTTTTTTTTCTTCTATCAAAGAAAATATGTCCCACCAAAACTACTACAAAAGTCAAAATTCATATGGACGTGTATGAAAAGTCAAAACAATTTTCCTCTCTAGGATATGGAAATGAAAGAAATTGAGAGAGCGGGGGAATACTAACGTGCGCAGGTGCTGAGAGGAGGAGTGGAGATCTTGCAGACAGAAGGAAGATTAACAGCCTTGGCCATGTCCAGGTCAATCCCAAAGCTATTTGATTCCCCAAACAGCTCACACAGACATATGGGGTTGCTCTCCACCAGCCCCGCCAGCGCCGGGCAGCACCCCTCATCCGGCACCGTCTGGTTGCTTCCCGCCATCACGTAAGTCAGACAGGCCGACATGTTCGCCAGCGCATTGAGGCAGTCAGACGACGGTGCCGGTGCATCAGTCCCCGGTGACCCCTCCGGCGGCGCCCCGGAGAGCATTGGTGCCGGTGCTGCTTCTTGGAGCGGCGCTGGCGTTGGTGCTGATTGCTGCACCGGCACCGGCGTCTTCTGTTGCAGAGGCGCAGGTGCCGGTGCTGCTTCTTGGGGCGGCGCTGGCGTCGGTGCTGATTGCTGCACCGGCACCGGGGTCTTCTGTTGCAGAGGCGCAGGTGCAGGTGCCTGAGCACCTGCGCAAGATAGCAATGCCAGGAATGCCACAACAGCTGCAATGAAAGCCATCTTCTTCTTCCTCCTCTTCTTCTTCTTTGGGTTTGTTTTGTTGATTTGTAATGAATGAGAGAGAGAGAGAGAGAGAGAGAGAGTAATATGTGAAGTGAGTGAGGGATGAATATGATAGAGAGAGAAGTACCGACCCAGCTCTTATCAGTTGTGGGTATGTCTTTATTGCTTTCAAGGCAGCTCAGCTCACGTTAGCTGAGGGCGGCCACTCTCTCATTCATTGAATGCTTGGTTTTTAGATATCACATGGACAGGTGCAAGATGAGAATGGGAATGGTAGCCACAATCAGTGCTCACGGGAGGCACGTTAGCATATGAGGACCATCCATCAATGGGGCCCACCTGAACTGAAGATTCTAAAACCACACTAGATAGATGATGAGTCCATTAGAAAGACTGATGAAAGAAAGTAGGGACTGCTCTGATTGGAGTGATATATGAAATGAGCGTTCATGTTCATGGGAGTGTTTGATATGGGCAGCTTGGATTCATCCATGATCGCGCTATTGCAAGAATTTTGAAATCTGATAACGTTTGGCAATCAAATCTTCAAAATTCATTACACTGACTAAAATTAGAACATCACATTTGACAGAAGTAAATTTTCTAAGATTTTATATCATTTTAACCATCCTCCCGCAAACAAATTCTCGATGAGAATTCCTCAAAACTACAACATTTACGAATTTTCTTAATACCATATATGCCCTAAAAGGATCTGGCCATTAGCCTGATCTCGGGGCCAGTATAGTGGGCCCACCTGATGGTGAGCAGCTTGATCCTGGACACGTTTACATGGTAGTAATTGCAAGTCGCCTATCTGTCTCTGTTTGGCAGGGATGGTGGGGAAAGTAGAAATGAACATGTAATAAACAGACTCGAATGTCTAAGAGACAGATGTGGGAACCACAAAGCTTGTACAGCCAATTTCCATACATTAATTAATAGCGACTAACCACTATTGCATGAATGAATTACGAAGGGAAGGATTGATTTGATAAGCGGGCTGAAAACCACCTTTTACAAAAAGAAATACAGCTCAAGCATGGTCCATCTCGTTGCATTCCATTCATTTGGTTTGGTTGCAGGATGTGATGTCAATAGGAAGTTGGCTGGCTTGATTTTTAGGGGCTAAAGTTTTATTTATTTTATTTGCATTTTATGATCGTGATGGAAACCAACGGTTGATATTGGGTGGATGATGATAATGGCCTAGATCATATATACTCATGTATATATACTCATCTATGTACCATATAGGTCAATCAAGACCGCCAAAATCATAAGCCCACCACCCCCCCCCCCCCCCCCCCCCCCCCCCCCCCCCCCCACACCAACACACACACAACACCTATAGCTCCTGTCAGAGGATCCTTCCCATCTAATTTAGGCCACCATATTGGCTGATGAAGAAATAAATTAACAAATCAATAGGCAAAATCACAGTGCATCCTTACATATTCACTATACGTGCTATTGTGCGTAGACAACTAAACATGATCGGCCGTATCTGTCACTTTCTTATTTATAGCTCCTTCTGTGCTTTCAGTTGCAATGTCATCCCCGGGTTCTTTAATAGATTCCATAGATCATAGAATGTGGGGATTGTTCATGGGTCATGGACCCAGGCCAGACTTTTCTAATTTTGGCTATGTCCGTTGGCTGCGGTACCTACAATAGTTGAGTAGGTAAGGCCTACACCCTTGACTATCAGAAGACATACACAAGCACAACGTATTTAACACAACGTTACATTACATATTTTACAACTGGGCTTGGCTTTGACCAACTTACTGGCCCTTGAACCTTCAACTAGAATCAGCTCAATATAAGGCCCGATACGCTGGAACATGGGTTCAAGTGTCAGCATCAAACTTTACATCAGCAGGCAAAATTTAGATGCAAATATGGATGGATGCCTGATTGCACATGAGCTGTTCCGGTGAGATTTCATTTTCAACCGAGCAGTAATAATCACCCATGCCAAGTCACCTTGGCCTGCATCAGGCAGTATGTATTTATGTATTAGTGGTTTGAGTGTGAATCAAACATCTAACAGATACTTAGCAGAGGATGCATAAGGGTAATACTGTATGTATCGTCTGATATTTTTTAAATCATGCATGGGAATTGTAGTAAGAACGCACATCAGGGGAACCCATAATGAGAAACGCAGCAGCCTCACACATCATCTGATGACCTGCTCCAACTGTTTGAGTCAGCTTTTTTCACACATTCAGCAATTCTCCCTTTTGTGCTGACTGCCTCTCTAGAACAGCCTTCCTCGTTTATCACTCATGACCTGGCAGACACATGGCTCACCACATGGCAGAGCAAGAAATGCGAGAACCAATGTGAAAAACTGACTAGTTTCTCTTCCTTGGTGGTTTCAAGTCAAAATCACCTTTCCTCTTCTGGGAAGTTTGGAGATAAGACCCAAACAGGTAATGCAAATAAACCAAACTAAAAAATCATCTGACGCCAACCCGAGCACCATTTCCTATTGCAATTAGAAAGATAAGAAGGCTTCATAAATGCACATTAAAATCAGGTGTGGAACCTTAACGGAACCAAAGAAAAGCTAGCATCAACACTAAACTGCTAACTTGTGATGGCATCATTTGTATAAAGGGAGTAATAGGTCATGTCGGGTTGGGTGAGACAAAGTATTAGCTCCACTGCAGGAATATGTAGTCAGAAGCCTGTCAGAACTGCAGCCAATCAAACTCCAGGGAAGTTTGACAAAATCCTTAGAATCCATAGGAAAAGGGCATGGATGAAAGGAGCGAGGATCGAGTGGTGATATAGACGAAGGATCTGGCAAGGAGAATGTTTTGATGCAGATTTTAGTGATCTACTAAGATTATTAGCTGACTCTCAGCAACTTTCGTAGAAGCCTGTTCCCTAGGAAAGAAATCCTAGGAACTCATTAGTAAACAGCACCCAACTGCTAAGGTTATGAAGAGTCTCCAAGACAAAGACTTACCTCTCTCTACTTTAAAAGTAACCAGTCATCACAAAAACACAGGGACCACAGCTGCTGAGCTCATCTCAGAGACGAGAGGATCCACCTGTGAGTGAGCAAAATGACAACAGATCAGTCAGCCCCAGCATTCCATTTGAAGAACCATTGAAATTCAGCTTCGCATAAGCTTTCACAACCCGAAAAAAAAAGATGGGTGAGATTTCATTCTTTGAGGTGATTCTAGTTCCTCGTTCTATGATTATAAAAGCATGTACATGTAAATGCAGATCTTCCATAAAGTCCTCACTAGTACAACATCTATATATCTGACGTGAATAAAACAACTTACCATTAAAAAAAAAAAAAGAAGTCCCATTTGTTGGCCTTTTTCCAATTAGGGTTTTCTGAGTTGTAGAACGTCACTTACCCATACCAGCGCCCAATTTCTAATAGGTTCTCATTAATGCTAATTCAGCAGGTAGACAAGAATATAAAGAATTGCTAAAAGAAAACATCTGATTCACAGGCAAGGTGTTTATCACAATTCAGTGATTATGCATATAATTTTTTGAGAAGGGTAATTTTCATATAAATAATCAAGCATTCAAAGTTAAAATTTCATTATTTATTTCAACTAAAATATTTGAAACTAACTAATCCATCAGCTCTGAACAAAAATCAAAGCTTTAAGCACGAGGTGATCAATTGGCCATTAAAGTCCCCACGGGCCTGCTCTTCTAGGTAATGTTCCCGAATTCTGAAAATAAAGTCAAATACAAAACTGGGTGTTCCTTTCCACACTCTATCGAAAGAATAGCGGTCCTTCCACTCAATGAGCTGCTCCAAATGACAGTCTCAAGCAAGACCATGAAAGTAAAAGAGGCTGAGCCGGTGAAAAACAGCAGATGATAGAAAGCCATAACCCATTTTTCGATAATGGAGAATAAGTTCTGTCTACTCTCCCAAAATCAAGCCAAGTCCAAACTTGTAATCTTTCTTTGCATGATCAATCTGCAAAATACCCATTTACAGAGATTAACACACCACAACAAATGCTAATTGTCAGGAGTAGCTACAGCTGCAGAAAAAATTAAAGGAAGTTTAAGTTAGGGTGACATGAGGTTATACACCTTGAGCAGGTATCAAATGCTTGCTCATCGGTGCAGGTGGCACCCACTTGATCATCATGTTTTTTTCACTCATTAAATTGAAGCATAGAAAAGTAAGATTATTAATGAATCCATTTGCTCTACACATTGTATATGTGCTAATCTATATGATGGCCATCATGATAGGAGATGCCCCCAACATCAAATGAGCCAACATATACTTCCCAAAAACGTCCCATATCAGATGATCCTAACAATTCATTCTGCCAGCATTAAATGATGGACCATTTGCTGTGATTGTCCATTTCAGGACAGCTTTCAGGGAGCTAGGATCTTCCATCATGAGAGAGAGCATGGACATCCCATGATTAAGGCTACCACAACTTGAGTACTGAGTCACTGACCAGCCAGAAGACATTCGACTAGGCATATCACATGACAGCACCATCCAAGTCATAGGAGCAGAATTAAACTCACCTCTGCGGAAAGAATAAAGTTGACACCCATATTTAATCGCTCTTCAAGAAAAGCAGCTACACATCCATTGGAATCAATCTTTCCCCTAAGACGGCACTGCAACAGCCACAAGCAATAGCATAAAAGTTGAAGATGAAAGTTTTAAACCATAAATACAATTGATTATCAGGGAACATATACAAAACAAAACAACAAAAAATTCCCCATAGTCCAGTTATGACCTTCAAAGTAATATAAAATGTAGATACAAGGCTTGTACAATTGAAAAAACAAGAGATTAGAGAGATGAAATATGTTCTTATGATGAGTCAGTCGCTGGCTTTTAGCATCTAGGTACAAGATATAAGCAGATGCTAAGATTTTAGTTTCACATTGAGAGACTTTGAAGCATATTTTCCACAGAGAAAAATGGATGGTGCACCCATTGTACGACTCCATAAGACCGACACATTTTACAACACCTCTACTACAAACTACCAAGCAGCAGGAAAAGAGAACAGGAAAAATGAAACAAGAAATGTACTGATGATAATAAGACATTTACAGTGCAGGACAGTTCCCATGGTATTGAGAATTTCCATCTAGTTTGCAGACAAGATTCTACATCCTACTTTAAGCAGGATCAGCACCTCCTCAGCCAAGTGGGCCAGGTTTTCAATGTGTTTGTTCTACTTATAATTCTAGGCGGGGTGGCGATTTATGTTTCATTCACTTCAAAACAGGCCCTATAGACTTTAAAGATGGTCAGTGGACAGATATATATATATATATATAAAATAAAACTCTTCTTGTGTTCACATCAGAGCAAAGCCAAGTGGGCCAGGTTTTCAATGTGTTTGTTCTACTTATAATTCTAGGCGGGGTGGCGATTTATGTTTCATTCACTTCAAAACAGGCCCTATAGACTTTAAAGATGGTCAGTGGACAGATATATATATATATATATATATATAATAAAACTCTTCTTGTGTTCACATCAGAGCAACGTCAGTATCCTTTCGTGATTAAGATCAGATAAGATAGGTAAGTATTAGTGAAAAGGGTAGTGTAGACTAAGGCATGGAGAAGAAACAACAGATGACATCGAGAAAATTATCTGAAATAAAAATTTTAAAAACATAATAAAAAAAAATTCCTACATATAATGCATAGGGTATGATGAGGGTAACAGACCACAAACGGGCTCTCTCATAGACAAGATACATAACCTTAGTGCTCAAAAGGTATATAGAAAATAGAAGTACATGCCCAAGTATGTAATCATAATGACAAGATACATAACCTTAAAGCTCAAAAGGGATATAGTAAATAGAAGTACCTGTCGAAGTATGTAATCATAACCGAAACTGGAGGTTATATCCCTTGTCATGTGATTGTATATCAAATCAGATGCGAGAGAAACCTGGAGTGGAATATGGAAACGTGAGGCACAAGATAAATATGGTTTATATACATGATTATGAAAACCCCAACATAGTTGGGACAAGGCTTTGATGATGATGATGATAATGCCGCTCATGATGATGATGATACATGATTATGAAAAGTACAAAAGTCAAAATCTTAAATGGTCAACTTACCTTCTCAGATATCTTCTGCACATAACTCAAAGCAAGGATGCCAGTGTTCGCAATTTGTCCTGCTGCAACCTGCAAACACTTATATGTTAAATCATCAACCATTCTTGATATCACATTACTGCACTTGCTGAAATTAAAATGTTAAAAACAACTCAGCTAAAATGACCAACACATTATTTTATCATCTTTTCAACAAAAAAAGTAAACAAGATCTCCAAGATTGCTCCAAAAAAATGCACATCATCCGTTGTAGATGTCTCAGACTTTTATGAGCGTGTGTGATCTGTGATGTCTCAATTCTATGTGCGTATGAACACTAGAAGACGAGCAGTGCTGCATTTATCTGCATAGAGTAAAATGTTAACAATAACGAAAAAAGAAGAAGGTCTCATCACCTCTTTAAGACTCTAGATATGGATGGGAGCTCCATTCCAGAAGCCTGTTAAAATTATATCTAAAGCAAACATTGTCCCAGAAACTACATTAAGAACTCATCCCAAGTAATCCGGTTTCAGTTCCTAAGTGTTAAAGCAGAAGCAAACATATTGCACCTGCAAATTGTATAACTAAAATAGATATTTTGAGACTGTTATAGAATAAATGACTTTGGTCAATATACAAAAGTAGAAGGGTGTTTTGTAATTTTATTGTAAATAGGATTGTTCCTGAGTTAAAGTAGTCACACAAGTAAGCATAAAGTATGATGCTCAAATAATTATCACATTTACCCTTCCTCGCTATCAGTAGGCATCAGATAGTAGTAAGGAACTCCCATGGAGTTATGCTGCTCACTTCTAATGAGCATATAAAAAGTAGAATAAAAATGAAAAATATCATACCATCTTATCTGTGTTGTAACGAGCAGCAAAACCAATGCCAGATTTTCTTTGATGGCCAAGCCAAAATGCTTCAGTGCCCAGGGATAAGTGTGGAGATACACTCTGAAGGACAAAAATAACTTACTCTTAAGATTGTATGGTAAAATGAGATATTTGATATTTCTCAGTAAAAGAAAGAGGGAAGTTGATGCATCTTTCATAAAAGAGGGGGATTCCCATTTAGCAACATGCAACACCCCAAAGAAGCACAAACAATCAACACCATGTCGTTCTAATGGGACAAACTTCCCAAAGGGGTCATTTGCCTTTTACACGTGATAGAAAAATGAGTTTTGTCATTTGCCTTTTACCCGCGATAGGAAAATGGTTGTTATTTTCCTTTTACAACTGATAGGAATTGTTACATAATGCAAATGTCACAGATGCAAATGTTACACATGTGAAACACATTAGCAATGTTTGTCAAAATCACCATTCTCACGCAAGTAAATGAGTCCATCTAACCATTTTAGATGTATTTGGATCTTTTGGATGTTTTACACAAATTTCTCAAAATCCATGAAGAATTCAGATATGAAACTAAATGTACTGATACTTACCATTAATACAAGAATATTGAATGGTTCATATCATGATTTGGGGGCCCACAAAAATGCAGAAAATTAAATCAATAGGTTGGGAATTTTTCACAAATTACTCAAAATCTATGAAGATTAAAGATAATCAACTTCAAGGTCTTAGGGTCTATTAATTCAATAAAAAAAATTGAACAGCTTGGATTACACTAGGGGCCCACGAGAATGGGAGGAAAAAGGCCCACAAGGACGCAATCACCATGTAAGAGGTACTAGTGCCTTTTTGGAGAGGTGAAAGTGATTCACACCTCTTCAGGTGTGGAGTTTTTTTATGGATAAATGGCCTTATTTACATGCCATTTTTCACATCTCATTTATGCATCACATGCGTAAATGAGCACAAACAAATGTGATGATGCATAACTATTACACATAGGGTGGATTGCTTTTAATTAATAATATATGCAGGGTGTTGTCTTCTTAGCAAGAGGACAAGATATTACATCCAGTCAACAATGTAAATTTTACAATTCAGTCCTTTAGTGTTCATCAGTCAATGTAATTTTAAAGGCTGATCTCATCACCCATCGGATTACTACAATTAGAAGTGTAAAAGATAGTCCTGCATAGAACTTTACTGTAACTAACTCGAGGCTCAAGCTACAGATCAGTAGAAATAATTCATATCAAATGATTGTTACATCATCAGGCCTACAACTGATTTAATTTCCTATCTAGACACTAACAGTCCGCTGTTGTTGCCTGTTACGCAGCCAATTTGACACCAACTCTAAACTTGTCCAGCTGGGTGTCAAAATCACGTAGATTTGGACCCTGGTCTGTATCTTTTGAACCAGAGCGGACAGATCTCATGAGTAACAATATCTGTTAATTGAGATGCTGCTGAAACAGCAAACCTATTGGTCACCCATCTATCATCGGCCATCATGCCCATTAATAAGGCGTTGAACCAAGTCATGCAACAGATAAGTTGTCTAGAGCATAGGACGAATCTTATAGATTAAAGAGGAAACCCATGATGAAATGGACAATTCCAACATCTGGCATCTCCAGTAGATTCTTGGAGGTGTTGAACGATTGGATTTCTGCAGTTGCTAGAGAAAGAACAGCAATATCTGAATTAAGACAGATGTTCATAAAATTCATGCTCATCTTCATTCCAACAGATTCATAGATTGGCCAAGTAATGTTGAAAGGGTATTGTAACAAAGTAAATACTGACAACAAAACAATGTCACCCTAGTATCTAAAAAGCTTACGGGACACGCCTTTGAATGATAGGATGACTCACAAGATCACCTGTGACAACTGACAGGTAAGTGAAAAAATACTTCTAAGAGATGAACCACTTCTAGTATAACTGAGATGTAAGTGATTTGGGTTCAAGCTCAAGTAAGAGCTACCCGCTTGACTATGCTGGCCGGTGGACCAGCTGCCAGAAGAAAAAGAAAACGTCACATCAGACTCAAAACCCCAAACTGCAAATAACGAAAAAGCATTGATACTAGATCAAGACCATCTCAGAACACAGGAATGAGGATTTTAAGACTTAGTGAATCCAAGATGAGGATGTACCACTATCACTGAAGCAAAGAATTGAGCATGGGTTTTTATTATTATTTTATTTTATTTTATTTTTACTTTCTTTGTGCAAAGATCCTTTTGTTTACTTTACCTGTATATAATTGAGACCATAGAAAGCACCATTCCCCATCTGAAACTGAGACCTGAAATCTTTACCCTGTACACAAAGAAAGACATAAAAACAGTTACCAATAGGTCTAATACAGTACTGATGCAGTTTCTTCATCTCTATCCGCCCATTAACGTTTTCCTTTATCATCCATATCATATATTACAGAAAGAACTGGAGTTATTGTAATGTGCAGACACCTGATACAAATGAGGGAAAAAAATCAGAACCTTCCCAATCTTGCCAATGGGAATCAGTTTATCAGTGACATGCAAAAGATATGCAACACATAGCATAACAGATCAATCAAGGACTTCCAATACTTCGATGCCTGAGTATTTTTGCACTTATGAATGCTTTGTTAATGTCCTAAAAAACCAAATAAATGTTTTCAGATAAGGAAATATATTGTCAAAATAGGCTCACGGAGGAAATATGTTCAGTAGACAAAACAGGCAGAGATGGAACAGAAAAAAATTTGATGCATACAAAAGTCAAAACAACCATTAAAAAATAACATTTTTCATCCTAGAATTTTCTTCTTTTATTTCTTGTTGAAGGAATTACTCCAACTATATACAGGAAGCACAAATATAAATATAATCAAAAGGCCCTTAATATTGACTTGCTCGCTTTAGAGGAATTCAAAAGTAAACTACAAAAAAATACTGACTATGTCTGCATTGAATAATCCAAAGCATTAACTTCCACACTCAAGGAATGCATGGAAGAATCATTCCCAGCATGCAGCATATTTAATTGATTCTACTATGTAGTTATATACCTCTGAGCAGATAATACATATAAAAAGATATGGCTATAGAAATCATTCAAAAAAAAAAACAAAAAGATGTGGCTATAGAAGAAACCTCTTGCCATACAACTTGTACTTAAAAAATACAAAATACATTATTTTCAACAGTAGCTTTTCTGGATTTGAAGTACTAATGTGTTACAAGATGGAATTGGAAAAGTAAATGAACTATAAATGACATGGGAACTTTCATTATACTAAAACATTAAAGAAATCTATCACGATAAATTGATATAATTCTTAAAGCCAAAACTAGATTGATGAAATAAGGCAATTAAGGCTAGTGTGACGACGATG
Organism: Persea americana; assembly: GCA_029852735.1. Lineage (NCBI taxonomy): Eukaryota > Viridiplantae > Streptophyta > Magnoliopsida > Laurales > Lauraceae > Persea > Persea americana. Next base: position 96,461,629 of record CM056810.1, read on the forward strand.
ACGACGGTGACTAAATAAATGAGAGAGAGAGAGAGAGAGAGAAAGTAACCTTGTAATCAAAGTTGAATGTGCCCTGTGAGAAATGTGGCTCATTTTGAATCTGCACAATACACGACATAAGAGCATATGCATTAAGTACGTGGATTATAAAGTATGAAAAACATACACAACCCATGATCATATAATCCACTCCTCCAAGATGACACCACATACCTGGGCATTGACTTTCAGCGTAAGGTTTTCAGTCAAATCACACTTGACTCTTGCATTAAGCCTTCCATCAGTCAATATCCTCCCAACCAACATCAACTGCAGAATATACATCAAATATACCACATTTAATTGGATACAAAAGAGGAATTATTGAAGTATTGAACAACAGTGTCTCTATTTTATTCCCCTAGTGACTTTACTCCAATTCACATGGCACATGTATCAAATCTGATCTGATCCACCAGGACATCACCTCATATGAACATGTAATGCACACTCCACAGATAATTCAAATAGTTTCTTTAATGAAATCAGTACCATTCAAAATAAATTTAAAAAAACGAATGGCTGGGAAAAACCAATATTCTTTCATAAGGAATCATCTAGTAGAGAGGTAATGATTGTGCAGGATACTAGTATTTAGGCCTTTATATGCTCCGAACTACCGGTTCATGGTACTTACCTCATGCTGTACTTGCATGTAACATTTACATTAGTAGATACTGGTAAATAAAAGATCAGGTGGCAGGCACAATAAGTTTTACCCTATTAACCTTCAATAGTTTCAGAAAAGCTGCTAAATAAGCTACTTAAGGGGTCACCCATCCAAAATAATGATAAAATAAAATGAAGAGCTACCTTTGGGTCCAGAAAATTCGCGCCGAACTCATAGTGTGCGGTTGGGACTTTGATGATATCCTTTGATTGGGAAGGAATCTCCATAGATCCCATGAAAACACTAGGACAAGAAACAAGAGGCAGTCAAATATCACAGCCAGTAAAAGGAATCACATTTACTGAATTTCAGTATTAGAAGAAACAATGAAAGATACCTGTGACTGAGTGAGAACTTCTGATTCAGTCCTTTTGTGAAATCAAAGCGCAGACCCTCAAAAAGTTCTGGCTTCAGCGACACTACAAAATTAACATTTAGCATTTTATTGCAAGTTCCACTTCAGCTTATTTAAAAGAACATAATTTGCATCATTTACAAGAACAATGTAGCAGTCACTCCATTATACACAGCTATTTTTATATGCTGCCCAGGTAAAATGTAGTTAAGGATCTCACGTACAAAAAAAAAAATTTCTGAACCTGTGACAATGAGCCCTAGAAAACATGTTTCATTCTCCTTCATTTGGCAATTAGGAAGTCATTTTCTCAAACCTTAAGATTTATGCAGCCAAATGTTCTCTATTAAGAGAACTACTCTTTTCAGCCTTTTCCACTTCAAATCACCCTTTTTCCTAGTTCAGGGCCAAATGGTGAAATAACCCGTATCCCGCCTAAGGGCACAATCACAATTGTGTGCCATTCATGGAAGCAGATTTTCACTCATTACATATTTACCTTCTGAACAAAAATCACCTTGCAAAATATATATATATATATTTAACTTCCAAAACTTTCCAAATGCAGAAATGTGGGCAATTTTCGGTGTTACACGAATCTGCCCTAAATTGATTCCATAATCCACACTATCCCAAATGCACAATGGACTAGATTATCCTCAAGCAATAGAAGCAACCAAAATCTCCATCACTTTCTTTCTTTTAATAATGTGTTGCTTACATGCAACATTGACAGCAACAAAAAAACCTAATCAGGAAACACTGAGAAGTTGATGCTGACACTGTTACAATCTCAACAAAGTAAAACCCTTCAACTCAGCTTCACTCTTTTTCTTCAATGAATGAATTAAGGACATTCTACCAAGTAAGTAATCAAATGCATTATTCCATTTCAAACCCTTAAAACGATCAAAGGTACTGATTATGCACAAATGCAATCAACGAAAACTTGAAGCAGTCATAACTGTAGAAATCCCTAGAAAAGAGAGTAAATCAAAGAAATCAGAGAAGGGAGTCGAGACCTACTGAGAGCTTCTCTTTGGATTTCCTCGTAGGGAATGGGGCATGGGAGATTCAAATAGTCGACCTTCTCCTCCGTCTTGGCCTCAGCCTCCTTCGAGTCTTGAGGAGGATAGACGCCGCCGGGCGGAAAAGAAGGCGGTGGCAGATCGGCGGCGTGGCTGAAGGCGGATCCCATCTTCGAGAGGCTTCTAGAATACGAAAATGAGAGTATGAGAGGAAGCAGAAGCAGAAGAAGAAGCAAAGCAGAACTTTTCTGTTCTGTCCTCTCTCTCTCTCTATATATATATATATATATATCTGTCTGAAGGTTTTAGGGCAAAGAGAAAGATGGCCGCTGCTTGCTCCTCGCGGGAAGGAGAAAGGAGTGAGAAAGAAGAGAAAGGGTTTTTTGTGGAGGGTTTTAATAGAGACTTGACTGGCCACATCAGGATGCACGAATGCCGCTCGTTTGCTCAACTCATTCCGCACTTTGGATGGGCCCACCAGATGCATAAAAGAGTGGAATATCACGGTGGAATCTCCTCTTAAAATTCAAACCATTCAAAATCAATCCAGTCCATTTATTTAGATTTTCACCTAATTTTACTCATTTTATTCTTAAATAGAGTTGTTTTTCACACCCTTAGATTGACCATTTGATAGAAAAAAGGTAATTAATTCAAATTAAAGTAAGATCTGAAGATATTTAAATTACTTCAAAGCCGGGCGGAGAAGTTAATTTTGAATAGTTTGAATCTCAATAAGTGGGTGCCCATTGTACTGCTTCTTTTAACTCTAAGAGTTTCTTCTAGATTAAAGCCCCTGGGGATCCAAACTTGTGAGCTAGTGCATGTCTAACAAGGACTACTGACCCCTTACCTAGTTGTTCTGGGCACATTAGCAGATAACCCCTTGCCTAGCTGATGTGTTTATTTTATTTTATTTTTTCCCATCCAGTGAGGTCACTACATAATGTTATTGATAAGACCCATGATGTTTGGTGGACAATTTTGTTTTCATATCCTCCAACCCATGATTTTGAGAATTTAATGGGCAAATTTTGATATTTTAGAGTGTTGATTTGTGAAATTTCAACAATTAAGAAATCTCAATCACTCCATAAATAGCAATTGGCATTTATGTGCATTTGTATATGTAAGCCCTTGATACTGATAGTACACAGAATTTTAGTAAGAAACTAGAAGCCTTTTTGTTTATTTTATTTTATTTTCTATTGGAGGGCTCCAAACTCTTTTGGCTGGATTAATTCCTCTTGGCCTAAAGAGAAGTCAGGTAAACTCTCTTATAATTTATAGTAGTGTAATTTCAAATTTACAATCTTCATATGTAAACTATAGTTTTAGACTAACTGAACTATCCCACGGCAATAACTAAAAGCCCAACTGGAGGCAAGAATCTAGCTAAAACCAGGACTCACAGTCACATCCAAAAATTAAAATAAAATAAAATAAAAAGTGATGCGTATATATAAAACAAAAAAGGAAATTATGGTCCAGCCAGTACAAATGACATGAGGACGTGGCCAACATTCTACTTTCGGCGTTTCCGAGTGAAAAAGAGAGGAGAGGGATGGAGATGAAGAAGCAGAGCGTTCCACTTCCACTGCTTGTGATGGGCTGCGGCGGCGTAGGCCGTCAGCTCCTTCACCACATCGTCAGCTGTCGGTCTCTCCACGCCAAACAGGTTTCTTTCTTCCTTTTCTCATACACCAAATTCATTTCTTTACTCGAATCACTTCAGTTCAAACGCTTCAGAACACACGTAAAGATATATATAGAGAGAGAAAGGAGATGGTATGCAGAAGTAGGATTTTTGAATGTTACGCCATTTCAGGCTCAAAGAATCGAACAAATTGCATTTTTAGGGTTTCTGATTCGTTTTGATTGTGCATGGGTCTCTATTGTCACTATCCACGTTTTCGATATTGAGAGTTCTATGTAGAGAGAGGGTGAGATCATGGAGCTGGGAAATGCTGCTATTCAGGCTCAAGGGTTAATGCGATGTACATGCATTTAAATGAAGTTGGGCAATGCTCTATGGCTTCGACTACATTTAGCAGATCAGATTGACTCAAATATCATGAAATAAAGCCAGTTTAAAAGTTCCTATAGTCCTGTTAAATGGCGAATCGGCAGGAGACTCGGAGCCATTGTCAACCGGATTCGTCTTGGGTAATTATCATCTCAGGAAAAAAAATAAAAAAATGTTGGGTTAGTTTCAGAATTGGGGTATCTCCTCTGGATTATCATGAAAGTCTCTTAAGAATATATGTAATTCTGCATGCTTTAAAAAAACAAATAGAAAATAAATATATATAAACACAGAGTTGAACTATACCAGATATAATTCCTCATTTGTTCCTTACTAGCTCAATGGCTGAGCAGTTGGCCACTTGGTCGATAAGTGAATTGTCATTGGTCTGTTTGTACTTATTGGGGAAACTCATTTCTCCTGACAAAGACATAAATTTCAATCTTCTTGTTTCTCACATTCACGACAAGCTTTTTTTGAAAAATTCTATAGGAAGGTATTGCAACTGCAAGTGAGGTGTCTCTTGCATCTACTTTGCGGTTTGGGAACGACGATTCAAATATTACCTAGGGGGATTTGGTGAATTGTTAATTAAAATGCTCAATACCAAACTTGTTCATCACCCATCTTTTGGTTTATCTCTTCACAACACATTCTTTTCTATTCCCTTTGTGAATCACTATCAATACCTTAAGTTAAATCAGGAGTTGAGGCTACTTAGACCTAGCCAATTAATAGTTCTCAAATGATTTGCTTACAATTCATCAAAGAGTCAATTGATGACTTATGGAAAATTATATACAGATATATCTCATTCAGAAATTCTGAAGGAATGTCCATATTTTGTGGTTGGCATCTTTATCATTGCAATCTTGTTTTCATTGTCCATTTTAGATAACTTTGTTTTCTGCAATCACTTCTAAGGGCTATGTGAAAGGAGGGATTGTAAGGATTCTCATGCATGTCCTCGGGATACCCTGAGATTGATAGCCTAAATGAGCAACTAAAATGACATTCTTTTGCTCTAGTCAAGAATTGCATTCTTAAGAATCTTGGGAACTTGTGGAGCAGGGATTGCAATTACGTGTTGTGGGAGTATGTGATAGTCAGTCATTAGTTCTCACTGCCGATGTTTTCACGATGGAGTTAAGTGACACATCTTTGATGGAAATTTGCCAAAAGAAGTCGTCTGGTTCTCCTCTAACGGCATTGAATGACTTTGGTATCTCTCTCTCTCTCTCTCTCTCTCTCTCTCTCTCTCTCTCTCTCTCTACTAAATATTTGATATTTGTGTTTTACAGTTTTATTCTGTTATTTGTTATGTGTGAGTCAAATTAGTGGTTGGCTTCTTTGTTTTGTATTTTTTTTTTTTTTTGGATTCACTCTTTATATAGGTTTTCATTGTTTTTTCTCCCATTAATAGAGCAACAATTGTATTGAGCTGTTGATAATTGCATTTCCAGTGTTTGGATTTGACATTGATGAATGTCATATTGTCATTTGATCGAATCTTGGTTCTAGAATAGTTCTCATGAGCCAAGATTTGGGTTGGATCAACTAAGTTTAGATCTGGATCCTTTAACCTTTGCAGGATTCTAATCTATGATACCTGGACACTTGCACAGTTGTACATGCCCATCATATCAGTGTTGGACTGAAATGACCCTTGTATTGGTACTCGATATTGTACCGATACTTCTAGGCTATAAGTTTAGCATATCCTACCATATTAAGTCCATTATCTCATCTAGTTCTAGCATAAAAAAATGTTAGCCACAATGTAAAAAAATGATAATTTCATTAATTTAGAAATGTTCTGAACAAAAAAACTAGGACAGCTGCGTCCATGTCCATGCCCAGGATTTTCAGAATTGAAAAGTCATCCCTAATCCTTGTATTCACTTTCTAGTCCTCTTGATTATGGAAATTGCAATTCCTTGATTAGGGTAATTACAAATAACCAAGTCAATCTAATCTAATCAGTGATCTTCTAGGATATTTACATTAGTATTGTACTACTAAGCTGGATACAAATAAAGTGTACATTAATATACAGTGGTCTGAGAGAGAATTTTGATTTGTTCCTTCACAAGTGATTTCTATGTTCCTTCACTAGTGATTCTAATTGATCACCAAAACCAATGTCTGATATTTGCCACCGTTGCGAATGTCACAAGCCCCATATTCTTTACACCCTCCAAATAGGACTGACCATTGATTGATTTATTTTTTTTAAAGTGATGCCTTTGTAAAACTGTTAAAGTTAAAGGCCATGGATCAAGGGGTAAGCGTGATAAAACGGACTTGAAATTTTGCACACAGGTATATCCCATCTAGATCTTTTGATCCCCCACGTCCACCATGATTGATATAGCCCCATGTGGGCCCCACAAGGCAGTCTGCACAGAGTTCCATGTTAGGCACCAGCTTAGGAGCCTGGCCCATATATAACTAAATGTATATGGCTCATGCATTCACATATAGATCTGAAGAAATGCAATATGTGTCTTGCATTTTCTTGAGCTCTAGTGTTTATATATGTGCCCTTTGCTGGCACATTGGTGGGGCCCGCACTGGGAACCCCACCTGGGGTCCCTTTGATATAAAGCCCATAAGTCAACAGTTTTATATTTTAGAAAAAGGATCGTCTATCCAATGGTTCAGCCCCAATAGATTGGTGTTAAAAAAGGGATCGGTGACATTTAGGGGGTTGTGGTTGTGTACTGTTCATTTGGATTGGTGATCATGTGGGCGCCACTAGGAAGTGTACCATGGATCGTTCGCCTATATATAGTAAGGAGCAAAATGAAAAAAAAGAAAAAAGAAAATTAAATATCTAAATCATGGATCTTCAAACCAAGATCTAGAGCTAGTCTGTTAGACCCAAACACATCTGGCCATGAGCCACAAAGAGGAATTTAGCCATAATATCATTTGCTCGATATAACATCGAATAAAACCAAATCACAACTTGACGCACTATGCTGTACTGCGGAAATCCTACGGTTGATGGAGGATGGTTAATGTTCGTAAATGGGAATCCTCATCTATGCAAGCCTTTCTTTTTTTGGGGTGTTTGCCTTTTGCTTCTTTCTTTTCTTTTCTTTTTTTTCTTTTTTTTTGTGTGTGTGTGTGTGTGTGGGTTGTGGGGGTGGGTTTGCGTGTGGTGGGGTGGAATTGTCACCTAAGAGAGAAATCTCAAACTCAAATGACCAAGAACGAGCTACATTTAGAAAAAGGGAGATTTTTTTAATTATTGTTTTTATTTTGATCCTTTGGATTTTGATACTCTTGTTTGAAGTTACCCAAGCACAACTTTATCGTAATTACGTTCTCTCTTTTTTTCTTCTTCTTCCTTTTTTGCTGTTACATGATTCAGGTGAATGCCAAATATTCAGGAACTCAGAGGCAACAAGAAAAATTGTTGAGATTGCTGCACTTCTAGGCAGATCAACTGGTTCGTACCATGTCTATCCTCAGGTGTTATTTTGTATTTTTTAATATCCTAATGTTTATGACATTAACATGTTTGTGGATAAGCCTCAAGGTGATTGCATCCATCTCTTTATGCTTAAGCAATTTTGTTCAAGGTATCAATGCTACGAATGTGGCAACCACTGCCTGCCATTTGTGACCTAAGTTACTGTACTTATCTCTTTTCTAAATATTCATATGGAGGGTATCCGAGTAGGAAAAATGCAAGGTTGAGAATGCATCTCCAAAGTTCCTCTCGCTGCCAATTTTTTCCCAATACCCGAAATCTCTCCAGTTCAAGGGTTAAGATTGTGAAGTTGATTTGATCTTCCACAATGTCATCCATGATAAATCCGTTTGGATAGATGGAGCAGACATTGTCCTTGTGCAATCTGTAGGAGTAGGTCTACTGGTAGCTTAAATACATGGCTGACCCATTATATCATCATAGTTTTCCATCTTATTTCACTTACCATTTCCAATATGAAATGATTAATTGACCCTCTGCCATTTATTTATTGTCTTATTCACAGGTTTGGTACTCATTGACTGCTCTGCCAGTTCGGATACCATCAGAGTTCTAAACGGGGTTGTTGATTTGGGTTGTTGCATTGTGCTGGCAAATAAGAAACCACTTACATCTGGAATTGTAATGCCTTTTCTAAGTTAATAAGACAGCTGAGTATTTATTCATGACTATTCGCGGCCAAATATCATGACAATATTTGTTAGCTCTATTATGTTTGGGTTGAAACAAGTGAACTATATTTTGGCATATGTACTGGAGTGTAACCCGTGATATTTCTTTTTTTTTTTTTTTTTCTGGTGTTTTTGGTGTTTCTGTCCATTTCAGTATGTGTGCATTGGGCATTATTTCAAAATTTCCTCAATTCATGATCATTGCAGCCCGTAACTCTTAGTGCCTTGGGGGCATTGTAGTTGAAGTTACCATCCCAATGTCTTGAGAGGGTTGAAAATGTGTAAAACCCTTATTTTACAACATGGTCTAAAATACAATTTCAAAATTTCCTGCCAGTGCTATCCGTGCATCCACATTTCAAATAGAGCACTGAATGTTACTGCTGGGAAAAATGGATCGCCCACATGAAACAATTTAACTTCCAAAATGAAAAGGATTTGGTAACTTTGATGTTCAGAATACTTCTTTATTTGCTTCCTTATTTTTGGACTCTTAACACTACGATTTATGTAAAATCTTGTATGCTTGCCTGCAGGAGGATTATGAAAAACTAGTCTCTCACTTGCGACACATTCGATATGAATCTACTGTAAGTTTTGATCTGGATAGCAATATGAGTTTACAAAGAGTTGCAAAATATGGGATGCAATGGTTTAGGTTGATTGTAGCAGTTTTACAGCTCTCTCATCCACGTTCACTCATTCTCTAGTTTTGCAAGAGAAGAAATGGAATTATGTAGTTGTTAGCATGCAGATGTTCAAATTTATTGTGTGCTGACAATTCTCAATTACTTTTCCCACTGTCAGTTCCTCTACGTTCATTAGGGGTACTCATGGACCAGGCTGGCCCGAACCCAGCCCAGCCCTTTTTGACCCGGGCTTGGGCCTTAGGTTTTAGGGAAAATCACCTCCTGTGCACCATGCTTTGAGCCTCCCAACATTTGGGGGCCACTAGTAAATTTGACAACGGATGCTCTTGACGCATGGTGCGCGCCGTGCAAAGGAGAATATTTTCCTAGGTTTTAGTACTGAGGCAGGGCTCGGATCTTTTATTCCTATTTAGTTGATGGACTGGCCTTGGATTCAGTGGTTGAGAGCCCAAGTCTGACCCGGCTGTATTTTTAGTGATAGGGAGAGATAGAGAGGGGACTCGAACAAATACCATATCACATAGCATATGCGACAAAACCAGTTGAGCTACAACATGGGATGGTGTAAACAAATCTTGCTTCTTCTTTTTTTTTCCGATAAAGCCAACTCGAGTTGGGCTTCAACTTAATCATTTTCAGGTGGCGGTGGGCTGTGCTCAGGCCAACCATAAGTGTCCCGAATCGCGCTTGAGCCTATCTTTTAAAAGTCGGTCCGGGCCTGGATATTCCTCGGCACTAACATTCCCTTTCCTCTAGATCATCAAATACTTTCTTGCGCTCTTTCATGTACGAACTTATATTTATACAGACATATATATATTTATCTAGTTTCAGAAAGAGAGCTTTTCCTTTCTGTACTATAGTCAGAAAGTTAAAATATAAGAAGAAAGATTTTTTCTATGCTTGTATAGTATATCTCTCCTTATGCTGACCTCAGATGATGGTGCAGAAAGTGATTTGACTATTTTATCTCTTGTTCAGAGGTTGAATAAAATTCTATGGGGATATTTATAAAACTATTAACACGACAAGAGCCATAGCACTGTTGGAAATGCTCATTGTCGTAACCACAAGGTTGCAGCTTGAGCCATGTTACCATTTAAAGAAAGAAAAAGAAAAAGAAAATGATGCTATGTTGCATCTTCAAAAAAATAAAAATAAAAATAAAATAATCATGTTGATACAATGTTCTGTTTTCTGAAATATAATACCGATATGACGCGGGCAATACCTTTTAAGATTTCATGCATTTACTGGGGGATGTTTGAGCTTGCTTCATTTTTCTCTTATGCTTCTGTCTTTAACTAGGTTGGGGCTGGCCTTCCTGTAATAACTTCATTGAATCGTATCATTGCATCTGGAGACCCCATCCATCGTATCGTCGGAAGTTTAAGTGGTATTGCTTCTGTTGCTCAGTAAAAAAAATATATGATGTTGGTAGTCTAAAATGGGTTTTGCTAGCACCATAGGAACCTCCATACTTGCTCACCTTTTTTTTGCAGGTGAATTTGACAATGTGCATGTGACTCAAGGTACTCATTGTTGGGTAACATGGCCAAGAAATAAGCCATACAACTCATCGGTGGGACCCCACAATAATGGAACCATAACGAGTTAACAAACACAATGTACCACATGTAGTACACCTGATAGAAAAGACACTACCATTTTTTTACTAGGAAATCTACATGATGTGTCCATTAATGAGCATCTTGAATCCTGCATGCATTTGCACATCCTATGAACACGCCTAACTTGTAGCTATGGTGGCGCGACTAGGCTCGGCTATCTTGTTTGAAAATTCCGTGTGGTTCTTACAACTTTTCCATCCAAATTGTGATAGGTACACTAGGCTATGTGATGAGCGAATTAGAAGATGGCAAGCCATTCAGTCAAGTTGTTCGAGGGGCTAAGGGCCTCGGGTACACAGAACCAGGTTTACTTAATATTCTTGCCTAATGAAAATCGAGTTCTTCAAGTCATCCCATTAAGCATTTCGTAGTAGTTCTTTAAGGTCTGCGTTCAATGATTCAACTGGTTTCGTTCTTATCGATAAAAGAAAAGGTTTCATTCTCTTGTTTAAAGAGATGCATGGGATGGTTATACTTTGTTTTGTGAATTTACTTGTATGAACATTTGCATTTTGACCTCTCGGAGTGGAGCAAGGTATGGCACCTTGCGAAGCATGTATCTTGTCTCTCTCTCTCTCTCTCTCTCTCTCTCTCTCTCTCTCTCTCTCTCACACACACACACACACACACTCACACTCACACTCACATGTGGGAAGGGGGTAGAAAGGCCACTGGTATTGTGGACTCGTGATGTTTTGAGATGAAATGGAGCATCTTATGACTCATCTTCTTTACCTGATTTATGATGATTTGACCTGTGGATTTTTCTTTTTTAATCATTAACTTTGTCTTTGTGGAACTTTATTCTTATTTCCCCTAAAAAGATATCTACATGTCTTGCCTCCTGCTCAACATATTTGTCCCATGCTTCTACATAAATGTTCTGCAAAAGGTTGCAACGTGAGTTGATTCATGCATTTAATTCTTGCTTTTGCTTCTCAGTCTGCAAGTATACTTTATTCTACATTTCATATTTAAATGAATACCAAGAAAAGAATCTTCATATTTCAATCATAGTTTGAAAATGGTATATATTTTTGAAGTAAAATTGAAGACAGAATTGGAAGAATGACAAGTTACCGGGGAAACATAAAACAAAGGGAAAATGAAAAAAGAAGGGGAGAAAAACAAGAAAGAAAAAAAAAACAGATATACTGTTTTGTAGAACTCTGTTGAAGGTTAAGTAGACCATCCATTTATGCAGTAGGCTGACTTCAAAACCACAGAATTTTCCTATTTCAATGAAGCTACCATGTCTATAAACAACGTCCCTGTCTCAATAGACATTAGGGCCTATTTGAAAACTATGATGTGTCTTAAATAGAGGTGATTCGATTATATCTATTTGAAATAGAGTTGTTTCGCTTAGAGTTTGTTACAAAAGACCATTTGGTAAGATGCGTAGTATGTCGATTCAAGCCCAAATTTGTTTGCTTGCTGTAGACACTAATGTCTGATTGGATTCTCTTCCCTTTCATTACTTTCTGAAAAAGAGGAAAATGGTCTTAATGTTTATTCAATTAGAGAGAGAAATAGACTTTCCCAAACAGTCTAAAGTGCTCAAACATCTGTTTGTATCAGTTTTGATTCAAATAGGCCCTGCTTTTTTACACTTGCCAAATGACACCTTCGTCTTTATCTCCCAAGGTCTAGTGTGATGGCCTAATATGGAAAGGGCTCTCTCTCTCTCTCTCTCTCAACAACTGGCAAAATAATTGTACTGTTGGAATTGTTCAATAGTTGGTTTTCAAACACAGTAGTTCTGAATTTTCCTATCTATGTTGTTTATGTTCAAGAAACAACAAGATGAAGTTCATAGTTTTCCTTTTTATGTTGTTTATGTTCAAGAAAAGGTTCTGATTTTTTTTGGGTGAAAAGGAAAGGACATATATTACTGTGGTTTTTTTTAACTAACTTTAATTATTTACAGATCCACGTGATGACCTTGGTGGAATGGATGTGGCAAGAAAGGTTTGAGCATATGCCCACAATACTTACATTCCAATATCATGTTCATGTATAGAAAGAATCGTACTCCTAAGCTACTCTATCTAATGTTAATTTTTTCTTGAGTCACTATTGGCTGATACCTCCCTGTTCCAATCGGGGCTTGAACCTAGCTACCTGCTTCCCTCTGGAGAACCAGCCAAGCTAGCATCTAGGATATCGCGTATTGGCGTCGATATATTTACTAAATATTGCATGTCATCATCATCATTGAGCCTTTAATGAATAGTACACACTTTATACAATTGTTCTAGGTTTTCGTTATTTTGTTAATTTTTTAGTAAATTATTTATGATATTGAAATATTAATTAAGAGGATTATAGCTATCAGCTTGTCGCTTGGTTGGAGGGTGATTGTTGTTGCAACCATAGGTTTCGGGTCTAAGTCATGTCACTAATGAAGAAAAAAAGAGAGAGGGAGATCCATGTCATATATTTGTTCAATGAGTCATAACCATATGTGAATTCCATGCTTATGATTGGCAGTGCTCGCACATTTAATCTCCTCATTATCATCATCAAAGCCTTGTCCCATCTATGTTGGGTGAGCTACATGAATCCTGTTTCTCCATTCCAGTCTATCTTGGGCCAAATCCTTGGATAGGTTGCACTTCTTCACATCTGTCCTTTCTACTTCCATCCATATCCTCTTTGGCCTACCCCTTTCTTTAAGTGGCCTTTAACTTGCATAGAAAATTTTTTTCTTGCCTGCACCATTGCTAGCCTATGTTGGATATGTCCAAACCATCTTAACGAGTTTCTCTTAATTTATCACCTATTGACGCTACTCCTAAATGCTCCCGAATGGGTTCATTTTTAATTCTATCTCTCTTAGTTTTACCACACATCCATCTCAACATTCTTGTCTATGCTACACTCATTTTTCTGTAAATATTCTTCGTTTATTGACCAACATTATGATCCATAAGTCATAGCTGGTCTAATTTCTCTGTTGTAAAAAATTTCCTTCAATCTTGTTGGTATGCGCCCATGATCACAAATCACTCAACAAGCAATCTCCACTCAAACCATCATGCTCTTATCTTATGTTTGACATCATCCTCAATCTTTCCATCCTTACCAATTAGAGAGCCAATGTATAGGAAGAATATTTTGTGGTATCTCTTGAGCTTTAATTCTAACTAGCATTTCATCTATTTATGCATCCCCACTGAAGTTGCAATTAATATATTATGTCTTTGAGTTTGTACGACTTATTCTAAAGCTTTTGGATTCTAAACCCTTCAGCCTTCTCTTAAGTTTCTTATTCATGTCGTCTCTCGATTAATCCACCAACACTTTATCATTAGCAAACAACATACACGAAGGTAGCTCCTCTTGAATATGAGTAACGAACTTGTCCATAATTAGTGCAAAAAGATAATGGTTTAAAGATAACCCTTGATGCAGACGTATGGCACTGGAAATCACTCGTGTGTCCATAGGTAGTTCTCACACTAGTTACCTCTCCCTCATACACATTTTAATGATGTCAATATAATCACCTGGGAAACTACTTTTATCCAAAACTCTCCAAATCAAATCTCAAGGCCCCTTGGTCGTAGTCTTTCTCTATTGATGAAGACCATTTGAAGATTTTTCTCTTCTCCCAGTATTTTTTTCGTTGATTGTTTAAGTGAGCAAATAACTTCCATTGTTGACATCCCTAACATGAAACCAAATTGATTTGCAGATTTCTTAACCGTGTCTAAGTCTTTGCTCTATTTCCGTTGTTCTTGTATATCGGTAGTACAAGACTTTTTCTCCTTTCACAGGACATTTTCTTTGTCCTTAATATCTTATTGAACAACTTAGTTAACCAAATTTGTTCATTGTCTCCTAGGCATTTCCAAGCCTTTTTTGGAATGCCCGTAGCTTTTCTTGTATTGATTCTTGCCAATGCTTTCTTCACTTCTACCACCTTAATTCTATGGTAAAGGATATAACCAATTGACGAAGTATTCTCTATTGTTCTTAAGGGTCCGTTTGGTTGCAAGTATTTGGAGAATTCATGTCCGCTAGAATTTGGAGAATTGGAAATCCTGGAATTTGGAATGCTGCTAAACTTCGCCTGAATTTTGATTCTCTGTTTGATTCTTCCTATAGTTTCATGCCTGAGAATTCAATTCACCCTGAATTCTCTGAATGCATTTTTTGGTAACTAGCTTGAGGGATACCATTTTTTAGCATGGTTGAAGATACATTTCTTCAAACAACTACCAGGCTATAACATATGCCACCGTTCAACTACAAGACACATTTCATCAAGCAACTACAGAGCAACAACATATGCTTCTCTTCAACTACAAGACAAATTTCATCAACTGCAAAGAAATAATCATCTTTCAACAAATGTCAAGTTCTTCTCACACACTACACAAAATAAATCAATACTCCTTACAACAAAGCTCCTCTTCTTCCTTTCATAAAGGATTTTTTTTTATCCATTTGGGTATTCTCTTATCCATCAATCCAGTTGGGTTGTCTGTCATACCCAAATAGTCACTGAAAAGGTAAAACCCATCATCAAGGATTCATCACAAACACATTTCCTACCCAAGCAGAAAAAAAAGAAAGAAAAAAACAAAAGCCCACATTGCAGACACCATCAAGGAGAACAGCAAAATGAAAAAAAAAAGAAGAAGATGAAATTAGGTGTCAGGATTAATCAAGAAGAGTAATCACAAAGAATGAATGGAATTCGATGATCCTGGGAGGATTCACCATTGTGTTTTATAGATCAATAATGCCCAATTTGGGCTACAATTACAATCTATCAAATCTCCTATTATAGTATGTATTGCTGTACAAGTCTGACTAATGTCAATCTATCAAATCTCCTATTATAGTATGTATTGCTGTACAAGTCTGACTAATGTCAATCTATCAAATCTCCTATTATAGTATGTGTACAGGTTTAATACAACGGGCTTTCACAGATGGGTCATGGATGGGCCAACTTATGGGCCTGTGTTAACACCCCCCCTCAAATTGATGCGGTGGAATCAGTAAGCATCAATTTGCCGGATAAGAATTGATGACGTGGGCGAGGAAGTCCCTTCGTGAAGATGTCTGCAATCTGGAGGCCAGAGGAAATGAACGGTAGGGAAATGACGCCCCGTAGATATTCATCACGAATGAAATGACAATCAACTTCGATGTGCTTGGTCCGTTCATGGAAAACTGGATTTTCTGTAATACGAATAGCACTAGTGTTGTCAGCATGAAGAGGTGTAGGTGAGTGTTGTGGAAAATCAAGATCGGAGAGTAGCCCACGGACCCAAAGTATTTCAGCACAAGCATCAGACATGGCACGATATTCGGCTTCTGTGGAAGATCTTGAAACCTTAGCTTGTTTCTTACATTTCCAGGATATCAACGCATCGCCAAGATACATACACCACCCAGTGGTGGACCGACGGGTGTCAGTACAACCTGCCCAATCAGCATCAGAGAAAGCAATGAGATTTAGAGGGGATCCGGCAGGGAAAAATAGATCACGAGTAGTCGTACCAAGAAGGTAACGAATAATTCGTTGGACAGCTGCCAAATGAAGATGCCGTGGTTGAGTCATATACTGGCTGACCATGTTAACAGCAAAGGAAATGTCGGGCCGGGTATGAGTTAAGTAGATCAAGCTACCAACCAATTTCCTATAGAGTGTGGCATCGGGAAGGAGATCCCCACTATCCGTTGAGAGCTTCAGATTCACTTCAAGAGGAGTATCAACTGGAGTTGATTGCTGGAGTCCTGCTAGTTCAATTAGGTCTTGAGCATATTTGTGTTGGTGCAAGAGAATTCCTTTTTCGGTGTGATGCACTTCAAGACCTAAGAAGTAGGTTAAGGGACCCAAGTCTTTCATATGGAATGATTGATGCAATGAGGATTGAAGCGTAGATATCATAGCTGAATCAGTTCCAGTGATAATGATGTCATCAACATAAACAAGAAGAATAGTGATACCGCTTGGAGACTTATGTAAAAACAGTGAAGGATCATACGGGCTTTGTTGGAAGTCTAACATAAGCAAGGCGTCCCGAAATTTTTCAAACCAAGCGCGAGGAGCCTGTTTAAGGCCATAGAGGGAACGCCTGAGTTTTGCGACATCTGAACTACTGGAAGAGGAACATCCGTTAGGAAGGCGCATATAAACCTCTTCTTTAAGATCACCATGAAGAAATGCATTCTTAACATCTAACTGAAGGATGGGCCAAGCTTGAGATGCGGCTATGGCAATAATCATCCGGACAGTAGTCATCTTTGCAACAGGGGCAAATGTTTCATCATAGTCAATGCCATATTCTTGGCAATTACCAAGAGCAACCAGACGAGCCTTGTATCGGTCGAGCGAGCCATCAGATTTCAGTTTGACCGAATAAACCCATTTACACCCAATAGGTCGAACTGTAGGCGGGCAGGTAACCACATCCCATGTATGATTATTCTGTAGAGCATCTAATTCCTCGGACATAGCTTTCCGCCAACATTCATGCTTCACAGCTTGAGAATAGGAAGTGGGAATGTTAACAGATGCTAGAGTGGCAAGAAAAGATGAATGAGAATACCCATATCTATCAGGAGGCCGAGATACACGTGTGGTGCGTCGAAGAATGGGCATCATAGTTAGTGCTGGTGGATCAGGAGTGGCGAGAGGAGTTGGATCAGGTGCCGGATTAGGATTCTCTTGAAGGGGTTGTAGCGCGGCAGTGAGTGGGTCAGTTCGTCGCCGATATACAAGTCCAGGTTTGAACCTTTCAACACAAGAGGAAGAAGTGTCGGATGAAAAAGGTGGTAATCTAGTCATGGTGATAGGAGTTGAGGAATCAGGGGTTTGAGAAAAAAAATATAAATTTTCAAAAAACACAACATTTCGAGAAACACGAATTCTTTGAACAGATGGATCATAACAAACAAATCCTTTTTGGTGAGTCGCGTAACCAAGAAAAACACATCTAGTAGCTTGCGCAGACAATTTCGTCCTTTCAAAAGGAGGAAGATGAACAAAACAAACACATCCAAAAGGACGAAGATGCGTATATGTAGGATGAGATTTAAAAAGACGAAAATAAGGGGACTGATTTTGAAGTTTGGAAGACGGAAGCCTATTTATAAGATGAACGGAAGTGGAGAGAGCTTCCGGCCAGAATCTAGGGGGAACAGAGGATTCAAGTAGCAGGCAACGAACCATGTCAAGTAAATGGCGATTCTTCCGTTCAGCAATGCCATTTTGCTGTGGAGTATGAGGACAGGTTCGTTGTGAGATAATTCCCTTTTGTTGGAGAAATTCTTGAAATCTGTTTGACACATATTCACCACCTGAATCAGATCGGAGAATCTTTATGCAGGTGGAGAATTGTGTTTCAACATAGGCAATGAATTTTCGAAAAACCTCAAACACCTCTGATTTAGCCCTTAAAAAATAAATCCAAGTGAACCGGCTATGATCATCGATGAATGTGACAAAGTATTTGTAGTGAGAATGAGAAATAACTGGTGTTATACCCCAAACATCACTATGGACCAAATCAAAACATTTTGCTGAGATAGAGGTATGCATAGAAAATGGAAGAGCTTTACTTTTTCCTAATTTGCAAACAGAACAGTCAATATTGACATCAGAATTAGAAAACGGCATTTTATTAATCAAACCAGAATTTTTCAAAATTAACAATATGTTTGAATTAGGATGTCCTAATTTTTTGTGCCACAGATGCACATTATTTTGAAGAACACATGAAAAGGCGGAAATAGATGCATCCCTAGGTTGTATAGACAGACGAAGTGGAAACAAACGGCCGCACTTAGGCCCCTTCGCGATCACCTGTCCCGTCCCCTGATCCTGTACAACACAACCAGAAGAAGAAAATGACACATTACAATGATTATCTACAAGTTGTCCAACAGATAACAAATTTGTAGATAGACCAGGTGAAAGAAAAACATGATTCAAGGGCAATTTGTGTGGAATATCTCCTATGGCAGTGATAGGTAAGTGTCCCCCATTGGCAGTTTGAACTTGGAGTTTCCCATCATATGATTGAATATTAGACATAAGTCTTGAAGTAGAAGTCATATGATTTGATGCTCCAGAATCAAAATACCACATGGAAGGAGATGGAAAGATTTTACCTGAGATGCCTAAGGTGGAGAATGCTTGGAGGATCATTTGTTGAATCATTTCAGGGTTGATAGGAGGGCTGGGTGCAGATGGCTGTGAAGACATGGATGAAGACGGAGAAGCAGATGCCACAGATTGAGAATCTGAAGAAGCAATGGCAGAATAAGCACGCAAATTTCGATTTTCTGGTCGTTTCCTGCATTCAGAAATGATATGGCCGCTAGCTTTACAGTAGTTACAAACTTTCCGTCTGCACTGAGAAGAATAATGTCCGTACTCCTTACAAGTGAAGCATTGAATTTTGCTCAAATCAGTGTCTCGCCGGGGGGGTTTCCTGTTTGCTACATAAGCAACTTCAGTGGGACCATTGGAAGATTGTTGGGATAATTGATGCTGAGTGAATATCCTTTGTTCTTCGCGGAGCACCTCATTGAGACATGTCTCCAAAGAGGGAGATGGATGCCGACTCATAAGATTGGAGCGCATAGTTTCAAATTCAGGCCGAAGTTTCATTAAGAATTGATCTCTCTGTGTAATTTTATGAACTTCTTGAATACCAGAGAGAGTTTCTCCGGTGAGAGTGGCATAGGCAATATCCGTGTATTCAGTCCAAAGAACGAAGAAGCCGGAGTAATACTCTTGAACAGTCATCTGTCCTTGACAATATTGAGCAATGTCATGTTCTAATTGGAACCGACGGGCTGAATTTTCTTGGTGATATATGCGTTTCAGATATCCCCACATATCTTGAGCAGTTTTATAAGGCTTAAGATGTAAGAAAAATTGGGGTTCCACTGCACCCAACATCCAGCTCATAATTTGTGCTTCTTTGGTTTCCCAAGCTTCCAAATCTTCCAATTTATCTTTTTCCGATGGTTTTTTCATAGAACCAGAAATGTGGCCCCATAATTTTTTGCCTTTCAGATAAAGCTCAAATTGATAGGCCCAAGCAGAATAATTCTTTCCATTGAATTTGATCAATTGCATTTCATTCTTGTCCATTTTCAACCCACAGATGTCAACAGTAATAGACAGCCGACAGTAAAATTCTCAAATAAAGTAAGCAGTAAATAGACAGCACCAAGAAACAGCCCAGATGAATTATAGAAAGCTCAAAGTGAAGGTGACAGCAACAATACAGAGATGAATAATAGCCCAAAAGCTATTCTGAATCAACCAATCACAACAGATCTCAAATCTGTATAAATAGATGCATAAAACTGGTCAGGCGACCAAGAAATTCATCAAAAAAAACAGGTGGGGCCCACTGATGATTCAATCTACCAGATCAGGGTGACCAAATAGACAGTAGCAGTAGTATAGCTAGTGTAGAGGTCACAAACAGTAGGAAGAATGAAAGCACCAGCTAATCAGCAAGCAACAGGAGCAATCTGATATGAATCAGATGTGTACAGAGCCCAAAAT
This sequence comes from Persea americana, assembly GCA_029852735.1. Classification (NCBI taxonomy): domain Eukaryota; kingdom Viridiplantae; phylum Streptophyta; class Magnoliopsida; order Laurales; family Lauraceae; genus Persea; species Persea americana. Next base: position 96,481,751 of record CM056810.1, read on the forward strand.
CAACCCAGGCGACCCCCTGGTTGGTGTCTGGATGAGCACGTGGGGCCCAGAGAAGGATTGGAATGCAGATCAGGTGTAAGATCTGAGTGCCAGTCGTAACTATCTTCCTGGAGATGAAATCTGGTGTGCAGATTCCAAGGATCCAAACTTTTGGACGGTGGAGATGAAAACTAATGCCAGAAATGGTAAAATCACAAGATTGAGCAAATGGCCTACCTCTGATTGGCGAAAACTTGTGAAAAAATCATCAAAAATCCCTCCTACAGTGGGCGACCATGACTGCCAGGTTTTCAAGCTGTGTCTGGATGATCACAAGTGGGCCACTGTTGAACGGCAATGATCAGCAGTGGATGATTCGGCTGAATAGACTCTGAGATGTCTGAAACAGATCCTAGATCTGTTCTTTACTCCGGGAGAGGTTGATTCCTCTCAGATCAGTGAGAAGGTTGCAAAGATTCCTCTGAGATGGCTGAATAGGCTCTGATACCATGTCAGGATTAATCAAGAAGAGTAATCACAAAGAATGAATGGAATTCGATGATCCTGGGAGGATTCACCATTGTGTTTTATAGATCAATAATGCCCAATTTGGGCTACAATTACAATCTATCAAATCTCCTATTATAGTATGTATTGCTGTACAAGTCTGACTAATGTCAATCTATCAAATCTCCTATTATAGTATGTATTGCTGTACAAGTCTGACTAATGTCAATCTATCAAATCTCCTATTATAGTATGTGTACAGGTTTAATACAACGGGCTTTCACAGATGGGTCATGGATGGGCCAACTTATGGGCCTGTGTTAACATTAGGTGAGGAAGGTTGGAGAAGAAAGAAAAAGATCACATACCGTATATCCGTGCCCTGGATTTGCAGTTCGTGGGTGACCATTGAAGATCGAGACACACCGTCAGAATAATGAGGCTTCTCCGGAAATCCCCAAATCACTCTAATGCCAAGAGGCCCTCTGGCATTCAGAAATCCCACAGGAAGCTGCTTCCTGAATGCTAGGGATTTCTCAAATCCCAAATAGCTTGCATCCAAATGGAGAATTCCTGCCTAGATTTGCAAGAATTCCTGACAGCCGGAAATCCTGTTAGGAATTCTTGCAAACAAACGGACCCTAAGCCTCTTACAGAACATTCTTGCAAGTTTGAAAATATCTTTATTTTGCTTCTTTTGTTCCTATCTCATTACAAAGGTCATCGCATGCTTTGGACTTTGTATTATTTACTACTTTCTTAACTTCATTTTTTTGTCTTCTAAAATTTTCATAATTTTTTGTGTTTCTAGTCCCTTGCCAAACCTTGTAGCAGCGTCTTATCTCACATGGATTCTTGAACCTCTACACTTCACTACCAAGTTTCTTTGTCAAATTGTCTTTTTGCTTTTGACTCTCGAAGCATCTCTTTTGCAACCCTTCTAATGCAATCATCCATTTGGTTCTACATTGCTGTAGTTTCTCCATCAACATTTCTTCAAACCAACCCCACAACCCCCCAAACGCCCACCCAATCATTTCCTTGTTAAATGTTGTTGCCTTTTTCCCTTTCAAATCACTCCACCTTGTTTTAAGGAACCTCTTATGTACTACTCTCTTTTCATTTCTAAATATAAACATTTAAAACTACTATCCTATGTTGTGTGGTCAAATTCTCTCTAGGAATAACCTTAGGTCCATGTTTTCTAAGTAAAAAGAGGTCTACTTGGCTCTTATTAGTTTCAGTCTTACAAGTAATTAAATGCCTCTCTCTCTTTTCAAAGTAGTGTTTGCTATTACAAGGTCTTATGCTTATGCAAATTCCAAGATGGTGTCTCCAAACTTGTTCCTTTCTCCAAATCCTTATCCAAATCCTTATCCTCTTCATAGTCCCTCTTACCTTCTGCTATTATTTCCTACATACCCAAGTAAGTCCCCTTGTAGATTTTTTTTTTTTCATTAATTGGAATTTCTCATATTAAACCATCCATCTTTTCCCAAAACTTTCTTTTTAACACTTTTATTTGATCTTGCTTGGAGGGCATAAGCACTAATGATATAAAATGTATCTTTAACACTAGTTCAAGTGCTATAAGTATATCCTCCAATCTCCTTACCCCTTCTATTTTTTCTTAAGAATCTTTATCTACTTCCATTCCTAGTCCATTTCTTGTATTGTTCTTTCCGTATACTAGAGTTCGAAGCCATTAGTGAGCTCCTTTAGTCCTTTCCAATTTGTTTCCTGTAGATAGGCTATATTAACTGTTGTTCTTTTCATTGTATCAACAATCTCCCTGCTCTCACTTATCAAAGTTCCTATATTCTAAGTAGTAAGTCAAATCATCTCATTCACATGGACTAACTTACCCACATTTGTCTAGATTGGTGCAGGAATCCTTGTTTGCCTTCCACTGCAATCAAGTGTCATTGCAGTGAGTCTCTTACAGTGGGGACCCTAGCACCTACCAACATAAGTATGTGTATTTTATTTTTTTTGACCGGCTGCATCAAGCAACACATGGATATGATACTTATTTGTATCACTTAATTGATCTCTGTCCTTCCTCATATGGGATCATTCTCTGTCCTTCCTCATATAGAACCATGCTTTTAGAGGAACTATATTCCATTTAGGTCTACTTTGACTGGGTACTTAATGGTTTTTGAATCAGGCTCTGATTCTTGCTCGGCTTCTTGGATGGCGTATCAACTTGGATAGCATAAAGGTTTGTGTTTGGCCATGGTATTTCTTATCTTTTTGTATTTAGAATCAATGAAAAGATTCAATCAAAAAATAAATTCTGTTATTGAATTGATATAAAAAATAAAAATAAAAAACTCTTTTATTGTTATTTTGGAATTTGCAGGTTGATAGCTTGTACCCTGATGCAATGGCACCTGATACAATGTCTGTGGAAGATTTCCTAAACAATGGGCTTCCATCTCTTGATAATGGTATAGAAGAAAGAGTGAAAGTGGCTTCTTCAAATGGGAATGTTCTTCGATATGTCTGTATGATTGAGGGCTCAAGGTATTTAAGTTGTGCTAACTGTTTCAGATACTCCTTTATCTTCTTATGTTTCATTATATAATGACATTAGTAAATATACTGCATAAAGGTCTAACTTATGCCTCTTTTGCATAAATTTGCTTTGTGAGCCATGAATTTCCTTTGCTCCACCACGATAGGCTGCATGCTTAATGTAAATTCTATTGTGTATATTTGTAAAAGTCTGGCCTATTGTCACTCAATTATGGTTTCAGTGAGAGCAACTTCTTGTTGGTAATTCCATTGAAATCTCTATCCTTGCAGGTGTGAGGTTGGACTCAAAGAGCTTCCAAAAGATTCTCCTTTGGGAAGACTGAGAGGAAGTGATAATGTGGTATGCTACTCGCTTTTGTTCAGTCTAAACTTTTTACTGCCATCGATGTAGTGATAATGGTATTTGTAAGCATGCACCCTTAGAAAAAAGTGATTTATGAAGAGAAGCGTGCCTTATGAATGCCCGGTGAAATAAATTTAATTTACTTTTATTTAGTGATTTTCTTAAAATGTAGTAGTTAATTAGATTTCTAATTTCCCACACAATACTTAATGTTGTTAAAAAAATGAACACGCTGGCTTGATCCCATTGAAAAAAGTAGCTCCTACCTGTAGGGTTATTTTCACAGTGGCAATTGTGTAGCTAGTCTTATTTTTGTTGGACAATAGTTATAGTTAATATTGAATTACTAGGTTTTGTCAAAGAGTCAAAAGTTTAGGATCAAGTGACCAAATTAATTCACGATTCAACAATATGACTACGGATGCAGAATGGCTACCACTCCACCACTAGCCCCACCCAGATATTTATTTTTTAGTAGTTTCCTAATTTTATTATAATTAGGATTAGCATTATGATTTATTTGGTTTCCTAGTTTGATTAGGATAGTTTCTATTATTAGATTGGATTTTCTTAGGCCCTAAGTTTACTTTGCCTATTTATATTGCATTGTAGAGATGATAATCTCATATTTGGAGTTAGAATAAAATTTGGGATTTTCCCTTGGAGAGGTGTTCCTCGTGTTAGAAATATCTGCGGAGATAATTTGAGGTGTCTGTTGACACGTGCTTCGGCATCCATGCAAGCCCTAACCCTAGGGCCTACATCAGTTGGTATCAGTGCGAAGATCACAACGCTCCAATCCGTCTCCGATCGAAGCCTATCTATCCCATCTCCAATCCATCGTCATCATATCCATCCAGCCATCCTAGCCTCTTTCCAACCTCCCAGTCACCCAACCAATCAACCAAATCCCCTATCGATCCCACCCGCTGCCCAGAATCCCTTTCCAGCAACGACCCTCACGCCTTTCGTATCCAGCTGTCCCATCCCCATCAATCCACTGCCAATCGAAAACCCAGACCCCACTCGTCCCCCTGATCTTGGCCAAACTGATCCCGCCCTCCTTCCGACCTAGGGAAAAAAAAAAAAAAAAGAGCAGAAAGAAGAAGGGAAGAAGTGTGTACCGAGCACCGAGGGAGCTGCTGCCGTCCTCGTCATTCGCCGGCTCCATCGTCGCTGTCGACTGCGCCTGCCTCCCCTTCTCTTCATGACAGCAACAGCAATGCAGCTTTTTCTTCAAGCCAGACGAAAACGGGGTTTCAAGAGCTCCCTTGTCTCTCCTTCACACATAAACTGAGAGGAAGCACACATGTGCCAGACACCTGGGCCTCATCTGAATTTGGGCCAACCCCATACCAGGCTTCAAGTTGATTTTTGATCCTAACCCATTCACACAAGAAGCCCAGTACAATCAAAAAAATTTGATCAACAGTTACTTTAACCCGACCAATGGTTGAATTTTCTTTTCGTACTATCACAGCCATTTGGCGTCCGATTTCAAATCAGTTTTCGCCATCATGATCGTGGAGGGCAGATCTACACATCAAGTCAGTCCAAAAGTTTGAATTTGCATTATAAAAAATAAAAATAAAAAAAAGAAGCTTCCCAAGAAGCATATAGAAGTGAAGTCTTCCTCCAATAATGATGATTTGAGGAGAACCATTGCGGAATTATCATCAAATGTTAATCAGCTGTTCGCAATGATGGTTCAAATGCAAGACACTCTTGCAAGGGTTGAAACCTGATTAACCAAGTTGGAAAATAATCGGTGTGAGGATAATCATCGAGATGATGGAAGATATAATCGAAATCAACGTGATCCACATGCTGTCAATGTTAATCGTGATTTGGGTATTAAACTCGTGATTTCCGAATATGATGGGAAATTGAAGCCAGATGAATTTATGGATTGGTTAGTGTGAGTTGAAAATATTTTTGCACACAAGCCAATGATGGATGGTCATAAGATTACACGGGTGGCCACCCGATTTCGCAATTATGCTGTGATATGATGGGCCGAGTTGCAAAAGCAAAAGAGAAATCAGAATATTGACCCCATTGACACATGGATTGAGATGAAGAATTTGTTGAAGCAAAAATTCCTCTCTGTGAATTATTCAAAAGATCTTCGGTCTATTTTTCAAGATTTGAAACAAGGTTTCAAAACTATTATTGAATATTCTGAGGAGTTCCTAACCATACAAGCTCGTTGTGGCTTGAATGAGGATGATGATGTGTTGGTTGATCGATATTTTCATGGGCTACGCATTGACATACAACATATCCTTACATTCAAGAATTTTGATAATATTGATGAGATCATCCAACATGCCATTAAAGCTGAAGACATTGCTAATTATCAAGCCAGAAAGTTTAGTGTGTCTAAATGGCCTGCACAAAAGACCCCCGCAAAGCCAAACTTCAATCCAAGTGCCAGTTCCTCAGATAAGTTTTCCTCCAAGTCTAAAGATCAGAACAAGTTCACATGTTTTCATTGTGAGCAAAAGGGTCACCATGCGTTTGAATTTCCAAAAAGAATAACTTTAATGGAAGATACACAAGAAGAAACGGAAACAAAAGATGATCCTAAAAGTGAAGAATCTGATGAAGTGGAGGAAATAACAACTGAAACAGATGGTGCACTTCTCTTGGTGCAACAAAAATCTATACCCATTGTTGAGAAGAAATTGATACGGAAAAATATTTTTCGTTCCACTTGTACAATACATGGGCAAAATTGTACAGTTGCGATTGATGGTGGAAGTTGTGAGAATATTATATCTCAAACTCTTGTTGATCGCTTGAAGTTAAAGGTTTACAAGCACAATCGTCCCTATTTTGTCAAATGGCTAATGATAGGAGATGAAGGGCATGTGCGACATACATGTCAAGTTAACTTTGCAGTTGGTGATGATTATCAAGATACAATTTGGTGTGACGTGTTACCAATGGATAGTGGAGATATCTTATTGGGTCGCCCGTGAATGTATGACAAGAATGGAATTCATGGGATGCACGACAACACGTACACATTCAGGCACGTCAAGAAGGAAGTCACACTCTATACTAAGAAGCTAGATTCATCGCAGAAGAAATCAAGGGCCCATGCTACAAAGGAAGTGCTTCACGTACATCATATATACAGAGGCAACTTGAAGATGCCCCGAGTTTGAAGTCGAACTCTTCTTTCAACCTGGGGGGAATGATGCAGAATGGCTACCACTCCACCACTGGTCCCACCCAGATATTTATTTTTTAGTAGTTTCCTAATTTTATTGTAATTAGGATTAGCATTGTGATTTATTTGGTTTCCTAGTTTGATTAGGATAGTTTCTATTATTAAATTGGATTTTCTTAGGCCCTAACTTTATTTTGCCTATTTATATTGCATTATAGAGTTGATAATCTCATATTTGGAGTTAGGATAAAATTTGGGATTTTCCCATTGAGAGGTGTTCCTTGTGTTAGAAATCTCTGCGGAGATAATTTGAGGTGTCTGTTGACACGTGCTTCGACATCCACGCAAGCCCTAACCCTAGGGCTGCATCAACTACTGAATGCGAAGCCAGTGCCTAGTTTAAAAAATTGTAGTCTGGGGATGACTTGGCCGAGTCAGGCCAATTCTCATTGTAGGCTCAATAGTCAATAATATTTGAAACTATGAAAATAGAAAAAAGATGATCTGAAAATTAAAATATATAATTCTATGACTTAAAAATTTTAAGATATGTTGTGTTTTGTTAATTAATAATGAATTTTAGTTGTTATAGAGGTACCTAAATTTGTATCTCATTTGGTCGAATGAATAGTTCCATGGATCTTCAAATGCTTCAATCTTTAAAGGAGCCCCCTACAATTTTTTCTAATAGATAAAATAGGAAATAATTGCATTTAGGGCCCAAAAAAATATGACTCGGCCAAGTAGGTGACCCGGGGGTGAATAGAATGGCCAACTTCCGAGGCCAACTTGACTGGGCTAAGTTGACTCAGGCTTGGCTGATTTTTGGAACCATGCGAGAGCATGACTCAGTATACATAGCTCACTTTAATGACTTACGACTATGCCAGGTACCTGAATTGGTATCTTATTTTGTCAAATGAATAGCTCCGTTGATCTTTAAATGCTTCAATCTTTTAAGGAGCCCCCTGCAATTTTTTCTAATAAAAAAAAAGGAAATAATTGCATTTAGGACCCAAGAAAATATGACTCGGCCAAGTAGGTGACCTGGGGGTGAATAGAGTAGCCAACTACCCAGTCCAAGTTGACTGGGCTCAGTGAACTCAGAGGGTGGCTCAAGTATACATAGCTCACATTAATGACTTACGACTATGCCAAGGTTTTGATGTGGCACTTTTCCACAGGAAAAAAGAATAAAAGGTTTTTGTTTTTTCTTGAGTTTGCATAATACCATTTTGCTTCTTCAAAGTCCATGGAAATGGAAGTCCACGGCATTACACAAAAATAGTGCATCTAAATACTTCTTTGCCTTATGGAAAAAGGATAATTTAAGAGTTATATTTTGGGAGTTTAGTTTTGTGGTGGATGAGCAGCTTGAAATGAAAGGGATGGCTGTGACAAGTTTCTGCCAGTCCCCTCTTGTTTGTCTTGTTAGGTTGATTAGTAGAATTTCATCCTTTTTATTCATTTCTATTCAGAATAAGCGACTAGCTGATTCTTTTACTGTTGAATCTGTAGCTTGAGATATACAGCAGGTGTTATCAAGAATTACCATTGGTGATTCAAGGAGCCGGTGCTGGCAATGACACTACTGCAGCTGGAGTTCTTGCCGATATTGTTGATCTCCAGGATCTGTTTCACTGAAATTTACTCGTTTGGAATTATATATTTATAGGATAGACAATAGGGAGTAGATGAGAGTAGACGATTAATAGGCTAGATATAGGGAGATTATTAAGGCGTGCTTGTTATTGTTAAGAGAAACCAGAAAAAATTTGTTGTCTCCGATCAAACATTGGTTTCTTCACTTTACAATCTACAACTTTACAAATTTTGTGAAAACTCAGCAAAATGCTTGAATGACCGGTAAATTTCAGAAATAAAAGAGTTTTTCTTATCTTTTCAAAACAAGAAATGTCTTGAGGACTGACCCAATCTTTGTTCAGCTACCGCATTAGCAATGATGTCATCCACCAATTTGGAGCTTCTACCACAATGTCTGATTGGAACACTGAGCAATAGCCATTGATATCCATCAAATTGGCTGTCATGGTCCAAATTTAGTACTTTTCCTGTCTGATGAACTGTCTTGGATGGATAGATGCAATGGTGCATTCACATATGAGATGCAAAGAGACTCAAATCATGACGTTGAAAAATGAGAAAGTGCAAGGGCCTCTTAAGGTTCTTCAAGAACCAGTTTGCGTAAATGAGGGTTCATGGTTTGCATAGAGTAACCTCTGGGTGAGTTATGTTGTCATCTCCCATGACCATTTTCAGGTAAACCAAGTTACTTGTAATTAAATGCACTGGCAATTGAGTTCAGGGCAGTCCACTCTTTAAGGTTCCAAAAGAGAGCCTGAGGACATATAAATAAAATTTTAGTTTGCTACTGCTCTGTCTGATCAAAGGGCAACCTGAACTTAGAAAGTGGGGGACATTTTGTATGGTTTCTTCTCCTTGGGCGGCGGGCCTTTGGATTCTTTATTACTATCAAACAGAGTTACTTAATGCTCGTATTCCCCTCCTAAAGTTTTCAATAAGATTACATCTTTCACCACACATACAAAAACAGAAAAATGAGTAAGATTGAAGGGTCCTTCCTGTCTAGCTCAGGTTGCAGCCTTGCAGGGACCTCAAAATCCACCTTCAGTGCTTGTAAACTTAGGTTCGAGCCTTGATGGTCAGAGAGTGATAGACTCATAGAACATGTGCACCCTCTTGTTCAAGGGTCCCACCTATGGGGTTGGAGCCTACTTCCAACAGAGCGGGAGAAGTAAAGAAGTCTGAAGTATTGAAACAGACCAAATTAGAACTCAGGATCTGAAATTGCCACATGAATGTCATAGAGACAAATAGAAGTTTAGGCTGATGATAGCTGAAGCTATAGAATATGGTTGTGCACGGTGGAAAGTAATTTCATTTTTCCGCAGGGAATTAAAATCTGATTCATCATTTTCTTCAGTTTCTGTCATTATTTGTTGGGGCAAAACATCTTCCAGGGTAAATTGGAGAGATTGTCTCCTTACCAGCTGCATTCTAGCTCTGTGAGGCACATTTGAGCTCAGCTTTGTTAGTGCATACCTTTCACACACAGCACTCTACCATGATCTGGCACAAGTTCAATCAATTTGACATTCATCTTAACTAGCTTATTGTTGAATTAAGTCTATAAGGGCATGTTTGTTTGCATTATATTACATAGAAATTGAATACATATAATTCATACATAATTAATAGAAATACCATCAGTAGTTAACAATGAAGATTAAATGTGAAATTAAAAAATAAGAATCAAATAGCCTTTTTTTTTCTAGGGAAATAGAATAAAAAGTAGATAGAAAAATGAACCACTATGGGGATGGCTGGTAAACTGTTAATTGAATGAAGGTAGGCATAAGCTGAATTTTTTCTTCTCTTGACAATCATCCATCTTGATAACTTTCCATCGTCCACACTTCAGCTAGTAGGCATGCATCTTAGGTGGGCCTCCAAAAGCTGAATTACAAATAAAAAAAATATTCAGTCTGATCCTTGGTGAAAATTGTCTTGTAAAATGTGTAACTAAGAACAGAGATAACGGATCTCTACCTTTTTAGTGAAATGTCTATCCAGATTTGAGCCTAAATCTACATTTAGGAGCACCACACATCCCCCCCCCCCCCCCCCCCCCCCCCCCACAAACCCCAACACACAAAAAAAAAAAAAAAGAAGAAAAGAAAACTATAAAGAAATGGAAAAAAAACAAAAATCAAACATGTAAAGATAACAAAAATAATTTTGGTCGTTCCTTGATTTATATCTTTCTCATTTTAATAAAGATGATCTTCTGCTTTTCACAGTAAGTAACTGCATACCCAAAAATAACTAGATAAAAAAAAAATGGAGAAAGAAAAGACAGAGGAAAACAAAAGAAAAACACAGGTATTGATCAGGTGTAGAGACAGGTCCCTGTGACTCGACTACTTACTCACAATCAGATCACTTTGGAGTTCACAGACCCTCTGAGGCTTCCACTCACTATTTATTCGTGAGGCTCCACCATCGTGCTACTCACAAAATCTTAAAATTGATTGATGCATATGGCTCTCTTTTGAATATGCTAGTGGTCGGGAGTCTCATTCTCGTCCAATTATTTAGTGTTCGATTACCTTAGATGCCCTCTTTCCTGCATGTGCTGGGGTTCACTCCTGCGTCAGTGTGTCTTTCAATGTCTACTCAAATAAGATCTTATAAAAAATCAAGTATTTGGTAATAATCCAACAGTGGCCAGCGGGCCTATATATTAATTTTATAGGAGTGGAATTCTCAAACAACATGTAGGTGCTTAGGTAGGGACTAGCTTGGGCCCATATGAGTAAGCTGCGTCATTCAGTACGTGGGTGGGATAGCTTCAATTTTTCAAGCTGGTGGTTTATGATCTAGAACAAAGCTCATTTTTCATCATTATGCAGTCGCTTCTGGAATGCATGTGCTGACTTCCAGCAATGTAAAAAGGAAATACAGGTCCTGACTTTAGAAAATGTATATCCTCACTAGTCACTAGTTGTTTTATTCAACTTTTGGTCGTTGAGAATGTTCCACCCCAAAATAGAACAACCAAGTTCTAGAAAATAGAAGACTTGTTGGTATGGAACATTGTCGTTGAACAAGTTCAAGAAAATTGGAAGGCTTTTTCCTTCTGTTTCCAGGCAACCCCATTGACCAAACAAGCTCTAGAAGATGAGCAATTTGGACAGATTGTACGCGCAAGATAAAATAAAAAGACTTTTGGGATTAGCCGATACTTCAGATGATTACATATAGTGAACCATCATTACCATCATATCCCTTATTATAGTGCTGATGGTAAGGAATTTGGAAAGCGTGTGTAAGTACTAAGTATTTACTTACATAAAGATTTCTAATTATTATAATGACTGAAGAAGAATATTAAGTCGCAATTTAAGTCGCAATATTCACAAACTTCTTGCTCTCAAGCGGTTCACAAGATGCATCTCTCATTTAATCCCCTCCTTTTATTGTGAAATTTATGGCCTTTTCATTATTCTTATATATGTTGTTTTTCATTATGCGCGCCTAAATTTACCTTTCTAAATCTAATCATCTTAATTTTATTAAGGTGTTAATGGCTGTATGTTTGGATAAAACTGAATTTCTAAGAATTCTATGAAATGTATTTCTAAAAGTGGTCATGGTTGAAAAAAAAAATCCATAAATGGCTATCAAAGAAAAAAAAATAACATCCATTATTATCCAAATTATAACACCTATCTTTCTAGCAGTTGTATTATTTAACGCAATTGCCATCTTCCAGATGAGCTGCCCCTTGTTGCAGCTTTTATCTCTGTTGGGGTGAGTTGTTGTTTGTTGATGTGGCAATGGGTCAGATTAAGTTAGGTTCGGATCCAGTTGAGAACTGTCTGTAACGTGTTCAAGCTCAATACCAACCATACCTATTTAACCTATTTATCAATCCAATTGAACCTATCCTCTCATCAGTTGGCACGGTCCCAAGTTGACACTCAACTTGCTGTTATTAATTGTGACAAGTTGGAGACGTCCCTCACAAGAAGAGCATATATACATGCTATGTATGTATGAATATATTCATTTTCAAAACATTACTTGTATCAGTGACATCGTTCTCTAGCAGGACATTACGTTTTAAGACTCTTATCAATTTGAGCCACTTGAAGACTTCTCTATTGTGACGAGGCATGAAGATGACAGCGGGATAGATTCAGATTTGAGAAGTTTTTTTTATAGTTTGAAGTGTTTGGTCTAATTTAGTTGTCAAAACTAGCTGTCATATGGATCTGGGAATACAAAGATATGAAACAAATAAATTACATTAAAAATTACATGAATGTGTATGTATTGGTCTTTTAAATATAACTGATGATAGGCTGATAGCTCCCCCTGCCTCATCTTTTTCTCTCTGGTAAGAGAAATGAGTCCCATTATTCCAAATCCTTCTATCGTTGCATCTAGAATGCATTATCAAATAATAATCATTATATGGGGTCACACGAATGGTTTTTACATTTTCCAATCTTACCAATGAGAATGGACTGAGGACCATGATTTCTAGTATAAAGAACTGGCTTGAGTCAATTCCTATCACTCTAATAATGGCAGCCACGTGAGATTTATTGCGTCATAAAACACATGATTAAAATACAAAGTGATCATGTTTTTATGTATTATCAATCTAATGGTTGGCCTAATTTCTATTGCAGTGAGATTAGGTTTAGAGCTAAACAAGAGAGAACGTTGATTATAAGTGTTTGGGATATAAAATTTATATTCTCTTTTACCCTAGTGGTAAGAAGTGACGGTTCTTACCGACCTTGGGCAGCCTTCCCTCACTCGAGGGCTGTCTTACCTCACTTGAGATCTACTTTGCTTACCAAAGGCCTCTCTTGCCTCACTTGAGGTTTACTTCCATCACCAAAGGATTGGGTCCCAGCCCCCTAAGCTGGGTACCCAAAAAAAAAGTGGTTTGAACATGTGTACAATAAAATATTTGTGGATGGATCTAAATATGCAGTGAATAAGAGGAAACTTGAGAGGTATGCAGTGAATAAGTAGCCTGAAATGAGAAGAAGGCTGAGACAAGTTTATGCCAGTCCCTTATTTTGTGCTTCTTTTTTTTTTTTAATTTCTATTACCTCTTTGTATGATCAAAGGTCAACTTGAACTTGGATAGCTCTAGACATCTTATTTTCGGATTGCTTTGTTAGTTGTTTCACGTTCTCCTAAAGTTTAGGACATGTTTATGCAAGGTATTTTCGGTGGTGCTTCATTGTTTGGTGCAACATGACTCTCCGTAGAAAATCAAAATTTAGTGCAACTTTACCATGCAAGAAAGGAAATCGGAATTCAAAACTCCTCAAAACTTTCATTTCCATAGACTCCATGGTGTTGCACGAACGGGCCCTTAATAAAATGTCATCTCTTACTATACCAATAGATAAAGATAATTAGTAAAATTGAAAGGGTCCCTTCTGTGTAGCATAGGTTGTATGAACAACAAAACCCTCCCTACTGCTTAGGGCAAATGCACTCTCTAGGTAAAGGTTCTCGCTGATTGGGTAGAGTCATACTTACTAGAAAAATATGCCCGTACCAATATAATCATAATATTAAAATTTATATAAAAAAAAATTATGATCAGTTTCTTTATAATTAAATGCGAAAGGTTTTAGTCTAAGAGAGAGAAAAAATAAAAAAAGTCCATAAAAATTCAATACCTAATACCATATAATTTTAAAAAAAAACACAAGCCCATGAAAATTGAAGATTAATGATCAGGAAAACTAAAAAACAAGATCAAAACAAACAAACAATAAAAACTATGAATAAAATCCAATAAAATTTGAAATACACATGGAAATGAAAATCTATAATTAACTCAATAACATAAGCAATTTAAAAGAATCAAACACTCATGAGAAAATAAAAACTCATAAATGAAGCACAAAAGGATAAAGACAAAAGAACCCACAAATTCATGAAAGACCATCATAAAAAAAAAAAACTAAAAACCCATCATAAGTGAGAAACTATAATAAAAGAAATACAAAATAAAATAAAATAAATTTTATTAAAAAGGCTATAAAAAAATATATAGAAATAAAGATCCATATATAATACAATGATAAAAAAAATTTAGAAGAACCAAACCAACCTATGGAAATCTAATACTCAAAAATGGAAATCTGAAGCCACCAAAGAAATAAGAAAAATCCATAAAAAGGTTTCACAAAGAGAACTTAAAAAACCCAATGGAAGTTAAATAAATAATTAACTCATAATGATAAGCACTTAAGAAATAAAAAAATACAATAGAAAAATGAGAATTCACAGAAAATACCTTTGATAAAAAATGATTTAAAAGAAAAAACAACAAGGAGAACCCAATACCCAAACGTGGAAACAAAAAACGGGAAAAAAGAAATTCACAATCTATGAAAACCATACAAATACAAACCATAAAAATATTGTAAATCTATAGAAATTTTAAAATGATGATTCTTTTGTATAAATCATATTAAAATGACATAATTAAAATTGCTCAAATAAAATATAATGAACTCAAAAGTAAATGAATTAAGAAAGGTTTACCTCTGAAATTGAAATGTTTAATAATTGCCCAAATTGACTCAAGATGCTCACATTTTAAAATGGTTTGAGTGTTGAGCTAAAATAAGCATGCAAAATGAGACATAAGACAGTACTAAAAAGAGACACAAAGAAACAAAAACATTATTGAAGTTGCTCCAAAAAAATACAATGAACTTAAAAGTAAATGAATAGAAAAAATGAAAGTTCTCTTGTTGAGACAGAGAAATAGAATTATTTTGGAAAAAATAGAAAACGATGATAATAAGAATGAGCTTAATTCTTTATTTAGATGGAACAATATTATTGGAGATTCCTTTTACCATTAGTTCCACATTTTAAAAAAAAAAATGGAAAATCAAAATCAATAGATAAAAAAGAAACCAGACAGCCCAGAACCGAGAGTAGATTAAATAAAAAAGACCAAGGATTAAATAAACCAGACAATCTAGAAATCGTCATTTCACATTAAAAAAAAAAAGCATATTATCAGAACAAACAAAAATGCTTGAAATTCCTTAGATTATTGGCACTTAGACACTGGGACCCATTAACACTGAAATGCTATTGCCTTGATAAAAATAAGATGATATTGGAAGTTTTTTAATAGAAAAATGACATGATGGAGATTCCAAATCACAAAAAATAATAATAATGATAATAATAAATCAAAATTAAAAAACTCCAGTAGTTTGTATTTTTTTTAATTAAAGAATCAATTTGACTGTGGAAATATCTCAGAATGAGGTGAAAATTTGAGGTATCCCATAAATAGCAAGGATGTTTGTCTTAATGATTGTAATTTTTAATAGATGGGGTCTATCACAGTGTTTAACTCCATTTACAACGCAATTTATAAAAGTTAAAGCCACATACACAAAAAAAGAAAAAAACCAGACTTCACCCTTTCTCCCTCGGCAAGTGTGTATGGTAGCACATTAGTTACATGCAAAGTTTCCCACCTCCTCTTTAACTCCACGCTGTTGTCACGATTTTTCTTTTTTCAATAATATTGTCATTTTCTTATTAATTATGAAACTTATTATTTTTGTTGATCAATTCCATATATTATATATTCATTTAAGTTTAGTGTTATTGTAAAATGGTTGTCATAGAAAATTAATGACTATATAGAAAATCATATAAAATGGTTATTTCAAAAGTTTGATCATCTATGCTTAAAGTACAATGCATAAGCATGACAATAATAACAACAATATTTATAGGGGTTAATATTCTAAAAATATAGTTATTTTTATAAATACCTCGTAGATAAATTGCAACTCCCGTTAATATTCTAAAGTGGGGCCGGGTCCCTTCCTCATTAACTAATTTTAAGTTTTTATTAATAATTATTAACAAAAAGATATTATGTGGTGTAGTGGTAGGGTTGCTCCTTTGACATCCATATTGTCCTGAGTTTAAGTCTCGGCACATACCATGATTAATTTTTACCATGTCATTAAAAATACACGGGTCATGTTGAGTCCAAAAAGTGTGCTTTATCTCTGGCCTGACCTAATTTACCCCAACCTGACCCGTTTGTTAGGGTCAAACTAAATTAAATTGGTAAATTAGATGAGTCAAATCGGGCGAATTGGAACTAATTTCAATTTGAAACCACTTCACTTCATATATAATAATAGAATTTTAAGAATCACATCTTTCTATAAATTTCACCATAACATTCAATTGAGAATTGATCTCAATTTATATAATGAAGAGCAACTCTAATCAATAATGATTTAAAATTCAAAGTACCTAAAATCTCTAACAACCAAACTAATTCTTATCCAAGATACTAATTAATCTCTAACAATACTGCCACTAGAGCTGGCAAAAATTAAAAAAAAAAAAAAAAAAGTATCAGGTATGGGAACAAAGCAAATTAGAACTCAAAAACTGAATTTGACATAATCAAAATAATTGAACCTAATGAGAGTCCAGGCTTGGGCCATGTTTTTGGCTTTGTGCAGAGAGGAAAGTAATGTCATTTTCTGCTTGAAATGAGAAAGGAAGGCACATCGCTTTCTTCAGTTTCTATTGTTTGGTTAGTGCAGCAAAATGTCTTACAAGGTAAATGGATAAATTTCCTCCTCCGGAGTGGAATAGGCCCACTTACCTCACCTTTGATCTATTCCCACTATTATACTGTGATCTGGCACCAAGTCCAATTTAACATCAACCACTCCAGTTACTGGCCTCCCGCGTGCTTGAGAACCCTGACCAGCTGAGCTGTGGGGACCAATTTGACATTGTAGCTCTGTGGAACTGAGTCTAGAAAAGATGTACCAGTGAAAAGACTTGAACTTTGAAGCTATTAAAATCAAGAGCCAGGATAACTTGATGGATCCAAATCAAGCTACGTAATTCCGGTTTCATAGAGAATACAAAGTCTAACTCAATGGAACCAGTTTTGGCAGAACCATGGAAAAATCAATTCATATTTTGGCTTTTCCTTGATGAAAAATGGCTACACCAAAGCCGCAACAAGAAAACACGTCCTCTACTTTTCACACATTTTCCAAAGAAAGTATATTAGAGAACATATCCTAACTCTTATTCACGGTGAAACATTTTCATCCTCTGCTTTTACTTATCCACTTGTAAGTAGGTGGGTCAGGATCTGAATAGCATGTATTGTAAATCGCATGAAGTGAAAATTGTCTTCCAATGTCTATCCAAGACTGCAGGGAATGGGCCTCTTATCACTTCCAATGAAGTGAAAATTGTCTTCCAATGTCTATCCAAGACTGCAGGGAATGGGTCTCGTTTGGAATTATATACTTATAGGATAGACAATAGGTAATAGATGAGAGTAGACGATTAATAGGCTAGATAAAAGGGAGATTATTAAGGCGTGCTTGTTTTTGTTGAGAGAAACCAGAAAAAAATTTGTTGTCTCCCATCAAACATTGGTTTCTTCACTTTACAATCTACAACTATACAAATTTTGTGAAAAATCAGCAAAATGCTTGAATGACCGGTAAATTTCAGAAATAAAAGAGTTTTTCTTATCTTTTCAAAACAAGAAAAGTCTTTAGGACTGACCGGTAAACTTTCCATCGTCCACACTTCAGCTGGCAGGCATGCATCTTAGGCGGGCCTCCTAAAGCTGAATTACAAATAAAAAAATATTCAGTCTGATCCTTGGTGAAACTTGTCTTGTAAAATGTGTAACTAAGAACAGAGATAACGGATCTCTACCATTTTAGTGAAATGTCTATCCAGATTTGAGCCTAAATTTACATTTAGTAGGCCAAAAAAAAAAAGCCTAGTTTAAAAAGAAAAAAAAAAAGAGAAATGGAAAAAAACAAAAATCAGACATGTAAAGATAGCAAAAATAATTTTGGTCATTCCTTTATTTATATCTTTCTCCTTTTAATAAAGATGATCTTCTGTTTTTCACAGTAAGTAACTGCATACCCAGAACTAACTAGATAAAAAAAAAAAAAAATGGAGAGAGAAAAGACAGAGGAAAACAAAAGAAAAACACAGGTATTGATCAGGTGTAGAGACAGGTCCCTGTGACTCGACTACTGACTCACAATCAGATCCTCTGAGGCTTCCACTCACTATTGTTTCATGAGGCTCCACTGTCGCGCCTACTCACAAAATCTTAAAATTGATTGATGCATATGGCTCTCTGTTGAATAGGCTAGTGGTTGGGAGTCTCATTCTCGTCCAATTGTTCAGTGTTGGATTACTTTTGATGTCCTCTTTCCTGTATGTGCTGAGGTTCACTCCTGCATGCACCTGTCTATCTTTCAATGTCTACTCGAATAAGATCTTATAAAAAAATCAAGTATTTGGTAATAATCCAACAGTGGCCAGTGGGCCTATATAATAATTTTATAGGAGTGGAATTCTCAAACAACATGTAGGTGCTTAGGTAGGGGCTAGCTAGGGCCCATATGAGGAAGCTGTGTCATTCTGTACGTGGGTGGGATAGCTTCGTTTTTCAAGCTGGTGGTTTAATCATTATGTCATCGCTTCTGAAATGCATGTCCTGACTCCCAGCAATGAAAAATGGAAATACAGGTCCTGACTTTAGAAAATGTATATCCTCACTAGTCACTAGTTGTTGAATGGTGAACCACTGGTTTAACAAAATTCCAGCTTGAAATGTATAAGAGTCATACTTATAAAATTTTAAGAATCACTTCTTTTTATAAATTTTAGCATAACATTCAATTGAGAATTGATCTCAAGTAATACAATGAAGAGCAACTCTAATCAATAATTGTTTAAAATTTAAACTACCTAAAATCTCGAACAACCAAACTAATCTTTATCTAAGATACTAATCTCTAACAATAGTGCCTGATAAGTCCACAAAATTATAGCTTTCATTCATCATTTCATATGCATTTGTGAACTTAATTAGGTTAATTGCATAGAATTACAATTAATTTCATGATTTCATGCATTTAAGCATCAAAGTTGGAATCTTAGTCAAATTTGGTCAAAATTCATTACATTGCTTGACTTTTGTGAAATTAGGAATTTTCATCTCATTCATCACTCGATGATTAGTTCTTTTGGCTTCACTAATGCATACCTACTAATTTTGACACCATGTGTTATTTTTGGAGAGTTGGGTATTTTTGGTGCATTAAGTAGGCATGTAGGGTCTCATGCATAGTCCATTTAAATTCCTCACGCTTGATTATTATTGACATTATTTAATTTTATTTATGTAGGAGAAATCAAGAGTGAGACCTTCATTGGTGAAATTTGAGAGAGCACAAAGGCGGGACACCCTTCATGGTGGGCTCACATATCTTGACGTCTTGGTGGAGTTAGATAGATTGGAAATTCTCAAAGAATAAAGAAAAAACTCAGATTACGAAAGATGGAGTTGACTTGCTAAATTTGGAAACCAAAATCAAGAAAAAGAGAGCAAATTAGAAACTTTGCAAGAGAGTTGGCTAGTCAAAGTTGCAAGTGAGAAAGCGAGCCAGATATGGGAAGAGAATCAAATAAAAAAGTAAATAAAGAGTCCAAACATGCCTTGGACATCTAACATGGGTCACACACACCCCATTGCATGCCAAACATAGAAGTTCTCTTAATTGCACAATTATTCTTGGATTTCTCAGGGGCAGCAAATTGAAATGGTCATAACTTTCAACTTGAGTGTCGGATTAGTGCAATCTACATACCGTTGGAAAGGTTTTTTCGAGTAGATATCAGTGGAGCTCAAGATTGCATAAATCGGAGCTATGTTGAGGGAGATATGACCTTGGAAAGTTGGCTGTTATAATTTTATGCGGGAATTGCAAAAAGTTTTCCAAAATTGGCAGCATGAAAGATGTTTAAGGAGTTCAATTTGACAAGACTTGGAGCCCAAGAGACCACAGTTAGTAACAAATCATCTCCAATTCAAACTCTTTCCAAGTGTGAAGCCTACCTTGAGTCCTAAGCAAGAAATATTTACAAATAAGGAAACAAGTCCTAAAATAGAGGAGATTCTTTACTAAAAAGGAGGCATCAACATCTATAAAACCAACCCAAAAGGGGATGGAGGCATCTCACGTCCAGCCCTCTCTCCAATTCCCTTCTTTCTTTTCTTCCTTTCTTGTTTTCCATTAGTGTTTATTTATTTATTTTATTTTAGTAGCCTTGGGTTATGTCCAAGGATTTATTTTGAAGGAGAATTCTTGTGAATGAGAAGTTGTAAAGATGTAATTTTTAATGACTAATAAAAAAGCATTCTTTCCAATGGCGGACTAATTTTCTTGATTAGCGCTATGGATAAAGGTAAGTAACTTCTTTTTATTTATTTAGTTATTATAATTTAGTTCTATATGTTATGTTCTTAATGATTAATAGACTTGTCTTTGTACCCTAGGCAAATCTCCATTCTTGATTTCTAAAAATAAAAATTGATTTTTGACTATCCATGCTTAGGTTTGATAGGCCATGCTTAGGACTTAGTTCTTTTGATGGTTTATGCTTACTTTTGATGGATAGTGCTTAGATTGTTTTTTTTTTTTCTGTTATGAGGTGAAGGAAATCTTGGGTTTTGGATTCTATAATTAAAAAAAAGGGTTTTTTAAGTTAGATTTTCTAAATTAAAAAAATTGATTTGTCTTTGATTTGAAGTAAAAATTGGAACAAATTAGGATTACTTAATAAATAATTTGTTGATGCTTATTGGATTCCTATGCTCTAATCACTTTCATTAATTGGTAGTTTTTCATCTTTCTAAATCAGTTGCTTTCTTTTATTTCTAAATACTCAAAACTTTCTTTAATTGTTAGTTAATTAGGTTTCTTAATTTAAAAGTTTCTTTAATTAACTCCCTGTGGGTTCGACTCACTCTTGCCACTGTCTCATCTAGACACCCGTGTACTTGCGGTATTTTATTATTGATATTGATCACATCACTGCCACTAGAGCTGGCAAAAATTAAAAAAAAAAAAAAGTATGAGGTATGAGAACAAACCAAATTAGAACTCAAAAACTGAATTTGACATAGTTAAAATAATTGAACCTAATGAGAGTCCAGGCTTGGGGCATGTTTTTGGCTTTGTGCAGAGAGGAAAGTAATGTCATTTTCTGCTTGAAATGAAAAGGGAAGGCACATCGCTTTCTTCAGTTCCTATTGTTTGGTTGGTGCAACCAAATGTCTTACAAGGTAAATGGATAAATTTCCTCCTCCGGAGTGGAATAGGCCCACTTACCTCACCTTTGATCTATTCCCACTATTATACTGTGATCTGGCACCAAGTCCAATTTAACATCAACCACTCTTGTTATTGGCACCCCGCGTGCTCGAGAACCCTGACCAGCTGAGCCGTGGGGACCAATTTGACATTGTAGTTCTGTGGAACTGAGTCTAGAAAAGATGTACCGGTGAAAAGACTTGAACTTTGAAGCTATTAAAATCAAGGGCCATGATAACTTGATGGATCCAAATCAAGCTACAAAATTCCGGTTTCATGGAGAATGCCAAGTCTAACTCAATGGAACTAGTTTTGGCAGAATCATGGAAAAATCAATTCATATTTTGGCTCTTCCTTGATGAAAAATGGCGACCTCAAAGCCGCAACAAGAAAACACGTTCCCTACTTTTCACACATTTTCGAAGGAAAGTATATAATTATATATATGTCAACATACCCTAACTCTTATTCATAGTGAAACATTTTCATCCTCTGCTTCTACTTATCCACTTGTATGTAGGTGGGCCCTAGGATCTGAATAGCATGTATTGTAAATCGCATGAAGTATAATCAGAGGTGAAAATTGTCTTACAATGTCTATCCAAGACTGCAGGGAATGGGTCTCTATCACTTTATAATGTTCATGGTTACTTACCTTTGACTCTTAATCCATCTTCAGCACAGTTAAAAAATAAATATATGAAAAACAAAGATCCAATCTGGAAAGATAAACATTTGTACATATCTCCTTGTATAAATAACTATCACTTTATAATGTTCATGGTTACTTACCTTTGACTCTTAATCCATCTTCAGCACAGTTAAAAAATAAATATATGAAAAACAAAGATCCAATCTGGAAAGATAAACATTTGTACATATCTCCTTGTATAAATAATCTTTTATTTTTACATGTCAGTAATGCTTATCAAAAAACCATTACATACAGAAAAGTCAAGAAAGCAAAAGGAAAAATGAGAACCTTCTTCCTTTGCTACTAAGAAGAGACAGAGGAAACAGGAACCAAATAAAAAGACCGGTCCCAAAAACTCGACCACTAGGTACTGACCCATCATCCAATGATCAATTTCTGCATAAATAACTCCAATTTTGAGCTGGGGACACATCAGATTGGTCTCATAAAACACTTAATTAAAATACAAAGAGATCAACTAATTTATGCATGATCTGAGATTGGGTTTAGATGCTTAGGACATGTGAGATGTAAAGATACTCAATCATATTGGCAAAAATGAGAAAAAGCAAGAGCATGTATGATTCTTTATAAAGCAGTCTTATGCATAAATGAGGGTTCAAGGGTTGGATAGATTGAGCTCTAGCATAGGTGACTAATTTTGTTATTTTCCATGCTCGAATATTACATGTAAACATAGTTTAAATTAGAAGTCAAGATCTAAATTTGACAGAGAAAAAAAAAAAATGAACCAAATGTGAGTCTACCCTAGGGGCATGTTTGTGGCTGTGTCTATAGGAAGGTAATGTCATTTTCCCCACGACCGCACCCTTGATCTACTCCAACTGTTCTGATGCAATCTGGCACAAGTCAGTTTTTAAATTTTTTCTTCTTAGCAGAGTAGGGACTCCAAGTCCACCATTGCAGCTTAAATATTTCGTATACCTAACCAGCCAGGCTATGATTGAAAGCCGCGGAGACGTGCTCTCCACCTTTCAATTATTTGTGGTTACTTACCTTTAACTCTTAATCCACATCTGTCCAAATTGATAAAAAAAAATATATATATATATATATAAAATAATAATAAAAAATGAAAAACAAAATTCTGATCTGAAAAGATAAACATTTGTACCTATCATTTATTTGTACACTCAAGAATCACATATCTAATAATCACTGGATACAAAAAGTCTAAAAAAAGGAAAAAGAAACCTCATTTTCCTTTGCCATTAAGAAAGGACAGATAAAAGAGAAAAAAGATAGGTCCCAATGAGTCCACCACTGAGTCCTGTGAGTCATCAATTTCTTTGAGCAGCAGCAGCAGCCGCCCTCATTCGTCTTCCCCAAGAAGACGATGTGCTCTCACGAACAGAAGATCTTCTCATCAACTCTTCCAATTGAGACTCCCAATCCCCAAAACCATTCTTTCTCGTCATTGGACTCTTCTGACTTAGCACGCACCCGTTCTTCAGCCTGCAATCGTAGTCCTCTCGAAGGACTGGGTCGGACAGGACTCGGTAAGCCTCTCTCGCCATTATAAACTGCTGGGTCATCTGCTTCTTCTCCTCTCCCTGGGAGGACCGGCACGTGTCCGGATGCAGCTTCCTCGCCAGCTTCCTGAACGCGGCCTTGATCTCACCAGGATCGGCGCTCTCCTTAACCGATAAAAGCTCGTACATGGTGGCGGTGCTGGGGGCTGCGAGTGAGGTGGCGGCGGCGGCGGAGACTCGGAGGCGGCTGGTGGTGGTGGCGGTCCTGCTTCTGCTCCTGATTGGAGAGGAGGAGGAGAGAGGAAGAAAGTTGTGTGCTTGCATGGATCTTGATTTTGATTTGATAAGAAGAAGAAGCAGAGAGAATTGAGATATGGAGGCTGGGTTGTGATTTAAGGCTGGTATTTATATGGGAGGAAAATTGGTTACGTGGAAAGTTGGTTGCCATTTTGCCAAGTCGTTCCCTTCCATATTGTGGATGGGTCGCTGGTTTTGGTTTTGAATATAAAACTTTCGCTATACCGTGGTCCGGAAGTTTCGTGAAGTCAAAATTAAAAGTACTATGGTAAAAATTAAATTCAAAATTTTTTATTTTAATATATTATAATTTGAACTTTAGAGGAATGCGAGCTCTATCTTAGGTCATGTTTGGGACCACTAGTCTATTTCTTAAAGACCCAGTTAAAATAGAGCAATAAAAAATAGAGTCATACAAAGAAGAGGTTAAAATAAGAAAACATGTTTGGTAATGTACAAATCTATTTTAAATAGAGCGTTTGGTAAGACATTATTTGCCTCTTTTTTAGAAGGACTTTATTATAAGGGTATTTACGTCATTATCTAATACACTATTAAAATCACCCTCGTCAATTAGCAAAACCAAACCTTCAATATTTTGTGACCAATCATAAGATTCATGATGCAATTATCTATTCTAATATTTTGTGACCAATCATCAGATTCATGATGCAATTATCTATTTCGAATATTTTGTTTCACATTATCAATCTGAGACAAGGCCCAACCACAATTGAAGTGAAATACATGTTGTTTAAGAGGTAGGCATCAATGATGGATTTACAGGACTGGATTCTGGGTCATCCTGCACTTGGAGAATCCACATTAAGCACCTACTCCAGGCCTTTGGATTTCAAACCTGATATGGTTTTGTCCAATAATGCTTCATAATTTTAGCACATCCTATAAAGAATTGGAACAGCCAAACAGAGCCCACTTTAGGTCATGGTTTCCAACACTAAACTTCTGAAAGTGTATACATAACAAGCAAATGGTGATTAGGAAACTAGTTATAGTGCAGATATGAAAGTGTAATGGCTGTGTACAGAAAATCAAGAAGGCATTGCATGGAATTAATGGAAACAAATCATTAACAACATGAACCAGACTTTTGATATCTAATTTGCTCCCTTAGATTTAGGGATTAAGCTGATGAAGGTTGCATTCAAACCTGTGAAATTTTCCCGTATCAAATATTCATTGAAAACCGACATAAGGTCTGATTTTCTCAACAATGCCAATAGAAAGTGAAGAGGAACCCATTTGGGCCCGGGGCCGTTCCACTTTCAATTGGAAAACAGTACCTTTTATCTACTCTTCTGTGAAGGGTTGTGGGAGATATGATGCTAGTGCTTGCATTCATGGACCCAATTCTTCCTTTCTATTATGAAAACAGAGCCATCTTCATCTTATTAAAAAAAAAAAAAAAAAGTGGGTTTTGAAGGATATGAGTCATTCTCTCTCTGAAGACAATAGATCTAGATTTGATGGATGGCAGAAACGAAGAAGATGATCTATGGAAAGAGGGGTCAGTCGGATTGCAAAGCCCCCACCCAATCGCCTCTGCGTGTGTGTGTGTTTAGATTGGAGAAGAATCGCATAGCTTGGATTTTAAGAGGATTTATTGTGTGGATTGGATTGGACTAGACGATGGATGAAGGAAGGGAAGGAAGAAGAAGGTTCCCGAAGGTCGGTAAAAGCCGTCGCAGGGGGGGGGTGGTTTGTTTCACAGCGCGATCAGTTCCTGGCGACGACTAGGAGAGGAAGAAGGAGGAAGGGAAAAGGAATGTGGGAGCAAACATCGAACCCTTTTGTAGAGGGATTTTCGGTGGAAATAAATGTCCGTCTGAGGGCATTTTAGTAAACAAAAAATGTCTCCGCCTCTTAAATTTTAAGAGCTATATGCTCTACTTTCCAGGTGCACGATTTTGAGGATTTCAAAAGTAGAGGCTGTAGCTCTAAAACTCTAAAGTTGGTAGAGGTAAAATTATCATGCCAAACACCTCTATTTTTTCAATCCTCTAGTTATTTTAGACATTTAGAGGTTTAGAAGCAAAAAATAGACTTGCCAAACATGAGCTTAGTTGGCCTAGGGCTATGGTCTACATTCGAAGGTTGTGGGTTCAAAACTGCATTGTCACACTTGGGCCAGAGGGGAATTTTATCTAGTTTTTTCTTCTGGGCCCGTAATAATTATTCTAGTCCAAAAGGCTAAAACACCTTGTGTTATAAATAAAAAAAAAAGGGTGGAGAAAGGTTTTTTCTTTTTTCCCTTTTTGAAAAAAAAGAAAAAAAAATGGAGAAGCCTTTTCAAACATCTAACACATGCTATGTTCTTAATAAAAGAAAAAAGGAAAAAAAAATACATGGGAGGTTTTTTTAACGACCCATTGGCCATGGCCCCCGTGACATGTGAGGAGACCTTTTGGTTAGCCATTCCATTGACTATTGCAACCATTGAATCAACTTTAAGGAACAAAATGGATAATTATGATGAAAACATTGCTCTTTGTCTGTAAAGCATCTATTGCATGAACTTAGATCACATAAAACATCCAATATGAACCACTTTTTTCTCCTAATTTTTGTTAGGTGGTAGATCCTAAGCCGTCTCAATTAGTAGGGTCAATTGGGGGCCCAAAAAATGTGACATTTCTTATTTGAAAAAGCAATACAAAGCTTCATGCTCAAAACTCGAAAGAACATCACAATAGAAGCTCTCTTTTGAAAATAAAATGGAGTTTATTTTAGACCTAATGCAGTCAATTTGGATGGAGACAATTAATGCGGTGGACTGTGCCCCCATGCTTAGTTAAAATATAATTATTTCTTGTATGCGTCGCTCCTCAGGTAACCCATGGACAATATTATTTTCATACCCCAACTAGGAATTAATGGTTGGACTCTAATTAAGGTCGTTTTCAGCCAAGTACCATTGAAATGATCACATGAAAATAGAGGTGAAGGAGGGTGGCTAATTCAAGAGCATTGATTGAGTTATGGTTAACTTACATGGGGGATTTCTAATTATTATATTAACTAAAGAAGATGAAAGCTAACTAGCGTATAATTAGAAAGAAAACAAGAATATTAAGTTGGGATGTGCATAAGATGTCTCTCTAATTCGATCTTTTTCTTTGTATGGAAATTCAAGACTTCCTATAAAATTCAGCATAACCTTTTATTAAGACTAACTCTTCTATTTACCACCAAAAAATAAAAAGACAAACTCTTCGATTTACCAAAAATGGAAAAAAAAATATAAACTCTTCAACTTATATAAAAAAGAGAAATGACAAGAGAATGATTCAAAGTTCAAATTCTAACAAACCTAATTGTTTATATTTGACAATACCCTTCCACAATTGCATGATCCTAAACCACCCTACGAGGGTTAATATAAAAAATACAAATCATCCTCAACTTTTATTGGTGATCCCATTTTCTTGTATAATGTTCATTACTATCTCAAACTATTCTTTTTTAGTCTGCCACAAGAAATGTCCCGCTGATGTTGTGATTATTCCATAATCACGTGACTTTATGAAAACGACGAGGTCATAAGATTTGGAT
The DNA here is from genome assembly GCA_029852735.1 of Persea americana. Classification (NCBI taxonomy): domain Eukaryota; kingdom Viridiplantae; phylum Streptophyta; class Magnoliopsida; order Laurales; family Lauraceae; genus Persea; species Persea americana. Next base: position 96,509,154 of record CM056810.1, read on the forward strand.
CAGGTCATTTTCTTTATAGAAGGACCCGGCCATGGCTGTGAAAATTCAAAAGGTACATTAACATAAAGATCACCTTAGTTTTATTAAGGGAAAGGATCCCAATTTATAGAAATAAGAGAGAAAACTTAAAATTCAAAGTTCTCCTCTAATAATTTATCCTATCTCTACAAATCAAACCCAAAGTCTCTAACCACTTATTAATCTAATCTTAATATGTAACAAACTTAATTTGCGTTTCTAAACCCTTCATCCTTAACCTTTCACCATTTTTCACCTCTTTATTATATATTTTTTCGACATCCGGCTAGAGAAGCTAGACCCATTATAGACCCGCCAACCACAGTAGTAAACCCTTGCACACAATTGGGAGGAAACACCTGCACAAGAAAGGAAAGGGCCCAAAAATTGAGCCGTAGGTAGTTAGTTGGGTGGGAAGTGGGAAACCTAACCGACCAACTGCGCAACCCTCAATTCTCCACTCCTCACTCCTTTAATAATCATCTCTTAGTGCCTATTTGATGATGCCTCTGTGGTCAATTCTCTCATAGACAAATAGGCTCTTAAAAGTGTTTGATAAACTGTATTCCCCATTTCTCATTGATTAGAAGTGGAGCTTCAGCATCTAAAAAAATAAGTAAACTGGATCTCACATTTTTAATTTGAGTTTTTCTTTTCTTTTTTGGTCGAAAGTAGCCACAGGCAGACCTACAATAATGCTTGTTGGGGTAGCTGCCTTCCTCGGGCCTCATTCCACTTCCAAAACCTATATAAGGATCTTAAATTTTCTTCTAAAATTCACGTGAAAATTCTAAGTCTGCCCTCAAAACCTCTATTGAAATCTTGGAAAAACTTAATTACTTGTTTTGGTTCGCCTCCCTCAAGTGAAGAATCTTTAAGTCTGCACCGTCTCTGCAACCAAACATTACCAGACCCACAAAGCTCTGGATTTTATTTTTCCCAAACCAACCAAACAGTAACCAACGCGCCAAAAAATGGAAAATCGCCTGCAGGTGCGAAAGACCGGTTGCTTTCACAATTCACAACCTTCCGACGTATGACATGCATTCTCATCCAGACACACCTGCTTTTGTACTTGTTGTGTTATTCTACACCATCGCCATCATCAAGGTGAGCTGCCCATTGTTGCTTCTTTTTTTCCCAAAGCGAAATTCATTGTTGCAGTTCTCATCCCTGTCAGGCTGAGGTGTTCTTTGTTGATAAGTATGCCCAGGAATGGCTCCGGGCACGTTGAGCACCATAGGTAACATGTATATGCTCAATTTGAGCCAGACGTATTATAAATTGGCTTGAAAATATCAAACAACATCCAACCTGAAAGTTAATTGGGTCCCTTAATCAACAGGTCAGGTTCAAGTTGGTTTGATGGGTCACAATGCAATTAGTGAGATTGGGTTGTGTTTATTTTTTTTTTAAGAAATTTCATTGAAACAAAGTAAAGCCAAAACAACAAATATAAGCAATGTTTGGCCAAAGCATGAGCAGTCAAAGTACTAAAAATAAAAAAGAAACTAATTGAAGAAAAATGACTACATAGACTATTAATCTACAAAATAATTGGGTTGATGCCCAACCTGCTTGCTCATTGATGGAATCAATCACTTCTTTGACAACTGAAAAAAAGCACAATCCTATATAAACCACTACATAAAGCTTCCTTTAGAGTATAAAGAATGACTCTTGCCTCTACTTCTTTACAGATAGAGGTTTTTGGTCCATAGTGAGCATATATACACAAACAAAAGAGCTATTCAATTTCATCATATATCCAAAAGAAGATTTTTCATCCTTTAGATTTATAAGGTGCATCCATGAAAATTAATAAGGTATTATTTGAGGAGCCTTCAAGTAATCCTAAAACTTTGGGACTTGAGAGAACTCCATTTTTTAAAGCACCTCTCACTATCATAAGGGTACAAATTTTGGATTGTGCCAATAATTTTCCTCAGAACAATGACAACATCTTTAAGGGTCTGTTTGTGCAGCCGACCTTTCTGCAGAAAAGGGAGGGGAGTGCCGGAAAACCCCTTATCGTTTGGTGCAGGGAGGATTTTCCTCCTCCAGATTTTCATGCGCCATTTTGAAGAGCGATTTTCTGCGGGAGAAGAGGAAACATTTTCCGACATCTAATGATAAGAAACGAACTGCTGCGGAAGAGGAAACGCGGGTTTTCCCTTCCGCGGCTGTGCACAAACAGGCCCTAAAAATGAAATTGTTACTAACTTTCCATAATGCCCACCACACACCATATTATTTAGTTTCATGAGATTTCCCCACCATTCTATAATATCCATACTACTCATATAATGAGCTAAGCAGCCTAAATTAGAGCCAAACCAGATTGCTCGAGCATGATTTCCTTAAAAAAGAGAATACTCTATTGTTTTCTCCTCGGATTCACAAAAAAGATGCATGAGCTAATTTTAGGACCTAACCATTTCCTCACAAGAATTGCCTCATGAAGGCATTTCCATCCAAAGAAAAGACTTCTTTAGCGAATATGGTTTTTCCAAAAACTTTTCCATTCCATCATACCTCTACTACTAATAGTAGCAGAAGAAGAAATAGTCTTATAATAGCAGATTTAGTAGGGACATTTCCATTTTTAGTGAAAGTCCAAACTCTTTTATCATTAAGTTCAGAACTTTAGAGATATATTTTGGCGATGTCTTCTACATCCTGGGTGTTATTAAAGAAATCTGAAATTAAAGAAAGATTCCAAGATTTGTTATCATTCAAAAGATCTTTGATTTTAAGGTTGAGTTAGAAATTTGAGAAAGAGGTTTTCTAAGCCCTTGATCACAAGGGATGCATCTAGAGTGCCCGATAGATGTATCTTTACCATCTTCAATGACCCATCTTATATAACCATTGATAAAGTTACCTGCATTCACAAAACCTCTCCAAAACCACAAATTTCTCGAATTAAATTTGGCCACCCAAAAAGACTTATTAGGACAATATTTAGTCTTGATAATCTTGTGCATAATAAATTCTCATTAGTTATGCATCTCCTAACTGTTATAACAAGTAAAATCATATTGTTCTCTTTAGGTTTTCTAATGACAATGGCCCCATCCTCAATTGGGTTGTGTTTGTGGTTTGAAAAGCAAGAATGGACTCAACATGAAACCATTTTATTTATAATTCATGTAAAAAATGTTAACCTAAATCTAACCTCAAAATCAAAAGGATCGGCCTGAACCTTATATAACCAGATTGGGTTCCGATCATGTTGAAATTAGTGGAACATGTTGGACCTACACATGATTGGTGTGGTTGATCATATTGATATTCACTGTTAGATCTACATATACTTACCCAAAAGGCTGAGAGAAAGGCATGTTAGATCTACACTATATATGGACATAATAAAAATATCATCAATGTCATCTTCACTATTTCATCGATCAAGTGATTGAAGCTTGACCTAATAGTTTCCTTCATGAAGAATGATTTGAGGGTGGAGATTCATTGCGATACTTTGGTAGTTTGTGCTCTCAAGAAAAATTGATTTTTTTCACAAATCAGATGAATTTGTGTGCCCCTTTTATTTGCCAACTATGCATTGGAAAACACTTTGCATTCACAACTTTAAATTAGGCAGCTGAAAATGTCTAATGATTTTGATTTCTTTTTCTTTTTCCTCTTTTTAAGAAAGGGAAACAACAAGAACCAATCCAAAAAAACAAAGGAGAAAGACTTAACCCCCCACCCAACCCTAAAAACTAAGAGAAGCCATCTCCCAACTTCTCTAGCAGAATGACAAAACTTTGCAGTCACATGTGCCCTGCGTATTTGGAGTCATTAGAATACAATCAAAGTCTACAAAACGGAAGAAGGAAGCCAAAGCATTTTATGACATCTGTTCAATCACCAACGGTGTGACAAGGTACACGTCCCTGTTCCTTGTACGAGCCCGACTTGGCTACTTGGGAGGCATGTTATGAGAAGTCTGGATCCGCTGTCCCGTCTTTTTATTAGGCTTTCCCCTGACAAATGCCTACAACTCCAGTCCCACGTGATAAAAGATAATCCGATAGGACTGTTGAACTTAAATTCTCAACAAGAAGGAGTTCACCCTATCCCACCCACTGTGAGATTGTGGCATATGATTGTGCTAGTAGTACGTGATAAAGGTCTTTGATTATAAATATGTAAGAATGTGCTGTTCAACCGTTGTCACCGACACTAATGAGAATTGTTTTTTTTTTTTTTATCTTTTTTTCTTTTCAAGTACAAGGAGTGGTTTTTCAGGTACCCAAAGTCAATCTTTGCAAACCTTTTTACCAACTCTAAAAAGAGGTACAAGGTGGGGTTGATTCATCTATCCAAATTCAATTTCAAGAGGAATTAATGAACGCTCACAGTCATCATCTCAGATCAAATAGTAAGCAATCATGTTGTACAAAAATGAACAAATCCTTATAACTCATAAAGAAATTAAGTTTTCCCCAAGAAACATTCCTAGTATTATTATACGCATTAAAGTTAACGGGGAGGTGGGATATGGAGTCATCACCCACGTGAATTCTCCTTTTAGAAAAAATCACTTAGAAAAACAGACAGAGCTTTGGATTTAATGTGGGCCATTACACCTCCCAAATCTTTTCCCTAAACCTACATTTTTACAATCCTTCTAATTTCCCCTAAAATCTCTCTTTTTCTAGCTTTTCTAGTTTATCTTCTTATCTTAATCTTCAAATTACTCTCTAATCTTAATCCATCCTAAAATCTATCTAACCAATCCTCTTATCCATATGATTGAGATTCACAAGGTGGGCCCGACATAATTATTGGTATGCAATTGCTGTTAGTTTCCATGCTTTTTTGTTTCAAATTGGCTACACAGGTTGCAATACAGGCCCCACATTTAAGATTGCTATTTCAAAAAGGCATGAAGCCTAATTGAAGTGGCCCACTATATGCCATTAACCACATAAAAACTCATAACCCAATAATATGCATGAAGTTCTGAGATTTTTACCGATGGAAATCTTATAAGAAATCCCTAAGCCCCACATGAGAGATTTTACTTCACAAAGGCTTAGAGTATACTTAAAGTGGCCCACCACATGCTATTGATTCATAAAAATTAACCTTGATTCAAGAATGACCAAGGGAGTTGGATGATTAATGGGGAAACAAATAGGCCCAAAAAGAAAATAATATGCATTTACGAATGCATATTATTGATCGTGCTAATTTCTTCTTTGAGGCATCGCTAGGTTTTATATTAAAAGAAATGCACTCATTCGGACTAAAATTAGGAAGAAGTTGAAGTTCATATGATTATCTTATTAAAGAACTCAATTTAGAAAAACAAATGCACTATTTCATACTGAATTTATAATGATATTAAGAAGATGATCATACTTCTATGTTTCTTTAAGGGTTTGGTAAGCTTCGTGAATGGCTTGAATGGTCTTATATAGGGATGGCAATAAGGTGGGTCATGATTGGGTCATAATGAGGTGGGTCATGATTGGGTCATACTAATTTTATAACCACCTCATTTGACATCCTAAACCTACGCCACTTTGTAGTAGGTTTCATGTCATTAATTTCGAACCTGCTCCATGACTTTCCATTGAATGCAATGGCCACACACACCCGCACAATATGTAATGAACTGTGTTTGGTTTTGGTGGTAAACTCATTTCATAAAATGCAACATTAAAGAAATAAAATATTATATATATTATATTATATATAGTAAATATAAATTATTTATTTATTTCTATAAAATCTATTCTTTTCCAATAATACCTCAGAAAAAAATCACATATTTCATTATATTTTTTTAGCCCGGGCGCCATACCTGTTCATTTAATTCTGTAAGCTTACGCTTGTGGGGCTCACCCTTGGTCCATCCAAATGAACTAAATACACAACCCCCCTAAATCGCACATGTCAACTAGCTTTTGGTCAGATCTGGATTTTCTGGACCGTTAGATCGACTGTGTACCAATCCAAATGGACTGTTCACCATTAAACTTTTGGGGCCAGATGGAGATGGTAAAAACCACGATTGGGATCCTAAGCTTTAGCTTAGGAGAGCTGTCCCATATAGACACGCATTCATATCTGTGTAATGGTCAATGCCTTTAAATTCAATGGGTCGTCATATTATTTAAGTTTACTTCATTTTATATTTATTTTCATTACATGTTAAAAGATTCTAATATTCAAAGATAATAAATTTCTTTAGTTTAGATTTATTTTATCTTAATAATATTTTAAAAGAATTCTTAAATTTTAATATATTTTCATTTTGGTCCGAGCTTTGCACTGGCGTTTGTTGCTAATAACTTATACAAGAGAGACATTTTGGGCCATCAAGGACTTCTCTTATGGTCAATCTATTCCATTTCCTCGCATGAAATTGGCACTCATCTTACCATTCTTCACACTAGATTGAAACACTCTACTTTTATATGTTTTTCAATGTTTTTTTTTTTTTTTTCTTTTTACCAACGATTAGCCTCTCATATTAACTTATACTAGAGAAGTCCCTCACAAGATTAATACATATATTATGATTATTCATTTTCAAAATATCACCTGTCTGTATCAGTGACGTTGTTATCTCAGAAGTGAAGACGACAAATTTTTCAAAGACTCTGCATCAATTCGAGCCACTTGAATTTTCTATTGTGACAAGATACACATGCATGAACGTGGCGGTACAATAGATAAAGATTTGAGAATATTTTTAATAGTTTGAAGTGTTCCATCTAATTTAGATGGGTAAATTAGCTGTCATATGTATATAGGAATACAAAGATATGAAACAAACATTTTGCATTAAAAACTACATGGATGTATGCTTCTTGATATTTAAAATATAACTGGTGATAGCTCCCTCTGGCTTATCTTTTTCTGTAGTAGAAGGAATGAATCTGATCATTCCAAATCATTATATTGTTGTATCTGGAATGCATAATCAAATAACATCAGTAAATGAGGTCACAATAGTGATTTAGATATTTGCCAATTTTACACTAGGGAATTCAGAGGGGACCATAGTTTTACGTATTCGTATAGACAAGTATACGTATCACCAAAACAAGCCGATACGCCTATATGTGCTCTTGAGTCAGGCCTTCGTTCAGTCAGGTGAATTGGAGTTGAGTTTACATCCTATACATTAGACTGATGTCGAGTAAGGGTACATCAGAGATGTACGGTGTATAATTCAGTAGGATGTACAATTTGAGCCGCTCATCTTGTAGGCAGTGCATGAATTGGATCCTCCAGGCTCCAAGGCCCAGCTTGAGTCCATTCCTGCAACTCCAACAATGCAAGTCACATGAAATTTGAACCGCTCAAAGGAACTATTTCCTCATGTTTTAGCTATTGGCTAAATTAAACTCCAATTCGAGTGCGTCTCACATCAGATTGATGTTCATAAATCAAGATTAAAACCACAGAGTCAAATCATTTTACGCGTAACCAATCTGTGGGCCATACTGATGGATTCATGTGGACTCATCTCACTCGGTTCACAACTCCAGCTGAGCTTATTCCATAAATGATGTAGTTATAATTCACTGGACTTGACTGATGGGATAAAGACTGATAATGATATCATGCTTCTCAGCGTTGCCACCATTGCTAAACCACAACTGCAATCTGCAATATAGGTGACAACAATCCAGATATGGATCCAGATATTATACAATAATAGATTTATATAATCATAGTTCCATATTTGTTATCTGCGTAGGTTGAAAAAATACAGATCCAAAAGGGCCCAAGAATCAACGGCCTTGATGTTAGAAATATATGACCACCTTACAATAAAATGAACAAGAACAAAGGCACCATTCAGGATCTACTCCAGATAATAAAGCAGATAGATGTATTCTTACCATTTGCATTTTGTATAGGACTCGCGCCCTCAATAACATCAACAGGCCTGATCCAACAAAAACAATTTCTGTAGTGAACCAACACAAACTCTGCATGATACTGTCTATTTTGATCGCCATGGAAGAGCCCCATAACATTAGTTTACTTTATACACGAAATTCAATCAAGAGGTCAACTGTGAAATCAATTATATAGATTAATTCAATCCGTTCAGAGCAAAAGCAACAGCCAAGAAAACAGTTTATATCTTTCCAAAGACTACCAAGAAAAATACAGTTTGGGATTTCTATAACTGATTTCAAATCCCTGTGAAAGAGGAATGGTGTTAAAAGAGAGAAGATTTTATCATAAGACATCCACAAACACTTCCTCCAACACAAGCAACATTCGGAGCTTGGATGCTTCTACAAAATTGAATCATATCACTTGGGACATCTAACAGAGCTAGACAGGCTACCCTTGTTCTTCACCATTGCTCTCTGTGCTGATTTCCCCACTATCCTGTAAGGCATCAGGTGGGCCTGCTCCTTCTGGTTTTGCAGGACCTGGGCCAGCTGACACCTTCACCATTGATGGTCGTAACAGCCTCTCCCCAAGTTTGGACCCCTTGCGGAATTCTTGGATAATAATGCCCTCTTCAAACTCAGTGGACTCCTCACGCATGATTGCCTCGTGGAGCTTTTATAGCAGAATAAAGCTTTCGTTAGTATAAGAGTGAATGCAGAGCGGTTAGTTTGGATGTGGAGAACATGGACAGTTTTCTCCATATTTTCTCCTCATCTGAAGGACCCAAATCAGGGCTTCTTTTCTTCTTCTCTTTTTCCGTTTTCCCAACTATGGAGTTAATTACAAATAACAATAAATTATAGATCATATGAGCACATGTTCAATTACAAATTATAACCATCAGCAGAAGTTAAACACATGAGCACTTATAAACAACACAAGATATATCCACATATGAAATTTAATTCGAGGGTGATAATTATTCATGTTAGTGTCAAATTAGAGTGAGTATTAATTCATGGAGTTAGTTAGTGTAAGGGGGTTGGATTTGTAATAAGATGCCCCACGCAGTGGTAAAAAAGTTACCTCACATGCAAATCCGTGAGAGGTGCCTCCCAGCAGAACATTCTTCATATATGATCTTTGGCAAGACCAAACAACTTACATATATGCACAGTTGCAAGCAGCCACTTTACACATGAAGATATTAATGTAAATCCAAAAACTACCATAGTGTGGCCCCAGTTGTAAATGGGGCCGTCATCATCATCATTGAGCTTTAACGCATCTAAGGTTGCTAGGATTTGTTCTTGAAGTGAACCTGACTGGTATAACTTTCATCAGGAAAGAGAACAAAGAATGAAACTCATTATAAAGGTCCGGCAGTCGGCACCAACTGCCATTTAAATAGACCTCTCTACCCGTTAACCTGGGCTTGAGGCTGACACACGATGGAGCACAAAACATGTAGCGGAGTTCTCCATTGCAAATGGGGATTATCCAAAAGAAAGACAGATCAAACCAAACATATGATACTAACAGAGGCTATCCAATGGATGATTAAAAAAGAAAATAACCTATGATGACCAAATTCAACAAATAGATGCCCAATAATCAATGGTTAGGATCAACCAACCAATTGACATTTAGAATATATACGCCACTTTCACAGGGACGATAATCATTACTTTTCCAGATTTTGCATCATTGTGAAATAGAAGTTCTTGAATATTTTATGAACATGAAGATTGTGTCAACAGGTTTGGTGCCTGGAATTGCATACCAATTATCCTTCTCAATCCATGTAACATGCAGTTTTGTTTTGTTTTTTTCATTTATGAAAATTACTGACATATTCTTGCACTGAATAACTTCTATTAAGCCATGCTTGGCTACAAAAGTACAACATGCATGCAATGAACAACTTCTACAATGTCGTGCTTCAATGTAGAAGTACAAAATTATGCCAAAGAATATCATATTCGTGTGGTGTGCAAGTTCCATTGGACTGTGCGTTGCCAAGTACATACAACATCTGTGGTAGTCAACAACCACAGAGCTTGTAGGTACCAATATACGGCCGTGTGATATCACTTTGTGCGACAGCCATCCATAATTCCACTTCCGCATTTTTTCCCATCCAAAGTAGAAACATCAGATTTTCATGATTTCTAAAGGTGCTCTGGCAAAAATAAATAAATAAATAATACCAGTTTTTATAATGAGTGGGAATGACTTGCTTTCCAACATTATAGACCAAACATATCTGAACATTGCTGGGGTAGTGGAAAAACTCACCAATGGATCAAATGGATTCCCAACAGTCTCCACAGGAACGACACCCAGCGAAGTCAGAATCTCATTGAACTGTTTATATATGCTTTGATAGCTGTTGTTGATTTTCTCTTCTCCCTCTGTCTCAACCCTGATCTGAGATTTAGCTCTTTCAAAATTGTCCAATACGGGCAATAGATTCTCAACAACTTCCCCTTGAACATTGGTCACAAGCGAAAGACGCTCTCTTTCAGTCCTCTTCCTAAAATTATCAAAGTCTGCACTGATCCGGAGAATCCTTTCCCTTTCTGAAGACAGTTCTTGAGACAAAGCAGCTACTTTGTTCTCAAGAGATTTCTTCTCATCTTCAATGGATAGAAGAAAGGCCTCTATCTCGGTGACAGTTGATTTGTCATTATTTGCTAGTGCTTCTATGTACGATTCAAGCAATGTCATTATAACAGAAGTTGGTTTTTCTTCTGTGTCAGCAATGCCACCATCACTTGCGCCATTCTCATCAACATCAGCTGCAGCAGATGAGCTTTCCTGCTAGAGCAATACATTAGCATTAGAAGACGGGAGGCATGTATCTACTACAAGTATGGATGCATGTTGATGTAATTAAACTCACATTCGGTCTCAAGATTTTGGCAGAAAAAGATGTCTTCCATTCCACCATGCAATTGGTGCAGTACAGAATTTGGAAAATCACATTGGGAAGAACATAATCTTTTTCCAAATTTACCATCCAAAACCAAACATTGGCCATCAGCACTGACAAGGATGATTAAGTGTTCAATGACAGTATCACGATAATGCAGTTTCCATTTTTATGCAGCCTCAATGGCATAATGGAATGGATCCAATCTGCCAAAACATCTATACTGCTTGCTTATTGGGAACATCCAACTGAAACGTAAAAGTAATAATTGAAATTGGAAAAAATGAATCCAAACAGTTACAAATGGAAAAAGGCACAGCTCACAAGTTCTGGTAAACCAAAATCGCTTCAAATACCATGTCAATGAATGATGGGAACACCCTATTTCATCTTTAGGAAATGGAGAATTTTTTTTAAGATTTGTACACAGATATCAGCTTCTAAGATTGTAACAATAATTGCTAAAAAGGACTGTGTCCGTAGTCAGGGACCCATGCATTCTGAGTGTCCGATTGCAAACAGCTATCCTGTCGGCAATAATTCCGTTGAAAATATTATGAAGTAAATGCCATTTTTTTAACTGGTTGAAGCAAGTGTCAATTGCATGGCTCCCGTGCTGAAATCCAACCGGTCACATTTATGCAATGACCTCCAGTTGACAAATGACATCAACTCTCTTTGCTCCATGACCCTTTTCCCTTTTCTCTAAAAGAGTTAGCCAGCCCTTCTAAACCCATTTCCATAATTCCTATGGTCCCTATGTGGTGCAGACAGCGGAGGTAGAGATGCGGGAGGGCGATGAAGATAGAAAAAGATAAGGAAGATTGTCAAATACAAGATGGCTCAGGCCCACTTGGATGGCTCAGGCCCACTTGGGCCCAATATGATGATATCCAATCTCGTTGGATTTGGTCAAATCTTTGCACAGTTTCTTCCTTCTTTCATTAGATTGTAATTAGATTTAGTCATATACTCTTTCATTAATAGTAGATTGTAATTAGATTAGCTGATTTGTAGCCTTTGATAAGGCATCTGTATTCTATATAATGGGAGAGAATCTCCAATGAACGACACACACAAAATTCATAATTCAAAATCTCTTCTCTTTTGCACACTACGATTGTTATGGTATCAGAGCTACTCTTGTAAAAGCTACCAGTTGTTCATCTTTTGAAAAACCTCAAGGACTCTATCGGAGAGAAATTCTTCTCTCTCTCGTGCAGCAAACAGATCAAGGATCTGTCCTCAGAAATCTAGTTCCAGGAAAACCATCTTGAAATCTAATCACTGTGGCCCACCTGCGATCAGCACTACTGCTCTTGGGAGACACAATCTTGTGTTTCAGAAGCACACAGATCAAGGATCTGTAATCTTGGCATCAACCAGATCAGTGATTTGCATTTATTGGAAGCAGAAGGTCTTCTGTCACAATATGATCAACAGTGGCCCACCTGCGATCATCATGACATCTTCAGGAACTTCTACAGCCACACGACTCTATGCAGACAATACTAATGCAATTCGTATTACTACCAATCCAGTTTTCCACGAACGCACTAAACACAGAGAGTGATTGCCATTTTATACGCGACGAATACAAGCGTGATGTGATTAGCCTTCCTCACATCTCTTCTGATCTTCAAAATGTCGATATCCTCACAAAGGGACTTCCGCGACCTCGCCATCAATTCTTGATTAGCAAATTGATGCTTGTGGATTTCCCAACATCAATTTGAGGGGGGGTGTCAAATACAAGATGGCTCAGGCCCACTTGGGCCCAATATGATGATATCCAATCTCGTTGGATTTGGTCAAATCTTTGCATAGTTTCTTCCTTCTTTAATTAGATTGTAATTAGATTTAGTCATATACTCTTTCATTAATAGTAGATTGTAATTAGATTAGCTGATTTGTAGAGCTGATTTGTAGCTGATTTGTAGCCTTTGATAAGGCATCTGTATTCTATATAATGGGAGAGAATCTCCAATGAATGACACACAAAATTCATAATTCAAAGTCTCTTCTCTTTTGCACACTACGATTGTTAAAGATGATACCTTTTCTTGGGCTCTCACCAAACTCCAATCCAAGAGATGTTACGTCAGATGAGCAAGGTAGGGCTCAAGAGACTCAAAACTTGAGCTCTCACCAAACTCCAATCCAGGAGGCATTAGGGATTTCTTGAAGGAGAACTCGAAGAAAACTCATTTTCATTAATCATCAATCATTCATTACCTTAGCAAAAGAGGCTTTACATCATTATATAGGAAAAAAATAACCCTAAGACTAATCTGCACCATCCAAACACGCTGTTGGCCAGGATTAAAACATCCTAATAAGGAACCTTAAATATAATTAAAGGCCTAAATAACATAAAACAAATGGGCTAGGCCCAAAGGCTTGGACAGGATAACTGGGTTGGGCCCGTTGGCAGGTCGACCCATGGGGGACCATGAGCCTATCCTGCATCAATTTCTCCCCTTCTTGGAGAAAGCTTGACCTTGAGTTTTATAGAAGTCCTCCAGAATCAAATATCAAGCGAACAAACCCTCGATGTGCTTCTTGGTGTTCAACCTCTTGGCATGATTTGGAGGCTGGAATCAATACTTTCAACTTCAGGCATGTCTTCCACAGAGATGTAGAATGGGGAAGCCATTGCTTCTGAAATCGGGAACTTGCTTTCGAGTAAGATCTTACCATTTGATGCATCAACTTCTGAATTTCAACTGGCTACACATAGTCTCCATGCATTAATGATCGATCTCTGAAGACGAAATCAATAGGTGGAACTTCAATCACTTGATTTTCATTCGCAACCTCTTGATCAATAGCTTGCTCTTTTGGAAGTGTGCTTGCAATGGATTCTTCTATCAAAAGCTCAGTTAGCTTACATACTACTTTCAATTCTTCAGTGTGTTGGTCTCCTTCTTGAGTTGCTCGCACTTGTTGATCAACACTGTCCAAAGAAGAATTTTCAGAGACAACTGTATTGATGGAAGTTTCTGGATGTTGTTCTTGTACCTCAATGTTCATATTGGCATCATGGTGATCTCCCATATCATCTTGACAAGACCTCTCAATTTTCTCAACGGGTTTTGTGATTGCCTCAGGTTGCTCCGGTAAAGCAATCATTTGTGCAATGAAGTCTTGTATTTGTTTGGCAAGTTGATCGAAGGTAGCAGCAGCAACTTGGACATCAACTTTGGAGGAAACATGAAATGGCTTCTCAACATCAGTATTGATCTCATTTGCAACAGTCTCCACAATATGTGTTCTTGTGAATTGTTAAGATTCTCTTGCTAGATGCTTAGAAATTTCTATGCGGGATCGATTAAGCTTGCGTTCAATACGAATTGCTTCTCTATGTGCTTCATATAGGGTCATGCAACCTCTCACGTTTTCCAAAATGCTTGGTCTCAAACCTCTGAGAAAGCTAAGGCAATAATGTGTATCATCTTCAACTAATCGACACACTGTTCGCGGCCATGAAAATTTCTCATAATATTCATCAATTGTTAGTTCTCCTTGTTGCAAACTCAAAAATCACAAAAAATAGACTATGTTTTCATGATACCAATTCCATACTTACGCCTGTACTGTACTCTTTGAATTTTATTGAAAGTTTCAAGGCGATCTGGCTTCATATTAACTTGGATGTAAAAGAAATGAACTGACCTTCTGTGGAGATCGAATGTCCAGGAGTTTGCAGTTGAAGACGAGACAACGATTGGAATCCAACTGACTTCAATATTAGCAAATCAAATGCTAACTGTCCAATTGGATCAAAATGGGCCTAAGATCTGGCTGTTGTCTGAGCTTTGCTGGAATTTTTTTTTCAAGTTTGGGCCTTACCTGAACACAACTCAGGCCCAAAGGAGCACCGTTGTTGTTGGATCGGATCTGAACGAAAGCCCAAGAAGTGGGATGAGTAAAAGGACCTGAAAGTTTGGCCCAAAGCTTCTTTGATTAGCCAACGATGTCCGTCGCATGGCTCCTATGACCTGTGGGTTATGGGCCCATGGGCTGATGTCTGCAAATCTGATGCAAGTGGCTTCTTTTTTTTTAAAATACCATTGCTGGTTTAATTTCAGAGCTAACTGGCTTGGGTTGCAAACAGGTTGGCTTGGCCCAAAATTTGGCTCAAATTTCTATTACTGAAGTCATGAAAGCACACCGTTTTTTTTTTTTTTTCACTTGTTATTCAATGGACTGACCTGTGCAGGTCTGAACTCTGACCCGAACTCAAACTTAACTCGTGTCATAAAGGAAACATGTGCAAGGGTTGTAACAAAACACATGAGGCTCTTTTCCCTAATGTGCTTTGAATGAAAAGAGGAGGGGGTTGATTCTTCTGCTTGCTGTTGTTGTTGATGCGGAGATGGAGATGGCCATGGCGAGCGACGGCGAGGGATGACAATGGAGGATCGACTGCTCCGGTCCAGTTCCAGGAACACAGTTTTTTTTTCTTCTTCTTCTTTTCACTGCTGTCTATTCTCTCTCTCCTTTTCTACTTTCTGCTCCCTTTTTTTTTCCCCTGTTCCTCCCTGCTTTCTTTCTTTCTTTCTTTTTTAATTGAGAGAAAAAAGGCTGGGGAATGGGTGATTGTGTTCGGGTGGGGCCCAGTTGGCAGTATCGATGGTGGGGAAAGGGGCTTGATGGTTTTGGAATGGAAGGGTTTTGATAGCATGCGATTAGGACTCTGGTCCTTGTGAACAATGGGGTGGCGATCTGGACTGATTATAGGTTTCGGCCACTGGTTGTTTTGGTTGGGTTTGGGGTAAACGACTAATGGATTTGGGTAACAGGGGCTGTGGATGGACTGGTTTGGATGATAGGTTTTATGGATTTAGGCAATTGACTGATGGGGTTTGATAGGTGAGAGTGTCGGCCATGGGGTTTTAGGGTTTTCAATTTAGGGGTTTCGGTTGATGGATAGTTAGGGTTTTGGTTTGGGAACTGAATTTTGGGTTATGACAGGGACTGGCGAAGGATAGTGGTGATGTTCGATGGGGGATGGCGGCGGATGATCGAAACCAAGGTTGGATCGATCTTCAGCTCTGATACCAATTGGTGCGGACAGCGGGGGTAGAGATGCAGGAGGGCGATGAAGATAGAAAAAGATAGGGAAGATCATACATTTTCTTGGGCTCTCACCAAACTCCAATCCTAGAGCTCAAGAGACTCAAAACTTGGGCTCTCACCAACTCCAATCCTTGGAGGCATTAGGGATTTCTTGGAGGAGAACTCGAAGAAAACTCATTTTCATTAATCATCAATCATTCATTACCTTAGCAAAAGAGGCCTTACATCATTATTTAGGGAAATAAATAACCCTAAGACTAATCTAGACCATCCAAATACGCTGATGGTCAGGATTAAAACATCCTAATAAGCAACCTAAAATATAATTAAAGGCCTAAATAACATAAAATAAATGGGCTGGGCCCAAAGGCTTGGACAGGATAATTGGGTTTGGCCCGCTGGCAGGTCGACCCATAGGGGTCCATGGGCCTGTCCTGCATCACTATGACTCTTCACTTTATATCCTTCTTTTTCAGTAAATTTGGCTGCTTTTGTTCTCTCATTTAGTTCTTTGATTCAATTAAGGGGATTGACAAAGGAATAAAACAAGCATAAATTTTCACGATAGTCCAGCTCTCCATTATTTTTCTTTAAGCACCTTCCAACCCAAATGTCCCCCTTCTCTTCCTTTTTTTTAACAGCAAATAGAATGAATAAGCCAGATGGAAAGGAATTTAGCTTGGGGAAAAACTGGTCACCTCGTTTCTTTTCTCCAGGGACCCAGCTAGCATGTTATTGATTTGCGCATGCAAGTCAGTATTCATCTCTTATAGAGTATCTTTTTTCTTCAATGAGACCATTAGTTCATTACCATTAAAAAAAATGATCATAAAGAAAACATGGATAGCTCAGGTTCCTACTTCTCTTGATAAGCGGCCGAGATCAAATGACATAAATGGACAGCCAAGGAAGGATCTGGAGTGCTTAACAATGGAACACCAGAGACAGAGAGAATAAATAGAGAAATGTTAGCGGCTGCAGATAACATTATGATGGAAACTGTAAACTCTATCAGTCCTGCGTGATTGATTTAGTTTACTTCACTATCCACACATATGAGCGATGTAATGAGAGCAAGAGGGAGTCACTTTTTTTCTATCACCAAAAGGTATTGCTCACACTTTTCCCTTACATAAAAAGCAGTGATTCATACAACCACCTTGGAAACAAATCGCACCAGAATAATGCATTACACTGTCCCATCTGTCAATCTTGCCACTGGCCGATATGTTTACAGATTCTATGCAGCCGAAATGCTGACAAGGGTCCTCAAATTACTAATCCAGTTGCTGGGCTGGGATGCATTGAGTTTGCGTCCAATTTAGGGAACTGAAGCAGATTGACCTAACCAATAAATGCTAAATTACAGGAATTCTGTGCTCTACATAAACCTTCATCCTAGAATGTGAATGAAGGCAAGTTTTATTTCGTGTGTCCATTGCTCAGCAGGATTCTTCCTGTCATACTAGAGAGGAAATATCACTCCTATTATGGCAGTCCTCTCTCTCTCTCTCTCTCTCTCTCTCTCTCTCTCTCTCTCACACACACACACACACACACACATTGATATTCATTAATTTGTTGGGGCCCCAGACCCCAGATTCAACACTTCCAAGGCCATAACCCATAAGCACAACAGCAACAGCTCAATCCCATACTAAACGTGGGATTGAAACCAAGCTGGTACCTACTCATCTAAAAGTAAACACAAGGTGACGCTTTGTTGATACTATAAAAGTGGCCCACAAAAGTCTCTTCTTGGACATTAAGCCTTTTTTTTTTCTTAAAAAAAAATAGCTGTAAAAGAAGAGGTATCATGAAGATTTGTGAAGCATCTAACCTTCTCCTTTGAAAAAAAAAGAAGAAGACAATAGTTGCACGGATAGAGAAGCAGATCACATTCCATGGGACAGTAGTTTCAGTTTAAAAGGGCATTCTTAATTCTCAATGCATTTCATTCATTTTGTTACGAGTAATTAGGATCATCTCTTAAGTAGCATCCGTCCATTAACCATCAGTGGGCACATTCTACTGGCTAATATTCTGGTAATTGCCCTTTACCATTGCATACTTTGGTAGAAAGGGAAAAGAAAGAGGAAAACATTTATGGAAAATAAGAAAATATAAGTAACTGATCATCTCCTTCCAATCCAGGATATTGATTTTGTATGACATCTTCTAAGAAACAAAGCAGAAACTATGTGAACAAAAGATCCTTATAATGTTCAAAAGACATCATTTCCATGTGAACTCCCTACAAAATCAAAATACTACATCTAATTTTGAGTAAAATCAACAAAGTACGTATTCTTTTGAGCTATTTTAAAGGATGGAAAATATATCATAAGCCGGCTTTGAAACAGAATCCAACCTCCTCCCAGAAAAGATGCAAAATTGATATGACTTCCAAAAAAAAAGTCTAAGCATTTAATTTATTTTGCAATACATATAAAATAAAATAAAATAAAAACCTCCTTTATTGAAAAATTGCAACCCAGACAAAGAGAAAAATCTAAGATACAGAACAAAATAACTAACCAAATTACCCAGGCTTCATCCCTAAATTCAGCAATCCAAATTAACTATGACACTAAAAGCCCTCATCTAGAACAGGATCAACTTCATATGAAAAGGAAAAATCAACCTAAGAAACAAAAACCATTTTCCCTTGAAACAAGCTGATGAAAGTAGAGAGGGGTCCAACAAATACATTCAAAAAGGTAACATTAATACTGTTCCTTTTAGTAAACACTGATAGTACTTGGGATGGGTTCAAATTCAGCTTTTTACCACTAACTACCTTATGCAATCAAAACCCATTTCTAAATGGAACTGGCTTTACATATACATTCAATATACTTCAATACCGTGCAAGTTCTCGCACAAAAACACTAACGTCGACAAGACACCAGAGATTCAATAAAAAGATGGAAAACTAAGATATTACGAAATAACAGCAATCCCCCCCAAACAGGTTCTACCACTAAAATAACAGTTAAATTGTGTTTATACAAGATATAACCCAGACGTAGAAATAAATCAAAGGAATGTATTCAAATCAGGAATATATGACATTGGTTATTCTATAAAAGTATCAGAAAAATTACCATCCACAACAAGGCTAACCTCCAAATATCAGCAATTACAGACAATCTACCTTATGGAGAGAGAAAAATACAACAGACCCAATTCAAACAAACCAAAAACTCCAATCAATACAAAATGTCAATCCACAAAAACAAAAAGCCTATCCTTTTACAGCTCAAACAAAGGCAACAAATCCAAGAAATACAGTTTCAGCTAAACCATGATAAATAAATAAATAAATAAACCAATTCCATAAAACTTCTCATAAAGAAACAAAAAACCAATAAAATCTGAAGACAACAATAAAAATTAAAAGTAAAATGATACCTGGGTTTCTGTTTCTTCAACCTCATCTGTCTCTGTGGTCTCTTCATAGGCAGCAAATGGAATGAAAGTAGGGAAATGGAGGGGTTTCTGGGGCAAATGGCAAAGCTTTGTTTTTGAAGATTTCAGGCCTCTGGGTCTGATTGATATGCTCAAACACTTCTGGGTTTCTATGGGTTTAATGCTTATATTTGATGGAGACAGAAGCAAAGGACTTCTCAGGATAGTCGCCATTGAAGAAAGAGTGGAAGTAGTTGGAAGGTTCTTGAAAATGCAATACCTTCTCCACAGAGAGAGAGAGAGAGAGTGAGAGAGAGAGAGAGGATAGCTGTTGTTGGTGCGAAATGGTTTTTAGGTTATGTGAGAGTGGTGGGTGTGAGAGTGAGATTGGGGTAGAAAATTTTCATGATCCTCAGCACCCCAAGTTTTCCTGGGCACTGACATGTTATAGGTGGGTCCAGATCCCAGGGAGTGTTGATCAGGGACGTTTGATATGATGGGGCCCACAGGGTAGAACAAGAACCAAAATATTTTAGTATATCAGATTTGAAAGATGGGGAGTAGGAGGCAGCTATCAGCATTTTTGTCATTGCATGTGGGCGGGTTGCTCTTTTAGTTTCTGGAATGCCCCAAGGCTCCGTGGGAAAATAAACATGATGGGGCCCACCTATGATCATTCAGGACCTGAGAACACAATTGCTTTTTTGTTGGCATCATTCCATCTGTACGCTTGGATCTAATCATAAATGAAAATGTGCAACTTGTAAAGCCATTAAAATTAGGGCTAGATATGGGCCTGCCAGACTCTCATATGAGCCCAAGCTGGAGCCCATTTAGCTAACAAAGCACAGGCAGCTCTCAAGAACAAGCCTGCCCATTACGCAAAACTAAAGGGCTGTGCCCGACAAGTGGCCTGTTAATGTCTGGGCTTTGGCTAGGCCATGAATCCATTTGGAACCCAGTTTCATTGTGATTGTGTGAGGCTGGTTAGATTTGCCTCATACTTGGGCGTGTTATCTCATAGTATGGCTGTATGGGCCTATTCATCCTTTGAATAGAGTTGCTCATTGGTAGCTAAAGCTGGCCAATCTTTTTACGTTGTCGTCGACTAATAACTCTTTTCTAGAGTGGATGTTTATATCAAGAGAAATGCTAGAGAGCCTGGATGGGAGCCTCAATAAGAGCCTGTTTTGAATTGGAGTTACATTTTTTACCTTCAAATGTCTTTCACTCAAACTCACTCAACCACTCAAGTGTCATTTCAACTTTTCATTTAAAAAAATGGGGCTTCTATTCCGGCTCCCATTCAGGATCCCTAGCATTTCTCTTATATCCATTCCCTATTGAGATGCATGAGATAGCACTGCATCCCCACTCTCACCAGAGTGAATGGGCCAAGGCTGGATTCAATTAAGTCAAGCAAACAATCCCTTATTATAAAAATGACATATCAACTATCCTCCCACACTTTTTTTCTTTGGGCCAATTTGATAATTTTCTCGAAAAAGCATCAAATCTGCATAAAATAAAATATAAATGAATTGTAATGGTATTTTGTTTTTAGTGAACCGGTAGAGGATCTTTTTTAGTGTAAGAAATGAATGTTTTTTTTTTTTTCATTTAATGAAAAAAGAAGGTTGCCTTTTAATTTTATATGGAAAAAGAAAGAGGGAATTTTAAAGATATGCACTTTTGATGTGGCCCCTTATCTTAAAAATTGAGACTTTATATTACTTTTATTTTAATAGTAAATTTCTAAATGCACCTTAACTTTTTATATAAATTTGTCCATACATAAAGTGATTTTCTCCTCTACCTCCAAACAGCCTTGTGTAAATCCAGTTTTACACCCACCCCCTCCAAATATTTGTTAGATGGGCTCGCCGGAAAAAACCAATTGCCCTCGTAAACTTTTACAAAGATGCGAGTAGAAAATTGTTTGAATTTTCCTGGTTCCATGGGAAGAGCAGTGTCAATCAACTGGTCAAACTATGCTTTCTCCTTTTTTATATTTAGCCTTTTTTGACCATTGAACAACCATTAGTTTTGAACAACCTGTACCATCACTGTCCTTTCCGATATCATTACAAGAATAAGATCTACCAAATTAAAGTCACTTACATTGCAGATGATGATTATGATCATCAGCAATCTAAGTTAATCTAAGTTAGTTACAATGCACATGTCTCACTCATAGATCACCATGATTTGTGCGTGATTAGAGTGCATGAGGTATAGAATGCTATAGTTGAGTGGCGTTGGTATTTTAGTTTTACACAAATTTGAGGTTGGCAAGTTATAAAGTGTCACCGGTTTGGTCAATGATTTGTACAGATGGAAAAATTAAGGGAAGCCATGACTGACCCATCCTCCTTCCAATAGAACCAAAGATTCAAAGCAAGGGGACTAGCTAGTTTGGTGGTTGATCATAAGCATCGATTGAAAACCACTGCTCAACGACACTTACTCACTGCCTATTGATCATCTGTTGCAAAACGGCTGAGAAATATGGGCCTCATCAATGAAGAAATGCTGCCGCCTTGACCCCTTTTCATATATTCTCTAGCCAGCATGGTTCTTGGCTGATTTCTGGTCTTCTTCTTGCCACATTTGAAACCTGATCCTCGAAGTGCAGGCCTCAATTCATTGGTCCACCTCTAAAATTTAAACCTTATAAAATCAATGTCACATGACCTCTAGTATTAACTCTTAAAAAACAATAAATTCTTTTCTAGTATTTTGAAAGGACACTTAAATTTATGCCACTATTTCCACGGTTTCAGCTGAATTTCCAATTTTCCACCGATTCCCTGCAATTTCCCAGAAATCTCTCAAGGCATTGCAGGCCATCTTTCCCTGGCTCCTCTGTTGTCACGTGACATAGGCGTGTCGCATGTGCGTGACTTTTACGCCGAGCATTCCCCCTCGTATAAAACGCCACGAAGAGCCTCTGCTCCTTCTCGCACGCTCTCTCTCTATCTCTGCTTCTTTTCTCTCCGCTCTTTCTTCGCCCGAAACTTGCAACCTACTCTTCTTTTTCTCCATCTCCAGGCGCCAATCTCCCGTTTTCAACGCTTCAGATATCCGATCGCCTCTCTCTCTCTCTCTCCAACTGGTAAGAAATCAAACATCTCTCAATCTCTACCTGATCTGATCTTATCTGATATGATCTTCGGTTTCTCTGTTTGCCTCGTTTTTCTGTGATTTGATCATGTTTGGAGCGTTATCCCATCAATCTGATTTACCACATCTGATCTTATCTAATCTGGTTTTGTCTTTGATTTCTGCATCGTTTTTTGAGCTATTTGATCAGATCTAGTATTCAATCTCCTGGATCTGGTTGTTTTCTCTTGCGATCTCTGAGATCTGATCTTTTGTTCATCTGAATCTCTCTTTCTTTCTCTTTTTCTTTGTAATTTCCATGAGATCTGATCTGATAAATCTGATTTTGAACTCTTTTTTGTTTTCTAGGTTTAATTGGAGGAGAAAATGGGTCTTACGTTCACGAAGCTGTTCAGTCGCCTCTTTGCGAAGAAGGAGATGAGGATTCTTATGGTAGGTCTCGACGCGGCTGGTAAAACCACCATCCTTTACAAGCTCAAGCTAGGAGAGATCGTCACCACAATCCCCACTATCGGTATTGTATTTTATCCCTTTCTCTCTCTCTAGATCTCGGTCTTGTCCTTTTGTTTTACTCTTTTCCTTTTCATTTCTGACGATTTTGAAGTCGATTGGGATTTTAACTTCTGCATCTGGATGTTTACGTGTTTGTTTATTGATTCAAATGCGTAATGTTCTCCCATGAACACATGCACACATGTGCGGAATTTCTACCCTTTACCTATCCATCGGGTAGATCTATCACTGGATGCATGCCGCCCTAGCCCCAAATTAGGCCAGATTGGTCATTGGTGATCCTCGAGAGAATGTCTGTTGGCCAATTTTGGCTACCAGCCATTGTCTTTCCCATGTACCTGCATCATTGGGCTGAATTGTGTACTGGTATCTTTCTTTTGGGGGTAGGGTTACAGTTGTTGTGGGATCCAGCTGATGGGTTGCTTAGATCTAACTGAGTTGTGCCACATTGGTGCTTTAGCAACTCCCAATAATGGGTTCTGTTCTAACCTAGGTCGGTCGATCATCACGTTTGTGGATCTGTTTACATGTTGCGTAGATAAAAAAGTTAGTGGGATTTTTGTTTTCTTAATGGTACACGTGTAGATCTTTGAATCTATTGAGTTGGAGAAGTTTGTCTAATGGAATGATAGTATGTCATGTTATAGTGAATCAGAATCTGAATATTATGAAAGAAAAAAAAAAAAAACTTTTTTCCTCATGACATGTATACCAACTATTAGATCTGAGTTTGAATGCTCATCTGAATTGACTTATTGCATGTTTATTCATTAACCTGGTGGCTAGCCCCCAATTGCATTGACCATCTTGTTTGCTCTATCTTGCAATGCTTATAATCAGTTGGTTCTTGAACCCACTTTGGCCTAGGCTGTCAACTGGCTGTGACTTAACATAGGTACCGATCCATATCTTAATTTCAATGCATTCAATGGGTCTGGATGCACATCTGATTACCCATGCTTTTTTTTTTTTATAACACTGATTACCCATTTATCCATGCTTTTGCCTGCCAATTAGTACGTCTTCACCTCTTGAGGATCCAAATATGCTCATATCTGGACCTCTTTATCCCAAGTCTGAATTCTGGGTGGTTGTCAATATATCCATTAGTAAGAATGCACTGCATGAATACTAGTTTTATCAGCCAACAAACTATTCCCGTTTTGCCCTCATATGTGGGTACTATTTGTTCTATTATTTTGGGGTGCTTCCTTTAGAATCCTTGGCTTGGTAGAATTCAAGGTTTAATTTGAGTTCACGATGGAACTCTCACTTGGGTGTTTCCAGACCTAATTGGCAAGTGGGACTCAAATAGAGTGGTAGGCTGAAATTATTAATTCCTTGAAATATCCTGTAGCAGAAAAGGACTTATCTAGTGCCATCTGGCGGGAAGTTTTAAGGGGCTTTATCTTTGGCAACTTATAATTTGGGTTGAGGGAATTGGGGAAGGGGGGTGCATTGCGTTTGATTGGGAGTAGTGGGGGAAGAAAGGAGGTAAAAAGACCTCTTTTTGAAGTCTTGAGTTTGGTGTAACATAGGAGAAAATTGAGAAAACAAAATGGAATCATACAAAGCACATGCTGTGCAGGAACATACCTTCTCTTGTTTAAGCCTCTTCCAATCATTTTGACCTGTGTCAACCTGTTTTGTTAAAAAACTGACTGCACTGTTAATCTAGCCAAAAGGTTTATATCTCAGACTATTATGCATTTGTTACCTATCTGGGTTTATATCTCAGACTGTTATGCATTTGTTACCTATCCTTTCTTTTCTTTCATCTGAGTGCAGGCTTCAATGTGGAAACTGTGGAATATAAGAACATCAGCTTCACTGTTTGGGATGTTGGGGGTCAGGATAAGGTAGGGTTCATTAACCAGCTATGCACCTGTTTCACTCTTCTATCTCCTCTTATTATCGTAAACTTTGATATGATGAGATGCTTCTGTTCTTATTACTCTCCTCTCTTTCTCTCTATGAATCAGCAATAGAATTATTTCATAGCAAAATGCGAAAGCCATATTGATATGGTATATCAAAGCGCTGTAATATACTAATATAGACAGCAAGCATGGAATAAACAAAAGGGGAAAATTAAATTGAACACCGATCTGTGATTTCTCTCTATCAAACTCCTTACCAAACAACTGTGTTTCTTTGTTTGCCTGTGTTTTTTATGTGGACAGAGCCAATGAAGCACACAATGACCTAATTTCAGTCAATATGGAAGTGTTCCTCTGATATTGAATTTGATCATTAGATCATGTTCAAGTATTCTGGAAGCTAGAGGGTTTTTTTTGCTGCTGATCATATTAAATTATGTTAGCCTGGTTTGATCATTTTTCTTTTTAATCCGGCACTGTAATTGTTGTGATCCTTTTGGTTTTAATGATTTAATGTGATCCTTTAACACAACATTCTACATAGCTGTTAGAATTTTGAGCATTTAAAAAGTAATCGTTGGGCACATTTTTTTGCTCCATTGTTATAGAGTAGCATTTTTAAAAATTCAGCATTACTTTTTATTGGGCGGTGAACCATATGTTTTACATTCTTCACATGATTGACACGGCGGAAAGGTTTCTCTCTTTTCCATAATTTTGATTTGTGAAATTCGGATTTGTGTACTTTAGAGATTGACTGAATGCTGTGTTGTATAAAAACAGATCAGACCACTATGGAGGCACTATTTCCAGAACACACAAGGCCTCATTTTTGTTGTTGACAGCAATGACAGAGACCGTGTGGTTGAAGCAAGGGATGAACTTCACAGGATGCTGAATGAGGTAAATTTTGTTTCTAAAGAAGTTGGTTTTTATTCTGGTTTTTATTCTGTTGAAACCTGAGAATTAATTGGGCTTGGAAGCTCATATGTGTAACATTAAACATATTAATAACCTCCAATTTGGATTATTGCTTGTGATCCTGGATAAAACCTCATTTGTGTAAAATATAAGACACCTTAGGAGCAGCTCCCTACATTCTGTATTATTTCTTATGTTTAAATATCATTAATGTTCCTTGAGATTAGGCATCCAAAAGCTGCCTTGCTTATTGATCTCTCATGATTCTGAGTCCTAACTGGAACTTGATTGCATGTTTCAGGATGAACTAAGAGATGCAGTGTTGCTTGTTTTTGCAAACAAGCAGGACCTCCCAAATGCTATGAATGCAGCGGAAATTACTGATAAACTGGGTCTCCATTCCCTGCGCCAGCGTCACTGGTAAATTGCTTATTATCACTTTTCTTTTTTACTTTCCTTTTTTTTTTGGCTTGAGTGTGTGTGTGTGGGTTGCAGGGGTGGTTTGGGAACATGATTTGAACCCCCGCCAAGGTCTTAACAGCATGCACTTTAAACACATTGCCACAAGCTCTAATGTAGGCCTCTAGAATTAACTGGACAGCCTGACTCCTTTACCCCCAATAACCTTTGTTTCTTCTCTCTTCGATTTTGTGAATAGTAATAATAATAATAATAATAATTATTATTATTATTATAATAAAACCCAACACATTTCAGAGAGGTGGTGGGTAGCTGTGAGAAGTAGGAGGTATTTGGTTTTATAATGACGCAAGCAATATGTATGATGCTAGGTTGAAATAAGCTCTTAGAAGTACCTTTCAAGATTCAATATTGTCTGATACCTGGAATGATTTCTTCCTGCTGAATATGCTGATTTTATTGTCAGGTCAACATTATAGCCTTTAGTGACAATATTTTTGAAACTGTATTAATATTGAATATTAGGTTTGCAAAAATTATTTAAGGTTAATATTTTCAGAAATCTAAATAACTTAAGTTTGTTAATGTTCAACATATAACTCGACTTTTTATTAGAAGTGTGAAGATCATTTCAGGAATATAAAGAAATCATTGAAGAATTTTAAATTACTGAAGCTTGTTGACTTTTTATTAGAAGTGTGAAGATCATTTTCAGAAATATAATGGACTTGTGACGAAGACTCTCAAGCATTCAAAATGTTGATTTGGGTGGGAAAGGAAGAAAATTTTATCATCCCATTTTTAACGTGCTTTCTGTTTACTCAATGGTTCGTTTAAAGAGTGGAACAGATGACTACCTAGCTGTTCCAGCCAAGTCCATCATTCAAATTGCATTTTGTTGTACGTTCAATGCACATCTAGGAGGAGGCCTGTAGTTCAAATTTGAACTCCTGAGATGAAGCTGATGCCATAATTTATGTTTTTGTTGCAGGTATATCCAGAGCACATGTGCCACCTCTGGAGAAGGATTGTATGAAGGGCTTGATTGGCTCTCCAACAACATTGCCAACAAGGTCTCTCGTGTTCTGACCTCAAAACCCTATTAGGATATACCCTTTGTACCATTTATGCCATGCTATACATTCTGGTAGGCTTATGAAAATGCTTCAAGTGAATTGACTTTGTAGTCTTGTTTGCAGGCTTGAGGAAATATGGGCATCATCTTTGAGAAAACCGAGTAGGCACTTGAAAAATGCAGGCTTGATTGTTTTGGTATACTGTTATAGTTATTTTCTTTTTTTGCTCCCCTTGTGTTGTGTTCGACATTTTCGCACATGCACTGTGGCGATCTTGTTCTTTATTCTATAGGGACTTGAAATCGGTTATGAGTTGGCTTGGAAGTTAGTTTCTCGGTTTTTTTCTTGTAATTTGTGTTTCCATGCTTTTTATTGTCTGTATGTTTCTCGGTTTTATTTGTGGGGTCTACACTCGCTCATTCATACAATTGGTCGCTGACCCAAGAAAATCGGAGATTGATTTCTTTCTTTCTTGAGAAAGTGAAGAATCGAAGATCTTCTGACATAGTATAATCCCAGACCCAGTGGTCCTTGAGTTGGATTCATTAGCGTCCATGGTTACCACTTATGGACTGGAAAGAAGCAGGATGCAGAGGAGGAACTCGTTTATAATAATATATACCCTGCTTTATTAATAATCCATCCAATCGGAGTTTTTATGGCTGAGCACGCAGTGGAAAGAATGCTTATGGTGGTGATGTTGAACCTGGTCCTGAATAAAAATAAATAAATAAATAAATAAACAAACCAAAAAGGATCCATTGGTTGGGAGTGACTGGCACTGGTATTTGCACATGGACCTGGTCGCCCTGGAACAAGTACTGGTTGGCGTGTGCAATTTTCTACCCTAAATAGCCATTTGTGTTTGAAAGGTCACAAACAAGAGGGACTACACTTTATTTTTATTTTTATATTTTTTGGAAGATTGTTCTTTTTGAGTTTTTTTTTTTTTTTTTTTTGGGTAGTACAGTGAAAGGTATTTTTTTAATCGTTGTGAAAAAAGGTGAGTTGACTCTTTAATTTTATCGTTGTTTTTATTTAAGTGATTTTCCCAGTTTTTCGAGTTTTGACTGGGAGGAGCCTTCTCAGCATAGCAGAGATTTAGGAATCATCATTTCTAGAGTGTAAATGTAGAGCGGTTCATATTAGAAGTGTTAATCTTCATGTATCTCAAGATGAAGTGTTGCATCAGACGAGAAAAAATTAATTGTTTTTGTGGTTTAATGGATCAATGAAAAAAATTTGAATGGAGCCAACAACAACTAGAAGGCGTTAAGGGAATTTGATGCCTCAGCAGATAGAGATAGAACAAGCACCTTCTTGACCAAGATTGTTATATGCAAATGACCTTGTTTAAGGTAATAATTTCACTACTCATTTATGCATGTCAAAGGTACATGAGCGCAAGTTAAAAAGTGTATGCTCAATATGTAAATGGGTGCTTCTCAAAATGGGTCTATCACACCAAGATTCAAATGATTATGCTGGGCATTTTACGTTTAAGCCTATTCTGAACCAACCAATTAACATCCTTCAAAAGATGTTTTCATAATTGAACCAGGGGTCAAACAAACTACTTGATTGGATGGCTCAGTCAAAACTAGTTTGACGCTTGTTTTACCAAGTCTGACCCTGATATCATAAACAATGAAAAAAAAATAAATCAAACTCATCAAAGCTAGTCAAAGTGCCACTTCATACTGGTTCGACCATGGTTTTTAAAGGCTCAGTTGACTAGTTTTTAATTAAGGTTCTGGGCTAGTGGAGAACGGCCTCTTGCCTCAGCGGCAGGAGGCGGCAGTTGTCCTGGCTGCCTGCGTGGGCATGCACCTTCCCTTGTGAGAGGGCTTTTCAAAATAAAAAAGAAAAGAAAAGGCTCCGGGCTAGTTGGCAGGTTTATGCTGGACTGAACCATCCATGGCCACAGTTCCAGGTATACCATGTTTAATGAGTAGTTAGTTGGGTTAGGTATTCAGAAAGCTGATAAAAGGATAAAAATGTATCCACGTCAATTGGCAGTGTAATTAAAAATATCATCTTTTCAAATAAAATTTTCCTACAAGACAATGCAGATATGCACAACAAAACCCCCTATGCATCAGATTGCTGTAGAGCAGTAGACTAAAGCAATGGACCATTCCATACTATGCCTAGAGAAAGATCTGGTTATTGTGCTTCTAGAGCCTCTATTTCATATCTGACTTCCTCCAAGTGCTCATTTATGCTCGTCACGGCAACCTGCACCCCTTTGATTGCTTCCTTAAGAGCGAGGTCATACTCTGCATCTGCCTCAGCATCCTCTGTTCCTGTGGCTTCTGTTATCTCATGGACATGTATACAATTGTGCTCAGTTGGCTTGTTAAACCTACAATGCTCATGGCTCACCAGGCGCTCCGACGGGCGGCCTTCCTTCTTCAAAAGCTGAATCTGTACCGTCTTTGGAGAGGAATCGGATCAGTTCAAAGTTAAGAATATTGGCAACAATAACATAAAATGCACAACATTACTTCTACAGTTTAAAATAGAAAGAACCAATATCAAAAGTTGGAAGAGTATATAAGCGAAGAAGGACGACAGAGTCTCTATAAGCATTCATAATTAATTCAGGCACCTAGAATGGATGATCAAAGTTTGGGGAACAGAGTGAAGCATTGAACATAAAATAGAGCCTCCAATAGAATTGGTTAAACTTGTTTTGTTTCGTACCAAGGTACCTGCATACTTAATGGTATGGTCAATGATAGTTGCCCCTATTTTCAAAATTGTGAGTTAAGATTGGCACCATGGTTCGATGTAGGCAGTACCAACACCACAAAAAAATGTCTGAACCAAGAGGTTGAGTCAAACAAATCAGAAATAAAATAACATCTACCAAAGAACTTCATCTTGAGTTTTTGCTACCAAGTTAGTAAGTTACAAAGGCATATAAATAAGGGCAGGCTTGAGCAGCCCATGGTGCAGTTTCAACTCGGAATTTGATATTCTATATGTTTGCATATTTCAAAATAACCATCAAGGATGGACTGTGTTCAATCCCTGCTGAATAATTTTCTCCACATATGATGTAAATTATTCTCCTCTTCAAGCTTTTCCATAAGCTGTCTTGTCTCAGCTACAGATTTGGCCATTCTAAACATCTAAACAAACATTAGTCTCTCTGAATATCATAATATCCACTTCTGAATATCATGAAGAGTTCTTCTTTTCCCCTCAAAACATTAATTTGATGATCGCTTACTATAACTGATTCTTGTCACCAAAATCATGTCCGCCCATTTGTAAATTAAGATCTTCTCCAACAATTATATTTCTCTAATGGGCATATCTTGTAGTACACATCTATCAAGCACCAAAACTTTTGTAACATAATATTAAATAGGAAAACGAAGGACAAGATTGAAATCTAAAGAATTCAAATTAGTATGCGAAGTTCACAATTTCACGTGGATAACATATACCAGATGCAATTTCTGTTTTTCTTGTGCTTGAACAGCCTTCAACAAATTAGCAAGGTCATCTCGACAGAAATATGGGTTCAGAAGTCTGGACTCCATTTCAAGAACCTGCATCAATGTGGTTACTTTGGTGCAAGTTTAAGTTTTACAATAAAGGATTGTATTAGGGAAAAAGAGAAGCAATGACCTACTTGTTTTGAGCAATCATTGAACTCTATGGTAATCTCACCACAAAGTTGTTGGTATACCAACTCCCCTCCACTGACCATATAATCAGAAAAACCCCTGAAAAAAAAAAAAAGAAATAAAGAAGAAAGATTACTCTCATCAATGCTTCAACACCTTGTATTCAATAAATATCAGTTCCCAAAATGTACCGCTCATTATCCAACAGAAATACACTTTAGACTGAAGCATGTTTTCAAAACTATGGACTGTAAGCATATCCCCCAATGTGTCACCACAAGGTGATAACACTGAAACAACACTGAAACCTCACAAACTATTGTTCTCACTCGGCTATCTCTTGGTCTCTTGGATAAGAAGCAAACAAATATTTCTTTTAGAGCACCTTATATTGATTTTAACATTAGGGTTTAGTCCGGTCCAAAGTGCTGGGACACCCTCCGTCATCAAATATATATATCTATATATATATATATTCATTTTAACACCTTTGCTAATGTTGCCCTATTGCCCAATCTGAATCTCTGTTAATATTTAAAAATACAGAACTCACACTGGTAATGCACCATATTCACTGTATCACATCAGTGATCATCTCTCCTTAAGCAAAATCAGGTCATTAAAATAGAATCTCTTGGAAGCAAGACTTATTTACTCTAGGCTATAGGAAAGAAAATAGACTCCAAATTCTTTCTTATCAGTGAAAAAGTGTTTGGATTTAAGTTCCAATAGCATGGACTAAACAACAGACTAGCAGCCTATAGGGTGTGTAATACTGCACCCATCAATGATGATGTGTGAAACATCCAAACTGTGAAAGACAAACTTTGCCGATTCTACATGAATGTATACAACATTAATACCAAACATAAAATGGACAAAAATCTTCAAAATCCATGTTCCATAGGGTTGTGTGGAATTTAATTGTAACACATAATCTCTTCAAGTAGAGAAATATGCATCATCTTCATCATCATCGACTCATCGTCATTGTTAAATCATTATCACATAAAGCCAGGTCATCTAGCTGAGTAATATGCATACAGACAATAATTTTGGCTAGAAGATTCCTATAACTTATTAATGAAAACCAGCAAGCATACTGGAGATCTTTTGCATTCATAATGGATATTCACTAAGTCAATTCAGTTAGGCATACGGAATGATAATTGTCAAGTTCAGCGTTAGCCATAAGCTCAGATCTGCAGTGGTTAGGGACGGCAAAAGGTGGGATCCAGCCATACCCAGCCCAAATAATGAAAATGTCATAGGTTCTAGGTCCAGGTCCAAGTTGAGACTAAATCAATTACCCATCCCCTAACCCAATGAAGACGTCAGATTTGGGTCCAGGTATGGCTGCAAGTGGGGCTCATCAAGGGGCGTGCAATTTATAAAAAAACGCCCATGTATTTTGTATTTTGACTAAAACCTGCCCAATCTGATAGTGAAACAAAAAACTATTAGTTTTTCCAGACAAATGACAAAAATTACCTTTGTTTAAGCTTCGCACATCTTACAAACTCAACTCAAATTAGGTGGGCCCACCTAGATGAAAATGGCCAAGGGAGGCATTGCAATGGAAAGGCTTAGATGTAGACTGGGAAAATATGGAACATTAAGCTGATCAAACGATCCTAGCCCTTAGTTTTTTTTTACATCTTCAAAGTTCAATGGCTATACATTGTCTAAACTTCTTGTGATAAATCCAATGGCGATTTTTTTTTTTTTTTCCAAAATTATGTGAAATGGGATCAGTTCCAATCAAGGATCCTGGTATGCGTGAATGAGTTGAATTGATCAAAGGTGGGCCGCCCCCTATATGAAAGCCCAAAAAGGAGTGTCTGTGAAAAGGGGCATTTCAGCAAAACCATCACTTGAGTCATTTGAGTTTTTCTCAGGGGTAAATCGGAAAAAAAAAAAAAAGGGGAGACTATAGCTACTTTTTGCACAGTTTGATTGTTAGTCAAGGGAGCTTTTAGTTAAAACACAAAATATAGGGGCCTTTTGAGTTTGGCTAAAACTGTAGGGACCTTTTTCTAAAATATTATAGATTTATATATAATCGATGCAGTGTTACTGAGTATATTATATATAAAAAATATAAACCCTCTAATGAGCACATGAGCTCACCATACACAAGCACCAAGTGGGGCCTGCCTTATGATCCATCCAAGTGGGACCATAAAACAAGGAACCCCCTTGATAGTCACCGAACTTGGGTCTAGCACCCATCCGAATGGAGTGGACGGTTGGATTGACTTTGAACTCATTTTGGATGGTGAAAACTTGTGGGCTGTGATCAGGTGCTTAGGATATTCCATCACCATACACAGGTAGGTGGCCGGGAGATCGTTCTATCCCGCCCCATCCCGTTCCCAGGTGGTGCCCTAGGTGGGACCCACAAGGAAGTGACCTCATTGTAAGGTGAGCTCATGTGCTCACTAGAGGGGGCCCCTCTATGTATTTATTAAGTATATATAATTATTATGCATATATATGACATCCATATTTATTTTGGGCCTAGGTCTGTATCCATGATATTAGACCTAGACTTGACTTAGACCCAAACCTAAGTATTTTCTGCTCCAATTCAATAGATCCAAACCCTGACTCAAAATTTAAATGGGTCCAAAATAAGTACCAGACCCTAATTAGAAGGGTTGGGTCCAGCTTAGCCTCGATAAATGAGTACGCATTGCCAACCCTAGCAGTGGTGATTAGTAATTCTCATTTGTTGGGATAGTTCACCATCATTTTGTTTTGATTCATGGTCGAATTTCAATAACCTTGATTCATGAAGTTTGACTCAATGAATTTGAAAACCCTAAGCACTCCCTAGTCCCTAAACCCTAAACCATGTCATTTCTTTCTCTACTCCCTAGTCCCTAAACCCTAAACCATGTCATTTCTTTCTCTAAATAAACAAATACTTCGCAAAAACATAGGACAACAAAACTTATCAAATCGATTCTTATTGTTCAAAGCACATAGGTTAATTCAATGAATTTGGTAAAATTTAGTGTACACTTCCTCGCATTTAGTCATATACCCATATGCATATGGGTCCATACTGTAAAAAATAAAAGGACTTGTTTGTGTATACTGGGGAAATAGGAAAGTAGAATTTTTCTGCTTTGCGATTTGAAGCGCTACAGGCAATTGGAAAAGTGAAGGATTCTTGTGATGTGATGCCTTATTTTTCTGCAATCGAGAAGAATTTTCGCTTCAGAGGGTGAGGGGCAGGAATGAGGATTCCACCCTCCACAGAAAGAGCTAACATGCAATGTTTGGAATCCCTGCTTCGCAAATGACCCAACACATGGAAACATTCAAGGAGAAACGAAAGAGGATAATAAAGATATTGAGTTGCACGCTCGCTTATTATTGGTTTGGTTTTTCAGAATGGAATACAAAATTATTCACCAATGCTAATTTCACTCAGAGCATGTCCTAAAATTGCATATAATTGCACATGACATCAGAAGATAATTACAAGTCTACACTCCTCATATTTGCAATTATGGCATAAAATGTTACGAAGAGAAAGAATACCACTTCCACAAACCACAAAAAAAAAAAAGAAAAAAAAAAGTCCTGCCATTTATTCCAATGCAACAATACATCTGGGGTGTGAAAACCAATAGGTTGACAATAATTTTGGAGATACCAAAAATCTGGATCTGACAAAATTGGGGGGAAACCAGTAGAATAGAAGTCTGTTTTATTCAATTTGGTAGTATATGAAGTATGGCCAACCGAAACAACGTTAAGATCACAAATCCCAGATCATTTATAAATATGTGATGCAAAAAATATCTCTAGGGCCTATTTGTTTGCATTAGATAACATAAGAATTCAAGGTCAAATGAGCTCCATGAAGGACTTTTAAAGAAGTGATGGGTGAAGGATATAAGGTGCGATAAAGCAGTGAAGGATATGAGGTGATGAGGGAAGGATATAAGGTGGAGATTTATACCAGACCTTGATTTTCAAAGGTATTAAATTACTAAGGTGATGGCTGAGTATACCTTTCCCATCTTCCCTTGATTCAATTTCCATTTCCATTAAAGGCGAGGCTATTTGTTGGGCATTTATGGATATTCTCACCTTTAGTCTTCGTTTTTTACCAACTACAGGCTATGACATGAATTATCCCAATTCCAATGTATTCTAATGCAAACAAACAGGCCCAGAGGATCTTAACAGTTGATTATCTGATAGATGGTCTGCAAAAAGGATGCCCCAAGGTTGTTCCTGTCAATACATATCAAACTAAATTGCTCAAATACAAAAAGGAACCCACTTAATACCTTGAACGATCGAAAACACCCAAAACCAAAATCCTCAAGTACCCTCCAAATATAAGGAGAAAAAAAAAAAAGAGTCTAAACAGAGACGCAAAAGACAGAAAAAAAAGATCTACGGATTCCTCATCAAAATCAAACGCCTGATCAAGGGATACAAAAACCCAATTAAAAACTTGTATTGATTCACAAAACCCAGCATCGGATTCTCATCACTTCAACTAGAAACGCAACCTTTAGAAGAAGGGTTGAAAGCCATACGAACCCAGATGAAGGAATAGAAGGAAAAAAAAACCCAATTAAGAACTCGTATTGATTCGAAAACCCCAGCATCGAATTCTGATGAGCAAAAAAAAAAACGCATGGGCGAAGGACGATGAAAAAGGAATTGGAGAAAGTTGGTTGAATTGGTTTGAAAGAAAAAGGATAGAATACCTTCGAAGCTTTGCATAGGCTTCAGCTCTTCGCTGCTGGATGGAGAGAAACCCTCGAAGCAAATCGATGAGTTGGGCGGATTTGGAGGTTGAATCTCCATCGATATCCATAGCTTCCTCTTCTTCTACTCCTTCCTTCTCAATACCCTCCATTTTTCTCCTCCTCCTGTGATCTCTCCCACACACACTGACACACAAGAATGTTGAAAATTTTGTAGTAAACTTGGAGGCCTTGCCTTGTTCGATGAGAAATGATCTCGGGCTGCGTGGGTGCTGCGATTCCATGTAGTGGGTGTAAAACGGGCCCTGCCCAGGTCAGCTGGGCGGGCACAGCACGGGCCATGGCCATGCCTGCCAACGGGCCTTGATATAATTTGCAAGGAATTTTATAAATTTTTAGAATTTTTAATTTAAAATAAAATTGAACCTGCTAAAATAAATGCACAAACACTTTTGCTAATTTACAAATGAAAAACAAAAGAGGATTTTATAGAAAAATCCCTGATATGGATTATCTGTTTGATCCATCAACCGCAATCATTAGCCTGAGCGATGATATAAGAGGTCCGATACATCGACCAAATCACCAAAAGAATCTTTTAAACCTGTCATCAAGTTGTGCCAGGGGCCACGCACCCTAGCCCTATATGGCATGTCCAATGCTTTGGTGTGCCGTGTTGTGTCTTGGCATGGCAAGGCCATGTCGGCCCGACATGTTGACCCGCATGCCGGGCCCAATTTACACCCTTATGTGAGGCCTTTCTTTCCTTCATCATGCGCACTTTTTTTTTTTTTTTTTTTCCTTTTTCATGAGAGAAATGGAAAAGAATCCAAATTCCAATTTATGAATAAAGTTAAAAGATGACGGGCTCAAGTAAAAAATATTGCTGGACAAAATTTTATTTTTCTCCAAGTTATTATTAGCCTAAGAAAAGTACAACAAAGTGGACAAAGTAGTAGGGTAAAATTCTTACGGTATGTCACATCAAAAACTCACTTTGGCTCTTTTATTTTTCTCATTCAAACACTTGTGATCATATGAGACTTTAGAATATAATAGTTTTTATCCTCTTATTTTTTACAAAGTTAATAACATTTGTAAAACTTTATATCACATCAATTATTTCTTTATGCTTCTTCTATTTTACTCTTAATAAATAAACAGTCCCAAAACTAGCCTATACTCAATGCTAATTGCTGCTAATGTACCCTCTGCTACTGGTTTTTAGAATTTCATAAATGCCCTCATATTTTAAGAGTTTAAGCTCTTTTTTTTTTTAAACAAAATTCATTCCTTTATTGGAGGGGGGGCCCTCCTCTTTTTTTTTTTTTTTTTGGGTGTTATCATTCTGATTGGTTGGCAGGGATTGGATACCGTGCACTGCACAAGTGTGAAACTCTCAAAGGTGAAAATACTGCAATTCTTTATGCTTAGTTATATCAAGTTTCAAAAAGATAGCCGTTGATATAAATGTCTATATATATATATATAGGAGAATATTCATGTTCATCCATCCCTCACCATAGGGTGAGGGACACTTCCATAGTTGGAAATTTTCAAGTGAAAAAGATGAAAAGTCGTATATGGTCATATGCATAAAAGGAATATTCATGTGCAAAAAGGGAAAATTTCCTCATCCTATGGTGAGGGATGGATGCACATGAATGTCCCCCATATATATATATATATATATATAAATATCCGTTGCACTTTCGTATTTCTCATATAGTATTCTGTATTGCTAATTGTCAAGTAGTTGCAGAAGAAATGGATATACCAATAGTAGCTTTCAGCCTTCAAAGTTTTTTCAATACTAGTTGTTTGATTCAGTTATTTTACCTGCCTAGATTTTTTGTTTCCTCTCTTTTTCTTTGGATTCTCAAATCTCAAATGAACATGTATCAAGTTGAACATTTGTAATTTAATATCGTCCTAGTCACCTGGGCTAGAATTTATTCAATTATTCATCAGTGGTCACTTATTAGATTGTTTTGTGTTGCACAAGCATGTCATGTGATGGTTGACATGCACAAATTCCATGTTGTAAATGGAAGGGCAAATTTTTTTAAACATTTGATACTTAATTTAGTCTTAATCACCTGTGTTATAGTTTATTCAATTGTTCATCAGGTGCCGCTCATCAGACAATTATGTATTTTAGAGGCATGCCATGTGATGGTTGATATGCACATGTATATCCCATGTGGTAAATAATGGAAGTTCCATCTCCATTTGAATAGGCGCATGTGCCTGCTATTTTACATTTCATTCAGTTGATATGATGGGACCCATTATTGGGGATGGCCCAGAAAAAAAAATCTCATCCTAGCCCATTTCACAGGAATGAAAACGGATGAGTCCATCAAAAGCACTGTCACAAATATTGAATTTTTTCTTTCCTGAAGCAAAATTTTTCTGTTATATCATAATATTTTTAAAATCTCTCTCTCTCTCTCTCTCTCTCTCTCTCTCTCTCTCTCTCTCCATGTATATATATTCTATGCACTTTCACATTCTTCTTGGTGCATTCTGAATTGCTTATGATCAGGTAGGAGCATAAGAAATGGAGTTATGAACAACTTCAAGCCCTGGAAGTTTATCTTGGAATAGTTGTTCTTGGCTCAGCTCTCTTACCATCCTATTATACTATATTAGCAAAACCCCATGCTATGCATGGACTACGGAACCACCAAATGCACAGACTTAAACAAATTATTTTTATTAAATTTATTAATTAGTAAACTTTTGAGTCCTTCTTTTTGTTGCTAATTTGATCTTTATGTGTTTTTCCAAATGTTTTATTCTTTACATGAGGTGTAAATGGATTTTGATGAAGATCGGGCAAGTGTAAAAATAAAATAAATAAAAGACATATTCTGGCCTAAATTATGCTGCATTCTAGCCTGATTTAGGCTTGTAATTCTGGCCTAATCTTGGCATGTTTTTTTACCCATAAGTCTAAATTGGTTTAGAATTTTAAGTATGTACTAATTATGGACTAACTAATTTGTAACTTCCTAATTAAATTCCCTAATCCTAATGTGAGGGGAGGAGGAGATGACAATTAATTATTAAACCTAAGCTAATGTTTTTAATAAATCTAATACTTAGAATTCCTTTTTTTTTTTTTTTTTGCTTTTCTTATGTTTTTTGTTCTTTACTTTCTATTTTTTTGGACTTTTGGATTGGTTTTTATGTTTTGGTTTTGTTGTTTTGGGCAGTTATTAACATTATAATTATTTTAGACCCAAAATATGGCCTTATGTATTCCCCAAAATGTGGCCTGGACCCAATATTCTTTCTTGAAATGGACCCAAAATTTGTCATGATTTACACCAAAAAACCAGGCCTGGTTTAAATCCAATAAAAATTAGGAATTAGACCAAAAATCTGACCCTATATAGGTCCAAAAATCTAGGATGAATTAGACATAATATCTTTATCATCAATGAGCCGAAACTCTTGCCAATTTCACTCTCTTTGCGGCCATTAATGAGCGGTGAATATAAAAGGGAATAAAAATTTAGAAAAAAAAAATAGGACACTGAATAAATCATTAGATCTATCAATCCATTGGTTCAGATCATGCATAATCCCTTCTTACTTTCTAGAATTTTAACATCAATCCATGTGAACTGTGAATATGACTGGCTAAAATGATGTGGGATCTTACTCAAATCACATAATAATCATTACAGATTGGGCTGTAATATGATCGCATTATTTAAAGGTGGGACAGACAGTGATTTCATCAAAAAATGATAGGTTACCTTGATTTCCTCAAAGCCTACCATAATTACTCAAATCTAGCAATTTTACTGTAAAGATGACTAT
Organism: Persea americana; assembly: GCA_029852735.1. Classification (NCBI taxonomy): domain Eukaryota; kingdom Viridiplantae; phylum Streptophyta; class Magnoliopsida; order Laurales; family Lauraceae; genus Persea; species Persea americana. Next base: position 96,548,628 of record CM056810.1, read on the forward strand.
GTACAAATCATATCATCATTTTAAAGTGGGGCACACAGTGATTCCATTAAGAATTGATGGGTCACCTTGATTTCATCAGAGCCTACCATCATTTTAAGGTGGGGGCACACAGTGATTCCATCAAAAATTGATGGGTCACCTTGATTTCGGCATCACCTTGATTAAGTTTGCAATAACCCAACCATCATTTTAAGGTGGGTCATACAGTGATTCCATCAAAAATAAAATTGATGGGTCAAAAATAAAATTTACACAAATCACATAATCTTTACAGATTGTGCTACAACATGGTTGCATCATTTGAAGGTGGGGCATACAATGATTCCATAAAAAATTGATGGATCACCTTGATTTCGTCAGAGCCTACCATAATTACTCAAATTTAGCAATTAAACTGTAAAGATGACTATGTACAAATCGCACCATCATTTTAAGGTGGGGCACACGGTGATTCTATGAAAAATTGATGGATCACCTTGATTTCGTCAGAGCCTACCATCATTTTAAGGTGGGGCACACAGTGATTCCATCAAAAAAAGATGGGTCACCTTGATTTCGTCATCACCTTGATTAAATTCGCAATAAGCCCACCATCATTTTAAGGTAGGGCACACAAAGATTCCATCAAAAATAAAATTGATGGGTCAGAAATAACATTTACACAAATCACATAATCTTTACAGATTAGATTGCAATATGGTTGCATCATTTGAAGGTGGGGCATACAGTGATTCCATCAAAAATTGATGGGTTACTTTGATTTCGTCAGAGCCTACCATAATTACTCAAATCTAGCAATTTAACTATAAAGATGACTATGTACAAATCATACCATCATTTTAAGGTTGGGCACAGTGATTTCATCAAAATTTGATGGGTTACATTGATTTCATTAGAGCGTACCATCATTTTAAGGTGGGGCACACAGTGATTCCATCAAAAATTAATGGGTCACATTGATTTCGTCATCACCTTGAATATGTTTGCAATAACCCCACCATCATTTTAAGGTGCGGCACACAGTGATTCCATCAAAAATAAAATTGATGGGTGTGAAATAAAATTTACACGAATCACATAATCTTTATAGATTGGGCTGCAATATGATTGCATCATTTTAAGGTGGGGCACACACTGATTCTATCATTTTTTTCATACTCTGTGTATTTGCATTAGTAGATTGGAGAGAAAGCAGTTCCAAATTCAATTAGAGAGAGCAGTTCGAAAAAGGACAATGGAGAGAGAGGATAGTGGAGAGAGAATAGACTGGGGAGAGAGGATAGTGGAGAGATGTTGACATCTGTTATGACATATTTTAAGAGTTCAGGATTTGTGGTTTCAAAGCTTGTAGTTAAGTGAAGGGAAACCTCATTCCCTTAGAGATATAGATTAAAGCCATGGGTTTTAAAGATTATTTTGACCATAACTTACAGATTTTGACTAGGAGTTATATCTAGGGGTGTAATGGTTTGGTTAATTACAGTTTTTGGGAAAACGGTTAACCGAACCGTGTTTCACGGTTTTTGGATTTTAAAAACCGTAACTGAACCGTGAAAAACCATTAAAAAGCAAACCGTGATTAACGGTTAGGTTACGGTTAATTGTCACTTAAAAAAATTTGTGAAATTTTTTTCATTTACCAATCAAACTTACTATGAAAAAAAAAAAAAAAAACCATAGTTAAAGAATGGCATAATATGTTACTGTAAAAAAAAAAAAAAAATCCATTCAGGTCTTTAGGTTTTTTTTCTTATTAGCGAAACGGTTCAGTTAACCGAATGTTTTGGGAACATGGTTAACCGAACCGCAGTTAACGATTAACCGAACTACGGTTAACAGTTTGGTTCGGTTAATAACCGTGAGTCAAGACAAAAGCCGTAACCGAACCGTGAAACGCGGTTTTTCGATTTAAAAAACCGTAACCGAACCGTGAAATGCGGTTATTAACCGCGGTTTGCTTCAATTCGGTTCGGTTAGACGGCTTTTCGGTTTTTTTTACACCCTAGTTATATACATTATCAACGGCTTTTCCATTTTCTCTCCCACTTTCAATATGTAATAACCACTCAAGTTTTCTTTCCACTTTTTACTTTTCTACAATGTCTCCATTTCTATCCCAAATCTCATATACCATTTCTTTCTATCCTATTTTTCATAACTCATTTCCACTCTAGGAACTCTTGGATTGAGAGAAGATGTACTATCATAATCTTCTCTTCTTTTATTTTATTTTTAAAATTTTATGCTCTATCTACACCAAATCATTGTGATTAGTAACTATTTGATGATTTTACATGATTTGGATTTCTTTTTAATGAATTATGGAACATAGTTTTATGGTTATTGATGCTAGTTTTATTTTTATTATCTTTTATTTCTGGATTCTCAAAATTTTAAATGGTCATGAATTGTCTGTCATTTGTAATTTACTTTCACTTTGGTGTTATAAATATCTTGTATTTTGTGGTCCATGGCTTGTTGTAGCTCAGCTGCTTAGGTACAATGGTATGCGTGAGATTGTACGGGTTTGAGATTAAAATAAGAACTAGAAAAAAAAAAAAAAAGCCTTCTGAGTTGAATCTAAGCTAGCGCTACATATCTAATTTTTGACAAAAGTCACGAGGAGCCTCAAGAATATTTCGTGACTGAAAGCCTCAAACGGACCATCCATGCCCTTCTGTTTGCTCAATTGTGCCTTGCCAGGGTCAGCTCCTTTCTATTTCATTTAAGGAATTTGGATTGCTTGTTTAGATCACGATAGCAAGTTAAGGTGTAAACAGTTGTAATTGAGTGTGATTGTCCTTAACCTTGACATGGAGTAAAATGGCCCTCCATGGTCGATCCATTATTCAAACTTGTGTTGATAGACATTGTCTGTTCCCTAACTATTGCCTGTATTGATTAAGAAATTAATATTATTAGTGACTCTGAGACTGTATTGGTTAACATGCAATGATTTAGGTTTTATTTTTTGAACAAGATGGCATCTAGTATCGTACATTTATGTTTTCTGACCTGATTTCCACAGGAAGAGAGGATGAGGTGTTAATGGGTAAGTGTACTGACAAGGCCTCAGCATGGTTAAACTGCAGAGCGAATGGTTTCCTAAAAGAAACAGATCATTGAGTCGATGCTCTGTTTTCTTCAGAAAAGAAAGACAGATTTCATGCTTGAACTTTTGACTCTTCTACGATCTCAAAGCCTTAGCTGCCTTCTCTGCACTGACTATAAATGTGATTAACATAATTTTATGCATATTCATAGTCACATTTTTATTTTGTAGTCAATCTTATGATTGGTACCAACTTTTGTTTGGGTACTTGACCAGCTTTTTTTTTTTGAGTGGCTTGAATTTTCGATAGATGGATTCCACTGTGGATTTCTTCTGTCCCACTCCAACTCAGGATTCTTGTGTCATAATCTGAGATGATCCAGACTCATTTGATCACGCATCATCAAATGAATTATAAATAGTAAATAGGAAGGTCTTGGGGAATATAGGGATGTCTCCGTCGATAGAACTCTGCTCTCATCATCCCACCCCAGGTATCAATCCCTGGGCAATCAAGCCAAGCAAATAAAAGAAAGAAAGAAAGAAAGAAAAAAAAAAAGAACAAGAAAATGTGACGCCCCAAGACCCAGGCGCCTCGAATCTCGGGGTGCCGCGAGAAAGTACCTAAGAGATGCGGAAAATCGAGCAATATAATCAAGTTTAGATCTCATATGAGCATATAGATGGACATAGTCCTAAAATTTTATTTCACTTTAAAGGATTACAAGGTACTTTCTATAATTAAGCTAACTATTCAATCCTATGCCGACACGGCCAACTACAATAAAAGGAAAGAATAGAGATCTATCTGATAGACGCCTCTCGGTGCACTAACTGCACCACTCTCTGAACCCTGCGGCAACGGATCAGCCGCCAAGCAATTCTACCAATCAAAGAAAGCGGAAGAGAATATACCTGAAAACACCAAGGATTGGGTCAGGCTCGATGAGCCAGGCAAATAGGCATGTTTAGATGGCAACACAATATATTAACAGATAGGGACGAAGACCATACCTGATTCCAGCGGAACCTGCGTGATTAGTACCTCAATAATGATATAGGATATCAGAGTGTAACATAAACAGTGTAATCCACAACCTTCGAGATAATAATATAACAGATGTAACCAGAGGAAGTAACCCTACCATATCCACAACCCTCGTATCTGGATCCAACCGTAACAACGTCGACAGTCAAAGATACTAAGCAACGACATCCTGAATACGTAATAATAATACATCCAATATACATCCATGAGAACACACAAGGTACGTCCACAGTTGAAGTACAAGGGACGTGGGATGTCAGAGCCAACCCGTCGTCGTCGTCACGACAACTGTCCACGGGCGTCAACCATGGGGGTCATAGCCACCCATCGCTGTTGTCTCATAGAATAGGAGCATACAAGAGTCCATCAATACCCATAGCTACAGCTAAGTATCAGCCATTGGTCTTACGTGCTAGATCAACCAGTAATACTCATAGCCATAGCCAAGTCCCAACCTTTGGTCTTACGTGCTAGATCAATATCACCGTCCATCTACACCCGGTCCGAACGCCGGCGTACTCCACAAATCCTACAGACCACTAGGTGGGGGTACTCCGAACTGGATTGCCTTATCATAATTAATATGAGACGATGTTAGTCAAGGGCATGAGGCATGAAGTTCAGGTATGAGTATTCTATCCTTATGATTCTTAACAGTTAATAATGCACACCCTTGTAAACTTCGCTTCTCTATACGCTTAATTAACATTATCTCATTATACAGTCCGTCCATCAATATCTACCGTTAAGTTCCCAATATTACAGGTCAGGACTTCAAGTGCCATGTCCTGACATCTCGTCCGATACGGACCGTGATCATGGATCAGAGACTGAGTGCAATGCCTTGATTATAGCATCTCTCAAGGCCAACATCCAAGGTTTGGACCTACCAGCCAGCCTTAGTGTCCATTTCATCAATATACGTACCATATGTCACAAATCCATAGATGATCGCCGCCCCTCCACTCAGGTCTAGGGCCCCACTTCACCTAAGACAATGATCACAGAGTCCCAGATGCTTATTATGTATCATTGGTGCTCCTGTAGGTATTTAGCATCATACTTAGTTTTACATGATTTCGAGATATTACAAGAAAGGTTTCAAAGTCAAACAAGGGCTGCCAGAACCGTTTCTTCCTAAACACGTCCTCTCCCTCTCACTGATCAAGTGCTAGATGGTGGGCCAAACAAGACCCACTGCACATGGGTCCACCACCCCTGAGGTCGCCCATGGGTCCACACCCCGATCTATGGACCCGATCTATCATTAGGTGGGCCATGTGGTCCCACAACCGCAGACGACCCAAATGGGTTTTTGACGATCTGAAACTGGGAAATTCCCATTCTGATTTAGATTTCTCTACTCACTTCCAACCCACACATTTCATCACATAAACATGCAAGACAATAAAAATCACTTCAATGCCCAACCATCCATCAATAGAAATGATGCTAAACATCCATCAAACACAGTGATTATCAATTTAAGCACATTAATCAATTAAATTAAAGCATCTAAACATGTCCACTTGCCTTTATTCGAAATTGGTGATGGAGTTGAGAGAGATATGTGAATTCCAAGCTCCTATGGTGTTGATTGAGCAATTGTGGTGGTCTCCTAACTTCTCATTGGGCTGAGATTTTGGGGGATTAGGGTTTGCTTGAGGAGGAAGATAGGGTAAATGAGAGATGAGAGCAATTTAGGGTTTTGAGCTAAAGTTTGCAATAGTTTACCTTTATAGCTTAGGGTTTGGGAATATTACCAAAAGGGTAACTTAGTTTAAAATGGGAAAGGGATGGGGCCATGGGTAAATAGGTCATTAGGTGGGTTTCTAGAAGGTTCTTAACTCTCAAGGTCCTTCCTATTAGTTCTAATATCAATTAAGTCTTAATCTAATCAAGACCTATTAAATTAACAATAAACACCCAATATTTATTAAGAATTATACATATACAAGCTAGTTTTAAACTTAGCATCATTAGCCATCTATTCCATTAATTCCTATTAATTAGCATATTAAAGTAGGAATTACCATATATGGTTATGATTACAACTTAGGCTTTTAATTGAAAATTTAATTATAGGAAACCACTATTAATCTCACAAGGGTTTTAATCTCATAGTTTAAGCTAAATTAATGGAAATTACCAACTACTCGTGCTAATCACTTATTAAATAGGAAATCAAGGTTTGACTTGGTCAAATTGGGTCCCACTAGGTATTTCTAGGAACGGGTCCTCACAAAAAAGAGGGATCAAGGGACACACCATATTTTTTGAAGGCATATTTTTCTTTGGTTGGGACGCAGCATCAGACAGGTCTGGAACTAAAGAAAAGGATAGAGGGGAAATTTGCCCTCTTTGACTGGGGCAAGCATTCCATCCGTGAGGGAAGAATGATTTAAGTACACGGAATACAAGATTTCCATTACGGTATATACCAAAATGTGAAACCGGGCAAGCCCAAAAGAGTAATGTGTTGGTAATTTGTTAGCAGGATGCATAAGCAACTAAGACACAACAGAGAATGCCGTGGCCTAAAACTACTGTAGCAGACCAGGCAATTCAATACTTTTTATGTTATTCTTTCCACAGTAAAAGAACCAAACAATTTACACTAGGGGAAGAAGAGACTCCATCCATCGTCTGGGGTATGGAGTTTTGTCATGTAGGTGGCCTGTTTCATTATAACTTCGTCAGGCATCGATTTGATTGGAACCGCCATGGAATAAAGCGCATTAGTTGGCCTTAATTAGCTATACTGAATGTGGAATTCATTTCTTTCCTGATCCCGTTACTTCAGTTCATAACTAGCCTAGGACAATCGAAGTGGCATGGTTGAATCCACCTGAGAAATCCCGAGTTGAAACTCCATGGAGGGGCTTACCCGTTGGAATCCAAATCGTTCATGATAAACCCCCTGGTGCATAATAAACACCCTCCAAGAATATGGGGTATCCAAATCTTTTCCACCATTAGATTGGCTGTTTTGATGAAAAACATGACAATGTATATCCTTAATCACGTTTTTTACAAACTGTCAATCCGATTGTGGAAGAAACTCGGATTGATATAAAATTGGAGAATACCACATATACATGGAGAGTGTTTTCTTTCAACTGCTAGGATTTTGATAGATGGGCCCTACTGCAGAATTCTACTCCTTTATCTCAAGATTTCTCTAGGTGAATCTGGGGTGGGTTTGCATATTTAGTAAAGAATGCCTGGGACTTAACTAATTGATATCAAAGACGTGAGCAGACAGAGAAAAATGTCTCAGAGAACGTTTTAAGCAATCCTATTTTAAATGGCTAGGACCCACTGTGATGTTCTACTCTAATTTAGGATTTGCCCAAGTTAGGGATGTAAATGGGTCATCGATTCTCCGATTATCCGGAGGTTTCGACTCCGTTAAAAATCATTTTTGGGTCCTTATTTAGTCCCCACTAACTATATGGGTCCAGGTCCTTTTTTTTTTTTTTTTCCTATGACTTAAACAGGTTCAGTTTCAGCTCTACATTGGTTCGGACCCATGAACCTGCGACTCAACACATTACCTCAATTTTCAAAAACATCTCCTTAAAATTAGATTTTTTACCCATACCATTCTCTACCTAGGCCCGGACCTGGACCCAGACCCAGACCTGCCCCATAAATGGTTCTGGTTCCAGGTCCGGTTCCACCTTCCTCTTAACAGTTTTGGGTCCACTATGGACCTGGACCGGAACCAACCCGTTTACATCCGTAGCCCAATCCTTAAGAGGATCCAGAATCCTCCCGTCACCCGAGAATTGAGATCACAAATTTGAACTAGTAAATAACAAGATGTTGGAGAATATTGGGATGACTCTGTGGCTAAGACTCTTGCACTCACCATTCCACGCAGGGATTGATCCTTTGGCTGGTAGGCCAAGAAAGGAAAATAAAAGGATCTTGCTTTATATGACTTGGAAGACATATTTTCTTCATTTACACTCTAGCATCAGGAGTATAACAAGGAAAAGAAAAGAAATTATAAAAGGGGACTTTTCTCCCCTTTCCAACCATTTCATCCTTGAACGAAAGAGAAAGCAGAACAGGAGGAAAAAGAAGAGTAGAGGAGAAGAATAAGAGGCAGAAGTAGAAGAAACCAGCAACAGTCGCTTCAGGTATGCTGTTCTCATTTTTTTTTATTCTTCCATTGCAACTGAAATCTTTATATTAATGTTACATTTTTCTATGTATTAATATATATATTGATATATATCGTATAAAACTATAATATTCCATCATAATGTATATATATTGATGTAAAATGTTTATTATTATTATTTTTATGATGTGGGTATCCATGATGTCTTTGACTCAAAAAGACTAATCCTCCTGTGGCGCCCGCTAAACCTGTGAAAAATATAATATTAATGTATACAAAAATATTGTTGCAATATTCTTTTTATGACGTTCTTATTTTCTATATGTTATGAAAACATTTATGGATGTCTATTTTAAATGATGGTTGTCTAAGATTAGAGACCAAAAGAAGAAAAGAAAACAGACACTTTGTAGGAGAGCAGGAGGTATGTTTGGTATCATTCCTATATTGGGAATTATGACAAATAAAAAATGAATTAGGCTGAGAATTTTCTCTCTTCTTACAATAAGTCGTGATGAACTTATTTGGAAACATTCAATCAAAATTTTTTTTTAGTTAGTACAATCAGCATAATGATGTTTGGAAACATTCTTAAAATGACAATGTTTTGTAAATAAATATATATTGTTAAATTAAAATAAAAAAATATCCATTAAAAACATTCATGTCATATTTAAATTTTTATTAATTTAAAATTAATCATCAATCAATAAACCACCAGGCCTTGTCTAGCCCAACATAGGTTAGGTTTGGTACTGCGCAGTCCATTAGCATCTCTAGTGCAAATTAGTTGCTAGCCTATATGCAGGGCCAAGCGCTAAAACTCTATACAAGAGGAAGCACATATGTATCTTCTCTCTTTGCCCAAAGGCTGTCACATCCCGGTCCCGAGATTACCCTGCCAAGGTAACCCTCGAGATGAGAAACGCTTACTCCCGTGACTTTTGCACCAATCTTGGGTCAAGCGCAAGTCACAAAGGATAAAATTCCACTCGTAAGACATGCTCATAGGCATCTGTTCATATACATTTCAAGCGGAAGCATCTAGAATCATACATTTATTGGTACCCTATCATGAATTCTCCATAGCATTCAATTTTATACACAAAAGATAATTTCATTTTTATAAAGAAGTAGAGATTATAAAACTTACTCTACCTCACTATTACAAAAGTATATTTAAAGAAAGTATTTCCCAACAATATTCCATAAACATATACACACTAAATAGATCCAATATCACCATAGAAGATTTTTCGTAGATTGCCCTCAAAATATAAACTTAAGATGCTCTCCAGCATGTGATCAAACAACACCCTAAGCTATCCATTCTATTAGGCCTGCCTAAACCTCATTGGCCTCCTCTCCCTCCGTGGCCTCTTCAAGACCAGATGTGGGGTCTACAGCTGTAACACCAAGATGGTTGGTGAATATGACAATTCAGCAAGTATAAACAATAGCACTCTAGGTATATTGTATCAATTTAGAATTTATAATGGTAGAATGAAAGAGAGCATATAATGGTAACTAGGCAATTATGCAATTGAATAAATCATGCTTTTAAGAATCAATGATGAATAACATTATACAATGTAGTTGGTTACCACATAAGCTAATCTTTCCTCTCCATTAGAGAGGGAATCACGTTGGGATGTCACCAGTGACCCAGCCAAATGTTCAACTGGCTACCAGGTCCTGGAGTTCTAGTGATCCAGACTGTCAACTGCGCAGCGACTTTAAGACTACTAAACCAAGAGTCACCCCGTCGAGTATCATCCGGTCGAAGCTAAGTGGTACCAACTCATTTTAATCAACTAACAATCTATACTTGAGTAGCCTATGCTATCCATTCATACAAAACAATCCAAACATTCATTTTCCATTCACAATCTACTCAAGACTTCTCAATTTATAATACATTTGGAATACATTAGCAATGTACGTCAATCTAGTTAATAATACTATGAAGGAAGTACAATCTATGCAAGTGAAGTCATGAATATAGTAAATCAATATGCACGTGCTTTATAATTCAAGGGAATCAAGAACTTTTACTAGCCATACTATTATGAGTGCTCGCCTCTCATCATTGTTCAATACATTATTAATTATAGTATTCAATATACCGCTATCCTTATTTTGGTGCCACATTGTATATGCAAGGTACATTAAATTACTATAGTTAATAATCAAGCACGGAGATGAATTGGACGAGCACCAGACATCTGAAGATCCTTGCCTCAAAAGGACTCCCATCTCGGGGTATTTTCCAGTGGTCAATATGAAATGAAAGGTTCCATTGGAAACCCTACAAGGTCCTCTAAAAGTTCCTAAAATTTAGGGTTTTTTTGGCAGTCGGTTACTTGTTGGTTGGCTTGCGGCTGGCCGCTTGGTGACCACTTGGCTAGCCGCCAGGTGACTGCTTGGTCACCGCAGCCTGGCCGTCTTTTTTTTTAACATTCTAGAATTGTGACCATTGTCTGGGCGGTTGACCGCCAGGTGACCACTCGTCCTCCAGGCGACTAGCCCCCTGGTGATCGCCCAACTGCAATCAAAACCTGAATTAATTTTGTTTGAGCTCTTTCTGAAGCTTTAGCATTTTCATATATTTCCGGACATCACCCATCCTAATCCTGCATAAAGATTGAAGTCTATATACTCCTTCACCTTAGTTTCATCCCATTCCATCTCAATAAATTTCTAATACCCATTACAAAGGTAATTTTCCAAAATCCAATACCAATTACCCAAACAAGAGGCTAAGGATATCAAGATTGAATTGGAACAGTAGAATCAACTGATAACAACATCAAGCATGGAAAATTAAAGCTTATACTTGCTTTTGATTTCAAGCTTTCCAAACCTATTCCTCTTCTTTGACTCAATAAAAGTAAAAACCCCAATTATAACCCTAATAAGGCAATTCATGGCAAAAGATGATAAGAATGCATGTAGAGGGTGACAATGAGTCTCTTATCTTGATTTGTAAACCAATTCAATAAATCAATTTCTGATTGCTCACCTTGATATCAAATGGAGATTGTAGAGAGTTGATATTGTCCAAACAAAAGAGATAGAAAGGTAGTAAATGAAGCAGGGAAGCCAAATCCAAACTTTAATCCCACATGCAAAGTTTTTTTCCTTGAAGATTTGAGAAGAGAGAAGAAGAAATGGAAGAGAAGAAATGATGGAGAGAGAGAGAGTTCTTTCCTCTCAAATGGCTGCACAAATCGTTGGCATGAGGAATGGTAGTTGAAGGGGTGTTTTTGTATAAGTTTATAAGAAAGTCCATATTTGTGATCATATTTCCAATTTGAGTCTAATGGTGGCCCACTTACTCAATGTGGGGTCAAATGAAGTAGAGTTCAATACGAAAATTGACGTGCTCGTTGAGATACACGCGATAATGCCAATATGTCGTGTATATGATGCAAAGTCAGGAAATTTGTATTTATGAAAAAAAATCCCCGATTCTACCTAAAAGAGCCAACCTTGATAAAACTACATACTCAAGACACAAGGTCTCAAAAGTTAGAATAAGATTAATTTACTCTAAGAATAACTTAATTAGCATCTAAGTATATTTAATTTATATAAAACATAATTAATTAGAAATAAACATGATTAAATTGGGTCGGGGTGTAACAAAGGCCACAAGGGCTGGAGCCTGGAAGCCTAGGACCTCCCTCTCCCCACAAAATGGAAGGACCAGACGTACACTCTTCTTATACCATTGACGGAAACAAGGAAAAGCTACACCCTCTCTCAACACTAAGCTAAGCACCGCTAGCATTTATTTGATAGAAAAATCTCTATCAAGTGCCTACAACATACTCTTCCTCACCTCCATTCATTCATAGGCCCATTCTATCTTTTGCTACTATACCTTGTTTAGGGGACACAAGCACCATTGCCTTGACCCCACGGTCCTCAAGCTCCCACCCTATAACCTTAAGGGATTGGCTGAGTGGTCAAGACCACAGTTCCTTTCTCTTCCGGAGCAAGAGGTCCTATTACCGATCTCTTGTTCTCCCCTCTTCATGAACCGAATGTTGAGTGCAGTATTAGTCCAACCTGACAGATTGGGAACCCTTCCGTTAGCAAAAAAAAAAAAAAAAAAAGCTCCCACCCAATATTGTAAAAAGTTTCAGAATTTTTAAGAACCCCTACAAATTTCGAAAAATCAATATATATTTTTTTGCTCTTTACATGTGCTCCTTCCCCAAGATTTCTTTTAATAGAGAGCCCCCACTCCCAAACCCACAAAAGAGAATTTTCTTGCTCCACCCCTGTCCCTAATTAAACACGTACAAGATGTTATTCTCATAATACGTGCCTTTCATCTGTTTCGGGATAGCAAAAATAAATTATATAACATTGATTACAAATTCTCACTTTTATTATTATTATCATTTAAAAGTACGACGATCATACAGCCGGCCCATCACATTTTTAGAGAGATGGAATCATTTCCTTCCACCTTTGGATTTTGATGATGAGGAGATTTTAAGAGTAGCAAATCTATGAGGATTTGAGTCAATAAAGGAACCATTTTTGAGGATTTGAGTGAATAAGGAACCATTTTTGAGATATTATCTTACCATTTTGGAGACAACAACAGAAGATTGAGGAACCGATTGGATTATCGCGACAGATACTTTAAAAATGTGATCGTGGGAAAACTGAGGATGAGAGGATTTTCACTTGAGAGGGTTAGGTGAAGTTTGGCAACCAAATCCCAGGGTTTCCGCACCTATTCTCGTTGAGGATTTGAAAAAATTCACATTTTGCAACTATAAGTTTCTCAAGGATTTGAGCATGTGAAAGTCCTTATCTTTCAGAGTTTTCCAGTCCAATCCTCCCCCATAATATTTTAAAATTCTTGATTTCACAGTTTTAAGCATCAACACTAATTTTTCTCAATTATATGTACCGATTCGCATCAATATCTATGTGAAATCTTCGCTATATAAATCCTCAGTGAAGAATCTTCAAATCTGTCGTGGTTATGAATTTTCACATCTATAAATTCCTCTTGGATTTCTCATATGTTACCAAACATACCCTTATGGACTATGAGAGTCGAGACTTACATGAAGTGGCATCTTAGAGAGCCCGAAATGAGCCTCTTTAACAGTTTTTGGGAGTGCTACCTGCATCACCAGAAGTTGTAGTCCAAGAACACCCATAGCAAAGCAGAAAGGTATCAATATAATATATAACTAGCTAAGGATGTCTATACTAAGCTAGCTCAGGCCTTATTAAAAAAAAATGAAAAGAGGAATGTCTGTTACACCTTCATATATTTATGAAAAATAAAAGAATTCAAAATTAAATGTATATTACATCAAACTATATAGCATGCAGACATTTAAAACATTATAAGGAGCCTTTGTCTGATATAAATTAGACATTCAATATTTTCAATTATAGTTGACTTTGATTAATGGAAAAAATATATTTTATTAATAATAAATATATGAAAATTAATTTTTAGGTTTTTCTAAAAGTTTTATTATTATTATTATTATTATTATTATTATTATTATTATTAAGTTAGATATTGACATTAGTATATATTTTATAAAATGGTTTACTGATAAAAACTAGCGTCTTCATATATAATGTTAATTATAACTGCATATTAAAAATCATAATATTTCAATAAAATCAGCAATATAAATGTCTTCATTTAAATCCAAATTACATAAATAAAAAGTAATGACTTTAGATACAATGTCATTTATAGCTAAATATTAAAATTCTTAATATTCTGTAGATATTGACACTAGAAATACCTTTAATTTATCCCTAATAATAAACAATCAATATATTCTAGCCTATGTTTATTGATTATATATCCTTTGTTTTGAAGAGATTTACATTCATTTTAATAGTATAACTATACTTTTAAATGTAGTTTTGACCTGACATCAAAAACATCATAGCAAATGGTAGTACTATTACTTTCTAACTTTTTTATACCAAGAGAAATCAAAACATGTCTAGTTTTATTAAATAAGAATTATTTTCTATTATGGCCAGGGCTAACCATAGGCTCAGTGGGTAAATAAGATCATTAAGATTAGAGTATCAGTTTTTCATCTACGGTGGATTTGATAGATTTAGCATGAATCCTAAATCAATGATGAACTACCAAATCTAGACTCATCAGAGCAACAATCTAAGTAAGACACTTCTCTTTTTTGATATTCTATTGCCATTGACGTTTGGAAGCTCGTTCTCTCTAAGGGTCGTTTGAACCTCCCTCCCAATCCTTCAGCTTTAAGTCTGTGGACCAGCTTATCTTATGGAGCAAATGCTAAATCCATGAAAGGCATTGGAGCTATTTTTCATTTCCACTTATTTCTCCATCTGGACACGGTTCTTTTCTAATATCAAACTAGCTCCCTTGCAAGTCCTTAATTCTGTCATGGCAGACATATCTTTCTCTCTCAAGAGGATGAAGGGAACCTCCTCCAATGACAACTTAAAAGGATTCTATATCTCTCTCAACATCCAAGAATGACCTTTTGATTTGTCTTTATTTTTCTTTACTCTTTCTCTTCCTCTTCTTTGTTGTTTAGCAGTGGCCTTCTTTTTTTGTGGGGGGTGTGAATTGATAAATCTCATAATAAAGTGGAAAAAGAATAACTAGCAATAGTCACACGGGGAAGCATTTGTTCAAAATCTAAATTTATTCAAAATAAATGCCTCCTCTTTGATAGGCATTTGCCAAATCTTACTATAATTGGAGATGAGCCCACTATTAGATTAATCATACATAAAACATATTAGACTTTTAATTTCTTATTATGAAATATTATATGGGATAATTATAATGGTGGGCCTCACATTTTCATATATTTTCTAATGTTTTTTCTTAATCCAACTTGGCAGATTTCATTTTTATAATAGTTGTTTAAATTGATTTCTAATAAAATGATTTGATGCATGTCATTGTTAGAATTAAAAAAAAAAAAAAGGTAGCACAAAAGGTGAAGTCCTTATTTTTCTAAAGTTTTTATCAAGTACTTTAAGCATGACCAATCAAACTGGGCCTAATTCCAATTGAAGTGAAATATAGTTTTTCAAGAGATGAATGGAGTTATGCATTGGCCTACCTTTGATATGGGGCTGGTAAGTGTCTTTTGATATGTTGGTGGAAATTATTCATATGACATCAATTATTCCATTTTTCCCCTAATGTTGATCAAGTATTTTAAGCATTATCTATCTAATAGTTATTTGATTCCAGTTATGATTACCAATCCAACATGAGTCTGACTCAAATTATAGTCGAAATTACAATTAAAGACTCTCTAAGTAAGAGGACGTAAGTTCTAAAGAGAAGTTTCTCTATTAAAAGAGTTATTATTTTTTCTTTCTTTTCAAGGAGATAAGGTAGCACTCTAATAAGGGTTTATATTATATGATGAAAGGAGCAATCTCTGACCCTCACAATGACCTCCCACTCTTAACATGTCATTATTTCAAAATAAAGACCTTCTAAAGAAAGGAAAAATGTTTTAATTTACATAATATGACATGTTATTGATAATATTTTTTTAATCAGGGTGTTCTCATTTTTTTAGGCATTCACCCTTTATTGTGTTGATAAAAAACAATGAGCATTTGTAACTAGGGCTGCCAAAGGGTTAGGCCGAGCCCGGGATTATCCAAGCCCTACCCTCAGCATGTGTGAGCAGTATTATCAAGCTCAAGGGAGCATGCTGGAATTCCATTATGTCTGGAAATTCAGAAATTCCCTAGACAAGAATTCCTAAAATTCCAACAAAGAATCAAGCCTTATGTGATGGTATTGGTTACTCATGAATTTTAGGTCCTTGATGGAATGCATTGCATTGTATTCTTGTGAACTAAATACCCAACAAATTGATGGATCTTATATAAAAGATTGTCTTGTAATTTCCTTTAGTGCTTGCAATTGGGATTTTGTAGCAATTTGCTTTTCAAGTTTTGCCCCATCCAAAAAGTGGGTCATTGGAGTTGAATATGAATATGATGCTAGTTATTATATCCAAGGTGATCACATGTTAATAAAGACGCACAAGAGAATCATGTTCAAATAAACCCACATATATTCAAAATAAATCTACATATATTTTTTTCTTAGTAAAAAAAAAAATCCACGTCTATAACAACGGTATGTAAACAAGCCATTGCCAAAAACAAGACCATAAGAACCATGTGTGGCTTATTTACATAGAATGAAAATCCCATAGGAATCATATAAAAAAGCCAACAGACAACGCATGGGAACCCACTTAAGAATCATAGTAAAAGAAACCTGCTTCAACACACACACACAAAAGAAAAGAAAGGAGGGAGTTTGGGGGGGGGGGGGGGGGGGGGGGGGGGCGCGGGGGGGGGCGAGGGGTTGTGGGTGTGGGTGTGGGGTGTTGTTGGTGGGGGGATTCAAAAAGAAAAAAAAAAGGCACAATGTATTTTAGCTAATTTGTAATCAAGTGGATGGCCTAAGAATCCTTAAACAGAGTAAGGAGTGAGGACCCGTATTTCCTCTATTTAAGTAAAATATAATTTGATCAATTGCTAGTGCATGATCTATGATGTTGTTTTATCACTTCTTTTACAACAAGCCCATGAAGATTTGCAGCTTCTCAAGTTGATGGATCTTCCATTGTCTACATGACACAGGACCAAGTGAAGTAAGTCTGCACACAAGGATCTGTCAACAAAGATATCATGGCAGATGCACTTGTATCATCTGTTGTGGACGAGTTGTGTGCCATAGCCAAAGATGAGGTGGTCTTGTTGTTTGGTGTCAAGAAAGAGGTCAGAAAGCTTTTCAGCACATTCACGGCCATTCAAGCTGTGTTGGAGGATGCTGAGAGGCAGCAAGTGAGCAAAAATGCGGTCAAAGATTGGCTGAGGAAGCTCAAAGAAGTCACATTCGAGGTTGAGGACATACTAGATGAGTGGAAAATAGAAGCTTTCAGATCACGAGAAGATGGAGATGATATTCTTAAGTGCAAAAAGGTGCGCTCTTGCTTCCTCTTTCCTTGTCTATGTTTCAAGCAAGTCAAACTACGTCATGACACTGGACATAGGATAAGAGAAATATCAGACAGACTAAATCAAATTTCAATGGAAAAGAATGCTTTTAATTTCAATGCAGTTAGTAAAAGGGAAGTTGGTGACAAGCCTATGATGAATGAACGAGAAACCACTTCATTAATTGATAAATCGGAGATTTTCGGCAGAGATGCTGTTAAAGATGAAATTGTTAATGAGTTGGTTTGTGAAACTAGTAAAGAGGAAAGGCCATTTTCTGTTGTTTCAATAGTAGGGATGGGTGGATTGGGCAAGACAACCCTGGCTCAACTAGTCTACAATGATGAGACTATGATGAAGCATTTTGAGAAGAGAATTTGGGTCTGTGTGTCTGAAGATTATGATGTGAAAAAGATCTTAACAAAAGTTATTGAATCTATGGGTGAGTCTGCAGGCGGAAACCTGGACTTGGATATCTTGCAGCAGAGACTTAATGCACTTGCTGGCAAAAACCGGTTTTTACTGGTGTTAGATGATGTATGGGATGAAAAACTATGGGAGAAATTGAGGGTTCCACTCAAAGGTGCTGCACCAGGTAGTAGGATTGTGGTTACTACTCGTAGTCGCACAGTTGCAGATTTAATGGAAACAACTCACCATCATGATTTGGGCATTTTATCTGATTCAGATTGTTGGAAACTATTTACATCAAGAGCATTCAGAGGAATTAGGAACGAGGAAGAGTGGCCGCCAGAGTTGACTGAAATAGGTAAGCAAATTGTACATAGGTGCAAAGGTGTACCTCTTGCGATAAGGGCGGTTGCAAGTCTTTTGCGCGTCAAAAGGACAAAGGTACAATGGCAATTGGTCTTAGAAAGCGAAACATGGGAATGGGAATCACCTGGTCAGGGTGTTGACATTTTACCAGCTCTCCTCTTGAGCTATTATAATTTGCCCATCCATTTGAAACAATGTCTCTCATTTTGCTGTGTGTTTCCAAAAGATCACTGGCTAGAAAAGGATGATACAGTCAAGTTATGGATGGCTCATGGTATCATTAAATCTGATGAGAGAAGAGAAATTGAAGAAATTGGTGGAACGTATTTTGATGATTTGTTGACACGTTCATTGCTTCAAGATGCTGTGAAAGACGAAGAAGGGAACATATTCCAATGTAAGATGCATGATCTTGTTCATGATCTAGCAAAATTTGTCACAGCTGGTGACTACTGTATCATGGAGATTGGAGATCCGAACTTGCCTTCTGTTAATAGCCATCATCTATCACTGCTTGTGGATGACGATGTTTCATCCATTCCATCTCCACTGTGCAGTGCAGAACATCTACGCACACTCTTATTATTTGGATCATCAACAATTAAGGAAGTCCCTCATAGTTTACTCAACCATCTGAAGTTTCTTAGAGCTCTAGTTTTAAGGATAACTGAGATTGAAAATCTGCCGAGTTCCTTGGGAAAACTAAAACACCTAAGGTATCTTGATTTGAGTGGGTTGGAAATAATCACAGAGCTGCCTGAATCTGTGTCTGATCTCTGTAATCTGCAAACTCTGAAACTTAATCTCTGTTATAGCCTTTGTCAACTGCCAAGTGGTATAAGCAAAATGGTTAAACTGCGGCATCTTGAAATTGAAGAAACTTGTGATCTGAAATTTTTACCAAGTGGACTAGGGAGGTTGAGTTCCCTTCGAACATTGAGCGAGTTCCCTGTGGGGGATGAGAAGAACGGGGGATGCAAGATTGGAGAACTGAAAAATCTCAACCTTCTTAGAAGAGAATTAATAATAAAAAATTTGGAGAAGGTAATAAGTCCCGTTGAGGCTAGAGAGGCAGAACTCGATAAGAAATGTTACCTTCAAGATCTTACTTTAGAATGTAATGACAAGACAGAAGAAGAGTGGGGAATGTTAGGAGAAGGCGAGATTGAAAAGATGGAGAAGGTATTTCAAGGCCTTAGACCGCCTCACTCAAACCTAAAAGTCTTGCTCATCGAAAACTATGCGGGCTCAAAGTTCCCTAGTTGGTTGGAGGATGCAAAATTTTCCAGTCTTGCTGCCGTCTTTCTGACAAACTGCAAAACGTGTAGATTACTCCCAGGTCTCGGAAAATTGCCTTTGCTAGAATCCCTGGTATTAGATGGAGCTGATGAAATAAAAGTGGTGGGAGGTGATTTTTATGGGAATGGTCATGATGGAAGAGGGAAAGGAAGAGCGTTCTCAAAGCTGAAGAAACTTTTTTTCAAGTCGATGCCGAATTGGGAAGAATGGAAGTTGACCAAGGAAGATGGAGAGGTTATGCCATCTCTCGATAAATTGTCTATTTCTAATTGCAACAAGCTGCGGGCACTGCCCAACTGCCTCCCCAATACTTTAAGGCGAGTAAAAATTAAAAATTGCAGCGAAGTTATTTGGACGCCAGACAATCCACTCCCACTCCTTGAAGATTTGATTCTTAGATTTGATGTAACAGGGATATTATCTAACCCACTACCATGCCTCCCTGCTCTAAAGAAATTAGAGATTTGGAATACATCTATCGAGTCGCTCCCCTCTGACGGATGGGGATTACTTGAATCACTCAACACTCTTAAAATCGGGGACTGTGACGGACTGGCATCTCTGCCTCATGGGTTGGGGCAGCTCAAAGCTCTTCAGACTCTAAACATCCGCCGCTGCTCAGGGTTGTCATCTCTACCTGAGGGGCTGGGGCAGCTCAAAGCACTTCAGACTCTAAACATCCGCGGCTGCTCAGGGTTGTCATCTCTACCTGAGGGGCTGGGGCAGCTTGAAGCGCTAGAAAATGTCTCCGTCAGTTGGTGTTCTGAATTGTCGTCTCTGTTTGATGCGTTTGAACAACTCGAATCGCTCCATCGGCTCGACATCTCTTATTGCCCCAAGTTGAGGCCTTTACCAAACCTGCAACACCTCACTGCACTTGAAGAGCTAAGGATCTCCAAGTGTCCACTTGTAACGGAGCGGCTGGAGAAGGAGAAAGGAGAGGACAGGTGCAACATATCCCACATCCCATGCATTTGGATTGATGGCGAAAGGATTCAATAAGGTGTGGATTCAATAAGATTGACAAGTCCTCAACTCTCTCTATCAGTAAATATGTAGATATTTTTTTATGCATTTTCCCCTTTTCTTTTGCAGTATTGTGAGTCGCTGATGGTCAAGGAGGAGCAGAGGAAATGGGTACATGAACAGAAGCTTCTGGACGACTAGTTGTTCGGCTCATTTTCTTTTTCTTATTCTCTCTTATTTTTCATTAGATTCTCAAATCTCAAATGGACATGCATCTAGTTGACTTTAATCTCCCCTTAATCTACTGTCTTAGAGTCTATTCTGCTATCCATCAGGTAGCTACTATCAGACAGCTGTGTGTTGTAAATAATGGGCAAGTATCGGGTTGAACTATTGTGGTTTAATTTCATCTTAGTTACCTGTGTTAGAATTTATTCAACTGTTTCATCAAGTCGCCACTCATCAGACAGTTTAATTTCATCTTAGTTACCTGTGTTAGAATTTATTCAATGCATACACGTGGTACGCAGGGGTTTACAATTTATTCTAGTGATATGATGAGTATGGCTATAAAAAATCTCATCCTAGCCCACTATCTAGTTAAAAAATGAGCCGAGTTGAAGTTGACTCAGACTTGAGAAATGGTGAATCGAGTCACCCTTCAAGTCACCTAGTTGGTGGATTCCCATGGTTTTTGGGCTCTATGTATATGCACTTTTTTTTTTCTTTTATTATTGGGAAAAAGGCGGAGGCATTTGAGGACATCTTGCACTTATGCAGGAAGATCAAAATCATTTTTTTCTAATATTCAAGCATTCGAAGATTGGTTGTACTTTTCATCCAATTGAATGAAATATATAAATGTAGGCGTTTATAAGCACTTGAGTCCAAATGAGTCAGGGAAGGAAACACCCCCATGGGAGATTGCAAAGCACTGGGCAGTCTGTGACTTGAAGCTCTGATCAAAAGAATCAATTTTCAGGTCCTATAAATTGGACACACTTGTCATGGTTAGATACAGGAAGACAGTGTTGATCTGTGTCAAGGGGGAAGGGGGGCACCATGGGGATGGTGAGGTTTGTCTGATTTGTTCTTATTTCATTATTTTTATTTATTTATTGGGCTACTGGTTCAAGTGTGCTACTTTACTTGAAGAATCATGGATCAATCCCTAGCATGTGTTGTGATACTATGGTGTCAACATCACTCAACCATGAGTGTGTTGGTGATTTGCTCGTACTTCATTAAATGGATATGTTTAGTTCTGATATCTCTAAGCTAAATTTCGAACTTGTATTCATCTGTTTGTTGCTTTGAAGAGGTTGAAAATGATTATACTTCATCTGAAATTTTGAGGAATTTCTACAATGGGAATTTTTTGTCCCAAGGGGAAATTATTGCTTCTAAATTATCCAAGAAAACAAGGTTCTTACAGAGATGGTTGAGCCAGCATCTCCTCCTGTGATCTACTTTATATTCTTAATGGAAAATATGCCATGTATGTGCTTAATTTCAATTTCTCTCAGTCTCCTCCAGTCGTGCAGGCTAGATCTGAATTGGGAAGATATGCTTTCTATGAGTTCTTAATTAGATGTAGAGGAGAAAACAACCAAAGCAGTTTTCAAGCAGATGAAGGTGCAAATGTGTTTTCTTATCTTTTTATCACACTATATATGGATAAGTTGGTTTACTTTAAATCTATACTTTTGTAGTGGCTTCTTTCTTCTGCGGGGGTTTTTTTTTGAACTGCAAGGATTAGAAATCTTGACATTACACTTGTATTCATTTACTCAGTCTTTACAGAGCGACCATCCAGCTGGTTATGCTGCTGCTAATGGAATATGTGAAACAGTTTAATCTGAAGTAAGATGTTCTGTATTCAAGATTTGTAATTACCTTGAACACGTAAGTTCTTTTATTGGGACAGCATGTAGGCTATTGTTGCACAGTTTTCTACTTTCGAAAGTTTGACTTATTACTTCAGATCTTCAGTTATCTATTCTACAGTTCTACTAGATGATTGACTGTCTTGTGGTTTTGGTAAATGGGGCTGCCTAATGAGTAATGACAATTGGTATAAAAAACCTAATCGGCATCTGCCTACGACTAACATATTTATCCTTTTCTTTTAAATAGAAGATGTTATATATTGGACAGTAGAACAAAAAATCACAAGTTTTAGGTCTATTGATCTGATTACTCATCCACATATTGGTTTCTCTGAAACTATTGCTAGTTGAAGCATGGGCATGAGGTGGGCCATGTTGGATCAGCCTGAAACCAACATGCTTATCTTTTATTTTTGTATTTTTTAAATTAAGCCTAAATCATGATCATTGAAGTCTTATATATCCTATCTATCTAGATTGGCTTTGTAAGTTTTACGTTTCCTTTGAACCCTCTTTACAATGATATTTATTTAGTAACTCCAAAAGCTATCATGCCCTTTCTCACTAATTCATTTAAGCCTAAATCATGATCGTTGAAGCCTTATATAACCTATCTATCTAGATTGGCTTTGTAAGTTTTACTTTTCCTTTGAGCCCTGTTTACAACGATATTTTTTTAGCCTTTTCTCATTACTTCATTTAAGGTCTTTTCTGGTCTCCCACTTTTTCTAATTTAATGAACATATAATTCAACAAGTCTTACATGCACTATTTTGGTCTTCTATTTATGTGCCTGAAATATTTCTACTTATGTTGCTTGCTATTCTCTTCAATTGAAACTTCATGCAAGTTTTCTATGTTTCTTTTCCTAATTTGACCTTTCTTACGCCTCCACACATCCCTTGTAGTGTGCACCTCTCTCAACGTGTACTTTGTCTTCTTCACAACATCCGGCTATATATGATGCAGCAGGTTCAAGTGACTCTTGTAAAGATGCCCTTTAAATCAATGTGGCACTTGACGTTCGCTTAAGTATTCCACTTGCTTGTCTCCACTTTGCCCATGCAAAACTGATCTTGTTTGCTATATCTAACTAGGAGCGTCCTTGTTTCTCAATAGTTGCTACCAAATGTCAAGAGTTTTCATGCCCTTGCACTAAATTATTTCAGTTTTTACTAACTATTCTTCTTTAGTCTCAAATCTTCCAAACCTGCTCATTACATGTATTCTAGTTTTGACCTTCTATTTATAGCCCATTTCTTCAAAGTTCTAAGTTGTCATTTGCTTGCTTTCATATCTCACAAATGAGTACAAAATCATCGGTAAACAATAGACGTGAAGGACTTACTTCTTGATTATCTGTGTTATGGTGTTTATAATCAAGGTCAATAGGCAGGGGCTCAAAAGCTGAACCTAGGTGTCATCCAACTCCCATTGGGCTCTTGGGTGTCTCTCCACCCAGTTCTCAGAGTGTCACACTTGTTCCTATCCCATTTTGAATCAGTTCATTTATTTATTTAATTTTTAGGATTGGTTATTTAGAAGTAGGCCCATTAATGAAGGCTTATTCTATCTATCTAGATTGGTTTTGTGAGTTTTACTTTCCTTTGAACCCTGTTTATATTTTCTAGTATCTCCACAGTCATCGTGTCTTTTCTCACTAATTCATTTAAGGTGTCAACCAGTCTTCCCCTTTTCATAATTTCTTGAACATTTAATTAAAAAATTCTTAGATGCACTATTTGGTCTTCTATGTACGAGCCGGAATCATTTCTAATGATGTTGCTTGACATCTCTCTTCAATGGGAACTTCATTTGAGTTTCCTATGTTTCCTTTCCTAATCCTGCCCTTTCTTACACCTCCACACTACCCTCTAATCATTCTCATCTCTCAACATGAACTTGACGATCACATAATTAGTCCACTGCCTTGTCTCCACTTTGCCCATGCAAAACTGATCTTGTTTGATATATCTAACTCCTACCTTTCTTGTTGCTCAATAGTTGCTCCCAAGTGCAAGACTTGTCACTCGCTTGCACTAAATTATTTCAGTTTTCACCAACTCATCTTCTTTACTCTCAAATCTGCTAAACCTGCTCACTCCATATGTACTAGTTTTGACCTTCTATTTTCAGCCCATTTGACTATAATCATCTTCGAAGTTCTAAGTTATCATTTGCTTGCTTACTTGGCTAAAAATGAGTACATAATCATCTGTAAACAACAGACACGAAGGAATTACTTTTTCATTATCTGTTGTATGGTGTTTATAATCAGTGTCATAAGTAGGGGCTTAAAAGCTGACCTTGTTGTCATCGAATTCCCATTGGGCTCTTATGTGTCTGTCCAACCAGTTCTCACAAAACACAGTTGTTCCTATCTCACTTTGAATCAGTCCTTTCCTCTTTTTTTTTTTTTTTTCCTTATTATTATTATTATTTTTTTGTAGAATCTGATATTTAGAAGTAGGCCCATCAATGAAACTTTTGTTACTAATAAAAGAGGGCCCAGACCCCAGCTGTCATCTGCCTTAATCAGGACTGGGCATGTGCTGATGCTGTGCCTCAATCAAAGATGTTGTCTTGGCCAAGGCCAAGAACAGGGCCAGGCATAGGATCTTGATGTGCTGATGAGGCACATTGCCAGACATAGATATTGCCTTCCATATTTGGATTTCTCTTTTACCCCTAAATGTTAATGGCAATCTAAAATTCTTGCAATCAGGCATTCATTCCCAAGGAACAATCCTGTTACCTTCATGACGGTTGATATTGCAGATACTCCCCCAGACTTGGGGAGCTCGGATGCTTTTGAGTTGGTTTCTGATATCAAAAGGGAATATGCTACTAAGCTTGAGCAGGTTTGATAATATCATTTTTTCTGTTAATGCTTACTGTCAATCTTTTTTTTTATAGTACATCTTAAACAACT
Source organism: Persea americana (assembly GCA_029852735.1). NCBI lineage: Eukaryota > Viridiplantae > Streptophyta > Magnoliopsida > Laurales > Lauraceae > Persea > Persea americana. The sequence goes on from CM056810.1 coordinate 96,573,759, forward strand.
CCAGTGAGTGTTACTTGACTGTTTAATTAGCAGTCTCATAAGCGTGCTAGGAAATTTCATGCAGACTTAGATGTTCAAGAGCACTACGGACAAGAACTTAGTGGAAATTGTGGGAGATTCTTCTGGATCCAATGACTTCCGAATTCAAAAATGTCGACTGAGAAGACAAGCAAGCAAGATCTTAATCTTTTTCTTCTTCATCTTATCATTGCCACATCCATATGGGATTAGCTAAGAAGGTAAGCTACATATGTTTGTATAATTTCTGCTCCTCTCATGTATTAGTGGAAGGCCGAACATTTCATGTTTTCTTCTGCCAACTATTGCAATAACAAACTATTCAGGTCTGTGGTGAGTATCTCTATAGTGCAATAATTTGAGAACCTTGGCATCAAATTTTATCTGTGGCCTTGCAGTTTGGAGGCCACTATATAATTGCGGTTAGTGACTTGGAATTCAGAATGTGTTCCCACCTGAGAGTTGTCTCTTAACTGTTGGTGCAGCACCTCACTCACATGCCACACCAATAAAAGGATTGTTTTCATTAAAGAATCAAGAAAAATAATTATATCTTTGGATCAAAAGACATTCTCTTATATTTTAAGTACAATTGACAGGGCTGTAAAGGTTGTCAATCACAAGTTTCTCTATTGTTCTCTATTGAGAATATAGGCATGAGAATCAAAATACTGCTTTGTTATAGAGATAGTAGATCGTCAAATGAAATATTTGCTTGGTCCTACTAACTGAACATGTTATCTGCACATGTTTTGTTAAAAAACACTTCTTATGAAGTGCCCAGTACTTCTTATGAAGGCATGAGAATCAAAGTACTATGGCTGGAAGATTCTATTCAATCAGGGCTAGATCATTAAAAAAGAATAAACAGTCAAATAGTTAGCTCACCAAAATAGTCAATGGGAGAGATTGGATAATAGTTATCCTATGATGAACCTTCTGTTTATTGCCACCAATCGTGAACCTTTGATATCAAGGAGTACCTTTGAGGAGATAATGATGGAGGTAAAAAAGATGATGGGTCCTTTTCCCTTTCTGTTGATTGAAAAACTAGATGTTTCTCTTAATGTAGAAATATTAACTAGGTTTATATTGAAATATCGAAAATGCTGTAATTTTGGGTAGGTCAGCTGCACTCTTAATCTGTTGCTTGTCATCGTCGACTAAATGAACAGCTGGACTGAAACTATGGGGGCAGATTAGCATATAACGAAGAAAGATGTCAAAACGTCCGATTGAAGAATCAATGAATTATTTTGATGAGTGTGTATCCATATCTACTTTTAGTACTTCTGATTTCTCAGTACAGCACCAGAGGATCCAGTTTTTGGCTCAGTAGTTGCCACTCCAGTGGGGACAGACCAGATTTTTTCCTGCAAAAGGTCAAGTGCTGCAACCACATATTTCTCTGATGATCATCTAAACCACAATAAGGATGGTGTTTGACAAAAACTGATATCCTTTTGCCTCTTGTTTTAATAGCTTCATGGTGGGTTCACCGTCCACCTGTCTAGGTTAGCTATTTGATGGGTTGAAAATTGAAATGCATTGGGCTAAGCTGAACTTGTTCAGCTCTACTATCTAAATGTATAAAAGCATTCTTTTTCAAACCTTTTGGGATAATTATTGATCTTTACTTTATTGTGCTGATAGAATTCTTATAATCAAGCTCAGTACTCAATTAGCCATGAAGATTTCAATCTGACCACCCAAAGCACTAGCAAAGACACCAGCCAGATGCATACAAACTGCAAACAAGAAAATCTTTCAGGTTCCAGTCCGGGATGCGGAAACTTCCGTTCTGCATTTGTGCCCAACTGATGAAATTTGATGGGTTTAGTGACATAAGAAATTTTGTATGGAAGTTCAAGGAGGATTCAGGAAGGCCTGGAGATTGCAAGATCAGGTTTTAACTCTGAAGATTGATTTGAGCCTGTCTTCAGAGAACTTGATGTTTGACAATGTAATATAATGAAGAACTTGACTGAAACTATGGCGGTAGGTTAGCATACAATGAAGAAAGATGTCAAAGCGTCTGAGAGAAAAAGCAATGAATTATTTTGATGAGAATGTAATGAATCCATATCTACATTTGATAGTTCCAGTTTCTCAACTCCAGAGGATCCACATTCTGGCTCAGTTGTTGCTGGCCAATCAGGTTTTTCCTTGCAAAAGTTCAAGTGCTTCAACCACGTATAGCACTTGACTATCATCTCAACCATAACAAGGTTGGTGTTTTTAACATAAACTGATTTCCTTTTGCCTCTTGTTTTAATAGCTTTCAAGGCAGGTCCGCCTGTCTAGATCGGCTATTAAATGCATTGTGCTAAGCAGAACTTGTTCGAACCCGTTGTCCAAAATGTATAAAAGCATTCATTTTTCTAATCTTTTGGGATCGTTATTGATCTTTATTTTATTATCATGCTGATAGGATTCTAAAGTTCTAAGAATTAAGCCCACTTCTCAATGATGAAGATTTCAATATGACTGCCCAAAGCACAAGCAAGGGCACCGGTCAGATGCGTACGAACTGTGGACAAGAAAATCTTTCAGGTTCCAGTCTAGGATGTGGGAACTTCTTTCACTCTACATTTGTGCCTAAACTGATGGGCTTAGTGACATAAGAAATTTTGTATGGAAGTTCAAGAAGGATGGCCTGGAGGTTACAAGATCAAGTTTAAACTCTGAAGACTAATGTCAACCTGTCATCCGAGTGCTTTCTGTTTGACGAGGTAATATTTAAGAACAGAAAAAAGTATGGGGGTCTTCTTCTGTTTCATTTTGAAATTTCTGGATAATCATGTGCTCTTCATGTAGATGACGATTGCTGTTGTAGGCAACTAATGTAGACACATAATATTTGTCGGTCTGTTTTTTGCCTGTATGACATTAACACACACCTGATAGTTTGGGATAAAAGGGGAATGTATCACTTTGAAGTAATTAGTTCATCAGAATCTTCCAAGACTATACAACATCTTTTTTATTCCTATGTGTGAATGGCACATTATTTATTAACAGCTTGGAGAGGCAAAGTAGAAGGCCCAAACGAATTGTGCAAATTTGCAGGGTGCATTGAGTACATCTAAATGCTATATGAGAATTTTTGTTTGCAGAATTTGCTGATGGTGTGTAGGTGTGCATTCTGGGCGAAAGCTTACACCTGCTTCACTTGTACATTATCCATGTGCCACACCCAGGGAAGTTTCCCAGGGAGAGGGGAGTGATTTGTTGTTTGGTGTGCGTTATCCCTTTTTGTCTTTTGTTTCTCCTCCTCTCTCGGCTTCTGGCCTTCTGCAGAGGGAGATTCTGTTATTTTTGTTATCTCATTTTTATTTTCATTGTTGCAATGATCCACTTCAACCAGAATCAGTAGGCACTTTATTTCAACTAGATGTTGATCCAACCATCACTTTCCTTAGATTCAGTCATAATAATAATGCACTTATTAAACCATTCAATTTTGAGTTGCTAAAATCATGAGTTGAGATAAGTGGATGATAGATATTTGGACCAACTCCGAACAACACCATACCCAAAGCGGCCCATGCAAAATTGGACATGCTCTTAGTGAGCAAACCTGGGTTATGGTAGAAGTGGTCTCCCCTGTCCTTGTATATGTGAGTTTCCAATCATGTGTGAGTAGTGTCTCCTTACATGTGCGAGTTCCCATTACCTCGCACGTTCGAGTCTCGCGGGTCCCAGCCCCTTAGGTGGGATTGAAAAAAAAACATGGAGGAAGGAAACCTATTGCCTATGAAGTGTTGAATATACCTCAGTATGCTAATCTGTGTGGCTCAAAGTAAATGCCCTTTCATGGAATGGGGTATTACCAGATTTTTCACGATATGAGGTGGTCCCACATCATTTGAGGCTTTTACTAAGAAAAACTCAAAGTTGAAGGAGTGGAACTCTAGAGTGGGGACTACTTATTGAAATTTCCCTTGGTTCAAAATAAATGCCCTCTCATTAGGGGTGGACCTATGCTCCCCAGGTCGGATCTTGAAACTTCCCAAAAGTCCAATGGGCCCTACATCATGGCCCACATGTGTTTAAACAACCACCCCACATATGCAAATGTCTTGTTGGCTTTGAGAAATGTTCTTGTATCCAGTTTTTTTTCCATACCTGTTCACTTTGAATTTGCAATGATCTTCCATAGGCATTGATTTTGACATCAAAGTTTGAGTGAAATAGGATAATGTAAGTTTGAGTTGATTTTTTACGAGAGAAATCAATGTTAGTAGATGTAGTTAAGTATTTTGTGTTTAAATGTAATATATTTCCTCTTTTGCTATTATTTAGGTGAAAAATGTCTAGCAAAAAAAAAAAAAAAAGTTGAAATTTTCAATTGACCATTATCTGCCCCACCCAAATGAAAACCCTGGGTCCGCCACTGCCTCTCATTGTATGGGGTACGCCAAAATTTTACACAATATGAGTCAGTCTCAACATGGGATAATTCATTAATCATGTTTTATCAAAACCCCAAACAACAACACACACCCCACCCCCACACACACCCCCCCCCCCCCCCCCCCCTAACTTTAATTGGGGTAAAACTTGGAGATACCCTATACACCTAAGTGCCCCGAGCGCAGAGCGGGAGCTGGAGCGTTGAAGCATTAAATTTTAAAATAATTATATGTCCGAAACGCCTATACTAGTGCTTCTGGGTTTATAAACAATTAACTAATGGGCATGTATAATGATCTTATCCATATGTTCAAGCAGAAAAAATGGAGAAAATTTTCAACTTTGCAATTTGATCACATAAAATAGACAATAATTAATAAGTAAGAAAAAGTTTCTTCATTCAAATGATAAGTGTCAAGCATATAGAAAAAGAAAATACGCATAAGACCAAAGATTATTCATGGTTCACTCCATATTTGGCCGAACTGCGCTCCAAAGGCAGCCGAACCACGCTCCGAGGACGGATCCCCTCTAAAAACACCGGGATTGAGAAGGTTGAGAGGAGGTTACAGGCACTAAGTTATGCACTAAGAGGGCATTATTACCTAGCCGGTTAATTAAAGAACGGCTCCTTATCAAATTGATAAGGAGCTTCAGTTCTTGCCTGACTGCTAGGGTTCGAACCCTGTGTACGTCATTCCTTCCCGCCTGTACGGGCTCTTTTCCCGCTTGAGTGGGTTGTCTTCCCGAGTGTGTGTGGGTTCTCTCTTGGTCCCAACTTCCTTGACACAGGTACCAAAAAAATAAATAAAAAAGAGGGCATTGTTAACCGGCTAGAATTTTCAGTAGTTGACTGAGCCCCGATGTAGAGTTCCACTCCCTGTCTACTGGGATTTTCATACTTCAGTAGGCGACTGAGCCTTCAATGTAAAGTTCAACTCCTTCACTCTCTCCCCGTCTCATGGTGAGCTCGCATATTCGCTATGGTGGGGCCACACAAACGTTAAACGAGCCTACCGAACTCTGGCGACTCAGAATGGCCCATCATTCAGAGAGTCAACACAAAGTGGGTCCAATCAAAAGTTGAATCGCATTGGACTTTACTCCGATGACAGCAACGGAGTGGGGCCACTTGATGATGGAAAATACCAATGGAAGAATTGACAAGCCTACACAATAATCCGGACCATTCAAAATGGATTTCATCCTTTGGAGCACCTTATCCTCAAATTTGAGTTCAAAAGGAGTAGGTTTCACCCTCGAATTGAGCACATATAAAAAATTGTCATAATGCCACATCAGCAGTGATTTCATGTCAGAGCTCAATCAGGTTTTCATCGTGTGCTCAATCAGATGATGGGACCCACTCCTTTTGAACTAAAATTTGATGGCAAAGCACTACAGGAGATGAAATCTATCTTGAATGATCCTGATCATCTATATGCATGTTCTATTGTGGAGTTCCAGGACTTCGTTACTCTTTTTCTTGCAACAATTGCAGTAAAGGATTTAGACTCATAATCATTATCGACCCGCATGAATGATATTCGTTCTAAACTTTTTTTTTTTTTTTTTTTTTTTTTTTTTTTTGTGCTTAGCTAAAAATGCCTTTTTTTGTTTACTAGAATCTGCATCCTGCATAGATGAGGGTGTTGTACCTTCTTGGGCTTGAAATTGATCCATCTTTAAATATCTAAATCACTTAAAAAAGGAATTTCAAATCTAGATTGAACATTTAAATCGTTGTATTTCACTTATTTCTGGAATAATTAAAACTTAGAGATTCCACATCAAATATCATTGTGTTACAAGTGTCGATATCTCATAGATGGGGAAAAAGCAAAAAAAGAAAATCATCATCGTTATGAACTGCTGTGTCGAAACATATGCATTTCATAAGAAAATAAAATTTTTGAAAGACAATTATTGTATTTGAAGTTGAATATTAATCTGATACAACATACTAGTGGGTGGTGTTGTATGTCCAGAGTTTTACTAATGATCAACCGCAATGGAGTCGACAGATTCTTTGTCATAAAAAAAAAATGTTGAATACTTGTCCCCAGTTTTTATTGAATATTCAACAAAAACATTATCTAATTTAAATCATTGAAATAAAGAACGGCTAAACTTACTACATTCTCAATAAACCCAAAACTACTAGGATAAAACTAATAGCCAAATTAATTATATCCATGAAAATAAGGTCCTTGCCCTCAATAAAATAAAATAAAATAAAAATGAAAGAAAAATAATGAAAGAAAATTCCCTTAAGAACATAGAAATCAAACTGATCATGGTTCCCTTAAGAAAAAAAAAAAAAGAAAAACAATCTTTTAAGTAATCGATTAAAAAATGTATGATTATGCTATTAATTAACAATCATTTGATACATATTTAAAGAAAGCTACGTACACTTTTACAAGTGGATTTTGTCGCCCTTAAAAACCCGTATGAGATGATCAAATTTTGTCAATTAATATTAGTTATTGCCTATGAAATCTAAATGAAAAAAAATCATTTTTATCAAACAAATATTACATCTTTTTTAGAAACAGTCATTGCCCTGGAAGACCCACTAACACATTCCAGATCTATTGTGATACAAATAAATAAAAGAAATGTTTCTTTTACTTTGTAACAGAGGATTGGACGAATTAGATATCAATGTTAAAACATTTTAGTTGATCTTAATAATATTCACCATGGTTCCATCATTTTAGATGGAGGCCGTCACATAATTTAGCCATTAGGAGCAGTGGCGGACCCAGGATTTTTGTTTAGTTGGGGCTGAACTCTTACTCGACTTTACTAACCTTTTTTCATGTTAACAAGATCGAAAGATCAAAAAAATTCATTTAAATTGACACAACTTTTTTTTCATGCTCGGTTCTCTTGGCCAATTGAAGGGTCTTCCCACTACCTTTCCCAAATTCAGGTGATTATGAATTCATTATCATCAAAACAACCTAAGATACCATTTTCTTTAATCCTAAGTGTTTAGATGCCCTAAAACGATAATTTTGGTGAGCACCCATTTACCTAATTTAAACTTTAAAAGGGGCTTTATTTGGATATAAGGAACTTGATTGCCTGCACAAAGCTATAAAAATAACTTCCTATAGTTGGTCATGGGCTCGCGGTAAAGAAGAAAAAAAAATATCACCTAAATGTAACTAAAGTTATCCAAACATATGAACCCTAAGGCCTGATTTATGTATGAATTAAAGTTTAAAGTGTATCCAATGGTGATTGGGTTATCTTCGGACTTGTAGATATTTTGTGATTTAGGGCTTAGTGTTTGGATTAAGATTTGGGGATTTAGGGCCTAAAATTAGGATTTGAAAATTAAGAATTCACATTCAGGTATAGAGTGATTACAATTATACTGCAACTGAGGAGGAATATTATTTTATTTAGAGTTATTTGGTGAGAGATAGGCTAACCGGCTACAAGAGGTCTGACGATGAAAAGCTCGATCAGCCCGAAGAGGGATTTCAGATTCTCACCAGAAAGAAAATGTCGAAAAAGATCGGCGCGAAGATGATTTATTTTCAATCTTTTTAGGTTTGTAATGTGGGGCGATCACACAATTTAGACATGGGATGACCGTTTATTAGATACATTGAGAAAGGTCCAATGCCTATTCAAATAGCATGTAATTTCAAAATTGACCCGGGGCTGCCACCCCAGATCATTTACATCTAGATCCGCCACTGATTAGGAAGATAGATCCCACATAATTTCATTAATAGATAAGTAGAGGCCACTGTGATTCCTTCATTTGATTTGACTCAACAAATAAAGGAATTATGATGGGAACCAAATGAACAAATAATTAGACAATGGGTAGGTCTCACTATGATTACATTATCAAGCAAGGGTGAAACCCACAAAATTTGATATTTATATTGGCAGGTCTACATGATGCTAGTGCAGACTACGCAACCAAGGATTGATTCCCCGTTGTTTCTATGAAAAGCCGTTTCTATGAAAAGAAGGTACCTCGCCAAGTAGCTACCAATAGATTTATGTTTTTTATTTTACATATTTCAATTCATTTGAGCAAATCATAAACTCAGGTTAGACCAATCACATTTCCTAAAAATGATGTTTTTGATTGATAATAAAAATGGAATAAAATAAAATACAAGTGTAAGATTCTGATATATGCCTAAGCTCACTTAAAAGGAAAACAAAAAAATTAAAAAAAAAAAACATAATTTTATATTTAGCTAGAGAGGTTTTTACAGGAGTTGGGGGAGACCATGTTTTTGGGTGAAAAAAAAAAAACATAGTTTTATATTTAGCTGGAGAAGAGGTTTTTTTACAGGAGTTGGGGGAGACCATATTTTTTATTTATTTTTACCTTAAAAGCCATTGCTGATTCCAAGACAAGGTTTTAAATGGATAAAATCAATCATTAAACAAATATGGCCTTCCCCACAGGTTGCGAGCCATCTAATGGATTCATTGCAATTTCAATTCAGATTATTTCTGTTGGTGCTGGACTCATATCCATCTTCTCCATATCTATTTTGCCTTCAGAGACTCAGCTTAAGTGCTAGGTGAGCAGTCACCGGACTCGGACTCTGGCACAAACCACTTGTTTATCCGTAGTCGAGCAATTTCTACCTACAAATATGCCAACAAAATTTGGTTCATGTAAGCTCAAATGGAAATTTATGTTGCAGAACATGGATACAGAAGCCCATAGAAAGAAATGAAAAGAAAGAAAACTGTCACCAATTTTGAAAGTATGATAGCCTTTGTGTTGGGCTAGTGTTGCTAGGCTAAGATGAATGCAGGAAATCTGTCATTTTACCGCCATAATTTACTGAGAAGTGTTAAAAACAGGGGGGAGGAGGGTACAAGTTAGCATCATGACATTTTACAAGGGAGCATTGCATATGGGTCCAATCCATGATAGGCCACTACAATCTACTCTTGTATCGTGATGGTCATGGGAGTTGGGATTTGTGGACAAGAAACCTACCAAAATTAGCTCCATCTGATATCACTTGGTGTTCAATAATCCAAGGTTAGATAGTCAGCTATTCATTGATTTTTATTATACAATCTATTTCAAAGCCAAAAATCTGATAGTCAGTAATGTGTAACGAATCTGATTTTGTCGATGGCAAATCCACAAGCCCACTCTGAATTCAGTGGACCTGCTTACTTGGCTTAGGTCTGACTTGCCAAGGTAGAGGCTGGCACATTTCTAAAAGTATTGGAAGGTAAATGGAACCTTTCATAATCAGGAACCACATGCAAACCAAAAAAAATGCTGAAGCAAACTTTAAAAATGTGTTTTTGGAAACCTGAAATAGCGATGAATGGATGCAAGGGAGGGTTTCCAGCTACATCGCTGAATGCCTCACTTGGATAGATGGATAAATTCCACATGTTGAAGGCATGAGAAGTACAGAGACCTTCTGTGCACTGCAACATAAATATCAATGTAAATTCTAATCTAGAATGTACCTAATAAAACCCATTTACCTGCTTATCCCAGTCAGTTTTCCAGGTGATGTACAAAAGTACAAAAGTTTGAGCAGCTGTTCCAAGCAACATTCCAATCCAAACTCCCTACAATTAAAAAAAACAAAATAAGAAAAACTTCATGAAACAAAATTCCTAAAGCTGCAACTAAAGAAGCTGTTGAATGGAAAGAGCAAAACTTATTTGAGACAGGATTGATAGGAATTAGCAATATCATCCACTTAATAGAAATTAGTTCGCAACTTGCATCTGAACACAGGACTTGATACATAAGGATTTCCCGCTTTGGCAATATATTGCACCATTTAGATATCATACCCTCCATTTAGCTTCCTTTTCAATTTATCTGACAGCTGGATAAAGGCTTTTACTGTTCTTTTTAACTTATTGTATTCAATAGTAGGTTGGTTAATTGCACATAATATTTCAAATGAGACGAAGAAATGAAAAGTATCCCATGATTTCTCGAAGAAATAAAACCTTTATTTCGAGCCCAACTCCCTTCTAAAACTTGCAATTGCTACTATCCTTCTAGGCTTCACATTCTATCTTTTCATATCATAGAGGTCAGTCCCATCCTTGTAGCTGGGTTGAGGAACCATTGGATTTAATCCAGCAATGGTTGCATCACGAAGTTGAACATTATTGCATGTTGGGTCTTAAAATGAAGCTTACAGATGCTGACCAATGTAACATCATTAAAGTAATGTGGTATTGAGGTATTGCGCTATTAGGTTCTTCCTAGAGAACACTTTTAAGGTCAGCTTATGTCTTATCAGCATGAATATTAAGGCCTGTTTAGTTTGAAGAGCTTGCATTCAGTCAGGGTGACATCATGTGAATACTTCCCTACTGATTACAATGAGATTTACTTCCTTTTGGTTGAGATTTCTTATAATATTAAACATTTCCTAATGTACTTAATGAAATATAAAAAACACAACCTTCCTAATATGTATTCTGTCATAATGTTTATAGACCATAGGTTGGCCAGAACTAAGAAGAGCGGTGATATTGAAAATTTAGCATTATGTATCTTACCATGACTTGAAAACCAACAATGTACCCAAGAACAGCTCCAATAGGTATCCCTATCGCGTAATAGCAAGTTAAGTTTACATATGCAACCACACTCTGCCAACCAGCACCAACAGCAACCCCTGATGATGAAAACAATACAATAAAACAAAAACATCTTGTTAGGGTATGGATTTGAGGTGGACCTTTTCACTTTTTAAAGCAAAAAAAATTAAAAGATTTAATGTCATTGTCCTTATAAAGACTGAAATCTTTGTAACAACGGTACTCCATTTATGGCGGCATAGTTGCCATGTCAAACATTGATATCAGCGCTGCTGCCGCCGTTAGCACTCCTACTACTAAAAGATGGGTTTAGATTTGGAAAAAGTGCATCCTATTTCAAATCTGCACAATGGAGCTCACCAATGGCTATGATCAATCTACATGCTCACAAGAGTTCCAAATTAACACTGATCAGACTATTGTAAACCATTGGACACAATTAAAAAAGTATAAGGTTATCTAAATCTTATGCTTCCTACGCATCCTACCCACCCTCATGGACATTGACACGGCCCCAAGCAAGAGGGCGCATGGCGCATTGGGTGGAATGGAGTTGAACTCTCTCCATATATAATATTTACCTTCTATTCTATACAGTCATTATACTTATACCTTTTGGTTGCATTTCTTGTTTATGAAGCAATAGGAGAAGATTATAATGTGCATTGCCATTTGCAATCATTTCTTGAATGGTGATACCATACACAGAACAAGTAGGATACCTATATGCACATCTAGACCATCCTAGAGGCCCTGGTGAGGATGGAATATCCCATACAATTATGGATAATCTTAGTTAATTGTCCATTTAAGAAGAACTAAATCTATGTGAGAATCATCAAAACTGTATAATTTTGGGTGAATTCATTAACAACTAAGCCTGCATTTTGGATGATCTGAATTGAAGTACCAAGTATATTGCATCAAACAAAAATAGCGGACAACTTCTACTAACCATCCAAGTCTCATCACATAAAAGAACAGAAATATGATAGTAATGGAAGAACTAACCCGACAGAACAGGTTGAACACTATTCAATAGTATGGAGAAGGCCAAGAGAGGAGAAAGATGCGCAACTGCTCTAGATACCGTGAAGCTATCTGTAAATACATAAGAGACTACTCCGCGGAAAAACAGAAAAGCTATAAAGAGCACAAATCCAATGGATAACGATGTAGCCACCACCATCACGATTGAGAACTTTGCCGCTTTCGCACTCCCCCTTCCAAGCTCATTCGAAATGCGAACGCTGCAAGTTCGTTGTATGACAATGCAAATCTTAATTGAAAGAGAACTCATTTTGTATGAAAATACCAAAGATAGCTGACACTTCTTTCACTAAGAGTTATAATAGTTCAACACAATGTACTAAGGTGATATGTTTCCAATGATTGAGACAATTGACTTGATGGGGTTCACTATGCATAGGGAATGCGAGCATATTCAACATTCAAAGATGTCAACCATTCAGATGTTAGCCTTCTCCAAGCCATTGCTGTAAACTTTTTTTTCTTCTCTTTAACGTCTATTTAAGTCCAAATATTTGACAGATAGGATCTTGCAGCACAGATAGTTGTGGAGGCTTCTAAGTTCATTGATGGGTTTGATCAAGTCAATGATCTCAATCACCGAGTCATGAGCTCTACTGGTGTGAAATCTTGTGTCCAGACTAGACCCTGTGTTTGTTCAATAAAAGATAAATAAAAAATATGGTCAGCTGTTAAACTGATCAAATATTATGGTCCTTTTTTTTTTTTTTTTTTTTGAAAAGTTATTATGGTCAGGTGTTTACTGATCAAGTATTATGTTGTTCTATACTTCTATATTACCTAGTACCTAACTACAAGCAGTTTTGGCACAAGCAATGGTTATAAACTATACATGGTTTGAAAAACAAAGCTAACTGAGTTACCAGTATGATTGACCTAAAGATAAGTGCTCAGAGGCAGAAAATTATGGTCAACAAAGACTACGTACCTTGCTGCAGCCAAGAAACCAACAGATATCATCATTTCCCACCCATTGATGGTAAGGCTGCAAAAATGGATCAAATAGTAATTATAAGCCTGAGATTGTTTGAATATTGATTCCTTAAAAGGAGACAGATGATTTTTCTAATTACCAAATAGAGAGAGCATCTATTGCAACTTCCGCATTTTTCATATGTCCCGTTAGTAAAACCAACACAGTGTTGTACCACAACTCTAGACTGCAGAAAACATCAAAACAAAGAAAAATAAGACTAAAATTTGCTGTGTAATGGTTGGCACACTCGTACTCACAAGTTTGAGAGCCTTGGGAATGCAATGTACTATTAACCTCTTTTCATATCATTATCAAGCAAATTCTGATGCACCATAGCCATGCAGATGTTTGTCATTCTTGTTCGCTTGAGAATTATACAGTCCAAAAAATCATGCCAACCAGACTTTTACCATAACATTTTTCCTTTTGGCCATGTTTCTTTGTAACCATCCATTTGGTGACCATTGTCATGGTCACTGCACCAATCATGCCATCGGGGTCATGGGATCAACATGATATAGGTGCAATACCCAACACATTGGGCCACATAATTCAGACGATCATGATCAACTCAATATGCTTTCCGGCAGCCACATGTGCAGTAAGCAGCTGGTTCTAATTTTTCCTAAAAAAATTTGGCCAACCATTTCATTTTTCACATTTGTCTTCTAATTGTTGAACATATACATATTCTATATAGCTTTCCCAAGATGAAGATATCATTTTCTTTCTGCAACTACAAAGATACGTTTACTGAATTGCTGACAGATATATCTGGTACAAAATTACACAAAGCATTGCAAATAATAGTGCACACTTGATGCTTTCTATAATACGATAACTATCAATTTAAAAGTGCCTGAAGTTTCTAATTTTGATTCCATCTAGTGTCAAACTAATTTCAGATAAAAAAAAAACCAAGTTAGCTATGAATCATTTGTGCAATATTTCCATGGCCGTTTTTTTTCTTTTTCTTTCATTTAAAAAAAAAAAAGGGGGTTAAATGGCAGTTAAACAAACATAAGTCATGTTAGGAAATCACAGGGTGTTGCTATGGAAAACAACACCCGCTCCCATAGCCCCTAGCAGGGTGGTCTAAACTTCCCTCTCCTAGCCACTATGCCAACTCAGGAAAAAAAAAAAAAAAAAGAAAAAAAAAAACCAGCAATCATGTTCCAACAATGAGCAGTTTCTCAAAATATTTTTGGAGTTCTATTAACTTTGATCCGAACTTGATTTAAATTCACCGCCGTGCTGGTCTGCTTCCAAATGACCATAACCTAATGCCAATAAATTTTGACCCAAGCTGAAGCTTATTATCATATATTTATATAAATAAAATATTATAATATATATAGTAATATTACCCTAATATATATTAATATTTTTATGTATACTGCAAATAATATACAATAATGGCGCTGATTTGGATACATCCCTATCTTGATTATAATGGGCGACGTCACTATTAACTCTCAGTTTCTCTAAATACTCAAAATATCATCATTCACTAGATGATAATACGCGCTGCAGCGAATCAATGGGATGCCAACAATAAGAGAATCTTTATTGCTAGGCTTATATGTCCATCAATGTAGCCATAATCTATAATATATGGATGACCACATGGTGCGGTCAAGTAGTGGCAGACCCAAGAAACTTCCCATGAGAAGGCCACTATTAAAAAAAACTTTCAAGAAATTCGGGGGACCATGCCCATCCCTGCACCTTGTTTGTCCCCTGTTGTCAAGTAAGGTCAAATCACACATATAAATGCAATTTTAAAAATCTAAACTAATCAAGTAACAGGTCCACCCTGTTTATGCATGGAATGCATAGTCTTTAAACGAAGTGATATTGATAGCTATAATGAAGAATACCAAGATTGAAAATTAATTCAAAATGATACATACATATATACATACACACACAGTGGATAACGGGCCCTGTTTTGGAAAAGACATAAAAATTTTCTCCATTGTTAACTTTGGGGCCCAATCAGAATTATATTCACCGTTGGATCAGTAAATATATTTTGACAAGGTTATCACATGTGTCTATCTAACAATTAATATTATTCTGGCGGAACTGACATCTGCGTTGTGAATCAATGAGTGATTTAGGATTGAATTGACGGTTTGGAGCCATGTTAGATAGGCCCCAATATGTAAAAAAATCTGATTATGTGGTTGAATCACATTTTTCAAATTTGTCCAGAGCAAATGGCGACTGATGCAATGAATCACAGAGTGTGAATGGCAAACATGGGTTTGCACATATTTTGAATGGATTGGCTCTACCAAACATGAAAGGACTTAATTGAACTTGGACTCATGCTTCTGTAATCATTACCCTTACTTACGATATAATATGTCAATATAAATTATATAAACTAGCATCCACACACTCGCAAACACATAAGTCTCATTTCAATAATGACCCAATTATGGAACCATATCTTATTATATTGTCGGATAGTAGACTCCTACAGTCACCTCCAGACGACAAGGCTCTGATGATGTTAAGTTTAACCTATAAAATGAACTAAGTTAGTTTAGAAGATGATAAAACACCTTGGTAACTCAAGCAGTTCAGGGAAAATATTGTAATTTAGTTTTAATAATTCTAATCAGGATAAAACACTAAGTTTCTAGAAACTACTTTATAGGACATTTTTATCTCTTTAAAATCATGTTGACTAGATTCATCATCATGATGGAAAATAGGTCCAATAGTTGTTCAATGATTGTAAATATTAATGAAAACAGGTGTTTATATGTAAATCCTCTGGTCTTTTAAGAATGAGTTATCTGATGACGTAGACTCCATTATCAATCTGGTCTTTAAAAACGGGTCCACGCCCAAATGTTCTTGTCCTGTCATTTGGGCAGCGGGACAATTGAGGGACCAGACCACTGACCTTTCTACCTTAGAAGTGTACAATTTCAGAGAACCAAAATCAAAGCACTAACATATAAAAAAGATCAACAAAAAGAAAGAGCAGAACTTTATACTAAAAAGAAAGATCAGAGAGGAGCAAACCAAAGCATGGCACCAGATGACAAAGAAAGCTTGAAGACCGGGCACAAATCTTTAAAGGCCATAACCGAGAACCCCTTCCATGTATCCGAGCACCGCCCACTTAGAACATAGCCCATTTGTCCAAACACTGGAATCCAGTAAGCCAAAATGGTTGAACACATGACACCTGCAACACCCCACTTGAGCTTCATGGACACGAACCATGAAAGTAAGGCGTGGAGCGAGAGAGAGACTGCTGCTAAGTAGGCTATGACGTTGTTCTTGCTTTGTGCTTGGAGATACATCTGTAAGGTGAAGGAGAAGACGAAGGCGAATATAACGGGTATGAACCACAGAGAGAAAGTGCCTGCTGTGGCTGCTATGTGGCCGTCTTGACCCAAGAGGCGTAGGATGGGAGCTGTGAAGACGAACACAGGGACGAGGAGGAGGGCGCAGGTGAGAAGGACCAGCCATGACCGTTGCAGGTAGATGCCCAGCATGTGGTACTGTTTGGCTCCGAAGGCTTGCCCGCAGAGGGTCTCGAGGGCACTAGCCATGCCCAACTGTTTGTGATATGACACATGGAGGGAAAATCAAAATTTTCAAGATTCAGGACATCCAAAATGTCTCATTTCTCATTGAATTAAGAAATTTGAAATCCCTCATCAGGTGGATTGGCTCCATACATTCCATGAGTGTGTTTGGGCCATATGGCCAAGGTCCAAAAAGTTGTGAAACCCAAAACGGTGTGAAAATGCCAGTTGAGTGCCCATACAACTTATAAAATGGGTGGTCCCAAATTTCATCATTGGCGTTTGATATTTTGCAACTTCCATGGGGCCAAAGTGTTAATTGAAACAATTCAAATTTCTATCATTAACCTCTTAAACTCCAAAATATTAAGTCTCACATTAAATCTCTGCAGATTTTGAGATACATGAAAATTTTACATATGTGATCTAAACTGTTTAACATTTACTCATGTGAAAATGATGTTTCCAAACAAACACAATAATATGATTTACATGTATTCGAATATGCAAATCAATATATAAAAACAGGATTTTAATATACCCTGAGGCCCTTTTATTTGCATAAAATCGAATCATCAATAATTGAAGGATAAAATGAGTTCCAACAAACAATATTAAGGAGGGTTTGATTTATCAGGGTGGCGTCCAATAATCATGTTCCATTAGAAAGGAAGATTATTTGATCATCATACATGGGTTTTTGCCTTTATTTTTAAATTTAACATTTTTTTAGAAAAAAAAATCTATTTTGGTCAGACAACAACATCTTATACAAAGTGTGGGGACCGATACATATAAAATAAGGCACATTATCTCCAAAAAAGTACAAATCCTAAAAATATCCAAGTTCTAATATTTCACGCACTCACAAATTTAATTTCACATTTGTTTCTTTTTACCATACTTTGGAGCCATGCAACATGCCATTTTATGTCATTGCATATCACCCATACGGCCAGTACATTGATTTTGCACCTACAGTTTAGGAATCTTATAATTATCAGCTATTGAACCCATTTGTAAACTCGGTGCCAGTACGGTTCAGGCCTTTTCTTTAACCATTCAATGTTAAGAACATATAAAGAGGCTTTAGTTCTTACTTGACTATTTAGAGCTTAAACCCAAGCAAAATCTTAATTAGGCATCTTATTTTCAATCATCTTACCTCATTCAAAGTCTACTTTTATGATACAAATGAGGCGCCGCCCGGCCGCCCTCAGCGTCTCTCTGTGGATGTCTCTTTCCATCACGTGAGGGCGGGTCCCAGCCCCAACACTGGGTAGAGAAAAAAGTGATGTGAAAAGTTTTTTTTCCTGAAAAGAGAACTCTCACTGTGGTCCGTGACCTCGACCAAATGAGAGCAAATTGATGTTAACTAGTAGACGTGGCCATGGCCTGTGGAGGGAGGAACAATGGAAATCATGCCCCTTGTCAGGAGCATTTAAGGGTGGTCGTGGAATTTTTATTATACGTGGGTATGCGGTGAGCCACAAGATAATGACACCATACTTTCTGTCACCATTAGCCATCCACTGCTTCTAGAATGGATTGATCCTTCCCATTCACCCACACTCTTAATTACAGGGTTAAAGCATTGATTACATGCATTTAAGCTTCAGATATTCGTTTTTTCAATCTTGTTTTGTATGTTTCTAATCTTCAACGTCCTGATATCAATGTAAAAAAAAAACCTTGAAAATTAGGTCAATCAAGTTGAGATTTGACCTTAATAATACTAGCCATTTTTCCAATGTGATCAATAAGCCCGGCTTTGATCAAACTGAAATCTGATGCAACACTAATACACAAATGACATGTGATTCTGAGTGACTTATACTTTGGGGGAAACGCTGGCATAGGGACCCCACATCTAGATGGTTCATAGGTGGGCCCCTTTCATCAATTTCACTTGGAACGGGTCGGAGCGGAACACAGATTTGGTATCGGCCCTATCGGGACACAAACGTGCGCACGTTTTTTTCTCGGTAACGGTAGAGGCGCACGTTAGAAAGAAGAGAGAGAGAGAGAGCAACGGTTGCGGAACATACCAAGATGCCATTCGCGAATCTCAAGAGCACGGTGTTGACGAGAGCGAAGGCCGCGAGCTCCGTAGCGCCGATATGGCCGATAAACGCTTGGCTGATAACCGTCACGCCGAACGTGGAGAATCTCGTGAAAATCGCGGGACCCGCTACGATCCAGAGCCTCTTGCTCTCGCTCCATATCTTCTTCCCAAGGCTCTCCTCTTCCTCTCTTCCCGACTCGAGAAGCTTCTCCTTCAGACCCTTTTCCATTCCCCCGTTACGTTACGCTTTCAAATCGACAGTATCGATACCAGAACCAGACTTTACGAAGAGGAAGAAAATGAAGAAACCGGAAAGGAGGGTATGAAGCGATGAAGTAGAAATCGACTTGTCGCGACTTGCGTTTTTAGTCCTCCTGAGTCCTACCGCCACAGGCTCGATTGTAAATTGTAATGAACAGAACTTCCACGTGTCGAAAACAAAAATGTCCTAATTCACTTGAGCTCGGTTTTCAGGTCTGGGCCCTGGCGGCTGGCCCAACTCAAATGTTTATTAAAAATCCAAAATATTATCCATAAAATTTAGTATTTTCTTAAAAATAATTAACCGCAATTTAAGCCTTTAAGATCATGTATAAGTCTATGAAAGAGAAAATAAATTCTTAGATATCAAAATTTATATAGTGTAGTTATATTTTAGGTAGAATTACAAAAAAAAGAAAAAAAGAAAAAAGCATCAGATATTTTAAAAGACCCAAAAAGGTCCTCAAACCATGAAACCTAAAAAAATATCTATGACGTACCACTTTTTTTTTTTTTACACGGATATTTACACAATTATTTTTTTCCACACCTTGGTGGTGGATAGGAAGATGCCTCACCACTTGGACTATAAGTAGATTGACATGGATCAAATGTTAGGGTGATCAAATGTTATCGCTCAAACTTGGCTCATTACTAATTTACTTGTGATAGACTTATTTTTACCTACTTCAGTTTTATAAGTGGACCGTAATTCTGGATTAACAAAGATAATCATATCTATTTTATAATATAATAAAGTTCCACATAATATAATATTTGGCTTCCATAAAATTCTAAGGATTAATCTTTTGATGGGCCCACCCTAGACGGGGAAACCACTCGTTTTATTGGGAATATCTGTCTGAATGATAGGCCACCCTAGTATTAAGTTCTCAGGAAATTGCAGAGGACCTCTAATATTAATGGAGAGGGAGGGAAAAGAAAAGTAGAGTGCATTAAATTACCATCAAAGTCTACATTCTAGTCAAGTCAAAGGGTGATGAGAAGAGAGTTAAACTGTATCAGTGCATTTGATTACCGTCACATTATCCCATAGAATGAAAGGAAATAATCCATCAAAAAAAGAGCAAGAGACCAATGAACCTATCTATCTTCTTCCCTAGGTCTTTTCCCTTCTTTGGGTTAACTAATTTTCATCGTCCTCTCCACCTGCCAACTGAGGGTCGTATATAAATATGTGAACTAGAATCCGATGGTAAAGTAAGCAGGACCCAACATCACTGCTACGAGGAGGGTGGGGTAAAGCAACAGCATTGATTCCAAGACTCGACGCTGACTGCCATAAGGCCCATAACCGGTTGCCTTTCAAACTCACCTCGAGTTTCAAGAGAAGATAGTTTCTCCCTGTTTATCCATTATTGCAGTTGGTGCAGTGAGTGCCCAACAGTAATCAAGCTCGTTTTCAATGGAAAAGCAGCTGCCTGAGATTTGTGTAAAACTTGATTTAACGCGTTTGGCTCATGTTTGGATTATAAATTTTGATTTAATGCATTTCATCAGTCCTTTAGCTTTTCAAAATCAATAACATTTTGTATTAGATTTACTTTGAGCGCATTGAATAAGGTGATATACATAATATGATTTTTGAAGTTTGACTAAAATGGTGAAGCGCTGCACCTGATTTGTGTCAATATGGTGGCCTAATTACTCCAGTCATGGTGATCGTGCAGTGCGTGCGATGTAAGATCTTATTCAGAGCTGGTTAGCCATCCAGAGGGAGCATCAGCCCAGTGATTCTCCAAAGATCCAGATTTTTAATAGTTAGACCAAAAATGTAAAATCTGGCTTGTCTTCTTCTGAAACAGCGAGAGCATTGAATGCAAGCGTGCCCACCCCTAGCCGGTGGTTCGTTCGACTCCTTTCCATCTCTATCTCTATCTCTATCTCTATCTCTATCTCTATCTCTCTCTCTCTCTCTCTTCCCTAGTACAACAAACACAGCAGTAGGCATCGGTAGGCACCGTCATCAGTCAGTCGGCTTGGACTTCACCAAGCAGAACCATCCACAAATTTGATTCTCATCTCTCTGCAAGGTGTTACGACCACCCTATATGGGTGCCTATGTAAATCATGTGCCTCCCTTCCCTAGCATTGAATGCTGACATTAAATTCTGTCCACGTCAGAAGTTAATAAAGAAGGAGCCTGAGGAGCCACTGGGCTCACTTGCAGCGTGTCAGTTTCGTTAGGAGTCTCATCTGTTGACTTTAGACGTCTCAGGCGTGGCGTTTTGCATACGGACGCCGCTGCTACATTTAATGACTTCTGAGTATTTAATGCGGCAGCGACCGAGCATTAAAATGCTCCGTGGTGGGCTAATTGCGCTAACCGGCGCCAACCACATGCCGCTTGGTTAATAATAGAAGGAGACTCCTGCCCCTGGGCCAACCACATGCAACCAGATACTACCCGTGCTATGGCACGCCACTCGGCTGGATGAGGTCATGGGCCCCATAAATCACACACACAGGAAAAAAAAAAAAAAAAGTTCTTTTAAATTAATTAAAATTTAAAGCCATTTTTAATAATGGCTCTTCTATTGGCCATGTTCACAAAAATACATAGGCAACTATCCGATATAACTTAATAGAAGAGTTACACACATCCAGAACATAGTATGTTGCAATATTTGATAGTGATGACCAAAGGACTCGTGTTTACAACTCACTGAACTTTTTTGCATTAGATAGATGAGCACTGATTGAGCATTGGATGACTATGCAAGACATGGGTCTCTTAATTGCTTCGAAGTTCAATGTGATATTACACGTTTTAAGTGCTGCATAGAGCTTTATATATTTGACACTTCGATCTACTCCACCACCGTCGTATTAACATGTTGCTATCGCTATCGGGTACGTAAATAATAATTACTACGTCGAGGTTGAATTGACAAATGGTTACCTGATGCCTCCCTTCAGGCATGATTGTGCAGCTGCATGGGCTATCCCGTATGCGGAGCGAATTAATGCGTTCATGCAGTATATGCGTTCTCTTAAGTTGAATATTGACTCTTTCGATTTTTTAAAACATCTTGTGATATTAATGCTTTTTAATAATGTGTGAAACACAGGATAGCTTGAGCACAAATCGGACCTTGAATTTGGCATCTAGTCTTGAAACAGGCTCTGCTTCAAATCGGATGGGCAAAAATGCATCTCCTAGTGAAGGAAGTTTGCGCTAAGATGACATGACCAATTAAAATGGCTTATACAACTTGAATGAGTGTTAAATGTGAATAATTCTAATTGCAAGAAGTGCTGGAGATTAGAAGCCTTATACAACTTGAACCCACTCTACTTTTGTCATCAAATTTGTGATAATGCACCCAATTTTTAAAGTCATAGATATCGTATTATAGAAATGAACGAGGCGTTATATATTGAGAGAGATTGCTGAATGATTTAAATAATCTAATCACACACTTTAAAGTCATTGAATAGCATTATTTTTTTTTTCTTGTTAAGAAAGAAAACCCTTCATCACATGACACATGAGAAAACCCCATAATGCATCACATGACACATGACAATGTTCCAACCAAATGTTTGTACCAAAAGACAAAAAAAAAAAAAAAAAAAAGCAAAAAACAATGTTCCTTTGAAAGGACTAATCATATGCTGGCATCTAAATGGGAGAGGATGATTAAATATTGGCTTAGATGACTTCCAGTCTTTGGCCTAAGCTGCTCATGCTACACGATTCCAATAAATCAACACCAACCCAAGAAGTTTCCACTGAAATTTCATTTCACTTTTAAAAGTGTCGTCCCCTGTAAAAGTAAAACTAATACGTATGTAAAAGGGACAATTACCGTGCAGACGGCCTTAAAACAGAAAATTACTCAAAAACAGTTAGAAAAAATATATTTACCACAGAACAGTCCGATCCGTAGGATATCACTGCGATATCCTCGGGAAGTAGGATATCATATAATCAAAAGTGGAAAATTTGAACAGTTAGTTTTTTTTATTTTTTCCATGACTGTAGGACCACCAAACCACCATTCAAACCGTTAGATAGCTGTATGAGTGTAAGAATTAATATCAAATCAAATTTGAATCGTTGATCTATCATGGTTATCTAGAAATTTGTAAAAAAAAGACATGACTTAAAATTTGTTCTTATAATCTGCATATCGCAAATTTCTTGATAACCATGATAGATTAATAGTTTAAATTTGATGCGATATTAGTTCTTACACTCATACAGCTATCCAATAGTTTGGATGGTTGTTTGGTGGTCACAAAGTCATGGAATTTTTTTTTTTTTAACTATTTAAATTTTTTCACTTTTGATTATAGGATATCCTACTTTCCTATTATATCTCCTACAGATCAAACTCTTATACGGTGAATATATTTGTTGAATTCTCTACCATTCCATAGGCACGTGTCCGCCCACAGGGGTGTATGTCGCTTTCAACAGTCATAGAGGAATTCAGTTTCGCAATAATTTCTAAGTTGAATTGTGGAGAAGGTGACCACAAGGATGGGCTGTAACCCTTCGTTTGGGAAGGAGGGAAAGTGGAGGGGAGGAAAAAAAAAGAGGGGAAAATGGAGGGAAAGTGGAAATTGATGGTGTTTGGGAAGGGGGGAGGGAAAGTAGGGAGAGGAAAAATGGGGGTAAAATTCTTGTGGGGCCCACCTTAAAATTTTCCTCTAAAAAATGGGCGGAAAGTATGAGGAAAAGAGTGGAGGGGAGGGAATTTTACAAAAATGCCCTTAATACCTTTTCATTTCTTCACAAAGTAAAGGTAAATTGGTAATTTTCTCTCTACCTCATAAATAAATAAAATCCTATTTTTTTCCTTTTTTTTCTTCTATTTTTTTATTATTCAAGCAAAAGAAAGTAAAATTAATTTTTCCTCCCCTCTCAAATATTGGGTAAACGAAAAGAGCAGGGCTGAAACGGCAAGAAAAGAGGCCTTTTTGACAAAATGAAGATATAAACAGTCTTATTGAACTTGCCTTCTTGCGCTTCAACTTTGTACGGGACAAGACAAGACAGGAATAGCATGTTGTCCTCTCACATCAGCAGTTGTGCTGTCTATCATACCTGACACGCTGTTTATGTTTTGCTCTTGGATAGAGGGCGAGAAGCCCTATATCAAGTGATGGGTGTATTTAAAACGTCCCCATGCATACTGAATATGTCAGTCATGCTGTAGTCCTACTGATCACCTATTTGATTTGCTACAATTGAATTCAGAGCGCCTATAAAATACAGCTTCTGGACCATTAGTTTGTCTAACGGCCTTAGATTTATAGGGACTATTAAAATACAATGGAATCCAAAAGCTACTTTTTGGATTTACCCATTTAATGTCATATCTACGATTCAGGGCTTTCGGATTGAATGAGAAAAGGAAGGAGCCCTTTGGTTTTCAGCGATTCGAATATTCCTGGGCCTTGTTAGGCAAATCTTTTATATATATATATATATATATATATATACACATACACCAGTGGATCCCATGTATGTGCAGAAACATATCCTTTCGGCATAATAATTTAGAAAAATAAAGTCATCGAAAAACCCAATATTAACGATTCCAATGGAGAATGACCAGTTTTTATATAGCTCATTTTTTTGGAAAATTAAGCAATTTACAATCACTCATTATTTTTATAAAATTCAGTAAAAGCTTCAATAAAAAAAGTAACAAAAAGATGGAGTAACAAGATTATGGAAAGAAACTAATTGAAAAAAAAAAGTTGAAAACCAACATTAAAAAAAGGCCAAACATTAAAAAGAGATTTTCTATTGTCACAAAGTTCATTTTGTTAAATGTTGTTGGAGCACTAAATACTTAAAATGTCACAATTCTATTTCACATATTTTATTTATAGTATTACAAATTCAATGAAATAAAATACCAACCAACCAAAATAGTACCCAACTCATAGCTTTAAACGAATCAACAAAAAACTGCATAGATTCCAAGCAATCTTTGGCATTCTCATCTCTTCCTCTGACAAGCAAATCGTGTCTTTAAAGGCACTGGGATCGAAGTTGAAGTTTTCTACTCATGAAAATCTCAATTGAAATTTCTCATTTGAGTTCTTGTAGCGAATGTACAAATTCTTCAAACACAACCAGTTTCATTAACATTTGAGCTAAGCATTTTATCAAAATATAATTATACTAAGTGGGGTCCACAGATGTGTAGAGAAAAAGCATGACAAGTTCTTCTACTAAGTGGGGCCCACAACTGTGTAGTTCTCTTTTATTGTATATATATAATATAATAATACTAAGTGGGGCCCAGAGATGTGTAGTTCTCTTGTATTTTTTATATATAATATAATACTACTAAGTGGGGCCCACGGATGTCTAGATGTAGAGAAAAAGCACGCTAAGTTCTTCTACTAAGTGGGGCCCACAGATGTGTATTTCTCTTTTATTTTATATATATAATATCATAATACTAAGTGAGGCTCACTGATGCATAGAGAAAAAGCATGACAAGTTCTTTTCTTTTATTGGGGCCCACATGTGTAGTTCTCTTTTATTTTATATATATAATATCATAGTACTAAGTTGGGCTAACAAATGTGTAGAGAAAAAGCATGACACTTTCTTCTCTTTTATAATAGGGGTATAGATATTATATAATAATAATTATTATGTAATAAGAATATTATATTATATTATTTGTGGGGGGGCCCACAAAGGTGTGGTGAAAAAGTATGCAATTTCTCTTCTCTTTTATAATAAGGGTATGGATTTTATATTATTATTATATAATAATATATTATTATATTATATTATATTATAATATTTAGGGGTGGGCCCCACAAAGGTGTAGTGAGAAAGTATGTAATTTCTCCTCTTTTATAATAGTAGATAAAATTATAGATAAATTATAATATTTGGGGGTGGGCCCACAAAGGTGTAGTGAAAAAGTTTGCAATTTCTCATAATTATATATTATTATATTATATTATACTATTTGAGGGTGGGCTCCACAATGGTGTAGTGAAAAGGTTTGTAATTTCTCATAATAATATATTATTATATTGTATTATACTATTTGGGGGGTGGGCCTCACAATGGTGTAGTGAAAAAGTTTTGCATTATAATATTTGGGTTTGGGCTCTACAAAGGTGTAGTGAAAAAGTTTACAATTTCCCATATAATATATTATTATATTATATTATAATATTTGGGGGTGGGCCCCACAATGGTGTAGTGAAAATGATTTCATTATAATATTTGGGGGTGGGCCCCACAATGGTGTAGTGGAAAAGTTTGCATTATAATATTTGGGGTGAGCCCCACAAAGGTGTAGTGGAAAAGTTTGCAATTTCTCATATTAATATATTATTATATTATACTATTTAGGAGTGGGCCCTACAATGGTGTAGTGAAAATGTTTTCACTATAATATTTGGGGGTGGGCCCTATAATAGTGTAGTGAGAAAGTTTACAATATCTCCTCTTTTATAGAAAGAGATAGATAGTAGATTTTAATAGTACATAGTAGATAGTATATAGTAGATATTATTATAATATAATAATAATATATTATTATATTATATTATAATAGTTGGAGGTGGGCCCCACATGTTGTAGTGAAAACACTTTGCAACATTGCCTCTTTTATAATAGTAGTAGATATGTGTGTTGGCTCTCTTCAGTTGCAGTGTATAATATCATTGAGTGTGCAAACCGCTCGTGTCTGTGCATTTGGAAAAGCAAACAAAAAGAGAAAAATGAAATGAAAACGGCCCGCGCTTCTCTCTTCTCTATTTCATTTCCCCCTTTTCTCATTTCCCCCCAAATCATTTCGGCTCCCCTCCATCCCAATCTCTCTCTCCCTCCTCCAACCTTTGTCTCCTAACCGTCCGCCAGGCTCCGACTTCGATCGCACGTCCACCAGCCTTGTTCTCTCTCCCGCACCTCTCTCTTTCTCTCTCTATTCCATGACCCTCAGCCAAGCCCTGATCTATCCGCCAGCTCCCCGATCCTGATCGTACGTCCGCCACCCTCGCTCTCTCTCCTATGACCATCCGTGTCACGTCCCAAAAAATACAACTAGGGGATAACGTGAAAAATAAAAATAAACATTCAATTTCATGTGTTTAATACAACACAAGCTCCCAAATATGAACCCACAAAAGTTCAAAACATGGTGAGTCATAATAAAATATTTGCGGAAGCATTAAATCAATTGGTATCAATATTCAAAATCAAACCAACACATAACTCACTGAATATTCAAGGTTAAAGTTTCCAAATAAACTAAACAACAACTAAATATATTATGGAATTAAATAAACTAAAAGAGTCTAAGATGTCGATATCTCATGCGCAGATTCAAACGGCTCTGTAGCCATCTCTGGCTCTCCACTCAGGTTCATCAACTGACTCAAACGCTTGAGACGTTTGACCATCCTCCGTCTCCCCGACAGGGTAAGGGTTGGTACCTATGCACCAATAAATAAGGTAAACAGCAAGTACGAAAGCATAATTTATAAATATAACACAAGATCAATGAGAGTAATGATGGGTAAAGATCATAAGAGAATAACATTGTGACAATGACAAAAAGAACGTATCACCTATATCCAATCTACACAATAGAGCAATACAATAATCACACAGTAACAATGCCACTGCTTTGGGTGGTCAACCCTAATATAGCGGGAAAACCCGTTCGAAAGGCCGGCGATCATAAACCGGTTCGTAATCAAAGGCCGGATAAATCAGTTCAAATTCAACTCGGATATTATAGTGTCCGCATACATCGGTGATCAGCCGTCCAATTACAACTGCAGTCGTTCGAATATGACCCAATCAATATACATATATATATATATATATATATATACATATCATAGTAGAATAAACCTAGTGACTTGTAATGCTCTGACACAGAAACCTAAGTCGAAGTGAAGGGCTGGTTGCATAATAATCCGCAATAAATACCAATGAATCATTCGAATAAACATCCACAATATCTCAATCAATTGCCAAGCCACATCACGGTCCATATCCAATCAATATAGGGTATCCAGCTAATAGACCAATATCAATCTCAATCATGTATGCAAACCCGAAGGTCAAGGAATAATCACAAGCCGATCCTAAGGTCTCGTACCTAACAACCACAGGAATCTCTAATAGATAAAAGACCAACACATCCCTTCTCAATCAATGGTGCATAGACCCAATTAAGGGTTTTCCAATAGAGATGGGTTGAGCTCAAATTCATTAGGATTTCCCCGAGGTCATATTAAGCACTAAACCCCGTGTTAGTAAGATACCGTGTGCCAAGACGGTATTTACTAAGGTCCAATGATCCAATTAATAAGGTATAAACATATAATTTTAATACATTAAAAATCCAAGATTCCATTTAGAATTAATTTATAAATAATAATAAAATGTAACAATCCTTAATTTATAAGTCTAGAAAACCTAAGGACCGATCCAAAATATTTACCACATTCAAAATAAGAAAAAGGAGTCTCATTAAAGTTTTATAAAACAACTAAGAAATTAATGGGCAATGTACTGCCAAATAGGACTTAAGCCTTTTGGCCCCCATGGGATGGTTTATCCCAGCACACCATCAAGTCATACCACTCTCACTCTTTCATTCCTATTCTTATCAGGTCAAGTACTAATATCACATGGGGTGACATCATCAAACATCTCCCTTCTCTTATATTTTTTCAAAACCCATCCAACCACCCAAGTCAAACCGTACCCAGTCTCTCTCTCTTTCCTCTCTTTCTTTCCAACTCATGTTCTGTGAAAACGCCCAACACATAACCGATTTCGGTGACGCCAGCCCTGGAGATCGGTGCTGTGCCTGGTGCTAGCTTGATGGTGAAGTCGATCTCTCTGACTAGAGGTAATCCCGGGATCTCGTCGGGAAACACATCCGGAAACTCGCACACTACCGGGATCTCTTCCACTCTCTTGGACTTCTTGTCCTCAGATATGAAAGCGATGTAGCCCTCGCATTCTGCCTTCATCATCCTCTCAGCCTTCAGTGCTGAGATCATCCTGGTGCTGGGTGGTCTCCTCTTGCCCACAAACTCTACCGCGTCATCTGAACCGTCGATAGCTAGTCTGACCGTCTTCTCGAAGCAATCCATCACTGCTCGCCGGTGAGCTACCCTCTCTACAACATCTAGGACCTGCGCATGGAACTGCGCAAAGTCCTCTGTCTGCCGCTGATGCACCAAAGCCTGTGTCTCCTGCGAGACCAGGAAAGCCTGGAGAAACTACTGAAACCTCTCCTCGAAATCCGGTGGATCTCTGGCTGCTGGTGTCATCGGCGGTGGCTCGTCTCCCGACATCTGTCAAGAGAATGTAATGGTATTAGTTTAAGTATAACACTTAGGACTTAATGATTCTACCCAAATCCATCGTCCTTACACGTAACCCAACGCGAAAATCCTCACTACGTCCTAAAGTTTCTAGTGTGTTTTATTTCCTAGAGACTTGCCCGCTTTGATACAAAAAATGTAACGTCCCAATTCCGAATACCGAAGATAACGCTAAGGTACCCGAAGTTGGGGCGCTACTTCCCGAATAAACCGAGAACTTCCAAGATCGTAATCCGCAGTGAGGTCAAATTTTTAAAACTTTTTAAACAACATCATGATCAACAGTTATATGCTGAAGCGAAATAAAAAATAGCGGAAGCAAAGGTATCAAGTATATATATCAGATGTAAAAGTGCGGAAGCCTGATAATAATCTCAAAATGTGAATATCAAGTGTATATACATATCAGTCTAACCTACCCATCTCACTACAAAAATAAACTCTCAAAGTCCCAAAAACAACTGCACTCAACCCTCAGTGCAGGCTCTCCGTCCTCCGGCTCGACCACCTGGTCAGCCGGCCCCCATCCGTAGTCCCTGACTACAGGCACCTCGTGGATCGCGTTACCCGCGGGATCAAGGTCTGGACCTAAGTACCAAAGATGGGTCAGATCTAAAGATATGGCAAGGCACCATATGCAGATAACACCAGATGTACACAACAAAAGAGAGTAATGATAGGTACATAATCATATGAGTGAACAAAATACATAATCTAGGCAGTTGAGCAGTAATAGCAGTTTAGAGTTAGAAAGATAAAGTATCTAATTTACACCGACAACAAAAGGGCACATTCACAAAAGCTAAATACACCGCGAGATATTATGCCGCGGCCCTCCCGTACTGTAAACGTCCCATACCATAAACAGTTTGCGGTGGGGAAAGGGTAATAACCATGCAAGGGATAACAGCCCTGATAAATATAACATACAATATACATAACACCGATCACACCCCTTTATCACATCGATCACACCTCTTTATTACACCGATTACACCCCTTTATCAGATTAACCCAGACGCGGTATCACACCATCCGTCTAATCACAACTCATCATGATAGCTCTAAGTAACCAGAATATAGCTCCTACTAGAGATGATCAGTCAACTGGCTGAGCTTAGAACAACTGAGTGAATGTTCAGTGCCAACTAGGGAACTAAGTATGGGTCTGTGTCTGTCTAGGCTAATCTTGCGTGAGCAAGGTCCTACCCAATGTCTCTAAGAGGTTAAGGCACAACATTGTGGAACACAGTCCGATATCCGAGTCCTAGTCCAACAATATTGGATCCACTCCAAGGCTCACAACCGTGGCCTGAGGCAACACAAGTACCATACCATGTCCATTCCTCAAACATTCATCCTATGCTCAAATACAATGAGTTAACTGACTATTTATCCTAAACCTCTTCATACTATGGTTTCACATCCCCAACCTTAGGCCATATGAGGGCCCGCCTAGACACAGACATGGGTAAATTATCTCCAAACACTACATAGGGTCACCTCTAAGTAATCCGAGGTTCAGGTCCTCCAGTTTCCATTAATTAACAAGTTTGAGACAACAACAAGGATAAGAGAAAAGAGCAACTTATGAAATCCTTAAAAACAGGGAATTAAGTGGAAATAGGCAAAGGACCAGTCCTAGGTAGTGGTCCACTCTTGATTCAGGCATCATCACCTGATTGGATCCCTATCTGTAGCCTCAGGTGTCCAAAAAGATAATTCTGGTGCTCCTGAGGTTGTGGACACCATGGGCTATAGTGTAGGTTCGAGTCAATGATGATTCGAATCCTGAATCCTCAATAGGTGGACCCCACGAATCAAGGCTGAGCCATGCCATTGATTCGTGGTGTGGCACATTTGATGGGAGGTCATTTGGATGGTCAATGGACCCCACATGTGATCAAACATCACAAGTGTTGAAGTCTGGAAATCTGCCTGTCCACAGCTTGCCCGGTCGACATCATACCCTAGGATGTCGACCGGGTGAACTGGATGTTGACCTCCTAGGTCGACATCTTGCAGTGTCCCCGGTCGACATCATGGTCGTGATGTCAACCGGGTCCACTTAGACCTAGTGTCAAGCACCTGGGGGGTTATGTAGGAACTCTAGTGTATCCGGTCGACATCATGGCCGTGATGTCGATCGGGTACACTGCATTTCTGCTATTTTCTAGAAACTCCAGGTTTCAGCTATCTCCTGTGTTTTCCTATGTGCCCGGTCGACCGAGACAGGGTCCGGTCGACCAGGTACGCTGTCTGTGCACTGTTTCAGGAAATAACTAAGACTTGTGTTTTCAGGCATTTTAGTGTGCCCAGTCAACCGAGACAGGGTTCGGTCGACCGGGTACACGTAAATTGCAGAATTCCAGATTTTCTGGGATCTCTCTTTTTCAATCCATTTTCATCCAATTTCTCCCCAATTCACCTCCAAACATCACAAAATCATTCAAAACATAGAAAACACTTTTATACTCCATCCCTCCATCAATCCATTAACCCATCTGGGCCATTGATCTTCCAAATGGGAGAACCCATCCATCAATGGCCAATTTCCATTAAAACTAGCTCAAAAGGAAGATCTACACATGTATTATCATCTACTAGAACTGAAATTACAGAAACAAGAAAGAGAAGTATGCATCTAATGAAATTGCATAAGGTACTCGCCTTAGTGTAGAATTGGTGATAGTGTAGAGAGAGAAGATAATCCAGGCTTCTAATGGAGTAATAGTTGCAATTGGGGAGAGTTTCTAGCCTCCTTGTCCTGGGATTTGGGGGAAATTGGGGTTGCTGGGGGAGGAAGATAGGTTAATTGGGGAAGATGAGAGGCAATTTGGGTTTTAGGCTCTTTTGCAATAGCTTAGGTTTATATAGATTAGGGTTTTAGGCTAATTACCTAAAGGGTATTTTGGTTCTAAATGGAATTGAAATGGGGCCATGGGTAGTTGGGTAATTAGGTGGATTCTAGAAGGTTCTACTCTCAAGCCCATTCCATTAGTGCTAATTATAATTAAACTCTAATCTAACCAAACATAACATAAATTAAATTAAAGTTATATCTAAAACTTAGGGATATTATAAACTATACTACTAATCTCCTATTAAATAGCTTATTAAAGATAGAACATACCTTATTAATTATTATTAAATTCAAACTGAGGGCCCACCAGGGGTGGGGCCTCACAAAGTAGGGCCACCTTACACAGGTCCGCCATCCTTATGGTCGCCCCGCTGTGTTCGGCCTGATGAACGGACCAAATCTGTGATCCGATCATCCCGTGGGCCCCACCTCACATACAATCCCCCACGGTTGCATCCGGAAGCCTATGTCAGGTTCGGTACTTTTGGGTTATATTCAATGGGTCGACAGTAACGCTACACAATCTCTGAGCTCTATTATTAAAGCATTAGACATCGAAACAAGGGCACCGATGGGCTTCTACATGCATTAATACGCAAATCAAGAAAGAATACGAGTATTAAATCTACAAATTATGGTTAGGTACTTGCCTGATATTCACGGTTGAGGGAGACGGTATAGAGTCCTATAGCTAAAGCCCAAGTGATATCCCAGAGAAAAGTTGGAAGAGAGAGTTGTGTGTGAAAATAAAAGAGTGTGGTGTTGTATAAATAGAGGATGGAAATAGGAGTTGTAATCTAACTTAAATTTCTAAAAAGAATAGAGTTTGGAATTAGATAAGAGTTCGGGTTTGAAAAGAATAAGAGTTTTGATTTAAGAATAACTAAACCTACTAAACTGGGCATGGGTTAACTATGGGTCAAGCCATCTACCCAACAAGCCTAACTCACCAAACCCAAGCCTAACGTGGTCCCCAATTAGACTAATCGCGTATTTTAACTAAAATACATACAATTACATAATAATAGTAAAATGAATAATTAAAATAATTAAAGTAATCAAACGTCACAATCCGCCAGGCCTCGAGGCCACCCGCCAGCAGCCCAACCCCAACTGCACGGCAGGTGAGCCCTGTTCCCTTCACTCTATCGTCTGAGCTCCTCTCCCTCCCTCTCTCTCTATTTTTTTTAACCTTCAATGCCCTAGGAGTTTATCTCCGATTCTACATGTCTGTGTGTTATCCTCTTTCTCGGTAGTTGTACCACTCAAACTGCAACAGCACCTGCACCATAGAATAGATTTTATTCTGTTAATGTTCGATGTGGATGAGTTGTGTTGTTGAAATGACTTGTTGGTGAATATGGATTTAGAGCCCTTTAGTGAGCAGTAAAAAAGAACCCCATTTGGATGCCCACCTCAATTTTTTCGCATGATCAATCTACTTATTGGAGCGAAATAATGTGCCAAGTCTTTGAATCCATCAATTAATTATACTTGAAATTTCTATAGTCAAAACTTAAGTCTTAGCTTACGATTTGAAGTTTTTCCTTTGAATTAGCAGCTAGAGCCTTTTATGTATTTTTTTAACAGTACAATTTCATCACCACCTATAGCGATGAACTGTGTAATTTATAAGGCACTTTGTTCCTGCGTAAACCACTGTCAGCGTGGTGGTGAGACTGCATCCTTGACTAAAGCATGGATTTGGGTTTGAGCCTGTTACCCTAGCAACATCAAGGGGATATGGTGAGAATGAACTTGCAAAATTTAGTTCAATTTATGAAGATGAAACAAACAGGATCTGTAAAGAGCATCTTACAATTAAGCCTATCCTCCTATTTCAGTTAGCATTCGCTAGCCATCTTTTTTGTTGGTTTATTTGCCTTTTCAGTCCTCTTCCCCCATCAACATATATGTCAACTACGTGCAATTTAAGTTATCTAACACTCTCCTCTGTCTTGTGTCTCTTGTTGTTAGATTTGTTCAGTTTTTTTCTTTTCTCCCATTTTAAAGTGAATGCTCTTTGAGACTTACCATTTACCAATGAAAAAAGGTTATTTGAAACCAAAGCAAATCCAAATAAATAATCTGCAGCTGTTCACCATGCTAAGTTCATTCCTAAGATTGTTTGGAACTAGGCTGCCCAGAACTCTGGTTATGTGCAACTTTGGTTACGTGTAATTGGTTATGGCAATGAAAAAACAATTTTGACCTTTTGAGTTATGCATGAACGGTTCATTAATGCATTTACCGTTGTGGG
The DNA here is from genome assembly GCA_029852735.1 of Persea americana. Classification (NCBI taxonomy): domain Eukaryota; kingdom Viridiplantae; phylum Streptophyta; class Magnoliopsida; order Laurales; family Lauraceae; genus Persea; species Persea americana. Next base: position 96,608,175 of record CM056810.1, read on the forward strand.
AAATCTCAACTGGGAGTCAATTTTGATGTTGCTTAAATCTACATCAGCTTCACTGTCAACTACATCGAACTGTTTCTTCTGTATTTTTTTGTAGACATGATACTAACTAAGACAAGCAGCTCAATCGCGAGGAATTTGTAGAATTTATTCAGAAGTTGACAGCTGAAACACTTACTGTGGTAAGTCGGAATATGATTGTTGCTGTGGTTGTAGCACCCAGGATTGCACTGATGACAAAGAGGGCATGCCCGGTGTTGGTACGGTGGGTCAGAGTATTCCAAATTATATTTACGCTACCATCATTACTTTGGGAGTTGTCTTGCTCCAGAACTCTGGCGAGGTGGAGTAGTCAGCTAGCTAGCGTTCATTCAGTAACCTTTCTAGTAAAAAGAGATTGTCATCCTTTATTCTATTTGTAAACATGTCATAAGTGTGTGCATGTTGATTTGTTGTGTTTTCCATGACAGTCTCTGATAACAAATATTCCAGTTGAAATGGGCGGGTTCTTTAAGTTTTCATTGGGCGAGCTCCGTAAATTTTCATCAAGCTTCACTTGAAATGGAATGGGCTGGCACGTATATGAGCGGACGGTCTCCTCAGCTTGAGCTGAGGAGAGGCTCCCTATATATATATATATATTTATGTGGGGAATGTTCACATGCATCTTTCCCTCACCATAGGTTGAGGGACACTCCCTATTTTGGACATTTTCAAGTACAAAGGGTGAGATACACTTTCTTGTCTTCATGTGTAAAAAGAAAAGTGTCTTTCACCCTATGGTGAGGGAAAGATGCATATGGACATTCCTCTATATATATATATATATATGAAACTAATCTACATAAAACATATCTATTTCAAGAGGAATGTTCATATGCATATTTCCCTCACCCACTTCCCTTTTTGTACATAAAGATAATGAAGTGTACCTCACTCTATGTACTTCAAAAGTACATTTTGTACTTGAAAATGTCCAAAAATGGGAGTGTCCCTCACCCTATGGTGAGGGAAAGATGTATGTGAACATTCCCCCTATTTCAAATAGCTCTAATTGAAATAGATGCTATAAAAAACACATGTTTAGTAAGATAAAATTAATCTGATTAAAATAAACTTTTTAAATCAATTGTCGATAGGTTATTTGCAAATATCTTGAGATCTACAAAGAATCGGGAGTTGAAATTTTCCGTGTTTAGCCTTTCAAAGAGGATTAACAGTGTGGATCTTGATATAAGGGCCCAAAATATTTAGAAACTAACATCAAGTAGTTTACACTTGTCTGCAAATATCTAGAGATTGGTGAAGGATCAATGGTTGAAAATTTGTGTGATAGCTGTTTTTAGTCTTCTTAAGAGCTTTTACAGTTTAGATTGTAGACTAGTGTCCCACAATTGAAGAAAAATGAAAAAAATTGGACTGTGTGAACAGTGTCCAAAACTTTGTTAGGTAAGGATATAATAATCAACGGTCCATAGTTTTCTGCTAATTTCTTATGATCCAAAACTAATTAGTCAACAAAATTTGGGGTAATAGCCGTGTTTATCCTTCCAAATACAATGAACGGTTCAGATCTTGAGTGTGGGGCCCACAAAAGTAAAAGAAGTAGATCAAAGGGCTGGGAGTATTTTTCAAATATCTCAATATATATAAAGATCCAATGGCTGAAATTTGGACACTTGGCTGTGTTTGATCTTCTAAATATTTCTAACGATCTAGATTATGATTATGGGTCCCATAAATTTAAAAAAGAAAAAAGAAAAAAGAAAAAATAGACTGCCCTCTTAGGACGTCTGTTTCACTGTAATAGGATGACTCTTTTGGCTTCAGACACAAATGTCTAATTCAAATGTGCCCATTTTCTTGACTTTTTGAAATGGAGGCAAATCATCTTAAACCCTTTTCAAATAGACAATGCAAGATGAGTCATAAACAGTCTAAAAACTGTTTCAAAGAGTTTTAAACCAATATGAGGCAAGAATAAGATATGCCAAACTGAACCTTATTAAAAAGATATTGCTTTTCAAACTGCGGTTTTTGTATCACTAGGAATTAAATCAGTTTTTCTATGCTAGCAAAATCCTAGTTTACTGCTCTTTTAATGGCTGGAAAATGGGCATAGTTTCAAAGATTGATGTGGATAGCAATGGTATGAAAATGGATGTGGTTTTAACTACTATACACTTCCATAACATCCAAAACTGACCAATGTCTATAGCTTTGTATGATGACCTTGAATAAATACGTCTCCATTTTTACTTTATTTTTGCTAATGGAGGTACCCAACCCTTAGGGCTAGCCCAGGGTTGTCAAAATGCCATTCGACCCATTAACACGGCACTAACCCATACGATATTAAGGGGTTCAGGTGGGCTCCTAATGTATTCGGGTCGTTAACGGGTCAAACCCGTTAACACGTTAAGTTAAAGGGTCATATACGAATTAAACTAATAACCCGTTAGCAACCTGCTTAACCCGTTAAAATGTTTTTAGTCCCTAAATGTAGCCAGAAGTAATTTATATTCGTAAAGAAGAAATTAAAATTTATTGTTTTATAGTGGAATTTTAGGTGGGATCCACTTGAGATCTTCATTTACAGTTTCGCGCGACTTATATATTTTTCTCCTTATATATTTTTGTATGGATTTTCTTTTAATTTTCAAAATGACTTAATTACTTGTCGGGGTTGGGTCGGGTAACCCATTAAATTAACAGGTTGTGTTCGGGTTAGATTTTTTCACCCGTTAAATTAACGGGTCGTGTACAGATTGAGGTGATTTTAACACGAATTCGTTAACTCGTAATCCGAATTCGTTAACACAACATGATTGACAGTCCTAGGCTAGCTTAATCACTCCGGGCCCAGAGAGAAGTCGGGTAAAATCCTTGTGGCATCCAGGTGGTAGCACTAGTGGACTTAACTTTCGGTTCCTGAAGATGAGGGAATTGGGAATCGATAACTATAACCTCTAACTCTGGAAGAAAGAGGACCCATAGTCCTGATTACCCATTTATGTTTGTTATGCGAAAGCAATGTTGTTGAAGTCTAAGCTCTTTGTTGGATTGACCCTTAAAAACATGAGAATTCAAAATAGAAAACAAACAAACTCACTCTACACCTTAGTGTAAGGAGTGGCAGTTCTCATTGGGCGGTCTTGGGCTCGAACCTTGCCTCCTCCCTCTTTGCATATGTAAGTTTTTATTACCTTCTATGTGTAAGTTGTGTTTATTCTTCTTGTGTGAGTTTCCATTAACCTTACATGTGTAAGTTTTCATCACATTGCATATGTGAGTTGCGTCTAATCTCCTCGCAAATGCGAGTTTCCATCACCTCGAATGTGTGAGTTGTATCTATCTCTCATCTCATGTGTGAATTCTTGTCATCTGACATGTGTGAGTTATATCATGAGTCTCGGGTCCTACATGGGCGCGGCGCTACATGGATGTCAGTGGGGTCAATTAACCCCATTGAGATCTGAAAAATTATTTAAAAAATAAAAATCTTCAATGAATTAAACTTATGTGAAGATTTTGACCCACTCAATGCATAAGTTAATGGGTCATTTGTCTACCAAAATAAATACAAAATAATGGGCCTAATTTTGTTTTTTAAAGAACATTTCCCTTTTTGAACATCATGTCATTAATTCTTCATTTACCCTAACTTAACTTCTAAATACGATATTCTCCCCATATTAGAAGGAGGAAACCATAATATTTAGATTTAGACATATGGACTCACAGCCCCAGCTGAGTAGCAGAGATCAATGGATGAATGACTTTTTGGTCACATATATTAAAAATGACGTGCTTTCTAGTGTTGATAATGAAGCTATTATGAAACAATAACACATGAAAACCCATTGAGGGCAGCTGTAGGAATTTATGTGTTTGGAATTTCTTTTTGAATTAAGCACTATTAGTAACAATGTATTAAGATTTATGTTTATTTTTGTTTGAGTATTCAATGTTATCTTTGTTAAATTATCGGAAATAGATTATTTGATAATTTTATATTATATTTGTCGAATTATCAAAAGTAGATGACAGACGTTGATAAAGGAAAAAACAAATTTATTTGATTTGTAAAAAATAAATCTTTTATTGACTCCAATGACTCGAATTTCTGAAGCCGCCGCTGAATCCTACCACGGTTGCTGGATAACAAGAAAAAGAACTAGAAGCGTATCATCTCATGTATTAATTTACTTATATGTAAATTATTAACATCATAAATCATGCCCTGATTGAATCATCGTACTTTTTACCCTCACTATGTGACAACTTTAGTTACGTGTAACGTTCGTACTTGTAATTTGTCCTTGTAGTGGTCAAAAGAACTGTACACTAATGTCTAACTCTGATTCTTCAAATCATAGTTTCTTATTGGTATTAAATTGGATCGATCCTTGCCCATGCATACTCTCATTCAGTGGCCGTCGAGCCGAAATTCTCATATGGATTAGGGTAGGCGGACACAAATTTGTTACGTGGAGTTAGAGAGGCAGAACCAAGTCTGATGGGGCGACTGCCCTCATATGCTTTTTTTTTTTCCTTTTTACAATGCAGGTTATTGCAGTCATTTGGATCACAATAATCTCTACGGACTTAGGAGAAAAGGCCGGATAAAATTTTTCTATGCACGAGTGTGGTAGTACAGTTTCAAACCCACAATCCTTAGGTGCAAACAGTAGCCATAGGACAACCGAGCTTCAATCTACTTCTAGTTGGGCATGTCATTGCCCTCAATTAGTCGGTTATCCATTTATAACATGAACTTAAATATGTGGGTTTTTCTTTTCTTTTTTTGTCTTTTAAAGTCCTGATGTCAATGAAAAAAAGTTGAAGCAAGTTGAAATTTGGACTTAAAATATTAGCCAATTTTCCAGCGGGATCAATAAGCCCGGCTCTGATCATTTGATGCATCACCAGTCAACAATGACCTATGGTTTTGCGTGGCTTCCACTTGTGCAGTGATGCGGAAAATCTTTTCATCAGAAAACCTTTTTCTCTTTTCGGAGGAAATCCATTCAGACCCTTCAAGGGGAAATGTTTTTCTATGGAACCACACCAAATCTGAAACCTTTTTGATTGCAGAAAAATATTTTCACCTTTTATGGTTTGCCGCTGAAAAGGAATGAAAAGTGGAAAACTTCCCAGCACCTGCGGAAATTCCATATTAGGTGCAGTCAATTTTCAGAATAAAAGTAACGGTTACAGAACGTACCAAGATGCCTTTCGCGAATCTCAAGAGCACGGTATGGACGAGAGCGAAGGCCGCGAGCTCTGTAGCGCTGATATGGCCGATAAACGCTTGGCTGATAACCGTCACGCCGAACGTGGAGAATATCGTGAAAATCGCAGAGCCTCTTGGTCTCGCTCCATATCTTCTTCCCTAGGCTCTCCTCTTCCTCTCTTCCCCACTCGAGAAGCTTCTCCTTCAGTCCCTTTTCCATTCCCCGTTACGTTACGCTTTCAAATCGATAGCATCGATACCAGAACCAAACGTTACGAAGACGAAAACGGTAAAAAGGAAGAAAACGGGGTGCGATGAACTCTGAGTGAGCAGATGACTTCTTGTTTGTGACCACCGTTTTATTCTTCCACTGGTCTCGGACGCAGTGCGGAGCAGAAAACTCCACGTGTCAAACAGGCATGTACAAATACAATTGGACCTGGGTCGGTTTCAGGTCTGGGCTGGCCCAGTTCACATATTTGTTAAAGAACTATGTTGTAGAAAATCTAAACATTCACTTAAAAAATAACATTTTAAAAAGATTAAGATAACAGAAATCAAATATGATCTTATTTGTATCATTTAACTATGTAACTCAGCTGGTTAAGGACATGGGTGTCGCTCAAAGACAGAGCTAACAAGTTTGCTATGGAGGTATCAAATATATATATATATATATATATATTTCTTTTCTTCTTATCATCAAGGGCCGTGGGATCAGGAAATTTTAGATAGTGGGGGCCCAATGTAGAAAATAATTTTTTTAGGGTCCATATGCATGACCTGAGTTGTAGCAATATCATGGAGTGGGTTGAGTGCCCCATATGCTGAATATGTGGTTGGATGGTTCCAATATAGAGTAGGGTAGCTGTTGCCATTCCTAACATTGGGGGATAGCCAGTAGGCCGAATTCGGGTAGAACTGATTTGCTGAGGTCCAGCTACATTTACAATTGAGCAGTGGAAATGGGGAAGCCTAAGCCTAAGCCTTCTTGTCAAGTGTGTTAGTACTCTAAAACCTGTATCAGGGTTTTAGCCTCTAGGATCATGTATAGATTTATAAAATAATTAATAAAATAAATTCATAGAAATATCCTTTTTTTTTTGTGTAGTTTTGTTTAATGTTAATATTATTTTGAAAAAGGTCTAATAAGAGTTCAACGGAATTGGGGCTGAAATGAGTCCATTAATGATTTTGAACTCTAAAAACTCATCTCGGTTTGGCGCATCAAGCTCAAATGCATGTCCAGGCAAGGTTGGCAAACTCGACGAGTCAACTTCTAACTTTGGTTGAGTGACAACGTTTTGAAGAAGGATCAAGTTAACAATAAACCAGACTTGACTTGACTCTTCCAAGTCTCAGTGTAACTCGGTGACTCAGGTCGAGTTTCATGAAGTGGCCGGGTTTTGTATTTTTTTTTTCGAAGCATTGTAGAAAAACTCATTGACTGCGCCCACGAGTTACATAAGTTAGATATCTAGTGGTTGTATATAATAATTTGGTAGGGTTTTTGAAACTTCTATTCACTTTTTGTAGAAACCCGTAAAAAATAAAAGATAAACTGAGAGAGAATCTAAGAAACGAGTATTTTTCTAAATTATTAAAATTAAGAAAAAAGAAAATTTTAGAAAAAAAATAAAAACCCCTTTAGAGGACCAGTAGATTAAGGTCACTTAAGCAATGCTCAAGCCAAAACAGCCTTCTCGCCTAGAAAGCCTTATTTTTTCACTTTATAGAGCACGCTTGGGCTCTCATATCTCTTATTGGATAAGAAGGATCCCAGCAGAAGGTTAGTCTAGAATCTGAACTTCAATATGGACCCCGCAATATATTGTGTGCATGAGTGCTGGAGCCCGAAACCTATGATCGAATAATCATGTCACACAAGAGAGAGATGAGGATTTTGCGTGGTTCGGCACTGCACCTACATCTATGGCAAGGGAGCACCAATCTCATATCTTGACTCTTAAGAGTCTACGGTTATATATTAAATTACATATATAATCTCCGCTTTTTTAGCCGCTAATAAAGCCCAACACAAAGACCAAAATACCCCTAATCCAAATCTCGGTTATTGTTGAAGCTTGGGCAGCCCACAAACAAGATCAAATTTTGACAATTTTTCCAGATCATTGTGATTAATGTGGCCCAGCCTTTGATGCCACAGATCAATATCACTTATTATAGCAGAATTACAAGACATATCTTTTTCTGTGAACACCACATAACAATTGTCAGAATTTCTTTTACCATGGAGCACAGTGTTTCCCTTTTTATCAACAATAATGCACTCATTAGCAGAAAAGTGAACCTCATGGCCGTTGTCACACAGTTGACTCATGCTCAGAAGATTTGTTTTAAGCCCATCAACCAAGTAAACATTTTTCAGCTCGGACATACCTGGAATGGAGACAGTACATTTTCCAATCACTTTTGCCTTACCTCCATCTCCGAACTGAACACTTCCACCATTATAGTTTTCAAGATAGTTGAACAGTGCTTTGTTCCTTGTCATATGCCTAGAACAGCCACTGTCCAAGTACTACACATCCGATTCTTGAGCACTTAATGCAGTGAAGACCACATGACAGCGCAGGTCAAATTTACGGACCTAGATGGTCTTAGTCTTAACCTGTTGAGGAGATATATAATGCTTCCTCCGTTGATTTCCTTGGTAATTTCTTACTTTATTACAATGTGGTCTTATGTGCTCTTTAATCCCACAGAGGTGACATATGGGAACAAAGTCGGATTTTGGCACATATTTTTTATACTTTTAACTGTAATTCAGCTGTGTAGCATTTGAATGGATTGGAGGCATAGCAGTCATAGTAGGCCCTTGAACAAAAATAGACTTACCCTTGTCTTTTGATGAAGGAGCCCCTTGAACATAGCTGATATCTGTTTTTGATGATGCAGACTTTTGACTTTCCAAAATCTCATTTAGCTTCATTGATCCGGTATTCATTTGATTGATAGAAGCTTTAGCCAAAGCCAATTCTGCAAGAGCCATTTTCAACTTTCCAGCAAAATTTTCTTTGTCAGATGTGCATGACAGCAGCTCTTTTCGCAAGTTGACCAACTCAGCTTCAATCTTTTGATATTGTTGTAGCAAACGATCATTCTCTTGACCTACAGTGATCAATTTGTTAGACAAAATGGCACGCTGATCTTCTAACTACATTAACTTAGACTGAGAGTCTGTTAATGCTGCTTGCAGTGATGTATTCTTTTCTTCCATTGCTTTAATATTCAAGGCTCTTTTCTCACTAATTTTTGACATCCTGACAGATTCTTGTAACAGTTTTTGATAGTCTTCATCAGCATGTTCTTCATTAGAAATCTCATTAATATCCAAATCATCTTCAGACTCAGATTCCTGCACAGATGAAGTGTTAGAAAGTGCTATAAAAGCAATGAATTTTCCTGACTCATTGGAAGGTGAATCGGGTTTAGATTCCTCTTCATCAAACTCCTCATCCCGAGCAATATTTAGTGCTTTAGCTTTGCTCTTTTCTTTCCGATTGACACACTTGGCAGCAGTGTGACCATATCCTTGGCATTCAAAAAATTGGATTGGCTTAGTTGTACCCTTAGCTTTATTCTATTCCCTTTTGGGTACAAGCTTACCTTTTGATACAGCCTTGGGATTCGTGGAATCCTTCTTGATAAAAGCCTTTTTTTTATTCCACATTTTTTAAAACTTTTTAGCAAAGTAAGCCTCAAATTTTGCATCGTCTAGATTGTTGCTTGAATCACTGTTTTCAGTATCATCCACTGAGTTAGAGGACACAAGGGCTATGTCCTTCTCCTTTTAGTTTGAGAATGATTCGATTCAAAAGTCTGTAAATTTCTAGTAAGTTCTTCCGTACTGAGGGAATTTAGATCTTGGTACTCCTCAATGGCAACTACCTTTGGACGAAACCTTTCTGGGAGAGACCTCAATATTATCTTGACAATTTTATGTTAGGGTATAGGTTCTCCCAAACTAAAACTTGAGTTCATGATTTTACTCAATTTAGAATTGAACTCGTCAAAAGTTTCAGAATCTTTCATCCGAATCGTTTCAAAAATGGCTGTCAAGTTTTGAAGTTTGGTTTGCTTGACAGTATCTGTTCCCTCATGTACAGTTTGAAGCAAGCCCCAAGCTGCCTTAGCAGTTGAACACGCAGAAATTCAATGGAATTATGCATGGGTGATTCCATTGTAAATAGCATTGATGGCTTTATTGTTACAATTGTGCTTAGTCTTTTCATCAGCGGTCCATTGGGCTTTGGGTTTCTTGACAGTTTGCCCATCTACAATCACAGTGGGATCAGAATATCCCTCCACAACAGTGTCCCAGACTTGATCGTCTATAGCCCTGAGAAAAGCAATCATTCTTACTTTCCAGTAAGCATAATTGGTTCCGTCTAAAAGAGGGGGCTTGTTTGTAGACGTTCCTTCTCTATTGAAGTCCATTAGAGATCAGTATTAAAAGATTACACAGTAAATTAGCGCAACCTGCTCTGATACCAATTGAAAATTCAGCCTTAACACAAGCTGAGGTCCCAACAAACCGATCTCAAGTGAATTTCAATCTATAAGTATTTAATCTAATAATTAATCCTAAATCCAATTAAGAATAATCAAACCACACAAAGAGAATGACACATGATTTATACGTGGAAAACTCTACTCGGGAAAAAACCGCGGGCCTTATTGTCTAGGCCAACAGACAACCAAGCACTTTATAAAAGAAAGTTACAAGTAACTTACAACCATTCCTAGTCGAAACTCAACGTAGGGACTGCGCGATCTTACCGACTGCTCGCCGTGCACCTTCACCGTGCTTGAACAAAAGACCCCGAAGCGATCTTCAAGGTGTCTCTACTTCAAAGGAGTAGAACGGAGCATAAATCCAAAGCCTTAATCTTCAGCACTGTAATGGTTGCCTTGGGGGGAGATAGATCTCTCAAGCTCTCTAGGAATTTTTCTTGATAGAGAGGTGAAGATGAATAGAGAGATAAAGGCTTTTTATAAGCCTGATTTTGTGCCTCAAGTGTTATAATTTGATTAGGAATCAGCAAGGCAATTTGAGACAAATCAGGAGAGAAATCTGGGCATGTTTCTAATTTCGCGCCCAGGTTTGCTCGAGCGATTGAGGAGTCTACTCGAGCGGACAAGCCTCTGTCTTCAAAATTTTGAACTTCAGACCTTGGCTCAAGCGAACAATAGATTGGGTCGAGTGAAGGGTACACTGTAAGCGGTTCGCTCGAGTGATTAATGGCATTGCTCGAGTGAACTGCATTCTGTCTTCAGCTTTGAGGGATGGCTCGAGCGAAGATGGGGAAGGCGTGCGCGAAAAGGATTCTGTGAAGGGTTTGCTAGAGCAAACAGAGGATCGCTCGAGCGACCAGTGATAGTTCCAGAACCGACTAAACTTTTTCAATGACGATCTTGGGCAGTCCTTTTCTAATTATAATTACATCATGAAGATTTCCGGTTTTGTCTATTACCCAATAAATTAGCTAACCTAAAATCTTGCAGCACATTATTTATTAACAGCTTGGAGAGGCAAAGTAGAAGGCCCAAACAAATTGTGCAAATTTGCTGGCGCATTGAGTACATCTAAATGCTATATGAGATTTTTTTTTTTGTTGGCAGAATTTGCTGACGGTGTGTCGGTGTGCATTCTGGGCGAAAGCTTGCACATGCTTCACTTGTACGTTATCCATGTGCCACACCCAGGAAAGTTTCCCGGGGAGAGGGGAGTGATTTTTTGTTTTGTGTGCGTTATATTATTTTGTCTTTCATTTCTCCTCCACCTCTCTCTTGGCTTCTAGCCTTCTGCAGAGGGAGATTCTGCTATTTTTGTTTACTCATTTTTATTTTCATTGTTGCAATGATCCACTCCAACCAGAATCAATCAGCACTTTATTTCGACTAGATGTTGATCCAACCATCACTTACCTTGGATTGAGTCATAATAATAATGCACTTATTAAACCATTAAATTTTGAGTTCCTAAAATCAAAAGTTGGGATAAGTGGATGATAGATATTTGGGCCAACTCCTGAACAACACCATACTGTTAAGAAATCAACTAGGGCAAATTATGCACAATCAATCACAAGCATACAAACACAAAAGACTTAAGTGGTTCGGCAATTGCCTACGTCTACGGGGCTACGAGCGTTCCGCTCGATTTCACTATGCAGGAAATTGGGCAACTTGTGACAAGGATTCAGTTCCTCTAACGCTTAGCCTACTCTCTTTACCAATAGGTCTCAATCTTACTCTCACAGCCTGTCCCTTTACAATGATATCTTGTTTTCCTTTGCCTACTTTCGTTCTGATGTTCATTTCAAAGAATAACCCTAGAAAGTATATATAAAGAACTAGCCCTAGTTCACTTGGGTCCCAAGTAAACTATTCATCAAGGCCCAATGGACCTTTAGAGCTAAATCCAACACATACCCAAAGTGGCCCACGCAAAATTGTACATGCTTTTTGTTAGCAACCTTGGGTAATGGTAGAAGTGGTCTCCCCCCTCCTTGTATATGTGAGTTTCCATCACCTGCCATGTGTGAGTAGTGTCTCCTTACATGTGCGAGTTCCCATTACCTCACATGTTCGAGTCTTGCGGGCCCAGCCCCTTAGGTGGGATTAAAAAAAAAACTTGGAGGAAGGAAACCTATTGCCTATGGAGTGTTGATTACACCTTAGTATGCTAGTCTGTGTGGCTCAAAGTAAATGCCCTTTCATGGAATGGGGTATTACCAGATTTTTCACGATATGAGGTGGTCCCACATCCTTTGAGGCTTTTACTATGAAAAACTCAAAGTTGAAGGAGTGGAACTCTAGAGTGGGGACTACTGAATTATTGAAATTTCTAGTGGCTCAAAATAAATGCCCTCTCATCAAGGGTGGACATATGCTTTGATGACCTGGGGCGGTCGCCTCCAGCATGTTTTCTTCCCAGCTAGCAAAATCCCGAAACTCTATTGTGGTACCTACATATAGATGATCCGGACCATTCAAAATGGATTTCATCCTCTGAAGCACAATATCCTCAAATTTGAGTTCGAAAGGAGTAGGTTCCACCCTCCAATTGAGCACATAACGAAAACTGTTATAATGCCACTTCAGCAGCGATTTCATGTCAGAGCCCAATCATGTTTTCATCATGTGCTGAATCAAATGATGGGATCCACTCCTTTTGAACTAAAATTTGATGACTAAGTACTACAGGAGATGAAATCTATCTTGAACGATCCAAATCATCTATGTGTGGGTTCTATCGTGGAGTTCCATGACTTTGTTACTCGGTTTCTTGCAACAGTTGCGGCAGAAGATTTAGACTCGTAGTCATTATCAACCAGTACGAATGATATTCGTTCTAAACTCTTTTCTTTTTGCTTAACTAAAAATGCCGTTTTTTGTTTACTAGAATCTGCATCATGCATAGGTAAGGGTGTTGTACCTTCTTTGGCTTGAAATCGATCCATTTTTAAATCTAAATCGCTTAAAAAAGGAATTTCAAATCTAGATTGAATATTTAATTCATTGTATTTCAATTATTTCTGGAATAATTAAAACTTAGATTCTACATCAAATTTCATTGTGTTACAAGTGTCGATACCTCTTAGATGGGAAAAAAGCAAAAAAAGAAAATCATCATCGTTATGATATGATAGATTTGTTGATTCTAACTGCTGTGTTGTAACATGCATTTCATAAGAACATAAAAATTTTGAAAAACAATTATTGTATTTCAAGTTGAATACTAATTTGATACATAGTACCAGTGGGTGGTGTCGTGTATCCCAGTAAATAAGGTCCTTGCCCTCAATAAAATAAAATAAAATAAATATGAAAGAAAAATAATGAAAGAAAATTCCCTTAAGAACATAGAAATCAAACTGATCATGGTTCATTCCCTTAAGAACATAGAAATCAAACTGATTATGGTTCCCTTAAGAAAAAAAATGAAAAACAATCTTTTAGGTAATCGATTAAAAATGTTTGATTATGCTATCAATTGACAATCATTTGATACATATTTAAAGAATGCTATGTACAGTTTTACAAGGGGATTTTGTCGCCCTTAAAAACCCATATGAGATTTGAGATGGTCAAATTTTGTCAATTAATATTAGTTATTGCCTATGAATCTAAATGAAAAAAAAATCATTTTTATCAAACAAATATTACATCTTTTTTAGAAACTGTCATTGCCCTAGAGGACCCACTAACACATTCCAGATCTATTGTGATACAAATAAAAGAAATGTTTCTTCTACTGTGTAACAGAGGATTGGGCGAATAAGATATCTATGTTAAAACATTTTAGTTGATCTTAATAATATTCACCCTGGTTCCATCATTTTAGATGGAGGCTGTCACATAATTTAGCCATTAGGACCAGTGGCGAACCCAGGACTTTTGTTTAGGTAGGGTTGAACTCTTACTTGACTTTACTAACCTTTTCTCACGTTAACAGAATCAAAAGATAAAAAAAATTCATTTAAATTGACACAACTTTTTTTTTCATGCTCGGTTCTCCTAGCCAATTGAAGAGTCTTCCTACTACCTCTCCCAAATTCAGGTGATCATCAATTCATTATCATAAAAAAAAACCTAAGATAACATTTTCTTTAATCCTAACTGTTTGGATGCCCTAAAACGATAATTTGGGTAAGCACCCATTTACCCAATTTGAATTTTAAAAGGGGTTTTATTTGGATATAAGGAATTTGATTACATGCACATACATTTGCTATAAAAATAATTCCCTATAGCTGGTCATAGGCTCACGACAAAGAAGAAAAAAATGTCACTTAAATGTAACTCAAGTTATCCAAACATATGAACCATAAGGCCCGATTTATGTATGAATTAAAGTTTAAAGTGTATCCAATGGTGATTTGGTCATCTTTGGAATTGTAGATATTTTTGTGATTTAGGAGGGCTTAGTGTTTGAATTAAGATTTGGGGATTTAGGGTCTGAAATTAGGATTTGAAATTAAGAGTTCACATTCAAGTATAGAGTGATTACTATTATACTACAACTAAGGAGGAAGATTATTTTATTTAGAGTTTTTTGGTGAGAGAGAAATTAATCGGCTACAAGAGGACCGGTGATGAACAGCTCTAACAGTGAGAAAACGATCTCAGACTCTAAACAGAAAGAAAATGTCGAAAAAGATCAGCGCGAAGAGGATTTATTTTCAACCTTTTCAGGTTTTTAATGTGAGGCGATCAAAATGTTTATACGTGGGGCGACCATTTATTAGATATATTGAGAAAGGTCCAATGCCCATTCAAATGGCATGTAATTTCAAAATTGACCTGGGGCTGCTGCTCCCAAATGATTTACATCTAGGTCCGCCACTGATTAGGAGGATGGATCCCACATAATTTCATCAATAGATAAGTAGAGGCCACTGTGATTCCTTCATTTGATTTGACTCACCAAATGAAGGAATTATGGCAGCACCCAAATGCACAGATAATTAGACAGTGGGTAGGTCTTACTATGATTACATTATCAAGGGAGGGTGAAACCCACAAAATTTTATGTTCATATTGGCGGGTCCACATGATGCTAGTGCAGACTATGCAGCCCCGGATTGATTCCCTCTTGTTTCTATGTAAATGAGGTGCCTCTTCTTGGAGGTTTTTTATTTTACATATTTCAATTCATTTGAGCAAATCATAAACTCAGGTTAGACCAATCACATTTCCTAAAAATGATGTTTTTTATTGAATATAAAAATGGAATAATAAAACAAAATACAAGTGTAAGATTCTGATATATGCCCAAGCTCACTTAAAAGGAAAGCAATAAAACTACACGAAACAGAATTTTATATTTAGCTAGAGAAGAGGTTTTTACGGGAGTTATGGGGAGACCATGTTTTTGGGTGAAAAAAAAAATTATATTTAGCTGGAGAAGAGGTTTTTTCACAGGAGTTGGGGAAGACACACAAACCAAATTACATCCACACAAAGTTTTTATTTATTTTTACCTTAAAAGCCATTGCTGATTCCAAGACAAGGTTTTAAATGGATAAAATCAATCATTAAACAAATATGGCCTTCTCCACAGGTTGCGCAGCCATCTAATGGATTCATTGCAATTTCAATTCAGATTATTTCTGTTGGTGCTGGACTCATATCCATCTTCTCCATATCTATTTTGCCTTCAAAGACTCAGCTCAGGTGCTAGGCGAGCAGTCACCGGACTCGGACTCTGGCACACACCACTTGTTTACGCGTAGTCGAGCAATTTCTACCTACAAATATGCCAACAACATTTGGTTCATCTAAGCTCAAGTGGAAATTTATGTTGCAGAACATGGATACAGAAGCCCATAGAAAGCAATGAAAAGAAAGAAAACTGTCACCAATTTTGAAAGTATGATAGCCTTTGTGTTGGGCCAGTGTTCCTAGGCTAAGATGAATGCAGGAAATGTGTCATTTTACCGCCAGAATTTACTGCAAAGTGTTGAAAACAGAGGGGAGGAGCGTACAAGTTAGCATCATGACATGTTACAAGGGAGCATTGCATATGGTCCAATCCATGATAGGCCACTACAATCTACTCTTGTATCATGATGGTTTTGGGAGTTGGGATTTGTGGACAAGAAACCTATCAAAATTAGCTCTATCTGATATCACTTGGTGTTCAATCCAAGGTTATGATAGTCAGCTATTCATTGATTTTTATCATACAATCTATTTCAATGCCTAAAAATCTGATAGTCAGTAATGTGTAACGGATCTGATTTTGTCGATGGCATATCCACAAGCCCACCCTGAATTCAGGGGACCTGCTTACTTGGCTTATGTGATGCTTTGATTATTTTAATTATATAAATGATTTATTTTACTATTAATATGTAATTGATTGTATTTTAGTTAAATACGTGACTAGTATAAGTGGGGACCACATTAGGCTTAGGTTTGGTGAGTTAGGCTTGTTGGTTTAATTTTGAATATTGATACCAATTGATTTAATGCTTCCGCAAATATTTTATTATGACTCACCATGTTTCAAAATTTTGTGGGTCCATATTTGGAAGCTTGTGTTGCATTAAACACAGAAAATTGAATGGTTATTTTTATTTTTCAAGTTATCCCTTGTTTGCATTTTGGGGACGTGACAGTTGGTATCAAAGCCAGCACATTTCTCGGAACTTAAAACTGGATAGAAACAATTAGGAAGTGATGAGGAATTCGATCTTGTTAGATAGGCTTTAAGTGTTAATGGTAAAGTCTATAGTGTTGATTGTTAGATTATTGTTAGGAGTCAGCTGCTAACACCCTCTTGCAGAAAATGACACACCAAAAAACTCAATCGCAAGATAATAATGGAAGCGGGTCAAACTCTAATGACGATCGCTTCAACCGATTCATGGAAGCCTTTATTCAGTCACAAAATAATCAAATAGAGCAGCAAAAGCAGGCTGAAGCAGAGCGGGCTGCGGAGAGGCAACGAGAAAAGGAAGAATGAGCTGCAGAAAGGGCACGGGCTGATTTAGATCGGGCAAGGTTTCAAGCCCAAATTCTGGAATTGACAAATCGTACAGCTTAACCAGTGCAAGTAGTTATGCCTCCTACAGAAGTGGATCCGAATGACCTTTATGAAAAATTTAGGAAGCGGTTTCCTCCATAATTTCATGGTTCAAAAACCCATGGTAGCGGACGATTTCATAAAACAACTTGAACAGATATTCGCAGTTTTTAGATGCACACAGAAGCAGAAAGTTAATCCATTAGCTTACATGTTTAAAGGAATAGCCTCCAATGGTAGAATTCGGTTAAAGCAGTAATCCAAGCAGACACTGTGACTGAAGAAAATGCATGGAAGACGTTTACTGAAGATTTATGGATAAGTTCATTCCTAAATACATTAAAGATTGGTGGAAAAAGGATTTCCAAAATCTAAAACAATGTGATATGTCAGTGCAACAGTATGAACAACAATTTATTAGGTTGGCTAAATATGCTCCTACACTCATTACCCCAGAAGAAGAAAAGATCAGGCGTTTTCTTGATGGCTTCTCAGCGGATATTTACATGATGATCGGAGATAATTAGCGCCCACTATTTCAAGATGTTGTTAAGAGTGCATATTGGGTTGAGGGTGCGCTAAAGAAGAGAGCTATGGAACGATAGGCTAAAATGCAGCAGAATCAGATAAGGCAGTCTACAAGTCAGGACAACCAGAATAACTCAAAGAGGCAGAAATTTCAGACTCAACCCCCAACTAGTCATAATCAACAGTGTGAGCGATGTGGTAGGAGGAATCATACAACAGTGCAGTGTTACAGAAAGACTGGAGCATGTCTTCACTGTGGGCAGCTGGGACATAGAGTTCGAGATTGTCCTAGAAAGGGCGGCCAAACTGTAACATCTCAAGCAACAGGGCCTCAAGCGCCTTCACAACAACTTTGGAGGACAGTACCTCAGCAGGGACCACAACAGACAGGTCAGCAGGCCCCTCAGGCGCTGCAGCAGCAACAACAATTTAGGGCCCCTCAAAATCAACAGTTTAGGGGACAAGCTCCACAGCAAAGGCAAGTTCAGGGTCCGCAGAGGCAGCAGCAACGGGGTCAACAGAGGCCACTTGGGCCAGCACAAGGACAACAGAACCAACCCCGGCAGGGCAGGGTGTATGCATTTACCCAAGAGGATGCAGATGCTTCAGCGGGCGTCGTGGAAGGTACCGTTCTAATCTCAATGAAGAAGCAACACCCGCATCTCCCTCCAGAGTTATGTTAGTCATTTGGAGGACCAAATGTCCTAATGGGGAGAGAATGTGATGTTTTGATTATTTTAATTATATAAATTATTTATTTTACTATTAATATGTAATTGATTGTATTTTAGTTAAATACGCGACTACTGTAAATGGGGACCACATTAGGCTTAGGTTTGGTGAGTTAGGTTTGTTGGGTAGGTGGCTTGACCCATAGTTAACCCGGGCCCAGTTTAGTAGGTGGAGTTCTTCTCTGATTAAAACTCTTTATCTCTTCCAACCCAAACTCTTATCTATTTAGAAACTCTTTTTTTTTTTAGAAATTTAAGTTAGATTACAACTCCTATTCCCATCCTTTATTTATACAACACCACACTCTTCTATTTTCACACACAATTCTCTCTTCCAACTTTTCTCTGGGATATCACTTAGGCTTTGGCGTGCATAGGAACTCTACACCGTCTCCCTCAACCGCGAATATCAGGCAAGTACCTAACCATAATTTGTGAATTTAATGCTTGTGTTTCTCATTGATTCGAGTGTGGATGCATGTAGAAACCCATTTTTATGCCCTAAGGTTTAATTTTCTCTATTTTTGTGACAAGACAAGATGGCCTCCATCTAATGGTTTTAATCTTGGGGCGTGAATCTCCTTTTTTATTTAATCTTGATGTGGGGCCCGTAGGACGGTCTGACCATAGATCTAGTCCGGGTATCTGGCCGTATTGGGCTGGGCGATATTAAAGGTGAGATTGATCTTGTATTCTTGATCAGAGGGCCCACTATCCGAATGTCCCAGTTGTTGCTGGCGTCAGGCACGATTTCATAACTGGGATCTGTGTTGAATAAGGAGAGTATGGTTGACCGCTACTTGTTTTGGAAAAAGAAAGAATTCCCATGTGACTCGCAGTTGTCCGGGCTTCCCATGTAACCCATTAGTTTTTAGAGTTTGAGAGAATGGGTTCTGTGGGGGTGGTTTTCAACTAGGACATGAAGTTGGCAAAAAGGAAAACAAAGGTGTGGGGGTGTTGAATGGCCTCGGTTTTGTAAAAAAGTGAAGAAAGGTGAGGGCTTTGTGACATCATATAGTGTTAGGTGAGGTTAGTATTAAGACCATGATGCTCTAAAAATTTGGAATAAGGGCCTTAGTTGTTTTATAAATCCAAATTAAATCCTTTATCTTATTTTGAATGAGGATAATATTTTTGGAAGGGTTCTTAGGTTTTCTAAAATTATAAATTAAGGATTGTTACTTCTTATTACTATTTGCAAATTAATTTTGAATGGTATATTTGATTTTAATGTGTTAAAATTATATATTTGTACCTTACTAATTAGATCATTGGACCGAGTAAAATACCGTCCGGGCACACGGTATATTACTAACGTGGGGCTTAGTACTTCGTATGACCTCGGGGAAATCCTAGTGGATTTGAGCTCAACCCATCTTTATTGAAAAACTGTTAATTGGGTCTATGCACCATTGATTGAGAAGGGATGTGTTGATCTTTTATCTATTAGAAATTCTTGTGGTTGTTGGGTACGAGACCTTATATTTGACCTTAGAATTGGCTTGTGATTATTCCTTGACCTTCTGGCGTGTATACATGACTGAGATTGATGTTGGTCTATTAGTTGCAAACCCTATGATTGATTGGATATGGACCGTGATGTGGCTTGGCAATTGATGGGGATATTGTGGATGTTTATTCGAATGATTCATTGATATTGATTGTGGATTATTGTGTAACCAACCCTTCACTTAGACTTAAGTTTCTGTGTTAGAGCATTACAAGTCACTTTCTGCTATGATATGTATATATATATATATATATATTGATTGGGTCATATTCGAACGACTGCAGTTGTAATTGGACGGCTGATCACCGATGTGTGCGGACACTGTAATACCCGAATTGATTGTTGACCGGTATTCCGGATTATTGATCGGGTTATGACCGCTGACGTGATTAAGATAGTTAGGGCTGACCACCCAAAGCAGTGACATTGTTGCTATGTGATTATTATATTGCTCTATTGTTTATGTTGGATTTAGGTTATACGTTCTTTTCATCATTGTCACATTGCTATTCCCTTATGATCATTACCTGTCATTACTCTTATTAATCATGTGTTTCATTTATGAATTATGCTTTCGTTCATGCTGTTTACCTTGTTTATTGGTGCATAGGTACCGACTCCTACCCTGTCGGGGAGACAGAGGGTCAAACATCTTAAGCGTTTGAGCTAGTTGATGAACTCGAGTGGAGAGCCGGAGATGGCTACACAGCCATTTGAATCTGTGCATGAGATATCGGCATCTTAGACTATTTTAGTTTATTTAATTCCATAAGATATTCAGTTGTTGTTTAGTTTATTTGGAAACCTTAACCTTAAATATTCATCTAGTTATGTGTTAGTTTGATTTTGAATATTGATATCAATTGATTTAATGCTTCCGCAAATATTTTATTATGACTCATCATGTTTCGAAATTTTGTGGGTCCATATTTGGGAGCTTGTGTTGCATTAAACATATAAAATTGAATGGTTATTTTTATTTTTCACGTTATTCCTTGTTTGCATTTTGGGGACGTGACAGCTTAGGTCTGACTTGCCAAGGTAGAGGCTGGCAGACTTCCAAAGGTATTGGAAGGTAAATGAAACCTTTCATAATCAGGAACCACATGCAAACCAAAAAAAAAATGCTGAAGCAAACTTTAAAAATGTGTTTTTGGAAACCTGAAATTGCGATGAATGGATGCAAGGGCGGGTTCCCAGCAACATTGCTGAGTGCCTCACATGGATAGATGGATAAATTCCACATGTTGAAGGCATGAGAAGTACAGAGACCTTCTGTGCACTGATGTAAATTCTAATCTAGAATGTACCTAATAAAACCCATTTACCTGCTTATCCCAGTCAGTTCTCCAGGTGATGTACAAAAGTACAAAAGTTTGAGCAGCTGTTCCAAGCAACATTCCAATCCAAACTCCCTACAATAAAAAAAAAAAAAAAAAACAATATAAGAAAAACTTCATGAAACAAAATTCCTAAAGCTGCAACTAAAGAAGCTGTTGAATGGAAAGAGCAAAACTTATTTGAGACAGGATTGATAGGAATTAGCAATATCATCCACTTGATAGAAATTAGTTCACAACTTGCATCTGAACGCAGGACTTGATACATAAGGATTTCCCGCTTTGACAATATATTGCACCATTTAGATATCATACCCTCCATTTTGTTTCCTTTTCAATTTATCTAACAGCTGGATAACGGCTTTTGCTGTACTTTTTAACTACTGCATTCAGTAGTAGGTTGGTTAATTGCACATAACATTTCAAATGAGGAAAAAAAATAAAAAATGAAAAGTATCCCATGATTCGAAGGAATAAAACCTTTATTTCGAGCCCAACTCCATTTTAAAACTTGCAATTGCTACTATCCTTCTAGGCTTCACATTCTGTCTTTCCATATCATAGAGGTCTGTAAGTTTGGGGTACGAAATCTCTAGATTAGTCCACTCAATAAATCAACCCAAAAGTGTGCAAAAACTGAAAATATGCAGCGGAAATAAAAACACAAGCACACACCACAAGGACATCAAATTTTTACGTGGAAAACCCTAACCGGGTGAAAAACCACGGATTCAAACTGGATCTAATCAAGCACTATGAATCTCGCAATTACAAAAAACTCAGATTTCCTCCCCATATATCCCCTACCTAAGGACTGAAGTTACCTTGTGTCGCTTCACACTTCAACGACTTTACACCGCTGATTGCAACAGACCCAATCCATCACTTGACTCCTCAAATCTTCTCGCAAGAAGAAAATCTTCTACAAAGGATGCAGAAGATGGTGGCTTTAGAGAACTTGGCAGCTTAACTCCATACTAAAACTCTAGAGAAGAATTCTCTCAATTAAATCTCCAAATCAGAACTTAAGAGGTGAGAGGATCCTTTTAGAATAGCCCTTGAGTCCTTTATATAGCATTGGATTCGTGCCTTATGTGTTATAGTATGATTAGGAATCAGCAACACAACTTTGAGACAAATCAGAAAAAAAAACAGGGAAGTTTCTAAAAAATCGCCCAGATTCGCTTAAGCGACCAGAGAGTTCACTCGAGCGGACAAGCCACTGTCTGCGAAAATCAGATCATCGCTCGTGCGAGCAAGAAGGTGGGTCAAGCGAAGGAGCTTCTGTCTGGGTTCGCTCGAGCAAAGTCATTGGTCGCTCGAGCGAATCACGTTCTGTATGATTCGGAATTTCAGCGATTTTTCTCTCAGCCTTCTATCTTCATAGTCCTTTTCTAAATATGAAATACAACTCAATGGACCCCTAGAGTTTTGTCCAACCCATGAATTAAGCCAACACAAAATTCTAACAAGGCCAGTCCCATCCATGTAGCTGGGTTAAGAAGGAACCATTGGATCTAATGCAGCAATGGTTGCATCACGAAGTTGAATATTATTGCACGTTGGGTCTTAAAATGAAGCTCTGAGATGCCGACCAATGTAACATCATTAAAGTAATGTGGTATTGAGTTATTGCGCTATTAGGCTCCTCCCATAGAACACTTTTTTTTTTAATCGGTAACAGTAACTAATATTAAAAGAAAATAGAATACAAACAAAGAGTACAAGAGAAAAGAAAAAAAGGGGGAAAGAAACACAAAGGTAGAAGAGTAATGTACCCCCTCATACCATAACTACATAATAAAATCCTCCTAAGGGGAAACTCTCTCAACACCTTGCTTTGCTAAAGTATCTGTCATCATATTTGATGACCTACTCTTATGCTGAAAGATAACATTAATGGTGGTAGATAATACCCGGATTTCATTAAAGATGAACTGAAACTTCCATGGATAAGCCTTCCGGTTCACCAACTCACTGTATTAGAAGAATCACTCTCCACAATAAGATTGCCATGATAGTACCTCAAAAAACACCGAAGAGATTCCAGAATAGCTAAAACCCCAGCTTCATTAGAGTCACAAACCCCCACATATTTGGAGAACATAAATAAAACATTCCCATTGCAATTTCGAAGCACCCCTCCAATACCAGCTGGTCCAGGCTTCCCTCTTGCGGCCCCATCAACATTGAACTTAAACAAACTAATAGGAGGAGGAGACCATATAATAGATTTTCTTACTTTGACTGGGGCCACACCTTATACATGATTCCCAATTAATATGTATGTCATGAAGACAAAAAATAGAGAATTCCTTTCTACCCAAAGCCCACTTCGCGATCGTTAAAGTGATCTTAGAAATCAACTCCGCAGAAGTTGAGGACCCTCTAAAAATTCTATCATTTCTTTCCTTCCAAGTGGACCACAAAATAGCAAATGGAGTTATCCTCCAAAGAGTACGACTGCATCCAATAAAAAAACCTCCTAACTTAGACTCTACCGCATCAGCAATCTTCTCGAGACAGCACCAATCAACCCCACACCTACCAATAAAATGGCCCCAAACACTGGATGCAAACTCACAATGAAGAAGATGGTTCACCGGCTCCAACTGCTTACGACATATCACACAAGTGTCGGTGACGGTGGATGATGTCAATCCTCTTCTCCTCAAGTTATCCGCTGTTGAGATTTTAGCTGTCACTGCTAACCAACAAAAAGCCTTCACTTGGGGAGGAACCAAACCCGTCCAAACAAGGGAAGAAAGAGCTATAGGGAGGTGGTTTCCCTCCAAAGCCGAGTAGAAGGCTTTCACGGAGAATTCTCCGGATATGGATGGCTTCCAAATCCTAAAATCCTTAGAAACCCTAAACAAAAAAACGTTAGAGAAGACTCAACAACTCCCCATACTGAACATCCTCTGACAAAATAAGACTTCTTCTAAAGGTCACACCCCATAAAGTACAACCATCCCTCACCTAATAACAATCACTGACAACAGACTCTTTATTGGACACTAATCTAAAGACCCTAGAAAGCAATTCACATAAGGGACCCACCCTAACCCAATCATCAAACCAAAACCTAAGAACCCTCCCATCCCCCACCACAAAACCCACCCCTTTGGATAACACTTCCCCACTTACAGAAGACGGATCCCCAACTAAAGCAATTGCACCCTACAAACTCGATTTATGAGACCTATGACCCGGATTAGGCCACCACCCCGAATTGTCCACCCCATACTTGTCAGCAATGACCTTCCTCCAAAGAGCTTCCCTCTCATCTCCAAACCTCCACCACCACTTCACTAATAAAGCCGCATTTTTATACTCTATATTACCAAGGCCTAAACCTCCACATGACTTTGGTTTAATCACCTCACTCCACTTCATTAACTGCAATTTCTTCTTATTACTCTTACCCTCTCAAAGAAAGTTCCTACGAATATGGTCTAGTCTTTCCACCACCGCCTTTGACATCTTGAAAAGCGACATATAGTACAATGGGATGTTTGACAAGCAAGCTTTTATCAAAGTGATCCTTCTGCCCAATGATAAATATGTTAGGGTGTTCGTGTGTTTGCAATTTGATGTCAACTATGCATATCATGTTTAATCTTTTATACATGCACAATCTTTTTGAAAATCATGAAAATCTTATTTCTAAAAAATCCATTCTTGAGGTGTATTTATCATGTTTCATCTAAACACCTTTTAATTGTTTTTATCTCTATTTAAAACATGATTTTATGGTTAAAACTCTGTGTTTTACTTGGTTGCATAAAAGAGTTTTAAATTAAACCTTCAGACTTTCTGGATTCAGTTTTGTGTTCACTGTCAGTCAGCCTGTCGGTCAGGTGTCAGCGAACCGAAGTGGAACCGTGCTTAACCGAACTTCCTTTGGTTCCATTTCCAGAATGATGTTTTGTTTGTCGGTTAGTCTGTCGGTCGATGTTCGGTTAACCGAACCTGCCTCAGACCTTGACTGAACTCTTGTCGGTTTGGGATCCAGAGAGCATGTAATTGCACATATTTGTTCTGTCGGTTCTTGTGTCGGCCACCTGTCGATCGACCAAATGAATTCGGTGAACCGACATTGGAAATGGTCAGGAAAAATATGACCGTTGGAAATATAGCCGTTGAGTTCGGCTGACCGAACCCTGTATGTCGGTCGATCGAAAGTAGATCCGTTGGATGATATTTTTCTAATAAAAAGAGCTCTTCCTTAGGTTCTTGAGTGACTTCCTGAAACTTTGAAAAATCAACCCTTAGGGGATTATTGAAGAACATTCAGACCAAGGATTAGACACAACCTAAGGAAGCAAATGAATCATCTTGGGAAGCAAATGCTTGATCTCATTAATTAAATACTTCAGTAAGCCTTGCTTTTCCCAATATCATCAGTTCATGCTTGTTTAAATTATTGGTAAACTAATTCTAGCATGATAACTATGATATCATCTATTACTTTTATTATCTATTTATCTTGGATTTCTTATCTTGATTCAAACCAAGTTATTCTCAATTTGATAGAAAATGCCATGCTTAAATTTTTTATGTCTTTAAAAGCATGACTCATCCACTTGGTTGAATCTCTAGCTAGTTGTTTTCATTCCTTGAACACATAGGAAAATATTTTGTTTTGAAAACAACTATGCTCTTGGATCACATGTTTTAGATTTGGAATTTCAAAACAACTTGTGACTCATTGATTGTCATATCATCAACAAGTTATTTTTATACATGTGATTAGCATTAGACTTCAATCAAAACATTTGTGATTTAAACTTTCAAAATCTTTAAGCTTATATTCATTGAGTTATCTTTATTAAACTTGATTGAAGTTTCTCATGCATATACATAGAGCATTTATCTTTGCATTCATAGAGTATATGTATTGAGTTGTATTTACACTTTCATATCCCCTATTTTAGAGGCATTGTAATTGAGCTTAAAATGTATCTCTTTTAGTGTTTGTGTAGACACTACTTTGAGAAAATATTCATCTTGTAAAAGTTATTGCTTAGCCTAAGAAAAGCATCTTGTTAAGGTTATTGCTTAGCCTTTGAAAAGCATTTTGTTAAGGTTATTGCTTAGCCTAAAAAAGCACATTGATAGGTTGTTATTTAGTCTAGAAAAACACCATTGTAAAGGTTTTTTTACTAGCCTATTGAAAAGCATAAATAGTGAAAATCTGGTGAGGTGTGGGATCACAAGCCGGTAGTGGATGTAGGCATTGAGGCCGAACCACTATAAATCTTTGTGTTGTGGTTGAGTTTTGGTGATTTTTATTGACATATTCCGCATTGTGTTTTATAATCACCATTAGTGACTAAGTTAACTCTAAGAAATTCAAATTGGTCACTATATTAGAAGCTCACTCTATTCACCCCCCTCTAGGATTCGGATCCCAGACTTTCAAAATATTGTCGCATCCAAGAAGAAAACTTCTTCTCAAATTTGTAAATGACCAGATCCCACAAAGACTTAGATCTTGACTTCACCCCTATCGAAAGGCCCAAGTATAACAGGGGTAGTCTCCCCCATTTGCAATGCAACATGGTTGCCAAAGATTGAGTGGTCTCTTCAGAGCACTCAACTCCCACCAAATGACTTTTGAAAATATTAACCTTCAAACCTGATACCAGCTAAAAACACCGCAAAATTCTAGAGAACAATTTAAGGTCAGCTTATGTCTTATCGGCATGAACATTAAGGCCTGTTTAGTTTGAAGAGCTTGCATTCAGTCAGGGTGACATCATGTGAATACTTCCCTATTGATTACAATGAGATTTACTTCCTTTTGGTTGAGATTTCTTATAATATTAAACATTTCCTAATATATTTAACGAAATATAAAAAACACAACCTTCCTAATATGTATTCTGTCATAATGTTTATAGAAGAGCGCTGATATTGAAAATTTGGCAATATGTATCTTACCATGACTTGAAAACCGACTATGTACCCAAGAACAGCTCCAATAGGTATCCCTACCGCGTAATAGCAAGTTAAGTTTACATATGCAACCACACTCTGCCAACCAGCACCAACAGCAACCCCTGAAGATGAAAACGATACAATAAAACAAAAATATCTAGTTAGGGTATGGATTTGAGGTGGACCTTTTACTTTCTAAAGGATAAAAATTAAAAGATTTAATGTCATTATCCTTATAAAGACTGAAATCTCTGTAACAATGGTACTCCATTTATGGCGGCTAGTACTCTCACTACTAAAAGATGGGTTTAGATTTGGAAAAGGTGCATCCTATTTAAAATATGCACAGTGAAACTCACTGATGGCTATGATCAATCTACATTCTCATGAGATGTTACATCCTGTCCCGAGTTAATTAAGATTAATTATAATTGATTGAAATTAATGCTAATTAATCATATTTAATTAAGCTAATAATGGTTAATGACCAAATTGACTTAAATTAGTCTCAAATGATTAATTTGAGCTTAAAGAAATGATGTTGAATGAGATTGAACTAATTGAATTGGTTTTAGACTCAAACAAAGGAAAATAAGAACTTTCTCGTAAATACGGATTTTTACGTATTTCGTCGAATACGGTCACTCTTGATACCAACGCGTGTATCTGAAATAGTACATTAACTTTCATAATAGACTTGATTGCATTTGACCTCAAATGAATCAAATGAATCTTCATTTGACTCGAAATGTAAATAATAGAAGTGAAGGGGGTTTTATGCAAAAGTGGGCATATAAAGTTTCAAATGAACCCAAAGTTCATTCAATTGGTCATTAGAGCACAAAAAAAACCCCAGTCTCCTTTTCTCTTCTTCTTTCTTCCATTTTTTCCATCAAGCGTGAAGATTGAAAGGTATGTAAGTGGGTTTCGAGAAGAGTTCATCTACTTCATCTTCTTCAACAAGTTTCTTCCATTTTTGGAGTGCTAGAGCTTGAGAGAGATAACTCAAGTTTTCCTTCTTTGGAAGTCCAAGTGTTACAGAATTATGAGCTTCTCTTGAGTGTTTTAAAGTGATTTCTAGCACAAAAAATTCATTAGAATTCTGTTTTGGTTGTTGTGTGATAGAATTAAGGAAAAAATGTTTGAAGTTGAGAAGTTTTCATCTCAAATCAGGCTAGCAAAGAGGGGTTTAGTAGATTGACTTCAAATAGAGGCAAGTAGATACATTTCTTGTGATTTAAAATGCTAAGAATGAAGTAGGAACTCTTAGAGTTCAAAACAGAGATTTTAGTTCAAAAATTTCCTAAGCTAACAGGCTCTGTTCGGCTAGCCGAGCTGCTAACCGAATGCCCATGTACTGATTTTCTGCAAAAAGTTTAGCTGTTGGAAAGCTAACTGAGTGTTTACCGAACTCATTCAGCTAGCCGCGCTTCAGCGGAACAGGTGATCGAAAGGTGACCGAACCCACTGACAGAGAATTTTCAGAAAATGTAGGTTCTAGAAAGCTAACCGAAATTATTCGGCTAGCTGAGCAGCCGAAAAGGTGATTGAATTTATTCGGCTAGCCGAGCTTTGTAGCTTGGCCAGTCAAATAGGTGATTGAACCCACGAGTTCTTATGATGAAAAATCTGAATTTTCAGTAATTGAGCCTATTGAATCGGAGATTATTTATGGCTATTAACTAGATAATTTTTAGACTAGTTGAGTGAACTTAATGGTCATAATTGGTTTTGATTCATGATAAACCCAAGTCCCGAATTGATCCGAATGAGTAGTGAATTAATTGAGAACTGTACCTAAACTTTCATGGGTGTTAGCTAATATTACCATAATGTACAAATTACACTGAAAGTGATGTTCATTAAGAATAACACATACATTAGATAACGAACGTTTCACCTGAATATTTGGTTTAGAAGTTTGAATAGAGTTTACTGATTTGATTTGATTCTCGAGTCTGGCACTACATTGTAGTTTCTTAAGCTTGTTATAGAGCTGAAATGAATTCATAAAATAAATTAATGAATAAACTAATGAACAATCCTACTGCAGTAGATGGACTAGGGGTGTTCCAAAGCTTTGTGGTGATGCTAGTGATCTCTGATCCAGACACTGGTCGATCCCACAAATATTGAATGATAAGTCCCTTAATAAAGGGTACTCACTGAAATGAATGAATATGAATAAAGGACTAGTATTTGTGTTTACAAATACAATAACTGTTTCCATTGGAAGAAATGAAATAAAACAAATACTATTGTAGTCGCCAATTTAGTAATTGTTATTACTTGACTCCATTGTATAGGTTACTGTTATTGATTTGAATTGTTTAGGATTGATTGTTAACTATAGAATTGATAAGCATGTTTGTTAAAAGTATTAGCATGTATTATCATAGATCTGTATATACATTGTTGAACCGTCGTGTTTACAGTGTTATTGATGACATTACAGGCCCAGTTGCTCGTGCCGGTTCTGTAGAAGCCGAGCCGCTCGCGGAGGAGGCCAATCCGATTCCTCCAAGAGGACTGATCGAATGGACATGAGTCGGAGTGCGAGTTGGATTGGAATTATTTTGGAAATGTTTTGAATGAACTTTTGTTATAATTGGTTTTCAAAATGTAATAAGTTGTCCTCTTACATTGTATTTTGAATATGCAAGGTGTGGCATAAATAAGGAAAGAACTGAAACCTTAATTGTATATAAGGAACTTTAATTTTGGTAAAGCAATCGTGTAATTGTATTTTGTCAATGTATATGTATTTCCACAGAAGTGTACATTTGACATGTACGAATGTGTGTTTATCTCTTGTGGATCTCGTTTTAACTCAAGTAATTCGGAGTTTACAGGAGTAGGTATGGGTCGCTATTCGGGGTTTGTCCGGAGTAGCCAAATCTCGGGCCCGGGTCGTGACACAAGAGTTCCAAATAAACACATATCAGACTATTGTAAACAGTTGGACACAATTAAAAAAGTATAAGGTCATATAAATCTTATGCTTCCTACACATCCTACCACCTTTATGGACATGGACATGTCCCCAAGCAAGAGGGCGCATGGCGCATTGGGTGGAATGGAGTTGAACTCTCTCCATATATTAATATTTACCGTCTATTCTATACGGTCATTATACTTATGCTTTTTGGCTGCTTTTCTTGTTTATGAATCAATAGGAGAAGATTATAATGTGCATTGCCATTTGCAATCATTTCTTGAATGATGATAACATACACAGAAGAAGTAGGATACCTATATGCACATCTAGACCATCCTAGACTTAGAGGCCCTGGTGAGGATGGAATATTCCATACAATTATGGATAATCTTAGTTAACTGTCCATTTAAGAAGAACCAAATTTCTGTGACAATCATCAAAACTGTATAATTTTAGGTGAACTCATTAACAATTAAGCCTGCATTTTGGATGATCCGAATTGAATTACCAAGTACATTGCATCAAACAAAAATAGCGGACAACTTATACTAACCATTCAAGTTTCATCACATAAAAGAACAGAAATATGATAGTAATGGAAGAACTAACCCGACAGAACAGGTTGAACACTATTCAGTAGTATGGAGAAGGCCAAGAGAGGAGAAAGATGCGCAACTGCTCTAGATACCGTGAAGCTATCTGTAAATACATAAGAGACTACCCCGCGGAAAAACAGAAAAGCTATAAAGAGCACAAATCCAATGGATAATGATGTA
This sequence comes from Persea americana, assembly GCA_029852735.1. Classification (NCBI taxonomy): domain Eukaryota; kingdom Viridiplantae; phylum Streptophyta; class Magnoliopsida; order Laurales; family Lauraceae; genus Persea; species Persea americana. Next base: position 96,638,734 of record CM056810.1, read on the forward strand.
GCCACCACCACCATGATTGAGAATTTTGCCGCTTTGGCACTCCCCCTTCCAAGCTCATTCGAAATGCGAACGCTGCAAGTTTGTTGTATGACAACGCAAATCTTAATTGAAAGAGAACTCATTTTGTATGAAAATACCGAAGAAGAAAATTTGCATCTTATGGACTACTATACACAGATAGCTGAGACTTCTTTCACTAAGAGATCTAACAGTTCATCACAATGTACTAGGGTGATATGTTTCCAATGATTGAGACAATTGACTTGATGGGGTTCACTATGCATAGGGAATGCGAGCATATTCAACATTCAAAGATCTCAACCATTCAGATGTTAGCCTTCTCCAAGCCATTGCTCTAAACTTTTTTCTCTTCTCTTTAATGTCTATTTAAGTCCAAATATTCGGCAGATAGGATCTTGCAGCACAGATAGATGTGGAGGCTTCTAAATTCATTGATGGGTTTGATCAAGTCAATGGTCTCAATCACCGAGTCATGAGCTCTACTGGTGTGAAATTTTGTGTCCAGACCAGACCCTGTGTTTGTTCAATGAAAAGATAAATGAAAAATATGGTCAGCTGTTAAACTGATCAAATATTATGGTCAAATTTTTTTATTTTTATTTTTGAAAAGTTATGATGGTCAGCTGTTAACTGACAAATTTAATGCAGTTCTATACTTCTATATCATATACCTAGTACCTATGTACAAGCAGTTTTGGCACAAGCAATGGTTATGAACTATACATGGTTTGAAAAACAAAGCAAACCGAGTTACCGGTATGATTGACCTAAAGATAAAAGTTCAGTGGCAGAAAATTATGGTCAACAAAGACTACCTCGCTGCAGCCAAGAAACCAACAGATATCATCATTTCCCACCCATTGATGTTAAGGCTGCAAAAATGGATCAAATAGTAATTATAAGCCTGAGATTGTCTGAATATTGATTCCTCAAAAGGAGAGAGATGATTTTTCTAATTACCAAATAGAGAGAGCATCTATTGCAACTTCTGCATTTTTCATATGCCCCGTTAGTAAAACCAACACAGTATTGTACCACAACTCTAGACTGCAGAAAACATCAAAACAAAGAGAAATAAGACTAAAATTTGCTGCGTAATGGTTGGCACACTCATACTCACAAGTTTGAGAGCCTTCGGAATGCAATGTTCTATTGACCTCTTTTCATATCATTATCAAGTAAATTCTGATGCACCATAGCCATGCAGATGTTTGTCAATCTTGTTCGCTTGAGATTTATACAGTCCAAAAAATCATGCCAACCAGACTTTAACCATAACATTTTTCCTTTTGGCCATGTTTCTTTGTAACCATCCATTTGGTGACCATTGTCATGGTGACTGCACCAATCATGCCATCGGAGTCATGGGATCAACATGATATAGGTGTAATACCCAAGACATTGGGCGACATAATTCAGACGATCATGATCAACTCAACATGCTTTCCGGCAGCCACATGTACACTAGGCAGCTGGTTCTAATTTTCCCTAAAAAAATTTTGCCCAAACATTTCATTTTTCACATTTGTTTTCTAATTGATGAACATATACATATTCTATATAGCTTTCCCAAGATGAAGATATCATTTTCTTTCTGCAACTACTAAGATACAGTTACTGAATTGCTGCAAATTACACAAAGCTTTGCAAATAATAGTGCACACTTGATGCTTGCTATAATACGATAACTACCAATTTAAAGAAACAAGTGCCTGAAGTTTCAAATTCTGATTCCATTTAGTGTCAAACTAATCTCAGATAAAAAAAATAAAACAAGTTAGCTATGAATCATTCGTGCAATATTTCCATGGCCGTTTTTTATTTTCTTTTTCTTTCATAAAAAAAAAGGGCGAAATGCCAGTTAAACAAACATAAATCATGTTCAGGAATCACAAGGTGTTGCTGTGGATAACAATACCCGCTTCCATAGCCCCTGCCACAGATCAATCCCTGGCAGGGTGGTTTAAATTTCCCTCTCCTGACCACTGGGCCAACTCAGTGGAAAAAAAAAAAAAAAACATGAATCATGTTCCAACAATGAGCAATTTCACAAAATATTTTTGGAGTTCTGTTAACTTTGATCTGAACTTGATTTAAATTCACCGCCGTGCTGGTCTGCTTCCAAATGACCATAACCTCATGCCAATAAGATTTGTCCCAAGCTGAAACTTATTATCATATATTTATATAAATATAATTATAAATAGTAATATTACCCAAATATATATTAATATTTTTATGCATATTGCATATAATATACAATAATGGCGCTGATTTGGATACATCCCTATCTTGATTATAATGGGCGACGTCACTATTAATTCTCAGTTTCTCTAAATACTTAAAATATCATCATTCACTAGATGACAATACGTGCTGCAGAGAATCAATGGGGTGCCAAGAATAAGAGAATCTTTCTTGCTAGGCTTATAAGTCCATCAATGAAGCCATAATCTATTATATATAGAAGACCACATGGTGCGGTCAAGTAGTGGCAGACCCAAGAAACTTCCCATGAGAAGGACACTAATAAAAAAAACTTTCAAGAAATTCAGGGGACCATGGCCATCCCTGCCCCTTGTTTTCCCCCTGTTGTCAAGTAAGGTCAAATCACATATATAAGTGCAATTTTAAAGACCTAAACTATTCAATTAACGGGTCGGCCCTTTATATGCATGGAATGCATAGTCTTTAAGGAAGTGATATTGATAGCTATATTGAAGAAAACCGAGATTAAAAATTAACTCAAAATGATACATACATATACATATATATGCATACATATACGTACATACATATAGCGGACAACAGGCTCTATTTTGGAATAGACATAAAAATTTTCTCCAATGGTAACTTTGGAGCCCAATCAGAATTATATTCACCGTTGGATCAGTAAATATATTTTGACAAGGTTATCACATGTCTATCCAACAATTAATATTATTCCGGCGGAACTGACATTTGGGTTGTGAATCAATGAGTGATTTAGGATTGAATTGACTGTTTGAAACCGTGTTAGATAGGCCCCAATATGTAAAAAAATTTGATTATGTGGTTGAATCACATTTTTCAAATTTGTCCAGAGCAAATGGCGACTGATGCAATGAATCACAGAGTGTGAATGGCAAACATGGGTTTGCACATATTTTGAATGGATTGGCTCTACCAAACATGGAAGGACTTTATTTAACTTGAACTCATGCTTCTGTAATCATTACCTTACTTACGATATAATATGTCAATATAAATTATATAAACTAGCATCCACACACTAGCAAACACATAAGTCTCATTTCAATAATGACCCAATTATGGAACCATATCTTATTATATTGTCGGATAGTAGACTCCTGCAGTCACCTCCAGACGACAAGGCTCTGATGATGTTAAGTTTAACCTATAAAATGAACTAAGATACTTTAGAAGATGATAAAACACCTTGGTAACTCAAGCAGTTCAAGGAAAATATTGTAATTTAGTTTTAATTATTCTAATTAGGATAAAACACTAAGTTTGCAAGAACCAGCTACTTCAGAGGACATTTTTATCCCTTTAAAATCATGTTGGCTAGATTCATTCATCATGATGGAAAATAGGTCCAACAGCTGTTCATTGATTGTAAATATTAATGAAAACAGGTGTTTATATGTAAATCTCCCTTTTATAAATTATACACACACTACTCTGGTCTTTTAAAAATTAGTCATCTGATGATGTAGACTCCATTATCAATCTGGTCTTCAAAAACGGGTCCACACCCAAATTTCCATGTCCTGTCAGTTGGGCAACAGGACAATTGAGGGACCAGACCACTGACCTTTCTACCTAAGAACTTAAAAGTGTCCAATTCCAGAGAACCAAAATCAAAGCACTAACATATAAAAGATCAACAAAAAGAAAGAGCAGAACTTTATGCTAAAAAGAGAGAACAGAGAGGAGCAAACCAAAGCATGACACCAGATGACAAAGACAGCTTGAAGACCGGGCACAAATCTTTAAAGGCCAGAACCGAGAACCCCTTCCACGTATCCGAGCACCGCCCACTTAGAACATAACCCATTTGTCCAAACACTGGAATCCAGTAAGCCAAAATGGTTGAACACATGACACCTGCAACACCCCACTTGAGCTTCATGGACATGAACCATGAAAGTAAGACGTGGAGCGAGAGAGAGACTGCTGCAAAGTAGGCTATGACATTGTTCTTGCTTTGTGCTTGGAGGTACATCTGTAAGGTGAAGGAGAAGACGAAGGCGAATATAACGGGTATGAACCACAGAGAGAAAGTGCCTGCTGTGGCTGCTATGTGGCCGTCTTGACCCAAGAGGCGTAGGATGGGAGCTGTGAAGACGAACACAGGGACGAGGAGGAGGGCGCAGGTGAGAAGGACCAGCCATGACCGTTGCAGGTAGATGCCCAGCATGTGGTACTGTTTGGCTCCGAAGGCTTGCCCGCAGAGGGTCTCGAGGGCACTAGCCATGCCCAACTGTTTGTGATATGAAAAATGGAGGGAAAATCAAGAATTTCAAGATTCAGGACATTCAAAATGTCTCATTTCTCACTTAATTAATGTAAGATCCCCGGTCCCGCTTATAATATTTTATTATATTTTAATTAGAATATTACTATTACTTTAATTAAATGTATTTCAGTTATTTAACTGGGTAGGATTAAGTGGAGCACACGTTAGATTAGATGTGTATATCGGTAAGTTAGGCTAATAGGTAGATGACCTGACCAGTAGTAAGCCCAGAGAATATTTTCTTTTAACCTAATCCCTGTTTTAACTAATCGCACGACTTATCCCTCCCCACTTATCTTTGCACCTCCTCCCGGTTATTCTTCGTCTTCTTCCTCTTTTAACTTCCCAAGCCATTGCAGCTTTAGGATCCAGCCATCAGAATTAAGATCAGAGGATACCATCATTATTTGTTCAACTTTCTTATCTTAGGCAACTTTCTCCTCAAACCATTAGGAATAGATCTATATTCTTGGGTTATCTCCTTTTTATTTCTAATGGTACATTTGGATAGGGATACCATAGATCTGTCATCTGAGCATTTCTTTCTCATCTTTTTTGTCAGATCGGTGATAGGATTATTCTCGAATGCCGTGGGAATCTTGGTTTGGGCATTGGTTAGGAACCCTATTGCACTTTTTTTCAACTTTGAATTAAGGCAAGTACCTCATCATAATTTGTAGATTTAATACTTATGTTTTTTCTCGATTTGCTTGTTGATGAATGTAGAAACCCCTTTAATGCCCTTTTCACGTGATAATATGGTTTTGTGATTTTGAGAAATCCCATTTTACATCTATAATCCTATAATGGGGTAATACTTAGGTGGCTGGTTGGAGGTGGATGCAACTCATATCTATCAGAAACCGTGCAGCACCAAGCCTGAGTAGAATCCAAAAACAGAATGTCTGGGATCTGTTACCACAGTTTGGATTGTGAGGCCAGGTGGACTCCATTGATGCGTGATCTGGTCCGTGGATCTGGAGGGGGACCCACGGGCGACCTTACAGGGGCTAGTCCCATAGGCAGTGCACACCCACCATCTACCAACTTGATGTGGAGCAGGCGTGATTGAGGAGAAAAACCAATTTGGGCATCAGGCGGTTGTGGGACCCACTGGGTTATTTGATCATGGATCAGGTCCGATCCTTGGGCCGCACATGGCTGGGCGACCATGTTTGTGATGGTGATCTTGGCATTGGAAATGGTGGAGCCCATTTTCCAGACGATCATGATGCATTTGGTGTGAAACCGTCCAATACATAATTACATTCTGTGTTAACTTGTTAGGGCGGTTCTGATGTGCATAAAGAAAGAGATAAGGTGGTGATGACGTGTGTGAGGTGATGACGTGTGTGAGGAAGAGAAGGTGATGACTGGACACGTTTTGGATGGGAGCATTTGACGTGGGCATGATTTTGAATAAGGGAATCAACATGCTACTTTTAGAATATTTACTTTGACCCACTAGCTTTTCAAAAATTAGAACAAAGCCCTAGTTATTCTTATAAACTCAATTAGACCCTTGGGCCTAATTTATAAAGAATCGAATTTGAAAAATGTTATAGGTGGAATCTTAGGTTTTCTAAAATTATAAACTAAGATTGGTATTTATCATTATTATTTACAAATTAATATTAAATGATATCTTTGGTTTTTAATGGGTTAAAATTATATTTTTAGACCTTATTAATTGAATCATTAGACTTGATTAAATATAGTTTGGGCACACGGTATCTTACTAACGTGGGGTTTAGTGCTTCGTATGACCTTGGGGAAATCATATTGAATTCGAGCTTAACCCATTTCTATTGGAAAACCCTTAATTGGGTCTACGCACCATTAATTTAGAATGAATACATTGATCTTTTATTTATTAAAGATTCATGTGGTTATTGAGTATGAGACCTTATGTTTGATATTAAGATTGGCTTGTGATTATTCTTTGACCTTCGAGTTTGCATACATGAATTACTATTTGAATATGATGTGGAATGTGAAACGGCCCGTACTTCATTTTGATTTAGGATTCTGGTGTTGGATCGAGCATTATTAATCCAGTCTATTATGAATATATATTTATGTGTTTATGTAGGTCATTTATGGATGACTGCAGATCGATATATGGACTGTTGATCACCTATGTAACCGGATCACTTATAATCCACTTTGAACTATGGACAGGTTATCCTAATATTTTGATCGGTTTATGACCACCGACGTTATGGACGGGTTTTTCCGATTTATTTAGAGCTGACCATCCACAACGGGGATACTTGTCATCGTGTGATTTTATATTACTCCTTTGTGCCATTTGGTTTTATGTGATACGTTTGTTCTCGTTATTATCATTGTCATTGTTTTATTATGATCTCACTTGTCTTTATTCTTCTCGTTATCGTATTAAATTTCAAATTATGATTATGTTCTTGCTATTTTGTACATAGGTACCGAGCCTTACTTTACTGAGGAGACGGAGGGAGGAGGATCAAACGTTTCAAACGTTTGAGCCAACTGACGAACCTGAGTGGGATTTCGGAGATGGCTTTGGAGCCGTCTGAGCAAGCACAAGAGAGAACGTCATCTTAGAATTTTTTAAATGAACTTTTTTTTAGTATTGAGATCTCTTTTAGAAATCATTTAATTTATTCTGCAACTTTAACTATTACTAGAAAAACATGCCCATGCCAATATAATCATAGTATTAAGATTTATATATATTAAAAAAAAAAACCCTTAATGATCAATTTCTTTAAAATCAAAAGCAAAAAGGTTATAAATGTTGTCATTTTTTAATAATGTTGTCATTTTTTTTATGAATTATGAAACTTATTATTATTTTTATCAATCTCATATATTATATATTCATTTGGGTTTAGTTTTATTGTAAAATGGTTATTATAGAAAATTAATGACTATATAGGAAATCATATAAAATAGTTATTTCAAAAGTTTGATCACCTATGCTTAAAGTACAATGTATGACTATGAAAATAATAACAACAATATTTATAGGAGTCAATATTCTAAAAATATCGTTACTTTTATAAATACCTCATAGATAAAGTCTAACTTCCAGTCAACATTCTAAAGTTGGGCCAGGGTCTCTTCCTCATTGACTAATTTTAACCTTTTGTTGATAACTATTAGCAAAAAAATGCTCTGTGGTGTTATGACAGGGTTGCCGATTTAAAACCTAAGTGTCCTAAGTTCGAATTTTAGCATATACCTTGATTAATTTTTACCGTGGTCAGGTCTAACGCGGGCTAGTCGGGTTACCCCAACCCCAAACTTAATGGGTGCAGGTTGCAGGTTTGCAACCTGTTTCAGATTCTAGTTGGTCATGGGTTGGAGGTCTAAGAAGTGTGCTTTACTTCTGGCCCGACCCGATTTAGCCCTATCCGACTCGTCTGCTGGCCTCGGTAAGAAGAGAGGATGTAGGGACAAAGAGAGAGGATTGGGAGGGGTCAAACTAAATTAACCTGGATGAATCAACATCAATTGGAGCGAATTGGAGCCGATTTCAATTTGAAACCAGTTCGCTTCATATATAATAATTGTTTCATCTGATTTTGTGTTAGATCTCATTTATGAACATTGAATACCAATTGAATAAAGCTTCTGCTGCATTTAATGAAATTTATTTTGACTCACCACTGGTTGAAATTTTATGTGGGTTCACTTTTGAAAGCTTGTGTTATATTAAATACAGGAAATTTGAATTTGATTTATTTCTCACGTTTTTTTCCTAATTCTTATTTTGGGGGACGTGACAATTAAGAAATTTGAAATCCCTCATAAGTGGATTGGCTCCATACATTCCATGAGTGTGTTTGGGCTATATGGCCAAGGTCCAAAAAGTTGTGAAACCCAAAAAGGTGTGAAAATGCCAGTTGAGTGGCAACCACATACAACTTATAAAATAGGTGGTCCCAAATTTTATCATTGGCGTTTGATATTTTGCAACTTCCATGGGGCCAAACTGTTAATTGAAACAATTTAAATTTTATCATTAACCTCTTAAACTCTAAAATATTTAGCTTCAAATTAAATCTTTGCAGATTTTGAGATATATGAAAATTTTACATATATGATCTAAACTGTTGTTTAACATTTACTCATATGTGAAAATGATGTTTCCAGACAAACACAATAATATGATTTACATGTATTCAAATATGCAAATCAATATATAAAGAGATGATTTTCATATACCTTGAGACCCTTTTATCTCCATAAAATTGAATCACCAATAATTCACTGATAAAATGAGTTCCAACAAACGATATTAAGGAGGGTTTGATTCATCAGGGTGGCGTCCAATAATCATGTTCCATTAGAAAGGAAGATTATTTGATCATCATACATGGATTTTTGCCTTTTTTTTTAATTTAACATTTTTTTAGAAAAAAAAATCTATTTTGGTCAGACAACTTATACAAAGCGTGGGGACCGATACATATAAAATAAGGCACATTATCTCCAAAAAAGTAAAAAGCCTAAAAATATCCAAGTTCTAATATTTCATGCACTCACAAATTTAATTTCACTTTTTTTTCTTTTACCATACTTTGGAGTCGTGCAACATGCCATTTTATGTCATTGCATATCACCAGTATGGCCAATACATAGATGCTGCACCTACCGTTTTGGAATCTTAAAATTATCAGCTATTAAACCCATTTATAAAGTCGGCGCCCCTATGATTCAAGCCATTTCTTTAACTATTCAATGCTAAGAATTGGATAAGAGGCATTAGTTCTTACTTGACCATTTAGGGTTTTAACCCTAGGCAAAACCCTAACTAGGCATCCTATTTTTGGTTATCTTACTTCATTCAAGGTCTACTTTCCTCACATGAGGGCGCCCTCGCCTCTTTGGAGGTCTCTTTCCATCACATGAGGGCAGGTCCCAGTCCCTACACTGGGTAGAGAAAAAAAATGATTATATATTTTTTTGTGGTGGCCAGAAGAAAGTGATTATGAAATGTTTTTGTACCATAACTGTATGTTTGGAAAGGAGGTAAAATGGGGTGAAGGAAAAAAAAAAAAAAGTGGAGAAAATGGAGAGAAAGTGGAAATTAAGGGTGTTTGGGAAGGGGGGAGGGAAAATGGGGGTAAAATTCATGTGGGGCCTACTTTAAAATTTTCTCTTAAAAAGTGGGGGGAAAGTACGAGGGAAAGAGGGGAATCTTTGTCATTTTACGAAACTATCCTCACAAAGTAAGAATAAATTGGTAATTTTCTCTCTACCCCACAAATAAATAAAATCCTACTTTTTCACTTTTCTTTCTCCTTCTTTTTTACTATTCAAACAAGAGGAGGTAAAATTAATTTTCACTCTCCTCCCCTCCCAAACCCCTCGCCTTTATTTTCCTTTCCCCTCAAATTTCCCCTCCCCTCCCCTCCCCTCCCCTCCCCTCCCAAACGTAGTGTAAAGAAGAAAAATGAACCCACTCTGTGGTCCGTCACCTCGACCAAATGATAGGAAATTGATGTTAAAGAGATGTGGCCCATGGCCTTGTGGTCCGTCACCTCGACCAAATGACAGCAAATTGATGTTAAATAGATGTGGCCCATGGCCTATGCAGTGAGGAACAATAGAAATCCCGAACCTTGTAAGGAGCATTTGAGGGTGGTCGTGAAATTTTTATGATAAGTGGGTAGGCGGTGAGCCACAAGATAATGACACAATACGTATTGTCACCATTCGCTATCCACTGTTGGACCAGTGGGGCCCAATGTCTCCATTCCAGAGTGGATTTATCCTTGCCATTCACCCACACTCTTAATTACAGGGTCAAGCATTCATTACATGCATTTAAGTTTCATATATATATATATATATATATATTTTTTCAATCTAGTTTTGTATGTTTCAAATCTTCAAAGTCCTGATATCAATGGAGAAAAAAAAAAAAAGAAAAAAACCTTGAAAATTCGGTCAATCAAGTTGAGATTTGACCTTAATAAGACTAGCCATTTTTCCAATTTGATCAATAAGCCCGGCTTTGATCAAACTAAAATCTGATGCAACACTAATACACAAATGACATGTGATTCTGAGTGACTTATACTTGGGGGAAAACGCTGGCATAGGGACCCACATGTAGATGGTTCAGAGGTGGGCCCCATTCATCAATTTCAATTGGAATGGGTCGGAGTTGGTGTTTAAAGCGGAACACAGATTCGGTATCGGGACACAAACGTGATCTTAGAGGCGCACGTTTTTTTTTCTCGGTAACGGTAGGTGCGCACGTTACGAAAGAAAAAAACAAAAGAAAAAAGGAGAGAGTGACGGTTGCGGAACATACCAAGATGCCATTCGCGAATCTCAAGAGCACGGTCTGGACGAGAGCGAAGGCCGCTAGCTCCGTGGCGCCGATATGGCCCATAAACGCTTGGCTGATAACCGTCACGCCGAACGTGGAGAATCTCGTGAATATCGCGGGACCCGCTACGATCCAGAGCCTCTTGCTCTCGCCCCATATCTTCTTCCCAAGGCTCTCCTCTTCCTCTCTTCCCGACTCGAGAAGCTTCTCCTTCAGCCCCTTTTCCATTCCCCCGTTACGTTACGCTTTCAAATCAGACGTCACGAAGAGGAAGAAAACGAAGAAACCGCAAAGGAGGGTATGGAGCGATGAAGTAGAAGTCGACTTGTCGCGGCTTGCGCATTTATTCCTCCCAAGTCCTGCCGCCTCTGGCTCGACTGTAAATTGTGATAAGCAGAACGTCCACGTGTCGAAAATAAAAGTGTCCTAATTCACTTGGACCGAGTTCGGTTTTCAGGTCTGGGCCCTAGGGGGCTGACCCAACTCAAATGTTTATTAAAAATCCAAAATATCATCCATAAAATTTAGTATTTTCATAAAAAACAATTAACATAAAATTAAGCCGTTAAGATCATGTATGAGTCTATGAAAGAGAAAATACATTCTTAAATATCCATATTTATATAGTGTAGTTATATTTTAGGTACAATTACCAAAAAAAGCGTCAAATAATTTAAAAGACCAAAAAAAAGTCCTCCAAACCATAAAAACCTAAAAAAATGTCTTGGACGTATGAATTTTACTCTTCTTTTTTTTCTTTTGTACAAGGATATTTGCACAACTACTTTTTTCCACACTCGTGCGAGTGTGCATATCTTGCGAATATACGCAAGTGCGACTTGAATACCAAGATTGTAGTATATGGGGAAATGAAAGTTATGCATTTGCCTACACCTTTGCCGTGACAAGAAGATGTCTCACCACTTTTACTATAAGTAGATTGACATGGATAAAAAGTTAGGATGATCTAATTATGTGTTCTAAATAGGGCACTCACAAAGAAGGTGATTAGGGAGGGCAGGCCATTGGCTAAAATGGCACCCAATTGTCCACACCTAAAAAAGTAGACATGAGGGTTCTTCCTGCACCTGACTAGAAAGAGTCCGGATTCCCTGTTTGGACCAAGTCCAATGAGGGGGTGCCACATGGGGGGAAAAAATCCCATCACCACATCCCATCTCTCCAATAATTTTTTTTTTTTTTTCTCCCCATGTGGCAAATCAGGGGATCCGGACTCGACTAGAAAACACCCACCCCCCCCCCCCCCTACTGCCAACTTAGGGTCGTACATAAATATGTGAACTAGAATCGGATGGTAAAGCAGGCGGGACCCAACATCACTGCTGGGAGGGTGGGGTAAAGCTACTGCATTGATTACAAGAAAAGTTTCTTTTTAGGTCGACGCTGACTGGCATAACCAGTTGCGTGTTCATTCCGAGTGCAGTTGGTACTCAGAGTTCAACAGTAATAAACTCATGTTTTTAAAACATGATTTAATGCGTTTCATCAGTCGTTTTGCTTTTCAAAATCCATAACATTTTGTATAAGATTTATTTTGAGCACATTGAATAACGTGATATACATCATATGATTTTTGAAGCTTAACTCAAATGGGGAAGCAGCTGCACCTGATTTGTGTCAGCATGGTGGACTAATTACTCCAGTCATGGTGATCGTGCAGTGCGTGAGATGTAACATCTGATTCAGAGATGTTTAGCCATCCAGAGGGAGCATCGGCCCAGTGGTTTTCCAATGATCCAGATTTTTAATAGTTAGACCAAAAATGTAAAATCTGGCTTGTCTTCTTTTGATACAGCGAGATCATTGAATGCAAGCGTACCCACCCCTGACCGGTGGTTCGTCGGACGCCTTTCCATCTCTATTTCTTCTCTCTCCTAGTACAACAAACACATCAGTAGCCATAAGTAGGCACCGGCATCGGTTAGTCAGCTTGGACTTCGATCACCAAGCAGAACCATCCAAATTTGATTCTCATCTCTCTGCAAATGGACTCTGTCAGTCATGTTGTAGTCCCACTGATCACCTATTTGATTTGCTACAATTGAGTTCAGAGTGCCCATAAAATACAGCTTTTGGACATTAGTTTGTCGAATGACATTAGACTTATAGGGGCTATTAAAATACAATGGAATCCAAAACCTAGTTGTTGGATTTACCTATTTAATGTCATATCTACAATTCATGGCTTTTGGATTGAATGAGAAAAGGAATGAGCCCTTTGGTTTTCAGTGATTTGAAAAGTCTTATTAGAAAGATATTGCTTTTCAAACTGCGGTTTTTGTATCGCTAGGAATTAAATCAGTTTTTCTATGCTAGCAAAATCCTACTTCTCTGCTCTTTCAATGGCTGGAAAATGGGTGTAGTTTCAAAGATTGATGTGGATAGCAATGGTATGAAAATGGATGTGGTTTTAACTATTATACACTTCCATAACAACCAAAACTAATCAATGACTATAGCTTTGTATGATGATCTTGAATAAATACACCTCCATTTTTGCTAGCGGAGGTTCCCAACTCATAGGGTTAGCTTAGGGCAGTCAAAATGCCACACAACTCACTAACAAAATACGAACCCATACGATATTAATGGGCTCAAGTAGGCTCCTAATGGGTTCGGGTCTTTAACGGGTCAAACCTACTAACACGTTAAGTTAACGGGTCGTTTACGAATTAAACCAGTAACTCATTAACAATCGGCATAACCCGTTAAAATTTTGTTAGTCTCCAAATGTAGCTAGAATTAATTTATATTTATAAAGAATAGATTCAATTTTATTATTTTATAATGGAATTTTAGGTGGAATCCATTCGAGATCCTTACTTACAGTTTCGTATGGCTTATAAATTTTTCTCTTTATATATATTTTTGTATGAATTTTCTTTTAATTTTTGAAATGATTTAATTGCTTAATGAGTTAATGAGTTGGGTCGGGTCGGGTCGGGTAACCCGTTAAATTAACGGATCGTGTTCGGATCGGATTTTTTCACCTGTTAAATTAACGGGTCGTGTGCAGATTGTGGTGATTTTAACACGAATTCGTTAATCCGTAACCCGAATTTATTAACACGACACAATTAATAGCCCTGGGCTAGCCTAATTCCTTAGGGCCTAGACAGAAGCTGGATAAAACCCATGTAGCGTCCAGGTAGTAACACTAGTGGACTCAACATTCAGTTTCTAAAGAGGGGGGAATCAGGAATTGATAACCAGGACCTCTAGCTTCGAAAGAAAGATAACCCGTAGTCCTGACCACCCATTTATGTTTTCTGTACGGAAGAAAAGTTGTTGAAGTCTAAGCTCTTTGTCCGACCAACCCTTAAAACATGAGAATTCAGAAAAGAAAACAAACTAACTTACTCTATACCTTAGTGTAAGGAGTCGCAGTTTTCATTGGGAGGTGTTGGGCTCGAACCCTACCTCCCTCTTTGCATATGTAAGTTTTTATTATCTTATATGTGTAAGTTGTGTTTATTCTTCTTATATGAGTTTCCATTAACCTTACATGTGTGAGTTTTCATCACATCACCCATGTAAATTGTATCTATGTCTCGTCGTATGTGTGCTTTTCCATCACCTCGAATGTATGAGTCGTGTCTATCTCTCATCTTATGTGTGAATTATCGTCACCTGACATGTATGAGTTGTGTCATGAGTCTCCATCTTAACCACTATGCTTTGCTAGGAAAAAAAAGAAAAAAGAAAAAATGAACTAGAAGTAATTTACTTGTTTATAAATTATTAACATCATAAATCTTGCCCTGATTGAATCATCGTACTTTCTTACCCTCACTAGGTGACAACTATAGTTTCCAGTAACGCTCGTACTTGTAATTTGTCCTTGTAGTGATCAAAATAACTGTACACGCATGTCTAACTCAGATTCTTCAAATCATAGTTGTCTTATTGGTATTAAATTGGATCGATCCTTCCCCATCCATACTCACAATCAGTGGCCGTCGAGCCGATATTCTCATATGGATTAGGGTACGCGGACACAAATTTGTTACGTTGAGTTAGAGAGGTAGGACCAAGTCCGATGGGGCGACTGCACTCGTGTGCCTTTTTTTTTACACGGGGAAGATGAAGTCGAATAAAATTTTCTGTTCGAACCCACAGCCTTTATGTATAAACCGTGGTCCTATGACAATGGAGTCTCATCTACTTTTGTAGGTATGTCATTGCTCTCAATTACTAGGTTAACCATTTATAACATGAACTTTAATATGTGGGTTTTTTTTTATGTGTTTTTTTTTTTCCTTTTTTGTCTTTTGAAGTCCTAATGTCAATGAAAAAAAGTTGAATCAAGTTGAAATTTGGGCTTAAAATATTAGCCAATTTTCCAGCAGGATCAATAAGCCCAGCTCGGTTCATTTGATCCATCACCAATCCACAATGACCTGTAGTTTTGCGTGGCTTCCACTTGTGCGGTGATGCAGAAAATCATTTAAGCGGAAAACCTTTTTCTCTTTTCGTAGAAAATCCATTCAGGCCCTTCAAAGGGAAATGTTTTTCTATGGAACCACACCAAACCTGAAACGTTTTTTTATTGGAGAAAAGTATTTTCACCTTTTATGGTTTTTCCCTGAAAAGGAATGAAAAGCGGAAAACTTTCCGGCGCTTTGTGGAAATTCCATATTAGTTGAGGTCAATTTTCAAAATAAAGGTAACGGTTAAAGAACGTACCAAGATGCCATTCGCGAATCTCAAGAGCACGGTATTGACAAACTACAGAAATGCAATGTACTATAAAATCATCATATCCTTGGAGCTTCTATTTTAGCCTGTTTGTGGGAAACTCTTACCATGTTTAATAAGAGTGTCTTTGTGAATTTAGGGAATTGCATCTTACCTTGAACCTTGTAGATACTGAAAAGCTCATACAAAATCGCACTAGATGATTGGTAAG
This sequence comes from Persea americana, assembly GCA_029852735.1. Lineage (NCBI taxonomy): Eukaryota > Viridiplantae > Streptophyta > Magnoliopsida > Laurales > Lauraceae > Persea > Persea americana. Next base: position 96,654,535 of record CM056810.1, read on the forward strand.
AAAATTTAGTATATAATTTTGGCTGGGTGTGTATCGATGTTTTAAAAACAAATAGCGAGAGAAATAACATTTGGAATCACTAATCTCCTACAGAGTATTGGTCCCTCTGAAAATGTAGGAGATTCAAGTTCTGAAATATGTTGGGATTATTCAAGTTTTGTTGCTTCCCAATGCTCAGAGAAGGCATTTCAAAATCTGATTTGCCTATACCATCTTATCTAAGAACTATCAGATGCACAGAAATTATCCAATGCTGCCTGCCTGCCCACGAGCAATGTCTCAGAAAGCCATATGAACTCGAAAGACCAACCAACATTAGAGGACAAGGGAAATAAGGGATTTCTTACAAAATCTAATGTTACAATTAGCATTGAAAATGCCGATCTCCAGTTTATGATTTTGTGTTCATTGGTTGAGAACCATTCATTGGCTGATCTACAATATGATTTTGGTTTCATTGATTGAGATTCATTTGTTGATTCGCTTCGATAATTTTCTGACATTCAATAGGATGGCTTGAAGAAAATTGTTTCTAGTTGGTCCCCAAATTGCTTAGTTCTCTTTGGGAAGCAACAAAACTGGAATTATATTTAAAAAAGAAAATCTGTACCGCACACAGACAAGGCAGTCCAATGAGGGAATGAGCTGCAGCTACCCAAAAAAGAAAACATGAAAATTACAATGATAAATAACTTTCTGTAATCAATTTAGATCTAAACACATCATTTTGTGAGTGAATCAGCCTCTGTATTCCATTCTCTACGAATATGGACAAAGCAGACATCCATCTTAGAAAGAAGATGTGGTTCTTAGTCAATATCTGCCACTTGGAGGACCAGATCCTTGTGCCCAAGCTATAACATTCTTAAACTCTTGCCTCAATTAATAATGATCCTGAACACGAGCGCAAAAAAATTTGACTTTTTTTAATGCTAAAATTTATGCATTGTAAGAATCACCAACACCTCTTCAGAACACTGAACCTGGCGAGCAATCAAGGAAATTGCCTTCTTTCACTGGACTCGGTGAGCAATCGGGCAAATTGCCTTCTTTCTTGGGTGCAGAGATATGATTATACTGTCTCTTCAGAAATGGTTTACAGTGACCATTAACATGAGATGGCATGCAAAAGCATAGATGATTGTGAAATTCAAGGACACTGAAGCTGCATTAGTTGGACCTGAAGGTTCTAATCCAAACACTTTTGTGCCAGTTGGGTTGGTTGTATTTAAAACAGATGAACTTGTGCTGTAGTAGAAAATTTCAGGAAAGAAACATCAGTTAAACAGAACTACAGAAATCTATTTGAAAGAGACCAGCAAATCAGATTTAGGGATGACTAGGAACACTTACCTAGTTGATGCATACTGACATGTTGAAATACCTGTCATAATTATCATAAAAAGGAAGAAAAGGATCAACTTTTAGTAGAATTCATGCATGCAAACATGCTTCCTTAAGCATAATATATTGTATAAACTAGTATCTGCCTTCTCAGTCTCAAACACGTCCACATGGATATGTAAATTCCCATATCAATGCAATTGGAAAACATGATTAGGTAATTTGATAGCAATGAAAGGACTGATTAGAGAAAGATAACATAGATAATACATTGAGATGGATGACAAATGAGAAAACCCAGGATGTCATTTCTTATAGGTTTTAAAATTCTTTAAATATTTTGAAATTCACACCTATATTACTGATATAAATTTTTCTATCCACGCTGAAGACCTCCTTAAATGCATTTGATCATGGATACTGATTTTCCAGATATCCACATGATGTCACTGCTGTAATGCAATTCAGTTCTAGGACGGTCAATTTCAGCATCAGATGCTATAAAGAGAATATGCATACCCAAAAGACCAATGTGAAATATACTGCACTAAGCATATGCTTGGATGCACATCATTTCAGGAGTTTTATCCTTGCAGATAGAGTACTTTGCCATTTTCTTTTTGGAAACTGGAACCATATCAAGTGAAGAAGTCTTTTTTGGCCTTACACATCAATAACCATTCAGTTCTGGTTGCCAATATCTGTTGTGATGGAGAACTATATTATCCGCACATCACTCCACACGTTTCTGCTTTCCAATGGAGATTTTCTTTCCCACAGTGAGTTCATCTTCCATAGAAAATGAAACCTGAAGACCTGCCTTGTGGACAAGATCTGTGATGGCATTCATGTGTTACTCAGGTAAACAATTAATCGCCTACAGCCCATATGAAACCCAGGTCGCCAGCAGTATTAATCAAGGCCATAAGATGGCCCATACAAGGATTTCACAGGTCGGGTCCAGTCTATCAGGGAGAGAGATGAAAAGTATCATTCTACGCCCATGTACATCTATGTACTTGACTCTGCATTTCAATAACATGAAATAACTACTAGGATTTCAGAAAATACGAAACTGAGTACCAGATCTGTCTTCTTGACAAAGATCTGGGATCTTAATACACTAAGATTAGCGTTTGAGATGTTGGGTTGGGTTCTATGGCCTTTTGGATACCTGATCCCTACGTTAAGTGGATCAAAGTTTTTGAAATCTCGTCTGGAAGGCCCACCTACTTCCACCAATTTATGCATTAGCCAACTACCAATTATCAAAGAAATAAAATAATAGTTGAAAGTCGTTGGAGTGGCAGTCATCTTTATATTGAACATACACTTGAATCATCTTTTGAGTTCATTTTCCCTAATATTTTCTATATCATGAACTTGAAAAATCTCATTTTCATTTGTCAGCTGGTTCGCCAAAACTGAAATCTTACAGAAGTAACATATAGTCATATATTAATAATTAAGCTACAAGAATCAAATCCCATGCAGCAGCAACATAGTGCAAGCTATCTGGATGAAGTTGAAAATCATTTCTGAATTATGATAAACATTGCGCATATTGTTGGAAAATTCCATCATGTGGGGCCACACATGTAAATATTAAATGTGTTATGCTATCTTTGGTTAAGCCTAAATTAAAGTGATCTAATTAAAACTTAAAGTTCTAAGGCTTAAGGGTATAATTGTCATGGAATTAATGTGTAGATACCAGAATGCCATATCTAATTTGATGAGGGGCCAAATTAGAAATAGCAAACTTATGATAATCTTATTATTATATTTTAGGGTTATGGTCCCTAATTCATATGGTGAGTTTCCATTCTCTCTGACATCCCATCATCAGAAATAATCAGGAGGGTTTTCTCTGGATAGCCATATTGGATTGGAAGATCAACAACCTGCGAACGAGATCGTTCCAGGGATCAAGGTATGTTTCCGCATTACATCTCTCAATGATTTGACATGGGATCTTAGTCGATTAAAGTTTTACAGATATAGATAATTGTTTTTCCCTTCAATTGGTATCAGAGCATCTCCATGTTAAGCCATTGGGAATCTAGTATTTTATTTTTCTAATCCAGATCTCTAGCAATTGGGTTCTATTTTTTTTTTTTTTTTTTGTGATTTGCGTGAATCATCAGCTTCTGTTGATTTTCTATTCTATGGATCAAGAACGTCATGGATGACTTCTGTATGCTGTTTCGTTTCACTTCTGTATGCTGTTTCGTTTCACTTTCGTATGCTGTTCCTTTTCACTTCTGTGTGTTGTATCATGTGGCGGAACCCATTGTTTGCCATGGATCAAGATCTGGTCCAATCAATGGATCAAGTACACCAATGGTAATCAGGACCATAGATCTTCAAAAGGGGGCCTGGGCGACCATCATAGCACAGCTTGATCTTGGTTTTGATCAGCGGGTCCCATGCTTCCACTGCCTCAACATCCCAAGCGAAGGTTCTGTTACAGAACGATTTTATCATGTTCTGTTACCGAACGTTTTCTTTTAAAGTGGAGAAGATGATGGGTGGTTTGGTGGTACGAGGTATTATAATGGTGGGTGGTTTGGTGGTCTGGGGGAGCACATGTTTTGGTGGCCCGAGGTATTATAATAATAATAAAAAAAATAAAAAAAAATATAGTCTTTCGTATGTTGTGACAGTTGGAGAGAACTAATTGGTTTTCTTCAACGCCAATTCAAATATTTTATGGTATATCTTTTATGGTTAAATAAAATAGTCCATTATTCTAAATGGGCTAATTGAAACAACATGTCACCAAAGTGACCTCTCTTGTGTAGATTGTTCATGAAGAATATTGGATGTTTGTGTGTGTGTAAATTCATGCGGGTCTCAGTCGGCCCAAAGGAAGGTTAATACTTGGCCGAATTGCACACATACCTGTGGTGGTAAACATGTGACGATTACACAATTTTTACATGTGAATAATAAGTCGATCCAAAGATAGATTTATTATTTGACATGAATTATTTTCAATGTTTGATCATTACAACAAGAGTACCATTTACAATTAATATTACTGTCCAAAGACTTGATATTAATGTTGTGCTAGGTACCTTGCGATAAGACTAACCATTATTTGAATTTGTTGATTATTGTATTTGGTTGATAACATGAGCATGCTTGTCTGTTTGTTTTTGTTCTCTTTACAGCTAGTGTTTCTACTACATCTGCTAATATCAACTCAATACCTGTACTTAATGAGACCAACTTTAAGGATTGGAAAGAGAACATAGAAATTGTTCTCAGCTGCATGGATCTAGACCTTGCACTACGGATTGAGCAGCCTGCTTCTCTTACGGATGCAAGTTCTCCTGATGACAAAAGGAACTTTGAGAAGTGGGATCGCTCAAATCGCATGAGTCTTATGATCATCAAGCGCGGCATTCCAGAGGCATTTAGGGGTGCGGTATCTGACAATATAACCAAAGCCAAAGAGTTCCTAACTGAAATTGAAAAGCATTTTGTGAAAAACGATAAGGCAGAAACAAGCACGCTTTTGTAAAGCTTGATTTCTATGAAGTACAATGGCAAGGGGAACATACGGGAGTACATTATGGGAATGTTTCTTATTGCTTCTAAGCTTAAGGCACTGAAGCTCGAGCTGTCTAACGACTTGCTCGTGCATTTGGTATTAATATCATTTCCTGCACTATACAGTCAATTTAAGGTCAGTTACAACTGTCAAAAGGAGAAATGGACTCTTAATGAGCTCATTTCTTATTGTGTGCAAGAGGAAGAGAGATTGAAGCAAGACAGAACCGAAAGTGCTCATTTGGCTAGCACCTTTAAGGATAAGGGCAAAAAGAGAAAGAATAATGAAGCTGCTAAGGGTTCAACTCAAAAAAAAAAACAACAGCAAGACAAAGAGGGTTGTTTCTTTTGCAACAAGCCTGGGCATGTAAAGAAGGATTGTACCAAGTATCATGCTTGGCGTGCCAAGAAAGGTACATTTCTTACTTTGGTCTGTTCTGAGGTAAATTTAGCTTCAGTACCTAGAAACACGTGGTGGTTAGATGCTGATGCTACTACTCACATCAGTATTTCTATGCAGGGTTGCCTGAGTTACCGAAAGCCAAGTGATGCTGAAAGATACATCTTTGTGGGCGATGGCAAGTCGGTAGAAGTAGAGGCAATAGGGCATTTTAGGTTGTTATTAGGAACTGGTTATTTTTTGGATCTATTAGATACTTTTATTGTACCGTCTTTTAGACGGAATTTGGTTTCAGTTTCTTTATTGGACAAGTTTGGTTATTTTTGTTCATTTGGAAACAATCAATTCAGTTTATCTATCAATTCAAATGTTGTTGGAACTGGTTTTTTATGTGTATATGACAACTTATATTTGCTTGATACAATTGTTGCTTATAATGAATCCTTTGCATGTGGAATCACGAGGCACTAAATGCAAACTGAGTAACGATAATTCAGCCTCATTATGGCACAAACGCTTAGGTCACATCTTTAAGACTAGAGTTGAGCGACTTGTGTCTGATGGGATTTTAGATTCCCTTGACTTTACAAATTTTGATGTTTGTATTGCTTGCATCAAGGGAAAACAAACCAAAATGAAGAAATTAGGTGCCAATAGAACTAAAGACGTTTTAGAAATTGATTCACACAGATATCTGTGGACTGTTCCCTACGGCTTCTTGGAATGGCCAACAGTATTTCATATCATTCATAGACGATTACTCTCGCTATGGGTACCTATTTCTCATTCATGAGAAATCACAGTCTTTGGACGTGTTCAAAACATTTAAAGCTGAAGTTGAGAACCAATTCAACAAAAGAATAAAGTGTGTTAGGTCTGACCGTGGTGGTGAATACTACGATAGATATAACGGTTCAGGTGAACAACGTCTAGGACCGTTTACTAAATTCCTAGAGGAATGTGGGATTGTCCCACAGTACACCATGCCAGGGCCACCTAGCATGAATGGTGTAGCTGAAAGGCGAAACCGGACTCTTAAGGATATGGTGAGGAGTATGATTAATCATTCATCTCTACCAGAGTCACTCTAGGGAGAAGCACTCAAAACAGCAGCTTATATTCTGAATAGAGTGCCAACTAAAGCAGCTGCAAAAACACCTTATGAGCTTAAGCTTTGGACAGGCAGAAAGCCCAGTCTAAAACATTTTCACATTTGGGGATGTCCAGCTGAGGCAAGGCCTTACAGGCTAGATGAAAAGAAATTGGACTCCAAAACTGTAAGCAACTACTTCATTGGCAACGTTTTTTGAGGATGTTGAGTTTGGGGGAGAAACAAGGTTAGAGACATTGTCTTTGAGGAAGAATCGGTTTCGATTCCCACTATTGCTTTTGACAATGTGCAGGTTTCTATACCTGTCAATGATCAAGAAGCGAATCCGAATCCTCAACAAGAAAATGTTAATCAAACCCCCCATTCAAGATGAGATAATTGTCCCTGAGGAACAAACTCAACAACCTCAAGAACCAATGCCATTAAGGTGATCCACTAGAGAAAGGAGAAATGCTATTCTAGACGATTTTTTCGTATTTCTCCAAGAACATGAGGAAGAAACAAGAATGGTGGAAAATGATCCAATCAACTTCCATCAAGCCATGCAAGGTTCCAATTCTCAGAAGTGGATTGATGCCATGAATGAGGAGTATAAGTCTATGCAAGACAATAAAGTTTGGGAACTTGTCCCATTACCAGAAGGTGCGAAGCCCATTGGTTGTAAATGGATTTTTAAAACCAAAAGGGATTCGAATGGTAATGTGGAAAGGTATAAGGCTCGTCTTGTAGCTAAAGGCTTTACTCAAAAGGAAGGGATTGACTTTAAAGAGACTTTCTCTCCAGTTTCATCGAAAGACTCTTTTAGGACAATCATGGCACTTGTTGCACATTTTGACTTGAGCTTCGTCAAATGGATGTCAAGATAGCGTTTCTCAATGGTGACATTGACGAAACAATTTATATGGTGCAGCCAGAAAACTTTGAGTCGGGAGACCCAAAGAATATGGTCTGTAAATTGACAAAGTCCATCTATGGACTCAAGCAAGCTTCTTGTCAGTGGTATCACAAGTTTCATCAAGTGATTATCTCATTTGGTTTTGAGACAAACGCTGTTGATAATTATGTGTATCACAAATTCAGTGGGAGTAAGCACGTATTCCTGGTTTTGTATCTCGATGACATACTGCTTGCCACAAATGATATAGACATGTTGCATGAAATCAAGAAATTTCTATCAAAGAAATTTGAGATGAAAGATCTTGGTGACGCCTCCTTTGTCTTAGGGATCCTGATACAACTAGATCGCTCTCAGGGTATTCTTGGATTATCACAAAGAAGCTATATCGATAAAGTACTCAAAAGGTTTGGCATGTAGGACAGCAAACCAGGTGATACCCCTGTCTCTAAGGGAGACAAGTTCAGTCTAAATCAGTGCCCTATAACTAACCTTAAAGTTAAGGAAATGCAGAAGATTCCCTATGCATCAGCTATAGCGAGTCTAATGTATGCTATGGTGTGTACGCGTCCGGATATTGCGTACGTTGTTGGTGTGTTAGGCAGATATTTAAGCAATCCTGGGATGGATCATTGGAAAGCAGCCAAGCGGGTTATGAGGTATTTATAGAGAACAAAAGATCATATGCTCACATATAGGAGATCGGATTAGTTGGAGATCATAGGGTATTCCGACTCTGATTACGCTGGATACCAAGACAGTATGAAATCCATATCAGGCTACATCTACTAATTAGCTGGTGGAGCTATATCTTGGAAGAGTGCCAAATAGACACTCATAACTGATTCCACCATGGCAGCAGAGTTTGTAGCATGCTATGAGGCATCCAACCATGGAATATGGCTGCGGAATTTTGTCACTGGGCTGCGAATTCTAGAGGATATTAAAAGACCACTCAAACTATATTGTGACAATAAGTCAGCAGTGCTATATTCCAACAACAGGAGTTCAATTAGATTAAAACATATTGCCATTAAGTTCCTAGTTGTGAAGGAAAGAATACAGGATGGACAGATATCCATAAAGCACATTGGGACAAACTCCATGATTGCGGATCCGCTTACAAAGGGATTACCACCCAAGGTCTTTCATGAGCACACCGCTCATATGGGTGTTATTTTGTGTGAGGATATCACATTATAGTGGGAGTTTGTATCATTTTATATTTTACTGCTTTCTATTTGATTTTGGAGATACTTATGCATTCATGTTTTTGGATATTTTTCTGATCAGAAAATAAAGTATTCAGTTCATTTCACTCTGTTACATTGTGTTAAATATTGATCTCACTAAGGAATACAGTAGGACCAGTTGGAAATAGACATGTATATATCACATTGCATATACTTTTCATGCTACGCATCCATGATTGATCAATGTCATTTGGTTATGTTGTTGTATGTGACCATTGATGGGTTTAGTCATTTTAAATGTGACAAAAACCGCTTTGATCCTATAACGGCATAATTAATGGACGCGATTGTTTGAATATATCCTAAAATTATGATAGCAAACTTTTGGAGCTCATATGGTCATACACATTTGTTAAGTTACATATATGGCCCAATTGGAGATTGTTGGAAAATTCCATTATGTGGGGCCACACATGTAAATATTAAATGTGTTATGCTATCTTTGGTTAAGCCTAAATTAAAGTGATCTAATTAAGACTTAAAGTTCTAAGGCTTAAGGGTATAATTGTCATGGGATTAATGTGTGGATACCAGAATGTTATATCTAATTTGATGAGGGGCCAAATTAGAAATAGCAAACTTATGATAATCTTATTATTATATTTTAGGGTTATGATCCCCAATTCATATGGTGAGTTCCCATTCTCTCTGACATCCCATCATTAGAAAGAATCAAGAGGGTTTCCTCTAGATAGCCATATTGGATTGGAAGATCAACCTGCAAACGAAATCGTTCCATGGATCAAGGTATGTTTCCGCATTACATCTCTCAATGATTTGACATGGAGGATCTTAGTTGATTAAAGTTTTACAGATCTAGATAATTGTTTTTCCCTACACATATGTGCAAAAAATATAGTACTGGATATAGGAGTAGGCTGTATGGAATGAATACAAATTAACATGACATGCTATACAGGTTGATAACTAGGACTTCGCAAGGCTAATATGAGTCTCAAATATACGAAAACTGGAGAGCTTTGAATGCAATAGAGGAGGGTTAAGTCTAAAACCTTCGGATATGTGTAGAGGAAGATATACCACCATGCGCAAATTAGAGTGAGGACAATCATAATAACCACCACTGAGTGCACAAATAGCCAGCTAGAAGCAATCACCGGCACCCCCGTGAGGGATATTGTCCATGGCTGACACCTGAGAGGAAAATGGAGCTTTAAATGATAGCTGAGAATTGTTAGTAGTATACTACAGAAATGGAACTTGATCAACTGTTTACATCATGTCCCTCACCTTAAGACAGGTCTTACAATACAAATAAAATTTTTATGTTGTCAATGTCTAAAATAGAAGAATACCAAATTAAGTTATGAACATCGTGATGCAATAGAAATTATGAACTCATTGATCTGGACTCATCTACTTTGATCTGCTTTTGCTTGCATTGCTCCTCAACTGAACATATATTGATGGTGATTCAGTTTCAACTTTCATTGGGTTTTGTTCCTGCTTGTCTACAAAACTTATGCGTCAATGACTTGCATTGAGGAATTTCTAAATCAGTCAAACAACCTGTTTTCTTCTCCGAAAGTTCTCATTCAAGCGTAAATATATTTGCACAATCATTTCCACTGAAACCCAAGTTTGTTCTAGGCAATTTTTACAATTGCGTTTTGTTTACGAACAGATACTTAAATATAAACATAGAATAAAGATCTCAAAAGGAAAAAGTCATTGATTTAAATCAGAAAAGACCATAAGCACTTCTTAGAGAAATTCAACAACATAGATACAACATAAGGACCAAATGCACTTCTTAGAGAAATTCAACAACCTAGCTACAACAAAATCAGTAAAGCAACTTGCATGAACCAATGCGAGAGCATTATTAGGCAAGAAGAGAAAACTAAATTCCAACTAGTATTCTTCTTCTTTTCCTAAACCCACCAATTACAACACCCAAAACTCCCAGAACTTAAACACCAAACTTAAATGTCCACCAAAAATTTGGAAAAACCAAAGAAAACTCAAACCTACTTGAACACGAAAGCACTCGAAATAAAAAAATCCCAGATACTGAACAACCCCATATAAGAACAAAGAATTTCTATCAATTTAGCAGAAAGTATCAGCACTTGAAAATAAGATTGCAGTAGCAATCAAAGACAACAATAAGGAAATGACTTAACAAAGGGATTCCAATTCTACCAGACATAATCCCATCAAAGCAAAATTTTCTAATTCTAAGTAAGACCCATACTAGAACACAGCATTTGACCCATAATAGAACACGGCATTTGACCGATAATAACACAGCATTTCTATCAAATTTCCACAGAAAACATCAGAACTTTTAAGAAAACACAGTACCAGTAAAAGAAACCCCAAAAGAGAACAACTCAACAAGGAGGAGAAATACTACCATGGGTTTTTGGGAGGGATTGGTGGTGTTCAAGCAAAGAAGAAATCGAGAGAGGGAGTAGAGACTAGAGACAGAGCTCCCAAGAATCCGATAAATATTGCAACCCAAAAGAAGGGAAACAGAGGCATTGGAAGAGAGTGGAATTGAAACGGACCTGAGATGGAGCCTGGAGTGGGAAATGAGAAGGAGAAAGAGAGAGATGGAAGAAGCTAGAGTTTGTTTGTAAGAGGAAGGGGTATATATGACCTGGGCGTCGAAGGACCCACGCGCTGCTCCTCTTCCTCCTCCCCCGTCCTTTCTCCTCCTCTTTCCCTGTCCATTTTCGCGCTTGCACCTCACCAGAAACAACCACGAAGCGCTGCGATGAAGGGGGGGGGGGGGGGCGGGGGGGGCGGCGGCGGGGTGTGCACTGCGATGGTAAGAGGGAGAGAGAGAGAGAGAGATGCTGCTGCGTGGAGGCGGAGCCGTGGGAAGGGCGATTGCTGCGATGGAGAGCGAGAGGGACGACGGTCGCTGCGATGGAGAGCGAGAGAGAGAAATCTGGACGGTGTAATGTTTTCGTTCGTTTTCTTCTCAAGACAAGAACGAAAACATTCGAAAGGATTTAGCGGGCTTCGAAATTTCTGGCGGGAGCTGGACATCCAGCTCGGATCAGGGCTGGAAGTCGGGCAACCAGTCGATCTGTATAGACTTATTGTATTCTTCCACCAGAAAGTCTATGCAGACCGATTTCTATGGCCCGAATTGGAGACCGATCCGAGCTGGACTCCAGCTGGACCTAAGGGGAGGGAAATGAAAAAAAAATAACAGCGCCCAAAATTTCGTCTCTCTCCAATCTTCCCTCATCATGTCTCTCCTCCTTCGAAAGCAAAAAAAGTCGTCTCAATCGTCTCCCTCGATCGTATACAAGAAAAATCAATTGAGACTAAGATTTGTTCGTTCCCAGCCCTCTTCGTCGCTTTCTCCTTCGTTGACAGGGAAAAGACCAAATCACTCCCCACCCTCCATCTTCACCCTCTCTTTGGCAATCAATTGAAAGATGAAACACAGTAGGACTGTCTTCTCTCTTCCTAATCTCTCTTTCTATAGTGTTGCACCCGTTGTTGTTGCCCTTTGCCCTTGACCTCATGTTGCTGTTGCTTATAGATTCATGCCTTCTAATGCTAGATTCAACCATCTTGGATACATTGTCTCTGTTGCCCTTTGCCCCTTCTCCCATCTTAATTTCTTCTTTTGTGATGTGTTTTTCATGTAATACGAATAGCCTTTTGCTTTCTAATTGTTTGTTTTGAATTTTCTTTTCTTTCTGTTTTTTTTTTTTTTTTTTTTCCTTTTTCTATGCTATGCAGAGTGAAAGTCATCCTCCACTTTTGAGAGCTCAAAGAGGAATTCAGCTCATGTAGGGTTGCAGTGTGCCTTTGAGCATTTTGAGGAGGATTTGGATGCCAATTTGGAGTGTGCCTCAGAGCATTTTGAGTGGAGTCCAACTTAGAAGACACTGTGGAGATGAATACGCCCATAACAACAAATGCTCTCCAATATGTTTTTCGTCTTCTCATTCTATGGACTCCTTGTTGTCAAAGCCTGCAAACAAAATATAATAAAATAATAATTAAATAAACCAGAAAAAATGGCCTCTAGAAAAGAGATTAACCAGGAAAAATTGTAGCAAAAAAGATCTCTGGTTTTCTTTTTTTCTAAAGGTGCAGCAAAAAGATCTCAATGAGATCATTTGGTATTAAGAAGAAAAAAGAGGTGTTGCTCTTTTCAGAGAAACACCTCCAAAGAGAGGGCTTTTTATGAAGGAGGGAAGAGAAGCTGAGAAAGGGAAGGGGAGATGAAAGAGAGAAACACAATAAAATAAATGTTTCGGCTCCCTCGAATCGAATGACTCACCTAAAAGAAGCATAAAAAAACCAAAAACGAAACCAAGCATAAGCGAAGAAAAGCTAAATCCCTAGATCAAGAGAGGAGAAGAGAGCATGAGAGTGAGAAAGAAAGAGAGCACCTGTTTGACCGAGAGAGATGAGGAAGAGGGGCCTTGATCTTTTCACCTTTTCCACCTCGGCAAAGAGAGAAGAAGATGAAGATCAGGATGATGACCGAGAGAGAGAGCTCACCCAGAGGGCCTGTTGTGTTCTCTCCTTCGATTGATTGCCGAAGAGGGAAGGCTGGAGAGAGACGAAATTTTGGGCGCTCTTTTTTCTTTTTTTTTTTCATTTCCCTCCCCTCAGGTCTAGCTGGAGTCCAGCTCACCGTCCAGTTAGGATCGGTCTCCAAATCGGGCCTTAGAAATCGAGCTCCATAGACTTTATGTTTTTCCACTGGTTTCAGATGTAGTGCGGAGCAGAAAGCTCCACGTGTCAAACAGGCATGTACAAATACAATTGGACCTGGGTCGGTTTCAGGTCTGGCCTGGCCGAGTTCACATATTTGTTAAAGAAATATGTTGTAGAAAATTTAAACATTAAAAAATAACATTTTAAAAATATTAAGATAACACAAATCAAATATGATCTTATTTGTATCACTCAAGTGTGTAACTCAGCTAATTAAGGACATGGGTGTCGCTCAAAGGTGGAGCTAACAAGTCTCTCATGGAGGGATCAAATATTTTTAATTTTTCTTTGTTTTCTTCTTATCGGCAAGGGCCACAGGATCAGGAAATTTTAGGTAGTGGGGGCCCAATGTAGAAAATGATTTTTTTAGGGTCCATATGCATGACCTGATTTGTAGCTATATCATCGAGTGGGTTGAGTGCCCCATATGATGAATATGTGGTTGGATGGTTCCAATATAGAGTAGGGTAGCTGTTGCCATTCCTAACAATATTGGGAGATAGCCAGTAGGCCGAATTGGGGTAGAACTCTTTTGCTGATCAGGTCCAGCTACATTTACAATTGAGCAGTGGAAATTAAGGTCCAAGTCCAACATGGACCCTGAAGTACGGATCCAAGTCTGCATGTCGAAGAAATGGGGAAGCCTAAGCCTAAGTCTGCATGTTGAAGAAATGGGGAAGCTTAAGCCTAAGTCTTCTTGTTAAGTGTGTTAATACTCTAAAACCTGTATCAAGGTTTTAGCCTCTAGGATCATCTATAGATTTATAAAATAAATTCATAGAAATCTCTTTTTTTATCTGTAGTTTTGTTTAATGTTAATATTATTTTGAAAAAGGTCTAATAAGGGTGCAGAATTGGGCTGAAATGAGTCCATTAATGATATTGAACTCTAAAAATTCATCTGGGTTTGGCGCATCAAACTCAAATGTATGTTCAGGCAAGGTTGGCAGGCTCGACGAGTCAACTTCTAACTTGATTGAGTGACAATATTTTGAAGAGGGATCAAGTTAAAAATGGGGGCAACTCGGATACCTTAAAAAATAAACTAGACCTGACTTGACTCTTCTGAGTTTCCGTGTAACTCGGTGGCTCAGGTCGAGTTTCATGAAGTGGCCAGAATTTGTATATATTTCTTTTCTCGAAGCATTGTAGAAAAACTCATTGACTGGGCCCACGAGTTACATAACTTGGATAACTAGTGATTGTATATAAAAATTTGGTAGGGTTTTTGAAACTTTTATTCACTTATTGTTTTAACCCAAGTAAGAAATCTGTAAAAAATAAAAGATAAACTGAGAAAGAATTTAAGAAACGAGTATTTTAACATAAATTTTCTATATTATTAAAATAAAAAGAAAAGAATTTTAGAAAGAAAAAAAAACCCTTTAGATGAACAGTAGATTAAGGTCACTTGAGCACTGCTCACACCAAAACAGCCTTTCCGCCTGAAAAGCCTTATTTTTTTCACTTTTCTTTCATTCCCAGGGCCAACGCCAGGCCTTTCTAAAACTAGTTAGGATCCACGTCTACCCTCCCTGCTATTACGACTTGCAGGAAGGTACTCCACGAGGAGGAAGGATTATGATGAAACTCTGGCACCTTGGCAATACCAATGGTTCTGGTCAGCTGCCACAGTGGAGCTCTTGTTCATTTGGGTGAGTTACATCGTTGGTTCAGGCGAGACAAAGATGAGCACATGGCCCTTGGGAACCCAGTTCCACAGCCAGCCCTCTCGTAGTATCCCAAGCCAATGACCGTCCTTTCACTAGGGTTGATGGTGAAATGTCAGTCCGAATTTTTTTGGAGCAGTTCCTGTCTCGCAGGCCTGTCTCAACCTCTTGTCATTTAGCTATATGGTTGGGAAAGGGGTTGCTAAGGGCATTGAAAAGAGAAGGTGACAAAAATGTCTGAAAATAAAATGTTCCAACTATGGACAGTTGAGAATGAGTGGTTGCTCAATTGAGAGTAGAGTGCTTACGTTTCTGTTTTCATTTATCCCAAGGACACTATGCCGCACCAAACAAAGGAAGAATGGTTGCTAGAAGTACGATCACAGATTGCCTCTCTATCACGAAAATCTCCTATGTCACAACTGCACTCTGATTGCAAAGATTCCCTAACATTGTATTTTGTGCACAATGAGTGACCCAAATCATGAAGGGTTACTGGACTGTTTCTTGTGCATTTCTGATAACATAAATTTAAATTTTAGAAGCTGATGACATTCACTGTGACGTTTTGATTATTTATATATATATAAATTATATATTTTATTACTAATATGTAATTGATTGTATTTTAATTAAAAACGCGATTAATTTAAATGGGAACCACGTTAGGCTTAGGTTTGGTGAGTTAGACTCGTTGAGTAGGTGGTTTGACCCATAGGTAACCTAGATCCAATTTAGTAGGTATAGTTCTTTTCCAACCAAAACCCCTGTTCTCTCTCAACCCAAACTCTTATCTATTTAGAAACTTTATTCTTTTCAGGATTTAGGTTAGATTACAACTCCTACTCCCATCCTTTATTTATTCAAGACCACACACTTTTATTTCACACACAACTCTCTCTTCCAACCTTTTTCTGAAATATCACTTGGGCTTTTGCTATAAGATTCTAGACCGTCTCCCTCAACCACGGACTTCAAGCAAGTACCTAACCATAATTTGTAGATTTAATACTTGTGTTATTCATTGATTTGCGTGTTAATGCATGTAGAAGCCCTTCGATGCCCTTGTTATGATGTTTAATGTTTTCATGATAGAGATCAGATATTGAAGATCAACACATTGATTTTCTTATTTTCCTTTTTTAGCATTATTGTCAATCCACCCAAAAACCCAAAGAGGATCGGAACTGTCATGGGTTCCCGGACGGAAACCATGAGTAGTGTATGTGAGGTGGGGCCCGCAAGACGATCGAGTCACCGATCTGGTCCGTTCATCGGGCCGGACATAGCGGGGTGACTTTAGGGATGTGGGTCCGTGTGAGGTGGACCCCGTTTGGCCTACCATCTAATGGTTTTAGGAATCAGGGGCGTGAGTTGACATTAAGGTGTTTTCTTTTGTTTAATCTGGCTGTGGGGCCTAGGAAGACGACTTGATGACTTATCCGGACCATGGATCTAGTAGAGGGGCCCTGGGCGACCTTGTAGGTAGGGCTGATATTGAGGTTTGATCGATGAGGCCACTGTCCAGACGACTTTGATGAACCTGGCATGAAGCTCCTCGATTTGATGAAGGCTCTGTGTGGGTGAAGGAGAAAGAGAATCTGTGTGTGGGCTGTTGGCCTGTACATGAATTAAATAAGAAAACTAAAGGGTGGAGGGGATGGCTTTGATTTGACTCGTACAAGAATTAAAGAATAGTAGTGGTATAATATGATGATGTGATCGGATGTAGAATTCCACGTGACTCTATAATTATAAGGCTCAAGGACTGTTGGAGTAGGACTTTCACCCACTAGTTTTAGAAATTAAAAATAGGCCCTGGATGTTTTAGAAATTCAAATGAGACCCTTTTTATTTATTTTGAATGTGGAAAATGTTATGGATGGGTCCTTAGGTTTTCTAAAATTATAAACTAAGGCTGTTATTTGAAAATTAATTTTAAATGCTATCTTGGGCTTTTAATGTATTAAAATTATATGTTTGTACCTTATTGATTGAATCATTGGACTTGAGTAAATACCGTTTGGGCACACCGTATCTTACTAACATAGGGTTTAGTGCTTCATATGACATCGGGAAAATCCTAGTGAATTCGAGCTCAACTCATCTATATTGGAAAACCCTTAATTGGGTCTATGCACCATTAATTGAGAAGAGATTTATTGATCTTCTATCTATTTATAGATTCCTGTGGTTGTTGGGTACGAGACCTTATGTTTGACCTTAGGATTGACTTGTGATTATTCCTTGACCTTCGGGTTTGCATACATGACTGAGATTGATATTGGTCTATTAGCTGCATACCCTATATTGATTGGATATGGACCGTTATGTGGCTTGGCAATCGATTGAGATATTGTAGAGATTTATTTAAATGATTGATTGTGAATCGTTGTGCAGCCAGCCTTTCATTTTGACTTAGGTTTCTGTGTCAGAGCATTACAAGTCACCAAGTTTATTCTATTATGAATGTATATATATACATCGATTGGGTCATAATTGAACGACTGCGTTGTAATTGGACGGCTGATCACCGATGTGTGCGGACACTGTAATATTCGAATTGATTGTAGACCGGTATTCCAGATTATTGATATGTTTATGATCGCCGACGTGATTGAAATAGTTAGGGCTGACCACCCAAAACAGTGACATTGTTGTTGTGTGTTTATTATATTACTCTATTGTGCAGATTGGATTTATGTTATACGTTCTTTTTTTTATTATCACAGTGTTATTCTCGTATGATCATTACCCGTCATTACTCACATTGATCTTGTGTTTTATTTATAAATTATGCTTTCATGCTTGCTGTTTACCTTATTTATTGGTGCATAGGTACTGACTCTTACCCTGTCGGGGAAACAGAGGGTCAAACGTTTCAAGAGTTTGAGCTAGTTGATGAACCCGAATGGAGAGTCGGAGATGGCTACACAACCATTTGAATCTGCGCATAAGATATCGGTATCTTAGACTCTTTTAGTTTATTTAATTCTATAAGATATTTAGCTGTTGTTTAGTTTATTTAGAAACTTTAACTTTAAATATTTATCTAGTTTTGTGTTGGTTTGATTTTGAATATTGATACCAATTGATTTAATGCTTCCGTAAATATTTTATTATAACTCATCATATTTTAAAATTTCATTGGTCCATATATAGAAGTTTGTGTTGTATTAAATATAAAAAATTAAATATTTATTTTTATATTTTGCGTTATCTCTTGATTGCATTTTGGCAACGTGACATTGACCGTTGATGATGATAGTGAAACCCAGCTGGAACTGAAAGCCTTTCAAAGGGAGTAAACCTTTGTTATTTCTTAGTTCTACGAAGAGGCGCACAGGCTCTGCAGGGACCTCCCCTTGAATGTTTAGAGAGATAAATACCGTCCATTCAGTTGATTGAACCCAAAATGACACTTTTGGAAGTTAACTGGCCCCAAAAGCTACTCCTATCCGCTGCTTAATGACACTTTACCCTCTTGCATCGTGAGATAATCAAGAGAGACTTTTCTCATTAAATTAGAGGCAAAGGCCAAAGAAAGCTTGTCCTTTGTACTTTTGCATGTGATTTGACTACTGATAGATCTCGTTCACCCTCTCTTGGCCTTCGTGTTTTGGAAACGGATCCTGTTTGGTCCTGGGTGACACATGGGGGAAGATGAGTTTTTTTTTTTTCTTGGGGGAGAAGGGATGTGCTGACTTAACATCTCCTCCCATGTGTCTCTCCGACTGTCAAAACAGGTTTTTCTATTTGGACCAGATAAGGGATTCGTTTCCTTGTGTTGAAAAATTCAAGGGACTCCAACTGTAGCCTTGTCCCTTGTTTAAATAAAATAATATTTTTTTTCAAATCTAATGGTCCATTAAATTTTAGTGTCAGTTTGGTAACTCTATTAATAGAGTCAAATGAAGTAAAGTTAATTTAAAAAAAAAAGAATAAAATATAAGTGTGTTATAATGATATTTTGTTTTTAGTTGTTTGTTATAGAATCTTTTTGACTTTTTATATAGAAAAGTGAAGTTTTTTGTATTTTAGTGGATAAAGGTAATTACTTTTTGACTTTTTTTTAAAAAAAAAATGGAGGAGAGTTTTGAATAAAGTATATTTGATGTGAAATCTTATTAAAAAAAATAGAGGTTTTACTTAACTTTTTTACTATCTTATTTACATGAATCGGGTTGGAATTCTAATCAATGCACATCCATTGTATTTTATGTGTAGATTATTAAAATATTCATTCTTACCCTCCTGGATAATGTAAATTAGTAGAATATGCTTAATCACAATTTTTGAAAATTAAGCCTAGTTTAGTTTATTAGTAGATGATTACAAAGTGTTTATTTTATTTTCTAAATATTAAAAATCATTTGACTCTCTCAATCACCTCTTTAACTCTTCAATCTTTTTTTTAAAATTTTTTTAAATTAAGTAAGTCGAACTCAAATCACGAGTTTGCCAACCTTGTGTTGACTCCTTGGGCTGTAAGCTGCTCAGAATTCTTCTTGCAGCCCAAGTTTTTGTGGTCATGGTCTGTGGGACCACTGCGCAGAAGTAAGCATCTTAAATGTATTAATGAAATTTGTTTCATGTGAGCACATTGCTTGCCATTTGTTTACATTGTATACAGTCTGGCCAGTGGAGCCTACTTGATGCGTGACTATAAATTGGGTCTCCAACGTCTGTAACGCCAAAAAAGGCATTCATGTCCGGGTATTTCGAATTGGATCATTAAGTCCGCACAGTGTACAGACGTGGATCAACTAGTATCAGTTGGCTCTCGGCAAAGTGGGTCAACCCACCAGCATGGCAGATTGGTGATGCATTTATTTGATCATTGATTGCAAGAAAAGAACTTTTGGACTATAACTTTATTGCGATATTGCTTGGACCTTTTTACTTGTAATTCAATGGTCATTTTTAATATTCCAATAAAGTTTTTGCAATTTTATAATAAAATTTTGCTATGCAAAAGTCATTGAGCAATAGAAAGAGTAGGGGTGTAACGGTTCGGTTAACCGCGGTTTTTAGGAAAACGGTTAACCGAACCGTGTTTCACGGTTTTTTGTTTTTAAAAACCGTAACCGTAACTGAACCATTAAAAACCGTTAAAAACCGAACCGCGGTTAACCGCGGTTAACGGTTCGGTTACGGTTAATTGTCATTTAAAATTTTTTATGAAAATTTTGTTGTTTATTAATCAAACTTATTGTGAAAAAAAAAATAATAGTTAGAGAATGGCATAATATGTTACTCTAAAAAAAAAATCACATTTAGGCCCTTAAGTTTTTTTCTTATTAGTGAAACGGTTCGGTTAACCGTGTGTTTTGGGAATACGGTTAACCGAACCGTGGTCAACGGTTAACCGCGGTTAATAACCGTAAGTCGAGATAAAAACCGTAACCGAACCGTGAAGCGCGGTTTTTCGATTTCAAAAACCGTAACAATAACCGAACCGTGAAACACGGTTATTAACCGCGGTTCGGTTCGGTTCGGTTCGGTTAGACGGTTTTTCGGTTTTTTTTTACACCCCTAAGAAAGAGTGTTAGGAAAAATATTTAAACTTTGGTTACCAGACGTGAAAGTTGATGGTTGATGGCCACTGTACAGGAACAACCTCTTTTTAAAAAGTGATAATTTAGGACTAAGTTTTTTTTGTCATTTAGTATTTTTTACTTATAACATGTTCTTTTTCTCTTTCCGCTTAAGTCCCATGATTTGTCGCAAAGCAAGAGGTCCCCTTAGTGGCCCCCTTTTGTCCTGGGCTAGGTGCATGTAGTTGCCATTACTCCTCTTAAATGGAGGCCTGTGTACAACCTGAATTGTTGATTGGTTATCCCCAAAATGACATGGTTCAGTCAGATGCACATGTCCAGTGTTCCTCTTTCAAGGTTACCATTTTTGTTCCGAACCTAACCTGGTAATTCTCGATTTAGGTTAAAATTTACTACCCAATCAATTAATAAATAGTTCGGGTTTTACGTTGATCGCATTCATGCTACTCAACCCCCCACCCCAGAGCAATTAATCCTCAAATATTTGCTGTACTTCAATCTGCCAACTTGACCTGAGACCAATTATTAAGGGGCCATGTTTGGATTGGGTCCACATGGAATGGAATGAGATATAAATCTGATCCAACCCACTGAAACCGCAAGATTACAATCCTTTTAGAAGAGGGTTGAAATAGATGGTTATGGAGGAATTACACTTGAAAGTAGGCTCCACCGCTGAATGGCATAGGCATAGGATACAAAGGACCCACAGGGGATTCTCTGGACCCTGCTAAGTGGGATTTGGGTATGATCTTATGTGAGAAATCGGGAGATCCATCCATTTTTTAGCACCAAACATACACGGGCCCAATTTAGTTCAGGCCTTCAGAAGGCCTGGTCCTTTATAGAGCACGCTCGGGCTCTCATATCTCTCATTGGATAAAAAGGATCCCAGCAGAAGGTTAGTCTAGAATCTAAACTTCAATCTGGACCTTGTAATATATTGTGTGCATGAGTGTTTGAGCGCGAAACATGCGATTGAATAATTATATCACACAAGAGCGAGACGATGATTTTACGTGGTTCGGCACTGCGCCTACATCTACGGCAAGGGAGCACCAAGCTCACATCTTGACTCTTCAGAGTCTACGGTTATATATTAAATTATATATAATGTCTGCTTTTTTTTAGCGGCTAGTAAAGCCCAACCCAATGACCAAAATACCCCTAATCCAAAACCCGATTATTGACTAAACCAATGTACCAATTCGGTCCACTTGGAATACAAGACATAAACCCAACACAATCCTTACAGTAGCCGGATCAAATCCGATGGGTTCAATAATCCAAATCCATAACAGCGTTGGCCCTGAGATTTTTGGGGCCTAAAGCAAAGATTTCAAAGGGGGCCCCCTTATATTTTGTATACGAGAATTGGCTTCAAAAAAATGGGTCATAAATTAATCATTACCAAAATTTAAAACACATATATAGAAAGATCAATAGTCATTACATCACTTCAAATTCATTTTAACACTAATCTTCTAGCATTTTTTGCTGCAAATGTACTAATCAAAGCTACATAATCAATTTTATCAAAATGGCCTTCTCAACTGACAACATAGCTAATCCATTCAATCTTTCCTATGACATGGTTGACCGAAGGTAAGACTTAATCAACTTTAACTTTGAAAAACTTCTTTCCCCAGAGGCAACTGTAACTAATATAGTTAGTAATATTCTGTATGCAATCTATGTATTGAGAAAACAACCATCCATCACCTTCAAATAATTGAGCACATCAATTAGCTTTGTTGTTTCTTTTAGCAAAACTTCTTTCAACACTTTCAATTTTGAAAATAAGTCTCTCCTATCAATATCAGAAAGCGCATCTTTGCTAAAAAAAAGTTTTAAAATTAGCACAATAGGACATCAAAACTTTATCATTGGTAGCATTTAAATCCTTCTGGTCAAACAAAAATCCAAAAGTTTTCCAATATACTTGAAACTATTCAAACCTGCTTTAAAGTGATGAAAGAGCTTGATCTACAATATATAAGAAATACTTCACTCTAAAAGATTCTTTAGTTGATTGTGTCGCCTCTTCACTATTGTTCTCATCAAATTGCTTCTTTCTATATATGATTTATTTTTCTTGAAATGCCGGCTCAACATTCATTTTAGCTGCAACCTCCTCTACAAATCCAATTTCTCTATACTTTTTAATAAATGCAATAAGCCCTTTCAACTGATCAATAGCAACATCTATGTGCATGTCTTCGTTTTGAAAAGCCTTGCTAACGGAATTAACAACAAATAATAGACTGTGCCAAATAATCATGCCAACTAAAAACTCAATACTGCAATTCCATGTTCTGCTAAGGACTCCACATCATTCTTTGTTTTCGGATCTTCAGTAGTGTAGGCCAATTCAACTAAAGCATCTCTCATTTACTAAGGTCCAGCTACATTTACAATTGAGCAGTGGAAATTAAGGTCCAAGTCCAACATGGACCCTGAAGTACGGATCGAAGTCTGCATGCTGTAGAAATGGGGAAGCCTAAGCCTAAGTCTGCATGTTGAAGAAATGGGGAAGCTTAATCCTAAGTCTTCTTGTTAAGTGTGTTCGTACTCTAAAACCTGTATCAAGGTTTTAGCCTCTAGGATCATGTATAGATTTATAAAATAAATTCATAGAAATCTCTTTTTTTATCTGTAGTCTTGTTTAAGGTCAATATTATTTTGAAATTAAAAGGTCTAATAAGAGTTCAGAATTGGGGCTGAAATGAGTCCATTAATAATTTTGAACTCTAAAAATTCATCTGGGTTTGGCGCACCAAGCTCAAATGTATGTCCAGGCAAGGTTGGCACACTCGACCAGTAATGGGAGCAACTCGGATACCTTATAAAATAAACCAGACCTGACTTGACACTTCTGAGTTTCCGTGTAACTCGGTGACTCAAGTCGAGTTTCATGAAGTGGCCCGGATTTGTATATATATTTTTTTCTCGAAGCATTGTAGAAAATTAAAACTCATTGACTGCGCCCATGAGTTACATAACTTAGATATCTAGTGGTTGTATACAAAAATTTGGTAGGGTTTTTGAAACGTTTATTCACTTATAGTTTTAACCCAAGTAAGAAATCTGTAAAAAATAAAAGATAAACTGAGAGAGAATCTAAGAAACGAGTATTTTAACAAAAAGTTTCTATATTATTGAAAAAAGAAGAAGAGAATTTTAGGAAAAAAGAAAAAAAACCCTTTAGATGGCCGGTAGATTTAGGTCACCTGAGCAATGCTCACACCAAAACAGTTTTTTCGCCTAAAAAGCCTTATTTTTTTACTTTTTTTTAGTTTTAGTCCGAAGGTCGACGCCAGCCCTTTTAAAAACTAGTTAGGATCCACGTCTACCCTCCCTGGTATTGTGAGTTGCAGGAAGGTACTCCACGAGATGGAAGGACTATGATGAATCTTTGGCACCTTGCCAATACAAATGGTTCTGGTCAGCTGCCACGGTGGAGCTCTTGTTCATTTGGGTGAGTTGCATCGTTGGTTCAGGCGAGACAAAGATGAGCACATGGTCCTTGGGAACCCAATTCTACAACCAGCCCTCTCGTAGTATCCCTAGTCAATGACTATCCTTTCACTGGGGCTGATGGTGAAATGTCAGTCTGAAATTTTTTGGAGCAGTTCCTGTCTCGGAGGCTTGTCTCAACCTCTTGTCAGTTAGCTATATGGTTTCACTCGATTGGTTGGGAAAGGGGTTGCTTAAGGGCATAGAAAATAGAAGGTGAGAACAGATTGCCTCTCTATCACGAAAATCTCCATATTTCACAAATGCACCCTGATTGCAAAGATTCCCTCACATTGTATTTTGTGCACAATGAGTGACCCAAATCACGCAGGGTCGGTTCATTACTCAGATGTGTTGGACTGTTTCTTGTGCATTTCTGATTACATAAATCTTAAATTTTAGAAGCTGATGACTGTTGATGACTGTTGATGAAGATAGTGAAACCCAGCTGGAACTGAAAGCCTTTGAAAGAGGGTAAACCTTTGAAAGAGAGTAAACCCTTTAGATGACTGGTAGAGTAAGGTCACTTGAGCAATGCTCACACCAAAACAGCATTTCCGCCTAAAAAGCCTTTTTTTTTTACTTTTTTTTAGTCCGAGGGTCGAGGCCAGCCCTTTTTAAAAGTAGTCAGGATCCACGTCTACCCTCTCTGGTATTACGACTGGCAGGAAGGTACTCCACAAGATGGAAGGATTATGATGAAAATTTGGCACCTTGGCAGTACCAATGGTTCTGGTCAGCTGCCACAGTGGAGCTCTTGTTCATTTGGGTGAATTCCATCGTTGGTTCAGGCGAGACAAAGATGAGCACATGGTCCTTGGGAACCCAATTCCACAACCAGCCCTCTCGTAGTATCCCAAGTCAAATGTCAGTCTGAAATTTTTTGGAGCAGTTCCTGTCTCGGAGGCTTGTCTCAACCTCTTGTCATTTAGCTATATGGTTTCACTCGATTGGTTGGGAAGGGGGTTGCTCAGGGCATAGAAAAGAGAAGGTGAGAACAGATTGCCTCTCTATCACGAAAATCTCCATATTTCACAAATACACCCTGATTGCAAAGATTCCCTAACATTGTATTTTGTGCACAATGAGTGACCCAAATCATGAAGGGTCGGTTCATTACTCAGATGTTTTGGACTGTTTCTTGTGCATTTCTGATTACATAAATCTTAAATTTTAGAAGCTAATGACTGTTGATGAAGATAGTGAAACCCAGCTGGAACTGAAAGCCTTTGAAAGAGAGTAAACCTTTGAAAGAGAGTAAACCCTTTAGATGACTGGTAGAGTAAGGTCACTTGAGCAATGCTCACACCAAAACAGCATTTCCGCCTAAAAAGCCTTATTTTTTTACTTTTTTTAGTCCGAGGGTCGAGGCCAGCCCTTTCTAAAACTAGTTAGGATCCACGTCTACCCTCTCTGGTATTACGACTGGCAGGAAGGTACTCCACAAGATGGAAGAATTATGATGAAACTTTGGCACCTTGGCAATACCAATGGTTCTGGTCAGCTGCCACAGTGGAGCTCTTGTTCATTTGGGTGAGTTACATCTTTGGTTCAGGCGGGACAAAGATGAGAGCACATGGTCCTTGGGAACCCAATTCCACAACCAGCCCTCTCGTAGTATCCCAAGCCAATGGCTGTCCTTTCACTACGGTTGGTGGTAAAATGTCAGTCTGAGATTTTTTGGAGCAGTTCCTGTCTCGGAGGCTTGTCTCAACACCTTAGTCATTTAGCTATATGGTTTCACTCGAATGGTTGGGAAAGGGGCTGCTCAGGGCATAGATAATGATAGTTGATAGGGTGGGTTTATCTAGTAAATAGGGTGGATATATTTAGAATGCCCATCTTAAATTTTAGAAGCTGATGACATTGACTGTTGATGAAGATAGTTCAACTGGAACTGAAAGCCTTTCAGAGGGAGTAAACCTTTGTTATTGGCTAGTTCTAAAAAGAGGCGCACAGGCTCTGAAGGGACCTCCTCTTGGATGGTTAGAGAGATAAATACGGCCCATTCAGTTGATTGAACCCAAAATGACACTTTTGGAAGTTACGTTAACTGGCCCCAAAAGCTACTCCCATCCGCTGCTTAATGACACTTTACCCCTCTTGCATCGTGAGATAATCAAGAGAGATTTTTCTCATTAAATTAGAGGTAAAGGCCAAAGAAGGCTTGTCCTTTGTACTTTTGCGTGTGATTTGGCTACTGATGGATCTCGTTCACCCTCTCTTGGCCTTTGTGTTTTAAAATGCGAAAATTACCATAAGGTCGAAAACTCGATACTTACCCAATACAAAATTAAAGACTAAAATTTTTAGTACATTAAAGTGGGACGATTTTATCCTTTTTTCCTGTGATATCCTAGGCCGGTAGGATATCTCAGGATTCAATATCCTAAACCTGCAGGATATTACAGTGTTACATACTCACACCCCAACACATAACACATTTTTTCATTACCAACTAGAGACATTCGTTTCCATCTTCTCCATTTTTGCTTGAGGGTTCCGATAAGATATTATCATTCCATTTTTTCCGTTTTTGCTTGTGGATTCCGATAGGTTATTATCATACCCGAGAAGAATAAGAAGATGAGAGAAGTAAATGAAAGTCATGGACAAAGGATGAAAAAGGCAGTGGAGCATATGTGGCATATCTTCAGCTTTATGCATCATTGCATCCCATTTCACAAAGATTCTAAAGATAACAAGCAACCTCTTGCTGTTTGAGGATTCAAAAGATAAGGGTTGTATTTTGCAGTATAGGAATATTAATTGTGCATTTTGGATGTTAAAAGATATGAGATCCCAACTTGGCATATAAGATTTAGAGAGCATAAAACTAGTTTTTGTTTTGGTAAGAGAGAGCATAAAACTAGTTAAATCAGAGTTTGGGTCTACTTTTATATGATAAAACCATTTAAAATTTTGAATTGCCAAAAGAAAATCACACCCCAATGATGATGCTAGCTATGGAGGGATGTCTTTTTTGGTCCAGTGTTTTGTAGGTTTCACTTACCCAATTCTGACTCATAAGTCATTATGTACATTTTCACGTTGTCCTGAATGAAAGAGCAGGGAGATGAGGGTCTCCTATTTCTCAAGAATCTTGACTAACCAACAGTGTCCCAACTTGACAGTCATTATTTAAGCTTCATATGAAACGAAAATGCATCAAAGGGTATTGTTAATCATGGTCAGGAAAAAAGTCTCATTTAAAAGCATCATGAATAAATAGGGATGGAAAAAAGTCCTCGCTATAGTGATGGACCACATCTCGCTTTAGCGAGACCAACGCTATAGCGACCCGATAAGGGTATTTTTGAAAAAGAAGCTTGTCCATTTTTCTTCCCCTTCATTAATCATTGTTTTCAAAGGGTTTCACCTCTCTGAGTTTTCCCACCCTCTCCTACTCTGATCACTTATTTTTAAGATCTTTCATTTACTTCTCTCATCTTCTTATTCTTCTCAGGCATGGGATCACTTGTTTTCAAGATCTTTCATTTACTTCTTTCATCTTTTTATTCTTCTCAGTTATGATAATGTTCTATCGGAACCCACAAGCAAAAACAGAGAAGATGCAATGGTAATATCCTATCGGAGCATACAAGTAAAAATGGATATAAAGGAAACAAAGGTCTCCAATTCGTGGTTAAAAAATGTGTTATCTGTTGGGGATAAGAGTAGGTAACGTTGCCAAATCCTACAGGTCTAGGTAATTGAATCCTGAAACATCACAGAAAAAAAATATAAAACCGTCCCACTTTTATATACAATCACCTATATAAAAATTTTTAGCCTATCATCTTATATTGGATAAATGTTGGATTTTGGGCCTTCGTTGCGGTAATTTTCCCCTGTTCATAAGTTAAATTTCGTACTTTTGCGTGTGATTTGACTATTGATAGGTCTCTCACCCACTCTTGGCCTTTGTATTTTAAAATTCAAGGGACTCCAACAGTATCCTTCTCCCTTGTTTAAACAAAATAATATTTAATTTCTTGTCAAACCCATTGGTTCATTAAACTTTGCTGTCTTTATGTACATGAATCATGTCGGGATTCTAATCAATGCACATCCATTGTATTTTATGTGTAGATTATTAAAATATTCATTCTTACCCTAATGTAAATGATTAGAATATGCTTAATCACAATTTTTGAAAATTAAGCCGAATTTAGTTTCTTAGTAGATGATTACAAAGTATTTATTTTATTTTTTAAATATTAAAAAACATATGACTCTCTCAATCACCCTATTAATTCTTCAGTCAGTTTTTTTTTTAATTGGATCAGTCAAGTCCGAATGAAGAGTTTGCCAACCGCCTGTCAACTCCTGGGCTGTAAGCTAGTCAGAATTTTTCTTGCCTGACAAGCTTTTGTGGTGATGGTCCGTGGGACCACTGAGCAGAAGTAAGCATCTTTAATGTATAAATGGCTAGTGGAGCCCGGCATGTGACCACACTTTTTCAGCATGATGATTTGGAAAAATAAAGTAATTGAAAAACTTAATATTAATGATCGCAATAAAAAATGACTAGTTCACATATAACTCATTTTTTTGACAAATTAAATAATTTACAATCACTTATTGTTTTTATGAAATTCGACATATCAAAATGATGGGTTCCATTGCATCATACTCATAAAAACTTGAAAGGAAATATAAAATACCTTATCATAATTTAAAAAGTAATAAAATAAGCCATTAGTCACTTGTATTATATGTTGGTTTGATATATAGCAATAAAATTTTAAAAGAAAATCAACTTGCATGGAATGGAGAAATTAAGAAAAAGCTTATATGACAAAAATCTACATATGCTTGCATATTCACAGAAAACTCTCATGACACCGAGATTATCTGACTACTAAGAAAATGAAACATCTAAATAGACCTTAAGCCTCTCCACATAATCTCATATCTTTGGCTAGTACACTCACGCATCAATGAAATATCTTTCTCATTTTAATCCACTAAAGTCACCCAAGTCCTCATCACTAAGTATGAAAATACCATACTTTCTTAGTAAAGGGGATATATATATGTCCTAGTATTTCTTTTTCTGATATGACATAAGCATACTATCAAATCACATAAAATATTTTTTTATATTTTTTAGAGCGACTATTTGGTTAGATCTACTTGTGCATAATATTTTATATCAATTGCGGATTTCTACTGCACCCTAACATATTTGCTAGCAAACATAGGAATTCATAGTGAAATCAGATTTGCTGAAAGATTATTAAAAAAGTGAAGGGTGAGAAACACGAGGTTATGGATGGAAAATGGACATTGACTATCGTGGGATTTGAGTTCCAGGGTGAATGCTTAGGTGATGGACGAGCATTCATTTCTCATTTTTCCTCAAATCAATTTTCATTAAAAGAGAGGTTATTTTATTATCATTTTTTAATATTCATGTATGATATTTCATTTTAGCCACTAATAAAAATCTAAAGCCCTATAACTCTTAGGAACTACATGAACGATTTTCTGTCATTCCTTATAAAGTTTGATGCACTAAAATGTGTAACATGTTACAATTATTTTTTTCTTTTTTCTTTTTCTTCTAGATAGAGGGGAACACGTTAAAAGATTAAAAAACAATCATAAATAGGCCAAACCTTCTGCCAAAATGACTAATGTCAAAGATGACATATAAGATAACCAATCCACCAAGCTGGCTAAAACAACACAAAAATAACAAAAAAAAAAGAAAAAAAAAAGCCAAACTGGTCATTACCTCCTCTGAATGTTAAAATTCTATTTCTTTTCTAATATTGACGGTCATTTTTGAATATTCAACTTTTCTTCATTTTTAACTGTTTATAAAAAAAATTAAAGTAAATTTTACTATTTCAGTAACATAAAAAAAAGGTCAAACATTAAAAAGAGATTTTCTATTGTCACAAAGTTCACTTTGTCGAATGTTGTTGGAGCACTAAATGTTTAAAATGTTACAACTCTATTTCGCATATTTCATTTTTAGCATTGCAAATTCAATGAAATAAAAGACCATCCAATCAAAACAGTACCCAACTCATAGCTTTAAACGGATCAACAACAAATCAAAAGGATTCCAAGCAATCTTTGGCATTCCCATCTCTTATTTGACAAGCAAATTGCGTCTTTACAGGCATTGGGATAGAAGTTGAAATTTTCTACACATGAAAATCTCAATTAAAATTTCTCATTTGAGTTATTGCAGCGAATGTACAAATTCTTCAAACACAAACATTTTCATGAACATTAGAGTTAAGCATTTCATCGAAATATAATAATACAAAGTGGGGCTCACAGATGTGTAGTTCTTTTTAATTATATATATAATATAATATAATAATACTAAGTAGGGCCCACAGATGTGTAGAGAAAAAGCATGACAAGTTCTTTTACTAAGTGGGGCCTACAAATGTGTAGTTCTCTTTTATTTTATATATATACAATATAATAATACTAAGTGGAGCCCACAGATCTATAAATGTAGAGAAAAAGCATGACAAGTTCTTCAACTAAGTGGGGCCCATAGATGTGTAGTTCTTTTATTATATATATAATATAATAATACTAAGTGGGGCCTATAGATGTAATAATAATACTAAGTGGGGCCCACATATGTGTAGTTCTCTTTTATTATATATATATACATAATATAATAATGCTAAGTGGGGCCTACGGATGTTATAATAATACTAAGTGGGGCCCACAGATGTGTAGTTCTCTTGTATTATATATATATTATATAATAGCATTAAGTGGGGCCCACAGATGTATAGTTCTCTTTTTATATATATATATATAATAATAATACTAAGTGGGGCCCACAGATGCATAGAGAAAAAGCATGACACTTTCTTCTCTTTTATAACATGGGCATAGATATTATAATAATAATGTTATAATATAATATAATA
Source organism: Persea americana (assembly GCA_029852735.1). Taxonomy (NCBI): domain Eukaryota; kingdom Viridiplantae; phylum Streptophyta; class Magnoliopsida; order Laurales; family Lauraceae; genus Persea; species Persea americana. The sequence continues at coordinate 96,685,473 of CM056810.1, forward strand.
ATAATATATTATTATTTGGGGGGCCCACAAAGGTGTAGTGAAAAAGTATGCCACATCTCTTTTCTTTTATAATAAGGGTATAAACATTATATTATTATTATTATAATATAATAATATCTTATTATATTATATTATATTATAATATTTGGGGGTGGGCCCCACAAAAGCGTTGTGAAAAAGTTTGTAATTTCTCATATTAATATATTATTATATTATATTATAATATTTGGCGTGGGCCCCACTAGCGTAGTGAAGAAGTTTGCAATTTCTCATAATAATATATTATTATATTATATTCTAATATTTGGGTGTGGACCCCACAATGGTGTAGTGAAAAAGTTTTCATTATAATATTTGGAGTGGACCCCACAAAGGTGCAATGAAAAAGTTTACAATTTCTGATAATAATATATTATTATATTATATTATAATATTTAGGGGTGGGCCCTACAATGATGTAGTGAAAAAATTTGCATTATAAAATTTGGGGGTGGGCCCCACATTGGTGTAGTGAAAAAATTTGCAATATCTCATCTTTTATAATAGTAGAAATAGATAGATAAGTAGTATTATATTATAATAGTTAGGGGTGGGCCCTACAATATTGTAGTGAAAGAAGTTTGCAACTTTCTCTCTTTTATAGTAGTAGTAGAAATTTGTTTCATATGAGCAGATTGCTTGCTATTTATATGACATGCAGTCTAGCTAGTGGAGCCTACTTGATGCATGGCTATAAATGTGCAACGTCCAACCCCGAAATGGCATTGACGTCCGGGTATTTCGAATTGGATCATTAAGTCTTCACACTGTACAGACGGGGATCAACTAGCCTAGTCAACCGACCATCATGGCAGTAAAGGGAATATTGGTGATGCATGTATTTGATGAAAAATTTTTTTGAAGAGTCTTTTTTTTTTTTTTGAAGAGATGTATTTGATCATTGATTGCAAGAAAAGTACGTTTAGGACCATAAGACAGCTGCACAAAACTTTACTTGGATATTGCTTGCACCTTTTTATTTGTAATTCAATGCTCATTTTTAATAGGGGATTTAACGGAAAAAATCTTCATAAATGGTCATTTGATTAATTTGGCCCCAACAAAAATGGGTAGAAAGAAGGTGCCCTAAATTTACGTTTTTTTTTTTTTTTGTCTTTTAGCGCTATACTCGATATCGACTATTCATGTGTGTCAACTAAAGACCGAAACCCCTTTATTCCCCAATCCTTTTACAAATGAGTTAAATAAGCCAAATCTTAGATTTTTCAGCTTCAAAGAGGAAAATGATTGCTTTTGAAAATGGAGATTGGGTTTCAAAAGAAGAGCTGCTGTTCTGGAAGGGATGTTCTGGAAGATGGGGTTGGAACTGCGACGTGGGGTTTTGGGCGGTGAATGGAAGTTGAAAAGAGGGGATTTTATTGGGTTTGAATCGAAGAAGGGTAAAACGTAAGACTTTTCACAGACATTACTTAGAAAGTTATGGTTTTTGGAGATGGGTTTTCATCTTTTAGGTTGCAGCTGAGTTTGGGCTACTAGTATTTTAAGATGACAGCGTTTTTCGTGGATGTAGTTATTGAGAATGAAAGGCTCTTATTTTCTTTCAGAGGCTCGTGGAGATGCGTTTTTCCCATTGCAATGAGATGTAAGAAATCAAGTAGAAAGATTAATGGAATGCAAATTCGGAGTCCTTAAACTAATCATTTAACTATAACCATATTAAGCTGGACGGTTCTTCAAAATAAAGCCCTTGAGAGAGAGAAGTAAGAAATTTGGAGAAGACCTACAAGAGAAATACAATGTAATCTTGTAAGAAATTTGGAGAAGCAATGAGCCACAAATCTGTATTGGGGTAGTTTTCATGAAGGTGTTCGATGAAATGACGAAGAGAAAGAAGAATGAAATTTTACACTCATTTCCCTTATTTTCCTCATGGGAAAGAAGTCTGCTGCTGTTGTGAGGTTTGTCATTCATTTATTTTTCTCACTAGGAGATATTGGAGGAGAGGAATTAGAGAACATGAGTTTTCATTCTTTGATTTTTGTAACTTCAAAACATATTTTATGTACATATTTTTTGAAATGTAAGGTCAAGACACAATGAACTTGTGATGTTGTAAATGGTTTCCCCCTATTTGAGGTGTTTGAAATGTGTTTGAGATGTTCGAACTCTTGAGCTTTTGAAATGTATAAGTGAAGGGCCGAAACCTTTCCCACCAAAACTCCCTACTTTGATGTCCGAGGATGAAATTAATATTGGTTGAATCGGTGAATGAGTGTTACACAAGAAAGAGATGACACTACGTCAAAAAGCCAAAAATACCTCCCCTACACATTGGTTTTACTGACTGCCTATAGCAGTCATATTTTCTTGACTGATTTTTAGCATTTGTTACCGCCCATAGCAGTCATTTTTCTGAAATGAAAAAATAAAACATAAAACTTAAAACCCATCTCATTACCGACTCCTCCCAGCCCTAGCGCGCCTCGCTCTCTCTTTTCCCCAAATACTCCCTTCTTCCTGATCGACGAGCTCTCTTTCTCCCTTCTACCTGATCGACGAGCTCTCTTTCTCTCATTCTCCGAAATCAAGCTGCTGCTGCACATCGCCATTCCTCATGCACACCGTCCACTCTCTCGTCAGCCCCCTCCATCTCCTTCCCCATCGTCTCCCTACGACCAGCGCAACGAACACAATCCCCATCCGCTAACATGCGCGCATAGAGAGAGATGAATCGATCTTACCTGCAAGTCTCGGCGACCCTGAGATCCGTCTCCCCAATAGCTTCCATTTGAATCTTCAATCCCTCCTCATAGCAAGCGATCGACCGATCCAGCTGCCCCAGCATCGAATGCGTGTCCCCCAGTTGCATATACCCAGAGAACTTGGCGAGCGCGTACTCCGCCCCCCTCCCCACCTCCGGCACCCCGATTGCCCTCTCCAGCACCGGCACCGCCTCCTCCAGTCTCCCCAAGCTGCAATAGATCGCCGCCACCACATGCAAGCTCATCGCCAGCTCCAACCTCATCTCCCCATCCTCCGCGCACCTCTCGAACGATTTCGACGCCCGGATCGCGTAATCCAACGCCTTGTTCGCACTCTCCCCCGACGCAATCGTGTCGCGCGCCAGCTTCATAAGAAAAGGGCCGAGATCTGGGTTTTCTAGCTGGGATTCGTCGAGTTTAGGGTTTTCGGGCGGGCTTTTCTTCTTGTTGGGAGAGGGTTTGTAACGGGTGGCGGAGGACGGCGATGGGGTTTTTTGGAGGATTGGGGGAGATCGGGGATTAGGGTTTCGGCTGCCGGATTCCTCCTCATTGGTTTGGATCGGATGAGTATTGGAGCCGGTGGGGACGAGGATCCGGATTGGAGTAGCATTGGGTGGGGTCTTGACCAGACCAGGCATTGCTGCTGCTGTTGAAGAAGAAGAAGAAGAATCAATGTATGTGAAGAAGAAGAAGAAGAAGCGTTACAGAGAGAGTGAGAGAGAGGAGGAATTAGAAGAGTTGTTGCTTGGAAGGTACTAAAGACATCAATGGAAGGTACTGCCGTACCCACCTGCACCCCCTCCCTCTGCCTCCTTTCTTTCTCTTCCTCTTCTTCTCCTCTCTGCTCTCCCCCTGTTCTTCCTCTCCCTGCCCCTCCACTTCGTTTTTCTTCTTTTTCCTTTTCTTTTGTGCTTTGCCCTACCCTAGATTACAGAAGAAAAGCCTGGACATCAGTGTATCATCAATGTGGTTTCTTTCTCCTTATGTGATCTTCTAAATTTTATCTGCTAATACTTGTGATGATTGATGTTAGTTGTTTGTTAATGGATTGTTTCTATTTTGATATTTGCTATTTTTGAAGAATGATCTGATGATCTCTGGGAACCTGTGTTATAGCCTTTGCAGGTGACTTGATTTGGATGATAAACCATCTTTTGTTTGGAATGAGGTTTACATCCTTTAATTCTTGGATTGATGACCTTGATCATCCAATAGGGATAATTTTTGCTTTGACAGTCATCTTTGTTATGAAACTAGTGTCGATAGTTTTAGTCAAAGCAACATTTACAGTAATGGACACTTTATGTTTACACTTATTTTGTTGTAAGTATAGCTAATTGTGATAGATGGAGTCCCAATTTGGCAAAGAGTGGTAATGGAAGTAAATATTCAATGTGAAAATTGTTTGGAGTAAACTGTAAAAAGAGATTTAAACCTTAAAGCCCCATAGCATAGTTGGAAGGTGCTCATAGTCACTACAATAGGGTTGCGAATCAGAATCAATAGCTTGTGACAAGAAAAGTCACTTGTTAGGTGAAGGTGCCAGATGCTTGTTATCATTCAAATTCGTATTAAGATGGTTGAGTTGGCTTGCAGTGATTGAAATCTATTCCACCAATGGTCAGAAGCCAAAGGTCTTGGCTTGTCTACAATGACTAGTCTAACATAACGTACTTGATTCAGTTGAAGAACCTAGTTAACATTGATTTGCATGACTTGCTTTGCTATGAACTGAATTCTGTATCATTTTAAAACCCTCCTAAAAGATGAACCTTAATAGAAAAATTCTAGAAAGATTTTCTCCCTGCCTCTCTCGTTTAACCCTTATTTCTAACTATAAGAAATCTAATTATAAGTCCTATTTTAGGCTTCCAAAGAGGAGGAATTATTTTGCATTATTTTATAATTTAAGTGCTAATTGTCATTTTTCAGAATATGGACATGAACAAAGAGTGGACATAGGAAGTTGAAGAGCCCGTACACAACGGGCAGGAAGGGACAGGCTAGAGTGGCTGCATAGTCGGTAATATTTGTGCACATATCTTCTTTTTGAAATCATACTATACTCTTTTGTTGCAATTGTTCAGTGAGTTTGGTGGCACGTATTCATTAACATAAGGCACCACTTTTCACACTTTTTTTTTCCATCTCCAGCTTTCTTACATGGTTGTAAATTGTGGGGTGGGGGGTGATTTTTCCATATGCAATTAGTTTATATATACTACTTCCATTTGTCATCGCAGTATTATGTTGACCCCTGTAGCACTCAACATGGACGGAGTAAATTGGACAATTTTTAAATATCCCAATTTTTTTTTACAGAAAGCAAAAAATCCAGATCAACCGTTAACTCGCACTGGTCTCTTCTTGGCCACTCGTAAAAGGAAGGATGGATCAGCATCGAATCCCCATATGGTGAGAACCATTTTAATATTGGTATGGTAATTTAAAATCCTGCTATCAAAGCAAATTAGACACTGAAATAGAGTTCAGAATATCTATTTGCATCAATATGGTATTCTTATAGACCTTCTCTCTCTGTTTCATATTGAGTAATGATTTATCCTTGGATAAGGTCGATGGAATAATGGTGTATGACAGTAGTAACTTCAATTTCTTCCAAGTCTTTTAGATGAGATGGTGGATGAGTTTGTGTATATAATAATGGTGGAAGGGCACTTGTAGTGGTGAATGACTTTATAGTGGTGAATGACTAATGACGTAGTGGTGAATGACTTTGTAGTCTGTTGGGGCATTGGGTTGTTCATATGAAGTGTTTTTTTTTTTTTTTTTGTTATGTACAAGTACTTAGCAGGTTATAAAAAAAAATTAAATGTCACACGTACAGGGGAGACTCTGCCGAAATTTTGAGAAATCTTTTACATTAGAATTTTTTCTTAAGAACATTTTTATAAAGTATACGTTAATGTTTGTCAAAATGTGTTTATGCTTCTTATTTATCATTTTTTATTATTGCCGGATGATGTTATTACTGCAAATGAATCTGACAGCTTGGTGGCGCAAGGTGATTTAGATCATGATGCAGTTACAAAGGTATCTTTTTATTGCTTGTTGATCATAATATCTTTTAATGTTAGTAATCTTTAATTTTGTGGGTATTATGGTATACTCTCTTTTTTTTCATAGGTCTTTGGTCGTGATAGTCGAGGACGTGTACGTGGCTTAGGCATTGTTTCAAAAACGGTCATAAAACATTCAGCTCCTTATAAAAGAGGCTTGGAGGAGAAGCATGAATGCAATACACATCTTCAAAGTGAGGTGAAAAGGTTGAAGGAGGGTTCGATAGGGATACGGAGGGAAGTGGATGAGCTGAAACAAGCTCTTGCCCAAGGTGGGACACAAGTGCGACCTTCAACTTATCATAATAGTTCATCTCAGGTACAATGTTTATTTTTCTTACTTGATTGATTCAATAAATTAATTAATTATCTTCATTGATGAAATACAACACAATGCATTTGTAATATTGTTTGTAGGCTCATGATGATTCCTCATATCAACTGGCTTGTACAAATCAACTGAACACTAATACACGCCAGGGTACGCGTAGGTTGTTACATTACATGCGAAAAGAGGTTAATGTTGCCGTTGGGCGCGTTTTCGGTTTGTCAACTGAGGAGGAAGGATGCTATAGGATCGTTGTAGATGAGATCTTGAAGTTTGATGTGGAGTTGTTGGGTGGAGAAAAGACTTTTGGGACCTCACCTTGGGTGATATCATTTCTTGGCTTACATGTAGAACCGTGTTTGGCTAGTTTAAAAGCCCACATGATTTATTGTTAAATGACTTTATTTGTAGTATTTTCTTTGATGTGTGTGATCGTGAACGTGAACGTGGTTTTTGAGAATTTTCTACCATTTAATGTAGCTACTTTAATGGTTTAAATTTTAAGTAGATGGATGATTTCTTAGTTTATTTGAGTTATTTACTTGATGGATAATGGATGTTTGTGTGGTTGATGCTAATTTACAGTTTTGAGAATTACATGATTTTTATTAGAAAAATATAAATTTTAAAAATTAATTATGAAATAGATTTTTTTTAAAAACCCTCTAAAAGAATGACTTCTCAAAACAGTCATTAATTGAATGATAAGTCCTTTTTTAATGTAGTTTTTTAAAAAATGACACAAAATTTTTGACTGCCGAAGTCCGTCGTTAAAAAAATTGACTGCCGTGGGCAGTCGAAAATAAACTAAATTTGTGACCGCTAACAGCAGTCGTAAAACGACTACGATTTTAACGACTGCCCGTTCGACTGCCCTTAGCAGTCGTTTTTTAAGAAAAATGACTGTCGTCGGCAGTCATTTTTCGGCCTTTTTAACGTAGTGTGATGATCTTATGTGGTTCGACACTGTGCCTATATCTATAGCGAGGGAGCACCAATCTCACATCTTGACTCTTTAGAGTCTACGGTTATATATTAAATTATATATATAATCTCCACTTTTTTAGCTATTAAAAAAGCCCAACACAATGATCAAAATACCTCTAATCCAAAACCTGATTATTGACTAAATCATTGTACCAATCCGGTTAACCCGGAATACAAGACATAAACCCAACACAATCCTTACTGTAGCCAAATCAAATCCAATGGGTTGAATAATCCAAATCCATCTTATTGCCAACCATAGGTTTTTGGTATCATTCATCTGTCTAATGCATCTAAATTTTAGCAGGGCATTCGAGGTCTTTAAGGTAGCTTTAATTTTAAAATTTTTGTGAAGAATTTGCAATTCACCACATCATATAAAAAAACCAGATTCAGAGTTCGGATCTTGTAAGGCTTTATCCTAGGGCCACCGTGGGTCAAATCTGTCGGAGGATCCCAATTAAAAATAAAAAACAAGATCTATAAGCTTCATGCATTGGAGTCCGCACAGGTAAATTCACGAACCCTCTATTTGGGAAGGAGGCAAAGTGAGGGAAAGGAAAAAAAAGAGGGTAAAGTGGAGGGAAAGTGGAAATTGAGGGTGTTTGGGAAGTGGAAATTGAGGGTGTTTGGGAAGGGGAGAGGGAAAGTGGGGGGAGGAAAAGTGGAGGTAAAACTCGTGTGGGGCCCACCTTAAAATTTTCCCCACAAAAATGGAGGGAAAGTATGAGGGAAAGAGGGGAATCTTTGTCTTGTTACTAAATTGCCCTTTTTTAGTTTTTTGCTTTTTCACAAAGTAAGGATAAATTGGTAATTTTCTCTCTACCTCACAAACAAACAAAATCTTACTTTTTCACTTTTATTTTTCCTACTTGTTGACTATCCAAACAAGATGAAGTAAAATTAATTTTCCCTCCCCTCCCCTCCCCTCCCCCCGCCCAAACATAGTGTAAAGATCCTTTAGGTATCGTTTGGGAAGGAGATAAAATGAGGGGAAGGAAAAAAAAAAGAGGGGAAAATGGCGGGAATGTTGAAATTGAGGGTGTTTGGGAAGGGGGAGGAAAAGTAGGGGAGGGGAATTTGGGGGTAAAATTAGTGTGGGCCCACTCCAAAAATTTTCCTTAAAAAATGGGGGGAAATATGAGGCAAAGAGGGGATTTTTTTAGCAAATTACTGAACTGCCATTTTGTCAACTTGAAGTTTTTGCAAAAGTAAGGATAAAATGGTAATTGTCTCTCAATCTCACCAACAAACAAAATTTTCACTTTTCTTTCCCCTACTTTTTGACTATCAAAATAAGAGGAGGTAAAAATTAATTTTCCCTCCCCTCCTCTCCCCTCCATTTTCCTTCCCCCTCAAATCTCCCCTCCCCTCCCCTCAAATCTCCCCTCCCCTCCCCAACATACTATTAGAGTTGATATCTTCTCAACGTGATTTGTCCAACCACTGTCAGTCACAGGGGTAAGTCCTAACCACATCCTAACTCTCATATCATGAGACTGACAGAGATAGATAATGACGTCATCAATGACCTGTATTTCTAAAGGACACTTAAATGCTTTTTACTATTTTTTCCAAAAACAGTTGACACATTTTACTCTTGTTGTTCTCTCGAATGCCAAACATGCAATTACTATGGAGCAGGGGTTCAATGTCCTTTTCTTCAATACAACAAAATATCAAGCTGTGATAGTAAAGTAAGTGCCTGATCAATAAAAATGCTAATGATTAAATGAATATGAAGCATATGTTTTTAGTAAAGTAAAAATGTATGTATTTCCATGTAACGTAATTTGAAGTGAGATGGGTAGTCAACCAATTTTACTATATGTGTATCTATGAGGTAAAATTTGTCGAGGCTGATAAAGTAAAAGTACTTTTTTGTTTTTGGCTAAAACTTTACTTAATCACTTGTTCCGTCAAATAAATATAATAAAGTAAATTTTTTGGAGACTAAAATTACTTTATTGTATATTTACTTTTTCACTTATGAGGAGCAGAATTTGTAAGGATCCTTGGTGGGGCCCACCTACATACGATAGAGGGCATTTTACCTATTTGTCTACACAATAGAGGTTATTTATTTATAGAGAAATTTACGGCATAAATCCCCATAAGGCCCCATGCCACTACTGAGGTCCCAGAAACACAATATTTATGGATAAGGTCCTCAATGTGCGTTTTTGTATTTTTTTTTTTTTTTGTCGTTTAGCGATTGGTCGATATCAATCATTCTGCAGAAACCTAAATACCATTTTTAAGGTCGATATCGGCCACTCTGCGGGAACCCAAATAGAAATTAGGTTTTTCATGAGGGAGAAGATGGGAGGGGAGGATGAGAGAGAAGAGCGGAGGGGTGTTGTTGCATACTTGTGCTTCTGCTTGTCTATCTGTTTCACTCGCTCTGCTTTTGCTTTTGCAACTTGCTGTTGCACTGGCGAATGCAATGAAAAAGGTAGACAAGATCCACCAAATCGTCCATCTGAAGTAGTTTGCAAAGCGATGGCTGGCCCATTTTTCTCACCCCGACTTCGACTACAATCCTCCCTGCCGGACCACCTTGGGTGTTTTCGCCGTCTACGTGGGTGCAGAGCGAATTCAATTCGTCATCCCAACTGCTTCCTCAGCATTCCCATCTTCGTCACTCTTCTAAACAAAGCCGAGGAAGAGTTTGGGTTCCAGGCCCCGAGGGGGACTCGTCCTGCCCTGCGAGGTGGGTTTTTTCAAGGGAACCTTGAGGATCCTGGAGGAGGACAAGTTAAGGTTTTGTGGTTGGGAGCTCGATGATGTTTTGCAGCTTTTTGCAGAGGTGGGTCTTGATTCTTCCTGCAAGATGGGATTGGCAACACCACCATCACCTCTACTACATCTCCCTATGGTTTTCATGATGCAGTTGATGCAACACGACCCCAATGCAACACTCATCCCCTCTTCTCCCTCCACCTCCCCTCCCCTCTTCTCCCTCATGAAAAATTCAATTTCTATTTGGGTTCTTGCAGAATGGTCGATTTCTACCATAAAAATGGTATTTGGGTTCCCGCAGAATCGTCGATATCGACCAATCGCTAAACGACAGAAAAAAAATAAAAATAAATAACCCACATTGATGACCTTATTCATAAATACAGTGTTTCTGGGACCTCATGAGTGGTATGGGGTCCTACGGAGATTTATGCGGTAAATTCCTCTTATTTAAAAGTTGGTAGACTTTATTCCATTAAAAAAAAAAAAAGTGTTGGTAGACTTTATACCCAAAAAACAGAAGAGTCGTAGACTTTATACCCAAAACAAAAAAAAAAAAAAAAAAAAAAGAGTTGGTGGACTTCAACACGTTCCACCTACCAATGCAAAGTCGAAGCAGCTAACATTCAATTGCGCTACATTCTCTCTCTTGTAGTAGCAGCAGCGCCTATCAAATTCCGGACTCCTCTATAGGCTATAGCTCATCTCGCCTTCGTCATTCACAACACTATTTCGAAGACCTTGTTTTATTTCTGCCTGAGACGAGAGCAAATTCTTTATTCATCTACCAATAGTGAGCACTTAACTTTCTTCATTCATCTTAGTGAGCACTTTAACTTTTTTCATTCGTCTACCAATAGTGAGCACTTAACTTCCTCTTTAACTTACAACCACCAATCCCCAAATAAATTTCTCTTCTCCATCTATTATCCTATATATCTATTCATTATTGTTGGCAATCCAAGTTCAGACTCATAGTTCCACCATAATAATACCCGTGGGTCATTTCCAACCAGGGGGTTCCATCAAGATAAAACAGAGAACAAAAGAGTGGGAATTTTCTCTTTCTCATGTTTCGTCTATATATGTGAATTGGATGAGAGTAAGAAGAGAGAGAGAGTAGAAGCATGGAGGAGAATGGGGTGCAGGATAGGCTTCTTGGGTCAGAGAATCAAGAAGAAGATCTGAAGAGAAGGGTCCTTGCAGAGTTAAAGATCCTGCGGAGAATTGCATTTCCCGCCATTCTCACCAGAATCTCCTTCTTTGGGCTCCTTATTGTGACGCAATCGTTTATGGGACACATCAGTGAAGTAGACCTCTCAGCTTTTGCACTTGTTCAGGTCCTCCTTATGAGATTTACCAATGGAGTTCTGGTATTTCTAATCCCATCACTCTACCTTTTATCTTTTTTGATTACCCAGTGTGCTTAACAAATAGAAACATACTTTGCATTCTCAACTGTAAGGAATATTCAAGTTTCTTCCAATATTGCAAGATCATGCCTTCTTTTTTTTCTTGGCTCAACTTGGCCGTTTACATCCCTGCAGACTTTCCATGAAAGCTTCAATCATCTTTTGGTCCACTGGGAGGGTGGGAACCAGGAATTCTGTTTAATGGGGGCCAAAGAAAAAAAAATTTAAATAAAAATTTAAATTTCAATAATAAAATACATAATAGTCAGATTATTAAAGTTGTACTCAATGTTCTTTAATTGAGTTGAAACCATCAATTATTGTTTTAGTATTGATTTTTTCTACAATCTCAAAGTGTATACTGGTCATTTCAGGGTATTGGTCATTTTTTATGCAAGCAACTTGTAAGTTAAATGGTTAAAACCTCAAGAAAAAAAAAAAAGAAAAGAAAAAGCATCCTATCCCTAAATTCTAAACCATTAAAAAGCTTGATTCCACTAGTTTTTATCTCCTTAAAATAAATTTCTTCGATAGGATTTTTCTGACATGAAAAATGATAATAATAAATATATAATTATATAATTATATTTCTTTATCCACAATGGATAAAACTCCGATTGAGCTAAAAAATTATGTAATAATATAACGTAAATAGATATTGATTTTAAGCGAATTAGATTTTAATATGAGCAACAAAGATTGAAAATACCTAATGACATGTATTGAAATCAGTACATATATGTAATTTAAAAAAGATTAGTAAAAGAGAAAGTGAGTTCTCCATTCTTCTACTTTATTCATACATCAAAATCTTTGCAAGTCTGCAAGATCTCCAACAAAGACGTACTTTCGCCTCTTCCTCTCTTTGATCATAAGATTTAAGGCAAGTGTAGATATATTAGAATAACAATTCAAAAATATCTTCTCAAATCTCCATCAAGCCTTCTTTATTTGTTCTCATTTCCTTTTCTTTTTTTCCTTTTAAAAATTTTCCAAAATTAATAACATTTTTGTTTTATTTTTCTAAAGTCAAAACAATGTTTTAAAAATCTCTAAATGAAGGAGGGGCCATCCATTAATGGATGGCCACACATAAGATGGGCCAAAGCAAGCACTTTAGGGGATTTTGAATTGTAAGGGGGGCCATGGCCCTTGCCAGCCCCACTAGGTCCGTCCCAGTCCACTGGAACTCTATTGATGAGATACCTTGTTGTAAAGTGTAGGGAGAATAGAGAATAATGTGAGGGATTTGTTTTTATACAAATTACCAACAAAGCGCTTAGAAAAGCTCTCCCTTCTATTGAAATAGAAACTACAAGAGCTTTCAAAGTTAACCCCATCCATTTTCTCGAAAATCCTTCTAACAGTATACTTCTTTTCCAAACGAGTTATTTCTTCCTTTCTTTGGCTCTTTGGTGCTAGAGTACAAAGGTAAGAGAAGCCCACTTACATTCTGTTGGGAAAGTCCCACATCCCACATCGCCTATATAATTGGTTCATTAGTGCTTTATATATATGTTTGGGCCTTTCACTTATTAATTCAAGCTTTTCGTTCGGTATACAGTATCTTACAGTTATATGGCCCGACAGCCTTATTCATTTCTGTTGCCTTGGTGAGGAAAAGACCCATCTCAAATCTTTACTTCTGAATTTCTCACTGAAGCCTTTCTGTCTCGCAAATGAATAAACTATGCACATTCCACACACTGAGGTTAATTAGGAGCACCATGTCCTCATTATGTTAAAATACTACAATCGTCATCAATAAGCTAATTCAGTCTGCTTGTGACAAATTCAATGAGTCAAGATTTGTGTTTTGAAAACCATGTGATCTATGTAAGTCCACACATATTGTAAATTCTTGAATACCCATCTCAACTAAACTAAAATTAGCTAGAACAGTTACAAGTTCATCTTCCTCTGTATTCATCATACTTGCAGTTGGGTATGGCATGTTCACTGGAAACTCTCTGTGGCCAAGCATTTGGAGCAAAGCAATATCACATGATGGGCATCTACATGCAACGATCATGGGTCGTTCTCACAGCGACCTCTCTTATCCTGCTTCCTTTCTTCGTCTTCGCCACACCCTTCTTAAAGCTTCTTGGACAGAATGATGAGCTATCAGAAAGAGGGGGGGTGATCGCTCTCTGGTTCATCCCAATCCTCTTCTTCTTTATCTTCAACTTCACATTGCAGATGTTTTTGCAGGCCCAACTCAAGAACGCCATCATCGGATGGTTGTCAGCTGGCACCTTTGTTCTCCATGTGATCCTATCTTGGGTCACGGTTGACAAGCTGAACTGGGGGATCCCTGGTGCAATGGGGTCGATGATTCTATCTTGTTGGCTAACGATCATCGGAGAACTTGCATACGTTTTCGGAGGATGGTGTCCACAGACATGGGGTGGATTCTCCATGAAAGCTTTTTCAGAGCTGTGGGCGGTTGTCAAGCTCTCGGTGTCTTCTGGAGTGATGCTATGGTATGCTTTGTCCTTGTGAATTTTCCTTCTTAACTCCAGTGTTTAGTGGGGTTAAAGAACATTTTCCATAGAGAACAAAAATGGTTTCCAAGACAGAAGTTTTTTAATGCATTTGTGAAGTGAGTCGATTCATGTGAATGTTCATATCCATGCGAAGAGGAATCCTTACTCTCGGATGAATTCCTCTCATTGCACAAATGCTTTACGTGCTTCAATCCTATTACCTTCGAATTCAAAGCATTCCTGTACTTGTTGTAGAAAGTAGACTGTGACCCCAAAGGAGGTGCAAAACCATTTTCTTTTAGTGGTTTTTTTTTTTTTTTTTGGGTACGATGACTACTTGTAATGGATAATCCTGCCTTACAATGAAATTTCATAAAATTCTGTAGACGATCTTCATAGTTGCACTTTTTTGCGAGTTATATCGCATTTTTTTTACAGTCAGGTTTTTTTTTCGATATCGCATATAATCCCCTTGAAATAAAATAAAAAAAAGTTTCCATTGAGCTTTTTAACAAGATAATTTTATATGATATTGTATAATCCAATTAAAATTTTGAGATATTACAAATAAATTACTAATATCAAGAATATATGGAAAATTTTTTCAACTTCGTCATAGAGCAGGATCATGTATGATTAATGGTACACGGGGGAAAGACAAAAGCTTGTGCTGCACGGCTTTCAATTTGCGTGAAACTTGCGCATTCGTATAATTATTGTAGAAAGTTGATTGCGACCCAAGACGTACGAAACTATTTTCTTTTATCTAACCTTCTACTCAAAAGATTCATTTCACCGTGCAATTATAGTAGAAAGTAAATTCTGACCCAAGAAGAGATAAGAAATAAGAATCATTTTCTATTATATCTAACACAAAGGTTAAAGATTCATTTCATTATTTGATTATTTCTCACCAGACCAACAATAGATATTGGAATCTTAGTAAAATAAGGTTTCATGTTTTTTTATAGAACTCGGGTGAGGTAAGGTAGAATAGCCTTTTGGGTGAGGGAAGGTCTGCTGAGATTTGAACCCTGGACAGCCAGGTAAGAATTGACGCCTCTTACCACTAGGGTAAGAGGCCGCTCTTAATTAAGATTTCATTTTTGCTTGCTGCATATTATGAAATTAATGTGAAACTGAAAAAAACTTGGCACACAAATTTCCCATGAGATTTTAATTGCGGAGGACAATCTTTATGGCACACTTTAGTGACAAGTTTGTACCAAAGCGATTCCTCATTGGAAAAATAAGTACAAAAGTGCCATTTTTCTCTGGAAAACACAAAGAGTTGTAACTAATAAAATAAGTAGATAAGGCCACGAAACTCTTTTGTGGAAAAGCAGCTACACAAATGTGCTCTTATTCAGCTCTATTCTCTTCACCATCTAGGAGACAAATTGATTGCACTGAGGTGATGACTCTAGCTAAGATCAATTGTTATACAGTCATTGATTGACAATGCTTCTGCGTCTTTGAACAGCTTAGAGCTATGGTACAATTCGGTGCTTCTTGTGTTTGCCGGATTCATGAAGGACGCCGTGATCTCCATTGCTGCTTTTTCCATCTGGTACTTTATTTACACACACAGCATCTGGTACACTCACGTGGGGGCCATGACTCTGTGGTCTAGAGCATTGTTCTTGTAGGTCATGCTACAAAACGAACTCCATTGATGGCTTAGATTACCAAACTATAGGCCTTACAGATTAAATAAGCGTTATTCTATTCCACCTGTACTGTTAATTAACAATAGGAATCTTATGTTTTTGATACTGCAGCCTCAATATAACCGCCTGGGTGCTTATGATATCTTTTGGGTTCTTAACAGCAGCAAGGTACTAAGTACAAGACACCTTGCCTTCGTTTTTTCATGAGATTTTACATTATTTTCAGAAAAAAATATCTCTTAATTCTTTTAATTTCTATCTAAGTACTTATCATGCCTTTTACATTTATTGCGCCTATTTTTTTTATTTTTTATTTTGCTAACGGAGGGTTTCCAAACCTTTGGGCTGGACTAATCCCTTGGGCCCATAGAGAAGTCCGCTGAAAGCCCTGTGGAGCACAAGTGGACTTAACCTTTGGCTCCTAAAGAGGGAGGAACCGAGGGTCAATATTAAAACCTCTAGTTTCGAAAGAGGGAGGAACCGTATCTCATCCTCTCTTTCTCTCTCTCTCTCTCTCTCTTGCAAGAAAAGTAGTGTGTGAAACTTTAAAATATACTTTTGGTTAGTTTTTCATGAAAATGTACCTTTTTTCTTTATTTTAAATTAAGGCAAGGGGTTGAACTAAGAAATTTGCCTTCGGGCTAAATAGGAAAAAAAAATCTTGGGAGGCCAATGTAAAAAAAAAAAAAAACTATTAGAATGGTGGGTCTTTTCAATTTTCTTAGGGGGCCTATGTAAAAAATAAAAATCATAACACTAGGGGGGTTTTCCAAATTTCTGAGCTAGATCATGGCCATCCCCAGCCCCCATCTAGTTGAAAACAATCCACTTGAGCACTCAATTAACTCATTGAGTTTGGATTCGGTTGGCTAATTATAATGCTCAAATAAGATTAGCAGGTTGAGTAGCAAGAATTGGACTTAACTGGAACCATCTCTTTTATTAATTGGGTAAAGGAATTTCAACCCAAATCCCACCTTACCTTATTGAAAAGGGTCAACTAGAACCTTGAATAACCGGGACAAATTCAAGTCATGTTGGGGGGTTTGGGTGATAAATTGCCACCTCCACATCATATATCCGAAATTGATTTTCTTTTGCAGCGTGCGAGTTTCAAATGAACTGGGGAGAGGAAATGCAAAAGCAACAAAATTTGCAATTAAAGTGGTGTTCTGCACTTCATTAGCCATAGGATTTTTGTTCTTCACTGTGTTGTTATCCATGGGCAATGCCATTTCCTATGCGTTCACAAGCAGCGTAGCTGTGGCCAAAGTAGTTTCCAAGCTTTCACTTCTGCTGTCCATCACTGTCTTGCTCAATAGCATTCAACCAGTTTTCAATGGTAAGCTCTTATTCCCATCTTCTCCATTACATTTGTGTCTTCTATTTTTAAAATTTTGTCCAACGGGTTAGAATACGAAGCATTGGCTGACTCGGAAAGTATCATACCCAGGACCAGCAGGTTGTTTTATTTACCTGCAATTCTAGGTTGGATTGGATTTGGGTTGAATCAATACACCATCCGACTTATCCTAGTTGCACCCATAGGCCATAGCACACATAATATTTCATTAATAAATATGTAAATAACCCACCCACTCCAAACCCAACTCGGGTGAAAATCTCTGCACCGAACTCGAACTTGTCAAAACCACTACCAAGTTCACCCCTAACGAAGGCAGGTCACCCGTTTAACTCGACCTATTGTCATCCCTAACTTTCATTACATAAGAGTACATGGTGAAGTAAATTGCATTTCATCCATTCGCCCTCTATTTATTTGGCTGAAGAAATAATTCCAAGAAAATATGCAACAGATATACCTTAATTGAATTAGAGCTTTGGAACCTATTTACTGTATTACAAGCTTATGTGTTCTGTTTCTGATTAGTAATTTTGCCAAACAGGAGTTGCAATTGGTGCTGGCTGGCAAAATATTTGCGCGTATGTGAACATCGTTTGCTACTATGTGATAGGGATTCCTCTTGGACTCATACTCGCCTATGTGGCCGATCTTGAAGTTAATGTAAGCAATTCTCGATATAGGGATAGTGGGCCCTCCTACAGGGCATCCACACAATTCGGGCCATTCATTTAATAGGCCCACCATGAATTGGCCATACTCGGTCTGTTTGGATGAAGAGAAAAAGAGGAGAAAACAAGGGTGGAGAAAATTTCATTTCAGTTCAAATTCGAATGGTGCGTGACAATTTCTCTACCGCCACTTTCTCCCCAGTTTCTCATCATATAAGAACTCTGAAATTCAACTCGATTCAAGATGTCGCAGAGATGAGCAACTAGGCCCAGAGGTCGGTCAATCTCATTCAACTCTGCCCGAGTTGGTGACCAAATTAGCTGAGCCAACTTCGCCAATTCAAGATCGAGTTTTTAAACCATGCTTTGCCAGAGATGCAAGTACTAGTCCTATTTACCATCCAATAACTAGATAGGCTAGGCTTTGGGCGCGGCTGCGCTGTTCTTGCCTCAGCCTTTCTTTGGTGTTCTTTTCTTTGGAGTAACAAATTTTACAGTCACAAGAAAACTAAATGGGCTCGGCTGGAGACTGTCAGCCTAATGACCCGATCTAGATTTATCTATTTCTAAAGGGCAGGAAAAACTCTAAAATCTCAGGCCTATGGGACGAAGCCAGACCTGATAACTAAACCCAATAAGTAAGTGACTTAGATTTGGAGAAAGCTCTGGCTTGGCCCTCCCCATTGGCAATCCTACTTCGACTGATGGCAAATCGATCATGTGGTTCAGCATATGAATGGTCGGGATCTTCACCTCATATGGGTCAGCCAATTATTTTCATGTGAACATTATACTTTTCTCCTATCATCTATTCACTCACTTGTTGATTTCTTTCTACTTTTGACATTTTCAAATATTAGGGAATTTGGATTGGGATGACTTGTGGCATTGCAGCACAGTCGATTGCGCTCCTTTTCATAACTGCAAGAACAAATTGGGATCAGCAGGTAAAAGAAATTTGCCTCTTAATCTTAATCCTCCTCATTTATCATAAGAACAAACTTTTGGACTTGTTTTAAAATTTTAGAATGGCAACATAATAGAGGCTTTTACATCTTTCTATGCCTTATGTTTTGAATTTGAAATATACTTAAAGAGGAAAATAGTCATTACCGAACTCAAATCAGATGAGAGCTCACTCACCCATAATAGGTCTGTTCTAACTTTCTGAAATATTATTTTGAAGCAGGTTTTAAAAATAGGTTCAAACCAAGTTGCATGGCCTAGAATTTATAAGTTTTGGTCATGATCGACGCCAAATGCCAATTTTCTATGAGTTGGGTCATTGACCTAAGATGTATTACAACTCCATTCTCTCCGCTAACTTTTATTTACTTCTAAAAATGCTTAACAATAAAATGGAGATTCATAACTTCGTTTATTTTCCTATCTTTCTCAATTTTTTATAAAAGTATCTAAGTAGTTTGAAACAATGTTGAAAGAGAGAGGGAACCATATTCCATAATTAGATAGATAATAAGGATACCATGCTGCTGCTGCTGATTTTTGTGATCCTACTTTCAACAGGTAGTAAACGCGTCTGCCCGTCTTGATGGATGGTTGCTGCGTGAAACAGACAATAACACATCGACTGCGCAAAATGTTTAGCACACTTCAAGATGCTTTTGAATTCTGAAAAGATTTTCAGGACTCACCTTCTACAGAGTCCTCATGTTGCATCCCTGTGTTCATCGAAAGACTAGCCCATAGCACATTTTGAAGGGGCTCTCCATCGCAGCAATGAGATAGTCGGTTCTAGTCACATCACCCACAGAGGAAAAAGTGCAAGATTTATTCAGTTTCAAAATTCTCAGGTGCAGATTTCAATATTTTGTTACTTGCCTTATATAATTACCTAGTGGACATTTTAGAGGGCCTGCAAGGGTATGCTCTTGCAAAGCATTTCTTGCGGAAAATGAAAAGAAGTTTTCAGATGTCTGATCACTTTTGGAGTTCCTTCTAGTCCTTGGCAGACAATTTTGTATTTGTGGACATGAAAGCCATCATGCCTCTAGGGGAAAATTCAGCTTAGAACCGGCTGCAACTTTAATCCCAAGATGAAGACTCAGGTTTTGAGGGTTAGCATTCCTCTGGGTTTGAAATGAATAAATGTAAAAACCATTTTGCGGGTTGATAAGAAATTATGGTTTTCAACAGGATGAAGATTTCATAGAAAAACTAGGAAACAGATGAGTCCCATGTGCTTTTCCCCCTCTTTTATAGGTTCAGTGTGCTCACAGTTCTGAGCTATATCTGTTTTTATAAAATAATGAAAATATATAATTTGATAAGTGCCAAACAAAATTTAAGACCCTACCAATCAAGAAATCCGAAATGCAGTCATTCCAAAATAACGTAATCCCAATCTAACACTATAATTGGATGGCAGGGCTGTTCCTCTTCCCAACTCAATTCCATTGTTGGGCATTGGCACCACGGAGAATGGTGGTTCTATTCATTTTCACTCAGAATTCCAACAAAGGAAGTCTAGAGCTAGCCCAGCATGGAAGGGTGACGGCAATTATCCCCATTTTAGCCTTTTCCATCACTTATCTCATCGATCAAGGTCAATGAAAGCATTCTACTTGTAAAAACAAATAAGCTATGTTCATTTATCCATCAAATGAAAAAACAAGAATGGACAGTGATGATCTTAGAAACCCATCATAAAATCCCGGTCATCCTTTGATTTAGCCTGCATGTGGACTGCTAAAAAGAACACAGATCCAACCATCCAAAAAGGAAACAAGAAAAAATAAAAAAACCCAACCAATTGATGGCAGAGATTGCTTGATGGCAAAAATCTCCATCTTATAACCATCCAGCACTCCCATTATCAAGAGTTGGCATATTGAATCATTGCATCAAAATGGGCCAATATCTAAAATTGAGTCAACATCAAAAACCTTTATAACCTAATGTCACTTACATCTTCAAGCTCTAAATATCCTTCTTACATTCCAATCCCAATAACCACAAAAAATTAAATAAATAAATAAACCAGAGAAATAAAGATTTGAAATCTAACTGAACCCCGGCCATGGAATTCAAAATTTGGAGAAGAGTGAAAAAAGATATTACGCAAATGCGTAAGAAATTGGCCTTCACACCCTAGGGTTGGATTTAGAAAAATCGAACCAGAAGTTTCTTGAAATTTAACAAAGAAGTAACAAGAATCCAGAATTCTGAATAGTGGCACCATGAAATAGTTAGAGGTAAATTACTTTTTTTTTTTGTGCGTTAACACAATAGAGTACATGGTGAAGGAAATTACTTTGACACCTCTACTCATTTGAAAATCTCATATGTAAATAGCTTTAATTACATCATTTTCACACTTCATTTATTCACCATATGTGTTAATACAAACAAATATGACGATGTATAATTATTAGATGTGAGAATTATTTAAATGTGTAAAAGTGTGCAAACAAACTATCCCTAGAAGGCTCCTGCCTTATACAACAATCTCGTGCTCCCATACTATTATTAAGTTATCAGGAAACTAGCAACCACGCCCCGTGCTTTGCCTAAGGCAAAACGTAAGATATTACATTTTGAATTTATGAGATATCAAGGTTAATTATAAATATATATGAATATATTCATGCATATTCATATAAAAATAGTTAATACATCTTCAATTACAAATACAAGTGGTCAACATCAACAATATACTATTACAAAGATAAAGCTTTAAAACCATTCAACAACATAAAAATAATAATAACAACAATAATGACTAAAAATAATAATAATAGGAATAATTACTAAAGAAGATATAGAAAAGCGAATTTTGTTCATATATATATAATATTAGTAATAAGAAATGCATTTAAGTTTTTGTTAACCATTGATAATTTCAAAGCCCAATAAAACAAAGCCACCCCATTTGGACTTCTTTGTGCAACAAGAGGATTCTAGTTTATGCAAACTTTTATTTCCTAATGAGAATGAAATTTTGTATTTTTGTAGAAAATCAAAACCCTCTCTATTAATGAAAAATGATTCATTTTTTTCTTCTATGCGAGGTGAATACATCACATCAAATAACATAATATTGTTAACAAAGAAAATCGTACAAATATGCAATCATCTCATTACACAAATGCACCATTTTTTTTAAATTTTCACGTAGGCGAATGGTCATTTCAATTCATTTGCCCAAATTTCTTCTCTATCCCTTTTAAGTAGTACCAATGCCATTTTAGAACTGATCAAACCGTTTTTTGGCTCTAGATTTTCAAAAAAAATATATAAACATCTTAACTTTAAAAGCCATAAATTATGAGACTTTAAAATCACAGGCTAGTGTTATACAAATTATTATTTTCTCGTGAGAATGGAATTTTGTATTTCCGTAGAAAATTAAAATCCTCTCTATTAAGGAAGAATGATTCATTTTTTTCTTCTATAAAAGGTAAATACATCACACAAAACAACATAATATTATTAACAAATAAAATCATAAAAATATGCAATCCTCTAATTGCACAAATGTACCTTTTTTTCACATAAGCCAATGGTCATTCCAATCACTCTGCACAAATTTCGCCCCAGGCTTAGCCTGGGCAAAAAGTAAGATATTACTTTCGGATGCGAATTTTGATCCCCAGGAGGGAAATCGCCATTCAACTTTATGAGATATAAAAAATTTACATCGTGAACGAGAATTCCGACTACCCTCAAAATCGACGGATCACGATCACCAGCTACGGGTACGGCTGTAACACTGTCTTTCGACGAAAGCCGAAAGAAAGTGGGAGGAAAATAGGGTGGGTTCTTCTCTCGTCTAATGTGTTGCGGGTGACACACGACGTTTGTCTTGTTACTTAATTTGGGTCTTTCAACTTGGGTTAAGAGTCGAATCACATGTCTCAAAGTACGATCATAGTGAACTAGGCAGGGGAAATCGACATTCATGGGTGTACGGACTAAATAAAATTAAATCCAAGTATTCTAGGGGGTAAATAAAATGAAATGGAAATAATTTGAGAAAATAAGGGGGGCAAGGTGCCAAATATTCAGACGAGGATAGCCCATTTCCTGGGTACCCCTTTCAATGTCCTTTGACAGCCTAGGGTTTGAAGGCTGATTTTTCGAATCGAAAAAATGATGCAAACAAAACTTTGAGTTGTGATTTCTGTGGGTTTGTGTGCAATATGCAAGTGATAAAAGTGCATAGCCAATGATGGGCCGAAAGTAAATAAAAATAGCCGATGATGTGCCAAGTTGATTGAAGGTGGCCAATGATGGGCCTAAGGTAAATAGACTGATATTGGGGTGTGTGAAATCACTCATCCCATCTCGTCATTCTCGTCAATTCGGATTCTCGGAATTAACCTCTATTCCTTTTAATCATTGAATTCAAACGAATATTTGGCACCGGAGGTGGAGGAAAAGAGAAGAAAATATTTTTGGGGTCTAATTTGTTGATTTTATAGTTTTTTGGGTCTTCAATTGGGGCTAGAAAGGCCTAATTAGGGGATTTCCTATTTGGATTTAATCAAAACATTCAATTTTCCTAATGGATCTCTACCATATCCTAGAGACCTAACCGCCCTCATCCGCTCTCCCGGTCCCTTAGTGGGGCCCGGAGAGAGAGTAGGGCCTACTTAGTTGGAGTTTAAGAACCTAGGGTAGTCTGACTTGGCTAGGGGAAGACTTAAGTCTGGGTCCGGTGTCAGACCTAATCAGTCTAAATTATTGTTTAATTTCTAACTCCAATTTATTAATATCTTTGGATTATTAATATCTTTTACTTTGTTTTTGGTCTTTTGGATTTTTATTGTTTTTATTTTGCTTTTGTGTTAAATTATAGGGGCTTAAAATCCTAAACTAATTTTTTTAGTCCTAATGAAATGGGAGGAGGACGAGAGAATAAATTTCTAAGTTTTGAATAATAATTTATTTAAAATTTCCTAAATAAGGTTTCCTAATCCTAATGAGAGGGGGGAAGAGAAAAGAAGTCAATTATTAGATTTAGCCTAATTATTTCGATTAGTTGAATACCTAGGATTCTATTCTTTTGTTCTTTACCTTTTTGGTTTATATGTTATTATTATTATTTTTTTTGCAGTCCTAGGTTTCGGGTGATTGAGCATGAATATTCGGGATAATAAAGGAATATAAAATAATGAAGAAATGCAACCTATTATGTGATGCATGGGCAAATTTTAATGCATGAGCATGTTTGACACAAAAATTAAGGATAATTCTAAATAAATAAAGACCTAAAATGCTAACCTAAATGTGGATGCACGAGTTAATGAAGTGCAAATTAAAACTAACGGAGAATTAAAGGAAATGCCAAACTAATAATTAACGAACCATTCATGCATGGATTGGTAAAATGAGGGCATGCGGTTTTTAATGACTGAGTCAGGCTAAAACATCCAAGTGTGGGAATTCAAAAAAAAAAAAAACAAAATACAGGGAGCAAGTGGGTAACGAGTGTGTGTGACTGGGGAGGTGATGCAGGGGTGTGGAGAGGGCGGAGGTGGATGTAGCGGAGCCCCAGACGGAGTGAGATGCAGTGCGGGGGTGGGGGAGCAGAGAGAGAGAGAGAGAGAGCGCAGAGGGCAGAGAGGGAGAGAGAGCAAAGAGATAGAGAGTGAGAGGAGAGAAGAGAGAGCGGGCAGAGGGCAGAGGGAGAGAGAGAGTGTGGGGCTGGGCGCTGCAGGGTGGAGATGGGACGAGAGGGTGTGGGGCAGAGAGAGGAAGAGAAAGAGAGAGAAGAGGGGGGGCGCGCTGGTGGTTGGCGGGGAGAAGGAGAAGAGGGAGAGGGAGACGGAGAGAACAGAGGAGGGAGGAGAGGAAGAGAAAAAGAAGGAGAGAAGGAAGAGAAAGTAGAGGGAGGAGAGGAACAGGGGAAGGAGAGAGTGGAGGAGGGTTTGCAGGCGCAGGGCGCGCGGGGAGAAGGAGGGATGGAGATGGGTGCGCAGGTGGGTGGTGCAGCAGGCGGTTGGGGCGCGCAGATGGCAGGGCGGACATGGGAAGAGACGCAGGCGGGGAACAGGGGAGGAGAGGAGGAAGGAGAAGGAGGAGAGGGAGAGAGGAACAGAAGGAAGAGAGGAAGGGAGGAGCGAGTGCAGGCGGAGACCAGGAGAGAGAGAGAGAGAGAGAGAGAGAGAGAGGAAGCAGGGGAAGAGATGGAGGGAGGAAGATGGAGCGAGAGAGAGAGAGGAAGGGTGCAGCACAGGGCCAGGGAGAGGGAGGCGGGAAGAAGAAGAAGATGGGGGTGAGGGACGTGTGTGCAGAGTGTGGGAGGAAGGAGAGGGTCTACCTGGCTCTGAGGGAGGAGATCAGGGCGGCGCTTTGTGCAGGGGCGACGTTGTGGAAGACGAAGATGGGTGCTGGCGTGGCGGAGGTGGGTGCAGGCGAACGTGCTGCTGCGCATTGAGAAGGGAGATGGAGGGAAGGCGTGAGAGAAATCTAGAGAGAAGGGGGGAGACGAGTATGGGTCGTGCTGCGTGAGGGAGATGAAAGTGAGAGGTGGGGTGCAGTGAGAGAGGAGAGATGGAGTGGGCTGGGAGGAGAGTCCGGGAGAGATGAGAGGTGTGGGCAGAGATGGAGAAAGAGAATGAGAGGCCGAGATGGGTTCTGCGCTGGGGGATGGGTTCTGCGTCTGGGAGATGAGAGGGGCGTGGGAGTCTGGGAGAGATTGAGATAGAGACGATGGAGCTAGAGATGGAGAGGGAGAGAGAGATCGGGGGCGTGGGGTGGGGGTGGGGTGGGGTGGGTTGGTGTGTGTGTGGAGAGTCCAGATCTCGTGGACCCTCCTCTCCCATGCTGCTGATGGGCCACGTGGGCCAGGTCAAGTCCGGGTCAGGTGTGGGTTGGGTTTGATGAGTTGGGTCAGGCTAGGTTGGGGTCAAAGGTAGAGATTGGTCTGGTATAGGTTGGGGTAATGGGTTAGGTGAGCTCGGGCTTGGATCCAGCCCGGAATGATCGGCTCGGGTCGAGTCCGAAAGGAATAGGCTCGGGCCCTAAAGGAGGGGTCCGGTGGAGATTGGCCGCGTTGTCATTACTAGGGCTCAAGCTTTGTAGATTTTGATCCGCGCGTCGGATTTCGACGTTCTAAACATCGGCGGAAAGCTATCGGTGACTAAGTCACGGTGAGCCGACTTTCAAAGCAATCAGAAGTCCATAAATAATAGGTAATTTTTCACGGGGGTGCTGGACCCATTGCTTAGAACTTTGATTCACCCGTCGGATCTCGGAGTTCTATATATGGATGGAAAGCTCTCGACGAGTAAAACGCGGTGAGCCAACTCCCAGGGTGATCGGTGATCTAGAAATAATAGGTGATTTTTCACGTGGGCATCCCGGGAGTGAGTGACCCGCTATTATCATTTTAAAGTTCTGATTTTCACCCCAACAGCTAACTCGGGCCTTAACTGCCCTGACTAGCACCTTGTACACTTTCGTTAATTAATTTAGTCTCTAGGCATTTTTCAAGGACAGATGCACCCTAATTTCTCCCGACTTTAATTGGTGATTTTTAATTTAGAACCTAGTCGGAGTATCATTAAATAGGCTAGCCTGACTCACACTTCATAGGGAGCCAAAATGAGAGGCCTACAATTACCTTTTGAATTTACGAGATATCAAAATTAATTATAAACATATAAGAATATATTTATGTATATTTATATAAAAATAGTCAACACATATTCAATCACAAATACAAGTGGTCAACATCAACAATAAACTATTATAAAGATAAAACTAAAAAATTCATTTAACAAAGACATAAAAATAATAATAACACCAATAATTATTGAAGAAGATATAGAAAAGCGAATTTTGTTCATATATATAATATTAGTAATAAGAGATGCATTTAAGTTTTTTATTACCCATTGATAAGTTCAAAGCCCAATAAAACAAAGCCACCGTATTTGGACTTGTTTGTTCAATAAGAGGATTCTAATTTATGAATATTTTTATTTCCTTGTGAGAATGGAATTTTGTGTTTTCGTATAAAATCAATATCCTCTCTATTAAAAAAAAATGATTCATTTTCTTTCTTCTATGAAGGAAAATACATCACACCAAACAATATAATATTATTAACAAAGAAAATCATAAAAAATGTGCAATCCTCTCATTGCACAAATGCACCATTTTTTTATTATTTTCACATAAGCCAATGATCATTTCAATCCCTCCACACAAATTTCTTCTCTACCCTTTTGAAGTAGCACCAATACCATTTTAGAACTGATTAAACCGTTTTTTAGCTCTAGATTTTTAAAAAAAAATGTATAAACATCTTAACTTTAAAAGCCATAAATTATGAGACTTTAAAACCACATGCTAGTGTTATTTGATCCCAGTAATAATTGACCCACCTTGGATCAATGGATATATCTCTTAATTATGAGTCTATGTGGGCCTACGAAAGTGTAATTTATGGTGGGCCAAACCTAGAGCCATAT
Organism: Persea americana; assembly: GCA_029852735.1. Classification (NCBI taxonomy): domain Eukaryota; kingdom Viridiplantae; phylum Streptophyta; class Magnoliopsida; order Laurales; family Lauraceae; genus Persea; species Persea americana. The sequence continues at coordinate 96,712,417 of CM056810.1, forward strand.
GTTTATATAATAAGATTCAACCAAAAAAACTCTAACCTCAAAACATTTTTATCACAAGCCCATCCATGAGATGGTCTATCAGAAGGTCAGGTCTAATTTTCGCTCACATGTGACAATCTTTGAATTGAGTGGAGCTCTATTTGGAAAATAAAAGAAAATGATACTTTTAATGAAAAATTTATCAGTGTGGATGGCTGAAAGGTGGGTCCCAAATATTAAAATAAAAGGGATGACAATATTGAGAAGATAGAAAATAGATGGTGTTGCAAGAAAGAATAACTATAGCAAAATAGAGAGATTTTAGGGGATATTGATTGAGAGATTTTATTAGATAGACGATATGCATAAAGATATTTTTTTGGAGAAAAAAATATGGCATGCGATGACATGACATCTTAAAACACTCACCTATTGCTTTGATATATATAATTGTAGAGGACCTCTAATTTTAATGGAGAGGCAGGGAAAAGAAAAGCAGAGTGCATTAAATTACCATCCAAGTCTCCATTCTAATCAAGTCAAAGGGTGATGAGAAGAGAGGAAAAATGTATTAGTGCATTTGATTACCATCGTATTATCCCATAGAATGAAAGGATATAACCAATCAAAAAAAGAGCAAGAGACCAATGGGCTATACTCTCTCGACCTTTCTATTTTCTTCCCCATGTCTTTTCTCTACCTTGGGTTAACTAATTTTCATTGTCTTCTCCACCAAACTGCTGCCAACTTAGGGCATGTTTGGTAAACATATATGAATCCTCTATTTAGAGGATTCTCTCAATTTCTAAAGAAGCCCACAATCCTCAAGTAGGATTCCCAAAGAGAGTTCAATGTTTGGATGGATGGTGGATTTCTACAAATTCTAGCATGGATGATCCAATGGCTATAAATATATTTTATAAAAATTTTCAAAATCCATTAAAAATCAAGTCCTTAACTTTCACCTCAGAGTTGATTGTGGTCATTTAGAAAATATGAACAGTTTAGATCGTGCAAAGGGGCCCCAAGGGAATAAGAAATTAATATTTTAGTACTAAACATTTATGCAAATATCTCAAGATATGGTAAGGATCAACAGTTGAAATTTGGTCAACTAACCGTGTTTAACCTTTTAGAAATAACTACCGGTTCAGATCAAGATCTTGGGGCCCACAAGAACGAAAAAATTGGAAAGAATGGACTGGTTTTAATCCCCTTTTAATTTTAGAAATTGCAATCTAACGGTTTGGGTATTTTTGCAAATATCTCAAGATCTAAGATAAATCGACGGCTGAAATTTGGTTAGATGGCCGTTTTGGAATGTTTAAACATTATTAACAGTTTGAATCTTGACTGTGGGACCCAAAAGATATATTAAAAAAATAAAATCCGGCATGCTGCACATTACCATCCAGAATCATTGTAGCTCTGCCTTTCCACTTTTTAGTGGATTCCGTAGGTCTGATGGGGGGCGTCTGATTTAGCAGATAATCTCATTAGAGAAAAACTCATGCTATTTCTCCCAAAATCCTCTCAACTAAAGGTAGGAAATCCTCGAAAATGCGCAAAAAGGCAAGGATTCTTTGGACATGCTTTGCCAAATGTGCCGTTAGGGTCGTACGTAAATACGTGAACTAGAATCCGATGGTAAAGTAGGCAGGACCCAACATCACAGCTGTGAGGGTAGGGTAAAGCTACTGCATTTATTCCAACAAAAGCTTCTTTCTAGGTCGACGCTGACTGCCATAATCAGTTGCCTTTCAAACTCGAGACATGTCTGTCCATCCAAACAGGGATGTCAAACGGGGCCTGCCGTGTCGTGCCGGCCCACCAGATGAAGCGGGCGGTGCCGGCTCGGTCTACCAGATGAAACAGGCCGTGCTGCCCAACCTGCCGGATAGAGTCGGCTGGGCCGTGTCGGCCCTCTGTGCTTATCGTGCTAGGTGTGTCTTTTTTAATTTTTATTCTATTTATTTTTTTCTTATTTTTTGTATTAAAATTAAAAATTAGAACACAAGTACAGAGAATGACAGATATTTAAGTGGTTCAGTCAAACTTGACCTACTCCACTTAGAAGAATGGGAGGGTTCGAATATTTATAGATTTCGTAAAATCGAAAAGGACACAAAATACCCCAATATGACCGATTTATGGCAGTTGGGGGGTGGTGAAAAATGGATATTTTTTTCAAAAATAGTCATTTTTGAGCGGGTCAGGAGGGCCATGCCTGTCGTGCCCAGCGGGCAGCAGGGTTCAGCCCCTCGTGCTTGGCGGGCCCGGTGGGCCGTGCCAAACGGCCCACCGGGCCGATTACCCTTGGCTCAGGGGTTGTGTCTTGTGGGCAGTGCCGTGCCGAAACGGGCCGGGCCGACCCATTTGACATCCCTAATCCCGAGTGCGATTGGTACATAGAGTGCAGCAGTAATAAAGTTCGATTTGAATGGAAAAGCAGCTGCCAAAGGTATATGTCATTACTTATAAAACTTGATTTAACGTGTTTGGCTCATGTTTTGGTTACAAAATTTGATTTAATGCATTTCATCAGTCCTTTGGCTTTTCAAAATCCGTTTTAAGATTTATTTTGAGTGCATTGAATTTGGCAATATACATTATATGATTTTTGAAGTTTGACTCAAATGGGGAAGCAACTGCACCTGATTTGTGTTAACATGGTGGACCAATTACTCCAGTCCTGGTGATGGTGTAGTGCATGCGATGTCACATCTGATTCAGAGATGTTTAGCCATCTAGAGGGAGAATTAGCCCACTGACATTTAATGAGGGGTCTTCTTATACGTACTTCCTTCACCATTTTGGTGATTGACACTTTTATTATGGAAAGTTTTCAAGTATAAAACACCTCACTCTATTTACTAAAAAATATGCTTTGTACTTAAAAACTTTCCATAATGGAAGTGTCGCATAAGAAGACCCCCATATTTAATAGTTACACCAAAAATGAAAGATCTGGCTGGTCTTCTTTTGAGAATGGCATTAGATTTATAGGGGCTATTAAAATACAATGGAATCCAAAAGCCAGTTTTTGGATTCACCTATTTAATGTCATATCTACAATTCATGGCTTTTGGATTGAAAGAGAAACTAGTATCTTACATAAATTTCCTTTATTATTAAAATAAAAAAAAGAGAATTTTAGCAAAATAAAAAAAAACCTTTAAATGACCAGTAGATTAAGGTGACTTAAGCAATGCTCGTACCAAAGCAGCCTTCTCACGTAAAAAGCGTTTTTTTTCTTTTTTACTTTTTTTGATCGACGGTCCACGCCAGCCCTTTTTAAAACTAGTGAGGATCCACGTTTAGCCTCCGTGGTATTACTACTTGCGGGAAGGTACTGCACCAGATGGTAGGATTATGATGAAACTTTGGCACATTGGCAATACCAATTGTTCTGGTCGGCTGCAACAGTGGAGCTGTTTTAAATTTGGGCCAGTTACATCGTTGGTTCAGGCAAGACAAAGATGAGCACATGGTCCTTGGGAACCCAATTCCACAACCAGCCCTCGTAGTACCCCAAGTCAATGACAGTGTCCTTTCAGTAGGGTCGATGGTGAAATGTCGGTCCGAAAGTGTTTGGAGCAGTTCCTGTCTCGGAGTTTCGTGATGGCCTTATCAAATCATTTGGCTAAAAGATTTCACTCGATTGGTTGGGGTTGCTAAGAGCATAGAAAAGAGAAGGTGAGAAAAGTGTCCGTAAAAAAAAATTTCAACCATGGACAGCTGAGAATGAGTGGTTGCTGAATTGAGAAAAGAGTACTTACATTTCTGTTTTCATTTTTCACAACGACACTATGTCACACCAAACAAAGGAAGAATGGTGGCTAGAACTAGAAGCACGAGAACAGATTGCCTTTCTATCACGAGAATTTCATGTTTCACAAATGCACCCTGATTGCAAAGATTCCTGAACATTGTATTTTGTGTATAATGAGTGACCCAAATCATTAAGGGTCGGTTCATTACTCAGATGAATTACATTGTCTATCGCCATTGAATCAAAATTATTGATTGTGGTGTTTGTTTTGGACTGTTTCTTGTGCATTTCTGATTACATCAATCTTAGATTTTAGAAGATGATGACTGTTGATGAAGATAGTGAAACCCAGCTGGAACTGAAAGCCTTTCAGAAAGAGTAAGCCTTCGTTATTTCCTAGTTCTAAAAAGAGTCGCATAGGCTGTGCAGGGACCTTCTCTTTGATGGTTAGAGAGAAAAATGCGGTCCATTCAGTCGATTGAACCCAAAATGACACTTTTGGAAGCTACTCCTATCCGCTGCTTATTGACACACTTTACTCTCTTGCATCCTGAGATAATCAAGAGAGACTTTTCTGATTGTTCATAAGTTAAATTAGAGGCAAAGGCCAAAGAAGGCATGTCCTTTATACTTTTGCGTGTGATTTGACTATTGATAGATCTCTTTCACCCTCTCTTGGCCTTTGTGTTTTAAAATTCAAGGGACTCCAACCGTAGCCTTGTCCCTTATTTAAATAAAATAAAATTTCTTGTCAAACCCATTGGTCCATTAAACTTTAGGGTCTTTTTAAATACACCCACCCTGCTTACTAAATGCACCCATCCTATAGTATGGGTACTTGCAAGTTGCAGAATTCGAGACCTGTAGAGAGAAGAAATATTAACAATAATAAAATATGAGGTGGTAGAAGAGGTGATGAGACTAGCTGTAATGTCATTGGAAAAAGTCCACATACAATCATTTCACAATCTTTTAATCATTCACAAAAATACGTGTGTGGCTGTGGAAGAAGAGGAAACAGTACAAAACCTGGGGGGACTGATGACATACGTTTTCGTATGGATTCCAGTCAAGTTTAGAGGTACTTGAGAGATTTTAGCACCGAAAATGGGTTTCTTCCTTTTTTTTTCATGCGATGGCCCACATAGACTCATTACTAATAAATATATGAACATGTGTTCAATTTATAATGCATATAAAAGTTTACGTGAATCCCATAATTTTAGGAAGTCAAATATTATATTAATTTTTTGCTATTTCATTAAGTTATAAAAAAGATATGGTTATCTCTATTATTCCATAATTGAGGTCCAATTACAAAATCTAAAACAACAGAACATATCTTTCACAAGTGAATTAGTGGTGGTCCACATTAAAAAAAAAAGAACCTGCGTATTTGCCACCAATAAATTAATTAAAATGTAAAACATAAAATTTCACCCATTTATCTATTTGTGTTTTAATCATATTAACATTAATAATCAATTTAATAGTGGATTTTACTCTGATTAAACTGAAATCAACCCCACAACTTATGTAAAAGAGATGATCAATCGAGATTTCTTAAATAAGCCCAATGATAATCCCAGTATAAAAAGACACATTAATGAAAAGCATACTGTGTTTCCTATAAATTATCTTAAATTATATAAAATTAGCACATCAAATTGAAATTTCAAATCAAACAAATTGAAAAACAAATTAAATAGGCAAATCCCATCGAAGTATATCACCACTTGTTACAGCACTAATTATAGTTTTGGGTTGGCTAGCCAAGTGACGTGCTGAATGTGTTCAATGAGTTGGGCCACGCATAACTACCTGGTTTGGTCTTTAGTTTACATCAGGATGACACTGACTCGTTTAGCTTATAGACCCTGACTCGTTTAGCTTATATAGACTCTAGGTCCAACTCATGGACCTATGACATGACTGAAATCAAATCCAAATCACTCATATAAACGGAAAATTCTGACTGAAACAATTTAGTGATAGGTGTGATTATTGTTTATAAACATCAACCAAGCCCTCTCTCCTTCTATCTATCCTATTTTTTAGGGATGCACAAAAAAACTGCTAAATCAATTTAGACATATCCGAATCGGGCAGTTTAAATTAGTTTTATAGTAGATCGGTTCGGTCACAGTTTGAATATATGGTTAAACTGCTCAAACTAAACCGAATTAAACAAATTATATCTTTAATAACATAAGAAAAACCTTCAAAGTGCAATAAGGCATCCATCAAAAGTTTCCAAATGGATAAGTTCCTTCTATTGAAAATATGAACCTTAGTGAGATCGTGCAGAGTGGATTTAGTCGTTTAAAAAAAAAATAAACAAAGCCCATATACCACTTACTGTGATCACACTCCAAAATATTTATGACCATTGAATTGCCAATGCTTGTCCCCACGAATCCGCAGATCCAAACTACACGTAGACGGTAGATCGGAGGTGAGAGGAACAGGTCAAAGTTATTGTTTGACTGAGGAGACTATGGGCCCGCCCTTACGTGAACCGTACCATACCCCCGCGCTGACGGCGCTGCCTTGCAAGTCTTCCCGACGCTGTTCAAAACACGAAAAAACAAGTGGTGGCTGGCGTGTCTCGGGGTACAGAGATGATACAATAAAACTGCAGATGGATGTGTTGGACCTATGACATGACTCGAGAAAGAAGATACCAACACCCTAAACTTTACTGTCTTTTTTACGATTCTAATCAATGCACATCTGTGTAGATTGTTAAAATATTCATTCTTACCATCTTGGATAATGTAAATTATTAGAATATGTTTAATCACAAATTTTGAAAATTAAGCATAGTTTAGTTTATTAGTAGAAGATTAAAAAGTATTTACTCTATTTTTAAATACTAGAAAACACACGACTCTCTCCAATCACCCCCATTAATTCTTCAGTCGAGTATGAATAACGAGTTTACCAACCTGTGTTGACTCGGGGGCCGTAAGCCATTCAGAATTTTTCTTGCCGACAAGCTTTTGTGGTAATGGGCTGTGGGACCACTGAGCAGAAGTAAGCATCTTAAATGTATTAATGAAATTTATTTCATGTGAGCAGATTGCTTGCTATTTATATTATATGAAGTCTAGCCAGTGGAGCCTACTTGATGCATGTCTATAAATTGGGTCTGCACCGTCCAACCCCAAAAGGGCATTCATGTCCGGGTATTTCGAATTGGATCATTTGGTCTGCACAGTGCACAGACGTGGATCAACTAGCATCAGTTGGCACGTGGCAAAGTGGGTCAACCCACCATCATGGCAGATTGGTGATGCATGTATTTGATCAATTGATTGCAAGAAAAGTACTTTTAGGACCATAAGACAGCTCCACAAAACTTTATTGCGATATTGCTGGCACCTTTTTATTTGTAATTCAATGCTCATTTTTAATAATCCAATAAAGTTTATTAATTTTATAATAAAATTTTCCTATGCAAAAATTATTGAGCAAAAGGAAGAGTGTCTAAGAAAAATATCTAAACTTTGGCCACCAAACATAAAAATTGATGGTTACTAGCAACTGTACATGAATAACCTCCTTTAAAAACAAGTGATAATTTTAGATTGAGTAATTTTTTTTGTTATTTAGTGTTTTTTCCTTTTAACATATTCTCCCTCTTTTACCTCTTGAGCCCCATTATTTGTAGCAAAGCAAGAGGTCCACTTAGTGGCCCCCTTTTGTGCAGGGCTAGGTGCAAGTAGTTGCAAATTGCCATTACTCCTCTTAAATGGAGGCCCGTGTACAACCTGAATTGTTGGTTGGTTACCCCAAAATGACATGGTTCAGTCAGATGCACATGTCCAGTGTCCCACTTTCAAGGTTACCATTTTTGTCCCAAACCTAACCTGGTAATTCTCGATTTAGGTTAAAATTTACTACCCAATAAATTAATAAAAAGTTCAGGTTTTAGGTTGATCGCATTCATGCTACTCAACCTCCCACCCTAGGCCAATTAATCCTCAAATCTTTTCTGTACTTCAATTTGCCAAGTAGACCTGAGACCAATTTTTAAGGGGCCATGTTTGGATTGGGTCCACATGGAATAGAATGAGATATAAATCTGATCCGACGCACTGAAACCGCTAGATTACAATCCTTTTTGAAGTGGGTTGAAATAGATGGTTATGGAGGAATTACACTTGAAAGCAGGCTCCACCGCTGAATGGCATAGGCATAGGATACCAAGGACCCACAGTGGATTATCTGGACCCTCCTAATTGGGATTTGGGGATGATCTTATGTGAGAAATCGGGAGATCCATCCATTTTTTTAGCACCAAACATAGATGGGCCCAATTTAGCTCAGGCCTTTAGAAGGCCTGGTCCTTTATAGAGCGCGCTTGGGCTCTCACATCTCTTATTGGATAAGAAGGATCCCAGCAAAAGGTTAGTCTAGAATCTGAACTTCAATATGGACCTCGCAATATATTGTGTGCATGAGTCTTGGAGAGTAAAACATGCGATTGAATAGTCATGTCACATAAGAGAGAGATGAGGATTTTATGTTGTTTGGCACGGCGCCTACATCTACGGCAAGGGAGCACTGATCAGACATCTTGACTCTTCAGAGTGTACGGTTATATATTAAATTATATATACAATCTCCGCTTTTTTAGCCGCTATTAAAGCCTAACACGAAGACCAAAATACTCCTAATCCAAAATCCGGTTATTGACTAAACCAATGCACCAATCCGGTCAACCAAAAACAGAAGACATAGACCCAACACAATCCTTACTGTAGCCGAATCAAATCCAATGGGTTAAATAATCCAAATCCATCTTCTTGCCGACCATAGGTTTTTGGTATCATTCATCTGTCTAATGCTAGTCTGAAGCATATAAAAGCCTTAAACTCGCTAAACAAGCACGAAGAACAAAAAAATGTTGGTCAATCGTTTGTCACTATTTCTTTTGTTGTGTGGCCCTTATGAACAAGCATTTGAAAGTACATCCAAACGCTTTCATCATCGGAAAAAAATAATCAGATTTTCAACTCATCTTCCATTTGCAACCAAACACGGTCCTCATCAGATCAAATTAGATTCCCAACTCAATCACTGTTCAATCTCTATCCTTCAGAAAGTTTGTTGTCGTTGATCAGCGGTTGAGTATGAGGATAAAAGATAATCGGGCCTTGTATCCTGCCAAAATGACTATCAATTTTAATGGTTTTCATGATCATTTCTTTGGAGTGTCTCCTCTGTTACAGTAATCTCATTCAAACAAGTACTGATGATAATGTTCTTGTCGACGTTGTGTACCCATCAATGATTTTATGCAACAATTTACTGTTTGGTGGAAATACAGACAGCCTAATCTGGTTCTCCTTGTATGGAAGTAATTATTTTTACCCAAAACATCGATTTGGACCTGTGAATTTAAACTTATAGTGCGGCATACATTTCCTGTTTTTCATTTTGTTAGAGAGGACTTCCTCCCACATTTGGTGGAAATGAAGAGAAAATGAAGTCACCGTAGGTCAAGAGCTCAATTTAGGGTCTCTTTTTTTGCACATAATACATAGCAATTTATCCTATAAGTTTGTTGAAAATGACGAACAAACGTGGATATACAAAAATGGCCATCAAGTGATTGAAGTGAATACCATCCCATATCACCTCATATCCTAGGAAGGTCAAGGTCGCGACCCTCACCTCATATAATTCACACCTCACCTTTTTAATAATACTTAAGTGGGGCCCATTTGACGATGCATTCCTATGTAATCTAGTGCAAACAACAGGCCCTTGTAAAATCAGGATTTGGATCTGTAGTGTGTTTTCCTCGAAAATTAAAAGTGGTTTATGAAAGGGAATGGATTCTTTTCCTCTTTTGTGTTATCATGTTTTGTGGTTTTCATTTTCTTAGGTTAAAGAATTCATCGTAATTTTTTTTTTATTTTAAAAAGCAGATCCATACCCAAATATGCAGGGAACCATTTTTAGCCGTCTTACTGAGAGGTGAGAAAAAAGTCTTTAGTTTCCAACCTATGATCAGTCTCAGTTCTTCATAGACACTTGCCCTCATTGAATTAGCACGATATATAGCCATTAAAATCTAAGGAGCCAAAAATGAGGGCGAAGATCATTTGGTTTAGTTAATATGGGGAATACCTCTAATTCAACACCTAACCTATCCATCTTACATTGTCCCTTCAATGTTATGCATCTAAGTGGATCAGAGAAGAAAACAACGTTTTTGTCTAAATAATTCAAAAATTATAGCTAATTATGTTTTAAGAAAAATTAAGATTTAGTCTTCAATGAAAGTGTAGGAGTGTTCATGGGCTAGGCTAACCCGAGCCCGATCCCAGCCCAGCCAGCATTAGGCCAGGCTTGGATATGTAATTCGGGCCCATTTAATGGTTGGGATGGGCTCGGGATAAGTGGAAGAAAGCCCAAAGCGTGGTTCGTCCGTATAAGGAGTGCATGCAATTCAATTTGATTAGGCCAAATATTTGCTCGAAAGCCAACAGAATTGATCAAAAGCCATGTTCAGCCCGGCCCGGTTAACTAAATATGTGGGCACAGGCCTAACTTTTATGGCATCTCTCGGAGTTGAGCCCGAGCATGGCTTGTATTTCTAAAGTCGGCTAGGCTGGAATGCCTCAACGCGCCCGTTCCGGCCATGAACACCCCTGGTAAAGTATTGGAAATATTATATAATCTATATTTGCTTGAAAGTCAGCATCTTCTTGTAACCACTGATACACACAAAATGTGACAGATTATCTTTAAAAAATACAAATTCTAGGGTTTATTTTTGTTATTATTATTCTTGGCATCTACGTTGCCCTATCAGTGACAAGTGATATTATGAAAATGTGACTAGAGAGAGATCTCTGGGAATATGAGTGATATTAAGGTGCCAACCACACTTAATCATGAGTCTCTTGGCAAATTCTACGATATCATTATGACTTGTGCATATTATCTGAGTAGTAATTCTTCTATATATTGACCTTAGTACTTGAGATGGCAATGGACTCCTGATTACTCCATTGCTCTAAAGGCCCTGACACAAAGTTCAGATGTGGAACCACCCTTTTAGGTACTATTAACAATTGAATTAGGCTCTTACCCTGGGCCCAGAATCTTCGCCGGCTCAATAATTGTTATTTCCAAGTTTGAACCAAGATGAGTCTGTTTAAATAGTCGTGTACCTTCTAGGCCCCTCCAATGGATCACCCAAACTTTAACACTAACTCATTAAAAGTTTAGAAAAATTTAAATCCTTGGAGAGATTTTCGTCTGTGCGCATGAGAATATGGTATGTTCCTTTGCTTAAATTCAGAGAAATCCTATTTGCGGAATTTCTAATTTTTCAGACACAGTGAAATTCATGGGTGCTCCTTAGTACATGAGCATTCAGAAATTTCACTAGAAAGCAAAGCAATTGAAAATCTAAATTTTGGCATGGCATTCGTGGTCTTCAGGGTGGCTTTAATTTTAAAACTTTTATAAAAAAACACGACATTTGTAAGCCACCACATTATATAAAAATAAATAAATTCAGAGTCCCGATCTTTTAAGGCCTTATCCCAGGGCCACCGTGGGTAAAATACGTCGGAGGATCCCAATTAAATTAAAAGAAAAGATAAAAAAGAAGATCTATATGGCTTTGAGTTGATATCTTCTCAACCGCAACTTTTCATCACATGAGACTCGCAGAGATAGATAATGACGTCACCGATGACCTCTATTGGAAAAGGACACTCAGATGCTTTTTACCATTTTTGCAAAAGAAGTGGGCAGTTGTCGTTCTCTCGATTGCACGCAATCACTACGGAGGAGTGGTTCAATGTCCTTTTCTTTAATGCGACAAAATATTAACCTGTAACAGTAAAGTCAGTGGCTGATCAATAAAATTGCTAATGATTAAATGAATATAAAGCATATGTTTTTAGTAAAGTTAAAATGTATTTATTTCCAAATAACGTAATTTGAAGTGAGATGGGTAGTCAGCCAATTTTACTATGAGGTAAAATTTGTTAGAAGTTGATAAAGTAAAAGAATTTTTTATTTTTTTTATTTTCATTCTTGGCTAAAACTTTACTTAATCACTTGTTCCGGCCAAATAAATATAATAAAGTAATTTTTTTTTGAGACTAAAATTATTTTATTGTATATTTACTTTTTCAGTTATGAGGAGCAAAATTTGTAACGCTGCTGTGTGGGGCCCACCTATGTAAGATAGGGGACATTCTACCTATGTGTCTACAGAGGTTATTCATTTATTATAAAAAAATAGTTATTTGACTTTAAGAGGTTTCTCCTACCAATTTCTGAATCCAATATCTTTACATGCTATTTGATTTGAGAGCTCATGCAGACCCGTACGGTCCCGTACCAGTCGTGAACCAAGAAATGGCTTTTTTGGTAAACAGAACCATGGAGTGTTATTAAACCTAATCGAGTGTTTAATTTTTGGAGGAACACTGTAAACTTCGTGTAACGTGGACTCCATCTTAGTGTCCACGTTGAGATAATTCAGACCATTCAAGATGAATCTCATCTTCTCCAATGGCATATGGGGAGGTGAGATTTCACTTTAATTGGAACAGATTTCACAAAAAGATTAATCACATGATTGAAAATGTGACTAGACATCACCATTGACATGGATTTAATCCCATTTCCTAATACGCTCCGTAGGGAGGTGGGATTCATTTCTATGGAACTGAAATGTGAGGACATATCACTCGAGGAGACGATTATAAGGTTGCAAACGGGACAGTTCTAAATCGAAACCATAGTGGATTTGGACTCGAATCCATTTCTAAATAACGGTTACGATTTTAATTCGAAAACTGTTTTGTTGGTTTCAGACCCAGTTCCGATAGGAAAAGCCAGATTCAGTTTCGGAATCGAGTCCGCCTAGAGGATTGGAATCTAATTCTAAAATTTATTCTTCATTTTTCTTAAAATAAGCATATTATTCAACTTATAACAGTGTATTAAGTCTACCACTTCCGGTATTATATATAAAAATGTAAAAATAAAGAGTTAAATTTGAAATACAATTTGCAATATGAAAGGCTCATATAGCAGGTTCCAGATCTACGAGTCAAAACTTATATGGACTCGGAATCGGACCCATTTATCAATCTAAACCTAAATTGGGTTCTGGATCCGGACAGTTCCGTTTATGAATCGAAACCTAAAATAGATTTCGGACCTGATTTTTTGTGGGTAGGAGCTTTCGGATAATTAAAGAATCGGATACCTGTTTGTAACCTTAAACATGATATTCATTTGAGTTGGTCTATATTTTCATTACATGGAGTCCATTGTGGAGTTAAAGATACCAAATATGTGGTAGAAGCATGCTATAGTTGAGGGAGAGGTTCCGGTCTCCTGTGATTGGCTTAGAAACCATGTAGCTCAGTTGGTGGGATAAATGGCAGGGGACTTGTGTGTGAGTACTTAGCTTAAAAAAAGAAAGAAAAACAAAAAAAAACAAAAAACATGTTGAATTTGGAAAAGCTTCCGTACAGCTTGATATTAATTGCTTCATTAAGTATGGTATATATACAGTATTTGCAACTAAATATCCCAGGGTACGGGATCTAATCCTATTTTCTATTAACTGAGCTAAAATAGTGGGATTATTTTACAGCAGTAATTGGACTTAGTCAATAAATTCCTAACAAAACAAAACATGTATCTGTGGCCTTTTAATGCAAGTCGTCGCTAATCTTAGAACTTCTTGTCCTCTTCCTCCAGAATGTTCACATATACCATTTAAAGTCAAAGAAGCTAACATTCAGTTGCTCTACATTCTCTCTCCTGTAGCAGCGGACAGGGGCGGACCCACATGCTTGGCACATGGGCGTCCGCCCGAGGTGGATTTGGAAAAATCGCTTGGGAGCAATGGCATCTGGCCTGGATGCCATCTGCTGCCATGCAAGTCAATCGCCTCCTCACTTTTTAAAATCGTCAAATCCTTTTCCATGGATCTATTTTTTCTCCGACTTTGATAGGTCCCAAGCAGACCAAGCAAGTATTTTTCATACTTTGACATTGTCTCTTTCTCTCTATCAATCTCTCTCCCTCCTCTACCTTTAAATCTGAAAAGCCTTAATCATTAAATCTCTAAACTCCAACTATAATCCACTTTCCTTAAATCTTAATACCTAAACCCCAATCCCTAACATCTCCACCATGTTTAGCAACTACATTCCTATTGGCATTTTGAAATTCGCCCCATTGGAAAAACAGTTGGTAGAAGGAAGAGAAAGGCTTCTAGGATGTAAGTGTATTTGCATTCACCATCAACTTGTAGGAAAATGTGGCCAAATGAAGGGTGCAAAAAAGAAAGTGAAAAAAATGCACATTGTTATCACTTTCTTTACTTCCTAAAACCTTTGAAGTACTGTGACAAGTTCTTCCACAATTCACCATACAATAAAACGTTGTTCATCTTATACTAACTGCATTTGAGGTCTTAAGAAAAACAATAATGTGCTTATTGGCCATGTCACTTTTTTCCCCCTCTCCTTGGGCATTGCTTCTAATGCTTTTCACCGTGATATAACAATTAATCTTTGTAGTCTGTAGCAAAGTTACTCACAACATTGGTTTTCTTCTTTTCACAATGCATCGAATTATAAAAGTTGTATTTTAGAGTTATATATGGAAACGTTGTATAGTTCCTTCTTTTCTAATTCTGAGATGAAAATTTCCAAGTAATTATATGTGAACTTTTGATTATTGATGGTTTGATTAATATTGAGCTTCTAAAATTAAATATGGTTTCCAGGTTGGTAGCAATATTTAGAGTATAGACAATTATACTTGTTCTCATTACCAGTTAAAGAAAGAGTTCAATTTTTTTTATAGGATTTTGCCTTTACATTTGCCTTCAAATTGGACATTTGTCGGTTAACTGTTGAAGTTTAACAAATTCTTGTAAAGTTGTTGATGTGATATCCTAGGGTCATGTAATAACGCACATATTGCACTATGCGATATCCTTTAGCATTTTGGGGACATTCTAATCTCTTGTTGGGAGTAGAATTCCTTTACAAAATAGGCCAAGGTGCGAGTATTTTATACTAACCTTACACAATAACAACAACAACAACAATAGATTTTTTCTAGCGACGATCGTCCGCCCCACTCAAATAAAAATCTTGAATTCGCCACTGGTACCAAAAGTAAGGCAGTGCCTATCAAATTCCGGACTCCTGTATGAGTCATCTCGCCTTGGTCATTCACAACACTATTTCGAAGACCCTGTTTTTTTTCTGCCCGAGAAGATAGCGTAATCTTCATTATCTACCGTAATCTTCATTCATCTACCAATAGTGAGCACTTAACGTCCTCTTTAACTTACTACCACCAATCCCCTTATAAATTTCTCTTCTCCATCTATTATCCTATCTATTCATTATTGTAGTCAATCCAAGTTCAGACCCATAGTTCCACCATAATAATACTCGTGGGTCATAGCCAACCAGGGGGTTCCATCAAGATAAAACATAAAAACAAAAGAGTGGGAATTTTCTCTCTCATGTTACGTCTACAAATTTGAATAGGATGACAGTAAGAAGAGAGAGATAGTAGAAGCATGGAGGATGATGGGGTGCAGGATAGGCTTCTTGGGTCAGAGAATCAAGAAGAAGGTCTGAAGAGAAGGGTCCTTGAAGAATTAAAGATCCTGTGGAGAATTGCATTTCCCGCCATTCTCTCCAGAATCTGCTCCTTTGGGCTCACTGTTGTGACGCAAGCGTTTATGGGACACATCAGTGAAGTAGACCTCTCAGCTTTTGCACTTGTTCAGACCCTTCTTCTGAGATTTGCCAATGGAATACTGGTATTTCTAATCCCATCACTCCACCTTTTATCTTTTCAGATTACCCTGCGTGCTAACAAATAGAAACATACTTTGCAGGCTCAACTGTAAGGAATATTCAAGTTTCTTCCAATATTGCAAGATCATGCCTTCTTTTTTTTATTGGCTCAACTTGGCCATTTACATCCCTGCATACTTTCCATGAAAGCTTCAATCATGTTGGTCCACTGGAACACTATTGATGAGATACCTTGTTGTAAAGTGTAGGGAGAATAGAGAACAATGTGAGGGATTTGTTTTTATACAAATTACCAACAAAGCACTTATAAAAGCTCTACCTTCTATTGAAATAGAGACTACAAGAGCTTTCAAAGTTAACCCCCTCGACTTTCTCGAAAATCCTTCTAAAAGTAAACTTCTTTTCTAAATGAGTTATTTCTTCCATTCTTTGGCTCTTTGATGCTAGAGTACAAAGGTAAGAGAAGCCCACTTATATCACGTTGGGAAAGTCCCACATCCCACATCCCACATCCCCCATATAATGGGTTTATTAGTACTTTGTATATCTGCTTGGGCATCCCACCTATGAGTTTAAGCTTTTTTACTTCATACATCTGTTTGGGCCTGCAGCCCTCTTCATTTATGTTGCTCAGGTAAGGATAAGACGCATCTCAAACATTTACTTCCTTAAACAAGATTTTCTGGTTCCAAAAAATTGACATGTACTTCTGAATTTCTCACTGAAGCCTTTCTGTCTTGCAAATGAATAAACTATGCACATTCCACAAATTGAGGTTAATTAGGAGCACCATATCCTCATTATGTTAAAAATACCACAATCGCCATCAATAGGCTAATTCAGTGTGCTCGTGACAAATTCAATGAGTCAAGGTTTGTGTTTTGAAAACCATGTGATCTATATAAGTCCACACATAATGTAAATTCTTGAATACCCATCTCAACTAAACTAAAATTACCTAGAACAGTTACAAGTTCATCTTCCTCTTTATTCATCATACTTGCAGTTGGGTATGGCCTGTTCACTGAACACTCTCTGTGGCCAAGCATTTGGAGCAGAGCAATATCGCATGATGGGCGTCTACATGCAACGATCATGGGTCGTTCTCACAGTGACCTTTCTTTTCCTGGTTCCTTTCTTCGTCTTCGCCACACCCTACTTAAAGCTTCTTGGACAGACTGATGAGCTATCAAAAAGAGCGGGGGTGATCGCTCTCTGGTTCATCCCATTCCTCTTCTACTTTATCTTCAACTTCACATTGCAGATGTATTTGCAGGCCCAACTCAAGAATGCCATCATCGGATGGTTGTCAGCCAGCACCTTTGTTCTCCATGTGATCCTATCTTGGGTCATGGTTGATAAGTTGAACTGGGGGATCCCTGGTGCAATGGGGTCCATGATTTTATCTGGTTGGCTATCGATCATCGGAGAACTTGTATACGTTTTTGGAGGATGGTGTCCACAGACATGGGGTGGATTCTCCATGAAAGCTTTCTCAGAGCTGTGGGCGGTTGTCAAGCTTTCGGTGTCTTCTGGTGTGATGCTCTGGTATGCTTTGTCCATGTGAATCTTCCTTCTTAATTCTAGTGTTTAGAGGGGTTGAAGAACATTTTCCATGGAGAACAAAATTGGTTTCCAAGACATTATGTTTTTGGATGCATCTGTGCAGCGAGCCGCTTGATGTGAATGTTCATATCCATGATAAGAGGAATCCCTACTCTCGGATGGATTCCTCTTATTGCACAAATGCTTTACGAGCTTCAATCTAATTACTTTTGAATTTAAAGCATTCCTACGGTAGAAAGTAGATTGTGACCCAAAAGAGGTTCAAAACCATTTTCCTTTAGTGTTTTTTTTAGTACGATCACTATTAGTAATGGATAATCCTGCCTTACGATGAAAGTTCATAAAATTCTATAGACAATCTTCATAGTGGTACTTTTTTGCATGTGATCTTGCATTTTTTTTTTTTTGTGATCATATTTTTTTGTGATATCATGTAAAAACTCCTTGGAATAAAGAAAAAAAAAGTGTCCATTCTCCTTTTTAACAAGACAGTTTATACGATATTGTATAATCCAATTAAAACTTTGGGACATCGCAAACAAAATACCAATATCAAGAATATATGGAGAATTTTTCCAACTTTCGTCACAAAGCGAAATTTTGTATGATTAACGATACACTAGAGAAAGGAAAATCCCTCTCTTTAATATAACGCAATAGTTAAAATCTCATGCTGCACGGCCTTCAATTTGTGTGACACTTGCGCATTCCTATAATTATTGTAAAAAGCTGATTGCGATCCAATACGTACTTAACTATTTTCTTTTATCTAACCTTATACTGAAAAGATTCATTTCTCCATGCAATTATAGTAGAAAGTAAATTCTGACCCAAGAAGAGATAAGAAATAAGAATCATTTTCTATTATCTAACACAAAGGTTAAAGATTCATCTCATTATTTGAAAATTTCTCACTACACCAAGAATAGAAATCGGAATCTTAGTAAATGAAGATTTCACATTTTTTATAGAATTCAGGTGAGGTGAGGGGAGGGTAAAAGATTGATATTGGGTGAGGTAGAACAACCCTTGGGTGAGGGAAGGTTTGTCCAGGTTCAAACCCTAGGTAGCCAGGTAAGAATTGACGCCTCTTACTACTATGGTTAGAGGCCGCTCTTAATGAAGATTTCTTTTCTGCTTGCTGCATATTATGAAATTAATGTGAAACTGCAAAAAACTTAGCACAGAAATTTCCAATGAGAATTTAATTGTGGAGGACAATCTTTAAGGCACACTTTAGTGACAAGTTTGTAGGAAAGCAGTTTCCTCGTTGGAAAAATTAGTAAAAAAGTGCCAGTCAGAAAACACGAAGAGCTGTAACTAATAAGGCAAGTAGAGAAGGTAAGGAAAATTGTCCTCTTCTGTGGAAAAGCAGCTACACAAATGTCCTCCTCTATTTTCTTCACTATCTAGGAGACAAATTGATTGCACTGAGGTGGTGACTCTAGCTAAGATCAATTGTTGTACAGTCATTGATTGACAATGCTTCTGTGTCTTTGCTTCTGTGTCTTTGAACAGCTTAGAGCTATGGTACAATTCGGTGCTGTTGTTCGCCGGATTCATGAAGGACGCCGCGATCGTCATCGGCGCCTTTTCCATCTGGTACCTTATTTACATACACAGCATCGAGTACACTCAAGTGGGGCCCATGATCCTGTGGTCTAGATCATTGTTCTTGTAGGTCATTCCACAAAACGAACTCCATTGATGGCTTAGATTACCAAACTATAGGCCCCACAGATTAAATAAGTGTTATTCTATTCCACTTGTACTGTTAATTAACAATAGGAATCTTATGTTTTTGATACTGCAGCCTCAATATAACTACCTGGGTGCTTATGATATCTTTTGGGTTCTTAACAGCAGCAAGGTACTAAGTACAAGACACCTTGCCTCTGTTTTTCCATGAGATTTTACATTTTTTTCAGAAAAAAATGCTCTTAATTTTTTTTTTAATTTCCATCTAAGTACTTGTCATGCCTGTTTCATTTATTGTGCCTATTTTTTTTTTTTTCCCCTAACGGAGGGCTCTCAATCTTTTGGGCAGGACTAATCCTTGGGGCCCAGAGAGATAGTACAAGTAGACTCAACCTTCGGTTCTTGACGATGGGGGAATCCGGGATTAATACTAAAACTTCTAATTTCAAAAGAGGGAGGAGCCCTATTTCACTGTCTCTCTCTAAAACCTTTGGTTTCGAAAGAGGGAGGAGCCCTCTCTCTCTCTCTCTCTCTCAAGAAAAGTAGCTTGGTTAGTTTTTCATGAAAATGTACCTTTTTTCTTTATTTGAGATTAAGGTAAGGGGTGGAACTAGGAAATTTGCCTTGGGGCTATATATGAAAAAAAAAAAGTCTTGAGAGGCCAATGTCAAAAAAAAAAAAAAAAAAAAAGAAAAGAAAAAAGAATGGAGGGTCTTTTCAATTTTTTTAGTGGCCTATGTAAAAAATAAAAATCATAACACTAGGGGGTTTTCCAAATTTCTGAGCTAGGTCATGGCTATCCCCAGCACCCCTCTAGTTGAAAACGGTCCACTTGAGCACTCAATTAACACATTGAGTTTGGATTGGGTTGGCTAATTATAATGCTCAAATAAGATTAGCTGGTTGAGTAGCAAGAATTGGACTAAACTGGAACCATCTCTTTTATTAATTGGGTAAAGGAATTTCAACCCAAATCCTACCTTACCTTATTGAAAACGGTCAACTAGAACCTTGAATAACCTGGACAAATTCAAGTCATGTTGTGGGGTTTGGGTCATAAATTGCCACCTCCACATCATATATCCGAAATTGATTTTCTTTTGCAGCGTGCGAGTTTCAAATGAATTGGGGAGAGGAAATGCAAAAGCAGCAAAATTTGCAATTAAAGTGGTGTTCTGCACTTCATTAGCCATAGGACTTGTGTTCTTCATTGTGTTTTTATCCATGGGCAATGTCATTTCCTATGCGTTCACAAGTAGCGTAGCTGTGGCCAAAGTAGTTTCCAACCTTTCAGTTCTGCTGTCCATCACTGTCTTGCTCAATAGCATTCAACCAGTTTTCAATGGTAAGCTCTTATTCCCATCTTCTCCATTACATTTGTGTCTTCTATTTTTGAAAATTTGTCCAACGGGTTAGAATACGAAGCATTGGCTGGCTCGGAAAGTATCATACCCAGGACTGGCAGGTTGTCTTACCTACAATTCCAGGTTGGATAGGATTTGGGTTGTGAATCAATACAGCATCCGACTTATCCTAGTTGCACCCATAGGCCATAGCATACTTAATATTTCATTAATAAATTTGTAAATAGGTCGTGACTGAGGAGGCCGGGTGAATGATTAAAACCCACCAACTCCAAACCCAACTCGGGAGAAAATCTCTGCACCGAAGTCTAACTTGTCAAAACCACTACCGAAGGCAGGCCAACCGTTTAACCCGACCTATTGTCATCCCAAACTTTCATTACATAAGAGTACACGGTGAAGTAAATTGCATTTCATCCATTCACCCGCTATTTATTTGGCTAAAGAAATAATTCCAAGGAAATAAGCAACAGATGTACCTTAATTGAATTAGAGCTTTGGAACCTATTTACTGTATTACAAGCTTATGTGTTCTGTTTCTGATTAGTATTTTTGCCAAACAGGAGTTGCAATTGGTGCTGGTTGGCAAAGTATTTGCGCGTTTGTGAACATCGTTTGCTACTATGTGATAGGGATCGCTCTTGGACTCATACTTTCTGAAATATTATTTTGAAGCAGGTTTTAAAAATAGGTTCAAACCAAGTCGCATGGCCTAGAATTTATAAGTTTTGGTCATGATCGACGCCAAATGCCAATTTTCTATGAGTTGGGTCATTGACCTAAGATGTATTACAACTCCATTCTCTCCGCTAACTTTTATTTACTTCTAAAAATGCCTAACAATAAAATGGAGATTCATAACTTCGTTTATTTTCCTATCTTTCTCAATTTTTTATGAAAGGATCTGAGTAGTTTGAAACAATGTTGAAAGAGAGAGGGAACCATATTCCATAATTAGATAGATAATAAGGATACCATGCTGCTGCTGATGATTTTTGTGATCCTACTTTCAACAGGTAGTAAACGCGTCTGCCCGTCTTGATGGATGGTTGCTGCGTGAAACAGACAATAACACATCGACTGCGCAAAATGTTTAGCACACTTCAAGATGCTTTTGAATTCTGAAAAGATTTTCTGGACTCACCTTCTACACAGTCCTCATGTTGCATCCCTGTGTTCATCGAAAGACTAGCCCATGGCACATTTTGAAGGGGCTCTCCATCGCAGCAATGAGAAAGTGGGTTCTAGTCACATCACCCACAGAGGAAAAAGTGCAAGATTTATTCAGTTTCTAAATTTTCAGGTGCAGATTTTCAATATTTTGTTACTTGCCTTATATAATAACCTAGTGGACAATTTAGAGGGCTTGCAAGGGTATGCTCTTGCAAAGCATTTCTTGCGGAAAATGAAAAGAAGTTTTTAGATGTCTGATCACTTTTGGAGTTCCTTCTAGTCCTTGGCAGACAATTTTGTATTTGTGGACATGAAAGCCATCATGCCTCTAGAGGAAAATTCAGCTTAGAACCGGCTGCAACTTTAATCTCAAGATGCAAACTGTGATTTTGTGGGTTAGCATTCCTCTGGTTTTGAAATGAATAAATGTAAAAACCATTTTGCGGGTTGATAAGAAATTATGGTTTTCTACAGGATGAAGATTTCATAGAAAAACTAGGAAACAGATGAGTCCCATGTGCTTTCCCCCTCTCTTTTATAGGTTCAGTGTGCTCACAGTTCTCAGTTATATCTGTTTTTATAAAATAATGAAAATATATAATTTGATAAGTGCCAAACAAAATTTAAGAGCCTACTAATCAAGAAATCTGAAATGCAGTCATTCCAAAATAACGTAATCCCAATCTAACACTACAATTGGATGGCAGGGCTGTTCCTCCTCCCAACTCAATTCCATTGTTGGGGATTGGCATCATGGAGAATGGTAGTTCCATTCATTTTCACTCAGCATTCTTACATAGGAAGTCTAGAGCTAGCCCAGCATGGAAGGGTGACGGCAATTATCCTCATTTTAGCCTTTTCCATCACTTATCTCATCGATCCGGGTCAGTGAAAGCATTCTACTTGTAAAAACAAATAAGCTATGTTCATTTATCCATCAAATGAAACAACAAGAATGGACTGTGATGATCCTAGAAACCCATCATAAAATCCCGGTCATCTTTTGATTTAGCCTGCATGTGGACTGCTAAAAAGAACACAGAACCAACCATCCAAAAGGAAACAAGAAAAAAATAAAAAACCCAACCAATTAATGGCAGAGATTGCTTGATGGAAAACTTCTCTATCCTATAACCATCCAGCACTCCCATTATCAAGAGTTGGCAAGTTGAATCATTGCATCAAAATGGGCCAATATCTAAAATTGAGTCAACCTCAAAAACCTTTATAACTTAATGTCACTTACATCTTCAAGCTCTAAAAAACATTCTTACATTCTAATCTCAATAACCACAAAAAATTAAATAAATAAATAAACTAGAGAAATAAAGATTTGAAATCGAACTGAACCAAGGTCTTGAAATTCAATATCTGGAGCAGAGTGAAAAAAGATATTACGCAAATGCGTAAGAAATTGGCCTTCAAACCCTAGGGTTGGATTTAGGAGAATCGAATTGGAAGTTTCTGAAAATTTAACAATGAAGTAACAAGAATCCAGAATTCCGAAAAGTGGCACCATGAAATTGTTAGAGGTAAATTACTTTTTTTTTTTTTTTGTGCATTAACACAATAGAGTACATGGTGAAGGAAATTACTTTGACACCTCTACCCATGTGAAAATCTAATATGTAAATAGCCATAATTACATCATTTTCACATTTCATTTATTCACCAAATGTGTTAATACAAAGAAATATGACGATGTGTAATTATTAGATGTGAGAATTATTCAAATGTGTAAAAGTGTGCAAACAAACTATACCTAGAAGGCTCCTGCCTTATACAACAAGCTCGAGCTCCCATGCTAGTATTAAGTTATTAGAAAACTAGCAACCACGCCCCCTGCTTAGCCCGGGGCAAAAAATAAGATATTACATTTTGAATTTATGAGATATCAAGATTAATTATAAACATATATGAATATATTCATGCATATTCATATGAAAATAGTTAATACATCTTCAATCACAAATACAAGTGGTCAACATCAACAATAAACTATTACAAAGATAAAGCTAAAATACCATTCAACAACATAAAAATGATAATAACAGCAATAATGACTAAAAATAATAATAATAAGAATAATTACTAAAGAAGATATAGAAAAGCGAATTTTGTTCATATATATAATATTAGTAATAAGAAATGCATTCAAGTTTTTGTTAACCATTGATAATTTCAAAGCCCAATAAAACAAAGCCACCCCATTTAGACTTCTTTGTGCAACAAGAGGATTCTAGATTATGCGGATTTTTATTTCCTAATGAGAATGAAATTTTGTATTTTCGTAGAAAATCAAAATCCTCTCTATTGATTCATTTTTTTCTTCAATGCAAGGTGAATACATTACATCAAACAACATAATGTTGTTAACAAAGAAAATTGTACAAATATGCAATCATCTCGTTACACAAATGCACCATTTTTTTTTTTAATTTTCACATAGGCAAATAGTCATTTCAATCCCTCTACCCAAATTTCTTCTCTATCCCTTTCAAGTAGCACCAATACCATTTTAGAACTGATCAAACCATTTTTTGGCTCTAGATTTAAAAAAAAAAAAAATGTATAAACATCTTAACTTTAAAAGCCATAAATTATGAGACTTTAAAATCACATGCTAATGTTATACAGATTATTATTTCCTCATGAGAATAGAATTTTGTATTTCCGTAGAAAATCAAAATCCTCTCTATTAAGGAAGAATGATTCATTTTTTTCTTCTATAAAAGGTAAATACATCACACCAAACAACATAAAATTATTAACAAATAAGATCATAAAAATATGCAATCCTCTCGTTGCACAAATGTACCTTTTTTTTTTCACATGAGCCAATGGTCATTTCTATCACTTCGCACAAATTTCGCCAAATGCTTAGCCAGGGTTAAAAGTAAGATATTACTGTTGGATGTGAATTTTGATCCCCCCAGGAGGGAAATCGCCCTTCAACTATGTGAGATCTCAAAAATTTACATCGAAAATTAGAATTCCGACTACCCTCAAAATCGACGGATCACGATCGTTAGCTACGGGTACGGCTGTAACACTGTCTTTCGACGAAAGCCGAAAGAAAGTGGGAGGGAAATAGGGTGAGTTCTTCTATCGTCTAATGTGTTGCTAGTGACACACGACGTTTGTCTTGTTACTTAATTTGGGTCTTTCAACTTGGGTTAAGAGTCGAATCACGGGTCTCAAAGTACGATCATAGTGAACTAGGCAGGGGAAATCGACATTCTTGGGTCTACGGACTAAATAAAATTAAATCCAAGTATTCCAGGGGGTAAATAAAATGAAATGAAAATAAATTGAGAAAATAGGGGGGAAGGTGCCAAATATTCAGAAGAGGATAGCCCCTTTCCCGGGTACCCCTTTCAACGTCCTTTAACAGCCTAGGGTTTGAGGGCTGATTCTTTGGATAAAAAAAAAGATGCAAACGAAACTTTGAATTGTGATTTATGTGGGTTTGTGTGCGATACGCAAGTAATAAAAGTGCATGGTCGATGATGGGCCGAAAGTAAATAAAAATAGCGGATGATGTGCCAGGGTTGATTGAGGGTGGCTGATGATGGGCCTGAGGTAAATAGACTGATATTGGGGTGTGTGAAATCACTCGTCTCATCTTGTTATTCTCGTTAATTCGGATTCTCTGAATTAGCCTCTATTCTCTTTAATCATTGAATTCGAATGAATATTTTGCACCGGAGGTGAAAGAAAAGAGAAGAAAATATTTTTGGGGTTTAATTTGTTGATTTTATAGTTTTTTTGGATTTTCAATTAGGGCTAAAAGGGCCTAACTAAGGGGTTTCCTACTTGGATTTAATCTAACCATTCAATTTCCCTAATGGATCTCTACCATATCCTGGAGACCTAACCACCCTCATCCGCTCTCCCGGTCCCTTAGCGGGGCCCGGAGAGAGAGTGGGGCCTAATTAGTTGGAGTTTAAGAACCTAGGGTAGTCTGACTTGGCTAGGGGAAGACCTAGGTCTGGGCCCGGGGTCTGACCTAATCAATTTAAACTACTGTTTAATTTCTAACTCCAATTTATTAATATCTTTGGGTTTTTAATATCTTTTACTTTGTTTTTGGTCTTTTGAATTTTTATTGTTTTTATTTGGCTTTTGTGTTAAATCATAGGGGCCTAAGATCATAAACTAATTTTTTTAATCCTAATGAAATGGAGGAGGATGAGAGAATAAATTTCTAAGTTTTGATTAATAATTTATTTAAAGTTTCCTAAATGAGGTTTCCTAATCCTAATGAGGGGGGAAGAGAAAAGAAGTCAATTATTAGATTTAGCCTAATTATTTCGATTAGTTGAATACCTAGGATTCTATTCTTTTGTTCTTTACCTTTTTGGTTTATATGTTATTATTATTTTTTTTTTTTGCAGTCCTAGGTTTCGGGTGATTGAGCATGAATATTCGGGATAATAAAGGAATATAAAATAATGAAGAAATGCAACCTATTATGTGATGCATGGGCAAATTTTAATGCATGAGCATGTTTGACACAAAAATTAAGGATAATTCTAAATAAATAAAGACCTAAAATGCTAACCTAAATGTGTGTGCATACTGGGATGCACGAGTTAATAATTAACGAACCATTCATGCATGGTTTGGTTCACAGTCTTTTTGTTTGAAAAGAAGGAAGCTCGGTAAAAAGAGGGCATGCGGTTTTTAATGACTGGGTGAGGCTAAAACATGCAAGTGTGGGAATTGAAAAAAATAATACAAAATTCAGGGAGCAAGTGGGTAACGAGTGCGTGTGTGACGGTGGGGAGGTGATGCAGGGTTGTGGAGAGGGCGGAGGTGGATGCAGCGGAGCCCCAGGCGGCGTGAGATGCAGTGCTCGGGTATAGGTTGGGGTAATGGGTTAGGTGAGTTCGGGCTTGGATCCAGCCCGGAATGATCGCCTCGGGTTGAGTCTGAAAGGAATAGGCTCGGGCCCAAAAGGACGGTCCGGTGGAGATTGGTCGAGTTGTCATTAGCGGGGCCCAAGCTTTGTAGATTTTGATCCGCTCGTCGGATTTCGACATTCCACACATCGGAGGAAAGCTCTTAGTGAATAGGTCATAGGGAGCCGATTTTCGAGGCTATCAGAAGTCTAGAAATAATAGGTGATTTTTCACAGGGGTACTAGACCCATTGTTATGATCTTTGATTCGCCCGTCAGACCTAAGAGTTCTATATATGGACGGAATGCCCTCGACGAGTAAAACGCGACAAACCAACTCCTAGGGTGATCAGTGATCTAGAAATAATAGGTGATTTTTCACGTGGGTATCCTGGGGGTGCGTGACCCGCTGTTATCATTTTAAAGTTCTAATTTTCACCCCGACGGCTAACTCGGGCCTTAACTGCCCCGACTGTCACCTTGCATGCTTTGGTTAATTAATTTAGTCTCTAGGCATTTTCCGAGGACAGATGCACCCTAGTTTCTCCTGACTTTAATTGGTGATTTTTAATTTAGAACCTAGTCGGAGTATTATTAAATAGGCTAGCCTGACTCATACATCATAGGGAGCCAAAATGAGAGGCATACAATTACCTTTTGAATTTACGAGATATCAGAATTAATTATTAACATATAAGAATATATTTATGCATATTTATATACCAACTTAAATGAGAGGACCCCCAACTTAAATGTGAGGGTCCCACCTATCTCTCACTAACTTGGTGAGAGTGCCTCTCATAGGAGCATCTCCCTATAGTGAGAG
The DNA here is from genome assembly GCA_029852735.1 of Persea americana. Taxonomy (NCBI): domain Eukaryota; kingdom Viridiplantae; phylum Streptophyta; class Magnoliopsida; order Laurales; family Lauraceae; genus Persea; species Persea americana. Next base: position 96,739,541 of record CM056810.1, read on the forward strand.
TGGATATGGAAGTGAGGGCATCCACCCATCTCTCACTAACTTGGTGAGAGTGCCTTTCATAGGAGCATCTCCCTTATATAAAAACGGTCAACACATATTCAATCACAAATACAAGTGGTCACCATCAACAATAAACTATTACAAAGATAAAGCTAAAAAACTCATTTAACGACATAAAAATAATAATAACACCAATAGTTATTGAAGAAGATATAGAAAAGCGAATTTTGTTCATATATATAATATTAGTAATAAGAAATGCATTTAAGTTTTTTATTACCCATTGATAATTTCAAAACTCAATAAAACAAAGCCACCCTATTTGGACTTGTTTATGCAATAAGAGGATTCTAATTTATGCATATTTTAATTTTCTCGTGAGAATGGAATTTTGTAGGCATAGGATACAAAGGACCCACAATGGATTCTCTGGACCTTGCTAATAGGGATTTGGGGATGATCTTATGTGAGAAATCGGGAGATCCATCCATTTTTTTAGCACCAAACATAGATGGGCCCAATTTAGCTCAGGCCTTTAGAAGGCCTGGTCCTTTATAGAGCACGCTCGAGCTCTCATATCCCTTATTGGATAAGAAGGATCCCAGCAGAAGGTTAGTCTAGAATCTGAACTTCAATATGGACCTTGCAATATATTGTGTGCATGAGTGTTCGAGTGCGAAACCTGTCATTGAATAATCACTAGTGAAGCCCTACACGTGCAAGGCACGTGCCGTCCAAACATATATATGGAGAAAATTATAGCTCACAATGCTATTTATTTTATTACAAATGAGCAAATTTGTATTGCTTGATTGAAATACTTTTAAGTATTTCCACTAAACAAGATATTGATAAAAAAATAAATGAGTATATTTGCTCTTATTTTGGAAAGGGTTCCCTTTCTATAGTTTCTTCTCGATTTTAATCTCCTCCTATCATTTTTTTTTATAACAAAAAAGATAACATAAAATTGTATTGGAAACAAGCATTACAAATAGAAGCAGACAAAGCTTATTATTACACATGCATGTACGATAGTAGGTAACTTGGTCCATCTTTAGCTAACTAATCATTTCTATTCTTAGCCTAAAAAAATCCATTAAGAAATGATAATAGTATCAATTGCATCAAACGTTAAGGAATATGCACAAAATTAAAAACATCACTATTAAAAGAAGAAGCAAGAAAAAAGAGGAATCAAAAGGTATGGAAATCACATTCAGATGTATAGTAACAGAAGTTTAAGTTCATTAAAAGATGAGAATAAAAGAAAAGGAATCTCAAGCATTTGGCTGTTTGAAATTTGATATGCCTACTTATCATTAAGGTTTTATCAGCAGTTTCACATTTTTTTTTTTACAAAGATAATGTAAATCCAACTCAATAGTATGCCATTCATATAGTGCTACAAGTGTTTGTCTAAACGTATAATTTTTTTTTATAGCTTTACCTTCTTTCGGATTGAAAAGTTCTACTTTATTCCATTTTCCGATACCATTATAATTTTTTTCCTTTATTACCAATTCTTTTATCCTGTCTTTTAGATTGTGCACCGCTTTTTCATATCTTTTTTCTTTTTATTAACTTTTAACCAAATTTATTTAGATTAATGTCTTATCTCTTATATAGTGTTTATTTAATTTATGATTGAAAATAAAAATTGGTATTTTGCATTCTCATCTTGCTTCTTTTCTTTTATTGATGAGCTTTTTCTTTATTTAAATTTCAAGCTATTCTAATCTTTCATTAAAGTGTAATTTTTTTCACATTTTAAGTCTCTTATTGACTTGTGCATTTTTCACTGACCTAAATTTTTAATTTTTCCTCACTAATAGGATTGTTAATTCTTTTTAATAAGTAATTTATGTTAATAAGATTATTAGTCACTTTTGACTCTTTTCACTTTCTTAAGAGAAATTTAGAGAAATTTTTTTAAGTTTCATTTGATATTAAAAAAGATAAATCTAGAGATCAAATATCATAAGACATGGATAAATGGAGAAAAGAAATAAACAGAAAAAATTATTAGGGTAACTGAAGATATTCTAAGTGTTTTCCAATAGAAATGTAATTTATCAATACAAATTCGATTAAAAATGAAAAAGAAAGGAATGAAAGCATCCGCCTAGCAGATAATGATACAGGGTAATGGCCGGAACACATATCCACCTAGATAAGTGGCAATTCATGGATATAGTGACATGTGAAATAAAACATACACAAATAGGAGGTATGTGAATTTTCATCATATACATACAAGTCATCCCAAGGTTGTAATCCAACCACAAATCCTCCACACGTAGGTGAGCCATCAACTACCATCCCACATCATCTCGTGAATGGGAAAAATACCCAAATTGCAATACCCTAAATTCAATTGAGAAAAGAAAAAAAAATCCCCATTCCCAAGAAATCATTAAATCAATGCATGATCTTCTATTGGTTTAGTGTTAAGAAAAATGCAGTAAGAGGAGGTAGAAGAGAAAAAGTGGGTTTTCTTCATACCTAGAAGACAGGCAGAAAAAAGAAGAAAGTCATCGAATGTTGTGGCCATGATATGTAAGTTTATCATCTAGTTGTGGATCTCATGAAAGTTGTCGATAAGTAGATTGATCTCAGTTTTGAATATAAGAGATCATATTGTTTAGGAAAGAAAACTCTCATAGGTTTTGTTTTAGTTTTTTTTATTTTTTTAAGGAAGTGCAGAGCTTTTCAAAGCGAAAATAAAAATCTCAAACACCTCTCTTGGGGCCCACTATCTATGTGTCATGATGCATAGGATTTGAAGTTCGGCGGAGGTGAGAAGATGGGCAGCCAACCATTTTGATGCCATGCATGTCATGCTCTTGTGGGGCCCACTACCTATATACATTATGTTAATTGTGACTTGTAGTTCGATTGAGAGTGGGAAGAACCAGCATATGTCGATGTGGATTTAGATGAGCGGGCCCCATGGTGTGGAGAGAAAATTATTAGCAGATTCTTTCTCTCCAGGTCCGTGCTAAGCCTAGGCCAAAGAAATAAAAATATATTTAAACGTAATATTTTGCTTTAAATATTATTGATAAAATAAATAAATATATATTATTTAGAGAAATGGCTTGGTTCGTCATAATAGTACCCACATTTAATGAGGTTGAATCACTAAAAATCAATATATGAACCTGAAAAAAATACAATAGCAAATGGAAAATTCTTTCAAAAGAAGAAAAAGTTATTTTAGTCTTCTTATTCGTGGAAAACAAAAAAAAAATAAAAAATTAATGATTACCGATGACGTTTGCAATTTTTTTATTAAATAGTTTGTCTTGGTTTTGATGATGGGTTTGAGAGGACTATCCACCGTAAAGCTTGTTGGATTTTGCATATGGAAGAGGTTGAGAGGACCATGTAACAGTATTTTGCGAGTGGTATTTTGAGAGGATTAAGGAACTCGTATATTGATGGGCTTATCTTATCACCTCTGATCTCTTTAAAGTTAATACTAAAAATCATAATGATAAGAGGATTGGGTAGACGGCTTTTAGGATGGATTAAGATTATAAAGTGATGTGAGGATTAAGATAGGAAAATAAAATAGGAAAGTTAGGAAAAAAGAGATTTGATAAGAAGTTAGAAGGATTTTAGAAATGTAGTTATGGAAATATAATCTTAAGTTAACTCGAGAAATTTAGGGAGGAGATTTGGGAGTTGTAGTGGCCCATATCAAAGCCAAAGCTGTGTATATTTTTTTAAAAGTAATTCTTTGAAAGGAGAACTCCCTACCTGCTGACATGGTATCCCTTAAGCACCCCTCCCCTATTGCTTTAATATATAAGGGGTCATATTATGTCTAGAACACACCAGAAATCACTGAAAGCAATACGTGGCAAGTGGAAATAGTCCTTTTAAAGTGTGATATATGAGAGGTTTCATTGATCTTAATGTTGGTTTTAGCACATAGTTGAGGACTCAAATGTACCAGAGAAAAAACCTTTTTGCGACTGGCTTGATATTGAGTTTCTCCATTATTTTGGCTTTATTTTTCCAAAAAGATGCACACAAAATATAAGATAATAGTGGGTGTCCCTAGTTTAGCTCGACAGGTTAAGGACACAAAACGTCATGTTAGCTTGTGAGAGTACATGAGCTCGAGTTTTATCTTGGAAAACAAAATGGGTTTTCATCTTTAATTGCTTTTTTTTATATTACTTGGTTTAAATATCGCCATCATCAAAATCTTATCCCAATTTATATTAATGGGTTCAGCCGCATGAGGGCTAAATCCTTGAATAGGTAGCACTTCATTGGATCTATTCTTACTACCTTCATTTGTGTCCTCTTTGGCTTACCCATTTTTGAGGGGGGCATCAACTTGCATAGATAAGTTTTTTGTTTCTTCCCAAACATTATCCTCTGGTCCACGTTGGACAATATTCAATTGCACTTCTTTTATCACATATTGATACTACCTTTAGTTGTTCTTGATCGAATGTGCTCATTTCTAATTTTATCATAAATCCATTTAACATTCTTATCTCTATTATTCACATTTATTTCAAGTTGCTTCATGCCTCAAGTCGAGATAAAAGAGAAGAATTGTGTCATGAATTTGGTGTAAATATAAATTAATTAAAAATAGAAAGGAGGTAAGAATGGACTTGCAATATATTTGAAGTCCCAGACCATAAATGGGAACGGATTCATTCATTGGCATCAAACCTTGCATGTGATGGAGAACTTAGATCAAATGTAAAAGTGATTATGAATATAAAAGTGAGGAGTTGTTAAGTCCTTGCTTTTAAAAGGAAAAAGAAAAAAAAGAGCCCAAAATTTTAAACTTTTGACCAATAGACAAGACATCTCTGCAATTAGTCAAACTATAAAAAGCATTTTACCACAGACCTGCATGAATTGAATAGTGTGGGGTTAAAGGATGCATGCCAAAAAAAAAAAATGTGTGCCACTTGCAAGCCAAGTTGCTTGATTGCCTCTAGGTGGGCCCCACAGTGGTGAAGATAAAATTTTCAAGCATGTCACTTCTTCCCTTTTATAAGGGTAGTAGATATTTTAAGTGGGTTCCATAAAGATGTGTAGAGAAACAAGCATGACAACTTGTTGTCTTTATAAGGGTAGATATAGATAGATTTATAAGGGTAGTAGATATTTTATGTGGGTCCCACAAGGGTGTGTAGTGAAACAAGAGAAGGGTATTAGATATTTGAAGTGGGTCCCACAAAGGTGTGCAGTGAAACAAGATGACAACTTGTTCTCTTTTATAAGGGTAGTAAGGGTAGATATAAATAGATTTATAAGGGTAGTAGATATTTTAAGTGGGTCCTACAAAGGTGTGTAGTGAAACAAGATAAGGATAGCAGATATTTTTAAGTGGGTCCCACAAAGGTATGTAGTGAAACACGATCACATTTTGTTTTCTTTTATAATGGTAGATAGATTTATTTATTAAGTGGGTCCCACAAATGTGTGTAGTGAAACAAGATAAGGGTAGTAGATATTTTAAGTGAGTCCCACAAATGTGTGTAGTGAAACAAGATGACATTTTGTTCTCTTTTATAAGGGTAGATTAATAATTATTATTTATTAAGTGGGTCCCACAAAGGTGTAGTAAAACAAGATGACATTTTGTTCTCTTTTATAAGGGTAGATATAGAAATAAAATAAAATAAAATTAGGGTATAGATAGATATATAATAAAATATATATAAGGCTGTCAACACACTTCGTGGGGCCCACTTAAGATCCAAATGGTAGTACCTGCATCAACTATCATGCTTCATGGGTTTTCATCTCTACACCTGTACTGCTTAAAAAAAAATCCCTTCCCCTTCGACTCTATGGAGAAGGAAAACAGATTTTGACAGTTAATGTAAAGCTTTTTCATGCCTTATAGCATCATCCTTTTAGTTATTATCTACTTTGCTTTTCTCAACCATGACACTTTCTATTTGAGTTTTCCATTTTCCTATCTCACATTACAAAACAGTAGCAATTTTTCATTTTAAATGCTATGCACAAATTCATATTCCAAACATCGAGTGAGAACTAAATACAAAGTTCTACTATAAGGAAACATGAAATACGTAAAATTTGGAAGCATGCGATTAAGATTCAAGAAATAAAACATACATATAATTAAAATCATTAGAGCACGAAGGCTATCAATGGGCCTAACTTTGGCCCAAATATGAATGAGAAAGAAAAAACCAACTCTTCATCATCATTTTCTTAACTCTAGTTGCACCCACTTTTCTTAGAATGAAGTTTTTATTACAACAATAAAAAAATTTTGAAGAAGAAGACACAATCAAACGACAATAATTTCAGTAGACATTGCTTACTTATATGTATGAAAACTCTCTCCATTCTAAAAGAAGTTAAAAGTCAATAAAGAATCTGTTAAAATGCCATGTTCTTCCTTACATAATTATTCACAGAGGAAAAACCTTATACCCACAAAATTCCCTGCATTGAAAATCTTGTAGTATCTGAATAAGAAGAATGTTAAAAGAAAATTAAAAAAAGAAGAGGGAAAAAAAAACATTTGAGATATTGATTTGAAATATATTCCAATCTTATCCATAGTTTCCTTTTCTTTTCTCCACCACCTTAAAAAAAAAAAAAACGAAGAAATCGAAAAAAGATTACTCGATTTATTGGAATGTATTAAAATAAATTTTTATAACGTTTAGAATATTGGCATCTACTCGATAGAAGAGATTAAAAAAATTATTAGAATCGTGTATACCAAGTTTGGTCTTGATCCGGATTCATTTGGCTATAGTAGGGGGGTAATTAACAAATTTTCAGAGAATTTAGGGGGCTTTTTCGTAATTTTAGATTTTTGAGATTATGGTACCGTTGGGTAGATGTTTTTAATTCCTAAACTTTAGTCTTCAAGCTAATCTTGATCCGGATCCTTAAAACCCCTCTAAATACAAACCTGACCCAAAGCCTATTTTAGACAAATTGGAAAATTCCTATGATGTCCCCATGTTTATCCATCCTATCTACTCTCTCTTATCTTTTTTCTTCACTTTCTTTTATCTCATTTACTCTCTCTTATCCGGTACTCTCTTTTTATTGGGCATGAGTGTAGTGAATCCGTACTATACTTTTCTCTCTTTTATAATAGGGTATATTTATCACACAAGAGCAAGACGATGATTTTATGTAATTCGGCATTGCGCCTGCATCTACGGCAAGGGAGCACCAAGCTCACATCTTGACTCTTCAGAGTCTATGATTATATATTAAATTATATGTATAATCTCCATTTTTTTAGCTGCAAATAAAGCCCAACACAATGACCAAAGTACCCCTAATCCAAAACCTACTGATTATTGACTAAACCATTGTACCAATTCGGTCAACTTGGAATACAAGACATAAACCCAACACAATTCTTACATTAGCCGGATAAAATCCTATGGGTTCAATAATCCAAATCCATAATTGTTGCCAACCATAGGTTTTTGGTATCATTTATCTGTCTAATGCTAGTTTAAAGCATATAAAAAGCCTTAAACTAGCTAAACGAGCACAAAGAACAAAAAATGTTGGTCAATCGTTTGTCACTATTTCTTTCGTTGTGTGGCCCTTACGAACAAGCATTTGAAAGCACATCCAAACGCTCCAACTCATCTTCCATATGCAACCAAACACGGTCCTCATCAGATCAAATCAGATTTCCAACTCGTTCATTGTTCAATCTCTATCCTTCAGAAAGTTTGTTGGTGTTGCTCAGGAGTTGAGGATGAGGATAAAAGATAATTGGGCCTTGGATCCTGCCAAAATGACTATCAATTTTAATAGTTTTCATGTCATTTCTTTGGAGTGACTCCTCTTTTACAGTAATCTCATTCAAACAAGTACTGATGATAATGTTCTCGTCGACGTTGGGTACCCATCAATGATTTTATGCAACAATTTACTGTTTGGTGGAAATACTGGGAGCCTAATCTGGTTCACCGTGTATGGAAGTAATTATTTTTAACCAAAAGATGGATCTGGACCTGTGAATTTAAACTAATAGTGCGGCCTACATCTCCTGTTTTTCATTTTGTTAAAGAGAACTTCCTCCCACATTTGGTGGAGATGAAGAGAAAATGAAGTCACCGTAGGTCAGGAGCTCAATTTAGGGTCTGTTTGTTTGCACATAGTACATAGGAATTTATCCTATAAGTTTGTTAAAATGACGAACAAACGTGGATTTACATACAAAAATGGCCATCAAGTGATTGAAGTGAATACCAACCCATATAACCTCATATCCTAGGAATGTCAAGGTTGCGACCCTCACCTTATATCATTCACACCTCACCTTTTTAATAATACTTAAGTGGGGCCCATTTGACAATGCATTCCTATGTAATCTAGTGCAAACAACAGGCCCTTGTAAAATCAGGATTTGGATCTGCAGTGCGTTTTCCTCGAAAACTAAAAGTGGTTTATGAAAGGGAATGGATTCTTTTCCTCTTCTATGTTATCATGTTTTATGGTTTTCATTTTCTTAGGTTAAAGAATTCATCGTTAAAAATTTTTAAAAAGCATATCCATACCCAATATGCAAGGAACCATTGTTAGCCGTCTTACTGAGAGGTGAGAAAAAAGTCTTTAGTTTCCAACCTATGATCAACCTCAGTTCTTCAGAAACACTTGCCCTCATTGAATTAGCACGATATATAGCCATTAAAATCTAAGGAGCCAAAAATGAGGGCGAAGATCATTTGTTTGAGTTAATATGGAGAACGCCTCTAATTCAACGGCTAACCTATCCATCTTACATTGTCCCTTCAATGTTATGCATCCAAGTGGATCAGAGAAGAAAACAACATTTTTATTTAAATAATTAAAAAATTATAGCTAATTATGTTTAAAGAAAAATTAAGATTTAGTCCTCAGTCAAAGTGTAGGGGTGTTTATGGGCTGGGCCAGCCCGAGACCGATCCCAGCCCAGCTAGCATTAGGCCAGGCTTGGACATGTGATTCGGGCCCATTTAATGGTTGGGATGGGCTTGGGATAAGTGGAAGAAGGACCAAAGCATGGTTCAGCCCTATAAGGAGTGCATGCAATTCAATTTGATTAGGCCAAATATTTGCTCGAAAGCCGACAGAATTGATCAAAAGCCATGTTCAGCCCGGCCCGGTTGACTAAATTGTGGGGGGGCGGCGGCGCTCGGGCCTAACTTTTATGGCATATCTCGGGGTTGAGCTCGAGCCTGAGCTTGTATTTCTAAAGTCGGCTAAGTTGGAATGCCTCAACGTGCCCGTCCTGGCCATGAACACCCCTACTAAAGTATTTAAAATATCATATAATCTATATTTGCTTCAAAAACAGCATCTTCTTGTAACCACTGATACACACAAAATGTGACAGATAATCTTTAAAATATACAGATTCTAGGGTTTGTTTTTGTTATTATTATTCTTGGCCTCTGCGTTGGCCTATCAGTGACAAGTGATACTATGAAAATGTGATTAGAGAGAGATCCCTGGGGATATCAGTGATAATAAGGTGCCAACCACACTTAATCATGAGCCTGTTGGCAAATTCTAGGATTTCATTATCACTTGTGCATATTATCTGAGTAGTAATTCTTCTATATATTGACCTTAGTACCGGAGATGACAATGGACTCCTGATTACTCCATTGCTCTGAAGGCCCTGACACAAAGTTCAGATGTGGAACCACCCTTTTAGGTACTACTAACAGTTGAATTAGGCTCTTACCCTGGGCCCAGAATCTTGGCCGGCTGAATAATTGTTATTTCCAAGTTTGAACCAAGATGAGTCAGTTTAAATAGTCGTGTACCTGTAGGCCCCTCCAATGGATAACCCAAACTTTAACATTAACTCCTTAAAAGTTTAGAAAAATTTAAATCCTTGGAGAGATTTTTGTCTGCGTGCATGAGAATATGGTATGTTCTTTTGCTAGAATTCAGAGAATTCCTATTCCTAAAATTTCTAAATATTCAGATACAGTAAAATTCATGGATGCTCTTTAGTACATGAGCATCCAAAACTTCTACTAAAAAGCAAAGAATAAAGAAACACTGTAAGCCACCACATCATAAAAAAAAAAGGTAAAATCCATCGGAGGATCCCAATTAAATTAGAAGAAAAAAAAAACAAGATCTACAAGGCTTTGAGTTGATACGTTCTCAACCAAAACTTTTCAGCACATGAGACTGGCAGAGATAGATAATGACGTCACCGATGACCTCTATTGGAAAAGGACACTCAGATGCTTTTTACTATTCTTTCCAAAAAAGTTGACAGACACAGTTGAGTCTTGTCGTTCTCTCGAATGCCATGCACGCAATTACTACGGAGAAGTGTTTCAATGTCCTTTTCTTTAATACGACAAAATATTAACCTGTAACAGTAAAGCAAGTGGCTGATCAATAAAAATGCTCATGATTAAATGAATATAAAGCATATGCTTTTAGTAAAGTAAAAATGCATTTATTTCTAAATAACGTAATTTGAAGTGAGATGGGCAGTCAACCAATTTTACTATATGTATATTCTATGAGGTAAAATTTGTTAGAGGATGATAAAGTAAAAGTATTTTTATTTATTTATTTATTTTGTTTTTGGCTAAAACTTTACTTAATCACCTGTTTCGGCCAGATAAATAAAATAAAGTAAATTTTTTGGAGACTAAAATTACTTTATCGTATATTTACTTTTTCAATTATGTGGGGCAAAATTTGTAGCGCTCCTTGGTGGGGCCCACCTAAGTACATAGGGGACATTCTATCTATGTGTCTACAGAGGTTATTCATTTATCATAAAAGAAGAGCTGGCTGACATTAAGAGGTTTCTCCTACCAATTTCTGAATCCAATCTCTTTACATGCTATTTGATTTGAGTGCCCATGCAGACCCGTACGGTCCATACCAGTCATGAATCAAGAAATGGCTATTTGGAATGTTATTAAATCTAATTGAGTGTTTAATTTTTGGGGGAACAGTGTAAAATACATGTAACATGGACTCCATTTTAGGATCCGCATCGAGATAATTCGGACCATTCAAGATGAATCTCATCTTCTTCAATGGCATATAGGGAGGTGAGATTTCACTTTAATTGGAATAGATTCCACCAAAAGATTAATCACATGATTGAAAATGTGACTAGACATCACCGTTGACATGGTTTTAATCCCATTTCCCTCATATGCTCAATAGGGAGGTGGGATTCATTTCTATTAAACTGAAATGTGAGGACATATCACTCGAGGAGACGATTAGGGTTGCAAACGGGACGGATTTGGATTGAAACCATAGTGGATCTGGACTCGGATCCGTTTCTAAATAACGGTTACGGTTTTAATTCGAAAAATGTTTTGTTGGTTTCAGACCCAGTTTTAATAGGAAAAACCAAATCCGGTTCCGGAATCGGATCAACTTAGAGGATTGGAATCTAGTTCTAAAATTGATTTTAATTTCTCTTTATTCGTCATTTTTCTTAAAATAAGCATATCATTTGACTTATAACAGTGTATTAAGTCTACTACTCCCAATTTTATACATAAAAATGTAAAAAAAAAAAAAAATGAGAATTAATTTTGAGGTACAATTTGCAATATGAAAGGCTCATATGGCGGGTTCTGGGTTCATGAGTCGAAACCTATATGAACCCAAAATCGGACTTGTTTATCAATCGGAATTTAAATTGGGTTTTGGACCTGGACGGTCCGGTTTATGAATCGGAACCTAAAATAGGTTTTGGACTTGATTTTTTGCCGGTCAGAATTTCCGGATAATTAAAGAATCGGATACCTATTTGTAACCCTAGAGATGATATTCATTTTAGCTTGTCTATATTTTCATTACATGGAGTCCATTGTGGAGTTAAAGAGACCAAATATGTGGTAGAAGCATACTATAGTTGAGGGAGAGGTTCTGGACTCTCGTGAATGGCTCAGAAACCATGTAGCTTAGTTGGTGGGATAAATCCCATGGGACTTGTGTGTGAGTACTTACCTTAAAAAAAAGAAAAAAAAAAAAAAGAAAACAAAAAACATGTTGAATTTGTAAAAGCTTCTGTACAGCTTGATATTAATTTCTTCATTAAGTATGGTATATATACAATATTTGCAACTAAATACCCAAAGGATCTAATCCTATTTTCTATTAACTGAGCTAAAATAGTGGGATTAGTTTACAACAGTAATTGTACGTAGCCAAGAAATTTCTAACAAAACAAAACATTTATCTGTGGCCTTCCCATACAAGTCGTCGCTAGTTTTAGAACTTCTTGTCCTCTTCCTCCAGAATGTTCACCTCTACCATTCAAAGTCAAAGAAGCTAACATTCAATTGCTCTACATTCTCTCTTTTGTAGTAGCAGAAGTAAGGCAGTGCCTATCAAATTCCGGACTCCTCTATGAGTCATCTCGCCTTCGTCATTCACAACACTATTTGGAAGACCCTGTTTTTTTTTTCTGCCTGAGAAGATAGCATATTCTTCATTCATCTACCAATAGTGAACACTTAACTTCCTATTTAACTAACTACCACCAATCCCCAAATAAATTTCTCTTCTCCATCTATGATCCTATCTATTCATTATTGTAGTCAATCCAAGTTCAGACTCATAGTTCCACCATAATAATACTCGTGGGTCATAGCCAACTAGGGGGTTCCATCACGATAATACATAAAAACAAAAGAGTGGGAATTTTCTCTTTCTCATGTTACGTCTACATATGTGAATAGGATGAGAGTAAGAAGAGAGAGATAATAGAAGCATGGAGGATAATGGGGTGCAGGATAGGCTTCTTGGGTCTGAGAATCAAGAAGAAGATCTGAAGAGAAGGGTCCTTGCAGAATTAAAGATCCTGTGGAGAATTGCATTTCCCGCCATTCTCACCAGAATCTGCTCCTTTGGGCTCATTGTTGTGACGCAATCGTTTATGGGACACATCAGTGAAGTAGACCTCTCAGCTTTTGCACTTGTTCAGACCCTTCTTCTGAGATTTGCCAATGGAATAATGGTATTTCTAATCCCATCACTTAACCTTTTATCTTTTTAGATTACCCTGCGTGCTTAAAAAATAGAAACATACTTTGCGGGCTCAACTGTAAGGAATATTCAAGTTTCTTCCAATATTGCAAGATCATGCCTTCTTTTTTTTATTGGCTCAACTTGGCCATTTACATCCCTGCATACTTTCCATGAAAGCTTCAATCATGTTGGTCCACTGGAACACTATTGATGAGATACCTTGTTGTAAAGTGTAGGGAGAATAGAGAAGAATGTGAGGGATTTGTTTTTATACAAATTACCAACAAAGCACTTATAAAAGCTCTCCCTTCTATTGAAATAGAGACTACAAGAGCTTTCAAAGTTAACCCCCTCGACTTTCTCGAAAATCCTTCTAAAAGTATACTTCGTTTCCAAATGAGTTATTTCTTCCTTTCTTTGGCTCTTTGATGCTAGAGTACAAAGGTAAGAGATGCCCACTTACATCCCGTTGGGAAAGTCCCACATCCCACATCCCACATCCCCCCCCCCCCCCCCCCCCCCCCCCCCCCCCCCGACATTAATGGGTTTATTAGTACTTCGTATACTTGCTTGGGCGTTCCACCTATGAATTTAAGCTTTTTACTTCATATATCTGTTGGCGCCTGCAGCCCTCTTCATTTCTATTGCTCAGGTAAGGACAAAACGCATCTCAAACATTTACTTCCTTAAACAAGATTTTCTGGTTCCAAAAAATTGACATCTACTTATGGATTTCTCACTGAGGCCTTTCTGTCTTGCAAATGAATAAACTATGCACATTCCACAGATTGAGGTTAATTAGGAGCACCATATCCTCATTATGTTAAAATTCTACAATCATCATCAATAAGCTAATTTAGTCTGCTTGTGACAAATTCAATGACTCAAGATTTGTGTTTTGAAAACCATGTGATCTATAGAAGTCCACACATAATGTAAATTCTTGAATACCTATCTCAACTAAACTAAAATTAGCTAGAACAGTTACAAGTTTATCTTCCTCTGTATTCATCACACATGCAGTTGGGTATGGCCTGTTCACTGGAAACTCTCTGTGGCCAAGCATTTGGAGCAAAGCAATATCACATGATGGGCATCTACATGCAACGATCATGGGTCGTTCTCACAGTGACCTCTCTTATCCTGGTTCCTTTCTTCATATTCGCCACACCCTACTTAAAGCTTCTTGGACAGACTGATGAGCTATCAGAAAGAGCGGGGGTGATCGCTCTCTGGTTCATCCCATTCTTCTTTAACTTTATCTTCAACTTCACGTTGCAGATGTATTTGCAGGCCCAACTCAAGAATGCCATCATCGGATGGTTGTCAGCCGGCACCTTTGTTCTCCATGTGATCCTATCTTGGGTCATGGTTGATAAGTTGAACTGGGGGATCCCTGGTGCAATGGGGTCCATGATTCTATCTAGTTGGCTATCGACCATCGGAGAATTTGCATACATTTTTGGTGGATGGTGTCCACAGACATGGGGTGGATTCTCCATGAAAGCCTTCTCAGAGTTGTGGGCGGTTGTCAAGCTTTCGGTGTCTTCTGGCGTGATGATCTGGTATGCTTTGTCCATGTGAATTTTCCTTCTTAATTCCAGTGTTTAGAGGGGTTGAAGAACATTTTCCATGGAGAACGAAAATGGTTTCCAAGACAGAAAGTTTTTGGATGCATTTGTGCAGCGAGCCGCTTGATGTGAATGTTCATATCCATGATAAGAGGAATCCTTACTCTCGGATGGATTCCTCCCATTGCACAAATGCTTTACAAGCTTCAATCTTATTACTTTTGAATTCAAAGCATTCCTACCGTAGAAAGTAGATTATGACCCAAAAGAGGTACAAAACCATTTTCTTTTAGTGTTTTTTTTTTTTTTAGTACGATCACTATTAGTTATGGATAATCCCGCCTTACAATAAAAGTTCATAAAATTCTGTAGACAATCTTCATAGTTGTAATTTTCTACGAGTGATATCGCATTTTTTTTGTGATCATATTTTATTGCGGTATCACATAAAATCGCCTTGAAATAAAGAAAAAAGTGTCCATTCACCTTTTTAACAAGACAGTTTATATGGTATTGTATAATCCAATTTAACTTTTGGGACATCACAAACAAAATACCAATATCAAGAATTTATAGAGAATTTTTTCAATTTTCATCAGAAAGCAAAATTTTGTATGATTAATGATACAATGGAGAAAGGAAAATCCCTCTCTTTTATCTAACGCAATAGTTAAATCTTGTGCTCCATGGCTTTCAATTTGTGTGACACTTGCGCATTCCTATAATTATTGTAAAAAGCTGATTGCGACCCAAGACGTACTAAACTATTTTCTTTTATCTATCCTTATACTCAAAAGATTCATTTCACCATGCAATTATGGTAGAAAGTAAATTCTGACCCAAGAAGAGATAAGAAATAAGAATCTCTTTCTATTATCTAACACAAAGGTTAAAGATTCATTTCATTATTTGAAAATTTCTCACCACACTAAGAATAGAAATTGGAATCCTAGTAAATGAAGATTTCTCGTTTTTTTTATAGAATTCAGGTTAGGTGAGGTGAGGGAAAAAGAGATCAGGCGAGGTAGAATAGCCCTTGGGTGAGGGAAGGTCTACCCAGGTTCAAACCCTAGGCAGTCAGGTAAGAATTGACGCGTCTTACTACTAGGGTTAGAGGCCGCTCTTAATGAAGATTTCATTTTTGCTTGCTGCATATCATGAAATGAATGTGAAACTTCAAAAAACTTAGCACACAAATTTCCCATGAGATTTTAATTGTGGAGGACAGTCTTTAAGGGCCACTTTAGTGACAAGTTTGTAGGAAAGCAATTTTCTTATTGGAAAAATTAGTACAAAAGTGCCAATCTTATCGAGAAAGCACAAAAAGCTGTAACTAATAAAGCAAGTAGATAAGGCAAGGAATACTTTCCAATTTCCATTTCTTTTTTATGAAAAAGCAGCTACAGAAATGTGCTCTATTTTCTTCACTATCTAGGAGACAAATTGATTGCACTGAGGTGGTGTCTCTAGCTAAGATCAATTGTTACAGAGTCATTGATTGACAATGCTTCTGTGTCTTTGAACAGCTTAGAGCTATGGTACAATTCGGTGCTTCTGTTGTTTGCCGGATTCATGAAGGACGCCTCGATCGCCGTTGCTGCCTTTTCCATCTGGTACCTTATTTACATACACATCATCTAGTACACTCAAGTGGGGCCCATGATTCTGTGGTCTAGATCATTGTTCTTGTAGGTCATGCCACAAAACGAACTCCATTGATGGCTTAGATTACCAAACTATAGGCCCCACAGATTAAATAAGCGTTATTCTATTCCACTTGTGCTGTTAATTAACAATAGGAATCTTATGTTTTTGATACTGCAGCCTCAATATAACTGCCTGGGTGCTTATGATATCTCTTGGGTTCTTCACAGCAGCAAGGTACTACAAGACACCTTGCCTCTGTTTTTTCATGAGATTTTACATTATTTTCAGAAAAAAATTCTCTTAATTTTTTAAATTTCCATCTAAGTACTTATCATGCCTGTTTCATTTATCGTGCCTATTTCTTTTTTTTTTTGGCTAATGGAGGGCTCCCAACCCTTTGGGTATGACTAATCCCTCCGTATCTAGAGAAAAGCCGGATAAAACCCTATAGACCAAGGTGGTAGCACAAGTAGACTCAACCTTCAATTCCTGAAGAGGGGAGAACCGAGGGACGATACTAAAACCTCTAGTTTCGAAAGAGGGAGGAACCCTATTTCATTCTCTCTCCCTCTCTCTCTCTCTCCCTCCCTCCTGCAAGAAAAGTAGAGGGTGAAACTTTAACTCTTGGTTAGTTTTTCATGAAAATGTACCTTTTTTCTTTATTTGAGATTGAGGTAAGGGGTGGAACTAGGAAATTTGCCTTGGGGCTCTATAGGAAAAATAAATCTTGAGAGGCCAATTTAAGAAAAAAAAAGAAAAGAAAAGAATGGAGGGTCTTTTCAAAATTTTTAGTGGCCTATGTAAAAAATAAAAATCATAACACTAGGGGGGTTTTCCAAATTTCTGAGCTAGGTCATGGCCATCCCCAGCACCCCTCTAGTTGAAAACGGTCCACTTGAGCACTCAATTGACACATTGAGTTTGGATTGGGTTGGCTAATTATAATGCTCAAATAAGATTAGCTGGTTGAGTAGCAAGAATTGGACTTAACTGGAACCATCTCTTTTATTAATTGGGTAAAGGAATTTCAACCCAAATCCTACCGGGACAAATTCAAGTCATGTTGGGGGGGTTTGGGTCATAAATTGCCACCTCTACATCATATATCCGAAATTGATTTTCTTTTGCAGCGTGCGAGTTTCAAATGAATTGGGGAGAGGAAATGCAAAAGCAGCAAAATTTGCCATTAAAGTGGTGTTCTGCACTTCATTAGCCATAGGACTTGTGTTCTTCATTGTGTTTTTATCCATGGGCAATGTCATTTCCTATGCGTTCACAAGCAGCGTAGCTGTGGCCAAAGTAGTTTCCAACCTTTCAGTTCTGCTGTCCATCACTGTCTTGCTCAATAGCATTCAACCAGTTTTCAATGGTAAGCTCTTATTCCCATCTTCTCCATTACATTTGTGTCTTCTATTTTTGAAAATTTGTCCAACGGGTTAGAATACGAAGCAATGGCTGACTCGGAAAGTATCATACCCAGGACTGGCAGGTTGTCTTACCTACAATTCCAGGTTGGATAGGATTTGGGTTGTGAATCAATACAGCATCCGACTTATCCTAGTTGCACCCATAGGCCATAGCATACATAATATTTCATTAATAAATATGTAAATAGGTCGTGACTGAGGAGGCCGGGTGAATGATTAAAACCCACCCACTCCAAACCCAACTCGGGTGAAAATATCTGCACCGAAGTCTAACTTGTCAAAACCACTACCGGTTTAACTCGACCTATTGTCATCCCTAACTTTCATTACATAAGAGTACACGGTGAAGTAAATTGCATTTCATCCATTCACCCGCTATTTATTTGGCTAAAGAAATAATTCCAAGGAAATAAGCAACAGATATACCTTAATTGAATTAGAGCTTTCGAACCTATTTACTGTATTACAAGCTTATGTGTTCTGTTTCTGATTAGTATTTTTGCCAAACAGGAGTTGCAATTGGTGCTGGTTGGCAAAGTATTTGCGCGATTGTGAACATCGTTTGCTACTATGTGATAGGGATCCCTCTTGGACTCATACTCGGCTATGTGGCCGATCTTGAAGTTAATGTAAGCAATTCTCGAAATAGGGTTAGTGGGCCCGCATCCACACTATCCGGGCCATTCATCTTATAGGCCCACCATGAATTGGCCATACTCGGTCTGTTTGGATGAAGAGAAAAAGAGGAGAAAACAAGGGTGGAGAAAATTTCATTTCAGTTCAAATTCGATTGTCGCGTGACAATTTCTCTACCGCCATATTCTCCCCAGTTTCTCTTCATATAAGAACTCTGAAATTCAACTCGATTCAAGATGTCGAAGAGATGCGCAACTAGGCCCAGAGGTCGGTCAATCTTATTCAACTCTGCCCGAATTGGTGAACAAATTAGCTGAGCCAACTTCGCCAATTCAAGATCGAGTTTTTAAACCATGTTTTGCCAGAGATGCAAGTACTAGTCCTATTTACCATCCAATAACTAAATAGGCTAGGCTTTCTCTGGTGTTCTTGCCTCAGCCTTTCTTTGGTGTTCTTTTCTTTGGATCTTTGGAGTAACAAATTTTACAGTAAAAAAAAAAACTAAATGGGCTAGGCTGGAGACTGTCAGCCTAATGACCCGATCTAGATATATCTATTTCTAAAGGGTAGGAAAAACTCTAAAATCTCAGCCCTAGCCCTATGGGATGAAGCCAGACCTGATAACTAAACCCTATAAGTTGGATTTGGAGAAAGCTCTGGCTTGGCCCTCCCCATTGGCAATCCTACTTTGACTGATGACAAATCGATCATGTGCCTCAGCATATGAATGGTCGGGATCTTCACCTCATATGGGTCAGCCAATTATTTTCATGGGAACATAATACCTCTGTCCTATCATCTATTCACTCACTTGATGTTTTCTTTCTACTTTTGACATTTTCAAATATCAGGGAATTTGGATTGGGATGACTTGTGGCATTGCCGCACAGGCGATTGCGCTCCTTTTCATAACTGGAAGAACGAATTGGGATCAGCAGGTAAAAGAAATTTGCCTCTTAATCTTAATCCTCCTCATTTATCATAATAACAAACTTTTGGACTTGTTTTAAAAATTTAGAATGGCAACACAACAGAGGCATTCACATCTTTCTGTGAATTTGAAATATACTTAAGAGGAAAATAGTCATTACCCAACTCAAATCACTCACCCATAATAGGTCTGTTCTAACTTTCTGAAATATTATTTTGAAGCAGGTTTTAAAAATAGGTTCAAACCAAGTCGCATGGCCTAGAATTTATAAGTTTTGGTCATGATCGACGCCAAATGCCAATTTTCTATGAGTTGGGTCATTGACCTAAGATGTATTACAACTCCATTCTCTCCGCTAACTTTTATTTACTTCTAAAAATGCCTAACAATAAAATGGAGATTCATAACTTCGTTTATTTTCCTATCTTTCTCAATTTTTTATGAAAGGATCTGAGTAGTTTGAAACAATGTTGAAAGAGAGAGGGAATCATATTCCATAATTAGATAGATAATAAGGATACCATGCTGCTGCTGATGATTTTTGTGATCCTACTTTCAACAGGTAGTAAACGCGTCTGCCCGTCTTGATGGATGGTTGCTGCGTGAAACAGACAATAACACATCGACTGCGCAAAATGTTTAGCACACTTCAAGATGCTTTTGAATTCTGAAAAGATTTTCTGGACTCACCTTCTACACAGTCCTCATGTTGCATCCCTGTGTTCATCGAAAGACTAGCCCATGGCACATTTTGAAGGGGCTCTCCATCGCAGCAATGAGAAAGTGGGTTCTAGTCACATCACCCACAGAGGAAAAAGTGCAAGATTTATTCAGTTTCTAAATTTTCAGGTGCAGATTTTCAATATTTTGTTACTTGCCTTATATAATAACCTAGTGGACAATTTAGAGGGCTTGCAAGGGTATGCTCTTGCAAAGCATTTCTTGCGGAAAATGAAAACAAGTTTTTAGATGTCTGATCACTTTTGGAGTTCCTTCTAGTCCTTGGCAGACAATTTTGTATTTGTGGACATGAAAGCCATCATGCCTCTAGAGGAAAATTCAGCTTAGAACCGGCTGCAACTTTAATCTCAAGATGCAACCTGTGATTTTGAGGGTTAGCATTCCTCTGGTTTTGAAATGAATAAATGTAAAAACCATTTTGCGGGTTGATAAGAAATTATGGTTTTCTACAGGATGAAGATTTCATAGAAAAACTAGGAAACAGATGAGTCCCATGTGCTTTCCCCCTCTTTTTTATAGGTTCAGTGTGCTCACAGTTCTCAGTTATATCTGTTTTTATAAAATAATGAAAATATATAATTTGATAAGTGCCAAACAAAATTTAAGAGCCTACCAATCAAGAAATCTGAAATGCAGTCATTCCAAAATAACGTAATCCCAATCTAACAGTACAATTGGATGGCAGGGCTGTTCCTCCTCCCACCTCAATTCCATTGTTGGGGATTGGCATCATGGAGAATGGTGGTTCCATTCATTTTCACTCATCATTCCTACATAGGAAGTCTAGAGCTAGCCAAGCATGGAAGGGTGACGGCAATTATCCTCATTTTAGCCTTTTCCATCACTTATCTCATCGATCCGGGTCAATGAAAGCATTCTACTTGTAAAAACAAATAAGCTATGTTCATTTATCCATCAAATGAAAAAACAAGAATGGACAGTGATGATCTTAGAAACCCATCATAAATTCCCGGTCATCCTTTGATTTAGCCTGCATGTGGACTGCTAAAAAGAACACAGAACCAACCATCCAAAAGGAAACAAGAAAAAATAAAAAACCCAACCAATTGATGGCAGAGATTGCTTGATGGAAAACTTCTCTATCCTATAACCATCTAGCACTCCCATTATCAAGAGTTGGCAAGTTGAATCATTGCATCAAAATGGGTCAATATCTAAAATTGAGTCAACCTCAAAAACCTTTATAACCTAATGTCACTCACATCTTCAAGCTCTAAATAACATTCTTACATTCTAATCTCAATAACCACAAAAAATTAAATAAATAAATAAACTAGAGAAATAAAGATTTGAAATCTAACTGAACCCAGGTCTTGAAATTCAATATCTGGAGCAGAGTGAAAAAAGATATTACGCAAATGCGTAAGAAATTGGCCTTCAAACCCTAGGGTTGGATTTAGAAAAATCGAACTGGAAGTTTCTTAAAATTTAACAATGAAGTAACAAGAATCCAGAATTCCAAAAAGTGGCACCATGAAATTGTTAGAGGTAAATTACTTTTTTTTTGTGCATTAACACAATACAGTACATGGTGAAGGAAATTACTTTGACACCTCTACCCATGTGAAAATCTAATATGTAAATAGCCATAATTACATCATTTTCACATTTCATTTATTCACCAGATGTGTTAATACAAAGAAATATGACGATGTGTAATTATTAGATGTGAGAATTATTTAAATGTGTAAAAGTGTGCAAACAAACTATCCCTAGAAGGCTCCTGC
Source organism: Persea americana (assembly GCA_029852735.1). NCBI lineage: Eukaryota > Viridiplantae > Streptophyta > Magnoliopsida > Laurales > Lauraceae > Persea > Persea americana. The sequence goes on from CM056810.1 coordinate 96,761,256, forward strand.
CTTATTCAACAAGCTCGAGCTCCCATGCTAGTATTAAGTTATTAGAAAACTAGCAATCACGCCCCCTGCTTAGCCTGGGGCAAAAAGTAAGATATTATATTTTGAATTTATTAGATATCAAGATTAATTATAAACATATATGAATATATTCATGCATATTCATATGAAAATAGTTAATACATCTTCAATCACAAATACAAGTGGTCAACATCAACAATAAACTATTACAAAGATAAAGCTAAAAAACCATTCAACAGCATAAAAATAATAATAACAGCAATAATGACTAAAAATAATAATAATAGGAATAATTACTAAAGAAGATACAGAAAAGCGAATTTTTTTCATATATATATAATATTAGTAATAAGAAATGCATTCAAGTTTTTGTTAACCATTGATAGTTTCAAAGCCCAATAAAACAAAGCCACCCCATTTAGACTTCTTTGTGCAATAAGAGGATTCTAGATTATGCGGATGTTTATTTCCTAATGAGAATGAAATTTTGTATTTTCGTAGAAAATCAAAATCCTCTCTATTAATGAAAAATGATTCATTTTTTTCTTCTATGCAAGGTGAATACATCACATCAAACAACATAATGTTGTTAACAAAGAAAATTGTACAAATATGCAATCATCTCGTTACACAAATGCCCCATTTTTTTTTTTTTTTCACATAGGCAAATGGTCATTTCAATTCCTCTGCCCAAATTTCTTCTCTATCCCTTTCAAGTAGCATCAATACCATTTTCGAACTGATCAAACCGTTTTTTGGCTCTAGATTTAAAAAAAAAAATGTATAAACATCTTAACTTTAAAAGCCATAAATTATGAGACTTTAAAATCACATGCTATTGTTATACAGATTATTATTTCCTCATGAGAATGGAATTTTTTATTTCCGTAGAAAATCAAAATCCTCTCTATTAAGGAAGAATGATTCATTTTTTTCTTCTATACAAGGTAAATACATCACACCAAACAACATAATATTATTAACAAATAAAATCATAAAAATATGCAATCCTCTCGTTGCACAAATGTACCTTTTTTTTCACATAAGCCAATGGTCATTTCTATCACTCCGCACAAATTTCGCCAAATGCTTAGCCAGGGTTAAAAGTAAGATATTACTGTTGGATGTGAATTTTGATCCCCCCGGGAGGAAAATCGCCATTCAACTATATGAGATCTCAAAAATTTACATCGAAAATTAGAATTCCGACTACCCTCAAAATCGACGGATCACGATCGTTAGCTACGGGTACGGCTGTAACATTGTCTTTCGACGAAAGCTGAAAGAAAGTGGGAGGAAAATAGGGTGAGTTCTTCTATCGTCTAATGTGTTGCTAGCGACATACGACGTTTGTCTCGTTACTTAATTTGGGTCTTTCAACTTGGGTTAAGAGTCGAATCACGGGTCTCAAAATACAATCATAGTGAACTAGGCAGGGGAAATCGACATTCTTGGGTGTACGGACTAAATAAAATTAAATCCAAGTATTCTAGGGGGTAAATAAAATGAAATGAAAATAAATTGAGAAAATAGGTGGGAAGGTGCCAAATATTCAGAAGAGGATAGCCCCTTTCCCGGGTACCCCTTTCAACGTCCTTTAACAGTCTAGGGTTTGAAGGCTGATTCTTCGGATCGAAAAAACGATACAAACGAAACTTTGAATTGTGATTTATGTGGGTTTGTGTGCGATACGCAAGTAATAAAAGTGCATAGCCGATGATGGGCCGAAAGTAAATAAAAATTGCCGATGATGTGCTAGGGTTGATTGAGGGTCGCCGATGATGGGCCTGAGGTAAATAGACTGATATTGGGGTGTGGGAAATCACTTGTCCCATCCCGTCATTCTCGTTAATTCGGATTCTCAGAATTAGCCTCTATTCTCTTTAATCATTGAATTTGAATGAATATTTTGTACCGGAGGTGAAAGAAAAGAGAAGAAAATATTTTTGGGGTTTAATTTGTTGATTTTATAGTTTTTTTGGATTTTCAATTAGGGCTAGAAGGGCCTAACTAGGGGATTTCCTACTTGGATTTAATCTAACTATTCAATTTCCCAAATGGATCTCTACCATTATCTGGAGACTTAACCGCCCTCATCCGCTCTCCCGGTCCCTTAGCGGGGCCCGGAGAGAGAGTGGGGCCTAATTAGTTGGAGTTTAAGAACCTAGGGTAGTCTGACTTGGCTAGGGGATGACCTAGGTCTGGGCCCGGGGTCTGACCTAATCAGTTTAAACTACTGTTTAATTTCTAACTCCAATTTATTAATATCTTTGGGTTTTTAATATCTTTTACTTTGCTTTTGGTCTTTTGGATTTTTATTGTTTTTATTTGGCTTTTGTGTTAAATCACAGGGGCCTAAGATCCTAAACTAATTTTTTTAATCCTAATGAAATGGAGGAGGATGAGAGAATAAATTTCTATGTTTTGATTAATAATTTATTTAAAGTTTCCTAAATAAGGTTTCCTAATCCTAATGAGAGGGAGGAAGAGAAAAGAAGTCAATTATTAGATTTAGCTTAATTATTTCGATTAGTTGAATACCTAGGATTCTATTCTTTTGTTCTTTACCTTTTTGGTTTATATGTTTTTTTTTTTTTTTTTTGCAGTCCTAAGTTTCGGGTGATTGAGCATGAATATTCGGGATAATAAAGGAATATAAAATAATGAAGAAATGCAACCTATTATGTGATGCATGGGCAAATTTTAATGCATGAGGATGTTTGACACAAAAATTAAGGATAATTCTAAATAAATAAAGGCCTAAAATGCTAACCTAAATGTGTGTGCATACTGGGATGCACGAGTTAATAATTAACGAACCATTCATGCATGGATTGGAAAAATGAGGGCATGCGGTTTTTAATGACTGAGTCAGGCTAAAACATCCAAGTTTGGGAATTCAAAAAAATAATACAAAATTCAGGGAGCAAGTGGGTAACGAGTGCGTGTGTGACGGTGGGGAGGTGATGCAGGGGTGTGGAGAGGGCGGAGGTGGATGCAGCGGAGCCCCAGACGGCGTGAGATGCAGTGCGGAGTGAGATGTAGTGCGGAGTGTATAGGTTGGGGTAATGGGTTAGGTGAGTTCAGGCTTGGATCCAGCCTGGAATGATCGGCTCCGGTCGAGTCTGAAAGGAATAGGCTAGGGCTCAAAAGGAGGGGTCCGGTGGAGATTGGTCGAGTTGTCATTACTTGGGCCCAGGCTTTGTAGATTTTGATCTGCTCGTCGGATTTCGACGTTCTACACCTCGGCAAAAAGCTCTCAGTGAACAGGTCACAGGGAGCCGATTTTCGAGGCTATCAGAAGTCTAGAAATAATAGGTGATTTTTCACAGGGGTGTTGGACCCGTCGTTATGATCTTTGATTCGCCCGTCGGACCTAAGAGTTCTATATATGGACGGAAAGCCCTCGACGAGTAAAACGCGGCGAACCAAATCCCAGGGTGATTAGTGATCTAGAAATAATAGGTGATTTTTCTCGTGGGTATCCCGGGGGTGCGTGACCCGCTGTTATCATTTTAAAGTTCTAATTTTCACCCCGACGGCTAACTCGGGCCTTAACTGCCCCGACTGTCACCTTGCACACTTTGCTTAATTAATTTAGTCTCTTGGCATTTTTCATGGACAGTTGCACCCTAATTTCTCCCGACTTTAACTGGTGATTTTTAATTTAGAACTTAGTCGGAGTATCATTAAATAGGCTAGCCTGACTCACACATCATAGGGAGCCAAAATGAGAGGCCTACAATTACCTTTTGAATTTACGAGATATCAGAATTAATTATAAACATATAAGAATATATTTATGCATATTTATATAAAGGGAGATGCTCCTATGAGAGACACTCTCACCAAGTTTATGAGAGATGAGTGGGGGCCCTCACATTTAAGTTGGGGGTCATCTCATTTAAGTTGGTAAGAGTGGATATGGAAGTGAGGGCCCCCATCCATCTCTCCCCAACTTGGTGAGAGTACCTCTCATAGGAGCATCTCCCTTATATAAAAATAGTCAACACATATTCAATCACAAATACAGGTGGTCAACATCAACAATAAACTATTACAAAGATAAAGCTAAAAAACTCATTTAACAACGACATAAAAATAATAATAACACCAATAATTATTGAAGAAGATATAGAAAAGCGAATTTTGTTCATATATATAATATTAGTAATAAGAAATGCATTTAAGTTTTTTATTACCCATTGATAATTTCAAAGCCCAATAAAACAAAGTCACCATATTTAGACTTGTTTGTGCAATAAGAGGATTCTAATTTATGCATATTTTTATTTCCTCGAGAGAATGAAATTTTTTATTTTCGTAGAAAATCAATATCCTCTCTATTAAAGAAAAATGATTCATTTTTTTTCTTCTATAAAGGAAAATACATCACACCAAACAATATAATATTGTTAACAAAGAAAATCATAAAAATGTGCAATCCTCCTGTTGCACAGATGCTCCATTTTTTTTATTTTCACATAGGCCAATGGTCATTTCAATCCATCCACACAAATTTCTTTTCTACCCTTTTGAAGTAGCACCAATATCATTTTAGAACTTATTAAACCGTTTTTTAGCTCTAGATTTTAAAAAAAATGTATAAACATCTTAACTTTAAAAGCCATAAATTATGATACTTTAAAACCACATGCTAGTGTTATTTAATCCCAGTAATAATTGGCCCACCTTAGATATGGATATATCTCTTAATTATGAGTCCATGTGGGCCCATGAAAGTGTAATTTATGGTGGGTCAAACCTAGGGTCATATGTCTATATAATAAGATTCAACCAAAAAAACTCCAACCTCAAAACATTTTTATCACAAGCCCATTCATGAGGTGGTCTACCAGAAGGTCGGGTCTAATTCTCGTTCACATGTGACAATCTTTGAATAGAGTGGAGCTCTATTTGGAAACTAAAAGAAAATGATACTTTTAATGAAAAATTTATTAGTGTGAATTTTTGAAAGGTGGGTCCCAAATATTAAAATAAAAAGGATGACGACCTTGAGAAGATGGAAAATAGATGGTGTTGCAAGAGAGAATAACTGTAGCAAAATAGAGAGATTTTAGGGGATATTGATTGAGAGACTTTAGTAGATAGACGATATGCAAAAATATATTTTTTTGGAGAAAGAATTATGACATGTGATGACATGGCACCTTAAAGCACTCACCTATTGCTTTGATATATATATAATTGTAGAGGACCTCTAATTTTAATGGAGAGGTAGGGAAAAGAAAAGTAGAGTGCATTAAATTACCATCCAAGTCTCCATTCTAATCAAGTCAGAGGGTGATGAGAAGAGAGGAAAAATGTATCAGCGCATTTGGTTACCATCACATTATCCCATAGAATGAAAGGATATAACCAATCAAAAAAAGAGCAAGAGACCAATGGGCTATACTCTCTCAACCTCTCTATTTTCTTCCCCATGTCTTTTCTCTTCCTTGGGTTAACTAATTTTCATTGTCTTCTCCACCAAATTGCTACCAACTTAGGGTACGTTTGGTGAACATAGAAGAATATTTTATTTAGAGGATTCTCTCCATCTTTAAAGAAGGTCACAATCCTCAAGTAAGATTCCCAAAGAGAGTTCAATGTTTGAATGGAGGAAGATTCCCAAAGAGAGTTCAATGTTTGAATGGAGGGTGGATTTCTACAAATTGTAGAATGTATAATCCAATGGTTATAAATATGTTTTATAAAAATTTTCAAAATCCATGAAAAATCAAGACCTTAACTTTCACCTCAAAGTTGTTTGTGGTCATTTAGAAAATTTGAACGGTTCAGATCGTGCAAAGGGGGCCCAAGGGAATAAGAAATTAATATTTTAGTAGCTGAACATTTTTGCAAATATCTTAAGATATAGTAAGGATTAACAGTTGAAATCTGGTCAACTAGCCGTGTTTAACCTTATAGAAATAACTACCGGTTTAGATCATGATCGTAGGGCCCACAGGAACCAGAAAATTGGAAAGAATGGACTGATTTTAAACCCCTTTTTTGCCCATAGAATTTTAGAAATTGCAATCTATCGGTTTGGATATTTTTGAAAATATCTCAAGATCTAAGATAAATCAACGGCTGAAATTTGGTGAGATGACCGTTTTGAAATGTTTAAACATTATTAACGGTTTGGATCTTGATTGTGGGACCCAAAAGATACATTAAAAAAGTAAAAACCGGCATGCTGTACATTACCGTCTAGAATCACTGTAGTTCTGCCTTTCCACTTATTAGTGGATTCTCTAGGTTTGATGGGGGGTGTCTGATTTAGCAGATAATCCCGTTAGAGAAAAACACATGCCATTCCCTTCAAAATCCTCTCTCAACTAAAGATAAGAAATCCTCAAAAATACGCATAACGACAAGGATTCTTTGGACATGTCCTTTGCCAAACGTGCCATTAGGGTCGTACGTAAATACATGAACTAGAATCCGATGGTAAAGTAGGCAGGACCCAACATCACTGCTGTGAGGGTGGGGTAAAGCTACTGCATTTATTCCAACAAAAGCTTCTTTCTAGGTCGACGCTGACTGCCATAACAAGTCGCCTTTTAAACTCGTCTCGAGTTTTTCAAGAGAAGTTGTTTCTGTCTGTTCATCCCGAGTGCAGTTGGTACGCACAGTGCAATGGTAATAAAGTTTGATTTGAATGGAAAAGCAGCTGCCCGAGATATGTGTCATTACTTATAAAACTTGATTTAACGCGTTTGGCTCATGTTTTGGTTATAAAATTTGATTTAATGCATTTCATCAGTCCTTTAGCTTTTCAAAATCCGTTTAAGATTTATTTTGAGCGCATTGAATTCGGAGATCCACAACATATATATTTTTGAAGTTGGACTCAAATGGGGAAGCAGCTGCACCTAATTTGTGTCAACATGGTGGACTAATTACTCCAGTTCTGGTGATCGTGTAGTGCGTGCGATGTCACGTCTGATTCAGAGATGTTTAGCCATCTAGAGGGAGCATCGGTGCAGTGATATTTAACGCCGGGGGGGGGGGGGGAGGGGGGTGTTTGTCTTCTTATATATACCTACTTGGTGGTGGTGGTGGGGTTTGTCTTCTTATATATACCTACTTGCCTCACTATTTTGGAGAGGGACAATTCTACTATGGACACTTCTCATCCTATGTACTAAAAAAGTGCTTTGAGAAAAGTACCTCGCCCTAGCATAGTGGTTGCTGAATTGAGAAAATAGTACTTACATTTCTGTTTTCATTTTCCACAACGACACTGTGTCGCACCAAACAAAGTAAGAATCGTTGCTAGAACTAGAAGCATGAGAACAGATTGCCTTTCTATCACGAAAATTTCATGTTTCACAAATGCACCCTGATTGCAAAGATTCCTGAACATTGTATTTTGTGTACAATGAGTGACCCAAATCATGAAAGGTCGGTTCATTATTCAGATGAATTACATTGTCTATCTCCATCATGATGCAGACCATCTTAGCCATCTAAATAAACAACTTTTGCCATTTAATCAAAATTATTGATTGTGGTGTTTGTTTTGGACTGTGTCTTGTGCATTTCTGATTACATAAATCTTAAATTTTAGAAGTTGATGACTGTTGATGAAGATAGTGAAACCCAGCTGGTACTGAAAGCCTTTCAAAGAGAGTAAGCCTTCGTAATTTCTTGGTTCTAAAAAGAGGCGCACAGGCTCTGCAGAGACCTTCTCTTTGATGGTTAGAGAGAAAAATGCGGTCCATTCAGTCGATTGAACCCAAAATGACACTTCTGGAAGCTACTCCTATCCGCTGCTTATTGACACACTTTACCCTCTTGCATCCTGAGATAATCAAGAGAGACTTTTCTGATTGTTCATAAGTTAAATTAGAGGCAAAGGCCAAAGAAGGCATGTCCTTTGTACTTCTGCGTGTGATTTGACTATTGATAGATCTCTTTCACCCTCTCTTGGCCTTTGTATTTTAAAATTCAAGGGACTCCAACAGTAGCCTTGTCCCTTATTTAAATAAAATAATATTTTTTGTCCAAACCATTGGTCCATTAAACTTTACTGTATTATGTACATGAATCAGGTTGGGATTCTAGTCAATGCACATCCATTGTATTTTATGTGTAGATTATTAAAATATTCATTCTTACTATCTTGGATAATGTAAATTATTAGAATATGCTTAATCACAAAATTTGAAATTAAGCCAAGTTTAGTTTATTAGTAGAAGATTGTAAAGTATTTACTTTATTTTCTAAATATTAAAAAACACATGACTCTTTCAATCACCCCCCTTAATTCTTCAGTCGAGTATGAATCACGAGTTTGCCAACCTTGTTGACCCGGGGGCTGTAAGCTATTCAAAATTTTTCTTGCCGACAAGCTTTTGTGGTGATGGTCTGTGGGACCACTGAGCAGAAGTAAGCATCTTAAATGTATTAATGGAATTTATTTCATGTGAGCAGATTGCTTGCTATTTATATTATATGAAGTCTAGCTAGTGGAGCCTACTTGATACATGTCTGTAAATTGGGTCTGCACCGTCCGACCCCAAAAGGGCCTTCATGTCCGGGTATTTCGAATTGGATCATTTAGTCTGCACAGTGCACAGACGTGGATCAACTAGCATCAGTTGGCACTTGGCAAAGTGGGTCAACCCACCATCAAGGCAGATTGGTGATGCATGTATTTGATCAGTGATTGCAAGAAAAGTACTTTTAGGACCATAAGACAGCTCCACAAAACTTTATTGCGATATTGCTTGCACCTTTTTATTTGTAATTCAATGCTCATTTTTAATAATCCAATAAAGTTTTTCAATTTTATAATAAAATTTTGCTATGCAAAAATTATTGAGCAAAAGGAAGAGTGTCTAGGAAAAATATCGAAACTTTGGTCACCAAACATAAAAATTGATGGTTACTGAGAACAGTACAATAATAACCTCCTTTAAAAAAGTGATAATTTTAGACTGAGTATTTTTTTGTGATTTAATGCTTTTTACTTTTAATATATCCTCCCTCTTTTTCCTTTTGAGCCCCATAATTTGTCGCAAAGCAAGAGGTCCACTTAGTGGCCCCCTTTTGTGCAGGGCTAGGTGCAAGTATTTGCAAATTGCCATTACTCCTCTTAAATGGAGGCCTGTGTACAACCTGAATTGTTGGTTGGTTACCCCAAAATGACATGGTTCAGTCAGATGCACATGTCCAGTGTCCCACTTTCAAGGTTGCCATTTTTGTCCCAAACCTAACCTGGTAATTCTCGATTTAGGTTAAAATTTACTACCCAATAAATTAATAAATAATTCGGGTTTTAGGTTGATCGCATTCATGCTACTCAACCTCTCACCCTAGACCAATCAATCCACAAATCTTTTCTGTACTTCAATTTGCCAACTTGACCTGAGACCAATTTTTAAGGGGCCATGTTTGGATTGGGTCCACATGGAATAGAATGAGATATAAATCTGATCCAACCCACTGAAACCGTTAGATTACAATCCTTTTTGAAGAGGGTTGAAATAGATGGTTATGGAGGAATCACACTTGAAAGCAGGCTCCACCACCGAATGGCATAGGCATAGGATACAAAGGACCCACAGTGGGTTCTTTGGACCCTGCTAATTGGGATTTGGGGATGATCTTATGTGAGAAATCGGGAGATCTATCCATTTTTTTTAGCACCAAACATACATGGGTCCAATTTAGCTCCGGCCTTTAGAAGGCCTGGTCCTTCATAGAGCACGCTCAGGCTCTCATATCTCTTATTGGATAAGAAGGATCCCAGCAGAAGGTTAGTCTAGAATCTGAACTTGAATATGGACCTTGCAATATATTGTGTGCATGAGTGTTTGAGCGCAAAACCCGTGCTTGAATAATCACTAGTGAAGCCCTGCACGTGCAAGGCACGTGTTGTCCAAACATATATATGGAGAAAATTATAGCTCACAATGCTATTTCCACATTCTAATCATAGTCAAATAACGGAAGCATACAATAAGAACAACTTGAACCATTGCACAGTCCTAATTAAAAATATTATATTAAGTTTATACAAAATATAATTACATCTTTAATCCAAAGTAGGGATTTCCAAAATTACCCTACATCCTAATATAAAAGAAAGATAATTATCCAAAAATAGTGTGGCACACACAAAAAGGGGCTAGCCACACTCTACTGTTAATCTCAAAAGAACAATCACGACGCCCTCTGCGATCTCAACTACATGGGCCCATTTCCAGCCCACTGTTCTAGTCCTGGATGAACCTTTTGGGGCTCCTCTACTCCCTCTTGGGTCTCCTCAAAGCCTAGAGCTGCACCTGCATCTGTGGCAAAAGAGTAATATCTCAAATACGACGAATTGGCAAGTATAGGCATTAATGAGGAATTACATAATGTATCAAACGAATTTAAAATGACAAGTGATTATAAGATGCCAATATCAAGGAATACTAGGCAATTATGCAACATCGAATAAATCCATGCTTTATGAATCAATTAAATAATAAAACATACAATGTGGCTACTACATTTAGCTCATCCTCTCAAAGAGAGCGAATCTAGTTGGGATGTCATCAGCGGCCCGGTCAAACGCTAACTGGCTACCAGGGGTCTGGAGTTCCGGTACTCCAGCGATTTACTGTAGTAGTTTTGAATACTAAACCAAGCATATCCCCATCGGATATCACAAGGTCAAAGCCAATTAGTGCCGACTCGATCGAATCGAATAATAATCGAATTTTAGTAAGTTTACACATATTTCCATAATCGAATCGAATAGTATAATATACTTACGAATGCTTACTCAATTCCAAATCTCATTGAATATCGAATAGTTATGTGTATAACAACGAATTATTGAATTGGGAGGAAGGATAATCGAATCATAATGCAAGAGCTAATCAATTAAGATTGATAGTCAATAGAGAAATCTAATCTCAATATGAAATGCAATAGAGTTAAATGATCAGATGTTTATTCTTAACCAATTCTAATCTATCATCCATAGTCCTCACCTTCCAATACAAGGTATTTGTAAGATCAACGTACTATTCTCTTGTTTAGTGTCACTTATTATGTGAAGGGTACTTTGAACTTCTAACCAATTATCATGGCGTAGTGTCAGGCTTATGGTTTTCCATTAGACAATGAGAGAGGTTAGAGGTTCCATTCTAAGGACATATGGGTCTTTTGTGATCTTAATTCCCTAGTGGTTCAAGTGTGCCCTCTAATTATCCATTAGAAAGGATTATGGAGGGTTATAAGGGTTAGGAGTGACGTTTCACCCCTTTCTTAGGGTTAAAAGAAACCCTAGGCACGTAGCTTCAGGTCCACTCGAGCGGAGTAATGTCCGCTTGAGCAAATGTTAGCAGTGGGTTTGTGCGCTCGAGCGGTCCTTTGAGCGCGCACTTTAACATTCTTCATTCTGGAACAGGTAGTCGGTCCGCTCGAGCGACCTCTTGCGCGCTCGAGCGCTCACTCTAGAATTCCAGTTTCCAGAATTTTTTCCATGTTTTCACTTCCATTCCTTTCCAACCCTCCTTCTAACATAATACCTGCAACAAAATGAGCCTCTATGCTCCCCCATTTCCATAAATAACAACTCATACATTCCTCCATCAAATGACTTAATCAAATCAATTAAATCCATCTTCTCACATTAAGAAGCTAAGTCATTTACGAGATTTGTGCACAATCAATGGATAGACAACATGTAAGTCCAAAGTTTAACTTATACTTGCCTCTAATTAAGATTTAATAAGCCTCTTCACACTCTTTAGCTCAAAAGAAATTCAAACCCCCAAAATCACAAACCCTAATCACAAAATCAAATGAAAATGCTAATGAATATGCATATAGGACCACAGTAAAGCCTTTTTTACTCTTTTCAACTAAAAAACACAAGAAAAGATGGTTTTGACTCTTACCTTAAGAAAGGATTCCGAAAATGACTAGGGTTTGGGTGGAGAAGATGGAGTTCTTGCCAACAACTAGAGAAAGAAGATGGAGAAGATGAAGATAATGAAATGGTCCCAAATCTTTGTCTTCAATGCACCATTAATACTCTCTAATTGATAGATGATGAAGTAGAGAAGGGAGGAAAGAGTAGTGAGAAAGAGAGAAAGAAGAAATGGTTTGACAATGAGTATGGTTAAAGGCTAATACGAGTTGGGAATGTCCCTTTTGCAGTAAAACCCACCTAGTTGGAGTATTTACAATTAAAGTCAAATGGTGGCCCACTACTTCATCCATTGGTCAAATGAGGTAGAGTTAGACATGGAAATCGACGTGCTCGACGAGATACATGCGATGATGCTAAAATGATGTGCATATGATGCAAAATGTAAAAATCTATAACTACAAAAAATTCATCAACTCTACCCAATTGAGTCAAATCGGTTCAACTCACCCATTCGAGACTCCAACTCACTTCAAACTCACCTATAAGGGTCTAATCAACATTAATTACTCTAAGTAGCAACTAATCACAATTAAATCAACTAAAACTCATTTCATTAATACTAAATACGTTTAATTTGGATCGGGATGTAATAGAAGCCCACTTACATCCTTTTGGGAAAGTCCCACATCCCACATCCCCCACATAATGGGTTTATTAGTACTCCGTACTTCGTATACCTGTTTGGGCATTTCAGCTATGAGTTTAAGTTTTTCACTTCATATATCTGTTTGGGCCTGCACCCCTCTTCATTTCTATTGCTCAGGTAAGGACAAGACGCATCTCAAACATTTACTTCCTTAAACAAGATTTTCTGGTTCCAAAAAATTGACATCTACTTCTGAATTTCTCACTGAAGCCTTTTTGTCTTGCAAATGAATAAACTATGCACATTCCACACATTGAGGTTAATTAGGAGCACCATATCCTCATTATGTTAAAATACTACAATCGTCATCAATAAGCTAATTCAGTCTGCTCGTGACAAATTCAATGAGTCAAGATTTGTGTTTTGAAAACCATGTGATCTATATAAGTCCACACATAATGTAAATTCTTGAATACCTATCTCAACTAAACTAAAATTAGCTAGAACAGTTACAAGTTTATCTTCCTCTGTATTCATCACACTTGCAGTTGGGTATGGCCTGTTCACTGGAAACTCTCTGTGGCCAAGCATTTGGAGCAGAGCAATATCACATGATGGGCATCTACATGCAACGATCATGGGTCGTTCTCACAGTGACCTCTCTTATCCTGGTTCCTTTCTTCTTCTTCGCCACACCCTATTTAAAGCTTCTTGGACAGACTGACGAGCTATCAGAAAGAGCGGGGGTGATCGCTCTCTGGTTCATCCCATTCCTCCTCTACTTTATCTTCGACCTCACATTGCAGATATATTTGCAGGCCCAACTCAAGAATGCCATCATCGAATGGTTGTCAGCCGGCACCTTTGTTCTCCATGTGATCCTATCTTGGGTCATGGTTGATAAGTTGAACTGGGGGATCCCTGGTGCAATGGGGTCGATGATTCTATCTAGTTGGCTATCGATCATTGGAGAACTTGCATACGTTTTTGGAGGATGGTGTCCACAGACATGGGGTGGATTCTCCATGAAAGCTTTCTCAGAGCTGTGGGCGGTTGTCAAGCTTTCGGTGTCTTCTGGAGTGATGCTCTGGTATGCTTTGTCTATGTGAATTTTCCTTCTTAATTGTAGTGTTTAGAGGGGTTGAAGAACATTTTCCACGCAGAACAAAAAAGGTTTCCAAGACAGAAAGTTTTTGGATGCATTTGTGCAGCGAGCCACTTGTTGTGAAAGTCCATATCCATGATAAGATGAACCCCTACTCTCGGATGGATTCCTCTCATTGCACAAATGCTTTACGTGCTTCAATCCTATTACTTTTCAATTCAAAGCATTCCTACTGTAGAAAGTAGACTGTGACCCAAAATAGGTACAAAACGATTTTCTTTTAGTGTTTTTTTTAGTACAATCACTATTAGTTATGGATAATCCCGCCTTACAAGTTGTACTTTTATGCGAGTGATGTCGCATTTTTTTTGCGATCATATTTTTTTGTGATATCGCATGAAATCTCATTGAAATAAGAAAAAAAAAGCGTTCATTCTCCTTTTTAACAAGACAGTTTTATACGATATTGTACAATCTAATTAAAATTTTGGGACATCGCATACAAAATACCAATATCAAGAATATATGGAGAATTTTTTCAACTGTCGTCACAAAGTGAAATTTTGTATGATTAATGGTACACTAGAGAAAGGAAAATCCCTCTCTTTAATCTAACACAATAGTTAAAATCTTTTGCTGCACGGCTTTCAATTTTTGTGACACTTGCACATTCCTATAATTATTGTAGAAAGCTGAACTAAACTATTTTCTTTTATCTAACCTTATGCTCAAAAGATTCATTTCACCATGCAATTATAGTAGAAAGTAAATTCTGACCCAAGAAGAGATAAGAAATAAGAATAATTTTCTATTATCTAACACAAAGGTTAAAGATTCATTTCATTATTTGAAAATTTCACACCACACCAAGTGTAGAAATTGGAATCCTAGTAAATGCAGATTTCACGTTTTTTTATAGAATTCAGGTTAGGTGAGGTGAGGGAAAAGGACATCGGGTGAGGTCGTACAACCCTTGGGGTGAGGGAAGGTCTGTTCAAGTTCTAACCCTGGGCAATCAGGTAAGAATTAACGCCTCTTACAACAAGGGTTAGTGGCCACTTTCAATGAAGATTTCATTTATGCTTGCTGTATATTATGAAATTAATGTGAAACTGCAAAAAACTTAGCACACAAATTTCCCATGAGATTTTAATTGTGGAGGACACACTTTAGTGACAAGTTTGTAGGAAAGCAATTTCCTCGTTGGAAAAATTAGTACAAAAGTGCCAATCTTATCGAGAAAGCACAAAGAGCTGTAACTAATAAAGCAAGTAGATAAGGCAAGGAATTCTGTCCACTTTCCTTTTCTCTTTTATGAAAAAGCAGCTACACAAATATTCTCTATTTTCTTCACTATCTAGGAGTCAAATTGATTGCACTGAGGTGGTGACCCTAGCTAAGATCAATTGTTATACAGTCATTGATTGACAATGCTTCTGTGTCTTTGAACAGCTTAGAGCTATGGTACAATTCGGTGCTTCTTTTGTTTGCCGGATTCATGAAGGACGCCTCGATCGCCGTTGCTGCCTTTTCCATCTGGTACCTTATTTGCATACACATCATCTAGTACACTCAAGTGGGGCCCATGATTCTGTGGTCTAGATCATTGTTCTTGTAGGTCATGCCACAAAACGAACTCCATTGATGGCTTAGATTACCAAACTATAGGCCCCACAGATTAAATAAGCGTTATTCTATTCCACTTGTACTGTTAATTAACAATAGGAATCTTATGTTTTTGATACTGCAGCCTCAATATAACTACCTGGGTGCTTATGATATCTTTTGGGTTCTTAACAGCAGCAAGGTACTAAGTACAAGACACCATGTCTCTGTTTTTTCATGAGATTTTACATTATTTTCAGAAAAAAATTCTCTTGATTTTTTTTAATTTCCATCTAAGTACTTATCCTGCCAGTTTTATTTATTGTGCCTACTTTTTTTTTGCTAACGGAGGGCTCCCAACCCTTTGGGCAGGACTAATTCCCCCGTGCCCAGAGAGAAGTCGAGTAAAATCCCAATTTTCCAAAGTGGTACTACAAGTGGACTAAACATTCGGTTTCTGAAGAGGGGAGAACCGGGGATCGATACTAAAACCTCTAGTTTCGAAAGAGGGAGGAGCCCTATTTCATTGTCTCTCTCTAAAACCTCTAGTTTCAAAAGAGGGAGGAGCCCTATTTCATTCTCTCTCTCTCTCTCTCTCTCTCTCTCTCTCTCGCAAGAAAAGTAGAGGGTGAAACTTTAACTCTTGGTTAGTTTTTCATGAAAATGTACCTTTTTTCTTTATTTGAGATTAAGGTAAGGGGCGGAACTAGGAAATTTGCCTTGGGGCTATATAGGAAAAATAAATCTTGAGAGGCCAATGTCAAAAAAAAAAAAAAAAAAAAAAGAGAAAAGAAAAAAGAATGGAGGGTCTTTTCAATTTTTTTAGTGGCCTATGTAAAAAATAAAAATCATAACACTACGGGGGTTTTCCAAATTTTTGAGCTAGGTCATGGCCATCCCCCGCACCCATCTAGTTGAAAACGGTCCACTTGAGCACTCAGTTAACACATTGAGTTTGGATTGGGTTGGCTAATTATAATGCTCAAATAAGATTAGCAGGTTGAGTAGCAAGAATTGGGCTTAAATGGAACCATCTCTTTTATTAATTGGGTAAAGGAATTTCAACCCAAATCCTACCTTACCTTATTGAAAAGGGTCAACTGGAACCTTGAATAACCGGGACAAATTCAAGTCATGTTGGGGGGTTTGGGTCATAAATTGCCACCTCGACATCATATATCCGAACTTGATTTTCTTTTGCAGCGTGCGAGTTTCAAATGAATTGGGGAGAGGAAATGCAAACGCAGCAAAATTTGCAATTAAAGTGGTGTTCTGCACTTCATTAGCCATAGGACTTGTGTTCTTCATTGTGTTTTTATCCTTGGGCATTGTCATTTCCTATGCGTTCACAAGCAGCGTAGCTGTGGCCAAAGTAGTTTCCAACCTTTCAGTTCTGCTGTCCATCACTGTCTTGCTCAATAGCATTCAACCAGTTTTCAATGGTAAGCTCTTATTCCCATCTTCTCCATTACATTTGTGTCTTCTATTTTTGAAAATTTGTCCAACGGGTTAGAATACGAAGCATTGGCTGACTCGGAAAGTATCATACCCAGGACTGGCAGGTTGTATTACCTACAATTCCAGGTTGGATAGGATTTGGGTTGTGAATCAATACAGCATCCGACTTATCCTAGTTGCACCCATAGGCCATAGCATACATAATATTTCATTAATAAATATGTAAATAGGTCGTGACTGAGGAGGCTGGGTGAATGATTAAAACCCACCCACTCCAAACCTAACTCGGGTGAAAATCTTTGCACCAAAGTCTAACTTGTCAAAACCACTACCGAAGGCAGGTCAACCCGTTAAACCCGACCTATTGTCATCCCTAACTTTCATAACATAAGAGTACATGGTGAAGTAAATCGCATTTCATCCATTCACCCGCTACTTATTTGGCTAATGAAATAATTCCAAGGAAATAAGCAACAGATATACCTTAATTGAATTAGAGCTATGGAACCTATTTACTGTATTACAAGCTTATGTGCTCTGTTTCTGAATAGTATTTTTGCCAAACAGGAGTTGCAATTGGTGCTGGTTGGCAAAGTATTTGCGCGTTTGTGAACATTGGTTTCTACTATGTGATAGGGTTCCCTCTTGGACTCATACTTGCCTATGTGGCCGATCTTGAAGTTAATGTAAGCAATTCTCGAAATAGGGTTAGTGGGCCCTCCTACTCGATCTGTTTGGATGACGAGAAAAAGAGGAGAAAACAAGGATGGAGAAAATTTCATTGCAGTTCAAATTCGAATGGGGTGTGACAATTTCTCTACTGCCACTTTCTCCCCCGTTTCTCTTCATACAAGAACTCTGAAATTCAACTCGATCCAAGATGTCGCAGAGATGAGCAACTAGGCCCAGAGCTCCGTCAAACTTGTTCAAGTCTGCCCAAATTGGTGACCAAATTAGCTGAGCCAACTTTGCTAATTCAAGATGAGTTTGATGGAGTTTTTAAACCATGCTTTGCCAGAGATGCAAGTATTAGGCCTATTTACCATCCAATAACTAAATAGGCAAGGCTTTGGGAACGGCGGGGCTGTTCTTGCCTCAGCCTTTCTTTGATGTTCTTTTCTTTTGGAGTAACAAATTTTACAGTTACAAGAAAACTAAATGGGCTAGGCTGGAGACTGTCAGCCTAATGACCCGATCTAGATTTATCTATTTCTAAAGGGCAGGAAAAACTCTAAAATCTCAGGTGGATGAAGCCAGGCCTGATAACTAAACCCAACAAGTAAGTGACTTGGATTTGGAGAAAGCTATGGCTTGGCCCTCCCCATCGGCATCCTACTTTGACTGATGGCAAATCGATCATGTGGCTCAGCATATGAATGGTCGGGATCTTCACCTCATATGGGTCGGCCAATTATTTTCAGGTGAACATTATACTTTTCTCCTATCATCCATTCACTCACTTGATGATTTCTTTCTACTTTTGACATTTTCAAATATTAGGGAATTTGGATTGTGATGACTTGTGGCATTGCAGCACAGGCGATTGCGCTCCTTTTAACTGCATGAACGAATTGGGATCAGCAGGTAAAAGAAATTTGCCTCTTAATCTTGATCCTCCTCATTTATCATAATAACAAACTTTTGGACTTGTTTTAAAAATTTAGAATGGCAACAGAATGAGAGCTCACTCACCCATAATAGGTCTGTTCTAACTTTCTGAAATATTACTTTGAAGCAGGTTCTAAAAATAGGTCCAAACCAAGTTTCATCGCCAAGAATTTGTAAGTTTTGGTCATGATCGACGCCAAATGCCAATTTTCTATGAGTTGGGTCATTGACCTAAGATGTATTACAACTCCATTCTCTCTGCTAATTTTTATTTACTTCTAAAAATGCTTAACAATAAAATGGAGATTCATAACTTCGTTTATTTTCCAATCTTTCTCAATTTTTTATAAAAGGATCTAAATAGTTTGAAACAATGTTGAAAGAGAGGGGAAACCATATTCCATAATTAGAGAGGGAACCATATTCCATAATTAGATAGATAATAAGGATACCATGCTGCTGCTGATGATTTTTGTGAGATACCAAGGATACTGTGTGGGTAAAACACCGTAATGACGAAGTTAAGCAACGATCACGGCTAAACTCGCCGAGCTCCTCAGCCTCTGTGGTAGAAGATCGTCAGCTCGGCAGTTCGGTCAATACCTTGGCAGCTCGGTAGAACAGTCCAGCTTGCAGGATCAGCACCGCGGTTCGGCAGCTCGGTATGAGTGCCAGCCCGGTACAATGGCGGGCCACGGCCAAGCTATCCTTGGTCCCAGGCCACAGCATCCCCAGCCACAGCACTAGAGTTAGAGTGGGCCGCCATTCTCCTCCTAGAGTCAGAATGGGCCGCCATCTACCTTCTGGAAATACGGCGCGCCCTGACAGATATGGGCGGTCATTTATGACGATAGGATTGCTCATTTATGGTGATAAGAGATGTGCTTTATCATCCCTGTACGCCAGCCGGCTGAAGGCGTGGAAAGTGAAGTAGGGGTGTTGTCCGCTCCACCTACGACTGCCTGTCAGGGTATGGAGCGATGGGACCTCACCTCACCTACCCCCACTCACAGAGAGAATGAACGAGGAACACTCGCCTATATATGCATGGGATCAGCCCCATGAGAGGTACGCACTACGCAATACACAGCCCACTACTTTCAACATTAGACAAGCTCTCATTCCTCTCTTCCTCCTCCTGTTTAGTTTTCTCAGAACTAACTCAGGCATCGGAGTGCCTTCGGCTCACGGCAGCCAGGGCCTCTGACCCAAGTCTTTCTCCTTCCCTTTCAGGTTATTGGAGTTCAGCATTTCCCGTCCTAAGGAGTTTAACCTCAATCTCTTCCTAATCTAAGTAGGTGTCGTTTTTACCGCCTACAGTTTGGCGCCGTCTGTGGGAAGCTGAACAAAAAGCTTGTAAACACCATGCCTCCGAAAACCAGAAATGGCGAAGGACCTTCCAAGGGCAAGGCTGTGTCCACACAGCCTACGCTGGCGCAAAATCTTCCGCCTCCTCCCCCTCGGCAAAGGAGGTCTGGCGGGAGGTCTCCCACTGTCCAAACTCTGTCGCAGTCCAGGGGAGTGACCATGCCCTCCCTTCGCGACGTTCCACCTCCAGAGCAACCCCACCATAGCCATAGGCGGACGGTGCAGGGCGAAAAGTCGGTCACCAAGCCGCACGAGAAGTCGGCCCGGGCTAGGTCGCAGTCTCATCATCAGGCCAGCCTTGAGCACAACGAAGACCCCCGCCTGGCGGATATCAGAGCACAAAACCTCCTCATCCAGGAACAGCGTGAGCTTATCGAACGGCTCACGCAACGGCTCGAAGGCAAGAAGGATCAGAGCCCGCCGCCCAGGCGTCCGGGCCACGGACAAGACCTGAGGCACGTCCTCAACAATAAGAGGCGTGACCGAGACCAAAAAGAAGAAGGCTCCAGCAGCAGCCACATACATGAAGGGCCAAAGAAGCAATGCCAGGGGTTGGAGGACGATGAACTAAAAAAGTGGATCGACCAGCAGGTAAAGCAGACTGTCCGCCAGAATTTGGAAACTGCTGGTATCGACCGGGACCATTATGCCACCTTTGAAGCTGAAGATACTGGCGCTTCTCCTTTCTCTAGGGAGATAAGAAGATACACGCTTCCCGAGAAGTTCAGCGTCCCAAGGTTCACCCTATATGACGGGACCTCGGACCCCGCTGCCCACCTCCGACATTACATCCAAAGGATGTCGGTCTGGGGGGATGACGATTCCCTGAACTGTCGAGTGTTTTCCTCCAGTTTGGCGGATCTCCCCCTGCGATGGTTCTGCTCGCTTCCCGAAGAGTCCGTCTCCAGTTGGCGACAGCTCCGAGCCTCCTTCCTGGGGAAATTCCAGGCGCATCGTGTCATCCCTAAGACCGATGCCGACCTGATGGCCCTCCGAATGCAGGAAAATGAGAACGTCACCCAGTTCGCCCGCCGATTCTGGACTGTTTACAGCCAGATCGAGAGCGCTTCTGAGGAGCTAGCGGTGAGGTCCTTCCAGCTGGCTCTGCAGCCGGGTATCCCACTTCGGGCGCAGCTGGTCATGTATCCCGTGACCACCATGAAGGAGCTGATGACCCGGGCCAACCGTTTCATCTTGGCGGAAGAAGACGAGGCGCGAGGTCGGGAGAACTTTGGCCTCACCAAGAAGAGCCAACCGGCCAAGGGAGACAGCAGGTCCTCCAGGAGGGAGGATCGTCGAAGGGACCCATCCCCGGAGCGGCGCAAAGCCCGGTCCTCGGAGCAGCGCCGAACCCCCTCCGCCTCGACATCGGGGTCACGGAGCAGCAGGAAATCCGGCCACGAGCCATCCTCATACGTGGCCGTGAACACCATCTTCAAGGAGCCGATCTATAGGCTCCTCAACAAAATAAAGGCGCAGCCGTTCTTCAAATGGCCGCGGCCAATGACGGCCGACCCCTCTTCCCGGGACCAGACAAGGTTCTGTGCCTACCACAAGCAGAACGGGCACAGGACCGACGAGTGCAAGAGCTTCAAGTTCCACCTAGAAGACCTCGTGAAGGAGGGGCACCTTCGGGAGTACATCAAGCAGGAGGGCCGAGGTGATGGCCGACCTCCGCGGCGGGAAGCTGTTAACCAGGACAGCGAGCCGGAAGGAGTCATTCACGTCATTCACCTCGCAGCCCCACCTAAGAAGAGCTCTCAGGCCCGCGCTGAGGCCCGGCGCGCCTCCCATGAGAAACAGGTGCTGACCGCGGCGCCAGAGCCGGCCGCGAAGAAGGCCAAAACAGAGGGGGTCAGAATATGGTTCTGACAAAGACCTGGAAGACGTTGAGCTACCGCACAACGACGCTCTAGTTCTCACCTTGAAGCTACAAAACTTCTTGGTTCAGAGAGCCCTCGTCGACCCTGGCAGCTCGTCCGAGGTCCTCTACTACGACTGCTTCAAGAAGTTGGGACTGAAAGACGAGGACCTCCAGGCATGCCGCACCCCTCTGGTCGGCTTCAGTTCCAAACCTGTCTATCCCAAGGGCAGGATCTCCCTTAGAGTCCAAGTCGGTGGCGCCTGCAGACAGGTCGACTTCCTAGTGGTCGATGTCCCTTCCCCGTACAATGTAATAATGGGGAGGACATGGCTGCATAGCATGGAGGCGGTGCCCTCCACCCGGCATCAAAAACTCAAGTTCCCTTTGGAGAATCGATCGGGACGGACGGAAGTGATCACCGTCA
Organism: Persea americana; assembly: GCA_029852735.1. Lineage (NCBI taxonomy): Eukaryota > Viridiplantae > Streptophyta > Magnoliopsida > Laurales > Lauraceae > Persea > Persea americana. Next base: position 96,783,236 of record CM056810.1, read on the forward strand.
AAGGCGACCAGCACATGGCCAGGCAATGCCTGCTGGCCGTGCTGTCTGACGAGGCCGGGCCGTCCCAAGTCAATGTAACCGAGCTGGATAGAGAGGCCGAGCTCGAGGACGTCGGCAGGGCTCCGGCGCAGAAGAGCATCGAGGACCTCACCAAGGTCAATATTGATCCCGCCGACCCCGACAGATTCTTTCTCGTGGGAAGTCAGCTCCCCGAGACCGAGAAGATAGAGTTGCTGAACCTCCTCGAGGAGAATAAGGCGGTCTTTGCCTGGACACCGTATGAAATGCCCGGCATTGACCCCGCAGTCATCTGTCACGAACTGAAGGTGGATCCCAACCATAAGCCCGTGCTCCAAAAACCGCGCCGGACTGGGGTCCCGCAGACTGAGGCCGTGGCTGAGGAAGTTCAGAAACTCCTCGAGGCAGGTGCAATAAGAGAGGTCCACTATCCGCAGTGGCTAGCCAACACCGTGGTGGTCAAGAAGAAGACGGGCAAATGGAGGGTCTGCGTGGACTTCACCGACCTCAATAAGGCCTGTCCAAAGGACAGCTTCCCTCTTCCAAAAATCGACCAGCTCATTGACGCCACTGCCGGACACGACCGGATGAGCTTCCTGGACGCCTACCGGGGGTACCACCAGATCCCCATGTACGCGGCAGACCAGGAGAAGACAGCTTTCATCACTCCCCGGGGCACCTATTGTTACAAGGTGATGCCCTTCGGGTTGAAAAACGCGGGAGCGACCTACCAGCGGTTGGTGACGAAGATGTTCCAGGCCCAGCTCGGCAAAACGGTGGAGGTCTACATCGACGATATGGTCGTCAAGTCCAAGAAGTCGCAGGACCACCTGACCGACCTCCGCCAAATTTTCGACATCCTTCGCCAGTTCCAGTTGAAGCTGAATGCATCCAAGTGCGCCTTTGGGGTCGGTTCCGGCAAGTTTCTGGGAAGCCTGGTCACGAGAAGGGGGATCGAAGCGAACCCTGACCAGATCACCGCGATCCAGGACCTCCAGTGCCCGACCTCGGCGAAACAAGTTCAGCGGCTGACCGGAATGGCTGCCGCCCTGAACCGATTTATCAGCCGCGCCTCGGACAAGTGCAGACCCTTCTTCCAACTCTTGAGAAAGGGCTCCAAGTTCCAGTGAACGGCGGAATGTTCACAGGCGCTGCAACAGCTAAAACAGTATCTTTCTTCTCCACCGCTGCTGTCAACCCCGACTTCTGGAGAGGCACTGTTCTTGTACCTGTCGGTCTCGGACCATGCAGTGAGCTCGGTACTCATCAGAGAAGACAACGGCCAGCAAAGGCCCATCTATTACACGAGCAAGACCCTGCTAGACGCCGAGACCCGGTATTTGCAACTTGAAAAGCTCGCCTTGGCGCTCGTCAGCGCCTCTCGGAAGCTCTCCCACTATTTCCAAACCTTCACTATAGTGGTCGTGACCGAATACCCACTGAAGGCTCTTCTCCGGAAGGCAGATTTCTCCGGACGAATCTCCAAATGGGCTGTCGAACTGGGGCAATATGACATCGGCTATCAACCCAGAACGGCCATCAAAGCCCAAGTTCTCGCGGACTTCATTGTGGAGTTTACCCCTCAGAGTTCGGCACCGACCGCGCTCGACACCGAACTGGGGGACGATAGGGGTACGGAGGTTATCACTGAGATGAATAGCGGTACGGAGATTGTCACCGAGACGGAGCAAGAGCGTTCCTGGAAAGAACTACTAGACTCGTCGTGGAAAGTCTTTGTTGATGGATCCTCGACATCCAGGAGAGCTGGCGCTGGCGTGGTTCTCCAGTCTCCCGAGGGCCTCGTCATCGAGCAAGCTGTGACCCTCGGCTTCAAGGCATCTAACAACGAGGCCGAATATGAAGCCCTCATTGCCGGACTTAACAGTGCCAAGATCCTGGAGGCCCGGTCCGTTGTGATTTTCAGCGATTCTCAGCTGGTGACAAGCCAGCTCAGCGGAGACTACCAGGCCCGGGATGACCGGATGGCTGCCTACCTTGCCCACGCCAGGGGACTCCTCTCCCAGTTCGAAAGGGCCGTGGTCCGGCAGATCGGGAGAGAGTGCAACTCCCATGCAGACGCCCTCGCTAGCCTCGCCTCGGCTGTGGAAGCTGGCGAAAGGAGGACTATTGAAGTAGAAACGTTGCAGGAGCCCAGCATCAACCTCCAGCAACCCCGGCAACTCATGTGCCTGGACCTCGGCCCGAGCTGGATGGACCCCATCATCGCCTACCTGAAGGATGACCAGCTGCCGGAGGACAGGACTGAAGCCAGAAAGATCAGATTGAAGGCGTCCCGGTTCTGGCTGTCCCCAGACGGCAAGCTCTATAGAAAATCATTCACAGGGCCATACCTCCAGTGCGTGCACCCCAGCAGGGTCGACGACTTCCTCTACGAGATCCACGAAGGAGTCTGCGGCAGTCACATAGGAGGTCGGTCACTTGCATACCGGGCTATCAGCCAGGGTTACTGGTGGCCGTACATGCAGAAGGACGCCCAGCTTTACGCCAGGAAGTGCGAGAAGTGCCAGAAATTCTCCCATTCTCTCCACCAGCCAGCCCAAGACCTAAGTCCTCTCTCCAGTCCGTGGCCTTTCGCCCAGTGGGGCCTCGACATCGTCGGACCACTTCACCGAACTCCAGGGAACAAGAGATGGTTGATTGTGGCCACGGATTACTTCACGAAGTGGGTCGAAGCTGAGCCTTTGTCCTCCATCACCGAGCTGGACACAAAGAACTTCGTGTGGAAGAATATCATCACGAGGTTCGGAATTCCCCGCACTCTCATTTCGGACAACGGGACGCAGTTCGACTCCAACCTCTTCAAGAGCTTCTGCCAGGAGTACGGCATTCGCAACATCTACTCTACCCCGGCGTACCCTCAGAGCAACGGCCAGGCCGAGATCTCAAACAAGGTGCTCCTCGATGGAATCAAAAAGAGACTCGACCGAGCCAAAGGTCGATGGGCGGAGGAGCTGCCAAGCGTCCTATGGGCCTACCGAACTACGCCGAGGCGTTCCACCTCGGCTACCCCGTTCTCCCTTGCTTACGGCATGGAAGCAGTCATTCCCCTTGAGGTCGGCCTCCCGACCTTGAGGTCCGAACTCTGTGACCAGGGTCTAAACGATCTGAATGTAGCACGGGAGCTGGACTTGGCTGAAGAACGAAGAGAGGCGGCAGCTATCCGCCTGACCGCCTATCAGCAGCAGTTGGCCAGGGGGTACAACCCGAAGGTCAGAGAGAGAAGGTTCGTGATAGGAGAGTTGGTCTTGAAGAAAACACTTCCAGGCGACCGAGATCCCAACGAAGGCAAGCTGGCGCCTAACTGGCAGGGACCGTTCAGAATAACTTCTACAGCGGGGAGATCTGCCTACCGACTCGAAGATATGGAAGGGAAGCCGCTCCCGCGACCATGGAACGCAGCACATCTAAAAAAATTCTATTTCTGAAAAATATACTCAAGAAATCAGATATCAATAAAAGGCAACTTTTCTGGAATGAATGTTTGCATTGCTCCAAGGCTCGCAGCGGCTCGATCCCACTATTCGGAATGTCAACTGTCAGCTCGGCTCCATCGCCAGCTCCGACATCAGGGTCCGGTAACAGTACCACCCTCGCGGCTCGGTACCTCTGTTCAGAGGGCCAACCGTCCTGAGCTCGGTTCCTTCACCAGCTCTGGCGGCACAGCCATAAGCATTTCAGGGTCCGGTAAGAGTACCACCCTCGCGGCTCGGCACCTCCGCTTGGAGGGCCAACCGTCCTGAGCTCGGTGCCTTCACCAGCTCTGGCGGCACAGCCATAAGCATTTCAGGGTCCGGTAAGAGTACCACCCTCGCGGCTCGGCACCTCTGCTTGGAGGGCCAACCGTCCTGAGCTCGGTGCCTTCACCAGCTCTGGCGGCACAGCCATAAGCATTTCAGGGTCCGGTAAGAGTACCACCCTCGCGGCTCGGCACCTCCGCTTGGAGGGCCAACCGTCCTGAGCTCGGTGCCTTCACCAGCTCTGGCGGCACAGCCATAAGCATTTCAGGGTCCGGTAAGAGTACCACCCTCGCGGCTCGGTACCTCTGTTCGGAGGGCCAACCGTCCTGAGCTCGGTGCCTTCACCAGCTCTGGCGGCACAGCCATAAGCATTTCAGGGTCCGGTAAGAGTACCACCCTCGCGGCTCGGTACCTCTGTTCGGAGGTCCAACCGTCCTGAGCTCGGTGCCTTCACCAGCTCTGGCGGCACAGCCATAAGCATTTTAGGGTCCGGTAAGAGTACCACCCTCGCGGCTCGGTACCTCTGTTCAGAGGGCCAACCGTCCTGAGCTCGGTTCCTTCACCAGCTCTGCCGGCACAGCCATAAGCATTTCAGGGTCCGGTAAGAGTACCACCCTCGCGGCTCGGCACCTCTGCTTGGAGGGCCAACCGTCCTGAGCTCGGTGCCTTCACCAGCTCTGGCGGCACAGCCATAAGCATTTCAGGGTCCGGTAAGAGTACCACCCTCGCGGCTCGGCACCTCTGCTTGGAGGGCCAACCGTCCTGAGCTCGGTGCCTTCACCAGCTCTGGCGGCACAGCCATAAGCATTTCAGGGTCCGGTAAGAGTACCACCCTCGCGGCTCGGTACCTCTGTTCGGAGGTCCAACCGTCCTGAGCTCGGTGCCTTCACCAGCCCTGGCGGCACAGCCAACGGAATCATGGTCCGGTTTCGGTACCCCCCTCACGGCTCGGATCCTCTCTCGCTTAGTACCTATCAATCTACTCGGCAAGTTACTTGCAACGATACGCTACAAGCAAAACAGACGACACAGAATATGCAAAGAATGTTGTTTTATTAAGATCAGCTTAAGTACAAGGTATGGCGAAACAAAAAAAACAAAATTACATAATTCAGGGAGCTGCTGCTCCCTCATTACAGCCGGTCCCGGCAGCACTCTTGCCAGGTACGGCTGGGGCAGCTTCGGGGACCACCGGAGGAGCAGGGGCAACTGTTGCTGGAGGGACCTCCGAGGTTGAAGGAGCGGGGGCGATTCCCGAGACGGCTCGCAACTCCGAGTCCGAGCGAGGAAACCTGGGGGAATTCTGAAAGATGGGGCTGTCCGGAGGGACACCAACCCTCCGCAAGGCCGCCTTCCACCCAAGTGCCCACGCTCTCTCTCGGATTCCTGGCAGTTGAGCCTTGTAGTCAGCTGCCAGTTTGCTGACCTCCTCATTCATCACGGACTCGTGCTCGGCGACATACTCTTCCTTGAGTCTCGCTTCTTGATCTTTCAGAGCCCGCGCGAGCTCGGCCGCCTTCCCGTCCAGAGCCATCTCTAACTTTCTCTCAGCCAGCTTCCTCTCAGAGATGAGCCTACTGTTGGTCCCCCGCAGCATCTTCATGTCTTCCTCCCTCCGCGACGACGCAAGACGGACCTCGTCTAGCTTCCAGGACAGTTGGACGTTTTGATCCACCGCCTGTTTTGCTTCCTCCTTGAGGTGCTCGGCCAAGGCCCGCTCTGCGTCGAGCTCGGCAAGAAGATCTTCCTTCTTCCTCGCCTCCTCCTCCAGGGCCGCGTCCCTTGCCGCCAGGGACTTGAGCAACTCCTCCTTCTCGGTTGCCCAATCTGCTGCCCTGGCTTCGGCTGCATCCAGCCTCCCCATGCCAGTCTGGCACTTTTGCAAGACCTGCAGTGGAAACAGAAGTGTCACAAAATGAAACACAGCAGAAAAAGAAAGAATGTTTTGAGTCAAGAGTGTACATACCGTTACCAGAGACCGCATTGAGGACATCAGCAGGGACTTGTTGTCCACCTGCGCCCACCTTGCCATGTCCTGGGGAAGGGCGCACGCTCGTCCCAGAGCGACAACCACTTCGGGGCTGACCGCTCGGTCCGACTCGGCTAGTTCCCTCCCCAGCACCCCCTTGATGTCCGGTCTCCAGGGGATGAAGTCGGGAGGAGCGGCGGACCCCCCAACCGACACGGCAGGCTCGGGGGCGGACGGGGCTTCAACCCTGGGCCTCTTCTCCGGCCTGCGCTCCTCGACGACCTCGGCAGTATCCCCTCTGCCTAGGTCGGAGTGCGATTCTTCAGAAATGACCACCGGAGCGCTCGACCCGACCTCTGCTGCAGCAGGCATTCCCGATTGAGCATCGTCGGTAGCTTCCGGAACCGTCTCGGTCCCGGGCGCGGTTACCTCAGCAGCGTCCGCCGCCGACATACTTAGGGCGACGTCGGCACCTCGGCAGGGAACCGAACTTTCGCCCGTGCCTCCAAACGCAGCGGCGGAGAGGTCTTCCGCGACAAAGCGCTTGCGACGACCGCGCAACATCTCGACCTCGGACTCCTCCGAGTTGGATGTGCTCCGGGACTCGCTGGAGACAACAAATTTCTGCCTTAGCCGCCTGCGCCCGGTCTCGGCTCTCTTGGTCGCAGCTGCTCCACGGACAGGGGACTGTCCTCCCAACTCTACCGGAATGCCACTGGGGATTGCGACAGTAACGGTTTCCGGAGCAGGAGCCTGAGTCCGTTCGGTGCCCGGTACGGTGTCTTCCCCGTGAAGCACGGAGTCGATCCCGGTTACCCGCCTCGGAGCAAGGAAGGACTTGTAGTGCGGCGTGTACCCCAGCAGCGAATACGCAGCACGGCAGTGATGGCCGCGGTGCTTCCGCACCTTCTCGTGCCAATCGCTGTTCACCCTCCACCGGTTCCTTCGGGCAAGCTCCCTCCTCTGCCGAAAACCTGCAGGAACAGGACAGTGTCAGCAAGGGAAAGAGATGATAAAAATACAAAATCCAGGGGCCTCGGTTTTTACTTGGGGGGACTCCTATTTTGCGCGGTATCCGGGCCGTGGTGCTGGGTTCCGCCTCGCCGAACTCCCACGCCCCGCGAACGAAGACACGGTCCTCCCCCGCGTATTTATACGAGTCTTCCAGCGCGGTCACGAAGGCGGTCCGGTGGAGCCTCAGCCGAAGATAGTACGTATGCCCCTCTGCGGATTTGCAGAGGTCATACGCCTCCTCGATGTCCGAGACACCGAGGTTGATGGACAAGATCTCGTTGAGCCGCACTGTTCCCATGATGATCTTGTATCCGTTGGGAAGCAGCTGGCAGGGGCTCAACCCCCACTCACGGAGACATTCCCTGAGGAGTGGGTGGAGGGGGAACCGGACTCCTCCCTCCACGACGGCCACCAGCCAGAACGGCATCCAACCGTCGCTGTATGTGAAACCGTCGTCGGGGCCGTCTGGTCTAATCTCTACAGTCGCAGGGACTTCATATTCCTTCCTAAACAGGCTTATGGACAGTGCGTCCCCTAGCCAATGCCTGTGCACACCCATTCTAGCCTAGAAAGAGGAATACCCACCAGAAGGGAAGAAGACAGAAGAAAGAAGTGCTACAGTGAAGCTCTGCGAGCAGAAGGGTCGCAGGCAACAGGAAAGTATTGTTCTTCAGTAGGTTGCAGCAGAAGTTCTGAGGATCGAAAAGAAGGAAGACTCAGAAGGAACCCTAATTTATAAAAGATGGAGGCGCCGTTTCAGATTTCGAGAGAAGCCTTCAATATGGCCCTACCTCGAGTAGCCCTAGAGTCGCCTCGGGCAGCCCAGTCGTCCTGCAGATTTGATTGCGCACCCTCACCAAAGGCGACACGTGGCACGGTGCCGCATTCCCAGAGGACTATTCAATGCCTCGACAGGCGAAAGGGCAACCGCCTCGACTGACGGAAAGAACTTAATGCAGCACTCCACGTCAGCGCAAGAACTTAATGCAGCACTCCACGTCAGCAAAAGGCGAGGAGGAGACCCCATCGAACCGAGACCCCACCGATTCGGCAGTTCGGCACAACGGGCACTGTCAAAAGGTTAGGGGCAGTACCGGCCTGACTAAATCCACTCAGCTTCCGACCTGCTCCAAGGAGCCCACAGGCCAAAAGCTGGGGGGGAAATAATGGGTACGGAACAGCCGTCGGAGACCACGGACATGCTTCGGGTCTCGGTCGTTGGCCGACGTCACAATCTAAAGAACAGCAAGGAGTTCGGCTATCCGGAACTACAACTCAAAACAGCAAAGCAAAGCATCATTCCATCAACCACAAACATTTCATCAAAAACAAGAAAGCATCAGAATGCGAGCGAAAATCAGAAATTTTTATTAATCACAGCTCCTGATTACAAGACGGATGAAGATACAATCAAAGAAAGAAAAAATTACAAAAACCCTCAGAGGGCTGCAGCTTCCACATTGCAGTCAATCTCTGGAGGGACCTCGGCCTCGACCGCACTAGCCTCGGGAGCAGCTGGGGCAGCTTCAGGGACGACCACGGCAGCTTCAGGAGGGACCTCGACGACTGCTGCCACTTGGCAGTCTTCGGGATCAGCACTGGCAGCAGGAGCCTCTTGCGGCGCCTCGGGAGCGGCGGTCGCCTCCGGGCACGACTGCGAAGGAGGGTCGGAGGAGACTTGAGACACGGCTGCGAGTCCCGGGTCCGAACAGGAAAATCTTGGGGCATTCAGGAAAAGGGGACTATCCTCGGGGACCCCGGCTTTCTGCAAGGCTGCCTTCCACCCGAGTTCCCAGGCTCGGTCCCGGATCCCAGGCAGCTGAGCCTCATAGTTAGCAGACAGCTAAAGGAAGCGACACGTGTCACCACTAGCGCGATATCCGAAGACTATTTAATATCCAGGACAGGCGAAAAGACATCCCCAAGGGGCCCGCGTGGTGACAACGACCCCCAGACCCAATGGGGCCCTCTCGATCCGAAGCTCCCTCGTCCCGGTACTACCTTCATGACGATCACCCTCACTTGAGCTCGGTAGCAGAACCAGTTATACGGTCATCAAGCTTCTGACCCCTTCGAGCCAGGAGGCTCTCAGGAGTCAAAAGCTAGGGGGCAATTGTGTGGGTAAAACACCGTAATGACGAAGTTAAGCAACGATCACGGCTAAACTCGCCGAGCTCCTCAGCCTCTGTGGTAGAAGATCGTCAGCTCGGCAGTTCGGTCAATACCTTGGCAGCTCGGTAGAACAGTCCAGCTTGCAGGATCAGCACCGCGGTTCGGCAGCTCGGTATGAGTGCCAGCCCGGTACAATGGCGGGCCACGGCCAAGCTATCCTTGGTCCCAGGCCACAGCATCCCCAGCCACAGCACTAGAGTTAGAGTGGGCCGCCATTCTCCTCCTAGAGTCAGAATGGGCCGCCATCTACCTTCTGGAAATACGGCGCGCCCTGACAGATATGGGCGGTCATTTATGACGATAGGATTGCTCATTTATGGTGATAAGAGATGTGCTTTATCATCCCTGTACGCCAGCCGGCTGAAGGCGTGGAAAGTGAAGTAGGGGTGTTGTCCGCTCCACCTACGACTGCCTGTCAGGGTATGGAGCGATGGGACCTCACCTCACCTACCCCCACTCACAGAGAGAATGAACGAGGAACACTCGCCTATATATGCATGGGATCAGCCCCATGAGAGGTACGCACTACGCAATACACAGCCCACTACTTTCAACATTAGACAAGCTCTCATTCCTCTCTTCCTCCTCCTGTTTAGTTTTCTCAGAACTAACTCAGGCATCGGAGTGCCTTCGGCTCACGGCAGCCAGGGCCTCTGACCCAAGTCTTTCTCCTTCCCTTTCAGGTTATTGGAGTTCAGCATTTCCCGTCCTAAGGAGTTTAACCTCAATCTCTTCCTAATCTAAGTAGGTGTCGTTTTTACCGCCTACAGATACCATGCTGCTGCTGATGATTTTTGTGATCCTACTTTCAACAGGTAGTAAACGCGTCTGCCCGTCTTGATGGATGGTTGCTGCGTGAAACAGTCAATAACACATCAACTGCGCAAAATGTTTTGCACACTTCAAGATGCTTTTAAATTCAGAAAAGATTTTCAGGACTCACCTTCTACAGAGTCCTCATGTTGCATCCCTGTGTTCATTGAAAGACTAGCCCATAGCAAATTTTGAAGGGGCTCTCCATCGCAGCAATGATATAGTGGGTTCTAGTCACATCACCCATAGAGGAAAAAGTGCAAGACTTATTCAGTTTCAAAATTTTCAGGTGCAGATTTTCAATATTTTGTTACTTGCCTTTTATAATAACCTAGTGGCAAAGCATTTCTTTCGGAAAATGAAAAGAAGTTTTTGGAGTTCCTTCTAGTCCTTGGCAGACAATTTTGTATTTGTGGACATGAAAGCCATCATGCCTCTAGAGGTAAATTCAGCTTAGAACCGGCTGCAACTTTAATCTCAAGATGAAAACTGTGATTTTGTGGGTTAGCATTCCTCTGGTTTTGAAATGAATAAATGTAAAAACCATTTTGCGGGTTGATAAGAAATTATGGTTTTCTACCGGATGAAGATTTCATAGAAAAACTAGGAAACAGATGAGTCCCATGTGCTTTCCCCCTCTTTTATAGGTTCAGTGTGCTCACAGTTCTCAGTAATATCTGCTTTTATAAAATGATGAAAATATATAATTTGATAAGTGCCAAACAAAATTTGAGAGCCTACCAATCAAGAAATCCAAAATGCAGTCATTCGAAAATAACATAATCCCAATCTAACACTACAATTGGATGGCAGGGCTGTTCTTCCTCCTAACTCAATTCCATTGTTGGGCATTAGCATCATGGAGAATGGCCGTTCGATTCATTTTCACTCAGCATTCCTACATAGGAAGTCTAGAGCTAGCCCAGCATGGAAGGGTGACGGAAATTATCCTCATTTTAGCCTTTTCCATCACTTAACTCATCGATCTGGGTCAATGAAAGCATTCTACTTGTAAAAACAAATAAGCTATGTTCATTTATCGATCAAATGAAAAAACAAGAATGGACTGTGATAATCCTAAAAACCCATCATAAAATCCCGGTCATCCTTTGATTTAGCCTGCATGTGATCTGCTAAAAAGAACACAGAACCAACCATCCAAAAGGAAACAAGAAAAGATAAAAAAACCCAACCAATTGATGGCAGAGATTGCTTGATGGAAAACATCTCTATCCTATAACCATCCAGCACTCCCATTATCAAGAGTTGGCAAGTTGAATCATTGCATCAAAATGGATCAATATCTGAAATTGAGTCAACCTCAAAAACCTTTATAACCTAATGTCACTCACATCTTCAAGCTCTAAATAACATTCTTACATTCTAATCTCAATAACCACTAAAAATTAAATAAATAAATAAACCAGAGAAATAAATATTTGAGATCTAACTGAACCCAGGTCTTAAAATTCAATATCTGGAGCATAATGAAAAAAGATATTACGCAAATGTGTAAGAAATTGGCCTTCAAACCCTAGGGTTGGATTCAGAAAAGTTGAACCGGAAGTTTCTTAAAATTTAACAAAGAAGTAACAAGAATCCAGAATTCCGAAAAGTGGCACCATGAAATTGTTAGAGGTAAATTACTTTTTATTTTCCCTTCAACACAATAGAGTACATCGTGAATTTAATTACTTTGACACCTCTACCCATGTGAAAATCTGATTTGTAAATGGCTATAATTACATCATTTTCACACTTCATTTATTCACCAGATGTGTTAATACAAACAAATATGACGATGCATAATTATTAGATGTGAGAATTATTTAAATGTGTAAAAGTGTGGAAACAAACTATCCCTAGAAGGCTCCTGCCTTATACAACAAGCTCGAGCTCCCATGCTAGTATTAAGTTATCAGGAAACTAGCAATCATGCCCCGTGCATAGCCCGGGGCAAAAAGTAAGATATTACATTTTGAATTTATGAAATATCAAGATTAATTATAAACATATATGAATATATTCATGTACATTCATATAAAAATAGTTAATACATCTTTAATCACAAATACAAGTAGTCAACATTAACAATAAATCTAAAAAACCATTCAACAACATAAAAATAATAATAACAGCAATAATGACTAAAAATAATAATAATAGGAATAATTACTAAACAAGATGTAGAAAAGCGAATTTTGTTCATATATATATATATAATATTAGAAATAAGAAATGCATTCAAGTTTTTGTTAACCACTGATAATTTCAAAGCCCAATAAAACAAAGCCACCCCATTTGGGCTTCTTTGTACAACAAGAGGATTCTAGATTATGCGGATTTTTATTTCCTAATGAGAATGAAATTTTGTATTTTCGTAGAAAATCAAAATCCTCTCTATTGATTCATTTTTTTCTTCAATGCAAGGTGAATACATTGCATCAAACAACATAATGTTGTTAACAAAGAAAATCGTACAAATATGCAATCATCTCGTTACACAAATGCGCCATTTTTTTTTCACATAGGCGAATGGTCATTTCAATCCCTCTGCCCAAATTTCTTCTCTATCCCTTTCAAGTAGCACCAATACCATTTTAAAACTGATCAAACCGTTTTTTGGCTCTAGATTTTAAAAAAAAAATGTATAAACATCTTAACTTTAAAAGCCATAAATTATGAGACTTTAAAATCACAGGTTAGTGTTATACAGATTATTATTTCCTCATGAGAATGGAATTTTGTATTTTCGTAGAAATTCAAAATCCTCTCTATTAAGGAAGAATGATTCATTTTTTTTCTTCTATACAAGGTAAATACATCATACCAAACAACATAATATTATTAACAAATAAAATCATAAAAATATGCAATCCTCTCATTGCACAAATGTACCTTTTTTTTCCACATAAGCCAATGGTCATTTCAATCACTTCGCACAAAATTCGCCCCATGCTTAGCCAGGGCAAAAAGTGAGATATTACTGTCGGATGTGAATTTTAATCCCCCCCAGGAGGGAAGTTGCCATTCAACTATATGAGATATCAAAAATTTACATCGAGAATGTGAATTCCGACTACTCCCAAAATCGACGGATCACGATCGCCAGTTACAGGTACGGCTGTAACAATGTCTTTCGACGAAAGCTAAAAAAAAGCGGGAAGAAAATATGGTGGGTTCTTCAATCATCTAATGTGTCGCCGGCGATACAAGACATTTGTCTCGTTACTTAATTTGGGTCTTTCAACTTGGGTTAAGAGTCGAATCACGGGTCTCAAAGTACGATCATAGTGAACTAGGCAGGAGAAATCGACGTTCTTGGGTGTACGGACTAAATAAAATTAAATCCAAGTATTCTAGGGGGTAAATAAAATGAAATGAAAATAAATTGAGAAAATAGGGGGAAGGTGCCAAATATTCAAAAGATGATAGCCCCTTTCCCGGGTACCCCTTTCAACGTTCTTTAACAGTCTAGGGTTTGAAGGCTGATTATTCGGATCGAAAAAACGATGCAAACGAAACTTTGAGTTGTGATTTATGTGGGTTTGTGTGCGATACGCAAGTGATAAAAGTGCATGGCCGATGATGGGCCGAAAGTAAATAAAAATGGCCGATGATGTGCCAGAGTTGATTGAGGGTGGCCGATGATGGGCCTGAGGTAAATAGACTGATATTGGGGTGTGCGAAATCACTCGTCTTATCTCGTCAATCTCGTTAATTCGGATTCTCGGAATTAGCCTCTATTCCCTTTAATCATTGAATTCGAATGAATATTTTGCACCGAAGGTGAAGGAAAAGAGAAGAAAATATTTTTGGGGTTTAATTTGTTGATTTTATAGTTTTTTGGATTTTCAATTGGGGCTAGAAGGGCCTAACTAGGGGATTTCCTACTTGGATTTAATTTAATCATTCAATTTTCCTAATGGATCTCTACCATATCCTGAAGACCTAACCGCCCTCATCCACTCTCCCGGTCCTTTAGTGGGGCCCGGAGAGAGAGTGGGGCCTAATTAGTTAGAGTTTAAAAACCTAGGGTAGTCTGACTTGGCTAGGGGAAGACCTAGGTCTGGGCCCGGAGTTTGACCTAATCAGTTTTAACTACTGTTTAATTTCTAACTCCAATTTATTAATATTTTTGAGTTATTAATATCTTTTACTTTGTTTTTGGTCTTTTGGATTTTTATTGTTTTTATTTTGCTTTTGTGTTAAATTATAGGGGCCTAAAATCCTAAACTAATTTTTTTAGTCTTAATGAAATGGGAGGAGGATGAGAGAATAAATTTCTAAGTTTTGAATAATAATTTATTTAAAGTTTCCTAAATAAGGTTTCCTAATCCTAATGAGTGGGGGGGAAGAGAAAAGAAGTCAAATATTAGATTTAGCCTAATTATTTCGATTAGTTGAATACCTAGGATTCTATTCTTTTGTTCTTTACCATTTTGGTTTATATATATATATATATTTGTTTTTGGGTCTAGTTATGCAGTCCTAAGTTTCGGGTGATTGAGCATGAATATTCCGGATAATAAAGGAATATAAAATAATAAAGAAATGCAACCTATTATGTGATGCATGGGCAAATTTTAATGCATGAGCATGTTTGACACAAAAATTAAGGATAATTCTAAATAAATAAAGACCTAAAATGCTAACCTAAATGTGTGTGCATACTGGGATGCACGAGTTAATGAAGTGCAAATTAAAACTAACGGAGAATTAAAGGAAATGCCAAACTAATAATTAACGAACCATTCATGCATGGATTGGTTCACAGTCTTTTTGTTTGAAAAGAAGGAAGCTAGGTAAAATGAGGGCATGCGGTTTTTAATGACTGAGTCAGGCTAAAACATCCAAGTGTAGGAATTCAAAAAAATAATACAAATACAGGGAGCAAGTGGGTAACGAGTGTGTGTGACGGTGGGGAGGTGATGCAGGGGTGTGGAAAGGGCGGCCCTTTGTGCAGGGGCGACGTTGTGGAAGACCAAGATGGGTGCTGGTGTGACGGAGGTGGGTGCAGGCGAACGTGCTGCTGCGCTTTGAGAAGGGAGATGGAGGGAAGGCGTGAGAGAAATCTAGAGAGAGAGAGAGAGAGGGGGGGTGGGGGGGGGGGGGGGGGGCGGGCGGCGCGGAGACGGGCATGGGTCGTGCTGCGTGAGGGAGATGAAGGTGAGAGGTGGGGTGCAGTGAGAGAGGAGAGATGGAGTGGGCTGGGAGGAGCGTTCGGGAGAGATGAGAGGCGTGGGCAGAGATGGAGAAAGAGAATGAGAGGCCGAGATGCGTTCTGCGCTGGGGGTGGGTTCTGCGTCTGGGAGATGAGAGGGGAGTGAGTAGAGATGGAGATGTGAGCGTGAGAGTCTGGGAGAGGGAGGTGGAGAGTTCTGGGAGACGTGGGCTTGGGAGAGAGATGAGGTGCGTGAGATCTGTGGCTGGGAGAGATTGAGATAGAGACGATGGAGTTAGAGATGGAGAGGGAGAGAGAGATCTCAGGGGTGGGGAGAGTCCAGATCTCGTGGACTCTCCTCTACCATGCTGCTGATGGGCCACGTGGGCCAGGTCAAGTCCGGGTCAGGTATGGGTTCGGTTTGATGAGTTGGGTCAGGCTAGGTTGGGGTCCAAGGTTGAGATTGGTCTGGTATAGGTTGGGGTAATGGGTTAGGTGAGTTCGGGCTTGGATCCAGCCCGGAATGATTGGCTTGGGTCGAGTCTGAAAGGAAAAGGCTCGGGCCCAAAAGGAGGGGTCCGGTGGAGATTGGTTGGGTTGTCATTACTGGGGCCCAATTTTGATCCGGTCGTCGGATTTCGACGTTCTACTCATTGGCGGAAAGGTCTCGGTCAGTAGGCCACAGCGAGCCGACTTTCAAGGCAATCAGAAGTCCATAAATAATAGGTAATTTTTCACGGGGGTGCTGGACTCGTTGCTTAGATCTTTGATTCGCTTATTGGATCTCGGAGTTCTATATATAGACGGAAAGCCCTCGACGAGTAAAACGCGGCGAGCCAACTCCTAGGGTGATCAGTCGTGTAGAAATAATAGGTGATTTTTCACGTGGGCATCCCGGGGGTGCGTGACTCGCTATTATCATTTTAAAGTTCTAATTTTCACCCCGACGGCTAACTCGGGCCTTAACTGCCCCGACTGGCACCTTGCACACTTTGGTTAATTTATTTAGTCTCTGGGCATTTTTCAAGGACAGATGCACCCTAATTTCTCCTGACTTTAATTGGTGATTTTTAATTCAGAATCTAGTCGGAGTATCATTAAATAGCCTAGCCTGACTCACACCTCATAGGGGGCCAAAATGAGAGGCCTACAATTACCTTTTGAATTTACGAGATATCAAAATTAATTATAAACATATAAGAATATATTTATGCATATTTATATAAAAACAGTCAACACATATTTAGTCACAAACACAAGTGGTCAACATTAACAATAAACTATTACAAAAATAAAGCTAAAAAACTCATTTAACAACTTAAAAATAATAATAACACCAATAATTATTGAAGAAGATATAGAAAAGTGAATTTTGTTCATATATATAATATTAGTAATAAGAAATGCATTTAAGTTTTTTATTACCCATTAATAATTTCAAAACCCAATAAAACAAAGCCACCCTATTTGGACTTATTTGTGCAATAAGAGGATTCTAATTTATGCATATTTTAATTTTCTCGTGAGAATGGAATTTTGTATTTTCATAGAAAATCAATATCCTCTCTATTAAAGAAAAATGATTTAGTTTTTTTCTTCTATGAAGGAAAATACATCACACTAAATAATATAATATTGTTAATAAAGAAAATCATAAAAATGTGCAATCCTCTCATTGCACAAATACTCCATTTTTTTTTATTTTCACATAGGCCAATGGTTATTTCAATCCCTCCACACAAACTTCTTCCCTACCCTTTTGAAGTAGCATCAATACCATTTTAGAACTAATTAAACCATTTTTTAGCTCTAGATTTTTAAAAAAATGTATAAACATCTTAACTTTAAAAGCTATCAATTATGAGACTTTAAAACCACATGCTAGTGTTATATGATCTCAGTAATAATTGGCCCACCTTGGATCAATGGATATATCTTTTAATTATGAGTCCATGTGGGCCCACGAAAGTGTAATTTATAATAGACCAAACTTAGGGTCATATGTTTCTATAATAAGATTCAACCAAAAAAACTTCAACCTCAAAACATTTTTATTACAAGTCCATCTATCATCCATGAGTGGTCTACCATAAGGTAGGGTCTAATTTTCGCTCACTTGTGACAATCTTTGAATAGAGTGGAGCTCTATTTGGAAACTAAAAGGAAATAATACTTTTAATGAAAAATTTATCAGTGTGAATTTTTGAAAGGTGGGTCCCAAATATTAAAAATAAAAAGGATGGCAATCTTGAGAAGATGGAAAATAGATGGTGTTGCAAGAGAGAGTAACTACAGCAAAATAGAGAGATTTTTTGAGATATTGATTGAGAGACTTTAGTAGATAGACGATATGTAAAAAGATATTTTTTTGGAGAAAAAATTATCGCATGTGATGACATGGCACCTTAAAGCACTTACCTATTGCTTTGATATATATAATTGTAGAGAACCTCTAATTTTAATGGAGAGGCAGGGAAAAGAAAAGTAGAGTGCATTAAATTACCATCCAAGTCTCCATTCTAATCAAGTCAAAGGGTGATGAGAAGAGAGGAAAAATGTATCAGTGCATTTGATTACCATCACATTATCCCATATAATGAAAGGATATAACCAATCAAAAAAAGAGCAAAAGACCAATCGGCTATACTGTCTCAACCTTTCTATTTTCTTCCCCATGTCTTTTCTCTTCCTTGGGTTAACTAATTTTCATTGTCTTCTCCACCAAATTGCTGCCAACTTAGGGCACATTTGGTAAACATAGAAGAATATTTTATTTAGAGGATTCTCTCCATCTTTAAAGAAGGTCACAATCCTCAAGTAAGATTCCCAAAGAGAGTTCAATGTTTGAATGGAGGGTGGATTTCTACAAATTGTAGAATGTATGATCCAATGGTTATAAATATGTTTTATAAAAATTTTCAAAATCCATGAAAAATCAAGACCTTAACTTTCACCTCAAAGTTGTTTCTCGTCATCTAGAAAATTTGAATGGTTCAGATCGTGCAAAGGGGGCCCAAGGGAATAAGAAATTAATATTTTAGTAGCTGAACGTTTTTGCAAATATCTTAAGATATAGTAAGGATTAACAGTTGAAATCTGGTCAACTAGCCGTGTTTAACCTTATAGAAATAACTACCGGTTTAGATCATGATCGTAGGGCCCACAGGAACCAGAAAATTGGAAAGAATGGACTGATTTTAAACCCCTTTTTTGCCCATAGAATTTTAGAAATTGCAATCTATCGGTTTGGATATTTTTGAAAATATCTCAAGATCTAAGATAAATCAACGGTTGAAATTTGGTGAGATGATCGTTTTGGAATGTTTAAACATTATTAACGGTTTGGATCTTGATTGTGGGACCCAAAAGATACATTAAAAAAGCAGAAACCGGCATGCTGCACATTACCATCTAGAATCACTGTAACTCCGCCTTTCCACTTTCCACTTATTAGTGAATTCTCTAGGTCTGATGGGGGGTGTCTGATTTAGCAGATAATCCCGTTAGAGAGAAACACATGCCACTCCTCTCAAAATCCCGTCTCAACAAAAGGTAGGAAATCCTCAAAAAAAAAAAAAAAAAAAAAAAAGCATAACGGCAAGGATTCTTTGGCCATGCCCTTTGCCATACATGCCGTTAGGGTCATACGTAAATACGTGGACTAGAATATGATGGTAAAGTAGGCAGGACCCAAGAACACTGCTGTCAGGGTGGGGTAAAGCTACCGCACTGATTCGAACAAAAGCTTCTTTTTATGTTGACGCTGACTGCCATAACCAGTCGCCATTCAAACTCGTCTCGAGTTTCAAGAGAAGTTGTTTATGTCTGTTCATCCCGAGTGCAGTTGGTACGCAGAGTGCAATAGTAATAAAGTTCGATTTGAATGGAAAAGCAGCTGCCCGAGATATGTGTCATTACTTATAAAACTTGATTTAACGTGTTTGGCTCATGTTTCAGTTATAAAATTTGATTTAATGTATTTCATCAGTCCTTTAGCTTTTCAAAATCCGTCTAAGATTTATTTTGAGCGCATTGAATTCGGTGATATACATCATAGGGTGGGTCACCCATGCCCCCCAATGTTTATCCGGCACGTCAGCTCTGTTTTTGAGGAATTTCAAACTACTCTTTATAACCTCATTAAATCCGTTCTTTCTCAATTGAGTATACACATTTTCAACAATACCCTTCATTATATCTTTCACAACCCACTCTTGCGTTTCTTATCTCTAATCAATCCATTTCGAGTGGGCCCCATCAAATTGATGTACTTTATTTCTCTTTTTTTAATTACTCTAACAATGAACCTAATTGTGAAAAATAATAAAAATAAGAAAAAAATCAATTTTACATATTAATATTTTACAATCTACTTTTCAATATTCAAGAAATTTATCTTCTAGGTTTTATGAAAAGATTCTTTTCGAAGGATAAATCAAATGATTAATATATGTTGCATATTTTATTTCACTTACTCTAATCTAGTGTTAAGAAGCATGATTAAGTAGCCAGTTGAGGGCAGTCTAATTGGACTTTTTATTGAGACAAGTTAAATTTCATTAAAGTGTTATAATCCATTAGTTTTTAAACCCTTTGATTGGATGGCTATTATTATCCATTTGTTTAGATTTTTTTTCCATTCATGATTCATCAAACAAAATCCACTAAATCACGAGTCAAATTACTTGCACGACATATACAATGAATTTGCTTCAGTTCACATACCATGGAATAAATTAATGTTGTTCAGCGTCACATGTTCAAAATGAAAGTTAAATCCTTTTTTATTTTAATATTTTATTTAAAAAATGCTCAATCTCATATTTCCTTATGCTCTAAAACAAGCCCTACATCCTAAATTTGGTTCCTTTTGGATAAATATAAATATAGGAGGCCTAAGCTCGTGCTTATTAATTACCTAAACCCAATAAGGTTTGAGTCATTGCTGTACTTGCTTAATTATTTATGAGTCAATGCTATACTTGCTTAATTATTCAATCTCTTAATAATATTTGTAATGTGTAACATTTTTTCTTATTACATCATTTAGTTATTTGTTAAAATCTGCATCATATTTTATTGTTATTTAAGCCATTTTTCTCTTTTGCGCTGAAAGCTTTAGAATAAAAAGCAAACATATAGGAAAAAAGAAAAGTCATACTTTTTAATTTATTTTTGAAATATACAGCACACAAACATTATTGCAACCTAGAATATAAAGTGGCAAGGATATAGTTCTAAAGGATTTTCATAGGGTTCATGGCTAAAACCTTTGTATTTCATTTCAATCAAACTCTAAATCTATATCAAGAAAATTACGAAACAACTTGATCATAGCAGGTGTATTAACCAATACCTTTGTTTTGAATCACTTTATTAATAAGAAAATCTTTTGAAAATGAGATTACATAATGATGGCCTCCCCTTAGGTAGACCATACCTGAAATCACTCCGTCATTTTAGTAGTTTTTGCAATTAGACTCATTAATAGATAAATAACTAAAAGAAATAAAGTATGTCAACTTGACGGTGGGTCCCACTCCTCTTGGGCTGTAATTTGGTTTGGAAGTAGTAAATGAAATTGTGACTTCATGCAGTTTAGATTTTAATCTGAGTCCCATTGATGGACTTAATTAGGCTAGGCATAGGATCCTATAAACATTATCTCTAGATAGGACTTTTTATGTTATGTGGAGAGAGACAATAAAAAAAATGCAAGCTATTAAATAATAAAAACATATTTTACATTTTAAATTAATAATTATGCTATTGAATGATGTAGAGATATGCCGCACATTTGAAACAAATAATTAAGTTAACAAATAATAAGACTTTGTTGCACATTTTAAATAAACAATTAAGCAATTAAATCCTAAAAAACATGGTGCCACCTTCCTATTTATTTGATTGATTCAGCTATTTTTGTGTGGCCCACAAAAGAATCTAAGCAAATGATCGTTAGAGAATACGAATTGTGCAAGAGACCTATGAGACTGATGAGTGAAATCAGGAACTAAAGTAAGGGTATTTCAGGAATAAATGAAAATGTTTTAAACCGGCAGCCAGCAAAGGAGTTTGGGAAAAGAAGAAATTGATTCCCTATTTTTAGTGACGACGTGGGACAATATCATTTGATGAGAGAGACGCTGCACTATAATAACGTGCAGCGTGGCTGCACCGTAGCCTCGCCCTACATCCTATGATTTTTGAAGTTTGACTCAAATGGGGAGGCAGCTGCACCTAATTTGTGCCAACATGGTGGACTAATTACTCCAGTCCTGGTGATCGTGTAGGGTGTGCGATGCCACATTTGATTCAGAGATGTTTAGCCATCCAGAGGGAGCACCAGTCCAATGATATTTAATGGAGTTTTTCTTTATGCATGCTTTTCACATTATTTTATTTTGGAGCGGAACACTTTTATTATGGAAAGTTTTCAAAGTACAAAATGCCTCATTCTATATTCCACTTTCAAAGTTACCATTTTTGTCCCAAGCCCAACCCGGTAATTCTTGATTTAGGTTAAAATTTACTACCCAATAAATTAATAAAAAGTTCGGGTTTTAGGTTGATCGCATTCATGCCACACAACCTCCCACCCTAGACCAATTAATCCTCAAATCTTTGCTGTACTTCAATCTGCCAACTTGACCTGAGACCAATTTTTAAGGGGCAATGTTTGGATTGGGTCCACATGGAATAGAATGAGATATAAATCTGATCCAACCCACTGAAACCGCTAGATTACAATCCTTTTTGAAGAGGGTTGAAATAGATGGTTATGGAGGAATTACACTTGAAAGCGGGCTCCACCACTGAATGGCATAGGCATAGGATACAAAGGACCCACAGTGGATTCTCTGGACCCTGCTAACTGGGATTTGGGGATGATCTTATGTGAGAAATCGGGAGATCCATCCATTTTTTTAGCACCAAACATAGATGGGCCCAATTTAGCTCAGGCCTTTAGAAGGCCTGGTCCTTTATAAAGCACGCTCGGGCTATCATATCTCCTATTGGATAAGAAGTATCCCAGCAGAAGGTTAGTCTAGAATCTTAACTTCTATATGGACCTTTCAATATATTGTGTGCATGAGTGTTGGAGAGCAAAACCTGCGATTGAATAATCATGTCACACATGAGAGAGACGATGATTTTATGTAGTTCGGCATTGCGCCTACATCTACAGCAAGGGAGCACCAAGCTCACATCTTAACACTTCAGAGTCTACGGTTATATATTAAATTATATGTATAATCTCCACTTTTTTGGCCGCTAATAACGCCCAACACAATGACCAAAATACCCCTAATCCAAAACCTGATTATTGACTAAACCAATGTACCAATTCGGTTAACCTGAAATACAAGACATAAACCCAACACAATCCTTACAGTAGCCAGATAAAATCCAATGGGTTCAATAATCCAAATCCATAATTGTTGCCAACCATAGGGTTTTGGTATCATTCATCTGTCTAATGCTAGTTTAAAGCATATAAAAGCCTTAAACTAGCTAAACAAGCACAAAGAACAAAAAATGTTGGTCAATCGTTTGTCACCATTTCTTTCGTTGTGTGGCCCTTACGAACAAGCATTTGAAAGTACATCCAAACGCTTCAACTCATCTTCCATATGCAACCAAACACGGTCCTCATCAGATCAAATCAGATTTCCAACTCATTCATTGTTCAATCTCTATCCTTCAGAAAGTTTGTTGTCGTTGCTCTGGAGTTGAGGATGCTCTGGAGTTGAGGATGAGGATAAAAGATAATCGGGCCTTGGATCCAGCCAAAATGACTTATCAATTTTAATGGTTTTCATGTCATTTCTTTGGAGTGTCTCCTCTTTTACAGTAATCTCATTCAAACAAGTACGGATGATAATGTTCTTGTCGACGTTGTGTACCCATCAATGATTTTACGCAACAATTTACTGTTTGGTGGAAATACTGGGAGCCTAATCTGGTTCTCCTTGTATGGAAGTAATTATTTTTAACCAAAAGATGGATTTGGACCTGTGAATTTAAACTTACAGTGCGGCCTACATTTCCTGTTTTTCATTTTGTTAAAGAGAACTTCCTCCCACATTTGTGGAGATGAAGAGAAAATGAAGTCACCATAGGTCAAGAGCTCAATTTAGGGTCTGTTTGTTTGCACATAATATATAGGGATTTATCCTATAAGTTTGTTAAAAATGACGAACAAACGTGGATATTCAAAAATGGCCATCAAGTGATTGAAGTGAATACCAACCCATATCACCTTATATCCTAGGAATGTCAAGGTCGCGACCCTCACCTTATATCATTTACACCTCACCTTTTTAATAATACTTAAGTGGGGCCCATTTGACAATGCATTCCTACGTAATTTAGTGCAAACAACAGGCCCTTGTAAAATCAGGATTTGGATCTACAGTGCATTTTCCTCGAAAATTAAAAGTGGTCTTTGAAAGGGAATGGGTTCTTTTCCTCTTCCGCATTATCATGTTTTGTGGTTTTCATTTTATTAGGTTAAAGAATTCATCGTAAATTTTTTAGAAAAAGCAGATCCATACCCAATATGCAGGGAACCATTGTCAGCCGTCTTACTGAGATGTGAGAAAAGAGTCTTTAGTCTCCAACCTATGATCAGTCTCAGTTCTTCATAAACACTTGCCCTCATTGAATTAGCACGATATATAGCCATTAAAATCTAAGGTGGCAATAATGAGGGCGAAGATCATTTGATTGAGTTAATATGGAGAACACCTCTAATTCAACAGCTAACCTATCCATCTTACATTGTCCCTTCAATGTTATGCATCCAAGTGGATCAGAGAAGAAAACAACATTTTTATCTAAATAATTCAAAAATTATAGCTAATTATGTTTAAAGAAAAATTAAGGTTTAGTCCTCAGTCAAAGTGTAGGGGTGTTCATGGGTTGGGCCAGCCGGAGCCCGATCCCAGCCCAGCCAGCATTAGGCCAGGCTTGGATATGTAATTCGGGCCCATTAATGGTTGGGATGGGCTTGGGATAAGTGGAAGAAAGCCCAAAGCATGGTTCATCCGTATAAGCAGTGCATGCAATCCAATTTGATTAGGCCAAATATTTGCTCGAAAGCCGATATAATTGATCAAAAGCCATGTTCTGCCCGGCCCGGTTGACTAAATGGGTGGGCTCAACTCTAACTTTTATGGCATCTCTTGGGGTTGAGCCCGAGCCTGGGCTTGTGTTTCTAATGTCGGCTAGGCTGGAATGCCTCAATGCGCCCGTCCCGGCCATGAACACCCCTATTAAGTATTTAAAATATTATATAATCTATATTTGCTTCAAAAACAACATCTTCTTGTAACCGCTGATACACACAAAATGTGACAGATAATCTTTAAAAAATACAAATTCTAGTGTTTATTTTTGTTATTATTATTCTTGGCCTCTACGTTGGCCTCTCAGTGACAAGTGATACTATGAAAATGTGACTAGAGAGAGATCCCTGGGAATATGATTGATAATAAGGTGCCAACCACACTTAATCATGAGTCTGTTGGCAAACTCTAGGATATCATTATCACTTGTGCATATTATCTGAGTAGTAATTCTTCTATATATTGACCTTAGTACCGGAGATGACAATGGACTCCTGATTACTCCATTGCTCTAAAGGCCCTGACACAAAGTTCAGATGTGGAACCACCCTTTTAGGTACTATTAACAATTGAATTAGGCTCTCACCCTGGGCCCAGAATCTTGGCCGGCTTAATAATTGTTATTTCCAAGTTTAAACCAAGATGAGTCTGTTTAAATAGTCGTGTACCCATTAGGCCCCTCCAATGGATCACCCAAACTTTAACATTAACTCCTTAACAGTTTAGAAAAATTTAAATCCTTGGAGAGATTTTCGTCTGCGTGCGCATGAGAATATGGTATGTTCCTTTGCTAAAATTCAGAGAAATCCTATTTCTGAGATTTCTATTTTTTTAGACACAATGGAATTCATGGATGCTCCTTAGTATATGAGAATTCAGAAATTCCACTAGAAAACAAATAGATTGAAAATCTAAATTTTGACAGGGCATTCGTGGTCTTCAGAATAGCTTTTATTTTAAAATTTTTGTAAAGAAACAAGCCATTTGTAAGCCACTACATCATATAAAAATAAATAAATTCAGAGTCCAGATCTTATAAGGCTTTGTCCCAGGTTCACCATGGGTAAAATCCGTGGGAGGATCCCAATTAAATTCAAAGAAAAGTCAAAAAAAAAAAAGAAAGATCTTCTCAACCACAACTTTTCATCACATGAGGCTGGCAGAGATACATAATGACGTCACCGATGACCTCTATTGGAAAAGGACACTCAGACGCGTTTTACTATTTTTTCAAAAAAAGTTGCCATGCGCGCAAATTACTACGGAGAAGGGGTTCAATGTCCTTTTCTTTAAAACGACAAAATATTAACCTGTAATAGTAAAGTAAGTGCCTGATCAATAAAAATGCTAATGATTAAATGAATATAAAGCATGTTTTTAGTAAAGTAAAAGTACATTTATTTCCAAATAACGTAATTTGAAGTGAGGTGAGTAGTCAACCAATTTTACTATGTGTATCGTATGAGGTAAAATTTGTTAGAGGCTGATAAAGTAAAAGTATTTTATTTTTATTTTTGTTTTTGGCTAAAACTTTATTTAATCACCTGTTCCGGCCAAATAAATATAATAAAGTAAATTTTTTGGAGACTAAAACTATTTTATTGTATATTTACTTTTTCAGTTACGAGGAGCAAAATTTGTAACACCCTTTGGTGGGGCCCACCTAGGTACGATAGGGGACATTCTACCTATATGTGTCAACGGAGGTTATTCATTTATCGTAAAAGAAGAGTTGGTTGACTTAAGAGGTTTCTCCCACCAATTTATGGATCCAATCTCTTTGCATGCTATTTGATTTGAGAACCCATGCAGACCCGTGCGGTCCCGTACCAGTCATGAACCAATAAATGTCTTTTTTGGTAAACAGAACCATGGAATGTTATTAAACCTAATTGAGTGTTTTTTTTTTTTTTTGGGGGGGGGGCGGAGGGGGCGGCGTCAAAAGATTAATCACATGATTGAAAATATTGGAACATATTCTTCCAAAAGATTAATCACATGATTGAAAATGTGGCTAGACATCACGGTTGACATGGATTTAATCCCATTTCCCTCATATGCTCAATAGGGAGGTGGGATTCATTTCTATTGAACTGAAATGTGAGGACATATCACTCGAGGAGACGATTAGGGTTGCAAATGGGACGGATCGAAACCATGGTGGAGCTGGACTCGAATCCATTTCTAAGTAACGGTTACGGTTTTAATTCGAAAACTGTCTTGTTGGTTTCAGACCCAGTTCCAATAGAAAAAGCAAGATCCGGTTCCAGAATCGGATCCACATAGAGGATTGGAATCTAGCTCCAAAATTGTTTTTAATTTCTCTTTATTCTTCATTTTTCTTAAAATAAGCATATCATTCAACTTATAACAGTGTATTAAGTCCACTACCTCCAGTATTATACATAAAATATAAAAAAAAAAAAAAAAAAGCAGAGAGTTAATTTTGAGGTACAATTTGCAATATGAAAGGCTTATACGGCGGGTTCCGAGTCCACGAGTTGAAACCTATATGGACCCGGAACTGGACCCGTTTATCAATCGGATCCTAAATTGGATTTTGGACCCGGACGGTCCGGTTTATGAATCGGAGCCTAAAATAGGTTCCGGACCTGATTTTTTATGGGTAAGAACTTCCGCATAATTAAAGAATTGGATACATGTTTGTAATCTTAGAGATGATATTCATTTTAGCTGGTCTATATTTTCACTACATGGAGTCCATTGTGGAGTTAAAGAGACCAAATATGTGGTAGAAGCATGCTATAGTTGAGGGAGAGGTTCTGGACTCCCGTGATTGGCTTAGAAACCATGTAACTTAGTTGGTGGGATAAATTGCAAGGGACTTGTGTGTGAGTACTTACATTAAAATTAAAAAAAATAAAAAAAAAATAAGAAAACAAAAAACATGTTGAATTTGGAAAAGCTTTTGTACAACTTGATATTAATTGCTTCATTAAGTTTGGTATATATACAATATTTGCAACTAAATATCCCAGAGTATGAGGATCTAATCCTATCTTCTGTTAACTGAGCTAAAATAGTAGGATTAGTTTACAACAGTAATTGAACTTAGTCAAGAAATTCCTAACAAAACAAAATATTTATCTGTGGCCTTCATACAAGTCGCTAATCTTAGAACTTCTTGTCCTCTTCCTCGAATGTTCACATCTACCATTCAAAGTCAAAGAAGCTAACATTCAATTGCTCTACGCTCTCTCTCTTGTAGTAGCAGAAGTAAGGCAGCGCCTATTAAATTCCGGACTCCTCTTTGAGTCATCTCGCCTTCGTCAGTCACAACACTATTTCGAAGACCCTGTTTTTTTTCTGCCCGAGAAGATAGCGTAATCTTCATTCATCTGCCAATAGTGAGCACTTAACTTCCTCTTTAACTTACTACCACCAATCCCCTTACTTCTCCATCTATTATCCTATCTATTCATTATTGTAGTCAATCCAAGTTCAAACTCATAGTTCCACCATAATAATACTCGTGGGTCATAGCCAACTAGGGGGTTCCATCGAGATAAAACATAAAAACAAAAGAGTGGGAGTTTTCTCTTTCTCATGTTACGTCTATATATGTGAATAGGATGAGAGTAAGAAGAGAGAGATAGTAGAAGCATGGAGGATAATGGGGTGCAGGATAGGCTTCTTGGGTCAGAGAATCCAGAAGAAGATCCGAAGAGAAGGGTCCTTGCAGAGTTAAAGATCCTGTGGAGAATTGCATTTCCCGCCATTCTCACCAGAATCTGCTCCTTTGGGCTCATTGTTGTGACGCAATCGTTTATGGGACACATCAGTGAAGTAGACCTCTCAGCTTTTGCACTTGTTCAGACCCTTCTTCTGAGATTTGCCAATGGAATACTGGTATTTCTAATCCCATCACTCCACCTTCTATCTTTTTAGATTACCCTGCGTGCTTAACAAATAGAAACATTCTTTGCAGGCTCAACTGTAAGGAATATGCAAGTTTCTTCCAATATTGCACGATCATGCCTTCTTTTTTTTATTGGCTCCACTTGGCCATTTATATCCCAGCATACTTTCCATGAAAGCTTCAATCATCTTGGTCCACCGGAACACTATTGATGAGATACCTTGTTGTAAAGTGTAGGGAGAATAGAGAATAATGTGAGGGATTTGTTTTTATACAAATTACCAACAAAGCACTTATAAAAGCTCTCCCTTCTATTAAAATAAAGACTACAAGAGCTTTCAAAGCTAACCCCCTCCACTTTCTCGAAAATCCTTCTGACAGTGTACTTCGTTTCTGAATGAGTTATTTCTTCCTTTCTTTGGCTCTTTGATGCTAGAGTACAAAGGTACGAGAAGCTGTCACATTCCGGTATCAAATTACCCTGCCTAGCGTAGTCCCTGGGATGAAACATGTGTAATCTCGTGTTATTGTACCTGTCGCGAGTCAAATACGGCAACACGTAGGATAAGATTTATATTTCTACATTTCAATCATAATCAAATAGCGGAAGTATACAATAATAACCACTTGAACCATTGCACAGTCCTAATTAAAAATTGAATATTAAGTTTATACAAAACATAATTACATCTTTAATCCAAAGTAGGGATTTCCAAAACTACCCTATATCCTAATACAAAAGAAAGATAATTATTCAAAAATAGTGTGGCCCACACAAAAAGGGGCTAGCCACACTCTATTGTTAATCCAAAAAAAACAATCATGTTGCCCTCCGCGATCTCAACTACATGGGCTCATTTCCAGCCCACTCTTCTAGTCCTTGAGGAACCTCTTGGGCCTCTTCCTCTCCCTCCTGGGCCTCCTCAGGGCCGAAAGCTGCACATGCGTCTATGACACAAGAGTAATATATCAAATATGACGAATTGGCAAGTATAGGCATTAATGAGGAATTACATAATGTATCAAACGAATTTAAAATGACAAGTTATCATAAGATGTCAATATCTATGAATACTAGGCAATTATGCAATATCGAATAAATCCATGCTTTACGAATTAATTGAATAATAAAACATACAATGTGGCTACTACATTTAGCTTATCATCTCAAAGAGAGCGAATCTAGTTGGGATGTCACCAGCGGCCCGACTAAAGGCTAGCTGGCTACCTGGGTCTGGAGTTCCTGTACTCCAGCGACTTACTGCAATAGTCTTGAATACTAAACCAAGCTTATCCCCGTCGGGTATCACAAGGTCGAAGCCAAATAATGCCAACTCAATCAAATCAAATAATAATCAAATTTTAGTAAGTTTACACATATTTCCATAATCGAATCGAATAGTATAATATACTTACGAATGCTTACTCAATTTCAAATCTCATTGGATATTGAATAGTTATGCGTATAACAATGAATTATTGAATTGGGAGGAAGGATAATTGAATCATAATGCAATAGCTAATCAATTAAGATTGATAGTCAATAAAGAAATATAATCTTGATGTGAAATGCAATAGAGTTAAATAATCAGATGTTTATTCTTAACCAATCCTAACCTATCGTCTATAGTTCTCACTGTCAAATACAAGGTAGTTCGGAAGATCAACGTACTAGTCTCTTGTTTAGTGTCACTTATTATGTGAATGGTACTTTGAACTTCTAACCAATCATCATGGCATAGTGTCAGGCTTATGATTTTCCATTAGACAATGAGAGGGGTTAGGGGTTCCATTCTAGGGACATATGGATCTTTTGTGATCTTAATTCCCTAGTGGTTCAAGTGTGCCCTCTAATTATCCATTAGAAAGGATTATGGAAGGTTATAAGGGTTAGGAGTGACGTTTCACCCCTTTCTTAGGGTTAAAAGGAACCCCAGGCATGCAACTTCAGGTCCGCTTGAGTGGAGTAATGTTCGCTTGAGCAAATGTCAGCAGTGGATTTGTGCGCTCGAGCGGCCCTTTGAGCGCGCACTTGAACATTTTTCATTCAGAAACAGAAAGTAGACCCACTCGAGCGGCCTCTTGCGTGCTCGAGCGCTCACTCCAGAATTCTAGTTTCCGGGATTTCTTCCATGTTTTCACTTCCATTCCTTTCCAACCCTCCTTCTAACATAATACCTGCAACAAAATGAGCCTCTATGCTCCCCGATTTCCATAAATAACAGCTCATACATTCCTCCATCAAATGACTTAATCAAATCAATTAAATCCATCTTCTCACATTAAGAAGCTAAATCATTTAAGAGATTTGTGCACAATCAATGGATAGACAACATGTAAGTCTAAAGTTTAACTTATACTTGCCTCTAATTAAGCTTTAATAAGCCTCTTCACACTCTTTAGCTCAAAAGAAATTCAAACCCCCAAAATCACAAACCCTAATCACAAAATCAAATGAAAATGCCAATGAATATGCATGTAGGACCACACTAAAGCCTTTTTGACTCCTTTCAACTCAAAAACACAAGAAAAGACGGTTT
Source organism: Persea americana (assembly GCA_029852735.1). Taxonomy (NCBI): domain Eukaryota; kingdom Viridiplantae; phylum Streptophyta; class Magnoliopsida; order Laurales; family Lauraceae; genus Persea; species Persea americana. Next base: position 96,813,695 of record CM056810.1, read on the forward strand.
TGACTCTTACCTTAAGCAAGGATTCCGAAAATGACTAGGGTTTGGGTGGAGAAGATGGAGTTCTTGCCAACAACTAGAGGAAGAAGATGGAGAAGATGAAGATAATGAAATGGTCCCAAATCTTTGTCTTCAATGCACCATTAATACTCTCTAATTGATAGATGATGAAGTAGAGAAGGGAGGAAAGAGTAGTGAGAAAGAGAGAAAGAAGAAAATGTTTTGCAAATGAGTATGGTTAAAGGCTAATAAGAGTTGGGAATGTCCTTTTTGCAGTAAAACCCACCTAGTTGGTGTATTTACAATTAAAGTCGAATGGTAACCCACTTCGATCTTCATCCATTGGTCAAATGAGATAGAGTTAGACACGGAAATCGACGTGCTTAACGAGATACACTCGATGATGCCAAAATGATGTGCATATAATGTAAAATGTAAAAATCTATAACTGCGAAAAATTCCTCGACTCTACTCAATTGAGTCAAATCGATTCAACTCACCCATTTGAGACTCCAATTCACTTCTAACTCACATATAAGTGTCTAATAAATATTAATTACTCTAAGTAGCAACTAATCACAATTAAATCAACTAAAACTCAATTCATTAATACTAAATACGTTTAATTTGGGTCGGGATGTAACAGAAGCCCACTTACATCTTTTGGGAAAGTCCCACATCCCCCACATAATGGGTTTATTAGTACTTCGTACTTCATATACCTGTTTGGGCATTTCACCTATGAGTTTAAGCTTTTCACTTCATATATCTGTTTGGGCGTGCGGCCCTCTTCATTTATGTTGCTCAGATAAGGACAAGGCGCATCTCAAACCTTTACTTCCTTAAACAAGATTTTCTGGTTCCACAAAATTGACATCTACTTCTGGATTTCTCACTGAAGCCTTTCTGTCTTGCAAATGAATAAACTATGCACATTCCACACACTGAGGTTAATTAGGAGCACCATATCCTCATTATGTTAAAATACTACAATCGTCATCAATAAGCTAATTCAATCTGCTCGTGACAAATTCAATGAGTCAAGAATTGTGTTTTGAAAACCATGTGATCTATAGAAGTCCACACATAATGTAAATTCTTGAATACCCATCTCAACTAAACTAAAATTAGCTAGAACAGTTACGAGTTCATCTTCCTCTGTATTCATCATACTTGCAGTTGGGTATGGCGTGTTCACTGGAAACTCTCTGTGGCCAAGCATTTGGAGCAAAGCAATATCACATGATGGGCATCTACATGCAACGATCATGGGTCGTTCTCACAGTGACCTCTCTTATCTTGGTTCCTTTCTTCGTCTTCGCCACACCCTACTTAAAGCTTCTTGGACAGACTGATGAGCTCTCAAAAAGAGCGGGGGTGATCGCTCTCTGGTTCATCCCATTCCTCTTCTACTTTATCTTCAACTTCACATTGCAGATGTATTTGCAGGCCCAACTCAAGAATGCCATCATCGGATGGTTGTCAGCCGGCACCTTTGTTCTCCATGTGATCCTATCTTGGGTCATGGTTGATAAGTTGAACTGGGGGATCCATGGTGCAATGGGGTCGATGATTCTATCTAGTTGGCTATCGATCATCGGAGAACTTGCATACGTTTTTGGAGGATGGTGTCCACAGACATGGGGTGGACTCTCCATGAAAGCTTTCTCAGAGCTGTGGGCGGTTGTCAAGCTCTCGGTGGCTTCTGGAGTGATGCTCTGGTATGCTTTGTCTATGTGAATTTTCCTTCTCAATTCCAGTGTTTAGAGGGGTTGAAGAACATTTTCCATGCAGAACAAAAATGGTTCCCAGGAGATTAAATTTTTGGATGCATTTGTGAGGCACTAGATGTGAAAGTCCATATCCATGATAAGAGGAATTCTTACTCTCGGATGGATTCCTCTCATTGCACAAATGCTTCATGTGCTTCAATCCTATTACTTTCGAATTCAAAGCATTCCTACTGTAGAAAGTAGACTGTGACCCAAAAAGAGGTACAAAACCTTTTTCTTTTAGTGTTATTTTTAGTACGATCACTATTAGTTATAGATAATCCTGCCTTACGATAAAAGTTCATAAAATTCTGTAGACAATCTTCATAGTTGTACTTTTCTGCGAGTGATATCGCATTTTTTTTTTGCGATCATACCTTTTTGCAATATCGCATAAAATCGCATTGAAATAAAGAAAAAAAGTGTCCATTCACCTTTTTAACATGATAGTTTTATACGATATCGTATGATCCAATTAAAATTTTGGGACATCGCAAACAAAATAAAAATATCAAGAATATATGGAGAATTTTTTCAACTGTCGTCACAAAGCGAAATTTTGTATGATTAATGGTACACTAGAAAAAGGAAAATCCCTCTCTTTAATCTAACACAATAGTTAAAATCTTTTGATGCACGGCTTTCACTTTGTGTGACACTTGCGCATAGAAAGCTGATTGCGACCCAAGACGTACTAAACTATTTTCTTTTATCTAACCATATACTCAAAAGATTCATTTCACCATGCAATTATAGTAGAAAATAAATTCTGACCCAAGAAGAGATAAGAAATAAGAATCATTTTCTATTATCTAACACAAAGGTTAAAGATTCATTTCATTATTTGAAAATTTCTCACCACACCAAGAATAGAAATTGGAATCCTAGTAAATGAGGATTTCTCGTTTTTTTTATAGAATTCAGGTTAGGTGAGGTGAGGGAAAAAGAGATCAGGCGAGGTAGAATAGCCCTTGGGTGAGGGAAGGTCTACCCAAGTTCAAACCCTAGGCAATCAGGTAAGAATTGACGCGTCTTACTACTAGGGTTAGAGGCCGCTCTTAATGAAGATTTCATTTTTGCTTGCTGCATATTATGAAATTAATGTGAAACTTCAAAAAACTTAGCACACAAATTTCCCATGAGATTTTAATTGTGGAGGACAATCTTTATGGGCCACTTTAGTGACAAGTTTGTAGGAAAGCAATTTCCTTATTGGAAAAATTAGTACAAAAGTGCCAATCTTATCGAGAAAGCACAAAAAGCTGTAACTAATAAAGCAAGTAGATAAGGCAAGGAATACTTTCCAATTTCCATTTCTTTTTTAGGAAAAAGCAGCTACACAAATGTGCTCTATTTTCTTCACTATCCAGGAGACAAATTGATTGCACTGAGGTGGTGACTCTAGCTAAGATCAATTGTTACACAGTCATTGATTGACAATGCTTCTGTGTCTTTGAACAGCTTAGAGCTATGGTACAATTCGGTGCTTCTGTTGTTTGCCGGATTCATGAAGGACGCCTCGATCGCCGTTGCTGCCTTTTCCATCTGGTACCTTATTTACATACACATCATCTAGTACACTCAAGTGGGGCCCATGATTCTGTGGTCTAGATCATTGTTCTTGTAGGTCATGCCACAAAACGAACTCCATTGATGGCTTAGATTACCAAACTATAGGCCCCACAGATTAAATAAGCGTTATTCTATTCCACTTGTGCTGTTAATTAACAATAAGAATCTTATGTTTTTGATACTGCAGCCTCAATATAACTGCCTGGGTGCTTATGATATCTCTTGGGTTCTTAACAGCAGCAAGGTACTACAAGACACCTTGCCTCTGTTTTTTCATGAGATTTTACATTATTTTCAGAAAAAAATTCTCTTAATTTTTTTAATTTCCATCTAAGTACTGGTCATGCCTGTTTCATTTATTGTGCCTATTTCTTTTTTTTTTTTTGCTAACGGAGGGCTCCCAACCCTTTGGGCATGACTAATCTTTCCGTACCTAGAGAGAAGCCGGGTAAAACTCTATAGTCCAAGGTGGTAGTACAAGTAGACTCAACCTTCGGTTCCTGAAGAAGGGAGAACCGAGGGTCGATACTAAAACCTCTAGAGAGGAGCTCTCTCCCTCCCTCCCTCCCTCCTGCAAGAAAAGTAGAGGGTGAAACTTTAACTCTTGGTTAGTTTTTCATGAAAATGTACCTTTTTTCTTTATTTGAGATTAAGGTAAGGGGTGGAACTAGGAAATTTGCCTTGGGGCTATATAGGAAAAATAAATCTTGAGAGCCAATTTAAAAAAAAAAGAAAAGAAAAGAATGGAGGGTCTTTTCAAAATTTTTAGTGGCCTATGTAAAAAATAAAAGTCATAACACTATGGGGGTTTTCCAAATTTCTGAGCTAGGTCATGGCCATCCCCAGCGCCCCTCTAGTTGAAAACGGTCCACTTGAGCACTCAATTGACACATTGAGTTTGGATTGGGTTGGCTAATTATAATGCTCAAATAAGATTAGCTGGTTGAGTAGCAAGAATTGGACTTAACTGGAACCATCTCTTTTATTAATTGGGTAAAGGAATTTCAACCCAAATCCTACCGGGACAAATTCAAGTCATGTTGGGGGGTTTGGGTCATAAATTGCCACCTCCACATCATATATCCGAAATTGATTTTCTTTTGCAGCGTGCGAGTTTCAAATGAATTGGGGAGAGGAAATGCAAAAGCAGCAAAATTTGCAATTAAAGTGGTGTTCTGCACTTCATTAGCCATAGGACTTGTGTTCTTCATTGTGTTTTTATCCATGGGCAATGTCATTTCCTATGCGTTCACAAGCAGCGTAGCTGTGGCCAAAGTAGTTTCCAACCTTTCAGTTCTGCTGTCCATCACTGTCTTGCTCAATAGCATTCAACCAGTTTTCAATGGTAAGTTCTTATTCCCATCTTCTCCATTACATTTGTGTCTTCTATTTTTGAAATTTTGTCCAACGGGTTAGAATACGAAGCATTGGCTGACTCGGAAAGTATCATACCCAGGACTGGAAGGTTGTTTTACCTACAATTCCAGGTTGGATAGGATTTGGGTTGTGAATCAATACAGCATCCGACTTATCCTAGTTGCACCCATAGGCCATAGCATACATAATATTTCATTAATAAATATGTAAATAGGTCGTGACTGAGGAGGCCGGGTGAATGATTAAAACCCACCCACTCCAAACCCAACTCGGGTGAAAATCTCTGCACCGAAGTCTAACTTGTCAAAACCACTACCGAAGGCAGGTCACCCGTTTAACCCGACCTATTGGCATCCCTAACTTTCATTACATTAGAGTACATGGTGAAGTAAATTGCATTTCATCCATTCGCCCGCTATTTATTTGGCTAAAGAAATAATTCCAAGGAAATAAGCAACGGATATACCTTAATTGACTGTATTACAAGCTTATGTGTTCTGTTTCTGATTAGAAATTTTGCAAACAGGAGTTGCAATTGGTGCTGGTTGGCAAAGTATTTGCGCGTTTGTGAACATCGGTTGCTACTATGTGATAGGGATCCCTCTTGGACTCATACTCGCCTATGTGGCCGATCTTGAAGTTAATGTAAGCAATTCTCGAAATAGCGTTAGTGGGCCCTCCTACAGGGCATCCACACTATCCGGGCCATTCATCTTATAGGCCCACCGTGAATTGGCCATACTCGGTCTGTTTGGATGAAGAGAAAAAGAGGAGAAAACAATGGTGGAGAAAATTTCACTGCAGTTCAAATTCGATTTGTGTGTGACAATTTCTCTGCTGCCACTTTCTCCCCCGTTTCTCTTCATATAAGAACTCTGAAATTCAACTCGATTCAAGATGTCGCAGAGATGAGCAACCAGAGCTCGGTCAAACTTGTTCAACTCTGCCCAAATTGGTGACCAAATTAGCTGAGCCAACTTTGCCAATTCAGGATGAGTTCGATCTGGTGCGTTTGCCAGAGATGCATGTATTAGGCCTATTTACCGTCCAATAACTAAATAGGCTAGGCTTTGGGCGCGGCTGGGCTGTTCTTGCCTCAGCCTTTCTTTGGTGTTCTTTTCTTTGGAGTAACAAATTTTACAGTTACAAGAAAACTAAATGGGCTAGGCTGGAGACTGTCAGCCTAATGACCCGATCTAGATTTATCTATTTCTAAAGGGCAGGAAAAACTCTAAAATCTCAGGCCTATGGGATGAAGCCAGACCTGATAACTAAACCCAATAAGTAAGTGACTTGGATTTGGAGAAAGCTCTGGTTTGGCCCTCCCCATTGGCAATCCTACTTTGACTGATGGCAAATCGATCATGTGGCTCAGCATATGAATGGTCGGGATCTTCACCTCATATGGGTCAGCCAATTATTTTCATGTGAACATTATACTTTTCTCCTATCATCTATTCACTCACTTGTTGATTTCTTTCTACTTTTGACATTTTCAAATATTAGGGAATTTGGATTGGGATGACTTGTGGCATTGCAGCACAGTCGATTGCGCTCCTTTTCATAACTGCAAGAACAAATTGGGATCAGCAGGTAAAAGAAATTTGCCTCTTAATCTTAATCCTCCTCATTTATCATAAGAACAAACTTTTGGACTTGTTTTAAAAATTTAGAATGGCAACATAATAGAGGCTTTCACATCTTTCTATGCCTTATGTTTTGAATTTGAAATATACTTAAGAGGAAAATAGTCATTACCCAACTCAAATCAGATGAGTGCTCACTCACCCATAATAGGTCTGTTCTAACTCTCTGAAATATTACTTTGAAGCAGGTTTTAAAAATAGGTCCAAACCAAGTTGCATCGCCTAGAATTTATAAGTTTTGGTCATGATCGACACCAAATGCCAATTTTCTATGGGTTGGGTCATTGACCTAAGATGTATTACAACTCCATTCTCTCTGCTAATTTTTATTTACTTCTAAAAATGCTTAACAATAAAATGGAGATTCATAACTTTGTTTATTTTCCGATCTTTCTCATTTTTTTATAAAAGGATCTAAATAGTTTGAAACCATGTTGAAAGAGAGAGGGAACCATATTCCATAATTAGATAGATAATAAGGATACCATGCTGCTGCTGATGATTGTTGTGATCCTACTTTCAACAGGTAGTAAACACGTCTGCCCGTCTTGATGGATGGGTGTCGCGTGAAACAGACAATAACACATCGACTTCGCAAAATGGTTAGCACACTTCAATATGCTTTTGAATTCAGAGAAGATTTTCAGGACTCACCTTCTACAGAGTCCTCATGTTGCATCCCTGTGTTCATTGAAAGACTAGCCCATAGCAAATTTTGAAGGGGCTCTCCATCGCAGCAATGAGATAGTGGGTTCTAGTCACATCAACCACAGAGGAAAAAGTGCAAGATTTATTCAGTTTCAAAATTTTCAGGTGCAGTTTTTCAATATTTTGTTACTTGCCTTTTATAATAACCTTAGTGGACAATTTACTAGGCTTGCAAGGGTATGCACTTGCAAAGCATTTCTTGCGGAAAATGAAAAGAAGTTTTTAGATGTCTGATCACTTTTGGAGTTCCTTCTAGTCCCTGGCAGACAATTTTGTATTTGTGGACATGAAAGCCATCATGCCTCTAGAGGAATATTCAGCTTAGAACCGGCTGCAAATTTAATCTCAAGATGAAGATTGTGATTTTGGGCTTAGCATGCCTCTGATTTTGAAATGAATAAATGTAAAAACCATTTTGTTGGTTGATAAGAAATTATGGTTTTCTACAGGATGAAGATTTCATAGAAAAACTAGGAAACAGATGAGTCCCATGTGCCTTTCCCCCCTCTTTTATAGGTTCAGTGTGCTCACAGTTCACAGTGATATCTGTTTTTATAAAATAATGAAAATATATAATTTAAGAAGTGCCAAACAAAATTTAAGAGCCTACCAATCAAGAAATCCCAAATGCAGTCACTCCAAAATAATGTAATCCCAAAATGCTATCACCTTAAAATGACAATTCAAATACTTAATATTGAATGAGCAGTAAAAGTCATCTAACACTATAATTGGATGGCAGGGCTGTTCCTCCCCCCAACTCAATTCCATTGTTGGACATTGGCATCATGGAGAATGGTGGTTCCATTCATTTTCACTTAGCATTTCTACATAGTAAGTCTAGAGCCCAGCATGGAAGGGTGACGGCAATTGTCCTCATTTTAGCCTTTTCCATCGCCTTATCTCATCGATCTGGGAGAATGAAAGCATTCTACTTGTAAAAACAAATAAGCTATGATCATTTATCCATCATATGAAAAAACAAGAATGGATGGTGATGATCCTAGAAACCCATAATAAAATCCTAATCATCCTTTGATTTAGCCTGCATGTGGATTGCTAAAAAGAACACAGAACCAACCATCCAAAAGTAAACAAGAAAAGATAAAATACCCAACCAATTGACGGCAGAGATTGCTTGATGGAAAACATCTCTATCCTATAACCGTCCAGCACTCCCATTATCAAGAGTTGGCAAGTTGAATCATTGCATCAAAATGGGCCAATATCTAAAATTGAGTCAACCTCAAAAACCTTTATAACCTAATGTCACTTACATCTTCAAGCTCTAAATAACATTCTTACATTCCAATCTCAATAACCACAAAAAATTAAATAAATAAATAAACCAGAGAAATAAAGATTTGAAATCTAACTGAACCAAGGTCTTGAAATTCAATATATGGAGCAGAGAGAAAAAAGATATTATGCAAATGTGGAAGAAATTGCGCTTCAAACCCTAGGGTTGGATTCAGAAAAATTGAACTGGAAGTTTCTTAATATTTAACAAAGAAGTAACAGGAATCCAGAATTCCGAAAAGTGGCACCATGAAATAGTTAGAGGTAAATTACTTTTTTCTTTTCGCGTTAACACAATAGAGTACATGGTGAAGGAAATTACTTTGACACCTCTACCCATGTGAAAATCTGATATGTAAATAGCCATAATTATATCTTTTGACAGTTCATTTATTCACCAAATGTGTTAATACAAACAAATATGATGATGCGTAATTATTAGATGTGAGGATTATTTAAATGTGTAAAAGAGTGCAAACAAACTATCCCTAGAAGGCTCCTGCCTTATATAACAAGCCCAAGCTCCCATATCTCTTATTGGATAAGAAGGAACCTGGCCGAAGGTTGTTCTTGAATCTGAATTTCGATCTGGACCTTCCAATCCTGATTGTAGCTGAATCAGCCCTGTTGGTCAAATGTTTTTTCTTTTTTTTTGGTACCCCATCTAGAGGGGCGGGACTCCATTGAGCGCTGGGTGAGATAAGGGAACCTTCAGGTAAAAATCTTGATCAAACGTCTGCCATCATTTCTTTTGTTGTGTGGTCCCATGAACAAGCATTTAAAAGTACATTCAAATGCATTCATCATCATCAGAAACAAAATATATCAGATTTTCAATTCATTCATCATTCAAGAAAGGTCTCTTACCCTAGTGGAAATAGGCGCCGATTCTTAACTGCCCATCTTGGGTTTGAACCCGGGCAAACACATTTCCTCACCCGAGACTGTGATACCTTGTCAAAAGGTCCCCACCTCACCCCGAGGGCCGCTCTTCATAGGGACGAGGCCCCAACCCCACTAAGGTGGGATACAATAAAGATAAAAAAATAAAAAAATAAATAAAACCTTTTCATCATGCAATCTCTATCCTTCATAAATAAAATTGGGCCCTGGATCCTGCCAACGTGACAATCAATTTGAATGTATTAGATCGCTAGATCGAGGAGCAGGTTTTCTTTTCTTTGATATAAGTCATTAAACTTGTGGGCCACTAATTAAGGGGTTAGGTAAGTTAGAGGCATGGGATTGAACCCAAATTTGATAGCTAGGTGGGCCGCTGATCAAGGGGTTAGGCCGGTTAGAGGCATGGAATCAAACACAAACTTGATAGCTGGGCCCATCAAAGATGGATCTTTCCGTCTCTTGGTCTTGGCGATCAGTAGAGCCCGAGGTGGGGCCATCGTGATGTCTCTCGCGGGCGAATTTCCCTTAATGCAATGAGTTACAATTTGGTGGAAATACTGGGAACCTAACCTCAACCTGGTTCTGGTTGCATGGAAGTATTTGTGTTTAACTGAAAGATGGGTTTGGAAGTATGGGTGACAAAGCTAGGTCCAGTAGGCTACCAAAATGCAGAGAGTTTTTAGAGCAAGCAAGAAATTCAACTCCAGTAGGAGAACTAAAAATAGGATACATAACATGATAATTTAAAGATTGTACGTGAATCCACAGACTCCGTTGGGTTCTAGTAGACTTCTAGTGCCGCCAACATGTCCTGGTTTTCATTTTGTCGAAGAGAACTTTCTCCCACATTTGGTGGAGATGAAGAGAAACTGCAGATCATGATCTCCCTTTAGGGGGGGCTTTTTTTTTTTTTCATAAGGAATTTATGCTACAAGTCATTAAAAATGAAGAACAAATGTGGATATACAATAATGAGGATTATGTTATAAAACATGTATCTTGGGTAGATGCCCACTTAAAATGAGTTAGAATTCCTCTATAAATAGGCATCTCCCTTTACACTTCTACAAAGTTACAAGATAAGAGAAATGCTGTCTAATCTTCTCTCTTATCAGCACAATGTTGTAAAGAAGAAAACATCCATCTTAATTCTTCTCCCACTCAACACCGGGAAACGTGAAAAAAAACAAACCTACACCAACCACAGAAGAACAGTCCACCTTACCTTTTCCCTTAATCTGCCTCGGTAAGCGTGCAAACAAGAAGCCATTGTTGTTACTCTTGTTTTCAGCCAGCAGGATGGAATCACATCTCGTTGCATTTTTTTCTCTGTGATACAAGTGACGTCAGGTATCGGAACGCGCACAGTAAATCCATCTCGTTTTTTTTTTGGATCAGCCCATAACCTCTTCATTCGACCTCTGATTGACGAACGGCTTGGATCTGCGGATTCGTGGCAATGAGCACTATCTTGTAGATGCAACAGATCAGAATTTCAACGGTCGAAAGTCTTTTTCTGAACTGCAATCACGGTAAATGGTATTTAGACATAGTTAAATCCAATCTAGTAGAATACATGAAATCAGTTTATAGTACTTGCTTAAAGTAATCATGGTGTTTGGTTACTGTTTATCCTCTTGCATGATTTTTTTTAATTTAAATTTATCAATACTACGAATGGATCACAAAATAGAACCAGAAGTTCTAAATCTAAACCTGAAGTTCACCGATCTATGGACCAATAGTCTTAAAAGTTGGAATACTGATATGAACATGTAGATTCACGTTCATAAATCAAAACCTGAAGTTTTTTATTCAGATCCAAATAAATTATACAGCCATGAAATTAAACATGAAAATTTAATAGAACCAAAAGTTTTGATCATTTGTTAGAATCAGAAGTTCTACTTCAAACCTAAAGATTTGACAGAACCTATAGTTCTAATTTCATGTATTATGACCCTAAAGTTCTAAATTAAACCTGAAATCTTAACAAAACTAGTAGTTCTGATTTTCAAAGTTGAGAACCCGATGTTCTAACTTTTCATTGGCCAACTTTTTTTTGTCATGTTTAATTCCTTTCTTAATTTACTTCTGATATTAATTTATCATTTTTTTTCTTTTTAACTTTATTGATCATCTGCATACGGTTAACTTCATATACATATTTCTCATTACAGTTCTTGCATGATGATAAATATGGCTAAATTTGACTTTAAAACACTTAACATAAATGAGAACAATTATTTATCCTGGCAACTGGATGCTAAAATTCACTTACAATTCAAGAAACTTGGAGAAACCATAAATGAAGGTAACAAGATGTCCCCAGAGGAAAACGCGTTAGCCCTCATCTTCTTGCGCCATCATATACATGACGACCTCAAAAATGAATACTAAGACCGAGGAAGACCTAAAAGGTCTATGGAAGTCCCTGAAAGATAAGTATGATCACCAGAAGATGGTCAAAATACGAGTTGCCCAGAATGAATAGTTAACCTAAGGTTACATAAATAATCTCCCTTTAATGAAAATTGAATCAAGGAAATTAAGTTAGAAAGTGAATGTCAACCATCACTCTAATAATTCAAATCCTATGAAAGTCGAGGTCCTGTCTAGGGTTGCAAATGCATGAATGCAGACCCACTTATCATGAAAAGATGGTGCGTATGCCCATCTCTTTGCATGATTTTCTTAAAATAAACAAACGATGATGGGAAATTACTTCATTTTATGAGAACGATAATCTTGGCATGACTTTCCAAAAATAGGTTTCCAAAAATGGCAAGTTTCATGAATTTATGCAAAAAGTGTGATTTTTGAGAAAATTATACTTGAATGCACCACAATGGATCCAAAATGCATAAAATCATGATATGACACTAGATGAGGCTCTCTTGGCTTGATAAGTTCTTAAATTTCCCAAAAATAGCCGTGAAAATGTGCATTTTTAAAGACTTATCGGTTAATCAACACCACATGTGGACTTTACTTAGCTCACACAATTAATTGATATTTTACGGTTTTGGGGTTTTATATCTAAGAATTTAGATTCCTAAACCAATCAGTCATCAACATAAAAGTAAGCTTCAGAATAAAGTTAAAACAACGCAAAACAAGTATCTAATACCACTATCATCCTTGCTACAAAGGAGAGGTGCCTAGCAGAAGATCAAGTTAAACATCTTAAAATTTTGATCCGCTCAACTTCATGCATGGATAGTATTTCTCAACTCTTCTCCAATTATACTTATAGTTATATGGTTAAAATCATTGCAAATATGAAAACGTGACCCAGCCAATCCTACCTCTCATAGGAGTATGTAGCCTGGTTGGAAAACTCTCAAAGTTGACTTTTAGACTATTCCGAGTCATCTGATCATTTTGACAAAAGACCAAGTCAAAAATGGGGGAGACTCAGCCAGGTCATTTCATTTTAATAAGTTGGTTGCATTCCGAACCATGTAATAGGTAAATCTAATTTTAAATAATTAAAATTTATTTACAAATAATTATGCATGAGGTTTGGACTCATTAATTTAAAAATGATGACTGAAATGTAATTTGAAACTTATATTTGATCTTTCACATTCAATATTTGGACTAACAAATTATGTAATATGCAATATATTTTCTTTTATTTTCTTTATTGTCGTATTTTCTTGCATATATAAATTTATTAATTTGAATTGATTATCATGAATGCATGTAAATAAATATATTTTTATATTTTATAAGTAATGAATTTATTTTTAAATCACGACTCTCGTAAGTCTCCTCGTTAACTCTGTCTGAGTCAATTCTTTTGTATTGGATGAGTCGAGTCCATGTCACGAGTTTCCCAACCTTGATATGTAGCTCCACAGTCACATTGTATTTTCCCATTTTATTTCCTATCTGTGGTATCTAATAAAAAAAAGGTTCTTCTATCGCATCTATTACATGCTTCAGGTGTAATTGGTTTCCAAAATTCCATCATAGAGAGGGTTGGGCTTCCATGCAGTGTCGCTGCACTGTATTATAATGCAACGACTTGCTTTGTCCAATGAGGGCACCCCACGTCAGGCCTTGGAAAGAAGAGTTTCAAGTCTAAAATTTCGTTTCATGTACATTCACATAGTGTCATCCATTTCCTAAAGTACCCTTTTAAAAGCACACCCTCCAACTATCCTCATGAACTTTCATTTATTTACAAAAATATCCTTTTGCAAGCACTTCCCAAAATTGCCCAATAAACTTAATAGCAAATCAATAAATTTGTGGGACCCAATATTTACTAGATCAACGCAATATATCCATCTACATAGGCATATAGTGGGTCCACCCAAAGGATTTTACATCGATAAATTTTTATTAATCATTTAAGATTAACTTTTCTGCATATTTTTTTAATAACATTAGATACAAAATTCCAAATTTGAAAATACTTGAATATTCTTCAAGACCGAGTTTATAAAGACCTTATGAGAGCAGTTAAAATATGAAAATAATAGTGTGAACTAAAATGAATCTAGACCACTCAAAATAATCATTTTACTTTTGTTTAACATTGAGAGTTGTATCTTACTATAATCGATGTATGACCCCATGCTAGATTGATCACATGCAAATCACTCCACTTGCTATTGATTAATGGAAATTCATTAATTAGTTACATGTGATCCTTAGATGGGCCATAATGCTTGCTTGTTTGTGTTTGGATTTGAAATCTAGAACTAGCCTGAACAAACAATCGTACATGCCAGGCCCAAATGTAATAGTGTAAACATTAAGTATGATTTTAACAATCACTCGAGCTAGTGCTACTCTCGATCTCAAGTGATCACTTAGTATTTTTCTTTTCAGTATTTTTATTATTTTCATTATAAGATGTATTTTATGCCTAATTCTGAGCTCGTCCTATATTTATTCATTAGCATTTTTAATTACTATTGTTTTTATTAAAAATAATATATAAATAATTAGAAGAGAATTTTTTATATATTGAAATATATATTGTAAAAATTAATATATGATATCACTTTTTTACTCATTCTTATTATCTTTTACAGTTAGTTGTATTGGTATTTTAAAAAATAAAGTATATCAATTTGATAGGGACTCAACCACAACTGGTAGCACGTAGTTTGTCGGATCTTGTCAAAATAACATGTACACTAATTGGATAAAAAGGCAAATCATCAACCATCGACCAATTGTAACCATCATGCCTCCCTACCTCAAATCATTACATCTGACCAACCTACCTATCTATGTGGGATCAATTAGACAAAACATGCAAATCCACCCTAATACCCATCTACCTATGGGCCATTAGATAAATATCATCCGCATAATTATCTTTAATAAGACCAACTGTATCCAACTAATTTACCCACCCTATCCTTCTTTTCTTATCTAAGTGGGGCCCACACAATATTTCACTTATCCACCCTTATGCATGGGACCCACTTGATTGATAAATGGTTGAATATGTCATCAAGTGGGTCCTATGTAGATGGATAGATTGATTTGATCTAGTCAATATTGAGTCCCACAAATTGCTTGATTTGCTGTTAAGTTCGTTGGGTAATTTTGGGAAGTGCTTGCAAAAGGATATTTTTGTAAATAAATGAAAGTTTATGAGGATAGTTGGAGAGTGTGCTTTTAAAAGGGTAATTTAGGAAATGAGTGTGACTTTGTGAATGTACATGAAACAGGATTTTATATTTTAAACTGCTCTTTTAAAGGCATGACGTGGGTTCTCCTCATTGGATAAAGCAGGACGCTGCATGGGAGCCCAGCCCAGCCCTCGTAGAGAGCCCACGTAATAATAGTGTGGACCATCCAAGATAAATGTCCGCCCCACCCCTCCATTAATATATCGTCAAATGCCCATATTCAATGGTGTGTTCAATGTTATGTTGGGAATAACTGTTATTAAACTGAAATTTGAGAATATATCACTCAAAAAGATGATATTCAATTTAGATGGTCTAGATTTTCATTATGTGAGACCATGGTGGAGTTAGAGAGACCTGTTACATGGGAAGCATGCAATAGCTGCAGGTGGTCTAGATTTTCATTATGTGGGGGCCATGGTGGAGTTTGAGAGACCTGTTACAAAGGAAGCATGCAATCGCTGCGGGAGAGGGTCCAGACTCCAATGACTGGCTCAGAAACCATTTACGTGTGGCGTTCCCACACAAGTAATCCTAGTGTTGGACGTATTGTCCTTTTGCACTTGACAGTTGGCTTTATTAAGAGCCTGCAGCTTCCCTCCAGCGTTTTCACAACTACTATTCAAAGCCGAGCTATCTAACATTCAATTCCTCTCTCTCTCTCTCTCTCTCTCTCTCTCGTAGTCGCAGAAGTAGGTAGCGCCTATAAAAATTCCTCTAAGTAATCTCACTTTCATCATTCACAACACTTTTGTCTATCTAAGAAGTGAGCATTTTTCATTCATCAACCAATAGTGAGCACTCTTTGTTTTTTTGCTAGACTATAGTGAGCACTTCACTTCCTCTTAGCTCAATACCACAATCCCCTTCTAAAGTTTTCTTCTCTATCTGTTATCCTATCTATTCTTTATTTATTTTTTTATTTATTTTTATATCCTATCTATTCTTTATTGTAGTCAATCCAAGTTCAGACTCCTAGTCCCTTCCAACGTTATATTACTTGGGTCATAACCAATTAGGGAGTTCAGTCAAGATAAAAGATAGAATAATAGAGCAGGAATTTTCTTTCTCATGTTACGTCTATGCGAGTAGTATGAGAGTAAGGAGACAGAGACAGTAGAAGCATGGAGGAGAGTGGGGTGCAGGATAGGCTTCTTGGGTCAGAGAATCAAGAAGAAGATCTGAAGAGAAGGATCCTTGCAGAGTTGAAGATACTGTGGAGAATTGCATTTCCTGCTATGGTCACTAGAATCTGCTCCTTTGGGCTTTTTATTGTGACGCAATCGTTTATGGGACACATCAGTGAAGTAGACCTCTCGGCTTATGCACTTGTTCAGACCATTCTCTTGAGATTTGCAAATGGAATACTGGTATTTCTCATCCCATCACCCTACATTTTATCTTTTTAGATTACCTTGCGAGCTTGACAAAGAGAAACATATTACGCAGTCTCAACTGTATGGAACTTTATGGAATAGTCAAGTTTCTTCCATTGCAAGATCATGCCTTCTTTTGGCTCAACTCGGCTACTTGCATCTCTGAATGCTTGCTTGAAAGGTTGAATCATCTTTTGGTCCACTGAAAACTCCTAGCATAACAGAGACTAATGTGAGCAATTTGTCTTTCTAATAAAATTGCCAACAAAGTGCGTATGAAAGCTCTCCCTTCTATTGAAATAAAGATTACGAGCCTTCAAAGTTAAGCGGGCCTCCTTCACTTTCTAAAGCCCTTTTAATAGAATACAATCTTGAAACATAGCTTCTGTTAAAAATGAGTTCTGCTTTCTTTCTATGGCTCTTTTGATACTAGAAAACAAAGATAAGAGATACCCACTTTCAACTTTCTTCATTTCTTTTGCTCTGGCACAATCCAGAAATGCCTACTTACACTCTTTTTTCAGTTTTCTAAAAGGGAGAAACCACATCAGACATTCGATTAATGACTTAAATGAGGAAGCAAAAAGTAAAGCACAAGAAGAAACAAGAATTAAAAGTTGATTTTCACACTTGCAAGGGGTAACAGCCCTGAATGATTTAACTAGGTAAGGAAATGACACATTTCAGATCTTTTTAAACAAATTTTTTCTGGTTCCAAGAAAATGATGTCTACTTCTGGAGTTCTCACTGAAGCTTTTCTGTCTGGCAAAGGAAAAAACTATGCACATTCCACACCGAGGGTGGGAGGAGCACAATATCCTCACTTTGTTAAAATAATACATTTGTCATCTATAAGCTAATTCAGTCTGCTCATAACAAATCCGATGAATCAAGATTTGTGTTTTAAAAGCCATGTGATATATGTAGGTCCACACCTTATGAAAATTCTTTAATACCCATCTCAACTAAAATAAGCCATAATAGTTATACGTTCATCTTCCTCTGTATCCATCGTACTTGCAGTTGGGTATGGCCTGCGCACTGGAAACTCTCTGTGGCCAAGCATTTGGAGCAAAGCAATATCACATGATGGGCATCTACATGCAACGATCATGGGTCGTTCTCACAGTGGTTACTCTTCTCCTGGTTCCTTTCTTCGTCTTCGCCACACCCTTCTTAAAGCTTCTTGGACAGACAGATGAGCTATCGGAAAGGGCGGGGGTGATCGCTCTCTGGTTCATCCCAATCCTCTTCTACTTCATCTTCAACTTTACATTGCAGATGTTTTTGCAGGCCCAACTCAAGAACGCCATCATCGGATGGTTGTCAGCCGGCTCCTTTGTTCTCCATGTGATCCTATCTTGGGTCATGGTTGATAAATTTAACTGGGGGATCCCTGGTGCAATGGGATCGATGATTCTGTCTAGTTGGCTATCGATCATGGGAGAAATTGTTTATGTTTTTGGAGGATGGTGTCCGCAGACATGGGGTGGATTCTCCATGAAAGCTTTCTCAGAGCTGTGGGCGGTTGTCAAGCTCTCGCTGTCTTCTGGAGTGATGCTCTGGTATGCATTGTCCATGTGAAATTTCTTCTTAATTCCCATACTAAAGTGCTGTTCAGATGAAGAGCATTTTCCGTGGAGAACAAAGATGGTTTCCCAGTGAGAGATTTTTTAGTGTATTTTGTGGAGCAGAGGATTCCACTCTTTGTGGATTTTCATAAAGGAATCTTTACTCTACCATGGATTCCTCTCCTCGTACAAATGCACCCTATGGTTCGATGCTAATATCTTTTACTAACATTTTTGAATTCAAAGCATTCCTGCAACTATTGCACAGTCCTGCAATTGTTGCAGAGAGTAGATTGCCACCCAGGAGGTGCAAAGCCATTTTCTTTTATCTAACCCAACGTTTAAAAAGATTCATTTCACCATGCAATTACCGTGAAGGTAAACTCCGACCCAAGCGATGAAAAGTCATTTTCTATTACCAAAGGCAAAAGTCAAAGATTCATTTCACTATTTGAAAAATTTTCACCGCACCTAACAATCGAAAGTGAAACTGATGTGAAAAAAACAAAAAAACAAAAAAAAAAATTCTATTAGCTAAGGCAAAAGTCTTCATTTTTGCTAGCTGCATATTGTGAAATTGATGTGAAAAAAATGCTGCAAAAAGCTTTGCACGCAAAATTGTCTAACAAGTTTAACTGTGGAGGAAGATCTTTAAGGCATGTTTGTGTGATGCGAGGTAGAAAGAACACACACTTCCTTTGTTTGTTAAAATGGGTATGTAGGAATGCAATTTCCTCGCTTGCAAAGAAAGCTGGTACAAAAGTGCTCCTTTTCTTGAGAAAAAAAAAGAGCTGTTCGCAATAAAATAAGCAGACAAGGCGAGGAAAACTGTCCCCTTTTCCTTTCCGCTTATATGGAACCGCAGCTACACAAATGTGCCCCTATTCACCTCCATTTTCTTCAACTTTTTCTGCTCATCTAAAGAGACAAATTGATTGCATTGAGGTGAGGAGTGAGGACTCTAGCCAAGATCAATTGAAATACAGTCATTATTGATGCTTCTGTGTCTTTGAACAGCTTAGAGCTCTGGTACAATTCGGTGCTTCTCCTGTTTGCCGGATTCATGAAGGACGCCACAATATCTGTAGCTGGTTTTTCCATCTGGTACCTTGTTTACATATATATATATATATATATATCAGTAACATCTAGTATGCTTAAGTGGGGGCCATGATTCTGTTGTCTAGATTATTGTTCTGGTAGGCCATGCCTCATCAGAAACTCCATGGATGGCTTAGATTACAAACTACGGGGCCCACTAAGTATACAAGCATTTTTCTCTTCCACTTGCATTGTTAACAATACTAATCTTGTGTTTCTGGCTACATTTTGATACTGCAGCCTCAATATTACTGCCTGGGCGCTTATGATATCTCTTGGGTTCTTATCAGCAGCAATGTACTAAACACGAGACACTTTCATTGAATTTTACTTTATGTTCACAAAAAAAAATCTCTATATCATTTCTAATATTCATCAAAGTATATATCATGTCAATTTCATTTTTTTGTCTTTTCATTGTTTCTACTCTCTCATGCTCTTGAAATCAACTTGGAGAAATACTTCTGCTTAAAGTTTCATGAAAATGAACCTTTTTTCTCTATCAGAAATGAACCTTTTTTCTCTATCAGAAATCAAGGCTCTGTTACAAAAAGCACAATTGAGAATATCATTTCTTCTCAGCTCATTTTAATCCTACTTTTCCTTATAGAGGGTTTTCAACATTGCAGAAAAGCAGTTAACTTTTTCATGTTTCTTTGGAGAAACGTTGCCAAAATTCGTGGAAAAGCAATAAATGCAGAAAATCAATTCCTTTTCCATGGCTTTTTGCAGAATGAAGCATTTACACAATGTGCATTATACTGTGGGGGTGGAAATGGGCATGGTCTCTGTTCAGCCCAGACCTGCAAAGTGCAAACCATTTACCGATCAGGTTTAAAATGTCAACCTACAGGCAACCCAATAGTTGAAAGGTTCAACTAGGGCATTCGATTAACAACTAGAGTTTGGATTGGGTTGGTGAGTAAGTGTGCTCAAAGAAGTTGGCAAGTTGAGGAACAGGAATGGACTTAACCCGAACCAAGCTTTTCTAGTAATTGTGTAAGAAATTTGAACGCAAACCCCCTACCCTAATTGAAAAGGGTCAACCAGAACCCTGAATTACCGGGACAAAGTCAAGTCATCTTGGTGGGTTTGGGTCATAAATTGCCACCACAACATCATATATCTGAAATTGATTTTCTTTTGCAGCGTGCGGGTTTCAAATGAGTTGGGGAGAGGAAATGCTAAAGCAGCAAAATTCGCAATTAAAGTGGTGTTCAGCACTTCTTTAGCCATAGGACTTGTGTTCGTCATTGTGTTTTTATCTCTGGGCCATGTCATTTCCTATGCATTCACAAGCAGCGTAGCTGTGGCCAAAGTGGTTTCCAGCCTCTCAAGTCTGCTGGCCATCACTGTCTTGCTCAATAGCATTCAACCAGTTTTCAATGGCAAGCTCTTCTTCTCATCTTCTCTTTCACATTTGCGTCCTCTTTTAATTCCTAAGCAACCAATATACTTGAAATTGAAATAAACTGTCCTAACCTATTTATTGTGTTTTCTGAAATACAATACATTTCCCAGGAAATAGGAAATACGGGCTTTATGTGTTCTGTTTCTGATTAGTATTTTTGCCTAACAGGAGTTGCCATTGGTGCTGGTTGGCAAAGCATTGGCGCATATGTGAACATCGGTTGCTACTACGTTATAGGGATCCCTCTTGGAGTAATACTAGCCTATGTGGCCGACCTTGGAGTTAATGTAAGCAATTCTGGAAATAGGGTTAGTGGGCACTCACACACCGCATCAACACTGTCCTGGCCTTTCATCTTATAGTCCCACCATGCATTGGCCATACCTGAAGGGCCATTTGGATGAAGAGAAAAGAGGAGAAAATAAGAATGGAGAAAAATTCAATGCTCTTCAAATTCAAACCTATGAATGCATGGATATTTTAAAATGGGCAACGTAACGCATCGTATCGTTTTGTATCTGATACTTCACTTCTTCTTTTTTTTTTCTTTTTCCTTTTTTTTTTTAATAAAATCCGTGCCCCTGCCTTGTTTATGGTATCTCCCAGGTGTACCTATGTTGTATCTGGGCATCATAAATTCGAACAGTGTGAAGACAATTTCTCTACTGTCACTTTCTCCTCAGTTTCTCTTCATATAAGAACTCTAAAAACTCAACTGGATTCAAGAGGTAACAGAGATGAGCAACCAGCCAAGAGTACGGTCAAACTTGTTCAACTTGCCCAAATTGGTGACCTACTTAGCTGAGCCAACTTTGCCGAGTCAAGATGAGTTCGAATGAGTTTTTAAACCATGCCTTTGCTAAAGACGCAAGTGCAGGGGGGCAGCCCATCCCCAGACTGGTCCCAGGCTGATTTAGGCAAAGTGTTTGGGGTTTGGCATTGGTACTTGGCCTATTTACTATCTCCAATAACTAAATACACTTAGCTGGAGACTGTCAGCCTCATGACCCAATTCGACTTATCTATTTCTAAAGGGTGGGAAAAAATCTAAATCTCAGGCCCATGGGATGGAACCATTCATGAGAATTAGACCCAACAACAGGTAAATGACCTAGATTTAGAGAATGCTGTGGCTGGCCCTCCCCATTGGCAGTCTTCATTGATGGCAAATCGATGGTGGGGTTCAGCATATGAATTGTCAGGATCTTCACCTACTATGGTTCTGCCAATTATTTCTTGTGAATATTGTACTTTTCTTAGTTCATCTATTCACTTGTTGATTTCTTTGTGCTTTTGACATTTTCAAATATTAGGGAATTTGGATTGGGATGACTTGTGGCGTTGCAGCACAAACGATTGTGCTTCTTTGCATAACTGGAAGAACGAATTGGGATAAGCAGGTAAAGAAATTTGCCTCCCAATCCTCCTCATTTATAAGTTATCATATTTTAATGACAACTTTTGGAAATTTTTTTTTTTAATTAAGAATGGCAACACATTGGAGGCTTTCACTTCTTTCTATCCCTTCTATTTTGAATTTAAGTTGTACTTTAGGAAAGTAGTCATCACCCAACTCAAATTGGATGAGAGCTCACTCATCCATAATAGGTCAGTTCAATTTGTAACTAGTAACCTTCCAAAAATAGTTTGAAGCAGGTTTTAAAACTAGGTCGAAACCAAGTTGCATCACCTAGAAATTTATAAGTTTTGGCCATGATGACACCAAATGCCAATTTTCTACAAGTTTGGTCATTAACCTAAGATGTATTACTAGTTTACAACTCCATTCTCACTGCCTTTTGTATTCTTTTTTTTCTTAATTTTTAATTCTAAACCAACCTAGACAATAAATTGAGATTTATAACTTCGTTCATTTTCTATAGTTTTCTCAAATTTTTTTTTATGAAAAAAGAATCTAAGAGTTTGAAACCATGTTTTGAGAGAGAGAGAGAGAGAGAGAGAGAGAGAGAGAGAGAGAGAGAGAGAGAGAGAGAGAGAGAGAGAGCATCATATTCCATACTTAAATAGCATACACATCATATTCAGTTATTCACGATTCCTTGGAAGATTCAAGCCACCCACATAAGAGTGTTCCATTCCATCTTTTTCCATCAAATAAGCACTCAAAGTGACCAACCTTTCATGAATCCAAACTGTTGGAACTCTTGCTCATCAATGGGCATGCCTGCCAAAGTGCCAATGCAAACTCATTGGGTTGAACACATTAAGTCGATGGTTAAAAAGGGGTTGAAAGATTTAGTTTAGACTGTGAAAGGTGAACTCAAAAGTGCAGATTTCAAGGGGATATATGAGAGACTCAGATCTATGCAGCTACACACAAGCGCACCACTAGAGTAACATAAAGACTTTTGAAATGGCATGATATTTATGTAATCTGATTAAGGCAAGTACCAGATTGATGCGATAATGAGAGAAGGGTAAAAGCTGATGATAATAATGACGATTTTTGTAATCTTACTTTGCACAGGTAGAAAAAACGTCTGCCCGCCTTGATGGATGGTTCTCGAGTGAAACAAACACATCAACTTCGCAAAATAGTTAGCAAGCTTCAAGATGCTTTTGAATGCAGAGACATTTTTCAGGAGGGCTTACTTAATTTGAAGACAAGCCCATAGCACATTTTGAGGGTGCTCGCCATCACAGCCATAAGATAGTGGGTTCGACTGTTCGAGTTAACATCACCTAGAAAGGAAAAAAGTATAAGCCCTTTTCAGTTCCAAAACTTTCAGTTGCAGTTTTTCTACATTTTGATTACTTGCTTTTTATGAGAACATTAGTCAACCATTTACAGGGCTTGTAAGGGTATGATCTTGCAAAGCATCTTTCGTGGAAAATAAAAAGAAGTTTCTAAATGTCTGATGCGTATGGAGTTCAGGGCATAAGGGGAACATGAAAGCTAGTACAATATTAATGGCCTCTTATAGTCCCTAGCGGTCAATTTTGTATGTGTGAACATAAAAGCCAGCATGCCTGAGGAAAACTCAGCTTAGAACCGGCTACAACTTTAATCACAGGATGAAGATTGTAATTTCAAGGGTTGATAAGAAAATATGATTTTCTACAGGATGAAGATTTCAGAGGAAAACTAAAAACCAGATGAGGCACATGTGCTTTTCCCTTTTTCCCCCTCTCTTTTATAAGTACATTACAAGGATCAAAATAGCGGTTGTAACAGGCATAGCAGCCGGCGACCAAAATGCTACATAGCAAGCCATATATAGTGGTGTAGCGGTGTGAATTTCTTAAGGAGTCACAAAATTCAAATCTTGTGTAGCAGCTAATCTTGTATTATTTTAGTGATTTGGAATCATATAATGGTAGAGAAGATTTTAGGAAAGGCTATTGAAGAGGGAAAAAAAATTAAAACTACTTGGCTCTAATAGGTTTTACATCGTAGCGCCGCTATTTTTAAAATAGTATAGCGCTCTCAACCGTTATGGCCGATAATGTGGCTACTACGTAGCTATCTTGAACCATGGTTTAGTGTGCTCACAGTTTGTAATTACATCTATTTTTGTAAAATAAGAAAATATAAAATTCAATAACAGAATTTAAGAGCCTACCAATCAAGAAATCCCAAATGCAGTCACTCCAAAATGACATAATCCCAAAATGCTAGCACCGTAAAATGATAATTCAAATATTTGATATTGAAGGAGCCCTAAAAAATCATCTGACACTAGAATTGGATGGCAGGGCTGTTCCTCCCAACTTAATTCTATTTCTGGGTATTGGCATCATGGAGAATGGTGGTTCCATTCTTTTTCACTCAGCATTCCTACATAGGGAGAGTCCGCATAGGCCAGCATGGAAGAGTAATGGAAATTATCACCAATCTTATCCTTTTCCATTGACCCAGATTTCGATGAATGCATTCTACTTGTAAAAACAAATAAGCTATCATTCATGTATCCATCATATGAAAAAAATAGAGTGGAGGGTGATGACCCTAGGAACCCATCAAAAACATCCTAGTCCCCCTTTGATTTAGCTTGCAACTGAGCTGCTAAAAGGAACAGACAACCAACAGTCCAACAAGAAATGAAAAATAATCCCACCAGTGGATGGAATAGATTGCTTGATGGAAAACATCTCCATCTGTTAGGCCCCGACCCGGATTAATCATAATTAAAGCTAATTAATCCCAATTAGTGATACTTAAGCATGATTAATTGTACTAATTGTGATTAATGAACAAAATGAGTTGGGTTAATCTCAAATGATTGAATTAAGCCTAATGAAGTGAATTTGGATGGGATTGAATTGATTAAGATGAGTTTAAACTCAAACAAGGTGAACTAAGGACCTTTTTGTAAATACGAGTTTTTACGTATTTCGTTGAATACAGAAATTCTTGATACCAATGTGTG
This sequence comes from Persea americana, assembly GCA_029852735.1. Lineage (NCBI taxonomy): Eukaryota > Viridiplantae > Streptophyta > Magnoliopsida > Laurales > Lauraceae > Persea > Persea americana. The sequence goes on from CM056810.1 coordinate 96,838,479, forward strand.
TATCTCGAAGAGTACGTCAACTTTCATAATGCATTTAGTTTCATTTGACCTAAGGTTGGTCAAGTGGGTCTTCATTTGACCCAACATGTGAATAAGAAAGTGGAAGGGGACTTAAGTGCAAAAATTCCACTTATATAAGCTAAGAGATGAGCCTTTCCCCCATTCTGCAAACCCTAGGCAACTTTATCTCTTTCTCTTCCATTTTCTACACTAAGAGTGGAGATTGAGGAGGATTCCAAGTGAGTTTGGGTGCAAGCATCACCATCTTCATCTTCTTCTTCAAGTGCACCCTCTATTATTGAAGAACTTGGAAGATTCTTGGAGAGGGATTGTGACAAGCCAAGTAAAGAGAGAGGGGTCTTGTCAAAGAGGCTTCCAAGGAGGCAAGTGTAAACACTACTTGTGAATGGTGTTAGTCATTGTAGCCTTTAATGGAGTTTCATAAATATTAGTTTCTTTTTGTGTATTTCCATTGGTTTAGAATGGAATGTTACGGATTGATTGAATGATAGAAGTGTGATTAATGTGTATTAAATGATGAATGAGGAGTGGACAGGAGGTCCAAATTTATTGCAGGGGTTGTGGTAATGAATGGAGAAAGGAGTGAAGAAGAGAGAGAGTTGCAGAAATCCGGATTGGATTTTTTGAAGCGTTCGCTCGAGCGAACTTTGTGTTCGCTCAAGTGAACCACTCTCTGGATGAATAGAGTGAAGTTCTGAAGCATTCGCTCGAGCGAACTTTGTGTTCGCTCGAGCAAACAACTCTCTGGATAAGGGCGCTCGAGCGGACAAGGGTCTGCTCGAACGACCATTTTTCTGTTTGAGTTCGCTCGAGCGAACTTTGGGTTCGCTCGAGCGACCACTTCTCTGTCTGGGTTCGTTCGAGCGAACTTGGTTCCGCTCGAGCGAACCTGATGCTGGACAGGGTATTGATTGAGGCCGAAAATTTGTCTTGGTTTTGGATTTCGCAAGAAGCATGGATACTTTTGGACATTTATATGTTCTCTAAAATTAGCTTTGTGGCTAATTAATGCAATTAGAGATTTAGTGAGGATTGGATAATGAAATAGAAACCTTAAGAATTGAACCCTTGAGTTAATAATGAGTTAAGTGCTAATTGATTGGACTATACTTCTATGGGTGTTAAATTATGGGGACTCCAATGTACATATAAATACAATGTGATGTCCATCTAAAATAACACGTCATTGGATAACCATAGTTGCACCCAAATGGTAGGTAGGAACTGTAATAGAAATGAGTAGAATTGGGTAGTCAGTGATTCTCCCATTCCATTATATTCTGTATCACTTCATTCCAATCTCACAAGATTGATGTAGTGTTTGTCTCTTTTCCATTGTTAAGAATGGAATCACTGAATAGAATTGAATCCATAAATGGATTGATAATGAAATGTATTGACCCTTGAGTCTGGCACTACCTAGCTATTGTATGAAATTCTAAATGAATTAATAAATGATTATGTACATGAGGCCAGGGTCATGAATGGTGCGCCCTTCCACCCTGAGCCAAATGACTATTCTTACTGCAGTAAATGATTTGGAGGCGTTCCGGAGCTCCGTGGTGATGCTAGTGTCCCCGGCCCGGACACTGGTAAGTCCCACAAATTCCGATCTTATTTACGGGTACTGATTGATGCCTTCCATTTGGAAGATGAATCCTTCTTTTGAGGGAAGATGGTAAATGAAATGAAATGACATGAACAGAAATGAGATGAAATGAATTGAAATAAAAGCTATGGTAGTTGCCATCTTGTACGTGTCTATTGTATTACCTATTATGCTCATCCATTGTCTAGAATTGGAACTGTTCACTAATTATATCGAATGAAATTAGTAATGTACTAACATGTGCTTTTACAAGTTTTGTTTATACATTGTTGAACCGTTGTGTTCATTAGTGTTATTGATGGCATTACAGGCCTGATTGCCCGTGCCGGCCCAGCAGCGGCCCCGGCGGCAGCGGAGGAGACCGTTGCGGTTCCTCCGGGAGGATTGATAGAATGGGATGGCCGGAATACCAATTGAGATGGTATTCGAGTGCGCAAGCGAACTATGATGTTTTGGGAGATGCATTTTGTGAATTCTTTTGAATAGTTGAAATTCATTTTTTTTGAAAATGTAATATTTTGAGAATTTGAATAGTCATCACTATACATAGTATTTGAATATGCAATGATTGATGAAAGAAAGCAAAGGGACTATACATGTATAAAGAACTTCATTTTGTATACATGTACAGTTTGAATTAATTGTCAATGTGTATTTCCGCAAATTGTACAATTGACAGGTATGATCGAATGAATGTTATCCCTTGTGAATTCCGTTTTAACTTCGGTTAATTCAGAGTTTACGGGAGTAAGTATAGTTCACGGCCCCGGATTATCGTAACTCGGGCGTTAATTCAGAGTTTACGGGAGTAAGTATAGTTCACGGCCCCAGATTATCGTAACTCGGGCCCGGGTCGTGACACCATCTTATTAACTATTTAGCACCCCCACCATCAACAGTCTGGATCAAAGCAAGACGAGGGCCCCATCGATCAAAGAATAAAAAAAAAATGCAATCTACACAACCTCCCAGTTCCAAGTTGGATTAGCTACATCAAAATGGGACAATATCTAAAACTGGGTCAATCTCAAAACCCTAAACTCTAATGTCACTCACATCTTCGAGCACTAAATAACATTCTTACATTCCAATCTCGATAGACCAAAAAATCAAACCAGAGCAATAAAGATTCGAAATTTAAGAGAACCCAGGTCTCGAAATTCATTTTCTCGAGCAGAAAGAAAAAGATATTGGGAGAATGCGCAAGAACTGGTCTTTTAAGCCCTGGAGTGGAGCCAGATTCAGAAAAATTAAAAGAGAAGTTTCTCAACATTCAACAAAGAAGAAACAGAAATCCGGAATTCCAAAAGGAGATTATGAAATAGTCAGTGGAGAAGGGCTGCTTACCTTAGGTCAAAATAAAGAGCCGGAAGTGAAGATGTTGGACATTTGGAGACGAATGCGATGAATCTGTTTATCCGGACTTCTAGAGCTGCTGGAAATCAATGCTAACGAATCCAGTCCAGGGGCACCACCGTCAACTTTTTTTTTGGAAGATTTCAGAAAGGCCTGTTTCCTCTTCTTTTTTCTTTTGGGAATTCATTAAGTCCCGGAATGTCTGCACATGATGAGAAATGCTGTTTGGTGAAAATTTTAAATTTTATATTTCTTCACTAGTGTTTCTCTGTTTCAACCATAAAATGGTTTTTTTATTACTTTTGGGAATCCATGAATTTCAATTAAAATTTTCGAAATTCAAAAATTGTAAAATGCTTTTGGAGGGGCTAGCATTTTGAAATTCCATATTTTTGGCATTTAAAAATTATAAGTGCTTTAAATACTGAGAATTCCACAAACAAAATATTGAATTTTTGATAAAAATTTTTAAATCCAAGTATATAATGAATTTCTGTCAGAAATACTTATAAAAAAACAGATTCTTTGAGCATAAAGAAATTTCATGTGTCTGAAAATTTAGGAATTTCCAGTATTTTCACTGACTTCAAATAAAAGACATGAAGAAAAAAAAACTTTCAATTAAGGGTCTAAAGTTTTCCACACAGTTTTCACTAATGACAGCCAAGTTGATCTACCACGGCCACGGGTGACTTTTGTCCAAGATTTTTGAGAAAAAGACTAAAATGCCCTTTTAGGGGAGAGGGATGCGTTGCGCTTGGAGAACTTGGTCTGAGCTTGTTGTGAGGGTTTGATGTACTTGTCTGGCTTGGGGAAGAGGGTGAGGATTGTGAATGTTAAGGCTGGGTGAGGGTCGGTGGTTAAAAGAGTATGGTGATAAGAGTAGGTGATGTCGAGAAAGAGACAAACTTAGTTTGAGGCGACTCTATCCGATTTGGTAAATTGACTCGGAGCAGGCTGAGTTGACTCCCAAGTCCCTCCTGAGCCCGCTTTTCAAAGCAATGGTCCCCATGGACTCAAAAGAAAATAGTCAGTGGTTGTCACTCTTCTGGTTTTGGGCACCAAACACCCGTGGCCGGTGGGGGTGGGTTAAGTCCATCCAACTGACTCGCGGTTGCATGGTGTTGCACCCTAGTATCACACATGCACAGAAATTGATTCATGATCATCAAATTGATGTATTACTCTAGGACCAATAGTCCAATGTGGTGAAAAATGAAGAAGGGAGATATGAAGTGGAAAATCACTGGCCACTATAGTGGGCCCCGCTGCACACATGCCTAGTGTCTTCTATTCTTTTGTTTTTTTTTTTTACTACATCATAAACTTAAATAGATCTACTTCAGCTTACACACTCGTGTTCCAACCAGCTGGCTATAATACAAATTGCATTTATTTAGAGAGATTTCTGATGAAAGTTCTGTTTGTTAGCAATTTTTGTTAATAGGGATATCGGTTTTCTTATAAAAACTTTAGATTTCATATTTGAATGGTGAGAATTTTTAAATTTAACTTGCAATTCCAAGTGAAATGTCGCTTTTGACCGTAAATTTTCAAATTCTCAATTTTCTATATATAAGTATTTGAGCATTTGTAAAATCAGGTGGGGACGGCATTTGGAATTTCATTGAACAACTCCAACAAAATTCTCAAAATTCTTAGAAACAAACAGCCCCAGTGGAGAAGATTTTCGTTACATTCCTCACGGAGGTCCAAATAGGCCGCCTAATCCACTTTTCCTTGGAAGCTCGAATCTACAGATACAGTTTTTAACAGATTTCTTGCCCATGGAGTTTGTGGATTGCATGGCTAGCATATGAAATTTTCTGTTTTTCCCTTCCTTTTGCATTCAGATCACATAACCCTTTTAGCTTACTGAGTCAAGATTCTAGTTCAAACCAATTCTTTCTGAGGATAGTCCACTCTTCCAAGGCGTTAAAGGTGGGAAGTTCTTTCCTTTTCATTATACCTTCTTATTGCCATCCTTTTTTCATGTTTTGATCTGGGTTTTTTGCTATGTTGGAATCAACTTTCTGGGCATCTGTTGTTTTGTTTGGATTTTAATATTACCCAGTTGTGGGGTTGGGTTCTACTGGAAATGGGTGGCTGTTTGCTGAAGTTTATGGGGTAATTTTGTCTTGTGTATTATGGGTTTATTTGCAGTGTTTTTCATTTCTAAATCTGGGTATTGTTGTTGGTTTATGGTATGTGAGAATGGGCTTGCTGGGTGTTTGCAGTTTTGTTTGAATTTCAAAAGTTTTTATGCTCTGGGCCTGGGTTTAATCTGAATAGGGTATTTATTGCTTTCAATGCCCATTTTGTTGTGTCCTTAAATGTATGGGAGAATGTTTCAGCAGTATGATATGGTTTGAGGTGATTTTTAGTTTGGGTGGCATTGGGCCGTTGCCTAAGAGTTTTGCTCAATTCTGATCATTTCTAACAAGAGCATTAGGGGATATTCTGTGAGTTTGTCATCTTTCCTTGTTGCGATCACCCCCACGACATGGTCTCAAGCCCAGAGAAATGAGGAGGGTTGCGGCCGTTCAATAGTTGGCCGTAGAAACTTGTCACACTTTCTTTCGAGTATGGCTCATAACCTCAATTTGATGGTGGGACAATGCTTAGATGATGATGGTGATGATTCTGTGAGCTTGTTGCAAGGATCCCTGACGACAATCTCTTTAGAATGCTTGGAAACTCACAATAATGAAAAACAATGAGATAACCAAGTGACCAATTGTTAAGATAATAGCAATTGTAGTGTCACCGCATCAAGGTGTTACATTATGTTAAAGCTGTAATTGGTATGTTCCTTGTGTTCCACAACTTCTATTAGCCTAAAAAAAAAACTTCTATTAGCCATCACCATTTCTTAGTGACTAGAGGGTGGGAAGGCTGAAAGAGGTCAGAAGCACTGTGGAAAAACCCCTAAATTCCCCCACCCAATAAAAAATCCTGTCTTTCCACAGTTTTGGGAAAATCACAGGAGATTGGTGGAATTTCAGTGTACTCACGCCCACACAATTACGTCCCTAATGTCCAATCAGGATTGTAGTTCAAATTCCCAATTAGTTGCATATTTTGATTGAATTAAACTCTTCATTTTGGATATGCATTGGTGATGCATACAAGAGAGAACACATTTTGTGGGTTTTTGTATTTTCGTCTCAAAATTGTAATCTGTTTCCTTACAGAAAGGCATGAAAGGAAGATAAAAATCAATTTGGGCTGCGGAAAGAATTCGTGCTTTTCTTGTTATACTCTCTTGACATGCAACATAAGCTAAGTTTGTAGCTATAGTTTTTCCCTTTTAGCAGATTTGTCATTGTTATGAATTGATAACAAAGCCTTACGTCATATTAAGTGCTGATGCTGATGAACTGAACTTTTCTATGGCCTGTTTTTATGTGACAGCATCACGCTTAATTTCTGCTGCATGTTACTAGCGCCTGTAGTGAAGTGTGAATTTAGAGAGCTTCATTTTCTTAGTATAGTTTTTGGGGGGTAACACTCAAGAAAGTCTTTTATAGCTCGGAATAAATGGTATTAGTTCTCTGCATGGGTGAAAGTTCATGCACTGCATGGGTGAAAGTTCATGCACGAGAGTCTCTTCCTGCTATATACATTTTTGAGTTTTAAATGGATCATGTTTTGTATTGAAGGTGGCAAATGATGTCAAGTGAATGTTGAACCATTTTCTGTGCCAACCTTTGTGAAGGATGTAGACCACATTATTTTTTTCTAATGGATTATTATGAAACTACATTTTTGAAGGGCTCTTTAAATTAATGATGTGTCCTTTTAATGTGATGCTTAGGAATGATATATTACATTTTAACAGGCATAATTAAGAAACTCAAGCTACTCAAGTTATGGCATCAAAAACAGTGAGGAGAAGGCTCCATCAAGGGGACATCAATGGAACGGATCATGAGCATCTACATAAATCAGGATCAGATTCTCTAAGCGAACCTCTACTTAGGAATTCCAGATGCGATGAAAGCCCCTCAGAGGTTTTTTTCTTATATATTTTTTTTTGCTAATGTACAATAAAGAGATGAAATTATCATTTTTACACAAAGAATTATATGATACTTGGTTAAGATAAGCCGAATCCAGAATTCTAAAGAGTAAAGAGTACGTGTGGGATGCACGTTTCGATGCCATTCACCTGCGGTACCCATCAAGGGATTGATATCTCTGTCAGATGGTCCAAGCTATCCGACCTTTGTCTTGCAAATAGACAGTCGCATCTAATCATTTACAGATTTGAGATTTTTTGGACAAAATTCTTGGTCCATGATAGGGCCCATTGTATGAACCATTTGAATCCCAAAGTGTGAGCCCCACTTGTAAACAGTTTATTAACACTTGTAAACAGTTTATTAAGGCCAACAAAGACCCATTATATGATCTGGTTGTTTATTTCTTCAGTTTGTAACTACTTTTGTTCTGTAGGCACATGATCATGCAAACTATCAAGATTTCCAGGAAGAACAAAGAAAGGAGAGCCACCATTGGACATATTTTTGTTCCCAACTTATTATTCAATGTGCACAATGTTTAGGTAAATGGCCCATTTATGCAATTAAGTGTGATGGTAACGCTGGCACCGGCTTTGAATTGTATATGACATGCATATTAGATGGTCCAATGTGATTGGGGTCTGTCTCTTTCATGCTATTCCTTGACCGCTTGTCTTTGCCACATTACTGGACTTCTTCTTCATCTTTCCAGCTTGACTTTACTGGACATGAACATGAATAGGCATATTATCATGAGAAAGTATCCAGCACATTAACATGAAAGAAATGGAAGTCCATTAATCCAGCCATTTAGTTACTACTTACTAGTTTGCCCTTAATTGTATGGAGTCAACTGGAGGCTTTGAGGGACTTCTTACATAATTCAATCCGCTTCAATTTGGTGGATTTGCCTCAAATAGAGAAAGAATCAAGGACATCAGTATGGATCTTTTCCACTGTATTTTCATCCACCTATAATTAGTAAAAGGCTTAAGGCTGGGTTCCATGAATACAAGCACATGGATTGGCATTCAACACCAGTATGTGATGTTGGATCTGACAAATATAAAAAAAGTAGGATTTCTGAATTTGGCACAAAATCTTAATTGTCTTTAAAAAATCGCTATTTTCATCTAAAGAAAAAGGCCGGCTAATGTACAAGTTTTACAGAAACTCTATTAATGAGAATTTTCTCAATTAATTTAAATTTCAAAAAAAAAAATGATGATTTTTTCCCAATTATGAAGCAAGGTTTAAACTATACTAGAAAAATCCAGCCGTGTCATGAAGAGTCCTATTCAAGTATCTGGGTCCATATGTTTTTGTCACTTGATATATTGCTTATTTCATGGAGTCTGTGTCACATAGTCAGGCACATACTAGTGTCTTCTTTAGTTGCAAAAATTTTTTCTTTTTCTTGTTAATCCCATTAACTGAAAAGCCATCTTATTAGACAACTAGGTGATTCGTGTGAAATTTAGAAGGAGAATGTCTTGACGAAATTGTCCAATTTCTGACATAAGTATGATCCTGTGTAACTATGTTTACCGTTGCCTAACTCTCTTGAATATAACTTTTATTGTCATGCTTTAGATCAAAGATCACGACATGTAGTTAGAGAATTTGGTGTCTTATGTGGTTTGTTTCACACTTCTTTCCAGCAAACATCATCATTTGCTCAGGATCACTTCTAAGAAGGTGTCTGCCTTTCCCTTCCATCACCCATAATGGGCAGGACAGAAAAGACTTGCCACTTTTTGTTAGCCCTTTGCAGGTAGATTTCACATCATTTCTTTGTTTAATTTGAAGATCTACATGCTTGTTATTACATTGTTCAGATAAAAAAATCCTTTCTTTGTTTACGTAGAAAAGGATAGCTTATGGAAAGTGACATTTGTTGGATTGAGAGAGGATAACTACATGTTCCTAAACCATAGGGTTGGGTTTCAAATATTTAATAAATCGATAGAAGGAAAAACAAAGAGTAATGAGAACTGGCACTTACAGGAATGTAAAAAATGCTCTGTTGCTGCTTCAATAGCTAGTATTTTCACTTTCAAATCAAATAAATCATTTGATATATGATTCATTGGATCAAAACCAGGAATTGTCTATCTAGGTACTAGCTAGGCTGTGAGAACAAAAGAAAGAAACTTTTCCATGAAGTTAGAGAGGTACTCTTTCTATTGAATCGTTATCAATGTGGGATGAATGAAGACAAGAATATTTTAGCAAACTTTTAAATGAAGACTTTATGGAGACATTAGAACAAGAGAGGATACTCCATTTGCATAACGTACTTTTCTCCGTAGAATTAGGGTGGTGGAAGTGAGAAAAGCATTTCAATGAATGAGGATAGGAAAGACTACGGGCCCATATGACATTCCAACAGAGGCTTGGAAATGCTTATGAGAAATTAAGGGGATTTGGTTAACTAGGTTCTTAAATAAGATAATAATGACAAAGAAAATGCCAGATGAAAGTAGAAGAGGTGTTATAGTACCTGTATATAAGAACAAGGGAGATGTTCAAAATTGTACCAACTATCGTGGGATTAAAGTTATGAGTCATACAATGAAGGTATGAGGGAGAGTAATGGAGCAAAGACTTAGATATCTAAAATCCAATTTGGTTTTATGCTAGGGAATTATATCTTCTCATTTAGGCAATTAATGGAAAAATATTGAGCGCGAAGAGGAAAAGTCTGCATATAGTCTTCATCGATCGGAAAAAGCCTACGACAGGGTACCTGGAGATTTAATTTGGTGGGTTTTAAATAAAATGAATGCCATATATCAAGGGGTAATATGAGTGTGGGAACTACATTTGGAGAGACATGTGAGTTCCCAGTGACCATAGGTTTGCATCAAGGGTTAGCCCTAAGCCCTTATCTCTTTTTACTTAATATAGATGAGTTAACTGCTCATATTAAATAGGAGGTAACTTGGTGTATGTTGTTTTGTATGATGATATAGTGTTGGTGGATGAGTGAGAGATGGTGTGAATGCAAAACTTAAAAGATGATGGGGGGCTTTAGAATCCAAAGATAGGCTATACAAAGATGGAATATATTCACAACACAACACCTATGACTTATGAGAGTAACTCTCACACTATTATGAGAGTAAGGGGGGACCCATTGGATCCATATCCAATGCCAACAGCCTAAATATAAGGGTCCCCTTTCCACCCCCCATTCTCATAGTAGTGTGAGAGTTACTCTAATAGGAGCGTTTCCCTATATATATTTTTATCATCATCATCATCATCATCATCAAAGCCTTATCCCAACTTTGAGATGATTTGGCTTGTGCCCTTCTATCTTCTCCTTCAAGTACTTGGCTCCCTACCTGCCTTTTCTAACCAATGAGGGTTTTACCAAAAATAAGTTGATATCTGGTTTATGAGTTTTTGCAAATTATGGTCCTCAAGGATTAAGCTCCAGTTTTACTGCTTGAATAGTGGGAAACGTATCCCATCAGTCTTGAGTTATTTGTTTCTGCTGCCCCAAATCGAATATCGCCATCCAAGGACTACAGTTTGTGAGGACTGTCAACCTCTCTCCAAACAACATTATCCTTGTTTCTAACTTTCCTGTCCATTCTGTTTCTTCTCTGATACTAATGCCTTTTAACCTTGCAGCAAGAAAGGTTGAGGAATTTGCAGCAGCGTTTGGAGGTTCCTTATAATGGTACTTGTTTGGATCATCAAGTAAGCCTCCTTCAAAGATATGCTGATAGCTATTTAAACTGTGTTGTAATGCTCGTATTATTTCACTGATAAGCACAAAAATCACAATTACTACCTGACATGTTTAATTTAAGACACCGGGGTTCTGTTTCATACATTTGAACTTGTATAATTGTAAAAGTTGTAAAATGATATTTTGCATTACTCGTGAAAATCATTACTTCTATATGTTGCAAATTTGGCTAGATTACTGAATGTGGGGTTTCTTTTCCCTTTTTTTTAAAGTTTTTTTGAATGGTAAAATTTACTGAATGAGTTATGGAAATAAAACTACTTGCAATGGTATTGGGCATCCAGTTATGGAAATAAAACTACTTGAAGTGGTATTGTGTTGCAGGATGCGCTCAGGCAGCTTTGGAAATTGGCTTATCCCAATCGTGATATCCCTTCACTCAAATCAGAACGATGGAAGGAGATGGGTTGGCAAGGTCCAGACCCGTCAACAGATTTCAGGTATGCAGGGATGAACACAAGAATTATTTTGAAGAGTAACTGGTGTCTAATTGCAACTAGTTTAATATTTTGTACCCACTATGCCCATGCATTTGAGACAGGAAATGGAAATACCATTTTGTGGGACACTGTTTTACCACCTTTTTGCACTGGGCCAATGTCATGGTCAGCACTGATAATTATTTCAGGGGAAGGAAGAAAACAGGATCCCACTACCACTAATTGGGTTATGTTTGTGTGATGCTCCAAAGTAGGGGTGACAAATCCTGGCACAAACTGTCCACCATCCCAAACATGACCAGGTAATTGTGGGTTCAAATTGACATTTTCAACCTGATGTAAATTGGTCAGGTTCAGATTGGGTCCATGCAACCGGCAACTCTATATGCCAACCAACCCAAGTTTGACTTGACAATTCTGATTTCCAACAATTCAACTGGATTAATAAATTGGTTGGTTTCAGGCTGGGTCCATGTTACCATGCAGTTTTGACCCTACCAAACCATTACCACTCTACTAAAAACTTAGTGAAATGGAAAGCCTTCTGGTCAGATACATATTCAAATACCTTTCTTTGACTTAATCACACCCAAAATGCACACTAAGATTAGAGGTGAGTTCTGACTCATTTTGTAGAAATGCTTGATACCGTGTGAATGTTTTTTCAATTATGTTTTTCTCCTTCCTTTCAGGGGTTGTGGATTTATATCATTGGAGAACCTTCTCTTTTTTGCCAAGAAGTATCCGGTTTGTTCTGCATCTTCTTTATATCAATGTGGTTACTTTATATTTTTTTAATTTCATTTTCTTTTTGGAAACTATTTTACTGAGGGATGATATATTGGTGATTCTTGTAAGATGTAATTCTTGAGAACCATGGACCTCCCTTGGTGAGAAGCAATGTGAGGTTGGGTCTGCGGTTTTTCACCCATATCAGCGAGCCAATGGTGGAAGTGTAGTCTGTAAGAACTGCAGTTGAACCACTGAATCACCCTCTTGATAGAGACTAACATTATTCTTAATAAAGAAGCAGAATGGCTCCAGTTCTCATGCTTTGAAACATGTCTATTTTGTTAATCTTTATTGGTACATTCTACTTGTTTTTTTTTTTTTTTTCTTCTCTCTCTAAAATGAATTACATGGTGGCGGTCTACACATTGGCCATGCACCCATCTTCCATATCATTGTTCGATGTCTCCCACTGTGGATGTGTTAGGGATCAAAAGTCCATTTCAATGAACAATCCCGCCCATCTAATTAATGGAGCTCTTCCCATTGCTGTTGGACCATTCGCCGCATTTCATTCTAACATAGCTATCTGCAAGCCTACAATCAGATGGATAGGATAACGGGACTTCTTTAAGGCATATTCCATCCATGTTGGGCTTGCCATATGGATAGGAATTAGGATCACTGAAATGTTGGCCCCTCTTTATTAATACCGGCCCAAGCGATAGTGTTCTTTGTTTTGGCTGAAGATTGTTTGGTACTTTGAAGGGTCCACACGGAGATTAAGTGACAAGAAACTCAAGAAGTCTCCTCACCCAACTTTGTATGTAGGGGTGCTCAAGGGCTGGGCCAGCCTGCTTTGGTCCGGATTCTGGCCTTGGGTTTTAGTACTCGAGACAGGTTTGGATCTAAATTTCTGGTCTGTTTAATATATGTGCCAGGCTTGGATTAAGTGATAGAAAACCCGAAGCCCTGCCCGGCCTGGCGTGATTGACTAAATGGGCAGGCTTGGGCTTGGCATTTGTAAGGTGGCTAGGCTTGGCCCAGCCACCTAAGGCCCGTGTCTAACTTGAGCTGGATACGGGACTGTATCTCTAAAGTCAGGCCAAGCATAGATATGTCTCAGCCAGGGCGGACATAGATATGCCTCAGCCAAGCCGGTCCAGCCCATGAGCACACTATGCTCCACAGGCACAACATACCCCACCCCAGCTGGTGGTTGCAAGCATATGCTTGCAAGGACTGTTTTATATCTTTTTACTTACAGCAGGTGCCCCTTATTCTTTTGATACATTTTTTAATTTTTTTTTTTGCTGTATTTATATCTTTTACATTTTGCAAGAATCTCTCCCAAACATATGACGCCAATGATTTCATGTAACCGCTTTTGTGTTTCATGGGCAGGATTCATTCCAGAGGCTGTTGCACAAACAAGAAGGGGAGAGAGCTGAATGGGAATATCCCTTTGCTGTTGCTGGCATTAATATTTCTTTTATGTTGGTACAAATGTTGGACTTGCAATCGGGTACCTATGGCTGTTATCCTCTTTTTTCCTCGTGAGAGTGAACACATGGAATATGGAAGGGGACATGTACTTAACGGATACATCCACAGCCACAACATTAATGAACCTTGGCACCAAATAGGTCTGATAGTCTTTGGTTGGGCCATACTGATAAGGTAGTAATGGGCAACTGAAAGAAAAATGACCATGCCTATATTTAACATATTTTCATGGCTCACCTGATGACTGGACTGGCCTGAGCTTTAGGGGATAGGTTCATTCATGGTGGGATGCCTAATGCATGTCCTTGATCGTGCACATGTATACAGTTAATGGGGACTGTAGGTGCATAGTCCAGAAAAACCCATTGATCTATGGATCCACACGATTCACAGATACCAAAACTTTGGGCAGATTACCATCACTGTCTGCCCATAGGTTTCCGTTGACAATAATGAAAATGAAGCCGCATTAAACCTTATCTTGCAGGAGGACCAACTACTATGGCGGGGATTCATTTTTTGGAACTACTTGGACAAGATGAAATGGCATTTGATAACCTATATTGTGTAGCATTCCAGATGATGGATGCTCAGTGGCTTGCAAAGCGTGCTTCTTATATGGAATTCAATGTAATATGCTTACACCCCAATGCTTTTGGGACCATACACTTGCATATCTTTAGAATGGGTCCCTTGAAAAAGTGGTTTCCTAACTCTTCATCTTTTCCTTTTTAGGAGGTTCTCAAATCTACCAAAGCACAGTTGGAGCGTGAGCTTGCTCTGGAAGATGTCTATGGCATCAAGGATTTACCAGCATACAACCTGCTGAAAAGATAGTTATGCTGTGTGTTCTCCGTTGGGAAGGCCTCCCTCCAAGCCTATAGTGAGCCACTTTATTATTTCTAGTTGCCAACTGAATGAAGTATCCAGAGATGACACCGTTGCTATGAGGACCTTTGAAGATTAGACAGGATCTAGTACTCTTCATAAGGCCAGAGACAGATCAGATAATCAGATTACTACAGGAGAGTTCAAACTGTCAAAGAACTGTTTCTAGAAAATCACATTAAACATTATATATTTTTTGATTGGTAATGTAACGAACCCACGGTCTCAAAAGGTTGAAATAGTGAGCACTCCACTGTGCCATGAGCTCTTGTCAGCACATTTAACGTATTAGGATCACCAAACAACCAACACCTGTAATTTTCTTCTTTTTACAAATGAAGAATGTTCTGTTGCATGATCCTCTTCTACATGAGACTGCTCTTTGAGTATACTTGTAGATTCATATGTGAATTAAACTTGACACTCAAGATGGTGTGGCTATTGCTATTTCCTAGGTTGCAACTAAGAAATTTCAAGAGAAACGGGAGGGGGAAGGGGGGGAGTGTCAGTTATTTTGTCTTCTACTACAAACTCAATTCAACAAATTGACATTTATAAGTATGTCCAAAGCTGCATTGTTTGACAGCTATGTTAGATCTGAATATCAATTTTATGATCCAAAAATACCCGCAGACCATTCCATGGACAATCTTCAGAGGCATCCAGACTCAACTGAATTAGGCATGAATTTATCACCAGTATCCTTTTCATTGACCGCATATCATCAGTGAAGCCCGAAGGCCAGGAAATTCATGAAATGTATACAGATACAGAAAAAAAAGTAGGAAAAAAAAAATTGAAGACAAAGAAAGCATAGAATCCTAGAATTGTAGAACAACATTATATGACGGTTTTTGAATCCACATTTACTTCACCAGTGTACTTTCTCACAAATGAACTTCTAATTCACCCTTGTTACTTGTAGGCCTTCATCAGATTAGGAACTGCCTTCTCATATTTAGTCACATAACTCCTCAAGAACTGTTTCTCAGTCACCCTGAGCATTCTTTTCAGCTCTCCTTCTTCAACCAGCTGCTTACCTCTCAGCATCTTCCAAACCTTACTTCTTGGAATCAGTCTTTCTTCCAAACTGAACATCAGAAGAATGGGATCACTTGCAACCTCAGAAGGCTTCCACTTCAGAGTATTCACATAGAAATCCATCCCTGCTCTTATCTTCTTCTCTGAATACGTGAGAAATATTGGCATTCTCCTCAAAGCCTCTAAAATGTCACTCTGTGACCACCCTAGACCCTTTAACATCTCCAACTTCGCCTCCCATGTTGATTTCTTCAGCGAGGACACGGCGAGGAGAGCCATAGAAAACAACCCAGACGTGCGCTTGAGCCCCAATTCTTCCACTCTTTTCACAGCTTCCATCAGCGCATCCGGCTTCTGCGCGAGAACGGCCGGCTTGAGCAAGGCCATATCAGTGACCTGCGAATCGGGTAACCCATATTCTTTCAAAATGGCGATGTTGGACTGCATTCTATTCTTCACATGGCCTGTAATCATCCACCTGCATCGCCTAAAGGCTTTTATCGCGTTCTCATTGGTGTGAAGCAGATCCCTGAAGAAATTCATGGATGGTATGATCTGGGTTTCTAGGCCTCTCGATAGTATAACAGGATCAGAAGTTATGAGGCTGGTGATATCTGAATCCGATAGGCCTAAACCTCGGAAGAAATCTACTTTGGGCTTGAGGGTTTTGTTCACATCCGCACAGAGGAAACGGGGTGCGGCAGAGATGAGAGTTGTGATCTGAGCATTGGAGAAACCATGGGTTTTCAAGAATTCAAGTACAGAGTCTGGTTTTTGTGTGGTTTTGATTTTGGTGCGTTTGGAAGCATGCAGAGCAGATTCTGGAGATAACCCACAAGAGTTGATGAGGTAGGAGAGTGTGAGAGATGGTTTATCTGGGGAGTCTGAGAGATTAGAGATTGATTTGAGAAGTGGGTTTTGAAGGATATGAGTATTGGTTGGATGATGTTTGACATTGATTTGTAGTAGTAGTTTTCTTCTGCAAAATGAGAGTAACATGAGTGAGTGAAAAGGGGAAGAGACGAAGAGAAAACCCTAGAATCGATGAGTCTCCAACAAGAGAGAGAAAGGGACTTTTGAAGGGTTTGTTTCATCGGCAGTCAGAACTGTTGCGCTTCAAGAGACGTTTTTTCAAAATAACACTTAGGGCACGAATCTAAACAGCAACACCACCCAAAAAAAAAAGAAAAAGAAAAAACCCACATTCAAATTCTCTTCTACCTACCCATTTTCCTTGGTAGAATTTCTGAGAAGCCTATCTCATTAAAATCTATTTCAAAATTACCACCCTCTTAATGTAAAAGGTCACCCCAATGTCTCCACTCTGGTTTTGCCCCAAAGTAAGATTGAAGATCTGGTTAAAGATGTGAGTAATAAAATCTTATATACATTAATTATATTCATTAGTCACATTTTTAGTCAAAATTTAATATAACATTGGCACCGACTCCTATTAGAGTAAAATTTGAAGAGATTTTAGATTCTGTGAAGGTTATCATTTATAAGAGCTTTGAATTTTTAATAGGTGGGCTCGATTATAAAGTTTCACTCCTTCATCTTAAAATTTTTTAAAGTGGCAACCCTAGTAGATCAAGACTAGCTCTTTCTACATATCATTTGTTTTATATGTTAAAATAAATGATTAGGTCATTGAGGTCGGACACATCACGGGCTTATGTAGTTATATCTAAGTCCTCATCATGACCACCACAACAGCATATCCTATCTTGCTTATACCAGATAAAACCGCTCAAACATGGGCCTCAACTAACTAGGCCATGCGTGTTTGACAGTTCAAGATCCTGCTACTCTTCATAGGGAAAAATATTACCTTTCTAAACCTCTTTCTATATATATAAATATATATATATATATATGGGCCAGCTCTCTTAAGCTGAAGCTTAGCTTATCCTAAGCTGAAAGAGTGTGGCCCCATAAATTAAAGTCGATTATCGTTGTTTTTTACATGATGATCGTCTCCAAAATCAAGATAAATTCAATCTAGATTGAATTTTCCAGTTCCATCATGCAAAAAAACAGATATAATCAACTTTAATTTATGGGACCAATACTATTATAGGTTAGGATAAGCCAAGCTTTAGCTGAGGAGAGCCTTGCTCATATATATATAATTTATATATATATGAGAGGTGCTCCTATGAGAAACACTCTCACCAAGTTTATGAGAGATGGGTGGGGGCCCTTACTTCCATATTTGGGGTCCTTGTATTTAAATTTGTGAAAGTGGATATGAAAGCAAGGGCCCCCACCCATCTCTCATAAACTTGGTGAGAGTGTCTCTCATAGGAGCACCTCCCTATATATATATATATATATATATTATGAGCAAGACTCTCCTAAACTCAAGCTTAGGATAAAATCTTGTAAGCTTATGTTTGTGGGGGCCCATCTTTGGTCCATCCAAATGGACCAAACACATGAACCCTTTAAATTGCACACGTCCACCAATTTTCGGTTAGATCCGAATTTAATGGACCGTTGGATTGACTATGTATCAATCCGAATGGACTATTGACCATTAAACTTTTGGGCCCTTAGGAGATGATAGAAATCACGTTTGTAGTTGATTTTTTGCAGAGAGGAAGATCCTAGAGAGTCCTTGAAATTCCCCCACCTCAATCCCAATGTGAGTCCCCAAGTGGGCTCCACCGTACACTTGAGCCTACATCATCCTAAGTTTGAGCTTAGGAGAGCTGGCCCCATATGTTATATATATATATATATATATATATATAGCAGTTGAAGCTGCTCGTCGTCGACTCTTCATTTTTGTCACCCATGGCACACTTAGACGGCTTGCTGATGGAATGCAAAATGTCTACACCTGTTTCCTCCGAACTCTTCCCTCCCTAACACAAAAAAGGAAAAAAAGAAAGGGTTCACTTCTTCCCCTCCTTATACACCGCCCAAAAGCAAAGGTTCACTTCTTCCTCTCCTCATACACCACCCAAACACAAAAAGAAAGCTTCACCTCTTCCTCTCAATGATACACCCCCAGATGCAAGAAAAGCATCACTTGTTGCTCTGAATACACGGCCATAAACACTGAAAAGGAAAAGCGACACTAATTGATATCATGGTATGGTTTTTCAATCTTTCTCTAAACAAAATCTCAGTTTGTTGTCTTACAGTTCTGTATTGTCACAAAGATGGGGTCTTTTTTATTTTCTTTCTTGAATATGTTGTAAATTAGGTTTCTTGTTTGCATTCCATGGATTGGGGTTGATTTCCACATCTGTGTGGTTTAGAAATTCGAGTTTACAGTAATTATGGTTCTGGAATGTCACAAAGATGGAGCCTTTTGATTTCCTTTCTTCAATTTGTTGTAAATTTGGGTTTTGGTTTCCAGTCCATTCGTTTTAAGACATTTTTTCCAAGCACTCTTTATGTCGATAAATCCTAATGATAGCAATGACAGTTGTTGTCTACTAAGAGTTATGAATTCTATTCTCAATGGAGAGATTTCATAAAATTAGTCTTGCAAAATGTTACTTTTGGGTTTTAAAATTGTCAGAATATAAGTTTCTAAAATGTTTCTTTGTATTATAACACTTCTGATATTGGGTGCAGGACAACATTGAAAAATTCATAAAACTTGAAATAGCCCCTTAACAGCTCCATAGAATGATCCAACGGTGTACTTTTGTTCATCATTAAAAACTGATTTCGCACTTTAAACATGTTATTGAGATATTTGGATTTAACGTGGAATCCACTCATTGTCTTGATGGCTGGAATTAATATTTGTAATTGGCTTAACTAACAATATCAATTTGAGGAGAGATTGTGCTAATAAAAATTACTTTGTGGCTTTAAATGAGTGCTTACTAACAGTAAAATGTCATTAGAAGAGATGTATGTAGTATGGTAAATTCCACCAGAAGGGAGATCTTCTCCTAGGAGCAAAGCGTGCAATAAAAATGGATCGGTGCCCATGGTCAAGCTGGATGAGATAAGCTCCTGCACCCCATTCCTCGATGGATCACTGACTGTGTACCTGTGTGAGATGATGGATCATCAATCTTGGAACGGGGACTGACTAGCTTCTAGATATAGGTGGGCTTGGGTTACAATAGGGAGAGAGAGAGAGAGAGAGAGAGGCCAGTACTTCCCACCAGATCCACTTATATCCCTTAAATGATTGTGTCCACCATTGATTGACTCATGCAGAAGAACCATTTGATTTATGATCAAATTCTATTCATGGGTTCCGTTTGTATTTGTGTTATTGGTTTGCTTTTAATAATTTTATGCTTCGGGTTTTCCATTTGTTGGATTTTATTGAAGGACTGACCTATTTTTATTTTTTTTTTCCACTGCTTTTGTAATTTTATGGGCCTCTTATACAAGCTGGACAAAGGTATGAGATTCATTTAATCAACCAAAATACCGGATTCCATATTTTGATTTTTGAATGTAAAATTTTGTTCTTTAGAATTCTTGCAATTGTTGGACTAATTTGTCTCCGTTAATCCAGCCTTCTAATAGATACCATTAGAAAAAAAGATTTCATTTTTGCAAAGATAGACAGGGGTAAGTTATTTGTTTATTGCAAGTTAGTTTCTGAATGCTATATGCTTTGGCTGTATCACTATGTAGGGGCATGGAACAAGTTTCTGATACAAAATTTATGTTTTTTTAATCTTTCTTGATTCAATTTAAGAAGGCCTGAGAAATGTACAAGGAACAGAAGTTTTTCTTCTTTTATTAAAATGTACAGGAAAAAGTTGAACAACACCAACATCTTGCTTCTAAAATGAATCTGAAAGTGGATTGGAAGCTATACGTAGGGGAAGTTGACCCTTGCATCATTTGTCATAGTGTGGGTATAAAGAGTAAAAAAAGAAAGAAAAAAATGTAGAGATGAACACACCCATGATCAATATCTCGTGTTCATAGTTTGCTTCTCAATTGTTTCCTAAATGTTGCCCATGTGTCTCCCAGTCCGCTTCTCAGTCGCCTCTCAAACTTGCTTCTCATGCACATCTAGATGTATATACCAAGGAATCTGCTCAGAAAAATGTGGTCAAAACAAATAGTTTCTCGATGACCCTTGGTTTGATGATCTTTCTTATAAGCCAACCCTTAAGAGTTACTATTATAACTTAATATTCACATAGGCATCAACTTTTTCTTGTAAGCCATTATCATATTATGTTTAGTATGTTATGTCTCCATGTCTATTATTTTGGCTATTTCATGGCAATGATATGAGATGATTATCTAGCACAAATGCATTGTCCATATCACTTTTTGATGGTCAATCAATTAGCTAACTTTAGTTGGTTTCTACTCACATGGAGCTTGGAGTTTTTCTCTGATATATTATTTAGATTCATTCACAGGGATTGCATAATCCCACGACAACATTCCTACTGAAAAAAGTCCGGTATGCACTATACTTGAACTTGTAGATTGATATATTTTTCCTCGAAAGATAGCTTAGAGATGCAATATTAGTGGTAAATTTGATCCACAGTAGCATTCTCTCCGCTCTTGTGGTTTCTAAAATGAGTCTTGCATTGTAATTTGTTTATAGTAGAGACTGTTTGATGGAATCCATTTGTTAGAAGATCTTTCTATGTGTTGTTGAAATTCGATTTCCCTTAATTAGGCTCATCGAAATGATTTTATTGACTAATGGTTTGCTATGATGCTTTATTTATTTTCATTAGTCTTATCTTTTTCTCTTCTTAATGGACTCTTACAATTGGTTTAAGATTAAGGGTGATATGTTTTAAATTATTTTATCTGTTCTGCATTATCTATTCTTCAGAACTCTGCTGGTATTTGAAGCCCTATTGTTTGAAGCCCTATTTTATGTAAGTACATTAAAATTGTATTTCAGAATTTCTGTAGATAATTTATTCCTTGGTATTGGGTTTGTCAACAGGTTTGCTTTGCAAAGCCACTTAAACACGATTTCACGACTTGGCTTCGTTTATGTAAGAATTTTCCATATACACTTACATGTGTTTGACATTTTTAAACTAATTTTAATAATGTAAAGTTGGTATTTCTTTACACCTTTTTTGATATATGAGAACTGTTTTGAGTAGAAATTACTTTATTTTAAAATTCATCTCCCTCAAATTTAGAGGAACTTTTTGCCTAGAAAATCCACAGTTCTCTTATTATGAAGTTGATTTAAGTAACATATAGCTTTCGCATCTAGGAGACAAGCAATCTCAATTATAAATATTAGTCCATCTTATTGTCTTGGTCTTATAGGTTTTGTTTTGCCATCCTCTATCATACGACAATCATGAAAAACTTGAAGGAGGCTCTCTCTTATCATTATAGACCATGATAAAGAGATGTAAGATCTCTAGGAAACAATATGCGGGAACTTGTGAACTTATCTCAAGGTGAACAAGCTGTCAGATACAAATGCATCTATAGACACCCACTCAAGCCAAATGGAGCTAAGTTCGCCAATCAATTTATTATATTTTAACTCTTTTCAATTTCTATGAATGTCTTGGCATTGGCTATTCGGATATTTCAAACATCTGTTTTTCATGTTTCGCTTAATCGAATGGTAAGGATTTTAATGTTCTTTTTAACCTTTACTTTCATTGTGGTTTAATTTTCATATTTTTTTATATTTTTGATGATTTTTTCATGGACATCGTGAATAGAGTGTGTTAATACCTGCTATTAAAGGGCGAGGCAATGACAAGCAACACCAAAGGTAATTACCATATGTCTATAAGATGCAAATACTTGTTCTCTAAGAGGTCTAGGAAATCTATAGATTTTCTCTTTCATTATGAAGCACTTGTACACCCATTCGAGCTTCAATTGATCAATTTTTGCTTAGCAGTGAGATGGGGTTTGTTCATTTTCTCTCTCTTTGCACAAAATTCATTTTGAAAACAAATATGACAACTACAGTAGACTGTTCATGCTTTTTTTCTTTTCTTTCTTGCAATGTCAAGACTTCATTCAGCAACAATGTATTGATATATATTTACAATATCTCAAAATACTCATCTTTTTTATTTATTGTATTGAATGATTGCTATAATTATTTATATTTAGTTCCGTTTATCTTCCAGCTTTCTTCCCTCTATTTTTTAAGATTTAGTTTGTGGCATGTAGATGCATGATGTGAGTTTTATCCTACAAATGTGGTTAAATTAGTTTGAGACTTTAAATTGATCAATTGCACAAATAATAACATGCAAAATTGTTTGTTGGTTGGTTCTTCTTTTCTTTGTTTTTCTTCTACAATTAAATTCCTTTCTTTTGGGACTCGCAAATTTTTCTTCTAATTTTTTGGTATATATAGTTCCATCCCAAATCAATTTTATTTTTCTTATTCGCTTACTATTTGGATTTGCTTCATTCACTATGTTAATTTTGGATGTGTAGAGCAGCCTGTGCTGTTACCATCAGGTGCATCTGAGAGAAAAGATGCAGTATCAAAAAATGTTGCTCAGGTAACTGGTGATGATTTCACTATTAATCTATTTATTTTCCGGTACATGCTATACAGCTAATGATTATTATGCAGGCACTGTTCTTATCAGTATGCTGGAACCTGATGTTGCTGCTGCCTCGACCCAAAGTTCACTGAAAGCTATCCCTAAAGATTCTCCCAATATTCAACTGGCTTCAAAACACTGCTTTCTTCTTAAAGCCCCACCAACTGCTAATGATCCCCTTCCACTGTGCCATGAGCTCTTGTCAACACATTTAATATATTTGGATCACCAAACAACCAACGCCTGTAATTTTCTTCTTACTGTAGCATGCTATTTACAAATGAAGAATGTTCTCTGTTGCATGATTCTCTTCTACGTGAGACTGCTCTTTGAACATACTTGCATATTCATATGTGAATTAGACTTGATACTCAAGAAGGTGTGGCTATTGCTATTTCATAGGTTACAATAAAGAAATCTCAAGAAAAGGAAGGGGGGTTGCAAATGGGACAGTTCCCGGTCGGAACCATACTGGACCCGGACCCGTTTCTAAATAACGGGTTCGGGTCCAGTTTTGACTCGAAACATGTTTTGTTGGTTCCAAACCCGGTTCCCATAGGAAAACCAAGATTCCGTTCCTGAACTAGGTCCACCTAGAGGACAGGCATCTAGTTCCAAAAGCGGTTCTAATTTATCAAGATTTTTTTTTTTTAAGTAAGTATATCATTCAACTTATAACAGTGCATCAAGTCTACCACCTCCATGATTATACATAAAAAATGTAAAAAAAAAAAAAAGATAATTCTGAGCTACAGTTTGCAATATCAAAGATTGATATGCCGAGTCCCGAGTCCAAGTGTTGGAACCTATATGGACCCAAAACTAGACCCATTTATCAATAAGAACCTAAATTGAGTTCCGGACCCAGACCAATTTATATATCAGAACTTATAATAGGTTTCGCACCCAGTTTTATGCAGGTCGGAACTTCCAAATAAACAGATACCCATTTGCAACCCTAGGGTTCAGGCCTGTACCCTTTTTCTATTGAACCCTTCAGGGGTATTAATGATCTCAGTTATCATTTTCAAAACGGAAAAAGAATCAGCTTAATTTTCCAAGTGTCAGTTCTTTTGTCTTCAATTATGAACTCAATCCAACAAATTGACATTTTTAAGTATGTCCAAAGCTGCATTGTTTGACAGCTATGTTAGATCTGGATATCAATTTTATGATCCAAAAATACTAATAGATCATTCCATAGACAATCTTCAGAGGGATCCATCATCAATATTCTTCTCATTGATCCCATAACATCAGTGAAACCCTAAGGCCAGGAAATTCATGAAATGTATACAGAAACAGAAAGACAGAAGACAGAGAATCCTAGAATTGTAGAATAACAAAATATGATGGTTTTTTTAATCCACATTTACTTCACCTGTGTACTATCTCACTACTGAACTTCTAACTCACCCTTGTAGGACTTCATCAGATTAGGAACTTCCTTCTCGTATTTAGTCACATAACTACTCAAGAACTGTTTCTCAGCCACCTTGAGCATTCTTCTCAGGTCTCTTTCATCAACCAACTCCTTAGTTGTCAGCATCTTCCAAACCCTACTTCTTGGAATCAGTCTTTCCTCCAAACTGAACATCAGAAGAATGGGATCACTTGCAACCTCAGAAGGCTTCCACTTCAGAGTATTCACATAAAAATCCATCCCTGCTCTTATCTTCTTCTCTGAATACGTGAGAATAATTGGCATTCTCCTCGAAGCCTCTAAAATGTCACTCTGTGACCACCCAAGACCCTTTAACATCTCCAACTTCGCCTCCCATGTTGATTTCTTCAGCGAGGGCATGGCGAGGAGAGCCATAGAAAACAAGCCAGACGTGCGCTCGAGGCCCAATTCTTCCACCCTTTTCACAACTTCCATCAGTGTATCCGTCTTCTGCGTGAGAACGGCCGGCCTGAGCAAGGCTATATCAGTGACCTGCGAATCGGGTAACCCATATTCTTTCAAAATGGCGATGTTGGACTGCATTCTATTCTTCATATGGCTTGTAATCATCCATCTGCATCGCCTAAAGGCTTTTATCGCGTTCTCATTGGTGTGAAGCAGATCCCTGAAGAAATTCATGGCTGGTATGATCTGGGTTTCGAGGCCTCTCGATAGAATAACAGGATCAGAAGTTATGAGGCTGGTGATATATGCATCCGATAGGCCTAAACCTCGGAAGAAATCTACTTTGGGCTTGAGGGTTTTGTTCACATCCGCAAAGAGTAAGCGAGGTACGGCTGATATGAGAGTTGTGATCTAAGCATCGGAGAAACCATAGGTTTCCAGCAATTCAAGTACAGAGTCCGGTTTTTGTGTGGTTTTGATTTCGATACCTTTGGAAGCAACAAGAGCAGATTCTGGAGATAACCCACAAGACTTGATGAGGTAGGAGAGTGTGAGAGATGGTTTATCTGGGGAGTTTGAGAGACTAGAGATTGATTTGAGAAGTGGGTTTTGAAGGATATGAGTATTGGCTGGATGATGTTTGACATTGATTTGTAGTAGTAGCTTTCTTCTGCAAAATGACAGTAACATGAGTGCGTGAAAAGGGGAAGAGACGAAGAGAAAACCCTAGGATCGACGAAGAGAAAGGGTCTTTTGAAGGGTTTCATCAGAAGACACAGAACTGTTGCGCTGCAAGAGACGTTTTTTTCAAAATAACATTTAGGACACTATTCTAAACAGCAACGCCACCCAAAAAAGAAAAAGAAAAAACCCACATTAGGGTTTGTTTGGAAGACACCGCAGAAGAGGAAAACCGCGGCAACCGTTTTCGATCAAGAGAGGTGAGAATACCGGATCCGCGCTTAAGGAAGAATATAGTTCAAAAGGGGAGGAAACCCTCCCCCTTTTTTTGCTGCACCAAACGACTGAGCAAGACACCGAATTTTCCAGCGCCCTGTCTCCTCCCCCTTTCCGTTAAAAACGGAGCTGCACAAACAGCCCCTTAAAGTTCTCTTCTATCTACCCATTTTCCTTGGTAGAATCTCTGAGAAGCCTATCTAATTAAAATCTATTTCAAAATTACCACCCTCTTAATGTAAGAGGTAACCCCAATGTCTCACACTCTGGAGTTTGCCCCACAGTAAGATTGAAGATCTGGTTAAAGATGTGAGTAATAAAATGTTATATTCAGTAGTCACATTTTTAGTCAAAATTTAATATTACATTTGCACCGACTACTATTAAAGTAAAATTTGATGAGAGTTTAAATTCTGTGAGGGCGGTCATTTATAACGGCCTCGAATTTTCAATAGGTGGGCTTGATTGTAGAGTTTCACTCCTTCAATTTAAGATTTTTTCAAGCTGGAACCATAATAGATCAGGACTAGCTCTTTCTGGGCCTGAACTACCTATACCTAGGCCACGCATGTTTGACAGTTCAAGATCCTGCTACTCTTCACAGGGGACAATATTACCATTCCAAACCCTTTTAATCCTGTAAAGCATTGCTTTCCTCAATCTTCTACAGGTTGTTTGTATGTGTAAATAATAAGATCACCCCACACAGTCTAAAATCTATTATATCAAGATTTCTCATGAAACCCAGCTCCTTTTCTTACTTCTCCTACAGCCTAAAGATTTGATCTACTGTGGCAATGGCTAGGTATCCATTTCCCATCCCTGTTTATTCTTTTATTCATTTTTCACGGAAATAAAGATTATTTGATGTCCATATTTATGGATGGATTTTCACTTTTGGTTCCTTAACTTCAGCCACTTGTAAGGTACATTAACACCGAATCTTCTTCAATAAAAAACATCAGTTCAGGTTGTTTTTGTTGTGAGTAGCAGCACCTCATGACATCATCTGGTCTATAGATTGTTGCAATCCCAGTCCCTGGGCTCCCCCTTCAGCTGATTGCATCTTTAATCTTACTAAAAGCTTTTACACACCAGCGAGATGATCCCAGTCATGAGGGGGTGAGGAACCTCCAAGAACAGTAGATTCAACCATAAGGAGATTTGGATGGAAGATTGAGTATCCATTTTCGGAATGATACAGTAAAAGGTCACCACAGGAGATGAAAGAAATGTGCGAACTTGTAAACAAAGAGATACCTTAGCCACAAAATAGATTTAGATAAAGACTCCCAGACGGTATCAGCTCTGATATTGGACAGAGGAATATAAAAAAAGCCACAGCTCATGGCGGGATTGATATTTGCAGCATCTTAAGTGGAGGGATTAAAGAAAGAAGCTTGATCCAAAGATTGTTGTACTCTAGATTTTGCTTTGTTAATAAAACCATTAACTTAAAAAAAAAACCACCACCATCGTCATCATAGTTAACGGAGCCTTGCCCCCATCAATCTGAGGTCAGGAAAATTGGAACAACTTCCAGATAGTCATCTGAAATTCCTCCTAGTTCTTTCAACACAAATGAGGAAAAGCAGCAGGAAAATCAAGTTTCACCACAATATCCTTTAATTGGTCCCACGTCATACATTCTTGATAATATGAAAAGTTTATCCAGCATAAACATGGCTGAATAATTTGGCAAGAAACTTGGTCCAAGCCCAAGATGAGTAATTTGCTAAAGCAAAAAAAAAGAGAGATTCTGAATAGACTTGGTTCTTTAAGGAGTTGATAGGGCTGCAACCAATGCCTATTTTAATTGCATGGTCACCAATTTGAGCATATATATAAATATATATATAAATTCAGGGATGCCTCCCTTAATTAGATGTCCTTTTGCCTTGGGCTGTCATTAGAATCCACAAGAAAAATGTGACAGCCTGAGGCCAGCAAATAGTTTCAGAGAAGGATCAGCATACCAGATTATCACATCTTTCATAGGGAAGTTCAGAATCTGTATGTACTGTGTATTCCTGCCAGATCTCCATTAATAAAACTGAAAATAGCATAATGCACCAGTTATTGTTGTTAGCTTCTTTCACCAAAAGCACATAGAATTACATGATATCAAACTTGTTAAAATAAGAAAAAGCTCCTTCGCTCCTCCAAAAGATGCAAATCTGTCAATACCCTTGACTGTGATGTAGTTAAGAGTGTGTGTATTTGAATGGCGAGAGGTAGCTCATATCTACCTACGATCATGGTTCGCAATTCTCACATTCACTCCACACTTTAAAAAAATGTTGTTAAATGAGGCATTTCAAGTATTTGTTTCCGAATCTGACAACGACAGGCTAATTCTCTCGTGCTTAAAACGAGTTTAAGAGTGTATAATAAAATCCCACCCAACTTCCATGTGGTACTTAGAGACCATTTCTATTGTACCCGATTTAAACAGAAGCCTTCACTTCTTTGTGTTTGGATGTCTACAGGAGTTACAGACAGCACAGGGTAACCATGTATCAAGGATGCAAATGAAGCAGAGGTGGGGACAGTGAAAGGAGAGGCATTCAAGTTTTGAACATTAAAAATGCAGCCGGTCCATATTACCAAGTTACAATGGGGCAATGTTCATTGATGCATTAAACCAGACAATAAACTCAAACCATTTTGAAGCAAAAGAGTATGGGCACGAAGATGCGGACGGCAGACCAAGATGCGGGGGTGGGCACGAATGAATGGAAGATGTGTGTGTGTGGTGTTGGGGAATAGGTTCGTTCAGATCTCATGCCTAAAGTGATAGGCCTCACGCCATAATTTTCACAAAAAAGAGGAGAGCAAACAACACTAAAGTTTTTTATTTTTTTACTTTTTTTCATTGACCATCATCTAAAGAAGCCAAGAGGCTTTACAATACTTTAAATAGAGAAATAAGAAACCAAACTAATCTCAACCATCTAAACATCCCTACGGTTGAGATTAAACCACTTACACCTAAAACATAAGCCCTTAAATAACAACTCCAAATAAAATAAAATAAAAACAAACAAACCAAAAAACTGCATATGGGCTAGACCCAACAGACTGGTCGACCCAAAGGGTCATGGGACTGTCCTGCATCAGCATGGCAACTATTTCTTGTAGACCACCCTCCAATAAGGCAATCACTCCATCAATTCTTAGCATTATAATCAGTCTACCAAGGAAGAGGACTTTTAATTGCAGGTAAAGGAATCATGTCTAGTTTATCATTCAAAAAATCCATGTTCCCTTCTGACCAGCTAAGATCTGATTCATGCAACCACAAAATTTTGAACTGTGTCATAGAAACCACCACATTTAAGCATGCAGAACACCATCCAAATGAACAACAATAGTTAAAAACGTATAGTAAAAAATATTGTTTCATGTTTCACTCAAGGATGAAAATAGCGGTAGCAGCGGGCGTAGCGATCTGCTGCCAAAACGCTACGTAGCGTAACGGTGCTATTTGGAAAAATTGTCAAAAAAATATAAAAAAATTGTAGAAAATCTAGAATATTGAAAAATGAGAGAAAATATTATTTTTTTTGTAAAAGTAAATAAGATAAGGAGGTGTAGCGGTCCCCTCTTTGTATGAGGTCCTGTATCGCTGTATAAATAAAAAATAATAGTAATGATCATTTTTTTCACATGTGTTCATATTGCTTAGTTATGCTAACTTAGAAACTAATGATATGCTCATAAAAGAAAAAATTATATCATGAAGTCAAGACTTAAGACTTAAGAGTACCTAAATAAAAAAATACATATACTAAGTGGGGTATCTAACTTAGAGAAGAATCATTGAGAAGAACTCTCTGTATCGACTGTAATTCGGCAAGATCATGTGCTTTTTTGTATTCTTTTAAACATAAAAGGATAAAAGAGTTGTGTAGAAATGTTATTTGGAGAGAAGAAGAAAAGAAATAAGTCTTATTATGCATTTAAAAAAAAATTGAAAAGTAGAAATTTTTCTCACCCTATAGCGGCCGTAGCGGCCTCGACAGGTGCGATGGCCGATAAATCGGCCGTAGCGGTGGGCCAATATATCGGCCGCAACGCTACATAGCGGCCGATATTTTCATCCATGGTTTCACTAAAGGGAAAGTAAAAAAAAGTACTGTCGAGATGCATATGGTGTTCTGTAGAAACCACCACATTGCAAGTAAAGGAATCATGTCTAGTTTTCCATGCAGAACACCTAAGAAGCACGGACACGCCGACACGGTATTTCTCAAAAAAAGTACGACACGGACACGTCGGGTACACGTTAATATATAATAATATTAATATTAATATTAATATAATTATTTACTAAAAGATAATATCATTTTAACTTTGTAATCAATTTAGCAATAAAATAAATAAAAATTCAAGTACCAGTGTACCACTGTAATATTTCCCCCTCCATTAAGTTTCTCAAACTTGGTTAATGTTTCCACAAAGGCTTATTTATATCTTCTTCATTGGAAGGGTGTGAGCTGGAGCCACGGATGGAACTCATATTCCTAAATTCCAGAGGTGAAGAAGTAGCTGATATATAAAAAAAGAATTATTTGATATAAAGAACAACAACAAAAAATAAAGAACATCAGCAGCAAGGGCATTTGCAAATTTGCATATTCATAGTGAAAAAAAAAAAAAAAAGCATTAAAGAGGTTTGCAACAACCCAGCAAAGAAGAAAATAGCAAAAACAGAACATCTAATGATCAGAAAAACAACAGCAGATTGCAAAAACATAGTACATAAACAACAAACAGATTTGATGAGCCAAAAAGAACAACAACAGCAGACTACAAAAAAAATAGTACAAAAACAACAAACAGCAAAAACAAATTTGATGAGCCAAAAAAAAAAAAAAACCAGCAGCATGAGCAAAAACTAAATAAAAAAAAAAAAAAAAAACAAACAACAAAATGTTTTTCGTAGCAAAAATTGAAAAAAGCTTCTTCTTCTTCTTTCGTTAGAGCTGGATGGACAAATGGGTTTTTTTTTTTTTCTCTTTCGTTTAGGTTTGGAGCTAGATGAACGAATTAAAAGAGCCCCCCTTTCCTTTTAAGTTATAACTTTTTACAAACAGCCCCTTTTTCATTTCTTTTCTTTTCTTTTTTACTCAAATTTTAATTTTTTTTTCTCATCAAAAGCAACCAGCATGTCCAGAATATAAAATATAAAAAAAATAAATATGATAATCTTTTTGGCGTGTCTGACACAAGCGTGTCCGTGTTCGACACGTGTCAGACACGGACACAACGGCCCCGGAGAGGTGTCCGTGCTTCCCAGCAGAACACCATACAGTAAAAAAAGTAATGTCCCAATGAACAACATTAGTGCCGGAAAACACCATTAGATGATTTTTGAATCTTATCAACATCTTCTCCTTCGCTTTTGTAATTCAACCACCAAACTCTAACTTGCCCCTGTATGTCTTAGACAGATGAGGAACTTCCTTATCACACTTACTCACCTACCTCCTCAATTAATCATCAGCATCCAATTTCTTACTTATTTCACCTCCCTTATCAACCAACTCCTTACATTTCAAAATCTTCCTAACCTTTTCTCTTGGAATCAGCACTGTTTTCCATACTATCCATACAAAGCATCGGATCACAGGCAACTCAAAAGGCCTTCGGTTCAGTTTACTAACAAAAAATTTCATCCCTACCCTTCTTCTCTGAACATAAATATTGGCATTGAAGGCAGGTGATGCTAGAACTGTAGAGCACTATATGATGGTTTTCAAATCAATATCTACTTCACCTTTACTATCCCACAACTAAAATTCTAACACTCCCTTGTAGGCCTTCAGCAGATTAGGAACTTGCTTCTCATATTTAGTGACATACTTCCTCAAGAACCATTTCTCACTCAACATGATCAATTTTTTTGGCTCACCTTCATTAATTAACACTTTACATATCAACATCACCCAATCCGTACTTCTTTTAATAGCCCTTTCTTCCAAACTGAACATCAGAAGTATAGGAAGACTTCCAACATCAGGATGCTTCCACTACAGAGAATTCACATAGAAATCCATCACTGCCGTTATCTTCTTATCCAAATACCTAAGTAATGATGGCATTGTCCTTAAAAGTCACCAATATCTCACTTCTCGACTGCCCAAGACTCTACTACAGATCATCTTTGGAGGCATCTAGACTAATCTAAACTAGGTACTGCTAATTCACCATCAATCTTCTTTTCAATGATCAAAATGATGTAAATTACAGCACAGATCGACAAAAGCAACTCAACATCAATAACCCATAGGGCAGGAAATTAATGAAATGTATCAAATAGAAACAGAGAGAAAAGGTGAAAAGAAAGGTCAAGACAGATAGAAGAGAGTCCTAGAATTGTATGCATGACAACACTGTGATGATGATTTTTCAATCAACATCTACTTCACCTTCGCTATCTCACAACTGAAATTGCAACTCACCCTTATAGGCATTCATTAGATAAGGAACTTTCATCTCATATTTAGTGATATCTCTATCCAAGAAATGTTTCTCAGCCACCTTGAGCATTCTTCTCAGCTCTCCTTCATCAACCAACTCCTTACTTCTCAGCATCTTCCAAACCATACTTCTTGGAATCAGTCTTTCCTATTAAACATTACATATTTTATCAAACTGTCAAAGAACTGTTTCTAGAAAATCGCATTAAACATTATATTTTTTTGATTGGTAATGTAATGGACCCACGGTCTCAAGGTTGACATGGTGAGCACCTTCCACTGTGCCATGAGCTCTTGTCAGCACATTTAATATATTTGGATCACCAAACAACCATCGTCTGTAATTTTCTTCTTACTGTAGCATGCCATTTACAAATGAAGAATGTTCTCTGTTGCATGATTCTCTTCTACATGAAACTGCTCTTTGAATATACTTGCAGATTCATACGTGAATTAAACTTGATACTCAAGATGGTGTGGCTATTGCTATTTCATTAGTTGCAACTAAGAAATCTCAAGAAAAGGAAGTGGGGTTGCAAATGGGACGGCTCCTGGTCGGAACCATACTGGACCCAGACCCGTTTCTAAATAACAGGCTCGGATCCAATTTTGACTCGGAACCTGTTTTGTTGGTTCCAAACCCGGATTCCGTTCCTGAACTAAGTCCACCTAGAGGACTGGCATCTAGTTCCAAAAGCGGTTCTAATTTATCTAGATTTTTTTAAAATAAGTATATCATTCAACTTATAACAGTGCATCAAGTCTACCACCTCCATGATTATACATAGGAAATGTCAACAAAAAAAAAAAAGGATAATTTTGAGCTACAGTTTGCAATATCAAAGACTGATATGCCGAGTCCCGAGTCCAAGTGTTGGAACCTATATGGACCCAAAACTGGACCCATTTATCAATAAGAACCTAAATTGGGTTCCGGGCCCAGACCCATTTATAAATTAGAACCTATAATAGGTTCCAAACCCAATTTTTTGCGGGTCGAAACTTCCGAATAATCAGAAACCCGTTTGCAACCCTGGGGATCAGGCCTGCACCCTTTTCTATTGAACCCTTCAGGGGTATCAATGATCTCAGTTATCATTTTCAAAAAGGAAAAAGAATCAGCTTAATTGTTCAAGTGTCAGTTCTTTTGTCTTCAATTATGAACTCAATCCAACCAATTGACATTTTTAAGAACGTCCAAAGCTGCATTATTTCACAGCTATGTTAGATCTGAATATCAATTTTATGATAAAAAAAATGCTAGTAGATCATTCCATAGACAATCTTCAGAGGGATCCATCATCAATATTCTTCTCATTGATCCCATAACATCAGTGAAACCCTAAGGCCAGGAAATTCATGAAATGTATCCAGAAACAGAAAGACAGAAAACAGAGAATCCTAGAATTGTAGAACAACATAATAAGATGGTTTTTTTAATCCACATTTACTTCACCTGTGTACTATCTCACTACAGAACTTCTAACTCACCCTTGTAGGACTTCATCAGATCAGGAACTTCCTTCTCGTATTTAGTCACATAACTCCTCAAGAACTGTTTCTCAGCCACCTTGAGCATTCTTTTCAGCTCTCCTTCATCAACCAACTCCTTAGTTGTCAGTATCTTCCAAACCCTACTTCTTGGAATCAGTCTTTCCTCCAAACTGAACATCAGAAGAATGGGATCACTTGCAACCTCAGAAGGCTTCCACTTCAGAGTATTCACATAAAAATCCATCCCTGCTCTTATCTTCTTCTCTGAATACGTGAGAATAATTGGCATTCTCCTCAAAGCCTCTAAAATGTCACTCTGTGACCACCCAAGACCCTTTAACATCTCCAACTTCGCTTCCCATGTTGATTTCTTCAGCGAGGACATGGCAAGGAGAGCCATAGAAAACAACCCAGACGTGCGCTTGAGCCCCAATTCTTCCACTCTTTTCACAGCTTCCATCAGCGCATCCGGCTTCTGCGCGAGAACGGCCGGCTTGAGCAAGGCCATATCAGTGACCTGCGAATCGGGTAACCCATATTCTTTCAAAATGGCGATGTTGGACTGCATTCTATTCTTCACATGGCTTGTAATCATCCACCTGCATCGCCTAAAGGCTTTTATCGCATTCTCATTGGTGTGAAGCAGTTCCCTGAAGAAATTCATGGATGGTATGATCTGGGTTTTAAGGCCTCTCAATAGTATAACAGGATCAGAAATTACGAGGCTGGTGATATCCGAATCAGAGAGGCCTAAACCTCGGAAGAAATCTACTTTGGGCTTGAGGGTTTTGTTCACATCCGCACCGAGGAAACGGGGTGCGGCAGAGATGAGAGTTGTGATCTGAGCATTGGAGAAACCATGGGTTTTCAAGAATTCAAGTACAGAGTCTGGTTTTTGTGTGGTTTTGATTTTGGTGCGTTTGGAAGCATGCAGAGCAGATTCTGGAGATAACCCACAAGAGTTGATGAGGTAGGAGAGTGTGAGAGATGGTTTATCTGGGGAGTCTGAGAGATTAGAGATTGATCTGAGAAGTGGGTTTTGAAGGATATGAGGATGGATTGGGTGTTTGACATTGATTTGGATTTGTAGTTTTCTTCTGCAAAATGAGAGTAACATGAGTGAATGAGTAAAGGAAGAGAGGAAGCTGTATCGCAAGGAGCTGTAGAGAAACCCTAAAATTGATTTTCAAACAAGAAAAGGAGAAAGGGACTTCTGAAGCCAGTTTAACATAGTGTTTTTTATCTCTCTCTGGTCAGGATTGTGGAGACGTTTCTTAGGGCACCAATTTTTTTTTTAAAAATCCTTTTGTAACATAGATTGCTAGGTTACAAGTGATAATAAATCTGAACATCTTCAAAACTAATATATATAAATATATACATATATATTTATACCGAACGGTCCAGTGAGGACTGTCCTCACCATTTTATGTAAGGACCATTTAGGACCGTTCGATTAGCATTTTGATCTAACGT
The DNA here is from genome assembly GCA_029852735.1 of Persea americana. Taxonomy (NCBI): domain Eukaryota; kingdom Viridiplantae; phylum Streptophyta; class Magnoliopsida; order Laurales; family Lauraceae; genus Persea; species Persea americana. The sequence continues at coordinate 96,873,629 of CM056810.1, forward strand.
TTCTCTCTGTCCCTATATAAGTAAAGGAGGAAAATGAAAAAAGAAGAGAGAGAATCCCAAATCGTAAGAAGCCCCAAATCGACGAATCTCTTCCACCTCCTTCCCGTCCTCCTTCCAAGCACGGTCTCGAATCGATCTCTCTCTCTTGGTCTTCCCTCTCATTGAAGTCTTTCTCTCGTCTCCATCACTTCTGTCGTGCAGTGATTCCGGACCTAGGGCTCAATTTGATTTGCACCAAAGCAGTCTCTCTCTCGTTCAGCCCTCTCGTCGACGAGACTCGAACTTTCTGTCGGAAAGCCATCTTGGACGAGCTGTGCATCCCCTCTCGCCTGTCATTTCCATCGCAGCCCTCCCGACCCGAACCAGGTCATCTCGTCTCGCCTCTTGTTGGGTTTTTTTTTTTTACACTGCAGAGTGTGGGAAAGCCTCATCCATAGCGACAAAGGTACCAAAAATGAGAGTATTTTTGGGTTGTGGGGGATTTAAAATTTTAGGGTTTTTGGGTTTGTTACAGAAATAGAATGGCCGTGGTACTTACTGAGAAATTGGGTATTTTGTGCTTTGTTATGATTCATAATTAGTGGATTTAGATCTTTTTTTTTCTTTTTTGTTCTAATGGTGATTACGGCTTTCAATGTCGATGTAGAACAATGTAGCTATGGATTATGGTTCGAATGTAGCAACTCTGCATTCGAAATGTAACTGTGTTCAGGTTATCTTTTTTATTTACTATACCCTAGAAACAGAAGATGAAAAGAAGAGGAAAAAAAAAACCCACAATACCTTGAAGAAATCTGGCTTTGGGTTTCACACGAGACTGCAATCTTCTTCTGACCAAAACTAATTTTGATTACAGAAGTTTCGTTTGCCTGTTTCTATTTGTTTGAAAAACTCCAAAATTTAAAATTTCCAAAAACCCCAAAATACTCTCATTTTTTGTACCTTTGTCGCTGTGGACAAGGCTTTCCCGCACTCTGTGCAGTGTAAAAAAAAAACCCAACAAGAGGCAAGATGAGAGAGGCAAGAGGAGATGACCTGGTTCGGGTCGGGAGGGCTGCGACGGAGATGATAGGCAAGAGGGGATGCACAGCTCGTCCAAGATGGCTTTCCGACGGAGAGTTCGAGTCTCGTCGATGAGAGGGATGACCGAGAGAGAGAGAGATTGCTTTGGTGCGAATCAAATCGAGCCCTAGGTCCCGGATCACTGCATGACGGAAGTGATGGAGACGAGAGAAAGACGTCGGCAAGAGGGAAGACCTAGAGAGAGATCAAGTTGAGACAGTGCCTAGAAGGAGGACGGGAAGGAGGTGGAAGAGATTCGTCGATTTGGGGCTTCTTACGATTTGGAATTCTCTCTCCTCTTTTTTCATTTCCCTCCTTTAGCTATATAGGGACGGAGAGAAACGTTGGATCAAAATGCTAATCGAACGGTCTTGAGTGGTCCTTACATAAAACGGTGAGGACGGTCCTCACTAGACCGTTTCCCATATATATATAGACTTGGGATTGACCTCAAACTTGATATATGGTCTCATCTCTTATGACTCTTTTCATCCCTCCCAAGTCCCATGATCAATGGAACCTTAGGTGGGCCCCATTGAGTTTATCCCTCACTATATGGTGAGAAAATGATACATATATATATATATATATATGAGAAATAATCATGTACAAGCTTCCCTTGCGAATAGAATAAGGGATATTTGCATCCGTCGGATCTTATAAATAATCCAAATGTGTGTTGAGCGCCCCATATAAGGCTAAAAATTGGAATCCTCCATGCCTTCCCATTTCGTCAGTCCCCTTCCGTCCTCGTCAACCACGGAGAGGCAATCAGCAAGAGTCCAGGAGACAGAGGAGAGCCCTTCGTCTTCGTCATCCCTGGCCCCCGATCTTCATTGTCATCATCATCGGTAACGACTCCCCCCTTCTCTCTCGCCGTCCCTCTCGGTCTCATTCTCTCCCGCTTCTCTCCCTCCCTGTCTCTCTCTCTTCCTCTCTCTCTTCCGCTCTCTCTATCCCTCTCTGTCTCTCTCGCTCCCTCTCTGCATGATCAAGGCCTCTTCTTTTCTTCTCTCTACGTTTGGCTAAACCTTTCTCCTGCTCATTAATTACCAACAAACTTGAGAGAAGAGGGTCCCTCAGTGCATGCACATTTTTTCCCATGTGGGTTTTTTGTTGACAATATATTGTTTTGTTTATTCTTATGACTAATGATGTATTGGCCATGTGTTCGGTATTGTATTACTATGGTGTTGGCTCATAACATTTTTTCCCCAAAAAACTATTTAGAACTAATCATATTGAACCTTTAAATTTTTTTGCTCCCTCTCGCTCCATCTCCCTCTCCCCCTCCCCCTCTCTCTCCCCCTCCCACACTCTCGGTCTGTGTGTCTCTTTAGGTGTGTGTGATAATGGAATGCAATCACTACAAGAAGGGACTGTGGACAGTTGATGGTAATAGCAACAAATTCTGTTATCTATGTTCTATTATTGCAGGTCATAAAGAGTTTCCTCTAGTGGAAGCTATAAATGATGTAGACATGTAGTATAAACAGGTCCTCAATAAATTTGATACGTGTGTAATTGAGAAATTGAATTTTCAGAATTGTGCACAATAGTCCCTGCAGTTCAGATGTTCAAATGGGCATTAAATTACTAGCAATCAGATATATAAATAGAGGGACTGATAACAGATGTTTATGGGGCCAAAAGATCCTGAAATTAGGTTTCGTCAGGTAGAGATCAAACCCAATAGTGCTTGGCTTGGGTTTGGGTGGATCCAAATAAGGTTCAGTTAATGTTCTGGGGTGCTGGTAGTAGTTTGGCTATGCAGGGTATTGGTTGGAAGGTCTTGACAGGTGTATGGTATGATGTGTATGGCTGTTGTGGCTGTTGGATTTCTTGACATCTGGTGCTTGTCTATGTTATCTAAAGTGGTCTATGTTATCTAAAGTGATGCTAGGGGATCAAAGGAATTATGTGGTTGTCAGCTACTATGGAGAACGGGTTTTGGTGCTGGTCACTTGTGGAATATTGGAGAAAGGTGCTGAGCCAATAGTATTTGATAAGAGGATGTACTGCTGGTGGCTTTTGGTAGGGTCCCAAACCTCACTCATGGCAATTATTCAATAATGAAAATGATACTGGTTAGATAAATCAAATGCTATTCTTATCTGTCTAAATTCCATTCAACTATCCTTTTTTCTGCTTTGAAATATTTAATGCCGACACCATCCAAGTGAAGTTAGCCAAAATTTCACTTTAAATAGATCATCTTGAATGGTGATATGGATATGATCGAACTGCTACAATGCCACTGTCAAGCAAATTACAGTTAACGCACAGCCCCAATAATTTTCTCTGTTCTTCCCTGCATCAGACTATGGACAGTTGAAGACAAGATTCTGACTGACTATAACAGTGTTCATGGAGAAGGTCGGTGGAGTAGGATTGCTAAAGACAACAAGTGGGTGAATAGATCTCTTTTCTTTTTCTCTTTTTTTTTTTTTTTGTGCGCGCGCGCGCATAATCAATCGCTGCCATGGATGAGGATGAATTTGAGTGGCACCCTACTGTCCAACACGTCTCCTCCCATGGATGACCCGCTTCCTATTGCCTCAAGTTCCCATGAACTTGATGATGACTCAATTGCTTAGTTCTCTGCCTTGACCTTTAACCATGCAATTCAATCACCTCGTCAACATGGATCATGTCAGGTAACCCTCCGAGAGTAAAACATCTTGTAATATTCACATTTTGAACATGTTTAAAAATGAGAATTTTCAGTAACCCTCTTTTATGCAGGTTACTAATGTACCCACCCCCATCCCCCACCCCACCCCGCCCCCTTTTTTTTTTTTTGCATGTATTACGTTGGTGTGTTACTTATAGCTTGAAGTTTGTGGCAAGATGGAGTCAACTGAATTTAACATGGTTCTTTCATTCGTACCCGAGGTTGATGAAAATAAAATCCCAAAAGTAGGAATGTATTTCAATAATTTGGAAGAGGCTTACACATTTTAGAATGGGTATGCTAAAGTTGCGGGTTTCGGTGTTAGAAAAGGCTTGGATTAAAAAAAAGGGTGAAGTTGTATGGAAACAATTCATGTGTTTTAAAGGACAGAGAAAAGAGATGCCGGGACATGATATTACATTACACAGGAGTGTTCCATACACACGGGAAAATTGTGGGGCGCAGATGTTAGCGAAAAAAACTGATCATGGACATTGGGTGGTCACCAAATTTATTGTAGAACATACTCATGCTCTAGCTACTCCACGAAAAGCTCATATGCTTCGGTCACACTGGGAAGTCACTCCAACGCATAGAAACTTGATAGATACATTTGAGGCTAATAACATAAGGACAGCGAACCAAATGGGAGTCTTTGAAGTGCAGGCAGGCAGTATGGGGTCCGTTGGATTCATTGAAAAAGACATTAGAAATGTGAAAAGAGATAAAAAATAAAGAAAAGAAGGGACGAGATGGTCAATTATTGTATGAATATTTTCAGAATCTGAAAGAAATGAACCCGGGGTTTTGTTTTTCTATAGAGAAAGATTCGGAAGATCAAATCAAACATGTGTTTTGGGCCGATCAAAGCTTTCGATTATCATATAGTGTATTCGGGGATGCCATTAGCTTTGACACTACATACAACACAAACAAATACGATCTCGTTTTTGGTGCAATCTTGGGAATGAATCATCATGGCCAAACAATAGTCTTTGGGTGTTGTTTTCTATCAAATGAGACTCTTGAGGCATTCGAGTGGCTTTTTAAAACATGGTTGGAGGCTATGCCGATGGGTCCACCAATATCGATTGTAACGGACCGGGATCCTGCAATTACAAAGGCTGTTGTTTCTGTTATGCCCAATGCTCGACATCGTTTTTGCATATGGCACATTAAGGATAAGTTGACAAAGAAGTTGGGTGGAATTGCAATTCATTCCAATGACTTCAGGACTAGTTTTAAAAAAGCAGTTGAGTCTGTTCGAACGGAGCAATTTGAATCAGAGTGGAATAAATAGATTATAAGATTTAATTTGACTGAACAATAATTGGCCACGAGAATTGTATAGCATTCGTCACAAGTGGGTACCCTATTATTTGGAAAATGTGTTTTTTGGAGGAATGTCATCGTCCCAAAGAAGTGAAAGCTTCAATGCCTTTATTAAACAATACAAAACAGAAAAGAACCTTTATTAAACAATACAAAAGAGAAAAGAGTGGTCTGTATGATTTTATTTTTCGATTTGAAAGTGCCATTTCCCGTAAGAGATATTAGGAGTTAAAAGTGGACCCAGGGAACTTAAATAGCAAGCCAAAACTGAAGATAGATTTACCAATGGAGGTTCAGATGTCTGGAATATATATGAGAACATTGTTTAACAAGTTCCAAGATGAATTTGTGAAAGACGATGCAGTTGAGAATACTTATTTAGTTTCTTCTGTTAGAGATGAAAAAGATATTGCTCAAACGGTGGTTTTCAGGAAGGAAGACAAGTTTGCTACATGTTCATGCTTATTATTCGAGTTTACAGGAATATATTCCATGCCGTCATGTTCAAGCTGTTTTGAAGCATGAGATGATCTTCACATTGCCCAAAGAATATATCTTGAAAAGATGGACTAGGCATGCTAGGGAAGGGACTAATTATGACAAGTGTGTAGCTAACCACGTGCCTTCTAGCAATGGCTCTTTGGTTGCACGATATGCTGACTTGTCTTACTCGGCCTCAATGGTCATAAATGAGGCATGTATGTCTGAGGGGACCCATAAACATGCAATCAACATTCTTTCAGACTTAAAAAAAAATGTGTCGTGAGATGAATGAACTTCAACTAACTGGAGAATTCAGACTCACGTAGAAAAGGTAAATCATTTCATGGTGCTATATAATATCGTGAACCACCACAAGTTAGAACAAAGGGCCGTCCAAAAAGAATTAAGTCTTCAAAAGAAGAGATACAAAAGAGATCGCAACTTTGCTGTGGATGTGGAAAGCGCGGCGTTTCACATGACAAGCGCAATTGTCCGGCTCTCTTGTCAAGGTAATTTGAAAAAAATACTTGCCATCATTCGCTCACATAAACAATTAATTCAATGCCTTTTATTTTCTCTAAATTTAATCGACATACCTGAGGCTTTCGGGCATGTGTTTGAATCTTTCGACGAAGATCAAGCTTCGGAAAAGTCTACTTCTACCAAAATGATGAAACTTCCTTGTAGGTATGCATTTTTATTAAAGAAATATCATATTTATTTAATCTCATTTTCAGACTGAAAAATCTTAAGGGGTGAATTACTTGTATTGGGATTGAGATGTTCAAGTCTACAATTGTGTGATTACGAATACATTCATAGGATATCTACATGTTTGAGCCTACATTGGTGGTTGATGTTTGAGCCTGCAATAGTGATGAAACCAATATATTCAATAGGACATCTATGCCTTCCAGTTTTTTTGTTAATTCAATATTAAGAATTCATGATTACATCACATATTGTTATTTGTATGGAGAATGTGATTATTTCAATTTTCTTTGTTACTGACAGTTTATTTTTATGAAATATTTTTATTCGATTGTCTAAATTTTGGCATGTGCTCTTGCTTTCTTTACTTTTGTAGGAATCAAATTTGTAGCCGTGGACATGATCGAGTTGAGCTGTTAATGACCATGTGGTATATCGTGCTTGGGAGATTCAGGAGATGCTATTTTTTCTAATTGTGTTCACTTGCTTATGCATAGGGCATTTTGAGTGATGTTTCATGTGGGATTTTTGTAATGGGGTTCTTATAAATGAGAGCATGAATGTGCTGTACAAAGACTTGGATTGAATTCATGTTTTTTTTTTTTTTTTTCTTTTAAGATGCCCACTCCATATAGACATCTATTCTAAGGTTTTATTAAATGGCTGATTGATGTAAGAACTCCCTTTATCCGCTGACAATCAATTTCATGACCTCACGGTGGTCACTTCAGCTATCTTTGTTTAGATTATATAACATTTGATAAAAAGTCACAGGTTAGTTACAGAATCCTCACACTACACCAAAAAATGAAATCAGAAACGGAGGTTTGAAAAGGCTAAAGGCCATTTCTATTTTGAAGCGGTCTCAAACCGCTCAAATAGAAAAAAGCCGTTTCAATTGAAAAATAACCCCTCTTTTGGTATTAGGCATCGCTCCCGCTCTCCTCTATTCCCTTCTCGCCATTCTTCTAAAGCATGCCCTTTTTACCTCGTTATTCCCTTTGCGCCAATCTTCTTCTAAACAGAGGTTTTGGACTGCTGCGTCTTCTTCGGATCTCTTTGAGGAGCCGCGTTGCGTGCAGAACAACAACGATCGGAGAAGAAGGCTGCAGAGAACCCAGTTTTCTTTTGCAGAACACCGTCTTCTTTCAGGTTTCTGTTGCAAAGAGGATGTGCGGTAGAAGAAGGGTTTTCCCCTGTTATTTTCCCAAGTTGCAGAGAACCCAGATTCACCGAGGATCTGATGCTTTTGGCTCCCGATAGGCCTTCCATCGGTGGTCTCTGTCGCCGCAAGGCTGTGGTCGGAGAGGAAGGAGGGCTTGGGTTGCAGTCAGAATAGAAAATGAGGAAGGAAGAAGATCGAGCCTGGGCTAGACGAGGTTCTGTCCAGTTCCTGGTCGGTTCTGACCTGACCCGTGTACAGAAGGCCAACAACAGCAAGCAGCAGGGCTGTCGTCTGTTCGCGCCAATCTCTTTGAGGAGCAGCAGATCGACAGACCCTAAAACTCTTCTTTTTGTAAGATTCACTTTTATCTTCTAGTTGAATGCATTTCTCTGTGTTCTTCCATCTACTTTGAGATCTCTTTGATTTCATACACTAATGCGATGCTGTTGTCTGATTATTATGTGACTTTCATTTTGTTTTGATTTGTTGGGGTTCATTGTGAGGTTGTCATGCATCTGGGCATTTATGTTCTCCTATTCAATTTGTGGGAAAGGGTTGGGTAGATACTGAAATATGTGATTTGGGTATCTTCATGAGTAGATTAAAAAAAAAAAAAGAAGAAGAAGAAATGGTTTTTAGGTCAGAATCATATACTGTATGTTTGCCGGATTTGATTCTCATCTGTTCTAGCACTTGTTGTTGGTTATTCATGGACTCAGTGATCCTGATCTTGTGTTTTGCGGTACCAACCATTGATGGGTAGGGTTTGACAATCAGATGTTCCATGGTTGGGCTGTGGGTGGGTGGTATCCAAGAGTACATCTATTAATAAATGTGTCTAGCCTCTCTCGATGGGCTTATCTGGTAAGGGCCATCTATATCCCCAGATAGATGCATCTAGGCATGTTTGCCAGGTCTCTTCCCTCTCTCGATGTTCCTCTTGCTGCTGAAAAAAAAATTCTCCTTCTCTCACCCGTCTCCATTTTGATCACTCATCTCCAGATCTGTTTTTGGTAAAAATATTTTGCTCATCTCTTTCATTTCAGGTAATTGTTGTGATTTTCTCCCTCTTTGCTTCTTCCTGTTTTGAAAGGAGGTGGTGAGATATGTTTGAATTGTTAGTGTATCTGATTTCGGTTTTTTTTTTCTGTTTATTCCTGACTATTTGCTTGATGACCCAGATAGATTTAAGTGTTGAATTTTGTTCTTTTACTGTTCTTTGATTATTTCATGCCCAGAGTTTGTAGAAAACATTTTCATTTGGGGTTTTATTTATCGTTTGATTGTTCTAACGAAGACCCAGATGTGTATGTGTATTGATTTGTATTGTTTTTTTTTTTATTTCATTTCTTGTTTTGAAGAGAACCCATTGATGCAAACAGCATGTTTTGGAGAGGGAGGGTTTGAGATTACTTTTGACTTTTGAGATAGCATAATTGGAGACCCATGGGGGATGTAATGGTGAATTTTTGTCTTTCAATCGACTTGTTTATTTATTTTTCTTCACTGATCCAGATGGATGGAAGTGGAACTGTCCAAATATGAATTTGGCTATAGCAATTGTGCTTTCTCTTGGAGATTCAAACCAATGTGGCACTGGTAATATGTATCAATTGCTGACTCTTTTATTGAAATTTCACTGACTCTTTTATTGAAATTTCAAGTCGTTATGCAGGAGATGACATTTTATACATTCGTATTTATTTTGAATTATTATTGTGGTGATCCAGACTTATATACAGTAGAAATACATATCTGGTCTCTTTCTGTCTGTTTTTCTCATAAATCTAAATTGAACGCACCAGCAGAAACACATGTTAGGTGTTTGATTAAATGATAGAAATACTTTTCAGAAATACTTGTTAGATAGAAATAAATGATAAAAAATTTGATACTAGTGCTTGATGAATTTGCATTGTCTTCTCACTATCCCCATAGATTAGATATCTCATTGTAATTATCCCTACAGATCTCTCTCTCTTTTTTAACTTTTTAATTATTATACAGTCTCAATCTATATAAGCAACGCATGCCTGTCACAGTGACTCAAACCATTCATTCCATAATCTCTAAGACTACTATGTGTAGTTTCGTTTAGAACAATCGATTCTATTTGCTCAAAATCATGTGTTATCTTCATAGATATTGACTTAATGATCCTCTGGGAGTTTTGCCCAATATTTTAACCCATAGCTGTGATTTTTTTTTAAACTCTTTTTAAGTAGTTGCACCAATGTTCCACTTAGGCTGGTAAGTTGGTCTGACATGAAAGACATCTCAGAGATATATCACCCATGGTGGCACTATTTCAGTCAAACTTTTCTAAGAAATTATGTTGATGTTTTCGTTAACTGTTATAAACAATAACTACATATTTTTCAGTTCAACAAAGTAAATGATTATACAGAGGAAAGGGCACATCATAGTTTGAAAAGAAAAAAAAAAGCACAAACAATCCCTTTGAAATTCCCATTTACTGTCTAAAGTCAGTAAAGCTAACTTGCACTGTGAAAATATCTTTTCTTAGATAGGATAGCATTATTTGCATCCATATTCCAGACTCTGTAAAATGCTTCATTATAACTCTGAGCCGCATATCAATGCCATGTCTGCATTTGTATCTGACATCATAGTTTTAATGTTTCATGTTAACACATTAAATGTAGTAAGTTATATTTCTATCATAAAGAATAGTTTTAGAGCTAATTTATAAGAAACAATTTTAGTGCTCATTAATAAAATTCAAAAGGACAGAGTTTACAGGAAACTCTAGAAAATAAAGTTACAGCAACAGCTTAACTAGAAGAGAGAACTCGACCCCTTTTCTCAATTGTAATCCAGTTTTAAGGCGTAAGAACTACTTGACAGGGAATTGGTGAAGATTTCAACAAAATATGTGGACCACTTTCTAACCCTTAGCTCAATTCTTTGGTGGGTTTAGATTAATATAGAGCACTTAATAAAATAGTTGATTGGACAAAAAAGCTTGAGTTCAACCTGTACGAACTTTTAAAGTGACTTTTGTGCATTTGCGAATTATGATATTAAAGAACCTGTTTTTCATGCTCAATTTGTAAGATCCAAACAGATGTTAGTAATGATGCTATCTATAAAGAGTAGTTTTAGTGCTTGTGTAAGAAACGGTTCGCATTTAATGATATTATGTATAAATGAAGTTTTAGTGCTTAAAGAAAGTTACAGTGCTTGAAAGAGAGAGAGAGGGATGGTCCGAAACAGAGAGAAGGTACCTCTGAGATGGATTCTGATTCTGTTGCTCTGCATCTCCAGTTTTGTTCTTGGAATGCTTTTCTCAAACAGGCATCTCTCTCTCTCTAAAAGATGGTTTTTTTTTTTTGTCAATGAATTTCCAAATCAAATTCACCTCTTCCAAACATGGACATTGCAGTTTTGTCCCACTGTATGTTTGAAGACCAAAGACTCGATTTTTCCTTGTCTTCTTTTGGTGGGTCATGCATTATTATATGTTTTAGTGGGAAATTTGGGCGGAAGTTTGGTGAACAATAGGACTGCTAATCACAAATTGCTGATAAAATGCATGCTAGATGTAGTAAAGTTGGTAGAGAAAAAAACAATGGTGAAAGCAAATAATAACTCCATCTTAAACCATCAGAACAAGATTAGTACTGAGATTGAGATTACAAAGGCTACAAAGTGTAGTCCTTCACTCTCTGGAATCCCTATAGTAGAATATACTGTCAAAATGCTTCTCTCTCTCTCTCACTAACAAACTTTTCCTATTAGGACTTTCTAAAAGGGTACAGGCCATAAATAGTTGGATCAAAACCATTCGATGTCTTACAATGGAGGAGCAAAGAAAAAAAAAAGCAAAAGAAGATAAGAAACAAGAAATAGAAGTGATTTGGCTTCACGCATTGCACTTGGAAATAATTGAATCCATTGTATTGCAGGATATGGTTTCCCCCTAAATCGGACAATCAGATCATCACGCGCCAACACAAAGAACAAGAGCTAAAATTCATTTCTAAGGGAAGCAGTCTACAACAGGTCAGCTTATTTGTCGAGATTTTATACAGTTCTTGCTTAATTTGGACCGTGTACCTTAATTTTGTTGTGTTTTGGATTGTATAATTAGAAGCCTGTTCAAGAAATGGATATAGTAGGGGAGCATTACGGTACCCATGAATCAATTCAGTGAGCATGGATTTTGCTTGATTTCTTAATGTGTGATTAAAAGTGTGATTTTGGGATTAATGCATGCTAGCAATGGATACTAGATCTTTGGATAAGGAGATTTTGACACTCCAGATGGAACTAAATACAACTCAGAGTACTCAGGAGATTGCAGGCCATAGCAGTTCTCCATACATTTCAGTGTTGGCCTCCCATGAGGGCCTACTGAGGCAGAAGGCATTTCTTGTAATTGGAATTAACACTGCATTTAGCAGCAGGAAGAGGCGGGATTCAGTGAGAAAGACTTGGATGCCTCAAGGTTATTCTTATAATCTTTTCTGCATATCATACAGCACAGTTACTTGTCTTCATGATTTATATCTATTGATATATCCTGAATCAGGTGAATTGACAAGCTTTGGCTTTGATACTGACTGATTCAGTGATTCTGCTGTATAATTCATACAAATCCAGCAACCCATTTGCTTTCTCAAAATCTTTGTGTATTCATTTGAAGCCATAGTCAACGGAATATTGACAGTCCTTTTTAGCTGTGCCCTTTTTTTAGTACAGGTAAAATCCATTGCTGATACAGTTTGGGTGTCCGTTGAGACATGTTATAACTATAGTTTCAACTTTTTTTTTTTTTTTTTTTTTTTTTTAATTTTTTTTTTTTTTTATAATTATTAGTATAGGATAGTTGTGATGGTGTGCCTTAACCATGGTTGGAACCAGCCGTTTGGGGGCTACTCATCTTGATCTCTCTGGCAATCCCTGACATTTATTTCTAAAAGTGTAAATTTTGACAAGTAATTTTGTTGAAAACATTAGCTAAAAAGGATGGTCAAAGGGATCACTTCATTCCAAAATAGGCTATCCTCTTGCCCTATATTTACTGAGCAGCAGGAATGATAGTGTGTGGCAATATCCACTTCCTTCATCTAAGCCCAAATCCTTTAGAAACTGTGTAGTGGTTGGCCGTCCAACACAATTATAACCAAAGTATCCTCAAGGTGAATCCTAATGGTGATACTCTCAAGAACAGGCGCATAAGCCATCAACACACATCATAAAGGATTTAGAAGATTTTCCTTGATGTTTTCTGAATTATTTTACTAGAGTAAGGTTTATAAAGCTTTACCTATGGAAAGAGCAGGGAAAAAATATCATGGATTTGAAGACTTGATGAAAATATCTTACGGTCAAACCAAACACTTCAGCTCTTGAGAATACCAATGGGGGCAAATCCTTCATTAGTGATCTTTGAGCCCGTAGAAGGAACGGAAAATTCTAATATGGATTGAGCGTTGTCATGAAAACCCCTGATGAATGTTATGAAATCAAAATCACGTCTATATTATTATATTATTCATGAAGCCTGAATATGTCAACGTACAGAAATGGTCTGATCTAATTGTGTTAGAATCTAGTTACTGTAGGGGGCTTGGGTGACTTAACTTTTATGCCTATTTGGTATCAAAGCAAATCAGGATGACTATCTCAGGGACATCTTATATTTCTTGCATCTTTGTATGTTAATGTGCATTATTTTGGTTTATTATCATATCTTTTTGTTTATTGTAATAATCATCTTAGTTGGTAAGAACATTTATATTTCTATTGAGATGATAACTAAAATCTCTTCCATATTGGCATTTGGAAGTTTCACTTATTGATATTTAGTGCCACTTGCTGTTTATGTTCAATTAGGAGCAAAGCTTCAACAACTAGAACGAGAGAAGGGGATTCTCATTCGTTTCACAATTGGCCACAGGTGCATTGTTAATTTGGGGCATCCTTGCAATCTTATATGTTTGTTACTTCACCTCTTCTATATTTTCATCCTGTTGTTGCAGGTCCACACTCTTTCCAAACAAGAAAAATCATCTTAAAATTGTGTGCCCATCCATGTGAAACACACACACACCCACCGTTTCCAGATATTCCTAAATATTCTTCTAGTCATTACTGAAGGGCATACTAACACTGACCAACACTGAAGGGCATTACAAAAATTGTGCAAACAAATGAAATAATAAGGTTGGATAATGTATGCAAAAGAAAATTGATTTGTGGTCCCTCTTTTAAAAAAAGGGTAACAAAACTTCATTAAAAAGAAGCAACAAATATAAATTTGAAGAAGAAAACCATTGGAGTTGGTTGCGCAGTAATAACACCTGTGTGGGCCATGGGCCCTGATCCAAAGAGTTGAAATGGTCGGGTGAATTTAGAATGCATTTGTCGTCGGAGAATGATTCTGCATGCTTTCTACTGCGAAATGCCTTTTCCAATTGGATTTTGATTTCCTCTCTAAATCCATTCCTGAAATTCCACTTCAAACTGCTAGCTTTAGTCACTGAAATTCAATTTGGAAATTTACTTTCTTCATCTGACTAATAGTATTGCCTGACTCATTAGGTTGGATGGGTTTTTTTAGTTCTTATGATTTGTATAATTGCACCAAGAAAACAAGTAGCCACCAAATCAATGCTCAGTTTAAGGAGTTTATTAGCCCACTGAACTTATTATTGAATTATAGAATGTTCAATCTTTGGTGGTGCTATTTATATATAGTTCAACAAGTAGCCACCAAATCAACGCTCTTGTTTGTTTACTTGCTCCTTAATCTTCATGCCATTTGATGTTTGAAAGTGTGATTTATGTTTTAAGAATGCAGAATATCCTTTTTTATATTTTAAGAGTGCAGAGTATCCTTTTTAAGTGTCTAAGACAAGTGCTTCTTGATGGCACAATTGGGGCATATCTTCTATATGATGTTTTATAGCTTCAACTTGCTTCTGGAGTGTCCAAATCTTCCCATGTATCACTTTTATAGTGAAAATTGGTTATTTTAATATTCACTGTATCTACTTACTTACAACTCTATTAATTTACTTGTTATGTTACCCAATGATAGCTATGTGCTCTTTGCAATGACACCTATGTGCTCCACTTGATCTTGCCAAGTAAAGTAGGTCCTACGTCAAATCTTATAAAGGTTGAAAAGGTTCCTGATTCGACATATGACATGATTGGTGGTCTTGAGCAGCAAATTGAAGAGATAAAAGAGGTTTGTGGGCTTTTCAGGCTATATGCGAACATATTCCTATGATAATATGATATGCATCAGTGTTGACCAGCAAATTGAAGAGATAAAAGAGGTTTGTGGGCTTTTCAGGCTATATGTGAACATATTCCTATGATAATATGATACGCATCAGTGTTCATCTTTTTTTTTTTTTTTTTCCTTCTATTTATTTTAGCCTAGTTTGTTTGGGTAGTTGCAACTAAGCATCTAAATCTTTTCAGGTCATTGAGCTTCCAATCAAACATCCTGAATTGTTTGAGAGTCTTGGAATAGCTCAACCAAAGGTACTAATCTTAGTTACCATCTTTTTGTAATTTTCACTATTAATGTGCATGGGGATTAAAAATAATGTGAACTGGAAATTAATATCTTTTGCTGAACTGATCAGGAGTCTTGCTTTATGGGCCACCTGGTTCCGGAAAAACTGTTAGCAAGAGCTGTGGCTCATCATACTCTATTTTTTACTCTATAGTGATTAAGAGAACTTTACTCTATTTTTTGGGTTCTTCCTATTGGTGATTGTTGGCAGTTGATCTCGATATCTCAAATCTCACTAGGGCTTTGTAGGTCTTGTTTACATGAGTGACTTGTTTTATTGGCTATATATTGTGAAGAAGCACCAGTTTGCTTTATTAGTTATTGTGAATAAGCAACTGTTTCTTTTCAAGTAAGAAAAAGAAAAAATATAATCTATATTTAGGAAATCATCCACTTTTTGTAATTCATAAATAGAACTCCTTCAAGGAAATGCTTCGTATTATGTGAGTCTTTCATTGATAGTTGGACGCACGTCTCTATATAGTTGTTGCAGTGAACAAGAAACCCCATGAATTTCATGGCTACAACCATGACCAATGTAATTGATTACTAAGTAGAAGCATAACATGTTTGGTATGGCATGGGTACAGCTGATTCCATACCCGACTGGACTCACACCTGCCTATCCTTTATCCCTGTACCCACGTACCCAGCCATGGTGCAGTGGGTAGGCTGTGCAGGTGGGTGCGTGCAAGGAAGGTGTGCAAGGGGATGTGGTAGGGAGATGAAGCGCAGGTGGGGTTCAGGGGGCTGGGACAGTGGCTATGTAAACTGGGTGGTGATGGCAGTGCAGTGGGTGGCTGGAGAGGAAGAAAGGATGAGAAAGAGAAGGGAAAGAAAAGAATGGAGAAGGAGATGGTGATGGTGTCAGCAGTGGAGGTGCAGTGGGTACAGGTGGCAGGGGGAGGAAGAAAGGAAGGAGAGAAGTGGGGGAAGGAAGAAAAGAAAAGGAAAGGGAGAGGGACGTGCACAGGCATGGGTGCAGGGGAGAAGGACAGAAGAGAAGGGGGAAAGAAATAAAGAAGAGGAGGCAGTGGGTGTGCAGGGGGGTGCAGCTGGTGGGTGTGTGCAGGTGGTGGAAGAGGAGGAATTTTGATACATAAGAGAACATGGGGTTGAAACTTTGAGTTTTAGGGATCATACTCAGGGAGCTTTAGGGAGATTTGGTGCAATGTTTATGGTAAAATGTTCATAGGAGAACATTTTACTGGAAACAGAGTACCTGAAGGCTCAGCCAATTAAACCAGAACTGTATGGTGGAGGGCTGTGGTAAAGATTTATGTGATTTATGTGGGCTGTGCAGGTGTGTGTGTGCAGCAGGTGGGCTGTGCAGGTGGGTGTGTGCAGGGTGGTGCAGCAGGTGGTGTGTGCAGGTGGGTGTGTGCAGTGGGTGCGCTGTGCAGGTGGGTGCGTGCAAGCAAGGAAGGTGTGCAAGGGGATGTGGTAGGGAGATGAAGCGCAGGTGGGGTTCAAGGGGCTGGGACAGTGGCTATGCAAGCCGGGTGGTGATGGCAGTGCAGTGGGTGGTTGTGAGGGAGAGGAAGAAAGGATGAGAGAGAACGGACAGAAAAGAATGGAGAAGGAGATGGTGATGGTGTCGGCAGTGGAGGTGCAGCGGGTACAGGTGGCAGGGGGAGGAAGAAAGGAAGGAGAGAAGTGGGGGAAGGAAGAAAAGAAAGGAAAGGGAGAGGGACGTGCACAGGCATCCTCATGAGAAATTGAATGCTAATTATTTTTGTTTGTTTATGTACTTCATTGACATTATTGAACCCTTATCCCAGTTATCTAGTGTCATCTTTGTGAGTTCTACTTGTTTGATTGACTCTATTTGAAGCCATGTTCTCAGCAACTCCTGCAGATCTTGAGGAAGAGATGTTTGAGGTGGGAGAGTGGGTGAGAATGATAGATGATGCAGATAGGTGCAAGGGTTTTTAGTTGAGCAGAGTGCGAATAGCCGCTGTAGGGAAAGAGAAAAAAAGGTTAGCATTAGTAATTATGGGAATGGCACTAGTTTTAGGAAAGGTTAGCAGCAGAGTGATGGTGCATGTAATCATTCCAGAAGAAAGAGAAAAAAATAAAAATAAAAATAAGTAAAAGAAAGATTGCACAATCACGAGAGTCTTTGATCCCGACAACCTTAGAAAACATGTACATAGCTTCCCCTTTGTGATTTATTAGGACACCTCCAATGCCTGCCAACGTTGGTTCATAACTCTCTCTCTCTCTCTCTCTCTCTCTCTCTCTCTCTGTGGATGTGTGTATGTATAATCTTTACTGAAATTATGATTACATTCTCATCTTTAACGAAATCCTTTTCATTATTCCTTAACTGCCATTTTTTGTGGTTTATGTAGGATGCAACCATTAAACAGCTTCTTCCAATTTTTTTCTCTTAAAAGATGAATTTCCTGACGTTCGGCTCAATATTATTAGCAAGCTTGATCAAGTTAATCAGGTATGGATACTTTTTATGGGCATCATCTGAATTTCAGTACATCCTCTGATGGTTATTTGGGTTGTTCATTAGTTTTCAAAAAGAAAAGAAATAAAGGTTATTAATAGACACTTTCTTTTTAGGGTTTTCCTTTTTTGTGGTTGTTTCTGACTAGATCTAGTATATTGTATCTTGATGTTTCGCAGCCTGTGCAGAACCCTACCCGCATCAAACATTCCGGGGCTTCTAAATAGCTATGATTGCAAATCTATTTTCTTGATGTAAACAAGAAAACCCTTTTCAGCACCAGTCATTTAGACCATATTCCCCATGTTCTTCTTGTGGCATAATTCAGTCTTTTAACAGTTGGTGGCAAACCCAACTATCTCTCCAAATGAATAAAATAACAGTTTTAGTTTATGCATTCTCATTTCAACAAGGCTGTTTCTAGTTGTGTCCATGTAGAAAAGGTAAAATAATAGTGAAACTCAAAAGAAGATTTTTATGTTTATTTTATCACCATCACTACTGAAGAAGACCTCGTCTAAGAATGTGATTAACCTGTCTTTTATAATATGTGTTTCATTGAAATTTTATTCATTTGATGATTTGTGTTCATCTGACCTGGGTTGCAGGAGAGAGTTCTGAGGTGTTATGAACTGATTCAGCAGATGGGGTTGATCGGTAGTAGGCCCTTTAAAAGTGCTAGTGGATCAGTCTCATTTGTGCCACAAAGCCCAATTGGGGTGCTGGATGCTGCTGCATGCTTGAGCTATAAAAGTGATGAAATAACAGTTAGGCCATATACAAATGCTCATACAAGCCCAGAACCAATTCCCAAGAGAAGGAAAATTGGACAGACTGTCTGAAATGGACCTCGAAGTCATGATCATGTTGCAAAGATGGGGTTTTCGATTTTCACATTAGTCAGTTCAGTTGGTTGAATGGGAGTTTTGGTGTGGTTAGGAAACAACCAAGTTCAGGGGTTCACATGTAAAACAAAACCCTTCAAAGTATTGTAAATTGTACATTTAAATCCAAGCTAGCATATTGATTTTTTAAATAAACTGATGATGTGTGATATTAATGTGTAGATGAGAATGCTACAATTTATGGGTTAATTTTTTTTTTTTTTTTGTGATTTTAAAAATTGAATTTAATGGCAAATAAAAAAATTATTGGGAAATTATTTAAAAAAATAATGCTATTTAAATTAGAGATGTTTCAAAACTGTCATTTAACACAGTAAAAACCAATCTAATATAAAAATATGGAACAGTAGGTAACCGTTCCAAAAATTAGAATTTGAAACGGTTCTAAAAAATTTGGAACTGTTTAAAACCGTTCCAAAATAAATACTAAATTCCAATGGCTAATAAATTTGGAACGGTTTTAAAATTTTTGGAAGTGTTAATAACAGTTCCAAAAAGGACTAAAACAGTTTCAAATATTTGAATTTGGAACGGTAAATTCAAATCTGACAGTGTCTAGAACCATTCCAAAATTTTCCATTTGGAACGGTTACAACCCGTTCCAATTTCTTAGAAACAGGCCTATTTGAAACGGTTTTTAACCGTTCCAATTTTAAGTAGGAACGGTTTTCAACACTACCGGTTTGCTGTTTTTGGTGTAGTGTCATCCAATGATCTAATGAAAATAATGCCACGTTAATAATGATTTTTTAAAGACCAACAACCTATCTTGAATAAAAAAACATCTATGAGAATGACTATGGAAACCTGGGATGGCCAGCATGACTGTTTTCATTTACATCAACCTAAACAACCAAAATTGTACCAAGAACTATGATCACATATACCAAGAACTGTGATCACATATCTCAGGTTGCTAGCACCCAAATTATCTCAGGTTTGGATCATGGCAAATCATGTGCAAGTAATTTTACTGCTGCCTTCTCTGTTTTAGATGAATATCCAAAGAAACTGCCATCACATATTAGTGTCGCAAGGTACGTGGAAGTGTTGCAAGCAAGCCAACTTTGATGAACTCATAAATGCTAAAGAGTGTTGCAACTAAGCCAACTTCAATAGACCCATAACTGCTAAAGAAACCAAATTGGGCATTGATTTCCCGAACAGTGATCATAGATCACTAAGCAATTTGTAATTCACCATTACAATGCTCATATCAAAAGCATACAAGTTGGGAAGAAGAAACAAGTATGTTGCAAAATAATCACAATCTTTGAACATAACCTTTGAATATCGCAAAGAGCAGCATCTTCAACTGGTCTACTTAATTCTGCTTACAACTATGTCTGCATACATTCACTGTGAACAAAGAAAAAAAGAGTTACAGAAATTGAATCACTACTATCATCAATTGTGAATTAACACCATCATATAAAATTAGGGAAAAACCCTCTCTGTCATTACATTTAACATCGCCTTAAAAAACCGAAAAACAAAATCATCTCAATTGCTACATTAACACCACCAACTAAATGTGCCACCAAAATTGTGGTCCGATTCACTATCACATCAGACTCTGCATCAAGGGTCATCATGTACCAAACTTTTGGCTTCCACTGTTGTGTGTGCAATTGCCAGCCATTGCCTTCGTCTTCAACTGGACTCCTGGCTTTTGTGTCAATCTAGTATATTTCTACAGTTTTTCGTTTTCTACAATGAAATAAAACATTAACAAGAAGTATTGAAGTACAGAGATTCATCACTTTAGCCCAATAGCACAAACATTCTTATAGAGAATAAAACGGTGCATGACCCATTCAGATTGCCTTCTTCTCTCAAGTTTGTTGGTAATTAATGAGCGGGAGAAGGGTTTAGCCAAGCATAGAAAAAAGAAAAGAAGAGGCCTTGATCATGCAGAGAGGGAGCGGGAGAGACAGAGAGGGATAGAGAGAGAGAGAGAGAGAGCGGAAGAGGGAGAGAGAGAGAGAGGGAGGGAGAGGGAGAGAAGGAGACCGAGAGGGACAGCGAGAGAGAGGGGGGTAGTCCTTACCCTTACCGATGACGATGACGATGAAGATCGGGCGTCGGGGATGACGACGATGAAGGGCTCTCCTCTGTCTCCTGAACTCTTGTTGATTGCCTCTTTGTGGTTGACGAGAACGGAAGGGGGCTGACGAGAATAGGAAGGCAAGGGGGATTCCAATTTTTAGCCTTATATGGGGCACTCAACACACCGTTGGATTATTCATAAGATCCGACGGCCGCAACTATCCCTTACTCTCTTAGTAAGGGAAGCTTGTACATGATTGTTTCTCTCTCTCTCTCTCTATATATATATATATATATCTATATATATATATATGAAGTTTTTGATGTTAGCATATACAAAGCCAGTGGTTATATATAAAGGGTATAAGGACTGTTCTTATGGTCCGCACAGTTCGGAATGCCAACTGAGGCCCATCTCATGACCCATCCAAATTGACCACACATTCACCACCTCCTTATAGGCACCGAATCTCATAAATTTGCATGGATTTAGATGGATAAGACCATTGGATTGATGGTCCATTTTTCTTGTTTAATATATATCTGTTAAACTTGTGGATCATGGATGAAAGAGTTAAGAGGTATAAGATGGGCTTCAAATTTCATATGTAGGTTGGCCCCACTTGGATCTTTCGGCCCCCCTCTGTCCCATGGCTAGTGGGATCTCACCATGGGCCCCACTAGGCGGTCCTCACCGTAAGTTGTAAGGATGGTCCATAAAGGACCGGTTAAAAAATATATATATATATTTACATGTTGTTCTTGGGTCCACGGATCCAAACTTATATGGATTTAAAAGTAGACCCATTTGGCAAGCGAAACTTAAATTAGATTTTGGATTCAAATTCATTCAGGAATCAGAACTTAAACCGGTTCTTAACCTCATTTTTATGGAGAGTGCATAAGAGTGGGATATACACTTAATAATAATTACATTAAAGCCCAACAGATTTCCCAGCATATAATTTATTTATTTTTCCTTCTGTAGACGGATTTTTAAACGAAAAATCTGAATTGGACAGCTGAGATATTCTGAATTCAGGTTGAACTTCAACCTTTGTACATTTAAGGTGGGGCCCGTCTATTTAATGATCTTGATGATATTAACAACTGTTTCAACTCCTCTGTAAAAACGTCAACCGGAGTCATCCTAGATAACCTGATAAGATGGGACAAGGGTCCAAGTCCAGATGTGCCAAATTTTACAACACCAGCCCCACAAATTATACATATTACAAGCATATGATAAATGAAATGGTCCAGATGACTCAGTTAGAGTGAAACTCGGGTAAATGCCTGTACAGGATATGTGATGTGGGTGGGTTCCATCAAATAAACCAGGGCCCACATCTATGGTATTGGTGGCAGGAAACATAGACCAATGCAAGGGTGAATAACTTGGCAAGGATCTTGGTACAAACCCAAGATGGGTAGGCTGAAGAATAGCAAAGGATGCAGAACATACTTGTTTTTTTTTTTTTGTCACTCCGAGTTGTACAGAGTGCGGCAACTAAGGCCTATTTTAATAGGAAGTTCACAATTTTGAGCCTAGATAATGGGCAATTTGTGTATAGCAGGTGTCTTTAGGGATGCCTCTCCAATGCCCAAATCTCTTTTGTGCTAGTGGATGTTAATAGAATCCAGGAAAAGATTGAGACACCCTGAAGCCTGCAAGTAATTACCCTACAAGGATTAACATCCCAAATTACCTCATCTTTCATAGGGAAGTTTAGATTCTGGATGTACTGTACGTATACCTACCAAATCTCCATTAATAAACCAGAGAAGGGCAGAAGGAACCACCAGAGAACAGTAGCTTCCTTCACAAAGAATATCACACAATATAACATAAGATTTACTTGGTTAAACTAAGAAAAAGCACCTTAGCTTCTCATAAAGATGCCAAGGTGTCAACACCTTCAGCCATGTTATAGTTAAAAGTACAGTTTCTTTTGAATGGCCAAGGGTGTAGTTAGTGGAAACTCATTTCTGCTCAAGATAACCCATGATTCTTTTATTCCTGTTTCTCACATTCGTTTCACACTTCTAATAAAATATTAAAAGAGTGTTACTAAGAAGGCACTTTAAGCATTCATTTCTCAATCTGACCACAATGGTCTAGAGTCTCCTCTTTCGTGCTCAAAAGCGAGAGAGAGTCCATCATATAATTACACACTGAATTTCCCATGCTGGGCTCACCATCCATTCCTATTGTTTTCAAGTTATACATTAGCATACAGTTCTTGTGTTTCGATAACCCAAGTTACATGTGTGTCTACAGTTCTTCCTGTCTTAGCCATAACCAATTACAAGCAACCAAAGTATAGGTAAGTACATTACAGGGTAACTGTGGTTCAAGGATGCAAATAGATAATAAGGAATAGCCAAAGCAGAGAAATAATGTGAGTACAAAATAAAAGTTACAGAGTGATGTCCAAATGAACAATATTGTCTTGCAGAACAACGTCGGATGGGCCTTGAATCTTTACCAGCATGTCCTTCGGTTTTGTAGTTCAACCACCGAACTCTAACTTGCCCTGTATGTCCTATACTTCCTTATCATACTTATGCCTTGTTTGGCATCTCTACTTTTTTTTTGACGGACCATTCAAAATTGAGCTATTAAAAAAAGAGTTATAAAAAAAAGAGATTAGAACAAAAAAATGTGTACGATAATGAACGGGTTTACTTCAAATAGACCGTTTGGTATTCCCTTTATTCACCTCTTTTTAGAGGGGTTTGCCTCTTTTTAGAGGAGTATCTTCTGTTATTATATAGCCATATTTTGGGTTGATTTTTTTCAGGCTATGATTGCAACTATAGTTTTGAGCTGCTTGGGTGTGGGTTTTCTGAGTAGTACCCATATTCCAAAGCAGCACCCAGGCCATATTTTAGGCATATAACATGAGCAGCCCACACTTACCCATTTGTCAGGCTCACAACCACAACAATCATGATGTGGTACATTATTCATATAGCCAGGAGCAGAGCATGTCATGGAGAGACAATTTTACTATTGATCTCAGGGCCTAAAAGATTTTGTTATTTTAAAGCACAGTCAAAATAATTTCTCATGGTAAAATTCAAACAGGGATGAGTGCCAATTCATGGGGCTGGATTGAATATAGGTGAAATTTGTTATTGCTGATGCTGAGACTTTGTGAGCAACCATTTTCTGCGATGACCACATTAAACAATTATTTACATGTCTGACATTTCTTGCAGGCAAGAGTGAAGTCTCTGAGGCTTCATCCAAACACAAGCATTTGCTTGCAGTTTCCTGTCAATTCAAGGAAGAGGCTCCAACCCCAACTTGGCACCGGGGCGTTGGAGAGTGGGTGTCGTCTTCTTCCTCTACTAGTTCAGCAGAGTAGGTGAAGATCTCTGCCTAGGCGCTGGAACATGGCCTACCACTCGCCCCATCACCCTCCCTCATCTGGGCATGGTGGACCTCATCTTCCCACATCTCCAATGTCAATACTTGGGTGTGCTTTTGTCTCCATTTCCAAATCACACAGCCGATCTCATACTCCAGCCTCATTTAATACCATCTCAAACTATTGGGGTAAGGTGGGGGCACGAGGGGTGGGGTGGGTTTTACCTTTTTTGCTCAGTGCGAAGTAATTTTTCTCAAAGAACCATACAAAGTTTCTGAAGCTATCCTCACCATTTCAGAAGTTGAAACATAAAAGAAGCATTGGAGCTCCAAACCCACTACCCATCCATCACTCATTATCTATTTCCACTGAACTCCCTTAACCAGTTGCATCTCATCTACCCAACCTGTTCACATCTTACTAGCCCATCTTCTCCCCTAATGTATCTTCAAAATGCCCATTAACCATCCATTCCAAAATGATACCACCAATCTGCACTATTATCTGCCAGCCCACGCCCAACCTACCAGCTATTGCATCACCTGTAGGTTCTGCCCCTGCTACCATTTAATCTATAGCCCTGCAAACAAACATTTTATGCAACCAAAAAAAAAACAACCCTGGTTCACCCCCACCAACCCTTTCCATCATCATTCAAACAAAAAAAAAACACACATCAATTGAATATATAGAGAGAGAGAGTAGAAACCAGCTGTTCTGAATAGAGAAAGAAACAAGAAGAAAAAAAAGAAATAGAAGAAAGCAGTAGACACGTACCTGTTTCCTCTTCTCCGTTCTCCCTTCCAGCCTCTTCCATGGGAGATGTGTGGTTTCAAGTTTCAGAAAGAACGAGAAGTGAGGGCATTCAAAGGGCTTTCGTTGACAAAACAAATTCCGTCGGGGGTAAACTTATCATAAAAAATGGGTGCAGCCTTTGCTTTTTGAAGAGGCATTGCCTCTTATTTCTACATGCCCAAAATGGGAGCATCTGGTTTTAAGAGGATGAGTCTCTATTTCTCTAGAATATACAGAGGGTAAAATAGTGTGCCAAATGCTCTAAATTTTTGAAACTCTGTCCGCTTCAGACGTTTAGACAAATAGAGGGTAAAAATAGATTTGCCAAACATTCACTTAGTCACCTACCTCCTCAAAAAATCATTTTCATTCTACTTCTTTATTCCCCTCTCCTTATCAACCGACTCCTTACATTCAAAATCTTCCTAACCTTTTCTCTTGGAATAAGCACTGTTTCCATACAATCCATTCAAAGTATCGGATCACACGCAACTCAAAAGGCCTTCAGGTCAGCTTACTCACTAAGAATTCCATCCCTATCCTTCTTCTTTGAAGACAAATATTGGCATTGAAGGCAGGCAAATGGCAATGCTAGAATTGCAGAACACTATATAATGGTTTTCAATTTAACATCTACTTCACCTTTACTATCCCACAGCTGAAATTATACGTCTCCCTTGAATTGTAGGCCTTCAACAGATTAGGAACTTGCTTCTCATATGCAGTGACATACTTCCTCAAAAACCGTTCCTTACTCAACATTAGCATTTTCTTCAGCTCTCCTTCATTAACCAGCCCCTTGCATTTCAACGTCTTCCAAACCTTACTTCTTGGAACCACCCTTTCTTCCAAACTGAACATCAGAAGTATGGGAACACTTACAACCTCAGAAGGCTTCCACTTCAGCTTATTCACATAGAAATCCATCCCTGCCTCTATCTTCTTCTCTGAATACCTCAATAACGATGGCATCCTCCTTAAAGTCTCTAAAATCTCATTTGGAGACAACCCAATACTCTTTAGCAGCTCCAATTTTGCCTCCACCGTAGTTTTCTTAAGCGATGACATGGTGAGCAGTGCAGTAACAAACAAACTAGACCCGCGCTGGAACCCCAATTCTTCCACTCTTTCCAGAATTTCTATTAGCCAATCATTCTTCTGCGCGAGAATGCTGGGCTTGAGCTTGGCTAGATCAGTGATTTGTGAATTGGGTAATCCGTATTCTTTCAGAACGGCGATATTGGACTGCATTCGCTTCTTAACATCGCTTGTAACCATCCATCTGCAACGCCTGAAGGCTCTTACCGCGTTCTCATTGGTGTGAACAAGATTCCGGAGAAAATCCATGGATGGTATGATCTGGGTTTTAAGGCCTCTCATCAGCATACCCGGATCCGAAGTGATGAGGTCGGTGATGTCTGAATCGGAGATGCCTAAACCTCGGAAGAAATCTACTTTGGGCTTGAGGGTTTTGTTCACATTCGCACAGAGGAAACGGGGTGCGGCAGAGATGAGAGTTGTGATCTGCGCATTGGAGAAACCATGGGTTTTCAAGAAATCAAGTACAGAGTCTGGTTTTTGTGTGGTCTTGATTTTGGTGCGTTTGGAAGCATGAAGAGCAGATTCTGGAGATAGCCCACAAGAGTTGATGAGGTAGGAGAGTGTGAGAGATGGTTTATCTGGGGAGTCCGAGAGATTAGAGATTGATTTGAGAAGTGGGTTTTGAAGGATATGAGGATGGATTGGGTGTTTGACATTGATTTGGATTTGCAGTTTTCTTCTGCAATATGAGAGTAACATGACTGAATGAGAAAAGGAAGATAGGAAGCTGTATCGCAAGGAGCTGTAGAAAAACCTAGGAGTTGCTTGGCAGCTCTATTAGTAGAGTTGAATGAAGTAAAGTACCCATTTATAAAAAAAAAAATAAGTTATATCAAAAATATTTTTCTTCCCATTTTCCACAATAATTTTCACAAAAAAGTAAAAAAGCAACCACTAAAAAATAAAAAAACTACATTTTTCAATAAAAAGAAGTCAAAAAAATTCCATCACAAACAACTAAAAACAAAATATCATCATAACCCACTTATATTTTATTATTTATTTAAAATAACATTTACACCAGTCAACTACACAAATAAATCCCCCGAACAGAAATTGATTTTCAAACAAGTAAAGAAAAAGAGGCTTCTGAAGACAATTTAACAGAGTTTTTGTTCTCTCTCTCTCTCTCTCTCTCTCTCTCTCCTCTCTCTCTCTCTAGTAAGGACTGTGGAGACTGGGGCTGCACATGGGCGGCTCGAATTGATTTAATATTAAAATCAATAATCAAACTGAACCTGTCGGTTTTTTAATTAACCGATCCGATCCGACCGATGAAGAGGACTTAAACCAAACCAAACCAAACCAAATGGTTCAGTCGGTTAAACCGTTGTTTTTTTAAATAAAAAAAAACAAACATTGAAATTTTCAAAATGATAAAACCCCATCCTTAGCATTTATGCCAGTGTTTAGTTCAAACATAAAAATCCAACATTCCAAAGATTCATATAAAAAATAATTCTACTCCAAAAAGAGAGTTTGGACTATACACAAGCGCGCAATCATATTATAGAATAGAAATTCTACAATCTGACAAAAAAAAGAAAATCTCAAAAGATGAAATTAGAGTGGAAAAAAAAACTATGAAAGTATTGAGACAGTATTGAGTTTATGTAAGAATGAGTTGTCAAATGTAACTATGAAAGTAGCGAATGAAACCTTAAGGCTAAAATAGTAAAAAAGCAACACTTAAGTTAATGTATACGGACGGTTTGATTTAAGCGATTTTTATGATATCCAAACCGTTAATCAAACCAATGTAAGCGGTTTTTATGATTCTCAAACCGTTAACCGAACCGATCAACTATAAACCGATCTGAACTGCCCGGTTCGGTCGGTTCGGTCCTGTTTTACGGTGATATCGGATTTTTTGTGCAGCCTTAGTGGAGACGATTCTTAGGGCACCAATTATAAAAAAAAAGTGCTTTTGTAACCTACATTACTAGGTTACAATGCAATAAATCTGTCTTTCGGCAACTCAGAAATCTAAACATCTTGAAAACTACCCCAGGTGGGGCCCCACCACACACTTGATCTTACCTTATTCTAAGCTTGAACTTAGGAGAGTTGACTTATATATATATATATATATATATTCTCACTAGAACAAAGCCCTATATATATATATATATATATAGCTAGATAAAGTTTTTGATGTTAGCATATACAAAGTCCACAGTTATATATAAAGGTAACGAGTAGTATAAGGACCGTCCTTGCGGTCCTCAGACTTTGGAACACTCCCTGAAGTCCATCTTACGATCCATCTAAATTGTCCACACATTCACAACCCTCTTATATGCACTGAATCCCATGAATTTGCATGGATTCGGATGAATTAAACCGTTGGATTGAGAGTAAATTTTTTTGTTTGATATAAAGCTGTAGAACTTATGGACCACGGATAAAGGGGTTAGAGGTATTACATTGGCTTCAAATTTCATATATAGGTGGGCCTTACTTGGATCTTTCGGTCGCCCTCTGTCCCCATGACTAGTGGGGTCTCACGGTGGGCCCCACTAGGCGGTCCTCACCGTAATACATGTCCGGTTAAAAAATATATATTTACATGTTGTTCTTGGGTCCATGGGTCCGAACTTATATGGATTTAAAACTAGACCCATTTAGCAATCGAAACTTAAATTAGATTTTGGACTCAAATTCATTGAGGAATCAGAACTTAAACCGGTTCTAAACCTGGTTTTTATGGAGAGTGCAAAAGAGTGGCATATATACTTAATAATAATTACATTAAAAATTTAAAACCCAATTGATTTCCCAGCATAATTTTTTTCCCTTCTGTAGATAGATTTTTAAACGAAAAATCTTAATTGGACAGCTGAGATATTCTGAACTCAGGTTGAATTTCAAGCTTTGTACGTTTAAGGTGGGGCCCATCTATTTAATGATCTTGATGATATTAACAATTGCTTCTACTCCTCTGTAAAAACGTCAACCAGAGTCATCCTTAGATAACCTGAATAGATGATACAAGGCCCAAGTCCAGACATGCCAAATTTTACAACTCCAGCGGCCCAGCCCCACAAATTATACATATTACAAGCATATGATAAATGAAATGGTCCAGATGACTCTCAGTTAGAGTGTAACTTGGGACAGCCTCTGTACAGGATATGTTATGTGGGTGGGTTCCATCAAATAAAGCTGGGCCCACACCTATGGTATCTGTGGCAGGAAACATAGACCAATGCAAGGGCGAATAACTTGCAAGGATATTGGTACAAACCCAAGATGTGTAGGCTGAAAAATAGCGAAGGATGCTGAATATAATGAGTCCGGATCTAGGGAGTTAAAACTTAAAACTCCAATGATCTTGAGTAGACCATTCATAGTGCGTCATATCACGTCACCGTGAGCAGCCTGCTACGCCGAGCAAGGCTGCTGTATGTATGCCCACTCAGAGGATCCCAATTCCAAAATATACTTGTTTTTTTAAAATATAAGTTGTACAGAGTGCTGCAACCAATGCCTATTTTAATAGGAAGGTAACAAAATTTTGAACCTAGATAATGGGCAATTTGTGTATAGCAGTTGTCTTCAGGGATAACCAAATTTCTTTTGTGCCAGTGGATGTTAATAGAATCCAGGAAAATATTGAGACACCCTGAAGCCTGCAAGTAATTCCCCCTACAAGGATTAACATCCCAAATTACCTCATCTTTCATAGGGAAGTTTAGATTCTGGATGTACTGTACGTATACCTACCAAATCTCCATTAATCAACCAGAGAAGGGATGAACCAAAGAAGGCACTGGTCATTGTTGTTACTAAACTCAACCTTTTATCTCCTTGCCCACCAGAGAACAGTTGCTTCTTTCACAAAGAATATCACACAAAATAACACACGATTTACTTGGTTAATAAACTAAGAAAAAGCTCCTTAGCTTCTCATAAAGATGCCAAGGTGTCAACACCTTCAGCCATGATGTAGTTAAGTGTACAGTCTCTTTTGAATGGCTAAGAGTGTAGTTAGAGGAAACTCATTTCTGCTCAAGATTACCAATGATTCTTTTATTCCTGTTTCTCACATTCGTTTCACACTTCTAATAAAATATTAAAAGACTGTTACTAAGAAGGCATTTTAAGCATTCATTTCTCAATCTGACCACAATGGGTTATAGTCTCCTCTTTCATACTAAAGGGGAGAGAGAGAGAGAGAGAGAGAGAGAGTGGGGCTTCCCGTCCATTCCTATCCATTCCTATTTTTTTCAAGTTATACATTAGCATACAGTTCTTATGTTTCGATCACCCGAGTTACATGTGTGTCTACATTTCTTCCTGTCTTAGCAATAACCCATTACAAGCAACCAAAGTCTAGGTAAGTACATTACAGGGTAATTATGGTTCAAGGATGCAAATGGATATAAGATGGAATAGCCAAAGCAGAGAAATAAAGAGAGCACAAAATAAAAGTCACAAAGTGATGTACAAATGAACAATATTGTCTTGCAGAACAACATCGGATGGGCTTTGAATCTTTACCAACATGTCCTTCTGTGTTGTAGTTCATCCACCAAACTCTAACTTGCCCCTGTATGTCTTAAAGTAACTTTTCATACTTAGTCACCTACCTCCTCAAAAAATCATTTTCATTCAACTTCCTTTCTCCCCTCTCCTCATCAACCAACTTCTTACATTTCAAAATCTTCCTAACTTGTTCTCTTGGAATAAAGCACCGTTTCCATACTATCCATTCAAAGTATCGGATCACACACAACTCAAAAGGCCTTCAGGTCAGCTTACTCACAAAGAATTCCACCCTATCCTTCTTCTTGAAGACAAATATTGGCGTTGAAGGCAGGCAAATGGCAATGCTAGAATTGCAGAACACTATACAATGGTTTTCAATTTAACATCTACTTCACCTTTACCATCCCACAACTGAAATTATACATCTCCCTTGAATTGTAGGCCTTCAATAGATTAGGAACTTGCTTCTCATATGCAGTGACATACTTCCGCAAAAACCGTTCCTCACTCAACATGAGCATTTTCTTCAGCTCTCCTTCATTAACCAGCCCCTTGCATTTCAACATCTTCCAAACCTTACTTCTTGGAACCACCCTTTCTTCCAAACTGACCATCAGAAGTATGGGAACACTTACAATCTCAGAAGGCTTCCACTTCAGCTTATTCACATAGAAATCCATCCCTGCCTTTATCTTCTTCTCTGAATACCTCAACAACCCGGACACATTTATAAATCAGAACCTATAATAGGTTCCAAACACAGTTTTTTGCGGCTCGGAACTTCGGAGTAATCAAATACCCGTTTGCAACCCTGGGGTTTAGGCCTATACCCTTTTCTATTGAACCCTTCAGGGGTATTAATGATCTCAGTTATCATTTTCAAAAAGGAAAAAGAATCAGCTTAATTGTTCAAGTGTCAGTTCTTTTGTCTTCAATTATGAACTCAATCCACCAAATTGACATTTTAAAGTATTTCCAAAGCTGCATTGTTTGACAGCTATGTTAGATCTGAATATCAATTTTATGATTCAAAAATACTAGTAGATCATTCCATAGACAATCTTCAGAGGGATCCATCATCAATATTCCTTCTCATTGATCCCATAACATCAGTGAAACCCTAAGGTTCATGAAGTGTATAAAGAGACAGAAACACAGAAAACAGAGAATCCTAGAATTGTAGAACAACATTATATGATGGTTTTTGAATCCACATTTACTTCACCTGTGTACTATCTCAGAACTGAACTTCTAATTCACCCTTGTTACTTGTAGGCCTTCATCAGATTAGGAACTTCCTTCTCGTATTTAGTCACATAACTCTTCAAGAACTGTTTCTCAGTCACCCTGAGCATTCTTTTCTACCCTCCTTCATCAACCAGCTCCTTACCTCTCAGCATCTTCCAAACCCTACTTCTTGGAATCGGTCTTTCCTCCAAACTGAACGTCAGAAGAATGGAATCACTTGCAACCTCAGAAGGCATCCACTTCAGAGTACTCACATAGAAATCCATCCCTGCTCTTATCTTCTTCTCTGAATTCGTGAGGAGTGTTGGCATTCTCTGAATTCGTGAGGAGTGTTGGCATTCTCCTCAAAGCCTCTAAAATGTCATTCTGTGTCCACCCAAGACCCTTTAACACCTCCAACTTCGCCTCCCATGTTGGTTTCTTCAGCGAGGACATGGCAAGGAGAGCCACAGAAAGCAACCCAGACGTGCGCTTGAGCACCAATTCTTCCACTCTTTTCACAGCTTCCATCAGCGCACCCGGCTTCTACGCGAGAATGGCCGGCTTGAGCAAGGCCATATCAGTGACCTACGAATCGGGTAACCCATATTCTTTCAAAATGGCGATGTTGGACTGCATTCTATTCTTCACATGGCCTGTAAACCTCCACCTGCATCGCCTAAAGGCTTTTATCGCATTCTCATTGGTGTGAAGCAGATCCCTGAAGAAATTCATGGATGGTATGGTCTGGGTTTCAAGGCCTCTCGATAGTATAAAAGGATCAGAAAGTACGAGGCTGGTGATATCCGAATCAGATAGGCCTAAACCTCGGAAAAAATCTACTTTGGGCTTGAGGGTTTTGTTCACATCCTCACAGAGGAAACGGGGTGCGGCAGAGATGAGAGTTGTGATCTGAGCATTGGAGAAACCATCTGGGTTTTCAAGAATTCAAGTACAGAGTCTGGTTTTTGTGTGGTTTTGATTTTGGTGCGTTTGGAAGCATGCAGAGCAGATTCTGGAGATAACCCACAAGAGTTGATGAGGTAGGAGAGTGTGAGAGATGGTTTATCTGGGGAGTCTGAGAGATTAGAGATTGATTTGAGAAGTGGGTTTTGAAGGATGTGAGGATGGATTGGGTGTTTGACATTGATTTGGATTTGTAGTTTTCTTCTGCAAAATGAGAGTAACATGAGTGAGTGAAAAGGGGAAGAGACGAAGAGAAAACCCTAGAATCGATGATTCTCAAACATGAGAGAGAAAGGGACTTTTGAAGGGTTTCATCAGAAGTCAGAACGGTTGGGCTGCAAGAGACGTTTTATCAAAATAACATTTAGGGCACTAATCTAAACAGCAACACCACCAAAAAAACGAAAAAACCACATTCAAGTTCTCTTCTATCTACCCATTTTCCTCGGTAGAATTTCCGAGAAGCCTATCTAATTAAAATCTATTTTAAAATTACCGCCCTCTTAAGAGGTAACCCCAATGTCTCCACTCTGGACTTTGCCCCAAAGTAAGATTGTAGATCTGGTTAAAGAAGTGAGTAATAAAGTCTTATATACATTAATTATATTCATTAGTCATATTTTTAGTCAAAATTTAATATCACGTTGATATCAACTGCTATTAGAGTAAAATTTGAGAAGATTTTAGATTTTGCGAGGGCGGTCGTTTATAATGGTTTTGAATTTTCAATAGGTGGGCTCGATTGTAGAGTTTCACTCCATCAACTTAAGATTGTTTTAAGTCGGAGCCATAGTATAGATCAGGACTAGCTCTTTCTGCATATCATTTGTTTTATATGTTAAAATAACGGATTAGGTCATTAAGGTCGGGCACATCACTGGCTTATGTAGTTATATCTGCGTCCTCATCGTGACCACGACAAAAGCATATCGTATCAGGCTTATACTAGATAAAACCGTTCAAACATGGGCCTCAACTAACTAAGCCACGCATGTTTGACTGTTCAAGATCCTGCTACTCTTCACAGGGAGAAATATTACCATTCCAAACCCCTTTAAACCTGTAAAGCATTGCTTTCCTCAATCCTCTACAGGTTGTTTGCATGTGTAAATAATAAGATGACCCCACACAGTCTAAAATCTATTATATCGAGCTTTCTAATGAAACCCAGCTCCTGTTCTTACTTTCTTACAGCCTAGAAATTTGATCTACTGAGGCAATGGCTAGGTATCTATTTCCCATCTCTGTTTATTCTTTTTGGGGATTTAACGGGAAAAACCTTCATAAACGGGTATTTCTTTAATTTGGCCTCAATAGAAAACAGACGACAAATGCGGGCAGTTTCTTTTTTGTTTTTTTTTATGTCTTTTAGCGCTATAGTTGATATCGACGCTCATCATAATTACAATATATACATAGTTTTGCATCTGCTTTTCCACTTTACCCAACTCATCTCGTCTGCCGTCTGCAACGCTGCTGACGACGAAAATCTTCACTCCATTAAGGGCGGTGGTTGCACGCCTTTAAGAGGTAGGTACAAACATGAATCTTTACTCTGAATTTGATAGTTTCCCCCAAAGGAGATATTCACCCAACGTGTTTATTTGTATTCTCCCTTTTTGGTTGTTACCAGCCCTAGACAAGCTTTCAACGACCTTGATCTGTCCCAGAAAATGGCACCTAAGTGCATCTAGATTTTTGAATGGTGGATATTTTCTCCTAAAGTGACACTACCATCTTTAATTTTCTTACATCTTTGGGTTTAGGTTTTTAAATGTGCTAGTATTTGACAATACAGACATCACTTCTCTTATTCACTATATTATTTCGCTAAACTAAAACACAACATTCATGCCCCATGTTAATTCTTCTCATCTATTTCCTTTTACAAGATATTTTGAAATTTTAACAACATATGGGCCTTGTCCCGTGAAATTATTATAAAAGGTGGATATGCTCCTACAGTTACACTATCCAAATGGTTTTCACATTCCCTTTTTGGTTTAGGGTTTAAAATGTGCAAAGTCTCTTTATGGAATTGTTTAACAATACAATTAATACAACCCTTTGATTATTTCAATGCATTTACTTTAAACATGCATTTGCCCTTTCACCATGGGTATTGTTTATGTATGCATATTTACCTTCTATTTCTATTACTGTTATAAACTAATTTTTTTTTTTTATAAACAGTATGTCAAATTGCAAGGTCCTAATCATATTCCACTACGATGGAAACTTTGAATTTGATATTATGCGTCCCATCTATAATGGAGGAAAGCGGAAAATGATGTATTTATCAACCGGCACAACATATGGGTCATTGGTTGCCGAAGCAATTAAAGCATCTAATTGTGATTCATCTGCCGAAAGTTTAAGCATACGTTACCTTGATCACAATGGACGTGCATTTTCACTCGCTAGCATTGAAGATGATAACGATGTCAACAGGATAATCAAAGCATCGGGTCATGAAACAAATGGGATATACTTATATGTTTCTAACATTTGGAACAATGGACAATGTAGAGGAGGACAACAATCTAGATATGCAAATTTGTTGTATTCTACATAATATTTTATTAAATATTAATCCCAATCCCTTACTTGAATTTTGTTATATTGTTGATGCACTGTGGGTTTCAGAGGAATGACAAGCATTGATATTTTTTTGGAAAATCAATGCGTATTTTGATAAATTGCAAGGGAAAAGAAGTGAAAGATAGGACAGCCATTCCACATTAGCTTCCTACAGTTGATCTCCAAGAAGGTAATGACATGCATTTTTCAAGTGTTCAAAACATTACAAGTCCGCATCCTACCTTAGGTCAAGAAATTGATGTTGATAATATAGAGGATGGGGCAGACTATGGTGATGAGAATCATTTTGATGGAACTAATTTTAGCGGAAAAATTCTAGTGATTGTGATGGGCTCAGACAGATGCAACGTCGCTGGTGCTAATCCAGTGAACAATGCATGTGTTGATAATATAAAGGAGTTTGCAGACTATGGTGATGAGAATCAGTTTGATGAAAATAATATCACTGGACAAATTCCAGTGATTATGATGGCCTCGGACAAAAGCAACGTCGCCGGGGCTAATTCAGTCAAGAATGCATGTCCTTCAAGTGGACATTCAGGTGTTAATTTCGTCGACAACATGGTACCCGAAGAATTGAATGCAGATGTTGGAAACAATTTAGCACGTGAAATGTGGATTGGCCGTGAATTCCCTAATCGTGACACATTCCGGAAGACATTGTCGAAGTTTGCAATTTATGAAAACTTTACTCTGAAGCATTTGAGGACCAACTCGTACAAAGTGACAGCAGGCTGTAAAGATCAGAATTGCCATTGGCGCATTCATTCCTCCATCGTAGAATCAGGATCACAATTCAAAGTGCTTACGTATAATCCTATCCATAAATGCTCGAAGCCAATGATGGGGATGGCACATAAACAAGCGTCAACATTGCTAATTGTGTATTTCATCATGGTAAAAGTCCGACAAAATGCCAATCTGAAACCAAAAGAGATCATGAACCACTACCAAATGGAATTTGGGACAACTATTACCTACAGGAAGGCACATGTAGCAAAGGATATGGCCCTGCATACAGTGCGAGTGTCTTACGAGGAGTCATTCCAAATGCTGCCTAATTACTGTATTGAACTACAGACGACCAATCCAGGCACAATAACAAATATAGACACCACATCCGAGGATCGTTTCAGGAGATTCTTTTGGGCATTCGGAGTTTGTCTAAGGTCTTTCATTAATACTTGCAGACCAATGCTTGTTGTAGACGGGACACGTCTTCGAGGAATGTACCCTAGTGTTTTGCTCGTTGCTGTTACACACAGTGCCAATCATAAGCTACTCTCCATCGCTTTTGCCTTTGCAGAAGCCGAGTGATGTGATACTTGGGAGTTGTTTCTTACAAACTTGTATATAGCACTGGGTGAGCCTAACAATTTGACTATTATGTCGGACCTCCATAATGGTCTTATTCCGGCGCTCTTGAACACCATACCCTCCACAAAGCATTGTTATTGTTGTCGTCATATTGCCGAGAATATTAGGGTGACTTTTAGTGATGTAGCAATTGTGGCAAAATTTTGGGGTGCCGCCAAAGCAAATAGGCATTTGAGTATGATGCATATATGACCGATATGCAGGCAGCTAGCCAAGAGGCATTCACTTACATTGATTCAATCGGAAGGCAACGTTGGGCTGATGCATATGTAGATGGACGACGGTATGACATGATCACTAGTAACGCAACAGAATGCACAAATGGCCTCTCAAAGGACACGAGAGTCCTCCCTATTACAAAACAGGTCGAGGAAATACGAGCCAAGTTAATGGAATTTCACCAGAAGCTCCATCTTGAATCGCAAGCAATTATAAGTCGTCTAACATAGTATGCGG
Organism: Persea americana; assembly: GCA_029852735.1. Lineage (NCBI taxonomy): Eukaryota > Viridiplantae > Streptophyta > Magnoliopsida > Laurales > Lauraceae > Persea > Persea americana. The sequence goes on from CM056810.1 coordinate 96,910,420, forward strand.
AGAAAGTCTTGGAAAAAGAAACAGAAGAAGCTTGATGACTGCATGTTCGTGTGGCTGGCCTAGTCGAGCTTCAAATTCAATCTGCGGAGTATGTGGACGTCATCGATCTTGAACGCAAGACTTGCACATGTCAAAAATGGGAGATTCTGGGGATCCCATGTGCTCATGCATTGTATTCAATGAGAGTTAGAAACTATGATCCATATGAATTATGTGAACAGTGGTACTAATCAAGTGTATATCATAAGACGTATAGTGAAGTGTTGCATGCTACCCGTGACAGTAAACAATGGGAGCACACTTCTGATAAACTAGTTTTGCCACCACGAGCTACTAAACAGCCGAGCCGGCCAAAGAAGAATAGGCTGAGGACCGAGGACCGTGGCCGCCAACGGCAGGTAGTCACCTGTGGTAACTGTAAGGAGAGGGGGCATAACCAGCAAAGTTGTCGTAATCCATCACCGCAAACCTGAAGATGCAGCCATTCAGATCTTGTAAATTTTGCTAAAGCAAAGAAGAATATGATTTTTTTGATACAAATTTGAAGTTTTTTGGGAATATGATAGGAGATGCAGCCGTTAATGTGGGCTCCTTTTTGGTTGGTGTTAGTATCTGGTGTGAATGTGGTAAGAGATGCAGCCATCTTTAAATGTATAGAGTATACTGAAGCATTTTTTGGAAGGGAGATGCATGAGTGAATGTGGGCTCCTTTTTTGTTGGTGTTAGTATCCATATGAATGTGATAGGAGATGCAGCCGTCTGGACAATGTACAGAGTCTATAAGTGTGTTGTTGCTATCTTGTAATTTTGTTGATGCATTTTTTGGAAGGGCATATATAAGTGTTATTAAACGATCTTCCCTTTTGTAAGTGAGAATTGTTGTTGGGGTTATATGTTGAAAACATTTCTATGATAATAATATAATGGCTGTTCGTTATAATTGTGTGGATATTAGTGTTTTCGTTTTTTACATTATCTTCTATAGTAAGAATGATTAGCTACCTCCATCTGCTACACTTAACAAAACCTGGTAGAAGACAATAGTCAATATCGACCATGACTGTGTTTTTGAACTTCTAGTTAAATAGTCGATAGCGACTGTGACTGTGTTTTTTAAGTTCCAGTTAAATAGTTGATATCGACTATGACTGTTTTTTAAGTTCCAGTTAGATAGTCGATATCGACTATAACTGTATTTTTTAAGTTCCAATTAAATAGTTGATAGCGACCATGACTGTGTTTTTTTACATTATAGTTAAATAGTTGATATCGACTATGACTATGTTTTTACATTGCAGTTAAATAGTCAATATCGACTACAACTGTGTTTTTTATGTTTCAGTTACATAGTTGATATCGACTATGACTGTGTTTTTTATATTACAGTTAAATTGTCGATATCAACTATGACTGTGTTTTTACATTACAGTTAAATAGTCGATATCGACTATTATGATAGTCGATATTGACTATTTAACTTATACTATTAAAGTAGTTCTTGTTGATTGTATGTCAACTGTTTCAATACACCACAACCATACAGATTCCTGTACAATCAATCTGTACATTCCATTCAATGCATGCATCCTGCACAACAAACAATCCGAATTCAATACACACATCCTGCATAACAAACCATTGTTTGACAGTACATTCAACCCGAATTTCTTCCTTGATAAATCCTGCATAACAAATCATACAATGACACTTCTACAATTAATAGACCATACAAAGAACATATTGAACATTAACAAACCATTTTGGTATAAATAAACTATGAGGATCCAGAACATAAATGTTTATATTCCCTAAACCATAGTAGTTCCACAAACCATACAAGTTTCAGAAACATTGACCAACATGTTCCACAATTGAACGCCAACGAAGAAAATGAATAATATGAATCAAAGTTCATTTGGCCTATCTGATGCCTAAAAGATTTATGTACAAACTTTTCTTTCAGACGCGAAGAAATTACATCAACGAGGTAGATTCAACAACTCTAAAAGATTTAGTCTATTAGCATTCACCTGCCAACTCCTCTTGAACAACTCAATGACAATTCTACTACGTAAGTAAGGGATGTCGGCTTGTGTAAATGTGATAGATGTCAACGAACACAATGCTCCGCGAATGCCATAGTGAACACTCCACAGTCATTACTATTGTTTTGATGAGAAATGTCTTCCTTGATCAGGATAGTCCATAAAAATGGATCCGTCCACCTAAAATGCATATACATAGTGTTCAACCAGCCGATCTGCAACAATGGAAAGATGGGGTAACAATTATTATCATATGTGACTGTGTATATAATGTGGACTGCAATTTAGGATCGCAAACCATACTTACAAATTGCTCCGCTTTACTCCGTGTCAAACGATCACCCGCCAAACTGTTATAGAATTCCCACCTCCTTTCATCAACGTAGCCCATAACCAACGTAAAATGATTCCTGTAGTGGAAGACAAACACCAGTGTACTGCACTCATTTGCTTCAAAGACTCTGTGGCCATGCTTACCGAAGGCAGCTTCAACACTGGCATCAGATCCATCTTGCCACCAGCTCTGCATACAGAAAATGCCACCACAGCATGAGTGATTAACAAATAAAGATGTATTCATCGCATTGTTTGTTAAAATGAAAGTTCAGTTGGAATTCAGGCCAGGCTTACAGATATGCTTGGGTCGGTGATGAAAGCGGTTGGACATCATTCTCTCATGATCTCAGAGTAATAGTACATGATATTGGTGTCCAGCCAAGTTCCTTCCTCAAGTGCTTTCTTTAAATCTTTGCTGGAGACCATGGTACAAATGTTGTCTAGTTCATCTGCTCCATTAAATACGAAATGTTAATTAATAAATACAATGCTACGCATATTAATGAAGGGGGTTTTACATTGGAATTCATGGGATGCACGGTTACTTTGTTGTATAGTATTCCTTGAAACCCCGAACCAAGAATTGCTCTTGATCATTTAGTACGTAGCCCGAATGCACCATAGAATGAGAGTAATTGGAGAACTTTATGGGTACTTTACGTATACGGGGCAACTACTTGATTCTCCAAATCAAGGACACTACGATAGCCATCGGTGTTGTAGAAACTATTGCGGAATCACTATGAACTGACAGAAGAGTGTTAAACAATGCCCTAGCTATTGGGGGGTGTTCAGCACTTATTCAAATGATGGTAAGTCGGCTAGCTGCGAAGTGCTTGGAATGTCATCGGCTGGTTGCGTAGTGCTTGGAACATCACCGGCTAGATGCGGAGTGATTGGAACGTCACCTGCTAGCTGCGGAGTGCTTGGCACATCACCGTGGCGCTTAGTCCGCTTTCTCCAGCAAGTTTTTGCTTTCGGACTTTTAAGCGTAGCTTTCTTCACTCTCGTGTGAGAGGGGCCAGTGCGAGATGTCTTAACTAAGGTTTCGAAAACCGTCCGGGGGGGGGAACAGTGTGCGATGGACTAACATCAGTCTCGGGAACAGTCTGAGGGGAACTGTTTGAGCAAATTCAACATGAGCATCGAGATCGGTGTGAGATGGACCACTGTGAGAGGTTCCACTCCGTGTTTGATGGAAAACAGTAAGGACAGAGTCGGATTGTACAAGAGTAAATTTAAGTGTGGGCTGGACAGTTTACCTTTTCTACATCCTCATCGGATTGCGAGTTATTGTACTCTTCCACAGAGAAATTTAGGAACCTGGTCCCCACTGCTGCCTTAAAGGTCTTAAGTTTTTTTCCGAATTGACGCCATCAAACTTGACATGCTTTTCTTCCTCCTGTCAGCCCGATCACACGACCGCTCTAAGCGAGCAACAAGCTCATCAACCTGATTACAGCAGAATCTATGTCAGTCCAATTAAGCAATATTACTACCATATAAGTGAAAATACATCAGCCAGTGCATTAAATATTTACATATTTCTAAGGGACCAATGGGTCAACCCGCTGAGCAGGGGCTTCTGCCTCGCTACTCTCCCTTTGCTCAACCCTGCCAATTTGTCGGACTGTGTTGGCAAGATACCATACAAAGTACTCTTCAGATTTCTCCCCTTTTAATCCCAGCTAGCTTATTGCAGCCCAGAGTGCTGCTACCCCTTCATCCATATGCGAATTGTAATCGACTACCACTCTCTTTATATGTTCTCTTCTCACGTATGGCATATTGAATTAGGGGGGGGGGGGGGGGGGGGGGTTGCTTGAGCCCAAACTGCTTCATGACTTGCCACGTGTTATGCTGCTTGACGATCTAGTACCAAAGTAGGACGGTTGATAAGGCAAACAGATCGCAATCCCCTTTAGGTACGCTCATTCAGAATTTCTTACTGTAGTCGGAGTACGGTCTCCAATTGACCTGCATACAGTCACACAGAAGAAGGAATTACAACATTATCAATGGGTAACGTAAGTTGAACCTTTGTCCATGATTTTATTGGATAACACATGTACATTTACCTCATCAGCCGGCAGGTTGTTTAATTAGTGCCTAACTTCCTTGACTAATGCCAGGGCTTGGGGATGATCCACCAACCTCTTATGCCATGTCTTGAACAGTGGAAATTGTATGTCCTTTTTCCAACTAGGATCTGGCTGAGGACACCGGTCAATAGACATTCTCGAATAAGCCTATATCTGCAATGGAAAAGATCAAAATGGAGGTTGTTAGTTAGCAATTGAGTATGGTGCACCCAAAATGAAGGTTGTTAGTTAGCAATGGAATGAATTTGTTTTTGGGTGCTACCTCTCAATCAAAGTTGTTATCAAGGCATGGTCTATGATCATACGATCTATGTCGGCCAAGTGGTGTAGCCCAATTTGCCATACATATTGCTTTTGCACATCTGTAAGCACCCATATATCTTTTTTGGGATTTGTTGGGATGCATCTCATCCGTCCGAGTTCCTTGTAATAACAACAACTATTGAGGTGACTCCATGGACAATAGAACAAAACTAAGAAATTGCAATTTTAAATACAAAATTGAATTCTCTTTTCAATATACCTCTCCGCGACCGATGCCCTCCGAGATATGATTGTTTTGGTTGAAGAGGAGTTTGTTTGGAGTTTCAACGGGTTTCTTTTCATTGACCTGCAAAATATCAACGAGTTTTTTAGACAACCTGAAAAATGACTCCAAATGAGTGCAGAACAAATCCAAATAGGGGTTTCAAATGGGTTGCAAACCCAGCTTGAAATTGTTTCTAAATGGGTTTGAAAATGGAATGGAAGTTCCAGTTATAAATGGGGCTGAATGTAGTCCTATAGTCCGACTTCGTCTCAAAATAGGCCTCTATGTGGACTACAAATGAGCCTAAAAATCAGTCTAGAACTTCAATGGGTCTTAACCCGCTGCCACAGTAGTCCATATATAGTTAGAAACTAGGCCTTATGGCAATTCTCTTAACATGTTATGTATGGACTGTAAATGAGTCTAAAGAACCAATTAGGTTATTTCATCTATTGTCAAACCCTATACAATAGAGTGATAAATGGGATATCCAACCAATTGGGTTATTTCATTTCTGTTTTGTATGTATGGTGTTGAGGGTGGCTATAACCACTATGTACAATTGATAGACGCCTCCCTATATATAGGTATTGGCTCACATTTAGTTAAAGCAAAACTTACCACTTCATCCATCACATGCAAAATGCATGGTTACATTTTATTAAGAGGAGTTTCTGTGATGAAGGGTTCTGATGAAGCAGAGTTGAACCTCACACAAATCCAATATTACAGTTAATTGGGGTTTTAAAAGAAAATTTAATTAACCTAATTAAAGGAAAATGTTATTTTACACAACTAGCTTCAACAATCATTCTTGAAATGTAAAAGCCAAAATCTAGAAAGATCCATTATCTTCTTGAGGGCCCTCTGAATTTCTGAAAATTGGATAACTCGAATGAGGCTTGGATTTGCTCCCGACGGCGTGTGCTTGAATCTTGTGCCCAAACTTAAGTGGTGTACATGTGTGTGTATTTCATGGATGTGCGGTGTGCCTGGGGGAATAGTCCTTTTCAGGAAAAGAACATTATTGCAGGCTAAAGATCAAATTGTCATTGTTGCAAACATAGTTTGATAAAAAGAAAAAATGTGTACATTCTCCCACTTAATTGAAAACAATGATTCCATATATAACACATATTCAAATCCTTTAAGAACATCACAATTACAAAAAGTAGCAATCCAAAATCAATCCTATAGCCTAAATCTGAAAAGCGGGCAGGAATTGCATTATTTTAGCCAAGTGGTGATGCAGTCCTGGTGAAAAGGGATTTGCAGGGCAACTGCATACCATCAACTAGGCCATCTAAAGGCCATTGATGCTCATAGTACAAGTGGATGAACACGACAAAAGCCAACAGTCTCAACCCGCTTTCGTTTCAGGGCATTGGCCTGTTGGGTTTGAGCAATAGTAACAAGGCATTCAAAGTGATTGTAGTTTGTGTATTCAGATTTAGCGAGTCTTCATCAAGTAATCTCTCATTCTAAATGGGCAAACTAAACAGCGTGAAGAAGATTGCAACCTCACTCCCTTCCGAAAGATCAAACCCATCCAAAACCCTTAAATCCCACGCCAAATTTAGGGCAATAATACAACAACGAAAACGAACATACCTTCATGTTCGTTGAAATGTGGAGATTCTTTCAAAAATTAGCGCGAAATGTTGCCTTGGGACCACCCCCCAGGACTACCATCGAGGGGATAATGGTCGCCAACGAGAAGAAAAAGGAAAAGGGGAAAAAGGAGATGAAGACGGTGATAGTGAAAGCGGTTTGGTGGGCCTTTTGTATGGCACATGAATAGTAGATATCGACTATAGCGCTAAAAGACAAAGAAAAAAAAAGAGAAGAAATTGCTTGCAGTTGTCGTTCGTTTTTTATTGGGGCCAAATTAAAGGAATACCCATTTATGAGGGTTTTTCCAGTTAAATCCCCTTCTTCTATTAATTTTTCATAGAAGTAAAGATTATTTGATGTCCATATTTATGGATGGATTTTCACTTTTGGTTCCTTAACTTCAGCCACTTGTAAGGTACATTAACACCGAATCTGCTTTTAAAAAAAACATCACTTCAGGTTGTTTTTGTTGTGATTAGCACCTCATGACATCATCTGGTCTATAGATTGTTGCAATCCCAGTCCCTGGGCTCCCCCTTCAGCTGATTGCTAAAGCTTCTACACACCAGCGAGATGATCCCAGTCATGAGGGGGTGAGGAACCTCCAAAAACAGTAGATTCAACCATAGGGAGATTTGGATGGAAGATTGAGTATCCATTTTCGAAATGATACAGTAAAAAGTCGTGAGAATTCGGCCTTAACACAGGTCGAGGTCCCAACAACCAGAGCTCTAGTAAATTTCAATCAACATGTGATTAAACTAATAATTAATCTTAAATCTGATTAAAAATAATCAATCCACACAATAAGAAGGACAAGTGATGTATACGTGGAAAAACCCTACTCGGGAAAAAACCACTTGGCCTTATCATCTAGGCCAATAGACCATCAAGCACTATATTAAAAAGAAAAGTTACAAGGAAGCAACTCATAACCCTTTTCCAGTTGCAACTAAACCTAAGGACTGCTTTGATTTTGCCGACTGCTTGCCGTACACATTCACCGTACTTGAACCAACCACCTTGAATGCATTTATAAGATAAATCTATTTCAAAAAGGCAGCAGAAAGAACATCCAGATACTTGAACTTTATCTTCTTCTATAAATACCTCAATAACGACGGCATCGTCCACTTGGAACTTCTTATTTGTAATCATCGTCCACAAAGAGGATAGCATTCCAAGGCGGAGAATTCTAAAATCCAACCACCTCTTTGTGGTTCAAGCACGACCTAATAACACCGGTGGGTGAGAATGCTAGAGTTCTAAAATCCAACCGCTTTTAAAAATCACCTCCTAACAAAGAGTTTAAACCCGTCTCCCGGGCGGTGCCTTGCCATTGTTTTTAACAATGGATTGGATTGGGTGATCAAAGCATTTGTTTTGGATATTTGGGATTTGGCGTTTAGAAAAAACTCAGTTTTTATTTATTTATGTGTCCCTGGAACTCTGAATATTATAATAGGTTGGCTAGTTTTGGCCGGAGATGTGAGGAAGCTCTAGTGTGATGGTGTGACCTCCAGCCTCCTTAGTTGGTTATTCTTTTTGTGTCCTCCTGTTTTTATACCAAAACAAAGATGATGATGATGATGATGATGGATGATGATAGCACCTCATGGGCTGGTATTCAATAAAACAGTTCAAATATGGGTCCGAACCATGCAGTTGTTAAGGTGGGAAGAGATTCAGCCATTCGGGGCATTCAAAAGGGGTAAAAAACTAATATGGACGAATGCACCAAAAGCCTAAAGAAGCCCAGAAACTGTAGCGAACCTCTTTAAAACAGAATGGAGATATATTACTCCTTTGCCCAATCTTCTGAAAGTAGTTCACATGTATAAGAAAGAAGTCAAGACTCACGACTTCTAATCCAGCTCCATTAGCTGATCGAAAGTCATTTGAACTTGAACGAATTAGAAATCCCCGATGCATTACTTTTTAATAGAACAATTTTACTGTTTCAGAGTTGACGAGGGTTTGAAGTATCTTCTGTAGATCATTTCTGATTCAACCAATTCAGCCACTAATTCAACAAAATCATTGTTACATTTCTTATATCTTCTAAAGTTGTTTGTGTAAACTAAATCAACCCAAAAAAGACTGAAAGACTTTAATGACATTTTGAAAACATGATCGCAACGCTCTGAGTATTCAAAAAAGTATTCATCACAAGAGGTTGGTCTCAGCAGCAATTAGTACTTCACAAGAACATCTGATTCTGGAAATAATAATAGATTGCTGCAGGCCAAACTCCTGGGTTACACCTTCCAATGATTGCATCTTCAATCGCAGATAGTCGTCTTCAACCCTGCTGGAAGAGGCTGATCTCACAAGCCGCAATGTTATTTACAAGGTAAATATAGTGATTACATGTGAGGCCCCACCTCTTGTAGGCCCTCAATTTGAATTAAATAATTATTAATATGATACTTTCTATTTTTAATTTGCTAATTAATAGGAATTAATAGTATAGATGGCTAATGTTCCTAAGTTCTAGAATTAGCAGTATATATTCTTATAGATGTTAGGTGCTTTTTGTAATTTTTAGTAGTTTTGATTTAATTAGGACTTGGCTATTATTAGAATTAATAGGAGGGGCATTGAGTGTTAAGAACCTTCTACAAACCCACCTAATGACCCAATTACCCATAACCTCATTTCTTTTTCATTTACAACTAAGTTACCATTTTAGTAATTAACCTAAACCCTAATCTATATAAGCCTAATTATTGCAAAACCTAGCCTAAAACCCTAATTCATTCTCACATTCCCTACCTCTCCCTAAGAAACCCTAATTCCCCAAATCCTAGTTCAAGAAGAAGCTAGGAGGCCACCCCAATTGCTCAATCAACACCTTAGGAGCTTGGAATTCTCATATCTCTCTCTCAACTCTATCACCAATTTCGAATTGAGGCAAGCACCTTATGCTAATTTCACTAGATGCATGCTTTCTTTCCTTGTTTTCTTCAATTTTATTTCAATTAGATGGATATACATGTGTAGATCTTCCTTTTGAGCTTGTTTATGGATAAATGGCCATTGATGGATGAGTTCTCTCATTTGGAAGATCAATGGCCTGGTTTGTTGATGGATAGATGGTTATAGAAGTGTTTTCTGTGTCTTGTATGCTTTTGTGATGAATGAAGGAGATTTGGGATGAATTTGATGAAAAATGGGTTGAGAAGGAGAAATCCCAGAATTCTGGAATTGCAGCTCTCTGCGTGTATCCGATCGACCGGACCCTGTCTCGGTTGATCGGGCATACAAAAAAAGTAAAAAAACCAAGTCCCAGTTATTTTCCCTGAAATTTTGTGCAGACAGTGTACCCGGTCGACCGGACCCTGTCTCGGTTGACCGGGCACACAGAAATCTGCAGGAAATAGTTAAGACTTGTGATTTCTCAGACAGTCAGAGTCCTATGTACCTGGTCGACATCACGGCTATGATGTCGACCAGATACACAGTGATTCATGCAGAACTCTCCAGCTGTTTGGCTCCAGGTCCCAGTGGACCCGGTTGACATCACGACCATGATGTCGACTGGGGACACTGCAGGATGTCGACCTGAGAGGTCGACATCCAATGTACCCGGTCGACATCCTAAGGTATGATGTCGATCGGGCAAACTGTGAACAGTGAGTTTTCAGACTTTTGTGTTTTTGATGTGTGATCATTTGTGGGGTTCATTGACCATCCAAATAGGCTTCCATCAAGTGTGTCAAATACGAATCAATGGCATGGCTCAGCCTTGACTCATGGGGTCCACCAATTGAGGTTTGGGATTTGAATCATCAATGATTCGACCCTTAATTGTAGTCCATGGTGTCCCTAACTTCAGGAGCATCAGATTTACTATATTTGACATCTGAGACTACCGTTAGGAATTCAATTACGTGATGAGACTTGAACTAAGAGTGGACCACGACTTAGAATTGGACCTTTGTCTATTTCCACTTGATTCCATGTTTTGAGGATTTCATGTGTTGTTCTTCTCTCTTACCCTTATTGTTGTCATAAACCTGTTAATTAATTGAAATTGGAGGACCTGAACCTAGGATTACTTAGTGGTGATCCTATGTTGTGTTTGAAGATAAATGACCCATGTTTATGGCTAGACGGGTCTTCATACGGCCTAAGGTTAGATATGTGAAACCATAGAATGAAGAGGTTAAGCTTAATGGATTGAAGCTCACAGTGTATGAGCATGGGATGATCACTTGTGGAATGATCATGGTGTTGCACTTGTATTGCCTCAGACCACGGTTGTGGGCCTTGGAGTGGATCCAATGATGATTGGACTTGGACTTGGATATTGGATGGTGTTCCATGATTATTGTGACTTAACCTCTTAGAAACTTGGTTAGGACCTTGCTTACGTAAGATAAGCCTAGACAGACACAGACCTATACTTGTTTCCTGAATCGGCACTAAACATTCACTCAGTTATTCTAAGCTCAGCCAGTTCACTGATCATCACTAGTAGGGGCTATATTGGTTACTTAGAGCTATCTTGATGAGCTGTGATTAAACGGACGATGTGATACCGGGTCCCGGTTAATCTGATAAAGGGGTGTGATCGGTGCAATAAAGGGGTGTGATCGGTGTTATATTATGTATGTTATTATTAGCAGGGCTGTTATCCCTTGCATGGTGATTACCATTTCGCCACCGCAAACTATTTACAGTATGAGATGTTTACAGTATGGGAGGATCGCAGTATAATATCCCGCGGTATATCCAGCTTATGTGAATGTGTCATTTGTAACCTGGTTAGATTAGATACTTTACATTTCTAATTCTAAAATGCTTATTACTGCTCAATTGCCTAGATTGTGTACCTTTGCTACTCTTATGATTTCATACATGTCTTTATTCTCTTTTGTTGTATACATCCCGTGTTATCTGTATCTGGTGCCTTGCCAGATCCTTGGATCTGACCCATCTTTGGTGCTTAGGTTCCGACCATGATCTCGCGGACGACGCGTTCTACAAGGTGCCTGTAGTTGGTGACTACGGGGGATTGAGTGCAATTTGTTTTGGATTTTTGAGAGTTTATATGTAGTGAGATTGGGTAGATAGACAGTTTTGTATAAACTTGATAATTACACTTTGAGATTTTATCAGACTTCCGCATGGTTATATTTGACTCATTTACATGATACTATTGTTTCCGCTAACTTTTCTTACACTTCCGCATTACAACTGTTGATTACGTTATTGTTTAAAAAGTTTTAAAATTTTTACCTCACTGCGGACTACGATCTTAGAAGTTCTCGGATTTTCTGGGAAGTAGCGCACCAACTTCAGGTACCTTAGCGTTATCTTCGGTATTTGAAATTGGGGCGTTACATTACAAATAAGAAGTTCCAAGTGGAGTGAACATGATTGGGAGCAATCTCTGCAAGACTTGCCCTAAACAATCTTGTAAGACAAGCTGTCATGGGAAGAGATGAACCGCCATATCTAACTGATTCAATTTTGAAGTAGGCCATCTGGTGGCATTAAAAAGTTCCCATAAGATGACCAAGAAATTTACTAACTCAAATATAGATTCTTAGAACAAGAATCAAGTATGGGCTCCACTACTTGATTAAGATATTGGGCAAAGTGTCCAGAAAATTTTGGCACAATTCCATGCACAAGAGAAGTTTCTAGTTCAAAATCTGTATGTACTGTAATCCAGCCAGGCCTCCATTAAACCAAAGTGGGGCAGAACATAACAGTTATTGCTGTCAACAAAACCCGCAACCTTTTACCCCAGGTCAACACCAGACCACAGTAGGTTTTATCTCCAAGGTCATCACACAAGAATTACATAAGAGTCAGTCACTTTTTTTCCCTTTTTTTTAAGGAATGGTTTTTGTTTTTTTTTTCAAAGAGTCAGTCAGTTACTGTAAGAAAGATCAGAAAAAGCCCCCTAGCTCCTCATAAGGACGCCACAGAGTGAACAACCTTGCATGTGAAGTAGTTGCTTCTCAAAGTTACCAATGTTTCTTGTCTTCTGTTACTCGTATTCGTTTCACTTCTATGAATATTCATAACAAGATGCTGCTAAACGAGGCATTTAAAGTATACATCTCTCAATCTGCCAACAATGGGACAGAGTCTCCTTGTGCTTAAAATTAAATTGAGGGCGAAAATGAGTCTATTATAAAACTCAACTCCACTTTCCATGCTCTTTAAATTACACAAGTTATGCATAACTCTACAGTTCTTATGTTTGGATAACCGGAGTTACATGCATGTCTGGAGTTCTTCCTATCTTTTTGACAACCAGTTACAAGGAACAATAGTTATGGGTGACCTAATGACTGAGCACCCGTGTTTCAGGGATCCAAATGGGCCCTATGATAAGGGAAGACAATAAGAAGAGAAATGTTAAAATCCCAATTTTTGGACATTAGTTAACTCAAATTCATCTTCAAGTTAATTACACAGCAATGCTAACTGATGCATTAAACCGACAATAAATTACCCACTTTGAAGCAACAGACTCGTCTGTGTTATAACTATTTCTTGTAGATCCTCCAATAGTATGAGCTCATTTGAATAAATCCTTGCTGATTAACTTGTTAAGCAAGAGGGCTATCAACTGCATTGCAGGTACACAAATCAGTTTGTTACCGCTCAGAAAATTCTTGGCCCCTTCTAACCATCAAGAATATGATTCATACAAAACATGATTTTTTAGCCGTGAAATAAAAGTCACTGCGACTAAGCATGCGTAAGTACACTAAAAGAGTATACAGACAATCACTTCAGCCTCAACCATGATAGGCACATATTCAAATTTTAAAGACCTCCACATAGGCATTGCAAGTTTGTGACATGTATTACCATGATCGAAATTGAGATTGAAATTTCTCAATCCTAGCCAATTACATATGAGAAATACACATCCAAGAATCATCTATAAGGGTTAAATAACATTACAGATAAGCAGGAGAGAAGCATGAAACCAAGTCAAAACAGGAGAAGAGAATTTTGTAACATCAAAATGATGGTTTCTGAATGTTACCAACATCTTCTCCATTGCTTTTGTCATTCAACCAGCGATATTCTAACTCGCCCCCATATGCCTTTAGCAGATAAGGAACTTCCTTCTCATATTTAGTCACATAAAACCTCAAGAAATCATTCTCATTCAACTTCAGCATTCGTTTCACCTCTCCTTCATCAACCAACTCCTTATACTTCAGAATCTTCCAAACCTTACTCCTTGGAATCAGCCTTCCTTCCAAACTATACATCAGAAGCATTGGATAGCGGGCCACATCAGATGGCCTCCACCTCAATTTATTCACAAAGAACTCCATCCCTGCCTTTATCTTCTTCTCCGAACACTTCATGAATAATGGCATTTTCCTGAAACCATAAAAAATCTCATTGTGAGACCACCCCAGACTCTTGAACAGCTCGATTTTCGCCTCCCAAATCGATTTCTTCATCGAGCACATGGCATGGATCGCCATGACGTACAACCCCGAACCGCGCTCGAAACCCAATTCCTCTACCCTCTTCATAACTTCCCTCAAGAAAGCCGTATTCGCCGATAGAATTATCGGCTCCATCACCACCATTTTCGAAATCCTCGAATTGGGTACTCCATAAACCTTCAAAACACCAATGTTGGGCAGCATCCGCTTCCGGATATTGCAGGTAAACATCCATCTGCAGCGCCTAAACACCTTAATGACGTTCTCATTGGTTTGAACAAGATTTCGAAGAAAATCAATGGAAGGTTTGATCTGGGTCTCAAGGCCTCTCAACAGAATACCCGGATTTGAAGAAATGAAGATGGTGATCTCGGAATCGGAGAGGCCTAAATCATGAAAATATTTGATTTTTGGTTGGAGGGTTGAGTCTACATCGGAAAGGAGGAAGCGGGGCCTGAAGGAGATGAGATTTGTGATCTGGGCTTTGGAGAATCCATGGGTTTTGAAGAATTCAAGGACAGTGTTTGGTTTTTCAGTGTTGTTGAGATTGATTTCTTTGGAAGCAGAAAGAGCAGCTTCTGGAGACAACCCACATGAGTATATGAGGTAATTGAGTGTAAGTGGTGCCTCATTTTTAGAGAGGGATTTGAGAGTGTGGATTTGAAGAATGCAGAGAAGGCTTGGGTACTTCGGATTGATTTGAAGTAGGCTTTTGCAGAAGGAGACTAACATCGGTGAGAAAAGAGAATGGGAGGAGGAGCTCATACACAAACCCTAGAGTCAGTTTGAGAATAAGAGGAAGATGGTTAGTGGAGCAATCTAGGCCGGACCAAATCTGAACCCAATTCGAACTGGACTTGTTCAGGTTCAGCTCGAGCTCAAGTCTGGATGTTTAAGCCCAAGTGGATTTGGGCCAGGATTAGCCTTGAGAGTTAAGCACCCAAATTAGGCCCAGTTACCTAGATTGCATATCATACATATAATGCTAATTTATTTACAGAGTGAGAATCATGAGATACCCCAGTGGCAAGGTTGTTTCATCTCACACAGGCTAACCAAGGATCGATTTCTAGATAAGTTGGTCGTCTCACTAATTGAGTAATTATTTATCACTCTCTCTTCTAGCCAAAAAAAGGCATAGAGCCACTCAGGAATGCCAAAAAACATTCTACTTATGGACGGAGAGTCTTGATTAGGAGCTCACATTGAAGCATGAACAATAATATAGGGTGTTAAATTTTCAGTGCACTAGGGAGGGCCGGGGTTTTTGGTTAAATTGTCAGTGCACTAGGGAGAGCACACACCCTCCAATTGAAAGAGATGATTAGGAAGAATAACATGCCAAAATAAAAAATATGAAGGTAGGTAGGAAAGTCAATCCCTTGAAGATTTGCTAAAATCATCTTGAGCCAAGCCTGATAATTAAGAATTTAGACTGTCCAATAGGTCCGACCCAAATCCAAATTTAGTATCCGGATTCCCCAACTGGCTAGACTCAGGCCCAAAGCTCCAAGCCTTTTGTTCTAGTTAGACATGGATTTTAATATGTATATATGTATACCTGTATGTATGCATCTAGTTATAGATAGATTTTAATCATTATATATGTATACCTGTATGTATGACCCCCACCCCCCCACCCCCACCCCCAAAAAAAAAAAAAGGAGTTCTTTGCCTAGGTCCTCCAACTAGCAACCCTTGTACAGATTTAAGATTTGATCGGATTTGTTCCTCTGGGAGTCATTTGTTTGAACTCATTTATAAATGTAAATTATGCACATGTGCAATGGTTAGTTGGCTACGCATGATCACATTTGTTTGCGTTAGGTTGTATGGCTCAATTGACCTAATAAATTTGATAAATCGGGCCCTGAATTGCCTATGTTCTATTGTGATTAGAAGTATATCTATTATCTGTGATTAGAAGTAGTGTTTAAGTGTAACAGTGTTTGATCTATTTTCGTAGGTCCTAGATCATAACAAACTGCTATAAGAGCGTTGCGCATGATCGGAGGATTAGATCTCAAGATTGAGATAGTGTTTCCTGTATCGTGTGAGGGAGATCGTTTGATCTCGGTGGGCCACAAGAATAACAGAAAGAAGAGGTCGGAGAAGAGGATCTGGTTGCAAGGTTCTACGTTTGAGGAGACAGAGGATCCGTTTGTGTCTGAGTTTGTGCCGAGATGGAGAAGGTCTGGTTTCCTTGGGTTCACCGTGCCCAGAGAAAGAGAGAGACGAAGGGGATTGATCGCTGCCCAATTCTTGGTTCCAAAGGACCCGGACTGTTTTGTCTCGCGGTCACCCTCGCCTGAGACGAAGAAGATCTGGGGTTCTCGGTCTCGCTAGTTGCTGATCTTCGTCGGTGTGCTAATCGTCGCTGGCATATAGACACTGCCGGAGAAGAGTGTGGCCGCTGCCAGATTTTGACGGAGAAGAGAGGAGCCCTGTACAATTTTCTTGCCGGAAAAAAGGATTGCAGTGGTCGGACTGCCGCCTCGCCGGAGCTCCGCGCGCCGCTCTGCAGTTGGTGCCTTCTGTCGCCAGACTTGAGGAAGGGGGAAGGTAGTCAGAGCGAAGAAGAAGGTTTTGTCACCGCTCAGCAGTAGTTGCTGCCTCTCTATTCTTGTTGCAGAAAACAAGACGAAGAAGAAGAAGAAGGTGGGCTTGGGCTCGCAGCAGTTCCGAGTTGCGTCTAGGTCAGCCAAGCTTGACCCGTTTCAGAAGCCCGTTTGCCTGTCCAGGTCAGGGCAATTCTAGGTTGACCAGACTCGTGCAGCAGAAGCCCAGAAGCAAAGCCCGCAGGAAAGGGCTGACGTCAGTAGATTCGTACGGTAAAAGTCAATTTGACCTGATCAAAGGCTGAAAATTGTTTCCGCAATATCTTGACGATCGGGAGTATGATCGGAGATCCGTTTGAACCTACAGACTCATTGCGAGCAGATCTATACGGTTGTAGAAGAAGATTGGTTGTTCCACGGTCGATGAAGGAGATTAACTGATTGGAGCGTAGAAATTTATTTCTGCGATATCTTAGTCGTACAGAGTCGGATTTCAGATTCGTTTCTTCCAGCATACTCGTGGTGACCAGATCTACACATATATAGTGAAAGATTCTTGGAATGGCTACGAAGTTTGAAATTGAGAAATTCAATGGAAACAACAACTTTGGTTTTTGATGTTTGAAGATGCATGCTTTGCTAATTTAAAATGGGTTACATAAAGCTTTGAAGGGAAAGAATGGTTTGTCTGACAAACTGTCAGATGATGAGAATGATGAGTTGCTACAAAAGGCGTATGGTCATATTGTGTTGTTTATGAGTGATGGTATACTGCGAAAGGTTTCTAAGGAGAATACTGCTGCTGGCTTATGTTAGAAGTTGGAGAACTTATACATCACGAAGTCCCTCACGAATCACTTGTATAGGAAAAAATGGTTGTTCATGTTACAAATGCTGGAAGGTGCGTCTGTTTCAACTCACCTTAATTCTTTCACAAAAGCTATTATGTAGAGGCAGCCTTGAACTTTAAGAAAAAGGTTGCGCCTAACAATGATGGTTCGGATAAGGGTTTGGTAGTACGAGGAAGAACAAATGACTCCAGTAGTAAGGGCAAATGTAGATCCAACGAGAAAAACATTGAATGTTATTATTGCCATAAGAAAAGGCACATCAGAAAAAACTGTCCCAAAAGACAGAGAAAAAGGAAAGAAATAATAGAAGATTCATCATTTGATGATTCAGTCAGTGTTGCGAATGGAAGATCAGATTATGGTTCCGACAATGCACTTTATGTGATTGAAAATAGAATCCATCGTGAGGATGAATGGATTCTTGATTCAAGTTGTTCCTACTATATGTGTCCCAATAGGGGCTGGTTACTACTTATAGAGAAATCAACGATAGTAATGTCTTGATGGGCAATAATGTTGCATGCAAGACGGTTGTGATTGGAACAGTTAAAATCAAGATGTATGACGGAATATTGGCAGAAGTTCGGCATGTTTCTAATATGAAAAAGAATCTTATTTCTCTTGATGTTTTGGACTCCGACAGTTGTAAGTTCTTAGTTGAAGGTGGAGTTATGAAGGTTGTGAAGGGTGCTCTGGTTCCTATGAGAGGCAATAAAGTTGGAAACTTATATGTTTTGTCTGGAAATAAAGTTACAGGTGGAGCTGCAGTGTCTTCTTCAAATGGCCATGAATATGTCTCAACATGCTTATGACATTTGCGCCTGGGTCACATGAGTGAAAAGGGATTGACAATACTGAGCAATCGAAATTTGCTATGTGGCATGAAAACAAGCAAGTTGAATTTCTGTGAGAGATGTATCTTCGGAAAGCATCGAAAGGTCAGTTTCAAGACAGGTATTTATCATACGAAAGGTATATTTGATTATGTTCATTCAGATGTATGGGGGCCTTTTAAGGTTTACTCCAAAGGCGGGTCCCAGTTTATGTTGACTTTTATTGATGATTATTCAAGGAAAGTCTGGGTTTATACTTTGAAAACAAAGGATCATACATTTGTTACATTCAAGCGATGGAAGGAAATGGTTGACAAATAGACTGACAGAAAGGTGAAAAAGCTGAGGACAAATAATGGCAAGGAGTACAGATCGATAGAGTTTGAGAACTATTGCACGGATCATAGCATAATTCGGCATTATACGACTACAGAAACTCCGCAGCAGAATGGAGTTGCAAAGAGATGAATAGAACGATCTTGGAAAGAGCTTGTTGACTGTTGTTTACTGCAGGATTATCCAAGGAATTCTGGACTAAGGCAGTAAATGCTGTAAGCTACTTGATAAATGTGGTCATGTAATCCAGAACAATTGGTTGTAAAACACCGGAAGAAATGTAGTCAAGTAATCCAGCTGATTATTCTAACTTGAGGATTTTCGGTTGTCCGGCTTATGCTCGGGTGAAAACCTATAAGTTAGAACCAATGGTTGTGAAGTGCATCTTGGTGGGATATGCTTCTAGGGTGAAAGGATACAGGTTGTGGTGTATTGATAAAAAATTCACCCCGATTTATCATCAGCATGGATGTTACATTTCATGAGGATGCTTCACTTGAAGCGAGAAAGCAGGTGGAGAAGACAAAAGTATGTAGCAGCAGTGACATCGTTCAAGTGGAGTTCGACATCCTAGTGAGAAAGGAGAGTACATCTGGCTCTTCTCAGGATACAGGGGATAGTCAAATTGTGCAGCAGATGTAGCAGACAGAGTCACAGATGCCACAGACGGGTAGACAACAGAGAGAAAGGAAACCGCCTGTTAGATACAATTTCGTGGATATGACGACGTATGCGTCGACATCAGACAGTGGTCGTGATGATATAGTTACATACGCATTGACGACTGAGTCTCTTGAATTAATGGAATGACTGGAAAGTTGTCAACAGGCAGCAACTATAACTGAAGAGATGGAGTCTCTTGACGGGGAAGATTAAGCCATCGGGTGCAAGCAGTCCTACGAGGAAGATGAAGGAGCTTCCAGTACAAGTAGAGTGCAGTTTAAGGTTCCTGATCATGTATGCAGTTTAAAGAAATCATTATATGGGTCGAAGCAAGCTTCTGGAGAATGGTACAAGTGATTTGGTGCATTTATGAAGGAATGAGTTAAATTCAAGTTCAAGCATTGCTTGGAATTGATCGGTGTGCTCAGTACCTGAGTGCCCTAATGGGCGTGTGGGGATGGTGAGACGTGTTTAGTGTATGAGGACCGCTTCAATGTTAGCCAAGGTGGAGATTTGTTAGGTTGTATGGCTCAATTAACCTAGTAAATGTGATAAACAGGGGCCCTGCATTACCCATGTTCTACTGTGATTAGAAGTAGGTCTATTATCATAGGTTTACTGTAATTAGAAGCAGTGTTTGGGTGTAACAAGGTTTTAGGGCTGATATTATAAATAGAGACTAAGGGTCTCTATGATGTACAGATCTTCTGATTGCATAGTAAATTTTCCCGTCTTCTCGTGGACGAAAGCCAAAAGTAAAACCACGTAAATCTTTGTGTTCTTTTGTGCGTGCTTAATCTCTTTTCGTAGGCCTTAGATCACAACAGTTTGTATTTTATTTATTAGTTGTAAAAAGGATGTGTAAATGATACCGTTTTCATATGAAAATTTATATACGTCAAGAGGTGTGAAATCATTATACACCTTTTGGTTAGAAAATATGCCACTGTGGGTTCCACCTCATAAAAGAAAAGGGTTTTAAACTCTGTTATAGGCTTATTGACTTACTTTACATATGTAACATTCACATATATATGGAATCAAACCCTTCAATCCAGCTCGAGTCTAGCCCATTAACATTCCTAAGTCAATTGTCACATTTGAGAGTTATAATGTAACTATAAGCAGAGACACATGGAAAACAATTTTATCGTATCATCGTTCACTAATATTACTGCTAATTTGCTAAGGAAGGTTTAATTTTTCAGTTAAAGTAGAATGCCTTCAAAGAAGAGGAATAGGGTTGTTAAAGGTCAAAAAGGAAAAAAATTCTTTAAACCTTAAAATAACGACGGAGGACCCAAACTTTTAATATTGAAATGACCAAACGCCCTGTTGCCACTTTTTCCCTTTTTTTAACCTCATTTGCCTACAAAGAGTATCACCATTCGCCACAAAACAACAATATCACTGTTTGTTTTTTCTTCTTCTCCTTCTAAGTTTTTAGATTAAATATTTTTATTTTTTTATCATAATTTTATCGAGAAGTCTTCTACAGTGTTTTAATGAGCTAAAAAGGAATAAAACTCGCAAATGATATAAACGCACACGACCTAAATGTTAAAAGAGTGATTGACACCCACAGGGCCTTTTCATGCATTGTTCTCTCTTGACCTAATCTCCCCAACAGAAGGCTTACTAAGTTTCTTATATTACTCATTTCTAGTAATGTCTCTCTCTTTTTCTTCAGTTGTAGTCGAATCATTGTCAAGTGACTTTTGCTAATTCATGGCTCTTTCAATATAATCATGTAAAGCTGTATTCGTTGTACTGCAGAGAGTCATATAATGTAGGCTTTTTGGGATCAATTTTGAAATTTTTTCATCACTTGTGTCTTGTACTAGACAGGGCAATTGATAAGCAGTCCAAGCAAGGGCCTCTATTTGTGGTGCACTTGTGATCTAGTGCCCATTCTAATTAGGTCCTTATAATAGGCTCCACCTGGCGCACCTGGATTTTAATTTCATATTCATTAGAAATCAATGTTGGTTCCTATAGTTCATAACGATTAGAAATATCCTTCCAGGTACGACGATGGAACAGCATTGCAAGAGGCCTCCATTAAAACTTATGGACAAATGGGACGATGCAAGTGTGGCCGGTGAGGATGATGCTGTAGTTTAGGCCTTTATCATCATCTATCTGAAGGTAGACCGAACTGCAATTGAAGTGGAGATTGTGATTTTGATTGGTTTGGAATAAATTAAGGTGCACTTCACTTTCAACAGCTAGAAAGAACAGTATTTTTTTACCGAAGCAAGAAAAAAGGAAAAAAAAAAAAAAAAAACAAGAAGAGGATTTTACAAAAAAAAGAAGAAAAGAACCAGATTAGGTGATCAGTGGATCGAAAAGATGATTTTAACTGACGTTGCACCAGATCAGTCATTGTACCCGAAAATGTGTTTTTTTAAACACTTTCTACTAGTGTCCCTATCGACCTTTATTTTATAACATTAAGGGTCCCTAGGGACCTTGCAGTCCATCGTAACTTTTATAGAACTCCCACTTACGTTCTCTATAAGGTCTAAGTCGACCTTCATTTCCAAGAATAAGAGTCCTCATCCACCATGCAGTGTACACAAGTTGGATTGCGCGGATCTTTTGTGCATGGATTTTGCTCATTGATCTTGTTTTTGTAGAGGTTTCTTCCCTTTTTTTGTTTCTCCTAATCGTTAGGTTTTGAGCAGTTCGCTACAAGGTGTTTGTGTATAGTTTTCACTCCTTGATCTTCGTCTTTTGCCTAGGGTTTTTTTGGGTTAACATCGGATTTTAGGGTATAGTCTTTATGGAAGATAAATGAGTTTGAATTCCTCTACCACAAGCGTCTTCGTTGGCAGCTCGCTTTCATTGATTTTCGAGAATTAGTTTTTTGTTTTGTCTTGAATATGATATGATGGTCTCGTAAGCATTTCTCTATCTTTGTCTCTCTAAATTTTTCTGGGGGTTTTCTGGGGGTGCAAATAAATCTCTGTTGAAGATGGAGAAGTGAATGGTGGAGTTGGTTTCCGTCATTGGGGACGATTCTCTGTTCATTCTCTTTGGGTTTTTAAAAGCGTACAAATTCAGATGCTTTTTTACTACTGTGGAATTGGTTTTGTATAGGGTTGGCTGCTGTCTTTAGCAGAATAGGTAGTGGTGAAGTAAGAGGGATATGAATTAGAAGTTGGTACCAAAATGGTTGAAAGGAGCATGCAGTGGCATTGCCGGCAGTGCTGGAAGTTCTTTCCAACATTTTCATCTTCCTAACCAGTTTTTTTTTTTTTAGTTTTTTTTTTTTACCCTTATATATGAAAATGGTTTATCAAAAGTAGAAAATTATGTTTTAAGGCAAAGTACAAGCTTCACATTTCCATTGCTCTACCTCAAACGGAGTATCATATGCACTTTAATGTTTTCCAACAAATAAAGGCATGTGACTTTAATGGTATTCAAGAGGTGGGAATGATCTAGGAGGGGAAGCAAATCGAGTGTCATCATTTTTTCACTAAGAACAAGGAATAAAGATGAGTTCCGTTTGTTTATACCTTTACACTACAAGGTCCCTAGAGACCCTTAACGTTATAAAATAAATGTCGATAGGGACGCTAGTAGAAAGTGCTAACAAAATAAACACGTTTTCGGACAAAATCAATGATCTGATGCAAAGTAAGTTAAAATAATCTTTTCGGTCCACTGGCCACCTAATATGTTGTTTTTGGTAAAATCCTCAAAAAAAAAAAAAAAAAAAAAAAATCTAAAGAGTTGTCGGTGACACCAATCAACAGGCCCCACTCTTGTTAACCAAAACCCAATTCCAATCCAATGAGATGACCACTATTGCTTCTTTTTTTTTTTTTAAGATTGTGAATGAATGGTCAAAGAAACCGTTGGGCTCCTTGACCATACATGTTTTTTTTTTAACTTGTAGGAATGGCTCTCAACTAGCTCTTGACCTATGGCCCATCCAAGTTGTAGCTTTCAAGAAAAGTATTAGACACCATGAACCAACAATGAGAATCACTCTAATTAAAATCCATGAGAATCACTCTAATTAAACTTAGATTTTGTTCGTGCCCAATACAAACATTATAAATGTGTTTGAGCAGTTTGGATTTTAGAAAGATATTGCTCAGTTGTTTATTTAGAGCATTGGATAGGAGTTGAGCCTTATAAGTGAAGTGCTCACATGGCACATAAAGGAGGGTTGCCATATCAAACTTCTCTAATATATTATTATGTATGATCATGTGCTCCTGTAAGGGACATTTAAGTCCTCAAAGGGAGATGGGGTAGCTAGGTTAGGACTTAAGAAAAATTAAGTCAAGTAGGATAGCTTACGAAAGTAGATTAGGGTTAAAAAAGAAAACGAAAAAGAGGGAAAAGCTGGACTATTAAATGAACAAACTTGCATTTGAATGAAATCCTACTCCCCTTTTAAGGGAGTTCATAACCGACCTTGGTTTCCTTGAAAAAAGTCCAATATAAAAAAGCTAACAAACTCCCAAACACATGCCCACATCTCAACAATGAAACCAAACTCTAAACAGACCCACCAATCTCGAACAAAGTCAAGTCCAACATACACTCAACCTAAGAACATATGCTGATGGGAAGCGGATAGGAAATAGAGTCAACAGAAGCATTCATATTCTCAACTATCAACCCACATTCACCACCCTCTTCAATATCATTCAGGAAATCGCCCTCAAACCCGCCTGAATTCTCAAAAATGCCATCATCCAATTTCATCTCATTTCCCTCACCTTCATGGATGCCTGTAGTAGTGGGACCAGTGGGAAAACCACCCTCAGCTCCATCAAAAAGGAACTCTATATTGTCTTCAAAGCCAGTGCCATTGAACAGGTCATGTAATTCAATGGATTTGTCGAGGGCGATATCGGGAACCGGAATGGAGTTGAAGGTGGGGCCCATGCAGAGGTTCCAGGGCTGATCTGTGAGGGGGTCCATGATCGCAGTTTGATCGATGGGACCGGAGTTTTCGGGGATTTGAATCTGAGGTGGGGCCACATGATGAGGTTCCTGGAAGGGGGCGGAGGGTTGTGGGGGTTGAGGTGGGGGTGGTTGGCATCTTATGTAATGGCTGATATCGAAGTTTGTTACTGCATTGAGCCCTCTGTATTCTATAGCAGCCATGTCATATGCTGCAGCTGCTTCTTCTTGAGTACCTAATAGTGGAAAAGAAAACGAGGATATTACTAGTGATAAACAATACAAGTAGCTTTCTTGAATCAGTTGAAATTATGCTCATGTTATCTATAGTACACTAATATTGTATACAATACATGGACCATGTGTAGATTGAATGTGCCACAGCAGAGATAAGTCCTCCATTTGGATCCAGATGACGAAAGCAGGGTTGAGAGAAAGTGGATTAATGTAGATCGTTTAGATCACCTAATGGATAAGAGTCCCCCATCTGGATCTCAAATGGTTTAACTATTTTTGAACTTTTGTTTTATGGTGCGTAATATTTAATAATCACATGAAAATGAGAAGCTTAGATTCATGAATAATAGACCGAATATAGCGGTTTTATGCTCCACTTTAAATAGACAGAGAGATCTATATCAACTTAATTTATCGATTTAGCGACACAGGAAAATACATAGGTGTTAAAAAGGTCTGTGACCCAAGTCCAAGTTATATAACCAATGATAATTTGGACAATCTAATGTTATATAACTAGAGATAGTTGGACAGCTAATGTGCCCATGGCCCCTGCATCTGCATGCAGATTTAGGACCCAAATCCCTTCTCAGGCTGAACTCAAGCCATAGACTCTTTTATTGATCTAGCATTAAACTCATATCCATCTTCAACATCTTTTTATTTTAAAAATAAAAAGTGAAGAATGTGGAAAAAATCCAGTCTTTTATTTTATTTTAAATGCTTGTAAGTGTTGTACATGTAAAGTTAGAGATCATACTCAAATATACTCCATGCTGTACTTTGTGTAGGCCTATAACTAATTATGAGTGGACCTAATTAACTGCTCCTTATATTAAGTCCCATCAGATTCTACAGTCAATGTTTGACCATCCAAAGACAAGTACAGTTGTCCAATTCATTAGCACTGACCATAAGACATGGTAGGGAAAAGACCAGAACTGTCCTTCTCACCAAGCTCCATATGAATGGTGTTACATCAAAGAGACGTGGTCATTTCAGACAAAACCACTGGAGTCCACGTAAAGCACGAAAGTTGTAGAATAATTCAACACGTGACACTTCACGTGCGTGCGTGCTCTAGAGCAATAGGCAGTGCCCGTGTCACATGTGCATCACATGTGCGGCCGACCACACCATGCCATGCCATGCCATGCATTGCACACGACACGTGAATTTTAAGTCTATATTTTCTAGTTCGGACTATCTCTATTCTCTACTTTAGGGGCCCACCTACTTCGAGTGCAAACTGCGCAACTCCGACCAAATTTTAATTGAATTAAGTTAGACCTACTATTGAATTGATCATGTATATATAATGGAGAAAACATGTTATTACATGTGATTAGGAGTGGTTTAAGCTTCAGTTTTAGTGAAATTTGTCGCAATGTGACATCGGGCTGTTTCGGAATAAATAGGTCGGCCCTATGTCTTTAAGTTCAATTGGGGCAAAATCAGCAAAATGTAAGGATAGTCGCCATTTTTTTAAGAGCTCAACAATTTTAATAATTAGATGCACTTTTAAAATCATTCAACCTTGCAACCTTCGTGTAGATTATCATGGATGCATTGATATCCAACCCAACCTTAACCCATAGTCGGAATGATTCAGGGTGCATCCTGAACCCCTAGATTGCACCCTAATTATCCTCATTCTCGTAAAACCACACTACCAAGATGTCGATTTATGGGTTTTAATATCTTCCAAAAGACCTACATAGAAGTTATGCAGTATTTTCAGTCTTGTCTTTAATTTAGGGATTATGATATCTTAATAGTGGGGATTGA
Organism: Persea americana; assembly: GCA_029852735.1. Taxonomy (NCBI): domain Eukaryota; kingdom Viridiplantae; phylum Streptophyta; class Magnoliopsida; order Laurales; family Lauraceae; genus Persea; species Persea americana. Next base: position 96,936,677 of record CM056810.1, read on the forward strand.
AAATCCCAAATCGCCCTTTCCCTTCAATTTAGGAGTTATGATTTATGAACGGTAGGGATTGAAAATCCAGAATCGCCATTGATATCTATCAATGTATGCATGTAATGCATACTTAATGCTTGAATGTGTAATTGTGTTCTCAAGAGAAAGAAGAGAGAGATCATACTGTATGTTCCCAAGTAGAGATATTTATTTCCAAAGACTCGACCAATCCTAGCCTCCCACCGTCCGTTGTGATGATGCCTACAAAAGCCCCGAAATGTGTCAGGAGCCGTTGATGGGAAAAACCCCAAATCAGGGGTTGGGTCAGATCTTTAATACCTTGCCACCCCACGGTATTTAGAAACTCCTCTGGAAAACCCACTACTTCTTCTCCTTAAAGAAGCCAAGTACTCTTCCTTAGACACCATTTGCATCTCCTCAAACTCTTTTGCATATGTATTCAGCTGCATTACCCAAAACAATCAATAGATAAAAAGAATATTTGTTCATTTTTGAAACTTTCTCATAAACATATATCTATTGTTTGGAATAATTTTATGAAATTGCTTACAGGGAAATTCAAGATGGTATCAGGGCCCCAATATTTGAGAGCAGCAAGGTCATATGTATGAGCAGCAGCCTCTTCATCATCATAGGCTCCTGCATTTTCTCTCGATGCATCAGATGAAAATATAAGAAGGATGTAAAAAATAAAAGGTTTGCTAACGTGGGTTCAATCTGAGAACTTTCATCATGCAAGCCAGATTCCCTTCTTGGTAATTGGTGCATCCATGGTTCACATCAGCAATTTACAAGAAGCCAGAAAAGAAAGAAAAATAGAGAGAGGGGGAACTTACCCAAATAGACTAAAAGGCAGAGAGGTGTATTACAGGTGCAGATCACCAGAAACAAAAATGATAAGCCCAATATGGAAGAAATAGAGAAGAAAAATAAGAGTTCAAAAAAAAAAAAAAATCTTTCATTGCTTTAGATTCTAACCTTGTCTTCCTTTCTTGTTTTGAACAGGGTTCCAACTGCTCTTGTCCCAAAGGTGGGCCTCATACCTTCCTGTCCATCTATGCCTGGATGATGAATGACATGCAGCCAAAAACATCAAACCCATGTACCAAATGGGAAAAAAGAATGAAAAGAAAAAGAGAAAGAGCCTTGTCTAAAAGAAACTCTACAACATCAATGTTACCTAGTAACACCTCTATACACAGAACTTCTTCTTCCAGGGTTGGCACCAAACTGGCTCTTCTGAGGGTTGAGATTCCTTCTAGTGCGTTTGATCTTTGTTTTGGTGGGTTGAGAAAGAGGTGAAGAAGAAGAAGAAGAAGAAGAGGTGGTGGTGGTGGAGGAGGAGGAAGATGAGATTGAATTGGAGAGGGGAGAAGATGTGTCCATCTGAGGAAGAAGATGATGGGTCTTGCTGCAATGCCTGTAGTGGGGCCAAAAAAGGGGTTCTCACCTTCTTCTTCTGTTTTTGTTTTGATACCCGGGTTGTTTTACAGAGCATATAAGGAGGGTCACTGAGGAGAGAGAAAGGGGAAAATGTGGGGGTATTTATACATAGGTGCATGAGTTGGGGAGGTTGGTTGGGTTGTAGGCCATGGGTTAGGGTCTTGGGCAGGGTGTTTAACCATGGGTTAGTTTGAGACCCAACACTTGGCTTAAAGGGTTTCCATGCTTCCAATGGGATTCAAGATGGGGACTGCAATCGTGCATTGCTGCTGCTGTTGGGGGAATCAAAGGCTCCGTTTCTCACTCTCAGTTGAATTGAGAAGGGTAACAAAATGAAAAAAATGGTTACATGAGTTAGAAAATCAATAGGCGTGTACAAAAGATTAAAAAAAAAAAAAAGCCTAAAATAATAATATCTAGCTATAAAATTTTTTGAGCATTCTCATAGTATATTTTAACACAAATGTGTTGAAACCCGGTTTTTAAAATACACATTGATCTTCTTTGTTGTCTTTTCTTTTGATTTTTTTTTTTTTTACTAACATTTTAATTAAGGGGTGTCTATATGGGGAGAACAGGGAAGATAACTTTCTAACAATTGAAATTTATACTATGGTAGAAATGAATTGAGGTGGAGAAAAAAAAAATACCCGAAGTGAAAATTTTAGACTATGGATAATTTTTCTCTATTTTCTTCTTCTTAGGTACCAACCCTACCGTTTGGATATGAAAGAACTACCACTCAGCAGAAAGAGAACTCAACGATCGATCCATGCGCAATAAGGTGAGAATCAAGTTCCCAACTATTTGGGCAAACCCTTGTTCTTCATTCACTGTTGGACTTGGTGGTAGTAAATGAGGCAATAACATCACCCTTGTTATTTGAATTATTTAATCCAACTGGAAAAAGTAACGGCTTTGGGTGATCCTTATCCAAGGGCAGAGGAATTCATCTTAGTGTTTCAATTAAGCAAAGTGAGCCCCACAATAGAGCTATATATATGGTTAAATCTCATTATGTGGTGTATCTAGATACAATGAATCTATTGTGTGGCATAAATATCCTCCAATTTACCTAATATTGGGATGTTTTCGTTGCTCTATTAGGACAAACAGAGTAAGAGCTATGTAATTGGTGAACCCATCACTAAAATTTCATCTATAGGCTTCGTAACAGAAAAAAAAAATCATCTATAGCCTCCATCTCTGTAATTCTGCTTGAAATTACTCTCCACCTATAGGCTCGATTTTACAGTGACCATAATTCTTGCGGAGATTAAATTTTCTGTCGATGATAAGGAGTGGTTTGGATTTCAAAATTGAGCCCCATGGATGGATTTGTCGCAATGGGTTTGGAGAATCCTCGAGTCCCACCCTCAAATATACGGACTAAACATATTTTGAAAAACGTCTTAGGAAAAGTAATTGCAAATTTAGGAATTTACTGAAGTGCTTAAGGTGGGACCTTGCCTTTAACTACTGTTAGCAAGTCTCCCAAAGGACTTGAGCATGTTTGAATGCATTTACTTGACTTGAGTCCTTGGAGCTTCAAGCTCTTGCACTTGCAGGTAAAACAAAATTACCCACAAACATTTGTCGCATTGATGAGGCCATTTTGGTCATCCAGAAGCCAAATTTACTGCCCGGATTCTTCCATTTTCCAGACATGGCCCATTCATAGAAGAGCCAATGGTTGGGATCATCTGATCGTTTTGCCAAATCTTAGGCATCATCAAAACAACTCCAAGTTCCAGCCATGTAAAAAAATCCCAGCAGTATCACAATCAAATCTAGCGGTTAAGATAATCTAATAAGATCTAGTTTACAAATTCCATTTTCCCATGTGGGATTTGATGGAAGGTTGTCATGGTTGTTAGTGTTCTGCCCATCTACTTCTTGGTATATATCTTCTGTAGTCACATGAAATTAGGTTGCCTAATAAGAGAAGAGGGTTAGGTTTTCAAACACTGCTAATCAGATGGTTTCTTGCAAGCATTTTACATTGGGAACTGGAGTCAATGGTCAAGGCACAAATTACCCAAAAAAGCTCCTTTGTCAAACCAACAAATACACCCCCTGTTACTGTTAGGATTTTTTAAAACGGAAAGAAGATTAGGCCACTGACCTATCATTGATATAAACGTGAGCCCTTCTAAGATGAACTTTGGTTTGAATTTGCAGGAGAAATTATTCAACAAACACCTATAACTTTTTTTTTAATTTTAGAATACTAACCAATGAATATTTCAAACCCATCTCTTCATTTAAGAGATATTTATTGTAAGGTCCTTGACAAACTGGAATGCATTGTAACTGCCTTTCAAAGTTTTTAAAAGCATGTGAGCCCTGGAGTTCTTTATGTCCCTCGTCTACTAGGACTCTTAAGAGAATGATTATGCCTCATCAACCTATATGGGCAATACATATCAACTTACTGTGATAAAATTGTGAATTGTGTATCGTGCCAATATTCTTATCATTTTTTTTTTTAAATTGATCCAACAATTATATACTATGAAATATGCTGTTTTTGGATTTCAGTTTTGACCATCCCTCTTAATTTTGACCTTTTCTTAATCATGGAGAAATTACGTTATAACTGAATTATCTTGCTTAGGAAGAAGTTGCTCCACATCTAAAAATCAAACTCAATCCACTAAACGTCTTTATTTATTTTGTTAACACCCCATAATCCTCCTCACTTTTCATCTTTTAAGGTCAGTATCTCTTTCCTTCTTCTCTCCCAACCAAAGAGGAAAAAAAAAACTCCTATTTATATTTCTTTCCCTCACCTTATGTCTTCTTTGCAAGAATCAGTATCTCTTTTCTTCTTCTTTCCCAACAAAAAAAAATCTCCTTTGTTGTATTTATTCTTCTCACTTCTCCTCTTCTAGCAAGTGGTAACTATTTCTTTTCTCCTTTTATCCCAACCCAAATAGAACTCCTTTTCATATCAATTCACCATGCCTTTTCCTATCTCACCTTTCTCAGTAAATCCGCACGACGGCGGCAAAGTGGCAGTGCGTCTTACATTTCACTTGGAATTATAGGAATCATGCTTTGATACGTGTGGATCCCTGAAAGTTTGGAGTATTAGATCTCTAGATTGGTCCACTCAATAAATCACCCAAAAAGTGTGCAAAACCAATAAATATGCAGCGAAAATAAAATCACAAGCACACACCACAAGGACACCAGATTTTGCATGGAAAACCCTAACCAAGTGAAAAACCACGGATCTGAATTGAATCTAATCAAGCACTATAAATCTCGCAATTACAAGAAACTTAGATTTCTTCCCCAGATATCCCATACCTAAGGACTGAAGTTACATTGTGTCGCTTCATGCTTCAATGACTTTACACCTCTGATTGCAACAGACTCAATCAACTGCTTGACTCATCAAATCTTCTACTCGAGAAGATGACATTCTACAAAGGATACTGAAGAGACAGGCTCTGGAGAACTTCGCAGCACAACTTCTTAATAAATCTCTAGAGAAGATTTCTCTCAATTAGATCTTCTAACTCAGAATAATGAGAGACTAGTGTCAATATCATAGCCCTTGAGTCCTTTAAATAGTCTTTAGGAAGTGCTTAAAGTTGTCTAACTTGATTAGGATTAAAACAAGCAGTTTGAGCACAATTAGAAATCAGTTTCTAATTTTCGTAGGACTTCTGCCACATGTCCGCTTGAGCAGACCCCCCATCCGCTCGAGCGAATGAAGTTCTATTTCAACGATGTCCATTCTGACACATGTACGCTCGAGCGGATGAAGTGCTCACTCGAGCAGACCCCATTCTGGTTTATCCGGAATTTTAGCGCTCTTTTTCTCTAACTTTCTTCTTCTAATTCTTTCAGACTTTCTTCTTTGAGTCATCCCAATTTTCTAGCTTCAGAGTCATTTTCTAAATAAGAAATACAACTCAATGGAAATCCAGAGTTTTGTCCAACCCATGAATTTAGCCAACACACTCAAAATCCTAACAATCTCCTCTTTTGGTAATTCATGGACAAAACTGCCTAAGACAATACAATTTGAACTGCCCAAAATAAAACCCAAAATACATTAAATTTTAAAAGATTGACAATCAGCATAAAAACTGGCAAACAACAAATGCAGATCCTGTATAGCCTTTGCTTGTAAAGCTCTCCTTGGTTTCATTCTTCTCCCTCTGTATTTATCCATAATTGACAAACAAAAATCATCATGCAACTTTTGTCAATCTACATGCAGTAGCTCCCCTTCAATTTCAACTTCCCCTAAACTTCCCCTGAATGTATCCTCGTAGCAGCACTGGGGATGAGAGTTTGTCCTCCTTGATCAAGGCTTTTTATAATTAGCCACCTACACTTATGTAGTTTGAACTTTCAGCACAGTGTGAGCAAACTCCTTAGGCAAATCAGACATTCTTGCTCAAATTAGAATCGTCTTGGGTGGAGAAAAATTCTTCTACTATTGCTTGGTTTTGGGTAGACTTTGCAGCTTTTTGTAATGGGGACAAATGTGTCATTTCTTTTCACAATGGTGACATGTGGATGTGCGTGCGCATGTGACACATTCTTTTTCTTGAAACTACTCGACACATTATGTGAGGCCCCACCCCTGGTGGGCCCTCAGTTTGAATTAAATAATAATTAATAAGGTAATTTCTATCTTTATTAAGCTAATTATTAGGAATTAGTAGAGTAGATGTCTAATATTCCTAAGTTTTGGATATAGCTTTTATTTAATTTGTATTAGATTTGGATTAGATTAGGATTTGGCTTTCATTAGAATTAATAGGAGGGCTAATGAGGGTTGGAACATTCTAGAACTTACCAAATTACCAAAATGCTCATGGCCCCATTACATTTCCATTAACAACCAACATACCCTTTAGGTAATTAGCCTAAAACCCTAAACTATATAACCTAAGTTATTGCAACAATAGCCTAAACCCTAATTGCCTCTCATCTCTCTCAATTAACATATCTTCTTCCCCAAGTAACCCTAATTCCCCAATATCCCAGCACAAGGAGGCTAGAGGCTATCCCATTTCAACTACAACACTCTATTGGATCTCATCTCTCACTTCAATTTCCCTTTCTTCTACACTAAGGCAAGTACTCTATGCAATTCCATTAGTTGTATGCTTTCTTTCTTTGTTTCTATTATTTCAATTCAATTGAATAGAGATGCATAGTTAGATATTCATTTTGAGCTTGTTTTCATGGAAAATGGCCATTAATGGATGAGTTTCTCCATTTGAAAGATCAATGGCCCGGATGGATGGTGGATGGTGATTATTTGAGTGTTTTTGTGTTTACTTATGTATATGTGATGTATGGGAGTGATTTGGGTCAAATTAGATGAAAAATGGATTGAGAAGGAGAAAATCCAGAATTCTGGAAATTCAGCTTTCTGCGTGTACCCGGTCGACCGGCCCCCAGCTCAGTCGACCGGGCACACTAAAAACTAAGAAAGACCAAGTCCCAGTTAATTTTCTGCAACTGTGCACAGACAGTGTACCCGGTCGACCATACCCTGTCTCGATCGACCGAGCACACAGGAAAACACAGGAAGTAGCTGAGACCTAAATTTTCTCAAAAGGTCAGGTTTCGTGTGTACCCGGTCGACATCACGGCCATGATGTCAACCGAATACACAGAGAATCCAACAAGACCCACCAGCTGTTTGGCTTCAACTCTCAATAGACCCGGTCGACATCACAGCCATGATGTCAACAGGGGACATTGCAGAATGTCGACCTCCTAGGTAGACATCCAGTTCACCCGGTCGACATCCCAAGGTATGATGTCAACCGGGCAAACTTTGAATAGTGAATTTTTCAGACTTCAATATTTGTGATGTTTGATCACATGTGGGGTCCATTAACCATCCAAATGACCTTCCATCAACTGTGCCACACACGAATCAATGGCATGGCTCAGCCTTGATTCGTGGGGTCCACCAAATGAGGTTTTAGGATTCGAATCATCAATGACTCGAACCTTAATTGTATCCCATGGTGTCCACAACTTCAGGAGCACCAGATTTACCATTTTTTTACATTTGAGGCTACAATTAGGGATTTAATCATGTGATGAGGCCTGAACCAAGAGTGGATCACTACCTAGGATTTGTCCTTTGTTTATTTCCATTTGATTCCATGTTTTGAGGATTCTTGTGTTATTCTTCTTTCTTGTCCTTATTATTGTCTTGACCTATTAATTAATGGAAATTGGAGGACCTGAACCTAGGATTACTTAGAGGTGACCCTATGTGGTGTTTGGAGATAATTGACCCATGTCTGTGTCAAGGCGGGCCCTTATACAGCCTAAGATTGGGAATGTGGAACCCTAGATTGGAGAGGTTAGTCTTCATGGTTAGTTAGCTCATTGTGTATGAGCATAGGATGCATACTTGTGGAATGGACATAGTATGGTATTTGTGTTACCTCAAGCCACGGTTGACAGCCTTAGAGTGGATCCAATGTTGTTGGACTTAGACTTGTTTATTAGATTGTATTCCATGTTGTACCTTAACCTCTTAGAGACCTGGGTAGGACCTTGCTCACGCAAGATAAGCCTAGACAGACACAGACCCGTACTTAGTTCCCAAGTCGGCACTGAACATTTACTCAGTTGTTCTAAGCTCAGCCAATTGACTGATCATCTTTGGTATGAGCTATGTTCTGGTTGCTTAAAGCTATCATGATGAGCTGTGATTAGACGGACGGTGTGATACCTCGTCTAGGTTAATCTGATAAAAGGGTGTGATCAGTGAGATAAAGGAGTGTGATCGGTGCGATAAAGGGGTGTGCTCGGTGTTATGTATATTGTATGTTATATTTATCAGGGTTGTTATCCCTTGTATGGTTATTACCATTTCCCCACCGCAAACTGTTTATGGTATGTGACGTTTACAGTATTGGAGGGCCGCGGCATAATATCCCGCGGTGTATTTAGCTTATGTAGATGTGCCCCTTTGTTGTCTGTTTAGATTAGTGTACTTTACATTTCTGATTCTAAACTGCTATTACTGCTCAACTGCCTATATTATGTACCTTGTTTACTCATATGATTATGTACCTGTCATTACTCTCTTTGTGTATACATATTGTGTTATCTGCATATGGTGCCTTACCAGATCCTTGGATCTGACCCATCTTTGGTGCTTAGGTCCAGACTATGATCCCGCAGGTGACGCGATCTATGAGGCGCCCGTAGTCGTTGACTACGGATGGGGGCTGGCTGACCAAGTGGTTGAGCTGGAGGATGGAGAGCCTGCACATGAGGGTTGAGTGCAGATTGTTTTTGGGTTTAAGATCATTTTTGTAGTGAGACATGGGTAGATAGCATGATATGTATAAACATTTTGATAATTATACATTGAGATTTATATTAGACTTCCGCACTTTTACATCTGATTTATATAATTTATACTATTGCTTCTGCTATCTTTTATTTCGCTTCTGCATTACAACTGTTGATTATTATGTTGTTTAAAAGTTTTAAAAATTTGACCTCACTGCGGACTACGATCTTGGAACTTCTCGGATTTTCCGGGAAGTAACTCGCCAACTTCGGTACCTGTAACACCCTGTCCCGAGTTAATTAGGATTAACTCTAATTAATCGGGATTAATGCTAATTCAACATGTTTTATTGAATTAATGTTGATTAATGGCTAAATTGATAAGAATTTGGCTCAAGTGGTCAAATTGAACTTAATGAAAAGAATAGTGAAAGTTCTGAATGGACTTGAAATTGTTTTAGGCTAAACCATGCAATGTAAGGACTTTTTCGTAAATACGAAATTACACGTATTTCGTCGAATACGGAAACTCTTGATACTCACACGTATATCTTGAGGAGTACGTTAACTTCCGTAAATGTATTGTTTCCATTCGACGTGAATTGATTCAAATGACCCATCAGTTGACTTGAATTATAATTAGAGAAAATAGGAGGGGGTTTGATGCAAAAATGGGGATTATAAGATGAGGATGAACTCATTTGAGTTCATTCCTCCAGCACAGTCGATCTCTTCTTCTCTTTCTTTCTCTCATTCTTCTTTCTTCCAATTTCGCTTCATTGAGTGGTGATTGGGAGAGCTAACAAGTGCTTGTGAAGAGGGACTCCATCTTCACCATCCTTTTCTTCATAGCTTTTCTTACTTTCTTGGCGTTTAAACTTGAGAACATCTCAAGATTTCCATCAAAGAAGCTACAAGTAAGTGTTGAGTTGAATTCAGCACTTCCATAGTTTCATTATTGAGTTATGGCTCAAAGAATTCACAAGAATTCTGTTTTGTGGATTGATTTTGGGTTTTAGGTTCAAAAGGAGGTTTGACTTGAGGAATTCAGCTTGGATTCAAGCTAGACAAGGGAATTCTTGCTAAGAAGTTTCCAAACAAGGCAAGTATACTCAATTGTATTGATTTTCATTGTTAAGTGATTTGTTAGAACTCAAGGAGTTCAGTTACAGAAAATTCGGTTCAGAATTTTCTGATCTTCTGGGTACAATTCGGTTAGCCGCCAGGCTGACCGACACCTGACCGAGAGCTGACCGACATAGGTCGGCTAGCCGAAATTGTGAGTTCGGCTAGTCGAGGGTTGACCGCAAGGTGACCGAAAATCTTGTCAGGGTTTTTCCATCAGAAGTTTAGCTTCTGGAAAACGAACCGTGAGCTGACTGAAGAAATTCGGCTAACCGAAATTTGAATTTCGGCCAGCCGCGTGGGTGACCGAATAGGTGACCGAATTGAGCAAAATGTCCTGTAAAAATTGAGAAAGTCTGGAAGCTGACCGAATGTGGTTCGGTCAGCCGAAACCCCTAATGCGGCTAACCACTAGGTAACCGACGAGGTAACCGAAATTGAGGGAATATCAGAATTGATTTCTGATAATTTCCTAAACCTTCATGGGTGTTAGCTAAACTTATGTGAATGTAAATTTCACTAAAAAGTGATGTCATCCACAATAACACCTACATTGCATAATGAACGTTTCACCCGAATGTTGTTTTAGGAAATTTAATTGTTTATGACTTGAGTTGGCTTGTCCTCTCTCGTCTATTACTGTTAGGTTCCTTGTTGAGCTATCATTGAATAATGTATTGAATTAATATAATGAAATGCAATGAAATGAAACGAAAAGAACTGAAATGAACAAACACTGTAATGTATGAAAGATTAAGTCTGCTGCAGTAGATGGAGCGTTCCGGAGCTCCGTGGTGATGCCGGTGATCTCTGATCAAGACACTAGTAAATCCCACACATTTGACAAGCCACTTAATGAAGTGAGTACATTTGAAAAGCCACTTAATAAAGTGAGTGATAATGAAATGAAATGAGTCCTTGAAAGGCTGGGTTGTGAATGGTGCGCCTTCCGCTTATGCTAGAGGACCATGAAAAGACACTGGATAAAGTGTATATAATGAATTGAATGCTCTGTTCAGGGGAGAACTACATAAATGGAATGCTTCCTTCATGGAAGAACTAGATGAATTGAATTGAATTGAATTGAATTGTTATACATTGGAACCAAATTACTAACATGTGATTATCGTAGAATTGTGTATACATTGTTGAACCGTCGTGTTCATAGTGTTATTGATGACATTACAGGCCCAGTTGGTCGTTCCAGTAGTTCCGAGACCACACCGCCAGCGGAGGAGACCAATCCGGTTCCCCCAGGAGGATTGAACGAATGGATATAAATCGGAGGCGACCGGTTTAGAAAATTTTGAGAACATTTTGAATAGATTCATTTTGTTGTAAATAGTGATCACATGCATTGTATTTGAATATGCATGGGTGATTAAATAGGAAATGAGATGTATAAGTAAACTTTACTTTCTGTAAAGAATTTGTACATATTAAAGTTGGATGTCAATGTATGTATATATTTCCGCAACACAATGTACATTTGACAGGTATATGTAAGATCCCTTGTGAATCTTGTATTAGCTTCGGCGATGCGAGGTTTACGGGAGTAAGTATGGCATCGCGCCTCGGGGTTTGGCCGTGGTAACCCTAATCTCGGGCCCGGGTCGTGACAGTACCTTAGCTTTATCTTCGGTATTCGGAATTGGGGCGTTACACATTATCTGAAGGTGCAGTATGTGTAACACTTGAAACAAAAATTGTTTTACCTTTAACATTTGAAGTGAATGCACTATGGTTATAACTGAGACCTCTTTTGTCAAAAGGAGACTTTTGGTTGCACAAGATGTTTGTAAAAGTCTTCGAATTAGTGTTCATCTTGTTTAGAGAGGCCTATTTGACTTTTAGCTCAGACAGAGTGATCTTCAGTCTTTCTTGCAAGTCTTGATTTCCAGATTTCACTATCACTATCCCTTTCTTCAGATTCACTACTTCCTTTTCAGCCTTCTTAAGTTTTTGACCATCAGTAGTCAAATTTTCAGCCAAACAATTTTTTTAACTTTCCAAGAGATGAATCTATTTAAGCACTTGCTCTAATTCAATATTCAATGTAGAATTTTCTTCTTGAGCAGCCTTGAACTTGATAGTGATCTTATTGCCATACTTGGTCAGCCTGACGCAATCAGCATATGTAGTATGGTACAACTCTTCATAATCTTTTTCTTGATCTGACGTCTCATCATCATGATCTTTATCAGTGTCATTGTCAGACAGAGACTTAGTCATGAAAGTCACAAACTTTTCATTCACATTTTCAGAAGAATCAGCCTTGGGATCTTTTTTTTCTTCCTTTTCTTCTTTAAAAGATTCTTCATCCCAAGTTATGTTGAGAGCCTTTTTCTTTGTACCCTTTTTTCTTATGACACAGTCACTCGCATAGTGTCCATAGCCTTGGCAATCAAAACACTTAGTTCCTTTCGCGGAATCTTTCTTCTCAGATTTAGAACTCTTCCACTTGGCTTGTTTTGACTTCATGTACTTCTTAAAGCAATTAAACAATTCAGCCATATCATTTTCAACCTCAGATTTAGAATCAGACTCAATTTTCTTTCAGGTTTCTTTCTTGCTTCTAAGATTGCTTTCAAAGCAATACCTTTAATTTTTTATTTTCCTTATCTAAACGATTTGCTTCAAATGTCTGAAGATTTCTAACAAGCTGGTTTACCTTAAGGGTATCAAGTTTCTTATTTTCTTCTATAGCATCAGCTTTAGAATCGAATCTCGAAGGTAGAGACCTCAGAACTTTCTTGACAATCTTGTTTTATGGGATTTCCTCACCCAGATTAAAAACAGAATTGACAATATCATTCAGTTTAGCATAGAATTGATCAAAGGTCTCATCTTCTTCTATCACGATAGTTTCAAATTCTTTAGTCAATCTTTGCAATTTAGATAGCTTCACGGTATCTGTACTCTCATACACTGTCTGTAAAACTTCTCATGCTTCTTTTACAGTTTTGTAAGTGGAAATCTTACGAAACTCTTTAACAGACACTCCATTGTATATACCATTTATCGCCTTGTTATTACAATTAGAGGCATGCTTCTCATCCTTAGTCCATTGGGCTTTAGGTTTAGGAACAGTTTTCCCATCAACCACAATTATTGGTTTGGAGTAGCCCTCCTCAACAATAACTCAAATATCATCATCAATGGACTTAAGGAACCCAATCATCCTTTACTTCCAATATGCATAATTAGAACCATCTAACAAAGAGGGCTTAGAAGTTGATGTCCATACCATTTTAAAAATATGTTAAGATTAAACACAACAACTTAGTGTAACCTACTCTGATACCAATTGAAAGTTTGGGTATGAGATCTTTAGATTGGTCCACTCAATAAATCACCCAAAAAGTGTGCAAAAATAATAAATATACAGCGGAAATAAAATCACAAGCACACACCACAAAAACACCAGATTTTGTGTGGAAAACCCTAACCGGGTGAAAAACCACGGATCTGAACTGAATCTAATCAAGCACTATGAATCTCGCAATTACAAGAAACTTAGATTTCTTCCCCAGATATACCATACCTAAGGACTGAAGTTACATTGTGTCGCTTCATACTTCAACGACTTTACACCTCTGATTGCAACAGACTCAATCCACTGCTTGACTCATCAAATCTTCTACTCGAGAAGATGACATTCTACAAAGGATACAGAAGAGACAGGCTCTGGAGAACTTCGCAGCACAACTTCTTAATAAATCTCTAGAGAAGATTTCTCTCAATTAGATCTTCTAACTCAGAATAATAAGAGACTAGTGTCAATATCATAGCCCTTGAGTCCTTTAAATAGTCTTTAGGATGTGCTTAAGGTTGTCTAACTTGATTAGGATTAAAACAAGCAGTTTGAGCACAATTAGAAATCAGTTTCTAATTTTCGTAGGACTTCTGCCACATGTCCGCTCGAGCGGACCCCCCATCCGCTCGAGCGAATGAAGTTCTGTTTCAGCGATGGCCATTTTGACACATGTCCGCTCGAGCGGATGAAGTGCTCGCTCGAGCAGACCCCATTCTGGTTTATCTGGAGTTTCAGCGCTCTTTTTCTCCAGCTTTCTTCTTCTAAGTCTTTCAGACTTTCTTCTTTGAGTCATCCCAATCTTCTAGCTTCAGAGTCATTTTCTAAATAAGAAATACAGCTCAATGGACTCCCAGAGTTTTGTCCAACCCATGAATTTAGCCAATACACTCAAAATCCTAACAAGCCCCATGGGTAATCTGAGTGGTGAGTTCAGATTCAGGCAAGTTTAATTGGCCTTTACTTAAATAATTTCAATTGAAGACTAGAAAAGCATTCAAGTGGTATCCTAGCTATGTACTGGGACCATATGAAACTCGCACATGTGAGGTAATGAAAACTTACACATGCAAGGAGATACAACTCACACATGCAACGTGAAGGAAACTTGCACATGTGAGGTAATAGCAACTGAAGTAGTGTTCAAGTTAAAACCTGATAATTGTTTTTGAGGTTTAGAAAATATTTACAATATTCTTGTAAAATGCATATGCTATAACTCAATAGTTAGAATCAGCGAACCTATCAGTCATATGCCTGTGTTTGGGCTATTGGCTTTTGGGAGAGGTGATCATAGGTAGGAAGTTTCTTTTTTCTTATTATTTCGTTTTTCTCTTGAGGTAGGATAATTATGATAAGGAGTTCTATAAATCACAATAGATCTGGAATATGTTAGTGGGTCTTCCAGAGCAATGACTGTTTCTAAAAACAGATGTAATATTTGTTTGATAAAAATGATTTTTTTTCATTTAGATTTCATAGGCAATAACTAATATTAATTGAAAAAATTTGATCCTCTCATATGGGTTTTTAAGGGTGACAAAATCCCCTTGTAAAAGTGTACGTAGCTTTCTTTAAATATGTATCGAATGATTGTTAATTGATAGCATAATCATACATTTTTTAATCGATTACTTAAAAGATTGTTTTTCATTTTTTTTTCTTAAGGGAACCATGATCAGTTTGATTTCTATGTTCTTAAGGGAATTTTCTTTCATTATTTTTCTTTCATTTTTATTTTTCCTATTTTATTGAGGGCAAGGGCCTTATTTTCATGGATATAATTAATTTGGCTATTAGTTTTAGCCTAGTAGTTTTGGGTGTATTGAGAATGTAGTAAGTTTAGCCGTTCTTTATTTCAATGATTTAAATTAGATAATGTTTCTGCTGAATTTTCAATAATAACCGGGGATAAGTATTCAACTTTCTTTTTATGACAAGGAATCCGCTAACCCCCATTGTGGTTGATCATTATTAAAACCCCCGATACACAACACTACCCACTAGTACAATATATCATATTAGTATTCAACAATACAATAATTGTCTTTCAAAATTTTTATGTTCTTATGAAATGCATATGTTACAACACAGCAGTAAGAATCAACAAATTTATCATATCATAACGATGATGATTTTCTTTTTTTGGCTTTTTTCCCATCTATGAGGTATCGACACTTATAACACAATGAAATTTGATGTGGATTAATCTAAGTTTTAATTATTCCAGAAATAATTGAAATGCAATGATTTAAATATTCAATCTAGATTTTAAATTTCTTTTTTAAGTGATTTAGATTTAAAAATGGATCAATTTCAAGCCAAAGAAGGTACAACACCCTTACCTATGCACGATGCAGATTCTAGTAAACAAAAAACAGCATTTTTAGCTAAGCAAAAAGAAAAAAAAGTTTAGAATGAACATCATTCGTACCTGTTGATAATGATTATGAGTCTAAATCCTCTGTCGCAACTATTACAAGAAACCAGTAACAAAGTCTCGGAACTCCACGAAAGAACCCGCATACAGATGATCTGGATGGTTCAAGATAGATTTCATCTCCTGTGGTGCTTATATTTCATCTTCTGTAGTGCTTAGTCATCAAATTTTAGTTCAGTTGGAGTGGGTCCCATCATTTGATTGAGCACATGATGAAAACGTGATTAGGCTCTGACATGAAATCACTGCTGATGTGGCATTATGACAGTTTTTGTTATGTGCTCAATTGGAGGGTGGAACCTACTCCTTTTGAACTCAAATTTGAGGATACAGAGCTCCAGAGGATGAAATCCATTTTGAATGGTCCGGATCATCAATACGTAGGTTGGTCACAAAGGAGTTTCGGGATTTTGTTAGCTGGGAGGAAAACATGCTGGAGTTGTCCATTAATAAATGTTGTAGTTGACCACTAATAAGAAAGTTAAATGTGTGACCCATCATATTTATATCATTGTGTAGGCCCTGTCAATTCTTCCATTGGTATTTTCCATCATCAAGTGGCCTGTATCACCTTGATGTCAATGTCATGTGTATGCAACCATGCTTTTCTATCATTTAGGTGGACAGTACTCTGAATTTTATCGTTGAATGGATCAACTAGGTCATTGGGTGAGTCTCAATTTAGCTCCCCTGAGCTTGGCCCCACTCCATTGCTGTCAATGGAGTAAAGTCCATTGCGATTCAACTTTTGATTGGACCCACTTTGTTTTGACTCTCTGAATGATGGGCCATTGTGACTCGCCAGAGTTCGGTTGGCTCATTCAACATTTGTGTGGCCCCACCGTGCAAATATGTGAGCCCAACATGAGAGGGAGAGAGAATGAAGGAGTGGAAGTCTACATTGGAGGCTCAGTGCCTACTGAAGTCTGAAAATCCTAGTTGACAAGGAGTGGAACTCTACATTGGGGCTCAGTCAACTACTGAAAATTATAGCCAGTTAACAATGCCCAACTATTGTGTAAAATTTTGGCATACCCCATACAATAAGAGGGAATTTATTTTGAACCACTGGAAATTTCAGTAAGTAGTTTCCACTCTAGAGTTCCACTCCTTCAACTTTAAGTTTTTCTTAGTAAAAGCCTCAGAGGATGCGGGACCACCTCATATCGTGAAAAATCTGGGGATATCCCATTCCATGAAAGGGCATTTACTTTGAGCCACAGAGAATAGCATACTAAAGTATATTCAACACTCCATAGGCAAAGGGTTTCCTTCCTCCAAGTTTTTTTTTAATCCCACCTAAGGGGTTGGGACCCATGAGACTCAAACATGAGAGGTAAAGGGAACTCGCACATGTAAGGAGACACTACTCACACATACCAGGTGATGGGAACTCACATATGTGAGGTAATGGCAACTCACATATATAAGGAGTGGGGAGACCACTTCTACCATAGCCCAGGGTGGCTCACTAAAAGCATGTCCAATTTTGCATGGGCCGCTTTGGGTATGGTGTTGTTCAGGAGTTGGCCCAAATATCTATCATCTACTTATCCCAACTTTTGATTTTAGGAACTCAAAATTTAATGGTTTAATAAGTGCATTATTATTATGACTCAATCTAAGGTAAGTGATGGTTGGATCAACATCTGGTTGAAATAAAGTGCTTACTGATTCTGATTGAAGTGGATCATTGCAACAATGAAAATAAAAATGAGATAACAAAAATAACAGAATCTCCCTCTGCAGAAGGCCAGAAGCCGAGAGAGAGGAGGAGGAGGGGAAACAAAAGATAAAAAAATATAACGCACGCCAAACAACAAATCACTCCCCTCTCCCTGGGAAACTTTCCTGGGTGTGGCACATGGATAATGTACAAGTGAAGCAGGTGTAAGCTGTCGCCCAAAACGCACACCGACACACCATGAGCAAATTCTGCAAACAAAAGATCTCATATAGCATTTAGATGTACTCAATGCACCCTGCAAAGATGCACAGTTTGTTTAAGCCTTCTACTTTGCCTCTCCAAGCTGTTAATAAATAATGTGCCATTCACACATAGGAATAAAAAAGATGCTGTATAGTCTTGGAAGATTCTGATGAACTAATTATTTCAAAGTGATTCATTCCCTTTTTATCACAAACTATCAGGTGTGTGTTAATGTCATACAGGCAAAAAACAGACTGACAAATATTATGTGTGTACATTAGTTGCCTACAACAGCAATTGTCATCTACATGATTATCAAGAAATTTCAAAATGAAACAGAAGAAGACCCCCATACTTTTTTCTGTTCTTAAATATTACCTTGTCAAACAGCAAGCATTCTGATGACAGGTTGAAATTAGTCTTCAGAGTTAAAACTTGATCTTGTAACCTCCAGGCCATCCTTCTTGAACTTCCATACAAAATTTCTTATGCCGCTAAACCCATCAGTTTAGGCACAAATGTAGAGTGAAAGTTCCCACATCCTAGACTGGAACCTGAAAGATTTTCTTGTTCACAGTTCGTACGCATCTGACCGGTGCCCTTGCTTGTGCTTTGGGCGGTAATATTGAAATCTTCATTATTGAGAAGTGAGCTTAATTCTTAGAACTTTAGAATCCTATCAGCATGATAATAAAATAAAGATCAATAATGATACCAAAAGATTAGAAAAATGAATGCTTTTATACATTTGGACAACGGGTTCGAACAAGTTCTGCTTAGCCAATGCATTTAATAGCCAATCTAGACGGCCGGACCTGCATTGAAGCTATTAAAACAAGAGGTAAAAGGAAATCAGTTTACGTCAAAAACACCAACCTTGTTATGGTTGAGATAATAGTCAGAGCAATAGGTGGTTGAAGCACTTGAACTTTTGCAAGGAAAAATCTGATTGGCCAGCAACAACTGAGCCAGAATGTGGATCCTCTGGAGTTGAGAAATTGGAACTATCAAATGTAGATATGGATTCATTACATTCTCATCAAAATAATTCATTGCTTTTTCTCTCAGACGCTTTGACATCTTTCTTCGTTGTATGCTAACCAACCGCCATAGTTTCAATCAAGTTCTTCATTATATTACATTGTCAAACATCAAGTTCTCTGAAGACAGGCTCAAATCAATCTTCAGAGTTAAAACCTTATCTTGCAATCTCCAGGCCTTCCTGAATCCTCCTTGAATTTCCATACAAAATTTCTTATGTCACTAAACCCATCAAATTTCATCAGTTGGGGCACAAATGCAGAATGGAAGTTTCCACATCCCGGACTGGAACCTGAAAGATTTTCTTGTTTGCAGTTTGTATGCATCTGATTGGTGTCTTTGCAAGTGCTTTGGGTGGTCAGATTGAAATCTTCATGGCTAATTGAGTACTGAGCTTGATTATAAGAATTCTATCAGCACAATAAAGTAAAGATCAATAATTATCCCAAAAGGTTAGAAAAAGAATGCTTTTATACATATAGATAGCAGAGCTGAACAAGTTCAGCTTAGCCCAATGCATGTCAATTTTCAACCCACCCAATAGATAACCTAGACAGGTGGAAGGTGGACCCACCATGAAGCTATTAAAACAAGAGGCAAAAGGATATCATTTTTTGTCAAACACCAACCTTATTGTGGTTGAGATGATCATCAGAGAAATTTGTGGTTGCAGCACTTGACCTTTAGCAGGAAAAAATCTGGTCTGTCCCCACTGGAGTAGCAACTACTGAGCCAAAAAGTGGATCCTCTGGTGCTGTACTGAGAAATCAGAAGTACTAGAAGTAGATATGGATGCGCACTCATCAAAATAATTCACTGATTCTTCAATCGGACGTCTTGACATCTTTCTTCGTTATATACTAATCTGCCACCATAGTTTCAGTCCAGCTGTTCATTTAGTCGACAATGACAAGCAACAGATTAAGAGTGCAACTGACCTACCCAAAATTACAGCATTTTCGATATTTCAATATAGACCAAGTAAATATTGCTACATTAAGAGAAACATCTAGTTTTTCAATCAACAGAAAAGGAAAAGGACCCATCATCTTTTTTACCTCCATTTTCTCCTCAAAGGTACTCCTTGATATCAAAGGTTCACGATTGGTGCCAATAAACAGAAGGTTCATCATAGGATAACTATTATCCAATCTCTCGCATTGGCTATTTTGGTGAGCTAACTATTTGACTGTTTATTCTTTTTTAATGATCTAGCCCTGACTGAATAGAATCTTCCATCCATAGTACTTTGATTCTCATGCCTTCATAAGAAGTACTTGTCACTGCATAATAAGTTTTTTTTAACAAAACATGTGCAGATAACACGTTCAGTTAGTAGGACCAAGCAAATATTTCATTTGACAGTCTACTATCTCTATAACAAAGCAGTATTTGATTCTCATGCCTATATTCTCAATAGAGAACAATAGAGAAACTTGTGATTGACAACCTTTACAGCCCCATCATTTGTACTTAAAATATAAGAGGATGTCTTTTGATCCAAAGACATAATTATTATTCTTGATTCTTTAATGAAAACAATCTTTTTATTGGTGTGGCATGGGAGCAAGGTGCTGCACAAACAGTTAAGAGACAACTCTCTGGTGGGAACACATTCTGAACACCAAGTCACTAACCGCAATCATATGGTGGCCTCCAAACTGCAAGGCCACAGATAAAATTTGATGCCAAGGTTCTCAAAATATTTCACTATAAAGATACTCACCACAGACCTGAATAGTTTGTTATTGCAATATTTGGCAGAAGAAAACAAGAAATGTTCGGCCTGCCACTAATACATGAGAGGAGCAGAAATTATACAAACATATGAAGCTTACCTTCTTAGCTAATCCCATATGGATGTGGTATAAGATGAAGAAGAAAAAGATGAAGATCTTGCTTACTTGTCTTCTCAGTCAACATTTTTGAATTCGGAAGTCATTGGATCCAGAAGAATCTCACACAATATTCCACTAAGTTCTTGTCTGCAGTGCTCTTGAATATCTAAGTCTGCATGAAATTTCCTAGCACGCTTATGAGACTGCTAATTAAACAGTCAAGTACCACTCACTGGAGTTGTTTAAGATGTACTATAAAAAAAATAAGATTGACAAGAAGCATTAACAGAAAAAATGATATTATCAAACCTGCCCAAGCTTAGTAGCATATTCCCTTTTGATATCAGAAACCAACTCAAAAGCATCCAAGCTCACCAAGTCTGGGGGAGTATCTGCAATATCAACCGTCATGAAGGTAACAGGATTGTTCCTTGGGAATGCCTGATTGCAAGAATTTTAGATTGCCGTTAACATTTAGGGGTAAAAGAGAAATCCAAATATGGAAGGCAATATCTATGTCTGGCAATGTGCCTCATCAGCACATCAAGATCCTACACCTAGCCCTGTTCTTGGCCTTGGCAAATACAACATCTTCGATTGAGGCCCAGCATCAGCACATGCCCAGTCCTGATTAAGGCAGATGCCAGCTGGGGTCTGGGCCCTCTTTTATTAGTAACAAAAGTTGGGCCTACTTCTAAATATCAGATTCTACAAAAAAAAAAAAAGGAAAGGACTGATTCAAAATGTGATAGGAGCAACTGTGTCTGTGAGAACTGGTTGGAAAGACACCTAAGAGCCCAATGGGAATTCGATGACAACAAGGTCAGCTTTTAAGCCCCTACTTATGACACTGATTATAAACACCATAAAACAGATAATCAAAAAGTAATTCCTTCGTGTCTGTTGTTTACAGATGATTATGTACTCATTTTTAGCCAAGTAAGCAAGCAAATGATAACTTAGAACTTCGAAGATGATTATAGTCAAATGGGCTGAAAATAGAAGGTCAAAGCTACTACATATGGAGCAAGCAGGTTTAGCAGATTTGAGAGTAAAGAAGATGAGTTGGTGAAAACTGAAATAATTTAGTGCAAGCGAGTGACAAGTCTTGCATTTGGGAGCAACTATTAAGCAACAAGAAAGGTCGGAGTTAGATATATCAAACAAGATCGATTTTGCATGGGCAAAGTGGAGACAAGGTAGTGGACTATTTATGTGATCTTGACATTTTGAGAGATGAGAGTGATTAGAGGGTAGTGTGGAGGTGTAAGAAATGGCAGGATTAGGAAATGAAACATAGGAAACTCAAATGAAGTTCCCATTGAAGAGAAATGTCAAGCAACATCATTAGAAATGATTCCGGCTCGTACATAGAAGACCAAATAGTGCACCTAAGAATTTTTTAATTAAATGTTCAAGAAATTATGAAAAGGGGAAGACTGGTCGATACCTTAAATGAATTAGTGAGAAAAGACATGATGATTGTGGAGATACTAGAAAATATAAACAGGGTTCAAAGGAAAGTAAAACTCACAAAACCAATCTAGATAGATAGAATAAGCCTTCATTAATGGGCCTACTACTAAATAACCAATCCTAAAAATTAAATAAATAAATGAACTGATTCAAAATGGGATAGGAACAAGTGTGACTCTGTAAGAACTGGGTGGAGAGACACCCAAGAGCCCAATGGGAGTTGGATGACACCTAGGTTCAGCTTTTGAGCCCCTCCCTATTGACCTTGGTTATAAAAACCATAACACAGATAATCAAGAAGTAAGTCCTTCATGTCTATTGTTTACCGATGATGTTGTACTCATTTGTTAGACAAGAAAGCAAGCAAATGATAACTTAGAACTTTGAAGAAGATTTGAGTCAAATGGGCTATAAATAGAAGGCCAAAACTAGAATACATGTAATGAGCAGGTTTGGCAGGTTTGAGAGTAAAGAAGACGAGTTAGGAAAAACTGAAATAGTTTAGTGCAAGGGCATGAAAACTCTAGACATTTGGTAGCAACTATTGAGCAACACGGACGCTCTTAGTTAGATATAGCAAACAAGATCAGTTTAGCACGGGCAAAATGGAGACAAGCAAGTGGAATACTTAAGCGATCGTCAAGTACTACATTGATTTAAAGGGCATCTTTACAAGAGACACTTGAACCTGCTGCATCATATGAAGCTGGATGTTGTGAAGAAGACGAAATATATGTTGAGAGATGTGCACACTACGAGGGATGTGTGGAGGTGTAAGAAAGTTCAAATTAGGAAAAGAAACATAGAAAACTTGCATGAAGTGCCAATTGAAGAGAATATCAAGCAACATAAGTAGAAATATTTCAGGCACATACATAGAAGACCAAGATAGTGCATGTAAGACTTGTTGAATTATATGTTCATTAAATTAGAAAAAGTGGGGGACCAGTAAAGACCTTAAATGAAGTAGTGAGAAAAGGCTCAAAAAATTTCATTGTAAACAGGGCTCAAAGGAAAAGTAAACCTTACAAAGCCAATCTAGATAGATAGGTTATATAAGGCTTCAACGATCATGATTTAGGCTTAATTTAAAAAATACGTAAATAAAAGATAAGAATGTTGGTTTCAGGCTGATACAACATGGCCCACATCATGCCCATGCTTCAACTAGCAATAGTTTCAGAGAAACCAATATGCAGATGTGTGATCAGATAAATAGACCTAAAACTTGTGATTTTTTTCTACAGTCCAATATATAACATCTTCTATTTAAGAGAAAACGATAAATATGTTGGGCTTAGGCAGATGCTGATTAGGTTTTTTATGCCAATTGTCATTACTCATTAGGCAACCCTATTTACAAAACCAAGACAGCCGATCATCTAGTAGAACTGTAGAATAGATAACCTAAGATATGAAGTAACAAGTCCAACTTCAGAAAGTAGAAAAATGTGCAACATGAGCCTACATGCTGTCTCAATAAGAATTTACGTGTTCAAGATCATTATGAATCTTAAATACAGCATGTCTTACTTCAAATCAAACTGTTTCACATATTCCATTCGCAGCAGCATCACCAGCTGGAAGGTCTCTCTGGAAAGACTGAGTAAATGACTAGAAGTGTAGTGTCAACGTATTTAATCCTTATAGTTAAAAAAAAAAAAAAAAAAAAACAGCAGAAGAAAGAAGCTGCTACAAAAGCATAGATTTAAAGTAAACCAACTCATCCATATATAGTGTGATCATTTGCACCTTCATCTGCTTAAAAACTGCTTTGGTTGTTTTCTTCTCTGCATCTGATCAAGAACTCATAGAAAGCACTTCTTCCCAATTCAGATACAGCCCACATGACTAGAGGAGACCAAGATAGATTAAGATTAAGAGTAGACATGACGTATTTTCCATTAAGAATATAAAGAAGATCACAGAAGGAAGTTTATGGTTTGAAGTAGACTTGCAACAGAACCAACCGAGGGCTCTAAAAGTGGATGCTGACTCGACCATCTTTGCAAGAACATAGTTTGCTTGGATAATTTAGAAGCAATATATTCCCCCTTGGACAAAGAATTTCCATTGTAAAAATTCCTCAACATTTCAAGTGAATTATAATCATTTTCAACCTCTTCAAAAGTAACAAGCAGATGAGTACAATTTTGAAATTCAGCTTAGAGATATCAGAACTAAAAATAACCATTTAATGAAGCAAGAGCAAATCACCGACACACTCATGGTTGAGTGTCACACTCATGGTTGAGTGGTGTTGGCACCTAGTATCACAACACATGCTAGGGATCGACCCTCCCTACTTCAAGTAAAGTAGCACACTTGAACCAGTAGCCCAATAAATAAATAATGAAGCAAGAGCAAATCAGACAAACCTCACCATCCCCGTGGTGCCCTCAGCCCCCTAGACACAGATCGACACTGTGTTCCTGTATCTAACCATGACAACTGTGTCCAAAATCTTTTTAGGACCTGAAAATTGATTCTTTTGATCAGAGATTCAAGTAACAGACTGCCCTGTGCAGTGTGATATCCCATGGGGGGTTTCCTTCTCTAACTCATCTGAACTCAAAGTTATTACAAACACCTACATTTATAAATTTCATTCAGTAGGATGAAAAGTACAACTAATCTTCAAATGCTTGAATCTTTGGGAAAAAAAAATGCTTTTTTGATCTTCTAGCATAAGTGCAAAATGTTCTCAAAAGCCTCCCACCTTTTCGAAATAATCAAAGAAAAAAGAAAAAAAAAAGTGCATCTAGAGCCCAAAATCCATGGGAGTTCGCCAACTAGGTGACTCGAAGGGTGACTCGATTCACCATTTCTCAAGTCTGAGTCAACTTGAACTCGGCTCATTTTTTAAACTAGATAGTGGGCTAGGATGAGATTTTTTATATCCATACTCATCATATCACTAGCATAAATTGTATGCATTGAATTGGAGACTGGAGATGGAACTTCCATTATTTACCACGTTGGATATGTGCAAGTGAACCATCGCATGGCTTGCCTCCAAAACACACAAAACTGTCTGATGAGTGGCCACCTGATGAACAAGTAAATAAATTCTGACACAGGTAAGTAAGACGAAGTTAAATCAAAATACTTCAACTTGATACATGCCCATAATTTACCACATGGGATATGTGCATTCCAACCATCACATGGCATGCTTGTACAACACACGGCTGTCTGATAATTGCCAGCTGATGAATAGCTGAATAAACTTTAAGACAGGAGACTAAGGGGAAATTAAAGTCAACATAGACTGGTAAGACTGAGTCAAACAACTGGAGTAGAAGAAACTTTCAAAGGCTTAGAATCCGCTGTTCATGTACCCACCCATTTCTTCCGCTCCACCCTTTTTTTTCCCATTTCTTCCGCTCCTCCTTGACCATTAGCAATTCAGAATACTGCAAAAGAAAAGGGGAAAATGCATAGAAAACATCTCCATGTTTATAGATAGATAGAGAGAGATGGAGTTGTCAATCTTAATCCATACCTTATTGAATCCTTTTGAAATCAAGCCAAATGCATGGGATGTGGGATATGTTGCACCAGTCCTCTCCTTTCTCCTTCTCCAGCCGCTCCTCTACAAGTGGACAATTGGAGATCCTTAGCTCTTCAAGTGCAGTGAGGTGTTGCAGGTTTGGTAAAGGCCTCAACTTGGGGCAATTATAGATGTTGAGCCGATGGAGCGATTTGAGTTGTTCAAACCCATCAAACAGAGACCGCAGTTCATAACAAGAATCGACGGAGACAATTTGAAGAGCTTTGAGCTGCACCAGCCCCTCAGGTAGAGATGCCAATCTATCACAGGCTCTGATAATAAGAGTGTTGAGTGATTCAAGTAATCCCCATCCATCAGAGGGAAGCAACTCGATAGATGTATTCCAAATCTTTAATTTCTTGAGAGCAGGAAGGCATGGTAGTGGCTTAGATAATATCTCTATTACATCACCTTTAAGAATCAAATTTTCAAGGAGTGGGAGTGGATTGTCTGGCGTCCAAATAACTTCGCTGCAATTTTTAATTTTTACTCGCCTTAAAGTATTGGGGAGGCAGTTGGGCAGTGCCTGCAGCTTGTTGCAATTAGAAATAGACAATTTATCGAGAGATGGCATAACCTCTCCATCTTCCTTGGTCAACTTCCATTCTTCCCAATTCGGCATCGACTTGAAAAAAAGTTTCTTCAGCTTTGAGAACGCTCTTCCTTTCCCTCTTCCATCATTACCATTCCCATAAAAATCACCTCCCACCACTTTTATTTCATCAGCTCCATCTAATACCAGGGATTCTAGCAAAGGCAATTTTCCGAGACCTGGGAGTAATCTACACGTTTTGCAGTTTGTCAGAAAGACGGCAGCAAGACTGGAAAATTTTGCATCCTCCAACCAACTAGGGAACTTTGAGCCCGCATAGTTTTCGATGAACAAGACTTTTAGGTTTGAGTGAGGCGGTCTAAGGCCTTCAAATACCTTCTCCATCTTTTCAATCTCGCCTTCTCCTAACATTCCCCACTCTTCTTCTGTCTTGTCATTACATTCTAAAGTAAGATCTTGAAGGTAACATTTCTTATCGAGTTCTGCCTCTCTAGCCTCAACGGGACTTATTACCTTCTCCAAATTTTTTATTATTAATTCTCTTCTAAGAAGGTTGAGATTTTTCAGTTCTCCAATCTTGCATCCTCCGTTCTTCTCATCCCCCACAGGGAACTCGCTCAATGTTCGAAGGGAACTCAACCTCCCTAGTCCACTTGGTAAAAATTCCAGATCACAAGTTTCTTCAATTTCAAGCTGCCGCAGTTTAACCATTTTGCTTATACCACTTGGCAGTTGACAAAGGCTATAACAGCGATTAAGTTTCAGAGTTTGCAGATTACAGAGATCAGACACAGATTCAGGCAGCTCTGTGATTATTTTCAACCCACTCAAATCAAGATACCTTAGGTGTTTTAGTTTTCCCAAGGAACTCGGCAGATTTTCAATCCGAGTGCTGCTTAAATCTAGAGCTCTAAGAAATTTCAGATCGTTGAATAAACTATGAGGGAGTTCCTTAATTGTTGATAATCCAAATAGTAAGAGTGTGCGCAGATGTTCTGCTCTGCACAGTGGAGATGGAATGGATGACACACCATCATTCACAAGCAATGATAGATGATGGCTATTAACAGAAGGTAAGTTCGGATTTCCAATCTCCATCATACAGTAGTCGCCAGTTGTGACAAATCTTGCTAGATCATGAACAAGATCATGCATCTTATATTGGTCTATGTTCTCTACTTCGTCTTTCTCAGCATCTTGAAGCAATGAACGTGTCAACAAATCATCGAAATACGTTTCACCAATTTCTTCAATTTCTCTTCTCTCGGATTTAATGATACCATGAGCCATCCATAACTTCACTAATTCATCCTTTTGTAGCTCATAATCTTTCGGAAACAACGAGCAAAATGAGAGGCATTGTTTCAAATGGATAGGCAAATTATAATAGCTCAAGAGCAGAGCTGGTAAAATGTCAACACCCTCTGGTGATTTCCATTCCCATGTTTCACTTTCAAAGACCATCTGCCATTCTACCTTTGTCCTTTTGAAGTACAGAAGACTTCCAACCGTCCTTATAGCAAGAGGTACACCTTTGCATCTATGTACAATTTCCTTACCTACTTCTATCAACTCCGGCGGCCACTCTTCCTCTTTTCTTCCTCTGAATGCTCTGGATGTAAATAGTTTCCAACAATCTGAATCAGATAAAATGCCCAAATCATGATAGTGAGCTGTTTCCATTACATCTGCAACTGTGCGACTACGAGTAGTAACCACAATCCTACTACCTGGTGCAGCATGTACGAGTGGAACCCTCAGTTTTCCCCATAGTCTTCCATCCCAGACATCATCCAACACGAGTAAAAAT
Organism: Persea americana; assembly: GCA_029852735.1. Lineage (NCBI taxonomy): Eukaryota > Viridiplantae > Streptophyta > Magnoliopsida > Laurales > Lauraceae > Persea > Persea americana. The sequence continues at coordinate 96,964,501 of CM056810.1, forward strand.
CGTGTTTTGCCAACAATTGCATTTAGACTCTGCTGTAAGATATCAAAGTCTAGGTTTCCGTCTGTAGACCCACCCATGGATTGAATTACTTTTGTTAAAATCTTATTCACATCGTAATCTTCAGACACACAGACCCAAATTCTCTTCTCAAAATGCTTCAGTATAGTCTCATCATTGTAAACTAGTTGAGCCAGGGTCGTCTTGCCCAATCCACCCATCCCTACTATTGAAACAACAGAAAATGGCCTTTTCTCTTTACTAGTTTCACTAACCAACTCATTAACAATTTCATCTTTAACAGTATCTCTGCCGAAAATCTCCGATTCATCAATTAATGAACTGGTTTCTCGTTCATTCATCTTAGGCTTGTCATCAACTTCCCTTTTACTAACTTCATTGAAATTAAAAGCATCCTTTTCCCTTGAAATTTGATCTAGTCTTTTTGTTATTTCTCTTATCCTATGTCCAGTGTCATGACGTAGTTTAACTTGCTTGAAACATAGACAAGGAAAGAGGAAGCAAGAGCACACCTTCTTGCGCTTAAGAATATCATCTTCACCTTCTTGTGATCTGAAAGCTTCTATTCTCCACCCTTCTAGCATGTCCTCCATCTCATATGCGACGTCTTTCAGCTTCCCCAACCAATCTCGGACCGCCTTTTTCGTCACCTGCTGGTTCTCAGCATCCTCCAACACAGCTTGAATGGCCGTGAATGAGCTGGAAAGCTTTCTGAGCTCTTTCTTGACACCAAACAACAAGACCACCTCATCTTTGGCTATGGCACGCAACCCTTCCACAACAACTGAGACAAGTGCATCTGCCATGATATCTTTGTTGACAGATCCTTGTGTGCAGACTTACTTCACTTGGTCCTGTGTCATGTAGACAATGGAAGATCCATCAACTTGAGACTCTGCAAATCTTCATAGGCTTGTTGTAAAAGAAGTGATAAAACAACATCATAGATCATGCACTAGCAATTGATCAAATTATATTTTACTTAAATAGAGGAAATACGGGTCCTCACTCCTCACTCTGTTTAAGGATTCTTAGGCCATCCACTTGATTACAAATTAGCTAAAATACATTGTGCCTTTTTTTCTTTTTGAATCCCCACTTTTTTTGTGTGTGTGTGTGTTGAAGCAGGATTTGATTCCTATGGGATTTTCATTATATTTATGTAAACAAGCCACACATGATTCTTATGCTTGCTTGTTTGATTTTTTTTTTTTTTTTTTTTTTTTTTTTTTGAGGATTTTACCGGAAAATGAACCCTATTTAACCATTGCACGAAATAGTGAAAACTATTTCCCACTGCACGAGATCATTTATCCCGCCACTTTTTCTTCTTTTTTTTCATTTTTTTTACAAAGGATGATAGCGTCACCCAAAATAAACATGGGCGACGCTAGCGTCACTCTTCACTATATATTCCCTGCCCCAATTCCAACTTTTCTCCATCTATTTTCTACCATCCAGCTCATCTATTGTTTGGAAGGAGACGATCAATAGATGCTTTGACAGGCGACAGAGAGTCATGCACTCGTTGGGTTTAGTTAGTTGCATTAGAAGGCAAGTCATTTGATGAAGTTCGTCACTGACCCATTTTGTGGGTTCCAATGGGCATCTCGGACAGGAAGTGGATTCAGATGGTGGGAGTCATAAAATTGTCACTATCGCACCTTTTGGTCTCTGATCCACGACTAGCGGGGTGGAAGTTGAACTCGATGCTTTGTGCGTTTGTAATTTGGGTGAGGTAGGGGTTGGAAGGCTCGTCAGTAATTCGGAGGTGATTGTCTACTTTTTGCCCATTAACATTCATTAACAGTTATGTCGTCTTCTTGTTTTTTTTTCTTAGTTAATTAGTCAATAACATCAGTGAGATTTGGTCTTCCAACATCAGTTTATTGTGCTTATTTATGCGAAGAGATCTAGAGAATGTTGTTGTTTCTCTTCCATCCTAACTTACACCGTCCCCTCCCCCTAAATGGAATTCAAAGCCTTGCATCTTTAAACACAGGATCGTCTCTCCTTTCTTAATGGTGGCGTTGGCTGTTGGGAAAAATTTTTTAATCTAGAGATGGAATGATCTATGTTCATGCCCTGTCTTTATGTGATTTAGGAAGAGCGACGCTAGGTCACTTCATCTTAAATTGAGCAACGCTAGCGTTGTTGGTCCCAAAGTTTTAAAAAAAAAAAAAAAAAAGAAACCATACCTAACGGACCACAATTGTGCATTAGGAAATAGTTTTCACTAGTTCGTGCAATAGCCAAATACGATGTATTTTCCTGTAAAATTCTCTCTTTTTTTTAATGGCTTATTTACATACCATTGCTATTAGTGTGATCTTTTTTACTAAAAAATTGTATGTGGATTTATTTAAGGATATGTGTGTGTTTATTTGAACATGGGTCCTTATTAACATGAGATCACCTTGGGTATAATATTTAGCATCATATCCATATTCAACTCCAATGGCCCACTTCTTGGATGGGCCAAAACTTGAAAAGCAGATTGCTACAAAACCCCAATGGCATGCTATAAAGGAAATTACAAGTCAGTTTTCTATATACAGGATCCAAAAAATTTTTGTGTATTAGTTCACAAGAATTCAATGCATGCATTCTTTCAAGGGCCTAAAATTGATGACTAAAAATGATTACATTCACTGATACCATTATATAGTCTTAAATCGGGTAGTAAATGGTTGCCTATATCGGATTTTAGTAAGGAGAATTTATATACACTTGTTGTATTACATTGATTGTCCCAAGCTCAAATGAAGAAGGGTTAACATCATGTTCACACATGGCGCTTGATGGTAGTGCAGAAAAATCTAAAATTGATTTTTATTTTCTTAGGCAGTGGGCCCGGCCTAGCCTTGCCCACAAGGGCCAGTAAGGGACTAGGTAGTGCAGGTCCTCTAAGGGTTTTGGCCCACCTTGGGCCGGGCCCACACAAATTGCAGGTAGGGCTTGGATAACCTCGGGCTCGGACTAGCCCTCCCACAGCCCTAGTTACAAATACTCTTTTTTTCCTCTATCAACATAATAAAGGGGCAAGAACCACTCCTTACCCCACTGGTAAGGAGTTGGGTTCTCATTGGGGAGGTCTGGGGTTCAACCCCCACCTCCTCCACTATATATTTTTACATGTGTATATGCAGGCTTTCCTTCCTGGTTGTGCCGGGCTTTCTTCCCACCTCGGTGGGCTTTCTTCCCGGATGTGCCGGGCTTTCTTCCCACTTTGGTGGGTTTCCTTCCCGGGTGTACCGGGCTCTATAAAATTTGAAAAAAGAAAAAAAAAAAAAAGGGGGTCCCAGCCATTGAAGCTGGGGTACAAAAAAAAAGAAAAAAAAAAAAAAAAAACATAATAAAGGGGGAATACCTAAAATTTGAGATAAACCTGATTACCAAAATTTTATCAATAACATATCATATTATATAAATTAAAATATTTTTCCTTTCTTTGGAAGCCCTTTATTTTGAAATAATAACACCTTAGAGTGTGAGGTCATTGTGAGGGTCTGAGATTGCTCCTTTCATCATATAAAGCCTTATAACAGTGCTAAGTGCTAACTCATCTCCTTGAAAAAAGAAAAAAAAAAAAAAAAAAACAACTCTTTTAAAATAGAAACTCCTCTTTAGAGCGTCCTCTTACTTTGAGAGTCTTTAATTGCAATATCTACTATAATTTGAATCAGACTCATGTTGGATTGGTCATAACTTGGAATCAAATCACTACTTAGATAGATAATGCTTAAAATATTGGTCAAAATTGGGGGAAAACGAATACTTGATGTTCATATGAATAATTTTCACCAACATATCAAAGGACATTTATCAGCCCCATATCAAAGGTACGTAGGCCACTACACAACTCCTTTAGTCTCTTGAAAAACTGCATTTCACTTCAATATGAATTAGGTCCAGTTTGATTGGTCATGCTTAAAATACTTGATCAAGATTCTAGAAAAGTAAAGGCTTCTCCTTTTTTGCTACTTTCTAGTTTTGAATTTTGATAATGGAGGACAAGAAATAATTTTAATAGAAATCAATTTAAACAACTATTATAAAAATGAAATCCACCAAATTGGATTAAGAAAAGACATTAGGAAAAACATGAAAATGTGAGACCGCCATTATATTTATCATATATAATACTTTCTTATAAGAAATTAAAAAACTAACGTGTTTTATGCATGATCAATCTAATAATGGGATCATCTCCATTTATAGTAAAATTTCGCAAAGGCCTATCCAAGAGGAGGCGTTTATTTTGAATCAATTTAGATTTCACTGAGGGTCGCCTTTTGGGACTCAAACTCAAGAAAAATACATTGAAAACTTAGATACCCAAATTAATACATTTCAGGATATTATAATATATTATAATATCATAATATAAAATAAATTTGATTTATATAGATAAAATATTACAACAAATTCATGTGTCTTATCTATAATGGGGACCATCTACTTGAATCCGATCCACTCAAAAAAAAAAAAAAAAAAAAAAAGAAACTTTCTCTTGCATGGGATGTGACATATATGATTTCACTCTAATAAAATTTTGGGATCACAGTAAGATTTATCAAGTGTAACACACTTGATAAAATTATGTTCTTTATCCCATGTGAGGCTTCCTGTTTAAAACAATTTATAAAAATTTGTCTACTTAATAAAAAAACAATTCTTTTTATCTATTGTGGGCCTACCTATTTAAACTATCAACCATTCATAAAAATGACTATGTTTTATATAGGATGTGATACAACTTTAAATTTTTAATTTTTTTTTTTTGGCCTGCCATGGTATTTATCATGTATAATACATTGGAATAAGATATTACAGAAAATAATGTATGTTATACCAGATCAATCCGATGGTGGACTCATCTCTAATAAAAAAATTTGATGAGGGTCATCCAAGAGGGGTGCACTTAGTTTGAACCAATTTAGATCTTAATAAGAGGGGCCCTTTGAGGATTTCTGGGACTCATCTATTAAAAATAAAAACATTTTAGGATCAATATTGTGATATAGAATAAATCTAATGCATATGAATATAATATTGCAACAACTCATGTGCCTTACCCAAAATGGGGCCCACATATTTGAACTCTAAACCACCAAAAAAAAAAAAAAAAAACTCTCTTAAATAGAATTTGGAGTAGTCTTTAATAAAATTTCGGCCCACTATAAGGTCTATCAAGTGTAATGCACGTGAATAAAATCATGTACTTTATCCACTGATGGTCTACTTATTTAAAATATAATTAAACCGTTCATAGAAAATGTATATTTCAGAAATGATATCATAAAGTTTCAGCCTTACATATTTTGGCCCACTGGAAAATTTATCATGTACAATACACTTCAATAAGATATTACAAAAAAAAAAAAAAATCTTATGCTTTATACTGACATGATCAATCAGATAGCAAGCTCATCTGCTATTTAATAAAACTGGACATATTTTGATTTCTCTTGGTATTAAAAAGTTAGAAACTAATAGTATTACCATTTGCTATGATGTTTTTGAGGTCAGGTCAAAACTACATTTAAAAGTAAAAGGTCAGTTTAGTGGTAGCATTATACTATTATAATGTATGTAAATGTCTTCAAAACTAAGGATATATAATCAATAAATATTGGCTAGAAAATATTGATTGTATATTATTAGGGATAAATTAAAGATATTTCTAGTGTCAATATCTACAAAATATTTTTAAAAAATAATTTTTAGCTATAAATGACATTGTATCTAAAGCCATTACTTTTTATTTATTTAATTTGGATTTAGATGAAGACATTTATATTTCTAATTTTATTGAAATACTGTTATTTTTAATATGCAGTTATAATCAACATTATATCTGAAGACATTAGTTTTTATTAGTAAATCATTTTATAAACTATATACTAATGTCAATAGCTAACTTATTATTAATAATAATAAACTTTTAAAAAAGCCTAATAATTAATTCTCATATTTTATTATTAATAGAATATAATTTTTTTCATTAATCAAAGTCAACTATAATTGCAAATATTAAATGCCTAATCAACATAAGACAAAGGTTCCTTACACTGTTTTAAATGTCTGCATGCTATATAGTTTGATGTAATATACATTTAATTTTGAATTCTTTTATTTTTAATAAATATATTATATTAATACGTATCTGCTTTTGCTAGGGGTGTTCTTCTTGCACTGCAACTTCCGTGATGCATGTAGCATTCCCAAAAATGTTAAAAGAGGCTCATTTCGAGCTCTCTAAGATGCTCTAATTCATATAAGTCTCATAGTTCATAAAGGGTATGTTTGGTAACAGATGAGAGATCCATGAGAAATTTGTAGATTTGAAAATTCATAACCGCTGCAGATTTGAGGATTCTTCAATGGGGATTTATATTCTAAGATTTCACATTGAACTTGGTGCGAATTGGTACATATAATTGAGAAAATTTAATGTTGATGCTTAAAACTGTGAAATCAAGAATGTTGAAATCTTTTGGGGGTGGGCTGGACTTGGAAACTCTTAAACATAAGAACTTTTACATGCCCAAGTCCTTGAGAATATAGTTGCAAAATGTGAATTTTTTCAAATCCTCAAAGAACATAGGTGAGGAAACCCCGGGATTTTGTTGCCAAACTTCACCTTACCCTCTCAAGTGATAACCCTCTCCTCCTCAGTTCTCTCACGATCACATTTTTAAAGTATCTCTCCCGATAATCCAATCGGTTCCTCAATCCTCTATTGTTGTCTCCAAAATGTGGTAAGAGAATGTCTCAAAAATGGTTCCTTATTCATTCAAATCCTCAAAAATGGTTCCTTTATTCACTCAAATCCTCATAGATTTGCTACTCTTAAAATTTCCTCATCATCAAAATCCAAACGTGGAAGGAAATGATTCCATCTCTCTAAAACTGTGATGGGCCGGCTGTATGATCGTCATACTTTTAAGTAACAATAATAAAAGTAAGAATTTGCAATCAATGTTATGTAATTTATTTTGCTTTCCCGAAACAGATGAAGGGCACGTATTATGAGAATAACCTGTTGTATGTCTTAAATTGGGGACAGGGGTGGAGCCAGGAAATTCTCTTTTTTGGGGGTTTGGGAGTGGGGGCTCTGTGTTAAAAGAGATCTTGGGAAAAGGGCACACGTAAAAAGAAATATATATATATATCTCTCTTAATTTTTTAAAATTTGTACGGTTTCTTAAATTTTTTAAGACTTTTTATAGTATTGGGTGGGAGCTTGAGGACCGTGGGGTCAAGGCAATGGTCTTTATGTGACTCAACCATATAAAGATTTGTTAGAAGTTCATCCACCGGTCTTGACATGGAGTGGGCTCCATGACAGTCGGGCAGCATAATTTTCCTAGCAAGCAATGCTTAGCTTTGTGTTGAGAGAGGGTGTAGCTTTCCTTGTCACCGTCAATGGTATAAGAAGAGTGTACGTCTGCAGTGGTTTAAGGACGCTAGAGAGTCCTTCCATTTTTTGTGGGGAGAGGGACGACCTGGGCTTCCAGGCTCCGGCCCTTGTGGCCTTTGGGCAAAGAGAGAAGATACATATGTGCTTCCTCTTGTATAGAGTTTTATTCCCTAGCCCTGCATATAGGCTAGCAACTAATTTGCACTAGAGATGCTAATGGACTGCACAGTACCAAACCTAACCTATGTTGGGCTAGGCAAGGCCTGGTGGTTTATTGATTGATGATTAATTTTAAATTGATAAAAATCTAAATATGACATGAATGTTTTTAATGGATACTTTTCATTTTAATTTAACAATATATATAATTATTTACCAAACGTTGTCATTCTAAGAAAGTTTCCAAAAATCATTATGCTGATTCTACTAACTAAAAATCATTTTGATTGAATTTTTCCAAATAAGTTCCTCACATCTTATTCAAAGAAGAGAGAAAATTCACGGCCTATGTTACACCTCGTCCCGAGTTAATCAAGATTAACGCTAATTAATCGTCATTAGTTAAGTTAACTGTGATTAGTAATCGATTTGGATTAGATTAGTCTCAAATAGTTGAATTAAGCTTAGTGATTGAGTTTGGACAAGGGATGAGTCATTTGAGATGGTTTTAGACTCAAATTAGTGGAAACAAGGACTTTTTCGTAAATACAGGTTTTCGTGTATTTTGTCGAATACGTTAACTCTTAATACCATCGCATGTATGGCGAACAGGACATCGATTTTCATTATAGGCTTGATTTCATTTGATTTGATATGGATCAAATGAGTCTTCATTTATCTTGAAAAGTAAATAAGTTGTAAAAGGGGGGCTTATGTGCGAGTTTCAGGTTATAAGGTTTTGAAAGAACCTAAACCTCATTCAATCAATCATTCCAGCACAAGTCATCAACACTCAAGAACCCTAGGTTCATTTTCTCTATTTGTTCTCCAATCTTCTTCATCAATTGTCGCAGGAGAGTAGTTTTTGAAGAAGAATTGTAGCAGCTTCATTTTCTTCATCTCTATCATCAACTTATCTTTGCTTTCTTGTTGTTGAGTTAGAGGGAAGCTTCAATTTTCTCTTCATCAAGCTTCAAGGTGAGTGCTCAGTGATTTTCATAGAACTTCCAAGTTTTGTTAGGTGGATTGAAGTAGTTTCTAGCACAAACAACTCATAGAATTTTGTTTTGGTTGTTCATGTGATAGGATTGGGAATTAGGGTTTGAAATGGGAGATTTTCATCTCAAATTGAGCCAACAAAGTAGGGGTTTTACTAATTGACTTCAAGTTAAGGCAAGTATATTCATTTTTATTGATTAAAGATGCTATGGATGTTCTTTGAGACTATTGGAGTTCAAATTCAGAAATTCGTTTTAGAATTTCCACAGAACTGAGCATGGTTCGGTTAACCAAACAGGTGACCGAGTGTATTTGTGAAAATTGAGTGAAAAGTGAACTTGCTGGAAAACTGACCGTAGGTAACCGAATTGATGCTCAGTTAGCTGAGTATTAATTTTCGGTCAGCTGAACAGGTGACTGAGCAGGTAGCCAAATGCACCTATAAGGGTTTTTTTTTTTTTTCCATAAATTCAAAGTTGCTGGAAAGCTAACCGAAGGTAGCCGAGTGGTTTTCGGCTAGCCGAGTACCATTTTTTTATTAGCCGAATAGGTAGCCAAATTCAGGGATTTTCAAATTTGAATTCTGATTTTTCGTATAAAAGTTTGTTGGATTAGAAGATTTTTAGGATTGTTAAATGATGTATAAACCTTTATAGGTGTTAATTAAGAGGACTCTAATGTACATTTTATATACAATGTAATACCGATAAAAAATAACACTTACATTAGATAACCGAACATTTCACCTAAATGGTTGGGTTGAGATGAGAAAAATGAGTAGGATTATGAACTGTCTTAACTCTCTAAGTCGAGTTGAATACCTATGGTTATTATTGTTGATCTCAAGTCTATATTATGATTTGCATTGGTCTTTATTCCTTCCAGTGTTATGAAATTGAATTGAAATCCAAAAAGGATTGAATGTTGACTTGAGTATGTGTTTGATTTGAATTGACTCCTTAAGTTTGGCACTACTTACTTGTCCTGTTAAAGTTTATTATAGAGCTGAAATGAGTTAAATAATTATTCCTACTGCAGTAGATGGATTTGGGGGTGTTCCGGAGCTCCGTAGTGATGCTAGTTATCCCTAGCCCAGACACTGGTTAGATCCCATTATATATGTTGAAAATTGAATGAATACTTTCATTTGGAAGAAATGAAATGAAACGCTAAAATAGTTGTCAATTAGTGTATGATCCTAATTTGACTCTTATTGCATATATTTGAATCGTTGTACGAATTATTTAGAATTCAATATTGAATGTGAGAATTGTCTAATTTAAGATTTAAACAGATTTAGTATATGTTATGGCATGTTCTATTATAGATTTGTCTATACATTGATGAATTGTCGTATTCATTAATGTTATAGATGGTATTACAGGCTCAGTTGCTAATGCCGGTCCTACAGAGGCCGTGGCGCTAGCGGAGGAGACCGTTCCGGTTCCTCCTGAGGGATTAATGGAATGGAATGATCAAGATATCATTTGATTTTGATATCTTAGTGCAAGAGAAAAGTAGAAGTCTTTTGGAAACAATTTTGAGAACTTTGAGTATATGTCATCATGCACTGTATTTTAAATATGCATATGGTGACATGGTCAATAAACTGAGAACTTTACTTTTGTGTAAACAATTTTGTAAATGTGTAGATGTGTAAAGGTGTACATTTGTATATCATGGAATAGTATTATGTACTTTTCCATATTAGATATTATATTTGTGTATGTCTTCCGCATTGTTATGTTTATGACATGTGTGATTGGTATATCTCACTCGCCTGAAATATGTATATCCCTAGGCCTGTCAATGGGATGGGCTGGGCCTGGGCTTGGGTTGTCCAATCCAGTCCTAAAAATTGGACGGGCCCGCCGAGGGTTGTTCAGTCCTGGCCCTAAATTAAACGGGTCTACATCAAATCCCGTCCCGTACTGGCCCAGGCTGGGACAGGGCCAGGCCTAGGCTTAGCCCAATCCTTGACATATGCAAAACATTCTCCAATTATTCTCACTGTCACTAGACACCTAGTGTGAGCAGAACTTTAAACGCTCCTCCTTTTTCCAGGCTTGGGGCCAACAATGCAATGCAACAAGCAATATAACAGAGTTAAAAACTTTTTCGTGGGAGCTTGAGACTTGTGGGTATGTGTTTTATAAAAAGGGAGGGCGAAGTTACAAAACTAACCCACCCTTCACGTCTTTGGCCAGCTGAGCAAAATCATTCCCCAATTTATAATGTAATTCTTTGTACATTAGGATTTGGTAGCATTGCCATTTGCCATAGAATGTGGTTATCGGTCATCACCACGGAGATTCCACGGACATATATATAATATATAGAACAGTAGTCAGTTCGCTGTATGTAACGGCGTTTCGTCAGGGCCCAGACCCAGACGACTTTTCAGTCACGTCAGCTTCTGTTGGGACCCACTCCTACCTATATGATTATAAGAGGGAAGGGTGAAGTTACAATTTTGCGCCTCGTAATTAGGTAGTTTTTGGTGTTAGTGATGGACAGTTTCAGTAATGTAATGATCCTGCAGCGGGCGAGGCCGGGCCTTAACGTGCTGGGGGCCAAGGCGGGCCTTAACGTGCTGGGCTATTTCTGCTCAATCACAGTTCTATTTTGGTCGGGCTTTAAAAATATTGTTCAAACCCAGCCTATTGGATTCAATTTTTTTAAAAGCCCTATATTTTCAGGCTTGGGACGGGCCCGGCCGGGTACCCGTTTCAACGCGTCCCATTGACAGGCCTATACATCCCTTGTGGATTTCATTTTGACTTCGGTTAAATTTAAAATTTACGGGGAGCACGTGTGTTCGTACCTCGAAATTTACCCAAATATAATTAAATTTCGGGCTCGGGTCGTGAGATCCTAATTCATTTTTTATTTGTCATAATTCTCAGCCTATTCCCCTACGAAGTGTCTGTTTTCTTTTCTTCGTTCGATCTCTAAATCTTAGACAACCATCATTTACAATAGACATCCATATATATAATTTTATAACTTATACCAAATAAGAATGTCATAAAAAAATATTACAACAATATTATTGTATAAATTAATATTATATTTTCACGGGTTTAGCAGGCTCCACAAGAGGATTAGTCTTTTTTAATCAAAGACATCATGGATACCCACATCATAAAAAAATAATAATAATTTTTTTTTACATCAATATATATACATAATAATGTAATATTATAGTTTTATATGATATATATATCGATATATATATATTGATATATAGAAAAATGCAACATTAATAGAAAGCTTTCAGTTGCAGTGGGAGAATAAACAAAATGAGGGGGAGGGGGAGGGGGAGGGGGAGGGGGAGGGGGAGCATACCCGGAACGACTGTTGCTGGTTTCTTCTACTTCTTCCTCTTCGGTTCTGCTTTCTCTTTCGTTCAAGGCTGTAATGGTTGAAAAAGGGAGAAAAGAGTCCCTTTATATATATTTTTTTCTTTTCCTTGTTACACTCCTTATGCTGGAGTGTAAATGAAGAAAATATGCCTTCCAAGTCATATAAAGCAAGATCCTTTTATTTTTCTTATTTTGCCTAATAGCCAAAGGATCAATCCCAGCGTGGAATGGTGAGAGTGCATGAGTCTTAGCCACAGCCATCTTAATATTCTCAAACATCTTGTTATTTACTAGTTTAAATTTGTGATCTCAAGCATGGTTGGAAAACTCTCTGAGTTGACTCTCAACTCTCCCAAGTCATCTGTTTTGATGAAGGGCCAGGTCAAAAATAGGGGAGACTTGACCGAGTCATCTCATTTTAATAAGTTATTGGCATTCCGAACCATTTAATAGGCATGTCTAATTTTATATAATTAAAATTTATTTATAAGTAATTATGCATGAGTTTTGGAGTTAGTAATTTAAAAATGATGGCTAAAATGTAATTTGAAATGTATATTTGATCTTTTACAGAATTCCGCAATGGGGCCTATCTATCAAAATCCTAGTAGTTGAAAGAAAACACTCTCATGCTATTCTCAAATTTTATATCAATCCGAGTTTCTTCTATCATTGGATTGACTGTGTGTAAAAAAATGTGATTGAGGATATCCATTGTCATGTTTTTCATCAAACACCCCATATTCTTGGCGGGTGCTTTTTATGAACCAGGGGCCTTATCTTTGCCCCTCCATAGAGTTTCACTCCTTTTGACTCAGGATTTCTCGGAGTTAAAAGACTCTGGATTCAACCAGGCCACTTCGATTGTCCTAGGCTATTTATGAACTGAGATAACAGGCCCAGGAAAGAAATGAATTCCACATTCAGTATTAGCAAATTAAGACCAACTAATGCGCTTTATTCCATGGCGGTTCCAATCAAATCGATGCCTGATGAAGTTATGATGAAACAGGCCACCTACATCTACATGACAAAACTCCATACCCCAGACGATGGATGGAGTCTCTTCTTCCCCTAGTGTAACTTGTTTGGTTCTTTTACTGTAGAAAGAATAACATAAAAAGTATTGAATTGCCTGGTCTGCTACAGTAGTTCTAGGCCACAGCATTCTCTGTTGTGTCTTAGTTGCTTATGCATCCAGCTAACTAATTACCAACACATTACTCTTTTGGGCTTGCCTGGTTTCACATTTTGGTATAAAAACCATAATGAAAATCATGTATTCCAGAGTACTGAAAACATTCTTCCCTCGCGGATGGAAGGCTTGCCTTAGTAAAAGAAGTGCAAATTTCCCCTTTATCCTTTTCTTTAGTTCCAGCCCTGTCTGATGCTGTGACCCTACCAAAGAAAAATATGCCTTGAAAATCATATTAAAAGCAAGATCCTTCTTCTTTTTCTTGTTTTTTTTTTTTTTTTTACTTACTTGGCTTACTTGGCCTAATTGCCAAGGTATTGATACCTGCAGCGGCATGGTGAGAGCAGAGTCCTATTGAGGGAGACATCCCTATATTCTCCAAGACCTTCCTATTTACTACTTAGAATTCATTTGATGATGAATGATAAAATGAATCTGGATCATCTCAGATTACGACACACAAGAATCCTGAGTTGGAGTGGGATAGAAGAAATCCACAGTGGAGCCCATCTATCGAGAATTCAATCCACTCGAAAAAAAAAAAAAAAAAAAAATGGTCCAGCCTAATCGTCAAATTTTACCCAAACAAAAGTTGGTACCAATCATAAGATTGACTGTCTAATAAAAGTGTGACTTTGAATATGCATAAAATTATGTTAATCGCATTTATAGTCAGTGCAGAGAAGGCGGCTAAGGCTTTGAGATCATAGAAGAGTCAAAAGTTCAAGCATGAAATCTGTTTTTTTCTTTTCTGAAGAAAACAGAGCATCCACTCAACGATCTGTTTCTTTTAAGAAACCATTCGCTCTGCAGTTCAACCATGCTGAGGCTTGTCAGTACACTTACCATTAACACCTCATCCTCTCTTCCTGTGGAAATCAGGTCAGAATACATAAATGCACGATACTAGATGCCGTCTTGATCAAAAAATAAAACCTAAATCATTGCATGTTAAGCAATAGAGTCTCAGAGTCACTAATAATATTAATTTCCTAATCAATACAAGCAATCGTTAGGGAACAGACAATGTCTATCAACACAAGTTTGCATAATGGATCATCCATGGAGGGCCATTGTACTCCACGTCAAGGAAAAGGACAATCACACTCAATTACAACTTTTTACACCTTAACTTGCTATCATGATCTAAACAAGCAATCCAAATTCCTTAAATGAAATAGAAAGAAGCTGACCCTGCCAATGCACAATTGAGCAAACATAAGGGCACTGATGGTCCGTTTGAGGCTTTCAGTCACGAAATATTCTTGAGGCTCCTCATGACTTTTGTCAAAAATTAGATATGTAGCACCAACTTAGATTCAACTCAGAAGGCTTTTTTTTTTTTTCTAGCTCTTGTTTCAATCTCAAACTCGTACAATCTCACGCACGCCATTGTCCATAACCAGCTGAGCTGCAACCTGAGCCTTGGACCACGAAATACAAGATATTTGTCACAACGCCAAGTGAAAGTAGATTACAAATGACAGACAATTCATGACCATTTAAAATTTGAGAATCCAGAAATAAAAGATAATAAAAATAAAACTAGCATCAATAACCATAAAACTATGTTCCATAATTCATTAAAAAGAAATTCAAATCATGTAAAATCAACAAATAGTTACTAATCACAATGATTTGGTGTAGATAGAGCATAAAATTTTAAAAAGAGAATAAAAGAAGAGAAGATTATGATAGCACATCTTCTCTCAATCCAAGAGTTCCTAGAGTAGAGATGAGTTATGAAAAATAGGATAGAAAGAAAGGGTATATGAGATTTGGGATAGATATGGAGACATTGTAGAAAAGTAAAAAGTGGAAATAAAACTTGAGTGGTTATTACATATTGGAAGTTGGGGAGAAGATGGGTAAGCCGTTGAGAATGGATATAACTCCCAATCAAAATCTGTAAGTTATGGTCAAAATAATCTTCAAAACCCATGGCTTTAATATAGTATAATAGGATGGTTAGAGAACTGAGCCAAGAACAACTATTCCAAGACAAACTTCCAAGAAGTTGTTCATAACTCCATTTCTTATGCTCCTACCTGATCATAGCAATTCAGAATGCACCAAGAAGAATGTGAAAGTGCATAGAATATATATACATGGAGAGAGAGAGAGAGAGAGAGACAGAGAGAGAGAGAGAGAGAGAGTATGAAACCATTCATAATCCATACCTTATTGAAATCTCAAATTATTAAGAAATAGAAAAGTTTATTAGTAAAGGTAATACACATTTCTATAAATTGAAGTAGAGAAATGGATTAAAAAAATGTACTGAGTATATAAACGTACCAACTTTGTCGGTGCGAAAAAAAATAATACTACAAAAGGGAAATCAACAAGTGTAAATTGATTAAAAAAAATGAAAACTTGAGATTTTATAATGCACTGTGTATTGTTACAAAGAAAAAGGATTTTTATCCTAAGTTTCTTTTAAACATATGATTAGATTGGGGCGTTTTGGACATGTTATTGCATGAATGGTGAAAAGTCTTTTTCTTAATCATTCTAGATAAATTTAGTTCCTTCAACTTGATATAAGTTGCTAGTCATTATTCTAGACGGTCGGCCGAGTAGGGGCGCGAGCATTCAACCTACTCACTGGAAATATATGTCAAAGCTTTGATATTGCCCATGAAGACTATGGTGTTGAACAGCTTTGTCCTTTCATAAGCACAAGGTTTTTTACTTGTTCAATTGTAACGAAATCAAGCTGCACGGCAGGAATTTGGAGAATTCATGTTACAAGAGTTTCAAATCCAGGTGACATCCACCTGCCAGGAGAGAATGCAAATGCTAAAGTACGGCTCCACAACAGAAACTTGCTTTTGGAATTCTCTCAATTGGTGCATTCTGGCAATTCAGATAGCCTTCAAGTGCCTATCAAAAAACCCTGACTCTGTGAATTTCGTCAGGAATTTTGCTAATGAAACAGGTCCTAGGGTCTTGATTGGCTTAGTTTATCCACTTTCTCATTATTATTAGCATAAACATAATATCCCATCAAAACCAAGGGAGCTAAACATTGCAGAGTAGAAGTTGAATTGATCTTGTGAGATTTCTACAGCAGAGTTGCTTTCCTGAGGATATGTTCTTCATCCATTCCAACCTGAAAGCACATATGATCAAGCACAACACATAATATTGAAAAGATTCAGTTGCCCATAAGTACTTATTCAATAAAGATGTCAGGAAGTAATTGTGCATTCAGTATAATGATAATTTTATGAAGTCCCAGTTCCTGCCGATTAAAATATATTTTGGGGTTTGGTCTAATAATTTGTTCATGGGGTATGGTCCCAAACTATTGGCCCATCTAGCAAATGGCCATGGCTTGCCGAGCTCACACATTGGCACTCATAAGACTAAAAGAGTACACTTTCTGGGTGTATGATGCCTGTCATTGAAAACCTATCTTCTAAACGGAGAATTCCTTAACCATTGCACAGTTGTGTACTCTTAGTACTGAGAAATGTTTACATATACTTAAGTAAAAATACTTAAATTAGAGCTTAATTTCTTAACCACCAAGTTGCCCTTGATCAAACTTCAACCCATCCAGTCATGAGTTAGCTTTTGGTTGGAAAGCTGATGAGTAAACTAGTTGGGCTAGGGTAATTCCAGATCCATAATACTCCTAAATTTGTTGTTCAGCTGCAGTTCAAACTGGGCTTGTAGTGTCCTCATGCGCTATATCAGCCAGACGAAGGCTTGAACTTTTCTTGAGAGTAATCTAGTCTAAATTGAATAATTATAAGGCATTGGACCTATAATTAATGGGCCCAAACATGTTTCAGCCTCTCTCTCTCTCTCTCTCTCTCTCTCTCTCTCTCTCTCTCTCTCTCTCTCTCTCTCTCTCTCCACACACCCGTGATATTTCCCTTTTTTTGCTATATATTAAAAATATCATGATATAACAGAAAAATTTTGCTTCAGGAAAAAAAAAAAAAAAAAACTCAATATTTGTGACACTGCTTTTGATGGACTCATCCGTTTTCATTCCTGTGAAGTATGCTGGGATCAGATTTTTCTGAGCCATCCCCGATAATGGGTCCATGTGTGTATTCAACTGGAGATGGAACTTCCATTATTTACCACATGGGATATACATGTGCATGTCAACCATCACATGGCATGCCTCTAAAATACATAATTGTCTGATGAGTGGCCACCTGATGAACAATTGAATAAATTATAACACAGGTGATTAAGACTAAATGAAATTACAAATGTTAAAAAAAAAAAAAAGCGTCCTTCATGTACCACATGGAATTTGTGCATGTCAACATGACATGCTTGTACAACACAAAACTATCTAACAAGTGACCACGGATGAATAATTAAATAAATTATGACCCAGGTGACTAGGATGATATTAAATTACAAATGTTCAACTTGATACATGTCCATTTGAGATTTGAGAATCCAAAGAAAAAGAGCAGAAAATAAAATAAAATAAAAATCGAGGCAGGTAAAACAACCAATCAAACAACTAGTATTGGAAAAACTTTGAAGGCTGAAAGCTACTATTGGTATATCCATTTCTTCTGCACCTACTTGACCATTAGCAACACAGAATGCTATATGAGAAACATGAAAGTGCAACGGATATATATATATATATAATGTAGTGAAAGTTCTTATTTTTCAAGAAACCGTTCATAATCCATACCTCAATTAAATTTTTCGGCCATCAATCTCAATGCATGGGATGTGGGACATGTTGTAGCAGTCCTCTCCTTTCTCGAGCAGCTCTGTAACAAGCGGACACTCCATGATCTTTAACTCTTCAAGTGAAATGAGGTGTTGTAACTTTGGTAAATGCCTCAACTCGGGACAGTAACAGATTTTGAGGCTACGAAGCGATGTGAGTTGTTCAAACCCACCAAACAGAGACGTCAACTCAGAACAATAATAGATATCTATGGTTTCTAGCGCTTCAGGTCGCACCAACTCATCAGATAGAGACCACAATTCAGTGCAGTAGGAGATTTCAAGATTTCGGAGAGCCTTGAATTGTCCCGGGCCATGAAGTAGACTCATCAATCCATTGCACTCGTTAATCCTTATAGTGTGGAGAGATTCAAGCTGCCCCAGCTCGAAAGGCAGAAATGTCAATTGGGAGCACTTGTAGATGTCTAGAGTCTGGAGAGCTTTGAGTTTCCCCAAGTCATCAGGCAGTTCCAATCTAGGACAATCATAGATGCTAATAGTGTGGAGTGATTCAAGTACTTCCCATCCATAATCGGAGAGTGAATTAGATGTTTCCTTAATCTCCAGAGTCTTGAGAGCAGGGAGGAATGGTAATGGCATAGACAATATCCCGCTTAGATCGCCAACAAGAGACAAATCTTCAAGGAGTGGGAGTGGCTTGTCTGGTACCCAAATAACTCGATCACAATTATCAATAACTACTTTCCTTAAAGAATTGGGGAGGCAGTTGGGCAATGCTTTAAGCTTGTGGCAATTGGAAATTGATAACAAGCTGAGAGATGGCATTACCTCTCCATATTCCTTTGTCAGTTTCCATTCCTCCCAATTCGACATTGTGTCGAAAAAGAGGTTTTTCAACCTTGGAAACACTCTTCCTTTTACTCTATCATCGCCCTTCCCATAAAACTCACCACCCACCACTTTTACTTCATCGGCTCCACATATTTCCAGATATTTAAGTGAATGTAATTTTCCAAGACCTGGCAATACCCTACACTTACAGCAATCCTTCAATACAACTTTAACCAGAGAGGGAAACTTTGAATCCTCCAACCAAGTAGGGAACTTTGAACCCACATAGTTTAGAATCTTCAACTTTCTGAGGTCTGAATGAGGGGGTCTAAGGCCTTCGAACACGCTCTCCATCCTTTCAATCTCATCATCTCCAACCATTCCCCACTCTTGGTCTCTTCCAGGAGATCTAAGGCCTTCAAACACACTCTCCATCCTTTCCTCCACATCATCTCCCAGAATTTCAGAGACTTCATCTCTTCGACTTTCGCATTCTAAAGATAAACCATGAAGGCCACTCTTCTTATCCAGTTCTGCTTCCATAGCCTCATTCCCATTCATTACCCTCTCTAAGTTTTGTAGTTTCAATTTTCCTCTGAGAAGGTTGAGGTTTTTCAGTTCTCCAATCTTACATCCTCCGTTCTCATCCCCCACGGGGAACTTGGACAATGTTCGAAGAGAACTCAGCCTCCCTAGTCCATTTGGTAGAAATGTGAGATCAGTCGATTCAATTTCCAGATGTCGCAGTTTCACCATTTTGCTCATGCCAATTGGTAGCATACAAAGTCTTGTGCATTTATTGAGTCTTAGGGTTAGCAGATTATAGAGATCAGTCACAAATTCAGGCAACTCCATGATTTTTAACCGGCACAAACTGAGATACCTCAGATGTTTTAGTTTCCCTATGGAACTCGGCAATTTTTCAATTTTAGTTCCACTCAAATCAAGAGCTCTAAGAAATCTCAGATGATTGAATAAGCTTCCAGGTACCGCCTCAATTATTGACCCTCCAAACAATAGGAGTGTGCGCAATCGTTCTTCATTGCACAGTGGAGATGGAATGGACGACACATCATAATTCACAAGTAATGATAGATGATGACTGCCAACAGAACATGATTTTGAATCTTCAATCTCCATGATACAGTAGTCACCAGCTGTGACAAATTTTGCCAGGTCATGAACAAGATCGTGCATCTTACACTGAACTATGTTCCCGTAACCATTTTTCTCTGCATTTTGAAACAATGAACGCATCAATAAATCATCAAAATATCTTTCACCAATGTCTTCAACATCTACTCTCTCAGATTTAATAATACCATGAGCCATCCACAACTTGACTAATTCATCCTTTATTATCCTATGATCTTTCGGAAACACTGAGCAAAATAAAAAACATGGTTTCAAATAGAGGGGCAAACTATAATAGCTCAACAGGAGAGCTGGTAAAATTCCTCCATCCTCAAGTGGTTTCCATTCCCATATTTCACTTTCTAAGACAAACTTCCAATCCGACTTCATTCTTTTACAGCGCAAAAGACTTCCTACCACCCGCAAAGCAAGAGGCACACCTTTACACCTATCTACAATTTCCTTACCTATCTCTGTTAGCTCAATGCACTCTTCCTCCTCTCTTCCCTTGAATGCCCTCGATGTAAACAGTTTCCAACAATCTGAATCAGATAAAATATGCAAGTCATGAATGTGCGTTGTTTCCATTACCTCAGCAACTTTCCGATTACGAGTTGTAACCAGAATTCTGCTTCCTCGTGCAGCATCTTTGAGAGGAACCCTTAAGTTTTCCCACAGTGTTTCATTTTCGTTCCAAACATCATCCAACACGAGTAAAATTTTTCTGTTGTCCACAGCTTGATGAAGACTACTTTGCATAGTGTCGAGGTCTGCGTTCTCGGCTGTCGATCTACCCATGGATTGAATAACTTTTGTCGCAATCCTCTTCACATCAAAATCATCAGATACACAGAACCAAATTCTCTTCTCAAAATGTTTCTTCACTCTCTCATCATTGGAGACTAGTTGAGCGAGAGCCGTCTTGCCTAATCCACCCATTCCAACTATCGAGACAATACAAACTGACTTCGGCTCTCGACTAGTATCACTAACCAACTCATTAATTATACTCTCTTTATCGTGATCTCTGCCAAAAATCTCTGATTCATCAATTAATGACCCGGTTTGTCGTTCTTCCATCTTAGGCGCTAACTGAACTTCCCTGGTATTAACTTCATTAAAACCGAAAGCACTCTTTTCGATTGAAATTTCTTTGAGTCTCTCTGTTATTTCCCTAATCCTATGTCCAGTATCGCGGCGCAATTCAACTTGCTTGAAACATAGACGGGGAAAGATTAAGCAAGAGCGCACCTTCATGCGATTAGGAATATCATCTTCATCTCCATGTGATGTAAAAGCATCTATTCTCCACTCATCTAGAATGTCCTCGACCTCGTACACCACTTCTTTGAGCTTCCCCAGCCAATCTCGAACTGCCTTTTTCGTCACTTGCTGCCTCTCAGCATCCTCTAGCACAGCTTGAATGGCCGTGAATGTGCTGGAAAGCTTCCTGACGTCTTTCTTGACACCAACCAACAAGCCCGCCTCATCTTTGGCTAGGGCACACAACTCTTTTACAACAAATGATACAAGTGCTTCTGCCATGCTGTCTTTCTTAGTGTGCAGACAGAGAGCTACTTCACTTTGGTCCTGTGCTGTATAGGCAATGGAATATGTATTAGCTTGAGAAGCTGAAAATCTTTCTTGCCTTTGTAGTAAAAGATCCAAGTAGAGTATAACAGATTAACAGCATCATGCACTGAGAACTGACCAAATTATATTTTACTAAAACTAGAGGGAATGTGGAATCCTAGTAGTATTTTAAGGATTCTTCATCCATCCACTTGATCAAAAACCAACTACAATAATCTGGGTTAGTTTTTTTTTATTTTTAATTATGATTTTGACCAACATGGTTGAAAATCTGGGCAGTTTAAATACTCGGTTATAAAACGTTCATTTCCTTGCTAAACGTTAACATTGCATTATCAACACGATAAATGAGATTAATATGATATGATATAATCAACTGCATACAATATTTTGGTTTGAAATATATACCGGATATATTTCATGGCAAACCACTAAAATATCGCCAATTTCTCAAAAAATATCGGTATTATCGGCTGTATCTATCGGAAATGTTAGAAAAGGTTCGGTATAGAGAGAGAGAGTGAGTGATAGAACTTTCAGTTGCAGGGAGGAAAATTAAAGAAGAAGAAAAGAAAGAGTTATACCTGGAGCTCCTGCTTCTTCTTTCTTCTTTCTTCACCTCTCTTTCTTCTTGTACCTTTTCACTCCTCTCTTGTTTTCCCTTCCCAGTTACAGATGAAATGGGTCTCTCTCAAATGAAGAGAGGCAAATCGAAGGAAATGCACCTTTGATCTTTTTCACTCTCCCTCTCCCTCTCCCTCTCAATTCTCCCTCTCACAAAATATTCATTCTAGTAAATGAAATATTTCCACAATGATGCTAAACAGGCCCTAAAATTATTATTATTATTTTTTTTTTACCAACATAAGGATAATTGTTTAAACGCGCCCAGTAAAGTGAGATGTAAATAAAATCATATAAAAAGCAAGATTCCATCGGTTTGCTTTTGAGCCCACTGCTTGAAAAGAAGCGCCCCCGGGTGTCTCGAACGTGGGAAACATACATGACCAGCAGCAGTACAGGCACCCTTCAGTCCGTGATGGAGTCAAGTCGCTCTTCGATCTTAGCTTTGCCTTTTCTAACTTTTCTGGAAGAGATAAGGATAGAGAGGATGGCTATGATTTGATTGGTGGCATCCTGGTTCTGGCACTTGATCGATATCCATCGTCCATGTCTTGTGTTGGAATTGTTTCGAAGAAAGAGAGGAGTAATATTACGTTTGTACATACAACCTTTCTCGTGAGGGAAAAAAAAAAAAAAAAAAAAAGAAAAATGAAATTTAGGGAAGGAATGTAAGTAGAATTTAGAAATTTATTTTTGATGTAATTTTTTTTTTGTTGAATTGGTATTAATGTTATTTGGTGCAACTCTAGATTTCTTATTGAAATTAGATGAGTTATTATAGAAATAATCGTTGTACATGTATCCAGCTAATCAAAGAAAATAAAATTATAATGCAATGGTGATGTTTGGGTTGAGCCGGAAAAGAGTAAGAAAATGAGATTATATAAGAGAGAAGCTTTCTTAGAAAATGGAATTCAAATATCCCATAAAAAAATCCATTTCCAGCATTGACAATGAAAATGCTGACAAGACAATAAAGCGTTTTCGTGGAATTGCTCGGCACCAATTGCATGAACAATGAGCTTTTCGTGGAAAACCATCCACTTTTTTTGCAGAAAAGTGTTACACAAAATACCCTAAAGAGAAAAAAAAAAAAAAAAAAAAAAAAGTAGCCAAAATCATGTGGTAGTTTGATTGCTTAATTTGTGGGTTAATGACTGTACGGCTGCCCTTTATTTGATAATTGCCTCAAAATAATTAAAAAATAAATAATTTCTATATAGTTGTTTGTAGAAGAAAGGATGTTCTATAAGCGATCATTTTACTATTAAAGCTTGCAATATCCTAGTGATGTTAGATATAGTACGATTTCCCCTTCCCCGCACAAACCAAAGCACATATTCACCACAAATTTAAAACCTATTTTATCTTCATCATTTTCTACTTATTGGGAATTCCTGAGTTTTTGCTCTTACTTTATCATTTTGTATCATCTAAAGTTCATTCATTTCAACCATAAATTGCTAACAAATGAGTAGATTTTTCGCTCTGAAACCCTAAGCCACTGAAGATCACTAGTTTCTCTGTCAATACAGCTGCAAAGAATAAACAAGGAGAATGGACGGGAAAGATGTCTTCCAGCGATATCAGAAGGAAGATGATAAGAGTAAAAGGGAAGAAAAAACATAAGGAGAATCGAAGAAGACATCATCAGTGGAAGGGTTTTTACCGTGGTTCTTTTCTTTAATTATTGGAACGCAACACGCATGTTTTTTCGATCTTCGGTAGAAAGAAGAGAGTGAAGAAAAATTGGATTTGTGCGATATCCTACGACCAGGAAATATCCCACATTGCAATATTCTACAGACCTAGATATCACACATATTTAAAGGTAAAATAGTAAATTCCATAGCAACCTTTCTTTTGCGAACAGCTCTGCGGAAATTCTATAATTTAGGATTGTTTTTGAGCAATTGTGAGGTATAAGGGCAGCCGTACTTAGTTTATTTACTGAAAAGGTGAAGATTCAAAAGGGCTCATCAAATGACCTATGAAATGGTAACCCAACCACCGTAAATACTTTGATCAAATATTATTTTTGACAAATCATCCTTTTCAATGAATCTGCTGGGGTTCATTTGGATTCAAAGCAGAGAAAACTCTCCCCATGAAAATTGAAATGCCGAAGGTTTTTCTCTTCTCCAGTTTCCCATTCCTTTCTCGTCTTCTCAATATCACTATTGGGAAATTATGACGGTTCAACTTGATATTCAAGCCAGTTTTCTCCACCTCGTTTTCTCGTCCAATAATTTCCAATCCAAAAGGGCAGATACTGATGGTCCCTTGTATATCTTCACATTTCATCCTTCCATCTTGCACCTATAACCTGTCATTTAGCAAATCATATGCATTCATTAATTATGAAATGGGCAAACGGGGACCCTTAGATTGTCATTGGCTAACTATAACAATTCATATTCAGCATAGCGAAGGCCAAAGAGGGAGTTTTATCCATGGTGGGCTGCATCGCATCAAGTTAACTCCTATGGACCAGACCACGTACAAGACCGAACTGAGAAAAATCCAGACGATGGATGGAATCTCTTCCGCTGAGTGTAATTTTTTATTGGTTTCACATTGTGGTGTAACCCAAATGGAGACTGAATTCCGTGATTGAAGATATTCACATGCTAAACGATTGAACTTAAAGCTCAAACTAGCCCAAAACTCACCACCAACGATTGAGGAAGAAAACAGAGCTTACACGAAATTTTAGTGAAAATGCATTAACTTGGACTGTTAGAAATTACAACATTCTATAAATAAATGAACTCAGTTATGTAGAAAATAACTACAGTCAAACACTCTAAGCATGAAGATCAATTTGTGTTTGATTTCATTTTCATAGCAAGAACGAGAAGGTCTATATTAACACAGAAAACTGATCATCGTCCAGACAATTATCTGCTTTTCCTGAGATGCCATCTTCTCTGTGATTTAACCATGCTAAGGCCTTTCTATTACACTCACCATTAACACCTCACCTCTCTTCCTATGGAAATCGGCTAAGAAAACACATAAATATACCCTGCTAGATGCCATCTTGATTAAATAATACTTAAATCACTGCCTCACTAACATTTCTTGATGAATGTAGGCAATGGTTAGTGAATAGAAAATGCATATACTGTCCACACAAGTTTGCATTGTAGTTTTAGGTGGAATTTATTATCTCAACTTGAAAGTTATAACATATTTGTAAGTCCTAACTTACTTGATGTTTGAGTATTTATCTACTTATTACTTAAGTCTAATATTACTAATTTATGATATTTTTAGTGCTTTTCATATATACATGTAATTTATCATTAAATTTATACAAACTTTGATAGAAAAGTAATACAATATGTTATGGGAGAATTGATATTTTGGTTTACAGTATGTACTACTACTGAAAAAAGAGGTTGTTTTCTATCATATTTTAATAATTCAGATTTTTTGGATATTTATTAGAAAAAATCATAGTAAAAAAAAGTCACACTACGACGAACAGCAAACTACGACCATATCGGTTTTTAGGGTGCCACAACCATGGCCAACACCACAATTTTCATCTATATCATGAACATGATAGATTGAAACTCCATCAAAATGAGATTAAAATATCAGAGAGCATTTAGTGCACATCGTCACACGCGTAGTACTGTAGGAAACGGCGAAGACATGAAATATAGGCATCATCCGCGACATTTATTTGGTAGACATGAAAGAAAATGTTTCAAAAGGAGAGAGAGAGAGTGAGATACCTGGAGCTAGCTGCTGCTTCTTCCTCTTTCCACCCTTCTCCTTATTCTACTTTCTCTTCTTCCTGTCCTCGTTTCCTCACTTCTTTCCTACTACCCGTTCCTCTCTCCCTTTCCCTCTCCCTCGCAGGCATTGGGTTGCTTCGGTTCTTTTCTTTTCCCTGTCTTATGCGAGTCCACACAAGAAAACCATGCCTTCCAAGTCGTATATATAAAGCAAGGTGCTTTTTATTTAACTTTTCCTGAAAGACTACAAGGATAGAAAAGAAGACTTTGATTGGCATTTGGTACATGACCAGGTAAGTTACACATTTACTCACCCAGAAGCTGTCAGTAGATGATTTTAGCACCACATGTCCACATCCAAGTGGGAACGGATGGAAAAAGATGGCAACAGAAACATTTATTTTTCCGGGTTATATCAGTTCCATCCCCATGCCACCTGGTGCTTAGCTTTGTGTGTGTGCTCAATGGCCTGCTTTGAAATCACCTGCTATTGATATCTGTTTTAAATAATGAGCCTGCAGTGATATTTTTGGCCTGATCTCTACTTGATTTCTCATATTTCATAAGCAATGCTGTAGGCATATCCAATGGTTGTTTTTATGGAGAACTTACTAAGCTGAAGAGAAGAGGTGGAGAAATCACGTGTGGCTTGTTTGCTTAATTGGGATTGAGGTCATGGGAATTATAAAGAATGTCTTCCTATTAAATGATTAAAGGTCAAGATTCATAAAGGGCCATCAATAAGCTACCATTTGATAAAAAAAAAAAAAAAAGGATTACCCACACACCATTACAGTGAAATACATCTTTAGAAAAGTCCCGGTCATGTCTAGATTTCCCACGTAATAAGATTAGAAAACTCCAAGCAATGGATGAAATCTCTTCTTCCCATGTGAAAATGTGAGGGTCACTTGTTTGTCATCAACATGTAGAATCCACGTTTAAAGGAATTAAATCTGTAGAAACCCCTCGACCGTATGATGAATAATGCGGTTAAGAATCATATTCTTGCAAAGGCCAAAGAATTATTCCAAAGTGAGGCCAAACGAGGTCTTCAAGTCATATCAAGCTTTAAAAAGAGTTCCTTTTCATCTACCCACTGCTTTGTAACGGAGGGGCCTCAGTGGCCCCAACACACACGGCACGACAACCAGTGCAAGGCCCATCGCACAGCCGAGTCCAGTGAGGGAGACGCTTTTGGTACCTTAGCTGGCATTTTCTGACTTTTCTTGGAAGAGATAAGGTTAGAGAGGAAGAATTTGATTGGTGGCATTTGACAGTGTGGGGGTGGGGACTGGGGTGTGAATTCGGTAATTTAATTACTGAAGGTGAATACGGAATACCCAAAAGGGTCAACAGATGACCTCTGCGTTTAGGTAGCAAATGTTAATCCACCAACCACAACAGTGAATTTAATCTTAGACATGTGATGGGAACACTTTGGACCCTTCCATCAAATATTCTTTCGATAAAACCTTCCTTCGCAATGAATTATTAGGGGTCATGTGGATGGAAAATCAAGTAGAGGAAACCTTCGGCATACAAATTGAAATCCAAATAATTTTCTCATGCTTTTCTCCTCATCTCATCCGCACTAATAGGAATTCAATGCAAAATGGGCAAATGAGCTCCCTGATAATATAGAGTAAATAGTTTTAACTATGGTAATTCGACTTTGTACTGTCGACTGTTTTCCCACCACTTTTTGTTGTCCAAACAACTCCCTTGAATTTAATTTCATTTAAGGTGAAAGATGGGCAAGCATTTCTATTCCATGGGGACATATTGATGGTGCCTTTTATATCTTCACCGATCATCCTCCTGCTTTCACCCATAACCAATTATTTAGCAAATCCTATGCATTCATTGCGAAATAGGCAAATGGAACCCTTCATGACTAGCTATGCGAAATAGGCAAATGGGACCCTTCATGACTAGCTATGAACAGATGCTCAAGAAAGAAATTAAGAAACAATCCACATTTAGCATTAAGGCCAAAGAAGGAGCTTTGTCCATGGAGGGGCCCATCAAGTTAAGGCCTAACCGTTTGGTACTTTACTAGATTAGTAAAAGTCAAGTAAACCCTCTATTTTTTAGACAAGGGGTCACATCAATAGCACTTTAATTCAAGATTCCCTCTATCTTAAAAAAAAAAAAGTAAAAAAACACAACATTCTTTCTCCACTAAAGGACAAAAAAGCTTCGTTTTTCTATACAAAAAGTCGAAAAGATTTCATCACAAACAATTAAAATAAAATATCATCACGGCCCTATTATATTTTATTCTATCTTGATGTGATGCTTTACTACACTTTATTTTACATGTAAATTTACCAAACGGGTCCTAATCGACCAAGCTAGAACTAGGGAAATCCAGATGAATGGAGCTCCTCTACAAATGTAAGCTATTTATTTATTTATTTATTGCTTCTAGAAAGGAAGAATGGTAAACTATCGTAGTCCTAAACAAACATGGTCTGTGCCATAGGGATGATCCCTAGGGTGCACTTTAGTGCCAAGCCACAAGACTTCTACTGTGCTCTGCCAAAGTAAGCCCGTTGTTGTACTCCGCACCACAGACACTCCACCTCTATGCTCTCCTGGGGTGAGATGACACACCCTTTACCATTTGGTTTGTCTCCTGGTTCTCGTTTTTGTTTCTTGTTCTCTAAAAACAATAACAAACATAAGTATTGAATTGCCATTTCATCCACAGTAGTTTTAGGTCACAACAGTCTCATGCATATAGCTAACTTATCAACACATTAGGCCTTTTTTTATGATGAGGGTTTCCATGTTGCATATAACCCAACATGACTATTTCCCCTGGCACATGCACGAAACTCACGCATACGTACACCAGGTAAGTCTAGGGTCCCATCAAGTGAATTACATCTTTAGAAAAGTGCTGGTCACATCTAGATCTCGCATGTAATAGAACTAGAAAACTCTAGGCAATGGATGAAATCTCTCCTTTCCTAAAATAATGTGAGGGTCGTTTGTTTGCACTTATTTTAATATGTAAATGATACATATGCGTAATGGCTACTCATAATCACATTTATTTGCACTTATTACATAAATGAAGTATGAAAATGGTGTGTGATTGCAATTATTTTAGCCTCTCGTAATTTACATATATGATGAGATGGTAAATCATAAATGGTTACATATGTATGGGGGGGGGGGCGGGGCGGGGGGGGGGGGGGTGAGACAAGGATAAAATGTTATAGATTTGTCAAAGATCAATATGAAATTAGGCCTATATTTAATTGGAGTGAAATTTCTCATGGAAAATGGGGCAACTTTTTGTGGTGCAATAATGGTTTTAAGGCCCCCAATATCATGTAGTAGGAACAAGGAAAAAAAAAAAAAAGAATGAGTCACAGAAGAGTTCTACAATAGTAGGTTCACTTAAAACATCTAAATCATTGCTAAAATGGCCTCCCCTTCTCGTATATAATCCTCATCAAACTTCACTCAAGCGAGCCACTTTCAGATTAATAACTCATATAAAATAATGTAAGCAATTCAAGTATTTCATATAAATTAATTTGACCCAAACTATATTGAGTCAAAATACTGATACAGAGTAGAACATTTCTTTTTGTCAAGTTTAGTTTTCACTAAGGGCCCCACTCAAAGAAATCAACTCTAGAGGATCTACATTTTGACTCAATTTTCATTTTTTAAGCGGACCTTACTCAAAGAGTCTAATAAAGCTCTACTTGAATGAAGTCTGCATGTGAAAAGCCTGCCTTAAAATGCAAGGAGAATGACAAACACACTACCTGTCTAAAAGAAAAGGGGATAGGATAATCTAGTTCCTTTTATATATCTCAAAGAAAGAAAAAAGACAAGAATGGCCCTATTATAAGGTAAGATCCTCTCTTCCGAGGAAGGGCAAAAAGGCATAAAATTAAAAATATCAGCTACACTTCCTAAATTTTCTCTTCTTTGTACAAAGTGGAGAGAAAACTGAAAACCTATGAATTTTAATTCCATATCTTAGATTTCATGGTATTTAAGAAATTTATGAAAAATGCCTATTAAATATTAGACTATAGATGTAATTTTCCGCACCTTTGTGGTCCCCAATTCATTACCCAAATCACTTAATAATTTCACATCTGTGATAAGCATCAAGACGCTTAGTTTCATACACTAAATCTTCAAGGATTTTGAGAAATTTGTAAAAAAGTTAAAAAAAAAAACAAGTATATCTATAACTTTTGGATGTACTCATTTACTTATAAAAATAGTTGGTAATTTTGACAAGATGATAATGCATTTCACATATGCAACATTTGCTTATGTAAAAACTGTTTTAATGTTGTATCCATAAATGCAAATGACCATTAGGTTTCTTTCGCTCAGGAAACAAATGCAAAACATTACTATTGAATTGCCTATTCGTCTACATTAGTTTTAGGTCACAACATTCTCCGCTGTTTCTTGTTCAAGAGTCCGCATAGTTGCTTTGCATACAGCTAATTTACTTACCAACTCGTCGCGCCTTTGGTCACCGTGATGAAAACTGTGAATTCCATATACCGAAAACATTCACATTTTAATTTAAATAGTCGAGCTTCAGTTCGAACGAGCCCAGCACTCCCCACCAACAAAACAAAACTTATACAAAATCTCAATAGACAGAAATTCTCTTGATTGTTAGAAATTACAATACCTTAAAATTATATGAACTCAGTTATCACAGAACAAAATACCAACTACTACAAAATCCAAACATGGCTAACTTTAAATTTAAATGAACGCCCAACTATTTGACTTTTATTTCAACAGGCGACTTCCACCTTTCCTCAATTTGTTAAGGAATGTTTGTGTATTTCACAGACCTTACTACTGCAGAGAAGTAGGATGTTCAGGCTTTGATATTGGAGAAGGGTCAAAGGTTCAAGTGTGAAGATCGATTTAAGTATACGGATTTAACTTTGATTTCACTTTCACAGGAGGAACTATATATATGAGATCCGTTGTCCCACAGAAAATTGAGCATTTACTCAATTGTCTTGAGAAGCCATCCACTCTGTTATTTAACCATGCTACTTAGGCCTTTAGCACACCACTCATTAGCACCTCATTCTTCCTGTGGAAATCAAGTCAGAAAGCACAAAAACATAACCTACTTGCATTTATTTTTTTTGTCACGGACTCTTCTTGAGAAAACCTAGGCCTAGCTTGAACTAAGAATTTCCTTTTGTCAATCCACTTTTAATTTCCGGCTCACATATGAAATGTGTCTGCCACTGATCATAGATGTACAACAAAACCAGACCATGGTTTTTCATTTGATGTAAAACATATCAATCAAAATGAAAAATCATATTAGTTTGAGCCTCTCATCTTTTATTAATATGTTCAAAGGTAGAGCAGCACCATGATTAAATACAAATCAAGATCAATGCATGGTGAGCAATAGAGTCTAAGCCACACTAACATTTCTTTAAGAATATGGGCAATGGTTAGTGAAAAGAAAATGTCTACCAACACAAGATTTGCATAATGGATCATCCATGGACGACCAATTTATCCAATATCGAGGAAATCAAAGGAAAACAGTCTAAACAAGGTGTCCAAATTCCTAATATAATAGAAAGATCCGACCCTGCCAATGCACAATGAGCACAAGAACTGTTCAGAGAAATGCTACTAACAATAAAGCGGCACAGGTACCGTCAGACAAAAAAAATCATACATGTGATGTGAGCAATTGGACCCACATTCCGTCAAGATTGACCATTGGAGGAAAATATCACCCTTGAATTTTAAAACCTATAGATGTATAGACTCCCTTGTGGGCCCACTAGGGGACACACAAATCATGGAGAAATGAGAAACTCAGAGATCTTGACGAGACCTTTACGTGCGCACGATTTTGACTCCATTGATCCCTCTTAACCCCTTATTCATGGTCTTAAATTTTATGGTTTTAAAACACATTATATTTTCACGATTTCAAAAGATAAAGTGAAGCTTATGGAAAACTAATCCCAGTAGCCCTTTCTATTTTTTTTTAAACACCCCCACGCATTTGGCTGGTCACGAAAATGGGAAAAGCCTGACGACACCAAATTTTTTGCTTCACATAATACAAGTAAACTAGTCACAGTACTAATTATTATATCCTCATCTCTCTCCTCTCATTACAGTCCTTGGCCTCCCTGAGTTCCTCTTATCTTCTCACTCCTATCTTCACTTGTAAAAGGTAATACAAATGAAATAAGGTAAGGTTCAAATTATTTTACACCATGAAAACAAAAGCAAATATAATTTATTGACAAGTATACTTTTCTTTATACATCTGTTGTCTTTTTACTGATTTGACATGTTATGCACTAAGTAAATATTCAAAAGCATCGAATTTGGTTTCCTATGATAAATGGCGAACAATCGTTTCCTTGATGGTCCTTTGATAACCAGTTTTTTAGCAAATACTCTGCATTCATTATGAAAAGGGCAAGCTGGGGGCCTTCAATTGTCAGTGGCCAGCTACGGCCTTTGAAAGAATAGTTGTGTTTTTGAATGAGTGGTGAAGTGAATTGAAGTGACTTAAGGCCTCCATTTTCCATATAAGAAAAGATCCGAGGATATATCAAAAGCACGCAAATTTAAAATCTTCTTTTTCTTTTTTTTTTTTTCAAAGTAAAAAAGCAACATCCTTTCTCTACTAAATGACAAAAAAGCTTAATCTTTTGATACAAAAATAAAAAAAGATTCTTGAGCCACAAAAAATAATGTTTATTTTACAAAAAAAAAAAAAAAAAAATTATGTGCCCAATGCACCAAACAAGGGACTTTAGTTAAACTCACACCAAACAAGGAATCCGTATAGAAAAACTAACTTTGTTTACCATTTTTTCTTCTGGTCGCTATTGCCCTTCATTTTCTGTGTTAGCGAGGATCGTCGTCGACCCTGAGCAAGCATAAACTCCTCATCTTATTCCTTCTTCCACTCTTCCCAAGCCAAATCCATAGCGAGGGTTATCGTCGACCCTGAGCAGGCATAAACTCCTCATCTTCTTTTTTTTTTCTCTCTTCCCCAAACTCAATCCAATGATGGAGAAGTCAATGCCTGCTCATCGCGCATTCAATTCATTTTCTCATGGGTCATCAAATATGCATCAAGATGATTCTTATCTACACGATAGAGATCATGTTTTGCAAATTATGAGGGAAAATCTACAAGGAGCTTGAGCACATACAAAACAAGCAAACAACATTGCACTAAATAGGATTTCATGTTAATAACTGATTTTCTTATCCCTATAGCCCTACATAAAACTATCAATCAAAGTTCGTTCTTTTATGAAACTCTGTCCTTGTTACTATGGGACCATATATGGTGCGTGCATGCATAGGACTTGAAAGACTTAATCCTCTTGTTAGATCTAAAATCCACACCCAGTGTTCCATATACATTGCCCGAAGAAGAAACTAGGAGATAATATCATTGCTCAAAGCCAACTGCCAAACACCATAGCTCACCGAAAAGTTAAAATTCAAAATATGTTATCTTCAAACACCAACTTGCCAAACAACATAATGGATCCGAGACTGAGGTACTAGTATAATGGGCTAATACTACTCGAGAATCATTTCAATTGTTACAAGGGAAACTTTTTAGAGTTCGTTGTCGGCTATCCTTATGAACAAGATTAATAATGAAAACCTTCAGGTTGTCATGCTCCAACTTAGTAGATTTGGTTATGTATAATCTTAAAATATGTTATCTTGGAAAAATAGAAATCAAAGTAGCACTTTTTGATATTAAGGAATGAACTACTCCATCATTGGATTAGGTTTGGAGAAGAGACGAAGAAGGAAGAAGGAAGAAGACGCGGAGTTTATGCCTGCTCAGGGTCGACGGCGACCCTCACTTGTTCTAGCGAGGGTCGCCGTCGACCCTCAATATAGAAAATGAAGGTCGATAGCAACCACACAAAAAATGATTAAAAAAAAAAAATTGGCTTTTTCTGTACGGATTCCCTATTTGGTGTGAGTTTGGCTAAAGTTCCTTGTTTGGTGCACTAGCCACGTAAAGTAAATTTTTTTTTTATAAAATCCTTAAATAAGAAAAAGTCCATCATTAATCCCCTTATATTTTATTATCTCTTAATTTAATACTTTACCTAATTTGAATTTAATTCACCATTCATCCAAACAGGCCTAAGAAAGAAATTCAGTGACGGTGCACATTTTTACCAAAAAAAGTGACAGTGTACGTTCAAGATAGCAAAGGGCGGGCAAGACCAGGCAAGGAGCTTTATTCTGTGCTGAGTGGCATCAACCATCAAGGAGTGCTGCTACCTACACACTGAATATCACTTTGCACACACACACTCTTTTTTCTTTTTTTTCTAATTCCTAAACTACCCCTCCCTCTCTTTCCCTTTCCTGCCGGCAGGTTGCCCCCTCATGTGAGGGAGACACTTGTGGCACCTTAGCTGGCAATGAAGAGATAAGGATACAGCCGATGGATTTTATTGGCGTGAATGGGGTCATATGGATGTGAAAACAGGTAGAGATAACTTTTCACATTTAAATTGAAATGCAAACCATTTTCTCTTCCTCCATTTTCTCATGCTTTTCAGCTCATCTCAACAGCACTGTTAAACACGCAATGTAAAGTAGGCAAATAAGCTCCCTAATAATGTCAGGTAAATAAAATTAACTATGGTAGTTAAACTTTATACCGTGGACAGTTTTCTCCACTTCTCCTTTTGTTGTCCAAACAACTCCCTTGGATTTAATTTCTTTACGGGCAAGCAGTTACAATCGAAAGGGAGATATTGATGGTCCCTTGTATATCGGTATATCTTCACCTTTCATCCTCCACCTTGCACCTATAACCAACTTAGCAAATCCTATGCATTCATTATGAAATAGGCAAATGGGGACCCTTCAAGACTAGCTCTCAATAAATGCTCAAGAAAGAAATTAAGTAACAATCCACATTCAGCATTAAGGCCAAATAAGGAGCTTTATACCTGGAGGGTCCCATCATGCCTAATGGCTAATGGACCAGGCCACCTACACGACGGAACTCGAAAAATCCAGATGATTGGAACTCTTCCGCAAATGTAATTTATTTGACTTTCATGTCTAGGTAGGAGGAATGGTAAACTATCGTAGTCCTAAACGAACATGTTTATATTTTTTGTTCTCTAAAATAATAAGAAACATAAGTATATTCACCTACATTAGTTTTAGGTCATTAGTTTTTTTGCATACAGCTAACTTAGAGACACATTACTCATTTAGGCTTTTTTATTATTTTTTTTACGACAAAGTTTATCATGGCATATAACCAACCTTATATGACTCTTCCCCCAGCGACATTTACAGGAAGGGCTATTTGGTTACCTAGAAAATGAATTTTCCTAGAATCGTTTGCGTTTGCAATTGCAATTTCTCTCGCATTTCTTGAGAAACTCGATTATTTCGCTCTTGTGATTTTCCCTGTTGAAATGAAGAGGGAGAGGTAGGGAGTAGGACTTTTGTATTTCTGTTCATAGGCTTGAAAGTGGGCCTGACACTTGAAACAAATGGGCCTTCAATGAGGTTGATAGACCTGAGAAACTCCCAAGCTTCAGTTGAATGGGTCTGGGAATGGTGCTGGTTTAGGTGTGAACTTGTAGCTGATGGTTTGACTACTTATGTCTGGGAATGGCAAAGTGATCTAGGTTTGAGCATGGATGGACTTTATAGCTTGGGATTGGATTAATCTAGCCACATGTATTTATTGTGTTAGACTTGAGCATGGACTTTTCAACTATGGATTGGGCCCAGACCTTGTGTGTAAAAAATCACTTCAACTATTGAACTATATATATAGAGAGAGACAGACCAAGGTTGGAATTGGCCTATAAAATTGTCCGGGTGAAACTGGCCTATAAAATTGACTTAAATCAAGTGATTAGGATGATATGATGATGTGAGTTCTTTTTATTTTTTATTTTTTCTTTTCCACCCCAACCCTAATTTACAAAGAGACCTGTCTTATATCCCGCATCCCCCCTGCTGTTGTAGTTATGCATCCAGATGGGCCCCATGGAATATCTGCACAACTTATATGAGCTCTATGCACTTGATTGAGATAGATTTTCCTACTTGTCTTGCTATAGCATATATATATATATATATATATACACGCACCACCTTTTAAGCCCCACCTAGATGCACGCCAATCTCAAGAGGTAGTGGCTATTGGAAGGTCAAAGCATGGATTGGAAATACCCCAAAAATCAGCCAAATAAGATCATTATTGGTATACATTTTTGAGGCCCCAAAGTTAAAAGGCGAGACATTGAGGTTGGATTGATCATAGGTGGTTACTCTGCTTTTAGTGAAATGGCCTGTGAAATAAACCCATTCATGAGATCGTGTGCTGTGGCTGTAGATTGCCTATGCAGGTGGGTAGAATGTCTAGACCTCCTGGTCTACATCCTCTGTGCACATCCATTTGGATCAATAGCAAGGCCTCTCGTAAATTCTAACAACAAAAATAATATGATGCAGGCTCTAGGATTAAGGCTTATGTGGGTGCCGAACCACGTGTCAAAAGACACCTCAAATTGTCTCCATAGAGACTTTAACACGAGGACGCACCTCTTCGAGGGAAAACCTACAATTCTATTCAATATTCAAAGTCTGAGATTTTGATCTCTACAATGCAACATAAATAGGCAAAGTATACCTAGGGCCTAAGAAAATCGAATTTAATAATAGAAACTATCCTAGTTACAATAAGAAACATGCTAACTAATAATTAAGAAAAATAAAAGGAAATAAAGACATATTCGCTATCTTTGGCGGGACCACTCGAAAGCCCGTTCTACATCATAATGCTTTCCCCCTTGTATTAGCGCACACTTATTTCAGCCACATAGCATAACCATAGGGTGGCCCTTCTACATGCCCCACTTACACATGAATTGGCATGAAATTTTTTAAAGTCCGATTAGGCTTTTATCTTTGTATGAGTAGAGCATTGGATAAGGTTTTCTTAACTGATTGATATAACGATGCCCATTCTCAGAAAATATCCCGGATAGGAAGAGCCTAGCGATCCAATTCTGGGCCACTTATTGGTAATGATCCTGGACATTTTTTTTGTATGGGCTGCTCATGGTGTGTCCAATCATACCAACACTTTGGACAAATGAACATGGGGCTCACTTCTAGAAACCAAAATGTAGAGTTGCATGTATGAATGGATTGACTCGGCCAAATTAGAATTCTTTTTTGTAAACCAGCTGTTGTGAATTTTTGGGTTTTGAGCAATTATTGGTTAGGTTGGATCAAGGGGTCATCCTTTTAGGCATTTAAGCATATGTTGGCCCAGGCCTCCCCTGTTACCTAATGCCAGAAAATAGCCTTTGACCCACACAACACACATGGGCGGACCTAGATGTAAATGACCTGGAGCTACCGCCCCAGGTCAATTTTGAAATTACATGCTATTTGAATGGGTATTCGACATTTCTCAATATATTTAATAAACGGTCACCCCATGTCTAAATCTTATGATCGCCCCACATTACAAACCTAAAAAGATTGAAAACAAATCATCTTCGCGCCGATCTCTTTCAACATCTCTTTTTTTGTGAGAGTTTGAGATCCTCTTCGCATTGATCGAGCTTTTCATCCACGGTCCTCTTATGGCCGTTTAGTCTCTCTCTCACCAAATAACTCTAAATAAAATAATCTTCTTCCTCAGTTGTAATATAATCCTAATCACTCTATGCCTGAATGTGAACCCTTAATTTCCAAATCCTAATTTCAGACCCTAAATCTCCAAATCTTAATCCAAACGCTTAGCTCTAAATCACATAATATCTACAAGCTCGAAGACGACCAAATCTCCATTGTATACACTTTAAACTTCAATTCATACATAAATTAGGCCTTATGGTTCATATGTTGGGATAACTTGAATTACACTTAAGTGACATTTTTTTCTTCTTTGCCGCAAGCGCATGACCAACTATAAGGGATTATTTTTATAGCTAAGGTAAATGCAGGCAACCAAATTCCTTATTTCCAAATGAAACCCCTTTTAAAATTCAAATTGGGTAAATGGGTGCTCACCACCTGAATTTGGGAGAGGTAGTGAGAAGACCCTTCAATTGGCCAGGAGAACTGAGCATGGAAAAAAAAATTATGTCAATTTAAATAGATTTTTTGATATGTTGATCTTGTTAATGTGAAAAGAAAGTTAGCAAAGTCAAGTAAGAGTTTAGCCCCACCCAAACGAAAATCCTGGGTCCGCCACTGACCTCACAGGTATAAAAATTGCTACAATACATTCCAGGGTACAACACAGTAAAACACTGATTATCTTGAGTTTGAAACCTTCATGGTTAAATGCCCTGCAATAGCACCTTTCAAAGTTCAATTGATTTATCATTTTGCTTCTAGTCTTTCTTTTTTTTTTCTCTCTCTCTTTGTGGCTGCATTATTGGATTGCTGGTAGCACTAGCTGGGATCACACAGACTTCCGGTGCCAAGGAGACTCTCGTCGTTGATGCTCAAGACACATTTATGTTCTCTTTTTTGTTGTGTGGGTGTCTGTGAGGGGGCCGGTTGTTTATGCTTATTATGTTCAATTGGCTAATAGGTTTTCTTTCTTTACGGGATTTGGACCTTTTGAGTTCTGATGATATCTTTTCTCACATGCCCGATAAGAGAGCCCCACTGAAGCCTCCCAGTGAACTTTAATCTGTAATTTTGGTTTTTGTTTTGTGTAAGACCTTTAATGGTTTTAATGTTATTCTCTCTTTTGTCATGCAAAACAA
This sequence comes from Persea americana, assembly GCA_029852735.1. Lineage (NCBI taxonomy): Eukaryota > Viridiplantae > Streptophyta > Magnoliopsida > Laurales > Lauraceae > Persea > Persea americana. Next base: position 97,003,092 of record CM056810.1, read on the forward strand.
ATAAATCAATAAATAAATAAGTTAAATGAGATTTGAAGCATCCTCAGTGTGTCCCTACATGGTTTCCACCTTCAATCAGTTTACCCCTTCTCTCCCTGACTACATGGATGTATGAATTACCTCAATTGTTGAATTGATTCCCTGCATTGAAAGTTTTAACCGAAATTATAGGGGAAATCAACCCAGTAATAATGTTGATGATGTGTAATTATAATAAATCCATTAGAATCGAAGGCCTATTAGGAAGGGGCATCTAGACTTCCAGGGGGAATATTCTTTAACTGGCTCCAATATTACTCATATTGGATGAATATTCTCCACCATTGGAATCAAGACATTTGCTTGACATGGTGATTTCTTTTCATATTTGCTTTCTCTCTTTCAATGATCAACTTCATAACTTACCTCTCAGTGCCAATGGTAGTAAGAAAATTTTCTTTTAATAAAAAAATCTAAAATTCTTGGACACATTAGCTTCTTGAGCCTCCAACTAATGAAGTTTAAGTTGTCTGGCATTATTTTCTTTCGGTCTTCTCTTTTAAATCTATCCCAAAAGATCTATGAGAAGGCGTCAAACAGTAAGGCACAACAAGAACCATGTGCACAAAACCACTCAAGGCTGCATAACTGATTTTTATGCAAAAAAAGACCATAGATTCTCACTGCCAAATTTGGAAACACTATGCATATTATTAGTTTAAACAGACTCTCAAAGAGCTTTTGCCCAAGCATTCTTGCATCCAATGATCCAATGGGGATGGATAGAGGCATAAGACCAGCATTTTAACCTTGGTTAATGTAATTTTAACAAAAACAACAAATTGCTAAACCTCAAAGGAAATTTGCATAATTAAGCAAAAAGCAGGGACTATAGAACAAGTTATTTAAAAATGAAAAAGAGGGTCATGTCCATATACAAATCACTCACAGGCTACAAAAATAACACCACACTAAGCTGAAACAAGAATGAAGCACTTTGATCAACCACTACATTGGTCTTTGAGATTCTGGAACCACACCATGATTTGTATATATCAGGCATCACCTCTAAAGCTCAGCTCCATGATTTGTATATATCAGGCAAAGGAACCCTACCATGAGATTCTGGAACCTCTACAGTTTCCCTAGAGCTCCTCTAAAGCTCAGCTACATGATTTGTATTTATCAGGCATCACCTCAACGAGTATCATATTAGTGCCTCAACGAGTATCATATTAGTGTGTAGAGTCATTTCTACAAATTTGAAGTGAAACTTTAAATCCTCCTTGCAGCAAGGCTCACACTTTAGGTTCTCCTTTAAGTGTAAAGCCTTTGCTTGAAAAACTCCCCCTAGACTAGAACCTGAAAGATTTTCTTATTCACAGTTTGTATGCATCTGACTGGTGCCCTTGCTATTGCTTTGGTGGTCAGATTGAAATCTTCATTATTGAGAAGTGAGCTTAATTCTTAGAAATTTAGATTCCCATCAGCATGATAATGAAATAAGGATCAATAATGATCCCAAAAGATTAGAAACATGAATGCTTTTATACATTTGGACTACAGTTCAAACAAGTTCTGCTTAGCCCAACGCATTTAATAGCTGATCTAGACAGGTGAACCCGCCTTGAAGCTATTAAAACAGGAGGCAAAAGGAAATCAGTTTATGTCAAATACACGAACCTTGTTATGGTTAAGATGATAATCAGAGCAATAGGTGGCTGAAGCACTTAAACTTTTGCAAGGAAAAATCTGATTGGCTTTCACTGGAGCAGCAACAACTAAGCCAGATCAATGTGGATCCTCCCCTGCTGAGAAATCGAAACTATCAAATGTAGATATGGATACATTAACACTCATCAAAATAATTCATTACTTCTTCTCTCAGATGCTTTATGACATCTTTCTTCGTTCCATACTAATCTAGCGCCATAGTTTCAGTTCAGTTCTTCATTATAGTATAGTCAACAATGAAAAGCTGACAGTTTATGCAACTGGCAAACCCAATATTGCAGTATTTTGTAATATTTCAAAATAGATCCAGTAAATAAAGACAAATCAAGACAAACATTTATTTTTTCAATCAAAAGAAAGAGGAGAGGACAGGACACATCTTCGCTTTGACCTCCATCATTATCTCCCCAAAGGTACTCCATGAGATCAAAGGTTCAGGATTGGTGGCTACAAACAGTAGGTTCATCATAGGATAGCCATTAACCAATATTTCTAAATGGCTATTTTGGTAAGCTAGAGTTTTTTTTTAAAGGTTTAGTCATCTGATTGAATAGAAACTGCCATCCACACTGGGCAGTTCATAAGAAGTTTTGGATAACAAAACATGTGCAGATAACATGTTCAGTTTGTAAGATCAAGCAGGTACTTCATTTGACAATCTATATTTTCTGTAACATAGCAATATTTTGATTGTCATGCCCATATTTTCCATAGAGAACAATAGAGAAACTCTCCATTGACAACTTTTATAGACCCATCATTTGTGCTTATATTTTAAGAGAGAGTCTTTTGATTTAAAGATAAAATTATTTTTCTTGATTCTTAAATGAAAACAATCTTCTTACTGGTGGGGCAAGGAAGTGAGGTGCTGCACGGACAGAAGAGGATCTAGTGGGAACACACTTTTCTAAACACCAAGTCACCAACCTTAATCATTTGGTGGCCTCCAAACTGCAGAGCCACAAAAAAAAAAAAAAGATGCCGAGGTCCATCAAATATTGCACACCACAGACCTGAATAGTTCAATATTCCAATATTTTGCGGTAGAAAACATGAAATGCTCACACTTCCACTAAAACATGACCCAAAAGCAGAGCAGTGATTATACAAACATATCTAGATTACCTTTCTAACTGATACCATATCAGTAACGCTAAGATGAAAAAGAAAAAGATGAAGATCTAATTTACCTTTATTCTTGGTTGAGATTTTTGCATTTCAGAAGTCTTTGGATCCTAAAGAATCTCCCTCAAATTTCTACCAAGTTCCTGGCCGCATTGCTTTTGAACATCTAAGTCTGCCTGGAGTTTCCTAGCACGCTCCTGAGACTGCTAGTAAAATAGTCAAGTACCACTAACTAGATTTGTTTACAATGGATGCTATAAAATATAATATTGAGCATTAACAGAAAGATCATATTAACACAGCAACAAACTCAGACTGGTCAAGCTTAGTGGTATATTCCCTTCTGATATGAGAAACCAACTCAATAGCATCTGGGTTCACCAATTCCGGGTGAATATCTGCAATATTGGCCATCATGAAGGTAGCAGGATTCTTTCTTCGGAATGCCGAATAGCAAGAATTTTAGATATACGTTAACATTCAGGGGAAAAAAGTAAATCAAATCTAGAAGGCAATATATCTATGTCTGTCAAAGTGCCTAACTGGCACATCAAGATCCTATACGTAGTAGCCCTGTGCTTGGCCTTGGCCAATACAACATCTTCTATTGAGGCACAAAATCAGCACATGCCTGGTCCTGATTAAGGCTGACGACGGCTGGTCTGGGCCCTCTTTATTGGTAACAAAAACTTCGTTGATGGGAATTCTTCTAAATATCCAATCCTACAATAAAATAAAATCAAAATCAAAATGGGATGGGAACAAATGTGACTATGAGAACTGGGAGGAGAGACACCTAAGAGCCCAGTGGGAGTTGGATGACACCTAGGGTCAGATTTTGAGCCTTACCTATTGACCTTGGTTATAAACACCATAAAACAGATAATAAAAAAGTAATGCCTTTGTGTCTATTGTTCGCAGATGATGTTGTACTCATTTGGCAGACAAGAAAGCAAGCAACTGATAACTTACAACTTCGAAGAAGATTTGAGTCAAATGGGCTGAAAATAGAAGTTCAAAACTAGAATACACATAATGAGCAGGTTTATCAGATTTGAGAGTAAAGAAGATGAGTTAGTGAAAACCGAAATAATTTAGTGCAAGGACATGAAAAATCTTGACATTTGGGAGCAACGATTGAGCAACACAGAGGGTCTTAAAAATAGCAAACAAAATCAGTTTTGTGTGGGCAAAGTGGAGACAAGCTAGTGGACTATTTATGTGATCGTCAAGTACTACTTTGTTTTAAAGGACATCTTTACAAGAAACACTTAAACCTGCTGCCTCATATGAAGCTGAATGTTGTGAAGAAGCCAAAGTACATGTTGAGAGATACACATGGGAAGAGGGATGTGTGGAGGTGTAAGAAAGGGTCAAATTAGGAAAAGAAACATAGGAAACTTACATGAAGTTCCAATTGAAGAGAATATAAAGTAACATCATTAGAAATATTTCAGGCACGTACATTGAATACCAAAATAGTGCAAGTACGATGTATTGAATTATATGTTCAAGAAATTAGGAAAAGGGGGAATAGTGCAAGTAAGATGTATTGAATTATATGTTCAAGAAATTAGGAAAAGGGGGAGAACAGTAAAGGCATTAAATGAAGTAGTTAGAAAGGTCACAATAGCTTGTGGAGTTACTAAAAAAATATCGCAGGGTTCAAAGGAAAAGTAAAACTTACAAAGCTAATTTAGATAGATTGGATATATAAGGCTTCAATAATCATGATTTGGGCTTAATTTAAAAAATGCATCAATAAAAGATAAGTATGTTGGTTTCGGCTCATTTTTGAAACTAGATAGTGGGCTAAGATGAGATTTTTTATATCCATACTCATCATATCACTAGAATAAATTGTAAACCCCTGGGTACCACGTGTATGCATTGAATAAATTCTAACACAGGTAACTAATATGAAATTAAACTGTCTGATTAGTGGCGACCTGATGAAACAGTTGAATAAATTCTAACACAGGTAACTAAGATGAAATTAAACCACAATAGTCCAACCCGATACTTGCCCATTATTTACAACACACAGCTGTCTGATAGTAGCTACCTGATGAATAGCAGAATAAACTCTAAGACAGTAGATTAAGGGGAGATTAAAGTCAACTACATACATGTCCATTTGAGATTTGAGAATCTAATGAAAAATAAGAGAAAACAAGAAAAAAAGAAAATGAGCCCAACAACTAACTAGTCGTCGAGAAGCAGCTTTTCATGCACCTATTTCCTCTGCTCCTCCTTGACCATCAGCAACTCACAATACTGCAAAAGAGAAGGGGAAAATGCATAAAAAAAATATCTGCATATTTATAGATAGAGAGAGTTGAGGAGTTGTCAATCGCAATCCATACCTTATTGAATCCTTTTGTCATCAATCCAAATGCTTGGGATGTGGGATATGTTGCACCAGTCCTCTCCTTTCTCCTTCTCCAGCCGCTCCGTTAAAATATCGACACCATCAGGTGATTTCCATTCCCATGTCTCACTTTCTAGGACCATTTGCCATTCTACCTTTGTCCTTTTGAAGTACATAAGACTTCAACCGCCCTTATAGCAAGAGGTACACCTTTGCACCTATGTACAATTTGCTTACCTACTTCGGTCAACTCCAGCAGCCACTCTTCCTCCTTCCTTCCTCTGAATGCTCTGGATGTAAATAGTTTCCAACAACCTGAATCAGATAAAATGCCCAAATCATGAAGGCGAGTCATTTCCATTACGTCTGCAACTGTACGACTACGAGTAGTAACCACAATCCCACTACCTGGTGCAGCACCTTTGAGTGGAACCCTCAGTTTTTCCCATAGTATTTCATCCCATACATCATCCAACATGAGTAAAAACCGGTTTTTGCCAGCAAGTGCATTAATTCTTTGATGCAATGTATCCAAGTCCAGGTCCCCATCTGTAGACCCACCCATGGATTGAATAACTTTTGTTAAAATCTTATTCACATCGTAATCTTCAGACACACAGACCCAAATTCTCTTCTCAAAATGCTTCATTATAGTCTCATCATTGTAAACTAGTTGAGCCAGGGTCGTCTTGCTCAATCCACCCATCCCTACTATTGAAACAACAGAAAATGGCCTTTTCTCTTTACTAGTTTCACTAACCAACTCATTAACAAATTCATCTTTAACAGTATCTCTGCCGAAAATCTCCGATTCATCAATTACTGAACTGGTCTCTCGTTCATTCATCTTAGGCTTGTCATCAACTTCCCTTTTACTAACTTCATTGAAATTAAAAGCATTTCTTTTCCTTTAAAATTTGATTTAGTCTTTCTGTTATTTCTCTTATCCTATGTCCAGTGTCATGATGTAGTTTAACTTGCTTGAAACATAGACAAGGAAAGAGGAAGCAAAAGCGCACCGTCTTGTGCTTAAGAATATCATCTTCATCTTCTTGTGATCTGAAATCTTCTATTCTCCACTCTTCTAGCACGTCCACCATCTCATATGCGACATCTTTGAGCTTCCCCAACCAATCTTGGACCGCCTTTTTCGTCACTTGCTGGTTCTCAGCATCCTCTAACCCTGCTTGAATGGCCGTGAATGAGTCGGAAAGCTTTTTGAGCTCTTTCTTGACACCAACCAACAAGCCCACCTCATCTCTAGTCATGGCACACAACCCTTCCACAACAACTGAGACAAGTGCATCTGCCATACTAAATTTCTTAGTGTGCACAGAGAGACACATAAATATTTGTATGCATAGCTACTTCACTCGGACCTGTCCCATATATAGGCAATAGAACATCTATTAGCTTGAGAAGCTAGGAATCGTTCTTGGCTTGCATTAAAAGATGCAAGTAGGGAGCAAAACAACACACATGAAATTGACCAAATCATATTTTACTCAAGATGCTTAAGCCATCCACTTGATCAGTAAACAACTAACATAATATGTTTTTTATCCTTTTTCAATTGAAGCAAGTAGGGAGCAAAACAACACACATGAAATTGACAAAATCATATTTTACTCAGGATGCTTAAGCCATCCACTCGATCAGTAAACAACTAACATAATATGTTTTTTTTTTCCTTTTTCGATTGAATTGCCAGAAAAAGTTGGAAATACTCCGTTATAAATTATCATTATTTTACCGTTAGCATTGCATTAACAACTATTGTTTAAACTGTCGGCTAATACAGGTGCATATTGGCCGATATGTAGCGGTATTGGTTGCTACCATACAAAAGTTTTCATGCATACTGGTCTTGGTAGCAGGGTTTCAAAGTTCATTCTAGAAGCTAAAGACCCTATTTCATCTTTCCAAAACTTCTTTTTCACAATTTCTCATCGAAATCTTGAGATTTGAGTGGGTTTCATCGTGACAAAACCAACGAACTTAACCAAGCAACTTTAGGTAAGCATTTTGAGTTTATTTTTCATTTTTATTTTTCAAGTTTCTTACTCAAAATGCCTTAGAAATGATAGAAACTTGTTGGACATAGAGTTTAAGAACGGCTCCTTACCCAAGTAGTAAGTACCCGAGCTGCTTGTGCGGGCTCGTTTCCCACTTGTGCGGGCTTCATTCCCACTTGAGCGAGCTACCTTCCCGTGTGTATGCATTCCTTCCCACTTAAGTGGGCTACCTTCCCATGTGTATGCAGGCTCTCTCTTGGGTACCAGCCCCCCTTGGCTGGGGTACAAAAAAAAAATGTTCAATATAGAGTTTAATGGGTTATGAATGAGATTTTCCTGGGTCTATGCCTCATCAACAGTGGCCCATCAATCAACAAAATAAATTGTAGAACAGAGGGCATAAAATGTATGTAATGAAGTGGAGATTGAACCCTTGGGTAGCTCAGTTGGCCTAGGACCACGGTTTGCACCCGGAGGTTGTAGGTTCGAAACTGCACTACGACACTGGGGCTACAGGGGAGTTTACCCGGCTTCCCTCTGGGCTCGGAGGGATTAGTCCAACCCAAAGGGTTGGGAACCCTCCAATAGAAAAAAAAAAAAAAAAAAAAGAAAAAAAAAAAAAGTGGAGATTGAACTTTCATTATTTACCACATAGGGTATGTGCATGTCAGCCATCACATGGCATGCGTGCACAACACGCAACTGTGTGATTAGTGGCTACCTGATGAACAATTGAATAAATTCCCACACAAGTGACTAAGAAAAAATCAACTTATAATTAAATGTTCAGCTTGGTGCATTTCCATTATCAGGATGGAATAAAAGTATTGTAATAAAAAAAAATATTTGGATGGAATATGTGCACATCAACCATCACATGGCATGCAATAAGTTTCTAACAAAGGGGGCTAAAAAATGAATGATTAAAGGTGAAGATACACAGGAAAAATCAAATAACCTCCCCTGTGACAGGAAATGATTACCCACTTGTAATTGTGCTTAATTTTATTTGAGGAAAGGGGTGGTGGTCAAATCTAGATCTCCACTTTAGGCTATTCGTTCATCACCTACCCTTTACAATGAAGTCTTAGTAGTCACTTGGATATGGAGCACAAATGGGATAAATTAAGTGGAGAAAACTTAGTTTTCTCTTCCTCCATTTCTTTTAGTGCCTCTTTGTTTACATTAGAATCCATAGGAACTTTATACCATAAGTTGTTAAAAATGAAACTCAAAGGTGAATTTTCAAAAATGAGCTTCAAATAAGGTGAATGGTGAAGAAATATAATGTCGGAGATGTAGATGGAACCTTCATTTTCCTCTCTATTGAATTCTGAGGGTGATGGTTGAGTATTCATTTCTCATCTTTTTATTCTATTTCCCTAAAAAGAAAATGTTATTTGATCCTCATTTTTGGAAATTCACTTTTAATCTTCATTTTTAACCACCGACATTAATCGTATGTAGTCAATTCCTATGTATTCTAATGCAAACAAACAAGCCCTAAGGATTCTATGCAAATAAGGCAAATGGGCTCACGGAGAATGCCAAGTGGAGAAAATTATTACAATAAAAACTTTGTACCTTGGACAGTTTTCTTTGCCTCTTTTCCTTGTCTAAACAACCCCTCGAGTGATTTTAATTTCTTGAGGTGAATGGTGGACAATGATTTTCCATCGAAGGGGATATATTGATGGTCCCTTAGGTACATTTGTCACTCTTGCCCTCACACCTTTGATATAATCAATGTTTTAGCAGAAAAATGTATTCATTTCAAATGAGCCACCTTCAATACTCATTGGCTAGCTATGAACAGATGCTCAAGATAAAGTGATAGTCCACATTCAGCAATCAGCAAAGCTAACGCCAAATAAGGAACCTCATACCATGGTGGAATGCTTTCCCAACCCTCCTCTTACACTGGCAGCAATCAGCCTCACTAACATTTCTTAATAATCATAGGCAATGGTTATGAACAGATCAAATGCTACCAGCACAAGATGTACATTATGGCATCCATGGAGGACCATTTTACCCCACATGAAGGAAACCAGGGAAGGCAGTCTCACTCAATAACAAATGCGTACATGTTAACTTACTATCATTATCTAAACAAGCAATGAGCAAACAGCAACATGGAAACTCCACAACATGGTTGTTAGCTGATGAATCTGCACTGTCCACCAGTAGCGTACAATAGTAGTGACTTTTGGCAACAAAAGCATGCTGGTTAGGCTTTGTTACCGTCCACCCTGCTTTGTAAGCTGTTCGAGATTGTTGTTCGGAGCCTGGAGGCCTGCACACACTCAAGACAGGGAAACAAAGTAAAAAGGAAAATCGAATATTCCCAAAATTCCAGAGCTAAGCCTAGCAAGCAAGCAGATGGCAAAATAAAAAACAGTTTGCATTCCACAATCTGCATTAAGGTGAGAGCGGGAGATCTCCACATAGCTGATGCTAATGACATACCAATATCGAACGCATTTAGTTTAAGGTCACATAGACCCAAAACCACATGATGATTGCTCAGTCTAGGTGTCTAATCGCTGGACTACTGTCTAAAAATGGATACAAATAAAACTGATCCAAAGTAATCACGAGTCCCCTGCATTTGATGATTAGGATCTGCCAAGGCAGGTTGTTAATACTGTAATTGATTATGGTAAAGAACAATAAAATGTCACGCATAACTCAGGTTATTCAAATCCATGGACCCTAATTTACACATAAATCAAGTTACCGGCACTCAGTTTATGAAGTTCAAAAGTGGTCCTTAATGTTCAAGAAGAAGTCTCTCCAAGTATTGGGAAGTATGAACCTGTTAAATCTGTTAATGAAATGCATATTTTTGTAAGGAAGATTCATAGAATAGTATATGGAATCATGCGAGCTTTCTGCCAACTCTTTCCTACAAGCTTTCACTCATGAATCTTTTGATTCTCTTTTATGGTATTTGGTTTGGAATGATTATGCTCCACCAACAGTCGATGTGTTAAATAGGGCTACAGAAAGTGAGAAAGTGCAGATCAGAGATAATGAGGCGAAAAGGAATTACTGATTACTAACTCATATTGGAAATGTCTGTTTCCAAAGGTAAGTAAAAAATACTTTCTCAATCATATTTTAGTTCATTATTTCTATATGAGACATAATTTCTTTATCTTTCATGTCTCTGTTTCATTTGGCTTTTCCTGAAGTTTTGGGGATGTTCTATCATTAAAAGGAAAACTATTTCACAAGCAAAGTAAATACTTTAAGAAGTTGGTTCAGTGGCTGCTAATGGTGTGCTCAGAAAGAAAAGGATATTATGAATTTTACCAAGGCAGTAATAGAATGAATATAAGGGATTAAGTGCATATCACTAAAACCACTAAAAAACGGTTCATATAGCTAATGGGTAGGTGCTAGAAAAGGATTTTCTAATGTTACGTCTTCTCCGGAGTTGTGGATCATGTTTGATGGCAGGGGCCCTACAGTAAGGGTTTTACTCTTTCATAACCTCCTCCGTTATAGATATAACTTGGATAGGGAGGCTAGCAGTATTCCATGACTCACATGACTGGGGTTTGGTTTATGATTCAAACTTTGTTGTCTTCAAGCTGTTGGGGATGAAAGATAAAAATGATGTACCAACTTCTAGAAATTAAATACTAAGTGTCTTTAAAGAGCCTTAAGCGTTTATTAATCAAAGATGATTATAAGTACGTTATTTTCATAGATATCTCAAGCAAAGAGGAGTTGTTGGAGATATCTTGAGCTATTTCAATACCTTGAGCGAGACTCCATCCATAATTGTTTGTCGATGGCTTGAGCTAAACAAGGGGTGGAGAGATTACTTCCATTGTATATTGGTTTTGGTGGGTTCATTCACTTTGAAGATGACATGACAAGAACCCAAAACATCATGGTTGAGGTAACCACCAACTTCCAACTGTGCTATGGGCCCTTGTTTTAACTTTGTTCTTTATTGTAGGTGCTCTTCTAGTTTTCAGTGTAACTTTTATGCTCTGTCCATTTATTTAATTGCACTATACTGTCCACTCAAATATTCAAACAATTTGACGATGAGAAGTGTAGAGGGCATCTAAATTATTCAGCACCCAATTCAATAATCTAGGGCTTATCTGCGGTAGAAATCAGCACATAAATAAAGGAATGACAACAAACTAAAAAGATAAGGGGGACAAGAGAGGAAGAAGGTTTCTTGCTATACCACCAAAACAAATAAACAATAAGCAGCAAAACAGAACCAAGAGAGGAAAGACGGAGATAATCGAAGCAAAGTTCTTCAATTCTCCAACATTAAAAAAATATCACTTACAAAGAGTTATTCCAAAGCCAAAAAAAAACTAATTTATCTTAGTTCTCAACTCTACATTACTTTTTAGTTTTAGAGAATTCATAGTAATGAATAAGCAAAGACAATTCACAAGAGCCCGTTTCCTGTTTGTTTCACAAAATTCAATTCCTAGGAATTCAAAGAGATTTATTTCCAAATTGGCTAAATTTTAGAAATAACGGTGAAGATCCACGAATGGCTATCAAATAATCTACCTTTTAATGGACAATGAATTTAAGGGGATACAAAAAATGTATACCCAGCCATCACACTAGTAATTTAAATCCTAGAAAAAATCAAGATCCTATTTTCATCTCCACCATATATCCTTAGCCGCCAACCTCTTTAAGAATTCCTCTTTAGAACCCATCTTTATCACGAACTCTAATATATTCAATTCTATGCAAACAAAAAGACCCTAAATGAAATGACAGACAAAAACCAACTAAAATTTAGCAAAAGGGGGGAAAACTAAAATAAAAGGACCCATAACATACATATTTATTGCCAAAAACATTTTCTATAAATTTAATGACAGAAAGGTACACAACCAGCAGCCATGAGGATTAGAGAGAAAAGGCATTCACAATTTCACATACCATCCTCGGAGAAAAGAACTACAACCATCGTCCTGATGGTGATGGCAATGGTGCTGGTACTCTGATGGTGGAGGTGGTGGAGCATACCCTGATGGAAGTAGCCCTGATAGCCAGGCTGCCCGGGTGGAGGATACCCCCCATACCCTCCTTGGGAGGGTGGGGGTGGAGGATAAGCTTCATACCCCACTGGGAGAGGAGGATAAGCTTCAAAACCCCCTGGGCGAGGAGGTGGAGGATAGCCTGATGGTGGAGGATAAGGAAGGGCAAATCCTGAAATTACAAATGAAAAAATTAACATAGCTCAACAACAAAAGGAAAATAATAATCTAATGTTACCAAAAAAATCAAAAAACAAAACCCATGAACAAAAACAAAGAGAAATCTAAGCTTGTGATTTAAAGAGGACCCATGTTACCAAAACAATCAACGAACAGAACGAATGAATGAAGAGAGGGGAGGGTGGGTGGAAGTTGACCTAATCTTGTCATTTTATATATTGAACTGATATCTAATTGGGCTATATCACTAATTTCTCGACAATTCAATTGGCTGATATTTTCAAAATATTCCGTAATGGCCAAATTGGCTGGGAAACTCAAGGAAACGGGGAGGGGCCAGGGGGGTTTCAACTAAAAAAAAAAAGAAAGAAAAAGGAAGTGAAAATGAGTCTCTGAAAGAAAAAGGAAGTGAAAATGAGTCTCTGCCCACTTGTGGAGTAAAAGAAAGATAAATCAAAGGTCACAGCCAAGGGACAGGCTGTTCATATCTGGTTGAATCCTCTTGGTGGGCAATCAAGAGAGGCCACATTGTTAAATGCATAGTTTAAGTTCATTATCAATGACATGAGTTTCAAATAGGTTGTCATTATGTATGACATCCAAGAGGGGATAGTGCATATCAATGAAAATATTAAAGGAACACAACCAGTGGATTAAGTCAGTCTTACAGTAGACATGCCAGAGACTGAAAACAAAATCAATTGGACAAATTCAAAAGAATTATTTTTGGAGGATTCTCAAAAACTTTAGCCACATAAATGAAGAGTGTGTCAGCCAAAGATCGGACTTTTCATGATTTAAGAAAAGCACTCACAAGATGAACAGTATATATACTAAGAAATTTTACATACGTAACAGCAAAAATTCACTTTGAGATGTCAGATGGGCAAAAGATACAGATCTTTAACCTACATGTCCTCTTGGGCTTCACTTGGCATCTTCTACTGCCATGGACTTCGATGCTATCAGATTCACACGATTCCTGTTCTCTTTCAGCATTGGAGGTCCTTGAGGAATATACAATCAAAGTTGGTAATTGCATCAGCTCAATCTCAAGGCAAAAGGAAAATGAACAAAATGAACAAAACCTTGTGAAAGCATTTATTCATCTAGAAACAAAGGCTTCCAGAAAATGTATGAGATTAGTAAGGAGACCGTTGAAATTGCTTGGCAAAAAGAAGAGGAAAGAATGAGACAGCCAAAAAGAAGTTCCCTTAAAGTTTGGCACTTCAGGCCTTTTTATTGTATGGAACCTTGCACAATAGCTGACGGTGAGCTACAGAGCAATTGTTACCATGGGTGCAATGAAACTAATTTGAGACAGGCACCATAAAGACAAACAATAGTAAATATATATCAGCCCAAGGGCTGTCAAGCCTAAGCTGAACGTGGGCAAAATCAGCTCAATTGGACCCACATCCTGTCAAGCTAGACTGTTGGAGCAAAATATCACCCTCCAATTCCAGTTTACCAAATTAGCACTCAGATTGGAATTGAAGTGATATTCACCATTAGACTTAAGTAGATAATTTCAATTCAATGTGAATATTAATTCAATTTGGCTGAAACTATGGTCTATCACATTTCAAGTGTATCCATTTGTACTCAATAATTTACCCTTGTGATAAGTGGCCTACAGCAACCACTTTCATTACCTTTAACATAAAGTTATGGCATGTATACAATAGTCATTTCACTATATTTCCTGTCCATAAGAGCGACAGTTTTCAATAAAGAACAAAGGATGAATCTCCAAATGAAAGAAAAATAAAAAGGAGAGACAACATGAATATTACCTCTGTATGTCAATCGTAACTCCTTTCTGTCCCTATCATACGAAGGGAGCTTTTCATCCATCCCTTTCCCACTGGATCTTCTTATGGTCAATGCAGATATTGGAGATATGGGCTATCTTATGCCAATCTGCACCTCCATCCTTGTCGCAACGCTTTGTCAAATGTTGGCAGCTGCTGATGTGCAATTCACGCAGTGTAGTGAGTTGCTTCGCTTCTTGAGGAATAGACCTTAGTCGAGGACAGTTTTTTATGTAAAGAATGCAGAGTGACTTGATTTGTGCCAACCAATTTGGCCCAGACATCAGGCGATTGCAATTGTAGATCTGAGAATGTGGAGTTGTCCCAAACCATCAGGCAGGGACCTCAACTGAGAGCAGTTTTCAATGTGGAGAGTGTGGAGAGCCTTAAATTGTTCCCGACCATCAAGTAGACTACTTAAGTGGGAACAGCTGTGGATGTGAAGAGTATGGAGCGACTTGAGTTGTCCCAACCCATCAGGCAAAGATCGAAGTTGATGGCAATCACGGACGTGCAATATGTGGAGTGACTTGAGTTGTCCTAACCCATCAGGCAGAGAACTCAATCGAGGACTATATGTGATGTTCAGAGAGAGGAGCGATTTGAGATGTCCTAATCCCTCAGGCAAACACCCAAGTCGATGGCATGTTATAATATTGAGGGTATGTAGCGACTTGAGTTGTTCCCATCCATTTTTCAGGGAGTGAAGTCAGACTCAGTGCCTCTTCAATATCCAATTTCTTAAGATTCGGAAGGTATGGCCATGAGCCTGGCAGCACTTCTTTCTGTCCACCTCTCAGAATAAACTCTTCTAGGTGTGGGATCGGATGGCATGGCAATGGCCTCCAAGTTAATTCATCACAACACTCAATTGTAAACTTCCTAAGAGCATCTGGAAGGTGGCATGGCAGTGACTTCAACACAGGGCAGTTACTAATAGTTAGTTTGCATAGATGAGGCATACTGGTCTCTCCATCTTGCACTCTCAACTCCCAATCTTTCCAATGACGCAAATACTTGAGAATAAGTTTTTCCAGTTTCGGGAATGCGACTCCCATGACATTATCACTACCATTAGCATAAAACTCACGATCCACCCATTTGAATGCGGCACATGCTTCAATTTTTAAGTAATTAAGAGATGGAAGTTTTCCAATTGCTGGCAATGACTTCAACTTGTCACACGCCAGAAATGATAAGTCAAGCAGACTAGGCATAATAACCGCTCCATCTTCTACTTTGAATTCCCACTCCTCCCAGTTAGGCATGAAGGAGAATTTCAGTTGTTCCAGCTTTGGAAAAGGGGCTGCTCCATTCCCAAAAAACGCACAGCCCACCCGTTCTATGGCATCAAATCCAAGTATTTTCAAATATTTAACAGAAGGAAGTTTCCCCAGAGTCGGGAGTTGCCTGCAGTTTCTGCAATCGAACAGGTCCAACCGGACAAAGTGGGAACAAGAATGATGATTCCTCCATCCAACTAGGAAATTTGAAACCTGTATAATAGCGTACATCCAACTGTTTCAGGTTCGCATGAGGAGGTCCAAGGCCTTCAAAAACTCCTTCCATCCTCCAAACCTCATCATCTCCAACCACTCTCCACTCATGCTTCCTCTTGCATTCACAATTTAAAATCAAAGAATGAAGGCACTGTTTCTTCATTAGCTCTGCCGATGTAGCTTTGTCCCTGTCGGTTACTTTCTCCAAGTTTCTTATTTCTAGATTTCCTCAAAGGAGATTGAGATTTCCTAGTTGTCCAATCTTATATCCATCCTCACCCAACACATAGAATTCACGTAGTGTTCGAAGTGAATCAGCTGCCCCAGTCTTTTAGGTATACAGTTAGGTATAGCCATGCCGTGATTATCAATTTCAAAATGTCTTAAGCTAACAAGTTTGCTTATCCCTTCCAGTATTTTACAAAGATATAAACTCTTGAGCTTCAAAGTCTGCAAATCACAGAGATTGACCAAGGATTCAGGCAACTCCTGAACAAAAGAGTTGACAAATTAAGATATGTTAGGTGCTTCAGTTTCTCTATTGAACTTGGCAATTCTTTAACCTTGGAGCCACTAAGATCCAATGCTCTAAGGAACTTTGTTTGATCAAACAAATCAATAGGCATTGAATCACCTATTGCACCTCCAAGCACTAGCAGCGTGCGCGAATTTTCCAGTTTATTAGACAGGGAAGAAAATGAAGACATATTGTAAGAAATAAAAGAGAAGTGGCAGCTCTTGACAGAGATATGGTCCAACTTTTCATTATCCACAGTACAATATTCACTCTCTGTGATATGTTGTGCAATATCATGAACAAGGCCGAGCATCTTAAATTGAGTTATGTTTCCGTCATCGTCATACTCTGCACCCTGAAACAATTGAGTACCACAATAAATCATCAAAGTAGGCTTCACCAATTTCCTCCAACTCCTTACTTCCCTCAGATTTTATGAAGCCCTGAGCCATCCACAACTTCACCAGCTCATCCCTGTCTATCTTGTAACCCTCGGGGAACAATGAGCAGTAAGCAAAACATGGCTTCCAATGCATGGGCATAAAGAAATAGCTCAACAGCAGAGCAGGCACTGTGCTCTTTTCACCTTCTAGCGAAGCCCATATGCCACTTTCTAGGACACGCCGTCAATCTTGTGATGTCTTTAAACTTTTCATCACACTCCCTAATATCTTTGCACAGAGAGGGACTCCTCTACACTCGTTTGCAATTTTTTCCCAATATTTTCTAATTCCAGAAGAGCTCCTCTTTCTCTGCCAGAGAAAGCCCGTCCACTGAACAATGACCACCAATCATCATTAGATAAACCTTCAAGATGGTGAGTTTGGTCTCTGCCAATTGCACTCGCAACCTTCTGATTGTCAGTGGTCACTAAAATCTTACTTCCATGGTCTCCACTTTTAAAGGACAGTACTAATCTCTCCCACTCTGGTCTATCGTCACCACATGCTTCATCTAAGACGAGTAGAGTACGCTCTTCAACCAACACTTCCCCGAGGATGCTCTGCAAAACGTTCAATAGTGAAGCGGCAAACGCTGCCCTCTTGCCGTTTCTATTATCTTCTCTGCTAGACTTGTCCATTAAAATCCTCATAAACAGACGCCCATATTATCTTTGTGAAGTGGGTATTTACCCTCCCATCATTGTAGATCAACTGAGCAAGAGTCGTCTTGCCTATGCCCTTCATACCCACAACACAGAGAACATGAATCCCTCTGTCCTCACTGCAAATGCTACCCTCCCCTACCAACTTGCTTATAATCATCTCTTTATCCTCATTCCTGCCATATATTTCAGATTTCTCTGCTAAAGAAGCAGGTTAACTTCCAAGATATATTGGACTCTCGACCCAGTTCAATTGATCAAACGGGCATCTGTCTTTTTCATCCCAAACCGAATCTAGCCTCTCCCTAACCTCCTTTACTCTACATGCAATGCTGTTGCAAGGTTCTGTTTGATTGAAAAAGGAAAGAGCTGGGGATGATGAGAAGTTGCATACCTTGTAATCTTCATTGAGCTTTGATGTCAGGTGCAATGTTCTACACTGGTCTAGAATGTTGTCCAGGTCGTAAGCGACGTCTTTGAGCTTACACAGCCAGTCCCTAACTGAGCTGTTTCCTAGTTGTTGAGTCTCTGCATCGTAGAGAAGAGGTTGGATGGCTGTGAGAGTAAAAGAGAGATTTTTCAGTTCATTGGAGACATCCACCCCCAACCCATGTCCAAGCTCTCGTTGGAGGAAGGTGTTGAGGCTGTTCAAGCCGTTAGAGATGAGTGCATCTGCCATGGTAGCAAAAGGTGAAGGTGGGTAGTCTAGAAAACTGGTCTAGAGAGAGAGAGAGAGCGATGTAGAACCGGCAAGGAAGGGGGTGCAATCTAAAGGTTCTCTGTATCTTGGGAACTACGGTAAGCTTGAGTGAGGAAAATGTGTAGCTTATACTACGTTTCTGTATTATATTACTTCTCAGGGCGGAGTCAACGTCCGGCCTGTGAAGCCTTGGAGTAGATGATTTTAGGATTCCATTGCTTTGACCGAGAGAAACGGAGACTTCCACTAATAGTTTGACTCATTTCCAATTCATGAGATGTAAAGATGATATTACTCATACTTTTGTTGGATTTACAAGTGGGGTCAGGTCTTAGATCTAATATTTCAAGTTGTTGCTAGGATCGCTAGCTAAGGTTGTAATCCTGACTGATATGAGATTTGGATATTTGACTCTGAAAATTTGGGTAATTTTAGTCAAAGAGGATCAAGATTCTAATCCATGGAAGAATTGAATACTAGACCAAGATTTTGTAGACTGTTCGATATGATGACACAGATAAAACTGACTTGTAATATGGACTGCCATGACCCAGGTAGTGGATCGCGCCGTGGTATAGGAATCTAGGTAACCCTGGCTAAAGAAGCTAAAAATTCTGGACATTTGATGGATGATATCCTCCAACATCGAAAGACTTATGGAGGTTTTGGATTGCATTCTTCCTCCCAGAAGTTTTTTGTTTAACAAGCATTCCAGACCATCAGTGCATTCTTGATATGTCAATATCCACGACTTCAACCACTTGCATAGAAGTTGCTGGAGTGGGGTCTATGTGAAACTGATTTGTTAGTGGGTTTGTGGGTGCGTCAGTATTTGCCTGAGCAATAAAATAATTGTTTTAATTAGACCTTCTTATAAGAGGCTGTTTGGTATGTTTGATTCCATTAGAAGAGCAAACTCGACATGCGTAGGAAGTTATATGAAAAAAGTCTTTCTATAATAAAATTAGCTTATCATGTTAAATGAGCAAACTAGTAAAGGGGAAAGAAATTCTCATTACTTTAGGCACTTTGTTTATTTGAAAAAGTTACATTTTGGTTCCTTACCGAAAAAGTATCAAAATGTCCTTAGATTTGATTGAATAACACATCACTAGTCTAAAGCACTCAAGCATCTATTTAAATTTAGTTTTAAGTCAAAGCCTAGAGAATCATGCCATCATAACACAATTTTGTATTTCTCTATTGGAGTATGAAAACTCTAAGTCTTCGATGAAGAAAAACCTTGAGTTGAAAGGAGCAAAACTCGGACATATTTGTTTGTAAGAGAGATAGAGTAAGAGTGGGGTAATTAGTATCACATTATGCGTAAAGTTAAGAGGAATATATTGAAATAAAATGAGTAGTGGTCATTTCCGCACATCTTTGGATGGTCGGTGTAAAGTAAAAAATAAATTAAAATCAAAGGTCTTAAACGAAAATGGAGTAAAAAGGAGGAAGTAACTTTGGGTAGAATGAAGTGAAATATAAAGAAAAATGCATGTGAACAACAAATGTGTTTATAGGCCTATCAATTTAGCCCGTTGAAATGGGTGCTCGGCCTGGCCCGGTCTATCTCAAGCCCGAAAATACAAGGCCTTAAAAAAAGCTTAAGCCCAGTAGGCTGGGCTTGGATAATAATTTGAAAGCCCGGCCAAAATGAGAATGGAAATGGGTAGAGCATGCCCAGCCTAGTCTGACCCGCCTGTAATATAATTTTACTAATTTCAATCGAAGTTAAATAATGTCAAGCTCTGTCCTTAATTTCAATCTTATGATTATAGATTTACATGATCTATTCCTGGTGGCTGTTGACTCTATTGAGTACTGCCTTTCTTCTTCTTCTTCTTTTTAATATTGTCCAAAGGAGAGAAGTATTACTTTTATTCATGCAAGTACTATTTCAATCAAAGTTAAATAGTGTCAATCTCTGTCATCAACTTTAATCAATGAATCTCTTTGATTCTTAGGACTCACTAAACTCGCACTATATAAAAGAAGAGAAGAGGCACCATAAAAGAGCAAAAAAAGAGCTCAGATAAAAAGACCATCTATAGGTCTTGTAGTTCTATACCAATCCAATCACGGAAACTTGGGACCCATACAAATGGTTCTGACAACTCCCACCAAGTGGCTATGTTCACAGACTCAAACCCCATTGATTAAGTGTTTAATGCAAATAACAAACAATGCATAAGATTTTGCTAATCATATTATTAGTTATGTTTCAGAGTTTTTGTCTCGTAAGATGTTATTCCAGGATATATTCTACATTTTTTTATGACAATTATACTATATAGATAAATTTTTTTTATCACCATGCATACCAAGTGCATGCTTTTAATTTTGCCATGTTGCTTGTTGTATTGCATTGCATTGCCGGTCTCAAGCTCAAAAAAAAGGAGAAGGGTTTAAAGTTTGGTTCACACCGGATGCCCGGTGACAATATAGGAATAATTAGATAATATTTAGCTTACGTTCAAGATCGTATGAGGCCCAAGCTTGCACGGGACGGGATTTGACATAGATTCGTTCAATTTAGGGCCGGGATATGACAACCCCCGATAAGCCCGTTCAGTTTTCAAGACGTGATTGGACAATCCAACCCCAGCTCAGCCCATCCAATTTCCATACTGGTGCGCTTAAATCTAACATTTGCCACACAACATTGATGTTGCACTGTTGCATGACCCTGGTACATCGTACGAGGAGTTCCATGGGAAATACCTAAACTTCAATTAATCTCAAGTCTATCAACAGCTGTACTTTTAAAATCATCACTATTTACTCTTTAGTAGAGATAAAAGTTTTTAAAAAAAATTAAATAAATTCAAAGGATTTTAAGATAGCAGCCTCGTTTTGATCGGCTGTATCGATCGGACGGGTAGACGTAACCATACATAAATCTCTCGTTACCAGACATATAAATAAATCTCTCACAGTAGCTTCCCTCGTTTCTCTCCAGCTAGCGGCCCGAACGCCCCAATTCTAAAAACCCTAGCTACATCTGCAAAACCCTCCTCTCCCTCCCTCCCTCCCTCCAACAATGGCGAGAAAGAGAAAACCCGCTCCCAAAATAGAGCTCTATTCCTCATCTTCTTCCTCTTCAGATGAAGAAGAAGAAGAAGAAGAAGAAGAAGAACAACAACAACAACAAGACGATGCAGATGAGGAAGAAGACGTAGAAGAAGAAGAAGAAGAGGAAGAAGAGGAAGAGGAAGAGGAAGAGGAAGTGGAAGAGTCCTCCGATTCCGAAGATGAAGACGAAGAAGAAGAAAAAGAAGAAGAAGAAGAAGATTCGAAGCGAGAATCGGTCCGAAAGCTCCTCCAACCCTTCGGCAAGGACCAGCTGATCGACCTCATCAAATCCGCCGCCCTCGAGAACCCCTCCATCGCCGCCCGCCTCCACCGCTTCGCCGAATCCGACCCCACCCACCGCAAGATCTTCGTCCACGGCCTCGGCTGGGACGCCACCTCCGAAACCCTAATCTCTGCCTTCGAACCCTATGGCCCCATTGAGGACTGCAACGTCGTCACCGACAAGCTCACCGGCAAGTCCAAGGGATACGGCTTCGTCCTCTTCGGCACCCGCTCTGCCGCCCGCAAAGCCCTCAAGCAGCCCCAGAAGAAGATCGGCGGCAGGATGACCGCCTGCCAGCTCGCCTCCGCCGGGCCCGTCAACTCTCAGGCTACTCCCGACGCCGCCGGGCGGAAGATCTATGTCAGTGGCGTCGGTCCGGGGATTGATGTCACGCGGCTAAGGGCGTTCTTTGAAAGATTCGGTGAGATCGAGATAGCGCCGCCTGCTTGTGGCCGTGGTTTCGCGATTTTCACTTATAAGACTGTGGAAGGGTGTAGGAAGGCGCTGGAGGAGCCGAAGAAGGTGTTTGAAGGTTACCAATTGCATTGCCAGAGGGCGTTTGAATCGCCCCAATCGAATCAGAAGCCAGTGGTGTTGATGCCCGGAACTATGCAGCCGGGGATTCTGCAGCCAAATAATCTCTCGCTTAACTATGCTTCTACGATGATGGGTTTGAATCCAGGGTTTCCGGGTCATCAGAGTTTGAATTCTGTGGGTTCTGCTCTTGTGGGTCAGAATTTGCCTCTGGGTGCCGGATTGACCCAGACTGCAGGTACCGGATTGTCGCCATCAGTGAATCGCAGCGGGATGACGTCTCCTTATGGGTCAGGATTGGGAAGTGCAGGGCTTGGTGGGCATTCGGGATTGGGAAGTGCGGGGCTTAGCGGGCAGTCAGGGATCAATAGCATTAGCCCTAGTGTTATAGGGAGTTATCAATCGCAGGCAGCTTTGCAAGGGTTGAGTGCTTACCAGGGGGCACATTCAAGTCATTCTCCGGTGGCAGCGGCGAGAGCTCAATCTGGCATTGGGTCATTTGGTGGCTATGCATCATCCTCTTATTTTGGACGACAGTAGTTATTGGTAAATTAGATCCTTTCCTTTTTCTCTTTGTTCTTTTGTTATTGACTTCTTTTGCTCATTATTCTGTTATGTAGTGAATTTTGGTGTTCTAGCCTTACAATAAACCATTTTGAAGGAAAAAAAAACCTCATTGAATATGGCTATTCTAGGTTGAGAATAGAAGCTACTTTGACTAATAAAGCGGTATTTTATGTAGAACTCATTGAGATTCTTTTCGTCAGAACATTGGTTTAATTGCTTCAAACCTTGAACAGATTGTACTAAAATTGGAAAAATCACCTTAGATTGATAATGATATAAATAGATTTGGCTACACTGTGCCATTGCAAGTTTCATTTCCAAGTCACAGTAAGAATTTTAGAAATGCATTATTCATGCTTTGGTCTGGCTTTGTGCGTGTGTTATGCATAGATTGCTTGATGCAGGAACAGGCAGCTGTGTGCTTTGTCAATCTGTTGTATTTGATCCCAATGTCGAATCCCAAGCCCAATGCTTGAGTGCACGGGATTCAATGTCCCAGATAAAACATAATAATAATCTCACACATTCACCACAGTGGGCTTTCATTGATTGAATAATGACATGTAAGAAGAAAAAAGAGAATGGAATCCATATTTGTAGAAGAGGTAGTGGTCAACTCAGCTCTATTTCCTTGGGACATTCTAATTTCCTACCAATTGGGATCCATTGTTGCATTTTGCTAACCAATCTCTTAAATCAAATTGGATTTTCCGAGTAAAAAATCATTGCTGTAGTGTTGTCAAAGGCATGCTTAGGCTCACCAGAGGGATTTGCGTTGCCTGGGCTCCATGGGAGGCCCCAATTCTAGGCACACACCTGGTCCACACAGGCACCTAATTTTTTTTCCCTTTCTTCTGAGAGCATTACACTTTATAAATCTTATTGTGGACCAAAATATATTATTGAGATTTTACTACATCCTATGAAAAAGTGACTTTTATGAGCAGTTCATATTTAAGCAGGTGGCCCCATGATGGATTATGAGTAGTTTAGATTTTAAGTAGGTGGACGACACAGTGGATAAGAGTAAGACACGAGTTTCTTCTAATGTGTTTTTTAGAAGTATTACATTTATTATATAGTACATTAAGCTCATTATATATATATATATAAATGAAATTATCCCATATAAGATAGAGACGTTCTGATTTTAAAGTGGGCCCGAATGGGTATCGTTCATGGAGGATGAAATGTTTTTATAATTTACAAAGTAACTTCTACTTTAGTATGAATGTCTTTGTTTGGGAACTTCACTAGTAGAGTGGAGTGAAATAAATCCTCTATTTTTTCAGACAAAGGGTCACATCAAAAGTGCACATTTTCAAAATTCGCTTCTTTTTAAAAAAAAGAGGTAAAAGAACAAACTCCTTTCTCCACTAAAAGACAAAAAAACACCCACTTTTATTCCCTACCAAACAGCTAAAGACAAAATATCATCATAACCCACTTATATTTTATTCTTTTACTATTTGAGGCTTTAGTTCACTCCACTCAACATGTAAAGTTTCCAAACAGTTAGAGAAAGTAGTTTCATTGTTTAAGACTTTCAAAGTGACATGGCAAGCTTGTTGAGCTATCAGCATGCAGTTGGCCTGGTCAAGAGATGTCTGGGATCTTGACTCAGAAATCTGAATACCAGCCCACCTGAGAAACCACTTTAGCCTTTTGAATTCTTACAATTTCAAGCATTTGGAATTCCACTTGAGGGACAACATTTAGAGAATTCCAAATTCTCGTAGACAATTATTCTTAGAACTCTTGCAAACAAACAGGCCCTTAGAAAGGATCCACACCTACCCCTTGGGCCTTTTTGGACGTGAAGCTCAATTGGGTTGTGGGCCTCTTGGATTTGGGGCCAATAGACCAGTCCATGGGCTGTATATTGGATGTTTGGGCTCGTCCATTGGTCTGGCCAACATCGTCACTGGGGTATGGATTCTACGCTGACCCTTCTAACAATATAGTATTGATTTAGTATGTTCGCTTCAATATTTAATGTTTTCTCGATCCGGAAAAAAAAACTTACTGTGTACTATACCTAAAATGTTTCCATTATAATTGGTAATGAATAAAACTAGCGGCAAAGGCCCGTGCTAAGCTCGGGCCCAAAAAATAGAAATATATTAAAATATGAGATTTTATTTAAATTATTAATGAAAAGTAAATATCTAGCCCAAGTCCATGCCTTACTTTCATTTTTAGAGATTTTATTTAAATTATTAAAGAAAAATAAATTTCTAGCCCAAGTCCGTGCCTTAAATTATTAAAGAAAAATGAATTTCTAGCCCAAGTCCGTGCCTTACTTTCATTTTTAGTTATCATCTTTAATATGATAGACTCAATTAGGGAACAAATGGAAGAAAAAAAAAAAAAAACATCTTTAAATTTTTTTTAATTCAATTGCAGAAGGGGGAGAGTGAAAGATGAATAGAACCGCTGCTTTTAAATTATTTTGCAGGTGTTTAACCAAATTTAATACATATGAAGAGAATAATAACAAAAATTTACCAGTGCTGAGTTGAAAATGTATCAAGATGAGATAATAAGAGTTAGGCTTGTTCCAGCCCTCCCAGCTGTTGGATTGGTGATGATCATCTCATAGAGAATTGGCATATAAATCATGAGATCATCCCCTCTTTAAAATCATCATCAAATTTAAATCAAGTGATCAGAGTAAAAATTCCAATTTAGCATATTGTGATTTCATAGTCTATATGGTGGTCATCTCACTGATTGGAGCACTATATGTTTCTCATTACATAAGCGATGTATAAGTTGGCACGCGTTCAACATTTAGTCCATCCAATGGTGATCATCTCAGTGGTTGGAGCACTGTTTTTTATGTTCCTCATTACATGTGGGTGTTAGGGGTGTATCAACGGTATAGATTGTTGAAAGGTTGGCCCCAAATATTAAAATAGAAAGATGACAATTTTGAGAAGATGAGAGAGAGAGAGAGAGAGAGAGAGAGAGAGAGAGAGAGAGAGAGAGAGAGAGAGAGAGAGAGAGAGAATAACCGTAACAAAATAGAGAGATTTTAGGGGATATTGCCTGAGACATTTTAGGAGATAGAGGATATGGATAGAGAGACTTTTGGAGAAAAAATTGTAGCTTGTAATGACGTGGCACCTTAAAGCAGTGTATGTTTTTTGTGCATATTTTTTTTTTTTGAAAGGAGAATTATTGTGCTGCTGACATGGCACCCTTCAGAGCAACACTCCCTATTGCTTTAATATATATAATTTATCATCAGAGTCTTGAGCCTTATCTCATTAATCTGGTGAACTATCTTGGGTGCAGTAGCTAACCTGACATAGTTTGGATATTTGCTTGAATCTGAAAGCCATCCATTCTGACATTCCACTGTGTTGTACACTCATACAACATTGTGAATATTATTTCATGCTGTTTGATAAATTATAAATCAATGGCCAATCAATTCCTTCTTGATTGGTTACATGACTTGAACTCCCAACCACATTGCTGCAGTAAATGGGCAATGTACTCAATTTTGTTTTGAAATCCATGGATATATTGCCAAGAGGCCTAATCATTCATGATTTGACAATAATTTTTGTTGGTATGATGGGGAAACTTGTTTCCCCTTTGACAAATGCCTTTTTTTTTTCTCACTTCCCAGTTCTTGCATTTGTTTGACATTCGTGGATTACTTGGCACACTTGAGGAATAGGGACTCACAAGCGGGCACTTATTCCCATTCTAATGCACACTTGAGGAATAGGAACTCACAAGCGGGCACTTATTCCCATTGGAAGAATGAAAAATGCCTCCACATTTGCATGTTCCAAAAATTATGAACAGACCTTTTCTTTTCCTGTTTATGGTGTTCTTTAATCTCCCGGTGCTGCCTTTTCTTTTTGTAATTTCCTAGCTTATGTAGGCTAGCTTTTCCTCTTCCTCTCTTTATTTTAGATTTTCAACTGTGCCTCTTGTCTGTTTTCTGGCCTCTTTGGACCTCTTTTTTTTTTTTTTTGCTTCCATCATGGGATGACTCCTTTGTGTATTTCTTCTATAATATACATCTCTTATACCATGTAGGTGTTTGTTGACCTTTTTCATTTTACTGAAATCCCACTTATGATACCCAAAAAAAGAAAAGAAGAAAAAAGAAAAAAAGTTTAATAAGTTTTTTATTTCAAGGTCGATTAGGTTTCTTATATGCAAATGTTGATTTCTTTTCCTTTTGGTGGGTAGGATTTATTCTTTCGTTTTTTTTTGGAGTTTAGATCAGTTATGAATAGTTTGTTTCCTCCCTTTGTAAAACATTGTAATGGTTTAGTAGGCGACATTGTTAATTTGGAAAACCGGAATTTCTGTGAATGCTTTCTGTGTGCAGCTTGGAGAAAGCTTCATTTGAAACCTTGTACTGTACAAAAGGGCTTCAAACCTGTGCACTTTCCACCATGTGATCGATGTATTAGATTTGGACTGCACCTTTTTTGCTTGCATTCTGCTGTCTATTTGTGATTGGGATTTTCCCAAGGAGAGGAAATGATCTTTACTTAGGGTGTGAAAACCCATAGAGATTTTTTGACTGTAACCAGCGAGATTGACATCCCAGCATTGATTACTGAGTCCGACTGGATTTTGCATTGTCTGTTCTTTGATCAACATTATCAAGCACCATACCCAGATCTGGTTGTGACCACCCATTAATCATTGGGAGTATAGCTGCTGCCCAGATATATTTACAGTCGCTGGATCACTCCAGGCATGATCACATCCATGCTGTGGCATGCTTTGGGCATTCAGGAGCCCATGGTCAAGTGAATTTTTTTACTGCTTAGAGTTCTATTTCACTGGTCTGGTGACCAACTTAATGGATAGCATTTTGGCCCTCTACTGTACAAAGCAGGACGGTCATGGTATTCAGTGGATAATGAATCTCCATCTTTGGATTTTGATCCCCTTAATTAAAAACAAATCAAAAGGCATCCATGCATTGCCACAAATACCTCCTGTATTTTTTGTCTAACGTTAATATCCCGTTATTAACACTATAACTGTAAATCAAGGTAAAACAAGAAAATCAAACTACCATTTCAAAATCACAGAAATTACATGTTATTTACATGATATTTGCATAAAATCTTTATGAATTTAAGAGATGTAATTTTTACTACTTTAAATATATATTTAAACTTATTTTTTGCTTTTTAAAATTATTTTATTACGGTATTCTCCAATTGAAAACCCAAAAAAAACTACATTTTTTAATATCACCTGTTAATAGTTAATACCTCTGTCACCATTACCTGTTAATGTTATTTGTGACAATGTCCCATGTCCTTTTTTTAAAATTCTGGCTGGGAAGCCACAGGAGGGTCATATACAACTTAAAGCCGTAGCCCATGTCCTCTTATATTGAACCAGGGGCTGTTAGATTGTATTACTGAGTAAATCCAATGGTCACATTGGAGAATCTGCCACTGATTATTACAGGCATACAAAAGTAAGGCCTGTCACAACGCCTTTGGGGCTGAATTTCAACACCCATTTACTTACCCAAGGAGTTATTTTTATTTACTGGCACTGCTGTTGTTCTTGTGGATCCATAATGGCATTTATGTGCTAGCATTTTTTGTTCTAAATTTTCTGCCTTAGTTTCTGTTTAATTTTCTGCCTCAGTTTCTGTTTGCTGGATTTATTTTACAATTGCTGATGTTGACTGGATTTTAACAAATTGGCAATGGAATATAACTTTGTTTATGGTTACATTGGTTTGAGCTTACCTGGACTGAAACTTGAATTCGATCCAGACCAACCTGATCCATACTCAATTCAGAAGTATCCTACCTTTTATTGACATCATAAACATGATACAAAGTGTTGCAGAATGAGATGGTTCAACTATTATGGACACTCCATTTGAGAGAAGATCATAAGTTTTATCAAGCCTTCTCACACTATTGTTGAAGTACAGGAATTGAAAGTTCTGAGATAGTGATTGCTCTAGAGGTTAAGTATAAGAGATGGATGAATGGAAAGCATCCATGGTAAGCCCTCCACTCGATAACCAAAGTTGTTGAGAGTCAATTACTCCTGGAAAATAATAGATTTCTATCAAGTAGAATGGTAGAAAAATCCAATGTAGAAGTGAATGTGTTTGCCTGTGTGCGTGTGTGATGGCAGATGTAGAAGCAGCTGTTTCGATCCTCAATAAAAACCGGTAGGAAGATGCTTTTATCTAGTGATGAAGACGCTACTAACATCAAGGAATATTTTATTTATTAAATTATGTCCCCTGAATGGTAAGATTTATCTTCTTATTGTTGCAAAGAGTCCTCTTCAATCAAATTTCAAATGATAGAGCTGCCATGGTACAAAATTTCTCTTTCAAGGATGACTTCTTTTCACACAATGGGAGAATGATGCATTCTATAATTGTGGAGAATTAATTAGCGGTTTTTTTTTAAAAGAATAGGTGATACATCAACTTATATATATATATATATATATAAATAGACTTATTAAAGGTCCATTAGTTGACTATAAAAAATTTGAAAAGCTCTTATGGGTTTCTATTTGACCTTTAACATAGTTGAAATGCTACAAAACTAATTTTGTTGGATGATCTATCAATTTACATTTGTAATTGGTCCAAAGATTGCATGATTAGAACATGCTTTGAAAAATATATTGCTCATCTACTAATAGAGTCGTTACAGATTTTGGTTTTTAGTATTATTATTGTTTTGTTTAGTAAAGGGTTTAGACTTTTTTTTTTTTTTTTTGGTTATGCTGGGCTATTGGTCTAGAAGTGTTACTTTCACTTGAAGACCGAGGGATCAATACTTGGGCATTTGTGTGAAATGGGTTTCATGATAGAAGATGTACTCTTAGAAGAAAAAACAAATCTCTCCCCCCACCCCCCGCACAGGGTATTCCCCTCTCAAAACTTCTCTATTTGTACTGACCATCTGCCCCTTTTAAGTACTATTTATCTGCCAGTATCAAATGTTGCTTAAGAGTATCAAATGTATCCTTTTAGTTTACTTATAAGTTATAGAATGAACTACGTTTTTTCAGGAATGCTTTAGTGATTTGCTGGATAGACACACCTAAAGCAGCCACATTTTGCTGTTATAGAATGAACTGTGTTTTTCTTTTTCAAGAATGCTATACTAATTTACTGGCCAGAAACACCTAAAGCAGCCACATTTTGCTGAATTACCTGGAGGTATGGATGTAGGGCATGTTTGTGTGCGTCCGTAGAAAATTGATTCCGTCTCCATATTCCTCTTCTGCAAGAAACCCGCTCTGTTTCTGACTCCAAAGAGAAAAAAAACATAGGAAATGCTTTTTCTCACGAATAAGTGCAAATTTTAGCTCATTTGCACTTTTCCTTTCGGTAAAGCGGCAAGATGGTTCTTCCAGGCACAAACGTGTAATGATAAATGCATGCTTAACTCAAAACAGTCACATTCTGGCATGTCGTGAATGTTCCGGCTTTGTCATGTTAGTGTGATCAACACTAGGATTTTTGGGGTTTCAATGCTTTTATCTTTGTTTGTGCTTCATTTGTCTCTAGAGTCTAGATTCTGTCTATCTTATTGTGCTCATCAGCTCATGTGATTTTTCCAGATAAAGGCCAAAGTGTGAGAGAGCAGATTTTCATGTGAAGGCAGTTATTTGCTTTATCACAGGTAAGGGTGTCTACATCTGGGGCAAGGATTTTTTAAAATGGGTTTTGGGTGGATGGACTTGCCAGGATGCCTTGTTTATGTCTTGTAATCTTATTTATTTTTAATAACCTATGTCTTGTAATCTTGATTGGTAATAGAATGCTGTCTTCAGTTTGGGTAAGAGGAGCACATTGTAGGGTCATAATGTTTCACTGTTCATTAGTGGTGCCCATCGATCCCAGCCTATATTCAGCAGATGGAACACAATGAGGATCCTTGGTTTTGTTGAATTATTAGCAATGCTAGAAAGCTTTGTTTGTTCCATAAAACTTGAGGGTGAGGGAGGTTGTTACTGGCAGTTGTGATACTCATACAAGTGGATTTCTTCAGTCGTACATTATTTTCAGTTCCTGCCTTTAATTCAGGGGCGACTTAAATCCTGCACTGACCCCAGGAGAAGACTCCCGCAGGTGAAAATTCTAGGGCTGTCACATTCTGGCAACTGGCTGGCTGGGTTGATCTGTGCCCCAGTTTCTGAACTTTTTGGGCCGGGCCTCTTCAACTTAAGTACTGCCCCTGGCAGTTGACGGCCATACACGGATGTTAAAGATTTTTTAAGCATGCTTTGTTTTTCATTTGCTCATGATTTTATAGCTATTTGTTGCTCTCTTTTAATTTTGCACCAAGTATTAAAAATGAAGCATAAAATTAGAATTGGGAATTTGGAATAATAAACATTTGAGGAATAAAATGAGAAACAAATGCGGAAGATGCAATTGATAAATTCACGGCTGATGGAAAATCACAAGCACATTCTTCAACATTAAAATTGATGCTGAGAGGACAATGATCTGAGTGTCCATATCCTGGAGATATGGCCCAGATGATCACTTAACAAACCCAGCAATTTCGTGCAGGCGTGGCCCAATATCAATCCAGATCTTAAGCAGGTGCATGACGTGGGCACATGGCTACTGAGGGACCTTATTAAAACTATTTTCTGCCCAAAGGCTTCCTCATTTTCCACTTTGGTGAATACAGAAGCCTAACCAAGAACTGGGGCAAATGGTGACGCCTGAGATCTCTCCCCTTTATTGGCTGCCATTTTGTTGTTAGGGGTGCTCAAGGTGTTCTTGAGCACCCCTGTTTGGTGGGGGCTTTCAAATCATCATCCATTATCGGATGGTCAGAAAGGTTTGAGTGGAAAATCGCATATAAATAACGGTTAGGCATAACCAGTTACTGCAGATCAACCATTGGCCTATTTATGATGTGGGCTTTCCAATCGTTTGTTGGAACTGGACTAACTACTTACTGACTGATCTGGCTGCTTCAGACAATGAATCGACTTGGTACAGAAGTGGCCAGATCAGTTAAAAGTTATGCAATACCAGTAATCGGGTTCTACTGTTGCTGCCAACGGAGTGGTGTCATAGAATGGTGTGATCTCTTACAATAGAAGACTTCCAAGAGGATTATTTGGAAGTTGCCTATCTCCAGGCGGGAGTAGTCCCTGCAACCATGAGATGGCCAATTTGCCCGAATCAAATCTCAGATCAGAGCATGAATGGATTGAAGAATGCATTGAGGATAATCCCTGCGATGGTCCCCATCCTTTTTTCTGACTAGCTTAAGAACGCACCTATTTTTTATGGTCCCTTTCTCTAATTAGGCAGTGTGTGGGATTGCATTGGCCTATCAGAGGAAAAGGCGAGCCTATTGCACATAGAGCTGGCTATGAATTTTTATACACTTTGTAGGGAAGTGACACTCAACCTACCCTTTGATGTTAGATGAAGATATCTCAGTTAGAGCGCATGCTAGTGATCCTGAACAATATTCCTGTGATAATATTTGAGCGTCTTTGAATGCCACTGGAAAGCCATGAAAGTGATTCTCAATGCAATCAACTTGTTTCAAAGCAAACCGTAATGAATTGATGTACAAATCAATGTTGGAAATGTATGGCCACTAAAATATGACCATATTTCTAGGGCAGAAAAAGACTTTTAGCAAATTTTGTTAGCTAGCCAGGCTAAAGTTCCGAACCAATGCATAAGGGCATGTTTGTGTAGTCCATTTCCATGGAAAAGTAGATGATTTTCCACGGAAAACCTACTTTTTATGCGTTTGGTGCGGTAGTTTTTCGTGAAATCACTTTTTTGCCACATTAGCTTTTTCCTTCCTTACCATGGAAATGTACTTCTTATAGGGGGCATGGGAAGTCTATTTTCATAGAAAACTAGCCCCCCTTTATAAACTCCATTTCCTACCCATTTTTTATGCAAAACCAAACCCATAGGAAATAGTTTCATGAAGCTCTAATGCCAATCAAACAATAACCCTCTTCTGCCTGTATCTTTACAAAAAAAAAAACCTTGACCACCAAACAGTAAACACTAGTTTTCCATAAGGAATCCGCAACTGCACCAAACAACATTCCCACCAATTCATAGAGGAAAAACTTTTTACACCAAACATGAATTTTTAACTTCCCCGAAAAACCTTTTCCGAGGTATTTAAAAATCATAGAATTTGATGATGTGGCAAATTCTTCATTCCATGAAAGTTACATGTACATAAACGTGCCCTAAATGATTCGAATGTACTTGGATGGTTTCGGAAGGTCTTAGTGCAGGCACATGCCTGCATTTGCACTTGTTTTCCATCTCTGGCTATTTCTTGACCCGCCACTCTCTAGTCTTTCTTTAACAGATCCTACTTTATTTGCTAAGTGACCCACTTTAATCATTTATATTTCCTTCTTTGGTTGCCTAGGATTATGGTATGTGTTGCTCTGTGAAATGTAATTTGAGCATTGTAGTTCTCAAGAATGCTCTGCAATGTGAAGACAATCTCCATTGGAACTGGAGGAACAATAGAGCTTTGAAGTTCTCAACTGGGGTCTATTGAAAAAATATAAAAAGAACGCCAATAACCTCATTATCTTAAATAGAAGATCTGTTATCAAGAAATTAACAAGCTGGCCATTGAGTTGACCAAGAACAACAACAGAGTTTTCTACCCCAAAAAAAAAAAAAAAAAAAAAAAAAAAACACCAAGAACAACCACATCTTACATGTATTCAGTTGATAATATATCATCTCTTCAGTTTACTCATTGATCTTAAGACCTTTTGCTTTATCTTATGGCCTTCTGCTTTGTTCTTATTTAATAACTAGGTAGGATATACACTTAAACAGAACAACAGAAGAAAGCATACTTTAGGAAAAAGAAACCCACCAAAGGGACTCTAATGCCTTTTTTTTATTTTAATAATAGAGCTTATGCGGACATAAACTATATATCAGTACTTGGGACATGACATGGAAACTCTCTATTTGAAGCTGACTCATCTGACAGGCCTTTCTTTGACTTAATCTCTAATATATTTAATGTGCTTTGAAAGCTGACATTAGATGAAAAGAAGTTATTTCATATTGCAAACACATGAATGCCAGTTCCCAATTAGTCATTCATGCCTTCTGTTTCCTGTTGCACTATTTTCTAAACCCGAAATGCATATTATTTTCATTCATGCTTGGGGGTGGTGATGTTGTATACCACTAGTTTATGCATTGAGGACAGCGAAAAAGGGGATGGCCATCGCTATAGCATGTTTTAGAAAGCCTTGAAATGAACTTAAGCTTGAAATGATCATTTGAATTAAAGTAAATAGAAAACAAAGGAATGAATGAGGACTCTCCATGTGTCACAACCCCCATTGCCACCATCATCCACAATGATGGCCACAAATGGACATTATAGTATCAAAAGTCTGTATGGTAATCAGACACCATGTGGGACCCCTCCCTCATCGCTGGATTTAATACTAAGTCCAAACTAGTCCACATCAGGCATACATATCCTAGGACAAAGAAGAAAGCGCCATATGGCGAGGCCACGTCGACCCCGACAACCCCATCAACTGGGGTTGCTTTTCATCCTGACAACATGAAGGCAACCCCAAATAAAGTCTCATAAACTTCCTTAGAAAGGAAGAAATCAACATTTAGAATCCATTTTTATATCAGTAACAAGGGACATGAGTACTTCAATGTCGAATAAGTTACTGTTTTGCTACTTCTTTATTAGTATCTTGAGGGATTATTGGTGGAAGAGAACTTATTGGGAAAATAAATATGCTTAGGGTATAATGGTCTTGCAGGGTATATGCCTTTTATTGTCTGCAAGAATATCCTAGCATACTAGTATTCTCACATGCTTCGCATATACCACGAAAAATAGATTTTGAAATTAAGACAGTCTTTGTGGATGAACTTCATGATTCATTTTGAAATCAAGACAGTCTTTGTGGATGAGTTGTGGCTGAACTTCATGATTCATTTTTAAATCAAGACAGTCTTTGTGGATGAGTTGTGGCTGAACTTCATGATTCATTTTGAAATCAAGACAGTTTTTGTGGATGAGTTGTGGCTGAACTTCATGATTCTTACTTAGAAACTACTAAGGGTCAGAGGCAACTCCTTAACGATGATTTTCTGGGGCATATACATGCATAATGCATGTTTAGTACTATCAAATGCTTAAAGAAGTACATCATGTAGTATGTGCTAACCCTACATACATACACATTTGTAGATTATGTGATGAGACCAAGGATACTTGTATAAGTTTTTGGTAATATCAAGGCGCAATACTGTCATATGTGAGAGAGATGAAACAGTTGAAAGCGTTTCAATTCTTTTTGTGAGGATGCAAGTCATTTCGCTTTCATGGAAAATTAAATGTGATGATGTTATAAGGATACGTTGAGATACGTATATATCAACAAAGTTTTTTGTTCTCCTTTATAATCTTAAAGTGCTCTAATCCCATTATAGAAGCATTCTTGCTACTCTTATTTTCATATAACTATCTCAAGATTACGACCCAAAACAACATTCGGTAGATCTTTACATAAGCCTGCATCTTGTAATTCATGCTACCAGTTTTAGAATGGGTGCAACAATCTGTGGCAAATGTCCCCTCTAGTTTCTGTGCAAAAAATAGTTAATTCATTTTATTTTTTTTTATTGTACACTGGCTGGAAAGGCATATTGAAAAGCAACAAATTTCGAAAGCTTTATGTCATGGAAAGCGTGCTAATAAACTATTAACTATATGAGATTTGGGAGGTGGAAGAAAAGCATCTTAGCACCCAAGCTAAGTAAAAGATCTTCTGTGTATCATGCCTTTGAGGAGAAGAAACTTAGGCAGCGTTTGGAAAATTCTAATCATATACATCTGATGGAATGTAGCCTAGTTGATCTTATAATATATATATATATATAGCGTGCAAAATTTAGAATTTTTTAGTAGGGAGACAATGATTTGATTCTTGCATACAAAGGCTCAGGGCATGCACAACTGGTGGTTAGGCCTATTGCATGATTTGTTGTACTTCATTCGCAGATTTAATCAGTCCCAAGTTCAAGTATTTTCGACATCTACCCCTTTGATGTCTACACTTTGGATGGTGTGATTCATCCCATGTGCGTGATTTCGTGATTTTTCTACTTTTTAAAACAAAACAACAATGGAAGAGGCTCCACTATAAATAAAAAAGAAAGAAAGGAAGAAACAGTGAAATCATGCATGAAATTGGCCGGACAGCACCGAAAAGACAACCATATCAGCTTTGCGAACATATGACCCCTTTTTTTTTATCGGTGCAAACATATGACCTTGAGGCCTCTCATGAAACAATCACTAGGCTCTTCAATAGGGCCCCGTTGTTAAAAACCTGAACCATACTGTGTGGGTAAAACACCGTAATGACGAAGTTAAGCAACGATCACGGCTAAACTCGCCGAGCTCCTCAGCCTCTGTGGTAGAAGATCGTCAGCTCGGCAGTTCGGTCAATACCTTGGCAGCTCGGTAGAACAGTCCAGCTTGCAAGATCATCACCGCGATTCGGCAGCTCGGTATGAGTGCCAGCCCGGTACAATGGCGGGCCACGGCCAAGCTATCCTTGGTCCCAGGCCACAGCATCCCCAGCCACAGCACTAGAGTTAGAGTGGGCCGCCATTCTCCTCCTAGAGTCAGAATGGGCCGCCATCTACCTTCTGGAAATACGGCGCGCCCTGACAGATATGGGCGGTCATTTATGGCGATAGGATTGCTCATTTATGGTGATAAGAGATGTGCTTTATCATCCCTGTACGCCAGCCGGCTGAAGGCGTGGAAAGTGAAGTAGGGGTGTTGTCCGCTCCACCTACGGCTGCCTGTCAGGGTATGGAGCGATGGGACCTCACCTCACCTACCCCCACTCACAGAGAGAATGAACGAGGAACACTCGCCTATATATGCATGGGATCAGCCCCATGAGAGGTACGCACTACGCAATACACAGCCCACTACTTTCAACATTAGATAAGCTCTCATTCCTCTCTTCCTCCTCCTGTTTAGTTTTCTCAGAACTAACTCAGGCATCGGAGTGCCTTCGGCTCACGGCAGCCAGGGCCTCTGACCCAAGTCTTTCTCCTTCCCTTTCAGGTTATTGGAGTTCAGCATTTCCCGTCCTAAGGAGTTTAACCTCAATCTCATCCTAATCTAAGTAGGTGTCGTTTTTACCGCCTACAGTTTGGCGCCGTCTGTGGGGATCTGAACAAAAAGCTTGTAAACACCATGCCTCCGAAAACCAGAAATGGCGAAGGACCTTCCAAGGGCAAGGCTGTGTCCACACAGCCTACGCTGGCGCAAAATCTTCCGCCTCCTCCCCCTCGGCAAAGGAGGTCTGGCGGGAGGTCTCTCACGGTCCAAACAGCGTCACAATCCAGGGAAGTAACCATGCTCTCCCTTCGTGACGTTCCACCTCCAGAGCAACCCCACCATAGCCATAGGCGGACGGTGCAGGGCGAAAAGTCGGTCACCAAGCCGCACGAGAAGTCGGCCCGGGCTAGGTCGCAGTCTCATCATCAGGCCAGCCTTGAGCACAACGAAGACCCCCGCCTGGCGGATATCAGAGCACAAAACCTCCTCATCCAGGAACAGCGTGAGCTTATCGAACGGCTCACGCAACGGCTCGAAGGCAAGAAGGATCAGAGCCCGCCGCCCAGGCGTCCGGGCCACGGACAAGACCTGAGGCACGTCCTCAACAATAAGAGGCGTGACCGAGACCAAAAAGAAGAAGGCTCCAGCAGCAGCCACATACATGAAGGGCCAAAGAAGCAATGCCAGGGGTTGGAGGACGATGAACTAAAAAAGTGGATCGACCAGCAGGTAAAGCAGACTGTCCGCCAGAATTTGGAAACTGCTGGTATCGACCGGGACCATTATGCCACCTTTGAAGCTGAAGATACTGGCGCTTCTCCTTTCTCTAGGGAGATAAGAAGATACACGCTTCCCGAGAAGTTCAGCGTCCCAAGGTTCACCCTATATGACGGGACCTCGGACCCCGCTGCCCACCTCCGACATTACATCCAAAGGATGTCGGTCTGGGGGGATGACGATTCCCTGAACTGTCGAGTGTTTTCCTCTAGTTTGGCGGATCTCCCCCTGCGATGGTTCTGCTCGCTTCCCGAAGAGTCCATCTCCAGTTGGCGACAGCTCCGAGCCTCCTTCCTGGGGAAATTCCAGGCGCATCGTGTCATCCCTAAGACCGATGCCGACCTGATGGCCCTCCGAATGCAGGAAAATGAGAACGTCACCCAGTTCGCCCGCCGATTCTGGACTGTTTACAGCCAGATCGAGAGCGCTTCTGAGGAGCTAGCGGTGAGGTCCTTCCAGCTGGCTCTGCAGCCGGGTATCCCACTTCGGGCGCAGCTGGTCATGTATCCCGTGACCACCATGAAGGAGCTGATGACCCGGGCCAACCGTTTCATCTTGGCGGAAGAAGACGAGGCGCGAGGTCGGGAGAACTTTGGCCTCACCAAGAAGAGCCAACCGGCCAAGGGAGACAGCAGGTCCTCCAGGAGGGAGGATCGTCGAAGGGACCCATCCCCGGAGCGGCGCAAAGCCCGGTCCTCGGAGCAGCGCCGAACCCCCTCCGCCTCGACATCGGGGTCACGGAGCAGCAGGAAATCCGGCCACGAGCCATCCTCATACGTGGCCGTGAACACCATCTTCAAGGAGCCGATCTATAGGCTCCTCAACAAAATAAAGGCGCAGCCGTTCTTCAAATGGCCGCGGCCAATGACGGCCGACCCCTCTTCCCGGGACCAGACAAGGTTCTGTGCCTACCACAAGCAGAACGGGCACAGGACCGACGAGTGCAAGAGCTTCAAGTTCCACCTAGAAGACCTCGTGAAGGAGGGGCACCTTCGGGAGTACATCAAGCAGGAGGGCCGAGGTGATGGCCGACCTCCGCGGCGGGAAGCTGTTAACCAGGACAGCGAGCCGGAAGGAGTCATTCACGTCATTCACCTCGCAGCCCCACCTAAGAAGAGCTCTCAGGCCCGCGCTGAGGCCCGACGCGCCTCCCATGAGAAACAGGTGTTGACCGCGGCGCCAGAGCCGGCCGCGAAGAAGGCCAAAACAGAGGGGGTCAGAATATGGTTTTCTGACAAAGACCTGGAAGACGTTGAGCTACCGCACAACGACGCTCTAGTTCTCACCTTGAAGCTACAAAACTTCTTGGTTCAGAGAGCCCTCGTCGACCCTGGCAGCTCGTCCGAGGTCCTCTACTACGACTGCTTCAAGAAGTTGGGACTGAAAGACGAGGACCTCCAGGCATGCCGCACCCCTCTGGTCGGCTTCAGTTCCAAACCTGTCTATCCCAAGGGCAGGATCTCCCTTAGAGTCCAAGTCGGTGGCGCCTGCAGACAGGTCGACTTCCTAGTGGTCGATGTCCCTTCCCCGTACAATGTAATAATGGGGAGGACATGGCTGCATAGCATGGAGGCGGTGCCCTCCACCCGGCATCAAAAACTCAAGTTCCCTTTGGAGAATCGATCGGGATGGACGGAAGTGATCACCGTCAAAGGCGACCAGCACATGGCCAGGCAATGCCTGCTGGCCGTGCTGTCTGACGAGGCCGGGCCGTCCCAAGTCAATGTAACCGAGCTGGATAGAGAGGCCGAGCTCGAGGACGTCGGCAGGGCTCCGGCGCAGAAGAGCATCGAGGACCTCACCAAGGTCAATATTGATCCCGCCGACCCCGACAGATTCTTTCTCGTGGGAAGTCAGCTCCCCGAGACCGAGAAGATAGAGTTGCTGAACCTCCTCGAGGAGAATAAGGCGGTCTTTGCCTGGACACCGTATGAAATGCCCGGCATTGACCCCGCAGTCATCTGTCACGAACTGAAGGTGGATCCCAACCATAAGCCCGTGCTCCAAAAACCGCGCCGGACTGGGGCCCCGCAGACTGAGGCCGTGGCTGAGGAAGTTCAGAAACTCCTCGAGGCAGGTGCAATAAGAGAGGTCCACTATCCGCAGTGGCTAGCCAACACCGTGGTGGTCAAGAAGAAGACGGGCAAATGGAGGGTCTGCGTGGACTTCAC
Source organism: Persea americana (assembly GCA_029852735.1). NCBI lineage: Eukaryota > Viridiplantae > Streptophyta > Magnoliopsida > Laurales > Lauraceae > Persea > Persea americana. Next base: position 97,042,715 of record CM056810.1, read on the forward strand.
CGACCTCAATAAGGCCTGTCCAAAGGACAGCTTCCCTCTTCCAAAAATCGACCAGCTCATTGACGCCACTGCCGGACACGACCGGATGAGCTTCCTGGACGCCTACCGGGGGTACCACCAGATCCCCATGTACGCGGCAGACCAGGAGAAGACAGCTTTCATCACTCCCCGGGGCACCTATTGTTACAAGGTGATGCCCTTCGGGTTGAAAAACGCGGGAGCGACCTACCAGCGGTTGGTCACGAAGATGTTCCAGGCCCAGCTCGGCAAAACGGTGGAGGTCTACATCGACGATATGGTCGTCAAGTCCAAAAGGTCGCAGGACCACCTGACCGACCTCCGCCAAATTTTCGACATCCTTCGCCAGTTCCAGTTGAAGCTGAATGCATCCAAGTGCGCCTTTGGGGTCGGTTCCGGCAAGTTTCTGGGAAGCCTGGTCACAAGAAGGGGGATCGAAGCGAACCCTGACCAGATCACCGCGATCCAGGACCTCCAATGCCCGACCTCGGCGAAACAAGTTCAGCGGCTGACCGGAATGGCTGCCGCCCTGAACCGATTTATCAGCCGCGCCTCGGACAAGTGCAGACCCTTCTTCCAACTCTTGAGAAAGGGCTCCAAGTTCCAGTGGACGGCGGAATGTTCACAGGCGCTGCAACAGCTAAAACAGTATCTTTCTTCTCCACCGCTGCTGTCAACCCCGACTTCTGGAGAGGCACTGTTCTTGTACCTGTCGGTCTCGGACCATGCAGTGAGCTCGGTACTCATCAGAGAAGACAACGGCCAGCAAAGGCCCATCTATTACACGAGCAAGACCCTGCTAGACGCCGAGACCCGGTATTTGCAACTTGAAAAGCTCGCCTTGGCGCTCGTCAGCGCCTCTCGGAAGCTCTCCCACTATTTCCAAACCTTCACTATAGTGGTCGTGACCGAATACCCACTGAAGGCTCTTCTCCGGAAGGCAGATTTCTCCGGACGAATCTCCAAATGGGCTGTCGAACTGGGGCAATATGACATCGGCTATCAACCCAGAACGGCCATCAAAGCCCAAGTTCTCGCGGACTTCATTGTGGAGTTTACCCCTCAAAGTTCGGCACCGACCGCGCTCGACACCGAACTGGGGGACGATAGGGGTACGGAGGTTATCACTGAGATGAATAGCGGTACGAAGATTGTCACCGAGACGGAGCAAGAGCGTTCCTGGAAAGAACTACTAGACTCGTCGTGGAAAGTCTTTGTTGATGGATCCTCGACATCCAGGAGAGCTGGCGCTGGCGTGGTTCTCCAGTCTCCCGAGGGCCTCGTCATCGAGCAAGCTGTGACCCTCGGCTTCAAGGCATCTAACAACGAGGCCGAATATGAAGCCCTCATTGCCGGACTTAACAGTGCCAAGATCCTGGAGGCCCGGTCCGTTGTGATTTTCAGCGATTCTCAGCTGGTGACAAGCCAGCTCAGCGGAGACTACCAGGCCCGGGATGACCGGATGGCTGCCTACCTTGCCCACGCCAGGGGACTCCTCTCCCAGTTCGAAAGGGCCGTGGTCCGGCAGATCGGGAGAGAGTGCAACTCCCATGCAGACGCCCTCGCTAGCCTCGCCTCGGCTGTGGAAGCTGGCGAAAGGAGGACTATTGAAGTAGAAACGTTGCAGGAGCCCAGCATCAACCTCCAGCAACCCCGGCAACTCATGTGCCTGGACCTCGGCCCGAGCTGGATGGACCCCATCATCGCCTACCTGAAGGATGACCAGCTGCCGGAGGACAGGACTGAAGCCAGAAAGATCAGATTGAAGGCGTCCCGGTTCTGGCTGTCCCCAGACGGCAAGCTCTATAGAAAATCATTCACAGGGCCATACCTCCAGTGCGTGCACCCCAGCAGGGTCGACGACTTCCTCTACGAGATCCACGAAGGAGTCTGCGGCAGTCACATAGGAGGTCGGTCACTTGCATACCGGGCTATCAGCCAGGGTTACTGGTGGCCGTACATGCAGAAGGACGCCCAGCTTTACGCCAGGAAGTGCGAGAAGTGCCAGAAATTCTCCCATTCTCTCCACCAGCCAGCCCAGGACCTAAGTCCTCTCTCCAGTCCGTGGCCTTTCGCCCAGTGGGGCCTCGACATCGTCGGACCACTTCACCGAACTCCAGGGAACAAGAGATGGTTGATTGTGGCCACGGATTACTTCACGAAGTGGGTCGAAGCTGAGCCTTTGTCCTCCATCACCGAGCTGGACACAAAGAACTTCGTGTGGAAGAATATCATCACGAGGTTCGGAATTCCCCGCACTCTCATTTCGGACAACGGGACGCAGTTCGACTCCAACCTCTTCAAGAGCTTCTGCCAGGAGTACGGCATTCGCAACATCTACTCTACCCCGGCGTACCCTCAGAGCAACGGCCAGGCCGAGATCTCAAACAAGGTGCTCCTCGACGGAATCAAAAAGAGACTCGACCGAGCCAAAGGTCGATGGGCGGAGGAGCTGCCAAGCGTCCTATGGGCCTACCGAACTACGCCGAGGCGTTCCACCTCGGCTACCCCGTTCTCCCTTGCTTACGGCATGGAAGCAGTCATTCCCCTTGAGGTCGGCCTCCCGACCTTGAGGTCCGAACTCTGTGACCAGGGTCTAAACGATCTGAATGTAGCACGGGAGCTGGACTTGGCTGAAGAACGAAGAGAGGCGGCAGCTATCCACCTGACCGCCTATCAGCAGCAGTTGGCCAGGGGGTACAACCCGAAGGTCAGAGAGAGAAGGTTCGTGATAGGAGAGTTGGTCTTGAAGAAAACACTTCCAGGCGACCGAGATCCCAACGAAGGCAAGCTGGCGCCTAACTGGCAGGGACCGTTCAGAATAACTTCTACAGCGGGGAGATCTGCCTACCGACTCGAAGATATGGAAGGGAAGCCGCTCCCGCGACCATGGAACGCAGCACATCTAAAAAAATTCTATTTCTGAAAAATGTACTCAAGAAATCAGATATCAATAAAAGGCAACTTTTCTGGAATGAATGTTTGCATTGCTCCAAGGCTCGCAGCGGCTCGATCCCACTATTCGGAATGTCAACTGTCAGCTCGGCTCCATCGCCAGCTCCGACATCAGGGTCCGGTAACAGTACCACCCTCGCGGCTCGGCACCTCTGCTTGGAGGGCCAACCGTCCTGAGCTCGGTGCCTTCACCAGCTCTGGCGGCACAGCCATAAGCATTCCAGGGTCCGGTAAGAGTACCACCCTCGCGGCTCGGCACCTCTGCTTGGAGGGCCAACCGTCCTGAGCTCGGTGCCTTCACCAGCTCTGGCGGCACAGACATAAGCATTTCAGGGTCCGGTAACAGTACCACCCTCGCGGCTCGGTACCTCTGTTCGGAGGGCCAACCGTCCTGAGCTCGGTGCCTTCACCAGCTCTGGCGGCACAGCCATAAGCATTTCAGGGTCCGGTAAGAGTACCACCCTCGCGGCTCGGTACCTCTGTTCGGAGGTTCAACCGTCCTGAGCTCGGTGCCTTCACCAGCTCTGGCGGCACAGCCAACGGAATCATGGTCCGGGTTCGGTACCCCCCCTCACGGCTCGGATCCTCTCTCGCTTAGTACCTATCAATCTACTCGGCAAGTTACTTGCAACGATACGCTACAAGCAAAACAGACGACACAGAATATGCAAAGAATGTTGTTTTATTAAGATCAGCTTAAGTACAAGGTATGGCGAAACAAAAAAAAAACAAAATTACATAATTCAGGGAGCTGCTGCTCCCTCATTACAGCCGGTCCCGGCAGCACTCTTGCCAGGTACGGCTGGGGCAGCTTCGGGAACCACCGGAGGAGCAGGGGCAACTGTCGCTGGAGGGACCTCCGAGGTTGAAGGAGCGGGGGCGATTCCCGAGACGGCTCGCAACTCCGAGTCCGAGCGAGGAAACCTGGGGGAATTCTGAAAGATGGGGCTGTCCGGAGGGACACCAACCCTCCGCAAGGCCGCCTTCCACCCAAGTGCCCACGCTTTCTCTCGGATTCCTGGCAGTTGAGCCTTGTAGTCAGCTGCCAGTTTGCTGACCTCCTCATTCATCACGGACTCGTGCTCGGCGACGTACTCTTCCTTGAGTCTCGCTTCTTGATCTTTCAGAGCCCGCGCGAGCTCGGCCGCCTTCCCGTCCAGAGCCATCTCTAACTTTCTCTCAGCCAGCTTCCTCTCAGAGATGAGCCTACTGTTGGTCCCCCGCAGCATCTTCATGTCTTCCTCCCTCCGCGACGACGCAAGACGGACCTCGTCTAGCTTCCAGGACAGTTGGACGTTTTGATCCACCGCCTGTTTTGCTTCCTCCTTGAGGTGCTCGGCCAAGGCCCGCTCTGCGTCGAGCTCGGCAAGAAGATCTTCCTTCTTCCTCGCCTCCTCCTCCAGGGCCGCGTCCCTTGCCGCCAGGGACTTGAGCAACTCCTCCTTTTCGGTTGCCCAATCTGCTGCCCTGGCTTCGGCTGCATCCAGCCTCCCCATGCCAGTCTGGCACTTTTGCAAGACCTGCAGTGGAAACAGAAGTGTCACAAAATGAAACACAGCAGAAAAAGAGAGAGTGTTTTGAGTCAAGCGTGTACATACCGTTACCAGAGACCGCATTGAGGACATCAGCAGGGACTTGTTGTCCACCTGCGCCCACCTTGCCATGTCCTGGGGAAGGGCGCACGCTCGTCCCAGAGCGACAACCACTTCGGGGCTGACCGCTCGGTCCGACTCGGCTAGTTCCCTCCCCAGCACCCCCTTGATGTCCGGTCTCCAGGGAATGAAGTCGGGAGGAGCGGCGGACCCCCCAACCGACACGGCAGGCTCGGGGGCGGACGGGGCTTCGACCCTGGGCCTCTTCTCCGGCCTGCGCTCCTCGACGACCTCGGCAGTATCCCCTCTGCCTAGGTCGGAGTGCGATTCTTCAGAAATGACCACCGGAGCGCTCGACCCGACCTCTGCTGCAGCAGGCATTCCCGATTGAGCATCGTCGGTAGCTTCCGGAACCGTCTCGGTCCCGGGCGCGGTTACCTCAGCAGCGTCCGCCGCCGACATACTTAGGGCGACGTCGGCACCTCGGCAGGGAACCGAACTTTCGCCCGTGCCTCCAAATGCAGCGGCGGAGAGGTCTTCCGCGACAAAGCGCTTGCGACGACCGCGCAACATCTCGACCTCGGACTCTTCCGAGCTGGATGTGCTCCGGGACTCACTGGAGACAACAAATTTCTGCCTTAGCCGCCTGCGCCCGGTCTCGGCTCTCTTGGTCGCAGCTGCTCCACGGACAGGGGACTGTCCTCCCAACTCTACCGGAATGCCACTGGGGATTGCGACAGTAACGGTCTCCGGAGCAGGAGCCTGAGTCCGTTCGGTGCCCGGTACGGTGTCTTCCCCGTGAAGCACGGAGTCGATCCCGGTTACCCGCCTCGGAGCAAGGAAGGACTTGTAGTGCGGCGTGTACCCCAGCAGCGAATACGCAGCACGGCAGTGATGGCCGCGGTACTTCCGCACCTTCTCGTGCCAATCGCTGTTCACCCTCCACCGGTTCCTTCGGGCAAGCTCCCTCCTCTGCCGAAAACCTGCAGGAACAGGACAGTGTCAGCAAGGGAAAGAGATGATAAAAATACAAAATCCAGGGGCCTCGGTTTTTACTTGGGGGGACTCCTATTTTGCGCGGTATCCGGGCCGTGGTGCTGGGTTCCGCCTCGCCGAACTCCTACGCCCCGCGAACGAAGACACGGTCCTCCCCCGCGTATTTATACGAGTCTTCCAGCGCGGTCACGAAGGCGGTCCGGTGGAGCCTCAGCCGAAGATAGTACGTATGCCCCTCTGCGGATTTGCAGAGGTCATACGCCTCCTCGATGTCCGAGACACCGAGGTTGATGGACAAGATCTCGTTGAGCCGCACTGTTCCCATGATGATCTTGTATCCGTTGGGAAGCAGCTGGCAGGGGCTCAACCCCCACTCACGGAGACATTCCCTGAGGAGTGGGTGGAGGGGGAACCGGACTCCTCCCTCCACGACGGCCACCAGCCAGAACGGCATCCAACCGTCGCTGTATGTGAAACCGTCGTCGGGGCCGTCTGGTCTAATCTCTACAGTCGCAGGGACTTCATATTCCTTCCTAAACAGGCTTATGGACAGTGCGTCCCCTAGCCAATGCCTGTGCACACCCATTCTAGCCTAGAAAGAGGAATACCCACCAGAAGGGAAGAAGACAGAAGAAAGAAGTGCTACAGTGAAGCTCTGCGAGCAGAAGGGTCGCAGGCAACAGGAAAGTATTGTTCTTCAGTAGGTTGCAGCAGAAGTTCTGAGGATCGAAAAGAAGGAAGACGGAGAAGGAACCCTAATTTATAAAGGATGGAGGCGCCGTTTCAGATTTCGAGAGAAGCCTTCAATATGGCCCTACCTCGAGTAGCCCTAGAGTCGCCTCGGGCAGCCCAGTCGTCCTGCAGATTTGATTGCGCGCCCTCAACAAAGGCGACACGTGGCACGGTGCCGCATTCCCAGAGGACTATTCAATGCCTCGACAGGCGAAAGGGCAACCGCCTCGACTGACGGAAAGAACTTAATGCAGCACTCCACGTCAGCGCAAGAACTTAATGCAGCACTCCACGTCAGCAAAAGGCGATGAGGAGACCCCATCGAACCGAGACCCCACCGATTCGGCAGTTCGGCACAACGGGCACTGTCAAAAGGTTAGGGGCAGTACCGGCCTGACTAAATCCACTCAGCTTCCGACCTGCTCCAAGGAGCCCACAGGCCAAAAGCTGGGGGGGAAATAATGGGTACGGAACAGCCGTCGGAGACCACGGTCATGCTTCGGGTCTCGGTCGTTGGCCGACGTCACAATCTAAAGAACAGCAAGGAGTTCGGCTATCCGGAACTACAACTCAAAACAGCAAAGCAAAGCATCATTCCATCAACCACAAACATTTCATCAAAAACAAGAAAGCATCAGAATGCGAGCGAAAATCAGAAATTTTTATTAATCACAGCTCCTGATTACAAGAACGGATGAAGATACAATCAAAGAAAGAAAAAATTACAAAAACCCTCAGAGGGCTGCAGCTTCCACATTGCAGTCAATCTCTGGAGGGACCTCGGCCTCGACCGCACTAGCCTCGGGAGCAGCTGGGGCAGCTTCAGGGACGACCACGGCAGCTTCAGGAGGGACCTCGACGACTGCTGCCACTTGGCAGTCTTCGGGATCAGCACTGGCAGCAGGAGCCTCTTGCGGCGCCTCGGGAGCGGCGGTCGCCTCCGGGCACGACTGCGAAGGAGGGTCGGAGGAGACTTGAGACACGGCTGCGAGTCCCGGGTCCGAACAGGAAAATCTTGGGGCATTCAGGAAAAGGGGACTATCCTCGGGGACCCCGGCTTTCTGCAAGGCCGCCTTCCACCCGAGTTCCCAGGCTCGGTCCCGGATCCCCGGCAGCTGAGCCTTATAGTTAGCAGACAGCTTGCCGACCTCCTCCTCCATGATGGAGTCATGCTCGGCGAGGAACTTCTGCTTGAGCCTGGCCTCCTGTTCGGCCAGGGCAGACTCGACCTCGGCCGCCTTCCCCCTCAGCGCCTTCTCCAGGGAACCTTGCGCCTGGTTCCGCTGGGAGAGGAGTCTCTTGTTTGTCCCCTTTGTGCTCTTCAGTTCGTCCTCCAGCTGTTTCGCCGCAGCCCGGAGATCGTCGAGCTCGGAAGAAAGGTGCTGGTTCTGGACCTTCTCGTCCTCCAGCTCGTCTTTGAGGCGCTGGACCTCAACCTTTGACTCTTCGAAATCAACGACGAGGCCGGCGTTCTTGGCCGTCACCTCTGCCAGCGTCGCATCCTTGGACGCCAAGGACGCCCGCAGCTCATCCCTTTCGACTACCCACTCAGCTGCCCGCGCCTCGGCCACGTCCAGCCTCTCAATGCCCACCTGGCACTTCTGCAACAGCTGCAAGACGGAAACCCGAAGTCAATAAAACGACAGGGACTAAAAGCTGAGGGAAAGACAATTGTACTTACCTGCACAACGGATTGCATCGAGGAAAGCAGGAGAGACTCGTTGTCCATCTCCGCCCACCTCGCCATGTCTTGAGGGAGGGTGCAGGCTCGCCCTAGCGCTGCGACCACTTGGGGATTGGTCGCGCGGTCTGTTTCGGCCAGCGGCCTCCCCAGAGACCCCTCGATGGCCGGCCTCCACGGAGCCGGAGGAGGAGGCAGGGTCGTACCACCAGCAGACGAAGTCGAAGGGCCAGGCGAGGCCTCGACCCTTGCCCTCTTCTCGGGTCGTCCGCCCTCGACAGCCTCGGCCGAACGAGCCCGACGTCCAGCCCCAGCGGCATGATCCGAGGGTGGGACGACTGTGGTCACGGCCGGAGGCGGAGCTGTGACGACCCCTGCCCCGTCAGGCCGAGCAGCCGCGACCACGGCAGGACTAACCACCTCGACATCCGGGGCAGGAATGCCACCTGGGGATGCCGGAGGCGCCGCGGCCACTGCCTGCGGAGGATCCCGGACCTCGCCTCCGATGTCTCCGAAGGCCACCGCGGACAGGTCCTCCGCGGCATAGCGTCGCCCGCGCTGGCGCAGCATTTCCTCTTCCTCTTCCTCTTCCTCCGAACTGGACGCTACTAGCCTCGTTCGGGAAGACGGGGGCTTGGCCCTCGAGGGTTTGGCGGACTCTGCGGCGGAGACTGCTGGAGCACGTTCTGCCAATTCAACCAGGCGACCGGCGGGAATTGCAACGGTCACTGCAGCCGAGCTCGGTACCACGGCCGCCTCTGTTCCTTGACTCGCACCTTCGCCGCTAAGGACGGAGTCTATCCCCGACACCTTTCTGGAGGTGTTGAAGGACCGATAGTGGGGCACGTACCCCAAAAGGCACCAGGCAGCACGGCAGTTGTGGCCGCGGTAGTTCCTCACCAGCTCGTGCCAGGCGCTGTTCACTTTCCAGCGATTCCTCCTCGCGAGCTCCCTCTTTTCACGAAAATCTGCACAGGCAAAACCGTGTCAGAAGCCAGATAAGGAGAAAGGAGAGAAGTGCAAACCGAAAGAACTTCGGCCTTTACTTGGAGGAATCCCTATTTTTCGAGGGACCCGGACCGTGGTAGCAGGCTCTACTTCGCCGAACTCCCATCCACCTCTGACAAGCACTTTGTCTTCGCCAGCATACCGATTGGAGTCCTCTAGCGCAGTTACGAACCCTGTCCGGCGGACCCGCAGCCGGAGGTAATAAGTATCCCCCTCTGCGGATTTGCAGAGGTCATAAGTGTCCTCAATATCTGGGACACCAAGGCCAATTCCCAGAATCTGGTTGAGCCGCACCACCCCCATTATGATTTTGTATACATTGGGGAGTAGCTGGCAAGGGCACAACCTCCACTCCCAAAGGCAGTCCCGGACCAGTGGGTGCAGGGGAAAGCGAACTCCCCCTTCCACAACGGATACCAACCAGAATGGCATCCAGCCGTCACGATAGGTGAGGCCGTCATCGGGGGTATCCGGTCTGACCTCCACATTGGAGGGGACCTTGTATAAATCCCTAAAATGGACTATGGAGTCTGAGTTTCCTAGCAGATGCCTATAGACTCCCATTCTCGACTCAGACAGACCTATCTAAAAAAGATGAAGAAAACAGAGAAGACTCGCACGAATAGGGATTGCGCAGTCGGGAACGACGAAGGTCTGCAGACGCTGGAGAAAGCTCCCTTGCAAAACGCAGTAGAAATCTGAAGAAAGCAGGGGAAGGTGAAGAAAGCAGAAGAAGGTGAAGACGAAGGGGGCGCCCTGATTTATAAGGCTTGGGGACGACGGTTCGACTTTCGAGGAAAGCCTTTAAGAGGCGTCTCCTCAATCAACCCTAACGTCCCATCTCGCAGCCCTAACGTCTCCTCGAAGTAATGGCAAGACAGCTAAAGGGAGCGACACGTGTCACCACTAGCGCGATATCCGAAGACTATTTAATATCCAGGACAGGCGAAAAGACACCCCCAAGGGGCCCGCGTGGTGACAACGACCCCCAGACCCAATGGGGCCCTCTCGATCCGAAGCTCCCTCGTCCCGGTACTACCTTCATGACGATCACCCTCACTTGAGCTCGGTAGCAGAACCAGTTATACGGTCATCAAGCTTCTGACCCCTTCGAGCCAGGAGGCTCTCAGGAGTCAAAAGCTAGGGGGCAATTGTGTGGGTAAAACACCGTAATGACGAAGTTAAGCAACGATCACGGCTAAACTCGCCGAGCTCCTCAGCCTCTGTGGTAGAAGATCGTCAGCTCGGCAGTTCGGTCAATACCTTGGCAGCTCGGTAGAACAGTCCAGCTTGCAAGATCATCACCGCGATTCGGCAGCTCGGTATGAGTGCCAGCCCGGTACAATGGCGGGCCACGGCCAAGCTATCCTTGGTCCCAGGCCACAGCATCCCCAGCCACAGCACTAGAGTTAGAGTGGGCCGCCATTCTCCTCCTAGAGTCAGAATGGGCCGCCATCTACCTTCTGGAAATACGGCGCGCCCTGACAGATATGGGCGGTCATTTATGGCGATAGGATTGCTCATTTATGGTGATAAGAGATGTGCTTTATCATCCCTGTACGCCAGCCGGCTGAAGGCGTGGAAAGTGAAGTAGGGGTGTTGTCCGCTCCACCTACGGCTGCCTGTCAGGGTATGGAGCGATGGGACCTCACCTCACCTACCCCCACTCACAGAGAGAATGAACGAGGAACACTCGCCTATATATGCATGGGATCAGCCCCATGAGAGGTACGCACTACGCAATACACAGCCCACTACTTTCAACATTAGATAAGCTCTCATTCCTCTCTTCCTCCTCCTGTTTAGTTTTCTCAGAACTAACTCAGGCATCGGAGTGCCTTCGGCTCACGGCAGCCAGGGCCTCTGACCCAAGTCTTTCTCCTTCCCTTTCAGGTTATTGGAGTTCAGCATTTCCCGTCCTAAGGAGTTTAACCTCAATCTCATCCTAATCTAAGTAGGTGTCGTTTTTACCGCCTACACATACAAAGATAAATGGCCATGGACGGACTGATTACATATAAAAACACAATTTCTTTTTACTATTTTGTTAGCCAGAGATCATATTCTAGTCCACAATAACAATAACAGGGCAAGTGCCTTACCATCAATTTCTTACATATAGTATAGTTTCATACCAAGAATATCGAGAAGATCTAAGAGGAATTTTTTGAACCAAGCAGGCACAATCAGATCTATAAGAATTTCCCTGGATTTAACATGCCAACATGGCTCACGTCGGTGAGATTCAAGCCATTGGTGAAACCACCCATCTGTTTTACTTAACATTTTGAAGCACTCTTTTTAACTCTAGTATATTGTGATACAATCTAGAAGACATATTCACATCTGAAATCATATACAGTGATCTAGATTGGGACTTATCTGAAAGCGTAATAGATGGCTAGCTGTGGTGGTGGTGGTGATCTTGTGAGACTTCTTATCCTCAGATGAACAATGTGAAGGATTCAACTTTTGTTGAGTGCTTGTGTTGACCAAATAATATAGACTCCATTAGATGGATCTTGGATTTAAAACATAAACAATTGAATTTCAAGATGCTACTTTTCTTTACCTCAAAATTTTTTTTTTCTTTTGGGTTGGACCATATACCTCACGAATCTTCTTGATAGAATTAGGTCGACTGATAAGGTTGCCTATTTTTAGTCTCTACTCCTTGAAGGGACAGCTTGAATTTTCTCACCTGCAAAGATAATGCAGTTTGCCAGTTGAAAACCATCAACTGCTTTTCATAACTGTCCATTTCTTTAATACTTTTATTTATGACCAACCTAACAGGCCTTTGGGCCATTCAGGGAGATATACTTAGTGATCGCTTCGTCATATATTTGATGAGATCTAATCTGAATTAAATCAGTGCCTTAAAAGCGATTTGGGCCGATCTATGCTTTCAACTTGCAAACTGATTAGGTTTGTTTTTGCTCAATTGGAATAGTTAAGATATAAATGAGGATGAATTTGAAATTTCAGAAATGGAGATTATATAAGTTGGATACAATGATGCTCTAACCTCAAGGGACAGCACAGTTGAGTAGAACCACGGCTCGACTAGAAGTTGTTGTTTCAAACTCGCGTTCTCTTTCTAGGACCACTTGTCTAGGCAAAAGCCTGACTTAACCGGTGCGTGTGAAAGCAAGGACTTCATGTGATTGGGGGAATATTTGGTTCTCAAAGAGGTCGTACACCCTCGTCAGTAAAAAAATATATGATACAATGATACTCTAATTTTTGCCTGCTCAATCGATCAGTTATTGTTCTAATGCAGCAATAGGTTCAACTGGAATTGCAAATTAATTAGTTGTGGGAGTAGTTTTATTTGTAGCTGAAGGACGGTAAGAATTGAAAATCCCACACTCCACAAGTGCAGGTCTCTCAGGTGACAAAGGCTCTCTATTATCTATTGATCATTCAATCCGCCCACACATACCTACAGTTGGATTTGAGCAAAAAGAAAAAAAAAAAAAAGTCCATATAAAGCCACTAAACTAAGGGCACATTCAGCAGCAAAAAAATAAAAATAAAATAAAATAAAACAAAAAAAAACCTAAGGGCACATAATATCGAATGCCGACCTAATTATGCATCCAGGTGAGGCCCACAAGAGCTCAGGATTCTTATTATGTTTGAGTCTAAGTCTTAATTTAAGTTATTTTGTCTTCAAAGGGCCAATAGCTAGCTTTTGACTTTTGTACACTAGTTTCACTGCCCATCAAGGATCCCATAATGAGAATAAAAGATCTCATTGCCTTTCATGTTTTCTTGAAATTCAGATTTTCTAAAAACGCCAGTTTACTAAAATTAGAAATGAGTTCCTAGGATTTGAGCAGGGGGTGTTTGTGGGCGAGGCCAGGTTTGACCTTGCATGTTCAAGCCTGGGAGCCAGCCCACGAGCTTGAAAGTTATGGCCTGACCTTAACCATACATAGGGTCAGGCTCACCCTATTTAACTATTGAGCCAGAAAACTAGGCCTGGGTCCAGCACCAGCGTACAACACAGCCAAAACATTGGCAACTGTAAGCCGGGCGCGAATTGGGTTGAGCTCTTAGAAACAAGTCTCCGCCACTACATGTAAGGACCCAACCCGTGGACCTGACCCAGCAAAAAAAATCCATGAATTTGCAACTTTACCGCCGTAACTATCGGTGGTAAAATTTCCATTTGCAATCTTACGGCGGTTTGCAAAATGAGGTTTTTTTCCAGCTGGGTCAGGTCCACGGGTCGGGGTTTACCCTACAACCTCTGTATTAGATGCCCTGGCCTCCTTGCATCATCTTAAAGTAGATATTTATAGTTATGGGTTCTGGGCATCTGGGGGCCTGCAAAACTTTCTGGTTCTGCCAATTTTGGTACGGCTTACCATTTTATTAGGCTTTGATTTGGCAGCTAGAATCATCTTCTGAAGATGATAGAGGCCTAGTGGGGCTAAGTAAAACATGGGTAGGGGTGTTCATGGCTGGGCTGAGCAATATACAGGCCCAGCCCAAGCCCGACTTGGGCCATAATTACCTGGCCTGAGCCCAGTCCACCCAAAATGGGTAAAGCCCGAGCCGGGGTGTATTATATTTTACAAATAAAAAGGGATATATTAATTGACCCAACATGTAGCTCATTTGGTTAGGTTGTTTGTTTGTGTGTGAAAGTATGTGTAGCCAACTCATAACTCACCCTTCCAGCAAAGTGTGTGTGTGTATACTATATAGGGAAATATTCAAGTGAGAATCATATGAGAACTTTTTTGCAGGGCCCAACCAACAATCCATCCAAACCTAGTAACCAATAGGGAACTCTCTGATAGTCACTAATCCCAAGGATTGGCACACATCCGAATGAACTGAGTCGTTGGATCGAGGGTTGAATATTCTTTTGAATATGAAGCAATTAAACTTGTGGGCTACGGATGAAGGGGTTAAGGCCATGAGTTTGGAGCCAAACTTGATACGTGGGGTGGTCTCACATAGATCTTTCCATCCCCCCAGATCCCATCCCCATTGTGGGCCCCACAAAAAAGTTTTCACATAATATGTGAGAACAGTTCCTACTGAATATTACCTATATATATATGTGTGTGTGTGTGTATGTAGATATGGAAATATTCAAGTACATCTACCCCTCACCATAGGGTGAAGAATGCTTCCATAAATGGAAAATTTCAAGTACAAAAGAGGGATTTCAAGTACATAGGGTAAAGTACAAAAGGGGGATTCATGTGTAAAAAGGGAAAGTGCCCTCACCCTATGGTGAGAGAAAGATGCACATAAATGTCTCCCTACTTTTCATTTAAGCTCCCTACTCCATGTTTCATATTAGGTCAAAACACAGTTCCTTTCTCTCTCCTCACTCAAAACCCACTTCAAGAAAACTCTCCTCTCTCAAACCTACCTCTCCTCTCTCAAACCCGTCGCTCCTCTCTTAAACTAAGCTTGAGCTGAGAAGAAGCACTCTATATATATATATATATATATGGATAATATTTAGGTGGGAACTATTATCACATATTATGTGAGAACTTTTTTGTGGGGCCCAATTGTAAGCCCCATTTGGGGATAGGACCAGGGGGGATGGAAAGATCTATGTGAGACCACCCCAAGTATCAAATTTGACCCCAAACCCATGCTCCTAACCCTTTTATCCATGGCCCACAAGTTTAATAGCTTCGTATTCAAAAAAATATTTAACCTCGATCCAACGGTTCAGTCCATTCGAATGTGTGCCAATTCTTGGAATTGGTGACTATCAGGGGGTTCCCTATTAATTGCTAGGTTTGGTTGGGTTGCTGGTTGGGGCCCGCAAAAAAGTTCTTATATAATAGGTGATAATTAGTTCTCACTTGAATATTTCCATATATATATTAATTTTGCTTAAACAATGCTTTTCACTTGGGCTGGGCCTGGCTTCGGGCTTCTACCACTTAATCCAAGCCTGCCATGTACTAAATGGGCCACATGTTTATATGTAGGCCCAGTCCATATACCTCTCACTCAGGCTGGTCTGGGCGTTCACCACTTCATCAAGCCCGGCCCATATATTAAATGGCCCAAGTTTTATATCTAGGCCCATCTCGAGTACTAAAATCTAAAGCTTAAGCCTGGCCCAAGGTGGGTTGGGCCCAGGTTACACTCATGCTGGCCTGGTCCATAAGCACCCCCTAGGCATGGTAAGCTTTGTCTTTTTGAAAAGGCTGGCACACTGTCAAATGTAAGGACGAGTGCACGATTACATAGAAGGGCTGCCTAACTTTCTATAGTGGTTTTTCCTATACGGTCACCATTAGCTGCTAAGTCTCATGCTTAGTTTGCAATATGATAAAATTTTATTGGATTGCTGAAAACGGGAACTGTAATACAAATAAGACGGTTTAGTTTTATGTGATACCGTGTAATTGTATAAAAGTTTTGTGATACCGGATTAAAATTTTACAAAACCACAACAATGGAGTTGTACAGGGAACTTTTGGAGAAATATTTCTACCATGATCACCAGGCACATAGAAATCAACAACTAATGGTGATGATATAGGAAAAACCCCCATTCCCATATGCTCAATTTGTTTATTCATTTATCTGCTATGTTGGACTATTGGTCGTAGTGATACTTTTGATTAGAAGACCTAAATAGATCCCTGGGTATGTGTTTGATATCACAATGCTCACAACACTCAACCATGAGTGTGTCGGCTCTTATATGCTCTATTTATGACACCGGATCTCATTAACTTTTGAAATGTGAGTAAGAATTCCTCTACAGGTGTGGGACTAATAAAAATCTAGCCCACTCAAGTGAATGCCCTTCACATAAAGTGATGTCAATAACTCTTACTCTATTGGGAGTTGGTCCCACCATTAAATTGACTATGTGATTGATTAAGATCGTTTCTTCTACGCACGAGTTCACATGTTTGTCTAGTTACAGGAGAATTAAAGGTAAGCGCAACGATTAAAAAGTCCTGTTTAGTTGAAAAGTTAGTATAGCTCATTTATCACACACTTTGCTTCAAAAAACTTTTTCTGTACCGCCTCTTACCCTAGTGGTAAGATGTGTTAGTTCTTACTTATTGCTCAAGGTTTGAACATGGGTAGTCACCTTCTATCACCCGAGGTCTGCTTCCCTTACTGAAAAAAAAGAAAAAAAAAAAAAAACTTTTCCTTTACCAAAAGAATTCCAAAGTCAATATAAAAGGCAACTCTCTCTCTCTCTCACACACACCCATACAATCTTTACCTCACCACATATATTATCTTAGGTTTATCATAATGTAACATGTAACCTTTACTTTCCTACCCATGTAATCGTAAACAAACATAAGCAATATCACTAGAAAGCCACTTCTGGTCTTTCTTGGGGTCCCTCCTTGCTCCGACCAAAGATTTTTGCCCTCCCTTGTGTGAAAAACATAGACCCAGTTTTACCTCTATACGGACCCGTCTTCCCTATCAAATTTAATATCAAGATGTTTCTGAATTCTGACGTTGATACTTTATTCATGCCGCGACCATCACAGCCTTTCCAAACCTGTACCAATTCGTTGATACTAGTCTCTCTCCTAGGTGGGCCCAATAACCCTCTCACCAATGATCTCTACACTGACACACGCCAAACACCAGATATGGAGGGCAAACTCATTCAGACCAAGCAAACGTAAGACTTGGCTATGCAGGATGCCTTATGCCACTTATAGGTTAAGTATGGTTTTACCTGCGAAAATTTAGAATGTTTGGCTAATCTCTTCTATTTTATAATTTATTTCTTCTCATTTTCTGGGATTTGGCTAATGATATTGTAGACAGGAGGGAAAAAAAATTGTGTTTTCAATATCTATATAATATCTTCTCAAGACAAATATATAAAGATGTTATCTGCACGCAGCACAAGGGAAGCCCACATATGATAGTAATTGATAATAAAAATGTTTATCTGCTGGTTCTTCTAGGTGTGGGTGTGGGTGTGGGTGTGGGTGTGATCTTAATAGCCAGAGTTATTTGATGGCTTTTAATGCTGTGTTGATTAAAATATAAAATAATAAAAAAGAGATTCCAGTGTTGACCTTGTCACATTAAATGTGCACCCATTGTTTTGTTTCTCGGCCCTCTCTACCATCAATCTTAAGTTTGTGGATCAAAGCAGAATTAAGAACACAACAAATTCAGAATAAAAGAGAGAGAGAATAAAGAAAGATGTTTCAATCTCCAATCTATCACATGGGCCTAAAAGATGGTCCTAGGGTGGCAAAACCCATCTTGATCTGGTAATTTGACCCATTTTCAGCCCAACTAAACTGACATGAACTCAACCTACACCCATGGGGCTGGGGTGTGGGTCAGTTAATTAGGTGAAAAACAGGTTGACTTATCGAACCTACGTAACTAAATCCGACTGCAAATCTACAGCCAATCATAGCTGCAGCAATTTTAATCCTGGCTACAGCCAATTCAAGGCCTCCTGCTTCCAGCCACTCCAAATTGAAGGCACTCTAGCTTAGGGCTTTCCCCCACAAGTGACTCAACTTCTCAAATTAGCTAAGGTGAGTCGGATTGGGTTCACAATGTGGCTTGAAAATTTGATCCGTTTTAACAAAAACAGGGTAGTATCAGTTGGGCCTCAACCCACACCACTCCCATCTCAACCTGATTTGTTTAGATCGGGCACAACCCATTAGCCACCATTCTCAACCTGAGTTGTTTAGAGGGGCCCAACCCATTAGCCACCATTCCCAACCTGATTTGCTTAGACCCGGTGCTGCTCATTAACTTGATTTCTCCTACGACCGTTCTGGACGGCAATCGTCTCAAAAATTTTAACCCCACCTTTAATGCAGGGCCCCCGCTGAGCATCCGATTCCAAATAAAGCAAGTATGCAATCTATTTTTGAATCGGAGAGAAATCTCAACCAAAATTTGGGTCCAAACACATCGGATCAGGAACATTTGGATCCAGATCTTTGTATATTATAACCTCAAGATTTGATGCAAGACAATTATCACATACATATTAGAAGTATATATAAACTAAAGGGCCTACATAGCTTGAGTAATATTGATATTTAATTATCTACTTAGCTTCAATCATTTACCATTTAATAGCTTCGCTTGTATATTTAAAAAAATTCTTTTTCAAGGTCTTTCACATTTTATTTCAAATCTGAATTGGAGTGAGACCCATTTTTCTCGTTGATGTTAGATTTGGCTACAACGTACAGGTTTTATGTAGGGTTTGAATCCGGATCTAAATCTTCATACTCAGATCCACCATGGTTTTGCCTCAAGAAGCGACCAATTTGCATCCCTAATTCGACTATTGGACCTAAGAACACACCCAGCCCGAGCATAATATGGGTCAGGCTCACCTGGCCGATCATGACCTGTCCCTTGGGCACCCCCAACCATCCTAATTATTCACCCCTTTCATCCATCAATGAAACATTGGCTCAACTGGGCCTCACATGTACCCCATCTATTTAAGGCCAAGAAAAACTCAGTACATTCCTACCGGTTGTATGGGCATGTTACTGTGGGTTCATGGGTCATATCCGAAGGCAGGCAAAAGCAGAGGCAGAGGTGGGTCCCATGCAAAGTGGCGCATGTCCATTTAGGTGCCTGGCCTTTTGCTAAATTTGGTGGATTTAGGTTTTGGGTTTCAAATCATCTGTCACACAGCAATCGTACGTGGATTTCAATTCCAAATTTATAGAGTGGATGATATTGGGGTTTCTGTTATAGATTCAGAAGATCAGATCCAGAAGAATGTAAGTACAAGCTGCATGTGTTTTCTTTCCATTCAGAAGCTTAGATTCAGGTTAAAAAAAAAGAGAAAAATCTCAATGGATACGTATGAGGATTGAGGCAAGGTTATTTTAGCTTTTATTTCTTCCTTTCCTGCATTACCCTTTTTTTTAGGAGCTCTTTGGGTGAAATAATTTGTGGGTTATTGGTTGTTATTGGAAATGTTGATGCATGTTTCATTTCAGATGATTTGGAGCTTTTTTTATATTTGACTATCTGTGGCTTGTTTGCCATTTTTTTGGGTTTTCTTGTTCTGGTTCTGGGTCTTTTTCCTTTTTTTTTCTGTTGATATTTGTTTGTTTGTGAAAGTTTGTAGAGAGAACTCGTTTTTGGATTTTGATTTGGGTTGAGAGATTTTAAGGAGATGGGTTTTGTTCACAAAGTTGAAATCTTTTAGCCTATTTGTGTTTTCATTTTTGTTTTTGTTCTGGGTATACTTTAGGGAAGATTTGGGTGTTCTTTTTTTAGGTTTGTGTGTAAAAGAGATTGTTCTTATAGAGAGTTCCAAGTATTATTAGGTTTTCTATCTTTCACGGGCTTTCTAGTGATTTTTTTTTTCTTTTCTTCTTTTTAGGATTATTGTTAAGTGATCGGGAGTGTTGGGTAGATTGAGCAGAAAGAAAGCTGAAGTCTGTTATCCCATAATAGAGGATTTTGGGATATTTCATTTGGATTTTGATTGATGCATTTTGTTACTTGGGGTGATCATCCTTGAATGGGTATTCAGACAATGGGGTCTCAAGGTGGTGGGCAACAATCTCACTTCCAGCCATTGCCTCGGCAAGGTTCTTTGTATAACCTTACCCTGGATGAGGTCCAAAACCATTTGGGGGATTTAGGAAAACCATTAGGTAGTATGAATCTAGATGAGCTTCTTAAGAATGTTTGGTCGGTTGAAGCAAATCAAGGTATGGGAGTGGATCTGGAAAATGCTGATCCATCTGTAGAAATTACTTCGGGGCCTACCCTGCAGCGCCAGGGGAGTGGTACATTGCACCGTGCCCTGAGCAAGAAGACTGTCGATGAGGTGTGGAAGGATATTCAACAGGGGCAGAAGAAGAACACAGAAGAACGAAAAGCTCAGGAAAGGCAGCCCACTCTTGGAGAAATGACATTAGAGGATTTCTTGGTAAAGGCAGGCGTGGTTGCAGAAACTTCAGAGGCTAAAATGAGGGCTGATGGCGAGTTACAGAATCTAGAGGGAATCTGCAATGTGGGTACTGCTCCATGCATGGATCCAATGGCAGGCCCGCAAAATTTCCCTCCTCAAGCATCATGGATGCAGTATCAGCTACCTTCATTACATCAACAACAACAGCAGAATATGATGGGCGCCTACATGTCTGGCCGCTCTGTTCCACAGCCTCTGGGTGTTGGCACAAGCCCCCTAATGGACATTTCTTATCCTGAAAACCAGATAGCCATGTCGCCGTTGCTGGGCGCCTTGTCTGATACACAGACCCCAGGGCGCAAAAGGGTTGCACCAGGAGACATTGTAGAGAAGACTGTTGAGAGGAGGCAGAAGAGAATGATAAAAAATAGGGAGTCTGCAGCTCGATCACGGGCTAGGAAGCAGGTTGGCTTGCTATAATTTTCTTTTTCTTTTTAAGCCCATTTCGTTGTTTAGCCATTCTCTATGTTTAAGAAGTATTATTTGTAACAAACAGGCTTACACAAATGAGCTGGAGCACAAGGTTTCTCTTCTGGAAGAAGAGAATGAAAGGCTTAGGAAGCAAAAGGTATAGGATTTCGTCTTTTCCTGTTTAGTTTTTCTTTGATTAATTTATTAAGTGTTCCTTTGACTTCATTACTCTATAAAGATGATAGTTGTTTTTATGAAGGTTATTTTTCTTCCTAAAATATTCATTTAAGATAATGGGTTGGCTCTGTGTTACTTTTTTGGAAATTGAATTTAAATTTTTGATAAATCTGTCGGGGATAAAGGACTGAGCTTATGTTTCCTTCATATTTCCTCTGGTCTTTTGGGATTCTTGGTTACAGGTCATGTATGATCCATATAATTATTTCATGACATGTTCTTGTCCTGGATAAGACTGTTTTGTATCATGCTTTTTTGATGAACACTATATGGTTATTGCAGTTTGACTGTTAAGTTGTAGCTTACAAATTGGATTTTTAGCAGTAATGCTGATATATAAACATAGAATTTGTGCTTTTGATGTGAAGTAATAGAGTTTTATTGTATGTTTATGTACTTTGATTCTATCTTTGTACCTGCACAAATTTCTTTTTCTGACAGAAACAATAGACAGTTGAAAGATCTTCACAAATGTAGTTTTATATCATAGACATGTGTGTAACAATTCAGCCCTTTAACATGAATGGCTTTATTTGGAACTAGTCATATGTTAGATACATGTGTTGTTTATTTCAGTTGCTTTGAAACGAGCCATAAATTCTTTTGCTTCCACTTTATGAGGGCAGGAACACTGGTTTTTTCTGGGGGCAGGAGAAGTTTGGAATATGACAAAATTTTCTTGTACAAGCTGTTTGGAAGAAGCTTGAATGTGTTATTCCATAAATATTTGAATTTTCTAGCTCTCATAGGCAGTACCACAAATCTCATTCTCAGGTATGTCTTGTGGAAGATTTTTAAAATTTGAATGTTCTGAGGATATTTTGGGCAATCTCAATAAATAAAGTGAAAATATTATTTTTTTTGAAATATATTTAAATTAAAAATGAAGATATTTGAGAAATATCACAATGACGTTGAGGAGATATTGTGATGTTTCGAAACATCACTGTAATACCATTAAAAAAAGATCACTGTAATATCTTAACTATCTCGGTTCATTGTTTTCCCACAAATATATCATCAGTATTTGGACAGTGCTTATAGGTTTAATTTTCCTTGTTAATGGCAACTTAATGGAAAGTACTTAAAAGATCTTTCAGAATGGTATATATGAATTAACTTATGTATGTAAAGCTAAAAAGATTAGATAGCGCATTGCCAAGTCGAAACATCACTGAAATACCATTCCAAAAAAAAAATAAAAAAATCACTGTAATAGCTTAACTATCTCGGTTCATTGTTTTCCCACAACTATATCATCAGTATCTGGACAGTGCTCAAAGGTTTAATTTTCCTTATAAATGGTAACTTCGTGGAAAGTACTTACAGGATCTTTTAGAATGGTTTATATGAATTAACTTATGTATGTAAAGCTAAAAAGATTAGATAGCGCATTGCCAAGTAACAGGGTGACAGAGAAAATGCATAGTGCATTTTTGGTTGATAGTTGATGCTACATCATTGTAAGTTCATGAGCTGAGTCAACTTAGAAATGTGACCAAGCTGTATCAACTCTACAAGGTTTTTTTTTTTTTTTTTTTTTATAACAGTGTCAACTCAGCAAGTATGGAACTGTGCTTCCAATTACTGTTGATGTTGCATACCTTTCTATTTTTTTAATGAGCCGAATGCTTGCTGCTTTCCATGAACACTTCATATTCAGAATGTGCTTAATGAGTGAGCATTACAAGAAGAACTAGAGATGTAAAGAGGTTGAAATCACGGTGGATCCGGTACCTGGACCCACGGCCCTAATCTGATGGACCCGGTTCCAACTTTGAAACCAATTTAAAATGAGTTTGTATTAAAAAAAAATAAATTCACACATTAGCACTAGGAAATGAACTTGTGCCTTTTGGGTGCAAGGGAGTAAGCATCTACCATTTGTGCTACATACAAGGTGTCTATTGACTATTGCTGTATAAAATATTGTATATTGATAGGGTTTATACATATCACTTGAGTGACTATATATTCAGATACAGGTCCAAATGGACCTGAACCAGTTCACGATTTCGACCAAAAGAGGGTACATGCCCCAGATTTTTTGGTTCCATACCCTTGGTTAACCATGTAATTTGGATTTTCGAGGTCCATTGACTTCCCTAACGACAACCAAAAAAAAAATAAATTCTCCAACAGACTCATGGATCACTTAATGGGATCTCTAAGATGGTAAACACTTTTGTGCCTCACCAATAATGAGTCTTGCACTTAAAAAATAGCGGTAGCGGTCCTGCCGCCACCACCGCTGCCTCCTGCTGCTGCTGCTTTCTACTGCATCCAGATATGTTGTCTACAATTGCTCTCTCTTTCCCTTCTTATCTTCCTCTTTTTTTTTCCCCCTTTCCTTTCTTCTTCCTTTTCCACCAGTCAAAGAAACGATTGGAGGGAGGAGGGTATGTTTTTTTTTTTCTCCTTAGAGGTTCATAGTTCGTAGCGGCCGATATGGTTGTGAGCGGTGCTATTTCGTGTTTAGCGTAGCGGTCGATATTTTCATCCATGCTTAAAGATTGTTGTACTGAATTTGAGTTCCTTTAATACCAATTGGACCTGCTGATACTAACGCAATTTGCCCATTTCTACCCCAAGAGATGCTGCAAATCCTGGGAATACCTGAAGTGCCTGTTAAGTTACTATCAAATTCAATTCATGGACTCTGGGTAAATGAATCATCCAGTTAAAATCTGTTTCTCAAATCCCCTATCCTGACTCTCTGTTCCAATCTTGAATCATGTCAATGACATTGATGCAGTAATATTTATATAAGGGGCCGTTTGTAAACCCTAGTCTAACGTAAGAAGAGCTAATTAGATAAAGGTCTAAAACAGAAGCTCTATTTTTTTAGGTTCTATATTACAATTTGTGCTTGGTAAATTTTTTTTTTTTTTTTTAAATCTCTTATTTCATGTTAGTGTGTTTGGTAAACATAAAAATGAGAGGTTATTAGAGGAACATTTATGTCATTTCCAAAAATAAAAAATGAAAAATTTAACTAAAAAACATCTGGTGTTCAGAGAAATAGTCGAGGGTGTTTGCATCATTATGAAATATTTTAAGGATTATTTTATGTCTAAAATACCCGTTATTTTTTAGCCTTTTGTCTCCTCCCACTTTAGCTAAAAAATCGCTCTAGTAAAGTCAGCCCCCTTGGTTTTCTAGAGGCCAAAGCTCTAATTCTAATGAAATTAGAAATTCAATTAGTGGTTTACCAAATGCTCTAATGTGTAAATAAGCTCTGAAACATAAAGTAAGAGCTTATTTTTAGTGTTTCCAAATGGTCACCAAGTTATAGTGAGTGATATAATGTAGGATTCATTGTCAAAGGGCTTATTAAGTGATTAACAGGTTGTCTTAGAAAGTCATTTTAAAACAATAAATAACTAGGGAGTCAGCGCCACGGATGGATGATTTTTTATGCAGTTCAAGAGAAAGTTCGTGAGGACCAGACTGAATAATGGTGCCCACTTCATCTAGCCCCAAACAGATAACTTCATTTGCAAATATGCCATTTTCTTTCACCCCCAAGAATATCTTCTTAGATTTTATTTCCTAGATCATTTTAGATTAGGTAAGATTCTATAAGACCTTATTAGATGTAATTCCTTTTGTAGTTTGATTTAGTAAGCATGCATATATCCCACTCGAGTTTAAATGAGAAAGACTGCTTTGGATTATTTTAATTTGAGAATTATCTCTTTGAGCAGAAGAGTATAACTCACAATGTTGATCCAAATAGATGGGAGAATGCTTAGATTATGTAGAATTCTCGCTTTGGGTTGGCTGGTTCCCCCATCTCCTTAATCATGAACACGGTTTGCCTTGGTCAAGGGTTCTTGAGGTATTATTGTTGACAGCATCTCAATGGATAACCTCAACCTGCTCAATGGTAGATGGACAAAACTGACAGCCATTGGACCCTATACAAATTGGCACAATAATATCTGCCCTGCTCTGATTCATTTATGCTTTGCTTATGGCCATCCATCAAGAGTTTGCTCAGTTAGACATTGCTCCCTATTTAAACCATGTTTGTCATGGGTATAACCCTATGTTAAGACAAGGGTCAATTGAGTACTGATAATCGGTGGGGATTGGCTTCTGCTCATCCCTTTTTGAGGTTAGGTTCTATTATGGCTGAAAAGGTACTTGTGTTAGGCAGAAATTTTGCAGACTGAACCACCAACAATCACTTGCTTTGAAAAAAAGAAGCCAATAAGGGTTGACTAAAGTGATCAATTGAACTACCAATCATTATTTCTATTCAGATCCCATTTTTGGTTACTGGTGGAGCAGTTGAAAAACGGTATCCAATCTAATGTGATCTCTGATTTCTATCTTTACAGAATTGTGTAGTGGAACTGATAACTTCATTCCTATTTCCTGCCAAAATATTCAAATGAATTGTGACTTGGAGTAATCTGAACAGCATTAAGGTCTTCAAAGTAAGAGACTGCCAGCTACTCTTATTTCTTCTTGTGGGATTTAATTGTGATGGAGAGCTGAGGATCCTAAGAAGGATTTTACTGTCACCTGATTGTTTTCCTCATTAATTTTTGTGTTTCTACTTGAAGTGTGAGTTATTATTATGGTAGTTCAGTGCATTTCTGATATTGTTAGTTTCTTTCTATTGGAAGCATCATTGATCTAGGTGTGTTTGGATGTGTGCTAACTTTCAGCCAAGTTCTACTTTTAGCAGGATGGATATCCTTTTCTATTGTGCATTGCATAAGGTCTTGTACTGTTTAGTTGGTTTTTCCCCAAATCAATGTAGGGATTACAAGCAAGTTACCCATGTTATGTTGTGCTAAATTTATTATTTTGTTTGGAGCATTAGGAACTAACAGTTGATGCTACAAATTGAGGAAATGCAAATCTTCCCGAGCTTGATAATATGATATGAATCACCTAAAGAGATTGTTTTATCATTGCAAACATCTTTTCAGGCATTTTAATCTCACCTGCTGAGTTACCTGTTACTGGTTGGTTTCATGGTTCGTAATTGTGATTTCTGAAAAGACATGTTACTAATGAAATAGTTGCAAATTGAAATTGATTACTACAAGCTACACTAGTTACCATTGTTATGTTGCACTTTTTTATTTTTGGTTTATTTATTTATTTTGTTTGAAGCATAAGCATAAGGAACAACTAGTTCATACCACACATTGAGGAAATGCAAATCTTCCTGAGGCTGATACATATGTTGTGAATCACCTAATGAGATGGTGTTATCGTTTATTATTCACTGCAAACATTCACCTGCCGAGGTACCTGTGATTGGTTTGTTTCATGGTTCACAATTGTGATTTCTGAGAAGATATGTTACTAATCAAATAGTTGCAATTGAAATTGATGGGTTAGACATCCATGTTTTTTACCTTAATGCAAATCAACAATTAAAATAAAATTGGTCTTCAAAGTCTTTTAAAATGTGTTTCATTCATATATAGTGCATTTGGATGCACCCTTCCCTAAAGTTGCCAGTTATTACTTTGGAAAATCAGTTCTAACATGTATTGGGATGCTATTTTTCCGACTTTTCTACCCTAAATCAAAATTGATGATTAGGACTGAAGTTGAAAAAAGAGAAAACTACCTTGTGAAATGTGGTTTCCATTTCTCATAGCACCCTGAATGGTTCATTGAATGGGTTTCCATCCTCCTGTTTAAATATTGTGATAAATCAAGTTGAACTGTTAGTCATCGACCAACAATGCTCAACTCCATTACCTTTGTTTAGAACGATCTTGAATTGCTGCAGAACTCCAATAATTGCAAGAAAGCCTGATATGGCATATGCTTCTCTTTACAGGAACTGGAGAAAATGTTGTACTGTGCGCCAGCTCCTGAACCAAAGTATCAGCTTCGAAGAACAAGTTCAGCTCCATTCTAACTGCGCTTGTATGAATTATTGTAGATTTGTATGGGGGCATCTCTTGAATTTTGTATTGGAAACATATAGTCGCTCTGGCTTTAAGAGCTATCTATACAAGTTTCTAGGAGTGTAGATCGAAGCTTCCAGATGATGATGTTGTTAACGTTGCTGCTGGTTACTCTTTAATTTTATTTTTTTCTTCTTGTGGGTATTGTACATTCATTATTCACTTATCTTGAATTACAGAGTACCATAAATTTTCAGTCTCTATAATTAGTCATTGGATGTGCTCCAAATTATAGGAGTTATGAATATTTTGGGACTGTAATAATCAGAAACCACATTATATGTACTGTTTTTCTAACCCCAACTCTTGGTCGTTGCTAATAGTGAACATTGATATGGAGCAGCAAAAAAAACTGTTTCAAACTGTTTCCAATTAAAGAGTAATAGTGAACATTGATATCAGAGTCTCCCATCTGATGCAATTTCCAAATTTGGTAACACAAAATCACATAGGTACAAATGATGATGATCCATTCCGCTAAATATTTCAAACTGTTTGTGGCTTTCAGATGCAATAAAATCCTTTCTGATACAACTGCTTTTTCTGAATCATCATCTTCATCAAAGCTTTTTTTAAATTATGTTACGGTTGGAATTTTGTTTCTCATTCTCATTTATCCTGAGCCAAATCTTCAGAAAAGTTACACGACATCTAAGGCTTTGACACAACTGCATTTTTTGAATAAAGTTTTATATTGATAGATACACTGAAATGTCCTTTTCAAATGTTGGATGGTCGGT
This sequence comes from Persea americana, assembly GCA_029852735.1. Classification (NCBI taxonomy): domain Eukaryota; kingdom Viridiplantae; phylum Streptophyta; class Magnoliopsida; order Laurales; family Lauraceae; genus Persea; species Persea americana. The sequence goes on from CM056810.1 coordinate 97,069,996, forward strand.
CAATCCCAAATTTTAAGCAAAATCATTGGCAATTTATGTTTAGAGTCGGGTGCTTGGGTAACTCATGCTTAACTTTTGTCATGTCTAGCATCTAAGGTTTTCTGCAACTAATGTATAGCAGTTGAATCCAGCCCCTGAAACGGTACATGTGATACCAGCCAACTATATGTAGTGCTTCACACCCTTGATGCAGTGACTCATGGTCCAAGAACATGCATCTTGTGTGCTTCTCGATTCAAGCTTGCTTGGAATTTTAGAATCTAAATAAGTTTAGGAGCCGAATCAAGCTCTTTTTTTTATTTTTTTTCCTTAAGCGAATCAGAATGATGCTCAATTAGAAATGCATGCAATGCATATCTAACTCTTTCAAAAGCAAACTGAAGTCGGTTCCTTGGTTAAAATGGAAAGTTTGTAATTGTGTACATTAGAGTTTTCCAGAAAGCTGATTGCCCCATCATCATCAGCATTCAAAGCCTTGCCCAAACTACGTTGGGATTGATTACATGAATTATATATCTCCATTCTGCTTGTCCTAGGCCAAATTCCGCATTGCCCCATATGCATCATTAATCATTGTCAATGCCAACTACTAATATAAAATTTGGAACAATATATGAAAATTTGAACCACACTAATCCAAATACTTCATTGTTGGAACACTATACACTTCCGACAGAAATTTTGATTTCTTTCACCAAAATGCACAGTAGAATGGATAACTCTTCCTGGCCATTCTGTTAGAATATTCAAAGAGAACATGATTTGGCGTACAATTGAACACATAGTAAATTAATCATGTAAAACTCTTCCTGGCTGTAGCACTCATCTGGAGCTCACGTGATTGTCGCCAATTTTGCCCTGAAGGGGCATGCATTGGTTCAGTGAATCTCTGGATGACATGAATTCCTTCTGAACATTTTAGTATCTTTTTATTTGGATTTGACGTTAAAACACTTTCTGATGGAGTCCATTGGCCAGAGAAGAATCCAAATTCATGGATTTAGCAGGGTAATCCCCCTGGAAGAAGACGTAATTTCTGCTTTTAGAAATCTTGGAAAAGAGCTGAATCAGGGATTGTGATGGGAAAATTCTTACTGTCAGTTGTTTGCATCATCTTCACTATCAGGAAATACTAATCTTAGGTTCTCATTATCTCTGTAAACTTGAACCAGAGCTGCAGCTTTATAGGCAAACATTCCAAACATTGCAGGAGCAAGCTGTGAATACAGAAGAATTGCATCAATGAATAAACTTAATATATTAAGATGATTGGGCCTTCTTGGTCAAACTAAGGAAATACACCCTTTTTTGGTTCATGGAAAGCTTGGTTGTGAATTGCAATTGTCAGGATCCATTAGCAAGGATTGCCCAATCTGGGAATCCCCCATCCCACACGATCATCATAATAACGATAATAATGGTAATATATTATTCATCAACAACAACAACAACAACAGCAATATTATTTATAGTATTATTAATCTGATTATGGCGAGAGGCTATAGAATCTATTTGGGCCACTTCCATCCCATGTCCGATAATTATTCAAAAGGTGAGAAACAATATCCAGTGTAAGGATTTTGTCCATCAACAACTTGTGAAGCTTTACACCCTCTATCACTACTCTTATCACAGTTTTCACATACGGGGCTCCTGCACGTGAACAATGTGGGATTTTCGATCTCATGCCATCCATACAAGTGGGACCCCCCGAATCAAACATGCGGGCTGAGATCCTGCATAGCCCAATAGGTGAAAATCACCCCACTCCCTGTATGTATAGGTCATTTTAACCAGTCACTTTCGTTTTCAATGTAATACTAGGGTTGAACACTTCTTACGACTCACATAATAGCAAAGCATAACAGTAGCTCAAGGAAAATTATGAGTGGTAATAATAGTGGCAGCAGCAGCAACTTTAGAAAAATCAGTGGCAATAAGAACAGGAAGCATGCAACTGATTACTTGGAAATCAAAGGAGTAATCCAAGAAATGGTGAGACAGTCCCCAAACTCCATATATTGCGGCAGGAATAACAAGCCTTGGAGATGAAAGTGCGACAGTACTACCCTTCACCGTCCTTTCTAACAGGTTCTTCAGGTCTTCACTTCTTATCCCTATTCTGCTTGATGAAAGCATATTTTCAGTTCAAAAAGAACTTCACACAAACTAGAAAAAAATGAAATCTGCACTGAATATTCAAAAGATGAAAAGTGTTGTGGGACCCACTTCTTTGATTTCTTCTGCATGAAAATCTGAGGAACAGCTTGCTTGGATAGGTTGTCAGAGTGGTTATAGAGGAGCTGAAGATACAGACAACTGTACTGCAAGTGAGTGCTTTGATAAAAGAAAATTATTAATATGTAGGTTGCTTCATGAGTATGATTCATTTGTGTTACTACATTTGAATTAATAAGAATCTTTCTGTGAATCTCCAGGCCAGTTTGCTTTTTCATTACCTCAACATCATCAAAGGTTTATCCCATCATTTTGTGGCTGCCTTCGTGAGCTCTTCTTCTCTACTTATTCATATTTACAGATAAATTCTTTCTACTCGAACAATCTGATGTCACTTCTACTTTCTTTTTTTTTTTTCCACGTGAAAAATTGGAAAATTTAAAATATTAATAAAACTTCCAAAAACCAATAGGATCAATTCAATATTTCAAGTATTAAAAAGATATGAAACTTTTTTTTTAGAGATAACAATGATTTATTTAATCAATAAAGAAAATTAACGAAAATGACAAATTGGTGAACATTTTCCAAACACACATGTTCTATAGGTCAACAAATTGTACAGTTTGGACTTTGGAAAGAAGAGACATAGCTGCCACAGGCCTGAGGGTCAGACAGCCATGAAATCTGTTGTAATCTCATAGGATAAGAATAGTTGTAAGAGGCCCCAGTTATGTCTCTCCTTTACGCAGCTGTTTGCGGTAATGTGCAAAAATGGAGAAAAGCAGACACTAAATTTTAGAACTAATATAAAGAATAGTCTAGATTACGGGAAGAATAAAGGCTTCAACCAACCTGAAAAGAACTCCTGCCGCATAACTGATTGCAGCCTGTTCAGTTAATTGTACAATCATTCAGTCGTGCAATAATTGCATCAAGTAATTTCTTTTATGACTAGAATCATCAGGACAATTTATTTTCTGAGAAGTACAATGTACAAGAGGTTAGCCAATGCCATGTACCACTCTTTCCATGCTCATCTTTCATGTGGCCGAACATGCAGAGATGTGGAACATGTGTTTGCAGTACTTGAGCCCACGTTGGAGAATGCCAGGTCCAGAAGGCTAGTCCTCTGAATGGATGGGTTGATTATGTACTGGGAAATAAGGGAGTTTACAAAGAACTGAAAATCCATAGTCAAATAAATTTGAGTTTCCCTCAAGAAGATAGGCCTATTATAAGCCAGAAGATCTACCTGTTGAGTTGAGCCCCATCTGATTGAAATCTTATCAGCATCATGTGCTAATTGGTTGTGGCCTACCTGATGCATCATTTAAGCATGCCCGTGTGGAAATGGCTAAGGATATGTGATGCCAAACCTTGTATTTGAAAATAACAACCTATGTCACTAGAAATGAAAGCATTCGGTGTCTAATATTTCTACATATAGAAGCATCCATCGTCAAGCCCAGGGTCTCACTATGATGACGTACCCATAGCATTTCCAGTTTGTCCACAAGTAATCTGGAGAATTGGCCTCATTTGTTGTGACTCTAATTTTAGGCATATATATATATATATATATATATAATCGAAAAGTACTAAGAAAGTAATCACTAATGAAAAGAGGCGTTACATGATGCCCTATGGTTGTACCAGTTTGATCAGCAATGGTACATTTAGGACCGACATTTTAGTAATCTATGTAATTGCCCTATCTTAGGATGGAACATGTCTGAATAACTTTCCTAATGGATGATTCAACTGTGACAATGATGGCTAAAAAATGGACAAATACAGCTATTTTAATGAGGGGCTATCTCCAATTCATAAACTAGGGCCCATCGTGTAAACACTTTGGATTGCCCAGGGTTTACCTTATATGGAAAGTTAGTAGGCTGGACTGGCTGGGTGATTTAATTTTCTAAGTAAATAAATACTACTTAAAAGAAAAACCCAACTTATTCTGTGAATTTGCCTCTAGTAACAGATAGACATACCTGAATTGATAAGGTTACTAAACAGTATCCAGTGCAAGCAGCTCCAATACCAGTGGTCAAAAGCAAGAGTTCCCTCTTAAGCTGTAGAGAGAGAGAGAGAGAGAGAGAGAGAGAGAGAGAGAGAGAGAGAGAGAGCTTTAAGCTTCTAACACTTAAGATTATAAATGAACTAAAATACTTTTCATTAAAATATAAAAATAAATTTTGGTTAAGATCAAGATAAGGTCTCTAGAAAAGGAGTAGGCCGAAGAGGACATGGATGGAACTAGAAAGGATAGAAATTGGAGGATTTGGCTCAAGATAGGCTGGAATGGAGAAAAAGAATTCATGTAGCCAATCCCAACATAGTTGGAACAAGGCTATGATGATGGCTTTCTCCAAATAAATTGTGACCGGAAGAAGAGATAGAAGCACAACACCCAAATTTTTTTTGGACTTTATTGGTAAATGCCGATGAGCTATTGTGCGTACCAATTGCAAAGACTAGTCACATAACAAAGATAAAAATCCAAAAACCCTGGTAGTCGTGCAAGCATGTCATGTAATTTTCAAAATATAGGAATCAGGTAATTTCAGAAATCTTGAGTAGACACATATCCTGTAATTTCCAAAATATAATAATAGCTGTCCCATATTCTATAGATGGCAAATTGCTTAGTTGCGTCTAGGTCAATTAACTTGTGAATCTCATCTATCGGCATGCTCACCATGATGATACAGATAAAGCTGTGCCCGGAAGGTCATGAAATATGTAAGGCTTATTTTTTACCGCATTAATTTTCTTAGGTTCCTTTCAATCAAGGATGCAAATGGGTTGGGTCAAGTCAGGCACAGTATGTTGCAGATTACCAGTAGTACCCTGAACCCGAAGTACTAATAAGGGCCCATACCCGATTCTGGGCCTGAATTGGTTCAAGGTCATAGTACCCATAACTTTAGTAGAATTCAAATTAAAGCCACAAACCCACCCCCAGGTTAAAATTAAGGGGCTTGGTCGATGTGAGGCCCCACCCCTTGTGGGCCCTCAGTTTGATTTTAATACTTAGAGTTATAATATTAACTATTTTAATTATACTATTTTACAGGTCTAATAGAATTGTTCCTAAGTTTTAGAATTAGACTTTTTTTATGGATATAGGGTGATCTTTGTTATTTATTAAGATTTTAGTTAGTCTAGGCCTTAGTAATTTAGTTTTATTTAAGGGAGTGTTAGAATTAAGGAACCTTCTAGAATCCCTTCTATTGACCATTTTGCCCCATTACCCTATCCTTTCCCCTAATTAAACCCTAAGGTTATAAACACTACTATTGCAATGAACTAGCCCTAATTCACTCTCATCTCTCATTTTCCCTATCTTTCTCCCCAAGAAAACCCTAATTCCCCAAATCCCAGCACAAGGAGAAGGAGTCATCCCCAATTGCTTCATCAGCCATATATTTGCTAATTGGATCTCTTCTCTAATTTCCCTTTCTACTAATCAAAGGCAAGTACCCTATGCTAATATTCAAGAATGCATGATTTTCCTTCTCTTGATTATGAAGTTTCAATTCAATTAATGTATTTATGTGTTTAGATCTTCCCATTTGAGCTTTGTTTATGGATTTATGGCCATTGATGGATGGGTTCTCTCATCTGGAAGATCAATGGCCCGGTTTAGTGATGGATGGATGGATTTAGAGGTGCTTTATTGTTTTTATATGTTCCTATGATGAATGGAAGAGATTGGTGATGAATTGGACGAAAAATGGGTTGAAGGAGAAGAATCCAAAAAACTGAGTTTCTGCTGCAAATACGTGTACTCGGTCGACCAACCTATGGTCCGGTCGACTGGCGACACTAAAAACCAGGAAATTCGAGCCTCAGTTAAGACTCTGTGAAATTTACAGGGATAGTGTACCCGGTCGACCAACCCTGTGCTCAGTCGACCGAATACACAAGAGACACAGAAAATAACTGAGACCTGGAATTTTTCCTCAGACCTAGAAACCTAGTGTGCGCGGTCGACCGGGCCCTGTGCCAGATCGACCGGGGACAGAGGACTTTCTGGAAAAAGGCTGAAACCTGGAGAATGTCCTCATTTCAGAAATCTAGTGCGTGCGGTCAACCGCCCAGGCCAGGAGGTCGACCAGACACACTGGGAAACTCTGAGACCAGAATGATGCCCCCCAGATGTTTGTCTTCAAATTCTTGTGTACCTGGTCGACATCATGGCCACGATGTCGACCGGGGACACTGCCAGGATGTCGACCTGGGGGTCAACATCCAATGTACCCGGTCGACATCCCTAGGGATGACGTCGATTGAATACACTGTGTACAGTGATTTCAGCTTTCAGTTCTTCTGAGATTGTGATCGTTTGTGGGGCCCATTGACCATCCAAATAGGCCTCCATTAATGTGCCAAGCACGAGTCAATGCTGTAGCTCAACCTTGACTCGTGGGGTCTACCAAATGGGTTTTGGGATTTGAATTGTTAGTGATTCGACCCTTAAATGTAGTCAATGATGTCCGTAACTTTAGGAGCACTAAACATAACATCCCTTGACATCTAAAACTACAGTTAGGGATCCAATCATCTGATGTGGCCTTGAACCTAAGAGTGGACTATTACCTAGGTAGGAACCTTGTTTATTCCACTTGATTCTATTATTTGGAGGATTATATATATTGTTCTTCTCTTCTATCTTTATTATTATTATAAACATGTTAATTAAAGGGAAATTGGAGGACCTGAAACTATGACTACTTAGTGGTGACCCAATGATACAATTGGAGATAAACAACCCGTGTCTGTGGCTAGGCGGGCCCTCATACGGCCTAAGATTGGGTGTGTGGTACCCTAAAATGGAGAGGTTGGTTATAATGAAGGGTTATGTATGAGTATGGGCTGGTTACCTATATTGTTGTTAACTAAGGCCATGGTTATGGGCCTAGTATGGATCCAATGATGATTGGACTTGGACTTGGATATTGTACTGTGTTCCATGATATTGTACTTTAACCTCTTAGAGACTTGATTAGAACCTTACTCATGTAAGGTAAGCCTAAACAGACACAGACCTGTACTTGTTCCTTAGGTCGGCACTAAACATTCACTAAGTTGATATAAGCTCAGCCTGTTAACTGACCATCACTGGTATGAGCTATATTGGTTTGACTAGAGCTACCGTGATGAGCTATGATTAGACAGACGGTGTGATACCGGGTCCGATCTAATCTGATAAATGGGTGTGATCGGTGCGATAAAGGGGTGTGATTGGTGTTATATATATATTGTTATTATCAAGGCTGTTATCCTTTGCATGTTTATTATATTTTCCCCGTCGCAACTGTTTACAATATGGGAGGGCCGCGGCATAATATCCCGCGGTATATCTAGTTTGTGTGAATGTGCCACATTGTTATCTGATTAGATTATATTACTTATATTTCTGATTCTAAATTGCTATTTACTGCTCAATTGCCTAGTTTATGTTTCTTTGTTACTCTTATGATTACATGCTCGTCTCTATTTTCTTTTGTTGCATACATCCTGGGTTATTTGTATATGGTGCCTTGCCAGATCCTTGGATCTGATCCATCTTTGGTGCTTAGGTCTCGACCTTGACTCCATGGGTGTCGCGTACCATGAGGCGCCTGTAGTCAGCGAGTACGGTTGGGGACCGGTTGACCGAGTGGTCGAGCAGGATGATGGAGTGCATGCACCAAGTGTCTGAGTGCATACTTATTTTGGGTTTTTTAGAGTTTATTGTAGTGAGTAGGGAGGTAGTCAGTTTTGTATAAACTTTTGATAACTATACTTTGAGATTTTGCTAGACTTCAGCCATGTTCCATTTGATTCATTTTATATGATACTTATTACTTCCGCTATCTTTTCTTATGCTTCCGCAATACAACTGTTGATTATATTATTGTTCAAAAAGTTTTAAAATTTTGACCTCACTGCAGACTATGATCTTGGAAATTCTTGAATTTTCCGGGAAGTAGCGCACCAAATTCGGGTACCTTAGCGGTAACTTCAGTATTCGGAATTGGGGTGTTACAGTCCAGGTTCAGTCACACAAGAAATATCATAATTATGCCCCATATGGAACAAGTTTTGAACCTGAGACCTCTGTTTTAAGGAGAATAGCAAACAAGAGGGGCTGTTAATGTTTGTCTGTTTATCTATATACATTACACATACAGTATACCACTGGGGCATAGGCTTTTAAAAAAAAAATCAGCAACAGAAAACTTTATTAAAAAAGAACAATTATAAGACCTGATTAAAGCATAGAAGGAGCATCCTCAGTACAAGAGAAATGTATCAGCCACCAATCCAAACTACATTATAAAAGTACTTAGATTACATAATCGATCCACCCCCAACTTAGCTAAACAGTTGGGCCCGCAGGTATGAAATCCATGAACCTGAACTTCGACCCAAATTTTATTAGGGCCATGCAGCGGACACAAACCTGGACCCAAATTAAATATAGGTCCCTTGTCCAATATGCGGGGACCCGCTCTCATTAGGATGCATTTGAGCTACATTGGAATTCTGCAGTGCTGCAGAAAAGCGATTCCTAACCCCCTCCCATAGGAAATTGTTTTATGCAGAGGAGGAAAAAGAGTTAAATTTTCCTCTCTTTCCGAGCGAAAAAGCGCTGTGCCAGACAGAGGAAAAATGACTCGTGCAGAAAATCAAAGGCTTTGTCGTGCTACCGAGCAATAATCTGCGTTGTTACAATTATGTTCTTAATCTCCCTCTAAGGACTCATTTTCCCTCAGAAAGCTCAAAAAATGACCAAGTACCTCATCTTCCTAATTATAGATGACACTAAATTGGACAGGTTTCAGCAGAGAACCATTGCACACTAACACGCCTCAACTTTGAGCAGAAATGAAAACAAGTTATTCATTCTGGCACAATATGCAATACACAATCAAGATAGATATCTAAATATCATTGATACTCACTTCATTTAGCCGGTAATTATTAATCATCGACAACATCCAGCTAGAAGAATGGGTAAAAGAAACCAGCACACAGAAACACATATCAAGAAATACAATTACCATCTCAAAATAATGATGACGACGATAGATGACTAAATAAAATCAAGAGATCCAACTCACTTCTAACATTTAATAAAAAAAATCATCAAAAAATGATAAATCATACCGCATCATATTTGAGAAGGTTAAGTCTCTTTCTCATTTCTCTATCATTTTGCCACTTCTGTCATCAGACATGTAAAAGAGTTACAATCAGATGCCATGTTCCACTGATCTGTCCAATAAAGCATAGATCATAAGAAATTGTACCCTTTGGCTTGTGGGTGCCCATGAAATCTGTTGTAATCACATAAGATAGAGCTGCTGTAGTTATAACAGATTTCATTGTCCGTTTGACCCATAGGTCCTTGGTCCAGTCCCATTTGGCCCAATTGTGAGGAGCAGCATAGGTAGGGTTGTGTCGGATTTGGGTTTAGGCTGACCAAACTGACACATGAGCTGCCCCATACCTGACCAGACCTGACCGTGACGGGTTAAGGTCAGGTCGTTTTCATGCTGATAATAAAATAAAGAACATTGCAACCCTTTGAACTTGAGCACATGACCTTTAGACATATGTCACTGCTCGCTACTACTTGTGCTACACTTTCTGTATAAAACTAGGTTATATACAAATGAAAGAAAAATGGGGTGGAGCACGCCAAACACAACCGAAACACAAATCCACCCCGATTTTGAAACCCATACCCACCTTGAACCTAAAGAAGCCATTGCCAGACCCCTAATTGGAGCAGGTGGGGTGTGTCCCCGTTTAAACCCGACCCATTGCATCCGTAGCACAATAGAAGCGTGGTGGGCCCATAACCCACAGGGAAAAGGGCCGAGCCCAATTGGTCCAATTATGAGGCCAGCTATGCCTCTTCTTTACAACCTAGCTGAACCATACTCTTGAGACCATGTAAGTCACATGAAGAGGAATTGCGCAAGAAGCACCGAATTCTTGCATACTACTTTATTAAAAAAAAAACTTAACTCTAAAAGGTTACAGAAACATCTCTATAGTTGGGGCCAATTATAGAAGGAGTTGAATGATAAATAAATAAACTAAAAAAATTGAAAATCTTCCCCTCTTTCAAGAAGACTGACCTTAGCAACCAACTTCTTATTAACAGGAGCCACGTTGTCACCAGAAACCCACTCTTGTGTCTTGGTTAGCTTCAAAAATCCACCAGAGTTATCATCATCTGTGACCTATAAACATTAGCATATAAAGGGTTGCTCAATGGACATCAATAATTCAAATTCTATGAACCATGTCCAAAAGGCATAAGACAGGGGTGTGAAGCGTGTGTGAGTGTAAGTTCGAGACCTATAAAGCAGAAAAAAAGGGTGTCTGTTCCCCAGGTCTTTCCACAACATACAAATTGCAAACCACAGGGTGGAATAATGGTTTTTGACATTTTTCTGTCTATATCAATATTGGTATGGACATATACAGATTTGGGCTGGAGAAGTAGAAAACAGTATCCCTCCTATCGTGATTTTCCATTTTCATGCAGGGACAAACACCCAGAACAGTGATTTTCTTAATATGGCTACTTCAAGGCGCATTTCAGCAAGTAATGATGGATTACAATACATTACTGGTTCCAATCAAAGCAAGCATAATTGCAAGATTTTAGCATAGAGTTCCATCAGATACTACAATACTAAAAAATTCAGCTCAATGTCTTAACATGGAAGCATTCAGAGAAAGATGGACTCATTGCATTATAAATTCTTGACCCAAAAACAGCCTAAGAAATTCCTAAATTTAGTGGCTGCTACTTGTTGACATTTCCCATTAGAAAGTCTAGGTTCTCAAATCTCGAGTATCAGAAGATAAGCTCACCTCAAGGACCTCCGAATTTTCATCCACTATGTTAGTTTCTGCAACAACACTACTAAAGCCACCTCCTCTCCAAAGTGCATCAGAAGCCTTTGATATTAAATCCCCGTTTAACTCTCTCTCCTTAATAAAAACTTGGATGACTTCATCTCCTACAATTTGACTTCCTGGAAAAAAAAAAATGAAGTTTATTATTTCAAGGTACACAGCCTGAAGCATATAGCATTTAAGAGAAAAGAGTGTGCGCAGATTCAGATACAACCCAAATTGCCACAAATTTACATGTGCATTTGAGGCAGCAAAGATATCAGAAAACAGTTATCTTTGCGATATTGTTTTTCTCCCCACATTAGAATCTTCGACTGGCACTGGTAAGGTTTTGGACTTTTGTGGCATGGAAACACTATCCCACCAAAGACAGTTACTGAGTTCCAGTCCATTTCAAATACCTTGAAATGGAACTGTCCATTCACCAAAATATTCCATCCATTATGAATTAAGGCACATCCAAATGCACCCTTAAAGTTTGTCACAACCGAAGAGAGAGATGATACAAAAAGAAATTGTGGCTCCCAAAAACTCTGACCATACTCTTGTAAAAGCACAACTTTGACGTCTACATGTGATGCAATGAAAATACAATAATTTTTTTTTGAATGGTATGAAAACACAATAAATAGCAATATCTATGGCATTTTATCAAACAGATCAAAGGCAACAAATCAACCACACATGCACACCAATACCCAAACAGGACACCATCAAAGATTATCAAATTATACCAAAGTACCTCTCAACCATCCCAAAATTTCCCATACTTCTTTACTTTTTCACGCAGAAGACCGAGATTTCACTCTTAAAAATAGCAGTGTAATTTCCTTCTCAGTGTCATCATCCTGCTTATGAGCGTTCATGGGCTGGGACAGCCCAAGCCCGACCCAGGCCCAGCTCAACATTTGACTGGATTTGGGCTTTCCTTTTAGGTCCACGGGCTGTACCGTGGACTAAATTTCTGCTCCTGTTGCTAAATAGGCCATGCCTGGGGCTTCATATGTTTAAGCTCCCAGCCCCTTAATACAATACTGTGTGCATATATTTTGCAAACGGGCAGGCATGGCTCCATATTTATGCCCATAAGATGGATCTGGGACTAAATTCTAGGTCCGACGATAAATTGGGAGGCTCGGACGAGCAAGACTGGGTTGGCCTAGGACGAGCAAGACTGGGTTGGCCTAATGTAATGCCCCACCCTACACCCATGCATGATATTGTCTGCTTTGGCCCACGGGCCTCAAAGTTTCTCTAGCTGATGTGGGACTCCGGGGGCCTCTCACGGTTTCTCTAGTTGATGTGGGACTCTACCATTTGCAACGCCCACCCTATACCCATGAATGATATTGTCCGCTTTAGCCCACGGGCCTTACGGTTTTGTTTCTGATGGGCCTCAACCCATCACCGGGCCTAATGCAAGGTAAGGGTGTAAACTCTACATATAATCCCATTCACTTTCTTCTCTCGAGTCGATGTGGGACTCCAAGGGGTCACACCTAACCAAGCCCATGAACACCCCCAAACCCACTGATTAGTGAACCCATGTTTGAAAGGGGGATTCAACCTACTGAAGAAAATGCCAAGGCATCTATCCTCAGTTAAACCCAACCCTACCTCAGCATTACCTTAATTCTACAAGAACGGTTTTGAAATCTCTAATTCAATCATATAACAAGTACCCCAGAAATTCTCAAACCCCATTGGGCAATGTCCATGTGCATTGAAAGCCACAATCCCATATGTATAATCTCTTTCACTCTTCTAATACAATTATACATAAATGTCACAAATCCTACCAAAAGCAATTCCAATTCCAGAGTTCTCTAAAGTGCATAAGAAACAAATGAGGCTAAAACTTCAGTAACAGAAAAATCAAACTAAGTCGGAAAAGAAAAGAAAGGAAACAAGTGAGAGAAAGCATCATATCATAGTCATACCAGAAAGAGAGCTTCTGCTGACTGAAACCCCATGAGATTTTCTTGGAAGTCTATGAAAATGAGGAAATGGAGAGATTCTGAGGGAAAGGTGATATGGGTTTGTAAGCTCAGTGGGGTTTATCACAGACAACCCAACTCCAAAAGGGGTTTCCATGTTTCTCTTCCCAAGTCTCAATCTCTGTCTCAAAAGCTAAAATGGAGATTACAGTAGAAAAAGGGAAGGGAAATCTGTGGATTTGAAGGTGTTTTGGAGACTTTGAAGGTTGAAGAAGAGATCTTTGGAGTGAAGGGAACAGCATTATCCATCCATATCCAATCCAAGCGAAATTCCAAACACAGAAATATCTTTGGCATTTGCTTTTAAAAGCAGGCAGACCCATGATATTGTCTTTTGTAAACTGAAATGCTCTCTATGGGCCAAAGTTTGTTCGGGCCCGACCCAGACCCGGTTCTATTAGGCAGATCTGGACATTCATCTGGATCCAAAGGGCTGGATGACTAGATCCCAAATTATTGCCTTGCCTTTTTGTTCGAGGTATTTCTGATGAGAATTGTAGGTGCCGACGATTTCTGATTAGACCATGCGGTTTGAGCATTCTGAATGCTGTTTTTGGCCACTAGAATTTTGAAAATCAACGTAAGTAAAAAGTTAAATCTTTTTATCTTTTGAATTGAATTCTTAGAATTATTGCAAATAAACGGGCCTTTAACAGACTATATCTAGGGCTAGATCATAATTCTGATAGACTTTTGGAAGGCCCATTTTTGTACTTTGTATGTATATATATTATGTATGTGCTTAGATCTAATTTGGAAGGGCTAGATCTAATTGTAATTCTCGGTTTATTTGGTAAAAATACTTGTAGGGTGAAGTGAAGATTGAAGAGAGAATCAATTATTAGGTGGTCTAATCATAGTATGATGAAAATTTATTTTAGTGGTTTGATTATGAATCTTTTTTACTTTTTTTAGGTAAATAGTAGATGGATTTTTATTTTTTAGTGGCTTGAAATTGATACCTTTTGACTCGTTTTTTTTTTAAATGAATGAGGAAATTTTGAGTTTTTATACTTTTAATATGACCCTTAATCTTTTCTTATCTGGTGAAAGGAGGCTCTACTTCACTCCACCCTACTAGTGAAGTGACAAAACAAGCCCTAAAAGGATTCATTTTTAAAAATGGTGACACTGGCCCTATACATGGATGGTCAAGCCTGTGGATCCAGCGGGAAAGGGGTATCTACTTCTTTGCAGAAAATCATAATCATCTGAGCATGGGAGGTACGTTTTTTAGGCTTGAAAGTTACCCGGCAAGGATATTCAAGTGTGGGGTTGGGGTGTGGAGCTAATCAACTATGGACCATGGGCCTTGGCTTTGTGTGTCCTATCTCAATGCTCCCAACACTTTAGGCCTACAGGTTGATATAATTTCTTTAGATACAGATGATTTTACGAATACAAGGGAAGAAAGAAATGTACAGGTGCTTAAGGGGGACATCTTGATGATTGTAGGTCCCATGGTTTGATGATCTCGATGGTTGATGTAACGGGATGGGATCCCCCTGGCCAGCGGAGGTTGACTAGATAAAAATATTCTTAGAAAATCTGGCCCATCAAGTATTAGAGAAATGACTGTGCCTTATACTGCCATTATCCGGCCTGGTGAGTGATATTCTAATAGACCTCTAGGCGTTTCAGCAGGCCTGTTTAGAGGGGGCCCGATGTGTCGAAGCCCAGCCCATTTTCAATCCGGCAACAGAGTTTCGCCCAGCTCGGTCCTACGTGCCTACATGTAATGTCCAAGTGTGGCCCAAGTGAAAAGTGTCGAGCCCAAGTCTCAGTCCGAGTTCGAATCCAATAGTTTTGACTTGTAAATTCTGGTTTTCTATTTAAATCCTATTCAGATCACAAAAGGTGATAAAACACACACTATTTCTCTTTTTCTTCTTTTTGGCTTTACAATGGACCCTCATTTGGTCCGAGCTCGATCGGGTCCAATAGCTTAGCTTGTAAGGTAATCAAGCCAGCTAATGTTTGGGTAGATTAGCACATTATCCGAACTAGAAACTGAGCCTAATCTGGCTGAGCCAAGGATGATCTTTTCTTCTAATATTTGAGTTTGGTAGTTACCAACCTGATTCTCCGGAATTCCTCATTCCACAAAAATGGGTGTGTTTGTGCAATGCGAGGCTTTAGCGATAGAGAGAAAAATTGCACTGATTTTCAGTGCAACTTATTATTCCTCTATTGAACGCAACACATTTTCTTGCACAAGAAAAGGAAATTAACTGATAGAGTTGGGCATTTTTATTTCTGTATTGCTTGGATTGATCCAAGGGTTCCTGAATAGGTAATAGATTCCGTTATACTATGGGGTGAGAGTTACCACACTATGATATTGTCATAGAATCCGTTACACTATTCAAAATAACCTCTTTACCAAGTCCAGGTCAGGTAGGCCAAGATTATAAATATTGATCCAAAACGTACTGTATCGACAGATACATATCTGATCTTTATCGGTCTATTTTACATCCATATCATCGATTAGATTTGATTTAATCAATTTTCATCTCAAATTACCCGACACACTATTTTTCTATTTTCTTTCTTTTTTTCTGTTAACATGGGAACCGCTGACTCCCCTTCAGTTGATCATTAGTAAACCCATGGATACATAAAATCACCCACTAACCCTATGTATTGGGTAAGGCCTTAAAAGGATTCGAAGCCAAGACACTATTTAGCTATTTCAGCTCTAACTATAACATGGTCGGGTTAGCAACCTGCATCTATTTTTGGCCCAGCTGAGCCTGTCCGGCACCCATATCTAAATTATGCAGACACTGATAGACTCTGGTCCCCCACCCAATCCATCGGGTAAGTAAGAAGAGAGAGACTATCTCCATTTTTTTGTTTTGTTTTCTAGGTTGGACTATTGGTCAATCCATTTGTGATACTTTTAACTTGAGGACTTAGGGATTGATCTTTTGGACGTGTGTGCGATACGAAGGTACCAACACCATTCAACCATGACGGTAGCTACCAAGTTTGTGAGATGTATATATAACCCAACCATCCTCAAAGATATCCTTCTTGGAAAATGATCACAAAAATGTCAGATATCATAAAACTTGGATCTTTTCTCCTAATCTATTGCAAAAATGTTGTAGAAAAGGAGCTAATTTTAGAAGACTTAAATAAAAATAATGCAAAATGAACATAAAATACTGATAAAATATACTTATAGATTATGTTTTTCTAATTTTTTCTTTTTTATTTTGATATTTTCAATTCTCATTTTCAATCTTTGCAAAATCTTGAAAATATTACAGTATTAAGTAGAAAATATGTTTTGCTTTCTCCCCTATGGGACTCTTGCACAGGTGTGGTATTTTCGATCTATACTTTCCCCAAGATTGAGAACCCTTGAATCAAAGGCATAGACTGAAATCCAAATGCGATAGTCCTGTGGAGAAAATTATGTGCGTGTTTATGTATATATGAGTTTTTTGTACATTCACCACTAGGATTTATAGAATTTAAAAGAAGGCCCATGTGGATTCAGTATTTAGTGACACATCCCTAGTTTGTCTTTTAAATACCTCTTATATCCAACAATCAGTAACCTTGATGATCATGAGAAACCACAATTGTGTTTATACTGTGTTTTTATGAAAATAACAACTCCTTTCATTGAACAAAATTAGGTAGGTCATTACTTACAAGAGTATCATTGTTTTATTTCAAGTCCCAACGGTCTCTCTCAGTTCAATATTTCTTTCATGTACATAAAGCCTAATCATGTGTTTTGAAACTCTAAGTCAATCCAATGGTAGGTCTTGTTTTTATTAGAGCCAATTATCATTGTATGTACAGGTATTGATTGTTGTTATTATTCCTTTAAATGTAAACAAATGAGCTCCGTATTAGTAAAAATAAATAAATATATATAAATGGTTTCTCTCTCCCACTAAATGTACTATAGTTAGGGATGGTCGGCACTGCCTGCCACTGGTTGTACCGTGCTTCCGTGCCAGGCATGCTTAGCGTGGCTCTTTAATTTTTTTCTTGATTAATTTTTTTCGCATTTTCGGTATTAAAATTAAAAATTAGAACACAAGCACTGAGAATAACAAAGATTTTTAAGTGGTTCGGTCAAATTCGACCTATTCCACTTAGAAGATAATTATTTTGATCTTAACTTCTTGAAGGTTTATAAATAGGATTATCTTCAAAACTTTACAATCTTTTTAGAGAATGGCGGGCGTTAAATATAGAGTAAGTGATTAGATCCAAAGTTGGCAGTGTTAATGGGATTTACTCTAATAAATGTTTGTTTGACTATGAGAAATTACAAAAATCTTGAAGTATGTACAAAGAGATGTTTTCCATTCCCTGGCGACTTTTCATTTTGCTTTGATACACATATACTTCAAAATAGATAATATAGCCTTTTTTTTTTTACTAAAGTTGTTGTGAGACAGGATAAGGGTTACGTGACTTAGTGTTATGTGAAAAAATCCATATCCCCTCCATATAAATGACATATCGTTGTTGTATTTGAGCATTATAGGTTGTGACTATGACTGTGAGTAGTCAGTGAAAAGTTTGTGGGGGTGAACGAAGATTTAAAAAGGCTTTGCATTGAGATGTAAGATTTGCAAAAAGAAAAACTAAATAAACTTTTACCAGCCATTTTATCCACTAACTTAATATTAGTTGGAATGGGAGGTGGATTGAGAAATGAAAAACAAGATATATGTAATGGGCGGGCTTGGCGGGCCGACCCCTATGGATGGGTCGGCCCGTGGCGTGCCCTGCCCGTTCCCTCGACCCTGCACGGGCCTTGACGAAACGGGCCGGTCCGGCCCATTTGACATGTCTAACTATAGTAATCATTAACATTAAAAGCTTTAAAGAGAAAACAAAGAATATATAAAAAAAAGTCTCTATTTAAAAAAATTAAAAAACAAAATAAACTTCACCTCAATGTTGGAGAAGTGGACATCACCATTTGCCAATTGCAGGGAACTTCATAGACATGCATACATGTGCTCACCTGACTACATAAGGGAAAATAAAGAGGGCCATTTGAGTGGGAGAAGAAGAAAGTGGGGGAATAAAAAGATAAAGTATAGCAGTATAAAAAGATAAGCAAGAAGGAGAAGGGTCACGATAATGGTATTTTTGAAATTATGCATAAATGGATAAACACGCACTTTGACTATAAAGGTGGTGTGATGTTCCAAATAGAAGTGTATTGCATTTGTCCTGATCACCCATTAAATTCGATTTAATGGTGGTGGCAAATACTTTGACGATGATCACTTGTTTAAAAGATCCATGTGGAGGCGGGGCAGACGGCACAGTTGAGTCACAATCTCCCCCATGTGCAGACAGCACAGTTTAGACCCATCTTCAAGATCAGATGCTACTAGTGGTACATTGTGGCTAAAGTTGATTACGACTCAAATAATCCCTGTAAGATCTCTCGATCCTTCGGACTCTGGTCTTTAGACATGATGGGAAAGACCAGCTTGTGAATTTCTTCAAAATTGGCCGTACTTCTTGTGCACGACCCACCAAGGTTGAAAAACTTTGACCCACATCAGCTGGTCCAAGTAAAAATAAATAAATAAATAAATAAACCATCCTTACTACATTTTTGCCAATCCCACATGGGTGTCGAATCATAAACTTGCCGTGAACCTCTGTGTATTATTATAGTTGTAAACCCATCCAAACTCAATGTGATTGCTTGGGTTTCTAAAAATGATCAAACAAAGGGTGCCCATTTCCATCAAATGAATGATCTCCATGAGTCACGCTTTCTTTAGAAGTCCATTTAGTAATAATTCACATCTCTTTCACTAGCAAAAAAAACTATGCCATACCAAGTAAATATCACTTCATAACTCTTTATCTGGAGTATGATTCCAACCCTCATTCTCCTCTAGAGTCATGAGTTAAATTTTATTGGGAGATCAACCTAAATTTTATTGGGAGATCAACCTAGGCCTGTACCAACTGCTTAATCCAACATGAGACCCATGGCATATGCGGGCCACACGACTTTGTATATTTTTTAAATATAGACCTAGTCTTCTCCTAGATTTGGCTTGGCACTAGTGCGAAATGAGGTGACTCGATTGACTCACAAGTCAACTAAAGAGATTTTCCATCCCTTGATATATACATGTTTTGTGCCTGTGGTTAAAATCTTGGTGCTGGTTTTGCGATATATTATACATGTAGGATGCCACTATTCCGAATAACACTAGTTAGTCAATAAAAACACAAGAAAGTATGCTCTTATGGATTTCTCAGGAGAAATTTCGAGTGCAGATAAGGACAACGTCGGTTACTCTGCTAGTCCTCTCCATGGGATGAATTGTCCCAATCTGCAGTTCGGGACCTTAATCTGCACCTATACATAGGACGGGAAAAACAGCTGTTTTATTCAATCTAACCACCCCTTCAGCTTTGTGCAAGTGTCAGAGATCACATATTAAATTGATTCGATGATGATGACAAGCATTTTGATGCAGGTCACTTGTATAAAAAGATTCACGTGGAGGCGGGGTACACAGCAAAGTTGGGTCATAATCTCCATGTCAGTGACATGACCTACCCGTTTGGGAGGTCTTTCTTCAAAACCTGCATGTGCAGGTGCTGTACTGCTGATTCTCTGTACAGCGGACCTCGAAAGTTGTCATGATCCGGGCACGAAAGTTGGCATGATCCGGGCACGAAATTAGAATTACCATGGCTAAATTTCGAGTCGCGAACACCATACTTACTCCTACAAACCTCGCATTACCGAAGCCAATACGAAATTCACAAAAAATCTTACATATACCTGTCAAATGTATATTTTTACGGAAATATATACATACATTAACATTCAACTTTACATGTATAAGTCATTTATATAAAATAAAGTTTACTTATACATCTCATTTCTTATTTAAATCAATTATGCATATTCAAATACAATGCATGTGATTACTATTTACATAAAAAATGATCTATTCAAAATGTTTATAAAACTTGCTAAACCGGTCGCCTCCTATTTACATCCACTCATTTAATCATGCTGGAGGAACCGGATTGGTCTCCTCCGTTGGCGGCGCGGTCTCTGTATCACTGGAACGGGCAACTTGGCCTGTAATTTCATCAATAACACTGTGAACACGACGGTTCAACAATATATACACAATTCTATGATAATCATATGTTTAGCAATTTTAAACAATTCAATTCAATTCACTTCAATTCATATAGTTCTTTCCTGAAGGAAGCATTCAATTCATGTAGTTCTCCCCTAAAGGAAGCATTCAATTCATTATATACACTTTATCAAGTGTCTTTTCGTTGTCCTTTGGCATAAGCAGAAGGCGCACCATTCACAATCCAGCCTTTCAAAGACTAATTTCATTTTAATATTACTCACTTTATTAAGTGGCTTTTCATTGTCCTCTGGCATAGGCGGAAGGGGGCACCATTCACAACCTAGCCTTTAAATGACTCATTTCATTTCAATATTACTCACTTTATTAAGTGGCTTTTCAAATGTATGGGATTTACCAGTGTCTTGATCAGAGATCACCGGCATCACCACGGAGCTCCGGAACGCTTCATCTACCGCAACAGACTTAATCTTTAATTCATTGCAGTGATTGTTCACTTCAATTCTTTTTTTTTCATTTCATTGCATTTCATTTCATTAATTCAATACATTATTCAATGGTAGCTCAACAAGGAGCATAATAGTAGTAGACGGGAGAGGACAAGCCAACTCAAGTCATAAACAATTAAATTTTTCTAAAACAACATTCGGGTGAAACGTTCATTATGCAATGTAGGTGTTATTTTAGATGACATCACTTTTTAGTGAAATTTACATTCACATAAGTTTAGCTAACACCCATGAAGGTTTAGGAAAATATCAGAAATCAATTCTGATATCCCCTCGATTTCGGTCACCTCGTCGGTTACCTCGTGGTTAGCCGAACTACAGATCTCGGCTAACCGAATCTTGTTTGGTTAGCTTTCCAGAAACTCAATTTTCTGATACAATTTCAGCTCCAGACGAGCTCGTCGTCAGTTCGGTCGTCCTGACAAGTTCAGTCATACTTGAGCTCGGTCATATATGAGCTCGGTCACACATGAGCTCGGCCATACATGAGCTCGGTCACACATGAGCTTGGCCATACACGAGCTCGGCCATACTGTTTGGTCACCTACTTGGCTGACCGAAATTCGAATTTCTCTGAACTTATTTCAGTCACCATTCGGTCCGTTTTCCAAACACTCAACTTCTGATGAAAAACCCTAATAAGATTTTCAGTTACCTTGCGGTCAACCCTCGGCTAGTCGAGCTCATAGTTTCGGCTAACCAAACTATGTCGGTCAGCTTACAGTCAGGTGTTTGTCAGCCTGGCGACTGACCGAATTGCGCCCAGAAGTTCTGAAAATTCTGAACCAAATTTTCTGGAATTGAACTTCTTGAGTTCTAACAAGTCTATTAACATCAGAAATCAATAGAATTAAGTATACTTGCCTTGTTTGAAGACTAAGTAGCAAGAATTCCCCTGTCTAGCTTGAATCCAAGATGAAACCCTCGAGCCAAACCTTCTTTTGAACCTAAAATCCAAAATCAATCCATAGACGGAACTCCAATGAATCCTTTATACTAAAAATCATTCCACACCACTCAGAAGAGTTAAACAACTCTAAAAACAATCCAAATCACTTACTTGTAATCTCCTAAAGAACTTCTTGGACTTGTCTCAAGCTTCCAGCGTCAAGAAACAAGGAACAAGATGGAGAAGATGATGGTGAAGATGGAATTCCTCTTCAACAAACTTGTCAAGTTTCCAGATCACCAATCAATGGAGGGAAACTGGAAGAAGGAAAAAGAAGAGAAAGAAAGAGAGAGAGAGCTGTGCTGGGATGATGAATGAACTCAAATGAGTTTAGCATTATCTTATAATCCCAATTTTTGCATTGAACCCCCCTCCTATTTCCTCTAATTACAATTCAAGTCAAATGAAAGGTCATTTGAACCAATTCACGCCGAATGAAATCACTACAATTACAAAAGTTAACGTACTCCTCGAGATATACGTGCGAGTATCAAGAGTTTCCGTATTCGACGAAATACGTATAATTTCGTATTTATGAAAAAAGTCCTTGCATTACTTGATTTGGCCTAAAACCATGTCAATTCATTCACATCATTCACTACTTTTTTTATTAAGCTCAATTTGACAATTTGAGCGAAATTCTATATCAATTCAGCCATTAATCAACATTAATTCAATAAGACATGTTGATTTAGCATTAATTCCGATTAAGTAGAGTTAATCATAATTAACTCGGGACAGGGTGTTACAAAAGTGAAGTTGTGTCATTTTCTGAATTTGGGAAAATATAAACAAGATGTATAAGAAGAAAACTAAAATGCTATTGGGGACCTCTTGCTCTTCTTTTTAATTTTCTTTGCATCTTTCTTCTCTTTTAATGAAATTTTTTGTTACCATCTCAAAAAAATAAAAAAAAAAAAGGGTTAAAAAATGGAGACAAGACATAGAGGTGTGGCAAAAAAAATCTTAATTAGGCAAAATGGAGTTGGGTGGGTAGGATAAGGATCAAAGATTTTAAATTTTGTTAGCTGTTTGATCGAGACATGCTTTCATATTTATGTTCTCTTCTCAATTCTTTTTCACTGCTACCATAATTAACATATATTTTCATTCCTTTTGATAGGACTCTTAGTTTGATGAGGCTGATACACACCCCACAAATATTAGCAAACTCTCTTTTGTTGGATATTTTTTGATGGATGGACCACATGACCTCCATATACGTGTCTCTGTATTTAACCACTGTTGGAATAACACACTTCAGCCAAAATTGTAACTCTGGCTGGGTCAAACCAGAACCTCCATGGCATGACTCAACCAGAAGGGAAGGTCATTTTTTATTTGGATCAGTTGGGGCCTCGGGTACTCGGCTTATGTATGTACATGTATTAATTACTAACAGTAGTACATACATTATGTATATACTAAAAAATTATATGCATTTTCTATATCTTATACCCTTTTGAAAAGCACACTAAATGAACTTATCTATATCAACCAAAGTTAACTCAGATGAGGGCCTTACCAGACGTTATTTGCTTTGGAGTTTATTTGGTCAAGGACCTTTACTATAGGAACGCTTTTGAGAGGGGCCTACCTTTTTAAATTCAAACTACTCATAATTTTATTTTATTTTTTGAATTGGCTAAAATTTTGAAAGAATCAAAGAAATTCAGGCCTTTTTTAACAATATACAAGAAGTAGGGTTCCATGAGGAAGTGAAAGGGCACGATTTAAGGCCCATTTGTTTCTCATAATTGAACGCGTAGGATTATATTTCCCTTATATTTCAATAATTAGGAAAGTCGAGTCCCATCCATATCTCCTGCCTTATATCCTTCATCCCTCAACTCTTTAATAATCCTTCCATCTCATTTCATATTAAACTCTTATGCATTCAATTTCTAAATATTTTGTGCAACCGAAGAGTCCCTCTTGGCATCTCCCTGATCATTTCAAGTTGCAACCATATTTTTAATGAGCCATGCACCATGTGGCTCTTCAAATCCATTGATCTATGTGGCTTGGATCAATTTTTCAAAACCTTCACCAAATGTTGAAAGTCTATGTTGGTGACTCAGTATAACCTGCTTATCTACCCGGGTTAACCAACCAGACCTTTTCTTTCCTATGTTAAATTTAAGATAATAGATCCATAAGACTATTAGCAAACATTGGTTTACAAACATCAGGGTTTTAAAAGAAAAATTATATAGAATCTGATATTCACATGACTTGGTGGACTCAGAAAATGACTTGACTGAGCCCCTCATCTATTCTCAAAATCTCTATTTGATTTCGATGGTGTAGAGAAGTAGAGGCATCCTTTATTTCCCACAGCCCACCATTGGATGCATGTCGAAGATAGAGGGAAAAAATAGAAACAGATGAACAATGTTCCTGGTCAATTCAAGCCCTGGTCTGTTTTTCTTGTTTTTTTCCGAAATCTAAGAAGGTAAATCAAAACCAAAATCGTTGAAAATATTTTAAAGATCAAATATGGTTATGAGACCAAAATTTAGTCATTGGGTCATCACCAATATTGACAGATGTGTAAAAAATATGAGCAATTGGATGCAACTTTCTCAAATCTGTAGGCCATAAATACAAGATCCAAACTGTTAGATCTATTAAGAGCGGCTATGTGGTCAAATTTCAAGGTTTGACACCTTATGTATTGTGATATATTTACAAGACAATATCAACCATTGATGTATTATTCTCAATATTGGATTTGTCCATGAGCAGTATTTTTTTTTCTATTTTTTTTTATTATTTTTGGGAGTGTAAATCAAGATTCAAACCTTTGGAAATGTTCATGTGATCAAACACGGCCATAAGACCAAATTTCAGTTGTTGAATGATCACCAATCAAGATATGTGCAAAAAGTGAGCCATTAAATGTAATTTTCTAAATTAGGTGGGCCCAAAACACAAGATTCAAACCGTTAGATATCTTTGGAAGGCTAAACACAGCCATATGGTCAATTTTTAAGGCTAAGAACCCTGTGGATCTCGAGAAACTTATAAAATGCTTTCAACCATTGATATATAAAAATCTATTTAATATAGATCATTACATTACCAGTCACTTCTTTTTAATTCTAGCATCTTTTTTTTAATAGCTCTAGCTTGATGGATCTATAAAAAAAAAGTAAAAATACAAACAGGGCCTGATTTAGATGAGTTTACTTACCCCAAAATATGGGTTGGCAAGTGAAAGTTCTAAAACTTGGAACTCTGACTCAAATGGAAAGACACCAAGTCTAGTAATTCGATCGGGCTACTCTCAGAGTACTTGGTCAGATTCATTCTACTCACTCAACTCGGTGACCTATCGAGACAAGTTGGCTCTTCTACGTCTACGTCAGGTCAAGGCAAAACGAGTTAATAAATTGCAGCCCGCAGTAGTGTTAACCTAAGAACCCAAGTTGAGAACCAGGGGCTGCTGACCAAGTAAGCAACTCCTATCTTACCAAGCTATCCATGGTTTGATCTCCATGTATGCTGCCCTTTTTCAGTTTTATGGATCCCTTCTCGCATGTATGGGCTCCCTTTTCTGCGCGTGTGAGTGCTATCATGGATCCTAGCCCGGTTGGCCAAGTACCTCAAAGAATAAAATAAAATCAAAAATTGTTGGTCGAGTGACCGACTCAACTCATTTAGTGTGCAAGCAACCACATGATCTCAGATGAAACAGTGTTGATGAAAACTGCAACTGCATTATAAGAGCAAAATGATCGATGAGATATTCTTACATCAAAGAAAACATCATGAGTAATACTTACAACGACAAACTCCCAAAACTCAGGACTCGATTCTAAACCCTGCCTGAGTCGACTAACTCATCGGCCAAGTTTTACCTTGGTAAAATCGACAAGAAGTCGAGTCAACTAGCCCGAGTCAAGTCGAGTTTGATTCAAGTTTTAAAGCTAAGAAAATGTGTGGGAGATGTTACAGTGACTGCCAGAAGTTGTGGCCAAGAAAGCTGGAGTACGGAGAAAAGAGTTCTTCGATCTCAGCTTCTTCTCTGCAACCAAGATTTCTGGCCATGATCCAAGGTACGGGCTCCCTGCAAAGGGGACATGAGATGCGCCCATATCTAAGCCAAGTATCCAAGCACTCTCTATGAAAAACATGGTCACATGCAAGCTCCCAAATCTCTTCTCCTTCTTCAATCGGGCACAAGCAAACAGCACATCCCACCAGTTCACCATCATCTGGCTTACCCATGCTCCTTCTATAGTTGGCCGCAATTAGTTCGTCATGGCCATATTCTGGCAGAAATCTGTAGCAAGAGTTTGTGTCAGAGGGATGAAATGGTGAACCCAATGGCCACATGAACTGGGTCTTGGCCAGAATTCGGAAAATCAACATGATACATTGCTGAATGGCAGGGATGAAGGAGATTGCAGCGTATATGAGTGGATATAATGGAAGAGGCGTCATTTGCATGGTATACTCAAGTAAGGACCGACCCGAAAATAAAACTGCTTTGGTGGGGATGTTCAAGTTGTTCTCATCTTGGTTATAGTTTTATAGGCAACACAGGAGTGCTCGAACATTCTAATAATTTACAACATTGATTTGTGGGGATATAAATCAACATAGGATTCAAAAGTTAAGAGTAAATCCTTAAAGTTGAGAGCACCTGAGATGGAAAAGCATTGATGGAGGTTGAACTTTTAGTAGAAACATTTTAATATAGCTCAAGAAACGGTTAGATGCTCATGTGAGAAATGATTGAATTAATAGTGGAACGTTCATTTGTAAAACCTCATTAGTGATGTGGAGCAAGGTGCGTTGAGAAAAAAAAGAAGATGACAGTTGCTCTAATACTTTTTTGTAATGTGAAAAGATGGGAAAACCCTCAAAGCCCTTTTTTCATCTCGCGGTGTCATTGGGGTCGACACAACTCAATCTGCCCAAAAAAGGGGAAAAACAGCAGCTACTCTAAGGTGTAAGGATCCCATCCCTTTCACTTAGAGGTGGACCTAAATAGTGTCGACCTGGTGAGGTCGCCCCATCTGATTTGGAGGAAAGCCCAAGATGAGCATGGGCCTCACCGACACATGGACGGTGGAGAATGAATGATGCCCCACCCTTTCCTAATTCGACTGCCAAATAAACACCCCTTTTCCAAATGAAAGAAAAAATCGCCTTTCCTAGGGCGTTTTTGGATGGATGGTGAATTGAAGTAAAGTGAGGTAAATGCTTCATTATCTAGACAAGAAAATATCATGAGTCATATCAAAAGTACATAAATTCAAAATTTTCTCTTTTCAAAAGAAGTCAGAGGGCAACCTCCTTCTCCACTAAATGAAAAAATAAAAAGTTTTTCATATATACCCCCCTAAAGTTTGTAGGATTTGTAAATACGCCCCTAAGATTTAGTATTTGCAAATAGGCTTCTGCATCTTTATTTTAATACCTTATGTATCTTCAAAATCAATAGTCTTCCAACCACCCTAGGTTATTAGAGAGAAATGACACTTTTGTCCATCTCTTTTATCCTTATATGCATAATTTAAAAAGTTTGGAATCAATTTTTTTTTTAAAAAGCATGTAACATTAACAATTGCACTTAGTGAGAGAGAATAACCCTCTGTAAATTCTTTTTTTTTTTTTTTTATCAATACATGGGTCGTTTTATTAAATCCAATCATGACAACAATCAACACCAGTGCTTGTAATTAGTTACAATTTATCCAATTCATACATGACTCGCCGTTGGATTGACAAAAGTTTTAAAATACATTATTATGCTTCATATGTAAGGGGTGTAGAAGAAATATTGGGAGAAAAGGCAGAGGTAAAATATATATATATATATTAATTTTTAGAATTTCTAAGGGGGGTGATGTTTGGGTCTATGTAAAAGAAATATTGAGGGAAAGGGGCAAATGTAAAAAACCATATTAATTTTTAGAATTTGCAAGGGGAGGAGGGAATTTTAAAATTTTCTTAGATGTGGGTGGGGGATTTAGTCCCCAGGTCTACCCCCGGTCATGTGCATGCGAGATTTATTAAAAGAAACTATTGGGACTTAGATAAAATAATGGCTGTAAGGCCAAAGTTGTCATTTATTTAAAAATCCAAAACAAATCTCATAGTGACTGATCATTCTTGTTAGGAATATTGATTTTAGGGACATGAAAGGTATTAAAAATAAAATGTAGGGGCCTATCTACAAATACTAAAACCTCAAGGAACTATTTACAAATTCTATAAACATTAGGGGGGTATATACAAAAAATTCAAAAATAAAAAAGAACCGCTCCTTACCCCACTAATAAGGAATTGAGTTCTTGTTGGGGAGGTCAGGGGTTCAACCCTCACCTCCTCGTATATATTCTTACATGTGTATATGCGGGCTTTCTTCCCACTTGGTGGGCTTCCTTCCCGGATGTGTCGGGCTTTTTTCCCACTTCGGTGGGCTTCCTCTCCTGGTGTACCGGGTTCAATATAATAAAAAAAAAGAAAAAAAGAAGAGGTTCCCAGCAAGAGGTACCAAAAAGAATAAAAAAAAAAAAAAAAATCATCTTTTAACACAAAAGGTCAAGTGCAAGCAGGGCTTTGCTCCTATCAAAACTACTCGGATATAGGCTACTTCCTAACTGTCGTAAAATTAAAGAAAACATTGGTGTCTAGAGTCTGCGTTTGCTGAACACTGCTTCCTTCATTCAGGTAAGTCTTTGGAAATTTGATGGATTTTTTGTTGTTTGAATAATGCAATCTTTATGTGGTGATTTCATTGTCATTGCAAGATATGAGCCAGAATAAATTTTTACAAATATACCGATATTGGAATACGGTGTTTCCTTTTCTTTTTCTTTTAATCTCTACTTGTAAAGTTTCAAAACAAAGAAGCCTCTTCTCCTTTTGTTTTCTATAACATGATTTCATGGAAGGGATGAAGATGGGGTACCAAATCTTATATCATATATTTTTATATATTTTTTTTCAAATGCTAAGAGAAATCCAATTCGAAAATCGGAAAATGGAAAGCTACAGGAATACAATATCAATCAATTGCAAATAACACTTGCCTCGCTTATGCCGAATATAAATCATCCTCATCTTTGTATGCAAACCCATTCATCCAATTTCATAATATTTCAAACCCTCTTTCTACATTATACTTTTTTCCCACATTTACAGTCACTCTACCCCGTGTATTGGGTCATATAAGTTATATGTGATTATTTTCATCAAAGACTGATGACCAAATACTCAAAACTTTCCAATGAAATGCCTTTTCAGTTTTGGCAATAAGTTAAGAATATCCTAGGTAGTTGAAGACCTTTTCAACACTGTCCACCCTACCCAAATAAAAATCCTGAATCCGCCGTTGCTTTCTCTTATACTAAGTTTGATTGTTCCCTAGTCCCCCTCAAAACATATTGCAATAATCCAGAGCTGCCATGTTCCATCTTTTTCCGGTAATCAGTCGCCTATAAATTACCATAAATAAATAAAAATATTTATCTTTCCAGAGAGGCTTGTGGAAGAATCACACTCATTCAACAAGCCAAGGGGTTCACACATGATAAAGCACAGTTAGCAGGGACCACACATATAGCACAACTGCAGTTGACTCAACAAGATAAGATCATGACAGAGCCAAGACAGGATCCTGGACGGCAAAGATCGGTTTGCACACAGCAAAAAATAAGATCTAACAAGACTGTAATATAATATTCTTTCCATTCTTGTTTCCATCTGTTAAGGAAACAAATCTTTGTAGGCCGTATCATTCCATTATAAATAGGAAATACTCAAAGCTCTAATCTCATGTTGAGAAGGAGCCATTGAAACAAAGACTCAATTACTTTAATTTTTCTATATGGTATCAGAAATTTCTTGGGTAATATCATTCTACATCATGTTTCCACTTTGCATTAAATATTTGAATTGATCTTATAACAGGTATCAGATTTCTGTCATCTACATATTTACATTCGCATCATTACTTTATCTTTCTTTTATGGCTTCTCAGTCGTTGACCAATTACTCATACCCATCTTCTCTAAATGTTGGAAATTTTTTTCCATTAAACTCACCCACACAAATTTTCTCTTGTGGAAAATTCAAGGTCTTGGGATTATAGAAAGCCAAGACATGATGGGATTCATCAATAATGAGATTCCTATGCCAGAACGTCTGATCACTGTTTCAAGCACTAATTCATGGTGAAATAAAAGAAGTCGACAACAAAGACTACTTTGCATGAAGACGATCAGATTGGCTTCTCCGTGGATGGATCACGGGAACCCTTTCTAAAGAAGTACTCGGAATGGTGGTTGGACTTGACACCTCTTCCGATGTATGGAACACCCGTCTTTCTCAATTTGCACAAGAATCACAAGACAGAGAATTCTGCCTCCTCCAACAATTGCAACTTTTGTGCGAAGGCAACCTTGCCATCCATGAGTATGTTAGAGCTTTCAAAGCCATAAGCGATGATTTATCTGCTATTGGAAAGCCTTTGGATGATCGTAGGAAAGTTTTTTATTTACTTAAAGGGCTAGGACCAGGTTATGAGTCCTTTTGCACTTCTATGCTTAAACCTCCCATTCCTTCCTGCACTGAGTTAGTGCCACTGCTCTATAGCCATGAAACAATGAGAAGTCTTTATGGCCAATAGTCCATAGATCACAATGTTGCTTTCTATGGGCAACGCTCCCAAGGTCAGAATAATACTAGAAATGGGAACAAAAAGGCCAAAGATGTTAACCACAATAATCAAAAGAATCCTCGAGAATTTCTCTTCAAAAGGACGTGGCTTTGCTAAGGCTAGCCAACAAACACAAACTCATCAGCAAGGGGCATGTTTCAACAACTTTCAAGGAGGGCAATCTGTTGTCCATAACCAATCCTCCAATGAAAAGGGTGTTGTTTGCCAAATCTGCAAGAAACCCAATCATTCTGCCATTCGGTGTTGGCATAGATTCAACCAAACCTATCAACCTGATGAGACTTCTCAGGCGTTAGCAGCAATGACTCTCCATAGCCATCAAGATGATACATGGTTTACAGACACATGAGCTTCTGCTCACATGACGTCTGACCTTGGTATGTTGCATTCCACTCTTCCTTAGGACCTGATAAAATAATGGTTGGCAATGGAGAAACACTAGACATTACACATGTTGGATCAACATCTTTTGGAGTTGGTAATAAAAAGTTAAAGTTAAAAAATGTGCTAGTGCTTCCTAACGTTCAGAATAATTTATTATCTATTAGCCAACTAACATATGAGTATCCATATAATTTTGAATTCTCATCCAAAGGATTTGTGATAAAGGACAGGAACACAAGAACATTGACAGCATCAGGAATTAGAAGTGGAGATCTCTATGCTTTCCAGCCAGATATGCACAAGGCAATGTTTTCAACAAAATCTAGAGTTATCAATAATGAAACATGGCATCAACGACTTGGTCATCCTCACATGCAGGTTGTGGACTTTCTTAGAAGGAATAAATTGATTTCTACTAATTCTTCAAATAAGGCTACAAATATTTGTAGCAGTTGCCAAATAGCAAAGTCTTGTAGGCTACCATGTCTATTGTCAGAGACTTTTGTTAATAAACCTCTCATTAAGTTTCATATTGATTTATGGGGACCGGCCCCAGTGTGTTCATGTCAACACTTTCAGTTTTATGTGATATTTGTTGATGAATGCACTAGATTTACATGTTTCTTTCCTTTGGAACATAAATCTGATTTTAAGGATTGTGTCACATCCTGGACCCGAGAAACCCCTCATTAGGGTGGTTCCCAAGGTGTGATATGTGTACTCCCATGAACTCGCATTTGTTCCAGAGCAAGTCCAAATTCACGAAGGAGAAAATTTCACATTTCACGTGTAAGGATCACTCACTGACACATGTCAATGAACATTTATCTGCAGAAGCATGTACAATCTCAATAATAACAAAGCCATGAGTAGTCTATTAACCAATCCATTATATTACAATTTATCTTTAACAAAGCTAATCATTTAAAATCTCTTAAATGCATGGTACACAAGTACTCTAATGAATATCTACTAGATGCTTATCTCAAAAGGAACATAATCCTAATACGAATTTAGTCATAATTAAAACATGATCTAGTGCAAGGTGCAACAACTAATCCCAACCTTTATTACCACTATTACACGTTCTCTGGAAGATAAGCTAATCGTTATGCTTACCGATCAAATCTCTAATCTGAATGGTTAATAGTTATTCTCTTCGATGTCCTGAATCCCTGTGACACCAAGTGTAGCATCATGAATATGACGATTCAACAGTATATATGAGCAATTAAGATTCAACACGTGTTATTCAACTTTTGAATTTAAAGACGAGTGGATTAAAGAGACCAAATAAATGTCAACTAGCCACATTGTGCATTATGAATAAATCATGCTTTATTGAATCAAGAATTGAATACTTACTTCCTAGCTGGCTACTACATTTGCTCATCATCTCCGATAGAGAGCGAATCTAGTTGTAATGTCACCAGCAGCCCGGCCAAAGGCTCACTAGCTACTCGGTTCTGGAGTTCCGGTGTTCTAGACGACATATTGCAATAGTCTAAAATAATTAAACCAAGTTGCAACCCCATTAGGTATCACAAAGTCGAAACTAAGTAGTGCCAAACCATTCAAATCAAATAATAATAAACTGGAGTAAGACTTTACGAATCGAATCATTTCGAATAGAATCCAATATTTCATTTCCTAGTTTCGAAATTTCTAATTGAATCAAATCACAAAGTTACTCCCTTCGAAGAACACATCAATGAATGATAACATTTGTAAGACAATTGTAATACAATTTGTGAAATAATATGAATAATGCAATATAATAATCATTTGAATATTTGAGGGCAATAATGAATTAATCCCAATATATAAATGCAAATAAATTAATGGAATCAAGAATATTTACTAGCCAGTCCTAATCTATTTACCCGTCGTCTCTAATCGTCCATTTCGATGTAGCTTTAGATAATTCAATGCACGTGCTACATTTTCTTAATGTCACGTTATATATGCATGAGTACATCAAATTCCTCTAAATCAACACCCATGGCGAAGTTCTAGACGAGACGGATAAGCACGTGAGATAATCTCAGCCCAAGATTCTCATGTGTTATACTTTCCATCGGACCATGTTGATCGGTTATGATTCCATCTCTAAGGGCCTACAAAGTCAGCGTTTTCTTGCCTAAGAACCCTATTGGTTTAGTGTTTGCATCACAATCGTCCTTAGGTATTGATTATGAAAGGTCTAGTCCACGGTTTCAATTTAGGGGTCCCAACTATGTTTAAAGTCCTTTTTCCAAAAGAGATAGGGCCTGATTCGATGGTCCCCATATCAACTTCCTCTCCCAATCCTTGATCATTAGGATATATGT
This sequence comes from Persea americana, assembly GCA_029852735.1. Taxonomy (NCBI): domain Eukaryota; kingdom Viridiplantae; phylum Streptophyta; class Magnoliopsida; order Laurales; family Lauraceae; genus Persea; species Persea americana. Next base: position 97,103,114 of record CM056810.1, read on the forward strand.
ATCATTGGTTTCTACATTCCAAAAGCTTTCCAACGATATGTGGAAATCCAAAATCGGACTTGTGGATTAAAAGTTATGAACGTCCGAAGTTTTCATAAATTGTCTAAAGGAGCTAGCCGGGGGCTGACTGCGAGATAACCGCCAAAGAGGTCTGTTAACCGCCAAAATAAGTCCATTAGCCGCCTTTTTAGCCTATTTTTCACTTCTACATTCTGGAAAGCTGACCGCGGATCATGGAGGCTAACCGCCGGATAACCGAAACCTGACAGTCAGAACCTAAAAAGGGTCCATTTGAATCATTCTCAATTCTCATTCTATTATGAATCTTTCCAAGTCATTCCATGCACTATTTCTTACACTAATTGAGCCTCCATTGCTTATAAGTAGTTCATTCCATACATGCACCCATTTCAACTTCCATTAACACATCTAATTCAAAAGAAAAGGCTGAAATAACACTCAAAGAAATCATACAGTTCAATCAATGAATTAATCACATGTATAAATCAAAATTGCTCATTACTTGCCTTCTAATGGTGCTTTCCACTCTAATTTCTCTTCTTAGTTCAAATCAAGCAAAACCCCCAATTAGCCAAGCTTTCATGAAATCTCTACAATGGTGAAATGCAAAAAACGGAGATGAATAAGCTTGAAGAAGATGTTGATGATGGGAAAGATGATAGACTTGAGATTACTCACATGCACAGCTCCTTGGCTTGATTGTGATTAAGGAAGAGATGCTTGAGGGAAACCTTGTCAGTGGAGGAGATGAAATGAAAGATGATAGAAGTGAGAGATGAGATGGAAGGTAATGTTGATGAAGAAGGAGCCTCCAAATCCCATATGCATATCCTCTTGCTCTTGACTTGAAGGAGACAAATGAAAGGAAGCTCAAGGAAGAAAATGAAATCCATTTCATACAAATAAGGAAAGGAAAGAATGATCGATTGAAATGGGGATGGTTGGTTTTTAAAAGAACTTTTACATGGGTTTTGCATGCAAGTCCCATTAGTTAGAATAAATTTGGGGAAATGGCTTCCAAATGGAAATGAGCCTGGTTTGTTTTGGGTTTTGAAGATGGGCTGAGTTGGGTCTAATGAGTTGGGTCCAATGTAGAAATGATGTAGGGAAGATGTTTGATGAAATGCATATGAAAACCCACTAAAGCTAGAAATATACATAAATGATTAAAACTATAAAAATGTCATAACTCTAAACTAACTTTGGTCAAACCCCAGTAATCTAATTAATCCATCACAAAACCAACCAAAACGCAAATTAGGCAAGCAATCAAGATTAATTAAGCGTAAATCAAACTTAGGCGGGGTCGGGGTCTCACGGATGGTTTCATCAAATTTCACAAGTTCATTCGTACTCAGTTTCATGAAAAAATTCAAGTACTTCAAAACCGATGGGGAGGAGAATTTATTGACACCGATCTCTAGAATTATTTGGTTGGTAATGGGATACATCATCAAATTTCGTGTCCTAAAACCCCATAACAGAATGGTCTAGTTGAAAGAAAACAAATAAATGTGACAGAATTAGGCCTTACAATGATGTTTCATGCTCATGTTCCCAAATGATTCTGGGTGGAAGCTTTTGAAACTGCTATATAGCTAATAAACTGACTTCCCTTACGGATACTTGATATGCAGAGTCCATATGAGAAGTTGTTTGGTAAGACACCCAACTATGACTCTTTACGCATTTTTGGGATGTAGGTGCTTTCCCTTTCTTCGTGAATATGCTAAAAATAAATTTGATCCCCATTCCTTACCTTGTGTGTTTTTGGGATATATCCATCAATTCAATGGATATAGGTGCCTTCACCCTCCCACTGGTAAAGTCTATTTGTCTAGACATGTGGTGTTTGATGAAAACGTGCTTCCAATTCAAAAACCAGGCTCCCTTTTCTCCTCTATCAATGGTACAGGTAAACTCACCACCTTTGATGAGTGGGTCTCATCAAAGATAAAGGTGGAGAACTCACCACCTTTGATGAGTGAGCCATTGAAACAAAGACTGAATTACTTTTATTTTTCTGTAAGGTTCAGTGTGGAGAGTAATTCGTCACCAATGTCTTCAGGTGGATGAAAGCCTCTGCCCTTGGAAGTTTTTCTTTTACTTTCGAGAGATTTAAGTCCCTTTTTTCCTCTATCCATATGCTCTTTCATCATGTGGGTAGAGCTGGTAATGGCACGGCGGATTGTTTGGCTTAGCAAGGGTTTGATAGAGCATCCCGTTTAGTGCTGTGACTGGGTAGTTAATTTGTTGTTGTTTTGACATTGGAATTATGCACTTCTACCATTGCGTTTGTTATGGCTAGCTATTGTGTTGATCTTTGTTATTGCTTTGTGTTGCGCTCTTGTTTCGTTCTTCTAATAAAATTTTATTCCAACCTATATAACCTCTTTGGGTTGCGGCTTAACCTCTGTTCGACCCATTTAAACTGTCTGAACCCACCCATGAGTCAAGAGTTACAGACCTACATCTGGGGCATATCAGTTGCTGTAAGATCCCGGTCCCACATATTTATTATTTTATTATATTTTAATTAGATATTATTAGTATTTTAATTGAATGTATTTTAGTTATTTAAGTGGGTAGGATTAAGTGGGGTACACGTTAGATTAGATACATAAATTGATGAGTTGGGTTAATGGGTAGATGGCTTGACCCGTAGTTTGACCCAATGACTTAAGCCCAGTAATATTCTTTTTAACCTAATCCCCTTTTTAACGAAACCCTTCTTATCTCTCCTCACTAATCTCTGCAACTCCTCCCGGTTATCTTCATCTTCTTCCTCTTTCAACTTCCCAAGCCATACCAGCTTTAGGATCCAGCCATCAGAATCAAGATCAGAGGATACCAGCATTCTTCGTTCAATCTTCTTATCTCAGGTAACCCTCTCCTCAAATCATTAGGAGTAGATCTATATTTTTAGGTTATCTTCCTATTCTTTCCAATGTTAGGTTTTGGGTAGGAATACCATAGATCTGTTCAGCTGAGCATTCCTTTCCCATATTCTTTGTCAGATCGGTGGTAGGATTATTCTCAAGCGCTGTGGGAATCGCGGTTTGGGTATTGGTTAGGATCTGTGTATTTTTCTTCAACCCGGTAAAAGGCAAGTACCTAATCATGAATTATAAATTTAATATTTGTTTTTCCTTGATTGGCATGTCACTGCATGTAGAAACCCTTTTATGCCTTTTCTTATAATAATGTTATAATGCGATTTTGTTTTGCAATGAGATTGGAGATTTGAGATGATCCCTCTTGTTGATGTTTCTGTTTATGTTGCAAATGGTTATTGCCGCAACACTTTTATTTTGAGAAAAAAAAATTAAAACAAAAAAAATAAAAACCCCTTTTTCGTTTTCTGCTTGCGTTTAGGAATGTGAGACCACGCTTTTGAGTGACCTTGAGGGTCAGCAGAACCACAGGCAATGTATCCATGACAGGGTAATGCAGGCAGTTTGGGACTGTCCGTGTTTTTTACCATGGGACCCAGGTGGGCCACCCGATGATCGATCTGATCCGTGGATCCGAAGGAGGACCCACGGGCGACCCTACAGATAGCAGATCCGTGCGAGGTGGGCCCTGTTTGGCCTGCCATCCATTGGGTTGATCAAAGAGGGCGTGAATGAAGGAAAAACTAGTTTGGGCATTAATCAGGTTGTGGGACCCACTTGATGATCTTATCCATGATCATGTCCGATCCTTGGGCAGTACATGGTTGGGCGACCATGTTTTTGAAGGAGATCTTAGGAATGGAAATGGTGGGGCCCACTTTCTAGATGATCATGATGCTTTTGGCGTGGCTTCACCCATCACCGAATTCCATTCTGTGTTGAATGGTTAAGTCGGTTCTGATGTGCAAAACAAAAGGAGAGAAGGTAGTGATGACAGGTGGTGTTGACATGCCATGTGAAAGGATAAAAAGTGGATAATGGATGACCTGGTAACCTGGTTAAGGGATGACCTGGTGACCTGGTGAGTGGTGACTTAACTTGAGTAGGATTGAAGGAAAGAAAGGTGTGGGGGTGTTGACTGGGAAAAGTTTTAACAACAGGTGAAGGACCTGTAACATTACACAGTGTTATGTGAAGTTAGTTTTAATACCATGATGTTCTAAAAATTAGGAATAAGGGCTTGGGTGGTTTTATAAATCCAAATTAGATCCTTTGACTATTTTGAATGTGGAAAATATTTTGATAGGGTCCTTGGGTTTTCTAAAATTATAAACTAAGATTGGTATTATCATTATTATTTGTAAATTAATATTAAATGATATCTTTGGGTTTTAAGGTGTTAAAATTATATATTTGTACCTTATTATTCGAATCTTTGGACCGAGTAAATACCGTCTAGGCACACGGTATCTTACTAACATGGGGGTTTAGTGCTCCATATAATTTCGGGGAAATCCTGATGGATTCTAGCTTAATCCGTCCCTATTGGAAAACCCTTAATTGGGTCTATGCACCATTGATGGAGAAAGGATGCGTTGATCTTTTGTCAATTAGAGATTCCTGTGGTTATTGGGTACGATACCTCATGTTTGACCTTAGGATTTGTTTGTGGTTATTCTTTGACCTTCGGGTTTGCATACATGAATGGTTATTTGAATATGACTTAGGATCCTTGTTTCGGAGCATTATTAATCAGGTCTATTATGAATATATGTGTATGTGTTTATGTGGGTCATTTATGGACGACTGCAGATCGATATATGGACGGTTGATCACCGATGTGACCGGATCACTTATAATCCACTTTGTTTATGCACAGGTTATCCTGATTTTATTTTGGTCGGTTTATGACCACCGACATTATGGACGGGCTTTCCCGATTTATTTAGGGCTGACCACCCACAACGGGGACACTTGTCACCGTGTGATTCTATATTGCTCTCCTTGTATCGTTAGCCTTTTGTTTTACGTTCTTTATCATTATTATCTCTGTCATTGTTTCATTATGATCACACTTGTCTATATTCTTCTCGTTCTCATATTAAATTTCGAATTATGATTATGTTCTTGCTATTTACTTTGTAATATTTGGTGCATAGGTACTGAGCCCTACTTTACCCAGGAGACGGAGGAGGATCAAGCGTTTCAAACGTTTGAGCCAACTGTTGAACCCCAGTGGGATGCCGGAGATGGCTTTAGAGCCGTCTAAACCAGCACAAGAGAGAACGTCATCTTATAATTATATTAATGAACTTTCTTTTAGTGTTGAGACCTCTTTTAGAAATTTTATAATTATGCAATTTTAACTATTAATATTTATTTGATTTTTGTGTTGGGTTTCATTTATGAACATTGATTACCAATTGAATAAAGCTTCCGCTGCATTTAATGAAATTTATTTTGACTCACCACCTATTGAAATTTTTTTGTGGGTCCACTTTTGGAAGCTTGTGTTGTATTAAACACAGGAATTTGAATTTTTTTTTATTTTTCACGTTTTTCCCTAATTCTCATTTTGAGGGACGTGACAGTTGCAGGTTGGATGCATTGCTTAATTAAGGTTTTACTGCCCCTAGTAGCAAACCAGGGTCAGGGTACACAGGTTGATGCTCATCTGTATGCCTGTTACTAAATGCACTCTTGTTCCCATTGCAAGATCATTACCTTTAAAAGAAAAAAGGAACATCGGATGATAACACATCGGAATAATATTTACTGCACTGAAGTAGGTTCCAAGAAAACGTGGTACATATGCTTGCACAAATTGTGAATTTTCTTGAATACCTCAAACAAGACGTTGAGAAATCACATCATACATATTAAAGATTGAGCTGACATGTTCCTAATTAGAAATGCTACCCAAAGCCCAAATTAACTTCACTCCATCTACAGTGAGGAAAAAAAAAAAAAAAACAGCAACAGCAAAGACCATGTTAGAGAAGTCGATCAATCCAGTGGCTGTAGCTCAGCAACAGTCTTCATAGTGACCCACCTCCTCGTTTCAATGGCTTGCAATGGAATCATCTTAGCCACCATGTGCTATGTACACTAGTTTTTTGGAAAGAAGAAAATGCAAAGAAGAGGACTCGTTCATGTACTTCATCTTTCAGAGCCCCCCTGCAAAGTGGACATGTGTGGTGTCTATCGACCGCAAGCCATCTATCCAAGCAGTACTTGTGAAAGAGATGGTGGCATTTCAGCTCTCTTATCTCTTCACCTTCTTCAACCATGCAGAGACAGACTGAACACTCCACTTGTTCACCTGACTTGAACGTTTTGTTGTCGCCATTTTCCAAGAGGCCATGGTCTTTGGTCTCTTTCTGGGTTGTTTGACAAAAGGGTGGAAGTGGAACAGATGATGCCCATTTGAGACGGGTTCTTAAAAGAGAAGCCACTGTTTGAGATAAAATTCCGAGAGAGAGTGATAAGAAAATGGAAGATGAGAGGGTGAGGAAAATGGAGAGGATTAGAATTCCCATGCCTTTGTGGGGAAAACTAGTTTCTAATGGTGGAAATATATAGTGAGTGTGAGTGATGGTGTAGTGTTGTAGGCATGAGGGTCACATTTTCTTAATTTCAAAGAAAAGGAAACTTGAGAGACTCGCTTTACACGAAGTTACAAATGAAATGAGAACAAAAAGGTGACCCTAGCCTTCAAGCTTCACTTGCCGACAGGTCTAGACGGCAACTGAACCTAATATCAAACCTACCATTAGGTTTTTATTTATTGGCTAATTCATTGGTCAGATAAAATTATGAGCCCACTGAGTTGTTATTCTCCTTTTTAGAAAAAAACTCTAAAGTTAGAAGATTCAAAGGATTAAAGGAAGAAAGTCTTGCAAAATTAGAAGTGGGAAATCAGACAGAATTAGAAGTATGCTAAAAGGAGAAAAAGAAATCAGATAGATTTGAAAGAAGAAAGATGGAAAAATTAGGAGTGCTTAAATTTCATATTATCTAGAATGAGGTCCGCTCAAGCAACCAGTATCATCCGCTTGAACGAACGTAGTCAAAATAGTCAAATGCCTGACATAACCCTTTTTGCACTGAAACAGAACATAATCCGCTCGAGCGAACAAAGCGGCAGAGTCTTACGTAAATTAAAACTTGATTTTAATCGTACTCAAACTACTTGTTTTAGTCCTAATCAAGTTATGCAACTTTAAGCACGTCCCAAGGGCTATAATATTGAAACAAGTCTCTTATTATTCTGAGTCGGAAGATCTAATAAAGAGAAATCTTCTCTAAAGAGTTATTGAAGAGTTGTGTTGCCAAGTTCTCTAGAGAGACAGTTTCTTCCGCATCCTTTGTAGAAGATCATCTTCTTGTGTAGAAAATTTAAGGAGTCAAGCGTATGATTGGATTTGTTGCAATCAAAGGTGTGAAGTCATTAAAGCATGACAAGACACAAAGTAACTGCAATCCTTAGATACGAGATATCTAGAAGGAATCTGAGTTTCTTATAATTACGAGATTCATAGTGTTTGATTGTTGACCCAATTCGAATATGTGGTTTTCTGCCGGTTAGGGTTTTCCACGTTATATCTAGTGTCCTTGTGGTGTGTGCCTGTTGATTTTATTTCCATTACATAGATTATTGTTTTTGCACACTACTGGGTTGTTTATCGAGTAGACCAATCTAGATCTCATACCTGAACTTTCACATTTTTTATGCTGGACATTTTTACTGCATCTATTTTTTTTTCTTTTTCTTTTTGTCTTTTTTGGTTTTAGTCTTGCTAATGAGCGGATGGGAATCTCGTGGTATTTGATCGACCGGTGATGATCGCAACACATGTGCACTGGGTAAATCTAGGGTTTTCCATATCCCTATTTTAAACCATCAGACCTCCTTTTGCAAATAGATTTCAACTCAAATTCCCACCAAACAGGAAAAAAAAAAAACTCAACCTTTTTAATACTATTGTTATCTCATTTCTCAGAGTGCTCTAGAGGGGTGGCAATTTTTCGGGCAAACTAACTCAACCTGAACTCTACCAGGGCAATTGAAAGGTTCCACTAGAAGTTTTTTTAATTGTGTTTGGGTCAATGTTTTCTACCCAAATAATTCAAAGGTGAGTCTCTAGGTCTCCAACAAAAGGTGCAGCTCTTTTTTTTGTTTTTAACCCATCACCCACTAGTAAGGAGTTGGGTTTTTATTGGGGAAGTCAGGGATTCAACCCCCACCTCCTCCTTATATAATCATGCATGTGTATATGTGGGCTTTTTTTCCACCTCGATGGCCTTCCTTCCCGGGTATGCCGGACCTTCTTCTCACTTCGGTGGGCTTCCTTTCTAGGTGTTCCGAGCTCTATATAATTTAAAATAAATAAATTAAAAAGAAAAATGGTCCTAGCCACTAAAGCTGAGGTACCCATAAAAAAAAAAAAAAAAAAACCATCACCCACTTTCTTAATTGCATCATGACTCCCCAACCTAAACAGCATCGTGGACTTGTGGTTGATATCTTCAAATCCATTAATAAATGGGGCAGGCTCCCATTAAGCCTATGTGAGTACAAAGGGTGCCTTACCCGAGACAACTTATTAATTCTTATCACTAAAGTAAAGGAGATTAATCACGGTTTAGTCCCCTCCAAAGCCTATTATATCGTGTCTAAAGTCTGGATGCTTACGCATCTGTCCCGACCCTTTTACATTCCATACAATGGCAGTTTTGTGCATCTGCTCAAGGAAAAATCACTTCTTCATTTTATGCATCTCTCACTTTTTCATTAATTTGAAACTTTCTGCCTAATCACCATCAAGCTAAATTCTTCTTTCTCTTTCTTGCATGTTAATAAAAGTGGAATGCTTAGAATTCTCTTGCTACACAAACGGCGCTTTTAGGCACACTCGTGCAACATAAATCCAAGGAAAAGAAGTGAATAAAGGAGTCTGTTTCTCTATGCCTTACGGTTTTTTTTTTTTCTTAGGTTTGATATAGCAGCATATTAGAAGAAAAGGCATAACATCATGTTTACCAAATAAATCCTTATAGTATTAAATAGTATTTATGCTGCATCTAATAACACCTTGAAATTTTAATAGGAATTGCTAGACAAGAGAATTTAACGTGAAATGAAAGTCAACTGGATGTAAGTTCGAGTCCTATGCCGAATGATTCGACAATAAAAGCAAATGTATGCCGACTGGATTCCACCTGAAGGGGAAGTGCAAAAGAGTGAGCTCCACCGGAAGGAGAGTATTGAATGATATTTATACTGCCTTTACTCACACCTCTAAATTTTTTGAATCTTTAAGAACATGGACCAATAGATATACTTAGTTTTGAGAATCTTTCTCGGATATTCAAACCAATATCCTTTGATATTGATGTGAAATTCTTAATTATATAAAGTCTGGATGTGAAAGTTTTAAATTACCTTTTTTTTAAAATAAATTACATGTTTTATGCCTATTAAAGTTGCCAATTTGTTTTTCTCACCTGCGAGGGAAGGCATTTCCTACGTGAGAAAATCTGCAGCTATACACAAGCGTGCCACATGCCTTCTCATATCTGCAGCAGAGTCTGATGTAATGGGGCCTTACCCAATGCTGGGCCATTGGTAGATGGATCACAGTCTGCAACATCGCCCCCAGCAACCGAGGGAAGGCATTTCCCACATGTGGGAAAGTCTGTGGCTGTACACAAGCGTGCCGCTTGCATTTTCGTGTCTTCAAGCTCAGTCTGAATCTAGTGAAGCTTTAGTCATGGCCTTTGTGGTGGACCGTGATTGGTCCACCCCACCGACACGATGTGTATAAAAGCCCCAGAGAGTATCCCGATTATTTCAAGCCACAAGCCTCGTGCTGCACAACTGACTGAATTGTTGGGCCACATCAAAGAGACAAGTTCCATCACTTTCATCGTGGCCAATACGTGTACGACTCTGAGATGTTTAGGACCATTGAGAGGCTCTGGAAAGTCCTTCGACGGTGCAGAGCAACACTTTTCTCTCTCTGACACGAAGCTGAGTCTCGTGATACGAAGTTGCTTGCTTGTTGTGGATGATTAATATTTTCTGCATGTGGATCATTAACACTTTCTTAAGATAGATTCTTGACCTAGTTATCTAGAAGTCCCTAGTCATCAAGCATTATTTTTTTTAGCCCAAAAGCGATTAAAATACTTTTAATCTACAAGTCCCTAGCTAACGAGACTTGTTTTACAGCCCAAAAGCAATTAAAAAATTTATTAACGAAATCGCATGCATTTAGTAAAGATCACGCGTTAATTGACTTGTAATCACACAAACCCGCCATATAATTCCAATGAATTGCCCAAACCCACCTATTGCAAATTTATTTAATTATATGATTTCTATCCAAAGCTGTCATTGGGCTGGCCCTGCATCAGTTAATTGCTGGATTTTTAACCAGCTATCTATGGGCGATGGTTGGCCATATTCAGTTTTATACCTGGTAAAAAACCCTGTCTCAATTTTTCATGTTTGTTCGGGGGACCCCGGGATCCATCTATTTTTAGTGGGTTAAATCGTAATCGATGCCTTGGATTATCAAAAAAAAAAATTAACATGGATGCTGGACATGAATGTATGACGTATGTCTAAATTGAGTGGTCCTACGTGATCAAATAAGCCTTCACTTGATTCAAAATTAACATTAGAACAAGAAAACTTAAGATTCAAGCATACTTCATAATGCAATTGAAACAAGTTTTCAAATATGGCTATAAATACATTTAAAAAAAAAAGAATCTTCCATATATTTTGTTAACTGTAATGTGAAATATGAGGCAAAGTAATCTCAACCACTAGAAAATCTTATTTTTACTTTTTCCACCGTCAAAAAATTTTACTCAATGAAACCAAGTAAAGTTGCTACTATACTGGTCATTGACTTTTCATTTCACTTCAAGTTATTTTACACTATGAAAAAACAATAGAACATTTACTTTATAAGTAGATATATTTCTCCTTTATACAATATTTATCTTTTCTACTCATTTAACATTTACTCTATTACTCATCTAATAAATTATTTAGCCCTAATATGAGAAGAATCCTTCTCTATCTTTTTTTTTTTTTTTTATTATTATTATTGATTACAAGATTCAGCCATGATAATATAATACTATGAAAACAAATAATTACGAAGACTCCATGATAGATAAGGTTGTAGCATCTTCCTAAAAATTGGGTTTACTTGTATATGAGGTTCCTTGTGCCATGGTTCCCTAAAAATTGGGAATACTAGAATACTGCCAAAGAGATGGAAAATTCCATCCTGGAATGTGTACGAGCAAAAGGCTACCAATCAAAGATAGAAAGATATGCCAACACAGGACAGGGCGTTTGATTAGATCTTAGGAAAAAGGAATAAAAACAACCCACCAGATTGAAACCTTTCAGTCACGTGATGTGCACGTTTGTTTTGGGGAGTGGGAGGGGTACAAAACTAGGAATGACATATTTTGTTTTTTTTTTTTTTGGGATTCTAGCAATGATATTTGAATTATACCATTTGTCAGGGCATAGTTGGAAACGTTTAAAATCCTATTATCAGCCATAATTTATCAACCAGATGTTACTACCAAAAAAATAAGAACACCTACAATTTAAAATCACATTAGTTGGATTGGGTAAAATAATGCAGAGTGTTTCAATCATTTGGCATGAGGTGGATTTGGTCCCACGGCTAATTATCACTAGCAAAAAGCTTATATTTATATATACAGAAATTTTTAACTTAAAAACATTTTTATATTATTGTTAGCTATTTTCATTTATTTTGAGAATATAAAAAACTGTTAATTAAAAAAAGAATTAAAAGAATAACTTTTAATTAAATAACTGTTGATTTGATGAGATTGATGTTTTGCACACAATCCAAAATTTGAGTGACATTCAACAAAGTTTTTTTTTTTTTTTTTAAGTAATTGTGATGTATTAAAATATAGACAAAATATAATGATGCATTCATGTTTACGAGCGCTGTGGCGTGTGAGCTATGAGCACCCATAGCTCACACTGCAGAGAAACAGTAGGCGAAAGTTTGCTTCATGGGATGGCCCACCTTTAAATAAAGCCAGGCCTTTTCCCACACCTATGATCGAAGAGTGCCATAGTTAAGGGGCGTAGAATAATTTGATAAGGTTGATATTTTGCACACGCTGCTAGTGCTATTCTAAGGGTTAGTTTGGAACTTTTCTAGCAAAAGTCAAATAAAGCCTTATTTTTATAGACAAAATATCACAATATAAGCACTTTAATTCAAAACTCTCTCCACTTTTTTCCAAAAAAATAAAAAAGTAACCACTTTTATCCACTAAAAAAAAAATCCAATTTCCTATACAAAAAGTAAAAAAGATTACATAACAAACAACTAAAAACAAAAAACCATCATAATCCATTTATATTTTATTTTTTCTTTAAAATCTACTTTATTTCACTTAACTCTTTTAGTAGAGTTGCCCCAGTGGCCGTAGGGCTTAGCACGGCCTCCAGTGAAGCAGGACAGAAGTCCGCATGCTAGGTCGCACCATCCTTATAAGAGAGAGTTACATGGGGGTCGTGCTATGTTAGCCATGGAGATCATGGGCAAGAAGCCTATGGGACCCACCTAGAGGCCGAGGCCAATACTGATGTGTTGGTAGCAAGTTCAGATAGGAGGAAATGAAATTTTCAGATCCAAAGGATCTATTATAATCCAATATATAAGCCTTGCAAAATTATTGGTCAAAGCCCCTGGATCTTAGACCAACGGTCAATATCTATCTGAAACTCTACACTTCATATAATATGATATTTATAGCAGGAAAGAATCCGGATCCTCTGAGTGTGTCCATGCATGGCAACCGTGAGTGACATGCGGACCGTAAACGTCCACTCAAGGTCACCATGAGAATTTTCCTCACAACATCCAGACTCTATATAATATGATATTGAGCTTTCGGTATATAGCCCCCTAAGGCTTATAGGATTTGTAAATAGGCCCATGAGGTTTTAGTATTTGCAAATGGGCCCATGCATTTTCATTTTAATTCCTTTTGTATCCCCAAAATCAATAGTCTTCCAACCACCATAGGTTTTTAGAGCGAAATAACATTTTTGTCCATCTCTTTTATCCTTGTATGCATAATTTCAAAAGCTTGTACTCAATTTTTTTTATAAAGCATGTAGCATTTACAATTGCACTTAACGGGAGAAAATAACCTCACATAAATTTATTTTTTATCATTTTAGGGCTCATTTCATTAAATCCAAATAGATCATGACAACAATAAACACATATACTTATAACTGGTTAAAATTTATCCAATCCCTACATAACCCACCGTTGGATTAATGAAAGTTTCAAAATACATGATTATGCTTCATGTGTGGGGTGTAAAAAGAAATATTGGAGGAACATGCAAATGTAAATATATATATATATATATATATTTTTTTTGAATTTGTGAGGTGGGTGGTGTCTGGCTCTATGTAAAAGAAATATTTCGGGAAAGGGGAAAATGTAATAAAAAATAGTATTAATTTTTAGAATTTGCTAGGGGATGAGAAAATTTTAAACTTTTCTCAGATATGGGTGGAAGATTCAGTCCTCAAACCCTGGTACCTGCGTCCACCCCTGGTCATGTGCATGAGAAAGTTATTGAGAGAAACTATTGAAACTTGAGATAAAATAATTGATGTAAAGGCAAAGCTGTCATTTATATAAAAACCCAATACAAATCTCATGGTGGCTGGCCATTCTTGTTAGAAATATTGATTTTAGGGACATGAAAGGTATTAAAAGAAAATCCAGATGCCTATTTATAAATCCTAAAATCTCAGGAGCTTATTTACAAATCCTACAAACCTTAGGGGGTACATACAAAAAGCTCTATGATATTTATAGCATGAAGAACTTCTCTTTCAAGAATTCGTTCCATATATTTCATGAGATTCTCTGTTTCCTTTACAGTCTTATTAGTCATTGTTACTTGCTACTATCATCTTCAAAATTATTATTATTATTATTATTATTATTATTATGTATTTACTTCAAGGGGTTGTGTGCCCATATATAGATATATAGATATATAGATATATATATATATATATATTTATATAGATCAGGAAATATGTTCTCCCCATTTAGTTGGTTTAAAAATAATTCCATGTTTCATTTTATTCTACATTAACATAATTTTCTTATAATAGTGAGTTTCAGGATGTTTTTCAAGTTCAAGGTTCTTATCACTTGCTTTTAACGAACTGTTTATTTCAATGGAGAAATTATTGAATTTAGGTCCATCCTCGTTTATTTTGGAAGAAGTCTGTGGACTGCATCCCATCCATATGTGGTCCAGCTTGTGGAAACTACTATATCCCATCCCTATTGGGGATTGAAAGATCTCATCATAGACAGGGGTTGGCCCTGCCTACTTATCCTAACCCTTGATTAAACAATCCTAAAGTTCAGTCAGTCACTTTTCAGATCTATTCAACAGTGAGCAAAGGTTAGATGCATGACAGATTTGGCCCGTTCCCAGATCGTGAGGGTTTAGTGAGTGAAGAGATACACTGATCAAGAGGCCCCACTGGGCCTCCATAGAGCTGGACTGCACTTGAGTTCACTCGCAAGAGAGAACTTCTCCAGGAACTAACGATGAAATCATCAAATACTTTATCTTCTCTTAGTCGGTTTTATTAACCCTCTAGAGGATTCAGAAAATGGAGATAATGTGTTCCAGCAAAATATGAAGCCACAAGAAGCAAAAAGATAGATAAAAAAAAGGTCCCTACCTTTTTTGTGATCTAAAACAAATTCAACATAAAAGTATCTAACAACACATGGACTATGAACTTAAAAATCAGAAATAAATAATTAATCCAAGGCCTATTTTGTCAGCAGCGTTGGGTATGGATCAATGGGTTCCATTGGACTGAAGTACTAAAATCATAATCCATGCGCATATATAAAATACTATTGAGAATTAGTGAGGTGTGCCCTCAAATTTTTTTTGTGAAGGGCAAGTAAACAGTTGAATCGTTTGTTTTAAACTTCAATCTTTTTTTTGTGTGTTTGTGTGTGTGTGTGAGAGAGAGAGAGAGAGAGTGGGAGAGAGATTATGATCCATCTCGCAAAAGGGAAAAAATATATAAACATATCTCCAGTCTCAAAAGCAAAAAAAAAAAAATGACATACCATTTATCTAAAAAATCAATTAATAACAAATAAAAACACCCAATCCGAGTCATCTCCAACTCTTCAAATCAGCCTGCATAAATGAAACCAAAAAAAAAAAAAAAACAGAACAGAAAATCATTATATTAGATACGTCAAAAAAGAAACCAAACAACACACCAAAAAAAAAAAAAAAGAACTCTTCAATTAAATATACCTATTTCTACAAACCAAAATCATTAGAACCATGAGAAGCATCATTGGAAGCATCCACTCTCAGAATATCCTTAACAATGTCATCAGTCTTCATCTCCATACAATCAACTGTATTCGACAATAGCCATTACCAAATCTAGTACAAAATATTTTTTTTGAATGGTAATCTAGTACAAAATATAAAATAGTGAAAGTAGTAGTTAACCAGGAAAATTAGTTACCTCCTATTCCAAACAACCAGTCACGGCTGCATATCAAAGCCTCAATGTTTTGTGGCATAAGGACACTATGAAATTGATCGAGAACTTTACCTCCAACACTGAACATTGCCTCTGAGGCAACCGCTGATACAGGAATTGCCAAAATATCACGGGCCATCTGAGAGAGTTCTGGATACCAATACTTACAAGATTTCCAATAATTTAGAATGTCCAACTCTTGTTTCCGATCGAGTTTCGGCTCTTGCAAATACAAATCCAATTGCGACTTTTGCCCTTCAGTGGAAAATTGACTCTTAAACGTGTCAAAATCCTGCATCAAAAACATGTAAAAAGAAAAACTTACCAACATGTGTAAAAGTTCAATATTGAATATCACATGAAATATTTTCTAAATATTATTATCCTCCTAGCCTTAATTACCTTTAAGTCATCATCAACGTCATCCCCAACAGCAACATCATTGCAACCACTCTGATGTGTAATAGCAGATACATTGCTTGCAGAGGCTTCAGAACTGTGGCGCAAATACTCATTAAAGAGTGAATGCAAATGCTGATGGACACGGGTAACCTCTCCTGTGAAATTTTGACCGTAGAGTTTCTTGTAAGAAAATTCCACAAACTGCATCTTATAACGAGGGTCCAAGATCACTGCTATAGCTAATATAGGGCTGTAGTCTTTCCAGTATTTATCAAACTTTCCATGCATCTCTGTTGCCAACTTGCTTATGAAACTATCTACACTTTCCATCTCCTCCTTCAAGTGCAACTGAATCTTCCATACCCCATGAAAATATAAATCAGCAGTGAGATGCTTAGCTCTTGAAAAGGTATTTGTTACATCATAAAAGCATTTCAGGAACTTCACTATTTTCTCAACACTGTTCCATTCTTCAGGAGAAGGGCAATCCTTATAGTTTGAATCAACTGATTGTAACTGGCAAAATGCAGGACGATATAGAATGGCACTCTCAAGCATGAGATATGTCGTGTTCCACTTTGTAGGAACATCTTGATGCAAACCCTTGTTACCTTGCAAAGATAATTGGGAAACACAATCCAAGAATTTAGTCTTCCGTGGTTGTGAATTTTTAAGGTATTTCACAGTTTCTCGAATCTTGTTTACAACTGCATCCACCTCTTTTAACCCTTCTTGTACTAGAAGATTCAAAATATGTACACAACAATGCACATGAAAAAACTGACCATCGCTCAGAAGTGCATTCTTTAGACCAGTTTGATTCTTCATAACTTCAATCAACGCATCATTTGATGAAGCATTGTCCAAAGTAATGGAAAACAATTTCTTTTCAATACCCCATTCATTCAACAATGTTGACACCCTCTCTGCAATAGCAGAACTTGAGTGTGGAGGCTGCATCAGAGAAAAACTCAAAATTCTCTTTTGCAACACCCACTCTTCATCAATGAAATGTGCTGTAAGACAAATATCATAATCTGTTGTGATAGATTTCCAAAATTCCAACGTCAAACAAATCCTACTAGAGACTGACTGTAATAGATGATGAAGTTTCTCCTTGTGTTTTTTATACATCTTCAATATGTCAGCTTCGGCATCATTCCTTGAGATCGGTTTGGCATCAGGGTTTAGAAAGCTGCATAGATCCCTAAATCCCTCATGTTCCACAAACTCAAATGGATAACCATGTCTAATGACGGCCTTTGCCACCATTTCACGAAACTTTTCCTGGTCCAATTTTGATGAATGCGGTGTCATGGGCTCAGTTGAAGGTAAAAGTAATTGACCAGCATAACCACCATCCCGCCTTGGACAATTTACCAAATGACGTTTTAGATTTGTGGTTCCATAATCAGTTATGTACTTTTTGCCACACCTATTACACTTTGCTCGTTGTTTCCCATCTGCATCTAATGGGAGCTTTTCATATTCACTCCAAACTAGAGAGACATGCTTTCGTTTACGTTTAGGTTCATGTTCGGAGCACATTGTATCCAAAATATTCTCATCACTCTCCATTACCGACATATTCAACAACTATGCTGCAGGATAATAATAACACCACCATTATTGATATCCAAAAATCAAAACGCAAACATGATAAATATTAAATAACACTACCAAAATATTCTAATCACTCTCCTTTACTGGCATATTCAACTAATATCCTGCAGGGTAATGATAACACCACCATTATTGATATTCCAAAATCAGAACACGATCATGATAAATAATACCACCACCATAAACAAGACTAATTATTTCTATTCATAGACAGATATCTCCCAAATTCCATGTTCATATTGCCATTTAGCTGAACTTTCATACCAAATGAACATAGAACTTACTAAAACAAATATACTTCATATCAAATAAAAACTCAACTACCCATTGTCAACATTCAAAAATCATACACACATGGGTGGGTGTATAATGAAGCCATATTCAATTGATGAGGATTAATAAAATGTTGGAACTTATTTTTAACAAAGTCTAATCTTCAAGATTTTCTAAATTACGTGGGCGCATGATGGGCAGGCAATCAACACAAATGGAAGTCTAATTTAGGGAAACAAAATATTTCAATGCCATGAAATAATAAAATAAAGACAAGTGGAGTTTACTAGGAGATGTGTCTCCATACTGCAAAGGCAAACAACATAATTTCTCTTTAGAACCAACCCCAAGGCAAGAAGTCTTAGTTATCTCGCACCCTAACTGTAAGCCCATAAATCTAACACTGCTTGCATGGATCAAGCATGAATGTTCAAGCATTGTTACTTTGCGCGCGATGCCCTTTGGTTCCCTCATATTCCCATGTTGGGCCTGCGGGCATTAAGAAAGGTCCATTCTTAGGTTGCGTTCTCCTATTGGGCTGTAAATTACTTATTGGTAACAGGAACACTACTCAACTAAGGTCTCATCATTGGGTCTCTTCCGACACAATTGCAGATTTATTTCCCCATTTCTCCATCAGTATGGAGGCCTTGGTTAGTTCCATAATTAACTCTAACTTTTGGGAGATTCATAATTCCCTACCCAATAAAGAAGCCACCAAATTTTAGTGCTTCCTCCGAGGCCCACATTGAATGCTCTTATGTGATGGATGCTAGAGATGGATGGCAATCCCTTTCTGCAGCTTAGAATAAATTTGTGATGGCTGATCTTCATGCTTGGTCATCCATTGCATGAATCCAATTCTTCAGCCTTCATTCTCTTGCTTTACCTGGTGCCCTCTCCATGGCATAACTCCAACAGATAAACGGTCACAAAGCATTGGCATCCAACTTGCTTCCTCGATGCCTGATAGCCATTTCAAATTGGAATGGGGTTGACGCTGCCGGTAGCCAAATACCCAAATGATTGTGGCACATAAGGGTCAGTTTGGCAATTTACTAATAAAGTATAAGTGGTGTAAAGCATCAAATAAAGAGAGAATGAAATATAAAGGGGTTATGATGTTATTTTGTCTTTAGTTTAGTGCAATGATCAAAATAACAGTTGCGGCGGGCGTAGCGACCAGTGGTCAAAATTCTACGTAGTAGCGGTTGCGGTGACAAGTAGCGGTGTGAGTTTTTTAAGTGGTAAAAAAAATTGAATATTGTATAACAGGCAATCTTGTGTTTTTTTAGTGATTTAGAACCATATAAGAGTAGAGACAACTTTCAAGGCCATTGAGGAGAAGAAAGAGGAGAAACAGTGTTGAAAATTAACATTGTTCAACTATACTAGGTTTTAGACTGCAGCGCCGCTATTTTCAAAATAGCAAATCAGCCTTAACCGCTACAGCCAATAATGCGGCCGCTATTTTGAACCATACTTTAGTGGATTGGTAGAGAATCTTTTTGACTTTTTTATTAAAAAAGTGAGTATCTTTTTGTCATTTAGTGGAGGAAGTAGGTTGTTTTTTTTTACTTCTTTTTTTTTTTTTTTTTGAAAAAGGAGGGAATTTTGAAGATGTGTACTTTTGATGTGACCCCTTGTTTGAAAAATGGAGCCTTTACATTACTTTACTAACCTAGTAAAGGAAAGGGAGAAGTAATCAATGACTGCTCTCCGAGTCGAAGCTTACAGCATACACACATTCTCCCGTCTTGGTCTCGCTCCAACATTCATTCAACACCAAAATTGAGAGAGCAATTTATTTGATTGAGTGCTTCAAAGGAGAGGACACATTCATTTAAATGGCCATGAGAGGCACCCAATTTGACCTATCTTTCCACTCCTTAATCTTAGCCATCAAATCCTAAATTATTAATATTGGACTCTTTTAACACTGAACAAGAAGAGATTTTATTCATCAAGGAATTTTATATTTTTATAGAAACAAATTAACTACTCTACGTGATTTTCACCTATCATGATAAGATGCTCAATAATCAAGGGTTCTAAAAATAACAATAAAGTAGAAAAGGCAAAGTAAAAGTGTCTTCCATGATCTAATTGGTTGTGCAAGGGGTCCATAAATTAAGATCTTTAGTCGAATAAGTTCTTTATAGTCTCTTCCATGATTTTTTTTTTTTTTTTTATATAACACAGGTTTCCAGCCTTTTGGGCTAGAATAATCCCCACAGGCTCAGGAGAGAAAGCTGGGTAAAATTCCCCTGTGGCTCCGGTAGTCTCTTCCATGATCTAAATTTCATTCTTTAATTTTTCCATTGGGTTTTTTTTTTTTTTCCAGGGGTTGTGGAAAGGTGGGGTGAGCTTTAAGAGACAATGGGAAGCCCACTACATGTGAGGAAAAGATGCACGCATTGCACATACATAAAATGATCTAAAGAGTTAATATAATAAATGGAGAAAAGAAATAAAAGTATAAAAAGAAATATATGATGAACAGGAGATATTCCAAGTGCTTTCCAATAAAGGATTGAAAGAAATGAAAGCAAACAAGGTAGCAGATAATGCTATAGTGTAATGGTTGGGTACCATGTCCCACTTCGACTTCTATGAGCGGCAATTCAGGAGGTGGTGAGATATGAAGAGGAGCACATACAAATACAGGATGTGTGAAGTTTCATCCGATTCAAGTCACCCCAAGGTTGTAATCCAACCACACATCCTCAACACCTAGATGGGCCATCAACTACCATCTCACATTATTTCGTGAATGGGTGTCATCTCATTGCCAAAAAACTAGAGTAACAGAAACAGAAGAATCTGAAGCTCTCCCTCTTCTTCCACTCTTCCCTTATCCAAGAAATGCCCTTTCCACCTTCTAGATAGAGAGAGGTGGGGATTAATCAATGGTCGAATCGAGTCAATTTAACCGGAATATCAACCCGATAGCGACCCAAACACAACTCCTACCAACCCAACCAATCGACCCGCCACAAAACCCCCAAATCGCAAAACCCTATATCCAATCGAAGAAAAAACCCAAAATACCCACACCCAGATACCCAAATCGCTAAATCAATGCCACGATCTTCGATTGCTAGTTTGTTAAAGCAAAATGCAGTAAGAGGAGACAAAATAAAAACGGATTGCTACACGGATTTCTGAGACATGGGTTTTCTTCGTACCTAGTCGAGCGTCCTCCAGATGGCGGAAAAAAAGGAGAAAAATCGTTGGATGTTGTGACCGTGATCTGCAAGTTCATCATCTACTCGTGGATCCCATGGAAGTGGTCGATGAGTAGATTCGCGTCATTGTTCATCTAGTCTAGTATTGAGAGAGATTCAATGATTTGATGGAGAGGAGAAGAGCCGAAGAAATAGGGTTTTCGTGTCGTTCGAGAGAGAGAGAAAGCTCCTGCCCTTGGCATGGGTATCGTTCCAATTAGGTTTGGAGTAAACAAGACAGAGTCAAAGCTGTTTGTGCGTATATAAGTCGATGTTAGGTAATGGATGCAAAATGCAGGGATCTCATGAAAGATGGCCCAGTGGGGCCCACCAGATTTCAGATCATAAGCATCTATGATGATGGTGGTGATGATCAAGATATAGAATCTCCAATTCAACAGCCTAGAATAGTTAAATCTCTAGTGAGCATCAGATTGGGTCTGGTGGCAATTCAAAAGAGGGTATAGTATGTGTGTGCATGGGTTGAGTGGGTCCAGAGTAGCCCCACACAAATAGTTGCCCTGTGGTTGCTTAGACCTTGCATGGCCCCCTTATGATTCATCTAAGGGCTTGATTCTCTATGGAAAAAAAAAATCATGTTTGGTGTATATTGGGGAATTTGAATGATGGATTTCTAAAATATTGTTGAATTTTTTCATTTTTGAATTCCTTATTTTGTTTTGTTTTTATGCCGCGCTTATTACACAAAACTTTTTATACATTTTGGAGCTTATAAATCCATTGCTACTTTACCATTTGAGTTTCTAATTAGAATTATTCATCTATAGCATTGTGCATGTATGGATTTAAATGTATAAATACAATAGTGTGTGAAATTATAGATTCATTGCTACTAGAGTGCTCGTTGCTGATGAAAGTTTTAGTAAGGAAAAACAGATTTGTTTAGGATTGATAAACAATTTATGGAAATCTAAACTTTTCCACTTAATTCTAATCCTAATTAACATCAATGTATTATTAATTGAAAATTATACATTAGAGAACCTTTCATGGGCCCCTCACCTTAAGTGCCACCACAAAAGCATCTTGGATGGCCCTAGACATTGGCTCAAGTCAGCATGAGCGTACTCACCTGGACATCTGCTCTTTGACCAAAATACCCTGATAATGAAAGGCCCACCAACCCTGGAACATGAAGATGGGCAGGGACGCCAATGGAAACAGCCAATAAAAGAAGAATATGTGAGAGCCTACTGAGGTGGGTATGGGAGAGGAAAGCAGAGATAAAAGAGACTGCAGCACCAGACTTGGGGTTTTGAGCTCTCATTTACTTCCTCCTCCTTCAATGGCTTCTGAGAAAGAAGCTGCTCTTGCTGCTGTTCCATCTGATTCTCCTACCATGTAAGATCTCTTTCTCTTTATCTCTCTTGGTTTCTGTCAGATTCTTTCATTTCATTTCTTTCTCCAACTGCTGTTGTTGATTTTTGGTGTTGAAGTGGAAATAACAGTGTTGAATCAAAACTGATTTCCACCCAATTTTTTCAACTTGTTTGTAGTGGTTGGAATTTGGGGAACACCCAAAAGCATCCTTTATGTAATGATCTCCTCATGATCTTCCCAAATCTTTCAGCACTTACTCATTTTTATCTACAGACCATTTGTTTGGTTGTTTGTATATTTGTAAGTTTTGTTTGTACGATGATGTTATGATATGCCCTTTATTTTTCTGGGTATATAGATAGGCATCTTTTCTTTGGTTGATTGGTTTTGAAGATCTGTTGCTTGGATTTAGCTGATGGCTTCTGGGGTTTCTTAAATATGGGTTGGTAAGAATTTGTTGAGTATCAGTAGTTGCAGGACCCTTTTCTTTCTTTCTTTTCTTCTTCTTCTTTTATTTTTGAGTAGTTGGGACTTCATTCTTTTTGCGAAGGAACACACACACCCACAAATTCCTTGGATTTGTGAGTGAATCTGCTTCTGTGTCCACTCTCAAGGAATATGTGCCAAACAGACCTTCACTGAAGATGATATAACACAAAATTCCTTAACACTATCCTGGGTGTTCGAGCCTAAACTTGGGTCCATTAGAGGCCACAGCTCCATTTCAACTGGTAAGGAGCATAAGCATGGAAGCAGAAACAGTTTTAACTCCATCCTTTAATGCCCATATTTCACCCTATTAGAATATCTAACACTGCTGGCCCACCGCCCACACCTGAGTGAAAATGCCACAAAAAGCTTTCCTTTTTATCAATTTTAATTTTTCTCAGTGGACCAGTTTTCCCATATGCAATTCCATCTTATTGAACCTTCATTGGCCAAGTGCAGGTTGAATCCTCAAAGAAATTATTTTCAGGGCTTCCTTTTTTCCTATTAAGGTCGCTTCTCATTCTCTTTCCACATCTATCACGAATATTGCTCCAAGTTCTTTATCTTTTAGTCTCCATTGAGATATCCATAGTTTAATTTTATCCACCACTTATCTTGATGAAGAGGATCTTCCCTCAAAGATCCCTGTGTTTCTTTCCTTCCACAAGCACCGCACAACCACCATATATAACAGTTTCCATAATATTCTGCATCTGCTAAGAAAGGGATCTCCAGAGCAACCTGCAATTAACTCCTGAACCGAAGAACTGGCAATGAAAAAACCAAAAAAACATTGATAAGAAGAAGACCCTTTTTTTTTTAAGGATCCAAATTCCAAAGTGTCCATGACTTCATGTGCCCCGTTACTGTAGAAGAAGACAAAACTCTAGCTAACATACAGTGAAGAGACAGGTGGTCAATGGGCTCCTTATTGGCCAGCACAAAGCAAATTTTAGGAAGGGCTCTCCCTTCTTTTGTGACAACTATGCTAGGTAAAATTTTATAAAAAATCACCACCTATCAAAATCCATTTACTCTTGGTGGGATGAATTAATCTCAATTATTTTTAGAGGTAAACTGAATAGAGGGTTCATAAGTGAGGATTCAAAGGAGCATTTTGCCTTGAAAACACCGCAGAAGAATCCAACGTCAAATTCTTCCAATGGAAAGATTACCCCTTTTAAAGTCTCCACAAAATCATTCAACATTTGTGATAAAAAGTACATTAAACCTTTTGCTAAAGGGAGTTTCCATTCTATCTGACCTTTCCCGTCTTCAACAATCTTTGATTCGAACCCCCTTACACTAGACACCTATAAAGTGCTGGGAATCTTAAACTGCTATTTATCCCCAATCCACACATCTTCCCAATACCTAATACAATTTTCACCTACCCATATGAATCATTGTTTTTCAGCTAAAAAATGATCCCCGCTTTACAGTTGATAGCCCCTAACATCTTTCCAAACTCTTGATCCACTCCTTATTCCACCACTCCTCACCTCCCAACCCTATCATTTTTTCCTTATTTTTCAGCTGCAGGTTTCCTCCAAAAATCGTCAAATTTAAAAATATTGGCTAAGGATCTGCAGGCCCTAGTCTCTTCCAATGAGGTTTTGTTTATTTATTTTTGCATGGTCAATCAATCAATGGGGCAATTGGGTCAGCAGTGTGGATTACCAAACAACAGCCGTGCTAATACAAAATCGAAGACTGAGGATTCCACATATATCTCCATGCTGCACAAGCATACAATACCTTGAGAGCAAAATAGTGCTTATATAGGAAACTTAGGCTGTCCATTAGAGAAAGTATTCAATAGTCTGCAAATCTATTGATGGAAGG
Organism: Persea americana; assembly: GCA_029852735.1. Lineage (NCBI taxonomy): Eukaryota > Viridiplantae > Streptophyta > Magnoliopsida > Laurales > Lauraceae > Persea > Persea americana. The sequence goes on from CM056810.1 coordinate 97,127,878, forward strand.
GTGATGTAACCTCCCAATTAGTTGCTTGGGCCTTGGGTCCTAGGTGTGCAAATAGTGTCATCAGAGGACTACTTTGTCTGTTGACTGCTGAAGTGGGTCTCTTTCATAAATGGTTGGCAATCACAGTCCATGACTAAAAAAGAGGAGAGAAATCTAAATAACATCAGCAATTGTGTTAAAGATTAAGTTTCATGAAATAAGTGTTCTCTGTTTAATTTTTTGCTGATTGGCTTTTTTTCGATCAATTGTTTGTCTCTTTGTTTTATTTCATCCAATGCATATATGTTGTCCTTAACGTTGCTGCAACTGTATGCTCAGTCATAATATTCCATTCGATCTCTCTCTCTCTCTCTCTCTCTCTCTCTCTCTGAGTCTGTGTCTGTGTGGGTGTGGTGTGGTGTGTGTTGCAACACGAGGTTTAATCATAGAATTCTATTGTATATGCAGATTTGACAAAATCATAAACAAGGAAATCCCTTCCAACGTTGTTTATGAGGATGACAAGGTATTGCTTTGTTTCTAAATCATGTTTTTTTCCTACTCAAAGCACCTTTCTCATGGCGTCATTATTTTGGATTGTGACAGATGCATGGCAATGATGTATTTTTTAAGTAATACATCAAGCTAAATGGTTATGGTACAGCTCCAGTACACATATGTGCATTGACTGATATGCACAGACGCGTTTACGTAGCTCCTAATGACAAACAAAAAAAATAATTTATAAGAACTCAGGCTAACTGGTTTTATGTGGCTTCAAGAGCACATTTTCTTACTGTCAAAAGCCAGTAGTTCTGGTCGGCAGGAATTTCTTTTTTCTTTTCTTTTTCTTTAGAAAGATGTCTGTTTGCTGAAATGTCTAATTTGGAGCTGGAGTCTATCAATTTTGGGTCTTCTAGGTATAATTATGGCTCGACTTGATTTATTGGATCCCACCAATTGATCTGCATTCTATCTAGGGCCCATGTTCTTGTGATCCTGGTCATTGATTTGATGGGTACTGTTTTGAGTTGGTGATAACAGGAAAAACACCGAGATTGGAATACTCTAACTCTGGTAATTGGCCCATTAACAAAGTAGGGAAATTATTATTTATTTGATCAGTAACGACCACAAATTTATTTAAAAAGGAAAACCATTACATTATGAAACAACAAAAAGGAAGGGGGTTATAAGAGCATTATACCCCACAACATTTTTAAATATTGTTGGCCATTGAAGGAGAAATTCTATCTAACCCCTTGTTTAGCTAACATCCGCCGTCGAGTTAGCCAACCTTAACACATGACAAAACAACATATCTTCAATGGAAGACACCTCCTTAATCTCTTTGAAAAGAAATTGTACCCTCCAAGGCCTAGAGACAAAATGCGAGGTCCACATCACTGCACTAGCCGAGTTGCTTTCAATAATTAACTTTTCTTGGAAAGAGCGTGAGTACAACCTAAGGGCTTCCAACATCGCCAAAACCTTGGTCTCGTTAGACTCCTTAATACCTAAAAACCACACCGTTGGAATTTTGAAGAACGCCTCCATTGCCCGCTGGACCCAGCTTGCCCCTTGCTGCTCTGTCTACATTAAACTTCAAAACATCTGCTAGATGGGGAGACCAAAAGACCACCTCCTTACCTTTCTTCTTTCACAAACCTAGACATTTTATCAACTAATTAGAATGCCATTCATGTTGAAATTAGCAAACTCCTTTCTAACCACAAGTGGTCCTAGTAAAGTAAAATACTGAAAAAGTTCTGAAACCTGGGTTTTATTTTCTTTAGGCCATGTAAAGTTAATATTTTGTTGATGACTTCCCACCGAAGATATTTAACTCTTGGAGAGACCGCATTCCTCCACTCGTTGGGGTGTACTGGGGAATGCCAATGACTGTCTAATAGACAACTGCCTTACTCAAAAGGGTCTATCCTTGGACGACCATTGATAAGACTCCCATAGAGAAGAGCCATAAGAAATTTGAAATGGAAATTTAAGAAAAAAGAAAAAGATAGAATTCTTCTGAGGACCTCCATATATCATCCCTTCAGAAAAATTATAGAAATCTTTGATATATGCATTCTTTCTGGACTTGCTGATTATATTATTGGAAATGTGAGAGCTTAAGTGGTTCTTGCTCATTGCACCACTCCTCCTTTGCAGAGTCGACATCAAGTATTGTATACAATCATTCATCAAAAGGGGCAACAAGAACACTATGTGTAAAGTCCTTAAAGCAGAAGGTTTTTAAATTCATTTGGATGCTTTTTTTTGGGCAGGTTCTTGCATTCAGAGACATATCTCCCCAGGCTCCTACCCACATCTTGATTATCCCCAAAGTGAAGGATGGATTGACTGGACTCTCTAAGGTATCCTGGACATCATTTTATACACTTTCATGATTGCTTTTATTTTACCAGTACAAAAACATATCCTGGACATCATTTTATACACTTTCATGATTGCTTTTATTTTACCAGTACAAAAACATACTCCTTTTGTTTTCGCGCTAGAAATCTACATCTTTATTAGTCAGCATAAATTAAAAAAGAGGAAGTAACAAATAAAGGAGAAACATCAGTTGAAGCAAAGAGATTTGTAATTAATATCCACTTGCCAATATCATGACTCATGGAGCTGATGGCTGTTGATGCTGGGGGGATTGGGTTGGGGTTGGATTTTAGGAGCAATGGCCATGCCATGACCCAAACTTTTTGAAAATGCTTATATTATTTTCTTCATGCTGCACCACCCCCAGGAAAAACTTATTCCACCCTTGAGTGTAGCCATCTCCAACCTCAGTAATTCAGATATAATTTTTCCTCTTCCACCTGTAAATCATTATCAGTGCCAGTCACGGATGTGGATCTGGTGAAGGGAAGAATCATGTTTTTTGCACTAAAAATAATTTCATCACCACTCTCCGCTTCCCAAATCCACAGGAGTTTTGTGATTGGACCATATCCAAAGCACACTATATAGAGTAAATCATTATCTTCTTTTTTTTCTTTGGATAATCATCTTTATTTGACCAGGGAGAAAACTTCAATGTTCTTAGCAAAACCACAAGTGATCAATCTGTCCAAGATCATTTAGGCCCTTTTTGCCCAATGTTTTGGTTCATTATAGAATTAGAGTCTTTCAGAGTCGGTTTTGCTTCAAATAATTCTGTGCTTTATAACTCACATGCAGCCTAAAATACTACCTGAGTGAAATTAGAACAGAGGATGTCTTTCACTGCGATAGTTAATTTCTCTAAAAGCCTGTCAACAACCATTTCTACTGGGAGGTTTGGAATCATCTGATTCTTCTCCAGCAGTCTGCGGAGGCCCCAAGTCTGGAATAATTAAAAAATGTATTAACCATTGGGTTCTTTTTATTTTCATCATAGAACGTACAGGTTATAGATACTTAATGAGTGTCATTTTATTTTTTTTCATTGTTATTTGCAGGCAGAGGAGAGGCACTGTGAGATACTGGGCTACCTTTTGTACACTGCCAAACTTGTCGCTAAACAGGAGGGCCTCGAGGATGGCTTTAGGATTGTTATAAATGATGGCCCAAAAGGATGTCTGTATTCTCTTTCACTCCCAAGTTTGACAAGTGCACTTTTGGTGCTTTTCAGCCAGCTCTTGTATTAAGTATTAACCCTTTGATGGTGTCTGCAGGTCAATCTGTATATCATCTTCACATCCATCTTATTGGGGGTCGACAAATGAACTGGCCTCCTGGCTAATGTGGTCTCCTTGAGCAGGATATTAAGGGAAGCAGGGTAAGAATTTGCATGATAGCATGTGCTCCTTCCTCTTCCTAGACACCACTGAATTATTAATAAAACAGTGTGCTACTCTTCATTTCGGTCTGTGAAACAGTTGCAGAACCTTATGTGGTCTACTTAGAGCTGTTCATGGATTAACAGCCTATCTCATTGTTATCTGCCATGTCCATTTATACGCTTTTGGAAGAAGAGAATGATAGGCTATTATGTTACCATAAATTCTGTAATAATTTGCTTTGCTGCTGATGAGTTTGAATGGGATGAACAGGCTATTAAGAGGACAATGAGCTTAGTAGTTTTCTGCTAGACACCTAATGGGCCTTCCATATAGGTCTGGTACAGCGCACAGGGGAAGAATCTTTGCCCAAGCCCGCTGTAATTGTGCTGGGTCTGAGCCGTATACAGGCCTATTGACAACTTCTGAAGGGCTGGTCTCACCTTTTTCTTATATTCTTGCTAATTTGTAGTTAATATTGGGAAACCCGATGGTAGCAAGATGGAGCAGTATACCAACCATTATACGGTGGGCCATGCCACGAGTTCATTAGGCTTTAAGCGGACATTAAGGGTTGGTGAGCTGTTCTCAGATGAGGTTTTGGCTTTAAGATAGATTGGAATAGAGAAATAGAAATTATGTAGCTGATCCTGTTATAATTATTGGACTTGAGTGTGACCACATGACCACATGCTCAGGTGGATCCCTATTTTAGAAGATCACTATTCATTAGGACTCTTATGGTTGGTAAGTCTCCTTGGAGAGATATCTTTGGTGCAGCCTAATAGAGTTTTCTGTCACAAGGAGGAATCTAAAATCTAATCAAATTAGGACTCCAAGATGTAGAGAGAATTGTCAAGGAAAACCTATTTATAGGGTTTAGGGGTTACAAGTCCTCTCTATACCAATACATTGATTGTCCGCATCGATTCAAAGGCCCAATCTAGACCACGTATAAAGGCAGTAGTGGAGGAGGAGTGAATTAAAGGTTGTCATTCAGATTAAGTAAACTTCGCGATGGAGTCAGGTAATTGTTTAAAATTTAAGATCTATATTTTTGTTTTCATATGAAATTGGAAAATCTTCATCCAAAAGCCAACTGCATAATGTTATAAATGCTGTCTTACTGTGGTGGGTTTTGGGGGATGGAAAGATTTCATGAGGATGGTTTAACATGCCTCGTGAGACATGTTAAATCCTCATAGCTTATGAAAAGCTTTGGGGCAGTTGTAACTTGCCACTCTTAAATAGCCCTGCCCACATCTAAAAGAAGGGCTCATCTCGCAGTTTGCATAGTCAATTGTTGGACTTTTGGTGGGACCCATTGCCACATAGATCAAGTGCCCCCGTCTATTTTGTGCCCCCTCATATTTACCTAATTATCTGTTGTTAATCTTGAATGATAGTTTCATCCTTTTGCCATTTGATCCGTTCATCTACCCATGGATGAAACCAGAGCTTTGGGGATTATGTAAATCTCGAAGGAGATTCTGTCGTTAAAAAGCCATTAGATGCCTAGAGATTTTATCCTTCTTCAGAGTTTGAGAGGTAGTGAAAGCAAAAAATTAGAAAGATAAACGAAAACCTATGATCACAATACACCCTATAAAATAGGAAAATTAAATGAATCCTATCGTAAGCAGATCAAGTTTAATCTATAACCAATCTCTCATTTTGGTGGGATTAAATTAGATGAGAGAAATTTCAGGAGATCTATCATTGATTTGGATTTTTATTTTCCTTCTCAGTATGGAGAGAGCCTTTTGGAAGGGCTGGCATAACATGGCCAAGAGGAAGGAAAAGGGTCTTATTAAGGATTGGAAATGGCACAAAATCATCTGATTGGAGGACGATTGGCATCAATTTTAGATCTTAGGGACAAAAAAAAAACAGAAATTAGCACCATCACTGTTGGCACATTACGGTATTAGTGGCAATGGGGCTGATTAAATGGCCCACCTGCCCCCATTAGGCCCTTTTTTCCTCTTATTCGTAGTAGGCTTGGGTTCCTAGGTTTGTCTCTGCCCAATAGATATTCGTGGGCCCCACACTTTAGATAACCATTATCCATTAGGACTCCTATATTGGTTAGGTGTAGGAAAAGTTATTAACCTAATAGAAGACGAATCTAGAACCTAATGAAATTAGGAGTCATAATGGGAAGGGAGTTGTGAAATTAGGACTCCATTAGGCCTTACTTGAAATTTTCCCTTAATCCAAAAAAGATAGAACCTCTCTATATAAACCCCCTTACTACATGGGTTGTTTTGAAATTCTGTTGCCGAGGCATTCTTTTCTTCTCCATCCCTGAAATATAAGTCTTTCCTCAAAGATTCAAACAGAGTATTTTCTTTAGCCTTCTATCTTCTACTTGTAAGCAACACATCTATGTCTCGTGTTGAAAGATCTTCCTGCCCTGTCTTTTCTTTTCTTTTCTTTTCTTTCTGTTATTTTCACAATTGATGCTGTCCATGTTACACTTAGAAGATTCTTATTCATAATTCAAAACCTAGATATTTATGTGGGCATCTCTTAATTATCTAATCGACTGTAACCACTAATTAAGAATATGAGAACAATGTGGTGGTCATGGCAATCACTAATTTTGTATTGTGCTTTATTATTTCATTTACATCTAAAACATGAAGAAGCAATGGCCAAAAATTGACTTCATTATTTTTTTCAATTTCTGATATTTACTACAATTTGTTTGATAAAAAAAAAAAAAAAAGCAGACAAAACCACTATATGAGTCCATTACCAATATATTTGCTCAATACATGAAGATTTCGGCTTTGGCCAATAAAATATCCAAAGTCATGTTTTGAAACCTTGGTTGTGGTATGAGATTTTTTTCATGTTCATGTGAGTAAGAGATCAGCCCCATGAAGTAATGCAAAGCCCTTTTCCACCAAGATTGTTTTGGTTTTTGGTTCATGACCCTGTAATTCCTCCAGAATCTCACTACACTAAATTTCTGTCATGGACATAAGAATCATTCAAAAAAGAGACTTGCATTTGACTACTATTGATGTTTAGTTTGTTTGAGTACCAGTGGGAAACATGTTAAACAAGAGACCCATATAGAACAGATGCCTTGGAAATCTATTTATATTCAGCATCCTTCCAACTTGTTTGATTTGTTTTACTGTCATTTCTTCTTTTCTACTCGATAATCATTTTGAATTAGTATCCACTCTTCTTTTCTTTTTTCTAAAGTAACTTCTGTATAGTAACATTTTGAGGACTTTCAGCTAATTCATCTTCTGGAAATTATTCACTCTTTTCATTGGGTGATTTCTTTATTGATCTCTGCTATATTTAACTGGTCTTTGTATTTTGTTTCTGATGCTCTCACAGAATTCAAGCTTGCAAATACCATGATTTCCAAAGATCGACTTTTCACAGAAAGCCAACACCAGAGCCCCAAAGACCATTTCCCAATTCACCAGAATTCCATGAAGAGGTCATTTTCGACCGATTCTTTTTCAAGCAGCAAATCCTGCATATGTTCTCCGACAAAACATGAAGGCTCCTTCCGGTGCAGGCTCCATCGATTCCCACCCAGTCAGCTCGGTGTTCCTGCTGCCAAACAAACCGCGCACAACAAGCCTTCGGCTTCAGGGATGGAAGCCAAATGAGTTTCTGCTACCTTAATTTACAGTGGTTATGTGCAGAATATTTGTGTAGTTGAAGACCTATATAGGATTTTAATCTCTTCTTTTTCCAGTACAAATTTGTGTTTTCTGGTAAAGTTCTATGTGATGGATCTTTATGTTCAAAATTCAAATGATCTAATTAGCTCACCCACTATAATTGGAATAAGGCTTTAATGATGACAATGATGAACCAAGCTCCGAATAACAAGGAAAACATATCCCTTTTGAATTGTATAGATGTATTTAGTTTCTTTAGAACAAATGAAAATAAATTAGAAAGGAATTATATTCTAGAAAAATTCTTGTACGTTATCCTCAAACAAAATTGTACCCTCTTGGCACTTTACTAGTATAGTAAAAGTCAAGTAAAGCCTCCATTTTTAGAACAAGGGGTCACATCAAAAGTACACTTTTTTAAAATTCCATTCTTCTTCTTTTTTTTTTTTTTTAAATAAAAAAGCAACTTTCTTTCTCCACTAAAAAAATAAAAAAACTCCACTTTTCTATATAAAAAATAAAAAACAATTCCATACCAAACAGCTAAAAACAAAATATCACTTATATTTTATTTTCTCTTGGTTTGATGCTTTACTTTATCTTTATTTTACCGTAGAATTACCAAACGAGAACATACTCAAATGAAATGGTGTGCGGACTGTAGAGACATGATAGAATCTTGAGTGATAGAAGACTATTGACTTTAATATGAGGTTCAACTTCATTAATTCTGTTTTCACATTCTAGTGTGTCTTGAGTGGCATAGTTCTTTTTTTTTTTTTTTCTTTTCCTTTAAATAAGTAGTTTGAACATCTTCAAATCTATCGTTACTGCTTCCATCCATATCATGTGGCCATCAACCACATAGATAAACTTTTTCTCAATCGACACCATTGTTCGCTATATTGGATATGTCCAAAGCCATCTCAAATGAGTCTCTTAATTTGTTAGTTGCTAAATGTGATCATTTTTTAATCTTTCTTTCTTTGCTTCATCACGTGTATCTTTTTATTCTTTAAATTTCTTTTAGTAACGAACTGTACAGCATCAGATCAGTAGTTGGACCATACCACCAACTTTCCCAATTAGGTGGGCAGTATGATTTTGAAGCTTTCCAAAACAACTGAACAGGTTCTGAGTTTGATGTGCCAACTTCTATCCTTCAATGAAGAACTCGCTGCTTTTGGTAGATGTAACTGTTGACATTATTATAAGATATGGGTCAGCTGGATAGATATGATCATGGCAATGCATGTTCTTGTTTGGGACAATGGATTTCTTGGTAGCTCTAAAAAGCAAGTGATATCATGCAGTTACAGGTACGCTTGGATCTCTACACCAGTAAAGGGTCCCTGGAACAATGACTCTATTGTCTCATACACAGCCACATATATCATCATTGGAGTCTTATGGGAAACTTCAACCCTCACCTACTCTTTATACGAGTGGAACCGTTGCATCAAGTCTCTTCTGCTGAACGCTCTAGCATCTAGATTTGTTCCTACTTCAAAACTAAATGGATGAGAGCTATTTCTTCATGGGTCACATGAGTTTTCAGCTTCTGATCTATAAAGAAAAGACACAAATGCTATTTCATTTTTCATTGTTGTTGTCGTACAAGACATTTAGAGAGAACCCTGCTTATGGGGAATTATGGAAGCGAATTAAGGGAATGATTGTGATCTAGAATTTCCAGTAATTCATTGTCAACTAATAAAAAAAATCTAAGTGGCCAATTCTGATGTTTCAATGACCTTTAATGCTAATTTGGATCCTCCTAAACCAAGGGCAGGTAACTTGGAAGAAGGACCACACGGGAGAGGAGGGTCACCTCTCTCACAAATGCGGTCATCTCCCAAAAACTATCCCTAGCCTCAAGGAATGGCGAGTGTCCTCAGAAATTGCACGCATGACATCTTCCTCTTTGATTTTTCTCAACCAGTTGGAAGTAGCAGATGCAGATGAGGTAGAGTTGTAGAAGATGAGCATTATGACAAGGTTTATGAATTTTTTTAGATTTCACTTTTGCTGTGAGATAGAGCTGAACACTGATGAAACAAGTATGGAACTGCCCTGAACCCAACCTGTTTATTAAGTATTAAGTGGGTTGGAAATTCAACCCAAGCAGTAAATTATCAGGCGGGTTTTAGATTAAATTGGTCATTAGTAGCATCTATTGACCCAACCTGTTTATCATTGGAAGTTTCAACCTAAACATAAAAACCCACAGGCCAGGAATTGCCACATCTATGGACCCAACCCAAGGAACTACTACTATTATGAACACCCCATTTGACTAAAGAAAGATCAGCTCAAAAGTGAGTTTTCCCGAAATGGTTTTCAAACTGCATTTTGATGCACTCAACACAGGAGAGTTTTTTTTTATTTCCTGCCATTTAATTTCACTGACTCTGCAGATCATAAGCAGATAAAGTCCATTTCAAAACAGGGGAAATCAACTTTCATAGTCCTCTCTTCTCATGGTCATCAATAATGGCTTGTTTTTTCTTCAGTGATAACTAATAACATGACTCGAAACCCACTTGAGACAGTAGCACATTCAACCTGTACTACAGGCTCCTGTCCATCAAATAGATTATTTCCAGACAACCAAACAAGCTCAAATAGATTTTCCCTGAAAAGTATATAAACAAAACAATTTCAAGAGTTTGGGACCCTCAATTAGGTTCCATGCAAAGAAGCTGCACAAAATTTCCACCATTCAGGACATAAAAGGTTTATCCATACATTAATACAGCTCAGCTAAGTTAACTAGGACTCGACCAATCTTTAAAACCCTTAAAAGCCAAATCATTACCTTCAAATACAGGGAAAGGCAAGAATATCATCACCCAATTGGACGACTGGAGTTAAATGCAAAGTTGGATTTATTATGGTGAATATAACTCTAATATTTTTGCAGCCTACCAACTTATGGGGATAGTGATCAAGTGAATGGTTTAGATTTTTGAAAGGTAGCTCATGGAAATTTTAATGAATAAAAAAATCTAATTCCGCCCAAAGAATGGAAAAGTGAACTATATTACTATTAGCGAACCTACTCATAGAAACTCAACACATTGCAATTTTGCTACCTAAGAAAATAACTTATATAATACATTATTGTAAATGAATAGATGAAAAGAACAGATAATGGTAACAGCCTGGAATCAAGAACACGCCAAATTTCAGCAAGAAATTATTAAACTTAACAAAAAAAATTGCATTGTAGATAAACCCACTCAGATTTTACAAAGTTGAAAGCACCGATCAACCAGTCAAAACCAAGAACTGTAATGAAAATTGAAAAAGATACAGGAAACAGAGACTACAAAAGCAGCTTGTAAGCCACACTGAGTAAGGTATCATAAACCTACTCATAAATTGCACAAACTTAAGAATATAATAACCAACTCCCCAAGCGAAAAGCACTATAACAGTCTAACCTGCTGCAAGCAATGTTTCTCTAAAAACAGGAAAACAGATTAATAGATACAGCAAATAGCAAGAACAGGACAAACTGCAGAAAGGTTAACTCAATCACAAAATTCTTAATTCTTCACAATCTACAAAATACAACTCCATAAATATTTTTAACTATCTTCATCATCAATACCTCTATCTTAGAATCTTAAAAATATAAATTCCATTTAACTCTCTCCAATTCCCAATCAGTGTTCAATCCAACTAAAAAACGCTATAAGAAAAGGAAGTGGCATATTGCAGCAAAAAGGGCCTCACTGACCTCAACATACAAACACCTCATAATTAAAAAGATCCATCATAACTCTCTCTCTCTCTCTCTCTCTCTCTCTCTCTCTCTCTCTCTCTCTCTCTCAGCAAAAAATCACAAACAGAGCAAATTGTATTAGTGTGTCTCAACTCCAAATGGATGGTCCTTATTATTCAAAAACCTACTTAACATTACATTGAAAAAACAGTCATCAACCAACCATCAAAACCCACTTCTCCTGCTCCTCATTCACTAACTAGGGAAGGGGAAAAAACTAACTTTTGCCAAATAACAGTAAGTTTTATCACTTACATTGAGACTGACTGCTCTGCAACTCCCCATCCTCTGCACCCTTCACCAACTTCTCCTTCTCCTCCTCCGACCCAGACACTGCCACCTCCGCCACCTTCTGCGACCCCGTCAGCCTCGCCAACACCACAAACGAAACCCCACCAAGAACATTATTCAAACACCTCAACGCCACCACCGCCGACTTGAACCCCACCGGTGGCAGCCCCTTAGCAAGCACAAATTCAATCCCATTCAACGTCTGGTACCTAAAATTACTGCTCAACCCCATATGAATAGCCCAAGTCAGCGCATTCAACATCGTGGGAGGGGGTTTATTGGGCGATTCAAATTCTGGGTCCATCTTCTTCTTCGCCGCGATCAACCCATTAGAGATCGCCGTCCCGACAAGCCCAGCAGCGAAACCAACAGCGGCAAAGACGACGCCTTTATAGATGAAAGTGCCCATCCGATCGAAGAGGGAGAAGTTGCCAGGCTCGAACATGAAGCCCTTGGGGGAATTGGGGAAAATGAAGGGTCGGTTTGGGGCTGAGGCCATGGAGGGGGCGAGAAGATACATGAGGACGAAGTTAAGGATGGACCCGACGACGAGGGTGGAGAAGACGAAGTCGAGTTCGTTGAGGCCGAAGTTGGGGCGGGAGGCCATGTCTCCGAGGACGCAGGAGGAAACGCCGACGAGCTCCTCCATGAGAACCTTGAAAGGGAACTGGGGGTCGGCGGCGACGCGCGATCGCCACCCGTTGATGAAGGCTCCGATGATCGGGAGACTGGATGGTTGGGATCTGCTGTCATCGTCGCTGCTATTGGACTCTCCATCGTTGTTGTTCCCACCGCCTCCGAAGCCTTTTCCGTTGTTGTTGTTGTTGTTGTTGTTGGGAGGGTCGGAGAGAGAGGAGGAGGAGGAGGCGGCTCTGGTTCGGAGGACGAAGAGAGAGGAAGAGGAAGGAGGAGAGAGGAGGGAGAGGCGAGGGGTAGAATTGGAAATATGGTGGTTTTGGGAGGGTACGGGAGGAATGGAGAAGAGAGAGTAGCGGAGCTGCGCCATGTCGAGATCGAGATCTAGAGAGAGAGAGAGAGAGAGCGTAAGCGCCTTTTGCGTTGGCTTTCTGATCTACCAACCCCACTAAGGAGGCGGGCGTTCAGAGAGAGAGGGGTTATGAGTGGGAGACGAGGATTTTACTAAAATGTCCTTTATGTGGATTCTCCTTTGCAGGTTGGTGTGGTGGGGTAGATGAATGTTGCAATCTGCAAATCTATTGTGCAGTACAATCACACCCTTGCTTTAAAAAAAAAAAAAAACTTGTTACAAGGGGATGATATCAGCAGGAGAGAATATATGGATGTTTTTAGATTTTGTATTTTGAGAGGATGTCATGGGACACTAGGGTTAGGATGAAAAAAAATCAAAAGAGCATTTTTTTTTTTTTTTACCCCTATGGTTGTAGGATTTATAATGCCCATGTTACTTCAGTATTTAGTGATATGCATATTGTATACATGCATTTTAATTTAAATTAATTTCATGTCGGCAAAATCAATACGCTTGCAATTGATTTAAGCTTTTAGAGTGAAGTGAAAGAATCGCTTTCTTTTGAAATTTATTCACAATTCTAATGGCCACTGCCTCGCATGGGTAAATATGAGTTGATATCTATTTTTAAATCTTAACATGATAGATCAAGTGTGTATTTTGATTCAACTTTCTTTTTCCTTTTCTTACAACAAAGTTGAACTTATACAATCACACGCAAGCTACGTAATGTACCTACAAGACCACGAGAAATAGGAGTTGTCCAATTGGTTAGGAACCCTTCTACTCACTAAAATGACAGAGATCCATTTCTATCTCTCCCTCCTTGCATCGTGTGTGGGTATCTCCCCTTAAAACCCTAAATTCTTCGGCTCTATCCCCCAACTCGTGAGGTGCTTAAAAAAAAAATCTTTTTTGACTTCATTATTGGGTCTCATGTAATCATTCCAATTTCTAACAATGGGGCAACGGTTTTAAAAATTAGCCAGAAAATCTAGTATTACTTGCCTGCTTGTAAGGGTTTATTTGGCCATCTCCTTTTTACTGATTTTCCATGTGTTTGGCACATAGTTTTGAATGTATTGGAAATTCATTTCCACCACCTTGAACTCATCTTATTATTTTGTTTTTTCAATAAAGACACTTTAAAATACTCTTAGAAGTAAGTCCCTTTGGTAGTTTGGTTTCTAGTTGTCTTTTTACAACTTCTGTTTTTAATTAAAAAGGTTCGCGATAGATGTAAGGCCTTACAAATATTTCGACCAATACTTAAAGTGGTCAGCTGTTTTTTATGCATTGGATGTAATTCTTGCATATGTAAACTTACATATCTTGAATATACTACAGTGTTTGTTCGAAAATATACCCTTTTTATATTATTTTAACATATAAATCATTGTAGCATGCTTGTTTTAACTGTTAGCATAGGCACCCAAGTTCAACCGTCTAAACCTAAGGTTGGGCCTCTCACCGCTGTAAGATAAAACACAAAGGTATACTTTCTGTATATAGAATGAGATAAGATCTATAATGAACTGTAAATCTTATATCCCATCTATAAGTTTATTATATATATACCATAATCAAAGAGAATCAATACACGTGGTTTTATGCAAATCTAACATTAACTAGATATATAAATATACAAAAATTAAGAAATTAATGCTTGGACCAATAAGAGAAAGAAATAAAAGATCTATTAATTTTAATTTTGCTAACACTTCACGGGCTCTAGGACCCTAAAACTTTTTCCAAAAAGGTAATGTTGGACCCCATACTCTCTCCATAGTTGGGATTATGAATCCATGGAGGCTGACAAGAGTGCTTTAAATTCAGAATAGGATTTCGTTATTTAATGCTTTTTTTTATTAAAAAAAAAAATTCAAAATCTATAAGTGTCTAGGATAGGAAACTCCATGTTGTGGAGTTTATCAGTTCAATTATAATGTTAATGATTCGGTTAATGAATTCAAAACCATAAGGGGACGTTTGGTAAACTTCCTCTCCGGGGATTTCGGACGTTTTTCCACGATCCCGTGGAAAACCCAGGTTTGGATCCACGTGGAAAAGCCCTGGACTGATACGAGAATTCTTCATTTCCGATTATTTTGAGCGTTAGAACCAACCACCCCCCCGATCTGCTAAATCCACCCACGCGCGGATCTGCGAATGAACAGTGATTTCAGACGTTAATAGGGATCAGTCCAGTTTTTTGCATTTTTTGGTTTCTATGGGCCTCACAATCAAGATCTGAACCGATAAAAGTGTTAAGAAGGTTTAAAACGGCTAGCTCACAAAATTTCAACCGTTGATTCATCTTAGATCGTGAGATATTTGCAAAACCATCCAAACCGTTAAATGCCAAATTCTGAGATATAGTGGGCCAAAAAGGGGGATTAAATCCAATCCATTTTTTTATTTTCTGATTCCTGTGGGCCCCACAATCAAGATCTGAATCAGTAGTTATTTTTAGAAGGTCAAACACGGCTAGTTAACCAAATTTCAACCGTTGATCCTTACCATATCTTGAGATATTTGCAAAAAAGTTCAGGTATTAAAATATTAATTTCTTATTCTTGTGGGCCCCGTTTGCACGATCTGAACCGTTCAGATTTTCTAAATAAGCTCAAACAACTTTGAAGTGAAAGTTGGGGTCTTGATTTTTCATGGATTTTGGAAATTTTTATAAAACATATTTATAACCATTGAACCATACTTTCTATAATTTGTAAGAATCCTCCCTCCATCCAAATATAGAACTCTCTTTGGGAATCCTACTTGAGGATTGTGGCCTTTTTTAGAGATGAAGAGAATCCTCTAAATAGAGAATTCTTTTACGTTTACCAAACGTGCCCTAAGAGTAATAGAAAAAAATTTAGAAAGCGAGATTAAACTACTTTTGTATCATCCTAAAAATAGATAGTCCCAAAGTTCTCATCTATTTCACTGACTTCAACGTGGCCCACAACATTTATATCAATCAACAGGTCCAGTTCATCATTATCAAATTGAATGAAAAAGCATCTATAAACAGGTATCAATCTTGTATGCTGTAGATGAAGAGTACACGAGTTCTATTCCTAGGAAAGAAAATTGGTTCCATTCCGATTTCATCCAAAACTTAGGTCAACAGAACAAGAAACAGATGCACTGAAAGGACACCCTAATCTCCATTTTCAATGGTAAACAACAAAAAAGTCATTTTCATGGCCATCCAAACGACACTTAAATGTAATATGTATGCTGATCTCTCATTTTGTAAAATGGAGCATTTGTCCCTTGTCTCATGGAAAGATTCCTTGGATGGAATCCACTACTTTTTTCTTTAATAAGAGAAGTGGAGAAACGACAGTAACCATCTAGCGCACCCTCTTTGCTAAAGCAGCAGACCAGGAGAATAGAACTTACTAGCAAGCATATATTCTTTTCAAAGTTCAAGCACACTCACATATAAGTCACAAACTTGCACTACTCTGGTATCTGGACTTTTCTGAATCCTCCTCTCCCCTTGGAGCATCTAGAATGCCATGGAGGCTGCAATTCTAAGAACTCCAAAGAATATTCTTTACTTTTTGGGTATATTTGTGTATCCCATTTTTGCAAAAAAAAAAGTAATTTTCTGTAGAAAACTTATTTTTCATGTGTTTGGTGTGCCATTTTTCCCCAAAAATGCTTTTTCGCCATGTGTGTGTGTGTGTGTGTGTGTGTGGGTGGGGGTGGTTATATGGGAAGTTCATTTCCATATAAAACCGACTCCCCATTTGCCCACTGCCACCCCCACTCCACCATGTAGTTTTCATTAAATAGTAATTTTCACTAAAGAAATCTGCAACTATACCAAACAACATTAGCACCAATTTAGAAGAAAAACTTTTTGCACCAAATATGAATTTCTAACTGCCTCAAAAATCTTTTCTGATATATTTAAAAACTATAAAATTTGTTGATGTAGCAATTTCATATTTACATGAAAGTTGACTCTACACAAATATGCCCTTCAGGTTATTGGAATAAAGAATTCTAACAAAAAAAGGGCTACATCTATAATTCCAAGGGACAATCAGCAGTGCGTCATTGTCTTTGAATTCCCAACATCACAAATTCCACTTGAAAATTTTACTAAAAGAAACAAGCCATAAAAGTATAAAACCCACAAATAAAAGTGAAAAGCAATAAATACAAATTTTAAACATCAAATTGAACTGCCGATGCACTCCATGTATGTGAGCCAATTTTATGACTAGGAGAAAGCGAGGGATGGCCTATATCTCGCGATATCTTTTAGTTTTATAATATTATAAACTATATAATATATGGATATTTTCCTCTCCTCATGTATTTTTGTGCTTGGTCTGGGAAGATGACATCAAAGAGTATTGCATTATACGACCATCAGATTAGATGCCTTTAATCATCTGATCATATCACTTGTTGAGCCACTTTCTATGATCTGTTTAATTATCTGTCAGTTGGATTTTCATTGTATTTGACATTTCTATATATACCACGTCCATCTAAATGGTGGGTCACCGTTTGGTGGTAATGTCTTACAAACTGAAAAAATAAAGCTGAAGAGACTATAATGTGGCTCGGATCCGGTCACTAGGACATGTTTGGTAACAAATAAGAAACTCACAGATCTAATGATTCTTCACTACCACTGAAATAAGGATTCCTGGCTGGAGATTTGTATAATTCAGGATCTCACATTGATATTAGTGTGTATCGATGCATATAGTTGATAAAAATAGGGTTTGGTGTGCATCCATTTAAGTGAGGACTTTCAAATCTTATGGAAGGTGGTCGGATCTGAAAATCCCAACAAATGAAGGTTTTTATTCGTCCAAATCCTCAGGAATTTACAATTGACAGATATGGATTTACCACAACTTTAGATAAATCAAAAATCTTTTCCCTAAAGGTTTGGTTGCCAAGCGTGACCTTAAAGTTAGCCTTAAAATCCAAAGGCTGCAATTTGCAAGCAACCCCATGAGCCATTGAATTACCCTTCCATTTTTATTTTATTTTTAATAAAGGAATCACCCTTCCAATTATAATTCATGTTTTCAAGCATTTTCTTTCAACACCATTTCATCAAGATCAGTACCGTAATTAATCTTATTCTTCCATTTTTCCGTATGAAATGATTTTTTTTTATGACATGGACATCATTAGATCTTTGACCCAATAGGACAAATCCCTAAACCGGTGCCTTCTAAGCCCCTTGCAAATTCACATTAGACAAATTTAGGACTGTCTCAATATAAGATATGGGGAGCGAATCCACACCTTATGCAGCTCCACCAACTCTCTCAGGTGGTGCACCAAGGTGATATGCACGTTTGGGCCGTTTGTATCTTTTGCATGTACAACTGTACAAGTGAGGCCTATGTTATATGTAGTTGCTTGTGGATCAGGTTTGAGCCTTTCGAAGTGAGGTCTGGTGACATTTGTGTTACATATATATACATGTATAGGCTAGGCAGAAGATGCATGGTCTAACCCTTTGTGTAGACACAGTCCCATCTAAACTCATTTAACCGTGTGTTACCAGACAGGATGGGCGCAAAAGATAGCGCTCATATCCAGCATAAAGTAAGCTGGGCTGAACAAAGCCCATGCAGTTTGGTCCATGTGCCATGAGACTTGTGGGCTTATGAGCCCTATCAACCATTATAGTTAATGGATGGCCTGAGAATAGATAATTAGAACAAAATGAACCCATATATAATCAATGCAAAAGGTTGTCAATTGATGTTAGGATTGCGAACTGGATCATTTTTTGATGGGCCATGGCCTATCCATGATTGGAATATTAATCAGATCCAGAATCCAGATCGGTACCATACCTAGGGCATCATGGGTACAAACTTTTTCATGATAGCAATAATCCAATGTTTCAGCGGCCTGGACCTTCCTCCATCAATCTCTCGAGTCTCTTCCCCTAATTTTCTGCCTAGAAAATACAGATTCTTTGTTGGGTTTCTCAAATTGGGCTCTATGCTTTTATGAAGAGCTGTTCGAGGTCCATCATCCATGAAGCTGCCAAAAGACTCGGACTGCCTTTGCATTGCTGTTGATAAAGTTTCCACCTATGAAGCCATCTCTAGTCCAGCCACCTCTCCTTGGAAGCTTAGATTTGAAGCAAGAAGACTGAGTAAACTTGTTGAAGATTTAAAATCAGTCTACATTCTCTCTAATAGTTTCAATCCTTGGTCTAAATTAGCAAGTGGCAAGAAAAATTTAAATCCTATCTAGCCGGTTCTCTTTCGGCTAGTAGCTGTATGTGGATTTTTATTTTGATGGCTGTCCCGGCCTGTGGGTTATTTTTGTTTGGTTTGCTCCCTATTGAAATATTGGGGCTAGCCATGGGTTATTTAAATTTCTTATGAACAAGAAATGGGAAGTAGAAGTTCCCATCTAGACCTTCGATAAGGCAAGATGCCCCACTAAATGTCAGGGACAAGCCCATGATGAAGTCACAAATCTGATTATCTACATTCTGTTGCTCTTAGATTATCATCTTCCTCTTATGAGAAGGATAGAAAAGCAAAATTCCTCTCTCCCATGAATATAGAAATCCAAAAAGAAAGTCGAATCCTCTTTTGGCAGTAACAAATCCTAAAGAGTATAGCAGCGTCTTTGCTGTACAAAGAAATGAGTAATCATATCCTGGTAAGGTGCATGAGATTTTGTTACGCTGTTCTTCATCTTTATAATGATTATGTCATGTTGCTAGCAAACCTTGCAAACAGCATCTAAAAAGAAGTGGCTTTGTTTTAGTCTAAAAGTGACCCCCACTCTTTAGATGTTGGCTGAGACTAAAAAAGACTTAAAAAAACGAA
Source organism: Persea americana (assembly GCA_029852735.1). Lineage (NCBI taxonomy): Eukaryota > Viridiplantae > Streptophyta > Magnoliopsida > Laurales > Lauraceae > Persea > Persea americana. Next base: position 97,147,212 of record CM056810.1, read on the forward strand.
GTTAAAAATAAGAGGTCTAAACAGGAAAGTTGCAACTGTAATTATAACAGCAAAGATGAAACAGGAACAACTAGATTACTGTGGTTAAACAAAATGGTGCAGAACTACACTGGTTAACTGGGAGGGAGGGGAGACTTATATGACAGTTACACTTCTTAAGGACAAGAGATAAAAATTAGAGGAATGCTTTAAAATTTGACCCAGTGATGGAAAACACCTTATGATTGCTCACAGGGTCTGATCAGTTGCTCAAGATCATGATTATTCAAAGGGCCCGTCTGATGAGGTGCTTGAGATCCTTACCTGTCACCATTGACCATGGAGGTCAGTATTATTATAATCCTGCACTAATTAACACAACTTGTTCATTTTTTCTAAAAGCTATTGGTGCCATATCTGTACCATATGTGATTACAGATGGCTAACTATTTCAAAAGCAAAGTGGGCCATCTCTTTGGAAAACGGGAAAAGAGAGTGAGTAAAAGACAGATGATCATGGCAAGATAAATTGTGGGGAGAATTATATGGTCCTTTGACTTGAGGATATTGTGCACACCATTGATGGCCCTGCTTTTCATATTTGGAGGCTATCGTTTCTACCATCAGACTACTGAAATAGAGGGACCTACTGCAAACTAATTCATCATCATTATGATTAAGCCTTAATTATGGAATAAGCCTTTTAAGTTTTACTTTTTCACCCTACTCTATTTAGAATACTGCGTCTATTTGTTAAAAAAAAAAAAAAAAAAACCTTTATTAGAGAATGTTGGCTTGGGTTAGGCTTGCATGATTTTTCCTAGTGGAGTGCATGAGATCAATGGTGTGGATCAAGGAGCCTTGGCTGCTTGTATACCCTCTAAGTCCAAGGATCTTATAACCTTTCTCTTTTCTTAGACTTGTCTTTATATTAAACAAAACAAAAAGAAAAAAGAAAAAAAAATAATCTTTTACTTTTGTAGAAGGTAGTGAAGGATTCTAGAGGCCTCATTGTCACTAAAAATGTGACCTTTATTTGATATGGTGACGGATATAAAACGTTTATATTTTTGTGATAGATTCTAATCTGATGTAACAACTCACTTGAAGTACATGTGGGGCCCATAAAAATGATTCAGTCAGTGGAAACAATCTAACTGTTGAATGTCATATGGTGGGGCCCTCTCACGATGATTTGGATCATATCCATCAAGGCCGCATATAGTTTGTGTGTAGTATGTCTTTTTTGTGTTTTCCATTTACACAAAAAGTTTGTGTACGTCTTAGAGGACCAGCGGACTACAATTTAAGGGTACTCTCGAGCGGGTCCACCGGTAATATCTTTCTTTCTTGATGGGCAACTTCGTAATTACATAAAAGAAATCATCCGAATCCTCTTTTCCGCCATTTTCGCCTTCTTTACCCGACTCTCCCTCCATTTTTCCTCCTCTCTTTCTTCCAAAAAGTCGCCGATTCTTACACTCTTTCATCGCTCTATTGCTCCAAGTAGACCACAAAGAGAGAGAGAGAGAGAGAGAGAGGGAGAGTTGAAGGTTTTTTTTTTTTTTTTTTGAATGAACTGGAGTTTCGGAGATTTCGGTTACTTGGAAATTCGAATTCATCTGGGCTTCAACGGTTATTTTTCTCACCGAACGAGTCGATTTGGAATCTGGGTTTTGTAAATTGTATTGAATGCATCAGTGAATTCAAAGAAAATGAAGAAAGTTTCGATTTTGAGGACCGCTGGAGGTTTCAGAGTCTGTTTCGTGGGAGAAAGCAAGAGAAGAATTTGAATGTCTCTTGATAGGTGCTTCTCCCATCTCTTTCATTTCATCCTTTTCGTCTAGAAAACATGTTACTTTCCGTTTTATATCTTATGAGTTTGTTGTATTTTTCTGGTTCCAGGAGTGGGTCTTACTTGATTTCTTCATTGTTTAAACTGTATAGTAATGAGAGTATTTTATTCCTTTTTTTTTCTTTTTTTATTGTGGATTTTCTGGGGGTTTGCTTAGTTTTTAATGAATGCATGCCTTCTTTGTTGTGAGGGGTTTATGCATGGCTTGGTTTAGGGTTCAGGGCTTAAGGAAGTACATGAGAGAAGAAGAAGAAGGATAAGGGTTACTAATAAGTCAATTTCCAACAAGACTGTCTTTTTAGGAGGGGAGGGCAGTAATGTCCTTGATTTCATTTTACTGGTTTTTTTTTTATTTGTATTTGCATAAAGATCCCAGCTTTTTTTTTTTTTTTCTGTCTTTGTTCAATGTAAGAGATGAATGCATGGTTGTGTTTTTCTTTGTTTATGAATTTTTGTGAGAGCCCCGGATTCTCCAGTTTTCTCCAACGTCGAGTATTTTGATGGATTTCTCTGTTTGTAAGGAGTTGCTGAAACCGATATTGTACTTTTTTCCTATCTGGGTATCTCTGTGTTCTGGAAAATCTCATTCCCTATTAGTTTTTCTAGAAAAGTAAGAATGCTGAAAGCTATATTGTACTTTTTTCTTATCTGGGTATATCTATGCTCTGGAAATCCTCAGATATTTGACTCTATTTACCCTTTCTGGAATCTCAAATGCGTGAAACCCTTTTTCTTTTATTCACTTTTTTTCGTTTCTGTTGTTCTTTATCTCCCCGTTGAGTTTTTTCTATTATTGTTTTTGTGCTCCCTTGAATGTTTTTCTAGATAGTATCTGCTTTTCACTTCATTTTTCTTTTTTGCTTCAATCTCTTGCTACTTCTTCCTCATTTGAGGGATTTTTTTTTTTTTTTTTTGCTTCAATCTGTTGCTACTTCTTCCTCGTTTGAGTGTTATTGTTCTATAAGATCATAGGTGTCTGGATGCTTCCCAACTGTACATATTTGCGACATTTTGGAAGAACAGATGCTTACCCAAAGCTCTATTGGCTGCAGGGAAATCGGGAACTGAGTTGGGCATGATACTGTTTTTAAGCCTTTTCAATGTGTTGGGTCCTTTTATTTATTTGTTTGTTTGTTGTTTTGCTCTTAAGCTCTGAAATTGTTCAGTTTTGACTCTTGAAATGGGGGATATTTGAAGGATTTTCGTGATGACTGTTTTGCTCTGTGGTTGTTTCTTGCCTTCAAATTGATGCTTTTTTTTTTTTTTTTTTTTGTTAAGAGTATAGCACATGATGCCCTTCATGAGTTTGGAATTTCCTGTTCTAATTTTCTGTTTTACAGCTTGGTAAATGGTGGGAATGCAAAAAAAAAAAAAAAAAAAAAAAAAATGTTGGTTAATTCCTGTTCTTCAACTTTTCTACCTTTCAGTAATATAATTTAGAAAAAATGTTTAAAAGTGCCCAGTGAGAAGTTTTGAAAAGTTCTTATTTATCTCTTTCCTGCATCAGGTACCAAAATCGATGCTTTTGAGCTTCTAATGAGGAAATTATTGTATTATATTTGAAAATTAAATATTGTTTCTTCACATACTGATATCTTTTTTTCCCTTGAGCGTACTGCTTCTTTGCATGGAAGTTTCAAATCTTTCCATGAGAAGTTTTTTATATTTATGCATGCACAATAACTTTCTGACGCTGTTTTGTTTATTTTCTCAATTTCTCCATGGCTAACCCCGATATTCCATCCTTCCCTTCTCTAGGGCAGAGGTCTTAAAAGACAAACTGTTTTTTTTTAGTGTAGTATAGATTTTCTCAATCTTGTTATGAGATAATGCAAAATGTCTTTTCTCAATTGGGTTCTCCCATTTATAGAAATCTTACTTAAACTTTTATACTTTACAGGACCAGTGATCTTGATTAGCTTCCTGATTGGAGATTGAGATTCAACTGAAGGCTTACAGAGTGGAATATAAGATGCGGAAATTATTTTCATTTCGAACCTCAGCGCCAAGCAGTGGAAACTGCGACACAGTACTTCCACCATCCATCAATGGGAATGTGTATTGGGAGCCCACTTTCAAAAGTGGTGTGGAAAATCGAGTGAGTGACAAGGCTAAGTCACACTCCCAAAGCCCCAAGGACCCTGTTTTGATAGGAGGCAGACGATGCCCAGAAAGCCAGGACTCTGCTGGTTTCGGTTTGAGACGAAGCCTTTCATTTTCATCTCCAGCCACTGGCAATGACCTGGGAGGAAGGGATTTTAATTGTTTAAGTGATTTCATCAAATCTCCCACCAATAATATTTTACCGCTTCATGCAACTGATTACCCAATACGGTACATATTGCGAAATTGCTAATGGCTTCTGTGTTAGCTCCTGCTTTGATCTTTTAAAGCTTCATATTCCCTATGAATGGCGTGTGGGGTTTTCCTGAAATTGTTGAACTTCTGTTTTTTATTGGGTCCTTTTTCTTTCATTATCAGTTTCATCATAGATGTACCTTTTCTGGTTTGAGATGCCATATTTTTTTAAGCAACATTGGTGTATGAAAATGGATTTCCTTGTCTGTTGTTTCTTGTTACATTTCTCCTCATCATCATCATCGTCATCACTATTTGTGAGTTTTCTGCTTCTTCTGCATGTTTTATCTCTTCTTATCTTTCATGTACATCATCCATGTCTTTCTTGTGGGTACCTTCATTGGATAAGGGCCATGGGAATACCCTTTTTATTTGAATGAAATTGAGTCTTTGTCCTCATCAGTTAAAGTGGGAGCCAATGGCACGGCGGACTTGGTGGCTAAACAAAGAGGTGGATAGGGATTTTCCTTTCTTCGCTCCTATAACGTGATTTTATCAGTTTTGTAGCATTGGTTAAAATGCTCTTATTCCTATATGCTTCTTTTCTTGGTGGCATTGTATCTGTTAATCTTGTAATTTTCTGTTTTTCATCAAACCTACATATCGTTGCCAATAAAAAAAAATGGAGTTAATTGACTTCAGTAGGTTTGATGAAGCTGTAATGTTTGGGAATATCAAACAACCTTCACCCAGTTTGTTACTGTATTAGGCACTGTTAGAAGAAACAAGATTCAGTTTTTTAATCCACTTTTTTTTCTTTGTTATTAAAATATATCTCAACAGACTCTTGTTATGTCCTTAAACCGGTTGCTCTGGTCGTTTCAACTTCTGTTGTTTTGGTGCCCCTTTGTATTTGTCACACACACAATATATTATGCCTTACCTGTTTATGCTCGTACGTTATTTGTAAAATACCATGCAATAACTAGAAAATTTGTGCAACAGTCTTATTCCATTCCATATTTGCAGCTGTCATTATGTGACTCCAGAAAGGCAGCGTGAGCCTAAAAGCCGTCATCAGGCTGTAAATAAGCGACAGACGCGTGCAGCAGAGAAGCTTGATTCTCCCTGTTCAGCAAGAAGCAATCCTAATTCATCAGGAAACTCTCCTCACAGCTCTCCAGTCCCATTGAGATGCAGGGCTGCTCGTTTGACCAATGCTCCACACAAGATTCTAGACCTGTACATTGATGGGGAGCAACAGGAAGGGAGACCCAAGAACAATTCCAAAAGGAGTTCTCCGGATGCAGTCAGTAATGGTTGTCCAGTAGAAAATAAAACATTGCCTGGTTCAAGACGACCACGACAAGTGCAGTCTACGGCACCTGTTTCACCAAGTAATAAAGAACATCTGCGGTCCTTTTCATTTAGGGAATCTAGGGAACATCATAGCCTTTCAACCAAAGATTGGAAAAGAGAGTCTGTCCGGCCATCCTCTCCACAAAAGCTTGCGAAGAGTGTGGTTGAGAGACTATGTCAGGCATTTCCTCGGAAATCAAAAATTAAAGTGCAGGATTTTGACTCTCAAACTACAACAACAGTTGAAGATATCTATGAAGACTACTCAATGGCTCATGCTCGGTCAGATTCAAGCAGTTCTGCCCAAGAAAGCTCCTTGTATGACCATGTGTCTATGTGCCATTCTTCAGATCCCCCTTATGAGAACACCATGGCGTATTACATCAATGGAATTTCAGGCTTCCAGAAGCAAAGCCATGTTAATGTAGACAGTTCAATGGACATTAAACATGAAAACTTGATATTCTCAGGCAAAAGGGAGAATGACATAGATGTGGAGTTATCCAGAAAGGGAAAGGAGGCTGAGGAGAGGGTCATGCAGTTATCAGAAGAGCTTGAGCAAAGGAAGCTTGAAAATAGTAGTTTCAGCATGTCTGCATTGCTTCAGACAATTAGAAACATCAGCAATGATAGAAGAAACTTGGCTCTCGAAGTTACTACTCAGATTCATAGTCGGATTGCTGAGAGGACTTCTGCAAGTGAAGCAATAAAACAAGCAAAGATAGATTTGGATGCACAAACAAGGAGGCTAGAGAAAGATAAAACTGAATTTCAGTTGAGTATGGAGAAGGAATTGGACAGAAGGTCTTGTGAATGGTCATTGAAGCTTGAAAAATACCAGTCAGAAGAAAAGAGGCTAAGAGAGCGGGTACAGGAACTCGCGGAGCAAAATGTCTCTCTTCAAAGAGAGGTTGCTTCATTGAGTAGCAGAGAAGTGGAAACTTCCAGTAGAATGATGCATTTAGAGGTACAACTAAATGACGTGACTGCAAGGTTGGAACAAGTGAGAGCAGAGAAGTGCAATCTTCAACAATCTGTATCGGAGCTGGAAGAGCATTGTCGAGGGGAAGAAAGTGATCGCGATTGTATTAAAAGAAGCTACAAAGAAAAGGAGAAAGAGAATAAGGAACTACAGAAAGTCATTGCAAGATTGCAACGGGTCTGTAATGAACAGGAGAAGACAGTTACCGGGCTGCGACAAGGACTTGGTGAAGAAATCAGCAAGCAATATTCAGAGAAAGGCAATGTTGTTGTTAACTTAAAAATGGAGCAACTGAGACTGACAAGCGTTGAGCAGATGTTGCGGAAGGAGGTAGAATCTTTCAGACTTGAAGTAGAGTCCCTTAGGCACGAGAACATCAATTTATTGGATCGCTTATGTGGGACTGGAAATGGAGAGTGTTTATCATCATTCAAGCTTAATCAGGAACTGTGTGATCGAGTTGACTGCTTACAAACCCAATGCTTGCTATTGCTGGATGAAATTGGTCGACTTTGTGGGAAATTGCTCGGACTTGCAAAAGGCAAAGCATGCTATGATCTTGACGATCCTAGATTCAATCAGGCTCGGGAAATTGGCAGTGAGTTCGATGGGTATTCAGTTGTTGAATGTGATATGAAGTTCCAGAGTTCTATGAGAAGGGTTGAAAATCTTAGAAGAAGTTTACAGTCTATGTCTTCAATACTGCAAGAGAAGTCCAACCTTATTGCCTCGGAGTCACAGAGTACAGATGGTAGCACATTGGGAGATACAGTGATGGGACAATTGTTAGAGGTACATAAGTACTTTATTTTCTCCAAGGAACAGCTGTTATGGTTTTTGGACCTTGTGCTCTTCAGCTTTTTTTGTCAAGGAAAAAATATTTTTGACCTCAATGATTTTTACAGTTTTCTTTGAATATATTAGGTAACATTGATGGTCAAAACTAAGTATTTTTTCAAACATATTTTCAGAATTCAACATCTAGCTGTAGTGTTCCTCCCATTCTAGATTTTTAACCCTAACTACCACCCAATCACCCCTATCCATACTTGAGTTTCAACGTAAGAATGTGTCTCTTAGTTACTAAGATTGCCCTCATTGTGTGTGTGTGCACTTGCTGATAAATTTCACGTATAAGCATTTTCCACAAAATCTACCATATGATCATCTATCCTTAAATTTATGAAATGCTGTGAAGCTGCCACCTTAACAGCTTTAATGGATTCTTTCATAAGATATTTTGGCATTGATGGTCTTTTTTTTTTTTCTTTTTAATGTTTATATAGGGCAATGTGGAGTTTGAGCTGAAGGCCGAAAGGCTGGTAACCAAAATATTACGAGAAAAGTTGTGTTTTAAAGAGCTGGAACTTGAACAACTACAAGCTGAGCTGGCAACATCAGTAAGGGGTCATGATATCTTAAGATGTGAACTTCAGAGAGCACAAGATTCAATTTCCTCTCTAACTCACAAGTTGAAGGATCTTGAACTTCAGGTGAGGAGTGCTAAGTAATGTTTCATTCACTCTTCATTATAAAAATGTCAAAAAGTATCACCCAATGTGAATCCCAGGAAGGAAAACCTGTCAGCCAGATATTTCTATAGTGACTTTATCTTAGGAACATATATGAGGGGACCTGGGCCTGGGCAAACATGGGATGAAGGATTCCTCTCCAGATTGTTGGTCTGATGGGCCTCACTGTTCCTCAAGAAGCTTACAAGATTGAAAGTTCTAACCCTTTGATCTATTGTTCTATTTTATGTATAATGTGAATCATTGGCCATTGCAGTATCATTTTCACTAGCCACGTGTATTGGTAGGCTTTCATCATAGGCAGTAACTTTGGCCTTCCGATTGAGGGTTTCTTTCTATCTATCTATCTATCTGTTTTTTTTTTTCTTTTTCTTTTTTTAATTTTATTTTATTTTATTTTATGCAGCATCACCAATCCACAATGGATCCATCAAATCAATGGTCTTAGATAACCCTTTATTGGATCCTGCACCTCATCGAGTTATGCATTTTCATATGCTTAGAAAATCAATGTGCATACGGATACATTTATGTATATATCCTGTATAGCTATATTCACATGCATTATGCATCAAGTAATCTGTGTGAAACATTGTCATCAACATGTGTATTTTTTTAATGTTTTAGTTTTAAGATTGTGATTTTTTTTTTGGCCTGCAAAGAAATAATTTTATTTATGTCTATATACCAATCAGCATTTATGTTCATGTATGTTGTAATGTGCGTTCATATGTGTGAACAATTATAAAATGTGTAGCCAAGTGAAGATTCTTATGATCAATTTTGATATGCGTTTTGTAAATTATTATTACCTACTGTATTGATTGGAATGGAGTTTATACTTGACAGATGTTAAAGAAGGATGAAAACATAACCCTGATCCAAGGTGATTTGCAAGAGTGTTTGAACGAGCTGATGGTTACGAGAGGGATGCTGCCAAAAATTACCCAAGAAAGGGATTTGATGTGGGAGGAAGTTAAGCAGTGTAGTGAGAAGAATATGTTGCTCAACTGTGAAGTGAATTCATTGAAGAAGAAAATTGAATCCCTCGACGAAGATATACTCATGAAGGAGGGTCAGATTACAATTCTGAAAGATAGCATCGTGAATAAACCCTTTGATATCCTGTTTAATAGCCCCACATCAATGAAGGAATTTACACTGCAATGAGATAATAGGAGCCTATGCATAATTTTCTTTTTTTCCCATTGTAATCATGCGGATAAGTTTCTTTTTTGTGTGCATTATGGGGTCAAGTTGTAAATCACAAACCCTTTAGCTTGTAATAAACTCTTTTTGTAATTTTTCAATTTGAGTCTGAGTGGTTTGAAATTCCATCTCAGTGCTTTTACGGAGTCTTACACTCATGAAAGCTCTTTCCTATATCTTGGTGCAAAATTAAAGCATAATTATCAGTCTATGAGGAATGCAAACTTATAGTTTTCTTATGCTAAATTCTATACTTCCTGGGGCATTTACTATTAATATTGGTGAGCCTTACTTGGTTGCAAATCTTCCAGATTTACATATGGCCAAGTTAAAGAAATGAATACAACAGCCCAGTGAGAAGAATAGGCACAGAAATGGATAAGATACAGGCAACATGTTCATTTTGTCTTATACCTATCCTTCATTTTTTTTTTTTCTTGTGTAAAACACATGCCCTTGCCTTATCCATGTCATATCTAGCCATCAAAGACCCATGCCAAAGAGTCTTCTTGTTCAGTAGATGGACAAGATTTGTTAATCTACTTTCTAAGGACTTCTTCTAAGGCCCACCCGTGTCCTGGCCAATTTTAGATTGACTTTTAAGAGAATACCTACTGTAAGCCAGGCGTCATAAAATGCATATACGCCGTGGATAGAAGAGGCCATCTGAAGAAGTACAAAATTGGAAAAGCATACCATTAGAAGAGTAAGGAAAATACTTAATGTGATGTTCATACCGCTTCCTTGGGCTCAAAAGTCAATACAGGTAGGGCCTATGATCTCCTAAGTCCTATCCAAGGGCAAACATGGCCCATGAAAATGTTCTGAGCTAATAGATCTTCTCAATTGCCTAGGAACTGATGATATTACATACTATCTAAATATTGATTTTAATTTGAAGATCACAAACATCACATAGGGAGTCCCCTATGTAGACACCATACTAATCGATTCATCATACATGATCTTGATTAATTGGTCATCATCAGCAAATCATGTCGAAGTTTTAGCCCATATCTAATCTACTATGGACCCCTTCTGTCTATCATCAAACTGACTGAGGTGGACCCCAACAAAGATTAGTTCAGCCACATTTTAAATTGATGATTGCCCATTTCTAATTGCAAAATTCTTTGAAACTACCAACACTTCCACACCCCTTATCCATACCCTTCTCACACATCTACCAGTACCAGTGAATGGGCGTTTGTTCTAGTTCAACACTGGTCCAAGCGTTGTTTGCCATTGGTTTAAATTATAAAAATCCCATCTTTTCTTTCACACTTCACAGAGAAGGAGAAGAAGATCTGAGGCTTCAGAAAAAAGAAAACTTTCTTCTTTCTTTTCTGGGGGTTTATAATTCTTCCCAAAAAACAAAGAAAATTGTTCCTGAAGAAGCAGATAGTGGAGAAAGTTGGTGTCTTGACTTTTGAGGGATTGATTTCGTGTGTCTGAAAGTCCTATCTTTTGGAAGAGATTTTCTTGAGGATTCGCATCCATCTGGGTAAGCTTAAATACATAACAAAGATTGCATCTTTTTTTATGTTTCGTAATTATTGGGTTCTGCAATTATTGGGGATGTTTTGTAAACAGTTTGTTGCCTCATGGACTTACTGGGTATTTGTGGGTTGGTTGTATCCCTCGTGTATTTGTGGTTTTGGTATATTTCTCAAGCAATGTCTTTGTTGGGATAGTTTTGATTGGAATGTTCTTAGATTGGTGAGATTTTGTAGAATATAGGAATTTTTAAATCAGTCTCTCAACTTCGAGACTGAAATATATGTTCTTGAGTTGTTTCATGGATTTCAGAGATAACCCATAAATCTCACTTTCTTTGGAAAGCTATTGCATCTCTGTAGGTGGATTCTAGGGTAGAATGTTTGGGCAATGTGGAAAACTTGGGTTATTTTCTAATTCATAAGTGTGGTAGAATTTATGGGTTTTGGTGATATGGGCGTTATTGGAATTCAGGTGATTGGAAGAGAGTTACAAATCCATATCTAAAGAATAATTTCCATAAAAATCCCCGTGAAATCTCCAAGGCTCTTTTGATTTGCCATTCCCCTAGTCATTAAGTTTGTAGAATCCCCTTCCACCCTAGCAATACTTAAAGAAGCAAAGACTTGTATAATTTCAAATCCCCCTTAAGAACAGTGACTTCCAGAGTTCCACTACTTCAAAATGCCCAAACCCGCCAATCCGCTAGGAATATTTACCTTTCTCATTTCTAGCAATGCTGCCCACACTGGAGGGACCTGTGTTTTCAAGAGAAATCCCATCAACTTTTAGCTTGAGCCACCTGTTTGGCAGGGGAGATCATCTTGCAATCCAGTCAAGATCCGGAAAGGAAAGTCTTGAATATCCTTTGCTTTTAGAGCTAGCTGATTGAGAGAGAGTTCGATTTTAGAATCAGTTACAAAGTTGCAGAGTGCATGTCTTCTGTGTTCTGCACTACTGCTGTTGTTTGGGGTTTGTGGAAATTGGAATCCCATTCAGTGGAATACTATTTCTTTTCCTGACTTTTGCTTGATTGAAATAATGAACCAATGCTGATAATGATTTGGGGCAGCAAAGCCAGATAAACAATATCCCACGGGTCATGATGTCATAAATGTATGTGCTACTGCTACCTGAAAACACAGTGGAATGTGTAACCATCTTTCGCTGCCAAAATAATCGAAGTTTTCAATTTCTTATCAGTGGGGTATGACACTTGGTGTATGTGATTGTCTGCTTGTTAAACTTATTATTTTAGAATATTATTTATAGTATTAATATACCAATCCCAACATCCCATTGTTTTTTAGGTGCCTGTCGATGTATCTCAAGTTGCTGGATATTTGAGCCTTTTTTTTCCCTTTTTTTTTTCTTTCTAATGGAAGTAGTTGGAATATTGTGGCTAGTAAAGATGGTTATCTAATATCTATTCCACTATGCATTTAGAGTGGCACTGAAATCTGAAACCATATTTGGTAAAAAGTGGTTCTATCCTGTTTATGTCCTACCGTTATCAGAACCAGAAAATTCATAAAATGGGAACTACCTTCTTTAGTTTCCAATTCCTGCCCCACCTAAAATGCACCACGAAGCAGATGCTCAAACCATTGCATGGAAGTGTTCATATTACGTGGAATTAATTATAAATATATGCATGCCTTTATAGTACAAAGTTTACAAACTCCTTATTTTATATTATTCAATAGTTATCTGATGATTGAAGTGGAGAGCAAAAGGCTAACTATGCAATCCTTTACAGGGAATGAAACTTCAACGTTGCCTCCAGGTCTACAAAATGGGTATTGTCAACTACTTAGATGCACTTAAGATTCAGGAGAGGCTTGTCTCTGCCAGAAAAATGAGTAGAATTCCAGACACCCTTCTTTCTCTACAACATCCACCCACGTATACACTTGGGAAAAGGAGAACCTATCACAATTTACTAGTGCCTGAGGAAGATCTTCAAACCATGGGTGCCGAGCTTCACTACACAGAAAGAGGAGGAGACATAACATTTCATGGCCCTCGTCAGGCTATTTTATATCCCATTATTTCCCTTCGGGACATTGGACTAGGTGCACGTAAATATGTTGAAAATCTCGAGCATACAATGATTGAGCTGGCATCTCTATATGGAGTGCAAGCTAATGCAGGGAAGCCAGCTCAGACAGGAGTTTGGGTCGGAGAGAAAAAGATTGGTGCAATTGGTGTTCGGGTTTCGTCAGGGATCACATCTCATGGATTGGCTTTTAATATCGATCCAGATCTAGACTATTTTAAGCATATCGTCCCTTGTGGTATTGCTGATAAAGGAGTTACATCTTTGAGAGGAGAGACCAGATTGGCGCTTCCAGTTGATGAGGTGGTACATGAGCAGTTGGTATGTTGTTTTGCTAGATCCTTTGGTTTCACTGATGTTTCATGGAAAGAAAGTGCATCAGGTTTGTTAGAAGATGGGAAAATTAGTGAGATGGAGTTTTAATTATGGAAAAGATTTCGCTGATGTATGTTGTGCATGTAATCTGGCGATCTTACAATTGTGATTTTTTAAAGGTTTAAGCGAACATTGCTTATTGTTTTAACGAATTGCAATAAAACTTTTTAACAGCCATAATGTAGTAATATTTGTATAGTTATCAGGTCTAATGCAAGTCTGAGTGGATATAGAAGCTTTAAAAGGCAGTGTATGCATTCAAATTGGTCTTTTTAGTCAGAACTACGGGTGTCTGTCTTATCATGCATATGGGCAATACACGTATCAGTTCATTGTTGCTGGAACACCCGTCATTTCGTGCTCTATCATCATGATTGATGTACGTTTTCCCATAATTTCTGGTCCTGCCGGCTACTGTCCAGTGAATGAGGCATAACAATTGGCTCTCAAGATTGGCCTTCGTGAAGCCTGTCAATTAAATCTTCACAACATCCTTGTTGACAGGGACTCCTTTTGTTCTATTCGTTGGATGTCAGGTCAAGCTAAAGCCCCTTGGAAGCTGGACAATATATTGGAGGAAGTGATCGATCTAGCTAGGAGGCTTGGAGCCTCTTTCTTCCATGTCAAACAGAGTGCTAATTCCAAGGCAGATCATCTAGCTAAAGGAGTTCAGCACCTCCATTTGATTTTGGCTTTTGATAGCATCGTTCATATGTGATTGTGCTTCGATTTGTTGTGCTTGGCCTCTTGCTTTGGGCCGCTCACTTTCAGTATAGCACTCTTATAATGTACATCTTTCTTTATCATTATAACACTAATACAGTCACCATTTAAAAAAAAAAGGTTGGTACTATTACAGTGCGTACAAAATGATCTGTTCCTGGCATCATTTCCAGCATCTTTTCTATTGCTCTGTTAACTGTAGCTGTAATTTATTTTCCATAAAATTTGCCAATAAGAGCAATGTCTAGAAGTAACTGTGGTTTATTTTCCATAAAATTTTGCCAATGAGAGCAGTGTCTGGAAATATTATATCCCCATCAGTACTCAGCAAGACCTGAACAGAGGAGCAGTGAGTTCTAATGAAGTATCATGGAGCATATAGGGCATCTACACATGACTAGGAAAATGGAAGATCATACAAGTTGTTGATACGCTACAGAGCTTCTATCTGGAAAATCTAGCTCAATGTGCAAAGTTCTAGTTGTGCATGCAACTGGAGGATCCGAGGAAGCCCTCTAGGTATGTAGACAACTACTGTTGTAAAGGAGATTGAAATTTCTGTTTGCATATGATCTCCTATGGTTGCAATGCTTATGAATCAGATCAGATGCCAAAAATAGAAAAGACCCCCTCTACTCCCATGTGAAGGAATTACAATATTCTACACCCAAGAAATATGCTCAGTATCCTGGAGGCTTTGTTTTCTAATTATGGGATGTGATAATCACACCATGGATAGAAGTGACCCCAAAATACCCAGCTTGAAACTTGGAAATCTTAGCCATTCATCACTTTGACCTTTTCTCTGGAAATCTTAGCTCAGTATCCTGGAGGCTTTGTTTTCTAATTATGGGATGTGATAGTCACACCATGGATAGAAGTGACCCCAAAATACCCAGCTTGAACCTTGGAAATCTTAGCCATTCATCACTTTGACCTTTTCTCTGCTTAATATGGACTGTTGCTATATTTAAATTTTTACATGGTGGATCGAACGGTTGCGTTTGTTCAATCTGGTGGTTTTAAGGGAGAGATCTGTCATTGGTAAGGCCTATCCAAGGTTTTAGAACTTGGACCCTGGGTGACCTAGTCACCATCGAGTCAAGTTGACTTGTTTTACTTGGTCAAGTCTTGTTGAAGTCTGCCAATTCGGACTGCGTCACACCTTAGAGCCCCACCAAACCTTAAAAATTGTGAAGAATTTACAGAAAAAAGCGTAAAACTAGAAAATCAGGTCCTATGAATTTAAGCTACATGTTTTTTAATTATTTAGGATGAATTAAATAGTAATTGGTGGTCACATTTGATTTTCATCAATTGGATAAATACTGACTCTGATCATTGAATGTTTAGACTAGAAAATGTGGTTTAATCTTCTGAAATCATGCAAAAGATTTCCAGAAGCCTCCAAAAACCATATACAGAGTAGGTGCACAGTTTCAAACCAGAAGCTTTAGATACTGTATATTTTTCGATGGGAGGCTCATGAAATTTCTTACTCTCGTGTTACGAATTTGAGTACCATGTAATGCTTCAACATTAACAGTCCAAAAGTTTCCTATCATGTTCAACTTTTCGGTTGTAATTGTAAGGTCTTGTTATTTTACTTATTGTTGGCTTTCTCATTTACTTCTCAGGAAGGTGATGGGAGCTGGGAAGAGGGAGGTGGACAGACCCCACAACTTGAGAAAACAAATGATGATGGCCACGCTAGCCATACAAGGTTACAAAACAAGGCAGAAGATAACCAACTGTTCTAGAGAGATTTCCTTTGTATATTCATCTCCAAAGATGGGTGATTGGTTTGAGCACGTGGGGTCCTTTGAAAAGTCTCCTAGTTGCTGAAATCCATGTTCAATTTTCTACCTGTCTTTAAATCTTGGAGAAACATGGGCCTCGTTCACATTCCAGTCAAAACAGAATCCTCAAGGGCCGCAGTTAAGCAGAACCTCATCTACAATTAGAGTTAAAATAGGATTTTTTTTATTAAACTAGAGTTAAAATAAGTTGGTAGAAGCATGACTACAGATTTGATAATGAACTCATTTCCAGGCATTTGAGGACCAATGATGATTTTACCTACACCATACTATGATGGACCAAATGCAGAGGGTGGCCCAAAAGATTCTAATCCATTGTTTTTCAGCCCTTTTGACTGGACTGTTTCTTCATTCTCTTAACAATCTATTTAAGCCCCTGGTATCAGGCAAGGTCGTTCAAATTATGGAGATCTCTTAGTCATCTCCACCTAGTCAGACCCATGGTCTGGGTCAGTGAATGTTGCGCCCAAGACCCAGTAGTTCTGAAACATGTTAGATCCCAGATGCATGAACACAAGGAGCATAAAATCTGCAATGTGTGTTGCGGGATTTTAAAAAACCTCTGCTACTTTCTTTATCTATAGGATGGTTTTCAAGCATTGTTTTTTCCAGTCCAAGTCTCCCAGATTGACTCAGCAAGGTGCTGGCACGAGGTAAGTCTTGGACAAGATTCAGTCTAACATCAATTTGAGGTCAAATTGATCATATCACATAGCATGTTTACTCTATAATTGTTGTGTTTATGATATACTAAATGTAGGCAATGTGATTGGCCTTGTAATATCTCTGTGTTTCTGTCTCTTAAGATTGCGTCAAAGACCCATTTGGACGCCCTTTTGCCTAGATAAACCTTTCTATTCCTGTTTGGATTTCTTATCCAGGATAAAAGTAATTCTTCGCTTTGGTGTTCTCTTCGACATGGGGAGAAAACACCCTCTCTTTTTTTTTGGCTATTAAAAAGTGATTTCTAACGATTTAACAGTCTTCTTGTTTAAAAACAATTTTCATGATGGTTTTTTACATAGTTTTCTTCATCCAAATTCAAATACATTGGAGAATTACAATAAGAGAGAAGTTATAAATGTTTATAAGGGAATTCTTCATTTCTAAAATCTCTTCCTTTTTCACCGAGTGGAGAGTCTCCGCCTGTCATTTTCTCTTTATCTAAAAAAGCTATAGATTTTGTTTGGATGACAAAAAAAGTGGGGTGAAAAGAAAATGAGGTTTGTGGCACATTGGAGTTGCTCGCTATTGCAATTTTGATGTTGAGTTCAAGTTACGTTACCTAAAAAAAAGTGGGGGGAGAAAATTTTATTTTGAGAAAAGTTCCCTTTTCATGTTAGGAGGAGAAGCAGATTTTGCCATTAAGGATTGGCGAAAATACAGTTTTCTCTAATGAAACTATCTTTTATGGTTATTAAAAAATGGCATCTATTTGTTTGTTTATTTTATTTGTTTGTTTTCTATGGATGCAGTGGAAACTCGAGCTCACACTCTTTCCTTACCAGTTAAGCTATAGCTTGAGTACATCTTGTTATTTGAAAACATTTCAAATTAATTTTCTCATACAAGTCATCTCCATTTTACACCAAACAAAAAAGGAGATCACTACTAAAGAAAAGTCATGATTCTTCTAACAAGATTCCCACCCACCACTCAACCAGGTGACACTCTCCTCAATCGAATGGGGATCCCACTTTTGTAAGTTTCTCATGTGTACCGAGTTGGCCCCGCTAGATTGAAAACCAGAGGAGCTGGCCCATGACTTTGCTGTGTTGCAAATTTCAAAATTCTACCCTGACACAGTCTGAAATATCTCATCCCAACCCAAGATAAGAAATAAACCAATTCATCATGTAAATTTAGGAAAGAGTTCAAGTATAATCCAAGTTGACTCAGTAATAGCTCATGTCTCAAGTCCAGGTTTAAGAAAGACGTTTGTAGCAGGCAACGCATTTTCCAAGAAGGGCTGAATGGTTCTTATGATGCACTGGAAAGTTTGCTAAAAACCAAATCAAAAGCAAAAACAGCTAAATTTTAGAGGGTACTGAAGACTTAAAAAAACAAGGGAGTACAAACAAACAAGGTGACTGATTTCATATCACGTGCCTCATCACATGACTCTTGTATTTCCAAGCCATAAGGATTACAAAGAAGTAAAGAGACGCACAATAGTCAAATCATCACCACATGATCAGCTGCTCCCAAGTTCTAACATATGAGAAATATTATTTGATTCTAGAATATATAATATATAGATTAGAGATTATTAGTTGGAGATCTTAAAAACTTGGCCTTTCTCGGGCTACTGGTAGGAAATATATACCATGGAAAACAAAATAATTTAAAAATATCTAAATCGTTAGAATATGTAAAAACATCGGATATACAGATTTTAGATGGATCTTGCAAAGTAGTTGCAGTACTTGGCATTCCTCTTGCAGAATGTGCCAAGATTCTTTCTTTGTATTGGTTTTATCATGTTGTCATAGTTATAGGTGACCCAGATTGATGGGATAAGATCCAGAAGAAGAAGATGATAATGATATATATATATATATATTTTTTTTTTATCGTTTCCTTTTCTTTCTTTCTTTTTAACCCCTCTTGAGATGCTGACAGAGATGTAGTTTCCCAAAAAAAGTTCCTAAAGAAGGCCAAGGATTATTGAAGCACAACTATGTGATGATACCAATAAAAAAGTGCAATACCAGATTTAGCCATGCATGTTTATATATTAATAGAAAAGAACTCCCAAAGCTCACTTATAAAGCCACTCCACCTCCATTATTATACCATCTCTTCTCATTTCCTTTCACCCAAGAACCATGAAAGCCAGTTCCAAAGCTTTAGCTGCTCTTTCTGCATTGATGCTCTTACACCTCCTCATTTGTTCCCCATCCTCTCTTCCCCTAGAAAGGACAAGCCCAAGGGGATGCAACTTACCAAGGAGATTACTACTGTCTGTTGTTTCTTCAGCCTCTACCAGCCTCAAGAACTTGCCAGCTGCAAGAATGAAACAGCCCAAGAAAGCTGTGGAAGCTAGTTTACGGAAGGCGCCGCCAAGTGTTCCAAACCCAACACAGAACAAGTAGTTTTGCCTGCCTTTCCTTCTCATTAGGATCTGATGAGGGGAATGCTTGCTATCAAGCAAGAGAAGGAAAGCCTCTCTTTCGTTAATTTTGTAGTATTTTGTTCACTACTTTTTACAAGCAGGAGAATTTGATCTGTGGTATTCTCTCTTTCTTTATGTTTTTAGTTATTTTGTGTTTCACTGATTCTTGTGATCTATTGTAGGAATTGGTGAGAACTAATTTGTACAAAAAGAATGATATTTACTTTTTATTTCATGGCCCAATTATTCTTACATCAATTAGAAGGTGTATGCATAATATAAGAAAACAGAGCAAAAACAGCAATCCAATCTCCAGTCAGCTTCATTGTTTATAGTAATCTGGTTTTCTCTGCTGCTACTTTGTCTATATATTCTCTGCATTGGTCTATTTTGTAGTTCAGTTTTTATTGGGAAAAATACTGTTAAGTAGTCCATATATTTTCAAAATGCGGGTAGCTATTCCACTCTCTTTCTGATCAAGGCCATCAAATGGAAGATCAGAATAAGAGCATCCATTATCTATCCGCATCCATTTTATTGTCTTAGACCAGATGCCCAAAATGTCCGGTGAAGCTGAGTGACTATTTATAATCCGTCCAGCAAAATGTCATACTGTCATGTGTCCGCCCATTCATCATGTCCAGTTTGTTGTGGGTTTCCAGCTCCAACCTAGATCGACCCAAACCAGTAGGGGCTTGATATCTGGCAGTGCCCAGGCAAGAATTTACATTATAGGCTTGATAATTAATTGGCCTGGCAGGGAAGGTCTAGTTCGCCCAGTATTTGGTTACTTGGCTGCTTTTTGGCCAAACTTTCAGCTCTCCAGCTTGACAAGCTGGGCCTATACAATGTTCAAGCGGATTGATCAGTAGCTCAGCACAGTTTTTGCCGGATGAAACACTGAAAGTGGCTAGTTTATTTAATTGATCTATAAGCAAATGATTGGGTTTGGTTTGGATCCATGGTGGATCTAGTTCTGAATCTCTTTGAGGGCTAGGATCCTATTTATTCCACTCGGATCCTACATCAGGAAGAAAGCAAATATCTGCTAGACCATAGCATAGGTAGGTGTGGATCCACGCCTGGATCTAAACCAGAATAGAGAACTGATCGGCTGAATTCAAAGCTAAATTATATATGTTTTCTCTATTTGTAAATGAAAATCATATTCATGATAAGAGAGTACATTTACAGACACCACACATTAAAAAGAAGAAGAAAACAAAGGTACAACAGCATTATACCCAAAAGGCCAAGTTATAATCATGGGAGTCATGGGAGCCCCAGTCGAGTGCCCTTGCCAGGGTCATGAACATGTGGTGGGTCCCATTTTACGGTCCATCCAAGTGGACATCAAGCATGATAGTCATGGATCTCAGGGTTTGGCACCCATCCGAGTGAATTGGACATTAGGATTGAGTGTGCACTCATTTTAAACGGTTGAGAACTTGTTGGCTGTGGATCAAATGGAGCCCATTTTGATCTGAGCCCCCATCATCATACACTGGCCATTTCCTCATATGGGGCCCGAGGCAGGCCCCAAGAGCTCAGGTGCTCTGTTTTGGGGATCCCTGTAAATTGTAATCGTACATGTAACTCCTGATCTTGATCCAAATAATATATACAATTCCAAACAGATATTTTAAGATGAAGATCTGGATCTGGATTTTTTGGATTTTTTTTTTTTTAAGTTGCATCTCTTTTTTTAGCTCTGTTATTTGGGTACCCATTGACATGTAAAAGAATATAATGCGTGAAACAGAAACCGAGTTTTCTTCTTTATTTATATGCATGTAACTTTGGCATGTGAAAATGAATCAGTCCAATCTGTCATAGAGCAATGAGATTGTCTGCTTCAGATGGAGAGCAATGGCCTCCACGTGCACTAACAATCAACTCTCTACCTTGGTCACATGAGTATCACAACCAACTGATTTGAGAGAGTAGAGAGATCATAAGAAAGTGCTTTGAACATGCCAACGCCATGGCTAATTGGGAGTGGTCCCCTTGTTTCCTTCTTCTACAGCAGTCCTTCAAGTTAAGTTGGTCACAGAAGCTTCCAGATCTTCCTCATAATTTATGATCAAAGGGGGTCTTTTTTTTTTCTTTTTTAAATATTATGTATGTATAGGGGTATCCAACATCACCATTATATCCATACTCAAGAGCTAACTAGGTGGCCCTCGAGAATTTCTACTGGACTCCTAGAGATTGATAGGAAAAGAGCTTTTTCTTAAGGGCCTGCTTGTTTAATATTGCTGAATTCATGGGATTTGTAAGCAATGTCTTTGTACAAAATATGAATTAAAGGTAAAAACTCACAAGAGGCCGTCACATAATCTCTCCTTTAATAGGAAAATGATCACCCTCACCCATCACCCCAGTAAATTAATTAAAAAGTGATTCTCTCATCATCGTCTCCACGTAATATAATTTCCTCGCCACCTGTTTAATATAATTTATAATTTCGATTCAACCTCCTTTAATATGAAGTCCTCTGATATCATTTGGAAGCAAGCAAATAGTCTCTCGAGGGATATTGAAAAGGTGGAAAATTCGTGGGTTGTCAAAGGGTGAAAATAGGAAGGACCATCAAATTCCTAGGATTTATATTTTCAGGGCTAAGGGCCGGCAAAAATCGTGGGTTGTCAAAGGGTGAAAATTGAAAGGACCATCAAATTCCTAGGATTTATATGACAGTAATTTTCAATGAAAACATGGTGATATTTTTGTGGTTCTTTATGGATGTAGACCTTTATTCCTTTACTAATTTAGCCCCTTCGACATTGCTTTGTAGGACACTTACGAACCCAATAGTAATCAGACTTACCCCTTGTGAAGAATAAAGGCAATAATAGATAATGAGCGAATAGGTCAAGCATGGAAATTTAGCAAAGACCATCAAAATCTTGAGACTTATTTTACTAGCATGAGAGGAGGGCAATAATTTCTTTGTTGAAAAATAATATTTTGATGATTATCTCCACCTTAAATCCTTCACTTTGCCCTTTCATAGAAGCATAATGTAGGAAATATCAAGAATTAAATACATATTAGGCAGGCCCTAGGGCACATTTCTTAGAATCTAATTTGGTTCTTAGGACTTACTAAGAAATGTATTTCTAGAAGTGGAGCTTGGAGAAACCAAAATGAAGATCGATAAATAGCCATCAAATAATCTTCCCCTCCATGGAGAGAACTAAGGGTGGATAGAAACTGAATACCCAGCCATCACTCTAATAAATCAAATCCACTTGTCCCAACTACTCCACCTTGCACCCTCCACCCTAACCTCTTTAATCTTCTATTTTTTGAATGAGAATCCGTACAAGCAGAAAAAGAGACCTTAATGTCTCACACAAGCTGAAAAAAGAGAAACCGATTGGTATTTTGGAAAGGAAGAGAAGAAACCAGAGTCCCTGAAAGAGTAGCCAGGCCTATGTTCAAGTTGAGGAAGATTCTACTTTTCATATATTCTATTCCCAAACTTAAACACTGACAGTTGAGCATTTGTTGCATGCCAACATTAGAGCCAGTACAAGAGATATTAGGACATGGAAGCATTGGCCTACTAGATGAATGCTTTAGATTATAAAAAAAGTAAGCCTGCTTATGCCATATACCGTTCAAACATAGAAGAAACAACACTCCCAATAGAGCAGGATATACCTCTTTTCAACCAAACCTACCCCTGCATTTTCCTTTTTCAGGTTAAACAGAAAGTAAAGATGTTGGCCCTTCCGACGTTAAAATGAACAGGAAATCTAGTTATGACACTCTTAAAAGAGATTCTCCCTCAATGGAGAAAAAAGTTCAACATGGAAAGCTTGAGATTATAAGCTTAACCTGAAGTTGGTGAGAGAACTATCATGCTCTTAAACCAGCACCCCCATCAATATGGCTCAAGGTGCTGTGGTTCCGTTTCACCTTAACCATTACTACCTAATCCAAAAAAAGAAAAAAGAGAAAAGAAATGATTACCCAGAAAAGTATTAATTTACATATTTTGACAAGTCCCACTGTCCCACATGAGACCCATGGCAGGCAGGTTGATCCTAGATGATTTCACGCCCGAGTAACAGGAGTAGTTGGTGCATGGCTTTGCCCGTAGAATCCAATACCTGGTGACTGGTAAAATCCTGCTGGCACCGAATGCAGCGGCGGTGGCTGCGACAGTGGCTGCTGTGATGATGGCTGCTGCTGCGGCTGTGTGGAAGGTCTTGCTAAGCCCATTACCATGTGATTAGGTAGAGGCGGCGGAGGTGGTGGTAGGCTACTGCCCCCATACCCATATGGCATGGTCCCAGCCCCCGCCAGGACTCCAGATTGTACATACTGTTGCACAGGTGGTGGTGGTGGCGGTAAAGGTGGTAGCGGTGGAGCAAAAGGAGGCTGCTGTTGATTAGTCTGGGACATGGACTGCATGTTTGCTGCAGAGACTTGGACAGGCGGGAAGGGGAGCGAACCAGGCTGCTGTTGTTGCTGAATGGGTGTGAAGTAGCCATTGCTCATGTCAGAGACAGGCATTGGTTTTTCAAGTTTGGGTCGTTTGTCTGGTGGATAGACAGGAAAACTGGTTGTGAAGCTGCTGGCATGTAGGCTACCGTTCATGGAGGCAGCTTCTTCAGCGGCCAGAGACGAGAGTATGGAACTCAACATCTGAGCTGATGATGATGATGCAGTGAGCTTGGCAGCAACAGCTGCTGCAGCTCTCTTATGCTCTTCCTCCATAGTAGTTTTTGAATTAGCAAAAGAAGTCACTGGTTGGGGTGGCAGAGGTTGAGTATTGATCATTTGGTTTGGAGATGGCTTAGGCTCTGCTGCAGTTGTTTCCATGGGTGGTGTTGTCATGGTGGGACCAGGGCCAGAAACAGGACCTGAAGAAAGTCTCTGCGTCAGGCTATTCGCTTGCAGGACATGATCTTGAGCAACCTATTACACAATTGCTTACAATTCAGACAAGAAGAACATGAAACAGCAGCCTTTCATTTGAATCTATGAACTAGTAGAGAAAAGGCTATAGCTTCACACAATAAAATCAAATAAAAAAAGAATAAGAAGTGAATAAAACACCCTAAAGCCTAAACTAGGTACAATCATGCATTATAGTTATAGTTGCATGCCATAACATAGCCATATACTGACCATGGTTTAAAATCTCGGTTTCAATCGCGGTATCGGCCCGGCCGAAAAACCGATATGATATCGGTATCGGTCACGGTTATCGGTCCGTCGCGGTCGTCGTGGTATGATTTTTTTTTTTTAATCCAAAAAAATTCACAAAAATATCCAAAAAATCCAAAATATTAAAAAATGCTGGAAAACAATATTTTTTTCCATTAGTAACAATAAAAAATCAAAATATCGGTCACCTTAAGTCATGAGTCCTGTCTGTGTCGTAGTTCGCTGTCTTTTCCAGTATTTCATATAATGCAACCATTGTTGATGCTCATGATCAATTTATTAGTGTAAAATATAAGAAAATAAAGAAAACGTATCAATCATCATTTAATACTAACTCAATCAACAAATAAGTTGTGAAATTCAAGATCTAAAAAAAAAATAAAAAATCCTACACCCAAAATCATATGATATATATGAGTAGATCTAGCAAGAAAGTGTGTAGATTTAGCTTCTAAGTGAAGAACACAACACATGTGACAAACCCAATGATCTTTACATTTATTTCTATGCTTTATCTAAATAAAAAATAAAAAACAAATAATAGTAAAATTAAGGGAGTTAAGTTGATTTTCTCTTACCAAATAAAATATTTTCTTCAAGAAATAGTGATGGAGATGAGCTATTGAGTATAGAGTATGGATGGCTGCTGCCACTCTAAGGAGATGAGAGGAGAGGAGAAGAAGATGGGGAAAAAGTAAGAAAAATAGGGTTTTTTTTCAACCATACAATATCTCGGTCGATATTTTGAAAATATCGGCCGAGATATCAGTAATACCGATATGATCTTCATCTCAGCTGAGATTGGCCAAGATTTTGGGGATATGTTGCCAATACCGATTTATCGGCAAAATATTGGTTCAATACCGGCCGATTTTTTAAACCATGATACTGATACTTAACACTCGGGTGTTACAAATCTACATCAATTTAAACTTTAATGTTCTAAGCACACTGTCTCTAAGAAACAGATTTGGTAATCAATGGAACAATCAAGTGTAACTTCCAATAAAATGATAAAAACTATAACCACATTAGTAAAAATAACCACAAGTGAATTATAATAAAAAAAAAATAATGATAAGTAACTTGATTATTTAGTCAAATTACAAAAGATAAAAAGGAAAATTCTCACTGCATGTTTGGTTATCTAGTTGCATCCATATTGGTCGATTTGGAAATGGCATGATTGAATATTGTCCGAAACCATTGGGAATCTCAGACTCACAGGACGATTTTCTTCGGCAATCCTGCGCTGTGCACTCCAACAAATTGGTGCTGTCGTCATGGCGGACCCAGTAAATTTGGGTGGATGGTCTAGATGCGCATGGAAAATAAAATTTTCTCAGACTCATGCAATGGACTACTGGCTGCAAAATCATATGAATTGGACAATCCTAGCCATCTGATTGGAAGCAAGGGCTTGCCCAATGCTGAAGCATCTCAACAATTTTTCTTTTTCCAGTTGCCAATTAATAGGTTCCAAACTTCTAATTGGACAGAACAGACAATCCAACCAGTGAGAGTCTTCTCCCATGGCTAGTCCAGCAAGGCCAACCCGTGAAGAGTCTTCTCCCATGGCTAGCCCAGTAAGGCCAACCCAATGGACCGGTAGACACATCATGCCATGTGGGCCATTTGAGTGCACACAAGATAACCAACTAAAGCATTGTGCTCAGGTCAGATTTGTCAAACTCGATTACAAATCATATTTTCAGCATTAGAGAATCTAATGAGTGACAATAAAATCTAGAATGGTCTGCAATGACGCTTGATAAGTGCTTAATTGTTTATAATTTGAGCCCTAATAATTGGTTTATCATGTGCTAGTTCATTGTTATTTTATTTGCTTTTACATTGTCTTTTTATTTTTTTAAGAAAAAGGTCAAAAGGAGCTAAAAGAGAAGAATTTCAGAAATTGATTAATTGAGAGACTCAAGTGTGAATCCCAAGAGATGTACGGCCAGGTGGGCCCTCCCTATTCTTTTTGGGGATTTGAAATTCCAAATTAAAGTGGAACCCTAGAAGGAAAGTGTTGGAGACTCACAGCATAAACCAAAAAGGAAAGAGGAGGAGAGAAGAAAAAGAAGAAAACAACCCTACTATGTGTTACACGCCCAAAAGGGAGTCCCACATCTATTGCAATAGTTAGAATTTCAGCATTTGGAAACTCTTTCTCAAGTCCAAGTGGCGCCCAAGAAAAGCTATTTTCAAGCAAAAAGGAGAGAACTACTAGGAGTCTAAAAGGCAAGAGATTCTCCTACAATTTCTAAGTTGCTTCCTAATTAGGAAACCTATTTGTAAAGCAAGCAAGAGATCTAATCATAAAAGGAAACTCCTTGCTAAAAAATTGCTTTTGCAAAAAGCATAAAAGGGGATGCAAGGCATGGACGACCAGCACCATTACCACAAGCCCTAGCAGCAACACACATTGGAGGAACTTTTTGAAGCCAAGGAAGAGCAAGCAAGCTGCTGGCCGTGCCTTCTTCTTCATCAAACTTCTAGAGTTTTTCTTATGACCTTATTTTCTATGTTATTTTCAATTCCAACATGAGTAGCTAAACTTTTTAGGGCCAGGGTGTAATCGAAACCCTAGCCTAATTTTATGTAGTCCCTTTTGGCATTCTTTAATTGAGATTTCAGTTTTATTGGATGAGTTTCTAAACTATGTTTTTTATTTGATGAGTTGTGTATATGCTATGCCACCATGCCATGTTCAATTAAATTTAAGATTAGCTAATTTATCTTTGATTGATCTTGATGTTAAGCATCTAAGGTTTAGAACCATGAATAATCTAGCCATATGCCATGCTTAGACTCGTGCATTTATCATTCCCATTGTTCTTATGCATCATACATGTATTGACTAGGACATATGCCATGCTTAGTATTTGCAACTTGATAAACAATTCATGTAGTATGCCACTCATGAATTAGGTTTAGGGGAATCATAATCTAGATACATATGCCATGATCTAGGTTGATAAATGTCATCAATAATTCTGATTTTTTTATTAATGGATAACAAGGGACATGCATAGGAGATGTTAGGGGAGTAGATGAAACCCTAGTTCATTCATTCTCATTGTTTTTAATCCTAGTAGTAGTCTTGTGTGTTAGGTTACTCTTTTTAGTAGTTTCATTCAACCAATCAGCATTCAATCACTTTTTCATTCATTTAATATTCTGAATTTTTAGTTATTTTTTTACATTGTTTTATCACAAGTCTTTGTGGGATCGACCTCGCACTTACAATTCATTATACCACATAGTGATCTTGTGCGCTTGCGAGTTTTAAGTTGTGTGCATATTAAGTAACTTATTTCTAGGTTACTTGGTGCATACCAAGCCCTTTCTTATTACTGCTAAACTTCAGCAACTAGACAAAATCTGAGATGATCTCTATAATGGTGACACCAGAACTTCCGACCTTGCAAATGGTCTATTAAATGGGTTCTCAAGAGGCAATACCACTTCTGTAGAAGGAAAACAAAGGATTCTTACTTGCAATTGAGTGCGAACAAGCTCCAGCTTTGACTCCTGAAAACCCACTTTTGGTAAGAATACACAATCATCCAGGTCTAAAGGCTGCATTGGATGTACCCTGAATCACCACATGTTAGAGAGCTTGGCAGAATGGTTGACCTGCTCAACACTATAAGGTGGTGCCAAGTTCAGAAAACAGTTTAGGGAGGGATTTTTCAGAAATTTCCACCCAAATCAATATCAGCATTTTGCGCAGAAAATGGTAGAAAGACAAATCCCGCAAAAATTTTCCCCAAACTCATAGCAGAGTAGATAACCATCTGTCCTACCATAAAACATAGTGAAATTGTGCAAACACATCCAAATGCGCCCTTAGAACAAATTTTTTTTTTAAAATGTGAGTCTAAAACTATACCTGTTCTTGAATTGCTTCTTTCAGCTGAGCAACCAAGGTCGCTCTGATTGCTTCGACACTTTTGAGTTTCTCAATATATTGCCTAAGAGCGGTCTCCTGCTCCTGGAGTTCATTTGCCAATGTTGAATCCTGCAGATTTCCTGAATAAAGGAACAAAAATCACGAAAGACGTATACCATTCCTTCAGTAAAAAAATTGATTCAACAATAAGTTTGTCACATGATGCAAAGGGATGTACCACATCCACTCTGTAAATGGAAGTAGATACCTAAAGTCAGGACATAAGTAGGATATATACAACCAGCCTGTTTAAACTCGTTGACCTGATCAACTAGTCAACTTATAAATCTGAGACACTGTACCTTCAAAATTTATCAGATAATTTCCACGCAAAAGCCACCTTAGTTAAGAAAAAAGGGATAACGCATTCCACCATTTTAAATCCAGTTAGTCAAGGAATCAAGAGAATTTAAGCCTTATCAAATGTACATGTCACGGAGGGGCAGGTCCCTTTACAGGTAAAACCCACACGGTCAGTGCCGGACTGTTACCCACCCCGAGTTGCTGGCCCCCAAAAAATTGCCCAGATTGAAAGATCCTAACCTTACAATCCTTTGCATATTTCATTCTTAAATTTTAAACACCCCCTTAACACCAAAAATTAGGATCCTATAATCAGTGAAATTAAAGGAGAATCCTCATCCACAGTGGGGCCCACTACAACAATAGTCTCAATCATTGAACTAGAGGCCTCAGCAGTGTCAGAATATCCCACTATTCTAGCAAGAATGCAAAATTTTCAGAATGTTGGCAAGAAAGATTACATCACATAATTCTGCGAAATCCTTGCGAGATTTTGCCCGACTGTAATTCTAAGTTTTCTAGCATTAGATTGCATTTGTAATTATGTTTCTAAATTTAACTGTTTGGTTTGGAAAATTCTCCTCTTTGGTTTTTTTTTTTTTTTTTCGAAGTGTGTAGATTCAATTGCACATTTGAACCAAAACAATCAAACCACATATTACATATAAATAAATATATAGAACACCATCCTAAATATAAACATATAAAAAGAATATTTTACTCACAATCCAGCCATGCCATGTTGGTGGGTGGCAAGGCAGCTAGATGAGCCAAAAAAATTTTTTTTTTTAATAAGTACTTTTAAGTATTATTTTTTAATAAAAAATTTTAAAATTATATATTTTTTAATATATTTCCACGTGCCGACCCACGGCCCATGGGCAGCCCGTTTGACAAACCCTACGGCCACCTTTTGTGTTAATAGAAGGTTTTATTGTTAGAATTCAAATGGAAAGACCAAGATGTATGTTGGGCCTGCATGCAACCAC
The DNA here is from genome assembly GCA_029852735.1 of Persea americana. NCBI lineage: Eukaryota > Viridiplantae > Streptophyta > Magnoliopsida > Laurales > Lauraceae > Persea > Persea americana. The sequence continues at coordinate 97,176,449 of CM056810.1, forward strand.
CTGTGGAGTCTTTGCTTGTTCAAAAAATTATGGGGGTGTGATCATTAAATAAGTGGCCTCGTGACAATTGAGATTAGAAATACAAACAGCCCATAAAAAAGTGGTCAACAATGGATGACTATGATCATCGGTGCTTGAATGATTATTTTCAGGGATGCGATTCAACTATTGACTACAAATGTCTTAAGAGAAATTGCTAGCTCCCACGCCTAAACACATGACAATCAAGAGTGCGGGGAAATAAATAGATTTGGAAGTATCACTAAGATGAAATGATTCTAGATAAATAGATTTGGAAATATCACTAAGATGAAATGATTCCAACTTTTTAGTTTAGGACATCTAAGTTTGGAAGTTTTATCAATTGCACACTATTTGTGATTAAATTCAATGATCAATATTAGGATCCTTGATCTTCGCCTTGGGCTGCATAGATAGGTCAGACACTCTGATTAGTGGCCAGCTGTTCTTTTGATTAATCACAACACAAGAATAACATTGAATGGAAATTAAATCCACCCATCACCTGATTTCAGATATAAAGAAAGTTTCAGACATGGGTCAGCAAAAACTTATCCACCATGACAAAAGAAAATACAAGGAAAAAAGAAATTGAAAAAAGAAACGAAAAAAGAAACAAAGTCACGATCCAAACCATTGATCGAAACATCCAAGAACGGAAGACCCTATCCATCTGTTTAGAGGCCTACATTTCAATAGCCACAAAACACTAAGAAGAGGATCAAACTACTCTTACAAATATGCAAGGGATTCGAACTTGATTAGGATACACAAGATTTGGGTTGATTATAAGGATGAGGATAATGGAAGTATAAGATTTGAGAGGGTTTTTGGATTAGCAATTGAGAGTGGACGGATTCTCCTAGAGTTGAAAGAAACCTAAGAAAATAAGAGTAGAGGTTCTATTAGGAGAATTTTGGAAATTAATCAAGGTAAAATTAATTGGGCTTGACTGAATCCTTCAATAGGCTCCACACACAGAGCACTAACAATTAAAGAGAAACGCTCATAATCAGGAGAAACTGTTTCTTGTTTAGGTTGTGACAATTTTATGCTAGTTGTCAAACTCCCTAACGCAACCCTCCATCCGTGCTCGGACCGGTAGAAGTAATGAAGGTAATTCTCCCCAAAGGAGTCAAATACAATGGTTCCAAAGCATGGTCGCTATCACGATCGACCCCGAAAGTGATACAATGCGTCATCACATCGCGATTTGCAGTCATCGCAGCCCGTTGCAATGTGAATTATGATTTTGGAAAAACACCCAAAAAAAATCAAAATATGGGAAAATGCTAGAAAACAATTTGTTTTCTTTATTAGTACACACTATATATTTAAATATCGGCCCCCTAAGTTGCAACATCCTATTTCTCTGTGTAATCTTTAATTGTTAAATATGTTAAGTTCTAGTGTTTAATTTTTGGGCCCATCTTTATATTTATAAATCTATCAATTGAACGGTATACAACACTTGAGTTCTTTTAAATAGTTTATTGACATTTATGTAAGTGATCAAAATGACATCACGCCCAACTCATATTGGCAGCCCAAAAGGGGAACTTTTTATAGTGATTTAGTTTTTCCATAAGTGGGCCTTTTATAGAGATACAAATTTATTTAAAAGAAGAAGGAAAGAAAGGAAGTCCTGATACTCCAAGGAATTGGGCCATCATTAGATTAAAATTAAAATGTTTGATTTTTTTTTTAATATTTTATTCACATGACTTGTAACTAATCTAACAGTGGGCCCAATTCAATTTGATAAAAATTTGGTGAGGGCCCATTTCAAGGGGGGGCATTTATTGAGGACCCAATTTTAATTAGAGAAGTGCAAATTGCCAAATTGATTAGATAAGTATATAATTAATCTAACATTTCTGATTTGGGTGAAATTGGCAGGCCCTGGGCATTTATTTTGATCGATCTAGATTTTTAATAAATGGGCCCCACCATTAGAGCCCACCATTTTGCTATTGGGCCTGTAAAAGACCGTGAGGACCAAAAGAATAAAAAGTAACATTGAAAATGGCTTTTGCCATTTCATTAGCTCACCAACAAAGAAAGGCTCGCCAACAGACAGGAAAAACGGAGGGAAGGAAAATAGAGCCCACAATTTTGCTATTGGGCCTGTAAAAGACTCCATGGATGAAAAAGGAGGGAATGAAAGAAGAAAGGAAAAAAGAAGAGGAAGAGGATGGAGAGAATAGGAAATAAGATGAAGAGACAACAAAGAATCTCTCTCTCTCTCTCTCTCTCTCTCTCTCTCTCTCTCTCTCTCTCTCTCTCTCTCTCTCTCAACCAACTGCATCATCATCTCTTCTTTTCTTTTTTCCCTTTTTCTGCAACTGTATCTTCTGTCCTTTTCTTTTCTTTTCTGCAAGTGCATCCCCATATTGTTATAATATGGAAGAAGAGAAGAGAAGAGAAAGTTTGGAGAGAAAGTGATGCCTCAATAGAGGATCAACTATGTAAATTTATAATGACGTTATGCCTCAATCAAAGGCTCTAAACAAGCTATTAATACAAATTAGAATAAAAAAAGAATTGAAAGAATATCTCCTAATCTATACAAGGAATGAAGATGAGAGAAATCAGCTATCTACAATCTAGCCTAAATCCCATGTATGGGAGGCTGTACAAGGGCCTTGTTGGGGTGGGCCTAGGGCCTGTTATCTTACAGCCCTGTTATCTTCTACACTCCCCCTCAAATTGATGTGGTAAGGCAGAAAACGTCAATTTGCTAGTGAGATCATGATGATGCGTTTTGGGAAGAGCTTTTGTGAATATATTCGCCGATTGGTTAAGAGTAGAGACATGAGGCAAAGTTATCTTCTCAGTAACATGCTAACGGATGAAGTAACAATCAATCTCAATGTGCTTCGTCCTTTCATGAAAGACCGGATTGTTGGCAATTCTAGTAGCACTGGTGTTGTCCCCATGAAGAGGTGTAGAACTACCAACAATGACACCGAATTCACAGAGAAGACGGCGTAGCCAGATGATTTCAGCACTAATGGATGACATCACTCGATATTCTGCCTCAGTAGAAGACTTTGAAATGGTGGATTGCGTCTTGCACTTCCACGAAATCAGAGATTCCTCAAGAAACATACACCAGCCAGTGATAGATCGCCGAAAATCTGGACAACCAGCCCAGTCGGCATCCGCATAAGCTGATAAGCGCAAAGAAGTACCAGAAGGGTAGAAGAGACCATGGTTAAGAGTGCTTTTAACATAGCGGAGTATGCGTAAAGCAACAGCAAAGTGAGGTTTGTGGGGATTGCTAACAAACTGGCTAAGCATATGAATTGCATGAGAAATACCTGGCCGAGTCATAGTTAAGTATAGCAAACTACTAACTATCCGTGAGAAAACGAAGGGATCATCCAGGGAAGGGCCATCATCCAGACTGATTTTGCTATTCAATTCCATAGGTGTATCAAAAGTGTGAGCATCATCAAGCCTTGCCGAAGTAATCAAATTTGTTGCATATTTACGCTGATGGACCCTAATACTAGATTTGTTATGCAAAAACTCAAGCTCCAGAAAGTAGGTGAGAGAATCAAGTTCCTTCATTCTGAAATGGCGAGTAAGATGGTGTTTAAGATCCGTAATGCCGGCAATATCATTGCTGCTGATAATCATATCATCCACATAGACTAAGAGGAATGTCTAGCCCTTCGGTGCCATCCCAAAAATAGGGAACTATCAGAATGACTCTGATGAAATCCGCCTCCAAGAATTGCTGAACGGAACTTATTGAACCAAGCCCTTGGAGCCTATTTAAGTCCATAAAGAGATTTCCGCAACTTACAAACATGCTTTGGAGGACAAGCGTATCCCGGAGGAGGTTTTAAGTAAACAATCTCTCACAAGTTCCCATGAAGAAAAGCATTTTTTACATCCATTTGCCATAGAGGCCAGTTGCGGGCTGCCGCGACACAAAGAAGAGTACGCACAGTGGTCATTTTAGCCACTAGTGCAAATGTCTCCTCATAGTCAATTCCATATTCTTGCTTATAACCCTGGGCAACCAATCAGGCTTTGTAGCGATTAAGACTCCCATCAGAGTGAACTTTGATGGAAAAAATTTCATTTACTGCCAATCACAGATGCTCCTTCAAGGGTCAATACCAAGTCCCATGTTTGGTTTGCTTCAAGAGCAAGCAATTCCTTATTCATAGCATTCTGCCAATAAGCGATCTTCGAGGCCTGTGAATCTGACGTGGGTATAGAAGCACTATCCAATAAAGTAAAACGAGCAAGAAACCCATAACGATTAAGAGCAACGGAAAGACGCTAGAGCGTCGCAAAGAAGAGATGCTATCAGAAGAAGCATTATTACCTGTAGGTGCAATAGGCGGCATTGGGAGATTATCAGGAGAGGGAGGCACCATAGGAGTGACCGTATTATGCCAGACATAGACTTTTGGAACAGTGGATGTAGAAGCAGACTCCTGGAATTGTGGCAGATAGGACACAGCGATAGGTTGACTGTCCAAACATAACGAAAAGAAGGGCATCTGTTACAAGAAAATCACATTACAAAATATTCCCATGCGTTTTTCGAATTGATCATAAAACAAAAACCCTTTATGTTCATTACTGTAGCCAAGAAAGAGGCATTTGGCAACCTGCGGTGATAACTTAGAACGCTCGGTAGGTGGAAGATGAACAAAGCACAAGCAGCCAAAAACTCGTAAGTGGGAGTATGAAGGGGTATGACCAAAGAGAACTCCGTAAGGAGTAGTCTTGCCTATAACAGTACTATGAAGACGATTGATAAGATACACAGTAGTATGTGTAGCATCACAGCAAAAATTAAAAGGAACTAATGATTTAATCAAAAGAATACAAACAATTTCAAGAATGTGTCTGTTCTTTCAATCAGCAATTCCATTTTGCTGAGGAGCATACGGACAAGATTTTTGGTGAATAACACCTTTATCAGAGAGGAAGGCAGAGAATTCATGAGATGTGTATTCTCCACCAGAATCTGATCGAAGAATCTTGATCGCTTTCTTAAATTGGGTTTGGACCATGTTATAAAAGCTTTGAAAAATAGAAAAGACTTCAGATTTCAAACACATGAAATATATCCAAGTATAACGGGAATGATCATCAATAAAGGTCACATAGTTCTTGAATCCTGTCCTACTCAAGGTAGGAGCAATTCTTCAAACATCAATGTGAACAATGTCAAAAGATGCCAATGTACGAGAATTATGAATAGAAAAGGGCAAAATGTGACTCTTACTTAAGCAACGGGTTTCACACTTTGATTGAGATAACGAAGACATCATTTTATTATCAATATTAGATTCCAAACAACAAGACATCATTTTATTATCAATATTAGATTCCAAACAACCAATCTTAAATAAGAAAATTAAATGAGCATTGTTCACATGACCAAGGCGTTGATGCCAAACAGTCCACACTCCACAGTTTATTGAAATTATTAAAAGAAGCAAAGAATGAATGATGTCCAAAGTCCAGCAAAAACAGACGCCCATGTTTACTCCCCGTCGCGATCACCTTCCCAGTTTGCCTCCCCTGTATAACACAACTATAGTAAAAAAAGTAAACAATATAGCCATCATCAATAAGTTGTCCTACAGAAAGTAAATTGGCAGATAATTTTGGAACAAAGTAGACATTGGAAAGAGTGATGGACTGGCCAAAGACACTAGATAAAGTAATGGTACCAACACTAGAAATGAGAAGTTGATCACCATTGGCAGTGGTTATTTTCTCTTTTCCAAGATAAGGGTGAGAATCTGTAAAGCTATGTTCGACGGATGTCATGTGATTTGAAGCTCCAGAATAAAAAAACCATATGGATGAGGTGAAAGGAGAAGAAAGAGATGCTGAAGAATGAAGTGCGGGAAATGCCATAGGAGAATGAGTTTGATACCAACCGCCATTAAAGCCCATATATGCATATGCTGAGGTAACTGTGTTTTGAATCAATTCTTGAATCTAAGCAGGAGTCATGGATACAACCCCCGAAAAAGTACCAATTTCTTGCGACAATTTTTGGCAATATGACTGAAGCCTTTGCATTAATAACATTGAGTAAGCTTCTGATTTGGGGTTGCCAGAAGAGCAAAGTCAGCAGGAAAAGGTGCAATGAAGATAGTACGCTGTGGGGTGAGACAAAGTTTTTTACAAAGGACTTCTTGAAAGCAGGTATCAAGATTTACATAAATTTCTCTTTTCATGAAGGCGGACTGAACAGATTTAAATTCCAGTCGTAGATTCATAAGAAACTGGCTAATATGAGTTTCTTCTTGTAATTTGAGTCTCAGATAGAAATCCAGAAGAGACTATTTGGATCAACATGGAATCCCTTTCAGTCCAAGAAGCCATTAAAATATTCCTTCACCGATTTATCCCCTTGAGTATATTTGGCAATTTCACTATCCAAGTAAAATTTACAGGCTTTATTAGTTTGATGATAGACTTTCTTGAGATGAGCCCACATATCAACTGCTGCAGTGTAGGCTTGAAGAGCCACGGCAAGAGAGGGATCAGTAGAGTTAAGGATCCAAGTGACTACTTCAGCATTTTCTTTGGACCAGGTGGCTAAGACTTTTGAGTCAGTGGTACTTGTAGTCTAAGGCCTAGTTAGCAATCCATCAAGATAACCAAAAAGCCCTTGTCCCTCTACAAAGTTATTTTAAGTGGAAGGACCAAGACATATAATTATGCCCATTAAATTTAATTGGAACAACATCATACTTGTCCATTGCAGAATGTAGTAGAAAAGAGACAACAGAGCACGCAAATCAGCAGTAGAAAGAAGAGATCAGCCCTCAGATCTGAAATAAACAGCCAATATGGAAAGAAGCAGAAAACATAATTGATTTGATCTATTATGAATCTGCTAATACAGCAGTAAGTTTGCAGATTGAGTGGTCGATGAAAAATCCAGCAACAAACAGCACTAACAGTGCAGATTTTCACAAAATAGAGCCAGACGAATTGGAAAACTGAGGCAAGATCTGTGCGTGGGCCCCACAGAGTGGTCTAATCATAGATCAAGTTTGAACTTCTTAAAGGAGTTCAATTTTACTTCCTCCAATCCAAATCTAATGAGGATTGGATACAGATCCACAAATCTGGACGGTCTTGATGAAATCTATCTGACAATTATTTATCAAAATCAATAGAGGAAGAAGTGTCTGAAATCTACCTCAAAAGGTGATGAAAAATTCCAGAAAAATCCTCAGAATAACCCTTAAGGATAGGCAATCACAACTGTGGAAGTCTCTTGGTGACAAGAAGTTGATCAGTGGTGGACCACTGTTGATCAGGGAGCACGCCAGGCACTATCAGTAGCAATAAAGAGAGGATTCATGCCAGGAAAAGGTATTTGATCAATGAGAGATGAGAGATTGATCGTTACCAAAGCTCTGATACCATGTTATAATATGGAAGAAGAGAAGAGAAGAGAAAGTGATGCCTCAATAGAGGATCGTGTGTATATTTATAATCACATTATGCCTCGATCAAAGGCTCTAAACATGCTAATAATACAAATTAGAATAAAGAAAGAATAGAAAGAATATCTCCTAATCTATACAAGGAATGAAGATGAGAGAAATCAGCTATACACACTCTAGCCTAAATCCCACGTGTGGGAGGCTGTAAATGGGACTTGTTGGGCTGGGCCTAGGGTCTCTTATCTTACAACCCAGTTATCTTCTACACATGACCAATATTTTCAAAATATAAGGCAATACCGATATTTTGGAACATCAGATGATATGACTGGAGATTTTAGTGATATTTTGGTGATACAGTACCATTACAGCATCACACCAAAATATAGGTGTGGTGTTGAATTCCCATTTGACCATACTTCCGAAGTTGGAATATGATGCATGACAAACCCATGGTCTACCACACTTCCTAGATTATCTCCTGGAGTTCAGAAGCTCTTAAAACAAGAAACAACTAATTGATATAAATACTAGAAAATAGGGAAACCACCATAGACGTCCAGCCATTAATAACTGGGCTGGCAGAATAGGCCAGCCGGGCCTGTGTGTTGACCCAATGGGGCTGCCCATGAGTCATGGGCCAGATCTGAGCTTGGCTCATCTTGCCTTGGTAATTGATGAAAGAAAGGATATTTAGCACCATTAGATTGGCATGTGATTAATTCACAGAGGGAAAAAGGAGACCTCCCCTCCAGAACTACTTCACATAAAAAAAGAAAGGGCAGCCCAGTACAGCAGGCTCCCGCCAATGCAGGGTCGGGGGAGGGTCAGATGTACGCACCATTGCCCCTGCAAGGCTGTGTACATCTCATATTATTATGGTTGCTTTAAGGAAATGTTTCCCCTTGGGTGAATGCTCTTTGGGCTGCCAAAGGCGATGCTCCAAAGGCCGAGCATCCATGATGCATGTGTGAAGACTCCATCCATCTTCGGGTCCCATTAAAGATAATTATTAAGGGCTCGTTTGGAAGTTCATTTGTAAAGTGAATTCAAAGTGAACGGTCACTTTTAAGAGACAATAAAAGGAAGGGAGGGTCTTATCAAAAAGTAAATAAATATTAAAACCCACCTGCTTGACTTTTTGTCATTTTGTGGCATATAAAGAAACTTTTTTCACTTTTTAGATAGAAAAAAGAAGCTTTTTTGTCTTTTAGTGGAATGAGAGATTGACTTTTTTACTTAAAAAAAAAGAGGTGATTTTTTAAATTTTGTACTTTTTTAAAAGACCCCCTTCTTTACTTGTCTCTTAAAAGTGGCCCTTCACTCATAATTCACTTTACAAGGAAAACTACTTCTGGTGATTAGGGTTTAGAGGAATCCTAAAAGAATGACTTTTTTCTTTCAGTGGTAAAAGGATTTGCCTATTGCAAAATCACAAGATAACAAACTGCATCCCGCCTCCAATGAGTCAATAAGCAACTGAATGGTTTCAGCCAAATAAAGGAAACATAACAGTGTTAATTCCAGTATATTCCAGAATTGCCAATATGCCACTTGTAGCATTACAAGCTTTATTTTATCAACATATTGCAGAAAGATAAAGAATCTCAAAAGGCTTGGTCTTACCATGAATACTGGCATCTTCAACATCTTTCTCCATCTTTCCCACACGACGAACAGCTGCCTTACATTTGTTTAAAACAGTGTCTTCATTGACATGTTCATCATGTACAGATTGAAATGCTGTAATTATTTTCTCCGGTGTACTTCCAACAGCCAATTTCTGGATTTGAGGGGAATATCCATCAAAACTATAATATAATTTATAACTTTTGTTCAAAAGTGAGTTTAAGTACATAGAATATCTGTAAATGCAGGTTAGAATAAAATTTGAGGGAACTAGTTCTTACTAATCTTATTGAATGAGCATCTTTCTTCACTATTTTCATGGATTGTGACTGTGAGCTCTTTCCATTGTTTTCCAAGAGAGGAGGAGGATCTTTAACAAGCATTTCGTCTTTAAGGCTCTTGCCCCGAGATCCAAAAACTTTCCTTTCTTCCCATATATCAACCTCAAAGATGTAATGTGCATAATAAATAAATTAGTAAAAAAATATATTATACAACTGATAGTGGTAAAATTTTAGGCAAGGAAGAGCTACCAGCATCTCCATTTAAACACTCAAGTAGAAAGAATGCTCATAGAGAAAAAGAGAACCTTGAAAATGACACTGAGATTTTCTTTCAACATGCTCCCTTCTTTGTTTGGGGAAGAAGGCATTGGATTTAGCCACCGCACTGGCTGGCAAGGGTAACATAAGGTTATTTGGAGACTGGACAAGCTCACGAACCATATACCTCCTATGGAAGAGGGTATGCCTAACCAACATGCAAAGGTTTGGTTGGTGACAATATCAGGCCCATCTTGATCCAAAAAGAAAAGGAAAAAGAATACAGTTGTTTTCAGTCTTACTAGGTACTAACACACATCAAGACTGCCTTAAATTAAAGGTATTAATTAATGCACTTGCAATGGAACAAAATAATTACCCTAAAAACTATCAATCTTGTCCATACTAGATATCCTAGGATACAACCAGAGACCTCCCTATCCACAGATACAACCAAGGACCACTCCCTGGGCCTGTTGGATAGGGACTTGGGTAGCTTGAGTTTGTGGAGTGCACGAATATGTACCTGAGCAAAAAACAAAGAATACTAACATATCCTAGAACCTGGGTCCCCTTGCAAAGAAAATCAAAGACTTACCAGTCTGGTGGCCACATTCTTTCCATAGTCATCACCATTCTCAGAAACAACCTTGAGAGCACCAGGGAGGACCTTCCAGAACTCATGAACAAATTCACTTCCTTTACGCCTACTGTTTTGTAAGATGTCATTCGCCAAATATAGAAAAGGGACTCGTTGCTCCCTCTGGGAGCTATTGAACAGCTTCTCCCATGTTTCAACAACCTGCTTAGCTTTCTTCCGATGATAAATACACCAATGAGACAATGCTGGCCAAGAGTTAAAGATAAACATATATGACCAGAGAAAAAACACACATACAGTCATGCTACAATGACACTGAAGTAACTTTTTTTTTTTAAACAACACTGAAGTAACATTGACAGTAACTACAAAGCCAAGAGCACAAAGAGAAAGCACATTAAGGGCGGCCAATAAGCTTTCTGTATTTCTAATTTATTTTTTCATTTGTCTTTTCTCAAAAAAAGGTTCCCTTTACCCATCATTTGAAAAATAACTAATATCAATAAAACCAAAAATCAAGAGCAAGGAGCAGGGAAGGAAGCCCGAGATGGGCTCCAACCAACAACACCAAACCTGAGTCAAATGCCCTTACAACACCCAAGCTCAAGACCAACACACACTACAAACCCAACATAGACTCATGAAACACTGAAAATGATTGGCTAAAAGCTCCATCCACCATCTGATCTGCTGCGAAATTGGTTCTCCTGAGATGTGCTGAATTAAAACCTCTCTGCCTGCAAGCAAGACCCTGAGCTCCACAAAGATTTGAGCAAACATCCATGCTACTGGGGTTCTCCCCTCCAGCCATCTCAATTTGCAGGCAGAGTCACCCTCAACAACCAGAGGAAAATGATGGCAAGTTATCACCTCCATTACCGCCACTAGCAAGGCCAAGTATTCCACTTCTTTTATGCTTCTTTAACCCGCAGGGCCTCCAAAGTCAAAACAGAAGCCACAGAATCCCCGATAAGGCCAAGGATTTCACTTTGTTTTTCGCATTCTTTTGAAATGTTAGCCTATTATAGCTATTCTTTTTGGATATTAGCTTCCATCTATTTGGCATTTTATTTTCAAGATCTAACTCAAATAGCAGGTTATTCATGTAAATTTTTTGGAATTTTCCACGAAAGCAGCATCAACTGAAAGACAAGGTAATGAAATTAAAGGATACTCTCAATGCTTTGCTGGGAATTGTTGAGCTTCGAAAGCTTCTCAGCTAGAATCTGGCCATTGAAAGCGTTGGTCATCCTGCCTACTTACAACTCTTCATACAAATACATGATCCCTGAGCCAACACAATTTTTTTAAGACCAAATTAGCATGCTAAAGTGTAAAGGACTAATTCATGCAGTAAACTATGAAGAAACTGCAAAATATCGACTTCCTTACATTTTCAGTGGAAATTTTAAGTGAGTGGGGAAGAAACACAAGAAATGACCCATAAAAATACATAAAGTAGATTAAAAGCCCACTGGTGAAACACCAGGTGGGATGATGTGCGTGTCAAAAATCATGCTGGTTGCAAACACATATCCTTGGATCTTAGAGTCAAGAAATGAGATCATTTTCTTAAGGAAACAAGCAATCCCATTAGGAAAAAAAAAACACCGTCTTGAATGAGCAAGGACCCGCATAATACACAATTATTTTCTATCAACAACAAATACCACTTGAACCTAAGCCATCAATGTCTATCTGATTAGGACTACTAAAACATAAATAAATTTAGCAAAGCATAATAAAGGAGCAACTAATTTGGAAACTATTTGCGTCGTTGGGGCCAGCTTCAGGTTTAGCCTGAACGGGCCAAGTTCAATCTGATCCTCATCCTACTCTAGGAGAAACTAGGAGAAAGACATTCAGACACATCATGAATCTAGGGTTAAGAGCATTCTTTGATAGGCATCATAAATAGAAGCACCCTCCTTTTTAATCAGTAGAAAGCACCTTGCGATTTGGACGTCCGCATAAAGGAAGTGGTCAACAATGAGGAAATCCCATCACCAAAGCCAAAACAGGCCCCATGTTATTCAGGGCGCCACGCCAAGACCTGCTCCCAGAAATCCCGTCGAGGGGGTGTCAACCATATCAAAGAGAGTGGCTTTTGTCCGCACCTCAACCCAGCCACCACCGTTATGTCATTGATAATCCCTACCAAGCATGAGAAGAATTCCCACTCAATCTATTTATGTTCCCCAACATCAGCCCCATATTTTGGGGTGGATTCAAACACAACTTTACCTAACTCCGCTCATAACCATCATCATCATCACTACCACCACCATCACCAACTCAACTTTATCCCATCAATTTGAGGCCTTGCATAATTCTACTACAGTATAAGAAATATAAACGCAACCTACACCATTCTGAATACTTAGAAATTAAAAAACTGAACTTCAGCTTAGAATCTACAGCGGAAAACATGAAAGACTCAAAACCCCATTCAAAGATGAAGAAACTGACCTGATTTTGAGCTGAATCGCCATTCAAAGCTTGGATTGCAATCTGTTGAGTACTGGCAGAGAGTCTTGGAAGGCAATTGGGCAGGAAAGAGAAGAAACCCTAGGTTTTTGGGGAGGTTGGAGAAGAAAAGGGAGGACGGATAAAATGGAACCCTAGATTTTCTATTCAGACGCTTTGGTGAGATGTGGTAGAAAACGGAACGGAAAACAGATATCTAGCGGATGAATCTGAGTTAGAATAGGAGGGAGCCTGCAGGCATCTTTCTGTTTTTACTAGCTGGGGCCTGGGCCCTGGGAGTGGGACACAGCATTAGTGGGGCCCTGCTTTCCACCGGCTCGGATGGGCCACGCTTGGCCTGGTGGGCCCCACACACAAATGGAATAGTTCATTTTGACTGATTCATTGACTCGCCGAGTTGGCTCAGGCGAGTTGAATGAATTCTGAGAAGGTATAATTAACTCAATCAAGGATTATATAAAATACCGATGATTATTATTTTATTGGACATTATTAATCATCTAATTAAATGCAGTGGCACGAACAATCCTAGTGAAATAAGTGGAATGATGGGTTTTCATTGTTATTGTGAGTAAAATGTCTTGTGTGATTTTATTTTTATTTTTTGTCTGGAAAATATTCATACAAATTATCCAAGTTTCTAATTAATAGGATAACAATTAAAAGTCAATTATAGGTCACACTTCTGTGAAGGGACCGTGCCTTACATATTATATGAGTTTAAGGTTTAGTGATTGTAAAAAATATCAAATAATGTTTTTTGTAATTTTTGAAGAGGTTTTCAAAAAAAAAAACTAAGCTTAAATTTTAATTAAACAACTTATGAAGAAAAACTATAAAATGACTATAAAATTGTTTGTATAGCTTTTTTGACAAGATTACCCAAGTTAACAATATCGTCAACTTGGTTGACGACACAATCAATTTAGCTGCAATTCATCTTCTTCGATTTTTCTTCTCTTTTATAGCTCTCTTATATTTGTTTCATCTTAAGTTCTCAATCCAACAACTCTAATAAGAGCTTGTATATGAAGCTCTTAAGAAGATATACGAAGTAATCACCTTCACTTATATCAAGTTCCAACTTGCTTTCCATAGCTTACAATCATGTCAATGAATACCAAGATTTGAGCAACTAAGAATAAAAAAGTACTGCAGTACAACGAATGACTGAAATGATGAAATCAAGATCTAAAAGTCAATAGGAAGTTTTAGGTAGAGTAATATAGAGATGCAGAGGTTTTTGTTTTTATTTTTACATGGAGTTGAATAAAATGGATAATGCAGAGAATGCCATGGCCAAGCAAGTAATTTCTATGGTTCAAGTTTCCAAAAATGGCCTTTTGTCGGTATATAAAGTCTTTTGATCCAATCACTCGCTTTAAGTTATTTGGGAATCTTAGATTTAAAACCCAATATGAGAATGGTCTAAGAGAGTTGCTTGAAAGGAAAAATAGGGTTTTGGGGGAGAAGATTAAGATGAAAGGAAATAAGTTTTTATGAAAGGGGTTGGAGCAGGATTAGTGGAGGGAAGAGAAATGCAAAGGGTTTTGTATTTGAAAAATACGATTTAAAAGAGAGGGTCACCAACTTCTTCAATCATTAAGTGGAAGGAGATGAACCAAAAGAGTTTCTTACATAAACAACTTTTTCGTCATTTTATGATATTTCTTTGTAAAGTTGTTTAATTATAGTTTAAGCTGACCTTTTTTATTTTTTGTAGAAGTATCATTTTTAAAATAGAGCTACAGCATTTTGAATCTTTATATGCTTGCATTGGAGGCTTTTATGAAAGTAGTATTAAAGGAGGGAAGAATGAATACTTAAAAAAAAAAATAGAGATCTTGAATTCATTGTCCAACCAAGTAATCTTATTTTAGAAGGTGAGTGTTGTGCCAAATTTAAGTGTAAAAAATTTGACAATCTTCACATGGTATTTATCAACTATAGCTCTTGATAAAGAGCAGTAACAGGGAGATATTATTTTATCCAATACTCAATTACCAATTGTGTAAAATTTCTTTCTATATAATTTTTCATTCCCAAGAGTGCAGTCACAAGATTTAAAAAATGGAGATTGGATGAAATATCAGGCCTTTTATAATCTGGCCTCGTCGTTGATTTTCATGTTTATTGCCCTTTTCAAACTTTCCTAAAACCTTTTACTCCTTTGTGTTACTCTTTCTTTTCAAGAGACAAAACCCCCGCAAGCAGCAGCAGCAGCGGCAGTAGAAGAAAAGATGGAAGAAGACACGCTTCATCTACATCTTCACAAGCTCTCTTCTTGCTTGTCTACAACAGCACCATCGGATTCCAACGAATCAACATCGACCTTAGAACAAGTCCTCGAGACCCTCTGGCAGACGAGAAAGACGGGTCTCACACCCCACCAGAAATCCTACATCCAATCCCTCCTCAATCTCCCTTCTCCCCAAGACCTCGATCCTGTAATCTCTTCTTCCCCATCTCCTTCTGTTTTTCCTTCTCAATTTCATTACATTGGAATGTCATATGTGCTTTGGGTTGGGATTATAAACTTCAGCAACTAAAACTACAGGGATTCCGTTAAAGCCCCTTTCAAAGAAATTTGGTTGTTGTAGAAGTATTGATTTGGTATGAAAGACATAACACTGGCTTTTTAATAGTTGATATAGAAAACGTTTGTGAGAAAACCCATGTACAGCAGGTTGGTATTTTTTTTTTTTTTCCGGCTTCCTTGGAAAAGTGATGAGTTGGTTGTAGTTTTAAGCTACTTCAATTCATTAAACTAGAGAAAGTGGGGTTTTTGGGATTTTTGCCATCTGGGTTCCTTTTGATGTGTACGTTAGTCGAATATAAACCTACCCTGAAACTGAATTTCCCCGAAGAATTACAATCCGAACACAATTTGAGTTTTAGTTCGGGGAAATTCAATTCCAGCCTAGCTTTCCAAATCCAGGTAATGCAGTGTTTATATCAATTCGATTTGGGTGGAAGAGGCATACAGTGATGGTTTGTTAATTGCTCAGCTCAGCTAAATGAAGCACCTTTTTGGTGTTCCACACCGTTTGTTTGCTGGGTGAAGGATACTGCAAATGTTTCTCCTGTCAGACCATCCTAATCCTTCGATTGGGTCCTCATGGGGCACTGATAAATGGTTGTGAATTGCCCATCTTCACCAGATGGGCACTGTGATTGGTTCCACCAGATTCAATGACTAACTGGAAGGTGAAAGGTGGGTCCCACATATCATATTGCTTGAGTTTCTTGTTCAAATTACTGAAGGTCTCTTTTATTTTAATGTTTTAGTATAAATAATATGGTAAGTTCCAAGTGACTGCTGCAGTTGTTTGAATCATCTCTCAACTTAATTCATCCATGGACCATGTTGATAGTAATCAATAAGAATAGTAAGATGTCTTTTTCTATTTTAGAGGACATGTTTATTGTTTGCCATGACAAAATCACGATGCTGAGTCTTAGTGTTCCATAACATAGATGAGTTTGCATAAGTTATGACCCTGAGAGGGAAAGCGCCACCTGGTCCAGCACACCAGTAAAGTTGTGTGTTGTCAAGATGGTCCATGTCTGAAATGCTCTTAAGGTGAGGCTAATTGTGGATGAACTACTGGGTGTTGGTTGTATCGACTGGATAATTTATTTGGTTGGCCTTTTCTTTGCGAACACTGGTTTGTCAGAGTTTTTGCTACTATTTGTTTGTACATGATGAAAGGCCATACCATAACTCCGAACACTCAACATTTCTCATGGGCTGATTTAAGAGGGACCCATCCTCTGAACAGTTTGCATGTGAATTATCATGTCACATTTCTAAGTTTGAGGTGGTGTATGGATGACCAGAGTGGTTCTATCAGGTTACGTTTCCATCAGGCTCTTTATAGCATGCTTATAGAGATCAATAACTTGTAATTCCTTGTATGATAGGTTTTGGCATGCCTTCGCTCGCTTATCAGAAAGACTGTGCACGGAAACTTCACTGGGAATGATATTCAAAAGTTATTTCCCGTTGATCTTCCTCTCGAACTCCAAAGCATTCTTCTGATGTTACTCCAGAAATATCAGAATCAGTGGCAGGAGGAAGCCTCAAGAGATCAGGTGGTGCATTTTTCCTGAACCTTGCAGCTATGTTACTCTATGGAAGTAGAAAATGTAAACTTGCTTAATTTATTCTGTACCATCAAATGACAATGAGAGGGCTAAAGTGGTGATTGGTCCAATTGACTACCAGCTTTAGGAAATGTCAAATATTTCACAGTTTTACAAATGAATCCCTTTTCCATGAAACAATGCAAGTGGTCAAACAAAATTGTTGACAACCAAAGAGGTGTTCTATAAATGGTCTTCAAGTATTCTTCAGAAGCTGATATTCAAAGGGGCTTCTGCCGTTCCCACTCCTACCCAAGGTAATTGGTACTTGCTCACTCACGCACCATATTGCCAATGTTTCAGATGCACGCAAAGTTGAGGCCATTTGTTAGGTGGAAACACTGTAGCTTCCAATGCTCTAAAATACATTTCTGCTCATCTAGTGCCCGACTCTAAAATCAGCCAAGTTCAAGTCTACTGTACTAGACTTAGTCTTTGTTGTATTGGACTCGTGGTGACTGATTCAGTCATCCATACTGAGTTTCAAAACCTCTATCTGAGGGGCCATGCATGCATGCGGAATGCTGACTAATAGTTTTTTTTTTTTTTTGAAAAATTTTAACCATGTATATTTTTTTTTATCGGTAACAAAAATATATATGAAAAAGGCAAAGGGGATACAAGAAAAAGCAACTGAAAAATGAAAAAAGGTGCAAGAGGAATGTACCCTCAACCACCCAACCATGTATTTCTTTATACATGTCTTACCGTCAGGTGGGCGGATTGGCCTTTTGTTTTTGGTCAGTATCTACACCGTTGGGTCGCCTGGCGAGCAGATTGGACCTTTTCGGGGCCAATGTTATCTGCATGGTACCTCCCACCTTAATGGCTGTTTCTTAACTATGTGCGCCATGTTAACACATATGAACCAAGTCGATCAGGCTCTCATGCAAGTCCATTTATCTAGAAATGTCACATTCAAAGTAGAAATGTAGTGGATTATGAAATTGGATAATTTTTTACCTTGATGAAAATTTTGGATGCGGTGATTCTTCATCTGGACGTGTGAACTAAGAACGACTTGGGCTCCCTGCTCCTGCAGGTTTTTTTTTTAGCAAAGGCATCTGAGACTTTTGCAATCTTCCCTAGTACATTTCCATTGCACCACCTTTTGTGATTCCTTGCTGCTCCTCAAGTTTTGACGCTTTTTTGTTGGATGGTAATGGCTGAAAAATTACTTACCCTACCATCCGAAAAGTCATAATTTTATTTATTGCCTAACATATGCTTTGTGTTTTGGTCAATTGAGGAACTCTGGTCATTTGCTCAGTCATTGGGAGTTGGCAGGGTGCTTGGTGCCCTTGCTTACCTTTTTAATTTTCCTTTGACCTTCCTTGCACATTTCAGATCTGTGATTAAGAGCTTGTCTGTAGTCTCCTTCTGCCAGAAGGCCTATGTGATGAGGAAAGTGTAACTTTTGAGATTTGTGCAGGTCTTTGGATGGAGGGGAAAAGCAAAACGAATTAAATTTGAAGGCAAAGCTCCACATTTTGAAAAAAAGAGGAAAAAAAAAGAGAGAAAAAAGATGCTCCACAGCATGATCAAAGGTTTCAAGGACAAATACTGGCTCTTTCACCAGGGTCTAAAAAGTTTAGGATTGTAGTTGTTACCTACATTAACATGAAGAGAGATTGGGAGGTGGTTATTGATGGTTAAGTGGCCATGAAATACCTTGCTAGAGAAGATTATGTTGGAACCTTCCATCTCCAGGGTGGCAGAAACTTTGCATTGATGGTAGTGCTTTTGGCATATCTGGCCATAAGGGAAGGCTGAGACTTTTACAGATACATTTTGGGGACTTTTTTTAAGCCTTTTTAATTCAATAATTATTGAAAGGAATTTGAGCTCTACTTAAGTGGAGGGCGAATCAAGAACGCAATGGATATCTTACATCTAGTAAGCACTGTAAAAAGAAATGCTGTGGTAGTGGTCAGCTATACATGTTTGGTAGGGAGTCTAATGAAGAGGCCATGCCCTTTAGCTCAGGCAGGGACTGGGTGGTCCTAAGTAGAAGTGGCTACACCAACCTAGCTATAAGTTTGTTCCTTTTAAAGTCCATGGCTAGCATTGAAACTTTTAAATCTCATACTTATTACAGTAATATTTTTTTTCCTTTAATGAATAAATAAAATCTCTCTCTATCTCTCAAAAAATAAAAAAGAAAAAAAGGAAAAAAAATGCAGCACTCGTTCTTTTTAGTGCTTCTCTTAACGGATTGCAAAAATGCAGAGCAACTCATCATTATGTACCATGCAACTTCAATCTTCTTTGCTTTGTTAAATCATATCTGCAGCAGTTCTTTTTATATTCTCTGTGAGTGTGCCTGGGATAAATTAGTTATTGTACAAAATCTGGATGCTTGCCCTTTTATGTTTGCAATATGTCCCAGCCTTGTAAATGTCTCTGCAGAATTTACAAATTTCTCCTTTCTGTATCATTAAAATCTAATGATCCTTATTTTTCTTGGAAAATCATTACACCTGAAGAAGGATCTTTTGCTTATGTAATATCCCATTAAGAAAGATGAACGAAAAAAGTTTGAATGCTCATTTATTACCCACTGAAGCATAGAGATTTTAGGGTCCATTTGGATGTGCCCCAAATTGCATCAGTTTGAACTGTTTGGCAGAATATAGCTCCCTGTTCCGTGTGCTTTTGGACAGCACAAAATTTGTAAATAACTTAAAAGTGAGTGCTGTTGACCCAATCTTACTGCCCTAAGCTGCCAATTCAATAGAAGGAAGAACTATCCAAACGGACCAACTTGTGGTTTTAACTCATACAAAACACTCCTTTGGCAACTTAATGAGACTGTGGATCATCATTGTTTGGGGAAAAGTTCAGTATTCTATCAAATATTCTCCATTCTGTTAGTGTTGGGTTTCATGGGTTTCAATATAATGCTCTCCTTTCTGCATTCCTTTACAGCCCCAATGGCAAAGAACAAGGTTTTCTCATCAGGTTAAAGTAAGTGCACCTCTTCTTCCTACACCTTTCTCAGCTTCAGAAATATTGTCGGCAACGTGGCCTCGGCAGGATGATGCTACCTGTCATGTTAGCCACAGTGATCTTGCTGCTCCAACACCAACTGTTGTTGATCCAAATATTCCCCGCATGGATCCAGTATCTATTCAGCAAGATGATGGTCCACCTGATAATCTGGTATGATGGAAAATGGTTTATTGAGTTTTTTATGGAATTATGGAATATCACAATAACTCTCATGTGGCACTTTGTTTATGTGAGTTGGTAAAATATTCAAAATGGATTCCCTATAGTATTTTATGGTATTTGTCAAAACTCAAAACTGCAGGTTTCCATTGTCCAGAGCAAACCTGGCCTTCGTCATCTGAGCACCTGTTTTATCTTTTGGGCCTTAAATTCATGTCTGGTTCCAGAACTGGGTTTTTGGGAACTAAAATAATAATAAAAATACTGTAAAACCTAGGCACTGGCACACCTGCTTATTTTTCAGGCCTGAAAATTAATCCATGATCAAACCCACAGCCTAAATATGAGTCCCAATTGTTATGCTGTGATCTAGGCTGAAAAGCTGCAGTGCTCAAGAACTTGTTGATTGATTCTGGATTCTGGAACCAGCAAGATCGTTCAGTTTAGCTAGTTGAAGAACTGAGATCAAGTTCAAGGACTTAGCTGTTCCACACTCAGAGTACATTGAAGGATGTTGGTTCTTTCACTGTGTACTACTAAGGAACAGGAGGGTGAAGTGCCTTTGGCTTTTACCATTTATATTGTGCTCATTTCCTCAGAAGTTTTCTTTTGCCAGAATAACACTGCCTTCTTTTTTTTTTTTTGAAATGGTGACTTTAGAAT
Organism: Persea americana; assembly: GCA_029852735.1. Taxonomy (NCBI): domain Eukaryota; kingdom Viridiplantae; phylum Streptophyta; class Magnoliopsida; order Laurales; family Lauraceae; genus Persea; species Persea americana. The sequence continues at coordinate 97,197,157 of CM056810.1, forward strand.
AACGCTGCCTCCTGATTCTGCTTGTGCACTTGGACCCCCAAATCAATATCGATTATATTTCAGGTCATTGTAGCTGATGTTGAGTTGGAGCCAAAAGTTTCAGTTTTCTTTCCTTAAAAATGATCTTTTTTATCCCTTCCCTCTCCTCTCTCCCTTTGGCCAGTTGGTGTGTGTATGGGTGGGTTTGTGAGGGAGGAGGACAAAAGAAGTTCCCCTCATTACTAAGTTTCTTTTCATGATGCCACCAAGACTGCACAATGGAATCAATAAGTATTTGTATTGCCTCAGGTTCACTAGTTATTTGGGTTACATATACATGGACCTTTTTTTTTCCCTTCTCTCTCAAGCTAGACTTTGCCTTGACGACTGTTCTTAATGCAGGCAATTCTGCCCCGCCTCCGGTCAATGACTTGGACCATGGAGAATAGGAACTCAACACCAGCTAATAGAGTGGCTGTCATTAATCTTAAGGTATGCAAATCTCGGCATCTACTGGTAAAGGAAAAAAAAGAAAAAGAAAAAGGGGTCCAGGCTTAACAATGGTCAAACAAATCCATTTCTCAAATCCCACTCTCTTTAATGATTTTGAATTCAGAGTATTTTGCTTCCTTATGTAGCATCAGAATTTGCTGTTGATTTGACTATGCATCAATAACAATAAAGCAGAAGATTGTTGTTAATTTAAAACTAAGGATTCAATTTTAGGGCTTGTTTGGTAAAATTACATAATTAATGAAGTGAAGTGAATGGTCAATTCAATATAGAAGAAAAGAAAAGGGGGTCAAATAAAAGAGTACTAAAATTCAAAAAGCCCTCTTCTTTTTACCAATCGCATAAAAAAAGCTAATCTCTCAGGCCAATAAGTGATAAAAAGTCAAACATGGCCTTTTGTCATTTTACACCTTTTTGTTTGCCCTCTTTTTTTTATCCCTTGAATTGACCATTCACTTCGCAACACCATACGAGTAAATTACCCAAACAGTTAGGTGCACCTTAAATCAAGAAAGCGGATATAGGGTTGAGTCCATTCTTAATTGAATTGATTCTATGTTACGGACACAGAAAGAGTAAACCACATTAGGTGGGATTTTCTTCCCAGCATTCTTGCTACTCTAAAGTAAAACTTTTTACTCATTTTTTTATGACTCATGAGACCTTAAACAGAACACACCCACTGTACTTTAAGCTGTCCGTGAGATCCTTTCATTGAGACAGCAAACGTGCCTTGTATTACCATGTGTGTGTGGGTGGGGTGGGGTGGGGTGAAGGAGGTGGCCAAGAAATTCTGAGTGAGCAACAAAAAAAAAAAAAAGAAGAACTGGCGCAAGCCAAACTTTGACACTCATCCAATTGTTGCCATCGGATGAAAACTCAAAAAACTTGAGGGCCATGGATAAAGGGGTTAGGATGATCTAAAAGACTTGAAATTTTGCACACATGTAGCTCTCACTGAGATCTCTCGATCCCCACCTTCATGTGGCCCAAGGTGGGCCCCACAAGGGGGGTGCGCAGGGTGAGGGTGCGTGGTGAGGTGTGCATCGTGATGGTCCACATGGAGCCATCTTCGTAGATGCATGTGGGTCCCACACCCAAACACCACCATCAAACCCTTTTTCCTCTTTGGTGTCACCAACTCACTAGATACCCCCTTTTTTTAACCCATCCGAATGAGATGGACTGTTGGGATGCCTTCTAAAATCGTGAACTTGAGTGCCATGGATCACAGGGTTAGGGTGATCTGATGAACTTGAAATTTTGCAGGCAGGTGGGTCACATGCATGTCTTCTGATCCCCCACCTCCCCTGTAATTGGTGGGGCTCCATGCTGACCGTCCACATGGACCGTCTGCATGAGGGGATGACCAGTAACTGTTAACACAGGCCCATTATAATATAAGTTGGCCCATCCATGACAGACTCAAAGTCGCACCCCATAAACATGCTCTGTATTCCCTTGCTTTCCATTGTTCATGAAAGGTTGTATTTGTTAGTTTGCAGTGCTAAGTGTTTGCCTTTTTGCCCCTCTGTATTACAGTTAAGTGGTAGGAAAGCCCAAAATACATGTGAGCATATATTTCACCGTTATATGGCTTCCTCAGTAGTGGTAGCTCTCTCTACAAGCTAGGATATAATTAGATATTGTCTTCTATGATCACATTATTTTAAGCATTGCTGTTCTTCTCTAGTTTTTTCCACCTCAAAGTCATCATTGTTATTCATCACTGATAATGACTCGAGGCCCCGAAATTGAAGGGAGAAGTATCTAACCTAATGTGATTTCTTACTTTGAGGGCCAAATGCATGGAAGAAAAAAAAAACATCCATTCTATCAAAATATTCAAACTACTTACAGCTTGAGTTTTGTCCAAATTTATAGCTGCTCAATTTTTTCCCCAAATCCAGCTACAAGATTACACCAAGAGCTCTTCAAGAGAGACAGAGGTGAAGTTCCAACTATCCAAAGACACGCTAGAAGCAATGTTGAGATCAATGACGTACATCAGTGAGCAATTCTCGAACAATGTAAGTACTCCCTACACCTTCCTCTTCTGGTTGCCGTGAGTGGGCAGATTACCAGAGCCTCCTTTATTTCTTTGATATGATCAAGTCTCCTATATCACATCATCAAAACGTTTTCTATCCCATCTATATAGGGCTGACTTTGCTAGTTCTGCTTTTGAAGCCATCTATTTAGATCTTTGTCCTCTTTCATTCCACTATCTTACATGTTCATTGTTGTAGGAGTTGGTTTTCTCATTGGTTGGGCCTGGCTGAAGCTAGTCAAAGCCAAGCCCATTTATATGGGAGCTAATATTCATATCTGAATCTACCCAGACTAAAGGTTAGACCTGGGTCCAGCCCACTGGTGATTCATTTGCCACATTTGTGTTGAATTTGTTGGCCTGGGCTGGGCCATCTGGTCAGGCCACTAGGATGACATGCCTAGGCTTCGCCCAGTTATCTGTCAGGCCAAAATCACATATTCAGGCATAACTTACAGACTAAAAAAAGGGTCAATCTTATCCCCATAGGGTTGTCCCAGCCCATCTTCACACTTAGTTGGAAGGGGTGCAGTGGTCATCATGGACTGGGGATGAGTGAAATTTCAATTGTAATTGGATAATTGTAACCACATGGTTAGGCGGATGATTTTATCCTGTGCATCTGGGCACTGTGCATTGTATTTCGCCACCGTTCGTTGTGCGGGACCCGGTTGGATCCGTTGGGTCTCGCCTTTAATGATGGTCCAGGTGCACACTCGGGAGTGCATGTGCAGGATAAAATTTTCCATGATTAGGCACCTTGAAAAGCTGTCCATTTTGCAAGCCCTTCAATACATGGCTACATTTATTCATCTGGGGTAAGATTTTCTCAATCCATGGTTCTCCTTCACATGACCTTCAAGATTTAGCGAACATGTGCCATGAGAAAAATCCAAGTTGTTACAATTTTAAAACGAGGTCAATGCTTTGAGTTATGCTTTGGCTTTTCTTGATTCACGTGAATAGCAATTAGATTTGGTAAGTTTTTTTCCGAATCCTGGTCATTTAGTGAAGTCAGTAAGTGCAACAGAGACAGATGAGAAGAATTCAACCCATGAAGGACATGAAAATTTGGTTGTTGCCATCTAACCTGATTATTCCCTTGCGCACGCACGTGCGAAGTTACTCCTAGTTACAATGCTCACGTTTGGAAAGAACCATTCTCGATCAAGATTTAAGTGTAAGTGTCAGCCAGCATCAGATGTGCTCTTTTATAGTTCTCACTCCTTACTTCGGCTCCTTTTTTCTGAGTCCTCACCTCCTACTAGACCAAGTATAAGAACATAACTTCCGACTATACGAAGTATAAGAACAACCTGCTAAGGAAGCACAGCAGAAAGTGCTTAATAATAATGAAGAAAATCAAACAGTTGAAGCAAGATCTCAGTTTGACCAAAGAAAAAGGCCAAGAAGTTGCACGTAGTTATGGCAAATGTTGTTGACATGCTAACGGGAAAAAACTTAATCAAATGTTCTGTCCTAAAGGTATAGGAGCTTTTTACAAATAGACCAGCAAACCAAACAACTTGCAAGTTCTGAATCCGAGTTTAAAGAGTTGTTGGAAGGTGGAGGTGGAGAAAACTATTCATAGTCCAAATTTAAGCAGTGGATGGTTTTCTCCACCATTTCTCCTCATGCAAGCTCGCCCCAAGTTTGTCATAACGTTGTTGAAGTTACTTCAAAATTTTGTTAATTCATTAATATCAGACTTCTGGCAGCACTTTCTCATTTTAATTGTTCAAGATGCTTTTGCAGGTGGGGCCTGCATTGGGGCCATTACTGAAGAAGCAAAGACAATAAGGAACATCCAAGACACAACAGGCACTTGACATTTCCATATCTGCGTCTCAGGAACTTGGAATCTCACAGCATGTGTATCTCTGTCTGCCTGCTGATGCGAGTCAAGGGGTTTTGCTCACAATCTGTTATTTGAAACCAATCCCCATATCTTTTCAAGGCATTCCATAGGCAACCTGAAAAGTGCTAAAAGTTATAAATAGATGTTTTTATTTTAACAAAATTTGAGCAACCATTCATGTAGAAAATGGAAAGAAAGGCATTTCTAAAATAACATGGTTCACGGAATGTGGTGTTGGAATTTGGATGCTGATGAATTGCGAGTAATCTCACTGATATGATACTGTTTGGTATATGTTACAGAATTGTAATGCCTTCGGATCTTTCTGTGCTTTCCTGCTTTAGTTTGCTTTGGGGGCTTCAGCTGCTTTGTGTAGGGAAGTGAGCCTAACTGTCCAATTGGACTGGCTTGGATCCAAACTGAACTGTTTACACAGATAAAACAGATATAAACCTTCAAAAAAAAAAAAAAAAGTGGCAGTAATAAAGCGGTCAAAGAAACCATATGAACCAATCTTTGGGTTGGTATTTGCCCTATACAGTCATTTTAAAGGTTTCACTTCTGGAAGTTATTCCTGTTATAATTGGATGGAAAATCATTCCCAACTTTGAGGGAAGTTACGAAAGCCTCTTAAACATTGGCTTTGCATAGTCCCATTTTGAGAGAACATTTGAGTTCATAGTGAGAGGAAGTGTGAAACTTCCAAAGAAGTAGAAATAATGAGCACAAGGGTTTGAGTTCGGGTTTGGATTAAACCTGATATTAGAGCCCATTTCTCTTTATTTTCCTTGAGAAGAATTAGCTGCTTTTGGTTTGGTTTAACTACAGCATCCGCTCTAGTGAGTCATTTCCATTTTGAGTGTTTTTTTGAGCATAAAGCAGTGGACATACTAGACAGGAACTGTTTGAGAGAATTTACTGGATTTGGGAAATCAGTGTTGGTGGAATTACAAAATCTTCGAATGCCTCTGCGTCAGGACTCAAGTACCATTGGAAATTTTCAGAATTTGGACTTTTGAAGGGGCTAGAAAGGCCAGTTTGACACTGCTAACAGCTGGGTGCCTAGGGGCATATGAAAATGTTGAAGATTTTCAGGGAAAATGGCCTAGTGCCACGTATGAACTGTAGATTAGAGGACCTTTCTATCATAAATGCATTAACCCAATAGGCCCTTCATATAATAGCAACGATCATAATGGTTGGGCCACATTGGCACTTGGCTTTAGAAAAAAAAAAAAAAAATCTTGCAAAACCATGTTTGGGTGCTACTCTGACAAAATGAACACTAGCCCACTTGGCTGGGGATGGAGTATGGCCAGGATGATCACCATGATGTTTTTTTTTTTTTTTTTTTTTTGCTCCTCGTCACACATGAAAATATGGAATTAATATAAAGCAAAACATTTTTCAATGCATACAATTTATACACTCATGGCCATTCGTTGCATGTAATTAAATCAGGAATTTAGACTTAAATTTATAAGTGGTTATAAAATTTAAGAAATAAAGTGAATATTCAAAATTGACCATCAAATAAATTATCCCTTTGAAGAAAATGAATTAAATTCCCCGCGATCACCAGTTAATTCAAATACTAGTAAAGATAAAGCCCTATATTACATTACATCTCTGACTAGAGACGTATCACGTTTGGACCATGAAGTATTCAATTCCATGGCTCCCTCGAGGTGCTTCTCACTGTGGGTGGCAAACCAAAAAAGGAAAGCATCACCTATAAAATACAATCATTAGGGGTGTAAAAGAAAACTCGAAAATCATATAATCGTATGGAACCGTGGTTAATAACCGTGTCTTCAGGGTTTGATTACTATTAAAATTATTAAAATAAAAAAAACACACTTCACGATTCGATTACGGTTCGGTTAACTGACACACGGTTAACAGTATCATTATACCAATAAAAATAAATAAATGGCCTAAATGGAATATGTATATAATTTTTAACGGTTTTTAATAGTTAATTGTATTGACAAAACGATTTTTAATGGTTTTTCCGGATACAGTTCGAATACGGCTTTTAACAATTAACTGCAGCTCGGTTTTTAATTACTGCTACGGTTTTTAAAACTTAAAATCCTAATTTAATATTTAATTAATTCTCCCAAAATCAACCGTCAACCAAACCGTTACCCAACTTAACACCCATGGTTTTGTTTTTCTTTCCATTTCTTCTTCCTCACCTTCCATTTACAGCAGAGAGATCAGAAGCACAGAGGTTTACCAAGTCAGAATGGCAGAAAGATCCCCACTTTTGCTTCCTGATGCTACACAAAATGGATTACTATAATATCGGGTTCCTGATGCCAACACAAAACACATGACAATATATAGGGTAAGAACCATTATCTTCATTCTCATTTCAACCCAAAGCCAAGGGTAAACCTTTATCTGAAACAACCATTTCATTCTTAGATCTGAGTAGAGATTCCAAGGTTCAGGACTTGATTATTCGGCTGTAAACCCTCTTCAGATAAGTCCCACACCATCCATATCTTCACAAGATTTGGTTTACTTATTTTATCAGACAAAGGATTGGGTTTTGTTTATTGGGGTTTAACTCACTGCTAAAAATACCCATCGCATGCTTATCCAAGAAGAGATCTGAAACAGGATTTCTTGCCTATTGGGTTTGAACCCACAGTCAAATACACCTTGTTCATGCACATCTGACAAGAAATTTGAGGCCTCTTTCTTTGGTGTTCGGCAATTTGGGATTACAGCCACCTCTGCAGACACCCCAATTCAGCAATGGAGCAGCAGAAGAAGAGGACCCATCTCCACCAATGGAACTCCTGCCGCCTCGATCGCTGCGGCTCCGTCTACATACTAACCCTCACCGGAGAAGGAGACCACCGCTTCAACCCTTCCTCCCTCGATGACATCCTCGCCGCCCTGACCGTCGTCGAACGGTCCCCGGAGGCAGGCGCTCTGGTCACCACCAATGAAGGAAGGTACTTCTCTAATGGCCTTGACCTCAAATGGGTTCAAAACAGTGGTTCATTGTCATCTTTAGGCGTAATTCGCAATAAGTTCGAAGGTCTCTTGAGCTTCATGATGAAATTGGGAATACCCACAATTGCCGCAGTCTGCGGCCATGCCGCCGCCGGCGGATTCATGCTTGCATTAGCCCATGATTACCGTTTCATGAAAAATGGGAGAGCAGTTCTTTATATGAGTGAATTAGACCATGGCATGAATATGCCAAGGAGCCTTATGTCTGTTATTAGAAGCAAGCTTTTGCCAGCTTCTCTTAGGGAGGTGGTCTTGAAAGCAAGGAAATTCACTGCACCTGAAGCTTTTGAGTATGGATTTGTTGATGGTTTCTATGACGACTCTGCTAAGACTGTTGAGGTATCAATTGGTGAAGCTGCGAAGCTGGCAAGTTCCAAGTGGAAAAGGGAAAGTTATGCTAATCTGAGAGCTGGGGCTTTTCCAGGTGTGATTGAGGAGTTAGAAGCACAAAGAGATCCTTATGTTTGGCCAAAAGGTTCAAAGCTGTAATGTGTCTCCTTCATTAAGACTGGTCAATTGATCTTTAATGCTTCTGCTGCTAGGAGACTTAAGCACAAAGGTTTGAAGCTGTAGTGGTTTTACTTCTGTTCTGAATAAGCTATAATCTTATCCATGATTATATTTTATTGATGTTTGGGTGTTAATTTTCCAGGCATAGATTTCAAGCTGATGATCTCATTTGTAATCTTGTTTGGGACTGATTGTTTGGTTGGGTGGATAATAATTTCCTATCAAAAGGGGACTATTAGATGGAAATTTGTAGATTTTTACCTTTACCATTTTAATTTTAGCTTCTCTTATAGGAATACACTGCTTAGAATTCCAATGAATTTAACACCGATCAAACAAATGGGTTGCACTATGTAATAAGTGTTTGTTAGAAATGAATTCAAATTTCACCAACAGAAATTAATTTGAAATTTGTATTCTTTATATCATTGATAGTTTGATAAATTCATACCAACAGATCATTGAGTTATTGCTTTAGATTTTCAATGAAAAAACTTTGTTTTATAAGAATCTGATGGGTTTAAAGAACCTTTTTATATGCAATTTTCAATTTTGTTTATACTAAATGTCCGGAGCATTGAAGGGTACTTATATAATTTCATATTAAATTGTAAGTTTTCCTCTTCAGAGTCTCCTGCCAAATATAAAGAAATTTAGCATTAAAAAAAATTAAAGCGAGATTTGAAATCCTCGATAACTACTTATAAAATGGGCAATTAGACTTTCTCTATTGGAGGGTTTTAGGAAAAGTTCTTAAAAGTAAAAACATGAAAGTGGATGTCTACATGAAACCATAAAAAATCTCTTTGTAGAGAGAGAGATATCTATATGGAAAATGATTGTCCACCTTTCAATCGACAAGTTAAATTTTAAGTAGTTCTTATAATTGGTAATGAAAGATTTCATTAATAAACTGAGAAACAGCTACAAAGAGAAAAATAAAAACATACAACAAGCTACTGGAGAGAAGTACCCTCCACACCCACAACACAATTACAAAACCATGCCCTCCCAATGAGTAATCCTTTCAAGTCCCTGTTTAGCAAGAGCATCTGTGATATGGTTATATAAGAAGACGACATTGATGGAAGAAGATAACGCTCAATTTCATTGAAGAAAAATTTTAAAAACTTTAATGGCCCTTGCTGTAACTTTTAACTTATTGAATAATATTCTGATTTTCTAATTCATTGAAATCAGTGTGTTGTCAAATTGTTTAGAAATAATGTTTGCTCATATTTTTAAAAACAATGTTTTCTTAAGCACGTCTCATTATTGGCTCTAGTGAGCTACGATTGTGTATTAACATGATCCCTCTTTTGGTCCGAGACCACATCATACCGTTTGATTTGATTATTGGTGAACCAAGATCACCATAACTCTAGAAGACAGTGCTCCCACTGTGATTGAGAAGAGTCCACACCTTTGGACATGGTAATTCAGCCATCCTTAAAAAACTAAAATCACCCAACCCACCCACGCACGTCACAAACTTAATGGCCTCCTTTGGGTCAATTACTATTTCATTTACCTGGTGCAATTTTGATGCCACACTAATTTGCTAACCCTAGTCCTACTTTCAGGATCTGGGCCTGGATCTCAAGTATGTAGATATGGTCCAAAAATGAGTTGGACCTGGTTTTAATCTTAACTCCAGATATACAGAGACCTGTTCTGTACACATTAAGTGGTTTAATTGGCTGAACAAAAAGTGGGCCTAAACAACATATATGATAGGCTTGTACCAAGTGCTTCAGCTTTAGGGATGTAAATGGGTTGGTTTAGGTCCGGGTCCATGTTGGAGCCGGAACCGGAAATGAGAAGGTGGAACTGAAAATGAGAAGGTGGAACTGAAACTGGGACTGGAAGTGTATATGGGATGGATTCGGGTCTGGTTCTAGATAGAGAATAATATGGAAGAAAACCTAATTTTTAGAAGATATTCTCGAGAATTGAGGAAATATGTCGAGTCTCATATCCACGGGTCGGAACCAAGGTGGACTAAGATCCAAGCCCGTTTAGATTACGAGTCCTAAAAGGGATTTGGACCTGGACCCATTTAATTTATTCGGGGGCCTAAATAAGGATTCAAACCCAATTCTAACGGGGCAAAACCTTCGGGTACTCTGAGAATCAAGACCCATTTACATCTCTATTTAGCCCTGTATCGATTTGACCATGAAAAATCTGGACCCAATTAGTCTAGTTGTGGTCTAACTAAGCATAAATCTACTCATAATGAAAGCTAGGATAAGCATGCAAACAACTGAATGTCCTCTTTAATGAGCCCAGGCCATATTTCACTCCCCAGTTGATTGATTTTATAAAAAAATTGCATCTTTCGTAATATTAAACCTACACGTTTAATATATGATCAATCTAACGGTCGACTCAATTCCCACTAAAGTAAAATTTGGTCGGACCTTCAAAAGAGGGTGGCATTTATTCCATAGTTTAGGTTTTTTAGATGGACACGATTTAACTAGTTACAAAACAACTGTTCTTTTATCGTTAGACAGACGTACTCTGTTTCTGCACAAGAGAAATTAATCATCAGAGGAGGAGCCCACTTTTGGAATTCAATTATTCAAACACTAGGGTTCACGTGTATAGAATTGGCATTATAGAGCTTTCTCTGACATGCTTAGTGCAGGAACTCCCATAAAAAACAAGGACACGACAATATATAACTGATTCAGAAACCAATCAAACTTACATGGTGCCCTTTGTTGTTTCCTATACTTTAGTAACAAGTAACAACATAACTGAAATAACAGACGCCTCTTAAACGTCGTTATTTTGCTGCATGACCCACTCTGGGTTCGAATTCGTTCGTCCTGAAAGTGAAGAATCAACGTTACTGTGCACCAAGCGCTGGATGAATTGGCGGGCGCTTAGTTTGAATTGATATGCTGCATTTCTAATCCTAATACAGAGTTCCCAAAAAGGGTCTAAGGGTATGTTAATGCAGAGGAGATATAAGAGTCGCAGTAGATCAAGGAGGGGGCGAATACAGGAGAGATAGGGCAGCCACCACAGCTTAGAGGGAACAGCTGCAGAAAGGGCTGCAGCAACAGCCAAGACAACGAAGAGAAGTGGGATTTTGAAGGGGTTAGGAGAGGGGAGGGGCTTACAGCTTGTAAGTGTGATGATGGAGATGGATAAATAGAGAGAGACGGTCTTCTTCAGCAAATAGAAGTGAGATTCTTCTACTCCACCTCCACTTCCACCTTGATATATGAATTGCAAGATGCCTACAATGGCAGCTAGGATGACGGCATACCAGCTTAGATCAATCAAATCCATCGGTCCTATAGAACTAATAGAAGGCATGACGTTTGTTCAATCTCATGGCCGGCCAGCTGCATCTCTCTTTAATTTAATTTTCGGAAAGTAGGAATGAAATGTACTTTTTTAGGCTAAATTTAGATTTCTAATTTAGGGTAGGTACAAGTTGAAAAGAAACCTTAATTTACATTGCTTCATGTGGATGGACCTGGCCTCACCAATTTATTACTACATCGCAGCTCTACACTTGGAGCTGATGATCACAGAGTTCAAATGAGATGAGTTCAGATATCTCAGTTGGAGTTAATTTCTAATGAATTCCTAGTGGTTTTTTCATGCTAGCCCTAAGAAGATATTGTTACTAATCCAATTGAAACTTTTAAAGGAAGGAGGAGTATGACACATACTAATAATAGAAGTGAGACTTTTAATTATAAGAGAAGAGGAGGTGCTCATGTGCTATAAATTGAGGAGAGGGGGCTGGATGTCTAAGACTATCACACATTCCCAAGCCCCTCTCTCTCCTCTCATTTGGTTTCCTTCTAGAGAGCTTATGGTTTCTTCTCCTTAGAGATCTCTATATTCTCTTTAAAAAGTTCTCTGCAAGAGGATCATAGCGTAGAAGAGCATGAGGTGTAGGAGATTTAAATTGTTCTTGCGAAAGCATTTCACAAAAATCAAAGTAATCAACTCCTCGATTTACGCACAACCAGGCTCGCAAGGTATATATCTACTTTGTCTCTTCTAGTAGATTCTTTAGATGCATGGTGCTGCTATTTTTCTAGCTTATAGATAGTTTATCTTTTGATCTTATACAGAAGAAGAGGGTTTACATATCTTGGGACTGGGTTTTTGGCTATATGGGTATCTGATCCCTATTTCAAGTGGGTCAAAAGTTTTTGAAAACTTATTCGCGAGGCTTACCTACTCCCAACATGTTGCATAAGAGCTGCTTTGATCATATTATTATGATGTGGGTATCCCTTGAGGTCTTTGACCCAACATGATTATTCCCTTAGGTGGCGCCCACTTAGATTTCCAATGCAAGACATGCACCTTAGATCAATCAAACCCATCGGTTCCATAGAAGGCATGATGTTTCTTCCATCTCATTGCCGGCCTGTTCCATCCTTCTTATAGATGTTTGGTCTCTGACGACAGAAGGTGGTTAGACAATATAAAGGCAAGAGGGTATTCTAGAATTTAGAATTCCTAGTTAGGGTGCTGTGAAATTCTAATGTTTTTTATGAGAGCGTAAATGTGCCATTTACGCCCCTCAATGCGGACTTAGTTACACTTTGGGATGATATTATGTGGCCTTATTTGTGATAATTTCATGTTTGCAGGTGTTTTAGGTGAAGAGAGTGAATTACAAACTAATTAGAGGAAGATGACAAATAGCACAGAGGAATAGAGCATTATACCTCCTGGCGTTTAGACAATAGACACAGGGAGACTTAGTTTCTTTGCTCGATTTGAAGGACAATTAGAAAAAAGCTATAAAAGAAAATAGAATAACTTGTTTTAGGGTATTCAAGACTTGAGTGAGGCAACATATGCTAGTTTTGGAGGCATTGGAAGGAGCTTTAGTGGAAATTTCATCAAGGATTCTTCGCCAATCTGTCTTCATAAGTAACTAACTGTCCACCTTAGGGTTGCGATGAAACCCTAGTCTTGTGCTTTTTGTGATGTATAGGTTCTAGGGTTTTGGTTTCAATACTTTGATTATGTGATTGAATGCTATCCATGTATTTGATTTGTTTATTAATGCAATATTTAGCCATGGCTATTTAATTCTTGTAGTTTTGAATACCACTCATTTAATGATGCTTGAATGTGCGTGGAATTGGATTTAAAATAATCTATACCATAGAAATAGGTTACGTCCAGATCCAAACTCACGTGATCTATTTGGTAACTCCGTGGAGGTTTGTAACCAAAACGGGTCTTTGAAAGCGTTGCTATTAAACCCTAGATTTATACTTATCATTGTACGAGGCTAGAGTGGATTCATATCCTAAGACATTTCTTCAATTGAATCAAACTTTACTTTTAGTTCGCTAATTTAGGAATTTAAACCTCAAATAAATATTTCGTTCTTCCGTAATATTAATCTAGGAATTTAAAAAATAGTGCAACTTAACCTTTTGTCCCAATAAATACCGACACCTGACTAATGTCACTCTTCTCACGAGTTGGGATAATAGATATGTATAATTTATATTTCTAAACCTCGCTTCCAAGCCATAATTTTTCCCATTTGGATTCATCGAATTTCTAACTTTTCTGATTTGAAAATTCTTATCTCATGCTACGAAGACCCTCTTTGTGCACTGCTCCGCCTGTGTACAATTCTGAGAGATTTCCCAATTTGAAAATTCTCATCTCATTAGATGAGAAGTGATTCCCATCGTAAAATTCTCGTATCATGATGGAGGACTTTCTCTGCACACTGCAACCCGTGTGCAATGATGAGAAATTTCCCCATTTAAAAATTCTCATCTCATGAGATGGAGATGAGGATTGATGAGAAATTTTATCATTTGAAGATCATCTCATGAGATGAGAAATGATTCCACAGTAAATTCTCATCTCATGATGCGAGTCCTTTATCTGCGAGCAGCGCACTGCTCCCTCTATGCGGTGATGAGAAATTTTCTATTAGAAAATCCTCATCTCTCGAGAAGAGAAAAATGATCCGCATCTGGAAATTCTCATCTCGTGATACAAGGGCTTTCTCTGCGCCGTGCTTCCTCTATGAAGTGACGAGAAACTTTCCCATTTGAAAATTCTCATCTTATGAGATGAGAATTGATGAGAAATTTTCCCATGTGAAAACTCTCATCTCATGAGATGAGAAGTTAATCCCATCTGAAAATTCTCATCTCATGATACGAGGACTTTCTCTGCACACTTCACCTGTGTGCAATGAGGAGAAATCTTGCCGTGTTGGCATGACGTTTTCAGCCAAGCTCTAATGACGTTTTCAGCCAAGCTCCGTTGACGATGATTGGGACTGGATGGCCAGTTTATAAAATATATACACCCCCTCTAACCTAAATTTGGGATAGGATGATGGAATGCCGGTTCTGTGAGGGTTTATCCCACGACCATAAGTTAATCTATCATTGCCCAACACTTCATCTAGGGCAGCCCTGCCATTCGTATGAGGCAGCTGCCCCATCGATGCAGGGGTTGCCTATAGTGACATAGCAAACCATGGTTGTCCACTCATAATCATTGTGGGTCAAAACCGTAGAGGATCCCAATTCATAATAATGTAGTTTGTCATAGAATAAATAGTGACTAAGCACCCCTGGTGAGAAACAATACCTTCCCTTGCCTTTGTTCCATTAGCATTGGCTGATATCTGGCACTTTTTGGTTTTTTTTTTTCCCTACGGGATAGGGGCCTATGAGAGACACATCCATAAGGAGAAAATGTCTGCTTACGGAGAAAAAGAAACCGGCTCATGCAAGGAAAGGAAACTCCTCACTTTGGGAGAATGGCCACGGAGAAATGTCCGGGAGTGTTTATTTCTTTTATTTTCAAGAGAGTACTCTCGATTAGCAAGGGTGCAACATTTTGGAGAAGGCCCTACTGGGTGGGGTCTATAATGCACCTCAACGGATATAGTAATAAGGGGCCCATATCCATACCTAAACTTAAATTAAGGAGCGCACCATGCATTATCTCCTCCTATTAGTTCTCACGCTCGAACTTCGGGATAAGTTATAAATGTGAAATATCTTGGAGGTATCAATATCTTGGAGGTATCTTTGTAATTTGCACTAATATAATATAGTTTGATACCATGGCTGCAAATGGGTAGGATTCGGGCCAAAACCATACTGTCCCGGACTGAGACCCATTTTCTAAAGGAATACCAATTGGTCCTAAAATAAGTTCCAAATCAAAACCCGTTTAATAGATGAGTCCAGAAATAGGTTCCAGTCATGATTTTTAATGGATCGGAAGTCGGAACCTTTGGGATATCGAGTATCCGTCTGCATCCCTACCTCAGAGAAAGTGAGATAAAATGGATAGCTTTATGGAAGACGGAAGAGGAAAATGAGTTTTTGAGTAGAGGGAGAGGGACTTTATAGTTTTATAATGAACTTTCTATTTTAATTCTAGTTTTTCTATTTTAATTCTACTTTGTGAATGGGGATTGGTCTATGAGTCGGCGCATAGGTCTAGAACCAAACCCATTTACCAATCGGGTCGACCCCATTTAGCAGATGGGTCCAAATATAGATTCTGGTTATTAATGAGTCGGAACATCTGAGTTAATAGATAATTGGGTCCCCCGCCTTTATTGCTATATCATACAATGATAGTACATAGAAAGGTGCGAAAACCTATAAACCTGGACATGAATTTTATACTATTTCAAACCATTTTAAGATAAATAGAGCTTATAAATAGACGTTCCAAACATGCATTGAGTCTAATGCAAATCGTGAGCTTAAAAGGGGGAGCATTGATTACCACCACTCCTAAAGTAAAACTTTAGAATTATTAGATGAAAGACCATATGATATCTCACAGATTTGAAAACAAAGTTGATGAATTGTATTGAAACCAGTTTACAATGCCACTACAAAATCGAAGGCGAAAACAAGGGTTCCTAAGAATAGAAAGTTTATTGAAAATAGTAGAGACATCCACTTATATTCTAAAGGAAAAACTTCAAATAAGACCTTATGTTTTTGCCTTGTTTTTTAAAAAAAGGACACAAGTTTAAAAAACTTTCAAATTAGTCCCTAAGTTTTCTGAAAAGTTTTCAATTAAGGACATTTATCTATTTAAAACTATTTTCCATTCTCAAAACTTTTGAATTATCCAAATTACCCTTTATTGAAATAAAATCCCCCCTTTTCACTTCCTTTTTTTCACCAGCATCCTCACAGTGATCGAGGACAACTAGCATCTCCACAAAAATCAGCTGATTGTAGGGGAGTTGTTATTGTCACATACCAAGCTTCTCCTTCCACATCCCTTTTTCTTTCCACATCCCTTCCCTTTCCAAAATTTCTCTATGCACACCCGATTGTCCTCAAAATACCCTTACCTCTCCCCCTCCTTTTCCTTGTCTCTCTCCCTCTCCCTGTCGCTGCCCATTGCCCGCTCCCTATCTTTCCATCTCCTTCTCCCTGTCTCTTTCCCTCTCCCTGCTGCTGCACTCTCTCCCTCTCTCTCCCCGTCTCTCTCCCTCTCCCTACCATTCGGCCACTCAGGGCTGAACAATATCATCTTGTTTGGCCGCTCAGGCCGAATAATATTAATTTGTCTGGCCCTGAGTGCCAAACAACAGGGAGAGGGAGAGAGACAGGGAGAGGAGAGGGATAGAGGGAGAGAGTGGGGAGAAAGGGAGAAGGAGGGAAAGAGGGAGGGTTGGGGAAGAAGGGGCAGGCTGGGAGAAAGATTTGGGTGGAGGGGACAGTGTTAGGAGGCGGGCAGAGGTGGGCGGCAAGCAGGGAGAGTGAAAGAGATAGGTAGAAGGAAAGGGAGAAGGGTCAGGCGCGAGGGAGGGAAGAAGAGGGAGATGGGTAGTTTGGGGATTTCCTACGCAGATAATTTGGTCATGAAAAAAAGAGATGTGAAATAGGAAGGTTTGGCTGTGGCAATAGCAGCTCCCAAATGTAGTGGTAGTTGAAACCATGTCATGGCTAAAATGAAGAATACTTTGGGTATTTTAAAAAAAATGAGGAAAAAAAATGATGAAATACTATTAAATGGTCAAATGTCCTTAATTAAAAACTAACTAGAAAACTTAGGGACCAATTTGAATTTTTTTGAGGCTTATGGCCTTTTTTTAAATAAGATAAAATTTTAAGGCCTTATTTGAAATTCTTCCTATTCTAAATCACATTAATACCAGGAATAACTGTCCTAGTGACACAAATTCAGTTTGACTAAAAATAGGAAAAGCTCAAAACTGACTGAACATCCACGACCCTTGGGAAGAAGTGACATGCTTAAAAATTTTATCTTCACCACTGTAGGACCCACCTAGAGGCAATCAAGCAACTTGGCTTGCAAGTGGCACATTTTTTTTTTTTCTGTTTTTTTACATTTTTTTATGCATCCTTTAACCCTACACCATTCAATTCATCCATGTCTGTGATAAAATCCTTTTTACAGTTTGACTAATTGCAGAGATGTCTCTCACCTATTTGTCTATTGGTCAACAGTTTAACTTTTTGGGCTCCTACCCTTATAAAAGGGAAGAAGCGACATGCTTAAAATTTTTATCTTCACCATTGTGGGGCCCATCTAGAGGCAATCAAGCAACTTGGCTTACAAGTGGCACACGTGTTGTTTTTTTCCCTTCGTTCAGTTCATGCATGTATGTGATAAAATGCCTTTTGACAGTTTGACTAATTGCAAAGATGTCTCTTACCTATTTGTCTATTGGTGAGAAGTTTAACTTTTTGAGCTCTTTATATTATATATATTAAAGTAAACAGGGAGGTGAGCTGTGGAGGGTGCCACCTCAGCAACCCAATAATTCTCCTTTCAAATAAATATGGAGAAAAAATATAGAGTGCTTTAAGGGTGCCATGTCATCATATGCCATAATTTTTTCTCCAAGAAAAATCTCTTTATCGATATCCTCTATCTCGTAAAGTCTCTCAATCAATATCCACTAGAATCTCTTTATTTTGCTATAGTTATTCTCTCTGTCAACACCATCTATCTTCCATCTTCTCAAGGTTGTCATACTTTTATTTTAATATTTGGGGCCCACCTTTCAACAATTTACACTGATAAAATTTTCATCAAAAATATCATTTTCTTTTAGTTTCCAAATAGAGCTCTACTCTATTCAAAGATTGTCACATGTGAACGAAAATCAGACCCGACCTTCTGGTAGACCACCTCGTGGATGGGCTTCCGTGGGCCCACATGAACTCATAATTAAGAGATATATACATTAATCCAAGGTGGGCCAATTATTATTTGGATCAAATAACACTAGCATGTGGTTTTAAAGTCTCATAATTTATGGCTTTTAAAGTTAAGATGTTTATACATTTTTTTTAAAATCTAGAGCTAAAATCTAGAGCTAGTCTCATAATTAAGAGATATATACATTAATCCAAGGTGGGCCAATTATTATTTGGATCAAATAATACTAGCATGTGGTTTTAAAGTCTCATAATTTATGGCTTTTAAAGTTAAGATGTTTATACATTTTTTTTAAAATCTAGAGCTAAAAAACAGTTTGATCAGTTCTAAAATGGTATTGGTACTACTTCAAAGGGTTAGAGAAGAAAATGGTGCAGAGGGATTGAAATGACCATTGGCCTATGTGAAAATAAAAAAAATGGTGCATTTGTGCAACGAGAGGATTGCACATTTTTATGATTTTCTTTGTTAACAATATTATGTTGTTTGGTGTGATGTATTTTCCTTGCATATAAGAAAAAAATGAATCATTTTTCCTTAATAGAGAGGACTTTGATTTTCTACGAAAATACAAGATTCCATTCTCATGAGAAATAAAAATCTGCATAAACTAGAATCTTCTTTTTCCACAAACAAGTCCAAATGGGATGGCTTTGTTTTATTGGGCTTTGAAATTATCAATGGGTAACAAAAAATTGAACGCATTTCTTATTACTAATATTATATATATTAACAAAATCCACTTTGCTATATCTTCTTTAGTAATTATTGTTGTTATTATTATTTTTATGTTATTGTTGAATGAATTTTTTAGCTTTATCTTTGTAATAGTTTATTATTGATGTTGATCACTTGTATTTGTGATTGAAGATGTGTTGACTGTTTTTATATAAATATGCATGAATATATATTCTTATATATTTATAATTAATTTTGATCTCTCATAAATTCAAAATAAATGTAATATCTTACCTTTTGCCTCCGAATAAGCACAGGGCGTTGTTGCTAGTTTATAATAATAACAAATGTGCCGATCGAATCGACTCATCTTCAAAAGGTTATCTTGGTGCTGGCTCCAACATAAAGCTGACCGTCATCATTCATCAAAGGTTCAAATGTTGAATCATATCCCTTATACCTTTTCTTAGTTTAGATCCTGTTGAGAGCCAAACATGCAAATGCAGAATGGATTCATTTCCATCCCCATCTACAGATTGTCGGTGGCTTTGCAGTGGATGTAAGCACTGTCCAACCCAACCCAATATGCCAAAAACTGTTGAGAGCCAAACACGAAATTGCAGAATGGATTCCGCCGGGATACTAAAATGAAGGCCAAGGTTCACTTGGCTCGATGCCTTAACAGAATCAGCCAAAGCCTGATTAGGGGTCATCAAGTGTTCTCTTACTAGCAAATGCAAGTGCAGTCTTGTTGGGCCCACCTGTTGTCATTGCAGTCGTCTTTTCATTCCATGATCCATTGTTAAACCTTCTGCTCACAATTGAATTGAATATCAAGAAAATCTACTGTTAAGACATCATTAAACTTTAAGGCGGTCAAATCAAGTGCTAGAATAATCTAGTGGGACTATTTTTTATTTTTGTTTTGAATCCCACTTGTCCATTAATAACCTTTCAATTTGCCCTCCTCGAATTGATAAACTTAAATATAGGTGGGCCGCACAAGCTGGATTACATATTAGTTATATGCAGCCTGCTTCTAGGTGAGCATTTCCCGGTTAAGCTAAGCGTGGTTAAAATTCACTTTTCTAATTTTTTTTAAATATTATATGTTTGTCTTAGAGAAGAGAGCGGGTGGGCGTCCCAAAAAAAGGGGGGACGAGGAAAGGCCTCAGGGCAAAGACTAGCACTCTTCACTCAAATTTGATTATCATCTGGATTTTGTAGGAATTTTAAAATCATCATACAAATTTGACTCCTATCAAACTTTACTTTACCCATAGCTAGGATTTTAACAACTTCAGACACTCAACAAGTAATATAGATACCAATTTCCGCATAGAGGTTGGACTGCCACATAATTGTAATGCGTCTAGATGGGCCTGACAGAAAACTACTGTCAGGTTTGTGGCCTATAATGACATTGAACAACTATTTTCAGAAAGAAAGTAGAGAATATTTGCATGTTTGGTAAAAAGATATCCACTCCCCTCTTTTTCTTTATAGGTGTGTCTATGCAACAAAAGGAATCTATTGTAGAGAGAAAAATTATTCTTATTTTCTATGCAGCCCACGGGACTTATTTTCCTCAAGTAAATGGAAAAGAAGGAACTTATTTTCTTTGCTAGAGAAGGTTTCAATTTTCATTATGAGGTGTAGGAAATGAGGATTACTCTCTGTTACAGAAATTGAAATATGTAGAGAGCAAAAATCCTCTTGCTGTACAATCGCACCCAAGATGTTGGAGACAAGAAGCCTTGGCAGCGTGGAGACCAACTTTCCGAGCACTTTTTTCTCGGGTTTTAAACTACTGATCTAGGCCTATCTTGAATTAAAAATTTATCCCTGAACCCAGAATGAAAATTCCAATATGAATCTCTTGAGAACCAATCAACCCTAAGCATGGAAAGGCCAAATAGAAGCATGACATTCGTGGGTGAAGAGTATTTGAGTTACAGTAAGTTAAAAAGGCTGCATAGGGCTCAGTTTACAGTAAATCCTATTCTATTTACCTATAACCGGTCAAGGCCAAAAAAACAAATAAACTCTTGTAAGTAACTTTAGTTATCAAAATGCATGAACCTGTGTTCATAGATTAACCGATTCACCTAGTGCCCAGCATGCACTAATTTGCTTGCGACGATCCAAATGGGGCCCTTCGTGCCTTTGATTTGCCGGACATTCATCTTTTAGTCCGCTTTAGTCGAACCATCCCGCATTACAAAAAGCCGGAAGACAGTTTAAAGGAGAGATAATGCAACAGTCGAGTCCTCTAGACTGCCAAGTTGCCTGTGCTGAATGGCCAGATCATCCTTCATAGACATGTTCACCAATCAAAAGGAAACACAGTCCCTGCCTTCATTGTATAATGTCCAAAATTACATCATTTACATTATTCTTCACGTAAGCCTCAAGAATGATTAAGATTAAATACTGACAGAAAATGTGTTTCACCCAATGCAAAGGCAATCACAATGAACTTTCCATATAAATCAGAGTCCCCACAAAACTTCAATTTTACAGACTCTAAAGACTTCACAACAGATAAATTAGCACCTGCGAGATCTCAGAAGGCTCAGATAATACCTAATTTCTTCAGCTTGATGTGTCTTTTGTCTCTGTTGGCGAAATCTCAGAAGGATCAGGTAACACCTAATTTCTTCAGCTTCATGCGTCTTTCTTTTCTGTTGGTTCTGAACTGACAATAGGCAGATTCCTCCTATATTGTGGGGATGTCAGCCTCCGCTCCAGTGGCGTCTTCCGCTTGCTCACAACAAACCGGTTTACCCCTTTCCTCATTGGCATTATTGAAGGGAAGTCCTCATCTGGTATCTGGCTTAGCTCTGAGATGTCCTTAATCTGTGCCACCCGACGGAACCATCTCTCTGCCTTTGCCTCTTCTGACATGTCGAGAGGATCTGGCTCCTTCACTAATGAACCCTCCAGGCTCTTCCCTGTAAATTGGCGATTCTGAGTATTTTCGGATTGTTGAGTTGAACTCCCACCTGTACGTTCCTTCCCAGAAAGTCCGCTGCTCCAACTTACCCCAGGATTTGTACGTAAATTATTCGATTGTTGGGCTGAGTTCACTGCAGGTCCCCTGTAGGCAGCATCCACTTTATTCTCATTCAAATTATTTGCAGGAAAACCTGCACTCCGTTGATATGTGTTGGTCTGTTGATTATCAAAGTTCACACTTCCTATGTTAGAAGTCTCAGGCTTCTTGGGCATGTCAGGAACTTTTTCAGGAAATAAAGTTTCAGATGACGCCTTCTCAGTTGGCACTCCATTTTCTGGCTGCTTGTCCCTTTTTGCAAAATAATCTGGGGGGAAAGGGACAAAAGGGACGAAGTTGGAACTGTTGGATTGTTCCATTGCCATGCGTCTCTTATACTGTGGTGACGTTAGTGACCGGTCCTTCTTCTTGCTGACTACAAATCGGTTCTCCCCTTTCCGCATGGGCATTATTTCTGGGAAGTCTTCATCTGAGATGGCACTAGCCAGGTCCGTGACATCATGCAGTTCGGCAACTTTCTTGAACCATCTCTCGGATTTCTCAGCTTGTTCTTTCTCCCTATCGCTCTCAGTTGGGATCTCTTGATTCGGAGTGAGCAAATTATCACGGGATGTACCAGCGCTGGAGCCCCTTGGAACAGAATCTGGTGAAAATTCACCAGCCTTTGTGGAAACAGAATCACTGTTGTCAGATTCTCGTTCTGTGTTGGAGTTTTGAGGCTTCGCAAACATGTCTGAAGGTAATGGCACAAAAGGAACATAACCTGAATCACTCCTTTGACTGCCAATGCTCTGTCTGTATTGCGAGGAGGTGAATCTCTGCTCAGTTCCAGTAGCTGAGGGGCTATCTGTTTTCTCGGGCACACTCTTATTTGTTTCAGAGACAGCTGATGAACGCCCTAGTATCCTGTCTAGGCTCTCGCTAATTGATGACTCAGCGGTGTTATCAGATGTCGCCGCACCCATATTCCCTGCCTGAAAATCATTCCCCACCTCTGGTGAACCGTTGTTGCCCAAGTTCCTTCTATACTGGGCATTCTCCAACCTCCTTTCTAATGGTGTTTTCCTTGTGCTAACAACAAATCGGTTTACTCCTTTCCGTAGGGGCATGATCTCTGGGAAATCTTCATCAGCAACAGTGCTGTCAGCCATGTTGTCCATCTGAGAAACCTTACTGAACCACCGCTCTGCCTTCTCATCATTAGCAGCCAACCTACTCTCGCTGTCAGACTTTTTGGAGTTGGTACCATTAAGAGTTTGGCCATAGGCTGAGCCAGATCCAGGGCCAGAAGCACCAAAAGGGTTTTCTCCAGGGCGCTTGCAGTCACACCTTAAGCAAACAGCATTCCTCCCATAATTGAAGAAATTGCACCTATGGATAAAGACATGGAGAGTGAATCAAGAAAAGAGTGAAATCAAAACACAATGCAACAAATAAATGAAATGAACAAGCTTACTGAGGACACTCCCACTCTCCACCAGTTAGCTGTCTCTTTGGCCGTGGCTCATTGCAGTCAAGGCATTTCATGTTTCTTGCAAAATTCATGAAACTGCACCTGCTCACCAATGAAAATACAACAAAGTTTCTTTGAGAATTCTGAGATTTGACAACCGAGAGACCAAACTTGTAATTTTTCAGAAAAACGAAAGATTGAACAAGTAAATTTAGACATAAGAAGGCAAATGGCATTTGCATTCAAACAACGATCAATATTGCAAAATTTTCTAGTTTATCTCAACACAAGTACATAACTACATTTTTAATATTGTCATTCGAGGGCTGACCAGACACAATGGCAATATACTTCAAAAAAAATAAAAATAAAGCATAGACTTCCACTAAATACATAAACATGGCAAAATTTCAAAATCTGAAGGGTTCTGAGAATGTAATGAGCAATGCCTATACAAGAAAATAACAAAAAATTACATTTTCTTTTGATAGTAATGAGAGAAATATACATCATATACTAATATTCAGTTGGACTCATATGAGTAGAACTTACTTTGGGCAGATCCAGTCCCCTCTCTTCATTTCAATGTTTTGCCTAAAATTCCTTGGTGATTGCCCATATCCATCGGAGAACTTTGGCATTGGCTCAGAAAGACCTGGTTTTTGAACTGGTCTAGTCATGTGAGACAATTCATTTAGCAGGTTACGAACAGCTGTTTCCACAAGTTCTCTGTTGTTAAGGTTAGGAGAGACAGAAGCAATAAGAGGATTGCAAGCGTAGCTCAACAAAAACCGCATCACATCCACTGTTGTTGCCCTCACAAACTCCACCTGAAAATTTACAAAGCAAATGAGAGAGTAGTCATAAAGTTTTCTTTTTTACCGGAGAATGGAGACTATTAAAAGATAATTGAGACTTTCTGGATTTGATACATTCCACTTGCCCGAGAGCAAGGCACCCTAGCAGGAACTTTCCTGGAGGTGATCCATACTCCAGCAATCAGCCCCACAAGCCCTAACTACCAGGTCTGGGCAGTGTGCACATCTAAAGTTTCATATGCATACAAAAAATGTAATCTTCCCAACACCCAGAAGTGTAATCCAAAAAATCAACAATGACCACCCTGTATGCATCAACAAGAACACTCATCCATCCCATCAACTATACAGAACCAGATAAATAATTTCTATTAGAAAGAAGCATTTATCAGAGATAGGATTAGCAAATCATAAGCTTACATTGCTACCATTTCCACCCAGGAATGACCTCAACCTCCTCGTCGAATCCATACCATTCTTGAACAAGAACGCTGATCCATTCTCCACGACAACTTCAATGTCCTTTTGCGAAAGCGAACTACCCAAAACCACCAAAATTCAACACAAAAAATAACACACAATCGATTCACCAACGTCAGTGCAATAGAAATCATCAAAGTTTCAAACTTTCACCAACCCTAATTTCAATACAGAATCAAACCGTGTCAGATACCTCAACAGATCCGGTCGATCGCGTGCAAAGCACAGGCAAGCGTTCGCGGCACGAACGAACTCCGCCGGCAAATCCTCAAACACCGAGAAGGCATCATCTTCATCCGGAGAAGCGACAGCCATCTCTCGATCGGAATACCCTCCTGAGCAAAGGATCTCGAGGAACTTCTCCCATTCTGGCCATGGATGAGAAACCCTGGAATTTGCAGAGAACCCACCACCATTTGGCTCCGCGTAATCTTCTCTGACATCGACCTGCGTGTGAATCTGCTCCGAAGCTCGGATCGAAAACCCGAACCCTAGCCTAGTGCGAGGCTTGGCGGAGGCGAGTCTTCGGGTCAGAGGAGCGGAGAAGCGGGCGAGAGAAACCGTAGAATGGCGAGAGAGGCGGAGGGATAGAAGAGGGAGAGGAGAGCTGATAGACATGAGGAGGAGAGATTTGGATGCGACTCGGAACATTGAAAGAAGAAGGGAAGGGAGGAGGGAATATGGGGCTCTGGGAAGCTAGGGTTTTAGATTTTTTTGCAGGGATGGGAAGTGTTGTGTCTTTTTCTTTGTGGATGTGGATAGGAAATGATGATCATAGGTGGGGTAATCTGGGCCGTTATAGGTGGGACTTTTGAAGCATTGGACATGATGAACTGGTATGTGGGGTAATCCTGACCGTTGAAAGGTTTGGGTCACAATTTGGGGGCGGGGAGGGGGGCGGTGTGGAACAAGAGGTTGTGCGGTAATCCTAACCGTTGAAAGGTTTGGGTCACAACAAAGCTTGGTGTATGTGGAACTAGAGGGTGCACCTATTTGATGGAAATCAGATGTCGAGCTCCAGCACTGTTAAAACGTAGGGTTGTAAAATGGTCGGATCAGGTCAAGGTCTGGGTCTGGATCCACCATCGAAATCATTAAAGAGAAGGTGAAACTGGATCCAAGTCCCGAAATATTTTGAAACCGGTTTCTTGGCTCTCAAAATCGGGTCTAAGTAGATATTTAAAAAAATATGGTTTTAGGAGAAAATTTCGAAAATTGAAGTAATATATAGGGTCTTGAGTTCACGGGTCCGAACTAAGGTAAAATTAGATCCAGACCCATTTACTCATCGGAGCCTAAAAAAGAACCTAGACTCAGTTTTTAACGAGTGATAACCTCTGAATACTCGAACAATCAGAGACCCATTCACATCTCTAATTAAACGGTTGTCAATTGGGTGCACAATAAATTTTCTCGGTGCTGCAAGGTCCTCTCAATTGGGGCATATTATGAAAACCAGGTTTCTCGCCATTCTCCTCAAAATATTTTCACCCTATCATCTCCAAAAAGTAGCTGCACCAAATAAACAATAATCGCTTGCGAAAAAGTGGATAAATTTCCCATGGGACTGAGGATCTTTGACTCAAGGAAATAATTGAATCGGATCTCTTTTGAGAGGTCTCTTACACAATTCCCATAAGTGAGATGGATGGAACTCGCCGTGGTTCCATCCATTGATAATGGGAGCCGTCGGAATTGAAATTCATCCCATAAATTAGCATATCCCGAAACTTTACTTTCATAGTGCTTTGTCCCCCTGTAAGATTTAACACATGATTAATAATGTCATTAGGGTTGTCTTACGTATTATTAATCCAATTAATCACATTATCAATCATTTATTCAATCTGATACTGGATGAGATTACATTCAATCATGCACGCCCGGGGCCTTTCACCCACCACATTATCTCGGTCATCGCGTATTTTGTTCCTTTTGGATCGTTGTGTATTTTGGCATCAGGTCTAATAAAGTTAAAATCTGCAGTGGTTTGCAAATTTTTCTAGAGTCCTTAGTTTCTGTTGTCTCTTTGAGTCATGCTTGGTGTTGTCTCTTTGATTCATGCTTGGTGTTCTTCTTTCAATATATATATCTATTCAATCATGCATTATTAATAAGTAAATAAATAAAAATCATGTATTCAATCATGCATTATTAATCCTATCGAATTAAAATTGAGGATCTGATATCGGACGACATTACATTTAATTTTAGCGAAAGTTTTAAAAAAGGACTTAAGTTTTTGCCTTATTTAAAAAAATTACATAAATTCCAAAACTTTTCAAATTAGTTCCTAAAATTTCTAGGAAGTTTTCAGTTATGTCTTTTGTCCATTTAGAGGTAGTTTCCGACAACTTTTTTTTTTCTGAATTTTTTAAGAAAATACCAAAATGATCCTTTATTGAAATAAAACTTTCATCCACTTCTTCTATATTCTCCTCATTTTCATCGCTGGCATCCTCATAGTGATCAAAGGCAACCAGTGTTCCCATGCACAACGATTAGCTGCATGCAGTGGCTGCTGGAACCATATCATGACTTATAAATGAAGGATAATTTGAATATTTTTAAAATATTGAGTAAAAAAGTCGCTAAAAAATACCTTCATATAGCCGGATGTCTTCAACTGAAAACTTACTGGAACATTTAGGGACTAATTTGAAAAGTTTTGAAATTTGTATCATTTTTTTAAAATAAAAAAAAACTTTAGGCCTTATTTGAAAGTTTCTCTTAATTTTAATTGTTATACTGAAAGTAAGTTCCAGGCATCCATTCACACGAAGCCTGTAAGGGCCCATTTGGGAATTTTCTAATAAAGTAAAAGTAATGTAAAGCCTTTAGTTTTCTGATAAGAAGTCACATCAAAAGTATACATCTTCAAAATTCTCTCATTCTTAAAAAAAGAAAAAAACAGAGAGCTGCTACTTGCTTGCCACTTTTCACTTTCCACACTCCCCATTTAAAAACGAAAAAATAAATAAATTCACAAACTACCCCTCTCCTTTTCCTTTCTCTCCCTCTCCTTACTCACCACACACCTCCGCCCGACTCCGCCTACCACCGCCCGCGACCGACTCCTCTCCCTACTCGCCGCTCACCTCCGCCCGCACCACCCTATCCCCCTTTATCTCTCCCTCACCTTCTCATTCGCCATGTCTCTATCATTCTCCTTGCTCGCAACCTACCTCTACCTGCGCCTCCCTCTCCCTGCTTGCCGCCCACGCCTCCCTCTCCCTCTTCTTGCTCGCAGCCCACCTACCCCCGCGCCTTCCTTCCCCATTCTCCCATTGTCTCTCTCCCTGCTCTCGCTGCCCACCTAGTCAAAAACTATAGAAAGGCTTGACTGTAGCTTAATGTGTGTGCCTAAATATGTGAACATTTGTAATTGTACGTGTAAAATTATGAACCTAACATGAGTACTAACCTGTGCTTCGATTTTGACTGTAGCTACAGTGGGTTGACTTAAAATATGAAGTTAAATAAATTACGCCAGATTATACAACAAATGTGTGAAGTCTATACCGAGGATTGAAATTGGATCGAAAATCTTGAACTGAATGGGCCCACGACAACGTTGTTACTCCCGAAAACGTTCCAAACTTTACTTGAATGGGTCCAAGAGAAGGGGAAATGTTCACTTACGACCAGAATCCATACCATTTATATGCAATCCAGTTGTGGGTCCCACTTAGATGTATGACTATCTATGAGAGGAGGGTATGTGGAAAAGTCTCCTCATGGATAAGGGTGTTCCAAAATATTGACCTCATCAAATTATCCTAGTATTGATTTAATAGCTTTAAATTTTGATAGGATATTAACTACAGATCTCTCGTGATTCTTTTCAATGGAGAAGTGATGGTATGGTGAGCCTAAAATTAGGCCTCATGCCACGTCATAGGATGGGAAGAGTGCAAGAGGGGGCGCATTGATAAAAAGTGGGCCCAAGCAGGCACCTTAGAGCCTCGAAGGAGAACAAACATTTTGACTAAGAACAGGTTATTCATATGGCAAGGTATTGGCTTAGGCTTAATTAATGGTTTGACCCAAATTACGTCTTGAAACGACAAAGAGATCTAGGTTTGAGCTTGGACAAGAACAAACAGGGACTGTGTTAATATAGCCATAAGTCATGTATAGTCCTAGGCTTGGACCTGTAATGTGAGCCATGGGACCGTATTCTGAGGATAAGTTTCTACAAGAAATGGGCCTTTTGTAGATACGGGTGAAAAGTAACTTAGCTCTGGTTTTAGGTTCGACTACTGAACTGTTTGTATAGTGTGGTTCTATACTCATATGGGATTTAATCTGCTGAAAGAAACGTGGGCCTCGTAGTGGACTAGTGGTTATCATAATCTCTACTCACGGAAAATGCTAGGATTGAGGGTGCAAACAGTTCAATGTCTTGCGCCTGTATGGGCTCGAGTCAAATTCCTCCATTAAGCAAGTACGGTAAAACAAGAGAATTTCCCATACTATGATACCCATG
The DNA here is from genome assembly GCA_029852735.1 of Persea americana. Lineage (NCBI taxonomy): Eukaryota > Viridiplantae > Streptophyta > Magnoliopsida > Laurales > Lauraceae > Persea > Persea americana. Next base: position 97,226,237 of record CM056810.1, read on the forward strand.
GATGCAACTCTATTGAAGTTTTGGACAGGCCCAAATAAGAGAGTGATATTTTGATGGATTTGGATATGGAAACTCTAGCATGCAGCCGGAGATTAATGTGCTTTCCAACGATTGGGAAGATCTGTGGATCTTTTCACACATGTCTAACCTATGGGAATGGATAGTATCCAACCCTAGGGCTCTCTAATTTTATATGAACGAGTTCCAAATGTTGGGTCTACATCTTCTATTTCGGTTTGACCGAATTGGTTCATTGGGTTGGCCAATGACTAGCCCAAGGTCACATGTATTTTGTTCTTTGTAGTAGGGATTTCTTGGGGGCCAAGAAAGCGAGGATTATATATTGACGTAATCAGAAACCCTATACTGTGTTAGATATGAGAGCTCTCTCTATTGTGGTGTCGGAGTTTTTAGAAGGGAGAGGCTGTACGAGCAAGATTGAGATCTATGGGATATAGTAAGCTAAGAGGGTTTTATGACAAGTTATCAATTTCCTATATAGTGAAATTAAACTATATTCTCATAGCCCCCATGGACGCAGGCTAGTTTATCGAACCACGTAAATCTATGTATCCTGTGATTGCTTGTGGTTATGATTGATCGTGCTGTTGGTTGCCCTAATTATCCCAAACACCAAAGAGTCAAACTTACCAGAGACTTCTTCGCCAAGAAACACACATTCACTGATTCTATTGGGGGTCTCATTTGTGGGGATAAATCAAGTCTTACATTAAGTATAGGCCTTTGCCCTGCTTGGACTCATGGCGTGAGTACCACACCATTGCCTACGTATTTATGGTGTAAAGATTTGTAAGATCCATCGGGGAGGCTTACAAACTTTTAATGAGTATATCCAACTGAGGATGGAAATTTGTCTACATGCCGGCAATTCCAAATTCCATAAAGTGCTTGCGTGATTTGAAAAACATGAGATACTAGAGAGAGGCTGTCTCATCTTACACAGTGTCACACCCTGAGCCCGAGACAGCAGCACTCATCTCGAGGAGCGATATACGCCTGCATGGGGATTTGAGTCAAACTCGTTGACCCTTGGTCCCCATGAACGGAATTCAGCCACATGATATCACGTGTGAGGTTTAAATTTCCATAAACCTATATTTCCACCTATATAATTTTTTCAAATCGATATTCAATTGTAAACCAATAATATCATATCCATCAAGATATAGAGCATAAAAATTCATGAGCATAGATTAAAGTTCAAGTTTAAGTTCAAAAGATAAGGGGAAAGAAAGAAGTAAGTAAACTTAAGGGTTACAAGCCATAGTCTAAAACAAGTTTATAAAATATAACAAAAGATGTGGTAATCAAAGCCATGGTCCATGGTCATGTTACATCTAAGCTAAGCGATTAGATGTCTAGAACACATCAACTGAGGTCCATTCAGCTACGTGATGGGGCGAAACCTCCTCCTCGTGGATCTGCGGGGTGGTAGCATCGAGATACTCACCTGTAACGCCAAGTGTAGCACCATTAGACTAGGCTAAGCAAGATAAATAGAATATATAATGTAACATGTGGCAAATGAGTAGCTGGACAGATATAGTTCATCAGAAGTCAAAGTGTGTACAGTAGGTAAGTTTGTGCATGAATAAGCATAAGACCAATAAATCATAAATGACAAATACACATAAACAACAAGTTTAGATGGCACATCAACATTAGCTACATTCTTCCAAATTAACTATGTAAACATGAATATAACGTGAGAGTAGAAAACTGAACAGAATAGAATAGGGTAGTGCCACTAGGAGACAGAGGGCCCGAAACTCTCCATTGTGGACCTAGGGTGCCGGTCAACCCTTAGAATTTAATCCCATTTGTAGAGGGCCAGAAAATAGGGTCGAAGCCACACTTAGCCGGGTCCAACTTAGATAGGGTCGAAGCCAAGTGGTGCCGACTCATGGAATGAAATGTACAAGATAAAGAACAGATCATATCATGGTACATAATCAAAACTTATCAAGGTGTAACTGAACAGAAGTAGAAATGAATATAATATAAACAGATGCATAAACAATATATATAAACTAAACAAAAGTATGATCAAGTCATACGAGAATACTGAAAACGGAATGCAATGCATGCATATAGATCATATACGGAATCAATATATGAATCAAGCCAAGCCTATGGTCTTGGAAACGCTCGCGGTCTTGACCGTCCAACACTGTGTAGTACTAAGAATTCCGGTGTTAGTGGCCTACAAAAGAACCCTTGGCATTACTTAATTTGAGCACTGAATCCCTTAGTATAACACATTTGGTTCGGATCTCAATTTCGAAGAACACGAGGTCCCTTGTGGGTGCACGGTTGCTCAAGCCACATCCACATAATTCACAAGTCCATTTGGTCATGATAAAAGGTTCAAGGTATCCATCCTTAAGGTCCAACTATCAGGCCAATTAATCTAAATATGCTACGGTTCAACACTTGGCTCGCGGTACCATCTGGTTGCCAAGATTTACTTAAAATCCAATATCCACTTTATCCCAAACCTCAAATCAATCATTTACAAGGACCATTGGATTCTACGATTCAAGAGCTTTTCAACAATATAAAGAATACCAAGAACGGACATACGGATAAAAAATTATGGCCATTTGAAATCTGGCTTGCTGGGCCCAGTAGGCTATCTCGCTATAGCTAGCTGAGCTCGATACAGCGAGAATGCTTTTTGTAAGGCAGCTCTTTTGCTCGCTGGAGTGAGGGTGCTTATTGCCAAAGTCCGTGGGGCTGTGACAAGGACTGTTCTGCCCCTCTTGGCTTCCCCTATAAGCATTTGTAGTCCAATCTAATGTCCAAAAACTTGCAAGATGAGCGACCAATGCTCTCTAAACAAACACATCTATTCTCTTGACCAAAATACATCAAACCATACCTTTACAAGAACCCATTAACCAATTGAAATGAAACTAAATATTAAGCTGAATGTGGGTTTCTAACATATGAATCATAATAAGAATCAAAAGAAATAAAGGTGCATGCACAAGATATAAATTGTTTAACTTGCCTTACGGTTCTTGAAGCTAAAAATCACAAATCCAAGCTATGCCCACTCAAAGAAAGCTCAAAACAGATAAACCACCAAATGTAAGCTCAAGAAGAGATCTCTACAATGGTGGATGAGTAAAGAAGATTAGAATTAGCATGCATGCAACTATTTTAGTCTCCAATGACTAATAGGAATCAAGAGGGAGTGATTAAGAAAGAAGGAGCTTACCAAAAGAAAAGTAAGATGGAAAAATAGAGAGGTGCTTAGGCTTAGGAGATGAAATCCTTGTCGGAGAAGATGGAGTGGTGGCTGGATTCCACACATGCAGGGTCTCTCCCAACTGATTGAAGGAACTTTGGAAGAAGAAGAGAAAGGAGTTGAAGAAGAGAAGCTCCAGTTGAAATGAAAAAGGAGACAGAATCGTTGGGCTGGTGGTTTTGAATGGAGGTTTTTTTTTTTCTCTCAGATTTGCATGCAAGTCCAAGTTTGAGAGGAGAATATCAAAAATAGGATTTTGGGCTTGAAGTGGGCCAAATTGGGTCCGAATCAATTGGGTCAAAAGATAAGAATTAAAGCCCAAGATATGCACTATGCAATGCACCGAAAACCCATAAAAATTCTAAAGACACATAAAAATCCAAAAATACTCCAAATAGTCATACTCTACCTAGTCAAAGGTCAACCCAACTAAATTCTACCTAATCAAACTCAAATACATACAAAACATCCATTAAAGTACTAATCTAAATTAATTAACTCTAAAACGAAAATTAAGGTGGGTCTGGGTGTTACACATAGCCGCCTAAGGATCAATGCTTAGTATTGTACCACTACTCCAATCTAAACCAAAAAACAAAAGGGAGTTCGTACCTGATTTAACTATGGTTTCCAAACAATTCTTCTTCTTCCTCTTTTCTAAAGACCGCACAATTCCTTCTTTTTTTCCCTGAGCCATTATTATGCATTGTAATAAAGTTTGAAAAACAGTCCTGGGTTAAAAAATAAAAAAAAAAGAAGAAGAGACAGAAGTGTGAAAAACAGAGGACCTGAGAGGGACGAGAACCGCCTGGGCATTAACCTGTTAGTTAAGGCATTAACCTGTTGGTTAACACACGTTTGGAAGTGCAAAAAACAGAGGTCCTCTGTTTCTGCAAGTAATCTGTTTTTGTATAAATATCAATTTGGAACTTCAAAAAATATAAATATAGATTGTTTCCCCAAAACCTAGCTACATATACTTGTCATCTATTTGTATGCTGGATCTGGATCGTAACTTACATATCAAACATGGAGCAACTACAAAGTACCAATACATATACACACAAAGAAATGACATTGCAATACAACCTGTTTGGAAAAGTGACAAAAGAACATATAGAGTACTAGAAGATCTACACATCCCACTTAAACCTTATCAATCCAAATAACTCCAAGTTCGAACTTGGTTTTGCTGATGTTAACATTGATGCGCATGGAGCATTGAGTGATTTCAGGGGCCTTGTATGCTCTTAAACAATCTGGGATGGATCCCTGGTCGAGTTCGTGAGAGATTTGGGTGGTGTCTAAGATCAAACAAATAGCTCATCCACTTTGAATTTTTAGTGGGAAATGAGAAACCGTATGTGAGATCATTAGCTCGTATATGATCCTAACAAATTTAAGAAGCTGTCCATGAATACTTTACAACGAATTTCTATTTCAAAGGCTACAATACTGACCCATCGACGGCGCTACATTGATCCCTGTGGAGTTGGTCAATTGACCGCACCGAGATATGAGAAAATATTAAAAAAAAAATTTCCTTCATGAATTGAACTTATAGGAAGCTTTTGGCCCCACTCAATGCCTAAGTTAATGGGCCATTTGTCTATTAAAATTTATAAAAAAAATCATGGCCCCAACTTTTATTTTTTAAAGAAAATTCCCCATTTTAGATAATTCTATCAGTAACTCTTCATTTACACTAATTTAACTTCTAAATATGGTATTCTCCCCGTATTAGAAAGAGAAAAGCCTAACATTCAGATTCAGGCATATAGATTCACAGCCTTGGCCGAGTAGCAAAGAAAAAAAAAACCGAAGAAGAAAATGAAGAAGAAAGGTCCCTTTTTTTTTTTTTTTTTTTACTTTTTCCCCGATTTGCGCTCTAGCAATGAGTTTTTAGAACTTAAAGGAATTGGTGACATTGCTAGAAAATCAATGGAGACAAAGAAGGATATCGTATACCGATTAGTTTATTTGTTTCTAAAATTGGCGTTGATTTTACCAATAGCGACTGTAATAGTAAATTTTTTTTTTTCAGAAATAAGTATCGTAAAGAACATGTTGAGTAACCAAATGGTAAATTAAATGATGAATGACTGTTTTGTTACATATATTGAAAATGATGTGTTTGCTAGTGTTGATAATAGAGCTATTATGCAACGATTTCAACACATAAAAATACGTAGAGGGCAACTATAGGAATTTATGTATTTGAATTTTCTTTTTAGATTAAGAACTATTAGTAATAATGTATTAAAAAATTTGTTTATTTTTGTTTGAGAATTTAATGTTATCTTTGTCGGATTGTCGGAAATAGATTATTTGAGAATTTTATATTATATTTGTCTAATTATCAAAAGTAGATGACAGATGTTGATAAAAGAGAAAATAAATTTATTCAATTTATGGAAGATAAGTTTTTTGTTGACCCTACTGACTTGAATCCCTAGAGCCGCCACTGTACTGACCACCACAAGTCTGAAATTTAATTGGATGTTTTATAACTCTCTTTAAGTGAAAGACAAAGCATATCTAACCCCTATGTTTCATTATGATTACCACCTCTACTCTTGAACCTGTTCTGTGAGTCAAATAACATTGGCATTTAAACCTTTACAAGATCACGTTAAAATTGTATTTTTCCTTGTAACTAATGGTTTGACACAAGTCACACAACTTATAATATCTTGAAATGTCAATTTAGGTTTGAGTATGGAATTTGCAAACAGGGATTGGGTAAATCTAGCCAAGTATAGTGTTTGGTTTGTCCCTGTAACAGTAGCCATGGGTCAGTGTTTTGATGATAAGCTTCTACATGAACTAGCCCCATTGACATGGTCATAAAATGAGTTGGGTAGGCTTGACCACTGAATTATAGGCCTGTTTTATACATGTTCAGGGTCTTATGAACAATAAGTGGGCCTTCACAATATTCACATTGGGATTGCGCCATGTCCTTTTTTTTTTGCTTCATGGGTAAGTGGTGTGCTTCCTATGATACAACCATTCAACAAATCTGCCTACAGATCGATCCTTAGGCACTTGTGAGAAATGAGACACCCATGCCACTTGGGTGTCTTGTGTTTCTCTTGTGCCATGTATTGTTGCCCAGTATTGATTTGATCATGAAATATATAGTGCCCATTACAGTAAGTGTAGTTTAACTAAGCAAAGATCTATTAATTAAATGATCTCCGTCCCAAGCTGCTGGCCAGTTGGTTAAGGCGATGTGAAACATGTGCATCTGTGTGAGTGTGGCCGAATCCCTTTTAAAAGTAAGCAGAAGAAGAAGTAAAAGCTGATTCCCTGCCATGTATTAGCCCAGGCCAAATTTCATTCGATCAAAAAGTTGCATCAACTGTGAGATGATCTGATTACTTGTAAGATGATCCAATTACTTATAAAACAAGTGTACTAACCAATTCCATAATATTAAACCACATGTTTAATATGTGATCATCTATTATTCTAGGAGCGTTGCGAATTTCTTATGAGTCCCAATTCCAAAGTGCTTCTTGGTTTGACTACAGTTACTTAACGACTCTGATTTACTGTAGTAAAGTAATAAAAACTGAGCTTCTCTATTTCTATGATAAGGCATCTATCTCCAACTTCAAAGAAAATTATAGAGGATTATACTGGAAAAATTTCCTTAGAATCGCTGTTTAACTATAGTATATACATATCTTTTATGTCCTTTTTGGGTATACAGTGAATTTAAGGGGGTTTTTTGGTTAAATTCTCAAAAATTTATAGTAAAAAAATAAAAATCAAAATATGAACACAACCATTTCTCCCTTACTCTGATTCGCCTGAAATCAAACTACACTAAATCAATATCCAGAATTCTCCCTAATAGGTTAGGTCTCCATAATAAGTACTTATCCAGATTGGAAACGAACATCGATCCACACGTAAAGTATTCTTTGGACCGAAATACGACATATACAGTAGAGTGCATAATACCGACAAAGAAACAGACATAGCAATACAACCGGTTTCAGAAATCAACCACAATCACATAGCACAACAGAACACAACATAAGATATTTAAAATACCTGTCAAAACTTCGTTAACCCTCTCCGAGTTCAAATTTGCTGGCGCTGAGGATGGAGAACTCATATTAGTGGGCGTAAAGCCCCGAGAGATTTCATGGGCCCATCGTTTGCATTGATCCGCTGCATTTTGGCAGAATTGCCAAATGAGATGTTGGAACTCGGCGAAGGACGTGTTTATGTAGAAAATATATAAATCCTCGAGTATTCCAAAGAGCGGGCGAATACTCGAGAGATGTGGCAGCCACCAGAGCTGCTTGGGCACAGATTCGGAAAGAATGAAAGCACATGCCAAGATTATAAAGAGAAGTGAGATTTTTTGGGATTTACTAAAGGGAGGGGGTTTACAGCTTGTAAGTGTCAAGAGTGACATGGATGCGCAGAGAGAGATTGTATGCTGCAAAAGGATGTATGAATTGCCACCACTGCCACCTCCACCTTGGTGTATGAATTGCAGGGTGTTGAATATCGCAGTTAGGATGACTGCATACGAGGTTAGATCCATTGGTTGCTTGGGAGGCTGCGTCTTCAATCTCTTAATCGCTTTTCTAATGTTTAGGCGCTGATCTTGAAGAAGGAAGTCTTGAAACCAGCTTTAGCTACGATTGGAATCAATTTACTGCCCTTTGCATATAACGGAAAATGAAATAGAAAATGACGTAAATGGGCATATACAGGAGGGTGATGCGAACACGAAAGTATATGGGACTTGGGATATTTTGGGTCATTCTTCCTTTCCATAGGTGATATTTTGGGTCATTCACTCATTCATGCTTTCCGTAAGGGATATTTTGGGTCATTCTTCCTTTCCGCAAGGGATATTTTGGGTATTCACCCATCCTCCAATGTGTTGTAATAACACATTGCAGGAACACATTGGAGGATGGGTCACATTTCAGTCATCCTCCAATGTGTTATAATAACACGTTGCAGGAACACATTGGAGGATACATTGCGGGAACACATTGGAGGATGGGGACGAGAACACATTAGAGGATGACTCCGGGAACACATTGGAGGATGACATTTGACATTCTAGAATGTCATCCTCTAATGTGTTCTCATCCTGTCAAATGTCATCCTCCAATGTGTTCCCGGAGTCATCTTCTAATGTGTTCTCGTCCCCATCCTCCAATGTGTTCCCGAAATGTATCCTCCAATGTGTTCCTGCAACGTGTTATTATAACACATTGGAGGATGGGTGAATACCCAAAATATCCCTTGCATGACATGTCACATATGACATATTGGAGGATGGGTGAATACCTTCCCTAGGGATATTTTGAGTCATTCTTCCTTTTCCTGACACTCAAATCCGCAGTGCATTCAAACATCACGTCGCTGTGAGGAACGCAGCAATCGAGGGGATTTCGTTGTGGTGAGTGCTACTTTGAAAGCGACCATAGAATGAAATTCCTACAATGGGCATACATGTATGTGAGGCTAACAGGAAGGTCTTGGGGGCATTTGGGTCATTTAATCCTTCGAAAGCCGACCGTAGTCGGAAGAAATTTCCGACTGAACAGCATCCCCTCTCCATTGATCTCCCATGCGCTTTCAGGAGTTGGAAGAGTGGAACCTTGGAAGGGCCCACCTTCATGAAAATTGGAGCCGTCTAAATGAACTCCAACTTGATCTCCCATGCGCTTTCAGGAGTTGGAAGAGTGGAACCATGGAAGGGCCCAGCTTCACGAAAATTGGAGCCGTCTAAATGAACTCCAACTGTCTAAAATGAGCAAGCTAAAATGAACTCCAACTCTAAAAATTGAAGCCCGTCTAAATATGGTAGGGCCCACCTACATGAAAATTGGAGCCCCTCTAAAATTGGAGCCCGTCTAAAATGAACTCCAGCTCTAACCAAGCAAGCTCACTGGCTTACTAAGTTTTGCTTCTTTAGTAGATAGGATGTAGATTGGAAATGGGCATTTAATATCCTTTTGACTAGGAGTTAACTCTTGTCTTTTTTCTTTTTTCTTTTTTCCTTCCTGTTGTCTTCTGGTTTTTCATTAAATATCTTTTTACCAAAAAAAATTGTCAAAACGATATCCTCAAATCTTACTTAAAAATGAGTTGGTCGTACCCCTAGATTGAGCTCGATAAGTGGGCCTCATAGCTTACGAGAGCTTCTTATTCTTTTCTTTTTTTTTAACAGTAACAAAAGATTTCATTTGAAAAAAAAAAAAAAACAAAAAAAACAACAAGGATACAAAGAACAAAAAACCAATGAACAAAAAGAAAGGAGGAAGTGCGTGAGAAATGCACCACTTCCAATCCCACTTATACAATCACAACTGTCGCGACCCCGGACCAGATTAGTGCACAAAGGCGCTCCTAATCAGGGATCAGTGAGCTAATGATAGTGTGAGATGACAACAAGGATACATATATAAATATATATATTTTCACAGGTCTCCGCATTGAGGATATCACACAAACACACAAATCGTTCACATTTCGAATGCGGAAGCGTGTAGCAAACCAATTGTGTAATTCATTTCATAATACAAGACTGATAATACACATAGATAACATGACGTCAGAGTAAGCAATGAACATTTAGCATTCCCAAAATATGAAGTTAGTATTTATACAAAAGATTAGTTAATTAATCACTCTAAAAAAATAGAGGCCAAAAAAAGCCAATTACAACCAATAAACCAAAATGTATTAATTTCCTATCCCAAAATATGCTTCGTATCTCAAGGCTTGACCAAATGTCTAAACGACATCGTCAGCCTGCCATTCTCCTACTCGATGCGGCTCTCCGGCCGCCTCTTTCGGCTCCTCCTCAAAGACAACGGAGTATGGACCTGAGTACCAACAGAATGGGTCAGACATGACGGTTGGTAGGTGTGTGAATAGATATAATAATAAAGGGATTTAAAAGAGCAACTTAAAAAACATTGAAAATCTGTTAAACACAACAATTTCCATGAAAAAAGATGCATCATTTATTTAAAACACATGTGTAATATAAAACATGTAAATGTACCAATGAATATGGAACTAGCAAGATGGCAACCACATAAAAGCTAAATCCTCCATCACTAATATGATGAGAGCACATTTAGGGCGTTGGTCTCAAACACGTGAAGTGACAAGAGCTAACGAAATATATATACATATAGCTAGAGAAGACCACGGCCGTGGAACCAGGTAGCGGGGTAGGACAGGACCCAGGTCTCAGATCGCAGATGGTAGGAGCAAGAGGGGGACCTCCAAGTTGGTTAATCAAGTCGATAAGGTCGTCCAAGTTCAATGGTGCCGTCACATAGGTTACAAGAAGTACGCATAACATTTACATATCTAAATTGGTGTATAACACCCAGGCAGGCTGGATGGGGTGCTCATAAGCAAAAATATCACATCATTAGCTGGTTATGCAGGTACAGGGTTAGCAGAGCATGTCAAGTGCATAAATCAATAATTTAAAACAAACTGGCAAACGGGCTAGAACACATATAATCTGAGTAAAAACGAACACGATAGATCTCCACATAATTCCGGACCATACATTAAGGCTTTAAGATTTAAACAATATGTATAAGGGTCCCGTATGTCAAGTTTTCCTCTTGGCTTAGTACTCCGGAAGATTAAAGACATTTCAAGCTCCCTATAAAAATTGACAAGTTCAAAATACTCAATAAATCTCCGGGATATGGCTTCTTTTTCAATCAAGCTCTATACATCACCTCCTAGGTCTTCCCATTGCATTCGGGCTCCAAACCAACATCACCGGACCTTAAAACACCATTTTTAATGTTTCTAGGGTAGACCCAGGCAATCAGCATGGTTGGCTTGAGCGGACCAGAAGTTCGCTCGAGCTAATGGCTCTCTAGGAGGGGATCACTCAAGCGGACCTAAGTTCGCTCAAGCAAACTAGCCCGACTTAGGCTGGCTCGAGCGGACCTAAAGGTTGGCTCAAGCCAGTGAGCCTCTGAAAGTGGTCCGCTCGAGCGAACGTGGGTCCTCTCGAATGGACTGCTTCAGAAAGTGCCCGTTTTGGGCATTTTGGGCTCATTTCATCCCCTTCTTCCAAATCTCCTTTGAGCCAATGTTTCCTCACCAAATTGAGGTCTTCCATCATCCTCATAATGTCTTTCATTCATCCAACAATCATTCCACATCAAAACCCTAAATCCCTCTCACTCCTCATAATGTAACCCATCATACATGGAATCCACAATAGCATATAAAATGAGATTTGACCAAACATGATATACCTACATTTTAAGGGATCAATTAAAAGAGAAAGAGCTTGTTAATATGCACATTTCATATCATTATAAAACATAGAGAAAACATAGGTGAAAGCTATAATAAAAATCTATATTTTCTCATAAAACATGAAATCATTCAAACAATCCAATCATCCGCTTGCCTTGGTTTCCAAAGTAGCTAAGCAAGCTCCTAATCACCCTCTCAAGCCACAAATTTCCAACTACACCAAACCCCAAAAATGCAACCCATAAGAATCCTTAGATACCCAAAACAATGAAATAGAAAGAGAGCTTACAATAAGAAAGGAGAGGACTCTCTAGGGCTAGGGAAAGCATAAATCTAGGGGATGGAAGAGGTTACTTACTTGGAAGACCTTCAAATATCAAAAGCCTGCTCAAAGAGAACCTCGATGTGGCTGGATTTCTCTACGGTCAATGGAGAGCTCTCATAATGAAGAAGAAGATGGTGAAACCCCATTCTCCATTTGGCAAGAGTTTGTGGTGGATTGGTGATGGAGAAGCAAGAAGAAGAAGAACCCTAGGTTGGAGCCAAAGCTTTTCCACAACAACTTATAACAAAAAAAAGGGAAAAGTGAAGGTGGGTTCTCCTTACATAGAGAATGAAGGTGGGTCCCACACCTAACCAAACTTGCCGAGCTAAAAACATGATTCTCCGGGCCTCAGATAAGTTCAATGAAAAAGGAAGAAATGTTCACAGAAAAATCTAGTCTCTAAAAAGTATACATTTCAAGAGTTTCGGAGATATCGAAAATTGTGTCCAGATTTTGTGTAAAAAGACTGTTTTACCCATAATATTGAAAAAGTAGGGTTTCGATGTCTCAAACAGGAACGGAGTAAGCACAAAAGTTTTAGAGAATGATAAGACTAATCAAACGGAGTTGAAACACGAATTTTCAAAATCGCGAGTGATCCCCCCATGCTTACGCAAAGTCGCTAAAAGACCCTCTTGGAGTCTCAATAAATAAAAAAGGCTCTCAAAACTCCCTAAAGCTATATAAAAGCTATTCTAATCCCAACTTAAACAAAATCCACCAATCTTACTTAGAGCTAATACAAGACTTAATTATTGCTAATCGCGGTCAAACCTCATGACGAAGAAAACATTAATTCCAACTGATAACTCTCTACTTTCATTAAAATGGAAATGAAACTTCCAAAGATTAGTCTTCTGCTTAGACAACCAAGCGATCATATTAAATGAATCACTTTTCATAATAAGCGTGCCACCATATCTACTTGAAAACAAAAGAAGAATGTCTAGCACTTTTACTTCATTAGAATCGCACACACCCACATACTTGGAAAAGATAATTAACACCTCTCCCTTACAATTGCGAAGCACTTCTCTAATTCCGGCTGGACCTGGATTACCCCTCGAAACAGCATCCACATTAAACTTTAAGACCCCAAAAGGAAGGGGACACCAAGGGATTGCTCTCCTCTCCTTAAAAGGGCCACACCCCATGCATGCTCCCTGACTAGAAATAATATTGTTAAAAGTAAAATTTGAGAACTCCTTTCTAACCAAGCCAATTTTGCAGTCCTTAAGGTGATTTTGAAAATCAAATCCGTTGTTGATGACGAAGAACCCCTAAAGATCCTATCATTCACTTCCTTCCAAATTGACCATACGATAGCAAATGGTATCATGCTCGATAAGATTTGGCCACACACCAAAAAGCACCCAACTAAGACTCTGCCACATCCATAGTACTCTTCAGGCAGCACTATGCCAAACTGCACCTGCCAACAAAGCTGCTCCAAACTCCGAAGGCCACCTTACATTGAAGAAAAAGATGATTTACAGACTCCTCCTTGCCACACATCACACATGTATTTGAAATATTGTCAGATATCAATCCTCTCCTTCTTAGATTATTAGCTGTGGAGACTTTTCCTGCAACTGCCAAACAACAAAAAGCCTTGACCCGAGGAGGAGCCAAATCCAACCACACAAGTGAAGAAGTGGCCTTGTGTGAATAAATTCCCTCTTAAGGCCAAGTAAAAAGCTTTTGCCGAGAACTCCCCGTACGTGGAAGGCTTCCAAATCCGAGAGTCCTTAGAATCTCTACAAAAAAAGGTGCTAGCAAGAATACTCAACAACTCCTCATGCAGGGCTCCTTCCAATGGCCAGAGAGTCCTCCTAAAAGACACCTCCCACACTATGTATAAATTCCACACCTCAAAGCAATCGCTTATAGAAGATTCTTTATTGCCCGCTAATCTAAAAGGCCTAGGAAACAAGCTACACAAGGGCCCCAACCCCACTCATTCATCCAACCGGAACCTAACTGCTCTGCCACCCACCACCAGAAAGCCCACTTCTCTATACAAAGTTTCCCCCCCTACATTAGAATCATCCCTAGTCGAGGAAATAACCCTCTACACACCTGACCTACAGTAATTAGGCTTAGGCTTAGGCCACCACCCCCATTTTTCCTCACCATATTCACTAGCAACCAACCTCCGCCAAAGAGCCTCATTTTCCTCCCCAAACCTCCACCACCATTTAAGAAAAAAAAACTCCAATTTTCATTCTCTAAACTACCAAGACCAAGACCTCCCTTGTATTTAGGCTTAATCACCTCACTCCACTTAATTAAGTGTAATTTCTTCTTCTCCCTATGGCCCTCCCATAAGAAGCCCCTCTGAATGCGGTCCAACCTCTCTATCACCACCTTTGGAATTTGAAGACAGACATGTAGTAGACTAGAAGATCGGACATACATGCTTTAATAAGGTTATTCTCCCTCCCAAAGACAGATAGAGCTTATTCCATGATGGCAATTTCTTCTTAAAATTCTCAATCACCATATCCCATAAAGATTTAGATCTTGGTTTATCTCCAATTGGCAACCCAAGATAAATTATGGGAAGCCTCCTTGACCTATAGTTGATAATATTTGCCAAAGACCGAGTTATCTCCTCTAAGCACTCGATTCCCACCAACACACTCTTGGAGATATTAATCTTCAAACCTGATACCAATTGGAAACAATGAAGGATTCTCCTAAGAGCTAGAGTTTCATCCCTCCCTTGAAGAACTAAAAAGAATGGTATCGTTCGCGAACAGAAGGTGTGCGATAACCTCTCCACTCTAGCCCATCTCAAAGCCCCCAATCAACTCACCTCTTTCGCTTTCACCAAAAGTAAACTCAAGGCTTCTACCTTAATTGTACAAAGGAATGGAGATAGGGGATCCCCCTGCCGAATACTTCTTGAAGTCATCCTTAAGAAAGTCTCAATAGAGCACCAAAGTCATCCTTAAGAAAATCTCATCCAGATTTAATGAATGAGAAGTTATGTTCATCCAAGCCCGGTGCCTTATCCCCATCACACTCCTCCAATGCTATACGCATGTCATCCTCCTCAAACTTCCTTCCAACCAACTCTGGTATCTGAAGAAATAGAAGGAAAGGAGAATCCTTCAAGCTTTGGCCTTACACCAGCATCACTCTTATGAAGATCTTCATAAACCACACCACCTCTTCCTTGATCTCATGTGGACTCTCAAAAACCTTACCACTGTGATGAATCTTCCCAATATAGTTGATTCTACTCCTAATGCTAGCCATCCGATGAAAAAATGTTGTGTTTTTGTCACCTTTGAGCGAGTTAACTCTTGACTTTTGCCTCAACGAGATTTCTTCCAATTGGTTGAACTCCCCAATTCTCCGCTGGGCATCCTGTTTGACAGTAATTACATTGGAATCATAAATCAACCAGGGGAGAGCCAACTGAATAACTCCTCCAAAGTGGTCATCCCACTCTTGCGACAACAAAAATCTATCAATCCTACCATGGCTTACGAGAGTTTGGGAGACACTCATTGGAGACGGACTCTTTTCTCATACACCATTTTTCTTAAAGGTCAACAGTGCAAGTATGTATGAGAGAGAGATGGGAAGAGGTGATGAAGTTAGAGGATGAAGGCTGCCGTGCTCGATCATATGGTGGGATCAGAGGGATCTCTTAGGTGTCGCCATACACTTTTCATCAAAGGGATGTGAGGAACTCTTCCCCAGGGCCCATCTACGTCTGCAATGGCCTCCAACGCTAGCGTCCTTCATCTAATTTAAGTGACATCGTGTGTGAGAACTGCTCGCAGGTCTTGCCAATGTCAACCGTTTGGACGATCATGGGGGGTGGAGTTGTGATGGACATGCTGAAAACAAGCAAACAAAGGAAGAAACCTCGCATCTTGACTGTATGGATAGTAACTACCCATAATATCCTGGGTTCTCGGGTTAAAGGTAAGACTGTAAGGCACTATGCGGACATTTTTAAGTATTTTGTTTTTCTCCTATGAAAATCGAGTTTCATAAATAATAATATGTAAAAATCAGAGTGTCCAGACTCGTCATTATGCTAATATTTCCTATTTTCAAGGTGCTTACCTGATTTAACTACAGTCACTAAAAACGACTGTTCTTTACTGTGATGAAGTGTTAAAAACAGAGGTCCTCTGTTTCTAGGACAAAGCATTTATGTCCAACTTAAAAAAAGCGGAAATAAAAAACAAAGATAAAATTATCCTTTTTTTTTCCCCGGAATACATGTATCACTGTATTGTTTCAATTGCTCTGATATCAAATTGACTTAAAATTGACGGCCACGTGAGTAGTAGGACTGATGTATCTCTGATATGTTGGATCCGGATTGCAGATTGTATCATATACAGAGTTTATTTAATTGCTTTCTATCAAAAGCAACTTCCCCATGAGAAGCAACTCACATACCAGAATACGTACATCAACTACAAGTCTTCTACAAAAGTCCAATGTACATACATCCAAAACGCCAAGAAAACAGAAAAGATAAAAGAGTGATATGACAAACTAAAACTAACACAACATACTGTAAGATAACTAAGATAACTCCAAAGCATCGGTATTCAGTATGACCTCCTCTGAGTTTGAATTTGCTGGTGCCGGTGCTGATTATGAAGTACCGACATTATAGGGCACTAAGTGATGGATGATTTCCTGGGCCCTTTGCTTGCATTGAACTGCTGCATTTTCAATCCTGCCCCAGAATCCCCAAAAATGGTCAAAGGGCTTGTTGGTGCAGAAGAGATATAAGTCCTATATATATATATATATATATATATAAATGAATTATTGTACATGTAAAATAATGAATTACCAACCTTTGTTTGGATTTTGACCGAAGCTGCAGGGGAATTGACTTCTTATAATTAAAAAAAAATGAACTTCACAAACTTAGGTGAGACAAGACAACAAATGTGAGAAGTCATTTTCTAGGCTTGAACCTGGGCCTGAAATCTTGAGCTGATTGAGCCAACAAGAAGGTTGTTAGACCTGAGAACATCTGAATCTTACTTGAATGAGTCTAGGAAAATGTTGTACACTGGGATGGTCCTGGTTTAGGTCTGAATTTGTAACCATTGGTTGGACCCAACTTATATCTTTAAATGCCAAAGCGATGCAGCTTGGAGCATGGACAAGACCAAACAGGGGTAGGGTCAATCTAGCAACGAGTAGTCTCGGGCTAGAACCTTCAATACTAGCCATGGGTCCAAATTTTGAGGATTAAATTTTGTTACCATTTCAATTCTTTTTTTTTTTTTTTTTTTGGAGGATGAGTCTCTACCGGAACTGGGTCTAGACCTTAATTGTAGATTTAGTCCTAAAATGAATTGGGTCTGGTTTTAGCCCTTTTTAGTGACTCCAGGTACATAAAACAAGCGAACTTTTCATAATATTATATTCACGTGTTTAATTTGTGATCAATCCCTCGGCAGGCCCAATCTCCAATTGAAATGAAATTTAGTTGGGCTCATACAAAGGGAGTCCCGGTGAGAATCCTCTCAAATTTCTGGGAACTCCAAGCAACAGAGAACCAGGATTGGCTTTTATGCTAGCAATTCTAATTTTCGAAGTGATTACTCGATTTAACCGGTTACAAAGCTACTCTTCTTAATTGTAATAAATGGATGGTTAAAAACAGAGGTACTCTGTTTATGTGCAGTTACTAACATACCAGAAATAAATCAGCCACGAACGAAGAACTTCACATCACAGCAAATAACAGATCTCTATAAAACTTCGTCATTCTCCACTACCCCCTCTCCTGGGGATGAAGCGCGGATCTCATCGATGGGCAAGAACAGTTGGATGATTTCCTGGACCTTTCGTTTGCAGAATTCCCAGAAATGGTAGTGGTGCAAGTCCATGCAGACGAGATAAAAGTGTTGCATAGATCAAAGAGCGGGCGGATACACGAGAGGTAGGGAAGCCACCACAGCTTACATGAAACAGTTGCAGAGAAAGCATGGTTTAAAATCTCGGCCGATATAGGTTCATATCGGCCGATATGAACCGGTATCGGCCTATACCGCAACGATATTTTGCCGAGATACCGAGTCAGGCAAATATGGTTAAAATATCCCCAAAATATCGGTTCATCTCAGCCGATATGGTCAAAATATCGGTTTTACCGATATCTCACCGATATCTCGGCCGATATTTGGACTGCGATGAAATAATGGTAAAAAAAAGTAATTTTTTGTAACTTTTTCTCTATTCTCCAATTTTCTTCTCCTCTCCCCTCATCTCCTTAGAGGAACCATGTCTCCATAACTCATTCTCTCATGTTTTCCAAATTCCAAAACTATTTTTTGAAGAAATCATTTTATTTAGTAAGAGAAAATCAAGTACTTAACTACCTTATTTTTACTATTATGTGTTTTTTATTTTTTATTTTTAGATAAAGTATAAAAATGAATGAAAAGATCATTTACATGTCATTTTTTGGTTTGTGATGTGTTCTTCACTTAGATCTATACACTTTTATGCTAGATCTACTTATAAATATGATTTTGGGTATAGAAAAATGGTGCTTTTTAAATCTTTTACTTAAAAAAAAAATTATTGGAGTATTTATGCTACTAAATAGTAAATACTAATAGCTTATTAATAGTGTATAGATAATTTTTATATTATCTTTGTTTTCTTATATTTTACACTAATAAATTGATTATGAGCATCAATAATGGTTACATTATATGAAATACTGGAGAAGACAGCGAACTGCAATACAGACAATGCTCATAACTTAAGGTGACCGAGATTTCTATTTATTATTGTTACTAATGGAAAAAAATATTGTTTTCCACCATTTTCTAATATTCTGAATTTTTTGGATATTTTTGCGATTTTTTTTTATTAAAAAAAAATTCACACTGCGACGACCGCGACGGACCGATATCCGCGACCGATACCGATATCATATCGGTTTTTCGGCCTGGCCGAGACCGCGATTTTAAACCATGAGAGAAAGGTGCAGCTCAAGCCAGAATTGCAAAAAAGAGTGGGACTTTTTGAGTTGGTTTGGACAGGGAATGGGCTTAAAGCTTGTAAGTGTGATGAGAGACATGGACGCACAGAGAGAGATTGTATTATGCAAATGGAAGTGAGGCTCGCCGCCACTACACTTCCACTTTTGGTATGTCTAATGAAGTATGCTTAAAATGGCAGCTAGCATTATTCCGTACCAGGTTGCCTAAATTGAAGCCATTGATTGGATCATGGGAGGCATAGCGTGTCACCAATCTATTAAGGCAGCCAAGTACTGGGTCTCTCTGTTCTGTAACGATGGGGCTTCTAATACCTATTTGCATTTACAAAGGAATAAGAACACTGTTGCTGCTGGGCAATTCTCCTTCGGGGCAATTCTCCTTTGGCAAAAGAAGAAATTGACCTCTTGTCGTCGCCCGTCCCCCAAAACAAACTCGTAATAATCTTGTCATTCACTTTCTGACATTTTTTATGAAAGTGACATATGATGGAAGGGAATTTGGAAAAATACCGGAGTGGTTTCTACCATCCCTAGGATCGTTTGTTCCGGGGGAATCATCATGCAGGGTGGACCAAACGGTGCGGTCAAGGAACGTGGAATCAAATCTAAATATTTGGTTTCACGTTACTCCCTTAAATCAAAAATCTTGAGGCCCTTCGCAACAAAATCGTGGTTTCAGTGTCGCACAGCAGTAACATGTGATCAATCATATGAGGGTGCCATGATAATTAGAGTCGTTAAATTCTAATTAATCCATTTATTTATTAAATAAATGTCGAAAAATAATCAAGAACTGCTCTATTTTGATTATAACCACTAATAAACTGAATAGTCAAATATTGCTAATATTTGAGTATAAATGTTGTCTTAAATTAACTTTCCGAGACTGTTCCTAGATGGTCCCAATGTCAATTCTCCTTTAGCAAAAGAAAACGCCACTAGTTCTGGATCTTTACATCCCTTCTGATACTCCACAAGAGAAACCATCAGGGGAGAGCCATTTTTTAAATTAAATTACACAAACACTAGGGTCTAAATTGCATAGGACTGGCATTATAGAATTTAGACAACAATGGGCAATTTACATAATCACAAATGGGCAATTCACATAATTCACAAATAGATCAAACTATCACAAATGGGCAATTCACATAAGCCACAAATAGATCAAACTCACGTGATGTCATATCCAGGTCCCGAATAACCCTAGTCTATGGTAATCCCCGAGGTGTGAATTGCGTACTCTCGTGATATTTTACTCGTCACGAGTCAAGTACAACATCACGAAGGACAAAATTTCATCTGTTTCCACTTGTGAGTCTAGCTCACCATAACTTGTTAATAACATTTAATAGCGGAAGCATCTCAAATAATAGACAACTAGATACCATTTTATTCAACAGTCCTATTTAACGTTAAAGTATCAAGTTTATAGAAAATACATTTACACATTAGAACTCAAAAGGAGGGATTATAAAATCACCCTACAACCTATACAAAATATTCTCCACTAATTCTTGTATCTACCTAGTGTGACCTACGCAAAAAGGAGTTAGTCACACTTTACAATTCAGCTCTCAAAAGAATTAGCCACATCGCTCTCTGTGGACCAAACTACATAGGACCATTGTCCGGCCACTCCTCTAATCATGGTGGAACTTTTTCGGTCTCCTTCTCTCCCTCGTGGTCCTCCTTAGGACCGAGAGCTGCACCTGCATTTGTGACACTAAGGATAGTATCTCAATACGACGATTCAGCAAATATAGACATTAATAAGAAAATACATAATGTTTCAAATCAAATAAAATGACAATTGATTAAAAGATATCAATATCAAGTAATAACTAGGCAATTGTACCAAACTGAATAATTCATGCTTTATGAATCAATGATGAATAAAACATACTAATTTGGCAGAACTCCCTGAAAGGGTTCGAAGGCGTGTTAGTAAAGAAGAGATGTAGATCAGAAAGTGGGCGTATACACGAGAGATAAGGAACCCACCACAGCTTATAGCCAACTACCTTAGAATGGAGGGCAGCAAGAGCCCAGCTAACAAAGAGGAGTGAGATTTTGAGTGAAGGAGGAGTGGGGAGGGGCCTACAGCTTGTAAGTGTGATGAGTGACATGCATGTATACAGAGATGCTGTCCTCTTCAGCAAATGGAAGTGAAATTCTACTCCTTGTATCAATTGAAGGATGCTAAAAAAAGGCAGCTAGGATGACTCCGTACCAGGTTGGATCAATCGAAGCCATTGGTTGCATTATGCGCGGCATCGTGTGTTTTCAATCTCTAATGGATGTCTTCTCTTGGATCTCTAGTTTTCTTGTTAGTGCTTGCAATGCTAAACTTATATAGAAGAATTCTTCCACTAGGAATATCACAGAACTGTTACAGATTAAGACCTTTGGCTATGGTTCTTTTCCACCGGCACATCCCGCAAGGTACAATGACCCCATGCTGGAGACGCAGCAAGTTTTTTCATCAAATGGAAGTGAGGTTCGCCTCTACCTCCACTTCCACCTTTGCATATGAAATGAAGGATGTTTAAAATGGCAGCTAGGATTGTTTCGTACCAGGTTGCCTCAATTGAAGCCATTGATTGGATCATGGGCGGCATAGCGTGTCTTCAATCTCTTGCTGGCAAGTATTGGGTCTCTCTGTTTCGTAACGACGGGGCTTCTAAGTTCCATTACCTATTAGCATTCATAGAGGAATTAGCAGACCGTTCCAGGGCAATCATCCTTTGGCAAGTATCTGTTTTGTAATGCCAATTCTCCTTTGGCAAAAGAAGAAAATGACCTCTTGTTATTCACTTTTTAACGTTTTTAATAAAAGTGACATCTTATGAAAGCGGAGCATTTCCTACCATCGCTAGGATCGTTTGTTCAAGAAAGTCTACTAATAGAGTCAAGTAAAGTAAAGCCTCCATTTCTACTAATAGAGTCAAGTAAGGTAAAATAAAGTTGGCAACTCTACAAATATAATTAAGTAAAGTAAAGCCCCTATTTTTATAAAAAAAAAAAAAAAAGCCACATCAAAAGCACTTTAATTCAAATTTTCGGTCATAATTATTTTTAAAAAAGTAAAAAAAGCAACCTCCTTTTTTCACTAAAAAAAAAAAAAACCCACTCTTTTATACAAAAAGTCAAAAAGACTCCATAACAAATATCTAAAAATAAAATACCATCATAATCCACTTATATTTTATTCTTTTTAAAAATAATATTTACTTCACTCAACTCCATTAGTAAAGCCCCAAAATAAGTGTACTAGATGGTGTCGTCAAGTAAGGTGAATCCTATGATGCCCAGATACAGGGAAAGGTATGGACATTGATACAAGGACTAGAGATAAAACTATTCATACTTTTGAAAATTTAGGACATGAATACGGGTGTCTTAGTTCTTTCTTTAGATCACTTTTGAATTAATAAAATTAATACTTTTTATGTTCCGTTGTAACATTCTCCATGTTGAAAAGTCAGAAAATTTAAAGAACTAAATGAAATAATGGACTTGCTTAGTAGGATATGCTAAACTTACACTTTAGAAGTATCAATACAGTTTCAGATACCAATACAAGAATCGTATCAGTCAGATGCGGATACATTGGGCTTCTACAAATATTTGAGTATCATAAGGTGAATCAAATCTAAATATGCAGTTCCATGTTGACCCCTTAAATCCAAGACCATTAGGTCCCACATAACATAATTTTGGTTTAGTGTCATGCCGCATAAACAAGCGATCAATCTTTTAAGGGTGTGATGATAATTAATCCATTAATTTATTAAATAAATGTCTCAAAACAATCAAGAACTGCTCAATCTTGATTTTAACCAATAATAAACTGGATAGTCAAATACTGATATTTTAGTATAAATATAGTCCTAAAATGACTTTCCTAGATTGTTCCTAGATGGCCCCAACCAGGGGTGAACCTTGGTATAGGCACGTGGGTGTGGTCGCACCCATCAAACCACGGTGTGCTTTTAGAATCTATATGAAAATTTTGGGTTCACTTTAGAAAATCCAATAAAAATCGTGGGTTCACACTTCAAAATCCACATGGAGCTTCTCGGTTTGCCTCTAAAACCAAACTATCTATTAGGGTTTACACCCCTCAAACGAAAATCTTGGGTCCACCAGTGGACTCCTAATGTCAATTCTGTTGCTATTTGCATTTTTCAGAGGAACAAGAAGATGTTCCTAGACAATCCCAATGTCAATCCCAATCCCAATACAACTGAGATTGTACGTGAGATTTTAGATAATGTTTGTGGGCTTTGTTAGTTTTTATTTTTATTTTCAAAGAAATGAAAATTTTATTATTATCCATTATATTGGGTATTTTTGTTCCTTTAAATTTTGTGGATTTTATTTTTCAAAGAGATTATTGATAACATTTTGTGAATTTTGTTGGGGTTTTTTCGTACATTATTTTTTTTCCTAGGAGAGCAAGATTTTATTTTTATGAATTTGTTAGGGTTTTTCCAAATCCACAAGCATATGGTTTTTCTTTCCGCCTCTATGGATTTTCTTTTAGAAAAATAATGATATTATTTTTAGTGGATTTTATAATCCATTAAAATAAAATTCTTTTAATCTATTCTTTATAAAATACTATTTTAGATTTATTTTTTATTAATCATATTTATAAAAAAAAATTCCTAAATTTTAATATATCTTAAATTTTGGGCCTGAGCTTAGCACCGGGCTTTATTGCTAGTTAATAGTATAAAGGAGTATGTTTATGTGCGTGAATGAGAAAGATGAAAACATAGTGTGTACTTCAATGACTTAGAAAACTATCTCATAAGGATATGAAGCCCCATGTGGCGTATAACCCAAAGATATTAGAGCAAGCGGTGTATTTATCATGTATTTGGGGATCTTAGGAGAAAAAGTTATTAAATTTATTCTTCTGGATTTGGAAAGGACCTGGATTGCTTCTGCTGATTTCATGGAAAGAGGCACAACAAATTCTACTACAGATACTTAGGCACTGATTGACTATCGACCAGGCAAAGATGCATGTGTATAACCTTTGTAAAATACATATCAGATATTGGGTGTGGTCCCAGCCCATTTGATAAAGGGTTCAAAATCCACGACCAGGCTAATGGAGCGATACGGGTGGGAAGGGCTAGTTCCTGGTAATTTATTATGGTATTTATAAGGCTGATAGTCACCGGATAGATCAGCATGCAACATGTCAGCCGGCAATTGATATGCAGATGTGTATGATCTTAACTGCCCTATGGGACCCTTTCAATTAACACTTTTGATTAGAAACGATCAAGCTGATCTGAACCATCCAAAAGGTGAGATCCATCACGTGCTGTATGCGTCATTCACCAGTAGTTTTATAGGCTTCTTCCTTTCTTTTTTAATGCAACTAGAGAGAGAGACGGGATTGGCAGGGCATTTATCTTCATTGAAATGACTTGGATTTAGGGCTTCTTTGGTGTCTCTTGATAAACACATCCAAAATAGAGCCATTAAAAAAAGAGTTATAAAAAAAGACTACAATAAAATAAAATAAAACATATCACAAATTTCTTTAGATACACGAGGCATCAAGCTTTAAAATCTAACCCATTGCCGCTTTCAGCCTTCTTAAGAGATTTAACGGTTTGAATCTTGTGAATGGGGACCATAGATTTCAAAAACTAATATCAAATTATTCAATTTTTTTCACGTATCTCGAGATTGGTGATATCCAATGGCTAAAATTTGGATCAATAGCAATGCTTGACCTTCTAAATATTTTCAACATTTTGATTGTGATTTACCATCCCGAAAATGATTTTAAAAATAAGAAAAATAGGACTGCCTATGGACTAATTCAAAATTAAGCATGCTACTTCAATGGTTGATATTCATTCACCAATTTCTCGAGGTCCACAAGGTATCCAGTCTTAAAAGTTGACCCCATAGCCGAGTTCATCCTTACAAAGAGATCTAATGATTTGCATCTCATGTTTGGAGCCAACAGAATTCAGAAAATTATATCAAATGACTATTTTTTGCAAATATCTCGAGATTGGTGATGACTGAATTGTTGAGATTTGATTCCCATAGCCGTATTTGATCTTGTAAACATTTCCAACGGTTTGGATTTTGATTTAAACATTTCCAACGGTTTGGATATCGATTCACTCTCTTAGGTTTAAATCAATAAAATAAAAAACAGACCAGAGCATTATGTAGTGCATTGTTTATCTGCCTTTTTTGTTCCCACTACTTTTCAAGTGCATCCAGAAGGTGTTGTGATTTTAAGAGGCCCTGCCTCTACTTCTCTAAAGTGGGTAGAGGGCAAAAATGACTATCAAACACTCTTATTTTCCAAACCTTTGCCCACTTTAGACATTTAAACAAATAGATTCTAGACACAGAGATGCGGCTTAATTGTCTTTTGTTTTCCCTAATTTCATCCAAGTGAAGATAGATCTAAATGTTTTTATGAGAAAAATATAGTGGATGGTTGAGCAATCAAAACAGTTGATTGATTGGGGTTTTCTTAGTACGAGAGGTGGTTAATATACACTTTGATGGTTATACACCCTAGAATAATTATGAAAGGAGAATTACATGTACACATAGAGGAACAACATAGACAATAGAACAAATCTCAAAGACTAAGATGCCCTCTAGGCTGAGAGACTAGAGTAACAACATAACAAAGGATGCTATAAGAATGTTTGGGATGTGAACAAAGGATGCTATAAGAATGTATGGGATGTGAATGGTCCCTGATTCTTTAATTACTCGACTCGTTAAAAACTGGGTTTGGGTCATTATTTAGGCTCTGACAAGTAAACGAGTCTGGGTCCTTTTTTGGATCTATGACCTAAATGGGTCGGGGTCTAGTTCCGCCTTGGTTCCGATCTGTGGACTCAAGACCCAACATATTACATCCAATTTCGAGAATCTCTCCTAAAAACTAGGTTTTTATTCCCATATAATTTTCTATATAGACCCAGACCCATCCAATATACGGAACTAGTTCCAACTCAACCTTCTCATTAACGGTTCCATTTCTAGGTCAACCATGGACTTGAACGAGGAGTGACCCATTTTCGTGCCTATATGGATCCCACCTTTCTGTGAAATTCTAATTTGTGACGAGGATGAGGGACTGAAATTAGTGGGCATTAAGGGCCCTTTTGGATACATGCAGAACATAATATTTTTAAATTTGAATAATAGAAGAGTCAAATATTGTAGAATATAGTAGTGCAATAATATAGTATTGTAACACTGTCACGGTTTGGAAATAAGAGATGGATTAGGAGAGAGGGAGAGGGAAAGAAAAAGGAGAGTTATCCCAAGGGTTACTGTTACTCCCTCGTCACATAGCTAAACCAACTTATGATATCTAGGGGTGCACAAAAAAACCGTTAAATCGATCTGAATTGCCCACTGATCAAAACCGGGCGGTTCGGTTTTCGGTTTGAATGTGTGGTTAAACCGCTCAAACCGAACCAAACCAAATCAATTATATCAATATATAATTTTTATAAAATATAAAAAGGAATATGAAAAATTAATTGAAGAAGACTCCAACCCTAACTCCGAACCGAAGTCCAACATCTCTCACCAATTGAACTGCCATATTTTTGTGAAAGAAAAAATAAAAACAAAAAAACCGTAACCGAACTAATTCGGCTCAGTTCGGTTTGAGCAGATGGGTGGCTCAATCCGGTTTGGGATAATAAAAAATCAATGGGTTCAGTTTGGTTGATGGTTTCCCCTCTAAACCGATCCGAACCTTTCATGTGCACCCCTAGTGATATCTTTACAAGATTCTTTCCTACAGCATATGGGTGTAGCCATGTAGGGAGAAATCTTTAGATATTTTGACAGAAAAGGGAGTATTATTTTAAATTATTTAGTTATCTAAACAACCCAAATTTTGGAGTTAAGATAACTTTCTTAAAAAAAGAAAAATCTAGCACATTCTTGTGCATCCAAACAGGCCTAGAGATGTAGATGAGACCTTTACTTTTATTCACTTATTTTATATCTCCTGTTATTTCATTTTGTCCACGAGAAAGAGGATCATTTTTTCAATTTTAACCACTTTTGGATCTATGTTTCTAAAAATTTTGTAGGACTTCAATCTCATACAAATGAACAGGACCTCAACCGCTGAGATAGTCTTTTAAGTTTTTTGAATTACCAGCATACACCTTCGGGACCTATTCGGATGCTGGAAAGCATGAGAAGTAAAATAGTGGAAAAACTTTTGCGAATTTCAATTCCAAATAGTTTTTTTTCACCACCATTTCCCCCATTTCTCATCATTTAGATGAACGACTGGGTCGTCTTTTGAAGATCTTCATTGACTGGCATCTTAAAGAGGTTTAAAGATTTTTTTTTAAATTTTATTTCAATCTTTTAAATCTTTTAATGAAACATGTCCCCAATATTGAAAAGACAACGGCGTAAATCCACAATAAATCTTGGGATTTTCCATTTAAGGTTTACCCAACATGAGGAATTCTAGCATAAAAAATTGATAATTACCCATGTGAATCGAAATCCTACAGGCATATCCTGCCAAGTGGATTTCATAGACTGGGAGTTGTGGCAAAAGGTCAAAGTAAAGATTAAAGTGGAGTCCAGCATGAGCTCATCCAAAAAAGAGACCGGATCTGAGGATTTCTCCCACTTAAAGTCCACCATGTCATCGCGGGTAGCCTACCATATAATTGGGTAGGGGCTGTTCTTAGTGATGCAGCGAACCGCGATTGATCTACTCACGATTACCGTAGGGGTAATCCTCAAATCATCCTGATTCTCCAAAATAAGTGTGTATGTGGTGAGCTCTCTCAAATGAGCCGACTTGTGAGCACTCTCTGGTAGCACCTATTTTCTTCTCCTGCATGAGGGCCAATTTTTGGGATTAAGTGAATGTGAGGGGATTGGATTGAAATGCAGTCTCTCAAGATAGACATCATAAGAGGATTTTCTTACATGGGTGAGGACGTCTTACACAAAGATGTGACAGAGAAATTTCCAAGGCCATTGCGGGCGCTTTGATGCTTGTGGATCATATGTTTGAGCTTTGTTCTGGTGTGAAAAACTTACATAACTGGCCACTGGGCCCACTTTCGACCCATGTCAATTATAAGAACTAGGCTTATACAAAATATCATCAACCCTATCGTATCATTAACCTTTTGATCTATGACCCTCAAGTTAAATGGTTTTAGATGACATCATATTTTTTTATTTTTTTATTTTAATCCAATGGTGAGCAATTGTTGGATGAGTGTCAAATTGGGGCTTATGACAACTCATGGGTATGGTGAGTGTAATAGGATGGACAACTTGATTGCATGTGGGCCAAGTGGCCCAAAGATAGGGTGATTGCATATAAGAATCAGGCAGGTGGTCATCACTTGAATATTTTTGTCTATTGGTATACATATTACTGCATATTCAACTTTATCAAATCCATTGCCCAGACCAATCAAAGATCAGTGTTGCCATGTTGTTTACAAATGGCTTGAATTAACGAGGGAACAGGTTACGGGTCTTTTACCCAAAAAAAAGGGTTATAGGTGGCATAACCCTAAATCGGCACATGATGTGGGTCAATTGTTCCTTCCTGCTGCATGGGATATTTTTAGGGAAAAACTAAATTCAACACATTAAATCTTTGATCATAGCCACTAAATGTTTAGGACTCAGTGGAATATTTTTCGGGAAAAATCCATAGCGTTTTCTTCCATTTTCACTCCCCTTATATTTAATTTTTTTTTTAATAAGAAATGATTATATAAGGTTGAGCAGATGCTGTGGTCAAGTATTTCCAGAAAGATTTTTTATTTTGCTGGTTACAAAACAATTGTTCTTTGTTCTAATAAATGGTTAGATACAGAGGACCTCTGTTTCTGTGAGCAACCATCAATCTCTACTATCAACTAATTAAAAATAAAAGACTACAAATATCTTTTTTCTTTTTTACTTTCTCCAGAACACATGGACCCCACTTTTGAAATTAAATTACTCGAACATGGAACTGGCATCCTTGAATTTTTCTCTGATATACTTAGTGTAGAAACTCACATACTAGAAATAGACCGCCACAGAAACGGCAATTCACATAAAATCACAGGAGCATAAAAAGGGTAAAAACAACGACGTCAGAATTCAGAGACCAATCAAACTCACATGATAGCAATTATATGAAATCTTGTTAAACCCATTATTTACAGACGACATGGGATATGGGATATGGGATATGAGACTTTCCCAACACTATTTAGTCCTTAAAAAAAGCTAGGCACTGTGTGGAAATAATTGAATGTCATCCTTTTGCATGAGTCAGGCCAAACTTCTGCTCAGATGGGAGTTGTGCTCACTCTGAAATTGTTAACCGATTAATTTAATGTTGGTGCAACTCCTATTGAAGCAAAATCTGGTTGGGCCCATATAAGAGGGAGACATCTACTCCAAATTTGTCGTTTATATTTTTGATAGGTGGATCCCACTCAAGAGCAATTTCCTGTGAGTTCAAGAAAATAGAGAATTAGCTTGGCCTTAATTTATGATAGCAATTCCAATTTCCAAAAATATCACTCGATATCATTTGTTACAAAACGACTGTTTCTTTGTAATAACTGGTTAAAAACATCCTCCGTTTCTGTGAGGACTCATCTGTCTCAACCTTCCATGGATTAAGAAAAACTTATGTTTATTCCAAGACACGTCCATTCTGCATCGTTGCGGCCCCACTGATACTCGGCATGATGACTACAGTCACAACATAACAAAACATGACTACAGCACAAAAAGAGAAGAACAAATTAAGAACAAACATGATACAACACAAATAACAGATCCATCCTGAGCCTCGGTATTCCGATTGCCCCCACACGGAGTTGGAATTTGTTTCTGCTGAGGAAGTACGCACGAAAATGGGCACGAAGCGTTGGATGATTTGAAGGGCACTTAGTTTGAATTGATAGGCTGCATTTACAGTACTGTTGCAGAAATCCCGGAAAGGGTCCAAGGGAATGTCAGTGCAAAAGAGACACAAATTCAGTAGCAGATTATAGAACGGGCGAATGCACGAGAGATAAGGCAGCCACCAAAGCTTGGTGGGAACAGCTGCAGAGTGTGGGGCAGCAACAACCAAGAAGGCAAAGAGAAGTGAAAATCTAAAAGGGTTTGTAGAGAGGGGAGGGGATTACCGCTTGTAAGAGAGATGAGGGACAAGGACGCATACAGAGATACTGTCTTCTTCAGCAAATGGAAGTGAGATTCTACTGCCAAAACGCCTCCACCGCCACTGCCACCTTGGTATATCAGTTGAAGGATGCTAAAAATGGCACCTAGGATTACCCCGTACCAGGTTGGATCAATTGGATTCCGATCCATTGGTTGCATCATGGCCTGCATCTTCAGTTATCAATCTCTAATAAATGGCAGACCTCCATATGTAGAATTCTTGTACAGGGAATTGGAGATTGCAATGAAGTCTCGGTCTTGCCACACAGACGGCACTGCTGGATGTGAAGCCTTTGGTTGCAGGGCCTGGATATGATGCCTTTGGTTAAAGACAGCTGGATGTGATGCCATTGGTTTAACCCAATCACATCCAGGCCGTGCTGTGTGTGTGGCACAAAGTTGTCCTTGACAGCTTTAACCAAAGGCATCACATCCAGGCCGTGCTGGCTGTCTACGTGTTAAGGCTTCACTCGTTCCTCGCACAAGGTTCAGGAATCCCTCTTGAATTGGCACCATTTCTAATTTCATACTATATCAAACATCAGTGATTGCTAGATTTTATCACAATCAATCGGTACGATGTATATGGCAACAAACTTTTTAGACCGAAAACTAAGTGCTACGATTATTCCATAACCTATTCTAGCATTTTTGGAATCTATTTGTCTATTTGTTTTGAGGAAATGATTGTACCAGGTTATCAAATTATGTCATCAAATAATGTCGAATCAAATCTAAATGTGGGGTTCCGCCTTTTAAAGATCAATGCCCAAAGTTTTGGCCCCACCATATTTAACTAAGGCGCACTCCAGCTCTTCTCCAAAGCGAGATTAATCATTGGATATGGGAAACAATTGTCATAAAATTTTATTATTATTATTTTGCTAGGTTGGCCTACTGGATAAGAACCAGGAATACAATCAATTTGAAGGCTCAGGAATTGAGCCCTAGGCATGTGTGTGATACTGAGCTACTAATACCGCTCAACCATGATCTTGGCAATACAGATTAAATTTTGTGTACACAGCAGGACTCATCTTTAAGTAATCCATATTATCCATTACATGTGCACATTCCTTCCCATAGCCTTTGAG
Organism: Persea americana; assembly: GCA_029852735.1. Lineage (NCBI taxonomy): Eukaryota > Viridiplantae > Streptophyta > Magnoliopsida > Laurales > Lauraceae > Persea > Persea americana. The sequence continues at coordinate 97,257,475 of CM056810.1, forward strand.
ATTTGAGTCTATAAGAATTATATTCACTGATCGGTTCTAAAATAAAACAAGATTTAGTGATGCTTTTCACATCTATGCAATTCAATGATTAATATTATTCCCAATGACATATTTTGGGTCAGATAACATGGATCCAGACCGTCAGTTATGAATAAACTGATGGTCTGAATCCATGTTATGTTGACCCTATTACAAACGACGATTTTGATAAATATGTGTTGAACCGTATTGTTTTGAAAAACTCGAAAAAAAAAACGATACTTGTTGCCATGAATGATGGACTTACAATGGCAAACACGGGTGGACACATATTTTAAACGGTTTGGATCCTCACAAATTAGACCAAACATAAAAGAATTTGATTGATGTATAAGATTGCGCCAACAATGTCATATGTCTGTGACCACTCTTATGTTGGGACCAACTCTTATTGAAATATATTTGAGGACATGTAATTGGAGTACTGGTGACATTCATTTTTTATGGTTCAAATCATGAATAGATGGTCCCATGGTGGAGTTCCACAAATTCCACTGAGGACAAGCGTGTGGGAGACACTCATGGGATTTGGACTCAACCGAAGGTCATTTCCTCATACTGCGGATCTTGTCATCTTACGCACTGAGTCTTTGAGTCGAACGAGTGAAAGTCCGCATTGGAGCCTACTTATTGATCATTATCTAAGCTGGACGAAATGAGAGCCCTTACATCTTACAGAAAATTCTCAAATTGTACTCAAGCTTGAGTTAGAACTGCCATAAGATTATGTTAATCACATCGTTCTTTATGTGGTCAATCCTACGGTGGAACTAATTCTTATTGGAGTAACATCCGGAAACATCGATCCCATTTACAAGGACGATCATTTTAACCAATTTAGATTTTCAATAGGTGAGTCCCATTGTAGAGTTTCACTCCTTTAACTCGAAAATTCTTAAGTTGTAGACTACGAGGAATCCTCTCGGGGCCATTTGTATCGCCTCCCTTTTGTGGAAACAACACAAAGGCGTGCTTTTTTTGAAAAAGTTTTTCATAATTTGGTGTCAATGCTTTTCCATGAGGTAAAACATAAAAACCAATGCAGTTTTTCTTGATGCTATGAAAATCAAATGGTCAATCTTACAGTGAGACTAACTCATATTGTAGTAAAATTAATTTGTAAATAAACCATATAGTGTGAAGGCTTTTATTTCGAACAGTTTAGATTTCCAATAAGTTGGTCCTACTATGGAGTTCCACTCCTTTAACTCGCAATTTCAATTTGAGCACTTCAAAAAAAATTTCTAACCATAACATAGGGTTGCCCAATTGGTTGGCAACCTTACATGTCACCTATCTACCCAGTGAAGAATCCTTGGGTGTGCCATTCTTCCCACATATATGGGCTCCTCATCCTACATTTGGCCTCCCTCCACTCATGTGAGCTCATCTTCCCACATGTGTGAGCTTCTCAGCACCGGTACACACCAGTTGTTGGGTCCAAATGGGACCATACAGATCATGGGACATGGGGGATAGAAGATCCAAGTAGCTAGACCATTCAAGATATAAGATTTTACGTCAATCTAATTTCTTTAACTCCTTCATCTATAGTTCACAAATTTAATGGTTTGATATAAAAATGTAAAAATTAAGCCTCAAATTCCCATAGTTCTGCCTGTGCATACATCAGTATCAATGATATGGCAAATGCATATCAAGTTTTACGAATCGATGTACGGTGGCCAAATGTGTTTCTTAAAGCCCTGGTAGTGAATCCCTTTCATATTTCAAAAAGTTTTATCAAGTTTTACCTCATTTCTAATTCTACTAAGTATAGGTAGTAATTAGCTTGTGTGTGAAGCCTCAATATGTAATTTGCTTATACACCTAAAATAATGAAACTAACTTGATTACTAACTTGTGCCTGGATTTTGAGCATAGCTACAGCAGAACTGATTCACTCGTTTAGGCCAGATAATTCACTAAAATATGTGAAGTCTATCCTAGGCTTGAAATTGGGCAGAAATCTTGACGTGAATGGGTCTACAACAAGGTTGTTACACCTGGCCATAGTACGCATAAATGGAGACGCAAAAGAACGGCCAAAGGGAACTGCATGACTTTAGAAGAAGCTTGTAAATTGGGTAGTGATTTCGGGGTATTGCACTTGACTTGAAGTCTCGTACGCGCTTCTTTGTGCAATTTTTATATTATGAACTTCCCCGCCACCTGACATTATTAAAAGAATTTTGGGACATTATTAAAAGAAAACAATTATTTTTTATTATAATCATCAAGCCATACTCCCGATTATATTGGGATAGGCTGCATAGATTTTTTTTCTTCATTATGATATATCTCGAATTAAATATTCAAAAAAGTTACACTTCTTTAATTCTATTTTCAGTATCTCTAAATATTCAGATTGCGGCAGCATTTTACGCTGGTTTCAACCGACGTAATGCAACTCTCCTCCTTTGTCTGAGCTGAGACCGATAGTAAAATTAACGGGGTTAATTAGTTTCTAGTAAATATATTAAGTCGTAATACCTTTAGAACTAAAGCTAGGGATCTTCAATTTCTTTCTTTTAGGCGTTCTTTTCCGGTAGAGCATCCAAATTACTTTGAAGTGGTAATAGTGGTTTCTCCAACAGGGTTTTCAATTCACCGCTAGTGCAAGCTTTCCTGCTTTGCCATTTGGGCGAAGTCTCTCGATCCTGATTTGCTAGTGAAAATGAAGGGATGGATGATTGGGTTGGTGAGCTTTTATCATCTGCTAGACTCCTGAACTTGTATGGTACAATATTTTTAATTTTTTATAATTGTGCAATCAGACTTGTGAGCATGAAAGGTGGAGATTGACAAATTCACTCATCATCCACATGGGAAAGAAACCAGGACTAGCATGCCCAGGGTGGGATGCCCTGTGGTAGTTCACAGAAGAGGTCGCATATTTTTATTGTGGACCAACAAATTCTCCTCCCAGAAATGATATGTTGCTCTTGTTATTCTATGTTTAAATTGGCATAGAGCTTGAGCATTGCCCAAACCATAGTGGGAAGGAAGAAAAAGACCAATGCTTTATAAGCAATGGCGGACCCAATATTTTCATTTAATTGGGTCAAGTGGACGATGTAAATTAAAAAAGGTATTTTGAATAATCGTGGTAAATGAAATGTGACTATTATTATTATTATTATTTGCAACCACTTTCTGTACAATTTCGTATAGACAATCAATCATGTCCTCAATCATATGGTGCGCTCCCATTATATTGTTATCAAATTCTAGCATATATCCCTGATGATATGGGATTCATCTTGAATGGTCTTCCTAATATGGAGTTAATCATATTTCCATCATGCTCTCACTCAAATGGTGGAATCTCCTCTATTGAAATGATGTTTTAGAACATTGGAGGGGTTATCATTCTTTTTGAATGGTTCAGATTATCATATTGTAGGCCCCATGATAGATTCTCAAAACCCGTAAGTTCACATATATATATATATATATATATATATTTATATATATATAAAGGAATGTGGTATCACTATAGTTAACTAGAGGCCTTGAAACCTCGATCCCTTATTCTTTAAAATTCATCATAACAGGTGTCAAAAGCTTTGCAATAACCTCTATCCCCAGACTAATCTCTCTCCACTAACTCAACTATCCTCTCTGTAACTGCTATGTCTAACTAATTGGAACTGCTCTCCCTTTCCAATCTACATCACCAAATACACATAATATTAAAAAAAAAGAAAAAAAGGGGAAACTCAAATCAGAGGACAAGAAGGAGAGATATAGAACGGAGAAGAGAACATAAGGAGATCTCACCATTGGAAATCAACGATTACATTACGATGTCATGTCAGTTTCTCTCTCACAACTTCATTTTCCTTTCAGCTCTCTCTATTCTGTCTCATGATCTGTAGCTTAGATGAATTTCTTCTAACATTGATTGTTTGGGTCACCTACACACATACATAGTAATCCACCACAGGATCTCTCCATCTCATACCAATTCCATGAATGACCATGCATCATCGTTTAATCTGCTGGAAAAAAAATTAAAATTGCTATCTCGATACAGTTACTAGCCAGCCCCATCTTCTCTCTTGGGATAGACCAAAAAGAACACAATGATAGAGAGAGATGCAGATTTGCAATCCAAAATAATATCAAACATGCTTATTACATATGCATACTGAAACAAAAGGGAGGTGATCAAAGGAAGAAAAATCATTCTTTAAAAACCCAATATTTCCTAACCAGATGAAGGGATCATCAACATAGTCAAATTAAAACAAAACCCACAAAGGCAATTGCAAGAAACAAATAGATATTGATTGACTCCATCATCTTATTAAAAGAAAACCCATAAAGGCAATTGCAGAGAAAAGAAAAAAATGGTTATTGATTGACTCCACGAAAACAGAAAATAATATTTAAAGAATAGGAATCAATGATAGAACAAATTTATAAGAAATTCCTATAAATAAAAAGAAGGAAACACAGATCATGAGGAGTTGAAGAGGAGATAAAGATCAAATTAAACAAACCAAAACAATTAACAAACGACCCTTCTCTCCCCCCACCCTCTGTTTTCAAAGAAACACAGATCATGAGGAGTTGAAGAGGAGATAAAGATCAAATTAAACAAACCAAAACAATTAATAAACGACCCTTCTCTCCCCCAACTCTTTGTTTTCATGTTGAATTCGATTTCTATGAAGAATTTGGCTATGCAAATTCCAATCGATCTGAAGATGAGCCGCTGCCGGGTTATCGAACGGCATGGGAAGCTTCCGGTCAATATGACAGGTGAGGAGAATGCGAGTTGGGGGGGCGAGATCAGAGCAGAGGGGGATGCGGGTGAGGGTGGCGGAGGACCTAAAGGTGAAAGTCGGATGCGAGGGAGAATAAGTGGAGTGCAGTTTTGGGGTTGCTGTACGTTTGTATTTGGAAGAGGAGACGATCAAAGAGGTCGGGGGAGATGAGGGCTACGACTTCTTTGGATTTGGGGATCTTCTTCTAAGCTCTTTTCTAAAACAAAATCGACAACCTAGATGCAACAAGCTAAAAAAAAAAAAAAAAAGAGAGATAAAGAGAGATGGAGAGATAGGAGAAACAGGGAATTAAACAAAAAAGAGAGACAGAGATGGATGCCGAGATGAAAAGGAAAAAGAAAATGAGGAAGGTGAGGGTTATGAGAGATAGAAAGGGGTCGTCTAAGACCTGATGTGCAATACTCTCAGTAGCTGTTAACTGGGCAAGGCCCAGCTAGTTCTTTGGGTGTAAAATCTGTACCCACTCACCTTTGTACAAATGGACTCATTACCCGTTACAGAATTTTAGTATCTGTAGATGTACCCCAAGACCATCATCTGCCTTTGCCTTCACAGACTTCAGGCAATAATTTCACCCTTCACGATTGTATTGACCATAAAAAATAAATTAGGTATCTTCACATATGGACAGGGGGCTAAATTATACCAATTTCAAATGCAGTTATAGGTTTACGTAGGTGATATGGTATATAATTTTTTATTTTTTTTTACTTACTTTCTCTTTCAAATATAATCTATGAAATTAAAAGTTAGAGGTTACAAATGGATTTAACTTAAGTGGATTGGCCAAAAACTTAAACAATAATCACAATTTACTCAGAAAATTAACTGTGTTCGGTATTCAACAAATTTATTGAATTTATCGAAGCGAAGGATTAATTTAGATTTTACCTTACCATTACGAAAAGAACAGATTCGGGATCTAATTCAAGGCAGAATTAGATGAGACTAAACCAGGCCTGATTTTATGGTGTAAACCATGTCAAAATTTGGGTCTATTTCAAGTCCCAAAAATAAGGTATAAACCGGGCTAGATTCTAGGCCATGAATAAGGCCATATTTTACAACTAATTGAAGACATAATATTGGGTCTAAGCTCTACCAGGATTTTGGGTCTAAAACAGGGACTAATTCAATACAAGATATTGTCTCTAATTAAATACAGATTTTGGGTCAATAAACATGCCAAAATTTTGGGTCTAACTCAGACCGAAAGGGCAGTGAAAATCAGGCCAGAGTTATAGAATTAAGTCATGCCATAATTAGCCCATCCTTTTAATTGGATTATGATAAAGAAAAAGGGGGTAGATGAATAAAGGTACGCTCACATATAGTATTTCTGTATAAAATTTGGGTGTGTCCAATTTCAACCACACATTATTGGTATTTTTAAAATAAAATCATGAAGCTTTGACACATCTTATGGATCATGATGTGTCTTTGGTTATTTTTCAGCATATTTATTACTAAAAAAAACTCTATCGTTAAAAAAAACTATAGAAGAATATATTTCTATTTTTTTATTATATTTTATGGAAAGACAAGAGCCATAATAGACTAAAATAAAATCATTTATTTACGAATAAATGAGTCAAATTATCTAATACGAAATTAAAATAATTTTCAAATCTGTGAGTAACAACGAAAAACACTACAGGGAGAAAAATGAGGAATTTTTCCCCTTTATGAAAAAGGGCATAAGAAGACCCAGAGAATGTGCCGTTTTGAATTAAATAATGAAATAATGAAAGCGGGGCATTTTACTACATTAATAAAAAAAAAGATAGACAAGTAGTCACCATAAAATTTAGTTAGGTGAGTTCGTCAATGTAACATCTTCGCATTTACCTAAACTAATGATTTCATATGCATGTATATATTGTTGTACTAAGATGAGTTAATTGAGAGATTTTGATCTTCTACTTTGCTCCGATCTCAGCTTGGATATGGTTAGAATCAATTTAATGGTCAACCTTGACCAAAAACTTAGGATTGAAGGAGTAACATAAAGTTATGGGTTTACATAGGTGATATGGTATATAATTTTTTAATTTTTTTACTTACTTTCTTTTTCAAATATAATCTATGAAATTAAAAGTTAGAGGTTACAAATGGATTTAACTTCAGTGGATTGGCCAAAAACTTAAACAATAACCACAATTTACTCAGAAAATTAATTATGTTCAGTATTCAACAAATAATAATTAAATTTACTAAGAAAAGAATGAATTTAGATTTTACCTTACCATTACCAAAAGGCCAGATTCGGGATCTAATTCAAAGCAGAATTAGATGAGACTAAACCAGGCCTGATTTTATAGTGTAAATCATGTCAAAATTTGGGTCTATTTCAAGTCCCAAAAATAAGGTATAAACCGAGCCTAATTCTGGGCCATGAAAAAGGTCATATTTTACAACTAAAATAAGACATAATATTGGGTCTAAGCTTTGCCAGGATTTTGGGTCTAAAACAGGGACTAATTCAGTACAAGATATTGTTTCTAATTAAATACAGATTTTGGGTCAATAAACATGCCAAAATTTTGAGTCTAACTCATACCAGAAGGGCAGTCAAAACCAGGCCAGAGTTATAGAATTAAGTCATGCCATAATTAGCCCATACTTTTAATTGAATGATGATAAAAAAAAGGGGGTGGAGATGAATAAAGGTAGGCCCACATACAGTATTTTTGTATAAAATTTGGGTGGCTCCAATTTCCACCACACATTATTGGTATTTTTTAAATAAAATTATGAAGCTTTGACACATCTTATGGATCATGATGTGTCTTTGGTTATTTTTCAGCATATTTATTACTAAAAAAAATTCTATTTTTAGAAAAAACTATAAAAGAATATATTTCTATTTTTTTATTATATTTTATGGAAAGGCAAGAGCCATAATAGACTAAAATAAAATCATTTATTTATGAATAAATAAGTCAAATTATTTAATATGAAATTAAAATATTTTTCAAATATGTGAGTAACAGTGAAAATCGCTACAGGAACAAAAATGAGGAATTTCTTTCCCTTTATGAAAAAGGGCATAAGAAGACCCAGAGAATGTGCCGTTTTGAATTAAATAATGAAATAATGAAAGCGGGGCATTTTACTACATTAATAAAAAAAAATTAGAGAAGTAGTCACCATAAAATTTAGTTAGGTGAGTTCGTCATTGTAACATCTTCGCGTTTACCTAAATTAATGATTTCATATGCATGTATATATTGTTGTACTAAGATGAATTAATTGAGAGACTTTAATCTTCTGCTTTGCTCTAATCTCAGCTTGGATATGGTTAGGATCAATTTCTACAAAAATGTACGGGTTAGGATTGACAATGAGTATTAATTGCATAGCATAATTATATTGTTAATAACTGCCATGAATCAAAGAGTAAGGGACTACAAATAAAATAATTAAACAAACTTAGTTTTCTTAGAATAATTATTAAATGATGTAATCTGATAGAAATTATAATTTGCATAGAGTAATTTATGTGGAGAGTTTACGTAGGTGATATGGTTCCCCTTTTATATATAAATATTCAAGTTTAGTTTAAATAAAGTTCATGATAAACCTTTACTTGGAAGAGAATAGTAGACATACATGACAGTGATGCCCTTCCTCCTCACATACTCTGTGTAGGTGAACAATAACACCTTTAGCTCTTTCATGGCTCTACTTATTGCTGTAAATGCAAAACCAAAATAACCAAATGTGAGGTATGGTCTTTTATAGACCATTGCATTTTCAATCACCACATGACCATAAGAAATTAAAAAAAAAAAAGACCACCTAAAGGTGTGCCATATCGATCAGAAGAAACAAACAAACAATTTTTAAAATTAATGACTTGAAAGCCAATGGTAACTTCGGGTGAACTTTGAACATATGTCTAGAGATGAAAACATGCAATCAGTGATGGGTTCGTGTTTTTTTTTTTTTTTTCTTTTGTGAGGTACTTTTTATAAAACATTGCATTTTCAATCACTACATGACTATAAGAAATTAAAAAGTAAAAAAAAAAAAAGACCACCTAAAGGTGTGCCATATCAGAAGAGACAACCAAATAATTTATAAAATTAATGACTTGAAAGCCAGTGGTAACTTCAGGTGAACTTTGAACAAGCCAGTGGTAACTTCCGGTGAACTTTGAACAATGTTTAGAGATGAAAACATGCAATCAGTGATGGGTTCTTTTTTTTTTTTTTTTTGTGTGTGTGTGTGTCTGTGTGTGTGAGGTATGGTTTTTTATAAAACATTGCATTTTCAATCACTACATGACCATAAGTAATAATAATAAAAAAAAAAGGACCACCTAAAGGTGTGCCATATCAGAAGAAACAACCAAATAATTTTTAAAATTAATGACTTGAAAGCCAGTGGTAACTAGGGGTGTACAAAAAATCCGTCGATCTGATCCGATCCGATCTGCGGATTTTGATCCGATCCGAAGGCCAACAGATTGTGAAGGATTGGAAATTGTGTAATCCGTTAGCAACGGATCGGTGGCGGATTTCACCCTTAATCCGCGGATTCAATCTGATCCAATCCATTGTCATTAAATATAAATTAAAAATATATATATAATAAGAAAAAAAATGTAAGGAGTCACTAACCTTATGAATAAAATAGGCATACAGCTCTCAACTCATGCCCCTTTAATTCAGTGGCTTCAAAATTTATGAATTTTTTCTTCTTCTTTATTTTTTTTTCCATGTAATGTACGGTAACGGATTGAACGGATTAATCCGATCCGATCCGCTCCTCCACGGATGGAATCGGATCGGATTTTAACAGTGATGGATTGGTGACGGATTACAAATCCGTCAATCCGTAGGCAACGGAGTGGTGATGGATTTGGCCCAATCCGCACCAATCCGATCTATGTACACCCCTAGTGGTAATTGCAGGTGAACTTTGAACAATGTCAGAGATGAAAACATGCAATCAGTGATGGGTTCATGCTTTTTTTTTTTTTGTAAATCTTTCATATCGTTGTCATATGCATCAAATACACAAGCAGTCACTCTTGAGCGAAGCATCTCCAAAGGCTGACTTTCAAATAAATTTTGAAACTAATTACTTGAAAGCCAATGGTAACTTCAGGTGAACTTTGAACAATGTCTAGAAATGAACACACCCAATTAGTGATGGGAACCTCCCAACAATTTAAAACTAAAATCATCAAAATTTGCAAAAAGCCAACAATTCAAACTCTCAATAGAAACAATCAAACAACCCACACAACATTACATTCTCATTCTCTCACTAGCATTTAATCAAACAGTTACCGTGCACTACATGAATGTAGTCGGGGAATTTTTAAATCTCTTTCATGAAATTATGAATAATTTAATTAGTCAAACTTCAATTTTATAAAGACAATTAAAAAAATCTCACACAAGAAAACAAAGCATTGTAGAGAATTCACCAATGCCATTTTCTCCAAAAATGGTAAAGTTCTTGAAAGAATATTTTTTCTGTGTCATGGGAGAATTCAGAAGAAGATGACACTTATTCTCAACAAACCAACCAATTCCAGCAGATAAAAAAATTTAATAAAATCAAGAAACAAACAGATGGAGATGGTGCAATGAAGAAAAGAAGGGTTTGCATACAAAAATCTTACCTTTGAGCATTCCATTTTGGCCAACAAATGTCCATCCACATGCCCCTCACCAAATGAGCCAAAGATGAAGATGCATGCAAGTGGAACCCAGTTGGATGTGTAGAGGAAGTTAACGAGCAGGTCATTTGTTGGCTTTTATAAGGGTACAAATAGAAACTTGAGTTGAGCCCTTAACAAAACAGCTAGCATCAAATGGGCTCCACAGGTGTGGAGAGAAATTCGTCCAAGCAAGCAGGCACGACATTATGTTGGCTTTTAGTATAAGGGTATAGATAAGGGTATAGATATAGATAACCTCTAGTGTTGAACCTAATGTGTGAGACAAATAATAACAGTGCATTTCAACCTTTATAAGATCACATTTGGAAACTTTAGTTATGCGAAAATTTTAATATCAATGATCTTATATTTTACCCTAGTTAATAGATACTTTCTGCCTGATTAGATATTATTTGAACGTTAGGCCTCATTTACAGTGCCACTAAGCCTAAGCAGTAAATTGAGGTCGTCTTTGATGACATGGGCTTGAATATGTGAATGCTATTACAAGCTACATGTAAAATAATGAACCTAACTTGAGTTCTAACCTGCCTTTGGATTTGAAATAAACAAATGTATGAGGTCTATTCTGAGGCATGAAACTGTGATTGACATTTTGAACTGATAGGGCCTACAACCAGGTTGTTAGCAGCGGGACCATCCCAAACTTTAGTTGAATGGGTCGAAGAACATGGTGGTAGATGAGCATGGTACTGGTAAAGGTTTGAACTTGTAAATAATGGTATGACCCAAATGATATCCATGGATGAGAACTAATAGCTTGCCATAGGTTTTGTATTCCAAGGATACGTCTCTATAAGACATGGCTAAAATGACCTTGGTCCTGGCATGGGGTTTGATAATGAAAAATCTTTGTCCCAACTAGTCTAGTAAGGGTCTAACAAAGCATTTATCTTTAAGATAAAACTTAAATTATTTAAGTACAGGTTTAACAGATTTCATGTAAGCAAGAACAACAAGAACCAGCTTTAATACTATATAAGATAGTAAGTACCTGGGTAGTGTGGGATGTGGGACTTTCCCATCACTATCTACTCCTACAAAAAAGCTAGATACTAAGTGGAAACAATTCAATGTCCTCCTTTTGTACTAGCCAGGCCAAACTTTCACTCAGATGGGAGTTGGGCTCACTGGGAAATTGTTAAACAATTAATCTAATGGTGGCCCAACTCCCATTGGACCAAAATTTGATACAAGAGGGAGACATCTGCTCTGAGCCTGTGGTTTAGAGTTTTGATGAGTGGGTCTCACTGAAGAGCAATTTCTTGTGAGTTCAAGCAATAGAGAATTAGATTGGTCTTCATGCTAGCAATTCCAATTTCCAAAAAGATCGCTCCATTTTACGGGTGCAAAACAAGTGCTTTTTTTTTTGTGTGTGTGTGTAATAAATGGTTAAAAACAGAGGTGCTCTGTTTCTGTGTTGAGCACTCTTCTATATCTCTACCTTCCATGGATTGAAAATAAAACTAAAAAAATCTTATTTTTATTTCAAAACACATCCATTCTGCATCGTTGCGGCTATACTGTTACTCTGCATGATGTCTACAATAACGACATGGCACAACATGACTACAGCACAGAAAGAGACAGACAAAACAAAAAAACAAAACAAAACAAAACCAAACACATAACAGAAATAACAGATCTATCCTAAGCCTCGGTATTCCGAATGTCCCCTTCTGAGGTGGAATTTGTTTGTGCTGGGGACGTGCCCACGAAAATGGTTAGGAAGCGTTGGATGAGTTGGTCGGCCCTTAGATTGAATTGATAGGCTGCATTTGCAATGTTGTAGGAGAAATCCCAGAAAGGGTCTAAGGGAATGTCAGTGCAAAAGAGATACAAGTTTCGTAGTACATCAAACAGCGGGCGAATGCACGAGAGATAAGGCAGCCACCAACGCTTAGAGGGAAGAGCTGCAGAGCGTGGGGAGCAAGAGCCAAGATGGCAAAGAGAAGTGAGATTTTGAAAGGGGTAGGAGAGGGGGGAGGTTTACAGCTTGTAAGTGTGATGAGTGAGATGGAAGCATACAGAGACACCGTCTTCTTCAGCCAATGGAAGTGACATTCTAATTCTACTAGTTCGTTAACGCATCCAGCACCACTTCCACCTTGGTATATCAGTTGTAGGATGCTGAAAATGGCACCTAGGATTACCCCATACCAGGTTGGATCAATTGGATTCGGATCCATTGTATCATGGGCGGCATCTTGAGTCTTCAATCTCTAAAAAATGGCAGACTCCCAAATTCCTTTGATACAGAATTTTGTGCGGGGATCGCTGCCAGGAAGTGACTGTGAGACATCTGGGAGAAAGTGAACGGTGAGACATCTGCTAGTTAGACATCGGAAGAAACCATTAACGTCTGACAGGCAAATGATGGTCAGATATCAACATTAATGAGAAGGTTGTTGTACGGACGGTGTTAAAACTAACATCAGCTCCCAAAAAAAAAAAAAACTAAACATATATATTTATAGCAAAACTATTTGGTTGGTAGCTGCGATATCTTATGGATGTAGGATATCCTACATTCACTTAAATAATTCGTTTTTTATTTCTTTTTCCTTGACTGTGGGACCATCAAACCACCATACAAACCGTTGAATAGCTGTATGAGTGTAAAAACTAACATCGCACCAAATTCGAACCACTGTTATCGAGAAATTTGCAAAAAAAGATGTGGCTTATAATTTGTTCATATAATTTGCAACACAACACAACTTTTTTGCAAAACAACATGACTTTTTTGCATGTTTCTCGATAACAGTAATAGATCAACGGTTCAGATTTGTTGCGATATTAGTTCTTATACTCTTACAGCTATCCAACGATTTGGATGGTGGTTTGGTGGTCCCACAGTCAAGAAAAAAATGGATTGTTGAAGTCTTTCCGCTTTTAATTGTGGGATATCTTACATCCCTAGATACAGATTGAACAGCTCTGCGGTAACTTTACATTCTTGGACTGTTCTAGGGCTATTGTCAGCTTTAATACCATCCGTACAATAGTTGTCCCAAAATTTAATTTATTAAAAAGGAGTTTTGGGGGTACATTGGATTGAAAATTTAATTTATTAAAAGGGACATTTAGAAGTTTGGGGAGGGGCCATGACTTGTGCAAACCCCTAGTTCCTCCCCTACGTGAGAGGTAGCTAGATGCAGCAAATTGGATGGGCCCTGCTTGAGGCTCCACTTATCACAGGGCCAGGAGAGTGGAGATCCATATGTGTAGGCTCCATAAATTAAATTTGGGATCAATCCGATACCCCTATCCTACCTATCATTGGGCCACTCGTTTATCAATTTTTTTTTCTTTTTTCTGTATCGTTGCTCACCGATATATCATTGTTTACTACAGTGTATCACCTTCTTCTCCACTTTCCATATACGCGTTCAACTGAGCAAGGACTCACCTTATTTTCACTTATTCAATTTAGCAATGTTTTAAGTTTCTTTTTGTATTTGGACTACTTAGCCATTTTCTGCGATATGGAGGCCACCCATGTTAATACATTTTTTTTAATTATAAAGCATGCATTGGAAGATTGTTTGCTCCAGGTGCGGACCTACCTTATTTGGACCTGGGCGGTCGCCCCATTTTTAATCCAAGATTCCATCCAAAAAAAAAAAAAAAGTAGTAGGGGTTAAGATGCATTAATGATAAAAGTGGCCTAAAAATGATCAAGATCTTTTTCCTTTTTACCCTGCCAGGGGGATGGAACCAATTGAGAGCCTGCATACACATGGGAAGATAACTCACTCAAGTGGAAAAAGAGCTCGCATGTGCGGGAAGAAAGCCTATACAAGTGGGAAGAGTGCATAGGGTTTGAACCCTACGCAACCAAGTGAGAACTATCACTCCTTACCACTCGGGTAAGGAGTTGTTCTCATTAAGATCTTGGTGACCTAATATGGTGGGAACATAGTAGCCCTATCCATTATATAAACACGCACTTATAGGGACGGACCTACATTATGTGGACCTGGGGTGACAGAAAGGGTTAAAAGTTGCATGGGCCAATTTCTGTAAAGTCATCGCCTCACCTTAGGTCTTGAAAACTCCTAATAGTTTCATGCATTTTAATTATAGAACTCATTCTTATAACTAGGGTATTTGGTTCGTATAATGTTATTGGTCTTTTTTTTTTCTTTTAGTTTTTCCTAATGTGATGTTTGTTTTAATGGGGTTTGATTTATGACTGATATATTTCTCTTTGTTTTGCCTTCTTTGCTCTATATAATATATGTTTTGCTATTTATTTATTTTCTCAATGACAATGACCAAATATTTAAATTCTTTTCCAAAACATCCCGCTTTGGATTTTGTTTGATTTATTGTTGGGTCTTGAATTTTAGCTACTTTCTTTTTTGTTTTCTTGTTAAATTATCTTGAATCACAATATGATGTTTATGATTATGTTGTTCTCATTTTTTTAATGTTAATTTCATTTGGATAAATATGATAGAGGAGCTCTTAAGTGCTTAAGGAAACAATTAAAGAGGAATTGTTTTCATATGATAATGATTTTACCTCTTTGGAGTTCTCCATAGTTTCCTTATTATTGTTGTAGTGTGGTTACTAACTTAATTTGCATCCCATTGATTTAAATAAAAGGATAATTTCTTGAGGAAATGATTGTAGTTAAAAATGTTTATATAGGAAGAAAATGTTAGTAGCGGGATATGAGTTGTTTATATATACTTAATTTGCCAAAAACTAAAACTAAAAATAAAAAATAGCGTCTTTAAACTATGCAATAAGTTGAGATTATTGATAGTTGGTGTTGATTTTGACCATTTTAATTGATCATTGCCCGCCCCGTTCAAATGAAAATCCCGATTCCGCCACTTGTTTGCTGTGTATCCAGGCCCCCATTAATATTATATACGAGTACTTGTTTGTGCGTGTATAAGGCAGATGAAAGCATGTTGTACTTCAATGACTCAAGTTTTCTATCTCAAAGTCAATAGGGATATGAAAGGCCCTGCGGCGAATAACGCAAAATATTAGAGAACGCGGTGTATTTCATCGTGGATTTGAGTATCTTTGGATGCGGCAAAGTTGGGAGAAAAAGTTGTTGAATTTATTAAGGGCTGGGAAGAGGTTAGGTTTTGCAGATTTTCTTTTCGGGATCCTGGGTTTGGAAAGGACATGGATTCCTTCCGCTACTTTCATGGAAAGAGGCTCAACAAATTTTACGACGTATGCTTGGCAGTAATTGACTACCGACCAGGCAAAGATCCGTGCATACCCTTTGGAAAAAATTATCAGATATGTGTGTGGTCCCAAACACATTTGATAAAGGGATCGAAACCTACGACCAGGCTAATGGAGCCATACGGGTGGAAAAGGACAACTTCCTGGTAATTTACGGGATTGAAGAAGGCCGAAACCTCACCTGATTGATCAGGATGCAACATGCCAGCCAGCGAATTATCTGCCGACCTTAAACTTGGAGAATGATAGATCTAAAGTAATTCTGCATGCTTTTATGGTGGATGGTTGACCACTTTTCCTAGCACCAGAGGTGGTAGATATACGCTTTGATGGCTGTTCTCATGTTTATGGGAGATTAGGCGTGCATTTTTGCAACGAGGGCGAGCCCCTTTTTGAGTTCTTCGGTCGTCCGGATGAATTTTTCTCATGGAAAAGGGAATAATAAATGAGTAAATCTTTCTTGATGGAGAGATTTTGATTTTCCTCGTGAAGGGTAGGAATCGGAATACAAGATTCTTTTTTATTACAGAAATAAAAATTTAAGAAAAGCAAATTCATCTTATCGCACAAATGCACCTTCAAACAACTATGAAATGATAATTACATTTACACATAAAGAAACAATATAAACAATAGAACCAGTCTCAGAGACTAACTAAAATCACATGATGCCCTCCTAGGATGAGAGACTAGAGTAACAACATTAACATTACAAACTATAGGATCCCTCTTAAACATTATCATCATTCTCCTTGGCCGTTGTAGAATTCTGATTAGGGATGAGGATGAGAGATTGACCATCAAAGAGGTGGAGATGTAGATGGGATCCTAACTTTTATTTATTTATTTTAATATCTCCTCTTCATTTATTGAGTCCATGAGAAGGAGTATCATTTTTTCAACTTTAACCACTTTTGAAATTATATTTTTTAAAGTTTTATAAGAATTCAACTTCATGCAAATGAACAGGACCTCAACTGCTGAAATAGTTTTTGAATTGCCTGCATACTCCTTCAGGACCTATTCAAATGCTGGAAAACATGAGAAGTGGACCTGTAGAAAAACTTTTGAAATTTTGAATTACAAATTATTATTTTCACCACCATTTTCCCCTTTCTCATCATTTAGATGACGATTGGGTCATCATCTGGCATCTTAGAGGGGTTTAAGGAATTTTTCTTTTTATTTCAATCCTTCAAATGTTTTAATGAAACATATCCCTAACATTGAAAAGACGATGGTGTAGATCCATAATAAATCCTGAGATTTTCCTTTTAAGGTTCACCTACCAAACATGAGAAATTCTTGCATCAAAAACGATAATTAGCTATGTGAATCGAAGTCCTACAGGGGATATCTTGACAAGTGGATTTCCTAGACTGACGGTTGTAGGAAAAGGTCAAAGGATTGATTAAAGTGGAGTCAAAGGAAGGATTAAAGTGTAGTCTTGCATGAGATCATCCACAATTAGGGTTGCAAATGCGTCGGGTCCGGAACGGATCCTTGATATATCTGGAGGCGGATCCGTTTTCAAAGGCATGGATTCGTACCCGGTGGACCCCGAATCGGGCAAAACCTGCAAATGGTATCTGGAACTGATTCCGACTCAATCTAAATTCTAAACAACCCACCCATCCTCAGAGGATTTCTCAGGACAGTTCAAGTTTGGCTAAAATGGATCAATCCTACCATTAGCATTTTATGTGATCCAATGGTTATAGATTATTTACAAATATCTTATTATCCATGTAAGATCAAGGGCTGAGAATTTTAACCATAACTGTTCCTGCCTCTCTAGAGAATGTGAACGGTTTAGATCTAACAAATAGGGCCCACAAAAAGTTAAAAAAAAAATTATTTTAGGTTCTGAACCTTTTTTCAAAAATCTCAAATTCCAGGATGGATCAACAGTTGAAAATTGAGCATCTGGCCGTGTTTGGTCTTCTGGTTTTCATGCACGGTTCGGATCACAGTTTTGAGGCCCATAAAAAATCAAACGATTGAATAACACAGACTGCTACACAATCTCGTTTTTGCACTATGAGAGGTCAACGGTCAGAAAGTTTTAGACATTTTCTCATGATCCATGAAGAATCACTCTGCCAAATTTGACCTACTACCCATTGTGGGCCTTCCGAACAGTTTTAGTGGTTTAGATTGTTCAAATGGGTCCCACAGAAGTTCAGAATTTGAGATACAATCGTCTGGACTTATTTGCAAATATCTTAAAATTCGTGAACAATCAACGGCTGATATATGAGTACTCCCCAACTATTTTGGGCCTTTTAAACAAGATTATCGGTTCAGATCTGACTTGTGGGGCCTAGAAAAACCAAGATTTTGAAAGAAAAAAAAAAAAGGTCACCCCTATATTACTTCCATATGCACTGTAGCACTGCCATTCCACCATTTCGTTGATTCTCTCTTTCGGAGGGGGCTTCTGACCGAGTGTGGGTTTTCCACGATAGTAAAGAAAATTTTCATTCTAGGTTTAAATACGGGTTCCAAACCCGGACCCTATTAGCAACCGGAACTCATATGAGGTTTCAGACCCATTTTCTTGCAGGTTTTAAACTTTAGGTCATTGGATATTGGGGTACCCGTTTGAAAACCTATTCAAAATGAGTGTGTTTATATGGGATTACTCTCAAAGGAGCCATCTTGTGGGGACTATTGGTTAGCACCAATTTTTCGCAAGCACAT
The DNA here is from genome assembly GCA_029852735.1 of Persea americana. NCBI lineage: Eukaryota > Viridiplantae > Streptophyta > Magnoliopsida > Laurales > Lauraceae > Persea > Persea americana. The sequence goes on from CM056810.1 coordinate 97,275,928, forward strand.
GAGTCCCTATTCATTGGGGTTAGTGAATTTGGGCAAATTGGATTGATCGCGAAGGATCCCATGTGGTAGTAAAAATGTAGTCTCTCATGATAGATGTCATATGAGGATTTTCCTACATTGCAACTCTCTTTCAAAAACGTCATCCACATCCTGTGTAACAAAAATTTCTGAGGCCATTATTGGCACTTGGTTGCATGTCAATCATATGTTTGGTGAACTATTTGCATAATTCGTTTGGGCCCCACTGGGGCTAATGTTAATTATAAGAACCAGTTGTATAGGCTGGGTTGGGGTTTGTGAAAAACCGGTTGTAATGTTTTTTTGGTAACCTAGCCAAGAGGGTTGGGATCCAAGTGGGAGCCCGCACACACACAAGAAGACAACCCACCCGAGTGAGAAAGAAGCCCGTACACACGGGAAGAAAGTCCACACAAGTGGAAAGAAAGCCCACACACCTAAGAAGAGGTGAAATACCAAAGGTTCAAACCCTTGACAGCCAAGTGAGAACTATCACTCCTTACCGGAGCCACTTCTTATCACTTGGATAATGAGCCGTTCTTACTCGTTGTATAGTTCTCTTCATTGAAATGACTTGGATTTAATGGTTTTTTCCCTTAATTTCATCCAAACTAAGCTAGATCTAAAGTAACTCTGAATACTTTTATGAGAGACTATAGTGGATGCTTGGCCAATCAAAACTGTTGATTGACTGGGGTTTTCTTAGTACCAGAGGTGGTTAATATAAACTTTCATGGCTGCTCCCATGCTTATGGGAGATTAGGAGTGCAGTTTTTTGCAACGAGAGGAAGCCCTTTTTTCGGTCCTCTGGTGCAACACATTTCTCAAATGAGTTGAGTTTTCTTAATGGAGAGAATTTTGATTCCCTATCGAAGGGGTAGAAATGTAAAATTCTTTTTTACAGCGGAAATTAGAATGTGCACCTAGGATAACTATGAAAGAAGACTTACATGTACACATAAAGAAACAACAGAGGCAATAGAACCAGTTTCAGAGATTAACTAAAATCACATAATGCCCTCTAGGATGAGAGACTAGAGTACCAACATAAGATAGCATGTAAAAAAAAGCTAGGATATAGCATGTAAAGAATAGAATGTCCTCCAAGCCAAATCTTACTTCATAGGAATTAAGCCTGCGATATAAGTGGAGTTCTCGCCATTGAAGTGGAATTTTTTGGACCCACAACTCATATGAGAGAGGGATATTTATTTCGGTCGCCATGTGCTCTTTGTAGATTGTTTCTTTTCTTTTTGGCATATATTATTACTTGTCCCCACCCAAAAAGGAGAGAGAGGGACACTTATGCTGTGGTTTCAGTTTTTTGATAATTGGGTCTACCCAGGAGCCTCACAAATTTCTTCAGACTCCAAGCGTCAAAGAATCAAGGATTCGCCTTTATGCTGATAATTCCAATTTCCAAAACGATTGCTCGATTTTTCTGGTTACAGAACACCTGTTCTTTGTAATAAATGGTTAAAAACAGAGGTCCTCTGTTTCTGTGAGGACTCAATCTATCTTTACCTTTCATAAATTAAAAATAAAAGCTAAAATATCAAAAAAAAAAAATAATTCTAAAAAACATCTATTATGCATCGTTATGGCTCGATTGATCCACTGCAAAAGAGAAACCACTGGGGAGCCCACTTTTGAAATTAAATAACTCAAACATTAGGGTCCATGTGTATACAACTGGCAGCATATAATTTTATCTGCCCTCTGATAGTGTAGGAAGTGAACTCACAAACTAGAAATAGATCATCAAGCAAGGACAATTCAAACTCACAGGGGGCAAAATGTGAAAAAAAAAAAAAAAAATAGACATCAAAATTAACCAACTCAGAGACCAATTGAACTCACTTGTTTATTAAAAAGAAAACTCACATGAAGCCAAAGTAACAACATAACACAACATGTATACAGGGCACGCACGCACACAGAGAAAGAAAAGAGAGAGAGAAAAAAAAAAAAAAAAAACCAGAGAAAAAATAGCATTATCTTTAAGCCAAGGCATTCCCCATGACCTCTGCCGAGTTCGAATTTTCTTGTGCTGGCGAAGTTGTAGCCACGTAATTGGGCCTGAGGGATTGGATGAATTGGTGGGCCCTTAGTTTGAATTGATATGCTATAGTTCGAATGCTCTGGCCGAATTCCCAGACAGGGTCTAACGGCAGGTCAGTGCAGAAGAGATACAAGTGTCGCAGTAGATCAAAGAGCGGGCAAATACACGAGAGATAAGGCACCCACCACAGCTTGGAAGGAACAGCTGCAGAGAGGGGTGCAGCAACAGCCAAGATGGCAAAGACAAGTGAGATTTTGTGGGATTTGTGAGTTGGGAGAGGCTTACAACTTGTGAGTGTGATGAGGGACATGGATGCATACAGGGACACTGTTTTTTTCAGCCGATCGAAGTAAGATTCTACTAGTACGTTTCCCCCGCCACTTGTACCTTGGTATATCAGTGGAAGGATACTGAAAATGGCACCTACGATTAGACCATACCAGGTTGGATCAATTGGATTCGGATCCATTGGTTGCATCATGGGCGGCATCTTGAGTCTTCAGGCGGACCTCCAATTCTCTTGTCAGGCTCTCTAGCTTACATATGCATTTACATAGAATTCTCGCGCCTTTATTGCTATCTGAAGTTAGTCTTCATGGAGACTGTAGGTATTTGGGGTGTCGAATCTGGGGTGTCTACTTCACGGAGACTGACTGTAGGTGTTTGGGGGTGTCAAATCTGAAATCTGACTCAGATTTGACACCCCCAAACACCTACAGTCAGTCTCCGTGAAGTAGACACCCCAGATTTGACACCCCAAATACCTACAGTCTCCATGAAGACTAACTTCCATCCAGACCTGATTCAATAAGTCACACATTCGGGAACGCTCATGACCGGGCCCCAGTCATGCCGGAGGCGGGCCCGCATGGCCCATGGAAATTATACGAGCCATGTCGTGCCGTGCCCAATGCTTTGGGGGTCAGCCCAACATAGCCCTGGTCGTGCCGTGTTGGGCCGTGCGGCCCAAAGATCCCCCTCTCCTTTTGTATTATTTTTTTTAATTTTTAAAAAAAATTAGACAGACACAAGGTTATAAACTTGGACTTAAACTCTTGGACCAATTTCATTAAAATAAAAAAATTAAGAGAAATAAATAAGTAGAATGACATTAATGATGTTTTGAAAAATATTCATCAAATAGATTATATTTTCTATAAATTTAAGTTACAAAAGTTCAAAAAAATTACAAGTTTGAACTTAGAGCAATATATATATATATATATATATAGAAGATGCTCCTATGAGAGCATCTCTCACCTTACTATGAGAGATAGGGTAGGGGCTCCTACATTTAAGTTGTTGGCATTGAATATGAATGTGACACACAATCTCTCATTTAAGATGAGAGATATCTCTTATAAGAGCATCTCCCTGTGTATATATATATATATAATGAAATTCAAACTTTCTTATAAATGAAAAAAAAATCACAACTTTAGAAAACTATAATAAATTCTAAATAATAAATTACAACTTTGAAAACCTATGATACATTCTATAAAATAAATTACAAGTTAAAAGCCTATTATACATTCTAAAAAAAATAAATTATACTATGATATCATATATGTAACGCAAATAGCTCGTCTTTTATCTCGAAATCATCCAAGAGGTGTTGTATTCTATCCTCTGCTTGATACCAATCCCGTAGGCACATGCCGGTCTCCATGATTTCTTCTAATAGCATAGTCATCCTGGGGTCAATAAGGCACTCACTTACACTAAATGCCTGTTCTGATGCAATTATAGATGCTGGTATTGTTAGCATATCACGAGCCATGGCGAAAAGCATATGAAACTTAGATTCGAATTATTTCCATCATACCAAAAGATCAAAAACATTTTGTTCATCATCCGGGATTGGAACAGGATCGCTCCCCAAGTACATTGTTAATTCATTAAGGTTGTAAGAGGATCCTCCGGAAGAAGATGAGTCACTTCCATGAGATTTCCTCATAATATTCCAAATGACCTTCTTTTTCCCTTTATGTACCTGAGGCGAGCCTACTGGGACCGTGGGTGTTATGAATCTAACCAATCGGATGGCATAATTCAAATAAAGTGTTTCTAATTGTGTCTTAATTGTAGATATGTCATTTATATTAGTTGTATTCATGTTAGACTTTATTTCTTCAAGAAGGATTTCTACACCTTTTAATTTTAATCTAAGGTCTAATACAATAGCTATACAAAATGTTAAAGGAGTTATTCTCCAAAATTGTGAAAACTTTGCCTCAATTTGTACACACATAAGTTGAAAAAGCTAAAAATCTCCATACTTTTTATAAGTAAGACTTATTTTATAAAAAATGAGTTAAAGCTTGATTTGAGGTGGGACAATATACCCCGAAAAAAAAAAAAAAAAAGGTTGCATCATGAAAAACTTCTAAAAAACCTCTTATTATCTCAAGAAGGGTCCATCTATCATCACTTATATAAATATTGTCATGTGTTAAATAAAGTTGACAATATTGATTTAGTGCCATTTTATAGGCACATTGTTGTTTTAATATTTTATAGGTAAAATTACATCTATGCTTTACATCTTGTGATATTTTCTTAGGTTTTAGACCCAAATTTACACATATTTCCCTCCACCGCTGTTTTCGTGAGGGAGAACGAAAAATGAAACCTACAATCCATTTAATGATCTCTAAATCATCTTTAATAGATTTTACCCCTACTTGTACGATAAGATTTATGATATAGCATGTACATCTATTGTGAAATAAAGCTATATTTAAATCAAGTTAAAGCGCATGTTTTAGTAAATCTGCTGTGACATTGTTAGTGCTTGCATTATCTAAAGTTATAGCAATTATTTTATTTTCAATATTATATTCTCTAAGTTTTTTAAGGATATTAGACCTTATCTTAGCACCAGTGTGTGGGAACTCTAATAAAGAAAACGAAATCATTTTTTCTGCATCACTCAATCGCTATCAATATAATGTGATATGATTGCATTATACCCCACATTTTGTTTAGAGGTCCATAAATATAAAGTTAAGCCACTTTTCCAAGTTATTTGAAAAACTTGTTTTAAACTCTCTTTTTCTTTCAAAAAAGTGTTTACTAGATCATTTCTAGCAGTAACCCTAGATATTTTCTCCCACGAAGGAACAAAGGCTTCCCTAAAAAATCTTTCAAAGTGTCGGTCTTCGGCAAATATAAATGATAACTGGTGAACTATTATAAACCTTATAAGTTGATATTTAGCATTTTTAGGGTCATAGTGAAAAACTTATAAACCACCAGTTGAATTTGTTTAAAAAAGTTGTATTTGGATGGTCTCACCTCCTACCCCAACACCAACGGCATTCGTGTGTATGGGCACACACGTTCTCATATGTCTAAAAAGGTTGCCAGTGCCACTTGCTGATTTGGCACTAAGGAGATCTTTGCAATATTTACATTGTACCTTTTTCATCTGTTCCTCCTTTGGGATGTGGGACCTTAACTTTAACAGAATAAGACCACACATGAGAAGTCAATGTTGTTTTTCTCTTCCTTTTAGTTGCAGAACCCGAACATGCTGGCTCTTCACCACCAGTGAGTTTGGGTTTTTGGGGATTATGACTGTTTACTTCTATCTCCTAACTTTGGTCTAAATAAATAAATCCAGGATCTTCCTCTTTTAGAGAGAAGTCAAGGTTGAAAGGTTGTGATAGTCTAGCCATTTTTCTAAATAACAGATTTTAAAAAAAACTTAAATAAATAATTATGTATAATGTATTTTTTGTGATAATTTATATAAGAAAGGGGAGAAGATGAGACTTAATATAAAATATTACTGTATATATTATTACTAAATTAAACTTAAAATTATAAATGATAAAAACCTTTATGAGAGAGGAAGAGCTAATGGAGAAGTCATTCTTAGAGATATTCTCCACTTTAGAGAAGTCATACTCACTCTTCACTTCTTAGAGAACTTTTTAGAGAATTTAGACTTTAGACTTTAGAATGAGACTTAAGAGAACTTAGAGCCTTAGAATCTTAGAGGGAGTGTGAGAAATGAGAGAGTAGATGAGTGTAAAGAAATGATTGTAAAAAATGATCAAAAGACACAGGGGGGTATAATTGTAAAAATGATCAAAAGACACTGGGGGGTATAATTATAAAAAATGATCAAAAGACACCCGGGGGGGGGGGGGGGGGGGGGTGTGGGTGTGGTGTGGTGGGTGGGGGTGGGGTTTAAAATGTAAAAAAAATGCGTTTTGACTGTTTTTTAAGAGGAAGGGGGGGTTTCCAAAAATTCAAACCGTTGGGCCGAGCCGCAGGCTTGGGTGCTGGCCCAGCACGACACAAAGGGGGACTCTCGGGTTTGGCCGGGCTAGCCCGTTGACCAAGTCAACGGCCCAGGCATGGGCCAGGTATGATTTTTCTGTGTCGGGCTCGTGGTGGGCTTGGGCCGCCCACCTATATTTACATGCCTACCTCCACTGCCACATTGTCTCAATCACGCTACAGTTTCTATAAAGATATTCCCTGCACAGTAATTCTCTGAACATGACAGTTTACATGCCTACCTCCACTGCCACAGTGTGTACTCAGGCTTCTTTCGTTCGGACCATGTGAGCCCAGGCAGGAGGGAGTGGGCCCCACTCACCAATTTTCCATCCGAGTCCCACCAAGGTGCAACCGAGGCCACCAAGGCCATTGGTATGCAATACAATGCATATTGTGTGCTAACAGCTTTCACCGTCCATTTTTCCATCCCACAGGCATACCTCCTACATAGTAGAGGTATGCGCCACCTATTGTTTCTCACCTCCTGGGTATAGACGTCCGAAATCAATGAAATGGACATTTTGACCTCTTCCCGAATCTCAATGTAGAAATCTTTCCACACAATGATTCTCCAACATGTTTGTCATCTATTCAATGCATTAGACATACATTTGTTGACAGAAAACACAAGGTTGGTTGAGGGTCAAAATTTGCCGCACGAAGCCCCCGCACGTCGTCCCTGCAGCACCTGCACATCATTGCTGCATCGTTGCTCGCAGCAACTGCAGCACGCAAACGACGTTGCTCACAGCAACTATAGCACTACGTGCACTCTATCAGCCACATAGCACGACGACTGTACACACCACCTGCAGTGCACTACTACACACACCACATGCAGCACAGTATCTCATGCGCTTCAGTCACTGCACAATTTTGTTGGGCACCAACGTCCATCGAACCAACGGCTGAGGAACAACATATGCACACCAAGGGATTAATATGCACTGCTTACCTTCTGTATCACAGTTCATATCCACCAATGAACCGTCTGTGCAATGGTTTGGTTTAACATTACTCAAATCGCCGCACCATCTGCTCACCGACGTAGCATCAACTGTTTAGGGGCTAACACTAAGCCCCTCGGCACATGATAAGCAGACCAAAACCAGCAGCGTCGTCACTAACCTTACAATGCTACAAAAAAGTGTTGAGGAAGAAAAGAAAAGGAAACAAGGAAAACACAAAGGGAATATGAATTTCACAAATCAATATTCATTACATCTCTCTCCCAATCAAAACAACATTAAACAAAAACCCTCCCTGAATAGAGGAGAATGAAAATCTCGCATAGCACTCATTGGCCGGAAATAAACCAAATAAAAAAAAAAGTCTTTGTAATAACACAATTAAACTTTCTTTGTAAAAATCTTCTTCTTTTTTTATTTGCTCTCATGAAAACATCTGTTAGATGGGGCCAATTGGATGGCGCTCACTTGAGGCCTCACTTATCATGCGACCAGGAGCGACCAGGGGATAGAAAATCCATGTGTGTAGGCTCAAATTTGGGATCAATCCAATACCCCTAACCTACTGATATGTGGGCCACTAGTTTAGCGACTTTATATTAAAAAAACACTCTTTATCCAAAAGCCCAATCCTTTTTGGTGGGTGCAAGCCTCGGACTTTTTAAAAGAAGGCAGTTATTTTTCAATAAAACAAACACTATATATCCCATTTAGAAAATGTAATATTTTCAAAATCTTTGTCTAGGCGTCTTTACGTTCTTTCAAAATGGCTGGACCATTTTCTGCAATATTGGAAGGTCATCATGGAAATACATTAGAAGATGTTTGCTCTATATCTAAGCCCATATATATATATATATAGGGAGGTGCTCCTATGAGAGACACTCTCACCAAGTTTATGAAAGATGGATGGGGTCCTCACTTCCATATCCACTCTCACTAACTTAAATGCAAGAACCCCAAATATGGAAGTGAAGGTCCCCATCCATCTCTCACCAAGTTGGTGAGAGTGCCTCTCATAGGAGCACCTCCCATATATATATATATATATATATATATATATAAAAGTAGCAGGGCAGCATGTGGGCGTGGAGAGAAGATACAGTTAATATATTAGAAGCCTGTTTCACCAATCAAACATGCAGTAGCTGGTGGGTGTGGAGAGAAGGCACAGTTAGAAATTGGTCCTCGTAAAAAAAGTCATTCATGGTTTGGCCCACCTTATCATATGGTAAGGTGAGCAGGTTGTGGGTCTAGATATTGTATGAACTGGCAACAAACTCATTCTGATGTATGGGATTTGACCTGTTGATCTTGCATTATTTTTATTATTTGGGCTCACAATCAAAATAATCTATCTGGACCTGCCATCCGATTGTCATCTGTAAGAACATTTGATTTTTTTTATAATAGTTTCTTTAAATGCTTTAAAAGTCATCAATGAGTATAGAAATATTGCAGATTTCAAACCTAAACATTATATATTCTACCACTAATATTATATTTATCCTTTTTTCAAATTATATATATAAATGCAGTAGGTGGAGAGCGACAGATGACATTCTAATGATCTCTCCCGCTAATACTCTCAAGAAGTCAGGAGACAGCAATTTTCTAAAGCATCTCTTGAATCTTCGAATTTTAAAAGGCTTATCCCTTGACCGTTTTACTAATCAAACATGTAGTAGCTGGTGGGCGAGGAGAGAAGGTACGTACAGATAGAAATTGGTCCTCATTGGTCATAAAAAAAGTCATTCATGGTTTGACCCACCTTATCAGATGGTAAAGTGAGCCGGTCGTGGGTCTATGAACTGGCCACAAACTCATCTGATGTATGGGGTTTGACCTGTTGAACTTGCATTATTTTTATTATCTGGGCTCACTTTCAAAATAATCTATCTAGATCTGCCATCAGATTATCATCTGTAAGAACATTTGATTTTTTTTTTAATAATAGTAATTTTAAATGCTTTAAAAGTCATCAATGATTATAGAAATATTGCAGATTTCTTACATAAACATTATATATTCTACCACTAATATTATATTTATCCTTTTTTATATATATAATAACAAATCAACTCACATGGAGCCCATTTGGAATTTGGAGCACGAGTCCAAATGCTTTTGCTAAAAATTCTCAAATACTTTCTAAAATATCTTAAAATCACTCTCCTTTGTAATGCCACATCATTTCTCAGTAGGGCCCATATCTCAATAGTTTTGAAACATTATCACTCCATCTATACTTTCCTAACTTTTCTCTTAATCCAATCTCTTTTATCATCTCTATCCTTAAAATCTCTATGATTTGAGTAATCATACTGTGGATAGGATTGAATGCCTGAGTCTGTTTTTTTTAATATAAAAAAAAAAAAAAAAAACATATCTGCGTGCCTCTTTCAAATATTTCAACCGTTGGATTGACCTCGAGAATTTTATGGCCCAGTGATGGAAGAATGTTCGTTATGCTGGTGCAAGCTGTGAGACCGTGATTTTGTGTAGTTTGCTCTCACAAGAAGGAACAAAGCTATCAAAAACAAGAAGCTTGGATTTGACATCAAACTGAAGGGCTTACCTAGCAATGCCGCCAAATTAGTATTCTTCCACACTCTAAAAGGTAGAGCTCAGGTTAGTATTTATGTACAATCTACACTGTTTAAGTTATGTACCCCACTTTGGATGGAGAATGGCTAGAAAAAGGAAGGGAGTTGATGGGCCGGTGGGGACCAAAATATGTCTAAGGCTAAGCCCGGTTAATTTAGTTTGCGAGGGCCAAGTGTTCATTATGGGCCACTTCACAGGCCTGAAACTGAGGCCCTGGTCCAGCCCATATCCAAACTAGATACCCTCTTGTATATTAAGAATTAAGATGTTGGGTGATGCCAAGCAACCCCCACGCCACCCACACCAACACACACGCAAAGCTACATTGATTAATACAAAAATCCAATAAATGTTTTCCACTACATATTCAAACAAAACTTGAATTTATAAGTAGAAACTAACGATCTAAGAAGTCTAATCAAATCATTGCAACTAATTATTATATAAGAATCAAAATTCAATCCAAGGTGGGTACAATACAACTGAGATTGTACATAAGATCTTAGATAATGTTTGTGGGCTTTGTTTGTTTTTATTTTTATTTTCTAAGACATGAAAACCTTATTATTATCCATTACATTGGGTATTCTTATTCCTTTAAATTTTGTGGATCTTGTTTTTTCAAAGAGATTATGATCACATTTTGAGAATTTCATTGGGGGTTTTTTATACATTATTTTTTTTCCTAGGAGAGCCAGGTTTTTTTTTTTTTTTTTATTTGTTAGGGTTTTTCCAAGTCCACCAACGTATGGTTTTTCTTTCTGCCTCTATGGATCTTCTTTGAGAAAAATAATGATATTATTTTTAGTGGATTTTACAATCCATCATAATATAATTCCTTTCATCTATTCTTTATAAAATATTATTTTAGATTTATTTTTCATTAATTATATTTAAAAAAACTCTTAAGTTTTAATATATCTTCAATTTTGGGCCCCACGGAGCTTTGTTGCTAGTTAATATTATAAACGAGTATGTTTATGTGCGTGAATGAGACAGATGAAAACATGTTGTGTACTTCAATGACTTAGAAAACCATCTCATAAGGTTGTGAAGGGCCATGTGGCGAATATCCCAAAGATATTAGAGTAAGCGTGTATTTTATCATGGATTTGGGGATCTTGGATGCCGCAAATTTAGGAGAAAAGGCTATTGAATTTTTTTCTTCTGGGTTTGGAAAGGGCTTCCGCTGCTTTCATGGAAAGAGGCACAACAAATTCTACTACAGATACTTAGGCACTAATTGACTATCGATCAGGCAAAGATCCATCCTGTACATACCCTTTGGAAAAAAAAATATCCGATATTGGGTGTGGTCCCAGCCCATTTGATAAAGGGATCGAAATCCACGACCAGGCTAATGGAGCGATACGGGTGGGAAGGGCTGGTTCCTGGTAATTTATTATGGTATTTATCAGGCTGAAAGTCACCGGATAGATCAGCATGCAACATGTCAGCCAACAATGTTTGACCTTCTAAATATTTTCAACATTTTGATTGTGATTTACTATCCCGAAAATGACTTTAAAAACAAGAAAAATAGGACTGCCTATGGACTAATTCAAAATTAAGCATGTTACTTCAATGGTTGATATTCATTCACCAATTTCTCGAGGTCTAGAAGGTATCCAGCCTTAAAAGTTGACCCCATAGCCGTGTTCATCCTTACAAAGAGATCTAATGGTTTCCAACTCATGTTTGGAGTCAACAGAATTCAGAAAATTTTATCAAATTACTATTTTTTGCAAATATCTTGAGATTGGTGATAACCGAATTGCAGAAATTTGATTCCCATAACCGTATTTGATCCTGTAAACATTTCCAACAGTTTAGATCTTGATTTAAACATTTCCAACGGTTTAGATATTGATTTACTCTCTTAGATTTAAATCAATAAAATAAAAAACAGACCAGAGCATTATGTAGTGCATTGTTCATCTGCCCTTTTCTTTTCCTCTACTTTTCAAGTGCATCCAAAAGGGGTTGTGGTTTCAAGAGGCTCTGCCTCTACTTCTCTAAAGTGGGTAGAGGGCAAAAATGATTATCAAATACTCTTATTTTCCAAACCTCTGCCCACTTTAAACATTTAGATAAATAGATTCTAGAAATAGAGATGCCAAATAATGGCGTAATAGTCTTTTTTTCCTTAATTTCATCCAAGCGAAGATAGATCTGCATGCTTTTATGAGAAAAATATAGTGGATGGTTTAGCAATCAAAACAGTTGATAGATTGGGGTTTTCTTAGTACGAGAGGTGGTTAATATACACTTTGATGGTTATACACCCTAGAATAACTATGAAAGGAGAATTACATGTACACATAAAGGAACAACATAGACAATAGAACAAATATAAGAGACTAAGATGCCTTCTAGGTTGAGAGACTAGAGTAACAACAAAACATAGGATGCTATAAGTATAACGCTCCAATTCCGAATACCGAAGATAACGCTAAGGTACCCTAAGTTGGTGCGCTACTTCCCAGAAAATCCGAGAACTTCCAAGATCGTAGTCCGCAGTGAGGTCAATTTTTTTAAAACTTTTTAAACAATGACGTAATCAACAGTTGTAATGCAGAAGCGTAACAAAAGATAGCAGAAGCAATAGTATCATGTAAATAAGTCAAATATAACAATGCGGAAGTCTGATAAAATCTTAAATTGTACTTATTGTTAGTGCCACATTTCCATGAGCACTTATATTGTCGATTCCGTGTCAAAGAATTCAAGACCTTGCCTCTTAGAGTTTCACAAGGAAGATCAAGTTTGAAGTCAAAAGATCAAGTCTTTGAAGGCTTGAATTCATCAAGGAAGACCTCCATATGAGTGACAACCTATTCAGGTAAATGGGACCCCAAACCAACCAAGAGATGGCTCTAAAAACCCTTAGTTTAATGGCTTATTTAATAGGTTTTTAGAAAATGTTTTTTGGCCTTTTCAAGACTCAAAACTGGTCCCAGAGGTCGGCTAACCGCCATGTCTCACGGTCACCTCACGGTTACTTTTCCAGAAGCTTAATGTACATTTTTCTGTGAAAAATCGGTTACCTTGCGGTTACCTAACGGTTAGCCTCTTTGAAAATTCGGTTAGCCTCTTTGCCCACCGACAGCTTACCTAAAACTAGCCGTTTATGACCGTTGGGGTAGCGGCTAACCGCGGATTTGAAGGGGGCTAGCCGCCAAGAGCCGTTAGAGAGCCGTTTGAGGATTGTTTATAAATAGAAAAGGCCCCAAATCATTCCAAGTCTCTCCAAGATCATGAGAGCTCATGTCCTAACCATGGTGCATCATATTTGAGCTCTCATAGATCATTTCACACACACTATGAGCTTGTATTGGCAAATCTAAGAGCTTCATTAGCTCAAGGAAAGTGTGATGTGTGAAAACCATATCATCTAGGGAAGAACTAGAGCTATCAAAAGTTAAAATACATATCCCTAGATCAAAGACCTCTTCCCTTGATTGAGCACAACATTGGAGCATCATCATCAACATCAATGAAGCATTGCAAGAGGCATAAAACCTTGGAGCTATGGTGACAAGCTTCGAAGAGAATCCTTTGGACTTCATCAAAGGGGTAAGTGGCAACCTCCAGATTTGGTAGATCATATATTGTCTAGCACACACTCTTTAACATATATTCACTTGAGCACCTTGGTTACATAGTTATATTTACTTTGATGTAAATCACAAGTGAATTTGTGAAGAGTGTTTTACACACACTTGTGCTTATTAATATGAAACTAATTGTCATATCTTTGATTGTTTAAGCACTCATACATTGAACACATATTCTGCATAAGTTGTATCTTTACATCAGAGTTTATCCTTAGTCTAGGTTCATCCAATTTGAAATCCTATCGGAGTAGGACTTTCAATTGGTATCAGAGACTCGTGTTCTATATTAGGATCAAGTGTTTTGGAACTCTTGAATTGGTGTAAAAACCTCGAGTTAGAACCCTAGTGGTGTGATTTATGAAAATCATTAGAATGGATTCCACTATTTTAGAATGTGTAGATTCTTGTGTAGATTCTTCTAGACCCCTCCTCCCCACAATTGGAGATTCAGACTTTGAACTTAATGAATCTCAATTTGATTTAAAAGAAGAAGAAAATGATGAAAATGAAGATGACCTTCAACAAGCTTATGATGAATTATGTACATTTTCCTTAGAGCTTGTTAAGAAGAATAAAAGATTAATAGAAGAATCTAAAAAGCTAACCAAACAATTAGTCTCTTCAAAGGATGAACTTAGAGAGAAAGAAGAAGTAATAAATTGTGTAGACTCTAAGTTTATGATCTCTTCGCATAATCTATCTAATATTCAAGATGAACTAAATGAATTAAAGTTAGGTTGTGATGAGCTTAACCAAGAAAACTTAAATCTAAGAGATAAATTAAAAAGGCAAGATAAAGACATTAACAATCTAGAATCCAAGTTGACTATTTCTAAGGAAAATTTGCCTAATGCCCAAAACAAGATAAAAGATCTAGAACTTGGATCTAATGTTATTAATGAAATCAAATTTGAATTAAAACTTGCCCATGAAGAACTAAACAACTTTAAGGGAATTGAAAATGAACTAATAAAAGTTAAAAATGAAAATTCAACCCTTAAAAGCCAAGTCACTCAACTTGAAAGCTACAAACAAAAGTATGAGTGCAAATTTACCCAAGGTGAAGAGAAATTTAAAAAATTATTTAGATTGGGTAAATCACAAAGAGATAGGATGGGTCTTGGATTTGATAGGTACACTTCACATGACCCTAACTTCACCAACACATTTGTGAAAGGTGAGTCCTCATTCTCTAGCACTCATTCTTCCTTGCCCATGACTAAATGTAATTATTATGGCATTGAAGGGCATTTTAGGGTTGAGTGCAAACTAAGAAGAAGCCATGTGTCTAAACCCATTTATAAACCCAAGGAAGTAGAATCAAACTCTATGAAGGGTAAGACATTAAAAATCAAGGAAGACTCCAAGAAGACTAAACAAGTCAAACCAATTAAAAAGGAGTCTCCTAAGATAGATTGTAAAAAGGTTCAACAAGTTAAACCAAATATAAAAGAATTTATCAATAAAAAGCTTCTCAACCTATCTCCCTTAAATCAACACATGAAAGAACTTTAAAAAAAAATAAATTGCAAAGTTAAATTTAAAATTCAAAAGTCAAATAAAGGGAGGAAATAAGAAGGAAAGAAAAATGAATCAATCCCCTAAGAAACAAACTCACCAACCTCAAAAGACGAATCACCAATCTAAGCTAAATTTAGTCAACTCTAAATATCATGGTGATAAACCCAAATTAAAATTTTATCAAGTCAAATTTCCAAAAGTAGGTGGGACTTCTAAGATAGACCTCAAAGATCAACCCTCTTAAGACCTTAGGTGGATTCCTAAAGTTAGATACTTAGACAAACCTTAAGGCCTTGAACCTTCTTGACCAACCTATCCTTTATAGTTAAATCATTTTGTTGGTCATGTTACATTTGCATTTTGTTCTTTCAAAGTTACATTTCTTAAAATGCAATGTTCATTTGTGATCAATTGATTTTGTCTTCTTGCACCATACTAGTTAAATATCATGGTTTTCACAATCATTTGATTATAATTTCATCATGTTAGATTTGCTTTTTGCTCACATTTAGTTATATCTGTTGCAATGCATCTCTATATATGTTCAATTGATTATGGTTCCAAAAGCTTTCATAGCTAGATCTTTCATAATCGATTGATGTTGAAAAGTCATTTGTTTGGATGTCATAATAAGATTTTTTTTTGAAAAACAAATGATTTGAAACAATTTGGATTTTCCATTGATTTCTAAGTTATACTTTCATATGGAAAATTATTGTTTTGAAAAGATCAACTTGTATGTTTTCCAAATAAAATTTAAAATGCAAGTTGAAAAATGATTGAGCCTCATTGAAAAGATATGAAAATCAAAATTGTTTGTGTTATCTTCAAAATTATCCTCTTTATGCTCATTGTTGGATTTTGTTTATTGAAATGATTTGAAGATTGTATGAATGGAAATGCTTTAAAACATCATTAGTTATAATCATCAAAGCATGTTCCATGTTCTCATTTCCTTATGTATATGGTTATATTAACTTAAATGGAAATGAATAAGGTTTCAAGCATTTTGCTTCTTTGTTCTTCTAGTTACATTTTTTTTGTTAGCAAATTGAATTGTATGATTTGTGGATCATGAAATAGATTTGCATTCTATACCTAGTCTTGTGCATATTTTCTATGCATAGTGATAATGTTTCATGATTCTTATAGTACTTTTGCTAGAGTGAAGATTTTCTCTATGCAAATGTCAAATAGTTCCATGCATGGTTGTGATCTTAATTTTATTTGAAGACACCATACTAGAACTCTAAATCCATCCTTGTGCTTTATAGTCTTTATTTAAAAAGGATGGTTATGTTATTGATCCATGTATGTCATTATATTTTTGTGCATGTTTCAATTTCATATTTGTGTTTATGATCATATGAATCTCTCTAAAGTCCATTCTTTGTGTTTCATAGTTATGTTCATTGTTTATGATGGATGGATGTTGAGTTCATATGATACATTTTATAAATTGCTTGCATATTTAAGCTTTATGTTACAAACGCAATTTCTCATGCTCAGCACTATGCTTTCTAGTTATATTTTTATAAGTGATGAATATTCATGATGCTTAGTGAATTTTGTGTTTGTCACATCCATGTTCTTTTCATGGTTTTCTAATTTGTTTGATATATTTAAAAAAAAATGTGATAAATCTTGGGAACATTGAATTGAACTTTCACTTTTGCATCATATCTCTCATGTTTGCCTCCTCTAATACATAATTATAGTTGTTTTCTTGAAGAGGTTGGCTTCATGATAGTTGAACTTCATTTATGATCCATGTTCTTTATGAAATGATGTTAATTCACATAGCATATGATTTTCAAAAGTTAAACATGCTTATGCTATGATTAGTACCACCAGTCTCATGGATTTCTCTGTTTTGAAACATATATATTAGTTACATGATTTCAAAACCAATACAGAGTTTTTGCAATTTTAAAAATATTTTACAATCCATGATTTTAATAAGATTGGTTGTATCCTTAACATGTTCATCATTGTTGAATTGATTTAATACTTTGGATACTACACCTTGATTCAATCCAAGTTGCACTCATATTGGTATATTTATTTAAATCTTTGGAACTTAAATGATTAAGGTAGGATGGCTAGGAGAGTGGGAGGAGACCCCTCACGTGTTGGGTTCGCCAAGTATAATTCCAGTGTGTGGTAGCTGTGGCGCCAAGCATAAATCCTTAGGGGGTAGCTATGGAAAAGACCCGTAATTCTGTGTGATCACGTAAAACACTGCTCTGATGCTTCTATCTTCACCACATGAAGCTTGATTCATATACTTAGTTGAATCTCAAGTTGTTGTCCTCCATTACATTTAAATCTCTTTCGATCTTGTCTATGTTTTGGATTCACCAAGTCTTTTAATTCAAAAGAATCTGTTGTAAAAAATCTGAACTTTACCAGAAACCCACAATGACCACTCTTGTGCTCTTTATTAGTATATTAGTCTGATAGTCAAGTTGTGTGGAAATTCATTTTGCATATGTTTTTTATAGGTATATATTGTGAAATGCAAATTTGAATGAGATGTAATGAGTTTAAAAAGCTTTTTCAATTGAATGTTCCATCTCATATTTTTCAAATCAGTTGCTTTGTCATTTTGAAAATAAATATGATTTGAAAAATGAATTTTCCATGGATTTTAAGGGTTTTTTTTTTTTACCTCAATGGAAAATTATGCAATTGATGTTCATTTTGGGCTTTGTTAACTTACATACTTTTAAAATGAAATTTTCAATTGGTACTCATCTATTCATCATCATGCCTTTCCATGAGTAGCAACATTTTGAGATATTTGATCAATGTGAGCTTTAATAGTTATATTTGAGAAGTAACTCCATAGTTACATGCCTTCCATCTTCTTCATGCACTACATAGGGATATTCATTGTCATCATTTTGACAAAAGAAGAGAATAATGTTGACGGGGAGTGTAGACATCTCTAAGATGATCAAATGAGAGTTTATATTTTGAGGATCATGGAGATACATATATGGATAGGATGAATATTTTTTTGTATTTTGAAAACAAATCAATTTTTATTTGAGAATGCATTAACTTTTATAGGTACATCTTTATTTACTTCTCATATTGCCACATCCATGAGCATTTAGTTTTAGTATTTTTCTTTGATATGGATGTTTTTATCATCACTATGTTTTGTGATGTGATTTTTTGTGTTTTGTGCAATGATTTTGCAAGCCATATGCTTCTCTATTTGTAAACTTCCTAACTTTGACTTGTTTGGAATGCAATGTACCCATTTCATCATTTGGATTATAATCACTTAGTTTGATAATTGAATACATTTGGTGATATTTTCTTCAGTTATATTTTATTGATCACCATTATCATATCTACACACTTGTATTCATAGTCATATATCGATATATGCACATATGGATATGATTGCATTCATTCTCATGACATTCATTATGCCTTTGTAAGTTAAATTTTTCTAAAGACTGAATGTTATGGTTTTGGATTTTATTTTCATTGGTATCATTTTGAGTTTTAGTCTTGAACTTTCAAAATCTAAAATATATAATGCGTGTTCCTATTATATGCTAATGAATGGACTAATTTTGTTTGGAACTTCATGCATTTCTCATAATCATTACATGTGCTTTATATTTATATTATTTTGTTAAACTAATGATTATGCAGGTTCATCACTAAGCTTAAGTGATGAAAAAGGTCAATGAAAATGAAATTTCATATGATCTTTATTGAGTTCATGATCTTCAATCGCTTGGTATCATATGAAGGTCTTAGAGAATCCTTAACTAAATTCATAGAATTGATGTGGACCTACTTAGTTGATTTATATAGTTCAATTCCAATTTAGCATGATTGAATCACTTTATAGTTGAATCTTTTGATATCATGCTTGCTAAAACTCCCTCTTGCTTATAGTTAAACTTGTTCTAGCTAATGCTACCATGATGTGCTCAAATTGTAGAAAAGGTCTAATTCTTTCTTTGAACCCATCTCTCTCTCTCTCTCTCTCTCTCTCTCTCTCTCTCTCTCTCTCTCTCTCTCTCTCTCTCTCTCTCCCTCCATACCCCGTATGTTTAGTCTTGGAAAATCTCTTTGTCAAATTCGTGACAAAAAGGGGGAGAATAAGTATGGACTCTTCAATGGGAAAGAAACTCTTAAAGGGGAGAAGAGAATGTGTTTGGATCTAATCTAGATTCAGTTAAATATGATGTCTTTGGCTAATGATTAAGGGGGAGTTGCAATCCCACCATAGAATGTGTGTTCCTTGTCTTATGCAGGTATATCATTCAGATCAAAGCACATTCTCAGGGGGAGTAGTTAAAAGTCATGAGTCTTTACTTGAGTTGTAATTGTTGTATCCTATGTAAAGATCATGTACTTTTGTAATCTTGGTTGTTTTTTAGTCCATATGTTGTAAGTATATCTAGAATAGGTGTTTTGCCACGGAATTGACAAAGGGGGAGATCATTAGTGCCACATTTCCATGAGCACTTATATTGTCGATTCCGTGTCAAAGAATTCAAGACCTTGCCTCTTAGAGTTTCACAAGGAAGATCAAGTTTGAAGTCAAAAGATCAAGTCTTGGAAGGCTTGAATTCATCAAGGAAGACCTCCATATGAGTGACAACCTATTCAGGTAAATGGGACCCCAAACCAACCAAGAGATGGCCCTAAAAACCC
This sequence comes from Persea americana, assembly GCA_029852735.1. Taxonomy (NCBI): domain Eukaryota; kingdom Viridiplantae; phylum Streptophyta; class Magnoliopsida; order Laurales; family Lauraceae; genus Persea; species Persea americana. The sequence continues at coordinate 97,295,706 of CM056810.1, forward strand.
TTAGTTTAATGGCTTATTTAATAGGTTTTTAGAAAATGTTTTTGGGCCTTTTCAAGACTCAAAACTGGTCCCAGAGGTCGGCTAACAGCCATGTCTCACGGTCACCTCGCGGTTACTTTTCCAGAAGCTTAATGTACATTTTTCTGTGAAAAATCGGTTACCTTGCGGTTACCTAACGGTTAGCCTTTTTGAAAATTTGGCTAGCCTCTTTGAAATTCGGCTAGCCTCTTTGCCCACCGACAGCTTACCTAAAACTAGCCGTTTATGACCGTTGGGGTAGCGGCTAACCGCGGATTTGAAGGGGGCTAGCCGCCAAGAGCCGTTAGAGAGCCGTTTGAGGATTGTTTATAAATAGAAAAGGCCCCAAATCATTCCAAGTCTCTCCAAGATCATGAGAGCTCATGTCCTAACCATGGTGCATCATATTTGAGCTCTCATAGATCATTTCACACACACTATGAGCTTATATTGGCAAATCTAAGAGCTTCATTAGCTCAAGAAAAGTGTGATGTGTGAAAACCATATCATCTAGGGAAGAACTAGAGCCATCAAAAGTTAAAATACATATCCCTAGATCAAAGACCTCTTCCCTTGATTGAGCACAACATTGGAGCATCATCATCAACATCAATGAAGCATTGCAAGAGGCATAAAAGCTTGGAGCTACGGTGACAAGCTTCGAAGAGCATCCTCTGGACTTCATCAAAGGGGTAAGTGGCAACCTCCAGATTTTGTCAAAAGAGGCAAGTGTTTTTCCCCCTCACTTCATTCAATTTAGAGCATTGTAAGAGTGGCTTATTTCTTTGTGTTTTAACCACTATAAAAATTGTAAAGGGGAGTAGATCTTTGTGATCGAACCTCATGAACAAAAAGGGGATTAGATCTTTGTGATCGAACCTCGATAACAAAATCGATGTAGAATCATTACTTGTGTAGTTTCATTCTTCATAGTGGAACCAGGGGACTGTGTGGCCCTTGAGAGTGGATGTAGGTCTGCGTGACCGAACCACTATAAATCCCTTGTGTCAATTTCTCTATCTCTATCGCTTGTACATGATTTACATATCTATATATTGTGAAGATTGATACGGATGATATTTCATCATTGAGTTTAATTGACACACACGCACTCGTGCGAAAACAACATTGAACATATTGGTAGATCATATATTGTCTAGCACACACTCTTTAACATATATTCACTTGAGCACCTTGGTTACATAGTTATATTTACTTTGATGTAAATCACAAGTGAATTTGTGAAGAGTGTTTTACACACACTTGTGCTTATTAATATGAAACTAATTGTCATATCTTTGATTGTTTAAGCACTCAGACATTGAACACATATTCTGCATAAGTTGTATCCTTACATGTGTTCATTGTATTCTTTGTCCTAGTTAGGATTAAAATTGGACTGAGATCTTTTTAATTGGCAAAGAATTTTAATTAGTCCTATTCACCCCCCCCCCCCCCCCCCTCTAGGACTTGTACATTGGCCCTAGGCGCACTTTCAGTTATCAACTGTTTATACATAACTGTCTATCTACCCATCTCACTACAAAAATCCTCTCAAAATCCAAAACAAGCTGCACTCAATCCCCTTGTGCAGGCGCTCTAACTTCCAGCTCGACCACTTGGTCGGCCAGCTCCTACCCATGGTCACCAGCTACAAGCGCCTCGTAGAACGCGTCATCCGCGAGATAATGATCGGGACTTAAGCAGCAAAGATGGGTCAGATCCAAGGATCTGGCAAGGCACCATATGCAGATAATACAGAATGTATACAACAAAAGAGAATAAAGACAGGTATGTAATCATATGAGTAACAAAAATATAATCTAGGCAATTGAGCAGTAATAAATAGTTTAGAATAAAAAATGTAAAGTAATCTAATCTAACTAGATAACAAGTGGCACATTCACACAAGCTAGATACACCGCAGAATATTATGCCGCGGCCCTCCCATACTGTAGACAGTTTGCGGTGGGGAAATAGTAATCACCATGTAAGGGATAACAGCCCTGCTAATAATAACATACATAATATAACACCGATCACACTCCTTTATCGCACCGATCACACCCCTTTATCATATTAACCCGGACCCGGTATCACACCGTCCATCTAATCACAGCTCATCATGATAGCTCTAAGTAACCAATATAGCCCCTACCAATGATGATCAGTCAACTGGCTGAGCTTAGAACAACTAAGTGAATGTTTAGTGCCGACTCGAGAAACAAGTACAGGTCTGTGTTTGTCTAGGCTTATCTTGCGTGAGTAAGGTCTTAACCAAGTCTCTAAAAGGTTAAGGTACAACAACATGGAACACAGTCCAATATCCAAGTCCAAGTCCAACATCATTGGATCCACTCCAAGGCTCACAACTGTGGCCTGAGGCAACACAAGTACAATACCATGTTCATTCCACAAGTAATCATCTCATGCTCATAGACAATGAGCCAACAATCCATTAAGCCTCTCCTCTTCATTCTATGGTTTCACATACCCAATCTTAGGCCGTATGAGAACCCGCCTACCCACAAACACGGGTCATTTATCTCCAAACACGACATAGGGTCACCACTAAGTAATCGTAGGTTCAGGTCCTCCAATTTTCATTAATTAACAGGTTTATAATAACAATAAGGATAAGATAGAAGAACAACACATGAAACCCTAAAAAACATGGAATCAAGTGGGAATAGACAAAGGACCAATCATAGGTAGTGGTTCACTCTTGGTTCAGGTCTCGTCATGTGATTGGATCCTTAATGGTAGTCTCACATGTCAAAGATAATAAATCTGGTGCTCCTGAAGTTTTGGACACCATAGACTACAATTAAGGGTTGAATCATTGAAGATTCAAATCCCAAAGCCTCAATTGGTAGACCGCACAAGTCAAGGCTGAGCCATGCAATTGATTCGTGTGTGGCACACTTGATAGAAGCCTATTTAGATAGTCAATGGATCCCACAAATAATCAAACATCAAAGTCACAGAAGTCTGAAAAATCTCACTATTCATAGCTTACCCGGTCGACATCATCACTAGGGATGTTGACCAGGTGAACTTGATGTTGACCTCCCAGGTCGACATCCTGTAGTGTCCCCGGTCGACATCATGGCCGTGATGTCGACTAGGTCCACTGGGATCTGGAGTCAAGCAGCTAGGGGGTTTCACAGGGTCCTCTGTGTATCCGGTTGACATCATGGCCGTGATGTCGACCAGGTACACGGGACTCTGTATATCTGGAAAATTATAGGTCTCAGTTATTTCCTGCAGCTCACTGTGTGCCCGGTCGATCAAGATAAGGTTTGGTCGACCGAGTACACTATCTGTAAAATTTTCAGAAAGAATAACTGGGACTTGGTTTTTCACCAGTTTCAGTGTGTCCGGTCGACCGAGCTGGGGGCCGGTTGATCGGGTACACGCACTGAGCAGAATTCCAGAATTTTGGGATTTCTTCTTTCTCAATCCATTTCTCATCCAATTCATTCCAAATCACTTTCATACATCACATACACACAAATAAGCAACAAAACACTCCTATCATCTCCATCCACCATCCAACCGGGCCATTGATCTTCCAAATGGAAGAACCCATCAATTAAATGACCATTTTCTATAAAAACAAGCTCAAAAGAATATCTAAACAAGCATAATCATCTAATTGAATTGAGATTACATAAACAAGGAAAGAAAGCATGCATCTATTGAAATTAGCATATGGTACTTGCCTCAATTCAGAATTGGTGATAGTGTAGAGAGAGATAAGAGAATTCCAAGCTTCTACTAGTGTTGTTGATGAAATTGGGGTGGTCTCTAGCCTCCTTGTGTTGGGATTTTGGGGAATTAGGGTTTGCTTGGGGAGAAAGATATGTTAAATGAGAGATGAGTGGGAATTTAGGATTTTAGGCTAATGTTTGTAATAGTTTGGGTTTTATAACGTTGGATTTAGGCTAATTACCAAAAGGGCAACTTGGTTGTAAATGAAAAAGAAATGGGGCCATAGGTATTTAGGTCATTAGGTGGGTTTCTAGAAGGTTATTAACTCTCAAAGCCTTTCCCATTAATTCTAATAACAACCAAGTCCTAATCTTCCAAACCTATTAAATTAACAAAAAGCACCTAATATCTATTAAGAATTATATAAGCTAATTCTAAAATTTAGGAACATTAGCCATCTATACTACTAATTCCTAATAATTAGCATATTAAAGTAGAAAATATCATATTAATAATTATTTAATTCAAACTGAGGGCCCACAAGGGGTGGGGCCTCACAATAAGAATGCATGGGATGTGAATGGTCTCTGATTCTCTGATTACCCGGCACGTTAAAAACTGGGTTTAGGTCATTATTTAGGCTCTGATAAGTAAACGAGTCCGGGTACTTTTTTGGATCTATGACCTAAATGGGTCTGAGTTTGGTTCCGCTTTGGTTCCAACTTGTGGACTCAAGACCCAACATAGTACCTCCATTTTGAATAATGTCTCCTAAAAACTAGGTTTTTATTCCCGTATCATTTTCTACCTAGACCTAGACCCATACCCATTTAATATATGGAACTAGTTCCAACTCGACCTTCTCATTAACGGTTCCATCTCTAGGTCCACTATGGACCCGAACGAGAACTGACCCATTTACATGCCTGTAAGGATCCCACCTTTCCGTGAAATTCTAATTTGTGATGAGGATGAGGGATTGAAATTAATGGGAATTAAGGGCCCTTTTGGATACATGCAGAACATATTAATATTTTTAAATTTAAATAATAGAATAATCAAATATTGTAAAATATAATAGTACAATATTATAGTATTGTAACACTGACACTATTTGGAAATAAGACATGGATTACGAGAGAGGGAGAGGGAAAGAGGAGATGGGAGGGAAAGAAAAAAGAGGAAAAAGAAAAAGGAGAGTTATCCCAAGGGATTACCATTACTCCCTCATCACATAGCTAACCCAACTCATGAAATCTAGGGGTGCACAAAAAAATCGCTAAACCGCCAAACCAATCCGAACTGGGCGGTTCGGATTGGTTTTGTAGTAGATCGGTTCGGTTACAGTTCGGGTTTCCTTTGAGTCGTTCTGTTTAGTTTGGTTTTCGGTTTGAATGTGCGGTTAAACCGTGCAAACCGAATCGAACCGAATCAATTATATAAATTTATATTTTTTATAAAATATATAAAGGAATATGAAAAATTACTTGAAGAAGACTCGAACCCTCACTCCGTTACTTGAAGTCCAACGTCTCTCACCAATTGAACTACCATTTTTTTGTGAAAAAAAATAAAAATAAAAAAACCTTAACCGAACCGGTTTGGCTCGGTTTTGTTTGAGCACATGGGTGGCTCGGTTCGGTTTGGGATAATAGAAAATCGATGGATTTGGTTTAGTTGATAGTTTTCCCTCTAAACCGATCCGAACCTTCATGTGCACCCCTAATGAAATCTAATGAAATATCTTTACAAGATTCTTTCCTACAGCATAGGGGAGTAGCTGTATAGGGAGGAATCTTTAGATATTTTAACAAAAAAAGGAGTACTATTTTAAGTTATTTAGTTATCCAAACAACCCAAATTTTAGGGCTAAGATAACTTTCTTAAAAATAGAAAAATATAGCACATTCTTGTGCATTCAAATAGGCCTAGAGATGTAGATGAGACCTTCACTTTTATTTACTTATTTTATATCTCCTGTTAATTCATTTTATCCACGAGAAGGAGGATCATTTGTTCTACTTTAACCACTTTTGGAATTATTTTTCTAAAAATTTTGTAGGACTTCAATCTCATACAAATGAACAGGACCTCAACCGCTGAGATAGCCTTTAAGCTTTTTGAATTGCCAGCATACACCTTCGGGACCTATTCGGATGCTGGAAAGCATGAGAAGTAAAATAGTGGAAAAACTTTTGCGAATTTGAATTCCAAATAGTTTTTTTCACCGCTATTTCCCCCATTTCTCATCATTTAGATGAACGACTGGGTCATCATTTGAAGATCTTCACTGACTGGCATCTTAAAGATCAGGTTTAAAGATTTTTTATGATTTTATTTCAATCTTTTAAATCTTTTAATGAAACATGTCCCCAAGATTGAAAAGCCAACAGCATAAATCGACAATAAATCCAGGGATTTTCCTTTTAAGGTTTACCAAACATGAGGAATTCTAGCATAAAAAATTGATAATTACTCATGTGAATCAAAATCCTACAGGCATACCTTGCCAAGTGGATTTCATAGACCGGGGATTGTAGCAAAATGTCAAAGTAAAGATTAAAGTGGAGTCCTGCATGAGCTCATCCAAAAAAGAGTACAGATCTGCTGAGGATTTCCTCCACAATGATCTTAAGTGGATCAATTAAGGTCCGTCATGTCACCGCGGGCAGCCTGCCATGCAATTGGACAGGGGCTGTCCATAGTGACGTGGCAGATCGTGATTGATCCACTCACAGTCATCGTAAGGGCAATCCTCAAATTATCCTGATTCTCCAAAATAAGTGTGTATGTGGTGAGCTCTCTCAAATGAGCCATCTTGTGAGCACTATCTGTTAGCACCTATTTTTTTTTCCACCACATGAGGGCCAATCCACTGGGGTTAAGTGAATGTGAGGGGTTTGGATTGAAATGCAGTCTCTCATGAAAGACATCATTAGTGGATTTTCTTACATGGGCGAGGACGTCTTACACAAAGATGTGACTGAAATTGCCAAGGCCATTGTCGGCGCTTTGATACTTGTGGATCATATGTCTGAGCTTTGTTCTGCTGTGAACAATTTGCATAACTGGCCACCGGGCCCAACTTAGGCCCATGTCAATTGTAACAACTAGGCTTGTACAAAATATCGCGAACCCCATCGTATCATTAACCTTATGATCTATGACCCCCAAGTTAAATGGTTTTAGATGACATCATATTTTCTTATTTTAAGCCAACGGTGAGCAATTGTTGGATGAGTGTCAAAGGACTTATGACAACTCAAGGGTAAGGTGAGTGTAATAGGATGGGTAACTTGATCACATTTGGGCCAAGTGGCCCAAAGATAGGGTGATTGCATATAAGAATCAGGCAGATGGTCATCACTTGAATATTTTTGTCTCTTTGTATACATATTGCTGCATATTCAACTTCATCAAATCCATTGCCCAGACCAATCAAAGATCAGTGTTGCCATGTTGTTTACAAACGGGTTGGATTAACAAGGGAACGGGTTACGGGTCTTTTACCAAAAAAAAAAGGCCTACAGGTCACATAACCCTAAATCTGTACATGATGTGGGTCAATTGATCCTTCATGGGATCTTTTTAGAGAAAAACTAAATTCAACACATTAAATCTTTGATCATTGCCACTAAATTTTTTGGACTCAGTGGAATATTTTTAGGGAAAAAGCCATAGCGTTTTCTACCATTTTAACTCTACTTATACTTTTTTTTTAAAAAAAAATTAAATAAGAAATGATTATATAAGGTTGAGCAGATGCTGTGGTCAAGTATTTCCAGAAAGATTTTCGATTTTTCTGGTTACAAAACAATTGTTCTTTATTGTAATAAATGGTTAGAAACAGAGGACCTCTGTTTCTATGAGCAACCATCAATCTCTACTATCCACTAATTAAAAATAAAAGACAACAAATATCTTTTCTCTTTTTTTTTCCTTTCTCCAGAACACATGGACCCCACTTTTGAAATTAAATTACCCAAACAAGGAACTGACATCCTCCAATTTTCTCTTATATACTTAGTGTAGAAACTCACTAACTAAAAACAGATCACCAGTACAAAAGGGCAATTCACATAATCAGAGGAGGAAATAAAAGGGGAAAAAACGACATGATGATTCAGAGACCAATCAAACTCACATGATTATTTACTGAAGAAAACTCACATGATGCCTGGAGCAACAACATAACACAGTAGAAATAATAGATCCCTCCTAACTCCTAAGCATTGGTAATATTCCGGATGGCCCCTTCTGAGTTGGAATTTGTTTGTGCTGAGTTAGTACCCAAGTTAATGGGCACTAAGTGTTAGATGAATTGGTGGGCCTTTAGATTGAATTGATATGCTGCATTTCCAATGCTGTGGCAGAATTCCAGCAAAGGGTCTGAGGTCATGTTAGTACAGAAGAGATACAAGTCTCGTAGTAGATCAAAGAGCAGCGGAGTACACGAGAGATAGGGCAGCCACCACAGTCTATGGGGAACAGCTGCAGAGAGGGATGCAACAAGAGCCAAGATGGAAAAGAGAAGTGAGATTTTGTGGGAGCTAGGAGCGGGGAGGGGCTTACAGCTTGTTAGTGTGATGAGTGACATGGATGCATACAGCTTGGTATATCAATTGAAGGAAGCTAAAAATGGCAGCTAGAATTACCCCGAACCAGGTTGGATCAATTGGAGCCATTGGTTGCATCATGGGCATGTTAAGCTACCGATATGAACCGTCCATGTGCAGCCCTAGTTGCAAAACAACTATTCTTTATTGTAATAAATGGTTAGAAACAGAGGACCTCTGTTTCTATAAGAAACCATCAATCTCTACTATCCACTAATTAAAAATGAAAGACTACAAATATCTTTTCTCTTTTCCTCCTTTCTCCAGAACACATGGACCCAACTTTTGAAAATAAATTACGCAAACATGGAACTAGCATGCTCGAATTTTCTCTAATGTACTTTGTGTACAAAGTCACGTAATAGAAATAGATGTTATTAGTTGGAAACAATGTTTCCTATCGTCATGAGGTTAGATCAACCAACTCCATGGCGGATGTATTAGCTAAGCAAGGGTTGATAGATTGCTTTTTTGGGTGGGTGTGATTATATAAGTGGGGTCGGAAGTGGTGCATTTCTCCTGCACCTTTCCTTTTTTTACACTTCCACCTTCCTTTTTTTAATGGTTTACTATTCTTTGTAACTTTGGTGTTTTTTTTTTTTTTTTAATTGAAATCTTTCGTTACTGTTTAAAAAAAATACTAGAAATAGATGACCACAAAAGGGCAATTCACATGATCACAGGAGCATAAAAATAAAAGGGAAAAAACAACGACACCAGGATTCAGAGACCAATCAAACTCACATTATTATTTACAGAAGAAAACTCACATGACGCCCACAGCAACAGCATCACACAATAGAAATAATAGATCCCTCCTAACTCATTGGTAATATTCCGCATGGCCCCTTCTGAGTTGGAATTTGTTTGTGCTGAGTTAGTACCAAGTTAATGGGCGCTAAGTGTTGGATGAATTGGTGGGCCTTTAGATTGAATTGAAATGCTGCATTCCCAATGCTGGGGCAGAATTCCCAGAAAGGTTCTGAGGCCATGTTAGTGCAGAAGAGATACAAGTCTCGCAGTAGATCAAAGAGCAGCCGAGTACACGAGAGATATAGCAGCCACCACAGTCTGCTATAATATTTTAATAAAATCTTCTATATCCTAGTTAGAAGCCAAACATGAATTGAGACTAGTGGTAATGGGCAGTACTTTCCCTAGGGGTTGCTAATAATATTTATATTTATTTATTCATTATTTATTGTGCAAAAATTATTTTTTTCCAAAATTCTCATATTATTCAAAGAAAATCTTGATTTAAAAACATCTCAATACTTCCGGAACATAATCTCTTAAACCTTTGTGAGCACAATTGAAATATGAAAATACTAGGGCTCACTATAATGAACCTAAACTTCTCAAATTAAAAGTTTTCTCCTTACTTTTGAATTGAGAATCGGGTCTTGCTCCAATCCAAATAAGAATCAGGTTTGTTTCATCGTATGCAAATTGGTTCATCCCAAATTAATTAATGAAAATGAGTTGATTGGTTTGTTTTGATTGTTTCACCCCCAAAAGCAAATCCACCTAAACGCAACGGATGAGCAGCCTACATCTCTTATCATTTAGTGCAGCACGACTCTTCTATTTTTTTTGTGATAGTTTTTTCTAGTGATAGAGGAAAATGGAGTATGAGCCCTCCCCTCTCGAATTTTTGTCCCCTTTCTGAAGCGTTACACAAACAAGTCCTAAACAACCCTAAAATTAGGTGCACAGGTATGTAAAATAATTTTTTCACTCTTGCTGAATTCTTTTTTTAAATCTGCCTTCATATTTGAAATGTGGGTAGTTTTCTTCACCTTCATTTGTTATTTTATCTTCTCTCAAGCCAAAGCACCACTGGTTTAGTATTTGAAGATGTCAATAACAATGCATTTTTTTAGAGGTATTTGAAGTTTTAAAGAATGTTTGGATAGATATTTCTCAGATGTTTTTTCTTAACAAAACATTGTCAAGGATAATGATGCGATTTCATATTATATCACGACATCTTCCTCTTCAGAACCTCCTACCAAATATAAATAATCTTAGCAAAAAGAATTATGATAAACCAAGGGAATCCAAATCCTAGAGAACCTCTTATCAAATGGGCCATTAGATTTCCTAATTTGGATGAATCTAGTAAAAGGTCTAAGAATAAATGATGAAAGTGAGTATTTATCCGAGACCGTCAAAATATCCATTACTAGATTTAAATTTAAAGATCCTAACACACTTAAAAATACTAATTCACCCCAACCACATACACATGTCACAAACTTATGGGCGCCCTATTTAGTTGAGAGCATTTCCGATATGAAGTTCTCTTGTTGGCAATTCTTAACATAAATGGAGCAGTTGTCTTTGGGAATTCACAATTCGCTATAATTTGGGTTTAGATGGTTGAAATTTGCTAAGTTCGGCAACTACTAAGTCACTTTTGGCTTCTTCTAAATTCCAGGATATTTAAGTGTAGGCTGTTGAAATTAAGAATGCTATTTTGCCATTAGCTTTTTAGAATTCTACTTCTTGAGAAACAACAGTTGCAATTCTTGAAATGCTCCAATTGGGATATGATCAAATGCTTGCAACACAACAGGCCCAATAACATCCTTTGGGTCACTTATGATTTCATTTATATGGTGAAATCTTTGTTGCGACAGTAATATGCTATCCCTAGTCCTACTGTCAAGATCCACTTTTTGTAGTATCTAACCAATGCATTATAGATAGGAATGCAAAACCATATGTAAGATCCTTAACTCATATATGATAAGGGTTTATCTAGTGCACAAGGTCTGCAGGCCATGCACACCTCATTGTGGGACCACTTGGGGCTGTGATTGGGGAGAATCTCATCATCTGCTTGGGGCCCATCTATGCACAAAGTATGAGACCTATCTGTACATCCTAACCACTTTATCAATAGCCAACAAGTTTCACCCGTTAGAAAAATGACCCTCTGAAAATGACCATTCGATTCAATAATACAGTCAATTCGGATGGGTGTAAAAGAAGGGGTTAATGTACATTAGAAGGTTCCATGTTTGTGGTCCATTAGGATTGGTCGTCCAATGGGCCCCACTATGCACACCGTATGCACTGGATAACTTCTGCATATATATTATCATAACAGATCTACAGCCAAACATGATAACTTAATAACGGGGTTTTCTTATTTGCTTGAATACTGACCAAAGCAAGTCCAAAAACTGAAAAGCCCTTGTCCCAGTTAGCCTAGTAAGGGCCTAACACAACATTTATTTTTAAGATAAAGCTTAAGCTATTTAAGTGCAGGCCCAACAAACTTTATATAAGCAAGAACCAATAACTAACTTTGATACTATATAAAATAGTATGCACCAATCCAAAAGCTTTTAAGTCGATAGGTGAAAGACCCAAATAAGTATATGAAATCTCGTTAAACCCATTACTTATAGACTAGATGGGATGTGAGACTTTTCCAACACTATCTACTCCTACAAAAAAGCTAGACAGTGTGTGGAACCAATTGACTCTCGTCTTTTTGTATTAGTCAGGCCAAACTTCCACTCATATGGGAGTTGTGCTCACTGTGAAATTGTTAACCAATTAATCTAATGTTGGCACAACTCCCATTGAAGCAAAATCTGATTGGGCCCATGTAAGAGGGAGACATATGCTCTAAGTCTGTGGTTTAGATATTTGATCGGTGGGCCCCACTCAAGAGCAATTTCCTGTGAGTTAAAGCAAATAGAGAATTAGCTTGGCCTAAATTTTTGCTAGCAATTCCAATTTCCAAAAACATCACTCGATTTCACTGGTTACAAAACAATTGTTTCTTTGTAATAAATGGTTAAAAACAGAGGTCCTCTGTTTCTATAAGGACTCATCTATCTCTACCTTCCATGGATTAAAAAAAAAAAAAAAAAAAACTAAAAGGAAAAAAAAACTTATGTTTCTTCCAAAACGCATCCATTCCGCATCGTTGCGGCCCCTCCGAGACGTACAGTAACAACATAACACAACATGACTACAGCACAAAAAGAGAAGAAAAAAGAACAAACATAATACAACATAACAGAAATAACAGATCCATCCTAAGCCTCGGTATTCCGAATGCCCCCTTCGGAGTTGGAATTTGTTTCTTCTGAGGAAGTACCCACGAAGTTGGGCACGAAGCGTTGGATGATTTGAAGGGCACTTACTTTGAATTGATAGGCTGCATTTACAATGCTGTTGCAGAAATTCCAGAAAGGGTATAAGGGAATGTCCGCGCAAAAGAGATACAAATTCTGTAGGAGATCATAGAGCGGACGAATGCACGAGAGATAAGGCAGCCACCAAAGCTTGATGGGAACAGCTGCAGAGAGTGGGGCAGCAACAACCAAGATGGCAAAGAGAAGTGAGAATCTGAAAGGGTTTGTAGAGGGGAGGGGAATACCGCTTGTAAGCGAGATGAGTGACAAGGACGCATACAGAGATACTGTCTTCTTCAGCGAATGGTAGTGGGATTCTACCTCCAAAACGCCTCCACCGCCACTACCACCTTGGTATATGAGCTGAAGGAGGCTAAGAATGACACCTAGAATTACCCCGTACCAGGTTGGATCAATTGGACTCCGATCCATTGGTTGCATCATGGCCGGCATCTTCGGTTGTCAATCTCTAATAAATGGCAGACCTCCGTATATATAGAAATTTTGTGTCAGGGGTTTGTCAGCATACGTGAATAGTAAAGGAGAGTGAAGTAATATGTTGACGTCAACATATTACTTCACTCTCCTTTACTATTCACGTCAAATGCTTCACTATTTATTATTATTGCCTTCTGAGATTGACAAATCTTTTGCGAATGTCCTGACATTAAAAGTCCATCGCCATCACATTAAGGTCCCACTGTCTACGTGGCAAGACTACACTTACAATCCCCAATTCCGCGCACAACGTTCATACTAATTTCACACTAATCAGGAATCCCCCGGCACCATTTCTAATTTCATACAATATCAAACATCAGTGATTGCTAGATTTTATCACAACCAATCGGTACGATGTATATGGCAACAAACTTTGTAGACCGAAAACTAAGTGCTAGGATTATACCATAACCTATTCTTGCATTTTTGGAATCTATTTGTCCATTTCTTTCCATCCATGAATTCAAGTAAAATACAATCGTATTTTCTAGGATCCTGATGCGTATTTTCTCATAAGTATACGGTTGTCTCAAATAATATAGACTATGGAAGTCCGAATATCGTTCCCACGAGGATCGTTATAAGGAAAATAACAATGATCTATGAAAATGAGTATCAACTCAAATATAGTTAACAAATGCAAATGAAAATAACAATGGAAACAAGAAACTAAATAATAACAAGGAAAATAAAAAAAATGCAAACGAAAAGAAAACTAAAAATAGATAACAAAGAAAAGTTAGTAAAAAAAATTAGAACCAACCAAGAACAATGTTAGTAACAAGTTAGTAACAAAGTTAATAACAAAAGAAGAATAACAAAGTTAATAAGAAAATAGCAAGTGAAAATAACAAGTGAAAGACGGAAAATGAGTGGATGGAGATAAAGAAATGCGCTAAAATATTTTAAAATCAAAAGTGGAATTTATGGTGTAAATAGAGAAATGGAGCATGAGAATTAAAATAAGTGAATAAGTATGTGAGAATGTAAATAGAATCAAATTAAAGTAAGTAAAACAAGAAACAAGCAATACTAATGGATGATTGAATCATTTAGAATCCATTAAGTGACACTAATTCAACACTAATGCTTTTCTCTTTTCCAAAAAAATAAAAATAAATAAATACTCAAATCTAATTACAAATCAATGCTTAGATTTGAAAAATATAGCATTAAAGCTCTAAGATTGAAATTAACAATCTAATAGCCAAGATTTTCTTCCCTTCATAAAAGACAAGATTCCTAATAACTATCTATCAAATGTAAACATAAACCATCAAAAGATATTAACTCCTAAGCATGATTTATCAAACCTAAGCATAGACAGTAAAAGGAATATTAATATAGATACTAAGCATGGAAAGTTGCACAATACAATGAAGAAAAATCTACTCTAACATATTAAGCACATAGACAAGGGAATTAAAATAAAGAGCATAAGCAAAAGAAATATGATCAACTTAGCTTTACCTAGAAGATCAAATCAAAGGGATTACCCACCCATTGGAGAAGATAGAGCTTTCAATTCCATTCTAAATCTTTAATTTTACACGGCTTTCATCACTTTCTCTCTACAATTTGCTCTCAATTACATGAATAGCTTAAGTAAAGAGGAAGAGGCTCTCCTTGCATGTGTATCTAATGCCTAGAGCTCCTTTCCTTATATAGAAATATTTGTCTTGCTCGCTTTTGGTTTCTTTCCAATGTGAGACTTCACAAGAATGAAAATATGAACATATATATGTGGTTCCCGTGTTAGAAAACAGTCCCTGGATTGATGTACAATTTTGACTCCCGAAACGTCCGAATTGGAAAAAATATTGTAAATATGATTTGTAGATCTTTAAACAGGCTTTCCAATGCTTCTGAGATCACCTCAATTGGATACCGGAGTAAAAAGATATGGTCAAAATACCAACCCAAGATATGGTTAAAATATCAACCCACGTCTATCATGTTTCTTCTTATTATTGGCCTAACTTTGTTATTTCTTCATTCAATTACCTTCCAAACTTATCCTTACTCTCTTTAACTCTTGAATCTCAATTTTAATCTTCAATTAACACTTACAAAGAGAAATTAATATAATTGAGAGTATGAAAGCCATTAAAACTCATAATAAATGCATACAAATGATCATCTATAATGGAAAGATATGAGCAAAGATGATGGGGAGGAACTTTATGATTTTTATACTAAAAATAGTGCTTTGAGTTCTTTTATCCTTGAAAACTCATAAAATAATGCTATAAAAGTATATCTTTTTGTAAGCTCATCAGATCCCTACTATATGTATACTTTTGTTTTGAGGAAATGATTGTACAAGGGTATCAAATTATGTCATCAAATAAAGTCGAATCAAGTCTAAATGTGGGGTTCCACCTTTCAAAGATCAATACCCAAAGTTTTGGCCCCACCATATTTATCTTAGGCACACTCCAGCTCTTCTCAAAGTGAGATTAATAATTGGATATGGGAAAAAATGGTCATAAAATTTATTATTATTATTATTTTGCTAAGTTGGCCTACTAGAAAGGAGCTGGGGATACTATCAATCTGAAGGCTTGGGGATCGAGCCTTAGGCACGTGTGTGATAGTGAGCTGCCAATACCACTCAACCATGATCTTGGCAATACAAATTAAATTTTGTGTACACAGCAAGACTCATATTTTAGTAATCCATATTATCCATTACATGTGCACTTTCCTTCTTCATAGCCTCTGAGATTTGAGTCTATAAGAATCATATTCACAGATTGGTTCTAAAATCAAACAAGATTTAGCGATGCTTTTCACATATTTGCAATTCAAATGGTTTATATTATTCCCAATGACATATTTTGGGTCAGATAACATGGATCCAGACCGTCGGTTATGAAAGAAGATTTTGATAAACTTGTGGTTGAACCATATTTTTTTGAAAAACTCGAAACAAAACAATACTTGCTGTCGTGAATCATGGACTTACAATGGTAAACACGGGTGGACACATATTTTGAACAGTTTGGATCCTCACAAAGTGGACCAAACATGAAAGAATTTGATTGATGAATAAGATTGCGCCAACAATGTCATCTGTCATGTGATCACTCCTATGTTGGGACCAACTCTTATTGAAATATATTTGAGGATATGTATTGGATTACTGGTGACATCCTTTTTTATGGTTCAAATCATGAATAGATGGTCCCATGGTGGAGTTCCACACATTTCACTGATAACAAGCGTGTGGGAGGCGCTCATGGGATTTGGACTCAACCGAAGGTCATTTCCTCATAGTGCGGATCTTGTCATCTTACACACTGAATCTTTGAGTCGATTGAGTGAAACTCCATATTGAAGCCTACCTATTAATCAGAATCTAAGTTGGTCAAAATGAGAGAGCCCTTACATTTTACAGAAAATTCCCAAATTGTTCTTAAAAATGACTTAGACCCGCCATAAGATTGTGGTAATCACATCATTCTTTGTGTGATCAATCCTACGGTGGAACCAATTCTTATTGGAGTAACATCTGGGAACATCCAATTACATTAAGGGATGATCATTTTAACCAACTTAAAATTTCAATAGGTCAGTCCCATTGTAGAGTTTCACTCCTTCAGCTCGGGAGTTCTTAAGTCGTAGACTCCGAGGAGTCCTCAGGGCCGTTTGTATCACCTCCTTTTTGTGGTAGCATAAAAAAAAATCGTGCTTTTTTTGAAAAAGTTTTTCATAATTTGGTGTCAATGCTTTTCCATGAGGTAAAACATAAAAACCAATGCAAGTTTTTCTTGATGCTATGAAAATCAAATGGTAAATCTTATCGTGAGACTAACTCTTGTTGCAATAAAATTAATTTGTAAATAAACCATATAGTGTGACAGCCTTTATTTCGAGCGGGTTGGATTTCCAATAAGTTGGTCCTGCTACGGAGTTCCACTCCTTAAACTCGCAATTTCAATTTGAGCACTTCAATTTTTTTTCCAACTATAACATGGGGTTGCCCAATTGGTTGGCAACCTCGGATGTCACCTATCTATCCAGTGACCAATCCTTGGGTGTGCCATTCTTCTCACATTTATGGGCTCCTCTTCCTACATATTTGGCCTACCTCCACTCATGTGAGCTCATCTTCCCACATGTGTGGGCTTCCTTGAGTCCCAGCACCGGTACACACCAGTTGTTGGGTCCAAATGGGACCCTACAGATCATGGGACATGGGGGATAGAAGATCCAAGTAGCTAGACCATTCAAGATATAAGATTTTACATCAATCTAATTCATTTAATCCCTTCATCTGTAGTTCACAAGTTTAACGGTTTGATATATAAAAGTAAAAATTAAGCCTCAAATTCCCATATTTCTACCTGTGCATATATCAGTATCACTGATACGGCGATTGCATATCGAGTTTTACGAATTGATATACGGTGGCCAAATATGTTTCTTAAAGCCCTGGTAGTGATTCCCTTTCATATTTGTATTTGAATGTTGGAAACTATGAAGGACAACACAATTTTAAAATCATTTTAATTTAAACTATTTACTAAAGTGCAATGTCAGTTTTTCTATAACCAAACATCCCCCATTACTTAAAGAGAAAAATTAGATCAAAATAGGCAAATGTAATCCACCAAGGCACATTTGTGTAACAAAAGGGATCCATAAACCAAAAGAAAATTGCTGCATTTTCCAAGAAGCTCACTTTTTCAAATGTTTTGTGGAACACTTTTCTTCGCTTATAAAATGAATTAAGATCCAATGACCTATGGAGCCTAGGCTCCATAATCCATTTTGGCATGCTCAAAAATAGACAGGCCTCAAACTCACTTATCCATCAATCCCCACTCTCAAATCCATGTCTTGAACCACATGGGATATCATACCCCCATGATGTCTTATGATTTTCATGAGTTTATGCTCATCAAATTTATTACCCTGTCTAATTTCTACAAGCTTAATTATTTGTCAGGTTCGGTACTGGTCTGGATAGAACCTTTTTAGAGGTTTTACCTCATTTCTACTTCTACTAAGCATAGGTAGTAATTAACTTGTGTGTGAAGCCTAAATATGTAAATGCTTGTACGCCTAAAATAATAAAACTAACTTGATTACTATCCTGTGCTTGGATTTTGAGCATAGCTACAGCAGAACTGATTCACTCGTTTAGGCCAGATAATTCACCAAAATATGTGAAGTCTATCCTAGTCTTGAAATTGGGCATGAAATCTTGACGTGAATGGGCCTATAACAAGGTTGTTACACCTGGCCAACGTAAGCATAAATGGAGACGCAGAAGAGCGGCCAAAGGAACTGCATGACTTTAAAAGCTTGCATATTGGGTAGTGAGTTCGAGGTATTGCACTCGACTTGAAGTCTCGTACACGCTTCCCTGTGCAATTTCGCGGAAGCTTCGCTTTGCATCTTAGTAGGTTACACTTACCCTGCACCTTGAAATTATTAAAGGCATGTTTGGTAAACGTAGAAGAATTCTCCATTTAGAAGATTTTCTCCATCTTCAAAGAACCAATGCCTCCTCATTCCCCATAAGAGTTTCATGTTTGGATGGAGGGAGGGTTCTTACAAATTGTAGAATATATGATCCAATAATTAAAAACATTTTCATAAAAATTTTCAAAATCCATGAAAAATCAAGACTTTAACTTTCACCTCAAAGTTGTTTGTTGTCATCTAGAAAATATGAAAAGTTCAAATCATGCAAAGGGGGGCCTACAGGAATAAGAAATTAATATTTTAGTACCGAGACCTTTTTGTAAGTATCTCAAGATATGGTAAGGATCAACGGTTGATATTTAGTCAACTAGTCGTGTTCGACCTTCCAGAAATAACTACTGGTTCAGATCATGATCTTGGTGCCCATAGAAACCACAAAAATTGAAAAGAATGGACTGGTTTTAATCCCATTTTTGCCCCACATAATCTCAGAAATTGCAATCTAACGATTGGGACATTTTCACAAATATCTCAAGATTTAAGATGAATCAACGGCTGAAATTTGGTGAGATGGCTGTTTTGGATTGTTTAAACATTATAAACGGTTTGGATCTCGATTGTGGGACCCAAAAGGTACATTACCAAAATAAAAACCTATTAATCCATAGTACGATCTCACATTACTGTTCAAAATTGTACCTCCGCTTTACCTCCATTGCGTGGATTCTCTCGGTCTGGGGGGGGGGGGGGTCTAATTTTGCAAATAATCCCATTAGAAGATATCTCATGTCATTCCTCTGAAAGTCATCGCCCAACCAAACGTGGGAAATCCTCGAAAACCTGAAAAAGGGCAAGGATTCCTTGGTCATGCCCTTTGCCAAACGTGCCCTAAAAGAAATTTTGGGACATTATTAAAAGAAGAAAATTATTTTCTGTCATAATCATCAACGTATAGTCCCAATTATATTGGGGTTGGTTACATGAATCTTTTTTCTCCATTTTTATATATCTCGAATCAAGTATTTAGAAAAGTTACACTTCTTTGATTTTATTTTTACTATCTCTAAATGTTTGGACTGTGGCAATATTTTATGTTGGTTTTCAACCTACTTAACGTAACTCTTTTCCTTTGTTTGAGCTTGGTACCGACGGTAAAACTGATGGAGTTAATTAGTTTTCACAAAATTTATTAAATTGTAACACCTTTAGAACTTCAGCTAGGGGTCTTCAATTTCTTCTATTTTTTAGTCATTCTTTCCTGGTAGAGCATCCAAATTACTTTGAAGTGGTAATATGGTTTATCCAACTGTGTTTTCAATTCATCGCTATTGCAAGGTTTCATGCTTTGCCATTTGGGCGAAGTCTCCCGATCCTGATTTGCTAGTGAAAATGAAGAGATTGATTATTATTGGGCTGGTGAGCTTTTATCGCCTGCGAGAATCCTGAACTTGTATGGTACAGTAGTTTTAAATTTGTTTATCATTGTGCAATTAAATTTGGTTTCTGTGGAGACGCAAAAGAAAGCCAACGGAACTGTTTGACTTTGGAAGAATCTATTAAATTGGGTAGTGATTTCGAGGTATTGCACTTGAGTTGAAGTCTCGCGCGCGGAACCTTCTCTGTGCAATTCCCGGAAGCTTCTTTTTTTGAGGCAGGCTCCGGTGCAGCGCAACAAGCTGTATCTCCCCTCTCAGCGTGTGAATGCAGCCCAAGTTATATTTTCGTTGCTGCAATTCGACTCACACTCACACTTCAAGCCTATTTAAGACTTCCTAGGAAGATATTTTCTTTTCAAAGTAGCCCTCTTTCTTTCTGATTAGTTGAAGATAGCACTTCAAATGGAACCCGTATTATATCATGTCATTTATAAAATAAACTAATGGGCCTCATTTTTCTCACAAACAAGCTACCTAAATATAAATATATTTGAGCCGTTCTATTTTAATTGGGGCCTACTGACTTAAATCTACGATGTGTATGTATAAATATAACATTTTGGGATATAATAGGGATGTAAATGGATCTTCGATTCTCCGATTATCCAGATGTTTTCACCCATTAATAATCGGATTTTGATATTTATTTAGGTTCCGACGAGTAAACAGGTATGGGTCTGGGTCCATTTTTGGGACTCCTGACCTAAATGGGTCCAAGTCCGATTCCACGTTAGTTCTAACCTGTGGACCCGGGACCCAACACATTAAAAAAAGTTTCGGAAAAATACTCCTATAAGTTAGTTTTTTTCAAAGTCATTTAGCTATTTTTTTTCCTTAATAATCCTCAACTAGACTTGGACCCGGATCCGGACCCGTCTCATTATCTGGTCCAGGTCCGGTTCCATATTCTCATTAACAATTTCAGATCCGAATCCAAGAAATTGGTTCCAAACCAGGTCTGGATTCGAGTCTGGTTCCATTGTCTCAAAAAGGGGTCCGGGTCACCTATGGACTTGGACTAGAATCGATCCATTTACAACCCTAGCATATCATCATGCTAATAAATGTTTAAGTTTTAGAAAATAACAGGCCTCACTATTTCTTGTTTTTCAAATGGTAGCAGCGGACCTCCTTTTTTTTTTTTTTCTAATTTAGCTTTGATTATACATGGGACCTACCATCAGATTTTCATACATTTTTCTTTTAACTATTATTTAATAATGAGGTAAATTGAAAAAACTAATAAAGTCATAAAGGAGTAATTTTAGATGTGAGCCCACCTTAGAAAAAAGGAGGCCATTGCTGTGCAATATAATTTTCAAAAGAGCATGTAATTCTTAGTGTAAAAATTTTCTTTGCTTCAATCAATACAAATACGTATTGTGCCACATCTTCAACGTGCCAGGGCCCCCTTCAGATGATTTATGTTTTGATCAGTGGCCACTGATTAGACCCAAAAATGAGGCCCAATAAGAAAATAAACTAGTGGGGCTCATTATTTTCTAAAACATCTACATTTATTATCTTGCCGAACGATGGCCCAAGCTATACATCCATGCATCCACATCATATATTTAACTCGGTGGGCCCCAATTGAAATGGAACAGCCCAAACTTACTTATATCCAGGAAGCTGGTTCAAGAGAAAAATGTTTTTATAAATGAGATCATATAGTAAGGGGCCCCATTTGCTGTTCTATCCTCAAGTGAGCTCTCCTTGTGCAGGCGAGTCATAAAGATATAAAGGGTAATTTTGAAAGAAATCATGTTGCAAGGAAGTCTTAAATAGGCTCGAATTTGCAACAACAAAACTGGAATCCTGTCATGTGCTGATAGGAGAAGAGGGCTGCAGCGCTATACTGGAGCCGGCCCCTCCTTTTGTATCTTGGTAGGCTCCACTTACCCGGCACCTGACGTTATTCAAAGAAATCTTGGGACATTATTAAAGGTGTTAGATAATATGGTCTCGATCAAGTGGATGATGTAATAAATTGATTTATTTCAATATAATTATGCTTTCCTTTCATAAGATGAATGGTATTTTATTACTTAATTGCACATAACCAATATTATTGATATGATGGTTCGTGAGATGAATCGGAATCCACAAGTATATTAGATGTAAAATATGTGTATGGATGAGATCCACATACAGGAGACATGTATGACAAATCTTATACTTAAATTGATTCACAACAGGTGATGAGATTGTGCATCTCATCTGACAAGATTGCAGTATTGTGATTACTATGAGATAGTGTGATCTGTCTCGATCATTGGAGTGTAAGACTCTGGATCATCCTACCGATACATTAGATGTATTAAATGACCATGAAAAGTACCTTATGAAACACTATCTTTACTTTAATGTTTGCCTCATAATTCACTAGCAATAGGCTTTCAATCCCGATACATTGATGAACTCAAGTTTCTATCTATTCATTTGCTTTAAGTCACGAATGAGTGAGGCCAACTGTAGGTCACACCTCGGTGTCTTGGGTACGTGGTAGTGGGACTGTGAGAACATTTAATGGTCAAGATGATATATTCCAAATCCAATATTTAGAAAAGTTATACTTCTTTAAATCTATTTTTACTATATCTAAGTGTTTAGATTGTGGCAACATTTTACGCTGCCTTTCAACTACGTAATGCAGCTCTCCTCCTTTGTTTGATCTGGACCGATGGTAAAATTGACGGAGTTAATTAGTTTCTACTAAATATATTAAATTGTAATACCTTTAGAACTTCAGCTAGGTCTTCAATTTCTTCTTTCTTTTAGTCGTTCTTTCCTGTAGTCGTTCTTTCCTGGTAGAGCATCCAACATCCAAATTACTTTTAAGTGGTAATATGGTTTCTCCAACTGGGTTTTCAATTCACCACTATTGCAGGCTTTCCTGCTCTTTGCCATTTGGGTGAAGTCTCTCAATGCTGATTTGCTAGTGAAAATGAAGAGATTGATGATTATTGGGCTGGTGAGCTTTTATCACCTGCAAGACTCCTGAACTTGTATGGTACAATATTTTTAAAATTTTATCATTGTGCAATCAAAATTGCGAGCATGAAAGGTGGAGATTGAAAAATCCACTCATCATCTAGATAGAAAAGAAACTCGGGACTAGTATGGCCCGAAGTGGGATGCCATGTGGTGGTTCACAGAACAGGTCACATATTTTTATTTTAGAAATAGGCCACTATGTTTTAGTATTGTGGGGGGGGGGGGGGGGGGGGGGGGGGGGGGGTGGTCTTCTTATGTATATTTTCCTCACCATTTTTGTGAGGGACAATTCCATTATGGAAAATTTTCAAGTACTAAGAACCTCACCCTATGTACTAAAAAAGGTGGTTTGTACTTAAAAATTTCTCATAATGAAAGTGTTTGGGAAGTATGCATAAGAAGACTTCGTTAGTATTTAGTGATATGTCATGCATTTGCATTTTAATATCTTTTATATCTCAAAATCAGTAATCTTGATGGTATTTAAGCATGAGCAAGGCTCTCCTAAGCTCAAGCTTAGGAAAAAATTTTGTAAGCTCCATGCTTGTGGGGCCCATCTTTGGTTCATCCAAATGGACCAAACACATGACTCCCCTAAATTGCACATCTCCGCCAACTTTCGGTTAGATCCAAATTATCTAAACCGTTGGATCGACTATGTATCGATTCAAATAGACCGTTGACCATTAAACTTTTAGGCTCATATGGAGATGATAGAAATCACGGTTGGAGCTAATTTTTTGCAGAGAGAAGGATCCCACGGAGTCCTTAAAATCCCCCCATCTCCATCCCAATGTGGGTCCCCAGGTGGGCCCCACAACATACCTGAGCTTACCTTATCCTAAGCTTGAGCTTAGGAGAGCTAGCCCCTTTAAGCATTGTAGCAATATATATATATATATATATATATTGAGTAAGTGCATGAGGTTTATGCCCAATTCCACAGTTTAGATCAGATGGTTGTGATTGCCTCAGTAATAGGTGTGAAATCTACAGCTTCAAAGATTTCCGTTATTCTTAAAATAAGATTTCTTCGAAATAAGGATTTTACATTGACATCGGCTGCTAGGAAGTCACAATAGCCAAAAATCGATTTTCCACGAGTGTTTTTAGTCCAAAGACCTGATCTGGTTGGGCTCATGTATAATTTTGCGAGCACCGTAACCGTAACCCTCCGAACCAAAACCAAAACCCCCGCGGGGAAAACGGGGAGAACGGATGCAGCAACCTCAGGTGACGGTCGCCGCCCACGCTACCTCACCAACCCCCGGTTCCGGCGAGTTCCGGGTGGAGACTCCACCAAAACAGGTGGCTCTAGCCATGGACCGCCTCTCGCACGCCAGACGCCTCATCGCTGACATCCGCCTCAGTGCCGACCGCCTCCTGGAAGCGCTCTTCGTCGCTGCCGATCGCCTCCCCTACCAGTCGGAGAAACCTCTCAATCTCATCCTCAAAGAGGAAGCCTCTATGCACCAGCACCTTGAAAACCTTCGAACTGTTGGTAAAATTCAACTCTCTCTCTCTCTCTCTCTCTCTCTCTCTCTCTCTCTCTCCCCCTTCCTAGGGTTAGGGTTTTGGACTCTCAATCTTCCCTCTTCTTTCTTTTTGTGCTGAAAAAATAAGGATTTTTTTTTCGGTGATTTGAACGGTGATCCCCAATTATAAGCCTTTTTTGATGATCCTGATCGTCGGAGTGGGCAGCAGCTGTTGCAGTCAGATCGTTGACCGTAAAATTCCAAATTTCTTCGATGAATCGGCTTTTGCTTGGTAGAGTAGCTCTCATTTCAATGGAGCAATGTGAGTTTCATTTGTACTATTGACATGCTGAGCAAAGAAATGTTTCTTGTTCTGATTGAGGATCATATAATTTATCTGTTTTTAGAGGATGTTCTCATCAATTCTAATGCTAAGATAAACTCGCTTACGACAGTTAAAACTTGATGTCTTGGTTGATAGTCGGCCCACTGAACCTTATAAAATGAAATGGGAGGGTGATTGTGAATTAGCTATCCATACAAAGCCAAGTTCACCTAGCATTTTTAGTTGTTTGATATAAGCTGATGGCTTTTTAGCTGTTAATGTATGTTTATTTTTAATTGTCGGATTTGAAGTCGTTAAACTATAAACTAATTTAGTCTTATAAAAAGCAAACTATAGTTCTCATCGAAGTTTCTATTTTTCAAATGCATATTGCACAGGCATAGTTCATGGCAAAGTAGTAGAATCATGACATTCTGGTCATTTGCCTAGTTAGATTTATGCTTTCATATGTTGGATAAGTTACATAATTTTTACGTCCTTCACAATATTTTCTATTTTGAAAGAAAATCTTTCTCAGAATCTTTGTCTAATCATCATCATCATTATAATTTTCGTCGCCATCATTGGGAATCTTCAACTTATCATCATTGGGAAGAAGACTCTCTCTGGGTGTGGGGTGGGGTCTTCTTTGTTTCTTCTTCTTTTCTATTTTTGGATAAGTGTAAGAGTAACCGGACTCAGCTTTGGTGATGAGGGAAGGAAAGTGAACATTGGAAGGAGGCAAAGAGCAAGCGTGACTCTCAGGTCTAGGCCCCAAAACCTTGCACCATTTTTTTAAATAACCTATGTTAGGGTGAAGGAGACGTTCGAGTCTGATGTTTTCCCCCCTCTTTTGGATGAGTCGCTCACTTTATGAGAGGCGCTTATCCAGTCCATCAAACCTAGTCTATCTCGACTTCATGAAAAGTTATCTTAATTAGATTGCTACAGGTGAATATAAAGTTAAATAAAGTAAGGTCGACTATATCAAGAAGGATCTTTTCAATATCATATTGTTTTTGTTTTTGAATGCCCCCAGGCCCAGGTTGGCTCTCAAGGCCTTTACAGACCAAAAGAGACGGTTTTTCCCCCACCTTGAAGATTATCCTTGTGTTGAAGAGTTTGGAGCTCTAAAGAAACAATGCATTTCCCAAGCATCAGCACTGAATGAAAGTGAACTCAGTGAGGACAGAACTCTGTCTGACGTTCTTATCTGTGTGGAAAGAGAGGCACCTAACATGAAAATTCTAACTTACCAACGTTTAGATTGGTTGAAAAGAGCTTCATTGTTGTCTTCAGCAAATGAGAATGGTCTAGACCAATTCAAGGAACAGAGTTTTCACAGATCAAACAGATTAAGGACGGGGTCCCTGGGTGTTGTGGCTGCAGATCAGATAGCTGTTGTAGAATTGTTGGTACCTTCGGTTTTCAGAGCTATAATGTCATTGCATCCAGCTGGTTCTATAAGCCCTGATGCTGTAGCATTTTTTTCTCCTGATGAGGTACTTGTCAAAATTGTCTTCTTTACAATGCTTTTATTCGTAGCCTGGATATAGACTATACATTGTATATTTTAGTTTTTCTAAAGATGAGGAAGGTTATGTTACGTATCTCAGTGTGGTGGAGCCAGATGGGATTCTTTTCTGCCCACAGCTAGTTGCAGGATTGTTTGAGGTTGTTCTTGAAACTATCTCACTCAAGGTTTTGGGATGAGAGGGCAGAAAGTGCCCTTCACATGGTGGAACAACCAAAGCTGTTGTTTAGGGGTTTATTCAAATGTATGCAAAGTACCTTTTTTATTTTGTCAGAAATTGAATTTTAGAGTTGCTGCCTATCCGGTCTTAACTCTTCATGTTTGGAATTCTGTATTGCTTTCTCTTAATTCTGTGTAAATCATGTGGCTTCTTGTTGTATCCCAGTTATTTTATTATACTTTATGTGCCATCAACCTTTTTTTAAAATATATTTAAGTGAGTTTTGGCAAAAATACTTGAGTTCTTGGTAAATTCTTTGAAATTTAAAAAATTTGTTTTTCTTAATTTTGGCAAATTTATTTATATTTTTTAAAAATTTATTTGCGTTTTTAAATTTTATTTACCTCTTTGGAAATTTATTTATATTCTTTTCAATTTATTTGGATAGTTTGTAATTTATTTGAGTCTTTTTAAATTTCTCTGCTTTCTTTTGAAATTTATTGTGTTTTTTAAAATTTCTTTGCGTTCTTTTGAAATTTCTGTGCATTATTTGAAATTTATTTGTGTTGTTTTAGAATTAATTTGAAAATATCATTAATGGAATGTCATTAATCGCTGTCAATTAAATGGTCATTGACCATTATTAATGGCATATTCCACTAATCATGGGATATGATTTAAGGAAATGATAACTTGAACATTTTAGGTCTTAAAATTTGAAAAAAAGGCTTACCGCAGTATGAAAAAAGATTGTGGATTTAAAGTCAGAAAGTGAAATGTTCAGGGACCTGGTCGCCAAATGCCCCAATTTAATTTATTTAAAGGGATTTTTTGAAGTTTAGGGAGGGGCCATGGCTCCGGGCAACCCCTAGTTCCACTCCTGCGTGATAGGTAGCTAGATGCGGCCAATTGGATGGGCCCTGCTTGAGGCCCCACTTTTCACAGGACCAAGGGAGGGAAGATCAATATGTGTACGCTCCATAAATTAAATTTGGGATCAATCCAATGCCCCTATCCATATTTTAGCCTTTTTTTCTTCTTTATGTATTGTTGCTCACCTGTATATCATTATTTACTGCAGTGCATCAGCTTCTTCTTCACTTTCCATATACCTTATTTTCACTTATTCAATTTAGCAACGTCTTTAGTTTCTTTTTGTATTTGGACTGCGTGGCCATTTTCGGCGATACGAAGACCATCCATGTTAATACATTATATACGAATATGTGTTTGTGCATGTACGGGGCAGATGAAAGCATGTTGTACTTCAATGACTCAAGTTTTCTATCTCAAAGTCAATCGGCATATGAAAGGCCCTGTGGCGAATATCACAAAATATTAGAGCACGCGGTGTATTTTATCGTGGATGGATGCGGCAAAGTTGGGAGAAAAAAGTTGTTGAATTTTATTTTGGGTTAAGATGAAGATTGCAGATTTTTTTTTTATTTTTTCTTGGATCCTGGGTTTGAAAAGGACATGGATTGCTTCCGCTACATTTCATGGAAAGAGGCTCAGCAAGTTTTACGACATATACTTGGCAGTAATTCACTACCGACCAGGCAAAGATCCATGTACTTACCCTTTGGAAAAAATATCAGATATTGGTGTGGTCCCAACCCATTTGATAAAGGGATCGAAGTCTACGACCAGGCTAATGGAGCCATACGGGTGGAAAGGACTACTTCCTGGTAATTTACGGTATTGAAGAAGGCCGAAACCTCACCAGATAGATCAGGATGCAACATGCCAGCCAGCTAGTGATCTGCAGACATGAATGATCTCAATTGCGCCATGGGACCCTTTCAATCAACACTCTTGATTAGAAACGTTCAAGCTGATCTGAACATCCAAAAGGTGAGATCCATCATCTGCTATGCGTGGTCCACCAATTTCATAGGCTTCTCCCTTTTTCCTTTTTCTGTTCTTTTTTTGTGTCCCCTAAACTTCATCCAAATGAAGATAGATCTACTGGGAATCGAAATGCAGGATTCTTTTTTACTGCAGAAATAAAAATCTACACAGAAAGCAAAATCCTCTTGTTACATAAATGCACCCTAAAACAACTTTGAAAGGATAATTACATTTACACATAAAGAAACAATATAAACAATAGGACCAACTAAAATCACATGATGCCTTCCTAGATGAGAGACTAGAGTAACAACATTAACATAACAAACTATACAAGGATACCTCTTAAACATTATCATCTTTCTCCTTGGCCGTTGTGGAATTTTGATTTGGGATGAGGACGAGAGACTGAAATTAATGCCATCAAAGAGGTGGAGATATAGATGAGATCGTAACGTTATTTTTTTTTTAATGTCCTCTTAATTTATTGAATTCATGAGAAGGAGGATCATTTCTTCTAGAGGTGTACAAAAAATCTGTCAATCCGATCCAATCCTATCCGCGGATTTTGATCTGATCCGAAGGCCAACGAATTGGTGACGGATTGGAAATTGTGTAATCCGTTAGCAATGGATCGGTGGCGGATTTCACCCTTAATCCGCGGAATCAATCCGATGCGATCCGTTGTCATTAAATATAAATTAAAAATATATATATAATAAGAAAAAAAATGTAAGAAGTCACTAACCTTATGAATAGAATAGGTATACAGCTCTCAACTTATGCCCCTTTAATTAAGTGGCTTCAAAATTTATAGGTTTTTTCTTCTTTCTTTTTCCATGTAATGTACAGTAACGGATTGAACGGATTAATCCGATCTGATCCGCTCCTTCACGAATCGGGTCGGATCGGATTTCAACAATAACGGATTGATGACGGATTACAAATCCGTCAATCCGTAGGAAATGGATTGGGATTTGACCCAATCGCATCAATCCGATCCGTATACACCCTTAATTTCTTCAACTTTAACTACTTTTGGAATTATATTTTTTAAAGTTTTATGAGAATTCAACTTCATGCAAATGAACAGGACCTCAATCGCTGAAATAGTTTTTGAAAATTTATGACTTGCCTGCATACTCCTTTGGGACATACTCGGATGCTGGAAAACACGAGAAGTAAACTTGTGGAAAAACTTTTGAATATTCGAATTAAGAATATTTTTTTCACCACCATTTCTCATCATTTAGATGACGATTGGTTCATCATTTGAAGATTTTCATCGTCTGGCATCTTACAGGGGTTTAAAGAAATTCTTTTATTACAATCCTTCAAATGTTTTAATGAAACATATCCCAAACATTGAAAAAACAATGGCGTAAATCCACAATAAATCGTGGGATTTTCCTTTTAAGGCTCACCTACCAAACATGAGAAATTCTAGCATAAAAAATGATAATTAGACATGTTAATCGAAACCCTACAAGGATATACCCTGACAGGTGGATTTTCAGACCGGGTGTTGTAGCAAAAGGTGGAATCTGGAACTGATTTCAACCATGATTTTAAATCTCGGTCGATAATGGTTCATATTGGCCGATATAAACCGGTATCTGCCAGAACCGGTCTGATATATTGGTGTGATGCCAGTATTGGTATCAGTCACCAACATATAACCAAAATATCAGCCTATTTCGGCCGATATTTTGAAAATATCAATTTAGTCGCCCCACCCCCCCACTTTCATTTTTGTTTTTTGCTTCCCCTTCAAACCCCACCACCCCCCCCCCCCCCCCCCCCGCCCCCCCCGCCCACACACACACACACACTTTCATTTTTGTTTTTTGGTTCCCGTCAAACCCCAGCCGCACCGCCCCCCCCCCCCCCCCCCCACCTTCTTTCATTTTTGTTTTTTGCTTCCCCTTCACACACACACACACACACACACACCCCCTCTCGAAATCATTTTATGAAGCATATCTTTTTAACGCATACCGAAGAAATGATGATGATATCTCTAGGCAACACTCCATTTGGAATTAGACTGTCATACTCATCAATCTCTATCTCTCTCTCTCTCTCTCGCCCTCTCTATCTCTCTCTCTCTCTAATCCCTTGTAATTTCAGGTAAACCATAAACATTTTTATGTCCAAGTGCTTTATGATTTATCTATCTTACTATCATGTTTCAAATTTTAATATGTTATCTTCATAGTCTTGAATTCCACAACTTATTTGATGATTTAGTAAGTAATAAACGATATGTTATTTTTATTTTATTAGATTTTACACTAATAAATTGACCATGAGTCAAAATAATGGTTGCATGATATGAAATACTAGAGAAGACAACGAATCAGCAACACAGACAAGACTCATGACTTAAGGTGACCAATATTTTAACTTATTGTTTTTAATGAAAAATATTTTTTTCAAGTATTTTCTAATATTTTGGATTTATTGGATATTTTTGTCGAGTTTTTTTTTTTTTCATTAAGAAAAAATTCCACATTGCGGCAATTGTAACAGACCGATAACAACAACTGATACCGATACCTTATTGGTTTTTTGTCCCAACCGATACTGCGATTTTGAACTATGTTTCTAATTCAATCTAAATAGCTCGATTCGTTCCGGTTTCGATTGGGCCTGTTTAGGGGCTTTACTAATGGAGTTGAGTAGAGTGAAGATTATTTTGAAAAAAGAATAAAATATAAGTCGGTTATTATGGTATTTTATTTTTAGTTATTTATTATGGAAAATATTTTACTTTTTGTATAAAAAAGCGGGTTTTTTTTTGTATTTTAGTGGAGAAATGAAGTTGCATTTTTATTTTTTTTTAAAATATCATAAATTTTTTAAATTAAAGTACTTTTAATATGACTTTTTATTTTAAAAAAAATGAGAACTTTACTTTACATGACTCTATTAATAGAGTTGCCAAAACACGGAGTGAAATGACTCACAAAGTGGCAAGTATGTATTCTTTTAAGGGGTGAAATGACTGCCATATTTTTCTACGTGCACAAGTGTTTCCCCTCATCCACTTTCTTTTCAACTTTCTTAGGAAAGGGCAAATAAGTGGGTGGCAACGTCGTCATGGCATGCATACTTTGACAAAACGAAGCAGTCTCCCTTGACCCCTTCAAGTCGGAACCGATCTGATTCCGGGTTTCCCGGTTAGACGGTATGGATTCAGACCCGGACCTTTTTTCATTCCGGGTCTAAACATAAGTTTCAGATTCGGACCTTATTAGCAATCGGAACTCATATGAGATTCCATACCCGTTCTCTTGTAGGTTGTATGCTCTGTGTAATTGGATATTTGGGTACCCAGTTACAATCCTATCCACAATGAGTGTGCGTACATGGGAGAACTCTCAAAGGAGCAATCTCGTGGGCTCTATTGGTTGGCACCTATTTTTTCCAAGCACCTGAGTGCCCATTCATTGGGGTTAGTGAATTTGAGGGAATTGGATTGATCATGAAGGATCCCATGTGGTAGTAAAAATGTAGTCTCTCATGATAGACGTCACATGGCCACTCTCTTCCAAAGACGTCTTTCACATCGTGTGTAACAAAAAATTCTACGGCCATTGTAGGCACTTGGATACATGTCGATCATATGTTTGAGCTTTGTTCTGGTGTGGACAATTTGCATAACTTGCCTTTGGGCCCCACTTGGGCTAATGTCAATTATAAGAACCAGTTTTATGGGCTTTTTCTTTCTTTCTTTAGTTTTTTTTTTTCTCTTTTCTGTCAGTGGGTGTGTGTGTGTGGGGTGGGGGTCGGGAGGATTTAAAAAACCAGTTGTATGGTTTTTTTAATTTTGGTAACCTAGCCAAGGGGGCTGGGACCCAAGTGAGAGCCCGCACACACACACACCAGAAGACAACCCGTACACAGGAAGAAAGCTCACACAAGTGGGAAGGAAATCCGCATATCCAGGAAGAGATGACATATCCAGTGTTCGAACCCTTAAAAACGAGGTGAAAATTGTCACTCCTTACCACCTAGGTAAGGAGCTGTTCTTACTAGTTGTATAGTTATCTTCATTGAAATGACTTGGATTTAATGGGTTTTTTCCCTTAATTTCATCCAAATGAAGCTAGATCTGAAGTAATTCTGCTTACTTGTACGAAAAAACTATAGTGGGTGGTTGACCAATCAAAACAGTTGATTGACTGG
Organism: Persea americana; assembly: GCA_029852735.1. Lineage (NCBI taxonomy): Eukaryota > Viridiplantae > Streptophyta > Magnoliopsida > Laurales > Lauraceae > Persea > Persea americana. The sequence continues at coordinate 97,328,117 of CM056810.1, forward strand.
GGTTTTCTTAGTACAAAAGGTGGTTAATATACACGTTCATGGTTGGTCTCATGTTTGTGGGAGATTGGGAGTGCATTTTTTTGCAACGAGACGAAGCCCTTCTTTCAGTCGTCTGGTGCGTCACATTTCTCTCGTGGCAAGGTGAACAAATGAGTAGAGTTTTTTCAATGGAGGTGATTTTGATTCCCTATGAGAGGATTAAGAATGTAAGATTCTTTTTTTATTGCAGAATTAGGATTTGCCCTAACTAGAATAACTATGAAAGAAGAATTACATGTACACATAAAGAAACAACAGAGGCAATAGAACCGATTTCAGAGACTAACTAAAATCACATAATGCCTACCATAATAAGATAGCATGTAAAAAGAAGCTAGGATATAGCAAGTAAAGAATGGAATGTCCTCCAAGCCAAATCAATCTTAATAGGAATTAAGCCTGCGATATAAGTGGAGTTCTGGCCATTGAAGTGGAATTTTTTGGACCCACAACTCATATAAGAGAGGGATATTTATGCCGGTCGCCATGTGCTCTTTGTAGATTGTTTCTTTTCTTTTTGGCATATATTATTACTTGTCCCCACCCAAAAAGGAGAGAGAGGGGCATTTATGCTGTGGTTTCAGTTTTTGATAATTGGGTCTACCAAGGAGCCTCACAAATTTCTTCAGACTCCAAGCGTCAAAGAATCAAGGATTCGCCTTTATGCTGATAATTCCAATTTCCAAAACGATTGCTCGATTTTTCTGGTTACAGAACACCTGTTCTTTGTAATAAATGGTTAAAAACAGAGGTCCTCTGTTTCTGTGAGGACTCAATGTTTCTTTACCTTTCATAAATTAAAAATAAAAGCTAAAAGTAACAACATAACACAACATGTATACAGGCACCCACGCACACAAAGAGAAAGAAGAGAGAGAAAAAAAAAAAAGAAAAAGAAGAGAAAATAGCATAATCTTTAAGCCAAGGCATTCCCCATGACCTCTGCCGAGTTCGAATTTTCTTGTGCCGGCGAAGTAGTAGCCATGTTATTGGGCCTGAAGCTTTGGATGAATTGGTGGGCCCTTAGTTTGAATTGATATGCTCTAGTTCTGATGCTCTGGCCGAATTCCCAGATAGGGTCTAACGGCAGGTCAGTGCAGAAGAGATACAAGTGTCGCAGTAGATCAAAGAGTGGGCGAATACAAGAGAGATAAGGCACCCACCACAGCTTGGAAGGAACAGCTGCAGAGAGGGGTGCAGCAACAGCCAAAATCGCAAAGACGAGTGAGATTTTGAATGGGATAGGAGAAGGGAGGGTTTTACAGCTTGTAAGTGTGATGAGTGAGATGGATGCATACAGAGAAACTGTATTCTTGAGCAAATGGAAGTGAGATTCTACACTTCCACCCTGGTATATGAGTTGAAGGATGCTGAAAATGGCACCTAGGATTACCCCGTACCAGGTTGGATCAATTAGATTAGGATCCATTGGTTGTACCATGAGCGGCATCTTGAGTCTCCAATCTCTAAAAAATGGCAGACTCCCAATTTCCATTTATACAGAGTTTTGACAGAATTTTGTGTGGGGATCGCTGCCGGGAGGTGACGGCGTTCGCGTTTTGCAGCTGATTGAGATAGTTTCGCGTTCGCGTTTTGCAGCGTTCGCGTTTTGCAGCTGATTGAGATAGTTTCGCGAAACTATCTCAATCAGCTGCCGTCACCTCCTGGCAAATATATTTGATTTCCAAACTATCTGACTCAGCTGCGGTCACTTCCTGGCAAATATATCTGACCTTTGCCACAACAATGCCTCTGCCTCAATCAGCTAAGGGGAGCCTGTTTGGACAAATTCCTGCATGCCAGGTGGCAAGTTTGCAACTTTAACTATGACCTTCTCATTGAGTGAATAAATAAATGGTCAGGGTTTTCTTGCAAATAGAAAAATTTATATCAAACAAGAGATCAAGGCACTCCTAAGTTCAAGCTTATGATAAAATCTTGTAAGCTCATATTTGTAGGGCCCACCTTTGGTCCATCCAAATGGATCAAACACTTGACCCTTTTAAATTACACATGTCCACCAATTTTCAGTCAGATCCGAATTTACTAGACCGTTTGATCGACTATATACTAATCCGAATGGACTATTGACCATTAAACTTTTGGGCCCATATGAAGATGATAGAAATCACGGTTGAGACTGATTTTTTTGTAGAGAGGAAGATCCTAAGGAGTCATTGAAATCCCCCCTGCCCCCATCCCCATGTAGGTCTCCACGCAGGTGGGCCCCACCACAAACTCGAGCTTACCTTATCCTAAGCTTGAGCTTAGGAGAGCCTTTCTCCAAACAAGAAACTCATTTGTCTCCTCCATCCCTCTTCCCACCAGCACCTCCTCCGGACAACTAGTTTGCCAGACAGCCCAATACTATTGAAAGAAATCCTAAAATTTGCACAATAGTTCATCAATTACATGGATACTATTTATCAGTTAACATTTCACTGGATACTAATTCATTTGATTTGTGTTGGTCACATGTCCTCCTAAAGAAACCAAGGAACCAAGTTCATCAGAAGATGCATCGGGAACCCACCAACCACTGCCAATGAAACTCAAAACGTGACAATGGCAGCTATTGGTAGCCATCAGCATCATTTTTGTTCTAGCGAATCTGTTGGTACTCTTCTTTCAGGTTCTACTTTAACAAAGGTGGAGCAGCAAATGGTTGGCAACACTAGTTCAATTTGCAGCCCAACAACGTTCCTTGACCACCCTTTCCTTCATCTACATCTTCATTGGATTAGCAGTTTTTGGTGCTAGCATTATGTACTCATAGGGCTTTTGTAGCCACCTGTCTCAACCTATTCAAAATTTTGAATTAGGGTTTCTCGTTTGAAACAAGGTGTTGGTGTATATGGTGGTGGAGGTGGCGGCGGCGGCTGCGATGGTGCCCAAATAAGGTCGCATTGGCTTTGGCAGTGATGGCACCGGCTCCTCCTCGCTCCTTGGGACTACCAGGGTCGACGGACATGGGAGTCCGTGGGTTCCGGCCCTTTTGCGCTCGGGGGGGTGGAGGAAAAACGAGCATCAACATTTTTGTACGGGGTTGCCAAATTTTCTATTCTACTTAGAATTTAGAAGTGGTGATCCAGAGATCCACCTTCACAAGTCAAAAAGGGAAATCAACTTTTTTCTAACTTTTCATTGCACGTACATTTAGGAAAAGAGACATGATGTTTTGAATTCCGTGAGAGACGATTTCATGTGTTTGCCATGAAAGGCAATTTTGCTGTCAAAAGGCGATTTATAAATCTCATCAATAATGAAAGACAAGAGTTGTGATTCTTTTTCTTCTTCTTTTTTGTCTCTTTGGAAAATACAAAATACAACGAAAAGCAAGAAAATGAATCTAACTTCTCAGTCGATTGCGAGTACTCGTTCAGATTGACAGTTGCAAGCCATGTATGGCCTTCACCATCATCCTTCAGATGAGAATAGAGGATGCTTTGATTTGCTTGACTTGGCTCGGCTCATACTTCAAATTTTTAGAGGATAAAGACCAAAAGAATGTCCTATATCCAATAAAAAGTTGAGTAGACGGGTTTAAAAGCTACGTCTAGGCCATGTGGATAGAAGGAGAGGACCCCCCAAGGGACTTCGGTCACCTTGTAGTGGTGGTTGCTACAGAGTTTCTTCAAAAAAGAGGAAATCGTTGTAGAGAAAATTTTCTGGATTTTTGGAGAATTTTCCGGATCCGTTCTTCTTGGAATGACCCCCCTTTTACAGGCTTTTGGTGGCCATGAAGTGGGTTTATAAGCATTGATTACATTAATGCTCCATGATGGGAGGAGTTACAAGTTTTTATTTCATGATTTTGTAACTCATTTTTCTAGGCTTTTGATTGGCCAATGGAGAATGATGGGCATTTGATCGCCTTTAAACTCTATGATGAGGGGAGTTTCATGATTTAATATCATGATTGTTTGGACTTATAACTTCTTTTTCATCGCTTCTGATTAGGCTGTTCAAAATAATGAGTTAATAACCGCATTAACTTGTCATAAAACGGGTCATTTAACTAAATTAAGTGGTCGCCGGGGTGCCCGAAGAGTCACGGGCTGCACTGCGTCTTTTAAAATTCTTTTTGCAATTATCGCCAATGGATCCACATGTTGTTTGATGTTGGATGACCTTCAACTTCAGACACTAATTGCTATCAATGAGCTGACAATATCTGTCCTATCTATTTCTTGATCGATCGGACAGAAAGTGTGCTTTCTTGATCGGCCGATTGGCCGTTTTTGAAGCGTTTGATGATGATCCCATGCTTTTGACGGTGGATCCGAGATGTTGGTGACAATCAGTCGATCTCATGCCCCAAAAATCAGATTTTTAGAAAATCACAGGGGCCAAACAACTCTAAACGTGAAATGGACTAGAAAAATGGCCCTTTCGGCGAAAATCCGGTGACCCGGATTTCCAAGGTCACCACCGGCGACCATGGGGGTATTTTCCCCTTTTGGTCTCCAGTTTTTGGCTATTTTAGGATTTTTCTGATTCTTTTTTCTCCAGTATTTTTTCTGACATTCTCCCTCATGTATTTGGCCTGATTCTCTTGAATAAAACTTGTCGAGAAGCCGTGCAAATTAGTGTACAAAGTTTCATATTTTTCTGAAAAAGCCAAAGGCTTTGTTACCGATTTTCTGTCAGAGGCCAAAACTAGGTCAAACTATGTCGGAATGATCTGAAATTTGACGTGAAGCCTCCTAAGCAATAAATAGAACCAACCATGGGCTTTTGCTTGAGTTTTGAAGCTGTGTGGGAGGTCCCATTGCTAGTTGACTTGATTTTGCCGCGAAGAAGACGCGGCGCTTTGATGTACGATCAACCGATGTCCAATTGACCTGAAATTTGACAGAGAGCCTGTTGGAGTCATTTTAAGACGATCCACTAACTCTGATTTGGATGCCATGGTCCCGGGGAGCTCCACCGCTTGGAGTCCTGATTTGGCTTCCAAGCATCAAAATCGGGTCAAACGTCGTCGGAATGTCCTGAAATTTGACGTGTTGCCTTTTGGAAGCATGTTGAAGCCACTCATGTGCTTTTGTTTGATGAGTGATGGCCTCGGTGGTTCTCGTTGCCGAAAGACTTGATTTTGCTGCCTAGAGTTGATGGCGGGTCAAACGGTGTTGGTTTGACTTGAAATTTGACATGGAGCCTTTTGGAGTTATTCTGAGACCATCCATAGGTTCTAATCAAAAATTTGATGTCTTTGAGACTATAGCCGCTGGGCGAGTTGACTTTGCTGCGGCTGTTTTGTTTTTGGGCCAAACAATGTCGGAATGGCCTGAAACTTGTTGTAGAGCCTCCTAGTGGCATTTTGAGGCCAGTTGCGTGTCTGTTTTGTGTGTCAGGGTCTCTGTCTTCACTACCGCCGAGAGATCCTGTTTAGCTGTTGGAAGAGCGAAGCTTGGGCCAAATGATGTTGAGATGGCCAGAAACTTCATGTGTACCATTCTTTTGGCTGTTTTGAAGGATCTTGCAATTTTTGTTTGATTCTGACAAGATCTGATGCTTGAAGCAGCATTGCCCGTTTGTGGTAGGATGCTACTTCATTTAGCTTTTGATATTGAAGAGGCAAAGTGACATTTTTTGTGTCAACAGGCAACAGAGGCAGCTGGGGCATAGAGCTCCCCCTACATCCATTCCACGCTACTGTCCGGAGGACGTGCTATGGTGTTGTCCAGGAGAACGGAAGTGGATGCGGAGGAGGTGCTGGTCGGAGGAGGAGAAGGTTAAAGGACAATACAGAGGAGGTGTTTGCCGAAGGAGGAGAGGAATGGTTCTTCTTTTATTTAGGGTTTCTTGCTTGATATAAAATCTTTAATATTTGAAAGAAAACCCTGTCCATTTATTTTAGGGATAATCGAACTTTGGTATTTTGTACTAAACCTACCTGAAGTTCTAATTAACATTCAAAATGAACGGATTCTGTTAGTATTAACGGCGTATATGTATAAATGGTGTCTGGCGTATACTAACCGTGACTTACTGGCCCAAATAGGTTATGAATGAGACTTATTTACCCCTGACACTTCATTATCAGCAACAATCCCTATCTTGAGCATTTAACCAAACACCATGTGCGCTTCAACCAACTTCTCTTTTCTACACAACGAACTAATTAAAAGCCTTTTCTACACAAAGATGAACCAGAAATACATCACTTGCACATCACCATTGGAAATATCTTAATATTCTTTTAAAATATTACAGCAGGGCACTTCCACAACGGCAATCCCCATTGCAGGTGGAGGGCTGTTTGGTTGGTTGGATTCATGGAGTTGCACCGGCTATGTTCAATTCAAACAAATCGGCTCTGGTCAAATCCAGAGTGGTCAGGCTCCATGGCTATGCAACTTATGTTCCATTCTATGGCGTACAACAGCATCTATAGATGAAGGCTACTTCCCATCCACACTTGATGGGAAGCTCCCACCACAGCTATGCCATCTCAAGCCTCTGAACTGGAGATGGCTGAGAGTCTAATCTGGTAGACTACAAGAGGGTAAAAATTGTGAGCCCAAAATCTACCAGCTTGTATTTAGTCGGAAATGCCAGCCTAAACCATGATTTAACAGGTCGTGTTAGTGCATATGGGTATAATAAATTCAGTCATAGGTTGCTCGTAACCACACCGTTCATGAGTCTGGTTGAAAATGTGGACCCAAACCCTGAACTATTATGCCCAGTCTGATTTTTGTTGGGTAAAGGAATTGCCTCCCTACCAAACCTTCCATCACCAACTAGCTGCTGTTAAATTTTTTTGGCAATCCTAGAATCCTCAAATCTTATAATCTTGTGCAATTACTGGTAAAGAGGGGTCAAAGTCCATAAAGAACCCCATACATTGTTGGAGCAACAGCAGGCCTCGACTGACATTTGATGGGTTTGCCCTCTGGATGCACCATCTGAATTGTTGGACGGGTTGTTTTAGGGTGATGAGAGAAACGAACAGAGAAAGAGGGCTTGTTTGGTGCTGAGATTAGATGGAAAATAAGGTGGGTCTCATATGGAAGAGAGGATGAAGAGATGAGAGGATCTGGCCGTATCCATAGATGAAGATGGAAATCTATTCTCTACGATGAGCATATGAACGGAAGTTGTCACAAGAGAGACGAAAGAGGGGCTGTTTCTCCCAAAGTCGCCAACGAAGAATAACCTAGCCGAAAGCGAAAAAAGGAAAATGATCAAAAACGCCAAGACACATCTTATATATGGAGGGGTAAATTCGTCATTTCATATTTTCCATCATATCCGTCTCTATTTGCATCGTGATTTAAAGTACAAGTAGGTTTAGTACAAAATATTAAAGTGAGGGGGAGTAGTATGAATTTTGAACAAAGTATAGGTAGGTATTCTGCTATTATCCCTTTATTTTATTCATTCGAAAAGATAATCATAGCTGAGGTGGCAAACTTGGCACGTGGCGACCAGGAATTCATCTAAACAGGCTCCCCTTATTTCAACGAAATAGGGGATTCGGACTACTGGCAAATATATTTGATTATAAGCAGCGAAGGTATTGGATCAACAATGTCTCAATCAGCTACAATCACCTCCTGGCAAATATATTTAATTGTGATTCGGATAATGACAGTACAACAGGTCTTAAATTCCAAAATTGTCCTAGAACTGTTGGAAAAATTGAAATGCGTGCGGAGCTGTCCATACTCATTGCGATGAAAGTGACCATTTTACCTTTATTCGTGACCGTAGGATATCGCAACGTGCGATTTCCTACGATCATAGGATATCACATCTTGCACCTGAGTTTAAATCTCTGGATTTAAGATATGCCTGAGAACCTCCCATTGCCCAAACACACAGGTAGTGTTGTCAAGGCTTCAGAGAATGTGGAAATCAGACAATGGGACAACTTCATCACCCGTTGTAATTGTAGACTATGGTCAGATAACAAAGGACTGATATCATGAAATGCCAGATATTGTAATCAAAACACTGAAGTGGAGAGCGTTATTATTAATGTTAACTTATGTAAAAAGTGAAATATTAATATACGCTTATGTAAGATCCCATAGCAGCCCACAAAAAGTCAAAACGAAGAAGGTAAAATAGAGTTTTGAATTCATAGTGAAAATGTGCTTTGCGTTTGGGCGGAAAGAGTAATCATGCGATATCCTATAGTCATGGGCTATCACATAATTTGATATCCTACGTCCGTAGGATATCGCAATGTGAGATATCCTACAACCATAGGATATTGCACAATTAAGGGTAAAATCGCCACTTTCACACCGTCCTTTTCTGTACGAACAATTTTGCGGTAATTAAACTTGTTTTGACAATTCTGCGGCGATTGTCAAGTTTAAAAGCCTGTTGTACGGTTGTTATCCCTATTTGATTTCCTTTGCCATAACAATGTCTCAATTAGCTACAGTCATTTCCTAGCAGTAATCCTAGCCCAAGAATTCTAAATACCAAAAGTAAAGCGCCGAGGTAAAAGGTCGTCATGAATCATGGTTCAATGAAAATTATAGCCTAAAAAAATAGGCTACAAAAATCAATCATTTCTATTTAGTAAATTACTTTTAAAAGCAAAAAGTGAGTTTATGCACATATTATCAATAAGATACCAAATTTAATGGCCCAACTTAGTTAGAGACCAAATTATTTTAAACACTTATACAAACAAAAAGTGATCTTATGCTTATATTGTCTAGTAAGGGACACGAGACAAGGAAATTCCATTCCTACTCTTTTCCACCTTTGTTTTATCATTTTTTTTTAGGAATTTACCCGAAAAATGTCCTTAGATGGCCACTAAACGAAAAAAACCCCAGTAGTTCATATGATACGAAAGTGGTCTTCCCGCCAAACTTTTCTCTTTTTTTCCCCTTTTTCGACGAGCGTCAATGCCGTCGCTCATCTTAATTGGGCCAAGCATCTCAAGATTCTGTGAAGCGACGGCGTCTTCGCTCATTTCAATGAGACCAAGTGTTTCAAGATTCTGCGGAACGACGACGTCGTCACTTACTCTACCCCTTCAGCAAGTCTTCATAAACGGCTGGGCAATGACGTCGACGCTGAACTTAGTTTGAAAAAAAAAAAATTAGATCGACTCTGATGTACATGTGCACTACATGATTTAAAGAAACCAGGTTTTCTTTGATATGTGTGGTGTCGAGGGGGAGATGACTATGTTTTCTTTTAAAGAAAAGAATGACATTTTTTCCTTTTTCTTTTTTTTGCCCCTTTTTACATTGGTTTTTTTTTTTTTTTGTGGGCCTCCTATTAATAATGCTTGCTTTTTGTATTTATCATCTTTTGAGCATTTAGAAGTAGGATAACTGGTGGGTCTTTGAAGGGGATCAATCGATGAATTTATAGGCTTGAAGCTGAGCAAATTGTAAATGAATTGGGATATGCTATCATCAATATCGAAGGATTATTGGGAAATGATATGTTCCATTTAAAAGTCCATTTTCATTAAGAGATCATTTGTTACATCTCAATGGATCTCTAAACACAAACTGGGATGTCTGGTATTATTAGGGGGCATCATTCGTTTATTCCTTCAATACTAAGAGTGCAATATATATAGTTATTTTGTTTATAGTATACTCAATTACACCATCATGTACTTCTTCTAGTCATTCACCATGGAAAAGATGCAATGACATGATTCAATCATGGCTTCTGACCACATATCCTTCTGATATCCCCAACAGGGTTATGTACACTACTATTATATCATTCATAAGCCTAATCAAGAAGGGGAAAATAGAGGGACTGATTAATGGGTTAGTTTATTACAAAAAAACACGTGTAGTGCATGAATATTAATAATTTTATGATGCTATATTGGAAATAGGTTGAAAGAGATTGAAAGAAGATGAAGAGCCCCACAAGAATTGTTATTTTGAAAAACAAACAATGGGTAGACGACAAAAAGAATACTTCCACATGATGCTCAATCCAAAACAGGTTTTAAAACAACCTCTGAGACCATGTTGCAAACTGTTGAGGAAGAAGGATGCAACAAAATCACCAAATGGGGGAAAACAATGGGGAAGAATAAAGAAAAAAAAAGATTTCGGGGGTTTTGTAAGGTTTAAACTAGCAACGACATCATCGCTCAATAAAAACTTCAATAAAAAAACGAAAGTGATCTCAGGGGACCACTTTCGTATCATATGAACTATTGGGGGCGTTTTCGTTTAGTGGCCATCTAAGGCCATTTTTCGGGTAAATTACTCTTTTTTTCCCCTTCAACTTACTTCTTTTCCTCTTTCTCAATTTTGTCTTGTTAAATAAAAGTGCACCTGCGATTATAAGCGGCGCTCATCAGTTATGAGCAATTACCCTTAGTTTACATGCCCGCTCTGTTCAATTTATCTTTTTAGGCAAATTGTTCTACACACTAATCAATAATCCCCCTTGAATTGGCACCGTTTCTAATTTCACACTATATCAAACATTATCATTAGATTTTATCATAACCAATCGGTACAATGTATATGCAATAAACTTTGTAGACCAAAAACTAAGTGCTAGTATTATTCCATAACCTACTATGTTGCGTTTCTGTAATCTATGTCTAGTTCTTTCCATCCATGAATTCAAGTAAATGACCACTTTTAAGAGAAAATACCTTTGTGTCTTTTAGGATCCCTAGTGTGTGTATACTCTTGGTTTGAGGGAATGATTGTACAAGGTTATCAAATTATGTCGTTAAATAAAGTTGAATCAAATCTAAACAAAGGGCTACCCCTTTCAAAGATCAATCCCAAAGTTTTGGCCCCACCATATTCATAAGAGAAGTCCCAAAAAAGAGAATATTCTATGTTGGAAATTGATCGTAGCTCCAAGTGCAAGGCCGCGATTGTAGTAATAGCCGGTGAAATCATGTCGATCCACGGAGAGTTATTTATTTCAAAACCTATCCTAATAAAAAACTAGTTCTAGCCTACAATAAAACTAAACAAATCAAATTCCTAATTGAATTAAAAATTAATTACAAATCTGAAAAATTAATTACAACCAAAGAAAATTAAAATCCTAATCTAGAAATCTAATCTAACCAGTGCATCACCATAATAATTATAGTCCAACCAATTGCAATAATTGTTAAGGTGCATAAAAATTAAAATAAAATAAAATAAAATAAAATCAGAGAATAAAAATATGGATTTTAATTCTAAAAATTTACAATAATTACTTTGCTTGATGCTATCAAGAAAAATCAAGACCGCCGCACCAAGTGCACACTATCACTACGCACAAAAATTCGATGTTGACCCATTGGTGAAGACCAAGACCTAATAAACTTGATTTATTAATGAAAGACACATTATAAGCAAATAACCATTCCAAAAAAATTTTGAATCAAAATAAAGTGCATCCAACCTTACCCTAAACACATGAAACACTAAACGGAGGAGAAGAACTCGCTGTCTCGAACGGCGATCCAATCGGCTCTCGTTTCGCGATATGAAATCCAAGCAAGGGAAGATGATGATGGCTGGTCCGATGGTGGAGTGACGATAGCAACGGCGGCAGCGGCGGCGTAGAAATCCACGTGGTGGTGTGCCTTAGGGAAGGCCTTGGATGAGTGAGCATGGTAGGGGAGAGGTGGAGAAAAAGGTGATGGAAAAGGGGGAAATAGCTGCTAGCCGTCCAAGGTAGAATAGGGGAAGATGTTGCACGTTCATGCTCTTTTTGTGTGTCTTTTGATGTGTTTTTGGTAGCTTAGGTTGCAAGGTTTTGACTTGGGTAATGATTAGTAGTGTGGGGTCCAAGTTGGATTAGGATTAGGAGGGTTTCGAGAGAGTTTCTAGGGGTTTCCATCTTGTTATCTTCTTGGATTTCTTGGCACACAATCCTATTAAAAATAGGATTCTTTATGTCTCATACAACTTCCTCTCTTGGGCCTACTTAAGATTTAATTCAAATTTTGAAACAATATGGCCAGCCCCATTTTAGGACGTCTTTTATCTCCTTGGAGGTGTTGGACATGCAACACTTCTTGGGAAGGATCTTGGGTTGAAAAATTCAAATCTTGAGGCCTATCTTTTAGGAGATAAATTTAACAACTTAATACTAAAATCTTGCACTCTTTCAATTTGTTCCCAACTTGGATTGCTTCGCAAGATTTCCAATCTTTTGAACTCTTCATGGCTTGAAAAACCTCTTAGCATGGCCCACGTTAAAGATCTCTTCAAACCTAAATTTACTTTCATTCCAAACATGATATAGGAATGGGCCATACTTGGAACAATGCAATCTTGAACTATCTCATACTTGAGCGTCCAATATCCCTTGCTTTGAAATTGAAGCTTTTGAGTTTCGAAAAATCTTGAGCCAAATCTGAAATTCAGATTTTTAATTGCACTTGTAACACATGATGGGCCCCACATGAGTGTAGACAACATGGAACGTCCCACGCATTGGACGTCCATACCTTGGCTTAAATAATTTCAAATTTGAAATTCAGATTTGTATCTCAAATTGGAACACATGATGGGCCCCACATGAGTGTGCAAGCCTTGGACGTCCTCACCTTGGAGGGATTTTTGAAAAAGATTTTCTTCTTTGTTTGGCTTGATTTGAATCTTCAAACGAGGGTAGTGTGGACCCCATGTAGAGCTTCAATACCTTGGTTTTCCTTCTTTAATTCTTCAATTAATTCATCTCTTCCGCGGGTCCCAAGAAATTGATTTTTCCTACAAAAATACAAATGGTATAATCAATGATCAAAGAATTATTTATTTATATAGGAAAAGAATATTGCAAGATGCGGGCCCCAATTCACACTGAATAGATGCATAATATTTCAACATTTTATCAAGTTTCCTTTAATTAAATTAAAGGTGCAAAGAAAATTCATCATTTCATGTGTGGAAAAAAAAATGAGAAATTCGTGACTTCCAATGCCAAAAATAGAGAAATTCATGATTTTATGTGAAAATGCAGTTTTTAGATGAATTTTGACATGAATTTAGACTTTGATGCTCACAAACATAAAAGCATAATTTTTTAGTAAAATGGTGCATGATTTGATGATTAAGTCCTTAATTACTCTAAAATGATGAGGATATTATGCATTTTTAAAGACTTATCAGAAACCTCCACCGGCGGTAGTCTTAAAGCTTACTGCGGATGGTGCAATGTTTGATAAGCTTCAAAAAGCGGGAGTTGGGGTATTCTTAGATATAAGAAGGGCAATGTGGTTATGGCCTTGAGCAAGATAGAAAATGGGGTGGGTGTAGCTGATGACATTGAAGCCTTAATAGCATTAAGAGCTCTTCAACTGACATGTTACAATGGGGTGAGCAATATTATCCTAGAATGTGGATGTGCTAAAGTCTTCCGGCTTAAACTTGTCGCAAGGACCCTATTGAGAGAGATCAAAGATCTATTTAATTGATTTAATAGTTTTGATGTGCACAGTATTAGATTGTATGACCTCAATCCAGTGGATAATACAGATAAATTGATTTATTTCAATAATTAATTTATATTTTCATGCTTTATTAATGAGATGGATGGTAATTTATTATATGTTTGCACGTGACCCATACAAAATGACATAATGGTTCATGAGATGAACCAAAGCCCATAAGTATATTAGATGTGATCTATGTGTTTGGATGAGATCCACATACAAGAAACATAGATCACAAATCTTATACTTAAATTGATTCACAGCCAATGATGAGATTGGGCATCTCATATGATAACGTTGCAGCAATATGATCACCATTAGATAGTGTAATATATCCCGATTATCAACGTGTAAGACTCTGGATTATTGTGCTGGTACATTAGATGTACTGAAGGACCATGAGTAGCACCTTGTATAAATCTGTCTTTGATTAAAGGACTGCTCTCATAATTCCCAAGCAATAGGCTCTTAATCCTGAGAGATTAATGAACTCAAGTTTCAACTATACATTTACTTTGAGTCATCAATGAGTGAGGCCAATTGTAGCTCAACACATTAATGTCCTAGGTATGTGGTAGTGGAGCTGTGGGAACATATAATTCTCAAGATGAAATCTATCCTCATAAATATTTCCTTGTGCCAATTAATGGATTTGATCATTAGTGAATGCGCACCCATCTCAATTAAGAGTTAATTAGATGGTACAGATGATTAATGTGATTGATTGGGTCACAATGATAATAAGAGATGGATCCAATTTGGTTGGACAGATTTATTCCAATAGATCCATAGATATAATTGATGGAGGGGACTACTTATAGTAATTGGGAAGTTCAGGGTCTTCTTATAATTATTCCTAAGACTAGAGTGCAATTGCATTTAATCAATGGACTTATTTGCAATTAACTGTGTGTCTGGAGTTCACATGAGATGTGGGGTCCAGATTCCTAGTTGGAGTCAGATTCTAAGGAATCCGTAGTGGTCCTCATGGTAGCCCTAATAAGATAAGGTTACTAATCTCATTAGAACTCTTAAAGAAAGAAGGAGTATGATACTTACTAAGAATGGAAGTGAGACTTCTAATCTTGGTCTAAGAGGAGGTGTGCCATAAATTATAAATAAGAGGTGAGGGTTACAAATCTCTACACACAATAATCTCTCAAGTTCCTCTCTCTCTTCCTCCTCTCTTCTTTGGTTTCCTACCAGAAATCTATGGTTTTCTTCTACTTGGAGATCCCACCATTTTCCTTTAGAAGTTCTCTAAGAGGGTCATAACTTGGAAGAATACAAAGGCAAGGGAGATCAAAGGTTTGCGAAAAAGGTTTTCGTAGAGATCAAGTTCTCAATTAGAGCACAACCAAGCTCCAAAGGTATAGATCTATTATCTATTTAAATTAGTGGATCTAGTTGGTTTTGTTGCCTTTTGTTCTATCTTCTTGATTGATGTTTGATTTTAATGCATGAGATTAGGGTTTTAGATCTTAGGTCTAGGTTCTTGGCATTATGGATATTTGATCCCTGCATCAAGTTGGTCAAAAAGTTTTAAATAACTATCAACAAGGCCCACCTACTTCCAACACACAGTATGTGGGAAAAGGGGAATGCAATAGCTCCCAATTTGGTTAGACATGCTCAGCATGTTGGCTATATGGTGGTTTGGTGGCACTCAACTCCAGACCTGGTAAAGCAATATATATTTGTTGATGTTATAGTGGCTTCCTAATAATCTTCAAGTTAGTTTTTTCTATTCAAGTTAGTTTTTTCTATGTATGTATGTATGTATATATATATATAAAGAAGACATACTCCAGCTCTTCTCAAAGTGAGATTAATCATTGGATGTGAAAAAAAAGGTCATAAAACTTAATATTATTATTATTTTGCTAGGTTGGCCTACTAGTTGGGAGCTAGGGATACTCTATATCAACCTGTAGGCTCATGGATCCAACCCCAGCATCTGTGTGATACTGAGGTGCCAACACCACACAATCATAATTTTGGCATTTTGTGTACATAATATGACTCATCTTTTGGTAATCTATATTATCCAGTACATGTGCACTTTTCGTCCCCATAGCTGTTGAAATTTGAGCTTATAAGAATTATATTCACATATTGGTTCTAAAACAAAACAAAGATTTAGCGACACTTTTCACATCAACGTAATTCAATGGTCAATATTATTCCCATTAACATATAGTTTGGGTCATATAACAATGCATATCCATTTCAAATAATATATATAACAATGCATGGAGTTATGAATAAATTGACGATCTGGATCCATGTTATGTTGACCCTATTATAAATGAAACTTTTCATAAATATGTGATTGAACCATAATTTTTTTGAAAATTTGGAAACAAAACGATGCTTGTTGACGTGAATCGTGGACTTATAGAGGCAAGCATGGGTGGACATATATTTTGAACAATTTAGATTCCCACAAAGTGGACCAAAAAAAATCTAAGCCCTGTTTGGCATAACTATTTTTTGCCTCTATTTCTTTAAATCTCTAAAGTGGATAGAGATTTTGAAAATAGAGGCGTTTGACAACATATTTCACCCTCTAAATAGTGTAGAGAAGTAGAGGGAATGACTCTTTTTTCCATAGGCCACCATTAGATGCATGTAGCAAGTAGAGGGAAAAAAAATAAAGGCGGGTGAATAGTGAATGTGGCCTAACAAGGCCCACTCCGATTTTTTTTCTCTTTTCAAAATCTAAGAGTGTAAATCAAGATCCAAACCATTGGAGATGTTCACAAAATCAAACATGGCCATGACACCAGATTTCAGCAGTTAGATCATCATCAATCTCAAGATATGTTTAAAAAAATGCGATCCGCTGGACGCAATTTTCTAGAGTCTGTGGGCGCCAAACACAAGATCCAAACCGTTAGATATCTTTGGAAGGATAAAAACGGCTATGTAGTCAATTTTCAAGGCTTGATACCTTGTGGATCTCGAGATATTTGTAAGAAAATATCAACCATCGATGTATCATGCCCCATGTTTGATTTGTCCATGAGCAGTAACATTTTTCTAATCTTTTTATTATGTTTGAGATAGTAAATCACGATCCGAACCGTTAAAATTGTTCTTAAGATCAAGCCCAACTATGGGACCAAATTTTATCCATTGGATCATCACCAATCTCGAGATATGAGCAAAAAAAGTGAGTCATTTGTTAGCATTTATGGATTACGTGGGCCCCAAACATAAGACCCAAACCGTTAGATCTCATTGGAAGGCTGAAAACGCCATGGGGTCAATTTTCAAAGCATGATACCTTGTGGATGTTAAGAAATTTGTTAAAAACTTTCAACTATTAATATAAAAAAGTCTACTAAACATATATCTTAGCATTTCCAAACACTCCTTTTGATTTTAGCCCTGTTTTCTGATGGCTCTTTTTTTTTTTTTTTTTTTTTATGGGTATATCCAGAATAGAGTAGAGATACCAAAGAAGCAATAAGGATATGTAATTGGAGTGGTGATATTCATTTTGGATAGTTCAAATCATGAATAGATGGTCCATGGTGATATTCATTTTTATGGGATTTGGACCGGACATTCCCACATAGTGCAGATCTTGCCATCTTACAACTGAGTCTTTGAGTTGAAGGAGTGGAACTCTGCATTGGGGCCTACCTATTGAGAGTCTCAGCCAGTCAAAATGAGAGCCCTTACATCTTACGGCTGCAACATGTGTTAGTCCGGTTATAAGATCATGTTGATGACATCATTCTTCAAATGGTCAATCCCATTGTGAAACCAGTTCTTATTAGAGTAGCATTTGGGAACATCTCATTTACAATGAGGGATGATCATTTTAAGTAGCTTATATTTTTAATAGGTGAGTCCCAATGTAGAGTCTCACTCCTTCAACTCATGAATTCTTAAGTCATAGACTTCTAGGAATTCTCTCAGGGCTATTTGTATCACTGCCTTTTATGTGGAAGCGTCACAAAAAATCATGCTTTTCATGAAAAGGTTTTTGCTAATTTGGTGTCAACACTTTTCCATGAAATAAGACATTAAAGCCAATGCAATCTTCCATGATTCTACGAAAATCAAATGGTCAATCTTATAGTGGGACTAACTCTTATTACAATAAATTTAATTTGAAAATAAACCATATAGTGTGAAGGCCTTTTATTTCAAGCATCTTGAATTTTCAATAAGTTGATGCTACTATGGAGCTCTACTCCTTCAACTCAGGATTTCTCTAGACCAAATATGTTGATGATCTAGTCACAATTTTATCAAATACCACATAAAGTCAAAAGTCAATGCCACATATAAGTAGCACATATCTTTGTCAAAAATTATCGCCTAGTGAAAATGGTTTTGTAAAACAAGTTAATCTTCAAATCATAAAGATTATGGATACAAATGATCCTATACATAAGGTATAAGATACATACCACGTAGTGGGGCCACCTAGTGGTCCATCTAAATGGACCACACACACACCATCTGATAGCCACCGATCCCATGGATTTGAATGGGTCTAGATGGACTGGACCATCGGTTAAAGGCTTTAAAATAAGCTGTACAAAGATAGAATATATGGTTTATATTAGTGTGCATATAGAAAGGGTTGAATTGTGAGAATTGAAAACCATGAGATACCACAAAGTATTTTTTCTGCTACCTGGGCTTTATAATTAGTAAGGATGGGGAGAGTAATGAAGATGTTGAACATAGGATTAAAGCGGGATGGTTGAAATGGAGACTTACTTCGGGAGTGGTTTATGACCGACGAATGTCAACCAAATTGAAGGAAAAATTTTATAGTACAACGATTAGACCAGGTATGACATATAGAGAAGAATATTGATCAATTAAGAAGCAGCACATGCACAAAATGGATGGAGTAGAACTGGAAATGTTGAGGCAGATGTGTAGTAAAACTAAGAATTATATAATTAGAAATTAGCACTTTCGAAAGCATTTAGGGATATCAACAATATAGGATAAAATTAGAAAAACTCGTTTGGGATTATTTGGACATGTCCAACGTAGGCCAGTATTAATGACGTCGGTAAGGAGAAGTTTGGCCATGAAGGTTGATGGTTTACCAAGGAGAATGAGTAGGCCAAAGATAATGTGGATGAAGGTGGTAAAAATAGATATAAAAAAATGTAACTTATCTGAGGACTTGACTCAAAATAGATTGGAATGGAGAAACAAAATTAGTGTTGCCGACTCCAACATAGTTGTGACAAGGCTTTGATAATGATGATGATATAAAATCATTAAATTTGTGGGCCATGGATAAAGGAGTTAGAGCCATTAAATTGACTTTAAATTTGACATCTAGGTAATCCCACTTGGATATTTCAATTCTCTTTCCCCCTTGCCCATGATCCGTGGGGTCACAAGTGGGCCCCAACAGCCGGTATGTACTATAAAGATGTATGGTAAGTATGTACACGATCATTTCTCTTAATTATATTTATATATATATATATATTATAGGGGGGAGATTCATGTGCATCTATCTCTTACCATAGGGTGATGGCACTTTCCCTTTTTTGCACTTGAAAATTCGCTTTTGTACCTCGCCTATGTACTTGAAAAATCACTTTTGTACTTGAAAATTCTTAATTATGGAAGTGTCCCTCACCCTATGGTGAGGGATGGATGCATATGAACATTCTCCTAAATTATATATGTTGTCAAGTTAAAATTTTTTTTCTCTATATAGTAAAAGTAATTATATCAACAAAAGGTGAGTATATGACAACAAGGTATTGTTGGTTATGGGACCCAGGACCCCAAATTTCCATCATGACCTTTGCACGGTTTGCCTTACCAACAGGGCCAAATTCTGTCGCACTCTATTCTTTTATACCCCAGTTTCTTTCCTTCTCCCTTCTGTGACCATCGCTTTATTCCTGCCTAGCAGCATCCTTTCCACACCTACCGCCAGCCCATTAGCACCTTTCCATTGATCATGGTGACGTTTTTTATTCTTTGAGCGCTTCGTGAATTTCCTTTTTTTTCCAGTACAACATGGGCTGCCAAGTTGGTTGGCAACTTGGATGTCACCTAGCCATCCAATGACCAATTTTTGGGTGTGTGCTCGTCACATTTATGTGCTCTTATTCCTGCATGTTTGGAGTTTGGACCATACCTTCCCACTTGCAGAGGCTCATCTTCCCATTTGTGTGGGCTTCCTTGGTTCCCAGTCCCTGTAAATACTGGTTGTTGAGTCCACTTAAAACCCTAGAGATCATGCAACATGGGGGAATAAAAGATCTAAGTAGACCATCCTATATATCAAATCTTTAAGTCAATTTAATGCTTTTAACCCCTTCATCCGTAGTCCATAAGGTTAATAGCTTTATGCAGAAAGGTGAAAATTGAGCCAGTCCATTCGGATTCATACAAACCCATAGATTGGTGGCTATCAAGGGGTTCTATGTATAGTCCATTTGAATAGATCACAAGGTAAGCCCCGATAGCTGGTATGAGCCATAAGGATGTAAGGATTGTCCTTATATACTCATTTACCTTTAAAACAGATTCCCGGTGCATATCTGATGCAGCCAATGCATATCGAGTTTTGCAAGAATCATACACGGTGGCCAAATATGTTTCTTAAAGCCATGGTCGTTATTCCCTATCATATTTGTATTTGAATGCTGGAAACTATGAAGGAAAAAACAATTTTAAAATCATTTTAATTAAAACTATTTACTAAAGTTAAATGTTAGTTTTTCTATAACCAAACACCCCCCATTAGTTAAAGATTAAAATTAGATCAAAATAGGCAAATGTAATCCATCAAGGCACATTTGTGTAACGAAAGGAATTCATAATCGAAAAGAAAGTCGCTCCATTTTCCAATAGGCTCACTTTGTCAAATGTTTTGTGGGACACTTTTCTTCGCTTATAAAAGAATTAAGATCTAATGACCTATGGAGCCTAGGCTCCATAATCCATTTTGGCATGCTCAAGAATAGACAGGCCTAAACTCACTTATCCATCAAGCGCCACTCTCAAGTCCATGTCTTGAACCACATGGGAAATCATACCCCCATGATGCCTTATGATCTTCATGAGTTTATGCTCATCAGTCATGAAACTTAACTCCATGTCTAATTTCTACGAGCTTAATTATGTGTCGGGTTCAGTACTGCTCTGGATAGAACCTTTTGAAAGGTTTTACCTCATTTCTAATTCTACTAAGCCTAGGTAGTAACTTGTATGTGAACCTCTACTAGAATGGGCCTAAATATGTAAATGCTTGTACGCCTAAAACAATGAAACTAACTTGATTACTAACCGGTGCTTGGACTTTGAGCATAGCTGCAGCAGAACTGATTCACTAATTTAGGCCAGTTAATACACTAAAATATGTAAAGTCTATCCTGGGCTTGAAATTGGGCCTGAAACCTTGACGTGAATTGGTCTACAACAAGGTTCTTACACCTGGCCATAGTAAACATAAATGGAGACATTTTTTTTTTTGGGTAAACAAATGGCGACACGTAGGAACGGCCGAAGAAACTAGGGGTGTACAAAAAATCCGTTAATCCATCAATCCGGTCCAATCCAATCCGATCCGCGGATTTTAATCCGATCCGAAGGCCAACGGATTGGTGACGGATTGGAAATTGTGTAATCCGTTAGCAACGGATCGGTGGCGGATTTCATCATTAATCCGCGGATTTAATCCGATCCGATCCGTTGTCATTAAATATAAATACAATATATATTTATAATGAGAAAAAAAATGTAAGGAGTCACTAACCTTATTAATAGAATAGGCATACAACTCTCAACTCATACCCCTTTAATTCAATGGCTTCAAAATTCATAGGTTTTTTCTTCTTTCTTTTTCCATGTAATGTACAAAAACGGATTGAACGGATTAATCCGATCCGATCCGTTCCTCCACGGATCGGATCGGATTTGGACAGTAACGGATTGGTGACGGATTATAAATCCGTCAATCCGTAGGCAACGGATTGGTGACGGATTTGGCTCAATCCGCACCAATCCGATTCGTGTACACCCCTAGAAGAAACTATATGACTTTAGAAGAAGCTTTTAAATTGGATAGTGATTTCTAGGAATTGCCGCATTGCAATTAACTTGAAGTCTCGTACGCGCTTCTCTGTGCAATTTCCCGGAACCTTCTTTCTTTATCTTGGTAGGTTCCACCTACCCACCACCTGAGTTATTAAAAGAATTTTGGGACATTATTAAAAGAAGACAATTGTATTGGGATTGGCTGCGTGAATTCTTTCTCTCCATTTTGGTTTATCTCAAATTAAAATTTTAAAAAATATTATACATCTTTAAACCTGTTTTTATTATCTCTAAATATTTGAACTATGGCAACATTTTCTAGTGGCGTTCAACCTACATAATGCAACTCTCTTTATTTGTCAGAGTTCGGGACGGCCAGTTGGCAGAGTTAAATTAGTTTGTATTAAATATATTAAATTCTAAGACCTTTAGAACTTCTGCTAGGGGCTTTCAATTTCTTCTTTCTTTTAATCGCTGGTTCCTGGTAGAGCATCCAAATTACCTTTTTAAGTGGTAATATGCTTTCTCTAACTGGGCTTTCAACTCACCGCTATTGCAAGCTTTCTTGCTTTGCCATTTGGGCAAAGTCTCTCGTTGCTGATTTGTTACTTTTTTTTTTATTTTATCGGTAATGTTGATTTGTGAGTGAAAATGAAGAGATTGATGATTGGGCTGGTGAGCTTTTATCACCCGGAAGACTTCTGAACTTGTATGTTACAATATTTTTAATTTTTCGCTAGCATCCCTTGCCGGAAAAAAAAAATAAAATCGCTAGCTTGAAAGGTGGAGGATGAAAAACCTACTCCTCATTCACATAGGAAAGAAACCAAGGACTAGTGTATTGAGGAGTGGGCTCCACCCAAGGGGGAATATTAAAAACTATTTCCGCTGCCTCCACTAATACCTCGAGGAGTGTTGAGGAGTGAGCTCCACCCAAACTAAAAGGAGAATATTAAAATGCATTTCCGCTGCCTCTATTAATACCTCTAGGGGGAGTGTTGAGGAGTGGGCTCGAACTAAACCAAAAGGAGAATATTAAAAAGTATTTCCGTTGTTTTTACTAATGACTCGAGGTTTTGGTAGAAATGCTAAAGAAATATAAGATGAGATCAAAGCGGGTTCTAATCCCGTTTCTTATATAGCCCATGTGACAGGCCCATCCACGAAATCTGTTGGTCCTGCATATGAGGGGGAGTGTTGGGAAGTGCTACATCCCACATTGCTTAAGTAATAAGCTTGACATGTCTTAATATACCCGTATGAGCCTTCCACCTATCAGCTTAAGTTTTTGGCTTGATATATAATTTTTTACACGATATTAGAGTGGAAGTACTTTTCAATATTCCCCCTTAGGGGGAGCCCACTCCTCAATATAGTGTGCTCGAAAGTGGTATGCAATGTTTCACAGAACATGTCACATATTTTAATTGTGAATCAACCAATGCTCCTCCTGAGAATGATATGTTGCTCTTGTAATACTATGTTTAAATTGGAATAAAGCTTGAGCATGGCCCAAACCACAGTGGAAAGGTAGAAAAATACCGATGCTTTAAAAGCAATGGTGGGCCCAGTATTTTCATTTTATTGGACAGGTGGGTGGTACTTAAATGAAAATGATATTTGGATAGCAGCAGTAAATGAAAAGTGATTTTTTTTTTTTTTTTGCAACCACTTTCTGTAAAACATCTTATAGACAACCAATCATGTACTCTATCGGATGGTGGGCTCCCATCACATTGTTATCAAATTCTAACATATATGCCCGATGGTATGGGATTCATCTTGATTGGTCCTCCTAACATGGAGTCAATCGCATTTTCATTATGCACTCAATCAAATGGTGGAATCCCCTCTGTTGAAATTAAGTTTTAGGACAATGGACGGGTTGTTGTTCATTTTGAATGGTTCGGCTTATCATATTGTAGGCCCCATGATAGATTTTCGAAAACCTATAAATTCAAATATAATAGTTGCATATATAGCTGGACTCGTATTCATCGACATAGGATCGAAACCCAGTTCTCTCATTACCCTTATCATCTCCTCTTCCCTCTTCCTCTCAGTCATCTCATCTACGATCATGATTACCACATGTAGACCCTACATGCACACAACAAACTCCCTAACCAACCTCTTTCTCTTTCTGAAATAATTGTTGATCCCATTTTCTTATCATTTTCCCCCTTCTTCTTTCTTCATCCCTCTGTGAGAAACCATATACCAACCAAAAAGCTTAAGCTTATAGGTGGAAGGCCCATACAGGATGTGGATACAAGTATATTAAGACATGTCAAAGTCTATTACTTAGGCGATGTGGGATGTGGGACTTCCCAACACCCCTCTCACGTGCAGGCCCAATAGATTTCATAGACAAGCCTGTCATGTGGGCTACACAAGAACAACAGGATCGGAACCCACTCTGATACCTTGTAAGAAACTATATACCAACCCAAAAGCTTAAGCTTATAGGTGGAATGCCCATATAAGATGTGAATACTGGTATATTAAGATATATCAAAGTCTATTACTTAGGCGATGTGGGACTTCCCAACACCTCTCTCGTGTGTCTTCCCATTTATTATTCTTCTTCTTTTTCTCTCCTCTCTCTCTCTCTCTCTCTCCTCCTCTTCTCCTCTTAGGGTGGAGCAGGATCTGTTTTGAAGGTAGGGCGTGGCCATATGGCCAATAACCCATCATGAGAAGTTTCCAAATCTCATGAATGCGACCGCACCCGCATGCCGCAACGTGGGTCCACCCTTGTTTATAATTAACCACGTTATAAAGAACAGCTTTGGGCTTTGTATATTAAGCAGTTTATCTGTCCCATCCAGACCCTAATCTATTTACTTCCTCATTAATTACCTTTCCCATTTCCTTTTATTCAGTTTTCATAATCTACTTAATACAAATATAGTAATAATTGTATATACCCTTTAAGGTTTTCAGGAGTTAGAAAATAGGCCAAATAGGCCATTATGTTTTAGTATTTAGTGATATGTCATGCTTTTGCATTTTAATATCTTTTATATCTCAAAATTAGTAATTTTGGTCTTACTAAGCATTTTAGCAAAAACAAAAAAAAAAAAAAAAAAAATTTTGAGCAAGTGCATGAGGTTTATGCCAAATTCCACAGTTTGGATATGAAGGTTGTGATTGCGTCAGCTAATAGGTGGGCCGTTTGTTTGCGGGGGATCTGTTGTCCAATGTTTGTAGAGAAGCATCAAAGCTAAAAATGAGTGGAACTCTTGAACATGCATTTTATTTTATATTTTTAATAGGTGGGCTCTATTGATCTATTATTAAGTTTCACTCTTCCCATTTCAAAGCTTATTTGATAATTGGTGAGAAATCCACACCTCCAAGTGAAAGATTCCCATTGTCCTTAGAGTAAGATTTCTTCAACAAAAATTTATAGAGCCTTTTGTATATACCCCCGTAAGGTTTGTAGGATTTGTTAATAGGCCCCTATGGTTTAAGTATTTGCATATAGGCTCCTACCATTTTATTTTAATACCTTTCATGTCCCCAAAATCAGTAGCCAACCAACTATTAAAAGTTTTAAGCGTGAAATGACACATTTGCCCATCTCTTTATACTTATATGCTTAAATTCAAAGGCTTGAATTTATTTTTCTCTAAAGCTTGTAACATTGATAATTACATTTAGTGAGAGAGAATAATCGTATGTAAATTTATTTTTATCAATAGAGGGCCTATTTCATTAAGTCCAAATATAATATAATGAAAATCAATGCATGTGCTTATAGTTACAATTGATCCAATCTATAGATGACCCGCCATTAAATTGATGAAAGTTTTAATATACATAATTAGGCTTCATCGCATTAAAAAGTTATTGAGAGAGACAGTTGGGCATTGGAATACAGTATTGAAATTTTGGTAATTAATAATATACTTATATTTTCTTAATTGATAAAAGGGCAAAGTTGTCATTTTTATAAAAGTTCAACACAAATCTCATAATCAGTGCCCATTTTCATTAGAACTACTGATTTTGGGGACATGAAATGTATTAAAATGAAAAGGAAGGAGCCTATATGCAAATACTAAAATCTCATACACCTATTTACAAACCATATAAACCTCAAGGGGTATATATATATATATATATATATATATAAAGGCTCAGATTCACCACACTGGTGAGGATTTCACATTGACATCGGCTCCTAAAGGAAGTAATAATTGGCAAACAGAAATTTTCCATGCGGAGTGTTTTAATTAGCCGTTAAATGCAAAAATACCTGGTCTTAGGGGTGTACACGGATCGGATTGGTTCGGATTAGGCCAAATCCGTCACCAATCCATTGCCTACGGATTGACGGATTTGTAATCCGTCACCAATCCGTTACTGTTGAAATCCGATCCGATCCGATCCGATCCGTGGACGAGTGGATTGGATCGGATTAATCCGTTCAATCCGTTACTGTACATTACATGTAAAAAAAAAAACTCATGAAAAAATTCAGATTCTTCCTCTACTCTCAACCATTCTAAGACTCATACTCCAACAATGCAATGAATAAAATAAGAAATTGAGAGATACTATAAGCAAGATAGATCGATGCATATGTAATAAAAAATGTTTCACAATGTACATAATACTCATATGTACATAATACCCCATATGAGATTGGTGGCCATATTCTTTTGAAATGATCTGAAAGAGATAAAATTGTTCAAGTGGGAAAATGAAGGAATGAGGGAGACAGAGAGAGAAGAAAATGCAAGTGTAAGCATGTGGAAGAGCAAAACACTAGTTAAGAGACTTTCAAAGGGTGGTGGTGACCTTTTGTTACTAGGCTAACCAGAATAAGCAAAATAATTGAACGTTTAAAGTAACCTGATGGGTTTTGGAATCCTCTTGGATCATTCCTAAAATTTCACCAGTGTGTCCACAGCCAAAATTTAAATTGCAAAAAAAATTATTATTACTTAAATATACTGTGACATATATTCTAAATTTTTTTCCTTATTTTAAATTTAGACACCTAATTTTTATTTAGACCCCTTATATATTTTTTATTTATATTTAATGACAACAGATCGGATCGGATTGAATCCACGGATTGAGAGTGAAATCCGCCACCGATCCGTTGCTTACAGATTACACAATATCCAATTCGCCACAAATCCGTTGGCCTTCAGATCGGATTGAAATCCGCGGATCGGATCGGATGGGATCGACGGACTTGTTGTGCACCCCTACCTGGTCTGGTTGGTTTCACTGAGATTGAGCGAGCACCGCAACGTAACCCTCCAAACCAAAACCAAATCCCTCGCGGGAAAACAGGGAGAACGGATGCAGCAACCTCAGGCGACGGTCACCGTCCCCGCTACCTCACCAACGCCCGGTTCCGGCGAGTTCCCGGTGGAGGCTCCACCAAAACAGGTGGCTCTAGCCATGGACCGCCTCTCGCATGCCGGACGCCTCATCGCTGACAGCCGCCTCGGTGCCGACCGCCTCCTGGAAGTGCTCTTCGTCGCCGCCGATCGCCTTCCCCACCAGGCGGAGAAACCTCTCAATCTCATCCTCAAAGAGGAAGCCTAGATGCGCCAGCACCTTGAAGACCTTCGAACTGTTGGTAAAATCCAACTCTCTCTCTCTCTCGACCTTCCTACGGTTAGGGTTTTGGACTCTCAATCTTCCCTCTTCTTTTTTTTTTTTTGTGCTGAAAAAAATAAAGATTTTCTTTTCGATGATTTGAACGGAGATCCCCAATTATAAGCCTTTTTGGATAATCCTGATCGTCGGAGTGGGCAGCAGCTGTTGCAGTCAGATCGTTGACTGTAAAGTTCTAAATTTCTTCGATAAATTGACTTTTGCTTGGTATAGCATCTCTCATTTCAATGTAGTAATGTGAGCTTCATTTGTACCATTGACATGCCGAGCAAAGAAATGTTGCTTGTTCTAA
Organism: Persea americana; assembly: GCA_029852735.1. NCBI lineage: Eukaryota > Viridiplantae > Streptophyta > Magnoliopsida > Laurales > Lauraceae > Persea > Persea americana. The sequence goes on from CM056810.1 coordinate 97,355,545, forward strand.
TTGAGGATCATATAATTTTTATGTTTTTAGAGGGTGTTCTCATCAATTTTAATGCTAAGAGAAACTCGCCACGACAATTAACACTTGACGTCTTGGTTGACAGTCGGCCCACTGAACCCTTGAAATGAAATGGGAGGGTGATTGTGAATTAGCTATCCATACAAAGCCAAGTTCACCTAGCATTTTTTGTTGTTTTGATATAAGCTGATGGATTTTTAGCTGTTAATGTATGTTTATTTTTAATTGTCGGATTTGCTGTTGTTAAAAATGTTATTTTTGGTAGATGGCTAATTGACACCTTCTTCCTGTATTTAGTGGTCCAGTGGGCCTTCAGCCGCAGCTATGTATTTCCCGATGTGGCAAGTTATGCTAGCTTGCCTCTTATTTTTACTATGGTTTCCTCTGCTTTTGATTTGTTAAGGTCTTTTTTTGTATGTTCCAATATAACCAATTTATGGTGGAGCTAGCTTTCCATGATCGAATAGGTTGACATCGTTTTAGTTTTAGTGAAATGTTAAATCTTTAGATTCTTTTTGTTGATATGAAGGCAACTTGAAGCTTCTGGAGTTCTGAATGGATCTTTTTGGTCACGTGGTAATTCATGGGGTTTGCATATTCCTCTCGTTTGCCCAGATGGTGCTGTTGTTGCATATGCTTGGAAGCGTCAACTTGCTGGCCAGGCAGGCGCATATGCTGTTGACAGAACTAGGTAAGTTTACATAGTAGTGATAAAATTGAACTACATAAATCTATATGATGCCAATATATTTTCATTTGGAGAGCAGAAATAGGACTGCATTTCTTAGAGTTGTAATGTGAAACTCATGACACAAGTTATCGGCAAATTACATCAACGTGCATGGTTTGAAATATTAGCTGATATGTATCAGTTTTGGTTAGAATGCTGAGATGAATGTGTGGGGTAAAACTAGGAAGGATAGAAACAGAAATGAGTGCATCCGGTAGCTTCTAGGGGTAGCGAAAATAGGTGATAAATTAAGAGAGTTGTTTAAGATAGTTTGGGCATTCCAATGTAGGCAAATAGTGGTGCCAGTGAGACTTGAGAGAAAGTTTCTCTATGCAGGTTGATGGCATGAGTGTTATGCTGAAGAAGACATGGTTGGAAATAGTACGGATAGATCTTAAGAAGTGCAAGCCATCTGAGGATTTGGTCTAGGATAGACTGGAATGGCGAAACAAAATTCTTTTAGCTAACCCCAACATAGTTGGGATAAGACTTTGAAGTTGGTGATGATGCTGTATCAGTTTTGGGCAGCTGATATGATATCAATGAAATTTGGAATTATATGCTTGATGTCAATTTATAAGGGCTGATAAATATCAGATTTGGGCAACGAACTCCGACACCGGTAATTCAAACAATGTCACATGTTGATATCTTGTGAAATTGATTAGGATTTTTGAACAGAAAATTGACACAAGAAAATGGAGTCAAACCATGTCATACACGCGTCGGTTCTTTAACATTGGGTACCTCTTCTACCCGGCAGGGACGGAGGGAGGGGCGGTCGAGTGCCCCTCCTCAACTTCTTCCATTCTTTAAAGTTATTTTGGTCTAGTGCAATTTTGCCCCACATGTTTTTCCTTTCATTAAAAGAGTGAATTTTAACAAGTCTTTGAGTACTTTTGTCTTTCGGTTGCTTCCAACAAGTCAGCCAGTCATTCCCCAAAATTTAAGGAGATTTTCAAGTACATCAATGCAAAGCTCCCCTTTTATCTCCAAAATGGTAGTCTCCATACTAGAAAGGCTTCTCCTTTACAAAAACAATCTATCTCTACAACCTATGATGCCTAGATAAGGCACGGATACGGCAGGGACACTCCATAGACATGGCAGGGACACGGATTTTACTTGTAAAAAGTGAAGTATCAGATACGATACGACATGATACATTGCCCATTTTAAAGTATCCATGCATCATAGTCTACAACTAGTTATTTGCGCATTTTGACTATCAATTGAATTTAAATAGTAGTGGTCCCACCGTATTTACGTTTAATAATATTTTATAGTGGGACCAACTTGGAATAAAATTAGGGGAAAGCCCATTCGAGAAGAGTTCAATTCCGAGCAGCATAGACAATTGATTTTCAACCATCCATGCCTAGCATAGGCAACGTGGCCCATTAAACAATCACAAGCAACCAATCAACAGGCTTTAATTAATTAGTTATAAGTGGTTTGGTTATGGGTGATCAATCCAATAGAGGCCCTACTTTGATTAGAGTGAGATACAACTCTCAATCCTAAAATAACGAGCAATAATTATTTTGAGCGGTTTGGATTTGTTATAGTGACCTCTATTATTTTTTATTTTTAACCGACCTCAAAGTTTTTGAAAAATTGTGTTCTTTCAAATATTGAGGAATTTTTAAATTTAGGTCTTTTTGTTAAATATTAGTAAAAAAAACTATTAAAAAATAAATAAATTTATTCTTAAATGATAAAAAAATATAGGATATTAATTGTCCCCTCCAAGGATGAAAATAGCGGTAGCGGCGGGCGTAGCGGCCTACCGCCAAAACACTACGTAGCGGGCGATACATAGCGTAGCGGCGTAGCGGTGCGATTTGGAAAAATCATCAAAAAAATATGAAAAAATTCTAGAAAATCTAGAATATTGGAAAATGAGAGAAAATGTATTTTTTTTGCAAAAGTAACTAAGGTAAGGGGGCGTAGCGGTCCCCTCACTATATGAGGTCCTGTATCGCTGTATAAATAGAAAATAATAGTAATGATTATTTTTTTCACATGTGTTCATGTTGCTTGATTATGCTAACTTAGAAACTAATGAAAGGCTCAGAAAAGAAAAAACTATATCATGAAAACAAGACTTAAGAGTACCTAGAGAAAAAAATACATCTACCAAAGGGGGTGTCTAATAGGATGTACTTAGAGAAGAACTCTCTGTATCGACTGTAATTCGGCGAGATCATGTGCTTTTTGGTGTTCTTTTAAATATAAAAGGGTAGAAGAGTTGTGTAGAAATGTTATTTGAAGAGAAGAAGAAAAGAAATAATTCTTATTATGTATTTAAAATTTTTTTTTGAAAAGTAGGAATTTTTTTCACCCTGTAGCCGCCGTAGCTGCCCCGTAGCGGACGTAGCGGCTGCTACGGGTGCGGCGGCCGATAAATCGGCCATAGCGTAGCGGTGGCGGCCGCTACGGCCGATATAGCGGCCGCTACGCTACGTAGCGGCCGCTATTTTCATCTATGGTCCCCTCTAAAATATATCTTGGCTCTACCAATGTTAGTTTGACTATCGCTTGCCCCCTTTGGAAGAAAATCCCGTAGTTTTCAATTTCGTTCCGTTCCGGCCAGAATGTTCCGGAATTAGCCTTGGGTGGAACGGAATGGCCCCCTACAAGTTTCCGATCCCAATTCTGACTCCAATTCCGGATCAAGTCCGCCCCATTCGGGCCAAGGTTTCATACTTCCATTCACATGTAGTGAAAACTAGAAAATGGTTAATTGTAGAGTGTAGTTTAATTTCGGAATTGACCGGAATGCCAAAATATTCCACCACAGGTCAAATCGGAACAGTGACCGGAACGGAATTGACAACTTCGAAAAATCCTGGCTTCGTCATTGCTACCTGGTCCTGGATAAACTTGCAAAAGGAACTTCTCGTTATTGTTTATGAGATTTGACACGATGGATGACCCTCATATTCCAGCCAAATTAGTGAGTTCCACTATTTCCATGTTATAACTCATTTTTAGTTGGACATTAAATTTTCCATCACAATAAGAAAATGGTTCTTTTAGTCTTGGATGAAAATATTAGTGGCTGATATATCAACCGTGCTGGCAGTGGCCACCACGCTAAATCGAAAAAAAGGATGTCGCACCCGTAGCAGCCCGTATCGGCCGATACATAGCCATGGCTGACCCCTACATTGCAGTGGCGGCTGGGCTGGGTTCATTTCATGGCAGAAAAAATAAAAGAAAAAAAAGGAGAAGCATACTCATCTCAACAGCAACGAAAAAAGAATAAAGAAATAAAGAAAAGAAAAGAGCAACTGAAGAATACATACCTGGTGTAGCACCTCGCCGGCACCACCACCGACACGGTCACCGTCGCCGTCCAACAGCAGCACCAGGTACCAGCACATCATCACTAGCAGCAGCAGTCGTCGCCGTCCAGCAACAGCAGTCGTCGCCTTCTTCTTTCTTCTTCTTTTCTTTGTTCCTTTTCTTCTCCTTCTTCCTATCCTCTTCTCTTCCTTTCCCTCTTTGCAGTTCTTGACCTTGGGCTCGAGAGGCGAAAATAGGGTTTCGTAACCCTTTCGACTTTCTGGACTCTTCCATTATAAAAGCAAGTGGATGCATTGAATGGCCTGAAAGACCGAGTCCTATATTAAATGCTTCGTAGTACTTGTCAAATTGGTGCGTGGGGCCTACTGCTTATGATCCCAACTCCTAACAAATTTATCACTTTTAATAATATATCTATGAACACAGTATTATACATTGTTAATCCTACCATTAATTACTTAAATATAAAATTGACTTAACAAAATTTCATTCTAATTGAAATTAATTAAATTTAAATAGCCTTAACTAAATTTCACTCTAATTGAAATTAAGGCTCTAGCTAAATTTGACTCAAATAGGTAGGGGCCCTAACCAAATCTTAAATTGACTCTAATAGGTAAGGGCCTAACCAAATTTTACTCTAATAGAAAATAGGGCCTAGCCAAAAAACACTTTAATGGAAAATGAGATGTAGCCTAATGTCAAGAAATGCAGGGTAGGGACCATCACAATATTATTTTCTATTTATACAGTGATACAGGACCTCATATATTGAAGGCACTGCTACGCCCGCTTTTCTTACTTACATTTGCAAAAGAAACACATTTTCTTTCATTTTACAATTTTTAGGATTTTCTGGAATTTTTTTTTCAGTTTTTTTGGCGATTTTTTCAAATCGCACTGCTACGCCGCTATGTAGCCCTGCTACACTATGTAGCGCCCGCTTTGTAGTGGCCCGCCTTCACCGCTATTTTCATCCTTGCTTTTAGTTGTATGCTATTATGGTAAATGCGACCTAGTTATCTGATATTAGACCACTACTGCATTTATTAATACCCCAAATGAGTACAGCTTTCATAGCATCACAATTCAGTCAAAGTTTTTCTATCCTCTAGATTACATTATCTTAAATTTAATGCATTTTGGGATACATCTGCATACAGCTAATATCATATAATCCCTATTTGATCTTCCACCACTATAGCTGTTGGTAAGTGCAAACTGAATCATTTTCTTGCTTAAATCTAAGTCACAAGAAGCAAATAGAGTCATGTAATTGTATAAAGGGGACTAATATACTTGGGCACATTAAATTGGAAGTTGGAAAATAATAAAACATTTAAAATCTGTTATTTTTTTTAAGGGTAACATTTAAATGCAAGCAATGTCATAGAACAGTAGAAGGGAGGAAAAAGGCATTTTTATTGAACAGATCAGACATGAAAATCTCACTTTCATCAGAAAACAATCAGTCATCTGAATCCCGAGGTAACATCTCACTTACATCACAAAGATCAAACTCGTATTATATGCTCATCTACATTTGATCAACATGATGCACATTTATGACCCTATTACCAACTGCATCTGAATTGTCTGCTTCCTTACTTCTCTGACGAACAGCCTTATGTGGACATCGTACCATTTAATGTGGACTTGGCCATCTGTTTCCAATGACCTTGTGACAGATCCAATTAGGATAAACTAAGGTGAGGCTTATATCAATTTTGGCCATTGTCAAGTTTTGGACCTTGTGAATATTAAAAAAAAAAAAGTTGTGGACCTTATGAATTTGTATGCACTTTTAAAAAAAGGAATGCTTTTATTTTATATTCTTTGAATGATTGGTGATGTTTGCATTCCCCCTGGCATATCTATCCATTGTGGGATCCATCAAATATAGGCTGATCTAGCTAGATCCATTAATTGTGTGCCTAATGCAAGCATTACCATTTACCACCCTAATGACCATTATCCATGTCCTTCCGGCTTCCATTATGTACCCATGGCTTTCTATAGGGTTGAGCTGAAAACTAGAATTTACAAATGTGGCCCAGGTGGGATAATGCTTCCTTGATTGTGATTTACCATATCCAAATGGCCCCAAAGGTCACCATTTGGGTTTCAACTAAAGGTAGGCTCCATACCTCACTTTAGTTTAAGAATGAAACTAATCTTCTCTTATTGGAAACTCCAGGACCTTTTAATAGTGAAAAATCGTGTGAGTATAAACTAATTTAGTCTTATAAAAAGAAAACTATAGTTCTCATAGAAGTTGCTATTTTCAATGCATATTGCATAGGCATAGTTCATGGAAAAGTAGTAGAATCATGACATTCTGGTCGTTTGCCTAGTTAGATTTATGCTTTCATTTGTTGGATAAGTTACATAATTTTTACGTCCTTTACAATATTTTCTAATTCGAAAGAAATTCTTTCTCAGAATCTTTGTCTAACCATCATCGTCATCATAATTTTCATCCCATCATTGGGAATCTTCAACTTATCATCATTGGGAAGAAGACTCTCTGGGTGTGGGTGGGGTCTTCTTTGTTTCTTCTTTTTTATTTTTGGATGAGTGAAAGAGTAACCGGACTCAGCTTTGGTGATGAGGGAAGGAAAGTGAGCATTGGAAGGAGGCAAAGAGCGAGCGTGATGCTCAGGTCTAGGCTCCAAAACCTTGCACCTTTTTTTTAAATAACCTATGTTAGGTGAAGGAGATGTTGGATTCTGATGTTTTCCCCCCTCTTTTGGATGAGTTGCTCACTTTATGAAAGGCGCTCATTCAGTCCCTCAAACCTAGTCTATCTTGACTTGCTGAAAAGTTATCTTAATTGGCTTGCTATAGGTGAATATGAAGTTAAATAAAGTAACATCGACTATATCAAGAAGGATCTTTTCAATATCATATTGTTTTTGTTTTTGAATGTCCCCAGGTTGGCTCTCAAGGCCTTTACACAGCAAAAGAGACGGTTTTTCCCCCACCTTGAAGATGATCCTTGTGTTGAAGAGTTTGGAGCTGTAAAGAAACAATGCATTTCCCAAGCATCAGCACTGAATCAAAGAGATGAACTCAGTGAAGACAGAACTCTGTCTGATGTTCTCATCTATGTGGAAAAAGAGGCACCTAACATGAAAATTCTGACTTACCAATGTTTAGATTGGTTGAAAAGAGCTTCATTGTTGTCTTCAGCAAATGAGAATGGTCTAGACCTATTCAAGGAACAGAGTTTTCACAGTTCAAACAGATTAAGGACGGGGTCACTGGGTGTTGTGGCTGCAGATCAGATAGCTGTTGTAGAATTGTTGGTACCTTCGGTTTTCAGAACTATAATATCATCGCATTTTTCTCTCCTAATGAGGTACTTGTCAAAATTGTCTTCGTTACAATGCTTTTATTCGTAGCCTGGATATAGACTATACAATGTATATTTTAGTTTTTCTAAAGATGAGCAAGGTTATGTTAGGTATCTCAGTATGGTGGAGCCAGATGGGATTCTTTTCTGCCCACAGCTAGTTGCAGGATTGTTTGAGGTTGTTCTTGAAACTATCTCACTCAAGGTTTTGGGATGAGAGGGCAGAAAGTGCCCTTTACATGGTGGAACAACCAAAGTTTTTGTTTAGGGGTTTATTCAAATGTATGCAAAGTATCTTTTTTATTTTGTCAGAAACTGAATTTTAGAGTTGCTGCCTATCCGGTCTTAACTCTTCATGTTTGGAATTCTGTATTGCTTTCTCTTCATTCTGTGTAAATCATGTGGCTTCTAGTTGTATCCCAGTTATTTTATTATACTTATGTGCCATCAACCTTTGAACTACTGTTATCATTCCATTAGATTCTGAAGGAGAGTTTTTTACCTATCGCATTCATTTAAAGGGAGGCAACTATATTCATTCAAGAGGTTTTTCAGTATATCATGTATACAGGCACATCATGGTAACAGCTGCTGCAGCTGACGTCATCTTTTTAAAAAAATTGAGCTAGTGGTATAAAACCTGAATTCCATAGATTGTGATATAGAGTTCATATGCCTTTTCAATTTTACTGCAGGAACATGCTAATAAAGCATTGCAGTATTTTATGGGCGTCAAACCTGAGGCGCCACTACACCTTTTGCTGGTATTTTCTCATTCTCTCTTCTATAGGATTTTGAGTATGTGTTGTGAGGACAAAAAAATGGACAAGACCATCTGTGGTCTACACAGCCGCCTTCATGCATCATTAATGATGTGTTGCTTGCACACTGTTCTCAAGCGCCTTGGAAATTTTATGTTTTTTTTTTTCAGAGAGCTTGCCAACCTGCCGATTCAACTTAATGATTTGGCCAAGTTGATTTGGCTCAGCAAGGTAGCCAGTCTATTCAGCTATAAACTCATCAGTACTCAAACTCGGGAAAATCAAGCTTTGGCTGTGGCCATTTCCTGTGATTTGGCCAAGTCAGGGAGAAAGTCAAGTAATGTAGTTAAGTGTTTAGAGCATCTATAGATAGCGTTATTTTCATTCTTCAATGTTTCAAGAGCTGTGGTAAATGAAGACCATGGGTTTAATGAGTCAAATGGTAGATGGATAATTGTTGTAAAGGTATCACATAAAAACTCTAATCATTTGATTGACAACATGTAGATTGACATAACTATGAATTGAGCTATGGTCCCAATTTAAGGCAGGGAAATTTAATTCTTTTATGGTCACTCTTTACAACCTATGTAATAGAGGCCATTTCACTGACTGACCTATCCATGATGTCAATAGTTTGTAACTTTAGATCAGTATATTGTGGCTTATTCAGTTATCCGTGTCTATGAAACCCCATAGCCATTGTCTTGAAGTTTGCCTAACAATCATATAATCTTCTCTTAAACAAAAGCCAAATAAATGGTTTTTCTCACATTTTTTGTTGACCTTCATCTTATCTTACATCTTACCCAAACCATTCACTAATCACTTTTGATCCATTACATATTTGATAATGTTTGGCCTTGTGAAGGCATATCTTATGTTCCTCAAAAATGGTGTATTGAGCACCTTTATGAATATTGAATACTTAATAACTCTCAAATCAATATTCTCTCATATGAGAATGTTATTGCTTTGAGTTCCTGAATCGCTGAGATGACCTGGCTTCTTGGCTGGCAAAGACAACTTGTATCATGAGCAAGGAAACTACGGTTTTGTATGTTTTTCCCAGTTGGTAGCAGTGTTGGCAAACATATGACTTTCTTCTAATAGGAATATAAGGTCCTGATCTGGACCTCTTTCATATATAGAGAGGTGTGGTCTTTGTCACTACATTGTTAACGCTATCATTGTTAGTGTTCTAAACCACCATGGATGATAATCCAGAAATCTCCCGATTTGAAAGACAGCAATGAATCAGGGAAAAAAAATGCCAAATAATGAATGCTGAGGATCTTCTAATCTTTTATTTTGGTGACAGCCACTCCATCAATGGAGGGGGCTGGCCTGTGAGGCCTTTCTGCACAGCTCACTTGGCGCTGGTTAGACAGGTTTTTAGTCTTGTTGGGTAGGCCAGACTTATATTTCAAATATTGGAAGCCTGGGTGGGTCTCGAGTCCTCTAAAGTAACCAATTTTATTTCTTGTATGCATGATAAGTGTCTTGCTGATTAAAAGAAAGAAATGTATAATCTGAACCTTATCTTGTATACACCCTGTCTAGAGGTTAAGGCCTTTAAATCACTTTTATTAAAGAACCTCACCACCTATAATTACTGGCCCTAAAAAGGGTGAGACGGAAACTAAAATAAACAGAGATCCACATTTAATGGAAACTTGTAAAACTTAGTTAAAATTGCTGGCCCAGGCTTAACACCACCTCGCAAGGGCTGTCCCAGGTATAAGTTTCAAATCCAATTATAAATGGTCCGGACTTGGGATGACCCTGCCAAGCCTAAGGTTAGGGCTTTTTGATTCCCCTAATTAGACCATGAACTCAACAGTATGGATCATTGTATCATGGGTCCTCTGCATATAAGTAAGGGAGGGGCTGTGAACTGTCATTTATAGTCTGGTGCACTGAAATGTGGACCCTGTAACTTTTCATATATGCATAATTATCTGAAATTATGTATATTTTTTGTGCAGCAATGGCTCGGCAGCTATCAAACGCTATTTACAAAAGTTTGCAGGTTAGAGGAATTCCCATTTCAGTAATATATATTGATTGAATGAGTGTTCCCGTTTATAAACTTCATATGACGAAGTAAATTCATGTTTGAGTTGGGACAAGCTTTCATGATGATGATAATGATAATATGATGCGGTAAATGTGATCGCCTTCTGACAATGGATAGACCTTCAGCGTTGCTCTTACCTCCTGCCCATCGTTCCTATCGACAAATTTTGGCCACTAGAACTCCATTGGTCCTGTCATCATTGCCTGCGAAAGACCAAAGTTCAGATGGAAGCACTGCATATCATATTGGTTGTTCTTCTGATGCAGCTTGATGATATCCACATTTCTATTACTTACTTGGCTCAGGTATGCACCTGCTAGTGACTGGTTTCAGCTCTTGCGAGTTGCGACTGACAGTGTATTGACCCACTTATAAGTCCTACCCACTTATAAGTCCTAGAGATTTTTTTCCTCTTCTTGGTTAATCTAAGTCTATAATTTGTAGATTGTCATGTCCATATTTCTGCTGACAAAATGTTGTTTGTTGAAAAGCAGCGTAGCACTAGGAAATTTTTGAGCTATAATTTTGCTTTAAAGTACTGCAATCATAGATCTCTTCTAGTTCTATTTAAGGCAAGCCACTCACTTACTGAGACTTCCCGTTTAGACAGCATATGTATTTCAAATTTTCTACTCCATCAATCAAGTCAACTTGCTGGGGTGCACTTTTTTAATTCTATCAGTGTGATAATTTTATGTGGAACTCCAGTGGCCAAATTCGTCATCAACGCATTTATGCAAGGCGTACACCTTTTTTTTTCTTTTTTCTTTTTTTCTTTCTCATCAGATCGAGAGGACTCCACATATATGTTAGTGTTTGAACTTCCAGATCAACATTGCTTGGTTTTTTAAGGCCACTGGATATGAAAATGCCATGAATCTAGATCCACTTTGGACTGAATATTCAAGTTAGCTCTGCTAGGTAGGGAAACAGTGTACTTTAGAAATAAATTCCTGTTAAGGGTCAGGATGAAATCTGAAACTGGAAAATTTATATTACTCAAATAATATGAAACAGTATACAAACTCTTTACTCTGATTTTAGGCTTCCATGAGCTGAGAAACATATGCAGCATGTAATTCTATTTGTGGATCATTTTGTAGGTAGTATAATACTCTTGTAGAAACTGATGCGTAGGCACTTCTGGACCCTTTTTCCATTACAAAATACAAATTGCAATGTATGAGTGTGGGGCATATGAATTGAAGCAGATGTTATGATTCAGAAAGAGGCTAATCGTTGAGTGACAACTGTAGGGACTTCTTGAGTTGGAAATTGCTGGCAACAGATGTATTATTGTGGCAGTAATTATTCTTACATTATTTATTGATCCAAGGTTGATTTAGGATTTGTTAAAATTGGAGGGCTTCTAGACAGCTGAAGCCATTTTCTCCTGTAAGTGCCAGTTGCGTTGGGACAGTCGAGGTCTTCTACTACCATTCATTTATACCAGGCCCTCAATATGTGGGAGGCAATGTTGGAAATCAAACGTGACTATCCAAGCCACAAAAGTTGGGCTTTATTAGAGTTGTCCTAGCAGATTTGGAAAGCCTATTAAGAGGTATTTTGTGGTAGTATTTCGGTATGTAGCTGATAGGGGTTCATATTGTTCTTCGGACTGCATGAGAGATTTATGGGGCCCCTTAGAAACTTGTTCTGTTGGGGTGGGATGCTTGACAATATTCTGATGGGCAATTGCTTGTAATGGAGGCAGATAATCTAAGAGTTATGAGGTTGGTGTATGAATTCTTATGACTCAACCTTTTTCTGATGTGGATGAGTTAATTCTCCCTCCTTGGTGACGCGTGGCGAATGATGAACTTTCCTAAAATTCTTTTTGAATCCTGCCGTATTTAGTTTTGCTTTCCGGACCGAAGGGTTCTTTGGAATTATGCCATTCTCGTTTCCTTCTGGCCCCCCTGGGCGGAGAGAGACAGTAGAAAGTCCCACAATGAAAAATACGTGGCTGTTCCGAGGGTGAGAAGAATTGATCTTTTGAGAAGTTGCACACAGAATTCATGGACTCTCTGAAATGGCTCTACAAGATACTGGTTATAAGTAATGGTGGATACATGCCCAAAGGTTTCTCAGTTGCCTAAACAACCCTAAAATCAGGTGCACAAGTAGGTACAAGATTTTTTTTCACTCTTGCTGAATTCTTTTTTGAAATGTGCCTTCATATTTGAAATGTGGGTAATTTTCTTCACCTTCTCTCACGCCAAAGCACCATTGGTTTAGTATTTGAATATGTCAATGACAATGCATTTTTTTTTTTGGAATTTGAAGGTTTAAAGAATGTTTGGATAGATAATTCTCAGATGTTTTTTTCTTAACAAAACATTGTCAAGGATAATGATGTGATTTCATATCATATCACCACATCTTCCTCTTTAGAATCTTCAACCAAATATAAAGAATCTTAACAGAAAAAATTATGATAAACCATGAGAATCCAAATCCTAGAGAACCAAAACCATGAGAATCCAAATCCTAGAGAACCTCTTATCGAATGGGCCATTAGATTTCCTAATTTGGATGAATCTTGTGAAAGGTCAGAGAAGTGTTTGGATAACTGCATAATATATTATCAAAAAGTTTAAATATTATAAGATTTCATTATCATAGAATAAAATAGTATCATATTATTGTATTGTGTCACTTATGGTGTTTGGCAACTTTTACAAATTTCAATATACCTTTGAATTGTTTGGAAATTTATAAAAACACTCACATGATGTACTAAATAAGAAATGGAATGAAAGTAATCATTAACCCAATGCAGGACCCACTAATTTGTAATCACATGTGTTAATAATCATGGTAGGACCCACTATTATTAAAAAATCACAGGATTAAATGCTAAAACCTTGAGATCCAAGCAATGTTTTTTGACTAAGGTAGGTCCACCAAATGTTGATAGTTATAGTGTAATACATCTAATGGTGATTATCACAAATGGACCTATCTATTTATTTGTTTTTTGTGGTAAAACCTTATCTACTGTTGAGTATCATTGATGAATCTATCTATGAGAAATCATTGTGGGACCCATCGATATTGGTAGTCATATTAACACAAGGGGAGCTATCAAATAGTAGGACCCATTTAACGATGACAAACTTTTATCTGCTATCACAAAATTCAATATTAGTAATTAATAAGAAACCCAGCTAATTTTGGTAGTATGGGATCCACCTAATGTTGGTAATCACGATGAAGGGTCCCTAGTGTGACATTAGTAAGACCATCCTAATATTGATTAATTAATAAGGGCTATGTAATTGTATTGTGGTTATAAGACCCCACATTAAATTTGGAAGTATTGTGTGGCTTATCTAATATTAGGAGTCATAGTTGAAATAAAGATCATTAATGTTAAAACTTATAATGGGCTACTATAATTAATGTTGCCCATGAGTTCTTTTGTCTATAGAAAAGATTTTGTAACAAAAAATTATTTTATACAACATATCCTTAAATAATATAATATGAAGGTTTTTAAAAGAAAGTGGGATATTGTAATATATATTCTAAGTTATCAAAACAGCTCATTTTTTTTTGTGCTTAGATTATATTTTAAACTAGTAGATGATATGACAAAATCTCTTGAAATATCTTGTGCATTTAAAGTGAGTATTTATGCGAGACTATCAAAATATCCATTTCTAGATTTAAATTTAAAGACCCTAACACTCTTAAAAATACTAATTCTCCCCAACCGCATACACATGTCACAAACTTAAGGGCCTATTAGTTAAGAGCATTTTCTTAACATAAATTGAGCGTGCAATTTTCTTTGGGAATTCACAATTCTCTACAATTTGGGTTTAGGTGGTTAGAATTTGTTAAACTCGGCAAGTAAGAAGTCACTTATGATTACTAGTGAATTCCATGATATTTAAGTATATATAGGCAGTTGGAATTAAGATTGTTATTTTGCCATTAGCATTTTAGAATCCTACTTCTTGAGAAACAACATTTGCAATTCTTGAAATGATCTAGATAGCATATTCTCAAATGCTTGCAACACAACAGGCCCAATAACATCCTTTCGATCACTTATATCATCTTTATTTGGTGCAATCTATGTTGCAGCACTAATATGTTATCCCTGGTCCTACTCTGCAAGATCAACTTTTGTAGTTTATAACTAATGACTGATAGATAGGAATGAGAAACCATATGTGAGATCATTAACTCATATATGATAAGGGCTTATCTACTGCACAAGGTCTGCAGTCCATGCAAACCTCACTGTGGGGCCCACTTGGGGCTGGGATTGGGGAAAATCTCATCATCTGCTTGGGGTCCATCTATGCATAAAATATGAGCCCTATCGGTACATTCTAACCACTTCATCAATAGCCAACAAGGCTCGCCCCTTAAAAAAAATGAACCTTTCGATCCAATAATGCAGTCAATTTGGATGGGTGTAAAAAAATGGACCTATGTACTTCAGGAGGTCCCATGTGTATGGTCCATTACGATGGGTCAATCGGTGGGCCCCATTATGAGCCGTGCACCAAAATACTATGCACACCGTGTGCACTGGATAATTTCTGCATATATGATCATAACAAATTTACAGCCAGACATGATAGCTTAATAACGAGGTTTTTTTATTGGCTTGAATACTGACCAACGCAAGTCCAAAACTAAATTAAATATTTTATCAAATATTCTGAGTAAAAGACAAAACATCTCCAATACCAATTTTTATAAACAATAACCTCTGGTGCCGAACATAATGTGCGAGACAAATAATAACAGTGCATTTCAACTAGGGTTGTAAATGGGTTGGTTCCGGTCCAAACCGGAACTGTTAAGGTAAAGGCGGAACACGATCCGGATCCGGAACCGTTTCGAAACCAGTTTCTTGGCTCCAGAATCGGAACCAGAATCATATATGAGATATGTTCAAATCTAGATAGAGAATGATATTAAAACAATAGTCTTTAGGAGAGATATTCGAAAATTTAGGTAATATGTCGGGTCTCAGGTCCACAACTCCGAATCAAGGTGGAACTGGACCCAGACCCATTTACTTATCAGGGCCTAAATAAAGACCCAGACCTGGTTTTTAACGGGTCGGAATCTCTGGGTAATCGGAGAACCGGGGACCCATTTGCATCCCTAATTTCAACCATTATAAGATCACATTTGGAAACTCTATTTATGCGAAAATTTTAATATCAACGACCCTACATTTTACCCTAGTTAATGGATACTTTCTGCCTGATTAGATATTATTTGAAAGTTAGACCTCATTTACAGTGCCACTAAGCCTACGTAGTAAATTGAGCTCTAGTCTTTGACGACATGGGCTTGAATATGTAAATGCTATTACAAGCTACATGTAAAATAATGAACCTAACTTGAGTTCTAACCTGCCTTTGGACTTGAAATAAACAAATGTATGAGGTCTATTCTGAGGCTTGAAACTGTGATTGAAATCTTGAACTGAATGGGCCTACAACCAGGTTGTTAGCAGTGGGACCATCCGTCCATCCCAAACTTTAGTTGAATGGGGTCGAAGAAGCAAGGTGGTAGATGGGCATGGTAGTGGAAAAGGTTTGAACTTGTAAATAATGATATGACCCGAATTATATCCATCTAGCGAGCAAAATGACTCGGTTTACCAGGTGCTTGTTTTTTTTTTTTTTTTTTTTTTTGTCCCAATTAGCCTAGTAAGGGTCTAACAAAGTAAGCGTAGGCCTAACAGATGTGATATAAGCAAGAACAATATGAACGAGCCTTTCAATATACTAGTGGAGCCCTTTACGTGCATTTTAATATACTAGTGGAGCTCTACACGTGCAATGCAGGTGCAAGGAACACATTGTTTTAGTATGATAGTCTGGAAAAACAAATTCCTTGAAAAACTCAATATTAACGATCCCAATGAAGAATGACCAGTTTGCATATAACTAATTTTTTTTTCCGGCAAATTAAGCAATTTACAATCACTCATTGTTCTTATGAAATTTAGTAGAATCTTCAATAGAAAAAAGTAAGAAAAAGATGGAATAACAAGATATATGGAATGAAACTAACTGAAAAAAAGTTGAAAACCAACATTTTCTGGCCATACATGATTAGCCAAAACACTCACCAATTTCAATATAGATCGATTGTCCGGCCTAATTTCCATTAAAATTTGTCTAAAACCTAGTGCCAAATATATACCAAATTCATGTTAAGAAGCATCGAATGACAGTAATAGTAATACAAAGAAATTTGAATATCATGGAAAGAAACAAGATTGATATGTCAAGATGAGGGCTAGAGCAATAACTTAAAAAACTTTCTTGAATTAAGATGACACCGCTACCAAATTTTGAACCATGAAAAATTGTGGCACTTCTGTTAGCTTTTTAATGTATAAGAAATCAGTTTTGGTATATTCTAATTTTATGGTAAGTGAATCTTTGAAACAACTACCAAATTTTGAACCATGTAAAATTGTGGCATTTCTGTTAGCTTTTTAATGTATAAGAAATCAGTTTTGTTACATTCTAATTTTATAATAAGTGAATCTTTGAAACAACTATCATAATTTGAAGCAAGACAACTAACTACAAAGCGATCTTTAACCATGCACTTCCGGGGTGGGCACAACTACTTCCTTCAAACTTCCTAAGAAAATTTAATGAGAAATTCATTATCCTAGCATTATAGTAATGTGGTTACAATGTCGGACATGAATCAAGTCCAAGAGTAATACTGGTTCGCCTTGAGATGATGCCTTGAATGAAGCATGCATAATCATAAAGAAATGCAATTAGCACCCTCAAACAAAGTTTAGCACATAGAATGATAATGAAGGAATGCATGTTGCCAAAATAGCCTAAAACAAAAAAAAAGGGGCCCTAAAGCAATCACTTCAAATCAACATAAGAGGGTGGATCTAAAAACTTGAGTTGGCATATCAAATGATGGGTTCCATTGCATCGTATTCATAAAAACTTGAAAGGAAAAATAAAATACCTTATCATAATTTAAGAAGTAATAAGACAAGCTATTATTAACTTGCATTGGATGTTGGTTTGATATATAACAATAAAATTAAAAAGAAAACCAACATGACAAAAATCTGCATATGCTTGTATATTCACAAAAAACTTTCATGATACCGAGATTATCTGGTTACTAAGAAAATGAAGCATCTAAACAGACCTTCAGCCTCTCTACAACATCTTCGTATCTTTGGCTAGTGCACCCGCATATCAATGAAATATCTTCCTCATTTCAATTCACTAATCTCACCCAAGTCCTCATCGGTAAGCATGAAAACACCATACTTTCTTAGTAAAGGGGAAATATATATATATATATGTCACAGTATTTCTTTTTCTGATCTGACACAAGCATACTATCAAACCACATCAAATATTTTTCTATATTTTTTAGAGTGACTATTTGGTTAGATCTACTTGTGCATAGTGTTTGTATCGATTGCGGATTTCTACTGCACCCTAATATATTTGCTAGCATACATATTAATGGTGAAATAAGCTTTGCTAAAAGATTATTAAAGAAGTGAGGGGTGAGAAACACGAGGTTATGAATGCAAAAGAAACCTTGACTATCGTGAGATTTGAGTTCCAGGGTGTTGGATGAGCATTCATCTCTCATTTTTCCTCAAATCAATTTCCATTAAAAGAGAGGTTATTTGATTGGCATTTTTTAATATTCATGTATGATTTTACATTTTTAACCACGATTGAAAATCTAAAGCCCTATAACTCTTAGGAACTACATTAATGATTTTCCAGTCATTCCTCATAAAGCTTGATGCACTAAAATATGTAAAATGTTACAATTATTTTTTCTTTTTCCTTTTTTTTTTTTCCAGAAAGAGAGGAACGCATTAAAAGATTAAAAAAATCATAAATGGGCCAAACCTTTTGCCAAAACCACTAATGTCAAAGATGACACACAAGATAACTAATCCACTAAGCTGACTAATGCAACACAAAAACAAAAAAAAAAAAAAAAAAAAAAGCTCAACTGGTCACTACCTCCCTTGAATGTTAAAATTCTATTTCATTTCTAGCATTGCTGGTCATTTTTTAATATTCAACTTTCTTCATTTTTAACCGCTTTAAAAAATTTTAAGTAAATTTCATTATTTCAGTTACATAAAAAAAAGGTCCAACATTAAAAAGAGATTTTCTATTGTCACAAAGT
This sequence comes from Persea americana, assembly GCA_029852735.1. Taxonomy (NCBI): domain Eukaryota; kingdom Viridiplantae; phylum Streptophyta; class Magnoliopsida; order Laurales; family Lauraceae; genus Persea; species Persea americana. The sequence goes on from CM056810.1 coordinate 97,373,991, forward strand.
TCACTTTGTCGAATGTTGTTAGAGCACGAAATGTTTAAAATGTCACAATTCTATTTCACATATTTCATTTCTAGCATTACAAATTCAATGAAACAAAACACCAACCAACCAAAATAGTACCCAACTCATAGCTTTAAACGGACCAACAACAAATCACAAGAATTCCAAGCAATCTTTGGCATTCTCAACTCTTCCTCTGACAAGCAAATCGTGTCTTTATAGGCATCAGGATTGAAGTTGAAATTTTCTACACATGAAAATCTAAATTGAAATTTCTCATTTGAGTTCTTGCAGCGAATGTACAAATTCTTCAAACATAACCCTTTTCATGAACATTTGAGTTAAGCATTTGATCGAAATATAATAATACTAAGTGGGGCCCACAAATGTGTAGATGTAAAAAAGCATGACAAGTTCTTCTACTAAGTGAGGCCCACGGATGTGTAGTTCTCTTTTATTATATATATATAATCTATAATACTAAGTGGGGCCCACAGATGTGTTGTTCTCTATGATTGTATATATATAATAATACTAAGTGGGGCTCACAGTTGTGTAGATGTAGAGAAAAAGCATTACAAGTTCTTCTACTAAGTGGGGCCCACATATGTGTCATTCTCTGTTATTTTATATACTTATATAATATTAAGTGGGGCCCACAGATGTGTAGAGCAAAAGCATGACACTTTCTTCTCTTTTATATAAGGGTAAATAAATATAAAATATAATATTAAGTTGGGCCCACGGATGTGTAATGAAAAAATCATGACACTTTCTTCTCTTTTTTATAAGGGTGTGTATGTATATATATATAGGGAGATACTCCCATGAGAGCATCTCTCATCTTACTATGAGAAATAAGGTGGGAGCTCTCACATTTAAGTTGTTGGCATTGGATATAGTTGTCAGGGACCCCACCTTATCTCTCATAGTAAGGTGAAAGATACTCTCATAGGACCACCTCCTATACATACATATATATGGTAATATTCATGTGGGAATTGTTCTCACATAATTTTTGTGGAGCCCAATTGTGGGCCCTATATGAGGATGGGACCAGGGGGATGGAAAAATCTATGTGAGACTACCCCCAGTATCAAGTTTGACCCCAAACCCATAGCCCTAATCCCTTCATCCGTGGCCCATAAGTTTAAGGGCTTCATATTCAAAAAAATATTCAACCCTAGATTCAAAGGTTGAGTCCATTTGAATGTGTGTCAATTCTTGGTATTAGTGACTATCAAGGGGTTCTCTATTGGTTGCTAGGTTTGGATGGGTTGCTAGTTGGGTCATGCAAAAATATTCTCATATAATAGGTGAGAACTAGTTCTTACTTAAATATTTCTCATATATATATATATATGGGGAGTGCTCTCCTGAGCTGCAGCCCATCTTAGCATCCGCTGCAGGCATGTGGAGAGAGAGAGCATGTGGGTTTTGACGAGTGAAATTTCCAACAGCCCGCCAATATTCCGTTTCCCCGCTTCTCATCTTATATACCCAGCAAACTTCCCTTCTCTCCCGTCTCTCGCCTCTCGCCTCTCTCTCTCTCTCAGCGAAGCTCTCCTTCTTTGCCGGATCTCGCTGCGCCTCTCTCCCATTGACGAATCTCCCTCGCCGGACTGCGCGTGTCTCTCCTCTTCCTCTCCCTCTCATTTTCCCCCTGCTGCTGCTGCGGGTATCTCTCTCTCCTCGCCTGTCTCTCCTCTGTCTCTTGCCTCTCTCTCTCTCTCTCAGCGAAGCTCTCTCTCTCGGCTGATCTCTCTACTGCTCTCCTCTCTCTCGCCTGATCTCTCTCCCTCGCTGCCCTGCTGCTTTCCTCTCTCTCCCCCACTCTGCTGCTGCGATCTCTCTCTCCCCCTCTCTGCTGCTGCGATCTCAGTCTCCCCCTCTTTGCTGCTACTGCGAATGGGTTCTCTGTGATTCCGATTTAGTAGAGGGATGCTGGTCCCACTTAGCTGAACCGAAGAATGGAGGATCTAAAATCAGAAGATCTGGACTCTCGTTGCCCGTGGTTGCAGGCAGGGGAGAAGAGGCTGGGGCGGCCGTTTACCATTGATGGGTGATGATGGGGCTGGCGATTTGAGGAAGTGGCTGTTTTTTTTTTTTTTTTTGCTTCTGAGAGACATTGATGTGGGCTTGGTATAGTTCTAGTGACGATGGTGCAAGATGAAGATGATGAAGGATGGGGTAGGATTGTGATGATGTTGTATGATGTGCTTTCTTGTGAACAGTATTCTGGTTGGGCAGCATTTTGGATAGGTTTGAGAAGATGATGATGGAGTTGAAGGCGGAGGGTTTTGGGTGCGAACACAGAGTTGCAAATGGGTTACGTTGATGTTGTTTTTCTCTCCTTTTTTTTTTTTGGTGAGACTATTGCTCTTGACTAAAGCTTGCAGGTGATTATTTTTCCCGAATCTCCCTTTTTTTTTCATTTATTTTCATTGAATGAGTTTGAATGTGTAAATGGTGGAATGATCCCCAAGAAGTTGGAGTTGTAGATGGAAAAGGAAGTTGGGTTTAATGTACATGAATGGAATGGAAGTTGGATGTATTGGTTTTGTAATTTAACATAGGTTTTTAGTTGGCAATTTTGACTTCATTTTGAATTTTGTACGAGGTGCTGAATTTAGTTTCAGTTGAATCATGGAATGGACATGGATTTTTTGGCCTACACTTCTATTGTTGTGACCTTCAGGTTTGGAATGGTGGTACAAGTTGAAAATGCATGTACAGGTTGTCATGTTGTAATGAATTGATGTATGTTGGATTTGAACTGAGGTTACAATCATTTTCTATGAGTTACAACTTGTTAAGGGTTGAGTTTGTTGCAGGTAGGGGCAGTAGCATTTGCAGAGAGTACAAGGTATAGATGGATGGGAGAGGATGCTGGAATGAATGATGGAGTCCCTTTTTTTTTTTTTTTTTTTCCTTGAATGGGTTTGAATGTTGAAATTGTGGAGTTTTAATTGAATGAATTCGAGTGTTGAAATGGTGGAAATGGTTTAAATGATGAAATGAATGGTGCTGGCGATGCTACTCTCTTTGTTCACATCTTATTAGAGAAATGAAATGTACCCTTTCTGTTTAATCTGAGGTGGTTTAGGTATGGATTAATTAGGAAGAGATGCAAGCCATTTTTTCAAAAACATTTATGGTCCTATTCTAATATGGTCATCAATTGCCCATTTTAGATTTTTCACTTAAAAATCAGGTGCATCCCAACATTTAGGTTGTTTTCCATGCTCTCGGAGCTATATGGCTATAGCATTCAACATCAAACATAAGAGTGCCATGTACAGATTGCATAATATGCTTGAGCAAGCCAAAATCCACTGGGGAATAGGTCCTGAACATGCAGTAAACAACCTTCAGCAACTGATATAAGTGTACAAGCGGAAAACATGGTCTCAACATGCTGTGAACCACCTTCAGCAATCTATATAGTTATACAAAGGCAATGTTTGAAGACATGTACTCAACATGCCGTGAACCACCTTAAGACATGTTCTCATGTAAAGCAGATGGATAGAGCACATCCGAGTTTGCAAACCATGCTTGATGTATCAGCCACCAGAAACAAATATATTTGCATTACAGTAGCTCTTTAGTTGTGACTCCTCTTACTTAAAATTTGAGCTTATACCATTCCTAACAACTAACAGCTACCATACCATAGTTGCACAGTTATGAATTCATAACCACATATAACACATGAAAATTAGCAGAATTAAAGTCCATCATATGGACTTGGAAATCCCCAAATTTCAGAAAAAATGAACCGCGGGAAGTGGGCTAAAATATTCCCTAAACAGGGGTACTCAGCAACGTCTGTGCGCATTTTATCCACCGACTTGAAAAAGTGCGACCTTTGAAAACATCGCAAAAGTTATCATTTCTAACTGAAAATTAGCAGAATTAAAGTCCATCATATGGACTTGGAAATCCCCAAATTTCAGAAAAAACGAACCGCGGGAAGTGGGCTAAAAAATTCCCTAAACAGGGGTACTCAGCAACGTCTGTGCGGATTTTGTCCACCGACTTGAAAAAGTGCGACCTTTGAAAACATCGCAAAAGTGCTCGTTTCTAACTGGAAATTAGCAGAATTAAAGTCCATCATATAGACTTGGAAATCCCCAAATTTCAGAAAAAATAAACCACGGGAAGGGGGCTAAAAAATTCCCTAAACAGGGGTACTCAACAACGTCTGTGCGGATTTTGTCCACCGACTTGAAAAAGTGCGACCTTTGAAAACATCGCAAAAGTGCTCGTTTCTAACTAAAAATTAGCAGAATTAAAGTCCATCATATGGACTTGGAAATCCCCAAATTTCAGAAAAAACGAACCGCGGGAAGTGGGCTAAAAAAATCCCTAAACAGGGGTACTCAGCAACGTCTGTGCGGATTTTGTCCACCGACTTGAAAAAGTGCGACCTTTGAAAACATCGCAAAAGTGCTCGTTTCTAACTGGAAATTAGCAGAATTAAAGTCCATCATATAGACTTGGAAATCCCCAAATTTCAGAAAAAATGAACCACGGGAAGGGGGCTAAAAAATTCCCTAAACAGGGGTACTCAACAACGTCTGTGCGGATTTTGTCCACCGACTTGAAAAAGTGCGACCTTTGAAAACATCGCAAAAGTGCTCGTTTCTAACTAAAAATTAGCAGAATTAAAGTCCATCATATGGACTTGGAAATCCCCAAATTTCAGAAAAAACGAACCGCGGGAAGTGGGCTAAAAAATTCCCTAAACAGGGGTACTCTGCAACGTCTGTGCGGATTTTGTCCACCGACTTGAAAAAGTGCGACCTTTGAAAACATCTCAAAAGTGCTCGTTTCTAACTGGAAATTAGCAGAATTAAAGTCGATCATATAGACTTGGAAATCCCCAAATTTCAGAAAAAACGAACCGCGGGAAGTGGGCTAAAAAATTCCCTAAACAGGGGTACTCAACAACGTCTGTGCGTATTTTGTCCACCGACTTGAAAAAGTGCGACCTTTGAAAACATCGCAAAAGTGCTCGTTTCTAACTGAAAATTAGCAGAATTAAAGTCCATCATATGGACTTGGAAATCCCCAAATTTCAGAAAAAACGAACCGCGGGAAGTGGGCTAAAAAATTCCCTAAACAGGGGTACTCAGCAACGTCTGTGCGTATTTTGTCCACCGACTTGAAAAAGTGCGACCTTTGAAAACATCGCAAAAGTGCTCGTTTCTAACTGAAAATTAGCAGAATTAAAGTCCATCATATAGACTTGGAAATCCCAAAATTTCAGAAAAAATGAACCACGGGAAGGGGGCTAAAAAATTCCCTAAACAGGGGTACTCAACAACGTCTGTGCGGATTTTGTCCACCGACTTGAAAAAGTGCGACCTTTGAAAACATCGCAAAAGTGCTCGTTTCTGACTGAAAATTAGCATGATTAAAGTCCATCATATGAACTTGGAAATCCCCAAATTTCAGAAAAAACGAACCGCGGGAAGTGGGCTGAAAAATTCCCTAAACAGGGGTACTCAGCAAAGTCTGTGCGGATTTTGTCCACCGACTTGAAAAAGTGCGACCTTTGAAAACATCGCAAAAGTGCTCGTTTCTAACTGAAAATTAGCAGAATTAAAGTCCATCATATAGACTTGGAAATCCCCAAATTTCAGAAAAAATGAACCACGGGAAGGGGGCTAAAAAATTTCCTAAACAGGGGTACTCAACAACGTCTGTGCGGATTTTGTCCACCGACTTGAAAAAGTGCGACCTTTGAAAACATCGCAAAAGTGCTCGTTTCTGACTGAAAATTAGCAGAATTAAAGTCCATCATATGGACTTGGAAATCCCCAAATTTCAGAAAAAACGAACCGCGGGAAGTGGGCTAAAAAATTCCCTAAACAGGGGTACTCAGCAACGTCTGTGCGGATTTTGTCCACCGACTTGAAAAAGTGCGACCTTTGAAAACATCTCAAAAGTGCTCGTTTCTAACTGAAAATTAGCAGAATTAAAGTCCATCATATGAACTTGGAAATCCCCAAATTTCAGAAAAAACGAACCGCGGGAAGTGGGCTAAAAAATTCCCTAAACAGGGGTACTCAACAACGTCTGTGCGTATTTTGTCCACCGACTTGAAAAAGTGCGACCTTTGAAAGCATCGCAAAAGTGCTCGTTTATAACTGAAAATTAGCAGAATTAAAGTCCATCATATGGACTTGGAAATCCCCAAATTTCAGAAAAAACGAACCGCGGGAAGTGGGCTAAAAAATTCCCTAAACAGGGGTACTCAGCAACGTCTGTGCGTATTTTGTCCACCGACTTGAAAAAGTGCGACCTTTGAAAACATCGCAAAAGTGCTCGTTTCTAACTGAAAATTAGCAGAATTAAAGTCCATCATATAGACTTGGAAATCCCAAAATTTCAGAAAAAATGAACCACGGGAAGGGGGCTAAAAAATTCCCTAAACAGGGGTACTCAACAACGTCTGTGCGGATTTTGTCCACCGACTTGAAAAAGTGCGACCTTTGAAAACATCGCAAAAGTGCTCGTTTCTGACTGAAAATTAGCATGATTAAAGTCCATCATATGAACTTTGAAATCCCCAAATTTCAGAAAAAACGAACCGCGGGAAGTGGGCTGAAAAATTCCCTAAACAGGGGTACTCAGCAACGTCTGTGCGGATTTTGTCCACCGACTTGAAAAAGTGCGACCTTTGAAAACATCGTAAAAGTGCTCGTTTCTAACTGAAAATTAGCAGAATTAAAGTCCATCATATAGACTTGGAAATCCCCAAATTTCAGAAAAAATGAACCACGGGAAGGGGGCTAAAAAATTTCCTAAACAGGGGTACTCAACAACGTCTGTGCGGATTTTGTCCACCGACTTGAAAAAGTGCGACCTTTGAAAACATCGCAAAAGTGCTCGTTTCTGACTGAAAATTAACAGAATTAAAGTCCATCATATGGACTTGGAAATCCCCAAATTTCAGAAAAAACGAACCTCGGGAAGTGGGCTAAAAAATTCCCTAAATAGGGGTACTCAGCAACGTCTGTGCGGATTTTGTCCACCGACTTGAAAAAGTGCGACCTTTGAAAACATCGCAAAAGTTCTCGTTTCTAACTGAAAATTAGCATGATTAAAGTCCATCATATGAACTTGGAAATCCCCAAATTTCAGAAAAAACGAACCGCGGGAAGTGGGCTGAAAAATTCCCTATACAGGGGTACTCAGCAACGTCTGTGCGGATTTTGTCCACCGACTTGAAAAAGTGCGACCTTTGAAAACATCGCAAAAGTGCTCGTTTCTAACTGAAAATTAGCAGAATTAAAGTCCATCATATAGACTTGGAAATCCCCAAATTTCAGAAAAAATGAACCACGGGAAGGGGGCTAAAAAATTCCCTAAACAGGGGTACTCAACAACGTCTGTGCGGATTTTGTCCACCGACTTGAAAAAGTGCGACCTTTGAAAACATCGCAAAAGTGCTCGTTTCTGACTGAAATTTAGCAGAATTAAAGTCCATCATATGGACTTGGAAATCCCCAAATTTCAGAAAAAACGAACCGCGGGAAGTGGGCTAAAAAATTCCCTAAACAGGGGTACTCAGCAACGTCTGTGCGGATTTTGTCCACCGACTTGAAAAAGTGCGACCTTTGAAAACATCTCAAAAGTGCTCGTTTCTAACTGAAAATTAGCAGAATTAAAGTCCATCATATGAACTTGGAAATCCCCAAATTTCAGAAAAAACGAAACGTTGCTAAGTACCCCTGTTTAGGGAATTTTTTAGCCCACTTCCCGAGGGATTTTTTGGACAAAATTTGGGGGTTTGAAAGTCCATATTCTGAACTTTAAATCTGCATTTTTTAGATAAAAAAAAATCACGTTTGCCTCGTTTTCAACTCGCTCACTTTTCCAACGTAGTCGATAAAATCTGCTGAAAACCTTGCTGAGTACCCCTGTTTGGGGCACTGGTTAACCCACTTTCCGAGGAGATTTTGGATGAAATTTGGGGGTTTGAAAGTCCATACACTGAGCTTTAAATTTGCAATTTTTTGATCGAAAACAATCGCGTTTGCCTCGTTGTCAACTTCCGCACTTTTCCAACTCAGTCGGTAAAATCTGCTGAAAACTTGCTGAGTACCCCTGTTTGGGGCACTGGTTAACCTACTTCCCGAGGGATTCTTTGGATGAAATTTGGGGGTTTGAAAGTCCATATTCTGAACTTTAAATCTGCAATTTTTAGATCGAAAACAATCCCGTTTGCCTCGTTTTCAACTCGCTCACTTTTCCAACGCAGTCGATAAAATCTGCTGAAACCTTGCTGAGTACCCCTGTTTGGGGCACTGGTTAACCCACTTCCCGAGGGATTTTTTGGATGAAATTTGGGGGTTTGAAAGTCCATATACTGAACTTTAAATCTACAGTTTTTCGATCGAAAACAATCGCGTTTGCCTCGTTGTCAACTTCCGCACTTTTCCAATGCAGTCGTTGCTGAGTACCCCTGTTTGGGGCTCTGGTTAACCCACTTACCGAGGGAGTTTTTGGACGAAATTTGGGGGTTTCGAAGTACATATCATGAACTCAAAATCTGCAATTTTTGGGTCCAAAAAATTCTCGTTTGGCAGGTGCAACAGCCGCGCACTTTTCCAACCCAGAGGGTTGAATCTGCTGAATCCAATCTGAGCACCCCTGTTTAGGTCGCCGGTTGACCCACTTCCCGTGGGAGTTTTTTGATGAAATTTGGGATTCTCGGAGTCCATATCATGAACTCAAAATCTGCAATTTTTAGGTCCAAAAAATTATCGTTTGGCACGTGCAACAGCGGCGCACTTTTCCTGTCCTAATGCCGCATTTTATAGCACTTGGTGCAATTTTCTGACTGATCTCTTTTCATTTCTTGTGTCGGGCCATATGAAAATTGCAATTTGATTAATATGGATATGGTGTTCCACATTAATGGAACCCCTGTTTTGCTTCTCTGTAAATTCATGATATGGTCTTCTAAATGAATGGAATCATTGTTTTGCTACACTGTGTTGGAAAAGTGAACGAGTTGAAAATGAAGCAAACGCGATTTTTTTCAATTGAAAAATAGCAGATTTAAAGTTCAGTATATGGACTTTGAAACTCCCAAATTTCGTCCAAAAACTCCCTCGGGAAGTGGGTTAACCAGTGCCCCAAACAGGGGTACTCAGCAACGACTGCGTTGGAAAAGTGCGGAAGTTGACAACGAGGCAAACGCGATTGTTTTCGATCGAAAAATTGTAGATTTAAAGTTCAGTATATGGACTTTCAAACCCCCAAATTTCATCCAAAAAATCCCTCGGGAAGTAGGTTAACAAGTGCCCCAAACACGGGCACTCATCAAGGTTTCAGCACGAACACTAAAGCAACCATAATCACATGTAAATTTAAAATCTAACTTCCAGAGGTGATGTGCATTGGTAGTTTGAAACAATTTGTTAAGAGCTTGAAACCATAACTTAGACCCAAGTCAGTTTTAAAATTGCGTTTGCCCAGTTTTGCACTTGCCAACAAAGTGGGTTCAGATCTGCTAAAACATGGGGACTGGTGAAGATGAATGAGGATTTCAACTCATAGAGTGTTGTGACTGGTGAAACATGGGGTTTATCATTGATTCCATACGAGATTCTCAGTTTTTTAGTCCTCGAATGAAAATGCCATGAAAAAGAGCTAGACAGCTCTTGTAAAACATAGACCTATGCTTGTGTAAAATGTTGTACCTTTTCTTTTTCCAAAATTGAGATGATTCAATTAGAAACTTCAATAAAAAATCAGCGTCTTGAGGCCTGCTACAGCTAATAAGGCTGAATAACAACCTGATCAAAGCCACAATAAAACATTTCATCAAAAGGTTGAGAACATTATCCTTCTAAATTTGACAATTTTTTGTCGCTTAATATACATATTGCAAATCTATTTAGAACAAGGCAGAATGTTCTCATACAGCTCATGGCCTTAAAATCTGAAATTTTTGCATAGGAATAAATCGTGTTTGCCTCGTTTTCAACTCGGGCACTTTTCCTACGTTATCGGGAAATCTGCTGAAACCTTGCTGAGTACCCCTTTTTGGAGCACTGGTTAGCCCACTTCCCGAGGGATTTTTTGGACGAAACTTGTGGGTTTCGAAGTCCATATGTTGGACTTTAATTCTGCTAATTTTCAGTTAGAAACGAGAACTTTTGCAATGTTTTCAACTGTCGCACTTTTTCAAGTCGGTGGACAAAATCTGCACAGACGTTGCTGAGTACCCCTGTTTAGGGAATTTTTTAGCCCACTTCCTGCGATTCATTTTTTCTGAAATTTGGGGATTTCCAAGTCCATATGATGAAATTAAATTCTGCTAATTTTCAGTTAGAAACGAGCACTTTTGCAATGTTTTCAACGGTCGCACTTTTTCAAGTCGGTGGAAAAAATCTGCGCAGTCATTGCTGAGTACCCTGTTTAGGGAATTTTTTAGCCCACTTTCCGAGGGAGTTATTGGACAAAATTTGGGGGTTTGAAAGTCCATATTTTGAACTTTAAATCTGCATTTTTTAGATCGAAAAGAATCGCGTTTGCCTCGTTTTCAACTCGCTCACTTTTCCAACACAGTCGATAAAATCTGCTGAAACCTTGCTGAGTACCCCTGTTTGGGGCACTGGTTAACCCACTTCCCTAGGGATTTTTTCGATGAAATTTTGGGGTTTCAAAGTTCATATACTGAACTTTAAATCTGCAATTTTTTGTTCGAAAACAATCACGTTTGCCTCGTTGTCAACTTCCGCACTTTTCCAACGCAGTCGTTGCTGAGTGCCCCTGTTTGGGGCTCTGGTTAACCCACTTACCGAGGGAGTTTTTGGACGAAATTTGGGGGTTTCGAAGTCCATATGATGAACTTCAAATCTACAATTTTTGGGTAGAAATCAATCGCGTTTGCCTCATTTTCAAATCGTGCACTTTTCCTACCATGTCGAACAAATCTGCTGAAACCCTTGCTGAGTACCCCTGTTTGGGGCATTTTTTAGCCCACTTCCCGAGGGAGTTTTTGGACGAAATTTGGGGGTTTGAAAGTCCATATACTGAACTTTAAATCTGCTATTTTTCAATCGAAAAAAATCGCGTTTGCTTCGTTTTCAACTCGTTCACTTTTCCAACACAGTGTAGCAAAACAATGATTCCATTCATTTAGAAGACCATATCATGAATTTACAGAGAAGCAAAACAAGGGTTCCATTAATGTGGAACACCATATCCATATTAATCAAATTGCAATTTTCATATGGCCCGACACAAGAAATGAAAAGACATCAGTCAGTAATTGTTGGGAGTCGGCAACCAGCAAAGGCTAGATAGTTGTACACCATGCTCAATGTCTTGATCAAGAGAAAGGAAAGAGCTATATACTATGATGTGGTGGAGTCCTGTCCTTTCATGGTGTGGGGAAGTACAGATATATTGGTTCAGTAAAATATCCTCTGGGCTGAGCACATGGTTAGGATACAATCAAAGCAATCAAATACCAAACTCTCTCCTATTCACAACTCATTACATATAATCATAACTTTAAAGTTCAATATACATGATAATCATAAAACAACTGCTTCCCTCCCACATGTCATACTGAATCAAGGCTCCATCTAAAACAAATGAGACTGCAATCTGCAGGACTATTCTTTCAATAATATTTATTCACACTACTGACATATGGCATGCAAGCACCTCAATCCATACCATCACATGAGCCCACTTCTGATAGCATGCAAGATGCCACAAAAAATCACATTAAATGATGCCATATCATCAAAGGCTTATCACATCAGAAGTTCCTTAAAATAATAAAAAAAAGGGTAAAAAAAATCCCAGATTACAAAATCCACTTAATGATTTGAGTTACTCAGCCGTATCATAATACAAGCATTTGACAATCAGAACATTGGACACTCATGTTCGTCTTAACAAAGAAGGATCCTGCATCAGTGTCATATTGATTAGCAAGATTGATGGCACCACTCCCAACATAACTGATTCCATAACCTTTGTAGCCTTTTCCTTCTGTAAGAATTGATTCACAGATATGATCATTACTCAAAGCTGCCACTGACATTTAATACTAACATTAAAGAAAAAAATATCAGCAAATTTATGAAAAGGCACTTCAATATGAAGATTTTCAAATAATAAAGGAACAAAGCCATGTAAATAGCTTTTCAAGCATAACTTCTAATTTGTGACTACGATTGTCTCAGAGAGCACATTCATTACACATGCACTTACATGTGCAAGCACATAATTACTTGAGTAATATCTCATTGCACTTCAGAATTCAGACTACAAGAAACTTTGCTTCTTTGTGCCCACAAGGAGAAAGAACTCACAAGCTTTTTCAAGTCATATCTCACTGCATTTTGGAGTTTATATTGAAAGAAAATTCGTTTCTTAGGTCCCACAAGGAGAGTAAGGAAATCACATTCATGTGAAAAATGGATTAAAACTCTAAATGCAAAAGTGCAATGAGATATGACCAGAGTTAACTACTCTGTGTACTAATTATGTACAAACCACAAACTAGCTCTTTTGAATAATTGATAGTTGTTTTCTTCCTTCATGTTTCCTTCTTTTTTGTGGAATGGTAAGATCAAGCTTGTGAATTAGATTGAACTTGTTTGATTCCATTTCGGATTCGCATAATTCTACTTATGTTCATATTGATTATATTGAAAATGTAAATTAATCTTTATTATGCGCCCTGTTAATGAATTGAATCTTACTGAAATAGAACATCAAATTCATTCATCAAAGTAGGTGAATTTGAACTGGGTAACAATGGATGTGACTACATTAAACCATACAACTTATCTGAAAACTACTTAAATGACAAGTTACACTTAACTAGAAGTCCGCAAAACTAGCAAAATGGACAAAATACAGTATGAATTACACAATTTCATTACCAAAACCCGAACAGGAAAACTTCATATGGCCCGACAGAAGAAATGAAAAGACATCAGTCAGTCAGTAATTGTTGTATGTTACAGGTATTTGTTTCACCATTCTTCATAGGGTTGTTATAATAATGATAATCCCCTGTTTGAGAGGGTATTTTCAGATCACCTACAGAAGCATCAAATCTTTAAATAATTTATTCTATTAGAAGATTATAGAAAGACATGATTTCCAAATTACACCCAATAAACCTTCACTTCTTCCAAGTCTAAGGATGTTAGAGAAATACATGGGATCCACTACTCAACTAAATCATCACTTTGTCTCCAGATTTACCTCTAATATGGACATACTTCTATATAAACCCACCTGCATCAAATGTGACCGTGGCACACTCAAAGATGTGCGCAACAGCAGCGAGATCAGGCGAGGAGAGAGAGATGTGTGCAGCAGCAGCGAGATCAGGCGTTTGGGGAGAGAGATGCAAGCAGTAGCAGCAGGGCAGCGTTTGGGGAGAGGGAGATGCGCGCAGCAGCAACGAGATCAGGCGAGGAGAGAGAGAGATGCGCGCAGTTCGGCGAGGGGAGAGGAGAGCAGCGCAGCAGTTCGGCGAGGGGGAGAGATCAGGCGAAGAGAGAGAGATGAGCGCAGCAGCAGTAGGGCGGCTAGGGGGAGAGATCAGGCGAGAGAGAGGGAGCACAGTAGCAGGGCAGCGAGAGAGAGGAGAGCAGCAGCGAGGGAGAGTCCGGCGAGGGAGAATCGTCGAAGGGAGAGAGGAGCAACGAGATCCGGCGAAGAAGGAGAAGTTCGCTGGTTGAGAGAGAGAGGCGAGAGACAGGGGAGATAGAAGGGAAAGTCTCGCTGGGTCCAATATCATAAGGGGGGGAACATTTCAGCTTGGCGGGCTTGGAGGGCTCCTTTTCACTCACTCAAATTCCAACACGCTCTCCCTCTCCACACGTTCCAAGCACAGCTGATGGTAAGGGGGGCTGCAGCTCAGGAGAGCACCCCCCCTATATATATATATATATATATATATATATAAAGAAGAGCGTGGGGGGGGGGGGGGGGGGGGGGGGGGGGGGGGGGGGGTGTTTTGGTTTCCCACATGCGAAAAGACCCAAGCAGAAATTTTCAGGCCCCCTTCATTTAAGACTGCTCTCGCCTCTCCCCACCCTTCCACCATCCGTTCCTTCCCCTCTGGCCTGTCCGTCTGGTCCTCTCTCGTCTGCAAGCACAAAAGGTGAACTTCTCCTCCCTCCGTCTCTCTTTTGCACGTGGAAAAACCTTTTTCTTTCGCACATAAGAAAAATCTGGAGATTGATTGTTTAGGGTTTCTTTGTTTCTTCTTCTTCATTCTCTATATGAAAATCTGATTATGTTGTTTTTCCTTTGTATGTTGTGTTGATTAGGGATTGTTTGGATGAGGAGCAAATGTAGATGTAGGAAGCTGCCCTTGGACAGGGCATCTTTCTGTCTCTCATCGAAACAGAACCTTAATAGATTTATCATCTGGATACTTTCACGAGGGCATATGGTTGTGTTGATTAGGGCTTGTTTGGTGGGTAAAAAAACAGCATCATCCCATCCACGATGATACTTTCATCATAAAAAAGCTGTATAGTTTAATAGTCTGATTTTTTTTTTTTTTTTTTTTAATTCAACTGTGAAGGTCAGATGAGTTTCGTCCATTCAGTAATGATAGTTGATCCTCGTGGATGAAGTGAGTGTGAAGAAGTACACTGATCAAACCACTAGAAGGAGAAAAACTCTTATACATTACTTTTCTATTATTTTTAAAATAATATATTCCAACCGAAAGGGTGATTTTGTGCACTAAATGATCAGTTATGGCACCAGACTTATTTTGAAACAATAAAATAGTTATAAAAACAGAAGGTGACGAAGACTTCCATCCTGACTATTACCCACATTAGTTTTCTCAGCTTTTGTTTTCTTTCCAAATCTCTACTTTCCTCTTGTTATATAGAAGTACGTTGCGATCATAAGCAATGCTTGTCACGCATTGGTTCTCACAAATGGGCTCATCATTTTTCACCAGTTCAATTATTTTTCACAAGTTCTCATGCCATCTCCCTCCCCCTGAATTGGCATAGATCCTTATTTCAATACTATTTCAAACATTACTCATCGTCAAATTCTATCACAACAAAACTGCATAATGTATATACACAAATTGTTGAGGATGTAAAACTCATTCCATTAGCTTGATATCTCTCATGTTCCCCACATCTACCTTCAAAATTTTCCATCTCCATCTTGATTATCATTCATGGGCCCTACCTAGAGTGGAATATTTTCAGTGATATTGCCCATGTGTTTTCTACCATTTTTAGCCCCTTTATGCTTTTTTTTTTATTTTTAAGAAATGACTATATAAGGTTGAGCTGGTGCTGTTGTCCAGTGTAGCACATTTACTCAAAAATGGTTGGGACATTATAACCTTTATCATTGAGCCTGTTATTCGAGACCTTTATCATTGCATGTGAACCCTTACAAACCTGTTATTCAAGAAGTTATATTATGGCCTAGTTAATGGTTATTTCGGGCCTGACTAGAAACTATTGAAAGGTTCGACTGAGCGCTAACCTGTGGTTCAATTTTGACTGTAGCAACAGAGGAGTTGACTTAAAATATGAAGTTAAGTAAACAACGCCAGATTGTACAACAAATGTGTGAAGTCTATACCAAGGCTTGAGATTGGGCCTGAAATCTTGAATTGAGTGGGCCTACGAGAAGGTTGTTCCTGAAATCATTTTCCAAACTATGCTTGATCCAAGAACAGGAGAAATGTTCACTTAGGAGCAGCCTCCCTACTATTTATATGCAACCCAGCCCGTGGGCCCACTTAAATGTATGTCTCTTAATGAAAGGAGGGAGAAAAGTCTACTTGTGGATAAGGGTTGTCTGAAAAAGTAGCCTCATCAGACTATCCAAGCCCTTGATTTAACATCATTAAATTTTAATGTGATTTCAACTAGATTTCTTTTGAAATTCAAACCAACAATATGTGATGGTTTCGGTGGGTGTCAAATTGGGTCTATCATGGGATGGGAAGAGTGTAAGAGGGGGCTGCATAGCCTGCATTGATTGAAAGGTGGCCCAAGCGGCAGCATTGTGCCTCATTGGAGAACATTTTTCCTAAGAACATGTCTTCCATACCGATAGGAAAAAAAAAAACAGGTTATTAATGGGCATGATCCTGGTTCAGGCTTAATTAATGGTTTGACCCAAGTTATGTCTTGAAATGACAATGAGATCTAGGTTTGCCGTTTGCGCTTGGCAAGAACAAACAGGGACTGGTTTAATCTAGCCTTGTTTCCTAGGATAAGTTTAATACAGGAACTGGGCCTTTTGTAGATACGGGCCAAAAGTAACTTCGTTCTGGTTTAAAGTTCGACTACTAACTATGTATGGAGCGATTCCTGCCGAGCAAAAAGTGGGCCCAGTTGTGGTTCACTTCTCATAGATCTCCACTCAGGGAAAATGCTAGGATAGAGCGTGCAAACAGTTAAATGTCGTGCGCCTGTATGGGCTCAGGTCAGATTTCATCATTTGAGAAGTACGATTCACCGTTAAATTGATTTCGTCTAAAACAAGAGAATTTTCCATATTATGATACCCATGGATCCAACTCTATTGAAGTTTTTTTTACCAAAAAAAACTCTAGAAGTTTTGGACAGGCCAAAACAAGAGAGTGATATTTATGGAGCAAAGATTTGCAAGACCCATTGGGGAGGCTCACAAACATCTGATGAGTACAAGCCACTGGGCACTTACCTGTTAGTTACTTAACACGCGTTTGGGACTGCAAAAAAAAAAAAAAAAAAAAAAAAAAGAAAAAAAAAGAAAAAAAAAACAAACAACAAAGTAAAAAAAGAGGTCCTCTGTTTCTGCAATTGATCTGTTTTTGTATGAATATCAATTTGAAACTTCAATAAAAAAAAATGAAAAAGGAAACATAGATTTTTTCCCAAAACCTATATAGACTTGTCATCTATTTGTATGCTGAAATCTGGATCGTAACTAACATATCAAACATAGATCAACTACAAAATAGCAATTCATATAAACACAAAGAAATGGCATTGCAATACAACCGGTTTGGAAGAGGGACGACAGAACTTAACGTACTATAAGATCAATAGATCCCACTCAAACCTCATCAATCCAAGTAACTCTAAGTTCATACTTGATTTTGCTTATGTCAACATTGATGAGCATGGAGCATTGAGCAATTTCATGGGCCCTTTGTATGCTCATAAATAATGTGCCTGGTTGTCTTCGTGAGGGACTTGGGTAGTGCCTAACGATCCACCTTTTTAGTATCAGATCTTAGACACTACCCAAGTCTCTCACTTATACTCGGAATGAGAAACCATATGTGAGCTCATTACGTCATATATGATCCTAACAAATTTGACGAGCGGTCCATGACAACTTTATGTCACACCCCAAGCCCGAGATATATAAAAATCACATTTGGACCCAGATACTGAGGCCACATCGTATGGGAATTCGAGTCAACCGACTCATTGTGTATTTGTTCCCCAAGCGAGGGTTCCCTCGGGAACCGCGTGAGGCATCGTATCAAACCATCACAATTATGACATATTTTCTTTGCGGAAACCTGCATAACTCATTAATTGTGAACATCATGCAATAATTCATGGTATCTATAAAACATTCATCATCCATATATGGCATAATAAACCTGGAATCATGGCATAAATATGTTCACAATGCAAAATTAAGTTCAAGTTGGAGTTAAAGAGTGATAAGAAGTAGAGGAAGCAAATGAAGTAAAGTTTTACAATCCATCACCATAAATAAAGTTTGAATAGTTTCTAATGACCACCATGGCCAAATATTGAGGTCCACATAACGATATTTCATGCGCAACAACATTTAGAAGACGTAATCAGGAGTCTACTCGGCTATCCCTTGAGAACTCTCTTCGACTTCCTCAATACCCTTGGTATAGGTACCCGCGTTGTTATGTGAAACGCTAGGTATAGCACCATTAGATATCACGATCTAATAAGGTAAACAAATATAATTGGCATAGCATATAACATCAAAAGACTAGAAGTAACAGGTGGTCATATAAAATCAATAAAGGATAATCTAGGTATGAATATGCATGAATAAGTATGAGACATGATGGATCGCATATGACAATGTCTGATCGTATGTTCTAACAAATTGGCAAAAACCACATTAGTTATATTTTCTCAAATTGGATGCTATGCATGACCAATATGAGAGTATGAAATATAGCATGACATGACATGATGGTACCACTAGGAAGCATAAGGCCCACAAAACTCCATCGTGGACCTGAAGCACTGGTAAGCTTGTATAACATAATCTAAACTACAGCTAGTCCATAAACATAATATTAAACCCACACTCAGTTGGGCCTCACTGTGGTAGGATTGAAGTTGAGTGGTGCCGACACTAAGAGTGATACATACAAAACATAGGTCTTGAAACACAAACGTAAGCAACTGAACATACTCCCATAGGCATAACATAACAAGAACATAAACATAAATGTAAACATACAAGTGCAAAATATAACATACTCAGATAAACATAGTGAACATAAGTAGCGCATAAGAAGTAATGCATAACAAAGTATAAAACAAGGAAATTAACATGGAAAATATAGAGCATAATACAAGTCATGCGAATATTTGAAAGAACGTAAGACAAATGCATGCAAATAACGTAGTCACGTGTCATGGAAGAAATCACAATCCACCCTAAGGTTCGGATTGCCCATTCGCTTCGCTATCAAACTATGTGTAGTACTAAGTCTTTGATGTCTCTAGCTACCTTAATCTTTGTGTTACATGAGGTTACGAACATTGAAGTACTGTAGGCCAACGCTTTTGGTTTAGTTCAATTGATCACCGAGTTTCGGGCAGCCATGTAAGTGTATGACAGCTCAACCATCACTTACATAGGTCTAGAGATCCATTGGGCCTTGCTTAGGGTCCATAAGTTCAAATGCTAGGGGCCAATGCTTGGTCCAGAAAAATCCTAAATTATGTGTCTCTACGATTAGCTTCACGGCTACTTTACGGTTAGCCATGAGAGATGTCTACAGTTAGCCGTAATGCACAACCTGAAATAGGAACTCTCATATTGGAGTTACGGTTCCTGTAAGGTTAACTTCACGGCGAGCCGTGGTGGCCTACGGTTAGTCTGAAGCCGACCATAGTGCAAAATTCTGAAAATAACAAATATTGAGGAACTTCAAATTGCAGTTTCGGGTGGGGCTGGTTCAGACTTAGCTTGAACCGTAGTAAGTCGCGTTTTTACCTCAAAACAGGTGCTTTTAGCCTTGTTTATTCTACAATAGATAAACATTAACAAAATTCATATTCCATTCCATAAAACTTGTTAAAATACACTAATGAGCTTGGCAGTGGCGGACCTATGCATAGTGAACCTGGGGCGGGTGCCCAACGTTCAAATCTTGTGATTGCCCCACATCACCATGGTGACCAAGAGTACCAAATCATATTCGCGCCGTTCTCTTTTGACATCTTCTTTCTATTAAGAGTTCGAAATCCTCTTCATGCCGATTAAGCTTCCCGTCGCTGGTCCTCTCATAATTAGTCTTTCTCTCAGCAAATAACCCTAAATAAAACAATCTCCCTTCCTCCTCATACTTTAGTATAATCCTAATCATTCTAACTCTTGATCTCCAAATCCTAATTTCAAACCTTTAGTCCCCAAATCCCAATCCAAACCCTAAGCCCTAAAACACCTAATCTAAGCATATCTATAAGTCCAAAGATGATCAAATCACCATTGGGCACACTTTGATTTTCAATTAAATAATAAATCAGGCCTTAGGGTTCATATGTTTGGTTAATTTGAGTTACATTTAAGTGGAATTTTTTCTTTGCCATGAGCCATGACCTAACCATAGGGAATTAATTTTAGAGCTAGGTAAGTGTAGGCAAACGAATTTCTTAGATCAAAATAGAACCCCTTTGGAAACCCAAATTGGGTAAGTAGGTGCTCACGCAATTCACCGTTTCAAGGCATCCAAACACCTAGGATTAAAGAAAATTTATCTTAGCTATTTTAATGATGATGAATTGATGATCATTTGAATTTGGGAGAGACAGTGGGAAGACCATTCAATTGGGCAAGAGATTTGAGCATGGAAAAAAGTCTTATCTATTTAAATGCAATATATTTTCTCGTTTGGTATTTAACTGTGAAAAGAGTTACTAAACATGAGTAAAAGTTTAATTAGCCCCACCCAAATAAAATCCCCGGGTCCGCCACTGGAGCTTGGGAATGGATAATCTAGACATGGATGATGTGATGAATCAATAAAATAGGCATGAATGCATGACATTATAAGTGTTCAACTTGCCATCTCTTGGTGCGTATCTCAAACCCACCAAATCCAAGCATTTCCCACACTCTATCAAGCTTCAAAAATAAAAATAAAGAACCCCAAATCTATGGCCCAAGAGAAACCCTACACAATAAGATAAATGGAATAGGGATCGAAAGAGCTTGCATAACTAGATTGAAGCTTCTAGGAATTGATTTTAAGCAAATGAAAGAGTTTGGAAGTGAAATTTACCAAATGGGACAAGTAGAGAACAAATGGGGTCTTCGAGCTTAAGAATCCTACTTTCCAAGCTCTCTGGTGGTTTGGAAGCAAGGAAATTGAAGTACAGAGGAGAGGAAGAGATGAGCTTCAGCTAGACTCTTGCAAGAGGGTGAGAGTAGAATGAGATAAAGTAGGTTTTAGGGTTTTAGGATTGGGTTTTAATTTGAAATTTCTACTATTTCAGGAAAGTTCAGATTCTTATAAGAATTGTCAGTTTAGGTCTTTTGGGTTAGAATTGGGGCAAGGTGGGCTCAAATGAGTTGGGTCAAAACACCAAAGTTGTTCGGAATGAAAAGCTCTACCCAATGAACCCAGTTTTGTACTAAACCCGAAATCACAGGCAATGCTTTCTAAAAACCCAAAATTAAAAGGTCCCCGAACTGCCTAGTTTGGTCCAAAACCAGACTAATCTAACTAATTACCATCATTAACATATAAACCAACACATTAAACATCTAATCATCATTAATTATATTCTTTTTTGGGATTAAGAAGGGTCGGGGCCTTACACTTTATAATGAGTTTCTATTTCAAAGGCTCCAATATTGACCGTGAAAGGTCCGAAATTTAATTGGTTGTTTTGTTAACTCTAGTGAATGACAGCATCTCTAACCCCCTATATTTCATTATGATAACAAACTCTACGCCCGAACCAGTTGTGTGAGTCAAATAACATTGGCATTTAAACCTTTACAACATCACCTGAAAACTTATACCAAAAAAAAAAAAAATCACATGAAAACCGTATTATTTATTCTAACTAATGGTTTGACCCAACTCAGAATATCTTGAAATGATAATCTAGGTTTGAGCATGGACTTTGCAAATAGGGACTGGGTTAATCTAGCCAAGTATAGTCTTAGCTAGGCTTGAACCTGTAACAGAAGTCATGGGTCATTGTTTTTATAATAAGCTTCTACATGAAGTAGCACTGGACCTTAGCCTGTTGACATGGTCCTAAAATGAGTTGGGTAGGTTGACCACCTTATTCTAGACGTGTTTTATACAGGTTCAGGGTTTTATGAACAGTAAGTGTTCCTGCACAACATTCACAATGGGCTTGTGCCATGTCTCTCTCTCTCTCTCTGTTTTTTTTTTTTTGCTTATGGGTGAATGGTACATTTCCTTTGAGACAATCAACCTATTTAGGGATCAATCATCGGGCAGCTAGTTGTATAAGATGGGACACCCTTTCCACCAGGGTGTCTCATAATTCTCTTGTGCCATGTCCTCTTGCCCGGTAAGGAAATTATCATGAAATATATAAAGGCCATTAGGTAACTATTGTTTAACTAAACAAAGATCTATTAATTGAACGACCTCCGACCCAAATTGTTGTTGGTCAGGGACATGTGATAGCTGTAAGTGTGTGATTGTGTTTCAATCCCTTGTAAAAGTAAAGAAGAAGAAGAAATAAAAAATAAAAATCAAGAAGAAATAAAAAATAGAAATCCTACTATATATTAGCCCAGGCCAAATTTCATTCGAACTAGAGCTGCATCCACTGTGAAATGATCGGATTACTTGTAAGACGATCCAATTACTTGCAAAATGATCTGATTACTTGTAAGAGGATCCAATTACTTGCAAAACAAGTGAACCATCCATTTCCATAATATTAGACCACATATTTAATATGTGATCATCTAATGGTGGGCCTAATTCCTAAAAAGGGAAATTTGGTAGGGCCTAGTGTTTTTTTAAGGCCTCAAAATTTCTTGCGAGTCCCAACATCGAAGTATCCGAACCCGTTCCTTATATGCTACGTTTTCAAATCCCACAGTGCTCACCCGATTTAACAACAGTTGCCGGACGACTCTGATTTAACTGTAATCAAGTTTTAAAAACAGAGGTCCTCTGTTTCTATGAGAGAATCTATCTCTCCAACCTAAAGATAAATATAATAGAAAACAAACCAAAAAAAAAAAAAAAATTCATAATCAAAATCTCTTTTTCCCCAGAAACACAACCATTTCTGCATTTATCCGATTCCTCTGAAATTAAGCAACACGAAATTTATGTCAAGGATTCTGTCTGATATGCTGGGTCCGTATAATAACATTTAACAATTTCAGACGCCAAAAAAAATTCAGGTAACAGCAGCATAACACGACACACATACTATGAGATGTTTAAATACCTGTTGTACTTGGTTAACCCCCTCCGAGCTCAAATTTACTGGTGTTGAGGATGATGAATTGAGATTAACGCGCACGAAACGTTGGCGGATCTCATGGGCTAGTAGTTTGCATTGAGACTCTATGTTCTGGCGGAACTCCCTAATACGAGGTTGGAACTGGTCGAAAGACGTGTGAATGCAGAAGCGATAGATGTCCCGGAGGATTTCGAAGAGCAGGTGAATGCTCGAAAGAAGCGGCAACCACCACAGATTCTCGGGGAGAGCTGCAGAGTACCCGAAAGCACAAGCCAAAACTACGAAGAGAAGTGAAATTTGGTGGGATATTTTAGGGGCAAGGGGCTTACAGCTTGTAAGGGTTGTAAGGGTGATGAGTGAGATGGATCCACAAAGGGATACTCTATGCTGCAAATGAATGCGAGATTGTTCATTGAGGCCTCCGCTGCCATCTCCACTTTGGTATATGAATTGAAGGGGGCTGAAAATGGCAGCTAAGATGACTCCATACGAGCTTTGATCCATGGGAGGCATGCAGGGTTAAGAGGATGCTGAGGATGTTCAGTTAATGCTGGGGTTTTGATACAGGCTGGAGGATGTGAGCTTTGGTGTAGGGAATGAGAGGGCGCGGTGGAAAGTCCGGTTTTCGTCCAACTTGTCAATCAGATGTCACTTCAATGATTAAATTTCTTAGTTTCTGTGTCGGGGACGAGCGTAGAGTGTGGACAAGAGGTCAGTTTCTTCTTTTGACAAAGAACGATTGCCCAGCAGCATCTTAGATGATGTCAGTGGAAGTGTGGGGCTTTGTTAGTTTTTATTTTTATTTTTTAAGACACGGAAATCTTATTATTATCCATTATATTGGGTATTTATGAAGCATATCTTTTTATTTATACCGAAGAAATGATGATGATATCAAGCCTAGGCGACACTTCACTTGGAATTAGACTGTCATACTCATCAGTCTTTCTTTCTTTCTCTCTAATTCTCATAATTTTAGGTAAACCATAAACATTTTTTATGTCCAAGTGCTTTATAATTTATCTATCTTACTATTATGTTTCAAATTTTAATATGTTATTTTCATGGGCTTGAATTACACAACTTATTTGATGATTTAGTAACTGATAAATGATATGTTATTTTTATTTTCTTAGATTTTATAATAATAAATTGATCATGAGTCAAAATAATGGTTACATGATATGAAATACTGGAGAAGATAATGAGTCAGCAACACAGACAGGACTCATAACTTAAGATGACTGATATTTTGATTTATTATTATTAATTGAAAAAAAAACATTGTTTTTCAGTATTTTCTTATATTCTAGAGTTATTAGATATTTTTGTCGAGCTTTTTTTATTAAGAAAAAATTCCACACTGCGGCAACCGTAACGGTCCAATAACAGCAATCGATACAGATACTTTAATGGTTTTTTTGTCCCGGCCGATACTGCAATTTTGAACTATGTTTCCAACTCAATCGAAATGGTCTGTTTTAGTTTGGTTTCGATTGGGCTTTTTAAGGGGCTTTACTAATGGAGTTGAGTGGAGTGAAGATTATTTTGAAGAAGGAATAAAATATAAGTTGGTTATGATGGTATTTTATTTTTAGTTATTTATTATAAAATCTTTTTTACTTTTTGTATAAAAAAGTAGAGTTTTTTTTTGTGTTTTAGTGGAAAAAGGAAGTTGTTTTTTTTACTTTTTTACTTTTTTAAAAATATGATGGAAAATTTAAATTAAAGTATTTTTAATGTGACTTTTTTTTTAAGAAATAGGGGCTTTACTTTACTTAAATCTATTATTAGAGTTGTCAAACGAGGAAGGAAATGACTGGCAAAGTGGTAAATATGTATTCTTTTAAGGGGTGAAATGACTGCCATGTTTTTCTACGTGCATATAAGAGCATCTTCGAGAGAGGTGTTAAATTTGGAGATGCCTTTTTGAAAATGAAGGCTTATGTGGCAAATTGACCCTTTACAATTTGACATCTTTGTTGGAGTTAATTCCACCCCATATGTCAAATGTAATATTTTATTATTATTTTTATTTTACCTCTTTTATATATTAAACTCAACTTATCCACAATAGTCCATTTGGAATAAAATAGTGCAAAACATAATTTAGCATTTCACTTGTTTACATGCCAAATTTGGCATATCACTCTCATATATTAAATGTCATCTCATTTTTAGCATAACAATTAGAGTGAAAATCCATACCAAAAATTCCATGTGATATATCCACCTTATATTTAGCATCACTCTCAGATATGCTCTAAGTGTTGCGCCTCATCCATGCTCTTTTCAACTTTTTTTCGTGCTTAAGTGCTGCGCCTTGCTTTTTTTAACTTTTTTAGGAAAGTGCAAATAAGTTAGTGGCAACATCAACGTGTTTTTTCCAAGCACATGAGTGCCCATTTATTGGAAAGGACATTGTCAATAGAGTCTATAAAATCACCCTTAGGTGGTGGCAATCCCCATGGTTTCCACAAACTTCAATGGGTATTTTAGACAATCAACTAAATTGAAAAGGACATTGCCAATGGGGTCTATTGAAACGAGCATACTAGTGGTGGCAATCCCCCCGTAGTTTCCACAAACTTCGATGGGTATTTTAGACAATCTACTAAATTGAAAAGAACATTGACAATGGAGTCTGGTGGTGGCAATCCCCGTGCTCGTTGTTCAGACCGACTCCGTTGACAATAACCTTGTCAATTTAGTAGTTTGGCCAAATTAGATATGGAAGTTGGTGCAAACTTCTATATTAGTGGTTCATTTAATTCTTACTTTGATGGGTGATATATGGATAGTTCCGGTAGTTTTTACTAAAGAATCGGTAGAATAATAAAAGTTTGGAGTCGGTATCCGATATGGTAATCACATTGACGTCAATGGATGGAGGCCGACCAAACTTTTGTATCGCGATTGCACAAGATGAGTTTTTCTTTTATGTATTAGGGTTTTTTTTTTAATTTAATTTAATAAAATCTTCTATATAGTAGTTAGAACTTAGAAGCCACCAAACATGAATTGAGACTAGTGGAAATGGGCCAGTATTTTCCCCTAAGAGTTGCTGATAGAATTTATATTTATTTATTTGTTATTTATTGTGCATAATTTAATTTCTTTCCAAAATTTCCATAATAGTCAATGAAAATCTTGATTTAAAAACATCTCAATATTTTCATAATATAAGATCTTAAACCTTTGTGAGCACAGTTGAAATATGAAAATACTAGGGCTCACCATAATGAACCAAAAGTTTTCTCCTTGCTTTCGAATTGAGAATCGGCTCTCGCTCCAATCAAAATAACAATTAGGTTTGTTTGATTGTATGTAAATTGGTTCATCAGAAATTAATTAATAAAAATGAGTTGATTGGTTTGTGTTGATTGTTTCACCCCACAAAAGTAAATCCACCTAAACGCAACGAATGAGCATCATACATTTCTCATCATTTAGTGCAGCACGACTTTTCTATTTTATTCTTTTTTTTTATAGGTTTTTCTAAGTGATAGAGGAAAATGGAGTATGAGCCCTCCCTCTCGAGCTTTTGTCCCTTTTCCGTAGCGTTACTCAAAGAAGCCCTAAACAACCCTAAAATTAGGTGCACGGGTATGTAAAAGAATCTTATCACTCTTGCTGAATTTTTTTTTTAAAATGTGCCTTCATATTTGAAACGTGGGTAGTTTTCTTCATCTTCATTTGTTATTTTATCTTCTCTCACGCCAAAGCACCATTGAAGATGTCAATGACAATGCACTTTTTTATAGGAATTTGTAGGTTTAAAGAATGTTTGGATAGATATTTCTCACATGTTTTTTCTTAACAAAACATTGTCAAGGATAATGATGTGATTTCATATTATATCACGACATCTTCCCTTCAGAACCTTCTACCAAATATAAAGAATCTTAGCAAAAAAAATTATGATAAATCTTGAGAATCCAAATCCTAGAGAATCAAAACCATGAGAATCCAAATCCTAGAGAACCTCTTATCGAATGGGCCATTAGATTTCCTAATTTGGATGAATCTAGTAAAAGGTCTAAGAATAAATGATGAAAGTGAGTATTTATGCGAGACCGTCAAAATATCCATTACTAGATTTAAATTTAAAGATCCTAACACGCTTAAAAATACTAATTCACCCCAACCACATACACATGTCACAAACTTAAGGGGCACCCTATTTAGTTGAGAGCATTTCTGACATGAAGTTCTCTTGTTGGCAATTCTTAACATAAATGGAGCAGTTGTATGTGGGAATTCATAATTCTCTACAATTTGGATTTAGGCGGTTGGAATTTGCTAAGGTCAGCAAGTAAGAAGT
This sequence comes from Persea americana, assembly GCA_029852735.1. Classification (NCBI taxonomy): domain Eukaryota; kingdom Viridiplantae; phylum Streptophyta; class Magnoliopsida; order Laurales; family Lauraceae; genus Persea; species Persea americana. Next base: position 97,401,063 of record CM056810.1, read on the forward strand.
TACTTTTGGCTACTTCTAAATTCCAGGATATTTAAGTATAGGCGGTTGAAATCAAGAATGCTATTTTGCCATTAGCATTTTAGCATTCTACTTCTTGAGAAACAACATTTACAATTCTTGAAATGCTCCAGATGGCATATTATCAAAAGCTTGCAACACAACAAGCCCAATAACACCCTTGGGGTCGCTTACGATTTCATTTATATGGTGCAATATTTGTTGCAACACTAATATGCTACCCCTAGTCCTACTCTCAAGATCCACTTTTTGTAGTATCTAACCAATGCATTATAGATAGGAATGAAAAACCATATGTGAGATCATTAACTCATATATGATAAGGGCTTATCTAGTGCACAAGGTCTGCAATCAATGCACACCTCACTATAGGCCCACTTGGGGCTGGGATTGGAGAGAATCTCAACATCTATTTGGGGCCCATTTGTGCACAAAGTATGAGCCCTATCTATACATCCTAACCACTTCATTAATAGCCAACATGTTTCACCCCTTAAAAAAATGACCCTTCTATCCAATAATCCTGTTAATTGGAATGGGTGTTAAAAAAGGGACCAATGTACTTCAAGAGGTTCCATGTGTGTGGTCCATTAGGATGGGTCATCCAGTGGGCCCCACTATGCACACCATGTGTACTGGATAATTTCTGCATATATCAACATAACAAATCTACAGCCAGACATGATAACTTAATAACGAGGTTTTTTTATTGGCTTGAATACTGACCAAAGCAAGTCAAAAACTGAAAAATCTTTGTCCCAGTTAGCCCAGTAAGGGTCTAACACAGCATTTATCTTTAAGATAAAACTTAAAACCTTTTAAGTACAAGCCCAACAAATTTCATGTAAGCAAAAACCAAGAACTAGCTTTGATACTATATAAGATAGTATGTACCAAGCCAAAAGCTTAAGGTGAAAATCTAAAATAACTATATGAAATCTTGTAAAACCCATTATTTACAGACGAGATGGGATGTGGGACTTTCCCAATACTATCTACTCCTTAAAAAAAAGCTAGGCAATGTGTGGAAACAATTGAATGTCGTCCTTTTGTATGAGCCAGGCCAAACTTCCGCTCAGATGGGTGTTGTGCTCACTCTGAAATTGTTAACCAATTAATCTAATGTTGGCGCAACTCCCATTGAAGGAAAATATGATTGGGCCCATGTAAGAGGGAGACATCTACTATAGGTGTGTGGTTTAGATTTTTGATGGGTGGATCCCACTCAAGAGCAATTTCTTGTGAGTTCAAGCAAATAGAGAATTAGCTTGGCCTTAATTTATGATAGCAATTCCAATTTCCAAAAATATCACTCGATTTCACTTGTTACATGTCGCGATCCGGGCCCGAGATTAGAGTTACCACGGCCAAACCCCGAGTCGCGATGCCATACTTACTCCCGTAAACCTCGCATCACCGAAGTCGATACGAGATTCACAAGGGATCTTACATATACCTGTCAAATGTACATTATTTTACGGAATATATACATACTTTGACATTCAACTTTAATATGTACATATTCTTTACAGAAAATAAAGTTTACTTATACATCTCATGTCCTATTTAAATCACCCATGCATATTCACATACAATGCATGTGATCACTGTTTACAACAAAATGAATCTATTCAAAATGTTTCCAAAATTTTCTAAACCGGTCGCCTCCGATTTACATCCATTCGTTCAATCCTCCTGGGGGAACCGGATTGGTCTCCTCCGCTGACGGCGCGGTCTCGGAACCACTGGAACGGCCAACTGGGCCTGTAATGTCATCAATAACACTGTGAACACGACGGTTCCACAATGTATACACAATTATATGATAATCACATGTTAGCAATTTGGTTCCAATGTATAACAATTATATTCAAATCAATTCAATTCAATTCAAATCAATTCAATTCATATAGTTCTTCCCTGAAGGAAGCATTCAATTCATGTAGTTCTCCCCTAAAGAGAGCATTCAATTCATTATATACACTTTATCAAGTGTCTTTTCATTGTCCTTTAGCATAGGCGGAAAACGCACCATTCACAACCCAGCCTTTCAAGGACTCATTTCATTTCATTATTACTCACTTTATTAAGTGGCTTGTCAAATGTATGGGATTTACCAGTGTCTTGATCAGAGATCACCGGCATCACCACGGAGCTCCGGAACGCTCCATCTACTACAGCAGACTTAGTCTTTTATACATTACAATGTTTGTTCATTTTAGTTCTTTTCGGTTCATTTCATTGCATTTCATTGTATTAACTCAATACATTATTCAATGATAGCTCAACATGGAGCATAACAGTAATAGACGAGAGAGGGCAAGCCAACTCAAGTCATAAACAAGTAAATTTCCTAAAACAACATTCGGGTGAAACGTTCATTATGCAATGTAGGAGTTATTATGGATGACATCACTTTTTAGTGAAATTTACATTCACATAAGTTTAGCTAACACCCATGAAGGTTTAGGAAAGTATCAGAAATCAATTCTGATATACCCTCAATTTCGGTCACCTCGTCGGTTACCTAGCGGTTAGCCGCATTAGGGGTTTCGGCTGACCGAACTACATTCGGTCAGCTTCCAAAATTTCTCAATTGTACATGACAATTTTCCCAATTCGGTCACCTATTCGGTCACCCACTCGGCTGGCCGAAATTCAAATTTCGGTTAGCCGAATTTCTTCGGTCAGCTCACGGTTCGTTTTCCAGAAGCTCAACTTCTGATGGAAAACCCTGACAAGATTTTCAGTTACCTTGCGGTCAACCCGTGGCTAGCAGAACTCACCATTGTGGCTAGCCGACCTATGTCGGTCAGCTCTCGGTCAGGTGGCGGTCAGGTGTCGGTCAGCCGCCAGGCTGACCGAATTGTACCCAGAAGATCAGAAAATGCTGAACCGCATTTTCTGTAACTGAACTCCTTGAGTTCTAACAAATCACTTAACAATTGAAATCCATATAATTGAGTATACTTGCCTTCTTTGGAAACTTCTTAGCAAGAATTCCCTTGTCTAGCTTGAATCCAAGCTGAATTCTTCAAGCCAAACCTCCTTTTGAACCTAAAACCCAAAATCAATCCACAAAACAGAATTCTTGTGAATTCTTTGAGCCATAACTCAACAATGAAACCATGAAAGTGCTGAATTCAACTCAACACTTACTTGTAGCTTCTTTGATAATAATCTTGAGATCTTCTCAAGTTTAAACTCCCAAAATAGTAAGAAAAGAGGTGGAGGAGAAGATGATGATGAAGACGGAGTCCCTCTTCACAAGCACTTGTTAGCTCTCCCAATGATCACCCAAGGAAGAAAATTGGAAGAAAGAAGAAGGAGAGAAAGAAAGAGAAGAAGAGATTGACTGTGCTGGAGGAATGAACTCAAATGAGTTCATCCTCATCTTATAATCCCCATTTTTGCATTTACCCCCCTCCTATTCCTCTAATTACAATTTAAGTCAAATGAATGGTCATTTGAACCAATTCACGTCGAATGGAATCGTCTCATTTATAAAAGTTAACGTACTCCTCGAGATATACGTAGGAGTATCAAGAGTTTCCGTATTCGACGAAATATGTGTACTTTCATATTTACGAAAAAGTCCTTACATTACTTGATTTAGCCTAAACCCATTTTAATTCCATTCAGAACCTTTACTATTCTTTTCATTAAGTTCAATTTGACCACTTGAGCCAAATTCTTATCCATTTAACCATTAATCAACATTAATTCAATAAAACATACTGAATTAACATTAATCCCGATTAATGAGAGTTAATTTTAATTAACTCGGGTCAGGGTGTTATATTACAAAATTACTGTTTCTTTGTAATAAATGGTTAAAACTTAAAAGCATCCTCCGTTTCTGTGAGGACTCATCTATCTCTACCTTCCATGGATTAAAAAGAACTTGTGTTTATTCCAACACACGTCCATTCTGCATCTTTGCGCCCCACTGATAGTCGGCATGATGACTGCAGTAACAACACAACACAACATGACTACAGCACAAAAAGTGAAGAAAAAAGAACAAACATAATACAACATAACAGAAATAACAGATCCATCCTAAGCCTCGGTATTCGTAATGCCCCCTTCGGAGTTAGAATTTGTTTCCTTTGAGGAAGTACCTACGAAATTGGGCACGAAGCGTTGGATGATTTGAAGGGCACTTAGTTTGAATTGATAGGCTGCATTTGCAATTGCAGAAATCCCAAATAGGGTATAAGGGAATGTCAGCGTAAAAGAGATAACAAATTCCGTAGGAGATCATATAGCGGGCGAATGCACGAGAGATAAGGCAGCCACCAAAGCTTGGTGGGAACAGCTGCAGAGAGTGGGGCAGCAACAACCAAGATGGCAAAGAGAAGTGAGAATCTAAAAGGGTTTGTAGAGGGGAGGGGATTACCTCTTGTAAGCGAGATGAGGGACGAGGACGCATACAGAGATACTGTCTAGTTCAGCAAATGGAAGTGGGATTCTACTGCCAAAACGCCTCCACCGACACTGCCACCTTGGTATATCAGTTGAAGGATGCTAAAAATGGCGCCTAGGATTACCCCGTAGCAGGTTGGATCAATTGGATTCCGATCCATTAGTTGCATCATGGCCGGCATTTATCAATCTCTAATAAACGGCAGACCTCCATATATAGGACTCTTGTACGGGGAATTGGAGACTGTAAGTGATGTCTTGCCACACAGACGGCACGGCCTGGATGTGATGCCTTTGGTTAAAGACAGCTGGATGTGATGCCTTTGGTTTAACCCAATCACATCCAGGCCGTGCTGTGTATGTGGCACAAAGTTGTCCTTGACAGCTTTAGCCAAAGGCAACACATCCAGGCCGTGCTGGCTGTCTACGTGGCAAGGCTTCACTCATTCCTCACACAAGGTTCATGCTAATTTCAACTAATCAGGAATCCCTCTTGAATTGGCACCATTTCTAATTTCATACTATATCGAACATTAGTGATTGCTATATTTTATCACAATCAATCGGTACGATGTATATGGCAACAAACTTTGTAGACCGAAAACTAAGTGCTACGATTATTCCATAACCTATTCTTGCATTTTTGGAAACTATTTGTCTATTTCTTTCCATCCATGAATTCGAGTAAAATACCATCCTGCTTTCTAGGATCCCTACTATGTGTATACCTTTGTTTTGATGAAATGATTGTACCAGGTTATCAAATTATGTCATCAAATAAGGTCGAATAATCAACTCTAAATGTGGGGTTCCACCTTTCAAAGATCAATACCCAAAGTTTTGGCCCCACCATATTTATCTAAGGCACACTCCAGCTCTTCTCCATAGCGAGACTAATCTTTCGATATGGGAAAAAATTGTCATAAAATTTATTATTATTAATTTTTTGCTAGGTTAACCTACTGGAAAGGAGCTGGGGATACTATCAATTTGAAGGCTCACGGATCAAGCCCTGGGCATGTGTGTGATATTGAACTGTCAATTATACCACTCAACCATGATCTTGGCAATACAGATTAAATTTTGTGTACACAGCAGGACTCATCTTTTAGTAATCCATATTATCCATTACATGTGCACTTTCCTTCCCATAGCCTTTGAGATTTGAGTCTATAAGAATTATATTCACAGATTGGTTCTAAAATAAAACAAGATTTAGCGATGCTTTTCATATCTATGCAATTCAATGGTTAATATTATTCCCATTGACATTTTGAGTCAGCTAACATGGATCCAGACCGTCAGTTATGAATAAACTGATGGTCTGAATCCATGTTATGTTGACCCTATTATAAACGACGATTTTGATAAATATGTGGTTGAACCATATTTTTTTGAAAAACTCAAAACAAAACGATACTTGCTGCTGTGAATCATGGACTTACAATGGCAAACACGGGTGGACACATATTTTGAACGGATTGGATCCTCACAAAGTAGACCAAACATGAAAGAATTTGATTGATGTATAAGATTGTGCCAACAATGTCATATGTCATGTGATCACTCTTATGTTGGGACCAACTCTGATTGAAATATATTTGAAGATATGTAATTGGAGTACTGGTGACATTCATTTTTTATGGTTCAAATCATGAATAGATGGTCCCATGGTGGAGTTCTACAAATTCCACTGAGGACAAGCGTGTGGGAGACGCTCATGGGATTTGGACTCAACCGAAGGTCATTTCCTCATAGTGCGGATCTTGTCATCTTACACACTGAATCTTTGAGTTGAACGAGTGAAAGTCCACATTGGAGCCTACCTATTGATCATAATCTAAGCTGGTCGAAATGAGAGCCCCTACATCTTACACAAAATTCTCAAATTGTACTCAAACATGAGTTAGACCTGCCATAAGATTATGTTAATCACATCATTCTTCGTGCGGTCAATCCTACGGTAGAACCAATTCTTATTGGAGTAACATCCGGGAACATCAATCCCATTTACATTAAGGGATGATCATTTTAACCAACTTAGATTTTCAATAGATGAGTCCCATTGTAGAGTTTCACTCCTTCAAATCGGGAATTCTTAAGTCATAGACTACGAGGAATCCTCTTGGGGCCGTTTGTATCACCTCCTTTTTGTGGAAACATCACAAAAATTGTGCTTTTTTTGAAAAAGTTTTTCATAAGTTGGTGTCAATGTTTTTCCATGAGGTAAAACATAAAAACCAATGCAGTTTTTCTTGATGCTATGAAAATCAAATGGTCAATCTTACAGTGAGACTAACTCTTATTTGAATAAAATTAATTTGTAAATAAACCATATAGTGTGACGGCCTTTATTTCGAGCGGGTTGGATTTCCAATAAGTTGGTCCTACTATGGAGTTCCACTCCTTAAACTCGCAATTTCAATTTGAGCACTTCAAATGCTTTTTCCAACTATAACATGAGGTTGCCCAATTTGTTGGCAACCTTGGATGTCACCTATCTACCTAGTGACCAATCCTTGGGTGTACCATTCTTCTCACATTTATGGGCTCCTCTTCCTACATGTTCGGCCTACCTCCACTCGTGTGAGCTCATCTTCCCACACGTGTGGGCTTCCTTGAGTCCACATAGGACCCTACAGATCACGTGACATGGGGGATAGATGATCCAAGTAGCTAGACCATTCAAGATATAAAATTTTATGTCAATCTAATTCCTTTAACCCCTTCATCCGTAGTTCACAAGTTTAACGGTTCGATATAAAAAAGTAAAATTGAGCCTCAAATTCCCATAGTTCAGCCTGTGCATATAGCAGTATCACTGATACGACAAATGTATATCAAGTTTTACAATTCGATATATGGTGGCCAAATATGTTTCTTAAAGCCATGGTAGTGACTCCCTATTATATTTGTATTTGAATGTTGGAAACTACGAAGGACAACGCAATTTAAAAGTCATTTTAATTAAAACTATTTACTAAAGTTCAATGTCAGTTTTTCTAGCTATAACCAAACATCCCCCATTAGTTAAAGAGAAAAATTAGATCAAAATAGGCAAATGTAATCCACCAAGGCACATTTGTGTAACGAAAGGGATCAATAATCGAAAAGAAAATTGCTCCATTTTCCAATGGGCTCACTTTTTCAAATGTTTTGTGGAACACTTCTCTTCGCTCATAAAATGAACTAAGATCTAATGACTAATGGAGCCTAGGATCGATAATCCATTTTGGCATGCTCATGAATAGACAGGCCCAAAACACCCTTATCCATTATTCCCCACTCTCAAATCCATGTCTTGAACCACATGGGATATCATACCCGCATGATGTCTTATGATTTTCATGAGTTTATGCTCATCAAATTTAACACCATGTCTAATTTCTACAAGCTTAATTATTTGTCAGGTTCGGTACTGGTCTCGATAGGACCTTACCTTCTTTTTAAAGGTTTTACCTCGTTTCTAATTCTACTAAGCATAGGTAGTAATTAACTCGTGTGTGAAGCCTCAATATGTAATTTGCTTGTACGCCGAAAATAATGAAACTAACTGGATTACTAACTTGTGCCTGGATTTTGAGCATAGCTACAGCAGAACTGATTCACTCGTGTAGGCCAGATAATTCACTAAAATATGTGAAGTCTATCCTAGGCTTGAAATTGGGCCAGAAATCTTGACGTGAATGGGCGTTCAACAAGGTTGTTACGCCTGGCCATAGTAAGCATAAATGGAGACGCCAAAGAACGGCCAAAGGAACTGTATGACTTTAGAAGAAGCTTGTAAATGGGGTAGTGATTTCGAGGGTATTGCACTTGACTTGGAAGTCTCGTACGCGCTTCTTTGTACAATTTCGCGGAAGTTTCTTTCTATATCTTGAACCTACCCGCCACCTGACATTATTAAAAGAATTTTGGGGCATTATTAAAATAAGACAATTATTTTTTATTATAATCATCAAGGCATACTCCTGATTATATTGGGATTGGCTGCATGGATTTTTTTTCTTTATTCTGGTATATCCTGAATCAAATATTCAGAAAAGTTTCACTTCTTTAATTCTATTTTCACTATCTCTAAATGTTTTGATTGTGGTAGCATTTTGCGCTGGCTTTCAACCGACGTAATACAACTCTCCTTCTTTGTCTGAGCTGAGACCGATAGTAAAATTGACGGAGTTAATTAGTTTCTAGTAAATATATTACATTGTAATACCTTTAAAACTTCAGCTAGGGATCTTCAATTTCTTCTTTCTTTTAGGCGTTCTTTCCAGGTAGAGCATCCAAATTACCTTTTAGTGGTAATAGAGGTTTCTCCAACAGGGTTTTCAATTCACCGCTATTGCAAGCTTTCCTGCTTTGCCAGTTGGGTGAAGTCTCTCGATCCTGATTTGCTAGTGAAAATGAAGAGATAGATGATTGGGCTGGTGAGCTTTTATCACCTGCTAGACTCCTGAACTTGTATGGTACAATATTTTTAATTTTTTATAATTGTGCAATCAGACTTGTGAGCATGAAAGGTGGAGATTGACAATTTCACTCATCATCCACATAGGAAAGAAACCGGGACTAGTGTGACCCGAGTGGGATGCCCTGTGGTGGTTCACAGAAGAGGTCGCATATTTTTATTGTGGATCAACAAATTCTCCTCCCGGAAATGATATGTTGCTCTTGTTATACTATGTTTAAATTGGCATAGAGCTTGAGCATCGGCCAAACCATAGTGGGAAGGAAGAAAATGACCAATGCTTTATAAGCAATGGCGGATCCGGTATTTTCATTTAATTGGGTCAAGTGGACGATGTAAATTGAAAAAGGTATTTTGAATAATCGTGGTAAATGAAATGTGACTATTATTATTATTATTATTATTATTTGCAACCACTTTCTGTACAATTTCGTATAGACAACCAATCATGTGCTCAATTAGATGGTGGGCTCCCATTATATTGTTATCAAATTCTAGCATATATCCCCAATGGTATGGGATTCATCTTGAATGGTCCTCCTAATATGGAGTTAATCATATTTCCATCATGCTCTCACTCAAATGGTGGAATCTCCTTTATTGAAATGATGTTTTAAAACATTGGAGGGGTTATCATTCATTTTGAATGGTTCATATTATCATATTATAGGCCCCATGATAGATTCTCAAAACTTGTAAGTTCACATATATAATATAATAGCTAAGGACTCATATTCATAACCATAGAATTGAAACTCAGTTCTGTCATTACCCTCTGCATCACCTCTTCCCCTCTTCGTCTCACTCATCTCATCTGTGGTCATGATTACCACATGTAGACCCCACATGCACACAGAAAACCCCTAACCCACCTCCCTCTCTTTCTGGAAAAAATCTAGATCCCCTTTTCTTTTCACTTTCCGCTACTCTTTTCATCATCCCTATCTGTTCTGTCTTCTCTTCTCTCATTCTCTCGATTCTCTCTCTTTGTTCCTCCTTTTTTAACTCTGCCTCACCATCTTAGGGTAGGGTAGGATCCTTTTGAAGGTGAAGGTGGGGCGTGGCCATATGGCCAATAACCCATTATGAGAGGTTTCCAAATCTCACGGGAGATACCGCAGCCACATGCCACAACGTGGGTCCACCACTGTTTATAAGTAACCAGGGTATAAAGAACAACTTTGGACTGTCCATTAAGCAATTTACCCGTCCTATCCGGACCTTAATCTATTTATTGCCTCATTTAATTAGCATTTCCATTTCCTTTTATTCAGCTTTCATTATCTACCTAATAAAAATATAGTTGTCTTTGTATATACCCTTTAGGCCGGTTTGGCTAAAGCCCTCATTTGGCAAACAAGAGGTCACATCAAAATTCCCTATTCTTAAAAATAAAAAAAAAAGAAGTAAAACTCCTCTCCCCGCTAAATGATAAAAAAAAAAAATCCACTTTTTACACAAAATTGAAAAATATTACCTACCAATCCACTCAAGATAAAATATCATCATAAGCCCCTTATATTTTATTCTTTCTTGACTTGATGGTTTTAGGAGTTAGAAAATAGGCCACTATGTTTTAGTATTTAGTGATATATCATGCTTTTGCATTTTAATACCTTTTCCATATCTCAAAATCAATAATCTTGATGGTATTAAGCATTTTAGTATAAAAAGAAAGAAAAGGTAATGAGCAAGTGCATGAGGTTTATGCTGACTTCCGCAGTTTCAATCTGATGGCTGTGATTGTGTCAGTTGACATGTGGGCCGCTTGTTTATCTTAAACTTAAGCTTAGGATAAGGCAAGTCAAAATAAGCTCAATTGTGTGGTGGGGCCCATTTGGGGACCCACATGGGGATGGGAGATTTTGAGGACTTCCTGAGACCCTTCTCTTTGCAAAAATCAGTCCGAACCGTGGTTTCTATCATCTCTATCTGAGTACCAAAAATTTAATGGTCAACAATCCATTCGGATCAATACACAATTGATCATATCAATCCAACAGTCTAGTAAATCCGACTTTGACCAAAAGTTGGTGGACATGTGCAATTTAGGAGATAGTGTGTTTCGTCCACATTTAATTCTGCGCCGTTGCTTCTCTAGTGATACTCTGCACAATAGAATGACCGATCATCAGGGGAGCCCACTTTTGAAATTAAATTGCTCAAACATTAGGGTCCACTTGTATGTTACTTGGCATCATAGAATTTTCTCTGATATTGATATTGCAGGAACTCATATACTACAAAAGGGAAATTCACTCAATCACAGAAGCATAATAAAATGCCTAGAGTAACAACATGACACAAACATGCAGACTCAAGCAAAATAGAAAAACATGACGTCGCAACATAACTGAAGCAATAGTTCCCTCTTAAGCCTCGGTAGTCCGCATTGCCCCTTCCGAGTTGGAATTTGATTGTGCTGGCGATGAAGCACCCTCGTGGATGAATTGGTGAGCCTTTAGTTTGAATTGATATGCAGCACTTCCAATGCTGTGGCAGAATTCCCAGAAAGGGTCTAACGGCATGTCAGTGAAGAGATACAACTCTCGCAGAAGATCAGAGAGAGGCCGAATACACGAGAGGTAGGGCACCCACTGACCCACCACAGATTGCTGAGAACAGCTGCAGAGAGGGACACAGCAATTGCCAAGATAGCAAAGAGAAGTGAGATTTTGAGGCGTTTAGGGGAGGGGAGAGGCTTATAGCTTGTAAGAGATATGAGGGATATGGACACAGAGAGAGACTCTCTTCTTCAGCAAATGGAAGTGGGAGTCTACTCCTTCCAGATCTCCACCCGCGCCTCCACCTTTATATATCAATTGAAGGATGCTAAAAATGGCTTCTAGGATTATACCGTAGCAGGTTGCATCAATCGAAGCCATTGGTTGTATCGTGTGCGGCATTATCGTGTTTCTCTTATCTCCAATGGATGGCGCTTCTTGCATCTCTAATTTTCACGTTAGGAATTCTGATTTAGATACCTATTTATAGAATCTTGCACTACTGTACTGTAGCAAACGATGGCGTCAAATGGTGCGTCAGATGATGACTTTCTCTTGGGGTGGCGGGTCATACCAAGGAATATTTGGGTCATTTTGCCTTTGAAAACGACCATATCATAAAGAAATACCGGCGTTAAAGCCCGTGCGTAATGAGTAAGATACGGCGTCAAGACCGGTCTGCATCTAGATTAGCTTCAAGCGGCAAGTGGATGGTTTTGCATAATCTCTACTTAAAAGAAAAGAAAATGCATGAAGTAATGTAATGGACACCTTCGCACCATTTTCCTCCTGTCTCTTTGTTGCAGCGTGCCGTTTCGCAAAATCCCTATATTAAAAAAATAGACGAGTTAATGGAATGGCCACGTTTATTTCATTTTCTTACCAAACTTTGATACTACTCGTAAGATCTTACATCTTATTAAGTTACCACTTATTTCAAAACCAATTGGTGATGAGAAACAACACAACAACTATTTTATGGTGAGGGCGAATGCTCGCCAACAATTACGACCGCTTAGGAGCGATGATGGACGTTGATCTCAATAAAATCCACATAAATCGGAACATACATGATCAAAAGTTGCGAGAAAGCTATGGAAAAAGAACCATTGTATCTGACATCAAATCACATGTTTGATCCCTTCCCCTACATTCAATTCAATTGCCTTTCCAACTTAATTGCATCATAAAGCATACTCTAATTTTGAGATATTGCTCAAATTTCAATATGAGGTTTGCAAAATGGGATGATGGGATTTAAAGATGCAATTTTGGGCGAGCCCCTGTTCAAAGTTGCCTGGAATGTTTTGGTAGAATCTAATTCGAGATCAATTAGATTGTTTAGGGAGAGTAGGGTGATTCTTGATCTTTGCTGCAGGCGGTGCAGAAATTGAAATGGCATTTGAATATGATACATCATGTTGTTTTTCTAACATTTCCTCGGACCAATGTCAACCATTGTTCAGGATTTTGGTGATGGCCTGGGGTGTGCCTTTTAAAGTGTTCTCATTCTAAAGTATTCCGCAAGTATTGTGTTGGATTTTAGGTTGGCTAATTCATTGGGTTATGGACAAAATCGGGTCTCTTTACAATGTAATTTTGTTTAGAAAATGACTGCCTATGATCTTGTGTAAAGAAGTCAAGTTCTTTCAGGACTATCAGCGGTTGCTCGAGCGATCATCAATTCGCTCGAGCGAACCCATACAGAACATCATTCGCTCAAGCTTTGCAAGTAGTTAGCTCGACCCAACGCCAAGCGTCAAAGACAAAATGCAGTTCGCTCGAGCAAACACTCTGGTCGCTCGAGCGAATAGGTCACAGAACGTTTGTAGCTCAAGCCACAGTTATTCTTTGCTCGAGCCAAGCCTTTACCTAAAGACAGTAAGTAGTCCGCTCGAACGAACACTCCTGATCGCCCGAGCGAACACGAGACAGAACCTTCATCGCTCGACCCAAGCTTATTCTCGCTCGAGCCATCATCTGAAGCTGCAGACAGAAGCATGGTCGCTCGAGCAAACCTCATGATCGCTCGAGCGAACGTCGGCTCAAATTTAGTAACTTGCCCAGAATTTCTCTCCTTCTTTGTTTCAAAGTGCCAAACTATTTCCTATTGAGATTACAACCCTAAGGCATGAACCTAGGCCTATTTAAAGGCTTCTTCTCTCTACTCAACCTCACCTCTCTACCAAAGATAACACCCTAGAGAGAATTTGAAAGATCCATATTCCCCCAAGGTTGTCTTTCTGAAGAGCTGAAGATCTGAAGCTTTGGTTATACTCCATTCTACTCCTTTGAAGTAGAGACTCCTTGAAGACGACTTCGAAGCGTTTGTTTCAAGTACGGTGAAGGTGCACGGCGAGTAGTCGATAAGATCAACGTAGTCCCTAGGTTGAGTTTCAATTGAGAAGGGTTGTAAGTTTTTCTTGTAACTTTCAATTTATAGTGCTTGGTTGTCTGTTGGCCTAGACGATAAGGCCCGTGGTTTTTTCCCAAGTAGGGTTTTCCACGTACAAATCCTGTGTCTTTCTCTTTTGTGAATTACTTGCTTTTAATTGGATCTAGGTTCAAATACTAGTTTAATCACAATTGTTGAAATCTAGTAGAGATCGGTTGGTTGGGACCCGAGCCTGTGTTAAGGTCAAATATTTTCATGTTGACGGTTAAAAATTGATTAAACTTCAATTTGGGGGTTCAAAAATGTGTACGCCGGGATTTGAACATCTCATTCTGGGTGTGCCTCAATTCGCCATTGGTTGGAATCTGTTAATAAAATCCCAACTCATCAATTGGATTGCACATAATATTATGATTTTTTTGCATTCTTTTAGGCGGTGACCCATCTCGAGTTCGACTCACATAAAAGGATGATTTTTTGTATTCCTTTTATGGTGGTGACCCATCTTGAGTTCGACACTTAGAAGAAGACTTTTGAGAGTTGGTCTAGATGGGAGTGATCGACTCTTATTTCTTCTATTGATCTTTATTTGAAACCGGGGCGGAGTCATAGTTCTCTTATTCATAGAAGATATGATAGAGATGTACTATTAAAGAGTTGCAAAGAGACTTTGATAGGGGGCTCAAACATGTTTTCATTGCAGCATCAATTGCAGCCCTCCAAGTGCTTTTTGGTGATTAGAGTTGGGTTATTTCTTACAACAGGACATATGAATATCTTAGAAGAAGTTCTGTAGTGTTTGTGTATGTATTTGTACATGAATCTTATTTTGAATATTATATTATTTTGTATCATTAAAGTTTTTGTGTTTACATGTCTCTATTTCTTAAAGGCAGAAAATTTATACTTCAATTCCTTTCTTGAAATTCATGTACATTATCATTTTTCTCATTTTTCTAAAACATCTTAAGCCATTCCCTACTTGTTTGTTTGAATCTTACATGCCCATTTGCATTTTATGAAATCCGAGTAGATGAATGAAATTAATGAATTTAGTAGTGATGCATTTGATTTGTGATCTACAACACTTGGCAACTTATAAGGTACCCCCAAATTTTAGGGAAGTTGCATATGGTCCTAACAAGTTATAATTCATCTTTGTCTAATTATTGACCTCTCTAATTGTCCTGATGGCATTTTATTGGATGTGGGGGTTTCTCACATAAGATTTCTGCTAGCTTAGCAAACTTGCATTTCCAATTTTGGTAATTTTTTTTTATTGTGATTTGTTATTGATCCACTACAATAGGGAGGTGATTCAATTTGCTGACGTGGCTCTAGAAGAAGCCTATTTTTTTTGTTTTTTCATAACTGCTATTCAACTTAATTTAAAGAATAAGAATGTCTGGATCGCCACACGCTTTCATGGAGTGGAACGAGTAGAACCCATGTCGGGCCCAACCAATGAAAAATTCAACCCCTTTAAAATGAAAATGCCCAAGTGTTTATAAGATATCCTCAAACTTTACTTAAAAAATATGAGTTCATCCCACCGCAAGAATAAACATAGCAAATTTTAAGTAGTTCGAATTATCAATAGGTGAGACTCATGGCTTGTGATAAGGGTTGAGAGACACTCAGGAGAGTCAGACTCTTTTGCATACACTTTTTCTTTTCTCTAAAAGATAAAAAACCTAAGTATGCATGAGAGAGAGATCAAAGATCAGGTGAGAGGTTAGAGATCGAGAAGAGCAATGCTCAATCATATGGTAGGACCAACACTTGAGAGTCTAGATCTCTTGTGTGTCTCCACACGCTTTTCATCAAATGGATGTGTGGAACTCTTTTGTGGGGCCTACCTATTGATAATACAAATTGTTCAAAATGAATGTTATCCCCTCCAATGATATACCCTCAAATCTTACTTCGATAAAAAATGGTCTCAATGTAAGATTAAGCGCACAACTGATAGCATGATTGGCACAATCTTATTCATTGTTAATCATATGCATTAAATCCGTTATCATTTATAAGTTCGATTTTATGGTGGTACCAATCTCTATTGAAGTCAAACTTGAGGTTTCAATTGTGGGGAAGTTCTTAGCTTTCAATTGCCATGACGTTGTTCACTTACATTTGTAAGAGAGATTAGGGGTATATTTTGGGTGGGGGATGGGGTCGTCTCGATGGGGTGTGGACTAGACCGACGTGTGGGCAAGTGGAATGTCCAATAATGATAGAGCCCCACTTTAAGTTAATAGATTTTTGATAAGCCTTTCTCTTGAGTTTTGATTTAAATAAATCTAAGCTAAATTCTATTTTAGAAAGCAAATCCATTATGACTCTTATTTAACTAACTAATGAGCAAATCCTTTATGACTCTTGTTTAACTAACTAATGAGTTTTGATTTCTCTAATGAGGAAAACTTTCTAAAGTTATCTATAAAAGTGATTTTTCGGTCTTCTCTTAACTTTCTGGAGTTCTTGGATTAAAGGTAAGACGGTAAATAACTATGCTGACATTTTCAAATATTTTGTTATTCGCTTATGAAAATTAAATTTAAGAAATAATAATATATAAAAATTGGAATGTTCACGCTCGTCATTATGCTAGTATTTCCTATTTTCAAAGTGCTTGCTTGATTTAACTACAGTCAATAAAAAAAGTCTCTTCTTTACTGTGATGAAGTGTTAAAAACAGAGGTCCACTGTTGCTAGGACAAAGCATTTATGTCCAACTTAAAAAAAAAAAGCGGAAATAAAAAACAAAGATAAAATTATCCTTTTTTCCCGGAATACATGTATTTCTGTATTGTTTCAATTACTTTGATATCAAATTGACTTAAAATTGATATCCCCGTGAGTAGGACTGATGTATCTCTAATATGTTGGATCCGGATTGCAGATTGTATCATGAGAGAGAGCTGCTACCTGCACACTGAATATTTCTCTCCATACACTGCATTTAAAAATAAAAAATAAAAAAATAAAAAATTCCTAAACTACCCCTTTCCTGATTTGTTCGGCCACACGGGACTAAACAAATAAAAAATGTTCAGCCCTGTGTCGTCGAACAAACTCGATTTGTTTCGTCCCGCGAGAGCTAATGAACAAAATCGCAGAAACACACTAAAAATGGTGAAAATTGATGATATGGTATTTGATTAACCTTTGTACAAAATAATGAGTGAGGGAGAGAGAGGAAGAGATAGGGAGAGAAAGGAGGAAATGAGAAGAGGGATGAGGCTGCCGGAAAGGAGGAGATGGGGAAAGGGAGAAGGAAAGGGCGGGGAGATGGGTTGGCGTAGGGCGGAGGTTGCGGGGTCAGCGACTGGCGGAAAGAGATAGGGACAGGAAGAGAGCGGGAGGGAGCGGAGCAGGGAGCAGGGAGAGAGACGGGAGGAGAGGGAGAGGGTAGTTTAGGATTTTTTTTATTTTTTTATTTTTTAAAAAAAAATGCAGTGTGTGGAGAGCATTTTGCAGTGTGCAGATAGCTGCTCTCTTATATCATATACAGAGTTTATTTAATTGCTTTCTATCAAAACCAACTTCCCCATGAGATGCAACTTACATACCAGAATACATACATCAACTACAAGTCTACAAAAGCCCAATGTACATACATCCAAAAAGCCAAAAAATAAAAAAAAGAAAAGAAAAGAAAAGAAAAGGGAATGATATGACAAACTAACACAACATACTGTAAGAAAACTAAGATATCTCCACTGCATCGGTATTCAGTATGACCTCCTCCTCCGTTTGAATTTGCCGGTGCTGGTGCTGATTATGAAGTACCGACATTATAGGGCACTAAGAGATGGATGATTTCCTGGGCCCTTTGCTTGCATTGAACTGCTGCATTTTCAATCCTGCCCAGACTCCCCAGAAATGGTCAAAGGGCTTGTTGGTGCAGAAGAAATATAAGTCCCATATATATGAATTATTGTACATGTAAAATAATGAATTACTAACCTTTGTTTGGGTTTTGACCGAAGCTGCAGGGAATTGATTTCTTATAATTAGAAAAAATGAACTTCACAAACTTAGGTAAGACAAGACAACAAATGTGAGAAGTCATTTTCTAGGCTTGAAACTGGGCCTGAAATCTTGAGCTGATTGAGCCAACAACAAGGTTGTTAGACCTGAGAAGATCTGAATCTTACTTCTCGAGTCTGGGAAAATGTTGTACATTGGGATTGTCCGGGTTTAGGTCTGAATTTGTACAGTTGAACTTCGAATGGACCAGTTGGCAGCTCATGAGTTGGTGATGCACCTCGTTTCCATAGAAATAATCCAAAGGTCAATCTAAGAATGTAGGATTGATGGTGAGGGAGACTTCGAATGGACCCAGCCTAGATATGTTTGTTTGCACGAGGGAAGGATTGAAGTAAAATAGGGGAGGAGTCGAGTAAAATAAATGTTCCCGTGAATAGCACTGATGTATCTCTGACTTGAGATGCTGGATCTGGATTGTAACTCATACAGAGTATATTTAACGGCTTTCCATCAAAACCAACTTCCCCATGAGAAGCAACTTACATGCCAGGATACATCTACCACAAAAAAAATCCAATGCACGTACACTCAAAATATAAAAATGACCTGACAAACAACATATTGTAAGATACTAAGATATCTCTATATCCTCGGTATTCAGTTGACCTCATCTGAGTTCGAATTTGCTGGTGCTGATGATGAAGGACCCACATAATTGGGCACGAAGTGATGTATGATTTTCTGGGCGCTTTGCTTGCATCGGGCTGCTGCATTTTGAACCTGGCCCCAGAATTCCCAAAAATGGTGAAAGGGCTTGTTAGTGCTGAAGAGATAGAAGTCCCGCAGTAGCTCATAGAGAGGGCGAATACATGAGAGATATGGTAGCCACCACAGCTTGGTGGGAGCCGCTGCAGAGAGGAGCGAAGCGTATGCCAAGATGATAAAGAAAAGTGCGTTTTTGTGGGCGGTAGAACAGGGGAGAGGCTTACAGTTTGTAAGTGAGATGAGTGAGATGGATGCATACAGAGATATTTCCTTGAGCAAATGAAAGTGAGATTCTACTAGTTTGAGGCCTCCGCCTTGGCCTCCACCTCCACCATGATATATGAATTGCAGAATGCCTATAGTGGCAGCTATGATGACTCCATCCCAACTTCGATCAATTGAGCCCATTTGTTGCTGCTTCATGGGCGGAATGGTGGGTGGGTGGGTGTTCTGCCTTCTGAGCTTCCGATCCTTGGTTTTATAGAAGAAAAGAATACGTCATAGCATAGACAACGGGGTCTTTTATGTCAAAGTCATCTCAAGTCAAAGCTAGTCTGGATCCTCTAAGTGTCTCACCCAGAGACGGCCTGTGAGGTCCCACCCCTTGTGGACTCTTGACTTTTATTTGAGTTGAGTTAATTATAGAATATGTTATCTAATTATACTAGTAAGAGTAGTATGGTATTTTTTTAGGATTTTAGCCAATTCTTTAGAAATTAGTCCCTTTTTGTATTTCCTAGAACCTATAGGGTGTTTATTAGACTTTTAAGACTTTGTTAGTTAGTTAGAGGCACTCACTAGTAATTAGAACTAATACAAAGTGCTTCCACATGAGAATATTCTAAACTCACATAAAAAGACCAAATGGCCCATGTATTTATCTCAATTTTCAATTAACCAAGGAGGGGCACGTTGGACCTTTCATTTCCAACTCAAAATCTATATATGCTACCCCTCCTATCCCGAACGAACCTTCATCTCATTCCTCTTATTTCTCATTTCCCTCTCTTTTCTCTCTTCTCTCTCAATTTCCCTCCAATTCTCTTATTCTCCTCCAAGAATTCTCTCCCTTTCTCTCTCTAAAATCCTTAGATCTAGGTTTCCTAGCTACTAAGAAGAAGAATTACAACAAGCTACTGATGTTATCTTCCCCAAGGATCTATCTTATCTCCTAGATCTCTTCTCTCTCTACAAAGAAAGGTAATCCTCTCTCTAGCTCAATTTTCCTATAATTCTCTCTTTCTCTCTCTAGATTTATTTCCTTACTGCAATTCTCTTGTGGACCTAGGATTCGGTGTTATAAATCTGTTCAGATCTGAGTTTTTGGGTTGATTGAGAGCTTGGAGACCTTAAGAGCTTGTTTTCTATATTGGAGCTTGGATTTCTCTACTCCTAGTCATTCTCATTACATTTGGATTAGAGGCAAGAATATACTTATTTAACATTGAATAGAATGCAAGTCTCTTTTCATTTGATTCTGTGATTTCAATTTTATTGGATGTCCTATTGCTTAGATATGCCCTTTTGAGCTTGTTTTCATGGATTTTGGCCATTGATGGATGTGACCTCTTATTTGAAATATCAATGCCCTAATTAGTGATGGATTGATGATGATTGAAGTGTTTTTGTTGTTTGTGTATGTTTCCATGATGGATGGATGAGATTGGATGTAGTTTTGATGGAACTTTTATGAAATTAGATAAGTTCCAGAATTCTAGAATTTTGATTTCCCAGTATACCCAGTCGACACCCTGGTGTGATGTCGACCGGATACAAAAGAGATCCAGAAGGATAACTGGGAGCTGGATTTCTCTCAGTCCAAGAAACTCCAGTGTACCCGATCGACCGACCTTGCTGGGTGTCGCCCATATACAAAGGAATTCCATATGTTAAACTAGCAACTAGAAATGACTTTCAGACACAGAAATCTAGTGTACCCGGTCAACATCCAGGCCATGATGTCGACCGGTCAAACTGGAAAATTTCAGAGACCAAGGTACTGCCTGCCCAGTGATTGTCTAGATTTTCATGTGTACCCGGTCATCATCCTAGCCATGATGTCAACCGGATACACTGCACTGGATGTCGACATGGGACTCAGAATCTAGACTTTTCCAGTGTACCCGGTCGACCACCCTTGGAGGATGTCAACTGGATACACTGCAGACTGTGAGTTTCAGGCTCTGCAGTTTATGATGTTTTGATTTGTTGTGGGACCCATTGGCCATCCAACTGGACTTTTATTGATGTGTCAAGCATGAGTAAAGGGTTTGACTCAACCTTGACCCATGAAGAGTCACAAAAGTAAGATCTAGTATATTGATTGGATCTTGATTCAATCCTTAAACATTATCGATGATGCCATAACATCAGGAGCACCAAAATACACTTTATTAGCATCTGAAACTTCATTTAGGAATTGAATTGGCTGACATGTACCCGGACCTGAAAAGGAGGCCATTACTTAGGTTGGACCCTTGTTATTTTCCATTGATTGGCTTGGTTTAAAGACTTATTATACTTGATTCATTGCTGTCACTCTTGCATCATTTTCTATTGTTAATACTTGTTAATTAAATTGAAATTGGATGAACTTAACTTAGTATTTCCTAATGGTGACCTATACTTATGGATTAGTGATTATTGACCCGTGTCTATGACTAAGCGGGCCGTCATATAGCCTCAGGATGGATGATTTTGATATCTTAGAATGAAGATGACTGTTATTGTGGTTTTGTGACCCATTTATGAATGGGAATGGACTGAATACTATTGGATTGAATATTGATGGTGTACTTGGATTGTTTTGGTCTTAGACCATGACATTGGTAGGTCATAGCAATGAATTTGGTGGTGGACATGGATTTGGACTGTATTATGGATTGGACATGTACCTTGGACCTTTTATGGACATGGAAGGACCTTGCTTGCGCAAGGCAAGCTTGGATAAACACAGACCTTTACTTATTTCCTTGAATCGACACTAGCATTCACTCGGTTGTTATACGCTTAACCATTGGACCAATCATCCTTGGTGAGACCTATATTGGTTGTGGATTGGAGCTATCATTATGAGCTATGGTTAGACGGCCGGCTGGATTCCGGTTTCGGTCTATTGAGTTTGAATGTTGATATTGTCATTATTATTGGTGGGGCTCGTTATCCCTTGCATTGTCACTTTACTTTCTCTGCCGCGACTGGTTAACAATATGGGAGGGCCGTGGCATAACATCCTGCGATAACAAGCTCGTGTGTATGTACCACATTGGTGGTCGGTTAGATTAGATGCTTTACTATGCTTTACTTTCATATTGATTTTATTTATTATATCTTGCTCAATTGCCTAGCGTTTGTACATTTGCTATTCTTAGAATATTAATTATCATCGTCTTTATTCTTTTTATGTATACATCCTATGTTACTTGTATACTGTACTTTGCCAGACCCGTCATTTGGTGCTTAGGTATTGACACCGACCTCGAGGGCGACGCACTCGTCGAGGCGCCCCAATTGAATAAGTACGGATGGGGGCTGGCCGGCTGACTAGGAGACCGAGCTAGAGACTGGAGTGCCTACACTTAGAGCATGAGTGCACATTTATTTTGGGTTCCGAGAGTCTTATTTTTGTGAGCAGAGAGTTAGGCTGATATGTACCTTTTATTCATACTTTGAGATTTAGGCTAGACTTCAGCAGTGCTGCATTTGCTATATGACTGGTGATACCTTTTATTGTTTCCGCTGTTATCTAATTTTGGTTCCGCTATTCTATGTGCTTCCGCACTTAACCATTAATTATTATATTGTTAAATTTTTTTAAATTGGACCTTACTGCAAACTATGATCTTGGAAGTTCTCGGATTTTATGGGAAGTAGAGCGCCAAATTCGGATACCTTGGCTGTAAACTCGGTATTCGGAATTGGGGCATTACGTAACCATAGCACTAGCACCTGTCTATCTAAAGTTTGAGCCTGTATAGGGTATTTACACCTTTTATTTCAATTAGAGTTAGTCCCAACGTAAGACTGATCGTTTGATGAAAAACATGATTGACATATTCTATTCATATTCATTAATCATGCTTTTTATCAAGTAGTCAGTTTTAAGGTAGGACCAACTCCAATTGTTATAAAATCTGAGGATATGCCATATATTGGGAGCGTATTTATTATGAGTAGCACATATTTTCAGAATATAGGCCCCACCGTGGTGTTCCACTCCTTCAACTAAATATTTCTCTATGCCAAAGCTTCACCAAACTCGAGCCCATTAATTACATTTTTTTTTTTTTACCAAACAGCCAATCCAACTATGGAATAAACTTGGAATTGAGTAAATTGAAGGAGTTTATTTTGAAAGGTTCGGATTTCAATTGGTGGGATCCATTTTGGAGTTCCACTTCTTTAACTCAAAATTTCTCTAAGTTAAAGCCTTATCCATATAATAAAGATAAGATTTTAAAGACGGGGGACATTCATGTGCATCTATCCCTCACCATAGAGTGAGAGGACTTTCCCTTTTTACACAAGAAAACAAGGAAGTGTACCCCACTCTATGTACTTGAAAAGTCACTTTTGTACTTGAAAATTCCCCATTATGAAAGTGTCCCTCACCCTATAGTGAGGGATAGATGCACTTAAATATTTCCCTTTAAAGACAATAAATGAGCTTATTCACATATTGTCATTAGGGGGCCACGAACCATGACATGGAACCCCATCTCATCTCTTCACTAGGCCTTTCAATCGAGTCTCCCATGATGTATATCCCAACCTGACAATGCTACAAAAAAGTGTATAGGAAGAAAAGAAAACGAAAACAAAACAAGGAAAATACTATGGGAATATGAATTTCACAAATCAAGATTCATTACATCTCTCTCCCAATAAGAAAAAAAAAAAAAAAACATTAGACAAAAACCCACCCCGAATAGAGGAGAAAGAAAATCTGCATAGCACTCGTTGGCTGGAAAAAAACCAAATAAAAAAATTCTTCTTTGTAATAACACAATTAAACCTTCTTTGTAAAAATCCTCTTCTTTACACAATTAAACCTTCTTTGTAAAAACCTCCTTCCTTTTTTATTTGCTCTCATAAAAACTACTGTTATAGCTAGATGGGGCTCACTTGATCAGGCCGCACGTAGGCTTCATATATCAAACTTGGAATCAATCTGATACCCCTAACCTATAGAGTTTTAAGAATCACTGTGTTTTAAACATGAGGAGAGGAAATCCTCTCAATTTATACACAGCAATAACAAAATGATCTTTTGCAAATACCCCCTAAGGTTTGTAGGATTTGTATATAAGCCATAGGGTTTTAGTATTTGTAAATAGGCCCTTGCCTTTTGTTTTTAATACCTTTTATGACCCCAAATCAATATTCCTAGCAAGAATGGGCAACAGCACAATATTTGTGTTGGATTTTTATATAAATGACAGATTTGCCCTTACATCCATTAAACAAAATGAGTACATTATTGTTTAAAAAACATCATTATTTTATTTCAAGTCTCAATGATTTCTCTCAATAACTATCTCATGTACATGACCAGGGGTAAGCCCAGGTACAAGGGTATCTTAGAAAAGTCTAAAATCCCCCCTTCCCCTGTAAATTCTTAATATATGTATATATATATATATATATTTTTACATTTGCCCCTTCCCCCAATATTTCTTTTACATAGAGCCAAACACCTACCCTCACAAATTCTAGAAATTAATATTTTTTCCATTTTCCCATTCTCCAATAATTCTTTTACACCCACTAACACATGAAGTAGAATCATGTATTTTGAAACTTTCATCAATCCAATGATGAGTCATGTATGGATTGGATAAATCATAATCGATTATAAGTACAGGTATTGATTGTTGTCATGATCAATTTGGATTTAATGAAATAAGCCCTGTATTAATAAAATAAATAAATTTATGTAGAGTTATTTTCTCCCACTAAGTGCAATTGTTAATGTTGCATGTTTTATAAAAAATATTGAGTCCAAGCTTTTGAAATTATGCATATAAGGACAAAAGAGATAGACAAAAGTGTCATTTTGCTATAAAAATCTATGGTGGTTGCAAGAATATTGTTTTGGAGACACGGAAGGTATTAAAATAAAATTGTAGGGGGCTTATTTGTAAATATTAAAACCTCAGGGGGCTACTTACAAATCCTACAAACCTTAGGGGGGTATATACAAGAATCTCTAACAAAATTATTCAAATTCAAACTCAATCCTAAAATCTTTAATCAATCTCTATTTTATCTCTAATACTCAAACATAACCTAATCATATCTTATCTTCTAAGATAATAATCTGTAACATAACCTACTGATCTGTGGGCCACTGGTTTAGCGACTTTATATTTAAAAAAATCTTGATCCAAAAGTCCATCCCTTTTTGTGTACGCAACCCTTGAACTTTTTAAAAGAAGGCAGTTATTTTTCAATAAAAAAAAACACTATATACCATTTATAAAATGTAATATTTTCAGAAGCTCCATCTAGGCGTCTTTAGTTTCTTTCTGTATTTGGACTGCTTGGCCATTTTCCGCGGTATTAAAAGGTTATCCATGTTAATACATTAGAAGACTGTTTGCTCTATATCGAAGCCCCCTGCCATATATATATATATATATATGGGAAACGGTCCAGTGAGGACCGTCCTCACCGTTTTACGTAAGGACCATCCGGAGCCGTTCGATTAGCATTCTGATCCAACGTTTCTCTCCATCCCTATATAACTAAAGGAGGGAAATGAAAAAAGAGGAGAGAGAATCCCAAATCGTAAGAAGCCCCAAATCGACGAATCTCTTCCACCGCGTTCCCGTCCTCCTTCCAGGCACGGTCTCGAATCGATCTCTCTCTCTCTCGATCTGCCCCTTCATCTTGATAAAACTTCCCTCAATATCCTCGCTATAGCGAGCCCGGGCTCGCTACAGCGAGCCCCATTCTGCCCCTCTTGTCCCCTGTGCGCGAGACGACTCTCTGCTCAAACTTTTTCATTCATAAAAAAAAAAAAAAAAAAGGAAATAATTCAGTAAAATGTTGAAAGAAAGACGTTGATGAAAGGGCAGATCGAGAGAGAGAGAGAGAGAGATCGATTCGAGACCGTGCCTGGAAGGAGGACGGGAACGCGGTGGAAGAGATTCGTCGATTTGGGGCTTCTTACGATTTGGGATTCTCTCTCCTCTTTTTTCATTTCCCTCCTTTAGTTATATAGGGACGGAGAGAAACGTTGGATCAGAATGCTAATCGAACGGCTCCGGATGGTCCTTACGTAAAACGGTGAGGACGGTCCAGAAAAAAAAAAAAAGAAGGAAATAATTCAGTAAAATGTTGAAAGAAAGACGTTGATGAAAGGGCAGATCGAGAGAGAGAGAGATCGATTCGAGACCGTGCCTGGAAGGAGGACGGGAACGCGGTGGAAGAGATTCGTCGATTTGGGGCTTCTTACGATTTGGGATTCTCTCTCCTCTTTTTTCATTTCCCTCCTTTAGTTATATAGGGACGGAGAGAAACGTTGGATCAGAATGCTAATCTAATGGCTCCGGATGGTCCTTACGTAAAACGGTGAGGACGGTCCTCACTGGACCGTTTCCATATATATATATATATATATATAAATATATATAAAAGGAGTAGGCCCCTATCTCTGGGAGAAACACAGGCTTATCCCATGACCGTTTCACCAATCAAACATGTAGTAGCTGATGGGCGTGGAGAGAAGGTACAGTCAGAAATTGGTCAAAAAAGTCATTCATGGGTCGACCCAGCTTATCAAGATGGTAACGTGAGCTGGTCGTGGGTCTAACAATTGTATGAAATGGCCACAAACTCATCTGATGTATGGAATTTGACCCGTTGATCTTGCATTATTTTTATTATCTGGGCTCACAGGCAAAATAATCTATCTGGATCTGCCATCACTTTATCGTCTGTAAAAACATTTGATTTTTTTATAATAGTTTATTTCAATGCTTTACAAGTCATCAATGATTATAGAAATATTGCAGATTTCTAACCTAAACATTATATATTCTACCACTAATATTATATTTATTCTTTTTTTTATATTATATATATATAAGCAGGATGTGGAGAGGGACAGGTAGAATTCTAAGGATCTCTTCCCCTTATACTCTCAAGAAGTCAGGAGATAACTATTTTCTAAAGCTTCTCTTGGATTTTCAAATTTTAAAAGGCTTATCCCTTGACCGTTTCATCACTAATCAAACATGTAGTAGCTGGTGGGCGTGAAGAGAAAGTACAGTTTGAAATTGGTCCTCATAAAAAATAAGTCATTCATGGTTTGACCCACCTTCTCAGATGGTAAGGTGAGCTGGCCGTGGGTCTAAAAATTGTATGAAATGGTCACAAACTCATCCGATGTATGGGATTTGACATATTGATCTTGCATTATTTTTATTATCTGGGCTCAGGGTCAAAACAATCTATCTGGACCTACCATCAGATTATCATCTGTAAGAACATTTGATTTTTTTTATAATAGTTTACTTAAATGCTCTAAAAGCCATCAATGATTATAGAAATATTGCAGATTTCTGGGTTTGGAAAGGACATGGATTGCTTCCGCTGCTTTCATGGAAAGATGCACAACAAATTCTACTACAAATAACTTAGGCAGTGATTGACTATCGACCGGGCAAAGATCCATGTACATACCCTTTGGAAAAAATATCCGATATTGGTTGTGATCCCAGCCCATTTGATAAAGGGATCGAAATCCACGACCAGGCTAATGGAGCGATACGGGTGGGAAGGACTACTTCCTGGTAATTTATTATGGTATTTATAAGGTAGAAAGTCACCTGATAGATCAGCATGCAACATTTCAGCCAGCAATTGATATGCAGATTTGTATGATCTTAAATGCCCCACGGGACCCTTTCAATTAACACACTTCATTAGAAACGATCAAACTGATCTGAACCATCCAAAAGGTGAGATCCATCACCTGCTGTATGCGTCATTCACCAGTTTTATAGGCTTCTTCGTTTTTTTTAATGCAACAAGAGAGAGGGGGATTGGCAGTCATTTATCTTCGTTGAAACTAACGACAAACGCCCATGCCGAGCTCGGGCCAAAATAAAGATATAGTAAGTTATTATAATAACTAAAACTATAAAAGAAGAATCCACTATTATTATTTTTAAGAATTTTTAGAAGAAAATAAAGTGGAAAAAGATCTTAAATTTTATGTTAAAAGGAAGAAATTATTGTGAAAAATAATAATGAGAATCTTGTAATATCATACCTATAAAATCTTTGTAAATTGAAAAAATGGATGGGTTGAAAGTCCCTACTAAAAAAGAGAAAATTCTGGATGGAAGCAAAAAGAAAAAAATGATCCCATTCAAAGAAGGAATAAAAAATGAGAAAAGAAAAAAAAATGCATCCATTTTCCTACAAACACATCAATACCAGACTGGAGCTTAGTCTGCTAAGTACATCGTGTGGAGTGTGGGTGTGGCTGAGATGAGTCCCTTGAAAAGAAAAAGAAAAAAAGTGAAGTAAAATAAATAAATAAAAGAAATCAATCATTTAATTAGTTTTCACTTTCCTGCAAAGAAATAAGGTACAAATCAAACAAAAAATGCCATCATTCTTTGGAGCATCCCAATGTAGATGAATCGATCAGAAATTATGAAAAAGAAAAATGTATTACCTTCCTCGTGTACATTTGAACCATGGATTTTGAACACAATGTAACTTACATACTAGTAAACAAGCTTCCACAAAAAAGCCTAATCAAATCCATTATAAAGTTTTGTCAAAGCAAACTTGTAAGCTCCTTTCCCACTCACCAGACCCACACTAATGCCCCAAAACACTACCCACTCGTGTTGAGCCTACTTACCATTAGAACACACCTGCTTGAACATGAAAATCAAATCCACATCCAACCAAATACTTAAGAGAAAGAGACGTGTAGAATCCTTTTATTTTACATCATTTTCCTATATTTATTTAATAAAAAAAAGATCCAAGGAGAAAAGGAAAGAAATGAAAAAAAAAAAAAAAAAAAACTAGTAGAGGAAAGATAAGAATTGATTGTAAAAAGAAAATCAAATTGAATTGTTTGATGATAATATCAACTGAGATAAAGGTTCCTCGCATGGGATCTATACCGGGTGCAAGATAATGATAGAGAGAGTAATTTAATTACTTTCATCAATGTTGAGGATCTGGATTTTACATGAATGTTAAAGCATCAAAACTAACCGCATTGCAAGCATGTGCAATAAGTTTAACATGGATAATATATTGAAATATGAAATCTAAATACTGTGTCGAGTGTCTTTGAAGAACACATATTTGTAATGAGTAGAGAAATTTCTCTACTCATCACAAATATGTGTTACAAATAGCATGTGTGAGACTTTAGGGAAAATATTTGTATTGAGGGAAAGTGATTGTAGGGAAGATTTGATTTGAATTACAATAGAGAGATTATAGGTATTAATGGGAGAGATTTGATTTTAATCTCATTTCTGTCAATTAGTTGAGATTGCCCAAATTCTTTTTTATTAGATGAGATTGATGGGAATTTTTTGAATTTAAAGGTTTGGATTTGATCCACAAAATCGTTGAAGAGATTACTTGAATGGAAATTAATTCTTTTTGTAGGAAGGTGGATGGATAGATATTAGGAGATGATGGAGATTTGTAGGAAAATATTTCAGTATGATTGGAAACCGGAGAAGCGGAATGGAAGGGAGTGATTGGTTTTTATAGAAGTAATTTAGTGGATTCAAATGATTTTGTTTGAGTTTTTGAATAACTTTCTAGTTTAGCAGTCGAGGGATGGGCCCAAAAGTTATGTGGCAAATTTAGACATGTATGTGAAGCTAAATAGATGATGGACATATAGGTCACTCAATAGGTTCTAAACCATGTTGGGACCCACATTTTGATAGGCTAGATCGACTGATATTTGTATCTAATCAACCATGACCTTGGTCCATTGCATTGCTAAGTAATGGCCCACTTAACAAATGGCTCTGTCAAGATTCTAGTGAACCACAGAGCTGATGTGGTTGGTCTCATGGTTGATTCGAGATTGTTACCATACTTGCATTTTGCATTAGTGTGTCTTTCTTAGCCACTACGCGTGGGCTATAGAAGACAGAATATTTCATTTTAGATGACGTCAATGAATCCAATCAACGGCTTTACTTGTGTCCATAGTTGGAAGAGATTTTATGGCAATTGAAAGAGATTTTAAATGAGAGCACATTTAGAGTAAGATTAGGGGAGAGAATTCGGTTTGTGGATCGGGAGGAGATTAGTAAGATTAGGGGAGAGAATTTGGTTTGTGGATGGGGAGGAAATTTTATTGCAATTGAAAGAGATTTTATAGGATATTGATTGAGAGACTTTAAGAGATAGAAGATATGTATAGCAATACTTTTGGAGAAAAAATAGTGGAATGTGATGACATGGCTCTTTAAATCACTGTAAGTTTTTTGTGTATAATTATTTAAAAGGAGAACTCCTATGATGTTGACGTGGCACCCTCCACGACCTACCTCTCCGTTTGCTTTAATATATATATATATATATATATAAATATATATATAATTACTTTAATTTAGGGCTTGTTTGGTATCTCCTGATAGTCCAATCCAAAATAAAGCAATTAAAAAAAGAGTCATTAAAAAAGGCTAGAATAAAAAAAACATGTCACAAATTTCTTCAGATCCACGAGGCATCAAGCTTGGAAATTTAACCCCATAGCCATTTTCAGCCCTCTTAAGAGAGCTAAGGGTTTGGATCTTGTGTTTGGGGACCACAGATTTCAAAAACTAATATCAAAATGTTCAATTTTTTTCACGTATCTCAAGATTGGTGATATCCAATGGCTAAAATTTGGATCAATGGCAATGCTTGACCTTCTAAATATTTCCAACAGTTTTGATTGTGATTTACTATCCCGAAAATGATTTTAAAAAATGAGAAAAATAGGACTGCCTATGGACTAATTCAAAATTAAGCATGTTACATCAATGGTTGATATTCATTCACTAATTTCTCGAGTTCCACAGGATATCTAGCCTTAAGAATTGACCTCATAGCCGTGTTAATCCATACAAAAAGATCTAATGGTTTGGATCTTATGTTTGGGGCCCACATAATTCATACAATTATATCAAAAGACTATTTTTTTGCAAATATCTCGAGATTGGTGATGACGCAATAGCTAAAATTTGGTTCCATAGCCGTATTTGGTCATGTAAACATTTCCAACGATTTAGATTTTGATTTAAACATTACAGTTTGGATCTTGATTTATTCTCTTAGGTTTAAAACAATAAAATAAAAAACGGACCAAGGAAGTATGGAGTGAGTGCACTGTTGATCCGCCTCTTTTTTTTCCTCTACTTTTCAAGTGCATCAAAAAGGGATTGTGCTTTTAAGAGGCTCTGCCTCTACTTTTCTTAAGTGGGTAGAGGGTGGAAATGACTATTAAACACTCTTATTTTCCAAACTTTTGCCCTCTTTAGACATTTAGACAAATAGATTCTAGAAATAGAGATGCCAAACATCAATAGTCTTTTTTTCCTTAATTTCATCCAAGTGAAGATAGATCTGCATGGTTTTATGAGAAAAATATAGTGGATGGTTGAGCAATCAAAACAGTTGATTGATTGGGGTGTTCCTAGTACCAGAGGTGGTTAATATACACTTTGATGGTTATTCTCTTGTACATGGGAGACTAGGAGTGTGTTTTTTGCGAGGACAGGAAGCCCTTCTTTCGATTGTATGGTGTGAGATGTTTTTCTGGTAGCAAGGGGAACAAATGAGTTGATTTTCTTTAGTGAAGAGGATTTTGATTCCCTATAGGAGGGGCGGCAACACAAGACTCTTTTTTATTGTGGAAATTAAAATTTACATAGAGAAGAATCCTCTTTTTCACAAATACACCTTGAATAACTATGAAAGGAGAATTACATGTACACATAAAGAAACATAGACAATCGAAAAAATTTCAGAGACTAGAATCACATGATGCCCTCTAGGATGAGAGACTAGAGTAACAACATAACATAAGATGCTATGAGGATGTAAGGGAATGGGTTCCTGACTCTCTGATTACCTGGAGGTTTCGACCCTTTTAAAACTTAGTTTGGATCCTTATTTTGACTCTAATAAGTAGACGAGTCTGGGTTCGTTTTTGGACATGTAACCTAAATGGGCTTAGGTCCGGTTCCGCCTTGGTTCCGACCAGTGGACTCAAGATCCAACAAATTACATCCATTTTCGAGAATCTCTCCTAAAAGCTAGGTTTTTATTCTCATATCATTTTCTACCTAGACTCAGACCCATCCAATATATGGTACCAGTTCCAGCTCGACCTTCTCGTTAACAGTTTCATTTCCAGATCCACCATGGACCCGGATCGGAACTGACCCATTTACATCCCTATAAGGATCCCTTTTAAACCTTTTTATCTTTCACCGTGGCCGCTGTAAAATTCTGATTTGTGATGAGGATGAGGGACTGAAATTAATAGGCATTAAAGAAGTGGAAATGTAGATGAGACCTTGACTTTTATTTAGTTATGTTATATCTCCTCTTAATTTATTGAGTCCACGAGAAGGAGGATCATTTCTTCAACTTTAACCACTTTTGGAATTATATTTCTTAAAATTTTGTAGGACTTCAATTTCAAACAAATGAACAGAACCACAATCGCTCAGATAGTCTTTTAAGTTCTTTGAATTGCCAGCATCCACCTTCAAGACCTATTCGGATGCTGGAAAACATGAGAAGTACAATAGTGGAAAAACTTTTGCGAATTTGAGTTACAAATAGTTTTTTTCACCACCACTTTCCCCATTTCTCATCATTTAGATGAACGATTGGGTCATCATTTGAAGATCTTCATTGACTGGCATCTTAAAAAGGTTTAAAGGTTTTTTTATTATTATTATTTAAATCTTTTAATGAAGCATTTCCCCAAGATTGAAAAGACAACGGCATAAATCCATAATAAATCATGGAATTTTCCTTTTAAGGTTTACCAAACATGAGGCATTCTAGTCTAGCAAAAAAAAAAAAAAATTATAATTACCCATTTGAATCGAAATCCTATAGGATATCTGGACTAGTGGAACTCATAGACCTGGTATTGTAGCAAAAGGTCAAAGTAAAGATTGCAGTGGAGTATAGTCCTGCATTAGATCATCCAGAAATGAGTATGGATCCTCTGAGGATTTCCCCCATGATGACCTGGACGTTGAGTGGACCAATTAAGGTATGTCATATCACCGCGGACAACTTGTCATGCATTTGGACAAGGGCTGCCCATGATGACGTGGCGGACGGTGATTGGTCCACTCACGGTCGTTGTGGGGGAGATCCTCAAATGATCCTGATTCTCCAAAATAAGTGTGTGTATGTGGTGAGCTCTCTCAAAGGAGCCATCTTGTGAGCACTATCTGTTAGCACCTATTTTTTCCGGAACACGACGGCCAATTAATTGGGGGTTAAGTGAATGTGAGGGGATTGAATTGAAATGCAGCCTCTCATGATAGATATCATAAGAGGATTTTTTTTTTTTTTTACATGGGCCACCCTCTCTTTCGAGGACGTCTTACACAAAGATGTGACAGAGGAAATTCCAAGGGCATTGTAGGCACTTTGATGCATGCGGATTATACGTTTGAGCTTTGTTGTAGTGTGAACAAATTGCTTAACTGGCCACTGGGCCCATGTCAATTATAAGAACTAGGTGTATGCAAAATTTCATCCCCATCGTATCATTAACCTTTTTATCTATAGTCCTCAATTTTAATAGTGCTAGATGACATCATATTTTTTTCTATTTTAATCCAATGGTGAGCAATTGTTGGATGACTGTCAAATTAGGGCTTACGACATTCATGGGGAGGAGAGTGTAGAAGGGTGGGTAACTTGGTTGAATGTGGGCTAAGTGGCCCAAAGATAGGGTGATTGCATACAAGAACCATGCAGATGGTTATCACTTGAATACTTTTGTGAATTGGTATGCATATTGCTGTAAGTTCAACTTTATCAAATCCTTTGCCCAGACCAATCAAAGCTCAGTGTTGCCAAGTTGAACCTTGATTTCAGCGTTTTAAAAACCGTTACGGGTGAAATAACCCTAATCGGCACATGATGTTGATCAAATTGATCCTTCCTGCTTAGTAGAATACTTTTAGGGAAAAACCAAATTCAACACATTAAATCTTGAGCTTTTTGCATCTACCCCACTAAGGTTTTTAGGACATGTAAATAGCCCCCTATGATTTTAGTATTAGTAAATAGGCCCATGTCTTCTCATTTTAATACATTTTGTGTCCCCAACTCCAGTAACCTTCCAATCACCAAAAGTTTTTATAGTAAAATGACACTTTTACCAATCTCTTTATCCTATATGTATCAAAAGCTTGGACTTATTTTTCTTTGAAACTTATAACATTAATAATTACATTTTGTTGGGGAGAATCACCATGCGTAAGTTTATGACCACATGTAAATCTATTTTTATCAATACGAGTCCATTTCATTAAGTCCGAATTGATCATAATGACAATCAACGCATGTGCTTATAATTTGTTATAATTACTTCAATTCATGCTTGACCCACCATTATATTGATGAAAGTTCTAAAATATATGATTATGCTTCATGTACATTAAAAAGTTACTGAGAGAGATCGTTGGGACTTGGGATAAAATGATGGTATTTTCATAAATAATACGCTCACTTTCGTTTAATTGGTGTAAGGGCAAAGTTGTCATTTTTATAAAAGTTCAACACAAATCTCATGGTGGTTATCCAATCTCATTAGGAATAATGATTTTGGGGACATGAAAGGTATTGAAATGAAAACAAAGGTCTTATTTACAAATATTTAAACCAGAGGGCCTTTTTACAAATTATATAAACCTTAGGGGGTATATACAAAAAAAAAAACAACTCTTAAATCTTTGAGCATAGCCACCAAAATGTTGAGGACTTAGTGGAATAATTTTAGGGAAAAAGCCATAGCGTTTTCTACCATTTTTACCCCCCTAATACTTTTTTTTCAAATTTTTTTAATAAGAAATGATTATATAAGGTTGAGCACATGCTGTGGTCAAGTATTTCCAGGAAGATTTTTTATTTTTCTGGTTACAGAACAATTGATTTTTGCTGTAATAAATGGTTAGAAACAGAGGAACTCTGTTTCTGTGAGCTCCCATCAATCTCTACTATCCACAAATTAAAAATAAAAGACTACAAATATCTTTTTTCTTTTTTCCGTTCTCCAGAACACATGGACCCACTTTTGAAATTAAATTACCCAAACATGGAACTGACATCCTCCAATTTTCTCCTATATACTTTTTGTGTAGAAACTCACTAACTAGAAACAGATCACCAGTACAAAAGGGCAATTCGCATAATCACGGGAGGAAATAAAAGGAGAAAAAACGACATGATGATTCAGAGACCAGTCAAACTCACATGATTATTTACTGAAGAAAACTTAATGATATTGCCTACAGCAACAACATAACACAGTAGAAATAAGAGATCCCTCCTAACTCCTAAGCATTGGTAACATTCCGGATGGCCCCTTCTGAATTGGAATTTGTTTGTGCTGAGTTAGTACCCAAGTTAATGGGCATTAAGTGTTGGATGAAATGGTGGGCCTGTAGATTGAATTGATATGCCGCATTTCCGATGCTGTGGCAGAGTTCCCAGAAAGGCTCTGAGGGCATGTTAGTGCAGAGGAGATACAAGTCTCGCAGTAGATCAAAGAGCAGCCAAGTACACGAGAGAGAGGGCAGCTACCACAGTCTATAGGGAACAGCTACAGAGGGGCACAGCAAGAGCCAAGATGGCAAAGAGAAGTGAGATTTTGTGGGAGCTAGGAGTGGGGAGGGGCTTACAGCTTGTAAGTGTGATGAGTGACATGGATGCATACAGAGATGCTGTCTTCTTCACCAAATGGAAGTTAGATTCTATTACGTTAACGCATTCACCTCCACTTCCAGCTTGGTATATCAATTGAAGGATGCTAAAAATGGCAGCTAGAATTTCCCCGAACCAGGTTGGATAAATTAGAGCCATTGGTTGCATCATGGGCATGTTAAGCTACTAGGTTGATCATGGGCATGTTAAGCTACTAGGTTGATCATGGCATGTTAAGCTACCATCTCCCCCACATTTATAGCATTGTTAAGATAGGGTGCAGTTTGGGCTCCATCCAACCACATCAGGATGGAAATACCCGTATTGACTTGAATGCCGATTGAGACAGGAAGTGAAGACTAAAATGACTAAAATTTTAGTATGTACCGAATTTTCCTGTCCAAACTACCGAAACTATCCATGTAGTACCATCAAATTATAGAATAAATGAACCGGTAATATTTAAGTTTGCTCAAACTTCAATGGATATTATGGACAATCTACTAAATTGACAAGGATTGTCATTTGTTAATGGATCAGAATGGGTCTGAACAAGGGTAAGAACGTGCTCGTTGTTAAGACCCGTTTTTTTTTTTTTTTTTTTTTTCTGCTATTGGAAGGTTGCCAACTATTTGGACTAGACTAATCCTTTTGGACTCAAAGGGAAGCCGGGTAAACTCCCCTATAGCCTAGTGTGATAGTGCAGTTTCGAACCTACAATCTCCGGGTGCAAATCGTGGTCTTAGGCCAACTAAGCTACCCATTGGGTTCAGACCGACTCCATTAACAATGACCTTTGTCAATTTAGTAGTTTGGCCAAACCAGACATGGAAGTTGGTGCAAACTTCTATATTACTGGTTCATTTAATCCATATGTTGATAAGTAATAGTATGTAGTAACGCAAAAGCTTAAGCCAATACGTGAAAGACCCATAGGTATATAAACTCCTGCGAAGCCCATTGCTTAGGGCAATGTGGGATGTGGACTTTCCCAACACTATTCTACACCTGAAAAAAAGCTAGACACACTATGTGGAAACAATTGAATGTCCTCTTTTTGTATGAGCCAGGCCAAACTTTCACTCAGATGGGAGTTGGGCTTCCTTTGAAATTGTTAACAAATTATTCTAATGGTGGCCCAACTCCCATTGAACTAACATTTGATTGAGCCCATACAGGAGGGAGACATCTACTCTGAATCTGCGGATTAGATTTTTGATGAGTGGGTCCCATGGAAGAGCAATTTCTAATGAGTTCAAGCAATAGAGAATTAGATAGGCCTTCATGCTAGCAATTACAATTTCCAAAAGATCGCTTCATTTTACTGGTTGCAAAACAACTGTTTTTTTTTTTTGGTAATAAATGGTTAAAAACAGAGGTCCCCTGTTTCTGGGTAGAGTACTCATCTCTCTCTATACCTTCCATGGATTAAAAATAAAGCTGAAAAAATCTAATTTTAATTTCAAAATACATCCATTCTGCATGATGTCTACAGCAACTACATGGCACAACATGAGTACAGCACAAAAAGAGAATTAAAAAAGACAAGAAAAGAAAACACATAATACAACATAACAGAAATAACAGATCCATCCTAAGCCTCGGTATTCCGAATGCCCCCTTCGGAGCTGGAATTTGTTTCTGCTGAGGAAGTACCCACGAAAATGGGCACGAAGCGTTGGATGATTTGAAGGGCACTTAGTTTGAATTGATAGGCTGCATTTACAGTGCTGTTGCAGAAATCCCAGAAAGGGTCCTAGGGAATGTCAGTGCAAAAGAGATACAAGTACAGTAGCAGATCATAGAGCGGGCGAATGCACGAGAGATAAGGCAGCCACTAAAGCTTAGAGGGAAGAGCTGCAGAGAGGAGACGGGGTGGG
Source organism: Persea americana (assembly GCA_029852735.1). Taxonomy (NCBI): domain Eukaryota; kingdom Viridiplantae; phylum Streptophyta; class Magnoliopsida; order Laurales; family Lauraceae; genus Persea; species Persea americana. The sequence continues at coordinate 97,438,470 of CM056810.1, forward strand.
GGGGGGTGGGGGGGGTGTGGTGTGGTGTGGGGGAGGCGAGTGGGGTGGGGTGGGGGCGGCAGGAAGAGCCAAGATGGCAAAGAGAAGTGAGATTTTGATAGGGCTAGGAGAGGGGAGGGGTTTACAGCTTGTAAGTGTGACGTGTGAGATGGATGCATACAGAGACACTGTCTTCTTCAGCCAATGGAAGTGACATTCTAATTCTACTAGTTCGTTAAAGCATCCACCACCACTTCCACCTTGGTATATCAGTTGTAGGATGCTGAAAATGGCACCTAGGATTACCCCATACCAGGTTGTTCGGATCCATTGGTTGCATCATGGGCGGCATCTTGAGTCTTCAATCTCTAAAAAATGGCAGACTCCCAATTTCCATTTATACAGAATTTTGTACGGGGATCACTGCCCGGAAGTGACTGAGAAATCTGGGAGAATGTAAACTGTGAGACATCGGAAGAAACCATTAATGACTGACAGGCAGATGATAGTTAGAGATTCGGAAGAAGTTAGTTTATTAAAAGGAATTTTTTGGCGTGTGTGAAAAATGGATTGAAAATTTAATTGAGTAAATTAGTGAAAGGTCCCTGAAATGGAACGTTTAAAAGGCTCTTGTCCACACAAATTTTCTCAAAGGGTGGTAGTCCACGCAGCATGATATATTTTGGTGAGAGGTCCCTACATACGCCACACCAGATATTTTTATGATTAATTTGCCCTTTCAACTGTTTAGGCATAAGATTTTGAATTTTAAAATTCCAAATCTTCCATTCCCCCTCGCCCATTCCCAGGGCAAGAGACTCCCTTCGGTCTTCTTCTCTCTATTTCGGTATGGATAGAGAACACCAGTCGCTGCGGAGCGGGTTTTAGGAATTTGAAGTAAAGGTTCTCATTTTTTTGTGGCTGAATGGTGGAGTATCTTTATTTTCTATGCCATCTCGTCTCGATTTTCATTGGTTCGTGCAAAGGCAGCCCACAGTGGAAAACCGACAAGAGTTTTGTTGTGGAACTCGTCTTGTTATAACAAGTGGAGAATTTGATGTTAAAATATATTTATATGGGTTAGCCATTCTTAGAGAAGAAATTCAAAGTAGAGGTCTAGACTTGTAAGACAATCGTCGCTGGACCAGAAGGCCGGAGTCCACGCTGCCACAGCCGTACTCATCGCCGCCGAAGACTAGCCAACACCAGCGCACTATCCGACTGATCATCGCCATCGAAAAGGAAGAAGGATCAGCGAAGGATCAGCAAAAACAGAACATCAAGGTTATGTGCTTGAACCAATCGAAGAAGAAAAACCAATTTTGAGTTAGTTCTAGGTTCAGGCCAGTTTGTGGGTTAGGTTCACTTTGCAGAAGCCTACTTTAGCATAACTCAGGTTGTCTGAGTTTCTATGAAATTTATCTGTGTTTTGGTCAAATTTATCTGCGTTTTTTTTTAAAATTTATCTAAGAGTTTGAAAAATCTATCTAAGTTTTTTGGCAAATTTATTTGCGTTTTTTGTAATCTATTTGTGTTTTTTAATTTTATTTGTGTCTTATGAGATTTATTTGCGTCTTTTCAAATTTAATTAATTTTTTAAAATAAATTTAACAGAGTTTTGGCAAAAATACTTGAGTTCTTGGTAAAATTTCTGAAATTTGAAAAATTGGTTTACCTTAGTTTTGGCAAATGTATTTACATTTTTTAAAATTTATTTACATTTTTAAATTTTATTTACGTCTTTTGAAATTTATTTATATTTTTTTCAATTTCTTTGGATCTTTTGAAATTTATTTGAGTCTTTTTAAATTTCTCTGCGTTTTTTTGGAATTTATTTGTTTTGTTTTAGAATTAATTTAAAATTCTCATGAATGAAATTTCATTAATCGTTGTCAATTAAATGGTCGTTGACCATTATTAATGGCATATTCCACTGATCATGGGATATGATTTAAAAAGAGGGTAACTTAGATATTTTAGGTCTTTAAATTTAAAAAAATAACCTACCACACTATGAAAAAATATCAGGGATCTAAGGCCAGAAAGTAAAATATTCAGGGACCTTGTCCCCAAATGCCCCAATTTAATTTATTAAAAGGGATTTTTTGAAGTTTAGATCGGAGCCATGGCTCCTGCCAACCCCTAGTTCCACTCCTGCGTGATAGGTAGCTAGATGCAGCCAATTGGATGGGCCCTGCTTGAGCCCCCACTTATCACAGGACCAAGGGCGGGAAGATCAATATGTGTAGGCCATAAATTAAATTTGGGATCAATCCGATACCCCTATCCTACTTATCATTGGGCCACTAGTTTAGCCTTTTTCTCTTCTTTCTGTATTGTTGCTCACCTGTATATCACTACTTACTGCAGTGCATCACCTTCTTCTTCACTTTCCATATACCTGTTCAGCTGAGCAAGGACTCACCTTACTTTCACTAATTCAATTTAGCAACGTCTTTAGTTTCTTTTTGTATATGGACTGCTTGGCCATTTTCGGCAATATGATGGCAATCCATGTTAAAACATTATTTACGAATATGTGTTTGTGCGTGTGTGAGGCAGATGAAAGCATGTTGTACTTCAATGACTCAAGTTTTCTATCTCAAAGTCAATCGTCATATGAAAGGCCGTGGCGAATAACGCAAAAACATAGAGTAAGCGGTGTATTTTATCGTGGATTTGCAGGTCTTTCGATGCGGCAAAGTTCGGAGAAAAAGTTGTTGAATTTTATTTTGGGTTAAGATGATGATTGCAGTTTTTTTTTTTTTTCTTGGATCCTGGGTTTGAAAAGGATATGGATTGCTTCCGCTACATTTCATGGAAAGAGACTCAACAAGTTTTACGACATTTACTTAGCAGTAATTGACTACCGACCAGGCAAAGATCCACGTACATACCCTTTGGAAAAAATATCAGATATTGGTGTGGTCCCAACCCATTTAATAAAGGGTTCGAAGTCTACGACCAGGCTGATGGAGCCATACGGGTGGAAAGGACTACTTCCTGGTAATTTACGGTTTTGAAGGAGGCTGAAACCTCAGCAGATAGATCAGGATGCAACATGTCAGCCAGCGAGTGATCTGCAGACATGAATGATCTTAATTGCGCCATGGGACCCTTTCAATCAACACTCTTGATTAGAAACGTTCAAGCTGATCGATCTGAACATCCAAAACGTGAGATCCATCATCTGCTATGCGTGGTCCACCAATTTCATAGGCTTCTTCCTTTTTCCTTTTTCTGTTCTTTTTTTGTGTCCCCTAATTAAACTTTGTCCCAGTGAAGATAGATCTATTAGGAATCGGAATGCAAGGTTTTTTTTTATTGCAGAAATAAAAATCTGCAGAGAGCAAAATCCGCTTGTCGAACAAATGCATCCTAAAGCAAGTATGAAATTAAGGATAATTACATTTACACATAAAGAAACAATATATACAATTGAACCAGTCTCAGAGACTAACTAAAATCACATGATGCCCTCCTAGGAAGAGAGACTAGAGTATCAACATTAACATGACAAACTATATAAGGATCCCTCTTAAACATTATCATCTTTCTCCTTGGCCGTTGTGGAATTCTGATTTGGGATGAGGATGAGAGACTGAAATTAATGCCATCAAAGAGGTGGAAATATAGATGAGATCCTAACCTTTATTTTAGTTATCTCCTCTTAATTTATTGAGTCCATGAGAAGGAGGATCATTTCTTCAACTTTAACTACTTTTGGAATTATATTTTTTTAAGTTTTATAAGAATTCAACTTCATGCAAATGAACAGGACCTCAACCGCTGAAATAGTTTTTGAAAATTTCTGAATTGCCTGCATGCTCCTTCAGGACATATTCGGATGCTGGAAAACATGAGAAGTAAACTTGTGGAAAAACTTTTGAAAATCCGAATTACGAATAGTTTTTTTCGCCACCATTTCTCATCATTTAGATGACGATTGGGTCATCATTTGAAGATTTGCATCGTCTGGCATCTTACAGAGGTTTAAAGAAATTCTTTTATATATTACAATCCTTCAAATGTTTTAATGAAACATGTCCCAAACATTGAAAAAACAATGGCGTAAATCCACAATAAATCGTGGGATTTTCCTTTTAAGGCTCACCTACCAAACATGAGAAATTCTAGCATAAAAAATGATAATTAGACATGTTAATCGAAACACTACAGGGATATATCTTGACAAGTGTTGCGCCTCATCCACGCTCTTTTCAACTTTTTCAGGAAAGGGCAAATAAGTTGGTGGCAACATCACCGTGGCATGCATATATACTTAGACAAAACGAAGCAGTCTCCCTTGACCCTTCATGTCGGAACCGATCTGATTCCGGGTTTCCCGGTTAGACGGTATGGATTCAGAACCGGACCTCTTTTCACTCCGGGTCTAAACATAGGTTACAGATTCGGACCTTGTTAGCAATCGGAACTCATGTGAGATTCCATACCCGTTCTCTTGCAGGTTGTATGCTCTAGGCAATAAGATATTTGGGTACCCATTTGCAATCCTATCCACAATGAGTGTATGTATATGGGAGAACTCTCAAAGGTGCAATCCCGGAGGCTCTATCGGTTGGCACCTATTTTTTCCAAGCACATGAGTGCCCATTCATTGGAGTTAGTGAATATGAGGGAATTGGATTGATCATGAAGGATCCCATGTGGTAGTAAAAATGTAGTCTCTCGTGATAGAGACTTCACACGGCCACTCTCTTTCAAAGACGTCTTTTCACATCTTGTGTAACAAAAAATTCTAATGCCATTGTAGGCATTTGGATGCATGTCGATCATATGTTTGAGGTTTGTCTGGTCTGAACAATTTGCATAACTTGCTGCTGGGCCCCACTTGGGCTAATGTCAATTATAAGAACCAGTTTTATAGGCTTTTTCCTTTTTATTCCTTTTTATTTCTTTTTTATTTCTTTTTCTTTTTTGTGGGTGGGTGGGTGTGTGTGGGGTGGGGGTCGAGGGGGGGGGATTTAAAAAACCAGTTATGTAGTTTTTTTTCTTTTTGGTAACCTAGCAAAGGGGGTTGGGACTCAAATAAGAGCCCTTACACACATCCAAAGACAACCCGTACATGGGAAGAAAGCTCATACAAGTGAGAAGGGAGTCCGCATTCCTAGAAAGAGGTGGCATATCCGGTGTTGGAACCCTTGGCAGCAATGTAAGAATTGTCACTCCTTACCACTTGGGTAAGGAGCCATGCATACCTTTTGTATATTTCTCTTCATTGAAATGACTTGGATTTAATGGGTTTTTTCCCTTAATTTCATCCAAATGAAGCTAGATCTAAAGTAATTCTGCTTACTTGTATGAGAAAATATAGTGGATGGTTGACCAATCAAAACAGTTGATTGACTGGGGTTTTCTTAGTACCAAAGGCGGTTAATCTACTTGTTTATAGCTGGTCTCATGTTTATGGGAGATTGGGAATGCATTTTTTTGCAACAAGACGAAGCCCTTCTTTTGGTCGTTTGGTGCGGCACATTTCTCTCAGAGCAATAGCAAGGAGAACAAATGAGTAGAGTTTTTTTAATGGAGAGGATTTTGATTCTCTATGGGAGGGTTAAGAACGTTTTTTTTTTTAATTGTAGAAATTAGGATTTGCACCGAACTAGAATAACTACGAAAGAAGAATTACATGTACGCATAAAGAAACAACAGAGGCAATAGAACCGATTTCAGAGACAAACTAAAATTACATAATGCCTACCAACATAAGATAGCATGTAAAAAGAAGCTAGGACACAGCATGTAAAGAATTGAATGTCCTCCAAGCCGAATTTTACTTAATAGGAATTATGCCTACGATCAAATTGGCTACCCATCAAATAAGTGGAGTTCTCATAATTATATCCGATCAGTGTAACGTTGGGCTCAATGGCCATTGAAGTTAAATTTGTAGGGCCTATATAAGAGAGAGCTATTTTCGCTGGTCTACATATGCTCTTTGTAGATTGTTTGTATTCTTTTTGGAATCTGTTATTACTTATCCCCTATCCAAAAAAAGGGGGTGAAAGGGACATTTATGCTGTGGTTTCAATTTGGGTCTGCCCAGGAGCCTCACAAATTTCTTCAGACTCCCAAGTGTCAAAGAATCAAGGATTCGCCTTTATGCGGATAATTCCAATTTCCAAAACGATTGCTCGATTTTTCTGGTTACAAAACAACTGTTCTTTGTAATAAATGGTTAAAAACAGGGGTCCTCTGTTTCTGTTCCTGTGAGGATTCAATCTATCTCTACCTTTCATAAATTAAAAATAAAAGCTAAAATTTCCAAAAAAAAAAAACTTTCTAAAACAAACCTATTATGCATCGTTATGGCTCGATTGATCCACTGCAAAAGAGAAACCACTGGGGAGCCCACTTTTGAAATTAAATAACTCAAACATTAGGGTCCATGTGTATACAACTGGCAGCATATAATTTTCTCTGTCCTCTGATAGTGTAGGAAGTGAACTCACATACTAGAAATAGATCATCACGAAAGCGCAATTCAAACTCACAGGAGGCCAGGGGCGGAGTCAGGATTTCATTTCGGGGGCACGGGGCGCAAAACTTGAATAAATTTTTATTTCACCAATTATTATAACTATCATATTTGTAAGTTTTTTTCGATATAGTTGTAAATTCAAGCTGAAAAATATATTATGATTCAAGACTAAATTTTACATAAAAATTAAAACCAATAGTTATTCAGTCTTAACAAAATATAAGCAAAGAAAAGTCGTAAAACAATTGTTTCTTAATACATTTCAACTCAATCATCAGCTTCTAAGTTTTGAGGATTTTTCTTTTTAAATCATTCAATTGTAGATTAATTTCCTATCTACAAATCAAATAAAAATCATTTTTATTATATGTCCAAAATCAAATAAAAAGTATTCATTGTCTCAAAATATGAATAATTCATCAGACAACTCAATAAATACACGGTATGTAAGAAGATCTCTCTTACATACATGATACATACTTGGTTACTGTGATTTTGGGATTACAATGGTTAGAGTTTTTTCACTTTCCTTTGCACCCCAAATAAACACTCTCCATCTCAACGATTATAAGGTCGGAAGCCCAATATTTCCAAACTGGCTTTTTGACGAATAACTCATGTGGTAAAAACTCAAGCAGATAATGATTCTTTTTTTCTTTTGTTTTGTGATAGGAACTGTCACTGTTTGATAGTTACACATAATGGTTGGAATAAGTGGTGCAAGAGGGATTTGAATTTGATCCAAACACACTCTTACAAAGAGACTTTTAAACTATCCATGTTATTTATTCATCACCTTTGTCTTTGCCTATTATTGCTTTCAAAATGGGTTCATTTAGATACTTTGAATCTTTATTGGAAGGAATTTTTTTCAAACCTAATTCAGAAATTAGGATCTGCCACTTCTTTTACTTTAATTTTCTTTTTCCTTCGGGACCTACAAGAGGATTGGGCCCCGGGGGGGGCGCATTTTGGACCTACAAAAGGACTTTCTAAAGCTTGGCGGGGCCAGGCCTTAATACAGCTCCTCCCCTGCAGGAGGCAAGATGTAAAAAAAAAAATAGACATGAAAATTAACCAACTCAGAGACCAATTGAACTCAGTTGATTATTAAAAAAAAAACAGGTCACAAGAAGCCAAAGTAACACAACATGTATATAGGCACGCACGCACACAGAGAAAGAAAAGAGAGAGAGAGAGAGAAAAAAAAAAAGAAGAGAAAATAGCATAATCTTTAAGCCAAGGCATTCCCCATGACCTCTTCCGAGTTCGAATTTTCTTGTGCCGGCGAAGTAGTAGCCATGTTATTGGGCGTGAAGCATTGGATGACTTGGTGGGCCATTAGTTTGAATTGATATGCTCTAGTTCTAATGCTCTGACCGAATACCCAGACAGGGTCTAACCGCAGGTCAGTGCAGAAGAGATACAAGTGTCGCAGTAGATTAAAGAGCGGGCGAATACTCGAGAGATAAGGCACCCAACACAGCTTTGAAGGAACAGCTGCAGAGAGGGGTGCAGCAACAGCCAAGATCGCAAAGACAAGTGAGATTTTGTGGGATTTGTGAGCGGGGAGGGGCATACAACTTGTGAGTGTGACGAGGGACATGGATGCATACAGAGACGCTGTTTTTTTCAGCCTATCGAAGTGAGATTCTACTAGTACGTTAACTTGGCATATCAGTTGAAGGGTGCTGAAAATGGAACCCACGATTACACCAAACCAGGTTTGATCAAATGGATTCGGATCCATTGGTTGCATCATGGGCGGCATCTTGTGTCTTCAATCTCTAATAAATCGCGGACCCCAATTCTCTTGTTGGGCTCTCTAGCTTGCACATGCATTTATATAGAATTCTCGTGCCTTTATGCTGTCTGGAATGGAAGTAAGCGGAAGGTATGCCCGTCTGGTGGGGTATTATCGAAAATAGTCCGAAGTGGTGGGGTATTATCGAAAATGAAGTTCGGCATGTCACCTTCCGACTATTTTCGATAATACCCCATCAGTCACATTACCACGCCCCCAAAGACTTACTTCCAGCTAGGCCTGAGTAAGCCTGAGTCACTGATAGAGACATCCGGGTATGCACTGCCACATCGTCTGAAGGGACGTTTCCATTACGAACTGCTTTGAAAATAATAATTATCTTATGACAGTTGAAAAAAAGGTGTATTTACTGTAGAATAATCCAATCCATAGGATATCATACAATCAAAAAGGAAAAAATTTGACGAGTTAGTTTTTTTTATTTTTTTTCTTGATTGTGGAGCCACCAAATCACCATCTAAATCGTTAGATAGCTGTATGAGTGTAAGAACTAATATCGCACTAAATTTAAACCGTTGATCTATCACAGTTATTTAAAAATTTACAAAAATGTCACATTGTTATGCAAATTATAAGAGCAAATTATAAGCCTTTTTATTTTTTTTTAGCAAATTTCACTTTCACGGTTTGCCTTTTAGGGGACCCGATTCTCTTTGTTCCCCTTGCCATTTGCTCAATGCCTCTGGTGCTCTTAGTATTCAGGATGAGATTCTAAATCGTACCCCTAACCCCGAGCTTGTGCCACCGTGGCTAACCTAAAGACTATAGCGGGACATATAAAATTGTAATAAAGTCCCTTTGTATATCGCACCAGATATAAATTTCTAACCGACAGCAATGAGCATATGTCGACTGCCAATTGCCTTCACGGGAGAGAGTGAGAGATGCATTAGCTAAGAAAAGACCCGGATATAAATCTCTAAATCATTAATAACAGGTGTAGGCGGTAAAAACGACACCTACTTAGATTAGGATGAGGTCGAGATGAAACTCCTTGGGACGGGGAATGCTGAACTCCAAGAACCTGAAAGGGAAGGAGAAAGACTTGGGTCAGAGGCCCTGGCTGCCGTGAGCCGAAGGCACTCCGATGCCTGAGTTAGCTCTGAGAAAACTAAACAGGAGGAGGGAGAGAGGAATGAGAGCGTGAGTAGTATTGAGAGTTGTGGGTTGCGTATTGCGTACCTCTCATGGGACTGATCCCATGCATATATAGGCGAGTGTTCCTCGTTCATTCTCTCTGTGAGTGGGGGTAGGTGAGGTGAGGTCCCATCGATCCTTACCCTGACTGCACAGCAGTAGATGGAACGGACAACACCACTTCCTCACTTTCCACGCCTTCAGCCAGTTGGCGTACAGGGATGATAAAGCACACCTCTTATCGTCATAAATGTGCCATCCTATCGCCATAAATGACTGCTCATATCTGTCAGGGCGCGCCGTATTTCCAGTAGGGAGGTGGCAGCCCATTCTGACTAGTACTGTGGCCTGGGACCAAGGATGACTTGGCCGTGGCGCGACTTTGTACCGAGCTGGCATTTATGCCGAGCTGCCGAACGGTGGTGCTGAGCTACGAAGCTATTGACCGAGCTGCCGAGGTACCATGGTATTGACCGAGCTGCCGAGCTGACGATCTTCTACCACGGAGGCTGAGGAGTTCGGCGAGTTTAGCCGTGATCTTTGTTTAACTTCGTCATTACGGTGTTTTACCCACACAACAGGTCAAAGGGATAAAAGCATTATATCACATACACACCCAAACTACAGCGTAGGAAAGAAGAAAAATATGTTGCTGTACTTATTCATATAGTAAAGAAAAAATTGTAAATACAAAAGAGAAGTGCTCCTCTAAGAGATACTCTCACCAAGTTATTGAGAGATGGGTGGAGGCTCTCACATTTAAATTGGGAGTCTTTACATTTAAGTTGGTGAGAGTGGATATGAAAGTAAGGGCCCCACCCATTTCTCACCAACTTGGTGAGAGTGCCTCTCATATGAGTACCTCCCAAGACAAAAAGTGAGCTTATTTACATATTGTAACTAGGGGGCAACGAACCATGACAAAAGAATTCCCATCTTCACTACTCACTAGGCCGTTCTATAAGAAAGACTTCTCTTTATTTCTTCAAACAAGAAAATGGAGAAAATGAGGTGAGAAATATACCCATGTTTTTTTTTTTTTTCTAATAACCAACTACTCTTTTTACATCTAAAATTCAATTTCCAAATAGTCAAGGATGCTTATTGTTCTAGTATAACAAAATTAGGGAGTTTTACCAAAAAAAAAAAAGGGAGTTCGAGTCTAACCCATTAAAAACATGAGGTATAAAAGTCAGCTATCAAAATCATAAAATCACCCCTCAAAAAACAACCCACAATAGTCCCCAATCAAAAGTTATCCATCAATCCAAAATCCCAACAAAGACAAGGCAAAAACAAGTTGCAAGAAATAAAACCCTGAAAAAATCTTGAGAACCTACAAAAAAACCATTGATTCACCCAAGTACTCAAATGGATAAAAATCTCTGAACTGGCAAGTAAAAAAGGGACCTTAATGTGTAAGTTGACCCCACTTGGATCTTTCAGTTCCCCTTGTCCCATGACCAGTGGGGTCTCATGGTGGGCCTCAATAGGCGGTCTGCACAGTAAGCCGTAAAGACGGTCCTTATAGGACCTCCTCCCATATAAATATAAATATATATATATATAGGGAGATGCTCCTATGAGAGGCACTCTCACCAAGTTGGTGAGAGATGAGTGGGGGCCCTCGCATTTAAGTTGAGGATCCTCTTATTTAACTTGGTGAGAGTAAATATGGAAGTGAGGGCCCCCACTCATCTCTCACCAACTTGGTGAGAGTGCCTCTCCTAGGAGCATCTCACACACATATATATATATATATATATATATATATATATAAGCAGCATGTAGCATGTAGGCGTGGAGAGAAGATACAGTTAATACATTGGAAGCCTGTTTCACCAATCAAACATGTAGTAGCTCGTGGGTGTGGAGAGAAGGTACTGTTAGAAATTGGTCCTCATAAAGAAAGTCATTCATGGTTTGGCCCACCTTATCATATGGTAAGGTGAGCTGGTAGTGGGTCTAGAGATTGTATGAACCGGCAACAAACTCATACGATGTATGGCATTTGACCTGTTGATCTTGCATTATTTTTATTATTTGGACTTACAGTCAAAATAATCTATCTGGACCAGCCATCCGATTATCATCTGTAAGAACATTTGATTTTTTTTTATAATAGTTTCTTTAAATGCTTTAAAAGTCATCAATGAGTATAGAAATATTGCAGATTTCAAACCTAAACATTATATATTCTGCCACTAATATTATATTTATTCTTTTTTAAAATTATATATATATATATGTATATATATATATATATATATTTATGCAGTAGGTGGAGAGCGACACATGACATTCTAATCATCTCTCCCGCTGATACTCTCAAGAAATCAGGAGATAACTATTTTCTAAAGCATCTCTTGAATCTTCGAATTTTAAAAGGCTTATCCCTTGACCGTTTTACTAATCAAACATGTAGTAGCTGGTTGGCGTGGAGAGAGAAATTGGTCCTGGTTGGTCATTAAAAAAAAAAAAGCCATTCACGGTTTGACCCACCTTATCAGATGGTAAAGTTAGCTGGTCGTGGGTCTGGAAATTATATGAACTGGCCACAAAATCATCTGATGTATGGGGTTTGACCTGTTGATTTTGTATTATTTTTATTATCTGGGCTCACTTTCAAAATAATCTATTTGGACCTGACATCAGATTATCATCTATAAGAACATTCGACTTTTTTTTTATAATTGTACTTTTAAATGCTTTAAAAGTCATCAATGATTATAGAAATAATGCAGATTTCTAACCTAAACATTATTTATTCTACCACTAATATTATATTTCTCATTTTTTAAATATTATATATATTAAAGCAAAGGGGGAAGATGGCTGTGGAGGATGCCACGCAAGCACCCATGAGTTCTCCTTTAAAAAAAATACTTATAAAAACACATAGAGTTTTGGGTTTAACACGGGCCACTACACTCCTCCCAAACAAGTCTCCTCCCTTAAAATCTCAACCCAAACAAATCTCCTCAAATCCACTCCCTTAATCCTAGGAATAGTTATAATCTTAAATCTAATCCCTTAAATCTATATCAGAATATTGTTTCTAGCAACAAAACTCCTCAGATTCGTTCTTTTCTTAACAATCAAATTCAAATTCAAATCCTCTTCTACCCCACGATCCCTCTAACTGGAAACTCATTTTCAAGAAAGAGATATGAAGTCTTAATCTTACTATTCAAATCATTATTATCCCAAAAGTCCTCCAAAAATCAATCACATATCTATCCCCTAAAATCTCTAATTTTGCTTAAGTCACCATATATTCAACATTCTAATCTTATTATTCATATCATTATTATCCCATAAAATCCTCCATAAATCAGTCTATTATGATCGATTTGATTTTTTTTACTAAATCCTTATCATGGATTCTCTCCCATAGGAGTTATTCCTAATTTGCCTAATTAATTTTGGGTACATTCTCTCGGTCAAACATGAAAAGAGTCTTTCCTTATCCCCCTCGATTTCCCTTACACCTGCAAAATGATAAACGCTAATCCCTTCCATTCTAATACCGGCCGGGGCAATTTTTGTCTGAAAAATACGGAGGTGCTAAGGAAGAAAGTGAATTGGATTGGAATAATCTTTCGGAAAGCAACGTGGAATTTGGTGGGGCCATGGAAGTAGGAGGAGGTGATGGGTCGATTTTTTCTGCGAGATGGATTTTTGCTTGCTTTGCTGTGTGATTTTACATGGGTCTATGAGGATTAACTTTTTTTTTTTTTTCATCTACTTCATTTTTTTTTTCATCTTTAATCGCCTGATGCCACATTGCTGATAGCAGCTATGAAATTGCAGTGACCACCAATGCTATGATTGGGTATAAAGAAACAATGTTTTGCAAATTGATAGGAACCTGTGAATTTATTTTATTAGTTTCTTCAAAGAGCCAATTTGTGCGATTATATTATATTTGTGTTTTGGAGGATTTCTTATACCGTCTAATGAGTTTATTCTAATGTTAGAAATATCTAAGGCTTCAATAATCTGTACAATACCAAGAGTATGGTCTTATTTCTATGTAGTTTTTCTTTGTACTTTTATCTTTATTCTTACTATTCTTTAATTTTTATAGCACCATGAGTATTATGTTTTGTAAATCTGGTATTTTTTGCATTTGAACTAATGATATGGCTATCCAAACAAGTTGCTGGACATGGCCCAAAGAACATCAATTTATTATTGTTGTAGGACATCTAATGTTTTTTTCTTAAATTTTTTTTAATGTTAATCCTGAGTCGAAATGTCAAACCCACAAGCTTCACGTGAGAAGATGAAATTGCTTAAATACTATTGAATAATTTCAATACAATGATTATATTCTAAAGCCTAAAAAAAAAGATCAAAAGAAAAGCCCCACCATATACCGCACTTTTTGCCTTTATCCCAACAATCTCAGATCAATTAATATTATTTTAAAAATATAATAATCCATTTAACATTAATTTTACATTTAAAAAAAAAGACCACGTATATGGATGATTGGAACTAACCAATATTGTATTTAGATATTCACATATTTATTATTATTTATTAATATTATAGTAATCTTAGTGCACTTGTAACTAATTTTAAATAATATTTATTTCTTTATCTAACCAATTTTGAAGGGGATTGTAATTTGAAATTAATTACTTATATCTTTTTTTTTATATAAGCACATGCTCAAACCTATTTATTTTTCAAAGTTTTCACGGCCTGGGCTTAGCACGGGCCTTTGTTGCTAGTATAATAACAAATCAAACTCATATGCAGCCCATTTGGGATTTGGAGCACGAGTCCAAATGCTATTGCTAAAAATTCTCAAATACTTCCTAAAATATCTCAAAATCACTCCCCTTTGTAATGCCACATCATTTCTCAGTAGGGCCCATATCTCAATAGTTTTGAAACCTTATCACTCCATCTATACTTTCCTAAGTTTTCTCTTAATCCAATCTCTTTCATCATCTCTATCGTTAAAATCTCTATGATTTGAGTAATCATCATGTGGATAGGATTGAATACCTGAGTCCCTTTTTTTTTAATAAAAAAAGAAAGAAACCTATCTATGTGCCTCTTTCAATATTTCAACCGTTGGGTCGCCCTCGGGAATTTTATGGCCAATGGAAGAATGTTCGTTATGCTGATGCAAGCTATGAGACCGCGATTTTGTGTAGTCTGCTCTCACAAGAAGGGACAGAGCTATCAAAACAAGAAGCTTGGATTGGATATCAAACTGAGGGGCCCACCTGGCAATGCCGCCAATTAGTAATCTCCCACACTCTAAAAGGTGCAACTCAGGTTAATATTTATGTACAATATAAACTGTTTAAGTTATGTACCCCAGTTTGGATGGAGAATGGCTAGAAAAAGGAGGGGAATTGATGGGCCGGTGGGGGCCAAAATATGTCTAAGGCTAAGCCCGGTTAATTTAGTTTGCAAGGGCCAAATGTTCATTATGGGCCACTTCACAAGCCTGAAACTGAGGCCCTAGTCCAGCCTATTTCCAAACTAGATACCCTCTTTTATATTAAGAATTAAGATGTTGGGTGATGCCAAGCAACCCCCACGCCACCCACACCAACACACACGCAAAGCTACACTGATTAATACAAAAATCCAATAAATGTTTTCCACTACATATTCAAACAAAACTTGAATTTATAAGTAGAAACTAACGATATAAGAAGTCTAATCAAATCATTGCAACTAATTATTATATAAGAATCAAAATTCAATCCAAGGTGGGTACAATACAACTGAGATTGTACGTAAGATCTTAGATAATGTTTGTGGGCTTTGTTTGTTTTTATTTTTATTTTCTAAGACATGAAAACCTTATTATTATCCATTATATTAGGTTTTCTTATTCCTTTAAATTTTGTGGATTTTGTTTTTTCAAAGAGATTATGATCACATTTTGAGAATTTCATTGGGGGTTTTTTATACATTATTTTTTTTTCCTAGGAGAGCAAGGTTTTTTTTTTTTTTTTTTCTAATTTGTTAGGGTTTTTCCAAGTCCACCAACATAGGGTTTCTCTTTCTGCCTCTATGGATCTTCTTTGAGAAAAATAATGATATTATTTTTAGTGGATTTTACAATCCATCAGAATATAATTCCTTTCATCTATTCTTTATAAAATATTATTTTAGATTTATTTTTCATTAATTATATTTAAAGAAAAAGGGTTAAGTTTTAATATATCTTCAATTTTGGCCCCCACGGAGCTTTGTTGCTAGTTAATATTATAAACGAGTATGTTTATGTGCGTGAATGAGACAGATGAAAGCATGTTGTGTACTTCAATGACTTAGAAAACCATCTCATGAGGATGTGAAGGGCCATGTGGGGAATATCCCAAAGATATTTAGAGTAAGCGTGTATTTTATCATGGATTTGGGGATCTTTGGATGCCGCAAATTTAGGAGAAAAGGCTATTGAATTTTTTTTCTTCTGGGTTTGGAAAGGGCTTCTGCTGCTTTCATGGAAAGAGGCACAACAAATTCTACTACAGATACTTAGGCACTGATTGACTATCGACCAGGCAAAGATGCATGTGTATAACCTTTGGAAAATACATATCAGATATTGGGTGTGGTCCCAGCCCATTTGATAAAGGGTTCAAAATCCACGACCAGGCTAATGGAGCGATGCCGGTGGGAAGGGCTAGTTCCTGGTAATTTATTATGGTATTTATAAGGCTGAAAGTCACCGGATAGATCAGCATGCAACATGTCAGCCGGCAATTGATATGCAGATGTGTATGATCTTAACTGCCCCATGGGACCCTTTCAATTAACACTCTTGATTAGAAACGATCAAACTGATCTGAACCATCCAAAAGGTGAGATCCATCACCTGCTGTATGCGTCATTCACCAGTAGTTTTATAGGCTTCTTCCTTTTTTTTTAATGCAACTAAAGAGAGAGAGAGAGAGGGGATTGGCAGGGCATTTATCTTCATTGAAATGACTTTGGATTTAGGGCTTCTTTGGTGTCTCTTGATAGACACATCCAAAATAGAGTTATTAAAAAAAGAGTTATAAAAAAAGACTACAATAAAATAAAATAAAACATATCACAAATTTCTTTAGATACACGAGGCAGCAAGCTTTAAAATCTAACCCATTGTCGTTTTCAGCCTTCTTAAGAGATCTAACAGTTTGAATCTTATGTATAGGGATCACAGATTTTAAAAACTAATATCAAATGATTCAATTTTTTTCATGTACCTCGTGATTGGTGATATCCGATGGCTAAAATTTGGATCAATAGCAATGCTTGAACTTCTAAATATTTTCAACGTTTTGATTGTGATTTACTATCCCAAAAATGATTTTAAAAATAAGAAAAATAGGACTGCCTATGGACTAATTCAAAATTAAGCATGTTACTTCGATGGTTGATATTCATTCACCAATTTCTCGAGGTCCACAAGGTATCCAGCCTTAAAAGTTGACCCCATGGCCGTGTTCATCCTTACAAAGAGATCTAATGGTTTACATATCATGTTTGGAGCCAACAGAATTCAGAAGATTTTATCACTATTTTTTGCAAATATCTCGAGATTGGTGATGACCGAATTGCTGAAATTTGATTCCCGTAACCGTATTTGATCCTGTAAACATTTCCAACGGTTTGGATCTTTATTTAAACATTTCCAATGGTTTGGATATTGATTCACTCTCTTAGGTTTAAATCAATAAAATAAAAAACAGACCGGAGCATTATGCAGTGCATTGTTCATCTGCCTTTTTTTTCCCTCTACTTTTCAAGTGCATCCAGAAGGGGTTGTGATTTCAAGAGGCTCTGCCTCTACTTCTCTAAAGTGGGTAAAAGGCAAAAATGACTATCAAACACTCTTATTTTCCAAACCTCTGCCCACTTTAGACATTTAGACAAATAGATTCTAGAAATAGAGATGCCAAAAATAGAGATGCCAAACAATGGCGTAATAGTCTTTTTTTCCTTAATTTCATCCAAGTGAAGATAGATCTGCATGCTTTTATGAGAAAAATATAATGGATGGTTGAGCAATCAACACAATTGATAGATTGGGGTTTTCTTAGTACGAGAGGTGGTTAATATACACTTTGATGGTTATACACCCTAGAATAACTATGAAAGGAGAATTACATGTACACATAAAGGAACAGCATAGACAATAGAACAAATATAAAAGACTAAGGCCATGTTTGGTATCTCTACTCTTCTTCTTACAGATCCAGTAAAAATAGAGCCATTAAAAAAAGAGTCATACAAAGAAGAGGCTAAAATAAGAGAACATGTTTGGTAATGCACAAATTTATTTTAAATAGACCGTTTGGTATGTCCTTTATTTACCTCTTTTTAGAGGGATTTACCTCTTATTAGAAGGGTATTTATGTCATTATCTAATACACTTGATGCATGCTTGGGCACCTACATATGTTTACCCATGCATCTGCCAAAAACATGAAGCCGTGCAAAAGAACCTCACATCTTGAAGGTGGGATCTAACCTAAATATCTCAACAATAAATTCTAGCCTTCTAATAGTTGTCCTGTGAACATATACATGGGTCATCCAATTTCAAAAACTCTATGGGCATTCATTCCGGCCATTGGACAAGCGCCATACAAAGCTGAAATTACTTTTCAACACAACAGGATTTTATTACCAATACAAGACATACTACAAATGATTCCAAAGTACACACTACAAATCATCTAGCATACTCTGTGTGTCCACAGGGAGATCCCTGCCTGAAATGCAACTGTGGCCCCGCAGTAACAGCTAATTTATCTCCAACATTTGCTCCCCTTCACACATATTAACGACATAATTTGTAAGGATTCTCATTTATCTCCAATCAAAGGACTAAAAAACAAAAACAAAAAACAGAAAACAAAACAAAAAAAAGGGCTTCAAGGCACGCCATCCATTGTTGGAGCCCATTTATCATCCCCTTTTGTTGAAGTGCCATCAAATAAGGCGGCAATCTCTTCAAAAAAAGAGGCTTGGACTTAAATACTTTGGCATCTCTATGGGTCTGCAATAAAGTTTAATGATAAATGTCAAAGGCTTTTACATATCCTATAAATACCAAAACAACTACAAAATACATATACCTGCAGGTATTCCGTCCATCGGTCCTGCTCCATCTCCACTGTTCCATCTCCACACATCCTGTATGCGGGTTGAAGCCTATGCCAGTTTGGTTTGTCAAGTGCAACCAGGCATTGTAGAGTTTATTATCCAATTGATTCTGAAAGTCCATGCTCAAGACATCCACCCTAGTAGAAGTAATCACAATCATCACCTGAGTCTCATTGATCAAACTTTGATGGGCGAATGTTTGATGACTAGACGTTACACATAATAAGGGCCTTCATGGGGCTGGCCAAATGCAATCCCAGTTTCCTCCCATTTAGTTTTTAGGCCTAAAATTTAAAGATCCAATCCATGAGCCTGGCGATGGCCCATTTGCAAAATTTTCATATTCATTTTATGCTAAAAAGATTGGATTGCATAAGTAGCCTCAGACCCTGCTCACTTGACCATTGGTCTGAAAAGTTAGGCTTGGGTCCATCCCATAAGCCAAGAAACACAAACCAAATCCAGCACAATGCATGTAATCATCACACAGACGCACAAAATGTATAAATAAATAAATACATCATGATTATGAGTGCAAGGTTGTAATCTCCAACTGGTATAGGTTGTAACCAGGCATTCCCTTTGCAATTCTTCACCTTGGGATCATCTTTCTATTGACAGTCACCCTTAGAAACACCAGGAAAACTGCTAGGAAACAGGTGCGGAGTGTAAGGTGCGAAAATCTGCTTCACTTGGCAGAACCTTATACCTTCAACAATTGTATTCATTTCCTCAAAGTATCCATCATGGCTGACAATCAGTAAAGTCTCTCCAATACCGTATACCTGAGACAGGCTTTCAACAACTACCTTAAAATACTGTGGGCGGTTGTGTACGTAGAGTACAATCTTTATATGATCTTTTTTTTAAACTTGGGAAGAGATCCAAATTTCTTGGTGGCAATCTATTCCTTTTCTAAAATGAAAAGGACAACTTGGTCCGTTCTGGGAAGTCTGCTTTCTTTCTAGAACTCGAGAAAGCATCATTATATCTCAGAACAAAGTGCTCATCAATTTCATCTGAAGTCTGGATCACCAAACGTGAAAGTGCATTTGTTCTAATCAGATACACAAGAACTGAGATCCCAAAAAGAACAAACAGAATCAAGGGGAGCATACGCCGAAAACCGGCATCCTTACCATGAGACTTCCTATAGAAACCCATAATCATCAAATACATTCAAAGCCCATATTCTACAATATCAAAACCCCATCATCCATGGACAGACCCCCTAGTGGGAAAAACCCAGTGCTTAAAATATAGAAAACTCTCAAACTAAATTCAAATCATATCAAATTGAATGAAGGGACACAAAACAGAAACCTCTAAAACATCAAAGGAAGGAAGTCAGCGACAAAATCCATGACTCAAAATCAAATCTTGATTCCTCTACAATCCAAAATAACGACTTAAATTAGGAGGCAAAGAGTGAAATCCTCAAAAACCCACTTACAAGTATATATCATAAAGAGCATAAGGTACAAATCAAAACCTTAAAAACATCAAATGGAGGAAACCAGCATACACAGATTCAAATAAACAAAACCCTTGACTTAAACCCCGATCCTTCTTCCTCTGCAATCCAAACCAAGTGAATAAATTAAGGGGTGCAAAGAAAGATCCTATAAACCCACTTCCAAACCTATCGAACAAGATCACGCTAACAAACCAAAAGGCACCAAATCCATCCACCAACTGAGAAATATCAGAATCTATGGGTTCAAATGAGCAGAACCCATGCCTCAAAATCCGATCTTTCCTTCATTTGCTACACGAATCAAAGCTGAAAAAACAAGGAGTATAGAGTAAAATAAACGAAACCCCTTCTTTGTGGCCGCCTTAATACTCATCTCTTCTTATGGAGCAATAGATAGAAGAATTAAAAGAGATAAAACGAACGAGGAAGACTCACTGCAGAATAGCTGGCTTCGACTTTCTTGGGTTAGATCAGAATAGCTGGCTTCGACCTTCTTGGGTTAGATTAGATGTTGTTGAAGAAGCGATAACGGAAAAACGAGAGAAGAAGGAGATGCATTCCACTCCCACTGCCGTATCGATGCCCTAAACTCCTTCCCTCTGAAATCGTTTTTATAAGGACTTTCGTTGCCAATTAAACATCGCCGAGGGCATTTCTGTCCTGAAAAATACCCCGCGCCTCTACTTTTTCCCGGGGGTACTATATTTTATACGGAGGGGTCTATCTGCACACTACATTTTGCTCTTCACACACTGTATTTTAAAAATAAAAATAAAAAAATAAAAATTCGTAAACTACCCCTCTCCCTTTCCTCCCATCTCTCTCCCTCTCCCTACTCCGCTCCCTCCTCCCGTCGCTCTTCCTCTCCCTATCTCTCCCGCTCTCTTCCTCTCCCTATCTCTCTCCCCCGCAAGCCGCTGCGCCAACCCATCTCCCCATCCTCTCCTTCTCCCTTTTCCCCATCTCCTCCTTTTCCGACAACCTCATCCCTCTTCCCATTTCCTCCTTTCTCTCCCTCTCTCTTCCTCTCTCCCCCTCACTCATTCTCTTATACAGCGGTTAATCAAATACCATACCGTCAATTTTCACCATTTTTAGTGTGTTTCTGTGATTTTGCTCATTTACTCTCG
Source organism: Persea americana (assembly GCA_029852735.1). Lineage (NCBI taxonomy): Eukaryota > Viridiplantae > Streptophyta > Magnoliopsida > Laurales > Lauraceae > Persea > Persea americana. Next base: position 97,459,655 of record CM056810.1, read on the forward strand.
TAGGACGAAACAAATCGAGTTTGTTCGGCGACACAGGGCCTAACAAATCGAGTTTGTTCGGCGACACAGGGCCTAACAAATCGAGTTTGTTCGACCACACAGGGCCAAACATTTTTTATTTGTTCGGTCCCGTGTGGCCGAACGAATAGGGAGAGGGGTAGTTTAGGAATTTTTTTATTTTTTATTTTTAAATGCAGTGTGTGGAGAGTAATATTCAGTGTGCAGGTAGCAGCTCTCTTTTCTATTGGCTCATAAATGGACATTTACATTTAAGAGGATATGCCTCTATTTGTCTGAAGCGGATAGAGGCAATGTTGGAGTGCCAAACGCCTCTAGTTTTTCAATCCTCTAAAGTTGATAGACATTTAGATAAAAAGATGCACAAATTAGAGATTCCAAACATGGGCTAAGATGCCTTCTAGGTTGAGAGACTAGAGTAACAACATAACATAGGATGCTATAAGAATGCATGGGATGTGAATGGTCCCTGATTCTCTGATTACCCAGCACGTTAAAAACTGGGTTTGAGTCATTATTTAGGCTTTGATAAGTAAACGAGTCTAGGTCCTTTTTTGGATCTATGACCTAAATGGGTCCGGGTTTGGTTCCGCCTTGGTTCCGACTTGTGGACTTAAGACCCAACATATTACATCCCTTTTGGAGAATGTCTCCTAAAAACTAGGTTGCTATTCCCATATCATTTTCTACCTACACCTAGACCCATACCCATTTAATATACGGAACTAGTTCCAACTCGACCTTCTCATTAACAGTTCCATCTCGAGGTCCACCATGGACCCGAACGAGAACTGACCCATTTACATGCCTATAAGGATCCCACCTTTCCATGAAATTCTAATTTTTGATGAGGATGAGGGACTAAAATTAATGGGAATTAAGGGCCCTTTTGGATACATGCAGAACATAATATTTTTAAATTTAAATAATAGAATAATCAAATATTGTAAAATATAATAGTGCAATATTATAGTATTGTAACACTGTCACTATTTGGAAATAAGAGATGGATTAATAAAAGAGGGAGAGGGAAAGAGGAGATGGGAGGGAAAGAAAAAAGAGGAAGAAGAAAAAGGAGAGTTATTGTAAGGGATTACCATTACTCCCTCATCACATAGCTAACCCAACTCATGAAATCTAGGGGTGCACAAAAAAATCGCTAAACTGCTAAATCGATCCGAATTGGGCGGTTTGGATCAGTTTTGTAGTAGATTGGTTCGGTCACGATTCGGATTTCCTTAGAACCGTTCTGTTTAGTTCGGTTTTCGGTTTGAATGTACGGTTAAACCGTGCAAACCGAACTGAACCGAATCAATTATATAGATTTATATTTTTTATAAAATATATAAAGGAATATAAAAAATTATTTGAAGAAAACTCGAACCCTCACTCTGTTACTTAAAGTCGAACGTCTTTCACCAATTGAACTACCATTTTTTTATGAAAAAAAAATAAAAATAAAAAAATCGTAACCGAACCGGTTTGGCTCGGTTCTGTTTGAGCACATGGGCGACTTAGTTCGGTTTGGGATAATAAAAAATTGATGGGTTCGGTTTGGTTGATGGTTTCCCCTCTAAACTGATCCGAACCTTCCATGTGCACCCCCAGTGAAATCTAATGAAATATCTTTACGAGATTCTTTCCTACAGCATAGGGGTGTAGCCGTGTAGGGAGAAATCTTTAGATATTTTAACAGAAAAATGAGTACTATTTTAAGTTATTTGGTTATCCAAACAACCCAAATTTTAGGGCTAAGATAACTTTCTTAAAAATAGAAAAATCTAGCACATTCTTGTGCATCCAAACAAGCCTAGAGATGTAGATGAGACCTTCACTTTTATTTACTTATTTTATATCTCCTGTTAATTCATTTTATCCACGAGAAAGAGGATCATTTGTTCAACTTTAACCACTTTTGGAATTATGTTTCTAAAAATTTTGTAGGACTTCAATCTCATACAAATGAACAAGACCACAACCGCTGAGATAGCCTTTAAGTTTTTTGAATTGCCAGCATACACCTTCGGGACCTATTCGTATGCTGGAAAACATGAGAAGTAAAATAGTGGAAAAACTTTTGCGAATTTGCATTCCAAATAGTTTTTTTCACCACTATTTCCCCCATTTCTCATCATTTAGATGAACGACTGGGTCATCATTTGAAGATCTTCACTGACTGCCATCTTAAAGAGGTTTAAAGATTTTTTATAATTTTATTTCAATCTTTTAAATCTTTTAATGAAACATGTCCCCAAGATTGAAAAGACAACAGCATAAATCGACAATAAATCCTGGGATTTTCCTTTTAAGGTTTACCAAACATGAGGAATTCTAGCATTAAAAAATTGATAATTACTCATGTGAATCAAAATCCTACAGGCATACCTTGCCAAGTGGATTTCATAGACCGGGGATTGTAGCAAAAGGTCAAAGGTAAAGATTAAAGTGGAGTTCTGCAAGAGCTCATAAAAAAAAAGAGTCCAGATCTGCTGAGGATTTCCTCCACAGTGATCTTAAGTTGATCAATTTAAGTCTGCTATGTCACCGCGGGCAGCCTGTCATGCAATTGGGCAGGGGTTGTTCATAGTGACGTGGCGGACCGTGATTGGTCCACCCACGGTCACTGTAAGGATAATCCTCAAATTATCTTGATTCTCCTAAATAAGTTTGTATGTGGTGAGCTCTCTCAAATGAGCCATCTTGTGAGCACTATCTGTTAGCACCTATTTTTTTCCGCCACATGAGGGCCAATTCATTGGGGTTAAGTGAATGTGAGGGGATTGGATTGAAATGCATTCTCTCATGAAAGACATCATAAGAGGATTTTCTAACATGGGCGGGGACGTCTTTCACAAAAATGTGACAGAAATTTCCAAGGCCATTGTAGGCGCTTTGATGCTTGTGGATCATATGTCTGAGCTTTGTTCTGTTGTGAACAATTTGCATAACTGGCCACTGGGCCCAACTTAGACCCATGTCAATTATAAGAACTAGGTTTATACAAAATATCATCAACCCCATTGTATCATTAACCTTTTGATCTATGACCCTCAAATTTAATGGTTTAGATGACATCATATTTTTTATTTATTTTAATCCAATGGAGAGTAATTGTTGGATGAGTGTCAAATTAGGGCTTATAACAACTCATGGATAAGGTGAGTGTAATAGGATGGGTAACTTGATCGCATGTGGGCCAAGTGGCCCAAAGATAGGGTGATTGCATATAAGAATCAGGCAGATAGTCATCACTTGAATATTTTTGTCTATTTGTATATATATTTCTGCATATTCAGCTTTATCAAATCCATTGCCCAGACCAATCAAAGATCAGTGTTGCCACATGTTGTTTACGAATGGGTTGGATTAACGAGGGAACGGGTTACGGGTCTTTTACCAAAAAGAAAGAAAAGGGTCACAGGTCATGTAACCCTAAACCGGTACATGATGTGGGTCAATTGATCCTTCATGGGATATTTTTAGGGAAAAACTAAATTCAACACATTAAATCTTTTATCATAGCCACTAAATGTTTAGGACTCAGTGGAATATTTTTTGGGGGAAAAGCCATAGCGTTTTCAACCATTTTGACTCTCCTTATACCTTTTTTTAAAAAAAAAATTTTTAATAAGAAATGATCATATAAGGTTGAGCAGATGCTGTGGTCAAGAATTTCCAGAAAGATTTTCAATTTTTCTGGTTACAAAACAACTGTTCTTTGTTGTAATAAATGGTTAGAAACAGAGGACATCTGTTTCTGTGAGCAACCATCAATCTCTACCGTCCACTAATTAAAAATAAAAGACTACAAATATCATTTTTCTTTTTTCCTTTCTCCAGAACACATGGACCCCACTTTTCAAATTAAATTACTCGAACATGGAAATGGCATCCTTGAATTTTCTCTGATATAAGAAACTCACATACTAGAAATAGATCGCCACAAAAAGGGCAATTCACATAATCACAGGAGCATAAAATGGAAAAAACAACGACAACAGAATTCAGAGACCAGTCAAACTCACATGATTATTTATCGAAGAAAACTCACAGGATGCCTACAGCAACATAACAATTTTCAAATAAGGCCTTATGTTTTTCCTCATTTCAAAAAATGACACAAGTTTTTAAAACTTTCAATTTTTTAAAAATACCCAGTATAAATTCATTTAAAGCCATGACATGGTTCTAGTAGCTGCTGCATTTAGCCAAAGTACCCAGTTTTCCTTTATCACTATAAGGCTATTAGTGAAAAAAAAAAAAAAAAAAAAAAAAGAAGAAAATATAGAGGAAGTGAAGGGGGGCTTTGTTTCATTGAAAGATAATTTGGGTAGTTTAAAAAAATTGAAGAAAAACGTTGCCGGAAAATAGCTTTAAATGGATGAATGTCCTTAATCGAAAACTTTATGGAAAATGTAGGAACTAATTTGAAAAGTTTTAAAACTTATGTCATTTTTTGAAATAAGACAAAAACCTCAAGTCTTATTTGAAAATTTTTCTAGAAATAATAGATCCCTCCTAGAACTCATTGGTAATATTCCGCATGGCCCCTTCTGAGTTGGAATTTGTTTGTGCTGAGTTAGTACCCAAGTTAATGGGCACTAAGTGTTGGATGAATTGGTGGGCCTTTAGATTGAATTGATATGCTGCATTTCCAATGCTGTGGCAAAATTCCCAGAAAGGTTCTTAGGGCATGTTAGTGCGGAAGAGATAAAAGTCTCACAGTAGATCAAAGAGCAGCCGAGTACCGAGAGATAGGGCACCCACCAGAGTCTGCTATAATATTTTAATAAAATCTTCTATATACTAGTTAGAAGCCAAACATGAATTGAGACTAGTGGTAATGGGCAGTATTTTCCCCTAGGGGTTGCTAATAATATTTATATATATTTATTCATTATTTATTGTGCAAAAATTATTTTTTTCCAAAATTCTCATAATATTCAAAGAAAATCTTGATTTAAAAACATCTCAATATTTTCGGAACGTAATCTCTTAAACCTTTGTGAGCACAATTCAAATATAAAAATACTAGGGCTCACCATAATGAACCTAGACTTCTCAAATTAAAAGTTTTCTCAAATTAAAAGTTTTCTCCTTGCTTTTGAATTGAGAATCGGGTCTTGCTCCAATCCAAATAAGAATCAGGTTTGTTTGATCGTATGTAAATTGGTTCATCCCAAATTAATTAATGAAAATGAGTCGATTGGTTTCTTTTGATTGTTTCACCCCACAAAAGCAAATCCACCTAAACGCAACGGATGAGCAGCTTACATTTCTCATCATTTAGTGCAGCACGACTCTTCTATTTTTTTTGTGACAGTTTTTTCTAGTGATAGAGGAAAATGGAGTATGAGCCCTCCCCTCTCGAATTTTTGTTCCCTTTCCTAAGCGTTATACAAACAAGTCCTAAACAACCCTCAAATTAGGTGCACGGGTATGTAAAATAATTTTTTCACTCTTGATGAATTCTTTTTCTAAATGTGCCTTCATATTTGAAATGTGGGTAGTTTTCTTCACCTTCATTTGTTATTTTATCTTCTCTCACGCCAAAGCACCATTGGTTTATTATTTGAAGATGTCAATAACAATGCTTTTTTTTTTTTATAGGAACTTGAAGGTTTAAAGAATGTTTGGATAGATATTTCTCAGATGTTTTTTCTTAACAAAACATTGTCAAGGATAATGATGTGATTTCATATTATATCACGACATCTTCCTCTTCAGAACCTCCTACCAAATATAAAGAATCTTAGCAAAAAGAATTATGACAAACCATGAGAATCCAAATCCTAGAGAATCAAAACCAAAGGAATCCAAATCCTAGAGAACATCTTATCGAATGGGCCATTAGATTTCCTAATTTGGATGAAGCTAGTAAAAGGTCTAAGAATAAATGATGAAAATGAGTATTTATGCGAGACCGTCAAAATATCCGTTACTAGATTTAAATTTAAAGATCCTAACACTCTTAAAAATACTAATTCACCCAACCACATACACATGTCACAGACTTAACGGAGCCCTTTTTAGTTGAGAGCATTTCTGACATGAAGTTCTCTTGTTGGGAATTCTTAACATAAATGGAGCAGTTGTCTTTGGGAATTCACAATTCTCTATAATTTGGGTTTAGATTGTTGGAATTTGCTAAGTTCGGCAAGTACGAAGTCACTTTTGGCTACTTCTAAATTCCAGGATATTTAAGTGTAGGCGGTTGAAATTAAGAATGCTATTTTTCCATTAGCATTTTAGAATTTTACTTCTTGAGAAACAACATTTGCAATTCTTGAAATGCTCCAGATGGGATATTATCAAATGCTTGCAACACAACATGCCCAATAACATCCTTTGGGTCACTTACGATTTCATTTATATGGTGCAATCTTTGTTGCAACAGCAATATGCTATCCCTAGTCCTACTCTCAAGATCCACTTTTTTGTAGTATCTAACCAATGCATTATAGATAGGAATGAAAAACCACATGTGAGATCATTAACTCATATATGATAAGGGCTTATCTAGTGCACAAGGTCTGCAGTCCATGCACACCTCACTGTGGGCCCACTTGGGGTTGGGATTGGGGAGAATCTCATCATCTGCTTGGGGCCAATCTATGCACAAAGTATGAGACCTATCTGTACATCCTAACCACTTTATCAATAGCCAACAAGTTTCACCCCTTAGAAAAATGACCCTTCGAAAATTACCCTTCGATCCAATAATGCAGTCAATTCGGATGGGTGTAAAAAGAGGGATTAATGTACTCTAGAAGGTTCCATGTTTGTGGTCCATTAGGATTGGTCATCCAATGGGCCCCACTATGCACACCATATGCACTGGATAATTTCTGCATATATATTATCTTAACAAGTCTACAGCCAAACATGATAACGTAATAACGGGGTTTTTTTATTTGCTTGAATACTAACCAAAGCAAGTCCAAAACTGAAAAATCTTTGTCCCGGTTAGCCTAGCAAGGGTTTAACATAGCATTTATTTTTAAGATAAAGCTTAAGCTTTTTAAGTGCAGGCCCAACAAACTTCATATAAGCAAGAACCAATAACTGGCTTTAATACTATATAAGATTAGTATGTACCAACCCAAAAGCTTTTAAGCCGATAGGTGAAAAGCCCAGATAAGTATATGAAGTTTTGTTAAACCCATTACTTATAGACGAGATGGGATGTGAGACTTTCCCAACACTATCTACTCCTAGAAAAAAGCTAGACTGTGTGTGGAAACAATTGACCGTCGTCCTTTTGTATGAGTCAGGCCAAACTTCCACTCTAATGGGAGTTGTGCTCACTATGAAATTGTTAACCAATTAACCTAATGTTGGCGCAACTCCCGTTGAAGCAAAATCTGATTGGGCCCATGTAAGAGGGAGACATCTACTCTAAGTCTGTGGTTTAGATTTTTGATGGGTGGGTTCCACTCAAGAGAAATTTCTTGTGAGTTCAAGCAAATAGAGAATTAGCTTGGCCTTAAATATTTATGCTAGCAATTCCAATTTCCAAAAACAACTCTCGATTTCACTGGTTACAAAACAACTGTTTCTTTGTAATAAATGGTTAAAAACAGAGGTCCTCTGTTTCTGTGAGGACTCATCTATCTCTACCTTCCATAGATTAAAAAAAAAACAAAAAACAAAAAACTAAAAGAAAAAAAACGTATGTTTATTGCAAAACATATCCATCCATTCCGCATCGTTGCGGCCCCTCCGAGACTTACAGTAACAACTTAGCACAACATGACTACAGCACAAAAAGAGAAGAAAAAAGAACAAACATAATACAACATAACAGAAATAACAGATCCATCCTAAGCCTCGGTATTCCGAATGCCCCCTTCGGAGTTGGAATTTGTTTCTTCTGAGGAAGTACCCACGAAGTTGGGCACGAAGCGTTGGATGATTTGAAGGGCACTTACTTTGAATTGATAGGCTGCATTTACAATGCTGTTGCAGAAATTCCAGAAAGGGTATAAGGGAATGTCCGCGCAAAAGAGATACAAATTCTGTAGGAGATCATAGAGCGGGCGAATGCACGAGAGATAAGGCAGCCACCAAAGCTTGGTGGGAACAGCTGCAGAGAGTGGGGCAGCAACAACCAAGATGGCAAAGAGAAGTGAGAATTTGAAAGGGTTCGTAGACGGGAGGGGAATACCGCTTGTAAGCGAGATGAGGGACAAGGACGCGTACAGAGATACTGTCTTCTTCAGCGAATGGTGGTGGGATTCTACCTCCAAAACGCCTCCACCTTGGTATATGAGCTGAAGGATGCTAAGAATGACACCTAGAATTACCCCGTACCAGGTTGGATCAATTGGACTCCGACCCATTGGTTGCATCATGGCCGGGATCTTCAGTTATCAATCTCTAATAAATGGCAGACCTCATATACATTTATAGAAATTTTGTGTCAGGACGTTGGAAAATGGGTTATTATTATTGTCTTCTGACATTGATTTTCTTACAAATTATTATTGCCTTCTGACATTGATTTTCTTACAACTTTTCTACAACTTTTCTACTTATTATTATTGCCTTCTAACCCCTTTTCAAATGTCCTGACATTAAAAGTCCATCGGCTTCACATTAAGGTCCCGCTGTCTACGTGGCAAGACTACACTTACGATCCCCAATTCCGCGCAAAACGTTCATACTAATTTCAAACTAATCAAGAATCCCCTGGCACCATTTCTAATTTCATACAATATCAAACATCAGTGATTGCTAGATTTTATCACAACCAATCGGTACGATGTATATGGCAACAAACTTTGTAGACCGAAAACTAAGTGCTAGGATTATTCCATAACCTATTCTTGCATTTTTGGAATCTATTTGTCTATTTCTTTCCATCCATGAATTCAAGTAAAATACAATCGTATTTTCTAGGATCCTGATGGGTATTTTTTCATAAGTATACGGTTGTCTCAAATAATGTAGACTATGGAAGTCCGAATATCGTTCCCACGAGAATCGTTATAAGGAAAATAACAATGATCTATGAAAAGGAGTATTAACTCAAATATAGTTAACAAATGCAAATGAAAATAACAATGGAAACAAGAAACTAAATAATAACAAGGAAAATAAAAAAATGCAAACGAAAAAAAAAACTAGAACTAAATAACAAAGAGAAGTTAGTAAAGAAAATGAGAACCAACCAAGAACAATGTTAGTAATAAAGTTAATAACAAAAGAAAAATAACAAGGTTAATAAGAAAATAGCAAGTGAAAATAACAAGTGAAAGATGGAAAAAGAGTGGATGGAGATAAAGAAATGTGCTAAAGTATTTTAAAATCAAATGTGGAATTTATGGTGTAAATGGAGAAATAGAATATGAGAATTAAAACAAGTGAATAAGTGTGTGAGAATGTAAATAAAATCAAACTAAAGTAAGTAAAACAAGAAACAAGCAATACTAATGGATGATTTAATCATTTAGAATCCATTAAGTGATACTAATTCAATACTAATGCTTTTCTCTTTTCCAAAAAAAAAAAAAAAAAAAACTCAAATCTAATTACAAATCAATGCTTAGATTTGGAAAATATAGCATTAAAGCTCTAAGATAGAAATTAACAATCTAATAGCCAAGATTTTCTTCCCTTCATAAAAGACAAGATTCCTAATAACTATCTATCAAATGTAAACATAAACCATCAAAAGATATTAACTCCTAAGCATAATTTATCAAACCTAAGCATAAACAGTAAAAAGAATATTAATATAGATACTAAGCATGGAAAGTTGCACAATGCAATGAAGAAAAATCTACTCTAACATATTAAGCACATAGACAAGGGAATTAAAATAAAGAGCATAAGCAAAAGAAATATGATCAACTTCGCTTTACCTAAAAGATCCAATCAAAGGGATTACCCACCCATTAGAGAAGATAGAGCTTTTAATTTCATTCCAAATCTTTAATTTTACAAGGCTTTCATCACTTTCTCTCTACAATTTGCTCTCAATTATATGAATAGCTTAAGTAAAGAGGAAGAGGCTCTCCTTGCTTGTGTATCTAATGCCTAGAGCTCCCTTCCTTATATAGAAATATTTGTCTTGCTCGCTTTTGGTTTCTTTCCAATGTGAGACTTCACAAGAATGAAAATATGAACATATGTATGTGGTTCCCGTGTTAGAAAACAGTCCCTGGATTGATGTACAATTTTGACTCCCAAAACGTCCGAATTGGAAAAAATAAAATGATTTGTAGATCTTTGAACAGGCTTTCCAATGCTTCTGAGATCACCTCAATTGGATACCGGAGTAAAAAAATATGGTCAAAATACCAACTTACTTCTATCATGTTTCTTCTTATTATTGGCCTAACTTTGTCATTTCTTCATTCAATTACTTTCCAAACTCATCCTTAGTCTCTTTAACTCTTGAATCTCAATTTTAATCTTCAAATTAATCTTCAATTAACACTTACAAAGAGAAATTAATATAATTGAGAGTATGGAAGCCATTAAAACTCATAATAAATGCATACAAATGGCCATCTATAATGGAAAGATATGAGCAATGATGATGGGGAGGAGCTTTATGATTTTTATACTAAAAATAGTGCTTTGAGTTCTTTTATCCTTAAAAATTCATAAAATAATGCTATAAAAGTATATCTTTTTGTGAGCTCATCAGATCCCTACTATGTATATACTTTTGTTTTGAGGAAATGATTGTATAAGGGTATCAAATTATGTCACCAAATAAGGTCGAATCAAGTCTAAATGTGGGGTTCCACCTTTCAAAGATCAATACCCAAAGTTTTGGCCCCACCATATTTATCTGAGGTACACTCCAGCTCTTCTCAAAGCGAGATTAATAATTGGATATGGGAAAAAATGGTCATAAAATTTATTATTATTATTATTTTGCTAGGTTGGCCTACTAGAAAGGAGCTGGGGATACTTTCAATCTGAAGGCTCGGGGATCGAGCCTTAGGCATGTGTGTAATAGTGAGCTGCCAATACCACTCAACCATGATCTTGGCAATACAAATTAAATTTTGTGTACACAGCAGGACTCATATTTTAGTAATCCATATTATCCATTACATGTGCACTTTCCTTCCTCATAGCCTTTGAGATTTGAGTCTATAAGAATCATATTCACAGATTGGTTCTAAGATAAAACAAGATTTAGCAATGCTTTTCACATATGTGCAATTCAAATGGTTTATATTATTCCCAATGACATATTTTGGGTCAGATAACATGGATCCAGACTGTCGGTTATGAAAGAAGATTTTGATAAATTTGTGGTTGAACCATATTTTTTTGAAAAACTCGAAACACAACAATACTTGCTGTCGTGAATCATGGACTTACAATGGCAAACACGGGTGGACACATATTTTGAACGGTTTGGATCCTCACAAAGTGGACCAAACATGAAAGAATTTGATTGATGAATAAGATTGCGCCAACAATGTCATCTGTCATGTGATCACTCCTATGTTGGGACCAACTCTTATTGAAATATATTTGAGGATATGTAATTGGATTACTGGTGACATTCTTTTTTATGGTTCAAATCATGAATAGATGGTCCCATGGTGGAGTTCCACGCATTCCACTGATAACAAGCGTGTGGGAGGCGCTCATGGGATTTGGACTCAACCGAAGGTCATTTCCTCATAGTGCGGATCTTGTCATCTTACACACTGAATCTTTGAGTCGAATGAGTGAGACTCCACATTGGAGCCTACCTATTAATCAGAATCTAAGTTGGTCAAAATGAGAGAGCCCTTACATTTTACAGAAAATTCCCAAATTGTTCTAAAAAATGACTTAGACCCGCCATAAGATTGTGGTAATCACATCATTCTTTGTGTGATCAATCCTACGGTGGAACCAATTCTTATTGGAGTAACATCTGGGAACATCCCATTTACATTAAGGGATGATCATTTTAACCAACTTAAAATTTCAATAGGTCAGTCCCATTGTAGAGTTTCACTCCTTCAGCTCGGGAGTTCTTAAGTTGTAGACTCTGAGGAATCCTCAGGGCCGTTTGTATCACCTCCTTTTTGTGGTAGCATAAAAAAAAAATCGTGCTTTTTTTTAAAAAGGTTTTCATAATTTGGTGTCAATGCTTTTCCATGAGGTAAAACATAAAAACCAATGCAAGTTTTTCTTGATGCTATGAAAATCAAATGGTAAATCTTACCGTGAGACTAACTCTTGTTGCAATAAAATTAATTTGTAAATAAACCATATAGTGTGACAGCCTTTATTTCGAGCGGGTTGGATTTCCAATAAGTTGGTCCTGCTACGGAGTTCCACTCCTTAAACTCGCAATTTCAATTTGAGCACTTCAATTTTTTTTCCAACTATAACATGGGGTTGCCCAATTGGTTGGCAACCTCGGATGTCACCTATCTACCCAGTGACCAATCCTTGGGTGTGCCATTCTTCTCACATTTATGGGCTCCTCTTCCTACATGTTTGGCCTACCTCCACTCATGTGAGCTCATCTTCCCACATGTGTGGGCTTCCTCGAGTCCTAGCACCGGTACACACCAGTTGTTGGGTCCAAATGGGACCCTACAGATCATGGGACATGAGGGATAGAAGATCCAAGTAGCTAGACCATTCAAGATATAAGATTTTACATCAATCTAATTCATTTAACCCCTTCATCTGTAGTTCACAAGTTTAACGATTTGATATATAAAAGTAAAAATTAAGCCTCAAATTCCCATATTTCTGCCTGTGCATATATCAGTATCACCGATACGGCGATTGCATATCGAGTTTTACGAATCGATATACGGTGGCCAAATATGTTTCTTAAAGCCCTGGTAGTGATTCCCTTTCATATTTGTATTTGAATGTTGGAAACTATGAAGGACAACACAATTTTAAAATCATTTTAATTTAAACTATTTACTAAAGTGCAATGTCAGTTTTTCTATAACCAAACATCCCCCATTCGTTAAAGAGAAAAATTAGATCAAAATAGGCAAATGTAATCCACCAAGGCACATTTGTGTAACAAAAGGGATCCATAATCCAAAAGAAAATTGCTGCATTTTCCAATAAGCTCACTTTTTCAAATGTTTTGTGGAACACTTTTCTTCGCTTATAAAATGAATTAAGATCCAATGACCTATGGAGCCTAGGCTCCATAATCCATTTTGGCATGCTCATAAATAGACAGGCCTCAAACTCACTTATCCATCAATCCCCACTCTCAAATCCATGTCTTGAACCACATGGGATATCATACCCCCATGATGTCTTATGATTTTCATGAGTTTATGCACATCAAATTTAACACCATGTCTAATTTCTACAAGCTTAATTATTTATCAGGTTCGGTACTGGTCTGGATAGAACCTTTTTAGAGGTTTTACCTCATTTCTACTTCTACTAAGCATAGGTAATAATTAACTTGTGTGTGAAGCCTAAATATGTAAATGCTTGTACGCCTAAAATAATAAAACTAACTTGATTACTATCCTGTGCTTGGATTTTGAGCATAGCTACAGCAGAACTGATTCATTCGTTTAGGCCAGATAATTCACTAAAATATGTGGAGTCTATCCTAGTCTTCAAATTGGTCATGTAATCATGACGTGAATGGGCCTACAACAAGGTTGTTGCACCTGGCCATAGTAAGCATAAATGGAGACGCAAAAGAACGGCCAAAGGAACTGCATGACTTTAGAAGAAGCTTGTAAATGGGGTAGTGATTTCGAGGGTATTGCACTTGAGTACGCGCTTCTCTGTGCAATTTCGCGGAAGCTTCTTTTTATACCTTGGTAGGTTCCACGTACCCAGCACCTGACACAGGCATGTAAATCTGGGCCGTCTCGGCACGATTGACTGGGCCCGATCGTGCCTGGGCTAGGCTGGTGTGGCCTATGAAAATTATACGGGCCATGCCCACTCCTTTAGGCATCAGCCTAGCAAGGCCCGGGTCATGCCATGCCCCAGTCGACCCTTGCCGTGCGGCCTGTGGGCGGCCCACGACTCCCCCTCCCCTTTTTTTGAATTTTTTTTTTTTAAGCTGAACTTGGACGGATATAAACTTAGACTTAGGCCTTGTTTGGTAACTCTAAAAATAAGCATTTATTAAATGATTTAGAGCATGTTACTAATTTTGAGTGTTTGATAAAACTCCAATCATGATTTAAAATTATAACTTATATTTAGCATTTAGAGGTTTTAACCTCTTAAATATAATGGTGGCCTTTTTTCGGAGCTTATTCACTGTAAGGCGGAGCAAAAGCGGGAATAACGGTTGGTTTGACATAATTGTCCTTTAAAAAATATTATATTTACAAAATATACCCTCGCCTCCTCAGCAGTCAGCAGATCGATTCTTCTTTGTTAATCTCTTGCTACTATCGATGATTCTTCTCCTTTCTCCTTCTCAGCAGATTGATTTCGATAACAACAATGAGGATGATTCGAAGAGGCCACAGATCTCCCACATTTGATCACAACTTTGGCACAGTCTCTCTCTTTCTAATCTTTGTCTCTTCTGGTTTTGGTTGCTTTTCTAATTCTTGCTTTCTGTATCTATGTCTCTTTATATGGCCATTGAAAATAAGGGTTTTGTAGGGTCTACTAGGGAAAAGGAAAGGGTTACTTCATCTGGGTATTGAGAATCATGATATTTTAGCATTTGCGTAATTGGTGGGTGTGTGTAAGAATTGGTGTTCATGTGAGGAGCATTGCTTATTCTTGAATGGGGAATATTTCTTTATTTGCATATCTCTATGGGGTGTTTGGATGGGTGAGAGAGATGAGAGGGTGCTTGGTGTTGTGGGTAGTGTCACGTCTCCCAAAATAAGAATTAAGGATAAACGTGAAAAATAAATCAAATTCAATTCCTGTGTTTAATACAACACAAGCTTCCAAAAGTGGACCCACAAAAAAAAATTTTCAATATGTGGTGAGTCAAAATAAATTTCATTAAATGTAGCGGAAGCTTTATTCAATTGGTAATCAATGTTCATAAATGAAACCCAACACAAAAATCAAATAAACATTAATAGTTATAATTGCAGAATTATAAAATTTCTAAAACAGGTCTCAACACTAAAAGATAGTTCATTTATATAATTTTAAGATGACGTTCTCTCTTGTGCTGGCTCAGACGGCTCCAAAGCCATCTCCGGCATCCCACTCGGGTTCATCAGTTGGCTCAAACGTTTGAAACGCTTGATCCTCCTCCGTCTCCTGGGTAAAGTAAGGCTCGGTACCTATGCACCAAGTATTACAAAGTAAATAGCAAGAACATAATCATAATTCAAAATTTAATACGATAACGAGAAAAATATAGATAAGGGTGATCATAATGAAACAATGATAAATATAATAAAGAGAACGAATATCTGACATAAAACCAAATGACACAAAGGAGCAATATAAAATCACACGGTGACAAGTGTCTCCGTTGTCGGTGGTCAGCCCTAAATAAATCACGAAAGCCCGTTCATAACGTCGGTGGTCATAAACCGATCAAAACAAAATCAGGATAACCTGTCCATAATCAAAGTGGATTATAAGTGATCCGGTCACATCGGTGATCAACCGTCCATATATCGATATGCAGTCGTCCATAAAATGACCCACATATACACATAAACATATATTCATAATAGATCTGATTAATAATACTCCGACACAAAAATCATAAGTCAAATAAAGTATTTGCCATTCCACATTTCATATCATATTCGAATAGTCATTTACATATGCAAATCCGAATGTCAAAGGAAAATCACAAGCCAATCCTCAGTCAAACATAAGGTCTCGTACCCAATAACCACAGGAATCTCTAATGAATAAAAGATCAACGCATCTCTTCTAAGTCAATGGTGCATAGACCCAATTAAGGGTTTTCCAATAGGAATGAGTTGAGCTCGAATCCATTAAGATTTGCCCGAAGTTATATGAAGTACTAAACACCATGTTAGTAAGATACTGTGTGCCCATACGGTATTTACTCGGTCCAAAAATCCGAATAATAAAGTACAAAAACCATAATTTTAGCACATTAAAAACCAAAGATATCATTCAATATTAATTTGCAAATAATAATGATAATATCAATCTTAGTTTATAATTTTAGAAAACCCGAGGACCCTATCAAAATATTTTCCACATTCAAAATAAGCCAAGGGATTTAATTTGTATTTTTAAAACAACCAAGGCCTTTTCTTCAAATTCTAAAAACTAATGGGGTGTATGGGAAAGCCATGACAAGTGATAAAGTTGTATCATATGGAAGTTCTTTTCCCAAAACAAGTCCAGGTCAACACCCATAGACAGTACTCCTTTCTCAACTCATGTGAGGTCACACTCAAGATAATAATATTTATCACCGAGTGGTCTCTCTCTCTCTCTCTCTCTCTCTTCATGTATATCCAGAACCAAACGTCCCCCCCCCCCCCCCCCCCCTACATGACAGAACCCAGTTAAGAAGTTAAACTCCACGCCAGATGTAGCATGGATGCTAAGATAGTGGGCCCCACTAGTCAAAAGCTCATATTACCATCACAAGCATTATCGCCCAGCCATGTAAGACTAGATGCGCGGGTTAGATTCGTGATCAAATGATCCAGTGGGTCCCGCCATCACCTGATTTGCAAAATAAAAGGAACCTTGCAATTGACGCCCAAACTATGTGAAACCCTTAGATGGGGGGCTAGATGGGACCCAATCTCCACGGGTCCACCACCATCAAGGTCACCCCTGGGTCCCCTATTAGATCCACGGACCCGATCATGCATCAAGTAGCCCCACTAGGATTCCATGGAAGAAAAATATGGACAGTCCCAAACCGTGTAAACCCATCACAGATTCACTGTCTTCAACATATAATTCCGCCTGATATCACGGCCACTTGAAATTGTGGTCTTACGGTCTACAGAAGATGAAAAAGGGGTTTTTGGCATCTAAACAGGGATCGGTCATGGCAACAGAGGTTTGAAACACGATCTCATTACTAAAACAATTGACATCATAAAAAGAAGGCATTAAAGGTTTCTACATGCAATGACATGCCAATCAAAGAGAAAACAAATATTAAATTTATAAACCATGATTAGGTACTTGCCTTTTACCGGGGTGAAGAAAAATACACAGATCCTAAACCGTGATTCCTACAGCGCTTGATAATAATCCTATCACCGATCTGACAAAGAATATGGGAAAGGAATGCTCAGATGAACAGATCTATGGTATTCCTACCCAAAACCTAACATTGGAAAGAATAGGAAGATAACCTAAGAATATAGACCTACTCCTAATGATTTGAGGAGAAGGTTACCTGAGATAAGAAAGTTGAACCAAGAATGCTGGTATCCTCTGATCTTGATTCTGATGGTTGGATCGTAAAGCTGGTATAGCTTGGGAAGTTGAAAGAGGAAGAAGACGAAGATAACCGAGAGGAGTTGCAGAGATTAGTGGGGAGAGATAAGAAGTGTTTCGTTAAAAAAGGGATTAGGTTAAACAGAATACTATTGGGCTTAAGTTATTGGGTCAAAACTACGGGTCAAGCCATCTACCCATTAACCAAACTCATCAATCTACGCATCTAATCTAACGTGTGCCCCACTTAATCCTACCCACTTAAATAACTAAAATACATTCAATTAAAATAATAATAATATCTAATTAAAATATAATAAAATAATAAATATGTGGGACCGGGATCTTACAAGTACTGTAGATGAAGGCATTGAAAGCAATTACTTGGTCACCAAATTCATCCACATGAGCTCAAATCTCGGTGAAATTCATTGTGCACGGTCAAATATTCGATGAAATTCCCGACCCAAACGTCTTCCTATGGAACGCAATCATTAGAGGGTATTCTCGGCATGAATTGTATGATGTTGCTCTCAAATTGTATTGTGGAATGCAGCAAGAAGGTGTAGGCTCAGATGGGTTCACTCTCTCTTATGTGCTCAAAGCCTGCAACAGCTTGCCCGTGCTCAAAAACGGTCGAGAAGTTCGTGCCCAGATTTTCAAGCATGGGTTCGAATCAAAAGTCTTTGTGGAGAATGGTCTTATAGCCATTTATGCAAAATGTGGTCTGCTTGGATGTGCCCATTGGTTTTTGATGGATTGTGTGATAGGACTACGGTTGGAGACAGATGACTTCTCCAAGTTACTTATTGGAAGGACCAAATAACAAGTGCTATGCTTTTTTAGTATATATTACTCGTTTAGACCATTTTTTCTTTCTTTTATCTTAAGAAAAAAAGTTGCCCCTCTAATAAGTTGTTATTTAGATGGTTACCAAACACTCTATTATAAAATAAGAACTTCTTTTTTTTATAATTTTACCAAATAGTTTAATTATAAATCAGAATTTAAAAATTAGAGCTTTTATTTTAGACTTTAATTTAATTAACTATTAATATTGAGATTAGAGTTACCAAATGAGGCCTTAGACTCTTAGACCAATTTCATTAAAATAAATACATTAAGAGAAATAAATAAGTAGAATAACACTAATGATGTTTTGAAAAAAATACAGCAAATATATTATATTTCCTTGAAATTTAAGTTGCAGAAGTTTAAAAAACTTATAAGTTTGAACTTGGATCAATATATAATGAAATTCAAACCTTATGATAAATGAAAAATAAAAAATTACAACTTTAAAAATCTATGGTACTTTCTAAAAATATATTATATTTTAAAATCAGACTGTTTGTCGCATGGCCCAAGAGGGCACTGTCAGGTCGGGCGGGGCCAGGACGGTCCATTGACCAAGTCAACGGCCTAGGTAAAGTTCTTCTGTGTCAGGCCCGTGCTAGGCTTGGGCCGATCGCCCATATTTACACCTCTAACCTGACATTATTAAAAGAAATTTTGTGACATTATTAAAAGAAGACAATTATTTTCTATCATAAACCTCAAGGCATAGTCTCAAGTATGTTGCTTCCATACTTATATATCCCGAATCAAATATTTAGAAAAGTTACACTTCTTTGATTCTATTTTTACTATAAATGTTTGGATTGTGGCAATATTTTATGTAGGGTTTCAACCTACTTAACGCAACTCTCTTTCTTTGTTTGAGCTTGGGAGGAACGGTAAAACTAACGGAGTTAATTAGTTTTTACTAAATATATTAAATTGTAATACCTTTAGAACTTCAGCTAGGGATCTTCAATTTCTTCTTTCTTTTAGTCGTTCTCTCCTGGTAGAGCATCCAAATTACCTTTTAAGTGGTAATATGGTTTATCCGGCTGTGTTTTCAACTCACCGCTGTTTCAAGCTTTCCCGCATTGCCGTTTGGGCAAAGTCTTTCGATGCTGATTTGCTAGTGAAAATGAAGAGAGAGATGATTATTGGGTTGGTAAGCTTTTATCACCTGCAAAACTCCTGAACTTGTATGGTACAGTATTTAAAAAATATATATATATATATATCATTGTGCAACCAAATTTGCGAGTATGAAAGGTGGGGATTGAGAAATCCACTCGTCATCCACATAGGAAAGAAACTCGGGACTAGTGTGCCCCCAAGTGGGATGCCATGTGGTGGTTTACAGAACAGGTCGTATTTTTTTATTTTAGAAATAGGCCACTGTGTTTTAGTATTTAGTGATATGTCACGCTTTTGCATTTTAATATCTTTTATAACTCAAAATCAGTAATCTTGATGGTATTTAAGCGTTGTAGCAAAAAATAAATAAGTAAATTTGAGCATGTGCATGAGGTTTATGCTGAATTCCACAATTTCGATCAGATGGTTGTGATTGCATCAGTTAACAGGTGGACCGTTTGCTTGTGGGGGACCTGCTGTAAAATGTTTGTAGAGAAGCGTCAAAGCCAAGAAATGAGTGAAACTATTGAAAATCCATTTTTATCTTAGATTCTTAATAGATGGGCTATATAGAGTCAAGTTTCACTCCTCCAATTCAAAGCTTGGTTGCTAATAGTAATAGGTGAGAAATCTACAGCTTCAAAGATTCCCATTATCCTTACAATATAAGATTTCTTTCATCCATAAGGATCTTACATTGACATCGGCTGCTAGGAAGTCACAATTGCCAAACATCTATTTTCCACAAGGGAGTGTTTTTAGCCGAACGTAACCCTCCGAACCAAAACCAAATCCCTCGCGGGGAAAACAGGGAGAACGGATGCAGCAACCTCAGGCGACGGTCGCCGCCCCCGCTACCTCGCCAACGCCCGGTTCCGGCGAGTTCCCGGTGGAGGCTCCACCAAAACAGGTGGCTTTGGCCATGGACCGCCTCTCGCACGCCGGTCGCCTCATCGCCGACATCCGCCTCGGTGCCGACCGCCTCCTGGAAGCGCTCTTCGTCGCCGCCGATCGCCTCCCCCACCAGTCGGAGAAACCTCTCAATCTCATCCTCAAAGAGGAAGCCTCGATGCGCCAGTACCTTGAAGACCTTCGAACTGTTGGTAAAATCCAACTCTCTCTCTCTCTCTCTCGACCTTCCTAGGGTTAGGGTTTTGGACTCTCAATCTTCCCTCTTTTTTTTTTTTGAGCTGAAAGAAATAAAGATTTTTTTTTTCGATGATTTGAACGGAGATCCCCAATAATAAGCCTTTTTGGATGATCCTGATCGTCGGAGTGGGCAGCAACTGTTCCAGTCAGATCGCTGACTTTAAAATTCTAAATTTCTTCGATGAATCGGCTTTTACTTGGTAGAGCAGCTCTCATTTCAATGTAGTAATGTGAGCTTCATTTGTTCCATTGACATGCTGAGCAAAGAAATGCTGCTTGTTTTAATTGAGGATCATATAATTTATCTGTTTTTGGAGGATGTTCTCATCAATTTTAATGCTAAGAGAAACTCGCCACCCCAGTTAACACCTGACATCTTGGTTGACTGTCGGCCCACTGAACCCTTAAAATGAAATGGGAGGGTGATTGTGAATTAGCTATCCATGCAGAGCCAAGTTCACCTAGCATTACCTTTCAAAAAAAAAAAAAAGAGGTTAACCCAGCATTTTTAGTTTTTTGATATAAGCTGACAGCTTTTTAGCTGTTAATGTATGTTTATTTTTAATTGTCGGATTTGAAGTCGTTAAAAATGTTATTTTTGGTAGATGGATAATTGACACCCTCTTCTTGTATTTAGTGGGTCCAGTGGGCCTTCAGTAGCTGCTATGTATTTCCCGATGTGGCAAGTTATGCTAGCTTGCCTCTTATTATTACTATGGTTTCCTCTGCTTTTGATTTGTTTAGGCTTTTTTTCTTTTTTGTATGTTTCCAATATAACCAATTTATGGGGGAGTTAGATTTCCATGGTCAAATAGGTTGACATCTTTTTAGTTTTAGTGAAATGTTTAATCTTTAGATTCTTTCTGTTGATAGGAAGGCAACTTGAAGCTTCTGGAGTTCTGAATGGATCTCTTCGGTCACGTGGTAATTCATGGGGTTTGCATATGCCACTTGTTTGCCCGGATGGTGCTGTTGTTGCATATGCTTGGAAGCGTCAACTTGCTGGCCAGGCAGGCGCATCTGCTGTTGACAGAACTAGGTAAGTTGAGATAGTAGTGATAAAATTGAACTACATACATCTGTATGATGCCAATATATTTTCATTTGGAGAGCAGAAATAGGACTGCATTTCTTAGAGTTGCAATGTGAAACTCATGACACAAGTTATTGGCAAATTTCATCAACGTGCATGGTTTGAAATATTAGCTGATATGTATCAACTTTGGTTCGAATGCTGAGATGAATGTGTGGTAAAACTAGGAAGGACAGAAAGAGAAATGAGTGCATACGGTAGCATCTAGGGGTAGCGTAAATAGGTGATAAATTAAGAGAGACTTGTTTAAGATAGTTTGGACATTCCAGTGTAGGCAAACAATGGTGTCAGTGAGACTCGAAGAAAGTTTCTCTATGCAGGTTGGTGGCTTGAGGCTTATGCTAAAGAAGACATGGTTGGAAATAGTACGGATAGATCTGAAGAATTGCAAACTATCTGAGGACTTGGTCTAGGATAGACTGGAATGGCGAAAAAAATTCTTGTAGCTAACCCCAACGTAGTTGGGATAAGGCTTTGAAGTTGGCGATGATGATGTCTCGGTTTAGGGCAGCTGATATGATACCAATGAAATTTGGAAATATACGCTTGATGTCAATTTAAAAGGGCTGATACATATCAGATTTGGGCAACGAACTCCGACACCGGTAATTCAAACAATGTCAAATGTTGATATCATGTGAAATTGATTAGGATTGAACAGAAAATTGACACAAGAAAATGGAGTTAAACCATGTGATACACGCGTCTGTTCTTTAACATTGGGTACCTCTTCTACCTGGCAGGGATGAAGGGAGGGGAGGTTGTTGCCCCTTCTCAACTTCTTCCATTCCTTTGAATATATGAGAGAATTTTCAAAACTTTTTAAAGTTATTTTGGTCTAGTGCAATTTTGCCCCTCATGTTTTTTTTTTTCCATTAAAAGAGTGAATTTAACAAGTCTTTGAGTACTTTTGTCATTCGGTTGCTTCCAGAAAGGCAGCCAGTCATTTCCCAAATTTTAAGGAGATTTTCAAGTAAATCAATGCAAACTTCCACTTTTATCTCCAAAATGGTAGTCTCCATACTAGAAAGGCTTATCCTTTACAAAAACAATCTATCTCTACAACTAGTTATTTGCTCATTTTGGTTATTAATTGAATTTAAATTGAAGTGGTCCCACCGTATTTACATTTAATAATATTTTATAGTGGGACCAACTCCTATTAGAATAAAATTAGGGGAAAGCCCATTCAAGAAGAGTTCAATTCTGAGCAGCATGGATAATTGATTTTCAACCATCCATGCCTACCATAGGCAACGTGGCCCATTAAACAATCACAAGTAACCAATCAACAGATTTTAATTAATTAGTTATAAGTGGTTTTGTTACATGTGATCAATCCAATAGAGGGCCTACTTTGATTAGAGTGAGATACAACTCTCAATCCTAAAATAATGAGTAATAATTATTCTGAGCGGTCATTATAGTGATCTCTATTATTTTTTCTTTTTAATTGACCTCAAAGTTTTTGAAAAATTGTGTCCTTTCCAATATTGAGGAATTTTTAAATTTAGGTATTTTTGTTAAATATTAGTAAAAAACTATGCAAAAATAAATAAATTTATTCTTAAATGATAAAAATATATATAAGATATTAATTCTCCCCTCTAAAATATATACTGGCTTTGCCAATGTTAGTTTGACTATCGCTTGCCCCTTCTGGAAGAAAATCCCGTAGTTGTCAATTCCGTTCCGTTCCATTCGGAATTGGCCGGAACGTTCCGGAATTAGCCTTGGGTGGAACGGAATGGCCCCCTACAAGTTTCCGATCCCAATTCTGGCTCCAATTCCAGATCAATTATGCCCCATTCGGGCGAAGGTTTCATACTAACATTCACATGTGGTGAAAACTAGAAAATGGTCAATTGTAGAGTGTAGTTTAATTTAAGTGAGGTAAGTATGCATTTTTAGTATTATTTTAGCATTCAACTTTTTTTTTTTTCCAATTTTAGGTAATCTTTTATTATATTTTTTTCCATTTTCAATCGCGTCTTTTCTAGAATGGAATACCGGAATTAACCGGAATGCCGAAACGTTCCACCACAAGTCAAATCAGAATGGAAAATCCTGGCTTCATCACTGCTGCCTGGTCTTGGATAAACTTGCACAAAGAACTTCACGTTATTGTTTATGAGATTTGACACGATGGATGACCCTCATATTGCAGCTAAATTAGTGAGTTCCACTATTTCCATGGTATAACTCATTTTTAGTTGGACATTAGATTTTCCATCACAATAAGAAAATGGTTCTTTTAGTTGTACGCTATTATGGTAAATGCAACCTAGTCATCTGATATTAGACCAGTGCTGCATTTATTAGTACCCCTGGCCCCAAATGAGTACAGCTTTCATAGCATCACAATTCAGTCAAAGTTTTTCTATCCTCTAGATTACATTATCTTAAATTTAATGCATTTTGGGATACATCTGCTTACAGCTAATATCATATAATCCCTATTTGATCTTCCACTACTATAGCTGTTGGTAAGTACAAACTGAGGCATTTTCTTGCTTAAATCTAAGTCACAAGAAGCAAATAGAATCATTTAATTGTATAAAGGAGACTAATATACTTGGACACATTAAATTGGAAGTTGGAAAATAATAAAACATTTAAAATGTGTTACTTTTTTTAAGGGTAACATTTAAATGCAAGCAATGTCGTAGAACGGTAGAAAGGAGCAAATGGGCATTTTTATTGAATAGATCAGACATGAAAACCTCACTTTCATCAGAAAACAATCAGACATCTGAATCCCGAGGTGAACATCTCACTTACATCACAAAGATCAAACTCGTATTCTATGCTCATCTACATTTGATCAACATGATGCACACCCATGACCCTATTACCAACTACATCTGAATTGTCTGCTTCCTTACTTCTCTGACGAACAGCCTTATGTGGACATCGAACCATTTAATGTGGACACATCTACTTTGGCCATCTGTTTCTAATGACCTTGTGACACATCCAATTAGGATAAACTAAGGTGAGTCTCAAATCAGTTTTGGCCATTGTCAAGTTGTGGACCTTGTGAATATTAAAAAAGAAGTTGCAGACCTTATGAATTTGTATGCACTTTAAAAGAAAAAAAAAAAAAGAAAGCTTTTATTTTATATTCTTTGAATGATTGGTGATGTTTGCATTCCCCATGGCATATCCATCCATTGTGGGATCGATCAAATATAGGCTGGTCTAGCTAGATCCATTAATTGTGTGCCTAATCCAAGTATTACCATTTACCACCCTAATGACTATTATCCATGTCCTTCTGGCTTCCGTTATGTACCCATGGCTTTCTACAGGGTTGAGCAGAAGACTAGAATTCACAAATGTGGCCCAGATGGGATAATGCTTCCTTGATTGTGATTTACCATATTCGAATGGCCCCAAAGGTCACCATTTTGGATTCAATTAAGGGTAGGGTCCATACCTCACTTTTGTTTAAGAATGAAACTAATCTTCTCTTATTGGAAACTCTAGAACCTTTTTAATAGTAAAATATCGTGTGAGTATAAACTAATTTAGTCTTATAAAAAGCATACTATAGTTCTCATAGAAGTTGCTATTTTTCAATGCATATTGCACAGGCATAGTTCATGGAAAATTAGTAGAATCATGACATTCTGGTCATTTGCCTAGTTAGATTTATGCTTTCATTTGTTGGATAAGTTAATAATTTTTACGTCCTCTACAATATTTTCTATTTTGAAGGAAAATCTTTCTCAGAATCTTTGTCTAATCATCGTCATAATTTTCATCCCATCATCATTGGGAACCTTCAACTTATCATCATTGGGAAAAAGATTATGTGGGTGTGGCTGGGTTTTCTTTCTTTCTTCTTCTTATTTATTTTTGGATGAGTGAAAGAGTGAAAACTGGACTCAGCTTTGGTGATGAGGGAAGGAAAGTGAGCATTGGAAGGAGGCAAAGAGCGAGCGTGGCTCTCAGGTCTAGGCCCCAAAACCTTGCACCATTTTTTTGAATAACCTATGTTAGGTGAAGGAGATGTTGGATTCTGGTGTTTTCCCCACTCTTTTGGATGAGTTGCTGACTTTATGAAAGGCCCTCATTCAGTCCCTCAAACCTAGTCTATCTCGACGTCCTGAAAAGTTATGTTAATTGGCTTGCTATATGTGAATATGAAGTTAAATAAAGTAAGGTCGACTATATCAAGAAGGATCTTTTCAATATCATTTCGTTTTTTTTCTTTTGAATGTCCCCAGGTTGGCTCTCAAGGCCTTTACAGACCAAAAGAGACGGTTTTTCCCCCACCTTGAAGATGATTCTTGTGTTGAAGAGTTTGGAACTGTAAAGAAACAATGCATTTCCCAAGCATCAGCACTGAATCAAAGAGATGAACTCAGTGAAGACAGAACTCTGTCTGATGTTCTTATCTGTGTGGAAAAAGAGGCACCTAACATGAAAATCCTAACTTACCAACGTTTAGATTGGTTGAAAAGAGCTTCATTGTTGTCTTCAGCTAATGAGAATGGTCTAGACCTATTCAAGGAACAGAGTTTCCACAGTTCAAACAGATTAAGGACGGGGTCGCTGGTTGTTGTGGCTGCAGATCAGATAGCTGTTGTAGAATTGTTGGTGCCTTCGGTTTTCAGAGCTATAATATCATTGCATCCAGCTGGTTCTATAAGCCCTGATGCTGTAGCATTTTTCTCTCCTGATGAGGTACTTGTCAAAATTGGCTTCTTTACAATGCTTTTATTCGTAGCCTGGATATAGACTATACATTGTATATTTTAGTTTTTCTAAAGATGAGGAAGGTTATGTTACGTATCTCAGTATGGTGGAGCCAGATGGGATTCTTTTCTGCCCACAGCTAATTGCAGGATTGTTTGAGGTTGTTCTTGAAACTATCTCACTCAAGGTTTTGGGATGAGAGGGCAGAAAGTGCCCTTCACATTGTGGAACAACCAGAGTTATTGTTTAGGGGTTTATTCAAATGTATGCAAAGTATCTTTTTTATATTGTCAGAAACTGAATTTTAGAGTTGCTGCCTATCCGGTCTTAACTCTTCATGTTTGGAATTCTGTATTGCTTTCTCTTATTTCTGTGTAAATCATGCGGCTTCTTGTTGTATCCCATTTATTTTATTATACTTATGTGCCATCAACCTTTGAACTACTGTTGTCTTTCCATTAAATTCTGAAGGAGAGTCTTTAACCTATCACACATTCTTTTACAGGGAGGCAACTATATTCATTCAAGAGGTTTTTCAGTATATCATGTATACAGGCACATCACGGTAACAGCTGCTGCAGCTGACATCATCTTTTTTTTGAAATTTAGCTAGTGGTATAAAACCTGAATTCCATAGATTGTGATATAAAGTTCATATGCCTTGTCAATTTAACTGCAGGAACATGCTAATAAAGCATTGCAGTATTTTATGGGCGTCAAACCTGAGGCGCCACTACACCTTTTACTGGTATTTTCTCATTCTCTCTTCTATAGGATTTTGAGTATGTGTTGTGAGGACAAAAAAATGGACAAGAACGTATGTGGTCTACACAGCCTCCTTCATGCATCATTAATGATGTGTTGTTTGCACACTGTTCTCAAGCACCTTGGAAATTTTATGTTTTTTTTCAGAGAGCTTGCCAACCTGCCAATTCAACTTAATGATTTGACCAAGTTGATTTGGCTCAGCGAGGTAGCCAGTCTATTCAGCTATAAACTCATCAGTACTTAAACTGGGGGAAAATCAAGTTTTGGCCATGGCCATTTCCTGTGATTTGGCCAAGTCAGTGAGAAAGTCAAGTAATGTAGTTGAGTGTTTAGAGCATCAGCATCTATAGATAGCGTTATTTTCATTCTTCAATGTTTCAAGAGCTGTGGTAAATGAAGACCATGGGTTTAATGAGTCACATGGTAGATGGATAATTGTTGTGAAGGTATCGCATAAAAACTCTAATCATTTGATTGACAACATGTAGATTGACATAAATATGATTGAGCTATGGTCCCAATTTAAGGCAGGGAAAATTAATTATTTTATGGTCACTCTTTACAACCTATGTAATAGAGGCCATTTCGTCGACTGACCTATCCATGATGTCAGTAGTTTGTAACTTTAGATCAGTATATTGTGGCTTATTCAGTTATTCGTGTATATGAAGCCCCATAGCCATTGTCTTGAAGTTTGCCTAACAATCATATAATCTTCTCTTAAACAAAAGCCAAATAAATGATTTTTCGCACATTTTTCCCTGACTTTCATCCTATGTTACATCTTACCCAAACCATTCACTGATCACTTTTGATCCATTACATATTTGATAATGTTTGGCCTTGTGAAGGCATATCTTATGTTCCTCAAAAAAGGTGTATTGAGGACCTTTATGAATATTGAATACTTAATAACTCTCAAATCAATTTTCTCTCATATGAGAAAGTTATTGCTTTGAGTTCGTGAATCGCTGAGATGACCAGGCTTGTTGGCCGGCAAAGACAACTTGTGTCATGAGCAAGGAAACTATGGTTTTGTATGGTTTTCCCAGTTGGTAGCATTGTTGGCAAACATATGACTTTCATGTAATAGGAATATAGGGTCCTGCTGATCTGGACCTCTTTCATATATATATAGCAGTGAGGCCTTTGTCACTACATTGTTAACACTATCATTGACAGTGTTCTAAACCACCGTGGATGATAATCCAGAAATCTCCCAATTTGAAAGACAGCAATGAATCAGGGGAAAAAATGCCAAATAATGAATGCTGAGGATCTTCTAATCTTTTATTTTGGTGACAGCCACTCCATCAATGGAGGGGGCTGGCCTGTGAGGCCTTTCTGCACAGCTCACTTTGGGCTGGTGAGACAGGTTTTTAGTCTTGTTGGGTAGGCCAGACTTATATTTGAAATATTGGAAGCCTGGGTGGGTCTCTTAAGTCCTCTAAACTAACCAATTTTATTTCTTGTATGCATGATAAGTGTCTTGCTGATTAAAAGAAAGAAAAAAAAGAAAGAAATGTATAATCTGAACCTTATCTTGTACACCACCCTGTCTAGAGGTTAAGGCCTTTAAATCACTTTTGTTGAAGAACCTAACCACCTATAATTACCGGCCCTAAAAGTGTTGAGACTGAAACTAAAATAAACAAAGATCCACATTTAATGGAAAATTGTAAAACTTAGTTAAAATTGCTGGCCCAGGCTTAACACTACCTCGCAAGGGCCGGCCCAGGTATAAGTTTCAAGTCCAATTATAAATGGTCTGGACTTGGGATGACCCTGCCAAGCCTAAGGTTAGGCCTTTTTGATACGGCCCGTTTGGTAGTTTTACCGTAAAATAAAGATAAAGTAAAGCATCAAATCAAGAGAGAATAAAATATAAGTGGGTTATGATGATATTTTATTTTTAGTTGTTTGGTATGGAGTCTTTTTCACTTTCTGTATAGAAAAGTGGAGTCTTTTTGTCTTTTAGTGGAGAAAGGTGTTTGTTTTTTTTATTTATTTTTTTAAAAAGGAGGAAATTTTGAAAAAGTGTACTTTTGATGTTACCCCTTGCCTGAAAAATGGAGGCTTTTACTTGACTTTTACTAAACTAGTGAAGTGCTTAGTGGCTTGTTTGGCCTGTAGGAATCTGTGTTGTGTGTTGAGTGAGGATTGTGGGGGGGTCTGGTTATGGTGGGCAAGGTCTTTAATTTGTATAGCATACTAAAGACTAGTCCCAACTCCTACCACCACCGTAATGTCCTGCAAATACTGATTAGCCACGTGTCATTTCAGTATTGATTTTGTTTTATTTTTTTGGAAAAATAAAAAAAATTAAAGATTTTATTTTCTACAGTATTTTTAAACTTTCATAAGGAAAA
Organism: Persea americana; assembly: GCA_029852735.1. Classification (NCBI taxonomy): domain Eukaryota; kingdom Viridiplantae; phylum Streptophyta; class Magnoliopsida; order Laurales; family Lauraceae; genus Persea; species Persea americana. The sequence continues at coordinate 97,489,073 of CM056810.1, forward strand.
TATTATCTACAATGAAACATGTCTCTGCCACTTTTCTTCTGTGAGACTTTAGACAATGATTTTGTATTTGTCTGAAAGTGTGTTCCATTAAAATTAAATAAAATGTTTTACCTCAAAAAATGAATTCACAAAATTTTTTTTACCATCATAACCTACTTATATTTTATTCTTTCTTCAAAATAATCTTTACTTCACTCAACTCCATTAGTAAAGCCCCCAAACAGCCTTATGAGACCATGAACTCAACAGTTTGGATCATTGTATCATGGATCCTGCATATAAATAAGGGAGCAGTGAACTGTGGTTTATAGTCTGGTTCACTGAAATGTGGATCCTGTAACTTTTCATATTTGCATAATTATCTGACATTATGTATATTTTTTGTGCAGCAATGGATCAGCAGCTATCAAACGCTATTTACAAAAGTTTGCAGGTTAGAGGAATTCCCATTTCAGTAATATATATTGATTGAATGAGTGTTCCCTTTTATAAACTTCATATGATGAAGTAAATTCACGTTTGAGTTGGGACAAGCTTTCATGATGATGATAATGATGATATGATGCAGTAAATGTGATCGCCTTCTGACAATGGATAGACCTTCAGCGTTGCTCTTACCTCCTGTTCATCGTTCCTATCAACAAATTTTGGCCACTAGAACTCCATTGGTCCATTCGTCATTGCCTCTGAAAGACCAGAGTTCAGATGGAAGTACTGCATATCATATTGGTTGTTCTTCTGATGAAGCTTGATGATATCCACATTTCTAATACTAACTTGGCTCAGGTATGCACTGCCAGTGACTGGTTTCGGCTCTTGCGAGTTGTGACTGACAGTGTATTGACCGACTTATAAGTCCTCGAGATTTGTTTCCTCTTCTTGGTTAAACAAAGTCTATGCTTTGTAGATTGTCTTGTCCATATTTCTGCTGACAAAATGTTGTTTGTTGAAAAGGAACGTAGCACTAGGAAATTTTTGAGCTATAATTTTGCTTTAAAGTTGTGCAATCATAGATCTCTTCTGGTTCTATTTAAGGCAAGCCCCTCACTTACTGAGACTTCCCGTTAAGACAGCATATGTATTTGAAATTTTCTACTCCAATCAAAACTCAGCTTGCTGGGGTGCACTTTTATAATTTTATCAGTGTGATATTCTTATGTAGAACTCCAGTGGCCAAATCCGTCATCAACACATCTAATCAAGGCGTACACCTTTTTTCTTTCTCATCAGATCGAGAGAACTCCACATATATGTTAGTGTTTGAACTTCCAGATCAGCATTGCTTGGTTTTTTAAGGCCACTGGATATGATGATGCCTTGAATCTAGATCCACTTGGGACTGAATATTCAAGTTGGCTCTGCTAGGTAGGGAAACAATGTACTTTAGAAATAAATTCCTGTTAAAGGTCAGGATGAAATCTGAAACTGGAAAAATTATATTACTCAAATAATATGAAACAGTTTACAAACTCTTTACTCTGTACTGCAGTCGAGGGATTTTATATTTTTTTTTGTAAAGAATTCATAGGGTTCTGATGGGTGAGGATGTGGGGTCTTGATGTGCCCCAACCGTTTTGTGTGGCCAGTGGTTGATTTTTGATAATCTAGTATCGATCCAGGGAGTCCCTCTTCTGATGAGGTGCAACAACAACTTCTGAAATTGATAGTTCTAGACCGTGTGTGTGTGTTTTTTTTTTTGTTTTTTTCGTTATTTGATTTTTTTTTTTTTTTGCTGAGGCATTTTTTAGATCGTTGTTGTAGTTTATTTACAGTTTACTGTCTGTTGGCCACTGAGTGTAGGGTTATGGACTTCTAGTCTAGAAGATTTCTTGGACATTCTTAATCTACTATGGGATGTGTGGGACCCAATGATGAGTCTTGACACATTCATTATGGATGTTATATTTGGAGTCATCACCATTGGCAACTGACGGATTATTTATATAGGGGGAACACTTGGTTCATGCATTCACAAAAATCAGAAAGAGTAGATTTTCATTGAATGCATAAATGAGAGAATATAAAAAGATGTTTTTGAGGATCGCTGACCAAGGATAGGTCCAATGGGCCAGTAACTCCGGGCTTGGCCCGATGGCTACCGCTATGGGTTAGTTCCAATAGGCCAATAACGATGGGCAGCCCAATGGGTTAGGTCCAATGGACACCTTGTGTGGGCTTGTTCTTGGGCCTTCTTTTGTAGACTTAGAGCCCCGATGAATAACTTGGGCTGCTTCAGGGATCCATTAGATCGTTTTGTGGGTCCACTTAATCCAGCTTACCACAGCTGGACGCAAATCAACTTCCCAACAGATGTCACATCACCCCAACTTGTGCAGGCACCGTGAGAGACATCTGTGGAAAGTGAAAAGCCTTCACAGGAGCGGTGTTAATGAACCTTTCTGGGCCCCTTTGCATGCTTTTGCAATAGCCCTAGATTTTTAAACTGCGCCCAATGATGACAATTGCTTCATTAACATAAACTGAAATCAATGATGCACGTTGAGACTTGGCTTGTCATAAGTAAAATTAGTGATATTGCATAGCATATTAAAAGAATAATACTAAATTATGCTGAATTGTTGTGTACTATATATTAATCCTGTCTGGGGTTGCATGTAAGTGATGACAACGCTCCACCCACCTCTTTCCCTTGATACTGTCCTAGTTTATCCATGTGTCATTGTTTATGCTGTCAGTTTGCTTTATTTTCAATTAACTTTGGGTTGTAATGGGACGTTTCATGATTCATCATACCTACACTAAGTCAACAAAGGCTGCCCTTTATTGACTTGCAAGTAGTAAAGGAAAGCCCGCCTCTAAACAATCTAACCTTTTGAGCATGATTCCTGGTGAAATTGATGCTCTTCCCTCTCTTTGGAACATAGCTTTGGTCTTTTCATGTGGAGAAGCCTAGGTCATGGCTTTGTGATTAGTTAATGTATTTCTTTACTGCATGCCCACATTCAGTGAGAACTGTTTGCTTGATGAGAAAAAAAGAAAAACATTATCATTCAATTGATGGAATGGAGCTGTTGGTTAACAATGAATTCTCTTTTATGATTCCTTATTGTATGCCCCACACATACAGTGAGAACTGTTTGTTTGCTGAAAAAAAGAAAAAATATCATTCAAGTGATGTAAGGAGCTGTTGTTTAACAATGAAATCTTTGTCACAGCTTCTATTGCCTTGGCAATGGCCTTTGTTTAAGTTTCACCTCTGTTCTCTTACTCTCTCTCTTGGACATAATAATTCCAATGAGATGGCCATTTCCATAGTCTTTATATCTATTCATTGTGGAACTTTAATATAATGTTGTAAAAAATGAGTGAACCTAATGACACTTTGTGTATTTTCAATTGGCTAGAATGATCAGTTTTCCATGTGTTTTGAGCTTTGGTCATCCGTGATGGTCCCAATAACCCTGTACTTGGATGTGGGGCCTCATATTCTGCTGTGCCATCTTTATCATGTGAACTGTCCAATTTTGACTGAGAACTTGTTTGGGAGAGACTCGCTTCGCTCGAATTGTTTGCCTGCAAGTGGAAGGTGTGAAACTTACAAGCAATGGTTCTGCCTTTTGACTTGTAGTTGTAGGTACTAGGATGACTGACCATTTGAGATATCCTATACTTGTTAGACCCGAATGTCTCTTCTGACTAGATGTCTTATAACAGGGACTCCACTGAATCTGCGTTTCCGGTAATTAAAATTAGTCAAATTGGAAGATGGTAATAACGGCTGCTTACCAATCCGTTCTTCCCTCGCAAACTTTGGGCACGTCACCTCTTCTTGCTTGTGTGGATTTTCTTTTCATTTGAGCGGACTACCTTTCCGCGTGTATGTGGGCTCTCTCTTGGGTTCCAATCCCCTTGTTTGGGGTACCAAAAAACAAGAGAGGATTGTAGCGATTATATGGCAAGTACTTTCATGTTTTCAAAAATTCCATCAAGGTCAAACCATTCCTGTACTTGATTCTGTTTCAAGCAGCAAAACAAGATGTTTGGTTTCAATGGCGGACTTAGGATTTTCATTTAAGGGGTGTATATTTTAGTAGGTTGTTTGCTTTCGAGGGCAAATCGAAGATTTTCATATGGATTTTAAGGGCAAACTCATGATTTTTATTGAGTTTTTTGAAGTGCACCGAAGTTTAACGTGTAATGGGGGCGACCGCACCCACTTGATTGTGCGTGCGTCCCCTCGTCAATGGCAGACCTAGGATTTTCGTTTAAGGGTGCATACTTTAATAGGTTGTTTGGTTTTGGAGGCAATTGGGAATTTTCATATGGATTCTAAGGGCAAGCGAACTCACAATTTTTTATTTTATTTTTTTGAATTTTTTGAAACGCACCGCGGTTTAACGTCGCACCCTTTTGATTGTGACTGGGTCCGCCCCCGTTTGGTTTAATCCAAGTTTGAGAACTGAGTGGGATTTAAAGACTCAGATTCCCATGTATTCCCATTGAAAAGTTGCTTCCTGAAATGGGGAATTGAGAGATAGCATTATTAGAAAAAAAAAAAAAAGTGTTTTGCATGGAAATAGCTATATAGGCCTTTTACAGCTCGGTAAGTAAGCATTGTATAAATCTGTAAACCTAAGGATTTCGAAATCTTGAGGGAGGGAGGGAGACCTGAAAAACCTTAAAACCGGCTCATATTTTTGGAATTTACAACTGTCAAACTTGAGTTTCTCAAGACTCCATAAAATAATGGTGTGAAATTACCGTAGATTTAATTGTCAAACATGACCTTAGTAGACCCTTCGAATGTAGGTAAGCGTCAAATATCGGCTGGTGGCATTTTATGATGGGGGATTGTATTTATGAAGCGATTGGATTGATTGGGTCAGGTGGGCCCTCCACAAGCCTCCTTCAATATTAAAACTAGAAACAAGCTGGCCTTGGAAAGAATATCAACGACCTCCACCAGAAGTCTTAATAATCAATTGGGACTTGGGAAGCATGTCTGTCTCAAGTCCTTTTCTTATTAACAAAGACCATCCAGGTAGGTATTGTGTCATAAATCCATTGAAAATAAATATCATTTTATATTCATCAGCCAGACATCTATTCTCTACAGCATTCGCTCTTATTTTATATGGATGTATATACCCTCATCCTAATCATTTTCATACAGTTTTGGGGGCCTAACAGAATGGTCCATACTCATCTACTTACATGGGTCTCTGTCAATCATGTATGCATCATCTGCCAGAGTAATTTGATTTTTATGTTAGCAGTCTCTTTTCTTAGGCACCATCTCTCCCATTCATGAGATTTTGGATATATCTGCAGATATGTCTCTATTTTCCATGAAAATGATGCAGAATATTATTGTGGAATGCGATTCATTAGATTTTTCAAGATAAAGCTAACACAGGTTTTGAAAGTAAAGATTGTCACTGTGCACTGGTTGATACATGCTGTTATTTTATTTTAAAAGCTAAAAATGAGATTGAATTAATATAACTGATATATCCCAATTTTTTATTTCTTTTTTACTTTAAAAATCAAATTACAGTATTATAGCTGATATATTTCAACTTTTTGACTGGGCCATTTAACAATCAGATTAAAAAAATCAGCCTCATAAGATTGTCTGGACTCTTGATTTATCAGTCCTAAAACTCAATCAGCTGTCATCGTTTAATTTACGCCCTTTTCGGATTCAATCGAAGAGTGTGTATTAGTCATGTAAGTGTCAAATTGGGACTAGTGTTAGATCAAGGGACTTTGGAGGGGGAAGGGAGATGGGTAAGATTGATACAAGGTCAGCGTAAAGTGGGACCCATGCAACTGGGCTCCACTTGGAGGAGTCTGCATCAGGAGAGAATTTCTGTGGGGATAATGGCTAATGGGCTGGGACAGGACATGGTCGGATTCAGCCCAGGAGAGATCCACCCATTAAAATACCAAGCCTGGAATTACACACATGTTAGTCCAGTAGCTTTATATGGTAGGCCAGACTGATCATGATCTAGCTCTATCTGGACTTTTAATTCTGAAGTCACAATGCCAAAATGGGCTCATTCATTTTCATTCTATAAGAGCCCGAATGTGTTAAGGAACCACCATTACAACAGTCGGTGGGTCAGGTTGGGTCTTTGGTTTTTTCTCCACTCTCCAAACCCACTATAGAGGACATTCTTAAAACACCCCTTTCACATCCATCCTTGTTTCTAAACAGTAGGCCAACCTATGATCAAAACTGCAGGCCCACTTATGTTCAATCCTATCCATTCAAACACCGTTATCTGCCACAAGATCTAAATTGGAATTTTTTTTTAAATAGATATTAACTTCTAAAGGGTTCAAATCTACGTCAAGGATGATTTGATCACATTGAAATTGGCCCACCCTTCATCCAAATCTCGATCAAGATCAACCCACCCACTTCAGGTGGGCCCTCTCCATTGGGCTGGAGGGAAAAGAACTAAAGCAGCATTGGGTATTGCCCACCATGCTTAAGTTAGTGATATGATATCCCATTACAATGCCTGCCCAGAGAGGGAATTGGGTAGCGGGCCTTAGAAAAGAAGGGGAAAAAAAGTGGAAATCTGTTACAAATCGTTAGCGTTTCCTTTGTACTTTTCTCCAGTGCACCACACACGTTTCAAAGGCCCACGTGATGCAAGAAAAGCAGTTTCGAAAAGAAGTTAAAAAAGAGTAGTTTGTTTGGAACTTGGTAATTTGGAATTTGGATTCAATGAAAAGAGAGTGGGAGAGAAACAGAAAGAGAGAAAAAAGAAAAGTAGCTGAGAGCGTCAAAGACGTTTCCATGGCCGTTCCCATGCGTGCATTCAACACGTGACAAGACCATTCTCATTTATTGAATTTCTCTGCAGTTTGTTTGTCTGATCTCAGGAAGCTTTTTGAATTTGGTAGTGTGTGTGATCCAAACTGTTATGGTGTGCCCCAATTTGGTCGGGGCACTGGTCCACCCTTGAAATTTACTCTCGTTTTTTCTTTGAAGTGGGTGAAGGGTGTCTGTGGTTGTTTGGGTTTTGATTTGCCTATATACCATTCTAATTAGGCTTAAGTTGACCATTGTGGACTCTGGAGTGGCACTTTCACCTCACCCTAAATCTCCAATTAAAAATCCAAACTACTCAAAATTTGTCCCAACACAAGACAAGGCCAAATCTCAAAGTGAAGATTACCATAAGAATATAGCTAAAAAAATTTAAGTCACATGTTATAGATACCATCAATCTAACAGTGGCCTACAAATATTGATAGAGTTTTGATTTTAAGCTGATTAGATTCGAGAGCTGTGGCCCACTTTTGGATTTATATGGACAACCTCCATTATTGTTAAAAGAGGATCCAGAATTCCAGATTCAATTCACACAAGAGGCCGAGGAGCAAAAGTTCAAATGAGACAAATGCATACTGGAAAAAAGGCCATGAGCCACTGTGTACGGAAATGGGTGCATCGTCAAACTGCACAGTGGACACTGCCATTGGTGATGCTGTCAGATTCCCACAATGAGGACCAAATCCTCCTCTTGATTTCCTGTTCAAATAGCAAAACTAATTAATTGGGTCCCCTCGCTTTCTCTCTCTCTCTCGCCATCTTTATCACTCTCTCTGTCTCCACTCTCCATACGTATTTGGGGAAACAAACAGTCTCTGTTCAAGTTTCTTCTTCCATATTCTACCTCCACAAATGGGAGTTTAGTTTTATGACATTTTCAAGCATACAATGCTTCAAATTCAGTCAAACAAGCAACTGAAATATCATTGAAGTGAAGCCCATTTCCCCAAATCTTCTGGTTTTAGCTAGGATCTTGCAGACCATTCAGTATTTCTTCCTTTAATTGCAATGACTAGTCACAGCCATGAGTGTAGGGTCAGTCCTGCTACAACTCCACACACTACCTTTAACTTGCAACCCCTCTCTGTTTCTCCTATTTCCAAGCCAAAGTAATTATGACCCCTCTAAGTTGTGTGCATCACTTCATCAGGTTCTATTCTATTTCTACACCTCATCCGTTATCCCTCAGAAAGGCCTATGGCTTAAGTCATGATGATGGGGTTGGTTCTCATGCTAGCTAGCTCATTCAAGGACCCAGATCCAAATCTCCACAGCCAGTTTGTATATTTGTTTTTCAGTCCATTGGTATCTGATATTTTGTTTAGCAAAGGCCAACTTCAGACATTCACTAATTTATTTTTGTTGGAACCTCTTATTGCCCAATAGTAAAGGACTCATCAGCAGTATCAATTTAATTAAGCTAAGTCCTTTGATTAACAAAGCATAACACAATATAGTGTTTTAAAGAGTTGTCCATCTTTCAAATTTGATCTCCCCCACTAGCAACCCTTAATAACAGGGTTGAATGATGCTTCCACACAGAGGAAATAAAATCATGCATGACAAGTACAGCATATTTGAGGCCATTGATTCTATTCTATCCTATCCTCCCACTTTTGATAACTTAAAGACATTGAAAATGAAAATTTCAACAAAAGACTACTTCTCAGCAAGACTGAAAAGTTACAAATTCCATTTAGTAGAAAAAAAGTTTAAGATGGTCACTGGAAAAAGGTGCTGTCTTTATAGACTTTTGCGGCCAATTTATTTTCCAATTGACAAGATCTAAACAATGTCCATTCGATATAATATGCTAAACTACTTGGATCCTAGTCAAAAAGGAAAATAGGAGTTTTATCTACTAACGAGGGAAGCTGAACTAATATCTGAAGGTTAAATTGAGATTTGGTCATTAAAGTTGAGCTCACCACTCTTGGATGGTCAGTTAGTCAAAGATGTAACAAAGGCCGAATTGATATTATACCAAACGTTTTTTGTCACATTCTCATTTAGCTGTCAATATAGTATTTTTCATATCCTACAAACCATGATTCGAGAACTTCTGTGCAACACTGCAATGCATGGCGTAGATTGCGACTGGAACTGGTATTAAATATCCATTGTACCAGATCTTTGTTTGAGCTTCAGCAATCTGCCAAAGTTAGATGTAAGTTACTTTAGAAGATACTTTAGAAGCTCTTAAGTATTTTTCAAGAATGTTTCGGGCAGCCTTGTAGCAGAGAGTGACTCTTCCAAGGCCATTGCTTGGGTGTCAAATCGGAAAGCGAATCAATGGAAATTCATGTTCTTCTACAATGAGATTCAAGCTTTATCCTCTTCCATTAATGTGGTCTTTCGTCATGAGTTTAGATAGGCTAATCATGTGGCAGATGTGCTTGCCAAATAGGGGATTGAGAGGACTTCTCCTTTGGAGGGCATGGTTTTGTAATTGAGGTGTGGGAAGGGATACAATCCTCTCGTACCTTGTTATTCTTTCATGTTTTTCCTCTTTCTATTATTTTCTCCTTTTAATGAATTAGTTTGTTACTGATAAAAAAAAAATATAACGATCCATTATTTATTACAATAGTTAGTTTACCTAAAAAAAAGAAAGAAAAGTATAGAGTTTTTTTTTTTTTTTTTTACATTATTAAAATTTATCAATTCCTCTTCCAAACACTTTGGTTAAGAGAAACACCTGATTGAGGAATCTATGATACCTTGGCATCTTTCTTGTTGCCCTTCGTGTTCTTGCTAAATCACGCCTTTTTTTCTTTTTTACCTTTTTTTTAAGGCCTAAAAATCAAGAAGATTGTGTATAATACCAAGGTGACAGCACCATTCAACTAGAACTATTGTGTTGGCAAGTAGAATTCATAGTTTGGTTTGACAAGTTTCTATCGTAACGGTTAGCTTAACCATGCCCTTATCTTAATTTGGACTTTGGAATTAACATGCTGGGATAAAAAGCGCAACAAGTGGATGTTTGAGAACAGAGCAGACGGCGGAAAGAGATGAGTGATGCCTTCTCTATTTGTCCTTGCTCCTGTTCGGTTGGTCCATTGTACCCGGACTGATTATGTATGTTTCTTTGACAAGTCACCATACCATGACCAGTGTTTTACATGGCTGTATTAGCCCGACATTCCAAACACTCCTTTGAGATTTCTACATCCTAAGAAGAATGGAGAAACCTTGTGTTTTAAATTGACCCACCACTGAAAGGAAGTCCCATCTAGTCTAGGCAAAAGCCAAAGTTTCTCCACAATTTTCATCCATAAGCTCTGCATTGAGTGGTTGAAGGTTTTTGGTTTTGTATGGAAACCCAATTTTTGAACATTAAACACATGGGTTTTTAGTTAGTAGGACTAGTCCTCTGATTGTCTTTTCAACGGGGAAAAGGCCAATGCTTACAAGGATTTTAGGTGAAAATGGTCACAGACAAACAGGGGATGTCGGTCGTAAAGCGAAAAAGCCCTGATTGAGAATACGAAGAGAGTCCAAATTAACTACTCGTGTCTAGTGATTAGACATCACTTAATGGGTCTACAGTCAGTTGATTGATACTGATCATCCAACAAATGGGGAAAATCTTTCAAATGTTGTGCAAAGATTGTGGGTTAAACCATCTCCATCTATCTACTTCTCTGCATAGTAGAAATGGAGAATCAGGTCGGTCATCCATGCTCCTAGATCATAAGTAGTACTTATGGAAGATATATGTCATCAGGTTAAAGCAGTCTGGGATCATTTTGTACATTTGACAAGTATTGTCATCTCAAACTATGACTGGGTCTTATGATCAATTGAAGATTGAGAGGAATACGGGACTCTACATGATCCACCCATATGAAAACAATCTTGCAGTCATCATCTGACCAGCTCTCAGCTACAGATTGGTAACCAGAGTCTGCATTCTAAGTAATCTTCCAGGATTTAAAAAAAAAAAAAAAACACATTATCATCATCTAAGTATTATCAATCTTGGGTAGGCAATATTGGGTCTTGGCGGAACAGATAAATACCCCACAAAGACGAGACAGACACGTAACAATACACTGTCAAGAACCCATCCCTGTTCTGATAAAAGATCTGAAGATACGCTTCCATAATGGGATGATTCAACATGGGAGGGAAAAGAAATTAAACAACAGATTCTTATATAGAATTTAAATATGTAGTTCTAGGAAAGTTTCCACCAAAATATTATCTTGTACTGTAGTTACAATACAATTCAACAAATCTCATCATAGCGGGCGGACCTTCATAATTCATGTGCATGTAGGCATAACCAATTTTATAAAGAGCATTTCCCTAGGCTCATCCCACGGTCAATTTAAAATGCAACTGAACAGCTGCAGCAAATGAACTTGAGATTCATTTAATAAAAAAGCTTCATTAGTTAAGAAAAGACGGTTTCTTAGCAGAATAACAAAAAGGAAAAAAAAGGCCAAAACAAACAAGAATTCATGATTATTGGACCAGAACACTCCTGTTGCTTTGCCTTCTGTGCTTTCTTTTGCTGAAAAAAGAAATTTCTAACTTCTCCCCCTCATGACCTTCATTCTCCTACTTTCTGTTCTTTTCTTCTTGTTTTTGGGATACCTGTACATGGACTGTTAATGACCTTCCTTTCCTCTCCATAAACTCAAATAAAGGTTTGATTGTAGACCATATCCTCTCCCTATGTAGCTCCCACTCCAAGGAAATCAATGAAAGGCAAGCTGATATTCTGTCTTCCATGATCACTTTCACCATAAGCATGGAGTTTGTTTGGGTTGTTGGCCACTGACTCAGTTGCTGAGATGTCAGAGTTTGAATCTGAATAGCCTGACTGATCAACACCCATCATCATCATGGGACCACTGTGATGGAAAGCATTGCTAGAACTATCACACTTCTCATAGCATCCATTTGCAGGAGTTGCCATCTTCACATAAGAGTCTGCATTGAACACATTAAGAAAGAAAGAAGTCCATCAGAAATTATTGATCTAACAATGAAAAAGGAAGCAATAAGGCATACCATTTAACATAAGGCAAAAAAGAACCCATGAAATGATTAAAAAAAGAAATTTAAATGAAAAGAGCAGTCAGCAGCCAGATAGAGAAAAGAAATAAGAAAACCCCATGAAAAATATTCAGTGAATTAGTCCAAGAGGAGAAGAAAGGAAATAATACTTAAACAATCCGACTAGAAAAGGATTAAGAAAACCAGCAACGGAACCATTCAAGCCAACAACGCAAATTCACCTTGGGAAAACACAACAGTGAAAAATCCATGAAAACAAGCATAAACAGAGGATAAAAGGAGAGAAAGAAATATGTAACCTATACAACATTAGCCAATCCAAAGAAACGAAATAACTTGATGCATCCATCCTAGCAATCATGAAAATGGTACTTTTGCAAGCAAGATCAATGCATCAAAGTCGCAAAAGTGACAAAACCACCATCCCAACCACAGTACTAAAAAGACCAAGAAAACATACCCTTGATGAATTCAAAGGGCTGATGTTGCTCAGGTGGGCTAAATCTGGTGAATGCCCCTGGAAGAATCCTGCCTGAAGAGGAATTGAGCGAGAGACCTGATGTTGAGGCAGATTCATCTTTAGTGCTACTAATGGTTGATTCACTACATGCATTGCCAGTGTTCATCATCTCCACCCTCTGGGGAAGAACCTGAGAAGAAGAGGGGGCTTTCCTTCTCCTATAAGCACATGACTGCTCTCTGTGCTTCCTTGCCATGATCACATGCCAATGATTCTTCACTGCATTATCAGTCCTTCCAGGAAAGAGCCTAGCAATCATCGCCCATTTGTTTCCATAGAGTCTGTGAGCAGCCAAAAGCCTCTCCTCTTCTTCCTCAGTAAAAGCTCTCCTATTGATCCTTGGATCTAGCTGGTTAAACCATCTTAACCTACAGCTCTTCCCTACAAAATCACAAAATAAATAAATAAAAACCCATCAAACTGAAGAACAGATTCCTTGAATTGACACTAGTTAGGCAAGAGAAGAAGAAACCAACAATCTGATCTTGGATGATAAAAAAAAAAAAAAGATTTACTTTGGTATGTCTTTTCATTTGGCAGAGGAGATTTAGAAAAAAAAAAAATGGAAAAAAGCATATTCCAAATGCAGCATTGATAGCCAGAAGAATGAAGGAAAACACTAAAGACCTCAGACCCAAGAACCGATTCTCAGAGAAAGGTCTTCAAAATCCTCACATGCTCAAATTTGGTGGACAAAAAATCTCCTTTAAGGCCTTCCAATATACCAAATTAGATCAAAAGATCAGAACAGAATGCTTGAGTTTCAATAAGATTTCAATTAAGCTAGAAAATCAAATGGGAAGAAGACGATGAGAGCATCTTTTACTTTTATCAACATCAACAATGGGATGTTTGGTCACTTTCATAGCATATTTAAGCCGTGCCGATCAATATTGTTTGAATTAACATTTTATCTTTTATTATGCATCCCTTTTTTTTCCTTTTTTTTTTTTTTTTTCCACTTTCTATTACCTGATCTTCCTTCCAGCTTCTCAGCAATCAGATTCCAGTTCTGAGGGCCATGTTGAGCAACCAGGTCTCTGAGCTTGGCATCTTCAGCTGGCCTCCAATGGCCTCTTGCACAGAGCTTCGAGCGTCCACTTTCATGGTCTTTCTCTGCTAACAACTTCTCCTCATCTTCCTCCTCACCTTGGCCAAAAGACCCCAAACCTTCCTCATTTTTCTCATTCCCAATAAACCCTCCAGCCCCACCATCACTCCTCTTCTGATCCCTAACCTCAAAGGCCAAATAGCTCCAATCTCTCTTTTGCTCAAGGGATGATGGGGTCAGTACCTGAAAACCCATCTCAGTTCTCTTGCTATCTGCATCTCCAGAAGAACCAAAAACTCCTGGAGGGAAAAAGCTCAGCTCTCTATACCTCCTAAATCCTTCACAATCACCCTCCTGATGGACACTGGATTGAAGCTGTTGTAAACTCATTTCTTCAGAACAAGAACAAGTACACAACTCTAAGTGAAAAACAATCCCAGATTAAAAGAAGTGATTTTGATCAGAAAACCAGAGGTTTTAGACCTGAAAAAGAACTGACTATGTTGCAGATCAAGAAAAAAGAATCAGATACAACCAAAAAAACCAGATGGGTATTATGTTTTCTTTTCTATAACATGCTATAGAAACAGAAAGAAGAGATTTTGATCACGATGAGGACAAAACAAAGGCTTCAGGAGCCTTTTCCCTTGTGGGTTTTCGCTTGGAACACCAAAGGAAGCAGTTTTTACCAACAGAGGAAAGGATTTTGGGTTGTGGGGCTCTGTTTGACAGAGGTTTGGAGAAACAAGATCATCAAGAAGAAGAAGACGAAGTAGAAGATGGATATGAGAAAAGAAAAGGAAAAACCCAGATTGGAGAAACCCAGACGGTTCTCTCCCTTTCACTCTCTCTGGTCAGAGAGTCCTTACTTTGAGAGTGATTTTAGGGTTATTCTTTCGCTTTTGCGTTGCATGGAGCTTTAAAAAGAGAGAGAAAAAAAGAAACCGCTCGTGTGGTGAGATTGGGGTCTCCTTATAATCTGCTTTTCTTTCTGCCCTGTCCCTCTCTGCGTTGGAAAAAAAATTGATATTTTACCTTAACAAACTAGGACTTGCATTTGTCTGTTTTCATTTTCTAACCTCCTTTGCTTTTTGTGAAGGGATTTTATTGTAACGCTTCGATTCATCCATTGCAGAAATTTATTCATGTGGAGATGCAGAAAAGTATTTCCAACTTCTTTGTTAGAAAAATTAGATTAAATCTTTCTGTAAAGAGAGGGTTAATAGCGATAGTATCAATTTTCCACCTCTACTTATCTAAATGTCTAAAGCGCTTAAGGGATTAGAATATAATAACTTTTGGCACCGGATTCTACCTTGTACCCATTTTAAAGAAGTTGAGGCAAATCGTGTTTAAATGAAAAGCCCAACTTTACGCTTCTAAAAACAAGAGCCACACGGTCTCAAATAGAGCGTTGGTTCTTTTTTTTATAAGGCAAAACTCGAATTTTGATTTTAGGCTCTTTTTTTTTATGACTCTTTTTAATGGCTCAAGTTGGCTTGGAATAAGATTGGAGACACCAAACAAGGAGTCTGGATCCTCTTAGGATTTCTCCCACAGTGACCGTGAGTGGACTAATCAAGGTCCGTCATATCACTAGGAGCAGCCTACCATGCATGCGGGCAGCCTACTTGTGGGGGAAATCCTCTTGTGATCACGCATGGAAATGCCAACGACGATAACTATCCCTTTATGTATAATGACTAAAAAAGGTCTGGTAGAGAAGGGGTAAGTTGTTGGGCTGTTTATGCTAATTTTGCTTAGAAGTGTTCATGGTCGGTCGGGCCTGTCCATTTGCAAAATATACAGTCCTTTTGTTCTGAAAAAATTAGGCCATGTTGGGCCTCAAGGCATACAAACAGCCCATTCCAGCTACAGGGTTAGAAAGTTAGCCCTGAGTCCAGGCTATGAGCCCAAGAAACACAGCAAAAAGGAGCCCAATAAGCCTAGTTCAGGCAGGGTCCCCATGAGCAGCCCTAGTTCTTGTGAACTCACATTTCAGACAGAAATGTGGGTACCCGTTTATCCAATTTCCCAATGGACCTTTCTCAACACATTCGGGTATGGTCATGATTCTTTGAGCAATTGCAGATAGGGTCTGGTTTCAGGTTCACAATTTGAGATCTTGCGTGGGTCAGGTTGGATTTATGTTCTGATCACAAATGCTCACTGATCTATTTGGTTTGAGTTCAATAAGCCAAATCAGAAAAATAAAGATGGTAAAGGCCCTCGTTTACCTGACTACTTGAAGTCTTCGACTGATAAGAAGTGATCAGTGTTGCCCTCATTTTGGGTGGGTTTGGTAATTGAGTTCTGCTGTGGATCGACAGTTACATAAGAGTCATTGGGCATTGAATCAGGATTCGTTTAAAACAAACTTAACTAGATTGCGCTTGATCCCAACGCACTTTCCACCCATTTAGAGGGGATTTTTCTACATGCGAACATCTCAATGTGCACCTTTAATTTAGGGGTTTTATTTTTTACCATCACCCCACTTTTTTGACGGTCTGATTGGGATGTTCGCCACAGGATTTTTTTTTTTTCACATTTACATGTCAAAGTTCATAGACTTTTCACTTACTAGTAATGAGATATGAGATAAGGGAATTCCCATCTTGGCCCTTAGTAAGGTGAGACTCGTTGTAATTAAATGCATGGGCCGTGACAAAGGCACCAATACATTTTTTCCTACTTCTTGTCTTTTTTAGATAACAAGAGCTCTCTAAATTTTTTTTTTTACAAAGGGAGGGTGTCCAAGCCCTTCTGTGTGTAAAAGACACATTTTCTAATGTATGTATTTTAGGATTAAAGGAAATCTAAATATGATTTAAGAGAGTGGTAGAGGGGAGACGGCGCTTATTAGAAAAAGGAGTTGCGTATGAGAAAGCAAGGCTAGGGTTGGCCATGGCTTCACACACACAAAAAGGGGTCTTCTATGGTAAGATCAGCGCCTCTAAAGATTTTTTTAACTCATTCAAGGGCGAAAAACGCAAATCTTGCATTCGCCAACTAAGTCTTCCTTGTGTTCTAATATCATTTGGCAGTCAAGTTCTTGGGATTTCTGGCCAGTTTTTCATATAGTTCTAAAAGATCTATATTTAAAATTATATTCTCCAAGGATTTGTGCGAGTGAAAACTCTCATATTTGGGTTTTTTCATATGTTTTCTTGATCTTGATGATGTCTTACTATGGTAATTTTATTTAAGGGGTCATGGGTCAAGAGTCAAGGATGAAAATTAGAAAGTGACAATTAAAATTCTGCTCGTACGGATCGAATAGTTCTAACAGGGGAATATGGAGAACAATCTTGTGGAAATGATCATTCGCTATAAAAAACTAATTAACAAATCATGCCCTGCTTCTTTCACTAATATATCTCACTCATCCCCATTCTTCAAGGCACTAAAATAATGCTAACCATGAAACCATGTGCTTTACCCACGGGCCTAGTTATTCCTTGACATATTTCTTGTTGGTATTTCAAGCTATAGTCCTAGCTAACATGTGACATATTGGCATATTATTTGAATTAGTCTATCATGAAACTAACCTCAAATAAGTGGAATAAGGCCGCAACGAATTGAAATCCTTTGAATTGTAGATCTGACGGTCATGGTGTTAATTTAGGATTACATAAATCCAAAATAAGGAGCTTCTCAGCTAGTTTACAACTCTGCATCTCACGCTACTATCCATATATTGATCCTTAGGTATGCTACTCTTCATGTATGTAGGCTTTCTTGAGACCCCGCCCCTTGAGATGGGATACGAAAAAAATAAAAAAGATTACATAAACCAATGTTTTGAAAAAAAGGATGATGGGAATGACTCATTGAGTGGACCAATTCAAACGTTCTTCCTTGACCTACTTCACATCTCCTCCGCTACCATCTCCACCACATCGTTCTCTTCCCACCACCACCAAATCAAATCAACCTTCAACCCCCTCACGGCCACTCCACTTCTCATCTCCTTCATCATCCACATCACACCTTAAGTCCAAGCTCCGACCCTATCCACCCCCACCAAGCCCTGCGTCGCTTCTCCTTTCCTTACCCTTTCCCTCCGTCCACTTCTATCACCATCATCTCCTCCTCTCCCCACCACCATCGCATTGCGTTAACCTTCTTTATGGTATTATTCCCTCCTGGCCTCACCACATTTCCTCCACTCAACCTCGACCCCAAACCTCAAAAATAGGGTCTCAAACAAGTCCAAATGTCCCACCGGTTCCCCTCCCCTCCCCTTCCCCAAGGTGATAGTAGGTTTTTCCTATCATCAGTATAGGCCCTTTCACATTCGTACCCCCATGATCTAACATCATATCCATTTTGACCCTTAGCATTTTTATGTGATAAAGGGTGATGCTGATAATGGATATGACCCTTATCATTTTTAAAGAAGGTTGATATATTTGACGAAGGGTCACAATTGGATCAAAGTTGAAAAACTCATCATTATCATAATATATCAACCTTCTTAATGTAAGTATTCTCTACTAACCGTAATCATCCAATTTATTACCATAATGGAGAATTCTTTAACAAAAATATTGCAAAATTTTGGCATAGAACTTTGATTTGATTGGTCACATCATGATATACAGATACTACTATGCCAAAACCAACCATTCTACCACGAGATCAAACACAAACAGAGGGTTAATGATACACCATACAATCCCATACAAAAGTCCGGGAAAAACCAAATGAAAAGGATGGCTACTGCCTTCCAAAAGGATAGATCTTAAGCCATCTGAACCATTGGGCCCACAACACTTGACACATATCTAACTATGACAATAAGGTGGCACTGGGAATTTATTGTGGGTTGGACCGTACAATTTCCCTGTCCTGGTAAAATGACAGAGGCAACCCTGAAAAATCTGATCAATAATGGAGACTGACATGTAATATTTTTAACGGTGAGGATGCACTATATCAACGGCCATGATGTTGGTACTATTTAGTACTGAAATAGAAGAATGCAGGTGTGGTGGGAGACAGCAAGGGGTGTTGTTGTTTCCTGGCCAACACAAAAAGCACAACGGAAAAAGGAGAAAAAGAGAAGGGAAAGATCTCGTTTTCATTGCTCCGAATCTCACCAACAGAGGAGAGAGAGAATGTAAGTGAACCTCAGGAGCACTATGTTTTGTGCTCTCTTTCAGGCGCAAGTTAGCTGTATACTGTACAGGGATTATGGAACGGGGCAAAGTTTGAATGGTCAACAAAGTGCCTAAAATGGCTGAGTACGGAACACTTATGTGCTTCAGCACAAACTGTAATTGCGTGTGGGGATGGATGGTCTTTTGAATTTGAACCACTCTAAAGATTACATTCATTTCTTCCTCACCAGTAATAAGGGGAGTTTTCCAACACTGTTAGGAGTTGATCTTCACTTAATTTAGAGTTAGATTTAACTTTTTGTCAATCCACTAGTAGCTTAGTTGGCGGGACACGTCCTCTTTGTAAAAACATCCAAGCACTAATAATAGATTATAATTATGATGGCAAGTGACTTGGTTGTGTGGGTAATTTATAAAAGAAAGAAAAACAGCCTTAAATTTGGGCCTAGTGATATATAAGGGTTATGACTGAAATGGTTTTGGATGTGTAAAAGTAGTGTCTACTTAGGGCAACCGTTCATAAACTCCTTTTCAGCTGCCCCCATAGGTTAATTTAACTCTAGAAAACTATGGACTTAATAAGGTGAATTTATAGAGCAGGAGTTTATTCGGGTTTAGACAATTCCATTCATTAAATCTAAATTGTCATCAACTGGACGATCAATTTCATTATTTTATTAGTTTTCAGAATCAGTATGAGATAAGAGATGGGGATCCTATGATTATGCTAAGATCAACACTCTATTTTTTTTCTATTGATTATACAAGTAGCCCTCCCCCTACTCAAAAAGTTAAAAAAGAATAAAAACAAGAAAAAAGATTGTTTATACCCTCTCAAACAAAATTTTGTAGGCATCGTAAAAACCTTCTCTTCTCATTATAAATCATGGTCAATTTTGAACCCCTAGTCCAAGATATCAATTAAATAAATACACATGAAGGCAGATCTCAATTTAAAAACCTTCCAGATGTCATGCATGCTTGGGTTCTCATCTAACATCAAAAGCCAAAAAACTGGTTGCCACACACTTTTTTCCAATCAAAACTCCTCAATACCGGTCAAAAAGGAGATTCAACTCAGCTGTTTGGCACGTGCCATTCGGACGCATTGGAAACGTCTGTTTCTCCCTCTCTGCAGTTTCAACAGACTTCTGCAACAAGATCGTACACAGCTATAGTTATTCATGATATGATATGGATGAGTCTGCTGCGTTTTCTTCTTCTACTTCTTCTTCTTCTTCTTCCTTTTCGCGCCTTTTTTTCTGTTTTTCGTATGTGTTTCCGATCTATAAAAGCAGCCAAACCGTTTCGCTCTCTTTCTTTTTTTACTGGTTACATTACACGTGCGTGCATGGTACTCCTGAAATCCCATCCGGACACGTGTACGTACGAGGACGACGAGACGAGACGAGACGTTTCAGAAGCCGTTACGATTTCTTTTAACGGAGACGGTAAAAGAGGTCAGAATCGGACGACGGAGGAGGAGAATAAAATCAGCAGGGATACGGCCGTTGGCGCGATTTGAAAGTGGTGGGCCCCGCACTCCTAAGACTATAATATAATAATAATAATAATAAGCTCTGCCTGTGTAAAAGTGTAACTGTTCTTTGGCTTTTTCAAGTTTCTCTCTCTCTCAACGCCTGCTCCTCGGTACTCCGCAAGAGCATATTGATATATATATATATATATATATATACACACCTGCTGAATGGTGATTGAGTGGACTGAATTCATCTATTTTATACGTACAGACTACAGCCAACCAAACAGGTGAAATCAGGCTGCGCCTTGACCACTGGATGTGGTCCACTTGGGTGCACCACAATAATGAGAGTGGATCCCCTGTTTGGTCCAATGAGGGGGTTGCCACATGGGGGAAAGGGTCCAATCACACCCATCCCATCTCCCCCTTAAAAAAAAAAAAAAAATTCCCCCCCATGTGGCACTCCCTAGTTGGTCCAAACAGGGTTTCCCGGTTTGGACCAAACAAGGGATCCTCATCCCACAATAATGGGAACACTTGTCTTCAATTTTATCATTTGGCTGTCATTTCCCTTTTTTTTTCTCCTTTTTTTTTATTTTTTTTATATTAGATTGATTGAGGGAGAAATTTGGAAATTTGGGACTAGTGAGAAGTTTGGGCTTGTTTGTTTGTATTAGAGGAATAGAAGATGAATAGGATGTTTACATGGGGATAAAGGAGGACTAGAAGATAAAAATGATGTTTACACGAGGATAAAGTTAAAAGAGGAGTTGGTTGAAATAAATTAATAGATGAATTACTTTGTATGCATTTGGATAGTTGGTGTAAAGTAAAATGATTGAGTTTTTGTATTTGATTAGATAAAGAGAATGGGGAATCTTTTTGAGTAATTGTGAGAGAAAAAGTAAAGTTGGAGTAACTACCAACTAATCAAGCCTATTTAGTTTACTTTTTGGGCCATGCAAACAAACACATTATGGGGTAAAGAATCCAACCGTTGAGATTTATTCCAACACTCATGTACTTTACTCTTTTGCAAATAAAATGGCCCTATCAGCAAGAAGTAAAATGAAAGAAGTTTAGGATTTAGATTGACTTCCTTTTTGACATTTTGCTTGGATTTAAGTTTATGACTTTTGCTTGATTAATATATGTGCCAGATTCAATTAACTTCATTCATGTTATTTAACTTGTCAACATGATCCGGCTTTACTGTTTGTTGAATTAATACCAGCTAATCCCCAATTGCAAAAATGACAGGTCTCACGAAAGCTTGAAATGACCTTACAATGGCATCCTTACTGGATTTGTATTAGATTATTTCTTCGTTTAACATGTAGGACAGGGAGTATAGCTAGAAAGATTCCATGCCCTCTGAATCTCGTGAGGTAAAAAACTCCACTGTGATCGTGAGTAGGCCATTCACGGTCCGCGTACCATGCATCAAGGCCGGAGCTTCTCAGACATGGCGGACCATGAGTGGCGGAGACCTACTCAGAGTATCCACGTATTACTGTAGGTCAGAAAACAACAATGCATTTCATGTGCTTGTATAATTATAAGGTGTACTTTTCATGTGGACATTTTAAAGTGTGAATTTCACATTGGAATCTTTAATCTCTTTTGGAATGTATTGATGGTGGAGGAAAGTGTGCTCGTTTAACATCATATTAATACAAATGGAAAAACCAATGCGTTGATACTGTGGAGAAAAAGCATACCACATGTTCGCACGTACAAATTCAAATACATATTTCACTTTGTGTGTGGAACAAAACATAGACAGCCAAACTTGTGATATTAAAAAGTTTAGTACGCCCCCACAAAAGCTGAATCGGTTTTAGGCTTTTAGCCATGGTTTAAAATCTCGGCCGATACCGGTTCATATCGGCCGATATGAATCGGTATCGGCCCATACCGCAACGATATTTTACCACGATACCGAGTCAGGCCGATATGGTCAAAATATCCCCAAAATATCGGTTTATCTCGGCCGATATGGTCAAAATATCGGTTTTACCGATATCTCGGCCGATATTTTCAAAATATCGGCTGAGATGGACTGCGAGGAGTAATAGTCAAAAACACTAATTTTTTGTAACTTTTTCCCTATTCTCCAATTTTCTTCTCCTCTCTCCTCATCTCCTTAGAGCAACCATGTCTCCATAGCTCATTCTCTTATATTTTTCAAATTTTAAAAATATTTCTTGAAGAAATCATTTTATTTAGTAAGAGAAAATCAACTTAACTCCCTTATTTTTACCATTATGTGTTTTTTATTTTTTATTTTTAGATAAAGCATAAAAATGAATGAAAAGATCATTCGCATGTCATTTTTTGGTTTGTGATGTGTTCTTCACTTAGATCTACACATTTTCATGCTAAATCTACTTATAAATATGATTTTGGGTGTAGAAAAATGGTGCTTTTTAAATCTTCTACTTTAAAAAAAAAATTGTTGGAGTATTTATGCTACTAAATAGTAAATACTAATATCTTATTAATAGTGTATAGATAATTGTTATGTTATATTTGTTTTCTTATATTTTACACTAACAAATTGACTATGAGCCAAAATAATAGTTACATTATATGAAATACTAGAGAAGACAGCGAGCTGCAACACAGGCAGGACTCATAACTTATGGTGACCGATATTTTGATTTACTGTTGTTACTAATGGAAAAAGATATTGTTTTCCAGCATTTTCTAATATTCTGAATTTTTTGGATATTTTTGTGAATTTTTTTGGATTAAATGAAAAATTCACACCGCGACAGACCGATAACCGCGACCGATACCGATATCATATCGGTTTTTTGTTCCAACCGAAACCACGACCGATACCGCAATTTTAAACCATGCTTTTAGCCATCTGCCCTTCATTATTGTTTGTCTTCTACATTGATAAGACAAATGTGAGTCGGCGTTGTGCAACTTGCACTTCCAATTTCAATAAAAACAGAAGAATTGCTGACAAATTACTATAGAAATCCCGGCTAATCCCACCATTGACATCTCTTTGATGCGTCCAATCAACGGTCATGATGACACAGTAACCGAGACCGCACGAGTTGAAGATTCTTTTGGACGTTTCCTTGTTTCAAATTCCTTGTATTTTTTTTTTAATTCTCTCCCTCCAAGTCCCAAGTCCCAAGTCCCAAGTCCCAAGTCCCTTCCTGACACCCACAAAGGCCAGTGGATACTGTCATGGGTACCCATCAAATGAAGAAAAAGCACAGATATGGAGTATGAGACTCTCATCTATTTATTTACGTGGGGCCCATTATTTATTTTCCAATGGTGACACCCTCATACAGTATGCCCCACAGCATGGATGGGTCACTATAGTTTTAATGGGTCATCATACATGGTACCTCTATTCATGCCATCACCATTCCAATTATAAAACCGTGTATAAAAGAATTTAAATTACCTATGTAAATAACTCAAGATAATAAAACGCTCCGAGTTGGTGCTCCGACTTGGTGCTATCCAAGTCCTTATTGGTGTCTATTTGGTTAAAAGCAGTGAAAGGACCAAAGCCTATTATTATCCTGAATTCTTTACCTAGGTAACTTTCTTTACAATGGGACCCACGGCATGGATGGGTCACCACCATATCTTAAATTCTTTACATACATATCTTAAATTCATTATATGTGTGGAGTGCAAGCCTTTTATTATCTTAAATTCTTTGCCTAGGTAACTTTCTTTACAATGGGCCCCATGGTATGGATGGGTCACCATTGCTTTAATGGGTCATACATCGTACGTGCATTCATGCCATCACCATCCCAATTAGAAAACTGTATAAAAAGAATTTAAGATACGTATGTGCAAATTTTAAGACAGTAAAAGGCCTCGGCTCTCGTACTACCCAAATCCGCACGGTATGAGGGCCAAAGCCTTTTATTATTAAATTCTTTACATGCCACTCTTAAATTCTTTATATATGGTTTTCTAGTTGGATTAGTGATGACAGGAATGGACGCAAGATATATCACCCATTAAAGCTATGGGGCTTTGGCCCTCGCTATCCAGCCAAGCCCCTGTGGGTCTATTTGGAAAGAAGCATTTGATTATATTCAACATGGAGCATTTGGATGATTTCAAATAACGTCTCCCATTAAATAGGATTCTGAAATGCCAATGGCAAAAGAACATGCTGAATTCTAAAATTTGGAGATTCAGTCTTACTAAAAGTGACGTTTCACTTGGCCAACTCATTAAATTCAACTACTTAAACTCAATCAAATAAAAAGTCTGTTAATCCCAATGGATAAGTTTTGGTTTTTATCAAAATAAATTAATGTTAGAAATGCTTCAATCGAACATGGCGTTTGTCCAAGAGCTCGTAAGTTTGAGTACTCTATCTAGCATAAAATCTTTTTACAAAAACACACACAAACAAAAGTTGTCAAAAATGTTCCTACTTCCAATGGGGATTTTATTCTATTGCAATCTCTCACGAAGTATCTATGTTGGGTATTCAGTTTATGCCTAACAGCCCTTTGAGAACTCCTGTTTTTGTGT
This sequence comes from Persea americana, assembly GCA_029852735.1. Lineage (NCBI taxonomy): Eukaryota > Viridiplantae > Streptophyta > Magnoliopsida > Laurales > Lauraceae > Persea > Persea americana. The sequence goes on from CM056810.1 coordinate 97,513,637, forward strand.
GTGTTCTTTTTTTTTTTTAACTTTCTAAATGTCACATTCGAAAACCGAATCCTCTAACATTCCTCACTAGGTTTCCTCAAGGATTTAGACTAGTAGAAATCCTCAAGTTTACAAATTTACACACTGGATTATGTTTTCTTAGCTATTATGCATCGATATGACAATTAGAGATCATGAAATCTCCATGGGCCTCACCAATGACTAAACATGTCCAAATTAATTATAAGTAAATGATATCTATAACTGTAATATAATATTTTGTTTACTTTCTAGGTAAAATTAAGATTTTCTACCTTTAGATTTAGTCACTAAATTTGAGTATTATATTCACCTAATAGTGAAGGTGGATATGCGTAATAGTCAAAATCATTATAGAACAATGTTTATTTTAAACTATTGGGATGGAATAACTATATTAAAAAGAGAGCGACCAAACAACTAAAACCCACCAAAAAAAAATAAAATTGAAGAAGAACACCAATGAGATATAAGAGCATTATACCCAACAAACAAAACAATCACAAAAGAGATGCCTCAAGGGCACTAACCCTATCCACCCCCTCTTGACCCATACAAGTCTCTTACGATGCTAAGTGGTGAACCAATATTCCTATTTTTGTTTTATGGATTAGGAATATCTATGGTAAATCCAATGCAAACCTCAAACTCATTATTTCTGTAAGTGCAAAAATCGATTCGGACTTACTAATGTGGATGTATAATTTTTCGGGAACGATCGCCTGCCTGAGGCCTGAAAGGGAAGGAGAGAAATAGAGGTCAGAGGCTCTGACTGCTGTTAGCCGAAAGCACTCCGATGCTTAAGTTAGTTCTGCAACTAGACAAATGATGAGTTGAGAGGAGAAAGGCAAGATTGGGTGTGTTAGTGCGTATGTACCTTGTTGGGACTTGCCCTTTGCATATATATAGGCAGCAGTCCCATTGACTTTCTTTGAGTAGAGGTAGGTGGTGGTGAAGTCCCATCGGACCTTACCCTGACTTCTGCTCTTTCTGACATGACCGCAAGATAAAGCCAACTATTTGCCTTTGTCAAGCGGCCACCCTATCTGATAGCACGTTCTACAACGCGTCCGTAGTTGTACAGGAGCACGATTAATTGACACTCAGTACCCTTACCAAGAACAGGAATAACTTGCGGGTGACGCGTCCTGGCACTGTTGCCGAGCTAAGCATCCGAGCTAGCACTGCTGCCGAGCTTCCGGCATGCAGTATTGCCGAGCCTGCCGAGCTGGCACCCTTGCTAGGTTGCCGGGCTGCGGATGACCGAGACCAAGGCGAACCCAGCCGATACTCTTACCGAAGCTGGCTCGACCTCGGTATTACCGAAATGCCCCCACACAATTACCCCTTAGCTTTTGACCTCTTTGATTTCTCTAAACTCTTTGAGGTCGGAAGCTAAGTATTATAATGGAGGAGTCTTCTGAGTTTGGATGCTATCATCCGCAAGTCGATGGGGGAAGCGGACAAGAACACTGGCCTTGCTGCTTCGCTTGCTGAGCTGGGCATCCGATGTCGAGTTGCATATAGCCGGTACTGTTACCGAGCTAGGCTGGCACCGCCGTCGAGCTGCATATAGTCGATACTGTTACTGAGCCGTGAGCTGGCACTGCTGCTGAGCCGCATATAGCCGATATTGTGGAAACGAGAAGAAGGATTTCCAAGCAGCCGTGGACGCTGTCATCCGCAAGTTGATAGAGGAAGTGGATAGGAACACCGGCCTTGTTGCTTAGCTTGTCGAGCTGGCTTCGTTACTGCGCTGCCGAACTGGCACTGCTGCCGAGTTGACACCGTTGCCGAGCTGCAAATAACCGAGACCAGGACAGAGCCAACCGGTGCTTTCACCGAAGCTAGCACGGTCCCAGTACTGCGGAAAAGAGAAGAAGGATTTCCAAGCAGCCATAGATGATGTCATCCGCAAGCTGATGGAGGAAGTGGACAGGAACACCGGCCTTATTGCTTAGCTTGTCGAGCTGGCTCCGTTGCTGCGCTGCCGAACTGGCACTGTTGCCGAATTGACACCATTGTCGAGCTAGTGAGCTGCAAATAACCGAGACCAAGACAGAGCTAGCCTGTGCTTTCACCGAAGCTAGCATAGTCTCGGTACTGCAGAAATGCCCCCGCTCCGTCCACTGAATCCGAGGCCTGCCCAGATACTGCCGCAACCAAAGTTGCGCAGGCCGAGGCTGATGCCAATGTAGAGGCCGCTGCAGTTGCACTTCTATCTTTTTGTGTGTGCTGTAAACAATTCTTCACATATCTGATCTTTGTAGGTCGCGCGAGCTCGATAGTCTCTATTCAGTTGGCTTATCACCAGCTGGAAATCACCGAGAGCCACCAGTTGCCATGCCCCCAGGATCTGTTGAGCATTGCAATCAATGCTTTGATGACAAGGTCCTATTTGACTCTGAGGCGGGAACTGAGGCTTCCACCGAGCTTGTTGGAGCCTCGTCTTGGTCCACCTCCTTCTTCCTGGACAATTTTTTGTCTTTTTGGAGGGTTTGTCGTTCTGCCAGGGGCTAAAGCTTTCCCGAGCTCGGGTATCGTCTTCTTCTTGCTCGATAAATTGGTTCACCCTGGCCATCAGTGCTTTCACCGTGACCACGGGGAAATGCATGAGATTTTTCCGAAGCTCGTTGCTTGGCAATAGAGCCTGTTTAAAGGTCCCGATGACCACCTTATCAGTGGCATCTTCGACCTGTCTGTAGATCGTCCAGAATCTCTTGGAGAACTGGGTGATGTTCTCGATCCGCTGCTTTCTGATCGCCATCAGGTCGTCATCCGTCTTAGGGATGACCCTATGAGCCTGGAACTTTTCATCGAAGGAATTCCGGAGCTACAACCAGCTCGAGATTGACTCCTCTGGAAGTGCGCATAACCATTTTAGGGGTAGGTCTCTTAAACTGGAAGAGAAGACTCTACATTTTAGGTGACCTATGTCGCCCTACACCGACATTCTTTGAGTGAAGTGTCGGAGATGCGCTGTAGGATCCGAGGTCCCATCATAAAGGACGAACATCAGGATACTAAACTCTTTAGGAGGAGAGAAGTTCCTTATCTCCTAGGAGAAGGGAGATGTACCGAGGTCCTTTGTGTCGTAGGCGCTTAGCCGACCTCGGGTGAAGCCGACTATCTCAATATTTTGCCTGATCATCTGCTTGACTTGTCGGTCAAGCCATTCTCTTAGGTCGTCATTATCCTCCAGTTTTTGGCGCGGCCTCTTTGAGTCTTTGTTCTAGTGGTTGCTGCTCAAGCCCTTGTCGTAAGCTCGGTCATGCCTCTTATTGTTTAGGACTTGCCTCAAATCCTATTCAGCCGAAGGAGCTCGGCCGCATCTAGGAGGTGGAACTGGAGCATTGTTCTTCTCCCGGAGCTGCTGTTGGAGTTGACAAATCAGCTCTCTCTGCTCTTGGATAACAAGGTGTTGAGCCCTGATATCCGCGAGGAGTGGGTCGTCATTATCGTCGTAATCATAGTTGGCATCGGTACAGTGATGGGATTGTGACTTGGTTGGCATTGGTGTATCACCTCGTCGGGCACGTTCTGATAGAGGAATGCTTTGCTGGGGCACTCCAGCGAAGGAACATCCTATTGGAAAGGAGCCGTTAGAGGGTTATCTCGCCGAGGAGGTGCTGTCACCCCCTTTGACGATAAGCTCAACTGAGTCACAGGCCCTTCCGTGCTCGCTGTACCAGATCTTCCTCCGAATCTCCTCTGGCGAGGGACTGGCGGCAATTGCTTTAGCAACACTAGTGGTAGCGACGGGCCCTTCGACGATCCTTTGCAATTTCTAGTCTTCGGAGGCATAGTGTTTGTGAGTTTTGTTCAGTTGTTTCCAACAGACGGCGTCAATTATAAGTGCAAAAATCGATTCAGACTTACTAGTGTGGATGTCTAATTTTTCGTGAACGATCGCTTGCCTGAGACTTGAAAGGGAAGGAGAGAAACAGAGGTCAGAGGCCTTGGCTGCAGTCAGCATGCTTAAGTTAGTTCTGCAACTAGACAAATGATTAGTGGAGAGGAGAAAGGCATGATTGGGTGTGTTAGTGCGCGCATACCTTGCTGGACTTGCCCTTTGCATATATGTAGGCAGAAGTCCCATTAACTTTCTATGAGTGGAGGTAGGTGGTGGTGAAGTCCCATTGGACCTTACCCTGGCTTCTGCTCCTTCTGACATGACCGCAAGATGAAGCCAGCTATTTGCCTTTGTCAGGCGGCCATCCTATCCGACAGCACTTTCTACAACGTGTCCGTACTTGTACAGGAGCACGATTGACTGACACTCAGTACCCGTACTGAGCTCAGGAATAGCTTGAGGGGAACACGTCCTGGCACTGCTGCCGAGCTGAGCATCCGAGCTTACACTACTGCCGAGCTTCTGGGCACGCACTATTGCCGAGCCTGCTGAGTTGGCACCCTTGCTGGGCTGCCGGGCTGAGGATGACCGAGACCAAGGCGAGCCCAGCCGGTACTCTTACCGAAGTTGGCTTGACCTCGGTATTACTGAAATGCCCCCACAATTTCTATGTGAAGGAGCTTACCCAATTTGAGACCATTACAACTCATATTCATCCATAGATTGAATCATGAAAAAGCTTAATAACTATGGGTTTTAGGCCGGATGTGTACTAATAACGATGTTGATGAAGCCAATGTTTAACCAATGCCATCATTGGGTTAACGCTTTTGATTTTTGAGCAAATCACTGAGAAGAGCAAAACCACATAATAAATAAGCCATTGTCAAATTCCCCACATTCTCATAGTAATAAAATGCTTACAGGTGTTGTCAGCGTGCAAGGGACATGGATGTGTGAGTTCGAATTCCTTACATAGTGAGAACAAGGGGACAATCCAACAGATACTTGTTCCAACTTGCATGGTTGATTGACACCCGAAATTTTCTTTTTTGTTGCATGCTATTTGGACATTTAAGGGTTTATTAGCATGCCATAAACCTTTGGTGTCCATGGAATCTTGGTGACCATTCAAGTCTTAAAAGACATTATCGTATTTTATGAAGACATGACAGTTTTAAAGAAAGATTCCAAGTAAAGATTTGAAATCACTTTTAAGATTATGACTCAACTGAACTAAACTGACCTGAGGATCCTGGTCATATAGAGAGTACTTTGGGTGGCACTCACCTATGAACCCTCACTCTCAGCTTCAACATTTTCTGCAAAAACGGCCACTAAACATATTTCAAATCACATGCTTCATTTTTGGATAGAATGGATGGACATCGTCTTGTTGATTCATGAGGATCATCTCTGACTGCTCTTCTCATCTCTGCTAAATCTCCAATGACAATTGAAAAAAAAAAAAAAAAAACAAGAAGAAAATCCTGCATTGCTCTAAGTTTTTTTTTTATTTCGTTTTTTTCCTTTTCCTATTGGGGCCAACTTGCATAAACTTTCAATCCCTTCCCTTGAAATACAACTACTACTTCTCTTCATAAATGGTCCTACTTGACACTGATTTGATCATTTCGTACCCATAGTTGACTTTAACTAAAAAAAAAACTATAAAAGACATTTATTTTAGGGACAATTACGGTACAACAGGTCTTATACCTGACAATCGCCCTAGAACTGTCAGAAAAGGTCTTAAACGATGCTTCTCTTGCATAATAGATGTACACTTGGCAAAGAAGAATGCATGGTGAAAAAAGTTAGTATTATGTTTTAAAAAAAAAGTGAGTAATATCTTGGAACTTTTAGGAAAATTCACGAGACATGGATGCTGAATTGCTGATACAATTTATATTTTGTTACCAAGTTGGAAGATTTGGCCTGGATTCCACTACTTAAATTTAGCCGATATTGGGAATTCTTGCAAATAAATGGGCCCTAATAAAGAGCTAAATATAGCTTAGATTGCACTGTGCTCGTGAAACAATTGAGCCAAGTCAGATAAGGGTAGTTTGGCTTATATCCCATCTCCACCACAAAAGACTGGCCTTTAGTGGATGTGGTGACCTTAAAAGTCAGGTTTTGCAATGAAAAACTTTTCTACCACAAAAGTTGATGTTATTTCCACAAAAGTTGATGTTTTTTCTTCCTTATAGACCATTTAAAACGTAGTGGGGAAAATAATAGCGAGAAAAAAAGTTCCACCTATAAAATATGACCTATTACGATTGAAAGAAAATTTGACAATTCAGAAAGCATTTGTGTAGCGCCGTAGAAGAAAAAACACAGATTTCCTCTTTCACGGTACTTTCTTTTCAATGTGACATGTGGGAATGTGGATGCATGCAGGAGAAGAAAACTTCGCATAACATAGCACCAAAAATCAAGGATCCATGGAATCGTCGCCGCACCAAACGGGTACAGGATAGCAACATAAAATTCGGCGCCCTGTCTCACTCCTTTTTTTTTTTTCCCTCACAATAAGTCACCGCTGCACAAACAGACCCTTGTTGCAAAGTTAGGCCAAGTTGCCAAGTTGCCCGCCGCGTAGGTATGGTTCTGGTGTTTTTCAGTGCCATGTGAAGGAAAGTTTGTAATTTGTCATCCATGTTGTAGCTACTTGCACTAGTGGGGCTAATTTTATAAGCTGGACTGGAGACAGGCTTTCTTGTCTCCTAAAAGCTCCTACTCTAGTCAGGTGGAGTAGACCAACCGAACCAAGTGCCCCAGACGGACCCCAGTCCGTTCCGCACGTGTGGAGCCGCCGACCAAAAGAACGAAATTTACGTTCTTGGTGATGGTGCTGCAGACCAGGGTAACGGCGCCTCATACTTAACACGTGTGCTTGTCCAAACTACTACTATTTTACTTTAGTCCGCACTTTTTACTTTTCCCAACCAACGACCACAAATGTTAATTTAATTAATTAATCAATCTAGGTTTACATCATTCCAGACTCAATTTAACCTATCCAAGTTAACACCCTATTTTCATAATACACGACACACTCTTCCAAATTATTCCACAAATGCATTGGTTTTGGACTGCTTTACCCAATAACAGGGTACATTAGAAATTGATGACTGTGTTGGGCCGGCCCACTTCATACTAGCTTAATTGATAATCATGTTTAGATTCAAATTAATGTCTCCATTTAATCTCTAACTAACATACTAAACTATGCTGAGCACGGATATGGCTAACATTGCAATTTAAATATTCATGCATTAAAAGAATCATGGTTTTCAAAAAGAAAGCAAATGAAGAAATAAAAGTTATGGTACCTGTTTATGTAATCCAAGAGCTAGTGGTGTAGCAATGAAATTAGAGAATTGGAGTAGAAAGGATTGATATAATTTGGATGAAAACATAGTCTTTGCAACAGAAAGACAATAGAAAAAAAGTGGAGAGTAGATAAGTGGTTTTGATAAAGAAATAAAATAGATAGTTATATGAGATTGGAGTAGAGAGAACATGCAAGATTTTGAAAAAAAGCAATGCAACTTCCAACCAAGATTATAACCGATAATCAAAATTGAATAAAAAAACCCTCCTATTTAATATAGTATAATTTTCATCTCTTTGACCCCTTTTTCAGCGATCCCAATTAATACAAGTTGTGATCTTGTCCATGAACACAATTGGCCCAACCTAAACTCGACCCATTGTCCATCAATATCCGGTTGCAAATGGGCTAACACCTGGGCCATGCTGAAGAGTGTCCAGTCCGGCCTCTTAAGGTATTGGACCTTTTTTTTTTTTTTTATGTCTAGACCCATCCCATGGGGCTTGAAATCTATCCCATCACTAATCCTTTCCGACCCATTTGTGTTTGGTTCATTGGACCGGGTCTGTCCATAGAATAGAACCTTTGGAAGATGGACATTCACTCATGTGGTAGGGTTCCAGTGGCCTTACAACATAAACATCGGATTTTGGTATGAGCTAATTGGGCCAACCTTTTGAAACCTGAAGACCCATTAAGCAAGTTTCATATCTCTGTGTATTCTACCTACACCTTACCTAGTGTGATCAGAAGGAAATCTGGTTGATTTAACAGATTTCGCCAGATTCATTCAACCCATCCTCATCTGAATCAGGAGAGTCAAATCAGGATTTTTTTTTTATCATGATCGTGACAATTAGGTCCACACAGACTTGCCCACATATTTATCACATTTGGAAACGCGGCATCCTTGTCACATGATTCTGTCAAATCTTTCAGCAATGCATCAAAAGGTAGGGGCACCACCCCACGATTTGAGCGGGACCCACATGGACTGTCTGCCACAACCATCAATGGTCAATCACACAACATGGTATTAGTGAGTAGGGGAGACATTTAAAATCCTCCCTAGGATCCTTGGGTTGGTTGGGGATGTTCCTTTTTTCTTGCTAGAGGACATGGATCTGCAGGCTTTGTTGACAAAGAGGGACCCCTGAGAGCATCACCACAGGCCACTTTTTTTGACCAAACTTTAAAAAGACATCTAGAAAGAGAGGTAGACTGAGAGAGACCTTCCCAAACAACAACCAACTTTATTATCATCACAACAACTAAGTTCCCTTTTGTTTCTTTTATATTTGGAGTTTAATACAACACTCCAAACAGCCCAAATGATAAATACAAGGTCCCATCTCATATGTCCATTCACTGTCTAGGTCGAATTTCATCTAAGTTTTCCTTTTCTTTCATTTTTATTTTACTTTCCTTAGTTCATGTCTACCATTTCGTTCTGTACTTGTGTGGGACTAAATTCAAAACACAGGTCCACATCCATTTCCTCCTCATCTACTTACAGGGTTAGGCTTCTGTTATCATCTTCCGCAAACTAGTATTAGTCATTATCATCAAAGCATTATTTCCTTTATTTTAATTGCTGTTTTTAAGTTTTACTCTTCTTCTCGTCGATCTTATTTCATGTTATATTTCAATAATTCACCAATTCACTCAAGATTTTTACATGTCACTTGAATATATTGCAGTTTATGATCGTTTACTCTGAATCAAACCAAGCGATAATCATGTAACCAAAGTACTCTTTTTTGGGGCTTTCACATATTTTGGATGTTAAAAGAGTTGAGGGCCATCAATGTTGGAAAGTCCCACGTCCCGCATCCCACATCGCCTAAATCCTGAGTTGGACAAGACAGACTACAACACCCTGCGCACTTGCGCCCACAATACGGCATGAGACATTTTTTTGCCCTGTGTGGTTTCGAACCAGGGATATGTGGACTCTGAGACTCTTTCAAATTTGCTAGCCAGTAATCCCAAATAAATTTGTAACAGAAAATTATTCATTTTTGAAAAAACTACTAAAAAAAGGACCATAGATGGCCACTTACCAAAAAACAGGCCACTAATCAATATTGCACTGAAATGGCTCCCTGTGACTACTTCCGTTTTATTTATTAAATATTTAAACGTGTGACAATATCGTCGCTTAATCGCCTGAAACCCCATTTTCCTTTTCTTCCTACCATCGTTTTTCCCCTTTTTCTGGCGGTTTCCTTTCCCCAGTTCTCCCTTTCTTAGACTAATAAAAGGGAAGAAATAAAACAGTGAGTTACATTCAATTGTCTTAAATGTCCATCAATGAATGAGGAAGTGCAAAAGCAGATGCAATGAATATGAAGTGGGAGAAGGGGTTATAATTGACCAATGATAATATGAGAGAAAAGTAGGCAAAAACTGACTGCCTTTTGTTTTCTTTGTTTTTTTATTATTATTATTATCAAGAATATGTCATGAGAGAAATTATGCATGTGGCATCCACCTAATCCCCCTATGATAAGGCGCCCCTCCTTACCCCCACACTGAGTTCATATTCCCCAACACACGCAGACACCATAGCCCACCCAGCTTTTGCAAATTAAGAACCCATCATACTCTAATATCCCATTCAAATGTGACTAGGGCCATGGATTTTGAGAGAAAGCACTAGTCTAAGAAAGGGAGAAAAGGGGAAAGGAAACCGCAGAAATGGGGAAAACGATGGGAGGAAGAATGAGAAAACGTGGTTTCAGGTGATTAAGTGGCGATGACGTCGTCATACGTTTAAATGAGATATTAAGCGACGAAGTCGTCACACGTTTAAATCTTTAATAAAAAAAATGGAAGTGGTTACAGGGAACCACTTTCGTATAATATTGACTAGTAGCCTGTTTTTCGGTTAGTGGCCATATAAGGTTCCCTTTTTTATAGTTTTCTCTTCATTTTTTTTTATTTTCTTTTTTTTCCAGAATTACAAGTTATATGGGTTTTTGGAGAGTGGAACGTGAAGTTGTGACCTGTTTTCTAGATGCTCATTTGTGGTCACAAGTGTGTGCATCTAAACCAGACTTCCAAGCAACGTTTCATCCATAATGGGACCCACTGTTTGGAGTTTATGGAATGTCTAGATTGACTAGCATGCATGTAGTCACAGAGGATCAACTACTTGTCTGTGAATGACAGCAGTACACATTGGAGTCATAGTCTCTCAACTTGTTGATGTAACATGTGGGGCCCTCCAGAAGAAAACATGAGCCCAAATCAACACCAGAGAACCCTAGGCAATGAAGGGATTCTACCATGACTTTTGTCATTATAATATGCTGATGGGTTTGATTAAAGCGATGAGGAAGTGCCCACTTTAATATTAGGATATGTAGTTAGAGAACAAACAATGCAACAAGTAAAGCAAATGTCTCCATCATTAATCAACACAAGGAGAGGTCAGTGACTGGAAAACCTAAAAGGTTGTATGCCATACTCCTTTTCTTTCTGTATTTTTCTTTTATTATAGGTGTTGAGCCACATCAGCTTCTCTGTTTGCATGCACGAGTTTGAGGGGGCTTTATGATGTCTGCTAGCCGACAAGTGTCGAGCACTGTTTCGACCGACATTGGCATTTTTTTCCCTAGAGGGGGCTAACCAGTGACCAGTAACCACCTACCAGAGGTGTAAAAGACAGGTTAATGTGACATGGGGTTGGACTTATGTAGTGGATGGTCAGAATGGTGTCCTCATTTGGGCTAAAGGAATGCTTTCAGCCTGTGTGTGATGTGGGTCTCTTGTTGGGAATGGAATGATGGACTTTTGTCAACAAGTGGGTTGTGATAGATTCTCTCCACACCCTCTCTCTCTCTCTCTCTCTCTCTCTCTCTCTAGGAATGTCTTTACTCAACTCAAAAGCGACCGAGTCGAACGGGTTTGACCAATTACTGGAAAACTCGGTTTTGGTTGTCTCAATTTCCGAGCAATGACTTTGAAAGGCCTTTGTAACTTTGTTTGGGCTTTTTACCTATACATTTAAGTTTTTTAATTAGATTATAGCAATCTATATGGTGTTTTGGATAGCCCAGGTAGCAAGTTCATCCATAAAATCTATTAGACCAGCACGTGAGGGAGAGCATTTGAAAAAGTTCCACATCGTTTGTTGTATATATATTTTTTTTCACTTTTTTTTTTCTTGTACCTAATATGACCTTGAACTCCCAACCTCAAGATTGCAATAGTAAAAACTTGGTGCATCTCTCTCTCCCCTTCCTAGGCAATACTTAATAAATGTATATGGGCATATCATTTGGTGATCATATGTGATTTATTTATCTTTAGACTTTGTTCTTTGCCCCTTTTTTTTCACGTATCACTGATGTTTTCCCCATTCAACTTTAGGTGACAAACTGATAATAGTTGTAAAATGGGACTGCTTCACTTACAGTTGATGCTCGACTGAGGAGACTCGGTATGTTAACTTAAATACTGGATAGGATTTTGATTTTTTTTTTCTGAGTTGGCCCCATGGCTAGGAATACATAAGAAAATCTGCCCCTCCAAAGATTGATCCCTGGACGGTGCTATGGGATCGGGTGTTGCAATCCACATCAATATCCTATGACACCACAGATTTTGAAAATTTTTACATGTTATACATTCATGTAGTTCTTTAGTTAGCATGGAATGTGACTTCCACCCAGAATTTAATAGAGTTGAATCACCTATTCTTTGAAATTATGCTAACTATACAGTGTTAGACCACAGTCTGAATTTGCCTAGATCAAACCACTGTCACAAATTTTGTTATTTTAATTCCTCGTCTCGGGTAAATATTGGAGTACGCTTTAAAAATTGAGCTTCTCACATTATATAAAATGTAGAAAATATGAGAAAAGTCTCACAAAGAATCTCAAATGATCGTAATCTTGTCAAAATTCTGAGAATATTTTGAAAATGTGAGAATAACGTTGGGTTTATCTCAGTTCACCATCTGCTCATGAAAAGTTTTAGTGATATTGTCTGCATGATACTTACTCCCTTATTCGTACATGAACATGAGTGGGCTTCTGTATTTAAGTACTACAATCGAATATCACCACCTCAACTGCTGAGTCAACTCAATCGGCAAGGTATTGAATCAGACTCTAACCAAGAGTCAGAAGTTGGTCAAACCTCTCCGAGTTACTTACTCCCCTCAATGCTCTTCTGAGTTTGACTCACTTGAGTGAGTTGAATTTTAGGATTATTCTCATCACTTCGCATGCCTATGGTGCACAGGCCGCACCTGCGTCCTAGTGGAGACAAGGTGTGCCCCACCACAGTGGCAAAGAGAATCAAGTAACTTAGAGGTCTCTGTCGATCAGCTTCCACATCTCCACTAACCTAGTTCAATTCAATAATCAATGTTATAGGTTTAGGGTTATCTGACAACCCTTTGTCCATTTCTTGACTCTTGTTCCTCTCAAACCCTCAAATCACATTTCCAAGAATCTGACCCACCCCCTAAACTCAAAACAAAATTATAGACAAGAACAGCAAACAAACTTGGAAATTGAGAAGAGATGATGACAAGAATATTAAGTATATAACCCATGTCAAAGAACAAAACCATAAGCAGGAGGTCAGCGTAGATACCTATAACAAATTTCCCTTGATAGTGATTTAAAGCTTAATCAAATGCCCCCATCTATCCCAAAACCATTTCATAATCCCCAATCTCAATAATGTTCCCTAATTACCCCATTAATAAAGTGATTAAGAACTCCCTAAGTCACTATCATGGTAGTCGATTGAATTCAAAAGATCAAGATCACCATCGATATCGATATCCTCGGCAGAGAACAGATGTATCTAATTACACCGACTTTTATCGCATCTTTGGATAATATAAAAAGGGTCTTAATTCATTGATTAATGGACCCTAAACAGTCCCTAGTTCTCCATGTAACAAACTAGTAAACAAGTCATTTGGGATTCTCTTGCCACGAGAGAAAAGTAGCTGATGCATGTGTGGAGTTGCATTGTTTATTCCTTCATGGGCTCATTTTTTCTATCGTCCCACCTGTTTCTGCGATTTTTCTTAGGAGGTGTGCTTAGGGTTATATAACTTGCATAGCGTTGAGTCCCAAGATTTCAAAATTCAAAGGCATTATAAATTTGAAAACGTACTGCTCATTCTTGTGACATTTATCAAATGAAAATGGGATGACAGCAGACAACCTAAGTTTTACTGCTCATTGTTGGAGAATTAACCAATGAAAATGGGGGTGACAATCGAAGTTTAATTGTACTTGTACTCATTTTTAATTCTCGTGTCTTGGGTTCAAGTCCCACTTTTCATAACTAGCCTACAAAAATTGGAAAATGTAAACGTTTGTGTCTGTGTTTTTGAAATTTAACAAAGTCGGGGCTTTCAAATGGAAGAACAGGGTTGATTTTTTTTTTTTTTTGAAGTGGATTCTGTCTTTGAGAAATTTTTATGTAGAGACTGCATATGACTAAGCAAAGGTTGGATCAAACTTTCCCTATCATCTTCACTGTGGCTAGAACAGTTCGTACATGAAGTAGAAGTTGCCCAGTTAGTTGGGTACGTTTGTTACCTAACTGTCCAGGGGATTAATTCCAGCGTTCACTTACCACGTGAGCAGGCATTTTTTCTGCGGAGTAGGCTTCTCTTCCTATAGCTAGAGTATTTTCTCGTGGGTCTCAGCTCCCTTGGCTTGGTAAAAATAAAAATAAAAAATGAAGTAGAGAATTAGGTAGAATGGGACTGTTTATTGATGAAGACGAGTGGTGCTCAAATGAATGGTAGTACCATTTCAGTTTGTTTTCATGTTTATAATAAATAGCTATCTTATATATATCGAATGATGTTTGAATGACAAACTAGATTCACTGGATAAGTGATTCAATTGCCTTTCCAACAAGCCTAACAAGCCTAAGTATATGCATTATGTTTAATATTTTTAAAATTCATGTACAAACTTTATATCTCTAGTTGTTTTCGTTGGTTCAAATAGTTCCAGTTGGATTGTTGAGGCATTGTACTTTGTGGTCTAACTAAAAACTTGTTTAGCTTTTACTCACACGTTAGACTCTGATTTTTTTACATGTCCTATCCTTCTGTCATTAGCAGCATAAACCTTGTTTTAGCAGTCTATATGCCAGTGCCATTAGTAGCATAAACAAACGGTTCCTTCTTTTATTGGTGTTTCTTTTAGGGTCTTTTCTTCCTACTTTCTATTTAATTTTAAGGAATTCCTGGCAAAAGATTGGTTCTAACTAAGGAATAGAAGTGAGGAATGAAGGTTATGAGATGAGTTGTGTAGATTTGACCACTTTCATAGGATGAGATTCTCGTGATGGCTACGTAATCATTTCCTAGTAAATACTAGATAATTTGATGGCCATTCATGGATCTTGACCTTTGCCTTCTACATTTTCAGCTCCACTATAGAAAGCCATAGGCATTACTTAAAATTCATGAGGGCACGTTTGGTAATAGATGAGGAATCCATGAGGAATCATTATATTTGAGGACTCCTCACAGCCCTTGGAATAAGGGTTCCTCATTAAGTAGGATTTGTATATATGGGGATTTAACATCGATATGCATTGATGTGTATAGTTGAGATATTTGTATCGGTACATAAATCCACAAAAGATGAAGATTTTCAAATCCCGCGGGGCAGGTATAGACCTGAAAATCCTAAAACATGAGGATTTCCGTTGGCCCAAATCCTTGGTGATTTACAATTGCCCAGCATGTGTTATTTCATGACTTTGTGGAAAACTACTGAAAAATCGCCGTCTAAGCTTGATCAAAATTTTTAATACCAAGCAAAGTAAAGCATCAGTGAATGGTTGACTTCAGCCCAAATATGATATACACTAGATACTAAAAGGGAGGATAATTCAAGCCCACATCCCACTCACCATTAACAAATTACTAGATCAGAACGTAACTCGCACAACCAAGCCCATTCTCAAAATGAAACCCTTTACAAGCTCAAAAGCCCCTCAGACAACCCGGAGGTGAGTGGTCAGGTAAAGGATCACCCCAAGTCTGTCATTTACTAATTGGGTTCATTTTCAAACTAAAACCTGACGAGAGGCCAATCAAAGCCCAACCCAGAATCTTGTTGGGCCACATGGTAAAGCCTACCAATGACAACCCCATCTCTTTGAAACAGTTGGCTGGAATGGCAACAACAAAGAGGATGGGCAACATCAAGACATCAATAGATACCACATCTTTATTGTGTTTAAACCAGACAGAATTTATATCATCAAAATTTAAGAAAACAAGAATTTTAGTTTTTCCCTGAAGGAGAATTTCACTGACTAAACTTCAGTGGGCCTGGCTGAGTTGACAGGCTAAGAATAGCATTGGCCCAATACGGTAAATGGGCCTTTCTCTATGCTTAACCTGCCTACTTGAGCAATTCTCCAAGTTCACAAGCCATTACAAAAGAGTAAATCCAGCCCCGCCCAGCCCGCTGAAGTTTCAACATTACCTCAGGAATCATGATGGAGTGTGCCTAGATATAATTATTGGTTTTCAGAGCTATAAATACTCCTAAGCATGCCAGTGTCTTATCAGTCTTAATACAGACGAACTAATCGATATTGAAATAGGCTTTTTTTTTTTCATCATCATCATCATCATCATCAAAGCCTTAACCCATTTACATGGGTTGGGCTTGTGGTTAAAAACCAAATTTATGATGAGTAATTAGGGTTGGCTATCTGAGCATTTGACAGATTCTTTCATCCTGGATGCTCACTGTTTGACATGGGTCAATTAACCTGGAGCACTTAGAAAAACTGCCCTGTGATGCAGATGGCGAACATAACTACAATTACAGGATGTTGCTGCGATATCTGAAGTGTTAATCTCACAGAAAACCAATAAAACCAACGATTTCTTTGATAGATAAACCACCTGCTCATAGAGTACAAATGGGTGGGCCTACATCATACAGCTGATCCGCAAGGGCCTAAAGTTTGTATGGGCCATCTGGCCCATTCCCCGTTCTAGTAAAGCTGTGCCCCACCCTAGGTTTGAAAAACCAATAATTTCCCTCACAACCCTCCGCTCACTTGTTCTCCTTCTTCTAGCTACTTCAAGCTTGGCTCAAGTAGTCCGGCTTCTACACAATAGCATGGTTCTTCCTCCTCACCTTGATTCACCAACACCACCACTCTCTCTCTATACAAATAAGAGATAATGATGAGATTTCTACCTTTGAATCAAATAATTATGGAAAAAAAATGATTTCGTGGAAATGGATTCAATGAGTTCAATCTCTGGTTTGTATTTTTATTCTTGAAACTGTGTGTCACTCTTTCTACACACAAACAAAGTTGTTGTTTCTTACAAACGCATACCACATATATTAAAACCATTCATACGCAAGTCGTTTTGGTAGTTTGGTTGCATTTTGGTTATATAGCTCATTCTTTTTATTAAAGTATTTGGTTCGTATAATGGTATTGCTCTTTTTCCTTCTTCTAGTTTTTGCTAATATGATGTTTGTGTTAATTGGATTTGATTTATTATTGATGTATTTTTTGTGTTTTTGAATTTTTGGCTTCTTTGCTTTTTTGTAATTTATATTTTTCTTTTTTGACCCCATACTCTAATTTTCCCCCAAAACATCATTCCTTGGATTTTGTTTGATTTATGTGATGGGTCTTGAATTTTAGCTACTTTCCTTTTGCTTTCTTATTAGATTTTTTTTTTCTTGAATCACAGTATAATGTTTATGATTATCCTATGTTAGACTGTCAAAACTTGAGACAGTTTGATGTCTCGCTATAGCAAGAGTGTCCCAGGAGAGCTCCCAGAACAGGGTCTCGCTATAGCGAGCAGGGCGCAGTTGCCCAGTTCCATCTGAACTCTTTTTTAAAGTTAGAGGATGAGTGCAATTCTGAGTGGATTATGATTAGGAGCCTTATGTACGAACTTGAGGCTAGATATAGGGTGTTTCTCTCAACCCAAGTATACAACACCACTCTCATTAATCTGAGTTAGAGATATTTTAGAGAGAGATTTTTCTCTAGAGCCATTGAGAGATCGTTCTGAATGGCTGCTCTAGAAGGTGTTTGCTGCTTCTACTCTCTTGTATAAGATTGATTATTTTGTTTGACAAGGTGCGAGGAGATCAAGTAAGGAGAACGAGGCACGGTGGATGTCGTGTTAGTGGATTCTTTAAAAGAACAATTACAATCTTTAGGTTGAGGTACAGACTGAGGTAAAGGAGCTTGTGAGTATATCTTGTAACTGTTCTTGAATTCTTGATTTCTGGTTCGTGGTTTTTCTCCCTGTATAGGGTTTCCACGCTAAATATTGTGTCTGCTTTCTTGTGGTGTGTGATTGGTAGATAGCTAGTTTTATTTTATTTGATTGATTATTTCCGCTGCATGTTGATTGATTAAATTAGAACTAGTATTCCATTCTAGTGGGTCCTGCAAAATCCTCAATTGGTATAAGAGCGGGTAACACTATTTTATTGTGTTGATCTAAATTTTGCTAGAATGGATATCTACCGCGAATGCACTTCTACCCAAATCCCTAAATCTGTTGTGAAGAAGAAATCTTTTAAAGGGATTAAGTGTTATAAGTGTGAAGGATATGGACACATTGCTAGTGATTGTGGTAATAGAAAATCAAAGAAAAATGCTTTTAATTTGAAAAGATATGAATATGAGAAGCCTGACACTAGCAAGGAGAAATACATCGCTTTTATGGCAACTTCTGGTTCTGTTACTCCACAAATTTCTTGTAATGATGAGACTGATCATGATGACAGTGAGTCAGAAACAGAGCATGACTGGCAGGCTGGATATCAAATATTATTTGCAAAGACCATGAAGATGTTAAAGATGAATGAGAAAGTGGCCAATAAGTGGAAAGAGTCTGAAGAGCATAATTCCTCCCTGAAAGCTGAACTTGCAAAAGCACTTGCAAAAGTACAAAAATCGGAGGATGAAAATGATTAGTTGGCTGACAAATTAATTGCAGAATCACAAAAGTGTGACATACTTGATTCTGATATGAAGACTTTGAAAGCAGAAAATTCTGACCTAAATGGAAGACTCAAGATGGTTCTATCTGAGTTAAATACCGCTAAGGCTTCATTAAATAGGATGAACACTGGATCAAAAACATTAGATGACAACCTGTGCAGTCAAAATGCGCACACTGACAAGTATGGCATTGGCTACGCTGACTGAGCATCCACTTCGAATGTCAAAGGTAAAAATTGTTTTGTTAAAAATTCAGTTGTTACTAATCCTATTGTTAGTGTTGCAAAGCAAGCTCCAAAGAAGCAAAATGTATCACATCCTGAAAGGATTCCCACGTGCCATCATTGTGGAATTAAAGGACACATTCGACTCCATTGCAATAAGCTGTGAAGTTTACCAAATCAAAAGCAATGGAAAATGCAGAAGGCTGAACTGGAAAAGAAGAATACGAAAGCTGTTTGGGTCAAGAAAGAAGACATATCTTCTGTATTGGTACACACTATGCTGAAAATTTTCAATTCACATGTGGGTGTGCCTAAGCTTCTTCACCCCTGATCTGCATGATCGAGCCCCCACTCCAGTGCTAATACGAAGATCATATTGAGGGGGAGCTACTGCATCCAAATTGACAGAAGCTGCTTGATGATATTTGTTTGTCAATTTAGACAAATACAAGGGGAGAAGAATGGAGTTAGGAGGAGCTTTACAAGCCAAGGCAATTCAAGAGCTACATGTTCAAACAAAGGCTATACAAGATCTACAGTGTTGATTTTCTTTATTTTAAAATTCAATGTATTTTGGATAAATCAAATTGTATTTTTTTAGGGGATTTTGTCCAAAAATTGCCAAAATGAGGAGATTGTTAGACTGTCAAAACTTGAGACAGTTTGATGTCTCGCTATAGTGAGACTTATTCTCGCTGTAGCGAGATTGTCCCAGGAGAGCTCCCAGAACAGGGTCTCGCTATAGCGAGACACAAGCTCACTATAGCGAGCAGGGCGCAGTTGCCTAGTTCCATCCGAACTCTTTTTTAGAGTTAGAGGATGAGTGCTATTATAAGTGGATTATTATTAGGAGCCTTATGTATGAACTTGAGGCTATAGATAGGGTGTTTCTCTTAACCCAAGTATACAACACCACTCTCATTAATCTGAGTCAGAGATATCTTAGAGAGAGATTTTTCTTTAGAGCCATTGAGAGATTGTTCTAAAGGGCTGCTCTAGAAGGTGTTTGCTTAATTATACGCTAAGAAGCCTAGACATGCTTCACAAGCAAATTAACAATGCTTGATTTCATTTGTTTGTATTTAGAAACTTCTTTTGCCTTTCTAAATTGTGGAATCATACACAATGTATAATAAGAAAGCATGAGGTTAACCTTAATAGCAATAATGGATTCAAGTAGTTGTTTGTGTGCTTTTCAACTCCAGGTTGTTGTCATGTTGCCAGATCTTCAAATCCAACTTCATAAATCACTCTGAAGACCAACAAGAGCAGAGAGAGAATGAAATGATAATCCATGGGCCTGCCTGTAGAATCAGTTTCTCGAGCAGACTTGTTTGATATGAATTTTATTTGATTCCCAACATTCACATAGTATTGATTACAAAGATTTAATTACTTGAGCATTTACCTTTTCTCCACATCCAAACAATCCCCCCTTCGGGCTTTATAAACTCAATAAGGTAATACTGCAGTGGCAACTTCTAGGCTTCTACATTTTATATAAAGAGGGTATTTGCATGTTGAAGTCCTGAATTGGCGACTTACCCTCTGTCCAGATTAAGTTTAGAGCTGCAAGCTCATAATAACTTATTCAACTGCATATTTTGATGCTTAAATAGTGTATTATATACCATAGGAATTGTCCCAAGAACATGATTTCTTGACATCATTCTCTCCAAATGCCTACTTATCAATATTGCATTAAACTTAGTTGTACTCTTTTTCTTCCTTTATTGGTGAGCAACTGAGCATCATATACAAGATTCATAATCATGGATACTGTCTTCTACTTTCGATGAAATTCATCATTTAGCTTATAGGCTAAAACGTTTGATTTGGTTGGAGTACGTAGAGAGCAGGAGCAGCTGATGAGATTCAATCAAGGTGTAGCTGGGCGACTTCCTTTTATCTTCATCCATGATTTTTAATAGATATGCATTATCAAGTTCTGGTTGTAAGGTATATTACAATCCATGGATTTTCTACTACTGGTTGCAATTAAGTTTTACTAATCCAATGTCCCCAACCAAATATGATGTCACAGGAGGTAATTGCAGGATCCCTCACCAGTAGTCAGAACAAGAACATGATCCATGTTTGAAGCAATGGAAACGATTTCGGTCTCTGATGATGATCTCCCGTTGGAATATATTAGAAATAAGCTTCACAAAAGAATGGCAATCTTGGCATATGCGGAGGTTCTTAAATATGCGGAGTGCTACACCTGGTCTTGTGCTAATAAGACCAAATGCAATTGCCAACTTCTCACTATGAGAAAAGAGTGACCGCTCAGCCTCTTCATCATCATTGGCACTCAGGTTGAAACTGCGTCGAACAGCAGTGACAGGCACATAACCTAGCATCCGTGACCGCTGGATCATCTCATCTAACATGGCATACACCTCTCTGGCCTGGGGATGTGACTTGTCCCCTGCGCTAAACCAATATACCTCCCCACCCACGTGGATGCAACTCATGCCTGGGGTCTTTCGAATTCCCCCGTCCATGAGCTCTTGCCTTAGAGAATCACTTTCGCGCCGTCTCCCAGCAAATGCATACATGTTTGATAGCAACACATGGTACTGTGTGTTGAGAGGATCCATTTGGACGAGCTCCTTCAGCAGGCGCTCCCCGAGAAGGAGCTTGCCATGAAGGCTACAGGAAGCAAGGAGCGCTCCCAGAACCACCTCATTGGGACGAATTTGCATCTCCCTAACTAGTGCTTCAGCTTCTTCCACCCGTCCAGCTCGGCCCAAGAGATCCACCATGCAAGCATAGTGCTCAACCTTGGGCTCTATACCATACACTGGGCCAAGGACGAGAAAGTAGTGACAACCTTCATCCACCAGGCCAGAGTGACTACATGCGCTTAAGATGGCCACAAACGTGATATCATCCGGTTTCGCTTCCGCAGGCATCTGATTAAAGAGTTGTAGTGCGTCTCTGCCTTGTCCATGCATAGCAAGCCCGCTCAGCATTATGTTCCAAGTCACAACATTCCTAAGGGTCATTCCATCAAACAGGCGTCGAGCAACATCTATCCTCCCACATTTAACATACATATCGACCAAAGCTGTGCACACTCTAAGATGATGCTCATCCTTCTCTATCCTTAAACTTGTCTTTATGACATGGGCATGGATCCATCTGCCCATGGTTAGATCTCCTGACATGGAACAAGCTGATAGAATGGAACAGAGCGTCACATGGTTGAGGGGTACCAAAGCAAAATCACCACCACCAGAGAATCCCAACATCTGGGAGAGAAGTGACATTGCTTCCCTTGGGAAGCCACTCTCGACATAGGCAGTGATCATGACAGTCCATGCAAACTCATTCTTCTCTGGCATTTCATCGAACATCTGACGACCGCTCATTATCCCCTCCCATTTCAGGATACCAGTGAGAATTATGGTCCATGATACAACAGTGGGGCAGGTTATCTCTCGGAACATCTGGCGAGCATCGCCCATCCTTCCACATTTGGCATACATGTCCATGGCCGCATTGTGTGCGGTTACTTTGAAGGGCAATCCAGTTTTGATCATGCGGAGGTGAGCCCATGCCCCAGTCAACACATCGCCCAATTGGGCGCAGGCACTAAAGAGGCTGACCATGGTAACCTCATCAGGCTGCAAGCCTCCCTCTCCTTCCATAGTATGGAAGAGACTCATGGCTTCAGCAGGCATATTGTTGCGCGCATAGCAGGCAATTAAGGTGGTCCAATCAACAACATCGCGGTGGCTTTGGGGAATTTGATCAAACACGTGGTGTGCATTGGTGATGCTGTCACAAGCAGAATATAGATGAAGAAGAGCATTGTAGATGAATGCCAAAGGGGAAGCTGCGATTCCGTTCTTAATAAGAAGGGCATGGATCTTATGACCTTCTTGGAGGGACGCTGAGTGGCTGCAGTCCCTTAAGATGGAGCGATAGTAAGATGAGAGAGATGCAAGTGACATGATGTGTCATGATGCTTAGAATTGACAAGAAAAAATTCAAGCAAGGTTATAGATTTAACCATTATCACCACATCTATGTTCTGCATCAAAACCAAACACAGAGGAAATATGCAAGCATCCATTGTAACTGGATTCAAGCAGATATGTATGCATGTTTTACATCTAAATGGCAGTCTTTGTGAAGATTATGTCCTAGGACTTCCTTTTTGAGGCATAGTCAGTAGTTTTTCATCAGTAAAATGCTACTCATTTGGATCCACATCATTCATCACCTTGGTCTCAAAACTTGTCCACCATTTATAGCATGGTTGTTTATGTGGAAGGAAATTACAATTCAGATGCAGGTAATCAATGTTATAATAGGTGATCTAAGTGACTAAAAATGGAGAATATTTATGTGGAAGGAAATTACAATTCAGATGCAGGTAATCAATGTTATAATAGGTGATCTAAGCGACTAAAAATGGAGAAGATTTTTAATAGGTGAGCTTTAGTGGGCTCCACTCGTTCAGCTAAGGAATTCTCATTAATCTAAGATCAAATTCTCTTTTGTGGACTAATTTCATCTAAATTATATCCATCCACAAGTGGGAATCCAAATCCTCTCAAGCTTTGATCTAAAGAAATCCTGACTTAAAAAGGAGTGGAATTGCACGCTAGGGCCACCTATTATTGAAATCTCTGCTATAACGGATAAATGACCCTCAAAATTTACAACATATGAGTTTGTTCCAGTGTTGGATTTACAATATATTCATTGTCATGTTTTTCCTCAAACAGACAATCCAACGATGGAAAAATCTTGCATTGACTTAAAATTTGAGGATACCCAATAAACTTGGAGGACGTTTATTTTGAACGGGGGGTTGGATTTTAATAGGTGGGCCCCACTGTTACTTCTATCTCAGCTCCTTTTTAACTCAGGATTTCTCAGGGTTTACAAATGGACTACAAGTGGCCAAAAAATCTCCATTTGGAAGATATCCAGGTGATCAAGTTAGAGCAAATTTCAGCCTTAGATTTTTTTTAGATTATTTTTTATTTATTTTTCATTAGAGGCCTTTGGGTATGGCAGTTGGATTCTGCTTTTCTTGAAAAGATAAACCAAAGAAACAGCACTTTATCCATCATCCACAAAATGGAATTAGCTTTAGGAGCATACATGGCTGATTTCTGAACTCAATAATCTGTGTGGAGATGGAAGCTCCAGCAGCCCCAGCTCTCTCCCATTTCAATTTTATTACAAGGCCTCCTTCCTTTTCTCTCCCTTTTCTCACCACTGTTTCTCAGTCCCAGCACCCCACTTCATCATCTTCTCATTGCTTCAACAGTTCTTCTCCAAGCAAGCAGCGGCCCCAGCTCAAAGTAAGACAGCTGAGGAGTCTCAAACCAGTAGAGGCTACTCCTACTTCTGAAATCCCTTCATCAGATTCTGATGAAAGATGGATTCTTGAACCCATAGGTATATAACTTTGACCTTCACTGCCTCAGCTTGAAAAAATAGCAGATGTGTGTGTTGAAGAATTTCAATTTGGATCACAAATGAAAGGGAAATATGAAAATTTACTGAGACTTCTGTTGCATTTGATGGATTTTATATAGGTTTCAATTATCTGAATTTCCTGCTTGTATGCATGCATCTATAGATCATGAGTCTTGAAGCAAACTTCAAAAACCTTTGAGATGGCCACAGTGGGGGTGGAGTTTATATTTGGGGTCTACTAAAAAGTGATACATGGCATCTCTATGGTGGGATAACCTGATAATTGATCTAGACCATCCACCTATTCGCGCCCAAATCAGATTGCCCAGACATTGCTGTGATCCAAAGGTCCTGACTATTTAATCACAAAATCGAAAATGAACAGCAACAAATACTGGTTTGAATGAGTTGGAACACCAATCAAACTGTCCTTCTTAGCATGGGCAATCCCGAGGTGGGGGGTGGGGGGTGTGTGTGGGTGGTGTGGAGGTGGGGTGGTGGTGGTTGAGTGGTGCTAACCGATGATGATTCGGCCATCTTGCTGAAACTTGCAGCCAGTTCAACTTCAACCCATTTCTCTTTTTCATAGATTGTATTGTTACCAGTGAGCCACTTATTAATTTTATGGGCATCATATAGTTGTTGGATTGCCTAAATGCCGGTTTTTAATCAATTATTCTGTGTTCATGTAAATCTAATTACTTGCAGACATTTTACAGGTGATGGGGATTGGAGACATTTAGGGTTTAAAGTGCCTCTGCCCAATGCATTTGAGATAGCTTCAGTAAGTTACTGTTGGGAAGTATTTATCATGAACAATTTGGGAATTTGCTACATAAATAGCTTGTCTTCCCTTAATGAAAAATGAATTTCTGTCACCAGAACGTGGTTACTGTGGGTCGTGTTCCTGAGAAAGCCAATGTTGTAATTCCTGTTGCTACAGGTATTCCCCAATTACCATGCATGACACTTTGATTTTTAATGTTTTACAGTATGAAGATAGAGTTTATAACAATTCGAATTTTTTTCTTCATTAAAGGAGGAATTTTGCTCAAAATGATATTTTTAACTGTGACAAGAATTATTTTGCTTGGTATTCATTTCTCGAATGAGGTCTTATGTGATGCTTGATTAAAGGGAATGTTAAGGGATATTATATTGCCTTACCTATCAAATGAGCCTGACTATTGGTTGATGCTTTCAAATGGCCAATAAGTGTCACTATGGAAAAAAATCATAAAATCAGGATTTTCTCATGGGGAGAGTTTTTTTGTGGTGTTGCTCCCATAATTGGGCAAAAAACTTGGTAAATCCAATTTATCGTTGTAAACTTCTTTTCTTTGTGAACTAATAAGGTGTTACATCAAATGATTATGCATTCCTTCATGTATTTTGATTGCAAGAGATTTTACTTTGTACTGGGTCATGGATTACTTATCTGATTATTTCAAATTTCGACAGTATCTGGTCTGCATGCTCGTCTTGAGAAGAAAGAAGGAAATCTTCTGGTTACAGACTTAGACAGCACAAATGGAACAGTTGTTGATGACAAGAAGCTAATACCTGGCGCCATTACCACTGTGCCACCGGGAAGCTGTCTTATATTTGGTATTCATCTTTTACTCATTGCCTGCTTTTCATTTGATCCTAATCTGTCGAGTGTTGCGTTTTAACAACTTGGTTGACTTTAAATAATTAAGATTTTAGGACCTAGATCAGTGGCAACTGGAGTAGCATGTTAAATAGACGTAGTCTCGTTCCCATCACAGATTCATAGGACACAACCATTGTTTACACTATGGAATGTGACAAAAACTATAATCTAATTGTTTTTATCTCATGTTGATGAATGCAGCTATAGTAATGCATGTGGGAACTAGTGCATAGATTTTTTCTTTTTAATTCATTGATCTGAAAAAATACAGGCATGACAGGAACCGAGTCTCTGCAGGATTTGCGATAGGCATAAATTATTAAAATCAACCTCTCCTCTGCAGGATCTGTAACAGGCACAAATTATTAAAATAAATAAAGTGATTTTGTTAAAGATACAACAATGAAGCCATTATAATTACAATCTTAAACTCTGGTTTGCCTTATCTTGCAGAAGTTTAAGGAGGGGAATAAGTCAACTATATGTTCAACTGTATTTAGCGAAACCAGTGAAAAATAAGAGGAGAAACAAGATAGAAATATATTGTGGATCTTGTTTTGTACTATAGTTGCATAGGTGTTGTAGTCTTATGAGGCTGACAAGCACTGGTCGTTTCAGCTCTGTTGTTCTAAACTTAGGAAATTGAGGGCTACAAATACACACTGTTGATACTCAAAGCTCGATACTGTGATATGTATCATAGTCACTTGATATGTAGCATCCCTATATTTTGAACCATGATGCGTTGGGTTCACCTTTCGTTGCTCCATATTCATATAGCGGGTCCCATGTTGGATGAGATTAACCCAAAATTCTACCTTGTTGGATTATCCCAAGGTATAATGATTTATATTGGCCACCAATTAATGAAAGTTGGTTGTAGTTGCTGATTATCATTGGATAATCCGGAGCAGGAGAAACTGGAATTTTGTCCATTCGTTGATGGGGCCACTAGTCTCAATAGCTTATTACCTGAAGCTTGCCACCTTCACAATACTGAGCTAACTGAAAGCCTATTTTGTTGGTCATGATGGTTGGATTTTGTAAAGTAAGGAGTTAACACTAATTTACCACATTCAAATGCTGTCCATGTTTACAGAGCTGACTTGATTTTGTTTTTCCCATCACAGGTGATACCCATTTAGCAATGTTTCGTGTTTTGAAGCTTGAAAAGGTGGATCTTCCAAGCAAAACAGATGAATCTGAGATGAAACTTGAGACTGATGGCCCAACTGAGAGTGTAGAAGCCATGAGTTAGGACCACCAAAATGTATGCAGACATAAATACTTACATAATCTTCACATGTTTCAAGGTGGGATCGTGTCTCTGTAATTGCACAATTTATCAAACACATCGTTTTCTTTTGAGTAATTTGTATTGGTTTATTGAGGCTTGCATGTCCTCTTGTGATTGATTTATTATGATCTCAAGAATAAAAATTTTGAGTTTGGGGTTTTAAAGCTGGCTTTTGGAAAAGCCTTATAATGGCAGATACTATGCTCTGTAATGGCAATAGAACAAGTTGGGTTATATATAATGACCCTTGCTCTTAGTCAGTCCACTTCTTATGGTATGGAAAATATTTTGATTGGCTGTTTGAATATGTTATTAAGTCTGTTTCAGACCATTCATTTCATTTTCCATTTTCAGTATCTATCCAAATACTGCTATTGCAGTGATTACATGTACCAGCAAGTGATTTTCTAAAATCCATCTCAGTAACCATCCATAAAAAAAAAAAAAAAATCTGCTGTGGTTTCTAAACTGCTGGTATTCATGAGATTCTGGATACCCTCTTCTGATATAATCTCTGAATTAGTAATGTTTGAGATGGATTTTGGAACTCCAACGTCCAAAGGCGATTCTGCAATTCCAGAAATACCAACACATTCTGCATTTCTTAAGGACTTGTTTGTGCAACAAGAGGATTCTATGCCCCAAGGCAGTGGCAGAACCATGATTTTCATTAGGGTGGGGCAAATGATAATCATCACCAACTACCAATAACATCAACATGATTTTCAACTTCTAAAAAAAAAAAAAGGAATCCTACTACTAATACCCAATTCATACATAAATGAACACATCTCATTAAAGAAATAATTTCCCACACCAAACAATAGAAACCAAAATCCAATAGAAAACTAAATGAAAGTGAAAATAAAATAGGGGCGTTTGGTCAGAGGTCCCTCAATTTTGATTTTTATTGCAAACGGTCGACGATTTAATCTCATACTGCCCAAGGTCCCTCCTACAGTTTCATAAACTTGAAAAGTCAATAATGCCCTTTTCACCTCTTATCACTTTATTCAAAAAACGTAAAAGCCAAAATCACGGAAGCTTGCCAAAGAAGGAACCAAAGTGAAAAAAAGAGGGTTTTGAACTTCGATTACATGCAAACGCGGGGAAGTGAATCAAGGAAGCAGATTACATTAAGCATTCGTAACCTTTTTAAAGATAGTGTTTCATCGTCGAGTTGGTGATTGCAGAAGCGATATCTTTGATTTTGAAACCTAGAAAAATACATAATCTAGATCAGTCCAGGCATCTCCTCATAAAATTGTTAACATTCGCTCACTCCAAGACTAGTAAGTTGAATATTTTCTCATTTGCGAACCTTCATGGTGTTGGAACCCTATCTATCTATCTATCGTAAACTCAGATAAATTGTTTAAAGCTTGGATAAATTTGTTTCAGAATTATGATAAATTTGTTCAGAACTCGGATAAATTTGTTCAAAATTTGGATTAATGTTTTTAGAACTCAGATAAATTTATTCTACAAGTCAGATTTATTTGTTTTAGAACTCAGATTAATTTGTCCAGAGCTTAGATTAATTTGTTCCAAAACTCAGATAAATTTGTCTAAGAACTCAGATAAATCTGTGCAAAACTTAGGTAAATTTGTTCCAAAACTCAGATAAATTTATTCTAGAACTCAGATTTTATGTAAAACTCTGATAAATTGAAAAAATGAGAAGAAAGAAGATTGTGGAATATAGATCGAAATCTAAATTATCTGAACCCCATTTCTTTGATTTGGATTGATCTGAAGAGCTCAGATAAATTTGTGCAAACTCAGGTAAATTTTTTTTAGAACTTAGATAAATTTGTTCCAAAACTTAGATTTTATGTAAAACTCAGATAAATTGAAAAAATGAGAAGAAAGAAGATTGTGGGATATAGATCGAAATCTAAATTATCCAAACCCTATTGCTTTGATTCAGATTGATCTGAACCATATTTCTTTCATTCAGATGGATATTAAACTAGCAAGGTCGCAGAATCTGTCCCTCATAAAAGCC
Source organism: Persea americana (assembly GCA_029852735.1). Taxonomy (NCBI): domain Eukaryota; kingdom Viridiplantae; phylum Streptophyta; class Magnoliopsida; order Laurales; family Lauraceae; genus Persea; species Persea americana. Next base: position 97,542,489 of record CM056810.1, read on the forward strand.
TACTTTGAAAACTTGAAGGCATAGAATTTGTCTCTTACACCTAGAATGAGTGTATATGAATTTCTTTTAGAAAGGATATTCTCTAAGAATTTCACTATCGATTGCTATTACAATTTGAAATTCAGTCATAAATGATCGCTTATGAGCTTAAATTAAGGGCTCAAATTGCGTGACATGTTTAGACGGATATGCATAACGTATTGAGGTAGTTACAGGGGCAAATCAGTCATGGCAATGTGTGATTCAGCATATTTAGGGACCTTTGACTGAAGTATGTCCAACTGCATGGACTACAAGTCTTAAACGAAACTTCCGTAGACCAGAGCCTTAAAACAACATAGTTAAGGGACCTTTCGCTAATTTATCTAATAAAATATCACATCAAAGTTACTCCATCGAAAGGAAACTTCTCACATGCAAAAGAGAAAGATTCTTCATATTAATAAAAAGAATTAAAGCCCCATAATAGAAAAAAAAAATCAAAGAACTCAACATCACAATCAAACTGTCCTACAAAGAACTGTAAAGAAAATACATAAACATAACATATCACATTTAAACAAACAGGTCATGATCATTATCTTGATAACCAAACATGGTCTACTTCAATCTAAACCTAAAACAATACAGAATAAAATCAAGAAACCAATCACAATCACACTAAAGGCAAAAATCAGACAAAATAATAGTTCTTAAAAAACCCTCCTATGAACAGATCTAGGTACAAATCCGACAAAATTGAGGGAAAAATAAAAAAATAATCGCAATCATATCTAATAAAAAATGGAAAAAAGAGTGATCGATGGACACCTCTGTGAATCTGTGAATGTGCGAGTGCAACTGTGCCACAGCCCCAAGGGGAAGGCGGAGGGTGGGCTAGGCTACAGATTTCGTTTGGGAGAAGAAGTAGAGCAAAGTATTTCTGGGTCTTGATTAGGGGTTTTTTGAGGGTTTTGGGACTCATTAGGGGCGATTAGTTTTGATATAAGTGGGGTATGGGCTGGGGCCCTCCACTACTCTTTGCAATTTCTAGATCCGACCTGGGGTGACCGCCATGGTCGTCATGACGTGGGTCCGCCCCTGTCCCAAAGAGTTCAGTTTCCGTGGGAGAGGAGATTCCTGCATAACCTATCCCATAGGAAATTGAAATCTTCTTATTAAGGAAAAGTAATTCATTTTCTCCCCTCTCTACAAGGAAAATATATCACACCAAACGTCAAAACAGTGGGCTGCATAGAAATTCAGAATAATTTTTCTCTCTATGGCAGAGTCCTATTGTCGGACAAATGCCGTCTAATCCCTACCCAAAACTCCAGGTTGCAAATGGACAATATCGTGTGAAATGAAATCTCCCAAATCATAAGTCCACCAGCCATTATGCTAATTTCTTTTCCGAAAGTCTCATTCACGTAAAGTCTTTCAAGGAAGAACAGAAAGGATGGCACTTAAAATAAGCCTTCCATAGAAACTAGGAGGGATTAACCCCTTCGTTGTGTGCCGATGGTGGGGGACTTAGGTGTGTTTAAGGGTGCATGCATGTACTTGCCCGAGCTTAAAAAAAAGAATGATACTTACAGTAAGATCCATATCCCATCAAGTACACTAAATTGAAATATGACTGGTTTCAATATGACCAATTATTTATCTCCATTAAAATGGTTAAAAACTTAAGAAAAATATCAGATTGCACCTCTTGTCATAAGAATCGTCTCTGTGTGTTCTAGGTCCCACATGCAAGCTAGAAGTACAATTGGCATAAAGGTTTATAATATTTTAGGATGTAGTTAGTGATTGGAATTTATCAAATCACTTCAGGAGCTGACGTATAGAGCCTCAAGTGGTGATGAATTGCAGAATTAAGAAAACATAGCTGTAAATACGTTTGAGTGGAAACGTGGAGCTCACGGAGCAAACCCCAAGTAGATGGGATAAGGATTCGATGGTGACAATGATCTCATATACATTCATTGCAACTTGCTATTATCATTAAAGCCTTGACCTAATTATGTTGGGATGGACACTTGAATTTTGGCTTTGTTTTGACCTACCTTGGGCTAAATCCTAAGGAACGCTGTAGTTCTTCAAATCTATTATTACTACTTCCTTCTATCCCAAAATTAAAAAGCCTATTCTAAGGTAATGAAGCCAGAACATATGAAGGATTGGGATTTTATGGCATAAAGAAAGTAATATACTTAAGTTAGTTCTGTTCAGTCATTTTTGTAATTTATTTTTGCACAATAAATGACACATGTACTCGTGTCTAGTATGACAGAAATTACAGGTTGCGGAGACTGCTAGTTAACATGTTCTAGCATGTCCTTGAACTCATAGAAATCAACCTTACCATCGCCATTTCTGTCGACAGATTTTATCATCTTCTTGCAATCTTCCAACTTCATGCCTTCTGCTAACTCCAATCTACACATAACTTCTTGCAACTCGATCACACTAATGAACCCATCTCCGTCTTGGTCAAACACAGCAAAAGCTTCCCTCAGTTCCTCCAAACTTGCTTCCTTCTGCTCCAATAAGTGCGAGACATCTTCCAAAACATCGCAGGGCGTTTCAATCTCCTCACAAAAGGTCCCCATCCCAAGTTTCTCCACAACCATCTCAATGTCATCAACTGTCAACACAGCCCCAGGTGGATTATGCTTCTTGCAAGGCTTACAGTCTTCAACAACGGGAAGACCAGAAGATCCATTAGGTCGAAATCTTTTGATCTGGGAGTATTTCTGCTCAAATTCAATGAGGTAATGGTTTATCCAACGAAACAGTGGAGACCCAACAAAAAGGAGCAACTTTTTTATCATTTTGGTTTGCAAGACTGCATTCATACATTGGAGAAGTCTTTGCATGGAAGAGTTCCTCTTGCTACTTATAATTATATTGGTCTCTGGATTGGCGTGGAAGCCAAGGCATTGTGATTTCACTTCAGCTTGTAGGAAGTTTACATGTTCATGACTTTTAGTGCATGGTCAACAACTTAGTCAATGTGGGGTCCATGGTTCAGTAACATAGAACATGGATCTGATGGCCCTTGCTGTATACTGTACCAAAAAGTGTGGCCATTCAAGCAGTGGCCTGCATATGGACGGTGAAGATACAGCTGCAACAATGACCCATTCTATGTATAGGAGAGATAGGACCATCCAACCGACCTTAAAGAAATTAACTACTCTTTTGGTGAAAAACAAAAGAAAAGTGAGGCAGATGTAGATTCTCAGAAATTTCTGAGTGGGAACTTTGTGATGGGGTCTTGGAGGGAACTTTGTCCTTAATTTCTAGAAAGGTGTAGGCCTTCTGCGCTTTCCCGGGAAAGCTCCTGTTCCCTAACATCGTCGTCTTGAGTTGACTCATTCTCTCACTCGAGAAGCTAGAAATGGATAGGCATCCATCATTCCATCCTGACCAAGAGCTGCTGCCACGCCTCGGACCGACCAATAATGAATAGAAAATTCAAGAGGATTTCCGGGGTGACCGACTTATAAAAGATCTAAACTGCACGAGACAAATGGGTCTCTCGCTTGAATGGACTTATGCCAATTTTTACTGCAACAAAAATTAGTCCCACCATCAAATTAATCGTAAAGATATATAATTTTATTCTTTTGTAGTATTTCAAAAATATTTCAATAACGTATTTTATATGTGGGCAATCTAATAAAGACACAACTTTATGGGTGAAATTTGGCCTTGTCACATGTAGGAGTGGAACATTTATTTGTACGGTTTATATTTTTTTACAAATGGGCGTCACTTTGGACTTTGGAATCTTACAAATTTCACTTAGCATAAGTGGAAAGACGTGACGTACTTGGAGTTCGAACTTCAAACTGTTAGATAAGAACTGATGCTCCTTATCATTCTTGATTTTGATTTATATAATGTACATTTGAAGATGGTTCTCATTTTAGTTCTGATTTATTTCCATTGTAACTTCATTGGGTAGGGACTTGATCACTTGGTAGGGCGTATGTGGTGCTGTAAGTAACATGCACAAGGATTCTAAGGGCCTGTGCTTTGGACCATATCACTAGTCCATTAAAATATTGGTGCCCTTTAGTTTTAAGGACTGATCTCCTCGTGAAACACGAAAAGAAGTTTCGTCGTTGATATTCTGCTGTTCCCTATTTGTACACCAAGTCATGCTATCTCAACTTTCGCAGGACTCACGAAGAAATGAGGTAAAAGTGGTAAAAGCTTCAACCAGAAGGTAAAAAAAGGAGTTTTATCTGGGAATGTATTGTGGAAACAACTTCGATATCCCCTCTTCAATTTAAAAGCATGAATGGTCCCCAGGACAGTTGCACCTTTACAAGGCAAATGATGAATAACATGTGAAATGTACGATTGAAGGGAAACTAGAAACATCATAGGCAATATCAATTTCCCTATTGAGGACATGAGGTTGCATGGTTTGTTGGATACCTCACTTTTCATTTTACTGCATAGGATTCCATCATTGGATTTCTCTTCATGTAAAAGTAGGATTCTTTCTCTATAGTTGAGGCCAATGATTTTTCTCTTCCCTAGGGAGTAAGCTATTTTCCCCATGGGTGGATCACGGGTCCGGGTCCGGCCTGGGTCCAACTCCTCTTGACTTGAGTACCAAAATATAAAAATATCCCCTATTCACTAGCATCATCGCTCGTGAAAAGTAGATGTCAAACTTACATCAGCACAGCTCCCCCTTCAATCCAAATTCCAACTAAGCCAGGCTTGAAATTCAGATTCCAACCATTTGTGAGGCCCACTTCAACCACTTATGTCTGTCAAGTTGGATATGGTGTTATGATATTAAATATGATCTAACTTGCATTTATGATCCAATGGTTTTGGAATAAATAGGCGCATGAAGAAAAGAAAAGATGGACCAAGGAGGCCTTTTCTTTTCCCCATCCTTAAGCAGGATTTTGATCCTGCCATAGGATAGTTTGCTTTTCAGGGGTTGAAAATCATGCACTATATTTGTATAGAGAAAAAAGTAGGTTGGACCAAATTGCTCTAATTTTTCTATTTGAAGGCCCATGTTGAATGGTTGTGATCGATAATGAAATCAAGGTGATGTTACCGCCTTATGTGATTTGGAGAATGTTCTTTCTATCCACGCAATTGATGTTACCACCTTATGTAATTTGGGGAATGTCCTTCCTATCCACACAACTTATTTAACCAGATGGACCGCCTGTGAGGCCCACTTGTGCACATCTATGATTAATCCTACTCCCTAATGCCATTATCCCTCCATCAATTGGTATACTCACCATATGTTCTTTGCTTGCCTCTAGACTGATCGCTATAACATAAATAATTTAGGCCTTCAATCTAAGGACTGAATAATGCAAGTATGGCCTCACAAACTTGATCATTTCTCTTCTTAAGAATGTTCAATAGAATGAGATCATGGGTTAAGATGTAATTCTTTTAACTGAGTTTGGGTAAGATCTAGTCTGCTATTTCATCAATCAAATCGTTTGGATTTAAATGGATTTTGTTTTGGATTGGATCCAACTGTCCTGTTTTACAAATTCTTCTTCTTGATCTCAAGAAATTCAACATGCTTTAGATATCTCTCTTTCTAATGGACAAAACCTAGTGTGATCTGAGCCATCTATCATGGTAATATGAGACAAATGGATGTGCTAAGTCATTATATATAAATATTAGAACTCCTTTAACACATCCGTTGTAGTCTAGTTGGTCAGGATATCCGGCTCTCACCCGGAAGACCCGGGTTCAAGTCCCGGCAACGGAAATTTCTAAATTTTTATTTATTGAAAATCACAATTTAATCCTGGGCTTTCTAGCAATTACAAATAAGCACATTTTAATTTTTGAAAATTAAGTTTTACCGCCTGTACTTTCTAGAAATTACAAATAACCACATTTCTTTTCCTTTATTAATCACAGTCAACCACTGCTAAATTTAGTTTTGGAATGCATAATTTACATATAAACACCTAACTATTATATTATTCCAATAAACTACCTCTATTAATCCACAAGCAACTCTTGACAATCAAAGGAGGGTAGGCAGGCATGGATGTGAATTAAGGACATTGGCATCTATGAATGTTCATTCATATATTTGCTCATAATGTTTTTTAAAAAGAATTTATCTCAATTTTGAAGGTCAATACAAAAAAAAAAAAAAAAAAAAAAAAAAAAACAAACACATAATAGTGTTATTAACACCCTCCTATTAAGACCATCTAAAATAAAATTGTTAGAGCAAACTGTTCCAATCATTCATTGTGAGGGTAGTCCTTCAATTTAGAGTAGATCGGAACGACGTTTCCTCCTATTTCAGCTTTTTCCTAAGCTTTCATTTTAGTACCAGTTGACCTCGGTGTGAGGTCTATCATACAGTTATTATCTGCAATCAATAGTAAGTGGGATCAAGTCATATTGGAATTACATTTGGTTTAAAGATAAGAGAAGAGGATATACTGATTTTGAACAATTAATATTTCATTTTTATTTCCTACTCATTAAATTTCTAGCGAAGGAGGCATGTGCTAAGCTCGGACCTCTGTTAGAAAACACAGAACCATTCTACATAGGTGCATGAATATTGTAATGCAACTTGAATAAGAGAAGTATGAAGAATTTAATCTAATACATTTTGAATATTATGATAATATTAACCTAATATAAACATTAGTATTTCATTAACATTACTTTGATGTAATATTACATAAATTTTACACACACGCACACACATACATTGATACATACATACATAATATTATCAAATAATGACAATACATTAATAGAATGTTAATATTAATGTCATAATAATAATCACAATATATGCAACATTAAATAAATTAGTGTTAATGTCAGTACTTCATCAATAATACATTAATAAAGTATTACATAAAGAGGAATGTTCATATACATCTTTCCCTTACCATAGGGTGAGGAACACTTCCCTTTTTACACATAAAGACAAGGAAGTGTACATTTTCAAGTATATAGGGTGAGGTATACTTCCTTGTTTTTATGTCCAAAAAGGGAAGTATTCCTCACCCTATGGTGATGGAAAGATGCATGTGAACAGTCTCCTTATATAAATACCATACTATTTAAGTATAATATTATTCATATATAAACTTTAATACATAATATAATATTACTAATATGATAATTTATTGCATATATACACTTATGTTAACAATATTAATATAGTGTTAATTTTAGTATTATGATGTCTATTACAGTTTTCTAGAACAATTTTATTCAAGTTTATTGCAATATATATATATATATATATATATACACACACACACACACAAGACGTTTGCTAGAAAAGAAAATGTGAAAAGATGGAAAATTTCAGTGTAAAAATGTATCGAATCCTAAAACTATATTGTTCAGGCTTTCTGCCAAAAAGCATCAGAAAAAAATAATTAAAAGGAGACGAAAGAGCAGGAAAAAAAGCATTATTTATACCCATATTACCATAAAAACTAATAAAACCCAAATCTTGATCTTGTTAATCTATAAATAACACATATAACATTCGTCCTCAGTTAGTCAACGTAAGGGAGAAGTTTGTTTGCTTGATCTCATAGACCCCTATATGCTTTCTTTTGGCTCCATCCATAAGAGATGGAGAACATAAAATGAAAAAAGGGTTTTAAAAAACAGAAGAAAACATGAGTACCATTTTCACAAATCCATTCGTAGCACTCCAGGAGGGACTTATTTCTAAACCCATTAACCTGAATAGAACAGGTCTTTCTCTATACACTTCAATCGTTGAACCTGTAACCAGGTCCAAGTTATTTTTTACACACAAGGTCTGGGCCCAATCCCTAGCTGTAAAGTCCTTGCTTAAGTCCAAGACTGCATATACATGTGGCTAGATTATCCCAAACCCTGGCTGTAAAGTCCATCCATGCTCATACCTAGATCACTTTGCCATTCCAGATATAAGTAGGGTCAAAGAATCAGCTACATGTTCAAACCTGACCCAGCACCATACCTGTAAAAGACCCGTTCTCAGACCCATTCAAGTGAAGCTTGGGAGATTCTCAGGTCTATCAACCTTATTGAGGGCCCATTCGTTTCAAGTGTGTCAGGCCCACTTTCAAGCCTATAAACAGAAATAGAAAACCCTACTCCCTCTCTCCGTCCCTTCCCCGCCCTCTCCCTCTCCCTCTCCCTCTCCCTCTCCCTTTTTATTTCAACAGGGAATATCACAAGAGCGAAATAATCGAGTCTCTTAGGGCATGTTTGGATATATTATGAATTGAAGTGAGGTGAAGTAAAACCTCTATTCTCCGGGCAAGAAAAGACAGTGAATCATATTAAAAGTACATAAATTTAAACGAGAGAAATCACAATTACAAATGCAAACGATTCCAGGAAATTTCAATTTCCGGGTAACCAAATAGCTCTTGTTGTAAATGTCAGCATGAGAGAATAGTCATGTCGGGTTATATGCCATGATAAACTTTTGTCATAAAAAATTAAAAATAAATACCTTAAACGAGTAATGTGATGCTAAGTTTGCTGTATGCATAAAACTAATGCCACCTAAAACTTAACGTACATGAATATACTTATGTTTCCTATTATTTTTAGAGAACAAAAAACATAAAATACAATTATATAACCACAAGAGAGCCCAAATGATAAAGGGTGTGTCCTGTGGCGTGGACTACAATAGGGGCTTACGCTGGCAGAGCACAAACGAAGTATTGTGGCAAAGCACTGAAGTGCACCCTAGGGATGATCCCTGGGACTTTGACGGATTAGGATAGTTTTTCATTCCTCCTATCTAGAAGCAAAAAATAAATAAATTACATTCGCGGAAGAGTTCCATTCATATGAAATTTTCAAGTTCCATCGTGTAGATGGCGTGGTCCATTAGGCATGATGTGACCCTCCATGTATAAAGCTCCTTATTTGGCCTAAATGCTGAGTATGGATTTTGACTTGATTTCTTTCTTGGGCATCTGGTCAGGGCTAGTCATGAAGGATCTCCGTTTGCCTATTTCATAATCATGAATGCATAGGATTTGCTAAGTACCTGGTTATAGGAGCAAGGTGGAGGGTGAAAGGTGAAGATATATATATATATATATACACACACACACAAGGGACTGTTAATATCTCAATTTCGATTGGAAATACTTGCCCGTAAAGAAATTAAATCCAAGGGATTTGTTTGGACAACAAAAGGAGGTGAAGAAAACTGTCCACAGTACAAAATTTAACTACCATATTTAATTTTATTTACTTGACATTATTAGGGAGCTTATTTGCCTACTTTGCGTTGAAATTTTAATAATGCTGTTGAGATGAGCAGAAAAGCATGAGAAAATGGAGGAAGATAAATTTGTTTGCATTTCGATTTATATGTGAAAAGTTTTTCACATCCATATGACCCCCTAGAATTCATTGTACAGGAAGGTTTCATCCAAAGAATATTTGATTGAAGGGTCTAAAGCGCACCCTCACTCATCTAAGATTAAATTCCTGTTGTGGTGGGTGGATTAACATTTCCTACCTGTGAAGGAGAGGTCATTTGATAACCCTTTTGGTTCTTCACCTTCAATAATTAAATTACCGAATTCACACAGTGGATTCTTTACTCCTCAGTCCCCACACGGTCAAATGCCATCAATTAAATTCTTCCTCTCCATCCTCATCTCTTCCACGAAGAGTGAAAAATGCCAGATGAAGTACCAAAGGCGTGGGTTGGACTTGGGACCCCGACGGCCCTCCTTTTCAGAGAGTAGATAATTGAGAATGGAGCTTTTTATGTTTTATTTTTTTCGTTTTCAGGGCACGCTTTTGTAAAGGCAACATTCTTTGAAAAATAAAATTGCCAAATCAGAAAATTTTATAATTTTTAAATACTTTAAAAAATATGTTTTGAGGAAGTTAAAAATGTATATTTGGTGCAAAAATAATTTTCTCGATGAATTAGTGCTAATGTTGTTTGGTGCAGCTTTTGATTTCTTCGTGAAAACTACTGAGTGGGTGGGTTCGTATGTATGTGGGGTGGATGGGTGAGTGGGGGTGGGAATGAGGAAATAGGGGGTCAATTTTATGAAGAATGGACTTCCTATACCCCTTCATAGGAAATCTATTTTCAAGCCTAAGAAGGAAAAAACTGATGTAGCAAAAAAGCAGTTCCGCGGAAAATAGCCACACCAAACGCATGAAAAAGAAAATTTTCACCAAAAAACACCTCATTTTTTCAGAAATGGACTACACAAACGTACCCTTAACCTTTATATGACTTGAAGACCTCGTTGGGCCTGGCATTGAAGGAGTCCGGATCCTCTTGGGTCTCTAATTAGAGGGAGTTATCACATTATTCATCATTTGGTAAAGGAATTTACTTCCCTTTAAACATGGATTTTACATGTTGATGACAAACAAGAGACTAACATTTTACACCTGGGGAAGAAGAGATTTCTTCCATTGCCGGGTTTTTTCTAGTTTTATCTAGGGGGAGATCTACAGGTACGTGACCAGCACTTTTCTAACGATGTAATTTCACTACAATGGTGTGTGGGCAATCCTTTTTTTATCAAAGAGGAGGTTATTTGATGGCGCTTTTATGAATCTTGACCTTAACTTAATAGAAAGACATTCTTTAGAATTCCCATTAACTTAATCCCATTTAAGCAAACAAGCCCCACATGATTTTTGCACCTCTTCTCTTCATCCTAACATGCTGTTCTCCATGGAAACAACCATTGGATGCCAGCAGTATATTACTGCAGTCTCATTATTTAAAACAGAAATACATAGCAGGTGATTTCATATCAGGCCATTGAGCGCGCGCACACAAGCTGAGCACTAGGGGGGATGGAACTGATATAACCCAGAAAAAAAAATGTTTCTGTTGCCATCTTTTTTCATCCGTTCCCACCTGGATGTGGACATGTGGTGCTAAAATAATCTACAGAGAGCTTCTGGGTGAGCAAATGTGTAATTTACCTGGTAATGTACTAAATGCTAACCAAAGACTTCTTCTCTATCCTTTTAAGTCCTTCAGAAAAAGTTAAAAATGCCAGTTAAGGCAGGCCCTGGTAGGGTAAGAGCGTGGTGGTGCTTACACTGCTAGTCATTGGTGCTTCCCACGATACAGACACTGGGGCCGCCTTATTACTTGAGATCACATGGATTCAAAGCAGTAAATAAAAAGCATCTTGCTTTATATATACGACTTGGAAGACATGGTTTTCTTGTGTGGACTCGCATCAGACTGGGAAAAGAAAAGAACCAAAGCAATCCAATGTCTGTGAGGGAAAGGGAAAGAGGAAAGGGTAGTGGAAAAGAAGAGGGACAAGGAATGAAGTGAGGAAGCAAGGAGAGGAGGAGGAGAAAGTAGAACAATAAGGAGAGAGCTGGATAGAGGTAGAGGCAGCAGTAGGTAGCTCCAGGTATGTACTCTCTCCCTCGCTGTGTCTCCTTTTGAACCTTTTTCTTTATTTTCATTCCACTGCGGTTTGCCACAGTACTACGAGTATGATGTGCACTAAAATCTCTCTGATATTTTAATCTTATTCTGATGCTATTTCCATTTATCCTGTTCATGAAATAGATCATATAGATGAAAATTGTGGTGTTGGTCGCAGTCGTGGCTACCTTAAAAACCGATATGGTTATAGTTCGCAATTGATCATGTTTGTAAATTTAAGTGCTGCCATTGGTTAGCTAGGTGTCTAAGGTGGTGCCTGGTACATATCTCTTATACCAACATTACTTTGTCTTTGTGATTTAGTGCTCTTTGTGGTACCAATTTCTCCTTTTAATATATATCATTAATTGTTACTTTTTCAAAAAAATATATAGACCATAGAGGTAAAAATTGTGGTGTTGGTCGCGTCGTGGCTACCCCAAAAAACCGATATGGTTACAGTTTGCTGTTCGTCTTTCGATTCCAAAATTTTTAAAAATATCAAAAAAATCTAGAATACTGAAAAATAATAGAAAACAATTACTTTTTTTCATTAGTGTACACAGTATATTAAAATATCAATTCCCCTGAGCCATAACATCCTATATTACTATAATATAAGAAATTGTTTAAAATGTATGCAAATTTAATGATAAATTGACATGTATATGATAAAAGCACTAAAAATATCATAAATTAGTAATATTAGACTTAACTAATAAGTAGTTAAATACACAAACATCCAAGAAAGCTTGGACTTACAAATATGTTATAACTTACAACTTACAATAATGAATTCCGCAGAAAACTACATAATATTATTATCAAAAGGGTGCAATTAGAGAAAGTAGATCTAAGAGAAACTAAGATTTAGGCTCCGATCACTTCATTGAAAAAAAACTCCAAATTTTCAATACCAAAATTTCTATATCCAGGCTCAAAATCACTAGATTTAAGAGAAAGTAAGTGTCTAAAACTAAATTTAGCTCAATGTGAGGCCTTGATTGCAATTATTTTACCTTTTAAAGAGATTCAAAAGTCTAGTGAAAATCTGAAAAATTAAAAAAGGTGCTTAAAACAATGAAGATTCGCTCCAAAACTCTATATCCAACATTTTTTTTTGTACCTCAACCAAGGGGGGCTGGGACCCAAGAGAGAGCCCGCGTACACACTGGAAGGTAGCCCATTCAAGTGGGAAGGAAGCCCGCACAAGCGGGAAGGAAGCCCACACAAGTAGGAAACGAGCCCCTCACAAGCGGGAAGATGTGACGTACCCGGGGTTTGAACCTCGGACAGTTAGATAAGAATTGACGCTCTCTACCACTATGGTAAGAAGTCGTTCTTAAACTCTATGTCCAACATTTTTCTATCATTTCCAAGGCATTTTGAGGAAGAAACTTAAAAAATAAACATGAAAAATAAACTCAAAATGCTTATCTAAAGTTACTTGGTTAAGTTCTTTGGTTTTGTCGTGATGAAATCCACTCAAATCTCGAGATTTTGATGAGGAATTGTGAAAAAGAAGTTTTGCAAGAAAGATGAAATAGGGTCTTTGGCTTTTAGAATGAGCTTTGAAACCCTGCTACCAAGACCAATATGCATGAAAACTTTGGTCTGGTAGCAGCTAATACTGCTACATATCGGCCAATATGCACATGTATTGGCCAACAGTTTAAACCATAGTTGTTAATGCAATGTTAACAGTAAAAAAATGATAATTTATAATGGAGTATTTCCAACTTTTTCTGGTAATTCATATTTTTGACCTCTTGCGAGATCTTGCTTCAACCAAGAAAGGTACAAAAAGCATATTATGTTAGTTGTTTACTGATCAAGTGGATGGCTTAAGCATCCTTAGTAAAATATGATTTGGTGAATTTCATGTGCGTTGTTTTGCTCCCTACTTGCATTTTTTAATGCAAGCCGAGAAAGATTCCTAGCTTCTCAAGCTAATAGATGTTCTATTGCCTATATGTGGCACAGGTCCGAGTGAAGTAGCTCTGCATACAAATATTTGCGTGTCTCTCTGTGCACACTAAGAAAGATAGTATGGTAGATGCACTTGTCTCAGTTGTTGTGAAAGAGTTGTGTGCCGTAGCTAAAGATGAGGTGGGCTTGTTGGTTGGTGTTAAGAAAGAGCTTAGAAAGCTTTCCAGCTCATTCACGGCCATTCAAGCAGGGTTAGAGGATGCTGAGAACCAGCAGGTGACGAAAAAGGCGGTCAGAGATTGGTTGGGGAAGCTCAAAGATGTCGCATATGAGATGGAGGACATACTAGAAGAGTGGAAAATAGAAGCTCTCAGACCGCGTGGAGACAATGATGATATTCACAAGCGCAAGAAGGTGCTCTCTTGTTTACAGTTTCCTTGTCTAGGTTTCAAACAAGTTGAATTACGCCACGATATTGGACATAAGACGAGGGAAATAACAGAGAGGCTAAGTGAAATTTCAACAGAAAAGAGCAGATTCAATTTTAATGAAGCAAGCACAAGTGAAAGGCCTAAGATGGAAGAACGACAAACCACTTCATTAATTGACGAATCAGAGATTTTCGGCAGAGATGTTGTTAAAGATGAAATAGTAAATGAGTTGGTTAGTGAAACTTATAAAGAGAAAAGGCCATTTTTTGTTGTTTCAATAGCAGGGATGGGTGGATTGGGTAAGACGACCATTGCTCAACTAGTTTACAATGACAAGACGATAAAGAAACATTTTGAGAAGAGAATTTGGGTCTGTGTGTCCGAAAATTACGATGTAAATAAGATTTTAACGAAGTTTCTGCGATCAATGGGTGAGTCTACAGATGGGGGCCTGGATTTGGATACATTGCTTCAAAGAATTAATGCAGTTTGTGCCAAAAACCGGTTTTTACTCGTGTTGGATGATGTCTGGGATGTAATACTATGGGAAAGGCTGAAGGTTGCACTCAAAGATGCAGCACTAGGTAGCAGGATTGTGGTCACCACTCGTAGTCGTACAGTTGCAGACGTAATGGAAACGACTCGCTATCATGATTTGGGCATTTTATCTGATTCAGATTGTTGGAAACTATTTACATCCAGAGCATTCAGAGGAAGGAACGAGGTAGAGTGGCCGCCAGAGTTGACTGAAGTAGGTAAGCAAATTGTACATAGGTGCAAAGGTGTACCTCTTGCTATTAAGGCGGTTGGAAGTCTTCTGTACTTTAAGAGGACAAAGGTAGAATGGCAGATGGTCTTGGAAAGCGAAACATGGGAATGGAAATCACCTGAGGGTGTTGATATTTTACCAGCTCTCCTCTTGAGCTATTATAATTTACCCATCCATTTGAAACCATGTCTATCATTTTGCTCATTGTTTCCGAAAGATTATGATCTAAAAAAGGATGAATTAGTGAAGTTATGGATGGCTCATGGTATCATTAAATCTGAGAGAAGAGAAATTGAAGAAATTGGTGAAACATATTTTGATGATTTGTTGACACGGTCATTGTTTCAAGATGTTGTGAAAGACAATCTGGGGAACATAGTCGAATGCAAGATGCATGATCTTGTTCATGATCTAGCAAGATTTGCCACAAGTGGTGACTGCTGTATGATGGAGATTGGAAATCCAAACTTACCTTCTGTTAATAGCCATCATCTATCACTGCTTGTGAATCGTAATGTTTCATCCATTCCATCTCCACTGTGCAGTGCAGAGCATCTACGCACACTCTTATTATTTGGATCATCTACAATTATGGAAATCCCTCATAGTTTATTCAACCATCTGAAATTTCTTAGAGCTCTAGTTTTATGTAGAACTTGGATAGAAAATCTGCCGAGTTCCTTGGGAAAACTAAAACACCTAAGGTATCTTGATTTGAGTGAGTTGAATGTCTTAGTTACAGAGCTGCCTGAATCTGTGACTGATCTCTGTAATCTGCAAACTCTGAAACTTAATCGCTGTGTTGGACTTTGTCAACTGCCAAGTGGTATAAGCAAAATGGTTAAACTGCGGCATCTTGAAATTGAAGAAACTGATCTGGAATGTTTACCAAGCGGACTAGGGATGTTGAGTTCCCTCCGAACATTGAGCAGGTTCCCTGTGGGGGATGAAAATAACAGAGGATGTAAGATTGGAGAATTGAAAAATCTCAACCTTCTTAGAGGACTATTAGGAATACAGAATTTGGAGAAGGTAATAAATCCGGTTGAGGCTAGAGAAGCAGAACTCAATAAGAAATGCCACCTTCAATTTCTCGGTTTAGAATGTAATGACAAGACAGAAGAAGAGTGGGAAATGTTAGGAGAAGGCGAGATGGAAAAGATGGAGAGGGTATTTGAATGCCTTAGACCGCCTCACGCAAACCTAAAAGTCTTGGCCATCGCAAACTATGCGGGTTCAAAGTTCCCTCGTTGGTTGGAGGATGCAAGGCTTTCTAGTCTACGTTTCGTCGGACTGGGAGACTGCAAAAAGTGTAGATTACTGCCAGGTCTCGGAAAATTGCCTTCGCTTGAATATCTGGATTTAGATGGAGCTGATGAGATAAAAGTGGTTGGTGGTGATTTTTATGGGAATGGTAATGAAGGAGGAGGGAAAGGAAGAGCGTTCCCAAAGCTGAAAGAACTTCATTTCAGTTCGATGTCGAATTGGGAAGAATGGAAGCTGACAAGGGAAGATGGAGAGGTTATGCCATCTCTCGAAAAACTGGAAATTCTCAATTGCAACAAGCTGAAGGCACTGCCCAACTGCCTCCCCAATGCTCTAAGGCGAGTAGAGATTGCAGATTGCAACCAAGTTATTTGGAAGCCAGACAATCCACTCCCACTCCTTGAAGATGTGTCTCTCAATGGTGATGTAATAGGGATATTATCTAACCCACTACCATGCCTCCCTGCTCTAAAGAAATTAGAGATTTGGAATACATCTATCGAGTCGCTCCCCTCTGATGGATGGGGATTACTTGAATCACTCAACACTCTTGTTATCAGCAGCTGTAAGGGATTGGCATCTCTACCTGAGGGGCTGGGGCAGCTTGAAGCGCTAGAAAATGTCTCCGTCAGTTGGTGTTCTGAATTGTCGTCTCTGTTTGATGGGTTTGAACAACTCAAATCGCTCCATCGGCTCGACATCTCTAATTGCCCCAAGTTGAGGCCTTTACCAAACCTGCAACACCTCACTGCACTTGAAGAGCTAAGGATCTCCGATTGTCCACTTGTAACGGAGCGGCTGGAGAAGGAGAAAGGAGAGGACTGGTGCAACATATCCCACATCCCATGCATTTGGATTGATGGCGAAAGGATTCAATAAGGTATGGATTACGATTGACAACTCCATCTCTCTCTATCTATCTATAAATATGGAGATATTTTCTATGCATTTTCCCCTTTTCTTTTGCAGTATTCTGAATTGCTAATGGTCAAGGAGGGGTGGAAGAAATGGGAAAAAAAAGAGGAGCGGAAGAAATGGGTGGGTACATGAACAGCGGATTCTAACCCTTTGAAAGCTTCTTCTACTCCAGTTGTTCGACTCAGTCTTACCAGTCTTTTTTTTACATATATCTTCTCTTATTTTTCTTTAGATTCTCAAATCTCAAATGGACATGTATCTAGTTGACTTTAATTTCCCCTTAGTCCCCTGTCTTAAAGTTTATTCAGCTATTCATTAGCTGGCAATTATCAGACAGCCGTGTGTTGTACAAGCATGCCATGTGATGGTTGGAATGCACATATCCCATGTGGTAAATTATGGGCATGTATCAAGTTGAAGTATTTTGATTTAATTTCGTCTTAGTTACCTGTGTTAGAATTTATTTAACTGTTCATCAGGTGGCCACTCATCAGACAGTTTTGTGTGTTGTCGGGGCAAGCCACACACATATTCAACGTGGTAAATAATGGAAGTTCCATCTCCAGTCTCCAATTCAATGCATACATGTGGTGCCCATGGTTTTACAATTTATTCTAGTGATATGATGAGCATGGATGTGAAAAATCTCATCCTAGCCCACTTTCTATTTTAAAA
The DNA here is from genome assembly GCA_029852735.1 of Persea americana. Classification (NCBI taxonomy): domain Eukaryota; kingdom Viridiplantae; phylum Streptophyta; class Magnoliopsida; order Laurales; family Lauraceae; genus Persea; species Persea americana. The sequence continues at coordinate 97,559,911 of CM056810.1, forward strand.
AATCAGCCGAGTTCAAATCGTCTCAGACTTTAGAAATGGTGAATCGAGTCACCCTTCAAGTCCACCTAGTTGGTGGATTCCCATGGTTTTTGGGCTCTAGTTGCACTTTTTTTTTCTTTTCTTCTTTTATTATTGGGGAAAAGCAGGAGGCTTTTGAGGACATTTTGCAGTTATGCTAGAAGATCAAAATCATTTTTTTTTTCAAAGATTCAAGCATTTGAATATCAGTTGTACTTTTCATCCAACTGAATAAAATATATAAATGTAGGTGTTTATAATAACTTTAAGTCCAGAAGATTTAGACAAGGAACCACCCCCCCAAAGGGGAGGTTGCCCAGCACGGGGTAGTCCGTTACTTGAAGCTCTGATCAAAAGAATCAATCTTCTGGTCCTATAAATTGGACACACTTGTCATGGTTACATACAGGAAGACAGTGTTGATCTGTGTCGAGAGGGGCAGGGGGCACCATGGGAATGGTGAGGTTAATCTGATTTGCTCTTACTTCATTAATCTCTGAATTTCAAATTTGTACTCATTTGTTTAATTTTGAAGAGGTTGAAAATGATTATAATTCACCTGAAAGTTTGACGAATTTTTACAATGGGAATTGTTTGGCTAATGGGAAAAATATTGCTTCTAAATTATTCAAGCAAACAAGGTGCTAGCAATTCGCAAACATGGTCGAGTCCGCGTCCATTTTAGAGCCCTCAGTTGGTTTTGTTATGAGTCTGCTTCAAACCATAAAACTTCGTTCTGTGATCTTCTTTGTATTCTTAATGGAAAATATGCCATGTCTATGCAATCTATCTTGGTCTTCTCTAGTCATGCTTTCTTATCAGATGCAGGGGAGAAAACAGTCAAAGCGGGAGCAACCCATTTGCACTGAAGTCCATAAAAGGGGATGGTTTCTCTAAAATACGTCTATTCTCTGATGCGTTGGAGGTTATTAAGGCCATGGAGATTGGTCTATCCATTTCTATATTGTGGATATATTAGCCTTGGAAGTTGGTTTGAAAATTACTAGGTCTCTCATATTCCCCAGAACTTTAACATGGCTGCCCACTGTCTTGCTAAGCGTGGGCTGTCGGGATTGAAATTTGTATGGGTGGGAGTCTAGATTTGCTTTGGCTGTTTCATCTTTCCTTTGGTTTTTGAAGCATCCCTCTTCCCTACCAAAATAATAATGATAATAATAATAATAATAATAAAAATAAATAAATAAATAAAGAACTCAATAAAATCAAAGCATGGCTTTTGAGCAGATGAAGGTGCAAATGCTTTTTATCACAATGTATATGGATGAGTTCGTTTACTTGAAATCTATACCTTGCTGTGGTTTCTTTCTTCTGCTGCCTTTAAATTCTCTTTTTATCATGAACTGAAAGGATTAGATATCTTGACATTACACTTGTATTCATTTACTCAATCTTTCCAGAGTAACCATCCCGCTGGTAACGCTGCTGCTGATGGAATATATGTGAGACAGTTTTATCTAAAGTAAGATGCTGTAGTCGAGATTGGTAATGATCTTGAATATGTAAGTTCTTTTATTGGGACAGGAGGCCCATGTTGCACAGTTCCTGCTTTCTAGAGTTGGACTTGCTTCAGATCTTCGGTTATATATCCTACTTCTGGATGACCGGCTGTCTTGGTTTTACTAAGGGCTGTTAATGAAAATTGACATAAAAAACCTAACCAGCATCACATAGTTATCTTTTGCTTTTAAAAAGAAGATGTTGTATATTAGACAGTAGAAAAAATTCCAAGTTTTGGTTCCATTTATCTGATTACACATCCGCATATTTGTTTATCTGAAACTATTGCTAGTTGGAGCATGGGCTTGATGTGTGCCATGTTGGATCAGCCTGAAACCAACATACTTATCTTTTATTTATGCATTTTTTAAATGAAGCGTAAATCATGATCATTGAGGCCTTACATATCCAATCTATCTAAATTAGCCTTGTAAGGTTTACTTTTCCTTTGAGCCCTGTTTACAGTGATATTTTTTTAGTAACTCCACAAGCTATCGTGACTTTTCTCACTATTTCATTTAATGCCTTTACTGTTCTCCCCCTTTTCCTAATTTCTTGAACATATAATTCAATACGCCTTACGTGCACTATTTTGGTATTCTTCGTACGTGCCTGAAATATTTCGAATGATGTTGCTTGATATTCTCTTCAATTGAAACTTCATGTAAGTTTCCTATGTTTCTTTTCCAAATTCGACCCTTTCTTAGACCTCCACACATCCCTCTTACCATGTGCACCTCTCAACATGTACTTTGGCTTCTTCACAACATTCAGCTTCATATGAGGCAGCAGGTTTAAGTGTTTCTTGTAAAGATGGCCTTTAAAAAAAAGTAGTACTTGACGATCACATAAATAGTCCACTAGCTTGTCTTCACTTTGCCCACGCAAAACTGATCTTGTTTGCTATATTTAAGAGCCTCCGTGTTGCTCAATTGTTGCTCCCAAATGTCAAGATTTTTCATGTCCTAACACTAAATTATTTCGGTTTTCACTAACTCACCTTCTTTACTCTCAAATTTGCTAAACCTGCTCATTACGTGTATTCTCTTTTGAACTTCTATTTTCAGCCCATTTGACTCAAATCTTCTTCGAAGTTGTAAGTTATCATTTGCTTGCTTTCTTGTCTGCTAAATGAGTACAACATCATCTGTGAACAATAGACACAAAGGCATTACTTTTTTATTATCTGTTTTATGGTGTTTATGACCAAGATCAATAGGTACGGCTCAAAAGCTGACCCTAGGTGTCATCCAACTCCCACTGGGCTCTTTGGTGTCTCTCCACCCAGTTCTCACAGTCACACTTGTTCCCATCCCATTTTGATTTTTTTTTTTTTTTTTTTGTAGGATTGGATATTTAGAAGTAGGCCCATCAATGAAGTTTTTGTTAACAATAAAGAGGCCCCAGACCCAGCAGTCATCTGCCTTAATCAGGACCAGGCATGTGCTGATTTTGTGATTCAATAGAAGATGTTTTATCGGCCAAGGCCAAGCACAGGGCTTGGCATAGGATCTTGATGTGCCAGTTAGGCACTTTGACAGACATAGATATTGCCTTCCATATTTGACTTACTTTTTCCCCCTGAATGTTAACGAATATCTAAAATTCTTGCTATCAGGCATTCCGAAGAAAGAATCCAATATTGCAGATATTCACCTAGAATTGGTGAACCCAGATGCTAGTGAGTTGGTTTCTCATATCAGAAGGGAATATACCACTAAGCTTCACCAGGTCTAAGTTTGTTGCTGTGTTAATATGATCTTTCTGTTAATGCTCTGTGCCAATATTATATTTTATAGCGTTCATTGTAAATAACTCTAGTTAGTGGTACTTGACTATTTTACTAGCAGTCTTAGGAGCGTGCTAGGAAACTCCATGCAGGCTTAGATGTTGAAGAGCAGTGCGGCCAAGAACTTGGTAGAAATTTGAGGGAGATTCTTTAGGATCCAAAGACTTCTGAAATGCAAAAATCTCAACCAAGAATAAAGGTAAATTAGATCTTCATCTTTTTCTTTTTCATCTTAGCGTTACTGATATGGTATCAGTTAGAAAGGTAAGCTAGATATGTTTGTATAATCACTGCTCTGCTTTTGGGTCATGTTTTAGTGGAAGTCTGAGCATTTCATGTTTTCTACTGCAAAATATTGGAATATTGAACTATTCAGGTCTGTGGTGTGCAATATTTGATGGACCTCGGCATCATTTATTTTTATTTATTTATTTATTTATTTTTTCGGCTCTGCAGTTTGGAGGCTACCAAATGATTAAGGTTGGTGACTTGGTGTTCAGAACAGTGTGTTCCCACTAGATCCTCTTATGTCCGTGCATCACCTCACTTCCTTGCCCCACCAATAAGAAGATTGTTTTCATTTTGGAATCAAGAAAAATAATTTTATCTTTAAATCAAAAGACTCTCTCTTATAATAAAAGTACAAATGATGGGTCTGTAAAAGTTGTCAAAGGAGAGTTTCTCTATAGTTCTCTATGGAAAATATGGGCATAACAGTCAAAATATTGCTATGTTACAGAAAATATAGATTGTCAAATGCAGTACTTGCTTGGTCTAACAAACTGAACATGTTATCTGCACATGTTTTGTTATCCAAAACTTCTTATGAACTGCCCAGTGTGGATGGCAGTTTCTATTCAATCAGATGGCTGGACCATTAAAAAAAAAAACTCTTATCTCACCAGCATAGCCAATTAGAAATATTGGTTAATGGCTATCCTATGATGAACCTACTGTTTGTAGCTACCAATCCTTTGAGGAGATAATGATGGAGGTCAAAGCGAAGATGTGTCCTGTCCTCTCCTCTTTCTTTTGATTGAAAAAATGTATTGATTTGTCTTTATTTACTGGATCTATTTTGGAATAATACAAAATACTGCAATTTTGGGTTTGCCAGTTGCACAAACTGCCTGTTGCTTTTCATTGTTGACTATACTATAATGAAGAACTGATCTGAAACTATGGCGCTAGATTAGCATGGAACGAAGAAAGATGTCATAAAGCATCTAAGAGAAGAAGCAATGAATTATTTTGATGAGTGTTAATGTATCCATATCTACATTTGATAGTTCCGATTTCTCAGCAGCACCGGAGGATCCACATTGATCTGGCTCAGTCATTGCTGCTCCAGTGAAAGCCAATCAGATTTTTCCTTGCAAAAGTTAAAGTGCTTCAACCACCTATTGCTCTGATTATCATCTTAACCATAACAAGGTTGGTATATTTGACAAAAACTGATTTCCTTTTGCCTCTTGTTTTAATAGCTTCAAGGCTGGTCCACCTGTCTGGATCAGTTATTAAATGCATTGGGCTAAGCAGAACTTATTTGAACTGTAGTCCAAATGTATAATTGCATTCATTTTTCTAATCTTCTGGGATCATTATTGATCTTTATTTCATTGTCATGCTGATAGGATTCTAAATTTCTAAGAATTAAGTTCACTGCTCAATAATGAAAATTTCAATTTGACCGCCAAAGCAATAGCAAGGGCACCAGTCAGATGCACACAAACTGTGAACAAAAAAATCTTTCAGGTTCTAGTCTAGGGGGAGTTTTTCAAGCAAAGACTTTACACTAAAAGGAGAACCTAAAGTGTGAGCCTTGCTACAAGGAGGATTTATAGCTTCACTTCAAATTTGTAGAAATGACTCTACACACTAGTATGATACTCTGAGTTGATGCCTGATATATACAAGTCACGTAGCTGAGCTTTAGAAGAGCTCTAGGGAAACTGTAGAGGTTCCAGAATCTCATGGTAGGGTTCATTTGCCTAATATATACAAATCATGGAGCTGAGCTTTAGAGGTGATGCCTGATATATACAAATCATGGTGCGGTTCCAGAATCTCAAAGACCAATATAGAGGTTGATCAAAGTGTGCCATTCTTGTTTCAGGTTAATGTGGTGTTATTTTTATAGCCTGTGAGAGATATGTATATGGACATGACCCTCTTTTTCACTTCTAAAAAACTTGTTCTATAGTCCCTGCTTTTTGCTTAATTATCCAAATCTCCTTTGAGGTTTAGCAATTTGTTGTTTTTGTTAAAATTACATTAACCAAGGTTAAAATGCTGGTCTTTTGCCTCTTATCATTCCCCATTGGATCATTGGATGCAAGAATGCTTGGGCAAAAGCTCTTTGAGAGTCTGTTTAAACTAATAATATTCATAGTGTTTCCAATTTTGGCAGTAAGAATGTATGGTCTTTATTTGCATAAAAATCAGTATGCAGCCTTGAGTGGTTTTGTGTATATGGTGCTTGTTGTGCCTTATTGTTTGACACATTCTCATAGATCTTTTGGGATAGATTTAAAAGAGAAGAGCAAAAGAAAATAATGTCAGACAGCTTAAACTTCATTAGTTGTAGGCTCAAGAAGCTGATGCGTCCACGAATTTTAGATAATCTTTTTTAAAAGAAAAATTTCTGACTACCATTGGCACCGAGAGGTAAGTTGATCATTGAAATAGATAAAGCAAATATGAAAAGAATACAAGAAATCATTGTCAAAATGAGGGTTTGGCAAGTGGACACACCCAGAAGGTTTTTACATACGAATATCAGAACTTATGGTTCTACCATGTCGTGTGATTAAAAATAAATAAATAAATAAATTTGGTGCTATAAATGTCATAGGTGTCCCAAGCTATATGCACTTGGATGGTTTCCGAACCACCCAATAAAAAAAGTAGTCTCTACCAGGGGAATTGTTTGTGTGCCTCTATGGAAGAGGAAGTCCTAGGTTCAAGAATCCTCTCGTGCAGAGCACAGCTGCACCAAACAGAGGAAAAAATAGAGGCAGAAAATTGAATTCCTGTCCACAAATTTTTCTGCGGATTTGGTGCTACACAAAGATGCCCTAAATGGTTGGGGGGTGGGGGGTGTGGTGGGGTGGTGGGGTGGTGGTGTGGCAGATTCCTGTTCACCGGCAGAATGTGTTCCATTTATACAGTCTAGGTCTGTCACACGGTACAATTCCTATCCCATGATTGTTTTGGTAATTCAAATCTGCACTGCCTAAGTTACAGGAATTAACATATTTCGCTGAGGCACTACTGGCCAACAATTCTTTTTATTGTAGCTCAAACCAAGCAACCCTGCCTCCCCGTCTGGAAGTCTAGATGCCCCTTCCTAATAGGCCTTCGATTCTAATGGATTTATTATAATTACACATCATCATCATTATTACTGGGCTGATTTCACCTATAATATCGGTTAAAACTTTCAATGCAGGGAATCAATTCAACAATTGAGGTAATTCATACATTCATGTAGTCAGGGAGAGAAGGGACCCTCTGATTGAAGGTGAAACCATGTAGGGACACACTGAGGATGCTTCGAATCTCATTTAACTTTTTATTTATTTATTTGTTTTTCTTGAAAAAAAAGAGAGAATAACATTAAAACCATTAAAGGTCTTAACACAAAACAAAAACCAAAATTACAGATTAAAGTTCACTCGAGGGAATATGGTTGTAAACCGCACATCTGTAAGTATTAGAATACTAAGTCTCGCAGTATCAAACTGAAACTGGAATCAGGTAAACCAAATTTTTATTTTTGTTTTTTGGGTGGGGTTGGGATTAGCACTCTCTGAAATTCGAGTTGGATCTTCATCCTTTCTTTCCAACCCACTTCTTCTTTTCAAAAGGCAGAATCAAGCCACCAGAGAAGAAATCAAAAGATATCTCGCAATTATCTTCTCAGTAATCAGCTGAAAACTGCCAATGCTTTTCGAATGAGAGGCTTCAGCGGGGCTCTCTTATCGGGCATGTGAGAAAAGATATCATCAGAACTCAAAAGGTCCAAATCCTGTAAAGAAAGAAAAACTATTAGCCAATTGAACATAATAAGAATTTACGAGAGGCCTTGCTATTGATTTAAATGGATGTGCACAGAGGATGTAGACTAGGAGGTCTAGACATCCCACCCACCTGCATAGGCAATCTACGGCCACAGCACACGATCTCATGAAATGGGTTTATTTCACTTACCATTTCACTAAAAGCAGTTCATGCACTAGTAACCACTTATGGTCAATCCAACCTCAATGTCGCTCCTTTTAATTTTGGGGCCTAAAAATTGCATACCAATAATGATCTTATTAGGCTGATTTTTGGGGTATTTCTAATCCATGCTCTGACCTTCCAATTGTCACTACCTCTGAGATTGACATGCATCTAGGTGAGGCTCAAAAGGTAGTTTATATATAAGCTATAGCAAGATAAGTAGGAAAATCTATCTTAATCAAGTGCATAGAGCTCATATAAGTTGTGCAGATATTCCTCGGGGCCCATCTAGATGCATAACTACAACAGCAGGGGGATGCGGGATATAAGAAAGGTCTCTTTGTGGATTAGCGTTGGGTGGAAAAGAAAAAAGAAAAAGAACCCACATCATCATATCATCCTAATCACTTGATTTAAGTCAATTTTATAGGCCAATTTCACCCAGTCAATTTTATAGGACAATTCCAACCTCGGTCTGTCTCTCTCTCTATATAGTTCAATAGTTGAACCAATAACCAGGTCCAAATAATTTTTTATACACAAGGTCTGGGCCCAATCCATAGCTGAAAAGTCCATGCTCAACTCTAAGACAACAAATACATGTGGCTAGATTAATCCAATCCCAAGCTATAAAGTCCATCTATAAAGTCCATCCATGCTCAAACCTAAATCACTTTGCCATTTCCAGACATAGGTAGCGTCAAACCATTAATTACAAGTTCAAACCTAAACCAGCACCATACCTGTAAAAGACCCGTTCTCAGAGCCATTCAAGTGAAGCTTGGGATTTTGTCAGGTATATCAACCTTATTGAAGGTCCACAGTTCCTAGCATATGAACAGAAATACAAAACCCTACTCTCCCTGCCTCCCTCTCCATTGCAACTGGGAAAATCAGAAGAGCGAAATAATCGAATCTCTCAGAAATGCATCAGAAATCGCAATTGCAAGCGCAAACGATTCCAGGAAAATTCATTTTCCAGGTAACCAAACAACCATTCTTGTAATTTCTGCTTTCCTCTTGGAATGAATGGCGTTTTATCGGGTGTTTGATTGATTTGAATGTAAACAAACAGAAGAATTAGGGTTTTTAATGGCGTTAATCAAATGGGTTTCAAGCCCTAAATTTTCCCCTTTTCCATACATACCCACCTTCATCTCTCGATCCTTCTCTCTCTGGTCGATGAAAAAGGACGCTGCTTTAGAATCTGCTCTCTCCAGGAATCGACGCTGGATCGTCAATAACCAGCTCAAGAACATCATCCTCCGTTGCCCCAACCAAATCGCACCCGTCCGATTCCTCCAAAAGAAATTCAAAACCCTAGATCTCCAAGGAAAAGCCCTCAATTGGCTCAGAAAATACCCTTGCTGCTTTGAAGTCTTCCTCGAAAATGATGAGAACTACTGCCAGTTGACGAAACGGATGATTGCATTAGTAGAAGAGGAAGAATCCATAAGAGAGCAGCAGGAGCAGGTTATGGTGGAGAAACTAGCTAAATTGTTGATGATGAGTTGCAATAGAAGGCTCAATGTGGTGAAATTCAATGAATTGAGGCGGAATTTCGGGCTCCCAGATGATTATCTGGTCAGGATCCTACCGAAATACCCCGAGATTTTCCAAATTGTTAACCGGGGAGGCGGGAAACGGAGCACGATGGAAATTGAGCTCCTTTCATGGGATCCCAAGTTAGCAGTTTCTGCAATTGAGGCATCTGCTGGTGAGAAGAACATTGATCCTGGTTTTGAGTTCTGTTTGCCTTTGAGCTGGATAAAGTCGCGGGAGAGGTTTCTTGAATTTAATGAGAATGTACCTTATATTTCGCCGTATTCGGAGGTGGGGGGTTTGGAGGACGGGTCGAAGGAGATGGAGAAGATGGTTGTTGGATTGGTTCATGAGTTGCTATCGCTGACATTGTGGAAGAAGGCATCCATCGTAAAATTGGGACATTTTAGGAGAGAATTCAGGTTGCCAGAGAAGTTGAATGCTTTGTTACTTAGGCACCCGGGCATTTTCTATGTTTCGAACAAGTATCAGATTTACACTGTTGTCCTGCGAGAGGGGTACTGTGGGTCTGAGTTAATCAACAAAGATCCACTTGTTGTGGTGAAGGAGAAGTTTGGGGAGCTGATGCAAGAGGGTCTTCATGAATATAATCGGAGACGGCATGCAGTGAATCTAGAGAAGAAAAGGAAGAGGGGTGTGGTTGGGGTCAGATCACAGAGAGAAGAAAGAAGAAGCATTGGTGTGATGTCTGATCCTGATGATGATGGAGGACCACAAAAGGATGCTTATAGTCTCGAGGAAAGGAGGAGGTTCTACAAAGCACTCTTCGATGACAATGCCCCGTAAGGTTAGCAGAGTTAAACAACCTAACACCAATTCATCTTTCTCAGTTTTATGTTGAGATTGGCAGATGGCAAGGATCTCCCAAGCTGGGTTTCCCTGGACCATATTTTTTTCTACACTGGGGCCTTGTAGATCATTGGACTCCATGGTTCTAAAATGTTCAAACTCAGAGGTCATGGATAAAAGAGGAAATTTTGCAAAGGTGCTCTTCATTGACAATTGCTCCGATGAGGTTGATATAAATTAAGGCTCCTAACCTAATACCATTTTGACTTTTCTTCATTTTCTGTTGAGATCAGTGGATGACTGGGAGTCTAGGATCTTCCAAATTCAGTTTATCTGGACCATAGTTTTACCCCTGTGGGGCCTTCGAGCTCATTGAACTATCTCAAACTTGATGTCAGTAGAGGATTATATAATTTTAAATTATTTGAATCCACTTTGAAGAATGAGGGGGCTTGATGTTAGGCCCCGACCCGGAGTAATTGTATTTAAAGCTAATTAATCCAAATTAGTGTTATTTAAGCATGATTAATTGTGCTAATTGTGGTTAATGAAAAAAATGAGATGGGTTAATCTCAAATGATTGAATTAAGCTTAATGAAGTGAATTTGAATGGAATTGAATTGATTAAGATGAGTTTAAACTCAACCAAGGTAAATTAAGAACCTTTTTATAAATACGAGTTTTCACGTATTTCGTCAAATACGGAAATTCTTGATACCAACGTGTGTATCTCGAAGAGTACGTCAACTTTCATAATATACTTAGTTTCATTTGACCTAAGGTTGATCAAAGGGGTCTTCATATGACCCGAAATGTGAATAAGAAAAATGGAAGAGGACTTAAGTGCAAAAAGTCCACTTATATAAGCTAAGAGATGAGTCATTTCCCCATTTTGCAAACCTTAGGCACCCCTTTCTTCTCTTCCATTTCTTCTCCATCAAGAGTGAGGATTGGAGCTTGCAAGTAGTTTTTGAAGAAGCTTAGTCATCTTCATCTTCTCCATTGAGCCTTCCCCCATTGTTGAAGAGCTTGGGATTTCTTAGGGAAGATTTGTGTCAAGCCAAGCCAAGGAAAGAGGGCTTTTGTCCAAGAACTTCAAAGAGAGGCAAGTACAAGTATTACTTGTGAATGGTATTAACTATTGTAGAGTTTGATGGAGATTTCATAAATGTGGGTTGTGTATATTTCATTGAATGTTGAAATGGATTGTTTATGGATTAGAAATGTCATTAATATGTGTATTAAATGATGAATGAGGAGTGGACAGGAGGTCCAAGGTTTATTGCATGTGGTTGTAGTAATGAATGAAGAAAGGAGTAAAGAAGAGAGAGAGTTGCAGAATTTCAGAATGAAATTCTGAAGCATTTGCTCGAGCGAACCTCAAGCGAACCACTCTCTGGATGAAGGCGCTCGAGCGGACAAGGGTCTGCTCGAGCGACCACTTTTCTGTTTGAGTCCGCTCAAGCGAACCTGATACTGGACATGGCATTGATTGAAGCTGAAAATTTGGCCAATCGATCGGACCGTTGGGGGACTCCGTTAGAGTCCAATTGGTTTTGGATTTCGTAGGAAACATAATGTACAAATAATATACAAATGTGATGTCCATCGAGAATAACACGTACATTGAATAACCAACGGTTACACTTAAATGATGGTTGGAACTGGAATAGAAATGAGTAGAATCTGGTAGTTAGTGATTCTCTTATGCCATTGTATTCTGCATCACTTCATTTCAATCTCACAAGATTGATGCCATTGTTTGTTTCCTTTCCATTATTAAGAATGGAATCGCTGTCTACAATTGAATCCAGAAATGTATTGATAATGAAATATATTGACCTTTGAGTCTGGCACTACCTAGCTATTGTATGAAATTCTAAATAAATTAATAAATGATTATGTTCATGAGGCCGGGATCATGAATGGTGCACCCTTCCGCCCTGAGCCAAATGATTATTCCTACTGCAGTAGATGGATTTGGGGCGTTCTGGAGCTCCGTGGTGATGCTAGTGTCCTTGGCCCGGACACTAGTAAGTCCCACAAATTCCGATCGTATCTACGGGTACTGATTGATGCCTTCCTTTGAGGGAAGATGGTAAATAACATGAAATGAAATTAATTGAATTGAAATGAAAGCTATGGTAGTTGTCATCTTGTACATGTTTATTGATTGACTTATTATGCTCCTCCATTGTCTAGAATTGGAACTGTTTACTAAATATGTTGAATGAATTTAGTAAATGTACTAACATGTGCTATCACAAGTTTTGTTTATGCATTGTTGAACCGTTGTGTTCATTAATATTATTGATAGCATTACAGGTCCAATTGACTATGCTGGCCCAGCAGCGGCCCCGGCGGCAGCGGAGGAGATCGTTGCAGTTCCTCCAGGAGGATTAATTGAATGGGACGGTCTGAATACCATTTGAGATGATTATTCGAGTGTGCAAGTGGACTAATGATGTTTTGGGGAAATTCATTTTGAAATGTAATATTTTGAGAACTTGTATAGTCATCAATTCACATAGTGTTTAGATATGCTAGGGTTGATGAAAGAAAGCAAATGAATGATACATGTATAAGGAACTTTATTTTGTATACATGTACATTTTGAATTATTTTGTCAATGTGTATTTCCGCAATTTGTATAATTGATAGGTATGTGTGAATGAATGTTATACCTTGTGGATTCTGTTTTAGTTTCGGTTAATTCAGAGTTTACGGGAGTAAGTATGGTTGCGGCCCTGGATTATCGTAACTCGGGCCTAGGTCGTAACACTTGAATCATTCTTTTGGTTGCTTGATGATTTCTGATGGTAACTACAATAATGATCTTGAGAGGAGAAGTACGAGCGTGCATCATAAATCAGACTTAGCAGAAACACAATTGGGCTTTGTTTTTATAAGAAGTTGATTGATGAGAGGTCTTGTGAGAGTGGATGTAACACCCTGACCCGAGTTAATTAAGATTAACTCTAATTAATCGGGATTAATGCTAATTCAACATGTTTTATGGGATTAATGTTGATTAATGGGTAACTTGATATAGAATTTGACTTGAGTGGTCAAATTGAACTTAATGAAAAGAATAGTGAAAGTTCTGAATGGACTTGAAATGGTTTTAGGCTAAACCATGCAATGTAAGGACTTTTTCGTAAATACGAAATTACACGTAGTTCGTCGAATACGTAAACTCTTGATACTCACACGTATATCTCGAGGAGTACGTTAACTTTTATAAATGTGACGATTCCATTCGACGTGAATTGGTTCAAATGATCATTCATTTGACTTAAATTGTAATTAGAGGAATAGGAGGGGGGTAAAATGCAAAAATGGGGGTTATAAGATGAGGATGAACTCATTTGAGTTCATTCCTCCAGCACAGTCGATCTCTTCTTCTTTTTCTTTCTCTTCTTCTTCTTTCTTCCAATTTCTCTTCCTTGAGTGATGATTGGGAGAGCTAACAAGTGCTTGTGAAGAAGGACTCCATCTTCACCATCCTTTTCTTCATCTCTTTTCCTACTATTTTGGGAGTTTAAACTTGAGAAGATCTCAAGATTACCACCAAAGAAGCTACAAGTAAGTGTTGAGTTGAATTCAGCACTTCCATGGTTTCATTATTGTCATTATTGAGTTGTGACTCAAAGAATTCACAAGAATTCTGTTTTGTGGATTGATTTTGGGTTTTAGGTTCAAAAGGAGGTTTGACTTGAGGAATTCAGCTTGGATTCAAGCTAGACAAGGAACTTCTTGCTAAAAAGTTTCCAAACAAGGCAAGTATACTCAATTACATTGATTTCAATTGTTAGGTGAATTGTTAGAACTCAAGGAGTTCAGTTACAAAAAATTCGGTTCAGAATTTTCTGATCTTTTGGGTGCAATTCGGTCAGCCGCCAGGCTGACCGACACCTAACCGAGAGTTGACCGACGTAGGTCGGCTAGCCGAAAGTGTGAGTTCGGCTAGCCGCGGGTCGACCGCAAGGTGACCGAAAATCTTGTCAGGGTTTTTCCATCCGAAGTTGAGCTTCTGGAAAACGAACCGTAAGCTAACCGAAGAAATTCGGCTAACCGAAATTTGAATTTCGGCCAGCCGAGTGGGTGACCGCGTAGGTGACCGAATTTGGACAAATTGTCCTGTAGAAATTGAAATTCTGGAAGCTGACCGAATGTGGTTCGGTCAGCCGAAAACCTTAATGCGGCTAACCGCTAGGTAACCGACGAGGTGACCGAAATTGAGGGAATATCAGAATTGATTTCTGATAATTTCCTAAACCTTCATGGGTGTTAGCTAAACTTATGTAAATGTAAATTTCACTAAAAAGTGATGTCATCCACAATAACACCTACATTGCATAATGAACGTTTCACCCGAATGTTGTTTTAGGAAATTTACTTGTTTATGACTTGAGTTGGCTTGTCCTCTCTCGTCCATTACTGTTATGCTCCTTGTTGAGCTATCATTGAATAATGTATTGAATTAAGACAATGAAATGCAATGAAATGAAACGAAAAGAACTGAAATGAACCAACACTGTAATGTATGAAAGATTAAGTCTGCTGCAGTAGATGGAGCATTCCGGAGCTCCGTGGTGATGCCGGTGATCTCTGATCAAGACACTGGTAATCCCACACATTTGATAAGCCACCTAATAAATTGAGTAACCAGTTGAAAAGCCACTTAATAAAGTGAGCACTAATGAAATGAAATGAGTCCTTGAAAGGCTGGGTTGGGAATGGTGCGCCTTCCGCCTATGCTATAGGACAATGAAAAGACACTTGATAAAGTGTATACATGAATTGAATGCTCTCTTCAGGGGAGAACTACATAAATTGAATGCTTCCTTCATGGAAGAACTAGATGAATTGAATTGAATTGAATTGATTTGATTTGAATATAATTGTTATACATTGAAACCAAATTGTTAACATGTGATTATCATAGAATTGTGTATACATTGTTCAACCGTCGTGTTCACAGTGTTATTGATGACATTACAGGCCCAGTTGGCCGTTCCAGTGGTACCGAGACCGCGCCGCCAACGGAGGAGACCAATCCGGTTCCCCCAGGAGGGTTGAACGAATGGATGTAAATCGGAGGCGACCGGTTTAGCAAATTTTGTGAACATCTTGAATAGATTCATTTTGTGTAAACAGTGATCACATGCATTGTATTTGAATATGCATGGGTGATTTAAATAGGAATGAGATGTATAAGTAAATTTTACTTTTGGTAAAGAATTTGTACATATTAAGTAGAATGTCAATGTATATATATATTTCCGCAAAATTGTACATTTGACAGGTATATGTAAGATCCCTTGTGAATCTCGTATTGGCTTCGGTGATACGAGGTTTACGGGAGTAAGTATGGCATCGCGACTCGGGGTTTGGCCGTGGTAACCCTAATCTCGGGCCCGGGTCGTGACAGTGGACCTCTCCAAATCATGGTGTTATCAGCAGGTTATGGTTCTGATGAGATGTATTTTCTTTGATCCACAATGTTACCAATGCCTACCCCTTGCAGAGACGTCTTCTCATTGAAGCTGCACATGGTTAAGAGTCTTCATATGATAGTGAACATACAAATGTGTCAAGTCTTTTATTATTATTATTATTATTATTATTATTATTATTATTTCAATCTATAACGTAAAGACTAATTTGTTAAGCCTACACTAAAAGGAGAATCTCAAGTGTGAGCCTTGCTGCACGGAGGATTTAAAGCTTCACTTCAAATTTGTAGAAATGACTCTACATAGTTGCATGATACTCGTTGAAGTGATGCCTGATTCGTGTGCTTGATATATACAAATCATGGAGCAGAGCTTTAGAGGAGCTCTAGGGAAACTGTGCATGTCCGATTTGGTTGGAAGAATTCCATAATCCTGGCTCAAGTTGGTGCATTTCCAGAATCTCAAAGACCAATGTAGAGGTTGATCAAAGTGCATCATTCTTATTTCAGCTTAACGCAGTGTTATTTTTTTAGCCTGTGAGTGATTTGTATATGGACATGCCCTCTTTCTCCTTTCTGAAAAACTTGCTCTATAGTCCCTGCTTTTTGCTTAATATCCAAATCTCCTTTGAGGTTAGCAATTTGTTGTTTTTTGTTAAAATTACGTTAACCAAGGTTAAAATGCTGGTCTTATGCCTCCATCCATCCCCATTGGATCATTGGATGCAAGAATGCTCGGGCAAAAGCTCTTTGAGAGCCTGTCTAAACTAATAATATGCATTTTGTTTCCAATTTGGGTAGTGAGAATGTATGTTCTCCATTTGCATAAAAATCAGTATGCAGCCTTGAGTGGCTTTGTACATTTCCTTCAATCTAGAGTAGATTGAAATTACATTTCCTCTCGTTTCACCTTTTATCTAAATTTTCACTTTTGTACCAGCTGACTTCAGTGTGAGTTCCATTATACAGAAAACAATTAATATGATTCTACTTTTATTTCAATCACATTTTTTTTATTAGCAATCAATTGCAACTCATATTAGAATTATATTTGGTTTAAAGACAAGAGAAGAGGATATACTGATTTTGAACAATTAATATTTCATTTGTATTTTCCTACTTATTAAATTTTTAGGGGATAAATACACCAGGAGTGCCCAGACTCACAAAAGTCACAATTAAGTGCCCAAACTCAAATTATAATCACAAATGAGTGCCCAATCCTGTTTTCAGATGCCAGAAACTTACGTGACCATTGCCGGTGCACTTGTCACTTACTGACGTTGGAAACTAATAAGCTTTGGTGAGGGCAGTAGCAAAGTAGCTGAAGCCACGTAAGCAGGTGACAGGTGCATCGGTAATGGCCACGTAAGCAGATGTTGGCTTTATCTGACTCTTTTTTTTCTTTATTTTTTTTTTAGCAAATGGCTTTATATGACTTGAAGACCTCATTTGGACTTCGCATTGGACGAGTCCGGATCCTCTTGGGTCTCCAACTAGAAGGAGTTCTTCAGTAAAGGGTGTAGAACCCACAGTGGGCCCCATCTGCTGCAAATCAGAGCCGCTACAAAATGTAGCCGACACCATAATATAAGATATCACCAAATTATAGTCCCACAGATGATGTGGCACTCCAATAAAGCCTTCTTTGATGAAAGGAGCAACCAATGGCCTCGCACTCTAACATGTTATTATTTCAAAATAAAAAAATTAAAAAAAAAGGAAAACATAAAAAAATTGTAATCAACTTTATATTTATCTTCATACTTTAATGTCCTACTATTCTGCAGAGTAGTAAAGTTTGAAATGTGTAAGGTTTGAAATGCACAAACACTCTCTTATCATTTGAGAAAAGCTGGCAATGCTGGTTGAAACTAAAGTAATTTTCTTTTCTTTTTTTTTAAAAGGATTTTACAGGTAAATGCCCTATAGGACCCCATACCACTTGTGAGGTCCTAGAATCACCCTATAGACGGCCGGGAGGGCTCCCCTTGGTGCGTTTTGGTCTTTTTTTTTTTTTTTGCATTTAGCATGGAGAGGGAAAATAGAGAGGGATAAGGAGAGGAAGAGGGAGAGAGGAAGAAGGAGAAGGAGAGCGTGGCATGGGCGGCAGGGTGGCGACGAACACGGAGAGGGGTCGGTTTCAGGTGGCGGGCGGCGAGGTCGGGCGAAAGGGCAGCCGGCCGACTGGGAAATGGAAGGAGAGGGAGGGGTAGTTTAAGAATTAGAAAAAAGAAAAAAGAGTCCGTGTGTGCAAAGTGATATTCAGTGTGTAGGTAGTAGCACTCGTTGATGGTTGATGCCACCCACCATGGAATAAAGCTCCTTGCCTAGCCTTGCCCACCCTTTGCTATGTTGAATGTACAATGGCACTTTTTTTGGTAAAAATGTACACCGTCACTGAATTTCTTTGTTAGGCTTGTTTGGATGAGTGGTGAATTAAATTGAAGTTACGTAAAGTATTAAATTAAGAGATAATAAAATATAAGGAGGTTAATGATCGACTTTTATTTTTGAGGATTTTATAAAAAAGATTTACTTTATGTGGCCAGTGCACCAAACAAGAAACTTTAGCCAAACTCATACCAAATAGGGAATCCATACAGAAAAACCAATTTTTTTAAATAATTTTTGTGCAGTTGCTATCAACCTTCATTTTTTGTGTTGAAGGTCGACGGCGACTCTCACTAGAACAAGTGAGGGTTGCCGTCGACCCTAAGCAGGCATAAACTTCGCATCTTCTTCTTTCTTCCTCTCTTCCCCAAACCCAATCCAATGATGAAGAAGTTCATGCCTTAATATAAAAAAGTGTTGCTTTGATTTCTATTTTTCCAAGATAACATATTCTAAGATTATACATAGCTAAATCTGCTAAGTTTAAGCATGATAGCAAGAACGTTTTCATTATTAATCTTGTTTATAAGGATAGCCGACAATGAACTCTAAAAAGTTTCTCTTGTAAGAATTGAAATGATTCTCGAGTATTATTAGCCCATTATACAAGTACCTCGGTCTCAGATCCATTATGTTGTTTGGCAAATTAGTGTTTGAAGATAACATATTTTGAATTTTAACTTCTTGGTGAGCTATGGTGTTTTCAGTTGGCGTTGAGCAATGACATTATCTCCTAGTTTCTTCTTCGGGCAATGTATATGGAACATTGGGTGTGGATTAAAATCTAACAAGAGGATTAAATCTTTCAAGTATCAAGTCCTATGCATGCACGCACCTTATATGGTCCCATAGAAACAAGGAGAGAGTTTCATAGAAGAACGAACTTTGATTGATAATTTTCTGTAGGGCAATGAAATCTCGTTTAGTGCAATATTGTTTGCTCGTTTTGTATGTGCTCAAGCTCCTTGTAGATTTTCCCTCAGAATTTGCAAAACTTGATCTCTATCGTGTAGATCAGAATCATCTTGATGCATATTTGATGACCCATGAGAAAATGAATTGAACACGCAATGAGCAAGCATTGACTTCTCCATCATTGGATTGAGTTTGGGGAAGAGAGAAAGAGGGAAGAAAATGAGGAGTTTATGCTCGTTCAGGGTCGACAACGACCCTCGCTATGGATTGGGTTTGGGAAGAGAGGACGAAAGAATAAGATGAAGAGTTTATGCTCGTTCAGGGTCGACAACGACCCTAGCTAACACAGAAAATGAAGGTCAATAGTGACTACAAGAAAAGGTGGTAAATAAAGTTAGTTTTTCTATATGGATTCCTTATTTAGTATGAGTTTGGCTAAAGTTTCCTGTTTGGTGCATTGGGGCATATAAAGTTAATTTTTTTGTAAAATCCTCTTTATTTTTTGTGGCTCAAGAATCTTTTTGGATTTTTGTATCAAAAGATGATGTTTTTTTTTTTTTGAAATTTAGTAGAGAAAGAATGTTGCTTTTTTACTTTGAAAAGAAAAAAAGAATAAGAAAATTTTAAATTTGTGTACTTTTGATATAACCTCCGATATTTTCTTATCTAGATAATGGAGGCTTAACTCACCTCTCATTCACAAAACACAACCATTCGTTCAAAGGCCGTAGCTGGCCACTGACAATGGATGGCCCCCCGCTTGCCCTTTTCATAATGAATGCATAGTATTTGCTAAAGGACTGGTTAACAAAGGACCATCAAGGAAATGATTGTTCACCATTTATCATAAGAAACCAAATTCTAAAGTTGCTTTTGAATATTTACTAAGAACATAACATGTCGAATCAGTAAAAAGACAACAGATGTATAAAGAAAAGTATACTTTTCAATAAATTATATTTGCTTTTGTTTTCATGGTGTAAAATAATTTGAACCTTACCTTGTTTCATTTGTATTACCTTTAACAAGTAAATATAGGAGCGAGAAGATAAGAGGGACACAGGGAGGCCCAGAACTGTAATGAGAGGAGTGAGATGAGGAGTTAATAATTAGTACTGTGACTAGTTTATTTGTATTATGTGAAGCAAAAACTTTGGTGGTCGTCAGGCTTTTCCCATTTTTGTGACCTGCCCAATGCGGGGGGTTAAAAAAAACATAGAAAGGGCTATTCGGTTTAGTTTTCCATAATCTTCACTTTATCTTTTGAAACCGTGAAAATATAATGTCTTCTAAAATCATTAAATTTAAGGCCGTAAATAAGGGATTAAGAGGGATCAATGGACTCAAAATCGTGCGCACGTGAAGGTCTCGTCAAGATCTCTGAGTCTCTCATTTCTCCATGATTTGCGTGTCCCCTAGTGGGCCCACAAGAGTCTATACATCTACATGTTTCAAAATTCAAGGGTGTTATTTTGCTCCAATGGTCAATCTTGAAGGAACGTGGTAGTTCAACGGTACCTGTGCCGCTTTTTTATTTTTATTTTTATTTTTATGTTGTTAGTATAATTTCTCTGAAAGGTTCTTGTGCATATTGTGCATTGGCAGGGTCGGATCTTTCTATATATATATATATATTAGGAATTTGGACTCCTTGTTTAGACCATGATATGAGATAAATTGACTGGACTGTTTTCCTTTGATATTGGATAAAATGGTCGTCCATGGATGATCCACTATGCAAATCTTGTGTTGATAGACATTTTCTTTCCACTAACCATTGCCCATATTCTTTAAAGAAATGTTTGTGAGGCTGAGACTCTATTTCTCACCATGCATTGATCTAGATTGTATTTAATCATGGTGCTACTCTACCTTTGAACATATTAATAAAAGATGAGAAGCTCAGACTAATTGGAATTTTCAATTTGATTGATATGTTTAACATCAAATGAAAAACCATGGTCTCGTTTTGTTGTACATCTATGAGTGGCAGACACATTTCATCTATGAGCCGGAAATTACTAGTGGATTGACAAAATTAAGGAAATTCTTAGCTCAATCTAGGCCTAGGTTTTCTCAAGAAGAGTCTGTGACAAGAAAAATAAATGCAAGTGGGTTATGTTTTTGTGCTCTCTGACTTGATTTCCACAGGAAGAATGAGGTGCTAATGAGTGGTGTGTCAAGGGCCCAAGTAGCATGGTTAACTAACAGAGTGGATGGCTTCTCAAGACAATTGAGTAAATGCTCAATTTTCTGTGGGATAATGGATCTCATATATAGTTCCTCCTATGAAAATGAAATCAAACTTAAATCCACCTACTTAAATCGATCTTCACACTTGAACCTTTGACTCTTCTCCAATATCAAAGCCTGAACTTCCTATTTCTCTGCAGTAGTAAGGTCTGAACTGTGAAATACGCAGACAATCCTTAACAAATTGAGGAAAGGTGGAAGTCGGCTTTTAAAAAATAAAGTTGGTCTAGTTACGATGTGCAAATAGTTGGCTATTCATTTAAATTTAAAGTTAGCCATGTTTGGATTTTGTAGTAGTTAGTAGTTTTTTCTGTGATAACTGAGTTCATATAATTTTAAGATATTGTAATTTCTAACAATCAAGGGAATTTCTATCTATTGAAATTTTGTTGGTGGGGAGTAGTGTTGGGCTCGTTCGAACTTAAGCTCGACTATTTAAAATGTGAATGTTTTTGGTATATGGAATTCACAGTTTTGATCAGGGTGACCAAGAGCGCGATGAGTTGGTAAGTAAATTAGCTGTACGCAAAGCAACTATGCGTACTCTTGAACATGACACAACGGAGAATGTTGTGACCTATAACTACTGTAGACGAATAGGCAATTCAATACTTATGTTTTGCATTTGTTTCCTGACCAGCAAAAGAAACGTAAGGGTCATTTGCATTTATGGATACAACATTAAAACGGTTTTTACATATGCAAATGTTACATATGTGAAATGTATTATTATGTTGCCAAAAGCACTGTTTTTATAAGTGAATGAGTGCATCCAAAAGTTATAGATGTAGTTGGTTTTTTTTTAATAACTTTTTCAGAAATTTCTCAAAATCCTTGAAGATTTAGTGTATGAAACTAAGCGTTTTGTTGGTTATCACATATGTGAAATTATTAAGTGATTTGGATAATGAATTGGGGGCCACAAAAGTGCTAAAAATTATAGTCTAATATTGAATAGGCATTTTTCATAAATCTTTTAAACACTATGAAGATCTAAGCTATGAAATTAAAATTCATAGGTTTTCTTAGATCACGAAAGAAGATGGACAATCGAATTATGAATCTAGGGCCCGCAAAATGAGAAAAAAAATAATGTGGTTGAAAGAGTGTGAACCCCCACCCTAACCATGAACAGTGGCGGAGGGGGGGGAAGTCCCCCCCCCCCCACCCCAAATTTCTCTCCACTTTGTACAAAGACTAGTAACAAAGGCCGCCAGCGCTAAGCCTGCGCCCAAAATAAAAATATATTAAAATTTAGATATAGGTGTTTTTTTATTTTAATTGCAATTAGGATAGGAAGAGTCCATTAAGTAGCTAATTTGAGAGAATCTAGAAATTTTTTAATTTTAATTGATTCTATATGAAAGAGATATATATTAGAAAAAGGGATAAAATCTAGAAAAATTTAAATTTTAACTGATTCATATGAAAGATAAGAGATACATATGAGCCAATGAAATCACCATAAGAAAATCCATTGTCTTGAGTTCATTATGGGGCAAAGTTTCACTTCAATCAAATTTAAACCGTACCAATGTTTTCTTGGCATTAGAAATTTCTCAAAATCCTTGAAGATTTAGTGTATGAAACTAAGCGTCTTGATGCTTATCACATATGTGAAATTATTAACTGATTTGGATAATGAATTGGGGGCCACAAAAGTGTGAAAAATTACATCTATAGTCTAATATTTAATAGGCATTTTTCATAAAATTTTTAAATACTATGAAGATCTAAGATATGAAATTAAAATTCATAGGTTTTATTAGATCACGAAAGAAGATGGACAATCAAATGATGAATCTAGGGCCCACAAAATGAGAAAAAAAATAATGTGTTTGAAAGAGTACGAACCCCCACCCTAACCATGAGCAGTGGCGGAGGGAGGGGAGGTCGAACCCCCCCTCAATTTTCTCTCCACTTTGTACAAAGAAGAGAAAATCTAGGAAGTGTAGTTGATATTTTAATTTTATGCCTTTTTGCCCCTCCTCAAATATTCCTTGGCTTTTTCAAAGAAGAGACTATCTTAGCAAATAATAGAGTTATTCTTGTCTTTTTTCTTTCTTTTATATATATATATATATATATATATAAGGAACTAGATTATCCTATCCCCTTTTCTTTTGGATAGGTAGTGTATTTGTTATTCTCCTTGCATTTTAAGGCAGCAGGCTTCTCACGTGCATACTTCGTTCAAGTAGAGTTTTATTAGACTCTATGAGTAAGGTCCACTTAAAAAATGAAAATAGAGTCAAAATGTGGATCCTCTAGAGTTGATTTCTTGAGTGGGGCCCTTAGTGAAAACTAAACTTTACAAAAATAAATGTTCTATTTTGTATGAGTATCTTGACTCAATATAGTTTGGGCCCAGTGTCAAATTAATTTATATAAAATACTTGAATTGCTTATATTATTTTATTTGAGCTATTAATCTGAAAGTGGGTCACTTGAGTGAAGTTTGATGAGGATTATACACGGGAAGGGGAGGCCATTTTATCAATGATTTAGATGTTTTTAGTGGACCTACTATTGTAGAACCCTTCTACGACTCAATTATTTTTTTCCCTTGTTCCTACTACATGGTATTGGGGGCCCTAAAATCATTATTGAGCCACAAAAAGTTGCCCCATTTTCCACGAGAAATTTCTCTCCAATACCTAATTTCATATTGATCTCTGAGCCGCCCCGCCCCCGCCCCGCCCCGCCCCGCCCCGAAATCCATTATTGCACCACAAAAAGTTGCCCCATTTTCCACGAGAAATTTTGCTCCATTTAAATATAGGCCTAATTTCATATTGATCTCTAACAAATCTATAACATTTTATCCTTGCGCCCCCTGGCTCCGCCACTGACCATGCATTACAACCTTGTACCACTGTTTAGCTATAGCTAGATATGTATCCATTTATGATTTACCATCTCATCATATATGTAAATCATGAGAGGCTAAAATAATTACAATCACACGCCATTTTCACACTTCATTTATGTAATAAAGTGCAAATAAATGTGATGATGAGTAGCCATTACGCATGTGTACAATTTATATATTTAAATAAGTGCAAACAAATGACCCTCCCATTATTTTACACTTGGAAAAGGAGAGATTTCATCCATTGCCTAGAGTTTTCTAATTCTATTATGTGCTAGATCTAGATTTGACCTGCACTTTTCTAAAGATGTAATTCACTTGATGGGACCCTAGACTTACCTGGTGTACGTATGTGTAAGTTTTGTGCATGTGCAGGGGAAAATAGTCATGTTGGGTTGTATGCAACACAGAAACCCTCATCATAAAAAAAAAAAAAAAAGAAGGCCTAATGTGTTGATAAGTTGGCTGTATGCATAAAAATGTTGTGACCTAAAACTACTGTGGATGAAACAGCAATTCAAAGTGTGGATGAAATGGCAATTCAATACTTATGTTTGTTATTGTTTCCAGAGAACAAGAAACATAAATCAGAACCAAGAGACGACCCAAATGGTAAAGGTTGTGTCATCTCACCCCAGCAGAGCACAGAGGTGGAGTGTCTGTGGTGCGGAGTACAACAACTGCCTTACTTTGGCAGAGCACGGATGAAGTCTTGTGGTTGGGCACTAAAGTGCACCCTAGGGATCATCCCTATGACGTAGACCATGCTTGCTTAGGACAATGATAGTTTACCACTCCTCCTTTTTTGAAGCAATAAATAAATAAATAAATAATTTATATTGGTAGAAGAGCTCCATTCATTTGGATTTTTCTAGTTCCGTCGTGTAGGTAGCTTGGTCGATAAGCCATTTGGTAAACTTACATGTAAAATGAAGTGTAGTAAAGCATTAAATTAAAAGAGAATAAAATATAATATGATTATGATGGTATTTTATTTTTAGTTGTTTGTTGTGAAATCTTTTTAACTTTTTGTATAGAAAATTAAAGCTTTTTTGTTTTTTAGTAGAGAAAGGAGGTTGCTTTTTTATTTTCTTTTTTTTAAAGATAGAGGGAATCTTGAATTAAAGTGCTACTGATGTGACATCTTATCTAAAAAATGAAGTCTTAACGTGACTTTTACTAATCTAGTAAAGTACCAAACGGTTAGGCAGTAACTTAATGGGACCCTCCATGGATAAAGCTCCTTCTTTGGCCTTAATGCTGAATGTGGATTGTTTCTTAATTTCTTTCTTGAGCATCTGTTCATAGCTAGCCATGAAGGGTCCCGTTTGCCTATTTCGCAATGAATGCATAGGATTTGCTAAATAATTGGCTATGGGTGAAAGCTGGAGGATGATAGGTGAAAATATACAAGGGACCATTAATATGTGGCCTTGGATTAGAAATGCTTGCCCATCTTTCACCCTAAAAAGAGGTGGGAAAAACTGTCCACGGTACAAAGTCGAACTACCATAGTTAAAACTGTCTACTCTACATTATCAGGGAGCTCATTTGCCTATTTTGCATTGACTTCCTGATAGTGCGGTTGAGATGAGGAGAAACGCATGAGAAAATTGTTTGGATATCAATTTGTATGCGAAAGGTTTTCTCTACTTTATTTTCCATCCACATGACCCCTAATAATCCATTGCAAAGGAAGGCTTTATCGAAAAAATATTTGATGGAAGGGTCCAAAGTGTTCCCATTACATGTCTAAGATTAAATTCATTGTTGTGGTAGGTGGATTAACATTTGCTACCTAACGGAGAGGTCATCTGTTGACCCTTTTGGGTCTTCACCTTCAGTAATTAAATTACTGAATTCACACACCAGTCCCCACCCCCACATGCACGGTCAAAAGCCACCAATCAAATTCTTCCTCTCTAAAAAGTCAGGAAATGCTAGCTAAGTTACCAAAAAGTGTCTCCCTCAGAGGACTAGTGTTACACCCCAATCCAAATTAAGTATGATTAGTACTAATTAATTGAGTTTTAGTTAATTTAATTGTATTTAGTTACTACTTAGAGTAATTAATGATCATTAGTCCCTATGGATGAGTTAGAGATATCTGGAATCTTGATTAGGTGAGTTGAAACCGATTTGACTTGGTTGGGTAAAGTTAAGGGTTTTTTTTGTAATTATCGATTTTCAAAATTTTTGCATCATATTCACATCATCTTGGCATCATCGTGTGTATTTCGTTGAGCACGTTGATTTCCATATTTAACCATACCCCATTGGACCAACCGTTGAAGAAGTGGACCTTCATTTGACCCAATTTGAGAATAGATAAATTATGTGGGTTTTCTTGTAAAGAGAGGACATTTCCATCCCTTATAAGCCTCTACGCATGCTCATTGTCAAAACCCTTTCTTCTTCTCTCTTTTTCACTACTCCATCCTTCTTCTCTACTTCATCATCTATCAAGAGAGAGAGTTGGTGTGCATTGAATACAAAGATTGGGACCATCTCATCTTCTCCATTCTCTTCATCTCTTGTGACAAGAACTCATTTCTTCTCCAAACCTCATTTCGGAATTCTTGCTAGAGGTGAGAATCAAACTCATCTCTTTTGTGTTTTTCAGTTAAAAATGAGTCAAAGAGATCCTATTATAGTCATACATGCATATTCATTGCCATTTTCATTGATTTTGTCAATAGGGTTTCAATATTTGGGGGTTTTTGGGTTCTTTGAAGCTAAGGGTGTGAAAAGAGTTTGGAAAGCTCAATAGAGGCAAGTATAAGCTTAAGTTTGGAATTATATCTTGTTTACACATTGATTGTTCGCAAATCCCCTAAATGATTTAACTTCTTACTGTATTAAAGATGGGTTTTATTTGATTTGATTAAGTCTTGTGATGGAGAAATGCATAAGTTGTATGTGTTGAATATGTGGAGCAAGGAGGCTCATTTATTGCAGGTTTGATGTTGGAAGAAGTTTGGAAATGAATGGAAGAAGGAAGAAGGAAGAAGGAGAAAAATCCCGGATTCAGAAATTCTGGAACGTTTGCTCGAGCGGACATAGGGCCCACTCGAGCGAACTGCTCTCTGGGAGGGTCTGCTCGAGCAGATATGGAACCATTTGAGCAACTGACCACCTCTCTGGAAGGGTCTGCTCGAGCGTACATCAATCCGCTCGAGCAAACCTAAAGCTAGAACTAGGGGTTCTTTTGATCGCTTAAAGAGGGTGAATGATCACTCCTACCCCTATATAACCTTCCTAATTCCCTTCTATAGACAACTATGATACCCACCTTAACCAATAGGTGATTAAGATCCTAAAGACCTTTATGTCTTTTAGAATGGAACCGTAACCTCTCCCCTTGGTCTAATGGAGAATTAATAGTCTAATAATATGCCATGAAGGTTAATTAAGGAATTCAAGGTGTTTCTCATAATAAGTGACATTCTAAAAGAGAGTAATGCGTTGATCTTCTCAACCTACCTTGTATTGGACAATAAAAGACTACGGTAGTTTGATTAGGATTGGTTAGGCATAAATATTGGACTCTTTAACTCTATTGCATTGCATATTGAGATTAGGTTTCTCTATTGACTATCAATCTTGGTTAAGTGTCTCTTGCATTATGATTCGATTATCCTTTCTTCTAATTCAAGAATTCGTTATTAGATGTATAACTATTCGGTATTCGACGAGATTTGGGATTGAGTAAGCATTCATATACAAGATATTATTATTCGATTCGATTATGTGTAAACTTACTCAAATTCGATTGTTATTTGATTCAATCGAGTTGGCACTACTTGGCTTCAATCTTGTGATACCCGACGGGGATAAATTTCGTTTAGTATTCGAAACTACTGCAGTAAGTCATCTGGAGCACCGGAACTCCAGACGCGAGTAGTCAGCTAACCTTTGGCCGAGCCGCTGGTGACATCCCAACTAGATTCACTCTCTTTGAGAGGATGAGCTAAATGTAGTAGCCACATTAGTATGCTTATTATTCATATGATTCGTAAAGTATGAATTTATTCGATATTGCACAACTGCCTAGTATTCTTTGATATTGGCATCTTATAATCACTTGTCATTTAAATTCGATTTGATACATTATGTATTTCCTTGTTTATGTCTATACTTACCAATTCATCGTATTTGAGGTACTACTCTTGTGTCACAGACGCAGGTGCAGCTTTCGGCCTTAAGGAGGCTCAGGAGGGAGAGGAGGAGGCCCATGAGGTTCCTCCAGGACTAGAGGAGTGGGCTAGCAATGGGCCTATGTAATCCGGAACCAGAACCGCGGAGGGCGATGTTGTTATTCTTTTGAGAATTAAACTGTAGAGTGTGGCTAACCCCTTTTTGTGTGGGCCACACTATTTGAATAGTTGGGAATTTTTTTGTAATAGATTGTGGGGTGATTTTTGTAATCCCTATTTTGGGTTAAATGTGTAAATATGTTTTATATAAACTAAATATTCAACTTTCAATTAGGACTGTGCAATGGTTCAAATAGTATTGTTGATATGCTTCCGCTATTTGTAAATGTTGTTGGCATGTGGAAATAGAAATTTATCCTTTGTGTTGTCGTATTTGACTATAGACAAATACAGTAACACGGGATTACGGGTGTCGCACATCGAAAATTACCTTAGGCCAGGGTGATTCGGGACCATGATGGGACAACTGGTTTGTACGGTTGGCCTTGCACTGCTTGTCGTGCATGTTGGGGCCACCGAGAGCCCTCCTTTTCAAAGCAGTAGGTAAATGAAAAGGAACTTTTTTTAAAGCTATGACTTGAAGACCTCGTTTGGCCTCACTTTGGAATATTATTCTTTGGCCTTTGTAAGAATATGATTCTTAATCGCATCGTTCATCATACGGTTAAGGGATTTCTACAGATTTAATTCCTTTAAACATGGATTCTACCTGTTGATGACAAACAAGTGACCCTCACATTTTCCACGTGGGGGAAGAAGAGATTTCATCCATTGCCTGGAGTGTTTCTAATTTTATTACGTGGGAGATCTAGTTATGACTGGCACTTTTCTAAAGATGTATTTCACTTTAATGGTGTGTGGGTAATCTTCCTTCTTTTTTTTTTTTATTAAAGTGGGGCTTATTTGATGGCCCTTTATGAATCTTTGACCTTTAATCATTTTATAGGAAGACATTCTTTATAATTCCCATGACCTCAATCCCAATTAAGCAAACAAGCCACACGTGATTTCTCCACCTCTTCTCTTCATCCTAACAAGTTCTCCATCAAAACAACCATTGGATGCCTACAGCATTGCTTATGAAATATGAGAAATCAAGTAGAGATAAGGCCAAAAATATTACTGCAGGCTCATTATTTGAAACAGATATCAATAGCAGATGATTTCAATTCAGGCCGTTGAGCACACACAAAGCTAAGCACCAGGGGGGGTTGGAACTGATATAACGCGGAAAAGTAAATGTTTCTGTTGCCATCTTTTTCCATCCGTTCCCACTTGGATGTGGACATGTGGTGATAAAATCACCTACAGAGAGCTTCTGGGTGAGCAAATGTGCAACTTACCTGGTCATGTACTAAATGCTAATCAAAGACTTCTCCTCTATCCTTCAAGTATTTCAGAAAAAGTTAAAAAATGCCAGTTAGCGTAGGCCCTGGTAGGGTAAGAGTGTGAATCACATGGGTAAGGGGTGCGTGGTGGTGCTTGCACTGCTAGTCATGGGTGCTTCCCACGATACAGACACTGGGGCCGCCTTATCACTTGAGATCGCATGGATTCAAAGCAGTAAATAAAAAGCATCTTGCTTTATATATACGACTTGGAAGACATGGTTTTCTTGTGTGGACTCGCATCATACTGGGAAAAGAAAAGAACCAAAGTACTCCAATGTCTGCGAGGGAAAGGAAAAGGGAAAGAGGAAAGGGTAGTGGGATAGAAGAGGGACAAGGAATGAAGTGAGGAAACAAGTAGAGGAGGAGGAGAAAGTAGAAGAATAAGGAGAGAGGTGGAGAGAGCTAGGTAGAAAAAGCAGTAGCTAGCTCCAGGTATATCACTCTCTCCCTCGCTCTCTCTCCTTCTGAACCTTTTTCTTTTATTTCATACCTCAGCGATTTGCTACAGAGCTACCAGTATGATATGCACTAAAATCTCTCTGATATTTTAATCTCATTTTGATGGAATTTCCATTAATCCTGTTCATGATATAGATGAAAATTGTGGTGTTGGGCGCAGTCGTGGCTACCCTCAAAACCGATCTGATTACAATTCGTGATTCGTCTTTCGATCCCAAAAATTTTAAAAATATCAAAAAAATCTAGAATATTAAAAAAAATAGAAAACAATATCTTTTTTCATTAGTGTACATAGTAAATTAAAATATCAATTTCCCTAAGTCAAAACATCCTGTATTACTATCATATCAGAAATTGTTTAAAGTTTATACAAATTTAATGATAAATTGACATGTATATGATAAAAGCATAAAATCTATCATAAATTGGTAATATTAGACTTAACTAATAAGTAGTTAAATACTCAAACATCAAGTAAGCTAGGACTTACAAATATGTTATAACTTACAAGTTACAATAATCAATTCCGCAAAAAACTACATAATATTAATATCAAAAGGGTGTAATGAGAGAAAGTAGATCTAAGAGAAGCTAAGATTTAGGCTCCAATTCACTTCATTTAAAAAAAACTCCAAATTTTCATAACCAAGATTTCTATACCCAGGCTCAAAATCACTAGATTTAAGAGAAAGCAAGTGTCTAAAACTAAATTTAGCTCAATGAGAGGCCTTGATTGCAATTATCTCACCTTTTAAAGAGATTCAAAAGTCAGGTGAAAATCTAAAAACTTAAAAAAAGTGCTTAAGACTATGAAAATTTGCGCCAAAACTCTTAATCCAACATTTTTTTTTTGTACCCCAGCCAAAGGGGGCTATGACCTAAGAGAGAGCCCGCATACACACGGAAAGGTAGCCCACTCAAATGAAAAGAAAGCCCACACAAGCGGGAAGAAAGCCAGCACAAGTGGAAAATAAGCCTGCACAAGCGGGAAGAGGCGATGTAACTGGAGTTCGAACCTCGGGTAGCCAGCTAGGTAAGAATTGACGCTTCTTATCTAAACTCTATGTCCAACATGTTTCTATCATTTCCAAGGCATTTTGAGGAAGAAACTTAAAAAATGAACATGAAAAATAACTCAAAATGCTTACCTAAAGTTACTTGGTTAAGTTCGTTGGTTTTGTAGCAATGAAATCCACTCACATCTCAGGATTTCGATGAGGAATTGTGAAAAAGAAGTTTTGTAAAGATGAAATAGGATCTTTAACTTTTAGAATGAGCTTTGAAACCCTGCTACTAAGACCAATATGCATGAAAACTTTGGTCTCGTAGTAGCCAATACCGCTCCATATCGGCTAATATGCACCTGTATTGGCCGACAATTTAAACCATAGTTGTCAATGCAATGTTAATGGTAAAAAACATGATAATTTATAATGGAGTATTTCCAACTTTTTCTGGTAATTCATATTTTTGACCTCTTGTGAGATCTTGCTTCAATCGAAAAAGGGAAAAAAAAAGAGTACTATGTCGGCTGTTTATACTGATCAAGTGGATGGCTTAAGCATCCTCAGTAAAATACGATTTGGTCAATTTCGTGTGTGTTGTTTTGCTCCCTACTTGCATATGTTAATGCAATCCAAGAAAGATTCCTAGCTTCTCAAGCTAATGGATGTTCTATTGCCTATATATGGCACAGGTCCAAGTGAAGTAGCATGCATACAAATATTTCTGTGTCTCTCTGTGCACACTAAGAAATATAGTATGGCAGATGCACTTGTCTCAGTTGTTGTGGAAGGGCTGTGTGCCATGACCAGAGATGAGGTGGGCTTGTTGGTTGGTGTCAAGAAAGAGCTCAGAAAGCTTTCCAGCTCATTCACGGCCATTCAAGCAGGGTTAGAGGATGCTGAGAACCAGCAGGTGACGAAAAAGGCGGTCCGAGATTGGTTGGGGAAGCTCAAAGATGTCGCATATGAGATGGAGGACATACTAGAAGAGTGGAGAATAGAAGCTCTCAGACCGCATGGAGACAAGGATGATATTCACAAGCGCAAGAAGGTGCTCTCTTGTTTACAGTTTCCTTGTCTAGGTCTCAAACAAGTTGAATTACGCCACGATATTGGACATAAGACGAGGGAAATAACAGAGAGGCCAAGTGAAATTTCAACAGAAAAGAGCAGATTCAGTTTTAATGAAGCAAGCACAAGTGAAAGGCCTAAGATGGAAGAACGAGAAACCACCTCATTAATTGATGAATCAGAGATTTTCGGCAGAGATGTTGTTAAAGATGAAATAGTAAATGAGTTGGTTAGTGAAACTTGTATAGAGAAAAGGCCATTTTTTGTTGTTTCAATAGTAGGGATGGGTGGATTGGGTAAGACGACCCTGGCTCAACTAGTCTACAATGATGAGACGATAAAGAAACATTTTGAGAAGAGAATTTGGGTCTGTGTGTCCGAAGATTACGATGTGAATAAGATTTTAACGAAAGTTGTTCAATCCATGGGTGGGTCTACAGATGGGGACCTGGACTTGGATACATTGCATCAAAGAATGAGTGCAGTTTGTGGCGAAAATCGGTTTTTACTCGTGTTGGATGATGTCTGGGATGGAATACTATGGGAAAGGCTGAAGGTTGCACTCAAAGACGCAGCACTAGGTAGCAGGATCGTGGTCACCACTCGTAGTCGTACAGTTGCAGATGTAATGGAAACGACTCGCCATCATTATTTGGGCATTTTATCTGATTTAGATTGTTGGAAACTATTTACATCCAGAGCATTCAGAGGAAGGAACGAGGCAGAGTGGCCGCCGGAGTTGACTGAAGTAGGTAAGCAAATTGTACATAGGTGCAAGGGTGTACCTCTTGCTATTAAGGCGGTTGGAAGTCTTCTGTACTTTAAGAGGACAAAGGTAGAATGGCAGATGGTCTTGGAAAGCGAAACATGGGAATGGAAATCACCTGGTCAGGGTGTTGACATTTTACCGGCTCTCCTCTTGAGCTATTATAATTTGCCCATCCATTTGAAACAATGCCTCTCATTTTTCTCATTGTTTCCGAAAGATTATAAGCTACGAAAGGATGAATTAGTGAAGTTATGGATGGCTCATGGTATCATTAAAACTGAGAGAAGAGAAATTGAAGAAATTGGTGAAATGTATTTTGATGATTTGTTGACACGTTCATTGCTTCAAGCTGTTGAGAACGATTATGTCAGCGGAATTTTCCGATGTATGATGCATGATCTTGTTCATGATCTAGCAAGATTTGTCACAACTGGTGACTACTGTATGATGGAGATTGGAAATCCGAACTTACCTTCTATTAATAGCCATCATCTATCACTGCTTGTGAATCGTAATGTTTCATCCATTCCATCTCCACTGTGCAGTGCAGAACATCTACGCACACTCTTATTATTTGGATCATCAACAATTAAGGAAGTCGCTCATAGTTTACTCAACCATCTGAAGTTTCTTAGAGCTCTAGTTTTAAGGAGAACTGAGATTGAAAATCTGCCGAGTTCCTTGGGAAAACTAAAACACCTAAGTTATCTTGATTTGAGTGGGTTGAATATCACAGAGCTGCCTGAATATGTGACTGATCTATGTAATCTACAGACTCTGAAACTTAATTACTGCAATAGACTTCGTCTATTGCCAAGTGGTATAAGCAAAATGGTTAAACTGCGGCATCTTGAAATTGAAGAAACTGATGATCTAGCATTTTTACCAAGCGGACTAGGGATGTTGAGTACCCTTCGAACATTGATCAAGTTCCCCGTGGGGGATGAGAATAACAGAGGATGTAAGATTGGAGAACTGGAAAATCTCAACCTTCTTAGAGGAATGTTACAAATACAAAATTTGGAGAAGGTAATAAATCCGGTTGAGGCTAGAGAAGCAAAACTCGATAAGAAATGTCACCTTCAAACTCTCATTTTAAAATGTAATGACAAGACAGAAGAAGAGTGGGGAATGTTAGCTGAAGGTGAGATGGAAAAGATGGAGAGGGTATTTGAAGGCCTTAGACCGCCTCACTCAAACCTTAAATTCTTGATCATCGAAAACTATGCGGGTTCAAAGTTCCCTCGTTGGTTGGAGGATGCAAAATTTTCCAGTCTTGTTGCCGTCGGACTAAACTGCAAAAAGTGTAGATTACTGCCAGGTCTCGGAAAATTGCCTTCGCTTGAATATCTGGATTTAGATGGAGCTGATGAGATAAAAGTGGTTGGTGGTGATTTTTATGGGAATGGTAATGAAGGTGGAGGGAAAGGAAGAGCGTTCCCAAAGCTGAAGAAACTTGTTTTCAAGTCGATGCCGAATTGGGAAGAATGGAAGTTGGCAAAGGAAGATGGAGAGGTTATGCCATCTCTCGATGAATTGTCTATTATTGATTGCAACAAGCTGAAGGCACTGCCCAACTGCCTCCCCAATACTTTAAGGCGAGTAGAAATTGAACATTGCAGCGAAGTTATTTGGACGCCAGACAATCCACTCCCAGTCCTTGAATATTTGTTTCTTAGTAGCGCTCCTGCTCTCAAGAAATTATCTAACCCACTACTATGCCTTCCTGCTCTCAAGAAATTAGAGATTTGGTCTACATCTATCGAGTCGCTCCCCTCTGATGGATGGGAATTACTTGAATCACTCAACACTCTTTTTATCCACGGCTGTGATAGATTGGCATCTCTACCTAATGGGTTGGGGCAGCTCAAAGCTCTTCAAATTGTCTCCATCGGTCGGTGTTCTGAACTGCGGTCTCTGTTTGATGGGTTAGAACAACTCAAATCGCTCCATCGGCTCGACATCGGTGATTGCCCCAAGTTGAGGCCTTTACCAAACCTGCAACACCTCACTGCACTTGAAGAGCTAAGGATCTCCAAGTGTCCACTTGTAACGGAGCTGCTGGAGAAGGAGAAAGGAGAGGACTGGTGCAACATATCCCACATCCCACGCATTTGGATTAATGGCAAAAGGATTCAATAAGGTATGGATTACGTTGACAACTCCATCTCTCTCTATCTATCTATAAATATGGAGATATTTTCTATGCATTTTCCCCTTTTCTTTTGCAGTATTCTGAATTGCTGATGGTCAAGGAGGAGCGGAAGAAATGGGAAAAAAAAAAAGGGAGGAGCGGAAGAAATGGGTGGGTACATGAACAGCGGATTCTAAGCCTTTGAAAGTTTCTTCTACTCCAGTTGTTCGACTCAGTCTTACCCGTCTTTGTTTTTTTTACCACATCTTCTCTTATTTTTCTTTAGATTCTCAAATCTCAAATGGACATGTATCTAGTTGATTTTAATTTCCCCCTAGCCTCCTGTCTAAAAGTTTGTTCAGCTATTCATCAGCTGGCAATTATCAGACAGCCGTGTGTTGTACAAGAGTGCCATGTGATGGCTGGAATGCACATATCCCATGTGGTAAATTATGGGCATGTATCAAGTTAAAGTACTTTGATTTAATTTCATCTTAGTTACCTGTGTTAGAATTTATTTAACTGTTCATCAGGTGGCCACTCATCAGACAAATTTATGTGTTGTGGGGGCAAGCCACGCACATATTCACCGTGGTAAATAATGGAAGTTCCATCTCCAGTCTCCAATTCAATGCATACACATGTGGTGCTCATGGTTTTACAATTTATTCTAGTGATATGATGAGCATGGATATAAAAAATCTCTTTCTAGCCCACAATCTAGTTTCAAAAATCAGCCGAGCTCAAGTCGACTCAGACCTGTGAAATGGTGAATCAAGTCACCCTTCAAGTCACCTAGTTGGTGGATTCCCATGGTTTTAGGGCTCTAGTTGCACTTTTTTTTTTTTTTTTATAACATTTTTTCTTTTATTATTGGGAAAAAGCAGGAGGCTTTTGAGGACATTTTGCAATTACGCTAGAAGACCAAAATCATTTTTTTCAAAGATTCAAGCATTTGAATATCAGTTGTACTTTTCATCCAACTGGATAAAATATATAAATGTAAGTGTTTATAATAACTTTAAGTTCAGATGATATAGACAAGGAAACCCCCCATTGGAGATTGCCCAGCACAGGCTAGTCTGTTACTCGAAGCTCTGATCAAAAAAATCAATTTTCAGGTCCTATAAATTGGACACACTTATCATGGTTACATACAGGAAGACATTGTTGATCGGTGTCGAGGGGGGCAGGGGGTACCATGGGAATGGTAAGGTTTGTCTGATTTGCTCTTACTTCATTAATATCTAGATTTCAAATTTGTACTCATTTGTTTACTTTTGAAGAGGTTGAAAATGATTATAATTCAACTGAAAGTTTGACGAATTTTTACAAGGGGAATTGTTTGGCTAATGGGAAAAATATTGCTTCTAAATTATTCAAGCAAACAAGGTGCTAGCAATTCGCAAACATGGTTGAGTCCGCGTCCATTTTTAGAGCCCTCAGTTGGTTTTGTTGTGAGTCTGCTTCAAACCATAAAACTTTGTTCTGTGATCTTCTTTATATTCTTAATGGAAAATATGCCATGTCTATAAAATCTATCTTGGTCTTTTCTAGTCATGCTTTCTTATTCAGATGCAGGGGCGAAAACAATCAAAGCGGGAGTAACCCATTTGCACTGAAGTCCATCAAAGGGGATGGTTTCTCTAAAATACATCTATTCTCTGATGCGTTGGAGGTTATTAAGGCCATCAAAGGCTATGGAGATTGGTCTATCCATTTCTATATTGTGGATATATTAGCCCTGGAAATTGTTTTGAAAATTACTAAGTCACTCATATTCCCTGGAGCTTTAACATGGCAGCCCACTGTCTTGCTAAGCATGGGCTGCCGGGATTGAAATTCGTATGAGTGGGAGTCTAGATTTGCTTTGGCTGTTTCATCTTTTCTTTGGTTTTTGAAGCATCCCTCTTCCCTACCAAAATAATAATGATAATAATAATAATAATAAATAAATAAATAACTCAATAAAATCAAAGCATGGCTTTTGAGCCGATGAAGGTGCAAGTGCTTTTTATCACAATGTATTTGGATGAGTTTGTTTACTTGAAATCTATACCTTTGTTGAGGTCAACGTCAACCATCGCTCCTAAGTGGTCATAATTGTGGTCGAGCCCTCGCCCTCACCATAAAACTATTGTTGTGTCATTTCCTATCACCAATTGATTTTGGGATAAGTGGTACTTCAATGGGGTGTAAGATCATACAAGTGGTATCAGAGCCTGGTAAGTTGGGTGTTCGAGTCACGGGACACGCGTTTTGTGAGTTCGCAGCAGGAGTCGCAGCAGGTGTGCGGTCATAATAATGGTTGAGCCTTTGCCCTCACTATAAAACTATTGTTGTGTCATTTCCTATCACCAATTGGTTTTTGGATAACGCTTGTATTCATTTGCTCAATCTTTCTAGAGTAACCATCCTGCTGGTAATGCTGCTGCTGATGGGATATATGTGAAACAATTTTATCTGAAGTAAGACATGTTGTAGTCGAGATTGGTAATGATCTTGAATATGTAAGTTCTTTTATTGGGACAGGAGGCCCATGTTGCACAGCTCCTGCTTTTTAGAGTTGACTTGCTTCAGATCTTCGGTTATCTATTCTACTTCTGGATGATCGGCTGTCTTGGTTTTACTAGTAACGGCTGCTTAATGAAAATCGACATAAAAAAGCTAAGCAACATCACATAGTTATCTTTTGCTTTTAAAAAGAAGATGTTATATACTAGACAGTAGAAAAAAAATTACAAGTTGTGGAACATGGGCATGAGGTGGGCATGTTGGATCAGCCTGAAACCAACATACTTATCTTTATTTTATGCAAATTTTAAATTAAGCCTTAATCATGATTATTGAAGCCTTATATATCCGATATATCTAAATTAGCTCTGTAAGTTTTACTTTTCCTTTGAACCCTATTTACACCGATATTTTTTTAGTAACTCCACAAGCTATTGTGACCTTTCTAACGACTTCATTTAATGCCTTTACTGTTCTCCCCCTTTTCCTAATTTCTTGAACATACAATTCAATACACCTTACTTGCACTATTTTGGTATTCAATGTACGTGCCTGAAATATTTCTAATGATGTTGCTTTATATTCTCTTCAATTGGGACTTCATGTAAGTTTCCTATGTTTCTTTTCCTGATTTGACCTTTTCTTACACCTCCACACATCCCTCTCACCGTGTGAATCTCGCAACATGTACTTTGGCTTCTTCACAACATTCAGCTTCATATGAGGCAGCAGGTTTAAGTGTTTCTTGTAAAGATGGCCTTTAAAACAAATTAAGTAGTACTTGACGATCACACAAATAGTCCACTAGCTTGTCTCCACTTTGCCCACACCAAACTGATTTTGTTTGCTATTTTTAAGACCCTCTGTGTTGCTCAATCGTTGCTCCCAAATGTTAAGATTTTTCATGTCCTTGCACTAAATTATTTCGGTTTGCACTAACTCATCTTCTAAACTCTCAAATCTGCTAAACCTGCTCATTACGTGTATTCTAGTTTTGAACTTCTATTTTCAGCCCATTTGACTCAAATCTTCTTCGAAGTTGTAAGTTATCATTTGCTTGCTTTCTTGTCTACCAAATGAGCACAACATCATCTATGAACAATAGACACAAAGGCATTACTTTTTTATTATCTGTTTTATGGTATTTATAACCAAGGTCAATAGGTAGGGCTCAAAAGCTGACCCTAGGTGTCATCCAACTCCCACTGGGCTCTTAGGTGTCTCTCCACCCAGTTCTCACAGTCACACTTGTTCCCATCCCATTTTGATTTTTTTTTTGTGTGTGTAGGATTGGATATTTAGAAGTAGGCCCATCAACGAAGTTTTTGTTACCAATAAAGACGGCCCAGACCCAGCCATCATCAGCCTTAATCAGGACCAGGCATGTGCTGATTTTGTGCCTCAAATCAATAGAAGATGTTGTATTGGCCAAGGCCAAGCAGAGGGCTACTACGCATATGATCTTGATGTGCCAGTTAGGCAGTTTGACAGACATAGATATTGCCTTCCAGATTTGATTTACTTTTTTCCCCTGAATGTTATCGTATATCTAAAATTCTTGCTATCAGGCACTCCGAAGAAAGAATCATGCTACCTTCATGATGGCCAATATTGCTGATATTCACCCAGAATTGGTGAACCCAGATGTTATTGAGTTGGTTTCTCATATCAGAAGGGAATATACCACTAAGCTTGACCGGGTCTGAGTTTGTTGCTGTGTTAATATGATCTTTTTCTTAATGCTCTGTGCCAATATTATATTTTATAGCATCCATTGTAAACAACTCTAGTTAGTGGTACTTGACTATTTTACTAGCAGTCTCAGGAGCATGCTAGGGAACTCCATGCAGACTTAGATGTTGAAGAGCAGTGCGGCCAAGAACTTGGTAGAAATTTGAGGGAGATTCTTTAGGATCCAAAGACTTCTTAAACGCAAAAATCTCAACCAAGAATAAAGGTAAATTAGATCTTCATCTTTTTCTTATTCATCTTAGCGTTACTGATATGGTATCAGTTAGAAAGGTAAGCTAGATATATTTGTATAATCACTGCTCTGCTTTTGGGTCATGTTTTAATGGAAGGCTGAGCATTTCATGTTTTATTCTGCAAAATATTGGAATATTGAACTATTCAAGTCTTTGGTGTGCAATATTTGATGGACCTTGGCATCAATTTTTTTTTTTTGCGGCTCTGCAGTTTGGAGGCCACCAAATGATTAAGGTTGGTGACTTGGTGTTCAGAACAGTGTGTTCCCACTAGATCCTCTTCTCTCTGTGCAGCTCCTCACTTCCTTGCCGCCGCCGCCCCCCCCCCCCCCCCCCCCCCCCCCCACTAAGAAGATTGTTTTCATTAAAGAATAAAGAAAAATAATTTTATCTTTAAATCAAAATCCTCTCGCTTAAAATATAGGTACAAATGATGGGTCTGTAAAAGTTGTCAATGGAGAGTTCCTCTATTGTTCTCTATGGAGAATATGGGCATAACAACCAAAATATTGCTATGTTACAGAAAATATAGATTGTCAAATGAAGTACTTGCTTGGTCTTACAAACTGAACATGTTGTCTGCACATGTTTTATTACCCAAAATTTCTTATGAAGTGCCCAGTGTGGATGGCAGTTTCTATTCAATAAGATGGATAGACCATTAAAAAAAAAAAAACTCTTAGCTTACCAAAATAGCCAATTAGAAATATTGGTTAATGGCTATCCTATGATGAACCTACTGTTTGTAGCCACCAATCTTGAACCTTTGATCTCATGGAGTACCTTTGAGGAGATAATGATGGAGGTCAAAGTGAAGATGTGTCCTCTCCTCTTTCTTCTGATTGAAAAAATAGATGTTTGTCTTGATTTGCTTTATTTACTAGATCTATTTTGAAATATTACAAAATACTACAATTTTGGGTTTGCCAGTTGCACAAACTGCCTGTTGCTTTTCATTGTTGACTATACTATAATGAAGAACTGAACTGAAACTATGGAGCTAGATTAGCATGGAACGAAGAAAGATGTCATAAAGCATCTGAAAGAAGAAGCAATGAATTATTTTGATGGATGTTAATTCATCCATATCTACATTTGATAGTTCCGATTTCTCAGCACCGGAGGATCCACATTGGTCTGGCTCGGTCGTTGCTGCTCCAGTGAAAGCCAATCAGATTTTCCTTGCAAAAGTTCAAGTGCTTCAACCAACTATTGCTCTGATTATCATCTTCACCTTAACAAGGTTGGTGTATTTGACATAAACTGATTTCCTTTTGCCTCTTGTTTTAATAGCTTCAAGGCAGGTCCACCTGTCTAGATCAGCTATTAAATGCATTGGGCTAAGCATAACTTATTTGAACCGTAGTCCAAATGTATAAAAGCATTCATTTTTCTAATCTTTTGGGATCATTATTGATCTTTATTTAATTTTCATGATGATAGGATTCTAAGTTTCTAAGAATTAAGCTTATTGCTCAATAATGAAGATTTCAATCTGACCATCAAAGCACTAGCACGGGCACCAGTCAGATGCATACAAACTGTGAACAAGAAAAATTTTCAGGTTCTAGTCTAGGGGGAGTTTTTCAAACAAATACTTTACACTAAAAGGAGAACCTAATATGTGAGCCTTGCTGCAAGGAGGATTTATAACTTACACTTCAAATTTGTAGAAATGACTCTACACACCAGTATGGTACTAGTTGAGGTGATGCCTGATATATACAAATCATGTAGCTGAGCTTTAGAGGAGCTCTAGGGAATCCGTGGAGGTTCCACAATCTCATGGTAGGGTTCCTTTGCCTGATATATACAAATCATGGAGCTGAGCTTTAGAGGTGATGCCTGATATCTACAAATCATGGTGCGGTTTCAGAATCTCAAAGACCAATGTAGAGGTTGATCAAAGTGCATCATTCTTGTTTCAGCTTAATGTGGTGTTATTTTTGTAGCCTGTGACTGATTTGTATATGGACATGACCCTCTTTTTCATTTTTGAAAAACTTGTTCTATAGTCCCTGCTTTTTGCTTAATTATGCAAATTTCCTTTTGAGGTTTAGCAATTTATTGTTTTTGTTAAACTTACATTAACCAAGGTTAAAATGCTAGTCTTATGCCTCTATCCATCCCCATTGGATCATTGGATGCAAGAATGCTTGGGCAAAAGCTCTTTGAAAGTCTGTTTAAACTAATAATATGCGTAGTGTTTCCAATTTTGGCAATGAGAATGTATGGTCTTTATTTGCATAAAAATCAGTATGCAGCCTTGAGTGGTATTGTGCACATGGTTCTTGTTGTGCCTTACTGTTTGACACATTCTCATAGATCTTTTGGGATAGATTTAAAAGAGAAGACCGAAAGAAAATAATGCTAGACAGCTTAAACTTCATTAGTTGGAGGCTCAAGAAGCTGATGTGTCCAAGAATTTTAGATTTTTTTTAAAAGAAAATTTTCTGACTACCATTGGCACCAAGAGGAAAGTTATGAAGTTGATCATTGAGAGAGAGAAAGCAAATATGAAAAGAAATCACCATGTCAAGCAATTGTCTGGATTCCAATGGTGGAGAATATTCATCCAATATGAGTAATATTGGAGCCAGTTAAAGTATATTCCCCCTGGAAGTCTAGATGCCCCTTATTAATAGGCCTTCGATTCTAATGGTTTTATTATAATTACACATCATCAACATTATTACTGGGTTGATTTCCCCTATAATTTCGGTTAAAACTTTCAATGCAGGGAATCAATTCAACAATTGAGGTAATTCATACGTCCTTATACTCAGGGAGAGGAGGGTTAAACAAACTGATTGATGCTTCAAATCTCATTTAACTTTTTATTTATTTATTTGTTTTGCTTGAAAAGAGAGAGAATAACATTAAAACCATTAAAGGTCTTACACAAAACGAAAACCAAAGTTACAGATTAAAGTTCATTCGAGGGAATATGGTTGTAAACCACCCATCTGTAAATATAAGAATACTAAGTCTCGCAGTATCTAACTGAAACTGGAATCAGGAAAGCCAAAATTGGAAGGTGGGGTCTGAAATTCGAGTTGGATCTTCATCCTTTCTTTCCAACCCACTTCTTCTTTTCAAAAGGCAGCATCAAGCCACCAGAGAAGAAATCAACAAATATCTCGCAATTATCTTCTCAGTATATTGCATGTGGATGCTATGCAAGATGTCTACTACTCGAGAGAAAATGCAATCATAAAACGAGCTTCTTCCCAGTAATCAGCTAAAGCTTTTGATGAATGAGAGATTCTAATGCTTGTGACGTGAAAAATGATTATCATTTGGATTCCGCCTCCCGCTGAAAACTGCCAATGCTTTTCGAATGGGAGGCTTCAGTGGGGCTCTCTTATCGGGCATGTGAGAAAAGATATCATCAGAACTCAAAAGGTCCAAATCCTGTAAAGAAAGAAAACCTATTAGCCAATTGAACATAATAAGCATAAACAACCGGCCCTACACACACACAACAAAAACTTGCTAATTAACCTTCAAACAAGGCAAGTGTACTCAATTCTCATGATTAAGGATGTAAATAAATCTGTTTGAACTCAAAGAGTTCAACTCCAAAAATTTCTGTTCAGAATTTTCTTTACTTCTGGGCATAGTTCAGTCAACCGACATGCTGACTGACACTTTCTGGGCTGAATTTCGCAGGAGATTGGAGCTTCTGGAAAGCTGATCGAACTGAGTTCGGTCAGCCGAGGTTGTAGCTCGGTCGACCGACAGTCGACCGAACTACCTGACTGAGTTGTCTAAGCTCTCAGCTAAGCTCTCTGGGATTGGAACCGTGGGGTAACCGAACCGAGTTCGGTCAGCCGACACTGTAACTTCGGTCGACTGACAAGGTGACCGAATTCCCTTAGAAAAATATTAGAATTTGTATCAGGAAACTGAGCTTCTGGAAAGCTGACCAACAGAGTTCGGTTAGCTGACAGGTGACCGATAAGGTGACCAAGCTTGAGGAGAAAATTCAGATTTGATTTCTGATTTCTCTGGATAGAAGCCTATTGATATTGACTAAGGCTAGTGTTAGTAGCATTTTCCTAAACCTTCATGGGTATTAGCTGAGGTTATGCTTATGTAAATTTCATTAGAAGTGATGTCATCGGAAATAATACATACATTAGATAACGAACGTTTCACCCGAATGTTTGATTTAGGAAAAATTTAATTGGTTTATTGTTTGAATTGACTTATGCTTTCGAGTCTAACACTGTATTGTAATTATTACGCTTCTTGTTGAACTGAAATGAATGATGAATTGAATTAATGAAAAGAAGGGAATTAATGAAATGAATGAACATTAGGTGGAATGTATGTATTGTATTTTGAATATGCAGTGTTGACTTGAACATTAGGTGGAATGTATGTGTAATGAACTTTACTTTTATGTAAAGAACTTGTACAGTTTAAATTAATCGTCAATGTATATATATTTCCACAAAAATGTACATTTGACAGGTATTGTGAATTTCGTATTAACTTCGGTTAAATGTGAGGTTTACGGGAGTAAGTATGGAGATCTCGACTCGGGGTTTAGCCGTGGTAATCCTAATCTCGGGCCCGGGTCGTGACACAATGTCTTGCACATTATCAGTGAGCCCACTGCTGAGGCAACTTCCTATGGCCTAGAATTAGATGATGGCAGCTTGAGAGAGAAAAATGCTCTCATCTTTGATCTAGGCAGTGGGACTTTTGATGCCTCATAGTCACCATTAAAGCAGGTAAATTCGAGGTAAAGGCTACTACAGGAGACACCCACCATGGCGGAGTGGACTTTGACAGCCGTATGGTGAACCACTTTGTTCGGGAATTCAAGAGGGAGC
Source organism: Persea americana (assembly GCA_029852735.1). NCBI lineage: Eukaryota > Viridiplantae > Streptophyta > Magnoliopsida > Laurales > Lauraceae > Persea > Persea americana. The sequence goes on from CM056810.1 coordinate 97,604,095, forward strand.
ACAAGGAGGACATTAGTAGGAATCCAAGAGCCATTAGAAGGATGAGGGCAGCATGTGAGACCGTAAAGTCAAACAGCCTGTCAGGGTTCGGGCCTCAAAAAACATGTCAGGACACTTAAATGAAAACGAAGCAGAACATAGTCTCGCTATAGCGAGGGTGAAGGTCGCTATAGCGAGAATGGCAGAGACACCTCTCGCTATAGCGAGGGTGAAGCTCGCTATAGCGAGACAAGCGCAGGAAGGCAAGTTGGATCCAGACTCTGTTTTATGAGTTTGAAAAAGGACTATTCTAAGTGGATTATTATTAGGAGTCTCTTGCACGGATTTGGGGCTATATATTGGGTGTTTCTCACAACCCAAAGATACATAGATCATCTCTCAAATTCTGAATTAGTGATCTAATTGAGAGAAAATTTTCTCTAGAGATTTTTGAAGAGTTGTGCTGCCAAGTACTCTAAAAAGTCAGGTTCCTCTGCATCATTTGTAGAAGATTATCTTCTTGCGAGAAGATTTGAGGAGTCAAGCGCTGGATTGAGTCTGTTGCAATCAACGATGTGAATTCGTTGAAGCATGAAGCGACACAAGGTAACTTCAGTCCTTAGGTAGGGGATCTGTGGAAAAAATGTGAGTTTCTTGTAATTGCGAAATTCATAGTATTTGATTAAATCAAGTTCGGATCCGTGGTTTTTCACCCGGTTAGGGTTTTCCACGAAAAATCTGGTGTCCTTGTGGTGTGTGCTTGTGATTTTATTTCCGCGGCATATTTATTTATTATTTTTGCACACTTTTGGGCTGATTTATTGAGTGGATCAATCTAGAGATCTCGTACTCTAAACTTTCAATTGGTATCAGAGAGGGGTTGCACTAAGTTGTTGTGTTTGATCCTAAGAGATTTCTAGAATGGTACTCAATCGAGAAGGAACATCAACTACTAAGCCCCCTTTGTTAGATGGTTCTAATTATGCATAATGGAAGCAGGTATCAGAGTGGGGTTACACTAAGTTGTTGTGTTTAATCCTAAGAGATTTCTATAATGGTACTCAATCGAGAAGGAACATCAACTACTAAACCCCCTTTATTAGATGGTTCTAATTATGCATAATGGAAGCAAAGGATGATTCGGTTCCTTAAGTCCATTGATGATGATGTTTGAGATATTGTTGAGGAGAGCTACTCCAAACCAACAATTGTGGCTAATGGACAAACTTTTCTTAAATCTAAAGCCCAATGGACTAAGGATGAGAAGCATGCCTCTAATTGTAATAACAAGGCAATGAATGGCATATACAATGGAGTGTCTGTTGAAAAGTTCCGTACGATTTCCACTTGCAAAACTGCAAAAGAAGCATGGGAAGTCTTATAGCTAAGGGTACAGACACAGTGAAGCAATCTAAATTGCAAAGGTTGACTAAAGCATTTGAAATCATTGTGATGGAAGAAGATGAGACCTTCGATCAATTTTATGCGAAGCTGAATGATACTGTTAATTCTGTTTTCAACCTAGGTGATGAAATTCCAGAAAACAAGATTGTCAAGAAAACTCTAAGGTCTCTACCTTTGAGGTTCGATTCTAAAGTTGATGCTATTGAAGAAAATAATCTTGATACCCTCAAGGTAAACCAACTGGTTGAAAATCTTCAGACCTTTGAAACAAACTGTCTAGATAAAGGAAAATAAAAAAAAGAAAGGTATTGCTTTAAAGGCCAACTCAGAATCAAGAAAGAAATCTAAAAAGAAAATTGAGTTTGATTCTGAATCTGAAGTTGAAGACGATATAGCTTAAATGTTTAATTGCTTCAAGAAGTACATGAAGTCAAAACAAGCCAAGTGGAAGAGTTCTAAATATGAGAAGATAAATTCTGTGAAAGGAACTAAGTGTTTTGAGTGCCAAGGCCATGGACACTATGCGAATGAGTGTGCTAACAAGAAAAATGGTACAAAGAAAAAGGCTCTCAACACAACTTGGGATAAAGAGTCATCAGAAGAAGAAAAAGGAACCTTCAGTTGATATTTTTGAAACTGTGAATGGCAAGTTTGTGGCATTCATGGCTAAGTCTCTATCTGACAATGATACTAATGAAGATCATGATGATGAGATGTTAGATCAAGAGAAAGATTATGAAGAGTTGTATCATACTACATATGCTGATTGTGTCAGGAATCAGCATTCATGGCTAAGTCTCTATCTGACAATGATACTAATGAAGATCATGATGATGAGATGTTAGATCAAGAGAAAGATTATGAAGAGTTGTATCATACTACATATGCTGATTGTGTCAGGATGACCAAGTATGGCAACAAAATTACTATTAAATTTAAAGTTGCTCAAGATGAAAATTCTGCACGGAAAATTGAATTAGAGTAAGCACTTAAACAGGTTCATCTCTTGGAAAATCAGAAATACTGTTTGGCTGAAAATTTGACTACAGATAGTCAAAAACTTGAGAATGATGAAAAAAAAGTAATAAATCTAAAGAAAGAGACAGTGATGATGAAAGTTGAAAATCAAGACCTGCAAGGAAGACTGAATATCACTCTGTCTGAGCTAGAAGTGAAACAAGCAAGCTTCGCTAAACAAGATGAATACTAGTTCGAGGACTCTTACAAACATCTTGTGTAGTCAGAAGTCTCATTTTGACAGAAGCGGTCTAGATTATGATCATGGTGCATCCACTTAAAATGCTAAAGGTAAAATAATTTTTGTTTCAAGGGTTGCACATGCTACTCCACATACTGAATATATAAATAATGTGTCGAGTAGTTTCAAGAAAAAGAATGTGTCATGAACTGAACGCACATCCACATGTCACCATTGTGGAAAGAAAGGACACATTCGTCCCCATTGCAAGAAGCTGCAAAGTCTACTTAAGACCAAGCAATAGCGAAAGAATTTTTCTCCACCCAAGATTACTCCAATTTGGGTAAGAAGTTCTGATTTACCTAAGGAGTTTACTCACACTACACTAAAAGCTCAAACTACACAAGTGTGGGTATCTAATTATAAAAAGCCCTGATCAATGAGGTCAAACTCCCGCCCCTAGTGCTGCTACGAAGTTACATTCAGAGGGAGTTGAAATTAAGAGGGGGCTTCTGCATCCAGATTGACAGAAGCTGCATGATGATATTTATTTGTTAATTTTAGACAAATACAGGGGGAAAAGAATAAAGCCAGGGGGAGTTTTACAAGTAAAGGTAATTCAAGATATGAAAAGTTCAAGCACAAGCCATACAAGATCTACCTTGCTGATTTTTTTTTTTTTTTTTTTGTTTAAAATACAATGTATTTTGGGTTTTTCTTTTGGGTAGATCATATTGTATTGTTCTAAGGAGATTTGTCCAAGAATTGTCAAAAGAGAGAGATTGTAAAGTCAAACAGCCTATCAGGCCTCAGGTCACAAAAAACATGTCAGGACACTTAAATGAAGAACGAAGTAGAACGTGTTCTTGCTATAGCGAGAATGGCAGAGACACCTCTCGCTATAGCGAAGGTGAAGCTTGCTATAGCGAGCCAGGCGCAGGAAGGCAAGTTGGATCCGAGCTCTGTTTTATGAGCTTGAAAAAAGACTTTATTCTAAGTGGATTATTATTCTGAGTCTCTTACACGGATTTGGGGCTATATATTGGGTGTTTCTCACAGCTCAAAGACACACAGATCATCTCTCAAGTTCTGAATTAGTGATCTGATTGAAAGAAAGTTTTCTCTAAAGATTTTTAAAGAGTTGTGCTGCCAAGTACTTTAGAGAGCCAGGTTCTTCTACATCCTTTGTAGAAGATTATCTTCTTGCGAGAAGATTTGAGGCGTCAAGTGCTGGATTGAGTCTGTTGCAATCAACGGTGTGAAGTCGTTGAAGCGTGAAGCGACACAAAGTAACTTCAGTCCTTAGATAGGAGATATCTGTGGAAGAAATCTGAGTTTTTGTAATTGCGAGATTCATAGTGCTTGATTAGATCTAGCTCGGATCCGTGGTTTTTCACCCTATTAGGATTTTCTACGCAAAAATCTGGTGTCCTTATAGAGTGTGCTTGTGATTTTATTTTCGCTGCATATTTATTTATTATTTTTGCACACTTTTGGGTTGATTTATTGAGTTGACCAATCTAGAGATCTCGTACCCTAAACTTTCAAAGACGGCAAAGAGGACCTTATCATCTGCAATCCAAACTACAATTGAAATTGACAGCATATATGAGGGAATCAACTTCGACACCAATATCACGTGAAAATGGTTTGATGAGCTGAACATGGATCTCTACATGAAGTGCTTGGATCTTGTTGAGAAGTGTCTGAGGGATGCAAAGATGGACAAGAGCTCCATAGATGATGTTCTCGTTGGACGGTCAACCAGGATTCCCCAAGGTCCAACATCTATTACAAGATCTGTTTGATGGAAAGGAGCTTTGCAAGAGCATCAACCCTGATGAGGCCATCTCTTATGGTGCTTCAGTAGAGGAGAACATAAATGTGTCTTGAGCATCAACGACGAGACAGCGGCAGTCTGTGTGATCCCAGCTAGTGCTAGCAGCAATACAATAATGCAGCCACAAAGAAGGGAAAAAAAACCAAGACTAGAAGCAAAATGATAAATCAATTTAACTTTGAAAGGTGCTATTGCAGGGCATTTAACCATGAAGGTTTCAAACTCAAGATAATCAATGTTTTACTGTGTTGTACACTGGAATGCATTGTAGCAGTTTTTATACCTGTAAGGTGGGTCAAAGGCTATTTTCTGGCATTAGGTAACAGGAGAGGCCTGGGCCAACATATGCTTAAATGCCTAAAAGGATGACCCCCTGATCCAACCTCACCAAGAATTGCTCAAAACCCAAAATTCACAACAACTGGTTTGCAAAAAAGATTTCTAATTTGGCTGAGTCAATCCATTCATATATGCAACTCCACATTCCGGTTTCTAGAAGTGAGCCCCATGTTCATTTGTCCAAATTGTTGATATGATTGGACACACCATGTGCAGCCTATACGCAAAAAATGTCCAGGACCATTACCAATCAGTGGCCCAGAATTGGATAGCTAGGCTCTTCCTATCCAGGATATTTTCTGAGAATGGGCATCATTATATCAATCAGTTTAGAAAACCTTATCCAATGCTCTACTCATACAAAGCTAAAAGCCTAATCGAACTATAAAAATTTTCATGCCAATTCATGTGTAATTGGGGGCATGTAGAATGGCCACCCTATGGATATGATACATGGCTGAAATAAGTGTGTGCTAATACAAGGGGGAAAGCATTATTTTTGAGCCGTTAGAATTTATGATAGGCCTTGCTATTGATTTAAATGGATGTGCACAGAGGATGTAGACTCGGAGGACTAGACATCCCACCCACCTACCTAGGCAATCTACGGCCACAGAACATGATCTCATGAATGGGTTTATTTCACATACTATTTCACTAAAAGCAGTTCATGCACTAGTAACCACCTATGATCAATCTAACCTCAGTGTCTCCCCTTTTAACTTTGGGTCCTCAAAAATGCATACCAATAATGATCTTATTAGGCTGATTATTGGGGTATTTCTAATCCATGCTTTGACCTTCTAATTGCCACTACCTCTGAGATTGGCATGCATCTAGGTAGGGCTCAAAAGGTAGTTTACATATAAGCTATAGCAAGAGAAGTAGGAAAATCTATCTCAATCAAGTGCATAGAGCTCATATAAGTTGTGCAGATATTCCATGGGGCCCACCTGGATGCATAACTACAACAGCAGGGGGATGCGGGATATAAGAAAGGTCTCTTTGTGGATTGGGGTTGGGTGGAAAAAAAAAAAGAAAAAAGAAAAAGAACCCACAGCATCATATCATCCTAATCACTTGATTTAAGTCAATTTTCTAGGCCAATTTTGTATCATTCACTTCATCCATGGATGTAGTTTGGAATTGTGACCATTTAGCACCCCTTTTTTTCTCCATTTTTTGGGAGGTTGGGGTTGAGGTAGTTGGAGTAATCGTACATGGGCTGTAATGGGAGTTGTAAAAAGGTGCCTCCTAGATCAAACTCATAGAAATCTCATCACAAGAAAAGTTTGCAAATTAGCTTCCATGAGAACCAGCTTGTGAAGCCCACCTGAATGAATGCTGATGATCATGGGGGTTATAGGGGATGGAAAAGCATACGCATATGGCTTAGAGAACAAAGAGCAGCATAATCTGATATTACAATTTATGGAAGCTATAAATCCAAAGATCAATGGACAAAGCATATAAAAAATGGCTATTTTTCAATGTAATGACGAGGAAGTTGAGTGGCTGTCACATCGCACTGAGTTGATAGATTGATAATGGCTCAGGTGGGCCCTAAGCAGATCTTATATGTGGACTTCTCTTAAGGAAGAAGATTTTCATGTGTCATAACAGAAAAATAGACACGTAAACAAAGCGGCAGTGTGAAGATAATATAAGTAAAAATAAGATTTACAATCAATAAAGGAGTCGGAACCTGTTTGTTGGATTTTTTCTTCAACTTTGGGTAAAGAACTTTATGAGGCAGTTGATCCTCGCGTAAAATGAGGTTCTTGGTGATGGCCTCTCTTCCACCTTGAGGCAAAGGCAGCGAAAACTGTAAACAGAAGAGTTGTCATCAAATGCATCCTGACATAACATTTCCAAGAATGATAGTACACATAAAATAAAACAAAAATCTTAATGCAATAATTCCATAACACTGGTTCTCTCCCACTCATAGTTATCAAAATCCTACGATTCGTATCCCGAATGCTAAGGAAAAAGATTCATATCTATACAATGAATCTCATTTACAAATGTATCTTAGGATTTAGGTGTGAATCCTACGATTCGAATCTCGATTCATCGAATCTTACGATTCAAGCGATTCAGCTAAGCGAGAATAGCTACAACCAATATGTTAATATTAATAATGTTTTCCCTTTTTTCTTTCTTTATTCTTTCTTTCTTTCAGTGCTTTTATTTTTAAAAGGTTATTTAGTAGTTAATGAAACCTCCTAAGAATTTTTTTCATCTTTGATAAGGTTTTAAAGATGAATAAAGAACATGCATTTAACTAAAGCATTCGACTATACGTATAGTACTTGTCTATATCTTCTTATTTTAATCCATTTTTTTTTTCTTCATTAACACTTTCTTAACTTCAAGTGATATCCTACCATATAGAATTGATAGTTTGGATTTTTTTTCTATTTTTCTATTTTGATTTAAAGATAATAAATAAATAAATAATTCATACTTTAACCTTATTTAACTATTTACACAGCATTTATTTCATATATATATATATATATATTAATATATGTCATGATGTTCTTGATACAATTGTATGATAGACTGACTTGTTATTATATGTATACTGCTATAAATGGGAAAAAGGATAGTTATAAATAATTACTTTTTTTCCTTTTCTTTTGTTTTTAATTATTTTTCATTTTTATTAGAAAAATAAAAAATCTTACGATTCATGATTTAATTTGCGATTCAATTCGATTCATGGGTATGATCGATTTACAATACGATCTTGATTTTGATAACGATGCTCCCACTCACTCCTATTTTTCCAAAAGTTCCTAACAAGCGAACCCTCACACGAGGCCCACATTAATGCACGCCAATCACAGGGTTAAGGTGGAAAAGCACTTTGCATGGATTAAAGGTGTGCCAGCTATCAGTACGGTTTGATAATGACAAACCTTTTATTTATAGCTCCAAAGTTGAATGGATTTATAAGCGCCCATATAACATTCAAAGTTGGAGCCCTTGAATAGATGGTAAAGATCACACATAGTGCCATTTGTGTATATAGGCCTGATCCATATTAAGAGCCTTTCAGTCTCGCTGTAATGAACTCCAATCATGTGATTTGTATGAATCAATGTGATCCCACGGAGGGATTCATAAGTTCCAAACTTTCAGAGAAGCCACGGCAGAATTTCCACCCTATCTGCTAAGTGACTTAGCACGCGTCAGTGATTCCTTTATCCTTTTCTTCTTTTTTTTTTTCTTTTTTTTTTTTTTAATTTCTCTTCATTTTAGGGGGAAGAAGAGAGGCAAAAGGAGAGAGAGGAGGGGGGGGGGGGGGGGGGGGGGAAGGAAAAAAAAAAGGGGAGAAGGGGGAGAGGTGGTTTTGATATAAAAAAAGTAGAGTCTGATCATGATAAAAAACACCACGTGAATTAAAATGATTGTGTGTAGATTAATGCTGCCAATAAAAATATTTGTGCCAATTGGATCCATATTGATTCCTGAAGAACTTGAACAGGTAATGGTATAGTGAATGGATTTAGATACTTACTTTTGTTCCTCGAAGGGTAATGCGTGGTCGACGAGCTGCTAAAACAATCCCATTTTCACCCACTGTCACAGATACCTTGCGTAGTGTGCCACCATTGCCACATTTTGGACAAAATATCCTCCCAATCTCAGCAGTTACTTTATTGCAGGCATGACACTTTAATACCCATCTAGTACAATAGACATGTCAAAAGAAGAATGTTGAGACCTTACATAATATTTCAGCAGTAAATGCCTCAATCCAAATACGATCATTGCATATCTAGAACTCAGAAGCACTATAGACGCATCATGATTCTTAAACAAGAAAAAATATACCATACTGGATCGGATAATAAAGATGTGCACATCCACCATGCATAGAGCATACATGTGAAACAATATAGCTCCTAGATCATCCAAATCATGGCCACATCTGAGCAGCACACGGCCCAAAGGTCATACTGACATAACCAAACAGATTAGATGAGCCTAACCACCAAATTGTGCCCATTGAACTTGGATCTTTGACCTTTTTTGATCATCAACTGTACAGCTGATGGGCACCAAACAGACAGCCAGGATCGTCCAACCAATTTAATTTTTGGGGCATATCTCATCCACACTGCAACTAAAGCTTTAGGCATTCTCGACAGATTGCCATCTAGTATCTACTCCACATGTCCGGCAGATGTGAACATGCATATGTTTTGCTGTACTCTGCTGTAACATGTGGAGTGGGGGAGGCAACTATTACCATCAAACTGGACATGAAACAGGCATACCTATGCAGCTGGCGAATTTGCATCCCACCAGGTGCCAGAAGCCGTAAACCCATTTGCAGAATAACATTTTGCATTGCAAAATCACTAGTCACACAAGCAACACTTGAGTCAGACAAGGATCGGAGCATCCAGCTCTGTTCACTACTACTATCATCCACCAGAGTTGTTCCAACGCTTTCATTTGTCTGGCTTGAGATCTCCGACTCATCCAATCCTTTGCTGCAAATTCCAGCTCCATCTCCTTCAGTTCCAATGTCTTCATCATCCATGGTGGATACATCCACCACATTCTCATCATATGAGTCCATAGCTGCATCTTCTTTCTCTTCTTCCAACCTCATATGCTTTAGGATTGCAGATAGTTCACCATCTCCAACAATACCCACCTTAGCCCTTTCTGCTTCCAAATCGTCATTTGCAGGATGTGCCCTTTCAATACTTTCATTCAAGAGACCCTCTGTGCAGTCTTCAGTGTTTTCCGTAGTTTCGGCATCCACATTTGCCACTTCACCTGCGTCATCAAACTTTCCTGATGCCTCTGACATTTCATGCCTTGCTTTTCTTCTTAGGAATCTCCTATGAGTGCTCCGACTAACAGCCGGCATCCAATCACTGGCATTATCAGCTTCTTCCCCTTGCGAAGCATCGATTCCATCAGCTACCATCTTCTTCCCAGCAATATTAATCTCTTTCTTTGCTGGCATAAACCTTCTGGGCTTACTAGAACTGTGAGTTCCATCCTGTTGGTCCTCTGCCTGAGTAACACAACAATTTTCCACTGGATTATCAGCAGACCCGCTATTACCATTCACAGGCACATTCAGGTTCAGGTCCTTTAGTGGGAGGATTCGGGAATCAAAATCTGTGCCTGCTTCAACTGCATTTTCGAGAGCTTCCCACTCTGCTAAATTAGGGACATTGGAGCCCCAACCAGGCATTTCTTTCTCAGGTAGTCTTTTCACATTCACCATATGGAGTGGGGGAGGGTTGTCCCTAAGATGCTTAGTCCCATGGATCTGAGCTTCCAATGTGTAAGTCAGAGCAATAAGCTTAAGATCGACATCTGAAAGTGTCTGTAAATCCCCAGTTGCTCTTGCAAAACTGATAACTGCAAAATCGTAGTGGGAACATGTAATCCAAATGATGACAAACCATGTATGATCAACTCCTCAAGACTGGCAATTAACAAGAAATGTAGGCAAGAAACTCGACAAAAATACAAAATGAATGATGTCAAGACCATGTGAAAAGACTGATCAAGTGGTCTAATGCAGGAGCATATAGGTGATTTTGTAGTAACTATTTTCAAATCTCATTCATACAATGAAAAAAGAAAACCCTATATTCAAGATTAACTTCCATGTATCAAGTATCACACAAAATTTAAAAGCATTGCAACTAGCAATGGAGAAGTTTAATAAATTAACCATGTGCTCCTTCAAGAAGATTAGAAAGGGGAACAGTGTTAAACTCACTATGTACCTAAAACTAACAACAATATAAAACCATATATAGAACAATCCCAACCCCAATTAAAAGAAGTAACTTCTAATAAAATAACCTGGACTCTACCCATTGAGCCAGGTGTACAGAAGGCCCATGGTCAATTGCCAAAATGGAACACAATAATCAAGCAACACCATCACAATAAGGACTGATTTCTACATTAATAGAAATCCATATATGTTCATCAAGTGTCTCCCCACAAACACATTTTCACCCGTTGTTTATCTGATCATATTTCTCAACTATGACTTAATAAGACAAGGCAAACACCATCAAATGCCAAAACCTTAAAAGGTCTGCTTGTTACATGTAATTAAATTCCTAGGAGTTCAAAGAGTTTCTATTTCTATAAGTAATAAGTGGCTAAAAATGAAGAATCAAAAGTGAATATCCAAAAACGACTATTAAATAAGCTCCCCCTTAATGGAAATTGAATCAAGGGAAGATGGGAAATGAATACCCGACCATCACCCTGGCAATTCAAATCCTAGGTGAGGATTGCTCCTTTATATCCTCCACCCATCACCTCTTTAAGAATTCTTTCATTTGACCATGAATCCCTATGTTTTATGCCAACCAGGAAGCCATTAATTCTTCACTAAAAACACTCGTATGCCCTTAATACCCCCAATTCATTAACATGCGTGCTACATAATCCACACATCAGTTTCCCACAGGGGAGCCCATTCTAATGATGATGATTTTTTTAGATTCATTTATAACAGTGTGTGAATTACTTAAGGCTCATTTGCCCACTTCATATTGATATCCTAGAAGTTCTATAAGTATTCGAGAGGTAAGAGTGAAAGCTGAACGGTATAAGGTGGAAATATAGATAGGATTATCACTGTCCTGAATTTATTTTACCAAGCATAGATTACTTAATGGCCTCTTGTGGATATTCACCTTCAATTCCTTTTGTTTTAGACCCTTTGATGGAAACCATTGTGTAGAGATCCTAGGACTTTAGGAATTCAATGTTAAAAGTTAATTTGTTGAATGTTTGTTTTGAATAAGTCTTGGTTGACCTATTATTTAGGGAGTATGTTGACATGGGTTAGTGCATTCTATTTAAATTGTAATCAATTCTTTGAATCATGAAGTTGAATAAAAGTTGAATTCCAATTCCAAAAATATTCTTTGTGCTAGTTTCCTCCAATTCTCAACATTCAATACCAACTAAACAAACTAGCTTTAGTTCCAACGGAAAACAAAACCCTGTACCCCAATAACCTCAAATTCACCTATATAGACACCTAATAATCATAAGATAAGCATCCTAAAAAACATAGTAAGAAAAGAAAATAAAATAAAAACATTTCCAAGTTCTTTTGCCTTTTTAACTAATACGCTGGCATTCCCTAATCTGCTACACTTGACCTATATGAATTCAATACGATTATCAGAAAAGCATCCAAGCTTTATAACAATACCGATATAATCCTTTTCTTTTGCTTGGGTACTTGGTAAAATAACCATATGCCATAATATGCTCCAATTCACCTAAATGCAAGCCCATATTATCATCAGATCAGTATCCCAAAAATATATATATATATATAGAGAGAGAGAGAGACCAATAAAGATCAATCTTTTCAGGTTCCCTTCTGGGTTCTATCGCCCATCCAAAGAAAAATCCACCAAATCAACAATCTGGGTCGCCAAGTTACGGATCCCAAGCTCCCAACTATAGTTAATTGAGACTGAACAAAGTATATACATGTAGAAAGAGATAGAGAAAGAGATAATTCACCTTTCTTGAGAGCATCAGGAGAAGGTTCCATGGCATCGACCGAGAAGGCCATGAAGGCGAGCCTATGCCGCGATACGGGGTCTCGCACCTCCTCCAGAACCTCCTTCACCGACACGAGCTTGTCGGCATAGCTCATAAGCTTCTCTCCCCCGTGAATGATGGCGTTGGCATCGACGACGGCGACCGAGATCCCCTTGCTCGATCTGCTGCTCTCCGAGAAGACGCGATGCACGATCGGAGGCTCCTGGGGCTTCGGAGGCGGCGGATTCTGGAGGACGGCGCTCCAGCAGCGAGCGGCGGCGGGAGGAGGAGGAGAAGCCTCCATTGATGTTGGGTCAAAAAAGAGGAAAACCCCAAAAACCCTAGGAATCTCAGCAACGATGCGTTTAAACCCCAAAACCCTAGGAATCCACTGATGCTGAATCGAAGAAGAGTGAAACCCTAGAAATGTATACGCTTAAGCCCTAGAAATCCGTCTGAGAGAGCTTGCTCTACTTAAGTAACTGTCGAACTTTATACTAGGTTTTAGGTAAATGGGCCGGGCTTGGATTTCTACATTTGGCCCAATTAGAATCCTAGTAATGGGTCGTGTCCAAGGCAGACCCAAAATTTCCCATTATTCTTTTCAACTAGGAGGGATTCTACGGATATATATCCTTTGAGTGGATCTAAATCCATAATCAGTTTTAAATTGAAGAGCTGATTTTAAATATGGACCCGAAACAATGAGGCAAGCTGTTAATATAGCAGACTATTCTATCTTTTAAGGGCATCAAAGTTGTCTAAATCTTATTATACTGTATTAGAGGTAAGCCTTCTTAAGCCAATTTTTCTTCTAACCATTGATTTCGACGGGAGAGTGATATACCTTCTCTATAATTATCATATATTGTCTTCCACTTCCACATGCGACCAATTTATATCTTTTCACTCTTCAATCTCCCCTCTTCAACCGCTTTATTTTCATTCCAAATCTCATATATACTCCCTCTTTCCTTTCCAACCAACTTCTCTTACTCTGATTTCTACACCACATACTCTTGGATAAAATTTTCTTAATTAATTTTTATTGATAAATATGCTCATGCTTAGCACCAATTAGTGTGCTAATTGTATATTAAAAGGAGTTGGATGGGTGCCAAATTTTTAAAAACGAATCCATGGTCCTACAAAACTTGAATGGGAGTGCTAGTTCATTCACCTGAGGTGCTGAGTGCAAGATGTTTAGATCGATAATCGGGTGGGTCAAGTGGGCTCCACAAGCCACAACATTTCATGCTTAGGGATAAAACCCAATTATCTTTAAAAATTCCTCCTTACTAGATTCAATAACTTGGATAATATAAGTATTTTCTTAGTCACTTAAAGGGAAGCAAATTGTGATACCCCATGCATATACATAGCTCAAAATCTTGATTAGCACTCCAGTAGCTACGAATCTACCCGGTCTAGGCCATAATTCTCTATGGGCTTCTAAAGGTGGGCCTCATGTTTTACGGTTGAATTTTGTGATTGAGTTGGACCCACATACTTACAATATGGTATTCATACATTGATGAGCATTCTAGCAAGAATGAATCTAGGTGGGCCCACAATTCTCATTTTAATTTCTAAAAGTGAGTTGTATCTAGATGGGCCGACAATTCTAATCTAAATTTCTAAAAGTGAGCCTCATGTTTGGACGCCGCATTTTGTGACTATGCCGCACCCAATATATGTACAATATATTGATGAGCACTCTAGCAGCTATGAATCTAGTTGGGACCATAGTTCTTTTCGTAATATCTAAAGGTGGGGCCATGTTTGGATGTTGCATTTTGTGACTAAGTGGCGACCCACATATGTACATTCTGGTGTTTATACATTTATGAATACTCTAATAAGTATGAATTTATACGATCCATATACTATGGTATCAATACATAAATCTGAATCTCTATATACAAAATGCAATACACTGCTATAGTTCTAATATGGACTTCTGGTAGCTATGCAATAAAAAACTTGGAAAGTACGCAATTCTCAAAACAAGATTCTAACAAAGAAACGAGCCCCCATCACTTGGGTAGTTCATTGGCCCAATTGGACTAGACAGAGACACTCTTGGTTTAGGCAGAAACAAAGATAAGGCCCAAGCCCAAGACCACCTGTAACATGTTAGGCCTGAGCTTGCTTATTTAATTAATCGAACGGGGCCGAGTGGGCTTCTTATCATTTGTTCGGGGATTCTATTACATATTCGAGCAAATAGCTTTAACCACTAAACTACAAGAACTTCTTGTTCGAGTCAAGTTGGGCCGAGCTAAAGCTTTGTTTCACTAATTTGTCCCTGGCCCAAATATTAAACGGGCTCAAATTTTAAGTCCATCCTGTGACTTTGTCGAAACCACTAAAACCAAAATCCGAACCTGGCCCAAAGAAGGGCCCTAGTAGGGCCCGTCTAGTGAGTGGCATTTTGGTAGTTATGAAAAAGACTGAGGGTTCTTCAGTAATTAAATGGATAGCCCAAGGGTATTTTCGTCCTTTTGATCACACTATTTCAAAAATATAAACTAGCCGTTGGAGGTCCTGTGCATATATGCTGAGCGCAGAAGATAAAGACCAATAAAATCTTGAAAAAAAGAAAGAACATTCCAATTCATTTAACTTCCAAGAAGAGAAGAGGAGTGTTGGATTAAATGGGTGTGGCCCATATGACTACAAGCCCATTAAGGATCTTTAAGCATACCCACTTATCTACACACTTTTGAGCTCACTTGCCAACAAACTAATAATGGGCTGAGATTAAAGGGTTAGGTGATAATTTGGGATCAATGGTTCCTTGATGGGTAGGAATCTCCTATAAAAAGACCCCTTGGATAACTCCTTTGGTTACTAGTTTCTTGGCCTCCATCACTAAGCAAGAAAGAATAGCAAAGGTAAAAGAGTTGTAAATCCCACGTGAGTTTCAAGTCTCTGTCCTTTGAAAGAGCTTCTGTTACCTTCAAGAAAACCTATGGAGTCAGGTAAGCTCCTACCCATCTCAGATTTTTCATGTTTACTTTACTGTGTCATTTGGATTAGATCCAAAGAGATTCTCCTGTGGATTGAGGGATCTTAAGCTAACATGTGGTATCAGAAAAATCTTTGGGTATAGCCAAATGATCTGTTCGTATTTTGTTTACATATTCTGAGATTTTGGGGCTTTCCAGGTTCTTCTCGGAAATCAAACCAAATGCCCAAATAAAAGAAGTTTTGGGTATTTGATAAAAAGTATTCCATTTTATTGGAAAGAAGAGACTCACAAATCGGGTATTATGGTGCCCAACCCAATCTGGAAGAGATGGGAATAAAAGATTATATTCTATCTATCTATATATATTTTTTTGGTTTAAGAAATTATATAGAGTTGGAACCTCCATTGGTTTATCACTGTTATTTATTTATTTTTGGTTCAATGTCATTTTGATGATGGGCATAAAAGGAGAAAATGATGATGAAAACTTTACTCAGTTAAAATGATTTAAATAAATAAATAATGATGATTGACAGGCGGATAGTGCACAGTCCGTCACACTGTGCAGAGGCAACAACGTCTCCTTCTAACAGTTTTGTTGGGTCGGGCCAGACAGGTCAGGTCAACCTAACCAGCTCTAGGCCAGCCTGGCCAGCTGACCATTGGGTCGGATCTGGTTACGAGTCGGACCTGGCCCATTAAGGACCCCCTGAGCCCAGTATAATTTTGGAAGAAAAATTTTCAGAATATTCTCTTTATTAAATAGTAGCTATTAGCATGGTTAATTAGAGTTCCAGAACTGACCCAATTATTACTATTGATCATATTGTTCAAAATGGGTGATCCATAATTTTTTTTTATCATAACGGACTCATGCGAACTCGGAATTTCAATCCGTTTTTTTTCCTATGAATTCCTATTAATGAGATCTTTAATATGAATAGTTTGGATCAATTATGAAGTGTCTCTAGTATTGTGGCATATATTTTTTTAAAATAAGTCATTAAAGTTTATTTCCGCATCATGGATGATTTATTTATGTAATCAAAGTGTACAATAGCTTGTAATTTAGCTAATTATGTGTTGTTATGTCAAATTTAAGTCGCCTTAGATCATTAGAGAAAAACAAAGATTCTAATTAAAGATGTGCCATGATGAAAGTGTTGTTGTTATAATTTCAATTAAAAATAAATGATTTAGATTGATTTGATAGTTGCCAAAGCAACCAAGTCATGAAGAATTGTTTGATTTCTAGATTGAATTCAGGGAACATCACCATTATTTGTGTGATTATAATAACACTAAATTGCGATTTCATAAAAGATATGAGGAGAGGCCCAAAGATTCTATCTTCATGGAATAGAAATCGGAATAAGATATTGTTGATAATGTGATGTAGTTAAGAATGATTTATGCCCAAAGGAATAGTCCTCTTAATTGCATCATATTATCATCATAGTCTTATTAATTAAAGAAAAGTGATTATTATGCATATTGTTTTCATACCCAAAGGTAGATTTACAATGATGTACAATTACTTTTACTTTTATTGTTATTGCATGATCAAGAATAGATTGTAACTTGTGGATATTATTGTTTATTTTCAGTAACTAAGTCAATGGCAGCACTTTCTACATTATGGACCATTCCTACCTTAGATGGGTCAAATTCTCTAGAATGGATGGACATGCTAATGATAGTCATAACCTTCTTAGACTTGGATATAGTCTTTGATGAGCCTAAACCCCTAACTCCAGCAAATGAAACATCTAGTGATGAAAAAGCAAAATTTGAGAAACGGACCAAGGCTAACAAGGTAGCAACCAAGATTATCTTAAACTCTATTTCAAGAGGTATTAGGGGATCCCTTGGAACAATAGAAAATACAAAGGATCTCTTAGATACTGTAAATGAGCAGTTCAAGGTAACTGACAAGGTTGTAGGGGCATCACTAATAAGCCGCCTATCAAGCATGAAATATGATGGGACTTTGAGAGTGAGAGAACATATTTTATAAATGCAAAATATTGTTTCAAAATTGGAAAAAATTGATATGAGTGTATCAGAAAAGTACTTATACAATTCATTTTGGACTCTCTCCCCTCCTCTTTTGGCCCATTTAAGGTTGCCTACAATCAAAGTCCAACACCTTGGACCAAAACAGAATTAATTGCTAGGTGTGATAAAAAAGAGAGGAGGCTTAAGGCTAAGGGGCAACTGATGGTAAACTTCGTCTCTCATAACATATCCAAGGGAAAGGAAAAGAACAAGAAAAGGCCAAGTGTTCAAATTGCAAAACCAGAAAAGAAGGAAAAACTGGGACAGAAGAAATGCTTCTTCTGTGGAAAGAACAGTCACTTCAAAAAGGATTGCCTAAAGCGGAAAAATTGGTTTGAATAGAGAGGTACAAATTTATCTAGTATATCATGAAACCAATTTAACCGATGTTCCACCAAGTTCTTGGTAGGTTGATTCTAGAGTAACCATTCATGTAACTGGTTGTGTGCAGGAATTCCTTTCAAACCGGAAACTAAATGATGGAGAAAAGACTATTGCCATAGGAAATCGGAAGGAATCACGAGTCGAAGCAGTAGGCACTTACAAACTGGTGGAGGACACTGGATTTGTTTTGGACCTCCATAATGTTTTCTTTGTTCCCGTGATTTCTAGAAATTTAATTTCTATTTCAAAGTTGGTTCATGAAGGGTTTGGATTTATTTTTGGACAAAACTTTATGAGAATTTCTAGAAATGAATGTTTAATTGGGAATGGTTATTTATGTGGTGGATTGTATAGATTACAATTAAATTCTATGGATGAACAATCATTGCACACACCACACATTAGTTGTAAACCGAGCATTGGCACTAAGAGATGGGCAATTAAAGAGAACTCCTCTATGTTGTGGCATAAAAGACTAAGGCATATCTCAAAAGAGAGAATGCTCAGATTAATGAAAGAATGATTATTACCTAATATTGATTTCAATGATTATGGTGTTTGTATAGACTGTATAAAGGGAAAACAGTCAAACACAAACAAGAAAGGTGCCACAAGTAGTTCTGAATTCCTAGAAATAATCCATACAAATATATATGGAAAAATAGATGTACCATGTTTTACATGTGAACAATACTTTATCACCTTTATCGATGATTTTTCGTGATTTAGTTATGTTTATTTGATTAAAGAGAAATCTAATGCTTTAGATGTTTTGAAGATATCTAAAGCAGAAGTAGAAAACCAATTAGAGAGAAAAATCAAAATAGTGAGATCTGATAGAGGTGGTGAGTATTATGAAAGGTACACCGAATCGGGTCATAATCCGGGCCCATTTGCTAAATTTCTAGAAAATGGGGGTATTGTAGCCCAATATACAATGCTTGGAACACCTCATATAGCCTTCTCTCTGGTGGGATAATGCTCAGATGATGATGATGATGATATAACTTCTCTCCATCTGGGGTGCATTTTATTAGATTTATTCTACTTTTTTAAACCCAAATTGTATCTGTTTTGATTTTACCAAAAAAAAAAAAAAAAAGGTTTCTGATCTGAGAATTCTGTCATGGTGGATGGTCATTTATCTTACACCGCGTTTGAAATGGCATAGAAATGCAAAAGTTACAGATAAGGGGTTTTCTAGTTTTCTGATTTGCAAAATTACAACTGGTAATTGGCTCACAAACAATGGATTAGGAAGGAAGAAGGCAGAGTGAGCAAGGAATACAGAACCATTCTTTGTTTTGCCAATATATCATTACACTCAAACAGATTCAAAGTAAATAAATATATCGTGAAAATGCAATGGTCTGTTAACAGCACAATTCAATCCATAAATTTCTCTGTGTACAGGGGGTATTCCAGGGATTGGTATTCGAAAAGCATTGGCAAATATTACCAACTCAGAGAAGCCATATTTTCACAAAGAATTAAAGAAGAACCAACTGAAGAAGTGTGCAAACAAAGTAGTTCCAGTAGTGATAGAAGAGGAGCAATGCCAGCGCAATCATCAATGCTGCGTCAGCTTACAAACCAAGACCAGCACACAGCATCTTCTCCACCAGATTCTCCCATTGGATGATGAGAGTAATCACCTAACCCTACTGTTGTTATATTCTATGCTTGCTAGTTGGGTGTGTGTTTATGTTGCTCACTCTCTTTTTTTTTTTTTCCTTCAGAATCTCCATTGTAACTGTGGTCTCCTAAGACACCTTCGACCATACTGAACCAAGCAAAGGCGCGATTTCTTTGGTTTTTTTTCTTTTTGTTTCTTTCCAGCCGCAGAATTACAGCACAGTTGTTGAGACTGTAGTAAGAATGTAGCTGCTTTTGTGGTAGTGAACTGCATTGCTGAACTAGTTTTGCTTCCAGGTCAATTTTGCAAGTACACCAAAGTATTTGGACTTCACCCAGTCGCCCGTTTCATTGAAATATTGATCTTCCATTTTTCACTAGATGCATTGGAGCCTACCCTCTCCTTAAGAGTGCATCGACAATGAAAATGCTTTATGAGTTGTAAAACAAGATATCATTTCCAATACTTGGTTGACATGTAGAGAGGTAAACACAGTGAAAGGTGTTATTTGTTTGGCTCAATTGAATAAATAATAAATATACTGGGCCCCTGTATTGCCCATGTTCTACTGAGATTAGAAGTAGGTCTATTATCATAGGTCTACTGTGATTAGAAGTAGTGTTTGGGTGTAATTGGGTATTGGGCTGATATTATAAATAGAGACTTAGGGTCTCTATGATGTACACCTTCTTCTGATTATAGAGAGAGTTCTCCCGTCTTCCCCGTGGACGTAGGCCAAAAGCCGAACCACGTAAATCTCCGTGTTCTTGTGTGTGATTGATCTCTTCTCAATAGGCCCTAGATCACAACAAACTGGTATCAGAGCAAGTTGACGTGATCGGAGGAGATCTGCCGGATCAGATCTTCAGAGGGTTGATCAGAGAAGAGATCTTGAAGTGGGCCACGGACTGATCTTCTTGTTGCCTGAGTAACAACTTTCTCGTCGTCGTGCAGAAAGAAGTCCGGATTTCTGCTGCTCTCGTCATCGTGCAGTGACTGGAGAAGAGAGGGGATCAGATTGATCCTTGGTGGGCCACATCGGGTTGCTTGAGATCAGAGCCGGAGAGAATCCATCAAGGATTCTCAGTTTTTGATCTAGTGCGGCTCGCAGTTACCGGAAGGCGCCCGTCACTGACTGGAAGAAGAACGGAACCGAGTTTGTCTGTTCTGTTTCGGTGAAGCCCACGGTCGTCACGCCTCTTCACGTCGTCGTAGTCATCGTCGGAGTCACGAATCGGAGGAGCAGAAACAGCAGCGTGAAGAAGAAAAAAAAAAAAAAAAAAAAAAAACTGCTGGAGCTTGTCGCCAGTGCTGATAAGACACAGAAGACACAGCGATTTGGATTGGTCTCTATTTCCGGTGGGCCCCGCGTCGCCGTCGCCGGAATCCTCGCTGCCGCCACCATCGCCGGAGAAGGGGGGTCGCCGCTGCTATCGCCGGTGTTGCTGTGCCGTTGACGTGGAAGAAAATTCTGGTTCCGTGTTCTGTTGCAGAACAGAACGTTGAAGAAGAAGAAGGTGGGCCTGCTGCAGTTGAGGTTTGAGTCCAGGTCAGGTCAAACCTGACCCGCTTCAAAAGCCCATCAGCCAGTCCAGGTCGGGTTGGGCCAGGTCGACCTGACCCGCAAAATAGAAGCCCAGAAACAAAGCCCGCTGGTAAGTTCTGCTGACGTCAGCAATACGTCAGCACCTGTACGGTCAAAGGCAGATTTGACTAAATCGAAGGCTGAGAATGTTTTTCGCGCTATCTTGACGATCCGGATTCCGATCTGAGATCCGTTTGAACCTACGGACTCGTTGCGAGCAGATCTACGCTGTTGCGGAAGAAGATTGGCTGTTCAACTGTCAACGAAGAAGATTGACTGATTGGAGCGCAGAAACTTATTTCTGCGATATCTTAGCCGTCCAGAGTCGGATTTCAGATCCGTTTCTTCCAGCGTGCTCGTGGTGACCAGATCTACACAGTTCTAGTGAAAGATTTGCGGAATGGCTATGAAGTTTGACATTGAGAAATTCGATGGAAATAATGACTTCGGTCTTTGGCGTCTGAAAATGCATGCTTTGTTGGTCCAGAATGGGTTGTATAAAGCTTTGAGGGGAAAGAATGCTCTATCTGAAAAATTATCAGACGAAGAGAAGGATGAGTTGCTGGAAAAGGCGTATGGTCAGATTCTGCTGTTCTTGAGTGATGGTGTACTGCGAAAGGTTGTTCAAGAAAAAACTGCTGCTGGCATATGGCAAAAGTTAGAGAACTTGTACATCACGAAATCTCTCACGAATCGCTTGTATCTAAAGAAGCGGTTGTTCACGTTACAAATGCAGGAAGGTACGTCTGTTTCAACTCATATTGATTCTTTTACAAAAGCTATTATGGATCTGGAAAATATCAATGTTGAAATTGATGATGAGGACCAAGCTATTATGTTGTTGTGCTCGTTACCACCCTCATATGAGCATTTTGTTGATACCATGATGTATGGTAGAGATACTCTCTCCAAAGAGGATGTAGAGGCAGCCTTGAACTCGAAAGAGTTGAAGAAAAAGGTTGCAGCTGACAATGATAGTTCGGGTGAGGGTTTGGTAGTACGAGGAAGAACAAAAGACTCCAGTAATAAAAACAAACATAGATCCAACAGGAAAAACATTGAATGTTATTATTGCCATAAGAAGGGGCACATCAGAAAAAACTGTCCCGAAAGGCAGAGGAAAGGGAAAGAAATAGAAGATTCATCATCTGATGATAATTCAGTCAGTATTGCAGATGGAAGATCAGATTATGATTCCGACAATGCACTTTCTGTAATTGAAAATGGTATTCGTTCTAAGGATGAATGGATTCTTGATTCTGGTTGTTCTTACCATATGTGTCCCAATAGGGACTGGTTTACCACTTATAGAGAAATCAACGGTGGTAGTGTCTTGATGGGCAACAATGTTGCATGTAAGACGGTTGGAATTGGAACAGTTAAAATCAAGATGTATGATGGAATCGTCAGAACGTTGGCAGAAGTTCGGCATGTTCCTGATCTGAAAAAGAATCTTATTTCTCTTGGTGCCTTGGACTCCGATGGTTGTAAGTTCTCAGCTGAAGGTGGAGTTATGAAGATTGTGAAAGGTGCTCTGGTTCTTATGAGAGGCAATAGAGTTGGAAACTTATATGTTTTGTCTGGAAATACAGTTACAGGTGGAGCTGCAGTGTCTTCCTCAGATGACCATGAATCTGTCTCAACAAGCTTATGGCACTTGCGCCTGGGTCACATGAGTGAGAAGGGATTGACAATACTGTGCAATCGGAATTTGCTATGTAGCACGAAGACAAGCAAGTTAGATTTCTGTGAGAGATGCGTCTTCGGGAAGCATCGAAAGGTCAGTTTCAAGACAGGTCTTCATCGCACGAAAGGTATCATTGATTATGTTCATTCAGATGTATGGGGGCCTTCTAAGGTTTACTCCAAGGGCGGGTCCCGGTTTATGCTGACTTTTATTGATGATTATTCAAGGAAAGTCTGGGTTTATACTCTGAAGACGAAGGATCAGACCTTTGTTACATTCAAGCGATGGAAAGAAATGATTGAGAAACAGACTGGCAGAAAGGTGAAAAAGTTGAAGACAGGTAATGGCAAGGAGTACAGATCGACAGAGTTTGAGAACTATTGCACGGATCATAGCATAGTTCGGCATTACACCACTACAGAAACTCCGCAGCAGAATGGAGTTGCAAAGAGGATGAACAGAACGATCTTGGAAAGAGCTCGTTGTATGTTGTTTACTGCAGGATTGTCCAAGGACTTTTGGGCTGAGGCAGTAAATGTTGCAGGCTACTTGATAAATAGGTCTCCACACACAAAGATTGGTTGCAAAACACCGGAAGAAATGTGGTCAGGTAATCCAGCTGATTATTCTAACTTGAGGATCTTCGGTTGTCCGGCTTATGCTCGCGTGAAAACCGATAAGTTAGAACCAAGGGCTGTCAAGTGCATCTTGGTGGGATATGCTTCTGGGGTGAAAGGATACAGGTTGTGGTGTATTGATCAAGATTCACCCAGATTTATCATCAGCAGGGATGTTACATTTCATGAGGATGCTTTACTCGAATCGAGAAAGCAGGTGGAGAGGACAGAAGTAGGTAGCAGCAGTGACACCATTCAGGTGGAGTCCGACATCCTAGTGAGGAAGGAGAGTGCATCCGACTCCTCCCGAGATACAAGGGATCGTCAGACTGTGCAGCAGATGCAGCAGATAGAGCCGCAGATGCCGCAGACGGGTAGACCGCAGAGAGAAAGGAAACCGCCGGTTAGATACGGTTTCGAGGATATGACGACATACGCGTCGACATCAGACAATGGCCGTGATGATATGGTTGCATACGCATTGACGACTGAGTCTCTTGAATTAATGGAAGGGCTGGAAAGTAGTCAACAGGCAGCAACTATGACTGAAGAGATGGAGTCTCTTGATGAGGAAAATCAGGCCATCGGATGCAAGCGGTTCTACGAGGAAGATGAAGGAGCTTCCAGTGCAGGTAGAGTGCAGTTTAAGGTTCCTGATCATGTATGCAGTTTAAAGAAATCATTGTACGGGTCGAAGCAAGCTTCTGGACAATGGTACAAGCGATTTGGTGCACTCATGAAGGAATGGTTTAAATTCAAGTTCAAGCATTGCTTGGACTTGATCGGTGTGCTCAGTACCTAAGTGCCCTAAGGGGCAGGTGGAGACGGTGAGACATGTTTAGTGCATGAGGATCAGCTTCAATGTTCGCCAAGGTGGAGATTTGTTATTTGTTTGGCTCAATTGAATAAATAATAAATATACTGGGCCCCTGTATTGCCCATGTTCTACTGAGATTAGAAGTAGGTCTATTATCATAGGTCTACTGTGATTAGAAGTAGTGTTTGGGTGTAATTGGGTATTGGGCTGATATTATAAATAGAGACTTAGGGTCTCTATGATGTATACCTTCTTCTGATTATAGAGAGAGTTCTCCCGTCTTCCCCGTGGACGTAGGCCAAAAGCCGAACCACGTAAATCTCCGTGTTCTTGTGTGTGATTGATCTCTTCTCAATAGGCCCTAGATCACAACAAAAGGAATACATTTGTACAGTTTTTTTCTGTTCGTTCTTAATTGTGAACGAAAGGCTTATGAGTTGTAAAACAAGTTATCATTTCTGATACTTGGCTGACATGAAGCAAGGAAAGGGCCAATACATGCTTCTTTTGTTCTTTCCAAAAAATGCATATGGCTTTCTGTTTTCAAGTATTTTTCAATAATGTGGATGGACTTTCTTTATATTGTTGTTTCTGTAAAAAAATGATTAAACCCCAAATCAAGATCCAAATCGGGCGGTGTAAAGAATGATTAGAAGGGTCTTAGGTCAGCTCCAGACGCAAATATATTTGTATATTTTGGCAGAAAAAATATCTTGCTTATTGTGTTAGTGTTACATGGGACGACTCTGATTCAGAGGTGGAATCGGTATTATGAGCTATGTAACCCCACTTTGAAAAACACAACTCCCACAGTGGAACAGCCAAGACTTCTATTCCGAGTTCGGAGAGGATATAAATGGATATACATCTGCTGGCCCCAACATAGTTGGGACGATGATGATGATGATCTGCTTTGCTGGATTAACATCGAAGTAACTTTCGAGTCAAATTGGAAGTTGCCGATTTTTTATTTTATTTTTTTTCAAAGCCCTTCTTTATAATAAGAGGACAAAAAAAGCAGCCTTCGGTAATTTTGTTCTTTCTTATAATCAAATCACTAACAACAATGATTTTGCTAACGGAATGTATGGAATGAAATGCACAACTAGCTCAGTGCTTGGTTAGTAACCTTAAATGAAGGTTTATGTGCAAGCCACAACTGTTTCATGAATTCTTACCACTTGCACCTGCACCAAAGAAATTTTTGAGGTGATGTGGGGTATTCAACAGGCCTAAAATGAAATTCTGAGATATAAAAGATGGGCCTGTGATGTTAAAAGGGGTGTGACCTGGGGTACACCTGGGGTACATCCAAACTGACCCCGGGTCTTAATAACAAGCAAAGCTTGAACCCTCATACCTGTGTGTAATCATGAGAACCTTTAACTAGTTCACAATTGCTTCACTGGCAACCATTGCAAAATTTTCAGAAGTATTACTGAAGAGAAACCTCATCTCTCTATGGAGCCGAAAAGCTTAAATCTCATAAGAAGCTCATTTAGTGTTTATTAATCTTATTGTCATTATTTCTTAACCCTCATATGCACATCTAGTGTTGCTACACAATCTGACGCACTTGGATCAAGCACGAACTGAAACTATGTAATACATTCCTCAAATCAGAAAATAAAACTATCATTTGATAGTTTACAGATAACAGATCCACATGTATAGAGGCTGGATTGTTTGCATGTCAGTGGGACTACAAGTATATTTCATCACTTCGCATTATCTGTAACAACTAGCCAGGGGATATACGTCAAGCCAGAATCAGAAAAGGCACGATAAAGCCTATTAAACATTTTAAACAAATAAAGTCGTAGGTATAAGAAACTAGAGGAATTGAAAACTGCAATGGCAGGTATCAAGTTAATGCACTTCTGGGAGACTCGTGCATACATGTACAGAGTCTAGATTGGAAAGTATGATGATTCATAATATTGCTAGAGAGAGATGTAGCTCATAAATAAATGAACTGCCGAACAGCATGATAACATCTTACCTGGAAAACCAAACAGTCTGATAACAAAGGGGTTTTTCAGAGCACCTGTGTCACTACCCGGGCCCGAGGTGTGATAATCTCGGGTCGCGATCCCATACTTACTCCCGTAAACTCCGAATTAACCGAAGTTAGAACAGAATTCACAAGAGATAAACATTCACAAATACCTGTCAAATACACAATTTGCGGAATATATATTGTACAATGTCAATTCACAATTATACATGTTCACAAGATAAAGTCCTTCATACATGTATCGTTTCTATCATTTTCTTACTTTTATCAATCCCTGCGTATTCAAATACAATACAGGTTTATAACTATTCAAGTTCTCAAAACATTATATTCCAAAAATGAATTCTAAACTATTTCAAAATGAATTCTTAAAAAGAATCTCCGATCCACTTCGCACTCGGATAACCATTTCAAAGGGTATCTCGTCTGTTCCATTCATTTAGTCCTCCTGGAGGAATCGAAAAGGTCTCTTCCGTTACCGTTGGGGCCGCTGTGGGACAGGCATTGGCAACCGGGCCTGTAATGTCATCAATAACACTAATTAACACGACTGTTCAACAATATATAAACAAATCTGGTAATATCACATGTTAATGCATATAATAATCTGTGCAATATATCAATTAACAGTTCTACAATCAATATCCAATTTTAGACCATTCGTACTATGACAGTACATAGACATTTAGAGTCAAGTAATAGACTTTACAAATTGGCAACTACCATAGTATTCATTACATTTAATTTCCATTCGCTTCATTTCATTTTATTCTATTTCATTTACCATCTTCCGTCAAAGGAATGATTCATCTTCCAAATGGAAGGCATCAATCAGTATACATTGATACGATCGGAATTGTAAGACTTACCAATGTCCGGGCAAGGGAGAACTGGCATCACCACGAAGCTCCGAAACGCCCCTAAATCCATCTACTGCGATAGGAATAGTCATTTATTTATATTTCAATTCATTTAGCTCCTTTAGAGCTTTAATATAATCGTTATATAGTGTCAGACTCAAGAGTCAATACATTTAATCAATTTCTGGATTCTACTCAATTCAGTAATTTCATTCTTAACCTACCTTCGAGATATGTACTCTTCGAGATACACGCGTTGGTATCAAGAGTTACCGTATTTGACAAAATACGCGAAAATTCGTATTTACGAAAAAGTCCTTAACCTACCTTGTTTGAGTCTAAATTCATTTTAATCAACTCAATTTCATTCAAATCCACTTCATTAAGCTTAATTCAATCATTTAAGATTAACCCATCTCATTTTGGTCATTAACCACAATTAGCACAATTAATCATGCTTAAGTAACAATAATTTGGATTAATTAGCCTTAATTACGATTAGTTCGGGTCGGGGTCTAACAACCTGCCAACCAAGATAGGTTTTAGGACATATCCTAAAACATCAATTATCTAGCCATGGGCTAGTATCGTACAATAATAAGCACAAGTACAAATCTGTACTTAGAAAAAAGTTCATATGAAATTTCATACTTTGGTAGTCGACATCTAGGACAAGGAATGATCTTAAAAGGCTAAAAAGAAAACAAAATACAATAGACATTAGATATCTTCTAAAGAAGGAGCAACTAAACAAGAAATCTCCTAAATGATCCAGGGACGTTTTAGAACATAAAGAAATAAGAACTAATTAGCCTTGGCCTACCTGAGGACAGGAGTGAAATTTGAGCCGATGCCAATAGATGGGGTGGTGTTTACTCTGGCAGTTTAATCCAAGCTATAGAGAGACTCAAGTCCCAGACTATGTCCTAAACAACAGTTGTGGTCAATTTTGGATCCAGATCCTTGAGTTGAACACACACACAAGGACTTGGATCCAAGTCTAAAATCTTATGGACCCACATGCATGGTTGAAGGTACGGATTTGAATTCCACTTGAATCCTAAAACAGGTTCTATGCCCCATTTCTTTCTTGGTTTAAGATTTGTTTGTAGATTATCAAATGTTTTTAAAAAGACCATCTTCCCTATTACATCCCCAGGTGCCATGGTCGGGCTTGAGCTTGACCCATTAAGTATAAAACTTATGCCCAAACCCAGCCCAGATGAACTGGCCGGCGCATTACAATCCTACCTTACCAATGTTTAAAAAAATCAAACCAGAACTCAAACGATTACCTGGAGAGTTGGTCCAAATTTGTTCATGTGACCTGACATCATAACTAAAAAAAAAAAAAAAAGATCGGTTAACATCAGTCAAATCATTGTTTTATACTAGTTGGACTGGGATGTTTTACTGGTTTAGATTTTTTTTTTTAATGGTGTTGTTTTCCAACAAATTGCGGCACAAGTTTTTTAAAGGTGCATTTGGATGTACAACTAATCACAATTAGCTTATTGCTAATAGAGCAGCATAATTTTCTTAAGGGTGCATTTAGTTGTACAACTAACCTCAAGTTGAATTTGGAGCCCACCATCTAAGTTCAAGTCCTTAATCACAATGAAGCCTTGTGTAATTATTCATTGGAAATTGGAGTTATAGTACTAGTAACGGTAGAGTTGTTGTCGAGCAATCTGTTTTCCCTCTTTTTTTTTCACAATTAATGAGGTTGTGGTTCTACTGAATCATGGCCTCACAAGAAGGGCAGGTTGCTGTTTTGGGGCTTAATGAATTTGACAGTGATTGCTTTAGTATGTCTATTATGGTTGGTAGCAAAGATAAGATCATGAAAACACAAGTGAAAGGTGTGGATTGTTAGATGCCTGAAATCATTGATAGATCTTCAAATTCTTGTAGAAAGACTATTGAGGAAGTGAAGGCCGCGACTAAGAAGTTTTTGATAATATCTGATGCTTATGAGTACCGAGGTGTTAAATCTGTATTGGATTGGCTTTGATCATCATTTGAATAATCTTTCTCTGTTCTCTTGGAACTGAACTAGAAGGGGAGGTAAATGTGCATTTGGATTATTTACTCAATCAACATTTTGGCATGATAGAGAGTTAATCATTCCAAATTAGATAGTTTCATGTGGCTTGGAAATCGGAGTGCACATAATTGGGATACTTTTTTTTTTAATGCCTAAATAATTGTCATTTGTCAGTCCCTATTGTTGATATGATCTAGAACATAAGTTCGAAAAAAACGTGTCCTACCTAAAAATTTTGCAGTATGCAATTTCCAGGCCACATCAAATGCATTGCAGAAAGGCTAATCATCTATTCTGGCAAAACTAATACTCAAAATGGTTTCCATTATGCATACATCCAAACAAACCAAACTTTAGAATTGGTTTGATCATGACTTCTCTGTTTCGTTTGGTGCTTCTTTATACACTGATATGAACCTGCTCTTTTTGGATGGTGAAAGGTGCAGCTTTTCAAAATAATAACAGCTTATCAGTTATCAGGGATGTTTATTACATTTCCTATGGTCTAGGTGAGGACTACGGAGTGAAGGGTCAGTGATAAATATATGAAATCAATTGTATGGTTCCTATCCTCTGTTGCAGTAAATGCCAATACATTAGGAAGAATGTGATGATCTTCACTGTTTGCCATACTCTCCTACCCGTTATCTTCTACTTTTCTCACCCCTTTCTACCTTTCCAATTTCTTACGTAAACAATTTGGCAAGTGTCCTTATCCTTTGTTTTCTTCTACCTTTCTTACCCTTTTCTATTGCCTATATATGTACATGTAGAAATGAAACAGGCAGGTTCCCATAAGGAGATGATACAGTAATTTTGTTATTTCTCCGAACCCGCTTGAGTCAATTGTTGACTGGGCCACTTCAGGTCTCAATCTGGGTTCTGGGCAAGGTCCTAAATGCAGGTTCAGGTGTGGTGTGGGTCCTTAAATTACGAATCACAATGACAACGGATCTTGATGGTACAAGGCTCAGATGATGATGATGGTGATGACTATGATGATGATAGATGGGCCCTGTTTCTTGGACTAATGCCAGGTCGGGTCTAGGTACACGATGGATCCGACCCAAGCTACCCTGTTTTCATCCCTAAGCCTATGCCAACCAAAATTAGATGCAATCCTACTAATCAGGATTGGATTGATGTTTGGACAATTTTATGATTTGTATTGGACTGGAAGCCACATTGGGACAAAGAATAGGTTGGCAGTATTCAGTTCTCATCACATGTTAAGAGGTCATATTTGTCTGGAAATATAAGGTGTGCCTCATCTTAGTTTTGGAGAGAACCTTGGGCCCTAGCTTCCCATCTTCTTATCCTCATGTCCTTGTCCCTTCTTGCATCCTACTATATTAGAGATCCAAAAACCACAGGCACTGCAGTAGGCTTAATAATGCAGCCACCTAATGCCCTTGTCCTCATGTACAATTAACTGTTTAGACAATTTTTTTTACCAACAGAAAAAAAAATTGTTTAGACAATTTATAATCCATAAGGACAACAGTAAATTTCATATTGTAGCACCTAATGTCCTTGTTCATAGGCAGAGCAGTGAGCTTACATCCAATTGTTTGAACATTAGTAGCCATAGCCATAACTAGGGTTGCTCAAGGGCCCGGCCAAAACTTGCCCATCCAGCCTGTTTTGGGGCATTATTTTCCTCTTGTTCTGTGACATGTGTCCCAAATAGGAGGGTTACATCAAACTGCAGTTGACTATGAAAAGATGCCAAATCATATTTTGAGTTTACTGTAAGAAAAGTAGCACTAACTCTGCCTTTGTGAGATGGGATAAGAAAAGATAAAGAGTAACAGGATATAAATAAGAAACCATCAACCATCGTTGGCCCTACACAAAAATCTTGGCTTTGCCGGTACAAAAAAGAAATAGCAAATGCTGAGGAACAAGAACAACCAACTAGAATTTTGTCAATAATCCCCTACAATTTTTTTTCTAGAACCCCAAACAAATGTCCCTGTGAGCTTTCAAATTAAACCACATTTTTTTTTTTTATAAGCTATATGAAAGAAATGTATATGCTTTTTGCACTAGCAGCTTATCAAACTGCCTATTAACTTAAGATAAACACCTTTACAACAAAAGAAAAAGAAAACAACTTAAGATAAAACACATAAGTAATTTTGAGCTGCTAAAATTTCATTACAAAACAATAATTTATGTTGTACTTTGAAGTGAAGAAAAGGGGCAACAGTGGGATTTAGGCAGGGGCAGCCCCCAAGATTCCTTCATGGCAAAGGGAAACAGAGAAGGTGGCCGCTTTTGCAGAGGCAGGTGGGACTGTAAGCCAACCTAAAGACAGTAAAGACCCCTTGTTCTCCTCTTCTTTCTCCTCCTCTTCCTCCTCCTCACTTTTATTTATACTAGTGGAGCCCATGCACGTGCAAGAAACATACTCTTTCAGTATGATAATCTGGGAAAGTAAAGTCATTGAAAAACTCAATATTAATAATCCCAATGGAGAATGACTAGTTTACATATAGCTCATTTTTTTTTGCAAATTAAGCAATTTACAGTCACTCATTGTTCTTATAAAATTCAGTAAAAGTTTCTATAAAAGAAAGTAAGAAGATGATGGCATAACAAGATATATAGAAGGAAACTAACTGAAAAAAAAAGAGTTAAAAACCAACATTAAAAAGAGATTTTCTATTGTCACAAAGTTCACTTTGTCGAATGTTGTTGGAGTACTAAAATTTTAAAATGTCACAATTCTATTTTACATATTTCATTTATAGCATTGCAAATTCAATGAAATAAAATACCAACCAACCAATACAGTACCTAACTCATAGCTTTAAACGAATCAACAACAAATTACATAGATTCCAAGCAATCTTTGGCATTCTCATGTTTTCCTCTGATAAGCAAGTCGTGTCTTTACAGGCACTGGGATCGAAGTTGAAATTTTCTACTCATAAAAATCTCAATTGAAATTTCTCATTTGAGTTCTTGTAGCAAATGTACAAAACTTTCAAACACAACCATTTTTATGAACATTTGAGCTAAGCATTTCATCGAAATATAATAATACTAAGTGGGGCCCACAGATGTGTAATTCTCTATGATTATATATATAATATAATAATACTAAGTGGGGTCCACAGATGTGTAGAGAAAAAGCATGACAAGTTCTTCTGGGGCCCACAAATGTGTAGTTCTCTTTTATTTTATATATATAATATAATAATATTAAGTGGGGCTTACAGATGTGTAGATGTAGAGAAAAAGCATGACAAGTTCTTCTACTAAGTGGGGCCCATAAATGTGTAGTTCTCGTTTTATTATATATATATATATAATATAATAATACTAAGTGGGGCCTACAGATGTCATAATAATACTAAATGGGGCCCACAGATGTATAGAGAAAAGGCATGACAAGTTCTTCTACTAAGTGATATAATATTATAATACTAAGTGGGCCCCACAGATGTTTAGATATAGTGAAAAAGCTTGACAAATTCTTCTACTAAGTGGGGCCCACAGATGTGTAGTCCTATTTTATTTTATACATACATATAATATAATTATACTAAGTGGGGCCTAGAGATGTGTAGTTCTTTTGTATTTATATATATAATATAATAATACTAAATGAGGCCCATGGATGTCTAGATGTAGAGAAAAAGCATACTAAGTTCTTCTACTAAGTAGGTCCCACATATGTGTATTTCTCTTTTATTTTATATATATATATAATATAATAATACTAAGTAAGGCCCACATATGCATAGCGAAAAAGCATGACAAGTTCTTCTCTTTTATTGGGGCCCACATATGTGTAGTTCTCTTTTATTATATATATTTAATATCATAGTACTAAGTGGGGCATATAGATGTGTAGAGAAAAAGCATGACACTTTCTTCTCTTTTATAATAAGGGTCTAGATATTATATAATTATTATTATAATGTAATAAGAATATTATATTATTTTATATTATTTTATTTTATTTTTGTGTGTGTGTGTGTGTGTGGGGGGGGGGGGGGGGGGGGGGGGCGCGTCACAAAGGTGTAGTGAAAAAGTATGCAACTTCTTTTCTCTTTTATAATAAGGGTATAGATTTTGTATTATTATTATAATATAATAATATATTATTATATTATATGGTATTATAATATTTGGGGGTGGGCCCCACAAAGGTGTAGTGAAAAAGTATGCAATTTCTCCTCTTTTATAATGGTAGGTTAGGGACTCGAAATGTCCTATTAGCTTGTGAGAGTGCATGACCTCGAGTTTTTTCTAGGAAAACAAAATGGGTTTTCATCTTCAATTGCTTTTTTTATATTTCTTCGCTTAAATATCACCATCATCAAAATCTTGTCCTAATTGTATTAATGGGTTTGGCTGCATAAGGGCTAAATCCTTGAATAGGTAGCACTTCATTGGATCTATTCTTACTACCTTCATTTGTGTCCTCTTTGATTTACCCATTTTTGAGGGGGCATCAACTTGCATAGATAAGTTTTTTTTTTCTTCCCAAACATTATCCTTTAGTCCACATTGGACAAAGTTCAATTGCACTTCATTTATCACATATTGATACTGCCTATAGATGTTTTTGATCGAATGTGCTCATTTCTAATTTTATCATAAATCCTTTTAACATTCTTATCTCTGCTATTCACATTTATGTCAAGTTGCTTCATGCCTCAAGTCGAAATAAAAGAGAAGAATTGTGTCATGAATTTGGTGTAAATATAAATTAATTAAAAATAGAAAGGAGGTAAGAATGGACTTGAGATATTGATTTGAGATAGATTCCAATTTTATCCACATTTTCCTTTTGTTTTCTCCACCACATTAAAAAAAAAAAAACAAAGAAATCGAAAAAATGATTACTCGATTTATTGGAATGTATTAAAATGAATTTTTATTACTTTTAAAATATCAGCATCTACTCAATAGAAGATATTAAAAAAATTATTAGAATCGTGTATGCCAAGTTTGGTCTAAATCCGAGTTCATTTCGGTATAGTAGGGGGATAGTAGTAATTTTTCAGAGAATTCAGGGGGCTTTTTCGTAATTTTAGATTTTTGAGATTATGGTACCGTTGGGTAGATGTTTTTAATTCCTAAACTTTAGTCTTCTAACTCATCTTGATCCGGATCCTCAAAACCCCTCTAAATCCAAACCTGACCCAAAGTCTATTTTAGACAAATTGAAAAATTCCCATCATGTCTCGATCTTTATCCATCATTTTCGCTCTCTCTTGTCTCTTTGCTTTCTCTTTTCTTTATCTGATCTCATTCATTATCTTATCTCAATCATCACACTCTCTTTTTATTGGCCATGTGTGTAGTAAATTCGTCCTACACTTGTCTCTCATAGATATAAAATATTGTAATGTTGCAGGACTGTCTTTCTGAAACCAAACGTCTCACGTGACGTCACGCCTAATAAATAAGGGCAAGGTTTGTATTATTCTTCTTTTTGAAATATTCTCCCCTCCGACGGAAGACCCACCTCCCCATGCATGCAATCACATGCATGACCCATACTCACTTCACCCCCACCCCTCAACTTTACCAAGTGGTCTGGCCAGTTTGTGGCTTCAGGTAAGCCTTGGCCAGGTGGACCAGTTGGGTTGTTTCAAAAATTCTAAAAGCTTGATAATTTGAGTGGGCTATACGTTCAAGTTGAGAGAAATATCTTGACCTGGCCAAAATGACTTGTGCCATTGTTTATGCTTCATTGTTTGGCTTTGGGCCAGTTGAGTTTGTTTGGTTTTGGCCAGGGTCAAGTGGAGTGACTTAACTTTTACCATGTTCTCCTCTCATGTGCTCTAGGCCAATTGATGTTGTTTGGTATGGGCCATCATGCTTCAACTAAGCCTTGGAACAGTTGGAATGGGGCAGAAAATTATAGGAGGTTGATTATTTCAGTGGGGCCAGTCTCAAGTTGAGTGACACATTGTCTGTGTTTGGGTTGTGGGCTTCCTATATTGGTTACATCATTATCACCTAGGTGACAATTATACGGATCTCTTTACTGGCATTATCCTAGTTGTAATGAGTTCTAGCTAGTCATAACAACTCATAGAGATCTTAATTTCCCCATATTTGAGGATCTTTCTTCTCAAAAACTAATGAATACTTAATCTTCAAAAGAAATCATTGAAAAGAGGTAAATCATCAATAAACCCTATTTCTTTCCTCATGATCAGAGTGCCTCTGTTGTTATCCTAATTGGTAGAAACATATCCAGAGAGGCCAGGGTAGGCCCCATCTGAGATCTTGTGTCTGTTTTCATTTGACCCACATCAGTTGTGTGGGTCCTTGCAGGTTAGCAACCCTACCAAAGTTAATTTTTCATTTATAGTACCCCTCACAACCGAAACCGTTAATGAGGAGATGGAACCGGAACTGGTTCAAAGTCGGTTTCTTTGTTTTTGAACCGGAACCATTAATGAGAATATAGAACTGGAACCGGTTTTGTATATCTGACGAGTCCGTGTTCGGGCCTTGGTATAGAATGACATGGAAAAAAAATAAAATTTTAGGATGGATTCTCAAGAATTGAAATAATATGTCAGGTCTTGGGTTCACGGGTCGGAACCAATGTGCAACCAAACCCGGTTAGGTTACCGGTCCACAAAAAAGGACCCTAACACGTTTACTTATTAGGATGAAAATAAGGATTCAAACTCGATTTTTAACGGATCGGAACCCCCCCGGGTAATCAAAGAATCGGAACCCCCCAAAAAATCCTATTGCCTGTTATACCCGTGGCCATCACCTGCTGGTACCCAGCCACCACCAGAGGTTTACTCCAACACGAGAAGGACAATTTGGTAATTCCTTCTCCCATTTTTCTCTCCCCTGCACCACCATGCACATTCCTGGCCATTTCTCCCAAGGATAACAACACATAAAGAGTAGTGGCATTTCAGTGATTTCACATTGCAGTGGACATTCCCTCTCCTAAGCCTTTAAATACCCTTGTCACACACCCTTGAGCCACTGCCTTCAATTCACTTTTTTTTTATTTGATTTGGACTTTGTCTTCTTCATCTCCTTGAACTTGCATACACTCTCACCTGGAGCCATGGAAGATCAATCCAATGCCACCAACAGTCCAAGCCAGGGCTCAGAGCGGGTTAAGCCAGTTGTTGAGAAACTAAAAAAAACTGAGTTTGCTGCGGAATGAGTAAAAAGGAATGCAATACGAATTCATTGACATGAAGTCTAATTAAATACAAATGCAAATAACTGAAAGCTAGAAAATAAAGCAACGTCTAATCCCACAACTAACAACTCCTAATAATCTGGGATTCTCCTAAGGAATAGGTAAAAGCAACAGACTTCCTAACAATAGGAATTTATTGAAATACAAATGACTAAATATCTTAACACCCTCCCTTAAACTGAATGCCATCTGCACAATCAGTTTAAAAAGGAATTTGAACAAACTCTAAATAATCCATGCAACTTCTTAAATGCTTCTAGCTTTAGAGATTTGGTCAGGATATCTGCAACTTGGTCTTCACTTCGACAATAAACCAAATCAATGGTTTTTTCAGTTACAAGATCACGAAGAAAATGATACCTCACATCTATATGTTTGCTTCTTCCATGTAAAACTGGATTCCTGGAGAGTTTGATAGTTGAACTATTATCACAATGAATCATAGTAGGCCCATGATGATAAAAATGTAACTCTTCAAGAATCCTTCTCAACCAAATTGCTTGACATGGAGAAGATGCTGCAGCTATGAACTCTACTTTAGTTGTGGACAAAGAAACAACCTGTTGCTTCTTTGATGCCCATGATATGGCACCTAAACCCATCATAAACACATGGCCTGATGTACTCCGCCTATCATCCAAATCACCAGCATAATCGCTGTCAGTGAAACCAATCAAAATAGGTCCTCCATTTTTCTTGTAGAAAATACCGAAATCTGTTGTTCCTTTCAAGTAACGAAACACTCTTTTAGCAGCTCTGAGATGCAGCTCCGTTGGTCTTTCCATATACCTGCTAATCAGACACACTGCATACATAATATCAAGCCGGGTGGCTGTCAAGTACATTATACTTCCAACAATTTGTTTGAAGTAAGTACTATCAACCCTCTCTCCATCAAGATCACTTGAGAGCTTCAATCCCGGTTCAATTGGAGTCCCAACTGAATTACAATTCTCCATGTGAAACCTCTCCAAAACCTCCTGAGCATATTTCTTTTGCCCAATAAAAAATCCAGTAGCTGTTTGTACTACTTCTATACCAAGAAAATATTTCATCTTTCCCAAATCAGTCGTGTCAAAATTAGCCATCATAGAATTCTTAAAAGCAACAAACATAGCCTCATCATTGCCTGTGAAAATAAGATCATCAACATATAAGCAAACTATCAGGATTTTACCTCCTTCTCCAAACTTGATGAATAGAGTGTGTTCATATGGACATTTGTTAAAAACTGCCTTTTCAAAGTGTGCTTCTATACGACTGTTCCAGGCTCGAGGTGCCTGTTTCAGTCCATATAAAGCCTTCTTCAGTCTGTAAACCTTATGTTCATCACCTTTTACCACATAACCAGGACCATTAAGGAAGGCTGATTTCACATCAAGTTGGAAGACAGGCCATGAGTTTTGTCCTGCCAATGAAACCACCAGTCGAATTGTATCCTGTCTTGCAACAGGAGTAAAAACCTCTTGAAAATCAACTCCATGCTCTTGATTGTAGCCTTTCACAACTAGCCTTGCTTTGAACTTGTTAATTTCTCCCCTTTCATTCAGCTTTGTCTTGTAAACCCACTTTACACCAATGATTTTTTGCCCTTCAGGAAGATCGGTTAGCTCCCAAATCTCATTCTTCTCTATAGCTTGAATCTCTGCACCCATGGCTTTTTTCCACTTTTCTTCTTTCACTGCTGCTGCAAACAATATAGGATCAGAGCCTGCAGATAAAGCGAAATCAGCAGTAGTATCAGATAATTCATCTCCACTCACATAATCTATCATCCAAGATGGTCTTTTCCTTTGTCGTTGTGGTTCTGAGCTAGATGCATGATCTTCATTTGGAATTGAAACACTTACTGATGAGGAACTTGGTGAAACTTCTCCAAGGGACTGACCAGGAAGTTGCAATTGTGATTCAGACCCCTAACTGTCAAGAGGAGGTTGCGGTGGCTGTTTAATTTCCCTGCTAGCTTCCTCAAGATCAATTAAAATTTGTTGTTGGTTAGTGCTGCTCCAATCCCATGTGTTTTCTTCATCAAACAGAACATCTCGATTGATGATTATTTTCTTGGTAATGGGATTATATAACTTGTACGCCTTGGATTCCTCACTAACCCCAATACACACTTCACACTTTTATCGTCAAGCTTTGTTGTCTTTTCATTTGGAACATGTGCATACGCTATACACCCGAAGACTCTGAAGTGATCAACTGATGGCCTGACTTCACTCCAAGATTCTTGTGGTGTTATGTTTTTTACAGCAAGGGTAGGGCTTCGGTTGAGTACAAGATTACTCCAATTGACTGCTTTTGGCCAGAAAGTCTTCGGAATACTTTTTTTCACCAACATGCTCCGCACCATATTCATAATCGTCTGATTCTTTCTTTCTACCACGCCATTTTGCTGTGGTGTGTATGCAGCTGTAAGTTGCCTTCGTATTCCATGCAATTCACAAAAACTTGCAAAGTTATGTGAGTTAAATTCACCACCACGATCTGTATGAAGGGTCTAAATGTACTTGCCAGATTCTTTTTCAACTCGAGCTTTAAAGCTTTTAAAAACAATAAAAGCTTCAGATTTCTCTTGTAAGAAATAAACCCATGTTTTTCGACTATAATCATTAATGAAGGTAATGAAGTGCCTTTTGTTTCCATTTGATGTTGGATTGATTGGTCCACAAATGTCTGAATGAACCAACTGTAGGATTTGCTCAGCTCTCCATGCTTTTCCTTGCGGGAAAGAATCACGATGTTGTTTACCAACGATACAATCTTCACACATTTCTGTGGGACAATTAATCTTAGGCAGTCCTTCCACCATGTTCTTCTCATGTAGGGTTTTCAAGCCTTTGAAACTCAAATGACCATAACAAAGATGCTACAGCCATGTTGGATCTTGCACTCTTGTGGAGAGACACTTCTGGGCATCATACTGAATGTGCAGAGGGAGCATATGATTGGCTGTCATTTTTGCTTCTGCTATTAGGCCCTTCTCTGGATGATGAATTTGACACCGGCTTTGTTGGATGATGATGATATAACCCCTCTCTTGCAATTGGCCCATATTGATGAGATTGCTTTTCAAATATGGGATATAAAACACACTAGAAATTGTCAGCACAGTATTGTTTTTCATATGGAATTTGATATCCCCTTTCCCCATGACAGAAATGCAGGAGTTGTTCCCAAGCTTCACAGTTTCTCTGAATGTTTCATCCAAATCATAAAACAAAGACTTGTTTCCACACGTGTGATTGCTGCAACCCGAATCTAAATACTAAGTATCACCTGATGAATTCTCAATCTTGTCAATGTAAGCCATCAAGAGCATTTCTCCTTCAGTCTCAGTGAAATTTACCTTGGTTTCCTTCTCTTTGTCAGGGCATTCATAATGATAGTGGCCAAGCTTGTGACAGTGATAACATTCCACACTCGCCTTGTCAAATTGTGCTACTTGATTGTAAGAAAGTTGGTGTCCTCTACCTCTGCCTCTTCCTCGAAATCCCCCACGTCCTCTATTTCTTCCTGGAGAAGTAGTTCCTTCATGAGTAGTGACCTGCAAGACTTGCTCCTCCACAACATAGCTGGTCATCCTCTGCTCATGAACTAACAGTGAGCTTTGCAACACATCAATCAAAAGACTATCAATGTCATTCGATTCTTCAATGGAACACACCACATAGTCAAATTTGCGTGTCATTGAGCGAAGGATTTTCTCAATGACTACAACATCTTCCAAATTTTCTCCATGAATGCGCATCTTGTTTGCAATTGACAGTGTTCTTGCAAAGTAATCAATAACTGACTCTCCTTCGTTCATGTGAAGAATCTCAAACTCTTTGCGAAGAGCTTGGAGTTGTGCACGTTTCACCCGTGCAGTGCCTTGGTACTTCTTCATTGAATCCCAGATGTCTTTAGCAGTGTCCTTCTGTATATGGTTTCAAGAATGGCACGATCTATTGCTTGAAACAAATAATTCTTTGTCTTCAAATCCTTCAATCTCTGATCCTCCAACGTCTTTCTCTGCACTTATGTCAAAACAGTCTCACTAGCGGGCTCAGCGATGCTGGTTTCCACGAGAGTCCAGTATTCCTTGGATCGCAGAAATTTTTCCATCAACATACTCCAATGATCATAGTGACCATCGAAGCGTGGAATCGCAGGTTGCACAAAGTTGTTTTTAGAAGCCATTGAATATCTTGCTGCGACAAAGATGAAAGCTGCTACTTTTTCAAATTGGGCCCCAGTGGGGAGCTCTGATACCAATTGTTGAGAAACTAAAAAAAACTGAGTTTGCTGCAGAATGAGTAAAAAGGAATGCAATACGAATTCATTGACATGAAGTCTAATTAAATACAAATGCAAATAACTGAAAGCTAGAAAATAAAGCAACGTCTAATCCCATGAGTAACTAACTCCTAATAATCTGGGATTCTCCAAGGAATAAGTAAAAGCGACAGACTTCCTAACAATAGGAATTTATTGAAATACAAATGACTAAATATCTTAACACCAGTGAGGTCCAGGTGGACCCCAAAACCAGAACAGATCCTGATACAGGAGTCCATCTTCAACAGTGGGATGGTTAATCCCCCCACAAGATGAGACTGTGAGGATAAGGAGGCTTCTTAAGAAGTTTGGCTCTGTGGGTGACGCCAATGTCTTCTACTGGTTCCAAGACCGACGGTCCAGATCGCGCCGTAGGCAGCACTAAATTCAGGCCGAGCTGGCGGCGACCAACGAACTCCTCCTGCTAGCCTCTCCATGTGTGCAATTCAGTCATCTGCATCTTCTTCTGTTGGATCCTTTGCTTCTCCTCCTCCTTCTTCCTCCTCATTGCCTTCACCTTCCTCCTCTTCTTGCTTTGTTCCATCACCTTCTTGTGTTGGCCTCAGCGATGATGTTTGCAGTGATCTCTTTTCGATCTCTCAGCAAATGGGTTTGCCAGAGATTGAGTGTAAGATCCCGATCCCACATATAATATTTTATTATATTTTAATTAGATATTATTATTATTTTAATTGAATGTATTTTAGTTATTTTAGTGGGTAGGACTAAGTAGGGCACACGTTAGATTAGATGCGTAGATTGATGAGTTGGGTTAATGGGTAGATGGCCTGACCCGTAGTTTTGACCTAATGACTTAAGCCCAGTAGTATTCTTTTTAACCTAATTCCTTTTTTAACAAAACCCTTCTTATCTCTCCTCACTAATCTCTGCAACTCCTCCCGGTTATCTTCGTCTTCTTCCTCTTTCAACTTCCCAAGCCATACCAGCTTTAGGATCCAACCATCAGAATCAAGATCAGAGGATACCGACATTCTTGGTTCAACTTTCTTATCTCGGGTAACCATCTCATCAAATCATTAGGAGTAGATCTATATTCTTAGGTTATCTTCCTATTCTTTCTAATGTTAGGTTTTGGGTAGGAATACTATAGATCTGTTCATCTGAGCATTTCTTTCTCATATTCTTTGTCAGATCGGTGAAAGGACTATTCTCAAGCGCTGTGGGAATCGCGGTTTGGGTATTGGTTAGGATCTGTGTATTTTTCTTCAACCCCTGTAAAAGGCAAGTACCTAATCATAATTTGTGACTTTCATGCTTGTGTTTTTCGTTGATTCCAGTATTGATGCATGTAGCAACCCTTTTGATGCCTTCTCAGATGATAATGATGTACTGATATTTTGTTTTGTGATAAGATTGGAGACATTAGGGGATTGTTCGATTTATTTCATTAAACTTTGTTTTACTGTTGCAATAACCCATATCTGCTACCATCCTTAGCCCACCCCTATTTGGTTTTTCAAACCCCTCTGCAACATCGTATATTCTATATACTTTGGTATTATTGTAGACAAGAATGAGTGGAGTTGGATGCAACTCAAACCCCATCAAAACTGTGCAGAACTGGATGGTATGATATTCGTTTCCGCGGGTTGGATTGTGGGCCCCAGGTGGACCCCCGATGCTAGATCAGGACCGTAGATCCGATGGTAGACCCAGGTTCGACCTCGGTGGTTGTGGACCTATGAGGAGTGGGTCCTATCTGGCCCATCATCCAAATCCTTTTGTGTTTTGGGCGTGATTCAGTGATGTGGTATTATCATTTGTTTAATTTTGATGTGGATTATCATTTGTTTAATTTTGATGTAGGGCCTGGGGAAGGAACTTAGTGATAATCCAGATCATGGATCTTTTAGTGGGGCCCGGGGCGACCATGTTGGTGGAGTCTGATTTGGGTTGTGATCAATGGAGCCAGAGATTTTAACAACCTTACTTCCCCAGGCGAGAAACCCTTCTGGTTTCTGGTTATCCTCTGTATACAACGTTTGATGTTGGGATGAAGGCAAGGAGGGATACATGGTTTGGGAGTGTATGGGAAAAGGTGGTCATCACCTATGTGTCAAACTGATGGGATAAGAGAGAGAGAGAGAGAGAGAGAGAGAGAGAGAGAGAGAGAGAGACAAGACACTTTTTACAAAAATATGGAGAGAAAGGACGGCTGTGACTTATGATGGGAACTTTTTTTATATACATACTTATACATCTTATGGTAAGGTCAAGGGTATG
Organism: Persea americana; assembly: GCA_029852735.1. Lineage (NCBI taxonomy): Eukaryota > Viridiplantae > Streptophyta > Magnoliopsida > Laurales > Lauraceae > Persea > Persea americana. Next base: position 97,646,886 of record CM056810.1, read on the forward strand.
ACCTGTCGATTCCATATGACCAAGGGGTATAAGACTCTTGGGTAGTACTTTGCCCATTAGATTTTATAAATTAAAATAAAGGTCTATTTGTTTTATAAATTTTAATGAGACCCTTTGATTTATTTTGAATGGGAATAATATTTTTGGATGGGTCCTTAAGTTTTTTTTTAAATTATAAATTAAGGAATGTTACTTCTATTATTATTTGTAAATTAATTTTAAGATGGTAACTTTGATTTTTAATGTATTAAAATTATATGTTTGTACTTTATTCATTGGATCATTGGACCTGAGTAAATACCGTTTGGGCACACGGTATCTTACTAATATGGGATTTAGTCCTTCATGTGACCTCGGGGAAATCCTAATGAATTCGAGCTCAACCCATCCCCATTGGAAAACCCTTAATTTGATCTATGCACCATTGATGGAGAAAGGATGTGTTGATCTTTTGTCAATTAGAGATTCCTGTGGTTATTGGGTACGAGACCTTATGTTTGACCTTAGGATTTGTTTGTGGTTACTCTTTAACCTTCGGGTTTACATACATAACTGATTATTTGAATATGACTTAGGATTCTTGTGTCGAAGCATTAGTAATCAGGCCTATTATGAATATATGTTTATGTGTTTATGTGGGTCATTTATGGACAACTGCGGATCGATATATGAACCGTTAATCATCGATGTGACCGGATCACTTATAATCCGCTTTGTTTATGCACGGGTTATCCTGATTTTATTTTGATCGGTTTATGACCACCAACGTTATATACGGGTTTTCCCGATTGATTTAAGGTTGACTGCCCACAACGGGGACACTTGTCAACGGGTGATTCTATATTGCTCCCTTTGTATCGTTTAGACTTTTGTTTGACGTTCTTTCTCATTATTATCTTTGTCATTGTTTCATTATGATCACACTTGTCTATATTCTTCTCGTTATCGTATTAATTTTGAATTATGATTATATTCTTGCTATTTACTTTGTAATATTTGGTGTATAGGTATTGAGCCCTACTTTACCCAGGAGACAGAAGGGGATCAAGCGTTTCAAACGTTTGAGCCAACTGATGAACCCGAATGAGATGCCGAAGATGGCTTTGGAGCCGTCTGAGCCAGCACAAGAGAGAACGTCATCTTAGAATTATATAAATGAACTTTTTTTTAGTGTTGGGATCTCTTTTATAAATTTTATAATTCTGCAATTTTAACTATTAATGTTTATTTGATTTTTGTGTTGGGTTTCATTTATGAACATTGATTACCAATTGAATAAAGCTTCCGCTGCATTTAGTAAAATTTATTTTTACTCACAACATATTGAAATTTTTTGTGGGTCCACTTTTGGAAGCTTGTGTTGTATTAAACACATGAATTTGAATTTAATTTATTTTTCATGTTTTTCCCTAATTCTTATTTTGGGGGACGTGACATTGAACAGGCACACATCAGTGCTACTATGTTATGGCCTTGAGATGGTTCAAATCTACACTACCAACCTGGTTAATTAGTTCATGTAAGTACTCATTTAAATACCTTTTTATGATCATATTGACATGAGGTTTTTCTTTAGCAAAGTTTCACCTTCCTTGTTCTTTTCAAGATTTACTCAAGTTGAAGTGCTAATTGAAAGTATTCAAACATCATCAAGGCCTTCTGTGTTGGTGGAAACTGGGTGCAATGCTTCTGTTGTCAGCATCTTCATTTATTTTGAATTTCTTAGCCTTTTCTTCTTATAATCTTGCATAAGGGTTTGTTCATGTTTCTATTTTCTTATTTTCTTCTTCTCCTTGACTAGAATTGAGCTAAGAAAATTATCCACCTTGGTGTAATCAGTAATGGGTTGAGTTGGGAATTCTATTTCTTTCTAAATTTGGACTTCTTGAGAAACTCTAATCATTGGGTTTGTAGGAGATTTAATTTTATTTCATAAACCTTTTTGTTGATTTTTCTTTCGTTGTGCTTTGTTCCTTTTTGTTTTGGTGAAATAAAATTTTATTGTTATAAAAAAATAATTGTGGATTCGTTCCCTACATAACCTATTAAAGAGAAAAAACATTAATCAAACATGAAAAACAGAATAATTTATGATTGGCAAAAGGTGTCATACTGTTTGTGTGGGTAAAACACCGTAATGACGAAGTTAGACAAGGATCACGGCTGAACGCACCGAGCTCCTCGGCCTCTGTGGTAGAAGATCGTCAGCTCGGCAGCTCGGTCAATACCTTGGCAGCTCAGTAGATCGGTCAGTAGCTTGCAAGCTCAGCACCACAGTTTGGCAGCTCGGTATGGGCGCCAGCCCGATACAAGGGCGCGCCACGGCCAGGCCATCCTTAGTCCCAGACCGCAGCACTAGAGTCAGAGTGGGCCGCCACCTTCCTCCTGAAAATACGGCGCACCCTGACAGATATGGGCGGTCATTTATGGCGATAGGATTGCTCATTTATGGTGATAAGAGGTGTGCTTTATCACCCATGTACGCTAGCCGGCTGAAAGCGTGGAAAGTGAGGTAGGGGTGTTGTCCGTTCCACCTACTGCTGCTTGTCAGGGTAAGGATCGATGGGACCTCACCTCACCTACCCCCACTCACAGAGAGAATAAACGAGGTACATTTGCCTATATATGCATGGGATCAGTCCCATAAGAGGTACGCAATACGCAACACACAACCCTGAACACTGCTACACGCTCTCATTCCTCTCTTCCTCCTCCTGATTAGTTTTCTCAGAGCTAACTCAGGCATCGGAGTGCCTTCGGCTCACGGCAGCCAGGGCCTCTGACCCTAGTCTTTCTCCTTCCTTTTCAGGTTTTTGGAGTTCAGCATTCCCTCTCCTAAGAAGTTTACCCCCGATCTCATCTCTATCTAAGTAGGTGTCGTTTTTACCGCCTACAGTTTGGCGCCGTCTGTGGGAAACTGAACAAAAAGCTTGTGAACACCATGCCTCCGAAAACCAGAAATGGCGAAGGCCCCTCCAAAGGCAAGGCTTTGTCCTTACAGCCTCCGCTGGCGCAGGACCTTCCACCTCCACCCCCTCAGCAAAGGAGGTCTGGGGGGAGGTCTCCCACGGTCCAAACACAGTCGCAGTCTAGGGGAGTGACCATGCTCTCCCTTCGCGACGTTCCACCCCCGGAGCAACCCCACCACTGCCATAAGCGGCCCGTGCAAGGTGACAAGTCAGTCACCAAGCCACACGAGAAGTCAGCGCGGGCTGGATCGCGGTCACACCATCAGGCCAGCCTTGATCAAGACGAAGACCCCCGCCTGGAGGACATCAGAGCACAAAATCGCCTCATCCAGGAACAGCGTGAGCTTATCGAACGGCTCATGCAACAGCTCGAAGGCAAGAAGGATCAGAGCCCGCCGCCTAGGCGTCTGGGCCACGAACAAGACCTGAGGCACGTCCTCAACAGTAAGAGGCGTGATCGGGATCAAAGAGAAGAAGGCTCCAGCAACAGCCACGTGCACGAAGGACCAAAGAAGCAACGCCAGGTCTCGGAAGATCGGGAGCTAAAATAGTGGATCGACCAGCAGGTGAAGCAAACGATCCGTCAGAACATGGAGACTGCCGGTATCGACCGAGATCAGTATACCGCCTTTGAAGCTGAGGAAACTGGCGCGTCTCCTTTCTCTAGGAAGATAAGAGAATATACACTCCCCGAGAAGTTCAACGTCCCGAGGTTCACCCTATATGACGGAACCTCGGACCCTGCTGCTCACCTCCGACATTATGTCCAGAGGATGTCGGTTTGGGGGGATGACGATTCCCTGAACTGTCGAGTCTTTTCCTCCAGTTTGGCGGATCTCCCCCTACGGTGGTTCTGTTCGCTTCCCGAAAATTCTATCTCCAGTTGGCGACAGCTTCGGACCTCCTTCCTGGGGAAATTCCAGGCTCATCGCGTCATCCCGAAGACCGATGCCGACCTGATGGCCCTCCGAATGCAGGAGAACGAGAACGTCACCCAGTTCGCCCGCCGATTCTGGACTGTCTATAGCCAGATCGAGTGCGCTTCTGAGGAGCTGGCAGTGAGGTCTTTCCAGCTGGCTCTGCAGCCAGGCATCCCCCTTCGGGCACAGCTGGTCATGTACCCCGTGACCACCATGAAGGAGCTGATGACCCGGGCCAATCGGTTCATCCTGGCAAAAGAGGACGAGGCGCGAGGTCGGGAAAACTTCGGCCTCACTAAGAAGAGCCAACCGGCCAAGGGAGATAACAGGCCCTCCCGAAGGGAGGATCGTCGCAGGGATCCCTCCCCGGATCGGCGCAAGGCCCGGTCCTCGGAGCAGCGCCGAACCCCCTCTGCCTCGGCGTCGGGATCACGGAGCAGCAGAAGGTACGGGCACGAGCCGACCTCCTACGTGGCAGTGAACACCATCTTCAAGGAGCCGATCTATAGGCTCCTCAACAAAATAAAGGCACAGCCGTTCTTCAAATGGCCGCGGCCAATGACGACCGACCCCTCCTCCCGGGACCAGAGTAGGTTCTGTGCCTACCACAAGCAGAATGGGCACAGGACCGACGAATGTAAGAGCTTCAAGTTCCACCTGGAAGACCTTGTGAAGGAGGGGCACCTGCGGGAGTACATTAAGCAGGAGGGCCGAGGTGATGGCCGACCTCCGCGGCGGGAAGCCGATAACCAGGACAGCAAGCCAGAGGGCGTCATCCACGTCATTCACCTCGCCGCCCCACCTAAGAAGAGCTCTCAGGCACGCGCCGAGGCCAGGCGCGCCTCCCACCAAAAACAGGTGCTGACCGCGGCGCCAGAGCAGGCCGCGAAGAAGGCCAAAACAGAGGGTGTCAGAATATGGTTCTCTGACAAAGACCTGGAGGACGTCGAGCTACCGCACAACGATGCTCTAGTGCTTACCTTGAAGCTACAAAACTTCTTGGTTCAGAGAGCCCTCGTCGACCCTGGCAGCTCATCCGAGGTCCTCTACTACGATTGCTTCAAGAAGTTGGGACTAAAAGACGAGGACCTCCAGGCGGCCCGCACCCCTCTGGTAGGCTTCAGCTCTAAACCTGTCTATCCCAAGGGCAAGATCTCCCTTCGAGTCCAAGTAGGTGGCGCCTGCAGGCAGGTCGACTTCTTAGTGGTCGATGTCCCTTCCCTGTACAATGTCATAATGGGCAGGACATGGCTGCATAGCATGGAGGCGGTGCCCTCCACCCGGCATCAGAAACTCAAATTTCCTTTGGAGAACCAGTCGGGCCGAACGGAGGTGATCACCGTCAGGGGTGACCAGCACATGGCCAGGCAATGCCTGCTAGCCGTGCTGTCTGACGAGGCTGAGCCCTCCCAAGTCAATGTAACCGAGCTGGATAGAGAGGCCGAGCTCGGGGACGTCGGCAGGGCTCCGGCGCAGAAAAGCGTCAAGGACCTCACCAAGGTCAATATTGATCCCGCTGACCCCGACAGATTCTTTCTCGTGGGAAGCCAGCTCCCCGAGACCGAGAAGACAGAGCTGCTCAACCTCCTCGAAGAGAATAAGGCGGTCTTTGCCTGGACGCCCTATGAAATGCCCGGCATCGACCCGGCAGTTATCTGCCATGAACTGAAGGTGGATCCCAACCACAAACCCGTGCTTCAAAAGCCGCGCCGGACTGGGGTCCCGCAGACTGAGGCCGTGGTTGAGGAAGTCCAAAAACTCCTCGAGGCGGGTGCAATAAAAGAGGTCCACTATCCGCAGTGGTTAGCCAACACCGTGGTGGTCAAAAAGAAGACAGGAAAATGGAGGGTCTGCGTGGACTTCACCGACCTCAATAGGGCCTATCCCAAAGACAGCTTCCCTCTCCCAAAGATCGACCAGCTCATCGACGCCACTGCCGGACATGATCGGATGAGCTTCCTGGATGCCTATCGGGGGTACCATCAGATCCCCCTGTACGCGGCAGACCAGGAGAAGACAACTTTCATCACTCCCCGGGGCACCTATTGTGACAAGGTGATGCCCTTCGGGCTGAAGAACGCCGGAGCGACATACCAACGGTTGGTGACGAAGATGTTCCAGGCCCAGCTCGGCAAAACGGTGGAGGTCTACATCGACGATATGGTCGTCAAGTCCAAGAGGTCGCAGGACCACCTGACCAACCTCCGCCAAATTTTCGGCATCCTTCACCAGTACCAGTTGAAGCTGAATGCATCCAAGTGCGCCTTTGGTGTCGGTTCCGGCAAGTTTCTCGGAAGCCTGGTCACAAGAAGGGGGATCGAAGCGAACCCTGATCAGATCACCGCGATCCAGGAGCTCCAGTGTCCCACCTCGGCGAAACAAGTTTAGCGGCTGACCGGAATGGCTGCCACCCTGAACCGATTCATCAGCCGCGCTTCGGACAAGTGCAGACCCTTCTTCCAACTCTTGAGAAAGGGCTCCAAGTTCCAGTGGACGTCGGAATGTTCCCGGGCACTGCAACAGCTAAAACAGTACCTATCCTCTCCACCGCTGCTGTCAACCCCGACTTTTGGAGAGGCGCTGTTCTTGTACCTGTCGGTCTCGGACCATGCAGTGAGCTCGGTACTCATCAGAAAAGACAACGGCCAGCAAAGGCCTATCTATTACACGAGCAAAACCCTGCTGGACGCCGAGACCCGGTACTTACAACTCGAGAAGCTCGCCTTGGCGCTCCTTAGCGCCTCTCGAAAGCTCTCCCACTACTTCCAAACCTTCACGATAGTGGTCGTAACAGAATACCCACTGAAGGCTCTCTTCCGGAAGACTGATTTCTCTGGACGGATCTCTAAATGGGCTGTCGAACTGGGGCAATATGACATCAGGTATCAGCCCAGAACAGCCATCAAAGCCCAAGTCCTAGCAGACTTCATTGTGGAATTTACCCCTCAGAGTTCGGCACCAACCACGGTCGACACCGAACTGGGGGGCGATAGGGGTACGGAGATTGTCACCGAGACGGAGCAAGAACAGTCCTGGAGAGAGCTCCTAGACTCGTCCTGGAAAGTCTTTGTTGACGGATCCTCGACATCCAAGAGAGCTGGCGCTGGCGTGGTTCTCCAGTCTCCCGAAGGCCTCGTCATCGAACAAGCTGTGACACTTGGTTTCAAGGCATCTAACAACGAGGCCGAATATGAAGCTCTCATTGCCGGACTTAACAGTGCCAAGATACTGGAGGCCCGGTCCGTTGTGGTTTTCAGCGATTCTCAGCTGGTGACAAGCCAGCTCAGCGGAGACTACTAAGCTCGGGATGACAGGATGGCTGCCTACCTTGCCCACGCCAGGGGACTCCTCTCCCAGTTCAAAAGAACCGAGGTCTGGCAGATCGGCAGAGAATCCAACTCCCATGCAGACGCCCTCGCCAGCCTCGCCTCGGCTGTGGAAGCCGGCGAAAAGAGAACTATTGAAGTAGAAACACTGCAGGAACCCGGCATCGACCTCCGACAACCCAGACAGCTCATGTGCCTGGATCTCGGCCCGAGCTGGATGGACCCCATCATCGCCTACCTAAAGGACGACCAGTTACCCGAGGACAGGACTGAAGCGCGAAAGATCAGATTGAAGGCGTCCCGGTTCTGGCTGTCCCCAGACAGCAAGCTCTACAGGAAGTCATTCACAGGGCCCTACCTCCAGTGCGTTCACCCCAGCAAAGTCGACGATTTCCTCTACGAAATTCACGAAGGAATCTGCGGCAGTCATATTGGAGGTCGGTCACTTGCGTACCGGGCTATCAGTCAGGGTTACTGGTGGCCGTACATGCAAAAGGACGCCCAGTTGTATGCCAGGAAATGCGAGAAGTGCCAGAAGTTCTCTCACTCTCTCCACCAGCCAGCCCAAGACCTGAGTCCCCTCTCCAGTCCATGGCCTTTCGCCCAGTGGGGCCTGGACATTGTTGGACCACTTCACCGAACCCCAGGGAACAAAAGATGGTTGATTGTGGCCACGGACTACTTCACGAAATGGGTCGAAGCTGAACCTTTGTCCTCCATCACCGAATTAGACACGAAGAACTTTGTGTGGAAGAATATTATCACCAGATTTGGAATTCCCCGCACTCTCATTTCGGACAACGGAACGCAGTTCGATTCCAACCTCTTCAAGAGCTTCTGCCAGGAGTACGGCATTCGCAACATCCAACCTCTTCAAGAGCTTCTGCCAGGAGTACGGCATTCGCAACATCTACTCCATCCCGGCGATGAGGAGGAACCCCTCTCCGAACCGAGACCACGCCATCTCGGCAGTACAGCATAGTCCCGGTCTGGCTAAACCACTCAGCTTCCGACCTGCTCCAAGGAGCCCACAGGTCGAAAGCTGGGGGGAGATTATGGATGCACAACAGACCAGGACCACGGTTCATGCACCGGGTCTCGATCGTTGGCCGATGTCTCAATCCAAAGAATAGCAAAGAGTTCGGCTATCCGGAACGACAACTCAAAACAGCAAAGCGATGCAGCATTTCATCAACCACAAACATTTCATCAAAAACAAGGAAGAGCAAGAATGCGAGCAAAGTTTCAAAGTTTTTATTAATCAAGCTCTAGATTACAAGATGAAGGGAGACACGGTAAAAAGAAAAATTACAAAAAAGCCTCAAAGGGCTGCAGCCTCCACATTGCAGTCGATCTCCAGAGGGACCTCGGCCACGATTGCATTGGCCTCAAGAGCGGTTGGGACAGCTTCAGGAGGGACCTCGACGACTGCTGCCACTTGGCAGCCCTCGGGATCAGCGCTGGCAGCTACAGCTTCTTGAGGCACCCCGGGAGCGGCGTTCGCCTCCGGACTCGATTGCGGAGGAAGGTTGGCAGCCTGGGACACGGCCGCGAGTCCCGAGTCCGGACAGGAAAAGCTTGGGGGACTTTGGAAAAGGGGGCTATCCTCGGAGATTCCAGCCTGGCGCAAGGCCGCCCTCCACCTGAGCTCCCAGGCTCGGTCCCGGATCCCCGGTAACTGAGCCTTGTAATCAGCAGACAGCCTGCTGACCTCCTCCCCCACGATGGAGTCGTGCTCAGCGAGGAACTCGTTCTTGAGCCTGGCCTCTTGCTTCGCCAAGGCAGACTCAATCTCGGCCGCCTTCTCCCTCAGCGCCGTCTCCAAGGAACCTTGCACCTGGTTCCGCTGGGAGAGGAGCCTCCTATTTGTCCCCTTCGCACTCTCCAGGTCGTCCTCCAGTCGCTTCGCCGCAACCCGGAGATCGTCGAGCTCGGAGGAAAGGTGTTGGTTCTGGCCCTTCTCGTCCTCCAGCTCGTCCTTCAGACGCTCGACCTCGACCTTTGATTCCTCAAGATCGAAGACGAGGCCGGCATTCTTGGCCGTCACCTCTGCCAGCGTCGCGTCCTTGGACGCCAAGGACGCCCGCAGCTCGTCCCTTTCAACTACCCACTCCGCTGCCCGTGCCTCAGCTGCGTCGAGCCTCTCGATGCCCACCTGGCACTTCTGCAGCAGCTGCGAGATTAGAACCCGAAGTCAGTAAAACGACACTGGACTAAAAACAGAGGGAGGAACACTGCACTTACCGACACCAGGGATCGCAACGAGGAAAGCAGGAGCGACTCGTTGTCCATCTCGGCCCACCTCGCCATGTCTTGAGGGAGGGCGCAGGCTCGCCCTAGCGCTGCGACCACTTGGGGATCGGTCGCGCGGTCTGTTCCGGCCAGCGGCCTCCCCAGGACCTCCTCGATGGCCGGCCTCCACGGAGCCAGAGGAGGAGGCAGGATCGTCCCGCCAGCAGGCGGAGGCGAAGAGGGGCCAGGCGAAGCCTCGACCCTTGCCCTCTTCTCGGGTCGTCCGCTCTCGACGACCTCGGCGGGGCGAGCCCGACCTCTAGCCCCCACGGTATGATCCGAGGGTGGGTCATCTGCAATCACGGCCGGAGGCGGAGCTATGACGACCTCTGCCTCGTCAGGCCGAGCAGCCACATTCACGGCAGAACCAACCGCCTCGGCATCTGGGACAGGTGTGCCACCTGGGAATACCGGAGGCGTTGCGACCACTGCCTGTGGAGGATCCCGGACCTCGCTTCCGATGTCTCCGAAAGCAGCCGCGGACAGATCCTCCGCGGCATAGCGTCGCCCGCGCTGGCGCAGCATTTGCTCTTCCTCTTCCTCTTCCTCCGAACTGGAAGCTACTAGCCTCGTTCGGGAAGGCAGGGGCTTAGCTCTCGAAGTTCCGGCGGGCTCCGCTGCGGGGATTGCTGGAGCACTTTCTGCCGACCCAACCAAACGACCGGCGGGAATCGCAACGGTCACCACAGCCGAGCTCGGTACCACAGTCGCCTTTTTTCTCTGAGTCGTGCCTTCTCCGCTCAGCACGGAGTCTATTCCCGACACCTTTCTAGAGGTGTTGAAGGACCTGTAGTGGGGCACGTACCCCAAGAGGGACCACGCATCACGACAGTTGTGGCCGCGGTAAGTCCTCACCTGCTCGTGCCAGGCGCTGTTCACTTTCCAGCGATTCCTCCTCATGAGCTCCCTCTTTTCGCGAAAATCTGCATGAACGAAATCGCGTCAAAAACCAGACACAGGAAGAAAGAAAAGAACTACGAACCGAAAGAACTTCGGCCTTTACTTGGAGGAATCCCTATTTTTCGAGGGACCCGGACCGTGGTAGCAGGCTCTACTTCGCCGAACTCCCATCCACCTCTGACAAGCACTTTGTCTTCGCCAGCATACCTATTAGAGTCCTCTAGCGCGGTCACGAACCCTGCCCAGCGGACCCGCAGCCGGAGGTAATAAGTATCCCCTTCTGCGGATTTGCAGAGGTCATAAGTGTCCTCAATATCTGAGACACCAAGGCCGATTCCCAGGATCTGGTTGAGCCGCACTACCCCCATTATGATTTTGTATCCATTGGGGAGTAGCTGGCATGGGCACAACCGCCACTCCCAGAGGCAGTCCCGGACCAGTGGGTGCAGGGGAAAGCGGACTCCCCCTTCCACTACAGATACTAACCAGAATGGCATCCAGCCGTCACGATAGGTGAGGCCGTCGTCGGGGGTATCCGGTCTGACCTCCACATTGGAGGGGACCTTGTATAAAACCCTAAAATGGTCTATGGAGCCTGGGTCTCCTAACAGATGTCTATAGACTCCCATTCTTGACTCAGACAGAGACCTATCTAAGAAAGAAGAAGAAGAAGAAGAAGAAGACGGAGAAGACTCCTACGAATGGAGATTGCCCAAACAAAATCACCGGAAGTACGCAGGCACCGGAGAAGTTCTCTCGCAGAACGCAATAGGGATCTGAGAAGAAAGCAGAGGAAAGTGGAAACGAAGGAGACGCCCTGATTTATAAAGCCTGGGGGCGTCGATTCGACTTTCGAGGAGAGCCTTTAAGAGGCATCCCCTCAGTCAGCCCTAACGTCCCATCTCGCAGCCCTAACGTCTCCTCGAAGTAATTGCGAGACAGCTAAAAGAAGTGACACGTGTCACCACTAGCGCGATATCCGAAGATTATTGAATATCCAGGACAGGCGAAAAGACATCTCCAGGGGGTCCGCACGATAGCAGCAACCTCCAAACCCAAGGGGACCCTCCTGATCCGAAGCTCCCTCGTCCCGGTACTACCACTCTCACTTGAGCTCGGTAGCAGAACCAGTTATACGGTCATCAAGCTTCTGACCCCTTCGAGCTGGGAGGCTCTCAGGAGTCAAAAGCTAGGGGCAATTGTGTGGGTAAAACACCGTAATGACGAAGTTAGACAAGGATCACGGCTGAACGCACCGAGCTCCTCGGCCTCTGTGGTAGAAGATCGTCAGCTCGGCAGCTCGGTCAATACCTTGGCAGCTCGGTAGATTGGTCAGTAGCTTGCAAGCTCAGCACCACAGTTTGGCAGCTCGGTATGGGCGCCAGCCCGGTACAAGGGAGCGCCACGGCCAGGCCATCCTTAGTCCCAGACCGCAGCACTAGAGTCAGAGTGGGCCGCCACCTTCCTCCTGAAAATACGGCGCACCCTGACAGATATGGGCGGTCATTTATGGCGATAGGATTGCTCATTTATGGTGATAAGAGGTGTGCTTTATCACCCCTGTACGCTAGCCGGCTGAAGGCGTGGAAAGTGAGGTAGGGGTGTTGTCCGTTCCACCTACTGCTGCTTGTCAGGGTAAGGATCGATGGGACCTCACCTCACCTACCCCCACTCACAGAGAGAATGAACGAGGAACATTTGCCTATATATGCATGGGATCAGTCCCATAAGAGGTACGCAATACGCAACACACAACCCTGAACACTGCTACACGCTCTCATTCCTCTCTTCCTCCTCCTGATTAGTTTTCTCAGAGCTAACTCAGGCATCGGAGTGCCTTCGGCTCACGGCAGCCAGGGCCTTTGACCCTAGTCTTTCTCCTTCCTTTTCAGGTTTTTGGAGTTCAGCATTCCCTCTCCTAAGAAGTTTACCCCCGATCTCATCTCTATCTAAGTAGGTGTCGTTTTTACTGCCTACACTGTTCTAACTAAGCAGCAAATTGTGCAACCTCCATAGTCTGCTTTGGAAGTGGTAACCTCCTCACTTTGGAAGAGATCAGCATAACATTCAAAGAAAATCCAAAGCCTGCTCAATGTTTTGCTCAAGATCAAACAACTCACCATTTTCCTACACAAAGATGTTGGAACCAAAACCAAGCCTGCTAAGCAGTTGCCAACTTCATCTGAAGAAACATTGATGACCCAATATTCTACAAATTTCTAGTGAGAAACCATTAAAAAATCCAACGAGAAGGGTTAATAAATGTGAACCCTCTGTGGAGTCCCCCTCAATAATCAACCACCCAAACCCCAGCCCGAGAACCACCATACCTCAAACCCCACAAGCGCAAAGCAAGGAATCAGGCCACACATCAAATTTATGAGATTGGCATGCATCTAGGCTGTTGTATGTTCACATCAGCTTTTAGTTAATCACAAAGTAGACCAGACCGGACCAGACCAAACGATGCCTAGCCAAGAAAATGCCCTAATCACCATCGCTCTGCTGCTCTCTCTCCCTCTCCCCGCTCTCTCCAAGCGTAATCACCAAATTTCTCGCTCGCTCATGGAGTCTTGATCTCTTTGAAGTCGCCCTTGAAGAGATCCAATCGGCATCGGTCTTTTTCGATCTCTCTCTCCAGGCCCTTCTTTCGTTTTTGGGGATTTGTGGTTCTTCGATCGACGCATCCAAACATCGATCGACTGATCAAGAGTTCTGGTTTGATTCTCCTTCTTGATCTCAATTTGCTGTTGAGATTGTGGTTTAGTTTGAATTAGTTTACTGATATCTGAGTTTTAATGGATGATTTGAAGGATTTTGAAGCCGTTTGAAGCTCAAAGGTCTCGTCCCTCATGGAATCCAGCAACGGAAGCCTTTTGAAGCTTAAAGGTCTCATCTTTTCTCATTCAAACTCTCCAATTTCTAGGGTTTCTCACGATTGTTTTTTGTATTTTAAGCTCCTCCTTTCTCGGTTAGTTCCAATTCCCTCTCTCTTTTTCTCCTGTTTTCAATTAGAAGATTGTCGCGGTGAAGGTAGTAAGTGCTTCTGTCTGATTGTTTTGTTTGAACGGCCTTTGATTTTCGTGTTTTTCTTCCTCTGAATTCATTAGTTGGTGGATCTTGATATGTTTCATTACTGTGTTCTTCTTCCCGCTCAAAGTTTTTTTTTTTTTTTTATCAAAGAAAGAGGTTTTTTTGGCAGAAAGCATTATAAGGTTGACTGCTTATAAGCTGGACTTGGTGGATTTTTTTCTTGGGTCCAGCTGATTAGATACCTACCCTATCATTGAAACTGAATCATAACCCACAATTTCAGGACTTGTAAATCTCAATGTTTTGGGGTAGACCCTTGTGTTCCTCACCTGAATTATTGCTGGTAAGTTTAAGATTTCAAAAACTAATATGATTATTGAAAAGAATGGACCGCAGATATGACTTTAGTAGGGTCAATGTTTCCCAATTTCATGGCACAATCCATGAGAAATTCTTGGTTTAGAAATGTAATGGTAATTGCCCATGAGATGGTTTGAATAAGGAAGGAGTTATGACATTATTGTTGCAACATCATTTTTAGGAGATTATTTTAAATTTGAGGTTATTGAAAAAATATTGTTGAAAATAAAGAATTCTGAATAGATTAAAATAAAAATAAGAAGAAAATATAGGTTTTCTGTTGGTACCCCAGCCAGGGGGCTGGGACCCAAGAGAATGTTGTTGAAAATAAATCTTATGAATTATTTATTATCATCTCATTCCATTATCATTGTGATTTTCTCACAATTTTTTTTAGTTGGTAGTACCCGTCACAGGTTGAAGTAATGTACATCTGTATATCAATCACTAGTAGAACATGATTATGTATGTCTTTTATAAGATCAAGCTAATATTAAGATCATCGGGTAAGATTTGAATGAGGTCAGGTGGGGAACATGAATTAATGTAGGGTATAGTGGGTACATATCCAATATATTCTAACTCTAAATCTGGATGTAGTGTGCATCAGTGCATAACCCATTTTATGTGTGCGTCCTGTATATATGCTTAGGCCTGACCCATTTTATGTGTGGGTCCTGTTTGATCCTCCATATTCTGGATCTTCATATTAGTGGATTGTTGATTTCCTAGGCCATATGCACTGTCTCATATATGTTAAATGTTTTTCTTCTTTGATACTTGCGTTTCTCACCAATTGGCAGGTATGGTTGGTCTGTCTTCCTTTACTGGTAAACTCTGATTCTCTATGGGTTCTCTGACATCATATAACATTCTAGTAGTTGTGATTCTATGATGAATTTAGAACAGCAATTACAAAATTCAATCAATTAATTTGATCTTTCATCTTATAGGTGGATTCATGGAAGGACAGTGATGGGGATCAGTATGAAACAGGCTTGCAAATATTTTGTAAGCTTTAGCACTTTCACTTTGATTGTCTGACATCATCTGGGACTTCTAAATGAGAAATCTATATTCCACCAATTATTTCCATCCAATTCTTTTTATTTAGAATGTTTTCTAGGTTTTTTTTTTTTTTTTCAAATCCAGATTTATTAAGTTTGTCACACAACCAACATCACTGCAGTCTTGTTGCTGGCGTCCAAGAGTGCTAGTATCATCAACATAGATAGGAATTCAGAGAAACCACTAACACTTGCATGTCTGATTTTTAGAGCAGCAAGTCAGCAACTAGACAAACTTCCAGGCTTCCAGCTGAATCTAACCCAAAACTCTGCTACAAGTTCCATCTACAAGAACTTTGTAACTAATGAAAGGAAGATGAAGCAAAAGGAAGAAGATTCTCATTGGAATCTGTGACAAGGGCTGCAACACAGTTGGATGGTGCTCACTCTTATTTTTATCCGGAAAAAGAAGGTGTGGAATCTGCTATGAAGTTCAACGTGATTCTGATAGTTCTACTGTATTAAATTATTGAAATGCCCCTATGTTCAACCACAAGTTTATGCAAAATGGAAAAAGAAAACCTGTTTTCTTAAGATCACATCGCTGCTTCAGATATTTCGGATAGATTAAGAATCTTTGGACGTGTCAGCCTGGTGATGTTGGCTTCTTCTTTATGCTTTTTCATGTTGCTTATCGATGCTCCTTTAAGTTTTAGAAAAACTTCATCTCTTTGTCCTACTGAAAATTTAGTTATGATCACGTGATGGTCTTCTGTAGCTGCACAATTTCTTATTTTATTATGGTTGGCTTGTTTTCTACTTTTGCTGCTATCCTTGTATCAACCTCCCATTGCCTCTTGGGACTATTATTTGATGTTGAATGGACATCCATTGTTGGAAGTTGGAATGGTTCTCATCATTTGGTACAAAGCTAAGAACATACTGAGATGTCACTCTTCTCCACTCAGTGGGTTGTGTGAGAGAGAGAGAGAGAAGACAGAAATAAAGCTAACTTCATTTCTTGTGTCTAGGTTATGAAGACGAGAGGTCGGCAGGTTGCTGCTAATGTAACAGAAAAGCTTGGAGAAACGATTTGTTCATTCTCCAGTCTTTATGGCTCCCACCTTCATGGAACAGGATAGGGCAGTCAACAAATACAACAATGTTGCTGAAAGAAGCCATCCATGTGATCAGCTGTGGCTATGAGGCCAAGACAGAATGGGGCAAAGAGGTGGGCTTTTTTACTGTCATAGTCTATGGAACTTGGACGTGCAAGCCTGTGATGTTGGTGGCACTTTTCTAGTTGGGCTTCATTTATGTAATAAGTGCAAATAAATGTGATAATGAGTATCCATTACGCATGTATACCATTTACATGTTTAAATAAGTGCAAACAAATGACCCTTACATTATTTTTCACTTGGGAAAGGAGAGATTTCATCCATTGCCTAGAGTTTTCTAGTTCTATTACGTGCGAGATCTAGATGTGAGTGGCACTTTTCTAAGGATGTAATTCACATGATGGGACCCTTAGACTTACCTGGTGTACGTATGTGTGAGTTTTGTGCATGTGCTGGGGAAATAGTCATGTTGGGTTATATGCAACATGGAAACCCTCATCATAAAAAAAGGCCTAATGTGTTGATAAGTTAGCTGACCTCTCCAACAACGAACTCTAAAAAGTTTCTCTTGTAAGAATTGAAATGATTCTCGAGTAGTATTAGCCCATTATACTAGTACCTCAATCTCAGATCCATTATGTTGTTTGGCAAGTTAGTATTTGAAGATAACATATTTTGAATTTTAACTTCTCGGTGAGCTGTGGTGTTTGGCAGTTGGCTTTGAGCAATGACATTGCCTCCTAGTTTCTTCTTTCGGCAATGTATATGGAACACTGGGTGTGGATTTTAGCTATAAAAAGAGGATAAGTCTTTCAAGTATCAAGTCCTATGCATGCACGCACCTTGTATGGTCCCATAGAAACAAGGAGAGTTTCATAGAAGAACGAACTTTGACTGATAGTTTTCTGTAGGGCTTCGGGATAAGAAAATCAATTATTAACATGAAGTCCGGTTTAGTGCAATGTTGTTTGCTTGTTTTGTATGTGCTCAAGCTCCTCGTAGATTTTCCCTCAGAATTTGCAAAACATGATCTCTATCGTGTAGATCAGAATCATCTTGATGCATATTTGATGACCGATGAGAAAATGAATTGAACATGCAATGAGGAGGCATTGACTTCTCCATCATTGGATTGAGTTTGGGGAAGAGAGAAAGAAGGAAGAAGATGAGGAGTCTGCATGCCCAGGGTCGACGACGACCCTCGCTATGGATTGCATTTCGAAAGAGAAGAAGAATGAATAAGATGAAGAGTTTATGCTAGCTCGGGGTCGACGACGACCCTCGCTAATACAGAAAATGAAGGTCAATAGTGACCACAAAAAAAAAATGGTAAACAAAGTTAGTTTTTCTATACGGATTCCTTATTTGGTGTGAGTTTGATTAAAGTTCAATGTTCGGTGCATTGGGCACATAAAGTTTTTTTTTTTTTGTAAAGTCCTCTTTATTTTTTGTGGCTCAAGAATCTTTTTGGACTTCCGTATCAAAAGATGATTTTTTTTTTTCCATTTAGTGGAGAAAGAATGTTGTTTTTTTACTTTGAAAAAAAATATAAAAAATTTAAATTTATGTATTTTTGATATAACCTCCGATGTTTTTTGGATAATGGAGTCTTAATTTACCTCAATTCACTTCACCACTCATTCAAAAACACATCCATTCGTTCAAAGGCTGTAGCTGGCCACTGAGAATGGAAGGCCCCCAGCTTGCCCTTTTCATAAAGAATGCATAGTATTTGCTAAAAGACTGGTTATCAAAGGACCATCAAGGAAATGATTGTTCACCATTTATCATAAGAAACCAAATTCTAAAGATGCTTTTGAGTATGTACTAAGAAAATAACATGTCAAATCAGTAAAAAGACAACAGATCGATGTATGAAGAAAGAAAAGTATACTTTTCAATAAATTATATTTGCTTTTGTCTTCATGGTGTAAAATAATTTGAACTTTACCTTATTTCATTTGTATTACCCTTTACAAGTGAAAATACGAGTAGGAAGATAAGAGGGACTCAGGGAGGCCCAGGACTGTAATGAGAGGAGTGAGATGAGGAGTTAATAATTAGTACTGTGACTAGTTTACTTGTATTCTGTGAAGCAAAATTTTTGGTGGTCGTCAGGCTTTTCCCCCTTCTGTGACCAAGCAAATGCGGGTGGAAGTTTAAAAAAAATATTGGGATTAGTTTTTCATAATCTTGAAATCATGGAAATATAATATATTCTAAAACCATTAAATTTAAGGCTGTGAATAAGGGATTAATAGGGATCAATGGAGTCAAAATCGCGCGCATGTAAAGGTCTCATCAAGATCTCTGAGTGTCTCATTTCTCCATGATTTGTGTGTCCCCTAGTGGGCCCACAAGGGAGTCTATGCGTCTACAGGTTTCAATATTCTCCAATTGTCAATCTTGACAGAACGTGGGTCCAATGGCGTTGATTGCTCACATCACATGTATGATTTCTGATAGGGTTGTCAATCGTGTCGTGTTAACGAATTCAGGTTACGGATTAACAAATTCATATTAAAATCACCTCAACCCGCACACAACCCGTTAACGTAACGGATCAAAAAATTCAACCCAAACACGACCCGTTAATTTAACGGGTTACACGACCCAACCTGTTAACCCGTTAAGTAATTAAGTCATTTCGAAAATTAAAAGAAAATCCATTAAAAATATAAAAGGAAAAAAATATATAAGCGACACGAAACTGTATGTGAGGATCTCGAGTGGATCCCACCTAAAACCCCACTACAAAACAATAAATTTTAATTTATTCTTTAGAATATAAATTAATTCTAGTTACACTTTGAAACTAAAAAAAAATTAACAGGTTAAGCGGGTTGTTAACGGGTTACTGGTTTAATTCGTACATGACCCGTTAACTTAACGTGTTAACGGGTTGGACCCATTAACGACCGAGCCCACTCGAACCCGTTAATATCGTGCGGGTTTGTGACGTGTTAATGGGCCGTATGGCATTTTAACAGCCTTAATTTCTAATGTTTGACGGTACCTATGCCGCTTTATTGTCGGTATCATTTCTTTGAACGGTTCTTGTGCTCATTGTGCATCTGCAGGGTCGGACCTGTCTATTATATTAGGAATTTGGACTCCTTGTCTAGACCATGATATGGGATAAATTGACTGGACTGTTTTCCTTCGATTTCCTTGATATTGGATAAATTGGTCGTCCATGGATGATCCATTATGAAAATCTTGTGTTGCTAGACATTTTCTTTTCACTAACCATTGCCCATATTCTTTAAAGAAATGTTTGTGAGGCTGAGACTCTATTTCTCACCATGCATTGATCTAGATTGTGTTTAATCATGGTGCTACTTTACCTTTGAACATATCAATAAAAGATGAGAAGCTCAGACTAATTGGATTTTTCATTCTGACTGATATGCTTAACATCAAATGAAAAACCATGGTCTCGTTTTGTTGTACATCTATGAGTGGCAGACACATTTCATCTATGAGCCGGAAATTACTAGTGGATTGACAAAAGGAAATTCTTAGCTCAATCTAGGCCTAGGTTTTCTCAAGAAGAGTCTGTGACAAGGTAGAACTGTGACAAAAAATATAAATGCAAGTGGGTTATGTTCTTGTGCTCTCTGACTTGATTTCCACAGGAAGAATGAGGTGCTAATGAGTGGTGTCTCAAAGGCCTAAGTAGCATGGTTAATTAACAGAGTGGATGGCTTCTCAAGACAATTGAGTAAATGCTCAATTTTCTGTGGGATAATGGATCTCATATATAGTTCCTCCTATGAAAATGAATCAAACTTAAATCCACAAACTTAAATCGATCTTCACACTTGAACCTTTGACTCTTCTCCAATATCAAAGCCAGAACGTCCTATTTCTCTGCTGTAGTAAGGTCTGAACTGTGAAATACACAAACATTCCTTAACAAATTGGGGAAAGGTGGAAGTAGGCTTTTGAAATAAAAGTTAGTCTAGTTACGATGTGCAAATAGTTGGCTGTTCGTTTAAATTTAAAGTTAGCCATGTTTGGATTCTGTGATGACTAGTTTATATAATTTTAAGATATTGTAATTTCTAACAATCAAGAGAATTTCTATCTATTGAAATTTTCTATAAGTTTTGTTTTGTTGGTGGGGAGTGTTGGGCTCGTTCCAACTGAAGCTCGACTATTTAAAATGTGAATGTTTTCGGTATATGGAATTCACAGTTTTCATCACGGTGACCAAAAGAGTGATGAGTTGGTAAGTAAATTAGCTGCATGCAAAGCAACCATGCGTACTCTTGAACAAGACACAACGGAGAATGTTGTGACCTAAAACTACTGTAGATGAATAGGCATCTCAATGCTTATGTTTTGCATTTGTTTCCTGAGCAAAAGAAACTTAAGGGTCATTTGCATTTATGGGTACAACATGAAAACGGTTTTTACATATGCAAATGTTACATATATGAAATGCATTATCATGTTGTCAAAATCACCATTTTATAAGTAAATGAGTACATCCAAAAGTTATAGATATACTTAGTTTTTTTTTTTTTTTACTTTTTCATAAATTTCTCAAAATCCTTGAAGATTTAGTGTATGAAACTAAGCGTCTTGATGCTTATCATATGTAAAATTATTAAGTGATTTGGATTATGAATTAGGGGCCACAAAAGTGTAGAAAATTACGTCTATAGTCTAATTTTTAATAGGCATTTTGCATAAATTTTTTAAATACTATGAAGATCTAAGATATGAAATTAAAATTCATAGGTTTTATTAGATCTCGAAAGAAGATGGACAATCGAATCATGAATCTAGGGCCCGCAAAAGCAGGAAAAAAATAACGTGGTTGAAAGAGTACGAACCCCCACCCTAACTATGCACAGTGGTGGAGGGAGGGGCCCCTCCTCAATTTTCTCTCCACTTTGTACATAGAAGAGAGAATTTAGGAAGTGTAGTTGATATTTTAATTTTATGCCTTTTTGCCCCTCCTCAAACATTCCTTTGCTCTTTCAAACATGAGAGGATCTTACCAAATAATAAGGTTATTCTTGTCTTTTTTCTTTCTTTGAGATATATAAAAGGAACTAGATTATCATATCCCTCTTTTCTTTTGGACAAGTAGTGTGTTTGTTATTCTCCTGTCATTTTAGGGCAAGCTTCTCACATGCAGACTTCATTCAAGTCGACTTTTATTAGACTCTTTGAGTAAGGTCTACTTAAAAAATGAAAATAGAGTCAAAACGTGGATCCTCTAGAGTTGATTTCTTGAGTGGGGCCCTCAGTGAAAACTAAACTTTACAAAAAGAAATGTTTTATTTTGTATGAGTATTTTGACTCAATCTAGTTTGGGCCGAGTGTCAAATTAATTTATATAAAATACTTGAATTACTTATATTATTTTATATGAGTTATTAATCTGAAAGTGCGTCGCTTGAGTGAAGTTTGATGCGGATTATATATGTGAAGGGGAGGCCATTTTAGAAATGATTTAGACCTTTTAAGTGGACCTACTATTGTTGAACTCTTCTGTGACTCATTGTTTTTTTTTTTCTTTCCTTGTTCCGACTACATGATATTAGGGGCCTCAAGACCATTATTGCGCCACAAAAAGTTGCCCCATTTTCCACGAGAAATTTCGCTCCAATTAAATACAGGCCTAATTTCATATTGAATCTCTGACACGCCGCCACCCCGCCCCGCCCGCCCCCCCCCCCCCCCCCCCCCCCGGACCATGCATTACACCTTGTACAATTGTTTAGCTATAGCTCCGACCATGCATTACACCTTGTACTACTATTTAGCTATAGCTGCACATGTAACCATTTATGATTTACCATCTTATCATATATGTAAATTATGAGAGGCTAAAATAATTGCAACGACACATCATTTTCACACTTCATTTATGTAATAAGTGCAAATAAATGTGATAATGAGTATCCATTACGCATGTATACCATTTACATGTTTAAATAAGTGCAA
This sequence comes from Persea americana, assembly GCA_029852735.1. NCBI lineage: Eukaryota > Viridiplantae > Streptophyta > Magnoliopsida > Laurales > Lauraceae > Persea > Persea americana. The sequence goes on from CM056810.1 coordinate 97,668,778, forward strand.
ACAAATGACCCTTACATTATTTTTCACTTGGGAAAGGAGAGATTTCATCCATTGCCTAGAGTTTTCTAGTTCTATTACGTGCGAGATCTAGATGTGAGTGGCACTTTTCTAAAGATGTAATTCACATGATGGGACCCTTAGAGTTACCTGGTGTACGTATGTGTGAGTTTTGTGCATGTGCTGGGGAAATAGTCTTGTTGGGTTATATGCAACATGGAAACCCTCATCATAAAAAAAGGCCTAATGTGTTGATAAGTTAGCTATATGCATAAAACTGTTGTGGACTACTGTGGATGAAATGGCAATTCAATACTTATGTTTGTTATTGTTTTTAGAGAACAAAAAACATAAACGAGAACCAGGAGACAACCCAAATGGGAAAGGGTGTGTCATCTCACCCAGCAGAGCACAAAGGTGGAGTGTCTGTGGTGCGGAGTACAACAATGGGCTTACTTTGGCAGATGAAGTCTTGTGGCTGGGCACTAAAGTGCATCCTAGGGATCATCCCTATGACATAGACCATGCTTGTGTATTATCATTTTTTCTTTTTAATTGTTTGGTATGAAATCTTTTTGACTTTTTGTATAAAAAAGTGATTTTTTTTTTTTTTTGTTTTTTGTTTTTTGTTTTTTAGTGGAGAAACGATGTTGCTTTTTGACATTTTTTAACAAAAAATAGACAAAATATTGAATTAAAATGCTATTGATGTGATCCATTGTCTAAAAAATAGAGGCTTTACTTGACTTTTACTATTTTAGTAAAGTGTCACACGGTTAGGCATTAACTTAATGGGACCCTCCATGGATGAAGCTCCTTCTTTGGCCTTAATGCTGAACGTGGACTCTTCCTTGAGCAATCTATTCAAAGCTAGTCATGAAGGGTTCCTTTTGCCTATTTTGCAATGAATGCATAGGATTTGCTAAATAATTGATTATGGGTGCAAGCCGGAGGATTTCACATTTTTCAAACAAGAAGGCTGTTATTAAAAGAAAACAACACAACATAACAATAAAGAAAGAACAAAAATATATATATATATATATATATAAATATATATATATATATATATATATATATTAGAAAAGATCAACATGGGCGAGCATGCTTTGGAAGGTCTCCCTATGGTGAGAAAAAAATTAGTTGGTCAACAATGCTCTAGTGCCATCCAACCTGCCCCTGACCAACATAACAATAAAAAAAGACGAAGGAGAAAATAATTAAAAAAGACCAACATGGGGAGAAAAATATTAGAATATAATTAACCTATAGTTGGTTAGCAATGACTAATCCAACCTGCCCCCGACCAACATAACAATAAAAAAAGACCAAGAAGGAAATAATTAAAAAAGACCAACATGCATGGGCGAGCATGGTTTGGAAATTGGAAGGTCTCCTTTGGGGAGAAAAAAAATTAGTATCTCATTAACGCGTAGTTGGTTAAAAATGTTTTTAGTTCCGTCCAACCTGGCCCGACTTGACCCTTTGCCACCGGGCCCCTAATTATAATAATCAATCATATATGATATGTTATCTTATATATTCCTAGCCTTTTTATTATTCTGGTCTCCCTCACTGGACTCGGTTGTGCGATGGGCCCTTGCACTGGTAGTCGCGTGTGTTGGGGCCACCGAGGGCCCTCCTCTACAAAGCAGTAGGTAGATGTGACTGGAGATGCAATTCACTGCAATGGTTTTCCTGTGTGGACTCGCATCAGACTGGGAAAAGAAAAGAACCAAAGCAATCCAATGTCTGTGAGGGAAAGGGAAAGAGGAAAGGGTAGTGGGAAAGAAGAGGGACAAGGAAGGAAGTGAGGAAACAAGGAGAGGAGGAGGAGAAAGTAGAAGAATAAGGAGAGAGGTTGATAGAGGTAGAAGAAGCAGTAGCTAGCTCTAGGTATTACTCTCTCCCTCGCTCTCTCTCCTTCTGAACCTTGTTCTTTTATTTCATACCTCAGCGGTTTGCTACAGTGCTGCGAGTATGAAATGCACTAAAATCTCTCTGATATTTTAATCCCATTTTGATGGAATTTCCATTAATCCTGTTCATGATATAGATGAAAATTGTGGTGTTGGTCGCGGTCGTGGCTAACATAAAAACAGATATGGTTACAATTCGTGGTTTGTCTTTCGATTCAAAAAATTTTAAAAATATCCAAAAAATCTAGAATATTGAAAAATAATAGAAAACAATCTCTTTTTTTCATTAGTATACACATTAAATTAAATATCAATTCCCCTAAGTCATAACATTCTGTATTACTATCATATCAGAAATTGTTTAAATTTTATACAAATTTAATGATAAATTGACATGTATATGATAAAAGCACTAAAAATATCATAAATTAGTAATATTAGACTTAACTAATAAGTAGTTAAATACTCAAACATCAAGTAAGCTAGGACTTACAAATATGTTATATAACTTACAACTTAGAATAATGAATTCCGAAAAAAACGACATAATATTAATAACAAAAGGGTGCAATGAGAGAAAGTAGATCTAAGAGAAACAAAGATTTAGGCTCCAATTCACTTCATTAAAAAAAAAAAACCTCCAAATTCCCAAAACCAAAATTTCAATAGCCAAGCTCAAAATCACTAGATTTAAGAGAAAGTTAAGTGTCTAAAACTAAATTTAGCTTAATGAGAGTCCTTGATTGCAATTATTTCACCTTTTAAAGAGACTCAAAAGTCAAGTGAAAATCTGAAAAAAAAAAAAAAAGGTCCTTAGAACTATTTAAGATTTGCTCCAAACCTCTAGAAAAAACCAGAACAAAAACGTAAAGAATAAACTCAAAATGCTTACCTAAAGTTGGTTAAGTTCTTTGGGTCTTGTCACAATGAAATCCACTCAAATCTTGAGATTTCGATGAGGAATTGTGAAAAAAAAAGGGTTTAGGAAGGATGAAATAGGGTCTCTATGTTTTAGCCCTGCTACCAAGACCAATATGCATCAAAACTTTTGTCTGGTAAGGGTCAATACTGCTACGTATTGGCCAATATATACCGGTATTGGCCGGACATTTTAAACCATAGTTGATAATACAATGTTACTGGTAAAAAAATGAGAATTTATAATGGAGTATTTCAAACTTCTACTGGTAAAATTTAAGAAAAATTTGTGTTGTTTTACTAGCAACTTCTAATGCGTGTTGTTTTACTAGCAACTTGCATCTTTTAATGCAAGCCAAGAAAAATTTCCTAGCTTCTCAAGCTAATAGATGTTTTATTGCCAATATATGGCACAGGTCCAAGTGAAGTCTCTCTGCGTACAAATATTTCTGTGTCTCTTTGTGCATACAAAGAAATATAGTATGGCAGATGCACTTGTTTCAGTTGTTGTGGAAGGGTTGTGTGCCATGACTAAAGATGAGGTGGGCCTGTTGGTTGGTGTCAAGAAAGAGCTCAGTAACCTTTCTAGCACGTTCAGGGCCATTCAAGCTGTACTAGAGGATGCTGAGAGGCAGCAAGTGACGAAAAAGGTGGTCCGAGATTGGTTGGGGAAGCTCAAAGATGTTGCATACGAGATGGAGGACATACTAGATGAGTGGAAGATAGAAGCTCTCAGATCGCATGGAGACAAAGGTGATACTCGTAAGCGTAAGCTCTTTTGGTTACTCAATCCCTCTCCAGTTTCCAAGCAAGTAAAATTATGCCATGACACTGGACATGGGATAAGGGAAATAACAGAAAGACTAGATCAAATTTCAAAAGAAAAGGATGCATTTAATTTCAATGAAGTCAGTAAAAGGGAAGTAGACGACAGGCCTAATATGAAAGAACGAGAAACCACTGCACTAATTGATGAATCGGAGATTTTTGGCAGAGATGCTGTTAAAGATGAAATCGTTAATGAGTTGGTTAGTGAAACTACTAGAGAGAAAAGGTCATTTTCTGTTGTTTCAATAGTCGGGATGGGTGGATTGGGGAAGACGACCCTTGCTCAACTAATCTACAATGATGAGACGATAAAGGAACATTTTGAGAAGAGGATTTGGGCCTGTGTATCCGAAGATTACGATGTGAATAAGATTTTAAGGAAAGTTCTTCAATCCATGGGTGGGTCTACAAATGGGGACCTGGACTTGGATACATTGCATCAAAGAATTAATGCAGTTTGTGCCAAAAACCGTTTTTTACTCGTGTTGGATGATGTCTGGGACAGAAAAGTATGGGAAAAATTGAGGGTTCCACTTATAGGTGCTGCACCAGGTAGCAGAATAGTGGTCACCACTCGTAGTCGTACAGTTGCAGACGTAATGGAAATGACTCGCCATCTTGATTTGGGCATTTTATCTGATTCAGATTGTTGGAAACTATTTACATCCAGGGCATTCAGAGGAAGGAGTGAGGTAGAGTGGCCGCCGGAGCTGACTGTAGTAGGTAAGCAAATTGTACATAGGTGCAAAGGTGTACCACTTGCTATAAGGGCGGTTGGAAGTCTTCTGTACTTCAAAAGGGCAAAGGTAGAATGGCAAATGGTCTTAGAAAGCGAGACATGGGAATGGAAAGCACCTGATGGTGTCGATATTTTACCAGCTCTCTTGTTGAGCTATTATAATTTGCCCATTCATTTGAAACAATGTCTCTCATTTTGCTCATTGTTTCCAAAAGATTATGAGCTAAGTAAGGACAAACTAGTGAAGTTATGGATGGCTCATGGTATCATTAAATCTGAGAGGAGAGAAATTGAAGAAATTGGTGAAACGTATTTTGATGATTTGTTGACACGTTCATTGCTTCAAGATGCTAAGAAAGACAAAGAAGGGAACATAGTCCAATGTAAGATGCATGATCTTGTTCATGATCTAGCAAAATTTGTCACAACTGGTGACTACTGTATCATGGAGATTGGAAAACCGAACTTTCCTTCTGTTAATAGCCATCATCTATCACTGCTTGTGAATGATGATGTGTCATCCATTCCATCTCCACTGTGCAGTGCAGAACATCTACGCACACTCTTATTATTTGGATCATCAACAATTAAGGAAGTCCCTCATAGTTTATTCAACTATCTGAAATTTCTTAGAGCTCTAGATTTAACTAGAACTCAGATTAAAAATCTGCCAAGTTCCTTAGGAAAACTAAAACACCTAAGGTATCTTGATTTGAGTGGGTTGAATATCACAGAGCTGCCTGAATCTGTGTCTGATCTCTGTAATCTGCAAACTCTGAAACTTAATCGCTGCGAGCGCCTTTGTTTACTGCCAACTTTAATAAGCAAAATGGTTAAACTGCGGCATCTTGAAATATATGGAACTGATGATCTGGCATTTTTACCAAGCGGACTAGGGATGTTGAGTTCCCTTCGAACATTGAGCAAGTTCCCCGTGGGGGATGAGAATAACAGAGGATGTAAGATTGGAGAACTGAAAAATCTCAATCTTCTTAGAGGAATGTTAGTAATACAAAATTTGGAGAAGGTAATAATAAATCCGGTTGAGGTTAGAGAAGCAGAACTCGATAAGAAATGTCACCTTCAAAGGCTCGGTTTAGAATGTAATGACAGGACAGAAGAAGAGTGGGGAATGTTAGGAGAAGGCGAGATGGAAAAGATGGAGAGGGTATTTGAAGACCTTAGACCGCCTCACTCAAACCTAAAAGACTTGGGCATCGGTAATTATGAGGGCTCAAAGTTCCCTAGTTGGTTGGAGGATGCAAAATTTTCCAGTCTAGTTGCCGTCGGACTGAGAAACTGCAAAAAATGTAGATTTCTCCCGGGCCTCGGAAAATTGCCTTCGCTTGAAACTCTTATAGTAATTGGAGCTGATGAAATAAAAGTGGTGGGCGGTGATTTTTATGGGAAAGGAAGAGCGTTCCCAAAGCTGAAACAACTTCATTTCGATTCGATGTCGAATTGGGAAGAATGGAAGTTGACAAAGGAAGATGGAGTGGTTATGCCATTTCTCGAAAAACTAAAAATTCTCAATTGCAACAAGCTGAAGACACTGCCCAACTGCCTCCCCAATACTTTGAGGCGAGTAGAAATTGAAAATTGCAGCGAAGTTATTTGGGCGCCAGACAATCCACTCCCACTCCTTGAAAAATTGTATCTCAGAGGTGATGTAAGAGGGATATTATCTAACCCACTACCATGCCTCTCTGCTCTCAAGAATTTAGAGATTTCGAAGACATCTAATGAGTCGCTCACCTCTGATGGATGGGGATTACTTGAATCACTCAATGCTCTTGAAATCTACCATTGTAATGGATTGGCAACTCTGCCTGATGGGTTGGGGCAGCTCAAAGCTCTTCAGACTCTAAACATCTATGGCTGCTCAGGGTTGTCATCTCTACCTGAGGGGCTGGGGCAGCTTGAAGCGCTTCAAATTGTCTCCGTCAGTTTTTGTTCTAAACTGCAGTCTCTGTTTGATGGGTTTGAGCAAGTCAAATCACTCCATCGGCTCTACATCTATGATTGCCCCAAGTTGAGGCCTTTACCAAACCTGCAACAGCTCACTGCACTTGAAGAGATAAGCATCGTTGATTGTCCACTTGTAACGGAGCGGCTGGAGAAAGAGAAAGGAGAGGACTGGTGCAACATATCCCACATCCCATCCATTTGGATTGAACGCAGAAGGATTCAATAAGGTATGGATTACGATTGACAACTCTCTCTCTCTCTCTCTCTCTCTCTCTCTCTCTCTCTCTCTATAAATATGGAGATATTTTCTATGCATTTTCCCCTTTTCTTTTGCAGTATGCTGAATTGCTGATGGTCAAGGAGGAGTGGAAGAAATGCGTGGGTACATGAACAACAGATTCTAAGCCTTTGAAAGTTTCTTCTACTCCAGTTGTTCGACTCAGTCTTACTGGTCTTTCTTTTACATATATCTTCTCTTATTTTTCTTTAGATTCTCAAATCTCAAATGGACATGTACCTAGTTGACTTTGATTTCCCCTTAGTCTCCTGTCTTAAAGTTTATTCATCTATTCATCAGCTGGCTATTATCAGACAGTCGTGTGTTGTACAAGCATGCCATGTGATGGTTGAAATGCACATATCCCATGTGGTAAATTATGGGCATGTATCAAGTTGAAGTATTTTATAATTTCATCTTAGTTACCTGTGTTAGAATTTATTTAATTGTTCATCAGGTGGCCAATCATCAGACAATTTTGTGTGTTGTGGGGGCAAGCCACGCACATATTCAACGTGGTAAATAGTGGAAGTTCCATCTCCGGTCTCCAATTCAATGCATACATGTGGTGCCCATGGTTTTACAATTTATTCTAGTGATATGATGAGCATGGACATAAAAAATCTCATCCTAGCCCACTATCTAGTCTCAAAAATCAGCCGAGTTCAAGTCGACTCAGACTTGAGAAATGGTGAATCGAATCACCCTTCAAGTCACCTAGTTGGTGGATTCCCATGGTGTTAGGGCTCTAGATGCACTTTTTTTTTCTTTTTTTCTTTTATTATTGAGAAAAAGCAGAAGGCTTTTGAAGACATTTTGCAATTATGTGAGAAGACCAAAATCATTTTTTTCAGAGATTCAAGCATTTGAATATCAGTTGTACTTTTCATCCAACTGAATAAAATATATAAATGTAGGTGTTTATAATAACTTTAAGTTCAGATGATATAGACAAGAAAACCCCCCATGGGAGATTGCCCAGCACAGGGTAGTCTGTTACTTGAAGCTCTGATCAAACGAATCAATTTTCAGGTCCTATAAATTGGACACACTTGTCATGGTTACATTCAGGAAGACTGTGTTGATCTGTGTCGAGGGGGGTAGGGGGCACCATGGGAATGGTGAGGTTTGTCTGATTTGCTCGTACTTCATTAATATCTGAATTTCAAATTTGTACTCATTTGTTTGCTTTTGAAGAGGTTGAAAATTATTATAATTCACTTGAAAGTTTGACGAATTTTTACAATGGGAATTGTTTGCCCAATGGGAAAAATATTGCTTCTAAATTATTCAAGCAAACAAGGTGCTAGAAATTCGCAAACATGGTCGAGTCCGCGTCCATTTTTAGAGCCCTCGGTTGGTTTTGTTGTAAGTCTGCTTCAAACCATAGAACTTTGTTCTGTGATCTTCTCTGTATTCCTTATGGAAAATATGCCATGTCTATGTAATCTATCTTGGTCTTCTCTAGTCATGCTTTCTTACTCAGATGCAGAGGAGAAAACAATCAAAGCAGGAGCAACCCATTTGCGCTGAAGTCCATCAAAGGGCATGGTTTCTCTAAAATACATCTATTCTCGGATGCTTTGGAGGTTGTTAAGGCAATCAAAGGCGATGGAGTTTGGTCTATCCATTTCTATCTTTTGGATTTATTAGCCTTGGAAGTTCTCTTGAAAATTACTAAGTCTCTCATATTCCCAAGAACTTTAACATGGCTGCCCACTGTCTTGCTAAGCATGGGCTGTTGGGGTTGAAATTTGTACGAGCGGGAGTCTAGATTTGCTTTGGCTGTTTCATCTTATCTTTGGTTTTTGAAGCATCCCTCTTCCCTACCAATAATAATAATAATAATAAATAAATAAATAACTCAATAAAATCAAAGCCTGGTTTTTGACCAGATGAAGGTGTAAATGCTTTTTATCACAATGTTTACTTGAAATATATACATTGCTGTGGTTTCTTTCTTCTGCTGCCTTTTAAGAAAAAAATTATAATGAACTGCAAGGACTGCAAGGATTAGATATCTTGACATTACACTTGTATTCATTTATTCAATCTTTCCAGAGTAACCGTCCTGCTGGTAATGCTGCTGTTGATGGAATATATGTGAAACAGTTTTATCTGAAGTCAAGACATGCTGTAGTCGAGATTGGTAATGATCTTGAATGTAAGTTCTTTTATTGGGACAGGAGGCCCATGTTTGCACAGCTCATGCTTTCTAGAGTTGACTTGCTTCAGATCTTCAGTTATCTATTCTACTTCTAGATGATCGGCTATCTTGGTTTTACTAGTAAGGGCTGCTTAATGAAAATTGACATAGAAAAGCTAAGCAGCATCACATGGTTATCTTTTGCTTTTAAAAAGAAGATGTTATATACTAGACAGTAGAAAAAAATTACAAGTTGTGGAACATGGGCATGATGTGGGCCATGTTGGATCAGCCTGAAACCAACATACTTATATTTTATTTATGCATTTTTTTAAATTAAGCCTAAATCATGATTATTGAAGCCTTATATATCCAATCTATCTAAATTAGCTTTGTAAGTTTTACTTTTCCTTTGAACCCTATTTACAGCGATATTTTTTTAGTAACTCCACAAGCTATTGTGACCTTTCTAACTACTTCATTTAATGCCTTTACTGTTCTCCCCCTTTTCCTAATTTCTTGAACATATAATTCAATACACCTTACTTGCACTATTTTGGTATTCAATGTACGTGCCTGAAATATTTCTAATGATGTTGCTTTATATTCTCTTCAATTGGGACTTCATGTAAGTTTCCTATATATGTTTCTTTTCCTAAGTTGACCCTTTCCTACACCTCCACACATCCCTCTTACCATGAGTATCTTGCAACATGTACTTTGGCTTCTTCACAACATTCAGCTTCATATGAGGCAGCAGGTTTAAGTGTTTCTTGTAAAGATGGCCTTTAAAACAAAGTAGTACTTGACGATCACATAAATAGCCCACTAGCTTGTCTCCACTTTGCCCACACAAAACTGATTTTGTTTGCTATTTTTAAGACCCTCTGTGTTGCTCAATCGTTGCTCCCAAATGTCAAGATTTTTCATGTCCTTGTATTCTAGTTTTGAACTTCTATTTTCAGCCCATTTGACTCAAATCTTCTTCGAAGTTGTAAGTTATCAGTTGCTTGCTTTCTTGTCTACCAAATGAGTACAGCATTATCTGTGAACAACAGACACTAAGGCATTACTTTTTTATTTTCCATTTTATGGCGTATATAACCAAGGTCAATAGGTAAGGCTTAAAAGCTGACCCTAGGTGTCATCCAACTCCCACTGGGCTCTTAGGTGTCTCTCCGCCCAATTCTCACAGTCACACTTGTTCCCATCCCATTTTGAAATTTTATTTTATTTTTTATTTTTTTGTAGGATTGGATATTTAGAAGTAGGCCCATCAACGAAGTTTTTGTTACCAATAAAGAGGGCCCAGACCCAGCCTTCATCAGCGTTAATCAGGACCAGGCATGTGCTGATTTTGTGCCTCAATAGAAGATGATGTATTGGCCAAGGCCAAGCACAGGGCTACTACGCATAGGATCTTGATGTGCCAGTTAGGCACTTTGACAGACATAGATATTGCCTTCCAGATTTGATTTACTTTTTCCCCCTGAATGTTAACGTATATCTAAAATTCCTACTGTCAGGCATTCCGAAGAAAGAATCCTGCTACCTTCATGATGGCCAATATTGTAGATATTCACCCAGAATTGGTGAACCCAGATGCTATTGAGTTGGTTTCTCATATCGGAAGGGAATATACCACTAAGCTTGACCAGGTCTGAGTTTGTTGCTGTGTTAAAATGATCTTTCTGTTAATGATCTGTGTCAATATTATATTTTATAGCATCCATTGTAAACAAATCTAGTTAGTGGTACTTGACTATTTTACTAGCAGTCTCAGGAGCGTGCTAGGAAACTCCATGCAGACTTAGATGTTGAAGAGCAGTGCGGCCAAGAACTTGGGAGAAATTTGAGGGAGATTCTTTAGGATCCAAAGACTTCTGAAATGCAAAAATCTCAACCAAGAATAAAGGTAAATTAGATCTTCATCTTTTTCTTTTTCATCTTAGCGTTACTGATATGGTATCAGTTAGAAAGGTAAGCTAGATATGTTTGTACAATCATTGCTCTGCTTTTGGGTCATGTTTTAATGGAAGGCTGAGCATTTCATGTTTTATTCTGCAAAATATTGGAATATTGAGCTATTCAGGTCTTTGGCGTGCAATATTTGATGGGCCTTGGCATCAATTTTTTTTTGCGGCTCTGCAGTTTGGAGGCCACCAAATGATTAAGGTTGGTGACTTGGTGTTCAGAACAGTGTGTTCCCACTAGATCCTCTGTTGTCTGTGCAGCTCCTCACTTCCTTGCCCCACCAATAAGAAGATTGTTTTCATTAAAGAATCAAGAAAAATAATTTTATCTTTAAATCAAAAGTCTCTCTTAAAATATAGGTACAAATGATGGGTCTGTAAAAGTTGTCCATGGAGAGTTTCTCTATTGTTCTCTATGGAGAATATGGACATAACAATCAAAATATTGCAATGTTACAGAAAATATAGATTGTCAAATGAAGTACTTGCTTGGTCTTACAAACTGAACATGTTGTCTGCACATGTTTTGTTATCCAAAACTTCTTATGAAGTGCCCAGTGTGGATGGTAGTTTCTATTAAATAAGATGGATGGACCATTAAAAAAAAACTCTAGCTCACCAAAATAGTCAATTAGAAATATTGGTTAATGGCTATCCTATGATGAACCTATTGTTTGTAGCCACCAATCCTAAACCTTTGATCTCATGGAGTACCTTTGAGGAGATAGTGATGGAGGTCAAAGTGAAGATGTGTCCTCTCCTCTTTCTTTTGATTGAAAAAATAGATGTTTGTCTTGATTTGGCTTTATTTACTGGATCTATTTTGAAATATTACAAAATACTGCAATTTTGGGTTTGCCAGTTGCACAAACTGCCTGTTACTTTTCATTGTTGACTATACTATAATGAAGAACTGAACTGAAACTATGGTGCTAGATTAGCATAGAACGAAGAAAGATGTCATAAAGCATCTGAGAGAAGAAGCAATGAATTATTTTGATTAGTGTTAATGTATCCATATCTACATTTGATAGTTCCGATTTCTCAGCAGCGGAGGATCGACAGTGATTTGGCTCAGTTGTTGCTGCTGCAGTGAAAGCCAATCAGATTTTTCCTTGCAAAAGTTCAAGTGCTTCAAACAACTATTGCTCTGATTATCATCTTCACCTTAACAAGGTTGGTGTATTTGACATAAACTGATTTCCTTTTGCCTCTTATTTTTAATAGCTTCAAGGCAGGTCCACCTGTCTAGATCAGCTATTAAATGCATTGGGCTAAGCAGAACTTATTTGATCCGTAGTCCAAATGTATAAAAGCATTCATTTTTTTAATCTTTTGGGATCATTATTGATCTTTATTTCATTATAATGCTGATAGGATTCTAAATTTCTAAGAATTAAGCTCACTGCTCAATAATGAAGATTTCAATCTGACCATCAAAGCACTAGCATGGGCACCAGTCAGATGCATACAAACTGTGAACAAGAAAATGTTTCAGGTTCTAGTCTAGGGGGAGTTTTTCAAGCAAATACTTTACACTAAAAGGAGAACTTAAAGTGTGAGCCTTGCTGCAAGGAGGATTTATAGCTTCACTTCAAATTTGTAGAAATGACTCTACACACTAGTATGATACTCGTTGAGGTGATGCCTGATACATACAAATCATGTAGCTGAGCTTTAGAGGAGCTCTAGGGAAACTGTAGAGGTTCCAGAATCATGGAGCTGAGCTTTAGAGGTGATGCCTGAAATCTACAAATCATGGTGCGGTTTCAAAATCTCAAAGACCAGTGTAGAGGTTGATCAAAGTGCATCATTCTTGTTTCGGCTTTATGTGGTATTATTTTTGTAGCCTGTGAGTGATTTGTATATGGACATGACCCTCTTTTTCATTTTTAAAAAACTTGTACTATAGTCCCTGCTTTTTGCTTAATTATGCAAATTGCCTTTGAGGTTTAGCAATTTGTTGTTTTTGTTAAAACTACATTAACCAAGGTTAAAATGCTGGTCTTCTGCCTCTATCCACCCCCATTGGATCATTGGATGCATGGATGCAAGAATGCTTTGGCAAAAGCTCTTTGAGAGTCTGTTTAAACTAATAATATGCATAGTGTTTCCAATTTTGGCAGTGAGAATGTATGGTCTTTATTTGCATAAAAATCAGTATGCAGCCTTGAGTGGTTTTGTGCACATGGTTCTTGTTGTGCCTTACTGTTTAACACATTCTCATAGATCTTTTGGGATAGATTTAATAGAGAGGACCGAAATAAAATAATGCCAGACAGCTTAAACTTCTTTAGTTGGAGCCATTGGCACCGAGAGGTAAGTTATGAAGTCGATAATTGAAAGAGAGAAAGCAAGAAAAGAAATCACCATGTCAAGCAAATGTCTTGATTCCAATGGTGGAGAATATTCATCCAATATGAGTAATATTGGAGCGAGTTAAAGAATATTCCCCCTGGACGTCTATATGCCCCTTCCTAATAGGCCTTCGGTTCTAATGGTTTTATTATAATTACACATCATCATCATTATTACTGGGCTGATTTCACCTATAATTTCGGTTAAAACTTTCAATGCAGGGAATCAATTCAACAATTGAGGTAATTCATACGTCCATATAGTCAGGGAGAGAAGGGGTAAACTGATTGCAGGTAGAACCCATGTAGGGACATACTGAGGATGCTTCAAATCTCATTTAACTTTTTATTTATTTGTTTGTTTTGCTTGAAAAGAGAGAGAATAACATTAAAACCGTTAAAGGTCTTACACAAAACAAGAACCAAAACTACATATGAAAGTTCACTCGAGGGAATATGGTTGTAAACCGCCCATCTGTAAATATAAGAATGCCAAGTCTCGCAGTATCTAACTGAAACAGGAATCAGGAAAACCAAAATTGGTTGGGGGGGGGGGGGGGGGGGGGGGGGGGGGGGGGGTGTGTTGGGGTGTATCCTTTCGAAGGGAGTGGGGGTGGGGGGGTATTCCAGTTGGATCTTCATCCTTTCGAAGAAATCAAAAGATATGTCGCAATTATCTTCTCAGCATATTGCATGTGGATGCTATGCAAGATGCCGTCTACTCGAGAAAATGCAATCATAGAACGAGCTTCTTCCCAGTAATGCTTGTGACGTGAAAAATGATTATCATTTGGATTCTGCCTCCCGCTGAAAACTGCCAATGCTTGTCGAATGGGGGCTTCAGTGGGGCTCTCTTATCGGGCATGTGAGAAAAGATATCATCAGAACTCGAGGTCCAAATCCTGTAAAGAAAGAAAACCTATTAGCCAATTGAACATAATAAGCATAAACAAGCGGCCCCCACACACACACAGCAAAAACAGAACATAAATGTGTCTTGAGCATCAACGACGAGAGTCTCCTTGGCACCGGCAGTCTGTGTGATCCCAGCTAGTGCTAGCAGCAATCCAATAATGCAGCCACAAAGAAGGGAAAAAAAAAAAAAAACAAGACTAGAAGCAAAATGATAAATCAATTGAACTTTGAAAGGTGCTATTGCAGGGCATTTAACCAAGAAGGTTTCAAACTCAAGATAATCAGTGTTTTACTGTGTAGTACACTGGAATGTATTGTGGCAGTTTTTATACCTGTGAGTTGGGCCAAAGGCTATTTTCTGGCATTAGGTAACAGGCGAGGCCTGGGCCAAACATATGCTTAAATGCCTAAAAGGATAACCCCTTGATCCAAAACCCAAAATTCACGACAACTGGTTTACAAAAATGATTTCTAATTTGGCCGAGTCAATCCATTCATATATGGAACTCTACATTCCGGTTTCTAGAAGTGAGCCCCATGCTCATTTGTCCAAATTGTTGATATGATTGGATACACCATGTGCAGCCCATACACGAAAAATGCCCAGGATCATTACCAATCAGTGGCCCAGAATTGGATAGCTAGGCTCTTCCTATCCGGGATATTTTCTGAGAATGGGCATCATTATATCAATCAGTTTAGAAAACCTTATCCAATGCTCTACTCATACAAAGCTAAAAGCCTAATCGAACTATAAAAATTTTCATGCCAATTCATGTGTAAGTGGGGGCATGTAGAAGGGCCACCCTATGGATATGATACATGGTTGAAATAAGTGTGTGCTAATACAAGGGGGAAAGCATTATTTTTGAGCCGTTAGAATTCATGATAGGCCTTGCTATTGATTTAAATGGATGTGCACAGAGGATGTAGACTAGGAGGTCTAGACATCCCACCCACCTACATAGGCAATCTACGGCCACAGCACACAATCTCATGAATAGGTTTATTTCACATACCATTTCACTAAAGGCAGTTCATGCACTAGTAACCACCTATGATCAATCTAACCTCAATGTCTCCCCTTTTAACTTTGGGTCCTCAACAATGCATACCAATAATGATCTTATTAGGCTGATTTTTGGGCTATTTCTAATCCATGCTTTGATCTTCTAATTGCCACTACCTCTGAGATTGGCATTCATCTAGGTGGGGCTCAAAAGGTAGTTCATATATAAGCTATAGCAAGACAAGTAGGAAAATCTATCTCAATCAAGTGCATAGAGCTCATATAAGTTGTGCAGATATTCCATGGGGCCCACCTGGATGCATAACTACAACAGCAGGGAGATGCGGGATATAAGAAAGGTCTCTTTGTGGATTGGGGTTGGGTGGAAAAAGAAAAAGAACCCACATCATCATATCATCCTAATCACTTGATTTAAGTCAATTTTCAAGGCCAATTTTGTATCATGCACTTCATCCGTGGATATAGTTTGGAATTGTGACCATTTAGCACCCCTTTTTTTCTCCATTTTTTGGGACGTTGGGGTTGAGGTGGTTGGAGTAATCATACATGGGCTGTAATGGGAGCTGTAAAAAGATGCCTCCTAGATCAAACTCAGAGAAATCTCATCACATGAAAAGTTTGCAAATTAGCTTCCATGAGAACCAGCTTGTGAAGCCCACCTGAATGAATGCCGATGATCATGGGGGTTAAAGGGGATGGAAAAGCATATGCATATAGCTTAGAGAACAAAGAGCAGCATAATCAGATATTACAATTTATGGACACTATAAATACAAAGATCAATGGTCGAAGCATATAAAAAATGGCTATTTTTCAATGTAATGATGAGGAAGTTGAGTGGCTGTCACATCGCAGTGAGTTGATAGATCAATGGTCGAAGCATATATAAAAATGGCTATTTTTCAGGTGGGCCCTAAGCAGATCTTATACGTGGACTTCTCTTAAGGAAGAAGATTTTCATGTGTCATAACAGAAAAATAGACACGTAAACAAAGCGGCAGTGTGAAGATAATAGAAGTAAAAATAAGATTTACAATCAATAAAGGAGTTGGAACCTGTTTGTTGGAGTTTTTCTTCAACTTTGGGTAAAGAACTTTATGAGGCAGTTGATCCTCGCGTAAAATGAGGTTCTTGGTGATGGCCTCTCTTCCACCTTGAGGCAAAGGCAGCGAAAACTGTAAACAGAAGAGTTGTCATCATATGCATCCTGACATAACATTTCCAAGAATGATAGTACACATAAAATAAAACAAAAATATTAATGAAATAATTCCGTAACATTGGTTCTCTCCCACTCATAGTTATCAAAATCCTATAATTCGTATCCCGAATGCTAAGGAAAACAATTCATATCTATGCAATGAATCTCATTTACAAATGTATCTTAGGATTTAGGTGTGAATCTAACGATTCGAATCTCGATTCATCGAATCTTACGATTCAAGCGATTCAGCTAAACGAGAATAGCTACAACCAATAAGTTAATATTAATAATCTTTTCCCTTTTTTTCTTTTTTTATTCTTTCTTTCTTTTAGTGTTTTTATTTTTAAAAGGTTATTTAGTAGTTAATGAAACTTCCTAAGAATTTCTTTCATCTTTGATAAGGTTTTAAAGATGAATAAAGAATATGCATTTAACTAAAGCATTCAACTGTACATATAGTGCTTGTCTATATCTTCTTCTTTTAATCCATTTTTGTTTTTTTCTTCATTAACACTTTCTTAACTTCAAGTGATATCCTACCATGTAGAATTGATAGTTTGGGTTTTTTTTTTCTATTTTTCTATTTTGATTTAAAGATAATATAAAAAACACATTCATACTTTAACCTTATTTAACTATTTACACACCATTTATTTCATATATATATATATATATATATATATGTGTGTGTGTGTGTGTGTGTGTGTGTGTGCGTGCGCGCGCGTATGTCATGATGTTCTTGATATGATTGTATGATAGACTTACTTGTTATTATATGTATACTGCTATAAATGGGAAATGGATGGTTATAAATAATTACTTTTTTTCCTTTTCTTTTGTTTTTAATTATTTTTCGTTTTTATTAGAAAAATAAAAAATCCTACGATTCATGATTTAATTTGCGATTCAATTCGATTCATGGGTATGATCAATTTGCAATACGATTCCGATTTTGATAACTATGCTCCCACTCACTCTTATTTTTCCGAAAGTTCCTAACAAGCGAACCCTCACACGAGGCCCACATTAATGCACGCCAACCACAGGGTTAAGGTGGAAAAGCTCTTTGCATGGATTAAAGGTGTGCCAGCTATCAGTACTGTCCGATAATGACAAACCTTTTATTTATAGCTCCAAAGTTGAATGGATTTATAAGCGGCCATATAACATTCAAAGTTGGAGCCCTTGAATAGATGGTCAAGATCACACATTGTGCCATTTGTGTATATAGGCCTGATCCATATTAAGAGCCTTTCAGTCTCACTCTAATGAACTCCAATCATGTGATTTGTATGAATCAATGTGATCCTACGGAGGGATTCATAAGTTTCAAACTTCCAGAGAAGCTGCGGCAGAATTTCCACCCTATCTGCTAAGTGACTTAGCAGGCGTCAGTGATTCCTTTTTTTTTTTTTTAGGGGGAAGAAGAGAGGCGAAGAGGGGGAGGGGAGGGGAAGGGAGGGAAGGAAAAAGAAGAGGGGGAGAAGGTGGACAGGTGGTTTTGATATATAAAAAAGTAGAGTCTGATCATGATAAAAAGCACCACGTGAATTAAAACGATTCTGTGTAGATTAATGCTGCCAATAAAAATATTTGTGCCAATTGGATCCATATTGATTCCTGAAGAACTTGAACAGGTAATGGTATAGTGAATGGATTTAGATACTTACTTTTGTTCCTCGAAGGGTAATGTGTGGTCAACAAGCTGCTAAAACAATCCCATTAGTGGGAGGATTCGGGAATCAAAATCTGTGCCTGCTTCAACTGCATTTTCGAGAGCTTCCCACTCTACCAAATTAGGGACATTGGAGCCCCAACCAGGCATTGCTTTCTCAGTTAGTCTTTTCACATTCACCATGTGGAGTGGGGGAGGGTTGTCCCTAAGATGCTCAGTCCCATGGATCTGAGCTTCCAATGGGTAAGTCAGAGCAATAAGCTTAAGATTGACATCTGAAAGTGTCTGTAAATCCCCAGTTGCTCTTGCAAAACTGATAACTGCAAAATCGTAGTGGGAACATGTAATCCAAATGATGACAAACCATGTATAATCAACTCCTCAAGACTGGCAATTAACAAGAAATGCACGGCAAGAAACGCGACAAAAATACAAAATGAATGATGTCAAGACCATGTGGAAAGACTGATCAAGGGGTCTAATGCAGAAGCATATAGGTGATTTTGTAGTAATTATTTTCAAATCTCATTCATACAATGAAAAAAGAAACCCTATATTCAAGATTAACTTCCATGTATCAAGTATCACACAAATTTTAAAAGCATTGCAACTAGCACCAGAGAAGTTTAATAAATTAATCATGTGCTCCTTCAAGAAGATTAGAAAGGGGAACAGTGTTAAACTCACTATGTACCTAAAACTAACAACAATATAAAACCATATATAGAACAATCCCAACCCCAATTAAAAGAAGTAACTTCTAATAAAATAACCTGGACTCTACCCATTGAGCCAGGTGTACAGAAGGCCCATGGTCAATTGCCAAAATGGAACACAATAATCAAGCAACACCATCACAATAAGGACTGATTTCTACATTAATAGAAATCCATATATGTTCATCAAGTGTCTCCCCACAAACACATTTCCACCCGTTGTTTATCTGATCATATTTCTCAACTATGACTTAATAAGACAAGGCAAACACCATCAAATGCCAAAACCTTTAAGGTCTGCTTGTTACATGTAATTAAATTCCTAGGAGTTCAAAGAGTTTCTATTTCTATAAGTAACAAGTGGCT
This sequence comes from Persea americana, assembly GCA_029852735.1. NCBI lineage: Eukaryota > Viridiplantae > Streptophyta > Magnoliopsida > Laurales > Lauraceae > Persea > Persea americana. Next base: position 97,687,806 of record CM056810.1, read on the forward strand.
AAAAATGAAGAATCAAAAGAGAATAACCAAAAACGACAATAAAATAACCTCCCCCTGAATGGAAATTGAATCAAGAGAAGATGGGAAATGAATACCCGACCATTACCCTAGCAATTCAAATCCTAGGTGAGGATTGCTCCTTTATATCCTTCACCCATCACCACTTTAAGAATTCTTTAATTTGACCATGAATCCCTATGTTTTATGCCAACCAGCATGCCATTAATTCTTCACTAAAAACACTCGTATGCCCTTAACACCCCCAATTCATTAACATGCGTGCTACATAATCCACACATCAGTTTCCCACAGGGGAGCCCATTCTAATGATGATGATTTTTTTAGATTCATTTATAACAGTGTGCGAATTACTTAAGGCTCATTTGCCCACTTCATATTGATATCCTAGAAGTTTTATAAGTATTCGAGAGGTAAGAGTGAAAGCTGAACAGTCTAAGGTGGAAATATAGATAGGATTATCACTGTCCTGAATTTATTTTACCAAGCATAGATTATTTAACGGCCTCTTATGGATATTCGCCTTCAATTCCTTCTGTTTTAGACCCTTTGATGGAAACCATTGTGTAGAGATCCTAGGACTTTAGGAATTCAATACCAACTAAACAAACTAGCTTTAGTTCCAACGGAAAACAAAATCCGGTACCCCAATAACCTCAAATTCACCTATATACACACCTAATAATCATAAGATAAGCATCCTAAAAAATATAGTAAGAAAATAAAAAATAAAAAAAACATTTCCAAGTTCTTTTGCCTTTTTAACTAATACGCTGGCATTCCCTAATCTGCTACATTTGACCTATATGAATTCAATACGATTATCAGAAAAGCATCCAAACTTTATAACAATACCGACATAATCTTTTTCTTTTGCTTGGGTACTTAGGGCTTGTTTGGTAACTCTAAAAATAAGCAATTATTTAAACATTTAGAACTTATTGATAATTTAGAGTGTTTGATAAAACACTAATTACATTTCAACTTTAGGACTTATTTTTAGTAATTAGCAATTTTAACCTCTTAAAAATAAGCTAGTGAGAGCAGCTTTTTTTTGCAACTTTTTCACCTAAAAGCGGAGAATGCGGAGATTGACAGAAATTTTAGGTGCATTGGATAAAAATGTCATGCATAAACTTTCATATTTACAAAAATACCCTTAGCATAGTTTCCTCCTGATTTCGGGCTCCACTCTCCTTCTCTACCTCGACATTACTCGACTTTTCTTCTCTAACGATCTCAAGACGACAAAGCAGATTTGCCCCAGCATCACCAGCAGGTCAGTTCCTCCTCTCCCCAAATGATACCCTTTTCTCCATTCTCACGGACAAACATCAAATCTGCATTTCCTTGCAAGACCAAGTACCAGGCAGAAGTCCAGGCTCAGGGTCACCAAAAATACAGGTGGCTCCCACTACCTCTCTCTCTTCATATCGTTTTCCCATTTGGGGTTTTTCTTGTAAATGTTGTCTCTTGATTCTGAGTTCTATTTGCTTTACTGGGTATGTGTGCTCTGTCCAGGTAATGTAGGGGATTGTGTTGTTTGAGTTTTATTTGCCTTATTGGAATCCTATGTTTTTGTTAGATCTTCTTGTTTATAGATTGGGATTTTTCAGGATAATAATCCCATGTTAAGTTTTTCTTCTAGATGCTCATGGGCGCTCCACTTTTTAATTTTTGAAGTAGTTTGTTCATGGGTGCCCCTCTCTTTCTTTATTCACTTTAATGGGTCTGTGCTGTGTTTCAGTATAATTTATATAATATATGATTGTGATTCTTGATCACCTGGAGGAGTCTTGAATGGTCATAGTTCAGTTTCCTATGGTTTTAGTTTACAGTTTTATTTACAGATTGGGTTTTTGCATGATCAGAGTCCCATGTTGGGTATTTCTGAACAGTGGCTCATTTGAAGGATCATTTGCCCATTTGAATCCACACATCCTTCATCATATCAACCGGACTCCTTTAGACCCTCTTTCTTTCTTTCTTTTAAAAATGACATAGAATTACCCCTCTAATAATTTGGAGGTTTGCCAAACACTCTATTATAAAATAAGAGCCTTTTTTAATAACTTTACCAAACAGTCTAAATTGTAAATTAGAACTTAAAAGTAGAGCTTTTGATTTAGACCTTAATTTAATTAGCTCTTATTAGTTAAATTAGAGTTACCAAACGGACCATTAGTAAAATAACCATATGCCATAATATGCTCCAATTCACCTAAATGCAAGCCCATATTATCACCAGATCAGTATTCCAAAAAAAATACATATATAGACCAATAAAGATACAATCTTTTCAGGTTCCCTTCTGGGTTCTATGGCTCATCCAAAGAAAAATCCACCAAATCAACAATCTGGGTCGCCAAATTACGGATCCCAAGCTCCCAACTATAGTTAATTGAGACTGACCAAAGTATATACATGTAGAAAGAGATAGAGAACGAGATAATTCACCTTTCTTGAGAGCATCAGGAGAAGGTTCCATGGCATCGACCGAGAAGGGCATGAAGGCGAGCCTATGCCGCGATACAGGGTCTCACACCTCCTCCAGAACCTCCTTCACCGACACGAGCTTGTCGGCATAGCTCATAAGCTTCTCTCCCCCGTGAATGATGGCGTTGGCATCGACGACGGCGACCGAGATCCCCTTGGTCGATCTGCTGCTCTCCAAGAAGACGCGATTCACGATCGGAGTCTCCTGGGGCTTCGGAGGCGGCGGATTCTGGAGGATGGCGCTCCAGCAGCGAGCGGCGGCGGGAGGAGGAGGAGAAGCCTCCATTGATGTTGGATCAAAAAAGAGTAAAACCCCAAAAACCGTAAGAATCTCAGCAACGATATTGTTAAACCTTAAAACCCAAGGAATCCACCGATGCTGAATCGAAGAAGAGTAAAACCCTAGAAATGGAACCGTTTAAACCCTAGAACTCCGTCTGAGAGAGCTTGCTCTATATTAAAGTAACTGTTGGGCTTTATATTAGGTTTTAGGTAAATGGGCCGGGCTTGGATTTCTACATTTGGCCCAATTAGAATGCTAGTAATGGGTCGGGTCCCAGGTAGACCCAAAATTTCCCTTATTTGTTTTTTTCCTAGGAGGGATTCTACAGATATATATCCTTTGAGCGGATCTAAATCCATAATCAGCTTTAAATTGAAGAGCTGATTTTAAAAATGACCCGAAAAAATACGGCAAGCAAACTATTCTATCTTTTGAGGGCATCAAAGTTCTCTAAATCTAACTATAATATTAAAACCAAGCCTTCTTAAGCCAATTTTGCCTCTAATCATTGATTTTGACGGGTAGTTACATACCTTCTCTATAATTACCCTACATTATCCCCCACTTCCACATGCAACCAAGTTACATCTTTCTCTCTTCAACCACTTTATTTTCATTCCAAATCTTATATATATTCCTTTTTCGTTTCCATCCAACTTCTCTTACTCATATTTCTACACCAAATACTCTTGGATAAAATTTTCTTAATTGATTTTTATTGATAAATTTGCTAGGTGTATATTAATAGGGGTTGGATGGGTGGCAAATTTGTAAAAACGAATCCATAGGCCTACAAAACTTGAATGGGAGTGCTAATTCATTCACCTGAGGTGCTGAGTGCAAGATGTTTAGATCGTAATCTAGTGGGTCAAGTGGGCTCCACAAGCCACACCATTTCATGCTCAGGGATAAAACCTAATCTATCCCATAATATAAAAAGAGCAGTTGAAGCTGCTTTTCGTCCACTCAGTTGTTTGTTGTTTTCTACCCATATTATATTATATTATCTCTATACCATAATTAAAAAGAGACAGTTGCTCTCATTTTTTTTCTTCCTGGTTCCTTCAAACCCATCTGCTGGCATTCATTTACTTGAGTTTTGTAGACCACCTGCATGCACAAGACAATTTGTTTCAACACGTGGCATCCGCTCAGATGTAAGATATCCATGTAAGATACAATCTTGTAGGGCCCACGACATGCAAACCATTTTCATTCTGGCCAAGAAAAAGATGGAAGACGTCTAAGTGCTCATTAAAGTTTTCTTGGGTGTAAGAAGTGTGGGGCCCACAGCATGCAAACCATTTTCATTCTTGCCAAGAAAAAGAAGGAAGATGTCTGAGAGTTTTTTGAAGTTTTCTTGGGCTTAAGAAGATTATTTCTGCCATTTTTTGAAGTTTTTCTTTGGCGTAAGAAGATTATCTCCTCCCTCCCTCATTTTGCAAAATAAAATTGAAGCTCCTCCCTGGATTAGGTTAGTGGATGTGTTTTTGTCTTTTTGACATGCATTTGGTTATTGATTTTCTGTTATGCATTTTGCAGATATTTGATGTTCTTCAATTCATGTGGAAAAAAAAATATAAGTTAAAGAAAGACCCTCCTCTGCTTTCTATTCGATTTGCATTTTATACAAATTTAGGGTTTTCCGGGTTTACCAGCAAATGGGTATATACATTGTGTTTGCTTTTCTACCGATTTTCCTTTCTTCTCTTAAATATATTGTAGTTTTCAGTATTTGATTTTTTATTTATCAAACAGGTGTATCAAGAATCGATTGCTGCGACATGCAATTTAGATGGGCTCAAGGTCAAATCTGCTCATCCAGGTTCTGGATGATTCAGATGACCCAATTACTCAGATATTGATCAAAGAAGAGGTATTGAAATGGCAACAAAATGATGCTCATAGGGAATCTCAAGTAGACGATGAATTGCAGCTACATCAAGGACTATGAGTACTTGTTACACCAATTCATTTATCGTATTTGACAAATGACCCACTTGAATAATTTTAGAGGATTTGACATTTCAATGCCCCTTAGATATGAAATCCTCAATTTCATGACTAAACTTCGGTAAATGTCACCAGAGTCGTATGATTCTGATACTTTTTTTTTTTTACTTTTTGCCCTTATCCCATGATATCATGGGAGTTAAAAAACCCATGGTATCATGGGATCTAAATGTTAAAAGTTGAAAACCTATTTATATCCTATGATATTATGGGTTTTTAAAAACCCATGATATCATGGGGTCCAAGGCAAAAAAGTTTTAAAAAAAAGTGTACTAGAGTTAAAAGACTCTGGTTACATTTAGTGAAGTTTAGTCATGAAATTGGAGATTTCATGTCTAAGGGGGCATTAAAATGTCAAATCCCCATAATTTTATGATGCTGTCTACCTATATGAAAATGGGTTTCTGATATACTTTTCATGTTATCTTTACTCACAAAAAGATGAACTTATGTAAACTTAGTTGATTTCGGTGTGTTGCATACCCATTATATACTTTAACATAATCTAGATTTTGAGAGGTATATTAAGCTGACAACATTATGGTCTTTCCTAGATTCCCTTCTTATTTCATTTCTTGTCCTATTGTTATACTAATATGCATGATCTACAGGTCCAAAATCGATCTACAAGCTAAAGATCCCACATTTGCAACAAAAACACCTATTCCGAAAGAAAAAGATCTACCCGCCGACCGCTCAAAGCTTGCACTGACAATACATAGAGTGTAAGTATATGTTAGTATCCTATAAAATATTATTATAAATATTTCAATCGAAACAATGCTTTCTACTTTCTTATACTTTAAACTTAGAATGTAAGCATATATTAATATCTATGAAGTGTTATTATAAATAGTTTTTTTATTTGATTATAGTAGGTTGAAACTTCTATTTTCTTTATTAATAAAATCAAAATATGCACACTAGCAATTAGATAATTGTATACTTACCATTTTTCATCTCTGTAAACATGTAATTACAACGTAAACACTTTCAGTGACAACTTCGTGTAACGCATGTCCCTCCCACTAGTTATTTCTAAAAATTCCTTCTTAGTAGGTTCAATAACTTGGAGTTTAATATAAGTATTTTCTTAGTCTCTTAAAGGCAAGCCCTTTGTCTAAGTATATTGCGATCCCCATGCAGATACATAGCTCAAAATTTTGATTAGCACTCTAGTAGCTACGAGTCTACCTGGTCTGGGCCATAATTCTCTATTGACTTCTAAAGGTGGGCCTCATGTTTTACAGTTGAATTTTGTGATTGAGTTGGACCACATACTTACAATATGGTATTCATACATTGATGAGAATTCTAGTAAGAATGAATCTAGGTGGGCCTACAACTCTAATTTTAATTTCTAAAAGCGGGCTGAATCTAGGAGGGCCCTCAATTATAATCTTAATTTCTAAAAGTGAGCCACATGTTTGGAGGTTGCCTTTTCTGACTATGCGGCACCCAATATATGTACAATATATTATAATATATTCATGAGCACTCTAGCAGCTATGAATCTAGGTGGGATCATAGTTCTTTTCTTAGGGGAATGTTTATATGCATCTTTCCCTCTCACCATAGGGTAAAGGACACTTCCCTTTTTGCACAAGAAGACAATGAATATTTTCCTTGTCTTCTTGTGTAAAAAGGGAAATGTCCCTCACCCTATGGTGAGAGAAAGATGCATATGAACATTCCCCCTTTTCCTAATATCTAAAGGCGGGGTCATGTTTGAATGTTGCATTTTGTGACTAAGTGGAGACCCACATATGTACATTTTGGTATTTATACATTTATGAATACTCAAATAACTATGAATTTATACGATCCATGTACTATGGTATATATCAATACATTTAATCTGAATCTCTATATACAAAATGCATATAGTTCTAATAAGGAATTCTGCTTGCTATGCAATAAAAAACTTGGAATGTGTGAAATTCTCAAAGATTCTAGCAAAGAAAAGAGCCCCTATTACTTGGGTAGTTCATTGGCCCAATTGAACTAGACTAAGACACTCTAGGTTGAGGCCGGGTAGAGAAACAAAGATAAGGCCCAATCCCAAGACCACCTGAAACATGTTAGGCTTGAGCCTGCTCATTTAATTAATCGAACGGGGCCAAGTGGGCTTCTTATCATTTGTTCGAGGATTCTATTACTTATTCAAGCAAATAACTTTAGCCACTAAATTACAAGAACTTCTTGTTCGAGTCAAGTTGGGCCGAGCTAAAGCTTTCTTTCACTAATTTTTCCCTGGCCCAAATATTAAACGGGCTCAAATTTTAAGTCCATCTTGCGACTTAAAGTCTGAAATCCGAACTTGGCCCAAAGGAGGCTGGGCCCAGAAGGCCTATCTAGTGAGTGGCATTTTCGTAGTTATGAAAAGACAAGGGGTTCTTCAGTAATTAAATGGATTGCCCAAGGGTATTTCTGTCTTTTTGATCATGCTATTTCAAAAGTATAAATCTTGAAAGGAAAGAAAGAACATTCCAATTCATTCAACTTCCAAGAAGAGAAGAGGAGTAGAAATTTCAGAAGGGAAAAAGATTTGTGATCTTACCAAGTTTGTAAGTTTTCTTTCTCCCATAGTTCTTCTCTGTTGTTATTGTTAGGTTTATGGGTTTGGGTTTTTTGGCTCGTTTTGTAGGCCCAATCCATTTGTATTAGGGTTGAGGGTAATTTGGTATTTTGTCTAAAACTACATATTATCCCTTTTGTTTGTAACCCTAATTGTGGGTGAAAAACTCTGAATAGTAGAGAAGAAGGACGAGCCTTTGACCGTGGACGCAGGTGTGAAATCACCTAACCACGTAAATCTATGTTCTCTTTTGTGTGGCTTAATTTATTTGCTTGTTGATCGCACGCTTCCGCACACACGATCGCAACAAATTGGCATCAGAGCCAAGTTGTGGTACGCGATCAACGACGGAGCTATCAGATCGGATCGTGTCTCGCAAGAGGCTGGATCTCACACCGAGGTCGAAGAAGTAGAACTCGGTTTGGAAATAGGGATAGCCCACGTGTTACAGCATCTCTCGGTTTGGTTTCTTGGAAGAGAAACAAAAGAGAGTTGTCATCTTGGTTATCTTGGTCAAAGAAAGAGTTTTTTGTCCTTTTGTGGCATAAAGAGACGACGAGGGTTGGAGAAGATCTGGACCAGAATTTTCGTAGATTTGGACTGAATTTGTGACATTGGTTCAGAGGGTTGGAGAAGATCTGTTTGTCTTTGTGATTTGAAGCCGCTGCCGCTCATCGCCATCTTCGCTGGAACTTGACCGGAGGAGGATCGTCGTCATTGCAGAAAGTCTCCGGTTGCCGGGGAGGAAGAAGCCGCAGAGGATCTGAATTGGGTTGGTTCTGTTACAGAACTGTAACAGACCGAGAGGAAGAAGAAGGAACCCAGATCTCTGGGTCAGTTTCGGGTCGGTTCCAGGTCAGGTCTGACCCGCCCAGCATAGAAGCCCAGCAGCAGTTCTCTGCAGCACTCTGACGTCAGCAAGCAGTACGGTCAAGGCAGAATTTGACTAATCGACAGTCAGAATTGATTTCTAATTTCAGGAGCCATCCGGACTCAGAATTGAGCTCTGTTTTTTTTTTTTGGATTCGTATCGACAAGGTCTACAATCTGAATGAAGTGGATTGAAAGTTTGGCAGACAGAAAAAAATGGCAAGCTCATCATCGGCAAAGACTACCATCTCGAATGCAAAATTTGAAGTCGAGAAGTTTGATGGTACCAATAACTTTGGTATGTGGCAATGTGAGGTAAGAGATGTTCTAAGCCAACAAGAGTTGGAAATTGCGTTGGAGGATAAACCCTTAGATATGAAAGATGAGGAATGGAAAAAAATCAATCGTCGGGCATGTAGAACCATCAGATTATGTCTTGCGAAGGATCAGAAATACTCAGTGATGAGAGAAACTTCTGCAAAAGAGTTGTGACAGAAATTGGAGGAAAAGTATATGACCAAAAGCTTGGAGAATCGGATCTATCTGAAGAAGAAACTTTTTCGCTTCGAGTATTGTCAAGGTATTTCTATGATCGAACATCTCGATGATTTTAATAAAATTATTGCTGATTTGATGAACATTGATGTGAAAATTGATGATGAGGATAAGGCATTACTTCTTCTGAATTCATTTCCCGATAGTTATGATCATTTTACTCACACTTTGATCAACGGGAAGACTGAGGTTAAATACGATGTTGTTTATGCTGCTTTGATGAATAATGAATATCAAAAGAAGGACAAACAAACCCACAAGGATTCATTGTCTGATGCATTGACAATAAGAGGCAGATCAGATGATAGAAAATCTGGTAGAAAACCTCATTCTAAATCGAGAGGAAAATCAACACCACCTGCAAAAGATGAATGTGCCTTTTGTCACAAAAAGGGGCATTGGAAGAAGGATTATCCAAAGTTGAAAAATAAGGATAAAGATAAATCTGTTGTAAACATTGGACACAATGGGGATGATGATTCTGAATTTAGTTTGATTGTTTCTTCATTGGTATGTCATTCTGACGAGTGGATTTTAGACTCGGGTTGTACCTATCATATGTGTCCTAACAGGAAATGGTTTTCCAACTTTCAAGAGTTGGATGGTGGAACAGTTTTGATGGGCAATGATAGTGCCTGCAAAACAAAAGGGATAGGAAAAATTCGTTTGAAAATGCATGATGGAGCAGTTAGAGTTTTGACAGATGTTCGGTATGTACCGAATTTGAAAAAGAATCTCATCTCATTAGGTGCTTTAGACTCCAAAGACTTCAAGATTACCATGGAAGGTGGAGTTCTAAAAGTTGTTATGGTGCACTTGTGTTAATGAAGGGTGTCCGAAGAAGTAATCTGTACTTTTTACAAGGTAGTACAGTTGTAGGTGGAGCAGCAACAGTATCTGATGGCTCGAAAAAGACTATTACAGACACTATCAAATTGTGGCACATGCGTCTAGAGCATGTTGGGGAGAGAGCATTACAGGGGTTTAGTGAAGCAAGGCTTATTGCAAGGTGCAAAGACCTGCAAGTGGGGATTTTGTGAACATTGTGTTTTTGGCAAGCAGACGAAAGTGAAGTTTGGTACCGCGATCCATCGCACTCAAGGCACACTAGACTATGTTCATTCGGATGTTTGGGGTCCTACCAAGGTGGCATCTTTGGGAGGTATGCACTACTTTGTTACATTCGTTGATGACTTCTCCAGGAGAGTATGGGTGTACACCATGAAGCACAAGGATGAAGTCTTGAATGTGTTCTTGAAGTGGAAGAAAATGGTTGAAACACAGACTGGCAAAAAGATCAAAAGGCTCAGGTCATAACGGTGGAGCGTACAAGTCTGATCCGTTCTTGCAAGTATGTCAGGATGAGGGGATCGTGAGGCATTTCACAGTTAGTAGAACACTGCAACAGAATGGGGTGGCAGAACGCATGAACCGCACTATATTGGAGAAAGTTCGGTGTATGTTGTCTAATTCTGGATTAGGCAAAGCGTTTTGGGGTGAGGCAGTTGCTTATGCATGTCATCTCATCAACAGGTTACCGTCCGCTGCAATTGATGGAAAAACACCTATTGAGGTATGGTCTGAAAAACCCGCTACTGATTATGATAAATTGTATATATTTGGATGTCTTGCTTATTACCATGTTACAGAGAGTAAGTTGGATCCAAGGGCCAAGAAAGCTATATTCTTGGGTTTCAGCAGTGGTGTGAAAGGATACCGGCTATGGTGTCCAAATTCCAAGAAACTTGTTCTGAGCAGAGATGTAACTTTTGATGAAGCTGCTATGTGGAAACAGAACAAGCAAAATGACTCTTAGGATGAGAGCAAGGCCAGTGGTAAATCGAAGCAGGTGGAGTTTGATATCATCTCAGTTAAGTCAGATGATGATTATACAAATGAGGAAAAGACTCCAGTTGATGTCATCCTAATTGAGTTAGAAGGTGATGAAACAGGTGAGGAGAAGACTCCAGTCCAGGAGCCTCCACAAGAAGAAGCAGATTCTATTGCAATCAGTAGACCAAAAAGGAATATTCGAAAACCTCAACGGTTCACTGACATGGTGGCATATGCACTTCTAATGGTTGAAGAATGTGTTCCTACTACCTACAAAAAAGCAAAGAGGCATTCAGAAAGTGTAGAGTGACAGAATGCAATGGATGAGGAAATGAAATCTCTTTATAAGAATGACACTTGGGAGCTAGTACAGTTACCTAAGGGGAAGAAAGCAATTGGGTGCAAATGGGCCTACACCATGAAGGAATGATCTCCAGGAAAGGACAGTGTCAAGTACAAGGTTAGATTGGTGGCTAAAGGCTACGAACAGAAGGAAGGCATTGACTACAATGAGGTATTCTCTCCCGTTGTGAAGCATTCTTCGATTCGTATTTTGTTAGCCTTGGTTGCTCAGTTTGATATTGAGTTAGTGCAACTCGATGTTAAAACTGCATTTTTGCATGGTGATTTGAATGAGGAGATCTACATGACCCAACCAGAAGGGTATAAGGCTGCTAGTAAAGAACATTTGGCATGTAGACTGAAAAAATCGTTGTATGGTTTGAAACAATCTCCAAGATAGTGGTACAAACGATTTGACAAGTTTATGATTGGACAGAAGTACACATGGAGTTCTTTTGATCATTGTGTCTACTATCGTGAACTACGGAATGAAACCTTCATTTATTTGCTCTTATATGTCGATGATATGCTTATAGCTTCTAAGAGCAAGGTGGAGATTGAAAAATTGAAGACTTAGATGAGTATTCAATTTGAAATGAAGGATCTGGGGGAAGCCAAGAAGATACTTGGTATGAAAATTCAGAGAGACAGGGTGCAAGGCAAGGTTTGTCTATCGCAGAAACAGTATTTGATGAAGATACTACATCGTTTTGGCATGGATGCAAAAACAAAACCTATATGTACACCTCTTGCCTCTCACTTTAAGCTTAGCGCTGCTATGTCTCCTAGCACAGATGATGAGCGTCAGTACATGGCTCATGTTCCTTATCAGAGTGCTGTTGGTAGTTTGATGTATGCGATGGTGTGTACTAGGCCCGACATTTCACAAGCTGTCAGTATAGTGAGCAGATATATGCATGATCCAAGAAAAGGACACTGGCAAGTGGTGCAATGGCTCCTACGGTAAATTTTGGGTACCGTGGATGTTGGTTTGGTGTTTCAACAGGATGATAGTATTGGTTAGCATGTGGTTGGATATGTGGATTCCGATTACGCTGGTGATTTGGATAAGCGCCAGTCTACAATAGGTTATGTGTTCACACTTGCAAGGGGACTGGCGAGTTGGAGGTCAACGTTACAGTCTACAGTTGCTTTGTCGACTACTGAGGCAGAGTACATGACAGTGACAGAGGCTATTAAGGAAGCCATTTGGCTTCAAGGTTTGCTTGATGACATGGGGATCTTTCAGGAGCACATGGATGTCTATTGTGATAGTCAGAGTGCAATTTGTTTGGCAAAGGATCAGGTTCATCATTCATGTACGAAACACATTGACGTACGGTATCATTTTGTGCGGGAGATTGTTGACGAGGGAGATATACTCCTTCAGAAGATCGCAACTGCTGATAACCCCGCAGATATACTGACTAAGGTTGTGACTGGGGTCAAGTTTAAGCATTGCTTAGACTTGATCAACATCCTGTGAGTTTGAACACCTTCAGGTGTATGGCGCATACGGGCGCATTTGGAGGCGTGTGATTGCATGCCAAGGTGGAAAATGATGTGACCTACAAATCTCGCCAAGGTGGAGATTTGTTAGGTTTATGGGTTTGGGTTTTTTGGCTTGTTTTGTAGGCCCAATCCATTTGTATTAGGGTTGAGGGTAGTTTGGTATTTTGTCTAAAACTACATATTATCCCTTTTGTTTGTAACCCTAATTGTGGGTGAAAAACTCTGAATAGTAGAGAAGAAGAAGACGAGCCTTTGACCGTGGACGTATGTGAGAAATTACCAAATCACATAAATCTGTATTTTCTTTTTGTGTGGCTTAATTTATTTACTTGTTGATCGCACACTTCCACACGTACGATCACACCAGTTATTGACTTACTATTCTCTTCACTTTGAAAAGAAGAAGTATAAAGAGGTGAAAGAAATAAGAGAAATGTGGGGTCTCTTTCTTCTTTTCTTTTCTTTTTTTTTTTTCAAACTTAACTGAGACATTTCTTTTATATATAAATTCATAAGTGGAGTTTCTTGGTTGCTGATGAGGGGGGAGAATCGACAGCAACAACAACATCGGTTTTGTTTGATTTTTAAGAATTTCTTGATGGATTCTGAGATTTTCTTTTTCTTTCCTTTCATGAAAAGAAAGGGAAGAAAAATGAAAGGACGAAGGGTCCGAAGGGACATGAAAGGAATTAGATAATGGAGGAGTGATTTTGTACTTTTATTCCCGCGGGTTCTCTTTCTTCCTTCCCTTCTAAAAGAAGGAAACAATGAGAAGTGAAAGAAAAAAAGAGAATTGGGTTTTTCTTTTTCATATAAATTCATGAATGGATTTTCTGGGCTGTACTTGAGTGGGTTAATCAAGGGTTTTGTTTGTTTTTAAAGAATTTCTGGATGGGTTCTGAGATTTTTACCCCCTTTCCTTCCATGAAAGGGGGAACAGACAAGAGATAAAATAGATGGAGGGGTGATTTTCTTTCATTCTCTTAAATGTAATGTAATATTTGGTTTGGACTTTGGAGTTCGGAGGTGTGTTGAAAGAAATTTCTTTGTGGATTTTTTTCTTTTATGGTTATAGGGCAAGAAGGGAAAGAAAATCAAATTTTCAATCCACATATTTTGTGATTGGAGAAGTTCTAGCCTTTTCAACGTTTTGGGATTTTCCAGTTGTTATCCGTCCTACTAGGATTTGGCTATTTGTTTCAAATCTTTTAGTTTTTTGCCACATTAACACATCCGGTCTAAGGGCGTGTGTTATTATGATATTTCTTTCATTGTAGATATGTTTATTTTATTTTATTTTTTACATATGGTTTGAAGTCCTTCCATTTAAAAACACATGGCGTTTTTTAAATCATTGGAACTCAGTTTCCCTGCACCTCGGTTCGTCTAAATGGTTTTTGTTAACCTATCTAAAGTGCAAAAACAGAGTTTACCTAATACTCGAACAGAATGGTTCTTTGCTTGATGATCCTTTCTTGTGCTGATTGCTTATTACAGAACTAAATACTGAAGATATGTCCACAAAAGGAGGAACTATGGCAACAAGAGCCCAAACTCTGGTTCAAGCTCAGAATCTGAACATTCACAATAAAGGTACAAGAGCACCAAACTTGCTTTTGGTTTCAATAATCATCATCATATAGCCTTCTCTCTGGTGGGATAATGCTCAGATGACGGCGACGACGACGAGGACGATATAACTTCTCTCCATCTGGGGTGCGTTCTATTAGATTTATTCTACTTTTCTAAACCCAAATTGTATCTGTTTTGATTTTACCAAAAAAAAAAAAAAAAAAAAAAATGTTTCTGATTTGAGAATTCTGTCATGGTGGATGGTCATTTATCTTATACCGCGATTGAAATGGCATAGAAATGTAAAAGTTACAGATAAGGGGTTTTCTAGTTTTCTGATTTGCAAAATTACAACCGGTAATTGGCTCACAAACAATGGATTAGGAAGGAAGAAGGGAGAGTGAGCAAGAAATACAGAACCATTCTTTGTTTTGCCAATATATCATTACACTCAACATATTCAAAGTAAATTAATATACCGTGAAAATGCAATGGTCTGTTAACATCACAATTCAATCCATAAATTTCTATCTGTACAGGGGGTGCTGCAAAGGCCCGAGCTGATGAGTCTAAAGCTCAGCAGAAACCAGGGGTTGGTATTCGAAAAGCATTGGCAAATATTACCAACTCAGAGAAGCCATATTTTCACAAGGAATCAAAAAAGAACCAACTGAATAAGTGTGCAAACAAAGAAGTTCCTATAGTAATAGAAGAGGAGCAATACCAGCACAATCATCAATGCTGCGTCAGCTTACAAACCAAGATCAGCACACAGCATTTTCTCAACCAAATTCTCCCATTGGATGATGAAAGTAATCACTTAACCCTACTGTTGTTATATTCTATTCTTGCTAGATGGGTGTGTGTTTATATTGCTCACCTTTTCTTTTCTTTTTTTTTTTTTTTTTCCTTTTTTTTTCCCAATGTTCTCCTTCAGAATCTCCATTGGAACTGTGGTCTCCTAAGACACCTTCAACTGTACTGAACCAAGCAAAGGTGCGATTTCTTTGTTTTTTTTCATATTTTAGTTTCTTTCCAGCCGCAGAATTACAGCACAGTTGATGAGACTGCAGTAAGAATGTAGCTGGTTTTGTGGAAGTGAACTGCATTGCTGAACCAGTTTTGCTTCCAGGTCAATTTTGCAAGCACATCAAAGTATTTGGACTTCACCCAGTCGCCTGTTTCATTGAAATATTGATATTCCATTTTTCACTAGATGCATTGGAGCCTACTCTCTCGTTAAGAGTGCATTGATAATGAACATGCTTTATGAGTTGTAAAACAAGATATCATTTCCAATACTTGGTTGACATGTAGAGTGGTAAACACAGTGGAAGGAATACATTTGTACAGTTTTTTCTGTTCGTTCTTAATTGTGAATGAAAGGCTTATGAGTAGTAAACAAGTTATCATTTCTGATACTTGGCTGACATGAAGCAAGGAAAGGGCCAATACGTGCTTCTTTTGTTCTTTCTAAAAAATGCATATGGCTTTCTGTTTTCTAGTATTTTTCGATAATGTGGATGGACTTTCTTTATATTGTTGTTTCTGCGAAAAAATGATTTAACCCCAGATCAAGATCCAAATCGGGCGGTGGAAAGAATGACTAGAAGGGTCTTAGGTCAGCTCCAGACGCAAATATATTTGTATATTTTGGCAGAAAAAATATCTTGCTCATTGTGTTACAATTGTTTCTCATGATTGTTTTTTGTATTTTAAGCTCCTCCTTTCTCGGTTAGTTCCAATTCCCTCTCTCTTTTTCCCCTGTTTTCAATTAGAAGATTGTCGCGGTGAAGATTGTAAGTGCTTCTTTCTGATTGTTTTGTTTGAACGGCATTTGATTTTCGTGTTTTTCTTCCTCTGAATTCATTAGTTGGTGGATCTTGATATGTTTCATTACTGTGTTCTTCTTCCCTCTCAAAGGTTTTTTTTTTTTTTTTAATCAAAGAAAGAATTTTTTTTTTTGGCAGAAAGCATTATAAGGTTGACTGCATTATAAGGTTGACTTCTTATAAGCTGGACTTGGTGGATTTTTTTCTTGGGTCCAGCTGATTAGATGCGTACCCTATCATTGAAACTGAATCATAACCCACAATTTCAGGACTTGTAAATCTCAATGTTTTGGGGTAGGACCTTGTGTTCCTCACCTGAATTATTGCTGGTAAGTTTAAGATTTCAAAAGCTAATATAATTATCGAAAAGAATGGACCGCAGATACAACTTTAGTAGGGTCAATGTTTCCCAATTTCATGGCACAATCCATGAGAAATTCTTGGTTTAGAAATGTAATGGTAATTGCCCATGAGATGGTTTGAATAAGGAAGGAGTTATGACATTATTGTTGCAACATCATTTTTAGGAGATTATTTTAAATTTGAGGTTATTGAAAAAATATTGTTGAAAATAAAGAATTCTGAATAGATTAAAATAAAAAAAAGAAGAAAATATAGGTTTTCTGTTGGTACCCCAGCCAGGGGGCTGGGACCCAAGAGAATGTTGTTGAAAATAAATCTTATGAACTATTTATTATCATCTCATTCCATTATCATTGTGATTTTCTCACAATTTTTTTAGTTGATAGTACCCGTTGCAGGTTGAAGTAATGTACATCTGTATATCAATCACTAGTAGAACATGATTATGTATGTCTTTTATAAGATCAAGCTAATAGTAAGATCATCGGATAAGATTTGAATGATGTCAGGTGGGGAACATGAATTAATGTAGGATATAGTGGGTACATATCCAATATATTCTAACTCTAAATCTGGATGTAGTGTGCATCAAGGCATAACCCATTTTATGTGTGCGTCCTGTATATATGCTTAGGCTTGACCCATTTTATGTGTGGGTCCTGTTTGATCCTCCATATGCTGGATCTTCATATTAGTGGATTGTTGATTTCCTAGGCCAGATGCACTGTCTCATATATGGTAAATGTTTTTCTTCTTTGATACTTACGTTTCTCACCAATTGGTAGGTTCGGCTGGTCTGTCTTTACTGGTAAAATCTGATTCTCTATGGGTTCTCTCACATCATATAACATTCTAGTAGTTGTGATTCTATGATGAATTTAGAACAGCAATTACAAAATTCAATCAGTTAATTTGATCTTTCATCTTATAGGTGGATTCATGGAAGGACAGTGATGGGGATCAGTACGAAATAGGCTTGCAAATATTTTGTAAGCTTTAGCACTTTCACTTTGATTGTCATCCTGGACTTCTAAAAGAGAAACCTATATTCCACCAATTATTTCCATCCAATTCTTTTTATTTAGAGTGTTTTCTAGGTTTTTTTTTTTTTTTTCAAATCCAGATTTATTAAGTTTGTCACACAACCAACATCACTGCAGTCTTGTTGCTGGCGTCCAAGAGTTGCTGCTAGTATCATCAACATAGATAGGAATTCAGAGAAACCACTAACACTTGCATGTCTGATTTTTAGAGCAGCAAGTCAGCAACTAGACAAACTTCCAGGCTTCCAGCTGAATCTAACCCAAAACTCTGCTACAAGTTCCATCTACAAGAACTTTGTAACTAATGAAAGGAAGATGAAGCAAAAGGAAGAAGATTCTCATTGGAATCTGTGACAAGGGCTGCAACACAGTTGGATGGTGCTCACTCTTATTTTTTTCCGGAAAAAGAAGGTGTGGAATCTGCTATGAAGTTCAACGTGATTCTGATAGTTCTACTGTATTAAATTATTGAAATGCCCCTATGTTCAACCACAAGTTTATGCAAAATGGAAAAAGAAAACCTGTTTTCTTAAGATCACATCGCTGCTTCAGATATTTCGGATAGATTAAGAATCTTTGGACGTGTCAGCCTGGTGATGTTGGCTTATTCTTTATGCTTTTTCATGTTGCTTATCGATGCTCCGTTAAGTTTTAGAAAAACTTCATCTCTTTGTCCTACTGAAAATTTTGTTATGATCACGTGATGGTCTTCTGTAGCTGCACAATTTCTTATTTTATTGTGGTTGGCTTGTTTTCTACTTTTGCTGCTATCCTTGTATCAACCTCTCATTGCCTCTTGGGACTATTATTTGATGTTGAATGGACATCCATTGTTGGAAGTTGGAATGGTTCTCATCATTTGGTACGAAGCTAAGAACATACTGAGATGTCACTCTTCTCCACCTAGTGGGTTGTGTGTGTGAGTGAGAGAGAGAAAGAGAGAAGACAGAAATAAAGCTAACAAAGAGAAGACAGAAATAAAGCTAACTTCATTTCTTTTGTGTCTAGGTTATGAAAATGAGAGGTCGCCGCTAATGTAACTGAAAAGCTTGGAGAAACGAGTTGTTCATTCTCCAGTCTTTATTGCGCCCACCTTCATGGAACAGGATAGGGTAGTCAACAAATACAGCAATGTTGCTGAAAGAAGCCATCCATGTGATCAGCTGTGGCTATGAGGCCAAGGCAGAATGGGGCAAAGAGGTGGGCTTTTCTACTGTCATAGTCTATGCAACTTGGACATGCAAGCCTGATGTTGGGCATAAAATGAGGTATGTGTTAGATAAGAGGACCTTGCAAATGCCAACACATTGAGATTTGAGATTTGATTCAGATACAAATAGTATTGAAAAAGATATTTATTATATAAAACTTGATCAATAAATAGGATATAGGCCATGTCCATCAGAACCAAAGAAATAGTATTGAAATAAAGTGAATAAATTAATTAAGAGATTTTTCCTTGTACTCTGTATCGTCATGTCTAATATTGGGTGTTGGACAAGCACAATTATTTAAGAAGTGAGGTAGTCTTTGCTTATTTATGGTAGGCTTTGTTTGTTTAATTGTTAACTAGTAAAGACTTGTGGTAAAGATTGATCCAAATGAATTGTGTGGAGCCATGAAAGGGATGGTACAGTAACAGCAGCTTGTGGTAGAGAGAAGTGAGGCAGGAGACAAGGATAAGAAGAAGACACATCGATCGTGGAAACCCAAGCATAATCCTGCTGTTTCAGTTAAAAAAAAAAAAAGCTTTTTATTTCTTTGGTTGGATTCTTTTTTACGTGTGCCGTGATAGTTCAAGAACATTACATGATGTGGATGATTAAAAAGTAGTTTTTTTTTTCTTGTTCTGGTTTGATTTTTATTCTTCTAATTTCCCCAGAAGAACTGAGTGTTGCAAGGCTTTGGATTCGAGGAATCTTGTGGGGGAAAAAGGAAGTTGAATTATGCCTCTAGATTTTAGGTGTTTTGTGTCCAAATATAAAAAGCTGGATTTTTTTAATCTCTAATCATGTAGGTTCCTGAAACTATCAATGTCTTTTGCTTTCTGAGTGGGATGTTTTGTGATCCCTTTTTGCTTAGAATCAACTCTCTTAGTCATAGGGAATGTGTGGCCAAATCTGGAGTGGAGCAGTTTTGAGGACAAAGAGCAGAGTGTCACACGGGGTTTGTAAGAACAGGAGAGAGTTACGAATGGTGGTGGAGAATTCTGAAAATAACTGCAACCCAGGATAAATCGAGAACAGGGACAGAAAGTAATATCCAGATTTAGATAAGGACGCAAGGACATATTACTGATAAATGTTGTCTTAAAGATAGATTTGCCCGCACACGATGAACTCCAGATCATAGTTACCTAATTCGATGGGATGGTTTTGGGGCCTTGTATTGTTCTTTGGCGAGTGTGAGTCCGAAGTCCCATTCCAAGCCCCGATAAAAGAGAGCATATATCTAATGTCTACTTTGAGAAGTAGCACTAAGCGGATCCAAGTTAAATGGGTCAGTGCTTTGATGCTGTGATGAATCTCTACATATAGTGGTGCCTGCCTGATGAACACTCTGGGCAGCTGAAGGTTGGGAATCACCTGTGTGGATTGCTCTGAGTGTTTTATCTTTTAAAAAATTGGGACTCCTTTCTATCAGAACCTGTTCCTCTTGAATAATGTTTTCATCTCTTTCATATCTCTAGATTTCCTATTGGAATTTTTTATGAGAATTTTGGAGTCACGTTTTCTTTGTTATATATTTGAGAAATGTGTTTTCTTTAAAAGAACTGTGAAATCAAGCAATATGAAATTATTTAATCAGAAAAACATATTTAGGTGGTCATCATTCTTTTACTTCTTTGGATCTTGTTTGCGAGAGTAGAATATGTGATCCGGACCTTCCTCTACATGGGTTTTGGGGAGAGAACTATGCCCTTTTAATGCAACTATCAATGATATAAATCACATTTTCTTTTCTGTGATTTTTCCATGGCATTCAGGAATTAGTTGTGGAAGGCTACAATTGTTGATTCTTCTTGCTGCATTCTTGTTTTTTGTTAATTGATTACAGGCATTCTTTTATGTTTGTGCGCAGGATGTGAAGAAGAATGCAGAGGGCCAATGTCTCCATTAATTTGTGTGCAGGATGTGAAAAAGAATGCAGAGGCCTCCTTCTCACTTCTATTATTGATTTTTTTTTAAAATTCTTCTCCAATGTAATTGTTGTATAGTTTTCTCCATTGTAATTAAGATTTTAAATGTATTAGCATTCCACATTATTAGAAAGATTTTAAGTGAATCTAATGAATTTTCAAGCATTTAAAAAATATTGAAAAACGTGGGCATGCCCTGGTTTTTCAGTATTTTTTTGTTTAAATTCCAAAACATTAAAAACGACAAATCATGGTGCGGTTCCAGAATCTCAAAGACCAATGTAGAGGTTGATCAAAGTGCATCATTCTTGTTTCAGCTTAATGTGGCGTTATTTTTGTAGCCTGTGAGAGATTTGTATGTGGACATGACCCTCTTTTTCATTTTTAAAAAACTTGTTCAATAGTCCCTGCTTTTTGCTTAATTATCCAAGTCTCCTTTGAGGTTTAGCAATTTGTTGTTTTAGTTAAAATTACATTAGCAAAGGTTAAAATGCTGGTCGCATGCCTCTATCATTACCCATTGGATCATTGGATATGCTTGGGCAAAAGCGCTTTGAGAGTCTGTTTAAACTAATAATATGAATAGTGTTTCCAATTTGGCAGTGAGAATGTATGGTCTTTATTTGCATAAAAATCGGTATGCAGCCTTGAGTGGTTTTGTGCACATGGTTCTTGTTGTGCCTTACTGTTTGACACATTCTCATAGATCTTTTTGGGATAGATTTGAAAGAGAAGACCGAAAGAAAATAATGCCAGACAGCTTAAACTTCATTAGTTGGAGGCTCAAGAAGCTGATGTGTCCAAGAATTTTAAATCTTTTTTTTTAAAAGAAAAATATCTGACTACCATTGGCACCGAGAGGAAAGTTATGAAGTTGATCATTGAAAGAGAGAAAGCACATATGAAAAATAAAAAAGAAATCACCATGTCAAGCAAATGTCTTGATTCCAATGGTGAAGAATATTCATCCAATATGAGTAATATTGGAGCCAGTTAAAGAATATCCCCCCTGGAAGTCTAGATGCCCCTTCCTAATAGGCCTTCGATTCTAATGGTTTTATTATAATTACACATCATCATCATTACTACTGGGCTGATTTCACCTATAATTTCGGTTAAAACTTTCAACGCAGGGAATCAATTCAACAATTTTCTGGCATTAGGTAACAGGCGAGGCCTGGGCCAACATATGCTTAAATGCCTAGAAGGATGACCCATTGATCCAACCTAACCAAGAATTGCTCAAAACCAAAAATTCACAACAACTGGTTTACAAAAAAGATTTCTAATTTGGCCGAGCCAATCCATTCATACATGGAACTCTACATTCTGGTTTCTAGAAGTGAGCCCCATGTTCATTTGTCCAAATTGTTCATATGATTAATTGGACACACCATGTGTGCCCATACACAAAAAATGTCCAGGATCATTACCGATCAGTGGACCAGAATTGGATAGCTAGGCTCTTCCTAACCGGGATATTTTCTGAGAATGGGAATCGTTATATCAATCAGTTTAGAAAACATTATCCAATGCTCTACTCATACAAAGCTAAGAACCTAATCGAACTATAAAAAATTTCATGCCAATTCATGTGTAAGTGGGGCATGCAGAAAGGCCACCCTATGGTTATGATATGTGGCTGAAATAAGTGTGTGCTAATACAAGGGGGAAAGCATTATGATGTAGAATGGGCCTTCAAGTGGTCCCGCCAAAGATAGCTTAGGAATATGTCTTTATTTCCTTTTATTTTTTTTTAATTATTAGTTAGTATGTTTCGTATTGTAACTAGGATAGTATCCATGATTAGATTCGATTTGCTTAGGCCCTAGGTATACTTTGCTATGGCATTGTAGAGATGAAAATCTCAGACTTTGAATATTGAATAGAATCGTGGGTTTTCCTCAAACAGGTGTGTCCTCGTGTTGAAGTCTCTATACAGCCAATTTGATGTGTCTTTTTGACATGTGGTTTGGCACCACGTAAGCCTTAATCCTAGAGCCTGCATCATATTATTTTTGAGCTGTTAGAATTTACGAGAGGCCTTGCTACTGATTCAAATGGATGTGCACAGAGGATGTAGACTAGGAGGTCTAGACATCCCACCCACCTGCATAGGCAATCTACGGCCACAGCACACGATCTCATGAATGGGTTTATTTCAAATACCATTTCACTAAAAGCAGTTCATACATTAGTAACCACCTATGATCAATCCAACCTCAATGTCTCTCCTTTTAACTTTGGGGCCTCAAAAATGCATACCAATAATGATCTTATCAGCTGATTTTTGGGGTAATCCATGCTTTGACCTTCCAATAGCCACTACCTCTGAGATTGGCATGCATCTAGTGGGGGCTCAAAAGGTGGTTTATATATAAGCTATAGGAAGACAAGTAGGAAAATCTATCTCAATCAAGTGCATAGAGCTCATATAAGTTGTGCAGATATTCCATGGGGCTCATCTGGCTGCATAACTACAATAGCAGGGGGATTCGGGATATAAAAAAGGTCTCTTTGTGAATTAGGGTTGGGGTAAAAAAAAAAAAAAGAAAAAGAAAAAAGAAAAAGGAAAAAGAACCCACATCATCATACCATCCTAATCACTTGATTTAAGTCAATTTTATAGGCCAATTCACCTAGTCAATTTTATGGGCCAATTCCAACCTTGGTCTGTCTCTCTCCATATAGTTCAATAGTTGAACCTATAACCAGGTCCAAGTAATTTTTTACACACAAGGTCTGGGCCCAATCCCTAGCTGAAAAGTCCATGCTCAAGTCTAAGACAATACATACATTTGGCTAGATTAATCCAATCTCAAGCTGTAAAGTCCATCCATGCTCAAACCAAAGATCACTTTGCCACTTCCAGTCATAAGCAGTCAAACCATCAGCAACAAGTTCAAACCCAAACCAGCATCATACCCAGACCCATTCAACTGAAGCTTGGGATTTTTTCAGGTCTATCAACCTTATTGAAGGTCCATTCCTTTCAACTTGTTTCAGACCCACTTTCAAGCCGATGAACAGAAATACAAAGCCCCCTACTCTGTCTCTCTCTTCATTGCAATGCGAGAGAAAAGGCAAGCGCAAACACAAACGATATTGAATAAAACAACACCAGCAGCAGTTACCTTGTGATCAAGCCTTTAGCGTCTGTTTTGCTGATCCTAGTTGTTAGGAATTGTTTGTTACTCTGTTAGCTAGTCCTTAGCTTTTGTTATGTTGATCCTAGTTTTTAGGAATTATGGGTTAGTGGATTTGTAATTTTCTGTTAGCATTAAAAGTGAAGAACGTGTTAGTGCACAGTTTGAGCTATCAGCCTATAAAAAGGCAATGTCACAGCATTTTCTTCTTCATTGTTTTACTCTCTCTAGAGGTTATTGAACCATCCTTGCCACTTGTTCTTTCAACAAACGATTCCTGGAAAACTCATTTTCCAGATAACAAAACAACCCTTCTTGTAATTTCTGCTTTCCTCTTGGAATGAATGGCGTTTTATCAAGTGTTTGATTGAATTGAATGTAAACAAACAGAGAAATTAGGGCTTTTAATGGCGTTCATCAAATGGATTTCAAGCCCTAAAATTTCCCCTTTTCCATACATACCCACCTTCATCTCTCGATCCTTCTCTCTCTGGTCGATGAAAAGGACCCTGCTTTAGAATCTGCTGTCTCCAGGAATCGACGCTGGATCGTCAATACCCAGCTCAAGAACATCATCCTCCGTTGCCCCAACCAAATCGCACCCTTCCGATACCTCCAAAAGAAGTTCAAAACCCTAGATCTCCAAGGAAAAGCCCTCAATTGGCTCAGAAAATACCCTTGCTGCTTTGGAGTCTTCCTCGAAAATGATGAGAACTACTGCCAGTTGACGAAACGGATGATTGCGTTAGTAGAAGAGGAAGAATCCATAAGAGAGCAGCAGGAGCAGGTTATGGTGGAGAAACTAGCTAAATTGTTGGTGATGAGTTGCAATAGAAGGCTCAATGTGGTGAAATTCAATGAATTGAGGCAGAATTTCGGGCTCCCATATGATTATCTGGTCAGGATCCTACCGAAATACCCCTAGATTTTCCGAATTGTTAACCGGGGAGGCGGGAAACGGAGCACGATGGAAATTGAGCTGCTTTCATGGGATCCCAAGTTAGCAGTTTCTGCTATTGAGACATCTGCTTGTGAGAAGAACATTGATCCTGGTTTTGAGTTCTGTTTGCCTTTGAGCTGGATAAAGTCGCGGGAGAGGTTTCTTGAATTTGATGAGAATGTACCTTATATTTCGCCGTATTCGGAGGTGGGGCCTTTGGAGGACGGGTCGAAGGAGATGGAGAAGAGGGTTGTGGGATTGGTTCATGAGTTGCTATCGCTGACATTGTGGAAGAAGGCATCCATCATAAAATTGGGACATTTTAGGAGAGAATTCAGGTTGCCAGAGAAGTTGAATGCTTTGTTGCTTGGGCACCCGGGCATTTTCTATGTTTCGAACAAGTATCAGATTTACACTGTTGTCCTGCGAGAGGGGTACCGTGGGTCTGAGCTAATCAACAAAGATCCGCTTGTTGTGGTGAAGGAGAAGTTTGGGGAGCTGATGCAAGAGGTTCTTCATGAATATAATCGGAGACGGCATGCGGCGGATCTAGAGAAGAAAAGGAAGAGGTGTATGGTTGGGGTCAGATCAGAGAGAGAAGAAAGAAGAAGCATTGGTGTGATGTCTGATCCTGATGATAATGGAGGACCACAAAAGGATGCTTACAGTCTGGAGGAAAGGAGGAGGGTCTACAAAGCGCTCTTCGATGACAATGCCCGGTAAGGTCAGCAGAGTTAAAGGACCTCACACCAATTTGTCTTTCTTTGTTTTATGTTGAGATTGGCGGATGGTAAGGATCTCCCAAGCTGGGTTTCTCTGGAGTCTGGACCATATTTTATCTACAGTGGGGCCATGTAGATCATTGGATTCTGTGGTTCTAAAATGATCAAACTCAGAGCTCATGAAGAAGGGAGGAAATTCTGCAAAGGTGCTGTTCATTGATAGTTAGTTGTTCCCATGAGGTTGACATAAATTAAGGCTCCTAATATAATTTTGTCTTTTGACATAAATTAAGGCTCCTAATATAATTTTGTCTTTCTCCATTTTCTATTAAGATCAGTGGATGACTAGGATCTTCCAAATTCTGTTTATCTGGACCATATGCTTACCGCTGTGGGGCCTTTGAGGTCATTGAACTATGAAGACTTGAGGTTAGCAGTGCACAGTGGCGGACCCAGAATTTTCATTTGGGCAGGGCTAAGTTTTTCTAAACTTTGTTAGATGTTTTTTCGCATTAACGATAACTAAAAAAAAAATTTGGGTTGATGTCATTCAAAATGAGTACACCATATGGTAAGGAAATGGTCGGATTAATAAGTCCCATTAAGGACCACCAAGCAGGAATGAATTTGGGATGGTGCCAGGTACATTAAGACGGTAATTGAGTGTGATAATTCTTGAAAAGAATATGAGGACCCCACAAAGGCATGTAATCATTCTCCTATATATATTATTAGATTATAGTAATAAGAAAATCCTTTTAAAACAAAAAGGCACATTCGATGCAATTCATAAAGATGTTTTCCATCTATAATAAACTATGCAACTGACAATAAGCAAACTGAACATAAGATGCAATTGACAATAAGCAAACTGAAAATAAGTACTATACTTATATGAAGGACTGCAAACAGATTTCATACCTGACCATTTCATAAATAGACTTTAACCATAGAAAAATGACATATTCCACTGTCATTTGTAAGATGATTGTATTAGATGATGATTGCATATATATTTTATTTAGATGAATGAGATCAAGAACCAAGGTTAGTTCCTAAAACGGTGTTGCCCTTCTCAATAAGGCTTCAGAAATAAAACCATGTTTCTCTCAGGCATTTCATCAAATGTCTGATGGGCAAAAGAAACAAATGGTATATGAGCTCTAAACCAGCAAGTATCTCAATTATCAGGGAAGCCGATTTCTCTAAAAATTGGATCTCAAATAGGTGGATGCCTAGATAGGCAATTCACGCCTTCTATTATGTTGTTGGGTTAAGTCTACTAGTGTGCTGTAATTTTTTTATTTGCTTGGCTGACGGAGGGAACGTGGTAAGTGTTAGAGAAGTAGAGCCCTCAAGGCCAACCTCTTACTGGGGAATGGGTCGAAAGATATGCTGATGAGCGATGTCCACAAGGGGTCTAATTTCACATACTGATATTGAGAACAGAAGTGTATTCTAAGAAAACAAAGGCATAGAGAGAGAGAGAGAGAGAGAGAGAGAGGGAGAGAGAGAGAGAGAGAGGGAGGGAGATGGAGAGACTCTTACCTGCAACGAGGAGAAGCCCCTGACAAGAAAAGGCAATAGAGATTGAAAGAAAACGATGCTTGGGTTTTTTTTTTTTTAAATGAATTGTTTTGAAGGTGGGGCAGTCTTTTTAAAATATGTGGGGCATGGCAAAGGGCGCTTATATGCGTTGGGGATTTCTTGATCGGACCTGGGGCGACCGCCCCAGATGCAAAACACTTGGGTCCGCCCCTGGCAGCGCATATCATCAGTTTGAGGATTATGTAGTTTTAAATTATTTGAATCCACTTTCAAGAGTGAGGGGGCTTGAATCCTTCTTTTGGATGTTTGGTGATTTCTGATGGTAACTACAGTAATGATCATGAGAGAAGAAGTAACAGTGTGCATCATAAATCAGACTTAGCAGAAACATAGTTGGGCTTTTTTTATACGAAGTTGATTGATGAGAGTTCTTGTGCGAGTTGAGATCTCTCCATAAGGTGGTGTTATCAGCAGGTTGTGGTTCTGATGAGAGGTATTTTCTTTGATCGACAATGTCACCAATAGCTACCCCTCGCAGAGACGTCTTCTTATTGAAGCTGCACATGGTTAACAGGCTTCATATGATAGTGAACATACAAATGTGTCAAATCTTTTATTCCCATTATTATTATTATTATTATTATTTCAATCAATAACGTGAAGACTAATTTGTTAAGCTTACACTAAAAGGAGAACCTAAAGTGTGAGCCTTGCTGCACGGAGGATTTAAAGCTTCACTTCAAATTTGTAGAAATGACTACACAGTTGCATGATACTTGTTAAGGTGATGCCTGATTCGTGTGCCTGATATATACAAATCATGGAGCTGAGCTCTAGGGAAACTGTGCATGTTCGATTTGGTTGGAAGAATTCCATAATCCTGGCTAAAGTTGGTGCAGTTCCAGAATCTCAAAGACCAATGTAGAGGTTGATCAAAGTGTATCATTCTTATTTCAGCTTAATGCAGTGTTATTTTTTTAGCCTGTGAGTGATTTGTATATGGACATGCCCTCTTTTTCCTTTTTTAAAAACTTGCTCTATAGTCCCTGCTTTTTGCTTAATTATCCAAATCTCCTTTGAGGTTTAGCAATTTGTTGTTTTTTTTAAATTACATTAACCAAGGTTAAAATGCCGGTCTTATACCTCTATCCATACCCATTGGATCATTGGATGCAAGAATGCTCGGGCAAAAGCTCTTTGAGAGTCTGTTTAAAGTAATAATATGCATAGTGTTTCCAATTCAGGTAGTGAGAATGTATGGGCTCTATTTGCCTAAAAATCAGTATGCAGCCTTGAGTGGTTTTGTACAGTTCCTTCAATCTAGAGTAGATTGTAATTACATTTCCTCTCGTTTTACCTTTTATCTAAATTTTCACTTTAGAACCAGCTGACCTCGGTGTGAGGTCCATCATACAGAAAACAATTAATATGATTCTACTTTTATCTCAATCACATTTTTTTTTATTAGCAATCAATTGCCAGTGGGATCAACTCATATTAGAATTATATTTGGTTTAAAGACAAGATAAGAGGATATACTGATTTTGAACAATTTATATTTCATTATTTTTTTCCTACTTATTAAATCTCTAGCGAAGGAGGCATGTGCTTACCTCGGACCTCAGTTAGAAAACTCAGAACTATTCTACATACGCGCATGAATATTGTAATGCAACTTGAATAACAGAAGCATGAAGAATTTAATATAATATATTATGAGTATTATGATAATATCAACCTAATATAAACATTAGTATTTCATTAACGTTACTTTGATGTAATATTACATAAATTTTACACACATATATACATACATACATATATAATATTATCATATAGTGATAATACATTAGTACAATATTAATATTAATGTCATAATAATAATCACAATATATGCAACATTAAATAAATTAGTGTTAATATCAGTACTTCAGCAATAATATATTAACAGAGTATTACATAAATACGATACTATTTAAGTATAATATTATCCATATATAAACTTTAATTCATAATGTAATATTACTAATATGATAATATATTGCATATATAGACATATATTAACAATATTAATATAGTGTTAATATTAGTATTATGATGTCTATTACAGTTTTCTAGAACAATTTTAATCAAGCTTAAAAAAAAAAGATGTTTGCCAGAAAAGAAAATGTGAAAAGATGGAAAATCTTACAGTGTAAAAATGTATCGAATCCTAAAACAATATTGTTCAAGCTTTCTGCAAAAAATGCATCAGAAAAAATTGAAAAAGAGACGAAAGAATGGAAAAAAAAAAGAGCATTATTTATACCTATATTACCATAAAAACTAATAAAATCCAAATCTTGATCTTGTTAATCTATATAAATAACACTTATAACATTCGTCCTCAGTTAGTCAACATGGAGAAGTTTGTTTGCTTAATCTCATAGACCCCTATATGCTTTCTTGGTTCCATCTACAGAGATGGAGAAAATAAAATGAAAAGAAGGTTTTAAAAAACCAGAGGAAAACATAAGTACCATTTTCACAAATCCATAACGTAGCACTCTAGGAGGGCCTTATTTCTAAACCCATTAACCTGAGTAGTACAGGTCTCTTTCTCTATATAGTTCAATAGTTGAACCTATAACCAGGTCCGAGTTATTTTTTACACACAAGGTCTAGGCCCAATCCCTAGCTGTAAAGTCCTTGCTCAAGTCTAACACTACATATACATGTGGCTAGATTAACCCAATCCCTACCTGTAAAGTCCATCCATGCTCATACCTAGATCACTTTGCCATTGCAGTCTTCCAGATATAAGTAGGGTCAAAGCATCAGCTAGATGTTCAAACCTGAACCAGCGCCATACCTGTAAAAGACCCGTTCCCAGACCCATTCAAGTGAAGCTTGGGAGATTCTCAGGTCTATCAACCTTAATGAAGGCCCATTCGTTTCAAGTGTCAGGCTCACTTTCAAGCATATGAACAGAAATACAAAACCCTACTCCCCCTCTCTCTCTATTTATAAATATGGAGATATTTTCTATGCTTTTTCCCCTTTCTTTTGTAGTATGCTGAATTGCTGATGGTCAAGGAGGAGCGGAAGAAATGGGTGGGTACATGAACAGCAGATTCTAAGCCTTCGAAAGTATCTTCTACTCCAGTTGTTCGACTCAGTCCTACCAGTCTTTTTTTTTACATATATCTTCTCTTATTTTTCTTTAGATTCTCAAATCTCAAATGGACATGTACCTAGTTGACTTTAATTTCCCATTAGTCTCCTGTCTTAAAGTTTATTCATCTATTCATCAGCTGGCAATTATCAGACAGCCGTGTGTTGTACAAGCATGCCATGTGATTGTTGGAATGCACATATCCCATGTGGTAAATTATGGGCATGGATCAAGTTGAAGTATTTTGATATAATTTCATCTTATTTAACTGTTCATCAGGTGGCCACTCATCAGACAATTTTGTGTGTTATGGGGGCAAGCCACGCACATATTCAACGTGGTAAATAGTGGAAGTTCCATCTCCGGTCTCCAATTCAATGCATAAATGTGGTGCCCATGGTTTTACAATTTATTCTAGCGATATGATGAGCATGGATATAAAAAATCTCACCCTAGCCCACTATCTAGTGTAAAAAATCAGCCGAGTTCAAGTCAACCCAGACTTGAGAAATGGTGAATTGAGTCACCGGCCCTTCAAGTCACCTAGCTGGTGGATTCCTAGGGTGTTTGGGCTCTAGATGCACTTTTTTTTTCTTTTTTTCTTTTATTATTGAGAAAAGGCAGGAGGCTTTTGAGGACATTTTGCAATTATGCTAGAAGACCAAAATCATTTTTTGCAAGGATTCAAGCATTTGAATATCAGTTGTACTTTACATCCAACTGAATAAAATATAAAGGAAGACGAAGCAAAAGGAAGAAGATTCTCACTGGAATCTGTGACAAGGGCCGCAACACAGTTGGATGGTGCCCACTCTTATTTTTATCCGCAAAAAGAAGGTGTGGAATCTGCTATGAAGTTCAAGGTGATTCTGATAGTTATACTGTATTAAATTATTGAAATGCCCCTATGTTCAACCACAAGTTAATGCAAAATGGAAAAAGAAAACCTATTTTCTCAAGCACACATCGCTGCTTCAGATATTTCAGAGAGATTAAGAATCTTTGGACGTGTCAGCCTGGTGATGTTGGCTTCTTCTTTATGCTTTTTCATGTTGCTTATCGATGCTCTTTTTGTAAGAAAAAACAACAATCATATAGATCTGTAAACTTTAATCATTTAAGATTCTCCACGTCAAATCATTGAGAGATGTAATGCGAAAACATACCTTGATCCATGACGTGATCTTCTTCGCAGGTTATTGATCTTCCAATCCAATATGGCTAACCAGAGAAAACCCTCTTGATTCTTTCTGATGATGGAATGTCAGAGAGAATAGGAACTCACCATATGAATTGGGGACCATAACCCTAATATATAATAATAAGAATATCATAAGTTTGCTATTTCTAATTTGGCCCCTCATCAAATTAGATATAGTATTCTGGTATCTACACATTAATCCCATGACAATTATACCCTTAAGCCTTAGAACTTTAAGTCTTAATTAGATCACTTTAATTTAGGCTTAACCAAAGATAGCATAACACATTTAATATTTACATGTGTGGCCCCACATGATGGAATTTTCCAACAATCTCCCACTGGGCCATATATGTAGCTTAACAAATGTGTATGACTGTATGAGCTCCAAAAGTTTGCTATCATAATTTTAGGATATATCCGAACAATCACGTCCATTGATTATACCGTTATAGGATCAAAGCGGTTTTCGTCACATTTAAAATGACTAAACCCATCAATGATCACATACAACAATATAACCAAATGACATAGATCAATCATAGATGCGTAGCATGGAAAGTACATGCAATGTGATCTATACATGTCTATTTCCAACTGGTCCTACTGTATTCCTTAGTGAGATCAATATTTAACACAATGTGACAGAATGAAATAAACTGAATACTTTATTTTCTGATCAGAAAAATATCCAAATACATAAATGCATAAGTATCTCCAAAATCAAACATAAAGAAATAAAATATATATATAAAAAAAAAATACAAACTCCCATTATAATGTGATATCCTCACACAAAATAACACCCATATGAGCAGTGTGCTCATGAAAGACCTTGGGTGGTAATCCCTTTGTAAGCGGATCCGCAATCATGAAGTTTGTCCCAATGTGCTTTATGGATATCTGTCCATCCTGTATTCTCTCCTTCACAACTAGGAACTTAATGGCAATATGTTTTGATCTAATTGAACTCCTATTGTTGTTGGAATATAGCACTGCTGACTTATTGTCACAATATAGTTTGAGTGGTCTTTCAATACCCTCCAGAATTCGCAGCCTAGTGACAAAATTCCGCAGCCATATTCCATGGTTGGATGCCTCATAGCATGCTACAAACTCTGCTGCCATGGTGGAATCAGTTACGAGTGTCTGTTGGGCACTCCTCCAAGATATAGCTCCACCAGCTAACAGGTAGATGTAGCCTGATGTGGATTTCATACTGTCTTGGCATCTAGCGTAATCGGAGTCGGAATACCCTATGATCTCCAACTGATCCGATCTCCTATATGTGAGCATATGATCTTTTGTTCTCTGTAAATACCTCATAACCCGCTTGACTGCTTTCCAATGATCCATCCCAGGATTGCTTAAATATCTGCCTAACATACCAACAATGTATGTAATATCCGGACGCGTACACACCATAGCATACATTAGACTCCCTACAGCTGATGCATAGGGAATCTTCTGCATTTCCTTAACTTCAAAGTTAGTTTTAGGGCACTGATTTAGACTGAACTTGTCTCCCTTAGAGACAGGGGTGTCACCTGGTTTGCTGTCCTGCATGCCAAACCTTTTGAGTACTTTATCGATATAGCTTCTTTGTGATAATCCAAGAATACCCCGAGAGCGATCTCGTTGTATCAGGATCCCTAAGACAAAGGAGGCGTCACCAAGATCTTTCATCTCAAATTTCTTTGATAGAAATCTCTTTGTTTCATGCAACATGCCTATATCATTTGTGGTAAGCAGTATGTCATCGACATACAAAACCAGGATTATGTGCTTATTCCCCCTGAATTTGTGATACACACAATTATCAACAGCGTTTGTCTCAAAACCAAACGAGATAATCACTTGATGAAATTTGTGATACCACTGACGAGAAGCTTGCTTGAGTCCATAGATGGACTTTGTCAATTTACAGACCATATTCTTTGGGTCTCCCGACTCAAAGTTTTCTGGCTGCGCCATATAAATTGTTTCGTCAATGTCACCATTGAGAAACGCTGTCTTGACATCCATTTGACGAAGCTCAAGATCAAAATGTGCAACAAGTGCCATGATTGTCCTAAAAGAGTCTTTCGATGAAACTGGAGAGAAAGTCTCTTTAAAGTCAATCCCTTCCTTTTGAGTAAAGCCTTTAGCTACAAGACGAGCCTTATACCTTTCCACATTACCATTCGAATCCCTTTTGGTTTTAAAAATCCATTTACAACCAATGGGCTTCGCACCTTCTGGTAATGGGACAAGTTCCCAAACTTTATTGTCTTGCATAGACTTATACTCCTCATTCATGGCAGCAATCCACTTCTGAGAATTGGAACCTTGCATGGCTTGATGAAAGTTGATTGGATCATTTTCTACCATTCCTGTTTCTTCCTCATGTTCTTGGAGAAATACGAAAAAATCGTCCGGAATAGCATTTCTTCTTTCTCTAGTGGATCGCCTTAATGGCACTGGTTCTTGAGGTTGTTGAGTTTGTTCCTCAGGAACAATTATCTCATCTTGAATGGGGGTTTGATTAACATTTTCTTGTTGAGGATCCGGATTCGCTTCTTGATCATTGACAGGTATAGAAACCTGCACATTGTCAAAAGCAATAGTGGGAATCGAAACCGATTCTTCCTCAAAGACAATGTCTCTAACCTTATTTCTCCCCCCAAACTCAACATCCTCAAAAAACGTTGCAGTTCCCGTCTCAAAAATTGACCTAAGTGTGGGATCATAAAACTTATAGCCCCTAGATCGCTCAGAGTAGCCAATGAAGTAGCTGCTTATAGTTTTGGAGTCCAATTTCTTTTCATGTGGCCTGTAAGGCCTTGCCTCAGCTGGACATCCCTAAATGTGAAAATGTTTTAGATTGGGCTTTCTACCTGTCCAAAGTTCATAAGGTGTTTTTGCAGCTGCTTTAGTTGGCACTCTATTCAGAATATAAGCTGCTGTTTTGAGTGCTTCTCCCCAGAGTGACTCTGGTAGAGAGGAATGACTAATCATACTCCTTACCATATCCTTAAAAGTCCGATTTCGCCTTTCAGCTACACCATTCATGCTAGGTGACCCTGGCATGGTGTACTGTGGGACGATCCCACATTCCTCTAGGAAATTAGCAAATGGTCCTGGACGTTGTTCACCTGAACCGTCATATTTACCGTACTATTCACCACCACGGTCAGACCTGACACACTTTATTCTTTTGTTGAGTTGGTTCTCAACTTCAGCTTTAAATGTTTTGAACACGTCCAAAGACTGTGATTTCTCATGAATGAGAAATAGGTACCCATAGCAAGAGTAATCGTCTATGAATGATATAAAATACTGTTGGCCATTCCAGGAAGCCGTAGGGAACGGTCCACAGATATCTGTGTGTATCAATTCTAAAACATCTTTAGTTCTATTGGCACCTAATTTCTTCATTTTGGTCTGTTTTCCCTTGATGCAAGCAATACAAACATCAAAATCTGTAAAGTCAAGGGAATCTAAAATCCCATCAGACACAAGTCGCTCAACTCTAGTCTTAGAGATGTGACCTAAGCGTTTGTGCCAAAATGAGGCTGAATTATCTTTACTTAGTTTGCGTTTAGTGCCTCGTGATTCCACATGCAAGGATTCATTATAAGCAATAATTGTATCAAGCAAATATAAGTTGTCATATACACATAAAAAACCAGTTCCAACAACATTTGAATTGATAGATAAACTGAATTGATTGTTTCCAAATGAACAAAAATAACCAAACTTGTCCAATAAAGAAACTGAAACCAAATTCCTTCTAAAAGACGGTACAATAAAAGTATCTAATAGATCCAAAAAATAACCAGTTCCTAACAATAACCTAAAATGCCCTATTGCCTCTACTTCTACCGACTTGCCATCGCCCACAAAGATGTGTCTTTCAGCATCACTTGGCTTTCAGTAACTCAGACAACCCTGCATAGAAACACTGATGTGAGTAGTAGCACCAGAATCTAACCACCACGTGTTTCTAGGTACTGAAGCTAAATTTACCTCAGAACAGACCAAAGTAAGAAATGTACCTTTCTTGGCACGCCAAGCATGATACTTGGTACAGTCCTTCTTTACATGTCCAGGCTTGTTGCAAAAGAAACAACTCTCTTTGTCTTGCTGTTGTTTCTTTTGAGCTGGACCCTTAGCAGCTTCATTATTCTTTCTCTTTTTGCCCTTATCCTTAGAGGTGCTAGCCAAATGAGCACTTTCGGTCCTATCTTGCTTCAATCTCTCTTCCTCTTGTACACAGTAAGAAATGAGCTCATTAAGAGTCCATTTTTCCTTTTGACAGTTGTAACTGACCTTAAATTGATTGTATAGTGTAGGAAGTGATATTAATACCAAATGCAGGAGCAGGTCGTCAGACAGCTCGAGCTTTAGTGCCTTAAGCTTAGAAGCAATAAGAGACATTCCCATAATGTACTCCCGTATGTTTCCCTTGCCATTGTACTTCATAGAAATCAAGCTTTGCAAAAGCGTGCTTGTTTCTGCCTTATCGTTTTTCACAAAACGCTTTTCAATTTCAGTTAGGAACTCTTTGGCTTTGGTTATCTTGTCAGATACCGCACCCCTAAATGCCTCTGGAATGCCGCGCTTGATGATCATAAGACTCATGCGATTTGAGCGATCCCACTTCTCAAAGTTTCTTTTGTCATCAGGAGAACTTGCATCCGTAAGAGAAGCGGGTTGCTCAATCTGTAGTGCAAGGTCTAAATCCATGCAGCCGAGAACAATTTCTATGTTTTCTTTCCAATCCTTAAAGTTGGTCCCATTAAGTACAGGTATTGAGTTAATATTAGCAGATATAGTAGAAACACTAGCTGTAAAGAGAACAAAAACAAACAGACAAGCATGCTCATGTTATCAACCAAATACTATAATCAATCAATTCAAATAATGGTAAGTCTCATCGCAAGGTACCTAGCACAACATTAATATCAAGTCTTTGGACAATAATATTAATTGTGAATGGTACTCTTGTTGTAGTGATCAAATATTGAGAATAATTCATGTCAAATAATAAATCTATCTTTGGATTGACTTATTATTCACATGTAAAAAAAAAAACTGTATAATCGTCACATGTTTACCACCACAGGTGTGTGTGCAATTCGGCCAAGTCTTAACCTTCCTTTGGGCCGACTAAGACCCGCATGAATCTACACACACACAAACATCCAATATTCCTCATGAACAATCTACACAAGAGAGGTCACTTTAGTGACATGTTGTTTCAATTAGCCCATTTAGAATAATGGACTATTTTATTTAACCATAAAAGATATACCACAAAATATTTGAATTGGCGTTGAAGAAAACCAATTAGTTCTCTCCAATTGTCACAACATACAAAAGACTATATATGGTTTTATTTTATTTTATTTTATTTTTATTTTTTTATTTTTTTATACTTTGGACCACCAAAACATGTGCTCCCCTGGACCACCAAACCACCTATCATTATAATACCTCGGACCACCAAAACATGTGCTCCCGCGGACCACCATACCACCCATCATCTTCCAAAAAAAAAAAAAAAACCGTTCTGTAACAGAGATCGATGAACATAATATATTGTAGAAACTTATAACCATTGGATGAACGGGCAGATGGGGTCCACTCCGCATGGGGCCACCACCAACATGATCGCCCCTGGGTCCCCTTCAAGATGTGGGGTTGTGATCTTTGATGAGGTCCACTAATGGATCCCACAACCTTCAGGCCCTTTTCATGATTTGTATCAATCCATCACAACCCACATCGTAACAGATGCAAAAAAAAAAAAGGGCGTAACCCCAGATTGTGCAAAGATCAAGTAATAAAACCAGTATTCCTGGAAGAAGAAGACAACGAAGAACCCGAAGAAGAAGAAACATCTAGATCCAAGATCGATTTGTATTCCAACAGTTTTGATCTTGATCAAAAAAATAAAAAAAAATAAAAATAGAAATAAAAAACTAGATTCCCAATGGCTTAACATGGAGATGCTCTGATACCAATTGTAAGAAAAAACAACAATCATATAGATCTGTAAACTTTAATCATCTAAGATCCTCCACATCAAATCATTGAGAGTGTAATACGGAAACATACCTTGATCCATGACGTGATCTTCTTCGCAGGTTATTGATCTTCCAATCCAATATGGCTATCCAGAGAAAACCCTTTTGATTCTTTCTGATGATGGGATGTCAGAGAGAATAGGAACTCACCATATGAATTGGGGACCATAACTCTAATATATAATAATAAGAATATCATAAGTTTGCTATTTCTAATTTGGCCCCTCATCAAATTAGATATAGCATTCTGGTATCTACACATTAATCCCATGGCAATTATACCCTTAAGCCTTAGAACTTTAAGTCTTAATTAGATCACTTTAATTTAGGCTTAACCAAAGATAGCATAACACATTTAATATTTACATGTGTGGCCCCACATGATGGAATTTTCCAACACCTTTAAGTTTTAGAAAAACTTCATCTTTTTATCCTACTGAAAATTTAGTTATGATCATGTGATGGTCTTCTGTAGCTGCACAATTTCTTATTTTGTTATGGTTGGCTTGTTTTCTACTTTTGCTGCTGTCCTTGTACCAACCTCCCATTGCCTCTTGGAACTATTATTTGATGTTGAATGGACATCCATTGTTGGAAGTTGGAATGGTTCTCATCATTTGGTACAAAGCTAAGAACATACTTGTCACATCCCGGTCCCGAATCACCCTGGCCAATGGTAATCCCCGAGGTACGATACGCGTAATCCCGTGTTACTGTACCTGTTTCGAGTCAAATCCAGTAACACGAATGATAAAATTCCACTTTCCACATGACAATGATAATTAAATAGCGGAAGCACATCAGGCATAATAAATTGAACCATTGCACAGTCCTAATTATAAGTTGAGTGTTAAGTTTATACAAAACATAATTACATATTCAACCCAAGTATGGATTACAAAAATACCCTACATCCTATTACAAAAGAATCTCCAAATGTCCAAATAGTGTGGCACACACGAAAAGGGGCTAGCCACACCCTACAGTTTGATTCTCAAAAGAATATTTCGCGGTGCTCTCCGTCGACCTAGACTACATAGGCCCATTACTGGCCCACTCTTCTAGTCCTGGAGGAACCTCTTGGCCTTCCTCCTCTCCCTCTTGGGCCTCCTCAAGGCCGGGAGTTGCATCTGCGTCTGTGACACCAAAGGTAGCATCATGAATGCGACGATTTGACAAGTATAGGCATTAATAATAAATCACATGCTACATCAAATCGAATAAAGACAATTGATTAAAAGATGTCAATGTTAAGTAAACTAGGCACTTGTGCAATATCGAATAAATTATGCTTTCTGAATCAATAGAATAATAAAACACACTAATTGGCTACTACATTAAGCTCATCCTCTCAATACAGAGCGAATCTAGTTGGAATGTCACTAGCGGCCAGGCCAAAGGCTAGCTGGCTACCCGGTTCTGGAGTTCCGGTGCTCCAGACGATCTACTGCAGTGATCTCGAATAATTAAACCAAGTTTAACCCCGTCGGATATCACGAGGTCGAAGCTCAGTAGTGCCAGACCAATCGAATCGAATAAATACACATATGAGTAAGATTATTTTTACTTAAATCGAATCGAATCATAATATCCGGAATATATCCACATAACTTATTCATTTCGAATTTCAATTGAATATCATATAACCGTACATAACAAATAGAACGAAACAACTCATGCATAAGACTTTGGAAGTCAAATAAAAGATAAATATCAATATGCACATGTATTGATTAAAAAGAATCAAAGGTCATTTACTAGGCTTCCGTCCTTCACGTTCTCATACGATGAAGCTTAGAGATCCGAAATATGACTATCTTTAATTTGGTGCCACTTTGTATAAGTGTAGTGTACCGGGTTTTCCGAGCCTCATCCATGACAAGGTGTTAGACGAAAATATAATTCACATGAGATGATCTTAGCCTCAATGATCTCTCACGTGGTTAATTACCATTGGTCCGTTGATCTCGTCAAAGGTGCCATTTTCTAGGGTCCACAAGTACTTTGGAGTGCAAGATCCTAATGGTTTAGTGATTATGATACCTAAGGGTCATTGCCAACTTTCAATATGAAAAAGGAAATATTTTTATAAAAATACAGGGCCCAAGGCAGAACGCACCCTCGCTATAGCGAGCTCCATCCTCGCTGTAGCGAGGACACATTCTGTATCCCTCTTGATTTGTTCCAAGTCGTTCCACCTGCACACCCACATGAACTTCTTCACTTTCCATTTCATCCCACCTATACACACTTACACATTATTCACCAATTTCAAACCAAGCACCAATCATATGTCATCATTTTCAACTCCCACCTGTACATCATCATTCAAACCTCCTTTTCAACTCCCACCTGTGCATAATCTTACATCACACCCACCATAAGATTTTCACATGGATGAATGCACATAAAACATTCACATGTTCTCAGGTCCTTATTTTCACATGCACTTTCCACATGTTTCACCATAAATATGCATATTCAAGAAAATCAACTCATATTATAATTATTCCCAATTTATAATTAAAGAGGCTAATCATGTGAAAAGGAAGATAATATAATTGAAAATCCAATCAAAGAATAAAACCACATGCATTAATCATTAAAGCTCATACTTGCCTCAATCAAGCTTTAACAAGCCTCTTCACTCTTTGGCTCAAAAGAAACCCAAACCCCCAAATACTCAAACCCTAATCAAGAAACCCACAAGAAAATGAATGAATATGCATGTATGATTACAATGGGGTCTTTTTGACTCCTTTCTACACAAAAACACAAGAAGGAGGTGGGTTGATTCTTACCTTTATCAAGAAATCCGAAAATAGGTTTTGGAGAAGAATGGGTCCTTGCAACCAAGAGTAGGAGGAGATGAACAAGATGAGGAAGAGGAAGAAGATGACTCCCAACTTTACCTTCACTTGGACGATTGTTAATGTGATTGAAGCAGGAAGAGGAATGGAAGAGAAAAAAAGTTGGAGAGAAAGATTACACCATCGAATGGGGAAAGTATGCTGAGTTTTTGGGTGATAAAAGGTCCCCTTTTGCAAGAAAGTCCACATATATATTGTATTTCCATTTAGAGTCAAATGGGGTTCCACTTCTCCAGTGGTTGGTCCAATGGGATAAGGTTGTATACGAAAATTGACGAGCTCGACGAAATACACGCGATGACACCAAGATGACGTGCATATGATGCAAAAATATAAAATCTATAATTACGAAAAGGTCCTCGACTCCGAGAGTCCAACTCACTTTCAACTCACTTATAAGGGTCTAATCAACATTAATTACTCTAAGTAGTGACTAATCATAATTAAATCAACTAAAGCCCAATTAATTGGTACTAACTAGGCTAAATTTGGGGCTGGGGTGTAACAATACTGAGATGTCACCCTTCTCCACCCAATGGGTTGTGTGAGAGAGAGAGAGAGAAGACAGAAATAAGGCTAACTTCATTTCTTGTGTCTAGGTTATGAAGACGAGAGGTCGGCAGGTTGCTGCTAATGTAACAGAAAAGCTTGGAGAAACGATTTGTTCATTCTCCAGTCTTTATGGCTCCCACCTTCATGGAACAGGATAGGGCAGTCAACAAATACAACAATGTTACTGAAAGAAGCCATCCATGTGATCAGCTGTCGCTATGAGGCCAAGACAGAATGGGCAAAGAGGTGGGCTTTTTTACTGTCATAGTCTATGGAACTTGGACGTGCAAGCCTGTGATGTTGGGCATAAAATGAGGTACGTGTTGGATAAGAGGACCTCGTAAATACCAACACATTGAGATTTGAGATTTGATTCAGATACAAATAGTATTGAAAAAGATATTTATTATATAAAACTTGATCAATAAATAGGATATAGGCCATGTCCATCAGAACCAAAGAAATAGTATTGAAATAAAGTGAATAAATTAATTAAGAGATTTTTCCTTATACTCTGTATCATCATGTCTAATATTGGGTGTTGGACAAGCGCAATTATTTAAGAAGCGAGGTAGTCTTTGTTTATTTAAGGTAGGCTTTGTTTGTTTAATTGTTAACTGGTAAACGACATCTGGTAAAGATTGATCCAAATGAATTGTGTGGAGTCATGAAACGGATGGTACAGCAACAGCAGGTTGTGGAATGTATGATCTGGACCTTCCTCTACATGGGTTTTGGGGAGAGAACTATGCCCTTTTAATGCTACTATCAATGATATAAATTACATTTTCTTTTCTGTGATTTTTCCATGGCATTCTGGAATTGGTTGTGGGAGGCTACAATTGTTGATTCTTCTTGCTGCATTCATGTTTTTTGTTAATTGATTACAGGCGTTCTTTTATGTTTATGCGCAGGATGTGAAGAATGCAGGGGGCCAGTGTTTCCATTAATTTGTGCGCAGGATGTGAAGAAGAATGCGGAGGGCCTCCTTCTCACTTCTATTATTGATATTTTTTTTATTCTTCTCCAATGTAATTGTTGTATAGTTTTCTCCATTGTAATTAAGATTTTAAATGTATTAGCATTCCACATTTTTATAAAGATTTTAAGTGATTCTCATGAATTTTCAAGCTTTTAAAAAATATTGAAAAACTTGGGCATGCCCTGATTTTTCAATATATTTTTTTTAAATTCCAAAAAATTAAAAACGACGGCCCTAAGGCAGTCGTTTATATTGATGTTTTCTGACGGCCACGAAACCGTCGTTTATTTCACTTTTGCCGACTGTCTTGAAGCTGTCGTTTTTAGAAAACGTCGGCTATGACCGTCGTTTTTGAGAAATGCTATGGAGATCGAATGGGAGTGCCTGAATAGGAGCCCGATTTGAATTGGAATGACATTTTTGACCCTCAAATGTCTTTCACTCAAACTCACTCAATCACTCAATTATCTTTTCAACTTTTCATTTTAAAAAATGGGGGATGCGGGATATAAGAAAGGTTTCTTTGTGGATTAGGGTTGGGGTGGAAAGAAAAAAAAAAGAAAAGAAAAAGAACCCACATTATCATGTCATACTAAGCGCTTGATTTATGTCAAGGATTAGGGTTGGGGTGGAAAGAAAAAAAGAAAAAAGAAAAAGAACCCTCATTATCATATCATCCTAATCGCTTGATTTAAGTCAATTTTATAGGCCGGTTTCACGCAGTCAATTTTATAGGCCAGTTCCGTCCTTGGTCTGTCTCTCTCTATATAGTTCAATAGCAGAAGTAATTTTTTACACACAAGGTCTGGGCCCAATCCATAGCTGAAAAGTCCATGCTCAAGTCTAGGACAATAAATACATGTGGCTAGATTAATCCAAAACCAAGCTATAAAGTCCATCCATGCTCAAACCTAGATCACTTTGCCATTTCCAGACATAAGTAGTCAAACCATCAGCTACAAGTTCAATCCCAAACCAGCACCATTCCCAGGCCCATTCAACTGAAGCTTGGGAGATTCTCAGGTCTATTAACCTTACTGAAGGTCCATTCGTTTCAAATGTCAGGCCCACTTTCAAGCCTATAAACATAAATCCAAAAGCCCTACTCCCTCTCTCTCCCTCTTCATTTCAACAGGGAAAATCACAAGAGCGAAATAATCGAGTTTCTTAGGAAATGCTAGAGAAATTGCAATTGCAGACGCAAATGATTCTAGGAAAATTCATTTTCTAGGTAACCAAACAGCCCTTCCTGTAAATGTCGCCGGGGGAAGAGTCATGTAAGGGTTGGTTATATGCCATGATAAACTTTGCCATAAAAAAAATAATAAGAAAGCCTAAATCAGTAATTTGTCTCTAAGTTAGCTGTATGCATAAAACTAATATGACCTAAAACTAATGTAGGTGAATATACTTATGTTTCTTATTATTTTTAGAGAACAAAAAAAATGTAAACATGTTTGTTTAGGATTACGATAGTTTACCATTCCTCCTATCTAGAAATGAAAGTCAAATAAATTACATTTGTGGAAGAGTTCCAATCATCTGGATTTTTCAAGTTCCCTCATGTAGGTGGCCTGGTCCATTAGGCATGATGGGACCCTCAAGGTATAATGCTCCTTATTTGGCCTTAATGCTGAATGCAGATTGTTACTTAATTTCTTTCTTGAGCATTTATTCAGAGCTAGTCACGAAGGATCCCCGTTTGCCTATTTCATAATGAATGCATAGGATTTGGTAAATAGTTGGTTATAGGTGCAAGGTGGCAAATAAAAGGTGAAGATATACTGATATACAAGGGACCATCAATATCTCTCTTTCGATTGTTGTCACATCCCGGTCCCGAATCACCCTGGCCTAGGGTAATCCCCGAGGTGGGACATGCGTAATCCCGTGTTACTGTACCTGTCTCGAGTCAAATCCAGCAACACGAAGGATAAAATTTCTCTTTCCACATACCATTCATAATTAAATAGCGGAAGCATAACAATAATAATCACTTGAACCATTGCACAGTCCTAATTAAAAGTTGAGTGTTGAGTTTATACAAAACATAATTATATATTCAACCCAAGTAGGGATTACAAAAATACCCTACATCCTATTACAAAAGAATTCCTAATTGTCCAAATAGTGTGGCCCACACAAAAAGGGACTAGCCACACTCTACAGTTTGATTCTCAAAAGAATATCTCGTGGCACTCTTCGTCGACCCAGACTACATAGGCCCATTACCGGCCCACTCTTCTAGTCCTGGAGGAACCTCTTGGGCTTCCTCCTCTCCCTCCTGGGCCTCTTCAAGGCCGGGAGTTGCATCTGCGTCTGTGACACCAAAGGTAGCATCATGAATACGACGATTCGACAAGTATAAGCATTAATAATAAATCACATGTTGTATCAAATCGAATAAAAGACAATTGATTAAAAGATGCCAATGTTAAGTAAGCTAGGCACTTGTGCAATATCGAATAAATCATGCTCTCTGAATCAATGAAATAATAAAACACACTACTTGGCTACCACATTAAGCCCATCCTCTCAATAGAGAGCGAATCTAGTTGGGATGTCACCAGCGGCCCGGCCAAAGGCTAGCTGGCTACCCGGTTCTGGAGTTCCGGTGCTCCAGACGATCTACTGCAGTGATCTCGAATAACTAAACCAAGTTTAACCCCGTCGGGTATCACGTGGTCGAAGCTCAGTAGTGCCAGACCAATCGAATCGAATAAATACGCACATGAGTAAGATTGTTTTTACTTGAATCGAATCGAATCATAATATCTAGAATATTTCACACATAACTTACTCATCCAAAATTTCAATTGAGTATCGTATAATCGTACAAGTGTAACGAATAGAAACGAAGCAATTATGCATATAAATCATTATTTAGAATTTGGAAGTCGAATATAAAATAAATCCCAATATGCACATGCACTGATTAAGAAGAATCAATAGTCATTTACTAAGTTCTCGTCCTTCACATTCTCACCCGATGAAGTTTGGAGATCCCGTGTATAGCTATCTTTAATTTGGTGCCACTTTGTATAGGTGTAGTGTACCGGGTTCTCCGAGCCTCATCCATGACAAGGTGGTAGACGAAAATATAATTCACAGGAGATGATCTTAGCCTCAATGATCTCTCACGTGGTTAATTACCATTGGTCCGTTGATCTCGTTAAAGGTGTCATTTTCTAGGGTCCCACAAGTACTTAGGAATCCAAAATCCTAAATGGGTTTAGTAATTATATAATATCGGGATATT
The DNA here is from genome assembly GCA_029852735.1 of Persea americana. Taxonomy (NCBI): domain Eukaryota; kingdom Viridiplantae; phylum Streptophyta; class Magnoliopsida; order Laurales; family Lauraceae; genus Persea; species Persea americana. The sequence continues at coordinate 97,732,700 of CM056810.1, forward strand.
CATCAATTCTTCATGTGCAAAATAAACATTTTTGTTCCAAAATCCCGGCCCTACACAGAACCCATCCTCGCTATAGCGAGCTTAAAGCTCGCTATAGCGAGCCATCCAGAAGTGGACCTCGCTATAGCGAGAACCTCGCTATAGCGAGCTCCATCCTCGCTATAGCGAGGACACCTTCTGTGTCCCTCTCTCTTCAATTGTGTTTTTCTTCATGTGTTTTGACTTACACCCATTCCAACGTTACACCTGCACATGCATTCAAAATTCTCCATGTGCTTTCCACTTTTATCATCCCAAACAATCACTACATGTATAGGAAACACATGTCTTCATTTCAAACTACTTTTGACTTTGGACATGAAGAACTCTAACCTAACACATGGCTTTAATTCCACCTGCACATGTTTTATAAATACTACTCCACTAGCACATGCATTTACATGCACACCCATGGAAATCAACCCATACTATAATCATTCTCTAATTATGATTAAGGAGGCTAATCGCCATAAAATGGAAAATAATAGAATTTGATAATCCAATCAAGAATAAAACCACATGTATTAATCATTAAAGTTTATACTTGCCTCTAATCAAGCTTTAACAAGCCTCTTCACTCGTTGGCTCAAAAGAAACCCAAACCCCCAAATACTCAAACCCTAATCAAGAAACCCACAAGAAAATGAATAAATATGCATGTATGATTACAATGGGGTCCTTTTGACTCCTTTCTACACAAAAACACAAGAAGGAGGTGGGTTGATTCTTACCTTTATCAAGAAATCCGAAAATGGCTTTTGGAGAAGAAGGGATCCTTGCAACCAAGAGTAGGAGAAGATGAAGAAGATGAGGAAGATGACTTCAAACTTTACCTTCACTTGGACAACTGTTAATGTGATTGGAGAAGGAAGAAGAATGGAAGAGACAAGAAAAAGCTGGAGAGAAGCAAAAGCACAGCAACACCATCGAATGGGGAAAGTGTATTGAGTCTTTGGGTGATAAAGGCCCCCTTTTTGCAAGAAAGTCCACCTATAAATTGTATTTCCATTTAGAGTCAAATGGGGGTCCACTTCTCTAACGGTTGGTCCAATGGGGTAAGGTTGTATACGAAAATTGACGAGCTCGACGAAATACACGCGATGACACCAAAATGACGTGCATATGATGCAAAAATATAAAATCTATAATTACGAAAACGTCCTCGACTCTACCCAACTGAGTCAAATCGGTTCAACTCACCCATTCGAGACTCCAACTAATTTCTAACTCACCTATAAGGGTCTAATCAACATTAATTACTCTAAGTAGCGACTAATCACAATTAAAGCAACTAAAGCCCGATTAATTAGTATTAATTAGGCTAAATTTGGGCTGGGGTGTAACAATTGTAATTGCCGGCCTGAAAAGAAATTAAATCCAAGGGAGTTGTTTGGACAACAAAAAGGAGAAGTGGAGAAAACTGTCCACGGTATAAAGCTTAACTGCCATAGTTAATTTTATTTACTTGACATATTAGGGAGCTTACTTGCCTACTTTACATTGAATTTTTAAAAGTGCTGTTGAGATGAGCAGAAAAGCATGAGAAAATGGAGGAAAAGAAAATGGTTTGCATTTCAATTTAAATGTGAAAAGTTTTCTCTACCTGTTTTCACATCCATCCATATGACCCCATTCACTCCGCAGTCCCCACACGGTCATATGCGCCAATAAAATCCATCCTCTCTATCCTTATCTCTTTCAAGAAAAGTCAGAAATTGCCAGCTAAGATGCCAAAAAGTGTCTCCCTCACAGGACTGGGTTGTGCAATGGTCCTTGCACTGCTAGTCGTGTGTTGGAGACAGACCACCACACCAGGGTCTCTCCTTTTCAAAGCAGTAGGCAAATACATAGTATGTTGGCTTTATATGACTTGTTTTTTTCTTTGGTTTTTTTTTAGCAATTGGCTTTATATGACTTGAAGACCTCATTTGGACTTTATATGACTTCATATGCCGCTCCAAAATGTACCCGACACCATAATATAAGATATCGCCAAATTATAGTCCCACAGGTGTTGGCCTTTGTAATTAAGAATATATGACTCTACACGTTGATGACAAAAGAGCAGAATTTTTTATTTTATTTTATTTTATTTTGGAGGAGATGATGTGGCACTCTAATAAAGGCCTTCTTTGATGAAAGGAGCAACCAATGGCCTCGCACTCTAACATGTTATTATTTCAAAATAAAGAAATTAAAAAAAAAAAAGGAAAACATAAAAAATTGTAATCAAATTTAAATTTATCTTCATACTTTAATGTCCTACTGTTCTGCAGAGTAGTAAGGTTTGAAATGCACAAACACTCTCTTATCATTTGAGAAAAGGTGGCATTGCTGGTTGAAACAAAAGTAATTTCCTTTCTTTTTTTTTTTCAAGAGGATTTTACGGGTAAAAGCCTCATAGGACCCCATACCACTGACGAGGTCCCAAAATCACCGTATAGAAGGTCGGGAGGGCTCCTCTTGGTGCATTTTGGTCTTTTTTTTGTCATTTAGTAGGGAGAGGGAAATAGAGTGGGAGAAGGAGAAAAAGAGGGACAGGGAGAGAGAAAGAGAGAGGGCGGGAGGGCGGGCGGGGGCGGGTGGTGACGGGCAGGGAGAGGGAAAGAGACTGGGAGGAGGAGAGGGAGAGGGAAAAAGGGAGGAGAAGAAGAGGAAGAGAGGAAGAAGGAGAGGGAGAGGGAAAAAGGGAGGAGAGGAAGAGGAAGAGAGGAAGAAGGAGAGCGAGAGGGTGGCGTAGGTGGCGGGGTGGCGACGAGTAGGGAGAGGGGTAGGTCGTAGGTGGCGGGCGGAGGGGGTAGCTAGCTGGTAGGGAAAGGGAAGAAGAGGGAGGGGTAGTTTAGGAATTAGAAAAAAAAAAGAAAAAAAAGAGTGCGTGTGTGCAAAGTGATATTCAGTGTGTAGGTACGTAGCAGCACTCCTTGATGGTTGATGCCATCCACCACGAAATAAAGCTCTTTGCCCGGCCTTGCCCGCCCTTTGCTATGTTGAATGTTCAATGTCACTTTTTTGGAAAAAAACGTATACCGTCACTGAATTTCTTTGTTAGGCTTGCTTGGATGAGTGGTGAATTAAATTGAAGTTACGTAAGGTAGAAAATTAAGAGATAATAAAATATAAGGGGGTTAATGATGGACTTTAATTTTTGAGGATTTTATAAAAAAATTTTACTTTATGTGGCTAGTGTACCGAATAAGGAACTTTAGCCAAACTCACACCAAACAAAGAATCTGTGCAAAAAAACCAACTTTTTTTTAATCATTTTTTGTGCAGTTATTATCGACTTTCATTTTCTGTATTGATGGTCGACAGCACCCTCGCTAGAACAACTGAGGGTCGCCGTTGATTCTGAGCATGCATAAACTCTGCATATTCTTCCTCCTTCCTATCTTTCCCAAACCCAATCAAATGATGGAGAAGTTCATGCCTTAATATCAAAAAGTGCTGCTTTGATTTCTATTTTTCCAAGATCATATTGGGAGGTGGTCCTATAAGGACAGTCCTTACGGTCCGCATTGTTCGAAATGCCAACTGTGGCTCACTTTATGATCCATCCAAATTGATCACTTATTCATGACCCCCTTATAGGCACTGAATCCCATGAATTTGTATGGATTCGAATGGACTAGAACGTTGGATTGAGAGTCAATTTTTCTTTTTTGATATTAAGCTATTAAACTTGTGGACCATGGATGAAGGTGTTAGATGTATTAGATTGACTTCAAATTTGATATGTAAGTTGGCCCCTCTTGGATCTTTTAGTCCCCCTTTTTCCCATGACCAATAGTGTCTCATGGTGGGCCCTAATAGGTGATCCGCACAGTAAACCGTAAGGACGGTCCTTATAGGACCGCCTCCCTTTAATATTATACATAACCAAATCTGCTAAGTTTAAGCATGATAGCATGAAAGTTTTCATTATTAATCTTATTCATAAGGATAGCCAGCAAAGAACTCTAAAAAGTTTCTCTTGTAAGAATTGAAATGATTCTCAAGTAGTATTAGCCCATTATACTAATACCTCAGTCTCGGATCCATTATGTTGTTTGGGAAGTTAGTATTTGAAGATAACATATTTTGAATTTTAACTTCTTGGTGAGCTGTGGTGTTCGGCAGTTGGCTTTGAGCAATGACATTATCTCCTAGTTTCTTCTTCGGGCAATGTATATGGAACACTGGGCATGGATTTTAGATCTAAAAAGAGGATAAGTCTTTCAAGTATCAAGTCCTATGCATGAACGCACCTTGTATGGTGCGATAGAAACAAGGAGAGTTTCATAGAAGAACGAACTTTGATTGATAGTTTTCTGTAGGGCTATGGGATAAGAAAAAAAATTATTAACGTGAAATTCGGTTTAGTGCAATGTTGTTTGCTTGTTTTGTATGTGCTCAAGCTCCTCGTAGATTTTCCCTTAGAATTTGAAAAACATGATCTCTATCGAGTAGATCAGAATCATCTTGATGCATATTTGATGACCGATGAGAAAATGAATTGAACGTGCAATGAGGAGGCATTGACTTCTCCATCATTGGATTGAGTTTGGGGAAGAGAGAAAGAAGGAAGAAGATGAGGAGTTTATGCCTGCCCAGGGTCGACGACGATCCTCGCTATGGATTGCATTTCGGAAGAGAAGAAGAATGAATAAGATGAGGAGTTTATGCTTGCTCGACGTCAACGACAACCCTTGCTAACACAGAAAATGAAAGTCAATAGTGACCACAAGAAAAAATGGTAAACAAAGTTAGTTTTTCTATACGAATTCCTTATTTGGGTGAGTTTGGTTAAAGTTCAATGTTTGGTGCATTGGGCACATAATTTTTTTTTTTTTTTTTGTAAAATTCTCTTTATTTTTTGTGGCTCAAGAATCTTTTTAGACTTTCGTATTAAAAGATGATGTTTTTTTTCCATTTAGTGAAGAAAGAATGTTGCTTTTTTATTTTGAAAAAAAAAATATGAAGATTTTAAATTGGGAGATGCTCCTATGAGAGACACTCTTACCAAGTTGGTGAGAGATAGGTGGGGGTCCTCACTTCCATATCCACTCTCACCAACTTAAATGTAAGGACCCCCAACTTAAATGTGAGGGCTCCCACCCATCTCTCACCAACTTGGTGAGAGTTACTTTCATAGGAGCACCTCCCTTTTAAATTTATATACTTTTAATATAACCTCCGATCTATTTTGAATAATGGAGGCTTAACTCACCTCAATTCACTTTACCACTTATTCAAAAACACATCCATTCGTTCAAAGGCCGTAGCTGGCCACTGAGAATGGAAGGCCCTCAGCTTGCGCTTTTCATAAAGAATGCATAGTATTTGCTAAAATACTGGTTATCAAAGGACCATCTGGGAAATGATTGTTCACCATTTATCATAAGAAACCAAATTCTAAAGATGCTTTTGAATATGTACTAAGAACATAACATGTCAAATCAGTAAAAAGACAACAGATGTATAAAGAAAGAAAAGTATACTTTTCAATAAATTATATTTGCTTTTGTCTTCATGGTGTAAAATAATTTGAGCTTTACCTTATTTCATTTGTATTACCTTTTACAAGTAAAGATAGGAGTAAGAAGATAAGAGGGACTCAGGGAGGCCCAGGACTGTAATGAGAGGAGTGAGATGAGGAGTTAATAATCAGTACTGTGACTAGTTTGCTTGTATTCTGTGAAGCAAAATTTTTGGTGGTCGTCAGGCTTTTTCCCATCTCGTGACCAACCAAATGCGGGTGGAAGTTGAAAAAAAATACAAAGGGCTACTGGGATTAGTTTGTCATAATCTTGAAATCGTGGAAATATAATATCTTCTAAACCCATTAAATTTAAAGCCGTGAATAAGGGATTAAGAGGGATCAATGGAGTCAAAATCACACCTATGTAAAGGTCTCATCAAGATCTTTGAGTCTCTCATTTCTCCATGATTTGCGTGTCCCCTAGTGGGCCCACAAGGGAGTCTATGCATCTACATGTTTCAAAATTCTCCAATGGTCAATGTTGATGGAACGTGGGTCCAACGGCATTGATTGCTCACATCACATGTATGATTTTTGATAAGGTTGTCAATCATGTCGTGTTAATGAATTCGGATTACGGGTTAACGAATTCGTATTAAAATCACCTCAACCTATACACGACCTGTTAACTTAATGGGTCAAAAAATTCAACCCAAACACGACCCGTTAATTTAATAGGTTACACGACCCAATCCGTTAACCCGTTAAATAATTAAGTCATTTCAAAAATTAAAAGAAAATCCATACAAAAATATAAAAAAAGAAAAATATATAAGCTATACGAAACTGTTAATGAGGATCTCGAGTGGATCCCACCTAAAACCCCACTACAAAACAATAAATTTTAATTTATTCTTTAAAATATAAATTAATTCTAGCTACACTTTGGAACTAAAAAAAAAAAAAATTAACATGAACTAAAAAAAAAAAATTAACAGGTTAAGCGGATTGTTCACGGGTTACTGGTTTAATTCGTACATGACCCGTTAACTTAACGTGTTAACGGGTTGGACCCATTAACGACCTGAATCTATTAAGAGCCTATCCGAACCCGTTAATATTGTGTGGATTTGTATAGTGTTAACAGGTCATGTGGCATTTTAACAGCCCTAATTTCTGATGTCTGATGGTACCTATGCCGCTTTATTGTCAGTATCATTTCTCTGAACGGTTCTTGTGCTCTTTGTGCATTGGCAGGGTCGGATCTGTGTATTATATTAGGAATTTGGACTCCTTGTTTAGACCATGATATGGAATAAATTGACTGGACTGTTTTCCTTTGATTTCCTTGATATTGGATAAATTGGTCGTCCATGGATGTCCATTATGCAAATCTTGTGTTGGTAGACATTTTCTTTTCACCAACCATTGCCCATATTCTTTAAAGAAATGTTTGTGAGGCTGAGACTCTATTTCTCACCGTGCATTGATCTAGATTGTATTTAATCATGGTGCCACTCTACCTTTGAACATATTAATAAAAGATGAGAAGCTCACACTAATTGGATTTTTCAGTTTGATTGATATGTTTAACATCAAATGAAAAACCATGGTCTCGTTTTGTTGTACATCTATGAGTGGCAGACACATTTCATCTATGAGCCGGAAATTACTAGTGGATTGACAAAAGGAAATTCTTAGCTCAATCTAGGCCTAGGTTTTCTCAAGAAGAGTCTGTGACGAGAAAAATAAATTCAAGTGGGTTATGTTTTTGTGTTCTCTGACTTGATTTCTACAGGAAGAATGAGGTGCTAATGAGTGGTGTGTCAAAGGCCTAAGTAGCATGGTTAATTAACAGAGCGGATGGCTTCTCAAGACAATTGAGTAAATGCTCAATTTTCTGTGGCATAATGGATCTCATATATAGTTCCTCCTATGAAAATGAAATCAAACTTAAATCCACATACTTAAATCGATCTTCACACTTGAACCTTTGACACTTCTCCAATATCAAAGCCTGAACGTCCTATTTTCTCTGCAGTAGTAAGGTCTGAAATGTGAAATACACAAACAATCCTTAACAAATTGAGGAAAGGTGGAAGTGGCCTTTTGAAATGAAAGTTAGTCTTGTTACAATGTGCAAATAGTTGGCTGTTCATTTAAATTTAAAGTTAGCCATGTTTCGATTTTGTAGTAGTTAGTAGTTTTTTCTGTGATAACTGAATTCATATAATTTTAAGATATTGTAATTTCTAACAATCAAGAGAATTTCTATCTATTGAAATTTTCTATAAGTTTTGTTTTGTTGGTGGGGAGTGTTGGGCTCGTTCCAACTGAAGCTCGACTATTTAAAATGTGAATGTTTTCGGTATATGGAATTCACAGTTTTCATCACGGTGACCAAAAGAGTGATGAGTTGGTAAGTAAATTAGCTGCATGCAAAGCAACCATGCTTACTCTTGAACAAGACACAATGGAGAATGTTGTGACCCAAAACTACTGTAGATGAATAGGCATCTCCATGCTTATGTTTTGCATTTGTTTCCTGAGCAAAAGAGACTTAAGGGTCATTTGCATTTATGGGTACAACATGAAAACGGTTTTTACATATACAAATGTTACATATGTGAAATGCATTATCATGTTGTCAAAATCACCATTTTTATAAGTAAATGAGTACATCCAACAGTTATAGATATACTCTTTTTTTTTTTTTTTTTACTTTTTCATAAATTTCTCAAAATCCTTGAAGATTTAGTGTATGAAACTAAGCGTCTTGATGCTTATCATATGTGAAATTATTAAGTGATTTGGATTATGAATTGGAGGCCACAAGAGTGCGGAAAATTACATCTATAGTCTAATTTTTAATAGGCATTTTTCATAAATTTTTTAAATACTATGAAGATCTAAGATATGAAATTAAAATTCATAGGTTTTAATAGATCACGAAAGAAGATGGACAATCGAATCATGAATCTAGGGCCCGCAAAAGCAGGAAAAAAAATAATGCGGCTGAAAGAGTAGGAACCCCCACCCTAACTATCCACAGTGGCGGAGGGAGGGGCCCCTCCTCAATTTTCTCTCCACTTTGTACATAGAAGAGAAAATTTAGGAAGTGTAGTTGATATTTTAATTTTATGCCTTTTTGCCCCTCCTCAAACATTCCTTTGCTCTTTCAAACAAGAGAGGATCTTACCAAATAATAGGGTTATTCTTGTCTTTTTTCTTTCTTTGAGATATATAAAAGGAACTAGATTATCGTATCCCCCTTTTCTTTTGGACAGATAGTGTGTTTGTTATTCTCCTGTCATTTTAGGGCAGGCTTCTCACATGCGGACTTCATTCAAGTTGACTTTTATTAGACTCTTTGAGTAAGGTCTACTTAAAAAATGAAAATAGAGTCAAACGTGGATCCTCTAGACTTGATATCTTGAGTGGGGCCCTCAGTGAAAACTAAACTTTACAAAAAGAAATGTTTTATTTTGTATGAGTATTTTGACTCAAGATAGTTTGGGCCGAGTGTCAAATTAATTTATATGAAATACTTGAATTGCTTATATTATTTTATATGAGTTACTAATCTGAAAGTGGGTCGCTTGAGTGAAGTTTGATGAGGATTATATATGTGAAGGGGAGGCCATTTTATCAATGATTTAGACGTTTTAAGTGGACCTACTATTGTTGAACTCTTCTGTTACTCATTGTTTTTTTTTTTTTTTTTCTTCCTTTCCTTGTTCCAACTACATGATATTAGGGGCCTTAAAACCATTATTGCACCACAAAAAGTTGCCCCATTTTCTAGGCCTAATTTCCTATTGAATCTCGTACCAAACCAACCCCCCCCCCCCCCCCAAATGCATTACACCTTGTACAACTATTTAGCTATAGCTACACATGTAACCATTTGTGATTTACCATCTCATCATATATGTAAATTATGAGAGGCTAAAATAATTGCAATCACACGCCATGTTCACATTTCATTTATGTAATAAGTGCAAATAAATGTGATAATGAGTATCTATTATGCATGTGTACCATTTACATATTTAAATAAGAGCAAACAAATGACCCTCACATTATTTTACACTTGGGAAAGGAGAGATTTCATCCATTGTCTAGAGTTTTCTAGTTCTATTACGTGCGAGATCTAGATGTGAGCGGTACTTTTCTAAAGATGTAATTCACATGATGGGACCCTTAGACTTACCTGGTGTACGTATGTGTGAGTTTTGTGCATGTGCTGGGGAAATAGTCATGTTGGGTTATATGCAACATGGAAACTCTCATCATAAAAGAAGGCCTAATGTGTTGATAAGTTAGCTATATGCATAAAACTGTTGTGGACTACTGTGGATGAAATGACAATTCAATACTTATGTTTGTTATTGTTTTTAGAGAACCAAAAACATAAACGAGAACCATGAGACAACCCAAATGGGAAAGGGTGTGTCATCTCACCCCAGCAGAGCACAGAGGTGGAGTGTCTGTGGTGCGGAGTACAACAATGGGCTTACTTTGGCAGATGAAGTCTTGTGGCTGAGCACTAAAGTGCACCCTAGGGATCATCCCTATGACATAGACCATGCTTGTTTAGGACTGCGATAGTTTATCATTTTTTCTTTTTAGTTGTTTGGTATGGAATCTTTTTGACTTTTTGTATAAAAAAATAAAGGTTTTTTTTTTTTTTTTTTTTTTTTTTAGTGAAGAAATGATGTTGCTTTTTGACATTTTTTTAAAAAAGATAGAGGGAATATTGAATTAAAATGCTGTTGATGTTACCTATTGTCTAAAAAGTGGAGGCTTTACTTGACTTTTACTATTATAGTAAAGTATCACACGGTTAGGCATTAACTTGATAGGACCCTCCATGCATGGATGAAGCTCCTTCTTTGGCCTTAATGCTGAATGTGGATTCTTTCTTGAGCAATCTGTTCATAGCTAGTCATGAAGGGTTCCTTTTGCCTATTTTGCAATGAATGCATAGGATTTGCTAAATTATTGGTTATGGGTGCAAGCTGGAGGATTTCACATTTTTCGAGCAAGAAGGCTATTATTAAAAGAAAACAACACAACATAACAATAAAGAAAGAACAATATATATATATATATATATTAAAAACGACCAACATGGGCGAGCATGGTTTGGAAGGTATCCCTATGGGGAGAAAAAAATTAGTTGGTCAACAATGCTCTAGGACCATCCAACCTGCCCCCGACCAACATAACAATAAAGAAAGACCAAGGAGAAAATAATTAAAAAAGACCAACATGGGGAGAAAAAAATTAGAATAAAATTAACCCGTAGTTGGTTAGCAATGACTTATCCAACCTGCCCCCGACCAACATAACAATAAAAAAAGACCAAGAAGGAAATAATTAAAAAAGACCTACATGCATGGGCGAGCATGGTTTGGTAATTGGAAGGTCTCCTCAGGGGAGAAAAAAAATTATATCTAATTAACGTATAGTTGGTTAACAATGCTTTTAGTTCCGTCCAACCTGGCCCGACTTGACCCTTTGCCACCGGGACCCTAATTATAATAATCAATCAGATATGATATGTTATCGTATATATCTTATATATTCTGGTCTCCCTCACTGGACTCGGTTGTGCGATGGGCCTTGCACTGGTAGTCGTGTGTGTTGGGGCCACCGAGGGCCCTCCTTTTCAAAGCAGTAGGTAAATGAAAAGGAACTTTTTTTAAAGCTTTATATGACTTGAAGACCTCGTTTGGCCTCACTTTGGAATATTATTCTTTGGCCTTTGTAAGAATATGATTCTTAATCGCATTATTCAAAGCAGTAGGTAGATGTGACTGGCACTTCAGGACTTTTCTAAAGATGCAATTCACTGCAATGGTTTTCCTGTGTGGACTCGCATCAGACTGGGAAAAGAAAAGAACCAAAGCAATCCAATGTCTGTGAGGGAAAGGGAAAGAGGAAAGGGTAGTGGGAAAGACGAGGGACAAGGAAGGAAGTGAGGAAACATGGAGTGGAGGAGGAGAAAGTAGAAGGATAAGGAGAGAGGTTGATAGAGGTAGAAGAAGCAGTAGCTGGCTCTAGGTATCACTCTCTCCCTCGCTCTCTTCCCTTTTAAACCTTGTTCTTTTATTTCATACCTCAGCGGTTTGCTACAGTGCAACAAGTATGATATGCACTAAAATCTCTCTGATATTTTAATCTCATTTTGATGGAATTTCCGTTTATCCTGTTCATGATATAAATCATATAGATGAAACTTGTGGTGTTGGTCGCGGTCGTGGCTACCCTAAAAACCAATATGGTTATAGTTCGTGGTTGATCGTGTTTGTAAATTTAAGTGTTGCCATTAGTTAGGTGTCTAAGGTGGTGCCTGATACATATCTCTTATTCTAGTATTATTTTGTCTCCGTATTTTAGTGCTCTTCGTTGTACTAATTTCTCCTTTTAATATATATCATTGTTACTTTAAATATATATATATATATATATATATAGATTATATAGATGAAAATTGTGGTGTTTGCCGCGGTGTGAGTTTCTTTCTATTCCAAAAATTTAAAGAGATATCCAAAAATTCTAAAATATTGAAAAATGATAGAAAACAATCTCTTTTTTTTCATTAGTGCACACAATAAATTAAAATATCAATTCCCATAAGTCATAACATCTTGTATTACTATCTTATCAAAAATTATTTAAAGTTTAAACAAATTTAATGATAAATTTACATATATATGATAAAAGCACTAAAAATATCATAAATTAGTAATATTAGACTTAACTAATAAGTAGTTAAATACTCAAACATCAAGTAATTTAGGACTTACAAATATGTTAAAACTTACAAGTTACAATAATGAATTCCATGGAAAACTACATAATATTAATATTAAAAGGGTGCAATGAGATAAAGTAGGTCTAAGAGAAACTAAGATTTAGGCTCCAATTCACTTCATTTAAAAAAAAAATCTCCAAATCTTCAAAACCAAAATTTCTATATCTAGGCTCAAAACCACTAGATTTAAGAGAAAGTAAGAGTCTAAAACTAAAGTTGGCCCAATGAAAGGCCTTGATTGCAATTATTTCACTTTTTAAAGAGATTCAAAAGTCAGGTGAAAATCTGAAAAAAAAAAAAAAAAAAGTGCCTAAAACTATAAAGATTTGCTCCAAAACTCTATATCCAATATTTTTTTAGTATCCCAACCAAGGGGAATGGGACCTAAAAAAGAGCCCTCGTACACATGGGAACGTAGCCCACTAAAGTAGGAAGGAAGTCCATACAAGTGGAAAGAGGTAATACCCGTGGTTCAAACCCCGGGTAGCCAGCTAAGAGCGGACGCCGTTCTTAAACTCCACATCCAACATCTTTCTATCATTTCCAAGGCATTTTGAGAAAGAAACTTAAAGAAAAAGAATAAATAAAAATAAAGACATGAAAAATAAACTCAAAATGCTTACCTAAAGTCACTAGGTTAAGTTCTTTGGTTTCGTTGCGATGAAATCCATTCAAATCTTGAGATTTCAATGAGGAATAGTGAAAAAGAGGTTTTGGAAAGATGAAATAGGGTCTTTAGCTTTTAGAACGAGCTTTGAACTCTTGCTACCAAGACCAATATACATCAAAACTTTGGTCTGGTAGCGAATATCACTACATATTGGCCAATATACACCTGCATTGGCAGACATTTTAAACCATAGTTGTTAATGCAATGTTAACAGTAAAAAAAATGATAATTTCTAATGGAGTATTTCAAACTTTTGCTGGTAATTCATATTTTTGACCTCTTGTCAAATCTTGCTTCAAGCTTATTATTTTAATTGTTTACTGATCTCTGATCGACTCTGGATCCCCTATACATGATCATTTCCTTTCCCTTTCCTCCTCGTCGGAAGGAAAGCCCAAATCTTGTCTCTCGAAGCCCTAATCTCCCGCAAATTAGTTGCTTCGCAGGATAATTCAGATGGAGAGAGTCTCTCTTGGAGACGAAGAAGGGAGGGTTTTTTTTTTTTTGTTTCACCCCATTTTTTTATTTGTAAAAAAGACCCACTGGTTTTCTATTTCATTTCAAGAAACCAGTTGAGATAGTCAGTGACAGGACCAAACAACATTCCCCTGTTTCGTTGAAACAATGGATTCGGACTCTGATTTGGTCAATTTCGTGTGTGCGTTGTTTTACTACCTATTGCATCTTTTAGGGCATCTTTTATAACGGAGTATTTCCAACTTTTTCTGGTAATTCATATTTTTGACCTCTTGTCAGATCTTGCTTCAATCGAAAAAGGTTAAAAAAAAGCTTATTATTTTAGTTGTTTCTCAGTAAAATTTGATTTGGTCAATTTCTTGCATTAAGAAAGATTGCTTCTCAAGCTAATAGATGTTCTATTGCCTATATATGGCACAGGTCCAAGTGAAGTAGCTCTGCATACAAATATTTCTGTGTCTCTCTGTGCACGCTAGGAAATAAAGTCATAATATGGCAGATGCACTTGTCTCAGTTGTTGTGAAAGAGTTGGGCGTCCTAGCTAGAGATGAGGTGAGCTTGTTGGTTGGTGTCAAGAAAGAGCTCAGAAAGCTTTCCAGCTCATTCGCGGCCATTAAAGCAGGGTTAGAGGATGCTGAGAACCAGCAGGTGACGAAAAAGGCGGTCCGAGACTGGTTGGGGAAGCTCAAAGATGTCGCATATGCGATGGAGGACATACTAGAAGAGTGGAGAATAGAAACTCTCAGACCGCATGGAGACAATGACGATATTCACAAGGGCAAGAAGGTGCTCTCTTGTTTACAGTTTCCTTGTCTAGGTTTCAAACAAGTTGAATTACACCACGATATTGGACATAAGATGAGGGAAATAACAAAGAGGCTAAGTGAAATTTCAACAGAAAAGAGCAGATTCAATTTTAATGAAGCAAGCACAAGTGAAAGGCCTAAGATGGAAGAACGAGAAACCAGTTCATTAATTGATGAATCGGAGGTTTTCGGCAGAGATGCTGTTAAAGGTGAAATAGTAAATGAGTTTGTTAGTGAAACTCGTAAAGAGAAAAGGCCATTTTATGTTGTTTCAATAGTAGGGATGGGTGGATTGGGCAAGACGACCCTGGCTCAACTAGTCTACAATGATGAGACGATAAAGAAACATTTTGAGAAGAGAATTTGGGTCTGTGTGTCCGAAGATTACGATGTGAGTAAGATTTTAAAGAAAGTTATTAAATCCATGGGTGGGTCTGCAGATGGGGACCTGGACTTGGATACATTGCATCAAAGAATGAGTACAGTTTGTGCCAAAAACCGATTTTTACTCGTGTTGGATGATGTCTGGGATGGAATACTATGGGAAAAGCTGAAGGTTGCACTCAAAGATGCAGCACTAGGTAGCAGGATCGTGGTCACCACTCGTAGTCGTACAGTTGCAGATGTACTGGAAACAACTCTCCGTCATGATTTGGCAATTTTGTCTGATTCAGATTGTTGGAAACTATTTACATCCAGAGCATTCAGAGGAAGGAATGAGGAAGAGTGGCTGCCGGAGTTGACTGAAGTAGGTAAGCAAATTGTACATCGGTGCAAAGGTGTACCTCTTGCTGTTAAGGTGGTCGGAGGTCTTCTGTACTTTAAGAGAACAAAGTTAGAATGGCAAATGGTCTTGGAAAGCGAAACATGGGAATGGGAATCACCTAGTCAGGGTGTTGGCATTTTACCAGCTCTCCTCTTGAGCTATTATAATTTGCCCATCCATTTGAAACAATGCCTCTCATTTTGCTCGTTGTTTCCGAAAGATTATGAGCTACAGAAGGATGAATTAGTGAAGTTATGGATGGCTCATGGTATCATTAAATCTGAGAGAAGAGAAATTGAAGAAATTGGTGAAACGTATTTTGATGATTTGTTGACACGTTCATTGCTTCAAGATGCTGAGAAAGATGATGTCAGAGGAATTTTCCGATGTAAGATGCATGATCTTGTTCATGATCTAGCAAGATTTGTCACAACTGGTGACTACTGTATGATGGAGATTGGAGATCCGAACTTAC
Organism: Persea americana; assembly: GCA_029852735.1. NCBI lineage: Eukaryota > Viridiplantae > Streptophyta > Magnoliopsida > Laurales > Lauraceae > Persea > Persea americana. The sequence continues at coordinate 97,748,214 of CM056810.1, forward strand.
CTTCTGTTAATAGCCATCATCTATCACTGCTTGTGAATCGTGATGTTTCATCCATTCCATCTCCACTGTGCAGTGCAGAACATCTACGCACACTCTTATTATTTGGATCATCAACAATTAATGAACTCTCTCATAGTTTATTCAACCATCTGAAATTTCTTAGAGCTCTAGATTTAAGGAGAACTCAGATTGAAAATTTACCGAGTTCCTTGGTAAAACTAAAACACCTAAGATATCTTGATTTGAGTAAGTTGAATATCACAGAGCTGCCTGAATCTGTGACTGATCTATGTAATCTACAGACTCTGAAACTTAATTACTGCAAGCGCCTTTGTTCACTGCCAAGTGGTATAAGCAAAATGGTTAAACTGCGGCATCTTGAAATTGAATGTACTTATGATCTCACAATTTTACCAAGCGGATTAGGGATGTTGAGTTCCCTTCGAACATTGAGCAAGTTCCCCATGGGGGATGAGAATAACAGAGGATGTAAGATTGGAGAACTGAAAAATCTCAATCTTCTTAGAGGAACGTTAGAAATACAAAATTTGGAGAAGGTAATAATAAATCCGGTTGAGGTTAGAGAGGCAGAGCTCGATAAGAAATGTCTTCTTCAAGGGCTCGGTTTAGAATGTAATGACAAGACAGAAGAAGAGTGGGGAATGTTGGGAGAAGTCGAGATGGAACAGATGGAGATGGTATTTGAAGGCCTTAGACCGCCTCACTCAAACCTAAAAGTCTTGGGCATCGGAAACTATGGGGGTTCAAAGTTCCCTAGTTGGTTGGACGATGCAAAATTTTCCAGTCTAGTTGCTGTCGGACTGAGAAACTGCAAAAAGTGTAGATTACTCCCGGGCCTTGGAAAATTGCCTTCGCTTGAAATGCTGATATTAGTTGGAGCTGATGAAATAAAAGTGGTGGGCGGTGATTTTTGTGGGAAAGGAAGAGCGTTCCCAAAGCTGAAACAACTTTATTTCAAGTTGATGCTGAATTGGGAAGAATGGAGGTTGACAAAGGAAGATGGAGAGGTTATGCCATCTCTCGAAATATTGTCTATTTCTAAGTGCAACAAGCTCAAGGAACTGCCCCACTGCCTCCCCAATACTCTAAGGGGCATAGAAATTGAAGATTGCAACCAAGTTATTTGGGCGTCAAGCAATCCACCCCCACTCCTTGAATATTTGAGTCTTAAAGGCGCTGTAACAGTGATATTATCTAACCCACTACCATGCCTCCCTGCTCTCAAGGAATTAGAGATTTGGAATACATCTATTGAGTCGCTCCCCTCTGATGGATGGGGATTACTTGAATCACTCAACGTTCTTGGAATCTACAACTGCAATAGATTGGCATCTCTGCCTAATGGGTTGGGGCAGCTCAAAGCTCTTCAAACTCTAAAGATCGAATGCTGCTTAGGGTTGTCATTTCTACCTGAGGGGCTGGGGCAGCTTGAAGCACTTCAATTTGTCTCCATCCGTTTGTGTTCTGAACTGCGGTCTCTGTTTGATGGGTTTGAACAACTCAAATCGCTCCATCGGCTCGAAATCTCTGACTGCCCACAGTTGAGGCCTTTACCAAACCTGCAACACCTCACTGCACTTAAAGAGCTAAGGATCTCCCAGTGTCCACTTGTAATGGAGCGGCTGGAGAAGGAGAAAGGAGAGGATTGGTGCAACATATCCCACATCCCATACATTCAGATTGATGGCGAAAGGATTCAATAAGGTATGGATTACGATTGACAACTCCATCTCTCTCTATCTATAAATATGGAGATATTTTCAATGCATTTTCCCCTTTTCTTTTGCAGTATTCTGAATTGTTGATGGTCAAGGAGGAGCGGAAGAAATGGGAAAAAAAAAAAAAAAAGGAGCGGAAGAAATGGGTAAATGAACAGCGGATTCTAAGCCTTTTTGAAAGTTTCTTCTACTCCAGTTGTTCGACTCAGTCTTTCCAATCTTCTTTTTTACATATATCTTCTGTTATTTTTCTTTAGATTCTCAAATCTCATATGGACATGTATGACTTTAATTTCCCCTTATAGTCTCCTGCCTTAAAGTTTATTCAGCTATTCATCAGCTGGCAATTATCAGACAGCCGTGTGTTGTACAAGCATGCCATGTGATGGTTGGAATGCACATATCCCATGTGGTAAATTATGGGCATGTATCAAGTTGAAGTATTTGGATTTAATTTCATCTTAGTTACTTGTGTTAGAATTTATTTAATTGTTCATCAGGTGGCCACTCATCAGACAGTTTTGTGTGTTGTGGGGGCAAGCCATACACATATTCAACGTGGTAAATAATGGAAGTTCCATCTCCAGTCTCCAATTCAATGCATACATGTGGTTCGCATGGTCTTACAATTTATTCTAGTGATATGATGAGCATGGATCTAAAAAATCTCATCCTAGCCCACTATCTATTTTAAAAAATCAGCCGAGTTCAAGTCAACTCAAACTTGAGAAATGGTGAATCGAGTCACCCTTCAAGTCACCTAGTTGGTGGATTCCCATGGTGTTTGGGATCTAGATGCACTTTTTTTTTCTTTTTTTCTTTTATTATTGGGAAAAAGCAGGAGGCTTTGAGGACATTTTACAATTATGCTAGAAGACCAAAATCATATTTTTTTCAAAGAATCAAGCATTTGAATATCAGTTGTATTTTTCGTCCAACTGAATAAAATATATAAACGTAAGTGTTTATAATAACTTTATGTTCAGATGATTTAGACAAGGAAACCACCCATGGGAGATTGCCCAGCACAGGGTAGTCTGTTACTTGAAGCTCTGATCAAAAAAATCAATTTTCAAGTCCTATAAATTGGGCACACTTGTCATGGTTAAATACAGGAAGACTGTTGATATGTGTCGAGGGGGGCAGGGGGCACCATGGGAATGGTGAGGTTCGTTTGATTTGCTCTTACTTCATTTACATCTGAATTTCAAATTTGTACTCATTTGTTTATTTTTGAAGAGGTTGAAAATGATTATAATTCACCTGAAGTTTGACAAATTTTTACAAGGGGAATTGTTTGGCCAATGGGAAAAATATTGCTTCTAAATTATTCAAGCAAACAAGGTGCTAGCAATTTGCAAACATGGTCAAGTCTGCGTCCATTTTTAGAGCCCTCGGTCGGTTTTGTTGTAAGTCTGCTTCAAACCATAAAAATTTGTTCTGTGATCTTCTTTATATTCTTAATGGAAAAATATGCCATTTCTATACAATCTATCTTGGTCTTCTCTAGTCATGCTTTCTTATTCAAATGCAGAGGAGAAAACAATCAAAGCGGGAGCAACCCATTTGCGCTGAAGTCCATCACGGGGCATGGTTTCTCTAAAATACATCTGTTCTCGGATGCATTGGAGGTTGTTAAGGCCATCAAAGGCGATGGAGTTTGGTCTATCCATTTCTATATTTTGATATATTAGTCTTGGAAGTTGTTTGGAAAATTACTAAGTCTGTCGTATTCCCAAGAACTTTAACATGGCTGCCCACTGTCTTGCTAAACATGTGCTGTCGGGGTTGAAATTTGTACGGGTGGGAGTCTAGATTTGCTTTGGCTGTTTCATCTTTTCTTTGGTTTTTGAAGCATCCCTCGTCCCTACCAAAAATAAAAATAATAAATGAATAAATAACTCAATAAAATCAAAGCATGGTTTTGTACCAGATGAAGGTGCAAATGCTTTTTTATCACAATGTATATGGATGAGTTTGATTACTTGAAATATATACATTGCTGTGGTTTCTTTCTTCTGCTGCCTTTTAAAAAAAATTATAATGAACTGCAAGGATTAGATATATTGACATTACACTTGTATTCATTTACTCAATCTTTCCAGAGTAACCATCCTGCTCGTAATGCTACTGCTGATGGAATATATGTGAAACAGTTTTATCTCAAGTCAGACATGATGTAGTCGAGATTGGTAATGATCTTGAATATGTAAGTTCTTTTATTGGGACAGGAGGCCCATGTTGCACAGCTCCTGCTTTCTAGAGTTGGACTTGCTTCAGATCTTTGGTTATCTATTCTACTTCTGGATGATCGGCTGTCTTGGTTTTACTAGTAAGGGCTGCTTAATGAAAATTGACATAAAAAAGCTAAGCAGCATCACATGGTTATCTTTTGCTTTTAAAAAGAAGATGTTATATGCTAGACAGTAGAAAAAAATTACAAGTTGTGGAACATGGGCATGATGTGGGCCATGTTGGATCAGCCTGAAACCAACATACTTATCTTTTATTTATGCATTTTTTAAATTAAGCCTAAATCATGATTATTGAAGCCTTATATATCCAATCTATCTAAATTAGCTTTGTAAGTTTTACTTTTCCTTTCAACCCTGTTTACAGCAATATTTTTTTAGTAACTCCACAAGCAATTGTGACTTTTCTAACAACTTCATGTAATGCCTTTACTGTTCTCCCCCTTTTCCTAATTTCTTGAACATATAATTCAACACACCTTACTTGCACTATTTTGGTATTCAATGTACGTGCCTGAAATATTTCTAATGATGTTGCTTTATATTCTCTTCAATTGGAACTTCATGTAAGTTTCCTATGTTTCTTTTCCTAATTTGACCCTTTCTTACACCTCCACACATCCCTCTTACCATGTGTATCTCGCAACATGTATTTTGGCTTCTTCACAACATTCAGCTTCATATGAGGCTGCAGCTTTAAGTGTTTCTTGCAAAGATGGCCTTTAAAACAAAGTAGTACTTGACGATCACATAAATAGCCCACGCAAAACTGATCTTGTTTGCTATTTTTAAGACCCTCTGTGTTGCTTAATCGTTGCTTCCAAATGTCAAGATTTTTCATGTCCTTGCACTAAATTATTGCGGTTTTCACTCACTCATCTTCTTTACTCTCAAATCTGCTAACCTGCTCATTACATATTCTAGTTTTGAACTTCTATTTTCAACCAATTTGACTCAAATCTTCTTCGAAGTTGTAAGTTAATCATTTGCTTGCTTTCTTGTCTACCAAATGAGTGCAACATCATCTGTGAACAATAGACACAAAGGCATTACCTTTTTATTATCTGTTTTATGGTGTTTATAACCAAGGTCAATAGGTAGGGCTCAAAAGCTGACCCTAGGTGTCATCCAACTCCCACTGGGCTCTTAGGTGTCTCTCTGCCAAGTTCTCACAGTCACACTTGTTCCCATCCCATTTTGATTTTTTTTTTTTTTTTTTTGTAGGATTGGATATTTAGAAGTAGGCCCATCAACGAAGTTTTTGTCACCCATAAAGAGGGCCCAGAACCAGCCGTCATCAGCCTTAATCAAGACCAGGCATGTGCTGATTTTGTGCCTCAATAGAAGATGTTTTATTGGCCAAGGCCAAGCACAGGGCTACTACGCATAGGATCTTGATGTGCCAGTTCGGCACTTTGATAGATATAGATATTACCTTCCATATTTGATTTACTTTTTTCTCCTGAATGTTAACGTATATCTAAAATTCTTGCTATCAGGCATTCCGAAAAAAGAATCCCGCTACCTTCATGATGGCCAATATTGCAGATATTCTCCCAGAATTGGTGAACCCAGATGCTATTGAGTTGGTTTCTCATATCAGAAGGGAATATACCACTAAGCTTGACCAGGTCTGAGTTTGTTGCTGTGTTAATATGATCTTTTTGTTAATGCTCTGTGCCAGTATTATATTTTATAGCATCCATTGTAAACAACTTTAGTTAGTGGTACTTGACTATTTTACTAGCAGTCTCAGGAGGGTGCTAGGAAATTCCATGCAGACTTAGATGTTGAAGAGCAGTGCAGCCAAGAACTTGGTAGAAATTTAAGGAAGATTCTTTAGGATCCAAAGACTTCTGAAATGCAAAAATCTCAACCAAGAATAAAGGTAAATTAGATTTTCATCTTTTTCTTTTTCATCTTAGTGTTACCGATATGGTATTAGTTAGAAAGGTAAGCTAGATATGTTTGTATAATCACTGCTCTGCTTTTGGGTCATGTTTTAGTGGAAGGTTGAGCATTTCATGTTTTCTTCTGCAAAATATTGGAATACTGAACTATTCAGGTCTGTGGTGTGCAATATTTGATGGACCTTGGCATCAAATTTTTTTTGCGGCTCCGCGGTTTGGAGGCAACCATATGATTAAGGTTGGTGACTTGGTGTTCAGAACAGTATGTTCTCACTAGATCCTCTTCTGTCTGTGCAGCACCTCACTTCCATGCCCCCACCAATAAGAAGATTGTTTTCTTTAAAGAATCAAGAAAAATAATTTTATCTTTAAATCAAAAGTCTCTCTCTTAAAATATAAGTACAAATGATGGGTTTGTAAAAGTTGTCAATGGAGAGTTTCTCTATTGTTCTCTATGGAAAATATGAGCATAACAATCAAAATATTGCTATGTTACAGAAAATATAGATTGTCAAATGAAGTACTTGCTTGGTCGTACAAACTGAACATGTTATCTGCACATGTTTTGTTATCCAAAACTTCTTATGAAGTGCCTAGTGTAGATGGAAGTTTCTATTCAATCAGATGGCTAGACCTTTAAAAAAAAAAAAAAAAAAACTCTATCTCACCAACATAGCCAATTAGAAATATTGGTTAATGGCTATCCTATGATGAACCTACTATTTGTAGCCACCAATCCTGAACCTTCGATCTCATGGAGTACCTTTGAGGAGATAATGATGGAGGTCAAAGCGAAGATGTGTCCTATCCTGTCCTCTTTGTTTTGATTGAAAAAATGTCTTGGTTTGTCTTTATTTACTGGGTCTATTTTGGAATAATACAAAATACTGCAATTTTGGGTTTGCCAGTTGCACAAACTGCCTGTTGCTTTTCATTGTTGACTATACTATAATGAAGAACTGAACTGAAACTATGGCGCTAGATTAGCATGGAACAAAGAAAGATGTCATAAAGCATATGAGAGAAGAAGCAATGAATTATTTTAATGAGTGTTAATGTATCCATATCTACATTTGATAGTTCCGATTTCTCAGCAGGATCCACATTGATCTGGCTCAATCATTGCTACTCCAGTGAAAGCCAATCAGATTTTTCCTTGCAAAAGTGCAAGTGCTTCAACCATCTATTGCTCTGATTATCATCTTAACCACAACAAGGTCGGCGTATTTGACATAAACTGATTTCCTTTTGCCTCTTGTTTTAATAGCTTCAAGGCAGGTCCACCAGTCTAGATCAACTATTAAATGCATTGGGATAAGCATAACTTATTTGAACCGTAGTCCAAATGTATAAAAGCATTCATGTTTCTAATATTTTGGGATCATTATTGATCTTTATTTCATTATCATGCTGATAGGATTCTAAATTTCTAAGAATTAAGCTCACTTCTCAATAATGAAGATTTCAATCTGACCACCAAAAGCACTAGCAAGAGCACCAGCCAGATGCATACAAACTGTGAACAAGAAAATCTTTCAGGTTCCAGTCTAGGATGTGGAACTCTCACTCTATATTTTTTCCTAAACTGATGGGTTTAGTGAGATACTAAATTTGTATGGAAGTTCGAGGATGGCCTGGAGATTACAAGATAAAGTTTTAACTCTGAAGACTGATTGCAGCCTGTCATCAGAGTGCTTGCTGTTTGACAGGGTAGTTTTTAAGAACAGATTAAAGTGTGGGGGTCTTCTTCTGCTTCATTTTGAAATTTCTTGATAATCATGTGCTCTTCATTTAAATGACAATTGTTGTTGTAGGCAACTAATGTATTACAGATAATATTTGTCAGTCTCTGTTTTTTGCCAGTATCACATTAACATGCACCTGATGATTTGTGACAAAAGGGGAATGTATTATCACTTTGAAATAATTAGTTCATCAGAATCTTCCAAGACTATAAAACATTTTTTTTCCCTGTGCGTGAATGGCACATTATTTATTAACAGCTTGGAGAGGCAAAGCAGAAGGCCGAATCAAATTGTGCTACTTTGCAGGGTGCATTGATTTGTATATGGACATGACCCTCGTTTTTACTTTTAAAAAACTTGTTCTATAGTCCCTACTTTTTGCTTAATCATCCAAGTCTCCTTTGAGGTTTATCAATTTGTTGTTTTAGTTAAAATTACATTAGCCAATGTAAAAATGCTGGTCTTATGCCTCTATCCATCCCCATTGGATCACTGGATGCAAGAATGCTTGGGCAGAAGCTCTTTGAGAGTCTGTTTAAACTAATAATATGAATACTGTTTCCAATTTTGGCAGTGAGAATGTATGGTCTTTATTTGCATAAAAATCAGTATGCAGCCTTGAGTGGTTTTGTGCACATGGTTCTTGTTGTGCCTTATTGTTTGACACATTCTCATAGATCTTTTGGGATAGATTTGAAAGAGAACCACAAGAAAATAATGCCAGACAGCTTAAACTTCATTAGTTGGAGGCTCAAGAAGCTGATGTGTACAAGAATTTTAGATATTTTTTTTTTTAAAAGAAAAAATTCTGACTACCATTGGCACCGAGAGGAAGTTGATCATTGAAAGAGAGAAAGCAAATATGAAAACAAAAAAAGAAATCACCATGTCAAGCAAATGTCTTGATTCCAAGGGTGGAGAATATTCATCCAATATGAGTAATATTGGAGCCAGTTAAAGAATATTCCCCCTGGCCTTCGATTCTAATGGTTTCATTATAATTACACATCATCATCATTATTACTGGGCTGATCTCACCTATAATTTCGGTTAAAACTTTCAATGCAGGGAATCAATTCGACAATTGAGGTAATTCATACGTCCATATAGTCAGGGAGAGAAGGGGTAAAACTGATTGAAGGTGGAACCCATGTAGGGACACTGAGGATGCTTCAAATCTCATTTAACTTTTTATTTATTTGTTTGTTTTGGTTGAAAAAAGAGAGAATAACATTAAAACCATTAAAGGTCTTACACAACAAAAACCAAAATTACAGATTAAAGTTCACTCGAGGGAATATGGTTGTAAACCGCCCATCTGTAAATATAAGAATACAAGTCTCGCAGTATCTAACTGGAACTGGAATCAGGAAAACCAAAATTGCGGGGGGATTAGCACTCTCTGAAATTCGAGTTGGATCTTCATCCTTTCTTTCCAACCCACTTCTTCTTTTCAAAAGGCAGAATCAAGCCACCAGAGAAGAAATCACAAGATATCTCGCAATTATCTTCTCAGCATATTGCATGTGGATGCTATGCAAGATGTCTACTACCCAAGAGAAAATGCAATCATAGAACGAGCTTCTTCCCAGTAATCAGCTAAAGCTTTGACGAATGAGAGATTCTAATGCTTGTGATGTGAAAAATGATTATCATTTGGATTCCGCCTCCCGCTGAAAACTGCCAATGCTTTTGGAATGGGAGGGTTCTGTGGGGCTCTCTTATCGGGCATGTGAGAAAACATATCATAAGAACTCAAAAGGTCCAAATCCAGTAAAGAAAGAAAACCTATTTGCCAATTGAACATAATAAGCATAAACAACCGGCCCCCACACACACCCACACAACAAAAGGAGAACATAAATGTGTCTTGAGCATCAACGACGAGAGTCTCCTTGGCACCGGCAGTCTGTGTGGTCCCAGCTAGTGCTAGCAGAAATCCAAAAAAAAAGAAAAAAAGAACTAGAAGCAAAATGATAAATCAATTGAACTTTGAAAGGTGCTATTGCAGGGCATTTAACCATGAAGGTTTCAAACTCAAGATAATCTGTGTTTTACTGTGTTGTATACTGGAATGTATTGTAGCAGTTTTTGTAGCTGTGAGGTGGGTCAAAGTTCATTTTCTGGCATTAGGTAATAGACGAGGCCTGGGCCAACATATGCTTAAATGCCTAAAAGGATGACCCCTTGATCCAACCTCACCAAGAATTGCTCAAAACCCAAAATTCACAACAACTGGTTTACAAAAAAGATTTCTAATTTGGCTGAGTCAATCCATTCATATATGCAACTCTACATTCCGGTTTCTGGAAGTGAGCCCCATGTTCATTTGTCCAAATTGTTGATATGATTGGACACACCATGTGCAGCCCATACACAAAAAATGTCCAGCATCATTACCAATCAGTGGCCCAGAATTGGATAGCTAGGCTCTTCCTATCCGGGATATTTTCTGAGAATGGGCATCGTTATATCAATCAGTTAAGAAAACCTTATCCAATGCTCTACTCATACAAAGCTAAAAGCCTAATCGAAACATAAAAAATTTCATGCCAATTCATGTGTAAGTGGGGCACATAGAAGGGCCACCCTATGGTTATGATATGTGGCTGAAATAAGTGTGTGCTAATACAAGGGGGAAAACGTTATGATGTAGAATGGGCCGTCAAGTGGTCCCGCCAAAGATAGCTTAGGAATATGTCTTTATTTCCTTTTATTTTTCTTAATTATTAGTTAGTATGTTTCTTTTTGTAACTAGGATAGTGTCCATTATTAGATTCGATTTGCTTAGGCTCTAGGTATATTTTCCCTATTTATATTGCATTGTAGAGATGAAAATCTCAGACTTTGAATATTGAATAGAATCGTTGGTTTTTTCCTTGAAAAGGTGCGTCCTTGTATTGAAATTTGAGGTGTCTTTTGACACGTGATTCGGCACCACGTAAGCCTTAACCCTAGAGCCTGCATTATATTATTTTTGAGCTGTTAGAATTTACGAGAGGCCTTGCTATTGATTTAAGTGGATGTGCACAGAGGATGTAGACTAGGAGGTCTAGACATCCCACCCACCTGCATAGGCAATCTACGGCCACAGCACACGATCTCATGAATGCGTTTATTTCGCATACCATTTCACTAAAAGCAGTTCATGTATTAGTAACCACCTATGATCAATCCAACCTTAATGTCTCTGCCTTTAACTTTGGGGCCTCAAAAATGCATATCAATAATGATCTTATTAGGCTGATTTTTGGGGTACTCCTAATCCACACTTTGACCTTCCAATAGCCACTACCTCTGAGATGAGCATGCATCTAGGTGGGGCTCAAAAGGTGGTTTATATATAAGCTATAGCAAGACAAGTATGAAAATCTATCTCAATCAAGAGCATAGAGCTCATATAAGTTGTGCAGATATTCCATGGGGCCCATCTGGGTGCACAACTACAACAGCAGGGGGGTGCAGGGTATAAGAAAGGTCACTTTGTGGATTAGGGTTGAGGTGGAAAAAAAAAAAAGAAAAAAGAAAAATAACTCACATCATCATATCGTCCTAATCACTTGATTTAAGTCAATTTTATAGGCCAGTTTCACCTAGTCAATCTTATAGGCCAATTCCAACCTTGGTCTGTCTCTCTCTATATATTCAATAGTTGAAGTAATTTTTTACACACAAGGTCTGGGCCCAATCCATAGCTGAAAAGTCCATGCTCAAGTCTAAGACAATAAATACATGTGGCTAGATTAATCCAATCCCAAGCTATAAAGTCCATCCATGCTCAAACCTAGATCACTTTGCCATTTCCAGACATGAGTAGTCAAACCATCAGCTACAAGTTCAAACCCAAACCAGCACCATACCCAGAACCATTCCACTTAAGCTTGGGAGATTCTCAGGTCTATCAACCTTATTGAAGGCCCATTCGTTTCAAGTGTCAGGCCCATGTTCAAGCCTATGAACAGAAATGCAAAAGCCCTACTCCCTCCCTCTCCCTCCTCATTTCAACAGGAAAAAACACAAGAGCGAAATAATCGAGTTTCTCAGGAAATGCGAGGGAAATCGCAACTGCAAACGCAAACCATTTCAGGAAAATTCATTTTCTAGGTAACCAAACAGCTCTTCCTGTAAATGTCGCAAAAGCCTAAACAAGTAATGTGTCTCTAAGTTAGCTATATGCATAAAACTAACGTGACCTAAAACTAATGTAGGTGAATATACTTATGTTTCTTATTATTTTTAGAGAACAAAAAAATATAAAGAAGCTCATTTAGGATTACAATAGTTTACCATTCCTCCTATCTAGAAATGAAAGTCAAATAAATTACATTTGCGGAAGAGTTCCAATCATCTGGATTTTTCAAGTTCCGTCGTGTAGGTGGCCTGGTCCATTAGGCATGATGGGACCCTCCAGGTATATATAAAGTTCCTTATGTGGCCTTAATGCTGAATGTGGATTGTTACTTAATTTCTTTCTTGAGCATTTGTTCAGAGCTAGTCATGAAGGGTCCCCGCTTGCCTATTTCATAATGAATGCATAGGATTTGCTAAATAGTTGGTTATAGGTGCAAGGTGGAGGATGAAAGGTGAAGATATACTAATATACAAGGGACCATCAATATCTCCCTTTCGATTGTAACTGCTTGCCCGTAAAGAAATTAAATCCAAGGGAGTTGTTTGGACAACAAAAAGAAGTGCAAAAAATTGCCCACGGTATAAAGTTTAACTACCATAGTTAATTTTATGGGATGATTAACCAAAGGCCTCTTATCACGGTCTTGTAAAGCCTCCAGTCTACCAACTTTTTCTCTAAGGTATGTAGTCTATATAGCTGGACATATTTTGGTGAGAGGTCCACATCAGAAATTCCCATGACTGATTTGCCACTTCAACTGATTAGGCATGAAAATTTAAATTTTCAAATCTTCCGTTCCCCCTCTTTCAAAGATCATCCAGTTGGTGCTGAGAAGACGTCACACAGGTTCTCCATTAGGAGAAGAAGTCAGAGGATTCTGATTTGATCGAGGTGGGCCACATAGAGCAGAAATCGGACTCTTGGTTTGTATTGTTGCCGAGGTTACAAATTGGTGGAGATTCGGACTGCTCCACCCGTTGCCGGAGGAGAGGACCACCGCTGCAAAGGTTGGGCTAGACTCCGTTGCATAAATGAAAGAGGGTTGCCGCTGGAATCCACAGCTGCGTCCCTTTGCCATTGCTCCGCAAGACCTTGCCTTGGCCGGAGAGGAAGAAGAAGCACGGGAATCTGGACTCCTGCACTCTATTGTTGTTTGAAGAGACTTGCAGGATCCAAAATATCTGTAGAAACTGGAACCATCACAAAACAGAGGATTCTGGGATTTCCTTGCATTTGCCAAGGTAGATCCTTAGTTGCATACATCGATCGCCCTCATCAGAGAAGGAGCTTCTCGCTGTCCTGCATAGAAGTTGTTGCGCCATCGCCAAAGAAGGAAGGCAGCAGGACTGTTATATCGTTTTTGGCAAATCTATTTCAGTTTTTATGAAATTTATCTAAGCATTTGTGAAATTTATCTAAGTTTTTGTCAAATTTGTCTGAGTTCTGGAAAAATCTATTTGAGTTTTTGGTTATTTATTTGAGTTCTGGAATAAATTTATTTAAGTTTTGAAAAAATCTATCAAAGTTCTTGGCAAATTTATTTGAGTTTTTGAAAAATATAACCGTGCTTCTGATAAATTTATCTCCATTTTGAAATTTTTAACTGAGTTTTTTAACAAATCTTTCTGTATTTTTTGCAAATTTATTTGTATGTTTTTAGATCTATTGTGTTTTTAAATTTTATTTGTGTCTTTTGAAATTTATTTTTATTTTTTGAAATAAATTTAATTGAGTTTTGACAAAAATACTTGAGCTTTTAGCAAATTTTTCTGAAATTTGAAAAATTGGTTTATCTTAGTTTTGGCAAATGTATTTGCGTTTTTTCAAATTTATTTATGTTTTTTTAATTTTATTTATGTCTTTTGAAGTTGATTTGCGTCTTTGAAATTTATTTCCATTTTTTGAAATTTATTTGGATATTTTGAAATTGATTTTCATCTTTCGAAATTTATTTATATTTTTTAAAATTCATTTCTATCTTTTGAAATTTATTTGCATCTTTTTAAATTTCTCTCCGTTCTTTTGAGATTTATTGTGTTTTTTGAAATTATTACATTTTTTTAAATTTATTTGCATTCTTTTGAATTTATTTGTATTTTTTAAAATTTGTTTGTGTTTTTTTTAGAATTTATTTGAAAATCTCATTAATGGGATTTTATTGATCATGGCTAATTAAATGGTAGTTGACCATTATTAATGGCATATCCCACTAATCATGGAATATCATTTTGAAGAAAGAGTAAATTAGATATCTTATGTCTTCAAATTTGGAAAAAAGACCTATTAGACTATAAAAAAAGATTGTGAATCTAAGACAATAACGTAAAATGTTCAGGACCTGTTGCCGAATGCCCCTAATTTTATTTACTTAACATTATTAGGGAGCTTACTTGCCTACTTTACATTGAATTTTTAATAGTGCTGTTGAGATGAGCAGAAAAGCATAAGAAAATGGAGCAAGAGAAAATGGTTTGCATTTAAGTTTATATGTGAAAAGTTTTCTCTACCTGTTTTCACATCCATAATATGAGTCCGGATCTCCTATTTTGTTGAAACAGGGGAGTACTGTTTCACCCAATAAAAACCTACCACATGGACAACCAAGAGGAGGACAAAAAGAGGTTACTTATCCAAGAACAACTCAATACATATTTTCACATCCTTCCAAGTCTACCCTTGCCATCTCATGTGTCTCATCTATAGCTCTTCTCTTTTTTTTCCCCCTCTTTCCACCCCAATTGAATGTCCCACCCAATTATGTGATTGTAGGCCCAACAGCCTTTGATCAAATAATAGTAGACCCATTTAAATAAAAAAAAATATCATACAATTTTGTAATTATGTAATGATGAGTGGACACCACAAATAAAGCTCATCTACAAATATGTGGACCTTAGATTTATTGGATAAAATCAATCTATCCGTCTAAATAGGACCCACTAAATAAAATATTTACTATCTAACAATCAATTAGGTCCTTTGCATTAGGGTGGATAAGTGAAATATGATGGATTCCACCTAGATAAGAAGAAAAAAAGATACGTGAACATATGATGGAGTGAAATATGATGGTGTATCTTTATTCAAATTCAGGTTTGGCTCATGCATATAATTTAAACTCAATTGAAGATGTGAGTCTTGCAAGGTAGACCCAAATCGGGTTGAGGTATAGGTTTCCATTGCCAATCCAGGTTTGGGTCTGCTACACCATCCATCCAATATGAACTGGACCTATTTCCACCCTTCTGAAGAACACAACATTGGGGTAATAGGCTTAAGTTTAGGGCTCGTTTGGATAATTCACTTGTAAAGTGAATTAATTCTGGTGAAGGAATACTTAAATAGGCCAGAAAAGAAGATAGTCGTATCAAAAATTTAAATTTTCAAAACAATGTAGCTTAGCTTATAGTATATTGTCCAAATAGATTAGATCTGAACTCCCCCACAAGCAAATAAACTTTTTTTGTCAGAACTATGTCCATATCACTAGAGACCCACAGATATACCAGGTGAAAAATTTTGTTGGGATCACACTAAATGAATCTTGGAATTCTTCTTGTGGGGTTGGGCCCTACTGTTTAAATGTCATCGGTGTGATGAACGATTATTTCATTCAAATGATGGGACCAATATTATTCTATCAAAGTGGTGTGGCCCACTATCGTTACTTTGTAAAGGTTGTTGGGGCCCACTACCATACCATGATAAGTGGGCAATCAAGATTGAAAAAAACAACATGGAGAGAAAATATTGAGCCCATGGCAGCAATATATGCATGGTGTGGTGAGCCATAGAAGGACCCTCTCAATTCTCCTCTCTGCCTCTGCCTCTGCCCCTCCAGAAGGCCTATGATCCACCCTTTTGATGGGACATGATTGATTGATAGATGGTCAATTGATTGATAGATGGTCAAATATTTCATTTGGTCAGTCGTATGTAGATGGATAAATTGAATTTATCTACTAAATTTCAGGTCCCACGGGCATTTAGATGGGCTTTATTTGTAGTGTCCACCATCATTATATAATTACATAATCCTATGATATTTTTTTATTTAAATGGGTCTGCTATTATTCCATCAAAGGCAGCTGGCCCTACAATTATATAATTGGGCGGGACAATCAATTTGAGGGTGGAGACAGACTAAAAAAAGTTTAATAGATGAGACACGTGAGAGGGCATGGGTAGACTTGGAAGGATGTAAAAAATTGTGCTGAGCTATACTTGGGAAAGTAAGGTCTTTATGTCCTCCTCTTGGTTGTCCATGTGGCATGTTTTTATTGGTTGAAATAGTACTCTCCTGTTTCAACGAAACAAGGGATCCAGACTCCATATGACCCTAAGAATTCATTGTAAAGGAAGGTTTCATCCAAAGAATATTTGATTGAAGGGTCTAAAAGGAAGGTTTCATCCAAATAACATTTGATTGAAGGGTCTAAAGTGTGCACATCACTTGTCTAAGATTAAATTCACTGTTGTGATGGGTGGATTAACATTTGCTATCTAAAACGAGAGGCCATTCTGATGACCCCTTTTAGTTCATCACCTTCGATAATTAAATTACCAAATTCATGCATTGGAGATCTGTCTTCACTCCCCAGTCCCCATACGGTCAAATGCACCAATGAAATCCTTCCTCTCTGATCCTTATCGCTTCCAAGAAAAGTCAGAAATTGCGAGCTAAGGTGGCAAAAGTGTCTCCCTCACACGACTGGGCTGTGCGATGGTTCTTGCACTGATAGTCGTGTGTGGAGACAGACACCACACCAGGGGCTGTCCTTTTCAAAGCAGTAGGGAAATACATACGATGTTGGCTTTATATGACTTTTCTTCCTTTGTTTTTTTGGGTTTTTTTTTTTTTTTTGGCAAAATGGCGGATAATAGACGAAGATATACTAATATACAAGGGGCTACCAATATCTCCCTTTCGATTGTAACTGCTTGCTCGTAACGAAATTAAATTCAAAAGAGTTGTTTGGACAATAAGAAGAGAAGTGGAGAGAACTGTCTCCGATATATGATTTAACTGCCATAGTTAATTTTATTTACTTGACATTATTAGAGAGCTTATTTGCCTACTTTAGATTGAGTTTTTAATAGTGCTATTGAGATTATTAGAGAGCTTATTCACGCCAATAAAATCCTTCCTCTCCAATCCTTATCTCTTCCGAGAAAAGTCAGAAACTGCCAGCTAAGGTGCCAAAAGTGTCTCCCTCACAAGACTGGGTTGTGCGATTGTCTTTGCACTGCTAGTCGATTTTTTACTCTTTTTCTTTTTTTTCTTTTTTTTGCAAATGGCTTTATATAACTTGGAGACCTCATTCGGGCTTTGCATTAGACTTGTCCGGATCCTCTTGGGTCTCCAACTAGAAACTGGGCAGTCTTTGGCGGGAGACTACCGCTTGTCTGGGTTACTGTGAAATTTATCTGAAATTTTTTTTTAAAATTTATCTGAGTTATGGACAAATCTAGCTGAGTTTTTATCAAATTTTTCTAAGTTTTGAATTTTTGTCAAATTTATTTGTGTTTTATATGAATTTATCTGAGTTATAAATATATTTATTTGATTTCTAAAACAAATTTTTTCAGTTATGGACAAATCTAGCTAAGTTTTATCAAATTTATCTTAGTTTTGAGTTTTTGCCAAATTTATTTGTGTTTTATATGAATTTATCTGAGTTATGTACAGATTTATTTGAATTCTAAAACAAATTTATCTGAGTTATGTACAGATTTATTTGAATTCTAAAACAAATTTATCTGAGTTATGGACAAATCTAACTGATTTTTTTATTAAATTTATCTTAGTTTTAAGTTTTTGTCAAATTTTTTTGTATTTTTATATGAATTTATCTGAGTTCTGGACAGATTTATTTGAGTTTTAGAACAAATTTATCTGCGTTCTGAATAAATTTAACTGAGTTTTTAAAAAATTTATCTAAGCTTTGAGGTTTTGTTAAATTTATTTGTATTTTATACGAATTTATCTGAGTTATGGAGAGATTTATTTGAGTTCTATAACAACTTTATCTGAGTTTTGGATAAATCTAGCTGAGTTTTTATCAAATTTATCTAAGTTTTGAGTTTTTGTCAAATTTATTTGTATTTTAAACAAATTTATCTGAGTTCTGGACAGATTTATTCAAAATTTTGAATTCTTGAAATCTATTTTTGTTTTTGAATTTTATTTGTCTTTTGAAATGGTAGTTGACAATTATTAATGGCATATCCCACTAATCATAGGATATAATTTATCTTTAAAGAAATGGTAACTTAGACATTTTAAGTCTTCAAATTTGAAAAAATGACCTACCACATTATGAAAAGTTACGGTGGATCTAACGCCATAAAATCAAATATTGAGGGACCTATCGCCAACCGTCCCTTAAAAAAAATACAAAAGGCTATTGGGATTAGTCTTTCATAATCTTGAAATTGTGAAAATATAATGTCTTCTAGAACCATTAAATTTAAGGCGGTGAATCAGGGATTAAGAGGGATTGATGCGATTGCACAAGTAACCATCTCATCAAGATCTCTGAGTCTCTCATTCTCCATGATTTGCGTGTCCCCTAGTGGGCCCACAAGGGAGTCTATACATCTACAGGTTTCAAAATTCTCCAATGGTCAGTCTTGACGGAATGTGGGTCCAACGGCGCTGATTGCTCACATCACATGTATGATTTCTGATGTCTGACGGTACCTGTGCCGCTTTATTGTTGAGTAACATTTCTCTGAGTGGTTCTTGTGCTCATTGTGCATCGGCAGGGTCGGATCCTTCTATTATATTAGGAATTTGGACTCCTGTTTAGACTGTTTTCCTTTGATTTCCTTGATATTGGATAAATTAGTCGTCCATGGATGATCCATTATGCAAATCTTGTGCTGGCAGACATTTTCTTTTCACTAACCATTGCCCATATTCTTTAAAGAAATGTTTGTGAGGCTGAGACTCTATTTCTCACCATGCATTGATCTATATTGTATTTAATCACGGTGCTACTCTACCTTTGAACATATCAATAAAAGATGAGAAGCTCAGACTAATTGGACTTTTCATTCTGATTGATTTGGTTAACATCAAATGAAAAACCATGGTATCGTTTTGTTGTACATCTATGAGTGGCAGACAGATTTCATCTATGAGCCGGAAATTACTAGTGGATTGACAAAAGGAAATTCTTAGCTCAATCTAGGCCTAGGTTTTCTCAAGAAGAGTCTGTGACAAGGTAGAACTGTGACAAAAAATATAAATGCAAGTGGGTTATGTTCTTGTGCTCTCTGACTTGATTTCCACAGGAAGAATGAGGTGCTAATGAGTGGTGTGTCAAAGGCCTAAGTAGCATGGTTAATTACCAGAGTGGATGGCTTCTCAAGACAATTGAGTAAATGCTCAATTTTCTGTGGGATAATGGATCTCATATATAGTTCCTCCTATGAAAATGAATCAAACTTAAATCCACATACTTAAATCGATCTTCACACTTGAACCTTTGACACTTCTCCAATATCAAAGCCAGAATGTCCTATTTCTCTATTGTAGTAATGTCACGACCCGCGCCCGAGATTAGAATTACCATGGCCAAACCCCGAGTCGCGAACACTATTTACTCCCCGTAAACCTTGTATTACCGAAGCCAATACGAGATTCACAAGGGATCTTACATATACCTGTTAAATGTATATTTTTACGGAAATATATATATACATTGACATCCAACTTTAACATGTACAAGTTCTTTACATATAGTAAAGTCCACTTACACATCTCATCAACCATGCATATTCAAATACCCTGCATGTGATTACTATTTACATCAAAATGAATCTATTCAAAATGATTGTAAAACATGCTAAACCGTCCTCCGATTTACATCCATTCATCTAATCCTTCTGGAGGAACCGGGTTGGTCTCCTCCGCTGGCGGCGCGGTCTCTGAACCATTGGAACGGGCAACTTGGTCTGTAATGTCACCAATAACACTATGAATACGACAGTTCAACAATGTATACACAATTATATGATATTCATATATTTAGCGATTTTAAACAATTCATATCAATTCAATTCAATTCATGTAGTTCTTCCCTAAAGGAAGCATTCATTTCATGTAGTTCTCCCCTGAAGGAAGCATTCATTTCATGTATACTTTATCAAGTGTATTTTCGTTGTCCTCTGACATAGGCGGAAGGCGCACCTTTCACAACCCAGCCTTTAAAGGACTCAGTTCATTTCAAAATTACTCACTTATCAAGTGGCTTTTCAAATGGGTGGGATTTACCAGTGTTTTGATCAGAGATCACTGGCATCACCACGGAGCTCCGGAACGCTCCATCTACTGCAGCAGACTTGATCTTTAATTCATTACAGTGATTGTTCACTTCAATTCTTTACTTTTTATTTCATTGCATTTCATTTCATTAATTCAATACATTATGCCATAGTAGCTCAACAAGGAGCATAACAGTAGTAGACGAGAAAGGACAAGCCAACTCAAGTCGGAAACAATTAAAGTTTTCCTAAAACAACATTCAGGTGAAACGTTCATTATGTAATGTAAGTGTTATGCTAGATGACATCACTTTTTAGTGAAATTTACATTCACATAAGTTAAGCTAACACCCATGAAGGTTTAGGAAAATATCAGAAATCAATTCTGATATCACCTCAAGTTCGGTCAGCTTCCCAGAAACTCAGTTTTCTGATACAATCTTAGCTCAGACGAGCTCATCGTCAGTTCGGTCACCCTGACGAGCTCAGTCATACTTGAGCTCGGTCACATATGAGCTTGGTCAATTGGTCACACTTGAGCGCGGCCAACATGAGCTCGGCCATACATGAGCTCGGTAATACATGAGCTCGGCCAAAACTGAGCTCAGTCATACTTGAGCTTGGTCAGTCACTTGAACTCAGTCCTATCTGAGCTCGGCCCTACATGAGTTCGGCCACACATACTCGGTTACACATGATCGGTTGCACATGCTCGGTCACCCACGAGCTCGGCCACACAAGAGCTCGGCCACACAAGAGTTCGGTTACACTTGAGCTCGATTACACTTGAGCTTGGTTACACTTGAGCTCGATTACACTTGAGTTCGGTTACACTTGAGCTCGATTACACTTGAGCTCGGCTACACTTGAGCTCGGCTATGAGCTCGACCACACTTGAGCTCGGCTCTGAGCTCGACCACACTTGAGCTTTGTCATACACGAAATCGGCCAGTTGGTCACCCTTGGACTCCGTCTTATCCGAGCTCGGCCACACAGGAGCTCGGCCATACTCGAGCTCGGCCACCTACTCGGCTGGCCGAAATTCAAATTGCGGTTAGTCGAACTCATTTCGGTCACCCTTCGGTCCGTTTTCCAGAAGCTCTACTTCTGATGAAAAAAAAAAAACTTGACAAGAGTTTCGGTTACCTTGTGGTCAACCCTCGGCTAGCCGAACTCACAGTTACGGCTAACCGAACTATGTCAGTTAGCTTACGGTCAGTTGTCGGTCAGTCTGGCGGCTAACTGAATTGAGCCCAGAAGTGCAGAAAATTCTGAACTGAATTTTCTGGAATTGAACTCCTTGAGTTCTAACAGGCCTATCACATCTGACATCAATAGAATTGAGTACACTTGCCTTGTTTGAAGACTAACGAGCAAGAATTCCCCTGTCTAGCTTGAATCCAAAATGAAGCCTTCAAGCCAAACCTTCTTTCGAACCTAGAACTCAAAATCAATTCATAAACGGAACTCCAATGAGTTCTTTATACTAAAAACCATTCCACATCACTAAGAAGAGTTGAACAACTCTACAAACAATCCAAATCACTTACTTGTAGTCTCCTAAAGAACTTCTTGGTCTTGTCTCAAGCTTCCAACTTCAAGAAACAAGTAACAAGATGGAGAAGATGATGGTGAAGATGGAATTCCTTTTCAACAAACTTATCAAGTTTCCAGATCACTAATCAATAAAGAGAAGAGAAACTAGCAACAACTTGTCAAGCTTCCAGATCACTAATCAATGAAGAGAAGTTGGAAGAAGAAGAAGAAGAAGAGAAAGAGAGAGATCGACTGGGATGAAGGAATGAACTCAAATGAGTTCATCCTCATCTTATAAGCTGTCAATTGCATTTCAGCCCCTCTCCTTTCCACTATTTACAATTTGAGTCAATTGAAAGGTCATTTGAACCAGTTTACGCCGAATGGAATCGCTATAGTTATGGAAGTTAACGTACTCCTCGAGATACACATGCGAGTATCAAAAGTTTCGTATTCGACGAAATACGCGTAATTTCGTATTTACGAAAAAGTCCTTGCACCACTTGAGTTAGCCTAAAACCATTCTAATTCATTCATAACCTTCACCACTCTTTTCAGTAAGCTCAATTCGACCATTTGAGCCAAATTCTAGATCAATTCAGCCCCTAATCAACATTAATTCAATAAGACATGTTGAATTAGCATTAATCCCTATTAATTAGAGTTAATCATAATTAACTCGGGACAGGGTGTTACAAGTAAGGTCTCAACTGTGAAATACACAAACATTCCTTAACAAATTGAGGAAAGGTGGAAGTAGCCTTTTGAAATAAAAGTTAGTCTAGTTACGGTGTGCAAATAGTTGGCTGTTCATTTAAATTTAAAGTTAGCCATGTTTGGATTTTGTAGTAGTTAGTAGTTTTTTCTGTGATAACTGAGTTCATATAATATTAAGATATTGTAATTTCTAACAATCAAGAGAATTTCTATCTGTTGAAATTTTGTATAAGTTTTATTTTGTTGGTGGAGAGTGTTGGGCTCGTTCCAACTGAAGCTCGACTACTTAAAATGTGAATGTTTTCGGTATATGGAATTCACAGTTCCCATCACGGTGAACAAAAGCGCGATGAGCTGGTAAGTAAATTAGCTGCATGCAAAGCAAGTATGCGTACTCTTGAACAAGACACAACGGTGAATGTTGTGACCTAAAACTACTGTAGATGAATAGGCATCTCAATGCTTATGTTTTGCATTTGTTTCCTGAGCAAAAGAAACTTAAGGGCCATTTGCATTTACGGGTACAACATGAAAACGGTTTTTACATATGCAATTGTTACATATGTGAAATGCATTATCATGTTGTCAAAATCACCATTTTTATAAGTAAATGAGTACATCCAAAAGTTATAGATATACTTAGTTTTTTTTTTTTCTTAACTTTTTCACAAATTTCTCAAAATCCTTGAAGATTTAGTGTATGAAACTAAGCGTCTTGATGCTTATCATATGTGAAATTATTAAGTGATATGGATTATGAATTGGGGGCCACAAAGGTGCAGAAAATTACGTCTATAGTCTAATTTTTAATAGGCATTTTTCATAAATTTTTTAAATACTATGAAGATCTAAGATATGAAATTAAAATTCATAGGTTTTATTAGATCACAAAAGAAGATGGACAATTGAATCATGAGTCTAGGGCCCGCAAAAGTAGGAAAAAAATAATATGGTTGAAAGAGTACAAACCCCACCCTAACTATGCACAGTGGCGGAGGGATCGGAGGGGCCCCTCCTCAATTTTCTCTCCACTTTGTACATAGAAGAGAAAATTTAGGAAGTGTAGTTGATATTTTAATTTTATGCCTTCTTGCCCCTCCTCAAATATTCCTTTGCTCTTTCAAACAAGGGAGGATCTTACCAAATAATAGGGTTATTCTTGTATTTTTTATTTCTTTGAGATATATAAAAGGAACTAGATTATCATATCCCCCTTTTCTTTTGGACAGGTAGTGTGTTTGTTATTCTCATGTCATTTTAAGGCAGGCTTCTCACATGCACACTTCATTCAAGTCGACTTTTATTAGACTCTTTGAATAAGGTCTACTTAAAAAATGAAAATAGAGTCAAAATGTGAATCCTCTAGAGTTGATTTCTTGAGTGGGGGCCTCAATGAAAACTAAACTTTACAAAAGGAAATGTTCTATTTTGTATGAGTATTTTGACTCAGTATAGTTTGGGCCTAGTGTCAAATTAATTTTTATGAAATACTTGAATTGCTTATATTATTTTATATGATTTATTAATCTGAAAGTGGGTCGCTTGAATGAAGTTTGATGAGGATTATATATGTGAAGGGGAGGCCATTTTATCAATGATTTAGACTTTTTAAGTGGACCTACTATTGTTGAACTCTTCTGCGACTCATTGGTTTTTTTTTCTTTCCTTGTTCCAACTACATGATATTAGGGGCCTTAAAACCATTATTGCACCACAAAAAGTTGCCTCATTTTCCACGAGAAATTTCGCTCCAATCAAATATAGGCCTAATTTCATATTGAATTTCTGACAAATCTATAACTGTTTAGCTATAGCTACACATGTAACAATTTATGATTTACCATCTCATCATATATGTAAATTATAAGAGGCTAAAATAATTGCAATTACACACCATTTTCACACTTCATTTTTATAATAAGTGCAAATAATTGTGATAATGAGTATCCATTACGCATGTGTACAATTTACATATTTAAATAATTGCAAACAAACGTCCCTCACATTATTTTACACTTGGGAAAGGAGAGATTTCATCCATTGCCTAGAGTTTTCTTGTTCTATTACGTGCGAGATCTAGATGTGAGCGGCACTTTTCTAAAGATGTAATTCACATGATGGAACCCTTAGACTTACCTGGTGTACGTATGTGTGAGTTTTGTGCATATGCTGGGGAAATAGTCATGTTGGGTTATATGCAACATGGAAACCCTCATCATTAAAAAAAGGCCTAATGTGTCGATAAGTTAGCTATATGCATAAAACTGTTGTGGACTACTGTGGAAGAAATGGCAATTCAATACTTATGTTTGTTATTGTTTTTAGAGAACCAAAAACATAAACGAGAACCATGAGACAACCCAAATGGGAAAGGGTGTGTCATCTCACCCTAGCAGAGCACAGAGGTGGAGTGTCTGTGGTGCGGAGTACAACAATGGGCTTACTTTGGCAGATGAAGTCTTGTGGCTGGGCACTAAACTGCACCCTAGGGATCATCCCTATGACATAGACCATGCTTGTTTAGGACTGCGATAGTTTATCATTTTTTCTTTTTAGTTGTTTAGTATAAAATCTTTTTGATTTTTTGTATAGAAAAGTAAAGTTTTTTTTTTTTTGTTTTTTAGTGGAGAAACGATGTTGTTTTTTTACCCTTTTTAAAAAAAGATAGAGGGAATATTGAATTAAAATGCTATTGATGTGACCAATTGTCTAAAAAATAGAGGCTTTACTTGACTTTTACTATTCTGGTAAAGTATCACATGGTTAGGCATTAACTTGATGGGACCCTCCACGGATGAAGCTCCTTCTTTGGCCTTAATGCTGAATGTGGATTCTTTCTTGAGCAATCTGTTCATAGCTAGTCCTGAAGGGTTCCTTTTGCCTATTTTGCAATGAATGCATAGGATTTGCTAAATAATTGGTTATGGGTGCAAGCTGGACGATTTCACATTTTTCGAACAAGAAGGCTATTATTAAAAGAAAACATCACAACATAATAATAAAGAAAGAACAAAATATATATAAAACGACCAACATGGGCGAGCATGGTTTGGAAGGTCTCCCTGTGGGGAGTAAAAAATTAGTTGGTCAACAGTGCTCTAGTGCCATCCAACCTGCCCCCAACCAACATAACAATAAAAAAAAGCCAAGGAGAAAATAATTACAAAAGACCAGCATGGGGAGAAAAAAATTAGAATATAATTAACCCATAGTTGGTTAGCAATGACTAATCCAACCTGCCCCCGACCAACATAACAATAAAAAAAGACCAAGAAGGAAATAATTAAAAAAGACCAACATGCATGGGCAAGCATGGTTTGGAAATTGGAAGGTCTCCTCTGGGTCTGAGGAGAAAAAAAATTAGTATCTAATTAACGCGTAGTTGGTTAAAATTGTTTTTAGTTCCGTCCAACCTGGCCCAACTTGACCCTTTGCCACCGAGCCCCTAATTATAATAATCAATCATATATGTTATGTTATCTTATATATTCCTAGCCTTTTTATTATTCTGGTCTCCCTCACTGGACTCGGTTGTGCGATGGGCCTTGCACTGGTAGTCGCGTGTGTTGGGGCCACCGAGGGCCCTCCTCTACAAAGCAGTAGGTAGATGTGGCTGGAGATGCAATTCACTGCAATGGTTTTCCTGTGTGGACTCGCATCAGACTGGGAACATAAAAGAACCAAAGCAATCCAATGTCTGTGAGGGAAAGGGAAAGAGGAAAGGGTAGTGGGAAAGAAGAGGGACAAGGAAGGAAGTGAGGAAACAAGGAGAGGAGGAGGAGAAAGTAGAAGAATAAGGAGAGAGGTTGATAGAGGTAGAAGAAGCAGTAGCTAGCTCTAGGTATCACTCTCTCCCTCGCTCTCTCTCCTTCTGAACCTTGTTATTTTATTTCATACCTCAGCGGTTTGCTACAGTACTACGAGTATGATATGCACTAAAATCTCTCTGATATTTTAATCTCATTTTGATGGAATTTCCATTTATCCTGTTCATGATATAAACAGGATATGCACTAAAATTGTGGTGTTGGTCGCGGTCGTGGCTACCCTAAAAACCAATATGGTTATAGTTCGTGGTTGATCGTGTTTGTAAATTTAAGTGCTGCCATTAGTTAGGTGTTTAAGGTGGTGCCTGGTACATATCTCTTATACCAGCGTTATTTTTTCTCCGTGTTTTAGTGCTCTTCATTGTACTAATTTCTCCTTTTAATATATTTCATTGTTACTTTAAAAATATATATAGATAATATAGATCAAAATTGTGGTGTTTGTCGGCGTGAGTTTCTTTCTATTCCAAAAACTTAAAGAGATATCCAAAAATTCTAGAATATTGAAAAATGATAGAAAACAATCTCTTTTTTTTTTCATTAGTGCACACAATAAATTAAAATATCAATTCCCATAAGTCATAACATCTTGTATTACTATCTTATCAAAAATTATTTAAAGTTTAAACAAATTTAATGATAAATTAACATATATATGATAAAAGCACTAAAAATATCATAAATTAGTAATATTAGACTTAACTAATAAATAGTTAAATACTCAAACATCAAGTAATTTAGGACTTACAAATATGTTAAAACTTACAAGTTACAATAATGAATTCCATGGAAAACTACATAGTATTAATATTAAAAGGGTGCAATGAGAGAAAGCAGGTCTAAGAGAAACTAAGATTTAGGCTCCAATTCACTTCATTTAAAAAAAAAAATCTCCAAATTTTCAAAACCAAGAATTTCTATATCTAGGCTCAAAACCACTAGATTTAAGAGAAAGTAAGAGTCTAAAACTAAAGTTAGCCCAATGAGAGGCCTTGATTGCAATTATTTCACTTTTTAAAGAGATTCAAAAGTCAGGTGAAAATCTGAAAAAAAAAAAGAGTACCTAAAGCTATAAAGATTTGCTCCAAAACTCTATATCCAACATTTTTTTGGTATCCCAGCCAAGGGGACTGGGACCTAAGACAGAGTCAACGTACACACGGGAACGTAGCCCACTTAAGTGGGAAGAAAGCTCGTACAAGTGGGAAGAGGTAGTACCCGTGGTTTGAACCCCAAGTAGCCAGCTAAAAGCGGACGCCGTTCTTAAACTCTACATCAAACATGTTTCTATCATTTCCAAGGCATTTTGAGAAAGAAACTTAAAAAAATAATAATAATAAAAATAAAGACATGAAAAATAAACTCAAAATGCTTACCTAAAGTTACTTGGTTAAGTTCTTTGGTTTTGTTGCGATGAAATCCATTCAAATCTTGAGATTTGGATGAGAAACAGTGAAAAAGAGGTTTTGGAAAGATGAAATAGGGCCATTAGCTTTTAGAATGAGCTTTGAACTCTTGCTAGCAAGACCAATATACATCAAAACTTTGGTCTGGTAGTGGCCAATAGCGCTACATATTGGCCAATATACACTTGTATTGGCAGACATTTTAAACCATAGTTGTTAATGCAATGTTACCTGTAAAAAAGAATTGATAATTTCTAATGGAGGATTTCAAACTTTTGCTAGTAATTCATATTTTTGACCTCTTGTCAAATCTTGCTTCAATCGAAAAAGGAAAAAGAAAAGGCTTATTATTTTAATTGTTTAATGATCTCTGATGGAGTCCGGATCCCCTATACATGATTTCCTTTCCCTTTCCTCCTCATTGGAAGGAAAGCCCAAATCTTGTCTCTCAAAGCCCTAATCTCCCGCAAATTAGTCGCCGGATAATTAAGATGGAGAGAGTCTCTCTTGGATAATTAAGAAGGTTTTTTTTTTTTTTTTGTTCCACCCCATTTTTTTATTTGTAAAAAAGACCCACTGGTTTTCTATTTCATTTCAAGAAACCAGTTGATATAGTCCAGAACTGATATGACATCTTTTACAAGTGGCAGTCAGTGACAGGACCAAACAATATTCCTTGTGTTGTTGAAACAATGGATCCGGACTCTGATTTGGTCAATTTCGTATGTCCGTTGTCTTACTAGCTATTGCATCTTTTAGGACATCTTTTATAACAGAGTATTTCCAACTTTTTCTGGTAATTCAAATTTTTGACCTCTTGTCAGATCTTGCTTTAATCGAAAAAGGTTAAAAAAAGCTTATTATTTTAGCTGTTTTCTGATCAAGTGGATGGCTTAAGCATCCTCAGTAAAATTTGATTTGGTCAATTTCGTGTGTGCGTTGTTTTACTACCTACTTGCATCTTAATGCAAGCCAAGAAAGATTCCTAGCTTCTCAAGCTAATAGATGTTCTATTGCCTATATATATATGGCACAGGTCTAAGTGAAGTAGCTCCACAGACAAATATTTCTGTGTCTCTCTGTGCACTCTAGGAAATAAAGTCATAGTATGGCAGATGCACTTGTTTCAGTTGTCGTGAAAGAGTTGGGCGTCCTAGCTAGAGATGAGGTGAGCTTGTTGGTTGGTGTCAAGAAAGAGCTTAGAAAGCTTTCCAGCTCATTCGCGGCCATTAAAGCAGGGTTAGAGGATGCTGAGAACCAGCAGGTGACGAAAAAGGCAGTCCGAGACTGGTTGGGGAAGCTCAAAGATGTCGCATATGCGATGGAGGACATACTAGAAGAGTGGAGAATAGAAACTCTCAGACCGCATGGAGACAATGACGATATTCACAAGGGCAAGAAGGTGCTCTCTTGTTTACAGTTTCCTTGTCTAGGTTTCAAACAAGTTGAATTACACCACGATATTGGACATAAGATGAGGGAAATAACAGAGAGGCTAAGTGAAATTTCAACAGAAAAGAGCAGATTCAATTTTAATGAAGCAAGCACAAGTGACAGGCCTAAGATGGAAGAACGAGAAACCACTTCATTAATTGATGAATCGGAGGTTTTCGGCAGAGATGCTGTTAAAGGTGAAATAGTAAATGAGTTTGTTAGTGAAACTCGTAAAGAGAAAAGGCCATTTTATGTTGTTTCAATAGTAGGGATGGGTGGATTGGGCAAGACGACCCTGGCTCAACTAGTCTACAATGATGAGACGATAAAGAAACATTTTGAGAAGAGAATTTGGGTCTGTGTGTCCGAAGATTACGATGTGAGTAAGATTTTAAAGAAAGTTATTAAATCCATGGGTGGGTCTACAGATGGGGACCTGGACTTGGATACATTGCATCAAAGAATGAGTACAGTTTGTGCCAAAAACCGATTTTTACTCGTGTTGGATGATGTCTGGGATGGAATACTATGGGAAAAGCTGAAGGTTGCACTCAAAGATGCAGCACTAGGTAGCAGGATCGTGGTCACCACTCGTAGTCGTACAGTTGCAGATGTACTGGAAACAACTCTCCGTCATGATTTGGCAATTTTGTCTGATTCAGATTGTTGGAAACTATTTACATCCAGAGCATTCAGAGGAAGGAACGAGGATGAGTGGCCGCCGGAGTTGACTGAAGTAGGTAAGCAAATTGTACATCGGTGCAAAGGTGTACCTCTTGCTGTTAAGGTGGTTGGAGGTCTTCTGTACTTTAAGAGAACCAAGTTAGAATGGCAAATGGTCTTGGAAAGCGAAACATGGGAATGGGAATCACCTGGTCAGGGTGTTGGCATTTTACCGGCTCTCCTCTTGAGCTATTATAATTTGCCCATCCATTTGAAACAATGCCTCTCATTTTGCTCGTTGTTTCCGAAAGATTATGAGCTACAAAAGGATGAATTAGTGAAGTTATGGATGGCTCATGGTATCATTACATCTGAGAGAGGAGAAATTGAAGAAATTGGTGAAACGTATTTTGATGATTTGTTGACACGTTCATTGCTTCAAGATGCTGAGAAAGATGATGTCAGAGGAATTTTCCGATGTAAGATGCATGATCTTGTTCATGATCTAGCAAGATTTGTCACAACTGGTGACTACTGTATGATGGAGATTGGAGATCCGAACTTACCTTCTGTTAATAGCCATCATCTATCACTTCTTGTGAATCGTGATGTTTCATCCATTCCATCTCCACTGTGCAGTGCAGAACATCTACGCACACTCTTATTATTTGGATCATCAACAATTAAGGAACTCTCTCATAGTTTATTCAACCATCTGAAATTTCTTAGAGCTCTAGATTTAAGGAGAACTCAGATTGAAAATTTACAGAGTTCCTTGGTAAAACTAAAACACCTAAGATATCTTGATTTGAGTAAGTTGAATATCACAGAGCTGCCTGAATTTGTGACTGATCTACGTAATCTACAAACTCTGAAACTTAATTACTGCAAGCGCCTTTGTTTACTGCCAAGTGGTATAAGCAAAATGGTTAAACTGCGGCATCTTGAAATTGAATGCACTGATGATCTCACAATTTTACCAAGCGGACTAGGGATGTTGAGTTCCCTTCGAACATTGAGCAAGTTCCCCGTGGGGGATGATAATAGCAGAGGATGTAAGATTAGAGAACTGAAAAATCTCAATCTTCTTAAAGGAATGTTAGAAATACAAAATTTGGAGAAGCTAATAATAAATCCGGTTGAGGTTAGAGAAGCAGAGCTCGATAAGAAATGTCTTCTTCAAGGGCTCGGTTTAGAATGTAATGACAAGACAGAAGAAGAGTGGGGAATGTTAGGAGAAGTCGAGATGGAACAGATGAAGAGGGTATTTGAAGGCCTCAGACCGTCTCACTCAAACGTAAAAGTCTTGGGCATCGGAAACTATGGGGGTTCAAAGTTCCCTAGTTGGTTGGGCGATGCAAAATTTTCCTGTCTAGTTGCTGTCGGACTGACAAACTGCAAAAAGTGTAGATTACTCCCGGGCCTAGGAAAACTGCCTTCGCTTGAAATGCTGATATTAGCTGGAGCTGATGAAATAAAAGTGGTGGGCGGTGATTTTTGTGGGAAAGGAAGAGCGTTCCCAAAGCTGAAACAACTTTATTTCAAGTCAATGCTGAATTGGGAAGAATGGAAGTTGACAAAGGAAGATGGAGAGGTTATGCCATCTCTCGAAATGTTGTCTATTTCTAAGTGCAACAAGCTCAAGGAACTGCCCCACTGCCTCCCCAATACTCTAAGGGGCATAGAAATTGAAGATTGCAACCAAGTTATTTGGGCGTCAAGCAATCCACCCCCACTGCTTGAATATTTGAGTCTTAAAGGCGCTGTAACAGGGATTTTATCTAACCCACTACCATGCCTCCCTGCTCTCAAGGGATTAGAGATTCAGGGAACATCTGTCGAGTCGCTCACCTCTGATGGATGGGGATTACTTGAATCACTCAATGCTCTTCAGATCGAAAACTGTAATGGATTGGCATCTCTGCCTAATGGGTTGGGGCAGCTCAAAGCTCTTCAGTTTCTAAACATCTCCTGCTGCTCAGGGTTGTCATCTCTACCTGAGGGGCTGGGGCAGCTTGAAGCACTTCAAAGTGTCTCCATCCGTTTGTGTTCTGAACTGCGGTCTCTGTTTGATGGGTTTGAACAACTCAAATCGCTCCATCGGCTCGAAATCTCTGACTGCCCACAGTTGAGGCCTTTACCAAACCTGCAACACCTCACTGCACTTGAAGAGCTAAGGATCTCCAAGTGTCCACTTGTAACGGAGCGGCTGGAGAAGGAGAAAGGAGAGGACTGGTGCAACATATCCCACATCCCAAACATTCAGATTGATGGCGAAAGGATTCAATAAGGTTTGGATTACGATTGACAACTCCATCTCTCTCTATCTATAAATATGGAGATATTTTCAATGCATTGTCCTCTTTTCTTTTGCAGTATTCTGAATTGTTGATGGTCAAGGGGGAGCGGAAGAAATGGGTAAATGAACAGCGGATTCTAAGCCCTTATGAAAGTTTCTTCTACTCCAGTTGTTCGACTCAGTCTTACCAATCTTGTTTTTTACATATATCTTATGTTATTTTTCTATAGATTCTCAAATCTCATATGGACATGTATCTGGTTGACTTTAATTTCCCCTTATAGTCTCCTGCCTTTAAGTTTATTCAGCTATTCATCAGCTGGCAATTATCAGACAGCCGTGTGATGGTTGGAATGCACATATCCCATGTGGTAAATAATGGGCATGTATCAAGTTGAAGTATTTTGATTTAATTTCATCTTAGTTACCTGTGTTAGAATTTATTTAAGTGTTCATCAGGTGGCCACTCATCAGATAGGTTTGTGTGTTGTGGGGGCAAGCCATGCACATATTCAACGTTGTAAATAATGGAAGTTCCATCTCCAGTCTCCAATTCAATGCATAAATGTGGTTCGCATGGTCTTACAATTTATTCTAGTGATATGATAAGCATGCATATAAATAATCTCATCCTAGCCCACTATCTATTTTAAAAAATCAGCTGAGTTCAAGTCAACTCAAACTTGAGAAATGGTGAATCGAGTCACCCTTCAAGTCAGCTAGTTGGTGGATTCCCATGGTGTTTGGGATCTAGATGCACTTTTTTTTTCTTTTTTTCTTTTATTATTGGGAAAAAAGCAAGAGGCTTTTGAGGACATTTTGCAATTACGCTAGAAGACCAAAATCATATTTTTTTCAAAGAATCAGGCATTTGAATATCAGTTGTACTTTTCGTCCAACTGAATAAAATATATAAACGTAGGTGTTTATAATAACTTTAAGTTCAGATGATTTAGACAAGGAAACCACCCATGGCCATGGGAGATTGCCCAGCACAGGGTAGTCTGTTACTTGAAGCTCTTATCAAAAGAATCAATTTTCAGGTCCTATAAATTGGGCACACTTGTCATGGTTAAATACAGGAAGACTGTTGATCTGCGTCCAGTGGGGCAGGGGGCAACATGGGAATGGT
Source organism: Persea americana (assembly GCA_029852735.1). Lineage (NCBI taxonomy): Eukaryota > Viridiplantae > Streptophyta > Magnoliopsida > Laurales > Lauraceae > Persea > Persea americana. The sequence goes on from CM056810.1 coordinate 97,781,277, forward strand.
GAGGTTTGCTTGATTTGCTCTTACTTCATTTATATCTGAATTTCAAATTTGTACTCATTTGTTTACTTTTGAAGAGGTTGAAAATGATTATAATTCACCTGAAAGTTTGATGAATTTTTACATGGGGATTTGTTTGGCCAATGGGAAAAATATTGCTTCTAAATTATTCAAGCAAACAAGGTGCTAGCAATTTGCAAACATGGTCAAGTCCGCGTCCATTTTAGAGCCCTCGGTTGGTTTTGTTGTAAGTCTGCTTCAAACCATAAAACTTTGTTCTGTGATCTTCTTTATATTCTTAATGGAAAAATATGCCATTTCTATTCAATCTATCTTGGTCTTCTCTAATCATGCTTTCTTATTCAGATGCAGAGGAGAAAACAATCAAACCGGGAGCAACCCATTTGCGCCGAAGTCCATCAAGGGGCATGGTTTCCCTAAAATACGTCTATTCTCAAATGCATTGGAGGTTGTTAAGGCCATCAAAGGCGATGGAGTTTCGTCTATCCATTTCTATATTTTGATATATTAGTCTTGGAAGTTGTTTGGAAAATTACTAAGTCTCTTGTATTCCCAGGAACTTTAACATGGCTGCCCACCGTCTTGCTAAACATGGGCTGTCAGGGTTGAAATTTGTACGGGTGGGAGTCTAGATTTGCTTTGGCTGTTTCATCTTTTCTTTGGTTTTTGAAGCATCCGTCTTCCCTACATAAATAATAATAATAACAATAATAAATAAATAACTCAATAAAATCAAAGCATGGTTTTTTACCAGATGAAGGTGCAAATGCTTTTTATCACAATATATATGGATGAGTTTGTTTACTTGAAATATATACATTGCTATGGTTTCTTTCTTCTGCTGCCTTTTAAAAAATATATATATAATGAACTGCGAGGATTAGATATCTTGACATTACACTTGTATTCATTTACTCAATCTTTCCAGAGTAACCTTCCTGCTGGTAATGCTTCTGCTAATGGAATATATGTGAAACAGTTTTATCTGAAGTAGGACATGTTGTAGTCGAGATTGGTAATGATCTTGAATGTGTAAGTTCTTTTATTGGGACAGGAGGCCCATGTTGCACAGCTCCTGCTTTCTAGAGTTGGACTTGCTTCAGATCTTTGGTTATCTATTCTACTTCTGGATGATCGGCTGTCTTGGTTTTACTAGTAAGGGCTGCTTAATGAAAATTGACATAAAAAAGCTAAGCAGCATCACATGGTTATCTTTTGCTTTTAAAAAGAAGATGTTATATACTAGACAGTAGAAAAAAATTACAAGTTGTAGAACATGGGCATGATGTGGGCCATGTTGGATCAGCCTGAAACCAACATACTTATCTTTTATTTATGCATTTTTTTAAATTAAGCCTAATTCATGATTATTGAAGCCTTATATATCCAATATATCTAAACTAGCTTTGTAAGTTTTACTTTTCCTTTGAACCCTGTTTACAGCAATATTTTTTTAGTAACTCCACAAGCAATTGTGACTTTTCTAATAGCTTCATTTAATGCCTTTACTGTTCTCCCCCTTTTCCTAATTTCTTGAACATATAATTCAACACACTTTACTTGCACTATTTTGGTATTAAATGTACGTGCCTGAAATATTTCTAATGATGTTGCTTTATATTCTCTTCAATTGGAACTTCATGTAAGTTTCCTATGTTTCTTTTCCTAATTTGACCCTTTCTTACACCTCCACACATCCCTCTTGCCATGTGTATCTCGCAACATGTACTTTGGCTTCTTCACAACATTCAGCTTCAAATGAGGCTGCAGGATTAAGTGTTTCTTGCAAAGATGGCCTTTAAACAAAGTAGTACTTGACGATCACATAAATAGCCCACTAGCTTGTCTCCACTTTGCCCATGCAAAACTGATCTTGTTTGCTATTTTTAAGACCCTGTGTTGCTCAATCGTTGCTTCCAAATGTCAAGATTTTTCATGTCCTTGCACTAAATTATTTCGGTTTTCACTAACTCATCTTCTTTACTGTCAAATCTGCTAAACCTGCTCATTACGTGTATTCTAGTTTTGAAATTCTATTTTCAGCCAATCTTCTTCGAAGTTGTAAGTTAATCATTTGCTTGCTTTCTTGTCTACCAAATGAGTACAACATCATCTGTGAACAATAGACACAAGGCATTACCTTTTTATTATCTGTTTTATGGTGTTTATAACCAAGGTCAATAGGTAAGGCTCAAAAGCTGACCCTACTGGGCTCTTAGGTTTCTCTCTACCAAGTTCTCTCGGTCACACTTGTTCCCATTCCATTTTGATTTTTTTTTTTTTTTTTTTTGTAGGATTGGATATTTAGAAGTAGGCCCATCAACGAAGTTTTTGTTACCAATAAAGACGGCCCAGACCCAGCTGTCATCAGCCTTAATCAGGACCAGGCATGTGCTGATTTTGTGCCTAAATAGAAGATGTTGTATTGGCCAAGGCCAAGCACAGGGCTACTACGCATAGGATCTTGATGTGCCAGTTCGGCACTTTGATAGATATAGATATTGCCTTCTTTGTTTGATCTACTTTTTTCTCCTAAATGTTAATGTATATCTAAAATTCTTGCTATCAGGCATTCCGAAGAAAGAATCCTGCTACCTTCATGATGGCCAATATTGCAGATATTCACCCAGAATTGGTGAACCCAGATGCTATTGAGTTGGTTTCTCATATCAGAAGGGAATATACCACTAAGCTTGACCAGGTCTGAGTTTGTTGCTGTGTTAATATGATCTTTTTGTTAATGCTCTGTGCCAGTATTATATTTTATAGCATCCATTGTAAACAACTCTAGTTAGTGGTACTTGACTATTTTACTAGCAGTCTCAGGAGGGTGCTAGGAAATTCCATGTAGACTTAGATGTAGAAGAGCAGTGCGGCCAAGAACTTGGTAGAAATTTGAGGGAGATTTTTTGGGATCCAAAGACTTCTGAAATGCAAAAAACTCAACCAAGAATAAAGGTAAATTAGATCTTCATCTTTTTCTTTTTCATCTTAGCGTTACTGATATGATATCAGTTAGAAAGGTCAGTAAGATATGTTTGTATAATCATTGCTCTGCTTTTGGGTCATGTTTTAGTGGAAGGCTGAGCATTTCATGTTTTCTTCTGCAAAATATTGGAATACTGAACTATTCAGGTCTATGGTGTGCAATATTTGATGGACCTTGGCATCGAATTTTTTTTGCGGCTCTGCAGTTTGGAGGCAACCATATGATTAAGGTTGGTGACTTGGTGTTCAGAACAGTATGTTCTCACTAGATCCTCTTCTGTCTGTGCAGCACCTCACTTCCATGCCCCACCAATAAGAAGATTGTTTTCTTTAAAGAATCAAGAAAAATAATTTTATCTTTAAATCAAAAGTCTCTCACTTAAAATATAAGTACAAATGATGGGTTTGAAAAAGTTGTCAATGGAGAGTTTCTCTATTGTTCTCTATGGAAAATGGGCATAACAATCAAAATATTGCTATGTTACAGAAAATAAAGTACTTGCTTTGTCTTACAAATTGAACATATTATCTGCACATGTTTTGTTATCCAAAACTTCTTATGAAGTGCCCAGTGTGGATGGAAGTTTCTATTCAATCAGGTAGTTAGACCATTAAAAAAAAAAAAAAAAAAAACTCTTATTTCACCAACATAGCCAATTAGAAATATTGGTTAATGGCTATCCTATGATGAACCTACTGTTTCTAGCCACCAATCCTGAACCTTCGATCTCATGGAGTACCTTTGAGGAGATAATGATGGAGGTCAAAGCGAAGATGTGTCCTGTCCTGTCCTCATTCTTTTGATTGAAAAAATGTCTTGATTTGTCTTTATTTACTGGATCTATTTTGGAATAATACAAAATACTGCAATTTTGGGTTTGCCAGTTGCACAAACTGCCTGTTGCTTTTCGTCGTTGACTATACTAGAATGAAGAACTGAACTGAAACTATGGCGCTAGATTATCATGGAATGAAGAAAGATGTCATAAAGCATCTGAGAGAAGAAGCAATGAATTATTTTGATGAGTGTTAATGTATCCATATCTAAATTTGATAGTTCCGATTTCTCAGCACTGGAGGATCCACATTGATCTGGCTCAGTCATTGCTGCTCCAGTGAAAGCCAATCAGATTTTTCCTTGCAAAAGTTCAAGTGCTTCAACCACCTATTGCTCTGATTATCATCTTAACCACAACAAGGTTGGTGTATTTGACATAAACTAATTTCCTTTTGCCTCTTGTTTTAATAGCTTCAAGGCCGGTCCACTTGTCTAGATCGGCTATTAAATGCATTGGGCTAAGCAGAACTTATTTGAACGGTAGTCCAAATGTATAAAAGCATTCATTTTTCTTATCTTTTGGGATCATTATTGATCTTTATTTCATTATCATGCTGATAGGATTCTAAATTACTAAGAATTAAGCTCACTTCTCAATAATGAAGATTTCAATCTGACCACTAAAGCACTAGCAAGAGCACCAGCCAGATGCATACAAACTGTGAACAAGAAAATCTTTCAGGTTCCAGTCTAGGATGTGGGAACTCTCACTCTATATTTTTTTCCTAAACTGATGGGTTTAGTGAGATAATAAATTTTGTATGGAAGTTCGAGAAGGATGGCCTGGAGATTACAAGATAAAGTTTTAACTCTGAAGACTGATTGTAGCCTGTCATCAGAGTGCTTGCTGTTTGACAGGGTAGTTTTTAAGAACAGATTAAAGTGTGAGGGTCTTCTTCTGCTTCATTTTGAAATTTCTTGATAATCAGGTGCTCTTCATGTAAATGACAATTGTTGTTGTAGGCAAGTAATGTATTACAGATAATATTTGTCAGTCTCTGTTTTTTGCCAGTATCACATTAACATGCACCTGAGGATTTGTGACAAAAGGGGAATGTATCACTTTGAAATAATTAGTTCATCAGAATCTTCCGAGACTATAAAACATGTTTTTTCCCTGTGCGTGAATGGCACATTATTTATTAACAGCTTGGAGAGGCAAAGCAGAAGGTCGAATCAAATTGTGCTACTTTGCAGGGTGCATTGATTTGTATATGGATATGACCCTCTTTTTTACTTTTAAAAAACTTGTTCTATAGTCCCCTGCTTTTTGCTTAATCATCCAAGTCTCCTTTGAGGTTTAGCAATTTGTTGTTTTAGTTAAAATTACATTAGCCAATGTTAAAATGCTGGTCCTATGCCTCTATCCATCCCCATTGGATCATTGGAAACAAGAATGCTTGGGCAAAAGCTCTTTGAGAGTCTGTTTAAACTAATAATATGAATACTGTTTCCAATTTTGGCAGTGAGAATGTATGGTCTTTATTTGCATAAAAATCAGTATGCAGCCTTGAGTGGTTTTGTGCACATGGTTCTTGTTGTGCCTTACTGTTTGACACATTCTCATAAATCTTTTGGGATAGATTTGAAAGAGAAGACCGAAAGAAAATAATGCCAGACAGCTTAAACTTCATTAGTTGGAGGCTCAAGAAGCTGATGTGTCCAAGAATGGAGTTGATCATTGAAAGAGAGAAAGCAAATATGAAAAGAAAAAAAGAAATCACCATGTCAAGCAAATGTCTTGATTCCAATGGTGGAGAATATTCATCCAATGAGTAATATTGGAGCCAGTTAAAGAATATTCCCCCTGGAAGTCTAGATGCCCCTTCCTAATAGGCCTTCGGTTCTAATGGTTTCATTATAATTACACATCATCATCATTATTACTGGGCTGATCTCACCTATAATTTCGGTTAAAACTTTCAATGCAGGGAATCAATTCAACAATTGAGGTAATTCATACGTCCATATAGTCAGGGAGAGAAGGGGTAAACTGATCGAAGGTGGAACCCATGTAGGGACACACTGAGGATGCTTCAAATCTCATTTAACTTTTTATTTATTTATTTGTTTTGCTTGAAAAAAGAGAGAATAACATTAAAACCATTAAAGGTCTTACACAACAAAAATCAAAGTTACAGATTAAAGTTCACTCGAGGGAATATGGTTGTAAACCGCCCATGTGTAAATATAAGAATACTAAGTCTTGCAGTATCTAACTGAAACTGGAATCAGGAAAGCCAAATTTGTTGGGGGGGGCGGGGCGGGGGCGGGGGCTGGGGTGGGGTGGGGTGTTTTGCACTCTCTGAAATTCAAGTTGGATCTTCATCCTTTCTTTCCAACCCACTTCCTCTTTTCAAAAGGCAGGATTGAGCCACCAGAGAAGAAATCAAAAGGTATCTCGCAATTATCGTCTCAACATATTGCATGTGGATGCTATGCAAGATGTCTACTACTCGAGAAAATGCAATCATAGAACGAGCTTCTTCCCAGTAATCAGCTAAAGCTTTGACGAATGAGAGATTCTAATGCTTGTGACGTGAAAAATGATTATCATTTGGATTCCGCCTCCCGCTGAAAACTGCCAGTGCTTTTCGAATGGGAGGCTTCAGTAGGGCACTCTTATCGGGCATGAGAGAAAAGACATCATCAGAACTCAAAAGGTCCAAATCCTGTAAAGAAAGAAAACCTATTAGCCAATTGAACATAATAAGCATAAACAGCCGGCCCCCACACACACCCACACAACAAAAAGAGAACATAAATGTGTCATAAGCATCAACGAAGAGAGTCTCCTTGGCACCGGCAGTCTGTGTGGTCCCAGCTAGTGCTAGCAGAAATCCAACAAGAAAGCCACCAAAAAAAAAAAAAAAAAAACCACCACCCAAGACTAGAAGCAAAATGATATCTTTGAAAGGTGCGCTATTGCAGGGCATTTAACCATGAAGGTTTCATACTCAAGATAATCAGCGTTTTACTGTGTTGTACACTGGAATGTACTGTAGCAGTTTTTATACCTGTGAGGTGGGTCAAAGGCTATTTTCTGGCATTAGGTAATAGGCGAGGCCTGGGCCAACATATGCTTAAATGCCTAAAAGGATGACCCCTTGATCCAACCTAACCAAGAATTGCTCAAAACCCAAAATTCACAACTGGTTTACAAAAAATATTTCTACTTTGGCCGAGTCAATCCATTCATACATGAAACTCTACATTCCGGTTTCTAGAAGTGAGCCCCATGTTCATTTGTCCAAATTGTTGATATGATTGCACACACCATGTGCAGCCCATACACAATAAATGTCCAGGATCATACCAATCAGTGGCCCAGAATTGGATAGCTAGGCTCTTCCTATCCGGGATATTTTCTGAGAATGGGCATCGTTATATCAATCAGTTTAGAAAACCTTATCCAATGCTCTACTCATACAAAGCTAAAAGCCTAATCGAACTATAAAAAATTCATGCCAATTCATGTGTAAGTGGGGGCAGGTAGAAGTACCACCCTATGGATATGATACATGGCTGAAATAAGTGTGTGCTAATACAAGGGGGAAAGCATTATTTTTGAACCCTTAGAATTTATGATAGGCCTTGCTATTCATTTAAATGGATGTGCACAGCAGATGTAGACTAGGAGGTCTAGACATCCCACCCACCTACATAGGCAATCTACGGCCACAGCACATGATCTCATGAATGGGTTTATTTCACATACAATTTCACTAAGAGCAGTTCATGCACTAGTAACCACCTATGATCAATCTAACCTCAATGCCTCCCCTTCTAACTTTGGCTCCTCAAAACTGCATACCAATAATGATCTTATTAGGCTGTTTTTTGGGATATATCTAATCCATGCTTTGACCTTCCAATTGCCACTACCTCTGAGATTGGCATGCATCTAGGTGGGGCTCAGAAAGTAGTTTATATATAAACTATGGCAAGACAAGTAGGAAAATCCATCTCAATCAAGTGCATAGAGCTCATATAAGTTGTGCAGATATTCCATGGAGCCCATCTGGGTGCACAACTACAACAACAGGGGGGTGCAGGGTATAAGAAAGGTCACTTTGTGGATTAGGGTTGAGGTGGAAAAAAAAAAAGAAAAAAGAAAAATAACCCACATCATCTTATCGTCCTAATCACTTGATTTAAGTCAATTTTATAGGCCAATTTTGTATCATTCACTTCATCCGTGGATGTAGTTTGGAATTGTGACCATTTAGCACCCCTTTTTTTCTCCCTTTTTTGCGAGGTTGGGGTTGAGGCGGTTGGAATAATCGTACATGGGGTGTAATGGGAGTTGTAAAAAGGTGCCTCCTAGATCAAACTCATAGAAATCCCATCACATGAAAAGTTTGCAAATTAGCTTCCATGAGAACCAGCTTGTGAAGCCCACCTGAATGAATGCTGATGATCATGGGGGTTAAAGGGGATGGAAAAGCATAGGCATATGGCTTAGAGAACAAAAAGTAGCATAATCAGATATTACAATTTATGGACACTATAAATCCAAAAATCAAAGGTCGAAGCATATAAAAAATGGCTATTTTTCAATGTAATGATGAGGAATTGAGTGGCTGTCACATTGCAGTGAGTTGATAGATTGATCATGGCTCAGGTGGGCCCTAAGCAGATCTTATATGTGGACTTCTCTTAAGGAAGAAGATTTTCATGTGTCATAACAGAAAAATAGACACGTAAACAAAGCGGCAGTGTGAAGATAATATAAGTAAAAATAAGATTTACAATCAATAAAGGAGTTGGAACCTGTTTGTTGGACTTTTTTCTTCAACTCCGGGTAAAGAACTTTATGAGGCAGTTGATCCTCGCGTAAAATGAGGTTCTTGGTGATGGCCTCTCTTCCACCTTGAGGCAAAGGCAGCGAAAACTGTAAACAGAAGAGTTGTCATTGTATGCATCCTGACATAACATTTCCAAGAATGATAGATGGTACACATAAAATAAAACAAAAATCTTAATGCAATAATTCCATAACACTGGTTCTCTCCCACTCATAGTTATCAAAATCCTACGATTTGTATCCCGAATGCTAAGGAAAACGATTCATATCTATGCAATGAATCTCATTTACAAATGTATCTTAGGATTTAGGTGTGAATCCTACGATTCGAATCTCAATTCATTGAAATCTTACGATTCAAGCGATTCAACTAAGCGAGAATAGCTACAACCAATAAGTTAATATTAATAATCTTTTCCCTTTTTTCTTTCTTTCTTTTAGCGCTTTTATTTTTAAAAGGTTATTTAGTAGCTAATGAAACCTCCTAAGAATTTTTTTCGTCTTTGATAAGGTTTTAAAAATGAATAAAGAACATGCATTTAACTAAAGCATTAGATTGTACGTATAGTGCTTGTCTATATCTTCTTCTTTTAATCCATTTTTGTTTTTTTTATTCACGAACACTTTCTTAACTTCAAGTGATATCCTACCGTGTAGAATTGATAGTTCGGATTTTCTTTCTATTTTTATATTTTGATTTAAAGATCATAAAAAAAACACATTCATACTTTAAACTTATTTAACTATTTACACACCATTTTTCACACACTATTAATATATATTAATATATGTCATGATGCTCTTGATATGATTGTATGATAGACTTACTTGATATTATATTTATACTGCTATAAATAGAAAAATGGATGGTTATGAATAATTACTTTTTTCCTTTTCTTTTACTTTTAATTATTTTTCATTTTTATTAGAAAAATAAAAAATCCTACGATTCATTATTTAATTTGCAATTCAATTCGATTCATGGGTACGAATGATTTGCAGTACGATTCCGATTTTGATAACTATGCTCCCACTCACTCCTATTTTTCCGAAAGTTCCTAACAAGCGAACCCTCACATGAGGCCCACATTAATGCACGCCAATTACAAGGTTAAGGTGGAAAAGCACTTTGCATGGATTAAAGGTGTGCCAACTATCAGTACAGTTTGATAATGACAAACCTTTTATTTATAGCTCCAACGTTGAGTGGATTTATAAGCACCCATATAACATTCAAAGTTGCAGCCCTTGAATAGATGGTCAAGATCACACATAGTGCCATTTGTGTACATAGGCCTGATCCATATTAAGAGCTTTTCAGTCTCACTCTAATGAACTCCAATCATGTGATTTGTATGAATCAATGTGATCCCACAGAGGGATTCATAAGTTCCAAACTTTCAGAGAAGCCGCGGCAGAATTTCCACCCTATCTGCTAAGTGACTTAACACGCGTCAGTGATTCCTTTTTCCTTTTCTGTTTTTTTTTTTTTTTTTTTTTTTTTTCTCTTCATTTTAGGGGGAAGAAGAGAGGCGAAAAGAGAGGGGGGGGGGGGGGGGGGGGGGGGGGGAAGGAAAAAGAAGAACGGGAGAAGGGGGGAGAGGTGGTTTTGATATTAAAAAAAAAAAAAAGTAGAGTTCGATCATGATAAAAAGGACCACGTGAATTAAAATTATTCTGTGTAGATTAATGCTGCACTTAAAAATATTTGTGCCAATTGGATCCATATTGATTCCTGAAGAACTTGAACAGGTAATGGTATAGTAAATGGATTTAGGTACATACTTTTGTTCCTCGAAGGGTAATGCATGGTCAACGAGCTGCTAAAACAATCCCATTTTCACCCACTGTCACAGATACCTTGCGTAGTGTGCCCCCATTGCCACATTTTGGACAAAATATCCTCCCAATCTCAGCAGTTACTTTATTGCAGGCATGACACTTTAATACCAATCTAGAACAATAGACACGTCAAAAGAAGAATGTTGAGACCTTAAATAATATTTCAGCAGTAAATGCCTCAATCCAAATACGAACATTGAATATCTAGAACTCAGAAGCACTATAGACGCATCATGATTCTTAAACAAGGAAAAATATACCATACTGAATCGGATAATAAAGATGTGCACATCCACCATGCATAGAGCATACATGTGAAACAATATAGCTCCTAGATCATCCAAATCATGGCCACATCTGAGCAGTGCACGGCCCAAAGGTCATACTGACATAACCAAACAGATCAGATGATCCTAACCACCAAATTGTGCCCATTGAACTTGGATATTTGACATTTTTTTATCATCAACTGTACATCTGATGGGCACCAAACAGACAGCCAGGATCGTCCAACCAATTTAATTTTTGGGGCATATCTCATCCACACTGCAACTAAAGCTTTAGGCATTCTTGATAGATTGCCATCTAGTATCTACTCCACATGTATGGCAGATGTGAACATGCGCATGTTTTGCTGTACTCTGCTGTAACATGTGGAGTGGGGGAGGCAACTATTACTATCAAACTGGAAACAGGCATACCTATGCATATCTCATCCACACTGTAACTAAAGCTTTAGGCATTCTCGATAGACTGCCATCTAGTATCTACTCCACATGTCTGGCAGATGTGAACATGCGCATGTTTTGCTGTACTCTGCTGTAACATGTGGAGTGGGGGAGGCAACTATTACTATCAAACTGGACATGAAACAGGCATACCTATGCAGCTGGCGAATTTGCATCCCACCAGGTGCCAGAAGCCGTAAACCCATTTGCAGAATAACATTTTGCATTGCAAAATCACTAGTCACACAAGCAACGCTTGAGTCAGACAAGAATCGGAGCATCCAGCTCTGTTCACTACTACTATCATCCACCAGTGTTGTTTCAATGCTTTCATTTGTCTGGCCTGAGATCTCCAACTCATCCAATCCATTGCTGCAAATTTCAGCTCCATCTCCTTCAGTTCCAATGTCTTTATCATCCATGGTGGATTCATCCACCACATTCTCATCATATGAGTCCATAGCTGCATTTTCTTTCTCTTCTTCCAACCTCATATGCTTTAGGATTGCAGATATTTCACCATCTCCAACAATACCCACCTTAGCCTTTTCTGCTTCCAAATCGTCATTTGCAGGATGTGCCCTTTCAATATTTTCATTCAAGAGACCCTCTGTGCAGTCTTCAGCATTTTCCATAGTTTCAGCATCCACATTTGCCGCTTCACCTGCGTCATCAAACTTTCCTGATGCCTCTGACATTTCATGCCTTGCTTTTCTTCTTAGGAATCTCCTTTGAGTGCTCCGAGCCTCCGACTAACAGCCAGCATCCAATCACTGGCATTATCAGCTTCTTCCCCTTGCGAAGCATCGATTCCATCAGCTACCATCTTCTTCCCAGCAATATTAATCTCTTTCTTTGCTGGCATAAACCTTCTGGGCTTACTAGAACTGTGAGTTCCATCCTGTTGGTCCTCTGCCTGAGTAACACAACAATTTTCCACTGGATTATCAGCAGACCCGCAATTACCAGTCACAGGCACATTCAGGTTCAGGTCCTTTAGTGGGAGGATTCGGGAATCAAAATCTGTGCCTGCTTCAACTGCATTTTCGAGAGCTTCCCACTCCGCCAAATTAGGGACATTGGAGCCCCAACCAGGCATTTCTTTCTCAGGTAGTCTTTTAACATTCACCATGAAGTGGGAAGTGTGGGGGGGGGGGGGGGGGGGGGGGGGGGGGGGGGTGGGGGGGGGGTAGTGGGGGGGTGGTTGTCCCTAAGATGCTTAGTCCCCATGGATCTGAGCTTTCAATGTGTAAGTCAGAGCAATAAGCTTAAGATCGACATCTGAAAGTGTCTGTAAATCCCCAGTTGCTCTTGCAAAACTGATAACTGCAAAATCATAGTGGGAACGTGTAATCCAAACGATGACAAACCTTGTATGATCAACTCCTCAAGACTGGCAATTAACCAGAAATGCATCGCAAGAAACCTGACAAAAATAAAGGGGTCTAATGCAGGAGCATATAGGTGATTTTGTAGTAACTATTTTCAAATCTCATTCATACAATGAAAAAAGAAACCCTATATTCAAGATTAACTTACATGTATCAACTATCGCACAAATTTTAAAAGCATGGCAACTAGCAACAGAGAAGTTTAATAAATTAATCATGTGCTCCTTCAAGAAGATTAGAAAAGGGAACAGTGGTAAACTCACTATGTACCTAAAACTAACAACAATATAAAACCATATACAGAACAATCCCAACCCCAATTAAAAGAAGTAACTTCTAATAAAATAACCTGGACTCTATCCATTGAGCCAGGTGTACAGTGGTCCCATGGTCAATTGCCAAAATGGAACACAATAATCAAGCAAGTAACACCATCATAATAAGGACTGATTTCTACATTAATAGAAATTCATATATCTTCATCAAGTGCTCCCCACAAACACATTTTCATCCATTGTTTGTCAGATCATATTTCTCAACTAGACTTAATAAGACAAGGCAAACACCATCAAATGTCAAAACCTTTAAGGTCTGCTTGTTACATGTAATTAAATTCCTAGGAGTTCTAAGGGTTTCTATTTCTATAAGTAATAAGTGGCTAAAAATGAAGAATCAAAAGTGAATATCCAAAAACGACCATAAAATAAACCCACCCCCCCCCCCCCCCCCCCCCCCCCCCTCTCTTCTTTCCTTAATGGAAATTGAATTAAGGGAAGATGGGAAATGAATACCAGACCATCACCCAAGCAATTCAAATCCTAGGTGAGTATTGCTCCTTTATATCCTTCACCCATCACCTCTTTAAGAATTCTTTAATTTGACCATGAATCCCTATGTTTTATGCCAAAGAGCAAGCCATTAATTCTTCACTAAAAGCACTCGTATGCCCGAAATACCCCAGTCCATTAACATGTGTGCTACATAATCCACAAATCAGTTTCCCACAGGGGAGCCCATTCTAATGATGATTTTTTTTTTTTTTAGATTCATTTATAACAGTGTGCGAATTACTTAAGGCTCATTTGCTCACTTCATATTGATATCCTTGAAGTTTTATAAGTATTCAAGAGGTAAGAGTGAAAGGTCTAAGGTGGAAATATACGATTATCGCTGAAAGGTCTAAGGTGGAAATATAGATAGGATTATCACTGTCCTGAATTTATTTTACCAAGCGTAGATTATTTAATGGCCTCTTGTGGATATTCACCTTCAATTCACCTAAATGCAAGCCCATATTATCATCAGATCAGTATCCCAAAAACAAAATACATATATAGACCAATAAAGATACAAACTTTTCAGGTTCCCTTCTGGGTTCTATCGCCCATCCAAAGAACAATCCACCAAATCAACAATCTGGGTCACCAAATTACGGATCCCAAGCTCGCAACTATAGTTAATTGAGACTGAACAAAGTATATACTTGTAGAAAGAGATAGAGAAAGAGATAATTCACCTTTCTTGAGAACATCAGGAGAAGGTCCCATGGCATCGACCGAGAAGGGAATGAAGGCGAGCCTATGCCGTGATACGGGGTCTCGCACCTCCTCCAGAACCTCCTTCACCGACACGAGCTTGTCGGCATAGCTCATAAGCTTCTCTCCCCCATGAATGATGGCGTTGGCATCGACGACGGCCACCGAGATCCCCTTGATCTGCTGCTCTCCGAGAAGACGCGATTCACGATCGGAGGCTCCTGGGGTTTCGGAGGCGGCGGATTCTGGAGGATGGCGCTCCAGCAGCGAGCGGCGGTGGGAGGAGGAGGAGAAGCCTCCATTGATGTTGGATCAAAGAAGAGTAAAACCCCAAAAACCCTAGGAATCTCAGCAACGATGCGTTTAAACCTTAAAACCCTAGGAATCCACTGATGCTGAATCGACGAAGAGTGAAACCCTAGAAATGGATACGCTTGAACCCTGAAATCCGTCTGAGAGAGCTTGCTCTACTTAAAGTAACTGTCGAACTTTACATCAGGTTTTGGGTAAATGGGCCGGGCTTGGGTTTCTACATTTGGCCCAATTAGAATCCTTGTAATGGGTCGGGTCCAAGGGAGACCCAAAATTTCCCCTTACGTTTTTTTTTTAATCTAGGAGGGACTCCAAGGATATATATCCTTTGAGTGGATCCAAATCCATTATCAGTTTTAAATTGAAGACCTGATTTTAAATATGGACCCGAAACAATAAGGCAAGTAAACTATTCTTATCTTTTGAGGGCATCAAAGTTGTCTAAATCTAATTATATTATATTAAAGCTAAGCCTTCTTAAGCCAATTTTGCCTCTAATCATTGATTTTGACATAGAGTTACTTACCTTCTCTATAAGTATCCTACCTTATACCCCACTTGCACATGCAACCAATTCACATCTTTCTCTCTTCAACTACTTTATTTTCATTCCAAATCTTATATATATTCCCCTTTCCTTTCCACCCAACTTCTCTTATCCAAATTTCTACACCACATACTTTCGGATAAAATTTTCTTAATTAATTTTTATTGGTAAATATCCTCGTGCTTACCATGGATTAGTGTGCTAGTTGTATATTAAAAGGAGTTGGATGGGTCCCAAATTTGTAAAAACGAATCCAGGGGCATACAAAACTTGAATGGGAGTGCTAATTCTTTCACCCAAGGTGCTGAGTGCAAGAAGTTTAGATCGATAGTCGGGTGGGTCAAGTGGGCTCCACAAGCCACACCATTTCATGCTTAGGGATAAAACCCAATTATCTTTAAAAATTCCTTCTTAGTAGATTCAATAACTTGGAATTTAATATAAGTATTTTCTTAGTCACTTAAAGGCAAGCATATTATGATACCCCGTGCATATACATAGCTCAAAATCTTGATTAGCACTCCAGTAGCTACGAATCTACCTGGTCTGGGCCATAATGCTCTATTGACTTCTAAAGGTGGGCCTCATGTTTTACGGTTGAATTTTGTGATTGAGTTGGACCCACATACTTACAATATGGTATTCATACATTGACGAGCATTCTAGTAAGAATGAATCTAGGTGGGCCCTTAATTCTAATTTTAATTTCTAAAAGTGAGCTGTATCTAGATGGGCCCACACTTCTAATCTCAATTTCTAAAAGTTAGCCTCATGTCTGGACGCTGCGTTTTGTGAATATGCGGCACCCAATATATGTACAATATATCAATGAGCACTGTAGCAGCTATGAATCTAGTTGGGACCATAGTTCTTTTCGTAATATCTAAAGGTGGGGCCATGTTTGGATGTTGCATTTTGTGACTAAGTGGGGACCCACATATTTACATTCTGGTGTTTATACATTTTTGAATACTCTAATAAGTATGAATTTATACGATCCATGTACTATGGTATCAACACATTTAATCTGAATCTCTATATACAAAATGCATACACTACTATAGTTCTAATAAGGAATTCTGTTAGTACTTTTATTGGCTAATATTTCAAGTTTGAACAAAACTCAAGTTCTAATTGAGTTGTAATTTTTATTTCTTTTAGAAAATGACTATGAGATAACCTTGTGAAGTGGAAGACCGTTTGTGGAATCCTAAGAACAGTCTTGAAGACTTCTAGTCAAGTTTGAAGAGACAATAAGAGTCCTCCCGGAGTTGTTCAATGCGTTCAGAAATCCACAACAGAAGAGGGTCTTACTATAGCGAGACTGATGCTCGCTATAGCGAGCTATCGTGGCGCGAAGACAGAACATAGCTCGCTATAGCAAGCTCGAGCTGGGCCTTTTTGTCCATTTGGGACTCTTTCAAGCTGATGATCCCTACTCCCTATAAGAGTTCTTCTTTCATTCAAAAAGACTTATGCACGAACCTTGGGCTATTTAATGACCCCTTACAACCACAATTGGATTTACCAGAACTATCTAAATTCCTCAAGTTTTGAGCATTCGTCTAAGAGAGATTTTGTGGGCTAATCTTGCAAAGGAGACTGCGCTGAAGCTTTATTCTTTTTCCTCCTTCTCTCAAGCGCTTTGAACTTTGAAGGAGCATTCAAGGTGGTTTTCTAGCAAGCACGTGGAAGGTGAACGGCGAGTCATCGATAAGTACTTCACAGTCCCTTAGGTTGAGTTTCAACGGGGTCAAAAGGTCTTGTGAGTTCTTTGTAATCTTCATTTTAATAATGCATTGCTTTCTGTGGCCTTTGCCACCCGTGGTTTTTTCCCGAGTAGGGTTTTCCACATAAAAAATATGTGCCTCTTCTCTTGTCTGATGATCGATTCTTTTAACTTATTTGATTTTAAATTTCATATAATAATCTGAGAAAGGACCTTAGCCTGTGGTAAGGCTTAAATAGAAGGTTGATTTTGGTAAAGTCAAACCTTCAAATTCTACTAGCTATGCAATAAAGAACTTGAAAAGTACGCAATTCTCAAACAAGATTCTAGCAAAGAAATGAGCCCCTATCACTTGGGTAATTCATTGGCCCAATTGGACTAGACAAAGACACTCTTAGTTCAGGCCGGGTTGAGAAACAAAGATAAGGCACGAGCCCAAGACCACTTGAAACTTGTTAGGCCTGAGCCTGCCTGCTCATTTAATTAATCGAACGGGGCCGAGCAGGCTTCTTATCATTTGTTCAAGGATTCTATCACATATTCGAGTAAATAGCTTTAGCCACTAAACTACAATAACTTCTTGTTCGAGACGAGTTGGGCTGAGCTAAAGCTTTCTTTCACTAATTTGTCCCTGGCCCAAATATTAAACGGGCTCAAAATTTTAAGCCTATTATGTGACTTTGTCGGAACCGCTAAAACAAAATCCGAACCTGCCCAAAGAAGGCTGGGCCCTAGTAGGGTCTGTCTAGTGAGTGGCATTTCAGTAGTTATGAAAAAGACTTGAGGGTTCTTCAGTAATTAAACGGATAGCCCAAGGGTATTTCCGTCCTTTTGATCACGCTATTTCAAAAGTATAAACTAGCCGTTGGAGGTCCTCAGCGCAGAAGATAAAGACCAATAAAATCTTGAAAAGAAAGAAAGAACATTCCCATTCATTCAACTTCCAAGAAGAGGAGAAGAAAGAGCAGAAATTTCAGAAGGGAAAAGATTTGTGATCTTATGTCACGACCTGGGCCCGAGATTAGGGTTAACACGGCCAAACTCCGAGTCGCGATTACCATACTTACTCCCGTAAACCTCGCATCACTGAAGCCAATACGAGATTCACAAAGGGATCTTACATATATCTGTCACATGTACATTTTTGCGAAAATATATACATACATTGACATCCAACTTTAACATATACAAGTCCTTTACATAAAGTAAATTTGACTTACACATCTCATTTCCTAGTTAAATCAACCATGCATATTCAAATACAATGCATGTGATTATTATTTACATCAGAATGAATCTATTCAAAATGTTCACACAACTTGCTAAACCGGTCGCCCCGATTTATATCCACTCATTCAATCCTCCTGGAGGAACCGGATTGGTCTCCTCCGTTGGCAGCGCAGTCTCTGAACCACTGGAACGGGCAACTGGGCCTGTAATGTCATCAATAACACTGTGAACACGACGGTTCAACAATGTATACACAATTCTATGATAATCATATGTTAGCACTTTTAAACAATTTATATCAGTCCAATTCAATTCAATTCAATTCATATAGTTCTTCCCTAAAGGAAGAATTCAATTCATTATGTATACTTTATCAAGTATCTTTTCGTTGTCCTCTGACATAGGCGGAAGGGCGCATCATTCACAACCCAGCCTTTAAAGGACTCATTTCATTTCAATATTACTCACTTTATTAAGTGGCTTTTCAAATGTATGGGATTTACCAGTGTCTTGATCAGAGATCACCGGCATCACCACGGAGCTCCGGAACGCTCCATCTACTGCAGCAGACTTAATTTTTCATACATTACAGTGTTTGTTCACTTCACTTCTTTTCTTTTCATTTCATTACACTTCATTTCATAATTCAACACATTATTTAATGGTAGCTCAACACGGAGCCTAACAGTAGTAGACGAGAGAGGACAAGCCATCTCAAGTCATAAACAATTAAATTTCCTAAAACAACATTCGGGTGAAACGTTCATTATGCAATGTAGGTGTTATTTGAGATGACATCACTTTTTAGTGAAATTTACATTCACATAAGTTTAGCTAACACCCATGAAGGTTTAGGAAAAATATCAAAAATCAAGTCTGATATCCCTCAATTCCGGTCACCTCGTCGGTTACCTAGCGGTTAGCCGCAACACGGATTTCGGCTGACCGAACCATATTCGGTTAGCTTTCCAGAATCTCTCAAATTACAGGACAATTTGCTCAATTCGGTCACCTACTCGGCTGACCGAAATTCAAATTTCGGTTAGCCGAGTTTCTTTCGGTCAGCTTACGGTCCGTTTTCTAGAAGCTCAACTTCTGATGGAAAAACCCTGACAAGATTTTCGGTTACCTTGCGGTCAACCCTCAGCTAGCCGAATTCACAATTTCGGCTAGCCGACCTATGTCGGTCAGCTCTCGGTCAGGTGTCGGTCAGCCGCCGTGCCCAGAAGTTCAGAAAATTCTGAATCGAATTTTCTGGAACTGAACTCCTTGAGTTCTAACAAGTCGATTAACATCTGAAATCAATATAATTGAGTATACTTGCCTTGTTTGGAGAGTAATCCACAAGAATCTCCTTTTCTAGCTTGAAGTTGATATGAATTCCTCAAGCTAAACCTTCTTTTGAACCTAAAAACCCAAAACCCATCAATCCATTCAAGACATGAGTTTCTTATGTAAGAAACCATTCCAAATCACCAAAGAGAACTCAGAAATCCAAGAAACAAACATAATTCACTTACTTGTAGCCTCTTTGGTGGAAATCCTGAGATCTTCTCAAGCTCAAACTCCAAGAAATCAAGAAAAGAGATGAAGAAGATGATGGTGAAGATGGAGTCCCTCTTCACACACTTGTCAAGCCTCCAATTCGCCACTCAATGAAGAGAATTTGGAAGAAAGAAGAAGAAGAGAAAGAAAGAGAGAGATATCGGCTGGAAGATAAGAGAATGAACTCATTTGAGTTCATCTCTATCTAAATAAGCCCATTTTTGCATTTTAGCCCCTCTCCTTTCCACTAATTACAATTTGAGTCAAATGAATGGTCATTTGAACCAATTCCAGCCGAATGGAATCGCTATAATTACGAAAGTTAACGTACTCCTCGAGATATACGTGCGAGTATCAAGAGTTTCCGTATTCGACGAAATACGCGTAATTTCGTATTTACGAAAAAGTCCTTACATCACTCGATTTGGCCTAAAACCATTCTAATTTATTCATAACCTTCACTACTATTTCCATTAAGCTCAATTTGACCATTTTGGTTAAAATCTATATCAATTCAGCCATTAATCAACATTAATCAATAAAACATGTTGAATTAGCATTAATTCCGATTAATTAGAGTAATCATAATTAACTCGGGACAGGGTGTTACATCTTACAAAGTTTGTAAGTTTTCTTTCTCCCATAGTTCTTCTCTGTTATTAACTTACTATTCTCTACACTTTGAAAAGAAGAAGAAGTATAAAGAGGTGAAAGAAATAAGAGAATTGGCGCGTTTCTTTCTTCTTCTTTTCTTTTTTTTTTTCAACCTTAACTGAGGCATTTCTTTTATATAAAAATTCATAAGTGGAGTTTCTTGGTTGCTGATGAGGGGGGTAAATCAACAACAACAACATCGTTTTTGTTTTATTTTTAAGAATTTCTTGATGGATTCTGAGATTTTCTTTTTCTTTCCTTTCATGAAAAGAAAAGGAAGAAAAATGAAAGGAGGAAGGGTCCGAATGGACATGAAAGGAATTAGGTAATGGAGGAGTGATTTTGTACTTTCATTCCCGCAGGTTCTCTTTCTTCCTTCCCTTCTAAAAGAAAGAAACAATGAGTAGTGAAAGAAAAAACTGAGAATTCGGATTTTTCTTTAATCTTAATTCAGATGTTTCATTCATATAAACTCATGAATGGATTTTCTGGGCTGAACTCGAGTGGGGGTAATCAAGGGTTTTGTTTGTTTTTAAAGAATTTCTGGATGGATTCTGAGATTTTTACCCCCTTTCCTTCGGTTAAAAGAAAAGGAGAAAGATGAAAGTGGGAACAGAGATGAGGAAAAATAGATGGAGGGGTGATTTTCTTTCATTCTCTTAAATGTAACGTAATATTTGGTTTGGACTTTGGAGTTTGGAGGTGTGTTGAAAGAAATTTCTTTGTGCATTATTTTCTTTTATGATTTTATGGAAAGAAGGGAAAGAAAATCAAAATTGCAATCCATAGATTTTGTGATTGGAGAAGTTCTAGCCTTTTCAACGTTTTGGGATTTTTCAGTTGTCATCCGTCCTACTAGGATTTGGCTATTTGTTTCAAATCTTTGAGTTTTTTGCCACATTAACACATCCGGTCTAAAGGCGTGTGTTATTATGATATTTCTTTCATTGTAGATATGGTTTTTTTTTTACATATGGTTTGAAGTCCTTCCATTTAAAAACACATGGCCTTTTTTAAATCATTGGAACTCAGTTTCCTGCACCTCGGTTCATCTAAATGGTTTTTATTAACTTATCTACAGTGCAAAAACAGAGTTTACCTAATACTCGAACAGAATGGTTCTTTGCCTGATGATCCTTTTTTGTGCTGAGTGCTTATTACAGAACTAAATACTGAAGATATGTCCACAAAAGGAGGAACTATGGCAACAAGAGGCCAAACTCTGGTTCTTCAGAGTCTGAGCATTCACAATAAAGGTACAAGAGCACCTAACTTGCTTTTGGTTTCAATAATCATCATCATATAGCCTTCTCTCTGGTGGGATAATGCTCAGATGATGATGATATAACTTCTCTCCATCTGGGGTGCGTTTTATTAGATTTATTCTACTTTTCTAAACCCAAATTGTATCTGTTTTGATTTTACCAAAAAAAAAAAAAGTTTCTGATTTGAGAATTCTGTCATGGTGGATGGTCAATTATCTTACACCGCGTTTGAAATGGCATAGAAATGCAAAAAGTTACAGATAAGGGGTTTTCTAGTTTTCTGATTTGCAAAATTACAACTGGTAATTGGCTCACAAACAATGGATTAGGAAGGAAGAAGGCAGAGTGAGCAAGAAATACAGAATCATTCTTTGTTTTGCCAATATATCATTACACTCAAACTGATTCAAAGTAAATTAATATATCGTGAAAATGCACTGGTCTGTTAATATCACAATTCAATCCATAAATTTCTCTTTGTACAGGGGGTACTGCAAAGGCCCGAACTGATGGGTCTAAAGCTCAGCAGAAACCAGGGGTTGGTATTCGAAAAGCGTTGGCAAATATTACCAACTCAAGGAAGCCATATTTTCACAAGGAATCAAAGAAGAACCAACTGAAGAAGTGTGCAAACAAAGAAGTTCCTATAGTAATAGAAGAGGAGCAATGCCAGCACAATCATCAATGCTGCGTCAGCTTACAAAACAAGAGCAGCAATTTCTCAACCAAATTCTCCCATTGGATGATGAGAGTAATCACTTAACCCTACTGTTGTTATATTCTATGCTTGGTGCGTGTTTATGTTGCTCACTTTTTTACCCTTTTTCCCCAATGTTCTCCTTCAGAATCTCCACTGGAACTGTGGTCTCCTAAGACACCTTCGACCATACTGAACCAACCAAAGGTGGGATTTCTTTGGTGTTTTTTTGGTTTCTTTCCAGCCGCAGAATTACAGCAAAATTGATGAGACTGCAATAAGAATGTAGCTGGTTTTGTGGCAGTGAACTGCATTGCTGAACTAGTTTTGCTTGCAGGTCAATTTTGCAAGTACACCAAAATATTTGGACTTCATCCAGTCACCCATTTCATTGAAATATTGATCTTCCATTTTTCACTGGATGCATTGGAGCCCACTCTCTCCTTGTGCGTTGACAATAAACATGGTTTATGAGTGGTAAAACAAGAAATCATTTCCAATACTTGGTTGACATGTAGAGAGGTAAACACAGTGAAAGGAATACATTTGTCCTGTTTGGACCTCACCCAGTCACCCATTTCAATTTTGCAAGTACACCAAAATATTTGGACTTCATCCAGTCACCCATTTCATTGAAATATTGATCTTCCATTTTTCACTAGATGCATTGGAGCCCACTCTCTCCTTGTGCGTTGACAATGAACATGGTTTATGAGTGGTAAAACAAGATATCATTTCCAATACTTGGTTGACATGTAGAGAGGTAAACACAGTGAAAGGAATACATTTGTCCTGTTTGGACCTCACCGAGTCACCCATTTCATTGAAATATTGATCTTCCATTTTTCACTAGATGCATTGAAGCCTACTCTCTCCTTGTGCATTGACGATGAAAATGCTTTATGAGTTGTAAAACAAGATATCATTTCCAATACTTGGTTGACATGTAGAGAGGTAAACAAAGTGAAAGGAATACATTTGTCCTGTTTTTTCTGTTCCTTCTTAATTGTGCATTGACAATGAAAATGCTTTATGAGTTGTAAAACAAGACATCATTTCCAATACTTGGTTGACATGTAGAGAGGCAAACACAGTGAAAGGAATACATTTGTACTTTTTTTTCTGTTCGTTCTTAATTGTGAATGAAAGGCCTGTGAGTTGCAAAACAAGTTATCATTTCTGATACTTGGCTGACATGCTTCTTTTGTTCTTTCTAAAAAATGCATATGGCTTTCTGTTTTCAACTATTTTTCAATAATGTGGATGGACTTTCTTTATATTGTGTTTTTGCAAAAAAATGATAGAACCCCAAGTCAATATCCAAATTAGGCAGTGGAAAGAATGATTAGAAGGGTTTTAGGCCAGTCCAGACACATATATTTGTATATTTTGGCAGAAAAAAATATCTTGCTTATTGTGTTAGTGTGACATGCGAGGACTCTGATTCAGAGGAGGAATCAGTATTATGAGCTGTCTAACTAACCCCACTTGAAACACACAACTCCCACAGTTGAACAGCCAAGACTTCTGTGAGTTGGGAGTGGATATAAATGGATATACATCTTCTGACCCCAACATAGTTGGAATGATGATGGTGGTGATCTACTTTGCTGCATTAACATCCAAGTGACTTTCGAGTCAAATTGGAAGTTGCCGATCTTTTTTTTTTTTTTTTTGCAGAGCGCTTCTTTATAATAAGTGGACAAAAGGAAACCTTGGTAATTTTGTTCTTTCTTACAATCAAATCACTAACAACAATGATTTTACTAACAGAATGTATGGAATGAAATGCACAACTAGCTTAGTGCTTGGTTAGTAACCTTAAATGAAGGTTTGTGTGCAAGCCACAACTGTTTTATGAATTCTTTCCACTTGCACTAAAGAGATTTTTGAGGTCATGTGGGGTATTATCCCCACAGGCCTAAAGGAAATTATGAGATATTAAAGATGGGCCTGTGATGTTAAAAGAGGTATGACCTGGGCTACATCGAAACTGACCCCAGGTCTTATAACAAGCAAAGCTTGAACCCTCATACTTGTGTAATCATAAGACCCTTCCCTACTTCACAATTACTTCACTGGCAACCATTGCAAAATTTTCAGAAGTATTACTGAAGAGAAACCTCATCTCTCTAGGGAGGCAAAAGCCTTGCATCTCCTAAGAAGCTCATTTAGTGTTTATTATTATTATTGTCATTATTTCTTAACCCTCATAAGCACATCTAGTGCTTCTACACAATCTGATGCACTTGGATCAAGCACGAACAGAAACTATGTTATACATTCCTCAAATCAGAAAACAGAACTATCACTTGATAGATTACAAAGAACAGATCCACATGTATAGAGGCTGGATTGTTTGCATGTCAGTGAGACTACAAGTATATTTCATCAGTTCGCATTATTTGTCACAACTAGCAAGGGGATATACCTCAGCCAGAAGAAGAAAAGGCGTGAGAAAGCCTATTAAGCATTTTAAAATGGTTTGTTTGCATGTCAGTGAGACTACTACAAGTATATTTCATCACTTCGCATTATTTGTAACAATTAGCAAGGGGATATACCTCAGCCAGAAGCAGAACAGGCATGAGAAAGCCTTGAGAAAGCCTATTAAACATTTTAAACAAATAAAGTCGTAGGTTTAAGAAACTAGAGGAATTGAATACGGCAATGGCAAGTATCAAGTTAATGCACTTTTGGGAGACTCGTGCATACATGTACAGAGTTTAGATTGGAAAGTATGATACTTCATAATTTTGCTAGAGAGAGATGTAGCTCATGAATATGTGACCATAGGAAATGAACTGCCAAACAGCATGAACTGCATGATGACATCTTACCTGGAAAACCAACAGTCTGATAACAAAGGGGTTTTTCAGAGCACCTGCCGACCAAGATAGGTTTTAGGACATATCCTAAAACATCAATTTTCTAGCGATGGGCTAGTATCATACAACAATAAGCACAAGTACAAATCTGTAATTAGAAAAAAGTTCATATGAAATTGCATAGCTTGGTAGTCGACATGTTGGACAAGGAATGATCTTAAAAAGCTAAAAAGAAAACAGAATACAATTATAAACATTAGATATCTTCTAAAGAAGGAGCAACCAAACAAGAAATCTCCTAAATGATCCGGGGACGTTTTAGTACATTAAGAAATAAGAACTAATTAGCCTTGGCCTACCTAAGGACAGAAGGGAAATTTGAGTCAATGCCAATAGACAGGGTGGTGCTTACTCTGGCAGCATCGTCCAAGGTATAGAGACTCAAGTCTCAGAGTATTTCCTAAACAACACTTGTGGTCAATTTTGGATCCAGATCCTTGAGTTGAACACACACACACACACACACACGGATTTGGATCCAAGTCTAAAGTTTTATGGACTCACATGCATGGTTGAAGGTACGGATTTGAATTCCACTTGAATCCTTAAAAAGGTTCTATGCCCTTTTTTTTCTTGGTTTAAGATTTGTTTGAAGATTATCAAATGTTTTTTAAAAGACCATTTTCCCCATTACTTCCGCAGATGCCATGGGTCGGGCTTGAGCTTGACCCAATAAGTATAAAACTTATGCCCAAACCCAGCCCAGATGAACTGGCCGGCGCGCGCATTACAATCCTACCTTAGCAATGTTTTAAAAAATCAAACCAGAACTCAGACGATTACCTGGAGTGTTCGTCCATATTTGTTCATGTGACCTGACATCATAACTACACACACACACACACACAAAAAGAAGAGATCGGTTAACATCAGCAAATCATTGTTTTATACTAGTTGGACTGGGATGTTTTACCGGTTTAGATTTTTTTTAATGGGGTTGTTTTCCAACAAATTACAGCATAAGTTTTTTAAAGGTGCATTTGGATGTACAACTAATCGCAATTAGCTTATTGATAATAGAGCAGCATAATTTTCTTAAGGGTGCATTTGGATGTACAACTAATTGCAATTAGCTTATTGATAATAGAGCAGCATAATTTTCTTAAGGGTGCATTTGGTTGTACAACTAACCTCAAGTTGAATTTGGAGCCCACCCTCTATGTTCAAGTCTTGGTTTGAAGTTCTTAATCACAATGAAGCCTTCTGTAATTATTCATTGGAAACTGGAGCTATAGTACTAGTAACGGTAGGGTTGTTGTCAAGCAATCTGGTTTCCCTTTTTTTTCACAATTATTGAGGTTGTGGTTTTACTGAATCACGGCATCACAAAAAGGGCAGGTTGCTGTTTTGGGGCTCAAGGAATTTGACAGTGATCGCTTTAGTATGTCTATTATGGTTGGCAGCAAAGATAAGATCATGAAAACACAAGTGAAAGGTGTGGATTGTTAGATGCCTGAAATCATTGATAGATCCTCAAATTCTTACATACTTCAGACAATCGATCCCCATAAACTCAAAAGTAAATTTAGAGAGAACATTGTCTTGAAAACCCAATTCCAACCAATCTTGTAGGAAGACTATTGGGGAAGTGAAGGCCACGACTAAGAAGTTTTTCTTATAATATCTGGTGCTTATGAGTACCAAGGTGTTAAATCCTGTATAGTTGGATTAGCTTTGATCATCATTTGAATGATCTTTCTCTGTTCTCTTGGAACTGAACTAGAAGGGGAGGTAAGCGTGCATTTGGATTATTTACTCAATCAACATTTTGGCATGATAGAGAGTTAATCATTCCAAATTAGGTAGTTTCATGTGGCTTGGAAATCGGAGTGCACATAACTGGGATACTGTTATTTTTAATGCCTAAGTAATTGTCATTTGTCAGTCCCTATTGTCGATATGATCTAGAACATAAGTTTGAAAAAATCGTGTCCTACCTAAAAATTTTGCAGTATGCAATTTCCAGGCCACACCAAATGCATTGCAGAAAGGCTAATCATCTATTCTGGCAAAACTAATACTCAAAATGGTTTCCATTATGCATACATCCAAACAAACCAAACTTTGGAATTGGTTTGATCATGACTTTCTCTGTTTTGTTTGGTGCTTCTTTATAGACTGATATGAACCTGCTCTTTTTGGATGGTGAAAGGTGCAGCTTTTCAAAATAACAACAGCTTATCAGGGATGTTTATTACATTTCCTATGGTCTAGGTGAGGACTACGGAGTGAAGGGTTAGTGATAAATATATGAAATCAATCAATATTACCGCCTTCAATTGTATGGTTCCTATCCTCCTCTGTTGAGTAAATGCCAATATATTAGGAAGAATGTGATGATCTTCACTGTTTGCCATACTCTCCTACCCGTTATCCTCTACTTTCCCCACCCCTTTCTACCCTTCCACTTTCCTACGTAAACAATTTGGCGCAGGTGTCCTTATCCTTTGTTATCTTCTACCTTTCTTACCCTTTTCTTCTGCCTATGTATGTACATGTAGAAATGAAACAGCAGGTTCCCACAAGGAGATGATACAGTAATTTTGTTATTTCTCTGAACCCGCTTGAGTCAAGTGTTGACTGGGCCACTTCAGGTCTCAATCTGGGTTCTCGGCAAGGTCCTAAATACAGGTTCAGGTGTGGGTCGTTAAATTACGAATCAGCATGACAACGGATCTTGATGGTAGAAGGCTCAGATGATGATGGTAACATATACGATGATGATAATATGGGGGCCCTGTTTCTTGGACTAATGCCAGGTCGGGTGTGGGTACACCATGGATCAGACACAAGCTGCCCTGTTTTCATCCCTAAGCCCGCCAACCAAAATTAGATGCAATCCTACTAATCAGGATTGGATTGATGTTTGGACAATTTTATGATTTGTATTGGACTGGAAGCCACATTGGGACAGAGAAAAGGTTGGCAGTATTCAGCTCTGATACAAGATGGGGCTTCTCATCACATGTTAAGAGGTCATATTTGTCTTGAAATATAAGGTGTGCCTCATCTTAGTTTTGGAGAGAACCTAGGGCCCTAGCTTCCCATCTTCTTATCCTCATGTCCTTGTCCCTTGTTGCATCCTACTATATTAGAGATCCAAAAACCACAGGCACTGCAGTAGGCTTAATAATGCAGCCACCTAATGCCCTTGTCCTCATGTACAATTAACTGTTTAGACAAATTTTTTTACCAACAAAAAAAAAAAAAAACTGTTTAGACAATTTATAATTCATAAGCACAACAGTAAATTCCAAATTGTAGCACCTAGTGTCCTTGTTCATTGGCAGAACAGTGAGCTTACATCCAATTGTTTGAACATTCGTAGCCATAGCCATAACTAGGGTTGCTCAAGGGCCTGGCCAAAGCTTGCCCATCCAGCCTGTTTTGGGGCATTATTTTCCTCTTGTTCTGTGACATGTGTCCCAAATAGGAGGGCTGCATCAAACTGCAGTTGACTATGAAAAGAAGCCAAATCATATTTTGAGTTTACTGCAAGAAAAGTAGCACTAAGTCTGCCTTTGTGAGATGGGATAAGAAAAGATAAAAAGAGTGGCAGGATAACAAAGAAGATCAACCGAATAGGTACATCTGACAATTTTTTTGAGAAAACCCAATGAGAAGGCATTAGTGAAAAACTTCTTAGTGAGGATCATTATGACCCATGTACCAAAAGCCCATGAAGACTTAATGACTGTTGTTTGCTAGGGGTGAAAGAAAGCCCCAGATCTGATTGTGCTTTCATTACGCATAATTTATCCTATACTCCCGTTTGGTAGGATAATGGGAGAAACTATAAAAGGTATAATGTCTCATTGGAAAGATTCAATCTAACAGAAAATTTGAAGTCTCTTAACTACTTTTTTCTGTTAAACATTTCACCCAGTTTCCTGTAGGGACCGAAGGAGACACCTTATTATTTTTTGAACAATTTTTTTAAATCTTTAATAGACCTTAGGAAGTGTTTATTTCATGTAATTGAATTCCTAAATTTGTGTTGCTAAAAGTGTTAAAAATGAAGAGAAAAGGTGGATATCCAAAACGACCATCAAATAATCTCCCCAATAATAGAAAATGAATCAAGGGGAGATAAGAAATGAATACTCAACCACCGCTCTAGTATTTCAATCCCTAAGAAGTTTTATCCCATCTCTATTGTAACCTTTAATCCTTCACTCCTGACCTCTATAATTGCCCTTTATTATTGGAGCCCAAATGATCATGAATGTCTTCAGTTCCATCCAAACAAATACTTAATTAGGTGAAGTTTCTAGCCTTTTATTGAAGAAAGAACTTAAAAGCCTGTTTGTTGCACAAAATAATAAGAATTGAATATATATGAATTATGATTAAATTAACTTCGCTAAAGGACTTTTTTATTGTTATTATTTGGTAGAATATAAAAGGATTATTAAAGAGGTGAGAGGTATAAGATATAAGGTAGTGACACGAACATGCCTTTAACTTTTTTCGAGATTTGACTTAGGGTGTTAGCTAGGTCCTCATTTTTCATCTTGATTTTCATTTTGGAATATTTTGATCCTTCATTTCTAGCCACTTCTAGAGATGCATTCCAATGAATTCAATTACATGAAACAATCAGTGCAAAGGGTCTATTTGTTTGGATAGAATACATAAGAAGCTCAAACATAAGCAGTTAAATCTTAAGATCAACAGTGAATATTCAAAATGACAATCAAGTAAACCCCCCTTTATTGGAAAGTGAATTAAGGTAAGATGAGAACGAATATCTAACCATCACTGTTGTAATTCAAATCCTAGAAAAGTATAGGCCCCATCTATGTTGTTGCCTTATATCTTTCACCCCATCTCCTCATGCCATTCACACTTCACCTCTTCTTCGGTGGAGTTCATTTGAATATGATTTTTTATGCATTCGATTCTTATCTATTCTATTACAAAACAAGCAGGCTTATAAGGTTATGTTTGAATAATTTATCCAGAAAGTAATGTCAAATTAATGAAAAGATAATGGTTGTGTAAAGCAATATTTGCATTGGTTTTCATGTGATAAAGTAATTTAAAGTGAGATAAGAAGTTAACAGTAGATAAAATAATTAGTTCACTTGTGCTTTGTAAAGTGATTTTTTTTTTTGGGAAATTGAGAAAGTAAAAGTAAAACTCTTTACAGTTGAGACTTTATTTTCTCATTTTCAGGTTCAACCAAATATGGGTTAGGTAAAAATTCCGACATTTTTTTTTTTTACCCCAGTTTAATGGCAAGGGAGCCTTCGCGTGAAGTGGGAGAACCTTTTGATTAGAGGAGTTGAGCACTGATGAGCTAGTACAACCCCGGTTTAGGAAAAATTCCTTCAGATGTTGGAATTACTTTTCTGCAGTTTTCATTTTACGTTTTGAAACTGCGAAAGGTATAAAGCAATATTAATAGACGCACAGCTGAAAATGTATAGGCATCTATACTACGTGTGTAATGCTTGTATATATGAAAGGTGGTATTTGACTACCTACCGTTGAAAATTGGAGAGGATGCATTAGAAAACAAGACTCCTCTTCCTGTCACGACTGGAGCAGGAGATTTTTTAAATTGGATTGTAATTCCATTGCCTGTCCTTTTCCCCATTTACGGCTAAGAATCCTGCAGACACGACAGAAGTGACAATCACCAAACTCACCCACACTGCATGTAAGTATATGTCAACAGACACCGACCAACCTTTGGTTTTGCTTTTGGGGTACATACATTGAATTCAACCAAAACCACCCAACTCCACCAAACACCCAAACGCCCCAATATTTTCGGTGGAATAAGAATTTTCTTGTTTTGCTTCTTTTTCTCACAGTTAATTATTTGAATTCATAATATATAATTTCTAGCTAAATGATGAGATTCAGGGTTTGGATAGACATTTTTAACTCGACTAATAAACTAGTTGATTTGGATTTCGATCTATATCCAACCCACCAAACCTTCCAATCCATGCTAGAGCAAACATTACCTTAGTAGCTAGGCTTATTGAATGATGAGATAACCTAACCTGTTAATTGAGGGCATGTTTGTGTGTTATTCACAATATTTTATTTTAATGACTATTTTGCCGTAAATAAAAATTGATGATTTTTCTTTTTGAAGTTTTTCAAGTTCTACTATTTGGTGTGGCAAAACATATTTCACAATGAAATGTTTTTGTGCTTCTTGCGTAAGAAGATGCAGAAAACAATTCTCTACTTCTTTGCTTTGAATATGCTTTTCACGGGAATTGCGAAGAAATGCATTCACCATTCGGCCAAAAAAGAAAGCTTTTACCTCAAAAATTATTTTATTTTCTCAAGAAAAATGATCTACATACAAGTATCGTTAGCTGGATTTCAGTTTTTTTTCCTCGTACTACTAAAATCTACACAAGCAAGGAGAAGATACCCATACATGTGGGAAGGAAAGATCTGCACGTGCAAGGAGAGCACACTTGACTTGGAGGGAAAACTCATAAGGAGGGAGAGACCCAAGGATTGATCCCTAGACATCAAGGTGAGAGAGGGGGTTTCCAATCAACTGGGGGCAACCCCTCATTCTCGGGCTGGATTCGGGTAAGACATATCTTAAATTTTGGATGATATTAAGTGTTTTTTTAAAGGTGAATGATATCGAGTTAGCTTAGAGTTAAGTGTATATTTGTTAACCACCCTGCTCACTCAACCTGATATGGGGCTGGGCCGACCCAATGCCACCCCTAAATCAAACCCAAAAGATAATGGACAACATTAAAATCAGAATGGTGTAAGAACAACAATAGTGGAAATTCATTGTAGGTGATTTTATTATTGTAGGATCAAGTTTGGACGGTGGTAAGTTCTCCAACAGTAAACTTCGTTTATTTGAGACTCCCATTGATTAATCTGGTACTAGAGTTATTTAAAACAAGTAAGGGAAAAATAAAATAAAGTAGCATTTCATAATTTAAATTTTAATTAAGCATCAAGCAAATGAATAACCAATAAAAAAACAGCAACAACATCAAGAATCCCAAAAAAATAACTACAAATTTAAAAATCGTACCTTCGAGACCGCCCGGTCAATCAAATAACAAAAAACCCAAATAAGAAAAGATTAGAAAATAATAAAGCCAGTTATCATGTAGGAATTCCTTGATTTTTGGGGGTGGAAATATAAAATCTTGACTTAATTTGACCGTTATAAGTAGGGCATTGACCACAACTCAATTCCAATTCCTTTTAGCAGCTTAACAAATGAAGAGGATTAGCACACTATGCTTTGGTTAAAGAAATGATGGTTTGGGCACTCAAATATTCCTTATGTTTCTTTTTTGTTTCCTATGTGTGAGCAAAGATTAGGTGGATCCCTCCCAACTTAATAGAATAATTGAGATGGTATCATGCCTGATTTGATTCTGTCTGGCAACTTGTGCTCTCAGACCTGCCCTTAGTTCACATATCTAAGAACTTACATTATTCTGGCGGTCATTTTTTATTATAAACATAGAAGCTAGAGGAGAGGCTTTGGGGAGATGACACATGGCACTTGTAGACGACACGCATCAGCTCCCATTTTGCAATTTGATTGAATTGAAAAAGAAACTGTTTGGATGTAACCTAAGATGGGATTGGGATGGAGTTAATAGCAGACGGGTTAGAGTTTTTTTTTTTTTTTTTTCATTTTTATAACCCAGCGTAGAGAGCGGTGACTCAAGAGAGCCTAGCCGCACATAGAAAGAGGAGTCCCTCAGCTCTAGTGAGAAGGAAAGCTTACACATGAAAAGAGTGACATATCCACAGATTGATCCCTAGATAGTCGCGTGAGATATGGAGTTGCCAACCAATTGAGCAACAACCTGTTCTTAAATGGTTTAGAGTAAAAAGACATTTCTTCCTCTATGTCATCACATCATCTGTTCAAAAATAAATCGCTTACAGCATAGGAAAGAAAATGACATTATGCCGTTGGATGTGAGTCCTTAATGTTTGATAGCATAAAAAACTAAAATAACACAAAGCTAGTGTTTGCTTTGCATGTGGAACCTTTCTCTGGAGGTTTTTTCTTCCTTTTTTTTTTTTTTTGTTGAGAAGTCTTTTCTTGAGTATTAAGTGGTGGCAATGCAATTGGGTTTTGAAACTTTATCAATTTTCTTAAAGATTGTCCTCCAAATGGATTTCATAAATGCTCAAGGGCCCTAAGAACTTTGAAAATTGACATTTAAAAAATTCTATAAGCCAAAAGGCTAACTCCACTGATTAAGTTTTGAGAAACTTACATACCATACAAGTAAGGGCAAAGTCTAGTTAACTGTCTCAACATGTTGCAATGAGATGAGTGAAGCTCCACAACCTATGAAGAGTCCAAATTTCGCAAAATGAAAGCCCTCCCATGCAGTGGGATGCCCCAAAGTTTATTACAGTTAAACTTGAATCTATGTAAGATTGAGTGTATGGCATTTTTTTTTATCATATGCATAACCTTATGGTGAGACTAACTCCTATTAGAATGAACTTTTGTAGAAAAGCCCACCTAAAAGAAGAGTGTTTATTTTGAGTGGGTCAAATATTCAATAGGTATGACTGATCTATTGGAGAGTTTCACGCCCCTCATAGCAAGCGTGAGTGAGACATTTGAGGCGCGCCTATTTGTGTGAAGGTATTTCTGAAAAGAATTATACTTGTTGGAGATTTCTAACATTGGTGTCAGAGCATGTTACCTTGGTATCCCAAATGCAATGTTTGATTGATTGAATTCCGAATGACAATCCACCTAAAAAGTCACTTTTAGCCTTTGGATTCACAAAATTCTTATATTACGAATACTAGACTCGACAGAAGTATTTGGAACTCCCCAAGAAAGGGACAACAATTGTAGGGTTTCAAATTCTCCCAAACAAGAGTTCTCAAAATTCTTGTACAGAAACAAGGCCTTCAAGGATTTGAGCTACTAAACTTGCATTATCATATCATTTATATCTTCACATATTACCTTATCATAACTTGGTGAGTGACTCTCAATGTTGCCCTTTCGGCCATCCATGCTACCTGCAAGGCCCATTGAATGATCACAACCAACCAATCTGACAGATTTTAATTGATAATTTTGGATAGATCATTTTATGCATAATCATTCTAACATAAATCCTACTTTGATAGGCCAATTCTTAGTGCTAAAACAAGGAGAAATGGATCATTTTAAGCAGAATGGATTCATTATGATGAGCCCTAATATTCCCATATTTCAACTGCACTCACAAAACCTTGAGAAATTATGTCTTAAAAATATTTGGGTATTTTCAAATTAGAATCTTTCTTTAGATATTGTTAAAAAAGAAGAATAAGAAACAAACTTAGTTTTTAAATGACTACTAATAAATCAATAAATATAAGATACAATCCATCAACCATCGTTGGCCCTACACAAGAATCTTGACTCTGCCAGTACAAATAAGAAATAGCAAATGCTGAGGAACAAGAACAACCAACTAGAATGTTGTAAAAAAATCTCCAACAATTTTTTTTTCTAGAAGCCCAAACAAATGTCCCTGTGAGCTCTCAAATTAAACCATATTTTTTTTATAAGCTATATGAAAGAAATGTATATGCTTTTTGCACTAGCAGCTTATCAATCTGCCTATTAACCCAAGATAAACACCTTTACAACAAAAGAAAAAGAAAACAACTTAAGATAAAACACATAAGTAATTTTGAGCTGCTGAAATTTCATTACAAAACAATAATTTATGTTGTACTTTGAAGTGAAGAAAAGGGGCAACAGTGGGACTTAGGCAGGGGCAGCCCCCAGGATTCCTTCATGGCAAAGGGAAACAGAGAAGGTGGCCGCTTTTGCAGAGGCAGGTGGGACTGTAAGCCAACCTAAAGACAGTAAAGACCCCTTATTCTCCTCTTCCTCCTCCTCCTCCTCCTCCTCCTCACTTTTATTTATATATAAAATATTGTAATGTTGCAGGACTGTCTTTCTGAAACCAAACGTCTCACGTGACGTCATGCCTAATAAATTAGGGCAAGGTTTGTATTATTCTTCTTCTTGAAATATTCTCCCCTCCACCAGAAGACCCACCTCCCCATGCATGCAATCACATGCATGACCCATACTCACTTCACCCCCACCCCCCAACTTTACCAAGTGGTCTGGGTCAGTTTTAGGGTTCAGGTAAGCCTTGGCCAGTTGGACCAGTTGGGTTAAAAAAATTCTAAAAGCTTGATAATTTGAGTGGGCTATACGTTCAAGTTGAGAGAAATATCTTGACCCGGCCAAAATGACTTGTGCCATTGTTTATGCTTCATTGTTTGGCTTTGGGCCAGTTGAGTTTGTTTGGTTTTGGCCAGGGTCAAGTGGAGTGACTTAACTTTTACCATGTTCTCCTTTCATGTGCTCTAGGCCAATTGATGTTGTTTGGTATGGGCCATCATGCTTCAACTAAGCCTTGGAACAGTTGGAATGGGGCAGAAAATTATAGGAGGTTGATTATTTCAGTGGGGCCAGTCTCAAGTTGAGTGACACATTGTCTGTGTTTGGGTTGTGGGCTTTATAAGATTCTTGGGCTTTTTCCTATATTGGTTACATCATTATCACCTAGGTGACAATTATACTGGTCTCTTTACTGGCATTATCTTAGTTGTAATGAGTTCTAGCTAGTCATAACAGCTCATAGAGATCTTACTTAATTTCCCCATATTTTAGGATTTTTCTTCTCAAGAACTAATGAAAACTTAATCTTCAAAAGAAAATCATTGAAAAGAGGTAAATCATCAATAAACCCTATTTCTTTCCTAATGATCAGAGTGCCTCTGTTGTTATCCTAATGGGTAGAACCATATCTAGAGAGGCCAGGATAGGCCCCATCTGAGATCTTGTGTCTGTTTTCATTTGACCCACATCAGTCACTTGGGTCCTTGCAGGTTAGCAACCCCACCAAAGTTATTTTTTCATTTACAGTACCCCTCACAACCGAAAACGTTAATGAGGAGATGGAACCGGAACTGAAACTGGTTCAAAGTCGGTTTCTTTGTTTCTGAACCGGAACCATTAATGAAAATATAGAACTGTTTCGTATATATGACGGGTCCGCGTCTGGGCCTTAGTACAGTATGATATGGAAAAAATAATAATTTTTAAGACGGATTCTCAAGAATTGACATAATATGTCGGGTCCCAAGTCCATGGGTCGGAACCAATGTCGAACCAAACCCGGTTAAATTACAGGTCCACAAAAAAGGATCCTAACACATTTACTTATTAGGATGGAAATAAGGATCCAAACCCGGTTTTTAATGGATCGGAACCCCCGGGTAATCAAAGAATCTGGAACCCCCCAAAAAATCCTATTGCCTGTTATACCCGTGGCCATCACCTGCTGGCTACTAGCCACCTCCAGAGGTTTACTCCAACACGAGAAGGACAATTTGGTAATTTCTTCTCCCATTTTTCTCTCCCCTGCACCACCATGCACATTCCTGGCCATTCCTCCCAAGCAAGGATAACAGCTCATAGAGAGCAGTGGCATTTCAGTGATTTCACATTGCTGTGGACATTCCCTCTTCTAAGCCTTTAAATACCCTTGTCACACACCCTAGTGCCACTGCCTTCAATTCACTTTTTTTTATTTGATTTGGACTTTGTCTTCTTCATCTCTTTGAACTTGCATACACTCTCACCTGGAGCCATGGAAGATCAATCCAATGCCACCAACAGTCCAAGCCAGGGCTCAGAGCGGGTTGAGCCAGTGAGGTCCAGGTGGACCCCAAAACCAGAACAGATCCTGATACTGGAGTCCATCTTCAACAGTGGGATGGTTAATCCCCCCAAAGATGAGACCGTAAGGATAAGGAAGCTTCTTGAGAAGTTTGGTTCTGTGGGTGATGCCAATGTCTTCTACTGGTTCCAAAACCGACGGTCCAGATCGCGCCGCAGGCAGCGCCAGATTCAGGCCGGGCTGGCGGGCGACCAACGAATTCCTCCTGCTAGCCTCTCCATGAGTGCAATTCAGTCATCTGCATCTTCTTCTGTTGGATCTTTTGCTTCTCCTTCTTCTTCTTCCTCTTCATTGCCTTCACCTTCCTTCTCTTCTTGCTTTGTTCCGCCACCTTCTTGTGTTGGCCTCGGCGATGATGTTTGCAGTGATCTCTTTTCGATCTCTCAGCAAATGGGTTTGCCAGAGATTGAGCAGGCACACATCGGTTCTGCAATGTTATGGCCTTCAGATGATTCAAATCTACACTACCAACCTGGTTAGTTCATGGATAAGTACTCATTTAAATACCTTTTTATGATCATATTGACTCGAGATTTTTCTTTAGCAAAGTTTTCACCTTCCTTGTTTTTTTCAAGATTTACTCAAGTTGAAGTACTAATTGAAAGTATTCAAACATCATCAAGTCCTTTTGTGTTGGTGGAAACTGGGTGCAATGCTTCTATTGTCAGCATCTTCATTTACCTTGAATTTCTTAGCCTTTTCTTCTTATAATCTCTCATAAGGGTTTGTTCATGTTTCTATTTTCTCATTTTCTTCTTTTCCTTGACTAGAATTGAGCTAAGAAAATTATCGACCTTGGTGTAAGCAGTAATGGGCTGAGTTGGGAATTCTATTTCTTTCTAAATTTGGACTTCTTGAGAAATTCTAATCATTGGGTTTGTTGGAGATTTAATTTTATTTCACGAACCTTTTGTGTATTTTTAGGATCTTTCTTATTTACTTTCTTCACGTCACTATGTAGCAATGGAACCTTCACCAAGTGTTGGTACTTATTCAGGTGCTGAATTTCAGTCTGCACAAAGGAGGATAGTTGTGTCACTGTCAGATGGAAAGTCCATAGTAGAACTGTCAATGTTTTTAGTGAGATGCAGCCAGAATACTAGAACTCTCTTAAGTTACCCTAGATAATGGGATAACTCTTTGATCATGGTGAAGATGACCCTAAATTATGCACACCAATATTATACTGACTTTTTTGTGTGCTATTAAAACGTTCATTAATTTTATGGGTTATGGTGGGGACTTCATTTTGTTTAAGAAATTAAGGGTCACTGTTCTCACCATCAGCTTCCTGGCAAGGGATTTCTGATCGTTTTTCTTGGAATTTTGATTTTTTTTTATCAGCCTATCTTCTTTTCCCTTAAATTTGTTACTTAGTCTTTGCCAAACATAAATCTAGAACCTTGGAAAATTAGACAGTACTAGCTGAATTAGGGGCTAAACATGTATTAGAGGGCGTATGATTTCTATATAATTGTTTTTGGTAGATTCACCATTTATTTCTACAATGTACACATCTCCTTTTCTCCTAACTTTCATCTTTTACCCTATTTCGACCACACATTTTTAGATACTGCATATTGCTTGATTTATTTCATAAACATGTATTGCAATGAAATGTTTTTTTTTTGTTGTTGTTGTTGTTGTTGTTGAAACTAGATTTGTTTTTGAGGCCCACATCTTAATTCTTAATCTTCATTGTTTATATTCTTTCTAGAACGCATTAGGTTTCTGAACCTGAATTATTGGGCAAACATGTAGAAAAGGGATGGGATGATGGATGCACTGAAACCTTACATCATAAGTGATGTCTTGTTTATTCCCATTTATCCCCTGATTTTGCAGGACTTTTAACTGTGTTCGTCAATGGAGTTGCTACTGAGATCCCTAGGGGGCCACTTGACATTAAAGCCATGTTTGGTCAAGATGTAATACTAGTGCATTCCTCAGGAGAGCCTGTTCTTGTTAATGAATATGGAATTTCATTGCAAAGCTTGCAAATGGGTGAAAACTATTTCTTGGTAAGCTTTTTATTTCCTTTAAATTAGTTGATTTTCTGAAATAATTGCTATTAAGGAGTACTCATCTCTATCTTCTTTTTATTAATTCAGTATTAGTGATGTTTTAGTTCTTAACATTTTGATTATTTTGGACTAATATATATTTTTGGTTGGTCTTCACTAGGGCGTAAGACCTTGTTATCACAAGATTTTAAGCTCTCTCTGCATTTATAGAACCCATTAGTTCTCTAACTTTCTCCCTCGTTTTTAACCAAAAAAAAAAAAAAAAAACTTACATAAAATTAAGGGTTGTATGGTGAAAGTAGCTAGCCACCTCCCAAGAGCTTGAACAACACATTGATTGGAAGAAACTCTGGTTCCCCAAGTGACTACTATAATGGTAAGGCCCATCTGTGGAACTGAAGTTACTTGTTACTCTAATTACCTTAATTGGTTCTCACGAAATAAAACAATTGTGACTAACAAGTAACTCATTATCCAAAGGAATGAGCTGTCTGTCATTTACACATATGCCAAGTTAACTGCAGTCAGTTTATGATGATACAAATGGGAACTAAACCCTAAATCCTAAATGAGGCATCAGGGAAGCATATGGGAAATTCCAATTGAGCTCCCAGGAAATTTGAAGAAGAGCCTTTTGTCTCACAGTGATGAAAGGGCAAAGAATGGAGGTGGAGGGTGGAGACCTAGAATGGACCATTGAATTCCTAGGCCTTAATAATTTTCACTAGGGTTGACAACATTTACATACCATGGAGGGATATCTCCTTGTAGATCTCCATCTTTCATCCTTCACTGAACCCTTCTGATAGGACTCTATTGCCTGGAAAACCCCTGAAAACTAAATAGGAGTCAGGTAAATGGGACCCTGAATAGTTGTCCACGTTATAGAGTCAATAGTAATCTGGTCGAATAGCTACAACTTAGAACCACCCAAATCAATCAGAGTTTTGAGCCAAGGGTCCTCCATGAAAGACCCCACCTGGGAAGATTCAGCTGGTTAGTAGCACAGAAGCCTAATCCATTGGGCAAGTAAACATTCCACAGGGAAGCTTTCGGAACTCAATAGATGAAGGCCACACCAAATGTGAATTTAACTTAATCATTGACACATAACCCTCATGTTTTACATGGGTAAATGGGTTTATTGAGAATTCCATGAAAACTGCCACCTCTTTGGTTCAGGTTCCATGTAGCTAACTGGATATTTTTAGAACTCCATGAACATTGTCTTCTCACTAATCTATTTTAATGTTTTGGGTAATTGGGTGGTGTGAGAATTCCATGGAAACTGTCACATCTGTGTTGTTATTTATCATTGTTTACAGGTTCCAAGACCCATTTAAATAAAATGTTCTGAGAAGTTGCACTGACAAGTGAGATAGAGAGAGAGACCTCTTATGCGGATTGGGAATTATTAGAGCTTCCTCTTTTCATTTTGACATTAAGAAGTCTATCTACTTCTGCCCTTCACCACAACTCTTCCTTTCAGTGTGTTCTGATTTTTCAAGTTATGGAGGCCTGATTATCACGTACCCCACCAACCTCAGACAAGGTTTTCTTTCTTTTTTTGGTAAGAGCCTCAGATAAGTTATAAGAGAGGACACAAATGCCTGGCTTGTACTTGAGTTTTTGTACCAGTGAGTGAATGAAGTGAAATGAAGGGGTTTCTAGAGATCTACATCATGAGGGGATATAAGGTGTGGTGAGTCCATTTATGGCATTTTCTTGGAAATGAAAGAAAACCCCATTTCTTTATTTGTATCCATTCTAGCATGGAGAGACAGGTTAGTATTGAAACTGATGAAAGCCCCATGATCAGCAGTGGCTTGTTCTCATTAGTGGGCTTTGAGTTTTATGTCTCTGAAATCGATGAAGGGGTTGGCAACTTGGCTTTCTCCACCGGCCTCTGTATCCAATCTAAAGAAGACGGATGTTTGTTAGAAACTTAGTTTATTTTATTTGGAGGATAGTAGTGCACATGTATTAAGAAGGATCATGTGAGACTGACCCGTTTGAGTAACTTTTGGTTGGCCATGAAAATGCCAAAGAAGAAACTGTGCTGTTATCAGAAGACTGAATCCTCTGAATGGGAGAATCAGAGGAAATTTCATCAGACAACTCGGTGGGGGTCTCTACGTAATTAAGTTTAAACAGCTCAAAACAAATATCTCTCTCTCTCTCTCTTTATCTGTTACACTCCAAGCCATGCCCTCTCACACGCACACCCATGTCTACCGGTTACACTCTAAGGCATGCACTCTCATTCGCACACCCATGTCCATTAGTTGAGCCACTGCTTGAAGACTAAAATGCATGATTTTTAATATTTTAGTAGTGTCACACATCATCAACTAGATAGCAGGCTCAACTCCTCTTTGAGTGAAACTTTATCGGATCTAATATTAAAGAGGGCCGGGTAAATTTATTTTGAGCAGTTTTAAGTTTTAAATACCAAGTCCCCTAAAAAGCTAATTCTCATGATCCTCAAAATTAGAGGATCTGGATCTCCGCCTTTGAAGGCATTTCCTACCATGCAATCATGCTTTGTGTGGATCCTCTGCAGCCTTGGTCTTAAGAGAGTTTTGGGCTAGGGAAAAAAATGCCACCCGACGGCTACAGGCAAGGTGGCATGAAAAGTATCTGTGTGACGAGATGTTGGTGAAGTTTTTCCTCCTCTGTGTATTCTAGCCGTTTGAATTTAGTTAGCAAAAAAAAAAACACTGCATAATGGGACATGGTTGCATGGGTGAGAGTGTGTTTCAGCTCCTTCTGTAGCATAATAATAATAATAATTATAACATTTCAATGACAACACGGTAAATATTGTCCAAACAATTCTCTTTGGGAGGCTAAACTTGGAAACTCTTCGTTTTGGATGGGATTTATGAATGCGGTAGATTTTATCAATGATAATGTGGAATGAAGAATTGGAAAAGGTAAAGAAATATCAGCGTGGGAGTGTAGATGGATCATGTGTGAGAATGGGCTTAGAAACCTGCTTTTTCAAATCTCGATTCCAAATCTCAAGATTAAAGACACATGGAATTATGATAAAGCTTGGAACTTTTCTATTTTATCAACAGTTTTCAACAACCCTAAGGATATGGAGGATATTTTTAGAATCTACATCCCAAAAACTGAATAAAAAATTTGTAAGGTAAGTATCCATACACACACATCGACACACTCATGCAAGTCTCTCACCATCATCACTACAACCAGGGATTGATCCCTAATTGTTACTATGGAAGGGAGGTGCCTCACCATCTTAGCTACTAGTGGATTGGCAAAAAAAAAAAATTGAAACTGAATTGATTGATAGTAGGGTCTAGCCTATCACTAAAGATGGAAATATTTTTACTAAATTTGCTTACAAATTCTTACATGCTCTAACAATGCTAATAATGATGGCACACTGAATTAGAACAATTTTGGAAAAACAAAATTTCCCAAAGAGTCATCCACTTCGGTTGGAAATGTCTCATAATGCCATTCTTGTAAAATAAAAATAAAAAAGTGGATCGGTTATAAATCTAGTGGGGGCCCTACCATTTGTCCAGTTTTCACGGTAGAGGAGGAAACTGTAGAATATGCCCTTTTTCTATGTGATGATGCTAGAAAGTGTAGTTTGGTTCGAACCTGGGCTTCTTAATTCATTTCATATGGTAATTTGGATATTGCGCGCGGAATGGTGGAAAAACATCAATAATCTAATTAAAGACAAGGATAGAAGGTAAGGACCTGATCTTGCCACTATGGCCCTAAATACTAGGTCGGTCTTGTGGAATACTAGAAACAATTTCATCTTTAACTGACATTGTCATTTGTCCTAATAAATTTATTAGATTAATCCAAAAGAGTTGATTGCCTTTGTGTTTATCGGATGGCAATAACAATATCATCCTAACCACTTTGATACAAAGATTGCCTTCTTTGGCCTCAAAGGACGTGCTAATCGTTATCTTGGATGCTGCTTTTAAAATCAAGAATGGTAAATCAACTTATGGTTATGTTATGCTAATGAACAAGTGACCTATTCTTGCTTGTGCTCAATGTGGACCATCACTCTCTTCCACTAAAGAAGGAGGGGCGAGGGTTATTCTCTTTGTATTAGAAAAAGCGTTCCAAGCATGTTGCTCTAGGATTGTGATTCATTTTTACGCCAAGGAGGTGATCGATAGCATTAATGGGAAGATAAACTCGACCATCAATCCTATTATTTTGGACAGTCATCATGAATGTAGTTGTTTTCCCTCTGTTGAGTTTTTGTTTGCACGTACAACTCTTAATGAGGCTGCTCATGTTTTGGCCGAATACTATTTTAAGCTTGGCATGATAATTTTGTTGGGACAGTTGTATTTTGGATTGGGTTTGGAGTTATTTGCCTCTAACCTAAGTGGCGAGTTGTTTGTTACTGTTTTTTTTCCCTATGAATGAAGTTTTCTTACCCAAAAAATGAAAAACAACAACAACAACATTTCATAAAAAAAGATGAAACGTCGCTTATTTTTTGCCTGTTGATTGATAGGATCCATCTACAAATATAGATGTAACGATGAGATTTCATCTCCATCTGACCTATTGGTTTTCCATGAAAGAAAATCAACACTTGTACAAAATTAAAAGTTTGCCTCCATGCAATGTAGTTAGTAAATGGATGGGGTGATCACAACATCAGAATGGTTATTTTGTGCAATGAGAGGGACCTATGATAGAATGGAAAATCGATCTGGTTTTGGGTGTAGTTCATTTTTTCTTTCTTTTGACGCAACACATTTTCGTTGTGAATAGAAAATGAATTGATTTTCCTCAAAAGAGAGGATTCTCATCTTTCGTGCTGGGTAAGAATGCAGGATTCCTCTCTTGCAGAAACAAGAATTCGCAGAGAGTAAACTGTACAAATACACTCTAAGAATGAATTTGTGTCAGTCTTTTCCATAGAAGCAGAGAGGAAAGCGGACAAGATATCTGCGCATAAATATTTATGTTTGTTTGACACCTGCACAAACGCATCCAAAGAAATATTCCATGCATTTGTGAAGGCTTGTTCCGTGAAGATAAAGGCAAAGAACAAATACATTTTCTCCGTAATCAAGGATCTAGCATTCCTACCTATTAGGTGGGATTTTTGGTGCCACGTAGATTTCGCTGCTATGGCACCTACACAAACGAGTCCTAAGAATCTCTATGCATCCTCAACGCCCTTTCCCCTTATGTGGCCTCCAAGTAGTCCACTTTAATTTATGATCTCTTTGCAATCACAATTGTACAGAACATTGACTCTATTCGTGGGTCAAACAAAACCTACTAATAGGGTTGCTTCGTTGGTTAGCAACCTTGTCACTCACCCAAATGCCTAGAGTCAGTCCCTGAATATGATGCTCTCTTCCCACGTGTGTGGGCTCTTTCTTGGGTCATGTCATCTTCCCTAAGGTGCCAGAAAAATATTAAAATAAATTCAGCATTGGCTATTTGTCTTCTTAGAGTACCCATTGTAAAACCTGACTGGGCATGACCTTGACCCTCAGTCAAAAGTTGATGGTGCTTAATAATATATTAAGATCATCATCCAATTCATGGGCATAATGTTTTTTTTTTATTTTAAGGTCATTTACCTAATTTGTATTGTACTCCTTGTCAGTTCATTTTAAAGAGGGTTCCACAAAAAGGAATATCAACAAGGCGAGGCATAAAAGATATAAAGTGGCAATGTATATGGAGCCTGATTTGATTAAAGTTTGATAATTATTTCCTACCACTCAACAGACAAATTTGATGGTCCTTTGTATAAATT
The DNA here is from genome assembly GCA_029852735.1 of Persea americana. Taxonomy (NCBI): domain Eukaryota; kingdom Viridiplantae; phylum Streptophyta; class Magnoliopsida; order Laurales; family Lauraceae; genus Persea; species Persea americana. The sequence goes on from CM056810.1 coordinate 97,825,859, forward strand.
TCACATTTTACTCTTTCTTTAGCTCCTTTGATATGGAAGATATTATTTAGAATTTTTAATAAATCAATAGCAATCAAATGAATGTCCCCAAGTGATTTTTTTTATCTCTAGTAGATGCCCTCCATCCATATGGCTGGACTCACACTCAACCCAGTCCTATCCCTAAGCATGATTTCCAGAACCAATGTATTGGTGCCCTGTTAGTGATTTTAAGTAATATAAAATACGCATGGATTTTGTGCAACCTGAGAGTTTTACTAAGGCTACATCAAAATAAAGAAACAAAACTCATGCAGTCAACTCCAAAATAGTTGCGACAAGACTTTAATAATGGCGATGATGATTAGACAAAACTCACTAATTTCTTTAAAATTCTCCCCGCATGATAAAAGATTACAAAGTTTCAAAGTTGTTTCAATCTCTTCAATGTGATTCGTTCTCCTTTAGGTTTGAGGAGAAACTAAAAATGAAATTACTTGATTAGCATTGAGAAAATTCTCACACTCCAGCATGAAAGAACTGAGTCTGTTGGACGTGGGTGTGATCCACCTGTTCATGTGCCTAGCCTCCCAGGTGCCGCGTGTTCTATCCCTTTAGTTTTAGCCCACATGCACAGGCTACTGTGCATAAAATAATTTCATAACCATGAGGCTTTGCATGAGAGGAAGCCCTCGTACAGTAAAAGAAAGGTAGGGTTGTCAATAGGCTGGCCCAGCCCAATATACATGAACCTAGCTCACATTGGGCTGATTGGTGCTGTACTTTATGCCCTTGGGCTGTACTCATGCCTATTTCCCTAGGTCCCTGGATGCTTAGTAGCCTAGAATGAGCTGGCTTGACATTTTTAGCATAAAGGGGTATAGCAAATGGGCTAAGCATGAGCTGGACTATTACCCTGTGTGATGGTTCTGGGACCAAGTATTAAACCCAGTAACAAACAGTGGAAGGATGGACAAGCCTGGCCTGACTGATGAGGAGTTCTTAAAAATGGGTTACCACTGAGGTAGAGTTTGGGTATTGGCAATGTTAAATGCAACCTAAGGTCCAAAAAAATAAAGGCCATTAGGAATTATGAAACTGCCAAAACTGAGTATCCAGCAGCGTTTTGGGTCCATAGTACCAAACTGCTCACCTCGCCCAACCATTTGGGGTATCATGCAGTACTCTGTATCGGTTTCCCAAAAACCATTATCATGAATCAACCCATATTTGAAACCACATCTCGGACCCAATAATAATTGGGCCAGCTTTAATTATAGGCATTCTTTAGCTCTACTTTGTCAGCAAGTATTGCCGCTCTCCATCTTTTTAAATAAGCCAGCTGCTGGCTGCTGCAGTTTGTGGGTGCCCACAGGCCCTATCAAATTAAAAAGGAATTTGGTATCAAAATAGATGCAAAAGTTCAGGTGTCATACAACGGATGCAAAGCATATAAAGAGCAAGGTTTCTATTTCAATGCCCATTTCATGCCTTGGCTAGATTGTGCAAGATTTTGTTTAGATTCCAAAAACCTCTGAACTATTAACCTTATTCTTCTTTTTGCATCATTTTGGCATTATTTGTGCAGTCCTTTAAACCGATGGTCAAATTGATTTATACCATCCAATCCACTTGTTTGGAAGTCTGCCCTACCCTCCAATCTATTTCAGGTTGACTTTTAAAGCATATAGAATGTATTAATCACAAATTATCACGAATGGCTAGGCCTCTATTTTGCAAACTGAGGCCAAGCGTGCAAGGTCCATCTCAGCCCACCTATGATCAGTTTCTACCCCTTACACTAACTACATCCCTAATCAATTGACACTTGCCCCAATTTGACACTCACCCAGCTTGCATTCGTTATTGAATTTGATCATACAAAAGATTAAAAAAAAAAGAAAAAAAAAAAAAACATAATATGGCTATGATGTAGAAAAGATGATAGATGGCTTCATAGAGTGTCATAGACAATAAGAGGAAGCAGAGCAGATGATATGATTGATTAAAAAAGAAACAAAGATGGAGACTCTTAACTGCATGTTGAGAACAGATGATCTTCATCCAAACAACATGAACCAACTGAGACTCCAATGGAGAGTCTCGGTTTGGCTTCAGAAATTCGGATCATGCTTTCCTGAGTTGCTATCCCCCAACAGACGACACAAACTAATCCAAGTGAGTTATACCCTGACTTTTCTAAACTACTGAAGCATTGCTAATAAAACAGATGATAAAGCTGGAAAGTAAGATTTAGTGAAAGTATCAATGTAGCATCTATAAATAACAAAGTTGATCAACCAAACTAAACTTTACTATTTACAGCATATATATTAGAAGGATGGAAGAAGTCATAACTGTCTAACAATCCTTCAGATGCCTCAGCAACTTCAGAGAAGGCTCAAACAAATTAATTTTGTGTTTCTCCATGACTAGTATGCTCTAAACCTAGTGCATACAACACTGTCACATTTATAAGGAGCTAAAAGGTCACCATATGCTTTTTACAAAGAAACAGTAAGAAACTGGAATTAAAGAACCAAAAAGCTTCATTTAGAGCAAAAGCTCCTGTAAAAACCTCTTTACATCCTCTCTTGAAACATCTGAGAGCGGGCTAGAGCTGCTGGATTTGCCTGCAAGACCTGCTTCTCATTCAAAATATGGCCCTTTGCTTCCATCTTCGGATGGAAGGCTTCATAGATACCTTGAGTTGCGGGTTCAAGCTTAGTGCCAAGAGCAGCAGCCCAAATAAAACTCTTTGCTGACTCATCTGGATCATAATTCTCGGCATCTTGGGAGCCCGCAGACACCTCTGTCTTCTCTTCATCCTTTAAAGTTTCATCTCTTGAGTGTTTGCCTAAGGTTGGCGAGCCATTGCCTGAACAGACACTGTTGCTAGTAGATGATGATAGTGGCCTGCTGCATTTCGACGGACCCCACGGCACATCCCATGATCTGCCAGCCCCACCAGGCATGGAGCCCCAGTAGGAGGTAGGAAGAAATGGGAAAGGAATGCTTGGTGCGCAAAAGGGAGGAGCTGCCACCATTGGCGATGAGTTCCATTGAACCAGACCTGAATTCCCATTCTCTGGTTCATAAACCAGCTCCGAAGACCATCGCCCAGGTGTCATAGCAGCAACATTGTTCCACCCAGAGCTCCAAGGATAGGACCAAGGTTGCCCAGGATAATATTGCAAATGAAGTGGAGGATACCCGCTGCAGCATGCTTCTTGCTCCATCCAGCCACCCATTTTAGGCAATTCATTTTCTAAGCAAGAAGAAGCTGTCACAGTGGAACCACAGGAAGGCTCATCTCCATTTCCCACACAAGAAACAGACCCTTGCTCAATTTTTTTCTTCTTATCTCCAAGATTCAGCACGGCTCCAATGGGCTCATAGAGGGACACATCTGGACCAAAATTTAGGACAGTCCCATTCCCTTTTGAGGGCACAGGGGCATCAGACAGCCTGCACGGGAGAACCTGATGAGATGCCAAATGGGGCACTTCGACATGAGCTGCAGGCATCCCATCAGATGGCATCACTATGCGGTGGTAGTGTGGCACCAAGTGCTTATTTTTTCTCCGCCCTGCGCCCACAGGAACATTCCTCATTGCTCCCCCAGCTGTCCAGTATCTATGACAGCTCCTACAGAAGTGCCTGGGCTGGTTAACATTATAATTGTTGTAGTAACAAAATTTCGTGTCCATACTGTTGCATCGGGGGCAAGGGATGATTTTGTCAATCTTCTTGAGAACCTTCTGTTCCCCGCTTGCAGCATCAGTTTCCATCTGCTCTTCCTCAAGGTTAGGATCAACCGCTGATCTATTATCCTCTATAGAAGTTTGGTTTTCATCCTTGCCACTTTTCACACCAGATGAGCAATTTGGCCCTGCAGGCTCTTCCTTAACACCAGGCACTGAAGCTTCAGGCTGCTTGTGTGTTTCTTGTCTGCACACACGCTGAAATTCAAAAGCAAATCTATTCAGTTCACTTAAAACAGTGTAATTGACATTGTGTCAAAGCTCACATTTAATTAGGTTGGGTCCAAATGTATTTTAAATTGAAAACGATTTGATTATGTTGGAAGAACAGATAATTATCTTTCTACCCTGTTCTTTTGTGCATGGGTACAAAGGAAATTGGAAGCCACAGGTTGGAACTTCCATTTCTGCAATTTTTTTGTCTCCGTAAGCCTATGGCTCTGCTGATCCCCTATGCTGCTCTGGAGATTAGAGTGGCGCGAAAATCCAGGAAAAAGGAAAAAGAAATCTCCCCAGTTGTTTTATTTTCATATCAGGGACTTCCCAAATGCACAAAACCATCTTTCTGACGGAAAGATATGAACCAATTACCACTTGGGTGCAGTCAAATGCACGAGTGTATAATTGTACTTCTCAATCATAAAAAAATCACCACTTTTTCAAAAGAATCAAGATTTATAGGCATGTTTTCATGGAGATGAGATTTGCAGACCTTTTTCACTGACGATTTCCTAAACCGAGGATTTAAAGCCAGTGGAGTCACATTTCCTAATTCACATTTTCTTCAAGTGTGTTGATGATGTTTCTTTGATGATTTTGAATGACCATGTTTGGTGCATAAGTTGAGGGGAAAGTTTGCTGACTTACAATTTTTTAAAAGTCAAACACAGTTGAACACGAACTTCGAACATATCATGGCCCGTGAATGATCTTGTGTTTAGAATTTTCAGTTGAACACGAACTTAGAACATATTATGGTTCGTGAATGAGCCTGTTGTGTCCCAAACTTTCTCGTATAATTTTTTTTCCTTAATTTACTGAAAACTTGTTGCCAGAAGAAGATCCGCGAATGGCCATCAAATAATTCTCTTCGGTGTAAAATAATTACTACGCTGTAACCTTTTACCTTAGCAAATTATGAAAGACCTTATATCTTCTACCTCCTCAACTCCGTAATATTCCTCAATTGCAATCTATTTTACCATAAATTCCTAGGAATTCAATTCCATTCAAACAAAGATACCCAAAATATCTCCCAAAAGACATAAATTCAAGTCCATACTTACTACAACTTCATCTTTTCTTCTTCTTTCTCTGTTTGTCTAGTAGGTTTTTTTTATCCATCTTAAAATACACAGTTCACCTATATCTCATTTAAGTTTCTATCTCTTTTTACCTAAATCAAACTTCATTTCAATCTCATACACAGATTCTCAAAAGTCACATACAAAATCCTTCTAAACAAATCACTCGCATCAAATAAACATATAAACAAAAATTGAGCAGAGTTCAACCTGTAGAGAACACCGAGGAATCATTCAAAACTCATTCGAAAACGAGAGAAAACATAAACAGATAAAAAGTTAGATCTGATCCGATAACAGAGAAGAAGATTAGATCTCCATTTCGCAACACTGCAATCAATCAATCGATAAAAAAACGCACCTTTTCGTTGTCGCAAGCCGGGATCGGATCGGGTTTCTGCCTGGAATCCGCCGGAATTGGAGTCACCGGCAGGGAGATCGTAGTTCCGAAGAGCTTCATCGTCGTCTGATCAGATCATAGCCGTCCGATTCTGTGCGATTGTATCGAAGAAACCTGAGAAGTAGAAGAAGTCGTTTGAGAAGAAAAACCCTACAAGAGTAGTAGTAGAGAGGAGGTATTGTTTTTTTTCTAAGAAGGCGCGAAGCGCGTGAGGGGGATATGTAGCCCTGTACCGGAAAAAGCCGGTAAAAGGGGGTGGGGGTGGAGTGCCAGCTGGATGTCCGAGTCAGCAAAGGAGCGATTCTCGGCCACGAATTCTCGTGGCTGTGGGGTGACGTAGTCGATGCGGGGGACGAAAGAGGACCATGGATATGCTTCCACCTCCGTATGGATGCCCACAGAAGAGAGAAAGAGAGAGAGAGAAAAAGAGGAAAAGAGAAAAGGTTTCTCCTTTCACTTTTTTTTGGGTTTTGGTGGAGGTGTAGTGAGAGTACCAGGATACCCTGAGGGTGTTTGGATAAGAAGAGATTGGCAGGCCAAATCTCTCTTGATCTGGCTTGAATGTTAGACAAGTGTTTTTGCGGTTAGTGCAGCTCAAGCTTTATTTATTATTCAAGTTTGGGGAACTTGAGCTTGTCATGGCTTGTATGTTAAGAACCTAGCTTGGGCTTGGTTTGACAACACTCAAGATAATTGTTGTATGATGAGAGAATTCCTTATATGGGGGTTCTTTTGTAAAGCGAAGCGGACCTTTTCTGTTGTTTGGTAGAACATGTGTGGAATGAGAAAGAGATAAATAATGATTTTCCTTTGTGAATATGATTTTTGATTTCCTCTTAGGAATGTATGATTCCTCTTTTTTCGCAAAGCAGAAGTCGTTTGAGCATTGAAACCTCTTATTGTTGAAAATATATATATCATCCAAGCTTTTAAGATTCCGCCAAATCAAAGTCAATTAGATTTGGCTTGACTCAAACTTGGCCAAGATCAAGTTGAAATCAGCTAGTCCCTATCCCAACTTTATTTTAAAATTTGGCAATAAGCCCATGACAGGTTATGCTTCATTCTTCTTCGTGGATTTGGTTAGAATAAGCTTTAAGCATCCATGACTTATATCCAACCCACTCAACTATCAAGCTAAAAGATTACAGGACTTGACCGTGCGATTGCCCTAGGACTTAAATTCTTCATTACAGGTGTTGAGAATTTAAAAAATAAATATATAAAATAATTTATATAACAAAGGACGATTTCACAATTGCCCTAAGGTTTTGAAATTCTCCGTTTCAAAAACTCAGCCTCGTGGGGGTTGCCTTTTTTGGACTTATAGAATCACATTCGCAGTTGTGAATCCATCCGTGAGACTAAATTTAGAAAATCCAGATTCTTTCCCTAGTTGGAATTCTCATAAACAAACAGCGCCAAGTCCCAAGCACGCCTTCATATCAGTCCATAATCGAAATCATTTTCCGTGAAAAGTAATTTACCGACAGGCTTGTTAGGTGTTGAGCAGAAGTTGTGGTACTAGTGCCAATAAGCAGGCACCACGTGGCGTGCCCTCCCGACTGCGTTACCGCACCGTATTCCTTACATGGGGCCCACGAGAAAAAAGCGAGGGGAAGAAAAGAGAGCACCAAGCGTGCAACATCAGAAAGACGCTGGCTGCGCTTGCGAGGTGGAAGGTGCTCATCTCGTGTCAGCCTCTCAACGTCATCACCGTACGGCTCTTGCACACCTGTCGCGCTACGTCAACCTGATTATTCCCCTACTCATCTGTAACGATTTTCGGTTCACGTCTCGTGTGCCGCACCGTTTTTTAGTCCGAATCGTCAGGCTCGGCTCGCTCTTAGGAGAAATGCAAAATACTGAGTTTAGAAGTGGAAGTCCACCTTACCAATTGAAATCGGTGCTGTGGGACCAAATTGTATTGCACCCAAGCAAAATATTTCTCGTGAGAATAGATTGCAATTCCGGCTGCTAGGGCACAATTAAATATAAGTTTAGCAATAGTAGAGGGGCAGCATGTTGAAAAGTCTCATTGACAAGAGGATCCCAAAAATCAACTGCATTTGATTATCTTATCCCTTGAGTTTAATGTCCTTATAATGATAGATTTTCTTGAGATTTAATCCGAGGGCCATTGAATATGCAGCGAGTGTAAAATTGTATTCATGCAAAATGGTGGGATGAAAAGATTAACAAGGTTTAGAGGTGCACAAAAATCCGTCAATCCGTAAAACATATTTGATCTGAGTAGATCCACAGATTTTTAACCGAATTGAAGGTAAATAGATTGGTAATGGATCGAGAATCTTATAATTCGTTAGCAATGGATCGGTGACGAATTTCACCTTTAATCATCGAGTTCAATCCGATCTAATTCGTTGACATTAAATATAAATTAAAAAAACTTAAAGGGTCTAAATATAAGTATAAGTTAAGACGTTTAAATATAAAAGAACAAAGAATTTCAGGGGTCAAAATATAATTCACTTTTATATATAAGTATAACAAATGAAATCCTATACAAAATTTCACCATAGCATTGAGAGCATGCTCTTCAAGTTTTCTTCAACATTAGATTCAACGGATTAAACAAATTAATTTGATCTAATCAGGTCCTTTACGGATCGGATTGATTTTTAATAGTTATGGATTTGTGACGAATTCAAAATTCATCAATGCATAGGTAACGGATTAGTGACGAATTTGGCCCAATCCGCATCAATCTAATTCGTGTACACTCCTAATAGAATTTTTAAGTGATGACCTGAAGCCCCCACCCAACCCTAAAAAAATTACAAAAGTGTATAAATAGTCCAAGAGTTTTTTTTACATATCTCCCCTCTCCCAAGAGCCTTTTCAAAATTAGCCTTCATACAATTTGACAAAAAAAAAAAAGAAAAGAAAGGACAGGGGTACAAGAGTGTTATACCCATTACATAACCATAGCCTCCTATAAATAAAGAGGATAAATCATTTTCAACCCCCTATTTGGCAAGCACATCTACCATATGATTTGCTGATCTAAGCCTGTGATTTGTTTGTCTCTTTAAAAGGCCCTGTTTGTTTGGATGAAATTGAGCTTTTAAGAATTTATGGTGAAAAGGGGTCAATAATGACTGCTGGAGTATCCATTATTTCCACTAAGACAAAGTAGAAGCAAATGTCCAAGCGGTAGATATATTCGTAGCCATTTACGTGTCAAAGAAGATCTTGGTGGTGAAGAATGACCACCACTCCTTTCCTTCCCTCTCACCTGCATTGGAAAATCTTCTAGACCACCAATCGCAGATTGACACCTAGTAATCGAGGACCACCAATGGCAGATCAACACCTAGTAATCAAAAGATGCCGACATTTTCTAGACAAAGCATTTGGCAGACCACTGGAAAGAGAGAAGGGACATCACCTTATTGTGCCACAATCAAAATCCTAAGCATGAGAAGCCACAAAGGGTGGTAGGATCAACTTTTCTTGTGGCCAGAAATTGAAGAACAAGTGGGGGGAAATCATGAAAATTGATTATGGAGGGCTAAAGTGAAGGCTTGGGGTAAGTAGTAATGAATGGAGCAACCGCATCCTCAGTTTGATGGGCTTTAGTGGGGTGTGCCCAAGACCACTTTTTGACGGATGGGTCTGCCTAAGAAAAAAGCAAGCCCCAGTATCCATTTAAGTGCCCTCTTGTGAGTTTGGCTACGTCCCCCTCTTTCAACTTTACCCATGTTCTATGCTTCAAGACAAAAAAAAAAAAGTAAAAGTGTCTTTCTTGTATCCAAGGCTTCATTTCATTGTCTATAAAGCAGAAGCTGCAAAAGCATGAGTCCTTTTTTCAAAGTGAGGGCTTTAAAATCTATTGTTCTCTATTGCAAATTCAACTTTCCAAAAAGGCCTTGACTGTGAAGTACAATTACTTAAAACAGGCAGCTCAAGATGAGTACCTCAATTAACTTTTGCCATGCTGTATATTATCCAACCAAATCAGTGCCTATCTGATCCCCTGGCTGAGTTGAGATGTTTAATTAGAGTTTGTATTCAATTTTGCATGAAACCAGGTTGATCAATATATAAATACATATATATGCTATTGAATTACCTAAGGGCATAAATACATAGAAATTTATGCAGTTAGTTGTTAAAAATGAAGATCAAAAGTATATATGCAAAAACAAGAATCATTTAACCTTTCTTCTAATGAAAATGGAATAAAAAGAAGATGGGAAATCAATACCCAGCTATTACCCTTGTAATTTAAATTCTACATGCCATCTCATAGCCTTCACCCCACACCTCTTTAATAATATATATGAAAGATGGAGCTCATCTAACCATGACTTTTAATGTATTCAATTCCTTTGTATTCTATATAGACAAATAGGCTTTGAGGCTTTAAAGATTCCATTAACTTTTTTAATAATAAATGGCGCAATTGATAGGAGAATTCAGACCAATAGTAACGAAACTCTCCTAGCCAACCTTGTCTATGTGCTTAAAATACATAGGACCTAAAATGTATATGAATCATGGTCAAATGAGATCCATTGAATATTACAAAAAAAAGAAAAAAAGAAAAAAGAAAAAAAAATAGAGCTCCATTGAATTATTATTAAAGAGGAGAGGGGCGAAGAATATGAAGTGGGGCATTAAGGATATAAGGCAACAATCTAGATGCAGCCCTCATTTTTCAAGGGTAAAAAAATGAATAGGGTAATCATTTCTCATCTTCCCTTGACTCAATCTCCATTAATTGGAACTCATTTTAATAGTCAACTCATGAATATTGACCTTTGGTTATTCACTTTTAACCACTTATAGAAATACAATCATAGGCATTTAATTACAAAAAACAAACACACCTTAAAGTAGGAAATATGGAAGTGAGACAATACTTGATATCATCATTCCCTAAATTTCTCTCTAGCAGCAAGTACTCAAATTATGCATGGCGAAGCTTTTTTGGCAAACCTTTCATGAGGTCTAATCTGATTTGCATACCCATCACTAGGGTAAAGGGGATTCGAATGTATTGTCATGGATTAGAGGTAGGGCCTATGTGGAACAATATCTGATGATCACAAACCCTTATTTATAGGCCCCGACTTTTGAGGGAGACAAAATGAGAACCACATTGAAGGTGAGAATATCCCCTGTATTCTAGCATTCATGACCTTCAATGTTCAGAGAGTTACACACAATATAAAGTCACTTTATTCCTTGCTAATGCAGTACTAAGCATAGTCCCAAAACTCAGTAGGACTCAACTCAACTGAGTTACTTGATCAATGCATAAACCCAAGGCTTGGTTAAAACTCGAGCGAGGAACTTGGATTAATTCGGCTAAAACTCAATTAAGACTCAGTTGATTCAGCCAAGACAAATCAAGAACAAAATACTAAAAGATATATAATTAGCTTATTTCCTCGGTCAACACTCAGGCAAGTCTAATCCTATTATCATAGCCTTCAATTTATTGCCTACAAGGCCGGCTCGTGAAGACTGTCCCACACATCCTAGTGATTATACTAATCTTTTCAGAACCATTAGTGCTATCACTAGTTATTGTCTGATTAGCATTTGTCATTTTTTAAGATAATGATTAACAATAAGACCAAAGAAACTTCTATAACCACGAAAAAGATTAAGTTTTAATCCAGTAGCGTGCATGTAGTACCATTTGAGAAAAGGTTTCAGGCCCTATAGTTGGTATGAATGGAGAGGATCCAGCTAGATCAACTGATCAGTTTTCCAGATAATCGGGATCACCTAAGGATTTCTTCCACAGTGATCGTGAGTGGACCAATCACGGTCCACCACGTCACCGTGGGCAGCCCCTGCACGAATGCATGGCAGGCTTCCCGTAGTGACGTGGCGGACCATGATTGATTCACTCATGATCACCGTAAGGGAAATCCTTGGAGAATCCGAACTCGTTTTCCAAACATCCAGATAGATAACTTTCAATTGGAATAAATTCCGGGTAATGGGCCATAGGTCATAATTGGCCTACTAATTGGACCACATATATCCATTGACTAAATTAATTGAGGGCTTTTAGTGTTGGCATCATTTAGTGAGTGTTAGTTGAATCGAACTGCTTCATAAGCTGTAACACCTTGTCCCGAGTTAATTAAGATTAACTCTAATTAATCGGGATTAATGCTAATTCAACATGTTTTATTGGTTAATATTGATTAATGGCTAAATTGATATAGAATTTGGCTCAAATGGTCAAATTGAGCTTAATGGAAAGAGTAGTGAATGTTCCGAATGAATTGGCATGGTTTTAGGCTAAATCATGTGATGTAAGGACTTTTTCGTAAATACGAAATTATACGTATTTCGTCGAATATGGAAACTCTTGATACTCACATGTATATCTTGAGGAGTACGTTTAACTTTCATAAATGTAACGATTCCATTCGGCGTAAATTGGTTCAAATGATCTTTCATTTGACTTGAATTGTAATTAGAGAAATAGGAGGGGGGTAAAATGCAAAAAATGAACTTATTTAGATAGAGATGAACTCACATGAGTTCATTCTCTTATCTTTCAACCGATCTCTCTTCTTCTCTTTCTCTTCTTCTTCTTTCTTCCACTTTCTCTTCGTTGAGTGGTGATTGGGAGAATTGGCAAGTGTGTGAAGAGGGACTCCATCTTCACCATCATCTTCTTCATCTCTTTTCTTACTTTCTTGAAGTTTAAGCTTGAGAAGATCTCAAGATTTCCACCAAAGAGGCTACAAGTAAGTGTTTGAGTTGAATTCAGCACTTCCAGGTTTTATTTATTGAGATAGAATGGTTATGGCCCAAAGAATTCATAAGAATTCTATTTTGTGGATTGATTTTTGGGTTTTAGGTTCAAAAGAAGGATTGGCTTGAGGAATTCATCTTGGATTCAAGCTAGACAAGGAAATTCTTGCTGATTAGTTTCCAAACAAGGCAAGTATATTCAATTATATTGATTTCAAAGGTTAAGTGACTTGTTAGAACTCAAGGAGTTCAGTTATAGAAAATTCGGTTCAGAATTTTCTGAACTTCTGGGCACAATTCGGTCAGCCGCCAGGCTGACCGACACCTGACCGAGAGCTGACCGACATAGGTCGGCTAGCCGAAATTATGAGTTCGGCTAGCTGAGGGTTGACCGCAAGGTAACCGAAAATCTTGTCAGGGTTTTCCATCAGAAGTTGAGCTTCTGGAAAACAAACCGTAAGCTGACCGCGAAAAATTCGGCTAACCGAAATTTGAATTTCGGTCAGCCGAGCAGGTGACCGAATTGAGCAAAGTGCACTGTAGTTTATGGAATTCTGGAAAGCTAACCGAATATGGTTCGGTCAGCCAAAATCCATAATGCGGCTGACCGCTAGGTAACCGACGAGGTGACCGAAATTGAGGGGATATCAGAATTGATTTCTGATATTTTCCTAAACCTTCATGGGTGTTAGCTAAACTTATGTGAATGTAAATTTCACTAAAAAGTGATATCATCTAAAATAACACCTACATTGCATAATGAACGTTTCACCCGAATGTTGTTTTAGGAAATTTAATTGTTATGACTTGAGTTGGCTTGTCCTCTCTCGTCTACTACTGTTGTGCTCCTTGTTGAGCTACCATTGAATAATGGGTTGACTTAATATAATGAAACGCAATGAAAAGAGAAGAAAAGAACTGAAATGAACAAATACTATAATGTATGAAAGATTAAGTCTGCTGCAGTAGATGGAGCGTTCCGGAGCTCCGTGGTGATGCCGGTGATCTCGATCAAGACACTGGTAAATCCCACACATTTGAAAAGCCACTTAATAAAGTGAGTAATATTGAAATGAAATGAGTCCTTGAAAGGATGGGTTGTGAATATTGCGCCTTCCGCCTATGCCAGAGGACAACGAAAAGACACTTGTTAAATTGTATATAATGAATTGAATACTTCCTTCAGGGGAGAACTACATAAATTGAATGCTTCCTTCAGGGAAGAACTATATGCATTGAATTGAATTGAATTGAATTGACTTGAATAGAATTGTTATACATTGGAACCAAAATGCTACACATATGATTATCATAGAATTGTGTATACATTGTTAAACCGTCGTGTTCACGGTGTTATTGATGACATTACAGGCCAAGTTGCCAGTGCCAGTGGTTCAGAGACCACGCCGCCAACGGAGGAGACCAATCTGGTTCCTCCAGGAGGATTGAATAAATGGATGTAAATCGGAGGCGACCGGTTTAGCGAGTTTTGGAAACATTTTGAATAGATTCATTTTGGCTGTAAATAGTGATCACATGCATTGTATTTAAATATGCATGGTTGATTTAAATAGGAAATGAAATGTGTAAGTAAACTTTACTTTCTGTAAAGGACTTGTACATGTTAAAGTTGGAAATCAATGTATGTATATATTTCCGCAAAAATGTACATTTGACAGGTATATGTAAGATCCCTTGTGAATCTCGTATTGGCTTCGGCGATGCGAGGTTTACGGGAGTAAGTATGGCAATCACGACTCGGAGTTTGGCCGTGGTAACCCTAATCTCGGGCCCGGGTCGTGACATAAGCTCAACGTTGTTTTTATTAAATCAATCAACAAGGCCATGTAAAATAAAAGGTAGTTTCAAGAGAATTGAGCTGAGTAAGAAATGATGAAACACGGTTGCAGTCATTTTCAATCACAATGGCAGGAATGCATTCTTTTTAATTGCAACTCACATGACAGATTGCAAAGTTGTAGGGGTCATGGGTATGGTCTTGACGACAAAACAACTTAAACAAGGCAGTGGCAAAGTAATCTCCAAAACAAATCACTTTATTAAGGACACAACATTCATTATTAGTAATATTCTGGTTCTAGCTACTGTATGTAGTAACAAGGATATAAAAACAGACATGGTGATCAATCAAGTGAGAAGGTGTCATGGAGACACCTGGCACATCTTAAATTCTCTAAATAATGGTGTCATGATCCTTACAGAATGTAGCCTTTGGAAAGGCATCTATCTCATTCATATGTGAGACCCTTTTTGTCCATGCAAAGCAGTGGACCCTTCTATAGAGGAGGGCTTCCTAAAAGAATAATCCACACTGATAGTGCAAGATGCAGAGTAATATAGAAGCCATGGATCACACAAAGGGAGCTCTACTGTGGTGCACAAACCAAATGATAAATTGGTGGAAGAAGCAACATATAGAGATCTAAGAGGTGACTACTAATAGTTTCAGTTGGGCTAGCTATGGTGGTTCTACTTGTGACTTTTTATGATCCACTTGGATGTGGTTGAGGTGACCTCTCTCGAACTCACTAGATTGTTAGATATTGGATTCTACAGTGACTACACCTCTTATTGGGTTCTGGAGAGTGCCCTTATCTGAATTGGATCTTCTTCAAACTCTTCTAGGGATTAAGATTAAGGTTATGGGAGAAAGAGCTAATAGCCTGCATGAACCTCACACATGGCATGATGGGCCACACAAACTTGAACAACTACTGGAGATCATCGCCATAGATTGACTCTCCACGATCATGTGACCCAATCAACTAATCTATTAGTTGAGTCTTGTTACATCCCGACCCGAATTAAACCTGTTTAGTACTAATTAATTGTGTTTTAGTTAATTTAATTATAATTAGTTACTACTTACAATAATTAATGTGAATTAGTTCCTTATAGGTTGAGTTAGATGAGTCTTGAGTCTTGAATAGGTAGTTTGAAACCAATTTGACTCGGTTGGGTAGAATTGCGGACTTTTACGTAATTATCGATTTTTCTCATTTTACATCATATGCACGCCATCTTGGCGTCATCACGTGTATCTCGTTGAACACGTCAATTTTCATATTGAACCTTACATCATTTGATCACTTGTTGAAGAAGTGGGCCATCATTTGACTTAAAATAGAAATACCAAACTTAGTGGACTTTTGTGCAAAATGCACATCCTTATCACTCCAAAACAACTCAACCCACTTCAATCGATTAGGTTGGTGTATGTTGAGTGTGGAGAGAGAGAGCCCTCCTTCCACCATTTTCCTTTCAATTTCTCTTCCTTTCTCCAATCATCTTAGTACATGTACAAGTGAAGGCAAGTGTGGAGTTCTTCTTCATCTTCTCCATTTTCCTATCTTCATCTCCTTTGTTGACAAGACCTCATTTTCCCCTAATTTCATATTCCTTGTCAAGGTAAGAATCAAACCCATCTTTGTTTGTATTTTTGAGTTGAAATAGAGTCAAGAGACTCTATTGTAGTCATACATAACTACTCATTAGCATTTTCATTGGATTTGTGACTATGGTTTGATATTTGGGGATTTTTGGGTCATTTGAGCTAAGTTTGTGAAAGAGCTTGAAAGTCTTGATATTGAGGCAAGTATAAGCTTAATTGGGACTTACATATTGTCTATTCATTGATTACTTCACAAAAGTCTATTTCTTGGATAATTTAGTTCTTAATGCAATGTATAATTAGGTTGATTTTAGTGAGTTAATTGATGGAGATGTGATTAGTGATGAATGTGTTGTAAAATGGGAGTAAGGAGGCTCATTAGTGTAGGTTGTAAGTTAGAGGGAGTGTGAGAAATGGATGGAAGGAAGAAAGATGGAGAATCCCAGAAGTCAAAAATTCTGGAGCGTCCACTCGGACAAACACGAGACCGCTCGAGCGCACAACTCTCTGGGACCCTCCGCTAAAGCGGACATAACCCCGCTTGAGCGCATACCCTCCCTGGGAACCTCCGCTCTAGCGGACATAACCCCGCTCGAGTGGACCTGGAGCTGAAGCTGGGGTTCCTTTTGACCCTCAAAAGAGTGAATGATCACTCCTAACTCTATAATAACCCTCCATAATCCTCTCTAATGAATAATTATGAGGCACACCTTAACCACAAAGGGATTAAGACCACAAAAGACCCATATGTCTTTAGAACGGAACCTTTAACATCTTTCCTTGTCTAATGAAAAATCATAAGTCTAACACTATGCCATGATGATTGATTTAGAAGCTCAACGTATTCTTCTTATAATAAATGGCACTAAACAAGATAATAGTACGTTGACTCTTCTAAAACTACCTTGTATTGGACGGTGAGAGAATATGGATAATTTATTAGAGGTGGTTAGTAATATACCTTGAACCCTCTAAATCTATTGCATTTTGTTCGGCAAGTGTAGGGTGCAATTGTAGTAATAATCTGGTAAATCCAGGTCGATCCAAAGAGAACAATGCTTTTTAAGAAACCTTCCAACTTTGACATATCCTAAATAAACACTAAATCTAACCTAAATGGAAACTGATTAAATTACTTAACTTTGCTAAAATAACTGAATGTAAAAAAATTTAAATACAATAATTTCCAAAAATAAAAACACTAATCTAAATAAAGAAACCTAATCTAGATAATACTAATTAAGCTAAGAAAACTTGTAAAAGAATACACACATCAAACAACCAATTTAATATTAGAAAAATCAAAACAAAGTTTCTTAAATTAGATCCTACTTACCAAAATCAATTTTTATGCAAATAAGAATAATCTATAATGCCCTAAATGTTAACAATGCAAATTCGGAAAAGTTTCTAAAAATCTAATGAATGCTGAAAATTTCTAAGTATGGAAAAAAACTGTGCACATGCCCAATTTTGCTGGACTGTACGACTGGCCTGAGATGATGTCAACCTAAATCTGATGGCTGTGATCAATACTCTGACGATGCATGAACACAACAAAAAAAAGAAGAATCGAAAAAGGAATTAAAACAAAAAAGATATAATCACCTAAAGATGCCTAGTTGAACTGTTTTGTACTGGAAAATTGATTGTAGGCTGTCCAACTACCCCTGTTTGGGCCGCTGTTTACCCCACTTCCCAAACTTATTTTTCTTTGAAATCCTGGGGTTGCAAAGACTAGTTTCCAAATATTGATTCTGCAAAGTTTACCCCACTTTCCAACTAGGCACCTAAAGATGCCTAGTTGAACTATTTTGTACTGGAAAATTGGTTGCAAGCTGTCCAACTACCCCTGTTTGGGCCGCTGTTTACCCCACTTCCCAAACTTGTATTTCTCTGAAATCCTGAGGTTGCAAAGACTAGTTTCCAAATATTAATTCTGTAAAGTATTGATGGAAACTAAGCTCGTTTACCTGATTTTAAAGTCGCACACTTTTGCAACGCAGTCGGGTCAAAACTGCTAAAACTGTGCAGAATTTTTCACTATTCACCTACTAAGTCCGAATTTAATCTTTCTGATCAGTCATTAAACATTGTGATTTCAGCAACAAAAGCCTGTTCTAATGTAATTTCTAAATATGATGCATGTACAAAATACTTTCCAACCACATATTATGCAAATAACAAGAATAGTAAGTTTCTACTAAACATGGAAAAATGCAAGTTGGGGTTTTTAAATCAAGAATTTGCAAATAAAAAAAATGATCGGAATACTAGCTCAAAATAAAAACAAAAGTGGTGGAAAAAAATAAAAAGTGAAAAAGATGTATCAAAGATTTAAAACTAGATGACCATATAAGTATTGAAAATGCGATAATGAAGTCTTCTCTTTTCAGAGTAGGAAAAAAAATACAAGTGATTACCTGATGTCTCTCGACTTTTAATCCATTTATTTTATTTTCAAAACCTTAGATCTAATCATGTGAAATAATTGTCTCCAATCAAAACACATAAAATAACTAGAAAAAGAAAATTAAACCACTTACATAAAAACACGCAGAATCAATCCAAGTACCGTCTTTATTTCTTGATCATTAAGTACAAGAAATTAATGTTCTTCTCTGCTTTTCATTCTCTCAACATTGCCACTCAAACTATGTCTAAAAGAATTAGAAGAAAGAAGAAGAAAAAGGGACTTAGAGAGAGAAAGGGGTGGAGTGGAATGGAATGGAGAGAGAGAGAGAGAGAGAGAGAGAGAGAGAGAGCCTCCAAGGTTTTTACACAAGGTGATGGACGTCCAGCCTTGGCTGGCTCCTTTTTATAATTTCTGATGTTCTTTGTTTGGTAACACACCTCCTCCATCTTGGCTTGAATTCCAAGCAATCCTCCTATCTTGGCAACAATTTAAACTTCAATTGATTTCTTGCCAATGATAGAGTCTTGTGGTCTAATCCTTTCCATCTTGGGCTCCTCAAAGGATCTTCATGTGCTAAGGATAAACTTCCATAAAATTTCAAATTTTATGCTCTTCTTGTGCAACTCCATGTGGGACGCCCAAGGGGTGAGTGGGGCCCCTCCTTGATTCAGCTTTGTTGCATAGCTTCACTTGATTTGGATTCCATTTTTGGAGGTGCAGTTGCTTTGTAAAATTCCATAGAGATTGCATGTGAGAATCTTCCAAAATAGTTTCAACATTTGCCATAAATGAGGCTTCCATCTAGTGGACGTCCAACGCATGTGGACTTTGGCTGATCTTTTCCTCTTATGACAATCATGGAAAGATGAGATCTCATGTGTGTCCCATCTAGGGTCTTGTAGATCCACAAGACAAGGCAAAGAAAATTGCATAAAATAATGGGATTCTTTTCTCATGTAATCCACCATGTGAACATGTGTGTGCTTCATAAAATCCACCACGTGAGCATGAGTTTTAGTGGTGGGGACCATAACTCATGGATTCCTGAGCGCCATTTTGAAGTTTGATTTAAGAGTGGGTCCATGGTCTGACAAATATTATCTTTATCTCGGTCTCTCAAATCCCATCAATGCGCAGGCCTCAATTCTTGATTTCTCCTACAAATTGAAAAAGGCAATTTTAACATTAATCATATGTAAGAAAATAAATATGAATCATGTATGAGACCCTACATGCCTAATGATGCACCCAAATGACAAACTTTCCAAAAATAGCACATGGTGCCAAAAATAGCAAGTATGTATTAATGATGCTAAAAACTAATTTTAGGGTGATAAATGAAATGAAAAACCTTAATTCCACAAAAGTCATGCAATTCAATGAATTCTGATCAATTCTGACCGTTTCCCCAAAAATATCCCCAAATACATGTAATTATGAAATTAAGTGAAATTTTATGCAATTAAACCTAATTAAGTCCACAAATGCTAATGAAATGATGACCTAATGACCTAATTTTGTGAACTTATCACATTTTATTTTGAAGTTAGATGTCTTCATTGATATCAATTCCGATTAATCAATTAGTTGCATTTATGATTGGATTATCCATTTTCCGATTTGTTAATACACTTGTTATACAACTATTCAGTATTCGATGGGAATGTGAATTGAGTAAGTAGTCAAGTATATGGAATTACTATTCGATTCGATTGTGAACAAAATATGTAAACTTACTCAAATTCGATTATTATTCGATTCAATCGAGTCGGTACTACTTAACTTCAACCTTGAGATACCCGACGGAGATAAACTCGGTTTAAGGATGGCAACAGGGCGAATCGGGGACGGAATTAGAGTGCCCCGCCCCCACCCTACCCAGCTTTTACCCCGCCCTACCCCACCCTTCAGGGTAATTGATATGCCATACCTCGATTGCCCCGCGGGTACCCCACCCCGCCCCCCAATTATAAAAATTTTAAATGTGCAAGACTTAGGATTTGAACTTGGGTTGGGGAGTAACTAGAGGTTTGCCTTACCACTAGACCAAACTTCATTTCTTGTAATGTTTTACCTTATTTAAAATATATTCATATATTCAAAATTGTTACACATATACATATATATACACACATATACATATATATATATACATGCACATACATACACACATATATATATATATAAACATAACCTTCTATATTATATATATATATATATATTAATATATACATATATATATAAACTTATTTAATGGTGGGGCGGGGTACATGGCAGGACACAGGGCGGGGCGGGGTGGGGAAAAGAGCAAACCCATCCCCGCCCCGCCCTGCCTCGCCTTCGGGGCACAGTTTTATTCCCCATCCCCGCCCCACCTAAGAATCGGGGCGGGGAAAACTTGCGCTGGGCGGAGCCGGCAAGCCGGGGCGAAGCAAAATTGCCACCCCTAACTTGGTTTAGTATTCGAGACTACTGTAATAAGTCATCTGGAGCACCGGAACTCCCGACTCGGGTAGCTAGCCAGCCTTTGGCCGGGCCACTGGTGACATCCTTACTGGATTCGCTCTCTTTTAAGATGATGAGCTCTCTTTTGAGAAGATGAGCTCAATGTAGTACCCAAAATAGTATGTTTATTCTTTATTTGATTCGTAAAGTATGAATTTATTCGATATTGCACAATTGCCTAGTATTACTTAATATTGACGTCTACCAATCAATTGTCATCTAAATTCGATTTGATACATTATGTATTTCCTTATTAATGCCTATACTTGCTAAATCGTCGTATTTAAGATACTCTCGTGTCAGAGACGCAAATGCAGCTCCTGGTCCTGAGGAGGCCCGGGATGGAGAGGAGGTGATCGAAGATGTTCCTCCTGGATTAGAGGAGTGGCCAGATAATGGGCCTATGTAGTCCGATCCATCGGAGAGCAATGTAGACTCCTTTTGAGAGCTTTACTTGGAAGTGTGACCGACTCCTTTTTGTGTGGGTCATACTAATTGGATTCAGAATTAGATGTGGATAACATTTTGGATAGGTTGTAGGGTGATTTTTGTAAGGGAAATATTCAAGTGAGAACTAGTTCTCACTTATTATATGAGAACTTTTTTTCGGAGCCCAACTAGCAATCCATCCAAACCTAGCAACCAATAAGGAACCCCCTGATAATCACTAATCCTAAGGATTGGCACACATCCGAATGAATTGAACCGTTGGATCGAGGGTTGAATATTTTTTTGAATATGAAGCCATTAAACTTGTAGGCCACGGATGAAGGGGTTAGGGACATGGATTTGGTGCCAAACTTGATACTTGGGGTGGTCTCACATAGATCTTTCCATACCCCCAGGTCCCATCTCCAAATGGAGCCCACAATTGGGCCCCACAAAAAAGTTCTCACATAATATGTGAGAACAGTTCCCACCTGAATATTACCCTTTTTGTAAGGGAAATATTCAAGTGAGAACTAGTTCTCACTTATTATATGAGAACTTTTTTTCGGAGCCCAACTAGCAATCCATCCAAACCTAGCAACCAATAAGGAACACCCTGATAATCACTAATCCTAAGGATTGGCACACATCCGAATGGTACCTAGGACTGTTCAATGAAATGGTACCTAATGTGTATTATTTGATATGCTTCTGCTATTAAATGTGATTTGACAAGTAATTGGTGAGCTGGACTCACAAGTGGAATTAGGGGAATTTTCTCCATAGGAGTATGCGTGTCGCACCTAGGGGATTACCCTAGGCCAGGGTGATTCGGAATTGGGATGTGACAAATCTCATATAAAATCTCAACGTCAACTTTCTAGGCTGGAGCATTAATCTCTCCGTGTCACATGGGTGATATGGGGATGAGAGATAATCAAGGGCACTTGCCTACATCCTCATCTCCTTCTATTAGGGTTTACATTCAATTATGGCGAGAGATGATTTCAAATGTTCCTTAAATTACCTTTCTATAAATTCAAAGTAAAAGGAAACTTTCCATCCAATGATGGCATAATATGTTATGGGTCCACCAGACCAAAGAGAGATCTTCAATGTCACGCCTATGGCTCCTTGTAGAAGGGTGTTGCATCTGACGAGGTCTGAGTATGCAGTGCATAAGTCCCACACCGGAAACATGCTAGTCTTGATCTTGGATATATATGTTTGACCCAACCTTAACTCCGCATGAGGCCTTTTAAAACCGTAAGGTAAGATTGGGTTATAGTCCCATTAGCCAAAGCAGACAATATCATATGGATAACGGGCGAGGCCGAGCACATCTTTGTTTTCCGGTGGCTTCCTATAGAAGGGCGTTGGTCTGATCCCTTTCTAAGTCGTTGTCATATATATCTTCTTAGATGCAATTTTGGAAAACTAATTGGAGGGTTTGGATGTTTCAATATAGAAGCTTCCAGTCCAATTTCCATCCTTATTAGGCCCCGTAACATCAATAGTTGGGATCACCAAACCATGGCCCCCATTATCACGTAATTAGATACTTACGGAAGTGCCCACTTTGTCACTTTGGTGAGGGCCAAAACTAGGCCCTCTCCATCACTATCCTTTTCTAAAATATCCACTTGAAAACAGAAACCCAACAAACGACAGGAGTTGCACAAGCAGTGGCTCATTTACCCACAAACTACTCAAATATAATTCTTTATATTTGTTAATGGAATTCATGATATTAAGTTTGAAAGGTGTAAAATCTATACCATGCTTTCATTTGGGACCCTGTTTTATATAGTTCATGTCACCAAGTTTCAGCTTCAAGCCTCCACTGCTACTGTTCGTCTATTGAAATTTGAAATATCATAACAAACCCACCGTCCATCCACCACCCAAAACCACATAAATCTGATGCTGGGATCGTGGATCAAAAGCTGACACAGCATCAATCCGTCTGTTCCAACACTTCTAAGAATGAAATCATATATAATACAACTTTTGTTAGGATCATTTCCAGTACAACAGCATCAATCAGTGGGGACTGGAATTTCAGTTTCCGTCCTACACACTCTCTCTTGAAAGACAGCTTTTCCTGGGGTGAAATTATCATATATTGCACCTAGGGGCATTAAAATCCACACTTTGTTGAGTGGACTCAAAACTTCACCTCTCAACGTTTTGTGATTTGACCCAACACGGATGAATTGTCATCATCCTCACCACCTATCAACAGCCATACCAATTAATGTTATTGCTTCCCTAGATGACACGTTGCCAACAGCCCTTACTGAACTAATAAATACACACGATTATGTTTAATCACGTGACCGGATACTGTGATGATTTATTAGGAAGAAGTGTTCACTTGTTATCAGCAATGGAAAATTGGACAGAACCATAGGTGAGGGAAAAAGAAAATCTCAAAGATTGAATTGAGGGCCCATTTGCTAATTCCTACAAAATTTCCAAATGTTCTTAAGAAAAAGGGCTTTTACCGACAGATGAACTTTTACTGAAGGATGGAGATTCTGAAGGGATCATCATTTTCTATGATTTAATTTGTATTGAAGCTTTCAAAGGCGATCATTGTTGTAACCACCATGAGGTTATGGGTTCTAATCATGTTACTATTGAAAAATAAAATTAACAGTCCCCTTCTAATTCTACCCCACTGATCCTCTACTTTTAATCATTTGGACAAAAGCATTTCTATAAGAAGTGTTCAAACTTCATTACAGACTAGGCAAAAGGATGGTCAACTATTTGTTTTCCCCTTTGAACTTGGATCCTTCACCATTCCAGTTTGCATTTCAAAGGAGTTTGTGTATAGCCCTTTGGTGCAGCAATGACTTTCCAGATTTTCCTGTCATTCTAAGCCATTTTTCCATGTGTGGAGGGAATCTTGAAGCCTGACCTTGGCGGCTAGGATCTTACTGCCGAGGAAGAGGAAACGCTTAACGGATCCTTCTGAACTAATGATTTCCTCTCTATTGATACAATGGCATCATCTAGTAAGCATGAAAATTTTTGTTTTTTCTCAAATTTTAAAAATGATTAAAAACCACAAGCCAATAAAATACTGGTAAGAGTACTTTAATAGATTATCCTGAATTTTTCCTTGTTTATTCTGATTTTGTCCTGCTTTCTCAAAATATTTTCATTTTCTGGCGATACTCAGTACTATCAAGAGACACTACTGTTACAAGTAGATATCATAATATTTTAAAAGTAACTCTGATATATGTGACAGTATTCCACAGACCACCATTAAATGCTTGTGTTGCTCAAGGATCACTTTGACGGGGATGCATAACCATCCAATTCATGTTATTAAAAAAAAAAAAAAGAAGGATGATTGGCATAAAATAAAAGTGGAATTTGGATGCAGTCGATCAGCTGATCAGTTTTTCTACAGGGCCCATGGGAAGTGATATGGGGAAATTGGACGGTCCAAATTAACCGACTGGAAATGCAACCTTGTACAATCACATTATTGGATCATTTACTGCTATTATACGTTCGATTTCTGTAGTAGTCATATTCAGTAATGAGTCCCTAAAAGGAGGAGAGACAACAGTAGAAACAGTCGGTAAGGATATACACTTGCCCTCTTGCTGTTGGCTGTGAAAACTGAAAAGTGCTTTTATCATTCATTTTCAGGCTATATAAACACAATCCACCACCCTTCTTCTTCTCTCAAGACACTACAACCAAGGGCTTTTTCTAAGTTATTTCTTAAGATCACAAAGCATCTGTTTAGTCCATATGGAAAAGAAGGCAGTGTTTCAACTAGTGATGCTCTTGTTGGGTCTATCATATCTTATGTCCTCTGATGCTAGTATGATTTTGGATTCTATTACCATGAATTTTTTTTTATTTTTTTTTCATGAATAGTTGATGGGTTTGTTGCTCTGTGATAGCTATTCTGATGATTACTGAAATATGTCTTTTATTTTTTCACAATAGAGATGTGATTCTTATATGGGTTTGATATGCAGGGGTTCTTATATCAAGAAATCTAGACCCAGCAGGTGTACAGATGGTGGATATGATGGTCCAGGTCTCTCTCACTCTCTCTCTCTCTCTCTCTCTCTCTCGTGTGTGTGTTCACATGAAAGCATTTGATATTGCTATTATGAGGATGCTTATAGGTTTTTTATGGATTTCTGAACCAGATGAGCAACAGAAAGATGTTAATGGTGGAGTCTACAAAAGAGCATAAGGAGGTCAAATTGAATGACTACCCTGGGTCTGGAGCAAACGACCGCCATGATCCAAAGATTCCAGGAGAAAGCTGAATCTCACAGAACTACAACTTTTGTCTCAGATTAGTTGATTTTTGTTTAGTGGCCTAGTTCGATGTCAGTAATATAGATATCTAATATTCCAACATCAGTTGTGATGTTCTATGTCAGTATTGTTCAATAAAATAAGTGAGATTCTATGCTCTTTACCTTTCGAAATGAAGATAGACACACACACAGTGGCCGATGATCTTCTTCGTTTGTGTATGGCCAGGCACAAGTTTGTAAAGTCGGCCAAGCTAGTCAGCTATCGAGCTGACCCAAATCCACTTACAGGCATAAATGGCAGGCCAGGTCTAGCCCACTTTCTAAGCATAAATCAGGCTTCATCTATTGTGTTGGCCTCATTGATCTGGTTAGGTTTCTCAGGTAGATGCTTGCATAGGTCCGGCTTAACTAGCTTATAGGGTTAGAGTACTAGGCCCATTGATCCCGATTCCGATATATGTATGTTTCAACATGAGGATTCAGATCCTGGACTGTTGACATCTACTTATCATCCAATTATAGTATTGCACTCTTTGTCACGCCCCTGATGATCACGGGAATTATCGTGAGATTAGGGTCCAGCAACGTGGCCCCCAAATCATGGTCTTACAAGATTGAAGTCTGTGGTGGCGTATAAATATTTCCTCATTCAACCAAAAATACAAGTGAAAGCTCCAAATACAAATAAATGGTACGAAAAACATTTCAAAGTAAACATATTTATCATTAATGTAATCAAAGTTGACAAAAGATGAGCAAATAAAACCTAGTTACATGACTTCTAACAAAATCTTAGGTCAATCATTGCCTTCTTCATACAAGACATCGCTACACGAGCCAAGGAACGAGTGAAGTCCCGATATTCGATCATTTTACCTTGGTGCATCATCATTTATTGGATATCGCATTGTCTCACTTCTTCCCCGGGCTGAGGTAGTCCATACGTTGTACATTGTCCAACAACTTGTAATGGTAGGTTGGCTCAAGAACATCCCTCACTATGATCCACTAATTGGCCTTCATTAGGGGGTGCCGAGGGTTCCCATTCTAAGCCCAAAAGACCTACGGAAAAATCCCCTTCAAACAGAAATGCAGGGTTCCCATAGGATTTTTTAACGGTTAGCTCACGGCTCACCGTGATCTCACCCTGGGCAACCAGTAAAATTAATTCCAAAAAATGTCTCAATCACTCTGTTTTCCAAAGAGCAAGACCATTTTCACGAATAGCCGTGGGGTCATCGGAGAAGCCCAGTAAAAATTTGAAAATGAGTTGTATCAGGCGGCCTGGCTTCACAGAAGCCAAATCGAGTTTCTTGTGACCATGAGCTCCCAGAAACAAAACCTCGACCTGTTTCTGTTCAGAAATAGGGGGAAAGTTCCCATTTGCTCCATCACCTGATAGCAAGCATAAATAGGGCCTAGCCCTCTTCATTCTTACAATGGACATCCTCCATCATCCAATCGATCATCAAGCCATCAATCCCATTCAATTAATTGTCCTAATCTAGAATTTACAGTTCAATAAATCAAATTGAACAATGCGCATCTATACGGTGTAATAATCATGCTAGAATCATATTTAACAAAATTCATATCATAGTAACACATATTAACCACTTGCATTGGTTCGGTAAGCACCCAAAATCACAAGACCTCAAAGATGCCCAGAATTCCAAAACCTAGGAAAGCAAACAAATCAAGCTAAATCAACTACATGAATCAATGGAGAAGAAGTCCATGAGCTATCCTGTAGCATTTCTAAACTCACAAACCAAAAACCTTAGCTTCTAGGAAGATAAGAGCTTACCTAGGGAAGAGGGAAGTGGAGTGAGAGCTTGAAAAGGGGATGGTTGGAGTCGTGGGGTCTACATGGAGATGATGTTTACGAAGATCAAGGAGGTGGGAGTGGAGAAAGAGAAAAAGATAAAGAGCACTTGCAGTGAAGTGAAGTAGGGGGCGATGGAACGGTCCTTATAATGGAGAATTATTTTGAAAAAATTACAATTTGGTCCTTGGGGACTTCAGGTCGGGTTTTGAGGGGTTTGGGGGGTCCGGGTCAATGCAAGTAGAAGGAGATTTAGATCTCAACTAAACTTCGTACACACGATCCTAACAGTAAAATAAAATTATTTAGCTTCTAAACAGATTTAATTGGCTAATAGTATAATTAAGTAAACTAATTACATCCTCGGGGTATAGGACCTTACACTTTATATCTTATTCTTTAATGCAGATCTAGAATCTAATCCAGTTCTACATTAGTTTCATGTTTGTTCCATCCTTAATCTGATATGTTTGCATCCCCACGAAAAACCACGCATATCCCGGACAAAGTGGGCAGGACTATCAAGGATGCATTCAAAGGTAGTCGTTCAATCCACTACTTAGATAAATGCCTAATAATAAGATTCATCACTCATCAACAGAATCCTCAGCTATTAGAGCCAGAGGCCTCATTCAACCATTAATGGGCCATGGGGGCGTGCTTGGAGAGCTCACAGATGAAGGGGGACCTTACAGATTTATGTTTTGAAATTCAGTTTAATTGAAAGTTCCGGGCCACTCAATGTGAGGCCATGAAATGAACATAGTAACCCAAAAAAAAAAAAAAAAAAACATCCTTCATCTAACGAGCTGTTCCTTTTGTGGTCTTAAATCAGATGGATAGAAACTCTAGCAAACTTGAGATCTTGATTCATCCTTCATCTAATGAGCTATTCCTAAAATCAACGGTGTCAATCCAAACTTTTTGCTATTAAGTAAAATCATGACAAAATGAACCAATTATCAGAATCGTTTTCCTTAGGCTGCTGCCTGCATCTCTATCAAATAATACATATTTTAAAACTCAGTGAGTTAACCATTGTCAGGTGAAATGACACATTGAGTAGGATGAGAATGGGTCCACCAAAATACTTGAAGGATCCAGATTGAGGATAAAAAGAGTTGATCTTTGGATCCAAGATTTGGCCCCAGTTTTAATCTGGGTTTAGGTTTTGGTTCATGCACTGTATGAACCCAAACATGAATCTAGACATAAATCCAGGTTCGGCGATTTATCACCCGTGGACCTGAAAAGGCCATCCAGAGAGCGAGGTTGCCCAGTTAGTTGGAACCCCGCTTCTTACCCAAATGACTAGGGATTACAATTCCTATGTTTCTCCCTCGGATGTGCAGTCTCCTCTTTTCGCATGTGAAAGCCTTTTCTTTCCGCTTGTATGGGTGGTCTTCTATTTCAACGTACAAGTGCTCCCTCCACTATGTGTGTGGGCATCTTCTTGCTTGTCACTTGTTGGTGCACGGTGTGGTCTACAATGCGTGCACAGAAATGTGTATGCTCTTATGAAACTCGGTCGTTAGCTGGGGTACCAAAAAAAAAAAAAAAGGAAAAAACTTGTTGATGGACTTAATTTGAAAAAAATTGTAGAGAACTTTTATTTTATTTTTTTTTGAAATATTCATATTTATTTTTTTACTATTTTGAAAATGAACCAAAAGACTTATACATTATAAAATTTTCCCAAAAATTTTATGAGTACCAGAACTTTCAGGTCCAACCAGGCCATCTCTTGGCTTGGGAAGGCCTGGCCAGTGGGGCCCAGTCGCCCCATGACTTCGCACTTATTTAATTTACCGCCCCTTGAATTAGGGCTGGACGGCTGGTTCTGCAGGCCCCTTAAATTGACCAAGAAATTTACTTTCGAATTCAAGTTCAGATTTACTTTTGAATTCAACTTCAAATTCAATTTTGAATTGGATGTTTAGATTCGATTTTGATTTCAATTTTGTTCTCGTCTATACATTGTGCAAAAGGCATCTCAAACGTTAAATGGTATTAGGCACACTCGGCAATTTTGAATTCAAAATGCTAAGTTTGCATAATTACAACCAACAAATCTAATGGCTTGGATATTTTAAACCCCGAGGGGTAGCTTAATTGGCCTGGGACCACGGTTTGCATCCGGAGGTTGTGGATTCGTAACTGTACTACCACACTAAACCACAGGGGAGTTTTATCCGGTTTTCTCTTTTGACCCATAGGAATTATTCTTGCCCAAAGGCTGGGACACCTGTGTTATTTAAAAAAATGGCTTGGATGTAGACGGTAGACATCTTTGGGCTCTTAATCAAACGGCATTTCAGAAAACCTGTACCTAAGTCATATCTGGGTGCTAATATCTAAGTTCTAATATCTGCCTGCCATCTTGTTTCAAGCAAGATGTCTCTGTGGGTTGAGAAGAAACCCAACACACCTATACCCAGCTCAAGCAACATGTTAACTTTTAAGTGTGATGGCGGTGTTTTGGGGTTGAGATATCAGCTAAGTTGGTCTTGGACTGAGGTGCACTTTTTGAGAGTTTTTTTCCCCCAAATATTTTCCAGATCTGATCAGAATCAACAAGTTTTAGGTCCAATCTGGAATATGTCCCATCTTGATTTAAGTATGAAGATCTTTTGTCCGCTAAGTATGATTTCTACTTCCAACGCTAATCTATTCCATTAAGTCGAGACATCCATTCCATATTCATTCCATTGCCTCAAATGAGAAAGCTAACAACATCCAATGACTTCTTATTTTTTCAGATTGTTAGATCTTAAAGTTGTCCGGCATTTGATGGGCAAGTGGACCCATAAATCTAGTGAGTATCCTATTATATTTGTAAATTACTTTACAAGGAACCTTGTATAGATTTGTGATTATTTTCTATAACTGAAATGAATTAAATCACTTCTTAATGATGATGTTCATTAGTTGGATACTGATGGGACTCTTCCTGAATTGAAGGGATTAGGCCCTTGAATTTCCACGGCAGTGTTTGCTTACAAAGGGAAATGTTGGGTTGTCTATTTTAGCCATCTTTGACTTTTTTTTTTCTTTTGGAGATATGAGCAAATGCATAGGACTATCTTTTCCATCCTTACGAGGTTTTTCAACTTTCAGATAGCTTTTCAACCTCCCATTTGAATTTTAGGACTCAATTGGAAACGCCTAAATAGGATCTGATTCCCATCAAGATCTTGCCCATAAATAGATATATTTATTTTCTAATTAGAAAAATCTACATAAGTTTCATTTGAAATGCAATTTAAATCTCTACGTTTAAATTTCCTAATTATGTTTATGTTCTAACTTTTCTCTGATGTAATTAATATGTATATAATTTTCAACATTAAGTTGACTTAGCTGACTCGGCCCAGCCAAAACACCATCAAGCCAGGCCGGTCACCCTGATTTCATCCAAACGTCTTCAAACCAGGTTGAACCCAACGAATCACCCAAGATATGACCCGGTTGAGTCAACTCAGCCAAGTTTCTTATCAACTTGATGGGGGCTCATATTTGACTGATGTTTTATTTATGCAGCCCCAAACGCATGTAAAAAGGATAAATTTGAAGCAGTGCAATTTATTTAAGGATTTGGCCCATGATAGACTGAAACGAGAAAAGGAAATTTAGGTAATCGACCCAACATGGTTGGGACAGGACATTGATGATGATGACATGATTGGTGTTCCATGATTCTTGACTTTATAAAGTCTCAACCTAGTCAACTGTTTGATAGCTGGGCCGTGCACATGGATTGGCCTTCACAGGTCTCAGCAGATGGCTATTTGAGAATTAGATAAGAGCCAGGTTTTGGTGACTTTAGCAGTTGCCTGGTCATATAAAACATATGATCACATATTTGATGCCATTTCTTTTCATGTGATCTATACTTTAACTAACCTATTTAAACCATTAGATGGTGACAGAGACCAAAACCACTTGATTTCTTGCTGAGGTAAACAAACCCAAATGCCTTCTTTTACCTCTTGGGCTTGAAGGTTCCAAAAGTGGATTGGAGATGGTTTATGGCCTTTGGTTGAAAAGCTCTGTTGTGTGGCTGAAAAGCTCTGTTGGGATTGTTAAATGTGAAGACAAATGAATGCAGTCATGTGGCACTCAGTTGATGGGGAGGGTACCCCACCAAGGTCTCCATCACTACTCCAACCACTTCTAACAATTTTCTCCTTTATTTTCCTTCCACCTATCTCAACCTTATATTGCTCTTTCATTAAGACTCATGAGTCATGACTCATGCGGAGGACCTTGGCATCACTTACAGGCCCACCATGACCTAAGATTGTTGACCCTCACACCACCCTAATGTCTTGATAAAGACCAACAAAGAAGAAAAGAAAGAACAGAAAGGCATGTAGAGGGCATGTTAGGAAAGCGTAGTGAACAGCTCTTTTGGAGCACGTTTGTGTAAAAGCTTTTTTTTTACGAAGAGAGGAATAAATTTCTCTAAAAGAAACATTTCTTTCATACGTGGGGTGTTCCTTACTACTGTAATATCTGCTCATTTTGGATTAAAGAGAAATCATCCTCATTTTTTTTTTATACCAAAATCACATTAAACCATATGCTAGAAAAACTAAGAAGAAAAGGCAAGTTGCTAACGGGTTGCTTGCAGGCCTGGGGATGTTCATGACATCCAAATCAAGTTAGGCCAGATCAAAGTCTGTCAAGCCCAACTCACTTAGGTACTGTGTCTAGCATTCGGTTCAAGGGTTCAAATTGCAGGCAAGGCCTAGACTATTTACAAGATAAATACGCTTATGTCAAATATGTCAGATTGGGCCCTCTAGACGGTATAGGTCTAGGCCCAGACACAGCCCATTTTATTACCTGGGTTAAAATTAGGCTGAAGTACAACCCGCAAGCCTTAAAATAGCTGAAATCTAGCATAACATGGGTCGAACCCAATGCAGGTTTGGGCACACTCAGTCATGAGCACCCCTAACACCTACTAGTGTGATTAGTAGAAGTTGTAAAAAGTCCTCTAGGTCGAGGCAAGGTAGCTAAGTTCAAACCTTTGTTGGAATATGGAAAAATCAGAGTCAGTAACACTCTTGCTTAAATTAGGGTGGATGGGTTGATTTAGGAGAGTATATTAAGCAGTTTAGTATGATTTTTGTCATTAGAAATAGCACAAAGAAGAAATCAATGATATAAAATTAAAAATAGATCATAACACACTTGGTGGTTGGGATAGTTTAAATTAAAGGGATATTGATCATCCGGCTCCTAGGCCTAACAACTATCCTCCAGCAGGTGAAGTGTAACAAAATCTGAGGGAGTTGTCTATACAACAAGTGTACGATATCCTATGAACGTAGGATGCAAAGTAAGATGTATGCTCGCAGCCCTATGATATCGCATGAGATTTATTAAACTTCATTCCTTGACACACAAAAGTTTGATCTTAGGGCAGCTATATGAGCAAAATTAAAACTAGTTTATGGCTAAGGCCAAACCATTTTTAATATTAGTGGTGAAATGTACTTACCAAATCTAAAACTTGCTATGATTGGAGTCGTCAAGAAATCCATTATTTCATAAAGGTCGAATTCTCACCTGAGGAATAGAGGTGCTCACTAAAATAAGAAAATTAGATAAAATCATTTGTTCAGTTTATAACACAGTCAACAGTGATGATAGTTGATCCATTTGTTCAGTTTTATTCTTGATTTTTGGGAGTTGCTTTTTGGCTCTTCCTTTGCCTAGCCTGGCTTCATTAGCTTGGCCTGACTTGTGGGTGTTTTTGAGTTGACCCAATTGTTGGTCCTTGGTGTTTGCTCCCCCTTGGATGTTTCGTGGCATTGCATTGTAGCTACTGGGAGCACTACCACATTCTTTTGCTTCCATGTGTATGTAAACCATGTCTATTGTTGTATATGCATACATGATAAAATAAACTCCACCATCCCTTTTGATGTTATTCCAAGTCTCATAGGAGAACACAATGTTATAGATAAAGAATAGAAAAACTAAAGTACTTACTTTCTTTAAAATCAAAGTTTTAAAAAGTTATTTCATAAATAACACACCTCTTAACTCTTTAATATCTGACTCTAAAAAGCAAGATGAAACGCTAACAAAAATTTTAATCTAATAAGATATGAAACCCCAAGGGGTTGGCCGAGTGGTCAGAACTACGTTTCTTTCCTCTTCCGAAGCTAGAGGTCTTGGTATCGACCCCCAGTTTTCCTTTCTTTAGGAATTGAATGTTGAATCCACTAGTGCTACCACATTGGGGTCACAGGGGTGTTTGCTTGACTTCCCTCTGGGCTCGGAGGGATTAGTCCAGCTCAAAGGGTTGGGAACCCTTCGATAGCAAAAAAAAAAAAAAATCTAAACTTTTCGACTTTGGTCCACAAAAGCAATAATTTCATCAACAAAAGTAATAATTTCATATACCTTCTCAATGTTCATTTGCCATCTTAGTCACAAAGGTTGGATCAGGTAAAAATGACAGCTAAGACCCAATTGTCCACTCCAATTTCTAAAATTGCTAAGTGACCCGTCTCCTCATTGTCCAATGATTCTCCATTCTTTCAATTTGATGATAATGTATCCCACCTATCACAAAATTTGATGTACCAACCATCTGAAAGTCGGTCAACAAATTACAATGGGCCAGCACACAGGGATTAGGCCCCCCTCCTAATATAATACTAAAATGCTGATGAGGGGTGTTGCTTACAGCTGATCATCAAGGACCCGTCTCCCTGTCACATAATGTTAGATCTTTGAAAATTATTGTCTTAGAGAATGCTAGGATATTCTCAAATTTTAGGTTTTCTTGGGATATTAGTGGAAAAATGGTTTAGAAATGCAGTAGAAGATCACATAATCAATGGAACCTTTTGAACTCAAAAAGAAAATTTTCTATGCCTATCAAGTATCAATGCCCTAATCATTGCTAACTTTTGCTATTAGCCAATACAATGATGATCATTGTGGGTCATTTGTTCATATTGGGTTTTCAATTTTGCCATTAATCACATTGTAGATGGTGGGGTTGTTGGGGATAGGGACTTTTAGAAGACATGATTTCATTATCATCTATTTTATCACCACTATCATCATCTTTATTTTCTCAGTAATCATAATCTTACCTTAGAGGCCCCATTTCTGTCCGCCCTGAAATCAATATTATAATTGGTCATAATATTGAACACAAGTTGAATGATAAGATAAACTTGAGTTAAACTGAAAGTTAGCCCAATATAAATATTAGTCTATATCAATTTTATATTTCATGAGTGGTTCACACTAATAGAGGTAAAGGGTAGGGCCTCCTAAGACTCTCACCGGTCTAAAACTTTGGTCACGTTTGGCAATCAAACGCCCAAGGCTTCCTTACTAATTTTCTATAAAAATGCGGAAGACCATGTTTGAGAATTATAAATAACCGGGGCCTATAGAAATTCTCATTTTTTATGATTTTCCATTCCAATTCCTTTTACAAAAGATTTAAAATACTTTCCTTTTACACACTAATATTAATGTAAAATCCTCATCTTTACCGTGAGTCATCCAAATTGATCAAATCCGCCGGCGATTAAGGCAACCTTGACCAAGTGATACGTCGTGTAATTTGGATTTTAGTGTTGGTCATTATATGCCACGTGGCTTTTTTTAAAATGCGAGTCGATAGAGTGGCAACGAAGAAGACATCATAGTTGGCCACTTGGCAGTTGATGAAAGAGCGTGGGGGCCATGCGACTGAACTCATCCAACGCGTGCGTGGGCTCGTGCTTCTCACGCACGCACTTTCAAACTTGTTTCGTGAAAGGACACGGAAACGAGTGAGAGGTTTGTACACGGTATATATGTAACGATAACAAAGAGTCGTGGAAGAACGGAAGACGACGCACCGCATGATTTTGCATTGGGCGTATAATCCTTTTCCACTACCTGGGCGTGTTTCTATCGTTCATATCGCAATCCCTACAGCTTGCTCCCCAAAATCTCTATGATTTCCTCAGAAAAGGACTCTGCGTTTATGCCCACTCTTTCCTTGCAATACAAAGTTCTCATTTTTACCCTCTCTCCTAAGAAACCGCGAGCAGCAGTTTCATGGGCCGGGCTGGCCAGGCTAAGGTAGGTTAATTTTGAAAATGTTAAAAATTTGAATAGGTCTGTATGTGTCCCACATATATTTAATAAATAAGCGCCCCACGTCACAAAACCTTATTTAAAACACTCGCAAATCCTACTCTAAATTACCAAATCAAAGAATATGTATAGGTTTGAAGAAACCAAATTACCATGGAGAACACTTTAATCTTCAACTCATACATTAATTAGGCATTAGATTGATGTTTTAATAATTTGAGTTATATTTAACTGGCATTTTTTCTTTTTTATCATGAAGCCACAAACTAAAGGGAATTATTTTTAGAGATAAGGTAATGCATACAACTAGATTTTTTAGATCCAAATAGAACTCCTTTGAAACCCAAATTAGATAATTTGGTGCTCACCCAAATCACTATGTTAGAGCATCCAAACACCTATGATGAAAAGAAATATTATATTAGGATGTTTTGATGATGATGAATTGATGATCACTGGGAGAGGTAGTAAGAAGATCCTTTAATCGAGCAGGAGATATGAGCATGAAAAAAAATTGTATTCATTTAAATGAAATACATCTATTATATTTGGTATTGTTAATGTGAAAAAAGTACAGCAAAGTCCAGCAAAAATTTAACCACCCAAAACAAAAATCCTAAGTCTGCCACTGCATATCCAAGCCTTTCTCTCTAAAGCAACCTCTAGCAATAGTGCTGCAAGACCCCGGCCCAATGTAGCGTATGGGGAGACATGGACTTCGCGTGCTCAAAATTAGTTGACTTTTGAAAAGGCTAGACACCCTCATTTGCAAAAAAGGAAAAATCTCTTTTCTTTCCAAAGCAAAAGGTCCATTAAATAGTGGAAATCTACACACTGTATTAGTGGAGATTTTTTTTCACCTTTTTCATTCTCCACAATCGTCTAGATGAGATATTGGAAAAATGATTTCTGCCTTTTCATGGCCTGCAAAATCCACAATGTATCTTATGAGTATGAATTTTGCGCTTTGAGGATCTGTTTAGAAGATATATAGTAGAATTATTAGAGGCTCCCAATTGTGATTTGAACTTGTCACCTTTTAGGCAGTTTATTAATACCATATTAGAAAGATGCATAAAACAATTTTATTGAATAATGAAAAGAAGAGGCCATCAAGTGCTTTGTTTCAAAGGGGATTATCTTTCATGGGAAATGTGTAATGAATTCAAGGAATAAAAGCCATTTTATAAATAAGGATATGAGAACTTGGGCCAGCTTAAAAGAAATTTCTAAGCTGAACCCTATAAATCGGTGAGGGGGCTCACCTCTAAAATCGGTGATTTGAGAGAGGTAGTGAGAAGACTTTTCAATTGAGCAAAAAATTTGAGCTTGAAAAAAAAGTTTTTGTCTATTTAAATGAAATAGATCTTCTATTTTGGTATTGTTAATGTGAAAAAAGTATTGTGAAAAAAGTATAGTAAAGTCGAACAAAAATTGAGTCACGTCCAAAACAAAAATCTTGAGTACGCCATTGCATATCCAACCCTCTCTCCAGTGCATGGTGTGTGGGGGGAGACATTGAGAATCAAAAAATACAGTCCCTTCATGGGTTTTTTTTTTTTCTGCCCTTTTTTGGATCAAGTTTTAGACATTGAGATCAATCACACATACACTAGTAAAGTGAAATTAAAATAAAAAAGATTTAACAAAAACGTTAATCGATTGTTCTACGCATGATCAATTTAACTATTCGTTCAATGTAAACAGTCCAATTAGCCACAATTCACACTGAAAACCTAGACTGAAAACACCTATTCAAGTAATACTGACCGTTGGATGACACACATAAGTGGCCTTTGGATGATGGAAAAGGTGGGGCATGATCGATGGGTGGGAAAAATGATCGCAGGGTTCAAATATGTCCTATGTAGTCACTTCCCCCGTAATGATCCCGTTTGGTGAATCAATAAATTGGATAGGATTGAACGGTCCAGATCTATGAAAAGTGGGCCCCATCAGACTTGATTGAATACCTCCATCATCTGATTGGTGATCATCAAGAAACGAACGGTTGATATAAAAACCCTTAAAAACATGTATTTTTCTATCAAAGCTGGCTGCCAACTGTGGCCTTTATTGCAGCTCTTTACATAGACAGTGGCAGCTCATCAGTATAGACGTTGGCGTTGACAATCCAGACGATCCAAACTCCACGATATCAATCTCCACCATCCATCTTAATCACTAGCTACCAATATACACTAGAAAGGGGCGCAAAATCAACGAACGGTTAAGATTTCCTTGTCACTGCGTTTTTCTTCAATTGGACGGCCTGGATTTAGGTGCATGCATCAAAAGTCTATCAGTCTCTAAAACGGTGGCAAACGCACGGTATAAGCTTCTCCTAACGACATTTATACGTCGCTCTCTCCCTCTTTTGCATTTCGTCTGCCCTCTTCTCGAATTCTCCTCCCAGAGCTTCTCTATCTGATCGATCGATTCCAGAAGCGCTAGGGTTTCGGAAACCTCGAGTTTCGCATCAACAATAAGCGCTTCTCTCGCTTTCTCTCCTCGGAATTGCTGATTTTTTGATCCTTCGGAGCTCGAATCTGGAGATCCTTTCGCGAAAATCGAGAAGATCTGATTCTCGATTTCCGATCGATTGGAGCCACTTCGTTTCGAAATCTCAGATCTGTTGCCACTCGAATCGGAGGAAGTTACAGGTTTTTTTGAACTTTTCACGCGATTTGAACTGCCGCAGTTTGGATTTCCTCGCTCGATCGGATTAGATTTCTCGAATTTCGATCGGATCTCGGTTTCCTCATCGGTTACAGGTGTCCGATTAGGGCCAGCTTTTTGTTGAAGTCAAAGAGTCGATTTTGAAGATTTGGATTTTATAGAGATAATCAAAGTCGTTTCAGATCTTGATTGGATCGTATTGGATTTCTAAGTTTTCTGTGCAGAATTCTCACTTTTTTTATCTTTTTAGGTCGGTTTACAGCTTGAGAACAAGGAGATCTTTGGAACTCGTACAGAAACTGAGAAAATCAATGTATTGGGAAGGGTAGAGATGTGCTTGGAATAAGTTTCTCCCATCAGTGCGCGGCTCGAATCTTCGACAAGCTTTTATGTTTTTTAACTACATCTCTTGAATTGGAAGCTCTTACAGTACGGTTCTAGAAATTGCTGGATTTGGATTCGCATATCGAAACTCGATCAGATACCTTTATTGATAGTTGTCGAATCAGAATTTCTGATTTTGTGCTTGATCAGGTGCTCCTTTTTATTCTCTTGTAATCTTCTTCTAGTTGAATTTCTCAGTCTCATATCGGATCTGTACGACTATAGCTAAATCTCAAATCAGATTTTATTTTTTTTGTATTACATATCTAATTATGGTTGCTTCAGTTCGGCACGCTGTTTTTAGTTTTAAAACAAAAACTCCTGATTCATTCATGAGACTCTCTGTTTTTCTGGTCTGAATTTAAATATGAGATAGATTGGTGATTTTTTTTTTTTTGGCCCAATTGAGCTTTAGAAGTCTGTATATGTAGATTTCACATTATCACCGTCAAATTCTAAGTTATTTAAGTCTAATTGCAGGCTCTTGGCTTGCTTTGGTCACAGCAAAATCTGAAGGCTTTTGTTCTTTTCGGGCGTAACTCATGAATCCTCCAATGGTTGACTGCCGTGGCTTGATTGAGTTCTGCAAAGCCTTTGAACGGCACAGGAATTCCGCAGCCACGATGGATAACCGGAACAACAATCACCAATCTCGGAATAACGGGAAGCGTAGAAGTTCCTTAAACCCTCTGTCACATCCATTCTGTGACCACTCGCCTTTTGCTGCCATTGATATCATTATATTGCTACTGGCACTGATCGCACTAGGGGTTCTGACCATTCCGTACTTCAAAATTTTCTTCCGTGAAGCTTCTGAGCTTCTTCCTGCTGCTTTTGTCCTTATGGAGGATGTTATGTATACTGCGCCTGTGGCTTATGCAATTGGGTTGGTTGTGACGTTTGTCATTGTGATCGTCGGATGGGAGATAATACACTACAAGTCTAGGAAATGTGGAAATCCTTACTGCAAGGGTCTGCGGAAGGCAGTTGAATTTGATATTCAGCTTGAATCGGAAGAGTGCGTGAAGTACATGCCCCCCATCCCTATGGAGGCATATGGAGCCCGGCCGCTTGAATTGGGGGAGGATCACAAGGAACTGGAAGCTGAATTGAAAAGAATGGCGCCACTCAATGGACGTACTGTTCTCATTTTTAGAGCACCTTGTGGATGCCCCACAGGTAGAATGGAGGTTTGGGGGCCTAAGA
This sequence comes from Persea americana, assembly GCA_029852735.1. Taxonomy (NCBI): domain Eukaryota; kingdom Viridiplantae; phylum Streptophyta; class Magnoliopsida; order Laurales; family Lauraceae; genus Persea; species Persea americana. The sequence goes on from CM056810.1 coordinate 97,865,340, forward strand.
AACTCCGCAGAATCAAGAAGTAGTTAAAGAAATATATTTTTGGTTTTCTTCCATAGCAATAAACTCTGAACATAAACTACCTCTTTACCCCTTTTGAATAAGTGACATTAAATATATTCTGATCATCATTGCTTGTTATGGGGAATGTTAGATCTTTTGTTAGTGTTCATAACATATAACATTACAGTGTCTCAATTACCATACCAGCCAATTTTAATTCTAGTTGAATATTGCAGGTGTTTGTGTTGATCTGTTAGCTGTGAATCACCTCATAATTTTATCCATTCTTTGTGTGCTAGATTGAGTTCCCTTTGCTTTATCTTTCACATAGACATTTTGTTTCTAGATCTAATTGTACAAATAAAATTACGGTAAAACAGGTGGTGATTCATTGTTTTGTGTGAAAAAGGAATTGGTGTGGTGCTTCATTGTTGATGCAGCAGCTTGTTTGGATTAACCATAGGATTTTGCAAAATTCTACCTGGTTGATAATATAGGTCATATAACGTCACAGAACTTTTAGAGGATCTTTTTCTTTCTTTGATTATTATTATTATTATTTATTTTGAAAAAGCAAAATCATCTGGCTATGTTTGGTGTTTTAGGGAAGAAAGTATGAAGAGTAAATGTTTAGTTAACACTCCTGAGCCGCCGGTAAGTTGGTCAGGGACACAAGTGTGTCTGGGACTGTGGGTGCCTGAGTTTGAATTCTCTGTTAGAAAAATGAAAAAAAGAAGAATAAAAAAATTGTTTAGGGAACAACTTTTACTGCCCCCTTATCTCTTTCTAGCAAAAAATAATCTGCTTTTGTAGTTCTTTAACTGGCAATACTTGTTATAATTTTGTTTTATCAATGTTTTTCATGAGAGACTCACAATTGCCTACAAAATGATGTAGGCCTTGATGGTGAATATGTAATTAATGTAGATTTTCTTAGAGAGAATTTGTGTACTTAGGCTCGTTTACATGTTTTTTCATTCTTTTCGTATTATGGGTGTATATATTTATGATAGAATAATAAAAATAACTTACTGGCTTGCTTGGTAGCCCGGGATTTACCGGTCAGTTTGACCCGGTGACTAACCGAGTCTGATCAACCCATTATTGTGTAAAGCCATTCTTTAGCTAAAGCTGGAGTTGATAATGTCTTTATATTTAGGGACCCCTCTGTTATTGGAGGATGTTTCTTGTATTTTTTTGGTTGTGTTTCCTCCTATACCTTTTGGTTCGTTCCTTTTTTAAGTTTAATGCATTTAAGCATTCAAAAACGAAAAAAAAGTTCACTGGTTTATGGTTATTGCTTTAAAAATTTTTGTTGAAAAACTTGAGAACCAACCCCCACACCCACCCCCACCGAGCGGTTAGCTGCCCAAACTTGATGATAATCTTAGAATGTGTTCTGTGCTGATGTGAACAATTGGATGTTAGAGTGGTTACTGATCTCATATTGTCTTAATTAATAGTTCACTCTACAGAATTGGTGAGAGGTTGAAGCAGTATGAGCCAACTGGACCTGTTATGTCGTTTGCTATCTAATATTGATGTAAAGGATTTGGGGAGGTTTTTTAATGGTTGAACTTCTATCAGTCTGTTTGATCCATGGGTTCCAGGTAGGTGTTTGTCTATTATTCACTTGCAGTTTGTGGACAACTTTTATGTTTTAGCAACACTGAGAGGATGTGAATTTAGTCATAAGGATCTTGTGATGCTTTCAAGTAACTACCGGCATTGGTGAAAACTTGTGGAATGCTGCTATGAGCATATGAAGGATTCAGAGGAGAATGATTCATCATTGCTTTTATGGGTTCTTGTTTGATGTATCTTATTGTAATGTAGCTCAGTCTTTCACTTGGAGCAAATACTAGATCCAAAGTTTTGTGTCACCTAGTAATGGAGGTGTTACATAACCTTGTTAGGAAGGATTTTCTTAAATAAATCCATTTTTATCAGTCTGTCGGTTTATATCTTTCCCTTCTTTAAAACGCTAGATGTGGTGGCAATGATTTTGTATAGAATTTGAAGAAATCCTGCGTGGGGGGGAGTGAGGAGATGTAAAAATATCGTCTGATTGTTTACAAGGAAGTAGTGAATCTTTAGTCTCCGATTCAAGGTCTCAAATCAAAGATTGTTGAAGTGCTCAAGTTTTGTGGGATCTTAGCAGCAGCCAGAAGTGTCTCAGGATCATAGGCTTGAGGAACCTTAAGAATGGTTCATTTTCAAATTCTGTCAGGTTTCCTTAGTGTCGTCTTTTGTCAGGGCTCTATGGATGGAAAATTTTATTTATTTATAAATAATGGAAATGGATTTCTTTCATGTGCGTATACTGAAAGCACTCTTTCTTGTGAGGATTATATTTTGCCTTCTATACATGGTGAAGCAATCTTGTTCCTTCCAAGGGTTTATAGCTACTGCAGAGAAGACTCTGGCAAAGGCACTTCGTCCTGTTTGAAGGATAGAGACGCCACCTCATCTCCTGAGTCATTAAGCATGGTTCATTAAGATATGCTTTTCTTGCTTCGTTTTTCTTTCTTTTTCTTTGCTAAGATTTATTGCTCTTATTTGGTATTACAAGTTGTAGTGCAACTTTTGCCATGTCCTGTCTTCATTGGCTTGGGGGCGGTTGACATTAGAAAATTCCACCACCATTTATCGCATAGACGATTTGGAGAGAGGTCCCAGCGTGCCAATGCGGATGTATCTATTACTTATTTTAATCCAAGTTGCCGAATGTGACTGAGTCTACAAAGCTTGTGGGTGTTTCGTTGCATGGTCATCGTTTAGAATTGAGATTTCATAATGATGATAGGAGGTAGGAAATGGGGTCGTTCAAGTCATTTGTTTTGCTTGACTCCACAAATAGTTTGGTGGAAAGTTATTGTTGGTGTGTTTGCTAAAGGACTGGCTGTAGGTCAGTTTGGTCAGGGACACCAAAAGCTCCCCTTTGGGAGCCAAGAGTGCATGCATTCAGTCTCTTGAAAAGTTGATAAAACCGTAGCCATGTTGTACCAAAACATGCAAATTTAATGTCTTGGCTCAATTTCAGACACCCTTAAATGTGCTAGGTTTCTTTCACTGTATACCGAAAATTTTATGGTCACTGTGTTAGTTTTACGGGTCTCTGTTCCTTTCATTGAGTTGGTTATATCGCTTTACTAATGAATCCATTGTATAGTTCTAAATTAAGTTGAGTTTGCATGCCCAGTGGACACAATATATTTGCTTAAAGTTCATATGCAATTTTTGTTAATAATTGGGAAGTTTGCAATATTTGATTCAAGTGGCATGTTTGATGGGCCACCAATAACAAGATTGGTCTACTCGTTTTAATTCAAATTCAGTATAGTCATACAAAAAAAAAAAAAAAAAAATTTGGCTACTTGTGTTCAATCTTCAGCATAAAACAGAACATTGAAAACGAAAGTCAAAGAAATCGACTCTTCTTAAATAATTCCTGTATGCCTGCTGACAGGAGCCGACCATCCCATAAATGTTAATGTAACAATATCATCTTCGTCACATAGGTTTTCTCTATTATCACCAAAGCATTTTTTATAAATTGGAAAGCTTGCAGATAGTGCATGGTTTGGTTTGAATTGCTTTTGTGTCGACTGATCGCAGAGTGTGCACAATCTTCACCAACAAATTGAAATGCCATTCTTGACTGTTGATGCTGTTGTTGATTCCCTGGACAACTTCATGCAGGAAATATAGTCGATGGTGGGCAGTTTGAGTTGGCACGGACCCTCTGTTTATAATTTAAGCTCAATGGCTCTCGAGTGACTCAAAATGAATCAAGTTGAGTAAGGTCGGGCAAGTTCGACCAAGCTTACAGTTGACTCAGTTAGACTAGCTCGAATAAGTGCCCTGCTAGTGGTGTTGACTTGGTGAAGGTGAAGTAAGGGAGGCAAGTGAGTTGTTGAACTACTGATTGAAAAGGTTTACCAATTTGATGAGTAGAAAATTATGTATGAAATGCCTCTTTGTCAATCCAACATGTTCAACCTACAAAGGTTAACATCAGTTAAAGAAGTATTCTAAGGAGGCCAAGGGCATTTAATTTGTTTGTGTGGCATCAAATTTTCTGCTGACTTGCTGATCCACTCTAGGCTTAGAAATTTTCTTGTTGGATTTTTCTGTCAGAAATCTACAATCCAAGGATTTTGAGTCCGAGCTAAGGGGCCGGATTTCTGGCATTTTCATGGAAAATGTGTGCCCCTGTAAATTTCATGGGTGTGAAATCCACATCATTTGTGGTCACGGGAAGAAGTGAATTGTAAATCTCACTTTGTGGCTTTGTGTTAATAACTACTTTATAAGCTGTGGTTATTTAGTAATAAAAAAAGGTGAAGTTAAAGTTGGCATATAAATTGTGACATGATGTTTTTTACTCTTCCACAAGTCTCTCTTTTTTTTCTTTTTTTTCTTTTTTTTAAAGTATGATTAAGTGTGGTGTAATAAATTTTATAACAAAAATTGCTATTTTGATTTACACTCCCTCTCTCACCCATACTTTACATCATACTATATAAGCAAGGATTTTACCTTATCTCTACTTTTGCATTAATATACTTTGCCCTTTATCTTTTCCATATTCTGACATTAACGTTACCATTACTCCGCAAATGTAAATGAACTAGAAGAGCCATCATTTTTTTTTAATTTTGAAAGTGCGCTCAAAGTCCTTAGTAATATTTATTCAAAACCTATTTGGATTTGTATTTTCAGCATTTTCATCACTTCAAATGTGTCAGTAAACAATTAAGCATTTTCACCCAATAATCATCTTTTTTTTCTTTTCTTTTCTTTTTTTTATGAAAAGCACCTTCCAAACAAGTTAGATAAGAAGAGCCGTGAGAAGGTTAATGAATTGAAGGAAAGAAGATAAAGTTCATCAAAACAGACTAATTCTCGTTTGAGGCTATAAAGTTGGTGCCTTCGATGTTTACTGGATGCTTCAGTGTAAAGAAACATGTCTTTTTTGGTGCTCAACTAATTCCTTGCCAAGAAAGGCTTGTCAAGAAAGGCTTGTTATCCAAGTGGTAAGGAGCGGTAGGTCTTACCTTGCTACCTGGGTTCGAACTCTGGATTCGTCACATTTTCCCGGTGCTCCCTTTCCACTTGTGCGGGCTTCTTTCCCATTTGAATAGACTATTTTTCTGTGTGTATGCGGGGTTCTCTCTTGGGCCCCAACGCCCTTGGCTGGGGTTAAAAAACAAAAACTAATTATTTGCCATTCATATTGGAAGCACATAGGAGAAATAAATTTGGGCACATTTGGCAATAGGTGAGGAAAAAGGAAAACTGTCAAGGAATCCCCAAAAATTTAGTTGCTAAATGTGATCCAGCACATAAAGAATTGCAGCATAATGGTTGTTGGGTAATAGGTTAGATCCAGCCAATGACCCATTGGTCACCTCAAGTCTATTGAGCTCCCAAGCCTAGGGGTGTACATGGATCGGATTGGTGCGGATTAGGCCAAATCCGTCACAAATCCCTTACCTACGCATTGATGGATTTGGAATCTGTCACCAATGCGTGGCTATTAAAAACCGATCCAATCCGATTTATGGAGGACTAGACCGGATCAAATTAATCTGTTCAATTCGTTGGATCTAATGTTAAAGAAAACTTGAAGAGTATGCTCTCAATGCTATGGTGAAATTTGGACTAGGGTTTTATTTGTTATACTTATATATAAAAGTGAATTACATTTTGACTTCTGAAGTTGTTTCTTCTTTTATATTTAAACCTCTTGACTTATACTTATATTTAGACCCCTAAAGTATTTTTAATTTATATTTAATGTCAATGGATCGAATCAGATAGAATCCGCGGATTAAAGGTGAAATACGTCACTAATCCGTTGTTAACGGATTACAAGATTCTTAATCCGTCACCAATCCGTTTACCTTTGATTCGATTAAAAACCTATGGATCGGATCAGATCGGCTCGACGGATTTTTTGTGCACCCCGGGCCAAGCCCCATGTATAGGCTATTGGGTTTGATTTTGTAAGAAAAGCCAAATCTCTCAATTCGGCAATACAACCCAAGTAACAGATGTGGATTAATTTATATTTTTCTTATTTTAATCTTTTCTATTTTTAGTATCGTAGCCTTTCCATATTTCTTAATTACAAGTAAATATGGATGTAATTAAAACAACAAAAAAGAAAGGTTATCTAGAGTCCAAGTTCAATGGGTGTATTTAAGAAAAAAGAAAAGAAATGTATTTTATATGACTGTCCAAGTCGGTCCAAGTTTAAAGGAGCGACTATTTGCACATCCCTTCTTATTTGGTGTACATCCATTCATTGGAATCCCCATGGAACCCCCTAACACCTTCCCAAAATACCCTTGTCCCCTCCCTCACCCTACTTGGCGCATAGCTCGGCTCCCACCTCCACCCGCGCTTTCCCTCCCTCCCTCTCCTTCTCTAGTCTCTCTGCCTCTCCCTCATTCTATATCCCTTTCATTCTCTCTCCCTATCCCTCCTTCTCTCTTTCGCTTCTTCTCTATGCTCGTCAACCAGCTCCGCCCTGTGCTCACCTCTGCCCTCTCCCCTCTCCATCACCCCCCCCCCCCCTATCACCGTCCCTCTCTCGTTCCGCCACGCAGGGCTGAAAGAAAGTATATTGTTTGGCCATGGGTAGCCGAATAAGAGTCGGTGGCGATCAGGGAGAAGGAGAGAGAAAGAGGGAGAGGGAGAGAGATAAGGAAAGAGAGAGCGAGATGGCGTGGGCGGTGGTGGGTGGTGGGCGTTGGGCGGCGAGCAGGGGGAGAGAGGGAGGGAGCGGGCTAGGAGGTGGGAGACAGGCTGTGCACCAAGCAAGGAGAGGGAGGGGATAGGGGTATATTTGGGAAGGTTCTAAAGGGGGCCCAAGAATGAATGTAAATCAAGCAAGAAAGGATGTGCAAATAGTTGCTCCCAAATTTAATGGATGTATTTAAAAATAGGAAAGAAACAAAATCTTAACATTACAATTGATGGAAAACTGATGACAATTTTTGCTTGACAGCTTACCCTAAAATTGATGGAAAACATGGGAGTTTTCATTCAAAAGGCACAAAGAAATGATTGAAACTGATTTGAAAAATAAAATCACACTATATAAGAAAAAATATTAATGAGACAAATGATCAAGATGAAGAATGTACTTGTGATTCTCATATATTTTCCTTTTTTTTTTCTTTTTAACAACTTAGTATCAAATGTATTTCTTGTGTTTTATAGTCATTTTCAGTTCATTTTCCAAATGTCTATTTTTCACCCTTGTTTCATGTTTCAATAATTTTTCAGTATTTTCCCACTTTGCTCTTTGGTCTATGCTGGCATGAGGCCTACCAAACATCCATCTACCCAGAAAGCTTTTGCTCACCAAATGCAAATAACCTCGGCCACCATGCATTACAAGATTTTTTGTCGGGCCCACATATAGATAATAATTGTGGGCTCAATTAGGGGTGGGTCAGATCAGGTGTAGCAAGATCGAATAAGCCTTGGCAACTCAAGTGGCCTCAATTGGAGATGGGTCAGATTAGGTCAGCTTGGAATTAGGCTCTTACGTGCATTGCTGTGTTAATCACATTTCCATTATGACGGTCAATAGTACTGTGGGGTCCACTCCTTTGATCTTAAACTTGAGACATTACTGTTAGAGGGGATGAAACTCATCTTGGACGGTCTGGATCATCTCTATTTGGGCCATATGAGGGAGTTTCAGAAAAAGTGAAATCGGGCTCAAGTTTAAACGGTCTGGATTTGCCAAGTGGGCCCTACCCATTTTTACTTAAATTGGACACATGGGATGCCAGTGCCACACTGGTCTCTCCGTCACGTTCATGAACTTCGCGCAAATTCCTCGGCCTTTTTGTCCTTTTGAATTCCTTCCAGTAGAACAGACACCAAATGATACTCTCTTCCATTGTCAGTCATACCTGATCCCTCGAATGTCTCTGTTCTAAAAACAACAATGTCTTTCTTCATATCTCACCAGATGATGACAACCCACCTTCGATTCTCTCTGTTATTGGCTTTCTTCTGCTTGATTTCAGTTGCAGTATCAGCTTTTGCTCTGTCCAATGACCTACTGGGATTAGCTCCCCAAGGTATGCTACTGACCCATGTGGGGTTTCTGTTATTTTTATCTTTCCTTTTTCTTTTTTTTTTTCCCTGTTTTTGTTATGAGATAGATTGGAATCTATATTGGGTTTCTGTGTTTTTGATTGATCAGATGTGGGGTATTATGAATATGAGATGATCAAATGCAAGGATGGGTCTAGGGAATTCAAGAAAGAACAGCTGAATGATGACTTCTGTGATTGCCCAGATGGAACGGATGAGCCAGGTTTGTAGTTTTGGAGCTTTGGGTTTTGGATATGATGAAATGGGTATGCATTTTGTGTATTTCCAATTTTTTCATGTGTTTGGATGGTGATTTTGGTTGATGGGTAGTTTTAGTTTTTTTTGAATTTGTTATGGTTTGAGGTTTTCATTTGATTATTGGACCTTGAAAGTAAAGCCCCTTTTATGTTTTGTCCTTCTTCTTTTTCCTATTTCTGTATTGTGTCTTTAGGAAACAGATCAATGTTCATCTTAGAGCAGCTCAATGAAGAGAACGGTTGCTACATTATAGAACTGTTAAAACTGGTCTTTTGTACTATTTTCTTTTCATTTTTGTTTTTTTTTTTTTTTTTTCCAATTTTAAGAAAAGGACATTGCATTTGCTTTGATTTGATTTTCCATCTTTGAGGAGTTTCTGCATTGATGAAAATCGATGAAAGACAATAGAACACAATGGCAGACCAATCAAACATGCAAAGAACACCAGGTTTCAGGCTGGTAAAGAAATGCAGACTTTGTACTCCAAACATCTTAAAGAGGTTTGGCAAAACCCTCAAGATTATGGAGAACTCATCACTGTATTGATAGATGATTGAGCTTTAATAGTCTGCCCATAGAACACCAAGGTTTCTTGGATGAAATATTAAATGGAAGAATTTTTCACTTAAGAAGACACAAAGAAATCAAAGATGTTCCTCTTGTGATGATTGCATTATAAGGTTAAATGTTTCATTGGTCCTTCCCAGAAGGATGCTCTTGGAGAGCTGCCCTGCTGAGTTGATTAATACTGTTGTAACTGGTCCACAGCTGTTTTGGGTGATGGGTTTTGTTTATTCAATTATGTTTTTTAGTCAACATTGCAGCTATGAAGTTCAAATGTTCTGTTGATTCTTCATTTTGACATCCGCAAATAGTTTTTTTGTTAATGTACATTGGTTTATGAAATTTACAGGAACATCAGCATGCCCGGATGGAAAATTCTATTGTCAGAATGTGGGCCATAGCCCACTTACATTGTTCTCTTCCAGAGTGAATGATGGTATATGTGGTAAGAAGTGTTGCCGTTTCCCCCCTTTTCTTTCTGTACATTACTTGTGATTTTCAAGGGAGAGTTGCATGAGAACAACTGAAACAATAGCAATAACAATAATAAGAAGTTTACTTGTTCTCTTCCAGAGTGAATGATTGTATATGTGGTAAGAAGTGTTATCTTTCTCCCTCTCTTTTTCTTTATGTACCTTGTGATTTTCAATGGAGAGTTTACATAACAACTACTACAACAATAGCAATAACAATAATAAGAATAAGAAAAATAAATAACTAAATAAAAACCAATCATAGTAAAGTTAGGGCATGTTTGTTTGCATTAACATTAGACTACATAGGAATTCATTGTCCAATGAGCTCCACAAAAGGATTATTAAAGATGTAAAGTGTTAGTGATATGAGGTGAGGGGTGAAGGATATAAAGTAGCAATATGGTTGGGACCTTGACTTCCCTAGGATTTGAATTACTAGGGTGATGGCTGGGTATTCACTTCCCATCTTCCCTTGGAGAGGTTATTTGATGGTCATTTTTTCATATTCACCCTGGATCTTCATTTTTAACCACGTATTACATGAATTGTGCTTGCTATTTCCATTGGTTACATCTCTTTTGATTTGTGCCAGTGACTGGTTGATGGGTGAGTGCTCTTGGAGTAGTCGGTCTAGCTTTGAACCTGCGTACCTATGGCTTCGTTTCCAGGAAATCCGTGCAGCGGAAGATCCTGAATTAATAATTTTTTTTCTTTTCCTATGTATTCTATGTAAACAAACAGGCCCGTAATCAATGAGATGGAACTTCATGATTACTTTTATGAGAAAAAGATGCAGTATGGGTTCTTTATCAATGTTGTACAACAATGAATTCATGTATCCTCTTGTTTCTGTTCTCTTCTTTTCATTTTAAAGATATGTTCAATTTGGTTCTAGAGTTTCTTAGTTAATGGAAGTTGGCACTTGTCATTATCCCCCATTTTCAACTAATATCGGACACAAGCATGCATTATATACAAAGTTGGTTCTAAGGTTCCATACTTAATTAAGATTGTCATCATCTCTGATTTTCTGTTATATCATACACAAGCATGTATGATACCCAAAAATTCTTCATTCTGAAATACGCTTCATACCATTGGTTAGAGTTCTCCTTTCAATTGTGATGAAAAAATGAGTCCCTATCAATGTTGTATTTCTGCTTGACCAAACCTTGCATGTATGATGTACCCACTACTGATATCAAGGAAGATTTTCCATTCAAATTCAAGCACATCATTAGAGGAGGCAATGATTTAGCAGATAATTTGTTGAAAGGTGTGCATTAGTCTATGTTAAATGTTGTGATTATATGATGTCTGTGGCATTGTAGTGGAAAGGGACAATTTGGAGAAACAATACATTCCTCTTGTACTGTTATTTCCCCCTTCTAGCGTATTGTTTTCTATTTTAATAAAAATTTCCATTGCTGATCAAAAGGAAAAAAAAATGCATTTCAGTGTGAGTGTATATTTTATACAGAACAATTTCTTATCCAGCTGATTGAAGTTTTTTAGACTTGAAGTGTTGTTCATTTATCAATTAAAATCCTTTCTTTCTTTGAATTTAGATGTTTTTTTTTTTTGGCTAAACCATGAAGATTTCTGGCAATGACCCTACTAAGAATTACCCTTCTTTGGGAATGTGATAATTACAGTTGTAGAACCTTCAAAAAAATTGCAGAGAATTACAGTTATATAGCAGTGAAGGCAATAGCATGCAAAGTTTTTGGATGAAAACTTTGCATACTATTTCCAAGATAACAATGACTACTTAATACATGTTTCAGTACTTTCTCATGTGCCGGTGCATGCCCGATCAAGGAATGAGCTTGCATTACACAAGCAGTTGGTTATAAACATTTTTTTTTCTGACTTAGAAAAACTGTATTGATGTATACAGCTATGTACTGAAAACGGCAATAGAAGGTACAAAAACTCCAAGACCAAACAACACCCAAGAGTGTCAAGGGGTTGAGTGAACCCAACTCTAACCAAACAAATTACATCATCCAAAGCATTAAAGAGACGAGGTCAACTCCCTGCTTTGTAGCTCATTTCCTTGTCCATTTGCTTCTCTTGGAACATGGTTAATGACAGCTTTATTAATCTTTTTAAATTTTGAATCTTCTCCATAATATCTGTCGTCGTCCATGGGCCTACAGAAGCTTCTTTTCCAAGGGTAAAGCACATTTTGAGTGCCCCTCCACTATGAGTTTTTAAATCTTCAATGATCTCACCCTTTTTTTCTCCTATTAGAAGCCCATCGATATCACTTAGATCTCACTCAGTTACTCGGGCTTGAGAACCTGCAGGTCTTTGTAGTGTTTTTAGCAACGAAATGAGTTTGAACCTGGAAAACTTTGTTGGCAAGATGTTCTAGTATCGGAGCACTTTAAGTTCTAGGACATGTTCAGCAGAAATGTATGTCTTAATATTTTTCTCTATACTTCTTTTGACTGCAATGGGCAGATTGCTGTGATGGGACTGATGAGTATGATGATAAAGTGAAGTGTCCAAATACCTGCTGGGAGGCTGGTAAGCTGGCCAAAGACAAATTGAAGAAGAAGATTGCGACATATCAAGATGGAGTCAATATAAGGAAGAAAGAAGTGGAAAATGCAAAGCAGGCGATTGCTAAAGACAATGCCGAGTTATCTAAGTTGAAAAATGAGGAGAAGATACTTAAAGGGCTGGTTCAACAGCTCAAAGGTACAGTTTTCTCTCTGAACTGCTCACCAGTCCCCATGTAATTTTTATTCATTGATATAAGACCACATAATCCTTGATATTTCTGAATAGGCATGTTATGAATATGAGATGAAACAGCTTTCAACAATTCCCGATGAGTTTTCTAGTAATAAAAGAAATTTCTGATGCATTTAACAGGAACAAAATTCTGAGCATGGATGCATTCACCTTTTACTGTTTTAAGGTTTAAAGCACTATTTGTTTCTCTTTGTGGTTGGTCTTTTCAAGCTGTCAGACTATAGGTAGATAAAGATGGTAAAGTAAGGAAATGTATCTAGGCTAACACTGATAATATATATATATATATATAATTTGTATTTAAAAAACCTGTAAAAAAATATTATGGCTGTTGAGTTGGTTATTGAGTTTTCTGCTTTGTTACTCAGTAACTGTCTGATATCTCCTATAGATCAAAAGAATCAAATAGAAAAGGCAGAAGAACAGGAGCGCCTAGAGAAGGAGAAGGAAGAGGAGAGACTCAAAGAGGCTGAAAAGAATGAGAGTGAGCAAATGAAACAGTTGTCAGAAACTTCACATGCCGAGACAAAAGAAATTGTGGGTGAACAGCCATTTTCATGGAATCTGGTTAGTTCCTGGTCTCCCCCTTTTCTTGTCGTCTCACCTTAAATGACTATATGAATTTAGTGGGCAGTTACATTGTTTTATTACAAAACTATTAATTTTTGTCACTGGGACAATGACTTTATTATGAAAAGCTTTCATGGCAGTATAAGTGCCAATGTAGAAAGTTATGGACCTCAGCCCTCAGCGCAGATAATATCCTTGGGCTTCCATGGTTCTTCAATTTTTGATTGCAAATGTTGAACTAGTATGAATTTAGGTTCAGCTATTTGAGAAGTGGATTTTCCCAGTATTTGGAAGTTGTCATTTCTATTTAGCTTCCACGTTCAGTCATGTCTAATTTATTAATGTAGAATTGTTTGACTTTTCTCACATTCTGTTATCCCTCTGATCTTTTATAAATTATTCATTCATTACAAACTTTTAGTTTCTCTTTCTTGTTTTGGTTAGCATTACAAAATACAAACTCTTCTTTTTAAACATGTTATTCCTGTCTTGGACTTATTTTGAGAGCAGTTTCCTCTCTTTTATTGGTCAATTGCGCACACTGGTTGTAGTTTGCAGAAAGGAGTGATGCTGCATTTGAAGCTGAAAATGATGATAAAGCTGGAAGAGAAGCATCTTTAAGTGATGCGGGAAAAGTGGTAATGGCAAACCATTTACTACAGTTCCCTCTTTTCTTAATAGTCTTAATTTCATTAAAAGAGTGTTTGTATTTGCTTCCCCTCAAATAACTACACAAACTCGGCATAGTACTCAACTCTTTGTGTTTATAATCTTCTTGATATAGCATGCTGTAGAAGACATTGATGATAACATGGTCAAAGATGAAAATGATCAGGATGCTGTACCTGACAGTGTGGCATCTTCCAATCACTTAAAACAGGTAATGAAGGCTGATATAAACTGTTATTGACCTATGATTCCATTCGGACACACATCGACCTGCTATAGAAGTCATCATTTTTTCGTACTGATGAATTTGCAGTCCTTTTTTTTTCTAATTTTGGTATATTTTCCGATTCGGTTTATGGCAATCCTCTTGATTTCTAATGTTTGTTCTCCTTGGCATATGATCGTCAATTGCTAATGTTTGTTCTACTTGGCATATGATCGTCTACTCCACCCCACCCCCCCTCCCTCTTTTTTTATGGTTAGCCTTTCAGTTTCACCGATGAAAAAACAAGAGATATGTATGGAGAAACCATAGCTTGAACCCTATACCTCCTCTATGGAGGAGGCTATACTTAACGAATGCACCTAGACATTGTTGACTATGCCGGATTCTGTTATCACTGAAGCTGACAAAACCTTCTCTAGCTACTTTGCAATTATTTGAACAAATCTGTGTCTAACCCACTTATGCAAATACACAGTATCTTTACTTAGACAGCTTAGTTTGCTTCCTGATGTTATGGATTCCTTCAATGTGCTTGTGAATATGCTTTTGCAGGACAGAAAATCTGATGATAATGAAGGGTTATCTAGAGATGAACTAGGCCGCCTTGTGGCTTCTCGTTGGACAGGAGAAAATACTGGGCATCAAGATTACGGATCCGATGATGCAAAAGATAAAGAGCATGAAAGTAAACCAGAAGTACCTAAAGATACTCATAATGATGAGCATAAGGGCTATATTTCAGAAACAGATGAAGATAGCCACAGGTATTCTGACGAGGAAATGGATGAGGACACAGATGGAGAATATGAGGATGATGATCTAAGTTACTCATATAACTCTGATGTGGAAGATGATGCTGATTTTTTAGGTCTGCGATCTCTCATCACCTTTTGACAACCTCATGGAATGATTTTCTTTCTGCTGTTCTTACTATTTCTTATAATCATGCTCAATGAAGAAAGCCAGTAGCTTTCATCTAACCCACAAAGGGAACAGGTGGGTCCCACCCTTCACCAATCTAATCCTTCATCTGCTTTGCCCCATCGTGGAATGGAACATGCCTCAAGTCTCATTTATGAGATGATCCTAGCAAACTGAATTGATGTCGAAAATGGACAAGTACAAGTTTACAACAAATGTCCATATTTAATAAGGGAACACTGATCTGGTAGGATCATCCAATGGGAGAGAATTTTGGGGTATCTTCCATGCATGATATGGCCATCTCAAAGACAATTTGGGTCAACAAAAAAGTGGAGCCCACATGTGAAGTTTGTTGGGCTGAGCAAATGTTCATTCGACAATGTAGAGTTCCTCCTTGGGTTCTATCTACATATATATATTACAATACTTTTTTTTTTTGTATGTATAGATACAGCAGCAGACCCTTCTGGCCCATCTTGGTTGGATAAGATACAGCAAACTGTCCAAAATATTTTAGAGGCGGTTAACTTGTTAAAGACTCCAATTGATAAATCAGGTAAAACTTTAGAAGAGTTACCATTTGTGTACACAAGATAAGCAAGAAAAGGAACCATCTCTAATGTCTTCTGCAGAGGCTGACCGTGTACGGAAGGAATATGATGACGCTGACCAGAAGTTGAGCAAACTACAATCAAGAATTTCGAGTCTGACTAATAAGCTGAAAGAAGATCTTGGTATGTATTTTTCTTTTAGGACAGTTTCATGTGCATGTGTCTGTAGGAGTTCCTTCTCAGGCGTACATGCCTGTGTGTGAGAACACATGTGGCCATCCATGCTTAGAAGCTGTTATTTATTGGGGAGATCAAATCTGAGCACTTGCATGCTGCATGGCAAATAGAAGTTGTGTTTTGTATTTATGGCTTGGTTTGTGTTCCTGCAAAGAGAAGCAGATTGACATATTTTATTACTTGGAAAGATCCTGGCACATTTGCGAGTGCTTTTGGCTCTGTGAAATGAAACAGGGTTGGATTGGCTAAAGACTTCTCAAGGTTGTCCTATACCTGACTATGGAGCAAGCCATCCTGCTTACTAACAACCTAATTGTAGGTGTGGACCCACCTGCTGGCCTATTACTAGGTTTTTGACAGAAGCTGGTGGATGGACTGGATTCAACCCATATTTGGTTGAGCTTTTGCAACCCCCAAGGATGATATATCTGGATTCTTTGCTGGTTCCAGAGCATTGAGGGTATCTAGTTGTAAAGTATGCAGTGTGAGATATATCGAACGGTGTTAAATGCATATCCAGACATTTATTGAATAAGTGCTGTCTGACAATTGCAACTTGATCACTTCTCATGGATGAAAAATTGTAGAGTATAATTCCTTAGCTCCTTAAAATTTTGAGACTTTGTCCTTGTAGAATGCCAAGCAAGATGGACATGCAATGTTTCCAACATGCTAGTTTTTCTTAGTTTCTTTTGTAAAGGATTCATGGAATGATGAGGTATCATGTTGTGTGCCTTTTTGCAAGTACAAAGCAATTGGAGAGAGTACATGTGTGGGTTTGCATGTATTTCTATAATGATAATATTTCTTATCTGTTTATCTCTAGAAACCTGAGCGAGGAGTATATTTTGCTAATTTGACTTTTTTTTTTCTTTTTTCTTTTTTTTTTCCTTCTCTCTCTCTCTCTCTCTCTCTCTCTCTCTCTCTCTCTCTCTCTCTCTGTTTGTGTGTGTGCTCTGCTCTGGTACTTGCTCACACACCCTACACACTCGCACTGCCCAAGTCCCATCCAACACATCCCTGGTGGTGTCTGTGGATAGAGAGATGATTCTATGACTTCAACATTGAGAAATGCTTTCACAATCTAGTCACCTTCTAAGTCTTAATCTTTACATGGTAGGGATGGAGAAGGAATTTTATTCTTTCTATGGCCGGTGCTTTGAGAATAAACAAACAAGGTATAAGCCTCTATTGAAACTGAACCCACCTTTCTGGTCCTGCACTGTTATACATTCCATTTCCATCATATTTTTATTTGGTGTTGATTGTTACCTGCTCTCAGGTATGTCTACAAGGTCTGCCCATTTAAAAAGGCTACCCAGGTAGAAGGCCACAGTACTACAAAATTAGGGTGGGTTCTCATAACTTGCATACTCTTGTACTCAATATGGATCCTGGTACTTAATACATGCAGTATTGTCTGAAACTCAATGCTATTATTAGGTTCGTTTTCTTTTCTATTCCTTTTTTTTTTTTTCCTTTTTGTTTCTCTAAAAGGTGGGGTTTGTTATCTGTGATAAGGAATTTTCTTATTTGATTATTATCATATTTTCAAAGGATTTGTTGTGTAAACATTGATAATTTCACAAAGCTTAGCACTTCAGAAAGAAATAAACACATTACCTTACTAAAACTAAATCATTTTATAAGTAAACATCATAGAAGTATATGAAGAGTATGTTTTGAGTTCAATGGTTCGTCTACATCCACATTTCTGATTTCCAGAAATGGAAATTCATGTCCAATCCCCTTATTTGTAATTGATACATTGATGAACTCAAGTTACTCAACTTTTATGGCATTTTAAAGCTTATGGATTTGTCAATGACATAAGCCAATGTCCATGGATGGATTTGTCCCAGAGGATAGAGATCATGTAAACCCAATCACCTAAAATAAAAACAAATCACGAGCATAATTTTTTCAAACCTCTAAGAACAGCTGGAACCTCATATTTGTTTGTTCTTTTTTGTCAATCAGTGGAACCGGTATTTCTTGCAAATCACTAATTTGATTGGCCCAGAGAAAGCCATTTTACTGATCCATTCTCATCTTCTGCCATCCCTCATAAACCCACTGCTAACATGTTGAGAACTTTTGGGACATGGAACCTCGTTACTATGAGGGTTTTTTTTTAGTTTCCACTGGATTAAGTGCTGAATAGGGTGGAATCCGTATCCACCCAAAATCGTTTCATGCTCTGATCAAAGACATTGTGCTGACTCGATCATTATTGTAGATTTCACCAAGTTGCAATATCCCAATAACAAACACATTCTCTGTTCTATCTTCCGAAGCTAACAAAGTTATAGGCACCAGCAGTGCAGTTCTTCCTTGGGCCTCAATAAGTAGAGGGGTTTCTCATATTCTACACAGGCTAAAGTATGCATACTCCTACCAACTATGGATGGTGCAATATAAATTCAAATGACTGGTTATTTGACTTTCCAGTTCTGGCTTTGTAAGTGCATACTTATATATAACTAGACCTAGTTCATTCATGGTCTAAAACTGGTCTAAGCAACATTATCCTATCCTATGGGCTCATTGAGCAGTTTCTGTTCTGTGGTCATATTTCTTTCATTTTTCTTTTCCTTGTTCTTTGGTGTTGTGGATGTTCAACTTTTTGACCTTTGAACCTGGCTATTCCTTTCCTGGAACAGTATCAGTATGATTTGTCTTGACTTGGTGAATGCATATTTTATCATTTCACTTTCTTTTTAAGAATAAATAGGGAAGAAAGAAAAAGAGAATGGCCAACTTCACAGGTTCACTTAATTTAGTTAAAATGATTGAGGTTATTGAAAAATTAAAACATTAACATAATAACTCCCAAATGGAGTGAATTTCATCTTTGCTGCAAATGTCTCTGCAACCTATGCCACTGGATCAAAGGTGACAAGCTGATAATATGTTTACTTAATGGATTCACATTGAGGCTCCATGATGTAAAAGCTTGATGATCTGGATATTTCTCTCCTCTCTTTTAAGTTAAACAGCTAGAGACTGATTTCTTATTGTGTCTGAAATTGTCAGGTATTGGGATGGATTCAACAATTCTTACAGTGTCATGCAATTTACTGATGGAGATGGATGCTGGAAAGGGCCCAATAGAAGTTTAAAGGTATTGATGTCTTGCCTCAATGGACTTTTAGAGGTAATAGGACTTTAACAGTGATGCTTCTTTGCAGGTGAGGCTTGAGTGTGGACTGGACAATGAACTTACAGATATTGATGAACCAAGCCGCTGCGAGTAAGAAAATATCCCTCCTATGCAACAGGAAACTTCCTTTCACTCTGTTCAATATCCAAATACTTGTCTATAAATATTATCTATTTTTACACAAGTAATGACCTACAAGGAACAGTTTTTTTTTTTTTTTTAAAGAAACTTTTTAATGGGTTCCGCATGGATTGATACCAATCATGAGGGAAGGGGAGATTGGTAGTGCTACATCTAGATTAGGGGTAAACCAAAGTTGTCCCTACCGAATGATCTTAGTCATTGATTTGGGAGCATCAATGAAAGTGATTTCTTTGTGTTTTTTTTTTTTTTTTTGAATTAAAATCCAATGGATTAGTCCAATGGGTGAGAGTCAATACTTGGAGGAGTAGGAATAAATGAAGGTTCTGATTCGTCACAGACGGACCTCATTGAAGTTTAAAAAAAAAAAAAAAAAAACCTACTATGTGGGCCACTTATGGGGCCCCATCCAATCCCATCCCAACTCACTACTCTCTTCTTGAGTTGCAACCAGACCCAAGTTCACAACCATCTAGACTGATCTCACCATTGGATTTGGGGTCCAACATTTTCTGAGAGTTGAATTTGGGGGCCCACATGTCGTTTACCTCAGATCCTTTGGATCAGACATTTGGTGGGTCCCTATCAGCCTATCCAGACAAAGCCCTACCCATCCTCCTCCCCCATCCCTTTCCTCCCAGGTGAGCCCTGCTAACCTGTTGCCCATGTTCTCCAGGGGCGATTGCCCAGGAGATCAGAGCCCAAGCTTGTCAGCTTGTGAGGACCACCTGGAAGCATAACTGTGTGAAAAATTGGGAACCATTTGATCAAGGTACTGTTTTGAGGGCTTCAAAGTTATTTGATCCTAACCATTAGATAAAATGGGTTGGATGGAAAAGCTTGATCAATTGGAGAGCCAACACAACTCAGGGTGTCAGATTGGTGCTATTTTTTGTTGCTATGAACTGTATGAGTGTTGAGGATGGTCGAATCAATTGATCTGGCTGTCAGTTCAGTCCATTCCACTTTGCATGGTTACCTTGCAAAACTCAAGGAGTGATAGGAAAAGTCGTAACATCTTATCAATACTATAGATATGGATTCTTAAATTGTTGAGATGAAGGATGCAGTTATGAACATGAACAAATCATTCAGTAGGCTCCACCTTAAATTGCTTAGGGTTCTCAAGATTCACTATAATGGAATGATAAGTATCAGATCATCTCTTGCTTACTAAATCAAATGGTTAAAGAGGGCCTCTAGTTTATAATTAAAAAAGACCCACTGTTCAAATTGGGAGGATCAATGATCATTGTATTTTTGCCCTGAAAAGTTTGTTGGATCAAATTGAGTCCAAATAGAGCAGCTTCTCTGTCCATGTGCACAAACACACGTCAAATATATGGTTCTGTGGGAGCAGTAAAGATATAGAGCTTCATTTTTTTCTGATACAGATTAGAACCATTGTCATAAGGTCTGCATGTTCTTGGATATCTTAGCAAATGTCATGTATATGGGCCTTAATAATTAAGATATCCTGTCTTATGCCAGATATGTTGCATTGCTATCTACTCCTGCTCTGTGCCTAGAAGGAAAGCTAAAGGTAGATTTTCTTTAGTTATCTAAGTGATCTTTTTCATGTAATGCTTTTTCTTCTTGAGGATGAGAAAATGGACAATTTTGCAGGAACTGCAAGATGAACTTGATTTGATGAATGCGGACCAACCTCAAATCCATGATGAGCTTTAAACCATTCAATTCTACTACCAAAAGCTCTACATTTTATTACCATGAAAATCCCAACTGATATCAAATTAGTCCTAGTTCCTTCCAAGGACTGCTGACTGAGGATAGTTATACTAGGTGGCCTCCTGATACCAGGTTCTTGGAGCCCACTTCACATTACATGCTATCCTTCTTTTTCCTTTTTTCATCTCCAAAGGGATGGATCAATGCTCAACAAAAATGTTCAACTTCGTAGAAAGAAAAGGAAGGCCAAGTTTGTTCTTGGTGTAGTCCATTGGATAAACCCATTCTTCTGTCATTGTTTCTTTTGAATTGCTACTTTTTTTAATACAAATTTTCTTGTTCGATAAACATGTGTCTTTTACCATCCTGCCATGGCTTCTATATTATCTGTTCCCTCTATTGTGCGATGCTTTTGTTGAAAGTGATTTTAGTTTGATATGGCTTCTAAATCATGTGTAGTTCAACCTATTCAAGGACTTGAACCTTATCAAGTTGACTGACTTGTTCACATGGTTATGATATTTCTACAAATAGGCCCAGAAAAAAAGTTTCGTGCAACCCGTATTCTAATCTTGAGATTGGTTTGAATTAGGAATACTTTGAGTGCTTTTGAAGCCAACAAACTTAGAAAGAATTTAGTTGTCTTAAGATGGTTTAGGAGCAACCACTATTACTGGCCAGAATGTAAAGACTAAAGAGTGAGTCTTCACCACTCATTCTCTAAGTCCCCATGAGCATACATTATCCTCCTGCATCATGATCTGTGCTTTTCCAATTGAGTGTGATATTTGCTGTTTCTAGCCTTTTACACTCCAAAACACGCCTACCTTTCTTCAATCTCTTGAAAACATGTGTGTAAGGCATATTTAGCGAAAAAGTTATCCCTGGAAGGTGCTTTGACTTCAACTCTACGCAATGTAAGATAGACCACCCAATGCTGGCTTTTGCTTTGTTCTCCCTTTTGTCCATTGGCATATATTTAGGAACATGCACCCACTTTATTAAAAGGAGTAATTTTAAGCACAAAACTGTTCTCCCTCTCAATGACCAGATATTTTGCATACTTTGCAAATTATATGAGGGTGTGTTTGGGTGTTCCAAAATTTCAAGTGATTTATATACTCTTGGTAGAATGGATTGGAGGGGGCACTGGGCTGATTGGCTTGACTGCTGTCGTTGGCATGCATATTGCTCAATCTTAACCCAATTTGTTTATTATTTGGCTGCCCAAGCCCAATTAGGGAGTCAAAAAAGTATTGATCCGAACCCTGAATTACCATGTTGGGTTTTTGTTGGATCAATGGGGGTTGGAGTTGGTTCGGGTTGGATCGACAGGTTGAATAGCAAGCATGGACTAAACTTGGACCTAGTCCATTTACTAATCAGATGGAAAAAGTTAACCCTAATGCAGCCTTTAAACCACTTTAATTTTATAAGTGGCATATTGGGTTATTTATCACTTGCTTAGCAAACACTTAGATCTGATTCTATTCAAACTTTTCCTGTTCATGCTTAAGTGCATTTTTGGTTGAAGTAGCTCTCTAAGAAAGGGGGCTTTATCGTCTCCCTTTTCTCTCATGATGGAAACAGGAACTGCAAGGGATTTAAAAGAGGTTGATCAGATTAAAACAAGCTCCCTAACTTCACCCACTGTAGAGAAGGGGTGGTGGAGTTGAATTGACCTACAAAACCAAGAACAATATGAATCATGAAAGAAAGCTTCCTATCAAGGGGGTATTTCATGAGTTCAAGGGTTACTATTCCTAGGTCTACCCTACCTCTTGCAGAGCCCAGAAGCCACAAACAAAATCTTTGCTACAAATGACTCTCTGACCAAAATAAGATGGAGATTTTTAAAAAAATGACTTTTTCAATATTTTACTATCTTTTTTTTTTTAAATGTTCTGGCAGTATGTTCCACATAAGTACACCAACTAAACTCCAGCTGCTTGTTGGGTGATGTCAACAAGATTAGAACCTTTCATTCAATTGATTAGTTCAACTATGAGTGGCCCACATAATTAAAGCAATGACTTTGAATTGGTAATCAAGAAAATTTTGAAATTGACTCGCAATCTTGACACCCAAGGCAGACTATTTAAAGGTGGGCGTCCACTGAATTTGAGTGAGCAAGAACATATTCAAAAACTGGAGGGTGGCTTTTACAATTAGGCCAAAGATGGACTATTTGTTTTTACATAGAAGACCCTCCAAGTTAAAAACCCCACAGTCAGCATAGCTTGGGCCAAGGGTTTCAAAGTCGATGGACATGTCGGCCGGTCAATTAAAAATTTTCAACTCTTAACGAACAAAAGAAAAGACAAACAAACATCCCCATAGGAGAAGAAGTTTCCAAAGCTTTTGACAAGAGCTGCTTGGCATTGCCACCTTGATTAGGTCTAAATAAATAAATTGCCTTTGTCTTGGTGCCCTAATAAACTCAGTGTCCTGAGCCTAGGAAAAGTCAACACTGATATTTGATTTCCAAATTCATGTGTGGGCCCCCTCTTGATGTGATCCAGACAACTGATGTGATGAATCCTCACCATTGAAGGGCAACCCCAAAAGATCACATACAAATGAACCAATTTAGATAATTTATTTGTATTAATTGCACAAAATAACTCTTCCTCCTCATGCAGCATTGGACCAAATTCCTCTCTAATCAGGGCACACGCCTGATATCGGATTTATCACATGTGAAACATTTGATTTACTTTATATTTTATGTGTCAAAATGTGTCACTAATCACTATGATGATGGCTCCTGCCCATAATGTTGTCAGATTTTGATTACTACACCATGATCAAATGGACAAGATTTTGAGCATGTCATCAATACAAGGGACAATGGCCCCATTGTATTAGGGTTCTGGATGCCCTTACAGCAATCATTATAGGATCTAATTCCAAAGGAAGGAATAGTGGACATCTAATCTCCTATTCCAATGTGCTTTAAGAAAGATCTCCTTTTTTTTTTTTTTTTTTTATTTTACCCCCATTATTTTGGTGTAGGAGAATATTCATATTTTTATCACATGGGCCTATGTCGATTTTAATTTAAGTTTAATTTCTTCTAGACTGCCCTGATTTGTATAAATTAGTTTCACTGCTCATTGCTTGCATTAAAAAATAAAAAGATGAAACAAAAGAAAATTAAGGTGTTTCAAATTGCAATTGAAGAAAGAAAAAAAAGAAAGGAGAAGGGAGAGAGTAATAAAGGCTTTATGATAGAAGTATATGCTAAATGGTCAGTTAAGAATATAACCTCAATGGGATATAGGATAAGAAGATGCATATTTATCTTCTTTCTACCTTTTGACACTTTTATTGGGCAGATCTTACCCTCCTATTGAGTCCTTTCTCAATAGGAGGCTGACGACAAAAGTCTTGGATTATGAATGGGCTGGGTTTGTCTAAAGTCGTCTCTGTTCAATCCTTGTCCATTGTCTCACCACCACACACTAAAAAACTAGGATCAAACTCTTCCCAACTGAGAAACACATCTTGACCTGGTTCTGGCATAATAATCAACAGCCAATAACTAATAGAGGTCCAGCAAGCCTGAAACCCTAAGCCACTTGGCTTGTTAAGGTGTTTGGACCTTAAAAAAGGATACGAGTCCTAGCCTTGAACCTATTTTCACGTCCCAAACTGCTTTCAACTTTAAGGCCCTCTTTGGACATGTGTGATATCATGGTGCCAACACCACTCAACCATGAGTATATTAGCAAGTCACATCCCGATTACATTGATTCACCAAGAATGGCCTCTTACCTCAATGGTAAAAGGTGTCGGTTCTTATCTGGCTATCTAAGGTTTGAGTCCTAGTCATACCACCTTCCATCATTCGACGGTTCTCTCACCTCACCCGTGGGCTCCTTCTCTCTCCCCGCCCTCCTAAGCTGGGTTAAAAAAGAAAAAAAAAAGGATACATTGGGCCACCCAGATGATTTCTACTTCACCATTTCAATCCATGGGTCCTCTTATAATAGCATTATATGGGCTAGATACCCAGCTTTACTGGTGTCTTGTATAATTGTTATAGATTTTCTTCCGGAAAAGGCCAAATGGGCATCTACGGGCTCTAAATGGATTGGAGGAGGCAAGATGTGCAGTGATTTTGTGTTGTCCATGAAAGCCTTATATAACAAGATCATTGAATGTGAAAGATCCAATAACTTTTAAGCCTCTATTTAGAAGAAAAAAGCCTGTAGTTGTGATATTTAACTAATTTGATATGAAAAATCAAAATATTTCTCAAAAAAGTAAACTATTGAAGCACTGTTCCAATCCATTCCTTTTTCTGTGTCAGATTCTCTCTTCTCACGAAAAAAATCATTAGAAAACCACCAAGGAAAATTAAATAATGAGAAATTTCAATTGTTCAAAATAAATTAAACTTATCTTTTTCTTGTCCTAAAAAAGTTTTAAACCAATTGAGTTCACAACCAAATTGACCACTGGACACGCCCAAAAAATCATATAAAAACTCAACTAAGCATTGATTAATATTACAGTAGGACCCACTGCGCTTGGAGTAAAAGCTGACATTTATAAGCAGGTCTTGATTTTCCTGAGTAGGCTCCACCCAGGAGCCTTACCAATGACCATCATCAGAAGGAGAGATCCAAATTTCAATCCAACCTTGATTGCGCCTTGCGTGCATTAAACAATAAACAACTAAACTTCCTAAAACGTACGCACTTACATGTATATAAGCAAGTAAACCTCTCGACCAAAAGAAACTAGAAAAGGCAGGAAACCATTAAACCCTACTACGTGATGAGTTCTTCTGCAGCGATGGCGATGGCGATGGAGGAGATCAGGCCGAAGACGAAGATCGTGTGCACTTTGGGGCCGGCTTCGAGGTCGGTGCCGATGCTGGAGAAGCTTCTGAGGGCGGGAATGAGCGTCGCACGCTTCAACTTCTCGCACGGGTCGCACGAGTACCATCAGGGGACGCTTGACAATCTCAGGACGGCCATGGACAATACAGGGATTCTCTGCGCCGTCATGTTAGATACCAAGGTCTGTAATCTGGGTTCCTTTCTGTTTTCGATTTCGTGGGGTTTTTCTGATATGGGTCGTTTTCGATGGGGCCTGCGTTTGTTGTTGTTATTGTTGTTGGGTTGGTCGGTTTTGATTGCCTTTGTTCTTCTCTGTTTTTCTCTTGGTGTTTTGTTTATAAAAGCAACGTTTGTGATGTGGGGTTTCGGCGTTTCTTGATGGTCTTCTGGGTACGTTACGTGGCAAGGTACCTTTCGTGGGTCATCTTTTCTTTTTTTCTTTGTTTTACAGCTTTTGCTTGTGTTTGATTTGGTTTTTCTCTTTCCTGTAATGGGTTTGTATCTGGTTCGTTAGTTTTTGCTTGTTGATTTTTTCTTTTTTGTCATGGGTTTTTTTAGGAAAAGATTGCCATTGTTCTTGTTTAGTGTTTTGATCATCTTATTTATGTTTCTCTGTTTTATGTTTGGTATTGGTTTTGGCCTTTAGATCCGTTTGATGGGCTCTATTTGCTCTGTTTTGTTTTCAATCTTTGCCTTTTTTTCTTAATATTTGGAACTTCTTTCACAATGGTATCATCTGTGGTTATTCGTTTTCTATGTTTCCTTTTTTGCATGCCTTTTTACTTAATAACGTTTTGATCTTTTTCGCTCTTCTGTTTGAATTGTGACTAGGATGGGTCTTCTGTAACCTAGGTATGCTGGCCAGTTCTGTCATATGCCTGGTTAAATATGATTTTTTTTTTTTTTTTTGGAAAGTCGTAAAATTTTTTGGAAGGTATTTTTTTATTTATTTGGAAGGTATAATTTTTTTTGAAAGGTAATTTTGTGGAAACTGGAAGGTGTATGCCTAGTTACATTGGTTCTGTTAAGGTGTTGGTATGCGACCCATTGAAATGCTCTCGTCTTGCTATTAGAAAACTGGTTTAGGCAAGGCCAAAACCAGAACAACCGGCCCAGACCCAATTCCAGAACATTAATCATACAGATTAGGTGGAAACACACTTGAAGACATCATGTATATATTCTTCTAAACAAGCATATATTCTAGCAAGTATTAATACAGAAGATATAAGTATATATTATAGCATTTGTGTTTGTACTTATTATTATTATTTTTTTTTTTGGTAAAAGTGTTTGCACTTGCTAGTTAAGAACTGGTTAACAGCGTAAATTTCCAAATATGTTTTTGCAACGTTCACTTGCTAGTTTCCATAGTTCCTGTCTCTGTTAAGATATTGCTATGCATATTAAACACATCCTTGGTCATTGCCTTTTCAGTTTAGAGAAGGTTAAGATATTGCTATGCATATTAAACTCCTGCTAAAGCAGTGCCCTACCCACATTTAAAGTTCTAATTGTACATTAAACTTTATGATATTTCCCTCAATCGTCATCTGTTATACTAATCCTAGTTTTAAGATTTGCAAAGGATTGTGTTCTCATGTTATTTTTTATAATAGGTTTTGAACATGTTTGGAAAATATTTTTTAAAAACTTGAGACTTGTGTACTGAAACTGAATTCAACTTGGCTAAAAGACTGAAGATAAATATCAATTGAACTTTTGAGCTAGCAACAAAGTCTTTAGAGGCTCTACTGAAAACTTAACTCAGTTCGTTGGCCCTAGTTTCGATCAAAGTGGGACTCAATTCTGCAAGTCGAATAGTCAATGTTACAACTTCATATGTTTCCATTCTAGATCATGCATGGAGAATGCTCTGATTCAAATAGTTTGTAAATGCTTTTTAAAAATTGCAGGGTCCAGAAATTCGAACTGGTTTTCTGAAAGATGGAAAGCCCATCCTGCTCAAGAAGGGTCAAGAGATAACTATTTCCACAGATTACAGCTTGAAGGGCGATGAGAACACTATTTGCATGAGTTACAAGAAGTTAGCAGAGGATGTGAAGCCACATAGTGTTATCTTGTGCGCAGATGGCACCATTACACTTACTGTGCTTTCTTGTGATAAGGAGTTAGGATTAGTTCGCTGTCGGTGTGAGAATACTGCCACTCTCAGTGAGAGGAAGAATGTCAATCTTCCTGGAGTCATCGTAGACCTTCCAACCTTAACAGAGAAAGACAAGGAAGATATTTTACAATGGGGTGTCCCCAACAAAATTGACATGATTGCTCTATCCTTTGTTCGCAAAGGTTCAGACCTTGTTGAGGTCAGAAACCTACTAGGAGAACATGCCAAAAAAATCATTCTCATGTCAAAGGTATGTTGACAAATTATAAAAATTCTATGAAAGAAATTTTTTTTTTCTGCTTGACTAGCACAGACGGGTTTCACCTTCTGGTAATCAAAGCTTCATCTTGTGGGTATCATCATTGTACTTTTCTAATATTTCCCTATTGGATGATTGTAGCTATAGAACCAGTGTATTTCAAATGAGCAATGGCACAAAATGACCCATAGTCTAGCATGTAACAAGGCAACAAAGAGAGTTAGAATCATCCAATGGGTGATATTTTGGGGCATTTTCTAACAATGAAGGGATTCACATAAATGGTTTTGGGTTGTTTTTCTCTCCACATATCCAGTTTGTAGGAACATTGCAAAACATTCTAACATGACCTTATTGATGTAGGTTGAGAACCAAGAAGGGGTTGCTAATTTTGATGATATCCTCACAAATTCAGATGCATTTATGGTGGCCCGAGGTGATTTGGGTATGGAAATCCCAATCGAGAAGATTTTCTTAGCGCAAAAGGTGATGATTTACAAGTGCAATATCCAAGGGAAGCCAGTTGTCACAGCCACCCAAATGTTGGAATCCATGATTAAGTCTCCTCGACCCACCCGTGCAGAAGCAACTGATGTAGCTAATGCAGTTTTAGATGGCACCGACTGTGTGATGCTCAGTGGTGAAACGGCTGCAGGTGCTTACCCAGAGCTTGCAGTTCAGACAATGGCTAAGATTTGCATAGAAGCAGAATTGTCCCTTGATTATGGAGATGTTTTCAAAAGAATTATGAAAACAGCTCCAATGCCTATGAGCCCATTGGAGAGTCTGGCTTCCTCTGCAGTCCGAACGGCCAACTCTGCCAGAGCATCACTGATTTTGGTTCTGACCAAAGGGGGGAGCACGGCAAAGCTTGTGGCAAAATACAGGCCATCATTGCCTATCCTATCTGTCGTGGTTCCTGAGATAAAGACTGATTCTTTTAATTGGTATTGCAGCGATGAAGCTCCAGCTAGACACAGTCTTATTTTTAGAGGGTTGATCCCAGTTCTGAGCGAAGGATCGGCAAAGGCTTCTGATGCAGAGGCAACAGAGGAAGCCCTGGGTTTTGCACTTCAACATGCCAAGGCAAAGGGTCTATGCAGGTCAGGAGATTCTGTTGTTGCGTTGCATCGAGTTGGTGTTGCTTCTGTGATCAAGATATTGACTGTGAAGTGACGAGGAGAATTTGACTTGGGTGGAGTCTGACGTTGTGGCTTTTATGGTGTTTTATTTGTTAGTGAATCAACTTTTAGTTTGCTTGTTTTGGTGGTCTGAGGCACGTTGATGGGCAACAGAGTTTTGAAGGTTACACAACACAGGGATCCATAATTCCCAACTCCAGTCAGAAGTCAGTTTTGATGCTGAAATGAATGGGTCCCAATCAAATTTTGTTTTAACCCTTTCTTTTAGGGAACAATGCACTTTCATTGAGTTTTGTTTTAAGACAGTTTCTTTTGTTTTGGGTGCGAAATTTAGTAATTTACCTTCCTCTTTAGCATATTACAAAGATGATTGCCTGCTAAGTTTGACTGGCACGGAAATTGGAAACTATTGGGAGCATCTACTTCTTCATACGTTTCCAATCAGAAGTCATATCTGCCATAAGTGTTCTTATTCTTAGTATTAATAGGATGAGGTTCCAATTTTCACCCCAATGCCATTTAACAGAATGGGGATATTTGAATCGTTTCGCAACTTGGGTTGCATGTATCTTAATGATTTTGTCTGGACAGATCTAATCAAGCTGATATGTTACCAAATGTACCTACCATGATCTGGCACCAAAACCCATTTTACACTCATTGAACCTTCACTAACCATTGGATTAAATCTAAAAAAACAAAAAAAAAACTCTATGGTTAAGATGCAATTAAACTTTAAGGCTGTTAAATCTAGGCTATGATAATATCAATGGGCTCCTTTTTTGGCTCTGACTTGTCTCTAATGAGGCCTTTACATCTTCCTTCCTTTCATGGATAAACATGTATCCAAGTGGGCCCCATAAGCACAATGCAGATAATTTATTCACTGGTTACAGCCCTTCATATTTGTAAAGCTGCATTGTTTAGTATGCAGCACCAAGCAGTTGTAAACTATGCTCAGTTTTTTCACCAGCAAATTTGCAGGTTTTGATCAGGACACTTTCTACCTGGAACTGTGCAAATTAAATCAGGACAGTGTCTCAGATTTCGAATAGATTTATTGTTAAATGTAACTGAAAAGATTTTTGAAGAATGCTCCAGAATGCATCCATAGCCTTCCAGACAATTAGTCTCTGGAGAGAATAAACAATACCACTGAAAACTCATGGCGGATCCTCCTAACTACAAAAACGTAACTTCTCTATTACATTAATTATTAATTTATGAACCATGCTAAAAAGTTACGAGACAGTAATGAAGAAAAGAGTAAGAGAGAAAACACAGATATCTAAAAGCCAATTTTATCTTATAGCATGGAGGTTAGCTATGAAAGCTATCTTCTTGCTTAAGTAATTAATGAAAAACTGTCGAGCGAGGAAAAAAAATCTATATATAGTCTTTGTCGGAATAGAAAAAACTTGTGACAGCGTATGTAGAGAATTTTTTTCTTTTTCTTTTTTTTTAAGACCGAAGATATCTCCCGCTTAGCCCAGCCTAGGGATGTCAAACGGGTCAGGCCGGGCCGTGCGGCCCTCCTCATCTAGCGGGCCGTGCCTGGAGCGGGTTGGGCTATGCCGTGCCTCCGTGCTAGGCGTGCTTGGCATGCCTCTTTAATTTTTTTCTCCTTTTCTGTATTAAAATTAAAATTAGAACATATGCACGAAGAATGACAAAGATATTTAAGTGATTCAGTCAAACTCGACCTGCTCCACTGAGAAGAAGGGGAGGGTTAGAGTATTTATAGACTTTGTAAAATTGAAAATGACACAAAATACCCTTTATATGATGGTTTTATGGCTGTTGGGGGGTATAAAATGGACAACTTTTTTAAAAATAGCCATTTTTGGGCGGGCCAGGCGGGTCCTGCCTAGTGGACCATGCCGAAAAGGGCTAGCCGTGCTCTTTCCCTTGGCCCAGGCCGTGCCGTGTCGCCGGCCCATTTGATTGTAGATTAGTTAAATGCTTATATTCAAGAGGAGGTACCATGGTACGTGTTGTTTGCAAATGATATAGCGCTGGTAAATGAATCCAAAGATACTGTCAATGCAAAACTCAAGAGATTGCGGGAAGTTTTAGAATGCAAATATTTTAAAATAAGTCCTATAAAGACATAATATACAAATTGCAACTTTAGTATGGATTTGCAAGGAGCTAGAAATTACTGTGAGATTTGAAGCCCAAAAGATACCACAAAGAAATTCTTTCTGTTATCTTGGCTTTATAATCAGTAAGGATGGAGAGATTAATGAATATATTGAACATAGAATAAAAGTGGGATGACTGAAGTGGAGACTCGATCTGGAGTGTTTTGTGAGTGACAAATGCCAATAACATTAAAGGAGATTTTTTACAGGAAAATGATTGGACTACTTACAACCTATGGAGCAGAATATTGGCCAATATAAAAGCAACATATATACAAATTGGAGGTAATAGAGGTAAGAAGGTTGAGGTAGATGTGTGGTAAAACTAGGAAGAAAAAAATTAGTTTTAACCGATTTAAAAAACATTTAGGGGTAGCATCAATACGGGATAAAATTAAAGAAATTTGTTTGAGATAGTTTGGGTATATCCAACTTATGCAAACGATGGTGTCGGTAAAAAAAAGT
The DNA here is from genome assembly GCA_029852735.1 of Persea americana. Classification (NCBI taxonomy): domain Eukaryota; kingdom Viridiplantae; phylum Streptophyta; class Magnoliopsida; order Laurales; family Lauraceae; genus Persea; species Persea americana. The sequence goes on from CM056810.1 coordinate 97,896,686, forward strand.
TTGGCTATCGCAAGTTGGAGTCACACTGAGGGGAAGGGATAGGCTGAAGTGGACGTAGATGAAAGTAGTAAAAATAGACTTGAAGAAGCGAAATTTATCTGAAGATTTGGCCCAAAATAGATTGGATGGAGAAATGGAATTCACATAGCTGACACCAGTATAATGTAAACACAAGTTATAAGGGGGGGGGAGGGGGGGGTGGTGTGGGTTGGAATAACTAACAGAGGAAAAATAATATAATAGAAGGATACAAAGCCCACATATTCAATTTCTCATTTGTATGAATCATCATCAGCCATCACCACCATCAGAGCCTTATACCCCTGCTATATTGGGCCAGCTCTATGAATTCTCTTTCTTCTCAAAATCCATATTTGGATTCGCAACAAAATTTTCACGCTGGATATCAGCCTCCCTAATGTGAAATTCTCGTATGCATGTATACTACTTCCAAATTGATTTGTATTCTCACCATTTATCATGCCAGTACAACGAGGTACAACTCAGAAGTGCCGCTGTGAAAGGTCGGATCAGTATCACCTCAACCTGTGTCCAACCAAAAAGAGCTCCAAATATTTCCAACCTCAGGAGCCCAAACTGAAGTTCCTGAGCTTGAAACCAAACCCAAACAAGCGCAACACAATTTTCATTCTTGGTGCGGTCCAGATTTGGCCCAATCCAACTTGCACTCCTAGCCTAGGTTAAGATCCAAGAACTTGCCGTAATTGAAACTGGGTCTCATAAGCATGACTTTGACTGGACCTTGTCAAAACTCATAAAATCCTGTATATGGTCGCAGCAATCCGGTTGCGGGTACAGCCACGACTCACGAGTCATGTTCTTAGCAAAACAATAATAAACAGATAACATGGTGTGGCCACAACTGAAATTGGTTCACATCCACAGACTGGTTCCAAATCAAATCAAATCTTCAAATACCAACTTAAAAGAGAACTCCACATCATATAAATTCAGTTATTCAAGGATCACGATCTAGTTTTTTAAAAAAAAACGATAACAAAAAAAAAAAAAGAACGAAAGAATATATACAATAGAAAGAGGAAAATCAAGGAAAGAGAAGCAGATTACCAGACAAACTTATTCAATTCTCATTTGCATGAGAATTACTTTCAGATTCTGGTGTTGATGAAGAAGGTGAAGTAGTAGTCCTGCCACTTCTAGCCCTTGATGCAGAAAACAACCCACTGAAAGGCCAAGGGACAGGTACCCAAAACCTCCTCCCATTTTCATTCCCTTCTTCGTCACCTCTCTCCTCCCTAGTGCTATTGTTCCCAGATCCATTTGAATCCTTTGACCCATCAGCAGGCATCTGAAACCTGCATACTGGACATGAACTGTGAAGCTCCAGCCATGGCAGAATACACTCACTATGGAATTTATGCTTACATGGCATCTCCTTCGCCTCCGAACCAATCTCAAAATCATCCAAACAGACTGAACACTGCAAATTCTCTTCAATCTTCACTGTGGGCATTGCCTCAATTGCTTCTTTCTGTGCAGGAGGTGTCCCATTTCGGTTCGGATCATTCTCAGCCAGATGCTGCAGCAGCATATCCAAACCCGGCCCTATGAAGTAATCCCCAAGAGAGCTGTAGATGTTCTGGCTGTCATTGCGGGACTGGTCGGAATCGGAAGATCCCCGGAGAATTACAGTCCGGTTGAAAGGATTGATCAGGATCACGCGTTCTGGGTCCCTTTCGCTCTCCGAATTCTCTGATTCGGATGGGGTTTCTACGCGAAGGCCTTCGAGCAATTGGAGGATTGCAGAGCTTCTTCTCCTACTGCGATTGAGTTCTTCTGAATCCCGGTCCTGTTCTGATTGTGATCGCTCTTCCTCTTCATCTTCTTCTCTCCGTAGCCTTCTGCGACGAGGGCCACCAAGCACTCCAAGCAAAATTGGCGCCAAAAGAGAGAGGGCTCTGTCCGATGCCTGATCATTGTTGTCGTCGTCGTCTCTTCTGCTGTCCATTTCTTCCACAAACCCACTCTGGCAGAATGGGCATTTGATCTCAACTTCCATGACTGGATTCACCATCTGTAAGCACATGTGACACCAGAACCTGGAAGCCAGACCTTCACTCATCTCTCTATCTGCAGCAATTTCCACAACCAACCAATAAACTCACCTCAGAGAACAAGAATCACTCAGGTAATTGCAAATTTCATTACCCAACAGAGAAGTCTTCCAAACCAACTTATCTTTCTTATCTATTTAGTGTAATTTGTACGAAATCATGAGATACAGAAATCTGATTTCCAAAATTTCACAACCGAACACATAAAGAAATCTTTCTCATGCATATAAATTCATATTCAGAGATAGATCACCCAGAAAGATCAGATCTTTTCTAGTTATCAGGAACTTGAAGTGAAAACTTCCCTGAAATTTTTCAAGACAACAGAAAGATATCTCTTCTACAGGAGATCCCTTTCTTTAGCACAAATGAATCAGATCCAAATAGAAATCAGTCAGTCACCAACAAAAACAACATCCTAGTTCTCTCCAATTAAATGGAAAGAAGCTTCCAAATAAATTACACAACACAAAAGGAGAATATCATCTATCATCAGGAGGAATTCATATTCACACAGACATAACCAACAACAGAAAAAGCACAAAATATTCCCCAATTACCTAAAATTCCTACCGAAAGCTACAATCTCATCCAACAAACAAACAAAACCCAGAAAAACTCACTGACCCAATTCAAGGAATCACCAAAAAAACTCGAATCCCTCTTAAATTAAACAGCAACTTGAAGAAAAAACAGAGGACCCAGAAAAAAAAAAAAAAAAAAAAAAAAAAAACCCACCTCAAAAATGAAGAAGTTGGTGAGGATTTAAATCTATCACGAAGCACAAGAGAAGGATCTGGAAGGAGACAGAAAAATATTTTTTCTTTTCTTCTCTAGAGTATTAAATAGATGATCTATTTGACCCGCAATTGAGATGAAAGGATCACTGTTGTAAAAAATGAAAAACATGGGTTATATTCTACTTTGGAAAAAATGAAGGAAAGTCATACCTTTAATGGAGATTGATTTGATTCTGAGGTTTGTGGTTTTAGGTGGAAGAAAAGGAAGTTGCAGAGAAACAACCCAACGCGTTGGTTGTCCCTCCCTCTTTGTGTTCCTCCCTCTCTGGTTTGTGGTGGCATTTCGTTTTCTAGAAGAAAATGGAGGGCCCACCACCACCGATCATCTGTATTCCATAAATACCCAAGATTGCCTATAAATTAAATTGAGGAAAAAGATTCTTATTTTAGTCTTGCACAAAATAAAGTTTTATGGTGATCTGTCTTCTTCTCACACAATCCATGCCATTCAAAAATTGGGACCCAAAGTGCATCATGAGATCCATGCCATCATCGTCCTTCAAATGGACCTGTATTAAATTGATGGTTAGGAAATATAGAAATGGTCATGTACAACCAGCAGATTAATAGGGTAATGTGTTGACCCATATGTGTGTATATATATATATATATATTTTAATTAACATGCTTATGCCTCCTCATATACAGGCGTTAATCAAATTCACTTCAGTCCATGTAAAATATATTTAGCAAAATTTCTAGCACTCGATGAAATTAATAGAGTAAAATAATTCGATCAATAAGTAGGGTTGTAAATGGGTATCCAATTATCCAAAGTCTTCGCTATCTATCGAACCTATTTTTGGATATGGAGAAACTTCAAATTTAAAAGTGAATCCATGCATTTTCGATCTGAAACATCAGGACATGAGGATTCAGATAGAGGATAATTACATTAACATAATAAAGTATATAGGGGTTTTTAAGAAACTGCATAGCTTGGGAGGGTCCCATTTAATTATATACCATTTAATAGTCCCACATTGATATTTGAAAATATTTTTCTAAAGCTCTTGTATTCAGTTATTCTGCTACGCTTCATATCTTATTTTGGATTTGGATTTATTATTGGATATTTCTTTGAAATTGATGTGGAGCCACTTGCGATATAAGGTTCTGTGTCATATACTCAGATCCAAATCTAATAAAGAAGGATCCGGGATTCCGGGGGGTCGATATCCACCATAATCCATTTCGAATTTACCTGGTTTGCATCCCTAACCAAGGCCAAAAAAAAAAAATACCAAGGTAGGTTTCGCAAGTGTAGAAAGCTCTAAAACAAAAATGTTTTAACAGTCCTGCTTGGACACGTAAATTAAGATGGGTGGTATTCATCAAATCAAACTCAAATTATAATACTTGTTATCATTGATTCTCCAGATGTACGATTGGCCCCCAAGTCAAACACTGATATGTGGTGCATTTCAATTGAACGTTACATGGTCAATCTTGGAATTTATCAAGTTTGTTGTGTGCGTAAGACTATCGTCAGAATCTTTTCTAGTCTATTCCAGAACCTTCTGAATTGATTTGAGAAGGCCAATTGGGCTGGGGGGTACTTTCTCATAGACATGATGGGCATTTTATGAAAAAAAAAATACAAATGTTGTATGGCAGTTGCTGTTTTTGTTATACCCCACAAGATATTTTTATTAAAAAAAAAAAAAAAAAAAACCCAAAGCAAGAACAAACGAAAACCCTATTGCATATGAGTCGGTTATTATATGAGAATCCTGCAACACATGCATCTAGGGCTCGTATAGAAATAATCTTAGACCATTTAAGATGAATTACATTCTCCTCCACTGATATATTCTCAAGCTTCAGTCCAATAGGAATTGTTTCCACAGTCCATCGATTAAAAGTATGGAGACAAGATAGCATGCTGACATGGCATCACTTCTGCTGATGTGGCATTAATTACATTTTTATCATTGTGCTATGTAGGTTCTACTCCTTTTGAACCGAAACTATATAATATAGTAATAGAATTGATGACATTCGTCTGACTTATCTCGGGACCTAGACTCATGTCAAATTGGACTAAAACTCAGTTTGATTTTCCTGAGTTAAGAGGAGTCAGTCCAACTCTTGAAATAACTCAGTCCGACTTGGATGAGTCAGTAACTCGGTGAGCTTCGTAAGGTCAGCCTCTTAACTCATTTACCCTGATGTTACTAAATTTGGAAGGAAATTATAGGCATGTGAGTTGGACCTAGCCGAAACACTTCATCCCGTAACCAAATGGCTTGAGTTGAGCCGAGATGGTTTGCACAATATGTCAGCCCAATACTTCACAATTGAAACCTTAAATTTTCTGCCCATGTCAATTAGAATGATTTTAACGTCACATAACCTTGGTTATGCTTCAGACATGGACGATCATAGGCGGATGGTATGATCAACTCATAAGATATAGCGCAGCGTCTGATCAGAAGTCGGTCCAATCTGCAGCATACAATTGGCACAAATGGTGGTCAACTCTTTGAAAATGATAGCTAGCTCTCATGTGAGCCCAGGTAATGATCTAAAACCGATTAATTTGGTAAGAAATGTTGGCAATACGCCAATGCCCACTGCCAACCTTCCCTCCCTTCGTACTAACACAGCCTGGTAAAAAACCTCAGTTAAAATTTTTTAAGTAAATTGTGGATTTTATACGAGGAGATCAAATAAGAAGAACGGTGCACTGTAAAAGTCGTATTAATAAATTCCGTGTAAGAACAACTACAATCCTTAGATCGAGATACAGACTGAGGTAAAAATGCTATAAGTATATCTTGTAAACTGTTCGTGAAATCTTGATTTTTAAATCATGATTTTTTTCCCTAAAAAAGGTTTCCATGTTAAATTTATGTCTACCTTATTTTAATGTGTGATTGGTAGATAGCTAATTCCATTTTGTTTGATTGGTTATTTTCATTGCCTGTTGATTGGTTAAATTAAAACTAGTAATTCATTCTAATGAGTCTTACAAAAACTCTCACATACAATTAATCCGTCTCCCAATTTCAGTATCAGTTTGCTTCTCCCCTTGGTGTGGACTGACATGTAAAATGGTTAAATCCGCACCCATGGGCTTTCGCAATCGGTGAATCTCCAACTGATACCAGTACCTCCCATATAAAAGAATATATCATCCGACCACCACCAATTTTACGTACTCATTCATCTACAATGATGATAAAATTCAGTTGCGTTATTGAAACATCTTTCTGAGTACCATATAAACAAGGTAGAGAAATTGAAATAGATGTCCTCTGAAACAACAATTTTTTTCCTTCAGAGATGGCCTGAAAGTTGGTATTCGTCTGCTCTTTCTGCAGGTCAAGAGTATGGGGCTAGCCAAAATGCTGATATGAGCCTCTTACACCACAAACAAAACCATAAAAACACAAAATTAAATGCAAAATCCATGTAATGACCAAGAACAAGATGTGGAGCCTTTCTGGGTAACAGCAGCACCCCACCACGTACATAATGGCATGCATGTAAATGAATTTTCTTGTTTGGTACGGATATATTAGAATGGAGAAACGGAAAGGCTTTCATGATGTGGTGGCTACCGCTCCACGGATACCAACAGAGGATGTTGTGGCTTCCCTTCTCCCATGTTCACTTCTACATGAATACTAGACACCATACCAAGATTTTATTGGGGCTATAGCTGGTGAGCACAAACAAAATATTTGTATTGACCTAGATTTACTTGCACTTTGCATCTGCTTTGCATCACCACGACCTAGAGTTGTAGCTACTTAATACCTCGTGTTCAATTTTTACTTCATGTAGGAATTCTTCTGCCGCCTGTTGACAACTAAAGAAATTTACACTGCACAACTGAACAATTATTGCTTGTTTCCATCCATGCGGGAAATTAAACATATGCACAGAAATTGAAGTTTTAAGCTGAGAACTTTGATGTTTATCTCAATGCACCCGCATTTCTATTGAAGATGACTCACCTAGCTCCGGCCTGTTTTCTAGGAGAATGATTCCAGACAGGGCCAAGAAAGATGAACCTAATATCTACTAAAAGCTCAACGCAATCACTTCATTCCACAAGGGAGCAAGCTCAAATCTGATACACAAACCATACCATTGGTGCGCACACAGGTACGCAACCTGAGGCCTAAGGATTAAAGACTATATATGCCATGAGGGTTGGACAAAATCAAATTAGGCCTTCAACATGATTGGACACAGTAAGTGGCATACTGAGAAGCATTGAGAACGGCATTTCTGAAAGCTAAGATTTGATCGCACACAATGCGAGATGCTGGCATGGGGCAAAAATGTAGAAAGCACTATCCAACTTGGTGCGCTTTCTGCTCCCCACCCCACCCCAAAAAACACACAAGAGCGGTATCCATTCTCTCTCCAGCGATATTCAGCCATCTTGGATCATCAAAAGCATACTCAATATGAAAAACAAGTAAACAGAAAGGACTAATGAAACAACACCATCATCTGCGGCAAAAACAACAAGAGAAAGGGCAATACCTTATTGATAAGTGATGCCACAGAGAACAAGTGAATCTCTCCACCAACACAAGCAGCTAGTGTCGAAGAGACAACAACAGTATAGAAACCCTACCAATAGCAACATCAACAACATTCAATTTCTGAATACTACCCGAACCCATTCCGTTTCCTTTCCTTAAATCTTCTTCGCCAATTCGATGACATCCTTCGTCTTTGCAAGATAAAACCCTAGATCAAAACCCAAATTTCAAATTCCACATTTAGAAACAAACAATCATTAAAGGCCGGAAGACGGTGCCAGATTCAGGGAAGAAATGGAGCTGACCTTTCGGAATGCGCGAGAAATACGACGCCGAACCGCTCGGAAACGTGCGAAGAAGCAGTTTCGAAGTCGAAGCTGGAATCAGATGGCTTGATAGGGAGATCTTTCGGAAGATGAAATCGCTGGTTCCAATGCTGTTTCCTTCGGATTCTACCTCCAAACGTATGAGATTTTTGCTGCCCCTCTATCTAATCCGCCATTGGAGCTGCAGAGATGAGTGAAGAGTGTTCGACACCCTAACCCTAGAAAGAGATGTAGAAGACGAGAGCTTCGAAAAGGTAGAGCTTCTGTGAATGACCGGAAGCGTGGCGGGGTTTTTGTAGGGTTTAGAGGGTGTGGGCGGGAGAACTGAGAAGCGAAGGTCGGTGAAAGTTCGCATGGAGAGAACATTTACCCTGACTTGCGTAAGTCACGATGGAGGCTAACTTGTGATTTGGACGCAACGCGTGGCAGCGTTTTCATTGCAAAGGACACATTTCTCTATGGCTATTTTAAGCCATGATGTGTGTGGGACCCAACTGACATCTGCTTTCATGTAAGGTTTGGATTCAAAGCTAGATCCATTTAATAGGTTGATACTGATCCAGATCCAACACATGGATTCCATATTGGATCCAAATTCGGAATTTTTAGACCATAAAGTTGGATTCAATTCTCAATCCACCGCGGTTTCACTCTGGATCTGACCGATTTGCATCTCAATAAGTTAAAGAGCCATTTTTATTTACGGGAACGTTGCAGCGAGGAATCATCTCAGGTTTTCGGAGCTCCCTTAGAAAAAATACATTTGGCAAACATAAAAAAACTAGAGAAAAGAATCCTGCATCATCATGTTAAGGGCTCGTTTGTGCATAGCCGTGAAAGTTTTCTTCTTCCGCGACTCTAGGTTTCCGATGGGGGTAGATAGGAAGAAACCAGTGTCCCCTCCAGCGATGAATCTACAAGTAAAGTTGTGGAAAATGCGACCTTCTCTTCGCTGCACCAAACAAGAAGAAGGAGGCGCCGGAAATTTTGCTACGTTGTTGACACCCGTTTTCCGCTGAAAGCTCGCCTACACAAACGGACCCTAAATGATTCTCTGCGTCAGACCTCCCCCCATCAGACAATGAAAGTCTGTGTATTAGTGGACAGGCGGAGCAACAATGCGTTTGGGTCTCATTTTAGTATCACCGTTCTTTTAGATTGTTTTATTTTTCTAGACCCCATGATCAATATCTCATCCAATAATCAAGTTTAAAAAGCATAAAACACCTGCTGTACCAAAAATCAACCGTTGATTCTTCATAGATTTCGATATATTTGTGAAAATGTATTGTGTGAAGAAATGGTCAGTGGTTCAATTTTGGCATTTAGATTCCTTAGAGATCTCCAAGAGCTACTTCATTTTTCCATATGCCTTTTTAAAAAATAAAGGCTTATGTGGCAAAAAAAGGCATATGTAAATTTGACATCTCACTTGGGCAACTCCAAGAAAGATGTCAAATTATTATTTTATTCTTTTTTTTTATTTAATCTTCATTTGCTTTATTACATATATCTTATTTATATTTTATGGGATTTGGTACGATTTAAATGTTATTAAAGTAATAAATTATTAAAAAATAAAAAATTCACCAATTGTACTTGAAATCCATTTTTCATTGAAAAGATAAAATCAAATTACAAAGGTAAAACCAACAGGTTGAATCACCATGTATTATTATATTAAAAAAAGTACAAATGAAGTCTACTTTTTGGTATGTCAAAAAAGGCATACATCTCCGTATGTCAAATGCCAGGTGGAAGCCTCTGTTGGAGGGCCACTTGCATCCCATTTTGTACCTTTTGACATCATATCAAAGCTGAGTTGGACAAAAGGCATATCTGTTGGAGATGCTCTAATGGGTCATTAGAAAAACGCAAGAAACTGCACACCGTTCATATGCTGCAATGTAAAAAAAGGGGATTACCTGGGCAGTCCCTTTTTTTAATTTTTTTGATTTTTACCGGGATCCAAAATGATGATCCGAGCCCTGCATCATTTCAGTATACCAATACCACGTGAGAGACCAAATTTCAGCCATAGATCCATCGTGGATCTTGAGATATATTAAAAAACTGTCCATAATTTATTTTTATTTTTATTTTTAATTTTTATGGGCCCCATTTGAAAGATCTGACTGGTTTGAACTCTCTAGAGTGCCAAGGAATGTTATGGGATGGAAGCTCAGCCCTTGAATTTTCATAGATTTTGGGAAAATTGCAAAAAATACATAACCATTGGATCACATAGAGTGTAGTTTACAGGATTTCTCTCTTTTGCCAAACTTGGAATTCTCCTCAAAGAGTCCTCCTTAAGGATGGCTTGATTCTAGCTGAACAAAGGATTCTTCTAAAGAGAGAATTCCTCTCTCTTTGTCAAACGTGCCCTACATGAATCATTCAATTTTCTGTCCAAAGGTAATAAGTAATATAAATGTTATCCCCAATAGGATTTTCGAACAGCAAGTATGACCTAGCATTTCTGGAAGCTGAAATTTGAACAATTTAGAAAGTAGGGTTTTTGGAATTTCAATGATCACCCAGGGAATTTCACATACTTAAGATACTTTGTCATTGTAAATTCCCAACACATTACCGGCAAAGAAGCCCAGTGCATAAAATGAGGTTCATCCAACCACCTTTTACCTATAAAAAAGGTGGTTTGATAAGAATGGCCCTCACATGCTAACATTGATCGCTTGAGCGCTGTCTTTGTGCCTGCATCACCACTAAAACAATGATTTATATCCAATAAAACTGAGTTACCATTTCAAGTGCTGAAATGGTTGGTACTGCATTCACTCTCTATTTTTTGAGAAATAGTCAAAATGTAGCAGTGCATTGACAAAAACAGCCCTACTAAGTAATAACTCATCTTATCATACTTTACATAATTGTACTTGGTGTTGTGTGAACTCAGCTCCCATTTTTCTTTGTTAGGAATTTTATTGTTCACCCACAAAGAAAATTGCTTCTGAAACTTCATTATCCACAACACTACAAAATAAAATTTGTCAACCTCCACCACTGCAACTACTTTATTGGTGTCATTTGATTGCATTAAATTGTAAGAGAACTAATGAAATTGTTGTGGAAAAATGGGCATCCACTTGAATCACATTGCATGGCCTATGGAGATTCCCACTCTTCCAACCCCCAAAAAAACCCACGAGCAGCCCCCAGCGCCAAAAAAGAAGAAGAGGAGCATTTACAACATATAGCCGATTTTGGTTGGAGGAAAAGCATCCTATCCCTCTGAAACAGAGGGCGCCCAAATAAAGCATAGCGCTTTAGAAGCTGAAAGATGCAAGGTCTCCTTTTTCTCAACCTGCCAGTTCTCATTTCCAGCATTGAATGGCTTCTAATAGTAAAGTCCATGTTGCCTATTGCCTTTCTCAGTTCCTCAAATCTCAGTTCTGGCGATTAACCAAAATTTAGATTTAGATACACCTCAATTCTGCATCTTTCCATTAATCTCTCTCACCAAAAGCTTGGACTCATCAACCAAGCATTTGCTTGCATAAACGATGGTGCTACAGAGTTCATGCCTGGGTGCGGGTTGTAGATGCCTGACTACAGTAAAAGGGTCTGCCGTTGGATCCAAATGGCACAGCTCCTTTGCAGGCTGAACATGAATCCACCAGAAATCAGATAAAGCTGACCTCAACAACTCCCAATATTCACGGTCTCTCTGTAACCGAAATAAGCTACTTCCATTTGGAGTCCAAACATAAAAATCCATCCAGTTTTTGTCCAGAATCTCCATCAACCCCTGTGCTTGTGGCATGCAATGAAGAGGAATGCGTGACCAAGGAAAAGCTTGGCCAGCTTCTCCATAGTGAAGTGGACATTTGACCTCCAGCACCCCACCACATGGCAACCCATAAACATTTTTTTCAACTACCCCATCCGGTGAAGCTCCAAGCCAGTCATCTTCTGTATGAGCCTTATTGTAGAGCTGGAATTTGGGAAAACATACACTATTCCCTGTTATTAGTTTATACCGTTCCAGTGCGACTTCTTCCTGAATATTGTTCCAACAGGTTGCAATATTCCCAGAAAATGGCTCAATCAGGCCAAGTTTCTCCAACCAGAGCTTGCCTCTTCGGCCTCGCCAGAATCCAATAGCCGCTCCAAAAGTGCTTGCTGTAAGCTTATGTCTTCTTAGCTCTTGCCAATTTTTGAACCAGTGTTGTAGGCTAGTAGATTGAAGAAATGAATAGCTATTAGAAGTCGAAACCTCTGGAGAATGCTGGTAGTGGCGCAAATCTCTTCTGAAAGGAAGATGGGATGTATAGTCGTACAGTGTAGTCCTATATCTCAGCCCTCTCGTGTGTGATGAGTTGGAATAGTTAAAATTGTAGCTTGGATCCGGTCCAAGAAAATCTCTGTGGTTTTGGGTGCCCTGACTCCAGTGACACCTTGATAATGGATTAGTGTGAGGCAACTTAGAATGCGTACGATAAGAAGGTGTGACACTGCAAGCAAAAATAAAGAAGGGTTCAACTTTGGACTGAAATAAACATGAGATGAAATAACTTTGTAGGATTTAAGCTACAAGCCACTATAGAGCAGACTTAAGACATAAAGCAAAAGGCATAAATAAAGAATGGAAAATATGTAACACCCAGTCATACAGGGCCACCTGTTTGTTTCTGCCGGCATCTATACTGGTGGAGTCCACCATTCAGTCATCCATTAGGTGGGCGCACAGAACTATCCTACCAGAAAGTCCAAGCAATGTAATAGTTATTTCTGCAAATAAATGCTTAAAAGAAAAAGGCAACTACCCAACCATCCACATTCAACAATAAATATTCAACCAACTCGATGTGTTGATTTGTTTGATGATTAAAGTTTTGTTCCATTGCCTATCAGCAGTGGTTGGTCGTAGCAATGAACAATCTAAACCACTGAAAACTGGCACTGTCGGGACCAAATAAACTGCAGATTCTCAGTTGCCAAATATATTCATAAAACAGCTGAATAACATCATCATATGATCTGATTTTTTTTTTTTTTTTTGAATGGAGTTATATGAAAACATATCAAGTCAATATTCATAATGCAACTGAATAACAACAACATGTCATCTGATTTTTTTTTATTTTTTTTAATGGTTTATATGAAAAAATATCAAACCAAAGTACATTCTTGTGAAGGCAATAAGTAAATTTATGATATAAGCAGTGGAGAGGCTAGATCTATATGATTAATGCAAATACCCAGATCTTCTGGAGATAAGAGCAGAAGAACTCTGTCAGAATCTTGGAGGGGAAGAATATATAAAAACCTCATTTGTGACCAGCAATGCTTGCAATAAAGAAAATGGTGGTGCTCCAGCCACTCCATGATGGGCATATGGAGATTGGTTCATCAGAGAAGAAGATTCAGAGAAACAGGGGTGAGAATAAGGCTGACAAAGGAGTTGATGTGGCAGACAGTGGATTCAACTGGCCCTCCAAACGGTGAGGACATGTCCTCCTGGAAGCTGATGCGGAAAGACACATCAGAAGAGACCTAATTTTGACACCAGATAATGGCCTGGCTGAAAGGGGTAGGTAGTGTGCACAGCTTGAGGCAGCAACGTGCTGAAGAATAACCATTTGCTGGCTGAATAGGTGCCGTCTTTTTGTAAAACATTCTGAGGAACATCTTGTCAAATCACAGTAATTTGTTTCCAGCAGTCAGAGCCATCTTTGTGCAAAACATTCCGAGGAATATCTTGTCATATGACAAGAATTTGTTTCCAGCAGTCCTTTGCACTCGTAGTAAGTCATGGGCCACGATTTAGAATATGAGGATGTCAACTCCCTCAAACCCCCTTGACACGCATGTCAGCAAATTGCTACCCTCTGTTGGAGGGCATACGGCCTTATCGAAGCCACAAAGAGATGAAAATGACAAGTAAGGATTCTGATGATTTTTCATCTAAGAAGAACACAAAGGGAAGGATTTCAGTCGATGAAGAACACAAAGGGAAGGATTTCAGTCGAGGGCCAATTGATTGATCATGTGGCATCAGTTAGGGGCAGACCCAGGTACAAGGGTCTGGGGGTTGAAGCCCCCACCCCACCCATACTTGAAGAATGTTTAAAATTCTTAAGAGCGCCCAGCAAATTCTAAAAATTAATGTGTTTTTTTATTTTTTTTATTTTTTATTTTTACATTTGATGACCCTTCGCCCAGTATTTCTTTTACATGGAGCCCCCCAAGTTCAATTTCTTGGGTCCGCCCCTCCATCAGCTCAAGTCATTTTAGGAAAAACAAAGTCAGCACACATCTTTCCAATGGTTCTACTCTAATGCAAGAAAAACACATGGACCTCTAATGCAAGAAAAACACATGGTTCCCATGGGTCGACCCAGCCTTTTGGCCCAGCCCACCTATTCATCTTATTTAGAGTTTTTATTTATGTTTAAGATTGTTTTTAAGTTGGATGGCTCAAGATAGATAGGAATGGAGAAACAGAATTCATAAAACCGACCCCGATATAGTTGGGACAATGCTTTGATGATGATGATGATTGTTTTTAAGTAGGATGTTTTAATCTTGGTTGTTAAAAGTGTTGAGATGGCCGTGATTAGTTCTAGATTTTTATTTACTTATATAAAGACATGTAATGCCTCTTTTGAGGTTTACACTATGATTAATGAAATTTCAAGCTTTTGGAAATCTTCTCAAGCCATATTTTCTCGTCTGATAGGGAGTTTGGTGTGAACCAATTTTTCAAGTGTGAAGCTTGACCTACCCCCAATTTCTTCCATTTTCCCCTGCCCACCCATTATCTGATACTCCGTTCCGCATTGTACTCTAACAATAAGGATGTGGCCGTGAAGAAGAGCAGATTATTTGTTACTGGTGAAGAAAGTTTCATAGCAATACAGCAATCAGTGTGTGGGAAGAATGCACAGAGGACATGGAGGAAGCTGGATAAAATGGAATTTAGACAGATAAAGATGCCAAGGGGAAATTTGGAGAAGAAGGGGGCGGGGGAGAAAGGGAAACCTACATCTATCTAGTCAACTTGCGGACAGGCCATGGTGCATTGGATGGGGTTTCAACATTATTTGATTCCCTTAAGAGAAAAAATGAAGCTGCAGGTGAAGTGGTATAGTAAAAGGATTTCTAAATCCTTTCTTAAATCTATGGTGCCTTCCTCTTATGAATCCTCACCTTTGCTTTTCTTTAGAGCAATCGATCTCCACCAAGTGTTGAAGCTTTCTACCGGGCAGCATTGTCAGAATAAATTATCTTTCTGGGTGTGATGATGCATTGGGGAATAGCGCCATCCACTGCTTCTCCAGTTGTTCATTTAGCAGAGTAGGGCAGAAAAGAATTGATCATCTGTTTGTGGGCTATGATTTTGTAACCAAGGTGTGAACTCAGGTTCTAAATACTAATTTGCTTCGCATTTTAGTTCTTACTTCTTAGGTAGGTGGCAATTCAATCCAACATCAAACCAAAGTATTGGAATTTACGTAGTCGCCTCCAAATAAATTGTAATGGATATCGACGCTTTAAGATACAAGCAGATAACAGCAACAACTAAAAGAGTTCTATAAATAAAATAAAATAAAAAAAAAGAAAAAAGACATGACTAAAAGGCATCTTTACACTTGATCACACTCCCAGGTGTCAAATTTGTTCAGCAGAAAAAAACGGGGCTACTATCTACGCAAATTCCTAATGACCAATTGATCACCTTTTTGTTCTTTTTTAGACAGTGAGCCAATCCGCCAAGTATCAGACCGCATCAACCGCATCCGTATAAATTCCTCAAAATCAATTCAAATCAACACTATCGGCATGAAAACATATATTATTCAGATAAATACATATAAATGAACCTAAGATTCTTATTTCTTAATCCTAAAACAATCAAATACAATGAGAACCACAAGAAGTGACCGAACAAAATAATTTAACAAAATCGAACACCACAATCCCAACTCAAGAACCCACTCAGATTAAAACAGAGAGTTTGAAATGGCAATCTTAGAGTTAAGTTCACTACAAAATTTCTTCATTGCAACTAAAGATGTGCTTGGATGTAGAGAGAGCAAAAAAAAAAAAAGTAGAGAAACCCAGTGGTTAACACAGTCCACAATACAAACTCCATTTCCAAGCAGACCCCAAAAGACATCCTTCAAAAAAAAAGAGAACCCAGATTGAAAAAATGAAATCTTCTTCCAAAAAACAACAATCAAAACAATGAGATAAATCAAAAGAGAGAGAGAGAGAGAGATTAGATAGGAGAGAGCTAACCTCAACAAGGCTCTTGGAGTGAAGCTTTTGGGGCTTATATTCTCCAGCAGCATTCGGAAACTCCGCTGCGAATGGACAGGCATGCATTCGTCAGCACTCCCAAAACGCCAGAAGAAAAAAGTATGGTGTATGAATGTCATATCTTTCAAAAACCCTAACATGGTGATGATGTTTGGGAGAAGAAAAAGGTGCTGTACATTTGGTTTTTCCTGAGGGTCTGCTGCTAGTCTTGCACTCATCAAAGCGGCAATCGGGCCGGATCGCTTGTGCTCAAGCCCGAGTCCGTTTCAACCCAGGATCTGAAGTGGGCCCGGAACCAGCACGAACCCGGTAGTGATTAGGATAGAATAGAGTCGGCGGTACTCATGGATTGAAAAACCCTTCTAGAGCGAGAGATAGAGATCGAAAAACCCTTGGTCGAGAAATGTCTCTACTGATTCCATCTGCAGTTGTTCGCCATAGGACATGCATACTTCCAGAAACCCTAGTTCGATCTCGCCCTTTTCGGCCGAATCGTAACGGTAACGGTAAAGGTAACGTTTTTTTAAGCTTTTGCAGAGGACAAGGATTAGGAAGAGAGATTCCTAGGATTGCTTGCTCCGACAGATCAGACGACAGCGTGTCCGAAAAGGTACGTTCTCTTTCCTATCATGAAGGCCCATTTTCTCAACGTCCGGATTGCTCTTTTGGTGGGACACAAGATAAACAAACATGTTTGATAGTGTTTGTTGTACTTATATGAGTTAATTCATCAATTGGGAATTTTTTCCCCAATTGTGAAATCCATACTAATTTTCCTTTTCCTTCTCTTCTTCCCATGCTTATATTGAAAAAGGAGCCGCTAAGATTACCTTTGTGCGGTCCAACCCGCTCGTACCAACATCATGTTGAGTGGCAACATTGAAACCAGCTCAGCCTGGTAATTCATAGTGTGGGTTGACATTTCTATTCCAATTAATGAATGAGGTGTGTTTAGGTTGAATACACATTTGTTTTTTCAACCTGCCTGACCCAACCCAATTTAGTTAATTGCACTGTGAGCCGTCAACAGAAGCTGAACACTGCTTCTAGTTAAGGGTTGGTGTTTAGATTTTCAACCTGATTGATAAATGATCAGTGGCCTAAGAACCTGTCCAAGACAGAGTTGTATGCAAAGTTGGATTAGTTTGTTTTAGTAGTTCTCATCATGCCATGAATATGTTTTTGTAAAAGTCATAATACCATGACACGTTTTACTATTTGCCTTTTGTGAATATTTTGCAGACATTGAAGAGAGAGCAGTGGAAAATTTTCCAAGCATGGGATGTTCCATGGGATTGGAAAATTACTTTATTTGTCATGATGCCTTACTTGATGAGGTGATTTTTCACAACTTCATCAGATATACCCACGCATTGAGATTTTGTCCTTCAGCATACATTTATGTAGCCCATTCAGCTACTGAGTAACAACTTATGTGAGTCCCACCTATGATACAATCCCCTCCTTCCCCTCTCTCTTCTTCTCTCTCTGTGAAGTCGCCCATCAGGCTGATTTTTTTGTCCACTCCCAAGTCCCAATTCATGGACAGACCTTGTTGCCCCCTCATCATTGCCCTGGCTGATCATCAAGATGGCCTCACAGAATTGTTGCCCACAACAAGCCACCCAAGAGATCTTAAATGAAAGTAGTAAACTAAGTTATCACCACCACCCAAGAGATCTTAAATGAAAGTAGTAAACTAAGTTATCACCACCACTCAAGAGATCAATAAATGCTGTTTGTAGGAAGGCTAAGGATATTTCATCAGCATTGCTTTGGCAGGGATTGTCGGATCAACAGAAGTATCACAACGGTATCATGATAGTCTGCAACCTCATTTACAGAACACAAGTGAAGTGGCTACCAGATTGTTCGTGGATCAATTGTACGCACTCTACGTCTCATATCTGAACATTTTGAGAGTTATCAATGCATCCCATAATCTTGCTCTACTCATTCGTTTACCCCCTTGCAGGCTGAAAACAGCGGTTAAGCTCTTAGTCCTGTACGTGTTCATCAGTCCTTATCAACCATTTCCAGATGATGTCTTCTCTTTCAGTATGTGTGCTTCTCTTCTTAACTGAGTTACTCATTGACCTGGTTTGATATAAAAAAAACAAAAAAAAAAACAATGAAATATTCCCCATTTCACTTTGCAGTCATAATTATTTGGACTGAGTTATGAAAATACCATTTTTTTCATTTTTACAGAGTTTCTTTTTACCATCTGTATGTCAATCATTGGTTGTTTCTGAAATGGTTTTCCTATCTTGTTTGACATCAGCAGTTTTTCATTTTTTGTTTTATTGTTATAAAAGAATTGGCACATCACTCGATTCAATAGTCTAATTGGATACAACATAAGAGTGTATATGATTCGTCCTTACGGGCATTAATATGAACTACTTTGCTGAAGAATTTTATTTGTAATATGTTGTGGTTTGTATGTCTGGGCTAAACATTTTGAAGCAAAATCAAAATGGGTTTAGTCTTGCTTTAAATTTAAACGAACTAGTTTGGTTCCTAATTTTGTATGGAGCTCTCTTGATCCTTTTTTTTTTTTATTGAATGCACATTTAGTTGGTTGCATACAAAATCATATTAAACCCTGTGGACTGGCGAATTATCAGAGGTACTGAATTATGTGAATGTTGAACCATGAATTGGTCAGTCAAACTTTGAACCAGGTATAAATAAGTGTGGAATATACTAGCTAATAGATTGATGAATGTGAACTTTTCATAGCTAAAAAAATGGAAATACAGTTCTCTGCTGCAAATATTTTGAAAGCCTTAAAAAATGTGGTGAAGTAAAATTTTGATTTATGAGATTTTTGTAACTAAAACTATAATGCAGTATTGTGTTGCATAATGGGTAGATTGTGTTTTCTTAATTTACTCTTCATATTGTTTGTTCAGGATGGAGCAAACCATTCAATCTTCAGCATGGTTGGATTCTTTGGGGTGGTGGAGGTTTAATCATTGCCTCAGGTGCTGTTTTTGTTGTTAAGTCTTTAGTTTCTAGCTCAAGTGCTGGCCAGATGCAAAATCAGGTCTCTCTCTCTCTCTCTCTCTCTCTCTCTCTCTCTCTCTCTCTCCCTCTCTCCCTCTTGCGTATGTTCGTGTATTTCTCTCCAATTCATTTTCTTCTCTTATCTTTCTTCTTTTTCTTCCTCTTTTTTTATGCTTTCCACTTGAGCTCACACACCCACTGACACTACACATGTCCCTATTCCCTAACCTGCTAAGCAACAGTTGGAGGCCTTTTATTTCTTTCTTTTTTAAAGGTAAATGCATTCAGTGAAAATTATAATGGACAAAAGATAAACAATGGATACAATATAAACTTATGCCATGGCTTGACAAAATGAACATGATTGCTTTTAGTGGAAATTTTTTACTTGCTCCAATATTGCCTTTTTTTGTGTCTGAAATAGTCATTAATCATTATTCACAGTTGAGTACATAATGATTTTGTAACTACTATGTACGCTGTTGGCTGATTGCATTAATCTAGTCACTGAAAGGTAACTGTTCCTCCCCTGTATGACCTTTTACTTCAGACAGGATCTTGACTTTTGCATCGATGAATTTATCAGCATCCAGAGCATCTCTCCATGTCTGCTTGGATTTTGTGGACACTTTTCCCCTAGAACCCTGTAAGCTGTCCATATGTAGTTGTTTCAGTCTCAAATATGTCCATTTCTTCAATCTCTAGTGTTACTAGCATCATAGGAAGAGTGACATATACTGTTAGGCTTCACCTATGTTGGTTGTTAATGATTTTTTTCTATGATCCTCTCTCTCTCTCTCTCTCTCTCTCTCTCTCTGTAACATGACTTGTGGCTGCGACTATGAACACCTTCCTATTGTGCCACTTGCTCGCCGTAAGACACACTTAATGCATCACTGCGCATATTTAGTTTCTGCAATATGAACTTCCATATTATACTACTACAGCTTGTGTTATTATAGCCATATCTAATCAAGGAGGAAGTTATTAGTTTTATATTTGTTTCACTTTCATGTGCTCACTGAATATGTAGATGTGATCATTTAGGGGCCAATTTTATACAGAGATATATTTGGACATCTCTTAAATTATGTGGGCTCTTAAATTATGTGGGCCTCATCTTTCCCTCCTTTATTTATTCTTTAATCCTAAGAATCTAGAAATGCGGTTCATGTTTCATCAAAGCTTGTGTTTGGTAGTGTGCCATTTTGGAAGACAAGAAAGTTTCTTCTGATATTGGAGATTTTGGGCCTAGGAACCAAATGCAGCCTAATACTTGCACAAAAAAATCCTCTAATTCTATATAATGCTCTCTGTTGCAGGCAGATTCTTTGGTGCGCTTGTTGCCACTTATTGGTGCCTCAGACACAAGGTTTTTTTCAACTGACACCGTACAGATTATTTAGCCAACTTCAGGAGAATTTTTAGCTCATATCAAAGTTTTTTTCATCAGGGGATCACTACTTTTAATGTTTATTCATACTTTTTGTTCAGCACTATTTGTTTACTTGGTATTCTTGGACTCCTTGCACCTCTTTGTGAAGAGACCATCTATCGAGGCTTTTTGATGATATCCCTTACAAAATGGTATGTTGTGGCCTCTTCCTCATTCCATCTTCAACAAGCTACATCTTCAAAAGAACACACGCACGCATGCACGTATCAATATCATCGATCTGATTCCCTAATCCTATGGATCATGGATGTCCAGAAATTTCCTAGATCAAAAGATCCTATGGGGCTGCTTAGTTCTTGGTTAGCTGGAATTGGTGCACCTCTTCTCATCTATTGTCCCTTATAAATCCACATGTTTCCATCTTTTGAAATTTCATTAAATAGGTGGAGAAATGAATCTTTTAGATTTTCATTGAAACCCACGATTTCATTGTCATGTATTTTCTTTTAATTCTGTCAATCCAAAAGGCCCAAAAATCTTTTCTTTCTTTGTTTCACCTGTTGTGGAGATGTGACCTAGATAGACCTCTGTGCAGAAATGGGACCCAAAATAAACTAACCTTTCTTTGGCCTGCTTTTTGACTGTTGAACTATTCTCTTCCTCACTCTACTTGTAAGGGCTTTGATCATTGTCTCATCATTGTGAAGCCTTATCCCATCTAGATTTGGATTTGCTAGTCCATTCATCCCTAATTATGGCTATGTCCTCTATCATTCCACACTCTAACATGCCACCCATAATGCTTAGTTACTTAAAAATAAACAATGTATCGTATCCGATGCTTCATTTTTTTATATGTAAAACTCGTGTCACTGCTGTATTCATGCTGTATATGGGCATCATAGCATGTCACTTAACATTCAAAGACTTTATTGGACTGCTTCATCTCCCAGTTCCGTGCATTCGTAACAGTTCACTTATTTGTACTGAAGCTATTTGGGTCTTCTATGTACAGGGCCAAGCCATCCCAGCAATGTTTATTATATTGACGTTTCTATAATGACCTTTGCTCTAATTATATTCCATCCCGTTACTCCACTCTCCGCACATAAAATTTAAGCATGCACATAGCTGCCATTTGAGTATTGTGTTGTTGCTGTTTTTGCAGCAACACTTTGTTCCAAATACCAATGTATGTCTAGTTGTCATCTTTTAGAAATATCAATTGAACTAAAGTGGTATTGGAAGATTGCATAACAACCCCTGCCTTGCAGCCACTTCATACCTCATTACCCTGTGTGAGTGATGCAGGATAGTCCCATGGTCCCCATGGGTTGACCCGCCAGTGGGCCCAGCCCATCCGTCTCTACCAGTTCTTTGGGCCTAGCCCACCTATCTTAGCCTACTCAGAGTTTTATTTATTTATTTATGTCTTAAGTTGTATTTAGGTGGATGTTTTAATCTTGGCCATCATTGCATTTGAATGGTTCAGATTAGTTTTAGGGTTAGTTTTTTTTTATCTATTTAAGCATTGTAATGCCTCATTCGGCTTTAGTTATTGATTAATGAAATTTCTCACGAGTGATTTTGGATCTTCCCAAGTTGTCTCTTGACTCTTCTTCCTCGCCCGCGATGGGGAGTTTGGCGTGAGGCTAATTTTCAGGCGGAAGCCAGACATATCCCTTCCACCCTCCATCTCTCGTCTCTCCACCTCTACCAGCCCCGCACCTGGTACCCCGCTCCGCATTAGTGAGTGTCACTAGCATATGCCCTCTTGTTTGTTTTATAGTTGCTCTAGATGTTTGAATTCATCACACGGTGGACCTGAGTAATTTATTCTGACAAGTTCGTCCTCTCTTTCTCTCACTAGTTTTCAAATCATTTGACTCAGCCTCTCTCTAAAACTCTAGCTTAGCAATTGCCAAGTAGTTTGGATTTTGACTAGAGGATCCTCTATACTCTCTTTTTTTTCTCTGTTCTTACTATTATTTTTAATTATATGAATAAAAACCTTTTCTCTACAGTTTTGCCTTATCATGTACTTGGTTTACTGTAGTGACTACTAAGCACCACATCATCTACAAAATGTACTCTCTAGTTTTTGTGTGAAGCAAATAATGGTGGCTCATAGCAAACGCTGGGTGCAATCTAACTCCTACCAGGAACCCAGTTTTCTTCTTTGATAAACATGTTACCACCTATTCGTAAATATCTTGAGTAATTCCAGCATGTTCATTTCGGATGCATTTTTCAATGTCTTGCCAAATTACCAAATTAACTGCCTTTGAGTCCTTTGCTTATCACTTTCTGTTCTAATTCTTCTCTTTGTTAGGTGGATTAACCACCTCTCTTTCTCTCTCTCTCTCTCTCTCTCTCTCTCTCTCTCTCTCTCTCTCTCTCTCATTAATGACTTATTCTTCTGTACATTTATTCTCTTATATATTATTTTATCTTCACATCATTTCTGAAGCAAATCAAGATTACGATATGGTAGTAGGTATTATCATGTCTTCCTACAGATGTTGTCAAGAGTGGAATGGGGTTACCATTTAAAGGTTGAGGTATTTTGTCTTGCATTAGCAACACCTTTGATCAAGAGTCAGTCATCAATCCATTGGAGCCACATGTATGAAATCAGGCACCTCAAGAACTTGGATCTTGCTGAAGTCAGGATCGTATAATACCTCAAAACCAATTGCATAATAGTTCCCTGTTGCCTTCTCTTGCTTATTTTGCAGGCTTCCTGTGCCTTTATCTGTGGTTGTAAGTTCTGCTGTTTTTACTCTGGCACACCAATCTCCTGGGAAATCTACAGAGATTTTCATTTTTGGTAAGCATTTCAATTTCATTGTACCAACCTATTATATTTTAGGGGAAAACAAGTACTTAGCTTCAATTGGATGGTAGAGTTATTGCTTATTACTTCGCTACTTAGCTGCAAGCTCTCTCTCTCTCTCTCTCTCTCTCTCTCTCTCTCTCTCTCTCATTCATTTGGATCTATGGAAGACATCTTTTTCCCAATTATAACACTCGACAAATGACAAGTCATGCTAATGTTTGGTGGAGAATATCCATGCGCATCCTTCCCTCACAACAGGGTGAGGGACACTTACATAATTGGAAATATTCATGTGCAAAAGAGGACAAGCCATATGCGATCATATGCAGAAAAAGAATGTCCATGTGCAAAGAGGGAAAGACATGTAAGTGTCGTTCACCCTATGGTGAGGGATGGATGCACATGAATGTCCCCCATATTTGGTAATATGAAATTGTTCAATATGCTCTTCATTCTGATAACAACTATTTCAATTGTTAGATTATGTATGCGTGTGGCAGTGTTCCATTTGGTTCAGAGCCCAAATCCTAGCCTTTTAACAGTTATTTGACCTCAAACAGCCATTACCAGCTCTATGCTTGGGCTCAGGTTGTGGGTCAATAGGAGATGTTACGATGTTACCAAATCCAGGCAAACTCATTTTTCAGCAACCCTGAAAGTCAGGTTCAAGCTCTGTCATGGGTCTTTGAGCAAGGCCTAAAGCTAAATTGTGGTGGCAGGCCCAGAAGCCAGACAGGTCTACCTGGCCCATTGCATGCCTTGATGCAAGTTTGGACATGCATGTTTATGTTTCAATTGTTTGTTTTGTTGATTGTAGAAATTACTATCATAATACAGGTACTGATTTCAATGTTTCCTTTCATTCTTACAAGGTTTGGCAGTGTTGGTGTTGTAGGAACTATACTAGGGCTGGTATATGCTCAAACTCGCAACCTACTTGCTCCAATTGCTATGCATGCATGTTGGAACCTTGGTGTTATCGTCTTGCTTACTTACCTTCAAGTAAGTGATTTTGTTTGTTATTTGTCAGTGATGGCTGCCAGACGATTCCTTGATTTCTCTGTTGCTACTCATGGTGAAATATAACTGATTTGCAGTTGCAAGGGTATGAAATTGAAAAGTATGTTCTTTGGATTCATCACTTGGTAAGGTGACAAGACTGTTGTTCGCGCAGTCTCCGATCTTTTATTCAGGTCCTCTATGAAAAAGTATTTAAACCATTTGCTGTTTTGTGGTACATTCAAATGCATCCTTAGGAGCCCATTTGAACAAATCCCAATGAATTTTAACAGTTGAAGCAATTGAGAATTTTGCAAATTCGAACTGCTTCCGAGTACTTGTTTCTTTAACATTCTGAATTCCAGTTAGAAGAGTTTTAACTAATTCCCTTTCCAATTTGCAATTGCAGACATAAATACCAGTTCCTACCAATCATAAGTGCAGTCAGGAGATTCCCTAAATTTCTAAGTCCCACAATTCTAGAATTTGGAATTTCCAAAAACTCTTAAGTCCAAGGGAATTGCTACAGAAGGCCCCGTTAATCTTTCTGTTTCGGGTTTGATCTCTACAACTCTACACAGAAAGTGGACAAGCATTTGTTCTGGCAAGCATTCAACTTGTCTTTTGTGCATCAAATGAATTATTGATTTTTATTCAGAAAAAAATGTTTTAACTTTTGAGTATCCATATACCTTTTCATGGCCGATAATTTGGGATTAGGTAGTCAAAATGTTTAAAGAATTTATCATGTTTCAAGGTGAGAGGACTACA
Source organism: Persea americana (assembly GCA_029852735.1). Classification (NCBI taxonomy): domain Eukaryota; kingdom Viridiplantae; phylum Streptophyta; class Magnoliopsida; order Laurales; family Lauraceae; genus Persea; species Persea americana. The sequence goes on from CM056810.1 coordinate 97,921,716, forward strand.
TCTTAATAGGTATTAAAAATGCTTTTTCTTATGAACCTTGACGCAAGGATATCAATGGTTATGATTTATGCAATTCTGATGCAGGGGATTTCAATTTCCTGTGAAGGGATTTCTCTCTTCCTTAGAAATAGAAATGCATGGGGCATGGAATCCTCCAGTTGCACAAATAAATCATTTAAGGACCCTTTTGTTTGGCTGAATTCATAGAATTCTTGGAGAATCTATAAATTCTCCAAAAGCTATCTTATGTAGAATTCCTAAATCTGGAAAGTTTACTGATGCCAAGGAAATTTTTGAAAACTCTGAGAATTCCAAAAGTCATTTGGGACTTTTCATGCACTTGGATTACGAAATTCCAAGGGGACAACCATCAATAAGGTGTCAAAACTTCCCTACATTATGAATTCTGCAGAAAGCACAGGCACCAATGATGCGTTTGTATGACAGAAGGATTCCATGATACAGAGGAAAAAAAAATTGATGAGGAGATTGGATGGATAGGGCCTTCTAATCTAGGTTAACTTTGGGTCATGGCCTGTCTATCGGGGGGCTTTCAAATCCAATGGTCTAAATGACCCACTGAACCATAGGTCCAACCAAACCAACTAAAAACCACTGGAGTGAGGATTCCATCTTTTTCAATCGAAGATCATATTTTCCACCTGGTATTTTCTAAAAAGTGTTCCCTCTCATCCGATTGGATTACATTCATTTTTTTTAAAAACTTGGTCGGTACTGTGTCCCTGAATCATTTAGTGTGGTCATGCACAAAAGGTGATGGTAAAAGACAGGAAGAAAAATATCATGAGGACAAACTAGTAGCAACCAAGGTCTTAAAAATAGAAACAGAGGGAGAACAGGAGAAATAACTAGTTGTTTGGTCTAATTTGGCTCAATTATAATGACAAATAAATCAATATAAAATGATGTTAAAAAAATAATGGAAGAATCTCGATTAATATTCTTAAGGTTTCACCCGGTTGGGTCATACCATTCAACTGCCAATTTTTACCAATTGTGTTCCCTTTCACTTTGACCATTTCACTGTTTGTTATCTAATGAGACTAACCCGTTCAACCAGTTGGTTTAGCTTGGTTACTTGTGATTAAAATAACTCAAACTATAATGAAATGATAGAGTTTATCTTCGCCATCACCATCTTAGCCTTATCTTATTTATCAGTAAAATAGTTTAACATGATCCATAAAGATATAGTACATTATTTTAAACATAATTATTGCATATCATACCCTTTTTCCTTTAAATTCAAGAGTAGATTGAATTGCATCACTTGTTTAGAGTCAATAGCTAGACGTACCCAATAACTCTAAACAAGTGATGCAATTCAATCTACTCATGAATTTAAAGGGAAAAAAAAATGGGAGTAGGAATTTGTTATAAACAAGTATAATGGGAAAACACATTTCCACTCATCCGGACTGTTGCAAAAACAGGACTCCCCTAAATTTCAGATGCTCGCCCGTGGCAATTGGCACCATTCTGGATGGATTAATGAGCGTAGGAGTGCAAGAGAAAATTGTCCCATATAGTAAATCAAAGATAGTTCAGATATACAAAATAAGAGCATATATCATACTAGTGAAAGATCTAGAAAAATTGCATGTCAATGTCCCGTTCTCATTTAACTTTTGAAATGTAACATTTATGTGCAATTTTTTTTTTTTGTAATTTTGCAATATATAAACTCTAGAAATGCATGAAAGGTGGCCCTACAAGTCTCGCTAAGATTGGATAACGGCTCTTTACTATAGTGGTAAGGAGTGGCCGTTCTCATTTGGAGGTTTGAGTTTCGAACACGGCCTCTCACTTTGCATATGTGAGTTTTTCTTACTTCACATATGTGAGTTGTGTTTATATTTTCTCGCAAGTAGGAGTTGTGTCTACATCCTCACTTGTGCGAGTTCTCGTGAGTCTCAAGGTCACCATCCCTAGCTGGGTTACCGAAAAAAAAAAAAAACACAAAAAAGAAGTCTCACTAAGATTGCCTTTTGTAACATATAAAAGATAGATATGTAAAAATTGAGATCCTAATAGCATAAGAGGTACTCATTATTGCAAACCAGAGGTTGTGGGCTTCAATCATCTTACAGTTTACTTTAAAGGATAATATTCATATGCATCTTTTCCTCACCATAGGGTGAAGAACACTTCCCTTTTTATACATTTTCAAGTACAAAATATACTTTTCAAATACATAGGGTGAGGTACACTTCATTGTCTTCATGTGCAAAAAGGGAAGTGTCTCTCACCCTATGGTGAAGGAAAAATAAATATGAACATTCCTCTACTTTAAAAAGGAGTTGATCTTATCATCATATACTAATCACATATAAAATATATGAACAAAATATTATGAGAAATTCAAGGATTTTTTTTTTTTTTACAAAAAGGGCCCTTTACATTCAAAAAATACAATAGAGGACCCAAAAACCTCACAATGACAATAAAGGGCCTTCACACTATAATATCATTGAATAACCTGACATTCCACGATATCATGGAATAATCTTACATACAAATGCTTTGATTCCACGATATTATAGAATTTCTCTTTTTTCATGAAATTTGCTTTTAGGTTATTCTATGAGATCATAGTGTCGGGTTATTCCGTGATATCATGAAATAGAGGTCAACTGCTGTCATTATGAGATATTTGGATTTTTTTATCATATTCCTCCACTTTAAAGGGTTCTTTAAAAAAAATTAAAAATTAAATATGTATATTAATTACCTTCTCAACTTTGCCCGGGTGATGGTTCAATGGCATAAGATATGAATTTGCTCCCTATGTCTTATATTTGAGTGATTATTTAGCACAGAGGTGTTGCTCAAGACTCATATGGAATGTTTGGATTTTCATCATATTTTTTTAACTTTAAAAGGTATTTTCATAAAAAAATTAAAATTTAAATATTTATATTAATGGGATGTACTCCCATGAGAGACACTCTCACTAAATTGATGAGAGATAGGTGGGAGCCTTCACTCCCATATCCACTTTCACTAAGTTAAATGCAAGGATACTAAATATAAAAGTGAGAACCCTATCTATCTCTCAAGTTGAGGGGAGTGTTACTGATAGGAGAAACTCTCGTTATTAATTACTTTCTCCACCTGCATAAATGATGGTTCACTGGCACCAGCAGAAGATGTGGGTTTGCTTGTTATGTCCTGTATTCAAGTGAAACAGGGGATCCGTTTCCATTGAAGTGGTGCTGTAAACTTAAATCCAATGCACATGTATTGCCGGGCGGTGTCAGTGCGTTGTCCCAGAGAATAACCCTGGAAGGTAAATATGCCGGTGAGAAAAAAAAGAGACCTTTATTACTCAGTGGTCCCAACATAAATTGATAACGACTCAGGCAAGGACACATTTATTTCAAACTGTTAAGATTTATCAGAAATGGCCCACCTCACGATTTCACGTGAGTCCGAATCAAAGAGGATCCGGAGTTAAATTGCAGGAGTGACTGGCATTGTAGGAGCGCCTGACAGACTGACAAAGTGCCAAACGACAAAGTCCAAGGGCCAGGCTTTGTTTTTTGTATTCGTAGTCAAAAAGGCCTTCCTCTCTTGTGAATCTGCGTGGCTGAAACAGCATGTCATTTACTTATGATAGATGTGCACAGTCCTCCACAACCCACCCCTCGTATCCTTCCCTTCAACGAATTCGATGAAGACAATTCAAATCAAACCAAATCTATTCAAAAACCCTCTCTCCCTCCTTTTGTCCTTTCACATTTGATTTTGCAGCGAGCTGGGAGGCTCCTATGTAGAGTTCCACTCGTTTAGCCAGTACTTTCTGTAGGTTAAAGCCATTGGGAATTTGGATTTATTTGCACTTTCTTCTCACCAAAGTAACTTCTTGCTGTGGACGCCTTTTTGAATTTTATTAGAAAAATGAGAACTAAAAGAAGTTCCGTTTGTATTTTTTTGCTAAATCTTGTATGAAAATATTTTTCTGATAATGCAAGGTGTCTCCCGCCCAACTCAAAATTCAAAAAAGTTTTGTTTTAATGTTTTTTTTACTAAATTTTGTTTAAATTTGTATAATAAACGAATGTATTTTACGTAGAGCCTAACAAAGGAACCTTTAGCCTCGAGTCCAAGGTACATTCAACCCTAACAAAGGAACTTTTGACCTCGAGTCCAAGGGACATTCAATCCTGGAGTCATTGAGTATTCTCTGGTTTTCGTCAAATGGTTTTAGCATCAAGTACCAATCGGGATTATTGAATGTACCATTTTTGGTTTGTAGAATGTTAATAAATTACAAAATCCATTTCATTAGCCAGTAGCTACAACAGCAGTTTTTTTATCACCCCTACTGGCAGGCAGCCCTTCAATTAGTTGTTGGGGCAACCTTATCTAATATAAATCTCTGACTTCAGGGCTTTTTAAAGTTAATTTAACCGTTGGATTCAGCCCTCACCCTTATTTTAATGGGTTATGCCCAAGCTATAGAGTGTCTAAAACCACACAAATCCAACTGGACCCAGAGTGTCCAAATTAGTAGAAGCAAACGACAGTTCAACAAATATTAAACCTGGCTAACATAAAACACACAGAAGATTAACCCAACCTTGGATCATCCTCAGCACCTAAACCCATCAGCATAGCATAAGCCCACCAAATGTTGACAAATAATTATTAAGTGGGGTTCTTCAGGTAAATACTAAATAGTAGTCCATTTCTAAAGTCCTAGTTACAAGTTACATTTAGCAGGTTCCATACAATAAGAGAGATGGTATAGCATTTCTTTTAATACCTATGGTAAACGGTCTACCACTCTCCCCAAAAACACTTCTTTTTTCGAGTCAACATATGAGAAATAATCTCAACACATAAGTGAACATGAGTGATAAATTAGAAAGAAAGCTATAACTTTCATTTCTTAACTAGAAACAGAGATTCACATATAACTCTAATCAATAATCTCATTTAAACACTTCACACACTCCTCCAAAACAACATTTTTTTCCCAATATACTGTATTTAAGGACATATTCAGCAAAAAAAGCTGATTACAATGACCTTTCCACTCAAAACAAAAACAAAGACTAACAATTAAGTAATCTCTCACCAAATAGAGAGAATACACCATGTATGAGTGGGTGACAAACCATTCCCACCTCACCCCATTACACACACACAAACTCTACTAAAACCCTTTAAAGTTGGCATTTTTATACACCAACCTTATGATGTAAATCCATCATGCCAGCAACCAGTAACTACAATACAATCAATACAAACCGTCAAAGACCCATTTCAAAAAGGAGGCCCTCATACTATATCAAAGACTATATATAGATGTCCTATTAAGGGTGTTAAAAGACTCTTATAACTAAAAGGAGGTCATTACTAAGGGGAATGGGTAGACAAAAACTAGATTTGGAGGTGTCTTTTTCTTTCTGTTTTGTAGTGAGTCATGAGGATTTGGCAGTTGTAGTAGTTAATACTGCCCTCCACTGTAGGTCTGACCAAAGGCCCAGTTGGAAGGGGCCACATTGTTGGAGATGAGAGAGCGACCGTCGGATGTAGTGATCTTGAATGACAGAGATTGGCCGTTGAGGTTGCCGTTGCTTTGCCAGTTCTGGCCCCAGTTCCTGGACATGGGCTGCCAGCCAGTCCTAGACCCTTTGATGGAGACAGAGACAACATCCCCAGCACCACCCACATTTGTGATGAGAACCAGGTTGAAGTAGGTATGGCCATTGATTGTGAATCTGATGCCACCCTTCTTGATACATGGGACCCTGAAAATAATTGTAAAAAAGAGTTAGAGAGATCATGTTGATTTTTAAGCTGAGGTTTTTATTTGAACAATTGGGAGAAAAAGAGAGCTTTCTTTTTTGGTACACGAGTATTTGGAGTTTTGAAAGACCAGAGGAATATGTGGTTTGGGTTTCTGAAGTATTCTCAACTTCTTTGGGTTCTGTGAGTGTTTTGGATGGGGGCTACTGTCTAGTGGGGTCAGGGACTTTGGAGAATGTACAACTGTTTGGACTTTGGAGAAAGGGTTGTGTGGATTTTAAGAGCTGCAGAGGAGGGAAAGAGTTCGAACTTTCGAATTTTGGATTTAATTGGACTTTGGCAGAAAGTGGGGACCCAGGTGCAATTATGTAAAGTAGATACTAAGCTTATTAGTTAGACAAAAGATGCCAAGCTTATTAGCAAGGATGTTCTCCTCTTTTAACAGTTTTGGTTTTGGATCTTGCCAGTAGTTTGAACATAAAAGGCCTTAATTAAGGAAACTATTGTTTTGGTATAGAGTAAAAACTCCTTGCGAAGGCAGGAGAGGGATTTTTACTGTGGCAAATGTACAGCTCTAGGTTTTTTTAATCAACTAAACTGAACAGCAAAACATGGGATTAAAGATGGAGAAAAGTACATGGGTTTGCTGTTTCCCTTTACCTTCTGTACTGAACAGGGATTATCCCTGCCTTGTACTGAGCTATGTGTTGGAAAACTGGCTGAGAAAGATCAAAGTGCTGCTGAGGAGGGTTGCACCACCCCCCTGCATTATTTGGGAGAGCATTGTTTGGTGGGCAGAAATTGGTTGCAGTGACTACAACGGATCCAGAAAGACACCATTTTGCATCAGCTACACATTTGATCTCATAGCAAGCACCACAGCTTAATCCATTGTTGAAGAGAGCAGTGCTCAATGCAGCTGTGTTAGTTCCATATCCCTGACTATAGAGATTTCCATACCCACATGCTCCCCCTGTAACAAAACAGAGCAAGAAAAAACATTTCAACAAAACGGATGTTCTAGAGAAGGACAAGAAGAAAGCGATGGGGTTTTCCATATTTTTCAGGGTTAGTGAGATTACCCATTGTGCCAGAAGCATCACCACCTCCATAGAAAGTGGCATGGGCACTAGACCATCCACCTCCAGACCCATGGACAGACCTGAACATGGTGAGGAGGGCTAGACAAGAAATCCCAAGAAAATCCATGTCCTACAAAGAAAACCCATGTGAGAAATCAGTGTTTCTGAGATAGAAACATTAAAAAAAAAAATTACCAAGTTGAGAGAAAAAGAGAGGCTTTAGTAGGAAAGAGAGGGAGGGTTAGGCTTACAGAGGCCTGAATCTCAGAAATCCAGCCGCTCCTGAGAAGAAAATGAGGGACAGGATGTGAGGAAGATGTTTGGGAAATGAAGGGGTATGTATAGATGCAGATGGAGGTAAAAGGAGGGAAATGATAAATATTATTAAAATAAGAGTAAAGAAGTTGTAGAAGAAACAGTATCCTAGCAACCAACTGAAACAGAACTGTTCAAGACTCAGAAGAGAAATAGAAAACCACAGTGGTATTATTTTTCTCTTTCATGCTTTTGCTAGTCTGCTAGTCTTACTGTTGCTATCATGTGGACCCTGACAAAATTTCCTCCCCATGTGCTGATTGTGGGACTTTTAAATAATGTGTATTGTAAATGGAAACAATAAAAGGAATTGGGGTTTTCTAGATTTTTCTGGATTTTCTTACAAAATATTGAGAATGTTATCCTACGACTATGGGGACAAATAAAATGCTGGAAAACACTTTGATAGTGGCACCCCACTAAAGACCATCAACACTCAATAGTCTGTAGGTGGAAGAATCCCCATTTCATGGAACTTGCGCCACTGTTAGTAGTTAGTCCTTTTGGTCTGTTCTTTGAAAAGATTCTCATTTTTAGAGGATAAGAGATGAGTTTTAGTAGTACCTTTCCTCTAGAGTCTCCTCTGAAATTGTTTGTATGTTTTTGTTCTTTTTGGGTAAGCAAAGTTGTTTGTATATATGTTAAAAGAGGCCAACTTCCTTAAAATAAAAAGGGAGATTAACTTATCTCCATTAAAAAAAAAAGTTATCCTCTCTTTAATCACCTAGCTTTTACGTTTAGACGAAATTAATAAGAGAGAAGCTCAGTTCACTAATAAATTATAATTAGGGAAAGCTATTTAATGCATCGTCAACTCGTGATTTGAGCAAGATCTTATTTAGATGGTTGTTTTTTCGTTTTTTTCAATATCCATTGATGGCCCAAACTAGGCACATGGGTGATGGGTTTTTTGCTTTGACTTAAGCAACTCCTAATCTTGTACTTTGCACATCCATGTTGGGAATCAGATGTCTGACCTTTGAAAGTTGAAACCCCACTGAAATAAGAACCCACAGTTTAAGAAAATATATAGATTGAAATCAATAGAGAAGTTCTCTACCTCAAATTCTGGATCTAAAAGTTTTGATCGAAGTGCATTCCATGTGCCCAACTGTCCAGCTTGAAAGGGAAGGATCATAATCACCTTTCAAACACATTGAAATGATCCTTGACCCAAAGATATGCATAATATTCCTGGGCCTTGTTTGTTATACAAGTGGGGCTCATGGCTCAGTGATATAGACTGCACCAGAAATAACCCAGGCTGGAAAATCCTAGCAACCTGATTCTTGGAAAAAAAGAATACAAGTTTCTCTATTCCTTTTGTCTTAACCTTCTATTTGCCAGTTGCTAATAGATATGACTGGATTCTCCATGTGCGAAGATGTGGAATATCTATCCTTGGTGGGGCTGATCAAGCTAATGGTTTGGACTTTGGAATTTGGATGGTCAAAAGAATGGGCTCCTCTTCCGCATGAGACCCAAAACTATCATGCATGATGGAAAGTCATATATTTCCGTACCATTTTTATCCTTTCCTTGTAAATTAACTTCTCTTCTTCTGCAATCTGAGCTGCACAGACCTCATAATCCTCAATGGTTCTCTTGTTACAAGTCCCTCAAAGTTGTAGTCTTTACAGGTGATACAGAACAAATATCTTGAATGATGAGCATTGAAAACATTGAGGTATATGCCCAAATTCACCACTTCTATGTGCTTGAAATAATAAAACTTCATTTCTTCCAAATGGCTATACGCTTTGTATGTCTGGACTTGGGAAATTTTAATGCTTGGGCCAATAAATATCCTTCTTTTTTCAACGAGGGCATATTTAGATGCTTTAATTTTTTTGTTTTTGTTGCACCCCAGCTAGGGTGGCTGGGACCTTTCTTTTTTTTTAATTAAGAGTTCGTTTAGAGAGCCCAGCAAAGAGGGAAAAAAGCCCACAAAGTGGGAAGAAAGCCCGGCACATCTAGAAAGAAAGCCCACAAACTGGGAAGAAAGCCCGACACAACTGGAAAGGAAGCCCACCGAAGTGGGAAGAAAGCCCATACATACACATGCGGAAATATAGAGTGTAGGTGGGGGTTGAATCCCAGACCTCTCATGTAAGAACCCAACTCCTTCCTTAGGTCTCGAAATTTTTTGTTTTTGGTTTCTTGGAGCTTGAATTAGGCATGTATCATCAACTTTCAACTCCTCAGACTATTTTATTCAATTGCGTGTTGCTTGATCTCACTCATTTTCCCAAGGTGGTATATTAAGAGTCCATGTGGATTGTGGACCACTCTCAACTACTATAACCCTTTCATTTAGTAGTTTAAAAGCATTCAAGTGAAGTTCCTCGCCACTCATTTTCATCATTTGGAGTAAAGCTGAAGATGTATGGATAAAGATGGTGACCTATCTCAACTGCCACATTATAATACTAACTATAGGACACATGCCTTTATGTAATGACCTAATGTTTATAGTAGAGATTGTGATGCAGGTATGGCTTTTAGGAATTGGATAAATTCTTTTTCTGCAAAATATAGGATATTGATGGGATTTCTCTTTAGGCACATGTTCCTGATTGAAAAGTATAACTACCATTAAGTAGGATGGCAAGCTGTGAAGTCTTTAAAATGTACTTTTGTTTTGTTCTTTTGTGCTTTGGGATATTTTGGCTGTCCCTTCTCATTTGGTATACTATCCTTATGATCTTTTTAAACATTCAGTCCTATGATCTTTATCAGAATGACAGAATTTCTTAAACAGAAATGACCCATTGCAATTCATAAGCATTTTGGATCATATTACTGAGCAAATGAGATGGGTGTATCAGGCACATTATTAATCTAGATCACTCATCATCTGATGGGCCAGAATTTTATGGTTCCCAACAGAAGAAATTGACATTGATCAAGCAATCAGCGATTGAGGAAGTCAGTGGATAAGATGAAAACCATAACAATTCATATCTAGCCCACCAAGTACTATCTAATATGGGACCATTGATGGCGACCTATTGCTTATGCAATGCACCTTATTTGTGTTTATGTCGTTCAATGTTAATGACTAGTAACTATTGGAAAAAAATGGATTAGAGCATCTTATTTTGGTCTAAGTTTGAGCCAAAATAAAAGTGGACCCCACTTGTCATTTTAAGTGGAACTACATTGGAATGTGATCCACTCCATAAGTAGATTAAGAATATGTTTTGAATTGCTCTAATCTATTGAGGAGCGAATGAGAAATTGACTCCTAACTTCACTACTTGTACATAGTAGTGCTTGGTAACACAAGCATGTAAAAAACTTACATCCCACATTGCTTGGAAAAAAATCTTCTTTAGATATAATTATGAATACCTTGGTAGTAAAAGTTGGGCCCCAAGGGGCACCCCACTTTGGAGGGATGACCTAGACCAAGGTGGGCTCACCATCATGCACACACTGAATGGGCCTAGCTTGGGCTTGTTCTGTGTCTAGAACGTTGCATTCCGTCGTTCTATTGTTCTTATATAGCCCACGTGGCAGGCCCGTTTATGAAATCTGTTGGGCCCGCAGGTGAGGGTAATTTTGTGGAAGTCCCACATCTCATATCGCCTAAGTCCTGAGTTGGATATGGTTTCATATACTTGTTTAGGCCTTCCACCTATCGGCTTGGGCTTTTGGGTTGGTATATGATTTCTTACAACTTGGACTACACCAATTAGGGTGCAACTAGTTTGTTTTTGCTGTTTTTATTTTGTATTAAGTTTGTTTTTTATGTTAGACTTGTTGAGAACACAACAAAAGAGAGGGAGAGAGAGATGGCCGGTTCTGGCATAAAGATAACTTTGATAGAAATGTCTTCTTTTCCTGGGTTTAAAAGGTTAGAGTTGTACAACCTAGTTATGGTTTCAGATTTAACAAAGAAATGGAAGTTTCCATTGGCTAACAAAAGATAAGACAAGCCACAGTAGAAGAAGGGGAAAATTACAGAAAGAAGACCTCTCAACTTCAAATGATAATCATTTTTTGAATGTAAGAAGTTGCACATGGGATCTCAAGGAAACTTGAACAGCTTAGAAAGTGATGAAAAGAGACGCCTATTTTCCTACGTGAATAGACCCCTCTTGCTGTTCATGCCATTTGCTGCTTTTAATCCCATAACATCTCAGCACTTTTCCTGAAAAGATACGTGCCACATTCCTGTGCTAGTATTCTACAAAATCGGTTTCACAGAGCATGAATCTGCAGTGGCAACTGGAAGCTCATCCACCGTTTATCATAGGCAATTTATGCATGAAATCATGGGCTTCATTGAGGATGGACAGTGGTACTTGCATTGGTAGCACCATTCTAACCATCTGATTTGTCCTTGGAATTTAGACTGCTGCTTATTTCCTTCTTTTACTGTGCATCTGATTTTCGGTTTATGGCTGTGATACAATTTTCTTCTTGTTTTCCTCTTAGTGTGTGGTGTCTTTAATATTGTACTCTTTCTTTTCATTAATTTAATTTCCAATTTAGTCAATCGAGTTGGGCCTGGCCTTCTATCAGTCTTTCGGGTTTCTAATTATTTGCTTGGTAAATTAGTCATAAACTACATTTATTATTTATTCGGGCTGGATGGACTTTCTATCACTATAAACCTGCCTGTAGCATCTCAAAAACATGTGAATGAAGTGCCACTTGCACTTACGTCAAGCTCATGTACCACTCACTAGACACTATACAACGCTCCACTTGCCTCCGAAAGGGGAGTACCACTTTCAGAATGGGGTCGCCTGTAAATCATGGGTGCATGGCTAGACAGCCAAAGAAGATGAGGATTTTCCAGGACCCACCAGAATGAAATACTAGTTCTAATTTAACCAATAACATGTATCGAAAATAACCAATTAAACAAAATAGAACTAGCTATCTACCAATCACACACCACAAGAAAGCAGACACAATATTTAGTGTGAAAACGCTATTCAAGGAGAAAAACCACGAACCAGAAATCAAGAGTTCATGAACAGTTACAAGATATACTCACAACCTCATTTACCTCATTCTGTACCTTGACCTAAGTACTGTAGTTGTTTTTGTAAAGAATCTACTAACACGACATCCACCGTACCCCGTTCTCTTTACTTGATCTCCTCGCACCTTGTCAAACAAGATAATCAATCTTCGACAAGATAGTAGAAGTAGCAAACACCTTCTAGAGCAGCCATTCATAACAATATCTTAATAGCTTTTAGGGTAAGTAGCAAACTCCTTACCACCATTAATGAGAGTGGTGGTGGCCTTTAGGGTTGAGAGAAACACCCAATAAATAGGCCCAAAACCGTGCTTAAGACTCCTAATAATAATCCAATCAGGAAAAAGTCCTTTTGCAAACTTTTAACCCAGAGTCTGGAACCAACTTGAACTCCTGCGCCCAACTCGCTATAGCGATAGTGAGACCTACTTCTGGGAGACGCCTGCATCACTCTCGCAATAGCGAGAATGAGTCTCGCTATAGCGAGACACAATTCTGCCTTTGTAACGTTTTTGGCCTAACAATCTCTTTCTTTTGGCAATTTTTGGACAAAACCCCTTAGACCAAAATATGATCTACCAAAAAAAAAAAAAAAACCCAAAATACATTGAATTTTAAAACAAAAAAGAATTCAACACTGTAGATCTTGTATCGCCTTTACTTGAACTTTTAGATCTTGAATTGCCTTGGCATGTAAAGCTCCCCCTAGCTCCATTCTCCTCCCCCCGTATTTGTCTACAATTGACAAACAAATATCAGCATGCAACTTTTGTCAATCCAGATGCAATAGCTCATCCTCAATATTGACTCCCCCTCAATATGATCTTCGTATCAGCACTGGGGTGGGGTAGATCAAGGGTGATGAAGATTAGGTACACACACTTGTAAATTTAAATATTTCAGCGAAGTGTGTACCAATACAGAAGAGATGTCTACTTTCTTGACCCAGACAACTTTCATATTCTTCTTTTTCAGCTCAGCCTTTTGCGTTTTCCATTGCTCTTGATTCGGTAAACTTCGCAACTTATTGCAATGGGGTCGAATGTGTCCTTTAATTCAACAATGATGGCACGTGAGAATTCGTTCAGGACGTGACACTGGAGACACCTCGTTTTGGCACCCTATGAGGGGCAATTCAGTCCACCATATTTAATGATGTCCTGATTAGGTCCCGAGTCAAAAGTCACATGTCGTCTCTAGACCTCTAATCGCCCCGGGAGTTGGCTCATCATGATCTACTCGTCGAGAGCTTTCCGCCCATATACAGAACTCCAAGATCTGACTGGCGGATAAAAAATCATGACAGCGGGTCCCACACCCCGGGCACCAGCATGAAAAATCACCTATCATTTCTAGACCTCTGATTGCCCTAAAAATTGGTTCATCGTGACCTACTCATCGAGAGCTTTCCGTCGATGTGTATAACGTTGAAATCCGATGAGTGGATTGAAACTTACGAAACTTGCGCCCGACCGATAACAACCCAACCATCCCCCACCAGGACACCACTTCTGAGCCAAACCTGCTTCAACCAGACTAGGCTCAGGTCAAGCCCAACTTGAAACCCAACCCACCTAAACTTGGCTCAAGACTGCACCTGACCCAAACCTGGCCTAACCTGACCTGACCCGATCCAAATCCAAACCCCTTAAGTCCAACCCAAACCCAACTCACCCGAAACCCAATCTCAAATTGACCTGACCCAGCAACCTGACCCGTCACCTTGGATAAGGGATGGAGTGTCCCAGACCCGGGAAACTCAAAAACCTCCCTTAAACCTCGTCTTCCCCTCTCTATCTCCAATGCCCTTGTCCCAATATCTAACCTTCTGTAACACCCTGTCCCGAGTTAATTAAGATTAACTCTAATTAATCAGGATTAATGCTAATTCAACATGTTTTATTGAATTAATGTTGATTAATGGCTAAATTGATTTAGAATTTGGTTCAAATGGTCAAAGTGAACTTGATGAAAAGAATAGTGAATAGTATGAGTGAATTGAAATGGTTTTAGGCTAAATTGAGTAATGCAAGGACTTTTTCGTAAATACGAAATTATACGTATTCCGTCGAATACGGACACTCTTGATACTCACACGTATATCTTGAGGAGTACGTTAACTTTTGTAAATGTAATGATTCCATTCAGCATGAATTGGTTCAAATGACCATTCATTTGACTTGAGTTGTAATTAGAGGAAATAGGAGGGGGTTTAATGCAATTGAGGGCTTATAAGATGTGGATGAACTCATTTGAGTTCATTCCTTCATCCTAGCAGCTCTTTCTCTTCTTCTCTTTCTCTTCTTCTTCTTTCTTCCAATTTCTCTTCATTGAGTGATGATTGGGAGAGTTGGCAAGTGCTTGTGAAGAGGGACTCCATCTTCATCATCATTTTCTTCATCTCTTTTCTTACTTTCTTGGAGTTTAAACTTGAGAAGATCTCAAGATTTCCACCAAAGAGGTTACAAGTAAGTGAATTATGTTGTTTTTAGGATTTCTGAGTTCACTTTGGTGATTTGGAATGGTTTCTTACATAAGAAACTCATTAGACTTTTCTTGAATGGATTGATTGGTCCTTAGGTTCAAAAGAAGGTTTGGCTTGAGGATTTCTCTTGGATTCAAGCTAGACAAGGGAATTCTTGCTGATTAGTTTCCAAACAAGGCAAGTATACTCAATTATATTGATTTCAAATGTTAAGTGACTTGTTAGAACTCAAGGAGTTCAGTTACAGAAAATTCGGTTCAGAATTTTCTGAACTTCTGAGTGCAATTCGGTCAGCAGCTAGGCTGACCGACACCTGACCGAGAGCTGACCGACATAGGTCGGCTAGCCGAAATTGTGAGTTCGGCTAGCCGAGGGTTGACCGCAAGGTGACCAAAAATCTTGTCAGGGTTTTTCCATCAGAAGTTTAGCTTCTGGAAAACGAACCGTGAGCTGACCGAAGAAATTCGGCTAACCGAAATTTGAATTTCAGTCAGCCGAGTAGGTGACCAAATAGGTGACCGAAGTGAGCAAATTGTCCTGTAAATGGAGAAATTCTGGAAAATTGACCGAATGTGGTTCGGTCAGCCGAAATCCATAATGCGGCTAACCGCTAGGTAACCGCCGAGGTGACCGAAATTGAGGGGATATCAGAATTGATTTCTGATATTTTTCCTAGACCTTCATGGTGTTAACTAAACTTATGTGAATGTAAATTTCATTAAAAAGTGATGTCATCTAAAATAACACCTACATTACATAATGAACGTTTCACCCGAATGTTGTTTTAGGAAATTTACTTGTTTCTGACTTGAGTTGGCTTGTCCTCTCTCGTTTACTACTGTTATGCTCCTTGTTGAGCTACCATTGACTAATGTGTTGAATTATGAAATGAAATGCATGAAATGAAAGGAAAAGAACTGAAATGAACAATCACTGTAATGAATTAAAGATCAAGTCTGCTGCAGTAAATGGAGCGTTCCGGAGCTCCGTGGTGATGCCGGTGATCTCTGATCAAGACACTGGTAAATCCCACACATTTGAAAAGCCACTTAATAAAGTATGTAATATTGAAATGAAATGAGTCATTCTTAAGGCTGGGTCATGAATGGTGCGCCCTTCCGCTTATGCCAGAGGACAACGAAAAGACACTTGATAAAGTGTATATAATGAATTGAATGCTCTCTTCAGGGGAGAACTACATGAATTGAATAATTACATGAATTGCATGCTTCCTTCAGGGAAGAACTATATGAATTGAATTGAATTGAATTGACTTGAATAGAATTGTTATATATTAGAACCAAAATGCTAAACATATGATTATCATAGAATTGTGTATACATTGTTGAACCGTCGTGTTCATAGTGTTATTGATGACATTACAGGCCAAGTTGCCCGTTCCCGTGGTTCCGAGACCTCGCCGCCAACGGAGGAGACCAATCCGGTTTCCCCAGGAGGATTGAATGAATGGATGTAAATCGGAGGCGACCGGTTTAGCAAATTTTGTGAACATTTTGAATAGATTTATTTTGTTGTAAATAGTGATCATATGCATTGTATTTGAATATGTATAGTTGATTTAAATAGGAAGATGGGATGTGTAAGTAAACTTTACTGTATGTAAAGGACTTGTACATATTAACGTTGAATGTCAATGTATGTATATATTTCCGCAAAATGTACATTGGACAGGTATATGTAAGATCCCTTGTGAATCTCGTATTGGCTTCGGTGATGCGAGGTTTACGGGAGTAAGTATGGTGTTCGCGACTCGGGGTTTGGCCGTGGTAACCTTAATCTCGGGCCCGGGTCGTGACACCTTCGATCCCCATCCCTATGTCTCCCAGAACTCTCATCCCAGACGGAGATCTCCCCCCACAGCCCATCTCAGATGCACATCTCTCTCTGTCACGACCCGGGCCCGAGATTAGGGTTACTACGGCCAAACCCCGAGTCGCAAACACCATACTTACTCCCGTAAACCTCGCATCACCGGAGCTAACACGAGATTCACATGAGATCTTACATATACCTGTCAAATGTACATTTTTGCGGAAATATATATATACATTGACAACCAACTTTAACCTGTACAAGTTCTTTACGTAAAGTAAAGTTTACTTACACATCTCATTTTCTATTTAAGTCAATCATGCATATTCAAATACAATGCATGTGATTACTATTTACATCAAAATGAATCTATTCAAAATGTTTATAAAACATTCTAAACCGGTTGCCCTCCGAGCTACATCCACTCCTTTAGTCCTCCTAGAGGAACCGGATTGGTTTCCTCCGCTGGTGGCGCGGTCTCTGCATTACTGGAACGGGCAACTTGGCCTGTAACGTCATCAATAACACTGTGAATACGACGGTTCAACAATGTATACACAATTCTATGATAATAATATGTTTAGCAATTCTAAACAATTCAAACAATTTAAATCAATTCAATTCAATTCAATTCAATTCATGTATATTTATCATTCATGCAGTTCTCCCCTGAAGGAAGCATTCAATTCATTATGTACACTTTATCAAGTGTCTTTTCGTTGTCCTCTGGCATAAGCGGAAGGGCGCACCATTCATGACCCAGCCTTAAGAATGACTCATTTCATTTCAATATTACATACTTTATTAAGTGGCTTTTCAAATGTGTGGGATTTACCAGTGTCTTGATCAGAGATCACCGGCATCACCATGAAACTCCGGAACGCTCCATCTACTGCAGCAGACTTGATCTTTAATTCATTACAGTGATTGTTCATTTCAGTTCTTTTCCTTTCATTTCATTGCATTTCATTTCATTAATTCGATACATTATTCAATGGTAGCTCAACAAGGAGCACAACAGTACTAGACATGAGAGGACATGCCATCTCAAGTCTGAAATCCTTAAACAAGTAAATTTTCCTAAAACAACATTCGGGTGAAACGTTCGTTATGCAATGTATGTGTTATTTTAGATGACATCACTTTGTAGTGAATTTTACATCCACATAACATTAGCTAACACCCATGAAGGTTTATGAAAGTATTAGAAATCAATTCTGATTACCCCTCAGTTTCGGTCACCTCGTCGGTTACCTAGCGGTTAACCGAAATACGGAATTCAGCTGACCGAACCACATTCGATCAGCTTTCCAGAATTTCACAAATTACAGATCATTTCTCTCAATTCAGTCACCTGTTCGGTCACCTACTCGGCTGACCGATATTCAAATTTCGGTTAGTTGAATTACTCTCGGTCACCCTTCGGCCCGCTTTCCAGAAGTTCAACTTCTGATGAAAAAATCATGACAAGATTTTCGGTTACCTTGCGGTCAACTCTTGGCTAGCCGAACTCACAATTTCGGCTAGCCGAACTATGTCGGTCAGCTTACGGTCAGGTGTTGGTCAGCCTGTCAGCTGACCGAACTGCGCCCAGAAGTTCAGAAATTTCTGAACCGAATTTTCTGGAATTGAACTCCTTGAGTTCTAACAAGTCTATTAACATCTGAAATCAATAGAATTGAGTACACTTAATTTGCTTGAAGATTAATTAGCAAGAATCCCCCTGCCTAGCTTGAATCCAAGATGAAATTCTCTTTTGAACCTAAAACTCAAAAAATCAAGTCATTCAAGAGAATTCCAATAAGTTTCTTATGTAAGAAACACTCAAAATCACTGAAGAAGCTTGGAGCTCTGAAATCAATTCAAAGTACCTACTTGTAGCCTCTCTTTGAAAGAATTCTTGAGATCTTCTCAAGCTTAAACTTCAAGAAACCAAAGAACAAGATGGAGAAGATGATGGTGAAGATGGAGTCCCTCTTCAATCACTTGT
Source organism: Persea americana (assembly GCA_029852735.1). Classification (NCBI taxonomy): domain Eukaryota; kingdom Viridiplantae; phylum Streptophyta; class Magnoliopsida; order Laurales; family Lauraceae; genus Persea; species Persea americana. Next base: position 97,940,198 of record CM056810.1, read on the forward strand.
CAAGCTTCCAAATCACCAATCAATGGAGAGAAATTGGAAGAAGGAAAAAGAAGAGAAAGAGAGGAAGAGAGAGCTGTGCTGGGATGAGAATGAACCCAAAGGAGTTCATCTCAATCTTATAAGCCCTCATTTGCATTTTAGCCCCTCTCATTTCCACTAATCACAATTTGAGTCAAATGAATGGTCATTTGAACCAATTCACGCCGAATGGAATCGCTATAATTACAGAAGTTAACGTACTCCTCGAGATACACATGTGAGTATCAAGAGTTTCCGTATTCGACGAAATACGCGGAAATTTGTAGTTACGAAAAAGTCCTCGTATCCCTCAATCCAAGTTTAAACTCATTTCACTGCATGTAATCACCTTTATTACCTTTCCAAGATGCTCAAATCAATCATTTGAGCCACTTCCAATTCAATTTAGCCCTCAATGAACATTAATGCAACAAAACATGCTTAATTAGCATTAATCCCGATTAATTAGAGTTAATCTTGATTAACTCGGGACAGGGTGTTAGACTCTCCCAACCCCTGAGATTTCTCTTTCCCTCTCAATCTCAAACTCCCAGGCCTGATCCCCACTTCATGCAACAGAACAGAAAAACCCACGCACAGAAGTCCTTCGGGGGGGATCTCTCTATCTCACGCAGAACCCATCCTCCATCTCAGAACCCCTCAGGCGCAAAACAACTCCTCCCTCCTCTTCATCATCTTCTCCTCTCTAGCCCACTCGCCTCCATCTCAGCACCTCTCCGATCTCTCACGTCCCCCTGTACCATCAGAATCCACCATCTTCACTGCCCATCACCTTCATCCCATCACCCACTTCATCGGGCGCATCCCATCTCCCTCGCAAAACCCATGCTCCCAGAAACCACACCCACCTGCATCCCATCTTATCATCCCACGCATCCCAGATCCCTCATCTCCATCTCACGACGCCCATCGCCCTCCATCTCTCCTGCGCCTGTCTCCATCTCCCTCCACCTCTCCTCTTTAGGCTCTCTGTCCGCACCCTCTCCTCCATCTCTCCCCTCTCCACTGTCTTCTCTGCTTCCTCTCAGATCTCTCTCACCCACTCCCTCCATCCCGGATCCATCTTGCACCACTGCCATCTTCTCAGCACTCCCAGAACCCATCGCCCACCTCTGTCTCCATCACAACCCACCTTTATCCCTCTCACGCTCGCGCCTCCACTCTAGACGCCGCCGCCATCTCCCTCCCCCAGTCGCAGCAGCACATCCGCCCGAACCACACATCTGCATGTAGCACTCCCCAGACACCATCCTCTGCTTCATCTCCCTCCTCAGCACCGCCGGACGCACGCAGAGACATCGGGGAAGCCCGGACCTCCACGCCAGCACCCACCTTCGTATTCCACAGCACCTCTTTGTCCTCCCCTTCACTCAGCGCTGCCAGAAAACTCCCCAACAGGTACTCCCTTCTTTCCCTCTCTGTACTACCTTGCACCCACATGCACCCACTGCACACCGTCCCTCTCTCTCTGCTTCCCTCTCTCTCGCTCCCCATCTCTCCTCTCCATCTCTGTTCTCCCCCACTGCGTACCACCCTCTCTCTCCCTCTCTGATCTCTCCCTCGCCACCTCTCTGCCGCCTCTCCCCCTTTGTTCCCTCTCTGTCTCTCCTTCCTCTCTTTCCTCCCCTCTTCCCTACACACGCCCCTGCAGCACCTCCGCACCACACCTTCTTTCCCACTCCCCTTCACTGCACCGTTGCACACCCATTGGGTGTTCCTCCATCACTACTGCACCCACTGAACTGCACTAGCCTTCTCATCATCTCAAGTGTTCCTCCATCACTACTGCACCCACTGAACTGCACTAGCCTTCTCATCATCTCAAGTGTTCCTCCATCACTACTGCACCCACTAAACTGCACTAGCCTTCTCATCATCCCAAGAGCCTGCCTGAAGCCATGCAGTCACAAGAAACCATTCCATCCAACACCCCTGCTGCCTAGTCTTGACCGAGCCCCTTTTAAATTAGGCCAAACCACAACTGCAGCTAAGTCGAGCCCACACTTTTGCACTCAGCCCACCTGTTTAACCCAAGTCGACCTATTCACCGACCCAACCCGTGCATGCACAGCCCAGTTCCATTTCTGCTATTCACTCTGTGCATTTAATTCTCTATTTACTGTGTGTTGCCTTTATTTATTTATTTTTTTCATGCATCTAACATGTCCATGCATCTAGTAAATTTCCAATTTCATTGCTTGTTTTAAATTATTCCTAGCTAGTATCAAACCTGTCCATACATAAAACATGCCCATTCATCATACAATTAGCTGCATTTTCTTTACTTTTATCTTCCATGTTCAAACTTTACTCAATGGAATTTAGGCCTACATATTCCATTTGAAAAGAACAAAACAGAAATAAAATAAAATCAAACAAAACCCAAAAGAAAAAAAAACCAAAAAAAATATATAATTAAAAGTAATAAAAATAATTAAAATTAGGATTTTAGCTACCCTATTAATTAAAATGATTAGGCTAAATTTAATACTTGACTTCTTTTTCTCATCCCTCCTCTCATTAGGAGTAGGAAATATTATTTAGGAAATTTCAAATAAATTCTTAATAAAAAAATAAGAAATTCACTCCCCTCTTCTTCCCATTTCATTAGGATAAATTAATTTAGGATCTTAGGCCCTATTAATAAACTCAAAAATAAAATAAAAATAATAAAAATCCAAAAGACCAAAAACAAAGTAAAAGATATCAAAAACTCAAAAATATTAATAAATTGGAGTTAGAAATTAGACAGTAACCTAGACTGATTAGGTCAGACCCCGGACCTAGATCTAGGTCTCCCCCTAGCCAACTTAGACTACCCAGTTTCATTAATCCCAACTGATTAGGTCTCACTCTCTCTCCGGGCCCCGCTATGGGATCGGGAGAGCAAATGTGGGCGGTTAGGACCTTAGGATAGGGTAGAGATCCATTAGGGAAATGGAACAGTTAGATTGAATCCAAGTAGGAACCCCCCTAGTTAGGAGCTTCTAACCCCAATTATTAAAATCCAAAAAAAACTATAAAACCAACAAAACCAATCCCAAAAAATATTTTTTTTATCTTTTCCTCTACCTCCGGTGCCAAATATTTATCTAAACTCAATGATTAAAGGGAATAGAGGCTGATTCCGAGAACCTGAATTAATGAGAATGACGAAACGAGACGAGTGATTTCACACACCTCAATATCAGTTTATTTACTATCGGCCCATCATCGGCCACCCTCAATCAATCCCCGCCCAACATCGGCCATTTTTATCTTACTTCCGGCCCATCATCGGCCATGCACTTTTCTCACTTTACTTCCGGCCCATCATCGGCCATGCACTTTTCTCACTTGCGTATCACACGCAAACCCACAGAAATCACAACTCGAAGTTTTGTCTGCATCATTCTTTCAATTTGAAGAATCAGCCTTTAAACCCTAGGTCGTCAAAGGACATTGAAGGGGGTACCCCAGAGCGGGGTTGATCCTCTTCTAAATATTTGGCACCTTCCCCCCTTATTTTCTTAGTTTATTTCCATCTTATTGCATTTATCCCCTAGAATACTTGGATTTAACTTTAATTAGTCTGTTCACCCTTGGATGTTGATTTCCCCTGCTTAGTTCACTATGGTCCCATTTTGAAGCCCATAATTTGACCCTTGACCCAAGTTCGACCCAAATTGAAAGACCCAAATTAAGTGACGAGAGAACCGTCGTGTGTCGCCGGCGGCACATTAGACGAGAGAAGAACCCACCCCATTTTCCTCCCGCATTCTTTCAGCTTTCGTCGAAAGACAGTGTTACGGCCGAATCCGTAACTGGCAATCGTGATCCGTTGATTTTGAGGGTAATCAGAATCCTCATTTTCGATGTATTTTTTTCTCACACAGTTGAATGGCGATTTCCCTCTCGAGGGGGATCAAAATTCATATCCAACAGACACATTCTTCTTCTTTGGAGTGTTCTTTGCAACACTGATGCGTATTTTCCCGCAAGTATACGGTTGTCTCAAGTAATATAGACTATGGAAGTCCGAATATTGTTCCCACGAGGATCGTTACAAAGAAAATAACAATGATCTATGAAAAGGAGTATCAACTCAAATATAGCTAATAAATTCAAATGAAAATAACAATGGAAACAAGAAACTAGATAATAACAAGGAAAATAAAAAATGCAAACTAAAAGAAATCTATAACTAGATAACAAAGAGAAGTTAGTAAAGAAAATGAGAACAAACCAAGAGCAATGTTAGTAACAAAGTTAATGACAAAAGAAAAATAACAAGGTTAATACAAAAACAATGGAGAAATGTTAGATAGATCAAATGAATAAGTGTGTAAAAATAACAAGTGAAATATAGAAAATGAGTGGATGGAGATAAAGAAATATGCTAAAGTGGTGTAAAATAAAATGTGGAATTGATGGTGTGAATAATAGAGAAATGGAGTGTGAAAATTAAAACTAGTGAATAAGTGTGTGGGAGTGTGAATAGAATCAAACTAAAGTAAGTAAAATAAATAACAAGCAATAGTAATGGATAGATTGAATCATTTAGAATCCACTAAGTGACACTAATCCAACACTTATGCTCTTCTCTTTTCCCAAAAAAAAAACAATACTCAAATCTAATTACAAATCAATGCTTAGATTTGGAAAATATAACTTTAAAGCTCTAAGATAGAAATTGACAATCTAATAGCTAAGATTTTCTTCCCTTCATAAAAGAAAAGATTCCTAATGACTATCTATCAAAAGTAAGCATAAACCATCAAAAGATATTAACTCCTAAGCATGATTTATCAAACCTAAGCATAGATAGTAAAAAGAATGCTAATAAAGAAACTAAGCATGGAAGGTTGCACAATGCAATGAAGAAAAATCTACTCTAACATATTAAGCTCATAAACAAGGGAATTTAAAAGAAAGAGCATAAGCAAAAGGAATATGATCAACTTAAAGAGCATAAGCAAAAGGAATAAGATCAACTTAGCTTCACCTAGAAGATCCAATCAAAGGAATTAGCCACCCATTGGAGAAGAAGCTTTCAATTTCATTCCAAATCTTTAATTTTACAAGGCTTTCCTCACTTTCTCTCTACAATTTGCTCTCAATTACATGAATAGCTTAAGTAAAGAGGAGGAGGCTCTCCTTGCTTGTGTCTCTAATGCCTAGAGCTCCCTTCTTTATATAGAAACATTTGTCTTGCTCTCTTTTGGTTTCTTTCCAATGTGGGACTTCATAAGAATGGAAATATGAACATATGTATGTGATTCCTGTATTAGAAAACAGTCTCTTGATTGATGTACGATTTTGACACCCGAAACGTCCAAATTGGGAAAAATGTTGTGAAATATGATTTGTAGATCTTTAAACAAGCTTTCCAATGCTTCTGAGATCACCTCAATCGGACACCCAATTAAAAAGATATGGTCAAAATACCAACTCAAGTCTATCATGTTCCTTCTTATTATTGGCCTAACTTTGTCATTTCTTCATCCAATTGCCTTCCAAACTTTTCCTAACTCTCTTTAATTCTTGAATCTCAACTTTAATCTTCAAATTAATATTCAATTAACACCTACAAAGAGAAATTAATATAATTGAGAGTATGAAAACCATTGGAACTCATATAAATACATACAAATGACCATCTATAATGGAAAGATATGAGCAAAGATGATGGAGATGGACTTTATGATTTTTATGCTAAAAATAGTGTTTTGAGTTCTTTTATCTTTGAAAACTCATAAAATAATGCTATAAAAGTGTATCTTTCGTGAACTCATCAAACACCAACAACAGGATTAGTAACTATTGAATTTTGAACAAAATAATTTTTACCTTTGGCATTCGAAGTAGATGCTCCGTCAGCGTAGCCAATGCCATGCCTGTCAGTGTGTGCCTTTTGACTACACAGGATGTCATCTAGAGTTTCCGATCCAATGTTCATCCTATTCAATGAAACTTAGCAGTATTTAACTCAGATAGAACCATCTTGAGTCTTCCATTCAGGTCAGAATTTTCTGCTTGCAAAGTCTTCATATCAAAATCAAGTAAGTCACACTTTTGTGATTCTGCAGTCAATTTGTTAGCCAACCTATTATTTTCATCCTCTAATGTTTGTACTTTAGCTAGTGCTTTTGCAAGTTCAGCTTTCAAGGAGGAATTCTTCTCTTCAGACACTTTCCAGTTGATAGCAACTTTTTCATTCACTTTAACCATCTTCATTGTTTTCTTGAAAAGTGTTTCATATTCAACTTTCCAATCTGGTTTTTCATCGGACTCAGTATCTTGATCAGTCTCAGCCTCGGAAAAAACATGGGAAGCAGCAGAACCAGAAGTTGTCATAAAAGTAATAAACTTTCCCTTGCCAACGTCAGGCTTATCAGACTCAGGATTTTCATCATTCTCATCAGAAGTTTTATCTTCCCAAGTAATATTCAAAGCCTTCTTTTTAGATTTTTTGTTCCGCAGTCATTAGCAAGATGTTCATAGCCTTTACACTCATAGCATTGAATCCCTTTAAAAGATTTATTCTTTCCAGAATTTTTAGGAATCCTAAATTGGTTTTCTGCCCGTTCATGAAAAGTTGGAATTACCTCATAAACCATACAACAACTTGGGGATCAATTTCCTCGGAATCTGAATCTGAACCACTTGCAACTTTCTTGTATGATCCCTTGGACGCTTTCAAAGCAATACCGTTAGATTTTGTCTTCTCATGAGATCTAAGGTTTGCTTCAAAAGTTTATAGGTTACCAATCAACTTATCAACTTTGAGTGTATTCAGATTTTTATTTTCCTCTATAGCCACTACCTTTGCATCAAACCTTTCTGGAAGAGACTGCATAATCTTTTTCACAATTCTATTTTCAGGAACTGGCTCTCCCAAAGTAAAGGTGTCATTCACAATCGCATTCAGCTTCGAATTGAACTCATCAAAAGTTTCATCATCTTCCATCTTTATGGTTTTGAAGGCTGTATACAATTTCTGAAGTTTCGACTGTTTGACAGTGTCAGTCCCTTCATGCACAGTCTGCAGAATATCCCAAGCCTTTTTGTAGTAGTGCATGTAGAAATTCTATGAAACTCAGACATGGTAACTTCATTATAAATAGCATTCAAAGCCCTCGAGTTATAAGTGACAGCCAACTCTTCTTCCTTAGTCCATTTATCTTCAGGTTTGGGACCAATTATCCCATCAGTAGTAATAGTGGGCAAGGAATAGCCATTCACAACAGATTTCCAAACTTTCAGATCTATAGCTTTTAAGAAGGCAACCATCATGGCTTTCCAATAAGCATAACTGCTACCATCCAACAGAGGAGGCTTACTGGTTGAAGTGCCTTCGCGGTGGATATCCATTCTCAGTAAAAATAGGATCAACACAATAAAATAGTGTAACCCGCTCTAATACCAATTGAGGATTTTGCAGGACCCACCAGAATGGAATACTAGTTCTAATTTAACCAATAACATGCAGCGGAAATAACCAATCAAACAAAATAGAATTAGCTATCTACCAATCACACACCACAAGAAGGCAGACACAATATTTAGCGTGGAAACCCTATCCAAGGAGAAAAATCACGAACCAAAAATCAAGAGTTCACGAACAGTTACAGATATACTCACAACCTCCTTTACCTCAGTCTGTACCTCGACCTGAGGACTGTAGTTGTTCTTGTAAAGAATCCACTAACACGACATCTACCGTACCCCGTTCTCTTTGCTTGATCTCCTCGCACCTTGTCAAATAAGATGATCAATCTTCTACAAGATAGTAGAAGCAACAAACACCTTCTAGAGCAGCCATTCAGAACGATCTCTCAATGGCTTTAGAGAAAAATCTCTCTCTAAGATATCTCTGACTCAGATTAATGAGAGTGGTGGTGGCCTTTAGGGTTGAGAGAAACACCCAATAAATAGGCCCAAAACCGTGCTTAAGACTCATAATAATAATCTAATCAGGAAGAAGTCCTTTTATAAACTTTTAACTAAGAGTCAGGAACCAACTTGAACTCCTGCGCCTAGCTCGCTATAGCGAGACCTACTTCTGGGAGACGCCTGCATCACTCTCGCTATAACGAGACACAATTATGCCTCTGTAACGTTTTTGGCCTAACAGAAGACCAGCACCAAACCACCCTTTTAGGCTTGTGGAGGGACACAACCTACTTAGGACAAGTCATGCAGGTCAAGTGCCCTTCCATGGCGTGTAGTAATAATTCTATATCTAAGTTGCTTTCTTGCCTTTGTCTTATCCATGCCAAGTTGTAAAGATGTTTGGACTAGAGAATGTACTCTGAGAAATAGAAAGTATATGTAGGATTTGTTTCTCTTTGATTGAAAAAAGAAAAAAAGTGAACTAAGAAAATTAGATTATTTGGCACTAAACATATGTCATGTTGCGCAAAAGAAGAAATGGCTAGGAAATTCTAGTAAAGAGGATAATAAGAAGACAAAATAGAGGAGAAAACTGAAGGTGGAAAAATAGAGGTGAGAAACTTATATCGGTTTGGCATTTAATGGAGAAAAGGGTTTTTGATGCTGGAAATCACACTTTCATTAGAGGGAGAATACTATTTTGCCCATTTGAGGAGAAAACCGCCCTAGTGCACCGAAAGGATTCTTTTTGCAAATTGCATGTTGCTTATAAGCAATTCAGCTCATGGGACTCACGTAAATGAATGTCTATCAATGGGAAGAAAGTAGATGACAAAGTCTGCTTATAGACAAAGGGACCAACTTAAATGAATGTCTATCATTGCTACTAATTAGGTTCGATGATTCAGATTTTTCAACCCAAAATAGGTTAATGGTAGATGTAGATTTGTGAGTTCACTTTTTTTTGGTCTTTACTTTTGCTGTATATTGGTTTGTGGAAACTAGCATCCATTCTAGTAGATAAGCGAACTTTTGATTGGTAGCAGCGGGTTGCACTATTTCATTGTGTAGATCCAAATTTTTTCCTGGAATAGATATCTACCGCGAAGGCACTTTGACCAATAAGCCTCCTTTATTGGATGTGATGAATTATATTTATTAGAAAGGTAGGATGGTTACTTTTTTGAAAGCCATAATTATTAAAGTCTGGAAATCTGTAGTTAATGGCTATTCCTTGCCCACTGTTACTACTAATGGGTAACTCTATCCAAAGATGATGAATAATGGACTAAGGAAGAAGAATTGACTTCTACCTGCAATTCTAGGGCGCTTAATGCTATTTATAATGGTGTGACTATGTTTGAAATTCAAAGAATTTCTACTTGTACCGCTGCAAAAGAAGCATGGGATATTCTGCGGACTGTACATGAGGGTACTGGTACTGTCAAACAGTCGGAACTTCAGAAATTAAATACAACCTTTGAAAATGTTAAGATGGCAGAAGATGAGACCTTTGATGAATTCAATGCAAAACTGAATGCTATTGTCAATGATGCATTTACTTTGGGTGATCCAATTCTTGAACATGGGATTGTCAAAAAGATTTTGAGGTCTCTTCCAGAAAGATTTGATCCAAAGGTTATTGCCATTGAAGAAAATAGAAACTTGAATACCCTAAAGGTGGAAGAGTTAGTTGGCAACCTGCAGACTTTTGATGCAAACCTTATGTCTAATGAAAAATTAAAATCCAAAGGTTTTGTTTTAAAAGCTTCCAAGGAATCAATTAAAAAGATTGACAGTGATTCAGATTTAGATTTTAAGGAGATTGATCACCAAGTTGCTTTACAGTTCATGAAGCAATTCAAGCTTTTTATGAAGGGAAATAAAACTAATGTGAAAATCCCTAAAACTGCGGGTAAGAAGAAATATTGTAAAGGGATTCGGTGCTAAGAGTGTCAAGGAATGAATACGTAGCTAGTGACTGCGATAACATAAAATCCAAGAAGAAGACTTTGAATACAATTTGGAAAGATGATACTTCTGAAGGTGATGATGAAAATCCTAAGTCGGAGAAGCTAGACACTAGCAAAGAGAAACTCATTGCATTTATGGCATCTACTGGTTCTGCTACTCAACATGTTTCTTCTGATGATGTGACTGATCATGATGATAATGAGTCGGAGGAAGAACTGGATTGAAAATCAGAATATGAGACACTTTTCAAGAAGACCATGACGATGGTAAAGATGAATGAGAAAGTGGCTATCAATTGGAAAATGTCTGAAGAGTAGAATTCCTCCTTGAAAGCTGAATTTGCTAAAGTTCTTGCAAAGGCACAACAATTGGAGGATGAGAATAACAACTTGGCTGACAAGTTGACAGCATAAGCACAGGAGCGTGACATTCTTGATCACGATATGAAGACCTTAAAAAGCGGAGAATGCTGATTTGCAAAGTCGACTCAAGATGGTTCTATCTGAGCTGGATACTGCCAAGGCTTCAATAAATAGGATGAATGTTGGATCGAGAAAGCTTGATGACATTTTAAGTAGTCAAAAGGCAAACACAGACAAGCATGACATTGGCTACACTGATGGAGCATCCACTTATGTTGCCAAAGCTGCTAAAAAAAGAATGTGTCACATCTTGCACTTATTCCCACTTGTTATCAATGTGAAATCAAAGGACACATTCGGCCTCATTGCAATGTTGTAAAGTTCACCTAATCAAAAGCAATATTGGAAGAAGCAGATGGCAGGGTCACCGATCAAAACCAAAGCTATCTGGGTCTAGAAAGAAGACATTCCTTCTATACCGGTACACACTTTACTAAAATATTTCAATTTGCAAGTGTGCGTACCGAAGCCTTATCACCCTTGATCTGCAATATCAAGCTCCCGCCCCAGTGTTGATACGAAGATCATATTGAGGAGTCGTCAAAATTGAGGGGGAGCTGCTGCATCCAGATTGACAGAAACTACTTGAAGATAATTGTTTGTCAATTATGCACAAAAAGGAGGAGAAGAATGGACTTAGGGTGAGTTTCATATGTTGAAGGCAGGTTCAAGCGAAGGCAATGCAAGATCTACAGTGCTGACAGGTTCAAAAAAAAAAATTGATCAAAACATTTCAATGTATTTTGGTTTTTGTTTTTTTGTCAAAACATTCAATGTATTGTTAGAAATTTTATTATGTTGGCTAATTTATGGGTTGGATAAAACTCTGAGTTCATTTGAGTTGTATTTTTCTAATTATTTTAGAATGGACCTGGTTAAGTCGCCGGAACATTTGAAGCGAAGTTCGAAGCGTTTTGGAGCGGAATAGCCAGATTCCAGAACATGAACTCACTATAGCGAGGATTAAGCTCACTATAGCGAACGTGGTGGAAGCATCTGGGACTGTAAAGGAGCTCGCTATAGCGAGCGTGGACGAGTCGCCCAGTTTGATCCAAACTCTTAGTTCAAATTCGAGTTGAGTTGCAATTCTTATTGGATCAAGTTTAGATAGCTCTTGGACGATTTTTGGGCTATTTAAAGGGTGATTCTCTCAACCCTAAGAGGCATTCAAGAAGTTTGCCTCTCTTGTTTTAAGGTGAGAAAACCCTGAGAGAGATTTCTTGTTCTCTACAGCTGTCAATTGAGAGATTGGGCTGAAGATCTGCTCTAGAAGGTTTTGTTCTTCTACTTCCTTGTAGAAGATTTGTGCATCTTAGTTTTTAAGGTGTTGTTGGAGGATCAAGCACGGGGAGCGGTGCGCGGCGAGTAGTCGTGGCGGTAAGGAGTTGTGCAAAAACAACTACAGTCTTTAGGTGCTCTTTGTTCTCTAAGCCATATGCGTATGCTTTTGCATTCCCTTTAACCCCCGTGATCATCAGCATTCATTCAGGTGGGCTTCACAAGCTGGTTCTCATGGATGCTAATTTGCAAACTTTTCATGTGATGGGATTTCTATGAGTTTGATCTAGGAGGCACCTTTTTACAAATCCCATTACAGCCCATGTACGGTTACTCCAACAGCCTCAACCCCAACCTCCCAAAAAATGGAGAAAAAAAGGGGTTGCTAAATGGTCACAATTCCAAACTACATCCACGGATGAAGTGAATGATACAAAATTGGCCTAGAAAATTGACTTAAATAAAGTGACTAGGATGATATGATGATGTGGGTTCTTTTCCCTTTTTCGTTTTTTATTTCCACCCCAACCCTAATCCACAAATAGACCTTTCTTATATCCCGCATCCCCCTGCTGTTGTAGTTAAGCATCCAGGTGGGCCCCATGGAATATCTGCACAACTTATATGAGCTCTATGCACTTAATTGAGATAGATTTTCCTACTTGTCTTGCTATAGCCTATATATAAACTATCTTTTGAGCCCCACCTAGATGCATGCTAATCTCAGAGGTAGTGGCAATTAGAAGGTCAAAGCATGGATTAGAAATACCCCAAAAATCAGCCTAATAAGATCATTATTGGTATGCATTTTTGAGGACCCAAAGTAAAAAGGGGAGACACTGAGGTTAGATTGATTATAGGTGGTTACTAGTGCATGAACTGCTTTTAGTGAAATGGTGTGTGAAATAAACCCATTCATGAGATCGTGTGCTGTAGCCGTAGATTGCCTATGTAGGTGGGTGGGATGTCTAGACCTCCTAGTCTACGTCCTCTGTGCACATCCATTTAAATCAATAGCAAGGCCTATCATAAATTCTAACGGCTCAAAAATAATGCTTTCCCCCTTGTTAGCGCACACTTATTTCAGCCATGTATCATATCCATAGTTCTATTAGGCTTTTAGCTTTGTATGAGTAGAGCATTGGATAAGGTTTTCTAAACTGATTGATATAACGATTCCCATTCTCAAAAAATATCCCGGATAGGAAGAGCCTAGCTATCCAATTCTGGGCCACTGATTGGTAATGATCCTGGACATTTTTTGTGTATGGGCTGCACATGGTGTGTCCAATCATATAAACAATTTGGACAAATGATCATGGGGCTCGCATATAGAAACCGGAATGTAGAGTTGCATATATGAATGGATTGACTCGGCCAAATTAGAAATCTTTTTTGTAAACCATTGTTGTGAATTTTGGGTTTTGAGCAATTCTTGGTTAGGTTGGATCAAGGTGTCATCCTTTTAGGCATTGAAGCATATGTTGGCCCAGGCGTCGCCTGTTACCTAATGCCAGATAATAGCCTTTGACCCACCTCACATGTATAAAAACTGCCACAATACATTCCAGTGTACAACACAGTAAAACACTGATTATCTTGAGTTTGAAACCATCATGATTAAATGCCCCTGCAATAGCACCTTTCAAAGTTCAATTGATTTATCATTTTGCTTCTGTTCTTGGTTTTTTTTTTTCCCCTTCTTTGTGACTGCATAGAGGGAGAGAGTTCGATGCTGCTAGTGGAGGCAGAGCAGTGGGTCTGGATGCGCAGCGATGGGGAGGGAGGAGAATCACGATCGAGAGAAAGGAAGACAGCTGCCGTGCACGAGATTGAGAGACAGAAGAGAGACCTGATGGGAGAGAAGGTCGAAAGAGAGGGACAGATCGAACTCTTCTTTGCAGAACTATTTTCTTTTCAGGCGGGCTTTGAAATGGTTTTCGTTTCAATGGTCAAATCACCGATCCAGCTGGACGCCAGCGGATCAGGCACCGAGTTCGGGCTGCCTAGACTTTTTGGGGCACGTAATGGAATAAACAGGCGCGAAGTCCGCATTTCTTGCTCTCCGGGGGAAACACTTTTCAACGGATTCACTAAACATTGCATGGCTTTCGATGTTTTTTTCTATTGGAATAATATTTACACCGAACAATAAAAAGTCTTACCATAGAAAAATGTCCCTCTTTTCGTTCTTGTTTCCTTGGAAAGGTAGACAAGCAAACCTACCCTTAGACAAATATGTACCAAGTTAAAAGTACTAATTCTGGTTAATGGTTGGAGAAATGTGGGAATCGGATCTATTGGACGGATGGATGGACTAAAAAATGAGCATTGCGAAAAAATAAAATAAAAGCAGTATATAATTCATTATATTCATTGCTATTGATTAGGATCAATGATTCAGATTTTTCAACATAGGTCGGGTAGCTTCAGGTTAATGCCTAATCAGAGGTGGGTGAACATGACATGTAAACTTTACAATGTAGAAGATAGCTCGAATTCTACACCACTCTGTTACAATATCTAACACCAAAAAACTGTTAGTTAAATTGAGTATCTTGTTTGGGAAATTATGTTCCCTATCAAGAGAAAAAAGAGTCAATTTCAGGGTTGCATCCATTACCACCAATCTCCATTTACCCAAACAAATGACGAATATTATTTTCTGACCTTTTCTATTTGTTATTTGAAAAGTTACCATCTTGAGTCTCAGCAGTGATGTTGATCATTCGTTCATCAGATGATCAGGTATACCAACGGATGAGCAATGGACCAAGCTCAACTCCAGTAAGTAATCTCAATGATAAAGTGGACTGATGTTCTCTTCCCCCATATAAACAGCAGGAGATCTTTTCCTTGTGCCTCTGAAGCTATATACTAAAAGAAGCAATTCCGCTAAACCACTTGCTACAAAGGATATTATGATTTGAAAAGCAATTCAAATTTTGAGAAGCTTAAGCCTGAAATTTCTCCCATCATACATGTCGAACACTCCCTGAAATATTTGCACCAAAATGGCCCACCATAACATTCAACTGCATGAAATAACAGAAATCACAATTCATGTCATAGTTACCTAGGGATCTCAAAGCAACACACTACAATCTGAACTACATGATAAAACCGTTGGGGCAAGACGTACAGCAGTTTTGTAGGTGTTAGTTGCTGCACACCGTACACATTATATAACTGTCAACGACAACTATAGAAGGAAAAAAAAATCCTGCTGGTGCACAGAAAACTACTAATAAAAAGGCTGGGTCCTTGCAATAAATGGGCGGATATACATCTCAAAATATCCAACTGCCATTGAAGTTAAATAACAACAACGACAATAATAATAAGGTGATGTATTCATCACATATTCACATTGAAGTTAAAAAAACAGAGAAAAAAACCTAAATCAACAAAGAACACATCAACTTAATATGAACATTAACATCACCATTCTCGTTGAACAACACAACCATTCACATTAAAAAGTGTTTTATCCATCATCATTCGCATTCAGCGTCAACTTGGTTTTAACATCAATTTTAACATTCAATATCAAACATCAAGGCTCGTCTCCCATGCTCCCACTTCAAACATGCTCATCTCCCATGCTTCCTTTTGCACTGAACATCCAATAAAAAAATTATAAGTAAAACATGATTTGGATTGGGGGGGTGGGGTGGGGTGGGCGGGGGTGGGGTTGGTGTTGTGTTGGGGTTGTTTTAGATAATGGTGTATATAAAAAAATCTTGGAGAAAAAATAATGGTTCAATTAGAAACTAAAGGGAAAGAGAGCAGAAGGGGTGTTTGTTTCAGATAATGGGGTATATAAAGAAATCTTGGAGAAAAAATAATGGTTCAATTAGAAACTAAAAGGAAAGAGAGCAGAAAAGAATAATTTGCCCCTAAAAAAAACAAACAGAGAAAGGTGTATGACACAAGGACTTTTTTATGGCGATTTTTATTTTTCTTTTCTCTTTTCAATAGTTTCTCAAAGAATCCTTGTGTCATTTTGTTTTTCAGTGGAGTGGATCTTAGTTTCATAAGCTACATTTTGACTGTTTGATACAATTATAATTATCGAATAGCACATCAAAGCCTCGCATCTAAACAAAAATGAAGAGAAAAAACAAAAGCGGGGCCTCCCCATACCTCCTCCTCCTCCTCCCATTCCACATACCCAAATCAAAGAAGCCAATTCCCAATTCCACACCCCCAATCCCCACTCCTATGAGCAAACTCAGAATTATAGATGCCAATTCCTTTTATTTCTTTTTCCTGTGCCAGCTAGTTTGAATAACTAGAGCACTCTAAAATTCCACAACCCAATCCCACAGCAAATGGTTTTTTTTTTTTTTTTTTTTTTTCTAAATGGAACATTGGATTCCATTTCAGGGCCAAAAACAGAATAGGGATTCAGAAGGAATTGTGTTGCCCATGCCAAAAACTCTATTTATTTCATGCAAAACCAGAAAACAGTAAAAGAAACAAAATGAAAATAAAAGAGAAATGAATTGAGCCTTATCAAATGAGTCTATTTATTTCATGGAAAGCCTTATCAAATAGTGTGTGTGTGTGTGTACGGTAATATTCAGGTGAGAACTAGCTCTCACATATTATATGAGAACTTTTTTGTGGGGTCCAATTGTGGGGCCCATTTGGGGATGGGACCGGGGGGGATGGAAAATGGAAGCTTTACTTAACTTTTACTTTACGGTAAAATTACCAAACAGGGCTTAGAGTCTACTACAAACCATGTGACACTGCAATTAAGGTGCCTTGGATGATGACTCGATTCACCACCTACCCAATCTGAGTCAACTCAAAATCAGATGATTTTTAGACCTAGGTAATGGCTTAGATGAGATCTTTACTGGCTATTCCCAACCACATTGGGGCCCATTGTATCAACAAAATAAATTCTAAAACAGTAGGCACCAGATGTCTGTATTGAAGTTGTGGATATGTAACTTTCATTATTTACCATACAGCACATATGCACGTCAACCATCACATGTCATGCCTGGACAACACTCAACTGTTTGATAAATGGCTACCTGGAGAATTGTTGAATAAATTATGATGCAGGCGCCTAAGACAAAAACAAAAAGTCCATCTAAAGATTTGAGAATCCGTAGAAAAAGAGGGAAAAAAACCAGACTGGTGATAAAACAAAGCGGAACGACTAGTCCAGAAGAAACTTCCAAGGCTTGAAGCTGCTGTTCATATCTCAATTTCTTCTACTCCTTGATCAGAATGGAGCAATCCGATTCAGGATGCTGTAAGAGAAAAGTGAAATTGCAAATAAAATATAAATAGAGAGATAAGCGTTGTCATTCCATACCTTACTGAATTTTTTCGCCATCAATCCAAATGCATGGGATGTGTGATATTTTGCACCAGTCCTCTCCTTTCTCTTTCCCCAGCCGCCCTGTTACAAGTGGACACTTTTCGATCGTCAACATTTCAAGTGCAGTAAGGCATTGCCGATTTGATAAAGGCCTCAACTGTCCACAGTCACGAATATCGAGGTGACGGAGTGATTTGAGTTGTTCAAACCCGTCAAATAGAGACTGCAAATTAGGACATTTATAAACATCAAGATTTTGTAGCACTTCGAGTTGCAACATCCCATCAGATAGAGACATCAATCTATTACAATTCGAGATGTTGAGATACTGCAAAGCCTTGAATCGTCCTGAGCCATTGAATAGAGAAGTCAATTCATGGAATCCGCCGATATACATAGCATGGAGAACTTCGAGCTGCCCTAGCCCCTCAGGTAGATATGACAATTGTTCGCATTGCGAGATACGTAAAGTCTGAAGAGCCTTTAGTTGCCTCAGTACCTCAGGTAGAGATGACAATTGTCTGCACCACGAGATATCTAGAGTCTGAAGAGCTTTTAACTGCCCTAGCCCCTCAGGTAGAGATGACAATCGTTTGCAGGTCGAGATCTGCAGAGTCTGAAGAGCTTTGAGCTGCCCCAACCCATCAGGCAGAGATGGCAAACGTTTGCACTTGGAGATGTGTAGAGCCTGAAGAGCTTTGAGCTGCCCCAACCCATCAGGCAGAGATGTTAATTCAGGACAATCGGAGATTACAAGAGTGTGGAGTGATTCAAGCATTCCCCATCCATTGAAGGGTAGTGATTCACAAGAGAATCCCCGAATCTCTAAAGTCTCGAGAGCGGGGAGGTATGATAGTGGCTCAGATGATATTCCTCTTGCATATTTGAGAGTCAAATGTCGAACGTGCGGGAGTGGATTGTCCTGCACCCAAATAACTTGGTAGCAATTTTCAATAGTTACTTCCCTTAAAGTACTGGGGAGGCAGTTGGGCGTTGCCTTCAGCTTCTTGCAATTGATAATTCCCAACTTTTCAAGAGATGGCATCACCTTTCCATGTTCCTGTGTCAACGTCCATTCTTCCCAATTGACCATTGATTTGAAATAAAGCTCTTAAAGCTTTGGAAATCTCGTTTTTTTCTCCCTAGCATCGACACTCCCGTAAAACTCACCACCCACCACTTTTACTTCACCAGCTCCAACTATTTCCAGGTATTTAAGTGAATGCAATCTTCCAAGACCTGGCAGTAGTTTACACTTCATGCAGTTCTCCAATACGACTTTAACTAGACTGGAAAACTTTGAATCCTCCAACCAACGGGGAAACTTGGAACCCGCATAGTTTTTTTATCTTCAACTCTTTTAGGTTTGAATAAGGGGGTCTGAGGCCTTCTAATACGCTCTTCATCCTTTCCATCTCATCATTTCCTAACATTCTCCACTCTTCATCGCTCTTGTCGTTACAACATAAAGACAAAATATGAAGGTCACTCTTCTTGTGGAGTTCTGCTTCACTGGCATCATTCACATTCATTACTCTCTCCAAATTTTCAATACTTAATTCTCCTCTCAGGAGATTGAGATCTTTTAGTTCTCTAATCTTACATCCTCTGTTCTCATCCCCCACAGGAAACTTGCACAATGTTCGAAGGGAAGTCAGCCGCCCAAGTCCATTCGGTAAAACGATGAGCTTTACAGTCCATTGAATTTCAAGATGCCGCAGTCTAACCATTTTGCTCATACCACTTGGTAGCGTATGAAGATTTCGGCAGTTGATAAGTTTCAGAGTTTGCAGATTACAGAGATCTGTTACAAATTCAGGAAGCTCCTTGATCTTTGACCGACACAAACTGAGATACCTCAGATGCTTCAGTTGCTCTATTGAACTCGGTAAATTCTCAATTTGAGTACTTAAATCTAGAGCTCTAAGAAATCTCAAATGATTGAATAAACTATCAGGGAGTGCCTCCATTCTTGTGTGGCAGAGCAATAGGAGTGTGCGCAGTCGTTTTTCATTGCACAGTGGAGATGGAATGGATAACACATCACTCACAAGTAGTGATAAGTGATGGCAGTTAACAGAAAGTGATTCTGAATTTTCAACCTCCATGCTATGGTAGTCACCGGAACTGACAAATGCCGCTAGATCATGAACAAGATCGTGCATCTTACATCGAACAATGTTCCCGTATTTATCTTTCTCTGCATCTTGAAGCAAGGAATGTGTCAGCAAATCATCAAAATATATTTCGCCAATTTCTTCAATGTCATCTTTCTTTGCTTTCTCAGATTTAATGATACCATGAGCCATCCATAACTTGACTAACTCATTCTTGATTATCCAGTGGTCTTTCGGAAACACCGAGCAAAATGAGAAACATCGTTGCAAATGGAGGGGCAAACTATAATAGCTCAATAACAGAGCAGGTAAAATGCCATCATCCTTAGGTATATCCCATTCCCATATTTCACTTTCTAAGACGTGTTCCCAATACCACTTTGTCCTTGTACAACGCAAAAGACTACCCAGTGCTCTTATAGCAAGAGGTATACCTTTACACCTCTTTACAATTTTCTCACCAACCTCTATCAGTTCCCGACACTCTTCTTCTTTTGTTCCTTTGAGAGCTATGTATTTAAAGAGTTTCCAACAATCTGAATCACATAGAACACACAATTTATGAATGAGAGTCATTTCCATTGCTTCTGCAACTTGACAACTACGAGTGGTAACCACAACCTTACTTCCTGATGCAGCACCCATAAGTGGAACCTTCAATTTTTGCCATAGCCTACCAGTTTCATCCCAAACATCATCCAACACAAGCAAAAAAACGCTTTTTATCAATAGCTTCTCGAAGATTGCTTTGCAAAGTGTCCAGGTCTGGGTTATTGGATGTAGAACCACCCATGGATTGAATAACTTTTTTTGCAATCCTATTCACATCAAAAGGATGGGACACACAGACCCAAATTCTCTTTTCGAAATGTGCCATCACTCTCTCATCATTGTAGATCAGTTGAGCAAGAGTGGTCTTGCCCAATCCGCCCATACCAACCATTGAAATAATGGAAACTGATTTCTCCTCTTGACTAGTCTCACTAACCAATTGTTCAATTATACTCTTTTTAAAGTCATCTCTGCCAAAAATCTCTGCTTCATCAATTAAAGAACTGGTTTGGCGTTGTTCCTTGTTAGGCACTGACATAACTTCCCTTGTATTAAGTTCTTTCAAATTGAAATTTTCCTTTTTGATTGAAATTTCATTTAGTCTGTTTGTTGTTTCCCTTATCCTCTGTCCAATGTTGTACTGTAACTTGACTTGCTTGATATATTGGTAAGGAAAGAGAAAGGAATAGAGCACCCTCGTAGGATGATGAGCCTCATCTTTATCTTCCTGTGATATGAAAGTATCTGTCACCCACTCATCTAGTATGTCCTCCACCTCATACGCCACTTCTTTGAGCTCCCACAGCCAATCCTGGACCCGCTTGTTTGTCACTTGATGCCTCTCAGCATCCTCCAGCACAGATTGAATGGTTGAGAATGTGCTTGAAAGTTCATCAACCTCTTTCTCCACTCCAAACAGTGAGCTCAACCGATCTTTGGCTATGGCACACAACTCTTCCACAACAAATGACACAAGTGCATCTGTTGCCATGCTATCTTTCTCTAGTGTGCACGGGAGATCTTTGTGTGCAAAGCTGCTTCACTTGGTCCTGAGTTATATAGGCAAAGGAACATCTATTAGATCGACAAGTTGCAAATCTTCATTGGCTTGTTGTGAAAGAATTAAGTAGTAAAACCACATTGTGTACAGGCAATTGACCTTATATGTTTTACTAAACTAGAGCAGATGTGAGTCCTCACTCACTATGTTTTAAGGATTCTTAAGCTATCCACTTGATTATGTTGGAAAAAAACCACCTATAAAAATCTGCTTAAGCCTTTTCTTTTCTTTTTTTTTCGTCCAAGCAGGAATGGACAAGTGGTCGAAAATATGAAATACCATGAGTAGTTTGAAATACCTGATTATAAATGCCCATTATTTCTTAAACGTTAACTTTGCATCATCAATCCAGCCTCATTGGGACATACAGGCAAAATGAGACTAACAAGATATTATCAAAATCATATAATCTCATATAATAATTTGGTTTAAAATATCGGAGATAATTTTAGTGCATATAATTTTTGTAGTAAATCGTTAAAATATTGCTAATTTCTCATTCGTATGACAATACTTTCAAAATATCAGCATCAACCCAGAGAGAGAGAGAGAGAGAGAGAGAGAGAGAGAGAGAGAGAGAGAGAGAGAGAGAGAGAGAGAGAGAGAGAGAGAGTTATACCTAACCTACTTCTTCCTCTTTCCTTCTTCTACTTGCTCTTACACGTATTTTTCTCTCCTCACTTCTCTCATTGCTCTTCTTCTGCTCTACCCTTTCTTCTTCTTCTCTTTCCTTTCTCCTCTCCAGTGATGAAATGAAATGGGTTCACCTCTTTCTTTTTTTCCTTCAGTCCCGCCCTATCTGAAGCAAGTACAAACGAGGAAAATATAAAGCAAGATCCTCAATATTTACTACGTTGAACTCATGTGATCTCTAGCATATTTTGCAAATTGGAATTGTATCGCAAATCATTCATACCCATGAATCGAATCAAATCGCGAATCGTATTGCAAATCATTTTTCTAATAAAAAAGAAAAATAATTAAAAATTATAGAAAAAAGAAAAAAGTAGTTATTTAAAACCATGCATTTTCCCATTTATAGCAACATAGATACAATGACAAATAAGTCCATCATACAATCATATCAAGAACATTATGACATTTATTAATATATAATAAATGATGTGTAAAATTGTAAATAGTTAAATAAGTTTAAGATATCAATATATATTTGTTTTTTGTTATCTTTAAATCCAAATATAAAAGTAAAAAATAAAATCCAAACTATTGATCTTACACGGTAGGATATCTCTTGAAGTTCAGAAAGTGTTTATGAAGAAAAAACCAAGAAAGATTAAAAAAAAAAAAAGAAGTAGATATAGACAAGCACCATACATATAATCAAATGCTTTAATTAAATGCATGTTCTTTATTCATCTCTAAAACCTCCCCAAAGCTGAAATTTTTTTAAGTGGTTTCGTTAACTACCAAATAACATTTTATTAATAAAAAGGGTAAAAGAAAGAAAAAATGTGAAAGATTGTTAATATTAACTTACTGGTTATATCTATTCTCACTCAGCTGAATCACTTGAATCGTAAGATTCGATGAAACAAATATCGAATCGTAAGATTCACACATGAATCTTAAGATTCATTTATAAATAGGATTCATTGCATAAATACGAATCGTTTTCCTTAATATTCAGGATGCAAATCAGGATTCGGGATTCTGATAACTATGATCTCAGGTGCTAAGGTGGCCCCAATGTCCCTAACGTAGTATCTTGATTGGAATTTTTAAAATTTTCTAAAAGCAACAAGGATAGAGTGAGCAAGTCTTTGACTGGCATTTGGTACGTGACCAAGTAATTGATATTAAGCGTAACACCCACACCCAAGTCAAAATTAAAACTCAGCCAAGTCATCTCATTTTAATAAGTTGTTTGCATTCCAAACTATTTAATAGGCAAATCCAAATTTAAATAATTAAACTTTATTTATAAGTAATTATTCATGAGGTTCGGAGTCGGTAATTTAAAAACGATGACCGGAATGTACTTTGAAACGTATATTTAATCTTCTACATTGATATTTAGACAGACAAGTTATGTAATATGTAATATGTAATATATATATATATATATATATATTCTTTTATTTTCTTTATTGTTGTACTTTTCTTGCATCTATAAATTTATTAATTTGAATTGATTATCAAGAAGGAATGCAAATAAATATATTTTTATATCTTATAAGTAATGGATTTATTTTTAAATATTTTTTAAATTATTTTAAAAAAATATGACTGTCCTCACTCTCCGCGTTGACTCTATCTAAGTCAATATTTTTTGCATTGGACGAGTTGATTCCGATTCATGAGTCTTCCAACCTTGCTTTGAGGTGTTTTATTGAAGGATCACTTTTTTTTTTTTTTTTTGCAATCATTCTTCTTGAAATGTTTTTCATGCCTTCTTTCCACATTGATTGGATCTTTAAAAAAAAAAATTCATAACGATTCTGCTTCGTTGAAGAGAAAGTAACTGGATCACAATTCTGTCATGTTTTTGGACTGCTTGAGTAGATGTACATCCATTCATTTAATCTAAGAGCGAGGGCAGGTCTTAGGTTTAAGATTATTACATCCAATTGAAAGGATGGCCATGTTTCAATCCAGATTGATTTTCACACTTGATATCGGATTGTGAAAATTTTGGATCACAATCTATTAAAAAAAAAAGGAAATTTGATCACAATCGATGACAACCAAGATTCTAACCAACGGAAGAACTGAAAACATAAACCAAATTTTTGCAAACTCTTTGATATGGTAACCCACTTAAAACAGATTTGCAAATTGGATCGATGTAACCCTGGCCTAAAAAGCTAAAATTCTTTGATATTTGATGGATGGTATCCTCCAATTCAAAAAGAAAGATTTTGATTGTTTTCTCTTCCTCCATATGTAAAAAGTTTTATCCTGGACTGAATGCCAACCATACCATCCTCAAAGGCGGGGCCCTTGAATCTTATGGGTCCCGCCATGATGAAGTGGGTGTGTGTGAATCAGTGTCCGCTCTTTTGTTGTTCTCTATTGATCAATCATAAGTTTTATAGTGAAAATTTTACGTAGATCAATCAAAAAAAAAAAAAAATACAAGCTTTGCAAAACTTTTAGCGTTTTATACTTCATATTATAATACTATAACAGGCATTTATCAAATTTCATGCGCCACTAAACTATCATAAAAAGTGAGAGGCTATGAGTACTATTTTAAAACAGGCACGCCCACTGTGGAGATTTACAAATGGGCTCCGATATATGAAAAACTGAGATGGGTTTCTCGTTATGGGAACTTTGGAAATGGGAATTCAAAGTTTTTAGGGCACGCTTGTGTGACCCATTTCCGCAGAAAAAGCATTGGTTTTATGTGGAATTGAGGTCTTTCGTGCATTTGGTGCAGCAAAAGTACGCGGAAATGCATTTCCTCCACGTCAGTCCTTTCCATGAGAAGCCTGGAATTTCAATTGCCATGGGGGCCATCGGATTTCATTTCTGCAGAAAAGTACCTGCACTTTATACTCATCTTTTCTGAACCAAAATGCCCAAGATTCCAACCAGTAGGAAACCCTAGCACTCAGCTACCTGTGACCCTCTCCTTCCTCTTCTCCTCTCTCGACCCTGACCAACTAGAACCAGATCTCCCTGGTGAAAAACAAGATCGGTGTGTAGAAACTCTACTCCTTTTCTTCCCAGAGAAACAATAAGATGTCTTTGTTAAAACCCTCTTGCAGGCACCTACATTACTCTCCTTCAAAGCTTTTCTCTCTGTCTCAAGAAAAGACCCTACCCCTTTTCTGTATCAGGCCGTCTGGCCACTCTCTCTGAGGTCCGACCAACCCAACCCAACATCCATCAAAGAGGATATGGTTTGGTGGTTCCTTGGGGATCTTCACCCTGAACTCTTATACTTTCAATTGCCCATTTGATAGAAAGCAATTCATAAAAATCTTAGGAACTCAATGTTGATTTAAAGGGATTTAACGGGCCCATAATAAGAGTAAAGAAGGCATTGCTCATCTTTTCCTTCTCTGTTTGGACATTTGGGAACTCGTGCAGACACCAAAGAAGATGATGTGTGAGGCTCTGAGGTGGGAACATGGTGGAGGACCGGTGTGATTGTAGCTGCATGCCTTGTGTTGATACTACTTTCTTTGTGGCATGAGCTACTGTATAAAATTTGATTCTTCTAGTGTATAAATCCATTTTGTCTCTAAAATTTGATTCTTCTAGTGAATAAACGGCCACCCAAAATTGTCATATTCAATCAATACAAAGGCCATTTTTAGGTGATTTTATGGTGCTTCTTGAATGCTCTGTTCTTCTTCATGGAGCTGGGTTACTTGTAGCTCTTAATTCTCTGTAATACCTTTTTTTTTTTTTTTTTTTTGTCCTCAATTCATTCATGTAATTTTGTTTATGTTCACCTATCATAGGTTGTGTTAGAAAGCAATAGAACTGTTGAGAAAAAAAAATTGTTCTTGGATTGGTAAATTCTTTCCCTATGGAAAACCGCCGCACCCAACATGAAAAGTACCATATCCATAAAGAAAAATATTCCGCACCAAACATAGATTTTCATCTAGGGAAGACCTTTTCAATGGCATTCAATTACCATTGGTTTTGCTGATGTGGCAATTTCCACATTCCACGGAAAAGGCTTGTACATAGGGCTTGTTTGTGTAGCCCATTTCCATGGAAATGGAAACAGTTTTCTGCAGAAAACTTACTTTTTGTATGTTTGGTGCAGCATTTTTCCTAGGAATCACTTTATTGCCACCTCAGCTTTTTCCTTCCTCACTATGGAAATGGACTTCCCATGGGGGGGTATGGGAAGTCCATTTCCTCAGAAAACTTCCCCCACTTTATAAACTTCTTTTCCTACCCATTTCCCATCCAATGTTCAATGTCAATGGAGAGGGTAAGGAATTTGCAGCCGCACCAAACAACATCAGCACCAATTCATCAAGGAAAAACTTTTTGCACCAAACATAATTTTTTGAGTTCCACGGAAACACTTTTCCAAAGTATTTGAAACCCATGGATTTTGCTGATGTGGCAATTTCCAATTTCCATGGAAATTACGTTTACACAAACGTGCCCTAAACATGCCCCTGTGTAACGATGCATTCCGCGGAAAGAGGAAATTGCCACATCAGCAAAATCCATGGAAGATAGAGGCCAAGAAAAATAATTGTTGTGGAAGTACCAAATCTATGTTTGGTGCAAAAAAAGAATTCTCTTCTTTGAAACTATGCTTTTTATGTTTGGTGAAACTGTGGATATCTCAGTGGAAACAAGACCCCAACATCAAACCAAAAAATACAAAATAAATGCATGAATCATGTGTTGAAATTACAGAGAGATGACAACAATCAAAACAAAAATAAACTGAAGAGAAATCATGTGATGAGATTGCAATAGCAGAGAAATTGCAAAGCAAAATACAGAGAAAATATAAAAAGCTGCCTTTGAGAGCAATTGCAAAGCCATGGCCTACCTGTTTATGCCAAAAATCGAATCAAACACATACAGAGCATCAATCTCAGAGAGTGGCCCACCTTGTATCCAAAACCCTAACAGATCATCGTCCTCAAATGGCAAAGTCCAAAAACCCTAATCTACATCATCCTCCAAGGGTCTTGCGAGTTGCAGAGGAGAGAAAGAGAGAGAGAGAGAGGTTCCAGCGATGAGGAACAGAGGCAGAGAGGTTCCAAGCCTTGGGCGATCGGAGAAGACGAAGAAACCTTACATACGTTACAATCGCTCTGCCATATGTTAGCTGGCACCAAACTTCTTAATCGCGCACTGTGTTACCATTTCTAGTGGGTTTCACACTTAGCCTATTTGTTTGCACGCGAGGGAAGTGAGAGTCGAGTAGCATTGGCCTCGGCATGAAATGTAAAGATGTCCGCAGATCATAGTTTTGTTGATCGTCTATCCTCCAACATTAAATGTTTAGGCCGATTCGGTGAAACATTTTGAGATTATATATACAAAAAATCAAAATATACAAATATGATAGAAAAAAACAAAGAATAAAATAAAAAAAAAATATGTAATTTATACAGTTAATTCATTATGATAAATATCATATTAGAACATATAAATATAAACTTTAAGCATGTTCTTACCATAACAAAGTTTAAACACACCATAAAAATTAACAAACAACAAATTTGAAGTTTTGAAATATTTTTCAAAACACTTTGGTCGTTTAAATTTTATTGGATATTTCGGCAAGAATTATGAATTCCTGCCAAAATTTATCAAAAGTCAAACCGAAAAGTTATGTTATGCATTTCGTTTTGTCTTTATGGCCGAAATGAAATTGCTAAATATAATGTTGATGTAGATTCCTCTTTTATTCCACTTTAATATATTAGGGCTTGTTTGTTTGCAAAAGAGTAAGGTGAAGAAGAGTTGAAATAAATTCCAATTGTTGGATTTTTTTTTAAACCATGAGCTGTTTGCTTGCATTGGGTTGGACAAGAAAAGTAAATATGTCTGCCCAACTTGCCATTAGTCCAACCTCCAACCCGACTTTTTCTCTCCCGTAGTTATTTGGGAATACTATAATAAAGTGAGGCGGAGTAACTTATTTCTCATTGTCTTTCTCCAATCAAATGCAAATTTAAATCCGTTTACTTTATATAAACTATTAGTTGGCTAATTCATTAGGTTTTGAACAAAGCTCAAGTCCGTATTGAGTTGTATTTCTTATTCTTTTTAGATATGTATTGTGATGGAACTTCAAGTTGAAGATTGAAGAGTCTTGGATGGATGAAATATAGGTTTTCAAAGCCCAGAAGGAGTCCAATACAGATTGTAGGTTCGCTCTAGCTAGGCTTTACTCGCTCAAGCAAAAAGTAAGGGTCGCAGGGGAAGAACCACTGCTCGCTTGAGCGAGCCTGGGATTTGCTGCCTAGCACGAACGAGCTTCTTTCCTATTTGTTTTGCACTTGCCATTCTTGTTCTACTTGACTTAAGAAACCTGGTGCACGAACCTTTGGCCTATATTAACCTCTTCTTGCAACCCCAAAGACTTACTTGGGCTCTCTATTCTTCCCTAGCATCAAGAATTATTTTGGAAGAGACTTTGTGGGCTGTTTCATTCAAAAAGCATTGCGCTGAAGACGAATAATTATTTTCTTCTCTAAAGCACCTTGAAGAGGCGTTCAAGGTGGGTTCTTGTCAAGCATGATGAAGGTGAACAACGGGCAGTCGGCAAGTCCATCACGGTTCTTTCAGTTGAGTTCCAATTGGGTCAAAGGTTCCGTGAGTGATCTTGTAATCTTCTTTTATATAATGCTTGATTTTTTCCGGTGGTCTCTACCACTCTTGGTTTTTCTCAATTAGGGTTTTCCACATTAAAAATCGTGTGCCTGCTGTTGATCGTGGTTAATTGATTTTCTATGATTAGGATAACTATCTAGATTAATTAATTAGAATTGAATTTCATATTAAATTTGAGTAGGGACCTTAGCATGCGTTAAGGCTTAAATTGAAGTTGAGTTAGGCATTCAACACTTCACTTTACTTCAACCATCCAAACGTATAAAAAGTAATTTATCTACTTATTTATTTTAAGTCACTCTTCTTTGACTTTATCCTAATGTAACATCTTACTCCTCTTCTAATCCTCCCCTAATGCAAATAAACTGGCCCTAAGAATTACTACCACAAGATATAATAACATGTATTTTACTCTATACTCTTCATTCTAAACTTTTTTATCTTTTTTTACTTTACACCAACCATGCAAGCAAATTCAAAGCAATTCACTATTCAATATACAATAAAGTGCATTTTCCTCTATCCTCTTCATTTAAACATTTTTTTTTTTTTTTTTACTTTGCACCAATCATCCAAACGCATGCAAAGTAATGCACTATTCATTTTGTTTCAACTCACTCATTCTTTAATTTTATGCATAATGCGAGAGTTACTCCACTCTTACTCTGTCCCTCTTGCAAACATGGCAATGTGGGGCTTTTAAATAGTGTGTATTGTGAATGGAAAAAAAATAAAGGAATGGGGGTTTTCTGGATTTTCTTACAAAATACTGAGAATGTTATCCTACGAGGACAAATAAAATGCTGGAAAACACTTTGATAGTGGCACCCACCTAAAAACCATCAACACTCAATACTCTGTAGGTGGAAGAATCCCCATTTCATGGAACCTGCGCCACTGTTAGTAGTTAGTCCATTTGATCTGTTCTTTGAAAAGATTCTCATTTTTAGAGGATAAGATGTGAGTTTTAGTAGTTCCTTTCCTCTCAACTGAAATTGTTTGTATGTTTTTGTTTTTTTGGGTAAGCAAAATTGTTTGTATGTATGTTACAAGAGGCCAACTTTCTTAAAATGAGAAAGGGAGAAAGGGAGATTAACTTATCTCCATTAAAAAAAAGGGACTCTTACTAAATAATGAAGCTTATAGTGTAATTAATCAATTTAGTGAAGAATAAAAATAAAACCACTATTTAGTTGTTTGTACCTTTTTTTTTACGAAATTACCTCAGTTAGTTGGCGATATCGTCAACTGCCTATGTTTAAACCCACGAATTTTCTTCTTCTCTTTAGGTCCTTGGGGGATTTTCTTTAGCAACAAAATTTAGGCTTGAAAAATTATTCAATCAACAACCAAGAGCAACAATCAAAAGAGAACAAAATGTCACACTGAGCAACATTTTCTATAGGTCTGTAAGAGTGTTTCGTGAAGACGAAGAAAAAGAAAACTCGTGGGTTTAAACACAGCCAGTTGACGATATCTCCAACTAAGTTGGCGATATTGTCAACTACCTGTGTTTAAAATCACGAATTTTCTTCATCTCTTTGGGTCCTTGGGGGCGGCAACAAAATTTAGGCTTGAAAAATGTCACAGTGAGCAACATCTTCTGTAGGTCTGTACGAGTGTTTCACGAAGAAGGAGAAGAAAATACATGGGTTTAAACACGGGATGTGAGTCCCCACCGCTTATTGGCCCTCAATTTGTTTTTGAATAATTATAAATATAATATTAGTTATCTTATTATGCTATTTAATAGGGATTAATGGAATAGTTTAAATATTTTCCTATGTCTTGGGATTAGGTCCTTGTGTATTTCTTTATAGATGTAGGGTGGTTATTGTAATTTGATTATGATTTTAGTTAGAATAGGCCTTAGCTAGTAATTTTACTTTAATAGGAGGGGTGTTATAGTTAGGAAGCTTCTAGAATATCCAAAAATGACCAACTTACCCACTCTTATCCTCTTCTTCATTTAAACCAAAAAGACTTTCTAGTAATCAGCCACCAATTCTAACCTATTTAAACTAACTCCTTTCCCAAGAAAACCCTAGCTCATCTCTCATTTCCACTACAATTCTCTCTAGAAAACCTAATTCTCAACCTTAGCTATAGGGAAGAGTGGAGGATCATCCTCAATTTCAGCTACAACACAACCTTAGGAGCTTAGATCTCTCTATTTTATATTCAATTTTCTTTGCAACTGATCTGAGGCAAGTACCTTATGCTAGTTATCATAGAATGCATGTTTTCCTTCATTTGGTTCCGTAATTCTAATTCAGTTTGATGCTAGATCTATCTTTGAGCTTGTTTTATGGTTTTTTGCCATTTGATTGGGGAGTTTCTCATTTGGAAGATCAATGGCCCAATTATGGATGGTTGGAGATGGATTGAGGTGCTTTTGTTGTTTTGTATGGTTTTATGATGAATGGAGGAGATTAGGGATTATTTGGATGGAAATTGGAATGAAGGAGTGAAAATCCAGAAATCTGGGTTTTGTTGTAGATATGTGTACTCGGTCGACCGGTCTGCAGTTGGGTCGACCAGGCACACTAAAAAGGGTGAAAAACCAAGTTTCAGTTAAATCTTTGAGAATTTGCAGTCCAGCGTACCCGTTCAACCGAACCCTGTGTTCGGTCAACTAAATATACAGGAAATTCAGAGAATAACTGAGAGCTGTTTTCTCTCTCAGGCCCAGAAACTTAGTGTACCCGGTCGACATCCTGGGTGTAATGTTGATTGGATACAAAAGAAAACTCAGAGTTAACTAGGAGCTGAAATTTTCTCTCAGTCCCAGGAATCCCTGTGTACGCAGTCGACATCATGGCCACGATGTCAACCGGGCACACTGAGGAATTCCCAGAAGCAGAGTGCTGCCCCCCAGCTGTTTGACCCAAGTGTCATGTGTACTCGGTCAACATCATATCCATGATGTTGACCGGACACACTACAAAGGGTGTCGACGTAGGAGTCAACATCCTGACTCTTCCAGAGCACCCGGTCGACATCCCCTGGGATGATGTCGATCGGGCACACTGTGAGCTGAGATTTTTTAGTTTTTGCAATTGTTGGTTATTCATCTATCATGGGGCCCATTGACCATCCAAATGGACTTCCAATGATGTGCCAAGCACGAGTCAATGGTGTGGCTCAACCTTGACTCGTGGGGACTATCAAGTAAGGTTTATGGATTGGAATTGCCAGTGATTCGATCCTTAAACGTCGTAAAAAATATCCGTAACTTCAGGAGCACCAAACACAGTATCTTTTGGCATCTGAGACTTCAATTAGGGATCAAATTAACAGTTGTGGCCCTGAACCTGAATGTGGACCATTACCTAGGTTGAATCCTTGCCTTTCCCATTTGATTCTATTACTTGTAGATTTGTTATGCGTTGTGCTTCTCTTATATCATTGTTATTGTTATAACCCTATTAATTAAATGAAAATTGGAGGACCTAAACCTAGGACTACGTAATGGTGACCCAGTGATGTAATCGGTGATTAATGACCCGTGTTTGTGGCTAGGCGGGCCCTCATATGGCCTAAGTTGGGTGTGTGGTACCTTAAAATGGAGAGGTTGGTTATGATGAATTGTTGACTCATTGTGAATAAGTATGAATTGGTTACTTATGGAATGAACATGGATATCGTACTTATATTGTTTTAGACTAAGGCCATGGTTTGTAAGCCTTAGTATGGATCCAATGATGATTGAACTTGGACTTGGAATTGGAATTGGACTGTGTTCTATAGTATTGAACTTGGACCTCTTAGGGATTTGTTAGGACATTGCTCGCGCAAGGCAAGCCTAGACAAATACAGTTGCTTTAAGCTTAGCCTGTTGAATGATCATCACTGGTAGGAGCTACATTGGTTATGACTAGAGCTATCATGATAAGCTATGGCTAGACAGACGGTGTGATACCGGTCCAGTCTATTGTGATAAATGGGTGTGATCGGTGCTATAAAGGGGTGTGATCGGTGTTATATATATTGTTATTAGTATGGCTTGTTATCCCTTGCATGGTTACCTTACTTCTCCCTGCCGCGACTGTTTATAGTTTGGGAGGGCCGCGACATAATATCCCGCGGAGTCCGACTCATGTGAATGTGCCATGTTGTTGTCTGTTAGATTAGATTACTTAATTATTCTGATTCTAACTATGATATACTGCTCAATTGCCTAACTTATATTTCATTGTTATTCTTATGATTAAATAATCATTTCTACTTACTTTGATGCATACATCCTGTGTTATCTGTATATGGTTCCTTGCCAGATCTTTGGATCTGACCCATTTTCGGTGCTT
This sequence comes from Persea americana, assembly GCA_029852735.1. Lineage (NCBI taxonomy): Eukaryota > Viridiplantae > Streptophyta > Magnoliopsida > Laurales > Lauraceae > Persea > Persea americana. The sequence continues at coordinate 97,972,462 of CM056810.1, forward strand.
AAGTTTTGACCTTGACCCCGCGGGTGACACGTTTATCGAGGCGCTTGTAGCCGGCGATTACGGTTGGGACCGGTTGACCAGGTTGTCGAGCCGAAGGACGGAGTGCCCGCACAGGGTGTTTGAGCATGGTTTATATTTTTGGGATTTTGAGCGATTATGTTGTGAGCAGGGAGATAGACTCTTATGTATAAACTTATTATTCATATTTTGATATTTATGCTGGACTTCAGCCCTGCTATACTTAATTCATTTATATGATACTTTATACTTCCGCTATTGACAAATTTGCTTCCGTTATCTTTTCTTGTGCCTCCGCAATTTAACTGTTAATCACTTTATTATTCAAAAAGTTTTAAAATTTGACCTCACCGCAGTCTTGGAAGTTTCTCGGATTTCCCGGGAAGTAACGCGTTGAATTCGGATACCTTAGCGGTAACCTCGGCATTCGGAATTGGGACGTTATACAGGCAGTTGATGATATTTGCCAACTAATGGCGATATCGTCAACTTCTTGTGTTTGATCCCACGAATTCTTTTCTTCTTCTTTGTGAAACACTCTTCTCTTTTTGGGTCTTCTTCGTGAAACCCACGAATAACTCACTATCCAACTCAATTTTCAGTCCACATTTTATTTAATGATACAACCAAAAAAATCCATAATAGGTTAATCCATGAAACAAATGAATGGGTAAAAGCGAGAAGAGGATTTCAAGGAGAAGAAAAAGAAAATTCGTAGGTTTAAATGCAAGCGGTTGGTGATATTGACAACTAGGGTAATTTCATAAATAAAAAAAAGAAGAAGATATGAACAACTAAATGGTGTTTTTGTTATCATTCTTCATAAAATCGATTAATTACACTATAAGCTAAATTATTTGGTAAAAATCCCTAAAAAAAAAGGTATCCTCTCATTAATCACCAAGCTTTTATGTTTAGAACGAAATTAATGAGAAGCTCAGTTCACTAATAAACTATAATTAGCGAAAGCTATTTAATGCATCGTCAACTTGTGATTTGAGCAAGATGTTCTTTAGATGGTTGTTTTTTCGGTTTTTTTTTCAATATCCATTGATGACCCAAACTAGGCACATGGGTGATGGGTTTTTGCTTTGACTTAAGCAACTCCAAATCTTGTACTTTGCACATCCATGTTGGGAATCAGATGTCTGACCTTCGAAAGTTGAAACCCCACTGAAATAAGAACCCACAGTTTAAAAAAATATATAGATTGAAATCAATAGAGAAGCTCTCTACCTCAAATTCAGGATCTAAAAGTTTTGATCAAAGTGCATTCCATGTGCCCAACTGTCCAGCTTGAAAGGGAAGGATCATAATCACCTTTCAAACACATTGAAATGAACCATGACCCAAAGATATAAGTAAGATTCCTGGGCCTTGTTTGTTATACAAGTGGGGCTCATGGCTCAGTGATATAGACTGCACCAGAAATAACCCAGGCTGGAAAACACTACCCACCTGATTCTTGGAAAAAAGAATACAAGTTTCTCTATTGTTTTTGTCTTAACTTTCTATTTGACAGTTGCTAACAGATAGGACTGGATTCTCCATGTGCGAAGGTGGAATATCTATCCTTGGTGGGGCTGATCAAACTAATGGTTTGGAGTTTGGATGGTCAAAAGAATGGACTCCTCTTCTACATAAGACCCAAAACTATCATGCATGATGGAAAATCATATATTTCTGTACCATTTTTATCCTCTCCTCGTAAATTAACTTCTCTTTTTCTGTAATCTTAGCTGCACAGACCTCATAATCCTCAATGGTTCTCTTGTTACAAGTCCCTCAAAGTTGTAGTTTTTACAGGTGATACAGAACCAATATCTTGAATGATGGGCATTGAAAACATTGAGGTATATGCCCAAATTCACCACCTCTATGTGCTTGAAATAATAAAACTTCATTTCTTCCAAATGGGCTTTGTTTCTCTGGACTTTGAAAATTTTAGCACGGGCATATTTAGATGCTTTTAGTTAGGTCTTGGGATTTTTTGTTTTTTGTTTCTTGGAGCTTCGATTAGGCATGTATCATCAACTTTCAACTCCTCCGACTATTTTAATCAATTGCTTGTTGCTTGATCTCACTCCTTTTCCCAAGGTGGGATATTAAGAGGCCATGTGGATTGTGGACCTCTTCTCAACTACTATAACCCTTTCATTTTGAAGTTTAAGGGGACGTTTGGCAACGGTCTTTACCGGGACTCCTCGCCCTTTTCCTTGATTGCGTGGATTTTTCATGTTTGGATGGGCATGGATTTTCAGAGAATGGACTGGCCTTTTTCACTGTAACGATTAACGATTATTGTTAGAATCAGACCTCCCCCCCTCGGACGTGCAAAATCCATCGAAGCAAAATAAAGGCGGAGCTACAGTAACTTGAACAGTAACCGGATGGTGATGTGGGATTAATAAGGTTTTGCTTTTGAAATGTACCTTTTAGGTCCCATAATCAAGATCCAAACCGTTAAGTCACCTTTAGCAACTCCAAAGTGGTCACCTCACAAAATTTCAACCGTTGATTCCTCTTATATCTTGAGAGATGTGCCAAAACGTTTGACCATTTACACTATTATTGAAAACAGGAATGGAAACGGTCCATGTTTTCAAATTTTCCAGCTTATGTGGGGTCCAAAATAAGATCGGAACCAGTCATTAGTTTTAGAAGGTCAAACATAGCAAGGTGACCAAATTTCTTCCGTTGATTCCTTTTATATCTTGAGATATGTGCCAAAATGTCTAAACATTTACTCTATTATTGAAAACGAGAATCAAAACAGTCTGTGTTTCCAAATGTTTCAGTTTATGTGTGGTCCACAATCAAGATCGGAACTCATTAGTTCTGGAAGGTCGAAAACGGAAAAGTGACCAAATTTCATCTATTGATTCCTCTTATATATTGATATATGTGCCAAAACGTCTGACCGTTTATACTATTAATTATTGAAAATGAGAATAAAAACAGTCCCTTTTTCCAAATTGTCCAGTTTATGTGGGGTCCAAAATCATGATCAGAACCAGTCATTAGTTCGGGAAGGTCAAACATGGTAAGGTGACCAAATTTCAACCGTTGATCCTAACTGTATCTTGAAATATATGTAAAAACGTCCATTGGATCATGCATTCCGCAAATTGTAAAAATCCTTACTCCATCAAAACCTGGAACTCTCATCAGGAATCCTACCTGAGGAGGCGTTGATTCTTTGGAGATGGAGAGAATCCTCTAAACAGAAAATTCAGCCCCTAACATGAACCGTTGGCAAACGTGCCCTAAAAATATTCAAGTGAAGTTCCTCGCCACTCATTTTCATCGTTTGGAGTAAAGCTGAAAATGTATGGATAAAGATGCCACATTATAATACTAACTATAGGACACATGCCTCAATGTAATGACCTAATGTTTATAGTAGAGATTGTGATGCAGGTATGGCTTTTAGGAATTGGATAAATTCTTTTTCTGCCAAATGTATGATATTGATGGGATTTCTCTTTAGGCACATATTCCTGATTGAAAAGTATAACTACCATTATGTAGGATGGAAAGCTGTGGAGTCCTTAAAATATACTTTTGTTTTGTTCTTTTGTGCTTTGGGATATTTTGGTATAAATGGATATCTTTATGATCTTTTTATTGGAAGGTGTTCCTATGAGAATCACTCTCACCAAGTTTATAAGAGATGGGTGGAGACCCTCACATTTAAGTTGAGGGTCCTTGCATTTAGGTTGGTGAGAGTGGATATGGAAGTGAGGGCCCCACCCATCTCTCATAAACTTGGTGAGAGTGCCTCTCATAGGAGCACCTCCCCTTTTTATTCATTCAGTCCTATGATCTTTATCAGAATGACAGAATTTCTTAAACAGAAATTACTCATTGCGATTCATAAGCATTTTGGATCATATTACCTAGCAAATGAGGTGGGTGTATCAGGCACATTATTAATCTAGACCACTCATCATCTGATGGGCCAGAATTTTATGGTTCACAACAGAAGAAATTCACATTGATCAAGCAATCAGCGATTGGGGAAGTCAGTGGATAAGATGAAAACCCACCAAGTACTATCTAATAGGGGACCATTGATGGCGACCTATTGCTTATGCAATGCACCTTATTTGTGTTTATGTCGTTCAATGTTAATGACTAGTAACTGTTGGAAAAAATGGATAACGGCATTTTATTTTGGTCTAAGTTTGAGCCAAAATAAAAGTGGGCCCCACTTATCATTTTAGGTGGGACTACATCTTTTTTTGCAACCTTTATGTTGCTTATATGCAATCCAGCTAATGGGGCCTACGAGAGCACGTAAAAAGGTAAAGTTTGCTTAAAGACAGAAAAAAAAAAAAAAACCAAACAAACAGTGCTACAAGATTCTACTTGTGTTTATTTGGCAGCCTTACAACTTAATGGCTTTTAAACTTCTGATTTTTTTTAGGTTTTATCCGAGAGTGGGTGAGGTTCAAAGAATGTAAAATCAGGCTTGATGCCAGATCAAGAAATGACAAGATTATCAAAGAAGCTGCACCGATCAAAGGTGGGCCCAAGTGAGCCCCCATGGAGTTGGACTGCACATACAGTTCGCTGGTAGCAGAACATTTTCCCTACTTATGTTTCACAACCGAAGTGGAAGTCACCATTGAACTGAAGTCACCTTCCTGTCATGATCTCACATTTAATCTTGGATTGAAGTTTCCAATCCATTTAGGAAGAGGGGCAGTAGCGTGTGCTTTGATCTACCAGGCCATCTTTTTTTATTTTTTGATTCGCTCCACCAGGTCATCTTTATAGTGTAGACCCAACTCCACAATGCAGATTTTTCTTTATCTGCATACCCGGCAGTTCATCATCCCTATTATTGCAACTTGAAACCAAGCATTGCCCTAGATTTGGCTTCTTGCCATTTTAGGAATCAAAGTGACACAAAAAAGGCTGATCCATCAGTAACTGTAAAAACCAAAGCACACCCAAATGTGAAGCCGTGAATTTTTTTCGAGTTTAGTCACTGCCACAGCTGAAACTTCTATCATGTCATCATAAAACAGGGCATCCATTGGAATAAACATAAAAACAGAGTAACAGAATAGACAGGGCAAAGAATCAAGCCTTTCCCCCTACTCTTGTGGAAACATGTTTTTCGTAGATTCGTGGAAAATTAAACTGCTCTTGATAATTTTCCTTGTGAAATAACATTAGCACTAGTCAATGGAAAAGTTTTCCATGTAAAAAATGCCCCTCTTTTCCTTTTCTTTACTTGGAAAAGCAAATAAACAAATGTGCCCTTAGACAAATGAAATGAATAATAAAATGGTTATCAGTAAACATGTCATAGAATTAAACATGAATTTACTCTCTATCTCAACTATTGCCCAGTTAGTTAGGGACATTGTAATTTAGAAAAAAAAGGGTAAACGTATCTTTTCATTTTCATCCATTACTACCAATCTCGATTTATTCAAACAAACGACGAACAGAAGTTTCAAAATGTGAACAGCCTTTTCTATTTGTTATTTGAAATATTACCATCTCGAGCCTCACCAGCAACAATTAAAATTTTCTAAAACACAAATTCCTCAAATATCTGAAGCCGACGAACCCTAAATGGTTCAGATCCTGGCTGTGTTACTCACTGAGTAATGATTGTACCAGAGAAAATACATGAGGAGGAGCCCCATTATTAGCCCATTTAACCAAACTGGTCAGATAAGGTCTGTCCTTGCCCAACTTCAACCCAACCCCATCAAGTCATGAGTTGGGCTTTTGGCTTGAGTGTTTGCTGTATAGAGAAACAAGTTAGGCTTTCCCTTAAATACAGTGTTCTTCCTGTCCGACAGTCTGTTGCAGTTCAAACTGGGCTAGAATTACTCATGAGCTATATCAGCTAGACCTGACATGGCTTGAGCTTTTCCAAGAGCTACCCAGTTTACTATGAAGGACATGTGTATCACATAAAAATTTTCTGAAGCATTAATAGACTAGGTGGGGTCGAGCAGAGCCACTAAAGCTCGAATCCACCCAAAACTACCTCTGGTCAAAATCTATAAATCTCTTATGCCCCAGCGGGCCCAACCTGGAAAAAAACTATCATCAAACCCGCTGATAATATGACCAGGTTAGACATGGTCACCTATTTAACCCGACTTATTGCCATCCCTAATTTTTTCCTCACCATAAGTCGGGTTAGCTCACCTATGCATTCAAACAACCTTATCAAATGAGCCTGATTATTTCATGGAATTAGAACCCATGCATTCAAATGAGGCAGTTTGTGTGTATGAAATTGGATAAATGAAAATTCATTGTAAGATCCACCTATTCATTTTCATGGAATCAGAATACACTAATTAATTGTGAAATGGGTCTATTTGTTTGCATGTAATTAGACTAGAAAAGAACTTATTATAAAATGGGCTTATTTGTTTCCATGGAACTGAAATACAGCTTTTCATTCTTATTTTATCTTATTCTAGTTTTTATAATATTTTCAAAATGTCATGATATAATTCGAAAAATATCGTTTAAATCATACATCACAATATAACCATGCGGATATCTTCAAAATTCTGCCTGGATTCTGTTTTAGATGGAACAGACCAATCTTTCGATCCTGTTAACTTAATCATATTGATTAGGTCACCTGCAAGTCGAGGTGACATGGACAAGTTAAACCAAGTTGTACCCTAAGCCCAATAAACTTTTAAAAACTACGAACATGAAACAAAAAAAGATATTAGAAATAGAAAAATATAGTTCTATAAATCTATAGTTTAAAAATTGTTGTGTTTGATTTTATTAATAATGAATTTAAGCTATTATAAATACCAGCATTTATATAAAAAAGTGATGTTGATTTTTTAAAAATAAGTGCAAAATGTCATTTCAATGTCTCTCACGGTGTTTGCTACTATAAACATAGAAAAAATGTGCATTTAGGGCTTACATATCATCGTTTTTCCTGGCTATCCCCCACCCACATTGGGGGCAAAGGCGGACCCAGAAAATAGAACTAGGGGGGGCCAAATGATAATTATTAAAAGAAAATTCTAAAATTATATGGGGCAAAATAAAAAAATTATAAAATTCTAGTGGTAAAAAATAACATTTTGAAAACTTAAGGGGCCATGGACCCCTTGGAGTACACGTAGGTCTGCCAGTGATTGGGGGGCCATCATATCAACAAAATAAATTGTAAAACAGTGGGCACCAGATGTATATGTATCCAAGTGGAGGATATGGAACTTTCATTTTTTACCTTACAGCAAATATGCATGTCAACATCATACCTGGACAACACACAACTGTCTGATAAACAGCCACCTGGAGAATTGTTGAATTAATTCTAACGCAGGTGCCTAAGACAAAATTAAATCACATTTTATATTCTCTGTGGGCGCAAAACCTCAGTTTTAAATGAGGCCCTACATTAGTAACCATGCTCTATCTTTCTTCAATGCTTAATGAATAGAATGTTATCTTCCCCCCATCCGGAGAGAGGAAAAAAATAAAAAAGGCCTTACATTATCAAGTGTAGAACCAGGAAATATACCTTGGGGACCATTTCATTAACCATTTTGAAATTTTTAGGCAACTTGATTAATGTACATTTAAGATTTGAGAACCGAAGCAAAAAGAGGGGAAAAAAATCAGACTAATGAGAGAACTGAGCGGAACACCTGGTCTAGAAGAAATTTCCAAGGCTTGAAGAAGTGGTTGATCGTATCACCATTTCTTCAACTCCTTGTTCAGAATGGAGCATTCAGATTCAGGATGCTGTAAGAGAAAAGTGAAATTGCAAAGAAAATATAAATAGAAAGGTAAGAGTTGTCTTTCCATGACCATACCTTATTGAATTCTTTCGCCATCAATCTGAATATATGGGATGTGGGATATTTTGCACCAGTCCTCTCCTTTCTCTTTCTTCAGCCGCTCCGTTACAAGTGGACAATTTTCTATACAAAACTGTTCGAGTGCGGTAAGGCGTTGCAGATTTGGTAAAGGCCTCAACTGTGGGCAATTCCGGATCTCGAGTCTACAGAGTGATTCGAGTTCTTCGGACTCGCCAAACAGAGACTGCAGATTAGGACATCCATACACACAGAGAGATTGTAGCGCTTCGAGTTGCAACAACCCATCAGACAGAGACATCAATTTATTACAATTGTTGATCTCGAGATCCCTCAAAGCCTTGAATCGTCCCGAGCCATTGAGTAGAGAAGTCAATTCATTGCATTTCTCAATATAAATAGAATCGAGAGCTTCAAGCTGCCCCAGTCCCTCAGGCAGATACGACAATCGTTCGCAGTTCCGGATCTCCAGAGTCTGAAGAGCTTTGAGCTGCCCCAGCCCCTCAGGCAAAGATGACAACTGATTGCTACCGCTGATGCTTAGAATCTGAAGAGCTTTGAGCTGGCCCAACCCATCAGGCAGAGATGCAAATTCATGACAAAAACAGATTTTAAGAGTGTGGAGTGATTCAAGCAGTCCCCATCCATCGGAGGGTAGTGATTCGCAAGAGAATCCATCAATCTCTAAAGCCTTGAGAGCGGGGAGGTATGGTAGTGGCTTAGATGACATCCCCCTAACATTTCTGAGAGTCAGATGTAGAAGGTGCGGGAGTGGATTGTCCTGCGCCCAAGTAACTCCGTCGCAATTTTCAATAGTTACTTCCCTTAAAATACTAGGGAGGCAGTTGGGCGTTGCCTTCAGCTTCTTGCAATCGATAATTTCTAGCTTTTTGAGAGATGGCATCACCTTTCCATATTCTTGTGTCAACTTCCATTCTTCCCACTTGAGCATTGATTGGAAACAAAGCTCTTCAAGCTTTGGAAATCTTGTTTCTTTTGCCCTAGCATTGGCATTCCTGTAAAACTCACTGCCAACCACTTCTACTTCATCAGCTCCAATTATTTTCAGATATTTAAGTGAATGCAATTTTCCAAGACCTGGCAATAGTATGCACTTCCTGCAGTTATTCAGTTTGACTTCAACTAGACTGGAAAACTTTGAATCCTCCAACCAATTGGGAAACTTGGCACCTGCATAGTTTTTTATCTTCAACTCTTTTAGGTTTGAATGAGGGGGTCTGAGACCTTCCAACAGGCTCTTCATCCTTTCCATCTCATCATCTCCTACTGTTCTCCACTCTTCATCGCTCTTGCCGTTCCAACATAAAGACAAAACATGAAGGTCGCTCTTCTTGTGGAGTTCTGCTTCACTAGCATCATTCAAATTCATTACCCTCCCCAAATTTTCTATGCTTAATTCTCCTCTAAGAAGATTGAGATCTTTTAGTTCTCCAATCTTACATCCTTTGTTCTCATCCCCCAAGGGGAACTTGCTCAAAGTTCGAAGGGAAGTCATCTTCCCGAGACCATTCGGTAAAACCGTGAGATTGTCAGTTTCTTCGATTTCAAGATGCCGTAGTTTAACCATTTTGCTCATACCACTTGGCAGTGAACGAAGATCGTTGCATTCATTAAGTTTCAGAGTATGCAGATTAGAGAGATCAGTCGCAAATTCCGGCAACTCCCTGATATCCATCCCACTCAAATCAAGATACCTTAGGTGTTTTAGTTGTCCTAAGGAACTCGGCAAATTTCTAATATCAGATCCCCTTAAATCTAGTGCTCTAAGAAATTTCAGATTGTTGAATAAACTATCAGGCACTTCCTTAATTGTTGATGACCCAAATAATAAGAGTGTGCGCAGACGTTCTGCACTGCATAGTGGTGATGGAATGGATGACACACCCTCATTCACAAGTAACGACAGATGATGACATTTAATAGAACATAATTCTGCATCTCCAGCCTCAATGTTACGGTAGTCACCGGAACTGACAAATGTTGCAAGATCATGAACAAGATCGTGCATTTTACATTGAACTACGTTCCCATCAATATCTTTTTCTGCATCTTGAAACAATGACCGTGTCAATAAATAATCAAAATACATTTCACCAATTTCTTCAGTGACATCTTTCTTTGCTTTCTCAGATTTAATGATACCATGAGCCATCCATAGCTTGACTAATTCATCCTTTTCTATCTCATGATCTTTCGGAAACACTGAGCAAAACGAAAAGCATCGTTGCAAACGGGGTGGCAAATTATAATAGCTCAACAAGAGAGCGGGTAAAATGCCATCATCCTTGGGTATATCCCATTTCCATATTTCGCTTTCTAAGACGTGCTCCCAATACCACTTTTTCCCGTTAGCAAGCAAAAGACTGCCTAGTGCTCGTATAGCAAGAGGTACACCTTTGCACCTCTCTACAATTTTCTCCCCTATCTCCGTCAGCTCTTGGCACTCTTCGTCTTCTACTCCTTTGAATGCTATTGATTTAAACAGTTTCCAACAATCTGAATTGGATAAAACACCCAAATCATGAATGTAAGTCGTTTCCATTTTGTCTGCAACTGAAAGACTACGAGTGGTAACCACAATCCCGCTTCCGGGTCCTGCACTTTTGAGTGGAACCCTCAGTTTCTGCCATAGCGTACCATTTTCATCCCAAACATCATCCAACACAAGTAAAAATAGCTTTCCATCAACAGCCTTACGAAGATTGTGTAGCAAAGTGTCCAGGTCCAGGTTGTCCGGATTAGAGCTATTCAAGGATTTAATGATTTTTGTTGCAATCCTATTGACATCAGGAGGATCAGACACACAGACCCAAATTGGCTGTTTAAAATATGCCTCCACTCTCTTATCATTGCAGACTTGTTGAGCAAGAGTCGTCTTGCCTAATCCACCCATACCAACAATTGAAACAATGGAAATTGGCTTCTCCTTTTGACGAGTTTCACCAACTAACTGCCTAATTATTTCCTCTTTAACCTCATCTCTGCCGAAAATCTCTGATTCATCAATTAATGAACTGGTTTCACGGTCTTCCTTGTTAAGCCTTGACATACCTTCCCCCATGTTAACTACTTCTAAATTGAAATCACTCTTTTCTTTTGAAATTTCATTTAGTTTCTCTCTTACATCCCTTATCCTATGTCCAATATCGTGGCGTGATTTCAGTTGCTTGAAACATAGACAAGGAAAGAGTAAGCAAGAGCGCATCCTCTGGATCTTACCACCATCATCTTCATCTTCATCATGCTGTGACATGAAAGCATCTGTTCTCCACTCATCTAATATGTCCTCGACCTCGTATGCTACTTCTTTGATCTTCCCAAGCCAAACTCGCACCCCCTCCGTGGTAACCTGCTTCCTTTCGGCGTCCACCAGCAGAGCTTGAATGGCTGAGAATGTGCTGGAAAGACTTTTGAGCTCTTTCTTGACATCAGCCAACAAACCCACCTCATCTTTGACTATGGCACCCAACTCTTCCAAAAGAAATGATACAAGTGCATCTGTCATGCTATCTTTCTGGAGTAATCACACCCTGACAGAGATCTCTGTGTGGAGAGATGCTTCACTAGGTCCTGATTTACAAAGGCAAGGAAACATCCATTAGCTTGAGAAAGAATACGCAGTAAAACCTCAATATGTTCCGGCAACTGACCTAATATTTTGCTAAAATAAAGGGCAAGTGAGGTCTCACTAGTGTCAAATAATTTATTTTAGCTTATTTTTCATTTTCTTTTTTCTTTTCTGTCAAAGCAGGACTCGAGTGGTCTAAAATATGAAATACCATTTTACCAAAAAAAAACATATATATATATATATATATATGAAATACCATCAGCAGTTTGAAATACCCGATTCTAAATGTTTAAATTTTTTCCCTTGAGCGTTACCAATGTATTATCAATTGAAAAAAAATAAAAATGGAACATATTATCAATATAATAGAATATTCTGGTTTAGATTATCTTACGTGTTTTAGTAGATGTCATTCCCATATTGATATCATTTTTCTCAATCGTACGGCCGTATCAGCTGAGAATTGAAGAAATGAGAAATAGAATACCCGAGCTACTGCTGCTTCCTCCTCTTCCCTATCCTCTCTTAGTTCTTCTTCTACTTTCGTCTTTCCTAACTGCTCCCACTTCTCTGCTTCTTCTTTTCTTCCCTTTCCCCTTCCGCTTCTCCTTTTCCTATGATGAAATGGGTTGCCTCACCGATGAAAGGGGGAGTAAATGCCCCGGACTTGCAGTGTTTCAACTTCCCACGTGATTCACATTCTGCCGTACCTTTGGGAACTCCTTTTTTTTTTTTTTTTTTTTTTCCTGAAGAGATGACGATAGGGAGAGAAAGGCTTTGATTAGGGCTGATTTTCTGATTATTTGAAAGTTTTAATCCGTTATAAATCGAGTTTGGGCTTTTATTTAGCTCCAATAAGTAAATGGTCCGTGTATGATTCCACATTGGTTAGGACCCGTGGATCCGTAATCCTACATATTATCTTAATTTTAAAAAAATTTACCTAAAAACTATTTTTTTTTAATGTCATTCTCTACCTAAATCCATACACGTCCCATATATGGTTTTGGTTCTGGTTTCAGTTTCAGAGCCAAGAAATCGGTTCCGAAACGATTTCGGGTTTGGATCTGGTTCCACATTCTCTTTAACAATTAAGGTTCCAGGTTCCGGGTCCACCATGGACCAGGACCGAAACCTATCCGTTTACAACTCTAGCTTTGATTGGTATTTAGCCAATGTTGCTAACCTCGTTTTACCACAACACCCAAGTGAAAGTTGAAACGGATGGACAATCGCAACTTGGACGTGTATTCCGGGTTATTATCAGTTTCAAGTTTCAACTCCCAGGTGCTTCGCTTAAATTAATTTTCACAATGGCCTGATTTTATATCAAATTTTTTGAACACGATCTATTTTAAATAATGAGCCCGCAGTTACACTTGTGGCCAGTTTCCTAATTTCTACTTGATTCCTAGTATTTTATGAGCAAATTGCTGTTGTTATCTAATAAATTTTGTTTGGTTGAGGAGAGAGGGTGGAGAAATCATGTGGGCGTGTTGGCTTAATTGGGATTTTATTAGTTCAAGGGATTTTTAAAGAAGTCCTTACTATTGAATGATTAATGGTGAAAATTTGAAAGGGGCCAATCAAATAACCTTCCCTTCTGGACAAAATGATTTCCCACCCACATTGCAATTAATTACATCTTTCCGAGAAGGGAATTCCCTTCTCGTTCCTAGCCTTCCACTTGATATAAACCGACTGAAATAATGTGTTTTGGCCTTTTTTCAATCTTTTCCTTTTTTCTTTTTTTTTCTTACAAGCAGGATGGGACCAGTAGCTAATAATATGATAATACAGGAAAAAATAAAATTATTGTGATATTTTCATGATATGAACGTGTTTTCTTATGATATTTACCTAAAATTTCTAAAGATTTCGAGCTTTTATGCAGGCAGGCCCCACTTGAGTTAAAAAAAAAAGAGAGATCATATTCTCTCTCTCTAAGTTCTTAGGGATTTACTTTATGAAAAGTATACTGATATGACAACAATGGTGATAATTAAATGAAAACTGGTTAAACAAATAAATTAACAAAAATATACTATATTTTTTAAAATGTGACTGTGAATTCGAAAAGTTTAATGGAATGGTAATCTTATGAAATTTCAAAAGAAATTCGATCTAGAGAAAAGAAAGAAACAAAATAATTCTATAGGGAAAAACCCCTTAGATGGACTGTGCAACAAAAAGGCTGCATTAGATATAAGGTAAAAGCCCTCCAGCCACCTTTTACGTGTGTGTGTGTTTCTTTTTTCTTTTTTCTTTTTCACTCTCATTTTGGATTGAGCGTCGATATTGGAGCTCCCTGAAAACACTGATATCGATGCTACCCCTCAAACATTAAAATCAAGGAGCGTTGACATCAACACTCCGCTAACATAGTAAAGAAAAATACAAAACTGGCCCATGTGACCACTGTTGTTCACACATATCTATTGAGGCTTTTTTTGGGCACCATCCATGTAATTAATTTTTTTTCCCGTAAAATTCTCAGAAAACAAAAGAGTTTATGTTTTCCTTTAATTATAATGAAGACTTGGATCACAATTCGATCATATTTTTGGATTCCTTGAGTAGATATACACCCATTCATTTTAATTTATGGGTGGGGCAGGTCTTTGGTTTAAGATCTCAACGTGTTGAAAGGTTGAACGTGTTTCAATCCAGATTAATTTGCAGTATTGATATCGGATTATGAAAATTTGGGTCACAATTGCAGACAACCAAGATTCTAACCTTTAGAAGAACAACAGCATTAACCAAATTTATGCACTCTTAATGAAAGATATTTTAAATGAAATGCGAGACTTTAAATGAGAGCGATTTTGGGATAGAAAATAAAAAAAAAAAAAAACACTAATAATCAATCCCCCACTATCCCATATATGTGAGACATCTATATCAGTTTCAGTTTCTTTCCTTGAAGCCTATCTAGATTCATATGAAGAGTTTTGAATGGACGTAATAAGCTGAGTGTGCCAAAAGGAAAAAAAATATAACCCATAATAATAAGATATAAATGGTTAATAATAACAAAAATGATCTGTCCACACAAATAGGTACATAGAAGGGTGGGATTATATTGAATGATTTTGGAGCAAACAAAGAGTACCTCAAACTGGTTTGAATGCATATTTGAATTGAAACAGTCAAAATATAATAATAATAATAATATATATATTTCTACCAAATATAATCAAACCAAATATCAAGTATATGAAAGGAAAGCATAAATAAGAGAATACATAACGCGCTTTTATAAGAAAAAAATATAAATTCTTTTTATAGATGTGCAAAAAGAGTACCTTCAATTGCCTTGATGGCATATTTGAAATGAAACAGTCAAAGTATGGTTAGAAATATATATGAAAATTATAGGCATATGTAAAGAAAGAACATTATAAATATTTACCAAATTATGTTAAACACAACATGAAAGCACACAACATGAAAGAGATATCAGATTATATGAACGATAGAAAAAAGAACAAAACAATTATAAAAATGTTGCACGGAAAGCAATTTTGATGTTTTATCTAAGTTCTTGTAGGATGATTTGATTAAATTTGCTATGGCAAGTTGAGTGAAAATAACCAATCAAAATAAAAGCACTCAATCACCTAAAGTCAACAGAAAGACTAGACTCTTTGCAATTAATAATAATAAGAAAAAAACTACATGTCAAAAACAAATAAACAATAGTAATAAAATGGAATGAATGTAAAAAAAAGGCACTAATTGAGCTTATTTTTGTCCTACTTATCGACCATTGTATTGTACCCTTCACTATTAATGCTTCAAAAAGTCTCAATATCTTTTCCCTGGGGAATTTATGCCCTGTTACAAAAGATCCTAGGAAAAAAAAATGTCTTTACTAGAGTGCACTTTACGGTGATTAGTAGAAATATTAATAGTGAAGTACATAGTCTAGCAAGGGCGGGACTTTGTACAGGCATTGATGCCTACATTAGTAATTATGCTGTATCTTTCTCCAATGATTAATGAATAGAATGTATATTTAGTGCATGATGTGAGACTTAATCCATATCATGAAAAATTAGGGATGGCAATAAGTCGGGTTAAATAGGTGACCATCTCTAACCTGGTCATATTATCGGCAGTAAGGCTACACATGGGCGGTTCGAATCGGTTTAACATTAAAACCAATAACCTACCTGAACTTTCGGTTTTTTAATTAACTAATCCGATTTGACCAATGGAGATGACTTAAACCGAATCGAACCGAACCAAACGGTTCGGTTCGGTGGGTTAAATCGTTGTTTTCTTTTTTTTTTTTTAAATCAAACATTGAAATTTTCAAAATGATGAGACCCCATGCTTTGCATTTATTCCAATGTTTAGTGTAAACATAAAAATCCAACATTCCAGTGATCCATATAAAAAATAATTATACTCCAAAAAGAGAGTTTGGACTAAATGCAAGCGCACAATCATATTATTGAATATAAATTCTACAATTCAACTAAAAAAAGAAAATCTCAAAAGTTGAAAATAGAGTGGGGAAAAAATTGACACAAA
Source organism: Persea americana (assembly GCA_029852735.1). Lineage (NCBI taxonomy): Eukaryota > Viridiplantae > Streptophyta > Magnoliopsida > Laurales > Lauraceae > Persea > Persea americana. Next base: position 97,988,449 of record CM056810.1, read on the forward strand.
ACCGATCAACTATGAGGCACAGATGCAGTATTGAATTCATGTAAAAATGAGCTGTTGAATGTAATTATGAAAGTAGTGAATGAAACCCTAAGGCTAAAATAGTTAAAAGCAATACTTAAGTAAATGTACACGGACGGTTCAGTTTAAGCGGTTTTTATGATATCCAAACCGATGTAAGTGGTTTTTATGATTTCCAAACCATTAACCAAACCGATCAACTATAAACCGATTCGAACCGCCCGGTTCGGTCAGTTCGGTCCAGTTTTGCAGTGATACCGGATTTTTTGTGCAGCCCTAATCGGCATGTTTTACTTATAAATATGGACCTATTTCATTAAATCTAAATCGATTACAATGATAATCAGAACTTGTTCTTATAATTGGTTATAACTGACCCAAACCTTTACTAGGGGGGGCATATACAAAAAAGAAAAAAAAACTCTTTTAAAAAATGCCCCGTGAGTTCTACACTCAACATGAGCATGTTTGAAATGAAAGTGGAGTAGAATTTGTGCAAATATTAGCAAATTCTTGTTCAAATTTTAGTTTTTTTGTATGTTTAATGGCCATAGGAGATAAGTAGTCTAAACATGTCCGCCGATGTAGATTCCTCTTTTATTTTACTTCGCTCTACTTAGAATTACTCTCGTAATATACAATAATGTACCTTTTACTGCATCACCTTCGTTTAAAACTTTTTATTTTTTATTTTTACTTTATATCAATAATCCAAGCGCATGCAAAGTAACTTACTTCTCATTTTATTTCATCCCACTCCTCTTTAATTTTATGCATGATGTGAGACTTAATCCAAATCAATATGAACATTTGCCCAAAAAAATTATGCTTAAAAAAATCCACATATCAAAGTACTTCTTTAAAACCATTTAAAGATAAAAGAAATAGTTTGATATGTGATAAGTGGGCGTGATCTTTTAAAAGGTTTGTGACAAAAAATTGCCCAGCATTATGAATTTTATGCTCAGTACTATTCTTAACTGATAACGATAGAGAAATATGCACCCCAAGGAAATGCAACCCATGCCCACAATTACATCCTTCTTCATATTACTTTTGCTGCCAGCTACTGCAAGTCTCGCAGTAATCGTTTGCACAAGACGGAGAGCTTTCACGCCCCTTTTGTTTAAAACACTCAAGTGGGTGTTTCCGGTTTTACAATATCCATGCAATTTAATCACGATCAGGGACCAGAAAGTTATGTTTGAAGGAGACCACAGGAGCTGAGCAAGATTAATGGTTCAGATTTTCCATTCCGGCTCCCAAAAATGGCTAAAAAATAAAATAAAAACCGAATTACAGAATCTCTGCGTTATTCTCAGATTAATTCAAATCCATGAGGACCTGAGGGCTGATGAACACAAAGACAAGATCTTCTCCGTGATTACAAAAAGGAGGGTTAAGGAATGAATACCTCAATCACGATATTGTCTGATTGATTTCTTCCGTGAACGAAGCAACTCAAGGCTTTGATACCACTGCCGACTCAACCGTTGGTCGCAGATCGCTGCGCAGGCTTTGGATCGAATGCTAAAAGTCCACTCCAACGCAACGTATGTTTGCTTTACCAGAAATCTCTCCTACACGTCACTCCTTTTATTGTCCACAAGTTTATGCAGAGTGCAGACTCTTTTGTTATGCAGAAATATCTCCCACTCACGTCGCTCCCCACGTCACCGAGATTCCAACCGAACTCGGAAATAAACCAAATTTATGCAGACTCTTTGATATGGTGACCCACTAAAAATAGATCTGCAATCTGGATCGAATTTCAGATTCATAAGTGGACTCCGAAATATGGTCGTGCCTTATATGCTATATTTTAGTACTTATCATAAAACGTGGGAGGCTAGGTGTTTTTATTTTAAAATTGGTGGCCCCAAGGTTCCCACCCTGGAGATTCACAAGTGGGGAACTTCGGATATGGAAATTCGTAAATTTTTGTACAAAATGCCCTTTTTAACTTTCTTTATGTACACTGTTTGGACTGCAGGCAGGTGATCACACCAGAAAGATAAGAGTAGGTAGCAGCAAGTCCTCGTTGTTTCGATCACAATCAGAGTCCGGATCCAGTAAGACTTTATTTTATGGTGTGTGATTGGTCCACTCATGCTCACTGCGGGTAACATCTTCCTGAGATCAGAATTCTAAATCACACATTGCCTTGCAGTAGGTCTACGATGGAGACCCCGTGCGTCCCTTAGCTGGCATTGATAACTTGAATCGAGACGGTCATCATAGGATAAAGCCTCACCATTACTCTTGATAACTTTACACACCTAACTTTTTAATTTCGTTTTGAGTAGTCACTGTCAGGATCAGCCTCTTTGAAATGGAAGTGGAATGGGAAATTCTCTTTCTTCGTATTGTTTGGATGGCTGAAGTAGACAAGTAGAGAATATGTCTGGCGGTGTAGATTTCTCTTTTATTCCACTTCATTCAGCTTACTCTATTCTATTCATTTAAATTATTTTTCATTGTGGAAGCTTTATGTTGATCAATCGTAGAAATTTGTAAGCTTCGCTAAACTTTCAGTGCTTTACATGGAATATTTTAATACTTACTCTACTAAGATGGGACCGACAGTGGGCCTATAAAAAAGTTCTCACTTGATCTAATCCGTTATCGGATTTCTTGCCTCCCTTAAACTATCATATATAAAACGTGAGAAGCTAGGTGGTTTTTTTTTTTTTTCTTTCAAATTTTAAAATATGTTGGCCCACTGCATGGGGACTTACAAGTGGGTCCCGAGATATGAAAATCCAATGGGTTTCTCGTTCTGGGGAAATTGGGAAAGAATCTTATGAGTTTTTTTTTTTTTTTTTTGGTAAGTAGGATCTTATGAGTTTTTTACAGCAGTTAAATGTCGCCGAATGGTGTAGGTGATGTAGAAAAGCAAGAGACTAGGTGGCAAGTCTGTATCTTGACTCTGGACGAGTCTGCTTTGATGAGGAGGGCCCTCACACATGACTAGCAGTGGATGCACCATCAGGCACCCTTCATTACGTGAATGTACGCAATGAAGTCGGTGATGGAGACGCTTTACCGGACCTTAGCTTGAAAGCTTACTTTTCTTACAGCGGGATAGTTATAAAGCTGAATGAATACTCTCCTGCAGGGCCTGCGATGAAAAATCTCCATCATACTTCTTAGCAAAACATTAATAAAAACATAGTTAGCTAATTTCAGAATAAAGGCCCTTTAATTTATTTGAAATCAATTTAGTATTTTACTTCAAACGTTCTTTTGAAATAACAAGAATAAATCTATAATAAAAAAATTCTTAAAAAGATCACAAAAATAGAACATCCAAACGAAAGTGCATTGGCAACCCAATGATAAAAGCAATTTAGAATAAACAAATAAACACATGGAAATCTAATGCCAAAAAATAAAAGGAAAAAGGAAAATCCATCACCTTGGAAACTAAAATAACTCATCAAAATAAAAAAAAATAAAAAAACAGAACTACCATAAAATGTAAAAAAAAAAAAAAATTTAAAACACCAAAAAACGCATTAAAAAGAAAAAAAATCTAAGTAAGAGGAGATATGGCATGATCGTGCTGCAAAAATCATTGAAAATGCAGTTTTGAGAATCCTCGTGTTTCACTCACTCTTGTAAATTTGAAATACGTGGCTGAAGGAAAGATAAAAGAGTTTAGATCCATTTGAAGTCTATATAAAATAAAAAAGATAATGATGGGATTGCATGCGGTAAAGGGATGGAAGGTTCAGATGACTTAATATGGCATCGGATAAGCTTTGCTTACCTATGACATTAGATAATAGCTAAAATAAAAAATTTCACTTGAATCCCTAAAATCTCTCATTCAAAATTAAAATCGAAATTGAGCTCCAATATCTCAATCAATTGCGAAATTGAAGCTCAATTGCAAAATATAATTCTATCCCTTTCCACATAATAATAGAACTAGCAAAACATGCCCATGCTTAGCACGGACAATATAATTTATAATATAAAAAATAATAAACTTTTAAATATTAATTAGTGCATACAATAACTAAAATACTTTATGCAATAATTCAATAAAATATAACTAAAGAAAGATTTTGAAAATTAAACAAGGTGAAATATAAATGAATTTAAAGAAAGAAAAACTAAAAATGAAAGTAAATGATGATTATGTAACCTGTATTCAATTTATATGCGAAGAGTGGGCTTCATTTCTCATAAAGGTGAGAGTTATGATGGTATGTTGTCAATGCCTCCTAGTGAATCAAGACCACTCACTCTTAACTACTTTCATAAATATATAATCCAATAACCTTCTTCTTTAGAAAGACAATAAGAAATTATAATAAATGATTGTAAGTTAACATGCTAAGTTCAAGATCGAGATTTTGGCATGAAGAAAAAAAAAATTACAACAAATCTCACAAAGGCTCAACAAAAGAAAAATCTAAAATCTACAATCTTGACAACAAACTTTCTGATTCCACATAAAAGATCCATTAAAAAAAAAACTTCTAAATAGTGAATGAGTATCCTTAATATTACCATAACGAACCAGGAAAAAATCAGCTCGTGAAAAGAAATACACTACTAATAGCAAGAAAGTGATCAAGAGCACAATAACAACAATCAATATTTGGAAAATAATGCAGAAAAAAGAAGGATAGAAGAAAGTGCTACTCACCAATAATGTTTAATCATCTACCTTATAGTTTCAATCCTGTGATTTTATGATAATCGATATAGGAGAACAATTGATGAAACAACTTTTAATGAATGTGTGAAAAACTTTTAGGAAGGCAAGAGTTGCATATTCCAAGATTTTCTTCCAGATTTTAGGATTTGCCAACTTCTTATTATGTAAAACCTTCATAGTGTAGTAAAATTTGATAGATAGGCCTGAGTTTCTACGAGATTTGTACTATCAAATGGAGACAAGGTAGGAGATATATTAGGAGGTAAGGGACATTCTAGGAACTGTGCTAATTCACTTGGAAGAGTAGTTATGAGAAAGACAATCGATGGATCATTATAAGCAGGATTGATGTTGAAAGAGGTGGACCTGGTAAGAAAATTTTTGAGACTTGAAATTGATAGAGAATAACATTAGTGGGCCCACTGAGTGCAAATTTAAAGTTTAGGCCCCATATTGTCAAAACACTAAGTCGACCCCATAAAAATATTTTTTATGGCTTTAAATTAATAGATAATAACATAAGTGGGTCACACTTTAGATCTTTAGGCTAAAAATAAAAAAGAATTAGAAACGTGTGCCCATGGAGGATCCTCTAAATGATTGGCTGAACTGAGCAACATGAGTAGGGCCCATTATCAATACCCTCATTAAAGGAAGGGTTAATAATTGAGAGAGTATTGCTTGTCCTAAAGTTTGGATAAAAAATAGATGTTGCTACTGAGAGATTAGGTGGGCCCGTTGTGCGAAATGATAAAAGAAAGTAAAAACTAAAAAATAAATAAATCAGAGAATAAAAAATAAAACGTTTCTCTATTTTACCATATTTCAAAGATTCCACTTTGATTGGTTTGATAGGGCCCACAAAGATGTGACATAGTGATTTAAACCAAATCTGGGAGTTTCCAATCGCGCAGTTACTTAATTAGATGAGGCCTAGAAAGACATGATAATGATCCATCCAAGAGTATGTTATCCATCCAACGGTTCAGATCACCTTGCTTGTGAGTCCTGCAATATCTAGCCTAAGATGTCGAGGTTTAAGTGCAAAACTCTTCTAGAAATGATAGTGTAATCATCTCCCTGACTAATAGGGGATTAGTATTAAGAATTTTCATTTGAGAGGTATTACGAGGAAGTTAGATACGGAATTTTGGACTTCTTGCAAAATAGGAAAGGATAAGAATGTATCTAAAATCATGCTTAGAGAGATTGGAACCTAAAATAAGATAAGATATGAGATTTGCAACAAAATAGTAAAAGAAACCATCATGTGAGAATTTCTCTATCTATAAAGAGTCCATCAAGATTTGGATTTGTTGCTACTCAAAATTGAAATCGAAATTGCAGTTCCAATTTTGCAATCAATTGAGAAATTGAGCCTCAATTGCGTAATCGATTCCTACGTCTATAATATATAATAATGGAAGACTTTCATTTGCATTTGGTCGATAATTTTGGCATTTTCTGATCATGGAAGCTTTATGCATATCATTTAAATGTACAACTCCCAAGTAATTTTCAGTTGCAACTTGCAGCAAGAAAGTAGATGGACATCAGTCGTACTATAAAGAGAAAAATTCAAAAAGTCCTGTAATGTTTTTTCATTTTTTAAAAAGTACATAATGATTTGAATATTTTAAAAAAGAATAAAAGTTCTCCGCGATTCCTTTAATCAAGTCTCTCCCATAATTTTTTTTTAAAATGACAAAAATACCGTTTTGCTTTTTTTCAACTTTTTTCCTTTAATGAAACATTTAAGAGAAATGATCATGTCCAACCTAAATGTCCTAGTGGGGTTCGCTTCAACTACCTTCAATGGCTGGTTAGAAAAAGGAAATTCCAATTGACTAAAAACTAGCTTCATTTAATAGTTGTGATCATCAAATTAAATTGGCTAGTTTTAAAGAGGAAAGAAGTTAAGAAAAGACAAGAAAAAAAAAAAACCCTTGTAAGTATGGGAAGGATATACTGAATTGAAGAAGAACACTTTAATTTTTTGGGCTTGTTAGGCTTCACGTCTTGGTATATCATAATGAATTGAAAAGGAACAACACAGAGCTTATTAGGGGTGCACATGGGCAGTTCGGATTAATTTAGTGGGGAAACCATCAACCAAACCGAATCTATCGGTTTTTTATTTTCCTAAGCTAAACCAAACAGCCTATGTGCTCAAACCGAACCAAACCGAACCGGTTCCGTTACACCTATTTATTTATTTATTTATTTTATTTTATTTTCACAAAAAATGGGAGTTCAATGGGTGAGAGTAGGAGTGTAACGGTTCGGTTAACCGTTCATTTTGGGAGAACCGTTAATCGAACCATGAATCACGGTTTTTTTGTTTTAAAAACCGTAACAAAAAAACTGTTAAAAACCGAACCGCAGTTAACAGTTAAAAAGGTTAAAAACCGTAACCGAACCGTATCCCAAAAAATCGTTAAAAACTGTGAAAAAATCGTTAAGAGTTATATACATATTTCATTTAGGCCATTTATTTATTTTTTAATATAACGATACGGTTAACCGTGTGCTGATTAACCGAAACACTTCACGGTTTGGTTCGATTAATAACCGTGAGTCAATAGTGAAAACCGTAACCAAACCGTAAAGTGCGATTTTCCTATTTTAATAACCGTAACAGTAACCGAACTATGAAACACCGTTATTAGCCCCGGATCGGTTTGGTTACACGGTTAAATGGTTTTTTTTTACACCCCTAGGTGAGAGACGTTAGAGTTCAAGTAATGGAGTGAGGGTTCGAATCTTCTTTAAGTAATTTCTCATATTCCTTTTTATATTTTACTAAAAATATATATTTATATAATTAGTTTGGTTCGGTTCATTTTGAGCAGTTTGACCATACATTCAAACCGAAAACCAAACCGAACAATTTGACAGAAATTAAAACCGTAACCAAACCGATCTACTACAAAACTGATCCGAACTGCCCGGTTCGGATCGGTTTAGCGGGTTTTTTGTGCACCCCTGGAGCTTATACATAATTTTAGTAGAAATACATAACCTTTTTTAGAAATTACAACATTCTAAAAACACATTCAAATAGGTAATTATAGAAAATGACTACTAGCTACTACGAAAATCTAAATGCGACTAGTAACTTTAAATTTAAATGCACAGCTAAGCCTCACTTATTAGTGCAATAACTCATAATTTACTATTTAAAAACTGAAGAAACATAACTATTAACGGAATTTGGAAACCAAGAAACCATAGGATACCCTCAAGTTCGGAGGTTTTTCTTGTGGGGGTAGAAGTACAGTGCAGCCTCATTGCATTGCAGTATGGTGCAACGTGCATCATATTATGCATGGTGGGCCCACCTTTACAAGATCGAAGCTGATTAGATATACCAACACTATATAGAGTGATCCAAATATAAGTTCCTACTCAAATTGGTATGGCAGCCACCGTTGGACTGACCAAATAAGGAACACGTGATGAATTTTGCTATACTTTTCTATTGTTTGGGATAGAAATGGAGGGAGTCCCTTCCTTGTGTGTGATCAATCTAAGGATTGTCCCATTCAAATTTACATTGAAATTTTAGATAAATGCAATGCGTACAATGGGTGTTAAGGTCTGCATACGGTTTTGTTTTTACAAAGGTGGGGGCCCCACATTCATCAAATGATGAGCGTTGCACCATATTACAACCAAGCGACGTTGCACGCTAGTTTTGCGCCTTTTTTTGATATCATTGGGAAAACCTTTCATTAAATAAATTATTTCTAACAATTAAAAAATACATAAATACAAAGTTAATATAAAAATTTGTTAAAGATATTTTTATTTAGATTTCTAAATTTTTGCACAATTTTTCTGATATTTTCATTTTTCAAGAATCTGTTTTTGAAATGTCGCAATATTATGTAATAATACCTTGTAGATATATATTGCATTATTTTCACAATATTGCTGATATTCAAGACATCACCATAGATGGACGGACCAACCGGTCCTTTACTGTTCTTAATAGGCCAGGATGAGATTATTCTAGGCCATCCCTTATCCACAATTGGTCCGATCATGTCAACGAAAAGAATTGTCAAACAGTGTGTGCCACATGTATATACTAAATTGAAGATGGATAAGAACGGCTCCTTATTCGAGTGGTAAGGAACGTCAGTTCTTACTTGGCTGCTAGGGATTCGAACCCGGGTATGTCACCTCTTCTTGTTTGTGCAGGCTTTCTTTTTCACTTAAGTGAGTTGTCTTACGAAAAAAAAAAAATAATAATAATAATTAAAGATGGATATTCTATTATTTACCACATGGGGTAAGTGCATATCAACCATCACACGGTCAATGAGTCTACCTGTACGACAATATATTAACCGTCTGATGAGTGGCCATCTAAGGAATTCTTGACCAAATTCTAACGCAGGCGATTAAAGTGCTGTGACCCGTCACGTTGGAAGAAGTAAACAACCAAAACAAGAGCTATTCCCATTGCATCTGAGAAATTGGGATTGTCCCCAGGTTTATTGGCGTTTAACTATCATCAGAGGAACGCATTTATTAGATCATGTTTATCAATAAAATCCTTGAGAATTCATCATCAGTTTTTCACAAAGTCGTGAAAATTCACATTTAGCAATAGTAATTATAAATCCTTGTGGATTTGGATAAGAGATTATTTTTTGAGGATTTTCAAGTGCAACCTCTCCATAGGATTTGAAAATCCTCACTTATGTGGATTTCCATACTATTCCCTAATTTTCTCAGCTATATATTGACATACACCAATATGTAAAATGTGGTCTATATAGATCCGCAGTGAAGAATCTCTACCCTTCTAGCCTCGTGGAGGGACCAAATCTAATTGGGACAGATCAATCCGTTGTTGGATAGGAGCCAAGTGCCCTTACAAAGCGTACCGCAATAATCCAATATCTAGGGCTCCTTTCTTACATGGGTCTTTTTTCAAGTTAGGAAGGTGAAATACCATTTTTTTTAACCGGAAAAAGGGTTTTGGCTTATAGATATCAGGATTTCACAGGAGGGAGAAAACCATTCCCCTATTTGAGAAGAAAACCGCATGAGTGCACCAAATGATGGAAGTTTGAACTGAGAGGACCAAGTACTGAGGACTGAGGACTGTAGCATAAAAAAAATACAAGCGAAAGTGATGGAAGGCCATCCGGCCAAGGTGAAATGGGCAAGCTTCCTAACCTACAGCCTACTTGAAAATCAAAGGTGGCCCCATTTTCCCATATAAACTTTTCCATTGTGGAGGAGTAGGCTCCACCCAAGATGGAGTATTGAAAAGTATTTATATAGTATCTACTAATTCCTTGAGGTTTTTGTAGGAATGATCAGCTAAGAAAATAACTCATATGGTAAGAAGGCATTAATCTTCTTTCGCAAGGCCCTGATTATGAAGAATTACATTACAGTTCTAACAGATCAGATCAGAGGAATAAATAAGCATATATACACTCAATGTAATCTTGTACTTGAGTGATTAGAATCTGCACTTGCTGCCCCCAAGCTCAGCTACTTTCACAACTGAAGTGGAATTCACAATTGAACCTAAGTCTCCTCCTTCATACAGTAACATCTCACATTTTATCTTGGGTTGGAAGTGTTGAATCCATTAGGAGATTAGGGGCAGTGGGGTGTTCTTAGATCTACCAGGCCATCTTTCTTTTTTTTGTTTTTTTCCGGTTGGCTCCACCAGGCCATCTTTGAAGTGCTGTCCTAACTCAACAATGCTGATTTTGATTTTACCAGCATAACCGGTAGTTCATAGTCTATGTTATTGCAACATGAGACAAAGCATTACCTTGTATTTGCCTACTTGTCATTGTCGTAATTAAAAAGGACAGAAAAAGGAGGATTCCCAGTAATCCTAAAACTGAAAATGACACCCAGATGACAAACCTCTTTGTAGAAATGACACCCGAACATTCGGAGCCCATCTTCCCCCTCTCATCCGAGAACCCTACATACATAACATGACCTCCAAATGTTAATAAAGTACATGTTGGAGAAAAATACAACAAACTTCCCTGCAGAGTTGACAACGGGGGATATTCATATAACAAGGCCCCGCCAAACACCCGAGGACTTCTTTCATGGCAAGCTCTACCACCAACTCAATGATGGGAGCAGGCCACACTTCTCACCGAGACAAGTCTCTCAGCCCCATGTTTGGGAAATTAGGTTCCCTTTCAAGAAAAAAAAAAAAGTCAATTTCAGGGCACACATTTCCTAGAATTAAACATAAATCTATCATCCCTGAATGTTGCTTGGCTGGTTAGCGACATTATATTGTTAGCAGATAAGTTCGGTTCTATTGTAAAACAGAAAAAAAAACGGATAAATATATTTTTCGTTTTCATCCGTCCCTACTCACTACCTATCTCCATTTTTTCAAACAAATGACGAACAGAAGTTTCTGACCGTTTCTATTTGTTATTTGAAAACTTACCTCTTGAGCCTCTGCAGAAGCATGTGAAGTTTTCTGGACCACAAACTCCTCAAATGTCCGAAGCCGAGAAGCCTAAATGGCTTAGATCTTGCTATGTTGCTGAGAAATGATTATATAAGCGAAAATATTTAAAATGGAGCCCAATCATTAGCCCATTAAATCAGATGGACGATCAGGGCGGTCTTTGGACCAACTTCAACCCAGCCCTATCAAGTCATGAGTGGGGCTTTTGGCTTGACTGTTTGTTGTTTACGGAAACAAGTTGGGCTTTGGGTAATTTATGACCTATTAACACCCTAAAATTTAGTGTTCTATCTATTTGACGAGTTTGTTGCAGTTCAAACTGAGCTTGGATTGCTCATGAGCTATATCAGCTAGACCGACAAGGCTTAAACCTTTCTAAGAGTTACACAGTGTACATCCCGCTAAAATTAATGTTCTCAGGGTTGACAAAGCATTTGAATGTGTGAAACAAACAGAACCTATATGATGCTCTCTCTCTCTCTCTCTCTCTCTCTCTCTCTCTCTCTCTCTCTTGTGTATATCTGTTGTAATTTTCTTTTTCAATGTTTCTTGATTTTGTTGTGGTTGGATTTTGTGTGTATATTTTTATGTTGGGTTGATTGTTCCTTTAGAATGTGTTTAGAAGTGTATTGTAAAATGTTTGTTTTCAAGGGAGAGAGATTTTTTGAACATTTTTTGTAGATCAAACCCAAAATGTGGAGCTCCAAAATCACTAGACATAGAATGTTTCTATAGAGTTGGATTTTCTGTATTTAACAGTTTTTACAAATTCAGACCCAAAACGTGGAGCCCCAGAATCCCACGCCATGAATGTCTCTATAGAGTTTAAGAGTACTTTTCCGCAATTTAACGATTTTGCTTTGGAAGAGCTGATCGTATTCAATCTGTACGATCACAGGCTACAACCCTTTGGCCGATATTTTTCATCAAACTAAGGCCCATCCCACAGTGTTGCTGATCATTCGTTCATCAGATGAGGCATACCAACGGATGAGCAATTGACCAAGCTCGACTCCAATAAGTAATCTCAATGACTAAGTGGACTCATGTTCTCTTCCCCCATATCAACAGCAGGAGACGTTTTCCTTGTGCCTCTGAAGCTAATAAAAGAAGCAATCCAAATTTTGAGTAGATTAGACCTGGAATTTCTTCATGTTGAACACTTGTAGAAATATTTACACCAAAATGGCCCATCATAACATTCAAATGCATGAAATCATAGAAATCACAATTAATGTCATAGTTATCTAAACATCCCAAAACAGCACACTACAATCTGAACTACATGATAAAACCGTTGGGGCAAATGGTACAGCAGTTCTGTAGGTGTTCGCTGCTGCACATCCAACACTTTATATAAACTATCGACGACATCTATAGAAGGAAAAAGAATCCTGCTAGAAAACAACAAATTCTACACTCCCATCAAGTTCACCATGAACTTCAACATCCAACATCAAGTTCAAGATTCAATATCAATGCTTATCTCCCATTCACCCACTCAGAACATGCCCGTCTCCCATTCAACTTCAAGGCTCGTCTCCCATACTCCCTGATGCACTGAACATCCAATAGAAAAAAAAATTAAACTTAAAACATGATTTGGATTGAGAAGAGAGGAGGGAATTCAGATAATTGTGTATATAAAGAAATGGGGAATAATTCAGATAATGGTGACTCAACAGTTCTTGGAGAAAAAAATAATGGTTAGATTAGAAATATAAAGGAAAGAGAGCAGAAAAAAATAATTTGCTTATTAAGAGAACAAACAGAGAGATATGTGTGACACACAAGGATGCTACTCTGTCCAACTTTTTTGCGGCGATTTTTCTTCTCTTTTCAGTAGTTTCTTATAGAATCCTTGTGTCATTTTGCGTTTGCTAAGGAAAAAGAATCCACGCACAACACATTCAAACAGCCTTATCAGATGAATCTATTTATTTCATGGAATTAGAGCCAATACATTCAAATGGGGCAATTTGTTTGTATGAAATTGGAAAAATGAGAATTTATTGTGAGATTCACATGTCGCTTACATGGAATTGGAATACACAATTAATTGTCAAATGAGCCTATTTGTTTGCATGTAATTAGAATAAGTAAGAACTTATTATAAGATGGGCTTCTTTATGTGCATAGAAGTATGGGCTCGTTTGTTTCTATGGAACTGAAATAAATTTTTTTCTAGTTATTTTATCTTATTCTACCTTTTCATAATATCTCCAAAATGTCACGGTATAATCCAAACAATATTATTTCAGTTATACATTACAATATAGCCATTATATAATCAAAATTATGCCTAGATTGGGTTTTGGATGAAACAGACCAATCCGTCTGATCCTGCTCTTGTTAATTAACTTAGTCAGTAATTTAGTCACCCTCAAGTCGAGAGGTGACACAGACAAGTTGAACCAAGTTGCACCCTAAGCCCAATAACCTTTTAAAAAACTATGAACATAAAACTAAAAAACATCTTAAAATAGAAAAAGCATAGCTCTAAAAGTCTTTAATTTAAGAATTGTTGTGTTTCATTTTATTAATAATGAATTTAAGCTATTATAAATACCAACATTTATATAAAAACTGGAGTTAACTTTCCTAAAACAAATGCAAAATGTCCTTCAAAGTTTAGAGTGACTCTCACAGCGTTTTCTAATATAAAAAGAGGAAAAAAGTGCATTTAGAGCCTACAAACCATGTGACTCTGCCATTTTGGTGCCTTGGATGGTGACTCCATTCACCACCTACCCAATCCGAGTCAACTCGAAATCAGATGTTTTTTAGAACTAGGTAACGGCTAAGATGAGATTTTTCCTGGCTATCCCCCATCCACACTGGGGACATCATATCAACAAAATAAATAGTAAAACACCAGATGTATGTATCCAAGTGGAGGATATGGAACTTTCATTATTTACCATACAGCACATGTGCATGTCAACCATCACATGTCATACCTGGACAACACACTACTGTCCACATGGAGAATTGGTGAATTAATTCTAACGCAGGTGCCTAGGACAAAAGTAAATCACACATGTTCAACGTGTCCATTTAAGATTTGAGAATCTGAAGCAAAAAGAGGGAAAAAAAAATCAGACTGATGAGAGAACTGAGCGGAACACCTGCTGTAGTAGAAATTTCGAAGGCTTGAAGTTGCTGATCGTATCTCCATTTCTTCTACTTCTGGTTCAGAATGGAGCAATCAGATTCAGGATGCTGTAAGAGAAAAGTGAAATTACAAAGAAAATATAAATAGAAAAGTGAAATTGATGAAAGTATCTCCATACCTTCTTAAGTTTTTTTGCCATCAATCTCAATGCATGGGATGTGGGATATTTTGCACCAGTCCTCTCCTCTCTTGTTCTCCAGCCGCTTCGTTACAAGTGGACACCTGCCGATCGATAACCATTCAAGTGCGGTAAGGCGTTGTAGATTTGGTAAATGCCTCAACTGTGGGCAATTCCAGATATTGAGTCCACAGAGTGATTTGAGTTGTTCAAACCCGTCAAACAGAGATGACAATCGTTCGCAGCCCATGATACGCAGAGTCTGAAGAGCATTGAGCTGCCCTAGCCCCTCAGGCAAAGATGACAATCGTTTGCAGTCCAAGATGTGCAGAGTCTGAAGAGCTTTGAGCTTCCCTAGCCCCTCAGGCAGAGATGACAATCGTTCGAAGTTCGAGATGTGCAGAGTCTGAAGAGCTTTGAGCTGCCCTAGCACCTCAGGCAGAGATGACAATTGTTTACACTTCGAGATGCCCAGAGTCTGAAGAGCTTTGAGCTGCCCTAGCCCCTCAGGCAGGGATGACAATCGTTCGCAATTCCAGATGTGCAGAGTCTGAAGAGCGTTGAGCTGCCCTAGCCCCTCAGGCAAAGATGACAATCGTTCGCAGTGCGAGATGTGCAGAGTCTGAAGAGCTTTGAGCTGCCCTAGCCCCTCAGGCAGAGATGACAATCGTTCGCAGATCGAAATGTGTAGAGTCTGAAGAGCTTTGAGCTGCCCTAGCACCTTAGGCAGAGATGACAATTGTTTACAGTTCCTGACCTCTAGAGTTTGAAGAGCTTTGAGCTGCCCTAGCCCCTCAGGCAGAGATGACAATCGTTCGCAGATCGAGATGTGCAGAGTCTAAAGAGCTTTGAGCTGCCCTAGCACCTCAGGCAGAGATGACAATCGTTCGCAGTTCGAGATGTGCAGAGTCTGAAGAGCTTTGAGCTGCCCTAGCCCCTCAGGCAGAGATGACAATCGTTCGCAGTTCGAGATGTGCAGAGTCTGAAGAGCTTTGAGCTGCCCTAGCACCTCAGGCAGAGATGACAATTGTTTACATTTCCTGACCTCTAGAGTCTGAAGAGCTTTGAGTTACCCTAGTCCCTCAGGCAGAGATGACAATCGTTCGCAGTTCCAGATGTGAAGAGTCTGAAGAGCTTTGAGCAGCCCTAGCACCTCAGGCAGAGATGACAATTGTTTACAGTTCTTGACCTCTAGAGTCTGAAGAGCTTTGAGCTGGATTAGCCCCTCAGGCAGAGATGAAAGTCGTTCGCAGTTCTTGATGAGCAGAGTCTGAAGAGAGTCAAGCAGTCCCCATCCATTGGAGGGTAGTGATTCGCAAGAGAATCCATCAATCTCTAAAGTCTCGAGAGCAGGGAGGGATGGTAGTGGCTTAGATGACATCCCCCTAACATTTCTGAGAATCAAATGTAGAAGGTGCGGGAGTGGATTATCCGGCGCCCAAATAACTCCGTTGCAATTTTTAATAGTTACTTCCCTTAAAATACTGGGGAGGCAGTGGGGCGTTGCCTTCAGCTTCTTGCAATTGATAATTTCTAGCTTTTTGAGAGATGGCATCACCTTTCCATATTCTCGTGTCAACTTCCATTCTTCCCACTTGAGCATTGATTGGAAACAAAGCTCTTCAAGCTTTGGAAATCTTGTTTCTTTTGCCCCAGCATCATTGACAATCCCGTAAAACTCACAGCCCACCACTTTTACTTCATCAGCTCCATATATTCTCAGGTATTTAAGTGAATGCAATTTTCCAAGACCTGGCAGTAGTATGCACTTCCTGCAGTTATTCAGTATGACTCTAACTAGACTAGAAAACTTTGAATCCTCCAACCAATTGGGAAACTTGGCACCTGCATAGTTTTTTATCTGCAACTCTTTTAGGTTTGAATGAGGGGGTCGGAGACCTTCCAATAGGCTCTTCATCCTTTCCATCTCATCATCTCCTAATGTTCTCCACTCTTCATCGCTCTTGCCGTTCCAACATAAAGACAAAACATGAAGGTCACTCTTCTTGTGGAGTTCTGCTTCACTAGCATCATTCAAATTCATTACCCTCCCCAAATTTTCTATGCTTAATTCTCCTCTAAGAAGATTGAGATCTTTTAGTTCTCCAATCTTACATCCTTTGTTCTCATCCCCCAGGAGGAACTTGCTCAAAGTTCGAAGGGAAGTCATCTTCCCGAGACCATTCGGTAAAACTGTGAGATTGTCAGTTTCTTCGATTTCAAGATGTCGTAGTTTAACCATTTTGCTCATACCACTTGGCAGTGAACGAAGATCGTCGCATTCATTAAGTTTCAGAGTCTGCAAATTACGGAGATCGGTCACAAAATCCGGCAACTCCTTGATATACGTCCAAGACAAATCAAGATACCTTAGGAGTTTTAGTTCTCCTAAAGAACTTGGCAAATTTTCAATCTCACTTCCGCTTAAATCTAGAGCTCTAAGAAATTTCAGATGGTTGAATAAACTATGAGGGACTTCCTTAAAGGTTGATGACCCAAGTAATAAGAGTGTGCGCAGATGTTCTGCACTGCACAGTGAAGATGGAATGGATGGCACATTATAATTCACAAGTAATGACAGATGATGACATTTAATAGAAGATAATTCTGAATCTCCAGCCTCCATGTTACGGCAGTCACCGGAACTAACAAATGTTGCTAGATCATGAACAAGATCGTGCATTTTACATTGAACTACGTTCCCATCAATATCTTTTTCTGCATCTTGAAACAATGACCGTGTCAATAAATAATCAAAATACATTTCACCAATTTCTTCAGTGACATCTTTCTTTGCCTTCTCAGATTTAATGATACCATGAGCCATCCATAGCTTGACTAATTCATCCTTTTCTATCTCATGATCTTTCGGAAACACTGAGCAAAACGAAAAGCATCGTTGCAAACGGGGTGGCAAATTATAATAGCTCAACAAGAGAGCGGGTAAAATGGCATCATCCTTGGGTATATCCCATTTCCATATTTCGCTTTCTAAGACGTGCTCCCAATACCACTTTTTCCTGTTAGCAAGCAAAAGACTGCCTAGTGCTCGTATAGCAAGAGGTACACCTTTGCACCTCTCTACAATTTTCTCCCCTATCTCCGTCAGCTCTTGGCATTCTTCATCTTCTGTTCCTCTGAGTGCTTTGTATTTAAAGAGCTTCCAGCAATCTGATTCAGATAGAACGCCCAATTTATGAATGAGAGTTGTTTCCATTGCTTCTGCAACTTGACGACTACGAGTGGTAACCACAACCTTGCTTCCTGATGCAGCACCCATAAGTGGAACCCTCAGTTTTTGCCAAAGCCTACCATTTTCATCCCAAACATCATCCAACACAAGCAAGAACTTCTTTTTATCAATAGCTTCACGAAGATTGCGTTGCAGAGTATCCAGGTCTGGGTTATTGGACGCAGACCCACACCCACCCACGGATTCAATAACTTTTATTGCAATCCTATTCACATCAAAAGGATCTGATACACATACCCAAATTCTCTTTTCGAAATGTGCCATCACTCTGTCATCATTGTAGATTAGTTGAGCAAGAGTGGTCTTGCCCAATCCGCCCATACCAACTATTGAAATAACGGAAACTGATTTCTCCTCTTGACTAGTCTCACTAACCAGTTGTTCAATTATACTCTTTTTAAAGTCATCTCTTCCAAAAATCTCTGATTCATCGACTAAAGAACTGGTCTGACGTTCTTCCTTGTTAGGCACTAACATATCTTCCCTTGTATTAAGTTCTCTTAAATTGAACTTTTCCTTTTTGATTGAAATTTCACTCAGTCTCTTTGTTGTTTCCCTTATCCTCTGTCCAATGTCGTACTGTAACTTGACCTGCTTGAAATATTGGTAAGGAGAGAGAAAGGAAAGGCGCACCCTCTTAGGATGACGAGTCTCATCTTTATCTTCTTGTGATATGAAAGCATCGGTCACCCACTCATCAAGTATGTCCTCCACCTCATACGCCACTTCTTTGAGCTCCAACAGCCAATCTCGGACCCGCATGTTTGTCACTTGATGCCTCTCAGCATCCTCCAGCACAGCTTGAATGGCTGAAAATGTGCTTGAAAGTTCATCCACCTCGTTCTCCACTCCAAACAGCGAGCTCAACCCATCTTTGGCTATGGAATACAAGTCTCCCACAACAACTGACACAAGTGCATCCGTTGCCATGCTATCTTTCTCTAGTGTGCAAGCTGCTTCACTTGGTCCTGAGTTACATAGGCAATGGAACATCTATTAGCTTGAAAAGTTGAAAATCTTTCTTGTCTTGTTGCAAAAGAATAACAAGTAAAATCACATTGCGTGGTACAGGCAATTGACCTAATATATTTTAATAAACTAGAGGAGACGTTAGACCTCACTCTTCATTCTTAAGCCATCCACTTGATTAGAAAAAAACCACCAATAATAATTTGTTTAAGCCTTTTCTTATTTTGGTCTGAGCATGAATGGACAAGTGGTCAAAAATACGAAATGCCAACAGTAGTTTGAAATACCCAATTATAAATGCCCATTTTTTTTAAACGTTAACATTGTATAATAAATCCAGGCTAATTGGGACATATGGCCAAAATGAGATTAATTTGGTTTAAAATATCAGAGATAGTTTTAGTGCATTTAGTTTTCATATTGAATCGTTAAAATATTGCTAATTAATTGTCAGCCGTCTGACCATACTTTTCAAATATTGCTAATTAATTGTCAGCCGTCTGACAATACTTTTAAAATATTGGCATTATCCCTGTATCATTATGTGATAAAAAATAAAAAAAAAAAGAAAGAAAGAAAGAAAGAAAAGAAAGAGTTGCACCTTTAATTTGAGGAGTGGGCTCCACAGGACGAGATTATTGAAAAGTATTTAGACTTTGATAGAATGGCAAGGCTGAAAGAATTTAGTATAGTATTAGAGCTGCGCCTGCTTAGGTTTACTGAGGGAGAGAGTGTTGAGGTTAGATTAAGAAATTTAATAATATCTGTCGTACTTCCTCCTCTTTCCCTCTTCTACTTGCTCTTACACGTATTGTCATTTCCTCACTTCTTCTAAACTTCTCTCATTTCTCTTTTCCTTCTCTCCCCTTTCCTCGCCAGTGATGAAATGAAGTGGGTTCACCTCTTTCTTTTCGCCCTCCTATCTGAAGCAAGTACACATGAGGAAAACATAAAAGCAAGATCCTTTGAATTTCCTACATTGAATTCATGTGATCTGAAGTGCTAAGGAGGGCCCAGTGTCCCTAACGTGGGAGACACGTGACCAACGCCGCAAGCACCATAGCAACTTCCCCCGTGATTCGATTCACATTCATACAGTACCTTGATTGGAATTATTTTAACTTTTCTAAAAGCGACAAGGATAGAGTGAGGAAGTCTTTGATTGACATTTCTATGGTTAAAAGACCAGTAAGTTTTATAGCTATTAAATCAAAGTCTGGAATAATTTGACACAATAGATTTTATTTTATTATTTTTTTTTTTTTTGACAAACATAAGGATACCATTCCATACACCCCACCCCCATTGTAAATGAAAAGCATGCAGCCTGCTCATGGAAGAACATTCCTGGCATTCAAACTTTTATAGGAAGGATAAGCATAGAGAGGAATCTCTATGTTAATCAATCATATAAACCTATAAGCTTTACTCTATTTAATACATTTTATGCTAGCTTTAGGGGGCACCTTTTTTTTTTTTTCTTTTTTTTTTTTCTTTTTTTTTTTCACTTTTTTCAGTTGCCAAGTGTTGGAGAGGAGTAAAGTCACCCCCGGGGTCGATTCCTGATGAATGGGATGGGAGTGGGAACCTTTACCACTAGGTCATCCCTACGTTTATCAATCGTATTAAATTGTATGATTTGCTTTATTTAACTTACTTTTTTTATTTACTAACAAGCGTTTTAACTTTCTTGGGAGGGAAAGGTATAGGGAGAAAGACTTTCACGGGAGTGATTTTGACATTTGTTGATCCCTGTAGATCATCAGTTCTGGGTAATAATTTTTAACGGGGCTCTGTACGTGGGATGATGACTAAGGATGGAAATGGGTCAGGATAAATGGGTGACTTGTCCTAACCAGCTCATTTTAGGGGTCGAATCCTTTCTTGCAGGCCCATTCTTTTGTAAGAATTTTGAAAATTCTTCTGCAAAGAATCTTGGAATTCTCTAAATGTTGTCCTCGACTCCAGCATTTTGAAATACAAAAGGCGTTGGAATTATAAGAAATCTAAAGCCCTATTTGGATGTAAGCATTTGGAATATCCTATCCGAGGAATTTGGAGATTTCAAATGCCAAACACCCCCCTTAAAGTCAGCTGGCCAAAAGTGAGTTTTCACTTGGCCATTTCACAAATCCTCCCCTTAAAGTCTTAATCAAACAAGAATTCATATATCTCAAGGACAACCACTACACTCCGTAGGGTATTCCATTTGCATGACAAACATGAATTCTTGGTAAAAATGTATGCAACCAAACAATCTGTAAAAGCTATTTGTGGTTTCTCAAGTGGGTTGAAAATTAGAATTTCAACTTGAAACAGGGAAAAACCCATTAAATAAATTCTAGACAGAAATAATAAGAGCCCATTTGGTTGAGTTTATTTCCGATAGGAATCAATCTTATCGGGAAGTCATGTTGGAATTTGTACCCAAGTGAAAAATCACTTATCGCCCATTGATTTCTCTTATCGCCCAAGTGAATTCTAAAATTGACAATGCACTGTTTGAAATTCTACTTCTTGAGAACAATATTTAAAATTCTCTAAATGCTCCCACAGTATACCTCCAAATGCTTGGTACTAAGTTACATAGGCAAAGTAACATCTATTAGATCTAGAAGCTGGAAATCTTTCTTAACTTGTTGGGAAAGAATGAATAGTAAAACCACATTGTGTGCAGGCAATTGATCTTATATATTTTACTAAACTAGAGCAGATGTAAGTACTCACACATTATGTTTAAGGATTTTTAAGCTATACACTTGATTAATTAGAAAAAACCACCTATAATAAACTGTTTAAGCTTTTTCTTATTTTGGCCCGAGCAGGAATGGACAAGTGGTCGAAAATACGAAACACCATCAGTAGTTTGAAATACCCAATTATAAATGCTCATTTGTTTAAACGTTAACATTGTATTATGAACCCTGGCTAATTGGGACATACAAGCAAAATGAGATTAATTTGGTTTAAAATATCAGAGATAATTTTAGTGCATATAATTTTCGTATTGAATCATTAAAATACTGCTAACTAATTGTCAGTCGTATGACCATACTTTCATAATATCGGCATTATCCCTATATGTATCATTGCATAGAAAACAAAATGAAAAAAAAAAAAAAAAAAAAAAGAAAGAAAGAGTTGTACCTGTTGAGGAGTGGGCACCACCCGAGGGGTTTAATAAAAAGTAATTATGCTGCCTCGAGATTTTAGTAGGAAAGGAAAGGCTGAAAAAGAATTAATATGGTATTAGAGCAGCTGCTAGGTTTGGATTACTGAGGGGGAGTGTCTTTTTTTTTTTTGTAAAACTATAGGGGAGTGTTTTTTTGTTTTTTTTTTTGGTAGAAGAAAGGGGAGTGTTGAGGTTAGCTTAAGAAACTTAATAATACCTGACTTCTGTTCTTCCCTTTCCTCTTCTCTTTCCCTTCCTCAATCTCCGGTGATGAAATGAAATGGGTTCACCTCTTTCTTTTCCTTCAGTCCCACCCTATCTGAAGCAATTATACATGAGGAAAATATAAAAGCAAGATCCTTTGAATTTCCTATGTTGAATTCATGAGATCGAGTGTTAAGGAGGACCCAGTGTCCCCAACGCGGAAGACGACACATGACCAGCACTGTAAGCACCACCGTGCCTTCCCTCGTGATTCACATTCATACAGACACATTACCTTGACTGGAATTATTTTAACTTTTCTGAAAGTGACAAGGATAGATCAAAGAAGCCTTTGATTGGCATTTGGTACATGACCAAGTAATTGATATTAGCACGAAACTTAAGTGAAAATTGAAACAGATGGAAAAACGCATGATAGAGACATTTGTTTTGGGTTATAACTATCAGTTTCAACTCCCAAGTGCTTAGATTATGTGCGTTTATTTGTGACCTCTCAATTGTCGTTTGAATCTTCACGCTAATCAATCATATTTTTGTAGTGGAAACCTAGTTGAAACTTTGGGCCTCATTCCTTATCCAAATTTTAACAAGAACTTGGGATGCTGGGCTTGTTTTTTGACATAATATGATAGCTCGTCCCTCATATTTAACATGTCTGATAACTTTAACCCAAAATTTTATGTTTTAGTTCTTTAAAAGGTCTAAAATGACCTTGTGAGACTCATGCAATTCCACTGTCTATGCCTTTAAGGGGGTTTCAAAAGCACCACCAAAAAGAGGAATTTGGAATTTCAACTCAAATGGTCGACTTTTAGAGAATTTAAAATTCCTCTAGACATAAATTCTTAAAATTCTGATAAGGAAATATACCCTTAGCATTATGTAGATAGAATCTACTGCAAAAGGCGTTCTTTTTGGATTTTTTCCTTATCAATTAAATGTGCAGTTTGGTATAGTCTTTGAGGTTTTCTAGAGGATCACCTTTTTATTTTTTATTTTTTATTTTTTTAGTAGAAAGCAAAGGAACTTCTTTAGTTTTTTGAGCAGTAGATGTGGAAAAAGAAGAGAGCAGGTGGCGAGTCTCTATCTGGACTCTGGAGTCGCTGCTTTGATGTGGAGAGGAGGGCCCTTGGTGTCAGGAACACACATGGACTGCTCCTTAGCAGTGGAAGCACCATCACACACCGCAAAGTCCATGATGGAGACTTTTTTACAATACCTTAGCTTGGCATTTCTTTCAACTTTTCCAAAAGAGATAAGATATACATACAGGAATCTTTATGTTAAATCAATCGTGCAAAAATTTTTTTGGTAGAGGCAATCATACAGGATTGAAGGCTTTATTAGCCGGCATTTTAAAGGTAATCATAAAGCTATATGAGTACTCTCCTGCGGGGCCCGGGAGAAAATTTCAAGTATGGAGAGGACTGAGCACCGAAAAACTTTCATTTGTATTTGCTAGATAAATTTTGACATTTGCTCATCATGGAAGCTCTATATGCATATCATTTAAACGCAAACCCCTAGGAAATTTTCAGTTGCAGCAAGAAAGCAGATAGACATGATATAAGTATTTTACTCATTTTCCTGAATGATTTGGATATTAAGAAGATATAAAAATTCTACACAATTCTTTCAATCAAGTCTTTTCTAAAATTATTTTTAAGAAATGATAAAAATACCCTTATCTCATTTTTCAATTTTTCCCTTCTATAAAACATTTGAGAGAAATGTCCATATCCAATCAAATGACCTAGTGGGGTCCACTTCAGATGCTTATTACATAATTTTAGTAGAAAATACATCACCCTTGTTAGAAATTAAAACATTCTAAAAGTACATGCAAGTAGTTAGTTATAGAAAATAACTTCTAGCTGCTAATAAAATCTAAATGTGATTAGCAACTTTAAATTTAAATGCACAGCTAACTACTGTACACATTTTCACAAGCCTAACTGCCATAACTACTAATGGAATAACTTATAATTTACAATTTAAAAAGCTTAAGGAAAATTACCTTAATTTCAACACGCAAAACCCGCCTTTCTCCAATTTGTAAGGGATTGTTTGAGCATGTCAGACTTTATTACTGCAGAATTGTAGGAGGTTAAGGCTTTGATATCGGAGAAGAGCCAATATGATTTTGATTTCATTTTCATGGGAAATATGTAAATCACTGCATTTTAAGAAATATAGGCAATGGTTAGTGAACAGAAAATGTCTATCAACACAAGTTTGCATAATATTGGATCATCCATGGAGGACCATTTTATCCCATCTCAAGGAAACCGGTGGACAATCTCACTCAATTACAAATGTTTACATCTTAACTTACTGCCATGATCTATACAAGCAATCCAAATTCCTCGATACAATAGATGTTAGCATCTGTGCATGGGGGGCCACGTGAGATCACACTTGAAATCCAAGTAAAAGATAATACGCCCCTAACATGGAAATAATCAATATTGATCTGCTTAGTTGGTTTCCCAATTTCAGTTTATATTCTAATGGTCTCCCTAAGATAGTTTTAGGAGTACCTGAGATTATCTCTTAAAAGATTAGGAAACTAATCTTTATACCATTGTGGGCCTCTTCATACCATTGTGACAGATATCATTCTTGGGAATTTAATGTGCAGGTGAAACATAGGATACCCACAAATTTGAAGGTTTTTCTTATGTGGTAGAACTCCAGTGCACCATCATTGCTAAGGGTGTAAAAAAATTCGAAAAATCGTCTAACCAACCGAACCGAACCGAACCGACGGTTAATAACCATTTTTCATAGTTTCAAAAAGTAATATGGTAAAGTAAAGTTCAGCTTCAAATATTCCTTTTTACCATTAGTTACTTTTCTTTATCACATAAAACTATGTAAAGTGTAGTAAAGTAAATACAAATGGGAACTGCTATATAACTCTTCTCTCCCTACTTTACTTCACCACATACTTTATTTTTTCCTTACTTTACTTCATCTTTTACCATGATGTGACATAACATTTGTTTTACTCACCAACACATTTTATGCCCTAACGTAGATGTGACATATTATCCCTTCACCATATTTAAATGAAAAAATAGTGTGATAAAGTAAACTCTAGCTGCCAGTTTTTCTTTACCATGAGTCACTTTTTCTTTAACATATAAAAGTCAAAGAAAAATAAACCACTTTACCACTTTCTCCACTTTACTTCACCATATTCTTTACTTCACCATATATTTTATCTCACATTTACCATGATGTACCATTTGCCTTTACTTTACCATACATGTAAACAAGTACTTTACGATAGATTTTGTGAAGTTCTTTACTTTACTATACCACTTTGTAAATCTCAGTCTAAAGGGCTTTTATATTGGAGAAAGCTTTCCACATGGAAGAGTTGTAGGAGAAAATATTGAGCTTTTTGAAAGAAAATGATATTTTCTTCATATTTTTCTTGGGCTACTAAACACGCAAGATTTTTTCTTTAGATAATGAAAAATTATACTCTATAAAATATTGCTTTCTTATATTTTCTTGTCCATAATACTCACTTTACCAGGCATTTATTAAATTTCATGCGCCTCTTAACTATTATAAAATGTGAGTGGTTAGGTGTTTTATTTTAAAATAGGTGGGCCACATGAGACTTACAAGTGGGCTCCAGATATGAAAAACTGATGGGTTCCTCGTTCTAGGAAATTTGGAGAAGTAAGTTCAAGTTTTGATAAAATGCCCCTTTTCGTTTCTATATATTGTTGTTTACTTTCTATACACTGTTGTTTACTAGTGGGTTACACAGTTAGCATGAGAATGTTTGAAATGAAAGTGTAGAATTGGTCCAAATATTAGGAAATTTTAGTTCTTCTGTATGTTTAATGGCCACAGGAGATAAGCAGCGTAAACATGTTTGCCTATGTATACTCCCAAAACATCCAATAAAGTTCCTTTTACTGCATCATCTTCGTTTTAGACTTTTTATTTTTATTTTTAATTTATATCAACCATCCAAGCACATTGAAAAAGTAACTTACTACTGATTTTATTTCAATCTTTAATTTCGACCGAAGATGCTACCCATAGAAAAGCCGCCCAAGCCCCCTGTCACATCTTCTTCATAGTACTTTTGCTGCCAGCTAGAGCAAGTCTGGCAGCAACCGTTTGCACGAGACGGAGAGTTTTGACGCCCATTTTATTTAGAACACTCGAGTGGGTGTCTTTGTTTTTACAATATCCATGCAATCTAATCATGATCAGGGGACCACAGAATTAAACCACAAGTGCTGACCAAGATTAACGGTTCAGATTTTCCATTTGGGCTCTCAAAACTTGCTCAAAAAACAAAAACAAAGAAAAAAAAACCGAATTACATAATCTCTGCGTTTTTTCTCAGATTACTTCAAATCCGTGAGGATCTGAGGGCTGATGCTTCATTGGTAAGCAAGCCTTATGCTCCAAACACGATAAATGGTTCAGATCAGGCCTTTGATAATCTGAAAAGCACAGAGACAAGATCTTCTCTATGAATACAAAGAGAAGGGTTAAGGAATACCTCAATCATGATCTTCTATGATCATCCTCTTTCTTCACTGCAAACAGCAAGCTGAATCCATCTTTGACTATGGAATACAACTCTTCTACAACAATTGATCACACAAGTGCATCTATTGCCATGCTATCTTTCTTTAGTTCGCACGGGAGATCTTCGTGTGCAAAGCTGCATCGCTTAGTCCTGAGTTACATTGGTATAGGAACATCTATTAGATCAAGATATTGATGACGAGAGCAGGAGGCGAGTCTATCTGCTTTGATGACGAGAAGAGGGCCCTTGGTGTCAAGAACACATATGGACTGCTCCTTTTAGCAGTGGAAGCACCATCACAAACCCCCAACCCCAAGTCCATGATGGAGATTGGAGACTCTTTAACCATACCATAGCTTGGCATTTCCTTCAACTTTTCCAAAAGAGATAAGATATACAGGAATCTTTTTGTTAAATAAATCATGCAAAATAGAAAGCTTTATTAGCTGGCATTTTAACTTTTCGGGGAGGGATAATCATAAAGCTCAATGAATAGTCTCGTGCGGGGCCCGGGAGGAAATTTCAAGTGTAGGGAGGACAGGAAGGCTTTCATTTGTATTTGGTAGGTGAATTTTCACATTTGCTGATGATGGAAGCTCTATGCATATCATTCAAACGTAAACCCCAGGTAATTTTCAGAGAATAAAATTTGTCACCGGTCTTTTGCTGTGAGTTTCAACGAGGCATAGAATATTTCAACAAGGCATATCGAGGTAAAATTTCAACAAGGCATAAAATATTTCACAACGTCAAGTGGCGGGGTTGTTAATTTGTTGCGCTCTTTTGTCGTTACCCTTTTGAATCTTAGAGGTAATCAATTATATTCTTGCAGTGGAAACTTTATGTCCATCAATCATATACTAAGTTGATACTTTATGTCGGTCAATCGTATAAAGTTGCAAGAATTACTAAAGTCGGTGCTTTTATATATTATATCTTATACTTTGGCAGCCAATATATGGGACTCCTACGAATATCAAGTTTGGCTCCACTCCCATGCTTCTAACACTTTCATCCATGGCCGACAAATCCAATCTATTTGTATGGGTATATAGTCGATCCAACGGTCTAGTTTATTCGCATCGATGCCAAACCATAAGGCGTGTGACTATCAAAGGAATCCATGTCCATTGCAAGGTTTGGATTGGGTGATAAGTGGCTCCACCCCACGGTTTGAACTGTGAAAACACTTCTCACCTTATTATTTCCCTGTAACTTATCTGAAAGCGACAAGCATATATATATATATATATATATATATTTAGAGGAATCTACTAAAATCCTAATCTTTACCGGATGAGAAATGTTCTCATACAAGCAACAATACGTGCAGTTAAAGGGATAAGCAGTTTTACTTTACTGAGAGGGAAAGGTACAGGGATCCCGGAAGCTCTCTGCAGATCATCGGTTTTGGGTAATTATTGCCAGTGGGCTCTGTACGAGGGATGATGACTACATGGGTGACTTGGCCTGACCAGCTCATTTTAGGGGTGGGTTCCTTACTCGTGGGACCATTCTTTTGCAAAAGTTCTCACAATCCTCCTGGAGAGAAACTTGTAATTCTTCAAATGCAGTCATGGACTTGAAATTTCAAATCCTCATGGTTTGGAGCATTTGAGATATCCTATCCGGGGAATTTGGAGAATTCCAAATGCATCCCCGTAAAGAAGTAGAATTCCAAAATGCCAACGGGATAAGAGGATTATGGATTCCAAAACTCAGCCGGCAGGAAGTGAGGTTTTACTTGGCCAGCTCAACAAATTCTGCACTTAAAGTCTCAATAATATAGGAATTCATATATCCCAAAGACAATCAGTGCATTCCGTAGGGTATTCTAGGCAGTGACAGACCTGGGATTTTTCATTTTAGGGGGGCTTGCGACAGTCACTTTGTCATCACTATTTTTTTGTTCTTTTTTAACATTAACTTTGGCAAAAGAGAAAGTATTGTAATTATAAAATATCTAATTACATCAACTAACATTCTGTCGTCAAGATTTTTGACATTTATACTAGTGTTTTAAGCTTCCTTCTTCAAAACCCATATTCCAAGTGGACAACGAGATTATAGATTTTGAGCAATTTGTGAATATATATATATAAAGATCCAACCTATAAATCTATGGGTCACCATTTTAATGGCCAAAATCATTAACATTCTCAGATTAATGGTAATCATCAATTCGCTTAGTTCTTTTAAATTTTAATTGATTTTTGAGAGAGGGAAAGAGATCGGGAAAGGGAAATTCTTGAGTTGGGGAAAGGGAAGTTGGGGCTGGGCCAGACTTCTCCAAGGGCCCTAATGGGATTTTTTTTTTTTTTTTTTTGTTTTTTGAGTGGGGGTGGGGGGTGTCCAACCCTGATTTTCGGACAAAGATGAATTCTTGGTAGAAATGCATGCAACCAAACAGACCGTAAACGCTATTTGTAACTTTTAAGGTGGGTTGGAAATTAGAATTTCAACTTGAAACGGGGGGGACAACCATCAAATAAATACTGGTTAGAAATAATTATGGCCTATTTGGTTGATTTAATTTTTAATAGGAACTCCTCTTGTTTGGAATTCATGACAAAAATGCAAGCGTTGTCCTAGGAAATTGAAATTTTCATGTCTGTTTGGGTTTAGGTAATTGGAATATGTTGAGTTGGGCAAATGAAAAATCACTTGTCACCAACTGATTTCTCTGAATTCTAAAATTGAGAATGATCTTTTTCCATATCATTTTTGAAATTCTACGTCTTGCGGAACAACATTCAAAATTCTCCAAATGCTCCCCCAACAGCATACCTCCATATGCTTGCAACCAAATAGGAAGAAACAAGACCCAGTCTTCTTCTACTAGAGAATGTACATAGAGAAATAGTAAGCATATGAGGGATTTGTTTCTCTTGATTGAATAAAAAATATATGGTGGACTATTATTTGGAACTAAACAGATGTCATGCTTGTCAAAGGAAGAAACTATGATCCTGTTTGGCATTTTTTCTTTCCCTTCTCTTTTGGTAAACTCTTTGGCATCTAATGGAGGAAAGCATGAAAGGTGAAATACCATTTTTCACTTGAACAGAAAAAAGGGATTTACACCGATGGAAATCACACTTCACAAGGGAGAAAACCATCTCACCCATTTGAGGAGAAAACCGCACGTGTGCACCTGAATGGGTGAAACCCCTCTTTTGTAGGGTAATCCACATTCAACACTAATTTAAATTTTATTACTTGTGCAGTTTAAAACTTTTGATAGACTGGTCAAATGTTCTCCGGCTGAATGTGCAGTAAAGATCTATGGGGCCCACTTATCTAAAAAAATTCAATGGGGCCCACTTGGGCCCACCTTTTATCTGTAAAGTCAAGACTTAAGATACAATTAAACTGTTAAATCAATGTTATATATAGAATAACTTGGTGGAGCTTACGTAAGGAGACCTTTTCATCTGCTCTCATCTCTTTGATGGACAAGAGCAATGTGTAGTCTGCTTGTAGAACATTCTCCGATGGATTGATTGCCGAACCAAATCAATTAACCACAATATTCTGATAGTATGGTTGTAGCATACAGAAAATTTTTCCCAGACAATCTGCTCCAAAGGCATTTCTACTTTATATAGGGGCATACCTTTGAACTGAGAGGAGTCCAATCCATTATGCACCCAGATAATCTAGGTGTTCTATCAAGACCTTGCAAAAGTGATAATAGGCCATCTGACCAAGGTGGAATAGCCAAGCCCTTCCCGCCCTACAACCCTTTTTAACCAAAGGTGGTCCTAGTTCCCATGTAAAGGTCTTCCCAAGGCCCTGGTAGCATCCTAGGAACTCGGCTGCTGTCCTTACCTGTAATTTGCTCTCCTTACCTGTAATTTGGTCTGACAGAAAAACATTTTTGGATTATGTTATTAAACACGGTCGGAGGTATCTTGAAATGTCTGTTGGCTTGTCAAGTCCATTTTAAATCTCTCTCATTTTACATCACTTCTGCAATGATAGCTCCTAGCTTGCTCATTATAAATGAGTTTCTGATTCCCGTCCCCCTTCCTTGTTGGCCTCT
Organism: Persea americana; assembly: GCA_029852735.1. Classification (NCBI taxonomy): domain Eukaryota; kingdom Viridiplantae; phylum Streptophyta; class Magnoliopsida; order Laurales; family Lauraceae; genus Persea; species Persea americana. Next base: position 98,019,141 of record CM056810.1, read on the forward strand.
AAACTCCCTATGTAGAAATGCTGAGTAACAAACAATGGAAGAAACATGTGATTTGTTTAACACTTGTGATCATTATATAAATGATTTTCTCGATTGATCCAACATAACAGATTACTTGAAAAAAAATTTGGCAACCACAAGACTTATGGCTGCTATTTGTTTTGTATTTTTTCTTTCTTTCAAACCTCTCTATGCTAGTTTCAATAGTCAATAGGTCCCATACTATCAGTTACATGGATGACAACTGTGAGGTCGACTCATACAAATGGGAAGATCCATTCAAACTCACCAAATGATTGAATTACAACATTCAGAAACATAGATTACGGACTAAAATGACCCGGATCCAGACACATTTGCTATCTACATTGCCTGGAGGCGCCTCCTACTTGGATTCTGAGGGAGATCTTCCCCTTCGGGTACACCGGTTTCGAGCTGAAGCCGACGAGAGAAGTTCAGGCAGTTTGGAGGTCCTCGTCCTTGAGTTTCAGCTTCTGAAAACAATCGTAGTACAGGATCTCGAATGAGCTGCCTGGGTCGACAAGGACTCTCTGAACCAAGAAGTTCTGCAACTTTAAGGTGAGCACTAGATGGTCGTTATGTGGGAGTTCTACGTCCCCTAGATCCTTGTCGGAGAACCATATTCTAGGCCCCTCTGTCTTGGCCTTCTTTGCAGCTGGTTCCGGCGCCGCAGTCAACACCGGCTTCTGATGGGAGGCTCTTCTGGCCTCGGCACGGGCCTAGGAGCTCCCCTTAGGCGGAGGAGCGAAGTGGATGACGTTGATGATGACCTCCGTCTTGCTATCCTAACCGCCATCATCTCGGCGTGGAGGTCGGCTGCTGTCCCGGCCTTCCTCCTTGAAGTAGTCCCTCAGGTGCCCCTCTTTCACAAGGTTCTCGAGGTGGGACTTGAAGCTTTTGCACTCATCAGTTCTGTGCCCACTCTGCTTGTGATAAGCACAAAACTTGCCTTGGTCCCGGGAGGAGGGGTCACTCTTCATCGGCTGCAGCCACTTGAAGAAGGGCTGCGCCTTTATTTTGTGGAGGAGCTTATAGATGGGCTCCTTGAAGATCGTATTTACTGCCTTGAATGTGGCGGCATCGTTTCCGGTCCTCCTGCTGCTCCCCGAGGCTGCGGCCGAGGTGGTGGGGTTCTGTCGACGATCTGAGGACCGGGCCCTGTGCCGATCCGGGGACGGGTCTCTACGACGGTCCTCCCTCCTGGAGGGCCTGTTGTCTCTGTCTCCTTTGGATGGTCGGTCCTTCTGGGAGAGGCTGAAGTTCTCCTGCCCGCGGACCTCATCCTCTTCTGCCCGGATGAACCAGTTTGCCCGGGTCATGAGCTCCTTCATGGTGGCCACGCGGTACATGACCAGCTGCACCCGAAGCTGAATGCTCGGGCGTAGGGCTAGCTGAAAGGATTTCATTGCCATCTCCTCAGAAGCGACGGGCAAACGAGGTGACGTTCTCGTCCTCTCGCATCCGGAGGGCCATCAGGTCAGTATCAGTCTTTGGGATGACACGGTGGGCCTGGAACTTCTCCAGGAAGGACGTCCGAAGCAGTCGCCAACTAGAGATGGAGCCTTTAGGGAGTGAGCAGAACCATCGTAGGAGGAGATCTCCCAAACTGGAGGAAAAAACTCGACAGTTCAGGAAGTCGTCATCCCCCCAGACCGACATCCTCTAGATGTAGTGTCGGAGGTGAGCTGCAGAGTCCGAGATTCCATCATACAGGGTGAACCTCGGGACGTTGAACTTCTCAGGGAGGGAGTACTTTCTGATCTCCCTGGAGAAAGGAGATGGGCCTGTGTCTTCAGCTTCAAAGGCGCTGCACTATTCTCGGGCGATACCAGTAGTCTCCATATTCTGGCAAACAGTCTGCTGGACCTGCCGATCGATCCACTGCTTGAGCTCCTCCTCGTCTTCTAGTATCCTCCGCTGCTTCTTTGGCTCTACATGCTCGTGGCTGCTGCTGGAGTCTTCTTCTTTGTGGACCCGATCACGCCAATTATTATCGAGGACGTGCCTCAGGTCCCGCCCGTGGCCCGAAGGAGCCTGACTGTGCCTGCGTGGAGGACCCGAGGCATGGCTACGCCCGTGAGGTGGGCTCCGAGCCCCTCTCTTCTCCTGGAGCTGCTGTTTGAGCCGTAGGATAAGCTCGTCCTGCTCCTGAATGAGGCGGTTTTGAGCTCTGACCTCATCCAGGCGAGGGTCTTTGTCTTCGTCAGGACTGACCTGATAGTGGGACTGAGGTCCAGCCCGTGCTGACTTTTCACGCAGCTTGGTGACTGACTTGTCACCTCTCCTGGCGCGCTCATTGCTATGGTGGGGTTGCTCTGGAGGCATAACATTGTGAAAGGAAGGCATTGTCAATCCCCTAGACTGCGATACCGACTGGACTGTAGGGGACCTTCCTCCTGACCTTCTCTGTCGAGGGGGTGGACCTTGTACCAGCATAGGCTGTGTGGTTGGTCCCTTGCCCTTGGAGGGTCCTTCACTATTTTTGGTTTTTGGAGGCATGGTGTTTGAAAGCTTTTTGTTCAGTGGTCCCCACAGACGGCGCCAAACTGTAGGCGGTGAAAACACGACACCCACTTAGATTGAGATGAACTTTGTAGATCAGGGAATACTGAATGCCAAGAACCTGAAAAGGAGATGGAAAACGGCTTGGATTAGAGCCCCTGGCTGCTGTGAGTCGAAGGCGCTCCGATGCCTGAGTTAGCTCTAAAAAAACTAAGCAGGAGGAGGAAGAACGAGAGGAGACTGAGAGACGATGTGTTGTGTATTGTGTGTTGCGTACCTCTATGGGGCTGATCCCGCATGTGTATATGTAGACATTCCTCGTTCATTCCCTCTATGAGTGGGGGTAGGTGGGGTGAGGTCCCATCGATCCTTACCCTGACATTCGGCGGTAGGTAAAAAGGGAACATTATTACCCGAACCTCCCATGCCTTCAGTCAGTTGATGTTAAGGGATAATAAAGCTAACTACTTATCGCCATAAATGAGCAATCCTATCGTCATAAATGAATGCTCCTATCTGTGAGGGTGCGCCGTACTTCTCAGAGGAAGGTGATGGCCCACGCTGACCGCGCTGGAGCAGTGGTGAGCTGGCACTCATGCCGAGCTGCCGAGCTGCCCACTGAGCTGGCACTCCTAGCAGAGCTGCCGTGCTGCAGGGCGAGCCTCTCAGGCCTGGCGCTCCTCACCGAGCCGCCGAACTGCTGGGCTGTGCTTTATCGAGATCGAGGTGAGGGTCTACGTATCACCGTGGTTCTTAATATCGTCATTGCGGTGTTTTTCCCACACAACTTCAATTACTCTACTTGGGGTTTTATATGTTGTCATTGTGTTGTTCGACAATGTTGTTTTTGTTTGTAGTAACATATATCACATGTTTCTACCAAAAAAAAAAAAAGAAAAGAAAAGAAAAACATATATCACATGTTGCAGTTAAGATCAACCACTTTCTACAGGAAAGAATGAATGTTAGCGCGCATTGAGGAAAATTGTGCTTCAATCAACAGCTAAACCAAATAAATTGAAGTTTTTGAATGTGATCACACAACAATAATCACCATTGTCTTTAGAGCAAAAGATAAATAAAATGAAAATCAAAGGAATTATGCTTGTTGTTTCTTTCTCTTTTCAAGTGGACAGGGTTGGGAATCTCAAGAGGTTTGCCAAAGCAAGCCCCATATCTTTTCGGCCGAAGTTAAGTTATTGGGCTTATATAAGCCTGACTCAAGCCCTTGTGCAAAATTCTGCACCCTATTGTTTAGTCAATCTAGTATTTCCACACATTATCTCCTCCCCCCCAAAATGAATAGTCACAAGTCCAAGTTTGATACTCATCCAACTTTTCATTACCATTGGATTGAAATCATGATAAAATAATATCTCTAAACTATTAAAATTTAGGGTCATTGATCAAAATATTATGATAATCTTATAGACTTAAGGTTTTGCATATAGGTATGCCTTATATGGATCATTCCAACCAATGAACTTCTATGATCATCATATATCCTAATGGGCCCAACTAGGAGAGGCATCTTCTCCTAGAAAATTCCGAGGCAATGGGCCCACCCACCCACCCATAATCCAGTATAACCCTTATAAAATCAACCCCATCCCAATGATTTATATATTTGAAACAATAGAACCCTTATTCAAAAACCAAGCAGACAAAATTAGATCAAGGTAAGGTCCTCAGAGGGTTTATTGAACTATTAATAAGATACTAAACATTTGGGACTACACCAGTAATTGATGCTGGTACCATCATTACAATCGGTTTGTCATCACCTTACATGGAAGCATACAGCTTCTCAGGCAGCCTCGGCTTGAGTTGCATACGCAGAGGGTTCAGTTTAGTGAGAGTAGGGCCAAATCCTTCCTCCATGTCAATGCCCGCAACCGGATCGATCATCCAATCAAAAGCATGCAACATCTGTGCCAATGTGAGCTGCAGGACTTGGAGGGCAAACAATAGTCCAGGGCACATTCGACCGCCGGATCCAAATGGCAAGACCTCGAAGCTCTGACCCTTGATATCCATGCTCGAACCGATGAACCTCTCAGGACAGAACTTGTCTGGGTCCGACCACAGGCGTGGGTCCCTCTGTATCATCCATGCATTGACCACTAGACGTGTGCCACGAGAGACGTGGTACCCACCGACGATGCAATCTTCCCTTGCTGCGTGGGGAACTAGCACTGGTGCAGGGGGGTAGAGGCGCAGAGTCTCCTTAACAATGGCCTGCAGATATGGCAAGTTGGCGATGTCTGATTCGTTCAAGATCCTCTCCTTGCCCACGATGGCATCCACCTCTGCTTGTGCCTTTTCCAGCACGCAAGGGTTTTTCAGCAGTAGAGTGATGGTCCATATCGTGGTGATTGTAGGGTTCTCCGTCCCAGCTATGGTTAAGTTCTGTAAGATAATTTTCTATGATGTAAGAACACAAATCTTATAATTGATACGAATATTTTAAGATTTGCCATTGAAATAAGATGGCATCAACTTATCTCCAAGAGATTCATTAAATCATGACAAGTTTTTTACTCAAAATAATAAATGATTTTAATTTAAAGTAGGAACAGAATATATGGAGAACAAAATCAGAGGATGTGAGTACATTAACCGAAAGAAGTTCTAAGTAAATGGAAGACGAAAACTGATTGTATTAACCCAAATGTGTGCTGGAATTTAACTATAATGTTGGACCACTGCTGGGCCCAGCCTGATTTTCAAGTGCGAGAGTTAAGCGGGATAGGGGTTGAGCCCAGTATCGGTAAAGGCCCAACTACAAGGTGAACCAATCCGGCTTATTTACCTCAAAGAGCACAAATCAGGCCCTTGGAATAGATACGGGCTTTAACAAAATTAGGCCTAGTAGACTGGATTGGACAAGCTTCAGCCCAGACTAACTAAGCTCAATACCAACCTTAATTTAAAAGCTTTCAATGGGCCTGGGTCCGGCCTGAGTCCACGTCCATTTAGGCATGTCTAGACATGAATACAAGTCCAACAGGTGGACCCGGCTCACTGTGATGGGTTTTAAACCCTTAATGGGCCATATCCGGGCATTGGGTCTCAGGGCCATTATTTTCTTCTGTTCATGCGCATACTATCCTCGATCGATCCGATATAAAAGCTAAAATAAAATGGTATCAACATATACATATCAAATGCAAATGACATGTGAATTGCGGTTTTCGTTCCCAGACCTTTTGAGTTGGCCTGAAACAAAGTGCTTAAGTGGTCAACTAGAATCAGGGCACCTGGTCCATGTAAGACCAAACCAGGACTCAACTCCAAACTCAGACTTGGACACAGGTGGGTTGGCCCTAACCCGGCCTGTTGCCAAGCCTGTCTATCTATCTCATATAGAGAGTAATATTCTTACCATGACCGTGGCCTTGATAACGGTATCGACGTCGGTTTGAAGGGCTTCAAGGCTGCCATCCACCTCCATGTCCAACAAAGCATCAATAAAGTTCTGGTCATCCTTGTTTGCATTGTTGTCATACAACCCCATCTTCCTCTTCTGCCGATGCTCGTCCACCCATCCCTGCTCTTTAAGCAGGTGGAGGTGGCCCATTATGAAGCGAGCACCTGGGATCTCTGGTGGTGGCTTGTACTTGCTGCTCGTGCTCTTCTTTCTTATGACCCGATTGAGCCATGTGAAGGCCACTAGGACGGCCAAGAGGGTCTGTAGAAGAATAAGATTGATTTCCATGGGGGATGTGTTGGTTTGGGTGTGGAGGATGTTGGTGATTGGGGTGGGAGGTGCTGTGTATATAATGATGCATTATGTAAACCTATTGAGGTCTAAGAAGATCCATATTGGGTTTGGATGTTTTTAAAAGCTCCATTCCTTGGGTCCGGATCCCCTGTTTGGGCGCCAAACAGGGGATCGCGAAACAGGGGATCCCTGTTTGGGCAATCCCCATGTATTCCTTACCTCCGTTATGCATGAAATGTCCAATATACCCTTATGTTGCACACTCATTCTCCTGTCCGAACCAAAGAAGGAATTTCACAGTAGGTTTGAAAACCAAGGAGGAGTGGGGGAGTTTTTTTTTTATTTCTGTTTTGATAATCCGATGTATTTAAGTGTTTTTCCTTTTTTCTATTATTAGTGTTTTATGTTGATACTGCAGAAGAAATCTTGTGACATTCTTTGGACATGAATGGCCCACCACCACCACCATCAACCTTTAGTTCTTTTAGAATTTGTTTTCAATTCTGAAGATATATTAACAAACATTTCAAATTTAGGAATAAATTGTGTTTCTACCATGATGTTGTTTGTATAATAATGATAAGTCCTTAAAAATATGCATTCTCATGGCTAATTTTGGTAAGTTTAAGGACTTATTAAGCCAAGAGAGCCATATTTAGTGTCATATCATGATTTTATGCATTTTTTATCCATTGTAGTGCATTCATGTATAATTTACTCAAAAACTATCATTTTTGCATCAAATCATGAAACATGCCATCTATTAATTTTATTTTTGGAAGATTTTTTAAATGTGTTTTTTTCATGAAATGAATTAATCATCAGGTGCATTCATTCATCATCTCATGAGAGAAGAGTTCGCTGTCATGTAGTTGTGAATTAAGGGTAAATTTGTCTCTTCACATGAAATTCACTTTTGGCTCGCAGGAAATGAGAAAAAAAGGGTCCCACACAAGCACATGTGTAGGTCACACATACAAATGAGAAGATCAGTAACATGGATGACAACTGTGAGTTCTACTCATACAAATGAGAAGATCCATTCAAAGTCACCAAATGATTGAATTACAACATTCAGAAACATAGATTACGGACTAAAATGAACCAGATCCAGACTCTTTTGCTATCTACATTGCAAACCCAACTTTGAACTAGATTGATCTTATTAATCCTGACATAATATGGGTCCTCATCCTCTGATGGCGGAGTCCTCCCCCACAAACAAAGTCTTGTGGGGGAGGAACATCTTATAGTTTGTAGTGAAACTGATGGCAAGAGCTGGAAACTCTACATCTCCTTCAAGAATAACTGGTATCCAACCCTACTCCTTTAAGATGATTTGAGATGTATAATTCCAAGGGCTGTTTGATTGCATAAAATACAAACGAGTTAAATACATAAGAATACATGGTGAAATGAGATCCACCAAAGAATCATTAAAGAGGTGAGAGGAGAAGGATATAAGGTGGAGATATAATGGGACCTTGACTTTCGGATGTATTGAATTACTTGGTGATAGGTGCCTATTAATTTTCCATTTTATCCCTATGCATTTTCCTTTAAAGTGAAGGTTATTTTGTGGTCAATTTTAGATATTCACCTTTGGTTGATCATCCGCAACCATTACAAAAAAAATCCTACCATTAGAGAAATTTTTTTTTTGAATAAAAAAACAAACAGGTCCTAAACAATCATGAGGTTCAATCTGGGGAAGGTTTGTGTTTACCCTGTCCCTACCAAACTGGACCCATTTCCATCCCTTGTTATTATACTACTATAAGCCTTCCATGAGGGGCATATGTGCACATGTTCCCATGTAACCCCACTTGTCCCTTTCCACATCAAATTTCTGGTTACTAACTGTATAAAATAATAAATATGTTCAATGAAATTAAGCAACAATTTTAGACAATGACAGTCCTGTTCATGCAAGGGATAACTCTACATCATACATTTGCCAGAAACTGCATATGAAAACACATGTTTCATTGCAGTTAGAGGGACCTTACATTTTTCACTGGAAATGTCAATACAAATGCAAATACGACTCGTCTCTTACTGCCTATATTGTTACTGTTTTAACCCATCAAACTAAACCATATAGAATCCCATGACCGTTGACCCTTAACACGGGCTTCAGAGTTAATATGTTGAAGTGTAATTTATTGGGAAACTCTCACATCCTAAGTTGCATAAATAATGTGTTTGATAGAGAAAAATTGCTCTCTACTAGTCCTATTTTTATGAAGAATCGTATCTGAAAAGACATTGTTCCAATCCAATAAACTGTAAGAAATGTTTGTTGATGTTCTTTTTCACTTGGTATAGGCCTTAAAAAATACGATAGCTATCTCTCTCCCAAATCAAGTAAACAAATAATGAGTAGTGGAAGAGCCAAAGCAGCCTTCAAGGCCATTAAAAGGCATTAATTAGGTAAAATAGAAACATAAAAAATAAAATATAATAAAAACAGGGTATCTTTTTTTACTGAAACCGGTTAGTGATTGCTTAGTTTGATAGTCTATGAGCTCATTAGGCATGTGTTGAGATTTCTCTCGTGTTCATCTGCTTACTAGGGCAAGAAATAGTGATATTGACTGATTGGTTGCTATTGCGTACAGTTCGTTCTAACTGCCAGCCTTCTGATTGTTGGTTTTTTTGCTACAGGGAAATCATGGTTGCCGTAGTTGCATACCTTAGAAGCCTATGTTCATCTCTGGTTTGCAGGCTGTGGAAGAGTGAGGAAAGGAAGGCCTCAAGATGATCTAAATGCAAGGAAACCAGTACCCTTCTGATAAACCAGAACAAGAGAATCGTAAGGGCTGAGAATGCTGGATGTCAGTGCGTTTGATTTTATGGTTCTCTGACAGATGTTCTAGGTTCTAGAACAGTCTCTCTCTCTCTCTCTCTCTCTCTCTCTCTCTCTCTCTCTCTCTCTCTCTCACACACACACACAATTGTAAAATATATTAGCACCAACTCCTGTTGTAAAATCATCATTCCTTTTTAACCTTTGGTTTATCTGATCCAGGTTTGTTTGTTTATAGTATTAAAACAAAAGGAACAAAAAGAAAACATTGCTTTAGAAGCTTGGATTTTCCACTTGAGGTTCATTCATCGAGTCACAAGTCAAGCAAGATAACTCTGGTTCTCTAGACAACGGTAAAATAACTTGACACATACGTTTTGGCTAGCCATAGAAAACCTAGTATTCAAAATGTTGGGTTTCTGATATGGCTGTGTATCCACAAAGGATATTTTCAAGTTGTCTTCATACCAGATAATTCAGTATAAAAAAAAAGGGTGATAAATGGTAGAGGGGAGATTATATTCCAAGGACCTGCTAACCAGGGCATCGCAAAATCTAAAGGCATGCTTCCGTTGTTCTATATTTCATTCTGTGGGGCTTGCTTTGGATGGGCAATAAACCCCATGTTGCATATAGTCGCATTTAAGGATTGCATTAAAAACCACTGAGCTCATTAACCTACCTCAGGTGGTGAGTGGTGAGTGGTGAATGGTGATTGCCCATATTATGGAGATGGATACTTCCTAAAATCTGTAGATGGCACATCAGATCAAGGTTGGATGCTATACCACTCTATGGCCGGACTTTATGTTATCACTCTACGCAGATCACAGTTGAAATGGGAGACCAGGGTTGGTGACATAACCTGTTTCACAAGGCCATTGAGGAAATGGTAGCCTTTTGTTTGTGTATGTAGTAGAGACGTTTTGAAATAAGAGATGAAAAGTTGGATGCAAATTCCTAACTCCATTGAAGTTCTTCAGGTCCATGTCAATGCTGAGGTTTGATCGTTAATAGACTAGTACAAAGCAGCAGCGAAAGGCTGGTCCAGTGACAATTTCTGCGAAATCTTACAATAGCAATATTATATTTTTCAGTTCAATCCAAATATATTTTCTGATTTCAACAAAATAGTGCCGAGTACAATTGAAAGTATGGGCTTTCCAGGAAGTTAATGGGAAAATACTGCAGAAATAAAATAATAAAAAGGCAAAAACAATTGAAAACATATTTAAAATTGGAAAAATTTTCATGTGGGGATTTTAGGACTTGTGTGAATATCACAAAAAATTAGAATTACTATCAACACAATGTCATGATAACTTAGGCTTTTTAACATATTTTTAGTTCTATCACAATTTCTCAAGTGATCTCCATTCTAAAAGAATGAAAAATTCACATAGAATTTAGGATACACAGGAGGCATTCGTGCATGATAATGTTTGGCACCAAAAGAAGACACGGGGTGTTGGCACCTTAGTTTGGACCAGTTGCTCAGTGTAGCCAAAAAGAAAAAGGGTCATTTGCTCCAAATCCTTGAAAGTTTCATAAAAAAACAGCTCCTTCTGTCCTCTTGGAATCAAAATCTAACAATGTAATCTGCACTAACAAATGACTCTAGATCTCAGCCAGAGATTAAAGTCCATCATATAATAAGCCCAATAAAGAAATGCATTGGAGCAATAGTTACAACACTGGCTGTGTGGTACAGTAGCTCCAACTGTCCTTGGTCTGATTTGATCTTTCCTCTCGCCACAACTGGATTGATCTCTGATGACCAAGTTTTCCTGGTAACATTTGGACCCCAATCAACTTTAATGTATCATTCTTGATCATCAAGTAAGCTTGTGCTTGCCTAATTGCAAACCTTGTGATCGGTGAGATGAGGCTATGGTGTTCTTTTGAAAAAAGCAAGCTTACACTTTTGTCTGACTGCATCTGGATTTGCATTTCAAACTCACATATGATATTTTATATTGCAATGTGCCAGTTTACACTGCCGCATCCACAATTGATGCTGACTGAATTTTCATTTCAGAAATGAAGGGAACTGTAGAAAATTCTCAATTAGCTTCAAAAGGTTTTAACTGATGTAAACTAAGATACACATGCAACTAATCTACAGCCATGGCTTCTGAACCACCACTAGCATCTTCCAGGCTATTTTTATGCTCTTCCATGGCAAGTCTCAGCTCCTCAGCAAGGCTCTTCTGTTCCTCTTCAATGGTATTCTGCAATTCATCCACCTGTGAAAATGGAACATTAAAAGAAGCAAGGTGAAACCACACTCCTGACATTTATATGATACAAAACTAAGCTTCCTCCCTAAGATAGTCCCACATTACTCTTCCAAGAGTATCACAGTCCAAAGAGAATGCCACCGGCCTGAGATGGCTGGGTGATTTTCAGAAAGGCAAAAAATCACTAGTCATCCATGATCTTCAACAAGACAGCTAACCTTGTCTCTTAGTCATAATTAACCCACAATGCAGGCCATGAAGTGGCATAGAAACATTGCAGTTCAGGTAACCATTAGTTATAGACAACACCTGGCTTTATCTGCCTGAAAATTTTTAATCCATATGGCCATGTCTAATTTGGAAGAGACACTTCCGATCCCATTAAAATTGTATGAGTAATATCTATGATGATATTTGGCAGAACCAACATTGGTTCAGATACCTGTAACCGCAAATGGTGCCAGTTCCCAATCCACAACAAAACAGATATCTGAGAAGATGGTAAACCCAACTCACCACATGCAATAAAAGAGAGAATTGTTTCTTCCGGAGCTCCAAAGTCCTTGAACCAGCAGTGTTCTCGGCCTCCAAGGCAGCGATCTCCTTCTCAAGATCAGAGATGATCTTCTGGGTCTCAGACCGTGGCTGCTGCAGAGAAACCATTCTTCTGATTGCCTCACACTCCTCCTTGTGTTGCCTTTCAATCTTACTCTCTTGACTACGTATTTCTTCTTGCAGCTCATTGAAATTCTCCTTCTCCCGGAGGTTGGCATCAATAACTGCCTTGGTCTTGAGGAGGGGCAACTCAAAAGTGGTCATCTCCTGCAAAAGGCCTTTGTATAGTCTCTCACAGTCACTGTAATTGTCTGCATCCTTTTCAACGTCTAGGGCAAAGGACATGAATTTTTTCTGAAGCTTCTTTAATGGGGGCTCACCCCTTGTGGTTGTTGTGCGGGTGAGAAGCCTGTGCTTGATTATCACATCATCTTCATGAGGACCAAAAGCATACTGTGGAGCCATCTCTTCCCCCCTACCTGCAGCTTTTCGCCCTTTTACCAACATCTGTCCACTTGACAGTTCTCTTGAACCTGCATGGCAAGCACGAGGGAAAAGAGGAGAAACAGGATATGCTTAATTCAAGAGGAACTTTGAGACCGACTGTCAGCACATGTGAAGACATCAATTGCATTAGGAGGGAAAATTATTGGATTCTACTCTCATAGTATATGTAGAGTTTGGACCCTCTCTCTGTACATGTAGGACTGTGGCTCGAAGATTCAGGCCATTGATTTCATGGTTACACAATGGATGTTGCAATCCTATATTAGAATTCTCAATCCGGTGAGCCTTTAGGTTACCATGCACAATAAGAGTCATCATGCCAGTCTGAATAACAATACAAGGTCCCACACATGGAATATGGCATGACAACAAACTGTAAATTTGCTTCAAACTAGAGCCTTGTAGTTCCATAACATTAGAAAGGGGGAAAAAAGAAATAATACACGAGGTAGTGAAGAACACTTGGAATCTTCGGAACGCCTATTTCAAATAAATAAATGAAAAAAAAAAATCATAAGGACGTCAGGTAACACTTCTGGAATCAAACAAGTCATTGTACTTCTCAAAATAATAGATGCAGCTTAAGTTGAATCTAGCATTTGGTAAAACTTAAACGATATAAAATGATGGTTCCATTCATTCTCACTGGCTTAGTAGTACAGAAACTGTCATGTTCTATTTACCAAAACAAGAAAGTGTATTTAGATTTTAGAACCATGCATGTATAATTCCCCTAAACAAAACCCATAATATGAAAACTAGGTCAGACTTTGCCAAGTCAACTCTGATTGGCCAAGAAATGTGGTCAACGAACAGGGTCCACGAGTAACCCTCTACTGCCAAACTAGTGTCACCACGCACAGCTGCTGTACCTTCTTTCCCAAGAGACGAAGAGGCCCTCAAGTAAGCGATAGTGTTCATTATCCCAGTTTTAGGACCTTGGTTCTCTTAAGACTCCACTCTGAGAGAGGATGGAGCAGCAGACGTGTCTGGGAAATTTAGAACCTGTCCTGAGAATTTAGCCACTGCAACAATATAGGAGAATTTAGAAACTGTCTTTTTCTCTCTGCAAATGCCATTTCATTGATTACTCTGGGGCACAAAGGAGATTTTCACAAGTACAATCCTCTAGGTACTTGAAGAGGCAAATACCTTTCACTCAGCACAAACATCCCATCGCCAAAATAAAAATTTAAGAAAATGTCCAGTCCCTCGGCATTGAAGTGCGCCATTTACTGTACACATTGTGATTTCAAACATTAGGCTGGTCTTACTATGATTACCAACATTATTATATGGGTACCTTCGTCATTACCTTTTGATTAGTTTTCATAGACTGAGTTCCACTATTATTACCACCATCAGATTGGTCCAACGTGATAAAAAATTAGTGGGTACTATTGTAGGCGACTCATTTCTACTTATCCTCGGTTTTTGGATTAAGTCTAAGATCTCATATGATATCAGCATTAATTGACAAACGCTTAGTTTAGAATTATTGAAAATTTGAAAAAACAGCCAAACAGCATAGTTAGAACAATGCTAAAATTGATAACTCTTGTGCAAGCCATGAGGTCCCCTTCTGCCGAGAGGTACGTCACAAGAGGTAAAAATGTTAGCCTGGTGTGGGACACACTTGGAGTGTAAGTGTGATGGAAAGGTCATCAGATCATCACAAGTCACAACCATTGATTTATTGTAGGGATTGCAACAGGCCGGGTCAGGTATGAGTTTAGACCATAGTTACCTAATTCGCAATTCGACCAATTTGCATTTGAGTACGGAGTTCGTAATTCGACACTTACCTCAATTCGAAAATTCAACGGGGTAGGCTTATATAGTTCGTTTTCTGATTCGCAGTTCGAATTCGCTGAGTTCAGTATTATGATTCGAATATTAAATTCATGCAGTTTGAGACAACTTGCATATCGATAGGCTCAACTAACGTCCTTTTTTGCAGCATATTTCTCTAAAAGTTGGTCGTGGGAGCATACTTCGATGCATAACCATCAAGGGAGGTGCAAAGAAAGCTATATTTTTATTTTGATTAATAGTGTGTTTAATATCAATATAATTGAATAAATTTAGCTTAATAAGTTTCTAATTTTATATCCTAAAAGTTTATGACAGATGTAATCCGACATGACCAACAACTTTAAGAGCAATATCAACTTCTGCTTATTGACAAGTCAAATAGGGTAGGTGCGTGAAAGGTAGGATTGATCGGTGGTGGGCCTTCTACTAGAAAAGAAAAGTTCCAGGGTAAGATTGCAGTTTTTCTTCAAGGCATTTATAGAGGGCAGTTTCCTATTTTTGAGGCACTCTGAAGTCTGACGTTCTTCATTCCCAAAAAGAGTGGTTGCTCAAGTAAAAGTCGGGCTATCCTCGTGTTTGATTCGTTACATAGCAAATCTCTATACTACAAAGAAATAAATCTGTTAAGAGGGCCTATCTTCAAGGTCAAAACCATTAAAAGTTAATATCGCCCATTCTATTAGTTCTCAGAAAAGTTCTTACTCTAATAGAATAGTATCTACCATCAAATTTGCCACATCTAAAAAGTAAAGAAATCTGACGGTGGGCCTATTTCATGATGAAGTGAAATCCTCCCCATGCTAATTATATATTTAGATGTAAATTTTGAACAGTATAGGCTTTTAACGTAATGCTCAAATCATGCATTTAATCAGCTTAGAGCAGAGTTTTTTTTTTATGCTCTCGCCTGAACATCCAAGACTTTTTTTCTATTTGCTGTCATCCATCTTATCAATATACACACAACAGAGAGGAGGAGAGAGCAGCATCCTCACTTTTTTCCCTTCCTCCTCTGTTTCTTTGCTTTTCAGCTCAATAGTAGGGCTTATTTTTCATTCTTTCACAGCGAACTGCTTCGACCCTAGATCGGAATTTCCATATGCTGCACTCCTTGGAATGACCTTGTCTCCTTAAAAAATAGGCCCCACTTGATGGCTCTCCATATATGCGGGCCTGCTAAGCATATTTGGGCCTTTTTTTAACTTAGGAATTTTCAAATATAACCTAGACTCATTTGGACCGTCCAATTTGAGACTTGATCCCTTTTCTTGATTAGACGGTTTATGTTTTGGTTAGGCTTGACATGCCCGTCCCCATTCATAGTGTGTATAACATGCATGCATACATATACATATGCTTTAGAGAGACTGCATGTGCAAAGCATCTTTAGGACAAGTGGTATGGATAAATTGTACAACTTCAAGGATGTAGGTTCGACCCCCCCCCCCCTATTTACAACTTTTAATTTTAAATAAAAAACAACCAGTGTTAAACCCGATCTAACCTGGCCTGCACCCATCACTGGGCAGGTTTGGTATCATAGACTACAAAACCCATCACGGGTTGGGCTGAGTACGAGGAACACTTGTGACAGTCGGGTCATGTTCGGATAACTGACCCTGACCCGTTGCCATCCCTATTGGCGCGGCCCCAGAACCTCGATCGAAAGTCAATCTCGAAGAGATTGATCGAATCCAAAAGGATTCCAGCCTTAAGGCATAGCACAAACCATAACACAAGAGAAAAACTCATGATAACTTGAATTGATTAATAATGCATAACCTTACAACGAGGGACTTCTCTATATATATAGAGTAGCATTGTTCTAAATAAACTAGACTATCTAAAATAAGAATATATCTAATCTTAATCAAAATAGGATTTCGGAAGCAAATATATTAAGCAATTCTACTAATTTAGAGACTAACTAAACTAATGATAGGGATCTCAAAATCAGAGATCATGTGGAACCCATCGAGCACGTCCAATAGGGCCTGCAGGTCCTGGTCTTGGATCGGCCTGCATCAACTCTCCCCGGCTTGAAAGAACTCGACTCCGGCCGGTTGACAGCTTGAAAATGCCGGAAAGAATTCGACCACAAGTTTGGGAAATGTCCTCCTGGGTCGAAAATCAAGCACACAAACTTTCATCGTTTCTTTTGATCTTCAATTGAATGACATAACTTGGAAGCTTGATGTGATATGTTCCTCCATGTAGAAGTACGTTGGAGTGTCTTTGTTGTTGATGTATGAAGTAAATTCGGATGTGTGATCTGATTATTAGATGCTTCAGGTGTTGGCTTTGTACCAACAGATCATGATCATCGAATATCCATCGTGGCTTCCCGAAAATGAAGTCAATGTGAGGAACTTCAATAACGTGATCTTCCTGTGAAACCACTGGGACAATGGATTTGATTTCCGATGATGCCAATGGATTTGCTAGAAGTGGCACGACAATGAGATCTACCGGATGTTCAATCCTTTTGCTAACCTGGTCAGAGTCTTCAATATTTGTTTGATCTTGTACTTCCTCAACCCTTTGCAGCTCTTGAGAGACACTACCTTGATGAATATTGTTTGTACCCACGAAATCAACTTTGCTATGAAATTGTTCTTCGATGTTATCCTTGATGTTTTCCGTCTCCGCTTTTGGGTCAACCATAATTCCACTTTCAATGTTGTGCTCTTTCTGTGGTTCATTTGTCGAAGGTGATGATGAAGATGAAGACGGGGCTATTGAATTCAATGGAATGAGTCTAATCCCTTTTCCATGCCATGAAAGGGTATACGTATTCGCCTCTATATCATTGTGCACTTTGCGATAAAAAAGCCATGGATGCCCAAAAATAATATTAGTAATATTCATATGGATCACATCACACCAAATTTTGACCTCATAATCGCCAATCTTGAATGATACCAAACATCGATGAGTAACAGGGATGACATAACCATTAGACCATGTGACCTGGTATGGCTTAGGAAGCATCTCAGTTGGCAAATTAAGTTGGTCAATAACCTCTTGTGAGACAAGATTTATTGCACTGCCATTGTCAATAATCACATTAGCAGACCTGTCTTTGACTCTTACTCGTGCGTGAAATTTATGAGTCAGTCTCCATTCTTCTTCTTCCTTTTCATTTGTATTGAGAAGTCTGCGAATGACAAGAGTGGGATTTTCTTCTCCGGCAAAAAGTCTCTCCACAACATGGGCTCTTGGTCTTTGAAACTTTCTTTCTTTAGGCTTACATTGTCGCATGTGAGATCGACTAAGCATAAGCTCAACACGGAAAGCTTCCAAGTATGCTTCTTGACTGGTTTTGCAAAAATTCATATTCTCCAAGATGTTTGGTCGCAAACCTCGGATATAAACGAACCAAATCATGTATCTCATCTTCCTCGAGTTCACATAGATCTTTTAACTCTCGAAAATAGCGGGTATTTTCATCAACCGTCATATTTTCTTGCTTCAAATTGAGAAATTCCTCAAAATAGAACTCATTCTTCAAATACCAATTGCCATATTTGCGCTCATACTGAATTCTTTGAATTTCGATGGAGTGTCCAAAAATTCTCATGATGACTCAGGATAGCAAATTTTAACTCTGTTCAAGGAAAAGCTGACCTGTTGTGTGGATCTTGAGTGGAGCACGCTGGCAAAGATGGATTGATAATCGGATTGCAAATAGCTTCAATATCAACGAATTCAATCCGGACCGTCCAATCTGATGCAATTTAATCTTGCTAGCTTTTTTTTTTTTTTTTTTTGTGCTCTAGGTCGGGTCGGGCCTGGACAGAGATCAGGTCCAAAGTCAGATTAGACCCAAACTCATATTAGGCCCAAACTTCAAAAGGCCAGCACGTGGGAGTGTTTTGGTCCGCTTGTTTGTTCTCCCTTGGGCAACGTGCGCAGAGAGAAAATAATAAGGGGCTTGGGCTTTACCTGTTTCGACTCACAAGGAGGAAAAAAAACAAACGAAGACTGCTGTTGGTTGATGGAGATGATGGCGCTGGTTGATGGCTACTGTCGGAGGTGTGGTGAAGATGCCAGGTACGCTTTTCGAAACCTCTCTCCTCTGTTCTTCGTCCTCTTCGAATAGTTCTCTTTTTCCTTTTTTTTTCTTATTTTGCTGGGTTTAGGGTTGCTGATCGAAGGTGGTTTTGGGTTCCGTGTTGGTTTTCGGGATTTGGGGATGTTTTAGGGTTTCGGGGGATAGGGGTAGGAATGATGGGGGTAATGAATGGGTATGAATTGGAGGGAAAAAGCGGTTCAGGATGTTTGGTTAGGGTTCGGTGGTTTGGGTTTTGGAGATTGGCGGTGGGGTGGTTTTGGTGGGTTAGAAGTATGTTTTGGTGTAGGCAGTGGGTGTCGGTGGCTGTTTTGGGATTTTCTGAAGTTGGGTGGTTAGAGGTTTTTTTTTTTTTTTTCGGTGGTGGGTTGGATGAGGCAGGGGTGGAGAGGTTTCAGCAGGGGTCCTGGGAGTTTGAAAATCCCATATAACGGTAAGCGTAATTGAAATTAGTGTCAAATTACAATGAGTTCCAAATCATGGGAGTTTAGTGAGGACTGAGGAGACACATGGTATTAGAATAGTTACCTCTCATACAAAGTGTGAGAGGTACCTCTTAGAAGAAAGAAACAATATATCTATATCTACATCTATCCATCTCTATTATTGGTGACAGCTTGAAACTGTGTCCTCGTGATTGCCACAACCAGCACCTTCCAACTGTGCTAGAACAATATTTAGTTCTATTCAGAGAAAAATATGGCGATATTCAAATCGATTGATAATATGTGCTCAATGCCTCGAGTCCTCGTTATTTTAAGAGTAATATTTCTCTTTCTTTTTCTTTGTTTTCTTCTTAGAAGGAATAAAAAATATAATGGCCAAATTCACATTGTGATAGGATTCCTAATCATAGCATCATGCAGCAAGTCCAAAGAGTCCATACTTTGAAGTACACCCACAATGGAATAACTATACTTTGCTTGTGTGAAGGATTTATCCTCTCTTCCTTTCTGTGTTGTGACTATAAGTGAATCCCCTAATGTAACTACAAAGGATTCAAGTATTCAACTGACACATTGTGGTATCAGAGCCATATTGCAAGGTATTGATGCCATAATGATAGAATGGCTTTGATACCACACCGACGCAGTAAACACGTACTAGTCATACTTTGGTCTTCTTACGCTTGTGGATAGACATAGAAGTCACACCTAGGGTTCCTCATGGTCTCACCGTGGGGTGCATTGAGTCACATGATGCCAAAAAGAGGGGGTAAATGCCTCATAAAACAAAGATATCTAATTTATCATTCCATATGAGTGGAATCCATATTTATAAATGAATTTCGAGTTTGTAACTTGATAGGATTGAAAAATCCCATTTGCAGGTGTCTTCAGCCACTCTTCATTCTAAGAAGACTGGCAGAAGACATGCTGATTCTTAAAAAAATTATATTTACATGACACTATTTTTCTTTTTATTTTTTCATTTTTCATCATTTTTTTCAATAATTTTAATAGGGTTTTGGGGCTGTAGGGTCCAAATCAGGGTGACTTTGCCAATTTGCATGCTACTATGCTACCCCTGCTATTATGACAATACAAATTATAAAGGGCTTTATGCATTTGAAGCCCACATCCAAATGATTTAGAGTATAAATTCATATATCACATACCTAATAAATCCAAGAACAAAAATAACCTCATAGATTTTGACAGATTTCAAAAGTAAAGAATTAGGTTGGCTAGAAAAGGCAACATAATCCTGACTTGCATTCTCCCTTTATTTGTCCAGGAAAATCATACCAGTGTAGATATGACAAAACAAATGCCTTAAAAAAAGACTTGGTGAGCCAACCACATTATACAGCAGTATGACTGATATAACACTAACACAAGCATTTCATTAAAAAAAAAAAAAAATGAGGTGATGAGGTATAATTGTTGGATGCTTTAGCTAAACAATTCACATGTCTAGTATCATAGCAAGACTTTGATCATGCAGCCTTTATCAACTGATGGATTGTGGCTTCTCATAGGATACAGAGTGATGCAGCAGAGCCTTCATCAAAACAGATTGCAGAAAGTCTACTAAAAGGGCAAAATATGTTGCAATGCCCTCTGGAGAAGAGAAAACTGCAAACAGTTCCAATAGGTAATCAAAAACAGTTCTTCTCCACTGGTTTTCTTCTCATTATGACTTCTTTGCAGACAGTTGATAATGAGTTAACTAATGAAAACACCCAGATAAATTATTTTGTGGAGGCATCTTAAAATCTTCTTAAACGAAAGGCAGACTTTGTCTCCTCTCACAATGAGTTTCATAGCAGTACGTATAAACATAACAAAGAAACTATTAGTCAATCAATGAACATCACAGTTGTTCATGGATCCCTAACCCAAGACCAACGATCTAACATCACAGACCACGAAAAAACAAACAAAGAAGATTTTAAAAGAAAAAGGCCCTACAATTGGAATTGCGAAAGGGAAGCAGAGATTATTAGGGTTTTCTTACTTTTTTTGTTGCAGAAGAAAAGCCCTCTTTTATGGATATGGGCGGAGATGGGAGAGCAGGGCGGAGCAGCCGAGAGATGGGGAGGGACAGAGGAAATGACGTCAGAGAGCTTAGGGCAGATGATACATGTTAACTTTGCATGGTGCATGAAAGGGAAGAAAACCACATAACGGCAGATGACGTCGGGAGCTTTGCAGTCGAGTACCGCGAGAGGGAGAGAGGCCACACACGGATTGGGCCTAATAAGGGTTTTAGACCTAAAAATTGAATTCAGTCACTCAGAGGTGACTCATTGGGCCCAATGACGCATTCGGCCTGCATCACCTATCAAACCCGCACCCTGCGGGTCAGTCAGGTTTGACAGTGGTTACTTTTTTAATTTAAAAAAAAAAAAATGTAGGAGGGAGGAGTTGAATTTGCAACCTTGAGGTTTCAAGCTTTGTCCACTACCGCTTATCCTATAAGAAACTTACGCATATAGTTTTACTTAAAAATCTCTATTCTATAAACGGGGTGGGGAGGGTCAAGTCCAACTAAAACCTGAACCTTTCCCGAACCTAACTCCGGTCAAAATATAACATCTCATAAATGCCCCTTCCCTAAAAACCGCTACCAAACCCACGCCTAATAGGAGTGGGTTGGGGTGAGTCCCCATTGAAGCTTAACTCTTTGCCATCCTTAATATAGGGGCCTTAAAGTTTAACGGTTTCTTAAGTTATATTTTTTCAGAGATCCCATATAACGGTGAGCGTAATTGAAATTAGTGTCAAATTACAATGAGTTCCAATTCACGGGAGTTTAGTGAGCACTGAGGAGACACATGGTATTAGAATAGTTACCTCTGATACAAAGTGTGAGAGGTACCTCGTAGAAGAAAGAAACAATATATCTATATCTACATCTATCCATCTCTATTATTGGTGACAGCTCGAAACTGTCTCCTCGTGATTGCCACAACCAGCACCTTCACACTAGAACAATATTTAGTTCTATTCAGAGAAAAATATGGCAATATTCAAATCTATTTATATTATGTGCTCAATGCCTCTAGTCCTCGTTATTTTAAGAGTAAAATTTCTTTGTTTTTCTTTGTTTTCTTCTTAGAATCAATAAAAAAAATATATAATGGCCGAATTCACATTGTGATAGGATTCCTAATCATAGCATCATGTAGCAAGTCCAAAGCGTCCATACTTTGAAGTACGCCCACAATGGAATAACTATACTTTGCTTGTGTGAAGGATTTATCCTCTCTTCCTTTCTGCGTTGTGACTATAAGTGAACCCCCTAATGTAACGACAAAGGATTCCATTGACACATTGTAGTATCAGAGCCATATTGCAAGGTATTGATGCCACAATGATAGAATGGCTTTGATACCACACTGATGCAGTAAACACGTACTTTGGTCTTCTTACGCTTGTGGATAGACACAGAAGTCACACCTAGGGTTCCTCGTGGTTTGGCTAAACAATGAGGTGATGAGGTATAATTGTTGGATGCTATAGCTAAACAATTCACATGTCTAGTATCATAGGCAAGACATTGATCCTGCAGCCTTTATCAACTGATGGATTGTGGCTTCTCATAGGATACAGAGTGGTACCACAGAGCCTTCATCAAAACAGATTGCAAAAAAAAGTCTACTAAAATGGCAAAATATGTTGCAGTGCCCTCTGGAGAAGAGAAAACTGCAAACAGTTCAAATAGGTAATTAAAAACAGTTCTTCTCCACTGGTTTTCTTCTCATTATGACTTCTTTGCAGACAGCTGATAATGAGTTAACTAATGAAAACACCCATATAAATTATTTTGTGGAGGCATCTTAAAATCTTCTTAAACGAAAGGCCGACTTTGTCCCCCTCTCACATTGAATTTCATACCAGTACGTATAAACATGACACAGAAACTATTAGTCAATCAATGAACATCACAGTTGTTCATGGATCCCTAACCCAAGACCAACGATCTAACATCACAGACCACGAAAAAACAAACAAAGAAGATTTTAAAAGAAAAAGGCCCTACAATTGGAATTGCGAAAGGGAAGCAGAGATTATTAGGGTTTTCTTACTTTTTTTGTTGCAGAAGAAAAGCCCTCTTTTATGGATATGGGCGGAGATGGGAGAGCAGGGCGGAGCAGCCGAGAGATGGGGAGGGACAGAGGAAACGACGTCAGAGAGCTTAGGGCAGATGATACATGCTAACTTTGCATGGTGCGTGAAAGGGAAGAAAACCACATAACGGCAGATGACGTCGGGAGCTTTGCAGTTGAGTACCGCGAGAGGGAGAGAGGCCACACACGGATTGGGCCTAATAAGGGTTTTAGACCTAAAAATTGAATTCAGTCATTCAGAGGTGACTCATTGGCCCCAATGGCAAAAGATCAAATTAGATGTTCTTTGATTTGGGCTTGGAAATATCCAAGCAAAGTAGGCCCATCGAAATACCTACATAATGTCCACTGATGGAACTCAACCCCAGCCCACGTTTGTGTAGCCCATTTCCACGGAAAAGGATGTACTTTTCTGCAGAAAACTTCTTTTTTATGTGTTTGGTGCGGCAGTTTTCTACGAAACTACTTTTTCACCACGTCAACTTTTTCCTTACTAGGCATGAAAATAGGCTTCTGGTGGGGGGGGGGGGGGAAGGAGGGGTGGCACGTCAACTTTTTCCTTCCTAGGAATGAAAATAGGCTTCTTATGGGGGGGGCAGCCTCTATTTCCTCACTCCCACATTCACTCCACTATGCCACCCTCTTTCTTTTCCCTCCCCTCCTAAGCCCACACACATACCAACCCGCCCACCTAATAGTTTTCACTAAAAAGTGGTTTTCGCTAAAGAAATTTGCAGCTGCACCAAACAACATTAGCACTAATTCATCGAGGCAAAACTTTTTGCACCAAACATGAATTTCTAACTTCCTCATAGAACCTTTTCTAAGGGCACGTTTGTGTAGACATTTTTTCTTTGGAAGGGAGAAATTGTCACATAAGCAAAATATGTGGGAAAGGAATACCACAGAAAAGGTTTTATGTGGCAACCAAAAAATTGTTTTGGTGCAAAATCTTTTTTTTTTGTTGAAATGGTAATTTTCATGTTTGGTGCAACGGTGGATTCCTCACCCATTCTACCCAATTCACTTTACACAGAGCAATTATCAACAATTGTAGACAAATCAAATTCAACATAAATTGAATCCAACAATGGAAGAATAACCAAATTCAACATAATTAACAAGAAGAATAGGAACACAACAATCATAACCAAAGAGTAGAAAAACCAAATTCAACATAATCCACAACATACCTGAGAAAGAACCCACCACAAAATTTGTTCTTTTCTGCAAACAAGAGAACTTGGTTGCCAACAGGGACGATGGAGACGGAGACCTTGGGCAATCCTCGGATTTGGGTTAGGGAAAAGGGTTTGAACTTGATTTTAGCGTTAGGGCTGGAATTACGATTTGACTGTACTGTTACAGTAGAGATGGAAATGGAGATGGAGAGAGATGGTATTGAGAGAGACAGAGGGGTTAAGATGGAGGCGGATTGAGAGAGAGAGAGAGTGGGGGTGGGGCGGGCGGGCGGGAGAAGAGGAAGAGAGATGGGTTTCTGAGATCAGATTGAGGAAGAACGAAGAAGATGGAGACGGCTTCAAATCGGCAATGGAGATCGGGTTGTTTTTCGCAAGAGCTTCTCTTCCTTTTCTTTTTTTTTTTCCTGAATTCACACGATTGCGAGGAAGACTGAGGAAACGAGGCTTAAATGTGGGCGTGGGCGTGGGCGTGGGCGTGGGCGCTAAGGAAGTAGAGCATCTCCAGCACTAAAAAAATAAAGGGTTACATGGCAAAAAAAGAATATATAAATTTGGCATCTTTCTTGGGAAACTCTAAGAGAATGTCAAATTATTATTTTATTTTTTTTATTTAATTATTATTTACTTTATTACATATATTTTACTTATATTTAATGAGATTCGGTAAGATTTAAATGTTATTAAAGTAATAAATTATTAAAAAATAAAAAATGCACAAATTGTACTTGAAACCCATTTTTCATTAAAAAGGTAAAATCAAATTGCATAATATTACAGTCAATCACAAGCTTCTTCGTATTGACCTTGGAAATGTAACAGGTGCTACACCAGATCGGCTTGGAGTTGAAAATGTGTTATCTTGTTACGAATACGTAAGTGGTTTTGAATGAAATCCTGAAATTCTGCAATGTGGTCACGTGACACAAGAAGGTCACTGCATTCACCCTCTCCTGCATCGTAATTGGGTAGAAGACTTTGATCGCGTTCATATTCGATAATCATGTTATGCATTATGATGCATGCCTTCATTATATGCTGAAGTGTTTGACGATTCCAGAAACGAGCAGGCCTACGAACAATTGCAAAACGTGCCTGTAGCACTCCAAACGCACGCTCTACATCCTTCCTTGCTGACTCTTCAGCTGTAGCAAAATTTGTGGCCTTTGGCCTGTTAGGATATGGAATTGTTTTGACAAATGTCGCCCACAATGGATATATGCCATCAGCAAGATAGTAGCCAGTTGTATATTCACGACAATTGATTAAGTAGTTGGTAGAAGGAGCTTAAGAGAAAAATTAGGAAATTGAGAGAATTGAGAACCCATAGTGTTAATGAGAAAAAAAAAGACTTCAAAAACTCATAATTTATAGATATCCAATCTCAAGAGTTTCTCAAATTTTCACAATTTATAATTACACATTAAAATTCAAAAAAGTAAAAAAAAAAAAAAATGCAACGGCTATAAATCTAGCCGTTTACGTTCACTGTTGACTGACCATCCCCTTCAAATGCAATATCTCTGATGAAGTCTATTGTTGACTAACGGCTATAAATCAAACGGGTTGAACCACCTTGTATTATTATATTAAAAAAAAAACAAATGAAGGCTACTTTTTGGTATGCCAAAAAAGGCATACCAAGGCATATGTTAAATGCCAGGTGGATTTACAACCTATGTTGGTGGGCCACTTACATCCCATTTTGTACCGTTTGATGTCATATCAACGCTGAGTTGAACAAAAGGAAGACCTGTTGGAGATGCTCTGATATCTCCATTGGAAGTGCATTTCCAGGCTTCCCGCAGAAAAAGATGATGTGGTAGAATTACTATTCCACGGATTTTTTCCACACCAAACATCTGAAGAACCATATTTATGTGGAAAAATAAAAAGTTTTTTTACGGAAAAGGGTTACACAAACATGTCTTAAGAAATTTAAAAACCATTGAATTTGCTGATATGACAATTTCATCTTTATACGGAAGTTGCCTCTATACAAACGTGCCATAAAATTTCATAAAATCTCTTGGTTTTTGGAAAAATATATGGAGCTTCCAAACATAGCTCTTCCAAGATTATTTTTTTACATAGTGGGCCTTCCAAAGAAAATCTCCTCGGTCCGCCCAGATAATTTCCCATCAGTATCAAACCCAAACCCATAAATCTGATTCCAGCTAAAGATATTATTGCACTTGGATTATGACATGTGGAATAGGATGGTTAAGTACATCAGTTGAATTATCACACTACAGTCCACATTCTTAGGCCCACCTCCAACTTAAAATAAATACATTCCATGAATTGTATATAGTTTTGACTTTTGATCATAGGATCACAAAGAAGCAAAAAAAAAAATCTAAATAGATGAATCTAATTCACTATCATCAATAAATGGAGACACCCACTAACTGTGATCTTCCTCTCCTATAGAATGATAATTAGCCAATGGAGTAAGTGGGCTGTTGGGCCCCCATTCTTAACTTCTAATTTGTGATTGATTGGGAAATGAGAGGGAAACAATGTTACACATGCCATGCTTCAACACAAATGGACTTTTTTACCAAAAACAAAAACACAAATGGACTTTCCCATCAATGTTTTTTGGATGGTTGATTGTTGGTGATAAGTCGTCGCAATATGTCATTTCAGAGGGATTGGACTGCGGGGCTATCATCTTGGGAAAAAAAAATTGTGGTAGGGCCATATGTTAAATAAATAAATAAACACACGAGCATGCAAATAATAATAACAACTTTTGGGGTTTTCTAATGGCCACCCGGTCTCCCTGATTCCGCATATACTAGAGGCTCTACGAGTATTGCATGTGCATCGTCAGAGATGTCCACGGAGCCTCTCGAAGTGGGGCTCACCTGGGGATAGGACGGAGGGATCGGAGGATCTAGATGGGCCGTATGAGTGTATGGTGACAGAGGCTTAAATGATCATTCTAACCCTTTGATATATAGCCCATAAGGCTTAAATGATCATTCTAACCCTTTGATCAATAGCTCATAAATTTTTTACACGGTCGATTCAGTGCTCTAGTCCATTCGGATGGTGCAAACCAAGGGTGTGATGACCTCGGGGAGGTGTTGATATCATTGTTGATTTAGCTCACACACATTAGGCATTGTGCCGGTACTCCTACGTAAATTAGGATTAGTTTAGTTTCCTTATCTATTAAAGATTTTTTTATTTGTGGTTATCTTTTATGGTGTGTTTACTATTTTTGTTAGGACTCTTTATTCAGTAGGTTTGGTCTGGATTTTCTATATACATTGGTGGGTGTAAAAGGTTAATTTTTTTTATTTTTTTTTCCGTTGTGTTCTCAGTTTCTTTAATCCTTCTCTAGGGAAAGGGGGGGAGGGGTTCATTTGGATGGACAATCATATCAAGTGGATCCCACTACGAGGTCGCATGGAATTCACCGTGCACACTATGTGCAAGGGATAACAAATGCACAAATATGTATGTGTATATATGGTGTACACACACATTATGGCCGAAAATATAAATGCAAAGTTCAAAATCTCTAACTCACTATGTACAAAAGACTTTGGCCAATGGCCACACATACTTTTAGCAAATTCTAAAAGAGGTCATCTGTTTGCACTCATCTAAATCTATAAATAATTTACATGCGTAACTGTTATATTTGTATTGTGCTCAATGTGAGGTGTGAAAATGAGGTCATTTTTGGCATTTCATTTACACACCTCGAGGTGATGGTAATGATTAAACACCTTCTTCTTATAAAAAGCAACGGAGCAATCCCCTTTCACATCCTTGTGAAAACGTCATGAATGCAGAACCCTTCAACTACCTGTCATTTGTTTTTTAAATGTTGTTAATCCCAAATTCATGATCCGAACTATTCATTTTTTTTTATTAAACTAATAAACCTCAAGACATTTAGTTTTTATTGAGAAGTTTTTGCCAAAATGTTGAAAAAATCCCAACTTATAGGTCTTATTTTTTGCATTTTATAGGCCTTCAATTCATGATTCAAACAGTTTGATATTCTTATATCAACGATAAGCATCAAAACATTTTGTTTTATATTTTAAGTTTTCATAGGTATTAAAAAAAGGACATATTTTCGTATAATGCAAGGAAAAAATACCAAACACATAAAATCTGTTGGATGTGGCTGGTTACTCAAGTAAAAAGGTGATTTTAACAAACCTGCTAATATGTTTATCTATATAGTCACTGATCATCAATTCAATCCCTCCACATATAATTCTACGCTGTGAATGACACTGTTACACTAGTCTTAATTTTACTCAAATAGGGACACTATTCTTGTTCAATCCATCCCAAAAAATCTGCATAATCTATAACAATTAAACTTTAAGGAGCTGGAAATTAAGGGTTGATCAGACTGAGTTGATTCAAGGCCACCCTTAATCCAAGTGCTAGACCTTGTTTCCCTTTATTTGCTTCATCTAGATGTACCCAAAGGAAGCTACATAGGCATGCACCACATTTTTTGGAGTTTTGATTGATGAGTTCAAAAACTGTTCATTTCTCTAGTGACAGAGGTAGGCGTTTGGAAATTTTGGAGAGGGTGAGTGAATTCCATCTATAAAATCCCCCTACAATAGATCCAAAAAAAGAGAAAAAGCTCCAAAACCTGACCCAAGGTGAAAATGACAGACAAATCTCCAATCCTGATGAATAAATTGGAAAGGGTATGACTTATGAGTTGTTTATTTGAGGAATCAAGGAAGTGGGTATGAATTGTACGCGCGGCAGCAGATGGGCAAAGGAGAAAAGGTGGAGATTTTTTTTTTTTTAACACTGATGTTGATATTTTTTGCATAGACTAAAAAATGGGACAAGATTTGGATAGATCATAGATATGTTTATGAAATTTCATGGCGGTGGGCGTTTGCTAGTCGGTGGGAATTAATGTTTTGCTGGGCTTGTGTTTGTTGTAAAATAAAATGCCTCTCTCTATGACTCAATCTCTTTCACAGCTTACAGCTTGGATTCTTCAGCTCTTAGGGCCCTCGGCTTCTTCCTGTAGAGAGCCACTTCCATATTACATCTGTTCTTTAGGTTTTTTTTTTTTTGACTTTTTTTTTCAAATACTAGGAGCTGTGGTGGCGGCCCAGGAACTGAGTTGGCTTGTTCGGCAACCACATCATGTGCCCAGTTCTGACATGGATCATGAAGTGATCTGTTGTAGTTATTTAAATAGTTGATATTCTTTTATTGGTGATCAGATTTATCCAGTTAAATGTCTGTGCATGGGAAATGACAAAATGCCATTTTGTAGAGTCTTTTATTTATAGCACAAGATGAAGTGTTATTAGTTTTTTATTCTTGCATCGAAGGTGTCAAAGCCTTTAAACTCTTCCAATATGGTAATTGGTGAGTGGTGTTGGCACCTTAGCATCACAAACAAACGTGATTCATCTAAACACTCTTTAGCCAAAAAAAAAATCTAGCAAGAGGGACACAAATCTTATATCACTTTTTTGTCTCTCTCCTCTTTAATAATCTTCTGATGGAGTTTATTGGATCATAAATCCCTATATATATATATATATATGTAAACAAACAAAGCCCTGGTGAGCAATATCATCCAAAATATTGAAAAATATTCTCAAAGCCCTGGTGAGGAATATCATCCAAAATATTGAAAAATATTCTCAACTTTTGCCAGGAAGCATTGATTCCCATGGCTAAGGGTAACAATACAGGAAATGCCCCTTATATGAATATGGCAGGACACATATGACATTATACTTTGCCTTATTTGAAGTATCTTGTGATCTTCTCCATTCGTCACTGGGTCATTTTTCGAAAAGAGAGCAGTTTGCAACCACGTGAGTGAGTTAAGGCATTGCCTGCTAAATACTGAGTAGAGAATAGAATGAGAAAACATACACCGTAACATGACATGAATTTCCAGCTAACCGAAGTGGTCCTTGTCTGTAGCAATTGTGCACTGAGATTCTCTTCATTTCTTACACACAAGGGACCTGTGCTATCTGTGATGGAGGCATTAATTGATTGCCCCACGCTTTCTTGTGGACTCTCAAATTAGAACACTCTACTCGTCAACATGACCAAAGATTAAATATAAATGAAAATCCAGATTATCCACGGCTGAAATCTTTGTGCAACTTCTTACCCTTAAATAAAAAGGTGAACTTGACATTAAATTGTTGAATGTTATCATAGATTAGCGGCTATCCATATTCTATGAGTTTTATAAATGATAATTCTAAAGCTAGCTAGCCCTTTTTTTTTTTTTTTTTAATCTGGCGTAGCAAGTAAGTTCTAAAAACTACCAAATGTCCTATTTTAAAAAATAGCCACGCTAATAGCTAAAGCTATAAAGAATCTAAATCTAAATTGTAACGCCTTAATTCCGAATACCGAGATTTCCATCAAGGTACCCGAAGTTAGCGTGCTACTTTCCTGAAAATCCGAGAACTTCTAAGATCTATGTCCGCAGTGAGGTCCGATTTAAAATTTTTTGACCAACATATAATCAATGGTTAAATTGCAGAAGCATAAGTGATAAAGAGGAAGCAATTGTAATGATAGGGGAATCAGGAGGTATCATAAAAGATAATCAAGTGTAGTAGGGCTAAAGTAAAGCCTAAATATCAAAGTATAAAGGTTAATAAGTTTAACATATCAGTTTATCTCCCTGCTCACAACAGAATCACTCAAACCCAAACAAAACAAATGGACACTCAAACCCCTGATGTCAGCTCTCCAACCTCCAGCTCGACATCTTGGTCAACTGGTCCTCATCCGTAATCACCAGCTACGGGCTCCTCAACGAACGCGTCACCCTCGTAGTCGGGGTCAATGCCTAAGCATAAAAAATGGGTTAGATGTAAATATCTGGCAAGTAACTGTATACAAATAACATAAGATGTATGCATCAAAAGAATAGAGACAAACATATAATCATAAGAGTAGCAATGATACATAAACTAAGCAGTTAAACAAAGTAAAGCAGTTAGAATCAAGATAGAGAAGTTATCTAATCTAACAGACATCAAAGTGGCACATTCACACAAGCTGGATACCGCGGGATATTATGCCACGACCCCCCCATATTAAACACAATCGCGGCGGGAAAACTCACCAGTGCTGGGGATGATTAACCCCGCAAATACACTCATCAACCTCACCACACTCATCACTCGGGAATACTGAACCCGGTATCACACCGTCCGTCTAAAACATAGCACATCATGATAGTTTACTCGTCAATCAACACTCATAATAGCTCCTACCAGTGATGATCAGTTAACAGGCTGAGTTTAGAACAATTTTGTGAATGTTAGTGCCGACTCAGGGAACCAAATACAGATTTGTGTCTGTCTAGACTTGCCTTGCGCGAGCAAGGTCCTAACAAATCCCTAAGAGGTTCAAGTACCATTTCAATCCATAGGATAGAGTCCAAGTCCAAGTTCAAGTCCAATCATTGGATCCATATTAAGGCCCACAACGCCATGGCCTTAGTCTAAACAGTCCATAAGATATCACAATCTCAATCCATTACCAATCAGTCCATTCTCATCCACAATGAGTCACAAGTCCACATAGAACTAACCTCTTCATCCTAGGGTATCATCCATCCAATCTTAAGCCATATGATGGCCTGCCTAGCTATAGACACGGGTCATTGATCACCAATCACATCACCAGGTCACCTCTAAAAAATCATAGATTCAGGTCCTCCATTTTCCATTTAATTAGCAAGTATAAGCAATAGTAAGGATAATAAAGTGACAGTGATGCAATAAGCACATTAAACCTCCAAGTAAGAGAGTCAAATGGAAATATCGAAAGTTCATCCTAAGTGATGGTCCACATTCAGGTCCAGGTCTATCTCAATTAATTTGATCTATAAATGAAGTCTCAAATGCCAATTGGTACTGTGTTTGGTACTCCCAAAGTTATGGGCAACTTTGATGACACTTAAGGATCGAATCGACATCAAATTTAACCCTAGACCCTACTTAATGGTCCCCACGAGTCAAGATTGAGCCACACCATTAACTCGTGCTTGGCACATCAATGAAAGTCTATTTGGATGGTCAATGGGCCCCACAACATATCACAACATCAGAAACTGAAGCTGGAAAATCCTTGAATACAGTGTATCCGGTCAACCTGGCACAGGGTCCCGGTTGTCTGAGTACATTGGGATGTCAGGATGTTAACTTCCAAGTCGACCCTCTGTTTAGTGTGTTCGGTCGACCTTCTGGCCTGGGCGGTCGACTGCGCACACTAGGAAATACAGACAAGCACCTGGCAGGCATGGCCTGATCCTGGAATTCACTGTGTGTCCAGTCGACCTCCTAGCCTGGGCAGTTGACCACACACATTGAATTTCTAAACAGAAGATATGTCTAGCTCCCAGCTTTTCTTAAAAATCCCTTTGTGTCCGGTCGACTGGGACAAGGTCCGGTCAACCGCGCACATAGAGTTTCCAGGGTCTGAGGGTTAATGCCAACTCCCAGTTAGTCTCTGAGTTTCCTGTGTATCCAGTCAAATGAACACAGGGTCCGATCGACCAGGTACACTAGACTACTTGTTTGGGCATTCCACTTTTCATCTTAAGCTTTTGGGTTGTTGGGAAAGTCTCACCTCCTACATCGCTCCACATGTTTTTTTGGGCCTTCCACTACGAATAAAATGCACATTTGTGAGTTTAATGAAAATGAGAATTCCTAGAGATCGATTATATAATATACCTATGGGGCTATGATCACCCCTTAAAATATGTTGGACTGACTTTTTATTTTATTAGTGCTAATCCTTGGAATATTAATAGAGAGAGAGAGAGAGAGAAAAAAAGAAGAACGTTTCACTGCTTAAAAAGTAAAAAAAATTTATCAATGATCCAGTTGAGTGTATTCGTGTATTCTTAGAATTTAGACAACCCATATCTTCAGTCAGGACTGTCTGGTTGTCCACTTCAGTTTCACTAGGCCAAGTATAGAAATAAGTAATCCAAGTGGATGATATTAAGCCCTATCATTTCATTATTAGTGGGTCTATTGAAAAGTCTGTATTGAACCATCTGGATTGTTCTGATTGATAATATAGAATACAGGATTTTTATCATCTGGAAGATTATATCTCATCTCTCTCTCATATGTAAAGATTTAAAGATTTGACACTTGCTCTGCTCAAAGTGGAACCTCCTGGAAGCCTCCTTTCTAAAGACTAAAATATTAATCTTTTCTCAAAATAGAATACTCACAGATGTTATTTTATTCTTTTTAGCTGCATCTCCTTGATTTGAGAGAGAGAAAAATGCATAATTCATTGTTCTAAACGAGACAGAGAGAGTTCCCAGAGATACAGGTGATTGGTATTGAATATAAAATTCAACTGTTAACTTAAATGTGTTCATCAACATTTGTATGATATCTTGATTTGAGAGAGAAAAATGCATAATTCATTGTTCTAAATGAGACTGAGAGAGTTCCCAGAGATACAGGTGATTGGTATTGAATATAAAATTCAACTGTTCACTTACATGTGTTAATCAACGTTTGTATAATATCTCCCCCCACCCCAAACAGCGAAAAAGGGTCTTTCTCATGCCCCTAATTGAAAGTTCCTAGAGATGTGTCGGATCACTGATTGGCCCTGAAATTCACCACATCTCACATGCCCTCCGATGAATAGGCGTGGCCCAAATTTTACTTCAATCAAAATAATATCCACCATAGATTGAATGATACATAAAAACTAAGATTGCTCTAAACCCCTGCTTGTGCATATAGATCAATTAGATAGTGTATAGTGTATATTACTCTGAATGAAGTGAAATATCACAAGATATCCTCATTGAATATCCTGGATTAAGTAAAGGTGAGACCTAATTGTGCAAACTAAATTGCATTAGACTCTGATGCGGATGTCAACATACTATTATTTCTCTAGTTAAAAAATGTCCGATTTACAACTCCCCATGACTTGAAACTATAAAAACTACTAAAAATCATGATTTTCTTAAATAAATTTTTCTTAAGACTACATAGTGGTCAATTCTGTTTCGTTTCAGCCGAAATGGCCGAAATTTTTTATTTTAGTTCTCCGTGCAAAACGGAATAGAGCCAAAAAAATCTCGGTTTGAATTTCAGTCTATTTTGGTCATTTCGGCCTATTTCAGTCATTTCAGTTGTCCATTATGGTCCATTTCGGTTTGTAGTACAACTTTTACATATTTAAAAAAATTTCCTCAATATTCATATCAACAAACATGCATAATTTATTTTTTATTAAATATATTCTTTTTTTGTAATTCTGAAAATTTTGCCGAATTTATAAGATACCGAAATATTCCATCTTGGATGCTAGACTGAAATCTTGGATGTTAGACTGAAATGAAATGATGACCGAAATGGAATTGACAACTAAATCAGACTTCCTCTCACGCTCACGGGTTTTTCTAGTATAGGAATTTTCACTGCAGAGTTTTCATATGCCGGGCTTACTAAGATCCATGGTAATTAAGGGTCGTTTGATTGAATAATCTTAAATTTAACCACTTAAAAATTTAGGAGTCTTTTCCCTGTGTTTTCTTTTGAGAGAAGATTTTCTCCTGCCTGTCCCCAATGGCAAAAGTGCAGAACCCTCCCTGAATTTCACTAGTCCCACCATGACAACAACACTGATCCGAATAAAGCGCAGAGTACATGAACCCAGGTGAAAGTCTTCCTTCTGAGATTCAATCTAATGTTGGGTGAAAGTCTTCCTTCTTTTGAGATTCAATCTAATGTTGGGCAAGCATTAGATGGGTGTCAAGTTGGTCTGGTGTAGATTATTTGAGGCAGTGAAAGTCAAGACAGACAAGCCCGAGTGGGCATCCTAGAGCTGCATTGCACTTTTTGTCCGCTCTCTCCCTCACACACACCCAACTATTCTTGCAGAGAAAAAAAAAAAAAAAGAAAGTGTAGAGAGGGACCTTTCTTAATCTGATATCTGGCCCACAACACTTTTTATAATTTCTACTTTTATCCCATTCTTTGTTCCTTTCTATGTAGTTGCATACGTCCTTTCACACTTCTTCAGCATTATGGTTTGCTGTTATTCTGAATTTCCATTTTTAGTTTTGCTAGAATTTTACATGGCTTTTTTCCTTTGTCTCTTCTGGTACCTGCTTCTGGTCATATGCTATCAGACTGTGAGACCTACTTATGGATAAGGTGCAGATGAGGATCTTAGCTTGTAACCGTGGTTGAAAAGGATTACACTAAGGCAAGGCTCTAAAATGATATTGTAGATCTGCAGTCATTGTTTGCAAAAATGTGATTTCTATTAAGAACAAGAGACCCTTTTGAAAACAAAAAAAGGAGGCTGTGCCCTGTTTTATCTTTTTCAAAAATCAAGAAAGAGAGTTTTAGGTCCTGCTCCCATGAAAGAGAAAAGTGCTAGACCTCCATTATAATAATTATTTTTTTTTCTATTTTTTATTGCCTCAGCCTCCATGAGCTGGGACACAAAGAGAGAGACATAGGGATTGATCCAATGATCCCTGGTCACCTGGCTGAGCATCAGGCTTCCAACCAAGCAACCCCTTTTTCTTGATTTTCATGTTATTCTTTCGCCATACACAACTTTGTGGTAAGCAGTCAGCCCTACCGCCGTATTTGGCTCTCAGTGCTAACATAAAAGTAGTCTAGATCCCCTCTTTCAATGAAATAGGGAAATACTGTTTGGCCCGATCCCCAAGTGCAACTTATACAAAATGTCATCTTTACTTATTTTTTTTTCATTCTAAAAGAATAATTGAGAGTGTGCAATTAGTTGACATCACATTTTGTATGGGTGGCGCTTGGGGATACGGTGAAATAGTATCTCTATGTTTCGTTGAAACAGAGGATCCAGACTTGCATAAAAATGTTTCTTCTACATTTACATGAAAATTAAGTACAGTTTGAATAAAAAATTAATGTCAAATGAAAGTACGTTTCATGAATTTCTCTCCATTCTCTCCTTTCTCTTGCTAGGTAGTAGAAACAAGTAAATAACAGGCATAATGATGACAGGGGAGGAGGCAGGAAATATACCATGTGAAACTTTTTTTTTTTTTTTAAGAACATACTATGTGAAACCATTAAAACATCTTTAATGGCTAAAATAGGATGATTCTAAACATATACAACTTCTCCTATTAAAGTTGGACTCACAAAGTTACCATTGTCTCATAAACCGCAAAATATTCAATCACACCCATTTCAAGATGGTTGCAGCTGTTTGATTGTCTGAACTGCATGCATGTGTACATGAATTGCTTCCAGGTGCATACACTGCCAAACATATATTGCAGTATATCTCAGTGAAAGAGAAGGAAGCAAATATTGTTGTGAGTATTAAAAGTAAGAGCCAATAGCATAGCAGGCCTAGATTCACGAGTCCCTCTCCTCCCTACATTAAACAATCGTATCCTGCACTTTACACCGTCCCACTATCTTTTCCTTTCTCACCCACAAATCTGTTCATCCTCCAAGAATTGCTTTTGAAAACAGACCTTTATTTTGTGCTCCAATAAATACTGGTTTTCCCCACCCTTGGGGGAGTAATAGAAAACACACATTTTGTTTGATATCAGATAAAGCATCACATCCCACCCTCATTTTTTTCAGGAAAAAACAAAGGCCTTTTCCTCTTTCTTCTGTTCTGCCCTTTGGAGAAGAGGTAGGGGTACAAGAAAGGGTGGCAGAGAATTATCCCTGCACTGCAACGCCCATTAGCCACAACATCACCATTGAAAACTCCACCTTTGTAAACTCCTTGCCATCCTATCATTTCATGTTTTACAGGCAGCAAACCCATAATTAAAGAGCCAGTTTTGAAAACACCCCTATTTCTCTCTTCCTATATCTTGAATCTTTTTCACTCATTTGGGTACGTCCCAATCCAATACTCTAATATTATATTCTTGTTGTCAGAAGATATGTTTTTCAGTTGGACTTCTAGCATGCTTAAACATTTTTTTCTTCTCACATTAATGTAAGTTGAGAGAAAAAAGGAAGAACTTAATAGTCGTGGAGAGTGGACTAAACACTCTTAAGTAGTTAATTGAGGTCTGATGATGCTGGTGGATTACTTCCTAATCTAATTAGTCATGAATGTGGCTAGATTAATCTTCTTTTATTGTAGAAAGATGGGGTGCCAAATTCCATGGTCCAAATGTAGTAGTCGTTTGAGATAAAGAGTGGCCTTATCACATACTCTTTATTCTATTGGGCCAAAACTAGATCCTTCTAGGACTAGTCCTCATTTCCTCGATTGAAGATAATGCATTGAAATATAGAATTTCTGCAAATCTCCACAATTTTGTCACCCTCCAATGAATTCTATTTAAGGCCCATGAGACTCTCATAGTCTCTTGCCCTCAAGCCTCTTCCTTTCTATTGTCTATGCATGTATTCCTCTTTATTTTAGTGATTCCTTTCTCCTTCTCTATATCTTTCTATATACACTGGGAGAAAACTAGCTTTTGCAGCTTCAGAAGCTTTCTCATCTATGGCCTTACATGCAGGGTTAGAAAGTTTGGTGCAGCCAAGGATGACTTGCCGATTCTTTGCAGATTCTTACTTCCTCCAGCAGGAATTGTTGGAAGAAAGTTGGCAACCTGTCCTTGGCTACATCTCTCTTTCTTCTTCTCATGCTAGGCCTGTGATGATAATAATAATCAGAAAGGTGATACTTGAATCACTTTCATACGTCATGCTTTTCCACATAAAACTTTCATTCAAGTAGTGGGGGACTTTAATCCATGGTAATCCCTTTTGCATTCAACTCCTGCTTTGTTGTTTTTTTTTTTTTTAGTTTCTTTTTATGTTTGTATGTTGAAATGTTTTTATTTTTATTTTTCTATAGTGCCTATGTGCAGGCCCCTCAATTAACAAAAGTGTTTGTTTGTCTTCCCTGTAGTGACGTGAGTTTGAGAGAGAGAGAGAGAGAGATTTCATTTCCACCCTAACTAGTAATTAGGATTTATTGGAATTCTTATTTTATAGACTTATTGTGTACCCTTTTACCTAACCAATTGATGAGATAAGTCTAAGATGACCAGGATAGATGACGGCAATTCATCTTTGTTACTGACCAATACCTAAATAGAGGTTTTCTTTTATCAAATGAGTACTTGCTAAAACTTCCATACATGGATAACTTTTTATAGCTTTTATCAAGATTATTGTGAGCGTATTTCATTCTCAACTTGGGATTATCTATCCAATTGGGTCTTATATCGGTCACACTATCACCATTTTATTGAAAGAAATGGTACAAACAACCAAACAGCATGGTATAGTGCAATAAAACACTACGTATACAGAAACTACAATTTCTTCATATTTTATAGCTTTGAGTTTATAGTTCCACTTGAAGCCAGAGACAGTCATTCCCAATGCGCCAAGTTGTAATGTTGAATATTAGTACCTCAGCCATTGATCATGGAATCTCAACATTTTTCTAACAAAAAAAAATGTCAACTTATATGCGGCTTACAGTACATTATGATTGCATGATATAGGTTGTGTGAATCTGTTTAAGCTGCAGCTCCATTTTAGCTTTCACCATTATACAATAGTCTAAAGTCATTTCCAAGTATAGAACACCCTAAAACAGTCTAAAGATGATTAAAATTTAAGCCCTTTTGCTAGTTTGGAGTGGATAGATGAGTGCATTTTTTTTCAGTAGTATTAAAATTAAAAAAAAAAGAAAAGAAAAAAGAAAGAAAAAACATCACACCGTTGCCAACAGCAACCAAAACTTATTCTTGTTGTTAATGCTTCCAATGTTATAAATTGAAATGCTTTGAGTATTCAACAAATCCATCATCAAACTGATTGGAGAATATGAAAATCTATGACACATTAATTATATGGGCAAATTCAACAAGTGCTTCCTAACCCAGCATCAATAAGATTTTTTTAGCTATTTGAGTGATGAGTAAAAGTGCCTTCTCCTGATTTTCCATTCTTTTCTTAACTTGGGTTCATCAAATCAGCATCAATGCACATTGTGGCTGAAATTCATTTGGGGTGTCCGAGGCAATGCTCTTTCCATTTATTTTTCACTTTTTGATGACCTCAGATACGTTCTTTTTGTGGTACACTGACATTGAAAGCGATTCATCACGTGATTCACATCTGATCAAAGATTCGGTGGTTCCACCATTGGCTGAATGGAGAGAGAGACCCATCAAGGAATTTGCTCTCACTATCCTGTAATAGGATGTAAAAAACCATGTATAGATCCAAATATTAGGATCCTTTTCTTAATTTGGTTCTTGAGCCCACTGCATAGATAACAAATAAAGTTTGGGTCCGATACTGATCTGGATTAAAAAAGGCAACATGATTTGGGCACGCTGCGGCTTTGACCTAGCAAAGGAACAACACACGCAAGGTTTGACGCGGATGCTCTTAACCTAGGCATGTCAAGCCCGGCACGGCCCGCCCCAATTCAGGCCCGCCTGTGCCACGGGCCGGGCCATGTCGTGCCCTCGTGCCCGGAGTGCCGCTTTTTTTTTTCATTTTTTTTAAAGTATTAAAATAAAAAATTAGAACACAAGCACAGAAAATGACAAAGATATTTAAGTGGTTCGATCAAACTCGACCTACTCCACTGAGAAGATAGAATAATTTGGATCTTAACTTCTTGAAGGTTTCTAAATAGGATTACTTTAAAAACCTTACAATCTTTTTTAGAAAATAAAAATAAAAAAAGAATGAAAAATTTATCTATTTACAAATTACAATGAAGAAAAAAAATTTAAAAATCAGATGTGTAGTCCACTAATGTATTCTGCTGGATCATAATCTTCCATTGCTGTCAACTCTTGCTTCCTCTTATCTGCCAAATACCAGTCTCGTAGGCAAACACAACACTCCACCGTTTCTTCAGTTAGATTTGTTCTTTTGTCATCTACCACACGTCCACATGCACTAAAAGCCTGTTCTTATGATACAGAAGACATTGGAATAGTTAATAGATCACGAGCCATGGTGGCCAACACCGGATAAACGCTTTCATTTTGCTTCCACCAAGCTAAAAGGTCAAAACTAGATGCATCCTGCACCCGTATTACACCGACGTCAAGATACAATGATAACTCCGTCACTGTGTTACTTAAGCTTGAGCTTGAGCTGGATGCCATGCCCATGAACAGGGAAGAATACCACACATCTCACTCACCAGCACCTGTTTGCTGGACTTCTGAATGGCCCATACTAAGCCCGGTTGTACCCATTTGCTCACAATAAAATTGAAAAAGTGCTTGTAAAGTTGCCTTTATGTTTGAAAAAACATTTGAATCTATATAATTCATATTTTTATTTATTCCATCAATAAAAAACCGTACACCACTTAATTTTAACATAGGATCAAGTACAGCAGCTAAAGAAAATATCATTGGAGCCTCTTTCCAATATTTATTAAATTTTTCTTCCATGTTTCTAATAGTGTTACTAAGTAAAAAATGATCTTTAAATCTATTGAATTGTAAAGTAATTTTAAAAAGCTTCATTAGATGTGGGATAATATATCCCAGAAAAAAATAATGTTGAAGAATAAAAAGCTTCTAATAAATCTCTTATTTGAGCACATAACTCCCAATGTTCATCACTAATCATCAAATCTTGTGCATGAAAAGCACAAAATTCATTCAAAAAAATTTTCCGGCTAAGTGCCTTGTTTAACAAATCATAAGTAGAATTCCATCTATGTTCTACTTCTTTAGGTATTTTAATAGCTGATACGCCTTGCCTCGCACATATTTGGGCATACAATTGTCTTCTTTGTGAGGAGCAAAAAATAAATCTAGCAATGTCTTTTATAGCTTCCGTATAACTTACAATATGCTTTAAACCAACCTTTGCAATAAGATTTAGGATATGACATACACATCTATTTTGGAAGATAGAGCTATCTATCAAAGTTGCAAGTGGCATCTGCATTCTCATTAGTTCAATGGTCACTGTATTATTACTAGCATTATCTAAAGTTATAGATATAACATTTTCCTTAATATTGTATTCATCTAGTCTTTCCAAAATAAATGTACTTATTCTAGTGCCATCGTGTGGCCATTCAAGCGTGGTAAAACTAATTATACGTTTATTAATAATCCATTTTGCATCTATGTTATGTGCAGTAATACAAAGATAACTATCACTCCCTTTAGAAGTCCACATATCTGTAGTTATAGCTATTCTACCAGGAATTTCTGCAAGGTAATTTTTAATATTTATTTTCTCTTCCTGCCAGAGTCTAATAGCATCATTTCTAGCAGTATTTCTTGAAATACTGTGAAATTGTGGTTGACAGTTTTTCTGGACTCATTCTTCAAAAAACTCATTTTCAACAAAAGAAAATGGTAATTCGGATAACACAAGCATTTTAACAAGATTTTGTCTAGTACTTTGTGCATTAAAAGAAAAAAGACATAAACTGCTACTACTACTACCACCAGTAGTAGAAGTTTGGGTCTGTGAACCAGGCGTCCCTTCCCCTGCATTCGCCGGCTTATGTAAGGCTAAACATTTTTGCCTATGTCTTGACAAATGGCCAGTACCTCCTTTTGACGCTGCACCATAAATCTTACTACAAAATTTGCATTTTGCCTTTTCAACTTGCTTTCCATCTTCAGTAACATAAAACCTTTCAAATATTTTCCAAACTACTGAAGTTCTATTCCTCTTGGTTGGTTTCCGGGAACTACGAGGAACGGGCGGTGGTTAATCACCTACTTCATCTTCTAATTCAACAAAATCTTCTTCTAGCCCTAAATTAACGGAAGAAGATTCTGTGGGAAATCTTCTAGCCATATTTCAAGAAACAAAATTTAAAAATAATAACAGTAATAGGCTAATAGCCTTTTTTGTGATAATTAATATAAGAAAGGGGAGAAAATGAGAGTTAATATAATATATTATAAACTTATATATATATATATAGAATCTCAAATTTAAATAATATAAATACCTCTAAATCTTTGAAGGCCTCTTTAATCTTGTCTCTTAATGACTTGATCTTTGGCCCTCCAAAAACTTCTTAGAGAGAGTGAGAGAGTTGAATGCTTTGAGAGAGAGTTAGAGAGTGTATGAGAGAGCTAGAGAGTGTAAAGAGAGTGAAAGAGTTGTGTAAATTGGTGAGGAATGAGAATGGGAGGGTTAGGGTATTTATAGACTTGTAAAATTGAAAATGACACAAAATACCCCTTATATGGCCGTTTTATAACTGTTGGGGGGGTAAAATGGACTTTTTTTAAAAAATATGGCCGTTGGACGGGCCTGGCGGGCTGCTGGGTGCAGCCCACCATTATGGCAGGCCTGACGGGCCGGGCCAAACGGGCCAACGAGCCGAGGGTCCTCGGCCCAGCACTGCCCGTGTCACGGCCATGCCTTGTGAGCCGTGCCGTTGACAGGGCCGGGCCGTGCCACGGGCTATTGACTGGCGGGCCGGCCCGACATCCCTATCTTAACCCCATCATGAGTTTTCACATACCACACTCACCAAAAGACGTAAGGTTGGGATTTTATCAGTGTAGTCACTACCCTGTTCATTTCTTCTCAAAAAGTAGCATATGTGCATTCTCTTCAGAGCTAATCTTAAAGCCTGTTTGTTTCATGTAATTCAATTCATACAAGACTCTCTATTTCTATGAGTGGTTAAGAACGCAAAATCTGAAAATGACCATCAAATAACCTCCCCTTTAATGGAAATTGAATAATGGGAAATGAATACCCACCATCACCTTAGTAATTCAAGTCTTAGGAATATCAAGATCCACTTCTGCATTGCTATCTTATATCGTTTATCTCTTAGCTCTTTAATAATCCTTCGTGGAGTTTATTTGACATGAACTCCATGAAATATTTGCAAATGAACACTCCCTTAGGGTTGCTAGAGAAAATGATCAAGAAAAATCACTCCTCACCTAAAGACAGAGGACCTGTAACGCCCCACCCTACATGCATGCATGATATTGTCCGCTTTGGCCCACAGGCCTCACGATTTTGTTTATGATGGGCCAGAACCCATCAAAAGGCCTCATGCAAGGTAAGGGCGTAAACTCTACATATAAACCTATTCACTTTCCTCTCCAGGGAGTCACAATCCACCCCGAGGAAGTCACAATCCACCCCCTTAGGGTGGCACGTCCCTGTGCAGTAGCCTATCAGTCCCTGTAGCCTACCCACACTTGAACTAGTCGAGAGTCGGCTCTGATACCATTTGTAACGCCCCACCCTATATGCATGCATGATATTGTCTGCTTTGGCCCACGAGCCTCACGGTTTTGTTTCTGATGAGTCAGAACACATCAAAAGGCCTCACGTAAGGTAAAGGTGTAAGCTCTATATATAAACTCATTCACTTTCCTCTCTATAGCCGATGTGGGACTCCGGGGTGTCACATGACCATTAATACTGTTTTGGAGCGAAGACTACTATTTTCTCCCTTCTCAAGTTGCTGTCGTAACCATCTAGAGTTCTCTTATCAGCAGCTGGAGCCAAAGCGACCCTTCTAGACTTCCCAAGAAATTTTCCTTGGAGGGGCCACAATATAAAATAAGAAAAACCTTGGAAGGGCTATATATAAAAAGTGCCTATAAATTACTCAAAATGTAAGGGTTTGTGTTAGGAGAATTTTCCTTGGTTTGCGTAGAAAGTGACTCTAATGTTGCGACGTTGTGTTAGGAGAATCCCTCCCTACAAATATCTATTTCAGCAAAATATTGTTATTATATGCAACCAATCTTATACATGAATACAATAAAATTTGATGCATAAAAAAGGACAAGAAAACCAACCACGGGCATGTTAAATAGTTTGATAAGCATCTCATCAGCAAACTCAATTGGATATTGAAAAAAAAAATTGGCTAAAACAGCCCAAATTGTACTCTTCCCTAAGCACCAAGAACTTGAACGCCGTTGATCTATATTTGCCATCATAGTGTAACATCTGGGGTTAGTGAAATGGCTTCATAGAAACCTTAATAAGTGCCTTGGGATGACTGAAGGACATGAGTCATTGATAAAGATACTGCATACAATTCTCATTTCCCTGCACCACCTACTAAGAACTATTTATTAGAAGAAAAACAGAGAATGTGTCCTGCTATGCAATCTATTCAAGTTGTTAAATGGCCCTCATCAAACTAAAGTAAGGAGAGGAGGCTACCTGCTTGCCAATGCAGGAGCCAGATTTTTGAAGAACCGTAAGTGCCCAGAAATTGCAATGTAAGGACATCTTTAAATCATTAAATGTACAGCATGATATCAATGTACTAAACAAACTTCAAAAAAAAAAAAAAAAAAAGCCACCACCATTATCAACATAGCCATTTTCCATCTATCTGGGTCATCTAAAAAAATACAAATGGTTTTGAATTATCATAGTGACCACATTAACT
The DNA here is from genome assembly GCA_029852735.1 of Persea americana. NCBI lineage: Eukaryota > Viridiplantae > Streptophyta > Magnoliopsida > Laurales > Lauraceae > Persea > Persea americana. Next base: position 98,063,591 of record CM056810.1, read on the forward strand.
TGGTAGAAGATAAGCCCTCATTTGAAGAGAAAAAGAATAAAAAAAAACAGATGACTAGGTGCAATTTGATATATGCACAACAATAATTCAATGATGCGAGCTGCTCCAGAAGGACCAGGACATCCTTTTCCTTCATGTTGTTTCCTTTGGAAACTTGTATGATTGTCACAAAAAAACTCAGTAACAGTACATGAAGACCACAAGGCCTCTGTCTTAACATAATTTGGCCACAGTAAAGGTGTTTACATGGATGGCTTGAGAAGACACTGAAACTTCTATTTGTTGATGGGATGAACTTGACTCCTTTCGGTCCTTGGAGGCTTTCACTCAGTAGCAGGCTTTCTCTAAGCTACACCCGTTGGCATGTTTTCAATAAATGAGATTTCACACCAGCATTCTCAGATATTTTGGTGAGAAAAATTCTTCAGAATGAAGGTGGTTGTGGCTTCAACAAGTTTTTTTGTCCTTCAGATCTTATTACATCCTGATGGAAACCCCATTGACTGAATGATTAGGATGTACTGAAATGATAAAATCTAACCATTCTCCTCTATGAGATTAAAAATGCACAGGTTGTTAAATGCGAATAAAAAAATTCTTCCACTTGAAGCAGCAACCTTCGTAAAAGTGTCGTTTCTCTTAAACCATACTCACCCATATGAGATCTTCCACTGGAAGTTGAAATCTATCAAAAATGGCTATGAGTCTATTCCCATTGGAAATCAAAGTATGTTGAGAAGGTAGTAGCTCCTTATCCCTCGTCAAGGTTAAGTATCCCCCCATATACCTTGGGAACATATCCAGCTATCTTTAGCTGTCCATTGATCTCAAACAGGATTTCATATATCCGCTTATACTTAAGATGTGATTTGTCACCAACAATAAACTCATGAACTGTACCATCAATTTCAATTGAACTCCCCCCTGGGATCTTCTTTACTCCTCTATCTCTCATCAACTTTCTCATCTGCCCAACATTGTCCCACTTCCCTAGTGCAGCATATATATTAGATAGAAGGGTGTAGTTGCCACTATTATGAGGCTCCACCTCAATGAGGTGCCTCAGTGCAAGCTCCCCAAGCTCCATGTTTCCATGGATTCTAGAAGAAGCAAGCAGGGCCCCCCATATGGCCCCATTGGCTTTAAATGGCATCTTTTTAACAAAATCTTGTGCCTCTTGCAGGTGGCCTGCACGCCCAAGAAGATCGACCATACATCCATAGTGCTCAACTTTGGGTGTGATCCCATACCGTGAGCTCATGATATCAAAATACCTACAACCTAAATCAACCAGTCCAACATGGCTACAAGCAGATAAGATAGCAATGAAAGTGACATCATTAGGTTTGACTTTCGCTCTTTCCATTCGAGAGAACATTTCAAGCGCTTCAGTACCAAGCCCATGTAAAGCAAGCCCAGCAATCATTGTAGTCCATGTTATTACACTTCTATGCTTCATGCTTTCAAAAACTTTAAGTGCCTTATCAATGTTACCTCCCTTAGCATACATGTCTATGAGCGCATTGTTCAGAGGAACAATCTTATACAATCCGCATTTATCTATATAGTTATGGATCCATTCACCCAACTCAAGAGCACCTAAATGAGCACAAGCAGAAAGCACAGCCAACATTGCGATCTCATCCGGCTCAACATCCGCAAGCTGCATTCTTCGAAAGATGGAAATCGCCTCATTTGGCCGGTTCATCTGAGCATATCCCGCTATCATTGCAGTCCAAGAGATTACATTCCTCTCAGGCATCACTTCAAACAGAGCCCGAGCATTATCCACAGCCCCTATCTTGGCATAGCCCGCAACCATTGCATTCCATGAGACAACATCTCTGTGACACATACCGTCAAACAGCTGGCGAGCGTCCGCAATGGCTCTGCACCCTGAGTACATCTGAATCAGACCAGTCAAAACATGAACATCTGAGCCCAACCCAATTCGAGTAACCTGACCATGAATTTCCCTTCCCACTTCGAGAGCAGATAAGCTGGTAATAGCCTTCAGCACAAAAGGAAACGAATAAGTATCAGGGCGAAAGCCCATAACCTGAATTCTATTATACAAGTTAACAGCATCTTTTGCGGCATCCGTCTGGGACAAAGCTTTGATCATGGTGTTGTAGAGATAAATATCGGGTTCGGTTTTGTGGGTGAAGACAGAATACGCGTAATCTTTGAAACCCAAGAAGGAACAGGCGTGGATGAATTTGCTGAGGAGAATGTTGTCCTGATCGAAGGCTCTGGAGATCATGTATCCATGGGTTTGATTCAAGTGTTTGAAGGTGGAGCATTGATTTAGCAAGGAAAGGAAATGCGGGTATGTCATTGTATGGATTCTCTCTTTGAAAGAAGCTTAGAATGGAAAGAAGGACAGATGAAGGAAGAGGGCGATGAAAATTGGATCGCAATACATAAAGTCATTCATTGCCTTTTTTCAGACCTTGGGTTTCAGCAAAAGCATTGGTTTTGGCGGTTTCAGATGGGAAGATTTAAATATTTGAATTACAGGTAGCCGTTAGGATCTCTGGCTTCTTTCTCTGCCTGGTGTGGTACGTGGGAAAGATTATATATAGTCGCGCCGCACAATTGGGCCGCTCCCGAGTCGTGAAACCTGGCCTGCAATTGAACCAGGTTGACCTCCAACCCGACACTGTTAACAGTCATATGTGGTCATGCTCTGGAATCCGATCACGAAGAAAAAGATTCCCGCTTTCCACGAAATCATGGAAAATCCATGCTTTCACAATTGTAAATACCAAAGGATTAGACCAATGGGTATTCTAATTTTTGTGGATTTTCAAGTCCAACGGATTCTCTCACGTGATTTGAAAATCCCGACTTTAGTGGATTTGCTTATTAAAACTAATTTTTTTTGGCAAATGTGTTAGACCAATTCCATTTTGAATGCTCTCGTTTCAACTTTCAACACACAAAAACTTAAATTTAGGATTTATTGTGAATATTTGATTACCATGATTATGGGTGGCCGCAGGTGACTTCATGAAATTTAAGACAGATTTTTAAAAGAGAGATTGCATATTAATGAGTTCCAAGTGATCAACTCCATCTTTTTTTTTTCTTTTCATTTTTTGTCTTTGGAGAGAATGATATGTTGCATGTTTTTAGTCCATGGGCCAATAGTAACTTTAAAATGTGCTCGTGGGTCACACCAGCTATGACCTAATCATGAACTGGATTTCATTATTTTAAACTAACACTATTGGCTTGGAGTTAATAAAATCATTAAACAGGTAACCCACAACCAAAACATGCACTGCAAAATCGGATTATCATGCGGGCCGAGCCATTCGGGCTCATGTACACCTTTGACCTTACCCAAGTTGTACCCCTTGACGTTAGGGCTGTCAATGGGCTGAATTTGGGTTGGACCTAATAGGCTCTAGTCTGGGCCTTATGGGGCCCAAAGTCCACCCCAAGCCCACATTGGAAATGGATCCAAGTTACAATGTCGGAGCACACCCATTAAAGCCCGACTCAAATGAACGCCGGAGTCCAATTAAGTTGAAGCATTTTTCCCTATGCATTTAAATAGATACGTAAAAATAATTACAAATTTATTATTAACAACGTATAAATACACATAAGCATATGTATTAAAATCCAGGTATAGTTAGAGATATCCATGAGTCCAATAAGAGATCCATTGGGCCTTTTAGACAGTCCGAATCCACAATCATCCGACCCGTCTCCGGGAAGAGTTCGAGCCAAACCCGAAGCGCACGTTAGACAGAGCCCCCAGATGTTTACTAGCAGAAAAGGTTACATAGAGAGAGAGAGAGAGAGAGAGAGATGAAACCGCTAAAACCCAAACCATTGCCATGATTCAAAACCCTAACCCTAAATCCCCAATTCCCCACCTAAAACCTCCAAAACAAGTAGAGAAGAAGATCAATCCTTGGTTCACATATTGGAACCCTAACTAGGGTTTTGGATTGGAGGAGGGAGCGGAATGGAAGGTGGTTGTGGCGGTTCGGGTGGCGGGAACGACGCAGAGCTAGTTTCCAAGACGCTTCAGGTGGAGCACAAGCTCTTCTACTTCGATTTAAAGGAGAATCCTCGCGGCCGGTATCTGAAGATCTCTGAGAAGACGGCGGCGACGCGATCGACGATCATCTTACCCGTCGGCGCAATTGTTTGGTTTCTCGATCTCTTCGATTACTACGTCAACAACGACGATCAAGAAGTTTTCAGTAAGGAATTGCAGTTGGACGCCAAGGTATAATTGGAATGGTTGTGCAATTTTTCCTTGTTGGGTTCATTTCGATTTGAGATTGAGTATTTTTTTTTAAATCTGGGTTTTGTTTGAACTAGGGTTTTGATTTCTGTTTTCTTATTGGATTTGTGATTTCTGGGTTGTTTGGTGTGGGTTTGATATTGGAATTGTTTGTGTTTTCAGGTGTTTTACTTTGACATTGGTGAGAATAAAAGGGGGCGCTTTTTGAAGGTGATTACAGTCATCTATGTGTTTGGTTTGCTTTTTCCTTTTTTTTTTTTTTTTTTTGTAAGTTCTCCCTTTCTCTGTTTGGAGTGATGGTAATTGTTATTTTGGGATGTATACCTTTTTCTCTGTCTATGGATTGAGTTGGGGATACATTTAGGCAGTTTGTTTGCGCCCCCAACAAAAAGCTAAAGCTTAAGCATTTCACCCATACATGAAGTACAACAATGGAATCAACACACCAAATTATTAGTAAATCAGTAATCAAATATTTCATTGAAATTGAAGGGATTACATGTATATACAGAAGCTTACACTTCCTCTCCTTTTTGCTAAATAGTTTATTAAAATTGAAGGTACTACAAGGATATACAGAGGCTTGCACTTCCTCTCCTTATTGTGCTTGTACCAAGAGTCCAAGACTCTTCAAGTACTCAACCACTTTGTTTTCTGTTCAAAGATCTCAACTACTCTTCTTTCCATTTGTTTCTTATGATTAATATATTAAAAGTTATTAAAACGTTGGAGCTCCCTTGAGAATAGAACAGATATGAGGAGAACTTGTCGTTGCCTCAAGTTTTCATTTTGGAACTTGAATTGCATCATTTAAATTATTGAAAATGTGATTTTACTTCACCACCTTTTCTCTTTTCCAATCAAGTGTAATGATGTTCGTGCTCTGTTTGGGTCTGATGCATCTTGCTGGGGCCTGAGAACATCAACAATCAAAATTGAAACAATCTCCTCTTGGTCTTACCTTTATGAACTCCCTGTTAGTTACATGACACTTGAACTTAATTATTCTTGATGTTAACATTATGTGGTCAATATGGACAGATTGTCTCAGCAAAAGGTTAGAAGTGTGTATGATGACTCAATGGAAAGGGTATGCTACCCAAATTCCAATACTCAAGACAAGCTCAACAACCTTGTCGGCGAATGGGTTAATCATGCACGTCATTTTCCTCCTTTAGATTACAAAAGGCGAAATATCAAAGCCTTCAGCAAAATCTTGAATCTCATGGAGGAAAGGAATTCTGAATTGTCTTCAACTATAGGAATTGACCAGGACACTGACCAGGACACGGAAAAGATCCCAGTGCTCTGTAGCTGGCTTTCTCTTAAATAATAATATGTCGTGGGAAAGGTTCCTAAGATTTTTCCCTCTTCCCAGTCATCTAATGATGGCCACCATTAGTCAAGGTCCCTGGTCAATGATGCCACATGTGGCCAGGGTCTCTGGGCTTTTCTAATTTTTTCAACTCATGTCTCCATATCCAGTGTTCTCCCTTTTTGCTTTATCGCATCTTTCTTTTTAAAGAAAGCAAATTGTGGGATGTTGGGCCCAACTGCCTTGTTGTGAGATACTCAGTAGAATGATTTTATTGTGCTTCTCAGACATCTGTAGATCAGTTTCAGTGTCCACATCCTATGAACATATCTGTTGACCCATTTAATATGTTATGCAGCAGTTTTTAGCACGTGGGAAAATTTGACATCGATGGAAATTGTTCACTGTTTATCTTTCTTCAAAAGTTCCGAGTTTTGAGATGTTATTGGGTCTTGAGCCTTAGTCAATTTCCCATTTCCTAGTCATTTTTTTTAACATGTAGGCTATGATACCCGGATACTTGTACAAGCCCAACGTATCCGTATCAGACCGATACAGCTCTTGTATTGGTATCCGATACTGCACTGATACTTCTAGGGAACAAGTTTAACATATCCTACTTATAAAATCCTTTATTTCATATAGTTCTAATATTTTTACTTTTCACCATAAAAAAATGCTAGAAAGGGACGAAAACAATGATAATTTCATCAATCCAACAGTGATCTAAAGAAAAAACTAGGACATTTGTATCTGTATCCGTGTCCTAGATTTTCAAAAGTGAGAAGTCGTATCCTTGATCCCCGTATCAGTATCCGTATCTGGGCATCATAACAAAAGAAAAAAATTAGGACATTTGTATCTGTATCCGTGTCCTAGATTTTCAAAAGTGAGGAGTCGTATCCTTGATCCCCGTATCAGTGTCCGTATCTGGGCGTCGTAGCATGCAGGGCCATTATTTTAAGCCCTAACTGAAATATGGGACCACATCATCCCTGCTTGTATGAAATTGATTCCTCGGAAACTGGAGAAACAAACATGTTATTATGAGTGATTTCAAAACTTTGCCTTGCCAAGCATCATGAAAGATTGGTAATTAAGTTACATCTCTTGCAGATCTCAGAAGCATCTGTTAATAGAAACCGTAGTACGATAATTGTTCCTGCTGGAAGTGGCCGCGATGAAGGGTGGGCAGCATTCAGGAACATACTGGCAGAGATCAATGATGCTTCACAATACATAGCACAAAATCAGGTGTATGATGTTGTGGGTTGTCATATTGAGGTTCATTTGTGTTTTAGACCTTCATTATTCATTTGTTCTCACCATTGTGGTCTTTTGTGTCAAAGCAGCAAAACTCTGATCCTTCTGAGCAACTTGCGGGTCTTTCAGATGATGTCGGTGCTGGATTCATATCAGGCCACAGTGCTCAACCTGCCTCATCATCTGAGTTGAATGTTGACAGATCCGTTGAATTGCCCTCACCGGATGAAGTTGGAAGTATGGGGCTTTCCAAAGTAATCAGAGCAGATCAAAAGAGGTTTTTCTTTGATCTTGGGAGCAACAACAGGGGACATTTCTTGAAGATCTCTGAAGTATGCACTGGCCGCTATTTAGCATTCTTGCTATTATAAAAGTATGCAACCATCGTTTGAAAACTTGGTTACTTCATAAACTTGCTGATGACTCGGCAGATTTAGAGTAACCTATTTTATCTAAGTCCATAAAACCCAATGTTCTTGAAGCCTCAAGTAAAATTTAGATTAATACAGCCATGATGGGAGTGCTGGCTATCATTCACATTATCATTACTGTTATTATTGTTATTAGACATAGCTAGTCACGATCATAACAATCATCAATTTAGATTTGATTTTTCAATTTGGCATTTCAGGTGGCGGGTGCTGATCGCTCGTCCATCATTCTGCCACTATCTGGGCTGAAGCAGTTTCATGAAATGGTAGGTCACTTTGTGGAGATCACTAAAGATCGGCTTGAAGGTATGACAGGTGCAAATATCCGTACAGTTGAGTCCTCACAGAGATGATTATGGTGGGTTCTTTTTATGATTGGTAGAGCTACAGTCATTGGTTTGATTTAGGGTGTGATGGTTGCAGGGCATTTTATCTTCTTGTTCTTTTGTTAACTAGGAATAATTTCATATATTGGTTTATTGCTGGAGAAAGTGGAATTGCATGCCAAGCTTTCTTGCTTCTCAGATAATGACAGTGAACATACTGGAAATTCTGAATTCTTGTATCTGTCGCTGTAAAGAAAATGCCATTGAAAGTGTACTTGTGAATTACATAAGATCAGTCACATTGAGTATATTGCCATTCATTCCATTACACAACTTTGGGTGTTTTTTTTCTTTCGGATATGGTTGGCGGCCATATCCGTAATATGGAAAACATCTTCCTGGGTGGCTTTTTCAGTTTCTCATCTTCCTGGGTGGCTTTTTCAGTTTCTTTCTTTCCCCTGCCAGTGTCCTGCTTGATGAGCAGGTTTTGATTATTGCTGCCAGATGGTGGGTGATGGCAACTGATGATGTGTTTACAGTTCAGAATATTTATTGACAGAATGTTTTGATATTTGTAAACCAATAAGTAGGGAACATGCCAATATTTTGAAGATCCTGCAATGTTCTTTGGTGAAATTTTTTTAAAATGAGATTAATTTAATATATTATTATCAGATTTTGGAGATATCATCACAATGTGAGGTTTATAATATTATGCAACCTTAACCTAAAAAGCATTATAAAACTCGGTTGTTCCAGTGTAGGGGGTGGGTGACTCAACGTCTTTTTCCCATTCCCATTTGAGGAGACTTTTTCATTCATAAAACCTGGAGAGGAGGCAATTTCCCTTTTAAAACCAAGTGGAGACTGCCAAATGCCAAATATGATAATCTTTTCTCACTCCTCACTTTCCTCAGTTGATGTCTGTTTTGCTACTTTGGAGAGGCCTCCTCAAATTTTAAAAAATTGATGTAGGAGCTGATGATCCAGATTTATTTAGATATGAGACTGATCCAGCTGCAGATTATCTTGATGGCTTGATCAAAAGAAATGGCCAACAGTTTTTAGCTAAACAGAGGTGTGTGTGTGTGTGTTGGGGGGGGGCGGCTGCAGCGCAGGGGGATTAAAATAGAGGACACGAAGCCAAAGATTGTTTGCAAGTTGGGGAAAAGAATGGAAATTTTGACATTTTTTAGTACTACTAGGACTGAAGGAAGATGGTTGGGTCAACGACTTTCCTGATCACAATCATGCACTTTGGCCTTTAGAAAAGTCTGATGCACTTGAGACTGAGTGCAAACCAACTATCCAACCCCACTCCCGCCAACAAACACCATCACACCTCTCTATCCTGTCTCGAGCAGCTTGACAACCTTTGTGCAATCTTCGTTGTCATCAACCTCTTTGGAATCATTTGGTAAGATAAGAAAGTCTTAACCCATCAGGGTTTGATAGATTTAACCCTATTATAGTCAGTTTGGCAAAGCAGGAGTGGCTAAACTAAATTCCTAGTGGAATAGCATAGTTCTACAAGCAGTCTGTGTCTTGCTGATGATGCATTTTAGAAAACAATCGCATTCCTTGCTTTTCAAATATACAGCAGAAGTGATACACAATAAAAGAAGATTATTCATTCAGCCAAAAAATGAAAAATAGGACAGATTAGTCCTCACTGGTGATGTTCATGCCATGGACAGCAAAGAAAGATTGTTTGAATATTCTCATCATCATATTTTGGAGATGAGACTGATGTTTCAAAACCTCTTGGCTAATATGTTTTAACCGGTCACGGAGGGTCTTGACAATTCCCTCTTAAACCTTTGGCTAAGCTATTGTTGGCTGGCACATTACATGAATTAAATTTATGGGCATCTATGGCTCACCCACTTAGAATGATTGGGATTTACATGTGAATGCATAAAGCTATGATCATATTGGAAAGGACAAGTATGGATGCTTGGAGCTCTTCATAATTGGATCTGGAAGGACTGTTTTTACAGTCACGTGATTATAATTCAATGCCAAGATTGCAGGGCCTCTCTTTTTCCCTCTCAACATCAGGCTAATAATTTAAATTGGAAACAACCAATAACCCACAACCATAGGATACATGTATATGTATATTACACACTAGCAAAGTAAAGAGCTTTAATATATTTCTCACAAATTCCACTTGGAAGCAAGAAAATATTATAAAAACAAAAAAGTAAAATGACTGTACAGAAGAAATGAAGAATATGGGAAGAGTAATTTCTCTACTGTCTTTTATCCACTGGCCATTGTAAGAGTTTTCTCAAATATTTGGTCAGTGGTTTTGGAAGGAAGAGGAGGTGGTACTGGGCTTGTGGCTGCCTTTTCAGCTGGTTCTTGTGCAGAGGCAGGAGCTAGTTTACTAGTGTAGTTGAAGGAGAGATCCCTGTTTGCAGCCAAAGCGACGAGCTCGGACTCTTCTAGACCTTTTGATGGCCCAAGGCTGCAACGGTCCGTAGTGTGCTTAGCCAGTGCATCTTTGAATTTCTTGATCTGTGAGATGAAAATAAGGGGTCATAACCAAATGCCCAAATGAGGAAAAGAAAAGCAATCCTAATTCCCAAATGGGTTTATGAAATATGAAATGTTAGTGATATCTAAGTCACTATTCTATTACATTGTAAATCTTTGTGTTTGTGTACTTTAGATACTCTTGTATTTACTTTTTCCATCATATTGCATGATGTTTGTCTGCCCCATATTGATGGGATAATGCTCAGATGATTATGACAATAAAAATCGTATCATGTGTATTTCATCTGGAATGTTGCTGGAATGATATTTGCATTATTTGGAGACTGGTTTAATTGGGAAGGAGCCACATTATTTCCAACATGAAACGCAAAGGGGGTGTTGGAAAAGAGAGAAACAACTCACAGTAGCATTTGTGCAGCTGAAGCTACATACACGACCCTGGGCTCCTCTGTAGAACCGGAAAAAGGGAAGAACATGGACGTTTAAGCTATAACACATGGATTTGTGCTGCTCATAATTGACGTGAAGGAACTGAATCTCTGGGTTCTGCTCAGCAAGCTGGCAAATCTGTAAAATAAAAAAGAAGACAAGAAACGTAAGATCCTCTTCACCTTCAAAAGAAGAAATCAAATGGAAATGAGGATGTTTCCTACATGTAATACCTTAGGATGGAGGGCTTTGCAGCCTCCACAACCAGGAGAGAAGAAATCCACAACAACCAGGTTGTTCCCTGCATTTAATAATGAATTCATGAGATCCATTGCAGATTGGATTTCTTTCATGTTGGATTGAAGTCCTTTCTCCCACCATCTCAGAGCTTTGCTGATACAAGAATTCATCTGCAACCGAAAGAAGAAATAGGATCATGAATGCTTGAAACTATAACACAAACATAGGATATCATGATCATCATTGCACTTAATCCATCTATTTGGGGTTGGCTTTTGTGGATTTTACTATTTCACTAATACCTAATTGGGATTACATTCATAGATAGATATAGAGTCGCCACATTATCCCATCTATTTGGGGTTGTGAATAATGTGTTCTAAATTTCCATGATCCTAACAATAGCCATGATTTTGATAGCTACATTATCAAGCATCTCTTTCCTTATGTGCTCATTTATCCCTCCTAGCATGCACCTCTGCATGTACTAGCCTACTTGTCACTCCTTTTCATTTGCCCAACATTCATAAATACAGATATGGCAGTGGAAAAATCAAACTATAAAGTTAGGATCTTGGAAGATTTGAAATAAGAATCTGGAGAAAATTGGGATAGGAAAAAACCCGAGTAAATGATCTACAAAATCTAAATATGGAAGGTTTTCCTTTCACCTATGAAAATCCAAAGCAAAATAAGACAAAAGAATGGAGAAAAAACCCTGAAGATTGTGACCTTGAAAAGGCATGGAGGTTGAAATGTAAGGAAAGTCCCTAAGAATGGTCAGAAGAAAAGGATATCTGGCAAACTCCACAAGTACCACGTAGAAAAGGCTAACAGCTTCCATTTCGACCAGAATAATACATGCAAAACCCAAGAAACCCATGAAAGTTTGATATTAAAATCCTTGAATTTGGCAAGACACACTAAAATCCATGTAAAGAATGAAACCCACAAAAACAGGTTCTAAATGTTAGCACCTTCCTGTGGTAATTTTGACCGTGACCATTGCATTGATTTGATGCATTTCATTCAAAGATGATGGATGATGGTGCATGTATCAACAAAAAAAGGGTGTGAACATCAGCCCCTCAAAAATGATAAAACATCATAAAAACATAGAAGATGAACTTGAAAAGAAAAAAAGAAATGGACTTTTAACTATACTAGAAGTTTAGAATCATTGGTAGAAAAAAAAAATCTAACTTTTAATATAGGATCTTCAAATCACTGAAATGGGGTATAGTAACAAATACATGGACACAACAAAGACAAAACTAAAACTTGAAAATCATAATAATCAGATATTGAACTTTAGATTCCAAGAAGAAAACCCATCTACTTGTGGGAGATATAGAAAAAAAACAGAGATGGATAGGAGATTTGCATACCTGGGCATGGAGAGGATACAGATTTCCTCTTTTGGATATCATAAGCTCTTCTGCAAAAGCCATTTTCTGGCCTTTGAAATGGGTCATTGAGGAAGACTTCAAGGTCTGGAATTGAAGAGAAGAAAACCCAATAGAAGATGGTGGGGATTTCTTAGGTGTAATGGGTGAGCAGAGATTTGGGCATGGCGGGGAAAGATCCATTTTGCTGAGAACATCAGCCATGGACGGAATCAAGTAATCCAAGGGGTCCTTTTCCTTTCCCTTTCCCCTGTTTGTTGAATCTTTTCTTCTCCTTGGAATTTGAGGGAGCGTTGAAAGACAATGAATGACAGGTTCAATTGCAAAACGGAAATTTGTTTTCTGATGCTGGCCAAGGAATTGATAGTTGGAGGGGAAAGGTTAAAACGGATAAAGACAAAGATATAAATAGAGGTATTATTAAAAAAACACACACTAAACGGATAAGTTCAAAAAATAGAGGATTTACACTGAAGATTAGGTGTATGTTGAGTCAACCCAAACCGAGTTCATGCCGGTTCATCTCAACTCGTTTATAGTGAAGCTTGGGTCTGATAGAGTTGGAACAAATCGAGCTCAATGTCAAAAAACCAAGTCCATAGAAGGAATCAATAAATCATTGGTGTGAATCTGATTTATAAAGATTTGTATTAAGTCGTGATAGGGAGCATGTAGTGACGTTGACAACCTTCGACTACCAATTTCTTTTTTAGACTCATTGTCATAAATATCTTCATCCATCACCCCATACCACGATTGGCTTTTCATACTTTTGCTTGCAATGGTTAAACTTTCTCAGATGTCAGTGAAAATGGCTATCTATCAAATATCCATAGGATGTCTGACTGGCTAAATCAATGAGCATATAAGGCTCTTTTATGGTCATCATGTGTGGTCCATAGGGTCCACATGCCAACATAAAGGTTGGATCGACATCACAAAGGCTGACTTTATATTCCAGGACAAAATGCAATGTTGTGCATGTGAATCGAGTGAATTCATATGGATGGTGACATCAATCTTAAATTAAAATCAGCGATTTAGCTTGAGCTTGAGCTTGTCACAATTGGCTCTTTTACACCCCTTCAAGATCGACCTAACCTGACATAAATTTCTATGCAGAGCCTACCTTGATGCCTGTCAGTTAAAAGACAAGTCTGAAGATGCATCATGAATCACTAATTGGGTAAAACTCACTGACATCATGTTATTCAACCCATAATTCAAGACCCAAAGTTTCAAAATATAATGACTTCTCCTTAAGAAATTTTACTTATCAACGACACCATTAGTATCTATGGTTTGAAAATTCTAGTTTCTATTAGTAGAAGCTAGAAATCAATTGATAGTTGGATTGGGCCCACCCAAGATCTGGTAATGAATGGCTCCCACACTTGCAGTAGCTACGAGTGCATACACTATTCATTGGGTGCATACAAGACCATAGAAAATAACATTATCCGAATATAGAAAAAAACACAGGGAATAGAAAGGAATAAGAGATCCGTATGTTATCCAAAAGGGCAAAATCGTAAAAACCCATGGCTGAGAAGTGCGACAGTTAAGGCGACTTTGACGGTCTTTGCGCGTTGATCCTGGCTCCTATCATTGGACGATACGTCAGATTTGAATTTTCATTACGGGACAAATGACTCTGAATTCCTTTGTGCGTCTTCCACACTGACAAAAACTTCTTCCTTTGCAACTCATCATCTTCATCCATCAAAGAAGTGCCTTATCTAACTCGGCCATCTGATCATGATGGACCCATTACACAGACCCAAACAAATCTATCATAAGGATATCCAGTCCTAATGCAGTCTTAGATCACATGATAACCTGGTCCCTTACTGAAGAATTCTGAGTGGTAGGATTATGTGGTCACTATGATCATTGAATTGTAGTAGATTGATGATGAGGCCCACCATTTGGGTGGTTTGGATGGGCCGTGGGCTTGAATATGTAACGGGACTCGTAGGGTAGATGTGGTGTGGGAAGTTTTATTTTGGTTGTGGAAGACGAGTAGAAGGAGGTTGAAGAAAAGTGGATATGCTTTTGGATTATAGGAACATGCTTTCCAGCTCAGCGTGTGGGGCCCACTGCCTAGAAAGGAGGAAGAGAGTGGATATAAATGCTTTGGATAAAGTAAAAGATACTTGTAAGCCTGATATTTCGCACTTCTTTATCCAGATGTGCCCAGGAAACTCAGGTTTCAAATCTTCCTCCAGGAAAACAGAGCACCCCTGTGGGCCCCCTTGTGGGGCCCACCTGGATTGATAGAAGTATTAGAACCAAATCACAGGCCTCCATGCATTTGACTTTAGTTAAAACTTCAATCAAACACACCCCTAACTATATACAAGAAACTCTTTTCCTCTGAATTCTCTCAGCTACACATGCTGGGGCCCTCTTTGGTTGCAATAATTAGGTTTGGTGCATGTAAGAACTCCAAATGTTATCTCCCCGTTTTGAGTTTACAGACGCTCAAATAATTTTAAGGGCATTGAAATAATTTATTTGAAAGTATTTCTAATGGGAATTGAAAATTAGTTAGAATTTTTGACACGAAAGTCAAATCATGCCACTTGAAAGCATTCCCAATGCTTTTTTTTTTTTTTGGGACTTGTATGTGCAAAAGGGCATTTCACAGAGCACAACAAATTACCGTATTGAAATTATGTGCGGAACAAGATCTTACATGGATTTCGTAGGCCAAAAGAAGCAACTTCAAAAGGTTAGATTTTTTAAAACTTAGAAAACAAATGCCGATATCAAAATAGTAGAGGTGATTATTCCAAACAATAAAATATCCCCTTGGGAATTCATGCAAAACGGAAATAGGCGGTAACCTGTTGTAAATCTATTATAATATGTTAAATCAAGGGGTTTTGAATTCAATTTTGACCGGATTTCTTTTAATTTGAACTTTTTTTTGAACATTGGTAAAAATGATAAAAATTTAAATCTTGTGAGCTTTGAACTCATAACTTCTTACTTTTTTAAGAAACCAACCTAATCAGTACACCACAGAATAAACATATGATATATTAAACAAATATTAAAATTAATTAGATAGTGGGGAGGCCGTAGTCACGTGGGTCATGCCCGTGCTTAGCACATGTTATTGTGCTAGTCCATTATTAATTTCATCACAACCTGTTGCAAGATCATCACAAGCATTTTAACTCCACTACATTTGTAATGCACTTAATTTATAGATAACAACCCTTTTAAGATAATCCCAAACACTAAAATATCACATACAAAACATTACAATGTGCCTTGGAATCTACGGAAACGAAACTGTCTGGATTTTTGTTATTAGTAGAATGCTTGGCTTTATACATACCTTCCATGGAAGAGGCTTTTCCACAAATTCATGAAAAATAAAGCTAGAAAAGACTCCTTTCCTTCTGGAAAACTTTTACAGCAAATGATGGAAAGATGACTTGTTCTAAGGTTTATTGTGTCGGTTTTGCATAGGAATTAGTCCACTTGTTACATAGGGATCAGCGAGATAATTTTTCTAACTTCATAAACCTAACTAGTGTAGCAAAGGGTTGGGCTCTAGCCAGATTGAGAGCATCGTGTAGCATGTATATACCTAATCAGTACTCCACTTGTCTATCAATGTAGGTGGAAATTTCAACTTGAAGCAGATTCAAAAATTAAGAAGGTCAGGCCAAATCTCAAAATAATTAATAGGTTGAGGTCAGGTCAAATTAACAGGGTATATGGTGCAATTAGTCGAGTTCGGTTGGGTTCTCATATCAGTTTACGAGTATACAACTAACTACACCTTGCTCCATTTATTGATTGGGTTAGCAATGTCAACACAAACTCAATCTGAAAATAAGTGGTTCAACTCAGACCTAGAATTAGTAATTCGGATTGGCAGCTACTAGATACAGTAATAGATAAACCATTACATGATCTGGTTTTGGTAAAAATAGAACAATTTCTTTGAGAAAGCAAAGCCAAACCACAACCAAAGACCTAACAAGACAAAAGAACTCTGGTTGCTCAAACCAATCAATACCGGCACTGCTTTTATCAAAACCAAACCAACTTTAGCTAAACAATGGGCCATCACATTAATCTTCCTTGAAATATTACTGAAACTAATCCTACAAAAAATCTCTAGATTCTTCAATAGTATCCAAAATGACATTCCTAGCTAATTGATCAATCCATATTCCCTTTAATTGCTTTTACTACTTTATTCGCATAAGAAAAAATAATATGGATATTGGAGAGCTCATCATCCTTAGCTTTTAACTCTGCTAGCTAGATAGCTCTCGCTTCAACCTCTTTGGAAGATAACAACTTTGGTCCATTCATCAAAACAAAAACCGAGTAAGAACAAAGTGTTTTGAGCACAGCATCCGGGTATCATGGGTTGACAGATAACTCCAACCCACCACACCACCAAACCCCACCCCCAAAAACAAGTACCGTTGCATCAACCCTCGTCACACAAAGCGTCTGAGTGACACTACTGATTATGATATGAAACCTCACTATCTACTTTTTCTTCCTCTCCATATTTTTCATGAGCCCATGCACTTGATCAGCATATCTTCTGCACATACAACTGAAGATAGCATCTGCCAATTGAATTTCTTAATCTATTTGTTTGTCTTGTTTTTACGCTGGCACACACAAATAGAATTCTTCCTCACATCAGATGTTCAAATGAACCTAACTTAGCTCACCAAACTAAACTGATTAAGATTAGTGACTACTAAGCTTCTCGACTGATCTACAATCTTCAATCCATGTGTTTACTCTATTGGTTACTCTATGGCCTACATGTCCCATGTCCTACATAAGGCCACAGACCCATCACAATCTTTGGTGGAGTGTAGCAATAAATCACTGTATTATATATAGAAAACCACTTCTAAATTAAGATTTTCCTACTAAAGAAATGCTAATTAGAGCATCACAGGGTGATGCTTGCAAACAAATACCAATCGATTCACCATATGGAAAAATCGAATATTGGATTGGGATTTTGGATAGTTTTCAAGCAATAGAATTATAGGACCTGTTCTCCAACTCCAATCTATCCTAATTGTAATTAAGTTGCCAAACCTTTTTGACTGTAGACGTAATTATACTTCTACACGTCTTGCTTGCAAACTCTCAATTCTGCCAAGCTATACATTAATCTTAGGTTAGAAAATACTACACATAGGTTGTTCGGTTTATCTGATTCAAATAAAAGAATCAAACTAGTCAAATAGTTAACATTATATGGACAAATTAGTTGTCATATGGTAAAGTAGTGCGTGCCGGTTGGCATTAATGTATGACCCATTTTGAAAACAAGTCAAATACGAGTTGGGGTACAATTTACACGCAACACAAGTTAACACAATAGGTTTTCCACTTCTATTTGGATCAGTTTCACGTTAAATATGGTTGCATAACCACTTAGAGAAAATAAGAGTTTCATGTAACTACGACCTTAATATCAAATTGCTAGGGATATATTTATGACACAAATTAGAGGTGGTGGTTGATGGTAGGATACATAAAAAATTATGTTTCAAAACACTGTTTGGATTGAGAAAAGTTTGTTTTCTTTCTCTTAATGAAATGATGATAGAACTCCTAAAGCATCTTCTTGAAATGATATAGAAAACACATGTAGGGTGATTTCTTCTTCCATCTTAAGGAAAAGGAGGCATACTCAATAAATAATATAAGACAGTACATCTATCCATTTCAATCCACGTCGTTCCCAATCCCATTATTCTATTTTCTTTTCCACCCTTGGATCTTGATTTGAAGCACTTTCCTTCTCCTTCCTGATCTGTATTCCTTTTTCTGCTGCATCCAATCGCTTTCCAAACGAAATAGAATAGGGGAAAAGGAAAGGGGGAAGAAAAACCGAAATGGGTCCCGCCACGTCACCTCCACGCGTGTGTGACGATGTTGACGTGGCGGCAACGACGTGGGACGCGGGATGGCGTCAGCTGACTGCAGGCCTAACGAGATGGATAGGGTTCGGGTGGGACCCACAACGGCTTCTTCTCTTCTCGCATGTCAAAGCTCGGCTTGGGCTGGGTGGCTTGTGGCTTGCTATGTGAAATGACACTGGTGCCCTACAAGATATACCTTTAATCCGTCAACAGCTAGGGTTTTTCTTTTTCTTTTTTTCTTTTTTCTATTTTAGAAGAACAGAAGCTCGCACACTTATTCGAGTCCCTTAGCATCAATTCTACAGCTAGGGATTAATTTATGAGACTAAAATTGTATGGCAATAAAAATGATTTTTCCACTTGATTTAATTAGTGTCATTTTCGCTTTCATAATTAATGGTATCCACCAAATCAAATGCCACCCTCCACGTAATATTTAGACCAAAAGATTTTCCTTGAAGGGGCTACTATATAAAATATATAACAAGACAACTTTTAAGGTATCAATATTCTAAAAAATAGGGATTTTAAGAGATATTGGGGGACCAAAGCCACCCTTGGTTCCCTGGTGCCGGTCCTTGTATGGTTAATTGCAAAATGCATATTAGAGTGAGATCTACTTCCTTTTTTTTCAATTAAAGCAGGAATATGGCTGTGCCATTGGCCACCTTTAAATTAATAACATCACCTTTTCAAATCCGAACCACTTAAAAGTATATCTATGCTTAAAAAATGAGATTAAAATAGAAAAATAAAAAAGAGTGAATAATATGAAAATCACTTCATATGACTGCTTCTAAGGGTCAGCCATAATTCAATTGAAGTGAATTCTGGTCAAATGCCAGTGTTAGGGAGCAAGAATTTGTGCAGTTTGGATTCATGAAGGTAAGTATTGTTGTTGATTTAAATCGTATGGCACTTTAAAGTCTATGCCTAGCTGCTAGCATAATGGATCTGATTTCTAAAGTATAATATTGGTTTCTTGCACAATGTATTCCACACATTATTTTTTTTGTAAATGGTTAGTCTTTGAAACTCATTTGTATATGATGAACTGATGAACCGACGAGCATGCCACTGATGAACCGACCTATACTGCAGTACTGGTATGTAGCCTACTATAAAGTTCCAGTTCATACTGATACTTGATTTCATTGGTTTGAAAAAACTATTTTGACAACTCAGTGAGAGAAAGAGAGAGTCAACACTCAATTTATTAAATTGTATTAATTGGAGTCTTGCACTGATGGCATTTAATTGAAACTAGAAGGACAGCTTGGATTGCAAAATGATCTCAACCGGATCACCCATCAATTAACAGTTCTAAAATGCCAAGATTTGCTACAACATTTATTAAAATTGGACAGTACGTGTTGTGAACCATACTTGATTCAAGGAAGTCTTCAAAATTGGCAACTTATAAGAACTAAATTGATTAAATGTTATTAGTCATCATCTGATTTAAAAGCCATTCAATAAGATAATTTATAATGAAGAAATGAGATTGGACAGTTTTGATCTTAGCTACCGAAACATAAATTTGGTTCAACAAATCTCGATTTACCTCTTGGGAGTCAATGGTCCTCAATCAAGGAATAGTCAAAAGGTTGAAACATGTCCTATCTACTCCCACAAATTTCGGCCATTGTTTTAAACAGTACTTAGAATATCGGTTTGAAATGGTATTTTCTATTATTGGCACGATATTTTTAAAAATCTTACTACAGATGGAAATGTTGTGAGAAACTTGAAATAGAAGAAAAATCTATAAATTTTGCATGGGATAGAAGAAAATTTTGATCTTTGATGTACTATAATGTACTTTTCATAAAATAACATATAGAGCATAGCTCGAACCTTGTTTTAGTTAAAAATAGGGAGTTGACCTTATTCATGACTAGAGTTTAAGGCTTGTTTTGTGCTAGATCACACAGAGCAATCATATTAATTTTAGTCATAAATTGGTTGAAAAGCAGCCTAAGATAGTTGGCCAAGATGGGGCTGTGTAATATTTAAATTAATGAAGACAGTTAATGGAACCCACCCCATTATCAATCCCATCACACATCAATGACCCACCTATCATCAATCAAAATCGTCCACACGCATCTATACTCTCATGAATTGGTTGTACTTTTCCCAATTAGATGTCGATCCCGCAATTATCCACCGTTGATTGAATCATGATAAAATGTAATTATAAATTGTGAACTGTGAGGATCTCAAACCAAAGGTTCAGTGATTTGACCAGAGTGACATTTGCCCACTCTTAATCCACACTGTACGTGGAACCCTTCTCGTCTCCACTCTTGTGATTTACATGAGCCTATACAAACTTTACTATACAGTCTTATTTGGCAACTCTACTAATATAGTTAAGGCAAAGCCCCCAATTCTGAAAAAAAAAAAAAAAAAGGCATTATCAAAAGCACTTTAATTCAAATTTTCCACCATTTTTTTTAAAAAAAAGTCAAAAAATAACCCCATTTCTCCATTAAAAGACAACCAAAAAAAAAAAAAAAAAACTCCACAATCAATACAAAACGTCAAAAGGATTTCATAAAAAACAACTAAAAATAAAATACCATCCTAACCCACTTATATTTTATTCTTTCTTCAAAATAATCTTTACTTCACCCAACTCCATTAGTAAAACCCCCAAACAGCCCCAGTAACAATAAAAAGTTAAAAGGCAGTTGAATTTTCCTAATAAGAAGAGAAAGATAAAGTCATCTATAACAATCCCCTATTTAAGGAATATTTACATATGGCTAATTTCCTTCTAGAGCTTTAAAAATAACCATCTCTCTCTCTCTCTCTCTCTCTCTCTCTCTATATATATATATATATATGCCCCAAGCAGTATTAGTTCGATTTGTTGATTGCTCTTTATACCCATTTGTCATCATATTGAATGTACGTAGCCAACATTTTCTAAAAAGTTACAAATTCTCTTGCCTTAGAGCCAGTTGGTTTCACGGATATTTGAGAATTTTAGATGTTTGGTGCATAAAAAAGACCCACTTTTATTTAAGAGATAATATTATCGCTCCTAATTCCTATATAATAGTAAAGATTCTCCAGTTGCTCATTTTCACTTTTGCTAAAGGGATGATATCGTCACTCGTCTCTTCTCTTTCTTCAACTGAAATGAGCGACGACAAACAAAATTGAAAATGGCCCCCGGGGGGCGGGGGTGGGGCGGCTTTTACTAATATAAATAAGAAACTATAAGGGCATTTTTCATGCACGCACCGAAATCTAATGTGAATTTTCTGGTAATTTTCTCATCGTTTAAAATCATTTCCGATGAAAATTTATTAGAAAAGGGTCAAAAGTAGGATGTCCATTAGTGTTACTGGAGCATGGGCTATGGGTGATCGCTAGAAAGAATAAAACTAAAAGTGAGTATTTGTAAACATTAGAAACTGCTTGTGGGGGTTGTGTCATGTATGTACATTTCAAGTGAAAAACTGATAATGGGTGCCGTAGACATTTCTTCAGGTGAAAGCAGATTCTTCTGAGCGTAGTAGCGAGCCGAGCGCCGGAAGTCATAGTCAGCACGTGCAGCGCCGTTAGACGCTGCTGCTCGGCCGGTCTGCTGGCACGTGACTAGATAGGGGGAAGAATATTCCCCTGGAATATACCCATCCCCTCTCATCACATCGCCCCCTGTTTTCATGCAGCAAAACCCGGTTTTTGCCTTGTGTAAAGGCATATGAAATGGAATGGAAGGGACGCTTGGCTTTCAATGGAAAAGAAACCAGGAAAAGGCAATAGATGAAAAAGTCTCAAGCAAATCACATGAACTTTTCTTCTCTTGCACAGACCGATTTCTCCCCAATTGCGTGCTCTCTCTCTCTCTCTCTCTCTCTCTCTCTCTCATGGGTGAGGGAAAGAGAATAAAGGAGATAGATAAGAGAAGAGAGAGACAGTATGTGTGTGTGTAAATGCACCAAAAGTAGATTTTGGCTGGTGGGATTCTTCTCATGAAAGGGCTGAGGAATCTAGGATTTGATCTTTTTCTACTTGATTCGAGTTTCTTGCTAGAGAAAGTGGTAACAAAAATCAAAACAAGATGACGAAGAATCCCTCAATTTAATTATGAGAAGAGGGATTGGAATTGTGGGTCTAGCGCGCTAACACCTTTCCATGAAATCATGCCTACTTTGCGATTAATTGGATAAATGAATAATTTCCTTTTTTTCCTTCTTTCTGTTGGTCAAGTGGCGAATAGATTAGATGCTTTGATATTATAATTGAGATAGTGTTCTGACTAAGTGATATACACCATTGGATTAAATCGATTGTGATTTGATTGAATAATTTAATCATTTCATCTCTTTAGACCCAATGGTCAATATGACTTGATAGACAATGACATTCGAAATTCATTGTAAATTTCTTTTGGTCAACCAAGAAAAAACCATTAATCTACAATCATGGCTATATAAAATTTCCACATGGAATATGGATGGTTCCTTGTGCCCACCTGCTCAAAATTAGGTTTTATATATATATATATATATAGCTATGGCATCTAACAAAAAGGTTGATTCTTTTGATATTTCTAACCAGCTCATCTTAACAATAAATGGACGAGAAGCATCCAATCTAAGACAAAACTATATTGACCCTGGATTTCATTGTCTAAAATTAATGATGTAACTAACAATCGAACTGATTTTTTATAGATGTTATATGAAATTAACGATCCAAACTGGTCTTTGACAGATGTTTTACGAAATTAACTATTCAAACTGATTTTTGACAGACGTTTCATAAAATTAACGATTCGAACTGATTTTTGACAGATGTTTCTTTTGTAACCAAATTGGTTGAGATATGGGTCCAATGACTTTAGTTATAGAATATTTAGAATAACCGCATTACATATAGGAAATTCTTTGCAAAATGAATAACAATTCATGAAGTCACATGCATTTTGAGTAAGTAGGTCCTTCAATGTTCCTCAAGAGGGAAAGAAATCAGTACATTGAATCACTATGTATATAAACATGCGTCGAGTTCAATGTGTCTATAAATGCATTATTACTTTACAGGATGGCAGAGATCCATGAACATGATATTAACTAGGAGATAAGAAGAATAAGTGCATGCCAATTCAGGAAGGTATTAGTAGGTTCAAAGTACATTTCAAATGGTTCATGAACTTGATTTTATTAGGGGATAGAAAAGTTTATTACAATATGGAACTTGAGAGGAAGTGAAGAGCCCATTCATTTGATGTACCAAAGAAAGAAAGCATATAAATTACCTGAAATTAGAAAAAAAAATGTAGATGGGCTTATTCAACAAGAACATAATTGCATTACTGTTTTGGAAGGAGTTAGTGGGGTTCAAGGAACATTGCATATGCTTCACAGTTTTTCACGATTATAGGAAAAATCAACGACATATTGCAATGTGAAAATTAAAAGAAAATACTTCTTTAATATTTCTGAAAGAGGAATGAACAAATGGTTATGTTCAACAGAAAAAATAAATGTAGAGCAGATGAGAAGTACATCTCACTAGATTCATGAACAAATCTGTTGAAAGAAGATAACAAGTTCATATAAAAGAAAACCATATCTAGATTCAGACAATCTAGAGAAATAACCCTATGGTGACAGTTAATAACATTGACAGCAATTACCCACCTAATTTAACTTATGTTGAGCCCACTTTACTAGATCCAATTCGCTTATATTACCGCCCTCCCTATTCATAGACAATGATCCAAACTCCACTGCGAGTGATATATGCGACTTGTATTTACATATATGAAATAAATATATATATATATATAATGTTTTACAATTTAAAGAATGTATATTACTCAGATTTGAGTGAAGTTCAAGTGATTTTCTACACATCTATAATAAGATATGTGATAGGAATGAGTTAGATCGTATAGCAGAGAGACCACCGGAGTTCGAATAGGCTGTCATATGCATGGTTCTATTAGCATTATAGGGTCAAATCTACTAAGAGTTGAACTCAGCAGAAAAGAATCAACATGGGAATGTTATATTTTAAATCCAACAAAATTTTGTAAATATATAAATCCATTATAAGAAGGTATACTAATGGGTTTCTTTAGAATATTTGATGCAAGAACATTTCAGAAGATTCTAAGACTCACTTTTCACCTTCAGCAGATCCTTCATACAAGAACCATTTTACCCATCATTTCTCAATTTAACAATGAAAAATATGCCATCTATACAACAATTCAGATGTAGAAAACCGAATATACTTAATAGGAGAGGGATTATGTTCAGGACGGAAAAAAGAAAAAGAAAAAGAATACATTTAGTCATCTATATGAATATGATATTCATGACTTCCTTATGTATATTCTTGTAAGATTTTTGATCTGCATATCCGAATCTATACAACCATTCCTGAAATCCAAGGCCTTCTCTTATATGACACATGCCAAGAAGCTCCTTAGAAGCCAGATCTTGGAAATGTAATTCAAACACATATACCTATCTCACAGTCTCCTCATATTATTTAGTAATTCCAGAAGCAATCCAGATCAACTGGGCCAGCAGAAGAAGGGCCTTCAAAATCTTCATAGTATCCACTGCTGCTCCCTATCTCATGCTTTGAAGCCACTGATGAAGTCTCTGTGTTAACATCAGTACTCACACCTGTATCCTGAGAAACCATTGACTGGTTGGAGAACTGCTCTACCTTACACTGCCTCTTCAAGCCAGATGCTCCTCCATTGATGGCACTCAACATGACCATATGAGGACTTCCATATCCAGAGATGGGAAAGTTTGGGATTGAATTGTTCCTCATGACCTGGTGCAAGTACCCCAAGTTATCAGACCCTGGAATGGACAAGAGAGGATTTGAAAGGGTAGTGGGCGGGTATCCAACGGGATTTGGAGGTGGGATGCATTGGTTTCCTTGATTTTTTATCTGGGATTGATTGTTGGAAAGCAAGATCTTGTGGTCTTGTTGATCTTCCATGCCAGTGGAGAAATAGGACATATAAGTTCCATCTGATGCACTTGAAGATGTAATAGCATTTTTGCCAGGATCAACGTTGCCTTCAATGAAGCTTGAATCAGGCCTGTTTGTGTTGAAGAATGGAGGATCATATAGAGGTGGCAATGAAGGAGAATCCAACATATCATCTCCAAAAGAGTTCATCCTCAACATGCCAGAGACTGGGCTTCTCTTTATGCCTGTGTTCTTGTGAAACACCCTACAAACCACCCACTCATCCTGCAATGATAACAAAATATGAAATTCTTCATAAAAATAATTAAAGAGAAGAGGGTCCCATATCAAATCTCCTTAACAACATCACATGGTGGCAAAAAGTGATAAAATTCATGAATTGAATGGAAAGATGGGAAAAAGACATGATACCTTTGTAGCTTTTGGGAGATTGTAGTAAGAGAATTTCCCCTCTAGTCTGTACTCATGCATAACCCAATTGCTCTTCTCTCCCTTTGGTGCCCTGCCCTTGTAGAAGACAAGGGTCTTTTTCATCCCAACAAGACAACCTTTTCCTTTGTATATCTCTTTGTCCTTTCCTGTAGCCTTCCAATACCCAGCTTCTGTAGCTCTGTTGGTTCTCATCCCAGTTGGGTACTTCCTATCTCTCTGACAGAAGAAGTACCATTCCTTCTCTCCCATCTTTGCTTTTTCTACAACAAAATTTATTCACATCAAAATCAATACCCAAAATTCAAAACAAGAAAACAAGAAAAGACTGCAAATCAAGAGGAAAGGAAATTAGAAGCTTACTGGGCAGATCCCATGGCTCACACTTGTTCAAATCAACATCTCCTATGGCTCTTGAACTGAAGCTGTTGTTCAATACCTTCTCAGTGAGGTAGTGGGTTATGATCTCTTCATCTGTGGGGTGGAATCTGAAACCAGGTGGCAAGTCCATGCACTCATTTCCTCCTGTTGGCACAGAAGCTTCTTCCATCCCTGCACCTTAAGACCCAAATCCCAATTCTTGAAATAGAAAATTAAAACAAACCCAATTTCTTCAATCCCAACAAGACAACAATAAGAAACTCAAAGCCAAAAATGATAAATAATAGTTACACAAACAAATACATGAAAGGAAGAAATACCAGAGCCAGTTTTAGAACCCAAAAAACAAAAGAAAAAAAAAAAGCAGAGAAAAGATGGGGGGCAGAGAAAGAGAAAGAACAGTGAGATACATGAATTGTGTTCGCCTCTTGAAGGAGATTCCGAGGAGCTGTTAAGAAAGAAGAGAAGAGAAGGAAAAACCCACTTAAATAGAGTCTTCTGAGAGGAATGGATCCGTGTGCTGCAAGGCACTTCTCAAATAAGCCTCTTTGGTCCATTTGTCTTTTTTGGGTTTTCTTTATGTTGCTGTAGTTGATGTTGTTGTCTTGGTCTCCTCTCCCTTTCTACCTATCTTTTCTATCCCTCATGTGTATTCTTTTTTTCTATCTACCCCATTTCAGAAGAGTTGTAGAAAGCTTGTAAATGTGAGAAAGGCCTCATGCACATACGAACCCAACGCAAAAATAATTACCGCCTCTTTTGAGAGGCATTGAAATTGTCCTTGTTATGACCTCTCTCTCTCTCTTTCTCTCTCTCTCTCTCTCTCAAGATTTGACATGGGAACAGCTGTAACCAATAGACCATGTGATATATTGCTGGAGAGGCCATAGATCAAAGATATGGGTAAATGGGAGGTCCTACCATCCCCTTAATTGTATGGATGTATAATTAATACCATATAAAATGTGTGTTATATACAATAAAATGACTTCACTATAGTATGAATCTTTTTATATATTACAATTGGGTATCTAGGTATTTGGGTATAAACCCAAGATCAAACTCTGATTATAAGATGGTGCCAAATTGTGGAACTATTACTAGAGCCAATTTTCTATGGAACCTATTGAAAGAGTTTGTACATAATTTTTCAGGTCGGATCATTTGGATAAGCATATAATGGGTCTATTGGCATCCTTACTTTCACAATTTTGGTGTCTATTGACCTTTTTTTTTCACTTTCACCATTTATCCTCTGCTCTGTAAACCTACTAAAGGTTTGGAAACTGCTAAAAGAGCTTCTCATACAATTTTAGTGGTTAATAACTGCCATTTGGGGTAAACTTTACCGGCCATTGTCTACAACATCCTCTACACATTCAATCCTTTTGAGGCCCACTTTTGGCCGACCTTTGTAGGTGAAAAAGACTAACTACCCATATTATCATATCACTAAGAGGCCAAAATAGCTAGTTGCGCGCTGCTATCAAATTTGATGGTGGTGGGTTCATTATTTAACACATCACATAGAAGTGAAAAATGCAAGTCCATATTTATTTTTACATCTTTCAAATGGAAAGAACCTCTTGATTAAAAGGAAAGCCCATTTTACTTCGCTAAATTTAATCTAGGTTGATCTAAGATTTGTACGCGTTTTAAAGGCCCAAACCTTATCTTCGCCAACAGATTTCTCTAAGTATACCACCATTTGCATACTCCATCTGTGATGTGTGTTAGCGCGTGTAAGGGTTGGTTGGGGGTGCCAAAAACATGTGTCTCTATTGGTCGCTTCAACCATACATATGTCAAAATTAGTAACGGTAGAGCACGCGAATGCACGTCTCTATGGGCAAATCCACATATATATGCTTCTTCTACGAATTCAACGGGTCCTTCAACACCCAAAGAATCCATATGAGAGGGAAAGTGCTTTAACTTTTTTACTATGTGAAACCATTTATTGTTTGGGTCTAGATTGGGATCAATTGCTTGGAGCCATGTATTGTTTGGGTCCATGGGCTTCATACACGAGGACCTGAATATCAACTACTACAATCGTAATATCCCTGTGGGTTTGCTTTGACCATACGCATGTCCAAATTGGCAACTATAGAGCACGCGAATACACATATCTATGGGTAAATCCAATCTACAAAGATATATGTCTTCTATGAATGAAAATAGGTCCCCAAATATCCAAAAGATTAGGCATGAGAAATATAGAGAAATGCTTTAATTTTTTAACCTATTTACAACTTGGCTCTCGATTGAGATCCATTGCACGGAATGGAACCGTTTACTTTTTGGGTCCATTTGTTTCATACCCTTGTACCCAAATATCAAACACTACAACTATACTATATTTTAAGTATCCATATAGGTATTTTATGCACAATGAATGTATAATACGAGTACTTAAAGTTTTGGATTTATAAGCAATTAGTCCAAAAGTCACATAAATGTTATCATGTAACCATCAAAATGATTGGCATTAGATAGGCTTATTCTAAAACAATAAATTATTTCTTACTATGACCCAATATTATAGTTGGTGTCAATTCACAAACGGCTGCAATGAAGAGGAAAGATCACATTCCATTTTTTTCACTTTAATGGGACAGTGATCTATCTGTGGATCTGGATGGTACGGTTATTAGCTATCCCTTTTATCAAGGTATCACATGAGAATGACTAGTCTCCTGGTACTGACAATGAGAAGAAAGATCCAACAAGTACTTCTTTTCGGAAAAACTAGTGCACAGTGGAGAGATTCATAATTCCAGATTAAATGGTTGTGTCAAGCTCAAATGTGCACCTTTCTCCCCACAGAAGCAACCAGGTGCTATCCCTGGTTCTGGCACTTTGGCAGGTAGTGTGTGGGTGTGTGATGATAGGTTAGAGTTTAAAAAAAAAAAAAAAAGAAACAGATTAAATGGTCTTAATTATACATCCATTTCTCCAGTTTTACTGCATAATTAATGGCTCTCAACCAACACTTTGTATTGCTAATGAGGTAGGTAGAGGCTACTACATATTTCCAACCCGATCAATAAAAGAATTGTGACTTCCTATCAAAATGCACCAAGTCAAATAAAGACATGGACATCATTTGCAGAAAAAAGTACTAGGAGATTTTACAAAAGTTTGAGATAAGGTTTTCTTTGGGGGATGAGAAAAACAAATATTAAGTTGATATAGATGATGAAAACAATATTAGTAGTAGCAGTTATTATTATTATTATTACTACTATTTTTTATAATATTGAAGATACAGCTGATACATTAATATAGTAATATCAGGTGTTTTTTCTTCTAATCAATAATAATTGTCTGATTCGGATATTTTGAACCTATCATCTACTGGAACAATGTCATTCTGTGCTGGTGTTTCGGCACTAAAACATTGGACGCCACCTTGGATCGCTTGTACCAAGTGGTCAGAAGGGACATGATGGATTTCAAAAGATTTGCCTTGTCTCCTGTACTATTTATTTGTCACATCTTTGATGATTGAACCTGTGCATATAATTGATCCATTTCAGTCCCTTTCAGTCTATATTTCCCGGATAATTAGAGATCAGAATTATCCAATCATGACATGTCCAATACTGTTTGAAGGGGAAATTTACTAATAATTTAGTTTTATATATATATATATATACACGGAGATGCTATTATAAAAGTTACTTTCAGGTACTAAAATAGTAAGGGTAGAGGCTCTCACATCCATTTCTAATGCTAACAGTGTAAATATTAGAGCTCTCACCCCTTACTCTCATAGTACAAATAGAGTTACATTGACAAGAGTATTACACACATATAATATATATATATATGTGTGTGTGTATTCAAACGACTAGGTGTATGCCTCCTTGTTTGTGCTTGGAAAATTCCTGACACTAATGAAACTTATTTATTTTTAGAATTTAGAATTTCATATTTTGGTTGGTGAAATATTAAAAAAATTAATTCCATCGAATGTTATTTTTGACTTATAGAGTTTTCTAAGTTCCAATTCCCAAAATGCTAAAATTTACTTTAAACCAAGTGGGGATGGTATTTGGGAAATTCATACCGCTTATCCCCATTCTACATCCCCTTTCCAAACATGAATTACTCTTAGATTTTCAACACATAAAGAGGCTGATGAAGGATCAAAGCATGAACAATTATATTAAGGGTTTGAAATCTTAGCAAATTCAAAGCCCGACCTACTTATAAATTTTGAGCAATGATTGTTCCCCTCTCTCTCCTTCTTTCTCTTTTTTTTTTTTTTTTGTGTGGGCTTTGAAGTATTCAAAACTCACAAATTATCACCCACTAGTAGGTAAGGCTGCAAATGTTTATCCAATTATTCTAATATCCGAAGTCTCATATTTATAATAAATTAGTATAAGACTTATTTTGGGTCAGAATATTTAGATCCGAATCTCAAACCATACATATAGGATCTGGAACGTTTGAATTTAGAACCTGATTTCTAATGTTATGGCCTAAGGATCTGATCCAAGATTAGTACATTCACAAATTCTAAATATATATATATATAGGTTTTTAAGGGCCTACATATATAGAGTTATATTCATATTTAAAAGTCAAATTAGATTTAGTCATGTATTTAGTAGCTCCACTCCGAATTCATAACCGGATCCATTTTTTTTAAGTGATTGCAGGATCCGGTACAACACAAAGTCGATTGTGCTATATCGGAACCCGAATCTGAACCCACCAGGGTTTTGTCCAGGAATTCGACCCATTTGCATCCCTTATTACTAACAGCCTGATAGGAGTGTTAGGTATCCAAACCTTCCACTATGGATTATGACATTCTAACCCTAGTGAACTGGGATGTGTAACATAAAAGCAAACTGCAACCCACAACAAACAACAAGTCACAAATTGAAATCTAGTGATCTAGGCAACCTTACTTTACATCATAACCTTGAATTAAAGGTGATATACACTTGATCATTGCCTTTGATTGATGAAACAAATCACTTCTTTTACCATGTAATCCCAGATGAATGCGATAATGCTATGATGACAACGATAATCCTCCTAACAGCAACATTTGTATCCTTATATTGAATAAAATCGGGGATTAAATTATAATTAACTATAGATTAATCCATTAATTATTTGGTCTTGGACTTTCTTTGTCTTTTCCCCTTAAAATCTTATATTAGTTTAATGGAAAATGATATGTTTGGGCCCAATTCGTTGCACCCTGGGCCCATGGAAGAATAATGCACTGGCCCACCGATGACATGACATCTTAACCGACCGAACATGGACATGTGGGCCAGCCCATTTGTGGAAAGAAAATGACACTGATCCAATTAAGAAGATGCAGTTAAGATGAACCAAATAATCCCCAATGGTTTCCTTTGACATTCATCTAAATGCATGTGGTGCAAACCAACATGGCCACAGAGGATTAGGCTGATATTTGGAGAAGGACAGCTCATACCACAGACAACTGAAAAGACAGAGTGGGTCATCTCACCGTTTTCTAGGGAAATTCTGTGGGGCCCACCCACATAAGTCTGCCATTTTTTTATGCCCAAGAAAAGTCTCTCTGTGCAAGGAGAAAAAAAAAAAAGGAGGGGTGCAAAAACGCACGGTCAGGATTACATGCACTGGTCAATGGTACGAAGGGAAGAAAGGTGGGGTCCACTTGTGGATTGGGCGAACCAAATGGGCTAGCTGACTCTCGAGTGTTGACATATTAGACCCACTTGATCGAGGAAGGTTCCTTTGCTGATGTAGTCATGGCAGTCAAATGTCAAGACATGAGCAAGTTTTCTATTCGATATTCTTGGTAAGAAAATATGGAGATCAGGCTCTAGGGTGTAATTTTTCAACTTAGAACCAATTCAAACCATGATTTTTAATCTAATGCATAAATGTTGAGATGAGAAAATTTGGTTTTTCTTCAATCGGCTTCCATTTCTCCCACATATGTTCCTGCATGCAGACGTCAAGGTCGGCATCTTTTATTCAAGAGGGGAAACTTCTCTTTTAATGGCCCCCACATCTCTTTACCGGTCCAATGAGAACAATTGCATGTAGACCTTCTTAAAGGTGAAAATCTCGTAATGTCCATGGCAAGTACCGTTTGCATAGATTAGTCTTACTACTTGTGCAATTTGACTCCTATTAAAAAAAAAAAAAAAAATAGGTCACCTATCGTGGATATTTCAACAAGCATCTATTTTATCTAACAGTATTTGAATAATTTTAAAGCCTTCAAAATAATACATTTTAAATAAAATTGTTTTAAGAGTTTTCACATAAAACCCTCCATCCCTATTACTATTGTACTTTTTAGGTGGATCCTACAAATTAGATCGCTTATGACCGAAGGAATCAAATTACCGAAAATGACCCTTTATTTATATTTAAAACACTTTAAAATATTTGAATATGTATATCTATAACTATTATTTTCTTTTCTTTCTGTTTGTTCCAGTTTAAGGAGCCCAAAACTACAATATCCATGCTTTACCATTATATTGGTTGATATATAAACTTTATTCCTTAACCAATGAGACTGTGATTTATTTTTATTGTTTTTGGTAGAATATGATACTGTGATTTAAAAATCACATCCTATGGGCTCTCATTTCTATGTTCCCACATGCTAACGTAGGCTAGGATGTGATTGGATGAATTTTGACCTTTATCATTGGAGAACATTCCACGAAATGAGAGCCTGTTAGAATGGGAATTGAAAATTGTGAATTCAAGAAAATTTGTAATAGATTAAAATCCAATGACATTGTCAAAAATAGTTCTCTATTGCTTGGAACAATGATGATGTAATGTTACCAAATAAATTTTATGTTATAAGGGAAATTTTTAAATATGGCCTTAAGTTTTTGCCTTATTTCAAAAAATGACATAAGTTTTGAAAATTTTCAAATTAGTCCCTAAGCTTTCCAGTAAATTTTCAATTAAGGACATCTGGCTATTTAAATGCATTTTTTGGTGACTTTCTCCCTCAATATTTTGAAAATACCCAAATTGCCCTTCATTTAAAGCCATGATATGGTTTCGACAACCACTACATGCAGCCAATTGCTGTGGGAATATAGGGTGTCCTTGATTACCGTGAGGACACTGGCGAGGAAAATAAGGAGAATATAAAGAAAGTGAATGAGACTTTTATTACAATGAAGGGTAATTTGGGTAGTTAAAAAAAAGGGAAAAAAGTTGTCAAAACATAACTTTAAATAGATGGATGTCCTTAATTGAAAACTTTTTGAAACACGTAGGGACTATTTTGAGAAGTTTTGAAACTTGTGTCCTTTTTTTAAATAAGGCCAAAACTTAAGGACTTTTTTGAAATTCTCCCATGTTATAATGATATAATATCGCCAAACAAGTTCTGCACAATCCATTTTAGCACAATTAAGTCTCAATAGAATCTAATCTTAGTGCATAATCAAAATTAGTACAATAGCGATGCCAAGTCCTGGCACATTACCACTTCTAATGAAGGCCTCATGAAAAAAAAAAATTTTAAAATAAGGATGTGAATGGACCCCAAATTCCCAACTACCTGGGCTTTGGATCTGAAAAATCCAAGTGTTGACCCTCTTTTCGACATGTTGGGTCTAATAGGGTGAGACTCATGTGCTTGAGTGGTATTTATAAAATGTAATATTTACATCAAGTACTTTCAAGAAATTAAGCTAAACTGCAAGTTCTTTAGATGAGCATAGCCCTTGTCAACCAACCTCCTCTGATCAGTCCGAATGGGACACACACAACCACTCTCTCTCTCTGAATGTTAAACAATTCCAAATGGAACTCTGGTGATTGAATTGAAATTAAAAAAAAAAATGATGCATTGTAAAATTATTAAATGCTAGGAGTGGCACTTCAAACAGGAGAACCAGTGATCGATCCCTTGGCACAAAGGAGTCGCAAACACCCCCACACTCTTCTTCTTTTGCAACATAACATTTATTAGATTTATGACAAAAAATTTGCATGATGTATAGCAATTAAGCTTTGAGCACTTGAACCTAAGAGTGAGGATCATTTGATGGGCTTAATATTTCTGCCAAAACTAAAACACCTAGAATGAAGCAGACCTTATATAATTTATAATGTTAACCGTTGGATCACAATACAATCAACTAAACAGACGCTTAAATTCAAGTGAAAGCAAGGTGGCCACCAAAACCGGCATACAACATGCAAACCCCATTTGAAAACTGTCTTTACTTTGAACCATGACTCCACCCAACTGTTGCATGATACCCAACATCAACACCATATGCCCCACACCCACATGCCACCCAATAATTTTAACCCTTTTCTTTCATTTGATTATTGAATGATTAGAAGTCAAAAACAGACTTCTGGGTTGGTATGATATAAATAGGATTCTCTAGGTGAAGTAGCTTTGAATATACTATGGAGACTTTGATATAGAGGAAGGTCTGATAGCCTACTGTAGCAGCATGTATCACCCATTGGTTCACAGCAGCTCATCTCATTCTCAATCCAGTTGAGAAATTTGTATTTTAGTATCATTTGATTAATATAATGACATGACCCATGATCTTAGAAGATCTAAAGATGATTATTGTAATGAAATCTTGTCCAGAGAAGCCAACTCCATACTACCTCATAGGAATGACACTTGTCTGTTTGTTTGTTTGTTTGTTTGTAGCTCATCTGTAAGCTAGGCTGTCATTTGCAACTTTTAATCCTATTGGTTTTGAGAGTAATCAAAAGGATTCTTTTGCAGCCTCCTGTGAATTTTCCTTCAGGTTTCTATACTATCTGTTAGTTAACAGAACAGAGACTGGGATTGTGGGTATTTCTTTATATTGTATTTTATTTCCAAGCCCCCCTATTATAAGGTCAGCTGCACATGTGCACTTGAAAATGGCCATTTTGTCCTTTTTCTATAATAACTTTCAACCGTCAAAATTTTATTGTAGAATGTGGGCAAGTGGCCCACCTGCCAAGTGGGTTGCCTGATTTCTGGGCCACCCCAGGGATTCACCAGTCTTCACCAGATTCGTGTGCAATTTTTTTACATGTCTATTGCACTTTTTATAATGGATAGTCAACTTGTACGCCCATTATATTTGGGAGAGTGTGGAGAAATGCAAGTCAGTTGATGTAAGGGCTTAAATCATATAGCTAAAGGTGATTGGATGGAGGTTCAATGCATAGCGCATTATAGGGGATGCTTATATCTCTAATAATATGATAATGTATTTAGAAGGGTTAATTTAATCAAAGTTAAGGTCGCAGTTAGACTGGTTGGTAGCCATGGCCCATGGGTGACATAGATCTGACTGGGCTAAATTAAGCCAATAACAACCCAACCCAATTCGGGTATAGAAAGGGTTAACCCGAACCCTGAATTATCAGGTTGCACTGGACTTAGGTTGAAAACTAGGGTAAGGAACACTCATGGTTGTGGGCTGGTGCCATTGCTTTGATTGCCAATAATAAATATGCCCAGTCCAGCCTGTTTTATCTAGTAGGCCAAACTCAGACAAGACGTGGTGGGCCCAGTGAGGCCAAGGAGTCCCAGTTCAAAGACGTGGGCCATCTTGACCATCCTCTCTCTATATATACCCAAGGACTATCAATGGTGGGACTGTACTTTGAAGACATATTTTTGTGAGTTTTCAATTCACATTGGATGGATAATAAGCCGAAGCTGCATGCACAGAGCAATTGCATAGACTAGATATAGCATTTTGGGTTTCTTCACCTGACCTTATAACTCCAGTGTCCAAACAAATGATGAAACCATGCTAGTTGCATAACAATTTTGTCATTTGGGGTGGGTGCCGAGTGGCCTCATTATGGGTCCATCATCTAGATGATGATTTTCCCATGAGACAACATTAAGTCGATGAGGCCCACATAATTCAAGCTAATTGATTTTGGTGGGTTAGGAGAAATATTGGCTTGGCGGGGCCATGGCCTCCCCAGAAATATATGCATCAGAGGTTAGAACTATTTTCAGGTCAAGGTTCTTTCTTTAAATAGAAAAACTTCAAGTGAACTTTCAAGTTATAAAAAAGAACATGGAGCTATAACAAAATTCTGAAAAACATGGGTATTGAGCATAGAATTAGGGATGTAAATGGGTCCCCGATTTTCCGATTACCCGGATGTTCCGACCCACTAAAAACCTGATCTGGGTCCTTATTTAAGCCCCGATAAGTAAATAAGTTGGGGTCCGGTTCCACCTTGGTTCAAACTCGTAGACCTGAGGCCCGACATATTACCTTAATTTTCGAAAATTCCTCCTAAAAGCCATATTTTTTTAATATCATTCTCTACTTAGACCCGACCTGGTTCCACCTTCTCTTTAACGGTTTCAGTTCCAGGTCCACCATGGACCCGGACCGAAACCGACCCATTTACAACCCTACATAGAATGCATGATACAGGACAGTCATGCAGCGGTATAAGAATCTATACATTGCCCACAAATATCTGGTTTGAGGAAAAAAATCACTAAAAATTGATCAATTCAGAATACTGATATTTTGGAATGTTTATATTTGGGGTTCTATTTTTTAAAAAAGCTTTATATTTACTTTTCGTGAAACAAATTTAGCTACAACAACTAAAAGTAAAATGTTGTTTTTTGGAAATTTTATGATATTACCATGAAATTTCAATCTTCTTATAATATCATTATATGTTCAAAACAGTACAAAAAAATGTCTTGAGAAAAACAAAAGCTAAATTGGCTATAAAAATGGGAATAGAATAGTAAAAATGATAAAGAAACAAATTTTAACAGTAACTCTTATTATTTCACCCTCAGTAATTTATTATTTTAAACTCTTTTTAGTTTTTGTGACACTTTCCATAATAGTATCCGGAGAGAAAACCCAATTTTAAATATATTCCAACAATTGTCCGAGAGAATGATTTCCAGAAAACAGTAATTTTTTGCAACAATATATTTTTAAGAGAGGATTTTACCAAAAAAAAGAAAAAACACCTTAGGTGACCAGTGGGCCTAAAAGATCATTTTAACCGACCTTGCACCAAATCAGTCATTTTGCATGAAAATATGTTTTTTTTAGCACTTTCAACTAGCGCCCCTAGGGACTTTAGTTTTATGACACTAAGAGTCCCTAAGGACCCTGCGGTGTATAATTTTTTTAAGCACTTTCAATTAGCGTCCCTAGGGACCTTAGTTTTATGACACTAAGAGTCCCTAGGGACCCTGCGGTGTACACGAATTAGTTTATTCATCATTACAGCTTATTCTGTTTTACAGTG
Source organism: Persea americana (assembly GCA_029852735.1). Classification (NCBI taxonomy): domain Eukaryota; kingdom Viridiplantae; phylum Streptophyta; class Magnoliopsida; order Laurales; family Lauraceae; genus Persea; species Persea americana. The sequence goes on from CM056810.1 coordinate 98,100,780, forward strand.
TTCTTTCTTATTTGTATAAAACTCTATATAATATTTTCATATGTTCAGTGTCTCTAAGTAATTATTCCATTCAATAATGTATAATATATAACATGCACTGTCACCATGACAGCAAATCATGCATTTGTCTCTGCCCATTGTCTTCCAAAAAGGGCAAACGTCATTTTTAGGGCGTTTTTCTTGCTAGGATTTAGAGAACTCATGTGCCTCTTCATTTCAAACAGCAAATTTGGGGCTCAAAACTACCTTTCTGCCGAAAGAAGTGTAAGAATGCTTGAAATCATCATCTAGCAAGATTTTTCTAGGGTTTTTAGAACCAACTTTCCCAAATATCTCTCTCCCTATTCTCTAGTGATCTTTGATCTGTCCAGCTGCAAAATCCTTTGCAGAAAGATGAAAAAATACAAGCCCAAAAAACATCTATATCTTTTTTACCCATAAGCACTGAAATCTGCAACTTTACATTTCTTTCTTAGCTTCACTAAGTAGAAAAATCTCATGTTTCACATATTCCTGTTCTCCACAATCCAAATCAGAGAAATTTACAAAATCCCAGAAAGATTTCAAGTGTTTTAGAGAGCTTGAATGAGTGAAGATTGCAACTTTCTCTCCCTACTGTTGAGCTCAACCAATTAGATGAGTATAGTTGCATTTTTATCGCATCTAAGATCCAAATCCACAAATCCAATTTATGTGGGAATAACATCCTCAAAAACCCAGTCTTTCACTCTCCTCTGTTGTGTCACTGAAATTCCTCCAGAACCCATTAAAACCCAGATTAGAATTTGGTGTCTTGAAAAGAATGAATGAATAAAGTTTGCAACTTTATGTCCACAAAATCCAAAAGTTTCTAGACATAAAATCCCAAAAAACCAGCAACTTTACAGCTCCCTCTTCGACAACGGGTCGGTCGGACCGGTGATCTATCCTCTTAGACGGCTGGGTTGGAAGAAATCTATCCTCTTAGACAACTGGGTTGGAAGAAATGGGCGCAAACGACCAGGCTTTTAAAGAAAGAATAACCTGTTGACGAGGAAACAACCCTATTTTATTATACTTCGTATACACAGCAGGGTCCCTAGGAACGCTAGTTGAAAGTAGTTAAAAAAAAAAAAAACATTTTCAGGCAAAATGACTGATCTAGTGCAAGGTCGGATCTAGTGCAAGGTCGGTTAAAATGTTCTTTTAAGCCCACTGGTCACCTAAAGTGTGTTTTTTTTTTTTTTTTTTTTTTTGTAAAATCCCCTTTTTAAAACAAGGGAGCTCACATGAACATGACAAAAAAGAAAAAGGAAAAAGGACCATACCTGTCCTCTAAAGTATTGGTGCTCATGGGCCAGGCCAGCCTGAGCCCAATCTGAGCGCAGCCCACTTTGGGCAAGGCTTTGGTAAATAATTTGGGTCCATTTAGGATTTGGGATTTGCTTGAATTAAGTGATAGAAAGCCCAAAGCCTAGCCCGGTCAATATAATATAGTGTATTCTACCCAAATAATTGGTAGAAATCCCGGTTTGGCTCAGCCCATCCCTGCCCAACAAACCAAATGGACGGGCTTGGACCTGAATTTTAAGGCCTATACTGGTCCTGGACCTCAGTTTTTAAAGTCAAATTGGACCTGGATATGCGTAGCTCAACCCAAATCAGCCCATGAACACTCCTACTCTAAAGCCAACCAGAGTATAAAAACTAACCTATATTCTCTAAAGTGTATATATATACTAGAGCAGGGCTCTCCTAAGCTGCAGCTTAGCTTATCCTAAGCTGGAATAGCACTGGTCCCACAAATCAAAATTGATTATACCTCTTTTTTGCATGATGGAACTGAAAAATCCAGTTTTGATTGAATTTGTCTTGATTTTAGAGACGATCATCATGCGAAAAATAACGATAATCGACTTTGATTTGTGGGACCATCACTGTTTCAGCTTAAGATAAGCTAAGCTTCAGGAGAGCTGGCCCCTATATAGTATAACACAGTATACATTGGCTTGAGCAGGTTCTTAGTCTTGGTTTGGTCAAAATGGTTCGCCAGATGGGCACAGCTTCAAGTTACGTCCATGTCCAACTGTTAGGAACACAAAGTGGCTCAGGATTCAGGTCCGACATGATTCGAACCCAGTTAGATGTAACAACTTGGCTCGGTTCATGCTTAGTTACTGTGAAAATCTTAAAATACGCATTGATCCAAGACCCATCTTTTATCTGAATCCCCTAACTTTTACTAGGAATAATCACAAACTTAATGACATTAACTGAATTATCAAACTAATTTATAAGATAAATGAACTGCAACTGAACAAGTATATACTGCTGATTTATCAGGATAACTCTCTTGGCTGCTTTTCCTCATCATCAATGAACATAATGAAGCTATATAACCAAAATCAGAGACAAAATCTAGCATGAAAAAAATCAGGGACAAAAATATCAAATATTTTAGCGTGAATCCCTTGCTCGGATGGTGGTGTGATTATCACAGGAAGGTATAGTTCTGCAATTTTTTTAATACATTTCCACGTAAAAAATTTAGGATCTAACCACTGACATGAGTATCACAAAGCTTCTATCACCCTCCCCTCAATAGAGCTGATTTCATGAGCTATCGATAGTGAGGACACAACAATCAACAAATCATCACCCAAAAACACTAAACACCAAACAAAAGGACCTTTTTTCCTTGTCGAATGTGTAATGATCATCTCTCTTTTTTCCCGGATCATCATCCATTTGCAGCCACTCAAGCAAGTAGTATCAATGACAATCCCTAGGAGTCATTTGCATACGGTCATTTATATATATATCCATGATTCTCATGTGTAATGTTTACACATGATTCTATCTGTTTGTGCTGATTTATGTGTAATGCGTAAATAAGGTGTGTAAATGATTTGTAAATAACATCATTTTCCGCATAAAAACTAATACATTTACATTTGGAAAGGTGGCGAAACCAATTACGCACCTTACTGTAAGAAAGTAGGGGAGCACCGTGCATAACGCTAAACAAGTTGGGGTTCGAGCCCCACTAGCAAATATATATATATATATATATTTTTATAGGACTTATACTCATGATCCATACTCGTGATATGAGCCATTCATCTTCTTTGTATGGTTAAAAACAGCTGGGAGGTGAAAAAAAATTATCTTTAGTCATTCACGGATTTTGAGAAATATGTGAAAAAAAATTTAAAATTTTTCATGTGTAAAAAAATAATTTTCAGAATGCTCTGAACTATTCTTTGTATGGCTAAAAATGGCCATGAAGTCAAATTTCTCATCTTACCCCTTCAAGGATTTTTAGAAATCTGCGAAGAACTTCTAGAAAATCCATGGTACATTTAATATGTTTTTTTTTTTTTAGACCAGGCTACTCTTCCAAGAGTGATACTGAGTGATACTGTTAACTTGAGGACCCGGAAATGGATCCTTGGGCATCTATGTCAAACAAGGGTGCCAATATCAGTCAACTAAGAGTGTGTTAGCACATTTTATGTTTCACCGGCGTAACACTTGCATATGTAATAATTGCCTATGTAAATGTCACATATTTAAAATCCATTTTCCTATTACATTCCTAGAAGGCAAACCAACCCCTAGGCTATTGCCTCTCCACAGCAGGCTATTCCAGATCATCATCTGATAAGATATCTTAGCCCAACTTTTGCACTGGATTCCATGACTTCTCAACAAGCATTTGCAAGCAAACAGAACCAGGAAAACAAGATATAAGGGGGCGATGCTCATCTACAAACCCATACATATATCAGAATATAATGTAAATGGAGTATAGCAACAGTCTGACAGACATCACAACCTCCACTCATGCTTCAAACAAAAGAAACACACCCACATAGTAGAACAAAAGTAACTCTGTCTGCCAAGAACAAAAGTAAAGCTTACAGGATAAAGTACACACCACTTACCCCAGCAATTATTTTGGTGGGCACTCGCCATATATCTCACCCCTAGTTATCCTGCAATCAGTAAAACAGAAGAAAAGACACTTAGAAAAGTCATTACAAAGTCTGAATAATTTCAGAAGACAAAAGATGAAGGTATCAATTTCCTTGAACTTTTTAGCAATATATATATATATATATATATTTATCCTTAAAACTGAAAGAACCTCTAATCACATCCACAAATAAATAAATATCCTACATTCAGTAAGAGAGGTGAAAAGATACTACAGAAATGTTGACTGCAAAATATAAATTCTAATAGTGCCAAGGAAAACTGTTGCTGGGTTTATATCACCTTCTCCAGAAGAGAGGTCAGCAGACCATGGACCCCACACTGATAAGGGAATCTTTAGTTAAAATGCAAGGGTACACAACTAAAGCAATAATATTGGTGTCTGATGATCACTGTACTTGCCGGGGCTATCAGCAGTGGCTGTTGTTTGTTTTGCAACTATCATTGAAAGGTATGCAAGTTTTCGCATTAAATTCCTGGTAACTAATCTTTGTTCATGTCACACATTAACAAGATAAAAAAGTTCATCTGGTAGGCCCACAAAACCAAGGGCGGACCCAAGTGTTAGCACGCAGTCGCACCTACATGATTCGAGAAATCCATTTGATAAGCTCTTAAAAAATCCAATTTTATTATTTAACTTCTTCACTTGACCATATATCGCACCACCCAAACAAAAATCATGGGTCCGCCATTGACAAAAGAATATGTTATGACCCGGAAGTAACACAAATTCCTCATTCTAACCTTTTGACTAAGGGACATGAGTAAGAAAATGAATGGTAAACAAAGTATTCAATCATCTCATCAGCAACCCATATTTTTCCAAGGAAAATCCCCACTGGAGGAAGAGTTCCATTCCAATTAATTGAAATTTTGTGTCACTGCGACCAATCAACAATTGAGGTCCGGTTAACAAATGGTTTGGATGTCATACATGTCCCATTTTTACCAGAATTCAGTTGCTGACCTCATAAATGAAGCAGTTCAAACAATGAAAAGCATTTTACAATACGAGCCAAATGGTGAATGGGTAACCAACTATGATGCTTAGATATGGCATGGATACACCAGGGTGATTAAAAACGCTGACTCGGCTGGGGTCAAGCCGGATACTGGGATGGAAATTTTTTTTTTTTTTTTTTTAGATCACTGTGGAGCTGGAACTTGCAAGGTGCTACTCGCGTAAGATACCCTACAATGTAAGATCCTTTCTCATTAAAATAAAGAATATAGAAGGAAAATCCCCCACAATACGCACGTGAGTAGGAGAGGAAGGGAGGGAGGAGTGTTTGGAAGGATGTATATGCCCAATTAAGGAGCCCTATACAAATTAACTAAGAAAATCACCAACCTTCAATTTTGAGAAATGAGAATCTCATATATTCCAATCACACCAAATTCTAATCCATTATCTATGTAACCTAAGAAAGAAGATTCGTTTATAGGGTGGCATGAAAGCTCAGGGCTTTACAATTTATTCACTGAAACTGAAACTCACCATGACAAGATTCTGGCTGTCGGTCTCCCACATGTAGAGTTGGGACGTGGAAGTTGTTGTGGAAGGGGGTGGTGATGGGAAAGGGAAGTAGAAGGTGAACAACTAATCAAGATAAGGGACAATAAATTTAGAATAAATGAGTAGTGAATGGGAACAAATGAATGAGGGATATAGAGAGCTTATTATAGAACTCGGTATCAAACGGTTTAGATCAGAACTCAGTTGCTAACAACAACATCAAATAAGAACAGGCATGATTATGGAGACAGGCAATTCAGGAAAAGGGAAAATACTTTACGGTCCTAGCCAGCTGATGAATGGCTCACAAAAAGGATGGATAAAGAGAATTATAGCCCAGGTTCATATTCAAATGCAAAAAGAAATTCAGTTATCAGAAGACTACAACGGAAGAGACTTTTGTTACTTTACCCATCCAAAGTAGGACCCTGTCAGAAAGATAAACATAGGTTACTGGAAAAAGAAAAAAAAAAAGCTCCACCTATCTCTAATATTGGGCCCAACTGAAAAGGTTGGTAATTCTTCAGGCCAAGTATTGTAGAATAGCTCCAAGAAGAAAAACAATGATAATAAACAGTCCATATCTGCATCAATCCTTTTAGTTTTCTCTGCTTTCTCAAATATCCTGTAGCAAAAGGCATAAACACAACATGCTCTCTGAAAGGAATGAAGTTGAAAATCGAAAGCACACTTGGTTTCTTTTGTTTTCTGTATTTTCCTTATTTTAGGATCTCTATTGAGAACTGGCATCATAAGAACTTACAGTACGAAACAATCTTCCACCTCTGGTTGTCTCCTTTCTTCCACTCCCAAAGCACAAGAGTGGTGCCATCATGAACTCCTCCGTGATTCTTATCCCCATGGAAAGCATCAAAGTTCAAGCGGATATTGTTCACCATCCTCACCGCTCTATAGCCATCACCTGTATCCCGGCTCTCAGCCCACAGTACTGATTCATCAAGAACATCTGCATCATAAGGACACAGCTGAACCTGCAACCAAAAAAAAAAAAAAAATCAATCACAGTTGGGAAACTTGCTTAAAAGGATGGGCATGAAGTGCTGATATTACTGAGGTACAGCAAGAAAACAACAGATATTCAAACTGTAATTAATTAAAAGAAAAGGGCTAAAGTAGTGATGGCTAGGCTAATAATACAAATGATATGAACTGCAGATCTTATTCAAGAAATATAACAAGAACCATCAGGCGCACACATTTGTACATCTGATGAAACGAATCTTGGTCAGTGGTCAAGAAGTACTTTTTTCAAATAACAGAAAAGGAGATAGATGTACATCCACCGACATTTGTTTTCATTTTTTTGTGTGTGTGTGTGTGTGTGTGTGTGTGGGGGGGGGGGGGGGGGGGGGGGTTGGTGTGCCAATATACCTATTATTGCAAAAGGATAACTTCAAAAATGAGAAAGGGTAATAAAATCATCATTTCCACTCATATTCATGCCTAAAAAATATCTGGTAGTGTTTGTTCATTAAAATTATAAAAAACAACGGTGCCCATAGCAGTCTTCTGCTTGACCCCCAAAATGAACTCAAAGAGCCTATGGACAAGAATGAAGGATTTTGTTAGAAAGAGTGGTTGCAAGGGTCTTAGTGTCGTTCCTACCAAGATGGATCTGGAATTTTTTTCCATCTTCAATTCGAATAAGGCACTGTAGTGTTCAGTGAGGGCTATGAAGACCAATTAAAACAAATTTTCATGATTCTTAAGTATTCTGAGGCAATTTAAGAGCAGTGCCAGTAAGTATAATAGGGATGGAAATGTCAGAAACCTCTATGCACCACTTTGCTGCCTCAATAGGAAGTAACTCAGTTGCTTTCGCTCTCAAATACGTTGGTCTCCCACTCAACATGAGCCTCGATAGGAGGCCTTGTGGCACTTGGGTCATTGGATAATTTTAATTAAAGACTACTTTTTTCTTTTCTGAATTAAAGACTCTTCGAACACAACAGGGCTTAATTATCCAAGAAATGTAATGTTTGGTGGAAAAATGATATGATGTTTAGAGGAGAACGATATTGACAAATATGCAGATGAAAATAACAGTTAAAAGCCAATGGGAATGGGTAGGAGTGGGGGTTGGAAGCGCAATTGTGGAAAAACATCTCTGTGCTTTGAGACCATTCAAACCATATCAGTGGGAATTTAAAGGAGACAAGATTCCTAGAGGGGAGATTAATACTTCTTTCAATTTTGGGATGTTCATGGTTTGGATTTCAGAAATCCAAACTGAGCACAAGATAATAAACAGTGGATAACCCACAAAAGATAATATCTGCGTTTCTTTTCTGTTGACTGTGGCTAGTTGTTGTATTTTCTTTCTTAATGGCCAAATTCATGGGACCAAGTAGAAGGCTAGGATCCTCACATCACATATGGAAGAGGTTCCTTTTCATGTGCATCGAGAAGTGTCTGACAGATCAATCACCATTTCAACATTAAAATGCAGGGCACACTGGTATTATCTGACAATCCAAGGACCAAGCTTAACTGTACAAAGTTAAAAACTGAGAATTGAAAATTCCAAACCCGTTACTAGTATCCAAAGAAAAACAAAAGAAGGAAAAACCATTACTTCCAACGACTGTACACAAACAAATGCATCTTCTTCTTATTCTAAATCAACAAATCAACCCCAAGAATAATTTTGGAGAACCCAAAATAAAAAGGGTGAACAAGAGACTTCACGAATTTCTACTGAACTTCTCCAGCCTTTAAAACTAAAGAAAATGAAATCTTAATGTAATGGAGTTGCAACTAGTTGCAAACGAACTTACAGGATGGGTGGCTCCAATGGAGTGCTTGATCGCCTGCCCAGTGGCTTTGTTAACCAGAGCAAAGCTAGGAAACCCCTCTTCGTCCTTCACCCTCGTACTGTACTTCTCATCTTTGATCCAGTGCTGTCCAAACAACAAACCCATATCAATAAAAAGAAAACAAAATCAAATGGAAAATACATATAACAGCAGAACTACAGAGATCTCAGCTGAGAAATCAAATGGAAAATACATATAATAGCAGAACTACAGAGATGTCAGCTGAGAACAAAAAATGTAGAAAGCAAAACCCACACCAGAAACACTACCAAAAAACAAACGGAAAAACAGAACACCCTCACATGAAAACGAAACACTCAGATCATAACACTCAAGATCCAGCTAGCAAACCCAGAAAAAAAAAAATCAAAAAGAAGGAAAACCCATATCTAAAAATCAAATTTTTAAAAAACCCAGATGGAAAAGGGCTGAAATCCATGCCTGGAAGAGAGAGACCCAATCTAAAAATCAAATCTTTTGAAACCCCAGATGGTAGAGGACAGAAATCCACACCTGGAACTCATCGTTTGGATCAGATCGCGCAAGAATGACCTTCCCATCCATAATACTAAGCGAGTAATTAGTCTCCGCCTTGCAGTAAACCCTCACAGTCGGCTTATTCACAACCCCCGACCCTTCACTCTCCTTCTTATGGTGATGGAAGATGGAGAAGGCACCATGGCGACGCTGTGGCTCTTCCCGACCAAACCCAGATGGGTCCGATTCAAACCCACCTCCCGATTCATGAGCCACATGATGCACCGACGAATAGCCCATCGCGGGCTCTGACGGAGGAGGAGGCCTATGGTAGTTATGGGGTGCCGGCGGGTAATCAGAGTACCCGCCGTAGGAAGGTGGGGGCGGCGGCGGATGCCTCTCGTACCCTTCTTCCTCGAAGCGTTCATGGCTCTGGTGGTGATGAGGAGGAGGAGGAGGACGATGATATTCGGGAGTTTCGGTGTATTCGTGTTCATGTCGAAATGGGTGGCTTGGAGGGCGATATTCAGGAGGTGGGTAGTTTTGCCGTTCTTCTTCTTCTTCGTCTTCGCGTCTTCTTTCATGGCGTCCATGGTGATGTCCGAATGGGAATTCCATGGTGTTTTGATGGTTTTCTGATGACGATGAAGTGAGACCTGAGAGGGATTGAAATAAAAGAGGAGAGAAGTGTGTTTTTAATCTTGACTTCTTTTTGATCAGTTTCTTTGTGTGATGAGTAAGTTGCAATAAAGAGGTGATGACAGGGGAGTGCAAGGTGGTTTGTTTGTGTATTACTGTTGCTGACAATACGCGCGGCGGAAAAGAAGGGGACTGTCCACTTGCTTGAGATGATGTGAAAGGGGATGCCGTCTTTTAGTTTGTAAATGAAGGGTCGGATCCTCCGATGGTAGGGGCCGGATTTTCATATTGTCTAACTAGGGCGGGTTCTAAATAGGGTGGGTTGACCTAGCTGGAGGATTTCCTTTGTTGGGGGATTATTCATGTGTATATCTATCGCCCGCCACGTGGTCAGAAGCAAACTTAATGGGAACATTTAAGGCCCACTAATCATGTGACTCATGGAAGATGGAAAGAGACGTTTTAAATTTTGGATGGACTGTACGTCAAATTTGGGTTAATCTCATGCCTCTGATCCATTCATTCCTTGTCCATAAATTCAATTACTCTATATTAAAGAAAAAAAATTGATCATCGATCCAACGGTCCAATCTATTTGGATAGATGAAAAAACAACGGATATAATGTAATTTAGGGCCCCCATGTGTGTAGATCGTTTGGATGTATCATAAAGTCGGCCCTATTATGTTGCCCTTGTCATAATATGGTGAGGGATAGATGCATATGAATATTTTCCCACTTTCTTGATTTTTTTTTTTTTTTTTTTTTGTGAGTGAGGAATTCTCTATTCCTACACTTACCATTGATATGAGAAATTCAAGTTCGTTCTATGAAGGGAATAGATTATTTTAATTAATAAAATCTGCATGAAGAATTTGAAACAATTTTCATCTTTTAAACATATTTTTCTTGTTGTGCAAATGAATCTTTAAAGTTTTTTATTCTTTATTTTTCATTAGGTACAATGTTTCCACAGAGAGGGGTAAAATATTTTGACGCTTTTCACAACAAAACAAACTTTACATTTTTAGTGTGATTGCTTTCAACAAAAACAAGCGCAAAAGTAAGTTTATTTCGTGTGATCCCAAAAAATTTTGAGTGGAGGGTCATAAATTTTCATTTTGGGAAAGTCCACAAAAATATTTTACCGTAAGTATATTAAGTTAGAAGGTTTTGGATCCAGTTTTTTATTGTACTTTCTATTTGAATTGGAAATTACTTTCAATTTTTACAACTAATAATATACTCTCCATCTACTTTCCACTAATATAGTTTTTTCATTTATGGATTCCCATCTCTTCCGTTTCCAACATGCATAGAATCCTATCTCTTCATGTATACCCATCATTAGCACGGATTTTTGTGCTGGTGTATCTCAATGGTAGAGAGGAAAACGCTGCAGTGGAGCTCACCTTTTTAAAAATAGATGTTGCTCAAAATGAATGATTTTCTGGTGTCCCATCTCCATATTCTAATAGAATAGGAGCTCCTCCCATTTGTATGATTGAACATTTGATTATTAAATTTAATTAATATAAGCTAAACTTTGGTTTAATATAAATATATGTTTAATTTTGAATACATGTGTGTCTAAACAATTGTTTGAATGGTTTTTCCAAATATAGTTAAAACAGTTAAGAACCTTGTTTGACACTACACCTCTTGTAATTAATCTATAAGAAATGATTTCTTGAATTCGTGGTGTACCAATCTAGAGAAAGAAAAGTTATAGAGTTGTTTTGACTTTCGAGAAAAGTGAGCTTGGGAATAGTGGTGGCCCGAATTTTTTGTCTTGCAGGGCTCCTTGTGTGAGTCCGGCCTCGGACTCTCCGAGTCTTTACGGGTGAAATACTGATTTGAAGCAATAAGGCTCATTTTATTAAAAACTCAATTTTCTCAAGGATGCTCCGCAATTTTACTTCTACGAGAGTTGGTTGCATCATGAGATTCACAATATGATGAATAATATAATTAATAGAATCTTATGCATTAATAGTAATTACATTATTTATTATGTAATGCATCATATTGCCGATTTTATGATAGGGCAAACTCCTATTAAGATAAAAATTAGTATGCATACAATAAAGGCGATCATTATTTACTAGTAAAAAATGCCTATGCTTAGTAAAAATATATATACAGAAATCTTTAACTTCAAAATATTTTTTTAGTATTGTTAGTTTTATTCATTTATTTTGAGGATATGAACAACTGTTAATTAAAAAAAGAATTAAGAAACAGGTTATCTTTAATTAAATGACATTTCTGTTACTATTCATTAAATGACATTATCATTAAGAAAGAAGCTAAAACAAAACTAAGAAAGTAAATAATAAAACTAAGCAGAAGATATTATAAATGAATTAAAAAGAGGAAAAGGGAAATATGAATAAGAAATGCACTAAACCTAGAAGGGAGAGTAAAACCGTTACATATTTAGAGAAATGTGGAAGAGTAATGGAGGAGTCAAATGAAATAGAGAGAAGTTATATAGCTGATTTCTCAATTAAAATCAATCTCTTTCATATATATATATATATATCTAAATTTATTTTCAATAGTTGAGCTCACTAAATTTTTCTACCACCAAGCAGTGGTTTCTTGACTCCCTATATTAATGCCAATGTTGTAGGGAGCCAAACACACAGTTACCTCATTTTAATCACAAAGTGAAAGTAATATTTTTAAGAAAGAGTTATTGATGTTCATTACTGAGGTGGCATGTACAAAATGAATCCGAATCCCAGTAAGGGCCCACTCGTTGGTAATTTTAACCGATAAGAGTAAAGCACCGTCATCCTCAAGTGCCATATCGTGAAATTTTACTTTAATAAGAGTTGATTCAATTGAAATATTGAGCATATGATCGATATCATGATAATCATAATTTTATATGTTATTAATTATATTATCAATCATGCACTAAATTATATCGTGAGATCAACTCCTATTGAAATAAAATATGAAAATATATCAATAAAAAAAATGACATTCATTTTGAATTATTGAATTATTAGTAGGTGGGCCTTGTAGTGTGGGAGACACTACGGGGATCCATACACATACAAAATTCATCTAATGGGGCCTCTGCTGTGGCTCAACTTGAAGATGCTCCTGACCAGCGTCTGCAAGACTGCAAGTGCATTAGTCCAAGGTATCTTCTGAGGTTAAAAATAAAATTCACCTGCATGGACGTTTACCAAATGAACTCTTAAATTAGTAGAGGAGGAAGTGATTTGGGTTTCCTTGCAAATAATTCTAATAATTTGTTCATTTGGTGCATGGAATAATTCCATGACATTTTCTCTTTTTTTTTTTCCTTTAACTTAAGCCATTAATAAAGCAGGCTGCTCCAATGATAATCTTCCTAGCAAGATTGCACGTACAAGGATAAATATCAGCCGCTGCCATTGGATTGGCATAAAATGCTTCCACCTTATAATAAAACCTGTTAAAAATATCATCACAAAACAAATATTATCATGAGGATTTAAAAAAAAAAAATGGATTAGATGCATCCTATGCCGAAAAGGCTAATTTAGTTTTCGTCACATCAAACTGGTCTTTCCACCAAAATTTTTTTTTTTTAAGACTCGATATCAACCCTCTACGAAACAAGTGAGGGTCGGTCTCAACCCTCTACATGAGGAATATATGAGGACTCACCCCCAGGAAAAAGAACCTCTCACCACATTGAACTAATTTTACTTCATAATTATGATTTCAATATTTTACGGAGATAGGAATGCATGATTCCTCCCTTAGGTGGAGAGATGAATCCACATAGTGCAAAATTTTCTCTTTGCACAAACAAGTCCTAGTTTTGCCAATAATCATCAGATCCTAAACAAGTCCTAATTTTCTGCTTGCAAATCTTTTTGCCAATAATCATCAGATCCTTCATTCTATGATATGAAATTTGGTCTTCCGTTATGTTGACGCAGTCTGTTTCTACTTTCTGAACAAGTTTTATAGATAAGGTACTTGTGAATAACAAATATTTATGTAATTTTTTTTTTTCAAATATAGAAAGGGTCTGAGAAGTGTGGTCTTGGAAAACGACGATACTCTTGCGGAAAACAGGAATGGCCTTCTCCATGTATACCAATGGCTGGCTGGCACTCGATCAACTGGGTGTGGGAACAAAGCTGCGGTCCAAAATTATTCCCCTACAAATGTAGCTTTCTGTTTCAACCTCTCTTTTCCTGAAACCTTTCATTTCTTTTCATATAGATTGAGAATCATGCTCCAACCATTATTATCACTCTAATTGTCTTATTTTATCCTTGTTCAGGTGGCGTGAGACTTGGCTTGAGGAGGGGACCAAACGAGAAATTCAAGCCATATTGTCAAAAAATGATCACTAAAAACTCTTCCATTTTTATTTTTTCACTTATTCTAAATTTGTCACACCCACCGATTTGGTTATTCTTCCCTAAGGTGAATCCTCAAATTATTCTTCTACATTGGATTCGCTATTAAATTGCGTGTGGGGAAGAGGGGAGGAAGGAAAATGAGGAAAACTGATTTTTTTTGCCTGCGGAGCGTCGATATTGACCCTCACCTGCTTAGGAGAGGGTAAAAAGGAATTTTTTGTTGGAAGATATCGACCCTTACCTGTTTATGGATGGTGAAAAAAGGTTTTTTGTTGGAAAGACCCGTTTGGTGTGAAAAAAACTAAATTGACCTTTTTGGTATTCGATGCATCAAATGTGTTTTTTTTTTTTTTTTAATCCTCTATTATCATTCTCCCTTTAAAACTATTTTCTTATTCTGCAGAAACTGCTCTCATGTAAAGGTGCCTTTGTGCATGTGTAAATCCTCAAAAAGTTAGTCGATAAACAATTGGATTTCTGCACCCCATCTTTTTCATTGCTTGGTAAAGCTCTTTGTGGAAAAGGCTATTTTCTCTAAAAAAATTCCCCCGCTGAAAAGGAAGGCATAGTATGACTCAATTAAAGCTCAAACTCGTTAAATCAACTGGCAAGAATATCTCTCCCATTGATTGCTTTATTTACACAACAATAAGCATTTTTTCTTTTCGATTCTCACCTGCCTTTCTAAGGTTTGAATCACCTTTTCTCATGGTGAATGGAGGTGAGAATGCTGACCACTGAGTCAAAATTCTTTAGCTTGTCAATGGCACTGATATAAAGATTGGAGAGGATGGGCTTGGAGAATTGGCAACAATAGCATTGACGATTGCATCCAAGCACCTGTAAAATTCATGTGTGCTCTGTTCTGCAAACACGTGTTGAATCCAGAAAAAAAGAGCGTAAATTATTGGTCTTAGAATTATAATTTACAGAGTCACCATTCAAAAAAAAACAATAAAAAAAATACAGAGCTGTTGTAAACATCATTTGTTTTTATTGCTGATATACTTCTCTTACGCCCTTCTGAGTCAATGTTAAAGAGATACAAGGATTAATCTGTGATCCTATTCTTAGCAAATCTTATCACTTATTTTGCATAATAGTGACTGCATAACCACCAGCTGATTCCATTATTTTTTTTATTGGTTATAAGATTATCATCAGTGGATTTTAAGGTCTTGAGCTATTTTTGTGCCTTTACTATTTGTGTTTCTTGAAGGCACAGATGTGGAAGTTGATTTAAAGTTTTCTCAAAGCGGTGATGGGTCTTTAAGCCATATGTTCTACTTAGGGCTTGTTTGGCAATTAACTAGTTGTTTGGCAACTTAGTGTTACAAGAGTTGACATGATTATCTGCCCGCCTGATGCTTTCCTAGGATTTGAGTCTTTTGGGTATTTGGGGTTCTTATGGATTTGTTTATTTCAAATAAATATTTTTTATATGAGTTTTCATTTCTATATTATATTTTTTTTATTTTTTATGCATTTTTTTGCTTTTTTATGGGCCCAGTTTATTTTATTTTTTTTTATAGCTTTGATAGGTTCTTTTGATTCTTTTGGTGATGAGTTTTATGGATCTGTGTTTTTTTCCTTTTCTTTTCTTTTGGCTTCAATTTTTGGTTTTCGATAATGAATTCTTATATGTTTCTCTCTTTCTTCTAAATTTCTTTTATTGTTGGATTATATGCTTTCTTTATGGGTTTATTTTATTTTTTCAGTTATGATGGGTTCTTTTAGTTTTCCTTACAATGGGTTTCAATGGATTTGTGGTTTCTTTTTAATTTCCCTTTTTGATATCAATTTTTTATTTTGGTTACTGGGTTCTCATGAGTTTATTTGTTTCTTTAAAATTTCTTTTATTATGGATTTTCTATGTATTTCCATTTATATTTTATATTTTTTAAATGTTTTATGGATTTATTGCCTTTAATTGTGAGTTAATTTTATTATTAATTCTCTCACTTTCATTGGGTTCTACGAGTTTTCTTGTTGATGGGTTTTTATGTATTTGTATTTCTCTATTTCCTTTTTTGGCTTAAATTTTTGGTTTTTGGGTATTGGGCTCTCATGGGTCTTGTTTGTTCCTTCTAAATTACTTTTATCATTGGATTGTTTATGGATCTTCATTCCCATATATTTTTGGTCTATGGACTTTTATTTTCATGTTGTATTTTTTTGGTGTCTTTATCAATTTTATCTCTTTAGTTTATTCTTCTAATGTCAAAAAGAATGTTTGAAGTAAAATACTCAACTAATTTCAAACAAATTAAAGTGCTCTCATTTTAAAATTAACCAATTACCTATTATTATTATTATTACTACTATTATTATTATTATTATCATCATTATATATTTTAATTTTTATGGCAATTTTTACCATCTCAATATAATCTAAACTAGATATTATTTTTAATATTATAAATTACATTGCCCGTATTGAGCGCAAGGCATGTTTTGCTAGTTTACTTTTATACACCTTTTTTTACCGTCCATTTGTCTTTGATGTTACGGACTTGGGAGACCAAGAAATCGCCGAGATATCAATCAATATCAGCTGATAATATATGTGCCGATAGTCTTTGTTTCTGCAAGTTAAAATATCGACCGATGAACGATGTCGTTCTTCCTCCTCCTATCTTTAAACAACATGTTGCACGGAATGGGAAAACAAAAAAAAAAAAAAAATGTATATAGAAAAGAGATTAGAGATGAGGAGGATGAGATAAAAGTACTTGGATTCTTTGCCGCTGCTACTGCATGATTGCACCGTTGCACCTTCATCTCCTCTTCTCTTGCTCTCCTGCCCCTTTCCCCTCTTCCCTCGTCTTTTTTCCTTTCCTGCTACATGTCGTTACTGTGTGAAACTGCGAATAACCATTTGGTCTTTCGGGAATGGGCGAAAGTCCTAATTCCCAATTACACTCACGTTGCAGGGGATTGGTCCGACTCCCCTTAGGCCCATAGGGATTATTCTGGCCCAAAGAGCTAAGACACCCTCCATTATAATAAAAAAAATCACTTCAGGGTTTGTTTTAGTGGGTGCCAAGTTGGTCCGTGGTGTATAGTGGATACACGCCCACTATTCAAAAATCATGGTTGGATGGTGGGCCCAACTAATGAAAAATCTAAGTAACTTAAAATAATTGCTTTGTGTCTTCTATGTATGGGCCCCGACAAATATCAATCCAATTGGAGATGGCCCCTTTATCTAATTATTTATATTTTTATTTTAAACATTTGATCAATATGATAGTGGTCAGGACTACAGTTTCTCTCTCTTTAGGAGCTAGAGGTCCTGGTATCTATCTCCGGTTCCCAGCTCTTCAGGAGCCAAAGGTTAACTCCACCAGTGCTACCACCTGGGGGCCACATGGGTTTTACCCGACTTCTCTCTAGGCCTGGAGGAATTAGTCCAGTCCAAAGGGTTGGGAACCCTCCGTTAGAGGAAAAAAAAAAAAAAGAAATATGATAGTGGGTCCTACCTAATTAGAATAAAATTTAGCTCGGACTCTTACAAGACAAGGAAAGTTATTTTAGTGGTTCGGATTTTTAATTGGTAGGCCCCATTTTATGAAGGGGAGTGCTCTCCTGAGCTGTAGTGGACCTTAATGTCCGTTGTGCACCATGTGGAGAGAGAGAGAGAGTGTGTGGGTTTTGATGAGTGAGATTTCAACGGCCCGCCAATATTTTGTTTCCCCGCTTCTCATCTTAGACCCAGCGAACTTCCCTTCTCTCCCCTGTCTCTCGCCTCTCTCTCTCTCTCTTTCTCACAGCGAAGCTCTCCTTCTTCCCTGGATCTCGCTGCGCCTCTCTCCCATTGACGAATCTCCCTCGCCGGACTATCCCTCGCTGCTGTCTCTCCCAATGAAGAACTGCGCATGTCTCTCCTCTGCCTCTCCCTCTCATTTTCCCCCTGCTGCTGCTGCGGGCATCTCTCTCTCTCTCTCCTCGCCTGTCTCTCCTCTATCTCTTGCCTCTCTCTCTCAGCGAAGCTCTCTCTGTCGCCTGATCTCGCTACTGCTCTCCTCTCTCTCGCCTGATCTATCTCCCTCGTTGCACCGCTGCTTTCCTCTCTCTCTCTCTCTCCCCCACTCTGCTGTTACGATCTTTCTCTCTCCCCCTCTCTGCTGCTGCAATCTCAATCTCCCCCTCTCTGCTGCTGCTGCAAATGGGTTCTCTGTGATTCCAATTTAGTATAGGGATGCTGGTCCCACTTGGCTGAACCGGAGAATGGAGGATCTAAAATCAAAAGATCCGAACTCTCGTTGCCCGTGATTGCAAGCAGGGGAGAAGAGGCAGGGGCGGCCATTTACCATTGATGGGTGATGATGGGGCTAGCGATTTGAGGAAGTGGCCTTTTTTTTTTTTTTTTTTTTTTGCTTCTGAGAGACATTGATGTGGGCTTGGTATAGTTCTAGTGACGATGGTGCAAGATGAAGATGATGAAGGATGGGGTAGGATTGTGATGATGTTGTATCTGAGGATGTACTTTCTTGTCAACAGTATTCTGGTTGGGCAGCATTTTGGATAGGTTTGAGAAGATGATGATGGAGTTGAAGGCAGAGGGTTTTGGGTGCGAACACAGAGTTGCAAATGGGTTACGTTGATGTTGTCTCTCTCTCTCTCTCTCTCTCTCTTTTTATACTATTGCTCTTGACTAAAGCTTGCAGGTGATTATTTTTCCCTGTTCTCCCTTTTTTTTTTCATTTATTTTCATTGAATGGGTTTGAATGTGTAAATGGTGGAATAATCCCCAACAAGTTGGAGTTGTACATGGAAAAGGAAGTTGGGTTTAATGTACATGAATGGAATGGAAGTTGGATGTACTGGTTTTGTAATTTAACATAGGTTTTTAGTTGGCAATTTTGACTTAATTTTGAATTTTGTACAAGGTGCTGAATTTAGTTTCATTTGAATCATGGAATGGACATGGATTTTTTGGCCTACACTTCTATTGTTGTGACCTTCAGGTTTGGAATGGTGGTACAAGTTGAAAATGCATGTACAGGTTAGAAGTTGTAATGAATTGATGTATGTTGGATTTGAACTACTGAGGTTACAATCATTTTCTATGAGTTACAACTTGTTAAGGGTTGAGTTTGTTGCAGGTGGGGGCAGTAGCATTTGCAGAGAGCACAAGGTATAGATGGATGGGAGAGGATGCTAGAATGAATGATGGAGTCCCTTTTCTTTTTTTTTTTTTCCTTGAATGGGTTTGAATGTTGAAATTGTGGAGTTTTAATTGAATGAATTCGAGTGTTGAAATGGTGGAAATGGTTTAAATGATGAAATGAATGGTGCTGGCGATGCTACTCTCTTTGTTCATATCTTATTAGAGAAATGAAATGTACCCTTTCTGTTTAATGTGAGGTGGTTTAGGTATGGATTAATTAGGAAGAGATGCAAGCCATTTTTTCAGAAACATTTATAGTCCTATTCTAATATGGTCATCAATTGCACATTTTAGATTTTTCACTTTAAAATCAGGTGCATCCCAACATTTAGGTTGTTTTCCATGCTCTCGGAGCTATATGGCTATAGCATTCAACATCAAACATAAGAGTGTCATGTATAGATTGCATAATATGCTTGAGCAAGCCAAAATCCACTGGGGAACAGGTCCTGAACATGCAGTAAACAACCTTCAGCAACTTTTATAAGTGTACAAGCGGAAAACATGGTATCAACATGCCGTGAACCACCTTCAGCAATCTATATAGTTATACAAAGGCAATGTCTGAAGACATGTTCTCAACATGCCGTGAACCACCTTAAGACATGTTCTCATGTAAAGCAGATGGATAGAGCACATCTGAGTTTGCAAACCATGCTTGATGTATTAGCCACTAGAAACAAATATATTTGCATTACAGTAGCTCTTTAGTTGTGACTCCTCTTACTTAAAATTTAAGCTTATGGCATTCCTAACAGCTAACAGCTACCATACCATAGTTGCACAGTTATGAATTCATAACCACATATAACACACATGAAACCTCAAATTGCTTAGTTCTCTTTGGGAAGCAACAAAACTGGAATTATATTTGAAAAACAAAATCTGTACAGCACATAGACTAGGCAGTCCAATGAGAGAATGAGCTACAGCTACCAAAAAAAAAACAAAAAAAAGAAAAAAATACATGAAAATTACAATGATAAATAACTTTCTGTAATCAATTTAGATCTAAACACATCATTTTGTGAGTGAATCAGCCTCTGTATTCCATTCTCTATGAATATGGGCAAAGCAGACATCCATCTTAGAAAGATGTGGTTCTTAGTCAATATCTGCCACTTGGAGGACCAGATCCTTGTGCCCAATCTATAATATTCTTAGACTCTTGCCTCAATTAATAATGATCCTGAACACGAGCGCAAAAAAATTTGACTCTTTTAATGCTAAAATTTCTACCTTGTAAGAATCACCAACACCTCTTCAAAACACTAGACTCGGCGAGCAATCAAGGAAATTGCCTTCTTTCACTGGACTTGGTGAGCAATTGAGCAAATTGCCTTTTTTCTTGGGTGCATAGATATGATTATACTTTTTCTTCAGAAATGGTTTACAGTGACCATCAACATGAGATGGCATGCAAAAGCGTAGAGGATTGTGAAATTCAAGGACACTGAAGCTGCATTAGTTGGACCTCAAGGTTCTGATGCAAACACTTTTGCGCCAGTTGGGTTGGTCGTATTTCAAACAGATGAACTTGTGCTATAGTAGAAAATTTCAGGAAAGAAACATCAGTTAAACAGAACTACAGAAATCTATTTGAAAGAGACCAGCAAATCAGATTTAGAGATGACTATGAACACTTACCTAGTTGATGCATACTGACATGTTGAAATACTTGTCATAATTATCATAAAAAAGAAGAAAAGGATAAACTTTTAGTAGAATTCATGCATGCAAACATACTTCCTTAAGCACAATATTGTATAATAGTATCTGCCTTCTCTGTCTCAAACATGTCCACATGGATATGTAAATTCCCATATCAATGGAATTGGAAAACATGATTAGGTAATTTGATAGCAATGAATGGACTGATTAGAAAAAGATAACATAGATAATACATTGAGAATATGCATACCCAAAAGACCAATGTGAAATATACTGCACTAAGCATATCCTTGGATGCACATCATTTCAGGAGTTTTATCCTTGCAGATAGATAAATAAGCATGTGCTTGGAAGCACATCATTTCAGGAGTTTTATCCTTGCAGGAGTTTTATTCTTCTACAAGGTCCAAAGTTGAAGAACTGAAACAAGTCTTTCAAAAGTTTGATGCCAACAGTTATGGAAAAATCTCATGGTGTGAACTTGGTTCCATCATGAATAGCTTAGGCCACCCTGCATCTTAAGAAGAATTGCAGAGGATGGAAAGGAAGGCTGCAGAGGATGGAAAGGAATAGCTTAAACAGCTACAACTGGCAACACCAATTTTTTAGGCACAGACGATTCACAGCTTTTCACCCAAAAAAAACATGTGTCATCCCAATCTTCAGGCTACAGATTAGCACATGAGCAATCATTAAATAAAAATCCATTTAAAATTGAAAAAGAAAGTAAAACTTCCTACTGGAACGTTACCTTTTTTGCATTAGGATCAGTGATTTTCTTTGGTGGGAGAATGTCCCAATCAGTGTATAAACTCCCTGACTTTTTCTCATTGTTGTCAATAAGAATGCTGTATGTAGCATCTGGGCAGACGATCAAAGTGTAAGCATGAGTCAGCTGATCAGTCTCACAAGGATCATTTTTCTTGATCAAATGGTTCTGTCCATTGCAAGAGAAAATGGCATGGACTTTTCTGGTGGTGTACCCACATATATCTGGTCCAAACATGATGCTGTAGTTCCCAATATAGATGTTTTTCAGGTAAAATCACCCAATTAGAGAAAAACAAATAACTCAGATACCAAGAGCACGTGTGTGGACCTGGACGGGAGAGGGAGCGCAGCAGAGAGAGAGAGAGCAGCAGAGAGGGAGCGCAGCAGCGAGAGAGAGAGCAGCAGAGAGGGAGCGCAGCAGAGAGGGGGAGAGAGCAGCAGCGAGAGAGAGAGAGCGCAACAAAGAGGAGGGGGGGGGGGGGGGGGGAGATCGCAGCAGCGATCGAGAGAGGGCAGCAGCGAGGGGGAGAGCTCTGCTGTAGTGAGAGAGAGGGAAATCGCAGCAGCGAGAGGCAGAGGGCAGCAGGTCGCGAGAGAGAAGGCAGCAGGTCGATCGAGAGAGAGAGAGAGAGCAGCACCGATCTAGGGGAGATAGAGATCAGGAGAGAGAGAGATGAGAGGGAGAGACGGGCGCAGTTCGGCTAGGGGGAGAGATCAGGCGAGAGAGAGATGTGCGCAGCAGCAACAGGGCGGCTAGGGGGAGAGATCAGGTGAGAGAGAGGGAGCGCAGTAGCAGGGCAGCGAGAGGGAGGAGAGCTTCGCCGAGAGAGAGAGAGAGAGAGAGAGAGAGAGAGAGAAAGGAAGTTCGCTGGGTCTAAGATGAGAAGGGGGGAAACGAAATATTGGCGGGCCGTTGAAATCTCACTCATCAAAACCCACACGCTCTCTCTCTCTCCACACGGTGCATAGCGGACATTAAGGTCCACTGTAGCTCAGGAGAGCACTCCCCTTTTATGAATCTGATGTGGACTTTTATTCTTTTTTAGTACAACCCTCTAATGGACTTTTATTCCTTTTAGTTGGACTTGGGACTTACTATTAAGTTAATCACTTACATATTAGTAAGATATTAGACAAAAAGAATAAAAAATAATCAATTGTTTTAGAATAACCAATCAGACGATTAGTCTAGTCCTATTAAAATGAAAAATTGTGAAGACCATATAAGAGGCGGTATTTATTTTGTTCATTATTCTAAGTAATTTGGATTTAGACAAAGGTCACATTGATGGATTTATAAATTATAAAGCTAGCAAATAAATTAAATAGCGGGATAAGATGTCGTGATTTAAGGGGACCGGTATTTTGGTTTATATTTGTGTACTAATGGAAAAAATATTGTTTTCTATTATTTTATAATATTTTGATCTTTTGGATATTTTCTTATTTTTTTCGGTTGAAGAAAAAATTCATGCAATGACCGTCGCGGATTGCAATCGATATCGTGACTGTATCAATTTTTGGGGTCAGCCGATATTGCGGTCAATACCACTATTTTTATCCATATCAGCTAATACATGGAAATTGTATAATAGATTACTTGAACTCCATTATGGGGCCCACAAAAAGATAATCCAAATCCTTCGAGATGAATCTCACACTCCTATATTTATATCATCAAGTCCCAATTCAAAAGGTGAGGGTTCCACCATACAACTAAGATTAGTACCACCATAGCAATGATCCCAGATTAGCGCCTAGTCATGTGTATCTCTCACGTGCGCAAGTGGGTGGTGGGATCCACCTTTTTTGAACTAAGACTTTAGAATCTAGATAATAAGATGATGGGATGAGATTTATCTTAAATGGTCTGAATTATTCGTGAACGGGCTCTACGGTGAGTTCCATGAATTTATTGCACGTCTCCAGCAGTCATGATGGCACCATCGGCAATGGTCCCGCAGCTGAAACAGCATGTCCCACCACAGCTTATAAATGTAGCCTTCCTAGTTGGAACATTTCCTCGTCTTAGAATCATCTCACCCCGATGTGCTGATCATGGCCGTCTAATTCAGAAATCCGAAGCAAAAGAAATTTGGTGGGCCACGCTCAAATGTCACATCACTTTTTCAAATTAATTTGAAAGCGCCAGCTGTAAACTCCCGCGTCAGCATTTGGCAAATTTTGTCGCGTACAACGGCTAGTTTCCGCGTCCTCGCATAGCTAATGCGACACCTCGCACTAATGATCTCCATCTGCTTCTAAGTTTTGCTTCTTGTGCACGCCTTATTCATCACACACTCTCCTAAGATAATGTTAATGCTTGCAAAACCCTAACCGGAAAGACCATCACGAGTTCACAGTCGAAGTCGAGAGCAATGCCAAAGCCAAGGCCAAAAAAACTCAGGTATCCAATCTGTTTAGGGTTTGTTTTTTGTTAAATCCTTTCTTGATTTCTTTCTTAATTGTGTTTTGTTCAGTAGTTTGGTAAGCTGGTTTGTGACGATTGATTCTTAGGTTTTTTTTTTTGGGGAATCCAGGGTTTGTGATCTTGATCTTGTTTTCATTTTTTGAATGTGGACTGTAAATTGGTTCTTAGGGTTAGAACTGCCCAATCGAAGATTCTTTATCTACCGTGGGGTTCATAGGATGACCATGACTCGACTCCCTCACCCACCGAGATGTTCGCAGGCACCTCCGAGTACCGCTGCTTAGGTTTAGAGAGGGCGAACTGAATCTGAAGGGTTTGATGAGATATCTAAGGAGGGAAGGGGAGATGAGGAAGTCGAGAGATTGGGAGGCGGAGGATTTTGAATCGAGTGAGAAGAGGAAGAGGACTGGGAACAAGGTGTTCAGAGGTAATTGTTACAGTTGTGGGAGTCCTGGGCATTACCAGTCGAATTGTCCAGATAAGGTAGAGTACTGAAACGGACCCACCCATGTGTTTGGATTATTTTTATTTTTATTTATGGGTGTTTTAGGGTGTGTTTGGATGTGATGCAGATGTGAATAGAATAGATGTTGATGTGGTACCTTGAATGTTCTTGTTTGGGAAAGGATGTTCTTCTCTTCCAAGATTTTTGGGGTGCGTTTGTATGTAATGCATATAGGATTAACTGCCCCTCTTGGAAGGGGATGTTTTCTCCTCCACAATGCAAACACTTTCCTGTGAATCTTGTTTTGTTTTTTTGTTGCGTTAGATGTCATCTCCCAAATCGTTATCCAATTTGTTTCAAGTCGAAATTACTTGATATGGAACACAATGGGTACGGTATTTCAATGTTTCACCTCCTAAGTTGATATCCAATTTGTTTCGGGTCTAAATTACTTGATATGGAACACAGTGAGTTTTGGTAGAGAAAAATCCGAGTTCCGTGTAAAAATTTGATGTCATTGTTCTGCTGATGAGGATTTTGCCAATATGATCTTTTCAGATACATGGGCTCCTTTTGGATTTCTATAAGCCAACTATACACAGAACATTGGATTTTTATAACAAAAATTGCATCATGTATATAGCCTTTAATCTCTGATGAATTAAAACTAAGGGTTTGGATGACTCTATCAACTTATATCATGTTCATCTAGGTTAAAACCTTTCAGGCCTCATGGTAGATACCATGACCATAAGTGTAATTTGGTTCTTAGGGTTAAAACTTTGACGGATACCATGACCATGAGTGTGAGTGTGACTGATTTGGATGATATATTTTAGATTCATCATTAAACTCCTTCCTTTCTTGTAATTGTTTCAAGGGGTCTTCTTTGATTCCGATCATAGAACTATCAAATACTTGGTAGATCTTGGATTGTTCTCTAAAACCCTAAAATTTTGAGAGATCTGCGAGGGCACATGGCCTATCAGGGCTTGAAATGCAACCAACCACTGGATCTTCCCAAACATCCATCTTGCAATGGCATTGTTCCCACTATCCAGTAAGTTTAGTTCCCTCTTCTTATTATACGGCAGGTTGTTATCATATGGTTTATAGAAGAATATGATCAAGAAAGCAGAAGTAAACTTGTGTAGCCATTGTAAAGTAGAGATTTGTGAGAACTTTCAACCTAGACTGCATCAAGGATAGTAAAATTGTTTGTTTGATTGTGATGAATGATGCAAGAACATTTAATAGCTTATATAATTGTGATCCATAAATGGGATTTTTTAATGTGTTTATTGAATCATGTTTAGGATTTTATCAGACAGAGGATGCCTGATTATTAATAATGAAACAGAAGATGGTGTTGATGTGTATTGTGTTTGCAAATTACTTAGTCAATAATTAAATTACATAAATGCCATTACAAAATTCTATTAATGGAGTGTTTGTAAAGGCTGGAAATGGAAAGACAGAGAATTGTTTGCTCTGTCCCTTTGCAGTAGTCTAGGGAATTGGAGAAGTAATCATGGTGACATAATGCTTTACTTTTCTGCAATCTAGTGGAATTCTTCTTGTTCTCGTTCTTTTATTTTAGGGCAGAACAAGGATTATGTACTCCATGGAAAAAGCTGATGTGGCACTTCGGAATCTTTGTTCTACAAACGTGTCCTATCCTATGAACCCTAAAGAGAAGATAGGAATAGAAAATGGAATAAGACTATAAGAGACTTGTGATTTGTGAATTTTGTTATGCATCTCCCCTCTACACTTGTGCTATATCATATGTGGGCTATGACATGCTGTCAACAAAGCAGGGGTGCTGGTGATGTTATGGGGGTGAAAGCCAAGTCTCTCTCACTGGTTCAAAGTCAAGTATGGAAGTTAATAATGGGAAGTTGTATGATTGTATCACAATATCAGTAAAGGGGTTATCACTGATAATAAGTGGGGCCCATTGTACTGGATAAAAATACACGTGCCTCTAAAATCCCCTTATATTTGTACTGGATAAAATATATCTGATTTTTTTATATTTGTATCAATCCCTTTTGCTGAAACATTATGTAGATGTCACGTTGACATCTAAAATCATCTCCAAATCTTTTAATATGAACGCTTTGAAGGCCCACTTGGTAACACTAATGATTAGGATATGCGGCAAGATGGGAATTTCTCTTCTTGGATGAGGTTCCTTCAAAAACAATCCTTGTTAGAAAATGATACCACTTAATTCAGTCTAGGTAATCCAGCCATAAATATAATTCTGGTCACGATCAAATGTGGGCTTAGTGAAAAAAAAAGAACAGAAAAAAAAGAGGATAGTGTATAGAAATATTAATTTGGCAGTTTATGAGTCCCCTTTTATGTAGTGTAAGATATGAAAATTTACTCCAAGGTCCAAACATGAAAAATGTGTAACTTCACAGGATTATTTCTATCCATTTATATGAGTGTTTAATCAACTTCACAGGATCCCCTTTGTAACTTAATAAGCCCTGAAAACGATAGTATACCATGCCGATTTCAGATTGTTTGGTTCAAGTAGTCAACAGTAGAACCAAAGTCACCAATATAGGACTTAGATTGGATCTCAAACACACGAGTAACATACATAGACTGGTTATAAAGTGCTAAAATTAAAAACCAGTAACTAAAACTGTATCCAATTTAGTTTTGCACTTTGTTTTCTTGTAGAGTATTTTGTGGATGAATGATTATATGATGAAATATGACAACACCTTTTATTTGATGTTGTTACTTTCAGCTGGATGGATTGGAAATGATGCCATTGAAATTCTTGAAGTGCAAATTTTTGAAAGGCATTTTGGAATTTTAAGATTTTAGAGTATTCTATGTGCGCCCGGATTATCTCTAGAGATTTCAAGAGCTTCAATCTTACATTGGAGGCGTTGTGATCAGGTCAGAGAACTGCTTTTCTCCTTCAATTTCCGTAGTTCCTCCTTATTTATTTATTTTCTCTTTTGATCATGTTGATTTCTCATCTTATCGGTAGGTTTTAGGATTTTATTTTATCATTGTCTGCTTAGTTTGTATGAGAAATTCCCATATGCCAAATTTTCTCCTGCGAGAGTCTCCCCATGTGCGAAACCTCATCTCTGTTGTTGATGCAGAAGGGGTCCCTCTGCATTAAAGGTGGCCTGAGGTTTCATGCATAGCTTGGCTTGCAAATGCCCGCAAAAGAAAGCAGGATGTTTAACCGTACTTTTTTTAAATCGTTTTCTTATATTTAGGTGAGAATTCTATATAATTTTTTGCAAGCGATGGTTGAAAATGATGTTTGACCGTACCTTTTTATGTATTGCATTTTTATTTTTAAATGAGAATTTTGTATAGTTCTTTGTAAGTGATGGTTTATATTGATATTTTACTGAACTTTTATTATTATTTTATATTTAGTTCAGAATTTTGTATAATTCATATGGTAGGCAGGAGGGATTAGTTCCCCCCCTAATGTCTACTTATTCAACATTTACCATACTGTTCTGTAATTATTATTTGTGTTATTTTTTATTTAGTTTCATGACATTTTTTATTAAATCTTTGAAACAGGGATGGGTGTCACATGTTTCTATCCACAACAACCTTTGTGAATCAACACTCTTAACAAGCAAAGTTTATGTGCCATCAATACCAACAACACTGAATGCTCACATCTTTCAACAACGACAACGATCCGGCACAATTTTGTAGTCTTGAAATTTACTGTATAAAAACCCTCATGACCATGAATTCCTGAATCAACCACGGTAACTCATGATCACTTACATCTAAAACAAGACACAACAACAATGGTTGCTACTCCCAAAATGTACAATTTTAATGATAATTTGTAAGTTCCTTAAATTTGCAAATCCAACAGCCATTGATCACTTCTCATGAAATCATAAACAACTTCCACAAGCTTCGATCAATTATTCACATGTGCCTTGACAATTATTAGCTGGAAAAATGTTCTTTTTACCAATTCAAAAGCATAAAACCAACTAAGGATGACAAGATGTTTTTTAACCATTTCACCAATCCAACGACATCCAAACCAAAGATGACATACATATTTGTTAATCCAGAACAACTTTTAGTACAATCATTACTCTAACCCAACAACCTTCTTAACAATTAAAGCTCATGACAACAACTATACATATTTGCCAATCCAAAACATAATTTTTAATCAAGAAAAACCTTGATTTCTATCAATACTCTAACCTAACAACCTTCTCACATCAATCATTATAATGCTCACAACTATCAACACCACCACCATCACCCCCCCATTTATTGTAATAAATCCTAGACTTCTCCAATTAATAACTCTTGATGACCATGAATACCCTGGGACAACCGAAATAACTCATGACCTTGCATCCAAAATGTGAACCAACAACAATGGTCACTTATTCCTAGAATCTACAATCCCAACCAACAACCATTGGTCAAATACTTTCATGATTAAACAAATACAACAACCAATGACGACTTCTCACAAATCATAATTCATAAGCACCCTTTACATACTATGATCAATTATTCATGGCCTGTCACAACAATTATTGGCTATAAAACTAAACATAATTGCCAATCCGGAACAAGTTTTGTAATCCAGAGCAACCTTAGCTTCCATCAATTTGAGTACTCATGACTTTTAACGACGACAAGTATTTACCACAACTATTTATTCTCAAAACTCCTTAAATAACAATGCTTAATGATCATGAATTCCCAAACCAACTACAATGACTCATGATCACATACATCCAATATATGAATCAACGACAACGGTCTAACCAATGATGATATACAAATGTTTTATTCTAGAGAAACCTCAATTACTATTAATACTCTAACCAACGACCTTCTCACATGCACAATTGACAATCACGACTAACAACAACGACGACAATGATTTATAACAATTTTTCTGACAATGATTTATAACAATTTTTCTTAGTCTTGTCCTATTACCGACTCTTGATGACTCAAAATTTAGATGGACAACCGAAACAACTCATTCCCACTTACATAAAAAATGAGAAACAACGACAATGGCCACTTATTCCTAGATCTACAATCTCAACCACCAACCATTGGTCACTTTCTTTCATAATCAAGCAAATACAACAACCAATTATCACTTCTGATTGATCATAAACAATGCTTATGGATCATTAATAATTATTCATAGACCTGTGACAATAATATGGGCGCCAAAACTATACATTTTTGCCAATCAAAGGGCAGCAATCCAACTAAAGGCGACATACATTTTCCTCTATCCACAACAACCTTAGTTTCTATCCATAACGAGTTAACCTGATTAGAACTAGCTATATGATATTCTAGTGCTCCAAAGTACTAGCCCGTTAGAGTCCTAGTTCGTGCCTAGATGATAGATATTCTTGACAGACCGAAGAATAGAAAACGATCATTAGTTTCAACTAATGGTGAAACAAGCAAACATCACTCGTTGGTAATACCGAATGCTCTTGACTTCGAACAACGGCGTTGTGCTAAAAAATTCTTCAATTTTAACAACCCACGATGACCATGAATTCCCAAGTCAACCACCATAAATCATGATCATTTACATCGTCAGTACCAAACAATATGAACAACATATTTATGAAACCAATGGAATTCTAATGAACAAAGGATAACATTTATACTTTTCAATCCACACAAATCTTATTCTCGATCAATTCTCCAACAAACAAACTCCACACTCAACAATATGAACAACATATATTTTTTTCTAGAACAACTCGAATTACAATCAATGCTCAATGTAATATGCTTCTCACATCAAGAATTTACATTCATGACTATCAACAACAACAATGATGATTAGCAAGTTTTCTTAGTCTTTTACTATTAATGATCCTCAATGACCATGAATTCCCAAGGACAACCGAAATAACTCTTGACCAATTACATCTAAAATGCGAAACAATACAATGGTTTTTTGTTCCTAGATCTACAATCTCAGCCAACAACGATTGGTTTAATACTTACATAAATTAGCGAATACAACCACCAATAATCAGTTCTCACAAATCATAAACAACCTTTGCAGGCTTTGAGCAATTATTCATAGACTAGTCACAACAATATTGGCGACAAAACTATACATCTTTGCCTCTCTAAGTTCATTAATCTAACTATTGGTGGCATACATATTTTTCAATCCATAACAATCTTAATTTCAATCTATAACGAGTTAACTATTGGCGATATTCTAGCTCGACAAAGTACTGGCCCGGTGGAGTCTTATTTCCTGTTTGGATGATAGATGTCCTCGACAGACACAAAAATAAAATGAAAACAACCTCAGTTTAAACCGATACTCATATGTAAACTTTGCATGTCAACTATACCGACATTAAATTCTCTTGACTTCAAACAACAACAATGCATTAAAAAAAAACCAATTATAACAACCCACGATGACCATAAATTCCTGAGTCAACCACCATTACTCGCGATCATCAATACAAAACAGTACACCTTTATGAATCCAAGGCAATTCTAAACAAAGGACGACATTCATAGTTTTCAATATGCACCAATCTTATTCTCGATCATTACTCCAATGAGCAAACTTAGCCCTCAACAATATGAGCAACAATTTGAGTGCTCATAACTTTCTCCAACAACTATCTCCCACAACTGTTTATTCTCAAAATTCCTTAAATAACAATGCCGGATGACCATGAATTCCTACGTCAATTACAATAGCTCATGATTACATACATCCAACATATGAATCAACGACAATGGTCAAACCAATGATGATATAGAAATGTTTTATTCCAGTATGACCTCAATTACAATCAATACTCTAGCCAAAAACTTCTCACGTCAACAATTAACAGGCGACTGTACCATTAACGACAGCAATGATCTATAACAATTTTTCTCGGTCTTGTACTATTAATGATTCTTGATGACCTTGAATTCTTGAGTCAACCACTAGAACTCGCAATCATTTACATCATTAATACAAAATTGTATATCCTTATGAATCTAAGAGAATTATAACAAACAAATGATGACATTCGTAGTTTTTCAATCAACACCAATCTTTTTCTAGATCAATATTCCAACAAGCAAACTCCGCACTCAACAATACAATCAACAATTTGAGTTCTCATGACTTTCTACAGCAACAACTATCTCCCATAATTATTTATTCTCAGAATTTCTTAATTTACGATGCTTGATGACCAAGAACTCTCGAGTCAGCTACAATAACTCGTTATTACATATATCTAATGTTTGAATCGACACAAATGTTCTTTCCAATGATTCTATAAAAATGTTTTATTGTAAAACAATCTGAATTATAATCAATGCTCAAAGCAATAACCTTCTCACGACAACAATTTACGTCCACAACTATCAAAATGACAACGATGATTTATAGCGAATTTTCTTTATATTATCATATTAATGATTCTCGAAAACCATGAATTCCCGGGACAACTGAAAATAACTCTTGACCACTTGCATCCAATATGTGAAACAATAACAGTGGTTTCTTATTCCTAGATCTATAGTCTCAAACAACAACAATTGGTTTAATACATTCATAATTTAGCGAATACATCCACCGATGCGCACTTCTCACAAATCTTAAGAAACCTTTCAAGTCTTTGAACAATTATTCATTGACCAGTCACAACAATATTTGTGACAAAATTATACATCTTTGAAATCTTTCGAGGCATATAAATGATCGAGAGGGTTGTGGAATAGACCTGTCATGTATCCACATTGTAATCGATCATAACATAACTTTGAACGTACTTCATGATATTCATATAATTATTATCCCTACGTATCGAGGAGAGAAGTTTAATTAAGGGAGTCCCTCTATATATGGACCCAGAATTGTGGAGAATATTTTAGACTCGAATTTGGAAATCTAGTTTTGCATCCACCAAGGCCCCTTCAGTCCATGTTTTGACTAATATGTGTTACTCTTTCCCTAACATGGACGTTGAAATCTTTTGATGCAAAGGCACGTTCTAGATGATCGCACGCTAGATCTATCACGTATCCCTATAGCAACAAATTTCATTTCATATTTTATCCTACATGTGTATATGTTGCCCTAGTCTGGAGTTTGGAATCTTTCGATAAATAATGACGATCGAGAGGATTGTGTACTAGACCTGCCATGTATCCCCATTGTGATGGATCATAACATAATCCTTAACGAAGTTCACAATATTCATGTATTCATAATCGCTAGGTACCGAGGAGGGAAGTCTAATTAAGGGAGTCCCTTTTACATTAATAGTGTGTAAGGAAATAAATAACAAAAGATGCAATCAAACCACACAAAGAAGACACTCAGATTTACGTGGTTTCCTTGACCTTGAGGTAAATACACGGATCACACCGACTCCACTATGCTCAAAGGTAGAAGATGACAATACAAGATACAAGATCTCTGTCGGCTATGCTAGGGTTACATAATAGCGCATGGTAATATTATGAAAATACCCTTGCATGGACTTGAGTTAACAGTCTGACCTAGGTGAAATTAGGGTCTACACATAACAATCTCCCACTTGGAGACTGATGATCCCAACTCGATTCCAAGCACATGTGATCTCTTTCAAACAACTTTTGCCATAAGAAATCCGGTATGATTTTCTTTTGATCTTCTAAGATTGAAGACCAAGTGAAGAAATTGAATATGTCTTTAGCTTCTCCATTGTGAACATGAGTTAATAGTCTGACCCGAGTGAAATCAGGCTCCAAACAAAACAATCTCCCACTTGGATGGACTCAATTGATCCGCTAAATTTCTAACACGTATCCTGAATCGTGGAGAATATTGTAAACTCGAATTTGGAAATCCGGTTTTGCATCCACCATGGCCCCTTCGTTCCATGTTTTTACCGAAATGTGTTGTTCTTTCCTTGACATGGATGTTGAAATCTTTTGATGCAAAAGGACGATCCGGATTTTTGCTGGTTAGATCTTTCTAGTATCTCTGTAGCGATGGATTTTATTCCACATTTTTACCAATGTGCCAGTGATGTCCTAATGTGGAGGCTGAGATCTTTTGATGCATATAGACGATTGAGAGGATCATATAATAGACCTTTCATGTATCCCCATTGGGATGGATCATATCATAACCCTTAATGAACTTCACGATATTAATGTAATCATAATCGCTAGGTACTGAGGAGAAAAATCCAAACAAGGGGGTCGCTTTGGCGTTGGTAGTAAACATTTGAAAAAAACAGAAGAGAAGAAGCAAGCTCATCGATTATTCTTCACTTGGGGTCCACAATTGTTTCATGTTTGTTCCCTTGCTTCTCTCTTATGAATTCCCTATTTTTCTTAGTCTCCGAGTACAAAAGGAAACTACGCAACTAAAGCTACTTCCCCTGCAGGCAATATTGGGCATATCTTTAGTGCGGAAGTGGACCCCCACGAGCTGTACTTGGTGTAGCAGTCACAGTGTTGGTTTTGTTAAGTAGGTTTGGGGATATGTTTTAGGCCTAGTTGGGTAGTGAACAAGTGGGTGAAATCCCTCACATTGTGGTTTGCTGAATCTTTTAATGTTGGGATCTTTTGAGTCAAATTGGGATCTAAGTATGGAATCAATTGATTTGTTAAATTTCTGACATGGATCCCTAATCTTGGGATTTGAGATTGATGGATGGGCTCAACTGATTCACTAAATTTATAACATGGACCCAAAATCGTGGAGAGTATTTTAGACTGGAATTTGGGAATCGAGTTTTGCATCCACCTTGGCCCCTTCATTCCATGTTTTGACTGAAATGTGTTCCACTTTCCCTAACATGGATGTTAAAATTTATTGATGCAAAAGCACAATCTAGAAGACTGCGGGCTAGATCTATCACGTATCCCTATACCGACAAATCTCATTTCAAATTTTATCCTACCTGAGTAGATGTCCTAATTTAAGTTTGGAATCTTCGGATAAATAATGACGATTGAGTGGAACGTGTACAAGACCTGTCATGTATCCCCATTGTGATGGATCCTAACATAATCCTAAATAAAAGTCCCGATATTCATGTAATCATAATCTCTAGGTACGGAGCAGGGAAGTCTAATTAAGCGAGTCCCTTTTACCATGATAGACATTTTGAAAAAAAAAAATGAAGCAGAAAAGAAGCAAATATATTGATTATTCTTCACTTGGGGTCCACACTTTGTTATCTTTCGGTCCCTCGCTGCTACTTCTTAATTGCCCATTTTTTTGAGTCTTCGAGTACAGAAGGAAACTACCCAACTGTAGCTAGTTCTTCTGTAGGCAATATTGGGCATATCTTTAGAGTGGTGGTGGACCCCCACCAGCCGTACTAGGGACAACAGCCACATTGTTGGTGTCGTGACCATGTGGGTCAAATCCCTCACATTGCGGTATCCTTAATCTTACAATGTTGGTATCTTTTGAGTCAAATTAAGATTGATGATTGGTCTCAATTGATCTGCTAAATTTTTGACATGTATCCCGGATCGTGGAGAATATTGGAGACTCCAAATTGGAAATACAGTTTTGCATCCGCCGTGGCCCCTTCATTCCATGTTTCGACCGAAATGTGTTGTTCTTTCCCCGACATGGATGTTGAAATGTTTTGATGCAAAAGGACGTTCCGGATTTTCGCTAGTTAGATCTTTCTAGTATCTTTCTAGTATCTTTGCAGCGACAGATTTCGTTTCGAATTTTTACCAATCTGTGTTTGTGTTGTCATACTGTGGAGGTTGACCTCTTTCGATGCATATAGATGATTGAGAGGATCGTATTATAGACCCGTCATGTATCCCCATTGGGACGGATCATACCATAACCCTTAATGAACTTCACGATATTAATGTATTCCTAATCGCTAGGTATCGAGGAGAGAAATCCAAACAGGGGAGTCGCTTTTGCGTTGATAGTAATTAGTAAACATTTGAAAAAAACAGAAGAGAAGAGGCAAGCCCATCGATTATTCTTCATTTGGGGTCCACGCTTTGTTGACATTTGGTCCCTTGCTTCTTTCGTCTTAATTGCCCATTTTTCTGAGTCTTTGGGTATAGAAGGAAACTATGCAATTGTAGCTACTTCCTCGGTAGGTAGTATTTCGCATATCTTTAGAGTGGTAGTGGACCTTCACCGGTTGTACTTGGAGCAGCAATTTAATTATTGGTTTTGCGAAACTGGTTTGGGATGTGTTTTAGACTTGATTGGGGACGCGAACACGTGGGTCCGATCCCTCACAATGCGGTGTTCTTAATCTTTCGATGTATTGATCTTTTGAGTCTATTTGAGATAGACGGACATGATCAACTATTTCACTAAATTTATACCATGGACCCAAAATCGTGGAGAATATTTTAGACTGGAATTTGGGAATCGAGTTTTGCATCCACTTTGGCCCCTTCATTCCATGTTTTGACCGAAATGTGTTCCTCTTGGGCAAACATAGGTGTTAAAATTTTTTGATGCAAAAGCACGATCTAGGAGACCGCTGGCTAAATCTATCGCGTATCCCTATAGTGACAAATTTCATTTCAGATTTTATCCTACTTGAGTACATGTGTTGTCCGACTCAGGAATTTGGAATCTTTGGATGAATAATGACAATCGAGCAAAACGTGTGCTAGACTTGTCATGTATCCCCATTGTGGTGGATCCAACAAAGTGTGGACCCCAAGTGAAGAATAATCAATAAACTTGCTTCTTTTCCTCTTCATTTTTTTTTATGACAATCGAGCAAAACGTGTGCTAGACTTGTCATGTATCCCCATTGTGACGGATCCAACATAATCCGTATCGAACTTAACGATATTCATGTAATATTAATCACTAGGTACTGAGGAGGGAAGTCTAATTAAGGGAGTCCCCTTCGCGTTGATTGTGACATTTTGAAGGAAAAAATGAAGAGGAAAATAAGCAAGTTTATTGGTTATTCTTCACTTGGGGTCCACACTTTTTTAACTTTCGGTCCCTTGCATCTTTCTTCTTAATTGCCCATTTTTCTGAGTCTTGTTTAATAGAGGGAAACAACGCAATTGTAGCCAGTTCCTCTATAGGCAATATTGGGCATATCTTTAGCGTGGCAGTGGACCCACACCGGCCGTACTAGGGGCAACAACCACATTGTTGGTGTCGTGACCATGTGGGTCAAATCCCTCAGATTGTGGTATACTTAATCTTACAATGTTGGTATCATTTGAATCAAATTAAGACCGATGGATGGACTCAATTGATTCGCTAAATTTCTGACATGTATCCCGGATCGTGGAGAATATTGGAGACTCGAATTTGGAAATCCAGTTTTGCATCCACCGTGGCCCCTTCTTTCCATGTTTTTGATCGGAATGTGTTATTCTTTCCCTGTCATGGATGTTGAAATCTTTTGATGCAAAGGGATTATTCGTATTTTTGCTAGTTAGATCTTCTGGTATCTCTGTAGCGTTAGATTTCATTCCAAATTTTTACCAATGCGTGTTTGTCGTCCTAATGTGGAGGCTGACATCTTTTGATGCATATAAATGATTGGGAGGATCGTTTAATAGACCCATCATTTATCCCCATTGGGACGGATCATATATAACCCTTAATGAACTTCATGATATTAGTGTAATCATAATCGCTAGGTATCGAGGAGAAAAATCCAAACAAGTAAGTCGCTTTGGCGTTGATAGTAAACATTTGAAAAAAAAACAGAAGAAAAGAAGCAAGCTCATCAATTATTCTTCATTCGGGGTCCAAACTTCGTTGACGTTCGGTCCCTTGCTTCTTTCTTCTTAATTGCCCATTTTTCTGAGTCTTCGAGTACATTAGGAAACTATGAAATTGTAGCTACTTCCTCTGTAGGCAGTATTGTGCATATCTTTAGAGTAGTAGTGGACCCCCACCGGCTGTACTTGGAGCAACAACTAATTTGTAGGTTTTGCGAAACGGGTTTGGG
This sequence comes from Persea americana, assembly GCA_029852735.1. NCBI lineage: Eukaryota > Viridiplantae > Streptophyta > Magnoliopsida > Laurales > Lauraceae > Persea > Persea americana. Next base: position 98,138,077 of record CM056810.1, read on the forward strand.
ACATGTTTTACGCTTGATTGGGGACGCAAACACGTGGGACCGATCCTTCACGGTATGGCCTTCTTAATCTTTCATTGTACGGATCTTTTGAGGCTATTTGAGATCGATGGATAGGCTCCAGTGATTCAATAAATTTATAACATGGACTCGAAATCACGGAGAATATTTTAGACTGGAATTTGGGAATAGAGTTTTGCATCCACCTTGGCCCCTTCATTCCATGTTTTGACCGAAATGTGTTCCTCTTTTCCTAACATGGATGTTAAAATTTTTTGATGAAAAAGCACGATCTAGAAGTCCGTAGGCTAGATCTATCTCGTATCCCTATAGCGACAAATTTCATTTCAGATTTTATCGTACTTGAGTACATGTTGTCCGAATCTGGAGTTTGGAATCTTTGAATAAATAATGATAATCGAGCAGAACGTGTACTAGACCTATCAAGTATCCCCATTATGACGGATCGTAACATAATCCTTAACGAACTTAACGATATTCATGTCATAAAAATCGCTAGGTACCGAGGAGGGAAGTCTAATTAAGGGAGTCCCCTTTACTTTGATTGTGACATTTTGAAAAAAAAAATGAAGAGGAAAAGAAGCAAGTTTTTTTATTATTCTTCACTTGGGGTCCACACTTTGTTAACTTTCGGTCCCTTCTTTTTTCTTAATTGCCCATTTTTTTGAGTCTTGTTTTAACAGGAGGAAACTATGCAACTGTAGCTAGTTCCTCTCTAGGCAATATTGGGCATATCTTTAGAGTGGCAGTGGACCCACACCAGCCGTACTAAGGGCAACAACCACATTGTTGGTGTCGTGACCATGTGGGTCAAATCCCTCACAATGCGGTATCCTTAATCTTACAATGTTGGTATCTTTTGAATAAAAGTAAGACCGATGGGTGGACTCAAATTTGGAGACTTGAATTTGGAAATCCTGTTTTGCATCCACCGTGGCACCTTCATTCCATGTTTTGACTGAAATGTGTTATTCATTCCCCGACATGGATGTTGAAATCTCTTGATGCAAAAGGACGATCCCGATTTTCTCTTGTTAGATCTTTCTAGTATCTTTGCAGCGACAAATTTCATTCCAAATTTTTACCAATCTGTGTTTGTGTTGTTCTAATGTGGAGGTTGACCTCTTTCGATGCTTATAGACAATTGAGAGGATCGTATAATAGACCCGTCATATATACCCATTGGGACGGATCATATCATAACCCCCTTCACGATATTAATGTATTCCTAATCGCTAGGTACCGAGGAGAAAAATCCAAACAGGGGAGTTGCTTTCACATTGATTGTAAACATTTGAAAAAAACAGAAGAGAAAAGCAAGCCCATTGATTATTCTTCATTCGGGGTCCATGCTTTGTTGACGTCCGGTCCCTTGCTTCTTTCTTCTTAATTTCCCATTTTTCTGAGTCTTTGGGTATAGAAGGAAACTATGCAATTGTAGTTACTTCATCGGTGGGCAATATTTCTTATATCTTTAGAGTGGTAGTGGACCTTCACTGGTTGTACTTGGAGTAGCAATTACATTATTGGTTTTGCAAAACTGGTTTGGGACGTGTTTTAGGCATGATTGGGGATGCGAACACGTGGGTCCGATCCCTCACAATGCGGTGTTCTTAATCTTTCAATGCATGGATCTTTTGAGTCTATTTGAGATAGATGGACATGATCAATTGATTCACTAAATTTATACCATGGCCCAAAATCGTGGAGAATATTGTAGACTGGAATTTGGGAATTGAGTTTTACATCCACCTTGGCCCTTTCATTCCATGTTTTAACCTAAATGTGTTCCCCTTTCCCTAACATGGATGCTAAATTTTTTTGATGCAAAAGCACGATCAAGAAGACCGCGGGCAAGACCTATCACGTATCCCTATCGCGACAAATTTCATTTCAGATTTTATCCTACTTGAGTACATGATGTCCGAATTTGGAGTTTGGAATCTTTGGATAAAGAATGACGATCGAGCAGAATGTGTGCATGATGTCTGAATCTGGAGTTTGGAATCTTTGGATAAAGAATGACGATCGAGTAGAATGTGTACTAGACCTGTCATGTATCCCCATTGTGACGGATCCTAACATAATCCTTAACGAACTTAACGATATTCATGTAATAATAATCGTTATGTACAGAGGAGGGAAGCCTAATTAAGGGAGTCCCCTTCACGTTGATTGTGACATTTTGAAAAAAATAATGAAGAGGAAAAGCAGCAAGTTGATTGGTTATTCTTCACTTGGGGTCCACACTTTGTTAACTTTCGGTCCCTTGCTTCTTTCTTCTTAATTGCCCATTTTTCTAAGTCATGGAGTACAGAAGGGAACTACGCAACTGTAGCTAGTTCCTCTATAGGCAATATTGGGCATATCTTTAGGGTGGCAGTGGACCCACACCAACTGTACTAGGGGCAACAGCCACATTGTTGGTGTCGTGACCATGTGGGTCAAATCCCTCAGATTGCGGTGTCCTTAGTCTTACAATGTTGGTATCTTTTGAATCAAATTAAGACCGTTGGATGGACTCAAATGATCCGATAAATTTCTGACATGTATCCCGGATCGTGGAGAATATTGGAGACTCGAATTTGGAAATCAGGTTTTGCATCCACCGTGGCCCCATCATTCATGTTTTGACTGAAATGTGTTGTTCCTTCCCCAACATGGATGTTGAAATGTTTTGATGCTAAAGGACGTTCCGGATTTCCGCTGGTTAGATCTTTCTAGTATCTCTGCAGCGACAAATTTTGTTTCAATTTTTTACCAATTTTTGTCTATGTTGTCCTAATCGCTAGGTACAGAGGAGAAAAATCAAAACAGTGGAGTCGCGTTCGCGTTGATAGTAAGCATTTGAAAAAAAAAGAAGAGAAAAGCAAGCCCATCAATATTAGTCTTCATTCGGGGTCGACACTTTGTTGACGTTCGGTCCCTTCCTTCTTTCCTCTTAATTGCCCATTTTTCTGAGTGCTTGGGTACAGAAGGAAACTGTGCAATTGTAGCTACCTCCTCGGTAGGCTGTATTTCGCATATCTTTAGAGTGGTAGTGGACCTTCATCGGCTGTACTTGGAGCGGCAATTAAATTGTTGGTTTTGCGAAACTGGTCTGGGACGTGTTTTATGCTTGATTGGGGACGCGGACACGTGGGTCCGATCCCTCACAGTGCGGTGTTCTTAATCTTTCAATGTATGGATCTTTTGAGTCTATTTGAGATAGATGGACATGATCAACTGATTCACTAAATTTATACCATGGACCCAAAATCGGGGAGAATTTTTTAGACTAGAATTTGGGAATCGAGTTTTGCATCCACCTTGGCCCCTTCATTCCATGTTTTAACCGAAATGTGTTCCCCTTTCCCTAACAAGGATGTTAAAATTTTTTGATGCAAAAGCATGATCTAGAAGACCGCAGGCAAGACCTACAATGTATCCCTATAGCGACAAATTTCATTTAAAATTTTATCCTACTTGAGTACATTTGTTGTCCGAGTCTGGAGTTTGGAATCTTTGGATAAAGATTGACGATCGAGCGGAACGTGTACTAGACGTGTCATGTATCCCCATTGTGACGGATCCTAACATAATCCTTAACGAACTATACGGAGGAGGGAAGTCTAATTAAGGGAGTACTCTTCACGTTGATTGTGACATTTTGAAAATAAAAATCAAGAGGAATAGAAGCAAGTTTATTGGTTATTCTTCACTTGGGGTCCACACTTTGTTAACTTTTGGTCCCTTGCGTCTTTCTTCTTAATTGCCCATTTTTCTGAGTCTTGGAGTAGAGATGGAAACTATGCAATTGTAGCTAGTTCCTCTGTAGGCAATATTAGGCATATCTTTAGGGTGGTTGTGCACCCACACCGGCCGTAGTAGGGGCAACGGCCACATTGTTGGTGTTGTGACCATGTGGGTCAAATCCCTCACATTGCGGTGTCCTTAGTCTTACAATGTTGGTATCTTTTGAATGAAAATAAGACCGATGGATGGACTCAATTGATCCGTTAAATTTTTGACATGTATCTCGGAGCGTGGAGAATATTGGAGACTCGAATTTGGAAATCCGGTTTTGCATCCACCGTGGCCCCTTCATTCCATGTTTTGACCGAACTGTGTTGTTCTTTCCCCGACATGGATGTTGAAATGTTTTGATGCAAAAGGACGTTCCGGATTTTCGTTGGTTAGATCTTTCTATTATCTCTGCAGCGACAGATTTTGTATTGAATTCTTACCAATCTTGGTTTGTGTTGTCCTACTGTGGAGGCTGACATCTTTCGAAGCATATAGATGATTGAGAGGATCGTATAATAGACCCGTCATGCATCCCCCATTGGGACTGATCTTATCATAACCCTTAATGACCTTGACGATATTAATGTATTCCTAATCGCTGGGTACTGAGGAGAAAAATGCAAACAGGGGAGTCGTGTTTGCGATGATAGTAAACATTTGAAACAAACGGAAGAGAAAAGCAAGCCCATCGATTATTCTTCATTTGGGGTCCACACTTTGTTGACGTTTGGTCCCTTGCTTCTTTCTTCTTAATTGCCCATTTTTCTGAGTCTTTGGGTACAGAAGGAAACTTTGCAAATGTGGCTACCTCCTCGGTATACTGTATTTTGCTTATCTTTAGAGTGGTAGTGGACCTTCAACGGCTGTACTTGGAGCAGCAATTAAATTGTTGGTTTTGCGAAACTGGTTTGGGACGTGTTTTAGGCACGATCGGGGACGCGAACACGTGGGTCCGATCCATCACAATGCGGTCTTCTTAATCTTTCATTGTATGGATATTTTGAGTCTATTTGAGATAGATGGACATGATCAACTGATTCACTAAATTTATACCATGGACCCAAAATCGTGGAAAATATTTTAGATTGGAATTTGGGAATCGGGTTTTGAATCCACCTTGGCCCCTTCATTCCATGTTTTATCCGAAATGTGTTCCCCTTTCCCTAAAATGGATGTTAATTTTTTTTTATGCAAAAGCACGATCTAGAGGACTGTGGGCAAGACCTATCACTTATCCCTATAGAGACAAATTTCATTTCAAATTTTATCCTACTTGAGTACATGTCCGAATCTGGAGTTTGGAATCTTTGGATAAATAATGACGGTTGAGCGGAACGTGTACTAGACCTGTCATGTATCCCCATTGTGACGGATCCTAACATAGTCCTTAACGAACTTAACGACATTCATGTAATAGTAATCGCTAGGTACGGAGGAGGGAGGTCTAATTAAGGGAGTCCCCTTCACATCGATTGTGGCATTTTGAAAAAAAAAAATGAAGAGGAAAGGAAGCAAGTTTATTGGTTATTCTTCACTTGTGGTCCTCACTTTGTTAACTTTGGGTCCCTTGCTTCTTTCTTCTTAATTGCCCATTTTTCACTATGCAATTGTAGCTAGTTCCTCTGTCGGCAATTTTGGGCATTTCTTTAGAGTGGTAGTGGACCCCTGCCAACTGTACTTGGAGCAACAACCCCATTGTTGGTGTTATTAACGGGCTTGGGGGCATTTTTTAGACGTGCTTGATGTCGTGAACATTTGGGTCTAATCCCTCACATTACAGTCTGCTTAATCTTACAATGTTGGGATCTTTTGAGTCAAATTTTTACCGATGGATGGACTCAATTGATCCGCTATATTTCTGACTTGGATTCTGTATCATGGTTGATTTTGTGGACTTGAACTTCAAAATCCAGTTTTGCATCCACAGTGTCCCCTTTCATTCAATGTTTTGCCTGAAATGTGTTGTTGTTTCCCTATGCAAAAGGACGATTCAGATTTTCACTGGCTAGATCTTTCACGTTTCTCTGTAATGACAGATTTCATTCGATATTTTTACTAAAATGTTTTGTGTTTTCCTAGTGTGGTGGTTTACATCTTTGGATGCATATAGACGATCGAGAGGATCGTTTAATAGACTTGTCGTGTATCCCCTTTGTGACGGATCATTTCATAGCCCTTAATGAACTTCACGATTTTGATGTGATCATAATCTCTAGGTACCGAGCAGAAAAATCTAACTAAGGAAGTCCCTTTGATGTTGATAGTGAACATTTAAAAAAAAAAACAGAAAAAGGAAGCAAGTTTAGCGATTATTCTTCACTTGGGGTCCACACTTGGTTCACATCCCTTGCTTCTCTCTTCTGATTTGCTTATTTTTCTGAATCTCTGAGTATGGGAGGAAATTATGCAAACTGTAGCTACTTGCCGTGCAAGCAATATTGGGCGTATCTTTGGTGTCGTGGTGGATCCCCGCCAGCTGTACTTGAGCAGCAACCACATTGTTGGTTTTGTAAAACTGATTTAGGGTGATGTTCTAGGCTTGGTTGGGGGTAGTGAACATGTGGGTCAATTCCTCCACATCGCAGTCATAGATGAAAATAGCGGCTGCTACGTAGCGTAGCGGCCGCCACCGCTACGCTACGGCCGATTTATCGGCCGCCGCACCCGTAGCAGCTGCTACGTCCGCTACGGGGCCGCTACGTCCGCTACGGGGCCACTACGGCCGCTACAGGCCCGCTACGACCGCTACGGGGCCGCTACGGGGTGAGAAAAATTCCTACTTTTCAAATTTTTTTAAAATACATAATAATAATTATTTCTTTTCTTCTTCTCTTCAAATAACATTTCTACACAACTCTTCTACCCTTTTATGTTTAAAAGAACACCAAAAAGCACATGATCTCGCCGAATTACAGTTGATACAGAGAGTTCTTCTCTAAGTACATCCTATTAGACACCCCCTTTGGTATATGTATTTTTTTCTCTAGGTACTCTTAAGTCTTGATTTCATGATATAGTTTTTTCTTTTCTGTGCCTTTCATTAGTTTCTAAGTTAGCATAATCAAGCAACATGAACACATGTGAAAAAAATGATCATTACTATTATTTTCTATTTATACAGCGATACAGGACCTCATATAGTGAGGGGACCGCTACGCCCCCTTACCTTAGTTACTTTTGCAAAAAAAATACATTTTCTCTTATTTTCCAATATTCTAGATTTTCTAGATTTTTTTCATATTTTTTTGACGATTTTTCCAAATCGCACCGCTACGCCGCTACGTAGCGCCGCTACGCTACGTATCGCCCGCTACGTAGCGTTTTGGCGGCAAGCCGCTACGCCCGCCGCTACCGCTATTTTCATCCTTGATCGCAGTCTGCTGATTCTTTCATTGTTGGGATCTTTTGAGTTAAATTGGGACTGATGTATGGTATCAATTGTTCCGCTTAATTTCTGACATGGACCATTGATCTTGGAGGATATTTTAGGTTGAGTTAGTGGGGCCACAACTTACATTTATTTTTACATGAAAACAAAGGATTTCCTAGCCCCTGATCGAAAACGTCAAAGTACAAAGGTTTCTCGAAATTAAATCTAATTTCTAACGAGCACGAGCATGGCATGATATGGGTCTTGGGAAAAATCTTGAATTTTTTGAATGTGCAATTTACCCCTGAACATACTAGAATCATCAGATATGAGGTTTTGGAACATGAAAGTTGTTAGGAACGTTGTCCTCTTTTCTAATGAGCTCAATAATGGAATTTTCCAGAATTTGCGAATAACACCCCAATCTTTCCTGAAATTACAAATAAGACCCTATAGGCCTCAAACTAGGTTCTATGGCTCTCAAAACTTTCCGAAGTAATTGAAAATCTATTCTAACCCACGAACTTAAATTAATGACAACTCCAATTCGGACGGTACATGTTACCTTTTTCCTCATAACAAGGCCATTGATATACATTTGCCTCTTTGGCTTGTTCAGGCAACACCTCTATGAAACAATCGGACCTTGTTGGATAAGTCTTTGAAGATTGGGTGTTGCATCCATATCCTCCCCACGTTCATAGATGAAGAAGTGTTCACATGTGTGGGGTATGGGTAATCAAATAGAGTCTTTTTCGGTTGATCATCTTCGATTACATTCCTATTTGATCTCAAATAATCCCCAGGGCTCCTTCTGTCTTCTGAGGGCTCCCCCATTGATATAAAAAAAATAAAATAAAAATCATATTATTATTGGATCCCCATTTATCAAAGGAGATTAGGGAGTTTGAAATCTACCCTATAGGCCTTGTTTCTTTACATTGAACAAATAGGAATTAAATGCGAAGATGTCAAATGATCCCTATTTGAGGATTATTAAAGAGGTGAGGGTGAAAGGATATAAAGGGGAGAATGAGATGGGTTCTTTAACTTTCCTAGAATTTAGATGACAGGGTGATAGATTGGTATTCATTACCCTCTTCCTTGATTTAGATGGGACGCTATTTGGTGGTTATTTCTGGGTATTTACTTTTGATTCTTTGTTTTTGACCACTTGCAAGTATTCAAAGTTTGCATCGGGTTTTCAATTAATGAATCCACTCGTTGTTGCACTGATGGTAAGGGGTTTGGGTGAGCGAAAAAGATTTATCTTTCCAGGGAGAAAAGCCCATATCTTTATTCACACCTATATTTGAGGCAAGCTATGTGAAATTGGGTCTGAATTGATTTCATTTTGAGGACTGTAGACCCGTAGGTATTAAAGTTCAGAAAGCACTTATATTTTTGGTCTTGCATTTTTGCCCCACCTTGGGCTCACCAAACAATGCAACCCTTTCGGACTCACTACCACCCTTGCCTCATTCCACCAGTGAGTTCGTCTTCTTAATGAAACAGTTCTAGCCACACAAGCTAAATCTGACCCACTGTCATTCTTACCTGTACATATCACCCATACAGTCGATATTGGTACCTAAGTGGATATAAAACTATTATTTCACCTTTTTAGTTTAGAAAATACACCATTGTAGTTGATTAATTGATAGATCAACTTATCTCTGATTCACACCACCAGTCGTTTTTTTGGCTTGCCCAATTCGGGGTTCTTTTTTATTTTTAGGGTGCTTACAAAATTTAAAGGAGATATCAACTTATCGATTCACATCATTTTTAGGTTGAATAAAAAGTGGAGAGATAGAGAGGTAGGATGAAATAAGTCATACTTTCAATTAGCTTGCATGCTAATGTGCCAAGTTTAAAAGAGAAAAAAATGTGTTAATTTTAAAACTAAGCAAAAGGAATAATGATAGGTGCTAATTTCAAAATTAAGCTAAGAAAATACCAAAGTCTAAATTAGAAATTATTTAGAAAGATCAACAGCATTTATATAAGTGATCCCAGTTTCTCTTTAGAATGTTCCTAGCTTTTCTTATGGAGGGTTTTGTCAGGAAGTTAAGAAGGGTATGTCCTTTTGCTGCTAGGTCACATGGACACCTCAAGTCTTTGTGATTGACGACAATCAGACCCAGTTTTGGCATTAAGATTTCCTTCCATTGATATGATCATATGACAGGATCAGGTTCCGATCCTTGTTGATTTGTAAACTGATTATTAAATGATAAAAACTTGAGACACACATTTGTGAGGATCAGGATTTCAACCCTCTGTGTATTTGATAAACCAAGATAATATAGATTATTATTGTAAACCATTGATAATCCACGCATGATTTGGACTGTTGTCACCTAGATCATGGTTTGTACGGTGGTATACAGGTTAGGTTGGTATACCACACAGATTAGGTGGTATGTGTGTAAGAATACACAGTTGAAAGATCCATTCGATTGAATCTCGAAAGAGTGTATAGGTCAAAGATTGCTACAAGAATCTTTCTGGAAATGCAGTCTAGCCCTATGGTGCCACTAGGGCCCACATTTGATCAGCGGCCCCCCCACACCCATTGTCCAACCTGACCTCACCCACCACAAATATTAGCATCGTACCCATATTTATGCTCATCAAACTTAGGGTATGTTTGGTTGCAAGCATTTAGGAAATTTCTACCTACAACATTTTAGAGAATTCCAAATGCTGCGCCCCAAGCAGTAGAATTCTAGAATGCTAATGGCCGAGGAGCATTCTAAATTCTATAATCCAGAGTACTTAGTCAGCTACACGTGACTTTTCACATGGCCAACTCAGCTAATTCTCATTCATAAATCCTAATTAAATAGGGGATTCATAAATCCTAGGGACAACCAGTGCATTTTGTTAGAACTTCCCGACAAGGGGAATTCTTGTCAAAATGCTCATGACCAAACAGGCCCTTAAAATGCTCATAACCGAACAGGCTCTTACTTACAATTGGATTGAATCTGAAAGAAATCTATAGTTAGCAGACCATCAAATTTTAATGCTATTAAATAAAGGGTTAGGATAATCTTATAAATTTGTTTCTTTTTTCATGATTCTTATCCATAAAGAGACGTTTTCATCCATCCTGCCCACAATGGTAGACATGCATCCAAGTGAGCCCCATGAGCTAGACAAAAAAAGAAAGAGCAATTAGTTTGCTCATAGGAGAAACTTTCAGTGCATACAAGGTGGATGCATTGTTGAATCAAACGATCTTAATCCTCAATTTATGAGCCTAAAAAGTGTAATGATTTATTATTATATCCAATGGTAGAAAATAGTGAAAAAGTGGACAAATACCAATGAAACAAGCCCTTTAACTATATTAGTTCACAACCTTGATCTCCTACTAGTTGTCTGCACCCTTTTACTCTCTAACTTGCAATTTCCTCTTCCATTATAATTTGATTAAAGTCTCTATGGTGGGATTGCAATCAATCATTATTTGAACACGCACAGTATCACACACACTCCACCATTGACAACAAAGTAACCAGATGACAGGCAACTTTTTTATCATCAAGAAAAATTTCACTCCCCAATGAGAGTTATTTCCTCAACAAATTAATCACACTCATTCGGTATTGGGTGATTTCCAGTTGGATAAAGTCTTCCTTGATTAAATATATGCAAAGGTGATCTTGAGCCTTTGAACTTCAAAGGTGGGACTTTCTCATTGATTTATATGGGTTTACAGCAATGGTCTCATAGAATCTTGAAGTTCGACCCCTCTTGCGTCTATCAAGGACTTTCTCCAACTATTGTAGTCTTACATTAGATGTATAGAAAATAGGTAGAGAAATCAAATAGAGTAAACTAGTCACATTATAAATTTGAACTGTAAGCAATTTTTTCCACCTCAGACTTTTATCCAGCTTTTCTCCACATCCAAAAGGGGACTCAATTTGAGATACTCGAGACACCTCCTGCAAAGTCTTATGATTTTAAAGAAGTGAATAGCGATGGACTGAGGATAATTGTTGCGACGTGCATCCAATTTCATCATCTAGTTGTTACATTGTTACCTTTTCAAGTACTTAATATCTGTATTTTATATGTTATTATGGGTAAGTTTCTGTATTTTAGATGATACCGTGGGCTAGAGTTGGCATTTGTTGCCTGAGCCTTTCCAGACCTACCAAGTATTGCCTGGACTAACCTGACTTGGCCAATTTTTATTGACCACTTTGACAGGAACTGAGGCTGCAAATGGGCCTGTTACGGGCCAGATTCAGTGTGTTGTGGGCCTATTTCTCAAGTCCACTCATCTGAAGGCCGTTAGTACATTCAGACCCAGATTTGTACTTTCGGGCCTAGTACAACCTCAAAACATGTATGCTAATGTATCCTATATGTTAATATCATTTTGCTTAATATGTATATTATGGCATGTAATATATATAAATATAAAATAGAATCGGCTTAATTCAGTGGCCATCAGCCTCAATCTTAAGGCCCAGGGATGACATGTTAAAGATTTCAGACCGTAAACATAGAAATCCGGTTTGTCAGACCCAGAAGTAAGTCCAGGCCTGCCTAAAAGAACCTGAATCTGGGTTGGACACAGGTTGGATCAGGCCCATTGACAACCATAAAAGGAACGATCTATATGAACTTTTAAAACTCATTTTTTTCACTTGCCTGAGTCAGAGTGAGTGAACCCGGCTCAATAGTACATGGAGTCAAGCAAATCGAATAGATTTGACAATATCTAAACAAGTGAGTCTGACACACCCTGGTTTCTCAACTCAGTGATTTTCTGAGTCAAGTTTCAGTATCTTAAACACTGGCCAAAATCCAGTCCACTGCACCTCAGACTGGGACCCCGAAATGGACACTGCTGTACTGCCCATTGGCAGCCTGACTAGTAGCCCGTCCAGTCTGTTGGGAAGGCCTCTTCCATAGATTCTTTCAATTGAAATTTATATATAAACACATGCATTTGGACAGTATAGTAAGGAATCTTATTGGACTGGGGCCTGTAACATTATAACAAATATTTAAAAAAAAAATACTCATCATTAATCACATATCATATCATCGTTTAAAACTCAATTATGCACTTAGATACCAAGGTTATTTTGGTACACACCTGATGACCTAAATCCATGACCCGATTGTCAACTGGGCCCCAAAAAACAAGCAATTTGAACAGGTTTTTCCAGTGGGGTCCTCTCGATAAATGGTGAGCTGACGTCTAACTTACCCAGTCACTTATAATGAGCCAGACCCAAAAAGACCCTGATATGGGCCTTCTCCTTTGACCCAAATTGTAGTTAGATCCGAATATGATTCCAGTTAAGTTTATACACAATTTTGAATCGATCAGTTATGATTCCAGTTCCAAAAGAATCCAGCCTGTTTGCAACCCTAAACTGGCAATGATCTGCTGTCACTGCTCATCAAAAGGAGGAAAGCCCATGTTGAGAGAAGGGCAGGAAAAGCTATGATATATAGGAGGGGCACTCACAATCTCTTCTCGAGGCTAAATGGCATTTGTGGTCCACAGCCATTTTGACAGGGACCAGACCAAGGGTGTGTCAGATGGGCGAGCTGGATGGTCGGCCCATCTACCATCCTAGTTTGATAGTGAGTGAGGAGTCCCATGCCTGTCAATGACAATGGCCTCTTGCCCTCTTCTTTACACATGGTCCTCTGCTCCATCAGATCAAAAAATATAAAAAACCACGTGTAACATCCTTCTAAATTTACACTTATACTGGATGGGCCTTCTCTTCACTCTACATGCCAGTAACCAGATTGCTAGAAGACTGAAGAAGAGGAGGCCACAGAAATGTAATTGATTCCAGTACTGCTGCTTCACAGTTCACAGCCTGCTGTCACAGATCATGAGTTATTGATCAGGTTCTGGGTCTAGGACCACATCTCTCTCCTCTCTCTCTCTCTCTCTATATATATATATATATATATTTATCATAAACACATTCATGTGACCAATCTATGTAGCACTGTAGCATGGGCCCTTGCTTGGGTTTATGGTACCGACACACAGAAGCCTATTTATAAGGACTAAAGTAACTAATGGATCCCATGTATGGTTCAAAATATCAGCTGATATGACAACTCACGGGTATGGATTTTACGTTGGAACAACCATCCAATGATCTATTGCAAGGAATAATTTAGCATCTTCCTTTAACTGAGCAATGTTAGCTAATAAGCATCTGATTATTATTAGTAAACGAAGTTGGCAACTAAGTTTGAGGCAAATCCCATACCATACATGAGCAGATTTGGCTTAGCAAACTTCAAACTCGCCATGGATCAGGTCAGGCATTTAGCAGAGGAAGTGCCATTTCGGTCGGGTTCGGCTCAATCTGTTGGAACAATGTGCCCCACAGTGATCTATCAAAAGGAAGAACTTTGTATGATCCTTTAACTGAGTGATGCTCGTAAGCTTATATTTAAGTTACAGTTGTTTTGTTGTTTTGTTCTTTTTTTTTTATCCGAGTACTAGTAACAACGTTATAAGTAATTAGTATTGGGGCAACAACGTATTGAGGATGCAATCGGAGGCAAATCCCATTACCATACATAGGCGGATTTGACATGGCTAACTTTAAACCCGTCATGGGTTGGATCAGGTATGGAAGAGAGGAAGTGCTACTTGTAATTGTCATCCCTATTAGTGATTCACAAAAACACATAAAAACCCAAAAAGAAGAAAAAAGAAAAAAATCACAACAACACACGACGGTACTATGAACGTACAAGATTTAGTTGGATTTAGGACTGAGCGGTGGGAATCTAAATGCAAGGAGTTGTCATGAGTGCTTGATGACAGAATGTGAAAAGGTAAAAAGGAAGAGAAAGGGATGCTTCATTTGATTTGGGCGGTCACCAAAAAGCTGCAAGGAAGCATGAGAGATGATAGCTGTCTGCTGTGAGGAACCCATCTATGGTTCTACCACCTTTATCCCTTCATTCCAACGCTTGTAAGAAACTACCATATACTGACTGAAACCGACTCGACTCTCCCCTCTACGTGGGAATTCTCCAAAAACACCCCCTACTTTAAAAAATCCATACCTTTTTTTTTTTTTTTTTTTTCCTTTTTTTTTTTTTTGGGCCAACCTTGATCCAATCTAGTCTTTTCAAATGTACTACTCTCCGTGAATAGCTAGCTACATATTCAGATTTGATACTAATCCAACTTTTCCTCACCATTGAATTGAAATCATAGTAAATTGATACTTTTAAACTATTAAATCTTTGGGCCATGTATCAAAATATGTAAGATGATCTTATAGAGTTAAAATCTTACATATAGGTAGGTTTTATATAGATCTTTCCATTCAATAGACTTCCATCATCATTATGTATATGAGTGGGCCCAATTAGGATAGGCGTTTTTTTGAAAAAAAAAAAATGTCCTGGCATGATAAAATGGTTACAAATAGAGGGGAATTTATATATATGCAATGCATGCCAAAGCTTGTGGGCTCTTTTTAACGGTGGTGAGTGGATTCATACTGTTGGGTTTGTCATCCATCCTCCTTTTACTGGACTAGTATTCTTATCAATGCAGGCCTCACAGGTTGTCAATGGACCACGTATTACATGGCTGGTCCGAAGGCTCCACTTCAAAAGATCAGGTATGCTGGACCGTTTCTGGACTAGATCAATAATTGAGGCAACATCTTGGATCTCATTAATTGGCTGGTTTGACTTCATTTGAGTCACCAAGTCCCAGTGCCGGTGAAAATCGATATATACTATATCTGATGTGTTGGCTGGTTTATTTGCATGAAATTGAATACGTTAAAATTCATAGTAAGATGAACTCCAACAAACTCCAACAAAGAATTAATAGAGAGAACATAAATGAAGGATATATGGTAGGGTTGCAAGTGAGACCTTGAGTTTTCTGGAATTTAAATTACTTGGGTGATCTCCATATATTAAATTTTCATCTACCCTTATTTGTTTTCTATTAAAAGAAAGAGTATTTGATAGTCAGTTTTGTACATGGATTTTTGTTTCTTCACTTTTAACCACTTTTAAAAATATAGACTTTTAGAATTCATAGGAATTCAATTACATGAAACAAAGACAGCCATAACAAATATATATACTTTAAATGATATTATATGCTATGGAAGACTCCCATGGACCTTCGTGTGGATGGCCTTGTGGGGCTCACCTAGGGACCAATCAATCTTGTGGGAGGTGGGAGATTAAAAGATCTAGATGTGACTTACCTACGTGCAAAACCCCTAAGTCCATCAAATTAATTTAACCCCTTGATCCATGGCCAACAAGTTTAATGCTTTTATATAAAGAAAAAAAAAAGCCCTCAGCCCAACAATCCAATCCATTCAGATCGATGCAAATCAATAAATTCCGTGGAAATAGAGGGTGGGGTTCTGATGATCCATTTGGATTAGTGTCCAAGTGGGCCCCAATGGCTATCTGCATGGGCCTAGAGTACGGTCCAAGTTAGCCAAGTCCATTGAAGTCTAAACCAAGTCCAGGTACTTGTTCCCATGGATGGAGCTTGTGACCTTGTATGGCTTTTTTTTTTTATTGTCGTTGTTGTTGTTGTTATTATTAAGCCATTATGTAGAGAAACGTCCGTCATTCAACGAAGAAACTTCCTGAACTAAATACGCTTGCTCACCGTAGGCTCTATAAATTCCTCTCATTAGCTGAGAGATGCAAGAGTCTAAAACCACGACCAAAACCGAGTTTAAAACCACTGAGTAGAACAGTTGACGAGTAACAATCAGCTGAGGTTGACGTCCAGAAACTTACAACCATTGACAACTAGTATAGTAATCATATCTCGGGGTGTGAGGTAGATATAATAATAATAAAACTGAAAGATCATGCTAAAAGACTTTTCTTCTATTACCAAGTTGAGATTTATGTCAATGGTCCCCATAACAAGTAAGAATACGGTTTTGGACCGATACCTATGCCGGTCCCCATCATAACTAAGAACACGGTTTTGGACCGATACCCCGATACCTATGCCTACTATCGGCTGTGACGGTGGATAATTCCTTTATATATTGGTTTATATTTGTGTCATTTTTGTCAAATAAAAGAAAAAAATTTATTCAGGACTCTTGTTTGTTAAACTGATTACCTGGTCATTACTCTAATAAATCAAATCTTATGAAAGTGAGGGTCATCTACATCTTTATATTATATTCTCTACTCCTCTGCTTCTCATCTCTTCTCGTGAGAACCCACTTTACTATGACCTCTTTATTTTCTCACACCGGGTTACGAAATCAGAGAAATCCACCACAGCCAACTTGGAAAATGATCATTCCACCAAATTTTCTCTGCAAGACATGCCAAACTTACAAGGCAGCCAAATTGAATGTTCTAGAAACATAATAAAACTTAACATAATCAAAACGAGCCACTAAATCCATAGCGTCCCTGGCCTCATAGGAACTCAATACAAAATAGGCAAACGAGCCCCTAGTTTTCTGCAAAATTCTCTAGATACTTTCCTGAAAAAATAACCCAAAATTGAAAATATTGTGGCATTTTCCAAAGCCAGTGCTATATCTTTTCATAAAGTGCTAATCTCTCTCTCTCCCCCTCCCTCCCTCCAAATGAATACTTTATTTTCAGCAAACTCCAAAACACACACACACACATATATATAGTATATACACACACATCTGATTAAAAAAGCACATGTTTCCTATAATTTGGTTTTGGTTCATATCCTAATCTGCTTTATTTTTTAAGAGACCAATGGTTGGCTACCATTTCCCTGAACATGAGACTTTGATGTTCCTTTCCTAGCTGAGCTACCAGGCGCGCAGACATTTTCTTGTAATTCTGCAGGTACATTTACCAGCTGACCATATTGTACAAAACAAATTGGGGTGATCAAAACTTAATTATATCAAACTGAGCTCTATAACAATGCACCAATGGGCTCGTTTACCCAAAAAAGAAAAAAAAGGCACCAATTATTTCCATGGGAATAATGCACCCCCTCTCTAATTGACTAAGATTGGGTGTGCTAGCCGTTATACAGTTCTCAAACGTGATTGAGTCTAAATTGATTTAGCTGAGTCGTATCAGACTCAACACCTATCGAATCGTTTGCACTAATGTAAGTCTCACGTGTGATTAAGCTCAATCGTAACAGACATTGTGATTGTAAAGGCGAGATGTCTCCAATGCTTGATTATATAAAGTTCAAGAGATGTTGAAATATCATACCTTTCAGAAAAGATAGTCTTACCTTAAAAAAATTGTTAACAGAGCTTAGCTCAGATGGTGAGCAGAAATTAGAAGTCCAAGAAGTATACTCAGTTTTAAGCCCCAGTAGAATAGAGACACTTTTTTTGGCTAACAAGGGTCTCCCCATATGTTTTACCCAACAGGACTATTTGCCCAGACGTAGGCGTGACCCGGCAATATATATGCACTAGAAAAATATAGGGTGGGTATTGAACACAAGACATGGGGGACCAAACCTGCCTGTGAACTATCAACTGGGGGCATAATAGAGAGAGGCATTGGCCCTTAGTTCCTTAAAATAGGGTAGATTAGGACAAACAAAAAAAGTAAAAGAAAGTATAAATAAGACCTGAAAAGAAGAAATAAAATAGAAATCTTGTCACCAAAGACTAGCCAAAAAGGCCCGTGCCCAACCTGGGCCACAATAAAAAAGAAAAGTAATTAGATTTTAAAATGGAAGACCTTTAAATGAATTCTAGCCACAATAAAAAGAAAAGTAATTAAATTTTAAAATGAAAGACCTTTAAATGAATTCTAGCCACAATAAAAAGGAAAAGCAAATAAATTTTAAAATGGAAGACCTTTAAAGGAATTATAGAATTGTATTTAGAAACATAAGATTTATCAATCGGATAATGTCAATTCCCCAGGCCTCAAAGGGCCATGATTTGGCCTTTGGATGAAGTGGATTAGGGGCTTGATGGATGAAATTTGTGTGGATTTTGGATAAATTTATAAAACTTTGATATCATTTATAGAAAAAAACCTAACCAAATAAAGTAGCACAATTAACTTGGTAGAACTTTTAAAAAGAAGGAGAAGAAACAAGAGGATTTTACCCAAAAAAAAGAAAAAGAAAAAGAAAAGAAAGACAGATTAGGTGACCAGTAGACCGAAAAGATGATTTTAACTGACCTTGTACCAGATCAATCATTTTGCCTGAAAACGTATTTTTTAGCACTTTCTACTAGCGTCCCGATTGACCTTTGTTTTATAACTTTAAGGGTACTTAGGGACCTTGCAGTCCATCGTAACCTTCATAGAACTCCCGCTTACATTCTCTGTAAAGTCTTAGCTGACCTTTATTTTCAAGAATAAGAGTCTGCATCAATCGTGTGGTGTACACAAGTTAGATTGCGCGGATCTTTTCTGCAGGAATTTTGCTCTTTGATCTTGTCTTCGTAGAGGTTTCTTCCCTCTTTTTGTTTCTCCTAATCATTAGGTTTTGAGCAGTTCGCTACAAGGTGTTTGTGTATGGTTTTCACTCTTGATCTTCGTCTTTTGCCTAGGTTTTTTTGGATTAACATCGGATTTTAGGTATGGTCTTTATGGAAGATAAATGAGTTTGAATTCCTCTGCCACAAGCGTCTTCGTTGGCAGCTCGCTTTCATTGATTTCAGAGAATTAGTTTTTTTTTTTAATATGATATGATGGTCTCTTAAGCATTTCTCTATCTCTGTCTCTCTAAATTTTTTTAGGGGCTTTTTTGGGGGTGCAAATAAATCTCTGTTGAAGATGGAGAAGTGAAGTGCAGAGTTGGTTTTTGTCATTAGGGACCATTATCTGTTCATTCTCTTTGGGTTTTTAAGTGTACAGATTCAGATGCTTTTTGAATACTGTGGATTCGGTTTTGTATAGGGCCGGCTGTTGTCTTTAGCAAGATAGATAGTGATGAAGTAAGAGGGATAGGAATTAGAAGTTGGTACTAGAATGGTTGAAAGGAGCATCCAGTGGTATTGCCAGCAGTGCTGGAAGTTTCTCCAACATTTTTCATTCTCCTAAACCTTTTTTTTTTTTTTACCCTTGCATTTGAAAAGGGTTTATCAAAAGTAGAAAATCATGTTTTAGGGTAAAGTACAAACTTCACATTTCCATTGCTCTACCCCAAATGGAGTATCATTTGCACTTTAATGTTCTCCAACAAACAAATGCATGTGGCTTTAATGGTCTTCAAGATGTGAGAATGACCTATGGAGGGGAAGTAAGTTGAGTGTCATCGTTTTTTTACCAAGAATAGGGAATGATGATGAGTTCCGTTTGTTTATAAGCGTATACCGCAGGGTTCTTAAAAACTCTTAACGTTATAAAACAAAGGTCGATAGGAACGCTAGTATAAAGTGCTAAAGGAAAAAAAACACGTTTTCCAGCAAAATGACTGATCTGATGTAATGTCAGTTAAAATTATCTTTACAATCTACCGGTCTCCTAATCTATTTTTTTTTTTTTGGTAAAATCCTCAATAAAAAACACTAGCTCAATAGATATCTAGCTAAGGAAATAATACTCTTCCCTTACACCTAAAGACACACACAAAACACGAAAGTCGCTACTTTACTGTAGGTTTTAGGAAAGAACCCTTTAAGCAAATAATATCTTGATTTTGCTAGGTACATGGGACTCTTAAGCAATTACATTTGGTAATAAGATGTTGCCAATTGAGATTTATTTATATGGTTGTGATTGCTCTCTGTGGGCCCCTTCATTATATTCATTTTGAATCTCAAACTATTGCCACATGGGCCCACTCCAAGTGAGTTGTAGAGTTGTAGCGTGAAAGATGTGAAAGGTGATAGAGAGAGATGAATAAACCGGATTAATTGGAAGCCGGTTGTTTTGAGAGAGAGATTTGACTCCTTTAAATTCAAAGAGGCAGCCCGTCACGCCTGCTGTTATAATATATATAATGCCTGAGTAGAGAGAGAGAGATATTTGACTCATTTAAATTCAGAAAGGCAGCCCGCCACGCCTGCTGTTATAATATATATAATGCCTGAGTTTTTTCTTCATTGATGCGGACTTAAGGTAGGCACTTGACAGGTATTGGGGCACCCTGACAACAAGCAGGATGATTTTTAGACATTTATAACCATTCGATACAAGGACATAATATATTTATGGATACTTTCTTTTTATTGACTGCCTCTATTTCATAGTCTTAAGTTTTGCATATAGAAACAACTCATCTTTAAGTACATGGTTAGTGGAATTGGAAAAATGCAGCCTTCTAAAACGTCAATTTTAACTTTAGAAATTCTCCAAAGTTCAGCTTTTGTACTTAAAGCATTTGATTAAGAAACTTCCCATAAAGGGTAGAGGGTGAAGATCCAGTGGGTCTGGGGTTTAAACCCATGGGATCCTGATCCTGTGGGTTTTCAATTTATAGAAAAGCGGACCTGTACTTTGTGTTCGCAAGAGAAGAATCTCTGAGCAGCGAGAGAAACAAAAGGTAATTTCCAGCATACCACATATTACAAATGACCCAACTTTCAAAAGGGAGAACGTAATATATGAACAGTGAAAGAATCTTAACCCCTCCCAGGTTTTTGTGTGGGGTCCTCCTGATGCTTGATCACACAGGGTCAGGGAGGATATGTAAGTGCGTTCGTTATCATTATTACAGGATTCAATCCAATGGGATCACCGTCAAAAGCACAAGATTTTCGATGGTGTAGGAGTGGGAGAGTGCTCGGATTGATCATAGGTGGACCCCACTATCATCTTGGGATGATGACCTACTCCACAATAAATTGCAGTTTCATATCCATAACTAGATGTAAGAATGAATAAATTTGTGAGGATCAAAATGATGGAAAACGGGAAAGAATAGGAAAAACACCACATGTGTATCTATTGGCCAATCACATCAATGAGAATCATAATAGGGATATCTTATCATAATATATAGGAAAAATAAAAAATCCTAATCCCAAAGTTGTTCTTATCTTAGTATGTTTTCCCTTTTGTTTCTTCTTCAGTGGGACCATTGCCACCTTCCTACATTACTGCTATATATATATAGATATATTTGAAGGTTTGCACCATGAAACTGGCTATACAACCCACATGGACTCAGCAAGGCTAAGACCCATTTCTCCAATCAAAGAGACCATGGACATTAAGAACGCCAAGGAATTGCAGACATTGAGATGGGCAGGAGATCTCCATAGGATACTATGTATGCAAGGGGGTGATGACGACGTCAGCTATGCGAAGAACTCGGACGCACCCGCATCGGCGATCAGCTTATCCAAGCCGTTCCTCATACAATCAATCCAATCTATGAAGCTCTTCAAGGGGGAGCCTTCATTGAGGATAGCAGACTTGGGTTGTGCAACTGGGTTCAACACCTTGGCCACCATTGAATTGTTGGTGGAGAGCTTAAGGCAACGTTATTACATGGAATGCAGTGAGGTGCCTGAATTCGAGGCCTTCTTTTCTGATCTCCCATCAAATGATTTTAATACTCTTTTTCGGTCGTTGCCCACATTGTATGATGGGAAGAGGCAGCAACATTACTATGCAGCTGGTGTGCCAGGGTCCTTCTATCATAGACTCTTCCCAAAGAGGAAGCTTCATGTGGCAGTCAGCCTCAGTGCTTTGCACTGGTTGTCTCAGGTGCCATGAAATTCTCTCTCTCTCTCTCTCTCTCTCTCTCTCTCTCTCTCTCTCTCTCTCTCTCTCTCTCTCTCTCTCTCTCTCCTTCTTCTTCTTCTTCTTCTTCTTCTTTTTGTGTGTGTGTTTGTGTTTGTGTTTTTGTGTTAACCTATTAGGAAGTTTAGAAAGCAGCAAACACTAGTCTAGGTGAGATTTCTTCTAGGTTTTGTTTGTGGGGTTGGAAAGAGAGTTTGTGAAATACAATTTAGTTGATGGGTTTCCATCAATTTTTCTTTGTTGGGTGGGAATGGAATAGGAACTTCAATAATAAAAAACCCAAACTGGGTCACTTTCTCACTCTAAATTACACCATGTTAGGTGGGTTCTTCACTTAGATTTTATTCAGTTGGGCTCTCTTCATTTGAGTAATAATAAGCCGGAAAATTGGTAACAAACACCCCACTAGATTGGGTAAGTAGGCTAGAAAGCTGGGAGAACAAACATACCACTTACAGGACTGGCATATTTCTCTCTCTCACTGTTAGATTATTGGATTCCAAAGGAGAAAGAGACATGAATTTTGTTTGGCGTCATGTCCAATTTATTTTCATTTATTGCAAGGATATGTTTACAAGTTGACATTGTATTGAATTTTGCAGATACCAGGGTCTGTGTTGGATAAGAGATCTCTAGCGTGGAACAAGGGGAGGGCCTGGATTGATGGAGCTAAGAAGGAGGTTGTAGAAGCATATGCAAAGCAATCAGAAGACGATTTAACAGCCTTCTTGAGGTGCAGAAGAGAGGAGATTGTGGAGGGAGGTGTCCTGTTTATTTTAATGGCAGGTCGGCCAGGGCAGGAACAACCAGAGAACCAGTTGGGTGACCCTGACTCAAGGGCCAAGCACCCCTTCACTAGCTCCATGGACCAAGCATGGCAAGACCTATTAACTGAGGTATGTATTCCAAACTCAATGTAAAACCTCTACAACAACCCCAACCCCAACCCCAACCCACCTTAAAATAAACACACATTTGTCTTTCTGCCCTTTCCCTTGTTTCTCTCTTGTGAATTGTCCCCATCCCACCTCTCATTCATAAGCACACATCTCTCTCTTTGGTTTGTGAGGCAGATGTGTTTTTTACTTTTATTTTTTACATGAGAGTTCTCTTCACTATGTGAAGTTTCTTTCAGGGTTGTTAGTGCATTGCCATAGCTCATTTTCAAATCTCTTCAGTCCCTTTTCTTGAAAGGGCCACAAGCTTTTCTTGCCAACTCATTGGTGGCACCACTTCATCTAACAAGATGGGTGTGTGTACTTGGTCCCTTCTCCCATGAGTAATCAATTTTCAATCACTATTCTTCTCTTCTAGAATCCCAATTTACTTTTTGACCTGGTGCTGCATTAACCTTGTTTATTAATATTCAAAAGCCATCTTGAATGTTGTCATACATGTGTTTCCTTTTTCTTTCTCCGTTTTTTTTTTTTTTACTTTTTTTTTTTCAGGGATTGATTGATGAGGAGAGAAGGGATGCTTTCAACATTCCTGCTTACATGAGAAGCCCAGATGAGGTTAGAAGGGCTTTTGATCAATGTGCTGGATTTGAGATCCAAACACTAGAGTACAGGAAAATTGTTGAGCATTCCAAGGAGAAACAGGAGGAGTGGATCAAGGATCCTATTTCCTATGGCAGAGCTAAAGCCAACCTGGTTAGAGCAACTCTCAAGCCCATGGTGGAGGCCCACCTGGGTCCCAACCTCTCAGAGGAGCTGTTTGAGAGATTCGAGAGAAGGGCCTCAGCTGACATTGACATGCTTCACAAGACCTGCTTTTATGGTGTCATTGTTGTGTGCGCAATCAGAAAGTGATATGCCTGATCTTGTCAGAAGAACCATAAAAAAAAAATAAAAAATCATTCTCATTCTAGCTCTAGACTTTTGTATACCCTTTATCATCTTAGTTGTCACCCAAAACTCTCTTTTGGATTCAAACATGGCTTCCCATTCATGTAACAAGACCTACAAAACAAATAATAAAATTCACAAGAAATTTCATTATCATTTTAATTCATCTTAGGTGGGGTGAACTAGTTCATGTTAGACAATTATTTTTCCTCGCCAAGAATCTAGAGCACTTGGTTAATTGTTTAGACTATCATGGTTGGTTGGGAAATGGGATATAAAGTTCATTGACCAGAGCGCTCTCTAATTATTCTCACCTTCCCTATCATTCCTAGTCCTAGGACAGCATAGCACACTACAACATCCCATCAACACAATTCATTTTGTGAAGTCAGATCGAATCATAGGAGAGAATGAAGGCGATTGAGCGCGACAAAGGATAGCGAGGAATGAAAGGCCCATTTTGCATGACCCATCAATTCTCCACACTGTGTGAATCAAAAGCATTGGATGTTTGTTTTAGTGAAAGGAATCAAAGTGTAGCCATCACCATGTTCAGATTCCTCATGAAATGAATGAATGTGGGGGAAGGATGGGTAGATGAACTAGGGCAATTGAATTTTCTGGACATTGCAAGTCCATCTCTAGTCAGCAAATTCCTGCAGTAAAGATAACCTCGGGTCGCAGGAAGATGTGCTTTGATGTACATACTATGGATAGAATGCATCTCTCTATTGCATTTTGGGTTAGTTGTAGTTGTTATTGAAGAGGGCCCGCAATTCTGCAGATGGGAGAGAGACTAGCACCTCATTGGCTCACATGGCATAAAATCCGGAGTTTTATCAAGAAAATCATCCACTATGGGCTGGCATGATGTACTTGGAAGTGGGCCTTGGAAAGAAGAGATTCCAATCCATGATTAGAGCACGGAGGTTTCAAAATCACACCAACCTACCTAACCAAGTTTTTACCTTAAATGAGTAGCTGATATCACATCACCCTAACTGATTGAACCCCAATTGGTTGAACATTCCAACCATTTTGTTATCTTATGTATCAACAATCATTAAAGCCACTAACCACACTCCATTAAGTTTAAGTAGGGACGAAAATGGAGTGGGATAGAGTAGGGTCCATATTGTACTCAGATTTGGACTTTATGCATGACTAAATTTGAAGGCCTGGTCCAAATTGAGATCCACATACTTGAATACATATTTATCAATAAGAAATTCTCCCTTATGAGTGGATTGCTTGTGGACTTCAGCTGTATGGAGAACGTTTGAGTAGTTTAACCCCTTCACGCTCACAAACCCTAATGCCCCCTTGCTTCCAAATGGTTTTATACTAAATCAACTCAATATTCATTTGACCTTTATTTACCATTAGATTGAATCTCAAAACAACGTATAGTTTAAACCACTGGACTTAATTAAATCATGTCACAATAATTTGATGGGGCTAATCTTTTGCATGACCCTCAACCTATGCAGTTTGCTCATAGGTGAACATTATACATTTCGTGGAGAGAATTCCACTTTAATGATATCTTTTGTGTACATGCATAATATGTTAGGCATTTGAGTCCACGGTGTTAGAAGCTCATGTACTCAGAGTCTCAGATCAAGATGTAAAACAGGGAAACTGTCGTCGATTCCTTATTCAAATATTCTAACAAGCAGCATTGTTGTAATTGGGATAAGTTACATAAAGTAGGAATATGTGTGTCTATATTGGCCAGACTAGAGGTGATATATGATGGAAACTCTAGCATAGTATTTGTGGAGGGGAATGTAGAGTCTAGATCCTCTGAGGCTTTGACTTAGAAAAATTCTGAGTTGACTGGGTGAAACTCCACAGTGGGGGTGCATCTATTAAAAATTCAAGCTATTCAAAATAAAATCTCTCCCAATATATATGGGTGTCCCCGAAAGCTACCCCAATATAAGTTAATCCAGGGGAGGAACCACATGAAGGCCAGGGGGGACCTTTGGAAAATCGATGTAAATCACCAAAATGCACCCCCCACCCCCCCCCCCCCCCCCGGGGTTTTTGGAATTTTTTCTCACCTCCCCTCCCCACCATTCCACCCTTCCATCATCTCTTGATTTTTTTATTTTCTCTTTCTCCCTTTTAATTTGTTTTGTAGAGTGCCAAAGCAATATTAAAGATTGAGAAAGTGATCTCCATTTGTTTTCAGAAGGGGTTAGGTTACTAATTACTATGATGATAAAATGGCCTATATAATTTTACAGCCTCACTTAACCATTTTAAGGTAGCTTAAAATATATATATATATATATATGTAAAGGATAATTTTAGTATCATGACTCATGAGTCATGAGGTTGGGTATCCATAAAAGTAATATCTATCTACACCGTATGTTTATTGAGTTGCTTGATGAATGATTCATATTTTTTATGCTGTAATTAATTCTCAATTACAAGAATTAAATGGTCGGTTTAGTGAGCATGCAGTAGAGTTGCTTATTCTTAGCTCAGCTTTGGATCCTCGAAATGCACTTTAATCTTTTAGAGGCGATGGTATTTACAAGTCAGTAGACAATTTTTATTCTCAAAACTTCATAGAAAATAAGAAAATGCAATTGAGAATGCAACTTCACTATTATAAGTATAATGTAGTTCAATATTCAGATTTACAAAATTTGTCAACTGTTTCTGATTTGTGTCAATGGTTGGTAAAGGCTAAAAGATCAACAGTCTACCAACTTATTTTTAGAGTGACTGAACTTGTGCCTGCTTTTCAAGTTTCTACTACAATTAATGAACGGTCATTTTCAACCATGAATATTGTCAAAACTAGGCCTCGCAGCAAAATGGAGGATGATTTTCTCTCTGACTCTTTGATTGTGTACATTGAAAAAGAAAGTGCTGAGAAGCTTAGCACATAATTAATCATAGAGGATTTTCGAGATTTAAAAGAACGTCAAATTCCATTTTGATAGATGATTGAGTTGAAATGTACTAAGAAATAATTATTTTGCGACTTTTCTTTACTTATATTTTGTTAAGGCTGAATAGATACTGGTCTTATAAAACTTAGTCTTGAATCATAATATATTTTTTATGCTTGAACTTACAACTATTTCGAAAGAAAACTTAAAAACATGATAATTATAATAATAGGTAAAATAAAAATTTATTCAAGTTTTGGCCTCCCTGAGATGAAATCCTGGTTTTGCCCATGGTTAATCCCACCGTAAAATTGGTTGTTTAATAAAAAAACCCACAATAACTTTATTTTAAGGCATGTATGGATCCCTCCACTAAAACAAGCAGAATTGAGTCGCTCATAATAGCTTCCTTGGTTAGTGACATGAGTAGGTTGTGGGCTGGTATTCAAGTTTTTACCCTAGAAAAAAAGGGGGGGAATATTTGTGTCACTGTAGGCCAGACTGGAGGAGATACAAGTTGGGAACTCTAGCATAGTATTTGCCAGGAGAATGTAATAGTGACTTGGGCCTTGGAGTGTTTAGGTACGCGGCAATGTGTTATGGATGGTGAAGAAAGATGGGACCCTTTTCTGAGTGGACTCTTAGGATCCAGTCGCACCAGCAAGGACCATATATGTGGCTATTAATTATGATACTCATGGGTAGTTTTGATATGACAGGACACTCAACAGACTGTCCTTTCTTATGTACAACCCCAAAATTATACTGCATCTGTGGATGCCAACAAACCCAGATGTCTTGAATGATATTGAATTGATTAGAATGGGCCTGTGTCCAACTTGTGCGTTCAACTTGTCGATTTCATGAATCAAGCACAAACTAGCCATTGCTCAAAATGGTGTGCTTAATGGTTTAATTGATAAAATACTAAGCATATTTATTGCATGTCAGACATGCATTAAGGATTGCAAATAAATTATTTCTTTTCCCATTCAGTATCTCTTACAGGGCATGTCTGATTGCATCCAATCGAATTCTTAGGAATCTTTGGTGAAACCTGTTCAAATAAAAGCTTATTAGCCCTCTAACAATCAAATATTGAAGGCCTTTCCAGTATCCCAACTAAGGGGGCTGGGACCCATCGAACTCACGCCAGTGGAAGTAGCCTTCAGGTGAGATAAGGAAGACCTTGGCTAAGGGAAAGAGGCCTCAGGTGAGTTGAGTCAACCCTCGGGTGAGGAAAGGTAGCATGTCCAGATGTCTATCCCTGAGCAGCCTGCTGAGAACTGATGCACCTTACAATGTCGTTCTCATCATTAAAGGCCTTTCAAGTAAGTGAAAACACTCCCTTAGATACTTGATAAGATTTGGAGACAGATATTAAGATCATTAGAGTATTTCCATAGAGGCAAGTGTTTTTGTGCAGAAGAGGAGGCAATAACATTGCAGACAAATTACCTAAACTAAAAACACCGTTATCTGCATATTTAAAACAAGCACCGGTATTATATCCAGGAACTTTGAGTCAAGCTCTAGTCTAGCTGTAATCTAGTTGTAGATCTTCAAGATCAGGTTGCAGGGAGGAAAGATCTAGTCTAGTTGCAGCAAGTTTTGGGAGCATCCCTGCCTATTAAATAGGGATTTTTTACATTTTATTTTCTTTCTTTTTTTTTTCTCATTTATCTTTCTTGTGTATTTAGACCATATATAAAATTTGTTAAACTTTTCTCTTTTTTTAATGTTAAACTCCTTTCAAGAAAAGCCAAGAGGATTATAAAAGAGGTGAGAAGGAAGGATTAATGGTGGACAAGTAGATGGGAATGTGATTTTGTAGGATTTGAATGACTAAGGTGAAGGCTAGGTATTTATATCCCATGTCCACTTAATTCATTTTCCTTGAAAGGAGAGATTATTTAATGGTCATTTATGGATTTTTACCTTTGCCACTTTAATTTTTACCACTTTTAGATTACTTTTTTTTTTTTAATTTCTAGTAGTTCAATTCCATGCAAAACAAACGGGTACTTAAAAGAATATGCCAATAACTAATCCCAGTGGCAGCCTCTCCTCTACTTCTTCCTTTGTTTAGAAAACATGAAAATCTTTATGGTTATTTTCGTTTTTTACAATTTTGTCCCTCCTCATCTTCTTTTTCTTTCATAAAGGGAGAGAATTTAGGAAGTTTTGGGGTTATTTTCGCCTTTTGCTTTCTTTCAAAAACAAAATCAGTCCGTCTCCAAATGTTTAGGAGAGAGATTTAAGGATAGTTGCAATCATTTAACTTGAGCGAATCATTTCTTATCTCCCGACCCTTTTCTCTTCCAAAATGAAATTTTCTATGGTTTTATCCTCTACCAAAAGAAAAGCCTTTCTTTTTAACTACTTGGATTCCGGCATTTTGGCTATCCATTGAACCGGAGTTGGTCCCCCCATAGTTACATTTAAAAATATGATATGCTTAATCTTATGGTGGGACTAATCTATTTGAGTAAAAATTAGGGAAAGTCTAATTAAGAAGATGTCATTTATTTTAAGTAGCATGTATTTTTTATTGTTCAACTTTTTATAACATTTTTTAAAAGGGCTATCGATGGCGAACTCTCAACCATCCATGCCTGCCATAGGCATTGCGACCCATCAAACGATCACAAGCTATCAATCAATTGATTTTCAACCATCTATGTCTACCATAGGAATTATGGCCCATTAAATGACGACAAGTAACCAATCAAGACATATTCATTAAAATATAGGCCCTACTTTGATTACCGTGAGATATGACTCTTAGTCATAAAACAAGAAGTAATTATTATTTTGAATGGTTAGGATCATTAATGGTGAGCTCTATTATTTTTCATTTTTAAATGTCCTCGAAGTTTGAAAAATTATGTCTTTAAGAATATTGAGATATTTTTAAATTAATGTTTTTCCTTTAGATATTTGTAAAAAATAAACTCTGCAAGAAATATATATAAATTAATTTTTAATAATAAGTAAATAATAAATAAAATTAAAAACATTATTGGTCACATCAAAAAAAAAAAAAAAACCTTCTCGCTATTAGCGGACTATTGCTTGCTCCCTGTAAGAAAATGTTGGCCACGCCACTATTGACTAAGCCAAATAGACTAAGTGGATTAGGTTATGTAGGCTCATGGCTGATGCAGAGTAGGGGATATCAGACCCATACGGATAAGGCTTAGTCTAGACCAGTAGACTCCCTGCTCAAGTGAACGTAATTTAGACTCGACCCCTCCTCTTCTGTCACACAAATAATCCAGATATGGTTGATCCTTGGGGAGCAGGGCTTGATTCATTTGTTTATCTGGTGGAAGGAAAACAGTCAATTCACATGTTTTTCATGGCAGCCATAATTCTAGTTGAAGGACATTTCTTGTAATGATTGCTTAGGATTATTTAGTGATTTTTAGTGGTTTGGATTTCAATCCTAAACTCCACTTACCAATTTACAAATGTGATTAGAGAATTCCTAAGCTCCTCACTAGCGATAATACCTTGCGTCTTCTTGAATGGAATGTGACAATTTTTCTCAACTTAAGAGTGGAATGAGAGCCCTTTTTTTTTTCTTTTCTTTTTTTTAAATATTAAGCATATAATTAATGATGTATAAAATATATGGTCCTTTTATTATTTATTCATGTATCTTACATGTGTTCACCTAAGATGAAACCAACTTTTATTGAAGCAAAGATTTAGCCACATTCCACTTAAGATGTGGGTGCTTATTTCAAGCTATTTAGATTTTTTTTTTTTTCCTTTTTTTACATGGAGTCCAATAGGGAGTTTCTTATCATACTTGGTATCTTACCAGATAGACTGACCAATAATTCAGTGCACGCTGAAGCATGGAAAGCTGACTCATCAGTAGGAACTCTCTATGAGCTATCACATCACATCGGGTCTGTTGATCAGCCGTGGCATGACTGGTTTCACAAATGAATGAAAAGAAGGTCCCAGTAAGTGACAAATGCAATTTCCAATTTTCCATTTCTGCACCATCGCATGAAAAAAAAAAAAAAAAAGAGAAAAAAAAATTGCTAGTATATGTATAAAAAGTTGTCATTATTTCGAGTTTCTCTATTTGATCGTATACAATGATTTTAAAAAGTTTGGTTCTCCTGTCCGTGTAACACTTTTCTGAAACTCCATTGTACGTCCCACATAGAGATAATTCAGACAAGTAGATCTCATCCCCTCCAACCATATATCAAGTTTCAGCTGGAAAGAAGTAGATGATCCATCATTCGATTAAGCACCGTGACAGAAGCATGATTAACACCACATCAGCGTCTATTTGCATTTCTGTCATGGTTTCAAATGGTTTTGTACTTAATTTTACATCAATCATCCACTTCCATTGACTTCGATTGGATGACTAATCAATGATCATGTTGATGAAGCTAATCTAGTCTACATGAGTAAGACCCACCTTATGTACTCTTTCGCAAAAAAATAAGGCCTTCTGGCCAAACTTTCTACAACGTCCAGTATTCAGTGGACACTACAGAGGTCAATTTAATTATGATAGCTGGACTCAGAAAGGAAGAAAGCCCATCCATGCCTCTTCCCAGCTAGCCCCTACCATAATAATGGATGTTGTCTCACATCTCGTGCCTATGGATGGACCTATATGAGTAGAAATAGGCCGATAGCAATAGGTGTCAAGAGCCCTGCCACAGCCACAGGCACCAACTACTGGTTGGTTCAAAGTATAAACACTCCATACCAGAAGAGGAGTCAGTGCAGCACATGTTACTGAAGATGGGAATCATGGACTAGGATCAATACCCAGAATGTAGTCTATCAAACATGACCCTTCTTTAGTCGACCAAAAAAACATCACAAATTCAAGCAAAGCCCAGGGCTATGGTTTATAGAGTCGACTAGTCTCACCCAAGTCTAAGCGAGTCAATGGGAAATGATGAGCAGAGTCACATGAGTCTACTCGAGCTCAATCAAATTTACCCGAGTTACTTGATTCAATGCCCTTACCAGTTGCTCGGATGAGCCAATTTTTAGAACAATGTCCAAGCCTGTCTCTTTAGTGATGCAGATAAAGTGGGATTATGTTAGATATGTTGGGATTATTTGAGCCATGTAATCAGGAGTTAGGGTAAATAATTGGCCGGACTTGGGTTGTTCGGTGTCATCGCCGCCATTAAAAGAAACATGTAGACTTAGTCCTTACTTAGATTGGGCCTGGCCTACTTGCAACCTAACCCCTATCATGGAATATATTGGACCTAACCAAGTATAATTATACAATACATTTACTGATTTACATGGGGAATTCTCTCCAAGTGAGTTTCACACGGCTTCCATGCAGGATTTTTACCCTGATACCTATAATGTCGGTTGAAAATCCCACACTGTCCTCTACGGTAAAAATTTTGTTGTATGCATATGTTTATAAGTAACCGGGATGCCTAGGTGATAGTTAGGTACCTAGAACCAAACCAAACCAACCCAAACCAAACCAGATTTCACTTGGACTTCAAAAGACTGAAGGTTTCAAGGGAGCCAACTAGAACCCAAATTAACATGCCTTATCCAAAATTTCACTTTTGGTTGGGTCAGGCCTATTAGGCCCGATCCAAAGAGTCGCACCCATAGTCAGAATGACGAATCAAAACCCTCTCTGCACAGCTATTTAAACCAATCATCAGTCGGACCTGAGTCTTTAGTCCAAACCTTTCAAATTGAGGATCTCTGTTCTCTTAGGTAATCTGAAAATGGACATATTATAAACAGCTATTGCCCAGGCAACCGGTCTTAATTAGTAAATTAGAGTGCTCCTTCCAACCTGGGACAAGAAAAGAGCTTGCCAGCTCGTAATGAGGGGGGGTCAAAGGTCTTAGATTTCTCGTTTAACTATTAAGTATCTAAGGTAGAAATCATTTGTTTCATTCCCCATTTTATTTTAGTCATATGGTGTACTCATATCAATCTGACAAAACTCAAATTGAAGTTAAATTTGTGCTTGTGTTAGTATTAGAGAGAGCATTTAAGGTGGGTCCCATTGCTCTATTTAGATGGCTGCCCATAGAGTATTCTTGGTGCTTGCTTAGAGCAGAGTATATGGTATCCGAGTGTGTTGGTTCCTTAGTCCTAATCATCCTCAGTGATGGTGTTCATTTGTGTAAGGAGAAAACTTGTAATAGCAATTTTTTTTTCATCTTTACCATGTGAAAGGTTTCACAGTGTGTTTGTTGTTACAAATCCAACAAGCTCAATCCAACTTGTGCCTTGGAAGCTTGAATTATAAGGGTCTTGTACGAATTGCTTATGGCTTAAAAATTAGGTTTATTTCATTATCATAACCATCTTATGAGGGGTTTCCAAAGTAAACAGCTATAACAATTTGGCCAATCATTTCTTATATGCTCCCGACTAAATGGTTATCATCATTGAACAAAGTAAATTCTGGATAATGTATAATCACCTCTTGATCTTTCTTATCCATCCATGATCCATCCATTGTGTGAATATTAGCCTCACAAAGCCACAAGGTGAATTAGACTGCAATTATAGTCCAGTTGATTGGACTCGATCATTTCTCTGGTTATTATATATTATAGTATAATGTCTTCGATTTGATTTGATTACTGCCTTTTAATCTTGACTGTTCGGATTCTCACCAATCTATTGTTATACATTGTGGGGAAGGCTTTCAATTTAATTTCTAATGTTGCTTCTAAAATTTGGACTCTCCTCATACCCTAAATCAACACATTATTTTATAATATAACGGAAGGATTTTAACTGCTCCCTCCTAATTTTGACTTTGAGTGGAGCCTACATAAAACTTTTAAGATTTCACCTCTTTAACAATTTATAATCATTTAAATACTTTCTTTATCTATGAAGATTGAAATTAAATTATTTTTTAGAATGTCACTTTTAGTTTATTACCCCTTTCTCTTGTGATATAATTTATTCCTCTACTTAGAAACAAAAATCAAATAGTGATAATATCTTAATTATCAAAAGTGGACGAGAAGAAATAAAATAAGAAAAAAAATGCAGATGCTAGATTTTCAAACAGAAAGATTAAAATCTTAATAATTTCGAAAACCTCTCAAATATAAATCAAACAAGTATGATCATTGGAAAGAAATCCAACAGATATACTAGTAAAAAAAAAACTAGAGGATTTTACTGATAAAATGTCGAAATTCAGCCATTTACCCCGAATGGTCCTCGCAAAAGGTGCAGCACCAATGGGTCCGTCAGGACCAATTTGATTTTGTTTTTTTTTTTTTTTTTTGTGAAATCTGAGATAAGTGACGCTAGCATCGCTTGGTTCTGAAGCAAGCATTGCTAGCATCGTCCTTTGCCATCTCCTAATGTCTTCTGCTTCCTCTCCTCCTCCTATTTCTCCATCTTTTGAAGAAGGTGGTAGGTTATGAGAATCTGATATGAAGTAGCTAATAACACCATGGAACTTAGAATTCCACGTCTTGTTGGTAAAATTAGAAAAAAAAAAGAAACGGATATTGTTTGGATTGTTTCTCTATACCTAAAACAAGGAAAGGGGAAGATGAAAAGGAAAGATAATTTGCTCTACTAGCCCTGTTGTTGATGGATTGTTTTCCATTTATTTTTTGGACGATGTGCTTATGGGCGTTCTTTTCTCTATTTTTCCTCCTCCTTTTCATGTACATTAGAATCCTAAGACCTTGCAGATATCTTTGTTCTAGTTCATATCTTTTTCCCTTTTCATTGCAGGTACCAGTAAGTGAACCCTGATTATATTCCAGTGACTAATGGAAGAAAAACCCATGTGCTAACATACAAGGAAGATGTTGCAAAAAGTGGAGAACTCCTTAATTATAATGGTTTCCATGAAAAAGACACAAAGTTCAGATCTGGGTCTAACCCATCAATAAGTAATGATCCAAACTCCTCTTAGTTCTTGGCTTTTGATTCCCTCTGCTTGGACAATCATGCCCCGAAGACCCAAGACAATAAACGTGACAGCAGCTTGGGAGGCGACGTTCTGTTGCAGTGGTGGGCTGCGTCAGAAATAAGAAGTAAATGGAGAAATAAAAGGAGGAGAGGAAGAAGAAGGTATTAGGAGATGTTCTAACGAGCGACGCTAGCGTCGCCCATACGTCGCCATGGTGACGTCATCGTCGCTCAGAAAAAAGTATAAAAACATATAAAAAATTGGCGAGAGGACCTCGTTAGTGCTATACAATTTACGAGGACCTTTCGCAATAAATGACTAAATTTTAGGATTTTTCGAGTAAAACCCTCAAAAAACTAATTCCAACAAACTCTTAAACACATTATCTCATTTTCCACACTTTTCACAACTACCACATGAATTTGGATTTTTATGTATTTCAAAAACAATCAAAGTATTTCAAAATCCTGTAAAAACCCCAAATAAGATATAAATCAAACCTCATGTCCACATAAAATTTGCAAAAAGGTAGTAGAAAAAAAAAAAAAAAAAGGAAAACCCTGAGAAACTCCATTTTTTTTTACTCTTGACCAATCACTCTAAAATATTACAATTCTCTCTGTTTTTTTTTTTTAGTTTGATTTCAGTGTCTCAATAATTCTGTATTGATTTTCAGAATTTATTCTTTATCACATTACTTCAGAAATTGTTGAACAAGTATTAATGAATCCAAGGAAAAAGGAAAAGTTATTTATATATAATGTTTCATTTTATGAATATTTCATAATTAATATAATGTATGTGGCATTCTGGTAAGATTGTTACAACTTATCAAATTAAATCATGCACCATGGTTTGAAATTTTTAATGGACCAGATTCAAGTTATTTATTAAATGGGTTCTAAGTTCTTTTACTGTATGGGTTGCATTCAACTTGCAACATATCATAAGTCACCCTTACCCAATTCGCTCACTCATACAGCATTATTTTATTTTTTATTTTTTTTTGCTTTCTTAACTTGTTATTCAATGCAGTCCATCCTTTATGTACTAGTCATTAGGAGCCAATGCAAAAATAATGCTAAAAAGTAATCCTTTATGGCTAATGCTTTAAATAAGCAGGGACGAGAGGTTTTCTCCTTGGGAGGGTATATGATTATGTAAGTTTTAAGTGGTGTCTTTTGTATGTGTGGGGTACAACACTTTTGTATCTTTTCTCCCTCCCTCATTGCAATCTCTTTATTTAATGAATGTTTTTGTTACCCATAATAAAAAAAAACCCTCAAAACATACATATCATTGTGAGAAACCTAACAAAGCATAGAAACATGTCCATTATGATTGCATTATGGGTGGTATACATGGTTCTAGGAGATCAAACTGAACCCAACCAGTTTAACTATAGGTTTAAGTGACCTAAGTGCTTAACTATTAATAATGTGGCTCAAGTTAAAGTGGACTCTCTGGTCCAAATCATACAATATTATATCATAGTAGAGGGTTTTCAGCTTCATTTTTCTCATTTTTCTTACTCTAAATATATATTGTTTTAGAGTGATAGTGTTATTTCTTACATCACCTTAAGTCATTTTTTTCCTAATTTTGCGATTTCTTTTAAAAAATTAATATACGCTACTACAAAGGAAGTGGGTGGACATGCACAGGATATATACCGTGTAAGTTATTACATGTACAAGGAGACTCAAGCCATTGATGGAGTAAAAGTACACTTTGCAAGTAACAGACATGCCATCAACTTATCCAAAATGAAAATATATGAGGGCGAATCTAACATCAGATATGACAAGTTATCTTTACACGCTCAATCTTCATAGTCAAACCTTACATTCTTCCAAAGAATCTTGTACTCTTTTCTTATCATTCTCTCAAATTGCATGACATCTGCTTTTGATTAACACTATTCAAACCCAACCAACCTCTCAATGTATCCAAATTCAAAGCCTTGTTTACCTAAAAACCCACTTCCTAATAATTCTGTACAAAAGACCGACTTCACAGTAAAAAAAAAAGATCTTTCACATTTCTCCTCTTGTTTTCATTTCTTTTCTTGGTCTTCCGTCTTTGAAAATTGTAGGTTTACTGAAACCCAATATGGGAATTCAATGGTACATGTTGATTGTAGAATGTATGGTTGAGTGAGTAGTATTGAGGAGTATCCAACTGATTTGTGATGGTGGTGAAGGTGCATGAATCATTGAATTTCTTTGATGTGAGTAAATTAGCAGCATATGACGACTCTTGTCCAGGCAAGTCCAAAGGTAGGCAGCAGTTGCTATTCAGACTGTGATTGGTGACTACAGGAGCGAGTTCCGAGCGGGACGACTCAGACCGATTGTCCGAGAGAAACCGAGTCAGTAATGGGTAGTCAATAGGGGGAAGTGGGTCGGAGAAAGATTGGAAAAGGGTGGTCTGGTTGGTGATGTTTGGCAAGGATGCTGCAAAGTCATTTTTGATCAATGGGTCATGTTTCTGTCTATCCATGGTCACCATGGTTGGGGCAGAGTGGTTCTTCATGTAGATTCGGCAGAGGACCCAATCATCTAACTGCAGAACAGATAAAAATAAATTCATCAGAAGCAGAATAAAAAAATAAAATGAGATTCTTTATCAAGATTTCATATTACAAGTTCCAAACATGCAACGTTGTCCAATCAATGGTTATTGTGAATACCACCTGAAAGAGTTACGATTTCACGCGCAGTAAGGTGGTGGGTCCCACTATTCTGGATTACTAAACAGTGGCCCCCACATGTTCAAGTGAATCAGATAAGAGTACCAGAGTGTCATTTGAAAGTCAAAAGTCGGTTACTTAAATCTCAAGTTATTTGTGGTATCTATTCTTCTCCATGAAAATGATATGTATCACATGCTCACCCTCATTGGTCTATCATTTGACCTGCGCCTGCTGCTACTTATGATATTGTTGTTGTTGATAGCTGCTGCTAGGCGGTATTCATGCATGATCCAATTGGTTTTAAGGCCCTTGGGAGGTCGACCTTTGTAGAACACAAGAGCCTTCTTCACTCCTATGTTCTTCTTCCCCTCACTGTCTACTATCCGCTTGTCCGTCCCCGTTGCCTTCCAATATCCAAAACCAGCTGCTCTATTCGGTCGATCTCCGTTGGGGTACTTTCGATCCCTGGGGCTGAAAAAGTACCACTCCTTCTCCCCAAAAGCCGCTTTAGCTGGAAGTAAACAACACCACCAACCAAGTAATTATTTATATAATTATCATCTTAGTTTTATTCCATCAATCTGATTTAATATGCTATACTCAAAAAATAAACAGGCTATAAGACTATAATTTGAGGCAATTATAGATATTTCTAATTACCTGGAAGGTCCCATGGGTTGAACTTGTAGATATCAACTTCCGCGATGATTGAAACGGGACATGGGGTGGAGGCAGCTTTCTTTCTAAGGTAGTGAAGAATGAGCTCTTCATCTGTTGGATGGAATCTGAAGCCAGGTGGAAGAGATGGCTCCGGATTCGACATGGGTCTTTATTTGAGAAGAGAGAGAGAGAGAGAGAGAGAGAGAGAGAGAGAGAGAGAGGAATGTATGGTTTGGATTATTATAAAAGAGAAATGAAGTATGAATGGATGGCTAGTAATAGAATAGATGGGTTGATGGATGGTTAGAGATGTAAGAATGGATAGATAATGTAGAGAGAGAGAGAGAGAGAGAGAGAGAGAGAGGGGGGGGGGGTCTGAAATTTCATGGGATGGAAGGGTGGAACCCGTTTTATGGGTGGAGGGTTTTGTCGTGTAGTACGTGAGAGGATTAGAGGGAGATGAGATGGATGATGGAATAAATGAGTAGTGGGCCACGGCTCGTTTCTTGTGATTGTTGTATTTTTCCTACTAAGGGCAAGGAGAGTATGATTGAAGGATGAGGATTGAACGAGCACGCCATCATTCTTAATCTTCTCATGACATGTGTCAGTCTTTACATCGTGGCCGTCCACATCGCATGCTCTGTGATGCACTACTCTCATCTCATCTTTTCTTTTTCCCCTACAGAGACTCTGAAAAAGAATAATATAACCTTCTTTTCTTCATGGCCAGCCCATAATCTTTGAAAACTTTATCCTGATCAAGACCCAAATGCATGCATGCTATGGAATGGACTAAGACTTGAATAATTTTCCTTGTGTGAGTCCAGGCATGTGCGTTTAACAGATCAAAAAGGTCCAATCGTGCCCTACCATCATCTCCATTCAGTTACAGGACTTGATTCAATTGGATGGAATTGTTTATCTCTGGATATTGTTTCCTTGACTAGGTTGTAAGAAAATACAGTTCCACACCCACATAGGACCGGCCCCCAGCTATCACATGTTTTATTGGGATAAGAGTCCAAAGTGTAATTACATTGGTCTACTAATAATTATTAAGTGTTTTAGGGTAAATAAAACATTAAAATGATGATATAACAGTGGTGAGATCAATAAACTGTAGGGTACTCCCAAAGCCATAAGAAGAAAATTGGGTTAGGGTCTTGGCCAAAACCAATACGTCTTGTGCAAATTGTTTGTCATAGTTATAAAATCTGGTTATTGACCCAAAAATTAAGTAAAAAAAAAAAAAAAAAAACTCAAATTTCATTTCTATTTCATACAATGGAGTCCACCCGCAATTGGTCTAAACCCTTCACACACCTCGCACAAATTAATCATTACTCACCCTAATTTTACACTAAAACAACCATTATTTACTAAAGGATAAAATCACCTTTTTTCTTATCAAATTGGTCATTTTTATAATGGGATCAACTCCTCCTACGGTAAAATGTAGGACATTGGACACACCATACACCGGAGGGCATTTATTTTGAGACGCTTCAATTTCAAATAAATGGACCCAACATAGAGTTCTACTCTTTGAACTAAGAACTTCACTTTAGTCAAAGCCTTTTTATCAGAGGATCCAGAGTCCGGACTCTATGATATGCATGCATTTTTATATCATTCGATGGTATCATTTCGTTGTGGTTTTGGTCTCAGAGTTCA
Source organism: Persea americana (assembly GCA_029852735.1). NCBI lineage: Eukaryota > Viridiplantae > Streptophyta > Magnoliopsida > Laurales > Lauraceae > Persea > Persea americana. The sequence continues at coordinate 98,177,672 of CM056810.1, forward strand.
AAATCTTTTGTACTTTCGCATCATTAAAAGTACAAAGAAGAACAAAATAATGACAATCATGATTACGATGATGATTAGGATGGAGTGGGGTATATGTCAGTCCCCTTTTTTATAGTCTATCATTAAGGATAATCAGGAATATTACCTGTATGGATCGAATCTCTTACCGAACTAGATTCCTCTCTAAACTTCATTTCAAGCTTCAAACCAAACCAGTCCAAAGGGACTGCGACTGATGCTTCTAAAACCTCACCTTATTACAGCTACATGGCCTGACTTAAGCTACTAAAATACCAATACTAGAATAGCTCAACTTCTGCATTGTTAGGACCACAGGTGACAAGTCGATCACTCTCCCTGCCACATCAGTCTGAGGGACCCAAACAAAGGTGATAAGGACACGTAGAGAGTAATGGGGTCTAATCAAGATGGCCGCCGCCCTTTCTAGCTAAATGATTGTGTGCAAGAAGGATATTTTTGGGTGGATTAATCTTTAAGTTAAGTGCATGTCACTTGCTTTAACGCACACGTGACAGATGTTGTTGTTGTCATTATCCTCGAATCAGTGTTTGACATTGCAGGGTTAGCTACATGAATTTTATTTCTTCATTCATATCCGAAGTGGGTGATCAAATTCTAATATATATTGCACTTTTTCAAATTTATTCTTACTACTTCCATCCATATTATTTCGGTCATGACTTTTTTTAAAGGGCCCCATCAACCTACGTAGAAAGACTTTTCTTCACAAGTCTTACTTTGGACCATAACCAAACCACTTTAAATGAATCTCTCATAATTTATCACTCATTAACGCCACCCTTAATACTTATGATCCTGATTCTTTCCTAGTTTTACTACACATCTAATTCATGCGATTGATGTGAAGGTGTAAAATATTCATGCAAGACTCTTCCCCTGTCAGTGAGAGTCTGGTGAAAACTCAGCTACTAAGCTTCTCAAGAGAGTCATCAGGTTGAGCCTCCCAAGCAAGTCTAACTATATACTTAGTTCAGTGTCGACGGTCATATCCATCACAGTTAGTTCAGTATCGGTCAGACCCAGTATTAGACTTACTGACTCAGTGATCCACCGAGCCATCTTTCAGTGACTCGGAAGAATAAAACAGAGTCATCTAGGATCTGACCTGATAAGCTTACCCCAAATAGAACCATCATATTCATGACCCTTCATTATTGGCATAAAGGTATGCAGACGGAAGAACAATGCTAGAACAAGATAAAATAGGCAAGTGAGAGAACAAAGGTTGGATGCTTCGCAAAATAAACTAAAATACTTAGCGTTTTAGTTTCAAGACTTTTGAGATTTATGGGCCATTCCCCTACAGCAGAAAGGCCATTGTAGGAATGGTCTGGATTACTGAATCGGCAAATTGCACGTGTGATGAGGCTTATAGAACTGAATAATTCCTCTTAGCTGGATGTGGGTACAAAACATAGCAACCCATGATGATTATCCAAGATTCCTTTTGATATCCATATATAGATATAACTTTGACAAAATCCTTTTAGTTGCTTGGTATTGAATAGGGTTGGAAAGGAAAAGTTAGAGCCACATGTATACTGAATGAGTTGAGAATTTGTGGGGTTCTTCCTTCTGCACTCAGTCAAACTTAGGCGATCAACTTTGAAAATGGATTGTTTGTGCAGAGCACTTTCCCAAAAAAAGGTTAAAAAGAAAAAAAAGTGAAAATGATTTGCAAGGAAGAATGATTTTCTCTGGTGATTGTTTGGCACAAGCAGTAAAGGTGGAGTCAAAAGAAGGCATGTGACGTGATGCTTTTTACTTCACCATGTTTGAGTGAAGAAAGTGTAGAAGAGAATTAAACTAATTAGGATGTAACACCACTAATCTTTTACTACACAAGTCTCTTTTTACCACAAAAAAGTCTTATAGTGTGGTATTATAAACTTTTCGACAAAAAAAAAAATGCTTTTTATCTACATTTCATCTCTCACCTCTATTTTACCTCGTACTATCGAAACAAGAATTTTACCACACCTCTACTTTTTAATTTAACATACCTTTCCTTTACCTTTTCCATGTTTTGGTATCTAATTCATAGGACTTCATAGAAATCCAAATAAAATAAATGAAACTCAAAGAGGTAAAGGGCAAAAGGATAGAAGCTTGAGAGGTAGCCGGGGCATCTGTCGATACTCACATTTAGGGTATGTTCTTTTAGTGGGATTTCTGACAAGAAACTGGTGTGTTACGAATTTTTGGACATGATGCAGTAATAGCATGCCTCTTGGCATTTGCAAAAGTTCAACATTTTGAAAGGAAACCATTGCTTATAATCCAAAGGATTTTAGGGCCCATTTGTTTGCATGGTACAAAATTCCTAAGAATTCATGGGGAAATGGGTCCCAACAAAGTATATTATCAAAATAATGAGAGGTGAAGAATATAAGGTGGAGATGTAGATGGCACCCTTAACTATCATCCACGCAAATAAACATTTTTCAAAGGTTCCATTTTTTTTTTCTTTTCACCTTTAGATGCTTATTTTTTCTCTGCAATCTGTGCAAAATGCAGATTTGGACCAAATAGAGACAGTAAAAAATTAACTTCTTAGTTTCATTTCCGCAGAAAATAAATGTAGGGGAAAACCGTTGCACAGAAATTTGCTACAGAAAACAGGTAAGCCAAACCCAATACGTTATCACAGAGGAAATAATATTGAATACTTCATTTCAACTCATGTGCCCATGTGATGTACCCATGACTCAGGCTTGTTTGATTTTCTTATTCCCCTCAGAGAAATCCCAAGTTGGAGAGCATTAAGTCTTCTCTCAGTGTGGACATGAACAGTTTTCTTGCTGCTGCTTTGAATTTGTTTGCTGTCTGCATATGGCTGAGTTTATTTGGGAGGCTTGACTTTGAATTCACAGAAGATTGCAGCCTAACCTACCAGAAATTGGAAATATATAATCAGCTCTCTTGATATCTTACTCATTGCTACCACAGTAAAACATCATTTATTAAGTTCTTTATGGAATCATTTGCTTGTAATATTTTTACCATGCAGCGCCCACAAAAACTATCCTTCTCTGAATTAACTCATGTCTGATTTTTATAACAGTTGATATGAAAATAGAAAAACAAAAACAGTATATAGTATAAACAGAGATTTTATACAAGTGGGTTATGGGGTGACTGTATCTAAAAGCTAAAGTCTAACCAAGGATAATATCCATCTGCAAGCAAGTCCAAAAGACAACATCAAACAGTCACTATCCTCGTGTGCAAGTTCCCCGAATTAGACGGCACATATTATATTATTCACTTTTGGTCAATGGTTTTTCATAATCTCACTTGGAATGAATTTATTAGGTATATGCCTGACATCTGGCTACCAAACCTAACAGGTACAAAATTAAACATATGTTAGGAGTGTTGGTTTTATTGTACTGCTTTCCCTTCATAGCTGTTTGTAAATTCACCATGTACATATAATGTATATCTTGATTACACCAGACTACCTGCACCTGATGTTGAAGGCCCAACAAGACATGAATCAAGAAAAAATAAATAAAATTGATCTAGTTAATGAGGCTGCATCAACGAACCAAGTATCAGTTTTTTTGAACTTTTAGAGGGCAAAAAAATGGAAGGAGGGTGCAATTTTAAGATTTCCTGCTGAGCAGAGCATGACTTAAGAAAAACTCAAGCACTACATCCGAAATTTAAAATCTGCAAGCTACCAAAAATGAGGCCTCGCCATGAGAAACATCTGAAAGTCATCTGAAAGAGCATTAAGGCTCCATCAACTAACATGCTGGAGCACGATCCATAAAGACAGGTGGATGCAAGTTTGCCCAAAAAATTTATTGCATTGTCAAACAATCTTAACCAGTCATTTTTACACATTCACTCTTTGTTCATCATCCATTTGAATTATGATAATAATTTGTTATCTTGTATTGTTAGGAGGATGTTTTTGCAAACTTTCATTTATAAGATTTGAATTAGTTGATCAACCATGAAGCGTTTTTTGATTGCCGAGAGCAACAGTTGCATGCACTGTTATCAGGTCCTAAGAGATGGCAAGTTTACTATGCCATTTGATTTCCTCAAGAAATTCTAATCTGGAAATCACTCAGCAGCAGCTACCCAAACATTTAACCCTCGGCAAAACTTAATTTAATGCTACACCAGCTCATAACCTCTTCCTATACACCCTTCATGTGCATGGATGCAACAAGAATACATGAATACACTGCAGCTGTAAAGGCAAACAGGGATTCCATCATATTGATCCACAAAGATCTCCAAAAGTTCTGGAGCGAAGGCTCTGCAATGGCTCTAAAATTAGTCTGGGACAATGGCTCTAAAATTAAAATTTATTAGGCAATTGACTTTAAACTAAAACCTTCTCAAAGTTCAGTTGTTGCATACCCCACATGCTCAGAGGTTCACCCTCAGCAGTTTCATGTAATAGATACGACCATCATGATCTTTGTTACTTTCCTGGACTGCAATCCTCAACAACTCCTGCTTTCAAGAAAACACAAAAAATGAAAGGGTTGGAACAGTTAACCACAAATAAGGGTGGGAGAAAACCCAACAACCAGAAATCAAAAAATGAAACCTCACCTTGACAGCCCTCTTCGAGTAGAACTTCCCCAAGTTATGTATAATTGTGCGCATATCATCGACCTGGAAGGCAATAATACCTCGTTGAATGACAAACAGAAAACCAAAGTACAGCACAATGGAAGTAAACAAGAATACATGTTTCTTACCTTGATGTAGCCAACCCATTCACGATCATAAAAACGAAATGCCTGTAAGCCAAAGTGAACTCACAAATAAGAATACCTTAGATAGCAGAACTCAAATGCTCAAACAAATCGATTCAAATTAATGAGGATGGAGGATTCAACCTCCAGCAGCTCCTTGTCTGTGACCGGTTGCTTGGATGATTCTTCCTTAATAACAGCCTCTTGTTTTTCATCAACATGGCCTTGCTTCTCTACAGCTCTTTCCTTAAATAGATGGAACAAAAAGCAGTCATCAATAAGCTATCCTTAATGCCAACATATTCCGATTCTCAAGCTCTGAAATAATTCTAGCATATGATCCATGCTTCCATGGAACAGGTGTACAATATTTGCTCCTAAATCCTAGAATTAAGCTAAGAAGCTTGGGGTACTAATTTCAAGCCCTCAAAAAAAAAAATATATTTTTTTTTCAGGAGTGGGGGAAGGGGTGGAGCACCAATGCACTTTTTGGAGCAGTACCCAAAAAGAAGTGTGACTAATGGGTATTTTCTAGCATCTCACTGAAAGGAGAGTACAGAAATTCAACTTAAGGATTTTAGAAAGATTTCATCACTCACCTGTTTGTTTGTATGAGGGGTGAAATGAAATAAAATTAAGGGTCAAATCAAAAGTAAGAGAGAAGAGGGAGTTGAGAGTAAAAACACTAAGTGGCAGCCCAGTGCACAAGGCTCCCGCCATTGCGGGGTCTAGGGAGGGTCAGATGTATGCAATCTTAACCCCGCAAGCAGAGAGTAAAAGCACTAAAAGACAAAAAATTACTCCTCCCCCTTTTGTCATTTAGTGCCCTTTAAGAGAGTGCCTTATTTTGTCATTTAGTGCCTTTATTAAGGGTAGCTTTTTGTCATTTTGTGCCTTTACTTTCAACCCCTCCCTCTTTTTCTCTTGATTTGACCACTTAATTTTATTTCATTTCACACCTCATGCAAACAAACAGGCCCGACTTCCACTCAAAATTAACAGTCAAACTCTACTAACATGGAGTTATAAAGAAAAATGCTGACCTGAGTTGAAGCCTTTGCAGTGGCAGAATCCGGTAAGTCATCACCCATCTTTTCATCTTCAGATAGTTCTTCCTTTTGATTTCCATCACTACCTGCTTCATTCTCATCTTCATCCTCTTCAACAGGCTCTTCTTCCTCAGAGCCATCCTCTTCAGACTCCTCCATTTCCTCTTTTAGCTCTTGTGGCTCATCATCTTCACCTAGCTCACATTTGACATTTTCTGCTTTAGCAACCACCTCTTTCGACTTTGAATCATTGGAGTCTGATGTTTTGGCCTCTGCTGAATCATCCCCTGCCTTTGGTGAACTAGAAAGTTTCAAGCGCTTCTCTGAAGTACCCTCTTTTTCTTCATCCTTTACAGGATTTTCTTCCCGCTCACGTTTTATTTGAGTACTTTTTTTCGAAACACTTTGCTCGAGTTTCTTCATTGCCAGGGAAACAAAACAAGGCCATGGAGAGAATAAAGAACTAATATAATGATAATGAAGAGATTTTAAATTCTACTTTTATAATGAGTTCTATAAAACACGTTTTGACGTCCTTAAACAAAACTGACCTCTAGAAATGAAAGAATGCGGCATCCCATTTTGAACTGAAGCATTTCATATAAAACCTCTGCAAACAATGAAAGCTGCAGCAGTAGCAATGTCTGTAACTTAGTAATATGATATGCTAGAAGATTTAAACAAATGAAAACAGCAAAATAAAACCATTTTCCACCTCCAATGATCTTCAATATCAATTCATTATGCAAGGAAACAATTGCTTACTAAACAAAATTGGTAAAAACACGGAATGGCTCGAAAAAGTAAATGAATAAATAAAAGCATTTGCCCGGAATCTGTATTCCCTAGATTTAATTTTTAAAATCTTTGGATTTTAAAAAAGAAAAACAAATTACAGGAAGTAACACCTTCCACCGTAATGTATAGTTGGTTGAGCATCCCACTTATCAAGAAAGAGGACCTTAGAGCCTTCAAAGATAGATTCACTGGACTTGACATCTTCATGCAGTTTGGCAAAATAAATAAATAAACCAACTATATCATTTGTTAATTAAATAATGATCACACGAAAGCCACACACTCAAAGGGCTGGACAAGGTTCAAGTGAAGGAGTTAATAAGAGAGGAAGTGGGCAATTAAGGACACAAGGAGGGATCCTGGGATCGCGAGGCATGCACATGTCGAGGTAGATGTAGGAAGTAGACTTAGGGAGTAGAGGTTTCAATCTGCCTAACCAATAATGTAAACCTAAATGAGAGAGAGAGAGAGAAATCTTCTCCTGCAATGGCGAGCTAAAACGAGTTATTTGTGATGGAGAATCTCGTCCTTCCAAGATCTTAGACGCCTAAGATTTAAACATCTTTAAAAAAGCCCCAAAACATTGATCTTTCTCCTCAGCCCAATCGTCTCTCTCTCTCTCTCTCTCTCTCTCTCTCTCTCTCTCTCTCTCTCCCCCCCAGCCCCTCAACCCTGTTCCATCATGTCTCGCTTTTTCCTCCATCTCTCCATCTGAGTTGAGAAATAAGGTTCCCTCAGATTATCAAATGGAGAGACAGGATGTTCCCTCTGTCCATCTCACGACTCAAGCCTCTGTTTCTCTTAAACTCAGGCCAAATAAAAGAATAGAGAGAGATCGATAGGAGATCGATAGGTGCTTTGCCTGGGGGAGAGAGAGAGAGAGAGAGATCAGGATTGTTGAAGAATTGACAAAGGATAGTGCAAACTGGACCAGGATCCAATCTGTGGTTATTTTCAATCGGCTAGAGTAAAAAATGTCCTTGTGTATAAAACCTTTTTTTTAGTTTTTTATTCACAAAATCAACATCAACATCAAAGCTATTAAACCATGAGTCTAATACAGTTTAAGAATTTCATATCACAATTGATATGAGTTTAGTTTTATTCTCTGCCCCAAAATTGCACGTCTCACCACTAATCAGAAAAGAATATTGCACATCTTCCCCTTTTGTTAAGTTCTTTTCCTAAGTCATAATGGTAGCCCTGAAGTTGTTATGTAAATGAGAATGAAGTGGGACTCAAGGGTTCCATCTCAAACAAATTGAGTGAAGAATGGACAAAACTAAGACCACAATTGTAGATGGTAGAGGCTCAGGTCTTCTTTCTGAGGATTTCACTAACACATGTAGGGGTTGATGGAGAGATGAAGGTTCCTTGGATCTAAGTTCAAGAGAAAGAAATTGTGTGTGTGTATAGAGAGAGAGAGAGATGGTGCTTTAAGGCTGGATTGAAAAAGAGACAAGGAAAAAAGATTGGGTTAGGAGATGAGAGATGGAGAACGAAAAAGGGGGATGAAGGAAAGAGAGACGTGGACAAATGGGATGGTAATGACAAGAAACATGTTCAGCAGTCTTTTAAAAGAGGTTCATATCTATCTAATATATATATATATATATAGAATGGTTATCAAGTGCTCCCGGTGTGCAAGTGTACCCACCTAATGGTGCATCCAACTGGACCACACACACACATCCCATGATTTCCACACGTCCCCTGGGGTTTGCACCCATCCCAATGGACTGGGCCATTGGATTCACACCCATCCAAATAGGTTGTATACCATCAAACTTATGGGGCCTGTATGGAGATGATAAGGTTTAGGGTTGGGGCAGATTTTTTGCAGAGATGAAGGGCCCAAGGAAATCTTTCGATCCCCCTACACATTGAGTTGCGCACACTAATCTAGTGCACAGGTCACCCACTGGATCAATACTATATATATATCAATATATATAGGAGAATATTCATGTACATCCATCCCTCACCATAGGGTGAGGGACACTTCCATAATTGAAAATTTTCATGTGCAAAAGAGGAAAAGTCATATATGGTCATATACATAAAAGGAATATTCATGTGCAAAAAAGTGAAAGTTCCCTCACCCTATGGTGAGGGATGGATGCACATGAATGTCCCCCATATATATATATATTTAGCAGCTCTAGACAACACCTGCCCAAGAGAAAAACGCCCCTCCTAGTTTGGCCCACTAGGATGCATGATGATCATGGAAGTCCATTGGATAGAAAGATCTATATGAGGCCTACCTATGTGCAAAATTTTGACTCCATAAGATCATCGCAACCCTTTGATCCATGGACCTAAAATCTAATGGTTTTAGAGGCATCGTTTTCTTATGATTTAAATCCGATGGTGAGAAAAAGTTGAATGAGTGTCAAATTTGAACGTGTGACTATTCATGGGGGCTAGTGTGTGTGAAAAGATTATATTGACTCAAGATGGGCGCCATGACCACAAAAAGAGGGGCGGAAATGGGGGCATTTTCAAAGTAGGGCATACGATGATGACGATGACGATGGCGATGATCATGATACAAAACCAATGACAATGATGATTTGATAATATAAGAAGCCAACATAAGATGAACAAACAATTTAAGTGATGATGAACAACAGATGCACGCATAGACACGAGTTGGAGATACGACTTTGTGCTTTCTAAATTATAGGACACATGAGGATTAGCTGTCCTATCTATAACATGAAAAATTCATGCCTTCACATGAAGATTATCACGCAAAGTACGATTCCTTTTAGAATATTTCTAAATTCATGAAGTTATATAATAATTTAATTCCATTCAACCATTTCTATGTTGAAAAGAAACTAAAAGAACTATCCTATCCATGATTAGGCTTTCTACAGCTATTATTCCCTACAAGTATCGGTGCAGTATATAATACCAATACAAGTATTGTATCCTTTGGATACGGACTAGGTATAGACAGGTATCTGTGTTCCTTAAAAGACAAGATAGTTGAAAAGATTTAAGTACGGTTCACAAAATCAATTGTTTATGCATCTGACACAATTGATAGTGTATCAAAATTCAAAACTCTGATATAATGGTTGGCTGTAATGGTAGGTTCCCCTTAGATCCATCTTCTCCGTGATAAGCTTCAGTAGGATACATCTAAAAGGTCTAAAGTGCATCTAAAGTGCATCTTCACCCAATTAGATCCATCATCCCCTTAGATCCATCTTCTCTAAAAGGTAGATCCTCAGTTTTAAGATCTAAAGTGCATCTTCATTTGGTAGAGCTTTCTCAAAACCAATGGTTGGATCTTCACCCAATTCCTCCTCTATATTGAAATCTACTGTCAGATCTTCTAATGCATAAATTTTATTCCCTGTCCTTGTCAAGATCTCCTGTACACATGCTAGCACTTCCATCAATGTAACATAACTGGCTACAACCTGACTATAGGTTTTTCCTTTCTAGAACTTAAATTTTGAGAACTTGCTTTAATAACAATCTGATGCAAATAAGATCAAGGTTCTTGCTGAATTCCTCCATTAAAGTGTGTTTTCTCCACTCCTTGAGAAGAATATCTTTTCCTCCTCCTTGTAAAAGTTACTTCAGAGGAGAACTACTTTTCTCAATAAAAATAGATCCAAAATGGGGAAATGCATTTCATTCAAGGAAAAAAGAATTTCTACCCTAATCTTCTCTACATCAAAATGGGCCCCTAACCGTATCAAAAAAAAAAAAAAAAACATAATATTTAGATGGAAGTTTAAAATAAATAAATAAGAAGCAAATCTAAGATGTGCTTCTGAACAAATTCATGAATCAATAAACTAGTAGGGAGACCTAAAAGGTGGAAGTAGAGCAAAACGAACCTCAAAAGTAGATTCTTCTACATCATTCTCATTGTAGTCCAGTAGCCCATCCAGTGTGAGGGTCGTCGAGCGAACCTGCAAGAAGATGCTGTAACATCAGCATGGCTTAATAGACATAAGAGGTTAATGAGGTCAATAAAAATACGTACGTGTGAATCTTTGCTTCGTTTTGTAATTAAAAATAAGCCTGGGAACTCAGGTGGTTTATCTGATTTCCCTTTGTCCTTTTTCACCTTGACAGGTTTGTCTTCACCCTTAGAGGCCCCAGCACTATCTGCCATCACATTCTCCTTTGCGTCCTTTGCTCCAGAGTCAAGTTTCGCAATTTTCACATCCCCTTCTTTCTGGCCTTCTGTTTTATGGTCCTCATTCTGCTCCAAAAACTCCTGCTTCACATCCTTACCCTTTCCTGAAACCTTCTCCACCTTAATAGCTTTCTTTGTTTCTTTGGGTTGATCTTCCACCTTACCGACTTTCTTTGTTTCTTTGGGTTGATCTTCCACCTTACCAGCTTTCTTTGTTTCTTTGGGTTGATCTTCCACCTTACCAGCTTTCTTTGTTTCTTTGGGTTGATCTTCCACCTTACCAGCTTTCTTTGTTTCTTTTGGTTGACCATCCTTTGTTTTAGTTTCCTTCACAACTTTCTTCACAGTTTGCTTGTCAGCCACATCCACTGCTGTGTTCCCTGCAGCAGTCACATTTTCAGGTTTCTTCTTAACTACTTTCTTCACCTTTTTTCTAATAGTGGTCTGCTCTTCAGAGTGCATTTCCTTTGGGCTCTGCTCAAAATCTGCTTTTCCCCCATTGTCCTCCGCAGATTTTTTCACTGATACTTTGGTTACTTTCTTCACCAGTTTTGTTGGGGTGCTGGTTTCTAATTTTTTTGCAGAAACTTGCTTCTTGCCTGCCTTGACTTTCTTAATCTTCACAGGAACTTTAACCTTACTCATGTTTGTGGCAGAGTCAGTAGTTTCCTCTGATTTAGAGCCTCTTATATCTTCTCTTGCTCTCTTCTTCACATTTTCTTCACTTATGGCGTCACCATCTGCCTTTAATTCACCAGAGACATCATCTTTTTCCTTTCTAACTTGATCCACCTTTTCCTTTCTGATCACCTCCTCTGCAGATTTTACACCAACCACCTTTTCCTTAGGATTAACAGAACCAGCCTCATTTTCCTCTTTAATTTTATTATCATCCTGCTCATTCTTTACTTTATCCGACACTTTGAAGCTCTTCACAGAATCAACAGCATTTGGATCACCTTTAAAGACAGGAAGAATGTATAATTTAACCAATAAATGATAATAATAAGCAATAAAACAAAGCCCATACAGGAGGAGGTATGAAGCCACCCTCTTTTGGAGGGGGGTTTTAAGGAACTGCCCCGTCATGGGTAAGGCCAGGGTTGCCTTAAAGAGGAAGAAAAAACTTGCCTTGCACACCTAATGAAAAAAGAAAAAGACATGAAAATTTATGCACCTAGAACGCACCTTTGACATCACCTTTCTTTTCCCCACCCTTATCTTTCTGTAAGGACATAAAGAGAAAATAAATAAAACATAAGCAATATGCTAAATGATTCATATAAAAATGCTAAAATTACAAACCTTCTCATTCTTTGACATTGCTTCTCGTTCCCTTTCAACCCTTGCCCCCCTTCTGGAGATCCACTGACTACGCCAGGCATCTAATGAAGGAAGACAGTTCTCCAGGTCTGGCAGAAATAGAAGAGTAACTTCTCTGTAGCTGCATAAGCCATCTTTGCCGACTCTGTCATAATGTATCTGCAAGAACAGAACACCAATAACAAATAAGCCAGGACACAAAATAGCTGATACCAATGAATGGGTCAAGGCTATAGTGGTGATGATGACAAAATAAACAAGACAACTTTCAATTATCTCTAACTTCCAAATATAATATCACATTTTGCAAAACTCAGGTTAAACAGAGCATATCAGAAAACAATTGTACACATGCAAATGTTACAAAGATGGGGAAGAACTTTTTTTATACTGATCTGAACATAATCCACTGCCAGATAGAATCACAAAATTAATGCACCAGTCGAACCATCAAATACTGAAGCTTTATAGTATTTGATGGGAGTAATATTTCATGGATGCCTCCTCCACATCAAACCCTGCCATCTGTATCAAACCCATGACTAGCACACATGGACAGGGGGCATAAGGGTGGGCGCAACTCCAGTAGTAAAGGAACTTTGACCAAAGAAGTTTTCTTTAATACCAATGTAGTGGTAACATGACCACCAATGGGAATACAAACAAAAGCTACCAAAGGTTTGAACCTATGATATCTGGAATTCTGGATACTTCAAAATAGGCAATGTATCATAACGCATCCAATACTGCATTTTTTATGTGTAAAGTGTGTCCCTGTTACACCATAGCATATCCCTGCCATATCCATCCCATATCTGGGAATTTACTAGTATGAACCAATACCCCCAAGAAACAAAATGTCTCACCTTACCACTGCCAAACAGTTATGATTTGAGGCAGAAACAAAAACTTCAGCGAAAAACAGATATGACCTCAAACAACTTGAGAAAACATGCATGTGACAAACACAAGACACTCCAGTGGTAAGGGTGTCTCATCTCACACAGCCACCCAGGGAACAATCCCTGGGTGGGTAGGTTGTCCCTCAAGTACAGTACTGCTGACCTAATCTAGCCAAAAAAAAAAGAGGAAACAAACATTACCTCAAGAAATGGATTCCATTTCAAGCAATTTTCCAGATCAATTTGCACACGTTCTTTTGCACACCTAGAATGAAGAATATACTTCTTTAGTCACCGACACATATAAATGGCACCACAATAGCAGTATAACCAAATGAAAATACTTCTTATGACCTAGTCACAGTGCGAATTAAAGACGAGTCTCCAGCTGATGGATCACCCCCATCCATCTCAGCATCCCATGACCCACCAATTGCATTGAATGCACGACCTTCACGAAGGACTGCAAATCTCAAAATACTACTGATATGGACTACTTTTTCACCAGGAGGTCCAGAACTCTTTTCAGAAACTAATTGTGATAGCGCGTCAGTGCTGATCCCACTCATCAAAATGACCTGCAATTAGAAAGGATAAGGTTCACAGAGAGCAACAACATTAGTGTTATCGCCATCACTAGCCAGCCTGTGTCCAATTATTAACGATCCCAAAAATGAACATTCTAGACATGATATGGGAAAACTGATGGCTAGTGGAATAGCTCGTAATGTCTTTTATGGTGGAAACAAATTTTTGACAGTAGGCATCATCATACTGCAACAGCAAAATTCAATATACACCAGCGAAATTACTTTTCTATTCAGAAATCAGGAATGTTTTGAACAAAATATAACAGAGTTATATAAAGCAGTAAGACTTCATCTAATGTATTATAAAACTAGACTATGAAGAACCAAGTATCAAGCTTTACATATTGTATTACCATTTTCTACTTTGTACCCATACAAAGTTTTCTTCTAGGACTTATTTCAAAGTTTCTTATTTCTAGAAATTTTGGGTCCATAAAATAGAATAGCATTCGTTGGTTTACAGAACATTTGACATTAAGTAGTTGACCAATCCATTTAAGAAAAGCGATTTTAGTTGTCTTCATAATTTACCTTGGCATTCCAAACAGTTTGTGCAGGCAAAGATGGTCCAGATTCCACTGCCTTATCAGCGAACTTTGTGGGAGCATCCTTGGAGTGAGCTTCAGCACTTACTTCGACAAAATCATGCTCGAATCTAACAAAATACCAAAAAATAATATTAATAAGGATGAAGACTATGTATCATTCCATAAACAATTCCAACCCACACAAAGGGTATCTGATATGGTGCAATAACTTCTATGGGAGTTTTATTTCACATAACAATATGAACCCACCCACACAATCACATATAGGGTTATCGATAATGTAATGCAATATGTTACTCATACAGAGCAATGACTTCCAGGGGAGCTTCCATTATGTGGGTAGGATGTGTAGTGCATGGTTTTAAAAATTGGCTGATTCTGAGCCATCTCAGACTCAGTGGGGACCTAGTCAATTCATCCTGTGAGTCACCATGAGTCCCCATCTTATGCTTTTTGGGCTCCAACTTGCTTTATTTCCCAATTTTCTGTGTGAATAAGCTTTTTGAGGCTCTAGGGGAATTTTGCATTGATTCTGGAAGATCAAAATCACATTTTTTGGAAGATCTAAGCATTCAAATATAAGAGGCACTATACAACTAATTGAGTGAGATACAAGCAAGGGTGACTATTGCTCCAAATCAACTCGATCTTAGTGAGGACCGAGTCAATTAACCCCCAGCATTGCTCCAAGTCAACTCGATCTCAGTGGGGACTGAGTCAATTAACCCTCCGAGTACCCCTGACTAAGAGACCTATGGTTTTTGGGTCACAAGACCCACAACAACTCACTTTATTTCCCACCTTTCTGTGGGGAAAAGCTCAACAAGGCTCTTAATGGCATTTAACATTTGATTATGGAAGATCAAAATCACAGGTTTTGGAAGATCTAAGCATTCAAAGGTAGGAGGTACTATTTCATCCATCCAAGTGAAATACAAAGGTGGGTGCCTATTGCTACCTAAATTCATTATTAAGCACAACATAACAAGTCTTATAATTAAAGATTCATAAAACATAATTTTTCTATCTTATAATATCTTCTGCTGTTTTTTTTAATTTTTTAATACAAGTTATTGGGATTTTTTTTTTCTTCTCTTCTTTTTTTTCTTTTTTTTTCTTTTTTTTTTTTTTTTTTTTGTGTGTGTGCGTGTGTCAGTGTGTGTGAAGTTGGGGTCAGGCTCAGTCAAGTTGACTCGACGTGAGGGTGACTGAGCCCAAATTTTAAAACCTTGTCTATGGGAGCTTCAACTACTAAAGAGAATTTAAAAATATCAATTTTTTTTTATAACCATCAATCGAATGTTGGGTAGTTTATAATACACTTGATTTTCATAAGTGGACCTCATTCAGAAGAATCATGAATTTCTCACCATAGTGAAATTATAAGTTTTAAGCTTTTTAGTGATCATTTAATAGTGTGCCTTCTTATGAAAAGTGAAAACTAACTCATAATCTATAATTGGCCCACCACCTACTTGATTGAAATTCAGTAAAGACCCATAAAAATCAGTTTGGGTTTTCCATGGGTCTCATTGAGGAGTCTCGCTAATTTTTCATTCCTGTTGAGAAGGAAAAAATTAAGGAAAGGATATGCAATCATTCATGATTTAAAAGAAGGGAAAAACTAGGGAACCGTTCGTGCCATTAAATATCGTTTCCTTAAAAATTAGCTTCCTTAAAAGTAGGCCTTTATGATGAGAACTCCACCTCAACACAAATGGAATTAATACTCCTCTTGTTCCTCAAAAGAGGGGGCATTCTTTTGCTACAAAAACGCCCTAGCATTTTCTAGCATTTCTCACATGTATTTCTATAAAATTCACGCTCCTCTTGGGGGCAATCCTATTGAAATAAATAAAATTCGTCTTCTCTTTGGCTAGAACCCCTAAAGTAATTGTGCGCTTGAAAGTGCCTACATTTGGGTGGATTCTTCTACCATTCCGGCTGCAGTTCATATCCATGCGTGATACTAGTTGAGTCAGATTAAACTGGGATGGGATGGTAGTGAGGTACATGTGATTTTGATAGATTTTTGGGAGTGATCAGTCATCAGAGTGCATTTTCTGATCGCACAACTAGGTATATCGGTAAGGTCAAGCTCATTAAATCTTATGGTTTGAATACAAGGTATGGATTGTTAACAACAGCTGGCCTGCAAGGCCCATGTACAATAGGCCCAGCTCATGACTGGCCCATCATAGGAGATATTAGTTGATGGGTCAGTCATGAACTGGGCCTATTGTACATGGGCCTTGTGGAACAGCTGTTGTTAACATGGGTCTGAGAAAAGGTTAATGGGGTCCAATCCAATCGGTCTATTGAAAGTTGAAAGCATAGTGTGAACAATTAGCTTCTCCATGAAAGTGCACTTTGAGACCACACGGACATTGGCCCCCAAACAGTATGTGCATGACATTCATCAAAATGATATTGCACAAGATAGCATCATCATAGCCACTTGAATGACCACTAAGAACCTCCTCTTCACAAGTATTGCTGCATTGCTAACCCATACAACCTTGGATGGACAATTGATGCAGGACAATTGATGCACGTCAAACAAGGGTCACATAGAATTCGGTGTGTATATCATGGATCAGGTCCAGCGCAATCCATGTGGCCCGACAAGCCCACACTCAACAACATGAAGCCCCCACTTAGATGTGTAGCAGACTTGAAGTGGACCATTCCCAATGGTGCCACACATGTTTATGTGTGGGGAAAATTAAAAAGAAAACAGATGGAGAAGTGCATACGATACTGGTTTGCAGAATGAAATATCCAAGTCACCCTTTGGCCATCTTAAGACAAGCTGCATACATACATAATGAAAAGGAGATGAGTTACTTTCAAAGAAAAATGCGGGATAACCCAAAGAAACGGATCAGTTGTCCAGAATATAAGCAACTTCAACTTAAATCCCTACCTTTGAGAACTCAGGAGATATTGATAGCTTGGGATATCGTCTGCTGATGGAAGAGAGATCCCTTTCAACCTCAACAAAACAATATTGACTGACCTGCAAAATCATTATTAAAGGAAAAAACAAGAATTACATGGTGTGATAATAAATAAAAAATATGCCAGCTAACTTTTTCCAATAAGAAAAATGGGACGATCAAAGCAATTACCCAAAACCCTTTAGAGTAGGTACTCCACCAATTTTTCTCTAAAGCGCGTGCATCTTGGACACACTTTCAACTAGCAATGACACAGCCAGCTAGCTGCCTACACTCTTCAAGAGTGGTTTGACGCCAAGATAAAACCTTGGGCCTAGGCTACAACCAAGGCCCTCCGTGGCCACCCAAAACTAGAACTTCAAATCGTATCATATCATATCCAACACTTGCATTTTAGTGTAAAACCCAAATGGACAATAGCCATTGTTGTTAGAATCCTATGACTTGCATCCTGAATCCTATGATTCGTATCAAATCTCAAGGAAGAGGTATCCATATAACGAACCCCATTTATAGGTGAATCTAATGATTCAAGTGTAAATTTTACGATTTGATACTTATTTCATCGAACCTTATGATTCAAGTGATTCCGATTATACAAAAATAGCCACAGCCAAAAGGTTAATATTGGTAATCTTTCACTTCTTTTTTTTTTTTTTTGTCAATGTTCCCATCTTTGAAAGGTTAACCTCTTGAGAATATCGGCGAATTTGGGAGGCTTAAGAGATTCATAAAGAGCAAGCATATGGCTAAAGCATTCAACTCATCACAAAAAAAAAAAAAAAAAAAAAAAAGAAAAGAAAAGAAAAGAGGACTGCATATTTGGGGTTTTGTCCAATATTCACTTTTTCAATATTTTTTTTATTTTTCATCATGGACACTTGTTAACTTCAGAAGACATCTTAACCATGTGAGGTTGATGAGATGGATTTAATTTTAATTTGTTATTTGAAAAGAACAAACAAAAAACTATTGCAACTTGTTTAGTTTTCCTAATAGTATTGATATTTTAAACATATTTAAGTATTCACACATATGTCAATGATCTTTTTCGTAGGATTGTACCCTAGTATTTATGCTCATATGGATGGAAAATGGATGCATTATAAAGCACTACATTTTCTTTTGTGCATTTTTTAAAAATTTATTTACTTTAAATTTTTATAAAAAAATTAATATAAAAAAAATCCTACGATTCGTGATACAGTTGAGGATACAATTCTATTCATCCTCTTAAATGAATTGCGATATTGTTTCGATCTTCAAAACAATGACAGGAGCCTATAGTACAGTGGAAAAGTGCAAATTGTCACAACCAAGAAGTTGCGAGTTTAGGTGAGTCCTCGGCTCACTAGCCCTCCTAACAGGAAACTGAGAGAACAATGACCCACCACTATCTTCTGACTTCTAAACTAGATGGCCACACAGGCCAATACTACCAAGGTATTCATGCATTCTGCCTATGAGCATTTTGCCAACTATGGTTACTGGCATATTTACTAGGGGTTAAAGGAATAGGTTGTTTTGACTAGCAGGCTTAGTGGTAGCCTCAGCAAATCGATATTTACATAAAGCTTGTGGCATTTATTGTCTCCAATGTAATCTAAAGAAACAGTAAAGAAACAAACGGAGATCCCAAAAGACAAGCATCCTATTCCTAGCTTGTCCGATGTTTTTAGTAATCAATAAAGAGAGACCAGGATTCCTTCCTAACACAATCTACATAGTTTAGATCTAAACAATATAGTAGAATGGAGACCAACGTAAAATCTTCGAATGAGATAATTCTCCATCCTTGTAAGTCAGGTATAATGTTTAATTTAATTACAACTCTTGTACCAAGAGTTCAATGAGGATTCTGTTTTTTATGGATTTCATCCATTTAATTACAAATCTTATACCAAGAGTTCAATGAGGATTCCATTTTTGATGGTTTTAATCCATTTAATTACAACTCTTATACCAAGAGTTCAATGAGGATTCTGTTTTTTATGGTTTTAATCCATTTATATCCAAATATAGTTTTTTTAAGTAACTTGTGATTTTAAGAAGTAATGTGTACACAATAAGACAATTCTTGTCATATAAATGCATGGACTTTTCATCATGTCAGGTTTTTAGGCGACCAGTGTGTGACACCAACTGTCCTCTCATTACAACATAATTTAGAACTTAAGTTGTTTTTACCTTGCAAATATATTCCCTTCTCTCTTTAACCGGTGAGGAATGCCTTCAGGATAAAACAATGCACAATTAGTTAAAGGGATTTCACTCTATAAACAAACAACAATTAACTCAAAGTGCCAGGACAATCACGATCCACCTATGTAAACGTGGAGGACTTCTTTTCAAAGGTAAGGAACCTGTCCGCCTTTTCGGAGAAGCTTTACGATCCCTACTACTCCTTGGAGGTGTACGATCCCGTCTTCTAATTTCACGTGCACGTAGCTCACGATCTTTTTCTCTCTCTCGACGCTCCAATAGTTGTTCCCGAGCTCTATTGCGTTCCCGAGCTCTATCACGTTCCCGAGCTTTGTTGCGTTCCCAATCTCTTTCACGTTCTCGATCTCTTTCGCGTTCTCGATCTCTGTCACGTTCCCGATCTTTGTCACGTTCCCGATCTTTGTGAAGTTCTTCCTTCCTATCATCCAATTTGTAATGTGCTGCGCTGCGCTCCTCTTTTTGAGTTAAAACAGGAGCAAGATAACTAACATCAGATGGCGTGCCACCAAGGACTTTCCCAATGCTGTAATCACGTCCAGGGGGCAAAGTGACCCCATAACTTACACCAGAAGATCCTCGTACGTAAGCATCTCCTTCAAGGCTCCTCCCCAAGGCTGGTCTCAAAGAAAGACTCGGAAGCTGATGAGGAACTTGTGTTGCAGGATCTACATCAGTTCTCAAATGAGAACTAACTAACGAATTTCGAGTTGCATAGTCTTGGGATTCATGATGAATTGCAGCACCTCGTACTCCAAGATAATCAGTAGCTCTGCCAGATATGTACTTGCAAACTTAGCTTCAACATTAAAAAGGAATGGTGACGTATCTAATAAAAAATAGAAAGAACAATAGTTCTTCCCGACAAAAGAACATTATAAAAGAAGATGAAATGAATCTGCAAATTCAGGATTCAAAATAACATGCCAATGGAATCAATGCTTGAAAATCAAATGATGGTCAAGCAACAAGGAGACTCCTAAAATGTTGTTGTGTTCAACATAAATACCCTAATGAAACACAAAGGGAAAAATCAGTACTATTAAGGAAAAACCTTAAATCATCTTCTATCCACATTATAGTAGCATATATATTCTTCATATACCGGACCTAGGTTTCTTTTATATTTTTTTCGCAATACTTCAAAGAGACATGCACATGGATAGACAACCATGTTGAGTTTTTCAATAGCATGCTTTGAGACCCACTATCCATGTCTGACAATGACACACAACTCAAAAACATACGTCCAAGAGTCACCTGATTCTTCCATCAAAAGAAGAATCCACCAAACTTTGCCTCATATCCAGACCAGGCGGCTGCTTCTGAGATTGCATCATCTGTTGCTGCCGAAAGAATGAGAGCTGCACAAAGCAACATGATAGGCTAAAGCAATATTTTCAATAATTCCTCCAGATAAAACCTTCATAATTTCTTTACCTGATCGTCCAGCTCAGGCTTAAGTTCAGGCTACAACAGAAAAACAAGCAAAAGTTCAATCAATTTTAAACAAATTAGCAGACTTTTAATAGTCAAACAAACTTTAGCAACAAAACACCTGATGCAAACGGCTAAGTCCAACATGGTCAGAATACATCCTCCTGCCTGATTCACTCAACGAGTCCCTCCCACTAAAAGCACCCTGATTTGGCCCATATTGTCCCCTGTCCATCAATGTAGAATAAAAATAAAAAATATTCTTCAAGCTCAACCAACAATGAAAAAAAAGGTACTCAGTAGCAACTTAATGCTTAAAATCTCAAATCAACCAGTATGTCAGCCAAGTCTATTCCTTTCATAAACAATTCAAATTTTTACAAAGCCTTCTGGAAAAACAAAAGAAATTTAGAAATGGGGAAGAAGTGGACTCACTCAGCAGGCAAAACATACCTTGAAGGTGATGCCATATAAGAGCCACCGTTGAGACCCTGAGGGAGTCGTCTCATATCAAAATGGTCAGTCATAAAGAGAACCAAACAAGAAAGCAAAGTGAGAAAATAGGTTAAAGGAAATGTGGAAAGCAACCACAACATTAGAAAGAAAAAGCAGCTACATGCAATATGTAAAAGGGGCGCACTGCATGCATGAGAAACCAAGGATAGCTAACTCAATAAAACACGACAATCACCTGATGAGTTGTGGGTGTTGTATATGCACCATATTGTCCTCCATACTGAATGGCAGCAGTAGAAGCTCCCAGCCCACTTGGAATGTTGCCTCTATATACACCCGTCTCTGTTTGTTGAGAACTGCTATAAATGCCAGACAAGCGTTGGGAAGACAAGGAAGTACCAGAGGCTCCTGACTGAGAGAGAAGTGATGAAGACTTGATTGAAGCATGTCCAATTTAAACACATAAAAAGAAGCATCCCTAACAAGCTCACTACTTTAGTTTCAAGTTCAACACACTGTCACTGAAACTAAAAAAGAAATAAAAAAATCCAAAATTAAGAAGAAAAGGCGCCAGCATTCATTGTCGTCAAAGTTACCAACCTACTCATTACCATTGGGCTAAAGAAATGAAGAGTTTCTAAAATAAAGGGTTGAACTTAAGCAAATAATATCATTTCAAGAAACACCACGGAAGACATATAGAGGGTACATATATTGCAAATTATTTTAACAGGCCATTTCAAGAAACATCACCATGAAGACATGCAGAGGGTATATATATTGCAAATTATTTTAGTATATGCCTGCATTTTGAAACATTCAAAAATTAACAAACTTCCAAAATGTCAGATAGTACTGCTAAATATGATGCAGTAGAAGCCCTTATAATCATTGCAGGCTTCTTCTACATGAGATCCTCATGAAATCGCTCAAACAGAATGATCATGGCTTTACACAACATGAAAGGAAAATTCATTAGTTTTGAAGGTAGGCGAAATGGACATCCTTTATGTTCCTCTTTTGATACATGGACTCGAACTCATGTACTCCCCCACTCTAGTCTCATGTCCCTAACCATCTTCCCTATAGCCGGGACTGTTTTATTATGGCCATGCATACGTATATAAATAAAGGCTTCAGCCACATGAAACAAAGTAAAATACCTTTTACAATATTACCAACCATTTTTGCATTTTTGCATACAGCTATATGTATTACATAATCAAAATTTCGTGACATATGCATGATAACTTATCTTTCAACATAAAACAGTGCCAGCATGTCAAGTTTGCTTGAGACTAAGTCATAGAGGAGGAGACCCAATATGAAAAAACCAACAGACCCCATCCACTCTGGCACAAATAACAAAAATCATGCACTCCCAAAACATAGCTAGCATGTTAATATACCTAAAGCGAAGGAAGAAGATAATGCTAAACAAAGTCCTACCACTTGGCCATATGCCTGATGTGTAGCATAAGGCTGAGCCCCATATGCATTGTTACTTCCTGAAGGGAACATTGCCCTTCACGAGTTGTATAACCTGTCAAGAAAACAATCCACTTGTCAAGCATCTTCAAAGCATAAACAACAGTCAAAAACAAAAAGACATCTAAATGCAATGCATGATTAACTAAAAATCTTGGGCATCAATATTACAAGTTAATATTCAATCCTAGTCAGCAGCATTGAACTTCTTCAAATCATGTAACTACTAAATGGGAAAACAGGACAAGTGAAACAACAGTTACTTATAACTACAAACCAACTCCCATGGGACTTTTTGTACCAGTCACCCATTAGAATCCCAATAAATTCAAAGTCGTTCGTGCAAAATCACATTCAGAGCTCACTCCAATCACGCATACAGAATCTCTGCCATCAAGAATGGGAGATTGGAAAAGGGACATGGATATGTAAATGTAGCATTTCTGTACTGGATAGGGTTTTACACGTTTCAGCAACGTACCAGATGTCCCGAAAAATCATGACTAAATAAATCAATACACCCACACTAATGACAGCTATATGCATGCATATTAGCTGAACATCACCATCATCATAAAAGCCCTTACGCCACTCAAATGGGGAATAGCTTCGTGAGTTCTACTTCTGCAGGCACCAACTCTTTAAGCTAAGAGTCATGTCACTCTACAGCCTAATAAGTCACTTCTAACTACTTTCAAATCTTTATTGGCTCTCCTTCCCCTAGTTTTTTTTACTTGCAACACTTCAGTTTTTCATACAGGGCTTGTTCTGTGTCTTCTAAGCACATACATGCCCCATCTCAAACAAAACATATGAGCTGATACAATTCCTAGCCTAGGGGGGCCACTTAGATGCATGTCAATCATGGGGTAGGGATGGGAAGGGCCACGTATGGCCTAGGGGATTCAAGAAAATGGGGCCAGGTGATCATCCTATGTTGATTTAAGGGCCTCGAAGATAGATAATTGTCGGCCCTTAATGAAGCATATTTTTTATACTTTTTTGCATGTTCAATTGAACAATGAATAAATTTTAGGATGAGCATCAAACATGGGAGAGTTTCAATTCGAGGAAGAGGTGGTCCATCATAGGTGGGCTCCGATAGGCACCCTGAATTAGGAGGTTAGCTATGAAATGGAAACCTGGGTGCATCCAATAATTCCACCACAAGTTGTGTCAATAAATGTTGCTCCCCTCGCTGTGAATGAAAGCTCATCTCCTAGGAACCACTGTGAATGAAAGAAGGGCAAATGAACTCCACTGCTCATAAATCTTTACCTTCCATTACTAGTATGAATTGTCGAGGTTTTAGAATTTGGACCCAGTCTACTAGATTAAACGAAGATCTGATGGCGACAAGGAGGAAAAAATAAAGTTATAGTTTAGTGAATAACCCTAGATACAACCTAATGCTGAAAGTCCAGCCCACATCA
Organism: Persea americana; assembly: GCA_029852735.1. Taxonomy (NCBI): domain Eukaryota; kingdom Viridiplantae; phylum Streptophyta; class Magnoliopsida; order Laurales; family Lauraceae; genus Persea; species Persea americana. The sequence continues at coordinate 98,201,810 of CM056810.1, forward strand.
TAAGAATTTAGGTCTGATATTCCCAATCCAATCTCTCTCTGTATGACCCATCCAATACATGAACTTGATCCAAGCATGGGCATTAGGTACCCCCAGACACAAAAATAGGCATATTAAAATCAAAATTACATTACAACACCCATTCATATAAAAGTATACCGGTTTACAAAACCCCAGATATCCCTCTCTTTCAGCCTTGTGACCAAATGGGGCAGAATTGCTCGGGTGTGCATACCCAAATTGGGTCTTGATCAGAATTTGGAATCATACAAATCTAAAAGGACCCGAATCAGGACCCACGTCAACCATCCCAAATCCCGCAAGTCAACAATCCAAATTCAACCTCTCTCCCTAACCATCTCTCCTTCACTCCACACTTTATACAGTCTTTTCTCTTTTCCAAAGATGAGAAGTTCCTCCCTTACAACTTGTAACATATTCCAATCTGTAAAGTGTAAACTAAACCAATTCTACAGCATCCTCAAAATCTCTTCTTGTTCATCAGCAATACAATGAAATGCAATACTATAAACCAAAACAACAACAATACTAATAAGACTTCATTCCTATGGTTCCAGCTTCTACTGTTTGGTTTTCCTGGGTGAAATACATCAAGAGAAAAGGCTCCTCATAAACATATGCTAGATTGATACAAATTGCTCAAACCTTTGGGATTACTCAAACAAATTGGGAGTTGGGAATTAAGAAAAACAAAAAACACAGAGAAGGAATAAAGAATCAGATGAATGACACAAGTTCAATTTTATGGTTTGATTCAGAACTCCTTATAATGAATAATAGAAATCAAACTAAAAGAGAGAGAGAGAGAGAGAGAGAGAGAGGAGAAAGAACCTGTTCTTGGTATGAGTGAGCCCACAATCAGTCACCCTTCAACTCCCTTTCTCTAACCCTAGCTATCCTCTGCAGTTTCCCACCTTTTTATTTATATGTAAATGGGTCGGACCAATATGAGCTTGGATGCCCATCTTGGTTAGGGAATAGGTTTACTTGGATTGGGTTCACTGTGCAAATGGGGGGTCTAGGTTGAGTCGGGACTAGAGATTTCGGGTTTGGACGGTGGAGGGGTGCTAATGATGGCTGGGTCAAGCCAGCCATATGCCGGATTTGGCCAGTGAGTTTTTGCCTGTGGGTTAAACCAGGCTGAGTTTCTGGCCCAATAATAAAGTGGGTTAGGTTAGACTTTGTATATTTAAAGGCCCAGCTCACAAGGAGGTTCTAGATCTTGCTAGTGTCTGGGCCTTGGCCTTACTTCAGAGCAAGTGACTAGATCCAGGCCTGAATGACAGGGCTGATAAAAATGGGCCAGGATTGGGTAAGCTTTCCCCCGGCTGCAGAGTCCAACGGCGGGATAAAGTTGGGTCTGGGTCTGGGTGCACCAGGTTAGCTGTAGAACTTTATGAGTTTGACCCGTTTAGAGGTATAAATTCTGAAAATGGGCTGGCATGGGCCTGTATTCTAGTCCAATAGCTGGATCCAGGCCTGGCTTTCTGGCCCAATAACTAATAGGATGAGGTTGGCAAAGATTAGGCCTGGCCTGGTACGGCCCATGAACACTGCCAGAGAAATCACTCTAGGCCGGCCATTTTATTTTTATTTTTTTTCACCCCATCCAAGGGGCTGGGACCCAAGACCCACAAAGCGGAAAGAAAAGCACAGTTTGCTGAACTTTTATATACTATTTTCAATTAGTCTTATTATTCTCTTTTTTATCATTCTTTTTATTCCAATTCCAAAGATACATAACATTTGTATTTTAATCTAAGTTTTATAAGTAAATTAGTTCAGTTTTGGGCCAGAGCTTAGTGTGGGCACTTTTTGCTAAATGATATAATTATTTGTTTTTAATTTAATTTCTTAGGCCTCACTATAAGATATTTGTTGTTTCAATAGTTATTCCGCTCAATTCCAATTAAGTTTAAAAAGATATATGTTTTGGATTCATATTCTTATTTTTTTATTCACTTTGTGCCTTTTTCTTGATTTTATTTTTGGATCAAGTGCAATGTCTCTTATTATTTTTGCGTTTTCATCTCTTATCTTTGGCAAGAATATTTTTCTTTTATCAGAAACTTTAATCTCCATTCTCATCTTATCTTCTTCTAAAATTCTTATAAAAAATAGTGTATTCTTTTCTCAAGTTTAAAGTATTATATTAATTTAATATATTTTTAATTTTTAATTATTTTTTATGGGGCCTCCTTATTAGTTTCAGCATTATATCTCTCACAATCCAATCCATTATAATTGTTCAATGGTTATTATTTTAGAAAATAGGCACACAAAATAAAAAAGAGAAGAATCATCAATTAATTATCCACAATATAATAGATGGGCATTAAGTATTATTTAGTGCCTATTTTTATTCTAATTTACATTATGTTGATGACATATAGTTGTCCCCATGAAGTGCAAAGTAGGCTTCTAGCTCACCCCATATATAGTTTATTTTGCAAGATTTCCTCCTCTCTTAAGGGAGGAAAAGTTGTCCACCATATATCTTTTACTTTGCAAGATTTCCTTTTGTCTAAGGGCCCGTTTGGATGTCTACAAAATAAAATATTTACAGATTTAAATATTGCAAGAATAACATAGTATAGAATACAATAATGCAATATTATAACAGTATAATATTTTTACTTTTTGGTAATTTTTGAAGAATATTATAGATTTTAAATTGAGCAGTTTGGAAGGTGTAATGATTAAAGTAAATTACATTATAAGAATATTTTTTATTAAAAAGTTTAATTTATATGTAATTTATCACATCTAGATAAAAAAGTAATGTGGTAAAGTAAAGTTTAACTTTCATGTTTTTACCATAAGTTACTTTTCTGTTATCACATAAAACCATGATAAAGTATAGTAAAGGTAAAGTCAATAAAAAAGTAACTACTTTATAACTCTCTCTCCCAGTTTACTTTATCACATACTTTATCTGACCTTACTTTACCTCACCTTGAACTATAATATGACATCAATCTTTATTTTACTTTACCACACCCGTAAACAAGTCATTTTTTATTTACCATATAAAACTACGATAAAATATGATAGAGTAAAGTAAAGAAAAGAAACTACTTTTCCATTCCTTCCCACTTTACTTCACCATGTACTTTATCTCACATTTACTTTACCACACACCGTCCTGTGAGATTTACTTTTACTTTACTTTACCATATATGTAATCATACATATTATAATAGATTTGGTGAACTAAAATCTTTACTTTACTCTACCACTTTGTAATAGTAATTTTTAAAGATTCTTATCTTATAGAAAGTTTTCTACAGGGGGGAGCTGTAGGACAGAATATTAAGCTTTTTGAAAGAAAAGAATGTTTTCTTTAAATTTTTCTTGAGTTACCAAACGCACAAGATTTTCTTCTTTAAAAAATGAAAGATTATATTTTATAAAATATTATTTTCTTATATTTTCTTGTGCATCCAAACAGGCTTAAAGAAAGGAAAAGTTGTTTGGCATATAGCTAGATGAGAAACTTTATTTTGTAAGATTTCATCCTCTCTAAAGCAAGGAAAAGTTGTCCATGGTATCTCTCTCTTTTCTTGGATCTATGACTTGGAACGTCTCTATAGACTCTAATCCCCTTAAACTATACACCTTGGCATCCAGACTTGTTGTAGGGCGGCGGGGGATTCCTCCAGGCCTCCACCCTGTAATTCTTAGGTCATTTAAACCCCAATGGACGATGAACTGTCTCCCAAGGTCCACATATATGCGACGTATGGCATCGTCAGATTGGTATATATCTATTGTCAACAAATGATAACATGACCCATATAGCTGAAATGGGCGTTTATTTAACCAATTTTTAGCTGAAAATAAAATCATGCAGATATAAGTCATCTATCTATATCTCTAAGGGAATGTGGTAAGCCTTCGGTTACCCACAGTGTTCCAAAATAAGAATCCTAATTTTAGACAATACCTCAAAACAGGTGTCAACATCTTAATCCACCCCCAAGTCTCCTCTCCCTCTACTCTCGTCTCTCTCCACTATCCTCTCTCTAAAGTTACTGCCCCATAACTTCCTAAAAAAGAAAAAACCAAACTTCCCACTATCATCTTGTGGAGTTCCATTTTTGAATATTTAGACTTGAACATGAAGTGGACTTGAACATTGTTTCCACTATCATTTCGTGGAGTTCCATCGTTTCTTGGATGGTTTTTGTGTGGCCGTTTAGACTTGAACATGAAGTGAGAATGAAAAAACCGGAGAGAGAAAGAAAGACTTCAAGGTTGGAATTAGATTAGATTGGTATTGTAATTTTTGCCGCCACCCTTTGATGGTTTGATCTGATGATGCTTCTGATGCTGCCATGATGTATACGGTATTGATTCAAAGGCTTAATTTGATTAGTTGAGCCTACTCTATTTGAATTTTGAACTCAACAGTGGGTCCCATCCGGCCCACCATCTGAATATGGGCCGTGAGTATTATTGAAGTGTTTTAATTGTATTTAATCATGTTGTGAGACCCACTGGATAAACTGATCACAGATCTGGTCCGATCAAAGGGCCAGACCTGCCTAGGCGACATTGATGAGGGGGCTGATATTGGGTCCTGACAAGTGGGGCCCATCATCCTAGCACCTCGGATGCGTAGGCGAGAATCCCATCGTTTCTGGGAAGGGTTCTGTGTGAGCTGTTTAAACTTGAACAAGAATTGGGAATAAAAAAATCACAGAGAGAAAAAAAGAATTTAAGGTTGGAATTAGATTAGATTGGTATTGTAATTTATGCTACCCCCCTCTAATGGCTTGATCTGACGATGCTTCTGATATTGCCATGATGTGTCCTGCATTGATTTAAAGGTTGAATTTGATTAGTGGAGCCTACTCTATTTGATTTAAAGGTTGAGTTTGATTAGTGGAGCCTACTCTATTTGAATTTTGAACTGAACATTGAGAGGATATATAACTAAAACGGATGACATTCATGTCCATTGGTCTAAGATAAGACTTGAAGAAAAGTGGTGCAGAGTTTCACAACTAAGATTTTGTAAATTGTGTAGTAGTGTAGACGGATTGATTGGAATTGACTCAACACATTTTGTTAACGTAGTAAAGTCAAAATAAATGACTGTATTTACAAAACATCAATAAACGAAACTAAACTAAACATTGCTTTAAGCAAAGATGTAACACTGAGGTATTGGGTGGACACAGGGAGTGTTGTTTATATTATTATTTATTATTATTATTATTTTTTTGGGGGTGGGGGGTGTGGCGTTGGATTTGGGCTGGGGAGATGCCAAGATGGGGGTTAATGTTTTCTCTTAATCCTAGGTAGTCAATTGAATATGTTGGTTCCTAATCTTACAATAGGTGAAGGAAAATAAGATACATTGAAGAACCATATCCGCTTTTATGGGATGTTCTAATAACAAAAATCTATATCACTATTGGAAAGTGGTTTACCTTCATAATTCCGCGTGATCTTTTTTTTTTTAATCTTACTTTTTTTTTTTAGATATATTCTAGAGTATTATCATTTGGTTATTTTAATGATATAAGTGATGTTATGAAACCTTTCTATTGTGGTATATAACTTATTGACACTATTATCCGAGTATAATTTATATGTTTGTCCTACATTTCAAAGTACGAATATCTAGCATTGGGTCCTTGTATAGAATGGGGTTTCATAAGTTTAAAGACTCGATAAACAACTTAATTAAAAAAATTAATCAACAACAAAAATGAACATATAAAAAAAAAAAGAAAAAAAGAGAATGAAAATAAAAGGAGAAAAACACACCTTAATGGCAATACATGTAGGTGAAACACACTCTTATATAAAGTACAATGATATAAAATAACTAAAAAATGTTTGAGATATTTAAAAAAAAAAACCCAAATGTGAAAACAACATTTAACAAAATAAAACCCCGTGCTCTCTGGTGAAAAAATTAATTTTAAAAGATCAATGGATAAAAAAAGGTAGGATTACTTTTGCAATAGAAGCACAACCTATCTATCCAATCTAATAAAATGTTTGAAATTATATATGTTCAAGGTGGATACGCTTCCAACTGTAGAAGTTCTTCAAAAAATAATCAAATATAAGATGGCTCGGTTGGCTGCTAAAAGGCGATTGATCATCTTAGGCAATCCAGAACATAATTCTCTTCAGTTTAGAAATTGACTCTTAGAAATTCAAAAGGAAGGTCGATTCTTAAGGTTACTAATTAATAAATTAACAATAAAAGAAGGAATCGCAAGTTTATTAATTAATACATTTAGTAAAAATAATTCTTATTAGTCTATGTATTTGGTCGTTCCGTGGTCCGCGCATAGCACGGGGTTTTGCTAGTAGTTTCTATACTCATTTTTTTATCAAATTTGAGGTCAACACAGTCTGTTTTCTGGCACTATCAAATCACGTCTCCTATGCCCAGATACCCTTTGAGGCCAAGCCCATGAATCAGTTAGTGAGGCTCACTTTGAAATATTGGCCAATGAGTATCATTTGTATCGGCATTTTGGCTGCCAAGCATATGCATCAATTAGGAAGCTCACTTTGAGATATAAACCACTCAAAATCCATTTTAAAATGAGGTAAAATTTGTGAGACATTGAAACCAAGGCCATCAAATGAATGAACGGTCGGAGTAGAAAATCCTCTCTAACTCCGATCGATAGTCTAAATTCAGATGGTTAAGCTGTCTCCACTTAGGGCTTGTTTGTTTCATCTAATTTTTAAAGCTTTTATTTAAAAAAAAAGAAAAAAAAAAGAAGAAGTGGTTAAAAATGAAGATACAAAGGTTAATATCCACAAATGACTCAAATAACATCCTCAATGGAAAATGAATCAAGGGTGAATCACAATCCATGAAAACAAATTTCTTCATGAACCCGTCAGCTAATAGTGCAAATAGCCTACCTGATATGGGGAAGGCCAGAGATCCTTTCAACAAAACAATGAAAAAGCCAAATCATGATATCAGATAAAATAATCACTTTTTGATACTGTCAAGGTGAAGTGGAAAGGTTCCAGATGAAACCCATAAGAAAAAAAAAATCATTTTTGTTGGATACCGATTGAAATTTACTCATTGTCCAAAAGATTCAAACACCCAATTGATTAAAACATCAAACGCTCCTCTCACCCCAGAGACAAAGGTAAAGGTTTTATTTAACTGGTCCCAGAATGGGCCCACTGATTGGTGGATGTAACATTTATTCCTGCACTGAATAGTGAATACTCTGAGAGAGAACTTATAAGAGCGAGCACGGTCATGAAGTTTATAAGAGAGAAGAAAAGCCAATAAAAGAGTGGCTCGTTGAGTCGGCCGAGTTCGATGGACTCGTTCTTGAATATAATTGAGTCTGTCAAACTCACCCTCCAAGGATCGTCGAATTTCCTCTCAGTCCAGCCCTACGAGCTGCTCCTTCTGTCTCTGTTACTAGCTCTATTACTCTCAGTATCTCTCACAACAGTTTTTAGACGCTCTTTCTTTCGACTCGCTGGGTCAACTCAGCTGCCTCTTCCTCCAGGAACCTATGGCTGGCCTTTGATTGGCGAAACCATGAGACTGAAGAAAAGCTCGAAAAAACCTGAAGAATTCGTGCAGCAGAGAATGGAAAGATACAACAAATCCATCTTCAAAACATCTCTTCTTGGAGAGAGAATGGCCGTCTTCTGCGGCCCTGCCGGGAACAAGGTCCTCTTCTCCGGCGAGAACCGCCTTGTGGTCAGCTGGTGGCCGCGCTCGGTGCAAAGCATCTTCCCTCTCTCCATCATCACCGGCCACAGTCCCCGAAAGCTGCTGGCGTCATTCCTCCGACTGGAATATCTCCGGCGACATGTCGGGACCATGGATGCCGTCGCCCGGTCCCACATGGAGGCCCAATGGGCTGGAAGAAGGCAATTGAAGGCCGCCCACCACGTAAAGAGCTACACCTTCGCCTTGGCTTGTCGCCTCTTCGCAAGCATCGATGACCCAGATCATGTCTTGAGGCTACAAGGTGAATTGGAGGTGTTGGTGAGTGGAGTTCTGCAAATTCCGGTGAAACTGCCCGGCACGCGTTACTACAAGGCTATCGGAGCCGCGGAGGCGATCAGGAGAGAGCTAAGACCGGTGATCAGACGGAGAAAGATGGATTTGACGGAGAAGATGGTGTCTCCGGTGCAGGATCTTCTATCATATCTGCTGGTGACTGGTGATGAAGATGGACGGTTGATGACGGAGGAGGAGGTCATAGACAACATACTGTTGTTACTGTTTGCTGGGCATGATACCACTAGTTGTGTCATAACGTTGGTCATGAAAAATCTCGCAGAGATGCCCCATATCTACAATGAGGTATTAAGAGGTATGTTTCTATCATATCATATATATCAATGATGATATCACATATCCTAAATCAGTCACCAGACAAGAATGTTCATAGATTTACAGATACCCATCACCATTCCCACTGATCATGAACATTTCTAAGACTTCAAGAAAAAAAATGGATATTCTAAAAGAATCCCTCAACTTTGAAGATAGTCCTTACCCAAATCCCCACTAAGAACTTCTGGGTTCTGGAATATTGATGGTTTTTAAAATTACACATTCCTGGACTTGATCTATCAATCAAACTTCTCAAAATCCATGAAAGGATTGAATTGTCCATTCAAGTGGGGTCCAGCTGATGAATGGTCTTCAAGTAGAATGCTGACCTCTCTATGCATGTAAGGAAGGGAATAAATGATGAGGACAATGAAGAAACCCACACAAGAAAATGGAGACACCACGTTATGTTCCTTAGTGGCAAGACAAATTGTTATGGGGTTGGTCATGATAGTGATGATGATTCCTTATAGTAATTCCGGATCCTTCAAGGCTCAGCTCACTTGAAATTTGTGAGGTTTCTCAGTTGGGCCACCTAGGAAAAATATGAAGGCATGTTTGTGTAACCCTGTTTCGTTGAAATCCAGTTTCGTTGAAGCAGAACGCCCGTTTGTGTTGGGCACTAGACTATCTTGTTTGGTGCAAAATAAACCTCTAGAGAAATTGTGAGATTTTAAAAAGAATTTTTTTCCTTGGTGAAGAATAGGAGTCTGAACCCCACCTTCTGATTGCATTTCCTTAGTGTTGAAGATTATCAGTCTGTTAGGATTTTAAGGATATTAGTAAGTTATCATTTATCTTTTGGATATGGTTAGTTAGTATTTTCTTATAAATGTAATATTTTCTGTCAATGAATCTTATGGTGAAATTATGGAAAATAAGTGATTCTTTAAAAGTCTTTATGGTATCAGAGCGTGGGCCCAGCGATGATCTTGCGATCAAGGTGGGTACGATCTTGTTTCCGCAATTATCACCGTCATTTTTTTTTATTTCTCAGTAAAAAAAAAAAAAAAACTGAGCACCATCTCTTATCCATTCATGTAAGCCCTACGATCTCATCATCTTCATCAAAATTGCATGATCTAAGCTTTTGAAAGAAATCGTGACAAATCTCATCCAGTGGGCCACCAGCAACGACAGACTCAAAAAAGGAGCGGTTTGCAATAGTGATGGATCCACAGACATATGGTGAGCACCGAGAAGACATGAAGAATCATTTCTATTAAAATATTTTATCATCTATTTTTTAGAGATTAAAGGGTTTTTATTTTTCATGTTTACAATCACATATACTTTCTTTGAAAGTATCATATGGTTGAGGGAGAATGTTGAAGATTATCAGTTTGTTAGGATTTTGAGGATATTAGTAAGTTATCTTTATCCTTTGGATATGGTTAGTTAGTATTTTCTTATAAATGTAATATTTTCTGTCAATGAATCTTACGGTGAAATTATGGAAAATAAGTGATTATTTGAAATTCTTTACATGGAAGGTTTCCTCTTCTAGGGCTTTGCACAAACAAGTCCTCAATCTCTTGTAAAATAAACACCCCAATGTCGTACGGGTCCTCACCAAATTTTACTGTAATGAGAATCTAACCCATCATCAAGTTGATCACTTTATAGATCGTGACTACTCTTATCATTATGCATTTTGCAGTGACTTATATCTAAGGCCATGTTTTTTTTTTTTTTTTTTTGGAGAACCGCCTTAAAATAAAACGAGATGATGTTCTTATGAAATTTGTTTTTCGAAGTGCAGAGCAAAGGGAGATTGCAATTTCCAAAAAAGATGGAGAGTTGCTGAATTGGGATGACATACAGAAGATGAAGTATTCATGGAATGTGGTAAATGAAACACTGAGACTCGCGCCACCCGTTTCAGGAGCCTTTAGAGAGGCCATCTCTGATCTCACCTTTGCAGGTTTTGCCATCCCCAAAGGGTGGAAGGTATGTCCACTTTAACATGTTTTCAAGGTCACCATCATCTAGAAACCATTCATAAAAAATTTGGAAACGTAAGTCCCATGAGAGCCCCAGTTAGAATTGATCAACTGACTCGGTGACTTGCCGAGCCAAATGGCCCATTCTACTCTCCGGCCCAAGAAGAAGTTGGCTGGGCTTGAGCCTATGCTATTAAGTGCATATGATCTTCGTCCATGACATGGTTCAAGGTCTGAATACATTCTTCCATTGAGGCTCATCCCAATTTAAGGTAGCCAATAGGCCTATCCAGCCTCCAATTGTTCGGACCTTAGTGGATCAACGTAGGACCTGATGCATTCATCTTGTGTTTCCATAGGCCCAAGTGGAATTGGAGTCATTCTGTCTCAGACTAGTTGAGACAGCCCCAACCTTGTCGTTGACATTCCAAGCCAAGCTGAACCCACGCCTATTATGACTATTCACTTAATTTCAGGCCCACAAATAGATTGCCTGTGCGTGGTCCTTTTGATTGGTGCTTAAAAACTTGGGAGGTGGAAGGTCATTGAGTTGAGTAACTCAGACGGCTCATTTTACTTCTTGGACTCTGACAACTATCACGTCGAGCCCACTCACTAAGTCGGGGTGACTCAAAACAGGTTTTGAACAATGATTAATAGATGGGTTGTGCTTGGGCCAATTTTGATCAGTTCCAAACCCGGAATATGGCCACCATTGACCTGAGTCAAGAATGACTGTGCAGTGAAAACTTCTTATTGTCCTAATTTTTTCACAGTTATTTTGGAGCTCTTATACTACACACACCAACCCTGACTACTTTCCGATGCCGGAGAAATTCGATCCTTCAAGGTTCGAAGGAGATGGTCTGACGCCTTACACGTTCGTTCCATTTGGAGGAGGGCCCAGAATGTGCCCAGGGAAGGAATTTGCACGGCTAGAGATACTTGTATTTCTGCATAATGTGGTGAAGAGGTTCAGATGGGAGGCAGTGTTTCCTGGAGAGAAGGTAGAAATTGAGGATGGAATGCCTCACCCAGTACAAGGACTTCCCATTCTCATCCAAGTCCAACCAAACCATTTCTAACCCCATGTGTGTTCTCATTCCTTCTGCGTCCTATAATACAAGTACTCATGTAACCAGTCATAATAAAGATTTCTATGAAGTTGTATTATAGTTATTGCAGGAAGTATATCCAAAGCCATAGATGCCAGACAGGGAAGCTGATAGGAAATTTGATGCTCTAATTGGATGTTTGGGCTGGGTTTGAACTCAGTTTTATTGCTTTTTGGGCCACACAAAGACTTCTCTCAAACTATTATATATAGTATTTTCTGACATATTCATGTCGTATGTGTGCATCATGTTTTGTTAAGGCCTAAGGGCCTCTGCTGCTGACTTTTTCTCTAGATAAATCAAGATGTCACTTTAGTGATGCTCAAGAAATATAAAACTGTTCATGAAAGGATTCCTTCTTTAAAGATTTCTAAATGGAGGAGGAAACTTGCATTGGTCTTACTCCTGGCATAGAAAATCGAAATCCTTTCTATGGTCCATTATAACTATTTGTGTCATTAGATACTTATTATAGTGTGGGTCACTTAAGGCTGGGAATCAAAAGAGGTTAGTAATCACAACAAATTAGTTCAGGATGTTAATCACAATTGCTCCTTTTTTTTTTTTTTAACTTCAACAGACTTCACTTTTTTGCAAAACCAAGAGGCAAAACAACGCACCAAGGTGAAACCCCACCATTCATCTATCCCTTTGGTCGGACAGAAATAAATTCCAAAGATTTCTAAGCAATATCTTTCTGCCAAAAACAGTTGAAAGTGATGGGTTAATTAATAAATGTTCAGAGAGGCCATCAAATAATCTATCCGTTGTAAGAGAATAAATATTGATCACCTATAACCTCTGTAATTAAATCCTTAAGAAATCATGATGATCCTACCTAACTCATCACCTATCATTTCTAAGCAGTACTCCTTTGCCGAAACCCCGTTACCATGAATTCTTATAGGAATTCAATAAGCAGGGAAACGGGCCTTTGGTGGTCAGTAAGAGTATTAATCCTGTTAAAGTGCCTAAAGAGTCCATATAAATGTGGAGGTTTGAAGAGAGACCAGGATCCATATTGATGACCCAAAATTGTATCTAATTCATAAGGCCAATGGACTTTTATTGGGCCCATATGTATTATATTATACTATATCATATACCACATGGATGAAAATAATAATAATAATACGAATGCAGAACGATTAGCAAAGTTGAAACTTGAAAGGGTCATGAATCTTCCACTTACCGTAGCTTTGTATTATATTCTCTACACCAAAGCTTGATGTGGGGAAATAATTTTTTCTTCTATGGTTCTCTTTCTCCACACAAGAATTGCTGCTTCCCCATAAATCATGTTTGCAATGCACCCTCAAAACATAGGACACTGCATGCAATCCTCACCACTCTCATAGAGTATGTGTAGATCAGCATTTGCTTTGGAAACTTAAAATGGTTTGCAAAACAAAATTGCTTCTCTTCATTTCCATGTTAACATTTTTCAATGCTTTGTCTTTTGAGGTGAAAGCATTTCTCACAATTTTTACGGAAAGCCAGTTCAGGCCTATAAAAATAGATGACTAATAATTATATGCAATCTATATTTTACCTCAGAAGATCTTAGGTACACCGAATAGCAGAAATTAGTAGGGTCTCAAATCAGAAAAGACGAATTCTCTCCTGCAAATGAAATCACAGAACTAGCGTGCCCTCTTCGAGAGAGTGACTGAATTACTTGTGTTTTTGTTGAATAATTAGATGAATACCCCTGATGAAAGGAGAGGTACAAGGGTATTTAAAGAAAGGATAGGTACTTTCATTACTTTGGAATAATCTCCAACAATTATCTATAGGATCAAAGCTCAAGAAATACTTTCATTACTTTGGATGCTCCTAGATATATCATGCTCCCCAAATACACCAAAATTAGTATTCTCTTCAGAATCTCAAGAGAAATAATTAATAGCCATAAAATATTCTAGAACTAAGGGCAAATTTACACAAAATTATTTCTACAAAAGAGCCATAGAAAGGGAATTACTTTTCCATGCTGAATGTTTTTTTACAGTTAGCCACGATACCATTTCTGAGAGGAAAAAATGGTGAAAAACAACTACATTTGCGCAACATTATAATAGGGTGAATAATAATTTGGAGCATTTCAAATCTAAGAGGCAGACCTCTCTTATGGGTTTACAGCATTGGATTCATAAAGACATTTTTATAATTTATATGTTCTATACTCCACACGCGTGTCTAGTCTTTACCCAAGGCAAGATTAGCTAGAAAGCATCTCTTTCATAACACTTGCACACCCACAATATGAATACACCCTTACTACTTCATCTCTAATTATCCCATGTTGGTCATTAATTTTTCATTTTTATTGACTCCTTGAATTAGAAGTCTTCAAATCCCTATGAATACAATTACATGAAACAAAGGGATGATCCTTTCATTCTATGCATGTTTATTTAAAAAAAATACAACTAAAGTTCTTCAAATCTAGATCCTTGAGAAAGATCATATAGGAATTTGATTTTAGATTTAGATAATCATCATTATCAACAGAGCCTTATCCTAATTATGTTGGGATTGGTGGATCCAAATAATCAAGACTTCATAAATATAATTTCACAAGAATCCAAAAACAGATTCTATATCCACTGTCAGGGGCGGACCTACATGATACAAACCTGGGGCGACTACCCCAGGTCTAATCCAAAATGGCCTATGGTCCATGCCCTATTCTATTTTCTACTTTTGACTATTAGATAGAGATCGAAGACAAGGATGAACCTACATGATAAAAACATAGGTGGTCCCCTAAAGTCTGATCCAAAATGGCCTATGGCCCATGCCCCATTTTAGTAGAGTCATCGCCCTACTCTAGGATATGAATTATTTATACTTAATTTGCTAAAATAAAAAAAAAATCATGTGTTAAAACCATGCAAGAAGTGGAGAATATTGCCAAGTCGGTGTCAGATTTTAACCTTTTTAATTTATCATGATTCGCCCCACTCAAATAAAAATCTTAGGTCCGCCACTATCCACTGTATTTGGGACAAATTGTCAATACTGGATACCCATTTGCAAATATAAGAAAACCCACCAAATAAGAAGATTCCCAACATTGTCTCAATCTCTGATATATAGGAAAATATTCATGTGCATCTATCCCTCACCACATTATGGTGAAGGACAACATAATGGGTCCACTTTATGATTCATTCACACATATGGAACCTCCTAAACTACAATGGATCAATTGAGTTTTTATTAATTCGATTGGATTGGACCGTTGGATTGATGATCAAAATCTTCCTTTAATATAAAGTCGTTAAATTTGTAGATTACGGATGAAGGGGTTAGAGACTTGAGAGTGGCCTCAAACTTGATATATGGTCTCATTTCATATGACTCTTTCCATCCCCACACCAAGTCCCATGATCAATGGGGCCTTAGGTGGGCCCCATTGAGTTTGTCCCTCACCATATGGTGAGGGAAAGATGCACATGAATATTGCCTATATATATAAATATATATATATATATATCTCTAGGTGAGCAAATTTTCCTAACACCATCCAGTCCACTCATCAGGTCTTCTCAAAAAGAGAAATCGATCAACGGCTCTAACTCAAAATCATGACAAACTCAAAGAAGACAGAACCAAAGAAATTTTCTATGGAGGGGGGAGGCGCATATGTTAAAAAAAAAAAAAAAAAAAAAAAAAACACTGTCCATAAAATATAGGTGGTTTCGCCAATAACATCTAGCTTGAAATATCACGTGCTCGTCATTTAAATGCATATTATTATTTATTTTTGGGAAATTGACATATTAATTCCCCTTAAATCATATTCTCCCAATTTCATGACTCAAAATCTAATAATGTCACCAAAGTTGTTTGACTTTTATACACTTTTTTTTACTTTTTTTTTATTTTTACTTTTGTGCCTTGAATCTCATGATATTATGGGAGGTTAAAAACCCATGATATCATGGGATTCAAATCCAGATAAGAAGAATGTCTAGTCTTTTTAATGTACGGGTTTTTCAACTTTTAACATTTGGATCCCATAATATCAAATGTTTTTAAACTCCCATGATATCATAGGATTTATGGTAGAAAAGTAAAAAATAAAAAATAAAAAATAAAAGTGCACCAGGGTCAAACCACTCTGGTGACATTATTAGATTTTGAGTCATGAACTTAAGGATGCATGGAGTTTAAGGAGGATTGATACTGCAAATCACATTTATTTTTATCACTTCAATGCATATCCTTGCTAAAACCAGAATCCATTAGTAGAGGCAGCGTGGATATTTTTCAAATGAACTTCAATACATGTCTATCCTTATGAGCAACTATGCATTGGATTCTCTAAATACATGCTTATCAATCTCACTCTCACACTTATTGGTTTCTATAAATGCATGTTTATCCTTATCATTTCAGTAACAACTTGGTGTTTGATAGCTGGTTTCTTTAACTGACATGTCCATATATCCTTGTTATAGGCATGTTTCTTCCTAAAAAAATCTAAGAAGGGTCGGGGCAATTACGTTTCTTCCTAGAGGAATCTATGGAAGGGTGACAGCTCTATAAGAGAAAGCATGCTTATGGTGTCTATGAAAGAGAAGAAGAGCCCATAGACTAGTGGAGTGTTGAATCATACGAATTCCATGGACTCGCTCATGAGGATCATCGACTCGATCAAACTCAACTTTGAAGCATTCTTCAATATCTCCCCAGACCAACACTACGAACCGCTCCTTCGTTCTCTACTACTAGCTGTGGCAGCCTGGGTATGTCTGACAGTTTTCAGATCCTTATTCTTTCGACCCACTGAGTCAACTCAGCTGCCTCTTCCTCCCGGAAGCTATGGTTGGCCTATAATCGGTGAAACCATGAGACTGATGAAAGGCTCGAAGAAACCTGGAGGATTCGTGCGGCAGAGAATGGAAAGATACAAGACAACAGTCTTTAAAACATCCATCCTTGGAGAGCGCATGGCCGCCTTCTGTGGCCCTGCTGCAAACAAGTTCCTCTTCTCCAACGAAAACCGCTTCGTAGTCACTTGGTGGCCGCGATCTACACAGAGCATCTTCCCTCTCTCCATCGTCACCAGCCACAGCTCACGGAAGCTGCTGACGTCGTTCCTCCGGCCGGAATATCTCCGGCTACATATCAGTACGATGGACGCCTTCACCCGATCCCATATGGACGCTGAGTGGACCAAAAAAAGCCAATTGAAGGCCGCCCACCTCGTGAAGTACTACACCTTTGCCTTGGCTTGTAGGCTCTTCGCAAATATTGATGACCCAGATCATGTTTCGAAGCTAAAAGATGAGTTAGAGGTGGTTGTGAGTGGTGTTTTGCAGGTTCCTGTGAAACTGCCTGGCACGCGTTACTACAAGGCTATGAAAGCTGCAGAGATCATAAGGAAAGAGTTGGCATCAGTGATTAAGCAGAGGAGGGTGGGTTTAATGGAGAAGAATGTGTCTTCTGCACAAGATCTTTTGTCATATCTGTTGGTAACTGGAGATGATGATGGACAGTTTATGACAGAGGGGGAGATCATTGATAATATCTTGCTGTTGCTTTTTGCTGGGCATGACACCACTAGTTGTGCCATGACATTGGTAATGAAGAATCTTGGAGAGCTGCCCCACATCTACAATGAGGTGTTCAGAGGTATGTATCTATCATCTCTCTGTGTGTAAATCTATGATGATGGGTTGTTGCTGTTCTCTCAAAATCAGTAGTTGTAGCTAGTTTTAGAAGATCTTTAAAATGAAAAATAAATACACTTAACTTCGAAACTGTTAGAGATGTTAGGAATAAGCTAGAAAGGATAAGGTTTAGCTTGTTAGTGATCTAATCTCATCTATGTATAAACTGAGATCATTTTTAATAACAAAAATCAAGGTGAATTTATGCAATCGTTTGTTTCTCTAGAAGTTGTCATTTATCAGAGCCATGGCCTGTTAGTAATCTTGCAATAACACCTGCCAAACCCCCTTCATATTTTTCCAATAACTTCATCGTCAATTTTTTTCCTCTTCAATAAAATCAAATATCCTCCCTTAATCATGTATTTATCCAAGCCTTCCAAGCCTTACGATCTTGTCGTTTCGACTAAATTGTACAATTGATATCGAATCTAGTGGGCCACCAACACTAAAATACTAAACAAGAGTGGGATGCAACAGTTATGGACTCTATGGACAAACAGTGATGATAGTAACAGCAGCAAAGCAAGATGATCATTTTTACTATATATCTAGCATTTTGTTTCGAAGATCAAGGGATTTATTCTTGTTTGTTACCAATCACATGATCCTTTAGTAACATACAATATGGGAGGGTGTCAAAGATATTGAAAGTAGGTTAGAGAGGATAAGCTTCAGTGATCTTCTCTCATTTATGAATAAATTGAGATCATTTTCAGTAATCAAAGTCACTGTGAGTTTATGCAATGCATTAGTTTCATAAAAGGCTATAAGAAGTATTGTTTTTTCTTGTTTCAATAAAACAGAGTAGCATTCTCTTATTATCTTAAGCAATTAAAAGGCCACAATTTTCATATTTTATAGTCAAATTTCATATATAAAATAACCTGAATCTGACCCAAGTTTTTCTGCTCCACCATGCTTTATCATAAGAAACAATAAGTTCATAGTCTATTGCGCAAGAAAATTTTGGTTAGAGTTATGTTATTTGGATTATCTCTAGTCGCTAGGCCAAAAGAGATTGAAAACAATATGATATTGAAAACACTATAGGATTATCTTTAGAAATAGTTTTAAAGCTAAAAGAGATATTGATGCTTTTAATTAATGCAAACCCTATAGTGTTGTTAGAAACATACAAATTAAAAACAATATGATGTTCATCTGAATATGTCTTTCCAAGTGCAGAGCAAAGGGAGATTGCAATGTCAAAAAAAGATGGGGAGTTACTCAATTGGGATGACATACAGAAGATGAAGTATTCATGGAATGTGGTAAATGAAACGCTGAGACTCACACCACCCGTCCCAGCGGCCTTTCGAAATGTTATATCTGATATCTCCTTCGCAGGTTTTACCATCCCCAAAGGCTGGAAGGTATGTTCAGTTTAACTATAACATTTTTTCAACAGCACAATCATACATAAATCCATACTTGGATCTTTTGATACTATGATGCTAAAGACTGCTGGCGATGGACCTCATTGGGCCCATTGTGCTCTCGGGCCCAAGAAGTAGTGTGTTGCGCTTGAGTCTGCTGTTGTGACTTTTAGGTGGGTTGGATCTTAATTCATGTCATGGGTCAAGGTCTGAGATCATTCTTCTATTGAGGCTCGTCCTATGCTAAGAAAGGCCAAATGGCATGGCCAGCACCTAGGGCCTCTTTGTTTCGTGTCATTGAATACCTAGGAAATTGGTTAAAATTGAAAAGTCATACCAAAGATGAATATCCAAAAAAACGGCCATCAAATTACCTTCCCATTAATAAAAATTGAATCAAAGAAATATGGGAAGTGAATACCCAGCCATTATCCTAGTAATTCAAATCCAATAAAAATCAAAGATCCTTTTTATATCCTCACCTCATATCCTTCACCCCCACCTCTTTTAATAATTCTTCGCTTGAGCTCACTTGACTATGAATCCTTTATTGAATATTCTATGCAAACAATCAAACCCTAAATGCTTGGCCCTGGCTTGTGAAAAAAACATCATGAGACCGTTTGTTTGTTTGCATTAAAATACATAGGAATTTATGGTCAAATGAGCTCTATCTAGGGATTATTAAAGAGGTGGAGTGTGAATCATATCGGGTGAGGGGTGAAGATATAAGGTAAAAATGTAGATGGATGTTGACTTTTCTATGATTTGAATTCCTATGGTGATGGCTGGATAGAGGGTATTCATTGTCCATCTTCCTTAGATTCACATTCATTAAAGGGGAGGTCATTTGATGGTCATTTTTGTATATTTCATGTTAAACACTTATAACATGAAATCTATATACTCAATTCTTATGTATTCTAATGCAGACAAACAGGCCCTATATGTATAAATGTAACATATACTTGAAAAAAAAAATAGTGTTGCTTAGGGGATAAAAACCAGGACCTGGTAGGTTCTTAATTGGGTTTCCACAAGCCCAAGTGGGGTCGGAATTATTCTGGTGGACTAGTTTTGACAGCCCAGACTTGTTTGCTGACATTCCCAAACAACCCTGAATCAAGTCCCATTTATAACTACACTCACTAAATTCCAGGCCCATAAATAAAAAGGCTAGGTCTAGTCCATTCGATCAGTATTTAACAACTCGGAAACTCAACTCAGTTGGAGGGTCATTGAGTTGCCTCGGACTCCCTCGTCTCCAATTAGAGCCTACTAAACCCAGTCAAGGCGAGTCCATACTATTTCTTGAACATGATAAATGGACTTGGCTTTGTCCAAGTGTGATTTTTCCCAACCCAGAATACAGCCACCATTAATCTGTATCCATTCTGAAGTGTGACACAGAAGTAAAGAATCCTTTCGTTCTCTTTTAATCTTCACAGATATATTGGAACTCCTATGTGACACACAACAACGCCGACTACTTCCCAATGCCGGAGAAATTTGACCCAACAAGGTTTGAAGGAGACGGGCCGGCGCCTTACACCTTCATTCCGTTCGGAGGGGGGCCCAGAATGTGCCCAGGAAAGGAGTTTGCTCGGCTACAGATACTTGTGTTCCTGCATAATGTGGTGAAGAGGTTCAGATGGGAGTCAGAGGTTCCTGGAGAGAAGATAGAAATCCATAATGGAATGCCTCGCCCAGTACAAGGACTTCCCATTCGCCTCCAACCAAACAGTCTCTAAGCCCATGTGTGTTGATCAATGTTTAGTAGTACAAGGCACTTATGTAGCCAGTCATAAATAAGATTTCTATGAACTTATAGTTTGTTTGTTGCAGTAAGCCATAGATGCCAGAGAGGGAAATTTGAAAGAGAATTTGAATCTTGAGTTGGATCTTTTGGTCCTAAGTTTGAACTTGGTTTTATTATTTTCTAAAGCCCACAGACTGTCCTTCTTAATTTTTCTGGTTCTATGGCAGATAGGCCAGCCAGTTGGGTCCAACCATATGTTGGCCTAAATGAACTAGATGCCCCACTATGACATTGGGATTTTTCAAGATTAGCTAACAATCTTAATCTGTCAGCTTTACACCAAAGCTTGGTGTGAAGACCTAACTAAATTACTTTTTTTTATGGCTCTCTTACCCCACACATGATTCAATGCTTCCCCATGTCTAGATAGGAAAGGAATCAGGGGGAGGCAGCCAGGCAGGTGACACAGATGTGTGAAATCAGGGCCCTTCATCAGAAGGGGATTGTAAGTTGGTTACCGGAAAGCACCTTGTAAGAGTTTGATTGGATCAAAGTGAAATAAGTACCTATGGTTCAAGAAGAGTGAATTTGACCAAATGGATGGTCCTAACTCCTAACTGATTATGCTGTTATAGTGTTCAAATGGAATTTCATAAACTGCAGGTGAATTTGATCAAACATAATGTAAGTTTTTTCTCTTCAAATTAGGAATAGAGTGGTGGCATAGTGGAAGATGTTCACTGTTGCAGCTTGAGGTTGTGTATTAAAATTACATCAGCTGCACAAAAAAAAAAAAACAAAAAAAACCAAAAGATTTGTTAAAACATTTCATTGGATTGCAATTTAAAAGTCCTTTTTCACAGAGACACAAATACTCATTGCTTCTTACCTAGCTCTTTCTTCTCTCTAAGGAGTCAAAATATCAAAATCATGTTTGAAATGCACCTTCAAATCCTAGTAATTACCTTGTTTAGTAGTCAAAATGTTATAACCTTGTTTTAGCAGATATAAAAAGAAAAAAAAAAGGAAGAAATCATAGTAACCTTGTTCCAAGTCCTATTAATTTGGATTCGGATTCACAATCATAATTTCAAGACTTAATTGATCAGAAAATTTGTTCTTCTTTACATACTCTAAGACCAAAGTTTCCTGCTATCAAAGTTGGACCACCATCAGATGAAACTCATTCAAAACATATAGCTAAAATAAAAATTGAAGTAAAAAATCATCTTTTGCTAGTGATTAATCATAAGATGGGGTCAAGAATGGCTCCTTACGCGAGTGGTAAGGAGCGTTAGTTCTTACCTGGCTGGTGTCACATCTTCCTGCTTGTGCGGGCTCCTTTCCCACTTGTGTGGCCTTTCTTCCTGTTTGTGCAGGCCTCCCTCCACTTGAGTAGGCTACCTTCCTATGTATTTGCGAGCTTTCTATTGGGTCCCCCTTGGCTGGCGTACAAAAAAAAAATCTTGAGATGGGTTCAACTGTGACTAGTGTTAATGCATAGGGTGTAGTGCTTTTGAGCAGACATTTTACAATACACGTCTAAACACATTCTAAGGCAACAATCAGCCCAACAACAAAATATACCCACAAAATCCGAGCAAAACAAAATAAAGAAACATAAAAAAAAAATTACAACATATATATATATATAGGGAGGTGCTTCTATGAGAGGCACTCGCACCAACTTGGTGAGAGATGGGTGGGGGCCCTCACTTCCAATGCTTATCCTATGAACATCATATGGTTCTGTTTGTTCATTCAGAATTCTGTACCGTTCACATTCAAATGCTTTGTCAACGTTCACTTCAAATGCTTTGTCAACTATTAACATTATATGGAAGCTACAAAAAATATACAAAACATTCTCAAATCCAACAATGAATATTGAGGAAAAAAAAAAAACTATTACACCCATCACATTGAACATTACAGAACCTTCAAATATCCCCATTCAATCGCTTATCCTCCACATGGAAAAAATTCTGAATAAAAGAGAGGGCATTAAAACAAACACCATTCAGGAAAAAGAAAAGGTCAGATAGAGAGAGAGAGGGAGAACCTCAAACCCTCTTGATGACTAACCTGTTCTCCACCATTTCAACCCAAACCCTCAAATCCTCAAGATCACCATTTCCACTAAGAATATGATTGATCGACATAAAGTTTCCACTACAAGAATATGATTGATTACCATTAAGATTCAAAAGGTTATTAACAATAAAAGAGTGGTCACAAATTCACTACCCCAGTTGTGCGTGTAGAATGCAAGAATGAAGGGCCCCATCAAGGTAACTTGGTATTCATTGTCAAAACAACAACAACAAAAATATTAAGATAAACTCATTTGTTTATTTCTTCTATATTTCCTGTGAAATTACAAAAAGAAAAAAGAAAAAGTGATCGTTGCATTAAACCTCTTGAATGCATAGCGATATTGAAAAAAATATATATTATCCTTTTTTTGGTATAAGAAGTTTTCATTTTCCTATCACTTTTGCAGTCATATTAGTATAGTTTATATAAAACTTTTAATGTCTCAGATTTTAGATTTTTTAAAAAGGATCTCTTAAATTTAACTTAGATGGGCCTGCGTACATGAAATCAAATTCTTTAGAGTTTTTAGGTAAAAATATAAGAAAAAAGTTCATATCATGATAATATCGCATTAATCTTATGATTTATTGTGCCAGTAATGCAATGTCGACATTTTGGGAAAATGAGTGGCCCTGCGGCATGTGTGCATGTGGACATCCAAAAAAGGCAAAGAGCCTTTTTTTTTTTTTTTTTTTTTTTCTGGAATTCAAGGAATTCCTGAATTCCTAGACATAGTGGAATCCTGTAAACTCCCTTTTACTTGTGCATTCAGGAATTTCACCAAAATAAAAAGGGAGTGGAATTTCTAAATTCCCAAAGGTTATTTGAGAGCTTTCACCTGGCTGGAATTTAAAAATGCTAGTGAAGAAATATGGCATTTGAAAACTCCAAAATGATAAGATGGCACATAATGTCCAGGAATTCACCATGTCGGGAATCGATCACACGGGAATTGTGATCGATTCCCAACATGGTGAATTCCTGGGAGAAATTCCACAAAAGAAACAGACCCACAACAGGCAATCAAGAAACGAGACCCCTCCTAAATTTCAATGTGCCGACTGTGATAATAGTGGACGGTGACAATGTTTGGTCGGAAAAAAATAATCTATGACCAGGTATTTCAAAAAATTTAATTTATCATATTATCAACCACTGGTCCCATCTTGCTACTATGACAAAAAGGGCAAAAAAGAAGAGAAAAAAAAGGACAAAAAAGATTATTTTATTTATTTATTTGTTTTGTCAAGTGGAGGGCTCAGAACGGAGAAAGTTAATCCTTTTTTTAAGATGTAATTCACTAATCATTTTTTATCAAAAGGGAAGGTTATTTGATCTGCCCCTATTGAATCCTCACCTTTAATCATTCAATAGAAAGGCGAAATCCCTTGAAATCAATCCCAATTAAGCCAAGCCCACATGATTTCTCCACTTTTCTCTTCATCCAAACAGGTTCTTATTGGATAACAACAGCAACTTGCTTGCCAATCTCTGCCTCGTCATGATGGTTTAGACTTATGGTTTAGACCATTTGGTCATGGGTTTGAGATGTGGCACCAACAAAAAAAACAGCAACTTGCTTATGAAATCCTAGGAATTAAGTAGAAATCAGGAAACTGCCTCAAGTGTAACTACTGGCTGGGCCTCATTATTTAAAATAGATGTCCATAGAAATTGATATTAAATCAGGCCAATGTACAAATTAATTTAAGCTAAACTTCTGGGTCTGGGAGTTGAAACTGATAATAACCCGGAATAAATGTCGATATTGCGATTTTCCATCCGTTTCAACTTTCGCTTGGGTGTGTTGTGGTCAAATCATTTACGGGTCTGCAAATGTGTCAATTACTTGGTCACATGCCTAATATCAATATCCATCAAAGCTTTCCTTTCTCTATCTTTATCTCTGTCAGAAAAAGTTGAAAGATCAGTTAGTTTTTTTTTTTTTTTTTGGCATTTCGCGACGGTTCCTTAACATTTTACTTTTCTTTTTTGGCTTAGATCTACATTCCTTTTTCATCATATGGTAAGTACTTTTTTCAAATTTGAATACCTAAAATGTCCAAGTTACCCTTTCTTTAAAAGTTCTTATTCATTTAAAAATAAATCATATCCCATAATTAGTGGGATATGCCATTAATAATGGTCAACTACCATTTCAAAAGACAAATAAAATTAAAAAACAAAGTAGATTTCAGAATTTCAAAAATTTGAATTCAGATCCTCTTGGAAGATTTGAAATTCAAAAATTCAAAATTTGCAGAGGATTCAATGAAGTTGCAGAGGAAACTTGAATTAGAGAATCTGAACAGATCTCGGTGATCAAAGGGGGCCCACGCTGGATCGGATCGATTGAAGGAAGAAGAGAAGTTGCACAGTTTTAAAAAATTCAAATAAATTTCTCAAAAACTCAAATAAATTTAAAAAAAAACTCAGATAAATTTCAATAAAACTAAGATAAGCGGCATTCTTCAGGTAGAGACTGCCCTCTTTCTCCGGCAACGGTGAACGAAACCAAAGATCTTCTCAAATCTTCACTGCCCCTGCCCTAATTCTGATTTTCTTTGCAACTTCCAGTCATCTTCTCTGCAAACTCAGATCTGCATCTTCCTCGTCGGAGACCGTGCTCTGTAGCAGAGCCCCAGACCTCCTCTTTTCTGGTTCTGCAGCAGTAACCAAGAGACGACAGTCTGCTGTCTTCCTCTTTACTGATGATGGAGCAACACCGGCTACGGCTGCAGCGACCAACACGGATTTAGTCCGGCAAAACTGAGAAACCAAGAACCTCTTGCACTTCGATCTTCTGCAAATAGAGAATGAGAGAAATAAGAGAGAACCTGACCTTAAAATTGAGGGGGAATGTAAGATTTGAAATTTTAAAAATTACAATTTATGCCTAAACAGTTGAAAGGGCAAATTAGTCATGGAAAAGTTTGATGTGGCAAGCTAAGGGATCTCCGCCTGTATTAATCCCATGCACAAGGGACTCTAGGCATTAAACGATAATACTTTGTACTAGAGACTTTATAACACAATACTCAGGGATCTCTCGCTAATTTTCCCTTTTTTTTGTAGAAAATTGAAAAATCAGTTAAGGTACAGTAAGAACGTGAATCACACGGGAAGAGCAAGTACTAACGTTTATTAGGGAAAAAATAAGCATTTAGAATCGGGTATTTCAAACTGCTGCTGGTATTTCATATTTTAGACCACTTGAGTTGAGTCCTGGTTGATAGAAAAGGGAGAAGAAAAAAGAAAAGAAAATAAGCTAAAATAGATTATTATAGGTAGTTTCCTTGAATCAATTCTCTTTGTTGATATGATGGGAACCATTGTGGATAATGGCATGTTTGTGTAGAGGCAACTTCAAATTTCATGAAAATATGAAATTGCCACATCAGCAAATTCTATAATTTTTAAATACATCGAAAAAGATTTTTTTGAAGAAGTTAGAAATTCATGTTTGGTACAAA
Organism: Persea americana; assembly: GCA_029852735.1. Taxonomy (NCBI): domain Eukaryota; kingdom Viridiplantae; phylum Streptophyta; class Magnoliopsida; order Laurales; family Lauraceae; genus Persea; species Persea americana. Next base: position 98,227,640 of record CM056810.1, read on the forward strand.
AAGTTTTTCCTCGATCAATTGGTGTTAATGTTGTTTTGTGTAGCTGCGGATTTCTTTAGTGAAAACCAGTGTTTACTGAAAACTCTTGGGTGGGTGGGTCGGTGGGTGTGTGGGGTGGGTGGGGGTGGCGAGGTTAGGAGGGGAGGGGGAAGAAGAGGGTGGCTATGTGAAGTGGTGGTGGGAGTGAGAAATGGAGGTTCAATTTTCTATGGAAATGGACTTCCCATAGCCCTTATAGGAAGCTTATTTCCAGGCCTAGGAAGGAAATAGCTAACGTGATGAAAAAGCAGTCCCGCGGAAAGTTGTCGCACCAAACACATGAAAAATGAGTTTTCCGCAGAAAACCACCTCCTTTTCTACGGAAATGGACTACACAAGCGTGCCCAGAATAATCTTATCCTGGCCTATTAGCAAGAACAGGAAAGGATGGGTTGGTCCGTCCATCTAAGGTGATGTCTCAAATATCAACAATATTGTGAAAATAATGCAGTATATATATCTAAAAGGTATTATTACATAATGTTGTGATATTTCAAAAATAGATTCTTAAAAAACAAAAATATAAAAAAAAAATTGTGCAAAAAATTAGAAATTTATATACAAATATCTTTAACAAGTTTTTTCTATCAACTTTGTATTTGTCTATTCTTTTAACTGTTAAAGATAATTTATTTCATGAACCTAAACCTATATATAATTTTTAACAACTTAGTTGTGAGGAGCCTCAAGAGTATTTCGTGACTCACTGGAAGCCTCAAATCAGTGCCCTTTTGTTTGTTTATTATTTTGCATTGGTGGGTTGGTATCTTTTGTTTGGAATGACCTGGGATGAATGGTTTCTTTGGTTTCCAAATTCCAACGCTTTTCCTCTCTTTCTTCTCTGCCCCTTTCCATCACTATCAGTGGATTCATAATCATCGGGGGTTCTACAATTGAACGACTGACCCACTTTTACAGTTAGAGATGAGTTTTCTCTTTATTTGAGATATTAGTTTCCAATGATATCATAAGAAAGGGCAAAACTACTGCGCGGCGTGGTTCCATTGTAGTCCGTTGCAGTGCTCATCATTTGATGAATGGTGGGTCCTCTCTTTGAAAAAACAGAATTGTGTTAGGGTCTTTCTTATGTTTGCAATTTGAGTCAACTATGCATTCATTCCATATCATGTCTTGAAGCTTTTCACATGCATCACCTTCTTGAAAATCATGTTTTATCAAAACACCTTTTAATTGATTTTATCTTGGTTTCAAACATGTTTGGTTTGACTCTAATTCCCTTCTCGATCTCTTTTAAAGTTTAGCTTTTAAGAGAGTTGAAGTTAGGTTTTCAGGTCTTCAGAAAAACTTTATTTCATACCTGTCGGTGACCTGTCGGTCTAGTGTCGGCTAACCGAGTGTGGAACCGACCCTCACTGAATCATCTTCGGTTTCATTTCCAGAATGCGCAGATTTTGTGTCGGTCAGGCTTCGGTTAAGGTTCGGTTAATCGAACTTACTTCAGACCTTGACCGAACTCAGTTCGGTTCGAAATCCAGAGAGCATGAAATTTTACTTATTTGTTTTGTCGGTTCCTGTGTTGGTCACCTTTCGGTCGACCGAACAAGTTCGGTGAACCGACAATGTTAGTGGTCTGGAAAAACATGACTGCTAGGATTCTAGCCTTTGAGTTCAGTAGACCAAACCCTGTTTGTCGGTTAACCAACAAGAGAGCCGTTTGACTTATTATTATTATTTTTTATATAAAATGATCTCTTCCTTGGGTTTTGGGGCGACACTTTCTGAGACTTTGGAGATCAATCTTGGTGGTTTATTGAAGATCATTCAAAACTAGGATTGACACAACCTAAGGAAGCAAGAGGATCATCTTGGGAAGCAAATGCTTGGGTTTATTGGTTAAACATCTTAGTAAGCTTTGCTTTTCCCAAAAATCATTAGCACATGCTTGTTTAAATTATTGGAAAACTAATTTTAGCATGTTAACTATGATTTGATGAATCAATTACATATATTTCACCTTGAATTGCTTTGTTGTCTTGGATTCATCATTTAGATTCATGCCAAGTTATGTTTAACTTTCACATCTTTATGGTTTCATGCTTTGTTAAAACCTTGATTTCTCTCATAACATGAATCTTATACTTGGATGAATGTATAAATAGTTGTTTTCATTCCATGAATACATAGGAAACTAATTTGTTATAAAAACAACTATGCTCTTGCATCATATGTTTTAGATTTGGAATTTCAAAACAACTTGTGAGCCATTGATTATCGTATCATCAACAAGTTATTTTTATACATGTGATTAGCATTATCCATCAATCAAAACATCTGTGATTTAAACTTTCAAAAGTTTTATTGAGTGATCACCATTTTTAAACTTGATTGAAGTTTTCACATAAACACATTGCACAATCATCTTTGCATCACATAGTGTGTTGTGTGAGTTAGATTTACACTTTTATATCTGCCTAATCAAGAGGCTTTGTAACTGAGTTTAAATTTGTATCTCTTCGAGTATTGTATAGACACTTCCTTGAGACAACCTATCTTGTTGTAAAGGTTATTACTAAGCCTTAGAAAAAAACAAGTGTTGAGGTTAGGGGTGAACCTTAAAAACCCAAGAGGTTATTACTTAGCCTTGGAAAGTGTTGTAAGATTATTGCTTAGCCTTGAAATTTCATTTTTCAGGCGAAAAATGTAAATTCAATTTCGACAGAGATGACGTTAAAGAGAGAATAATTAAACGGTTAGTTAGTGAAACTTGTACAGAGGATCGGAGAAGTCAGTTTCCATTGTTTTAATAGTTGGTATGGGTGGATTAGGCAAGACGACTCTTCCTCAACTATTCTACAATGAGGAGAGAGTGGAGGCATATTCTGAAAAGAGGATTTGGGTCTGTGTGTCTGATCCTTTTGATGTCAATGGGATTGCAACAGAAGTAATTGAATCCACGGGTAGGGCTGTATCCAATAACGCAAACTTTGCAAGTTTGTAAGGCAATCTTCATGAAGCTATTAGTATAACACGATTCTTGCTCGTGTTGGATGATGTTTGGAATGAAAATGATGCACTCTAGGAGAAATTGAGCGTTCCACCAAAGGATGCTGCACAAGGAAGTAAGGTTGTGGTTACAACTCGTAGTCATCGAGTTGCAGTAGCAATGGATACACCTCGCATTAATGTTAATGAATTGGGCATTTTATCTAATTCTGATTGTTGGGAAGTGTCTATTTCTGGAGCACTTAAAGGAACAGAAGAAGAAAATTGTCGGGAGCTGACGAAGAAAAGTGAGAAAATTATAGAGAGGTGCAAAGGTGTACCCCTTGCAGTAAGAGCGGTAGGGAGTTTTTTGCGACGTACAAGGGAGGAGCGGTATTGGGAGCACGTCTTAGACATCGAAATATGGGAATGGGATATAGCCAACGATGATATACACAAGGATGGGTAGAGAAATCGCTGCTTCATGGTAAAAAAAAAAAAAAAGACAAATGACATAATAAATTACTCATAGGAATCTCTGAGATGCAAATTTGTCAGTAGGACCACCATTAGATTCAGAACCGTTCAAACTTCCTGTCCCACCTTATATTAGCTCTGATAAAAATTTCACCTGAATCAAGTTTGCCATGCTTAATCACATGTATCAGAGTGGAAATTTTACTGAGCTGATATGAGGTGGGCCAATCATTTTCAATAATTTGAACTGAGCTGATAAACCAAATTTCTAATTGGGAAATGATTCTTATAATTTAGCATGATCCTCTCTAAAAAAATAAGGCCCCATAATAGTAATTAGTATTACATCTCACTAAAGCCATCTTTTCACATTCCAAAAAAGAATTAAAGCAATCGTCATCCTTCTTTTTCTCTCCACAATGTCTTTTTAAATCCCCAAAAAATCTCAACCTACCTCCCTGCCACCAGTGAGGTTTTTCAAATGAACGTTTCTCTTATAGATTAATGAGGCACATTTAATCCAATCGTTTCTCACATAAGCATCTAACCATTTCTCTTGCCATATTAAAACGTCTCTACCAAAAGTTGAATTTCCACCCACGCTTTTCCATCTCAGATACTCTTAACTCTCCCACCCTCTTTCTCATAGATTGTCTTTCTTTATATAACTAAAAGTGTTCAAAGTAAAACCCTGGAACCTATACATCACTAAAATACAAGATTAGGGCTTTATCGCAACCCTAAGGTGGAGAGTTAGTTACTCATGGAGAGTGATTGACGAAGAATCCTTGACGAAACCCCCATTGGCGCTCTTCCCAATCCTCCAAAATCAGCTTTCAGTTCTTCTCTCAAGATGTGAATGACCTAAAAACGAGTTTGGCTTACTTTTTATAGATTTTGGATCAATTTTCTCTTCAAATCGCGCAAGGAGATGGACTTTACCCGTGTCTGGTGTCTGGACGCCAGAAAGCATAGTCTAAAAAGGGGTTGCGCAGGTTCTAGCGTTTGGACGCCACTCTCTGGTGTTTGGACGCTAGAAGGCAAAAGCTGGAAATTTGCTGTGCAGAGGCTGGTGTCGGAGCTAGCGCCAGGATGCCAGGAGTGGCGTCAGAGTTGGCGTCCGGACGCCGGGAGGCAATATGCTCCGGTTCTTTGTGCGATGGCTTTATCTTTCTCCAATTAGCTCTGAATTCCTTCTCTTTACCTAAAACACCTACAAACATTAAAATAACACAAATAAGGTTATATACTACCATCCCAAGGTGTAACAAAATCATCATTGAGGGGCTTTAAATGTAAATTTTAGGTTCTCATCATACCCCCAACTTCCACTTCGCTAGACATCGAGCAAAGTTAAAACAAAAGACTAACTAAGGCCACTTTCGTAGGGAGCTCTGCTGCACTTAGCATGTGCAGCAAGCCTTTAAACCTCTAAGTTCCCCTTAGAGAACGAGTTATAGTCTCGTGAGGATGTTCTGGTCAAGGAATCCATCCTAAAACACAAAAGTTGGGGATTCTTTTCCAAAATAATATCTATGAATACCGGATATTCTTGATTATGGAGTTTTCAATACACACATTAACTTTGGTTCACAAATCCTATCTATTGGTCAGAAATCCTTGAAATCTTGTTGGAAAAATTGATCTTGCACTGTGAAAATTGTGTATATATAGAAGCGTGAAAACATAAAACGATCCACTAAAAATTTCCCTGAAAACACAACTTCTTCTTCTTTCAAAATTCTGGGCCACCTAGCCTCAGTAAAAGATAACATGCTTCCTTTCAAGGCAAATATGGTGGCTTTCACACTATTATTTTTCAAAGGCCATGAAAACACTATTTTAGTGATATATATATATATATATTTTAAATACAATCCCCAACAATAGGCGTCCTTTTCCATAGCCAGTAAAGATGAACAATTTCCACTCAGGGCATTTATGGTGGCTTTCATACTATTTTTTTTTCAAAGACCGTGATAACACTATTTTAGTGATTTTTTTTAATACAGTCCCCAACAATAGGCAACCCTTTCCATATGCCCGAATTAATTCACCGATTTGTGAATAAATCCACTCAGTTGAACTAGGACACTATATGACTGAAGGTCGGTTTTCCATTATATTTGTTATGAAGTTATCATAAGTATGGAAATCATAGCTTCACATTTCAAATTTTTTATATAATACGTGTCAAGTGAGGGATCAATAATTCAACAATTTCTCAAAAACTCTTTTCTAAAACAAGATAATGAACCCGTTTTCTCTTTTTCCTTACAAGATAAAAGTTTCAAAAATCAAGATATCTTCGTTTCATAAAACCCCTGTTAGAAATCCCTTGAAAAACTAAGAAAAATAGACAAAAAAAATTCCCTAAAACTAAAGGAAAAGAACTAATACTACTAAGACTAACCTAAAGGTTAATACCCCACCCCCTAACTTAACCTAACATTGTCCACAATCTGAAGCACAGAAAAAAAAAAAGAGATATAAAGGACAAGGAAAGTAAAGGAAAAGGAAGGATATCACCTGGGTACCGCATAACATAAGGTGGAATGGAGGAAAATGGGGATGACACCCCCTAACTCGGACCAAAGTACCTGCGAAATATTAGCAGCAAGCAAGAAAACCTATGAAGTACAATCCAAACCTGTAAAAAGACATGACTCAACGCTTCCTTCAGGTCTACCTCCTTTATGTTACGAATTAAAAACCTCTGCATTTCCCAAGAAAGTTTAAAATCAACTATGCAATGAATGCGGTGTATGCAGACGGAGGGATCAATACTTTTCAAATCGGCAACTGACTAGCCGATTGTATTCTTGTGCTTTTTCAACACATCCAGGATTTGACCTTCATGATCGTCAGATAGATAAGAAGCAATGATAGCTGGCAAGGTATCTTCAGGTTGAAGAGCGTTTTCCACATGAGCTCATCAACAACATCGACTGCAAAGCAGTCGTCCTTGTCTGAAGGTTGAACAAGAGGCCCTAAAAGCATTCAGACTCACTTTCATATTATAGAAGGAAACATCCATAACTCTGGTGCGGGCAGGCCAAGAATGACAAGAGTTTGTTTCCTCAAGTTTTGCACTGGTTGAGTGTCAAGGACGATGAAATCGATAAGAAAAAAGAACTTGTCGACCTTGACCAAAACATCCTCAATTATACCCCGGGGTACCTTGACAGATCTATCAGCAAGTTGTAAGGTAATCTAAGTGGGCTTTAATTCCCCCAGCCCAATCTGCTCATACACCGAGTAAGGCAAGAGATTGACACTTGCTCCAAGATCCAATAATGCGTGATCAATGATGTGACTCCCAATCGCACACGTAATGGTGGGAGTGCTAGGATCTTTCAGCTTAGGAGGAGTGTCATTATGGATAATCGAGCTCACTTACTCGGTGAGCAAAACCTTCTTGGAAACATGAGATTTAGATTTGCACTTTTTAGTGCACAAATCTTTCAAAAAATTTCCATACGAAGAGACTTGTTTGATAGCATCCAGCAAAGGTAGGTTGATCTTTACATGCTTGAACGCCTCTAACATCTCATCCATGATTGCTCCCTTTTTACTAAAGGGAGAGTGTGTGTCAAGACAAGTGGGAAAAGGGGCTTTAGGCACACATGGGGGTTCCACAATCGGGACAGATGAAGAACTGGGAGTAGTGACCTCCTTTCCTTTAGAAACCATTTCGACCAACCCTTGGGATTGGCTGTAGGCTCTCTCACATATCCTTCTTAGGCTCCTCAGGCATAGTCTCAACCTCACGCCCATTCCTTAATGTGACAACCATTTTCGCTTGCTCATGATAGGTATCATGAGGTTGCAAGCTACTACCCACCTTGAATGCATTCTTAGGGTTAACCGTGGGTTGGCTAGGCAAACGTCCCTCCTCTCTTCTATTAAGAGCATGAGCTATTAGCCCTATCTGGGTGTCTAGGTTGGCTATGGATTGAGAGTGGGAATGGACCAACTGAGTGCTTATTTTGATCTCGTTGAGCTCTTGCAGCACTGTCTCCTCAAAGGATGGATTCCTCTGCGATGGATAAGGATTGGGGTGCTGGTAGGACTGTTAGGAATGATAGGCTGCATTATTAATATAAAAATTATGCTTATGCGGTTGAGAGGATGAAGTGCCTTGGCCGGGCGACTTTTAGGAAAAAATGGGGTGATTGCTCCATCCCTGGTTATAAGTGTAACGCCCCAATTCTGAATACCGAAGATAACTCTAAGGCACCCGAAGTTGGTGGGCTACTTCCCGGAAAAACCGAGAACTTCCAAGATCGTAGTCTGCAGTGAGGTCAAATTTTAAAATTTTTTAAACAACATCATAATCAACAGTTATATGCGGAAGCGTAACAAAAGATAACGGAAGCAATAGTATTATGTAATAAATCAGATGTAACAATGTGGAAGTCTAATATAAATATCAAGTGCAATTATCAAAATGTTTATACATATCAGTCTATCTACCCATGACTCACTCCAAAAATACTCTCAAATCCCAAAACAACTGCACTTAGTTCCCCTGTGCAGGCTCTCCATCCTCCGGCTCAACTACTTGGTCAGCTGGCCCCCACCCGTAGTCACTGACTACGGGCGCCTCGTAGATCGCGTCACCCGCGGGATCAAGGTTTAGATCTAAGCACCAAAGATGGGTCAGATCCAAGGATCTGACAAGGCACCATATGCAAGTAACAAAAGATGTATACACAAAGAGAATAATGATAGGTACATAATCATATGAGTAACAAGTATACATAAACTAGGCAGTTGAGTAGTAATAAACAGTTTAGAGTCAGAAAGATAAGGTATCTAATTTAAACAGACAACAAAGGGGCACATTCACACAAGCTAGATACACCGCAGGATATTATGCCTCGGCCCTCCCGTACTGTAAACGTCCCATACCATAAACAGTTTGCGGTGGGGAAAGGGTAATAACCATGCAAGGAATAACAGCCCTGATAAATATAACATACAATATACATAACACCGATTACACCCCTTTATCGCACCGATCACACCCCTTTATCTCACCGATCATACCCCTTTATCAGATTAACCCGGACGCGGTATCACACCGTCCGCCTAATCACAGCTCATCATGATAGCTCTAAGTAACCGGAACATAGCTCCTACCAGAGATGATCAACCAACTAGCTGAGCTTAGAACAATGGAGTGAATGTTCAGTGCCAACTCGGGAACTAAGTACGGGTCTGTGTCTGTCTAGGCTTATCTTGCGTGAGCAAGATCTTACCCAGGTTTTTAAGAGGTTAAGCTTGATTTGACCAAATCAAAGGTTGAAATTTGTCCGCGCGACATCTTGACGATCTGGAGTCTGATCGGAGATCCGTTTGAACCTACGGACTCGTTGCGAGCAGATCTACGCGTTTGTGGAAGAAAATTGGTTGTCCAACGGTCAACGAAGAAGATTGACTAATTAAACCGCATATATTTATTTATGTGATATCTTAGCCGTCCAAAGTCAGATTTCATATTCGTTTCTTCCAGTGTGCTCTTGTTGACCAGATCTACACAAGTACAGTAAAAGATTCGCAGAACGGCTGCAAAAATTGAAATTAAAAAATTCAATGGAAATAATGACTTTAGTCTATGGTGTTTGAAGATGCATGCTTTGCTGGTTCAGAATGGTTTACATAAAGCTTTGAAGGGAAATAATAGTCTGCCTGAAGAATTGTCAGAAGAAGAGAGGGATGAGTTGCTGGAAAAGGCGTATGGTCAGATTCTGCTATTTTTTAGTGATGGTGTACTGCGAAAGGTTGCTCAAGAAAGAACTGCTGCTGGCATATGGAAGAAGTTGGAGAACTTGTACATCACAATGTCTCTCACGAATCGCTTGTATCTGAAGAAGCGGTTGTTCACCTTGCAAATGCAGGAGGGTACGTCTGTTTCAAACCACCTTGATTCTTTCACAAAAGCTATTATGGATCTTGAAAATATAGATATTAAAATTGATGATGAGGACCAAGCCATTATGTTGTTATGCTCATTACCACCCTCGTATGAGTACTTTGTTGATACCATGATGTATGGTAGAGAAACTCTGTCCAAGGAAGATGTTGAGTCAGCCTTGAACTCTAAGGAGTTAAAGAAAAATGTTGCAATAGAAAACAATGACAGTTCTGGTGAGGATTTGGTAGTGCGTGGCAGAACAGAGAAGAAATGGCAGAACAGAAGAGGCCGCTCTAGGTTAAAACAAAAATAAAAAACTAGAAAATTAAAGTGCTTCCAATGTCATAAGGAATGGTACTTTAAAAAAGATTGTCCAGAGCGTAAAGGAAAGGAGAAAGCATATGATTCTGAAAATGTAACCGATGTTGCAGAAGATAGTTCTGATGGTGCAAATGTTCTCTCTGTTACCGTTGGTAGCTCAGGTGATGAGTGGATCCTTGATTCGGGTTGTTCCTACCATATGTATCCTAATAGAGACTGGTTTGCCACTTATCAGTCTATAAATGGTGGTAAAGTTCTAATGGGGAACAATGCAGCTTGTAAGGTTGTTGGGATATGATCAATCCGAATTAAGATGTATGACGGTATTGTAAGAACTTTGTCCGATGTCAGGCACATTCCAAAGTTGAAGAAAAATCTAGTTTCCTTGGGTACGCTTGACTCCAATGGCTGTACTTATAAGGCCGGAGGTGGAATTATGAGAATCTCAAAGGGTGCTCTTATAGTGATGAAGGGACAGAAGTAAAATGGCCTCTATTTTCTTCAAGGTAGCACAGTTACAGGTGCTGCTGCAGTGTCGTCCTCAGATTTAGATTTGGAAACTACCAAGTTATGGCATATGCGACTAGGGCATATGAGTGAGAGAGGTATGGATGGGCTGAGTAAACAAGGTTTACTCTACGCCCAGAAAACAGGAAAGCTAGACTTCTGTGAGCATTGTGTCTTTGGAAAGCAATGCAGAGTCAAGTTCAGCACAACAGTTCATCGGACAAGGGCACTTTGGATTATATCCATTCTGACCTTTGGGGTCCCTTTCGTGTTCCATCTCTGGGAGGTGGCAGATATATGTTGACCTTCATTGATGATTATTCTCGGAAGGTTTGAGTATATATCTTAAAGCACAAGGATGAAGTCTTTGCACAGTTAAAGCAATGGAAGACTATGATCGAGAAGCAGACAGGTAAACAGATAAAGCGCTTGAGGACTGACAATGGCTTGAAATTCTGTGGAAGTGCTTTTAATGAGTTCTGCAAGAATGAAGGTATTGTACGACATCGCACAGTCAGAAATACACCACAACAAAATGGAGTTGTAGAACGAATGAACAGGACTATCCTAGTGAGGACCCGCTGCATGCTCTCTAATGCAGAGTTACCTAGGAAGTTTTGGGCGGAAGCTGTTAACACAGCTTGTTATTTGATCAACCGGTCTCCATCAGCAACTATCGAGTGTAAAACTCCTGAAGAGGTATGGTCTGGATCACTCGCTGATTACACAAGTTTGCGAATTTTTGGTTGTCCTGCTTATGCTCATGTGAATGATGGTAAGCTTGAACCAAGGGCAAGAAAGTGCATATTTCTAGGGTATGCACATGGGGTGAAGGGATATAGGCTTTGGTGCATAGATGGAAAACCACCCAAATGCATTATCAGCAGAGACGTGACCTTTGATGAGTCTGCTATGTTGAAACCGAAGGAGTGCATTGATGCTGGAAATGAAAATGGTGTCAGCAAACAGGTGGAGGAGCAAAACGGTGTTAGTAAACAGGTGGAGCTTGAGAAGGAAGCTTCAGAAAACTTGCAAGAGAATTTGCAAGAAAATGTCCCAGATCAGCAGGATGCAGGCTCAAATGTGGAGAATGAAATTCCACAAGAATACATGCTTACTAGGGACAGAGAGAGGAGGCAGATTAAGCAACCTCAAAGATATGAATTTGAAGATATTATTGCCTACGCTTTTAATACAGCAGAGAGTATTGAGTCATAGCCGGTTACATATCGGGATGCCGTCACTAGCAAAGAATCAACAAGATGGGCCGTTGCTATGAGTGAGGAGGTTGAGTCTCTTCATAAGAATCATACTTGGGAGCTGGTGAAACCACCGAAGGCCCAGAAGATTGTTGGTTGCAAATGGGTCTTCAAGAAAAATGAAGGAACTCTAGGGGATGCTAGGCTCAAAGCACGACTGGTTGCAAAAGGCTATATTCAAAGGGAGGATGTTGACTTCAATGAAGTGTTATCTCCTGTGGTGAAACATAGCTTCATCTGGGTGCTACTTGCTATGGTTGCTCTATTGGACTTAGAGCTGGAGCAGCTTGATGTCAAGACTGCGTTCTTACATGGCAAGCTAGAAGAACAAATTTATATGCATCAACCAAAAGGGTTTGAAATTCAAGGTAAAGAGGATCATGTTTGCTTATTAAAGAAATCATTATATGAACTAAAACAGTCGCCTATACAGTGGTATAAGCGTTTCGACACCTTTATGGTTGGAAACGGTTATTGCAGAAGCGGGTATGACAATTGTGTCTACCACAAAAAGCTTTCAAATGGCTCTTTTATTTATTTGTTGCTATATATTGATGACATGTTAATTGCTACTAAGAACATGTTTGAGATCAACAGGCTGAAAGCTCAGCTCAGTGGTGAATTTGAAATGAAAGACTTAGGTGCTGCGAAGAAAATTCTTGGGATGGAGATTAGAAGGGACCGGAAAGCGGGCAAATTATTTTTGTCACAAAAGGGGTACCTCGAGAAGGTTCTTGAGCGCTTTGGTATACAAAGCTCGAAACCTGTGAAGACTCCACTGGCAGCCCATTTTAAACTTCTCGCTGCTTTATCACTACAAACTGAGGAAGAGCTGGAGCACATGTCACGTGTTTCTTATGCTAGTGCAGTTGGGAGTATCATGTATGCCATGGTATGTACGAGGCCAGACATTTCACATACGGTTAGTGTAGTTAGCAGATAAATGGATAACCCAGGGAAGGTCCATTGGCAAGCAGTGAAATGGATACTCCGTTACTTGAAAGGTACTACTAATGTTGGGATATTGTATGATAGAAATAACAACACTTCTGGAAGTGTTATTGGATATGTTGATTCAAATTTTGCTGGAGATTCTGACAAAAGAAGATCCTTGACAGGTTATGTCTTCACTTTTGTTAGCGGTGCCATTAGTTGAAAGGCAGCATTGCAATCTAAAGCTATCTTGTCTACGACTGAAGCAGAATACATGGCAGCTACAGAAGCAATGAAAGAAGCTATTTGACTGACAGGTTTGGTTGGAGATCTTGGATTGAAACAGAAGCTGACTACTGTGTTCTGTGACAGTCAGAGTGCGATCGATCTGACACACAGTCTTAAGTATCATGAAAAAACCAAACACATTGATGTCAGGGCACACTTCATTCGAGATGTCATCTCCGAGGGTGCCATTGCAATGCTTAAGATTGCTACGGCAGAAAATCCAGCAGACATGATGACCAAGACTATTCCAGCAGTCAAGTTCGAGCATTGCTTGGACTTGATTGGAGTGATCAGTACCTGAGTGCCCTAAGGGGCAGATGGAGACGGTGAGACATATTCTATGCTATGAGGATCGACTCCTATATTCGCCAAGATGGAGATTTGTCAGCATGATGGCTCTACAGGAGTCGATAGTTGACTTGGCCTGTGAGTCCCCACCCCTGGTGGGCCCTTAGTTTGAATTTAATAATAATTAATAAGGTATGTTCTATCTTTAATATGCCATTTAATAGGGAATTAGTAGAATAGTTTATAATATCCCTAAGTTTTAGATATAGCTTTAATCTAATTTATGTTAGGTTTGATTAGATTAGAGATTAATTATAATTAGCACTAATGGAATGGGCTTGAGAGTGGAACCTTCTAAAACCCACCTAATTACCCAACTACCAATGGCCCCATTTTAATTTCATTTAGAACCAAAATACCCCTTAGGTAATTAGCCAAAAACCCTAAGCTATAAAACCAAACTATTGCAAACCTAGCCTAAAACCCTAATTGCCTCTCATCTTCCTCAATTAACCTATCTTCCTCCCCAAGCAACCCCAATTTTCCCCAAATCCCAGCACAAGGAGGCTAGAGACTCTCCCCATTGGCAACTATCACTCTATTGGATCTCTCTCTCACCTCAATTTCCATTTTCTTCTTCATTACGGCAAGTACCCTATGCAATTTCATTAGATGCATGCTCTACTTCCTTGTTTCTGTAATTACATCTTAATGTTTTGATAATGCTAGTTTAGATTTCCATTTTGAGCTTGGTTTTCATGGAAATGGCCATTGATGGATGGGTTTCCCCATTTGGAAGATCAATGGCCGGATGGATTGATGGATGGATGGAAGGATGGTGATAATTGAAGTGTTTGATGTTTATTCTTGTCTATGTGATGTATGGGGAAGGTTTGGAATGGTTTAGATGAAAATTGGATTGAAAAAGAGAAATCCGAGAAAACCTGGAATTCTGCAATTTACGTGTACCCGGTCGACTGGACCCTGTCTCGGTCGACCGGGCACACTAAAAATGCCCGAAACACAAGTCTCAGTTATTTCCTGAAACAGTGCACAGACAGTGTACCCGGTCGACTGGACCATGTCTCGGTCGACCGAGCACACAGGAAAACACAGGAGACAGCTGAAATTTGGAGTTTCAGAAAAGAGCAGAAATGCAGTATACTCGGTCGACATCACGGCCATGATGTCGACAGGATACACTGGAATTCTTGTAGAACCCCCCAGGTGCTTGACACCAGGTCGCAGTGGACCCGGTCGACATCACGGCCATGATGTCGACCGGGGACACAGCAGGATGTCGACCTGGGAGGTCAACATCCAGTTCACCCGGTCGACATCCCAGGGTGTGATGTCGATCGGGCAAACTGGGATCAATGAATTTCAGAATTCTGTAGAGTGTGATGTTTGATCACATGCGGGGTCCATTGACCATCCAAATGACCTTCCATCAAGTGTGCCACACCACGAATCAATGGCATGGCTCAGCCTTGATTCGTGGGGTCCACCTATTGAGGATTCAGGATTCGAATCATCATTGACTCGAACTTTAATTGTAGCCCATGGTGTCCACAACCTCAGGAGCACCAGATTTTCTATTCTTGACACCTGAGGCTACAGTTAGGGATCCAATCAAGTGATGAGGCTTGAACCAAGAGTGGACCACTACCTAGGACTAGTACTTTGCCTATTTCCATTTGATTCCCTGTTTTTAAGGTTTTCATGAGTTATTCTTTTCTCTTATCTTTACTGTTGTCTTAACCTTATTAATTAATGGAAACTAGAGGACCTGAACCTAGGATTTCTTAGAGGTGACCCTATATGATGTTCCGTGTCTGTGTCTAGGCGAGCCCTCATACGGCCTAAGATTGGGTATGTGGAACCTTAGATAGGAGAGGTTAGTCTTTAATGTTTGGTTAGCTCATTATGTAGGAGCATAGGGTGATTAATTGTGGAATGAACATGGTATGGTACTTGTGTTGCCTCAGGCCACGGTTGTGAGCCTTGGAGTGGGTCCAATGTTGTTAGACTTGGACTTGGATATTGGACATCGGACTGTATTCCACAATGTCGTACCTTAACCTCTTAGAGACATTAGGTAGGACCTTGCTCACGCAAGATTAGCCTAGACAGACACAGACCCGTACTTAGTTCCCGAGTCGGCACTGAACATTCACTCAGCTGCTCTAAGCTCAGCCAGTTGACTGATCATCTCTGGTAAGAGCTATGTTCTGGTTACTTAGAGCTATCATGATGAGCTCTGATTAGACGGACGGTGTTATACCGCGTCCGGGTTAATCTGATAAAGGGGTGTGATCGGTGTGATAAAGGGGTGTGATCGGTGTTATGTATATTGTATGTTATATTTATCAGGGCTGTTATCCCTTACATGGTTATTACCCTTTCCCCACCGCAAACTGTTTATGGTATGGGACGTTTACAGTATAGGAGGGTCGCGACATAATATCCCGCGGTGTATCTAGCTTGTGTGAATGTGCCCTCTTGTTGTCTGTGTAGATTAGATACTTTATCTTTCCGATTCTAAACTGCTATTACCACTCAACTGCCTAGATTTTGTATTCTGTTCACTCATATAATTATGTATCTGTCATTACTCTCTTTTGTTGTGTACATTTGGTGTTATCTGCATATGGTGCCTTGCCAGATCTTTAGATCTGACCCATCTTTGGTGCTTAGGTCCAGACCTTGATCCCGCGGGTGACGCGATCCACGAGGCGCCTGTAGTCGGGGACTATGGATGGGGGCTGGCTGACCAGGTGGTCGAGCCGGACGACGGAGAGCCTGCACTGGAGGTTTGAGTGCAGATTGTTATTTTGGGATTTGAGAGTTCATTTTTGTAGTGAGATAGGTAGTTAGACTGATATGTATAAACACTTGATACTTACACTTTGAGATTATTATCAGGCTTCCGCACTTTTACATCTTATATATATACTTGATACCTTTGCTTCCGCTATCTTTTATTTCGCTTCCGCATATAACTGTTGATCATGATGTTGTTTAAAAAGTTTTAAAATTTGACCTCACTGTGGACTACGATCTTGGAAGTTCTCGGTTTAACCGGGAAGTAGCGCGCCAACTTCGGGTACCTTAGCGTTATCTTCGGTATTCGGAATTGGGGCGTTACATGGCCAGCTGACAAGCTGACATAGATATGGTGCAAAGCATGGTGAGGCATGGTGCAAAGCATGATGAGGCATGGTGTAAAGCATGACCAAAGGTAAGGCTTCCCATACTCTTGAGGTTATAAGTAGAAGCATCCTGTAATGGGTTGCTGCAGGCAGAAGGAGAGGAAGAAGCTAGCAGCTTGGTAGAGAGAGTGTCTGTGGGTGTATCTGAGATTGGGGTTGTGTGTGAAAAACTCCATTGTATTCTCTCCTCGTAGTAATACTCTTGCCGTCTTCTCCCGTGGATGTAGGCTCAATCCGAACCACGTTAAACCTTGTGTGATCTTTTCTCTTAGGTGGATTGTGTGTTATCTGTGTGGCTTGATTGGTGCTCACAAGCACAACAGGAGAACTACAGGAAGTGTATGCTACTGCAAAATCTGCATTCACTTAAATACCTGAAAATAATTCGAGCTGATGAAGTAGAAATGGTGGGCGGTGAGTTTTACGGGAATGATGATGCTAGGGCGCAAGAAACAAGTTTTGCGAAGCTTGAAGAGCTTTTTTTCAAATCAATGCTCGATTGGGAAGAATGGAAGCGGCTGTTTATCAGACAGTTGTGTGTTGTCTAGGTATGACATGTGATGGTTGACATGCATATGTGCTGTATGGTAAATAATGAAAGTTACATACGTCTGGTGCCCACTGTTTTTCTATTTATTTTGTTGATATGATGCCCACTGTTCTAAAAAACATCTGATTTCGAGTTGACTCGGATTGGGTAGGCGGTAAATCGAGTCACCATCCAAGGCACCCAAATGGCAGAGTCACATGGTTTGTAGGCTCTAAATGCACTTTTTTCCTATTTTTATATTAGAAAACGCTGTGAGAGTCACTTAAAGGACATTTTGCACTTGTTTTAAGAAAATCAACTCCGCTTTTATATAAATGTTGGTATTTATAATAGCTTAAATTCATTATTAATAAAATGAAACACAACAATTCTTAAATTATAGATTTTTAGAACTATGCTTTTTCTATTTTAAGATCCTTTTTCATTTTATGTTCATGGTTTTTTAAAAGGTCATTGGGCTTAGGGCGCAACTTGGTTCAACTTGTTTGTGTCACCTCTCGACTTGAGGGTGACCAAATTACTGACTAAGTTAATTAACAAGAACAGGGTCGGACGAATTGGTCTGTTCCATCCAAAACCTAATCTAGGTAGAATTTTGATTATATCATGTGGCCATATTGTAATGTATAACTGAAATAATATGGTTTGGATTATATCGTGACATTTTGGAGATATTATGAAAAAGTAGAATAAGATAAAATAGCAAGAAATTTTTTATTTCAGTTCCATGGAAGCAAACGAGCCCATACTTCTAAGCAAATAAAGAAGCCCATCTTATAATAAATTCTTATTTATTCTAATTACATGCAAACAAATAGGCTCATTTGACAATTAATTGTGTATTCCAATTCCATGTAAGTGAATCAGTGGATCTCACAATAAATTCTCATTTTTCCAATTTCATACAAACAAATTGCCCAATTTGAAGGTATTGGCTCTAATTCCATGAAATAAATAGATTCATTTGATAAGGCTGTTTGAATGTGTTGTGCGTGAATTCTTTTTCCTCTAGCAAAACGTAAAATGACACAAGCATTCTATGAGAAACTACTGAAAAGAGAAGAAAAAATGCCATAAAAAAGTTGGACAGAGTAGCACCTTTGTGTCACACACATCTCTCTCTCTGTTTGTTCTCTTTCCTTTATATTTCTAATCTAACCATTATTTTTTCTCCAAGAACTATTAAGTCACCATTAGCTGAATTATTCCCCATTTCTTTATATACACTATTATCTGAATTCCCTCCTCTCCTCTCAATCCAAATCATTTTATACTTATAAATTTTTTTATATTGGATGTTCAGTGCATCAGGGAGTATGGGAGACAAGCCTTAAAGTTGAATGGGAGACGAGCATGTTTTAAGTGGGTGAATGGGCGATAAGCATTGATATTGAATATTGAACTTGATGTTGGATGTTGAAGTGTTCAACATGAAGAAGTTCCAGGCCTAATCTACTCAAAATTTGGATTGCTTGTCAAATCATAATATCCTTTATAGTAAACGCTTTAGCAGGATTGCTTCTTTTAGTAGCTTCAGAGGGACAAGGAAATTGATATGGGGGAAGAGAACATGAGTCCACTTAATCATTGAGATTACTTATTGGAGTCGAGGTTGGTCCATTGCTCATCCGTTGGTATGCCTCATCTGATGAGCGAATGATCAACAACACTGTAGGATGGGCCAATGTATGTTCTTCAGTCCAAGCATCTCTACAACTTGGAAAAGGACTCAGGTAAGAAAAGAGCCTTAGATATTATTAGTTTATTGCCGTACGCTTTGGAAGGGCACTTGGCCCCTAATCCAAGCAACGGATTGATCCGTCCCAATTAGGTTTGGTCCCTCCACAAGCCTAGAATGATGGTTTGGTTCTTTCTGGTCTTCTTTTTCTTTCTAGCCATGCACCCATGATGAGCGAGCTACAGGCGACCCTATCTTGTGAAATTGGTACTACCCTTTCTAGGGGGGGTTGGGTGGCGGCTGCTTGTATATTGTCGGGGAGTATTTAGGTAATTAGAATCAAATATAAGGCCACATTTTGGAGGAGAAGAAGAATACGCAGATTTGAGGGTTCCTCGCAGAAACGAGAATCGGGATTCTTCACTGCCAATTTACATAGATGAGGTTTCACATATATAGCTGAGAAAAATTGACAGCAGTGTGGATTTTCAAATCATATGAAAACGTCAGACTTGAAAAATCCTAAATGTGCATTTTTCACGACCTAGTGGAAAACCAATGAGGAATACTCGAGAATTTAATGGACAAACATGATGTAGTAAACGTTTTTCTCCAGTGATAGTGAAACGCCAATAAACCTTGTAACCCATGTTTCTTAGATGCAATGGGAATAGCTCTTGTTTTGCTTCTTGCAACGTGATGGGTTACATTCACATTACTTTAATCAACTCTGTTAGAATTTGGTCAGCAATTCATTAGATCAAGATGGCCAGTCATCAGACGGTTAATATATTGTTGTACAGATAAGCCGTGTGATGGTTGATATGCAGGTACCCCATGTGGTAAATAATAGAATATCCATCTTCAATTTAGTACATACATGTGGAGCCCACTGTTTGACTTGAATTCTTTTTGCTGATATGATGGGACCCATTATGGATAAGGGATGGGCCAGGAATGGACGGGTTGGTCCATCTATGGTGCTGTCTCGAATATCAGCAATATTGTGAAAATAATGCAATAAATATCTAAAAGGCGTTATTAAATAATGTTGCGATATTTTAAAAATAGATTCTTGAAAAATGAAAATATAAAAAAAATCGTGCAAAAAAATTAGAAATCTTAATAAAAATATTGTTAACGATTTTTATATGGACTTTGTATTTATGATTTATCTAGTATTTTAATTATTTAAAAATTAATTTAGTTTATGCAACATTTTCCCAATGATATCCCAAGAAAAACTCCAAATTCGAGAGTATCCTATTTTTTCCTAAGACATTAATTTCCAAAAATGATATGTGTGACAATGGTTTATTGTTTGGTTTCTGCTTCAAACTCATCTGATGGTAAGACACCTCAAACACTTAGAAATCTACTTTGGCTGTTATTCATAACACCTAATTGTTCGCCCCAAATGGGTTCCTGAAACAACAATTAGAAAATAATTGCAGGGTTACATAAAAAATAAAAACTATATATAATTTTTAACAACTGGGTTGTGAGGAATCTCAATAATATTTTGTGACTGGAAGCCACAAATTAAATCCACCTCTATTTTCTCCAGCTCTCATGTTTCTTATTTTCACATGCCCAAATTTGGGACATTGCATTTTAAGAGGATTTACATATACTTTCCTAATGCGGATAGAGGCTGAAAATGTCTGCCTAACACTCTTATTTTCCAAACCTCTACCCGCTTTAGATATATAGGGCAGTTTGTGTACATGCAATTTCAATGGAAAGATGAGATTGCTACATCAGTAAAATCAATGGTTTTTAAATACCTCAGAAAAGGTTTTCCGTGGAAGTTTCGAAATTCATGTTTGGTGCTGTGTAAATGTTTGGTGCTAGGTTACACAGACGTGCTCTAAGATAAGTAGAGGTTGAAAATAGATGCCCAAAAAGAGCTTAGAGAGATATCTTAAAGGATCTCAACTGAATGGGAGACCAAATGAGCAAATCAATCTTAATTGTTTCCATGTCAAGGGCTTACTATATGTTGCTTGGAGCTCACCCATGTGTGATCTCACTTAGGCCTGATGTTACAAATACCAACATCTATTGTATTAAGGAATTTGGATTGGTTGTTTAGGGCTTGTTTGGATGTACAAGGAAATAAAAGAAAATAATATTTTATAGAATATAATCTTTCATTTTCTAAAGAAGAGAATATTGTGGGTTTGATAACTCGAGAAAAATTTAAAGAAAATATTCATTTCTTTCAAAAATCTCAATATTTTCTCTTACAGCCCCCCCTAGAAAACTTTCTACAAGATAAGAATCTTTAAAAATGACGGTTACAAAGTGGTAGAAAAGTAAAGACTTAAGTTCACCAAATCCATCATGATAAGTTTATTTACATATATGGTAAAGCAAAGTAAACGTAAATGTCACAACACGGTAAAGGTGGGGTAAAGTAAAGGTGAGATAAAGTTTATGGTGAAGTAAAGTGGGAAGGAATGGTAAAGTAGCTTCTTCTTTTTTTTACTTTACTTTATCTGTTTTATCATAGTTTTATATGGTAAATAAAAAGTGACTTGTTTACAGGTGTGGTCAAGTTAAATAAAGATTGATGCCCTATCATGGTAAAAGGTGAGGTAAAGTAAGGTAAGAAGAAGTATGTGGTAAAACAAAGTGGATAGAGAGTTGTAAAGTAGTTGTATTTTGTATTGATTTTACTTTACTATACTTTTCCATAGTTTTATGTGATAAAGAAAAGTAACTTATGGTAAAAACATGACAGTTGAACTTTACTTTACCACACTGCTTTTTTATCCAGACGTGGTAAATTACATGTAACTTAAAATATTTAATAAGAAAATCATTCTAATAATGTAATTTACTTTAATCATAGCACCTTTCAAACAGCTCAATTTAAAATCTGTAATATTCCCCAAGAATTGTCAAACAGTAAAACTATTATATTATTATAATATTATTTTATTTTATTCTATACTATTTTATTCTTGTAATATTTAAATATGTAAACATCCAAACGTTACTTGACATGGGGTTAAGTTAAGATTTAACATTTATTATTGAGTGAGTTCATCCTCCATTTTCCTTGACGTGGGGGCAAAATGTGTTAGGAAATAAAGAACAAAGGATGCAATCAACCATACAAAGAAGATACACAGATTTACATGGTTCCTTCGAGATTGAGGGACGACCACGAATCACACTGATTCCACTATGCTCAAAGGTAGAAGATCAGCATACAAGATACAAGATCTATGGCGGCTATGCTAAGGTTACATAAAGGCGCAGGGTAATGTTATTACAAAAATACCCTTACATGTTTTGCGACAGTTGGATCCGCGACAGTGGGCCTGAGTTAACAGTCTAATCTGGGTGTAATCAGGCTCCACACATAACAAAATGGTCCTCCATGGATGATCCATTTTCTTACCATTAAAAGATTTAAACTTGTGTTGATAGACAATATTTTCTTTTCGCTAACCATTGCCTATATTTCTTAACATACAGTGATTTAGATATTTCCCATGAAAATTAAATCAAATTCATATTGACTCTTCTCCACTATCAAAGCCTTAACCTCCTACAATTATGCAGTAATAAAGTCTGAAATGGACGAACACTCCCCCACAAACTGAGAAAGGTGGGTGTTTGTTGAAATTAATTTAATTCTCTTAAGCTTTTTTAATTGTAAATTATGAGTTATTGCATTAGTAGTTGTGGCAGTTATGTTTGTGATGATGTATAAAGTAATTAACAGTGCATTTAAATTTTAAGTTTCTTAGTCACTTTCATATTTCAGTAGTAGCAAGTCGTTATTTTCTATGACTAACTACTTACATTTATTTTTAGAATGTTGTAATTTCTAAAACAAGGTAATATATTTCCACTAAATTTTTTGTATAACCTCTGTGTTGTTCTTCTTCGATTGTTGGCCATGAGTTTTGGGCTAGTTTGAAGTTAAATTCAACTATTTAACATAAAAAGTGTACTTGGAATTTGCAATTTTCATTATGGTACATGAAAACGTGGTTTTTTTTTTTTCAAACAAAAGTGTATTTGTTGACTATCTGGTTGCCAGCACAAGGGAAACAAACAACTCAAGACTCGGTATCGTCTCAGCAGGTGTAAGTGATGAGGCTTATCCTCTTTTATCTCATGTAAACAGAGTCAGTAAGCTGTCTATATAAATGAATGAGTACTACGAGGAAAAGAACTGAATGATTTAAGAGACGAGATCTATTGTTTGCATAACTTCACTATTTTCACAAAACTCTCTTTAACTTGATGAGTGAATTAAGACCAGAATCAACATCCAAAAAGAGAAACTGAGTTATGTTACATACACATTGCTAAGGAGATTCTCTCTACATCTTTATAGTAAAGAGTATATCTAGGCCTACTAAGCTCTAATTTATGCTATGCCTTGAGATCCATCAGCTGAGACAATGTGACAGTATTGAAAGGCACAGGAAATGGGGGCGTGCAGGTAGATAGCTCCTGTGAAACATGCCGCATGGTTGGGCGAGACTGAGGGTGTTCTTGTAAGCATGCGAGTGCGAAAACCATCGTAAGAATGACTTCATCTGCGACATCATCTACTGGAGGTGGAAGACGCTGATCTAATATATCCTGTAGGAGCATGCTTCGGCTATGTGATGTTGATAGAGAGTAGATTAACTCACCTGAATGTCTTCCCATCATCACTTCCAGTGCTGCGACTCCAAAGCTAAAAACGTCACACTTTTCAGTTACTCTCATTGTGTAAGCAAGCTCTGCAGCAACACAATTCAATTATGCTCTGTTCTCTATATTAATCATTAGTTTGATCATTTTTTCTATTGAAAGTTAAAACAGTAAAATGAAAATAGATGGCGAGTTAATAACCTGGAGCAATGCACCCATATGTGCCGGCTAGTGTGGTCCAATTGGATGAATCGGGCTTTAGAAGTCTGGCTGTGCCAAAATCAGAGACACAAGCTTCAAAATTCCACCTCAACAGAATGTTGTTGGTAGATATGTCACGGTGTACGATTGGTGGAATGCAATCATGATGCATGTAGGACAAAGCATGTGCCACTCCTTTAATAACCTTCACTCTTTTGATCCAGTCTAGTTCAACTGCTGCTTGATCGCTTCTTAAAAAGCTTGCTAAGCTCCCCCTTTCTATGAATTCATAAATCAGAAACTTGTGTTGCGGGTGCAAACAGTACCCATACAGTCTCACAATGTTGCGATGTCGAATTTCTGTAAGCACCTGTATCTCATTTCTAAATGCATTTTGGGCTGCAGCATCTCCATATTCAAACGAGTGAATCTTCTTAACGGCCAGTACATGAGCTGTCGCCAACTCTGCTTTGTAGACTTTCCCATAACCACCTTTCCCAATGCAATTTTTGTCATCAAAATTCTCCGTAGCCGAGACGATGTCATTGTACAAGTCGCTCCCATTGTAATTCAAAACTGAAAATATATCTATTTCTCCCCTGCTTGTTTCTTTTGCCTCTCTCTCTGCAATTTTTTTCCTATGCTTGAGAAAAAAGATAATTCCCACTAACCCAGTAAAAACAAAGAGCGCCAAGGATACAATAACAACAACAAGGACCACAGCTTTACGTGTATTACCATGACTGGTAGGAGACGAATTACATGGAGGCAAACCTTTTGCATTACCGCATAAACCCCTGTTGTTCTGAAAGGCCTCTGGTGAAGCGCGCTTGATGGCTATGCCATCTGGAAGAGGGCCCTCCAATTGATTGTATGACAAATCCAAGAATACCAGACTTGCCTGCCTCGCAACGGCAGAGGGAATGCACCCAGAGAGCATATTGTGCGAGAGGCTTAGGTTTTCCAACATCTGTAAACCTGCTAGCTGCGGTGGTATTTCTCCAGTGAGTGAGTTGTAACTGACATCAAGGTACTGCAAATGGGATGGTTGATTGGATGGAATGCTTCCTTGAAAATTGTTTTGGCTTAACTTCAAGAGCCATAGTTTGGAAAGAGCGCCTAATTGTTCGGGGATTGGCCCACTTAATCTATTGGCAGATAGATCAAGTTTCTCCAATTTAGATAACCTTCCCAATTGAGATGGCAACATGTGAGAAAGTTGGTTACCACACAAATTTAGACTGAATAGACTTGATAACATTCCCAACTCCTTTGGAATCTCTCCAACCAGAGCATTGGAGGAAAGATCAAGCTCAACTAATTGAGTCAGTTGTCCGATTTGGGGTGGTATGCTACCAGTAATCTTGTTAGAATTAAGGCCAAGCTTAGTCAAATTTGTGCACTTCCCCCAATTTGGAGAGAGTTCTCCATACAAATCATTATTGCTCGCATCAATGTATCGGAGCTTAGGATATACACCAAAGTCTTGGGATGTATTTCCAGTGAGTTGGTTTCGCTCGAGCCGGACCCGGATTAAAGTTGTGCAGTTTTTCAAACTTGTTGGAATGGGGCCTTGGAAGTGGTTGTTGGATACAATGAACGTTTCAAGTGACCCCCCTCTACAGATTTCATTAGGAAGATGGCCATACAAGTTGTTATCTGTCACTTCAAAGTATTGTAGTCTTGTGAAATTTTCCATTTCTTTACTAGGTATTAAACCGGATAACCGACATCTGCCCAGGTAAAACAGAAAAACCTTGGTCAAGTTCCCTAAGGTGGAAGGGATGGAACCAGTGAGGAGATTGTCAGAGAAGGACAGTTCAACCATCTTCTTCAAATTCCCTAATTCTCTGGGAATGGAACCAGAAAGACTGTTTTCAAATAGATATAAAGAGGTTAGATTAGTCATGTTTCCTATCCCAGAAGGGATGGAACCAACTAGATGGTTATCGGGCATGCCTAGTTCGACCATGTTCACCAGATTTCCAATCTCCTTTGGAATGGTTCCTGAAAGATTATTTCCAGCAAGGTAAAGATATTGTAGGTTGGTCAAGTTGCCTAGTGATGGCGGCACCCTACCAATGAGTTGGTTTGTGTAGAGACTCAAATGTGTAAGAGATTCCAACATGCCAACTTCCTGAGGGATGGTGCCAGAAATTTGATTGCTGGAGAACATCAGATGAGTAAGATGGATCAGATTCTTTATATTGGAAGGGATCGGACCAATCAGACGGTTGGCTGGCATCCATAACTGGGCCATGTTGGTTAGATTGCAAATTTCTTGAGGTATGGGCCCCGAAAGCTGATTGGTGGACAAGTCGAGATGAGTAAGCTTTGCAAGGGTGCCAATGAGAGTTGGGACTTGTCCGCTGAGATTGTTAGAGCTGAGATTGAGATGGTTGAGATTTGGAAAGGATGAGAAGTTGAAGCTGTCGAGCTTACCTTGCATACCGGCGTTGGAAAGGTTAATTTGAGTGACGCTTCCTTGGTCGTTGCATGATATTCCGAGCCAGAGACATGGATTTTGGTTGGGAGACCAGGAAGAGAGGGACTGTGTTTGGAGGTTGGATTTCCAATGGAGGAGGGCCTCAGCTTCTTTTGTACTTGATGCTTCTCCACCAGTTGTTTCAAAAACGAGCCAGGCAACCGCGACAAGAAGGACGAGGGATGAGGATGCCTTTGAATTCATGTTGGTATGTTTGATATCTTCCTTACACGAGTAGTTCTTTTTAAAACTTTTTAGATCTGGATTCTCAACACTTTCTGTAAAACATTATAAAGAAGAGGACAAGCGACGAAAGGTGAAGGCCAATTGACTGACCCTCCAGAATTTAAAAAAAACAAAAAACATCACTTCGGTGCAACGAGAACTCGTTAAATTTGTGAAGACAATAAAAATTCTGAAAAAGCCAAGGAGTGTGCTCGGCCAATACTGAAAAGTCTGAAACTCTACAGTAGCACTCCTTGTGAACATTAATTGACTATGATGTAGATAGTCAAGTATTGAGAAATTTCTCTTCAAAGTTCATCAGCAAGTTGCAAGGGTCCTGTTGATATTTTCTCCAATGAGATAGGTGTGGGTCTATTAAGAAGCATGTATGAAACGAGAAAAATATCTTTAGTTTGTGCGAGTTAAAGGGACTTTTCTTTGTAACCAAGGACATTCAATATAAGAAAGTATTTCTTCCTGTCTCTACGCAGACTTTGCATCCCTACTCAAATAAACACAATCCAATGATCCATCAATTGTAGAAAGAATCTCTTCCTGCTTCTCTTTTCCATCTTTCCATCAACACAAACAGCGGACTTTGAATACTAAAACTCCCACCAAAGTGTAGGAAATCACGTGGCCCGCATGCAATGGTCCCAGATCAGATCAAGCATGACGGATGACAACAGAGAATACAATCCCACTTAATTTAAGATTTGATCGGATGTACGAGACTCTTTGGGACTTGTCATATAAGATAAGAGAGCCATATGATTGATTATTATTCTATCCCATAGGAGAGACAAGAGGCGAAGAAATCCGCGGAGCATCTCAATCACAGGAACGCACATAGATCTCTGGCCGCGTGTCAAAGTCTCGGTATCCAAATCGATCAATTGGTTAGGAGTGGACTCCTACTGGATTTTGGTAAAGTGGAGTACCCCATATGTGAACCATGTCTAAGTGGGAAAATGGTTAAGAAATAATTTCCAAAAGAAACTAGAAGTTCATAAATATTAACCATAATTCATTCTGATATTTGTGCACAATTGAAAGTACCAAATAGAACGGGAGAGGACAATTTTATCACATTTATTGATGGCTACGGCAGACATGGTTATGTACACCTGATTAAGCACAAACATTAGGCCTTAAAAATATTTCAAATATATGCTACTGATGTCCAAAATCAAAAGGGCAAAAAAATAAAACGGATTATATCCGATAGGGCCGGGGGGGTTAATATATCTTGAAACTGTTTAAATAATATTGTGCACATGTGGGAATCATTCATGAATATTCAATTTCATATACCCCATAACAAAATGGCATGGCTGAGAGGAGGAATATGACCTTAATGAATATGGTAAGGTCAATGATTAGCCACGCGAGACTTCTGTTGTATTTGTCGGGAGAAGCATTAAACACTGCATAACAACATATCTTGAACATAGTACCCTCCAAAAGTGTGCCAAGACCCCGTATGAATTATGGATTGGTGCAAAACCAAAATTAGAACATGTGAAAGTTTGGGCCTGCCCTGTACATGTCATGCTACCACCTCAGAAAGATATAAGTTACAAGCAAAAAAAAAAAAAAAAAATTGTTCTTTCATTGGCTATCCATTACATTTTTAAAGGATAATCATGGAATGCCGATAATCATGGATAATAATGGAATGCCGAGATGTGTTTTTCCTTGAGGATTTGACGGTCAGTCCTAGAGTAGAACCACGGTGTGTGGAATTGTACGAAATCTCTAAGGGCAAGGGGGTTCAAGCAAGTGGGGGTTCCAACTAATAGGACGTTGGACATAGAATTCTTGCCCAGGGCCCACTTGAGGTGATTGAACAACCCGATGAGCGATTGACAGGCCGATTCGGGCAAGGAAACAACCAGCATATCTAGATGATTATTGCAGTTTATTGGAAACCATGCAAGACTTGAATTTGACTTCCTACTCTCAAGCGATCAAAGCAAAGGATATGCCATATTGGTTAGAGGCTATGAGAGAGGAGATAAAATCAATTAAAAAGAACCAAATATGGCAATTGGTTGATCTTCCAAAAGATTGAAAAGCCATTAAATGAAAATGAGTTCTTAGAAAGAAACTAAAGTCGGATCGGTCCTTAGATAAATATAAAGCATGGCTAGTAGCTAAGGGATTCACACAAATGGAAGGAATAAATTACGATGAGACGTTTTCTCAAGTCGTAAAATTCCAATCCATACAAACCTTAGTAGCATTGGTAGCATATTGTGACCTTGAACTGCACCAGATGGATGTGAAAACCGCATTCTTGAACGGCGAATTAGAAGAAGAAATTTATTTGAAACCGTAAGGTTTTACGAGTGTTGGCTAATTCATTGGGAATTGGACAAAACTGGGTCTCTTTATAAAGTGTAAATTTTCATAGAATGGACTGCCCAAAAACATCCAAGAGTTTCCAAGGAATAGAAGACCTTCCAAAAGAATTTTGCTGTAGTCGCTTAAGCGGATTCACACTCGCTCGAGCAGACCCTCTAGAAGCAACGGCGCTCGATCCATCATCTTTGGCTGCTCGAGCTGTGTTTTCTGAGGTTTGAATTATGAAGACAGAAGCTTGTCCACTCAAGCGGACCCCCTAGCCACTGGAGCGGATCTATGCGTGAAGTTGGAAACTTGTCTGGAACTCTCTTCCTATTTTTTCTCAAGATGAGTTGCTGAACCCTAATCGAACTATACCTCTTGTGACATGAATAAAGGCTTATAAATAACCATTCTCTCTCTATTCTAAAGTACATCTCTTCCGTACAAAACCCTAAAGAAGATTTATGAGAGATCCATCATCACCCAAGGCTTCTAGTTGCTGTGCTGAAGATCAAGCTTTGGATTCTAGTTGAGGTGCTTTGGATTCTACTCTTCTGCAATAGAGACATCTTGAATGCGGCTTCGAGGTGTTTGTTTCAAGCACGGTGAAGGTGTACGGCAAGCAGTCGGCAAGACAGCGCAGTCCTTAGGTTGAGTTGCAACTGGGAAAGGGTTGTGAGTTGCTTTCTTCTAACTTTCAATTTATTTTAGTGCTTGGTTGTCTGTTGGCCTAGACGATAAGGCCCGTGGTTTTTTCCCGAGCAGGGTTTTCCATGCATACATCACATGTCCTTCTCATTGTGTGGATTGATTACTTTTAATTTGAATTATGATAAATTATTAGATTAATCACTTTTTCTTGGAATCTAATAGAGATCTAGTTATTGGGATCTCAACCTGTGTTAAGGCCGGTTTTTCAATTAGGATAAATTATGACCGCTCAGTCTTGATAGTGATAGAAAGGACATAAATGAAACACTCTACAGAAGTATGATAGGTAGCATTCTCTATCTTACTGTCAGTCGTCCTGATATTGCTTTCAGTGTGGGTGTTAATCTGCATGAGATATCAGTCCAGACCTAAAGAATCTCAATGTTCAAGCAGTTAAAAGAATCTTGAAGTATGTTAGTGGAACTGTTGATTATGGAATCTTGTTGTCCAAAGATACCAACACTACCATTGTTGGTTTTTGTGATGTTGATTGGGCTAGGTGTGTAGATGACCAGAAAAGCACCTCTAGTGGCTGTTTCTTTGTTGGAAATAATTTGGTGGCCTGGCACAGTAAAAAGCAAATGTCGACATCTTTGTCGACTGCTAAAGCAAAAAATATTGCTGCCCGAAGTTGTTCTCAACTTCTATGGATGAAACAGATGCTGCAAGATTACGGAATTGAGCAAGAAACAATGATCGTGTTTTGTGATAATTAGAGTGCAATCGACATTAAGAATCCAACGTTTTTAGGTCTAATTCGTTAACCGAGAGTCCGATTTATGAGCCATTTGTTCTTGCAAATTAATTTTGCCTCGAGCGAGGTGCTTGTATCGGTTTTCGATTTTTCTGGGGGCCGTTTCCCTTTCCGGACCCCCGGTGGACCGTTTTCGAGCCTTAAGTGTTGGAAAATTGGAGGTTTTTGCTTCTAATTCTCTAACCGGGAGTCCTATTTGCGAACTGTCGGTTCCTACAAGTTACTCTACCCTCGAGCGAAGTGCTCGCTCTGGTTTTTGATTTTTCCGAGGGCCGTTTCCCGTTCTGGACCCCTGACGGGCCGTTTTAGAGCCTAAGTGTTGGAAAATCGTCTGTTTTCGCTTCTAATTCTCTAACCAGGAGTCCTATTTGCGAACCGTCAGTTCATATAAGTTACTCTACCCTCGAACGAAGTGCTCGCGCAGGTTTTTGATTTTTCCGGGGGCCGTTTCCCGTTCCGGACCCCTGGTGGGCCGTTTTCGAGCCTAATTGTTGGAAAATTGTAGGTTTTTGCTTCTAATTCTCTAACCGGTTGTCCTATTTATGAACTGTTAGTTCCAACAAGTTACTCTACCCTTGAGCGAAGTGCTCCCGCCGGTTTTTGATTTTTCTGGGGGGGCGTTTCCCGTTCCAGACCCCCGGCGGACCATTTTTTAGCATAAGTGTTGGAAAATCGTCGGTTTTCGCCTCTAATTCTCTTACCGGAAGTCCTATTTTTGAACCGTCAGTTCCTACAAGTTACTCTACCCTCGAGCGAAGTGCTCGCTCTGATTTTTGATTTTTCAGAGGGCCGTTTCCCGTTCTGGACCCCCTGGTGGGCCGTTTTCGAGCCAAAGTGTTCGAAAATTGGAGGTTTTCGATTCTAATTCTCTAACCGGGAGTCCTATTTGTGAACCGTCAGTTCCTACAAGTTACTCTACCCTCGAGCGAAGTGCTCGGGCCGGTTTCCAATTTTTTCGGGCGCCGTTTCCCATTCCAGACCCCCGGAGAGCCCCGAGCATAAGTGTTGGAAAACCGTTGGTTTTCGCTTCTAATTCTCTTACAGGGAGTCCTATTTGCGAACCGTCAGTTCCTACAAGTTACTTTACCCTCGAACGAAGTGCTCGTGCAGGTTTTCGATTTTTCTGGGGCCGTTTCCCGTTATGGACCCCTAGCGGGCCGTTTTCGAGCCAAAGTGTTGGAAAATCGTCGGTTTTCGCTTCTAAGTATCTAACCAGGAGTCCTTTTTTTTTCGAACCGTCAGTTCCTACAAGTTACTCTCCCTCGAGCGAAGTGCTAGCGCCGATCAATGATGTAGCTAGATAGGCAAGTATTGAGAGATTTCGCCTAAAGTTCATCAGCCAGTTGTCAGGGTCTTGTTGATATTTATTCCAATGAGATAGGTGTGGGTCTAAAGGGGCTTTTCTTTGACATTCAATAGTCTATCAATATAAGAAAGTATTTCTTCCTGCCTCAACGCGGACTTTGAATCCCTACTCAAATAAGCACAATCCAATGATCCATCAATTGTAGAAAGAATTTCTTCCTGCCTCTTTTTTCCATCTTTCCATCAACACAGACAGTGGACTTTGAAAACTAAAACTACCACCAAAGTGTAGGAAATCATGTCACCCGCATGCAATGGTCTCATATCAAATTAAGCATGACTGATGTCAACAGAGATTACAATCCCACTTAATATTGGACTTGATCTGGTGTGACTCTTTTGTACTTGTCTATATAAAATAAGAGGGCCCTAGGGTTGATCATTATTCCATCCAGTAGGAGAGACAAGAGGGGAAGAAATCCGCGGAGCTTCTCAATTGCCGAAACGCACATAGATCTCCGGCCGCGTGTCAGAGTCTCCGCATCCAAATCCATCAATTGGTTAGGAGTGGATTCTTACCAGATTTAGGTAAAGTGAAGTACCCCATATGTGAACCATGTCTAAGTGGAAAAATGGTCAAGAAACCATTTCCAAAAGAAATTGGAAGTTCAGAAATATTTGTGCTAATTGAATGTACAAAATAGAATAGGGGAGAACTATTTTATCACATTAATTGACGACTACAGCAAATATAGTTATGTATACCTAATTAAAACAAACATGAGGCCTTAAAAATGTTTCAAATTATGTTGTTGAGGTCCAAAATCAAAAGGGCAAGAAAATAAAACGCATTAGATCCGATAGAGGATGGTGAATATACCTCAGAATTGTTTAAAGAATATTGCACACGTGAGGGAATTATTCAGGAATATTCGATTCCATAGGGGGGTGAGAAATTTCGCCTAAAGTTCATCAGCCAGTTGTCAGGGGCCTGTGGAAATTTTCTCCAATGAGACAGTTGTGGGTCTATTGAGAAACATGTATGAAAACGAGAAACACATCTTTGGTTTGTGCTACCAAAAAGAGGCTATTCTTTGTAACCTTTAACCAAGTACATTCAATAATCCATTCTTATGTCTCTCCGCGAACTTTGAATCCTAAACACAATCTAATGAACCATTTTTTTCCTCTCTCTTTTCGTTAGGTTTTTGTGTGTTGGCTAATTCATGAGTTGGATAAAACTCTGGTTCATTGAGTTGTATTTTTTATATTTAGAAAAGGACTGTGAGAACTCTGGAATTAAAAGATTGTAAGAATTGGAAGTTAGACGACTGGAATGATTAAAAGAAGAAAGTCCTGGAGAATTAAAATTGAGAAATCAGATAGGTTTAGAAGAATGCCGAAGGGAGAAAAAGCAGTCTGATAGAATTGGAAGAAGAAAGTTTGGAAGGATTGGAAGTGTTGATTTTTTGGATCATCCAAAATGGGTCCCGCTCGAGCGCCCACATTCTCTCGCTCGAGTGGACGTCGTTAGATAGTAGCTAGACGCCAGGCAGATTTTCGAGAGCCGAGACAGAACCTCATCCGCTCGAGCGGGCAAGACGGTAGTGCCCTATGAAACTTAGAAATCTATTTCTAATTTTGCGCAAATTGCTTATGTTAGTTCTAATCATCTTAGGCAACCTTAAGTACATCCTAAAGGCTATTTGAAGGACCCATGTGCTACCTTAGAGACACACTAACACCTTTCATTGTGCTTGTTTGCAACGTTTTGCATAACTTCATTTTAGAGCAAAATGTTGAAATCGGAGATGAAGATACCACATCAATTCAAGGGTTAGAGAATGAAGCAATGGAAGATGATGACCTGATTCTTGATGAAATCTCCGAGGTACCGACCAGCTCCAACTCACTCCCAGCACAAGTAATGAGGTCCTATACCCAGAGAGAGCGGGTATTGTGGCACGCAATCAGAGACAACCTAGCAATCAAAATGTGGTATAGGACCGAAGTGTATTTGCAGTAAACCGCTACATGTACCGAAGTGTAAACCGATAAGGGCTCTATTCTCTCTCATCAAATGGAAGGCACAGGTACCGAAGTGTAAACCGGTAAGGGCTTTATTCTCTCTCTCCAACAGCCAATATCCATTTGATGGGCTGAGACCAACATTGCATTGACCTCGCGAATGGATTCATCAATATCAATATCAAAGTCGAATTGGGCCAAAAATTGTTCCAAAGGGTCCTGATAACAGGACTGCTGTATTGTCTGACCTATTAGGACATCAATCATGTTCACTTCTTCCTCATCATCCATCTCAAGGGACTGGAATCCATTATTGAAGACATTCAATTTAAACTTCATGTTACCGAAGGCCAACGTCATTACTCAATTCCTACATCTGATAAGTGCATCGGAAGTGGCAAGGAATGGGCGGCCCAAAATCATAGGAATGTGACGGCCCGAATTCAAGACGGGTTCCGTATCTAGGACGACAAAGTCTGCAGGGAAATAGAACCCATTCACCTTTACTATGACATCCTCCACTATTCCCTTGGGAACCTTGATTGACCAATCTGCTAGACTCAAAGTTATATCTGTGGGCTTGAGCTCCCCCAAACCTAATTGTTTGTATACCGAGTAAGGCAGAAGGTTCACATTTGCCCAAAGATCCAAAAGACATTTATCAACCATTGTGTCTCCAATTCTGATAGAGATTGTAGGGCATCCAGGGTCTTTATATTTGGGAGCAATTGTTTGCTAGATCAGCCCTGAAGCCTGAGCTACAATCACAGCCTCCCTAGGGACAGAAGTCTTTCTCTTAAGAGTGGTCAAATCTTTCAAAAATCTGGAATAGGAAGGTATCTGCTTGATGGCATCCAAGAGAGGGATATTGATTTGAACATTCTTAAACACCTCTAAGATTCCCTCGAAGTGTTTATTCTTCCTATTGTCTTGCAGGTGCTGGGGATAAGGAGCCTTGGGTATGTAGGGTGTCATTGGATGGTTCTTTATAGGAGCCTGGTTCATCTCCCCTTTCTCTTGGACATCTTGCCCCTTGTCCTTGTTTGGTTAACCCACATTTACATTCCTTTCCTCAGGCATTCTGACTTGGTTGTCCACTTGCTTGTCAGACCTCAAGGTGTGGATAGCTTCTACCTCATCATGAGGTAGTCCTGGAGTACTATCTATTCCAAATTGGCCTCTAAGAGCATTATGAGCATTGGGCTGGACCTTGGGATTAGGAACTGTTTGACTGGGAAACTGCACTTTCTCTCTCCCTCCTACTGATATTACTAACTGGCCAAGCTAGACTTCCATCTTGGCGATGGCCTGAGTAGTAGCTTGATTCAACTAGACTTGAGCCTTGTTGGTTTGCTGCTGTTGTTGGATGAATTGTTGTTGTAGCTTCATCATATCAGTCATCATAGTTTCCATGGATGAAGACTGCTGTGGGACAGAGGGACAATAATTTGCCATTGGGTTAGGAACTAGAGTTCTACAGTTGTTGGGCTATTGAGGAGCAACATATAGCTGTTGAGGATCCAAAGCTTGGTTTGTCTGAGGGTACTGAGAAGAGCCTTGCCTTGAAAAGTTCCTTTGGAAACCTGAAGGACCACCACTTTGTTGCTGAATAGGTTCACTCTGCCTATAGGAGAAATTCAGGTGAAACCTATTATCAGGATGGTACGTCTGACTAAAAGAATTTGGTGTAGGTTTCCAAAAGGTACTATATCCATTGATGGCATTGGCTTGCTCAGCTTTAATGACCGACAAATTTGGGCAGCACTCCACTATGTGCTCAGAACTATCACAAAGGACACACATCGCATTTGGTTCAGATGAAACATTCATAAAAGAATCCTAGTCTTGGTGGGGGTTCTTGTTGACCAGACTAGCCATTACATTCTTGAGATCAGGGTCTGTTTTCATCTCATAAAGTCCTTGCTTTCTAGACCCTGTCTCTTCTCTCTCATATCTTCCACCATTGCTACTCCAGTTTTGGGAATTTTCAGCCAGCTCTATAAGGAAGTCGTACGCTTGATTGGGAGTCTGATTCATAAATTTTCCTTTGTGCATAGACTCAATCAAGGTACGTTGTGCAGTGGTTAGTCCTCTATAGAAGAAATGGACCAACTGGGCCTTGTTAATCCCGTGGTGTGGGCATTTGACTAGAAGGTCATGAAACCTTTCCCAAGTTTGAAAAAACTCTTCCCCAGGTCGTCCCCTAAAGTTCCTAATGGCATCCTTCATTTTCTCTGTCTTGGCCATTGGGTAAAATTTTGACATGAATTTTTTTGACAACCCATCCCATGTTGTTATAGAATTAGGAGCAAGAGAATTCAACCATGCTGTAGCATGGTCTTCTAAGGATAGGGGAAAGAGCCTCAACTTGGCATTATCTTCATCTAAGTTCTGGTTTTTAAATGTCTGACAAATTGTCAAAAATTTGTTCAAATGGATGTACGGTTGCTCACTCTCAAAACCATGGAATTTCAGAAGCATGTTAATGGTAGCAGCTTTAATCTCAAACTGGGCTACAGTGGTTGCAGGTAGAACTATGCAAGTGGGTGGGGTAGCAGAAGCGGGTGCAAACATCTCATTCTGAGTTCTCTCTCGGTTTTCCATTTTGGGATCAATTGAGAAACTTTCTACAAACTTGATGGGTACCTCAAATAATTCAACTCGGGCTAGACGACGTCTCTCATGTGTCTAAGTTTGCATAAACCAAGCACACCTAATGTTAACACACCAACAATCTAATGGGTTAGCCTATATCAACTAGACATCTTCTAACTAGTTGAAGAGTGCACCTAAGCCTCCAATCCGGTATTATTAAACCTTAGTTGATAGATCAGCCCCCAGGTAACGGTAGGATTACTTAATGAATCCGTTTGAAGGACCCTTGCCTCGAACAGTCTAGCTGTCTCCACACTCTGGACAAGGCATTTCTTAAATCAACTTTGGTCAAATAACGCAATTGGTGTAACCTTTGGTGGTCTTCATCCTAATGAGCTCAAAGA
This sequence comes from Persea americana, assembly GCA_029852735.1. NCBI lineage: Eukaryota > Viridiplantae > Streptophyta > Magnoliopsida > Laurales > Lauraceae > Persea > Persea americana. The sequence continues at coordinate 98,263,777 of CM056810.1, forward strand.
TCTAAGGGCCAATGTCTAATTGATTTTAAATTATTGGCTTGGTACCTAAAATGGGGTGTGGTTAACCTAATGGGCAAGAATCCGGTGATGAAATCCGGTCCTTATCTTTTGGGGTTGAATGCCCTTACTAAGTGTGTGATTCTAATTTAATCAATGTGTATATTCAATCAATCACACTTTTTGCCAAAATTCAACAACCATGAATTAACCCACTTACTGAAGAGGCGTGGGTAGGGTTTCAGTACTCACCTCCCACTCAAGATGGGGGAAGATCTGGTTGAGTCTACTCGAGCCACTGATACCTAGATTCAGTGTACCAACCCGGTGCCGAGACAGTATCGTCCAACTGTCGTCCTTCCCTGCCCCTAACTATTACAATCTGGGCCTTCCCAGAATTTAAAGATATTTAAAATTATTACACTTTGAAAGTCTACTACAATTGATCTAAAAAAAATACTACTACTAAAACTAAAATTTCTTTCCCGCTTTGAGTTGGTTTCTTTGCAAGATTCTTCTCTTTATTTTTTTTGGCAACTTAATTGAAAATTCTTTGTGCTCCAAATCTGGCAACTCCTTGCTACAAATGCTCCTTCCTTTTCTTTTTTTTTTTCTTTTTTTTCAATCCTGCAAAATCAACAATACCAAAGTGTAAAAAGAAAAAAAATGCTAATTACTTAAAATCCTAAAAGGAATTAAAAAAAAAGTGATAAAATAAAATCCTAAACTAAACTAGAGTAAAAATCAGAAATTAGATTTTTGAAACCGTTTTCAAGAACAAATCCCCAGCAACGATGCCAAATTTTGATGTGCTCAAAATATTTAACCTCAATCGCACAAATTTCTATTAAGTAGATAATAGCAAATACGGGTCGATCCACAGAGATTTGTAGAAACAAGATCCAAAAATCCCCAATCAGTTCTTACACTAGAGATTTTAAAACCACAATTAGTCAAGAAAATAATAACTAAAATGATATCAAAGGAAATCTAAACACAAACTTGATTAGAGAAAGAGAAATCTGGTATCGAATTTCACCAAAAACAGATTTAATCATTCCAAAATTACTTCATAGTCTTATTCCAATAAAACTCAATCTAATGTGCAAGCAATTGCCTTGGATTGGAAGATTTAGCTTTGAAAACCCTTTTTCTTAAAAATATAATTCTCTAATTAGCACCAAAGACTCCCTTCACTTCAATATGTTGAAACTCTAAACACTATTTATCAAGATCAAGCACAAACCATTAAAGGAATTTAAGCTAAACATGATATGTCAAGATCAAACATAAAAAGTAAAAGACATTCCAAATAACCTTTACAAAACCAGAAGCTGAATAACATTCATGAAGGAGAATTTATTAAATCATTAAGCATAATGAGTGAAAGATGATAAGGAACAATCTCACTGGTTTTGTTTTCCTCCTCCACCCTAATCCACGAATTAGCCAAGCATTGTAGAACAAACAATAATAATGAAGTAAATCGTCATTATTGAAAGCCTTCAAAGTTGTGTATTACACCACTCAGTCTCCACCTTTACTTTCTAACAAAGATTAAAGAAAAATAATTAACTCCTAGAGCAAAAGAGAGCCTCTCCTTAAAAAGAAGAAAAATACAAGAAGAAAAAGAAAGAGAAATCACTCAAATTCGTCATCCCTCATATCCCTCCACTTGACAGCCTGTTTTGACCCCCAAAACGTTAGAATTGGTCCTCTTTCGAACGCATCTGACCTTGCCTTAATCGGAGTCTTAAGTCACAAGTTATGATCAAAATAGTAAAGCTTGCGCATGATAGCTACAATTCCGAAAATCTTCTTTCCTTCATAATTTGATTACTTGCTAAACAATAGTATTCTTATTGAAGTCCATGAGATTCCTTCCCTTTCTTGCAAAGTAGATTGCTAAGTTTTAGCAACCATTATCAAGCATTAGATATGGTGGGGCCACCAAAAGCATTCGGTCTTCAAAAATAAAAATAAAAATTGATCATGCAAAGTCTTGAACTCATGACCTCTAACTCGAAGCTCCAGCTCTCCTCCAACAAGCCTATATGCTCTTTGTGTATAACTTCTCTCAAATGAGGTTTTAGCTTTAAACCTCTCCGAATTAAGTTTAAATATGCTCAGCTCCTTTCAATTCCTGTATAATAAGAAAAAGGCTATAAGTAGAACATTTAAGACAAAATTAACAACTAAAAAGTTCAAATAAAAGGGTAGTTATTTATATTATGCCATGCATATCAATGCTTCTGTGACGAAGATGCTGAACGTGTCTAGTTTTGGCTATGACAACAGCACCCACCACATTGTGGCTGATGAGGAAGTTTAGATTAGATGGTTAAGGGTATTATCATATACAAACTTGCTATTCATTTGAGCACGCTGTTAATATGTTCCCAATGTCTTTTATATTAATAATGTGCTAATGTGTTATCAGGGACACCCGAAAGCTAATACTTGGCGCTCACGAACAATCGACTACGACAAACTTTCTATGGTGTTCGACAGGGACAGTGCCACTGGCAGATTTGCAAGGTCCTCAGTGGATGCGACAACACTAAACATCGATGCAGATGGGCAGGGAAATGCACATATGTCTGGCATCTTTGAGATTCGAGATGAAGACGTGATGCAAGAAGTCCGAATGAGCTCGAATGGAGGTGGTGGCAGCTACAACGGATCGAAAAATAGAAAAAGGAAAGTTGTAATGACTGAGTTTATGGCTGGACTTGAGAAATCTTCGGCTGTGATCTGTGCTTCCATCGATGGCGTCACCAAGAAGATGGGAGACCCTATCGAGCGCTTGTCCACCCTTGTTTACCGGGAGCTGAAGAAGATACCAGATCTGTTGGACTATGACGTCAAGATCGCGCATGAATGGTTGAATGCCAATATCGACAAGGCATCTGCATTTCTTGACATCGATGACAAGAACACCTGGATACTTCGTCGCATGCAGAGGATCCGCAACTACTTGGCATCGTAGCCAAGGAAGGACCTAGTTATGGCTCCTAGCATCCATTGTGTACGGGTTATTGCTTTTGAGGGTGTCTCTTTAGCAGGGGTTGCTTGGGTTTTTTGCTGTGGCAGCGTTGTGTTTTTGAATTTTGCTTATGTGTTTGTGACTGAGCTTGGCATGCTCAAACTTATGTTGTCTGATAACTTTAATTTCCTTCTTCTACTAGCTTAAATCATGTTTTGCTATAACTTTATCAGATGTAGTGGAGTTATGGGACCTCATGTAGTGTGAATTGGGGAGGGGTTGCAACGAAGTAGAAATCTTTGTTAACCTGAATCTAGTTGCCCAACTCTATTGTCTACTATCCATATGGCAGTATCTAGTTGCTAGGAGGGGTTTGATATTAGATGGATTGGGATATAAGGAGGCTTCTGTGAATCAAATTTCAATGGTCAATGAACATGATTTTCAATTGTATCTTCTCCTACATCGTGAGATTTACAACATATCAATCTAATTAATTTTCCTGCTTGCCCTTTTTCAATTTGTTGCATCAAGGCCCTTAAAAAGAAAGGAGTAAGGGTGGTACTGATTGTTGAAAGTGGAAACAAGTTTTATATATATGGGTAATATTCAAGTGAGGGATTCCCTCACCATAGGGTGAGGGACACTTCCCTTTTTGCACATGAATTATGGAAGTTTATCTCACCCTATATACTTGAAAATCCTTCTCTTGTATTTGAAAATTTTCAAAAAAATAAGTCTCCCTCACCCTATAATGAGGAAATCCCTCACTTGAATATTACCCTATATATAAATATATATATATATATATATATATACCAACAATAAAAAATAACGAAGTGCTACAGGGGTTGTCAGATTTTCAAAAGCAGAGGTGCATTACTTTATAAAGGGTCAAAGTAATATGATATTTTAACTTTACACGACCCTAGTCTACAAGTGAAATGCCCAAACTGAAACATTGGGCCATTTATTATTTATAGCCTCGAAAGGCGTTCAGAGTTTGGAGTGATCCCCACTTGCCTTGAGAGACTCTTCTTCACAAAACAATACGACCACAAAAGGGAAAAGAATGGATGGGCGTCATTTATTATTGCTTTCTTTGCTTTTCCTTCTTGCCGGGACGACTCTCCACATGTGTGGGGCGCGAGCAATTCAAGCCTCAGCAGTGGGCGTCGATAATGATTATCAGCATCAATTTTCCATTCACAAAGAAAGTAGCATCTTTGCGGGTGATCGCGTGCATCGTCGTTTTCTTGAGGATTATGGGGGGAGGCGGGGAAAGCTTCCTAGCGGTAATGTACCGCGTCCTCCCAGCGGTAATCGCCCAATTCCGGCCACAAAGATTCGTACTAAATAAACAACAAATCATGGGGTCTTCTTGATTTGATTAATATATTATGGGTCTTCTTGATTTGATTTCTAGGGAAGAAGTACTTAACATGTTTGTTTGTAGGGTAGAGTACTGTAAAATAAAATTGGGTATTAAATCAAGAAGATAAAAAAAAATCAAGTTAGAGTAAAAACACCCTTTTTTGTCACTCTCTGCATTTTATATGTATATTTTTATTATTTTATGCCCTTTTATTGTAATCTTGTGCAATTAAAAGTATCTTTTTTTTGTCTATTTGTGTTTTTACAACCAACTCTCTCCACTATCTTTTTTTTTTTTCTTTTATATTTTGTATTTGACACCCTTATACATGCATTTCCGTTAAAATTGTAGTGCCAATGCCACAGCTCTGAGCTTTTCGCTTTTCTGATAGGAAGATGCTAGTGTTAGTTAACGATGTATGTTTGGTTGATATGTGTAATGGGTTCATGGTTTGAGATTCGGAGATCGCTCCATATGAATGATCACCCTTCATGATTTATAGGCAAAATGGAATTTTTTTTTATATAAAAAATTCCTATTTTACCGAAAAACCAATTATGTCAAATGCGTATCCAATTTTGGGGTTCTAAGTAAATAATAGAAATGAGGGACAAAGAAAAATTGATGAGATTTTCATTAAAATAAAGGAGGCTTCTTAAATTTCAGGGAGGTGTGGGAATGGGTTGGCCAATGTCAAGCGAGTTTGCTGTCATTTTGGAGCCTTTTCTTATAATATGGTAGAACCCAAATTTAAAGAGGGAGTCAACAGTAAAAATACCTTTCCTAGGACATAAATAGTTTCCTCCATTTTGATAATCCGATACATATACTGTGTTATTGGGTGATATTGTGTATTTGGGGTTTAAAAAAGTAGAAAAAAAAAATGAAAATTAGATGTAGACAAATCATTCCTACTCCAACAAATATTTTACCAAAAAAACAAAAGAACTCCAACAATTAGTTTCATGTGCCATGTATCCATGAGTTATGAAAGACGCAAGTAGGGTTTTTTCCTTTTTCTTTTGAAAAGCACCCACATCTTGGGGGCCTCCCTTGAATGCATGAAATCAGGAGATGTAAGTTAATGGACATGTTTGGGCATGGATAACAGGTAGTGTTTTTTTTTTTTTTTTCCCTATGATTTCCAACCCTTTGGACTAGATTAATCCCTCCGGACCTAGAGGGAAGCCGGGTAACTTCTCCTGTAGCCCCAATGTGTTAATACAATTTCAAATCTACAATCTCCAAATACAAACTGTGATCCTACACCAATTGAACTACCCTTTAAAATTGGATAAAGGGTATTGACCATACCGGGTTGATCACATGATTGTAGTCGTTGGCTTTAGGTACTCAATCGTCGCTTAATAGTTATACATGGTGCGAACTTACCAATAAATTCAACCGTAATTAATATTCGGATGAGTGTCAAATTAAACAACAATTGCAATATTCGCATGTGAAAATCTCACAATAAAAGGCAAAAGACGCCAACTGGCGCATAGTGGGGCCTATTTTCTCCTACCAAATAGAAAGGGAGGTTGTCTCTCATAGAAAAAGCAACTGTACAAAATCAGCCTTCTCCCATGATTACTAGGATCATTATTAGGTGCGAAAAAAATATCACCCTTGTCGGTCACCAAGTAATTAAAGTGGTCCTTGGCCTTAACAAATGCAAAGATTTTTATCAGGTTTCACACAAGCAATACAGGATTGTCACATAGAAAAGACTAGACTTTGACTAATACCAGTATGGATGGCCAACTTGTTTTTGCACTCAACCGGACTCGCCCTAAGCCATGTCATCAGCACCATCCAAATCCCATCTTATTTTCTAATATTTTAGAGGAATTTTCCTAAGAATGACTTTAGATGGCTACTAAACAAAAAAGCATTCAGTAGTTCATATGATAGGAAATTGGTTTTTCCGTCAAACTTTTCTTTTTTTTTGCTCTTTTTCGACGAGCGTCAACGTTGTCGCTCATTTCATTAGGACCAAGTATTTCAAGATTCTGTGGAGCGACGACATTGTTTCTCACTTCAATTGGACCAACATTATTTTTTGAAAGGTTGGTGTTGTTTGTTGAAATTAATTTAGTTCTCTTAAGCTTTTTTAATTGTAAATTATGAGTTATTGCATTAGTAATTGTGGCAGTTATGCTTGTGATGATGTGTAAAGTAATTAGCAGTGCATTGAAATTTAAAGTTACTTAGTCGCTTTCATATTTCAGTAGTAGCAAGTCATTATTTTCTATGATTAACTACTTACATTTATCTTTAGAATGTTCTAATTTCTAAAAAAAAATGTAATATATTTCCACTAAATTTTTTGTATAACCTCTATGTTGTTCTTCTTCGATTGTTGGCCATGAGTTTTGGGCTAGATCGAGATTAAATTCAACTATTTAACATAAGTAGTGTACTTGGAATTTGCAATTTTCATTATGGTACATGAAAACGTGAAGCCTAACATGCCCAAAAGAGGGTTGTTTTTTTTTTTTTTTTTTGTCAAACAAAAGTGTATTTGTTGACAAGTTAGTTAGCTGTATACATATAATTAACATAAAGTACGGTAAATGAAGGGGAAATTCAAATCTCAATACTTATGTTGATTTTTCCATGGTTTTAAATCCCCTCCGGTCCTCCGGGCTCCGGCCATGTGCGAATCGAGTATAAGATATTTATGTATAGGACACTTTATTTTCACATATTCTCAAAATGGTGTATTGTCTGTTTCTATTAAAATTTCCCTTGACTCATAGTCGAGTTGAACAAAACATAAAGAAACCCTCAAATCTTTTATTTTTAACCAATTTATCATTAAAAAGAAACTCAAATGATTTATTATCTTAGATAAAAAAAGATTAGTTTGCCCCTTGGACTTTGAGCCTAAAATGTTAAAGTCTACAATCATTTTAGTATTTCTATTCCAAGCCTTCAATTAATATGATACATTAGTCTTCATACATCTAGGTGGGGGCCTCATTTAAAGTAACTTGAGTTAGTGAACTTTGTAAGCTTACATAAAAGTTAATCATGTTATTTATCTGCAAAAACTATACTAATTATGTGCTCCCTAGTTCTCTTTTTTTTATTCGATCAGTTTAAGCTTTAAGAAAATGGCTTTTTTCCTTAAGTTAGTAGATAAAAACAGAAAGATAACTTTGAGTCAAAATTATTAGTTATATGTTACACTCTCAACGACTCGGTGCTCAACCAAGGTTGGAAAACTTGTGACTCAGACTCAACTTATCGAATGCAAAAACTTGACTCAGAACACAATTGACGCCTTAATTTGCATTAGGAGAGGAATAGAAGGGGAGTAAGATGTCACATTAGGATAAAGTCAAAGAGGAGTGAGTTGAAATAAATGAGTAGATAAATTACTTTTTATGTGTTTAGATGGTTGGTGTAAAGCAAATGAATCTTAATTTGCATTTAGTTGGATAAAGAGGGGAAATGAGTAACTCCGCCCCACTTTATTTCGGTATCTCCAAGTAACATCGGAAGAAAAGAAGTTGGGTTGGAGCAACAGCTAGGGCAGCTTTTTTGTCCGGCCCAATGTAAACAAACACCTCATAGGGTTAAAAGAATCCAACCATTGGAATTTATTTCAACCCTCGTTAACCCTACTCTTCTACAAACAAAGAGGCCCAAATTTATGAAAGTGAAATAAAAGAGGAATCTACATCAAAATTATAGTTATCAATTTCATTTCGTTGGCCGAAACGAAATGCAGGACAAAACTTTCTTATTTGACTTTGGGTCAATTTCAGCCGAAAATTGATTAAAATGGCGGAATATCTGAAATCTCTGAAATGATCGAAATGTTTTTGGGAGTATTTTCAAACTTCAAATTTAAAGTTGTTAATTGTTATGGTGCTTTAAACTTTATTATGGTAAGAATATGCTTAAGTTTTATATTTATATATTATAATGTTACTTATCATAATGAATTAGATGCATATATAAATTATATTCTTTATTTCTTCTATCATATATGTTTATTTTGATTTTATTTATTTTTATAAAATTGAACTCCTGAATATTTCATCAAAATTCCAAATCAGTAAAAACATTTCACGTGAGAGGATAGACCAAAATGAGATCAGAAAGGAAATTAACAACTATAATCAACAGACATTCTTTATAGTTCAGGGCCATGCTAAGCAGTCTAAGAAATAGAGGCCAATTCTACTCCAGTCTCACTTCCCTCGCATGCAAACAAATGGAACCCACTACCACTGGCTTGTGGTTTAATGGTCTTCAAGAGGTGGGAATGACCTACGGAGGGGAAGCAAGTTGAGTGTCATCACTTTTTCACCAAGAACAGGGAATGAGGATGATTTTCATTCATTTATAAGCGTACACAGCAGGGTCATTAGGGACCCTTAATGTTATAAAACAAAGGTCGATAGGGATGCGAGAAGAAAGTTCTAAAAAAAAATATATTTTCGAGCAAAATGACTGATCTGGTGCAAGATTAGTTAAAATCATCTTTATGGTCCACTGGTCACCTAATCTGTTGTTCTTTTTTTTTTTTTTTTTTTTTTTTTTGTAAAATCCTCTTGATATAAGGATCCTTTTCCGATTTCTCTTTTGAAAAAGTTGAAAAAATGCAAAGCCAAGCTAAGGTCTCCATCACCGACTCCATTACGTACGTTCATGTAAAGAAGAGTGTGTGAAGGTGCTTCCACTGCTAGTCATGTGTGTTCCTAACACCGAGACTGAGGGCCCTCCTCTCCTCATCAAAGCATACTCGTCCAGAGTCAAGATAGAGACTTGCCACCTACTCTTTGCTTTTCTACATCACCTGCACCATTCGGTAACATTTGACTGTCGTAAAAACTCACAAGATCCAACTTACCAAAAAAAAATTCATTCGATCCTTTCCCAATTTTCATATCTCGAGAAACCCACTTGTAGGTCCCCACACGTATTTTAAAATTTGAAAAAGAAAAAAAACACCTAGCTTCTCACGTTTTATGATAGTTAAAAGGCGGCATGAAATTTGATAAGGGATTTGATCCAGTGAGAACTATTATAAAAGTACCGTGAGAACTTTTCTGTGGGGCCCACCGTCGGTCCTATTTTGGGATGGGATTGTGGGGTTAGAAAGATCAATTTACCTAGTAGAGTAAGTATTAAGATATTCCATGTAAAGGACTGAAAGTTTAGTGAAGCTTACAATTTTCTACGATTGATCAACATAAAGTTTCCACAAAAAAAAATTATAATGGATCAACTGAGAACAACAAAAGAGTGGTAATTAACTAATTTAGTGCAAGGTCAATTAAAATATCTTTTCGGTCCACTGGTCACCTAATCTTGTTTTGTTTCTTTTTTCTGTAAAATCCTCTTGATATAAGGATCCTTTTCATTTTTCTCTGTTGAAAAAGTTAAAAAACTCCCAATCCAAGCTAAGGTCTCCATCACTGACTTCATTACGTACGTTCACGTAAAGAAGAGTGTGATGGTGCTTCCGCTGCTAGTCATGTGTGTTCCTAAAACAGAGACCAAGGGCCCTCCTCTCCTCATCAACGCGGACTTGTCCAGAGTCAAGATAGAGACTTGACACCTACTCTCTGCTTTTCTACATCACCTGCACCATTCGGCAACATTTATCTGCCGTAAAAAGTCATAAGATCCTTTCCCAATTTGCATAACTCGAGAGACCCACTTGTAAGTCCCCACACAGTGGGCCAACCTATTTTAAAATTTGAAAGAGAAAAAAAACACCTAGCTTCTCACATTTTATGATTGTTAAAGGGCGACATGAAACTCGATATCCAGTGAGAACTATTCTCAAAGTACCGTGAGAATTTCTTTTTAGGGACCACCGTCGATCCCATTTTGGAATGGGACTGTGGGGATTGAAAGATCTATACACCTAGTAGAGTAAGTATTAAAATATTCCGTGTAAAGGACTGAAAGTTTAGTGAAGGTTAAAATTTTCTACGATTGATCAACATAAAGTTTCCTCAACAAAGACTATGACGTATCAACTGAGAACAAAAGAGCAGTCATTGACTGGTCTAATGTAAGGTCTGTTAAAATCATCTTTTCGGTCCACTGGTCACCTAATCTTTTTTTTTTTTTTTTGTAAAATCCTCGTGATTTATGGATCCTTTTCCGAATTCTCTTTTGAAAAAGTTGGAAAAATGCCAAGCCAAGCTAAGGTCTGCATCACCGACTTCATTACATACGTTCATGTAAAGAAGAGTGTGTGATGGTACTTCCACTGCTAGTCATGTGTGTTCCTAACACCGAGACCGAGGGCCCTCCTTTCCTCATCAAAGCATACTCGTCTAGAGTCAAGATAGAGACTTGCCACCAACTATCTGCTTTTCTACATCCCTGCACCATTCGGCAACAATTAACTGCTGTAAAAACTCATAAGATCCTACTTACAAAAAAACTCATAAGATCCTTTCCCAATTCTCCCATAACAAGAAACCCATCAGTTTTTCATATCTTGAGACCCACTTGTAAGTCCCCACGCAGTGGGCCAGACTATTTTAAATTTTGAAAGATGAAAAAAAACTCCTAGCTTCTCACGTTTTATGATAGTTAAAGGGCGGCATGCAATTCGATAGGGGATTTGATCCAGTGAGAACTGTTCTCAAAGTACCGTGAAAACTTTTTTGTATGGCCCACCGTCGGTCCCATTTTGGGATTGGACTGTGGGGATTGAAAGATCTATATACCCAGTATAGTAAGTATTAAAATATTGCACGTAAAGGACTGAAAGATTAGTGAAGCTTACAATTTTCTACGATTGATCAACATAAAGTTTTCACAATAAAAATTCTGATGGAACAACTAAGAACACCAAAAGAGCGGTCATTGACTAATCTAATGCAATGTCAGTTAAATTTTTTTTTTCGGTCCACAGGTCACCAAAATTGGTTTTTTTTATTATTTTAAATCCTCTTGATATAAGGATCCTTTTCCGATTTCTCTGTTGAAAAAGTTGAAAAAAATGCCAAGCCAAGCTAAGGTCTTCCACACCGACTTCATTACGTACGTTCATGTAAAGAAGAGTGTGTGATGGTGCTTCCACTGCTAGTCATGTGTGCTCCTAACACCGATACCGAGGGCCCTCCTCTCTTCAGCAACGCAGACTCGTCCAGAGTCAAGATAGAGACTTGCCACCTACTCTGCTTTTCTACATCACCTGTACCATTCGACAACATTTAACTGCCTTAAAAACTCATAAGATCCTACTTACCGAAAAAACTCATAAGATCCTTTCCCAATTTTCATATCTCGAAAGACCCACTTGAAAGTCGCCACGCAGTGGGCCAGCCTATTTCAAAATTTTAAAGAGAAAAAAAAAACACCAAGCTTCTCACATTTTATGATAGTTTAAGGGTGGCAAGAAATTCGATATCCAATGAGAACCATTGTCAAAGTACTATGAGAACTTCTTTGTAGGCCCACCGTCGATCCCATTTTGGGATGGGACTGTGGGGATTGAAAGATCTATACACCTAGTAGAGTAAGTATTAAAATATTCCATGTAAAGGTATGCAAGTTTAGTGAAGCTTACAATTTTCTACGATTGATCAACATAAAGTTTCCACAATGAAAATTATGATGGATCAACAGAGAACAACAAAAGAGCGGTCATTGACTCTTCTACTTTAAGGACGGTTAAAATCATCTTTTCGGTCCACTGGTCACCTAATCTGTTTTGGTTTTTTTTTTTTTTTTTTTTTTTTTAAATCCTCGTGATTTAAGGATCCTTTTCCGATTTCTCTTTTGAAAAAGTTGGAAAAATGCCAAGCCAAGCTAAGGTCTGCATCTCCGACTTCATTACGGACGTTCATGTAAAGAAGAGTGTGTGATGCTGCTTCCACTGCTAGTCAAGTGTGTTCCTAACACCGAGACCGAGGGCTCTCCTCTCCTCAATAACGCAGACTCGTCCAGAGTCATGGTAGAGACTTGCCACCTACTATTTGTTTTTCTCCATCACCTGTTCCATTCAGCAACAATTAACTGTCGTAAAAACTCATAAGATCCTATTTACCAAAATAACTCTTAAGATCCTTTCCCAATTTTCATATCTCGAAAGACCCACTTGTAAGTCGCCACGCAGTGGGCCACCCTATTTCAAAATTTGAAAGAGAAAAAAAAAAAAAAAAAACACCAAGCTACTCACGTTTTATGATAGTTAAGGGGGGCATGAAATTCGATATCCAGTGAGAACTTCTTCGTGCAGCCCACCGTCGATCCCATTTTGGGATGGGACTATGGGGATTGAAAGATCTATAAACCTAGTAGAGTAAGTACTAAAGTATTCCACGTAAAGACTGAAAGTTTAGTGAAGCTTACAATTTTCTACGATTGATCAACATAAAGTTTCCATAATAAAAATTATGATGGATGAACTGAGAACAACAAAAAAGCGATCATTGACTGATCTAGTGCAAGGTCAGTTAAAATATCTTTTCGGTCCACTGGTCACCTAATCTTTTTTTTTTTTTAAATCCCCTTGATATAAGTATCATTTTCCGATTTTTCGGTTGAAAAAGTTGAAAAAAATGCCAAGCCAAGCTAAACTCTCCCTCACCGACTTCGTTATGTACGTTCATGTAAAGAAGAGTGTGTGATGGTGCTTCCATTACTAGTCATGTGTGTTCCTAACACCGAGACCGAGGGCCCTCCTCTCCTCATCAACGCAGACTCGTCCAGAGTCAAGATAGAGACTTGCTACCTACTCTGCTTTTCTACATCACCTGCACCATTCGGCAACATTTAACTGCTGTAAAAACTCATAAGATCCTACTTACCAAAAAAACTCATAGAATCCTTTCCCAATTTTCATATCTCGAGAGACCCACTTGTAAGTCGCCACGTAGTGGGCCAGTCTATTTCAAAATTTTAAAGAGAAAAAAAAAAACCACCAAGCTTCTCACATTTTATGATAGTTTAAGGGCGGCAAGAAATTAGATATCCAATGAGAACCATTGTCAAAGTACTATGAGAACTTCTTTGTAGGCCCACCGTCGATCCCATTTTGGGATGGGACTGTGGGGATTGAAAGATCTATACACCTAGTAGAGTAAGTATTAAAATATTCCATGTAAAGGTATGCAAGTTTAGTGAAGCTTACAATTTTCTACGATTGATCAACATAAAGTTTCCACAATGAAAATTATGATGGATCAACAGAGAACAACAAAAGAGCGGTCATTGACTCTTCTACTTTAAGGACGGTTAAAATCATCTTTTCGGTCCACTGGTCACCTAATCTGTTTTGGTTTTTTTTTTTTTTTTTTTTTTTTTTTAAATCCTCGTGATTTAAGGATCCTTTTCCGATTTCTCTTTTGAAAAAGTTGGAAAAATGCCAAGCCAAGCTAAGGTCTGCATCTCCGACTTCATTACGGACGTTCATGTAAAGAAGAGTGTGTGATGCTGCTTCCACTGCTAGTCAAGTGTGTTCCTAACACCGAGACCGAGGGCTCTCCTCTCCTCAATAACGCAGACTCGTCCAGAGTCATGGTAGAGACTTGCCACCTACTATTTGTTTTTCTCCATCACCTGTTCCATTCAGCAACAATTAACTGTCGTAAAAACTCATAAGATCCTATTTACCAAAATAACTCTTAAGATCCTTTCCCAATTTTCATATCTCGAAAGACCCACTTGTAAGTCGCCACGCAGTGGGCCACCCTATTTCAAAATTTGAAAGAGAAAAAAAAAAAAAAAAAACACCAAGCTACTCACGTTTTATGATAGTTAAGGGGGGCATGAAATTCGATATCCAATGAGAACTTCTTCGTGCAGCCCACCGTCGATCCCATTTTAGGATGGGACTATGGGGATTGAAAGATCTATAAACCTAGTAGAGTAAGTACTAAAGTATTCCACGTAAAGACTGAAAGTTTAGTGAAGCTTACAATTTTCTACGATTGATCAACATAAAGTTTCCATAATAAAAATTATGATGGATGAACTGAGAACAACAAAAAAGCGATCATTGACTGATCTAGTGCAAGGTCAGTTAAAATATCTTTTCGGTCCACTGGTCACCTAATCTTTTTTTTTTTTTAAATCCCCTTGATATAAGTATCCTTTTCCGATTTTTCTGTTGAAAAAGTTGAAACAAATGCCAAGCCAAGCTAAACTCTCCCTCACCGACTTCGTTATGTACGTTCATGTAAAGAAGAGTGTGTGATGGTGCTTCCATTACTAGTCATGTGTGTTCCTAACACCGAGACCGAGGGCCCTCCTCTCCTCATCAACGCAGACTCGTCCAGAGTCAAGATAGAGACTTGCTACCTACTCTGCTTTTCTACATCACCTGCACCATTCGGCAACATTTAACTGCTGTAAAAACTCATAAGATCCTACTTACCAAAAAAACTCATAGAATCCTTTCCCAATTTTCATATCTCGAGAGACCCACTTGTAAGTCGCCACGTAGTGGGCCAGTCTATTTCAAAATTTTAAAGAGAAAAAAAAAAACCACCAAGCTTCTCACATTTTATGATAGTTTAAGGGCGGCAAGAAATTAGATATCCAATGAGAACCATTGTCAAAGTACTATGAGAACTTCTTTGTAGGCCCACCGTCGATCCCATTTTGGGATGGGACTGTGGGGATTGAAAGATCTATACACCTAGTAGAGTAAGTATTAAAATATTCCATGTAAAGGTATGCAAGTTTAGTGAAGCTTACAATTTTCTACGATTGATCAACATAAAGTTTCCACAATGAAAATTATGATGGATCAACAGAGAACAACAAAAGAGCGGTCATTGACTCTTCTACTTTAAGGACGGTTAAAATCATCTTTTCTGTCCACTGGTCACCTAATCTGTTTTGGTTTTTTTTTTTTTTTTTTTTTTTTTTTAAATCCTCGTGATTTAAGGATCCTTTTCCGATTTCTCTTTTGAAAAAGTTGGAAAAATGCCAAGCCAAGCTAAGGTCTGCATCTCCGACTTCATTACGGACGTTCATGTAAAGAAGAGTGTGTGATGCTGCTTCCACTGCTAGTCAAGTGTGTTCCTAACACCGAGACCGAGGGCTCTCCTCTCCTCAATAACGCAGACTCGTCCAGAGTCATGGTAGAGACTTGCCACCTACTATTTGTTTTTCTCCATCACCTGTTCCATTCAGCAACAATTAACTGTCGTAAAAACTCATAAGATCCTATTTACCAAAATAACTCTTAAGATCCTTTCCCAATTTTCATATCTCGAAAGACCCACTTGTAAGTCGCCACGCAGTGGGCCAGCCTATTTCAAAATTTGAAAGAGAAAAAAAAAAAAAAAAAGCACCAAGCTACTCACGTTTTATGATAGTTAAGGGGGGCATGAAATTCGATATCCAGTGAGAACTTCTTCGTGCAGCCCACCGTCGATCCCATTTTGGGATGGGACTATGGGGATTGAAAGATCTATAAACCTAGTAGAGTAAGTACTAAAGTATTCCACGTAAAGACTGAAAGTTTAGTGAAGCTTACAATTTTCTACGATTGATCAACATAAAGTTTCCATAATAAAAATTATGATGGATGAACTGAGAACAACAAAAAAGCGATCATTGACTGATCTAGTGCAAGGTCAGTTAAAATATCTTTTCGGTCCACTGGTCACCTAATCTTTTTTTTTTTTTTAAATCCCCTTGATATAAGTATCCTTTTCCGATTTTTCTGTTGAAAAAGTTGAAACAAATGCCAAGCCAAGCTAAACTCTCCCTCACCGACTTCGTTATGTTCGTTCATGTAAAGAAGAGTGTGTGATGGTGCTTCCATTACTAGTCATGTGTGTTCCTAACACCGAGACCGAGGGCCCTCCTCTCCTCATCAACGCAGACTTGTCCAGAGTCAAGATAGAGACTTGCTACCTACTCTGCTTTTCTACATCACCTGCACCATTCGGCAACATTTAACTGCTGTAAAAACTCATAAGATCCTACTTACCAAAAAAACTCATAGAATCCTTTCCCAATTTTCATATCTCGAGAGACCCACTTGTAAGTCGCCACGTAGTGGGCCAGTCTATTTCAAAATTTTAAAGAGAAAAAAAAAAAACCACCAAGCTTCTCACATTTTATGATAGTTTAAGGGCGGCAAGAAATTAGATATCCAATGAGAACCATTGTCAAAGTACTATGAGAACTTCTTTGTAGGCCCACCGTCGATCCCATTTTGGGATGGGACTGTGGGGATTGAAAGATCTATACACCTAGTAGAGTAAGTATTAAAATATTCCATGTAAAGGTATGCAAGTTTAGTGAAGCTTACAATTTTCTACGATTGATCAACATAAAGTTTCCACAATGAAAATTATGATGGATCAACAGAGAACAACAAAAGAGCGGTCATTGACTCTTCTACTTTAAGGACGGTTAAAATCATCTTTTCGGTCCACCGGTCACCTAATCTGTTTTGGTTTTTTTTTTTTTTTTTTTTTTTTTTTTTTAAATCCTCGTGATTTAAGGATCCTTTTCCGATTTCTCTTTTGAAAAAGTTGGAAAAATGCCAAGCCAAGCTAAGGTCTGCATCTCCGACTTCATTACGGACGTTCATGTAAAGAAGAGTGTGTGATGCTGCTTCCACTGCTAGTCAAGTGTGTTCCTAACACCAAGACCGAGGGCTCTCCTCTCCTCAATAACGCAGACTCGTCCAGAGTCATGGTAGAGACTTGCCACCTACTATTTGTTTTTCTCCATCACCTGTTCCATTCAGCAACAATTAACTGTCGTAAAAACTCATAAGATCCTATTTACCAAAATAACTCTTAAGATCCTTTCCCAATTTTCATATCTCGAAAGACCCACTTGTAAGTCGCCACGCAGTGGGCCACCCTATTTCAAAATTTGAAAGAGAAAAAAAAAAAAAAAAACACCAAGCTACTCACGTTTTATGATAGTTAAGGGGGGCATGAAATTCGATATCCAGTGAGAACTTCTTCGTGCAGCCCACCGTCGATCCCATTTTCGGATGGGACTATGGGGATTGAAAGATCTATAAACCTAGTAGAGTAAGTACTAAAGTATTCCACGTAAAGACTGAAAGTTTAGTGAAGCTTACAATTTTCTACGATTGATCAACATAAAGTTTCCATAATAAAAATTATGATGGATGAACTGAGAACAACAAAAAAGCGATCATTGACTGATCTAGTGCAAGGTCAGTTAAAATATCTTTTCGGTCCACTGGTCACCTAATCTTTTTTTTTTTTTAAATCCCCTTGATATAAGTATCCTTTTCCGATTTTTCTGTTGAAAAAGTTGAAACAAATGCCAAGCCAAGCTAAACTCTCCCTCACCGACTTCGTTATGTACGTTCATGTAAAGAAGAGTGTGTGATGGTGCTTCCATTACTAGTCATGTGTGTTCCTAACACCGAGACCGAGGGCCCTCCTCTCCTCATCAACGCAGACTCGTCCAGAGTCAAGATAGAGACTTGCTACCTACTCTGCTTTTCTACATCACCTGCACCATTCGGCAACATTTAACTGCTGTAAAAACTCATAAGATCCTACTTACCAAAAAAACTCATAGAATCCTTTCCCAATTTTCATATCTCGAGAGACCCACTTGTAAGTCGCCACGTAGTGGGCCAGTCTATTTCAAAATTTTAAAGAGAAAAAAAAAAACCACCAAGCTTCTCACATTTTATGATAGTTTAAGGGCGGCAAGAAATTAGATATCCAATGAGAACCATTGTCAAAGTACTATGAGAACTTCTTTGTAGGCCCACCGTCGATCCCATTTTGGGATGGGACTGTGGGGATTGAAAGATCTATACACCTAGTAGAGTAAGTATTAAAATATTCCATGTAAAGGTATGCAAGTTTAGTGAAGCTTACAATTTTCTACGATTGATCAACATAAAGTTTCCACAATGAAAATTATGATGGATCAACAGAGAACAACAAAAGAGCGGTCATTGACTCTTCTACTTTAAGGACGGTTAAAATCATCTTTTCGGTCCACTGGTCACCTAATCTGTTTTGGTTTTTTTTTTTTTTTTTTTTTTTTTTTAAATCCTCGTGATTTAAGGATCCTTTTCCGATTTCTCTTTTGAAAAAGTTGGAAAAATGCCAAGCCAAGCTAAGGTCTGCATCTCCGACTTCATTACGGACGTTCATGTAAAGAAGAGTGTGTGATGCTGCTTCCACTGCTAGTCAAGTGTGTTCCTAACACCGAGACCGAGGGCTCTCCTCTCCTCAATAACGCAGACTCGTCCAGAGTCATGGTAGAGACTTGCCACCTACTATTTGTTTTTCTCCATCACCTGTTCCATTCAGCAACAATTAACTGTCGTAAAAACTCATAAGATCCTATTTACCAAAATAACTCTTAAGATCCTTTCCCAATTTTCATATCTCGAAAGACCCACTTGTAAGTCGCCACGCAGTGGGCCAGCCTATTTCAAAATTTGAAAGAGAAAAAAAAAAAAAAAAAACACCAAGCTACTCACGTTTTATGATAGTTAAGGGGGGCATGAAATTCGATATCCAGTGAGAACTTCTTCGTGCAGCCCACCGTCGATCCCATTTTGGGATGGGACTATGGGGATTGAAAGATCTATAAACCTAGTAGAGTAAGTACTAAAGTATTCCACGTAAAGACTGAAAGTTTAGTGAAGCTTACAATTTTCTACGATTGATCAACATAAAGTTTCCATAATAAAAATTATGATGGATGAACTGAGAACAACAAAAAAGCGATCATTGACTGATCTAGTGCAAGGTCAGTTAAAATATCTTTTCGGTCCACTGGTCACCTAATCTTTTTTTTTTTTTAAATCCCCTTGATATAAGTATCCTTTTCCGATTTTTCTGTTGAAAAAGTTGAAACAAATGCCAAGCCAAGCTAAACTCTCCCTCACCGACTTCGTTATGTACGTTCATGTAAAGAAGAGTGTGTGATGGTGCTTCCATTACTAGTCATGTGTGTTCCTAACACCGAGACCGAGGGCCCTCCTCTCCTCATCAACGCAGACTCGTCCAGAGTCAAGATAGAGACTTGCTACCTACTCTGCTTTTCTACATCACCTGCACCATTCGGCAACATTTAACTGCTGTAAAAACTCATAAGATCCTACTTACCAAAAAAACTCATAGAATCCTTTCCCAATTTTCATATCTCGAGAGACCCACTTGTAAGTCGCCACGTAGTGGGCCAGTCTATTTCAAAATTTTAAAGAGAAAAAAAAAAACCACCAAGCTTCTCACATTTTATGATAGTTTAAGGGCGGCAAGAAATTAGATATCCAATGAGAACCATTGTCAAAGTACTATGAGAACTTCTTTGTAGGCCCACCGTCGATCCCATTTTGGGATGGGACTGTGGGGATTGAAAGATCTATACACCTAGTAGAGTAAGTATTAAAATATTCCATGTAAAGGTATGCAAGTTTAGTGAAGCTTACAATTTTCTACGATTGATCAACATAAAGTTTCCACAATGAAAATTATGATGGATCAACAGAGAACAACAAAAGAGCGGTCATTGACTCTTCTACTTTAAGGACCGTTAAAATCATCTTTTCGGTCCACTGGTCACCTAATCTGTTTTGGTTTTTTTTTTTTTTTTTTTTTTTTTTTTAAATCCTCGTGATTTAAGGATCCTTTTCCGATTTCTCTTTTGAAAAAGTTGGAAAAATGCCAAGCCAAGCTAAGGTCTGCATCACCGACTTCATTACGGACGTTCATGTAAAGAAGAGTGTGTGATGCTGCTTCCACTGCTAGTCAAGTGTGTTCCTAACACCGAGACCGAGGGTTCTCCTCTCCTCAATAACGCAGACTCGTCCAGAGTCATGGTAGAGACTTGCCACCTACTATTTGTTTTTCTCCATCACCTGTTCCATTCAGCAACAATTAACTGTCGTAAAAACTCATAAGATCCTATTTACCAAAATAACTCTTAAGATCCTTTCCCAATTTTCATATCTCGAAAGACCCACTTGTAAGTCGCCACGCAGTGGGCCAGCCTATTTCAAAATTTGAAAGAGAAAAAAAAAAAAAAAAAAACACCAAGCTACTCACGTTTTATGATAGTTAAGGGGGGCATGAAATTCGATATCCAGTGAGAACTTCTTCGTGCAGCCCACCGTCGATCCCATTTTGGGATGGGACTATGGGGATTGAAAGATCTATAAACCTAGTAGAGTAAGTACTAAAGTATTCCACGTAAAGACTGAAAGTTTAGTGAAGCTTACAATTTTCTACGATTGATCAACATAAAGTTTCCATAATAAAAATTATGATGGATGAACTGAGAACAACAAAAAAGCGATCATTGACTGATCTAGTGCAAGGTCAGTTAAAATATCTTTTCGGTCCACTGGTCACCTAATCTTTTTTTTTTTTTAAATCCCCTTGATATAAGTATCCTTTTCCGATTTTTCTGTTGAAAAAGTTGAAACAAATGCCAAGCCAAGCTAAACTCTCCCTCACCGACTTCATTATGTACGTTCATGTAAAGAAGAGTGTGTGATGGTGCTTCCATTACTAGTCATGTGTGTTCCTAACACCGAGACCGAGGGCCCTCCTCTCCTCATCAACGCAGACTCGTCCAGAGTCAAGATAGAGACTTGCTACCTACTCTGCTTTTCTACATCACCTGCACCATTCGGCAACATTTAACTGCTGTAAAAACTCATAAGATCCTACTTACCAAAAAAACTCATAGAATCCTTTCCCAATTTTCATATCTCGAGAGACCCACTTGTAAGTCGCCACGTAGTGGGCCAGTCTATTTCAAAATTTTAAAGAGAAAAAAAAAAACCACCAAGCTTCTCACATTTTATGATAGTTTAAGGGCGGCAAGAAATTAGATATCCAATGAGAACCATTGTCAAAGTACTATGAGAACTTCTTTGTAGGCCCACCGTCGATCCCATTTTGGGATGGGACTGTGGGGATTGAAAGATCTATACACCTAGTAGAGTAAGTATTAAAATATTCCATGTAAAGGTATGCAAGTTTAGTGAAGCTTACAATTTTCTACGATTGATCAACATAAAGTTTCCACAATGAAAATTATGATGGATCAACAGAGAACAACAAAAGAGCGGTCATTGACTCTTCTACTTTAAGGACGGTTAAAATCATCTTTTCGGTCCACTGGTCACCTAATCTGTTTTGGTTTTTTTTTTTTTTTTTTTTTTTTTTTTTAAATCCTCGTGATTTAAGGATCCTTTTCCGATTTCTCTTTTGAAAAAGTTGGAAAAATGCCAAGCCAAGCTAAGGTCTGCATCTCCGACTTCATTACGGACGTTCATGTAAAGAAGAGTGTGTGATGCTGCTTCCACTGCTAGTCAAGTGTGTTCCTAACACCGAGACCGAGGGCTCTCCTCTCCTCAATAACGCAGACTCGTCCAGAGTCATGGTAGAGACTTGCCACCTACTATTTGTTTTTCTCCATCACCTGTTCCATTCAGCAACAATTAACTGTCGTAAAAACTCATAAGATCCTATTTACCAAAATAACTCTTAAGATCCTTTCCCAATTTTCATATCTCGAAAGACCCACTTGTAAGTCGCCACGCAGTGGGCCAGCCTATTTCAAAATTTGAAAGAGAAAAAAAAAAAAAAAAAAAACACCAAGCTACTCACGTTTTATGATAGTTAAGGGGGGCATGAAATTCGATATCCAGTGAGAACTTCTTCGTGCAGCCCACCGTCGATCCCATTTTGGGATGGGACTATGGGGATTGAAAGATCTATAAACCTAGTAGAGTAAGTACTAAAGTATTCCACGTAAAGACTGAAAGTTTAGTGAAGCTTACAATTTTCTACGATTGATCAACATAAAGTTTCCATAATAAAAATTATGATGGATGAACTGAGAACAACAAAAAAGCGATCATTGACTGATCTAGTGCAAGGTCAGTTAAAATATCTTTTCGGTCCACTGGTCACCTAATCTTTTTTTTTTTTTTAATCCCCTTGATATAAGTATCCTTTTCCGATTTTTCTGTTGAAAAAGTTGAAAAAAATGCCAAGCCAAGCTAAACTCTCCCTCACCGACTTCGTTATGTACGTTCATGTAAAGAAGAGTGTGTGATGGTGCTTCCATTACTAGTCATGTGTGTTCCTAACACCGAGACCGAGGGCCCTCCTCTCCTCATCAACGCAGACTCGTCCAGAGTCAAGATAGAGACTTGCTACCTACTCTGCTTTTCTACATCACCTGCACCATTCGGCAACATTTAACTGCTGTAAAAACTCATAAGATCCTACTTACCAAAAAAACTCATTGAATCCTTTCCCAATTTTCATATCTCGAGAGACCCACTTGTAAGTCGCCACGTAGTGGGCCAGTCTATTTCAAAATTTTAAAGAGAAAAAAAATAACCACCAAGCTTCTCACATTTTATGATAGTTTAAGGGCGGCAAGAAATTAGATATCCAATGAGAACCATTGTCAAAGTACTATGAGAACTTCTTTGTAGGCCCACCGTCGATCCCATTTTGGGATGGGACTGTGGGGATTG
Source organism: Persea americana (assembly GCA_029852735.1). Classification (NCBI taxonomy): domain Eukaryota; kingdom Viridiplantae; phylum Streptophyta; class Magnoliopsida; order Laurales; family Lauraceae; genus Persea; species Persea americana. The sequence continues at coordinate 98,286,598 of CM056810.1, forward strand.
AAAGATCTATACACCTAGTAGAGTAAGTATTAAAATATTCCATGTAAAGGTATGCAAGTTTAGTGAAGCTTACAATTTTCTACGATTGATCAACATAAAGTTTCCACAATAAAACCATGATGAATCAACTGAGAACAACAAATGAGCGGTCATTGACTGATCTAGTGCAAGGTCAGTTAAAATCATCTTTTCGGTCCACTGGTCAACTAAACCTTTTTTTTTTTTTTTTTGTAAAATCTTAATGATTTAACGGTCCTTTTCCGATTTCTCTTTTGAAAAAGATGAAAAAATGCCAAGCCAAGCTAAGGTCTGCATCACCGACTTCATTACATACGTTCATGTAAAGAAGAGTGTGTGATGGTGCTTCCACTGCTAGTCATGTGTGTTCCTAACACCGAGACCGAGGGCCCTCCTTTCCTCATCAAAGCAAACTCGTCCAGAGTCAAGATAGAGACTTGCCACCAACTATCTGCTTTTCTACATCCCTGCACCATTCGGCAACAATTAACTGCTGTAAAAACTCATAAGATCCTACTTACAAAAAAACTCATAAGATCCTTTCCCAATTTTCCCATAACAAGAAACCCATCAGTTTTTCATATCTTGCAACCCACTTGTAAGTCCCCACGCAGTGGGCCAGACTATTTTAAATTTTGAAAGATGAAAAAAAAACTCCTAGCTTCTCACGTTTTATGATAGTTAAAGGGCGGCATGCAATTCGATAGGGGATTTGATCCAGTGAGAACTGTTCTCAAAGTACCGTGAAAACTTTTTTGTATAGCCCACCGTCGGTCCCATTTTGGGATTGGACTGTGGCGATTGAAAGATCAATATACCCAGTATAGTAAGTATTAAAATATTGCAAGTAAAGGATTGAAAGTTTAGTGAAGCTTACAATTTTCTACGATTGATCAACATAAAGTTTTCACAATAAAAATTCCGATGGATCAACTGAGAACACCAAAAGAGCGGTCATTGACTAATCTAGTGCAAGGTCAGTTAAAATATCTTTACGGTCCACAGGTCACCAAATCTGGTTTTTTTTTGTTTTGTTTTAAATCCTCTTGATATAAGGATCCTTTTCCGATTTCTCTGTTGAAAAAGTTGAGAAAAATGCCAAGCCAAGCTAAGGTCTCCCTCACCGACTTCATTACGTACGTTCATGTAAAGAAGAGTGTGTGATGGTGCTTCCACTGCTAGTCATGTGTGTTCCTAACACCGACACCGAGGGCCCTCCTCTCTTCAGCAACGCAGACTCGTCCAGAGTCAAGATAGAGACTTGCCACCTACTCTCTGCTTTTCTACATCACCTGTACCATTCGACAACATTTAACTGTTGTAAAAACTCATAAGATCCTACTTACCGAAAAAACTCATACGATCCTTTCCCAATTTTCATATCTCGAGAGACCCACTTGTAAGTCGCCACATAGTGGGCCAGCCTATTTCAAAATCTTAAAGAGAAAAAAAAAACACCAAGCTTCTCACGTTTTATGATAGTTAAAGGGCGGCAAGAAATTCTATATCCAATGAGAACCATTGTCAAAGTACCATGAGAACTTCTTTGTAGGCGCACCGTCGATCCCATTTTGGGATGGGACTGTGGGGATTGAAAGATCTATACACCTAGTAGAGTAAGTATTAAAATATTCCATGTAAAGGTATGAAAGTTTACTGAAGCTTACAATTTTCTACGATTGATCAACATAAAGTTTCCACAATGAAAATTATGATGGATCAACTGAGAACAACAAAAGAGCGGTCATTGACTGTTCTACTTTAAGGACGGTTAAAATCATCTTTTCGGTCCACAGGTCACCTAATCTGTTTTGGTTTTTTTTTTTTTTTTGTAAAATCCTCGTGATTTAAGGATCCTTTTCCGATTTCTCTTTTGAAAAAGTTGGAAAAATGCCAAGCCAAGCTAAGGTCTGCATCTCCAACTTCATTACCGACGTTCATGTAAAGAAGAGTGTGTGATGGTGCTTCCACCGCTAGTCATGTGTGTTCCTAACACCGAGCCCGAGGGCCCTCCTCTTCTCCGTAACGCAGACTCGTCCAGAGTCATGATAGAGACTTGCCACCTACTCTCTGTTTTTCTACATCACCTGTACCATTCGGCAACATTTAACTGCCGTAAAAACTCATAAGATCCTACTTACCAAAAAAACTCTTAAGATCCTTTCCCAATTTTCATATCTCGAAAGACCCACTTGTAAGTCGCCACGCAGTGGGCTAGCCTATTTCAAAATTTGAAAGAGAAGAAAAAAAAAAAACCACCAAACTTCTCACGTTTTATGATAGTTAAAGGGCGGCATGAAATTCGATATCCAATGAGAACAGTTCTCAAAGTACCGTGAGAACTTCTTCGTATGGCCCACCGTCGATCCCATTTTGGGATGGGACTGCGGGGATTGAAAGATCTATACACCTAGTAGAGTCAGTACTAAAGTATTCACGTAAAGACAGAAAGTTTAGTGAAGCTTACAATTTTCTACGATTGATCAACATAAAGTTTCCAAAATAAAAAATATGATGGATCAACTGAGAAAAAAAAAAAAGCGGTCATTGACTGCTCTAGTGCAAGGTCAGTTAAAATATCTTTTCGGTCCACTGGTCACCTAATCTGTTTTTTTTTTTTTTTTAATCCCCTTGATATAAGGATCTGTTTCCGATTTCCCTGTTGAAAAAGTTGAAAAAAATGCTAAGCCAAGCTAAGGTCGCCCTCACCGACTTCGTTACGTACTTTCATGTAAAGAAGAGTGTGTGATGGTGCTTCCACTACTAGTCATGTATGTTCCTAACACCGAGACCGAGGGCCCTCCTCTCCTCATCAGCGCAAACTCGTCCAGAGTCAAGATAGAGACTTGCTAGCTACTATGCTTTTCTACATCACCTTCACCATTCGCCAGCATTTAACTGCCGTAAAAACTCATAAGATCCTACTTACCAAAAAAACTCATAAGATCCTTTCCCAATTTTCATATCTCGAGAGACCCACTTGTAAGTCCCCACGCAGTGGGCCAGACTATTTTAAAATTTGAAAGAGAAAGAAAACACCTAGCTTCTCACTTTTTATGGTAGTTAAAGGGCAGCATGAAATTCTATATCTAGTGAGAACTATTCTCAAAGTACCGTGAGATCTTCTTTTTAGGGACCACCGTCGATCCCATTTTGGGATGGGATTGTGGGGATTGAAAGATCTATACACCTAGTAGAGTAAGTAATAAAATATTCCATGTAAACGACTGAAAGTTCAGTGAAGCTTACAATTTTCTACGATTGATCAACATAAAGTTTCCACAATAAAACCATGATGAATCAACTGAGAACAACAAAAGAGCGGTCATTGACTGATCCAGTGCAAGGTTAGTTAAAATCATCTTTTCGGTCCACTGGTCAACTAATCCTTTTTTTGTTTTTTTTTTGTAAAATCTTAATGATTTAACGGTCCTTTTCCGATTTCTCTTTTGAAAAAGTTAAAAAAATGCCAAGCCAAGCTAAGGTCTGCATCACTGACTTCATTACATACGTTCATGTAAAGAAGAGTGTGTGATGGTGCTTCCATTGCTAGTCATGTGTGTTCCTAACACCGAGACCGAGGGCCCTCCTCTCCTCAATAACGTAGACTTGTCCAGAGTCATGATAGAGACTTGCCACATAGTCTCTGTTTTTCTACATCACCTGTACCATTCGGCAACATTTAACTGCCATAAAAACTCATAAGATCCTACTTACCAAAAAAACTCATAAGATCCTTTCCCAATTTTCATATCTCGAGAGACCCACTTGTAAGTCGCCACGCAGTGGACCAGCCTGTTTCAAATTTTGAAAGAGAAAAAAAAAAAAAAAACACCAAGCTTCTCACGTTTTATGATAGTTAAAGGGCGGCATGAAATTCGATATCCAGTGAGAACTGTTCTCAAAGTACCGTGAGAACTTCTTCGTACGGCCCACCGTCGATCCCATTTTGGGATGGGATTGCGGGGATTGAAAGATCTATACACCTAGCAGAGTAAGTATTAAAGTATTCCACGTAAAGGACTGAAAGTTTAGTGAAGCTTACAATTTTCTACGAATGATCAACATAAAGTTTCCACAGTAAAAATTACGATGGTTCAACTGAGAACAACAAAAAAGCGGTCATTGACTGATCTAGTGCAAGGTCAGTTAAAATATCTTTTCGGTCCACTGGTCACCTAATCTTCTTTTTTTTTTTTTTTTTTTTTTTTAAATCCCCTTTATATATGGATCCTTTTCCGATTTCCCTGTTGAAAAAGTTGAAAAAAATGCCAAGCCAAGCTAAGGTCTCCCTCACCGACTTCGTTACGTACGTTCATGTAAAGAAGAGTGTGTGATGGTGCTTCCACTGCTAGTCATGTTTGTTCCTAACACCGAGACTGAGGGCCCTCCTCTCCTCATCAACGCAGACTCGTCCAGAGTCAGGATAGAGACTTGCTACCTACTCTGCTTTTCTACATCACCTGCACCATTCGGCAACATTTAACTGCCGTAAAAACTCATAAGATCCTACTTACCAAAAAACCTCATAAGATCCTTTCCCAATTTTCATATCTCGAGAGACCCACCTGTACGTCCCCACGCAATGGGCTAGCCTATTTTAAAATTTGAAAGAGAAAGAAAACACCTAGCTTCTCACTTTTTATGATAGTTAAAGGGCGGCATGAAATTCGATATCTAGTGAGAACTATTCTCAAAGTACCGTGAGATCTTCTTTTTAGGGACCACCGTCGATCCCATTATGGGATGGGACTGTGGGGATTGAAAGATCTGTACACCTAGTAGAGTAAGTAATAAAATATTCCATGTAAACGACTGAAAGTTTAATGAAGCTTACAATTTTCTACAATTGATCAACATAAAGTTTCCACAATAAAACCATGATGAATCAACTGAGAACAACAAAAGAGCGGTCATTGACTGATCTAGTGCAAGGTCAGTTAAAATCATCTTTTCGGTCCACTAGTCAACTAATCCTTTTTTGTTTTTTTTTTTGTAAAATCTTAATGATTTAACGGTCCTTTTCCGATTTCTCTTTTGAAAAAGTTGAAAAAATGCCAAGCCAAGCTAAGGTCTGCATCACCGACTTCATTACATACGTTCATGTAAAGAAGAGTGTGTGATGGTGCTTCCACTGCTAGTCATGTGTGTTCCTAACACTGAGACCGAGGGCCCTCCTCTCCTCATCAAAGCAGACTCGTCCAGAGTCAAGATAGAGACTTGCCACCTACTCTCTGCATTTCTACATCACCTGCACCATTCGGCAACATTTAACTGCTGAAAAAGCTCATAAGATCCTTTCCCAATTTTCCCAGAACGAGAAACCCATTAGTTTTTCATATCTCGAGACCCCCTTGTAAGTCCACAGCTTATTTTAAAATTTAAAAGAAAAAAGAAAAAAACACCTAGTTTCTCACGTTTTATGATAGTTAAAGGGCGGCATGAAATTCGATAAGGGATTTGATCCAATGAGAACTGTTCTCAAAGTACCGTGAGAACTTTTTTGTAGGGCCCACCGTCGGTCCCATTTTGGAATGGGACGGTGGGGATTGAAAGATCTATATACCTAGTTGAGTAGGTATTAAAATATTCCATATAAAGCACTGAAAGTTTAGTGAAGCTTACAATTTTTTACGATTGATCAACATAAAGTTTCCACCATAAAAGTTATGATGGATGAACTGATAACAACAAACGAGCGGTCATTGATTTACACAAAGTCACGAATCCACTTGGGTGTGGCGGGTTGCACGCAAGAGTTAATAAGTAAGTTTTTATATATGGAGAGCCCCAGCGCTCCAAAACACATGGCCAGACATATTAACTCCACTTGTCAGCTGGAGCCATCCAAACAATTGTGAAGAAATAGAATTTCCCATTCCACTTTCACTTCAAAGAGGCTCATCCCGACAATGACTACTCAAAACGAAATAAAAAAGTTACGTGTGTAAAGTTATCAGAGTAATGGTGAGTCTTTATCCTATGGCGATCGTCTCGGTTCCAGTCATCAATGCCAGCGAAGGACGCACAGTGTCTCCATCGTAGACCTACTGCAAGGCAATGTGTGATTTTAGAATCGTGATCCAACGGGGAATGTTACCCACGGTGATTATAAGTGGATCAATCACAGTCATCATAAGATATAGTCTCACCGGACCCAAACTCCTATTGTTATCAAAATAGCGAGGCCTGATAGAGACTCCCTGGCTACTCTTTATCTTTCTAGTGTGATTACCTGCCTGCAGTACAGAGTTTATACACCAAGTGAAAAAAAAAAGCATTTTGTACTTTTCTCAACATCTTTAACTGTTAGACTAAGCAAGGATCATTGGCATTTTTATGCACTCATTTGAGTGATGTTTCCTGTGCATAAGAAAGCTAAAAGAGGACAATGGAGCTGAATATGCAACAATTATTCCTGCAGCAAATCAAACCATACTAAATTTGAAAGTGTGGAACCTCAATGAGCTTCGAGACAGGAGAAGATGTACCTCATTATGGTTATTTGTGTATGGAGCAAATTAGTTAGAGTGATAACGGAGGTCACCAAATAAATGAAGAGTATCAATGTTAAAAATCTCATTCAGACATTTCCATATATACCTCTTCTATTGGTAAAATATGATAGAAACTTCAACCTTGTGGTTGCAACAAAAAGTGGCTTCTAGCTGTGCGATGGAAAACATTTCACTAATTAGCAAGGGTACATTTGTTTAAATGGAATTGGATTAGATTTCTAAACTTCCAGTGCAAATACAGAAATACAACTCCTGAAATCTCCATTATATATTATATATAAAAGCAAAACCCACTTCTATTCAGATGGAAGTTCTTTCGAGACTTTTTGCACGGACCACCTTGACATGGATTTATGTTGTTGACAGAGCCACTGAGATTTGGATTATTATCGAGGGGCGGGCTTCGGTACATCGACGCTGCAGCATAATACGCTGCAGCGTCCACCCTTATCCAATGGAAGTGCGCCATGTGTTGTGGATTCTAAACGGAAGTCTCTTTGTTGCAAAATTTGACCGGAGCAAATAAATGTGATTTTTTTTTCCAATGTTGCCCTTCCATCCGGTGTATCGGTTCTCTCTTCTCAAGCATTTTTCTCAAATATAAATATATATATATATATATATATATAAATGGCCCCACCTGTCTACTTCTTATAAAAGGACCCCATTTCTCACCTTTCTAATTGGGTATGTTTCTTTTGGGTTATTGAATAAAATTAGTATTTGATCGGGGCAAAATTAATTTTGGATATGCCTTAACCTTTTTATTAATTATTTTTTTTATTAGTTTTAACTTATTAATCAATTTATGTGGGACTTACCCATGCATCGCATAGGGCTTTCTCGTTTTTATTAAATATTAATTGACTATTCCTTTTTTCTGAGTTGTAATTAATTTAAATATTAATATTAATTAAAAGTATATTTAACCCTGCATTGCAAGGTCTTTCATGCTAGTGGTTTCTAAATCATAAATATCTCAAGACAGCAAAAAATTGTTGAATAGGAAAAGAAAATTAACAACATATTAAACAAATCATAGTTAGTACCATTTGAAAATCGAAATTGCAGAGAGTATTTGTGCCTGGTAAGAGATAAGTTGAAGACAGAGAGATAAGGGTGAGAGATGTTTTACACTCTTTTTGGGTGAGAGAAGGTGAGAGAGATTGTAGAAGATTCTTTAGTTAAAAGGGTAAAATGGGAAGTAAATACATTCAATTATCTCGTGTAAAACTTTGGAAAGAGGGATGTATCATTCCGTCTTCTGGTACACGCGGAAAACTCTCATTGGGGATGCACCCCGCTGCAGCATAATACGCTGCAGCGTCGCTGTACCGGAGTGTAGCCCTTATTATCGATACTGGCAACAAGGAAAGTAGAATATTGTGTTAGTGATCTTAATGAGGGAATTGTTAGGCATGTCACTCTCTCCCCAAGTCATTAATTATCTGAACCATAAACCATTTAGCCTTTTATCCTTACAGCAGTGGGCTATAACTCAACAATTGCATCTTTTCCTAGGCTTTTGCTCTAAAAGGATTGTTTAAGGAATTTGCCTGAGAAGCCTTCTTCTTCCTCCCTCCTTCGATATTAAGCAAATCCTCATGTTGAGTCATGTCATGTACTTTGATCACATACCGCTTTTTAGCTGTGCTGTTTGTCATACCAGAGTAGGTTTGAGGGCCTGACCTAAACCACACAGTGCAACCCCTAACAGTCATTTCATCAAACAGCTTACCTCCAATTTTCAATACTAGCCTACTGCACCCGATTTACAGGCCATCGACCAAATAGCTTTTGTGCGTCTTTCACCACCAGTCCCTAATTCTCATGCCAGTAAAACCAGACCCCAGCATCAGCAAAATCAATTCCCAAACCATTTCTTCATTTCCACTGTAATTCGTCATCTGATCCAAGACCCACCCCCATGATATCCAACGCCCTTGCAGCCACTCCATCAACACCAACAACCAAACAACTTAGAAGAAAAAAAGAGCAAAGAGTGAGAAGAAAACCCTAATCACTTCACCATTTATGGGAAGAAAATAAGAAGCTACCTACGGCTGTTGGGACTGTGCAGAAAACCCCATTTCAACTCACAAAAGACAGCAACATTCAAACATTAAAGCTTCAAAAGGCCCTAATGTAAGCAGATCGAAGATCGGAAAGTGCAGGGAAGTAGATCTTACCTTCTTCTTCTTCCTGTACGGGAGATGTCGATTAGATCTGAAACCTCAAAGCTGGAAGCTCCAAACAAAAGCCTCAAAGCTCGAAGTTCCAACACAAATGAACCAAACGATTAGGGTTTTGAGGGAAGAGAGATCTCAAACATTAGGGTTTTGGGGAAGAGAGAGATCTCAGAGATTAGGGTAGATTAGGGTCTTGGGGAAGAGAGATATCTCAATTTTGGGGAAGAAGAAAAGAGGTTTTGGGATGCATATGGTTCAAGGTTTTGAATATGCATAGGGTTTATGAGAAGGCTGAAAATGAATTGCTGGAGGTGCATATAGCAGTGGAATCTACTTTCCGCTACTGTAGGTAAATAAAGTTGCTAGAGGTGCAAATAGCAGCGGAATCTACTTCGTAGCGGAATCTACTTTTCGCTACAGTAGGTAAATGAAGTTCGTGGACGTGCATATAGTAGCGGAATCTACTTTCTGCTACTGTAGGTTTATAGTGGCATACATTTTTTGCTGCTATACCTACAAATACAGTGTAGCGGTTATATCAGCAAAATATAATTTCCGCCACTGTATGTTTTAAAATATGCGTACCGTACAATAACAACTACACTTAATAGCAGCACATAATTGGGAACCGCTACTAAAACCGTATGATACTTAGATTTAGCAACGGTCATTGTTATCCGCCGCTATAACTCTGCAATACTTAGACGTAGTGACGGATAAATAAACCGTCGCTAATTGTTAATTTTCTTGTAGTGTATATTGACCATTCTTTTTGCTGATATGATGGGACCCATTGTGGATAAGGGATGGACCAGGAATGGACGGGTTGGTCCATCTAAGGTGCTGTTTCGAATATCAGCAATATTGTGAAAATTATGCAATATATATCTAAAAGGTATTATTACATAATGTTGTGATATTTTAAAAATAGATTCTTGCAAAACGAAAATATCAAAAAAATCGTGCAAAAAAATTAGAAATCTTTTTAAAAAATTGTTAACAAATTTTATATTAACTTTGTATTTATGACTTATCTCATATTTTAATTATTTAAAAATTAGTTTAGTTTATGCAACATTTTCCCAATGATATCCCAAGAAAAACTCCAAATTCGAGAGTATCCTATTTCTTTCTAAGACATTAATTTCCAAAAATGATATGTGTGACAATGGTTTATTGTTTGGTTTCTGCTTCAAACTCATTTGATGGTAAGACACCTCAAACACTTAGAAATCTACTTTGGCTGTTATTCATAACACGTAATTGTTTGCCCAAAATGGGTTCCTGAAACAACAATTAGAAAATAATTGCAGGGTTACCTAAAAATTAAAACTATATATAATTTTTAACAAATGGGTTGTGAGGAAACTCAATAATATTTTGTGACTCGAAGCCTCAAATCCGCCTCTATTTTCTCTAGGTCTAATGTTTCTTATTTTCACATGCCCAGATTTGGGACATTGCATTTTAAGAGGATTTACATATACTTTTCTAATGCGGATAGAGGCTGAAAATGTCTGCCTAACACTCTTTTTTTCCAAACCTATGCCCGCTTTAGACATATAGGGCAATTTGTGTACATGCAATTTCTATGGAAAGATGAAATTGCTACATCAGTAAAGTCTATGCTTTTTAAATACCTCAGAAAAGGTTTTCCGTGGAAGTTAGAAATTCATGTTTGGTGCTGGGTTACACAGACGTGCTCTTAGATAAGTAGAGGTTGAAAATAGATGCCAAAAAAGAGCTTAGAGAGATATCTTAAAGGATCTCAACCGAATGGGAGACCAAATGAGCAAATCAATCTTGATTGTTTCCATGTCAAGGGCATACTATCTGTCGCTTGGAGCTCACCCATGTGTGATCTCACTTAGGCCTGATGTTACAAATACCAACATCTATTGTATTAAGGAATTTGGATTGGTTGTTTAGGGCCTGTTTGGATGCACAAGAAAAAAAAAAGAAAATAATATGTTATAGGATATAATCTTTCATTTTCTAAAGAAGAGAATATTGTGGGTTTGGTACCTCAAGAAAAATTTGAAGAAAATATTTTTTTTTTTCAAAAAGCTCAATATTTTCTCTTACTGCTCCCCCTGTAGAAAACTCTCTACAAGATATGAATCTTTCAAAATGACGATTACAAAGTGGTAGAAAAGTAAATACTTAATTTCACCAAACCCATCATGATGTGTTTATTTACATATATGGTAAAGTAAAAGAAAATGTCACAACATGGTAAAGGTGAGGTAAAGTAAAGGTGAGATAAAGTTTACGGTGAAGTAAAGTGGGAAGGAATGGTAGAATAGTTTCTTTTTCTTTTTCTTTTTTACTTTACTTTATCCGTTTTATCGTAGTTTTATATGGTAAATAAAAAGTGACTTGTTTACGGGTGTAGTCGAGTTAAATAAATATTGATGTCATTTCATGGTAAAAGGTCAGGTAAAGTAAGGTGAGATGAAGTATGTGGTAAAACAAAGTGGAGAGAGAGTTATAAAGTAGTTATATTTTATATTGACTTTACTTTACTATACTTTACCATAGTTTTATGTGATAAAAAAAAGTAACTTATGGTAAAAACATGACAATTGAACTTTACTTTATCACTCTACTTTTAATCCAGATGTGGTAAATTATATATAATTTAAAATATTTAATAAAATCATTCTAATAATGTAATTTACTTTAATCATAGCACCTTCCAAACAGCTCATTTAAAATCTGTAATTTTCTTCAAAAATTGCCAAACAGTAAAAATATTATAATATTGCATTATTTTGTTCTATACTATTTTATTCTTGCAATACTTAAATCTGTAAATATTTTATTCTGTAAACATCCAAACATTACTTGACATGGGATAAGTTAAGATGTAAACATTTATTATTGAGTGAGATTTTCCTCTTTTTTCCTTGACATGGGAGTAAAATGGTCCTCCATGGATAATCCATTTTCTTACCATTAAAAGATGTAAACTTGTGTTGATAGACAATATTTTCTGTTCGCTAACCATTGCCTATATTTCCAATGAAAATGAAATCAAATTCATATTGACTCTTCTCCAAAATCAAAGCCTTTAATTAACCTCCTACAATTCTGCAGTAATAAAGTCTGAAATGCACGAACATTCCCCCAGAAACTAAGAAAGGTGGGTGTTGTTTGTTGAAATTAATTTGTTTCTCTTAAGCTTTTTTAATTGTAAATTATGAGTTATTGCATTAGTAGTTGTGGCAGTTATGCTTGTGATGATGTGTAAAGTAATTAGCAGTGCATTTAAATTTAAAGATACTTAGTCACTTTCATATATCAGTGGTAGCAAGTCATTATTTTCTATGATTAACTACTTACATTTATTTTTAGAATGTTCTAATTTCTAAACAAAGGTAATATATTTCCACTAAATTTTTTGTAAAACCTCTATGTTGTTCTTCTTCGATTGTTGGCCAAGAGTTTTGGGCTAGTTCGAAATTAAATTCAACTATTTAACAAAAGTAGTGTACTTGGAATTTGCAATTTAACAAAAGTAGGGTACATGAAAACGTGAAGCCTAACATGCCCAAAAGAGGGTTGTTTTTTTTTTTTTTTTCCCCAAACAAAACTGTATTTGTTGACAAGTTAGTTAGCTGTATACATTTAATTAACATAAGCAAGTAAGCATATTGCTGAATCAGACAGAAAGAATGTTTTGACCCAAAGGCCAAAAGTACGGTTGATGAAGGGGCAATTCAAATCTCAATTAATATGATACATTAGTCTTTATACATCTAGGTGGGGGCCTCATTTAAAGTAACTTGAGCTAGTGAACTTTGTAAGCTTACATAAAAGTTAATCATGTTCTTTATCTATAAAAACTATATTAATTATGTGCTCCCTGGTCCCTGGTTCTCTTTTTTTTTATTCGATCAGTTTATGTTTTAAAAAATGGCTTTTTCCTTAAGTTAGTAGATAAAAAAGAAAGACAACTTTGACTATTAAAATTATTAGTTATATGTTACACTCTCAACGACTCGGTGTTCAACCAAGGTTGGAAAACTTGTGAATCGGACTCAACTTATCGAATGCAAAAACTTGACTTAGAACAAAATCGACGCCTTAATTTGCATTAGGAGAGGAATAGAAGGGGAGCAAGATGTCATATTAGGATAAAGTCAAAGAGGAGTGAGTTGAAATAAATGAGTAGAAAAATTACTTTTTATGTATTTAGGTGGTTGGTGTAAAGCAAATGAATCTTAATTTGCATTTAGTTGGATAAAGAGAATGGGAAATGAGTTACTCTGCCCCACTTTATTACAGTATCTCCAAGTAACATTGGAAGAAACGAAGTTGGGTTGGAGCAACAGCTAGGGCAGCACATTTACAATTTTTGTCTGGCCCAATGTAAACAAACACCTCATAAGGTAAAAAGAATCCAACCATTGGAATTTATCTTAACCCTTGTTAACCCTACTCTTTTACAAACAAGGAGGCCCAAGTTTATGAAAGTGAAATAAAAGAGGAATCAAAATTATAGTTATTAATTTCGTTTTGTTGGCCGAAACAAAATGCAGGACATAACTTTCTTATTTGACTTTTGGTCAATTTTGGCCAAAATTGATCAAAATGGCGGAATATCTAAAATCTCTGAAATGATCAAAATGTTTTTGGGAGTATTTTCAAACTTCAAATTTAAAGTTGTTAATTGTTATGGTGCTTTAAACTTTATTATGGTAAGAATATGCTTAAGTTTTATATTTATATATTATAATGTTACTTTTCATAATGAATTAGATGCATATATAAAGTATATTCTTTATTTCTTCTATCATATATGTTTATTTTGATTTTATTTATTTTTATAAAATTGAACTCCTGAATATTTCATCAAAATTCCAAATCAGTAAAAACATTTCACATGAGAGGATAGACCACAATGAGATCGGAAAGGAAATTAACAAGTATAATCAACAGACATTCTTTACAGTTCACACTACAACAAAAATCATTTTTCGTGATGTAAATATTTGTCGTAGAAAATCACAAAATCGTCGACCAATATATTCTGCGATGAAACCATTTTTTTCCCCAGTTCGTTGCCTATTAGGCGCCAGTGAATGTTTTTGCCGACAATCACAACTAATTGTCGCCAAATATCAATTTTCTGCAACAATACGTTATCGTCGCCAAATGAAATTTTTTGCAACAACATGTTATCGTCGCCAAATATCGGTTTTCTGCGACAACACGTTATGTTGGCAAAAAGGATATTTTTTGTCGCCAAATATCAATAATTCATTGCAAAAAACATGGATAACAAATGGTGAAAAGGAACTTGGCGACAAAATGGAGTCGTCGCTAAATTATGCCTTTTACCGACAAAACTATATTGTCGCTAAATAGTGTAAGAGTTGCCATAAGTTATATAGTTTTGTCGCGCATAGTTTGTAGACATTAGGCGACCACCTTAATTCATTGCCCAATATTTAACCTTGCCACAAATTCTCTTAGGCGACAAATCATACACGTTGGGGATAATATGCAAAGATATATTTATTCTTATTAGGTGACAAATAAAATTCGTCGCTAAAATTAATAGATTTATTTTTATAAATTATTGCATGCCACCTCAAAAATCTCATTTACGCTGAATATAATAAAACCTGCTCATTCAACTATAATCTCCTTTAGATCAGGGCCATGCTAAGCAGTCCAAGAAATAGAGGCCAATCCTACTCCAGTCTCACTTCCCTCACATGCAAACAAATGGAACCCACTGCCACTGGCTTGTGGGTTTAATGGTCTTCAAGATGTGGGAATGACCTACGGAGAGGAAATAAGTCGAGTGTCATCGCTTTTTCACTAAGAACAGTGAATGGGGACGAGTTCCATTCATTTATAAGCATACACCGCAGGGTCGCTAGCGACCCTTAATGTTATAAAACAAAGGTCGATAGGGACGTTAGAAAAAAGGGGAAAAAAAAAAAACGTTTGCGGGCAAAATGACTGATCTAGTGCAATTTTAGTTCAAATCATCTTTATGGTCAACTGGTCACCTAATTTGTTTTTTTGTTTTTTTTTTTTTTTTTTTTGTGTAAAATCCTCTTGATATAAGGATCCTTTTCTGATAAATCCTTTGAAAAAGTTGAAAAAAATGCCAAGCAAGGCTAAGGTCTCCATCACCGACTTCATTACGTTCGTTCATGTAAAGAAGAGTGTGTGATGGTGCTTCCACTGCTAGTCATGTGTGTTCCTAACACCGAGACCGAGGGCCCTCCTCTCCTCATCAAAGCAGACTCGTCCAAAGTCAAGATAGAGACTTGCCACCTACTCTCTGCTTTTCTACATCACCTGCACCATTTGGCAACATCTAACTGCTCTAAAAACTCAAAAGATCCTACTTACCAAAAAAACTCATAAGATTCTTTCCCAATTTTCATATCTCGAGAAACCCACTTGTAAGTCCCCACGCAGTGGGCCAACCTATTTTAAAGTTCGAAAGAGAAAAAAAAAACACCTAGCTTCTCACGTTTTACGATAGTTAAAGGGCGGCATGAAATTCGATAAGGGATTTGATCTAGGGAGCACTATTCACAAAGTACGGTGAGAACTTTTTTGTGGGGCCCACCGTCGATCACAATTTGGGATGGGACTGCGGGGATTGAAAGATCTATACACCTAATAGAGTAAGTATTAAAATATTCCATGCAAAGGACTGAAAGTTTAGTGAAGCTTACAATTTTCTACGATTGATCAACATAAAGTTTCCATAGTAAAAACTATGATGAATCAACTGAGAACAACAAAAGAGCAGTCATTGACTGATCAGGTGCAAGCTCAATTAAAATCAACTTTTCGGTCCACCGGTCACCTAATCTGGTTTTCTTTTTTTTCTAAAATCCTCATGATTTAAGAATCCTTTTCCGATTTTTCTTTTGAAAAAGTTGAAAAAATGCCAAGCCAAGCTAAGGTCTGCATCACCGACTTCATTACGTATGTTCATGTAAAGAAGAGTGTGTGATGGTGCTTCCACTGCTAGTCATGTGTGTTCCTAACACCGAGACCGAGGGGCCTCCTCTCCTCATCAAAGCAGACTCGTCTAGAGTCAAGATAGAGACTTGCCACCTACTCTCTACCTTTCTACATCCCTGCACCATTCGGAAACGTTTAACTGCTATAAAAACTCATAAGACCCTACTTACAAAAAAACTCATAAGATCCCTTCCCAATTTTCCCAAAACGAGAAACCCATCAGTTTTTCATATCTTGAGACCCACTTGTAAGTCCCTACGAAGTGGGCCAGCCTGTTTTCAAATTTGAAAGAAAAAAAACCACCTAGCTTCTCACGTTTTATGATAGTTAAGGGGTGGCATGAAATTGATAGGGTATTTGATCCAGTGAGAACTGTTCTCAAAGTACCGTGAGGACTTTTCTGTACGGCCCACCGTCGGTCTCATTTTGGGATGGGACTGTGGGGATTGAAAGATCTGTATACCTAGTACAGTGAGTATTAAAATATTCCATGTAAAGGACTGAAAGTTTAGTGAAGCTTACAATTTTCTACAATTGATCAACATAAAGTTTCCACAAAAAAATTATGATGGATCAACTGAGAACAACTAAAGAGCGGTCATTGACTGATCTAGTGCAATGTCAGTTAAAATATCTTTCCGGTCCACTGGTCACCAAATCTGTTTTTTTTTTTTAATCCTCTTGATATAAGGATCCTTTTCTTATTCCTGTTGAAAAAGTTGAAAAAATGCCAATCCAAGCTAAGGTCTCCATCACCGACTTCATTACGTACGTTCATGTAAAGAAGAGTGTGTGATGATGCTTCCATTGCTAGTCATGTGTGTTCCTAACATAGAGACCTAGGGACCTCCTCTCCTCATCAAAGCAGACTCGTCCAGAGTCAAGATAGAGACTTGCCGCCTACTCTCTACTTTTCTACATCACCTTCACCATTCGGCAACATTTATCTGCTCTAAAAGCTCAAAAGATCCTACTTACCAAAAAAACTCATAAGATCATTTCCCAATTTTCAAATCTTGAGAAACCCACTTGTAAGTCTCCACGCAGTGGGCCAGCCTATTTTAAAGTTTGAAAGAGAAAATAAACACCTAGCTTCTCACATTTTATGATAGTTAAAGGGTGGCATGAAATTCGATATGGGATTTGATCCAGTGAGAACTATTCTCAAAGCACCATGAGAACTTCTTTGTAGGGCCCACCGTCGATCCCATTTTGGGATGGGACTGCAAGGATTGAAAGATCTATACACCTAGTAGAGTAAGTATTAAAGTATTCCACGTAAAGGACTGAAAGTTTAGTGATGCTTACAATTTTCTACGATTGATCAACATAAAGTTTTCACAATAAAAATTCCGATGGATCAATTGAGAACACCAAAAGAGCGGTCATTGACTAATCTAGTGCAAGGTCAGTTAAAATATCTTTACGGTCCACAGGTCACCAAATCTGGTTTTTTTTATTTTTTTTGTTTTAAATCCTCTTGATATAAGGATCCTTTTTCGATTTCTCTGTTGAAAAAGTTGAAAAAAATGCCAAGCCAAGCTAAGGTCTCCCTCACCGACTTCATTACGTACGTTCAGGTAAAGAAGAGTGTGTGATGGTGCTTCCACTGCTAGTCATGTGTGTTCCTAACACCGATACCAAGGGCCCTCCTCTCTTCAGTAACGCAAACTTGTCTAGAGTCAAGATAGAGACTTACCACCTACTCTGCTTTTCTACATCACCTGCACCATTCGGCAACATTTAATTGCCGTAAAAACTCATAAGATCCTACTTACCAAAAAAACTTATAAGATCCTTTCCCAATTTTCATATCTCGAGAGACCCACTAGTAAGTCCCCACGCAGTGGGCCAGCCTATTTTAAAATTTGAAAGAGAGAGAAAACACCTAGCTTCTCACTTTTTATGATAGTTAAAGGGCGACATGAAATTCGTTATCTAGTGAGAACTATTCTCAAAGTACCGTGAGATCTTCTTTTTAGGGACCACCGTCAATCCCATTTTGGGATGGGATTGTGGGGATTGAAAGATCCATACACCTAGTAGAGTAAGTAATAAAATATCCCATGTAAACAACTGAAAGTTTAGTGAAGCTTACAATTTTCTACGATTGATCAACATAAAGTTTCCACAATAAAAACCATGATGAATCAATTGAGAACAACGAAAGAGCGGTCATTGACTGATCTAGTGCAGGATCAGTTAAAATCATCTTTTCGGTCCACTGGTCACCTATTCTGTTTTGGTTTTTTTTTTTTTTTTTTTTAAATCCTCGTGATTAAAGGATCCTTTTCCGATTTCTCTTTTGAAAAAGTTGAAAAAATGCCAAGCCAAGCTAAGGTTTGCATCACCGACTTCATCACATACGTTCATGTAAAGAAGAGTGTGTGATGGTGCTTCCACTGCTAGTCATGTGTGTTGCTAACACCGAGACGGAGGGCCCTCCTCTCCTCATCAAAGGAGACTCGTCCAGAGTCAAAATAGAGACTTGCCACCTACTCTCTGCTTTTCTACATCACCTGCACCATTCGGCAACATTTAACTGCTAAAAAAACTCATAAGATCCTACTTACAAAAAAAACTCATAAGATCCTTTCCCAATTTTACCGGAACGAGAAACCCATTATTTTTTCATATCTCGAGACCCCCTTGTAAGTCCACAGCTTATTTTAAAATTTAAAAGAAAAAAGAAAAAACACACCTAGCTTCTCACGTTTTATGATAGTTAAAGGGCGGCATGAAATTCGATAAGGGATTTGATCCAATGAGAACTGTTCTCAAAGTACTGTGAGAACTTTTTTGTGGGGCCCACCGTTGGTCCCATTTGGGAATGGGACTGTGGGGATTGAAAGATCTATATACCTAGTTGAGTAGGTCTTAAAATATTCAATATAAAGCACTGAAAGTTTAGTGAAGCTTACAATTTTCTACGATTGATCAACGTAAAGTTTCCACAATAAAAGTTACGTTGGATCAACTGATAACAACAAAAGAGTGGTCATTGATTTACACAAAGTCACGAATCCACTTGGGTGTGGCGGGTTGCACGCAAGAGTTAGTAAGTTTGTTTTTGTATATGGAGAGCCCCAGCGCTCCAAAACACGTGGCCAGACATATTAACTCCACTTGTCAACTTCAGCCATCCAAACAATTGTGAAGAAATAGAATTTCCCATTCCACTTTCACTTCGAAGAGGCTCATCCCGACAATGACGGAACCGGATCCCCTGTTTCGTCCAAACAGGGGAGCCCTGTTTGGACGAATCAGGAGGCGACACATGTGGGGGCGAAGGGGGGCGGAGGAAAGAGGAAAGTGCTTTTCCTCTTTCCTCTGCCCCCGCATGTGTCGCCCCCTGATTCGTCCAAACAGGGCTCCCCTGTTTGGACGAAACAGGGGATCTGGACTCGACAATGACTACTCAAAACGAAATAAAAAAGTTACGTGTGTACAGTTATCCGAGTCTTTATCCTATGGCGACCGTCTCGGTTCAAGTCATCAATGCCAGCGAAGGACGCACAGTGTCTCCATCGTAGACCTACTGCAAGGCAATGTGTGATTTTAGAATCGTGATCCTACGGGGAATGTTACCCACGGTAATTATAAGTGGATCAATCACAGTCATCATAAGATATAGTCTCACCGGACCCAAACTCCTATTGTTATCAAAATAGCGAGGCCTGATAGAGACTCCCTAGCTACTCTTTATCTTTCTAGTGTGATTACCTGCCTGCAGTACAGAGTATATACACCAAGTAAAAATAGGGCATTTTGTAAAGAAAATACGAATTTCCATATTTAAATGAGGTAAAGTTAAACTCTCTAATACATCTTCTCTTAATTGATAAAAGTATTTTTGAATAGTATGTACTGCAGACTAACTTTTATTTATCTTTTATAAAAATATATAAGTTAAATATGTTGCAATAAAGGCCACAGTTGTAATGTTACATATGGAAACACCTTTGGCACAACTTTCGTGCAGTAAATGTTATAAGAAAATTTATGAAAGTGTCAACAATAGTAAATGTGTTCGTTGTAATGAATCAACGATACCAACAAAGATGAAGTACATAGATAATACATTAAAATAATAATATATCTACCTTCTGCAAATATTATCACACAATTAATCTTAATATTCCTTTTCATATTCTCAGATACATTGCAACTATAACAGTTGAGGATCACACCAAGCAAGCATTGCTGATAATATATTAGGTGCTAGGACAAGTCAATGTGCCGAGACAAGTTCAAGAGCTAAGACAAGTGACATAAATGACACAAGTAGATAAGGTGAAACAACCGCACGAATTGAATGAGTTGATGGACAGAAGAAATATCATGATTTGATTGATGGAGACTTATAAACATTATTCCTGTTTTATTTTAATATATTGGCCCTTCATATCATAGTTCTTTTATATACTAATTCTATTTACTAAATCTTTAAAATCGTTTCTTCTAAATACTTTTATTTCTTATTTCTGCTCATCATTTTCTTTTTTCTTTTTCATTGTAAAAAGGTTCATATAACATTCATGCATGGTATATGGAAATAGAGATTTTAGTTATTCCATTACAGATTGAAGCGTCAACATCAGCTTCCTCTCTGGCTGCTGGCTGCATCCCACGATATGTTACATAGCATAGACAGCTCTAGCATCGTCGCCACTGATACCATAAAGAACACGGTAAGTTTGACTCGAACATGATTCGATGTTTTCCTTTTGACAATTGATTTAGATTTATATATAAAATTCTTTTAAAATATTTGCCTTTATATATATATATATATATATAAAGCATTCCTCCCATACGCATTTGACCAACAATTACTCTCTATTTATATTTAAATTTACTTTCAACTAACATCTCTTTCTCTATCAAATATCCATGCCTCATCAATTGGAAGGCATAAATGTATATGGGGTTTTCCAAAATATGGTAACCAATATTAAATTTCCTATATAATTGTATTAAATGCAATTTGTATGTTTACTAGCTATCTACTTTCAATTTAAACTGGGTTTTCCTTCCATGAATTAAAGGCTCGTGTTGGGTGCGGGCCCTAAAGCGCTAGTTATATAATAAAAGACAGTAGGTCCTTCCTTGAGAGAGCGACACGTGGCCCATCCTTAGGCTTTTTGCAATGCTGCATTCCTAAATTACCCTTCCAATCCAATGCAGATCTAAGATATTCTTGAAATAAGATACTTATCTCTGCCCTAAAACATAGCATACAATAATAACTTCTCTTTAGTTACCTTTACATATCAATTTGTGGGACCCCCATGTCAGATTCAAGTTGCAGAAATTTGGGGCACTTTCGTAGGTAGTATTTTGCTATTTTTTTTCTTATTTTTCATTTCAGTATTTGGGATGGTTAATCCGTGGGGACCATCGTGGAAGCCAGTTAATTTCAAAATTCACACTTAATATATAATTATTTATATTTACTAATTTAACCAAATAAATTTTCTCTCATGAGTCTCCATCTTTATCACGATTCTTTTATTATCATTTATATTTACTAATTTAACCAAATAAATCTAAGTCCCATTATGAAATTTCAAGTTTTCTTTATTTTCAGATTCCGCAATTTCCGGGGGCCACTTTTTTTTTTTATACCAACACACAAAGAGTGTTTTTGATACTAGAGTGGGGGCCACTTTCATAGGCTGTATTCTACTACTTTTTTCTCTATGTTTTCCTTTTAATATTCAATAAGATTAACTTGTGGGGCCCATTATGGACATCTTTTTCCTTATTTTTCTCTGGATATTTGGTATGATTAATTAATCTGTGGGGCCTATTGTGGAAGCAAATTAATTCCAAAATCCACATTTAATTCTGAAATACTCAATTATGGCTAAGCACAAGTATAATCAAATCAATGTCCTAAAATCTTTACTATTTAATCTTTTCCTAAATATTTCAACTATCTAAAATTTCTCTAATGATTTTCCATATTTATTATTAATTATATATTAATATTCATTTATAATTTTTTTAAATATTTAAAAATATTTCTAATTAAAAATTTTAATAATTTTTTAATTAGCGCATGCCTATTGCACTAGTTTTAAAATAAAAACACCTAGCCTCTCACGTTAAGTACTAAAATATAGCATATAAAGGACACCAATATTTCGGAGTGCACTTGTGAATCTGAAATTCGATCCAGATTGTAGATCTATTTTTAGTGGCACACCAGATTGCAGATCTATTTTTAGTGGGTCACCATATCAAAGAATATGCATAAATATGGTTTATTTCCGAGTTCGGTTAGAATCTCGGTAACGTGAGGAGTGACGTGAGTGGGAGATATTTCTGCATATCAATCAGTCTGCATAAACTTGTGGATAATAAAAGGAGTGACATGAGGAGGTGAGATTTCTACTAAATCTTATCTTGCATCTCAGGCACATATACATTGCGTTGGAGTGAACTCCTAGCACTCGATCCAAAACTTGCGCAATGATCTGCGACCGACGGTTGTATCGGAGCCTTGAGTCAGAACCAACAGTGGTATCAAAGCCTTGAGTTAGTCCGTTCACGTAAGAAATCAATCAGAAAATTGAGGTATTCATTCCTTAACCCTTCCTTTTGTGAAGATCCTGTCTTTGTGTTCATCAGCCCTCAGATCCTTAATCTGAGTAAAACGCAGAGATTATGTAATTCGGTGTTTTTATTTTATTTTTTAGCCATTTTTGGGAGCCGGAGTGGAAAATCTGAACCGTTAATCTTGCTCGGCTCCTGTGGTCTCCTTCAAACATAACTTTTTGGTCCCTTTCATGATTAAATTGCATGGATACGGAAACACCCACTTGAGTGTTCTAAACAAAAGAGGCGTGAAAGCTCTCCGTCTTGTGCAAACGGTTACTGCCAGACTTGCAGTAGCTGGCCTCAAAAGTAATATGAGGAAGATGTAATTGTGGGGGCTTGGGTTGGGTTTCTTGGGGTGCGTATTTCTCTATTATTATCAGTTAAGAATAATTTCTCTATCGTTATCAGTTAAGAATAGTACTGAGCCTAAAATTCAGAATGCTGGGCAATTTTTTGTCACAAACCTTTTAAAAGATCACGCCAACTTCTCACGTATCAAACTATTTCTTTATCTTTAAATGGTTTTAAAGAAGTACTTTGATATGGAGATTTTTTTAAGCATAAATTTTTTAATTTATGCAAATGTTCGTATTGATTTGGATTAAGTCTCACATCAAGCGTAAAATTAAAGAGGAGTAGGATGAAATAAAATGAGGATTAAGTTACTTTGCATGCGCTTGGATTATTGATATAAAGTAAAAATAAAAAAAACAGAAAGTTTTAAACGAAGATGATGCAGTAAAAGATACATTATTGTATATTATGTGAGTAATTCTAAGTAGAGCGAAGTAAAATAAAAGATAAATCTACATCCGTGGACATGTTTACTCTACTTATCTCATGAGGTCCTTATACATACAAAAGAACTAAAATTTGCTAATATTTGGGCAAATTCTACTTCACTTTCATGTCAAACATGCTCATGCTGACTGTGGAACCCACTAGTAAGCAACAATATATAGAAAGCAAAGGGGGCATTTTGTAAAAGATTTTTTTTATATACACCCTAGGGTTAATACCTTCCATGGCCCAAAATCACTAGTCATAACGAGAATAGGCGACCACCAAAATATTTTTATTGATTTTTTTTTTATAAAAATGACAGCTTTGCCCTTAAATTCATTAAATAAAGATAAGTATGTCATTATTTATAAAAAATACCATTATTTTATCCCACATTCCGATTGTCACTCTCAAATTTTCGCATGCACATAAAGCCTAATCATGTATTTGAAAATCTCATCAATGTAACCGGGGGTTGTGCATGGTTTGGGTCAATTATAACCAATTATAAGAGCAAGTACTGATTATCATGGGAATTGATTTAGAGTTAATGAAATAGGTCCCATATTGATAAAACAAAATGGATTTATTTAGGGCTACTCTCTCCCACTAAATGTACTATATATAGTAATTAGGGATGATAATGGGTCGGATTTAAACAGGGACCCAAGCCACTCCTATTAGGGGCGGGGGTTGGTGTTGATTTTCTTGGAACGATGCGGGTTTGGATTTTAATGATGTCACCTGCCCCGCCTCGTATACATGATATATATTCATTTATGACTATAAGTATAAATAAAATTCATATGGTACAAGTGGTGTTCAGGCATTTAGTTAAAGCATTTTTTAAATAAGATTGTTTATTTGAATTCTACCACACTATTTTCCATGCATTTATATATTTAAAAAAAATTATTCTTTAAATTTGACCTAACCCCTGCCCAAATGGGGCGGGTTTGGTGTCACATGCCACTGACCGTAAACCCGAACCCAGCCCAACCCACCCCATTGCCATCTCTATAGTGATTGTTAATGTTACAAGTTTTAAAGAAAAATAAATCTAGGTTGAACTTATGCATTTATGGATAAAGAGATGGGCAAAAGTATCATTTTACTTTAAAAACTTACGGTGGATGTAAGGCTACTAATTTTGGGACATGGAAGGTACTAAAATGAAAAAATGAAAAGGCAGGGCCAAAAATCATTGTGGTTATGCAATGATTATAGATTGGACATTGCAATGGCCAAAAATCATTGTTGTTATGCAATTATTATAGAATAAATGATGGCTTGGTTATAACACTATATCATTATGGGCCCACCTAATCAATCTAAACGATTATCTTTCCTTTACTCATTCCCTCATCTTCCTTCTTCTACAAACCTTTCTTATTCATATTTCAATATTTTTTATTTATATTTTATTTGATATGCACAAATATTACTTTTATATTAAAATATATTTTTTCTGCATGAGCCTCTCACACTAGTTATATATATTAAAGCAGCAGGTGAATTCGTGGGGGAGCGACACGTAGCGCGTCCTCAAGCTTTTTGCACTCCTTGATTCCAATATTGCCCTTCCACTCAAATCTAATTAAACTTTTTCAAACCTTTTCATGCATATTAGGTGGGCCAAAAATCCCTACAATCTCTCACCTTTTCTCTCCTTCTCCCTAAAATAAAATACCATAGTTTCAAAAATCCCAACAATCTCTCTCTCTCTCAAATCTAATCTCCAAATACTGCTGCACCCTACATAATTGGATCAATTCTCTTATTTTCCTACGTAATAGGATCTCCAATTCTCTAATTTTCCTACATAATATGATCTCCAAATAATATTGCCTTCTTTTCTCCAAATAATATAATCTCTCCTTTAGGAGATAAACATTGGTAGAGAGGAGTCTGCCCAATAAGAAGTATAAGAGGCCTAAGCCCACCTATCGTGCTCAGTGAACTGTCTGCACCCCGCATTCTTAATTACTAAACTGAGAGTCGAGATGGGGGCTGGACTTGGGTCCATTGAAAGCCATGTAGTGTTTAGTTTTTTAATTAAGAAATTGTCTCTCTTTGGATCACTATTGAGACTGAGTTGATGCATATTGGCTTGGTGCGTATGGTCGTATGGGTATCAAGTCAACTAACCTCTTTTTTTACCAAATATAAACGCCACATAAATTGGAAGGCATAAATTCGTATATGGGGTTCTCCAAGAGATGGTGACCAATCTTACATTTCCTATATAATTGTATTAAATGTAGTTTGTATGTTTACTAGGTGTCTACTTTCGATTTAAGCTGGTTTTCCTTCCATGAATTAAAGCGCTATGAAGCGCTAGTTATATAATAAAAGACAGCAGCCTTTTGTGTCAGAGTGCGACACGCGGCGTTCTCTTTTGGGGTTTATTAGTGACATGTGACATGCAGTAACACTCAATCCTTATAGATAAGTAGTCCATTCAAATTTCTTAAAAAAAAAAAAATCATATCTATGAAATGACAAATCATCTTCGGATCTTTAATTTAGTTGGAAATCTCATAACGATGAGATATAAAAGATAACTCTATAAATAGTGGCGAGATGGTGAAGACCTAGCTTTTCTAACTCGACACGTTCGAGAAGGTCTCCTCCCACACGTTGACGACGGAGATTCTCTGGGGAATGCCCTATCAGGATAAGAGGTATCGAAGGAGGTCGCATGGGTCCCCCCTCCAAAGATTAAGTTGTTCGATAAGCGGGTCCCGTTGCTGATTTGATCGTGACCACGATGATGTTGGGGTTACCCCAAAAGATCTCACACTACGACGGAGATTCTTTGGGGAATGCCCTACCTGGATAAGAGGTATCGAAGGAGGTCGCGTGGGTCCCCCCCTCCAAGATTAAGTCGTTGGATAAGCGGGCTCCACTACTGATTTGATCATGACCATGATGATGTTAGGGTCACCCCAAAAGATCTCACACTAGAAGATTCTAACATTCAATCAGGTATTGATTAAATATTGCGAAAGACTGAAAGGTTGAATGGATAGGATCTTTCTATGTTGGAGATGCTTTGGAATAGGTCCATATGTCCATCCATCTATTGTGAGGTTTATCAAATAAAGGCTCCGATCATCAAACCAAGTATCTCACACTCCACGTGACGTCGGTGCCTTAACATGTGGAAATGTTCTCCTCTGCAAATCTTCAGCTACAACAAGAAATACTATGAAAAGGGTACAATACAATGGTAGATAAGTAGGACAAAAATAACCTCAATTAGTTCTTTTCTTTTTTTTTTTTACATTCATTCCGTTTTATTACTATCGTTTATTTGTTTTTGACTTGTAGTTTTATTCTTATTATTATTTTTTATTTGCATGGAGTCTAGGCTTTATGTTGACTTTAGGTGATTGAGTGCTTTTATTTTCATGGGTTATTTTCACTCAACTTGCCATAGCAAATTTAATCAAATCATCGCACAAAAACTTAGATAAAACATCAAACTTGCTTTCCCTGCAACATTTTTATAATTGTTTTGTTCTTTTTCTATCTTACATATAATCTGATATCGCTTTCATGTTGTGTTTAACATAATTTGGTAAATATTTATAATGTTCTTTCTTTACATAAGCCTAGAGTTTTCATATATATATTTCTAACCATACATTGATTGTTTCATTTCGAATATGCCATCAAGGCAATTGAAGGTACTCTTTTTGCACATCTATAAAAAGAATTTATATATTTTTATTATAGAAGTGCTTTATGTATTTTCTTATTTACACTTTCCTTTCATATACTTGATATTTGGTTTGATAAAATTTGGTTGACATATATATATAATGTTCTTTTGTTTTATACGCCTAGAAAAATTATGTATATATTCTATTATATTTTGATTGTTTCAATTCAAATATGCCTTCAAACCAATTCGTGGTACTCTTTGAAAGTCCTGGATCGAACCCTAGAGGGGGGATGAATAGGGTGAGCTCAAAGAAATAGACCAATTTTAAAAGTCTATAACCAATTATGCTTTGGTAAATGTCATTTAATTTGAATACATGTGATGACTCTAAGAAGTACATAAGCATGTGATCTAAATATCAAGCATGTGAACCATAAGCATAGATTATGAGCATCAACCATACATGTGATCATCATTCACAGACATAAACATCAACCATAACACAAGATTTTATAGTGGTTCGGCCAACGTGCCTACATCCGCTCCCGGCTTTCCCCACCGGATTTTTCACTATCTCAATATGAGGTTTGGGTTCACCTCCAACCTTACAAAACACCACTATGCTTTTCTAGGCTTAGCATTAACCTTTACAACCACTCTTTATGCTTTTAAGGCTAAGCAATAACCTTTACAACATGATATTTTTTCTCTCAAATTTATGCCTAAGTATGCATTTGGAAGAGAATAATTAAGTACAATTTAATGCCTTTAATTAGGCTGATTTGAAAAAAAAAATCTCAACTTCTATGTAAGTGCATGATGATTGAAAATTCCTAAATATGATGCATATACATAAAACTTTCTATCTCTTAAAAATGAATGCACATAAATGATGCTAAGATGAAAAGTATGTATGTGAGATAGAAGTTAATGAGCCACACATGTTTTACAAGATTAACAAACTAGTTTTTGAAAGTTGTTAATTAATAACTAGCTATCTTGTTTTAGAAAACATGAAACTAAACATGTGGATCTCAAACAAATGTTGAAGACATAAAGCTAATCATGTTTAAAGTTCTAAGCATGTTATAAAGACAACATTTGAACAAGTTAAACAAACATTTGATCATGCTATTAAATGAAACAATGATTTTAAAACAAAGCATGAATTAATCTTGGGACAAAGGAAGCACACCCATTTGAAGAATCAAAGGTTGAAATAATGGATTAGCCCTCCTAATCTCCCATTAGCCTAGCTTGGATTGCTCCTCCTTCCTTGGTCTTCAAAGGACTCAAAAGTCACTTTAGAAAGCCAAAGGAAGCACTATATATAAAGAAAAAGAAGGCTCCAACGGCTAGTTAACGGTCATATTTATTTTTGAAAAACAACTTTTAGCGGGGGCCAGGGTCGCCGGTAAAAGTGGTATGCTGGCCGCCGGTAAAAGTCTATTTTCCCCAAAATATATTTTTCAAAGAATTTTTTTTGTGGGGACTTTGGGCTATGGAATTATACCTGATTTCATGTTTTAAATCATTCTAAAGGAGTTTTAAAAACATGAGCCTAAAATGCTTAAGTTGATTTGAAACTTTTAAAACCATTGGCTTACATGATTCAAAATTTATCTTTTCAAAAATTAATACATCCAAGATTAAGAACAAAACATGCATGATACAAAAATTCTGAAAGATTTAAAACAATGCATATTGCAATTTAAAACTTAAGATATGAATGAATGAGAGATCAAGCAACGATGAAAATGAATGTGTCCAATCAAATTGCAACAAATGAAAACCCTAACACTCTTTGTTTGCTCCAAAATCATTCAATACAATCCTACCCTTCTATGTACCTATTTGTATGGTTAGATCATTTTTTTTATTATCAGGCATTTATATCTTATTATTATGGATTATATTTTTCTCATCTTATTACATCCATTCAAAATTTTAAAAAAATAAAAACTCTTCATATGAATCTGGATAGGCTTCGAGGAAAGAAAATGATATAGATGTCTCACATATATGGGATAGGGAGGGATTGATTATTAGTGTCTTTCTTCTTTCTCTCCCAAAATTGGTGTCATTTAATGTCTCGCATTTCATTTAAAATCTCTCTCATTAAGAGTCTCACATCTCATTTAAAATCTTTCTCCCTGAGACAAGAAAAAGTTTTCTAATATCTCCTTCGTCCTTATCAAATCTGGAGGTATCAGCCCAATTGAAAGGTTTAAACTCTCCTAAAATTTTTCTTAAATAAATCACGTTCTGTTTTGATTAATCCTTATCTCAATCCATTACATTTTGGGTTTCCTCTCTCATTCTCATTCAAAGTCTCTTAAAAAAATTCTCATCCCTTACTCCTTCACTCATCTTGCTTTCTCTATAAATTTTTTTTAATTATATTTTAATATTTTTATTTATGTTTTCTTTGATATGCACATGTCTTGCTTTTATGTCGAAATATTCTTTTTTTCTTTGTGCCCGTGTCCTTTCACACTAGTTATATATATTAAAGCAGCAGGTGAACTTGTGGGGAGCAACACGTGGCGTGTCCTCAAGCTTTTTGCACCCCTTGATTCCGGAATTACCCTTTCGTACCCTAAAATCTCTCAATAATATCCCAATTACCAACAATAATAAAAATCAAAATTCGTAATCTGAACTCGGATAGGCTTCAAGAAGAATAACGCCACATGAAACTCTCTCTCACTCTAACATTTTCCTTCTTTTTCGCCCCTCTTTCTCTGTGTTTTTTTATCATCGGAAACTCTCTAACATTTTATATTAATTCTTTTACTTTGATGGAAACCTAACTTCAAAAAAGACAAAAAGAAATCAAATAGAATTTCATACGAGATCATAAATTTGATCTTTGAACAATTTTAGAAGGTTGTTTGGTTACTATATAACAAAAAAGACAAAAAAAAGTGGGAACTTTAGAATGGGGTCCATCTATTTTGTCCACTTATATTCATTGAATCCAGGTGCTTAAGTCTTCGACTTATAACAATCCTCCGTTGAAGGACCCGAACTTCAAAATGGGGACCACTTTTGGAAATATTCAAAAAAATGGATTGAACCATAAAAATGGATAGATGGGTCCCACCAATCAGATGTGAACCAACCCCATAAATAATTAAACCAGCAAAAAGAGAATAAAAAGTGAACAAAGATTGTTGGGCTTTGACAGTGGGCCCAACATAACTATAATTTCATCACTATGCACACATTACACCAATTTGGATGTGGGGCCAACTATAACTGCACGAGATGTAGGCCCTACTTTAATTGCACAATATGTGGGTCAGTATTAAGTGTAGTTTCCTTATTATGTAGGTTTCCTATATAACAAAATCCAAAACTTTAAAATCAAATGCCAACTAATATTATCCAATCTATTATCATGTTTCTAATTGTTTTCTAATTCTTTCCAACTTTTTAGCAAAAAATTCTAGCTCCATATCCAATCTTCATATAAATCATTTCCCACCATTTTGAATTCCACAGACCCAATCCCTATATTTACACCATGTTTATTTATTTACTTTGAACATCTTTGCTCATTATCATGTTGTGTGTGGGATCATTATTCTTTCTCCAATAATTTTGCTAATTTTAGGCTAATTGTTATCAAAATAATTGTTTCGGCCATAATACACGAAAATGTTAACTAAATTGGTAACCAGGAATCGAGTCATTACGATAAAGGTAAGTGAAAAAAACAATGACATAAAACAATTCCAAGTATCAATAAAACAACTCCACCTATCAAATTATACTCCATTCAAATTCCAATTAATGTTATAATAAGATTCAATTAATAAATCATGTGAATCAAATTAGTTAATTATTATTATAGGTGATATGATAATGGGTGGCACGATCCTATGCAGCCAACCCTAGATCATATTTCATTAACCCTTAATTAAGCATAATTAAGGTTGTGTGGTTAACATGAATTAAATAAATAATAGAAAAATTGGAAAACATGATAAAACCCCACACGTTTGACCATTGACCATACCCAATTATTAAATAAGGCATATAGACGTGAGTACAATTATTATTATTATTATTATTCGATATACGATAGGTTGCGATAGAGCAATATATCATTATGGGCTCACTTAATCAATTCAAATCTTTATCTTTCCGTTACTCATTCTCTCATCTTGCCTCCTTTTCATATCTTTTTTATTCATATTTCAAGTTTTTTTTTATATATTTTCTTTGTATGGAAAACTATTTCTTTAATAATGCAATATATGTTTTTTTTTCTCTTTTCCAACACGGGCCTCTCACACTAATTATTATATATAGTAAAGCAGTAGGTGAAGTCGTGGGGGAGCGACACGTGGCGCGTCCTCAAGCTTTTTGCACCCCTTTATTCAGAATTTATTGAATTGATACTTTTTTTGTGTGTGTGGATTTGCAGTTTAATGTATCAGATCTTCGCATTGGAATCCTAGATTCTCTTCTGTCTCTCCGCGACGATCTCTTGAAGGTGAGATACTTCGTTTTTTTGCCCTATTTTTTCTCTCTTTATGTAGTAATTCATCCACTGAGGAGGAAGTTTGGATCCTATGATGCCTTGCATGAAAGAAATCACTATGACTCAATTAGAAGTTTTCTGCCTCTAATATCCAAGCTGCATAAAATCATGGAACCGCCGTGTATTGGCATCAAATCGAATTGCATTCTAATTGGGTTTTGCCCACTGTTGTGGATTGATCACTTGAAAAAGGAGGTGTGATTCACTGAATTGAGTTGTATATTGAAGGTGGGCTGTAATTGGAGCGGAACTTGACCTGATGCCAACACACAAAGGGTTTTGATTTAAGAGGTTTTTTTTTTCAATTTTAAAGGTAAGTGCTTTTGATGATTTACAGTGCTGGCATAAGAGAATTGAACACCAAAGGATCTGGTCTCTCAAGAAGTATTACTATTATGTGATGTTTGGTGTTGATTCATGGTAATTTGGTTGGGCCAGTATTTATGGTGCTATTTTTTTTTGCTATCCACGCTATGGCGTATGTGTGTGAAATTGAACAATCCATTTACATGCTGCTATCAGACTGATAGGACTGCTTATCCTACAGTGGGGCTACTATGTTAACTGTCTGGATTAGTGTAAGGTGGGACCTGCATGTGCAAAATTATGCACCAACTCATACGCCTATTGCCCAAAGCAATCACAGGCCTATGCAGCATAGAGAATAGAGAGGTCCATATTTTACTGTTGTCTTTCACTCTTTCTTATTTAATATTTTATATCATCTTTTTTATTAACATATTTCTTCGCTTAAATATGTAATGATTTTTTGCCCTCATTTTAGATACTTTATTCGAATTAAGAGGTCATGTTAAAGATGATAATTAAAAGTGCAAGTAAGGCTACATGTAAGATTACTTTTTCAATTGTAGGATTATTAGTATTCACTACATGTAAGATTAGTTCTAAAGCCTATTGCCCAAAGCAATCACAGGCCTTTGCAGCATAGAGAATCGAAATTTAAGAGAATAGAGAGGTCCATATTTTACTGTTGTCTTTCACTCTTTCTTATTTAATATTTTATATCATCTTTTCTTTTTTACATATTCTTCGCTTAAATATGTCATGATTTTTTGCCCTCATTTTAGATACTTTATTCGAATTAAGAGGTCATGTTAAAGAATATTATAAAATTTAATCTTAATTATTCAATTTAAACTATTTTAGATTTTTTACTCCTACCATAAGATAATATAAATGTTTCTTCTGTTTCTATCTTTTTCTTAAAGTATTTCAAAAAAATATAAATTTTACTATTTTTTTCCACTTTTGGCCCATGTTGGGCACGGGCCTCTCACACTAGAAATCAAACTATCCATTCGTATAATATATTTCAATTTTAGATTAACTCACTAAAAAACATGGTCCAATCATGTGTCTGTGTTATGTTTTTTTACGGTTTCTAGGCTTTGATATGACTAACCCAAGAAATACTGTTTGTAGGCTTTAGGCCTATATTTTAGAAGAACTGGTGGTGCACCCAAAAAAAATCTTGCTCCCATTCTATTACTATTCTTAGTTTTCTGGTATGTTAGAGATCGTCTCATATTACTTAATTGTTATGGTTGGCTTGTGATGTTATGCAATATGAGGCATTACTTTGGTTCCATGTTAAGTACCACCAATAATATTTACATTTATCCAAGTAGTATTTCCTTGTGCTATGATTTATGGTTATGAATGGGTTCTAAGACATGGATCAAAACTTTGCCGGATATTTATGACTTATGATTTATGTTTAATAATGACAGACGTTGCCAGATTTCTACTTGAGGCAGTTGGAGAAGCTCATCAAATTGTTTTAATCTTCACATAATAAGGTAATATAATCTCGTCTTAGTATGTCATTTACTATTAGGGATGTGATTTATTATATCAGATGTTAATTCTTTTCACTTTTCAACCCATTCTCAGATTTTTATTTATTTTTTATTAGTGTTTCTCATTTGAGAGAGATGGAGCTGTTACGGATAAAAAGACTACGTCAAAATGAAAAAACAATAACATCTACAGTTGAAAACCTATTCAATAAATATTATTTTAATTTTATATTAAATAAAATTAGTTTATTGATAATTGTTATAAGTCTTTCTAAGGAAATTTGTCACTAAACAACTGCACATAAAATTGAATATCAACTTTCAAAAATGAAAATAATGACAAGATGTCACTCCCAAGGTTTAGATGCAACCAATGGATGTCAATTCCCATTATCAAATAGCCGCATTCAGATGCTCCAAAATGATCTAAGCACAAGAAAGACAAATATAAATAGCCAAATGGAAGTTTCCGGAGATAGATTATTAATTATTTTCTTATAATAACGTAGTAAGAGATTTACATTTTATTTGAAAATAATTATTAATATATTGTTTACTAAAAGGTTCTAAAAAAGATGGTGACCCATCTTGAATTTCCAATATAATTGTATTAAATATAGTTTTTTTATTTACCGAGTGTATACTTTTAATTTAAATTGGGTTTTCCTTCGATCGATGAAAGGCTCGCGTTAAGCGCGAGCCTTGAAGCGCTAGTATAATATTAAAGCAAAAGGTAGCCTTACTATGGAGAGTGCCACGTCAACACCATGAGAGTTCTCTTGCAGGAGAGCGGAGTAGTGCGACATCAGCAACATGAGAGTTCTCTTGCAGGAGAGCCCCACTCTGTCCGGGCAATGACATGTGGTACACCCAAATAAGGAATTCGTTCGGATTTTTTCAAAATCAAGTTTTTGAGATGACAAATCATCTTGGGATCCCTAAATAGTTGGAAATCTTGAGATCTAAAAGATTACTATGAGATCTCCCTTCTCCTTGTTCCATCATTTTCTGAGAAATTAATGGAGTCACTTGCGAACTTGCAGAATGTACCTCTCATTAAATTTGGATTGATAAGGGCTAACAATTCTGTATTTACGATGGTATATCATTATTTATTTCACATGTTCATAATCGGTTTAAAAAGAACTGTTGAGTGAGGTATAGTTTTCCTTTCTCACATGATCAACTTCTTGTTGATTGTAAATTGATTAATTTTGACAAGGCAATCTATCTTTTACCAGGTTGTGAGCCTACTCTGATTGGCAGAGCTGGAGCAGCAGAAGATCGGCAGACTGCTCTGGACTATATTGGCTGCCAGTTGGGTATAAAAGAGGCATGAAATAGTTGTTCAGGTAGTCGTTACCGCCCATCACAACTGTATAGATGCATTGGCCACAGATTCTTCATCCCCTAATATATTCACTACTTGGTCTACAGCAGCCTGAAAATTCCTCACCTGAATAAAGTCCTACAAATTTAAAGTAGAAAAAGGTTTTACAGACGTAGGATTAAAGACGTGGGGCAGTGAAGGGTCGAAGGTGGAGGTACACAGAACTTTCAAGACTACTTGATATATTGGTATGCTGATTTGGATGTTTCAGTGATTTAATTCAAAAGAATCTATGATAGCATAATCTCTCAAGACATACAGTAGAATTTTTGTAAGGTACCATAGTAGAGACTATGGTACCTTTTTTTATATGTTTTTCCTGTACAATACAAGCTTCTATATTGTGAGACTTTCTGTCAAATGAATTCCCTGTGAGATTTTCTACTGAGGGCCTTATATTCTATCATTACTACCCAGTATGGGCTCATTTGACAGCAGTTTTTTATATCTTTGTAATAGCAACTATTTAAATTATTTTCCACCTACAAAGCTATAGATACACAAGTTTCTTCAGGTTTGGTTATAATTATTTATAGCATCTTGAGAATTACAGATGACCTGAGAATTTTTTTTCTTTGCTTGCCCAGTATAATTCTCTTGTACTAATTCCAAATCTAGATAGCATTAGAGTTACAATCTAATAACTTTTATAAATAAATTAATTAAGTTGTGAAACTGAGCTTGTAGTTTTTTTTATAGAAATAATTATTTATTCTTATTATTTTTAATAATATTTTAAAAAAATTATTATTATTAAATATATTTTGATTTTCTTGGCCCGGGCTAATTACGGTCGTTGTTGCTAGTAAATATATAGGCAATAGGGAGGTGTGCTATAGAGAGTGCCACGTCAACACTCCCAAGCCTCATGGTGCCACATCATATATCTCACGAACTCCATGTGGCGTAAGAGCTGATGCCATATAGGATTTTCAAAATGTTGAGATTTTAGATTCTCTCTCCACATACCTCTCATAGATTTGATTATCTTACCAGAACATTTCTTTTTATAATTGCTATCTTATTAATTATCCTACCATAATAACTACTATTATTATCCTATAATCTCTCACAGCATACATTATCTCTTTCATTTCAAACGAAGGTGAAGTTTAATTCAAGCAGTACATAGTTGCACACCCCCATCTTCCACAACTGTTAATGAAGACACTGCTTAGCTGCTCTAGCCACATGGTATGAAGAATAGGTATGTATATACACGTTTAAAGTTGCATGTTTCTTTCTTGAGGATTTTATCGGAAAAAACTCTTTATGTGGCCAGTTAACTGAAAAAGTCACTTTAGCCAAAACCACACCAAAGAGGCCTTCCCACCCAAAAATCTTTTTTTTTTTTCCATTTTTTTCGAGGGTTGACATTGACCTTCGTTTTCAGTGTTGAGGGTCGATGTCGACCCTCATGTCCTCTTTTATTTAATGCGAATCCCTTCTTCCCCATCGTGCTATGCCTTTTTAAATCGCTGCCATCGACTAGATTCGCATTATCCCCATCATGCTTTGCCTCTCCCTATCAAGAAACCACGGACTTGTTAATGTGCTTCTAACTTGTTAATGTGGCAACAAGTTAATCATTTTCTTAACCTACACAAGGGGGTTAGAATCTTCAAAAGTACGGTCACGTGATAAGAAGTATGCTTCCACACCATAATAAACTCGAACAACAAAGAAGAAGTCTGGTGGGATAGGGAGGGAATCTAGAAATGAAAACCCCACCTAATTAGGTAATACTGGGTACCCACTTGTTTTCACAAAAAGGTTAACCTTATCTATTTGGCCCTTTATTCTTTGTTTCTTTGTTATCTTTGAATGAATTTCTTCGTTACCATAAAAAATAGAGGGTTTTACCCAAAAAAAAACTGAATGTGGCCATAGGACCAAATTGGACAAATTAGACAAACATGCACCGAAGAGGGCAAGTCGCCCCAAAACCTTCTTCTTTTTTTAAACTTTTTCGAGAGCCAATATCGACCCTGGACAAGCAAAAAGAAATAGTTTTCCTCATCTTCTTCTTTCTTCCTCTCTTCCCCAAACCCATTCCAATGATGGAAAAATAGTTCAAGTGTTAGATGTTTAAGACTTTTAAACATAATCTTGTAAAACTAACCAAGTAACCCAACACTACGAAAAAAGGAGCTCAAGACCTTTAAATCAAACAAACCAAGATCTATGAACTCAAAGTTCAAAGGCGTGTGTTGGAATATGTTTCCAGAGGCAAGTGCTGCCATAGGTTTCAAAACTACTTGGACCTCTAGTGAATTTTGTTTTGCCAAAAGATCTGTTTTTACAGCAACCCTTTATTTTTTTAAAGACTTTTTAATGGGCCTTTACCCCCACATCTCCTAGTAGTGAATTTGCATGTTAGGGCCATCAGTTGTGGCGGACTAATAGTTTTCGTTTAAGGGAGATGGACCCAATCAGATAGTTGGGTTTTGGGGCCAAAACTCAGCTATTAATGTGGGTTTTTGAGGCGGACCCATGATTTTCATGTAGATTTTGGAAGGAGACCCATGTTCGGCGGGACCATTTATGTAGGTCCGCCCATGGCCATCGGTCAATCACATCACATCTAAGGCATACTACCCTTCTATATATGTTTTGAAACCTATGGTAGCAGTTGCCTATGGACACATTCTAACACAAGTGGCGGGAATAAAATATAAGTGAGTTATGATGGTATTTTATTTTTAGTTGTTTGATATAGAATCTTTTTTACTTTTTGTATAGAAAAGTGGAGTTTTTTTGTCTTTTAGAGGATAAATGTGGTTGCCTTTTGACTTT
The DNA here is from genome assembly GCA_029852735.1 of Persea americana. Taxonomy (NCBI): domain Eukaryota; kingdom Viridiplantae; phylum Streptophyta; class Magnoliopsida; order Laurales; family Lauraceae; genus Persea; species Persea americana. The sequence continues at coordinate 98,323,942 of CM056810.1, forward strand.
TTTTGAAAAAGATGAAGGAAATTTTGAATTAAAGTGCTTTTTATTAGACCTTTTGTCTGAAAAATGGAGGCTTTACTTGACTTTTACTATTCTAGTAAACTGCCAAACGAGCAATTGTGTTTTTTTTTTTTTTGTATATACCCCCTAACGTTTATAGAATTTGTAAATAGACCCTGTGGTTTCACTATTTGGATATACCCCCTGCTTTTTATTTTTAATACCTTCCATATCCCCAAAATCACTAGTCACAGGGCTGCACAAAAAATCCAGTATCACCGCAAAACTAGACCGAACCAGCCGAACCGGACGGTTCGGATTGGTTTATAGTTGATCGGTTCGGTTAACAGTTTGGAAATTATAAAAACCGCTTACATCGGTTCGGTTAACAGTTTGGATATCATAAAAATCCTTTAAACCGAACTGTCCATGTACATTAACTTAAGTATTGCTTTTAGACTATTTTAGCCTTAGGGTTTCGTTCACTACTTTCATAGTTACATTCGACAACTCATTCTTACATGAACTCAATACTGCCTTTGTGCCTTATAGTTGATAGGTTCTTTGTCAGTTTTTTCGCCACTCTATTTTCAGCTTTTGAGATTTTCTTTTATTGGTTGAATTGTAGAATTTCTATTCTATAATATCATTGTGTGCTTGCATTTAGTCCAAACTCTCTTTTTAGAGTAAAATTATTTTTTATATGGATCACTGGAATGTTGGAATTTTATGTTTGCACTAAACATTAGAATAAATGCAAAGGATGGGTCACATCATTTTGAAAATTTCAATGTCTAATTAAAAAAGAAAAAAAAAACAACGGTTTAAGCCCTCTCCATCGGTCGGATCGGTTCGGTTAATTAAAAGACCGACATGTTCGGTTTGGTTATTGGTTTTAGTGTTAAACCGATCCGAATCGCCCATGTGCAGCCCTAACTAGTCATAACGAGAATAAGCGACCACTAAAAGATTTGTGTTGATTTTTTTTTAATAAAAATGACAATTTTGCCCTTAAATTCCTTAAACAGAGATAAATATGTCATTATTTATAAAAATATCATTATTTTATCTTACGTCCTAGTTGTCTCTCACAAATTCTCCTATGGACATAAAGCTTAATAATGTATTTAAAACTCTCATCAAACTAATAGGGGGTTGTGCATGGGCTGGGTCAATTTTAGCTGATTATAAGAACAAGTATTAATTGTCATTGTGATCGATTTAGATTAATGAAATGGGCCATGTATTGATAAAAATGTATTTATGTAGGATTACTCTCTCCCACTAAATGTTTTATAGTAGTTAGGGATGGCAACCGGTCGGGTTTAAATGGGACATGCCCCGCCCCTATTAGGGGCATGTTTGTTACTGACTTTCTTTGAACGGGGTGAAATTGGATTTTGTTGATGTAACCCACCCCGCTTTGTGTGTTATATATATGGGAAATATTCACGTGCATTCATCCCTCGCCATGTTATGGTGAGGGACAACATGGTAGGGTTGGCTTTATAATACATCCGAACCATCCACACACATAGAATCCCTTAAGTACACTAGATCCATTGAATTTTCACCTATCCAAATGGATTGGACCGTTGGATCGAGGGTTAATTTTTTTCTTTAATATAAAGTCATTAAATTTGTGAGCCACAGATGAAGGGGTTAGAGGCTCGGGATTTATTACAAATTTGATATATGGGCTCATCCAAGACATCTCTTTTCACCCTCCACAAATCCCACTATCAGTGGATTCCTAGGTGGTTCCCATTAAGTTTGTCCCTCATCATATGATGAGGAAATGATGTATAAAAATATCCCCCTATATATATTACTAAGAGTAGAAATAAAATTCATTGGGACATTAACGTAACAGCCTTACTAAAGTATAAATAAAACTCATGCAATTGTCCGTGTTTCGATTTTCCATCTTTTTCAATTTTCACTTGAGTTTTGTGCTAATATAAATTACTTGGTCACGTGTCAAATGCCACTCAAAGACTTTCCCACGGACCCACTCTTTCCTTGTCACTTTTAGAGAAGTTAAAATAATTCTAGTCAAGGTACTGTGTCCGTATGAATGTGAATCATGAGGGAAGGTGCGGTGGTGCTTGCAGTGCTGGTCATTTGTCTCCCACGTTGGGAACACTGGGTCCTCCTTAGCACTCATGAATTCAACTTAGGAAATTCAAAGGATCTTGGTTCTATATTTTCCTCGTTTGTTAATTGCTTCAGATAGGGCGGGACTGAAGGAAAAGAAAGAGTTGAACCCATTTCATTACATCACTGGAGAGGAAGGGAAATAGAAGAACAGAAGAAGAGAAATGAGAGAAGTGAGGAATGAAGAAGTGTAAGAGCAAGTAGAACAAGTAAAGAGGAAGCAGTACGTCAGGTATTTTTAAGTTTCTTAATCTAATCTCAACACTCCCTCTCCGTTTAAAAACAAAAAAACACTCTCCCTCAATAAACCAAACCTATGAGTGCCACTCTAATACCAAATTAATTTTTTTTCAGCCTTATCATTTCTACCAAAATCTCAAACCTCGAGGCAGCATAATTGTTTTTTATTAATCCCCCCGTGGAGCCCACTCCTCTACAAGAACGACTCTTTCTTTTTTTTCTCATTTTTTTTCTATACAATGATATGTACCGAGATAATGGCGATATTTTGAAACTATGGTCATAAGACCAACAATTAATTAGCAATATTTCAATGATTCAATACGAAAATTATATGCACTAAAATTATCTCTAATATTTTAAACCAAATTAATCTCATTTTGCCTGTATGTCCCAATTAGCCTGGATTGATAATATAATGTTAACGTTTAAAAAAAATGAGTATTTATAATTGGATATTTCAAAGTACTGATGGTATTTCGTATTTTTGACCACTTGTCCATTCCCGCTCGGACCAAAATAAGAAAAAGCTTAAAAAGATTATTATAGGTGTTTTTTCTAATTAATCAAGTGGATAGCTTAAAAATCCTTAAACATAACGAATAAGGACTCCCATCTGCTCTAGTTTAGTAAAACATATAAGGTCAATTGCCTGTACACAATGTGGTTTTACTACTCATTCTTTCCCAACAAGTCAAGAAAGATTTTCAGCTTCTCGATCTAATAGATGTTACTTTGCCTATGTATAACTTAGGACCAAGCATCTAAAGGTATGCCGTGGGGAGCATTTGGAGAATTTAAATGTTGTTTTCTAAGAAGTAGAATTTCAAAAGTGCATTCTCAATTTTAGAATTAAGAGAAATCAATTGGCGATAATTGATTTTTCACTTGGCTAGTTCAACAAATTCCAACCACCGAAACCGAAACAAATATGAAATTTCGAATTTCTTAGTACAACCTTTACATTTTTTGTCATGACTTCCCGATAAGAGGAATTCCTTATCAGATTCCTATGAGACATAAACTCAACCAAATCGGCCCTTATTATTTCTACCTAGAATTTATTTAATGGGTTTTCCCTTATTTCAAGTTGAAATTCTAATTTTCAACCCACCTGAGAAACCACATATAGCTTTTACAGACTATCTGGTTGCCTGCACTTTTACTAAGAATTCATGTTTGTCATGCAAATGGAATACCCTTACGAGTGTAGTGGCTGTCCTCGAGATATTTGAATTCCTGTTTGATTAAGACTTTCAAGGGGAGGATTGGTGAGCTGGCCAAGTGAAAACTCACTTTTGGCCAGCTGTGTCCTGGAATTCAAAATCCTCCTAACCCATAGCATTTTGGAATTCGGGGCGGGGGCGGGGGCGGGGTTAGGCATTTGGAGATATTCCCCAAATAGAATTCTAAGTCGAGGACAACATCTAGAGAATTTCAAGATTCTTTGCAGAAGAATTCTTAAAACTCTTACAGAAGAATGGGCCACCAAGCAAGGAACCCACCCCTAAAATGAGCCGGTCAGGCCAAGTCACCCATTTATCTGACCCATTTCCATTCTAATTAGTCATCACCCACGTACATAGCCCACTGGCAATAAATTACCCACAACTGGTGATCCCAGAACTGATGATCTGCAGGGATCAACAAATGTCAAAATCATCCACTGAATGCCCATGAAAGTCTTTCTCCCTGTACCTTTCCCTCCCAGGAAAGTTAAAATGCTTGCCAGTAAGTTAAAAAATATGTTAAATAAAGCAAAGCATTCAATTTAATACGATTGATTAACATAAAGATTCCTCAAAATTTTTAGGTGTCGTAACTAGGGATGAACTAGTGGTAAAGGTTCCCCACTCACATCCCACCCACCAGGGATCAATTCGGTGTGTGGCTTTACTCCTCTCCAACTTAGCAAATAGAAAAAAAAAAAAAAAAAAAGGTGCCCGCTAAAGCTAATATAAAATGTATTAAATAGAGTAAAGCTTATAGGTTTATATGATTGATTAACATAGAGGTTCCTCTCCATGCTTATCCCTCCCATAAAAGTTAGAATGGGAGCAATGTTCTCCCATGATCAGACTGCATGCTTTTCACTTACAATGGAAGTGGGGTATATGGAATGGACTCCTTATGTTTGTCCACAAAAAACAAAAAAAACAAAAAAAAAAATCTATTGTGTCAAATTATCCTGGACTTTGATTTATTAGCTATAAAACTTTGTGTTCTTTTGGCACCATAGAAATTTTTGAAATCCAATTTGGCGGTGGTAAAGATTTGATGAGAGTGAAGTTGGGGCTGACACGAAATCACGAGGAATGAGAGTGTGTAGGGAGGGGTTTGCATTGGTTAAACGTGGGCTCAGGTGGGCCCATAGAGTTGAACTGTTTATATTATTGCTCGTATGAGAATATATATAAGTATTGATCCAATGTGTGAAACTGGATCAGTGTGTGCGCCTCGGATTGGGACCGGGAGGGATTAAAGATCTCCCATGGCCCTCCATCTCTACAAAAAATCAGCTCCATCCCTGATCATCACCACCTACATATGGGCCCCACAAATTTACCGGTGTACTTCATTCGGATGGGTGTACAGTCGATCTAACGATGTACAATATATCGGATGGGTGCAAAGGTCGGCTCCATGTGAAATTTAGGGGGATTGTGTGAGTGGTCCATTCAGATGGACCATCAGGTGGGGTGGGGACACCGGGCGCGCCGGAGAATATCCCATAGATATAGATATATGGCTCCCGGGCGTTTTCACTTCACCAATGAGATAAGAATGACATGTGCTTGTTATTCTTGCATTGATTGTGCTTTGATTGTAGTAGCCATAAAAAAAGGAAATAAGATAGGAAAGAACTAATTTTAATGAAGAGAAGTTTAATGGTATTAACTGATCCCTCGTTTTTCTCCCTATTTCTTCTCTCTTTTTCTTTAACTGTCACTAAGGGCAAGAACCCATCTTCAGCGAGGCAGTGGATACACCTTTAACTGGACCACTGTTAGATTGAACATTATAGAAAAATCATTATTTTTATGATCCAACAGTGTGACCAAGTTATACTTCAGTGAAATTTTGTGGGGGTCCAAAAAAGATAGGGACAATCATCTAGATTGCTTTGGATCTTTCATAAGCGGGCCCAATCTTGGAACCTCACTAATTCTCTAAAATGCCCCAAAACAAATTGCATAGGGATATTTTGGACATTTTAAAAGAGATTAAAAAAAAAACACAAAACAACTATCTGGCACCATATTCCAAGGGATAAGAAAGAGGGTTATTGGTTTTGGGTTTTGATAGAATCAAATGTTTTTGGGCAATGGGTTCTTACGTGGCTGAGAGTTTTTTGGTTACGATGAGAGGGCAAAACCGCCCCCCTTTCAAATGGGGCATTTTAGAGAATTTTAGAAGATAAAAACGCCCACTTCCTGCGTCCAATGAGGATACGGATGAATTAATGAAAATAAGTGTTTAGGTGGAGTTATTATCCACTTGAATAAGAAGCCAGCTCTGACCTACTTTTTCTCTTCTCTAGATAAGATTAATTCATCATTTTCCTACTTTTTCTCCGAATCAAGATTTTTGGTAATTTTTTCTGCACAGAAGGACTGGTTCCATATCTTTGGAGATTAACGAGAAGTTTGAGATCAATGGGTCCACTATGAAAACAAATCCAAACACATAGCCCCATTTTTATATGATTTCACCAAATTTCAATTCAATAAGAATTGGTCCCGCCATTAATTAATCACTAAAAAAAACATAAAATTTCATAATAATATGATGATGGAGAAGAAATTCATGATGCAGCTCCTTAGTGGGATCCACTTAAAAAGCAGAAGCAATCAAAACATATCACACCATCTCTTACGGGCGCCCTGAATCTCACTTTAATAAGTGTTCCCCATTGATTAATCTCTATTAAAATTTGAGACTTCATAATATGATAAAAAAAAAAAAAAAACAAAAAAAAAAAAGAACCCTCATGATGCTTATCAGTGGGAGAAACGTGAACAATAAAAGCAAACAAAACAAATTGGCCCCATCGCATATGGGGCTGCCCCAAACTTCACTTAAAAAAGTGTTGGGCCTACTGTATGATTTATCATTAAATAAGTGTGGGATTCACTACTATTAAAAGTGGATGTGGTAAGGGACCCATCCCAAATGGGTCCATTTAATTTCAGAGAAAGAGAGACGCATGAAGTTTTCTCAAGGAATTAAATGCTATTGGGTACTAGGAGTTTTTTTTTTTTTTTTTTGCTATCGGAGGATTCTCAACCCTTTGGGCTGAATTAATCCCTCCGAACCCAGAGGAAAGCTGGGTAAACTCCCCTATAGCCCTAGTGTGGTAGTGCAGTTTCGAACCCACAACCTTGGGGTGCAAATCGTGATCCTAGGCTAAATGAGCTACCCCTTGGGGTTACTGGGTACCGGGAGTTACTTTCCATGTTTTGCAAATATGACATAAATGCTAACGAGCTCTCATATTTTTGTTGGTTGTTCAAAGTGGGGCAAAAGGGCCCCTTTATTAAAAGGGTATTCTGGGGAATTCCTCCCGTTTGTATATATATATATATACATATATCCGGTAAAGCTTAGATTCCTCAATATACTTAACCCTTTTTAAAAAGTTATAAGTGTAAAATATATCATATGGGGAGGTGCTCCTATGAGATGCACTCTCACCAAGTTTATGAGAGATGGGTGGGGGCCCTCACTTCCATATCCACTCTCACAAACTTAAATGCAATGACCCCAAACTTAAATGTGAGGGCCCCCACTCATCTCTCACCAACTTAGTGCGAGTGCCTCTCATAGGAGCACCTCTCTATCATATAAAGCACCGACTTTAGTAGAGCTTACAACCTTATACAATTGAATATAAAGTTTCCACTAAGAATAAGATTGATCCACATAAAGAAGAACATGAAAAAGAGCATAGTGAGGAAAGAAGAGAGTGAAAGTAGAACAAGGAGAGGATGGGGAAGAGGAAGTAGAAGTAGCTCAGGTATTCTCTCTTTCATTTCTGGGCGCGTTTGAATGTATGGTGAATTGAAGTAAAAGTAAAGCAAAACATCAAATTAAAAGAGAATAAAATATAAGGGGTTATGATGGTACTTTATTTTTAGTTATTTGGTATGAAATTTTTTTTAACTTTTTATCTAGAAAAGTGGAGTTTTTTTGTCACTTCACTTCACCATGTATCCAAACAGGCCCTAAATTCTCAAGTGTATGAGTCCCTCTTTGACACAAAAAAAAAAAAAAAAAAAAAAGAAGAGAAGGGAGATTAAGCTAAAATAGATTATTATAGGTGGTTTTCTTGGATCAAGTGGGCCCACGGCTTAAGTGTTCTTTAGCACTAGTGAGATCTCACATACCCTTTATTTTAGCAAAATATATCAAGTCAATTTCCGGTACACAATGCGGTGTTACTGCATGTTCTTTTGCAACGAGCCAAGAAAGATTTTCAGCTTTTCAAACCGACGGAATCGGATCCCCTGTTTGGCCCCGCCACGCCCCACCTCCCGGGGGTGACACATGAAGGAGGAGGTCAAATCATCTGACATCCATCACTTTCGATGAATAAAAAAAAACTTACCGTTCGGACCAAACGGGGATCCGTTTCCCAAACTGATAGATGTTCCATTGCTTATGTAACTCAGGACAAAGTGAACCAGCTTTGGATACAGAGATCTCTCTCAGGGTGTGATTTTCAAGAAAGATACCATGACAGATGCACTTGTATCGTTTGTCGTGGAAGAGTTGGGTGCCATAGTCAAAGATGAGGTATAGTCAAAGATGAGGTGGGCTTGTTGGCTGGTGTCAAGAAAGAGCTCAATAGTCTTTCCAGCACGTTCTCAGCCATTCAAGCTGTGCTGGTGGACCCCGAAACAAAGCAAGTTACCACGAAGGGGCTACGAGATTGGCTTGGGAAGATCAAAGTAGCAGCATACGAGGTCGAGAACATATTAGATGAGTGGAGAACATATGCTTTCACGTCAGAGCACGATGAAGATGAAGATGAAGATGAAGATGAAGATGAAGATATTTGTAAGATCCGCACCATCTGTTTCTCACTCTTTCCTTATCGATGTTTCAAGCAGGTGAAATTACGCCACGATATTGGACATAGGATAAGGGAAGTAAGAGAGAAACTAAATGAAATTTCAGACGAAAAGAGTAAATTCACTTTAAATGAAGTTAAGGAGAGGGAAGTTATGTCAGGGCCTAACAAACGTGAAACCGGTTCATTTATTAATGAACCAAAGACATTCGGCAGAGATGAGGTTAAGGAGAGAATAATTAACCAATTGGTTAGTGAAACTAGTCGAGAGGAGAAGTCAGTTTCCATTGTTTCAATAGTTGGTCTGGGAGGATTAGGCAAGACAACTTTTGCTCGACTAGTATACAATGATGCAGCAGTGAAGGCATATTTTGAAAAGATAATTTGGGTCTGTGTGTCTGATCCTTTTGATGTCAAAAGGATTGCAACAGAAGTTATTGAATCCATGGGTAGCTCTATATCCAATAACGCAAGCTTGGATACTTTGCAACGCAATCTTGATGAAGCTGTTAGTAAAACACGATTTTTGCTCGTGTTGGATGATGTTTGGAGTGAAAATTACGCATTATGGGAGGAACTGAAGAATCCACTTGTAGGCGGTAAAAACGACACCTACTTAGATTGAGATGAGGTCGAGGTAACACTCCTTAGGACAGGGAATGCTGAACTTCCAAGAACCTGAAAAGGAAGGAGAAAGACTAGGGTCAGAGGCCCTGGCTGTCGTGAGCCGAAGGCACTCCGATGCCTGAGTTAGCTCTGAGAAAACTAAACAGGAGGAGCAAGAGAGGAATGAGAGGGTATCGAGTATTTGTGAGTTGTGTATTGCGTACCTCCCATGGGACTGATCCCATGTGTATATATAGGTGATCGCTCCTCGTTCATTCTCTCTGTGAGTGGGGGTAGGTGAGGTGAGGTCCCATCGATCCTTACCCTGACTGGCAGCAGTAGATGAAATGGACAACACCCCTCCCTCTCTTTCCACGCCTTCAGCCAGTTGGCGTACAGGGCTTGATAAAGCGCACTTCTTATCGCCATAAATGAGCGATCCTATCGCCATAAATGACTGCTCATATCTGTCTGGGCGCGCCGTATTTTCAGGAAGGAGGTGGCAGCCCACTTTGATTCTAGTATTGTGGTCTAAGACCAAGGGTGGCTTGGCCGTGGCGTGCCTTGGTGCCGAGCTGGCATTATGCCGAACTGCCGAACTGTGGTGTTGAGCTACCAAGCTATTGACCGAGCTGCCGAGCTGACGATCTTCTACGATAGGCTGAGGTGTTCGGCGAGCTTAGCTGTATTCTTTGCTTAACTTTGTCATTACAGTGTTTTACCCACACAATTGCCCCCCTAGCTTTTGACTTCTGAGAGCCTCCCAGCTCGAGGAGGTCAGAAGCTTGATGACCGTATAGCTGGCTCTGCTACCGAGCTCAAGTGAGGGTGATTGTCATATGAGGGTAATACCGGGACGAGGGAGCTTCGGATCAGGAGGGTCCCCTTGGGTCTGGAGGTCGCTGCTATCGTGCGGACCCCTTGAGAGATGTCCCTTCGCCTGTCCCCGATATTTAATAGCCCTCGGATATCGCGCTAGTGGTGACACGTGTCGCTTCTTTTGGCTGTCTCGCAATTACTTCGAGGAGACGTTAGGGCTGCGAGATGGGACGTTAGGGCTGATTGATGGGACGCCTCTTAAAGGCTCTCCTTGAAAGCCGAATCGACGCCCCTAGGTCTTATAAATCTGGGTGCCTTCTTCGTTTCCACTTCCTTCTGCTTTTCTTCAGACGTCTACTGCGCTTTGCGAGAGAACTCCTCCGGTGCCTGCGAACTTCCGGTGATCTTGCTTGGGCAATCCCCATTCGTAGGACCCTTCTCCGTTTTCTTCGTCTTCTCTTTTACATAGGTCTTTGTCTGAGTCGAGAATGGGAGTCTATAGACATCTGTTAGGAGACCCTGGTTCCATAGATCATTTTAGGGATTTATACAAGGTCCCCTCCAATGTGGAGGTCAGGCCGGATGGTCCCGATGATGGCCTCACCTATCGTGATGGCTGGATGCCATTCTGGCTAGTCTCTGTAGTGGAAGGGGGAGTCCGCTTTCCCCTGCACCCACTGGTCCGGGATTGCCTCTGGGAGTGGAGGTTGTGCCCATGCCAGCTACTCCCCAATGGATACAAAATCATAATGGGGGTAGTGCGGCTCAACCAGATTCTGGAAATCGGCCTTGGTGTCCCGGATATCGAGGACACGTATGACCTCTGCAAATCCGCAGAAGGGGATACTTACTACCTCCGGCTGAGGGTCCGCCAGACTGGGTTCGTGACCGCGCTGGAGGACTCCAATAGGTACGCGGGTGAAGACCGAGTACTCGTCAGAGGAGGATGGGAGTTCGATGAAGGGGAGCCTGCCTCCACGGTCCGGGTTCCTCGAAAAATAGGAATTCCTCCAAGTAAAGACCGAAGTTCTTTCGGTTTGCAGTTCTTTCCTTTCTTCCTCTGTTTGGCTCTTGACACGATTTTGTCTATGCAGATTTCCGCGAAAAGAGGGAGCTCGCGAAGAGGAACCACTGGAAGGTGAACAGCGCGTGGCACGAGCAGGTGAGGAACTACCGCGGCCACAACTGTCGTGCTGCGTGGTCTCTCTTGGAGTACGTGCCCCACTACAGGTCCTTCACCACCTCCAGAAAGGTGTCGGGAATAGACTCCGTGCTGAGCGGGGAAGTCTTGAGTCGAGAGACAGCGACGACCGTGGTGCCTGGCTCGGCGGCGGTTACCGTTGCGATTCCCGCCGGACGTCTGGTTGGGTCAGTAGACCGTGCTCCAGCAGCCTCTGTCGCGGAGCCTGTCGGCACTTCGAGAGCCAAGCCCCGGCCTTCCCGAAGGACGTTAGTAGCTTCCAGCTCGGAGGGAGAGGAAGAGGAAGAGGAAATGTTACGCCAGCGAGGTCGACGCTACGCTGCGGAAGACCTGTCCGCGGCGGCTTTCGGGGATATCGGAAGCGGGGACCGGGATCCTCCTCAGGCAGTGGCCGCGACGCCTCCGGTATTCCCGGGTGGCACTCCTGCTCCAGACGCCGAGACGGTGGGCACCGCCGCGACTGAGGCTGCTCGGCCCGACGAGGCAGAGGTCGTGTTAGCTCCGCCTCCGGCCGTGGCTGCAGATGACTCACCCTCTGATCAGGCCGTGAAGGCCGGAGGTCGGGCTCGCCCCGCCGAGGTCGCTGAGGGCGGACGACCGAAGAAGAGGGCAAGGGTCGAGGCCTCGCCTGGCCCCTCCTCGCCTCCGCCTGCTGGTGGGACGATCCCGCCTCCTCCTCCGGCTCCGTGGAGGCCGGCCATCGAGGAGGTTCTGGGGCGGCCGCTGGCCGAGACAGACCGCGCGACCGATCCCCAAGTGGTCGCAGCGCTAGGACGAGCCTGCGCCCTCCCTCAAGACATGGCAAGGTGGGCCGAGATGGACAATGAGTCACTCCTGCTCTCCTCGATGCGATCCCTGGTATCGGTAAGTGCAGTATTTTTCCCTCAGCTTTTAGTCCGGTGTCGTTTCATTGACTTCGGGTTCTGATCTTGCAGCTACTGCAGAGGTGCCAAATGGGCATTGAGAGGCTCGATGCAGCGGAGGCGAGAGAGGCGGAGTGGGTGGTTGAGAGAGACGAGATGCGGGCGTCCTTGGCGTCCAAGGACGTGACGCTGGCAGAGGTGACGGCCAGGAACGCCGGCCTCGTCTTTGATCTTGAGGAGTCAAAGATCGAGGTCGAGCGCCTCAAGGACGAGCTGGAGGACGAGAAGGGCCAGAACCTCCACCTTTCCTCCGAAACTCGACGATCTCCGGATTGCGGTGAAGCGACTGGAAGACGACCTGGAGAGTGCGAAGGGGACAAACAGGAGGCTCCTCTCTCAGCGGAACCAGGCGCAAGGTTCCCTGGAGATGGCATTGAGGGGGAAGGCGGCCGAAATCGAATCTGCCCTGGCAAAACAAGAGGCCAGGCTCAAGGAGGAGTTCCTCGCCGAGCATGACTCCATCATGGGGGAGGAAGTCGGCAGGCTGTCCGCTGATTACAAGGCTCAGCTGCCAGGGATCCGGGACCGAGCCTGGGAACTTGGGTGGAAAGCAGCCCTGAACAAGGCTGGGGTCCCTGAGGATAGCCTCCTCTTCCTAAATCCCCCAAAATTCTCCTGCTCGGACTCGGAACTCGTGGCCGTGTCTCGAGTCTCCTCTGACCCTCCTTCGCAAACCAGTCCGGAAGCGAGTGCCGCCCCCGGGGTGCCTCAAGAGGCTCCGGCTGCCAGCGCTGATCCCGAGAGCTCCCAAGTGACTGCGGTCGTCGAGGCCCCTCGTGAAGCTGTCGCTCCCGAGGTTAGTGTTCCTGAAGCGGGCGCGGCCGTTCCTGAAGCTACCCCCACCGCTCCCGAGGCCAGCGCGGTCGTGGCCGAGGTCCCTCCAGAGATTGACTGCAATGTGGAAGCTGCAGCCCTCTGAGGCTTTTTGTAATTTTTCTGTGTGTTTTTTTTTTTTTTATCGCATCGCCATTCATCTTGTAATCAGGAGCTTTGATTAATGAAAAACCTTCCTCACATTCTGGCTTCCTTTTTCCTTGTCTTTGATGAAATGTTTATGGTCGACCGTATGTTGCATTGCTTTTCTGTTTGAGTTGTTGGTCCGGATAGCCGAACTCCTGGCCATTCTCAAAATTGAGACATCCGCTAATGACCGAGACTCGGCGCATGAACCGTGGTCTCGGTCTGCTGTGTACCCATAATTCCCCCCCCCCCAGCTTTTGACCTGTGAGCTCCTTGGAGCAGGTCGGAAGCTGAGTGGTTTAGTCAGGCCGGGACTGCCGCTAATCTTTTAATAGTACCCGGTTTATGCTGCCCTGCCGAGATGGCGGGGTCTCGGTTCGGTGGGGGATTCCTCCTTATCGCCTTTTGCTGACGTGGAGGGCCTCATTAAGTTCTTTTGCTGACGTGGAGTGCCTCATTAAGTTCTTTTCGTCAGTCGAGGCGGTTGCCCTTTCGTCTGTCGAGGCATTTAATAGTCCTCTGGAAATACGGCGCCAGTGCCACGTGTCGCCTCTCCGAAGGGCGCGCAATCATATCTGCAGGACGACTGGGCTGCCCGAGACGACGCTAGGTCTATTCGAGGTAGGGCCACATTAAAGGCTTCTCTTGAACTCTGAAACGGTGCCCCCATCCCTTTTATAAATCAGGGTACCTCCTCTGTCATCCTTCTTTTTCGATCCACAGAAACCCTGTTGCATTCTGCTGAAAAACAGTGTTACTTGCGAGACTCTCGTTTGCACAGCCTTTCATCGTAGGATCTCTTCCCTCTGTCTTCTCCCTTTCTAATAGGTAGTTCACCGTCTAGGGTAGAGAATGGGCGTTCACAGGCACTGGCTAGGGGACCCACTGTCCGTAGGCCTGTTTAGGGAGGCATACCAGGTCCCTGCGAATGTAGAAGTCAGGCCAGACGGCCCTGACAATGGCATCACATACAGCGACGGCTGGATGCCGTTTTGGCTGGTGTCCGTCGTGGAGGGAGGGGTCCGGTTCCCCCTTCACCCACTCCTCAGGGACTGTCTCCGGGAGTGGGGGTTGAGTCCCTGTCAGCTGCTCCCCAATGGGTATAAGATCATCATGGGGGTGGTGCGGCTGAACGAAATATTGCCAATCAGCCTCGGTGTCCCGGACATCGAGGAGGCGTATGACCTCTGCAAATCCGCAGAAGGGCATACGTACTACCTCCGGCTAATGGCACACCGAACTGCCTTCGTGACCGCGCTAGAAGATTCCTATAAGTACGCGGGGGAGGACCGTGTCTTTGTCCGAGGGGCATGGGAGTTCGGCGAGGCGGAGCCCAGCACCACAGCCCGAATTCCACGGAGAATAGGAGTCCCCCCAAGTAAAAACCGAGGCCCCTTGGGTTTTGTAGTTTTAACCCTATTTATCTCTTCCCTTCTGTTAACATCGTTCTGTTTCTGCAGGTTTCCGACAGAGGAGGGAGCTCGCCAAAAGGAACCGGTGGAAGGTGAACAGTGACTGGCACGAGAAGGTGCGGAAGTACCGCGGCCATCACTGCCGAGCCGCGTTCTCGCTCCTGGGGTACAAGCCGCACTACAAGTCTTTCATCACCCCGAGGCGGGTGACCGGGATTGACTCCTTGCTACACGGGGAAAGCATCGGCCCGAACACCGAACAGACCGAGGTCCCCATATCAAAGACGGTGACTGTCGCGATTCCCAGCGGGATTCCGGCAGAGTCGGGCGAAGAGTCTCGGGGTCGCGAACCCGCAGGGGTTGTGAGAGCCGAGACCGGGCGGAAGCGGCAGAGGCAGAAATTTGTCGTTTCCAGCGAGTCCCGGAGCTCATCCAGCTCGGAAGAGTCCGAAGTCGAGATGCTGCGCAGTCGTCGCCAGCGCTTCATGGCCGAAGACCTCTCCGCCGCAGCCTTTGGGGGCATAGGGGGCGAGACCTCGGACCCCTTTCGAGGCGCCGACGTCGCCCCAACTACGTCGTCCGCGAATGCTGCAGAAGTTCTCGCTCCCGAGACCGAGACGGTTCCAGAATCCATCGACGGGGCCCAATCAGGACCTCCTGCAACGGCCGAGGTCGGCGCTGATCCTCCGGCCATTGTCGTTGAAGAGTCGCCCTCCGACTCAGGCAGAGAGGGTACTGCCGAGGTCGTCGAGGCGCGCAGGCCGGAGAAGAGGCCGAGGGTCGAACCCCCACCTGCCCCGGAACCTACTATGTCGGTCGGGGGATCCGCCACTCCCTCCGATTTTGTCCCTTGGAGACCGGACATCGAGGGAGTGCTGGGGAGGCAACTAGCCGAGTCGGACCGAGCGGTCAACCCTGAAGTGGTTGCCGCTCTGGGACGGGCTTGCGCCCTACCCCAGGATATGGCAAGGTGGGCGCAGATGGATAATGAATCGCTGCTGCTTTCCTCAATGCGGTCATTGGTAACGGTATGTACGCTTATTCATGTTCTTCTCTTTTTCTGCTGCATTTCTTTAGGTGACCCTCTGTTCTTACTGCAGCTCCTGCAAAAGTGCCAAACTGGCATGGGAAGGCTGGATGCAGCCGAGGCCAGGGGAGCAATCTGGGCAGCGGAGAGGGAGGAGCTGCTGAAGTCCCTGGCGGCAAAGGACGCGACCCTGGGGGAGGAGGCGAGCAAGAACGCGGATCTTCTTGCCGAGCTCGACGCGGCACGGGCCTTGGCTGAGCACCTCAAAGAGGAGGCAAAGGAGGCGGCGGATCAAAACGCCCACCTTTCCTGGGAACTAGACGAGGTCCAGCTCGCGTCGTCGCGGAAGGAGGAAGATATGCAAATGCTGCGGGGGACGAACAAGAGGCTCATCTCCGAGAGAAAGCTGGCTGAAAGGAAGCTGGAGATGGCTCTGGAGGGGAAGGCGGCCGAGCTCGCGCTGGCTCTGAAAGGGCAGGAGGCCAAACTCAAGGAAGAGTACCTAGCCGAGCATGAGGCCGTGATGAACGAGGAGGTCAACAAACTGGCAGCTGACTATAAGGCGCAGTTGCCAGGAATCCGAGACAAGGCATGGACACTTGGGTGGAAGGCGGCCTTAAAAAGGGTTGGAGTCCCTACGGACAGCTCCATCTTCCAGAATTCCCCCAGGTTTCCTCGCTCAGACTCGGAGTTGCGGGCCGTCTCGGAATTCGCCTCAGTTCCTTCAGCCTCGGAAGTCCCCCCGGCTCCCTCCTCATTGGAAGTCGCCCCTGCTCCTCCAGTGGGTCCCGAGACTGCCTCGGCCGCTCCCAGCGAGAGCGCTACCGGGACCAATTGTAATAAGGGAGCTGCAGCTCCGTGAATTTTGTATTCTTTTTTCTTCCATACATTGTATTCAGACAGATCTTTTCGTAATAAAACAACATTTTTTTTGTTACATATTCTGCGCATAATCTTCGTTTTGTTTGTGGTGGAATGAGTATCTACACAAGTAGCCCGCCGAGTAGTATAATAGGTACTTAAGCGAGGGCGGTACTGGTACCGGACCCTGATGAGCAAGTGGCTGTGCCGCCCAGGCTGGTGCAGGCACCGAGCTGAGGGCGGTTGGCCCTCTGAACAGAGGCGCCGAGCCGCGAGGGCGGTACTGCTACCGGACCCTAATGAGCATATGGCTGTGCCGCCCAGGCTGGTGCAGGCACCGAGCTGAGGGCGGTTGGCCCTTTGAACAGAGGCGCCGAGCCGCGAGGGCGGTACTGCTACCGGACCCTAATGAGCATATGGCTGTGCCGCCCAGGCTGGTGCAGGCACCGAGCTGAGGGCGGTTGGCCCTCTGAACAGAGGCGCCGAGCCGCAAGGGCGGTACTGTTACCGGACCCTGATGTGCATATGGCTATGCCGCCCAAGCTGGTGGGGGCACCGAGCTGAGGGCGGTTGGCCCTCTGAACAGAGGCGCCGAGCCGCGAGGGCGGTACTGTTACCGGACCTTGATGTGCATATGGCTATGCCGCCCAAGCTGGTGGGGGCACCGAGCTGAGGGCGGTTGGCCCTCTGAACAGAGGCGCCGAGCCGCGAGGGCGGTACTGTTACCGGACCCTGATGTGCATATGGCTATGCCGCCCAAGCTGGTGGGGGCACCGAGCTGAGGGCGGTTGGCCCTCTGAACAGAGGCGCCGAGCCGCGAGGGTGGTACTGTTACCGGACCCTGATGTGCATATGACTATGCCGCCCAAGCTGGTGGGGGCACCGAGCTGAGGGCGGTTGGCCCTCTGAACAGAGGCGCCGAGCCGCGAGGGTGGTACTGTTACCGGACCCTGATGTATATAGTTTCGTCGAAGCGGGTGATGACACCGAGCTAACAGTTGATACTCTGATTAGAGGCGTCAAGCCGCGAGGGATCTAAGTAATGCAAAGACTCATTCCCGAAAAAGCGCCTTTTATTAATATTTGATTTCTTTGATACATTTCTCAGAAGTAGAATTTTTTTAGATGCGTCGCATTCCATGGTCGCGGGAGCGCCTTCCCTTCCATATCTTCGAGTCGGTAGGCACATCTCCCGGCCGTAGAGGTTATTCTGAACAGTCCCTGCCAGTTGGGCGCCAGCTTGCCTTCGTTAGGATCTCGGTCGCCAGGAAGTGTTTTCTTCAAGACCAACTCTCCTATCGCGAATCTTCTTTCCTTGACCTTCGGGTTGTATCCCCTGGCCAACTGTTGTTGATAGGCGGCCAGGCGGATAGCTGCCGCCTCTCTTCGTTCTTCAGCCAAGTCCAGCTCTCGTGCCACGTTCAGATCGTTCAGACCCTGTTCGCAGAGTTCCGACCTCAAGGTCGGGAGGCCGACCTCAAGGGGAATGACTGCTTCCATGCCGTAGGCGAGGGAGAACGGGGTAGCCGAGGTGGAACGCCTCGGAGTAGTTCGGTAGGCGCATAGAACACTCGGCAGCTCCTCTGCCCATCGACCTTTGGCTCGGTCAAGTCTCTTTTTAATTCCGTCGAGAAGTATTTTGTTCGAGATCTCGGCCTGACCGTTGCTCTGAGGATACGCCGGGGTGGAGTAGACATTGCGAATGCCATACTCCTGGCAGAAGCTTTTGAAGAGGTTGGAATCGAACTGCGTTCCGTTGTCGGAAATGAGAGTACGGGGAATTCCAAATCTCGTGATGATATTCTTCCACACAAAGTTCTTCGTGTCTAATTCGGTGATGGAGGATAAGGGTTCAGCCTCCACCCATTTCGTGAAGTAGTCCGTGGCCACTATCAACCACCTTTTGTTCCCTGGAGTTCGGTGAAGCGGTCCGACGATGTCCAGGCCCCACTGGGCAAAAGGCCACGGACTGGAGAGGGGGCTCAGGTCCTGGGCTGGCTGGTGGAGAGAGTGAGAGAACTTCTGGCACTTCTCGTATTTTTTGGCATA
Organism: Persea americana; assembly: GCA_029852735.1. Lineage (NCBI taxonomy): Eukaryota > Viridiplantae > Streptophyta > Magnoliopsida > Laurales > Lauraceae > Persea > Persea americana. The sequence continues at coordinate 98,342,267 of CM056810.1, forward strand.
AAGCTGGGCGTCCTTCTGCATGTACGGCCACCAGTAACCCTGGCTGATAGCCCGATAAGCAAGAGACCGTCCTCCTATATGACTGCCGCAGACCCCTTCGTGAATCTCGTAAAGGAAATCGTCGACTTTGCTGGGGTGAACGCACTGGAGGTAAGGCCCGATGAATGATTTTTTGTAGACCCTGCTGTCTGGGGAAAGCCAGAACCGGGTCGCCTTCAATCTGACCTTTCGGGCTTCAGTCCTGTCCTCGGGTAGCTGGTCGTCCTTCAGGTATGCAATGATGGGGTCCATCCAGCTTGGGCCGAGATCGAGGCACAGGAGCTGCCGGGGTTGCTGGAGGTCGATGCTGGGCTCCCGCAGTGTTTCTACTTCGATAGTTCTCTTTTCACTAGCTTCCATAGCCGAGGCGAGGCTAGCGAGGGCGTCTGCATGGGAGTTGGACTCTCTGCCGATCTGCCGGACCTCGGCCTTTTCGAACTGGGAGAGGAGTCCCCTGGCGTGGGCAAGGTAGGCAGCCATCCTGTCATCCCGAGCTTGGTAGTCTCCGCTGAGCTGGCTCGTCACCAGCTGGGAATCGCTGAAAACCACAACGGACCGGGCTTCCAGGATTTTGGCACTGTTAAGTCCGGCAATGAGCGCTTCATATTCGGCCTCGTTGTTAGATGCCTTGAAACCCAGTGTCACAGCTTGTTCGATGACGAGGCCTTCGGGAGACTGGAGAACTACGCCAGCGCCAGCTCTCTTGGATGTTGAAGATCCGTCGACAAAGACTTTTCAGGACGAGTCTAGGAGTTCTCTCCAGGACTGTTCTTGCTCAGTCTCGGTGACAACCTCTGCACCCCGATCGCCCCCCAGTTCGGCGCCGAGCGCGGTTGGTGCCGAACTCGGAGGAGTAAATTCCACAATGAAGTCCGCTAGGACTTGAGCTTTGATGGCCGTTCTGGGCTGATACCTGATGTCATATTGCCCCAGTTCGACAGCCCATTTGGAGATCCGTCCGGAGAAATCGGCCTTCCGGAAGAGAGCCTTCAGTGGGTATTCTGTTACGACCACTATTGTGAAGGTTTGGAAGTAGTGGGAGAGCTTCCGAGAGGCGCTGACGAGTGCCAAGGCGAGCTTTTCGAGTTGCAAATACCGGGTCTCGGCGTCTAGCAGGGTTTTGCTCGTGTAATGGATAGGCCTTTGCTGGCCGTTGTCTTCTCTGACGAGCACCGAGCTCACTGCATGGTCGGAGACCGATAGGTACAAGAACAGTGCCTCTCCAAGGGTCGGGGTGGAGAGCAGCGGTGGAGATGAAAGGTATTGTTTTAGCTGTTGCAGCGCCTGAGAACAGTCCGACGTCCACTGGAACTTGGACCCCTTTCGCAAGAGTTGGAAAAAAGGTCTGCACTTGTCCGAAGCGCGGCTGATAAATCGGTTCAGGGCGGCAGCCATTCCGGTCAGCCGCTGAACTTGTTTCGCCGAGGTCGGACACTGGAGCTCTTGGATCGCGGTGATCTGGTCAGGGTTCGCTTCGATTCCCCTTCTTGTGACCAGGCTCCCTAGGAACTTGCCGGAACCGACACCAAAGGCGCACTTGGATGCATTCAGCTTCAACAATACCGGTGGAGGATGCCAAAAATCTGGCGGAGGTCGGTCAAGTGGTCCTGCGACATCTTAGATTTGACGACCATATCATCGATGTAGACCTCCACCGTCTTCCCAAGCTGGGCCTGGAACATCTTTGTCACCAACCGCTGGTATGTCGCTCCGGCATTCTTTAGCCCGAAGGGCATCACCTTGTAACAATAGGTGCCCCTGGGAGTGATGAAAGCTGTCTTCTCCTGGTCTGCCGCGTACAGGGGGATCTGATGGTACCCTCGGTAGGCATCAGGAAACTCATCCGGTCATGTCCGGCAGTGGCGTCGATGAGCTGGTCAATCTTCGGAAGAGGGAAGCTGTCTTTGGGACAGGCCTTATTGAGGTCGGTGAAGTCCACGCAGACCCTCCATTTTCCCGTCTTCTTTTTGACCACCACGGTGTTGGCTAGCCACTGCGGATAGTGGACCTCTTTTATTGCGCCTGCCTCGAGGAGCTTCTGAACTTCCTCAACCACGGCCTCAGTTTGCGGTACCCCAGTCCGGCGCGGTTTTTGGAGCACGGGCGTATGGTTGGGATCCACCTTCAGCTCATGGCGGATGACTGCCGGGTCAATGCCGGGCATCTCATAGGGTGTCCAGGCAAAGACCGCCTTATTCTCTACGAGGAGGTCGAGCAATTCTGTCTTCTCGGACTAGGGGAGCTGGCTTCCCACGAGAAAGAACCTGTCGGGGTCGGCGGGATCAATGTTGACCTTGGTCAGGTCCTCGATGCTTTTCTGCGCCGGAGCCCTGCCGACGTCCCCGAGCTCGGCCTCTCTATCCAGTTCGGCCACATTGACTTGGGACCGCTCAGCCTCGTCAGGCAGCACGGCCATCAGGCATTGCCTGGCTATGTGCTGGTCGCCTCTAACGGTGATCACCTCCGTTCGGCCCGACCGATTTTCCAAAGGGAACTTGAGTTTCTGATGGCGGGTGGAGGGCACCGCCTCCATGCTGTGCAGCCATGTCCTCCCCATTATAACGTTGTACGGGGAAGGGACATCGACTACTAGGAAGTCGACTTGCCTGCAGGCGCCTCCTACTTGGAGCTGAAGCCAACCAGAGGGGTGCGGGCATCCTGGAGGTCCTCGTCCTTTAGTCCCAACTTCTTGAAGCAATCGTAGTAGAGGACTTCGGATGAACTGCCGGGTCGACAAGGGCTCTCTGAACCAAGAAGTTTTGTAGCTTCAAGGTGAGCACTAGAGCGTCGTTGTGTGGTAGCTCGACGTCTTCCAAGTCCTTGTCAGAAAACCATATTCTGACCCCCTCCGTTTTGGCCTTCTTCGCGCCTTGCTCTGGTGCCGCGGTCAGCACCTGTTTTTGATGGGAGGCGCGCCTGGCCTCGGCGCGAGCCTGAGAGCTCTTCTTAGGTGGGGCAGCGAGGTGAATGACGTGGATGATGCCTTCTGGCTCGCTGTCCTGGTTGTCAGCGTCCCGCCGCGGAGGTCGGTCATCACCTCGGCCCTCCTGCTTGATGTACTCCCTGAGGTGTCCCTCATTTACGAGGTTTTCCAGGTGGAACTTGTAGCTCCTACATTCGTCGGTTCTGTGCCCATTTTGCTTGTGGTAGGCACAGAACTTACTCTGGTCCCGGGAGGAGGGGTCGGTTGTCATTGGCCGCGGCCATTTGAAGAAAGGCTGCGCCTTTATTTTGTTGAGGAGCCTATAGATTGGCTCCTTGAAGATGGTATTTACTGCCACGTAGGAGGTCGGCTCGTGGCCTGACCTCCTGCCGCTCCTTGATCCCGCTGCCGAAGTAGAGGGGGTTCGGCGCTGCTCCGAAGACCGGGCCTTGCGCCGATCGGGGGAAGGGTCTCTGCGACGATCCTCCCTCCTGGAGGACCTGCTGTCTCCCTTGGCCGGGTGGCTCTTCTTAGTGAGGCCGAAGTTCTCCCGACCTCTCACCTCGTCTTCTTCTGCCAGGACGAACCGATTTGCTCGGGTCATCAGTTCCTGCATGGTGGTCACGGGGTACATGACCAGCTGCGCCCGAAGCGGGATGCCTGGCTGCAGAGCCAGCTGGAAAGACCTCACTGCCAGCTCCTCAGAAGCGCACTCGATCTGGCTGTAGACAGTCCAGAACCGGCGAGCGAACTGGGTGACGTTCTCGTTCTCCTGCATTCGGAGGGCCATCAGGTCGGCGTCGGTCTTCGGGATGACGCGATGAGCCTGGAATTTTCCCAAGAAGGAGGTCCGGAGCTGCCGCCAACTGGAGATGGAATCCTCAGGAAGCGAGCAAAACCACCGTAGGGGGAGATCCGCCAAACTGGAGGAAAAAACTCGACAGTTCAGGAAATCGTCATCCCCCCAGACCGACATCCTCTGGATGTAATGTCGAAGGTGAGCAGCAGGGTCCGAGGTTCCGTCATACAGGGTGAACCTCGGGACGCTGAACTTCTCGGGGAGTGTGTATTTTCTTATCTCCCTAGAGAAATGAGACGCGCCAGTGTCCTCAGCTTCAAAGGCGGTATACTGGTCTCGGTCGATACCAGCAGTCTCCATATTCCAGCGGATCGTTTGCTTCACCTGCTGGTCGATCCACTGCTTTAGCTCTTCGTCCTCCAAAACCTGGCGTTGTTTCTTCGGCCCTTCATGCATGTGACTGCTGCTGGAGCCTTCTTCCCCTTGGTCTCGGTCGCGTCTCTTACTGTTGAGGACGTGCCTCAGGTCTTGCCCGTGGCCCGGACGCCTGGGCGGCGGGCTCTGATCCTTCTTGTTGTCGAGCTGTTGCCTGAGCCGTTGGATAAGCTCATGCTGTTCCTGGATGAGACGGTTCTGTGCTCTGATGTCCTCCAGGCGGGGGTCTTCGTCTTGATCGAGGCTGGCCTGATGGTGCGACTGTGATCCAGCCCGCGCTGACTTCTCGTGCGGCTTGGTGACTGACTTGTCGCCTTGCATGGCCCGCTTATGGCTATGGTGGGGTTGCTCCGGAGGTTGGACGTCGCGAAAGGAGAGCATGGTCACTCCCCTGGACCGCGACTGTGTTTGGACCGTGGGAGACCTCCCCCCAGACCTCCTTTGCTGAGGAGGTGGAGGTGAAAGATCCTGCGCCAGCGTAGGCTGAATGGACAAAGCCTTGCCTCTAGAGGGTCCTTCGCCGTTTCTGGTTTTTGGAGGCATAGTGTTTGCAAGCTTTTTGTTCAGCTCCCCACAGACGGCGCCAAACTATAGGCGGTAAGAACGACACCTACTTAGATTGAGATGAGGTCGAGGTAACACTCCTTGGGACAGGGAATGCTGAACTTCCAAGAACCTGAAAAGGAAGGAGAAAGACTAGGGTCAGAAGCCCTGGCTGTCGTGAGTCGAAAGCACTCCGATGCCTGAGTTAACTCTGAGAAAACTAAACAGGAGGAGCAAGAGAGGAATGAGAGGGTATCGAGTATTTGTGAGTTGTGTATTGCGTACCTCCCATGGGACTGATCCCATGTGTATATATAGGTGATCGCTCCTCGTTCATTCTCTCTGTGAGTGGGGGTAGGTGAGGTGAGGTCCCATCGATCCTTACCCTGACTGGCAGCAGTAGGTGAAATGGACAACACCCCTCCCTCTCTTTCCACGCCTTCAGCCAGTTGGCGTACAGGGCTTGATAAAGCGCACTTCTTATCGCCATAAATGAGCGATCCTATCGCCATAAATGACTGCTCATATCTGTCTGGGCGCGCCGTATTTTCAGGAAGGAGGTGGCGGCCCACTCTGATTCTAGTATTGTGGTCTAAGACCAAGGGTGGCTTGGCCGTGGCGTGCCTTGGTGCCGAGCTGGCATTATGCCGAACTGCCGAACTGTGGTGTTGAGCTACCAAGCTATTGACCGAGCTGCCGAGCTGACGATCTTCTACCATAGGCTGAGGTGTTCGGCGAGCTTAACTGTATTCTTTGCTTAACTTTGTCATTACGGTGTTTTACCCACACACCACTAATGGGTACTGTACGAGGAAGTAAGGTTGTGGTTACGACTCCTATTCAGCAAGTTGCAGTGGCAATGGAAACACCTCGCATTAATGTTCATGAATTGGGCGTTTTATCTTATTCTGATTGTTGGAAATTGTTTCATTCCATGGCACTTGAAGGAACAGAAGAAGAAAAAGTCAGGAGCTGACGGAGATAGGAGAGAAAATTGTGGAGAGGTGCCAAGGTGTACCTCTTGCTGTAAAAGCAGTAGGGTGTCTTTTGCGTGGTAAAAGGGCAAAACAGAATTGGGAGCACGTCCTTGACAGCGAAATATGGCATTGGAGTAGAGACAACGATGATATAAGTAAGAACGTCATTTTACCCGCTCTCTTGTCGAGCTATTATCATTTGCCATCCCATTTGAAATGATGCTTTTCGTTTTGCTCCGTGTTTCCAAAAGATCATGTGATAGAAAAGGATAAATTAGTCAAGCTATGGATGGCTCATGGTATCATTAAATCTGAGGAAGCAAAGAAAGATGACATTGAAGAAATTGGCGAAGCATATTTTGATAATTTGCTGACACGCTCATTGTTTCAAGACGCAAAGAAAGATGAATACGGGAACATAGTTCGATGTACGATGGATGACCTTGTCTACGATCCAGCAACATTTGTCAGTTCTGGTGACTACTGTAGCATGAAGGCTGGAGATTCAGAATTATCTTCTATTAAGGGGTAGTTTGTCTACACTCATTTACGTATGTAAATGGTGAATATGTGTAATATTTACGCATCAGTCATGTTTGTTTACAAGTATTTACGCATCTTATGGGTAAATCAGATGTGTAAATTGTGTGAAAATGAGCCCATTTTTACACCAAGATTTGAACACCTGTTATGATGGAAAAAGAGAATACCAAGTCACATGTGATTTCAAAGAATACCCGTTGGAGGCGGACGTTTTGTTTTAGGGTAATTTCCGTTAAAGAGGTTCTGGGTTCGAATCCCTCTCTAACTCATTTAGAAAAATAATAATAAAAAAGGCATTTCCATCAAAGAGGTTCTGAGTTCGAAACCTCACTCTAACACATTTATAAAATAATAATAAAAGATGCATCAAGACCGATTAAACTTATTATTGAAAACCCTCCATGTATCTTATTCCCTTTTATGAAGGTAACCTCTCTATTTCTCTCTCTTTCCTTGCTATACAATTTTTTTTTTATAAAATCTATTTCTATAGTTGATTAATATTAACATAAAGCCAGTGAGATGCATTGGGTTAAGTTTTATGCAAATTGAATAATGAATTAAGATAATATTGAACTAAATATTAATTAATAAAAATATTAATAATAATCATATTTTCTTTTTCATCAAACTATAATTTTCTTAACCAAATATGTTGGAATGCATTTTTTTTAAGGTGATCATTGATAGAAATGTATATTTTTTAAAAATATATTTCATGTTGAAAGACAGGCCCTTTTTTAAGGATCGAAAAATGAAAACTTTGATATAAATTAGTCAATTTTTGTCTCCTTTTCATATCATTATAGTAGAATATAATTTAATGATTAATAACTATCATTTACAAAATCGTTTAATACATATACATATATCATTAAAACAAACATAGAAAAATAAATCACATGTGTAAATGATGAGAAAATAGTGTTATTAAACAAACGTTGTAAAAAGAAACCCATATGTAAACATTACATACTTAAAATTTGAATATTCATTATTTACATATGTAAATTGTATTTACATATCCCACGTGTAAATGACAAACGACCCCTAAATGTCATCATGTGTCATTACTTGTGAATTATGATGTGTCATCCATTCTATCTCCACTGTGCAGTGCAGAACGTCTGCGCACACTCTTATTATTTGGATCATCAACAATTAAGGAAGTCCCTGAAAGTTTATTCAACCATCTGAAATTTCTTAGAGCTCTATATTTAAGTGAAACTTCCATTGAGAATTTTCCAAGTTTCATAGGGAAGCTAAAACATCTAAGGTATCTCAGTTTGTGTAGGTCAAAGATCAAGGAGCTTCCTGAATTTGTGACTGGTCTCTGTAATCTGCAGACTCTGAAACTTAATGCATGTGCAAGTCTTTGTATACTGCCAAGTGGTATGAGCAAAATGGTGAAATTGAGGCACCTTGAAATTGAAGAGACTGACATTCTCAAGGTTTTACCGAATGGACTCGGGAGGCTGAGTACCCTTCGAACATTGTGCAAGTTCCCAGTGGGGGATGAGAACAGAGGATGTAAGATTGAACAAGTAAAAGAACTCAATCTTCTTAGAGGGAAACTAAGTATAAAGAATCTGAAGAGGGTAATGAATGTGAATGATGCTTGGGATGCAGAACTCCACGAGAAGAGCGACCTTCATGTTTGTCTTTATATTGTAATGACAAGAGCGATGAAGAGTGGAAAACGTTAGGAGATGATGAGATGAACAGGATGGATAGCGTATTGGAAGGCCTTAGACCCCCTCATTCAAACCTGAAAGAGTTGAAGACACAAAACTATGCAGGTTCCAAGTTTCCCAGTTGGTTGGAGGATTCAAGGTTTTCCAGTCTAGTGATAGTCGTATTGGAGAACTGCAAACGATTGTTTTCTCTGCCTAAGGGGCTAGGGCAGCTCAAAGCTCTTTAGACTTAGATCTGGAGGTGCAAACGATTGTCATCTCTGCTTAAGGGGCTGGGGCAGCTCAAAACTCTTCAGACTCTGTATATCACGTACTGCAAACGATTGTCATCTCTGCCTGAGGGGCTAGGGCAGCTCAAAGCTCTTCATACTCTGGAGATCAGGAGGTGCGAACGATTGTCATCTCTGCCTAAGGGGATAGGGCAGCTCAAAGCTCTTCAGACTCTATACATCACGTACTGCGAACGATTGTCATCTTTGCCTGAGGGGCTAGGGCAGCTCAAAGCTCTTCAGACTCTGTACATCACGTACTGCGAACGATTGTCATCTCTGCCTGAGGGCCTAGGACAGCTCATAGCTCTTCAGACTTTGCACATCGAGAACTGCGAAAGATTTTTATCTCTGCCTGAGGGGCTAAGGCACCTCAAAGCTCTTCGGATTCTGGAAATCTGGGACTGCAAAGGATAGCTCAAATCACTCTGTAGTCTCGATATCCGGGATTGCCCACAGTTGAGTCTTTTACCAAATCTGCAACGCCTTACCTCACTTGAATGGTTATCGATCAAAACTCCCAATGGAGCGGATGGAGAGAGCGAAAGGAGAGTACTGGTGGAAAATATCCCACATCGGACGCATTAACATTGATAACTACGCTGGTATGGTCATGGAATGACAACTCTTACCTTTTTATTTATATTTTCTATCGATTTCATGTTTCATCTCATTTTATGTTAATTTACTGTACATCCAAACAGACACTGTGCACTTCCTGGATTTTCTTACTCGCGACTTAAAGCAACAATTCTCGAATTGGAAAATGGTGGAAGAAAGGGAGATACGATCCGCAACTTCAAGCCCTTGAAATTTCTTCTAGACCAGGTGTTCCGCTCCGTTCTCTCATCTGTCTGATTTTTTCCCTCTTTTTGCTTCGGATTCTCAAATCTTAAATGGTCATTAATCAAGTTGAACATGTGTGATTGAATTTTTTCTTAGGCACCTGCGTTAGAATTAATTCAACAATTCTCCAGGTGGCTATTTATCATACAGCTGTGTGTTGTCCAGGTATGACATGTGATGGTTGACATGCATATGTGCTGTATGGTAAATAATGAAAGTTCCGTATCCACTTGGATACATCTGGTGTTTTACTATTTATTTTGTTGATATATGATGTTCCCAGTGTGGATGGACGATAGCCAGGAAAAATCTCATCTTAGTCGTCACCTAGTTCTAAAAATCATCTGATTTCGGATTGGGTGGGTGGTGAATCGAGTCACAATCCAAGGCACCTAAATGGCGGAGTCACATGGTTTGTAGGCTCTAAATGTACTTTTTTCTTATTTTTATATTAGAAAACCATGTGAGAGTCGCTTAAAGGACATTTTGCACTTGTTTTAAGAAAATCAAATCCACCTTTTATATAAATGTTGGTATTTATAATGGGGAGTATTCTTATGCATGCTTCCCTCACCATTGGGTGAGGGGCACTTTCCTTTTAGGGAACCTTCAAGTACAAGTGTACCTCACCCTATATACTTGAAAACCCCCTTTTGTATTTGAAAATTTCCAAAAAAGGAAAGTGTCCCTCACCATATGGTGAGGGTAGTATGCATAAGAATACTCCCCATTTATAATAGCTTAATTTCATTATTAATAAATTGAAGCACAACAATTCTTAAATTATAGATTTTTAGAACTATGCTTTTTCTATTTTAAGATTTTTTTTTTTTTTTTTTTTTTTTTGTTCATGGTTTTTTAAAAGGTTATTGGGCTTAGGGTGCAACTTGGTTCAACTTGTCTGTGTCACCTCTCGACTTGAGGGTGACCAAATTACTGCCTAAGTTAATTAACAAGAACAGGATTAGATGGATTGGTCTGTTCCATCCAAAACCTAATCTAGGTAGAATTTTGATTATATCATGTGGCCATATTGTAATGTATAACTGAAATATTATTGTTTGGATTATATCGTGACATTTTGGAGATATTATGAAAAAGTAGAATAAGATAAAATAATAAGAAAATTTTTTTTATTTCAGTTCCATGCGGGAAGCAAACGAGCCCATACTTCTATGTAAATAAAGAAGCCCATCTTATAATAAATTCTTATTTATTCTAACGACATGCAAACAAATAGGCTCATTTGACAATTAATTGTGTATTACAATTCCATGTAAGTGAATATGTGGATCTCACGATGAATTCTCATTTATCCAATTTCATACAAACAAACTGCCCCATTTGAATGAATAGGCCCTAATTCCATGAAATAAATAGATTCATTTGATAAGGTTGTTTGAATGTGTTGTGCGCGTCAGAGCGGAAGCGTGATACTTGTGATCGAAAATCAAGCTACACACTAAAAAAGAGAAAATCGCACAAGAGATTTTACATAGTTCAACAGAGTGCCTACACCCATGGCTAAAGAGAACTCACTTTCTTTATTAGTCCACCAACTTAGGTCTATGATTACAGATTACATTGTATATATATAATCTCTGCTTTCTTAGCTCCTAAGAAAGCCCTAGTACAAAAACAAAATATCCTTAACCATGAATCCGGTCATTGGCTAACCCAATGGACCGCTCCGGTAAACCCGGAATATAAGACATAAACCCAACATAATGCATTGATAAAAATGATATATATATATATATATAATTCCATGAAATAAATAAGCTCATTTGATAAGTCTTAATTAATTTCTCTTTGATTTTCATTTTGCTTCTTGTTTTGCATGTCTGTTGAGTGAGATTAGACTTTTTGGCGTAGGCATCGCAACTCCTTTTCAATCCCAATTCTGTATTGGCCCTACAATGTTCCATTTTGAAAATAAAAAGGAAAAAAACCATTTGGCCGTGGGGATTGTGGTGTAGAATTTTAGAGTGCTCTAGTCTTTCGAACTAGCTAGCACAGGAAAAAGAAATAAAAGGAACTGACATTTATGATTCTGAGTAATGAGTATGTTCGTGGGAGTGGGGGATGGGGGTGTGGAATTGGGAATTGGCTTTCTTTGATTTGGGTATGTGGAATGAGATGAGGAGGTATGTGGAGGCTCTGCTCTTGTTTTTCTCCTCTTTTTTGTTAAGATTCAAGGCTTTGATGTGCTATTCGTTAATTATGATAGTATCAAACGGTCAAAATGTAGCTAATGAAACTAAGATCCACTCCACAGATGAATTTTTTTTTCCTTTAGCAAAACGCAAAATGACATAAGGATTCTATGAGAAACTACTGATAAGAGAAGAAAAATCGCCATAAAAAAGTTGGACAGAGTAGCATCCTTGTGTCACACACCTCTCTCTGTTTGTTCTTTTAATAGGCAAATGTTTGTAATCCAACCATTATTTTTTTCTCCTAGATCTGTTAAGTCGCCATTATCTGAATTATTCCCCATTTCTTTACATACACCTGTAGGCGATGAAAACACGACACCCACTTAGATTGAGATGAACTTTGTAGATCAGGGAATACCGAACGCCAAGAACCTGAAACAGGAAGGAAAAAGGCTTGAGTTAGAGCCCCTGGCTGCTGTGAGCCGAAGGCGCTCCGATGCTTGAATTAGTTCTGAAAAACTGAGCAGGAGGAACAAGGAGAGGAGAATGAGACGATGTGTTGAGTACTGTGTGTTGCGTACCTCTATGGGGTTGGCCCCATGTGTATATATGTAGACATTCCTCGTTCATTCTCTCTGTGAGTGGGGGTAGGTAGGGTGAGGTCCCATCGGTCCTTACCCTGACATTCAGCGGTAGGTAAAAGGGGAACATCCCATCCGAACCTTCTATGCCTTCAATCAGTTGATGTTAAGGGCTGATAAATCTAACTTCTTATCGCCATAAATGAGCAATCCTATCATCATAAATGAATGCTCCGATCTGTCAGGGCGCGCCGTACCTCTCGGAGGAAGGTGACGGCCCACTCTACCTTCAGCGTTTTGTACTGATACCAAGAATGGTTTGGCCGCACTGGGCATCTGTGCTGAGCTGGCACTTACGCCGAGCTGCCCCGCCGTACTGGCACTCCTAACCGAGCTGCCGAGCTGCTGGGCAGTGATTACAGAGGCCGAGGTGGACAGCAAGTACTACTGTAATCCTCGTTTAATCTCGTCATTACGGTGTTTTACCCACACAATTGCCCCCTAGCTTTTGACCTCTTGAGAGTCCTCCAGCTCGAGGAGGTCGGAAGCTTAGTGACTGTCTAGCCGGCACCGCTACCGAGCTCGAGTGAGGGTCACCGAAGTGTGGGAATGGGTTACCGGGACAGAGGAGCCTCGGATCAGAGGGGGTCCCTCCTGAGCCTGATGACCGTCGCTGACGTACTACCCCTTTCAAGATGTCTCTTCGCCTGTCCAGGGTATTTAATAGCCCTCAGATATTGCGCCGATGGTGGCACGTGTCGCCTCTTTGGTTGTCACGCAATTACTTTGAGAAGACGTTAGGGCTGCGACATGCGACGTTAGGGCTGACTGAGGGGACGCCTCTTTAAAGGCTCTTCTCGAAAGCCGAAACGGTGCCTCTGACCCTTATAAATCAGGGCTTCTCCTTCGTCTTCACCTTCTTTTACTCTCTTGAATTTCTATTGCATCCTGCAAGAGAATTTCTTCAACGTCTGCAAGTTTCTGGCGATCCTGTTTGTGCAGTCCCCCTTCGTAGGGCTCCTTTCTGCTTCTCTCTTGTCTTTTCTTCTGGGTAGACTTTTGTCTGGGTTGAGAATGGGGATCTATAGACATCTGTTAGGAGACCCGGGTTCCATAGCCTATTTTAGATATACGTACAAGATCCCAGCCAATGTGGAGGTCAGACCAGATGACCCTGACGATGGCCTCGCCTACCGCGATGGTTGGATGCCGTTATAGCTGGTCTCCGTTGTGGAGGGAGGGGTCCGCTTCCCCCTTCATCCACTGGTTAGGGACTGCCTCCGGGAGTGGAGGTTGTGCCCCTGCCAGCTACATCCCAACGGATACGAAATTATCATGGGAGTAGTGAGGCTGAACGAGCTCCTAGGGATCGACCTCGGTGTCCCGGATATCGAGGATACGTACGACTTCTACAAATCCGCAGAAGGGAACACCCATTACCTCCGGCTCAGGGTCCGCAGGGTTGGGTTTGTAACCGCGTTGGAGGATTCCAACAAATACGCGAGTGAAGACCAAGTACTCGTCAGAGGAGGATGGGAGTTCGGTGAAGCGGAGCCTAGCACCACGGTTTGGATTCCTCGAAAAATAGGAACTCCACCAAGTAAAGACCGAAGTCTTTTCGGTTTGCAGTTTTTTCTTTCTTCTATCCTTGACTAACACAATTTTTTCAGTTTATTCAGATTTTCGCGAAAGGAGGGAGTTTGCCAGGAAAAACCGTTGGAGGGTGAATAGTGAGTGGCACGAGAAGGTGAGAAACTATCGCGATCACAACTGCCGTGTTGCGTGGTCCCTCCTGGGGCATACGCCCCGCTACAGATCCTTCAACACCTCGAGAAGGGTGTCAGGAATAGACTCCGTCCTGCGCGAGGAAGGCGTCAGCTCAGGGTCAGCGACGACCGTGGTGCCCAGCTCGGCGGCAGTGACTGTCGCGATACCTACTGGGCGTCTAGTTGAGTCAAGACACCGCACTTCAGCACTTCCAGACCCAGAGCCTGACAGGACCTCGGGAGCCGAGCCCGGGCCTTCGCGAAGGAAGAGGCTAGTAGGTTTCAGCACGTCTGAGAGCTCGACATCTTCCAGCTCGGAGGAAGAGGAAGAGGAGGGAGAGATGCTACACCAGCGCGGGCAACGCTACGCTGCAGAAGACCTGTCTGCCGCGACCTTCAGGGACATCGGGGGCGAGGCCCGGGATCCCCCTCAGGCCGTGGTCGTCGCTTTGGCTGCGACTCCTTCGGCCGCTGCGGGCGGAGCTCCTACTGCCCCGGTTGCCGAGACGGTCCGAGCAGCCGCGACCGAGGCCACTCAGTCCACCCCAGTCGAGGTCGCCTCGGCTCCGCCTTTAGCGACTATCAACGTAGACGACTCACCCCCAGACCATGCTACAAGAGCTGGAGGTCGGGCTCGCTCCGCCGAGGTCGCTGAGGGGGGTCGACCAGAGAAGAGAGCAAGGGTTGAGGCCTTGCCTGGCCCCTCGTCGCCTCCGCCAGCTGGCGGAACGATCTCGCCCCCTCCGCTGGCTCCGTGGAGGTCGGCCATTGAGGAAGTACTAAGGAGGCAACTGGCCGAAACAGACCGTGCGACCGATCCCCAAGTGGTCACCGCGCTGAGACGCGCCTGCGCCCTTCCTCAGGACATGGCGAGGTGGGCCGAGATGGACAACGAGTCGCTCCTACTCTCCTCGATGCGCTCGCTGGTAGCGGTAAGTGTAGTATTTCTCCAGAGCCTTTAGTTCGGTATTCTTTTATTGATGTATGGTTTTCTTCTTGCAGCTGTTGCAGAAATGCCAGATGGGCATAGAGAGGCTGGACGCAGCCAAGGCCAAGGAGGCCGAATGGGTGGCCAAGAGGGAGGAGCTGTAGGCGTCCTTAGCGGCTAAAGAGGCAATGCTGGTAGAAGAGGTTGGCAAGAATGCTGGCCTCGTCTCTGACCTCGAAGAATCCCAGGTCCTGGTGGAGCATCTCAAGGAAGAGCTGAAGGATGAGGGGACCCAGAACCTTCATCTTGTCTCTGAGCTCGACGATATCCGGACCGAGGTGGCGCGGCTGGAAGACGACCTGCGGGACGCCAGAGGGACAAACAAGAGGCTCCTCTCCCAGCAGAACCCGGCGCAAGGCTCCCTGGAGATGGCCTTGAGGGGGAAAGCGGCCGAGATTGAGTCTGCTTTGGAGAGACAAAAAGCCAGGCTCAAGGAGGAGTTCTTGGCTGAGCATAACTCCATTATGGGGGAGGAGGTTGGCAAACTGACAGCTGACTACAAGGTTCAGCTGCCAAGGATCCGGGACCGAGCCTGGGAGCTCGGATGGAAAGCAGCCTTGAAGAAGGCCGGGGTTCCTGGGGATAGCCCTCTCCTCAGGAATCCCCCAAAGTTCCCTCACTCGGACTCGGAACTTATAGCCATATCTCTGGCTTCCCCTTGCCTTCCTCCGCAAGCCTGCCCAGAGGTGAGCGCCGCCCCCGAGGCACCTTCAGAGGCCCCTTCAACTGCCAGCGCCAAGCTTGAAGACTCCCCTGCGCCCGAGGTCGTCCCGGCCCCTCCCGAAGCCGCCGCTCCCAAGGCTAGCGTTTCCGAAGCGAGCGCGGCCGTTCCTGAAGCCACCTCTACCGTGCCTAAGGCCAGCTCGGTCGTGGCCGAGGCTGCTCCAGGGATCGACTGCAATGTAAAGGCTGTAGCCCCTTGAGCCCCCATTGCATTTTTCCCTTCTTTCATTGTATTCCTCTTATCCTTTGAATGTAATCTGAAGTCTATCAATGGAACAGCAACTTTCTTTGAATTCTTTGGCTTTCTTTTTTCTTCTTTGATGGAATGAGTGTGCAGATGACGTGTGCCTTATTATGCTTCATTTGCTAAGTGGTTGGTCTGAATAATCGAACCCTTCGTAAGTCTTTAAAAGTTAAAATTGGATGTCTGCCCTTGACCGAGATTTGGTTTATGAATCGTGGTCCGAATCAGCATCCATAACCCTTGAGAGCGGAAGCTGCCAGAACTCGGGGTGTTCTTGAGCGCCGAAGTCAGTGTTCTTGGACATTTTTGGCTTTACTGCCGCAGCTGGTGCTGGGACCGAGCTAGGACGGCTGGCACTCTAACTGAGCTGCCGAGCCGGGGGTGGTGCTGTCACTGGACCCTGAGATGCTTATGGCTGTGCCGCCAAAGCTGGTGCAGGCACCGAGCTGAGGACGGTTGGCACTCTGAACAGAGCTGCCGAGCCGCAGGGGTGGTGCTGTCACCGGACCTTGAGATGCTTATGGTTGTGCCGCCAAAACTGGTACAGGCACCCAACTGAGGATGGTTGACACTCTGAACAGAGCTGCCGAGCCGCCGGGTTGTGCTATCATCGGACCCTGAGATACTTATGGCTGTGCCGCCAAAGCTGGTGCAGGCACCGAGCTGAGGACGGTTGGCACTCTGAGCAGAGCTGCCGAGCCGCGGGGTGGTGCTGTCACCGGACCTTGAGATGCTTATGGCTGTGCCGCCAAAGCTGGTGCAGGCACCGAGCTGAGGACGGTTGGCACTTTGAACAGAGCTGGCGAGCCGCGGGGGTGATGCTGTCACCGGACCCTGAGAAAGCTGGCACTGCGGCCGAGCTGGGGGGTGGTGCTGTCACCGAACCTTGAGGAAGCTGGCACTGCGGCCGAGCTGCATAACTTAGAAGCAACTTTGAAAGAGATCTGCTCAAGAATGTTCCTTTTTATTGCTGTTTGAACCCTTAAATACATGTTTTCAGAAGTAGAACTTTTTGAGATGCATTGTGTTCCATGGTCGCGGCAGCTCCTTGCCTTCCATGTCCTCGAGCCTGTACGCGGCCCTTCCCGCTGTTGATAGCACTTTATATGGCCCCTGCCAGTTGGGTGCTAATTTCCCTTCATTAGGATTTCGGTCACCAGGAAGCGTTTTCTTCAGGACTAGTTCGCCCACCGCGAATCTTCTTGCTTTGACCTTCTGGTTGTATCCCCTAGCCAACTGCTGTTGATAGGCAGCCAGGCGGATGGCTGCTGTCTCTCTTAGTTCTTCCGTGAAATCCAGCTCTCGAGCCACATTCAAGTCGTTCAGCCCCTGGTTACAGAGTTCCGACCTCAAGGTCGAGAGGCCGACCTCAAGGGGAATGACTGCTTCCATGCCGTAGGCAAGGGAGAATGGTGTGGCCGAGGTGGAGCGCCTTGGAGTTGTCCTGTAAGCCCATAGAACACTAGGAAGCTCTTCTGCCCACCTCCCCTTAGCTCGGTCGAGTCTCTTCTTGAGTCCGTCAAGGATCACTTTGTTTGAGATCTCAGCCTGGCCATTGCTTTGTGGGTACGCCAGGGTGGAGTAGACGTTTCAGATGCCGTACTCCTGGCAGAAGCTTTTGAAGAAGTTGGAATCGAACTGGGTCCCATTGTCGGGGATAAGAGTTCGAGGGATTCCAAATCTCGTGATGATGTTCTTCCATACAAAGTTCTTTGTGTCCTGCTCGGTGATGGAGGACAGAGGCTCCGCTTCGACCCACTTCGTGAAGTAGTCCGTAGGTACTATCAGCCACCTTTTTTTTCCAGGAGTTCGGTGTAGCGGACCAACGATGTCCAGACCCCACTGAGCGAATGGCCACGGGCTAGATAGGGGGCTTAGGTCCTGCGCTGGCTGGTGGAGAGAGTGTGAGAACTTCTGGCACTTTTCGCATTTTCTGGCATAAACTTAGGCGTCCTTTTACATGTACGGCCACCAGTACCCTTGGCTGATTGCTCGGTAGGCAAGCGACAGACCTCCGATGTGGCTGCCGCAGATCCCCTCATGAATTTCGTAAAGGAAGTCGTCGACTTTGCTTGGGTGGACGCACTGGAGGTAGGGTCCGGTGAACGACTTCCTGTAGAGCCTGCCGTCTGGGGAGAGCCAAAACCGGGCTGCTTTCAGCCTAATCTTCTGTGCCTCCGTCCTGTCTTCGGGCAGTAGGTCGTCCTTCAAGTAAGCGATGACCGGATCCATCCAGCTCGGACCGAAGTCCACGCACATGAGTTGCCAAGGTCGCTGTAGTTAGATGCTAGGCTCGCGTAGCATCTCTACTTCGACAGTTCTTCTATTACCAGCCTCGATCGTTGAGGCGAGGCTGGCAAGGGCGTCGGCATGGGAATTGGACTCTCTGCCGACCTGTCGGATCTCAACCCTTTTGAACTGGGAGAGAAGTTTCTTCGTGTGAGCTAAGTAGGCCGCCATTCTGTCGTCCCGAGCCTGGTAGTCTCCGCTGAGCTGGTTCGTCACCAATTGGGAATCGCTGAAAACCACAATATGTCGAGCTTCCAAGATTTTGGCACTGTTTAGCCCGGCGATGAATGCTTCGTACTCGGCCTCATTATTGGATGCCTTGAAGTTGAATGTTAGAGCTTGCTCGATGACAAGGCCCTCCGGAGACTGGAGAACTATGCCAGCGACAGCCCTATTAGACGTTGAGGATCCGTCGACAAAGACTTTCCAGGACTGCTCTTGCTCTGTCTCGGTTGCTGCCTCTGCATCCTTATTGCCCCCCAGTTCGGTGTCGAGCAGGGTCGGCGTCGAACTCTGAGAAGTGAATTCGACAATGAAGTCTGCTAAAACTTGGGCTTTGATGGCCATTCTGGGTTGATACTTGATATCGTATTGCCCCAGTTCGACAGCCCATTTGGAGATTTGACCGGAGAAGTCCGCCTTCCCGAAGAGAGCCTTCAGTGGGTGCTTGGTCACGACCACGATAGTGAAGGTTTGGAAGTAATGGGAGAACTTTCGCGAGGCGCTGACGAGCGCCAGGGCAAGCTTCTCGAGCTGTAAATACCGGGTCTCGGCGTCGAGATGGATCTTGCTGGTGTAATAGACAGGCCTCTGCTGGCTATCTTCTTCTCTGATGAGCACCGAGCTCACTGCGTGGTCCGACACTGCGAGATACAGATACAGCGCTTCGCCATGGGTTCGGGTCGACAATAGCGGAGGTGAAGAGAGGTAGCGCTTGAGCTGTTGCAGGGCTTGATTGCAGTCCAGCGTCCATTGGAATTTTGAGCCTTTGTGTAGGAGCTGGAAGAAAGGCCTGCACTTGTCGGAAGCTCTGCTGATGAAGTGATTGAGCGCGGCAGCCATGCCGGTCAGCCTCTGAACTTGTTTAGCCGAGGTCGGGCTCTGGAGCTCTTGGATCGCCGTGATCTGGTCAGGGTTTGCTTCAATCCCCCTTCTCGTGACCAGGCTCCCTAAGAACTTTCCGGAACCGACACCGAATGCGCATTTAGACACATTTAGCTTCAACTGGAACTGGCGGAGGATGCCGAGAACTTGGCGGAGGTCGGCCAAGTGGTCCTGCGATTCTCTAGACTTGACGACCATATCGCCGATGTAGACCTCCACCGTCTTCCCGAGTTGCGCTTGAAACATCTTGGTCACTAGCCGCTGGAATGTCGCCCCCGCGTTCTTCAGCCCGAAGGGCATTACCTTATAACAGTAGGTGCCCGGGGGTGTGATGAAGGTTGTCTTCTCTTGGTCAGGTACGAACATAGGTATCTGGTGGTATCCTCGGTAAGCGTCGAGGAGACTCATACGGTCGTGTCCGGCAGTGGCGTCAATGAGCTGGTCGATTTTTGGAAGGGGGAAACTGTCCTTGGGACAGGCTGTATTGAGGTCGGTGAAGTTGACACAGACCCTTCACTTCCCCGTCTTCTTCTTGACCACTACTGTGTTGGCTAGCCACTACGGATAGTGGACCTCCTTTATCGCTTGCGCTTCAAGCAGCTTTCAACATCTTCCTTCCCGGCCTCAGTTTGTGGGACCCCGGTTCGGCGTGCTTTTTGGATCACGGGCTTATGGTTAGGGTCCACATTCAACTTGTAGCACATGACTGCTAGGTCGATGCCGGGCATCTCGTAAGGCGTCCACGCAAAGACCTCTTTATTCTCGAGGAGGAGGTCTAACAATTGTGTCGTCTCGGGCTCAGGGAGCTGGCTTCCAACTAGGAAAAATCTGTCCGGGTCGGCGGGGTCGATCCTGACCTCGATGAGGTCCTCGATGCTCTTCTGCGCTGGGGCCCTGCCAACATCCTCAAGCTCGGCTTCTCTGTCCAGCTCAGCCACATGGACCAAGGACAATTCGGCTTCTCCAGGCAGCATAGCCATCAAGCATTGTTTGGCCATGCGCTGGTCGCCTTTTAAAGTGATCACGTCGGTCCAGCCAGATGGGTTGTGTAGGAGGAACTTGAGCTTCTGATGACGGGTGGAGGGCACAGCCTCCATGTCATGCAGCCACGTCCTTCCCATTATGACATTGTATGGGGAGGGGACGTCGATGACTAGGAAGTCAACCTGCCTGGAGGCGCCTCCTACTTGGACTCTGAGGGAGATCTTCCCCTTCGGGTACACCGGTTTAGAGCTGAAGCCGACGAGAGGAGTTCGGGCAGTTTAGAGGTCTTCGTCCTTGAGTTTCAGCTTCTGAAAGCAGTTGTAGTACAGGATCTCGGACGAGCTGCCTAGGTCGACAAGGACTCTCTGAACCAAGAAGTTATGCAGCTTTAAGGTGAGCACTAGAGGGTCGTTATGTGGGAGCTCTACGTCCTCTAGATCCCTGTCGGAGAACCATATTCTGGGCCCCTCTGTCTTGGCCTTCTTTGCAGCTGGTTCCAGCACCGCAGTCAACACCTACTTCTGATGGGAGGCTCTTCTGGCCTCGGCACAGGCCTGGGAGCTCCCCTTAGGCGGAGGAGCGAGGTGGATGACGTTGATGATACCCTCCGGCTCGCTATCCTGGCCGCCATCATCTCGGCGTGGAGGTCAGCTATTGTCCTGGCCTTCCTCCTTGACATAATCCCTTAGGTGCCCCTCTTTCACAAGGTTCTCGAGGTATGACTTGAAGCTTTTGCACTCATCAGTTCTGTGCCCACTCTGCTTGTGATAAGCACAGAACTTGCCCTGGTCCCGGGAGGAGGGGTCACCTCTCATCGGCTGCGGCCACTTGAAGAAGGGTTGCGCCTTTATTTTGTGGAGGAGCTTATAGATGGGCTCCTT
Source organism: Persea americana (assembly GCA_029852735.1). Lineage (NCBI taxonomy): Eukaryota > Viridiplantae > Streptophyta > Magnoliopsida > Laurales > Lauraceae > Persea > Persea americana. The sequence continues at coordinate 98,363,054 of CM056810.1, forward strand.
GAAGATCGTGTTTACTGCTTTAAAGGTGGCGGCATCGTTCCCGGTCCTCCTGCTGCTCCCCAAGGCTGCGACCAAGGTGGAGGGATTCCGTCGACGATCTGAGGACCAGGTCCTGTGCCGATCCGGGGACGGGTCTCTGCTGCGGTCCTCCCTCCTGGAGGACCTGTTGTCTCTGTCTCCTTTGGATGGTCGGTCCTTCTAGGAGAGGCCGAAGTTCTCCCGCCCGCGGACCTCGTCCTCCTCTGCCCGGATGAACCGGTTTGCCCGGGTCATGACCTCCTTCATGGTTGCTACGCGGTACATGACCAGCTTCGCCCGAAGCTGGATGCCTGGGCGCAGGGCCAGCTGAAAGGATTTCACTGTCATCTCCTCATAAGCGCACTCAATCTGGCTGTAAACAGTCCAGAAGCGACAGGCGAACTGGGTGACGTTCTCGTCCTCTTGCATTCGGAGGGCCATCAAGTCAGCATCGATCTTTGGGATGATGCGGTGGGCCTAGAACTTCTCCAGGAAGGACGTCCGAAGCAGTCGCCAACTAGAGATGGAGCCTCCAGGGAGCGAGCAGAACCATCACAGAGGGAGATCTCCCAAACTGGAGAAAAAACTCGACAGTTCAGGAAATCGTCATCCCCCCAGACCGACATCCTCTGGACGTAGTGTCGGAGGTGAGCCGCAGGGTCCGAGGTTCCATCATACAGGGTGAACCTCGGGACGTTGAACTTCTCGGGGAGGGAATACTTTCTGATTTCCCTGGAGAAAGGAGATGCGCCCGTGTCTTCAACTTCAAAGGCGCTACACTGGTCTCGGGCGATACCAGCAGTCTCCATATTCTGGCGAACAGTCTGCTTGACCTGCTGGTCAATCCACTGCTTGAGCTCCTCCTCGTCTTCTGGTATCCTCCGCTGCTTCTTTGGCTCTACATGCTCGTGGCTGCTGCTGGAGTCTTCTTCTTTGTGGACCCGGTCACGCCTCTTACTATCGAGGACGTGCCTCAGGTCCCGCCCGTGGCCCGGAGGAGCCTGGCTGTGCCTGGGTGGAGGACCCGAGGCATGGCTACGCCCGTGAAGTGGGCTCTGAGCCCCTCTCTTCTCCTGGAGCTGCTGTTTGAGCCGTAAGATAAGCTCGTCCTGCTCTTGAATGAGGCGGTTTTGAGCTCTGATCTCATCCAGGCGAGGGTCTTCGTCTTCGTCAGGGTTGACCTGATGATGGGACTAAGGTCCAGCCCTTGCTGACTTTTCACGCAGCTTAGTGACTGACTTGTCACCTCGCCTGGCGTGCTCATTGCTATGGTGGGGCTGCTCTGGAGGCATAACATTGTGAAAGGAAGGCATTGTCAATCCCCTAGACTGTGATACCGACTGGACTGTAGGGGACCTTCCTCCTTATCTTCTCTGTCGAATGGGTGGACCTTGTACCAGCACAAGCTGAGTGGTTAGTCCCTTGCCCTTGGAGGGTCCTTCGCCATTTCTGGTTTTTGGAGGCATGGTGTTGGAAGGCTTTTTGTTCAGTGATTCCCACAAACGGCGCCAAACTGTAGGCGGTGAAAACACGATACCCACTTAGATTGAGATGAACTTTGTAGATCAGGGAATACTGAACGCCAAGAACCTGAAACGGAAAGGAAAATGGCTTGGGTTAGAGCCCCTGGCTGCTGTGAGCCGAAGGCGCTCCGTTGCCTGAGTTAGTTCTGAAAAACTGAGCAAGAGGAGCAAGGAGAGGAGAATGAGATGATGTGTTGAGTACTGTGTGTTGCGTACCTCTATGGGGCTGGCCCCATGTGTATATATGTGAACATTCCTCGTTCATTCTCTCTGTGAGTGAGGGTAGGTGGGGTGAGGTCCCATCGGTCTTTACCATGACATTCAGCGGTAGGTAAAAAGGGAACATCCCATCCGAACCTTTTATGCCTTCAGTCAGTTGATGTTAAGGGCTGATAAAGCTAACTTCTTATCGTCATAAATGAGCAATCCTATCATTATAAATGAATGTTCCTATCTGTCAGGGCGAGCCGTACTTCTCGGAGGAAGGTGACGGCCCACTCTGTCTTCAGCGTTTTGTACCAAGACCAAGAATGGCTTGGCCGCGCTGGGCATCTGTGCTGAGCTGGCACTCCTAACCGAACTGCCGAGCTGCTGGGCAGTGATTACAAAGGCCGAGGTGGACAGCAAGTACTACTGTAATCCTCGCTTAATCTCGTCATTACGGTGTTTTACCCACACAACATCATTATCTGAATTCCCTCTTCTCAATCCAAATCATGTTTTACTTATAAACTTTTTTCTATTGGATGTTCGGTGCATCAGGGAGCATGGGAGAAAAGTCTTTTATGTTGAATGGGAGACGAGCATGTTTGAAGTGGGTGCATGGGAGATAAGCCTTGATATTGAATGTTGAAATTGATGTTCGATGTTGAAGTTGATGGTGAACTTGATGGGAGTGTAGAATTAGTAGTTTGCTGTGCACTAGCAGGAATCTATTTTTTTTCCTTCTATAGTTGTCGTCTACAGTTTATATAAGGTGTTGGATGTGCAGCAGCGAACACCTACAGGACCTGCCGTACCTTTTGCCCCAACGGTTTAATCTTGTCGTCCAGATTGTAGTGTGCTGTTTTGGGATCTCTAGGTAACTATGACATGAAATGTGATTTCTATGATTTCATGCATTTGAATGTTATGGTGGGCCATTTTGGTGTAAATATTTCTACGAGTGTTCAACATGAAGAAATTCCAGGCCTAATCTACTCAACATTTGGATTGCTTTTCAAATCATAATATCCTTTGTAGCAAGTGGTGTAGCAGGATTGCTTCTTTTAGTAGCTTCAGAGGCACAAGGAAAACATCTCCTGCTGTTGATATGGGGGAAGAGAACGTGAGTCCACTTAATCCAAGCAACGGATTGATCTGTCCCAATTAGGTTTGGTCCCTCCACAAGCCTAGAATGGTGGTTTGGTTCTTTCTGGTCTTCTTTTTCTTTCTAGCCATGCACCCATGAAGAGTGAGTTACAGGCGTCCCATCTTGTGAAATTGGTACTACCCTTTTCTGAGGGGGGCGGGGGCTTGTATGGTGTCCAGGAGTATTTAGGTAATTTGAATCAAATATAAGGGCACATTCTGCGGGAGGATGAGAATACGCAGATTTGAGGGTTCCTGGCAGAACCGAGAATAGGGATTCTTCACTGCCAATTTACATAGATGAGGTTCCACATATAGGTGCATGTCAATATACAGCTGAGAAAAATTGACTTCAGTGTGGAAATCCACATAAATGAGGATTTTCAAATCATAAAAAAATGTTGGACTTATAAAATCCTAAAAAATGACCACTTGCCGACATTTTCAATTTATAATTTCTATTGCTAAATGTGCATTTCACGACCTAGTGGAAAACCAATGAGGAATACTTGAGAATTTAATTGACAAACATGATCTAATAAACGTTTTTCTCCAATGATAGTGAAACGCCAATAAACCTTGTAACCCAAGTTTCTTAGATGGAATGGGAATAGCTCTTGTATTGCTTATTCACTTCTTGCAATGTGATGGGTTACATTCACATTACTTTAATCAACTCTGTTGGAATTTGGTCAACAATTCATTAGATCAAGATGGCCACTCATCAGACGGTTAATATATTGTTGTACAGATAAGCCGTGTGATGGTTGATATGCACGTACCCCATGTGGTAAATAATAGAATATCCATCTTCAATTTAGTATATACATGTGGCGCCCACTGTTTGACTTGAATTCTCTTTTGCTGATATGATGGGACCCATTATGGATAAGGGATGGACCAGGAATGGACGGGTTGGTCCATCTAAGGTGCTGTCTCGAATATCAGCAATATTTTGAAAATAATGCAATAAATATCTAAAAGGTGTTATTACATAATGTTGCGATATTTTAAAAATAGATTCTTGAAAAATGAGAATATAAAAAAAAATTGTGCAAAAAATTAAAAATCTTTATAAAAATATTGTTAACAATTTTTATTTTAACTTTGTATTTATGATTTATCTAATATTTTAATTATTTAAAAATTAATTTAGTTTATGCAACATTTTCCCAATGATATCCCAAGAAAAACTTCAAATTCGATCGAGAGTATCTATTTTTTCCTCAGACATTAATTTCCAAAAATGATATGTGTGACAATGGTTTATTGTTTGGTTTCTGCTTCAAACTCTTCTGATGGTAAGACACCTCAAACACTTAGAAATCTACTTTGGCTGTTATTCATAACACCTAATTGTTCGCCCAAAATGGGTTCATGAAACAACAATTAGATAATAATTGCAGGGTTACCTAAAAATTAAAACTATATATATTTTTTAACAACTGGGTTGTGAGGAATCTCAATAATATTTTGTGACTGGAAGCCTCAAATCCGCCTCTATTTTCTCCAGCCCTCATGTTTCTTATTTTCACATGCCCCAGATTCGGGACATTGCATTTTAAGAGGATTTACATATACTTTTCTAGTGCGGATAGAGGCTGAAAATGTCTGCCTAACACTCTTAAGGCCTGTTTGGCGTCGTTCTCGTGTTGTTCCTAGTTTTGTACTCAGATCTGGTTGTTCTGAGATCGGGTTGTGCCGAGACTATATTCTCCAGGTCTTATTTGGCAACATTATATTAAATTATTCTATTGAGAATATGTTGTCCAGAACTTGTTTGGTAACATTATTAAAGTTTTGTTCTAAAGAACGGAAGCAAAAGAATCATAGGATTTATAATGTGGGACCCACCTTTTATTATTTACAGCACTCTATTATTGTCGTATATGGGACCCACCTGTAAAATTATAAGTTGGTACTACCTTTAAAAATTAGAACACGGGGCCATATTTATAGGATTTACGATGTGGGCCCACTTTATAGGAATAATAATGTGGGGCCACCTTTTTGTAAATATAAATATGAGACCCACCTTTAGAAATTACAACATCGTACATATCTTTAGAAATTATAATATAGGCCCACATTCATAAGATTTACAATGTGGGTCCACCTTTTGTGATCATGATCGTGACCCACATTTAAGAATGACAAAGTGGTGACACATTTTTTGTGATTGTAAGCACATGACCCATCTTTAGAATTTACAATGTAATGCCCACCTTTAGAAATGAGAATATGAGGACATGTTCATCGGATTTACAATGTGGGCCCACCTTTATAGAATTTATAATGTGGGGCCATCTTTTGATTGATTGTAAATACATGATCCATGTTTAGAAATTACAAGTGGTGCCCACCTTTAAAAAACAGAACATGGGGCCTTATAATGTGGTCCCACCATTATAAGAATTATAATTTGAGTCCACCTTTTGTGATTGTGACCATGTGACCCACCTTCAAGAATTACAAAGTGGGGCCACCTTCTTTGGGATTGTGAGCATGGGGCCTACCATTAAGATAAGTGAGAGGATTTGAAATCTTTTTAAATGACCTATTTAAAATGTAAGAGATAAGTAGGAACTAACTGTGTCCGAAAGTTGTTTCTTAAAAAAAAAATAAAGATTTTTTGTTCCAACTTTTTTATGCCAGCAGATTAAGATCTTGGAATTCCATCCCGTGAGACCAAAATTGAGAATAATAATTTACACTAACCAAACATGTTTTTCGTAGCCTCATCTCGTGGGAACATGAGAATATCCGAATGGCACAATGCCAAACACACCCTTATTTTCCAAACCTCTACCCGCTTTAGACATATATGGCAGTTTATGTGCATGCAATTTCTATGGAAAGATGATATTGTTACATCAGTAAAGTTTATGGTTTTTAAATACCTCAAAAAAGGTTTTCCGTACAAGTTAGAATTTCATGTTTGGTGCTGGGTTATACAGACGTGCCCTTGGATAAGTAGAGGTTGAAAATAGACGCCAAAAAGAGCTTAGAGAGATATCTCGGTTACACAGATGTGCCCTTAAAACATGTTACATGATCAATCTGGTTGAAGGCATAATTCTTAGATTGATGGATTTGAAACAAATTACGTTGTTATGCGATCAATCTGGTTGGAGGCATAATTCTTATTTGATTGAGATTTGTAAAGAGTCAACATAACATAATGAGGCATTTCACCCCGAGGGGTAGCTCAATTGGCCTAGGACGGTAGCTCAGTTGAGCTAGGACCACAGTTTCCTCCTAGTGGTTGAGGGTTTGAAATTGCGCTACCACACTAGGGACACAGGGGATTTACCCGACTCTCCGTGTGCCCGTAGGGATTAGTTCAGCCCAAAAGAGCTGAGAAGCCCTCCGTTATAAAAATAAAAAAAATAAAAAAATGAGACATTTATCTTGATCAATTAGAATTTTAATAATAAGGGTTACTGAAGATGATCATCATATGTCCAGTTATTCCCCCAAGGTGTGGACTCTGTAGAATCTACATTGTGGGTCCCCACGTATCCTTTGTGTAGACAAATTGCAAGGATATTCTACATCAATCCAATGGAGAATATAGTGTCCACGGTCCAGACTTCTGTTGTCTGTGTACCACACTACCATACCACTCTTTTTCGATATCCAGAGGTCAGGCTATGAACAGACATCATCCAAGTTGGGACATGTTCAAGACACTCACATTCTCTATACTCTTTTCTGCATACATCCTCTCCTGCATTTTATTTTATTTTTATAAATCAATCCGGGCCGATTTATTTGCAAGAATTATGAGAATTCTTGTTTGAGGGGTTTATGGATTTCTCAAATACCAGCCACATCTAATTTTGCAACAAGATGATAGAATATTTTGAAAACTGGAATTATGAGAATTTTACACGTCATAAGTGGCATTTTAGTCTAAAATTTTTAGAGGGCCAATTTTATGAATTCTCACCACTAAAATACAAAATTCAGAAATTTGGTCAAATAACAATTGTCCTTACTCTATAAATTCCCAATATAGGAAATTTTTTATCAAAAATACTTGGAAACAAAAGGCATGAAGAGAAAAGTTTGGTGACATGCCCAGAAGGGAGGCATGTGCAATATGGATTTTCACTAACAAAGTTTAGAATTTGTATACTTTTGAAATGACTTCTGGCCTTTTTTCGTCTGGATAATGGAGGTTTTACCTCACCTCAATTCAATTAACAACTCATCCAAACATGCTTATGGCCTATCTTAGCCTTTACCCCATTAGTTTCAGCTATTTTACATGGAAATTTGGAGGATCTTAATTCTTAACTCCATAAGCAAGGAATTGGAACTTTACAATAGGCTCACCTATTGAAAAATTGAAACCACGAGATACAGTGGGAACAACCCCTGAGACAAAACTTGAGTACATTTCACCTAAGGAAAGGGCTCCATTGTGGTGGAACCACCAACTTACACTACAGTAAAAAATCCAAGGACAGGAAAATGTTCTCCTACACTAAGAACCATGCATCCGGACCCTACTATGTGAGATTCAGAGGTGGGTCCGGATGCACGGACCTAGAACTGTGCTCAAGAGAATATCATCCCTTGTGTAAGAGACGAGTGTGCATTCATTATGATACGCCCTAGGTATGTTTCATTTTGAGCAATTCGAACTTTGAATAGGTGTGCCTAGTTTAAATTTTCACTCTTTCCATGAGGGCGACCCTTTGATTGTGGTTCTATATCAAAGGCGGGCTCCAATGATGGATTATACACATAAACTGAAGGTCCCACACCTGGAATAGGGAACTTTGAAAAACGAGCAGCATATGATTCGGACTCGGTCAAAATCAAAACGTCCTTTTTTCCCTCCCTCAACCACAAGCGCAAGTAAGACCTGACCCTTCATCTCCTCTCCTCCGTTAGTTATAAAACATTCCCATCCTCTTTCCTTTTGACCGTTGCACTCTTCCCGCCAAATGTTGGGCTTCTCAGTCATTATAGGATCAAGAGATATAACGGTATCATAGAAGAAAATTCAACCAGCAAGACCCAAAGAAAACAGAAAGTAACAACCCAAGAAGAAAAGGGAGAAGAAGAACACACCCATCTCCTCTCTTGCTTTGATTACAGAAATCCAATTCAAAATCTCATAGCCAAAGCTAAGAAAAATCAATAGGAGAGATTGAGAAGAAAATAAATATTAATCAAAGATAGAGAGAGAAAGAGATGATGATAATGATATTGGTGAATGAGTAGAGAATGCAAAAAGAGCACTGATCGAAACTTCTTTGGGAACTAACAGTTCGGAGATCAGAAGGCGCGAAGAAGAACAGCGATTCCCCTGCAATGTCTCTCTCGAACATGGAGGAGGAAGAAGAAGAAGCAGGTTGCGAGGAGGTGGAAAGATTATTCTCCAATGGTGATTTCTACACCGGCCAGTGGATGGACAATTTTCGACGTGGCACCGGAAAGTATCTCTGGACCGACGGGTGCATGTACGAAGGTGACTGGTGCAGAGGCAAGACCATGGGGACATGGAAGTTCTCCTGGCCTTCCGGTGCCACCTATGATGGTGATTTCAAGACCGGTTTCATGGATGGCTATGGCACCTACATTGGTTCCAATGGCGACACCTATTAAGGCTTCTGGGTCAAGAACTTGAAGCATGGAAAGGGGAGGAAGAACTATGTTAATGGAGACTACTATGAGGGAGAGTGGAGATGTGGGGTGCAGGATGGACAGGGGAAGTACATTTGGAGAAATGGGAATGAATATGAAGGGCAATGGAAGAATGGGGCGATTTCAAGTAAAGGGTCTTTGCTTTGTGCTAATGGAAATCGCTACATTGGCATGTGGGAGGACGGATTGCCCAAAGGCGAAGGGCGATTCCTTTGGGTGGATGGGAGCTTCTATATGGGGAATTGGAGTGCTGACCCGAATGAGCAGACGGGCACTTACTACCCCTCCAGTGTCGGCCCCCCAAAGAATCGGGATTGGAGCCCAGAGGTGGTGTTTGCCGTCGATTTGAAGGACTGTAAAATCTGCAGTGCTGAGGCAATTACGATTTTCCCTTCTCAGAAGACACTCAATTGGACCGCGGTCGGGAGACTGATGGGGAGTTGGGTTGTGACAGGGACAATGATGATTGTTTAGCCCCTCTCCGGTATTCCGATGTGGATGCAATGAGGATCCGGATTCAGCAGTTGAAGGGCAGATGAAGGAGATGAAGAAGCAAGGGGATACCATCTCAAAAGGGCATAAGAACAACGAGCTTATGCTCAATTTGCAACTTGGAATCAGGTACTTTTTCATTGGAGTTTCTCATAATTCCTTTTCACTCTGCTTGGCCTTCATATTGTGATTTTCTACTTGAAGGGATAGTAAAACCCGAATTTTCCTTGAACATAGAAAATTAAGAGTAGAACCAAATCTTATGGTGGATCTTACTAATTTTGAACTTTGGGTGTCTAGCATTGGTCTTAATTTTGAAAGGTTATGATTCCCTTTCTCCAAACTGAAATACGAAGTTGAAAGTTGAGCATTTCCATTTTATTTACAAGCAAGGATAGTCATTGCTTCTGCTAACTCTGACTCGGCATTTATTGTGTTCTTCTATTATCTTAAGGTTGAAGTCAATAATTTTCGTCCAAGAAAAATCTCTAATTGTCTGTCCTATTGAATTCCTAGGAATCACTGGTAATTCCTAGGAAATGAGCATTTATCAAAGGAGTGAAAAGTGAAGGGTCAAGGATGGAGATCCACAAAGACCATCAAACTCCTAGGATTCATTTTGGCATGTCAAAGTGAGGTAATCATATCTCATGGAATATTTCGATGGGTCCTTACTCTTGGTCCACTCTTTATACCTTTTATACAAGCACCTTTCCTAGTAACTCCTTGGAATTCAGCAGGCAATATAGCTTCTAAAAAGCTTAGAAATGAAGGGATTGGACTTTCCTAGGAATTCCTTGGAATTCAGCTGGTAATACAGCTCCTAACTAGCTTAGAAATGTTGGAGTTGGACTATATTTAGGTTCTATTTATTTACTTCGCCTTGTTACTGTTGTAGAATAGTCATAGTCTTGATGGACTGGTATTTTCTATGCATTCATTTTTCTCATTGTAGTTTCTTAATTCAATTGAGAATCTCTGGTGTTTTCATTGTGCTAGCTTAGAAACATCAGTTTCTCCTTCTGCCCACCTGGATTGAAAAACTGTTTAATAGGCAAACCAATGTGGAAGAGAAGCTAGCCCATAATCTACTTCCATTTCTTGGGTATTCAATTTGCCTGTTTTCTTTCCGAGACTATAGATGATCCTTAGCTTACAATCCATTCTTGTACCATTTTCCTTTTAGGAGTTCTCTGTGCTTCTTATCATCTGTCGTCACTCACTATCAGTGCATAATCTTATGTTCAGGCATTCTGTAGCAAGACCTGGTCCAACTACATCCCTTGATCCGAAAGCATCGGCCTTCGACCCCAAAGAAAAGGTATGGACAAGATTCCCTCCTGAAGGATCAAAACATACTCCACCACACCAATCGTGCGACTTCAGATGGAAAGATTACTGTCCATTGGTGTTCAGGTCAGGCCTTTAGATGCCTTTTGCACTAATATTCCAATTTGTTCGCATGTTCTTGTAGCCATTATTAATCTCTGTTTTTCTATAACTATTCTCTGGTCATTGTCATTAGTGTATGATGGTTGACATGGTTTATGCTCAGGACTCTCCGTAAGTTGTTCAACGTTGATCCAGGAGATTATATGTTAGACCCCGACCCGAACTAATCGTAATTAAAGCTAATTAATGCAAATTAATATTACTTAAGCATGATTAATTGTGATAATTGTGGTTAATGACCAAAATGAGATAGATTAATCTCAAATGATTGAATTAAGCTTAATGAAGTGAATTTGAATGAGTCCACTTATATAAGCTAAGAGATGAGTTCATTCTCCATTTTAGCAAACCCTAGGCGCTTCCTCTTCCTTTCTCTTCCATTTTCTACATCAAGAGTGGAGATTGGGAAGGTTTTCAAGTGGTTTTGGGTGGAGGCTTCATCTACTTCATCTTCTCCATTGAACTTCCCCCATTGTTGAAGAGTTGGAGCTTGAAAGAGAACCCAAGCTTCCTTCTTTTGAACCACAAGTAAGTAGTTAGTGTTTTTATAGGGTTTTGAGGTTCCATTTAGTGATTAGAAGTGATTACTAGCATGAATAGCTCATAAGAAGTCATTTGGCATGTTTTCATGTATTAGGGTTTGCATTTGGAGAAGATTGTGTCAAACCAAGCCAAACAAAGAGAGCCTTTGTTTAAGAAGCTTCAATAGAGGCAAGCATAAGCAGTTACTTGTTATTAGTGTTGATTATTGTAGAAGGTTCATATTACCCTATTGATTTGTAGCTTTTGTGCATTTACATTGAATGTTTAAATGGATTTGCTGTTATGAAGTGATGGAATGAATAGCAGGGGATGCTTATTGTGTGTATTAGATGATAAATGAGGAGTGGACAGTAGGTCCAATTCTGTTGTAGGTTGTGGAAGTGTAATGGAGAAAGAAGAGTTGAAGAAGAGAGAGAGTTGCATAATTTCAGAGTGAAATTCTGAAACGTTCGCTTGAGCGAACGAGAGTTCGCTCGAGAGACCCGCTCTTTGGATTGTTGCGCTCGAGCGAATATGAATCTGCCCGAGCGACCCACGTTCTGTTCGAGTCCGCTCGAGCGAACTTTGAGTTCGCTCGAGCGACCACTTCTCTGTTTGGGTCCGCTTAAGCGAACCTGATACTGGACAGGGCATTGATTGATGGTGAAAATTTGGCCAATCGATCGAACCGGTTGGTTTTGGATTTTTGTAGGAAACATGGGTGCTTTTTGGGCATATAAGTGTCCTTTGAATTAGTTTTAAGGCTAATCATGGAATAACTGAAACTATTGAGAATTAAGAACAATAAGAAGATGATTTTGTAATCGAACAATTGCCTTAATGGGTAATTGATTTGGACTAAACCTCCATAGGTGATAATTACGGGGACTCCAATGCACATATAATATATAAATGTGATGTCCATCGAAAATAACAAGTATATTGGATGACCAACAGTTACACCTGAATGGTTGGTTGGGACTGAAATAGAAATGAGTAGAATTGTGTAATTAGTAATTCTCTCATCGTATTGTATTCCCTGTCATTTGTTCTAATCTCATAAGATTGATGTCACTGTTTATTCATTTCCATTATTAAGAATGGAACCACTGAATTGGATTGCGTCCAGAAATGGATTACTCCTTGAAATGTATTGACTTTTGAGTCTGGCACTATCTAGCTATAGTACTAAAGCTCTAAATGAGTTAGATGAATTAATAAATAAGCGAATGACTATTCCTACTATAGTATATGGATTTGGGGGCGTTCCGGAGCTCCGTAGTGATACCAGTTGTCCCTAGTCCGGACACTGGTAAGTCCCACAAATTCCGATCGTATATATGGGTAGTTGACATCTTGTACATGTCTATTGATTGGGTACTGATTGATGCCTTCCATTCGGAAGATGAATCATTCCTTTGAGGGAAGATGATAAATGAAATAAAATGAAATGAAATTAGATGAATGCTATGGTAGTTGACATCTTGTACATGTCTATTGATTGATTTATTGTGCTCAACCATTGTCATTGTAGGAATTATCTAGACTTGTCTAGAATTGGAATTGTTTACTTAACAGATTGAACGGGTTTAATATATGCACTAACATGTGCTATCACAAGTTCTATTTATACATTATTAAACCGTCGTGTTCATTAGTGTTATTGATATCATTACAAGCCCGATTGCCCGTGCCGGTTCAGCGGCGGCCTCAGCGGCAACGGAGGAGACCGCTCCGGTTCCTCCAGGAGGACTAATCGAATGGAATGGTCAGAATACCGTTTGATATGGGTATTCGAGTGAGCGAATGGACTAAGAATGTTTTTTTTTTTTTTTTTTTGTAAATTCTTTTTGAGGATTCATTTTGGGATGTAATATTTTGAGAACTTGAATAATCATCGATCTGTATTGTATTTGATTGTGCAAGAGTTGATGAAAAGCAAAGGAATGATAGAATTATACATGTAAAAGGGAATTTTATTTTGTGAACATGTATAAATGCTGAATTGATATTGTCAATGTATATTTCCGCAAATTATATAATTGACAGGTGTGAATAACTGTTATCCCTTATGGATTCTGTTTTAACTTTGGTTAATTCAGAGGTTTACGGAAGTAAGTATGGATCACGGCTCTAGATTATCGTAACTCTGGCCTGGGTCATGACATTATATGATTTCTATATGTGGTAACGATTCACTTCGGGAGCTCTCATCTCCCGGGAAAGGTGGAAGTTTCTTTTACTTAACCAACGATGACCGCTATATGATAAAAACAATGAAGAAGTCTGAAGTGAAAGTTTCCCTTTTTCTTTTATTTTTACTTTCTATCTTCTCATTTTTTTGAATTGATTTCACTGATCTGGATCTCATCTATCCATGTCATGGTATAGGTGCATCTGAGGATGCTTCGAGCTTATTATAACCAATTAACCATGTCCGGTCATTTGAGAATACTCTTGTGACCAAGTTTTTTGGTTTACACTGTGTAAAACTAACTGGGGCTACGCAAAGGAAAGTAAGGATAATAACATCAGACATTCAGACTATGGGTCTCATTTCCACAGTTTCACTTGAATCTGAACTCTTGTTTTACAATGTCTTCACAATCTCTTCTTGGTATTTCAATTGTCAATCTGATGAACCAGGTCCGCTTTGTTATAATGGGGAATTTGTTCTGCTCTGAGTATGTCATTCACAGGCGCTACGACTTGCAAGGATCTTCCCACGGTCGCACAACAGATAAGCCCGAGGCAGAAATTGATGAAAACACAGCTCTCAGGGACCTCGACCTTAATTTCATATTTCCATTGCAGAAGGCTTCAATCATTATCATGCATCTAGTTGAGTTCCATGGGTTGGGCATTTTCTAAAGAAAAACTTGTAGGTGCTATTTGGTAATGTAAAGAGTATAGCAAAGTCTAGCAAAAATTTCTTTTCAACTGTTAAGTCAAGCAAAATTTTAGCCTCACCCAAAAGAAAATCCTAGGTCATCCGCTAATCAAAGCCATGGCCTCCTAGTGGTGATCTTGCAATCAGACCGCCTTGGTCCCCCTTTTATATTTCTACAAGAATTTCATTGTCAGATTCTTTCCTCTCCAATAAAATCAAATGTCATCCCTTATTCATCCATTTATCTAAGCCTTATGATCTTATTGTTTTCAGTTTTTTCATCAAGTTGCACTAGCACTGAACAAACGTTAATCAGTTCTACCAGATATTTACCGTTTATTCTTCAGGGATCAAGGAGTTTATTCTTTTATTAATATTTTTTTTTTATTTTATTTTTTTTTGTTACCAATCACAGGATCCTCTTTACAGAGAACATAAAATTATGGAAGGGCCATCAAATATATTAGGAATAGGCCAGAGAGGATAAGCATTAGGTTGTTAGTGACCTTCTGTCGTTTATGTATAAATTGATATCATTTTCAATAATGAAAGTCACAATGAATAAAAGCTATAAGAAAGTATTTTTTATTTTTTGAAAAAAAAATAGTATTCTCTTACTATCTTAAGCAATTAAAGGGCCATAACTTTCATATTTTATAGTCGAATTTCATGTATAAAATAACCTGACTCTGACCCAAGCTTTTCTGCTCCACCATGCTCTATCATAAGACACAATAAGCCCAAGTTCCTTTAAAAAGTGGACCAACATAGTCTCTAGCTAGAGCAGGAAGATTTCGGTTAGAGTCATGTTATTTGGATTATATTGAGGCTGTTAATTAATGCAAACCCTATAGTGTTTTAGAAACATACAAATTGAATACAACATCATGTTCATGCGAATATATCTTTCCAAGTGCAGAGCAAAGGGAGATTTCAATGTCAACAAAAGATGGGGAGTTACTCAATTGGGATGACATACAGAAGATGAAGTATTCATGGAATGTGGTAAATGAAACGCTGAGACTCACACCACCCGTCCCAGCGGCCTTTCGAAATGCCATATCTGATATCTCCTTCGCAGGTTTTACCATCCCCAAAGGCTGGAAGGTATGTTCAGTTTAACTGTAACATGTTTTCAACAGCACAATCATATATAAATCCATGCTTGGATCTTTTGTAACTATGCTAAAGACTGCTGGCGATGGACCTCATTGGGCCCATTGTGCTCTCACGCCCAAGAAGAAGTGTGCTGCGCTTGAGCCTGCTGTTGTGACTTTTAGTGGGGTTGGATCTTAATTCATGTCATGGGTCAAGGTCTGAGATCATTCTTCTATTGAGGCTCGTCCTATCCTAAGAAAGGCCAATGGGCATGGCCAGCACCTAGGGCCTCTTTGTTTCGTGTCATTGAATACTTAGGAAATTGGTTAAAATTGAAAAGTCATATCAAAGATGAGTATCCAAAAGACGGCCATCAAATTATCCATTAATGAAAATTGAATCAAGGAAATATGAGAAGTGAATACCAACCATCACCCTACTAATTCAAATCCAATAAAAGTCAAAGATCCTTTCTGTATCCTCACCTCATATCCTTCATCCCACCTCTTTCAATAATCCTTCACTCGAGCTCACTTCACTATGAATCCTTTATTAAATATTCTATGCAAACAATCAAACCCTAAATGCTTGGCCCTGGCTTGTGAAAAAAACACCATGGGACCATTTGTTTGCATTAGAAGACATAGGAATTTATGGTCAAATGAGTTCCATAAAAGGATTATTAAAGAGATGGAGTGTGAATTATATGGGGTGAGGGGTGAAGATATAAGGTAGGAATGTAGATGAATGTTGACTTTTCTATGACTTGAATTCTTATGGTGATGGCTGGATAGAGGGTATTCATTTTCCATCTTCCTTTTATTCACATTCATTAAAGGGGAGGTCATTTGATGGTCATTTTTGTATATTTCACATTAGATATTCATTTTTAAGTACTTATAGCATGAAATCTATATATTCTAATGCAAACAAACAGGCCCATAACAGGGCCTATATGCATAAATATAACAAATACTTGGAAAAAAAAGGTGTTTCTTAGGGGACAAAAACTAGGACCTGGCAGATTCTTAATTGGGTTTCCTCAGGCCCAAGTGGGGTTGGAATTATTCGGGTGGACTAGTTTTGACAGCTCAGACTTGTTTGCTGACGTTCCCAAACAACCCTGTATCAAGGCCCATTTAAAACTATACTCACTAAATTCCAGGCCCATAAATAAAAAGGCTAGGTCTAGTCCATTCAATCAGCATTTAACAACTCGGAAACTTAACTCAGTTGGAAGGTCATTGAGTTGCCTCGGACCCCCTCATCTCCAATTCGACCCTACTAAACCCAGTCAAGGCGAGTCCAAATTATATCTTTAATTATGATAAATGGACTGGGCTTTGTCCAAGTGTGATTTTTCCCAACCCAGAATACAGCCACCATTAATCTGTATCCATTCTGAAGAGTGACACAGAAGTAAAGAATCCTTTCATTCTCTTTTAATCTTCACAGATATATTGGAACTCCTATGTGACACCCAACTATGCCGACTACTTCCCAATGCCGGAGGAATTTGACCCAACAAGGTTTGAAGGAGACGGGCCGGCACCTTACACCTTCATTCCGTTCGGAGGGCAGCCCAGAATGTGCCCGGGAAAGGAATTTGCTCGGCTACAGATACTTGTGTTCCTGTATAATGTGGTGAAGGGGTTCAGATGGGAGTCGGAGGTTCATGGACTTCCCATTCGCCTCCAACCAAACAGTCTCTAAGCCATGTGTGTTTTTATCAATGTTTAGTAGTATGGGGCTTGAGTTTGAACTTGGTTTTATTGTTTTCTAAAGCCCACACATAGACTGTCCCTCTTAACTTTTCTGGTTCTATGGAAGATAGGCCAGCCAGTTGGGTCCAACCATATGTTGGCCTAAATGAACAACTAGATGCCCCACTATGACATTGGGATATTTCAAGATTAGCTAACAATCTTAATTTGTCAGCTTTACACCAAAGCTTGGTGTGGAGACCTAATTAAATTACTTTTTTTTTATGGTTCTCTTACCCCACACATGATTCAATGCTTCCCCATGTCTAGATGGGAAAGGAATCTGGGGGAGGCAGCCAGGCAGGGGACACAGATGTGTGAAATCAGGGCCCTTCATCAGGAGGGGCTTGTAAGTTGGTTATCTGAAAGCATCTTGTAAGAGTTTGATTGGATCAAAGTGAAATAAGTACCTATGGTTCAAGAAGAATGAATTTGACCAAATGGATGGTCCTAACTCCTAACTGATGATGCTGTTATAGTGTTCAAATGGAATTTCATTAACTGCAGGTGAATTTTATCAAACATGATGTAAGTTTTTTTCTCTCAAATTAGGAATAGAGTGGTGGCATAGTGGAAGATGTTCACTGTTGCAACTTGAGGTTGTGGATTAAAATTACATTAGCAGAAAAAAAAAAAAAAGATTTGTTAAAACATTTCAATGGATTGCAATTTAAAAGTCTTTTTTCACAGAGACACAAATACTCAATGCTTCTTACCTAGCTCTTTCTTCTGTCTAAGGAGTCAAAATATCAAAATCATGTTTGAAATGCACCTTCAAATCCTAGTAATTACCTTGTTTAGTAGTCAAAATGTTATAACCTTGTTTCAGCAGATATAAAAAGAAAAGAAAATGGAAGAAATCATAGTAACCTTGTTCCAAGTTCTATTAATTGGATTCGGATTCACAATCATAATTTCAAGACTTAATTGATCAGAAAGTTTGTTCTTCTTTACATACTCTAAGACCAAAGTTTCCTTCTATCAGAGTTGGACCACCGTCAAATGAAACTCATTCAAAACATATAGTTAAAATAAAAATCAAAGTAAAAAATCATCTTTTGCTAGTGATTAATCATAAGATGGGGTCAAGAATGGCTCCTTACCCAAGTGGTAAGGAGCGTTAGTTCTTACTTGGCTGGCGTCGCATATTCCCGCTTGTGCGGGCTCCTTTCCCACTTGTGTGAGCTTTCTTCTCGTTTGTGCAGGGCTCCTTTCCACTTGAGTGGGCTACCTTCCTGTATATTTACGTTACAAAAAAAGATCTTGAGATGGGTTCAACTGTGACTAGTGTTAATGCATAGGGTGCGGTGCTTTTGAGCAGGCATTTTACAAGACACTTCTAAACACATTCTAAGGCAACAATCAGCCCAACAACAAAATATAACCACAAAATCCGAACAAAACAAAATCAAGAAACATAAAAAAAAAAAATTACAGCATATATATATATATATATATAAAAGAGAGAGTACATCATATGGTTCTGTTTGTTCATTCAGAATTCTGTACCGTTCACATTCAAATGCTTTGTCAACGTTCACATGCTTTGTCAACTATGAACACTATATGGAAGCCACAAAAAATATACAAAACATTCTCAAATCCAACATTGAATATTGAGAAGAAAAAAAAAAAAAAAAACTATTACACCCATCACATTGAACATTACAAGACCTTCAAATATCCCCATTCAATGGCTTATCCTCCACATGGAAAAAATTCTGAATAAGAGAGAGGGCATTAAAACAAACAGAAAAAGAAAAGGTCAGATAGAGAGAGAGGGAGAGCCTCAAACACTGTTGATGACTAACCTGCTCTCCACCATTTTAACCCAAACCCTCAAAATCCTCAAAATCACCATTTCCACTAAGAATATGATTGGTCGACATAAAGTTTCCACTACAAGAATATGATTGATTACCATTATAGATTCAAAAGGTTATTAACAATAAAAGAGTGATCACAAATTCACAACCCCACTTGTGCGTGTAGAGTGCAAGAATGAAGGGCCCCATCAAGGTAACTTGGTATTCATTGTCAAAATAACAACAACAATAATATTAAGATAAACTCATTTGTTTCTTTCTTCTATATTTCCTGTGAAATTACGAAAAGAAAAAAGAAAAAGTGATCGTTGCATTAAACCTCTTGAATGCATAGCGATATTGAAAAAAAACATATTATCCTTTTTTTGGTATAAGAAGTTTTCATTTTCCTATCACTTTTGCAGTCATATTAGTATAGTTTAAATAAAACTTTTAATGTCTCAGATTTTATATTTTTAAAAAAGGATCCCTTAAATTTAACTTAGATGGGCCTGCGTACATGAAATCAAGTTCTTTAGAGTTTTTAGGTAAAAATATAAGAAAAAAGTTCATATCATGATAATATTGCATTAATTTTATTATTTATTGTGCCAGTAATGCAATGTCGACATTTTGGGAAAATGACTGGCCCTGCGGCATGTGTGCATGTGGACATCCAAAAAAGGCAAAGAACCTTTTTTTTTTTTTCTGAAATTCAAGGAATTTATGAATTCCCAAACATAGTGGAATCCTGTAAACTCCCTTTTACTTGTGCATTCAGGAATTTCACCAAAATGAAAAGGGAGTGGAATTTCTAAATTTCCAAAGGTTATTTGAGCCTTTCATCTGGCTAGAATTTAAAAATGCTAGTGAAGAAACATGGCATTTGAAAACTCCAAAAGAATAAGATGTCACATCATGTCTAGGAATTCACCATGTTGGAAATCGATCACTCGGGAATTCACCAAATTCCCAATATAGTGAATTCCTAGGAGAAATTTCACAAAAGAAACGGGCCCACAACGGGCAATCAAGAATCGAGACCCCTCCTAAATTCCAATGTGCCGACTGTGATAGCAGTGGACAGTGACAATGTTTGTCGGGAAAAGAATAATCTATGACCAGGTATTTCAAAAAACTTAATTTATCATATTATCAACCACTGGTCCCATCTTGCTACCATGACAAAAAGGGCAAAAAAGAAGAGAAAAAAAGGACGAAAAAGATTATTTTATTTATTTATTTATTTTGTCAAGTGGAGGGCTCAGAACGGAGAAAGTTAATCCTTTTTTTAAGATGTAATTCACTAATCATTTTTTATCAAAAGGGAAGGTTATTTGATCTGCCCCTATTGAATCCTCACCTTCAATCATCCAATAGAAAGGCGAAATCCCTTGAAATCAATCCCAATTAAGCGAACAAGCCCACATGATTTCTCCACTTTTCTCTGCATCCAAACAGGTTCTTATAGGATAAAAACAGCAACTTGCTTATGAAATCCTAGGAATTAAGTAGAAATCAGGAAACTGCCTCAAGTGTAACTGCTGGCTGGGCTTCATTATTTAAAATAGATGTCCATAGAAATTGATATTAAATCAGGCCAATGTACAAATTAATTTAAGCTAGACACCTGGGACTGGGAGTTGAAACTGATAATAACCCGGAACAAATGTCGATATTGCGATTTTCCATCCGTTTCAACTTACACTTGGGTGTGTTGTGGTAAAATCATTCACGGGTCTGCAAATGTGTCAATTACTTGGTCATATGCCAAATATCAATATCCATAAAGGCCTTCCTTTTTCTATCTTTATCTCTGTCAGAAAAAGTTGAAAGATCAGTTTTTTTTTTTTTTTTTTTTTGGCATTCGGCAATAGCTCCCTAAACATTTCACTTTTTTTGCTTAATTCACATTCTTTTTGCATAATGTGATAGGTCATTTTTTCAAATTTGAAGACCTAAAATGTCCAAGTTACCTACCCTTTCTTTAAAAGTTCTAATTCATTTAAAGATAAATCATATCCCATGATTAGTGGGATATGCCATTGATAATGGTCAACTACCATTTCAAAAGACAAATAAAATTCAAAAACACAAATAGATTTCAGAATTTCAAAAACTTGAATTCGGATCCTCTTAGAAGATATGAAATTCAAAAATTCAAAATTTGCAGAGGATTCTCTAAAGTTGCAGAAGAAACTTGAATCAGAGAATCCGTACAGATCTCAGTGATCAAAGAGGGCCCACGCCGGATCGGATCGATTGAAGGAAGAAAAGAAGTTACAGCTCCAGCCACTCGGAATTGCAGTCGTCCCACTGGAGAAGGTTGCCAACAGGCTCGCCTGAGAAGTTTAAAAAAACTCAGATAAATTTCACAAAAACTCAGATAAATTTAAAGAAAACTCAGATAAATTTAAAGAAAACTCAAATGAATTTCAATAAAACTCATATAAGCGGCGGTCTCCGGGCAGAGACTGCCCTCTTTCTCCAGCAACGGTGAACGAAACCAGAAATCTTCTTAGATCTTCACTGCCTCTGCCCCAACTCCGATTTTCTTTGCAACTTCCGATCTCTTCTCTGCAAACTCAGATATGCGTCTTCCTTGTCGGAGACCGTGCGCCGTAGCAGAGCCCCAAACCTCCTTTGTTATGGTTCTGCAGCAATAACCAAGAGACGATAATCTGTTGTCTTCCTCTTTGCCGATGATGGAGAAACACCGGCTACGACTGCAGTGATTGACACGGATTCAGTCCAGTGAAACCAAGAAACCAAGAACCTCCTGCACTTCGATCTTCTACAAATAGAGAATGAGATAAATGAGAGAGAACCTTACCCTAAAATTGAGGGGGAATGGAAGATTTGAAATTTTGAAATTTAAAATTTATGCCTAAACAGTTGAAATGGCAAATTAGTCATGAAAATGTCTGATGTGGCATGCTAAGGGACCTCCGCCTGTATTAATCCCATGCACAAGGGACTCTAGGCATTAAACGTTAATACTATGTACTAGAGACTTTATAACACAATACTCAAGAATGTCTCGCTAATTTACCCTCTCTTTTTTTTTGTAGAAAGTTGAAAAATCAGTTAAGGTACAGTAAGAACGTGAATCACGCAGGAAGAGCAAGTACTAACGTTTAGAGCATGTTTGTGTAATACTTTTCCGTGGAAAAGTGGATAGTTTTCCACAGAAAACCCATTTTTCAGGCATTTGGTGCAGAACAATTCCATGGAAATACTTTCTTGCCTAGTCAGCATTTTCCTTGATAATGGTGGAAACGGATTTCCAATGGGAGGTATGGGAAATGGATTTCCTCAAAAAACTTCTCCCTTTTTTCCTCACTCTTGTTCATTTAAACCCAAAACCTTACAATTCTTTCATTTTTTATTTCTTTACATAAATTATTATTTGATGTTGAATAAATAATATATATGTTACGTTATGTTTCTTCAAAAAATTATTTCACCAAATAAGAAATTTTGATTTTCTATAAGGAATCCACGGCCGCACCAAGTCAAAGAGGAAATTTTTTTTGCACCAAACATGAATTTCTAAATTCTACGAAAATCATTTTCCGAGTTTTCCATTTCTATGGAATTTGCTAACGTGACAATTTCCCTTTTCCGTAGAAAAGGTGTATACACAAACGTGCCCTTAGGGAAAAAGTAAGCATTTAGAATCAGATATTTCAAACTGCTGATGGTATTTCATAATTTAGACCACTTGAGTTGAGTCCTGGTTGACAGAAAAGGAAAAAGAAAAAAGAAAAGAAAATAAGCTAAAATAGATTATTATAGGTGGTTTTCTTGAATCAATTCTTTTTGTTGATATGATGGGAACCATTGTGGATAAGGGCATGTTTGTGTAGAGTCAATTCAACTTTCATGGAAAGATGAAATTGCCACATCAGCAAATTTTATAACTTTTAAATACATCGAAAAAGGTTTTTTTGAAGAAGTTAAAAATTCATGTTTGGTGCAAAGAGTTTTTCCTCGATCAATTGGTGCAAATGTTGTTTTGTGCAGCTGCGGATTTCTTTAGTGAAAACAAGTGTTTACCGAAAACTCTTGGGTGGGTGGCACGGTATGTGTGTGGGGTGGGTGGGGGTGGCGACGTTAGGAGGGGAGGGGGAAGAATAGGGTGGCTAGGTAGAGTGAGGGTGGGAGTGAGAAATGGAGGGTCAATTTTCTATGGAAATGGACTTCCAATAACCCCCATAGGAAGCTTATTTTCAGGCCTAGGAAGGAAAAAGCCAATGTGGTGAAAAAGCAGTCCTACGGAAAATTGTCGCACCAAACACAAGAAAAATGAGTTTTCCGTATAAAACCACCTCCTTTTCTGCAGAAATAGACTACACAAACATGCCTAGAAGAATCTCATCCTGTCCTATTAGCAAGAACAGGAAATGATGGGTTGGTCCGTCCATCTAAGGTGATGTCTCAAATATCGGCAATATTGTGAAAATAATGCAGTATATATCTAAAAGGTATAATTACATAATGTTGTGATACTTCAAAAATAGATTTTTGAGAAACGAAAATATCAAAAAAACAATTTGTACTAAAAATTAGAAATTTATATACAAAAAATTGTGCAAAAAATTAGAAACTTATATACAAAAAATACAAAGTTGATAGAAATTTTTTCTATCAACTTTGTATTTGTCTATTCTTTTAACTGTTAAAGATAATTTATTTCATGTACCTAAACCTATATATAATTTTAAACAACTTAGTTGTGAGGAACCTCAACAGTATTTCGTGACTCACTGGAAGCCTCAAATCAGTGCCCTTTTGTTTGTTTATTATTTTGCATTGGCGGGTTGTTATCTTTTGTTTGGATTCTTTGGTTTCCAAATTCCAACGCTTTTCCTCTCTTTCTTCCTCCGCTCCCTTTCCATTACTTTCAGCGGATTCCATAGTCGGAGGGGTCCCTACAATTGAACGACTAACCCACTTTTACAGCTCCTTGAGATGGGTTTTCTCTTTATTTGAGATATTAGTTTCCAATGATATCATAAAAACAAGGACAAAAATACTGTGCGGCGTGGTTGCATTGTAGTCGGGTGCGGTGCTCATTATTTGATGAATGGTGGGTTCTCTTTCAAAAAAAAATAAAAATTGTATACCGACCTTAACTCCCATTGCATGCATTGCATTTAAGATTTCAAAGTAAATTTGAGTGGGACAACCATTATATTGTTCTCACTCAAGGGACTCCCTCCATTTCTCTCCCAAACAAGAGACAGGTAGAGCATAACTCATCACGTGTTCCATTATAATATATGAAGCGAACTGTTTTTTTAATCAATTTTGAGGTTGATTTCCGATTTGATTTTGACCGTCCATTAGAATCTTGACTTGGTTTTAATAATGCATACTAATGTCACTTCCTCAAAACTTAATATTAATGTTTGTCCCTTAGTCTCCTTTCCATTTTAATTCTTTTATTTTAAAACGTCACTACTCTCTCCCCATCTATTATGAATGGTAAATGACGCTATTAAATCTTTTTTAAGTCTCTTTTTCTTAATCTCTCATTTAAATCTCTTTTTATCCTTGATTAAACAACTATCCATTTCTGCATATTCAAATATATGGAAATCTCTCACCGAGTGGAATGCCTTCTTATTTTTCTCTTCTCCAAATACGCAAAAACCTCTCTTGAAATCTCAACTCTCAAACCGTAAAGTCAAGTCTTTTGTAGAAGACACTGAGACTAATGGATCGGACCATGTTCATTATCATCACCATGTTTCCATCTTTTTTTTTATAGAAATTCTCTTGCGATTGAGGTAAGATAGGTGGTATAGCATTTCGATCGGTAATTTTGTCATGAACTTTATTTGAACTATGCTTCATGTTGGTTTTGTCCATCGTACCCTAGAAAATTATTTGATTTGAGAATTCTACCCATCTCTACGATAATAGTTTTTTAATGGTGTTGGTTGTTGTTTTTAGTAGAAATATGTTAAATAAATAATTATTGTTTACTAATGTCAGCAAAACCAAGTAACTGGTCAATCGTTATTTCTTATGATTGTTCCTTACGGTAAAGTCATATAAACTTAGGGTGTGAAATGAGTAATTTTTTCTAGAGCTATTAGAACATTTTGCAAAGCAAGAATGCAATTTTAGTAAGCATGGAAATATAAATTATTTTATTTGATTTACTTTTAAGCTTCATCACACCAAATCGTTGACTAATATAATTGTGTTTTCCTTTTTTCTTTTTTTTTTTAATTTCTCATTTCAACCAAAATTGTTGACTGATTTAGAAATTTCATATGAAATAGATGGAGTCATACAAGCTACAAAAAACCAAAAAGAAAAAAAAAGGAAGCCTTTATAACATTTTGTAAAGTAAGAATGTAATTTCAAAATGCATGGAAATATAATTACTTTTACTTGATTCACTTCCAAATTTCAAAATATCAAATTATTGACTAATGTTGCTAATATCTTCTTATTCTTCTTTTTTTTCATTTTTTTATAAATTTACCTGAGACTATAGATTGCTTTGGGAAGTCATACAAAAAGGGAAAAAAAAAGATTACAATTCAATCCATGGAGTGCCTGTGCTCCAGAAATGTCATTTAGCCATGAATAGTCTATCCGCCATATCTACCATTCGTTTTACTTCTTTTTTTAAGTTTATTTTTACAATATTAGTAGTTTTCGATTTCTTGTGTATTTCTTGTTGGTGTCTTCTTCTACTACTACTATTATTATTTGGATATTCGAGGGTTACAAGGATGTGATTCAAAGCTCCAAAGTAAGGTAGTAAATGGTACTTTTTATTCTCATTTGGGGTGGATTTTTTTTTCTAATTTATTAAAAATTATAATAATTTAGAATCAACGCTGGACTAGCAACAACATTTACTATAAATCAGCTAACTTTTTTTCCTAAATAGGTATTGGTGTTGATGGGTTGGTGAAGCCTGATTTAGACCTTATTTAATTACAGGGGTTTATCTGTAATGTGTCGGTTTAATCTGGACCATCTGTTATGAGGCCAGATCCGACGGTTGTGGTTGTCTAGAGGTTTAAGGTTTCATGTATTTATACTGGGTGGTGAGAGCATTGTTATTACGGTGAAAATTGAGACAGAACGAGAGAGACAGTGAGTGCTTGTACTCTTGTGGGAATCTCCAATAATAGTGAACGGCGTGAATCTCCCGTGGATGTAGGCAATCTTGCCGAACTACGTAAATCTGTGTCTCGTGGATTGACTGTGTGATTGATTGATTGTTGTTCGTAGATCGTGCGTGTGTTCTTTCGATCCCTAACAACTGGTATTAGAGCCTAGGGTTTCGCGCGCGATCAGGATTAGATTGGGTTTAATCTCGGAGAAGAGAGATCATCTTGCTCTCTTAAGTCGCAGCACAGTAATCAGAAAAAGGGGGGTTCGGACATCACTGTTTGTAAATCGACGATCACAGGTTCTGATCAAACTAGTGGGCCACGACTTGCCGTTCCCACCGTCGCCATCCATCACCGTCTAGCGTTGCCGGAGAAGAAGGAAGTCGCAGTCGCCGGAACCGGAAGGGACAGAACTGCTGTCACTGTTCCTTGTCGTCTTCACCGGAGAAGGAAAAGAAAAAAAAAAAAAAACAAAAGGGGGTCCTGCCGCTGCCTACATCGCCGTCGCAGCAGTTGCCGGACGCTGCTGTCTTCCGTCGCCGTCGCCTCTGTTCCGTCGCCGTGCCGTCGCCGCTGAAGAAGAAGAAAGCGACTGGGCTACAGCTCTGTTCTGAAACAGAGACAGTGAGGAAGAAGACCCAATTGGGCCCGAGTTGGTTCAGGTCAGGTCCGACCTAACCCACTCCAGAAGCCCAGCAGTTCTTGGGTCAGCTTCCAGGCCAGGTTCCAGTCTAGGTCAGGTCTGACCCGGCCCAGTCCGTGAAGGAGAAGCCCAGCAGCCAGCAGACGCTGACGTCATCCTGAAGCAGTACGGTCAACAATCCAGTTTGACCGGATTCAAGGGCCAGAATTGTTTCTTGATTTCTGAAGCCATCCGGACTCAGAATTGCGCTCCGTTTTTTTTTGTTGGATTCGTATCAACGGGATCTACAAGATAGAAGGAACGGATTGACTGTTTGACCAGCAGAATTCATATCAAGTAGATTGAGCTTGATTTGAGTGGGAGCAATGACGGACGACATAAAACTCACGATTGAGAAGTTTAATGGCACAAACTTCGCGTACTGGAAAATGTAGATTGAAGATCTCCTCTACCAGAAGAATTTCTACTTGCCGCTTGGGGGAAAAGCCAAGAAACCTACAACAATGTCAGATGCAGAGTGGGAGGTACTCGATAGGAAAGCCTTAGGTACTGTTCGTCTCTCTCTATCAAAGTCTGTTACATTCAATATATCTAAGGAGAAAACCACTAAAGATGTTATGGATGCCCTATCTCGAATGTATGAAAAACCTTCTGCCTCAAATAAAGTTTTCTTGATGAGAAAGTTGTTTAACATGAAGATGGTTGAAGGTGGGGTTGTTGCTGAACACCTGAACGAGTTTAACACGGTCATAAGCCAGTTATCCTCTGTTAACGTACAATTCGAAGATGAAATTTGGGCTTTGTTGGTCTTCTCTTCTTTACCAGACAGCTGGAATGGTATGGTTACATCACTGAGTAATTTTTCAGGATCAACCAAACTGAGATTTGATGATGTTGTGAGTGCCATCCTCGATGAGGAAATTCGCAGGAAACCTTCAGGTGAATCATCAGGAAGTGTATTGAATGTGGGAAACAGAGGAAGGTCATCTGAGAGAGAGCAAAGTCATGGAAGATCAAAATCACGGAGTAAGTCAAGATCTTCAAAAGGCAAAATCAAGTGCTGGAATTGTGGCAAAAAAGGACATCTGAAAAAGGATTGCAGAGCTCCACCAAAGAAGAATAAGCAAAAGAACGGTAATAAGAATAACGAAGCTTCTGCAAATGTTGCAAGTGATGCTGTTCAAGATGCATTAATTCTTGCTTTTGATTATAAGTCTGAATCTTGGATTATAGATTCGGGTGCGTCCTTTCACGCCACTGCACATAAAGAATATCTCAAAAATTATGTACAAGGTGATTTTGGAAAAGTCTATCTTGGTGATGATGAACCTTATGACATAATTGGCAAGGGAGATGTTCAGATTAAATTGCCAAATGGCAGTATATGACAATTGAATGATGTCAGGCATGTACCTAGCTTGAAGAGAAACCTCATATCTGTTGGTCAGCTTGCTAGCTCTGGTCACGTAACTGTTTTTGCAGATGATTTCTGGAAAGTTACAAAAGGGAGTATGGTTGTTGCTCGCGGTAAGAAAGAAGGAACTCTTTATTTGACCAATAGCTCTACAAGTTCCATTGCAGTTGCAGATAAAGGCATTGACTCAAACACATGGCACTATAGACTCGGACACATGAGTGAGAAAGGGATGAAGATTCTTCATTCTAAAGGTAAGTTAGAAGGACTCAAGTCCTTGGACTTAGAGTTCTGTGAAGACTGTGTTTTCGGAAAGCAGAAGAAAGTTACATTTTCTAAAGTAGGCAGGCCACCGAAGTCAGAAAGGTTGAAACTAGTACACACGGAAGTGTGGGGACAAACTCAGGTACCTTCTCTTGGTGGATCTTCTTACTTTGTTATATTTATTGATGATGCTACCAGGAAATTATGGGTATATCCCATGAAACACAAGGCTGACGTGTTTGTTGTTTTCAAAAAGTGGAAAGCTTTGGTTGAAAACGAAATAGGTTTGAAACTGAAATGCCTAAGGTCTGATAATGGGGGAGAGTACTGCAGCAAAGAATTTGAGGAGTATTGCGCAAAAAAATGGCATTAAGCGAAAAAAAACCATTCCCAATACACCACAGCAAAATGGTGTGGCTGAGCGCATGAACAGGACAATTGTTGAGCGTGCCAGAAGTATGAGGCTACATGCTGAATTGCCCAAGCAATTTTGGGCGGAAGCAGTGAATGCTGCTGCATACTTGATCAATCGAGGGCCTTCAGTACCTTTGAATGGTGGACTACCAGAGGAAGCTTGGACCGGAAAAGAGGTAAACCTTTCACACTTAAAAGTATTTGGTTGTATCTCTTATGTTCATGTTGATGCTGAAAAAAGAGACAAACTAGATTCTAAATCTAGGAAATGCACTTTCATTGGATATGGTTCTGATGAGTTCAGTTACCGCTTCTGGGATGAAGAAAATAGAAAAATCATTAGAAGTAGAAATGTTATATTCAATGAGAAAGTGATGCACAAAAACAAGGACAAGGTGCATGAGGACAGCAATGAATATTTAGAACTGGATGACACTTCTGAAAATGATGTACCTGAAGTACATGGAAATGAAAGTCCGCAGGTGGACCCTCAAACACCTGCCCCAGTAAGAAGGTCATCTAGGACTCCTAAGCCTACACAGCGCTATTCACCTTCTTTGTTTTACTTGTTGTTAACTGATGGTGGTGAGCCAGAATGTTATGAAGAAGCATTGCAGGTTGAAACTCGGGGAAGGTGGGAATAAGCCATGGAAGATGAGATGAAATCTTTATCATCAAACCAGACATGGGACTTAGTTCAGTTGCCTAAGGGGAAGAAAGCTTTGCACAACAAGTGGGTGTACAAATTGAAGGAAGAACATAATGGTTGCAAGCGATACAAAGCCAGATTAGTTGCAAAAGGCTTCCAACAGAAGGCAGGTATTGATTACTCTGAGTTATTTTCTCCTGTGGTTAAATTGAACACAATCAGAAGTGTGTTGAGCATTGTGGCGGTAGAAAATTCACACCTTGTGCAATTAGATGTGAAAACTGCGTTTCTCCATGGTGACTTGGAAGAAGACATCTATATGCATTAGCCACAGGGATATGCTGTGCCAGGAAAGGAGGAAATGGTGTGTAAGCTCAAAAAGAGTTTATACGGTTTGAAGCAAGCCCCAAGACAATGGTATATTAAATTTGACAGTTTTATGTACAACACAGGTTACAAACGATGTCATGCAGACCATTGCTGTTATTTCAAAAGTTTTGATGACTGTTACATTATTCTACTCTTGTACGTAGATGATATGCTCGTTGCAGGTTCAAATATGCATGCAATAAATAATTTGAAGAAACAGTTGTCACAGGAATTTGAAATGAAGGATTTGGGTGCTGCAAATCAGATTCTTGGTATGAGAATTAGTAGAGACATGAAAATCGCACATTGAAATTGTCTCAGGCAGAATATGTTGAAAATGTTCTAAACAAGTTCAACATGCATGGTGCTAAGCCAGTTAGCACTCCGCTAGCCAACCACTTCAAACTCTCAAAAGAGTTGTCTCCTAAGACAGAACAGGAGAAGGAGAACATGTCCAAGGTCCCATATGCTTCAGCTGTTGGTAGCTTGATGTATGCTATGGTTTGCACCAGACCAGACATTACTCATGCAATAGGAGTTATAAGCAGATTTATGAGTAATCCGGGAAAAATGCATTGGGAAGCAGTTAAGTGGATTCTCAGATATCTGAGAGGCACCACAAAGGCAGCATTGCATTTTGGAGGATCAGAAATTAAATTGCATGGCTATGTTGATTCGGACTTAGCAAGAGATCTTGATAGAAGTAGAAGCACTACAGGATATGTCTTCACATTGGGTAGTGCAGCAATCAGTTGGAAGTCTCAATTACAGGATGTCGTTGCACTTTTAACCACAGAAGCAGAGTATGTTGCCGCTACATAAGCTAGTAAGGAAATGATTTGGTTACAGGAGTTAATGGAAGAGTTGGGTAAGAAGCAAGAGTCTAGCAGACTTTACAGTGACAGTAAGAGTGCCATCCATCTTGCAAAGAATTCAGCCTTTCATCCAAAAACCGAACACATTCGGATCAGATATCACTTCATACGATGGCTTCTGGAAGAAAAAGTGTTGAAACTGGAGAAGATTTTATCAAGTGAGAATCCTGCAAATATGTTCACTAAGGTGGTAACTACAGAGAAACTGAAGCTGTGCTCAGCTTCAGTTGGTCTTCAAGCATGAAGATGAGGTATCGAGATTCTTAGCCGTGTTCTGTTATTGTCAAAGCCATTCATTATGATCAGTCTTCAAGTGGGAGATTGATGGGTTGGTGAAGCCTGATTTAGACCTTATTTAATTATAGGGGTTTATCTGTAATGTGTCAGTTTAATCTGGACCATCTGTTATGAGGCCAGATCCGATGGTTGTGGTTGTCTAGAGGTTTAGGGTTTCATGTATTTATACTGGGTGGTGAGAGCATTGTTATTACGGTGAAAATTGAGAGAGAACGAGAAAGACAGTGAGTGCTTGTACTCTTGTGGGAATGTCCAATAATAGTGAACGGCGTAAATCTCCCGTGGATGTAGGCAATCTTGCCGAACCACGTAAATCTGTGTCTCGTGAATTGACTGTGTGATTGATTGATTGTTGTTCGTAGATCGTGCGTGTGTTCTTTCGATCCCTAACAGGTGTAAATAGCTTTTTTTCCCAAATTTAGATCAAGATGTAGAAGAAGAAGAGATGAAGAGATTGGTGTAAAGGCTCTACTTGAATTAGTCTCCAAGATCCACATGCAAGAGGAAAGAGAGTGAAGGAAGAAGAAGAGAGTTCCAACAGCTTGAATGGCAAAGTGAAGAAGAGGAACGACTGGAATGGTTGGAATGAGTTTAAGATGGGGGATGGAGGGGGAAATGACTCAAATGCCCTCTTTGAGTGAATTTGGAGAAAAGTGATTATTTGAGGGACTTCGGAGCGTCGAATCATTATGAGTCGAGAACGGAAAATGACGAGCGCGACAAGATCTTTCCAACGAACCCAAATTCGGTGAAAATGAAATTTTTCAGAAAATTGATTGATTTTCCTATTAATCATAATCTAACCCCCTATTAAGGCTAATCGCACTCGGAATAAAACGAAACTTTGGGAACATCTTTCTAATAATAATAAAAATTTGCTTAGCCACTAAACCCGCCTAATTAGCTAGAATCATAATTAATTAAGCCAATTGCCAATATTAAGAAGCTAAATACCCTATTAAGGTCAGGGACCTTACAATTGCTCTCTCCCACTAAATATTTTTTGGTAGTTCGGGATCGCAACGGGTTGGGTTTATATGGGACCTGCCCTTCCCGTCCACTCCTATTAGAGGCGGGTTTGATATTGATTTTCTTTAGACGGGTGGATTTGGGTTTTGTTGTTAATGTAACCCACCCCGCCCCATATATATATAATATAAAATATTTATTTATTACTAAAATTATAAATAAAACTCATATGATATAAGTGGTATTGCATCTGTCCATAAGTTCAATTGTATTAGGTACAAGTGGTATTATGCATGAACTTAAAAGTATGCATTTCCCATCTGTCCGTAAGTTCAATTGTCCGTATATATTGCGATTTTCCATCTATTTCAATTTTCACTTGAGTTTTGTTCTATTATCAATTACTTGGTCATGTACCAAATGCCAATCAAAGCCTTCTTCAATCTATCCTTGTCACTTTCAGAATAATTAAAATAATTCCAGTCAAGGTACTGTGTCTTTATGAACGTGAATCATGGGGGAAGGTGCGGTGGTCCTTGCGGTGCTGCTGGTCCTCCTTAAGATCACATGAGTTCAACGTAGGAAATTCAAAGGATCTTGCTTTTATGTATACCTCGTGTGTAATTCCTTCAGATAGGGTGGCACTGAAGGTAAAGAAAGAGGTGAACCCATTTCATTTCATCACTGGCGGAGAGGAAGGGAAAGAGGAGGAAAGGGTAGAAGAAGAGAAATGAGAGAAGTGAGGAAAAAAGAGTAGTGTAAGAGCAACTAGAAGAAGTAAAGAGGAAGAAGTACGTCATGTATTATTAAGTTTCTTAAGCTAACCTCAACGCTTTCCTCCAGTTTTATCAGAAAAAAACAACACTCAGTAATCCATACCTAGCAGCGCTGCTCTAATACCATATTAATTCTTTTTCAGCCTTACTATTCCTACCAATTCTCGAGGCAGCATAATTACTTTTTATTAAATCCATCGGGTGGAGCCCACTCCTGAACAGGTATGACTCTTTCTTTTCTTTATTTCTTTTTTTTTTTTTCATTTTTTTTCTATGCAATGATACGTACCGGGATAATGCCAATATTTTGAGAGTATGTTCATACGACTGACAATTAATTAGCAGTATTTTAATGATTCAATGCGAAAATTATATGTACTAAAATTATCTCTGATATTTTAAACCAAATTATCTCATTTTGCCTGTATGTCCCAATTAGCCTGGATTCATAATACAATGTTAACGTCTAAAAAAAAGGAGCATTTATAATTGGTTATTTTAAACTATTGATGGTATTTCATATTTTTGACCACTTGTCCATTCCTGCTCAAACCAAAATAAGAAAAAAACTTAAACAGATTATTATAGGTGGTTTTTTCAAATTAATCAAGTGGATAGCTTAAGAATCCTTAAACGTAATGAGTGAGGACTCACATCTGCTCCAGTTTGGTAAAACATATAAGGTCAATTGCCTGTACACAATGTGGTTATACTATTTATTCATTCCCAACAAGTTAGAAGGATTTTCAGCTTCTTGATCTAATAGATGTTACTTTCCCTATGTGGCTTAGGACCAAGCATCTGGAGGTTTGGTGTGGGAGCATTTGGAGAATTTTAAATGTTGTTTTCCAAGAAGTAGAATTTCAAAGAGTGCATTCTCAGTTTTAGAATTCAGGAAAATCAATTGGTCATAAGTAGTTTTTCACTTACCTAGCTCAACAAATTCCAACCACATAAACAAATATGAAAATTTGAATTTCCTAGGACAACCTTTGCATTTTTGTCATGACTTTCCGATAAGAGGAATTCCTATCAGAAATAAACTCAACCAAATGGGCCCTTATTATTTCTGCCTAGAATTTATTTAATGGGTTTTCCCTTATTTCAAGTTGAAATTCTAATTCTCAACCCACCTAAGAAATCACAAATAGCTTTTACAGACTGTTTGGTTGCATGCATTTCTACCAAGAATTCATCTTTGTCATGCAAATGGAATACCCTACGTTGTGTGGTGGTTGTCCTTTAGATATATGAATTCCTGTTTGATTAAGGCTTTTGCGTGGAGGATTTGTGAGCTGGCTAAGTGATAACTCACTTTTGGCCAGCTGGAATTTAGAATCCTCCTAAGTCATTAGCTCTTTGGAATTCAATTTCGGAGTGGGCGGGCATTTGGAATCTCCAAATTTCCTGTATAGTTTGGAATCTCCAAATTCCCTGGATAGGATATCCGGGATGCTTGCAATCAAATAGGTCCTTAAAACTCTTATAATTCCATCTCCTTTAGCATTTCAAAATGCAGGCTTGATTGGAGGACTTGGAATTCTAAGTTATAAAAGAACGGACTGCAAGAAAGGAACCCACCCCTAGCTAATATGAGCTGGTCAGGTCAAGTCACCCATTTATCCTGACCCATTTCCATCCTAATTAGTCTATCATCCCACGTACAGAGCCCACTGACAATAATAAACTGATGATCTACAGGGATCAACAAATGTCAAAATCATCCACCGAATGCCCATGGAAGTCTTTCTTCCTGTGCCTTTCCCTCCCAGGAAAGTTAAATGCTTGCTAGTAAGTAAAAAATTGTGTTAAATAAAGCAAAGCATACAATTTAATATGATTGATTAACAGAAAGATTCCTCTCAATTCTTATCCCTTCTGTGACCCGTCAAAGTTAAATCTACAGGAATTTAGGGATGACCTAGTGGTAAAGGCTCCCACTCCCATCCTACCCATCAGATATTGATCCTTGGTGGGTTGGTGGGTGGCTTTACTCCTTTCTACCTTGGTCACTGGTAAAAGAAAACATAAAAGGTAGAATGCCAATAGTGTTCTCCCATGAGTAGAGCTTATATGTTTATATGATTGATTAACATAGAGATTCCTCAATCTCTATGATTATCCCTCCTATAAATTTAAAATGCCAGTAATATTCTCCCACGAGCAGATTGCATGCTTTTCAATTGCAGTCTAGCTCGCAGGTCGCTTAGATATCCACTTAACAGTGGGGGTGGGGTATATGGAATGGTCTCCTTATGTTTGTCCAAAAAAAAAAAAAAAATCTATTGTGTCAAATTATCATGGACTTTGATTTAATAGCTATAAAACTTAGTAGTTTTTTAACCATAGAAATCTTTAAAATTCAATTCGACGGCAGTAAAGATTTGATGAAAGTGAAATTGTGGCTAGCGCCAAATCATGAGGGATGAGTGTGTTTAGGGAGGGGCCAGCACTGGTCAAATGTGGGCTCAGATGGGCCCATAGAGCTGAACTGAATATATTATTGCTCTCACGTGAAATTTAGGGGGGGTTGTGTGTGTGGGGTCCGATCAAATGGACCATCAGATGGGCCCCACCCACAGTGCGTAAGATGATCACCGGGCACACCGGATAGGGGGCGTGGCTTAGCTTATCTTAAGTTGAGATATTGCATTACGGAGAGAATTCTACAAACGATTTCAGCTTACATTGCTATTAGGAGAGCCCGTATCATCCGGTAAAGCTTAGATTCCCCTCTATGCTTAACTCTTTTTAAAATGTTATATTTCCTGCTAAAGAATAAGATATATCATATAATACACCGACTTTAGTAAAGTTTACAACTTTATACGATTGAACATACGTTTCCACTAAGAATATGATTGATTGACATAAATGAAGATTAGAGAAGAAGAAAGTAAAAGGAGAACAATGAGAGAATACGGTTACGATGGTATTTTATTTTTAGTTGTCTGGTGTGAAATCTTTTTAACTTTTTATATAAAAAAGTAGAGTTTTTTTGTCTAGTAAAAACAGGTGGTTCGTTTTTTACTTTAGAAAAAAATGAAAAAATTTTGAATTAAAGTATTTTTGACGTAACCTCTTTCCTGAAAAATAAAGGTTTCACTTAACTTTTACTTTACGGTAAAATTACCATACGGCCCGGGGATTGCGTTTAAATGATATGCATGGTGCTGCAATGATAGCAAATGTCAAAATTTATCTACCAAATACAAATGAAAGTCTTCCGGTCCTCTCTAAAATTTTCTCCCGGCCCCGCAGGAGAGTATTCATTTAGCTTGATGATTATCCCTCTTAGAAAAGTTAAAATGCCAGCTAGTAAAGCTTTCAATTTTGCAAGATTGATTTAACATAAAGATTCCTGTATATCTTATCTCTTTCAGAAAAGTTGAAAGAAATGGCAAGCTGGCATGGTAAAGAGTTTCCATCAAGGATATGGGGTTTGTGATGATGGTGCTTCCACTGCGAAGGAGCAGTCCATGTGTGTTCCTGACACCAAGGGCCCTCCTCTCAACATCAATGCAGCGACTCCAAAGTCTAGATAGAGACTCGCCACCTGCTCTCTTCTTTTGCCACATCACATGCTGTAAAAACTCAAGAAGTTCCTTTCCTTTCTACTAAAAACAAAAAAGAAGTTCCTTTCCCAATCTTCCCAGAACGAGCAACCCATCAGTTTTTCATATATTAGGGGACGCCACACGGTGGGCCAACCTATTTTAAAATAAAATAAAATAAACCCCTAATTTCTCACGTCTATGGTGATTTAAGGGTTGCAAGAAATTTGATAAATGCCTGGTATAAAGTAAGGATAAAATATACCATATAGAGCACTAAAAGTTTAGTAAAGCTTATAATTTTATAAAAATTATGATTGATCAACAGAGAAAAACAGAGCGTTCACAGATTTACGCACACCCACTTCGTCACGGCGGAACCCATAAAATTTGGGGGTCCTACCATTGGAGATGGTACAGATAGCATTAAATACCATAGAAAACTTTTCACATACGGAGGAGGAGAAAACAATCAAAATCTTTCTTTACGAATGGGAGGATATCATCCATAAAATATAAACGGATTAATGTGTTTTTTTTTATATACACTTTTAAGGTTTATAGAATTTGTAAATAGGCCACTTGGTTTCAATATTTGTATATACCTGCTTTTTTTTTTAATATCTTCCATTTCCCCAAAATAACTAGTCATAATGAGAATTAGCGAGCACCAAAAGATTTGTATTGATTTTTTTTAAAAAAATTACAACTTTGGCCTTAAATACCTTAAACAAAGATAAGTATGTCCTTATTTATAAAAATATTATTATTTTATCTCACGTCCCAGTTCTCTCTTGCAAATTCTCCCATGCGCGTAAAATCTAATGATGTATTTAAAATTCTCATCAAACTAATAGGGGGTTGTGCATGGACTGGGTTAATTTTAACCAATTATAAGAACAAGTGTTAATTGTTATTGTGATCGATTTAGATTACTAAAACGGGCCATGTATTGAAAAAATGGATTTATATAAGATTACTCTCTCCCACTAAATATTTTCTAATAGTTAGGGTTGGCAACGGGTTGGGTTTTAATGGGACCCGACCCACTTGGCCCGCCCCAAAGATCTCCCGTGCACACTAGCATGGCAACGGATGCACTTGTGTGAGCAATTGTTGTAGAAGAGTTGTATTCCATAGTCAAAGATGGATTCAGCTTGCCGTTTGCAGTGAAGAAAGAGGTTGATCATAGAAGATCATGATTGAGGTATTCCTTAACCCTTCTCTTCGTATTCATGGAGAAGATCTTGTCTCTGTGCTTTTCAGATTATCAAAGGCCTGATCTGAACCATTTATCATGTTTGGAGCATAAGGCTTACTTACATATATAGCATCAGCCCTTAGATCCTCACGGATTTGAAGTAATCTGAGAAAAAACGCAGAGATTATGTAATTCGATTTTTTTTTTTTTTAGCAATTTTTGAGAGCCCAAATGGAAAACCTGAGCCGTTAATCTTGGTCAGCACTTGTGGTTTAACTTTTTGGTCCCCTGATCATGATTAGATTGCATGGATATTGTAAAAACTGAAATACCCACTTGAGTGCTCCAAACAAAATGGGCGTGAAAACTCTCCGTCCTGTGCAAACGGTTGCTGCCAGACTTGCACCAGCTGGCGGCAAAAGTAATATGAAAAAGATGTGACAGAGGGCTTGGGTTGCTTTTCTTTGGGGTCCATCTTTTGTCGAAATTAAAGAGAAGTGGGTTGAAGATTGAAATAAAATGAGGACAAAGTTACGTTTTTTAATGTCCTTGGACGGTTGATATAAAGTATAAAATAAAATTAAAAAAAAAAAAAAAAAACAGTCTAAAACGAAGATGATACAGTAAAAGGTACATTATCCTATGTTTTAGGAGCACACACAGGCAAATGTTTACGTTGCTTAGAGCATCTCCAAGGGTATTTTATTATTATTTTTATTTTACCTTTTTTATATATTAAATTCAACTCATCCACAATAGTCCATTTGGAATGAAATAATGCAAAAAATAATTTAGCATTTTACTTTTTCATATGCCAAATTTGGCATTCACTCCCATATGTCAAATGCCGCCTCATTTTTGACATAGCTGTTGGAGTGAAAATCCATTCCAAAAATTCCATGTGGCATGTCTACCTTGGATTTGACATGCTCATCTTCCTGTGGCCAATAAACATACAGAAGAACTAAAATTTCCTAATATTTGGACCAATTCTACACTTTCATTTCAAACATTCTAATGCTGACTGTGGAACCCACTAGTAAACAACAGTATATAGAAAGTAAACAACAATATATAGAAACTAAAAGGGGCATTTTATAAAACCTTGAACTTACTTCTCCAAATTTCCTAGAACGAGGAACCCATCAGTTTTTCATATCTGGAGCCCACTTGTAAGTCTCATAGTGGCCCACCTATTTTAAAATAAAACACCTAGCCTCTCACATTTTATCATAGTTTAGAGGCGCATGAAATTTGATAAATACCTCGTAAAGTGAGTATTATACACAAGAAAATATAAAAAAGTAATATTTTATAGAGTATAATTTTTTATTATCTAAAGAAAAAATCTTGCATGTTTAGTAGCCCAAGAAAAATATAAAGAAAAGATCATTTTCTTTCAAAATGCTCAATATTTTTTCCTACAACTCTTTCTTGTAGAAAACTTTCTCCAATATAAAAGCCTTTCAAACTAAGGTTTGCAAAGTGATATAGTAAAGGAAAGAACTTCACTAAATCTATCATGAAGTACTTGGTTACATGTATGGTAAAGTAAAGGCAAATAGTATATCTTGGTAAATGTGAGATAAAATATATGGTGAAGTAAAGTGGTTTATTTTTCTTTGACTTTACTTTATCACATTTTACCGTAGTTTATATGGTAAAGAAAAAGGACTCATGGTAAAGAAAAATTGGTAGCTAGAGTTTGCTTTATTACACTATTTTTTCATTTAAACATGGCGAAGGGATAATACGTCACATCTACGTTAGGGAATAAAATGTGTTGGAAAGTAAAATAAATGTTATGTCACATCATGGTAAAAGATGAGGTAAAGTAAGGTAAAACAAAGTATGTGGTGAAGTAAAGTAGGGAGAGGAGTTATATAGCAGTTGTCATTTCTATTGACTTTACTTTACTACACTATATATAGTTTTATATGATAAAGAAAAGTAACTAATGGTAAAAAAAAATATTGGAAGCTGAACTTTACTTTACCACACTATTTTTTGAAACTGTGAAATATGGTTATTAACCGTTTCAGTTGGTTAGACGATTTTTCGATTTATTTTACACCCCTAGCAATGACGGTGCACTGGAGTTCTACCACACAAGAAAAATCTTCAAATTTGTGGGTATCCTATGTTTCACCTGCACATTAAATTCCCAAGAATGATATCTGTCACAATGGTATGAAGAGGCCTACAATGGCATAAAGATTAGTTTCCTAATCTTTTAAGAGATAATCTCAGTTACTCAGAAAATTATCTTAGGGAGACCTTTAGAATAGAAACTGATTGGGAAACCAACTAAGCAAATCAATATTGATTAGTTCCATGTTAGGGGCGTATTATCTGTTACTTGGATTTCAAGTGTGATCTCACGTGGCCCCCCATGCACAGATGCTAACATTTATTGTATCGAGGAATTTGCATTGCTTGTTTAGATCATGGCAGTAAGTTAAGATGTAAACATTTGTAATTGAGTGAGATTGTCCACTGGTTTCCTTGAGATGGGATAAAATGGTCCTCCATGGATGATCCAATATTATGCAAACTTGTGTTGATAGACATTTTCTGTTCACTGACCATTGCCTATATTTCTTAAAATGCAGTGATTTACATATTTCCCTTGAAAATGAAATCAAACTCATATCGGCTCTTCTCCGATATCAAAGCCTTAACCTCCTACAATTCTGCAAGTAATGAAGTCTTAAATGCACAAACAATCCCTTACAAGTTGAGAAAGGTGGGTTTTGCGTGTTGAAATTAAGGTAATTTTCTTTAAGCTTTTTAAATTGTAAATTATTAGTTATTCCATCAGTAGTTATGGCAGCTAGGCTAGTGATACTGTGTAAAGTAGTTAGCTGTGCATTCAAATTTAAAGTTCCTATTCGCATTTAGATTTTATTAGTAGCTAGAAGTTATTTTCTATAACTAACTACTTGCATGTACTTTTAGAATGTTGTGATTTTTAACAAGGGTGATGTATTTTCTACTAAAATTATGTAATAAGCCTCTGAAGTGGGCCCCACTAGATCATTGGATAATCTAAATGTGAAATTTTCAAATCA
This sequence comes from Persea americana, assembly GCA_029852735.1. NCBI lineage: Eukaryota > Viridiplantae > Streptophyta > Magnoliopsida > Laurales > Lauraceae > Persea > Persea americana. The sequence continues at coordinate 98,403,269 of CM056810.1, forward strand.
TATGTTTTATGGAAGGGCAAAATTGAAAAATGAGATAAAAGTATTTTTATCAGTCTTAAAAATAATTTATGGAAAAGACTTGATTGAAAGAATTGTGTATAATTTTTTTATCTTCTTAAAATATTCAAATCATTCCGGAAAATGATTAAAATATTCTATGCCTTGTTGAAATTTTACCTTTATATAACTACTCATGTCCATCTACTTTCCTGTTGCGACTGATGATTTTCCAGGGGTTTGCGTTTAAATGATACGCATAGAGCTTCTATCATTAGCAAATGTTAAAATTTATCAACCAAATACAAATGAAAGTCTTCCGGTCCTCAGTCCTCTCTATACTTGAAATTTTCTCCTGCGCCCCGCAGGGGAGTATTCATTTAGCTTGATGATTATCCCTAGAAAAGTTAAAATGCCAGCTCATAAAGCTTTCAATTCTGCATGATTGACTTTACCAATTTTTTATTCTTGCATGATTGATTTAACATGAAGTTTCTGTTCTATCTTATCTCCTTTTGGAAAAGTTGAAAGAAATGCCAAGCTAAGGTATTGTAAAGAGTCTCCATCATGGACTTGGGTTGTGTGATTGGTGCTTCCACTGCTTAGTCAGCAATGTGAGTTTCTGACACCAAGGGCCTGCTTTACCCTTTAAATCAAGGACATTTTACTTAAAAAAAAAAAAGTATTTTAGATGACGAGTGAGTTTAAAAGAATATTTTAACCGACCTTATATCAGATTAGTTATTTTACCTGAAATATGGTTTTTTTTTTATCACTTTCAATTAGCGTCCCTAAGAACTTTAGTTTAATGAAGCTAAGCATCCCTAGGGACCCTGCTGTGTATACAAAGTAGAATAAAATAAGGTTGTTTCCTCATCAACATGTTATTCTTTCTTCAAAAGCCTGGTTGTTTGCACCCATTTCTTCCGACCTAGCCGTCCAAGAGGATAGATTTCTTCCGATGCAGCCGTCCAAGAGGATAGATCACCGATCCGACTGACCCGTTGCCGAAGCAGGAGCTGTAAAGTTTTGGGTTTTTGGGATTTTATGTCTAGAAACTTTTGGATTCTGTGGACATGAAGTTGCAAACTTTATTCATTCATTCTTTTCAAGACAGATCAGTTGAAATCTTTCTGGGGTTATGTAAATTTCTCTGATTTGGATTGTAGAGAACAGGAATATGTGAAACATGAGATTCTTCTACTTAGTGGAGTTAAGAAAGGAAGGAAAAGTTGCAGATTTCAGTGCTTATGGGCCAAAAGATATAGAAGTTTTTTGGGCTTGCATTTTTTCATCTTTCTGCAAAGGGTTTTGTAGCTGAACAGATCAAAGATCACTAGAGAATAGGGAGAGAGATATTTGGGAAAGTGGGTTCTAAAAACCTTAAAAAAATATTGCTAGATGAGGATTTCAAGCATTTTCACACCTCTTTCGGCGGAAAGGCAGTTTTGAGCCCCAAATTTGTTGTTTGAAATGAAGAGGTACAGGAGTTCTCTAAATCCTAGCAAGAAAAATGCCCTAAAAATGGCGTTTGCCCTTTTTGGAAGACAATGGGCAGAGACAAATGCATGATCTACTGTCATGATGAAAGTGCATGTTGTATATTATACATTATTGAATGGAATCATTACTTGGAGACACTGAACATATGAAGATATTGTATAGAGTTCTATACAAACAAGAAAGAACACTGTAAAACAGAACAAGTTGTCATGATGAAGAAGCTAATTTGTGTACACCGCAAGGTCCCTAGGGACTCTTAGTGTCATAAAACTAAGGTCCCTAGGGACGCTAGTTGAAAATGTAAAAAAAAAGTGTACACCGCAGGGTCCCTAGAGACTCTTAGTGTCATAAAACTAAGGTCCCTAGGGACGCTAGTTGAAAGTGTTAAAAAAAAACACATTTTCATGCAAAATGACTGATCTAGTGCAAAGTCGGTTAAAATGTTCTTTTAAGCCCACTGGTCATCTAAAGTGCTTTTTTTGGTAAAATCCTCTTAAATTAAGGAGCGACTCCACGGTCCAGATAGAGACTCGCCGTCTGCTCTCTTATTTTTCTACATCACCAGCTGGAAAAACTCAAGAAGTTCCTTTCCTTTCTTGGAAAAAAAAAAGCCCGTTTCCTAATTTTCCCAAAATGGGAAGCACATCAATTTTCCATATCTGGAGGCCCACTTGTAAGTCCCCACACAGTGGACCAACCTATTTAAAAAAAAAAAAAAAAAAAACACTTAGCTTCTCACGTCTATAATGATTTGTGGTCTGTTTGGATGTATGGTGAATTAAAGTAGGGTAAGGTGAAGCATCAAATCAAGAAAGAATAAAATATAAGGTGTTATAATGTTGTTTTGTTTTTAGTCTTTTTGACTTTTTGTAGAGAAAAGTGAAGTTTTTTTTTATCTTTTAGTGGAGAAAGGATGTTGCTTTGTTTACTTTTTTGTGTACTTTTGATATGATCCCTTGTCATTTCTTGTTTGGATTTATTTTATTTTAACTTAACTAGTAAAGTGCTGCATGAAATATAATAAATGTCTAGTATAGAGTAAGGACAAAATATAGCATATAAAGCACTAAAAGTTTAATAAAGCTTATAGTTCTATAGAAATTATGATTGATCAACGCGGAAAAATATAGCGTTCACAAATTTACGCAATCCCACTTCGTCACAGCGAGACCTATAATATTCAGTGGTCCTGCCTTTGGGGATCGTATAGATGGCATTCAAATATTAAATGCTGGAGAAAATTTTTCACATATGGAGGAAAAAAAAACAATCAAAATATTTATTTCCGCATTGAGGATATCATCCATCAAATATAAAAGGATTCAGTTTTTTTTTTTTTTTATATACCCCTAAGTTTATAGAATTTGTAAATAGGCCATGTGGTTTAAATATTTGCAAATACCATCTGCTTTTTCATTTTAGTACCTTCCATGTCCCCAAAATCACTAGTCATAACGAGAATAAGCGGCCACCAAAAGATTTGTATTAATTTCTTTTTATAAAATTGACAACTTTAGCCTTAAACTCCTTAAATTAACAAAGATAAGTATGTCTTTTTTTTATAAAAATATCACTATTTTATCTCACGTCCCAGTTGTCTCTCTCAAATTCTCCCATGCATATAAAGTCTAATAATGTATTTAAAACTCTCATCAAACTGATACGGGGTTGCATGGATTGGGTCAATTTTAACCAACTATAAGAACAAGTCTTACTTGTCATTGTGATCAATTTAGATTTAATGAAATGGGCCTTGTATTGATAGAAATGGATTTATGTAGGATTACTCTCTCCCACTAAATGTTCTATAGTAGTTAGGGATGGCAGTGGGTTGGATTTAAATGGGCCCTGTCCCCGGCCCTCCCGCCCCTTTTAGGGGCGTGTTTGTTATTGATTTTCTCTGAATGGGGTGGATTTGAGTTTTGTTGATGTAATCCGCCTCGCCTCATATATATATATATATGGCATTAACTTGTATCATTTTTTATAGTAAGATTGTGTGTTTGATTTCTACCACACTATTTTGCACGCATTTCTATATTTAAAAAAAATTAAGCTTTAAATTTGACCTAACCCTTGCCCAAACGGGGTGCGTTTGGTATCACATGCCACTCACCTGTCACAGGACAGGTTGGGTTGGATGAAACAAGCTTGGTTGCCCCGTTGCCATCCCTAATAATAATTCTTAATGTTACAAGCTTTAAAGAAAAATAAATTCAAACTTTTGAACTTATGCATATATGGAAAAAAAGATGGGCGAAAGTGTCGTTTTACTAAAAAAACTTATGGTCCCGGTAAAGTGACTAATTTTGGGACATGAGATGGAAGGTATTAAAATGAAAAGGTAAGAGGGTATATAAACCACATGAGCTTATTTGCAAATCCTACAAACCTTAGGGGGTATATGCAAAAACCTTAAAAGGATTTCTAGCTCTATAGACTGGGGTGGACCTAAGCATTGATGACCTGGGGTTACCTTAAAACTTCCCAAAAGTCCAATGGGCCCTACATAATGGCCCACGTGTTTAAACAACCGCCCCACATATGCAAATGTCTTGTTGGCTTTGAGAAATTTTCTTGTATCCAGTTTTTTCCCATACCTATTTACCTTGAATTTGCAGTGATCTTCCAAAGGCATTAATTTTGATATAAAAGTTTGAGTGAAACAAGATAATGTAAGTTTGAGTTGATTTTTTATGAGAGAAATTAATGGTAGTAGATGCAGTTAAGTATTTTGTGTCTATATATTCAAATGTAATATATTTCCTCTTTTGCTATTATTTAGGTGAAAAATGTCTAACAAAAAAAAATAGTTGAAATTTTCAATTGACCATTATCTGCCCCCACCCAAATGAAAATCCTGGGTCTGCCACTGTCTATAGGCTAGGGTTACCTAGATCAGTATTCCGATCAGCTATCTGAATTATAGCCATCTAGTTTGCTGATATGTTATTAGTGGGTCACCATATCAAAGAGTCTACATATCTACTCAGGCAATCCATAAATATGAATGAATTGTGATCCGGGTAACTTTCTATTCGACAAAGCAAAAATTTGCTATAGTTTTTTTTGTTTTTTTTTTTAAAAAAAAAAAAAACCCAATCAATGTGGACAGTAGGCGTTTCAAGAAGGATGGCTGGAAAAAGAAAAAAGAGAGAAAATAAAAAGGTGATCCTTTAATAAAACACCTCAAAGACTATACCTAGCTGCACATTTAATTGATATGGAAAAAATCCAAAAACAGTGGCTTTTGCAGTAAATTTTACATAATGCTAAGGGCATATTTCCTTATCAGAATTTTAAGAATTTATGTCTGAAGGAATTTCAAATTCTCCAAAATCGACTATTTGAGATGAAATTCCAAATTCCTCCTCTTGGTGGAACTTTTGAAACCGCATCAAAAGGCATAGAGAGTGGAATTGCATGAGTCTCACAAGGTCATTAGAGACCTTTTAAAGGGCTAAAACATAAAATTTTGGGTTAATGCTATCAGACTTGTTAAATATCAGGGACGAAGTATCATATCATGTCAACAAACGAGCCCAACATCCCAAATTCTTGTTAAAATTTGTATAAGGAATGAGGCCCAAAGTTTCCACTAGGTTTCCACTACAAAAATGTGATTGATTACCATGAAGATTCAAACGATGACAACAATTGAGAGAGGTCACAAATCCACACACTTAATCTAAGCACTTGGGAGTTGAAACTGATAGTCATAAGCCAAAACAAATGTCCGTATCGTGCGATTTTCCATCTGTTTTAATTTTTACTTGAGTTTTGTGCTAATATCAATTACTTGGTCATGTACCAAATGCCTATCAAAGACTTCTTTGATCTATCCTTGTCACTTTCAGAAAAGTTAAAATAATTACAGTCAAGGTACTGTGTCCGTATGAATGTGAGTCATGGGGGAAGATGCGGTGGTGCTTGCAGTGCTGGTTATGTGTCTCCCACGTTGGGGACACTGGGTCCTCCTTAGCACTGGAGATCAAATGAATTTAACGTAGGAAACTTTAAAGGATCTTGCTTTTATGTTTTCCTCGTGTGTTAATTGCTTTAGATAGGGTGGGGCTGAACGAAAAAAAAGAGGTGAACCCATTTCATTTCATCACCGGAGACTGGAGAGGAAGGGAAAGAGAAGAGGAAAGGGAAGAACACAAGAAGAGAAATGAGAGCAGTGAGGAAAGAAGTAGTTCAAGTATTATTAAGTTTCTTAAGCTAACCTCAACACTGCCCTTCAGTTTTACAACAACCAAAAAAAAAAAAAAAAAGAACTCCCCCTTAGTAATCCAAATCTAGCAACGCTGCTCTAATACCATATTAATTCTTTTTCAGGCTTACCATTTCTACTAAAATCTCGAGGCAGCATAATTACTTTTTATTAAACCCCTTGGGTGGAGCCCACTCCTTAGCAGGTACGACTCTTTTTTTTCTTTCTTTTTTTTTTTCATTTTGTTTTCTATGCAATGATACGTACCCGGATAATGCCAATATTTTGAAAGTATGGTCATACAACTGACAATTAATTAGCAATGTTTTAATGATTCAATACGAAAATTATATGCACTAAAATTATCTCTGATATTTTGAACCAAATTAATCTCATTTTGCTTGTATGTCCCAATTAGCCAGGATTTATACAACGTTAACGTTTAAAAAAATGAGCATTTATAATTGGGTATTTCAAACTACTGATGATATTTCGTATTTTCGACCACTTGTCCATTCCTGCTTGGGCCAAAATAAGAAAAAGCTTAAATAGTTTATTATAGGTGGATTTTTCTAATTAATCAAGTGGATTGCTTAAGAATCCTTAAACTTAATGTGTGAGGACTCACATCTGCTCTAGTTTAGTAAAATATATAAGGTCAATTGTCTGTACACAATGTGGTTTTACTATTCATTCTTTCCCAACAAGTCAAGAAAGATTTTCAGCTTCTCGATCTAATAGATGTTACTTTGCCCATGTAACTTAGTACCAAGCATCTGGAGGTATGCTGTGGGAGCATTTGGAGAATTTTAAATATTGTTTCTCAAGAAGTAGAATTTCAAAAAGTGCATTGTCAATTTTAGAATTCACTTTGGTGATAAGAGAAATCAATGGGCCATAAGTGATTTTTCACTTGGGTACAAATTTCAACCACCGAAATCCAAACAAATATGAAATTTTGAATTTCCTAGGACGACCTATACATTTTTGTCATGACTTCCCGATAAGAGGAATTCCTATGAGATTCCTATCAGAAATGAACTCAACCAAATGGGCTCTTATTATTTCTGTCTAGAATTTATTTAATGGGTTTTTTCCTATTTCAAGTTGAAATTCTAATTTTCAACCCACTTGAGAAATCACAAATAGCTTTTACAGACTGTATGGTTGCATACATTTTTACCAAGAATTCATGTTTGTCATGCAAATGGAATACCCTACGGAGTGTAGTGGCTGTCCTTGAGATATATGAATTCATGTTTGATTAAGACTGTAAGGGGAGGATTTGTGGGATGGCCAAGTGAAAACTCACTTTTGGCCAGCTGAGTTCCGGAAAGAATCCTCCTAACCCAATAGCATTTTTGGAATGGGGATTTCCCCGGATGGGGGATGGGGGTGTTCGGCATTTGAAACCTCCAAATTCCCTAGATAGGATATTCCAAATACTTACAACCTAATAGACCCTTGGAATTCTTATAATTCCAACCCCTTTTGTATTTCAAAATGCTGGAGTCGAGAACAATATTTAGGGCACGTTTAGTAAACGTAGAAGAATTTTCTATTTAGAGCATTCTCTCCATCTCCAAAGAAGGCCACAATCCTCTAGTCAGATTCCCATAAAGAGTTTCATGTTTGGATGGAGGGAGGATTCTTACAAATTGTAGAATGAATGATCCAATGGTTATAAATATATTTTATAAAAATTTCCAAAATCAATGAAAAATCAAGACCTCAACTTTCACCTCAAAGTAGTTTGTGGTCATCTAGAGAATATGTATGGTTCAGATCATGCAAAGGGGGCCCACAGGAATAAGAGATTAATATTTTAGTACCTAGACTTTTGTGCAAATATCTCAAGATGTAGTAAGGATCAACGGCTAAGATTTGGCCAACTAGCTGTGTTTGACCTTCTAGAAATAACTAATGGTTTAGATCATGATTGCGGGGCCCACAGGAACCAAAAAATCGAAAAAAATGGACTAGACTTAATCCCGTATTTTGGCCCACAGCATGTCAGAAATTGTCATCTAACAGTTGGATCGGTTTTGCAAATATCTCAAGATCTAAGATAGATCAGCGGCTGAAATTTTGTGAGATTGTCGTTTTAGACCTTCTTAACACTATTATCGGTTCAGATCTTAATTGTGGGGCCCATAGAGATAAAAAAAATGCAAAAACCGCTCTGCCCAATATTAACGTCTCATAACACTATAGCTCCGCAAATCCTCAATCCAGTGGAATCATTCAATCTGAGGGAGGGGGGTCGGATTCCAGAAATAATCACAAGGGAAGAAATCTCCAGTCCATCCTCTTCAAATCCACGCTAATCCAAACAAGAAAATCCGCGCAATTGCGGATTATGGGCGAGGAATCCTCAACGAAGACCCTTGCAAACGTGCCCTTAGAGAATTCCAAGATTCTTTGCTGAAGAATTCTCAAGCAAGAAAAGAACCGACCCCTAAAATGAGCTTGGTCAGGACAAGTCACCCATTTATCCTGACCCATTTCCATCCTTAGTCATCATCCCACGTACAGAGCCCACTGGCAATTATTACCCATAACTGATGATCTGCAGGGATTAACAAATGTCAAAATTATTCACGGAATGCCCGTGAAAGTTTTTCTCCCTGTACCTTTCCCTCCCAAGAAAGTTAAAACACTTGCTAGTAAATAAAAAAGTAAGTTAAATAAAAGTTAAAACGCTTGCTAGTAAATAAAAAAGTAAGTTAAATAAAGCAAAGCATACAATTTAATATGATTGATAAATATAGGGTTGACCTACTGGTAAAGGTTTTCACTCTCATCCCATCCATTAGGAATCGATCGTGGTTGGTGACTTTACTCATCTCCAACACTTGGCCACTAACAAAAGGAAAAAAAAAAAAAGTTGCCCCATAAAGCTAGTATAAAATGTATGAAATAGAGTAAAGTTTATAGGTTTTTATGATTGATTAACATAGAGGTTCCTCTCTGTGCTTATCGCTCCTATAAAAGTTTGAATGCCAGGAATGTTCTCCCATGAGCAGGCTGCATGCTTTTCATTTACAATGGGGGTGGGGTATATGGAATGGTCTCCTTATGTTTGTCCAAAAAAAAAAAAAAAATTTATTGTGTCAAATTATCGTGAACTTTGATTTAATTGCTATAAAATTAGTAGTCTTTTAACCATAGAAATCTTTAAAATTCAATTCGGCGGTGGTAAAGATTTGATAAGAGTGAAATTGGGGCTGACGCCAAATCATGAGGGATGAGTGTGTTTGGGGAGGGGCCTGCACTGGTCAAATGTTGGCTTAGATGGGCCCATAGAGCTGAACTGAATATATTATTGCTCCCATGTGAAATTTAGTGGGGTTGTGTGTGTGGGGGTCCGTTCAGATGGACCATCAGATGGGCCCCACTTCCAATGCGAAAGATGCACACTTACTAAGAGGATTTTACAAACAATTTAAGCTTACATTGCTCTTAGGAGATCCCATATCATCTGGTAAAGCTTAGATTCCTCTCCAGGCTTAACCCTTTTAAAAAAGTTATATTGCTTGCTAAAGAGTAAGATATATCATATAAGAGCAAGGCTCTACTAAGCTCAAGCCTAGGATAAAATCTTGTAAGCTTATACTTGTGAGGCCCACCTTTGGCCCATCCAAATGGACCAAACATATGAACCCTCTCAATTGCACATGTCCACCAATATGTGGTTAGATCCGAATTTACTAAACCGTTGGATTGACTATATATCGATCCGAATGGACTATTTACCATTAAACTTTTGTGCCTATATGGAGATGATAGAAATTACGGTTGGAGCTGATTTTTTGCAGAGAAGAAGATCCTACGAGTCCTTGAACTCCACCCCACCCCCATCCCCATGTGGGTCCCTAGGTGGGCCCCACCATATACTTGAGCTTACTTTATCCTAAGCTTGAGGTTAGGAGAACTGGCCCCATCATATAATGCACCGACTTTAGTAAAGCTTACAACTTTAGACGATTGAACATAAAGTTTCCACTAAGAATATGATTGATTGACATAAAAGAAGAAGAGGAAAAACAGAGCCATGAGGAAAGAAGAAAGTAAAAGAAGAAAAAGGAGAGAATAGGGAAGAGGAGGAAGAAGCAGTAGCTCAGGTATTCTCTCTCTCATTTCTTCAATTCTCAGCTGATACGACCGTACGATTGAGAAAGTTTCGGCCTTTTAACAATTCTATATCGGAATGATATCTACTAAAATATGTAAGATAATTTAAACCAGAATATTCTATTATATTGATAATATCATGTTAATCTCATTTTGCCAATATGTCCCATTTTTTCTATTGATAAGACATTGTTCACGTTTAGTGGGGATAAAAATGAGGATTTATAATCCCGGGTATTTCATTTTGTTTTCCTTGGTAAAATGGTATTCCATATTTTAGACCACTTGAGTCCTGCTTTGACAGAAAAGAAAAGAAAAAATGGAAAATAAGCACACTAGTGATATCTCACTTCCCCTTTATTTTAGCAAAATATTAGTCAGTTGCCTGTACATAATACGGTTTTACTGCATGTTTTGCCTTTGTAACTCAGGACCAAGTGAACCAGCTTTGGATACAGAGATCTCTGTCAGGGTGTGATATTCAAGAAAGATAGCATGACAGATGCACTTGTATCATTTGTTGTGAAAGAGTTGGGTGCCATAGTCAAAGATGAGGTGGGCTTGTTGGCTAGCGTCAAGAAAGAGCTCAAAAGTCTTTCCGGCACATTCTCAGCCATTCAAGCTCTGCTGGCGGACGCCGAAAGGAAGCAGGTTACCACGGAGGGGGTACGAGATTGGCTTGGGAAGATCAAAGAAGTAGCATACGAGGTCGAGGACATATTAGATGAGAGGAGGAGAATCGATGCTTTCATGTCACAACATGATGAAGATGATATTGGTAAGATCCAGAAGGTGCGCTCTTGCTCACTCTTTCCTTGTCTATGTTTCAAGCAAGTGAAATTACGCCACGATATTGGACATAGGATAAGAGAAGTAAGAGAGAGACTAAATGAAATTTCAGACGAAAAGAGTAAATTCAATTTAGAAGGAGTTGAGGAGAGGGAAATTATGTCAGGGGAACGGGAAACCGGTTCATTTATTGATGAATCAAACACTTTCGGCAGAGATGAGGTTAAAGAGAGAATAATTGACCAATTGGTTAGTGAAACTAGTCGAGAGGAGAAGTCAGTTTCCATTGTTTCAATAGTTGGTATGGGCGGATTGGGCAAGACTACTCTTGCTCGACTATTATACAATGATGAGAGAGTGATGGCACAATTCGAGAATAGAATTTGGGTCTGTGTGTCAGAGCCTTTTGATGTGAAAAGAATTGCAATAAAAGTTATTGAATCCATGGGTGGGTCTACGTCCAATAACCCAGACCTGGACACTCTGCAACACGGTTTACGTGAAGCTATTGATAAAAAGCGGATTTTACTTGTGCTGGACGATGTTTGGAATGAAGATTATGCATTATGGGAGAGACTGAAGACTCCACTAATGGGTGCTGCACAAGGAAGTAAGGTTGTGGTTACGGCTCGTATTCATCAAGTTGCAGTAGCAATGGAAACACCTCCCATTAATGTTCATGAATTGGGCGTTTTATCTGATTCTGATTGTTGGAAATTGTTTCATTCCAGAGCACTTGAAGGAACAGAACAAGAAAATTGTCGGGAGCTGACGGAGATAGGTGAGAAAATTGTGAAGAGGTGCAAAGGTGTACCTCTTGCTGTAAAAGCAGTAGGGAGTCTTTTGCGTGGTACAAGGGCAAAGCAGGATTGGGAGCACATCTTTGACAGCAAAATATGGGATTGGGCTATAGCCAACGATGATACACATAAGAATGGCATTTTACCCGCTCTCTTGTTGAGCTATTATAATTTGCCATCCCATTTGAAGCGATGCTTTTCGTTTTGCTCCGTGTTTCCAAAAGATTGTGCGATAGGAAAGGATCAATTAGTCAAGCTGTGGATGGCTCATGGTATCATTAAATCTGAGGAAGCAAAGAAAGATGTCACTGAGACATTTGGTGAAAGGTGTTTTGATTATTTATTGACACGTTCATTGTTTCAAGATGCAGAGAAAGATGAATACGGGAACATTGTTCGATGTAAGATGCACGATCTTGTTCATGATCTTGCCACATTTGTCAGTTCCGATGACCACCGTAGCATGGAGGCTGGACATCCAGAATTATCTTCTATTAAATGTCATCATCTGTCATTACTTGGTATGTCATCCATTCCATCTCCACTGTGCGGAGCAGAACGTCTGCGCACACTCTTACTGTTTGGATTCCCAACAATTAGGGAACTCCCTGAAAGTTTATTCAACCATCTGAAATTTCTTAGAGCTCTAGATTTGGGTGGAGCTTACATTGAGAATTTGCCAAGTTTCATAGGGAAGCTAAAACATCTAAGGTATCTCAGTTTGTATGGGTCAGATATCAAGGAGCTTCCTGAATTTGTGACTAATCTCTGTAATCTGCAGACTCTGAAACTTAATGCATGTGCAAGTCTTTGTATACTGCCAAGTGGTATGAGCAAAATGGTGAAATTGAGGTATCTTGAAATTGAAGAGACTGACAATCTCAAGGATTTACCGAATGGACTCGGGAGGCTGAGTACCCTTCGAACATTATGCAAGTTCCCAGTGGGGGATGAGAACAAAGGATGTAAGATTGAAGAATTAAAAGAACTCAATCTTCTTAGAGGGAAATTAAGAATAAACAATCTGGAGAGGGTAATGAATGAGGATGATGCTAGGAAAGCAGAACTCCACAATAAGAAAGACCTTCATGTTTTGTCTTTATGTTGTAATAACAAGAGCGATGAAGAGTGGAAAACGTTAGGAGATGATGAGATGAAAAGGATGGATAGCGTATTGGAAGGCCTTAGACCCCCTCATTCAAACCTGAAAGAGTTGAAGATAGAAAACTACGCAGGTTCCAAGTTTCCCAGTTGGTTGGAGGATACAGGGTTTTCCAGTCTAGTTATAGTCGTATTGGAGAAATGCAAACGATTGTCATCTCTGCCTGAGGGGTTAGGGCAACTCAAAACTCTTCAGACTTTGCACATTAACGGCTGCGAACGATTGTCATCTTTGCCTAAAGGGCTAGGGCAGCTCAAAGCTCTTCAGACTCTGTACATCAGGAACTGCGAACAATTGTCATCTCTGCCTGAGGAGCTAAGGCAGCTCAAAGCTCTTCAGACTCTGCACATCGAGAACTGCGAACGATTGTCATCTCTGCCTGAGGGGCTAGGGCAGCTCAAAGCTCTTCAGACTCTGCACATCGAGAACTGCGAACGATTGTCATCTCTGCCTGAGGGGCTAGGGCAGCTCAAAGCTCTTCAGACTCTACACATATGGATTTGCGAACGATTGTCATCTCTGCCTGAGGGGCTAGGGCAGTTCAAAGCTCTTCAGACTCTGTACATCGGGAACTGCAAACGATTGTCATCTCTGCCTGAGGGGCTAGGGCAGCTCAAAGCTCTTCAGACTCTGTACATCGGGTACTGCGAACGATTGTCATCTCTGCCTGAGGGGCTAGGGCAGCTCAAAGCTCTTCAGACTCTGCACATCGAGAACTGCGAACGATTGTCATCTCTGCCTGACGGGCTAGGGCAGCTCAAAGCTCTTGAGACTTTGTACATCGAGAACTGCGAACGATTGTCATCTCTGTTTGATGGGTTTGAACAACTCAAATCACTCTGTAGACTCGAGATTTGGGATTGCCCACAGTTGAGGCCTTTACCAAATCTACAACGCCTTACCACAATTAAAACGTTATCGATCCACAGGTGTCCACTTGTAACGGAGCGGCTGGAGAAAGAAAAAGGAGAGGACTGGTGCAAAATATCCCACATCCCATATATTGTGATTGATAACCAAAGAATTCAAGAAGGTATGGAGATACGGTCATCATTTTCACTTTTCTATTTATATTTTGTTTGTAATTTCACTTTTCTCTTACAGCTTCCTGAATCTGATTGCTCCATTCTGAACAAGAAGTAGAAGAAATGGAGATACGATCAGCAACTTCAAGCCTTCGAAATTTCTACTACAGCAGGTGTTCCGCTCAGTTCTCTCATCAGTCTGATTTTTTTTTCCCTCTTTTTGCTTCAGATTCTGAAATCTTTAATGGACACGTTGAACATGTGTGATTTACTTTTGTCTTAGGCACCTGCGTTAGAATTAATTCACCAATTCTCCATGTGGACAGTAGTGTGTTGACCAGGTATGACATGCGATGGTTGACATGCACATGTGCTGTATGGTAAATAATGAAAGTTCCATATCCTCCACTTGGATACATACATCTGGTGTTTTACTATTTATTTTGTTGATATGATGTCCCCAGTGTGGATGGGGGATAGCCAGGAAAAATCTCATCTTAGCCGTTACCTAGTTCTAAAAAACATCTGATTTCGAGTTGACTCGGATTGGGTAGGTGGTGAATGGAGTCACCATCCAAGGCACCAAAATGGCAGAGTCACATGGTTTGTAGGCTCTAAATGCACTTTTTTCCTCTTTTTATATTAGAAAACGCTGTGAGAGTCACTCTAAACTTTAAAGGACATTTTGCATTTGTTTTAAGAAAGTTAACTCCAGTTTTTATATAAATGTTGGTATTTATAATAGCTTAAATTCATTACTAATAAAATGAAACACAACAATTCTTAAATTATAGACTTTTAGAGCTATGCTTTTTCTATTTTAAGATGTTTTTTAGTTTTATGTTCATAGTTTTTTGAAAGGTTATTGGGCTTAGGGTGCAACTTGGTTCAACTTGTCTGTGTCACCTCTCGACTTGAGGGTGACCAAATTACTGACTAAGTTAATTAACAAGAGCAGGATCAGACGAATTGGTCTATTTCATCCAAAACCCAATCTAGGCATAATTTTGATTATATAATGGCTATATTGTAATGTATAACTGAAATAATATTGTTTGGATTATACCGTGACATTTTGGAGATATTATGAAAAAGTAGAATAAGATAAAATAACTAGAAAAAAATTTATTTCAGTTCCATGGAAACAAACGAGCCCATACTTCTATGCACATAAAGAAGCCCATCTTATAATAAGTTCTTACTTATTCTAATTACATGCAAACAAATAGGCTCATTTGACAATTAATTGTGTATTCCAATTCCATGTAAGCGACATGTGGATCTCACAATAAATTCTCATTTTTCCAATTTCATACAAACAAATTGCCCCATTTGAATGTATTGGCTCTAATTCCATGAAATAAATAGATTCATCTGATAAGGCTGTTTGAATGTGTTGTGCGTGGATTCTTTTTCCTTAGCAAATGCAAAATGACACAAGGATTCTATAAGAAACTACTGAAAAGAGAAGAAAAATCGCCGCAAAAAAGTTGGACAGAGTAGCATCCTTGTGTGTCACACATATCTCTCTGTTTGTTCTCTTAATAAGCAAATTATTTTTTTCTGCTCTCTTTCCTTTATATTTCTAATCTAACCATTATTTTTTTCTCCAAGAACTGTTGAGTCACCATTATCTGAATTATTCCCCATTTCTTTATATACACAATTATCTGAATTCCCTCCTCTCTTCTCAATCCAAATCATGTTTTAAGTTTAATTTTTTTTTTCTATTGGATGTTCAGTGCATCAGGGAGTATGGGAGACGAGCCTTGAAGTTGAATGGGAGACGAGCATGTTCTGAGTGGGTGAATGGGAGATAAGCATTGATATTGAATCTTGAACTTGATGTTGGATGTTGAAGTTCATGGTGAACTTGATGGGAGTGTAGAATTAGTTGTTTGCTAGCAGGATTTTTTTTCCTTCTATAGATGTCGTCGACAGTTTATATAAAGTGTTGGATGTGCAGCAGCGAACACCTACAGAACTGCTGTATCATTTGCCCCAACGGTTTTATCATGTAGTTCAGATTGTAGTGTGCTGTTTTGGGATGTTTAGATAACTATGACATTAATTGTGATTTCTATGATTTCATGCATTTGAATGTTATGGTGGGCCATTTTGGTGTAAATATTTCTACAAGTGTTCAACATGAAGAAATTCCAGGCCTAATCTACTCAAAATTTGGATTGCTTTTCAAATCATAATATCCTTGGTAGTAAGTGGTTTAGCAGGATTGCTTCTTTTATTAGCTTCAGAGGCACAAGGAAAACGTCTCCTGCTGTTGATATGGGGGAAGAGAACATGAGTCCACTTAATCATTGAGATTACTTATTGGAGTCGAGCTTGGTCAATTGCTCATCCGTTGGTATGCCTCATCTGATGAACGAATGATCAGCAACACTGTGGGATGGGCCTTAGTTTGATGAAAAATATCGGCCAAAGGGTAGTAGCCTGTGATGCCCCAAACATACACGCATACTGGAACCAACACTATGTGCAGATTGAATGCGATCAGCTCTTCCAAAGCAAAATTGTTAGATTGCAGAAAAGTACTCTTCAACTCTATAGAGACATTCATGGCGTGGGATTTCGGGGCTCCACTTTTTGGGTCTGAATTTGTAAAAACTGTTAAAATACAGAAAATTCAACTCTATAGAAACATTCTATGTCTGGTGATTTTGGAGCTCCACATTTTGGGTTTGATCTACAAAAAATGTTCAAAAAATCTCTCTCCCTTGAAAACAAACATTTTACAAGACACTTCTAAACACATTCTAAAGGAACAATCAACCCAACACCAATATATACACACAAAATCCAACCACAACAAAATCAAGAAACATTGAAAAAGAAAATTACAGCAGATATATACAGGAGAGAGAGAGAGAGAGAGAGAGAGAGAGCATCATATAGGTTCTGTTTGTTTCACGCATTCAAATGCTTTGTCAACCCTGAGAACATTAATTTTAGCGGGATGTACACTGTGTAACTCTTAGAAAGGTTTAAGCCTTGTCGGTCTAGCTGATATAGCTCATGAGCAATCCAAGCCCAGTTTGAACTGCAGCAAACTCGTCAAATAGATAGAACACTAAATTTTAGGGTGTTAATTGGTCATAAATTACCCAAAGCCCAACTTGTTTCCGTAAACAACAAACAGTCAAGCGAAAAGCCCCACTCATGACTTGATAGGGTTGGGTTGAAGTTGGTCCAAAGACCGCCCTCATCGTCCATCTGATTTAAATATTTTCGCTTATACAATCATTTCTCAGCAACATAGCAAGATCTGAGCCATTTAGGCTTCTCGGCTTCGGACATTTGAGGAGTTTGTGGTCCAGAAAATTTCACATGCTTCTGCAGAGGCTCAAGAGGTAAGTTTTCAAATAACAAATAGAAACGGTCAGAAACTTCTGTTCGTCATTTGTTTGGAAAAATGGAGATAGGTAGTGAGTAGTGACGGATGAAAACGAAAAATATATTTATCCATTTTTTTTCTGCTTTACAATAGAATCGAACTTATCTGCCAACAATATAATGTCGCTAACCAGTCAAGCAACATTCAGAGACGATAGATTTATGTTTAATTCTAGGAAATGTGTGCCCTGAAATTGACTCTTTTTTTTCTGGAAAGGGAACCTAATTTCCCAAACATGGGGCTGAGAGACTTGTCTCGGTGAGAAGTGTGGCCTGCTCCCATCATTGAGTTGGTGGTAGAGCTTGCCATGAAAGAAGTCCTGGGTGTTTGGCGGGGCCTTGTTATATGAATATCCCCCGTTGTCAACTCTGCAGGGAAGTTTGTTGTATTTTTCTCCAACATGTACTTTATTAACATTTGGAGGTCATGTTATGTATGTAGAGTTCTCGGATGAGGGGGGAAGATGGGCTCCGAATGTTCGGGTGTCATTTCTACAAAGAGGCTTGTCATCTGGGTGTCATTTTCAGTTTTAGGATTACTGGGAATCATCCTTTTTCTGTCCTTTTTAATTACGACAATGACAAGTAGGCAAATACGAGGTAATGCTTTGTTTCATGTTGCAATAACAGAGATTATGAACTACCGGTTATGCTGGTAAAATCAAAATCAGCATTGTTGAGTTAGGACAGCACTTTAAAGATGGCCTGGTGGAGAGCCAATCGGCAAAAAAAAAAAAAAAAAAAAAAAAAGATGGCCTGGTAGATGGAAGAACACTCCACTGCCCCTCATCCTAATGGATTCAACACTTCCAAGCCAAGATAAAATGTGAGCTGTGACTGTATGAAGGAGGAGACTTAGGTTCAATTGTGAATTCCACTTCAGTTGTGAAAGTAACTGAGCTCGGGGGCAGCAA
Organism: Persea americana; assembly: GCA_029852735.1. Lineage (NCBI taxonomy): Eukaryota > Viridiplantae > Streptophyta > Magnoliopsida > Laurales > Lauraceae > Persea > Persea americana. Next base: position 98,421,217 of record CM056810.1, read on the forward strand.
GTGCAGATTCTAATCACCCAAATACAAGATTCACATGTTACATTGAGTGTATATAAGCTTATTTATTCCTCTGATCTGATCTGTTAGAGCTGTAATGTAATTCTTTATAATCATGGCCTTGCGGAAGAAGATTAATGCCTTCTTGCCATATGAGTTATTTAAGCCATTGCAAGTTTCTATATTCAAGCTGAATGAGTATAGGTAACTCTGTTTAGTTAACTGTAAATGTGACAAGTGTTCTCTGTCATACCCAATTACAAGTAATTAGATAACCCCGAGGCATTAGTACACAGGCGGCATACTTTTTGGCGATACATACATTTTCATCCTGTTGTGCCTCCTTGGATTCAGACTCGCGACCATTGGCTCTTAAAAAAAACTTCTTAGCTAACCATTCCTACAAAAACTTCAAGGTTTTAGTAGAGGCTACGTAAATACTTTTCAATACTCCCTCTTGGGTGGAGCCCACTCCTCCACAATGGAAACCTTTACATGGGAAAATGGGGCCACCTTTGATTCAAGTAGGCTGTAGGTTAGGAAGGGCTTGCCCATTTCACCTTGGCCAGATGGCCTTCCATCACTTTTGCTTGTATTTTTTATGCTACAGTCCTCAGTACTTGGTCCTCTCAGTTCAAACTTCCATCATTTGGTGCACTCATGCGGTTTTCTTCTCAAATAGGGGAATGGTTTTCTCCCTCCTGTGAAATTCTGATATCTATCAGCCAAAACCCTTTTTTCCGGTTTAGAAAAAATGGTATTTCACCTTCCTAGATTGGAAAAAGACTCATGTAAGAAAGGAGCGCTAGATATTGGATTATTGCTGTACGCTTTGAAAGGGCACTTGGCCCCTGATCCAACAACAGATTGATCTGTCCCAATTAGATTTGGTCCCTCCACAAGCCTAGAAGGGTAGAGATTCTTCACTGCGGATCTATATAGACCACATTTTACGTATTGGTGTATTTCAATAAATAGCTGAGAAAATTAGGAAATAGTATGGAAATCCACATAAGTGAGGATTTTCAAATCCTATGGAGAGGTTGCACTTGAAAATCCTTAAAAAATAATCTCTTATCCAAATCCACAAGGATTTATAATTACTATTGCTAAATGTGAATTTTCACGACTTTGTGAAAAACTGATGATGAATTCTCAAGGATTTTATTGACAAACATGATCTAATAAATGCGTTTCTCCGATGATAGTTAAACGCCAATAAACCTTGAGACAATCCCTATTTCTCAGATGCAATGGGAACAGCTCTTGTTTTGGTTGTTTACTTCTTCCAATGTGATGGGTCACAGCACTTTAATCACCTGCGTTAGAATTTGGTCAAGAATTCCTTAGACGGTTAATATATTGTTGTACAGATAGACTCATAGACCGTGTGATGGTTGATATGCACGTACCCCATGTGGTAAATAATAGAATATCCATCTTTAATTATTATTTTTTTTTCTAAAGGCAGCTCACTCAAGTGGGAAAGAAAGCCTGCACAAACAAGAAGAGGTGACATACCCGGGTTTAAATCCCTAGCACCCAAGTAATAACTGACGATCCTTACCACTCGAAGAAGGAGCCGTTCTTATCCATCTTCAATTTAGTATATACATGTGGCACACACTGTTTGACAATTCTTTTTGTTGACATGATCGGACCAATTGTGGATAAGGGATGGCCAAGAATAATCTCATCCTGGCCTATTAAGACCAAGAAAGGACCGGTTGGTCCGTCCATCTATGGTGATGTCTCGAATATCAGCAATATCGTGAAAATAAGGAGAGGGTAATGAATGAGGATGATGCTAGGAAAGCAGTACTCCACGAGAAGAAAGACCTTCATGTTTTGTCTTTATGTTGTAATAACAAGAGCGATGAAGAGTGGAAAACATTAGGAGATGATGAGATGAAAAGGATGGATAGCGTATTGGAAGGCCTTAGACCCCCTCATTCAAACCTGAATGAGTTGAAGATAGAAAACTATGCAGGTTCCAAGTTTCCCAGTTGGTTGGAGGATACAGGGTTTTCCAGTCTAGTTATAGTCGTATTGGAGAAATGCAAACGATTGTCATCTCTGCCTGAGGGGTTAGGGCAACTCAAAACTCTTCAGACTCTGCACATTAACGGCTGCGAACGATTGTCATCTTTGCCTAAAGGGCTGGGGCAGCTCAAAGCTCTTCAGACTCTGTACATCAAGAATTGCGAACAATTGTCATCTCTGCCTGAGGAGCTAAGGTAGCTAAAAGCTCTTCAGACTCTGCACATCGAGAACTGCGAACGATTGTCATCTCTGCCTGAGGGGCTAGGGCAGCTCAAAGCTCTTCAGACTCTGCACATCGAGAACTGCGAACGATTGTCATCTCTGCCTGAGGGGCTAAGGCAGCTCAAAGTTCTTCAGACTCTGGACATCTGGAAGTGCGGACGATTGTCATCTCTACCTGAGGGGCTAGAGCAGCTCAAAGCTCTTCAGACTCTGCACATCGGGAACTACGAACGATTGTCATCTCTGCCTGAGGGCCTAGGGCAGCTTAAAGCTCTTCAGACTCTGCACATCGAGAACTACGAACGATTGTCATCTCTGCCTGAGGGGCTAGGGCAGCTCAAAGCTCTTGAGACTCTGTACATCAAGAACTGCGAACGATTGTCATCTCTGCCTGAGGGGCTAGGGCAGCTCAAAGCTCTTCAGACTCTACACATCTGGATTTGCGAACGATTGTCATCTCTGCCTGAGGGGCTAGGGCAGTTCAAAGCTCTTCAGACTCTGTACATCGGGAACCGCAAACGATTGTCATCTCTGCCTGAGGGGCTAGGGCAGCTCAAAGCTCTTCAGACTCTGTACATCGGGTACTGCGAACGATTGTCATCTCTGCCTGAGGGGCTAGGGCAGCTCAAAGCTCTTCAGACTCTGTACATCAGGAACTGCGAACGATTGTCATCTCTGCCTGAGGGGCTAGGGCAGCTCAAAGCTCTTCAGACTCTGTACATCGGGAACTGCGAACGATTGTCATCTCTGCCTGAGGGGCTAGGGCAGCTCAAAGCTCTTCAGACTCTGCACATCGAGAACTGCGAACGATTGTCATCTCTGCCTGACGGGCTAGGGCAGCTCAAAGCTCTTGAGACTTTGTACATCGAGAACTGCGAACGATTGTCATCTCTGTTTGATGGGTTTGAACAACTCAAATCACTCTGTAGACTCGAGATTTGGGATTGCCCACAGTTGAGGCCTTTACCAAATCTACAACGCCTTACCACAATTAAAACGTTATCGATCCACAGGTGTCCACTTGTAACGGAGCGGCTGGAGAAAGAAAAAGGAGAGGACTGGTGCAAAATATCCCACATCCCATATATTGTGATTGATAACCAAAGAATTCAAGAAGGTATGGAGATACGGTCATCATTTTCACTTTTCTATTTATATTTTGTTTGTAATTTCACTTTTCTCTTACAGCTTCCTGAATCTGATTGCTCCATTCTGAACAAGAAGTAGAAGAAATGGAGATACGATCAGCAACTTCTTTTAAGGCTTGGAAATTTCTTCTAGACCAGGTGTTCCGCTTAGTTCTCTTATCAGTCGAATTTTTTTTCCCTCTTTTTGCTTCGGATTCTCAAATCTTAAATGGACAAGTTGAACATATGTGATTTAATTTTGTCTTAGGCACCTGCGTGAGAATTAATTCACCAATTCTCCAGGTGGCTGTTTATCAGACAGTTGTGTGTTGTCGAGGTATGACATGTGATGGTCGACATGCATATGTGCTGTATGGTAAATAATCTAAGTTACATATCCAGTTAAATAATCTAAGTTGATGGCTTGATGGTGAACTTGATGGGAGTGTAGAATTAGTAGTTTGCTGTGCACTAGCAGGATTTTTCTTTTTCCTCCTATAGTTGTCGTCTACAGTTTATATAAGGTGTTGGGCGTGCAGCAGCGAACACCTACAGGACCTGCCGTACCTTTTGCCCCAACGGTTTTATCTTGTCGTTCAGATTGTAATGTGCTGTTGTGGGATCTCTAGATAACTATGACATGAATTGTGATTTCTATGATTTCATGCATTTGAATGTTATGGTGGGCCATTTTGGTGTAAATATTTCTGCAAGTGTTCAACGTGAAGAAATTCCAGGCCTAATCTACTCAAAATTTGGATTGCTTTTGAAATCATAACATCCTTTGTAGCAAGTGGTTCAGCAGGATTGCCTCTTTTAGTAGCTTCAGAGGCACAAGGAAAACATCTCATGTTGTTGATACTAGCAAAATCCCGTACTATGCATGGACCACGGAACCACCAAATGCACAGACTTAAACGAATTATTTTTATTAAATTTATTAATTAGTAAACTTTTAAGTTCTCCTTTCTGTTGCTAATTTGATCTTTATTTGTTTTTTCAGATATTTTATTCTTTATGTTAGGTTTAAATGGAGTTTAATGAAGTCTGGGCATGTATAAAAAAAATAATAAAATAAAAGACATATTCTGACCTAAATTAGGTTGCATTCTGGCCTAAAGGCTTGTAATTCTAGCCTAATCTTGGCCTGTTTTTTTACCCATAAGTCTAAATCGGTTTAGAATTATAAGTATGGACTAATTCTGAACTGACTTGAATTTGTAATTCTTGTATGATTTGGATTGCCATTCTGGCCGGAGTTAGACCTAGAATTATTGCCTGATTTTTTACCCAGAATTTGACCAGAATTAGATCCAAAATTTTGTCCTGAATTAGACTCAAATCTGGCCCGATTTAGACCCAAAAATCTAGCCCGGTTTAGACCCAATATTCTGTCTTGAATTAGACAAAAAACCTAGCCTGATTTACACCAAAAAATCTGACCTAGTTTAGACCCAATATTCTGTCTTGAATTAGATCCTAAATCTAGCCTTATTTAGGCCCAAAATCTTGCCAGAATTAGGTCCAATATATTTGTCATTAATGAGTAAGTCTATTCACAAATCTGATTTTTAGCTTTTTCATAGTAGTTTGCTGAGCCAGTTTTCAGTCCATTTAGGATTCTCTTTTAGTTTGTGTTTTAGCCCAGCACATCTATCTATTTGGGGTGGTTTTTTACCCAATTAGCTCTAGACTTGACGAAACTCTCAACCCATTTGCTGTCGAAATCTGGCTGTAACCTAGCTCAATTTCAGCAATTGTTTGAAATAAAATTTAGTCAAGTTTCAGCCATTGTTTGGGCCCATTCCAAACCATTTAAAACCTCTATTCCATGAATTTATCTAAGGCCAAATTTAGCTCCATAGCAATAGACCTCAGAGTACTATTAAATAATTGAAACGGTTTAAAGCCTCTTTAACATGAATTCATTCCAACCAATTTTACTCCAACGTAATTGGCCCGCAATCTGTTCAAAGTAGCTATCCCATGTATTCATCATAGGCAAAATTTTATTCAAAAGAAAGTGGAGCCCAAAGCCCAATTGAAGAATCCAAACCATACAAAGTCACTATCCTATGTACTCATCCTAGGCCAAGTTTTACTCCAAAATAGGTGGGGCCCCGTCCAATTAAAATTATGCACAAAAGTACATATTTCCTCCCTCTCTCTTTTCTGTTTTTTCATTTAGTCAAATCTTTTACATATGATCCAATAAAAGTGGACCCCATTTTGATTCAGTCCAGCCCTCATAAAAGAAGTGATGATGATTTCAAATAGTTTGTGTCTAAGTGGTGGGCCCAATTGACGGATTCATTGGTTTGGCCGTGTGAAGGTTGATATGCACGTACCCCATGTGGTAAACAATAGAATATTCATCTTCAATTTAGTATATACATGTGGCGCCCACTGCTTGACATAGAATTCTTTTTGCTGATATGATGGGACCCATTATGGATAAGGGATGGACCACGAATGAACGGGTTGGTCCATCGAAGGTGCTGTCTCGAATATCAGCAATATTGTGAAAATAATGCAATAAATATCTAAAAGGTATTATTACATAATGTTGCAATATTTTAAAAATAGATTATTGAAAAATGAAAATATAAAAAAAAAATCGTGCAAAAAAATTAGAAATCTTTATAAAAATATTGTTAACAATTTTTATATTGACTTTGTATTTATGATTTATCTAGTATTTTAATTATTTAAAAATTAATTTAGTTTATGCAACATTTTCCCAATGATATCCCAAGAAAAACTTCAAATTCGAGAGTATCCTATTTTTTCCTAAGACATTAATTTCCAAAAATGATTTGTGTGACAATGGTTTATTGTTTGGTTACTGCTTCAAACTCATCTGATGGTAAGACACCTCAGACACTCAGAAGTCTACTTTGGCTGTCATTCATAACACCTAATTGTTCGCCCAAAATGTGTTCCTGAAACAACAACTAGAAAATAATTGCAGGTTAACTAAAAATTAAAACTATATATAATTTTTAAAACTGGTTTGTGAGGAATCTCAATAATATTTTGTGGCCGGAAGCCTCAAATCCGCCTCTATTTTCTCCAGCCCTTATGTTTCTTATTTTTCACGTGCCCAGATTTGGGACATTGCATTTTAAGAGGATTTACGTATACTTTTCTAGTGCGGATAGAGGCTGAAGATGTTTGCCTAACACTCTTATTTTCCAAACCTCTACCCGCTTTAGACATATATGGCAGTTTGTGTACATGCAACTTCTATGGAAAGATGAAATTGCTACATCAATAAAGCCTATAGTTTTTAAATACCTCAAAAAAGATATTCCGTACAAGTTAGAATTTCATGTTTGGTGCTGGGTTATACAGACGTGCCTTAGATAAGTAGAGGTTGAAAATAGATGCCAAAAAAGAGCTTAGAGAGATATCTAGGTTACAATGACGTGCCCTTAAAACATGTTACATGATCAATCTGGTTGAAGGCATAATTCTTAGATTGATTGATTTGAAACATATTACGTTGTTATGTGATCAATCTGGTTGGAGGCATCATTCTTATTTGATTGAGATTTGAAAAGAATCAACATAACATAATGAGACATTTCACCCCGAGGGGTAGCTCAGTTGGTTTAGGACAGTAGCTCAATTGACCTAGAACCACAGTTTCCTCCTAGAGGTTGAGGGTTCGAAGCTGCGCTTCCACACTGAGAACATGAGGGATTTACTTGGCTCCCCCTATGCCCGTAAGGATTCATTCGGCCCAAAAGGCTGGGACACCCTCCGTTACAAATAAAAAATAAAAAAATGAGACATTTATCTTGATCAATTAGAATTTTAATAATAAGGGTTACTGAAGATGATCATCATATGTCCAGTTATTTCCCCAAGGTGTGGACTCTGTAGAATCTACATTGTGGGTCCCCACGTATCCTTTGTGTAGACAAATTGCAAGGATATTCTACATCAATCCAATGGAGAATATAGTATCCACGGTCCAGACTTCAGTTGTCTGTGTACCACACTACCATACCACTCTTTTTCGATATCCAGAGGTCTCCACATGCTATGAACAGACATCATCCATGTTGGAACATGTTCAAGACACTCACATTCTCTATACTCTTTTCTGCGTACATCCTCTCCTGCATTTTATTTTATTTTTATAAGTCAATCCGGACATATTTGTTTGCAAGAATTATGAGAATTCTTGTTTGAGGGATTTATCGATTTCTCAAATACCAGCCCCATCTAATTTTACAACAAGATGATAGAATATTTTGAAAACTGGAATTATGAGAATTTTACACGTCATAAGTGGCATTTTAGTCTAAAATTTTTAGAGGGCCAATTTTATGAATTCTCACCACTAAAATACGAAATTCAGAAATTTGGTCAAATAACAATTGTCCTTACTCTATAAATTCCCAATATAGGAAATTTTTTATCAAAAATACTTGGAAACAAAAGGCATGAAGAGAAAAGTTTGGTGACATGACCAGAACGGAGGCTTGTGCCATATGGATTTTCACTAATAAAGTTTAGAATTTGTCTACTTTTGAAATGACTCCGGGCCTTTTCTTCTCTGGATAAAGGAGGCTTTACCCCACCTCAATTCAATTTACAACTTATCCAAACATGCTTATGGCAGATTTTTACTCTTAGGATCCGGACTATCTTAGCCATCGGCCCCCATCAGTTTTAGCTATTTTACATGGAAATTTGGGGGATCTTAATTCTTAACTCCATAAGCAAGGAATTGGAACTTTACAATAGGCTCAGCTATTGAAAAATTGAAACCACTAGATACAGTGGGAACAACCCCTGAGACAAAACTTGAGTACATTTCACCTAAGGAGAGGGCATCCATTGTGGTGGGACCACCAACTTACACTATAGTTAAAAATCCAAGGACGGGAAAATGTTCTCCTATACAAAGAGCCATGCATCCAGACCCTACTATGTGAGATTCAGAGGTGGGTCTGGATGCACGGACCTATCAAATACGCGGTTATTATGAGAATCGTGCTTAAGAGAATATCACCCCCCTTGTGTAAGAAAGGAGAGTGCATTCATTATGATACGCCCAGACGTGTTTCATTTTGAGCTATTTGAATCTTGAGTAAGTGTGCTTAGTATAAATTTTCACTCCTTCCATGAGGGGCACTCTTTGATTGTGGTTGTATATCAAAGGCGGTCTCCAATGATGGATTATACACATATACTGAGGGTCCACTCCCAACCCCATGGAATAGGGAACTTTGAAAAACGAGCAGAATATAGTTCGGACTCGGTCAAAATCAAAACCTCCTTCTTTCCCTCCCTCAACCACAAGCGCAAGAAAGACCTGACCCTTAAACTCCTCTCCTCCGTTAGTTATAAAACATTCCCATCCTCTTTCCTTTTGACCGTTGCACTCTTCCCGCCAATTGTTGGGCTTCTCAGTCATAATAGGATCAAGAGTGTGTGGGAAAAACACCGTAATGACGAAGTTAAGCAACGGTCACGGCTGAACTCGCCGAGCTCCTCAGCTTCTGTGGTAGAAGATCGTCAGCTCGGCAGTTCGGTCAATACCTTGGCAGCTCGGTAAATCAGTCCGGCTTGCAAAGTTAGCACCGCAGTTCGGCAGCTCGGTATGAGTGCCAGCACGGTACAATGGCGCGCCACGGCCAAGCTATCCTTGGTCCCAGGCCACAGCATCCCCAGCCACAGCGCTAGAGTTAGAGTGGGCCGCCATTCTCCTCCTAGAGTCAGAATGGGCCGTCATCTACCTTCTGGAAATACGGCGCGCCCTGACAGATATGGGCGGTCATTTATGGCGATAGGATTGCTCATTTATGGTGATAAGAGGTGTGCTTTATCATCCCTGTACGCCAGCCGGCTGAAGGCGTGGAAAGTGAAGTAGGGGTGTTGTCCGCTCCACCTACTGCTGCCTGTCAGGGTATGGAGCGATGGGACCTCACCTCACCTACCCCCACTCACAGAGAGAATGAACGAGGAACACTCGCCTATATACGCATGGGATCAGCCCCATGAGAGGTAGGCACTACGCAATACACAGCCCGCTACTTTCAATATTACACAAGCTCTCATTCCTCTCTTCCTCCTCCTGTTTAGTTTTCTCAGAGCTAACTCAGGCATCGGAGTGCCTTCGGCTCACGGCAGCCAGGGCCTCTGACCCAAGTCTTTCTCCTTCCCTTTCAGGTTATTGGAGTTCAGCATTCCCCGTCCTAAGGAGTTTTACCTCAACCTCATCCTAATCTAAGTAGGTGTCGTTTTTACCGCCTACAGTTTGGCGCCGTCTGTGGGGAACTGAACAAAAAGCTTGTAAACACCATGCCTCCGAAAACCAGAAATGGCGAAGGACCTTCCAAGGGCAAGGCTGTGTCCACACAGCCTACGCTGGCGCAAAATCTTCCGCCTCCTCCCCCTCGGCAAAGGAGGTCTGGCGGGAGGTCTCTCACGGTCCAAACAGCGTCACAATCCAGGGAGGTAACCATGCTCTCCCTTCGCGACGTTCCACCTCCAGAACAACCCCACCATAGCCATAGGCGGACGGTGCAGGGCGAAAAGTCGGTCACCAAGCCGCACGAGAAGTCGGCCCGGGCTAGATCGCAGTCTCATCATCAGGCCGGCCTTGAGCATAACGAAGACCCCCGCCTGGCAGACATCAAAGCACAAAACCTCCTCATCCAGGAGCAGCGCGAGCTTATCGAACGGCTCACGCAACAGCTTGAGGGCAAGAAGGATCTGAGCCCGCCGCCCAAGCGTCCGAGCCACGGACCAGACCTGAGGCACGTCCTCAACAGTAAGAGGCGCGACCGGGACCAAAGAGAAGAAGGCTCGAGCAGCAGCCACATACACGAAGAGCCAAAGAAGCAACGCCAAGGGTTGGAAGACGCTGAGCTGAAGAGGTGGATCGACCAGCAGGTGAAGCGGACTATCCGCCAGAATATGGAAGCTACTGGTCTCGACCGAGACCAGTATGCCACCTTCGAAGCTGAAGATACTGGCGCGTCTCCTTTCTCTAGGGCGATAAGAAGATACACGCTCCCCGAGAAGTTCAGCGTCCCAAGGTTCACCCTATATGACGGAACCTCCGACCCTGCTGCCCACCTCCGACATTACGTCCAGAGGATGTCGGTCTGGGGGGATGACGATTCCCTGAACTGTCGAGTGTTTTCCTCCAGTTTGGCGGATCTCCCCCTGCGATGGTTCTGCTCGCTTCCCGAAGAGTCCATCTCCTGTTGGCGACAGCTCCGGGCCTCCTTCCTGGGGAAATTCCAGGCTCATCGCGTCATCCCAAAGACCGATGCCGACCTGATGGCCCTCCGGATGCAGGAGAACGAGAACGTCACCCAGTTCGCTCGCCGGTTCTGGACTGTTTACAGCCAGATCGAGAGCGCTTCAGAGGAGCTAGCGGTGAGGTCCTTCCAGCTGGCTCTGCAGCCGGGTATCCCACTTCGGGCGCAGCTGGTCATGTATCCCGTGACCACCATGAAGGAGCTGATGACCCGGGCCAACCGTTTCATCTTGGCGGAAGAAGACGAGGCGCGAGGTCGGGAGAACTTTGGCCTCACCAAGAAGGGCCAACCGGCCAAGGGAGACGGCAGGTCCTCCAGGAGGGAGGATCGTCGAAGGGACCCATCCCCGGATCGGCGCAAAGCCCGGTCCTCGGAGCAGCGCCGAACCCCCTCCGCCTCGACATCGGGATCACGAAGCAGCAGGAAATCCGGCCACGAGCCATCCTCATACGTGGCCGTGAATACCATTTTTAAGGAGCCAATCTACAGGCTCCTCAATAAAATAAAGGCACAGCCGTTCTTCAAATGGCCGCGGCCAATGACGGCCGACCCCTCTTCCCGGGACCAGACAAGATTCTGTGCCTACCACAAGCAAAACGGGCACAGGACCGACGAGTGCAAGAGCTTCAAGTTCCACCTGGAAGACCTCGTGAAGGAGGGGCACCTTCGGGAGTACATCAAGCAGGAGGGCCGAGGTGATGGCCGACCTCCGCGGCGGGAAGCTGATAACCAGGACAGCGAGCCGGAAGGAGTCATCCACGTCATTCACCTCGCCGCCCCACCTAAGAAGAGCTCTCAGGCCCGCGCTGAGGCCCGGCGCGCCTCCCATCAGAAACAGGTGCTGACCGCGGCGCCAGAGCCGGCCGCGAAGAAGGCCAAAACAGAGGGGGTCAGAATATGGTTTTCTGACAAAGACCTGGAAGACGTCGAGCTACCGCACAACGACGCTCTAGTTCTCACCTTGAGGCTACAAAACTTCTTGGTTCAGAGAGCCCTCGTCGACCCTGGCAGCTCGTCCGAGGTCCTCTACTACGACTGCTTCAAGAAGTTGGGACTGAAAGACGAGGACCTCCAGGCATGCCGCACCCCTCTGGTCGGCTTCAGTTCCAAACCTGTCTATCCCAAGGGCAGGATCTCCCTTAGAGTCCAAGTCGGTGGCGCCTGCAGACAGGTCGACTTCCTGGTGGTCGATGTCCCTTCCCCGTACAATGTAATAATGGGGAGGACGTGGCTGCATAGCATGGAGGCGGTGCCCTCCACCCGGCATCAAAAACTCAAGTTCCCCTTGGAGAATCGATCTGGACGAGCGGAGGTGATCACCGTCAAAGGCGACCAGCATATGGCCAGGCAATGCCTGTTGGCCGTGCTGTCTGACGAGGCCGGGCCGTCCCAAGTCAATGTGACCGAGCTGGATAGAGAGGCCGAGCTCGAGGACGTCGGCAGGGCTCCGGCGCAGAAGAGCATCGAGGACCTCACCAAGGTCAATATTGATCCCGCCGACCCCGACAGATTCTTTCTCGTGGGAAGCCAGCTCCCCGAGACCGAGAAGATAGAGTTGCTCAATCTCCTCGAGGAGAATAAGGCGGTTTTTGCCTGGACACCGTATGAAATGCCCGGCATTGACCCCGCAGTCATCTGCCACGAACTGAAGGTGGATCCCAACCATAAGCCCGTGCTTCAAAAACCGCGCCGGTCTGGGGTCCCGCAGAGTGAGGCCGTGACTGAGGAAGTTCAGAAACTCCTCGAGGCAGGTGCAATAAGAGAGGCCCACTATCCGCAGTGGCTAGCCAACACCGTGGTGGTCAAGAAGAAGACGGGCAAATGGAGGGTCTGCGTGGACTTCACCGACCTCAATAAGGCCTGTCCAAAGGACAGCTTCCCTCTTCCAAAAATCGACCAGCTCATTGACGCCACTGCCGGACACGACCGGATGAGCTTCCTGGACGCCTACCGGGGGTACCATCAGATCCCCATGTACGCGGCAGACCAGGAGAAGACAGCTTTCATCACTCCCAGGGGCACCTATTGTTACAAGGTGATGCCCTTCGGACTGAAAAATGCTGGAGCGACCTACCAGCGGTTGGTGACGAAGATGTTCCAGGCCCAGCTCGGCAAAACGGTGGAGGTGTACATCGACGATATGGTCGTCAAGTCCAAGAGGTCGCAGGACCACCTGACCGACCTCCGCCAAATTTTCGACATCCTTCACCAGTTCCAGTTGAAGCTGAATGTGTCCAAGTGCGCCTTTGGGGTCGGTTCCGGCAAGTTTCTGGGAAGCCTGGTCACAAGAAGGGGGATTGAAGCGAACCCCGACCAGATCACCGCGATCCAGGACCTCCAGTGTCCGACCTCGGCGAAACAAGTCCAGAGGCTGACCGGAATGGCTGCCGCCCTGAACCGATTCATCAGCCGCGCTTCAGACAAGTGCAGACCCTTCTTCCAACTCTTGAGAAAGGGCTCCAAGTTCCAGTGGACGTCAGAATGCTCTGAGGCGCGGCAGCAGCTAAAACAATATCTTTCTTCTCCCCCGCTGCTGTCAACCCCGACCTTTGGAGAGCCACTGTTCTTGTACTTGTCGGTCTCGGACCATGCAGTGAGCTCGGTGCTCATCAGAGAGGACAACGGCCAGCAAAGGCCCATCTATTACACGAGCAAAACCCTGCTGGACGCCGAGACCCGGTATTTGCAGCTTGAAAAACTCGCCTTGGCGCTCGTCAGCGCCTCTCGGAAGCTCTCCCACTACTTCCAAACCTTCACAATAGTGGTCGTAACCGAGTACCCACTGAAGGCTCTTCTCCGGAAGGCAGATTTCTCCGGACGAATCTCCAAATGGGCCGTCGAACTGGGGCAATATGACATCGGCTATCAACCCAGAACGGCCATCAAAGCTCAAGTCCTGGCGGATTTCATCGTGGAGTTTACTCCTCAGAGTTCGGCACCGACCGCGCTCGATACCGAACTAGGGGGTGATAGGGGTGCAGAGGTTGTCACCGAGACTGAGCAAGAGCAGTCCTGGAAAGAGCTCCTAGACTCGTCCTGGAAAGTCTCTGTCGACGGATCCTCAACATCCAAGAGAGCGGGCGCTGGCATAGTTCTCCAGTCTCCCGAAGGCCTCGTTATCGAACAAGCTGTGACCCTCGGTTTCAAGGCATCCAACAACGAGGCCGAATATGAAGCTCTGATCGCCGGACTCAACAGTGCCAAAATCCTGGAAGCCCGGTCCGTGGTGGTTTTCAGCGACTCCCAACTGGTGACAAGCCAGCTCAGCGGAGACTACCAAGCTCGGGATGACAGGATGGCTGCCTACCTCGCCCATGCCCGGGGACTTCTCTCCCAATTCGAAAGGGCCGAGGTCCGGCAGATCGGCAGAGAATCCAACTCCCATGCGGACGCCCTCGCCAGCCTCGCCTCGGCTGTGGAAGCCGGTGAAAAGAGAACTATCGAAGTAGAGACACTGCTCGAACCCAGCATCGACCTCCAGCAACCACGGCAGCACATGTGCCTGGATCTCGGCCCGAGCTGGATGGACCCCATCATCGCGTACCTAAAAGACGACCAGCTACCCAAGGACAGGACTGAAGCTCGGAAGATCAGATTGAAAGCCACCCGGTTCTGGCTGTCCCCAGACAGCAAGCTCTACAGGAAGTCATTTACGGGTCCTTACCTCCAGTGCGTCCACCCCAGCAAAGTCGACGATTTCCTCTACGAGATCCACGAAGGAGTCTGCGGCAGTCACGTAGGAGGTCGTTCACTTGCGTACCGGGCTATCAGCCAGGGTTACTGGTGGCCATACATGCAGAAGGACGCCCAGCTTTACGCCAGGAAGTGCGAGAAGTGCCAGAGGTTCTCCCATTCTCTCCACCAGCCAGCCCAGGACCTGAGTCCTCTCTCCAGTCCGTGGCCTTTCGCCCAGTGGGGCCTCGACATCGTCGGACCACTTCACCGAACTCCAGGGAACAAAAGATGGTTGGTTGTGGCTACGGACTACTTCACAAAATGGGTCGAAGCTGAACCTTTGTCCTCCATCACTGAGCTAGACACGAAGAACTTTGTATGGAAGAATATCATCACGAGGTTCGGAATTCCCCGCACTCTCATTTCGGACAACGGGACGCAGTTCGACTCCAACCTCTTCAAGAGCTTCTGCCAGGAGTACGGCATTCGCAACATCTACTCTACCCCGGCGTACCCGCAGAGCAACGGCCAGGCCGAGATCTCAAACAAGGTGCTCCTCGACGGAATCAAAAAGAGACTCGACCGAGCCAAAGGTCGATGGGCGGAGGAGCTGCCAAGCGTCCTATGGGCCTACCGAACTACGCCAAGGCGCTCCACCTCGGCTACCCCGTTCTCCCTTGCCTACGGCATGGAAGCAGTCATTCCCCTTGAGGTCGGTCTCCCGACCTTGAGGTCCGAACTCTGTGACCAGGGTCTAAACGATCTGAATGTAGCACGGGAGCTGGACTTGGCTGAAGAACGAAGAGAGGCGGCAGCTATCCGCCTGGCCGCCTATCAGCAGCAGTTGGCCAGGGGGTACAACCCGAAGGTCAGAGAGAGAAGATTCGTGATAGGAGAGTTGGTCTTGAAGAAAACACTTCCAGGCGACCGAGATCCCAACGAAGGCAAGCTGGCGCCTAACTGGCAGGGACCGTTCAGAATAACTTCTATAGCGGGGAGATCTGCCTACCGACTCGAAGATATGGAAGGGAAGCCGCTCCCGCGACCATGGAACGCGGCGCATCTAAAAAAATTCTATTTCTGAAAAATGTATTCAAGAAATCAAATATCAATGAAAGGCTACTTTTCTGGAATGAGTGTTTGCATTGCTCCAAGGCTCGCAGCGGCTCGATCCCACTGTTCGGAATGTCAACTGTCAGCTCGGCTCCATCGCCAGCTCCGACACCAGGGTCCGGTAAGAATACCACCCTCCCGGCTCGGCGCCTCTGTTCAGAGGGCCAACCGTCCTGAGCTCGGTTCCTTCACCAGCTCTGGTGGCACAGCCATTTCAGGGTCCGGTAAGAGTACCACCCTCCCGGCTCGGCGCCTCTGTTCAGAGGGCCAACCGTCCTGAGCTCGGTGCCTTCACCAGCTCTGGCGGCACAGCCATTTCAGGGTCCGGTAAGAGTACCACCCTCCCGGCTCGGCGCCTCTGTTCAGAGGGCCAACCGTCCTGAGCTCGGTGCCTTCACCAGCTCTGGCGGCACAGCCATTTCTGGGTCCGGTAAGAGTACCACCCTCCCGGCTCGGCGCCTCTGTTCAGAGGGCCAACCGTCCTGAGCTCGGTGCCTTCACCAGCTCTTGCGGCACAGCCATAAGCATTTTAGGGTCCGGTCTCGGCGCCACCCTCACGGCTCGGCTCTTCTGTTCAGAGGGCCAACCGCCCTCGCTTAGTACCTACCAATCTACTCGGCAAGTTACTTGTATCGATACGCTACGCATTCCACCACGAGCAAGACAGACGACACAGTATATGCAAAGAATGTTGTTTTATTATAAGATCAGCTTAAATACAATGCATGGCAAAACAAAAAAAATTACATTGTTCAGGGAGCTGCTGCTCCCTTATTACAGCTAGTCCCGGCGGCACTCTTGCCAGTTACGGCTGGGGCAGCTTCGGGAACCACTGGAGGAGCAGGGGCGACTGTTGCTGGAGGGACCTCCGAGGCTGAAGGAGCGGGGGCGATTCCCGAGACGGCTCGCAACTCCGAGTCCGAGCGAGGAAACCTGGGGGAATTCTGAAAAATGGGGCTGTCCGGAGGGACACCAACCCTCCGTAAGGCCGCCTTCCACCCAAGTGCCCACGCCTTCTCTCGGATTCCTGGCAGTTGAGCCTTGTAGTCAGCTGCCAGTTTGCTGACCTCCTCATTCATCACGGACTCGTGCTCGGCGACGTACTCTTCCTTGAGTCTCGCTTCTTGATCTCTCAGAGCCCGCGCGAGCTCGGCCGCCTTCCCGTCCAGAGCCATCTCAAGCTTTGTCTCAGCCAGCTTCCTCTCAGAGATAAGCCTACTGTTGGTCCCCCGCAGCATCTTCATGTCTTCCTCCCTCCGCGACGACGCAAGACGGACCTCGTCTGGCTTCCAGGACAGTTGGACGTTTTGATCCACCGCCTGTTTTGCTTCCTCCTTGAGGTGCTCGGCCAAGGCCCGCTCTGCGCCGAGCTCGGCAAGAAGATCTTCCTTCTTCCTCGCCTCCTCCTCCAGGGCCGCGTCCCTTGCCGCCAGGGACTTAAGCAGCGACTCCTTTTCGGCTGCCCAATCTGCTGCCCTGGCTTCGGCTGCATCCAGCCTCCCCATGCCAGTCTGGCACTTTTGCAAGAGCTGCAGTGGAAACAGAAGTGTCACAAAATGAAACAGCAGAAAAAGAGAGAATGTTGAGTCGAGCGTGTACATACCGTTACCAGAGACCGCATTGATGACATCAGCAGGGACTTGTTGTCCATCTGCGCCCACCTTGCCATGTCCTGGGGAAGGGCGCACGCTCGTCCCAGAGCGACAACCACTTCGGGGTTGACTGCCTGGTCCGACTCGGCTAGTTCCCTCCCCAGCACCCCCTTGATGTCCGGTCTCCAGGGGATGAAGTCGGAAGGAGCGGCGGACCCCCCAACCGACATGGCAGGCTCAGGGGCAGACGGGGCTTCGACCCTGGGCCTCTTCTCCGGCCTGCGCTCCTCTACGACCTCGGCAGTATCCCCTCTGCCTAGGTCAGAGTGCGATTCTTCAGAAATGACTGCCGGAGTGCTCGACCCGACCTCTGCTGCAGCAGGCATTCCCGATTGAGCATCGTCGGTAGCTTCCGGAACCGTCTCGGTCTCGGGCGCGGTTACCTCAGCCGCGTCCGCCGCCGACAGACTCCGGGCGACGTCGGCACCTCGGGAGGGAACCGAGCTTTCGCCCGTGTCTCCAAACGCAGCGGCGGAGAGGTCTTCCGCGACAAAGCGCTTGCGACGTCCGCGCAACATCTCGACCTCGGACCCTTCCGAGCTGGATGTGCTCCGGGACTCGCTGGAGACAACAAACTTCTGCCTTAGCCGCCTGCGCCCGGTCTCGGCTCTCTTGGTCGCAGCTGCTTCACGGACAGGGGACTGTCCTCCCAACTCTACCGGAATGCCGCTGGGGATTGCGACAGTAACGGTCTCCGGAACAGATGCCTGAGTCCGTTCGGTGCCCGGTCTGGTGTCTTCCCCGTGAAGCACGGAGTCGATCCCGGTCACCCGCCTCGGAGCAAGGAAGGACTTGTAATGCGGCGTGTACCCCAGCAGCGAATACGCAGCTCGGCAGTGATGGCCGCGGTACTTCCGCACCTTCTCGTGCCAATCACTGTTCACCCTCCACCGGTTCCTTCGGGCAAGCTCCCTCCTCTGCCGAAAACCTGCAGGAACAGAACAGTGTCAGCAAGGGAAAGAGATGATAAAAATACAAAATCCAGGGGCCTCGGTTTTTACTTGGGGGGACTCCTATTTTGCGCGGTATCCGGGCCGTGGTGCTGGGTTCCGCCTCGCCGAACTCCCACGCCCCGCGAACGAAGACACGGTCCTCCCCCGCGTATTTATACAAGTCTTCCAGCGCGGTCACGAAGGCGGTCCGGTGGAGCCTCAGCCGAAGATAGTACGTATGCCCCTCCGCGGATTTGCAGAGGTCATACGCCTCCTCGATGTCCGAGACACCGAGGTTGATGGACAAGATCTCGTTGAGCCGCACTGTTCCCATAATGATCTTGTATCCGTTGGGAAGCAGCTGGCAGGGGCTCAACCCCCACTCCCGGAGACATTCCCTGAGAAGTGGGTGGAGGGGGAACCGGACTCCTCCCTCCACGACGGCCACCAGCCAGAACGGCATCCAGCCGTCGCTGTATGTGATACCGTCGTCAGGTCCGTCTGGCCTAATCTCTACAGTCGCAGGGACTTTGTATTCCTTCCTAAACAGACTTATGGACAGTGCGTCCCCTAGCCAATGCCTATGCACACCCATTTTCTACTCTAGATGGAGGACTAACAACCGGAAAGGAAGAAGATGGGGGGGAGAAGTCCTACGACGAAAGACTCTGCGAGCAGAATGGTCGCAGGCGACAGGAAAAATCGCGGTTCTTCAGCAGGTTGCAGCAAGAGTTCTGAGGATCGAAAAGAAGGAAGACGGAGAAGGAGCCCTAATTTATAAGGGATGGAGGCGCCGTTTCAGATTTCGAGAGAAGCCTTCAATATGGCCCTACCTCGAGCAGCCCTAGAGTCGCCTCGGGCACCCCAGTCGTCCTGCAGATTTGATTGCGCGCCCTCAGAAAAGGCGACACGTGGCACGGCGCCGCATCCCCAGAGGACTATTCAATGCCTCGACAGGCGAAAGGGCAGTCGCCTCGACTGACGGAAAGAACTTAATGCAGCACTCCACGTCAGCGCAAGAACTTAATGCAGCACTCCACGTCAGCAAAAGACGATGAGGAGACCCCATCGAACCGAGACCCCACCGTCTCGGCAGTTCGGCACAACGGGCACTGTCAAAAGGTTAGTGGCAATACCGGCCTGACTAAAACCACTCAGCTTCCGACCTGCTCCAAGGAGCCCACAGGCCAAAAGCTGGGGGGGAGATAATGGGTACGGAACAACCGACGGAGACCACGGCCCCGCTCCGGGTCTCAGTCATTGGCTAATGTCTCAATCTAAAGAACAGCAAGGAGTTCGGCTATCCGGAACTACAACTCAAAACAGCAAAGCAATGCAGCATTTCATCAACCACAAACATTCCATCAAAAACAAGGAAGAGCCAGAGTGCGAGCAAAGTTTCGAAGTTTTTATTACTCAAGCTTCTGACTACAAGATGAATGGAGATTCCATAAAAGAAAGAAAAAATTACAAAAAACCCTCAGAGGGCTGCAGCTTCCACGTTACAGTCGATCTCCGGGGGGACCTCGACCGCACCAGCCTCGGGAGCAGCTGGGGCAGCTTCAGGAACGACCACGGCAGCTTCAGGAGGGACCTCGACGACTGCTGCCACTTGGCAGTCTTCGGGATCAGCACTGGCAGCAGGAGCCTCTTGCAGCGCCTCGGGAGCGGCGGTCGCCTCCGGGCACGACTGCGAAGGAGGGTCAGAGGAGACTTGAGACACGGCTGCGAGTCCCGGGTCCGAACAGGAAAATCTTGGCGCATTCAGGAAAAGGGGACTATCCTCGGGGACCCCAGCTTTCTGCAAGGCTGCCTTCCACCCGAGTTCCCAGGCTCGGTCCCGGATCCCCGGCAGCTGAGCCTTGTAATCAGCAGACAGCTTGCCGACCTCCTCCTCCATGATGGAGTCATGCTCGGCGAGGAACTCCTCCTTGAGCCTGGCCTCCTGTTTGGCCAGGGCAGACTCGACCTCGGCCGCCTTCCCCCTCAGCGCCTTCTCCAGGGAACCTTGCGCCTGGTTCCGCTGGGAGAGGAGTCTCTTGTTTGTCCCCTTTGTGCTCTTCAGTTCGTCCTCCAGCTGTTTCGCCGCAGCCCGGAGATCATCGAGCTCGGAAGAAAGGTGCTGGTTCTGGACCTTCTCGTCCTCCAGCTCATCTTTGAGGCGCTGGACCTCAACCTTTGACTCTTCGAAATCGACGACGAGGTCGGCGTTCTTGGCCGTCACCTCGGCCAGCGTCGCATCCTTGGACGCCATGGACGCCCGCAGCTCGTCCCTTTCGACTACCCACTCAGCTGCCCGCGCCTTGGCCGCGTCCAGCCTCTCAATGCCCACCTGGCACTTCTGCAACAGCTGCAAGACGAAAACCCGAAGTCAATAAAACGGCAGAGACCAAAAGCTGAGGGAGAGACATTGCACTTACCTGCACAACGGATCGCATCGAGGAAAGCAGGAGAGACTCGTTGTCCATCTCCGCCCACCTCGCCATGTCTTGAGGGAGGGCGCAGGCTCGCCCTAGCGCTGCGACCACTTGGGGATTGGTCGCGCGGTCTGTTTCGGCCAGCGGCCTCCCCAGAGCCCCCTCGATGGCCGGCCTCCACGGAGCCGGAGGAGGAGGCAGGATCGTCCCACCAGCAGACGAAGTCGAAGGGCCAGGCGAGGCCTCGACCCTTGCCCTCTTCTCGGGTCGCCCGCCCTCGACAGCCTCGGCCGAACGAGCCCGACGTCCAGCCCCAGCGGCATGATCCGAGGGTGGGACGACTGCGGTCACGGCCGGAGGCGGAGCTGTGACGACCTCTGCCTCGTCAGGCCGAGCAGCCGCGACTATGGCAGGACTAACCACCTCGACATCCGGGGCAGGAATGCCACCTGGGGATGCCGGAGGCACCGCGGCCACTGCCTGCGGAGGATCCCGAACCTCGCCTCCGATGTCTCCGAAGGCCGCTGCGGAGAGATCCTCCGCGGCATAGCGTCGCCCGCGCTGGCGCAGCATCTCCCCTTCCTCTTCCTCTTCCTCTTCCTCCGAACTGGATGCTACTAGCCTCGTTCGGGAAGACAGGGGCTTGGCCCTCGAAGTTCCGGCGGGTTCAGCGGCAGAGACTGCTGGAGCGCGTTCTGCCAACTCGACCAGGCGACCGGCGGGAATCGCAACGGTCACCGCAGCCGATCTTTGTACCACGGTCGCCTCTGTTCTCTGACTCGCGCCTTCGCCGCGCAGGACGGAGTCTATCCCCGACACCTTTCTGGAGGTGTGGAAGGACCGATAATGGGGCACGTACCCCAAAAGGCACCAGGCAGCGCGGCAGTTGTGGCCGCGGTAGTTCCTCACCAGCTCGTGCCAGGCGCTGTTCACTTTCCAGCGATTCCTCCTCGCGAGCTCCCTCTTTTCGCGAAAATCTGCACAGGCAGAACCGTGTCAGAAGCCAGATGGGGAGAAAGGAAAAACTGCAAACCGAAAGAACTTCGGCCTTTACTTGGAGGAATCCCTATTTTTCGAGGGACCCAGACCGTGGTAGCAGGCTCTACTTCGCCGAACTCCCATCCACCTCTGACAAGCACTTTGTCTTCGCCAGCATACCGATTGGAGTCCTCTAGCGCAGTTACAAACCCTGTCCGGCGGACCTGCAGCCGGAGGTAATAAGTATCCCCCTCTGCGGATTTGCAGAGGTCATAAGTGTCCTCAATATCTGGGACACCAAGGCCAATTCCCAGAATCTGGTTGAGCCGCACCACCCCCATTATGATTTTGTATACATTGGGGAGTAGCTGGCAAGGGCACAACCTCCACTCCCAGAGGCAGTCCCGGACCAGTGGGTGTAGGGGAAAGCGAACTCCCCCTTCCACTACAGATACCAACCAGAATGGCATCCAGCCGTCACGATAGGTGAGGCCGTCATCGGTGGTATCCGGTCTGACCTCCACATTGGAGGGGACCTTGTATAAATCCCTAAAATGGACTATGGAGTCTGAGTTTCCTAGCAGATGCCTATAGACTCCCATTCTCGACTCAGACAGACCTATCTAAAGAAGATGAAGAAGACAGAGAAGACTCGCACGAATAGGGATTGCGTAGTCGGGAACGACGAAGGTCTGCAGACGCTGGAGAAAGCTCCCTTGCAAAACGCAGTAGAAATCTGAAGAAAGCAGGGGAAGGTGAAGAAAGCAGAAGAGAAGAAAGCAGAAGAAGATGAAGACGAAGGGGGCGCCCTGATTTATAAGGCCTGGGGACGACGGTTCGACTTTCGAGGAAAGCCTTTAAGAGGCGTCTCCTCAATCAACCCTAACGTCCCATCTCGCAGCCCTAACGTCTCCTCGAAGTAATGGCAAGACAGCTAAAGGAAGCGACACGTGTCACCACTAGCGCGATATCCGAAGACTATTTAATATCCAGGACAGGCGAAAAGACACCTCCAAGGGGCCCGCGTGATAACAGCGACCCCCAGACCCAAGGGGGCCCCCTTGATCCGAAGCTCCCTCGTCCCGGTACTACCTTCATGACGATCACCCTCACTTGAGCTCGGTAGCAGAACCAGTTATACGGTCATCAAGCTTCTGACCCCTTCCAGCCAGGAGGCTCTCAGGAGTCAAAAGCTAGGGGGCAATTGTGTGGGAAAAACACCGTAATGACGAAGTTAAGCAACGGTCACGGCTGAACTCGCCGAGCTCCTCAGCTTCTGTGGTAGAAGATCGTCAGCTCGGCAGTTCGGTCAATACCTTGGCAGCTCGGTAAATCAGTCCGGCTTGCAAGGTCAGCACCGCAGTTCGGCAGCTCGGTATGAGTGCCAGCACGGTACAATGGCGCGCCACGGCCAAGCTATCCTTGGTCCCAGGCCACAGCATCCCCAGCCACAGCACTAGAGTTAGAGTGGGCCGCCATTCTCCTCCTAGAGTCAGAATGGGCCGCCATCTACCTTCTGGAAATACGGCGCGCCCTGACAGATATGGGCGGTCATTTATGGCGATAGGATTGCTCATTTATGGTGATAAGAGGTGTGCTTTATCATCCCTGTACGCCAGCCGGCTGAAGGCGTGGAAAGTGAAGTAGGGGTGTTGTCCGCTCCACCTACTGCTGCCTGTCAGGGTATGGAGCGATGGGACCTCACCTCACCTACCCCCACTCACAGAGAGAATGAACGAGGAACACTCGCCTATATACGCATGGGATCAGCCCCATGAGAGGTAGGCACTACGCAATACACAGCCCGCTACTTTCAATATTACACAAGCTCTCATTCCTCTCTTCCTCCTCCTGTTTAGTTTTCTCAGAGCTAACTCAGGCATCGGAGTGCCTTCGGCTCACGGCAGCCAGGGCCTCTGACCCAAGTCTTTCTCCTTCCCTTTCAGGTTATTGGAGTTCAGCATTCCCCGTCCTAAGGAGTTTTACCTCAACCTCATCCTAATCTAAGTAGGTGTCGTTTTTACCGCCTACAAAGAGATACAGCGGTATCAAAGAAGAAAATTCAACCAGCAAGACCCAAAGAAAACAGAAAGTAACAACAACCCAAGAAGAAAGGGAGAAGAAGAACACACCCATCTCCTCTCTTGCTTTGATTACAGAAACCCAATTCAAAATCTCATAGACAAACCTAAGAAAAATAAGTAGGAGAGATTGAGAAGAAAATAAATATTAATCAAAGATAGAGATTGAGAGAGAGAGAGAGAGAGAGAGATGATGATGATATTGGTGAATGAGTAGAGAATGCAAAAAGAGCACAGATCGAAACTTCTTTGGGAACTAACAGTTAGAACTTGGTTTTATTGTTTTCTAAAGCCCACACATAGACCGTCCCTCTTAACTTTTCTGGTTCTATGGAAGATAGGCCAGCCAGTTGGGTCCAACCATATGCTGGCCTAAATGAACAACTAGATGCCCCACTATGACATTGGGATTTTTCAAGATTAGCTAACAATCTTAATTTGTCAGCTTTACACCAAAGCTTGGTGTGGAGACCTAACTAAATTACTTTTTCTTTATGGTTCTCTTACCCCACACATGATTCAATGCTTCCCCATGTCTAGATAGGAAAGGAATCTGGGGGAGGCAGCCAGGCAGGTGACACAGATGTGTGAAATCAGGGCCCTTCATCAGGAGGGGCTTGTAAGTTGGTTACCTGAAAGTATCTTGTAAGAGTTTGATTGGATCAAAGTGAAATAAGTACCTATGGTTCAAGAAGAATGAATTTGACCAAATGGATGGTCCTAACTCCTAACTGATGATGTTGTTATAGTGTTCAAATGGAATTTCATGAACTG
The DNA here is from genome assembly GCA_029852735.1 of Persea americana. Lineage (NCBI taxonomy): Eukaryota > Viridiplantae > Streptophyta > Magnoliopsida > Laurales > Lauraceae > Persea > Persea americana. Next base: position 98,445,514 of record CM056810.1, read on the forward strand.
CAGGTGAATTTTATCAAACATGATGTAAGTTTTTTTTCTCTCAAATTAGGAATAGAGTGGTGGCATAGTGGAAGATGTTCACTGTTGCAACTTGAGGTTGTGGATTAAAATTACATTAGCAGAAAAAAAAAGATTTGTTAAAACATTTCAATGGATTGCAATTTAAAAGTCTTGTTTCACAGTGACACAAATACTCAATGCTTCTTACCTAGCTCTTTCTTCTGTCTAAGGAGTCAAAATATCAAAACCATGTTTGAAAAGCACCTTCAAATCCTAGTATTTACCTTGTTTAGTAGTCAAAATGTTATAACCTTGTTTCAGCAGATATAAAAAGAAAAAAAAAATGGAAGAAATCATAGTAACCTTGTTCCAAGTTCTATTAATTGGATTCGGATTCACAATCATAATTTCAAGACTTAATTGATTAGAAAATTTGTTCTTCTTTACGTACTCTAAGACCAAAGTTTCCTTCTATCAGAGTTGGACCACCATCAAATGAAACTCATTCAAAACATATAGTTAAAATAAAAATCAAAGTAAAAAATAATCTTTTGCTAGTGATTAATCGTAAGATGGGGTCAAGAATGGCTCCTTATGCGAGTGGTAAGGAGCGTTAGCTCTTACCTGGCTAGCGTTACATCTTTCCGCTTGTGCGGGCTCCTTTCCCACTTGTACAGGCTTTCTTCTTGTTTGTGCAGGCCTCCCTCTACTTGAGTGGGCTACCTTCCTGTGTATTTATGGACTTTCTATTGGGTCCCAGCCAGTACCAAAAAAAAAAAATCTTGAGATGGGTTCAACTGTGACTAGTGTTAGTGCATAGGGTGCAGTGCTTTTGAGCAGACATTTTACAAGACACTTCTAAACACATTCAAAGGCAACAATCAGCCCAACAACAAAAAATACCCACAAAATCCGAACAAAACAAAATCAAGAAACATAAAATAAAAAATAAAAAATTACAGCATATATATATAAAAGAGAGAGTACATGATATGGTTCTGTTTGTTCATTCAGAATTCTGTACCGTTAACATTCAAATGCTTTGTCAACGTTCACTTCAAATGCTTTGTCAACTATGAACATTATATGGAAGCCACAAAAAATATACAAAACATTCTCAAATCCAACTTTGAATATTGAGAAAAAAAAAATATTACACCCATCACATTGAACATTAGAGAACCTTCAAATATCCCCATTCAATGGCTTATCCTCCACATAGAAGAAATTCTAAATAAGAGAGAGGGCATTAAAACAAATACAATTCAGGAAAAAGAAAAGGTCAGATAGAGATAGAGGGAGAGCCTCAAACCCTCTTGATGACTAACCTGCTCTCCACCATTTCAACCCAAACCCTCAAAATCCTCAAAATCACCATTTCCACTAAGAATATGATTGATCGACATAAAGTTTCCACTACAAGAATATTATTGATTACCATTAAGATTCAAAAGGTTATTAACAATAAAAGAGTGGTCACAAATTCACAACCCCACTTGTGCGTGTAGAATGCAAGAATCAAGGGCCCCATCAAGGTAACTTGGTATTTATTGTCAAAACAACAACAACAATAATATTAAGATAAACTCATTTGTTTATTTCTTCTATATTTCCTGTGAAATTACAAAAAGAAATTTCAGAAAAGGCAAAGAGCCTAATTTTTTTTTCTGGAATTCAAGGAATTCCTTAATTCCTAGACACAATGGAATTCCTTTAAACTCTCTTTCACTTGTGCTTTTAGAAATTTCACCAAAATGCAAATGGAGTGGAATTTCTGAATTACCAAAGTTTATTTGAAACCTTTCATCTGGCTGGAATTTAAAAATGCTAGTGAAGAAATATGGCATTTGAAAACTCCAAAAGGATAAGATGTCACATCATATCCAGGAATTCCGGACAAATTCAACAAAAGAAACATGCCCACAATGGACAATCAAGAAACGGGATCCCTCCTAAATTTCAATGTGCCAACTGTTATAGTGGTGGACGGTGACAATGTTTGTCGGGAAAAGAACAATCTATGACCAGGTATTTCAAAAACCTTAATTTATCATATTATCAACCACTGGTCCCATCTTGCTACTATGAACAAAAGGGCAAAAAAGAAGAGGAAAAAAAAAAAAAAGGAAAAAAAAAGATTATTTTATTTATTTATTTATTTTGTCAGGTGGAGGACTCAGAAAAGAGAAGGTTAATCCTTTTTTTAAGATGTAATTCACTAATCATTTTTTATCAGAAGGGAAGGTTATTTGATCTGCCCCTATTGAATCCTCACCTTTAATCATTCAATAGAAAGCCGAAATCCCTTGAAATCAATCCCAATTAAGCCAACTAGCCCACATGATTTCTCCACTTTTCTCTTCATCCAAACAGGTTCTTAAAGGATAACAACAGCAACTTGCTTATGAAATCCTAGGAATTAAGTAGAAACCAGGAAACTGCCTCAACTGTAACTGCTGGCTGGGCCTCATTATTTAAAATAGATGTCCATAGAAATTGATATTAAATCAGGCCAATGTACAAATTTATTTAAGCTAAACACCTGGGACTGGGAGTTGAAACTGATAATAACCCGGAATAAATGTTGATACTGCGATTTTCCATCCTCTCTTTCATAAAATAAATATATATATATATATATATATTGTATATCGACCTTAACTCCCATTGCATGCATTGCGTTTAAGATTCCAAAGTAAATTTGAGTGGGACAACCATTATACTGTTCTCACACAAGGGACTCCCTCCATTTCTCTCCCAAACAAGAGACAGGAAGAGCATAACTCATCACGTGTTCCATTATAATATATGAAGCGAACTCTTTTTTGAATCAGTTTTGAGGTTGATTTCCGATTTGATTTTTACCGTCCATTAGAATCTTGACTTGGTTTTAATATTGCATACTAATGTTACTTCCTCAAAACTTAATATTAATGTTTGTCCCTTAGTCTCCTTTCCATTTTAATTCTTTTATTTTATAACGTCACTACTCTCTGCCCATCCATTATGAATGGTAAATGATGCTATTAAATCTCTTTTAAGTCTCTTTTTTTTAATCTCTCATTTAAATCTCTTTTTATCCTTGATTAAACAACTATCCATTTCTGCATATCCAAATATATGGAAATCTCTCACTGAGTGGAATGCCTTCTTATTTTTCTCTTCTCCAAATACGCAAAAGCCTCTCTTGAAATCTCAACTCTCAAACCGTAAAGTCAAGTCTTTTGTGGAAAACATTGAGACTAATGGATTGGACCATGTTCATTATCATCACCATATTACCATCTTTTTTTTTATAGAAATTCTCTTGTGATTGAGGTAGGATAGGTGGTATAGCATTTCGGTAATTTTGTCATGAACTTTATTTGAACTATGCTTTATGTTGGTTTTGTCCATCGTACCCTAAAAAATTATTTGATTTGAGAATTCTACCCATCTCTACGATAATAGTTTTTTAACGATGTTGGTTGTTGTTTTTAGTATAAATATATTAAATAAATAATTATTGTTTACTAATGTCAACAAAACCAAGTAACTGGTCAATAGTTATTTCTTATGATTGTTACTTACGGTAAAGTCATATAAACTTAGGGTGTGAAATGAGTAATTTTTTCTAGAGCTATTAGAACATTTTGCAAAGCATGAATGCAATTTTAGTAAGCATGGAAATATAAATTATTTGATTTGATTTACTTTTAAGCTTCATCACACCAAATCGTTGACTAATATAATAGTGTTTTCCTTTTTTTTTTTTAATTTCTCATTTCAACCAAAATTGTTGACTGGTTTAGAAATTTCATATGAATTAGATAGAGTCATACAAGCCACAGAAAACCTAAAAGAAAAAAAAGAAAGCCTTTATAACATTTTGTAAAGTAAGAATGTAATTTCAAAATGCATGGAAATATAATTACTTTTACTTGATTCACTTCCAAATTTCAAAATATCAAATTATTGACTAATGTTGCTAATCTCTTTTTCTTTTTTTTTTCATTTACCTGAGACTATAGACTGCTTTGGGAAGTCATACAAAAAGAAAAAAAAAAGATTACAATTCAATCCATGGAGAGCATGTGCTCCAGAAATGTCATTTAACCATGAATAGTCTATCCGCCATATCTACCATTCTTTTTACTTATTTATTTATGTTTATATTTACAATATTAATAGTTTTCGATTTCTTGTGTATTTCTTGTTGGTGTCTTCTTCTACTACTACTACTATTATTTGGATATTTGAGGGTTACAAGGATGCGATTCAAAGCTCCAAAGTAAGGTAGTAAATGGTACTTTTTATTCTCATTTGGGGTGCGTTGTGTTTTTCTAATTTATTAAAAATTATAATAATTTAGAATCAACGCTGGACTAGCAACGACATTTACTATAAATCAGCTAACTTTTTTTCCTAAATAGGTATTGGTGTAAATAGCTTTTTTTCCCAAATTTAGATCAAGATGTAGAGGAAGAAGAGATGAAGAGATTGGTGTAAAGGCTCCACTTGAATTAGTCACCAAGATCCACATGCAAGAGGAAAGAGAGTGAAGGAAGAAGAAGAGAGTTCCAACAGCTTGAATGGCAAAGTGAAGAAGAGGAACGACTGGAATGGTTGGAATGAGTTTAAGATGGGGGATGGAGGGGGAAATGACTCAAATGCCCTCTTTGAGTGAAGTTGGAGAAAAGTGATTATTTGAGGGACTTCAGAGCGTCGAATCATGATGAGTTGAGAACGGAAAATGACGAGCGTGACAAGACCTTTCAAACGAACCCAAATTCGGTGAAAATGGAATTTTTCATAAAATTGACTGATTTTCCTATTAATCACAATCTAACCCCCTATTAAGGCTAATCGCACTCGGAATCAAACGAAACTTTGAGAACATCTTTCTAATAATAATAAAAATTTGCTTAGCCACTAAACCCGCCTAATTAGCTAGAATCACAATTAATTAAGCCAATCGCCAATATTAGGAAGCTAAATACCCTATTAAGGTCGGGGACCTTACAATTGCTCTCTCCCACTAAATATTTTTTGGTAGTTAGGGATCGCAACAGGTTGGGTCTATATGGGACTTGCCCTCCCCGCCCACTCCTATTAGAGGCGGGTTTGATATTGATTTTCTTTAGACGGGTGGATTTGGGTTTTGTTGTTAATGTAACCCACCCTGCCTCATATATATAAAATATAAAACATTTATTTATTACTAAAAATATAAATAAAACCCATATGATATAAGTGGTGTTGCATCTGTCCGTAAGTTCAATTGCATTAGGTACAAGTGGTGTTATGCATTAACTTAAAAGTATGCATTTTCCATCTGTCCGTAAGTTCAATTGTCCGTATAGCGATTTTCCATCTATTTCAATTTTCACTTGAGTTTTGTTCTATTATCAATTACTTGGTCATGTACCACATGCCAATCAAAGCCTTCTTCAATCTATCCTTGTCACTTTCAGAATAATTAAAATAATTCCAGTCAAGGTACTGTGTCTGTATGAACGTGAATCATGGGGGAAGGTCCTTGCGGTGCTGCTGGTCATGTGTCTTCCACGTTGGGGACACTGGGTCCTCCTTAGGACTCGAGATCACATGAGTTCAACGTAGGAAATTCAAAGGATCTTGCTTTTATGTTTACGTCGTGTGTAATTCCTTCAGATAGGGTGGCACTGAAGGAAAAGAAAGAGGTGAACCCATTTCATTTCATCACTGGCGGAGAGGAAGGGAAAGAGGAGGAAAGGGTAGAAGAAGAGAAATGAGAGAAGTGAGGAAAAAAGAGTAACTGTAAGAGCAACTAGAAGAAGTAAAGAGGAAAAAGTGCGTCATGTATTATTAAGTTCCTTTAGTTAATCTCAACGCTTCCCTCCAATTTTACTAGAAAAAAACAACACTCAGTAATCTATACCTAGCAGCGCTGCTCTAATACCATATTAGTTCTTTTTTAGCCTTACTATTCCTATCAGCTCTCGAGGCAGCATAATTACTTTTTATTAAACCCGTCGGGTGAAGCCCACTCCTGAATAGGTATGACTCTTTCTTTTCTTTCTTTCTTTCTTTTTTTTTTTTCATTTTTTTTCTATGCAATGATACGTACCGGGATAATGCCGATATTTTGAGAGTATGGTCATACGACTGACAATTAATTAGCAGTATTTTAATGATTCAATGCGAAAATTATATGTACTAAAATTATCTCTGATATTTTAAACCAAATTAATCTCATTTTGCCTGTATGTCCCAATTAGCCTGGATTCATAATACAATGTTAACGTCTAAAAAAAAGGATCATTTATAATTGGTTATTTTATACTATTGATGGTATTTCATAATTTTGACCACTTGTCCATTCCTATTCAAACCAGAATAAGAAAAAAAATTAAACAGATTATTATAGGTGTTTTTTTCAAATTAATCAAGTGGATAGCTTAAGAATCCTTAAACGTAATGAGTGAGGACTCACATCTGCTCTAGTTTAGTAAAACATATAAGGTCAATTGCCTGTACACATTGTGGTTATACTATTTATTCTTTCCCAACATGTTAGAAAGATTTTCAGCTTCTTGATCTAATAGATGTTACTTTGCCTATGTGGCTTAGGACCAAGCATCTAGAGGTTTGGTGTGGGAGCATTTGGAGAATTTTAAATGTTGTTTTCCAATAAGTAGAATTTCAAAAAGTGCATTCTCAGTTTTAGAGTTCAGGAAAATCAATTGGCCATAAGTGCTTTTTCACTTACCTAGCTTAACAAATTCCAACCACGTAAACAAATATGAAAATTTGAATTTCCTAGGACAACCTTTGCATTTTTGTCATGACTTTCCGATAAGAGGAATTCCTATCATAAATAAACTCAACCAAATGGGCCCTTATTATTTCTGCCTAGAATTTATTTAATGGGTTTTCCCTTATTTCAAGTTGAAATTCTAATTCTCAACCCACCTAAGAGATCACAAATAGCTTTTACAGAGTGTTTGGTTGCATGCATTTCTACCAAGAATTCATCTTTGTCATGCAAATGGAATACCCTACGTTGTGTGGTGGTTGTCCTTTAGATATATGAATTCCTGTTTGATTAAGGCTTTTGAGGGGAGGATTTGTGAGCTGGCTAAGTGATAACTCACTTTTGACCAGCTGGAATTCAGAATCCTCCTAAGTCATTAGCATTTTGGAATTCTATTTCGGAGGGGGTGGGCATTTGGAATCTCCAAATTCCCCATATAGTTTGAAATCTCTAAATTCCCTGAATAGGATATCCTACATGCTTACAACAGAATAGGCTTTTGAAATTCTTGCAATTCCAACTCGTTTAGTATTTCAAAATGCAGGCTTGATTGGAGGACTTGGAATTCTAAGCTATAAAAGAATGGGACCGCAGGAAAGGAACCTACCCCTAGCTAATATGAGCTGGTCAGGTCAAGCACCCATTTATCCTGACCCATTTCCATCCTAATTAGTCTGTCATCCCACGTACAGAGCCCACTGACAATAATAAACTGATGATCTGCAGGAATCAACAAATGTCAAAATCATCCACCGAATGCCCATGAAAGTCTTTCTCCCTGTACCTTTCCCTCCCAGGAAAGTTAAAATGCTTGCTAGTAAGTAAAAAATTGTGTTAAATAAAGCAAAGCATACAATTTAATATGATTGATTAACAGAAAGATTCCTCTCGATTCTTATCCCTTCCATGACCTGTCAAAGTTAAAGGTACCGGAATTTAGGGATGATCTAGTGGTTAAGGCTCTCACTTCCATCCTACCCACTAGAGATCGATCATTAGGGGGTTGGTGGATGGCTTTACTTCTCTCTAACTTGGTGTTCTCCCATGAGTAAAGCATATATGATTGATTAACATAGAGATTCCTCAATCTCTATGATTATCCCTCCCATAAAATTTAAAATGCCAGTAATATTCTCCCATGAGCATACTACATGTTTTTCATTTGCAGTCTAGCTCGCAGGTCGCTTAGATATCCGCTTAAGAGTGGGGGTGGGGTATATGGAATGGTCTCCTTATGTTTGTCAAAAAAAAAAAAAAAAAAATTTATTGTGTCAAATTATCATGGACTTTGATTTAATAGCTATAAAACTTAGTATTTTTTTAACCATAGAAATCTTTAAAATTCATTTCAGCAATTGTAAAGATTTGATGAGAGTGAAATTGTGGCTACCGCCAAATCATAAGGGACGAGTGTGTTTAGGGAGGGGCTGCAATGGTCAAACATGGGCCCATCTGAAGATGGGCCCATAGAGCTGAACTGAATATATTATTGCTCTCATGTGAAATTTAGGGGGGTTGTGTTTGGGGTCCGTTCAGATAGACCATCAGATGGGCTCCACCCTCATTGCGTAAGATGCACACATACCAAGAGGATTTTATAAATGATTTCAGCTTACATTGGTCTTAAGAGAGCCCATATCATCTGGTAAAGCTTAGATTCTTTTCCATGCTTAACCCTTTTAAAAAAGTTATATCGCCTACTAAAGAATAAGATATATCATATAATGCACCGACTTTAGTAAAGCTTCCAACTTTATACGATTGAACATAAGTTTCCACTGAGAATATGATTGATTGACATAAAAGAAGAAGAGGAAAGAAGAAAGTAAAAGAAGAATAAGGAGAGGATTATGATTGTATTTTATATTTAGTTGTCTGGTGTGGAATTTTTTTTATTTTTTATATAAAAAAGTAGAGTTTTTTTGTCTAGTGAAAACATGTGATTGGTTTTTGACATTTTTTTTTTTTAAAAGACGGAGGAAAATTTGAATTAAAATATTTTTAACATGATCTCTTCTCTAAAAAAACATGAAAATTTTGCTTAACTTTTACTTTACAGTAAAATTTCCAGACGGCCCGAGGTTTCCGTTTAAATGATATGCATAGAGCTTCAATGCTGAGCAAATGTCCCAAGTACAAATGAAAGTCTTCCAGTTCTCTCTAAAATTTTCTCCCGGGCACCGTAGGAGAGTATCCATTTAGCTTGATGATTATCCCTCTTAGAAAAGTTAAAATGCCAGCCAGTAAAGCTTTCAATTTTGCATGATTGATTTAACATAAAGATTCCTGTATATCTTTTCTCTTTTGGCAAAGTAGAAAGAAATGCCAAGCAGGTATGGTAAAGAGTCTCCATCAAGGACTTGGGGTTTGTGATGATGGTGCTTCCACTGGTAAGGGGCAGTGAGCAGTCCATGTGTGTTCCTGACACCAAGGGCTGTCTCCTCTGAGTCCTCTCCACATCAAAGCAGCGACTCCAAAATTCAGATAGAGACTCGCGACTGGCTCTCCTCTTTTTCTTTCTGCTAAAAAAACAAAAAAGAAGTTCCTTTCCCAATCTTCCTAGAACGATAAACCCATCAATTTTTCATATCTTGGGGCCCACCACACAGTGGGCCAACCTATTTTAAAATAATAAAAAAACACCTAATTTCTCACGTCTATGGTGATTTAAGGGCTGCATGAAATTTGATAAATGCCTGGTATAAAGTTAGGGTAAAATATACCATATAGAGCCCCAAAAGTTTAGTAAAGCTTATAATTTTATAAAAAAAATATGATTGATCAACAGAGCATTCACAGATTTACGCACACCCACTTCATCACAGGGGGCCCATAAAATTTGGGGGTCCTACCATTGGAGATGGTACAGATGGGATTCAATGCCGTATAAAACTTTTCACATATGGAGGAGGGGAAAACAATCAAAATCTTTCTTTCTGAGTGGGAGGATATCATTCATAAAATATAAAAGGATTAATGTGTTCTTTTTTTATATACGCTCCTAAGGTTTATAGAATTTGTAAATAGGCCAGTTGGTTTCAATATTTGCATATTCCCCCCTTTTTTTTATTGTAATTCCTTCTCTATCCCCAAAATCACTAGTCATAATGAGAATAAGCGACCGCCAAAAGATTTGTATTGATTTTTTTTTAAATGACAACTTTGGCCTTAAATACGTTAACTAAAGATAAGTATGTCCTTATTTATAAAAATATCATTATTTTATCTCACGTCCCAGTTGTCTCTCGCAAATTCTCCCATGCGCATAAAACCTAATAATGTATTTAAAACTCTCATCAAACTAATAAGGGGTTGTGCATGGACTGGGTTAATTTTAACCAATTATAAGAACAAGTGTTAATTGTTATTGTGATCGATTTAGATTAATAAAATGGGCCATGTATTAAAAAAATGGATTTATGTAGGATTACTCTCTCCCACTAAATATTTTCTAGTAGTTAGGGTTGGCAACAGGTTGGGTTTAAATGGGACCCGACCCGCCCTGCCCCGCCCATATTAGAGGCAGGTTTGTTATTGACTTTCTTTGAACGGGATAGAGTTAGCTTTTGTTGATGTATCCCACTCCACTTTGTGTTTTATAAATAAATAAATATATGTATATGGGGGGTCTTTTTATGCATCTATCCCTCACCATTTTGGTGATGGACACTTCCATAAATGGGGGTTTCAAGTACATGGGGTGTTGACTTTTGTATTTGAAATCCTCCATTTATGGAAGTGTTCCTTACCAAATGGTGAGGGATGGATGCATAAGAAGACCCCACTATATAGAGTGGGGGGGATTTCAAGGACTCCTCGGGATCTTCCTCTCTACAAAAAATTAGCCTCAAGTGTGATTTCTATCATCTTCATATGGGCCCAAAAGCTTAATGGTCAATAGTCTATTCGAATTAATATATAGTCGATCCAACAATCTGGTAAATTCAGATCTGACCGGAAATTGGTGGACATGTGCAATTTAGAAGAGTCAAGTGTTTGGTCTATTTGGATGAACCAAAGGTGGACCCCACAAACAAAAGCTTACGAAATTTTATTTTAAACTTGAGCGTAGGAGAGCCTTGCTCTATATATATATATATATATTACTATGCTCCAAGTGGTGTCGAAACATTACCTTAGAAAGTCTTACTAAAGTATAAATAAAACTCATATGCAATTGTCCGTGTTTCGATTTTCTATCTGTTTCAATTTTCACTTGAGTTTTGTGCTAATATCAATTACTTGGTTATGTGTCAAACGCCACTCAAAGACTTCCCCACTCAATCCTTGTCGCTTTCATAAAGTTAAAACAATTCCAGTCAAGGTACTGTGTTTGTATGAATGTGAAGCACGGGGGGTGCTTGGGAAGGTGCGTGGTGCTTGCCGTGCGGGTCATGTGTCTCCCACGTTTGCGAAAACTGGGTCCTCCTTAGCACTCACGAATTCAACAAAGGATATCCAAAGGATCTTGCTTTTATGTTTTCCTTGTGTGTGTAATTGCTTTGGATAGGGCTAGCCTAAAGGAAAAGAAAGAGTCGAACCCATTTCCTATCATAATCGGAGAGGAACGGGAAGAACAGAAGAAGAGAATGAGAGGAGTGAGGAAAGAAGAATTAGTGTAAGAGCAAGTAGCAGAAGTAAAGAGGAAGAAGTGCATAAGGTATTTTTAAGTTTCTTAATCTAATCTCAACACTCCCCCTCAATTTTACAAAAAAAAAAGAAAAAAAAAAAAAGAACACTCCCTCTCAGTAAACCAAATCCATGAGTGCTGTTCTAATACCATATTAATTTTTTTTTGGCCATACCATTCCTACCAAAATCTCGAGACAACATAATTACTTGGATTCCACTCCTCGACAGGTATGACTCTTTCTTTTTTTTTTTTTTTCTTTTCTTCTTTCTCATTTTTTTTTCTATGCAATGATACATACCGGGATGATGCCCGATATTTTGAAAGTATGGTCTTACGACTGACGATTAATTAGTAATATTTTAATGATTCAATACGAAAATTATATGCACTAAAATTAGCTCTGATACTTTAAACCAAATTAATCTCTTCTTGCCTGTATGTCCCAATTAGCCTGGATTGATAATACATCGTTTAAAAATTGAGCACTTATAATTGGGTATTTCAAACTACTGCTGGTATTTGTATTTTTGACCACTTGTCCATTCCTTCTCGGACCAAAATAAGAAAAAGCTTAAAAAGATTATTATAGGTGGTTTTTTCTAATTAATCAAGTGGATAGCTTAAGAGTCCTTAAACATAATGAGTGACGACTCCCATCTGCTCTTGTTTAGTAAAAACATATAAGGTCAATTGCCCGTACACAATGTTGTTCTACTACATAATTCTTTCGCAACAAACCAAGAAAGATTTTCAATATCTTGATCTAATAGACGTTCCCATACCTCTGTAACTCAGGACTAAGTGAAGCAGCTTTGCACATGAAGATCTCCCGTTCACACTAGCAAGGCAACAGATGCACTTGTGTCATTTGTTGTAGAAGAGTTGTATTCCATAGTCAAAGATGGATTCAGCTTGCTGTTTGCAGTGAAGAAAGAGGTTTCATCATAGAAGATCATGATTGAGGTATTCCTTAACCCTTCTCTTTGTATTCTTGGAGAAGATCTTGTCTCTGTGCTTTTCATTTTATCATAGGCCTGATCTGAACCACTTATCATGTTTCGAGCGTAAGGCTTACTTACATATGAAGCATCAGCCCTTTGATCCTCACGGATTTGAAGTAATCTGAGAAAAAACGCAGAGATTATGTAATTCAAAATTTTATTTTTTTTTTGAGCAATTTTTGAGAGCCCAAATGGAAAATCTGACCCGTTAATCTTGGTCAGCACTTGTGGTTTAATTTTTTGGTCCCTTGATCATGATTAGATTGCATGGATATTATAAAAACTGAAACACCCACTTGAGTGCTCTAAACAAATTGGGCGTGAAAACTCTCTTTCTTGTGCAAACGGTTGCTGCCAGACTTGCACTAGCTGGCAGCAAAAGTAATATGAAGAAGATGTAATAGAGGGCTTGGGTTGCTTTTCTTTGGGGTGCATCTTTTGTCGAAATTAAAGAGAAGTGGCTTGAAGATTGAAATAAAATGAGTAGAAAGTAACTTTTTTAATGTGCTTGGATGGTTGATATAAAGTTAAAAAAGAAAAAAAAGAAAAAAAGAGTTTAAAACGAAGATGATGCAGTAAAAGGTACTTTATTGGATGTTTTGGGAGTATACATAGGCAAACATGTTTACGCTGCTTATCTCCTGTGGCCGTTAAACATACGGAAGAACTAAAATTTCCTAATATTTGGACCAAATCTACACTTTCATTTCAAACATTCTCATGCTGACTGTGGAACCCACTAGTAAACAACAGTATATAGAAACTAAAAGGGGCATTTTATAAAACCTTGAACCTACTTCTCCAAATTTCCTAGAACGAGGAACCCATCAGTTTTTCATATCTGGAGCCCACTTGTAAGTCTCATAGTGGCCCACCTATTTTAAAATAAAACACCTCCTATTTTAAAATAAAACACCTAGCCTCTCACATTTTATCATAGTTTAGAGGCGCATGAAATTTGATAAATGCCTCGTAAAGTGAGTATTATGCACAAGAAAATATAAGAAAGTAATATTTTATAGATCATAATTTTTAATTATCTAAAAAAACATCTTGTGTGTTTAGTAGCCCAAGAAAAATACGAAGAAAAAATCATTTTCTTTCAAAATGCTCAATATTTTTTCCTACAACTTTTTCTTGTAGAAAACTTTCTCCAATATAAAAGCCTTTCAAACTGAGGTCTATAAAGTGGTATAATAAAGTAAATAACTTCACTAAATCAATCATAAAGTACTTGTTTACATGTATGGTAAAGTAAAGGCAAATAGTACATCTTGGTAAATGTGAGATAAAATATATGGTGAAGTAAAGAATATGGTGAAGTAAAGTGGTTTATTTTTCTTTGACTTTACTTTATCTCATTTTACCGTAGTTTATATGGTGAAGAAAAAGTGACTCATGGTAGAGAAAAATTGGCAGTTAGAGTCTACTATATTACACTATTTTTTCATTTAAACATGGTGAAGGAATAATACGTCACATCTACGTTAGGGCATAAAATGTGTTGGAAAGTAAAATAAATGTTATGTCACATCATGGTAAAACATGAGGTAAAGTAAGATAAAACAAAGTATGTGGTGAAGTAAAGTGGGAAGATGAGTTATATAGTAGTTGCCATTTGTATTACTTTACTTTACTACACTTTACATAGTTTTATTTGATAAAGAAAAGTAACTAATGGTAAAAAAAATATTGGAAGCTGAACTTTACTTTACCACACTATTATTTGAAACTGTGAAACATGGTTATTAACCGTCTGTTCGGTTCGGCTGGTTAGACGATTTTTCAAATTTTTTTTGCAACCCTAGCAATGACGGTGCACTGGAGTTCTACCACACAAGAAAAACCTTTAAATTTGTGGGTATCCTGTGTTTCACCTGCACATTAAATTCCCAGGAATGATATCTGTCACAATGGTATGAAGAGGCCGACAATGGTATAAAGATTAGTTTCCTAATCTTTTAAGAGATAATCTCAGTTACTCAGAAAAATATCTTAGGGACACCTTTAGAATAGAAACTGATTGGGAAACCAACTAAGCAAATCAATATTGATTATTTCCATGTTAGGGGCATATTATCTGTTACTTGGATTTCAAGTGTGGTCTCACGTGACCCCCCATGCACATATGCTAACATTTATTGTATCGAGGAATTTGGATTGCTTGTTTAGATCATGGCAGAAAGTTAAGATGTAAACATTTGTAATTGAGTGAGATTGTCCACTGGTTTCCTTGAGATGGGATATAATGGTCCTCCATGGATGATCCAATATTATGCAAACCTGTGTTGATAGACATTTTCTGTTCACTAACCATTGCCTATATTTCTTAAAATGCAGTGATTTACATATTTCCAATGAAAATGAAATCAAACTCATATGGGCTCTTCTCCGATATCAAAGCCTTAACCTCCTACAATTCTGCAGTAATAAAGTCTGAAATGCACAAACAATCTCTTACAAATTGAGAAAAGCGGGTTTTGCGTGTTGAAATTAAGGTAATTTTCTTTAAGCTTTTTAAATTGTAAATTATAAGTAATTCCATTAGTAGTTATGGCAGTTAGGCTATTGAAAATGTGTAAAGTAGTTGGCTGTGCTTTCAAATTTAAAGTTGCTAATCACATAGATTTTATTAGTAGCTAGAAGTTATTTTCTATAACTAACTACTTGCATGTACTTTTAGAATGTTGTAATTTCTAGCAAGGGTGATGTATTTTCTACTAAAATTATGTAATAAGCATCTGAAGTGGGCCCCACTAGGTCATTGGATTGGACACGGTCATTTCTCTCAAATGTTTAATGGAAGGGAAAATTTGAAAAATAAGATAAGGGTATTTTTATCATTTTTTAAAAATAATTTTTGGTGAATTGATTGAAAGAATTGTGTAGAATTTTTATATCTTCTTAAAATATTCACATCATTCTGGAAAATGAGTAAAATACTTTTATTATGTCCATCTACTTTCTTGTTGCAACTGAAAATTTCCTAGGCGTTTGCGTTTAGTGGTGGGTGGGTGGGTGGGGGGAATGGAGGGAAAGTGGAAATTAATGGTGCTTGGGAAGGGGGGAGGGAAAATGGGAAATTTTGCAGTAAGATTGTGTGTTTCATTTCTATCACACTATTTTGCACGCATTTATATATTTAAAAAAAATTAAGCTTTAAGTTTGACCTTGCCCAAACAGGGTGCATTTGGTATCACATGCCACTTAACTGTCACAAGACAGGTTGGGTTGGATGAAACAAGCTTGGTCTCCCCGTTGCCATCCCTAATAGTAATTCTTAATGTTACAAGCTTTAAAGAAAAATAAATTCAAGCTTTTGAACTTATGCATATATGTAAAAAAAGATGGGCGAAAGTGTCGATTTACTCAAAAAAAACTTATGGTCTCAGTGAAGTGACAAATTTTGGGACATGAGATGGAATATATTAAAATGAAAAGGCAAGAGAGTATATAAACCACATGAGCTTATTTGCAAATCCTACAAACCTTAGGGGGTATATGCAAAAACCTTAAAGGGATTCCTAGCTCTATAGACAGGGGTGGACCTATGCTTTGATGACTTAGGGCGACCTTAAAACTTCCCAAAAGTCCAATGGGCCCTGGCCCTACATCATGGCCCACATGTGTTTAAACAACCGCCTTACGTATGCAAATGTCTTGTTGGTTTTGAATTTGCAGTGATCTTCCATAGGCATTAATTTTGACATAAAAGTTTGAGTGAAACAGGATAATGTAAGTTTGAGTTGATTTTTTATAAGAGAAATCAATGTAAGCAGATGCAGTTAAATATTTTGTATCTATATGTTTAAATGTAATACATTTCCTCTTTTACTATTATTTAGGTGAAAAATGTCTAGCAAAAGAAAAAAAAAAGTTGAAGTTTTCAATTGACCATTATCTGCTCCACCCAAATTAAGATCCTGGGTCTGCCACTATCTACAAGCCAGGGTTACCTAGACCAGCATTCCACCTGTGATCAGCTATCTGAATTATAGCCATCTAGTTTGCTGATTTGTTATTAGTGGGTCACCATATCAAAGAGTCTACATATCTACTCAAGCAATCCATAAATATAAATGAATTGTGATCCGGGTAACTTTCTATTCAACGGAGCAGAAATTTGCTAGAGTTTTTTTTTTTTTTGTTAACTCAATCAATGTGGAAAGAAGGCGTTTCAAGAAGGATGGCTGGAAAAAAAAAATAGAAAATAAAAAGGTGATCTTTTAATAAAACACCTCAAAGACTATACCTAGTTGCACATTTAATTGATATGGAAAAAAATCCAAAAACAATGGCTTTTGCCGTAGATTCTACAGAATACTAAGGGCATATTTCCTTATCAGAATTTTAAGAATTTATGTCTGAAGGAATTTCAAATTCTCCAAAAGTCGACCAATTGAGATGAAATTCCAAATTCCTCCTCTTGGTGGAACTTTTGAAACCGCATCAAAAGGCATAGAGAGTGGAATTGCATGACTCTCATAAGGTCATTAGATACCTTTTAAAGGGCTAAAACATAAAAGTTTGGGTTAAAGCTATCAGACATGTTAAATATCAGGGATGAACTATCATATCATGTCCACAAACGAGCCCAGCATCCCAAATTCTTGTTAAAATTTGGATAAGGAATGAGGCCCAAAGTTTCCACTAGGTTTCCACTACAAAAATACGATTGATTACCATGAAGATTCAAACGACGACAACAATTGAGAGGTCACAAATCCACACACTTAATCTAAGCACTTGGGAGTTGAAACTGATAGTTATAACCCAAAACAAATGTCCGTATCATGCGATTTTCCATCTGTTTTAATTTTTACTTCAGTTTTGTGCTAATATCAATTACTTGGTCATGTACCAAATGCCAATCAAAGACTTCTTTGATCTATCCTTGTCACTTTCAGAAAAGTTAAAAATTCCAGTCAAGGTACTGAATGTGAATCACGCGGGAAGATGCTGTGGTGCTTGCGGTGCTGGTCATGTGTCTCCCACGTTGGGGACACTGGGCCCTCCTTAGCACTCGAGATCACATGAATTCAACATAGGAAACTTTAAAGGATCTTGCTTTTATGTTTTCCTCGTGTGTTAATTGCTTCAGATAGGGTGGGACTGAAAGAAAAAAAAGAGGTGAACCCATGTCATTTCATCACCGGAGACTGGAGAGGAAGGGAAAGAAAAGAGGAAAGGGAAGAATAGAAGAAGAGAAATGAGAGAAGTGAGGAAAGAAGTATGTCAGGTATTATTAAGTTTCTTAAGCTAACCTCAACACTGCCCTTCAGTTTTACCAAAAAAAAAAAAAAAAACACACTCCTCCTCAGTAATCCAAACCTAGCAGCGCTGCTCTAATACCATATTAATTCTTTTTCAGCCTTACCATTCCTGCTAAAATCTCAAGGCAGCATAATTATTTTTTATTAAACCCCTCGGGTGGAGCCCACTCCTCAACAGGTACAACTCTTTCTTTTCTTTTTTTTCATTTTGTTTTCTATGCAATGATACGTACTGGGATAATGCCAATATTTTGAAAGTATGGTCATACGACTGACAATTAATTAGCAATGTTTTAATGATTCAATACGAAAATTATATGCACTAAAATTATCTCTGATATTTTGAACCAAATTAATCTCATTTTGCTTGTATGTCCCAATTAGCCAGGATTTATAATACAACGTTAACGTTTAAAAAAATGAGCATTTATAATTGGGTATTTCAAACTACTGATGGTATTTCGTATTTTCGACCACTTGTCCATTCCTGCTCGGGCCAAAATAAGAAAAATCTTAAACAGTTTATTTTATAGGTGGTTTTTTCTAATTAATCAAGTGGATAGCTTAAAAATCCTTAAACATAATGTGTGAGGACTCACATCTGCTTTAGTTTAATTAAATATATAAGATCAATTGCCTGTACACAATGTGGTTTTACTATTCATTCTTTCCCGACAAGTCAAGAAAGATTTTCAGCTTCTCGATCTAATAGATGTTACTTTGCCCATGTAACTTAGTACCAAGCATCTGGAGGTATGCTGTGGGAGCATTTGGAGAATTTTAAATATTGTTTCTCAATAAGTAGAATTTCAAAAAGTGCATTGTCAATTTTAGAATTCACTTGGGCGATAAGAGAAATCAATGGGCCATAAGTGATTTTTCACTTGGGTACAAATTTCAACCACCGAAATCCAAACAAATGTGAAATTTTGAATTTCCTAGGATAACCTGTACATTTTTGTCATGACTTCCGGATAAGAGGAATTCCTATGAGATTCCTATCAGAAATAAACTCAACCAAATGGGCTCTTATTATTTCTGTCTAGAATTTATTTAATGGGTTTTTTCCTATTTCAAGTTGAAATTCTAATTTTCAACCCACTTGAGAAATCACAAATAGCTTTTACAGACTGTCTGGTTGCATACATTTTTACCAAGAATTCATGTTTGTCATGCAAATGGAATACCCTACGGAGTGTAGTGGCTGTCCTTGAGATATATGAATTCCTGTTTGATTAAGACTATAAGGGGAGGATTTGTGGGATGGCCAAGTGAAAACTCACTTTTGGCGAGCTGAGTTCCGGAAAGAATCCTCCTAACCCAATAGCATTTTTGGGATGGGGATTTCCCCGGATGGGGGATGGGGGTGTTTGGCATTTGAAACCTCCAAATTCCCTAGATAGGATATTCCAAATACTTACAACCAAATAGACCCTTGGAATTCTTATAATTCCAACCCCTTTATAATTCCAACCCCTTTTGTATTTCAAAATGCCGGAGTCGAAAACAATATTTAGGGCACGTTTGGTAAACGTAGAAGAATCCTCTATTTAGTGGAGTCTCTCCATCTCCAAAGAATGCCACAATCTTCTAGTCAGATTCTCAAAGAGAGTTCCATGTTTGGATGGAGGGAGGATTCCTGCAAATTGTAGAATGTATGATCCAATGGTTATAAATATATTTTATAAAAATTTCCAAATCAAAGAAAAATCAAGACCTCAACTTTCACCTCAAAGTAGTTTGTGGTCATCTAGAGCATATGTATGGTTCAGATCATTCAAAGGGGGCCCACAGGAATAAGAGATTAATATTTTAGTACCTAGACTTTTGTGCAAATATCTCAAGATGTAGTAAGGATCAACGGCTAAAATTTGGCCAACTAGCTGTGTTTGACCTTCTAGAAATAACTAATGGTTTAGATCATGATTGCGGGGCCCACAGGAACCAAAAAATCGAAAAAAACGGACTGGATTTAATCCCGTATTTTGGCCCACAGCATGTCAGAAATTGTCATCTAACAGTTGGATCGGTTTTGCAAATATCTCAAGATCTAAGATGGATCAGCGGCTGAAATTTTGTGAGATTGCCGTTTTAGACCTTCTTAACACTATTATCGGTTCAGATCTTAATTGTGGGGCCCATAGAGATAAAAAAAATGCAAAAACCGCTCTGCCCAATATTAACGTCACATAACACTGTAGCTCCGCAAATCCTCAATCCAGTAGAATCATCCAATCTGAGGGAGGGGGGTCGGATTCCAGAAACAATCACAAGGGAAGAAATCTCCAGTCCATCCTCTTCAAATCCACGCTAATCCAAACAAGAAAATTCGCGCAATTGCGGATTTTGGGAGAGGAATCCTCAGCGAAGACCCTTGCAAACGTGCCCTTAGAGAATTCCAAGATTCTTTGCTGAAGAATTCTCAAGCAAGAAAAGAACCGACCCCTAAAATGAGCTTGGTCAGGACAAGTCACCCATTTATCCTGATCCATTTCCATCCTTAGTCATCATCCCACGTACAAAGCCCACTGGCAATTATTACCCAGAACTGATGATCTGCAGGGATTAACAAATGTCAAAATCATTCACAGAATGCCCGTGAAAGTCTTTCTCCCTGTACCTTTCCCTCCCAAGAAAGTTAAAACGCTTGCTAGTAAATGAAAAAGTAAGTTAAATAAAGCAAAGCATACAATTTAATATGATTGATAAATATAGGGTTGACCTAGTGGTAAAGGTTTTCACTCTCATCCCATCCATTAGGAATAGATCCTGGTGGGTGACTTTACTCATCTCCAACATTTGGCCACTGAAAAAAGGAAAAGAAAAAAAGTTGCCCCCTAAAGCTAGTGTAAAATGTATGAAATAGAGTAAAATTTATAGGTTTTTATGATTGATTAACATAGAGGTTCCTCTCTGTGCTTATCGCTCCTATAAAAGTTTGAATGCCAGGAATGTTCTCCCATGAGCAGGCTGCATGCTTTTCATTTACAATAGGGGTGGGGTATATGGAATGGTCTCCTTATGTTTGTCCAAAAAAAAAAACAATTATTGTGTCAAATTATCGTGGACTTTGATTTAATTGCTATAAAATTAGTAGTCTTTTAACCATAGAAATCTTTAAAATTCAATTCGGCGGTGGTAAAGATTTAATAAGAGTGAAATTGGGGCTGACGCCAAATCATGAGGGATGAGTGTGTTTGGGGAGGGGCCTGCACTGGTCAAACGTTGGCTTAGATGGGCCCATAGAGCTGAACTGAATATATTATTGCTCCCATGTGAAATTTAGGGGGGTTGTGTGTGTGAGGGTCCGTTCAGATGGACCATCAGATGGGCCCCACTCCCAATGCGTAAGATGCGCACTTACTAAGAGGATTCTACAAACAATTTAAGCTTACATTGCTCTTAGGAGAGCCCATATCATCTGGTAAAGCTTAGATTCCTCTCCAGGCTTAACCCTTTTAAAAAAGTTATATTGCCTGCTAAAGAGTAAGATATATCATATAAGAGCAAGGGCTCTCCTAAGCTCAAGCTTAGGATAAAATCTTGTAAGCTTATACTTGTGGCGCCCACCTTTGGCCCATCCAAATGGACCAAACACATGAACCCTCTAAATTGCACATGTCCACCAATATGTGGTTAGATCCTAATTTACTAAACCGTTGGATTGACTATGTATCTATCCGAATGGACTATTTACCATTAAACTTTTGTGCCCATATGGAGATGATAGAAATTACGGTTGGAGCTGATTTTTTGCAGAGAAGAAGATCCTAGGGAGTCCTTGAAATCCACCCCACCCCCATCCCCATGTGGGTCCCTAGGTGGGCCCCACCATACACTTGAGCTTACCTTATCCTAAGCTTGAGGTTAGGAGAGCTGGCCCCATCATATAATGCACCGACTTTAGTAAAGCTCACAACTTTAGACGATTGAACATAAAGTTTCCACTAAGAATATGATTGATTGACATAAAAGAAGAAGAGGAAAAACAGAGCCATGAGGAAAGAAGAAAGTAAAAGAAGAACAGGGAGAGAATAGGGAAGAGGAGGAAGAAGCAGTAGCTCAGGTATTCTCTCTCTCATTTCTTCAATTCTCAGCTGATACGACCGTACGATTGAGAAAGTTTCGGCCTTTTAACAATTCTATATCGGAATGATATCTACTAAAATATGTAAGATAATTTAAACCAGAATATTCTATTATATTGATAATATCATGTTAATCTCATTTTGCCAATATGTCCCAATATATTCCATTTTTTCCCATTTTCACCAGTTTAGTGGGGATAAAAATGAGGATTTATAATCCCGGGTATTTCAAACTACCGAGGGTATTTCATTTTTTTTTCCTTGGTAAAATGGAATTCTATATTTTAGACCACTTGAGTCCTGCTTTGACAGAAAAGAAAAGAAAAAATGGAAAATAAGCACACTAGTGATATCTCACTTCCCCTTTATTTTAGCAAAATATTAGTCAGTTGCCTGTACATAATACGGTTTTACTGCATGTTCTTTCTCAATCTGATAGATGTTTCATCGCCTTTGTAACTCAGGACCAAGTGAACCAGCTTTGGATACAGAGATCTCTGTCAGGGTGTGATATTCAAGAAAGATAGCATGACAGATGCACTTGTATCATTTGTTGTGGAAGAGTTGGGTGCCATAGTCAAAGATGAGGTGGGCTTGTTGGCTAGCGTCAAGAAAGAGCTCAAAAGTCTTTCCAGCACATTCTCAGCCATTCAAGCTCTGCTGGCGGACGCCGAAAGGAAGCAGGTTACCACGGAGGGGGTACGAGATTGGCTTGGGAAGATCAAAGAAGTAGCATACGAGGTCGAGGACATATTAGATGAGAGGAGAATAGATGCTTTCATGTCACAACATGATGAAGATGATATTGGTAAGATCCAGAAGGTGCGCTCTTGCTCACTCTTTCCTTGTCTATGTTTCAAGCAAGTGACATTACGCCACGATATTGGACATAGGATAAGAGAAGTAAGAGAGAGACTAAATGAAATTTCAGACGAAAAGAGTAAATTCAATTTAGAAGGAGTTGAGGAGAGGGAAATTATGTCAGGGGAACGTGAAACCGGTTCATTTATTGATGAATCAAACACTTTCGGCAGAGATGAGGTTAAAGAGAGAATAATTGACCAATTGGTTAGTGAAACTAGTCGAGAGGAGAAGTCAGTTTCCATTGTTTCAATAGTTGGTATGGGCGGATTGGGCAAGACTACTCTTGCTCGACTATTATACAATGATGAGAGAGTGATGGCACAATTCGAGAATAGAATTTGGGTCTGTGTGTCGGAGCCTTTTGATGTGAAAAGAATTGCAATAAAAGTTATTGAATCCATGGGTCGGTCTACGTCCAATAACCCAGACCTGGACACTCTGCAACACGGTTTACGTGAAGCTATTGATAAAAAGCGGAACCCAGACCTGGACACTCTGCAACACGGTTTACGTGAAGCTATTGATAAAAAGCGGATTTTACTTGTGCTGGACGATGTTTGGAATGAAGATTATGCATTATGGGAGAAACTGAAGAATCCACTAATGGGTGCTGCACAAGGAAGTAAGGTTGTGGTTACGGCTCGTATTCATCAAGTTGCAGTAGCAATGGAAACACCTCCCATTAATGTTCATGAATTGGGCATTTTATCTTATTCTGTTTGTTGGAAATTGTTTCATTCCAGAGCACTTGAAGGAACAGAACAAGAAAATTGTCGGGAGCTGACGGAGATGGGTGAGAAAATTGTGAAGAGGTGCAAAGGTGTACCTCTTGCTGTAAAAGCAGTAGGGAGTCTTTTGCGTGGTACAAGGGCAAAGCAGGATTGGGAGCACATCTTTGACAGCAAAATATGGGATTGGGCTATAGCCAACGATGATACACATAAGAATGGCATTTTACCCTCTCTCTTGTTGAGCTATTATAATTTGCCATACCATTTGAAGCGATGCTTTTCGTTTTGCTCCGTGTTTCCAAAAGATTATGCGATAGAAAAGGATAAATTAGTCAAGCTATGGATGGCTCATGGTATCATTAAATCTGAGGAAGCAAAGAAAGATGTCACTGAGACATTTGGTGAAAGGTGTTTTGATTATTTATTGACACGTTCATTGTTTCAAGATGCAGAGAAAGATGAATACGGGAACATTGTTCGATGTAAGATGCACGATCTTGTTCATGATCTTGCCACATTTGTCAGTTCCGATGACCACCGTAGCATGGAGGCTGGACATCCAGAATTATCTTCTATTAAATGTCATCATCTGTCATTACTTGTGAGAAATGGTATGTCATCCATTCCATCTCCACTGTGCGGAGCAGAACGTCTGCGCACACTCTTACTGTTTGGATTCCCAACAATTAAGGAAGTCCCTGAAAGTTTATTCAACCATCTGAAATTTCTTAGAGCTCTAGATTTGGGTGGAACTTACATTGAGAATTTGCCAAGTTTCGTAGGGAAGCTAAAACATCTAAGGTATCTCAGTTTGTATAGGTCAAATATCAAGGAGCTTCCTGAATTTGTGACTAATCTCTGTAATCTGCAGACTCTGAAACTTAATGCATGTGCAAGTCTTTGTATACTGCCAAGTGGTATGAGCAAAATGGTGAAATTGAGGCATCTTGAAATTGAAGAGACTGACAATCTCAAGGATTTACCGAATGGACTCGGGAGGCTGAGTGCCCTTCGAACATTATGCAAGTTCCCAGTGGGGGATGAGAACAAAGGATGTAAGATTGAAGAATTAAAAGAACTCAATCTTCTTAGAGGGAAATTAAGTATAAACAATCTGGAGAGGGTAATGAATGAGGATGATGCTAGGAAAGCAGAACTCCACAATAAGAAAGACCTTCATGTTTTGTCTTTTTGTTGTAATAACAAGAGCAATGAAGAGTGGAAAACGTTAGGAGATGATGAGATGAAAAGGATGGATAGCGTATTGGAAGGCCTTAGACCCCCTCATTCAAACCTGAAAGAGTTGAAGATAGAAAACTATGCAGGTTCCAAGCTTCCCAGTTGGTTGGAGGATTCAGGGTTTTCCAGTCTAGTTATAGTCGTATTGGAGGAATGCAAACGATTGTCATCTCTGCCTGAGGGGTTAGGGCAACTCAAAACTCTTCAGACTTTGCACATTGACGGCTGTGAACGATTGTCATCTTTGCCTGAAGGGCTAGGGCAGCTCAAAGCTCTTCAGACTCTGTACATCAGGAACTGCGAACAATTGTCATTTCTGCCTGAGGAGGTAGGGCAGCTCAAAGCTCTTCAGACTCTGCACATCTGGAACTGTGAACGATTGTCATCTCTGCCTGAGGGGCTAGGGCAGCTCAAAGCTCTTCAGACTCTGCACATCAGGAACTGTGAACGATTGTCATCTCTGCCTGAGGGGCTAGGGCAGCTCAAAGCTCTTCAGACTCTGCATATCGGGTACTGCGAACGATTGTCATCTATGCCTGAGGGGCTAGGGAAGCCCAAAGCTCTTCAGACTCTGCACATCGGGAACTACGAACGATTGTCATCTCTGCCTGAGGGCCTAGGGCAGCTCAAAGCTCTTCAGACTCTGCACATCGGGAGCTACGAACGATTGTCATCTCTGCCTGAGGGGCTAGGGCAGCTCAAAGCTCTTCAAACTCTAAACATCTGGAACTGCGAACGATTGTCATCTCTACCTGAGGGGCTAGGGCAGCTCAAAGCTCTTGAGACTCTGGACATCGGGAACTGCGAACGATTGTCATCTCTGCCTGAGGGGCTAGGGCAGCTCAAAGCTCTTCAGACTCTGCACATCAGGAACTGCAAAGGATTGTCATCTCTGCCTGAGGGGCTAGGGCAGCTCAAAGCTCTTGAGCGTCTGTACATCTGGAACTGCAAAGGATTGTCATCTCTTCCTGAGGGGCTAGGGCAGCTCAAAGCTCTTCAGGCTCTACAGATCAAGAACTGCAAACGATTGTCATCTCTGCCTGAGGAGCTAGGGCAGCTCAAAACTCTTCAGACTCTGCACATCGAGAACTGCGAACGATTGTCATCTCTACCTGAGGGGCTAGGGCAGCTCAAAGCTCTTCAGACTCTGCACATCGGGAACTGCGAACGATTGTCATCTCTGCCTGAGGGGCTAGGGCAGCTCAAAGCTCTTCAGACTCTGGACATCGGGAACTTCGAACGATTGTCATCTCTACCTGAGGGGCTAGGGCAGCTCAAAGCTCTTCAGACTCTGTACATCTGGAACTTCGAACGATTGTCATCTTTGCCTGAGGGGCTAGGGCAGCTCAAAGCTCTTCAAACTCTGGAGATCGACGGCTGTAAACAATTGTCATCTCTGTCTGAGGAGCTAGGGCAGCTCAAAGCTCTTCAAACTCTGCACATCGAGAACTGCGGACAACTGTCATCTCTGCCTGAGGGGCTAGGGCAGCTCAAAGCTCTTGAGACTCTGCACATCTGGAACTGCGAACGATTGTCATCTCTGCCTGAGGGGCTAAGGCAGCTCAAAGCTCTTGAGACTCTGTACATCGAGAACTGCGAACGATTGTCATCTCTGTTTGATGGGTTTGAACAACTCAAATCACTCTGTAGACTCGAGATTTGGGATTGCCCACAGTTGAGGCCTTTACCAAATCTACAACGCCTTACCACAATTAAAACGTTATCGATCCACAGGTGTCCACTTGTAACGGAGCGGCTGGAGAAAGAAAAAGGAGAGGACTGGTGCAAAATATCCCACATCCCATATATTGAGATTGATAACGAAAGAATTCAAGAAGGTATGGAGATACGATCATCAATTTCACTTTTCTATTTATATTTTGTTTGTAATTTCACTTTTCTCTTACAGCTTCCTGAATCTGATTGCTCCATTCTGAACAAGAAGTAGAAGAAATGGAGATACGATCAGCAACTTCTTTTAAGGCTTGGAAATTTCTTCTAGACCAGGTGTTCCGCTTAGTTCTCTTATCAGTCTTTTTTTTTTCCCTCTTTTTGCTTCGGATTCTCAAATCTTAAATGGACAAGTTGAACATATGTGATTTAATTTTGTCTTAGGCACCTGCGTTAGAATTAATTCACCAATTCTCCAGGTGGCTGTTTATCAGACAGTTGTGTGTTGTCCAGGTATGACATGTGATGGTCGACATGCATATGTGCTGTATGGTAAATAATGTAAGTTATATATCCAGTTATCCACAACTTCAATACATACCCTCTGTTTTACTTTTTATTTTGTTGATATGATGCCCCCAATGTCCCCAATGTGGATGGGGTATAGCCAGGAAAGATCCCATCTTAGCCGTTCCGTAGTTCTAAAAATCATCTGGTTTCGAGTTGACTCGGATTGCGTAGGTGGTGAACGGGGTCACCATCCGAGGATGGTTTGTAGGCTCTAAATGCACTTTTTTCCTATTTTATATTAAAAAAACGCAGTGATAGTCACTTTAAAGGACATTTTGCACTTGTTTTAAGAAAATCAACTCCACTTTTTATATAAATGTTGGTATTTATAATAGCTTAAATTCATTGTTAATAAAATGAAACACAACAATTCTTAAATTATAGATTTTTAGAACTATGCTTTTTCTATTTTAAGATCTTTTTTCGTTTTATGTTCATGGTTTTTTAAAAGGTTATTGGGCTTAGGGTGCAACTTGGTTCAACTTGTCTGCGTCACCTCTCGACTTGAGGGTGACCAAATTACTGCCTAAGTTAATTAACAATAACAGGATTAGACGGTTTGGTCTGTTCCATCCAAAACCTAATCTAGGCAGAATTTTGATTATATCATGTGGCCATATTGTAATGTATAACTGAAATATTATTGTTTGGATTATATCGTGACATTTTGGAGATATTATGAAAAAGTAGAATAAGATAAAATAATAAGAATTTTTTTTTTATTTAAGTTCCATGGAAGCAAACGAGCCCATACTTGTAGGTAAATAAAGAAGCCCATTTTATAATAAATTCTTATTTATTCGAATTACATGCAAACAAATAGGCTCATTTGACAATTAATTGTGTATTACAATTCCATGTAAGTGAATATTTGGATCTCACGATGAATTCTCATTTATCCAATTTCATACAAACAAACTGCTCCATTTGAATGAATAGGCTCTAATTCCATGAAATAAATAGATTCATTTGATAAGGTTGTTTGAATGTGTTGTGCGCGTCGGTGCAGAAGCGTGACACTTGTGATCGAAAATCAAGCTACACACTGAAAAAGAGAAAATCGCACAAGAGATTTTACATGATTCAACAGAGTGTCTACACCCATGGCTAAAGAGAACTCACTTTCTTTATTAGTCCACCAACTTAGGTCTATGATTATAGATTACATTGTATATATATAATCTCTGCTTTCTTAGCTCCTAAGAAAGCTATGGTACAAAAACCAAAATATCCTTAACCATGAATCCGGTCATTGGCTAACCTAATGGACCGCTCCGGTAAACCCGGAATACAAGACATAAACCCAACAGAATGCATTGATAAAAATGATATATATGTATATATAATTCCATGAAATAAATAAGCTCATTTGATAAGTCTCAATTAATTTCTCATTGATTTTCATTTTGCTTCTTGTTTTGCATGTCTGTTGAGTGAGATTAGACTTTTTGGCGTAGGCATCGCAACTCCTTTTCAATCCCAATTCTGTATTGGCCCTACAATGTTCCATTTTGAAAACAAAAAGGAAAAAAACCATTTGGCCGTGGGGATTGTGGTGTAGAATTTTAGAGTGCTCTAGTCTTTCAAACTAGCTAGCACAGGAAAAAGAAATAAAAGGAACTGACATTTATGATTCTGAGTAATGAGTATGTTCGTGGGAGTGGGGGTTGGGGGTGTGGAATTGGGAATTGGCTTTCTTTGATTTGGGTATGTGGAATGAGATGAGGAGGTATGTGGAGGCTCTGCTCTTGTTTTCTCTCCTCATTTTTGTTAAGATTCAAGGCTTTGATGTGCTATTCGTTAATTATGATAGTATCAAACAGTCAAAACGTAGCTAGCTAATGAAACTAAGATCCACTCCACAGATGAATTTTTTTTCCTTTAGCAAAATGCAAAATGACATAAGGATTCTATGAGAAACTACTGAAAAGAGAAGAAAATTCGCCATAAAAAAGTTGGACAGAGTAGCATCCTTGTGTCACACACATCTTTTTGTTCTTTTAATAGGCAAATTATTTATTTATTATTTTTTTTTTTTTTGCTCTCTTTCCTTTATGTTTCTAATCCGACCATTATTTTTTTTCTCCAAGATCTGTTAAGTCGCCATTATCTGAATTATTCCCCATTTCTTTATATACACCATTATCTGAATTCCCTCTTCTCAATCCAAATCATGTTTTACTTATAAATTTTTTTCTGTTGGATGTTCAGTTCATCAGGGAGCATGGGAGAAAAATCTTTATGTTGAATGTTGAAATTGATGTTGGATGTTGAAGTTGATGGCTTGATGGTGAACTTGATGGGAGTGTAGAATTAGTAGTTTGCTGTGCACTAGCAGGATTATTTTTTTTCCTTCTATAGTTGTCGTCTACAGTTTATATAAGGTGTTGGGCGTGCAGCAGCGAACACCTACAGGACCTGCCGTACCTTTTGCCCCAACGGTTTTATCTTGTCGTTCAGATTGTAATGTGCTGTTTTGGGATCTCTAGATAACTATGACATGAATTGTGATTTCTATGATTTCATGCATTTGAATGTTATGGTGGGCCATTTTGGTGTAAATATTTCTGCAAGTGTTCAACGTGAAGAAACTCCAGGCCTAATCTACTCAAAATTTGGATTGCTTTTGAAATCATAACATCCTTTGTAGCAAGTGATTTAGCAGGATTGCTTCTTTTAGTAGCTTCAGAGGCACAAGGAAAACATCTCATGTTGTTGATACTAGCAAAATCCCGTACTATGCATGGACCACGGAACCACAAAATGCACAGACTTAAATGAATTATTTTTATTAAATTTATTAATTAGTAAACTTTTAAGTTCTCCTTTCTGTTGCTAATTTGATCTTTATTTGTTTTTCCAGATATTTTATTCTTTATGTTAGGTTTAAATGGAGTTTAATGAAGTCTGGGCATGTATAAATAAAATAAAATAAAAGACATATTCTGGCCTAAATTAGGCTGCATTCTGGCCTAAAGGCTTGTAATTCTAGCCTAATCTTGGCCTGTTTTTTTACCCATAAGTCTAAATTGGTTTAGAATTATAAGTATGGACTAATTCTGAACTGACTTGAATTTGTAATTCTTGTATGATTTGGATTGCCATTCTGGCCCGAGTTAGACCCAGAATTATTGCCTGATTTTTTACCCAGAATTTGACCAAAATTAGATCTAAAATTTTGTCCTGAATTAGACTCAAATCTGGCCCGATTTAGACCCAAAAATCTAGCCTGGTTTAGACCCAATATTCTGTCTTAAATTAGACAAAAAACCTAGCCTGATTTACACCAAAAAATCTAACCTAGTTTAGACCCAGTATTCTGTCTTGAATTAGATCCTAAATCTAGCCTTATTTAGGCCCAAAATTTGGCCAGAATTAGGTCCAATATATTTGTCATTAATGAGTAAGTCTATTCACAAATCTAATTTTTAGCTTTTTCATAGTAGTTTGCTGAGCCAGTTTTCAGTCCATTTAGGATTCTCTTTTAGTTTATATTTTAGCCCAGCACATCTATCTATTTGGGGTGGTTTTTTACCCAATTAGCTCTAGACTTGACGAAACTCTCAACCCATTTGCTGTCAAAATCTGGCTGTAACCCAGTTCAATTTCAGCAATTGTTTGAGATAAAATTTAGTCAAGTTTCAGTCATTGTTTGGGCCTATTCCAAACCATTTAAAACCTCTATTCCATGAATTTATCTAAGGCCAAATTTAGCTCCATAGCAATGAACCTCACAGTACTATTAAATAATTGAAACGGTTTAAAGCCTCTATAACATGAATTCATTCCAACCAATTTTACTCCAACGTAATTGGCCCGCAATCTGTTCAAAGTAGCTATCCCATGTATTCATCATAGGCAAAATTTTATTCAAAAGAAAGTGGAGCCCAAAGCCCAATTGAAGAATCCAAACCATACAAAGTCACTATCCTATGTACTCATCCTAGGCCAAGTTTTACTCCAAAATAGGCGGGGCCCCTTCCAATTAAAATTATGCACAAAAGTACATATTTCCTCCCTCTCTCTTTTCTGTTTTTTCATTTAGTCAAATCTTTTACATATGATCCAATGAAAGTGGACCCCACTTTAATTCAGTCCAGCCCTCATAAAAGAAGTGATGATGATTTCAAATAGTTTGTGTCAAAGTG
Organism: Persea americana; assembly: GCA_029852735.1. Taxonomy (NCBI): domain Eukaryota; kingdom Viridiplantae; phylum Streptophyta; class Magnoliopsida; order Laurales; family Lauraceae; genus Persea; species Persea americana. Next base: position 98,476,507 of record CM056810.1, read on the forward strand.
GTGGGCCCAACTGACAGATTCATTGGTTTGGCCTCTAAAAAATCTCCCCTACTAATAATCTGGCATATACATGCGGCCCACTCATTCAAATATGCATGTGCGCTACACCTTTACCACGACACCTCTCATAATCTGTGTATTTGGATTAGGAGATTGGAGAGAAAGCAGTTCCAAAGTCAGTTAGAGAGAGCAGTTCGAAAGAGCATAGTGAAGAGAGAGGAGACTCGAGAGATGTTGACACTTGTTCTAATGTATTTAAAGAAATCAGGGATTGTGATTTGGAGGCATGTGGTTAACTGAAGGTAAACCACATTCCAATAGAGGTATAGATGGATAGGTAGATAGATAGATGGGGAAGAGAACGTGAGTCCATTTAATCCAAGCAACGGATTGATCTGTCCCAATTAGGTTTGGTCCCTCCACAAGCCTAGAATGGCGGTTTGGTTCTTTCTGGTCTTCTTTTTCTTTCTAGCCATGCACCCATGATGAGTGAGTTACAGGCGCCCCATCTTGTGAAATTGGTACTGCCCTTTCTGAGTGGGGCGGGGGCTTGTATGGTGTCCAGGAGTATTTAGGTAATTTGAATCAAATATAAGGGCACATTTTGCAGGAGGAGGAGAATACGCAGATTTTGAGGGTTCCTGGCAGAACCGAGAATAGGGATTCTTCACTGCCAATTGACATAGATGAGGTTTCACATACAGGTGCATATCAATATATAGCTGAGAAAAATTGACATCAGTGTGGAAATCCTCGTTGCGGACTTGAAAATTTCTAAAAAATTACCACTTCTCGAAATTTTCGATTTATAATTTCTATTGCTAAATGTGAATTTGCACGACCTAGTGGAAATCCAATGAGGAATACTCGAGAATTTAATTGACAAACATGATGTAATAAACGTTTTTCTCCAATGATAGTGAAACGCCAATAATCCTTGTAACCCATGTTTCTTTGATGCAATGGGAATAGCTCTTGTTTTTGCTTGTTTACTTCTTGCAATGTGATGGGTTACATTCACATTACTTTAATCAACTCTTTTTAGAATTTGGTCAACAATTCATTAGATGGTAAGACAATGGTTTATTGTTTGGTTACTGCTTCAAACTCATCTGATGGTAAGACACCTCAGACACTTAGAAATCTACTTTGGCTGTTATTCATAACACCTAATTGTTCGCCCAAAATGGGTTCCTGAAACAACAACTAGAAAATAATTGCAGGGTTACCCAAAAATTAAAACTATATATAATTTTTAAAACTGGGTTGTGAGGAATCTCAATAATATTTTGTGACCGGAAGCCTCAAATCCGCCTCTATTTTCTCCAGCCCTCATGTTTCTTATTTTTCACATGCCCAGATTTGGGACATTGCATTTTAAGAGGATTTACGTATACTTTTCTAGTGCGGATAGAGGCTGAAGATGTTTACCTAACACTCTTATTTTCCAAACCTCTACCCGCTTTAGACATATATAGCAATTTCTGTATATGCAATTTCTATGGAAAGATGAAATTGCTACATCAGTAAAGCCTATAGTTTTTACATACCTCAAAAAAGATTTTCCGTACAAGTTAGAATTTCATGTTTGGTGCTGGGTTATACAGACGTGCCTTAGATAAGTAGAGGTTGAAAATAGATGCCAAAAAAGAGCTTAGAGAGATATCTAGGTTACAATGACGTGCCCTTAAAACATGTTACGTGATCAATCTGGTTGAAGGCATAATTCTTAGATTGATTGATTTGAAACATATTACGTTGTTATGTGATCAATCTTGTTGGAGGCATAATTCTTATTTGATTGAGATTTGAAAAGAATCAACATAACATAATGAGACATTTCACCCCGAGGGGTAGCTCAGTTGGTTTAGGACAGTAGCTCAATTGACCTAGAACCACAGTTTCCTCCTACAGGTTGAGGGTTCGAAACTGTGCTTCCACACTGAGAACACAAGGGATTTACTTGGCTCCCCCTATGCCCGTAAGGATTCATTCGGCCCAAAAGGCTGGGACACCCTCCGTTACAAATAAAAAATAAAAAAATGAGACATTTATCTTGATCAATTAGAATTTTAATAATAAGGGCTACTGAAGATGATCATCATATGTCCAGTTATTTCCCCAAGGTGTGGACTCTGTAGAATCTACATTGTGGGTCCCCACGTATCCTTTGTGTAGACAAATTGCAAGGATATTCTACATCAATCCAATGGAGAATATAGTATCCACGGTCCAGACTTCTGTTGTCTGTGTACCACACTACCATACCACTCTTTTTCGATATCCAGAGGTCTCCACATGTCGGCTATGAACAGACATCATCCATGTTGGAACATGTTCAAGACACTCACATTCTCTATACTCTTTTCTGCGTACATCCTCTCCTGCATTTTATTTTATTTTTATAAGTCAATCCGGACCGATTTGTTTGCAAGAATTATGAGAATTCTTGTTTGAGGGGTTTATGGATTTCTCAAATACCAGCCACATCTAATTTTGCAACAAGATGATAGAATATTTTGAAAACTGGAATTATGAGAATTTTACACGTCATAAGTGGCATTTTAGTCTAAAATTTTTAGAGGGCCAATTTTATGAATTCTCACCACTAAAATACGAAATTCAGAAATTTGGTCAAATAACAATTGTCCTTACTCTATAAATTCCCAATATAGGAAATTTTTTATCAAAAATACTTGGAAACAAAAGGCATGAAGAGAAAAGTTTGGTGACATGACCAGAACGGAGGCTTGTGCCATATGGATTTTCACTAATAAAGTTTAGAATTTATCTACTTTTGAAATGACTCCGGGCCTTTTCTTCTCTCGATAATGGAGGCTTTACCCCACCTCAATTCAATTCACAACTTATCCAAACATGCTTATGGCAGATTTTTACTCTTAGGATCCCGACTATCTTAGCCATTGCCCCCATCAGTTTTAGCTATTTTACATGGAAATTTGGAGGATCTTAATTCTTAACTCCATAAGCAAGGAATTGGAACTTTACAATAGGCTCAGCTATTGAAAAATTGAAACCACTAGATACAGTGGGAACAACCCCTGAGACAAAACTTGAGTACATTTCACCTAAGGAGAGGGCATCCATTGTGGTGGGACCACCAACTTACACTATAGTTAAAAATCCAAGGACGGGAAAATGTTCTCCTACACAAAGAGCCATGCATCCGGACCCTACTATGTGAGATTCAGAGGTGGGTCTGGATGCACGGACCTATCAAATATGCGGTTATTATGAGAATCGTGCTTAACCCTATGTTTGGGAAGGGGGTAAAATGGGGGGAAGGAAAAAAAGGAGGGGAAAATGGAGGGAAAGTGGAAATGGGGGCTGTTTGGGAAGGGGGGAGGGAAAATGGGGGAGGGGAATTAGGGGGTAAAATTTTCAAAATTTTACCCCCTAATTTTCCCTTCAAAATTGGGGGGAAAGAATGAAGAGGAGAGGGGATTTCCCTCCCCTCTCCTCCTACACAAACAAAAGAAGGGAAAAATTTTTTTCCCTCCCCTCCCCTCCCCTTCATTTTCCTTCCCCCTCTTATTTCCCCTCCCCTCCCCTCCCCCCTTCCCAAACATAGGGTAAGAGAATATCACCCCCCTTGTGTAAGAAAGGAGAGTGCATTCATTATGATATGCCCAGGCGTGTTTCATTTTGAGCTATTTGAATCTTGAGTAAGTGTGCTTAGTATAAATTTTCACTCCTTCCATGAGGGGCACTCTTTGATTGTGGTTGTATATCAAAGGCGGTCTCCAATGATGGATTATACACATATACTGAGGGTCCACTCCCAACCCCATGGAATAGGGAACTTTGAAAAACGAGCAGAATATAGTTCGGACTCGGTCAAAATCAAAGCCTCCTTTTTTCCCTCCCTCAACCACAAGCGCAAGAAAGACCTGACCCTTCATCTCCTCTCCTCCGTTAGTTATAAAACATTCCCATCCTCTTTCCTTTTGACCGTTGCACTCTTCCCGCCAAATGTTGGGCTTCTCAGTCATTATAGGATCAAGAGATACAGCGGTATCAAAGAAGAAAATTCAACCAGCAAGACCCAAAGAAAACAGAAAGTAACAACAACCCAAGAAGAAAGGGAGAAGAAGAACACACCCATCTCCTCTCTTGCTTTGATTACAGAAACCCAATTCAAAATCTCATAGACAAACCTAAGAAAAATAAGTAGGAGAGATTGAGAAGAAAATAAATATTAATCAAAGATAGAGATTGAGAGAGAGAGAGAGAGATGATGATGATATTGGTGAATGAGTAGAGAATGCAAAAAGAGCACCGATCGAAACTTCTTTGGGAACTAACAGTTCGGAGATCAGAAGGCGCGAAGAAGAACAGCGATTCCCCTGCAATGTCTCTTTCAAACATGGAGGAGGAAGAAGAAGAAGCAGGTTGCGAGGAGGTGGAAAGATTATTCTCCAATGGTGATTTCTACACCGGCCAGTGGATGGACAATTTTCCACATGGCACCGGAAAGTACCTCTGGACCGACGGGTGCATGTACGAAGGTGACTGGTGCAGAGGCAAGACCATGGGGACAGGGAAGTTCTCCTGGCCTTCCGGTGCCACCTATGATGGTGATTTCAAGACCGGTTTCATGGATGGCTATGGCACCTACATTGGTTCCAATGGCGACACCTATAAAGGCTTCTGGGTCAAGAACTTGAAGCATGGAAAGGGGAGGAAGAACTATGTTAATGGAGACTATTATGAGGGAGAGTGGAGATGTGGGGTGCAGGATGGACAGGGGAAGTACATTTGGAGAAATGGGAATGAATATGAAGGCCAATGGAAGAATGGGGCGATGTCAGCTAAAGGGTCTTTGCTTTGGGCTAATGGAAATCGCTACATTGGCATGTGGGAGGACGGATTGCCCAAAGGCGAAGGGCGATTCCTTTGGGTGGATGGGAGCTTCTATATGGGGAATTGGAGTGCTGACCCGAATGAGCAGACGGGCACTTACTACCCCTCCAGTATCGGCCCCCCAAAGAATCGGGATTGGAGCCCAGAGGTGGTGTTTGCCGTCGACTTGAAGGACTGTAAAATCTGCAATGCAGAGGCAATTACGATTTTCCCTTCTCAGAAGACGCTCAATTGGACCGGGGTTGAGGTGGATTTCTCACATAGGCTGTGTGTGTCACAGCCGGGTAAGGCTGCTGCTGATTCCAGCACTAGGCCGAAGTGGAGGCGGTCAATTGATTTTGCTAGAAAGAGCAGTCGAGGTGGGGAGAAAGGTTCTGATAGGGCGGGCGGTTGGGAGACTGATGGGGAGTCGGGTTGTGACAGGGACAGTGATGATTGTTTAGCCCCTCTCCGGTACTCCGATGTGGATGCAATGAGGATCCGGATTCAGCAGTTGAAGGGGCAGATGAAGGAGATGAAGAAGCAAGGGGATACCATCTCAAAAGGGCATAAGAACTACGAGCTTATGCTCAATTTGCAACTTGGAATCAGGTACTTTTTCATTGGAGTTTCTCATAATTCCTTTCACTCTGCTTGGCCTTCATATTGTGATTTTCTACTTGAAGGGAAAGTAAAACCCGAATTTTCCATGAACATAGAAAATTAAGAGTAAAACCAAATCTTATGGTGGATCTTACTAATTTTGAACTTGGGATGTCTAGCATTGGTCTTAATTTTGAAAGGTTACGATTCCCTTTCTCCAAACTGAAATACGAAGTTGAAAGTTGAACATTTCCATTTTATTTACAAGCAAGGATAGTCATTGCTTCTGCTAACTCTAACTCGGAATTTATTGTGTTCTTCTATTATCTTAAGGTTGAAGTCAATAATTTTCGTCCAAGAAAAATCTCTAATTATCTATGTCCTATTGAATTCCTAGGAATCACTGGTAATTCCTAGGAAATGAGCATTTATCAAAGGAGTGAAAAGTGAAGGGTCAAGGATGGAGATCCACAAAGACCATCAAACTCATAGGATTCATTTTGGCATGTCAAAGTGAGGTAATCATATCTGATGGAATATTTTGATGGGTCTTTACTGTTGGTCCACTCTTAATACCTTTTATACAAGCACCTTTCCTAGTAACTCCTTGGAATTTAGCAGGCAATATAGCTCCTAAGAAGCTTAGAAATGAAGGGATTGGACTTTCCTAGGAATTCCTTGGAATTCAGCAGGAAATACAGCTCCTAACTAGCTTAGAAATGTTGGAGTTGGACTATATTTAGGTTCTATTATTTACTTCACCTTGTTACTGTTGTAGAATAGTCAAAGTCTGGATGGACTAGTACATTCATTTTTCTCATTGTAGTTTCTTAATTCAATTGAGAATCTCTGGTGTTTGCATTGTGCTAGCTTAGAAACATCAGTTTCTCCTTCTGCCCACCTGGATTGAAAAACTGTTTAATAGGCAAAGGTCGTAGAAGAAGCCAGGGAAACCAATGTGGAAGAGAAGCTAGCCCATAGTCTACTTCCATTTCTTGGGTATTCAATTTGCCTGTTTTCTTTCCGAGACTATAGATGATCCTTAGCTTATAATCCATTCATGTACCATTTTCTTTTTAGGAGTTCTGTGCTTCTTATCATCTTTCGTCACTCACTATCAGTGCATAATCTTATGTTCAGGCATTCTGTAGCAAGACCTGGTCCAACTACATCCCTTGATCTGAAAGCATCGGCCTTTGACCCCAAAGAAAAGGTATGGACAAGATTCCCTCCTGAAGGATCAAAACATACTCCACCACACCAATCATGCGACTTCAGATGGAAAGATTACTGTCCATTGGTGTTCAGGTCAGGCCTTTAGATGCCTTTTGCACTAATATTCCCATTTGTTCGCATGTTCTTGTAGCCATTATTAATCTCTGTTTTCCTATAACTATTCTCTGGTCATTGTCATTAGTGTATGATGGTTGACATGGTTATGCTCAGGACTCTCCGTAAGTTGTTCAACATTGATCCAGGAGATTATATGATTTCTATATGTGGTAATGATGCACTTCGGGAGCTCTCATCACCCGGGAAAAGTGGAAGTTTCTTTTACTTAACCAACGATGACCGCTATATGATAAAAACAATGAAGAAATCTGAAGTGAAAGTTAGTTCTCCTTTTTCTTTTGTTTTTGCTGTCTATCTTCTCATTTTTTAAATTGATTTCACTGATCTGGAACTCATCTGTCCATGTCATGGTATAGGTGCTTCTGAGGATGCTTCCAGCTTATTATAACCATGTCCGGTCATTTGAGAATACTCTTGTGACCAAGTTTTTTGGTTTACACTGTGTAAAACTAACTGGGGCTACGCAAAGGAAAGTAAGGATAATAACATCAGATATTCAGACTATAGGTCTCATTTCCACAGTTTTACTTGAATCTGAACTCGTCTTACAATGTCTTCACAATCACTTCTTCTTGGTATTTCAATTGTCAATCTGATGAACCAGGTCCGCTTTGTTATAATGGGGAATTTGTTCTGCTCTGAGTACGTCATTCACAGACGCTACGACTTGAAAGGATCTTCCCACGGTCGCACAACAGATAAGCCCGAGGCAGAAATTGATGAAAACACAACTCTCAAGGACCTTGACCTTAATTTCATATTTCGATTGCAGAAGGCTTGGTTCCAAGAGTTCCAGAGGTAAATCAATTTGTATCCACTTCACCAATATGAATGGGAGAAGGGTGGAAATAGACAGCAAAAAATTCCACCCTCTGACAAGAAATACTTCACCCTGTGAACTAATCCAATCAGACAAGGGAAACTTTAATCCTTCATGCTATTCTTCTACATATGGAATTCTTTATTAAACAACCTCACAGCCCGCTAGTTTGATGTGACTCATGTGAGACTAAAATCAAAACAAAACCAAAGTTAAAACAAGATTGAGATTCTGAGAACTTCTTAGCAATAATCAATAGCATACCAAATGAAGATATCTTACTCAAAATTTACAGCCGACCATTTTTGTTCCTTGAGTAAGCTAAAAGTGGGGCAAAATGTTAAACACTCTTTTCACAGGCAAGTAGAGCGGGACTGTGAGTTTCTTGAACAGGAGAGGATTATGGACTATAGTCTTTTAGTGGGTCTTCATTTCAGAGACACAGAAGGTAAGATATCCGGTTTTGAACTACACATTCTCTCATCCTTTTCTGCATTAGTATTCCTACTCCTAACTTAGAAAGTGTAACAAGTAGCTGTTTCCTATGTTGCAGGTGATGGTGATCCCGATCTGAGTGATGCTGAACCACGTCTTTCTAAAGCAGACATGGATCATCTTCTTTGCGACCCTACGCGGTATGGTTCAGTTAAATATAAATATTCATCGTTAGGTTCCTTGTCTAGATCTCTGGCATTTGGATACTTCAACATGGGTAACTTATCTCTGAATGCATTTTTAGTGAAATTACCTGTTGTCAACATGGACTGACCTATCTCGTTAACTCAATTTTCTGTATTGAATGTTGACATAAATACTTCAGATGGGCAAGTATGAGGCTTGGTATCAACATGCCAGCTAGGGTGGAACAGACGGTGAGAAGAGTCGACTGCGAAACTCAGTTATTCGGAGAACCAACAGGAGAGTTTTATGATGTTGTCCTTTTCTTCGGTATCATAGACATACTCCAAGACTATGATATTAGCAAGAAGCTCGAGCATGCATACAAGTCCTTTCAGTATGATGCAACCTCAATTTCAGCAGTTGATCCAAAGCTATATGCAAAACGTTTCCGTGATTTTATATTCAAAGCTTTTTCAGAAGACTATTGACTGTGTTTGAAAAAACACTGCAAGGCAAACAGAATCCAGAGTTGTGCATTGCCACTATCTGGTGGGACAGAATCCTTCATTGGATGCATGTGTGAAGTCGTTACTAGGGACAGCGTTTTATTGAGAACGTTTGCCTTTGAAAGGTTGCATATGATGCATATTCTTCTACAGATTTATATATGTTTTTTCTATATATTGCATAGAGGTAGGCAAAAGTCGTAACCTTGAGTAAACCTTGAATCTGCAATGTCCATTGCAATTGTAAATGACCTTACCTGAGGGTAAATCTGTATCAGTATCAATATTTATTCTTTTTGTACTTTCTCTTAAGAAGATGAAGAAGTTCTGGGATTTTGGGAACAACTGGAATAAATTGTACAGACAAACCAGAATTTCAACAAGCTTTGTGTTTACTGCTGCTCATCTATGTAGTTGTGTACTTGTCTTGGTGGTTGGATAAAGGATAATGACTCTGCTGTGTGATACTGTGATATATTCACCAAGGAACTGTCAGCAACATATCATTGTTGTCACGATTATATTAACACCTACTTTTGAAAAGATGATTATGTCAACGCCTATCCAAATTATTGAAGGCTCAGAAATTTGAGAAATTTTAGAAATGATTATATTATATATATATATATATACGGTATTATCATCAGAAATTTGGTCCTCGTCATGAAACTAATTGACTCAAATTTATTGAATGAATTAAAATGTTGGACAATGTTTCATTTCACATGTTTTACAACAGGGTGAAATTTAGCATGGCATGGTTAAATCCTGTAACAATTTGAGAACATAGACACAACCTGGCTGGTTAGATATCCCATTTCTTACCCCACTGCCTAAAGTTTGTTACCTGCATGTGCAAATGGTTCTCTTCCGTGGCTTGGAATTAACTCCTACATCTATTAGGTCTCTCATGGATCCAGCCAACTTGGCTGTACCCGAAAAAAAATATACCCATTCATTGTGGATATTTATACTAATGGCTTCAATACAGGCTAAAAGAAAGTCTACAGGCATGAAATTTTAATCTTTCTCCTATGACTCCACGGGGCCCATTTGTATGACCTACGCGACAGATTATAAACACAATAAACCATTACCTCAATTCTATGGTACAAATGTGTACGAATGTTTGGTTCACTTTGGTCCACATGGACAGGACACACAACCAATTGTGTTTGGGTGGACCCAAGGCCGAATGTACAATTAAAATTACAACCAGAGAGTGGTCTATCTAACCTTGAACCTCCTGGTGAAAAGTGAGGAGGCAATTCTTTATCATTCATGCTCTCTAGTTTTAGTTTTTAGTTTAAAGGTAATAGGTAAATTTATTCAGACACCAAAGGAACTACACAACACTAGAAATAATAATAACAAAGGGTATAAGAAAGATAACCGTAACAATAACAACATCTCACAAGGGAAAAACCTATTGACCCCTTACCTGAGAATCTGCCAACCCATTACCCAATCTAACAACATGACAAGATACGACATGAAGATAGGAAACCAAGCCCTGGATCTTATTAAAGGACAAATGAGGCTTCCATGACTTAGCCTTCCTGTGTGCCACCTAAGAAACCACACTGCTCTAATCACTCTTCACAATCAAAATACCTTGAAAGGAATGTGAGAAAATCTTAAAAGCCTCCATTATTGCGAATGTTTTCATGGGCTGGGTTTGTGCCAGCTTGAGGAATATCCAGGCCTGACCCAACTGTAAAAACGCAAGCCCATATCCAGGGCAAGCCCAACAAGGGCAATAAGTGCCTGACTTTACCAGTAGGCTGAATCCTGACCTAGATATCCAGCCCAGTAACTAAATGGGCCCTGGCCCATAGAATTCCCTTGACAAATCAAATAAGAATACACTATAAAACAAATCAACATTTGAGCACACATATATAATAAACACATGAATTAGTTTGCCACCCTTAAAAAATCTTGCTCATAATATACAGCATCGACATCTTTACATTTGCAGGTTTGCACCGCGTGTAAATTATCTTGCAACCATACACAAAGAACATATAGCTTCAAGGCCCTTTTTTACAGTTAAATTATGAGTTTACCCCAATGACCTACAACGCCATGCAGCTGATCACTTTTATTAACTTCTATAATCTGATTGCCAGTGCTTGCATGCTGCTTATCCTCAATTCAGCTACTAATCACTTGGCTATCAACATAAATGAGAGAGATCACCATGGTTCAGAGGAGTTACCCCAAAGGTTTCTACTAGGTGAGGGCCTAGTCCAACCTTCCTCCATCAGTATAAGGTTGAGACGAATTACCAGTTTCTCTACGGCATCTTCCTCTAGATCTGCAGGTGGACCACAAGATAACTCCTTTTCATTGCCACCTTGCTGTTGCTGTTATCAGTGAAAATGCAACCACACGTTAAACAAATTAAGCTCTTTCATCTTCCTGGGGTATTATCAGGTTCACACCCTCAGTAATCAATACCCTGCTAATGCCCCAAATCCATACAAGCGATGACAATTATTAGGCGATCCACAGGGTGGGGGTTCCGGTGGTGGTGCATCATTTCTGGGATGCTTCTCAACTGTATGAACCCTATGGATCACCAATACATAGAACCCACATTTATGGAATTGGAGGCACAATTCACAGGACCAAATATTTCCACTCACTACTCATATCTGAATCAGGTTGAGAAAATTCACCATGGAGTCCTGATACAATTTAAGGTACTCTAAAGATTCCTCGTAAAAACCGCAGTGATAAAGAAGAACACTATAATCCCTTAGTTCACGCAAGTCAGATCCCAGGAGAATAAGACGTTCACAGGCTGTCAAATGCAAAAACATCAGAATTTTCATATGACGACATCTATAATAGAAGAATGGAACAATAAAAGCCTGGTATCTGTGGATTCAAGAAAAATGTAAGATATGCTAATGATCAAGTTATCTTTAGGGCATATATATGCTAACTTCCTATAATATTCCTAGGGAATGGACTTTTATCAGCAGGCTTAAGATCAGCGGTGCAGGTCCACAAGAAACTATCAAAATTTCCCTTCTTTTATAGGAAATGATTTCCAAGCTCAAACCTATAAAATGAATCCAAGAATTTTGATGGTTGCTAACAGATCTTCACCATTGACTGAACCTACATTCTTCAGCCTGCACCCCCTTGATAAAGGCTTCCTCCTAATAATTCCTTGGAATTAAGTAGGAAACTTCCAAACATGGCCTTAAAATAAGCATTTTTCAGTCAAAGCTAATACGGTACACTTGAACCAAGCAAATATGTAGATAAAGCATGTAAAAAATGAATACCTAAACAAAACTTGCATGGTGCAGAGTTACATGGTAATAATATCAATGAAAATGGATCCTTAAATACCCCCATACCCAAAGGACCTGGCCCATAAAATTCAGGTATGGGTCAAAATTTTGGACCATTTCTAAATTCAGGGTACAAGTGTAGGTCCAGAGTAGTGTCCCAAATTTATTTTGGTCTGATGTGCGATGCAAAATACCTGAGGACCATCATTTTTTATTGCCTTGGGTATTTCTTTTTTGTTTTACTACTGTTTTTTACAAGGACAAACCCTTGCGCCTATTGCCTCTTTTTCAGACACTATACATGCACATAAATGACACAATCGTTTTCCCTTTTCACTCCCTGTATTCTTAGTCTCTGTCTCTCTCTATGGGTGATGATTGTGTGAAAAGGGGATTGAGATTGTTTACACCACACGGTAGTCATGACATGCCTTTTCCCTTTAAAAGGATTTTTCAGTTTTGAGGGGGGGGTCGGTGGTGGTGCGGGGGCTGGTTTGAAGGTTTTTGTTGTTGTTGTTGTTGTTGTTGTTGGGTGTTTCTCTTTCCATAAGGAAGAGGGAATAAGGTTTGGGAAGGGAAGAGAGGGGAATCAGGGGTTGGACCTCAGAACCGCTTCGGTTTCTTTTTTTTGTTGCTGTTGTTGTTGGTGGGTATTTCTCTTTCCATAAGGAAGAGGGAATGAGGTTTGGGAAGGGAAGAGAGGGGAGTCAAGGGTTGGACCTCAGAACCAGTTCGGTTTTAGGTATTCCAGTTCATGTATGTGTACTTCCACTAGACATCCGGATGGGTATCATTGCTCTTAACCACACAGACCAGTACAGCTATGGCGTGCAAAGTTCAATTCAGGTACAGATACAAGTCCAGCATGGAGCCAGGTTGAACCCAACCCATTTTCATCCCTAATTAATAATGGAAAAGTCAGAAACCTTTCCCAAATGATACAACAGCAAATCCAAACAATTTGTTAGTGAATTTGATCTGTCCCACCATTTAAGACAGGCATGAAGATTCATCATATACCACAAATCGTCAATTTTTCTTTTTCTTTTTTTGTTGGTAACATGAGTCCATGACTAGAACCCATGACCTTGTGGTTGTGAAAATGAGTAGCTTCCAAATGTGATATGAGCTTGTCACTAATCATCTTCAACTTTCCAGCCCAAAAAAAAAAAAAGAACTCTTCAACTTGGATGATAATTGACTATAGTACATATTTCATTTGATGAGATGTGTAACAAGGAGTAGTTAAAGAAAAATGCATACCGCCTAAAACATATGCTACTTGTACAAACTTCATACAAGCTGTTGCTATGGTTTGCTCGTATCAGTTACCCAGGCATAAATGCATAGGGTGCAACTGTCCCCAAATGGGGTTACTCTGTCCACTTTGGATAGCTGCTCATAGGTGGTCATTGAGGGAGCAAGTATGATCTCACTCATTGTCTCAAGATGGTTTCCGGCAGAGTTATGGTTTTTCAAGATCATTTTTTACGTCATGCACATGGCAGGTACAGCTGGTGTCACTGGTTTAATCAGGCACTCATCCTCAATCATCTGGTGTTTCTCAATCAGGTGGGTTAGTGGTCCATCAATGAGGCAGAAATTATCACCATCACCGTGGGTATCAACTATCAAGGAAGATATTAACTTGGATTTTATAAAACTAGTTTTGGAGGATTATTCCACAAGTGCAATAATAGGGCATCCAAGTCATACAGCTGCCCATGGAAAATTGCAGACGGAGGAGATCCATGATATGCTGCATGAGATCTCTATTTGTGCAAGCACACATTGAGAAATGTCAATGGTGCCGCAAATCTTTAAGGGGTCATTTGTTTGCACTCATTTACATATGTAAATGATGCACACATGCAATGGTTACACATGATAATGATTACTTGCGCTCATTTATGCATGTAATGTGGAAATGAGGTGAAAATGAAGTGTACATGAGGCCATTTTCAGCCTCTAATTTACATATATAAGGACATGGTAAATGATTACAAATGTAAATGAGAAGTGGTGGTACAGGTTGGAATAGGGGTCAGGTTGCGGGTTCAAAAACCTTTAACCACTTTTTTTTTTTGACACTTCTGTGGACGCCAAATTGGTAATTCGACCTCTTCATTTTCTTTATTGGTCTAACAAGCCCTAAAGCGTTTAATTTCATATCTTACATCTTCAGACTTTGAGAAATTTGAAAAAAAAAGTAAAAAAAATCCCCAACCTATAGACCTAATTTTATGCACTTATTTGGTCTCCCAATCCATGATCCCAACCGTTCAATACTCTCATACAAGGTTTAAAAAACCGGACTCGGGACCCGACTCGTTCAGGGACGAGTCCGAGTCGACTCGGCCGAGTCCCTTGCGACTCGGCCGAGTCGCATGAGACTCGGCTGAGTAGCATGATTTGAGTCCAAGTCGCATGCAACTCGGCTCGGTATGTGCCGAGTCCGAGTCGACTCAGACTCGGCCGATTTTTTAAACCATGCTTTCATATTAATGATAAGCATCAACACGTTTAGCTTCATACCTTAAATCTTCATAGATTTTGGAAAATTTATGAATAACGTCCAAAAAATCCGGAAACATCCAAAACCATTGGAGGTACTCATTTACTCATGTGAAAATGGTGATTTTGACAAGCATGGCAATGTGCTTCACATACGTAACATTTGCATATGTAAAACCCAATTTCCTATGCCATGTGTCAAAACAAATGACCCCAACCCCAACCCCCCCCACCCCCCCACCCAAAACCCGGAGCTATACGAGGTGTTTCAAAATCCCCAAAGCTCAATGAGCAAGGAGTTCCCTCCTAGTGGTTTGTGGAAGGCCTCACCCATGATTTTGTCTCTCTGTTCTTTGCTAGAATGGTTGGGCTTAGTGTTCACAGCCGATGTTGTTTGCTGAAGCAATGAACAGGTGATGTTATTTTGCTGGCCTGTATATTTTGTAGGGGTGTTCATGGACCGGGCGAGGCCACCGGGCCCAGGCAGCTTTGGGGCGAGCTTGGGTAAATAATCTGGGCCCGTTTAGCTTTTGGAATGGGCTTGGATTAAGTGATAGAAAGCCCAAAGCCCAGCCAGTCTAATGAGCGCATGTAATTTAGTGTATTTTATTCAAACAATGGGTAGAAAGCCCAGTTTGACCTGGCTGGCTGACTGAATGTGCGGGCTTGGGCTTGGGCCTATTTTATTGCCCATGTTGGGCTGGGGCTGGGCCTAGATATGAGTTGGCCCAGACAGGCCTGGCCCATGAACACTAATATTTTGGAACAGAATTAGGCTCTGATGCCAAAGTTCATTGCTTTTCCTGGCTCAGCTGCTTGTGCATACCATCCAACATTATATCTCTTTGCAGTTTTTTTTCAAATCAGCTGATTTGCAGACACGGTACCTACCAAGTCACTTGAACTCAGCCATGTCTCACGCCTATAGGTCGTATTGGTGCAACTTGTCTGAGTCATAACGGTCTCTGTGGTTGCCAAGTAAGTGGCCGAGACTAAATTTTAGATTCCAGCATCGCTTATACCGTACAGTGTTTTTGTTTGCACAATCTTTTGTTTTTAAAATACAAACTTTCTTATAATTATAAAAAATAAAAAGGAACAACAACAAATGGTTGTCTAGCTCAGCAAAACCAAGTATACCATCTTGAAGCTAACCCATAACTTTAGCATAAATAGCTTCTCCAGATGTACAAGAAGAATTGTAGGAAGACATAGGAAAGAGGAAAAAATATATTGAAACTCTATAATACCCAGAAACTTGCACATCTCTGAGGTGCCCAATATCCAAAGGATACAAACTGGTACTGGATACTATACAGATATATTTTATAATACCATTCTAGCTATCATAGTGTCCCAGTTCCATCTTTCATTAACCTCTATTACTGCTAAAAAAAGGAAAGCAACATTTTGTATAAAACCACCAAGCTTCTTTTCAGGTGTGAGTTTTTAAATAAAGTTCTTAATATGAAACATGAAACCTCATGTCATGAATAGATAGTTAGATACCCATATCTCTATCCATGCATTGGATTTTAGAAATCAGAAAGTGCATAGTTATATCATGACTCACTGTAACAATATATAGGCATCATAGATCTAGTCTAGTGCTTTTAAGCTGGTCTCAGAAACTTAGGTTTCAACTTTCAAGTATATACATGCTTGGCACACGACATTAACACAGTATGACAGATCCATAGGATGCTCCATAAAACCCACTCCATATCTTTTGAAACTCACACTATGGACTAACTTGTATGATCCATTAATCAATCTTAGATGAAATGAATTGAAGGAATGGGGAAAAAGAATTACTTCATTTAGCCTAAGAACACTAGAGCAGACCCAAGAAAAACCAAAGGTCAAGAAACTTTCAAAAAAAATCTCATAAGATTAGTTTTCTATCAGTTTCAAGTTTAAAACCCCAGTTTAAGGTAGACTCTTGAAGATTGCACAATCCATATGAAGCTGTAAAGTGTAAACCATAAAAAACTTCTAGGTCCAGGGTGGTAAACTAAAAAATTGTAAAATTTAAAAATAAAATGCCAAATTTAATTTTAGTGTCCCAATGATCCAATCTTCAGTCATGGTAATCCTATAGAGCAAAACTCAATACATCACCCTCTTTAGATTGCTTTATTCCAAACTGTGGTCATGCATCTCACATATCCAACCATACAAGTTCAACTAGCCTACAAGTTTTCTTATTGCATGAGCAAGTTTTCTTATTGCATGAGCATGTGTACATTAAATGTGAGTAGTTATATTATTTCCACAACATCAGAATGCAAATGATAAAACTTCCATTTCATTTACATTCTGCAAAGCAGAGGCATGTTAGGGGAAATGCATAGCTAGTGATTATAATTTGAAGTCAATGCCACGCAAGGATAAATCAGAACATATGGAATGGATATTTTGCATGCAGACATTTGGAAAAGAAATGAGACATAAAAGAGGGTATTTATGCCATGGTATAAACATACCAGCTAATGCACGCCGCATATCCCCAAAACGTACACTAGTCCAAACCCCACGCCCAAGCCTGTGTTGTGCAGCCTTAGCCGATGCAAACTCAAACGCGCTGCTTGTGGAAGGGACAAAACGAGAAAAAAAAGAAAAAGAAAAGGGAAATGGTTAGAACATGAGGTGAACTAAATTGGGTGCACTCTAAATCACATCCACATAAGTGTTGCAAAGGCCAACCTCACACTGGTGCTAGGCTTGAAAGGCCCTTCTCTAGTGCTGGGTCCAACACAGTTTGCAGCATGAGCTGCCCTTAAGAACAAACTCCGGGAATGATCATTCTTAAATGGCCAGAAGGCATCCTTCAGATTCCTCAAGATCTGCAAGCAAGGTACATGATGGTCCGAAAGGAATATGATATGAAGCGAAATACATCAACAGCCGGAATTTCAAGAAAAAATTATTGTGATTTAACAAAAAAAGAATGGATTCTTAAAAACAAGGGAAGAAAATCTGCTTTATAATTGGTCATTAGCTCATAATCATAAGACTCTGAGCTATAACATGATATGAGATAATAATTTAACATTTAAGGATTATCTCCAGTGGAAAGAGCCACAGTGGCTAGAGGGAGTAGAGGCCAGGTTTTCAGAGAGCAAGACTAAGGGCTCGGCTGCTATTGGTGTCCGGAAGAATAGTGCAAAAAGAAGGCTTATCTGGAGGGTATCAAGGGGAGATCAATCATGGCTTATGTCTCCAATTTGTTTGACTCCATTTCTACAGAGGAATTGCAGGCCTTGTTCTCGTGAGTTGGTCAGTTAGCAGGTATTTTCAATTTTTCATCCTTGAGAACACAACTGGACGATCAAGAGGATTTGCATTAGTCAGGTTCTTCAGTAAGACAGATACAGACCAAGCAGTCTTAAGTGGTACAGGGATGTTAGTGGGGAGTCATAAGAATTCAGGTTGCAGATAGCCCTTCCCCCATGTAAGAAAGTAAGATCAAAGTAGTAGGAAGGAGATGTGAGATTTGGTGGTGGGATCAAATGAGGTTCCCAGAAAAAGGAAAGGCATCAAGATGAAGACCACAGGCAGAATAGAGGGGAGTATCAAGCTCATGAACTGTGGCCACCCACCCAACCTGAAAGGCCTGACAGAATACAACCAGTTAATGAAATTTGTAATGGCCAATAATTCTCCAAATATAAAAAATTGATCATATTTAGTTCAAGGACAGTAAGGGAAATTAAAGAGTATCTTACAGTATCCAGCTAGAACCAAGTGTCTAACAAGACATGCTCGGATAAGAGCGAAAGCTTCCATACAGCTATTTAACAGATAAAAAATGGATAATAGAAATTTTTATCAAACAAACGGAAAGCCTCCATAGAACCACTACAATGAGAATACCATCATATTTCATGTGGAAATATCAGTTATTCCTTGCATAAAAATATAGATATTAATTTCCTATACCCCTGCCAGATGTTACACTCGTTAGAGTAACTTTTATCCTGGATATTCCAGTACCAACAATATTTCAAACAGTGACAAGAAAACTTGGTGTGCCTAAACTGTATAACCAAACAACTGTATAATTTACACTTACCTCCACCAAAAGAGATTGTGTTGTCATTATGTGTTGTTCATCTGACAACTTGCTCTTTTGTTTATGATAGCCTCTGGGAAGACCAACAAGGTCGTGAGGGAAGAGAATCTCTACATCAAAATCCAGAAACCCGCACAACCTTAACATTTTTAACATTTCTGAATAAATAAGTGAAAGCATAACTGCCGTTCCTGATCGACGAGTCAAAACCTGTTCAGAATGTTGGAAAACAACAATGTAAGCATGCAGCATTTAGAATCACCTATCTGGAAAATCCAGCTTACGCAATAGAGTCCATGGAAAGTGTACCGAGTGAAGGTATAATGCTTGTATGTTTGAATGGTTCACGGAAGTTGTTCTCCGAAAACCCTGACAATATGGAAACAGCATCTTTAAGAACTAAGCAGCCCCTTGCTGCAAGGTGTAAAATCTAAGATATAAAACAGTTCAAATATTGCATTCTTTTGCTCAGTTAAGAAACCAAAATCTACAAAAGAATTTTTTTTTCCTTTATAATAAATTCTAGGGAAAGTTTCAAAACAGTACAAAACTTTTGGCTCATTTTCGAAAACGTACATGAAGTTTTGAATATTGCAAAAGAGTATAAAAGTTTTTCATATTTCTTTCAATCAAGTCCTCGCCACAAAAAATTACAAAATTAAAAATGACAACCCTTAGGTCATTTTTCAAACTTTCCCTTTCATAAATCATTTAAGAGAAAGGATCAAGTCCAACCTAAATAACCTAGTGGTGCCCACTTTAGCTATCTTAGTGTATAGATGGTTAAATAAGAAGGGTTTATATGGATTCCAAATTACTGAAAAGCTAGCTTCATTAAATGTTTATGATCATCCAAATCAAGTTTAAACTTGGGCCCCACTGCATATACATGGTTGATAAGGGTATTTTTTTTCAATTTTATTTAATTATTACTTATTTTAGAGCACTTGATTGAAAGAAATATGGAAAACTTTTATCTCTTTTGAAATATTCAAATCTTCATGTACGTTTTTGAAAATGAGCCAAAAGTTCTGTACTTTTTTTTTTAAATTTCCCTAAATTCTATCATTGGGAAAAAAATATATTTCACAATTCACAATAGGCAAATCAGTCCTGAGCCTCCTGCCAAACAAAGATGATTCTGCCACCCTTCTTTAGCAATGAAGTCAGCACCCGCTAAAAGTTGTGAGTGCACAATTCCATTAAGGTCCAGCAGAATAATAGAATTTTCATTTGTAAAAAAAAAAAAAAAAAAAACCTTGGCACTTCTAAAGCACTTAAATTGCCATAAAGTAGTTTGCACAAAATTAAGCAGTCTTCAAATCGCAACCATTAATTGTAACAAATCCAAGACAGAATCAAATTCAATCATAAACAATGGGTAATCAAATCTAAAGCCTTCCCACCATTAGATACTGAAAAAGGCCTTTGACCTAGACAATGAGACCAACTATAATTGGATAGATCATTAAACATGGAGGGGGCACACACTCTCAGCTTACCAATTGGTCCATTAAGATCCTGCAGATTACATGTATCAACCAAATTTTATACATGCACTAATTCCACATGCTAGAACTAGACAGCAGCAATCATCTGAACAATTTGATAGACTAAGGGCCCAATAATCCATCAAAATCCCTTTCTTCATCCAACCCCATTTCACACCAAATGTAGAAGACACAATCCCCATTAGCAAACATCTTCAACACCATCATCATCGTCAAAACCTTGTCCCAACCCAACCATGGGTCAGCTACATTAATTTTGTTTCGTCGTCATGTCTATCTTGTTCATGTCCTTGGATCAGTTGCACTACTTCATATCTACACTCACTACTTCCATCCATGTCCTCTTCAGCCTATTCCTTTTCCTTGAGAGACCAGAGAAACTTTTCCTCCCCGAAGCCATGATCGGCCTGCTTTGGGCATGCCATATCCATGTCACATAAGTGATAAGCCTCTCTTATTTTGATCCCGCTACCTCTAAATGCTCCCAAATGCTTTCATTTCTGATTCTATATAACATATTCAACTCCAAAACATTGTAATCGAACAACTGAATTCAAATCAATCTTCACAAACCAGAAGCACAATTCAATCCAGGCATCATAACTATAAGAATATAAAATACCTTATGAACGTAGAAGTACCTCTCCAGATTCGTAAGAAAAAGCTCAGGCGACGATCCAACCGGAGGAATGTAGAGCGAGCAGAATCCCATGGAAAGATCATCCATCCTCTCGACGAACGCATCTACCGGCAGCGGCACCGACGAGTGCGACACCAGCGCATCATCCTCCGCCGCAATGTGGAGCGCCGCCTTCCCGAGATCCACCCCTCTATTGATGGCGATGCTCGTCTCCCTCTCGACCTCCGACAGCCATTGGATCTGCGAGCAGAATCCATCCCTCGACGACTGCTCCATCACAAATCACAAACCACAGAATCAAAGATAGAGAAGAAGAAGACGAAGATGACGAAAAGCATTAAGTTCAAAAGATCAAACCCTAGCGTGTTTGGTGTCGATTCCAGAAGCGTCGAGGGAATCGTGAAGGACAAAATCGAGGTTGTTGGTGGAGACGATCCTTTGGCTTCGACAGATGAAGGAAAGATGAGATTTCGAGGGTTTCGACTTGGATGAGAGGAGAGTGAAGAATGAGACAGTACAAGGCGTCGAGGTCATGATGGATGTCTTTCGTCGTTCGTTGGAGATTTAATGGAACGAGAGAGAAAGGTAATGAAGATTGGGATTTGATCTCTGGAATTTTTGTTTGCATAAGTAAGTACTAGCATAGTATGTGGCGCGGAAACTGGCAAGTCAGCTGATTGGGGGATGGAGGATATTTTTGGAGGAATTTATCATTGACCCCCCTGGATGGTTTGGCGGTTAAAATCCAGTTTAGATTATAGATAATTGCAAATGTCCCCCTGGTTTTTGTGGGGTCAGGGGAATGGAGTGGGGTTCACTTTCTTTTCTTGGGCAAGTTTGTATGAAATTCTCCATCGGGGCTTTACAAAAAAAAAAAAAAAAAAAAGGGTACCGGAGGCAGTGGCAAATGTTAAAAAAAATATATGTATTAATTTTTAGAATTCGCATTAAATTAAAAGAAATTGAGAGGTTTTTTATATACCCTTAAGGTTAATAGAATTTGTAAATAGGCCCTTATGGTTTAAGTATTTGTAAATATGCCTCTTTTTTTTCATTTTAATACCTTCCATATTCCCAAAATCAATAGCCTTCCAACCACTATAAGTTTTTTAGAGTGAAATGATACTTGTGCCCATCTTTTTCTCTATATATGCATAATTTTTATAGGCTTGAACTTTTTTTCGCTAAAGCTTATAACATTAACAATTATATATAGTGGGAGAGAATAACTCTCCATTTGTTATAAGGTCAATTTTATTAAATCCAAACTAATCATAATGATAATCAACACTTGTACTTATAATTGATTATGATTGTTCTGATCCGTGCACAACTCACTATTGGATTGATGGAAGTTTCAAAATACAAGATTAGGCTTCATGTGCATGAGATATTTATTAAGAGGGAGGCTGGGACTTAGAATAAAATAATGGTATATGTGGTAAACAATAAGGGCCCGTTTGGATGTCTACAGAATAAAATATTTACAGATTTAAATATTGCAATAATAAAATAGTATAGAATACAATAATACAATATTATAACAGTATAATAATTTTACTGTTTGGCAATTTTTGAAGAGTATTACAGATTTTAAATTGAGCAGTTTGGAAGGTGTTATGATTAAAGTAAATTACATTATAAGAATATTTTTTTTATTAAATTTTTTAATTTATATGTAATTTATCACATCTAGATAAAAAAGTAATGTGGTAAAGTAAAGTTTAACTTTCATGTTTTTACCATAAGTTACTTTTATTTTATCACATAAAACCATGATAAAGTATAGTAAAGTAAAGTCAATAAAAAAATAACTACTTTATAACTCTTTCTCTCCCAATTTACTTTACCACATACTTCATCTGACCCTACTCTACCTTACCTTTAACCATGATATGATATCAATCTTTATTTTTACTTTACCACACCCGTAAACAAGTCATTTTTTATTTACCATATAAAACTACGATAAAATATGATAGAGTAAAGTAAAGAAAAGAAACTACTTTACCATTCCTTCCCACTTTACTTCACCATGTACTTTATCTCACATTTACTTTACCACACCTTTATCATCCTGTGAGATTTACTTTTACTTTACTTTACCATATATGTAATTATACACATTATAATAAATTTGGTGAACTAAAATCTTTACTTTATTCTACCACTTTGTAATAGTCATTTTTATATATTCTTATATTGTAGAAAGTTTTCTACAAGGGGGAGCTAGAGGAGATAATATTGAGGTTTTGAAAGAAAATAATATTTTCTTCAAATTTTTATTGAGTTACCAAACACACAAGATTTTTTTCTTTTAAAAATGAAAGTTTGTATTCTATAAAATATTATTTTCTTGTGTTTTCTTGTGCATCCAAACAGACCCTAACATGTTAAAAAAGAGATAGACTAAGATAAAAGATTAGTGAGAAAAATAGAGAGTTTTTCTATTATCTCATTATCTGAGCACAAATACAAAGAGGAGAGACCTTTTTAGAGGCAGAGTAACCTCATAAGAAAGAAACCCTAATTCTAACCCTAAATCATCTTAAGTGGGCATCCACCTAAGATATGTTTCTTATAACATAACATACTCATTTTTGTTTTATTGATGTAAAGGCAACATTATAAATTTTTTTTAAAACTCAACATAAAGCTTTTGGTGAGTTCCCATTCTCATTAGTAACAGGGTGCTCATGGGTCGGGCTTGGATATGTCATTAGTGCCCAATTAATGATTGGGCAGAGCTTGAATTAAGTGATAGAAAGCCCAAAGACCGCCCCGGACCATGTAAGGAATACATGTGATTTAATTTAATTAGTCCAAAATATAGCTCAAATGCCCACAAAAGTGATTAAAGAGACCTTGTTCAACCTACCCGATTAATTAAATAGGCGGGCTCAGCCTAAATATGCCTTAGCCCGTCCCAGCCTATCAACACCCCTAATTAGGTATAGGGAATTTGTGGTCATGGAATGTGTAAAATGAAAAGGCAGGGGATCTATTAATAAATACTAAAGCCAAGAGGTCTATTTACAAATCTTAAAAACTTTTAGGGTACTGTATATACCAAAACCTCAGATTTAATAAAAAAAACAATTCGGAGCTTAAACGCTTGTGATTGGGAGGAACTTTCAATCATGTTTTTCTCGTGGAAAACATCAAACACGATAAGAGGAAAAAAAAAATCATATGCATGATTTTTATGTGCAATCATTGTTCAGAGAGAGTCGGGTGCCGTCATTTTTCAGGACCTACGAATCGTCCTGTGGTACATCGCTGTGCATCCTCTTTGGCATTATTTTTATGTTGAAGATTAGGTCTAGCTTTTCTATGAATAGTGTTATAATTTTTTATTAAATATAAGTTGTGCTGAACTTGTTTGTTAATATTCTGTCATAATTATTTTCAACTAGTACAACTAGCCAAAAAAAAGTTTTAGTAGTGTTCTTAAAATATAATAATTTGGGAAATACTCATATAATATGTAATTTTTGAAATCTGTAAGACTATTTATTCATCAAACCAAATGAATACAAATTACTCATTAGACATACCCTCATGTACAAAAAGTGTATTTGTCATTCCATTTTATATGCATGCAATCTCTTGCTATTCTTGTACTATATTCTTCTCTAAAGTACCAAAGAATTTACATCTAATGAACTTGGATGTGTCTGGCTGTGCTCATCAAAAATCTATTTTCCCAAGGCAACCTTTGCCATTACTTTTTAATAGCAAAAACATCAAAAGCTGTCTAGTTAGATATATGGAAAGCAACTTTTAACATTCAAGACTGAATAGTTTTATTAATTTTTATAAAATTAAATTACACAACATATAGTAGTCTTGTGGGTCAATAAGAAGGCACACTTAAAATCATAGATGTGAAATCCTATGTAGGCCCGAACTCAAACTCAAACCGCTTAGATTTAGCAATTTTTACAAAAACAACTTCTAAAATAATTAAAATTTAATAATGTTGCCTTAAATTCATCTAAAAACTTTCAATATTTGGAATAAAAAATGTAACATAAATGATGTACGAGAGATTAATTGAAATGAATTATAATTTGGCAGTTAAAAGCATCTTATCATTGTGGTGAAAAAAAAATCCTTTGATGATTCTAATGTCTGGATTTGGTCAATGGGATGGTTGGATGTGAAGTTCAAGTGCCAAATTTATACTCTTCATATCGAGGTGACCTAATATATTCAAATGTATATAAATGCCATAGTCAATCAAGAGTCACTGTACATGAAAATAATGTCTTACAAGTATATGTAGTATCATGTGCATCATATCCTATGGATATAGCAGTATAGTACACACTGAGTACATGGTCATCATACATGAAAAGTTACGTTGTACAAGTTTGTATTAATATCTCAGAGTTTTAAAAGTGGAAGGAAAGCCGGCCTTTCTCCCCTGTTGGAAAGTATAACAAGGACTTTTAGGTTGAACAGCATACTAGCATTTTTTTTTTTTAAAGGGTTGTGATAGATTTGAAGCCATTTATATTTAGGGGGACAATATGAGAGACTCATCTTGCTTATTGTTGCCATCATTCTTCACTTTGCAAATGGTAAGTATCTACAAATTCTTATCTTTAAAAGTGAAAATGTAAGAGTTAGATGTTGCTACTCTTTACTCTAGACAACTGATCTATGAAATTAATATATTTTATTTCAAGCAAAAGAAATATTTTTTACTTTTTCTTCTCAGTTTTTGTTATTTATCTTCTGATACACAAAACAAGTGCGTGTTTTGGGATTAAAAAAAAAAGTGCACGTGCAAAAAAATTGAGATGGTTCATCAAATAGTCTATGCAATTTACATTTCCTAACTCCTAACCAAATCAATCAATAAAAGTACAGCTTGCTCTGATCATAGACGGTATACTTCTCTCTCTCTCCCTAAAATCCTAGGGGCCATTTGGATAAGCAGAAAAATGGGGTGGAGCAAGCCTACTCTTTAAGATAACCCCATTTTTTTATATTGACATCAAAACTCATTAGAAAAAAAGCTATCGCTTTCTTGGGTAGGTATGATTCTATAAGTGGTTGATAGGGTGTTTCTTTTAGGCTGGTGTGATTATGTTTAGTAGGATTGGAGATAGTGCATTTCTCTTGTACGCCACCTTTTTCTCATTCTTTGATTTTTTGTACTTTATACCTTTTTTTTTTAATCAAATCTTCCGTTACTGTTATAAAAAAAAAAAAAAGCCATCGGTTGAGAAAGGTCGCATTTCTCCAAAGTATGCTATTTGGACGAGGGCAAGAGAGTACTTTTTAATGTTGCAGACTTGTGGTAATCTAGTTATAGCAGTAGCTCCAGTGAGCAATTGAAATTGCATAATGAAAAAACAGGGGCTTCCCAGTCTTGATTTTACAGTAAAAGAGGGAGAGGTCTGAGGAAAGAGAGTGGGAAAAAAGGAAAAAAAAAAAAGGAAGAATAACTTGCCCTTTCCCCTCAGTGCTTTCCACAATTCCACGACCCTTATGCCAGCTGTCCTATGCTGCTTACTCAAAAGGTAATTTTAGCTTTCTACTTTCCTAGAAGTTGTGTTAAGAATGCGATAACCAAGCAGACTTAAAATGGCTTTGGGTTTTATAAAAGCAAAAAGCCTTCCCAGTGAGCACAACCAAACACTGAAACACATCTTTCGTCTTTTACCGGATGAATAGATCCAAACCTTCTTATGTCTGGTAGACCCATAAACTCTAGCACGCACCCTTTTTTTTTAGAGTATGTTTGGTTACATGCGAGGAATCTTAGATCTGATGATTCTTCACAACCATTGGAACAAGGATTCCTTGATGAGAATTTATATAATTGAGACATTGATATTAGTGTGTGTCGGGTGGTCGGATCTGAAGATCCTAACAACTGAAGATTTCCATTTGTTTAAATTCTCAGAAATTTACAATTGTTAAATATGGATATACCACAATTTTAGAAAAATCGAAAATCTTTTTCCTAAAAATTCGGTTGCCAAATGTGACCTTAAGAAACAAAGGATTCCTTATTGTGACCCAATAAAGGATTCAGATCCAATTTACTGAAGGACCTATTGAATGGTTCATGTTTCACATGCATAAAAGTTGGTAGAGTGGCACAGAGCTGGCTCTGAGCTAAAGCCCAGGAAGCTACCGCTTTAGGCCCCCCAATTTTTGTCCCTTTTTTTGGGCCCCAAATTTCTTTAGCCCATATAATATATAGGTCTGTAAAAAATGAAAAAAGACTGCCCAAGACATGAGAACGAGCCCAATTTCTAAACAGCCAATTACAAAAGGGCCATAAATTAATGATTTTGTGTTATATTTAAAAGTAAAAAAATGGAAAAAATAGTATGAAACTTTGAAAATTGGAAAAGATTAGGTCGGCTATTATAGAGTAATTTTGGATGCCGATTCACTTTCTACTTCGGATATCAAATACACCCCGTCTCTCTCTCTCTCTCTCTCTCTCTCTCTCTCTCTCTCTCTCTCGCTCCCCTTATTCACAAGCAAAACTGGGTCTCCTTATTCCCAATTAAAATTGGGTTTTTGGACTGTAAAACCATTTTTGACTTTCCGTTTATGTGTTTCACCGCTTTGTGCCGACGAGCCGGGAAGAGAATCAGGTGATTGAACATTCTCTCCTTTCCAAGTTTCAAAGAATATTTTTAAAATGAGCCATTATTTTTTTTATTTGTTCTTTTAATCTTTTTGACTTTTAAGGGGACAAGACTATTGATTAACATGTTTTTTTTTGTTATATAAAAATTTGTTGTATACATAAACTCAATATAAAAATAAAAGGATAAGAAAATGTACCACTAAGTTTAACCACAATATCAATTGAATCAAATGATCTTTCGCTTATTATGAAGAAAAAAAATCAGTTGAATCACCACATTATGAAAATACAAATAATTTGTAGATGGGTTATGTTTGGCAAATTTGTTAATTGTTGTTTATTTGATTTAATGATTTACAGATGCTCTTATGGTGTTGATTGAGTTATTGATGCTGGCCTAGCACTCTATTGTTTTGCAACCTCGGTAATTTTACCTAAATTTGAAGCTTTTGAATTTGGATTGATCGTTGGTTCTTGAGTTCTGCATTAGATTGGTTTTATGCATCCTAAAAAGTGCCTCTCAGGGTCTGAAAAAAGAAAAGAAAAAACGAAAAGTCAATGCACTTATTCAATCTCAATCAGGAGCTCTTGATAAGTTTGTAGTTGCTAAGAAACAAATAGATAATTCGGTTCCAGTTGAAATTTTTGAAGATGAAGAATTTATAGATTCAGTAAATGAAGAGCATGAAGTGATACTTGACGAGGAAACTAATCAGTGGATTAATGAAAATGACAATGAGAATGATGGTAGTCAACATGAATACCAAAATGTAGAATTTCAGCCTTCAAATGTTGATGATCCGAGTAATAGGGATAAGATGAATCAGAATTTATGGAACTTTTTAGTAGAAAGAGGTCCTAAAAGAAGAGTTGACGATGTCAACTATCCTAAAGATGATCTTAATAGACACTTCTCTTCCACACACTACATCCGACATTTATCCAATGGAGAAAAACATGATAAAAAGTGGCTTGTATATTCGGATGTTTTAGATAAAGTATTTTGTTTTTGTTGTAGGTTGTTTAAGGAAGAGGGGAACAAGACTTTATTGGCTAATGATGGACTTTGAGATTGGAGAAATATTGGTAAAAGGTTAAAAAGTCATGAAAGTAGTAATGAGCATCTCATGTGCATGAGTAAATAGATTGAATTAGATATGAGATTGCACAAGAATGAAACCATTAATAAAAGCGTGCAAGAACAAATCAATAGAGATAAATAACATTGGAAAATGGTGTTGCGAAGGATAATCGCTGTGGTGAAAACACTTGCAAAAAATAATTTAGCTTTTCGTGGGGACAATGAGAAGATTTATCAAGAGATTAATAGAATTTTTTTAAGCATAATTGAAATGATTGCCGAATTTGATCCAACAATGCAAGAGCATCCTTTGGCGAATTGAAAGTGGCGAGGTTCGTTACCATTATCTTAGTCGCAAAATTTAAAATGAATTAATACAATCGTTAGCGTGTGAGATTAAGAATGCAATCATTGCAAGAATCAAAGAAGCAAAATATTTCTCGATTATACTTGATTGTACCCCGGATGTAAGCCATGAAAAACAAATGTCTCTTGTGATTCGTTATGTGTTCAACAAGTCCAATAAAGGTGGAAGAATTCTTTTTTGAATTTTTAAAGGTGGAAGGTACAACGGGGTTAGGGCTTTTCAATGTATTTCAAGAAGCGTTGAGTACTATTGATCTTGATTTTGATAATATAAGAGGATAAGGATATAACAATGGATCTAATATGAAAGGAAAACACAAAGGGTGTATAAAATAGGGTACTTAACATAAATCCTAAAGCATTCTATACACCTTGTAGTTGTCATAGTCTTAACCATGCACTTTGTAATATTGTGAACTCTTGTCCTAAGGCTACATCTTTCTTTAGAGTGGTACAACAAATATACTTGTTGTTTTCATCTTCCCCAAAGAGGTAGAAAGTGTTGAAAGATAATGTAGAAGGTCTCATCGTCAATCCATTGTCGGAAACACATTGGGAAAGTCGTGTGGAAAGTATTAAAGTTATAAGATACCAAGCCCTACAAATAAGAGATGCTTTAGTTGAATTGGCCCACACTACTGAAGATCTGAAAACAAAGAATGATGCGTAGTCCTTAGTAGAACATGGAATTGGCAGTTTTTAGTTTTTAGTTGGCATGATTATTTGGCACAATCTATTATTTACTGTTAATTCCGTTAGCAAGGTTTTTCAAAATGAAGACATGCATATAGATGTTGCTGTTGATCAGTTGAAAGGGTTTTTTGCATTTATTGAAAAGTATAAAGAAACTGGATTTGTTAAGGCTATGATTGAAGCTAAAGAGGTTGCAGCTAGAATGAATGTTGAGCCGACATTTCAAGAAAAACGAATCATATATAGAAAGAAGCAATTTGACGAGAACAATAGTGAAGAGGCGACACAATCAGCTGAAGAATCTTTTAGAGTGAAGTATTTCTTATATATTGTAGATCAAGCTCTTTTATCACTTCAAAGCCGGTTCGAACAGTTTCAAGTATATGAGAAAACTTTTGAATTTTTATTTGATTTGAATGATTTAAATGCTACCAATGACGAAGCTTTGATGTCCTATTGTGCTAATCTTAAAACTTTTTTGAGCAAGGATACGCTTTCTGATATTGATGGGAGAGACTTATTTTCAAAATTGAAAGTGTTGAAAGAAGTTTTGCCAAAAGAAACAACAAAGCTAATTGATGTGCTCAATTATTTGAAGGTGATGGATGGTTGTTTTCCCAATACATGGATTGCATACAGAATATTGCTAACTATACCAGTTACAGTTGCCTCTGGGGAAAGAAGTTTTTCAAAGTTTAAGTTGATCAAGTCTTACCTTCGGTCAACCATGTCAGAGGAAAGATTGAATGGATTAACTATGTTGTTAATTGAGAATGCCATAGTTGATAAGATTGATTACGCAGCTTTGATTAGCACAATTGCAGCAAAAAATGCTAGAAGAGTAGTGTTTAAATAAATTTTAAGTGATATAATGACTATTGATTTTTCTATATATATATGTTTTGAATTTTGATAATGATTAATTTTGACCTATTTTTTTGAAGCTAACTTTCGTATATAATATATAAGGGGGACCTCCTTTGAAATCTTTACTTTAGTTTCCAAAAATTTAAGGGTAGACACTAAAGTGACATAAGCCGTGGGTTTGCTTTTTCCATTCTTCGTTTGAAACCTGTCTAAAGTTACCCCGCATTCGTCTGTATGGGTTCAGCGGACAACCTAAAAATAATCCTAAAAATAAGATATCACCCCATAGTGCACCTCCAAAATGGCTCGGATCTCATCATCTATATTCGCGCCAGTGACGTCCGCATTTCTATCCCCGGCCTTTCTGATTCTCTCTCTCCTGCTATCTTGAAAAGATCATCTCCAACAGTAACAGCTGTTTCCATTTCTTTCTAGATCATGCCTCAGTCTCTCCTGCTATCTTCCTCGTACTCTTCGAACCTATTCCACCCAAAATTCCCGCCATCTTCTGCATCCGTCCGTCGAGGTTGCCGCACCCTCGAAATCTCCACTCAACGGACGGATAGCAGACATCTATTCCAACACCTCTGCCACACAGCAGCGATCTCTTGCTCCTCCTCCTCCTCCTCTCCCATGTCGCCTGTAGGGGAGAAGGAAGAAGACGTACCTCTGCAGCACCAGGTACATCTCTCTGTGTGCGTGTATAATTTAGTCTTAATGCATCGAGTACCATTTGGCATGAGTGGCATTGATGGTTTATTGATCTGGCTGGGCAGTTGATTTGATGGGCCTTAACATTGAATGGGTATGTCCCGTTCATCTTCCAGATTGGAAGGTCCAAGAGTCTCACTAGTCAGTGCCATCATCTGAAATATTCTGGGGTCACCTGGATATGGGTTTTTGTCACCCACCCATTTAGCCAGATAGACAAAAAGGGCATATTTCTTGTCAAATTGATGTCATTAGAAAGACTTCTTCGTGGACAAGATCCCAAAGGCGATGACACACTCTGGGTTTTAATTAATTGATGACAATGAACACCTTCCAACTTTGCTATGGGTTATTGTGTAATGCTATCCCATACTTTTGTCAAATAGGTAGTTCTTGCACTGAAGATTGAAAAATGTGAATGGTATGCTAAGTTTTAAGGCTCAAAGTGAAGTGACATCAACTTAATTGAGGAAGTTTTGAAGAAGATTTAGATCTGCACCAGCATTGTTGCACCTGCAAATTAGTTTTCTACATCCATTTTTATCTCTAGAAAGGATATAAAAGAAGTAAAGAAATGCAATTTTATGACATCTTAACTAACTGGCTTGCATGTGTTTTTTTTTTTTTTTTTTTTTAAATTTTTTATTCCACAAGAATAAGTTCACAAGAGACTAATTTTGCTCAATAATATGTAGGGTCTGCTAATTCTGCTCATCACCATAGTCGTGTACATGTTTTTTCCCTTTGCAAGCACTAGCCCTCAGTAGATTTTGGGGCTCGTTCAGCGGGGGCAAAAACTTACCTTGTGGGTGATAGTCTTAAAGGAGTTTTATGGGGGGTGACTCTGTCTGATTTTTGGATATGCTGGGAAGGAACGTTGTGAGGGTTAGATTCACAGTTGAAATAGTCTTAGAGTTATTTGTTTTATATTTTAGCCTTTGAGTCTTCTCTCTGATGCATTTTGTCCATTTCAATGATTTTTTTCCACAGAGAGAGAGTTTTTGGTGACATGGGTATCCCTGATGTCTTTGACACAACAGGACTAATCCCCTGGGTGGCATCCACTAAACCCACACAAATACACACCGGAAAATCTGGGATGGTTTTGAGCACAAGACTTTGGGAGCAATTAGCAAACCCACGCCTTATGCCACTCCACCAACTCCAAGGTGGAGAGAGAGAGTTAAAAAGTGAAAAGGGTCAGTTACAGTGCAGTCAATGACCGAGGCTAACCTTGTTGCAGTCGTGCATGCACCACCAAAAGTCGAGATTATCGTTTCATTTGTAGTTATGGTAAATACATTCATTCACTGATTGGTTTATATTAGTTTACTCGATGAAGGACCTTTTCTTTACTAACAGTGACTCATTTACACTCAGGTTTTAAGGTTCCTTATGTACATATTTTTTTTCCTCTACAAAAAAAAGATGCGAAAACTTCACTTATAAGTTATAACCTGTATTTCTTGTCAATCACAAATAACCACCTTCCTTAGAAACGCCTCTATTGGTCTGAAAAACCTGACCAACCACCTTGATCTTGAGTAAATAGCCGGTCTTTCATCAATTGATTGATGTTCGCTGTATATTAGCTTCAGAGGATACAATTTTCCTTGAATTTAGGACTCATTTGGATAAAATTCAGGGTGACGCTGTGTAATAACCTGTAAATTTTAGTCAATTTAATTATAATCAATGCCCTTAAATTAATCCAAATCTGGACGGATCTAAGGAAGTTTTCATCCTCTTGCAGTAAAATAAATATGATCACAGCAACTAGTAAAAACCTTGGCCTATGGTTGCGACTTGCGAGTCAAGGTGGCTGAACGAGATTTTTAGATCAAGAAGGTGGTTATTTATGAAAGTAAAAAAAAAAAAAGGGAAAGTGAGTATCTGTAATTATCACAAAATATGCGGTCATATGTAAATTTCCTAAGAAAGATAGGCACCATTTAGAATGTACGTGTAAATTGTAAAGTACTGCATATTTGACTATTTGAGATTTATAAATTGCATGATTGCATCAGATGCGACTCTAGCTTTTTGTTAATATAGACCTTCCAATCATTTATAACTACCATAGATTTCAATTTAAATAGAGACTTTATGTTCGTTAATAGTTGAAAGCTTATACTGATTGCGGAAAAAGGTTCAAAATTTATTTCTCGACAACATTTTATATGCTTGAAATGAAATTCTTAATTTCTAAATGTTCCATTTGCAGGGTAAACTATCGTACGCAAGAGCCCACTGGGTTGCTAGATCTCTTATTGCATGGGATGTGAATGTGGAAGATACCATTTGTTATCTATATGCTGGTAAAAGTGCCACATTGTTTCTTACAGAGGATGGCATTGAAGGTTAGAAATTGGGTCTAGTTAAAAAATTTTATGGTTCACTTTTGCAATGTAATATCTTTTGCTGATTACTGCATAAGCATCTTTCTGTGCTGAAAGCTTTTGGCTCCCGCTTTTCAGTACTTCGTTAGAATTCAGTTTCTTAAATGTGTGTAATGGCAATTAACTAAAGTTCATTAACAATCTTCTCATTTATGCTGTGGTGAACATCCTTTGTGTCTGTGGAATTGGGTGTTTTCTGATGTTGTTGGCCTTGCAATCAATCCATTTTCCTGCTGACGCCCTTATCCTGACTTGAGGTGTAACATATGATCAGTGATATAGGTCAAGAGAATCCTCCACCCCCCACACCCAAGTTTGGTCTTGTTTAGAGAATTATGTGAACTATCTCTTCTATTGTATAAGAAGTAGTAGGACGAACCCTATTGCCAGATCAACTGATAACAGGAAGTATTGATTCTAAATCAAGACCTTTGTCTTTCTGGTATTATGAATGTATAAGATCAACTTAAAAAAAAAAGAAACTTTGGCACCTTTATTATAATTATAATTTTATTGGGCGAATCAGAACATACAAGAGTGACCCTCTCGTGGCATGGAGTACGAAGTCCACTTTAAAGAAGGTACACTGGATTCCTGTGCACATGTCTTATGCGGACTGGGTATTTACAAGCCTGATCTCATACATTCTCACATAATGTCAATGTTAAGGATAGGTGGACAATTTTTTTTCTTCCCTTTCACTTTGTAGTTTTAATGCATGATTTGGTTTCAGTTTAGCTGGTTTTTTTTTTTTTTTTTTTTTTTTTTTTTTTTCTTTTTTTTGCTACATTGGTCCACTGGTCTCGAGTGATACTTTAGACTTGAAGACCCAGGGATTGATCCTTGGGCATATGTGTGAACCGAGGTGCCAACACCACTCAACCATGAGTGGTGTTGGCACCAATGAGTGGTTGAGATGCCTGCAGGCTATGGCGCATTCCATTCCACACAATGTTATATCATTTGAAAAGAGTGGAACCGTAGGGTAATCTGTAATCCTCCTTGAAGTGGAACAGTCAGATGCGTCTTTTTTTGAGGTCTTTCATCATGCCATTCTCTAGACTTTTTTCCATGGCATATTGGGAATCAATCATGCTTGATTTGGGGTCTTTAGGTCTTCAAATGTGTAGTTTGCAGATGCTCTATAGGAGAAACATTGGTCTTTGACCAATTGCCCTAGATCTATTGGTGTTTTTATCCCTTAAAATTTTTTCCTTGCTGGAAATTGCTGAAGAAATTATGCTCATTCCCTTTTAAGGAGTTTCTTTGCATGAAAGTTAGTGGTGGGAAGTTTTTCTGCTGTCATGGAATTGCACTTGGTGTACTGAATTGAGTTTATTTGCCATGCGAACAGGTCATGATATGAAAATTCAAGTTGAACAGGACATTTTTGGCCTTCCATTAAAAGTGAGCAATGGCTTTTTGACAGCATCAACACATACGATTCTTCCCTTCATTGATAATTCCCAAGGGCGGTTTTGACTTAATTGGGGATGTTGGTTTCTGATCGATGATTAGTGCCTGAGTGATTTTTCATGAACCAATTCATCTGACTTCTCTATTGCAGGTTATTGAAAAGTTTCCTCACATTGCTGATTACAAAGCTTTCAAAATCCCATATTCTGTGGATATCAAAAGCCTCCTCAAATGCCAGTTGGCAATTGCCTCTTTTAGTGGTAAGAGTTCTTAAGTGCTCCATTTTTCTGCTTCAGTTGCTGATTCATGTGAGAGTAAAGAAGCATGTTTATTGGCGTACAAATTGGACAATAAGTCTACACCAAGTTTTTGTGTATAAAGTCCACATGGATCAGATTCCTTGGATGATATGACAACTACCCTAGGTTTTGAAAATGTCTAGAAATGTAAATAGATGACATGTAAATCTTGAAAATCAGAAAGTTCCCATGTAAAACAGTAGTAATCACTCTACTGGAAAAACCTTATAGATGGCAGCCTTGGGCATCTCCTGTGGGCCCCAGCGTATATGATTATTGCTGTCTTCATGGGGAATTATTTTTAAGGATTTTTTTGAATTCATTGTTTTTTTTTTTAGGTAAATCATCTGCTTGAACTATTGGTAATTGCACCAATCACTAGTAGCTCAGTGGGGAGGCGACTCCCTTGGACAGAAACAATCAGGGATCAATCCCTGGCTGTAGTGCTGGTGGTGATTGGTGAGGGACTTGGGTGAGTTGGTGTGTGAATATTTACCTGAGCAAAAAAAATAAAAACATGGTATTGGTAATTTCTCTGTTTCTCATGTAAGGAAACTTGTGCGAAACCGAATTTTGGTGGCCGTTTGTTGACCCCAATTGGAAAAGTGTAATAGAAGACATTGGGAACAAGCTGAATTGGGCCAGGTAATTGCTAAACGCCGGGTACGTCTAGGGTCGATGTTCAAAACTTGGATCATTGAAGCTGGACCGGTTGTCTGGATTCATGTAATGGTTGGGTGAACCTGTTCCCCCTGATCAGCATTTTGATTCTTGTAGCAATGTTATACATTTGGCCAATAGGGTTGTTGGCACTGTGAGCATAATTTGGGATCACAAAGTATTGTTGGCACATTCTCCTGGCCTCTTAGATATGTATCCAACTGTTATGTGGGTGATTTTCAGGCCCATCATTTATCATGAGGGTAGGTTATGGCCCAAGCTTTGACTTGATTGTTTGAATATAACATTGAGCCCCTTTTGTAGAAGGTCTAGTGTATATAATTATCTCTCTCAAGTTAAGAACTGATCAAGTTGTAGCTCCACCATATTTGCCCATATTAGAGTTGAGCACTTCTTTAAAGAAAGCGATATCAGCCGTTGGATTGAAGACAAAAATGTGATTAAAGCACTAATTATATAATGTTTCATTAATAAAATTGTCTTAATACAATGCGGCTCACATTATGGAGATCTGGATCATCCATTACATGCTCATTCTTCTCCCTTTGTGTGTATAAATTTCCAGTCCAGTCAGAGTTGCATTCACTGTTGAATTGAACAAACACAATTTATACACATTCTTGGAATTTGGGATGTACTGATGCAATGAGAAAGAATTGAATTGATGGTTTGGATCCATATCAAGTGGTTCCCTTTGTATAATTTTTTTTTTGGCTTTATTACAAATATAATTTATATGAGATTTAATCCAATTCTTTTGAGAAAAAAGTCCAAACCAAATGGTGACTGTTGCAGTGAGACATGGACCTATATTGGTAAATGAGAGTGCTTGGGGAAATGGGGTGTTCATCTTTTGAACGGTTGGATCTTCAGAAAATGGACCACAAATGTTCAAATTTGATTTGATCTTACTTGACTTGACCACATGCCGTGGTAAACCTTATGTAATTGTTCCCCTGTATTTATTTTGTAAATGTTAAAATTCTCAACATTTATGTATATACATCTCTAATGATTCCCTCTCTAGGTGGTGAATGTATACTCATATCTCCTGCTTCAAGACTGATGCAAATGTGACTTACAATTGTCGGTTTTTGTTTTTACAGAAAATGGGAAATGCAGTGATGCTACTGGCCTGCAGTTACCTGGGGTCCTAGATGACTTATTCTCCTACAGTGGGCCACTTGGTGCTATTTTTACTAGGGAAGCCGTGTCACTCTATCTTTGGTCTCCAACTGCTCAAGTATGTCGTCTTTCCAATAATTGATCCCCCTTCTCTCTCTCTCTCTCTCTCTCTCTCTCTCTCTCTCTCTCTCTCTCTCTCGGTTCATATTTTTATTGGAAAGCAGGCGGTGTGTGCTTGCATCTATAGGGATCCATCTGGCAGTGATCCATTGGTAAAGGTCCAGCTTGACGAGGCAAATGGTGTTTGGAGTGTGAATGGTCCAAGAAGTTGGGAGGGTTGTTATTACGCGTATGAAGTCTCCATCTACCATCCTGGAACTTTACAAATTGAAACATGTAGCGTGAATGATCCTTATGCTAGAGGGTATGCTGGTGTTTTTTCATTAGTTGAACACTTTTTTCCCACAACTGGCTTATCTGCTTCTATCCGATAAATGTTATGCCACATAACATATTTGTGCTATGATATTTCTGTGGCAGGCTCTCAGCAGATGGGGTGCGGACTTTGTTGGTCAATCTTGATTCTGATTCATTAAAACCACAGGGGTGGGATGAATTGGCAGATGAAAAACCAGACCTTCCTTTTTATTCTGACATCACTATATATGAATTGCACATCAGAGATTTCAGGTCAGCGGTCCATTTTCTAATCCCATTTATCCCGACCTTGAAATATAGTAAAAGAATTTCTTCTTCCTATCATATTGCTAGCATGACCACAAAGATTCTCAAACCATTTCATTAGTCTCAAACATTTCCATTGTATGCTTTCATTTATTAAGTTCTCTCACAAGAGCCTATGGCACAGTGGAAAGTGCTCACTATTGCAACCTTGATGTTGTGTGTTTGTCATGTTACCAATTGAAAAAAGAAACAAGAATAAATTCTTTTACTACAAATGAAATTATTGTATTAATTGTAGTATATGTTGGATCCATGTTTCATATGCTGCTTAAAGCATACAGGCTCCCTTTACTTTGTGGTTTTAAACATTTTCTCCTTGACATAGGACTTATGTTATTTTAAAAGTCTATCTCCTCTATATGAGCCTGTATTCATCATCACCATCATTATGAAAGCCTTGTCCCAACTATGTTAGGGTTGGCTACGTGAATTTTATTTCTCCATTCCGATCTATCCTGAACCAAATCCTTGGATAAGTTGCACTTCTTGAGGTCTTTTTACTACCTCTATCCACATATTCTTTGGCCTACCCCTTCCCTTTGATGCATCAACCTGCATAGACAAACTTTTCCTTACTAGTGTTGTTGCTGGCTTGCATTGGACATGCCCAAACCATCTCAAATGAGTTTCTATATGAGCTTGTATTATGACATTGAATTTTATGTAATGTAGACTTTTTATCAGAAACGTGTTGTGGTGTAGTGGAGAAAAACCTACAATTGATGCACACCACAATGCACAAGCACAAATCAGCCAATCGCACACAATCACGAAGAACACTACACTATATGTGATTTGGCAGTGTGCCTACGTCCATGGGAAAGAAACACTTGTCAAATGCTACATCATAGAAATAATGCATCCTTTCTTAAGCCCTAAGAATGCCCTGGTACAAATTACCAAATACCCTCAGACCCTAGTAAATACATCCTGGCTAACCCAACCAACTGATCCTGTTAACTCGGGATACAAGTCATCACCAAATGTTATGGGCCCTTTTCAACAATTCATTGGGAAATATTTTTTTTTGCCATTAGTCATCTTGTCCACATTATCTATTTTTCATAGTGATGTTGGGCCCTTTTCAACAATTCATTGAGAAATATTCCTTTTGCTATTAGTCATCTTAAATAAATTATCCATTTTCATAGAATCATAGTTACTAAAATCAAAGTTCCTGAATGTGAATATCTTGCTTTTTCAGTGCCAATGACAAAACTGTGAATCCTGAATTCCGCGGCGGCTATCTTGCTTTTACCTGTGAGGTAGTGTTTTTGATAGTGTATTTTTGTCACACCCAAAGATAATAAACCCTCTTTTCTTTAATAAATGAAGAATTACCATTATGCCCTTCCTTTAAAAGTCCACTTTAACCATCTTGCAAGTGATCTGCAAAACTGCAATTCTGAACTCATTAATGCATTTTTCCAAAGAACAAAACATTCCGATCATGGTTGAAGCACTCATCTAAACTAGTTTGAGCTCCTGGAACTATGAGTGACTCCAGTCAAATTGTTTTGTCTCTCTCGCTATGAGGTACTTCATACTTGCTACCCAAAACGAAGTGACAAATGCATGACATGCACTTCACCCTGTTGCAACGAATGACATTATTGATTTACCATCCCTAGTCTGACTCTTTGACCCAGGATCCCAGGATTTCAATTGTTAAAGTCTAGCCCTTGCTGGACCAGGACTTCATGTTCTCAGTATGTTATCAAGAAGCACTGACAAAACAGACTTCCTCTTTACCAAAAAGTTTCTGCACCACGTGTGGTCTATACAAACATTACATGATAACATGTGATCCAATTGGCTTATGCTGAGATATTCATCAATGACTCTTAACTCTTAAGTCTTAAGTCTCAGTTGTGTAAACATAGTCATATGATGATACTCATGTTGGCTGTCATCATTACCTCGCATCCACTGATTACAACAACAGTCACTTGCCAATCCCTATCAATAAAATACGAGACAGTGGTCGGTAGGTTTCAATGCATAATCCATGCTAGCAACTCGAAGAAGTCTGAAAATGGAACACATGGCAGAAAATGTAGATAAAAGAAAAGTGCCTTTGAACTTTGAAGTCATACACGCCTACACTTTTTTCTTTTTTTTATATTTATCTGAGTTCATTTCTCTAATATGTCATGCACAGTCAATGAGAGTAATATTGATTAATAGCAGCCAAACTTCTAGGACTCGGCAGGTGTATGCCACTTAAGAAAATTGCGTAATGCTGGTCTAAGTCATGTGCATTTGCTGCCAAGCTTTCACTTTGCTGGTGTTGATGATGAGAAAGAGAAATGGAAGCACATAGGTGAGAGTTTTTCTGTTTTTTATCCTTGATTCTATATATTATTGACTTTTGTCTTTCAAAAATTTGTATCATCAAATATTTGCAACCTGTTTTACTTGAATGCTTTAATTGTCACTCTTTTCTTCCCATGCAATGTGCACACCGGCTCTTTACTACTTCACCTAGAATTACCTTTATTTGTAAAAGCGAGAACAATTTCTTTGTATTACAAACTTAGGGTTTTGCCGAACCATATTGGCCGTGCCAGTACTCAGACCATATCTCAGATTTCCTCTTACAGTGTTGAAGTGTTCAGGTCATGAGTTTGATTCTTTTCTTTTCACTTTGTTTTTTAGTCTAGTCATGCTGGAATTTATGGATTTATCTGAAACATAGAAATTGAATCTGCAGTTAATATAGTAAAGTATGCAGGTTAGTGACAGATTTTTCTAGGCCATGCTAATTTAAAATAGTTTCTTATTATTATTGTTATTATTATTATTATTATTATCATGGTGGTACATTCCAGTGCCTGTACCAATATAAAAATGTTCTGGATGTGTCACCAGAACAGAACTGAAATGAAAATTATATTTTTTCTTGAATTGTCTTGTTGGTCGCATGTTTGTTGCATTTGATGGGAAATCTTCTACAGATGACAACAGGCTGGCAACATTACCTCCTGATTCTGATGAGCAACAAGCTGAAGTCGTGGCTATCCAAGATGAGGATGGATATAACTGGGGGTAATATATTATGCATTCGAGTATCCTTTGGTGATATTTCTGCCTTTTTCGGAATAATAAAGCTGTGCGTTCACTATATCTTTTTTTTTATTATTATAAATCATTACTGCATTGAGAAAGAAAATAACACAATGCTTATGTAGTTAAAGAGAAAATGTTTCTAGAGGAAACCACCAAGGACAACAGAGAGGAATGTGAAGATCAACTCCGTAGCATTATATTTCAAAATTAACTCCCTAAGTTTCATATGGTCACCTGGTTTGCTTGCAACAGAATCTTTCCTTATGGATGCCTAATGAGCAGCACCTGCCTTGATCATTTGAAGGACCTTATCTTTGGGCATTGATACATTCTTGAAAATCCTCATATTCCACTACTTTCCATATCCTTCATGAGATGGCGCGAGGCAACAAATTTCTTGTAATTTTAGGTTTGGAGCCAACCCTTTCTTCCATCATAGGCACCCACCAATAGGGCTTGAAAGCACTATGCGAAGCCGCATCTTTCAAGCAAGAAAGACCATATCCTGGATGTTAAAAGTGCATGTATGGGGATATCTACAATTCCCTCCTTCCACATAAAGCACATAGTTGGGTAATTGATTTGCTGGCGTTTAGAGTAAATATTTTATCTGTAATAATGGTCCAACAGAAACAGCTCAACTCTAGGAGGCACCCCAAGTCTCCAAACCTTCAAGCATCTCGTTTTGGCACTGCCTTCCAAGTGAGATGTCTAATCATGGATCTGGTGGTGAAAGAGTCATTATCTAACAATTTTCAGAAAAGGCTATCCTCCCCACTATAGTCGAATCATGGATTCTTGAGATTCTGTAAAATCCCATGCCCTTCAACCTAGTGATAAAAGTTCTTCCTGAAGACACTGTTCCATATGATCTTTACACTGTCCCACTGCCATTTTTTTATCTATCAATTAGCAAACCATCTTCTTTGGTGGCTACTTGGTATAATATTTAAAGCTGGATTGTGATTGGTATGCCACGCTTTGTCAAACTGCTGTTGTTTCATATTTCAGGTACAACCCTGTTCTTTGGGGTGTTCCAAAAGGAAGCTATGCAAGCAGCCCGAATGGTTCATGTCGTACTCTTGAGTTTCGGAAAATGGTTCAGGTGATGCTCATGATCAGTTATTTATATGCAAGCAATAATTATTTGCAATTCTTAGGATTAAGGATTTCGTTCCAATACTGATAAATTCATCATTTTTTTTTTTTTTTTTGCTGATTATACCTATACAGGCAATCAACCGCATTGGTCTTCGTGTTGTATTGGATGTTGTCTACAATCACTTGCATGGAAGTGGTCCTCTTGATAGAAACTCTGTACTTGACAAGGTGAAGGTTTGAATCTTGCAGTCTGCCAATCAGCATATTCCTTGTGTTCCTTGGGCGGTTCACATGGATACTTTCATGTTTAATCTTGTAATATTTCCACGTTAAAAGATATTATATTCTAAGTTGACAGGTGGTTCCTGGGTACTACCTGCGGAGAAATGCTGATGGATGTATTGAGCATAGCACATGCACAAATAACACAGCCAGCGAGCATTTCATGGTAGAACGATTGATTCTTGATGATCTTCTATGTTGGGCTGTTGATTATAAGGTGATTTGCACAATACCATACTTTTTTACATGTCCAAACACCTAGTGTTTTTCAATTGTAAACTTCTCTGAGGAATTTTTTCACTGCTGAATTGTGTATACTTAGAAATAGTCAGAATGATGCCTGCTCAAACAAAACAATTTTACTTGGTTAATTCCCAAGGTATAAATTTATATTGAGCAATTAAATACTAAAACCATTTCAGATTATTGCTTTTGGTATTGACTAATGATAGTCATCAAACATATGGCCAACTTTTTTCTTAATTTATTTTTGAGTTGGTAACATGTTCACTATATTAAGCAAAACATATGACCAACTTCCAAGGGTAAATTTTCTTTTATTCTCTTTTCTTTTCATTTGGATTTTAGACTTCTTTTAAGTGATAGTTATTTTGATAGGCTCCAATCTTTTTTCCTTCTTAAAAGTAATGCATGTTAGATATCAGTATCTCATTAACTAGACTTTTTCCCAAGGATTCATTTTCTGTTTTTCATCACTCATGAGTCTGTACATCTAGATCTGGGTGGGTTTTTGCTCTTTTCTTGAGAAATTCTCTTAAAATCTCTTAAAATCTTGAATTTGCGAATCTGGCACTCCAATCAAGTTATTAAATTGCGAACTGTGTTTTTGAGAGGTATAAATGTATTGTGATCAATTAACAACATCATATATTATATGGTTCTTCAAGTGCTAAAGGATCAGTAAATGCATAGATGGGAGATGTTTGTTGGAAATGGGCAATGTTTTTGTTTTGCTGTCTGTGCCACTTGCCTCATTGGCAACCTTTTTTTTATTTGTAATGTAAATACCACGGTTCGAAGCCTATTCTTTCCCATGATAGGGGCGGTGCCTTACCACTGCTACAACAGTTGGTTGGGGGAAATGGTGCAATATTGGTTTGCATAATCATCATTTAA
Organism: Persea americana; assembly: GCA_029852735.1. Classification (NCBI taxonomy): domain Eukaryota; kingdom Viridiplantae; phylum Streptophyta; class Magnoliopsida; order Laurales; family Lauraceae; genus Persea; species Persea americana. The sequence goes on from CM056810.1 coordinate 98,519,917, forward strand.
TTATATCAATTAGAAACAATAACAAAATGGATGAATTAGAAAATAGAAGTTGTCAACTACATTCATGAATGCAGTATATATTGTCAATTGTCCAGTAATTTATATTATATGTTATATGGGCCAGTTCTCCATATGTGCTTGAAGCCTCTGATTGTCCCCTTCATGCCTCCATCTGCACTTCTTTTCATTTCCTCTTATGATTATGGTTCTTAAGGCATAATTTAGCAATCAGAAGATCTTAAATGTGAATAATCATGAATGCACGTGATCCACTTTTATGGAGGTGATTTGCCGTTCTGGATGCAAACTCTAAATTACTTTGATGATGCCCATTAATTTTCTACTAAAGCACATTGACAAGGCCATACTCAAGAATACATAGATCTTTATTCAAAAATTAATCTGCATGAGTGTATGATCATGAATTTGTTGTATAATGTTATGGAATTTATTCAACTAATAAACATGGAGGTTGTCAATCAAACAAAGGATTGCGCATCAAACTTAATAGAGACATCCCTGTTTTGCTAGCATATCAATGGCCATATTTCATGTGTGTAAAATAGCACCGTCATTTTTATTTTATTTTATTTTATTTTTTTTGTGTGTTTTCCAGACTTTTATTTGAGTATGTTGAGATATTTCTTCAAAAATACTAGTTCATATGTCAACATGAATGATTGATACTATCTTCGTTATTTGTGAATTTATCTTCCAGAGTATTTATGATTAACTGCAGAACTTAACTGATATAGTACTCTCTGGATGTCTTATTAGGTTGATGGTTTCCGGTTTGATCTAATGGGACATATCATGAAGTCTACCATGGTATGTAGGCCTAACTATATTCATCTGCTGTGTTTAGCAGGCACATCAATATTAATTGCTGCCAGGAGTAAACTTAGCTACTCCTCTTTTTCTAAATTCACATGATTTTTCTTTCTTTCTTTCTCTTTTTTGTATCATTACTGTCTCATTTCCAATTTGGTTGGGTACTCTTGATAGTATGCCATGTTTATCCTTGATTTAATCTTTGGAATGCCTTAGAGTACTGAAGAGACACATCAGGCCTGGCACAATGGGTCTGATCCAAATAGACTAATGGGCCTGTGGATCAGACATTCTGTTGTAAATTTGTAATCTATCAATTAGTTTGGAACCAAATTTTAGACCTTGGCATTCAGAGGATGCCAGGAGATTTTGCATTAGAGTCACTGAAATTTCCTAGGCTAGTAACTTCAAAATAACATTTACCTTTAATACTTTATCCTTTTGCATTTCATGACTTCTGAATTTTGTGGTTCTTTGAACTTGTCCTAGAAGTTGGTGAGGTCATTTCTTTCTCTATTAGGTATCATGCATATTATTACAGTGATTAGTTTGCAAATCCGTTCTAAAAATATTGAACTTAGGTACAAGAGCCTGCACCTTACAGGTGCAAACACTAAGGCAACAATTCCACTTTTCATGTTAGCTTTTCACTAAAATTTCCACCACTATCTTTAAAAATTTTAAAAACACCTGCTTTTTAGTTTTGAGGGCAGTCACCATGTTTAAAAACGCTGTTTTCTACTTTCTTGTAAGTTGCAACATGTTTTGGTTAATTAGTATGTTAAATGCAGCATGGTTTTTTTTTTCCCACCTTTTTTTATTCTATTAGAAACCCAAGCTCAATTCCATGGTCATTTTTGCGTTCCTCAACTTTGATCCATGGAAAGTCTCTCTTCCTTTCTTGATGAGATTCAGAAGTCAGAACCGTAGGCATAATTGTCAAATTGATTATTTGTAGTGGTTGTATATGTTTTTCCGTGATCTTGTTCTTATAGGTTGATAACTAAAACCATGGGAAAAACCAAACTCAAGGAGGGTTTAGGCATACATGTGTTCATACTTGATCTTGAGTGGATCTGATCTTTAAGATGATAAACTGATCCTCTCCTAAGCATATCTCTCCACTATAGAAAGGATCATGGCTTACTCATCTTTTTTGAATTGACAGTGTTTAAGGGACTGGTCGGCCTTATTTATAATAAACCTGTAAAGTTCCCTAATTTAACACCAAAGTTGATGAGAATTTTTAGTTACCTTGTTTTATCATTGCTAGGAAACTTGCTTAAGTTGGGCATTGACTAGGGTTGGACTCTGTTTTCTTAAAAAAAAAAAAAAAAAACCTTATAATGCTGATTGTGTGAATCAAGTGGGGCCCATTGTGCTTGTGTGGGACCACCCAAAATGTTATTGCTTCTTACAGGCTCAAGATATTCTATTATTTGTTCTTTAAATCTTGGGTTGGGTGTAAACAATGATAAAAGGCATATAAAGGATCTCATGAGTCGTGACTGATGAGAGGCATCTTGGGTTCGCTATCCATGAAACCTAAGTTGATTGTACCCGTTAGCTTGAATATCTTATGTTTGTTTTGAAAGGAGTGCAGGTAAAGGCAAAATGTGCTCTCTGCAGTTTGTCAAAAGAATTGAATGGAGTTGACGGTTCCAAAATCTACATGTAAGGGTTGAGGCATTGGCTACTTCTTTTATTTCTTGAAATCACTGCCAACCAATCATCAATCATCAAAGCCTTATCCCGTCCATCAAATAAAATGCTGTTTATTTGTGATCCATTTGGTTATCTTTATTGTTTTTGCATCTTTAACTAGATATATTGCTCCATCTTGACTTGCTAATGCTCCTGTTTTCTAAGATATGGTGAAGGGTGGGACTTTGGTGAGGTTGCAAAGAATGGACGAGGGGTAAATGCATCTCAGTTCAATATTTGTGGAACTGGCATAGGAAGGTAACCCTCTCTTCTAGTTCTCCTTTTTGTCCCTCTTTAATTTGTTTAGTTAGAGAGAGCACTGCCACTGCACAGAAGTGAAACATTATTGAAGTGTATGCCATTCAGTTAAACTTAATATTCACGTTATTGATGAGTTTACTTATACTAGTGGGATATACCAGAGTGTTAGCTTGAAAAGTATCAAACAAAACAAATTATCTAAGTTCACAAGAAGATGGAAGAAAATTCTATTCTATTGATGCTCAATTATGGGTACAGACTAAAAACAGCAGTAGTCTTTCAGTAGATCGAGGATCGAGGGTCCAAGGTCCCTATTATCCTTGTACAATTTTCCAGAGGCACAAAAGCAAAGAAGAATGGAAACATTTCTAGGTTGAACTCTTAAATTTCACTAGAGAAAACCAATTGCGGAAGGTGGAAGGACCTCCTAAAAATTCAGATTAGATTTAAATTTAACTGCAGGGCCCTGCTTATGTGCAGTGCGCCATTCACTCTGTGTCCGGTGCCATGCATTTTAAGCAGGGCTCAGGCAGGCCAACCCTTCTTCACAGTGCACAGCTCAGTCCGTCATCTCTTCTTCTTCTCTTCTTCCTTTAATTTACCTTTTTTCACATTGGATTTACTTCCCCTTTTGGGGTTTACACATTTTGATGGTTTTCATGGAGCTGCATACAGCAAGGCAATATTAATCCACCTTGGACTTTTACATCAATTGCACTGAAGATGGCGCCATACTGTATTCTTTACAGAAGCTTGACTTGCCCATATGTTCTTTTCTCTAACATTTGCCCATTTACAATGCCAATGTTGGAATATTAACACCTTACAACCCTGTTCTGTGTGCATTGCCTGCGGATAAGAGCTTTTTTGAATTTTAACTTTGGACCATGTTGATTGAGGCAAGGGGTTCAAATCTTAAAGTATTTGATCACCATCATCATTGAAGTCTTTAAATTTAGTAAATTTATTAATTTTTATGTTCTTTTCTGTTATGGATATTTGCTCCCAAAGGGTACTATCATACATCAGGTTCAGCCCTTCGGGCATATCCAAAATTAAGATCAACCCAGCCGGGCCTGGTTCTGGAATCAAGCCCAACCAAGCGAAGTGAGATCAACATTCAGACTTATTGAAGCACAGATTGGATTGACTAGAATCTAACCGAGCCAGGCCTATGGTCCTGTATTAATGCCCAGAAGCTATCCTTTGCACATGTTAATTCCAAGTCGTACTATGGGTGAATACATTATTGATGCAGATTAGGCTTTTGATCACAAATTTGCATTATCTGAAGCCTACTTGAAGCAAGTGGAGCATCCCATTCCCAAGAGGGCCCCCAAGGGTCCCGACAAGTTTTGATCAAGATGTTGGGCCAAACAGTACCCCAAATATTTGATCAAACATGTCAGGGACTTTTTTATTTTTACAGTAAATAACAGGGCCATTTCTGCAATTCTCAGAACTTTTGAAACTCATAAAATGGCCTTACATGCAGCAACTTTGAGCTACAGTTTAGTGGATCAAAACCTGTCCAACCCACGAGGCATACACCATTAAGATGGTATGGGAGTTCTCTTCAAGTTCGTATGGTTCTTTTGATCGGAAGATGGGTCATGTGGTGCCCATACCAGATATGCCCCAAGACGTCTGAGACAGCTCCAGTTTAGGAAAAGCTTCCATTTTGATTAATTTCTTTAGGGAAAATCTCAAAAAGGTATAAAACCTTTGCCTCATTTTCAAAGAAGTGTATGAAATTTCAAATATTTCAAATGATTATAGAAGTTTTTCATATTTCTTTCAATCAAGTACTCATTGGGAAAAAAGTTTGAAAAATGAAAATAATACCCTTATGTCATTTTTCGTATTTTCCCTTTGACGAAAAACTAGTTTCATTAAATGGTTATGATCATCAAAATAACAAATAAAAAATGGTTTTGTAGAGGAAAAAGGTTAATAAAAGACAAGCCTATAAAAAGGAAGGGTATTTTTGCCATTTTTCAAATTTTTTTTTTTTGGAGAGGACTTGTTTGAAAAAGTTCTGGAAAATTTCTTTACTTTTTGGAAATATTCAAATCCTCATGTACTTTTTTGAAAGTGTGCCAAAAAATTTATCCCTTTTTGAAAATTTCCCATTTCTTTATGGATTTTCATGACAATTTAGCTGGAAACATTGATTAAAACTTCTATTTGTATTAGGACTTAATTTTAGTAAGTTTGCTTAGGGTTTTGTGATGATTAGAGCCTTGTATAAGGCCTCTCACATGTTGGAAATAGGTGGGCCTCTAGGATAGGGTTTCAAAACTTTTGACCCACTTGACTCAGGGATCAACTATCCAGAAGGCTACAAAACCCAATCCAGGATCCATGTCCTCTTTCTCATGATCATGTACAGTAGAAAACTCTATCTAGAAGATAAAAATAGCAACATACAAGCAACCACGAAATCCACAACATACAAGGAAGTAGATCATGCCTATGGAGGTTGGTTGTGCTCTAAGGGAGGAGTCGATTTCTTTCTTTGATGATGAAACACTTTCACAAACCAAATTAGAATCTCCAAGACCTCTTGGCCTTCCACGCTATGACCCGAATCAGATATCTTTCCTCAAGGAAGATGGTGGGATCTCTGAGAGAAAAACCAACTAGAAACTCAAGGGAAACCGGAAGAGAAACTAAAAGAAGAAGGAAGAGGAGAAGATGCATGTGCAACTCTTGCACACCAAGGGCCTTGGGCGTGAATCCCTAGGGGGATATCGTGCATGGACGTCCAAGCCTCCCTCCTCTCATATTTATAGCTTAAGCATCATCCTCTTTGTTTATTATTAGAAGTCCTACTTCCATAATAATTAGCAATTCTTTATTCCTACTATTACCACTATTAGAAGTCTCACTTCAAATAGAAATAGTAACTTTCCCTTTTGAGTTCAAATAGAATTAGTAAAGATCCAATCTTGGGCTAGCGTAGGGACCACTAGGGATTCCATAGAAAGCGGGCTCCAACTGGGACACCGCGACCCCACATCTCAAGTGCAATTCGGGCCCGCAGTTAATTGCAAATAACTCCACTATATAAATGCAATTGAACTCCAGTCTTAGGAATAAATTACATGAAGACCCTAAACATCCTAATGTCCATAAGTAGGCCCCTCCATTAATATCCATGGATCAATTGGACCTGTCTTCCAAACTTAGATCCATATCTTATTATCCTTGAGCCCCAATTAATTATATTGATCATTTGGTACCGATCCAGTTAACTCTTAATTGGAATGGGTGCGCACTTACCAATGATAAATCCATTAATTGGCACAAGGGAATATTAAAGATAGATTCCATCTTGACCATCGAATGTTCCTACAGCTCTACTACCACGTACCTAAATCACCGAGGTGTTGACCTACAATTGGCCTCACTCATTGGTGACTCAAAGCAAATGAATAGATAGAAACTTGAGTTCATTAATGTCTTAGGATTGAGGGCCTAATGTTAGGGAATTATGAGAGCAAACCTTTAAAGTAAAGATAGTGTTCATAAGGTGCTTTTCATGGTCCTTCAATACATCCAATGTACCAGCACTATGATCCAGAATCTTACATTCTTATAATAGAAACAAATCACACTATCTCATAGTAATCAAAGTACTGCAACCTTGTCAGATGAGATGTCCAATCTCATCACTGGTTGTGAAGATATTCAAGTATAAGATTTGCTATACATGTCTCCCGTATGTGGATCTCATCCATACACATGTATTGCATCTAGTATACTTATGGACTTCGGTTCATCTCATGAACCATCATGTCATTCGTATTGGTTATGTGCATTTAAGTAATAAACACCATTCATCTCATGAAAGGAAAGCATGAATATATTGATAAATAAAGAAATTAATCAATTTATTACATCAATCTTAATGGATTGAGACCATAAAACTAACAATGACTGTTTAGCAGTTAATGTTCAGCGGTTTATTTTCTGGAATGAAGCACTGTAAGGCTTTGTTTTTATCCCTCTCATAGTCAAATGATGTATAGAGATTGAGAAGGAACTTTTAAGGTGTGTTTGGGTTCTTTTCTTTGTTCCTTGCATTATTTTAATTTCTGAATTTTCTATTATTATCCTGCACGTCATATTGTTGGCTGGAAATTTCTGGTTATTGGTTGTTCTACCGATTGGGCATTTTGACAGTCTGATTGCATCAAATCGAAACTGCATCAAGTATGGATTTACTTATGACTCTATTGGTATGAATTTTTCCCATGTTCAAAGTGATGGCCATTTTTTAATTTGCGAAAGTAGGTGTTTCCCAATGCTCCAGTAGCTAGATTTAGGTTCAGAATGTGAAATGTGCTGAGTGCCTTTTGTTGTATTTTTACCCTAACTGATAACTCAACAAACCAATGAAAGATTGTAGGAGATTTGAATTCCATTTATAATGAAAAAAGTCGGACAAGCAACTCTCTTCAGCTCCAATTCACATGTGACTTGGCTGATACAATGAGTTTGTTCTTGCGAATATTGTTGAATTTGCGTGGGCTCTATGGTTTCTGTTGACAGTGCCTTGATCCATGTCCCAGAGCCCACTACGTAAAGTGACTCTTCGACAACAATTATTTTTATCATTTGAGTTAACGTTTTGGCTTTAAAAACTGGTTGAGTCCAAGTCGACTGACTTCCTGGGTGTCTAGTCTATTCACCCCCAAAATCACCTACTTAGCAGAGTCCTATGGTTTTTCAGCTTTAATGATCGAATACGAGATGCAGTATTAGGTGGTTCTCCATTTGGTCATCCGCTTCAACAAGGTTTCGCAACAGGTTTATCTTTGCAGGTCATTTCTTTTACTTATCTTCCTACATAAATTTGCTATTATCATGCTGGCATGGAGATTAGGGCTGGTAATGGGTACTGATTAGCTTAGACCTGACCCATGAAAATAAGGTTTGGGTCTAGGTCCATGCAGTTCTAGTCCCGTGAACTGAAGGCCAGGAATAGCATCTATGTTATGTCTACATATATATTATATCTAGCATGCTAACATATAATATACTTTTATAAAAAAAACATATAATATATACACACATATATGGTATACATGTATATATTATATGTAAATATCTATTATACATATTGTAGGATACCATGTACTGAACCAAAGGCTTAAGCTGATAGGTGGAAGGCCCAAGTAGGTGTATGAAGTCATGTCCAATTCAGGACTTAGTTGGTGCGTGATGTGGGACTTCCCAACACTCCCCCTTCCTCGTGTGTAGGCCCAATGGATTACATGGATGGGCTTGCCACATGGGCTACACAAGAACGACAGGATTAGAACCCGCTCTGATGCCTTGTAAGAAGCCATGTACCAACTCAAAAGCTTAAGTTGATAGGTGGAAGGCCCAAACAGGTATATGAAGTCATATCCAACTCAAGACTTAGGTGATGTGGGATGTGGGACTTCCCAACACATATAACAATCTATCATACATATATACAAAATATTATATGCATGTAAAATACCATCCCTCCCGATCTCATTGTGATGTTGAGAGATGCGCATAATTTACAGAAAATTAGGAACTGTTTTGTAAATGCATAAAAGTACAAGGCAAGGGTTTTCTGTAAATGCAAAAATTATTAATGTAAATATATGGTATTGCTCGCCCAACCCTCGGGTTCAAGTCTGCAATTCCTCTCCCTCTCTCTCTCTCTCTCTCACACACACACACACACACACAGAGAACTACTTTCTTCATAATCTTTGATTTTTTAACTTTTTACCATAAATCAGCCTTCCACATCCTGAGACTTGAATTGGAACTGACCCGGACCGACCTAAAACCAATGTCATTTTTGTCATTTGGTTCTTGCCTCTTGGTAGACTGGTACTGACCCAACCCTAACTTGTTGCCATCCCTAATGGAGACCTTGTGCTTGCCAAGGTGCTGTTTATGTACGAAATTGGAGCCATCATCCAGGTCCCACATTGTAGATTTCAAGCACAAACATCAGGTTTGATAACTCATCAGATGGACCTGTGTATGAGACTCTCGAAGGCTTCAATAAGGTTAGCTGATGCCTGGCAGGCTGGCAGTTAACATTCAATACGCATGCAGGGTCTTTCTGATGAGTATATCAGCCTGATTTTGAGCCAGATGATCTACATGATGGTTCCCACCTAATGCATGCTTTAGATGTGTTACATGCTACAGCACTCGCATGTGCCACAGAAATGGGCATGGAATGTACAATTATTTAGCAAAATGTCCTTACAATTCTTCGCCATCATTGAATTACTATGCTATCTAGGGTCAGTAAAGTGTCTACAATTATAAATATATTCTTTAATCTTACACAACAAATTATATGAGAAAATCCACTTTCAATTTCATTCAGGCAATGTGAGATGTACATGAATTACTTTTAGACCATGGTTGCATTACATGGTTACATACTGCATGGAGTTGGTTTATCTTGAATAATTAACTTGACTCATCAATACTTTGAACTATGTTTTCTATGTAGCCTAATGAACACGACCATGGTAGTAAGCCTGTCATGGACAATGCACTTGCAACACTAAAGGATCACATCCAGGTTTAGCTTCTTCACTTGCCCTTACATTCTCACAGTTTTTGTATTTTGTAGTTTGAATCCACTTGGTGATATTGTTCCTTGCATTTAGATTTTTTAAGTTGGCGAATTTAGTTACTGTAATTTCTTGATAAACAATGCAAATCATATTAGATGTTATTAATAAAACAAGCTTTATTTGACTTTCATATATAACTAACTGCTTTATTATCATGAATATTCTCTTAATCTATGCTTATTTGAATGGAATGAACATGTCTTCACTGCATGTATTGATGGGTCCCACTTATCTGTAGCCTCCTACATGGGAAAAATCCATGCGCACTTGAATCCAGGCTGGAGTTCATCCTCCCTATGAATTAGTAGGTTCCCAAATATCAATTGTAGGAGTAATATTTGCAGTGAGATTGAAATAATCATATGTTTTACACATGTTCAATCTGGCAGTGAATGTTTCTTGATCAAATAGATGACTCATGAAGAGGGGATGCCTTATGTAAAGATACAGAAGATGACTCATGAAAAGGAGAAAATTTATTCAGTCACTTGGGCTGCTGTACCACTATGTTTCCTGTATTCACGAGTCATCTTCTGTATCTTTAAATCTTCATCTCATGTTCTACCAATATATGCTGTTTGACAAGAAGATGCCATTACCATTTTAGCAGAGAGACGGAGAGAGACTATTGACTTGTCTGTATTTTACATAAACAGGAGAGAGACTATTGACTTGTGTATATTTACTTTAATCAGGTTGGATTGGCTGCAAACTTAAGAGACTTCGTATTCACAAGTCACAAAGGCGAAGCGGTAAGATATGAAGTTCTACTTGGTAATACCGATAAAGTTTCTTGCCTTTTCTTTTTGAGAGGGTAACATCATTTTTCTTGTGGTGTAATTGTCATCAGCATCATATTTCATTTGGAAAATTAAAGATCCTTCTTGAGCTCTTACCTTCTGTTATATTGCATTTTTACCAATAGGGTTTGGGCCAATTTCTTACAATTTTTCGACATATATATTGGGCTACTTGATTCTGTGTTAGTGTATGGAGATGGCTGGTAGGGATATTATTTTATGCTGCTTGACTTGGGTAGCTATACTTTGGGTTCTTTGGAGAGAGTGAAATAATTGTAATTTTCAAAATAAAGCAGATTGGTGGCAGGAAAACTGTGTGGGGCCTGTTATGTTTTAAGAAATTAGTTGGTATGCACTAAGCAACCTAGAAATAGGCTACTAGTATGCACACAATTAAAACTCGCAAGCGCACAAGATCACTATGTAGTGTAGTGAATTGTAAGTATGAGGTCGATCCCACGAAGACTCGTGATAAAATAATGTCAAAAGCAACTAAAAATAAGAATATTAAAAAAGAAACAATTGAATGATGAAAAGTTGAATTAAACTACTAGAAACAGTAAATTAAACTATCAAAAGATAAATGAAAAATAATCTAAAACACACAACTAGTACTAGATTTGAAAAACACAAGTAATGAATGAACTGGGGTTTCATCTACTCCCCTAACCAATCATATGCATGTCTCTTATTACCCTTTAATAAAAAATCAGAATTATTAGTGACATCTATCAACATAGACCATGGCATATGTGTCTAGATTACTATTCCCCTAAACCCAATTCATGAGTGGCATACTACATGAATTACTTATGTTGTAAAAACTAAGCATGGCATATGTCCTAGTCAAAACAATGAGAATGATAAATGCATGAGTCTAAGCATGGCATATACTTAGGTTATTTATGGTTCTAAACCCTAGATGCTTAACATCAAGATCAATCAAAATTAAGTTAGCTACTCTTAAAATTAATTGACCATCACAAAGTTGGCATGGCATATACACAACTCATCAATTAAAAACATGGTTTAGAATCTGAACTAATAAAACTGAATTCTTGATTAAAAATGCCAAAAGAGACTACATAGAACTGGGCTAGGGTTTCAACTACGCCCTAGCCCGAAAAAAATTAGCTACTCATGTCTTTAATGAAAAATAAAATAGAAAATAGAGTCATAAGAAGAAAACTAGAAGATGATGCTGAAGTGGTGGGCGGCCAGCAGTTTGTTCCCCTTTATTCCTCCTCCAAAAGCTCTCCAAAGATGCTCCAAAGGTGGCTGTACAGCAGCTAGGGCTTATGGGATGATGATGGCTGGTTTTTGGGCTGATTTGTGTGATGATAGGGTGCTGGTATGGTGGCTGGAATTATCTTGGACGTGGCTGAGATGATATGGCTGAATGAATTGGTTGTCCAACCCCTTTGCTTCTCTATATAATTGTTGCAACAGCCCCTTTTAGCAAGTAGTTCCCTTGTATGGTTAAATCTCCACCTTTCTTTACAATTCTGTTTCCTAATTAGAATGAATTAGGAGTCTTCTTTCTTGTTTAGAAAAATTTTCTAAAGTTGGTCCCACTTGTATCTTTTAAAAACTTCTTCACATGGACCCACAAATTTGAGATTAATTCAAAGAGGTTAAATCTGAAACTTATATCATAAAAGTGGGCCCTATATGGTGTGTGTAACATGAGTGTGGGACCCCCCTTTTTGGACTTCTATCTTAGCTTGAACTCTTGCTCTAGCTTTCCTTATTTTTCTCCTTTTTCTTCTCCATTCTTGGGCTCCACTTGTACTTGAATAAGACTTTCTAAATTCTGAAATTTCACTTTTTGCAATGACTGTGGACCCCCCTTGATGATTCATGCCCATCATTCTCTTCATTAATTCCTCTCTTTTTGCTCCTTTTTACCTTTGCATAAAAATTAACAAAGAATATGTAAAAACAAATAAAATAAACATGAACTAGCATAAGATAAACCAAATATTAGAGCTCTAATAGCAAACAATTAAGCACTTATCATTAGTCCGGTTCATTGCTGTGTAGGAAGTCTGATTGAGGTTTTTTGAAGTCTGATGGAGGTTTTTTCTTTGCTTATTGGGAGTAAGGACCTTGTCAAACTGGGCCCTTTTCTTTTAACAAAAGTACTGCAATGCTCTTACTTAAATGGAAGTGATTAGGTATGCACCTAGTCATACTGCTCCCATTTAAAGGCCTGTTGAGGCATTTCAAGCTCATACACCCGTGCCTTGCACCTAGGCGCTCCCGTGACAACACATGGAAAGAAAGCAACATATGTAATGTGGCCAGAGTAATATATTTGATTTTCCTAGTGAACACATTATTCAAACAATAACCCGTCTCTTTGCCCAGAGCACTAACAACCTTATTTTATCAACTAACATTAGCAACCTACAGTGAATTTTATTTTTTTATTTTTTATTTTTGTTATGTAATAGGAAATGCCTCTGTTTTTGCCTGTATTAATAGTTAAAATGCAACTTGGCTATTTCCATTTTTCTTATTCATAGGTTACTCAATGTTCTTGATCAGGTGAAAGGATGTGAAGTTCTAACACATGATGGATTGCCAGTTGCATATGCACTATGTCCCACAGAAACAGTGAGGATCAATTTCACAAATTGTCATCTTTATTTTAGTTATAACAACACACATTTGTTCAAGCATTTTATGTTTCACAGAAACTTATTGATTCATAAATTGATATACCGAAGTCAAACGTTTCTTCCATGCTTATGTATTTGGGACTAGCATTCTATGTTTCTGATACTAGTTTATAGGATGTACTCTCTCTTCACTTTATTTTATTATCAATCTTAATAATATTACTATTATTGCTATTACTACTGCTGCAATTATTTGGCGGATGGGTCCTACTTTAACTGGCTCTGGTAGGATCTTTGGGGCTCCATGCCTGGTTTGCCCTTGACACAAGGGGTGTCTTTACCAACTTGCATACTTAGCAGAAGAAACTCTTGTTTCATATTGCTCCCTTGGTATTTTTTTTTCATGTTTTTGGTTTTCTGTGTATTGTTAAAAGCATTCTAATTCAGGTTTATATTTGAACTCTTTTCCTTGACTCTGTTCTCTCTCTCTCTCTCTCTCTCTCTCTCTTGCGTGGGGGTGTTATTTACCAGGTAAATTATGTCTCTGCTCATGACAATGAGACTTTATTCGATATTGTGAGTTTGAAGGTACTCATCAATTTTTCTTTGTTTTTGGCCTTGTTTTTACTTATTTTGATCTTTTGTGGATTCCTTAATCAATTTTTTCTTTCAGACTCCATTTGAAGTTTCTGTAGGAGACAGGTGCAGGATAAATCATTTGGCTACAAGTATAGTAGCACTCTCACAGGTTCTACCTATGCTTAATGCCTTTTAATAATGGTTAATTGGTGAATTGTTGAATTCTGGTAATCAAATAAGATATTATGGACATTTGGTTTAGAAGTAATTTATTAGTTTCTGCAAGTTATTATTCCATTTGTCATGTGTCTCATGGCCTAATGGTGGGGAAGAAATTCTAGAACTCCTCTGTTATATTTTGTTCAAAATTTAAAAACTAAAAAGATTACAAAGTACAATTCTTATTTACTGTTTTCATGCAGATTAGAGAAATTTTTTGCAATGCAGTGTCTAGACTGGCAAACCGCTGTCACTTTTAAAATCAATGTAACCGTATGAATAGTATATTAGTATAATTTATTTATTTATTAAAATAGTAACTGATTCTTTTACTAAAGAAACTACAAAAATCAACAGAGGCACAAAAATACAGAACCAAAACACCCCACACATATCCAGAACCAGCATCAGTTTAAGAAAACAGATAAGATTTTGGATCCGAATCTGAAATAAGTTGTAGAGAGAATCATTATAATTGGATAAAAGAGCTTTAAAAACTTTCACTGGAATTAAAATACTGAATGGCTTCACGGGAAGAACCCAAGAGATAACTCTCACCTGAGCATTTATGGCCTATTCAACTGTAGATTCCATCTTATTATGGAACGTACAAGCATTCCTCTCAAACCATAGGGACAATAAAATAGAGACTGGAGTAAGCCTCTGTAAAATAGAACCCCGAGAATCCTCAAAATTTAAAAACCAGGAGTCTAATAAAGCACATACTGTCAAAGGCGTCACCCACTGGATACCAAAATAATTAAAGAAATGCCCCCATACTTCCGATGTAAATGAGCAATGAAGGAGAAGATGATGGGCATCCTCCACATCGCACAAGCACAAAACCATTCACCAAGGAAAAAAAAACCTCATGCGCTGCCTTAGATGATTTAAAGTTAGAATATTATTCAAAGATGCACTCCAGATTAATGTTGCCACATTTGGAGGAGCAAGGGTTTTCTAAGAGATCCTGTAGAAGAAAACCCCCTGTTGACCAGCAGATTATATAAGGATATGACAATTGTGACACCCTGGAGTCCTACATCAACTATAGAGAGGAAAGTGATTGGGATTATATGTAGAGCTTGCACCCTTACATTGCATGAGGCCTTTTGGTGGGTTGAGGCCTACCAAAAATAAAACTGTGAGGCCTGTGGGCCAAAGCGGACAATATCATGTATGCATGTAGGGTGGGGCGTTACAAATGGTATCAGAGTCGACTCTCGACTAGTTCGAGTGTGGGTCCCTGCCGTGGTCTGGTGCAAGTGGGTAGGCTAAGAGGACTAGCAGGTTATTGCACGGGGATGTGCAGCCTCAAAGGGGGGTGGATTGTGATGGCCCGGAGTCCCACATCGACTATAGAGAGGAAAGTGATTGGGATTATATGTGGAGCTTGGAGTCCCACATCGACTATAGAGAGGAACGTGATTGGGATTATATGTAGAGCTTGCTACCTTGCATGAGGCCTTTTGGTGGGTTGAGGCCTACCAAAAACAAAACCGTGAGGCCCGTGTGCCAAAGCAGACAATATCATACATGCGTGTAGCATGGGGCGTTACATATATGACACAATGTGTCTCCTTGGGATCATTCCACCAAATCCTTTAATATGTTCTACCATCTAGAATGAAAAACTGGTTGGACAATCAACAGCAACTCTGCTAGGCGAACAGACTTGTCATCTTGTTAGAAAATTGGTGCCCAAACAACTACCCCACCCAAGACAATCCATCTAGCCAGAAACCAAAGCTTGCTATATTCATATTTGAGAGTCTGCTTAGTTTTAATCATATACCATTTAATAGTTCCACTTGTATTTTTAAGTAGTTTTTAAATCTCTTTTATCCAATTATAGTGATTCACTCCTCATCTTATTTCAGATTCGGATCCGAAATCACTGTTTTCTTAAGTTGATGCTGGTTCTGGATACAACACTTTGGTTCTGTGTCAGATCTGGATCTGGACCTGGAACCAGATCTATAAAGGCTGATTCATGTCCAAACCACCATGATTCCACCCTAGATCCAACCCATTTGCATCCCTGTATCTATGTTTAGCTTCCAAACCCCAGAAATGAGGTTGCCTTAGGCAGCAAGCACTTGGAGGAAATAGGACAAGCCATCTATCCTAGCTCCCCAATCTTACAAAGTTTAGACAATACGTGCGCCAATGAATGTTCCTAAGATCTCAGAATCCTGCACCCACTAGAGAAACCATTCTTTTATTTCTATTGAAAGAACTGAGAAACAACCTCTCCATACAATTCAAAATGCCTTTTTGAAAAAAAATTATTCTAATGAGAATTGAGATATAGTTAATGGTTAACGAATGTGAATTCTGGACCTGTTACGTGAACACTCTTCAGCTGATAATTGTCTTAATTTGTATTCTATAATGTATCGTAGTTTCTATGTTCTTTAAGGTGTTACAATTATTTATTTTTTCTTTTTTTAATCATATCAGTTATTTTTTCTTTATGTAGGGAATACCATTTTTCCATGCTGGTGATGAGATGCTTCGCTCAAAGTCACTTGATCGTGATTCATACAACTCCGGTGATTGGTTCAACAGGTTCACCTCTATTCTTCACCATAATCATGCTGTCATGAGTATTGTGTTCTTTGGTTATGACTTAAACAAACTTCTTTGCGAGATTCTAGTATGGCATTTATAATGATTTCACTTTTTCTTTTCATTTTTCTCAGGCTGGATTTCAGCTATGAGACAAACAACTGGGGTGTTGGCCTTCCTCCAAAAGAAAAGAATGAAAAGAACTGGCCTCTGTAAGCATTTAATTGTTTCTTTTCCTTACCCAGTGTAACTATGGTTTTTCACTAGTTAGTAGTTAGTGTATTTTTTTGTTTCTGTCAGGTAATATCTATTGAACCATTCTGAGAACAGCTTATGCTCTCACCATATTTTTGTTTCTTGTATCAGGATCAGGGTATATTGTTTCAATTTTTGTTGAATCCACACTCAGGCTGTAAAAGATTCTCTCTTACTTGTATGTTGTGTGGCTTCAACTTATTGTTGTTTCAGGATTAAACCGCGATTGGCAGATTCATCCTTCAAGCCTCTGAAAAGTCACATTCTCGCTGCGGTAGATAATTTCACAGACTTGTTAAAGATTAGATACTCTTCACTACTTTTCCGTTTGAGGACAGCAGCAAGTATCCAGGTGAGAATTATAAAAAAAAAAGATGTTTGCATCATATCCTGTTTCCTATTTAGTGATTTAAGTACAAATGCTAAATAGGCATCATTAATGACGCAAGGCTGGAACAAATGACGCACCTTAGGAAGTTAGCTTCCAAAACAAATTGCTCGATGAAGTCAGATGGAGTTAAAACTATATTAGAAGAATAACTTGGGTTTCTCAATAGGCATTCTTGGAAATTATCTGTTGCATTTTGATGTTGATAACAATATCTACAGTATGGCCATTCTTTTTGAAGTGTGGTATACTGATGGAAAGCTTCTTGCCTCCTACGTCCACTGCTATGGGCTTCATTGAAGATTGTTTTGTAGAGATACTAAAGGGATGGACATGATCTGTGGAGAACAAAGAGGATAGCAGGATCTGAAATCTATTTTTCCTACTGATCATTGAAGGCAATTGTGTATGTCCATAGGACATGTTTCCTTTTGGCTTCTGTTCTGTGTCTGGTCAGCGTTGTCATGACTGACCTTAGATTGGGAATCCTTGAGAGTTTCATGGCAGGTCATAACTTGTGCAGAAGTGAAATACAGGATATAATATTTAATGTAATGGTTTCCTATCATCTCTTGCAGTGAATATCTGCTAAATGCACCTCATCAGTCTTCTAATAATGAGTAATTTCAATCATTCAAAAAAATAAAAATAATAATGAGTAATTTCAGAGCAATCTATCAAAGTATTGTATTCCAAAACCAAATTCTAGAAATTTGTTTAGAAGGCTTAAGATGCATCATCCACTGCTAGATTAGTTGAAATCGGGTTTTGGCAAGCAATTGACAGTGCTTTCCGATCATCATTTACATTGTATCATCTTTTTTATTCGTTTCCCCCAATGTATAGCCTTCTGTTGCTGTTGTCTCTGGAGCTGTTTACATATACATTCTCTCTGGACGAGGACCTTTTCTCCAGAGAAATAACTTTTTTGCTGAGGAAATCTTTACTAAATATGTAATTTTATACAGGAAAGGGTGCGCTTCCATAACACTGGAACATCGTGGGTACCTGGGGTCATTGTCATGAGCATTGAAGATGGTTATGAAGGCATGCCTGGCCTGTCGCAGTTGGATCCCATGTGGGTAAAGTTAGATTAGTTATCTTTTTCCTTTTTTCTTTCTCTTTTGTTTTGAGTGTCACACCCAGCTCATTGATTATTACATAATGTTTTTTCTGTTCCTATCAGCTACTCGTATATTGTTGTCGTCTTCAATGTATGCCCAACTCAAGTCTCATTTGTGAGTTCTGCATTGAGAGAAAGGACTCTTCAATTGCATCCTGTACAGGTACTTGTCTCTAATATTAAATATTGGCACCAGCCACGAATTTGTCTTCATATGTTTAAATGGAATAGCCATTGGAAATGAAAGAATCTCCTGATTAGGCTTTTGGCCTTTTGCAGTTGATGTCATCAGATGAACTCATCCAGACGTCTTCTTATGAATCTCATTCTGGGTGCTTCATAGTTCCTCCACGGACAACCTCAGTATTCGTTGAAACTCGAAAATCTGATTAATGCCATGTATCACCAGCTCAAGAATCATTCCAGCAGGAACACGAAGCAGAAGAATAACTACTGAGCGGAAGAAATAATGCAGATTGCAAGACGCATTTGTGCCTATCTGGAGGGAATGCATCAATAATCATAATATATTGGTGAATGACATTTCATTACAGCTGAGGAATAATTGGCACATGATGAATGAATTTTTTGGCCTGAAGATGCCTTCCAGTTCTAGTCATGATCTTTAAAACAATAAATTCATATTATTTCATTCAGCGAGACGTATGTTGGACTTATTGTATGATTTGTATAGCAAAGTAAAGGAATAATTAAGCTTCTCGATTATGCATTTTAGTTTCTTGTTTTGCCTAGGCTATTGTTTTGTTAAACATTGTTTTACACCTCAATTTCAATGCGAAATTCCAAAGCCCCACTCCACCAAATCCAACAAAAGAAAGGCAAAGGAGCCAAACACGAGGTGGTCTATCAGGGTCGGGCCTGACCATTTATATTTAATCAAGGAAATAGACGGGAGTTATCGTATAAATGTAACATATTTGTGAACATGAAGCAAGTGGGCTCATAAAATTCAACCGAGGGCGTTTTGGTCTAGCAGCCAGTGGGGATGGTACCATTGTTTGGAGGGCAAAAATTGGAAGACCTACACTTCATTTGTGAGGGATTAAGCTTTGGTTGGGTGCGAATGCCACCTCATCAGTGCATCCGCAAGATTTGCTTCAGGCCCTCAAAAGCAATTCCATCCCTGAATCTTTGAAGATATGGCGCCAGCAATTCGGTAAGTACCCTTGGCACCTGTGACAATGGAGAGAATTTGGAACCTATTTTGGATTGGGGAAAAATTCGGATCTGGATTCGGATCCATGCATGAATGATCTGTAACATTTGGATCTGAAATGATCATATAGTTTGAGTTCGAATTATGGAGGACTCATAACATTCACATATTAACAGTTATATAGGTTGAGGACCTATATAGTTTCGAGTTGGTTTCATATTTGAGAGTCCATATAGGTTTGAAGTTGACGCTGGATTCGAACACAAAAAAATTGGTTCCGTGGAGGGTGTTCACGGGCAAGGCCGGGCTGAGTTATGGCATATACAGGCTCAGCCCAACTTTAGAAACACAATCCAAGCATGGGCTTTAGATGTCAGGGCCATGCCATTTAGTCAATTGTGCTGGGATGAACTGGGCTTTTTATGAATTCTACTGCTTCTAGTAATTGTTTGGACAAACTATCATTCAATTATAAGCATTCCATATTCAGAATGGATAGGTGAGCTTTTGGGCTTTCTATCATTTAATTCAAGCCCATCCTAAGTATTAAAGAAGCCCAAATTATATATCCAAGCTCAGTCCATGAGCACGCCTTGTTCTATGTTGGATCTAGATCTGAATCTGGAGCCGGGTCTATAAAGACAGATCTGAGTCTGGATACACTATGGTTCCGCCCAGGATCCGGCCCATTTGAATTCCTAGTCACGTTGACTATCTAATCGGTCATCTCGGTTCCAGCCAATTCAAGAATCAGTGGTATTTACCAACTTCACCTCTTCTTCTTGTTACTGTTATAACATTACTTTGAACCTCAACCTTCCACTGTGCCCCGGCCCTCTTTGACAACTTCCCAGGGGATTAAGAGGAGCTTAGCAATGAAAAGAAGGGAGAAATTCAGAAGACATGAACGAACACCAGACAATTTGCAGGGTCGGAGACGAAACAGCAATACACTGGATTGAAGCAAGGAATACATTCACTGAGATACTCATTGGTATTTTGTCTTAACTACGATTAGTGGGCAAAGTACTAATCTCTTGCTAGCCCAACCAGCCCAAAGGTGGCCCCTATTGGTAAGGACCTTCCCCTTTTGCAGAAGCAGCTAAAGCTATGAAACTCGTATGAGGATCTACTGTTGAAACGACATTTTTTTTCCCATTTAAGGTTTTGGAGAAAACAATGAGTAGAACCCAGATAGATGGCTACCGAACAAATTCAAACGAGAAAACAATTTTTCTGACTTTTCCAAGAATGCGGGCAAAGGAACCGATCAGCTAGCTCCAAAAGAGAGTCAACAAGTACTCTTCCTATACAAGCAAAATGGCCGCACATTGTCGTTAACTCTTCCAAGCAAATAACTAGGAAAATTGCAAATCTCCGCACTCGACAAAATCAGCAAAACAACGTTGGCAAATCAAATCACAGACAACTCTAGTCGTCTTGCTTGTAAATTGTGCCAGACATGCATCAACATTTGACTCAGAAAGTATCCCAAAAAAGAAAATAAGAAAAAAAGAAAAAAAAACCTACGCCCGTCAATGGGCCTGGCTGTTACTGATGAATAGTTTTCGATATTGAATATGCCCATTGTAAGAAGCCGAGCCCAAATGGACTAGGAGTCAGAAGAACTTACAGCCTTACTTACCATAGAGTCTCATGTCCTGTGCACATGGCCTAGCTCTATAAACGGCACTCCAAAGTTCTTCTAAGCAACTCCATAAATTGTTTTCCAGGTACTTTACACAAAGAAACTTGAAAGATCTTAGTTGCACCATCAAAAGCCCCAAGGTCTAAAAATTCTTAATATTCCAAAATTACATTACGGTATATTGAAGTGCCAACCATTAAAAAAAATATATGAATAAGAGTATGCTACTCGATCAAAATCCTTAGCACAAAGGTTCATCAACTCATGGAGCTAAACTACTTCATGGACACTTCCGAGAAGTAAGAAAAGGGCAGGGAAAGATTAGTCAATGTTGGAGTGGCAACCCTAACAAGGAAAATATGGAAATGGCAAGAAGCAAAAACCCAGTAACTAGCTTGAGGAATGGCAATTGTGTACAGAAGACATGGGGCTGCAGCCTACAGCGTTAGAAACCAGAAAAGGGCCATTCCTGCTGACGGTGAGATGCAGATCGATGTGCTCTACATTCATCTCATGTTCTGCCTCATCTTGATCATCCGCTTGAGTGCTGCAAGCCAGAAGTTGCACTCATCCCAATCACTTGTTGTCAGGCCCACCTGTTTCCATAGAACAGACGAGAAAGATGACGGGGTTCTCTTTGTATCATGAATCATTGTGCAGTACAAACAGTTAATGAAAGGACTAGAGGAGTGATCAAAGACCCACCTGGATTTGTAGGGCGCCAGCAAAATCCCCTGCATCCAGAGCATGGCAGAGCTGACACAGCTTGGCAGCAGCATTGGGAGATATGTCTCCGCCATTAAGTTTTGCAAATAGAGACCCTATTTTCCTCGAATTGTCCTCTATCTCACGTTTTTTAGCTGGATTAGCACGTGAACCTCCAAGTGCTTCTGATGTCTCATTGTAAAGCCTCGTCAATGTTGTGATGGCTGGCCTCAGTTCAGCTGTAATTTTGAATCACTACCGAAACTCAAATGTCTGCCTTTGTGATCAATGGTATAAACTCTTGTGAAAGGTGCATGAATAAAACCATGATTGAAGTAAATGCTTATGAACATCAAAACAGTGCCCCTTACAATGAATTTCTAGGAATTTAGCACAAAATAGATATATGGTAAGTTCGTAACACAGACTTCTCCCCTTCAGCCATGCCTTTTATGAATGTTTATGGATAGAAAATATGCATACAAATCAAGATTCACCAAGGCTAAATAAATTTGACCTTCTGGTACAATAAGCGTGGTTTAAATGCATGATACTAATATTGGTTTTGCTTGTTTTGTACAAGGTTCTATTAGTGACTGATACCATGTTGTGATTGTGTGAGTCTAAAACCTGAATTACATTTGAACATATAATTCTGTACCAGCATACCATTTTCAGGCCTAGCATCTAGAACTTCCTCAAACTCATTTACGGAGAATTCATTCATATGTAAATGTTTTCTCATTATCTTTCGAAGAAATCATCAGAAGAAAAAAAAGAAAACAAAACAGAGCAATATAATGGCTTGGACCATTATATTGGTTCTGCTATGTAATGATTTCAGCACTCGCTGTTTCAACATCTGAATACAGGTAAACCATGACCATAAGAATTTCACATCCAAAGGGAACTTGATATTACCAGGCACATTTGAAGTATCAACTGCCTGCACAGTAGGCGGTGGTGCAGGAGGGGCCACCACTGATTGTGATTGTGAAGGCTGAACAGGACTGGGGGGCTGCATGGGAGCCATTCCAGGTTTTTGAAGAAACCCAGGGCCAGTTGAGGGCACAAATGGGGGTGTAGGTGTGACGACTTGTGGCAATTTATGGCCAGGATGTACACCCAATTGAGATGGAACAGCACCATGTGAACCAGGTCCAGGTGGTCCAGCTTGATAAGGTGGGTTAGCAACTCCCTGCACCCAAAAATGAGAAAGGGAATATACTTATGTACAAAAACCGATAAATGCAGTAGAAAAATGAATCTGAAGGATTTGAGTTTACTGCTGACCGGGTATAGCTGGGACCCCAAAGTGGGCTGCTGATATTGTTCAACATTTTTTAGAATGGGTGGTGTTGAAGGAACAAAGGTCTTCACTGCAGGTTCGTTAGTAGCAGGAGTTGTTGCAATAGTTGGCTGAAAGAAAAAGCCAAAAGACCCAATTAAAAAGGAAATGCAAAGTTAATGTTTAGATTCACGATAGTTTAAAGCATCTACGGAAAGGCATGACCTAATATAATGCCAAAAATGTTTCAACAATTTGTTGACAATGTTAAACTCTTAGTGATAAGTAATTCGGGGAACATATCAAAACCTCCAAACTTTGTCTTAAAATAAAGCAGATAATATTACTTTTTTTTCTTTTATAATTGATAAGGCGGTTCACTCACCTCTATATAATCTACCTAGTATCTACTATAATAAGAACGAACATACCACTGATAAAATAACGATAATAAGATTAAACTATTTATACTGAAGTAAATTAAATACACACACAGAGAGATTTGTTCGGGTGCGAACTGATCACACAAAGTCACTGTGCGAATTTTTTAAAAGTGGAGCCCGTTATGGTGGAAAGATCCATGTGGGACCATTCCAGGTGTCAAGTTTCATCCCCCAATCCCATGCCCTTGACTCCTTCATCCGTGGCCCACAAGTCCAGTCCATTTGAATGGGTGTACTGTTGAGCCAACTGTAAAGTCTATTCGCATGGGTGCCAAACCCCACTGTTTATTTCATGGTTTGGATTGGATGATGGGTGGGCCCCACCGATACTTCACAAAGTTTGATCCGTGCAAACATTCTCACCTTAAAATTTCCTAGATACTTCGCAAGGAGGAATCCGTTCGCTCAAGCTTGTGGGGCCCACATTTGGATGGGGCTGGGGTGGGTGGGTGGGGGGGATTTGTAGATCTATGTGCCCCTCCTATGGACAAAAAACCATCCCAATCAGATCATCCTAACCTTATCATCTATAACCCATAAGTTCAGTCCATTCAAATGGGGTGTGCAGTCGATCCAACGGTCTAGCTCATTTGGATCTATCCAAACCCGAGGCCCATGTGAAATTCAAGGGGGGTATGTGTGTGTCCCAGCTGGATGACCCACTAGTGCGGGTGGACAGGATTCCTCCGTCAGCTCGAGCTGAGGAGAGGATATATATATATATATATATAATGGAGGGAATTTCAAAGACTCCCTAGGACCCATCTCTCTCCAAAAAAATCAGCCCCAACCATGATTTCTATCAATTCTGTTTGGACCCCAAAAGTTTAATGATCAATAGTCCTTTCGGATTGGTACACGGTTGATCCAACGGTTCAGCAAATTCGGATATGATCGAAAGTTGGTAGACATGTGCAATTCAGGAGGGTTGTATGTTTGGTCCATTTGGATGGACCATGGGTGGGCCCCACAAGCGTTAGCTTATGAAATTTTATCCTATGCTTGAGCTTAGGAGAGTCTTGCCCATCCATATATATATATATATATATAAATAGATATATATGGGATTGCCTTGGTGCAATGGCGGATCCATATCCAATGCCAACAGCCTAAATATGAGCACCCCCCCCCCCCCCCTCTCTCTCTCTCTCTCTCATAGTAGTGTGAGAATTACTCTCAAAGGAGCATTTCCCACACATATATATATTATAACTAAAATTCCCAGTTTACTAAAGCGATGTTTGTATCCCAAGATTCTCCATTAAGAGCCAACAATTAAACAAAAGATATACTTGATTCCAGAAAACCTTTGATTTCCAGCAAGATCTTTCGGAAATTCAAACAAACAATTTTATCAGCACGACATAACTGATTCCAGAAATACAGGGACTTTAGATTACTCTCACATCAAATAAACCGTGCTCTGATGAAAACCAATGATAACAGACATGCAATAAAGTTTTTTTCTGAAATGTCTCACTGAGTGGATTCCTGTGTGTATGTCATGCACCCATAACCTGATCAAGATCAGACTGTGCATGGTGCTCCATGCATATTGCAAACTGGTGTGAATGAAAATATATTTTGTGTACATAAATTTTCTAGTAAGATCTGATAGAAAATAACAAAATAAGGGAAATATTTAGTGAGGACATAGATCGATTGTGAGAACACCAACACAGGAAACTTGGAATATCTTTCCTCCAGGAATAGAATTGGAGACAAAATATGTGAACAATCATAAGTTGGGACGGTGTGGAGTAACATGCCCACTTCATATGACAACTGGAAATCGTGTTATTTTCAATCAGGTCAAATTTATATACTTTCCTTCCCCACTATGCAAATTACCTGAGAAACTTGAGATGCCTGAGTTGGGACAAACATCTGGGGCTGGGAGGGATATTGTGGTTGCTGAAAAGGTGCCGGAGTAGCGTACTCCTGGAACTGCGGGTTCTGCTGAAAGGATTGATATCCCCCCACTGAAACTCCCGGATACGAAGCATTAATTGGTTGATGAGTTTCACTATAGAAATTGCTGGTTATACTTTGTTGCCTCTGTGGCTGCAATTTGTCCTAAGATAAAATAAGATAAAAATAATACTAAATAATAATAAAGCATGCATATAACAGAAAAATTACCTTAAAACCTGCATATAAACAGAAGAATAACCTTGAATTGAAAGGGATTAAAAAAACAGAAAATAAAAATTTAGCCATGAGCTAGAAACAAAGCACCTGATAATAATGCTGAGATCCATCAACTAAACCTAAGCCGGATACATCAGCACGATAAATATGCTCAGTTTGCAGTTGAGAGTTCTCCAAATGCAATTCTTTTGGTGCTTCTTTCTCTACAAAAGTGCATCAGAGACTCGATAATTAAATAACTGGACTCCATTTGCATGTAAAATTTACAGTTATCAAACACCTTACAGTAAGCACTACTTTAAAATTGAATGAAGAGACTGTAATCAACTCATAGAATAAGAAATAGCCATAAATCAGTAAGCACTACTTTAAAACTGAACATCACGGATTTTCAGGCAAAAACAAGAGATCATCAATCAGAAAATCAGGCTCCTGTTATTTTGACTAATAATGGCCATAAAGTTGAATTTTTTATTTATATACACATAAGATGACTACAATTGAACATTGCCAGACTATTTCAGGAAAAACCAGCCCAATTTAAGGAATGGTGATTTGAGGGTATCCAAGCCAATGCTATCAATGCAGGCTCTCATAATTAAGATTTTAAGAATGTCTAACAGTATGTGAAAATAGAAGGAAAGAAAATAATTCAATTCTTTATATTTTATAATTCTATTTTAAATAATTTTATAATAAATAATATGGTGAGATGAGGATATCTGAGCCAATGTTATACATACATATTCTCAAATTACAATCTTAAGATTGTCCAATAGTTAATTGAAATAGCAGGAAAGGAAAAAAAAATTCATTCTAGATAATTCAAAGATTCTGTTTTAAATATTTTCTAATAATATTATACAAAAAAACAAGGATGTGACTTTTTGAACATTTTCTGCAATCCTTTAACTGGCATTGGAACGTTGTTATTTTGTTAATTGAACAGCATAATACAGTAAGTATATCTATGGGAAGTTAAGACAAAATCATCAGTGAGGTTGGACGATCACATGCATGCTAGTTATGAAAAACCCAGATAACAATTTGCAGCTCATGTTTCAGTTAACCAGGTCTATGTATGGAAAATTGTAAATGTAGAAAAACTTCCCCAGGCGCGAAGACTCTAAGAGGACACGGTTTAAAAAAACGGCCGTCGCTCTTTCATAATGGCTGTTATGAAATGGTAACGGCCTATACTGTTACATTATTTAACTTATGACAGTCATAACGGTCACTATATAAAAAAAAAGTGAAAAAAATAATGGTCATAACAGCCAATATAACAGTGATAACAGTCCATAATGGCCGATATTTTGAAAATAATGGTCAAAATATCGGCCGACAGTGATTTTTTTTAAACTTTCCTCCCCCTTCTTTTTTTTTAATTTCTTTCTTTCCTAAAACATCTGTGGAGCTTTCTGAGGCTGTGCTAGAGCTTCCCAAGATTTTTTCTTTCAGCAAAACTCAAGTGATTAACAAGATTTTTATAGATCCTCATATGATGGCTTCTTCCCTCTTAAACCACAATACCCCTATCTTCATACTTCACTACTTTAATTAATTAATTAAGCTTGAAGTAGTAGTAAATGCTACTTGAAAGTTGAAATTCCCTCTCAATTTAGTTGGTGATTGAGTAATTGAGTACTATACGTCTGTACTACTAGTACTGGTTTATTGACATGAAGTGTTTAACACTAACGGTTAGTTAAAAAATTATGGTTGCAATGCATACTATAAAATTTGTGAAATTTTAACTTATTCTAATATATACATGTAAATCTATTTAATTCATAACAGACTTAACAAGTTTCAAATAAGATAGTAATACAGAATGTTATGACTAAGGGGGACCAATATTTTGCTTTAAAGAGTTTACTAATGGAAAATAAATTTAATTTCTAGCATTTTATAATATTTTGGATTTTTTAGATAATTTTTTCAGATTTTTTTGGGGTAGCATTTTATAATATTTTTGACTTTTTGGATACTTTTTCAGATTTTTTGGGGTAAAATAAAATTTCGCACCACGATGACCGTGAACCGCAATGCGATGCAATGGCGACTGCAACTGCAATTTTAAACCATGGGACACGCCAACAAACAAGCCTGGATTAGTAGGCCAGAGACAAGATTAATTAGGCAACAAGTGGAATGTTAAGGGGCCCACTGGTTGTGCAAAATAAAAAAGGGGAATTATGTATTGTCCATCTGCAGAGAGAGAGAGTTGACTTTTAGTATGGCTAATCCAAAATCCCCTCATATTTCGTGGGGGCAGTCGGTACACCAACATTGCCACATGTTACTGCACTAAAGTTAGTCAGGTTCAATGCCCTGACAAAAGGCAAGAGTTTGCCAAAACTCAAGGGCCCCTTTCTTCCTCCATTATTCAAATGCCCATGAAACTATGATACATATCATCAAATAACACAATTCGAGCACATCATCACAGAGCTTCTGTACCCCATATTAAATAAGACAAAAAAAACCCAAAAAACTCCACCCTAGACATAAACAATCAAGTGCATACTCTAACTGCATTGGCATGCAAAAAAATCAAAGTGACAAACACAATCTTACTAAAAACGATATCTTGACAACAGAGGCATAATGTCTAGCATGTTAAATTCCAAAATTCGAGAATGTACGAATCGCAAAGTTTAATAATAAAATAATGTTCTACTGTAGTCCTGTAGAGGAGCAAGCTTGTCTAAGACTTCACATCATAATTGGTGGAGAAGTCAGTTGAAGTGGTCCAACTGGACCATGAGAGCATAACTACTATCAAAGAGAGCCTCAAAGGTCCTTTAGAAATAGCTTCACAAGCTCACCCAGAACCTACAAACCCTAAGTTTTATTTAATAAACCTTAGCAAGTTTGTCTCAGAATTTCCTCTTCACCTTTGGACCCCAGAATATATAACATATATACTGGAATCAATCCCAAATGAACTTGGAAATTATAGCACAGAAGAATTCTTGAAAGAACTCAGCCCACCTTTGTATGCAACCTATGTTGACCACAGGAAGGCAATAATGGCTGTACATTTCGCTATGCGACATATACAAGGATACCACAGACATTTTGTCTGGAAACAGTTTGAACAGGCATATTTGATGCACATGCGTTGTGGAATAGAATGGCCCACTGTGGATGGAACAAGGCCTCCATCTATCACCCTCAAAAAGGTGAACTTAACCATTGACCAAGTAGCTACATGATGGATAATTATCTAGCCAGCAGTCTGGAGGATCTCAATTGACACTGTAACATCCCATTAAAGTGAAAGGGAGGGTGCTTTTACTGTGAAACGATCAATATAATACAGGTGGAGGCTTTTTAGATTATAGTGGTGGCCCCTCCTACACCACAGAAAGTAGTACTCAAATTAAGGCAAGGCCCACATCCAGTGTAAAGGTCCTGCTAATAATGTGTTCGCACCAGATCATGATATTTATGATTATACACAGTCTAAAATGATTAAAAAGCTGTACCAATCCGTGGTTCTCTTTAAATTCTTTTACCATCTACTATAAAACCTGAATCTTCCTTTTCTTTTTCTTTTTCTTTTTTTGTTTGTAACAAAATCCGAATCTTCTTCTCTAACTTCATCATCATCATCTTCTTCTTCTACTGTAATCTTTTAGGTTTTTTTACCTAATTTTATTGTAGTGGACTAAAAGATTCAACTAGCTCGATGATTACTGTATATCATTATTTGAATGATATGGTTACTGTATTTATATGCATGCCAGATGATGCGTTTACCACCTTCAGCCGCAAGTACTATCCTTTCTCGTAGAATAGCAAGCTCGTGAGAAGATCCCTCTGATTCTAAAAGTTTTAAATACTCCATAGCAGTTACTAGAAGCCCTTGACTAGCTAACAGTTCAGCATAGTTCTCAACAAGCTTGGTCAAAGATGCACTAAATCGATTTTGTCCAGTTGCCAAAGCAAGAATGATAGTCTTCTCCATCAAATCCTACACATATGGATGAGATGAGTTAATCTGCTAACATATGCAAGTAAATTATATTTTCAGGAAATTACAAGAAAATCACCTGGAGAAGGTCAACATAGTTTCTCCCGTGCTCACACTTCAAACTTCTAGACCAAATTTCTACTGTTTTGTCAATGTTTCCAGCACAGATATAGCACAAAGTTGCAGCCAGTGTGTTGCCTGCAACCATTAGCCTTGAAGCCAGATTGTCGCAGAGAACAGACCATTCCTCCTTCTCTGCGAACTGTTTAAAAATTTAAGTTCGAGAAAAATGACAAGTGTTATTACTTTAAGTTGACCTACAGCAGAGTTAGATGCTAACAACAACAAATTAAATATTGTAGCTAGTATCAATTGAAGTTCAAGATGACTTTAGTGCATGGTGGCAACAATCACTGTCATGTTCTAACAATTTTTTTTTACTTAATTAAATTAGTGTGGTAGTAGTGGTAATGGGGTCCATGTTGGCATTGTCTCTTGTTAGGAAGACTGCAGGTTTAAAGGGGAAGTGCAAATGGCCCATGCAGACTAGCAATCCAGTTTGAAAGAGAAGAGAAAGAGCAAAGTGCACATAGAAAGTCTATTATCAACAATTTTGAAAGCAAAAGAGCAAAATACACACCAAAAAAAAAAAAAGTTTTCTTGTGTACACCCGTACACATATGTATAAACCTTGTGTATTCAACGGGAGTACAGTTGTATGAGTTCCATTACTTCTATAGAATTGGATGGGGAGAAAATAGATCAAGGTGAAGAGAGGAGGAATTACACACACGAATAGATGGGAAATGACAAAACTGAAAAATATTCTCCCAAAATTAACAAGTTTTTCTCATTGCAAGTGTTCTAGTTTAAGAAAACAGTTGCACCCAAGGACCTGCAATGTGCTCCTGGTAGTCTCCCCACAATATGGTCACCCTGAAAACAAGCCATTTCCCTTTTTTTTTTATTGAAAAAACTGTAGGAGGCTTTCTGAGACATTTTGACCTAATTCTAGAA
This sequence comes from Persea americana, assembly GCA_029852735.1. Classification (NCBI taxonomy): domain Eukaryota; kingdom Viridiplantae; phylum Streptophyta; class Magnoliopsida; order Laurales; family Lauraceae; genus Persea; species Persea americana. The sequence continues at coordinate 98,550,330 of CM056810.1, forward strand.
GATCAATGAAGATCAGTGGTACTATTCGTCCAACTGAATGAGATATAAATGTGGGTAACTATAACAACTTAAATTCACATTAATAAAATAACACAACAAGTCCTACAAATCTATATTCATAGATCTATAGTTTCAATTTTTGACTCAGGATCAAAGGTTACCAGGTCCTGTATCCAGCTAAACACAAACACCCCACCCCAAAAAAAAAAAAAAAGAAACCCCAGTCCCCCCGCCAAACCCAAATCCAAATTTTAAGACCTTGGGGATGAACTGCCAAAGAAAATAGAGAGAGACAATTTCTGAAAAAGAAAAATTTCAGAAAAAGAAAAATATCTGATACAGCTCTAGCTTGTATCCAATTTCCTCTTTTGCTTCATCCTTCTTTTCATCTCTTCATTTTGCATGGTATTGGCCTCTTTTGGTGCTTCTTGCTTCTGCGCAGCTATAAAAGGAATCTTCACGGATTCAAGAGTGTAGGTCAGACCATTGCCATGGTACCCAGATACCTCAAATAGACAATGTATTGTATCCTGTCGTACTCATAGTGTATCTTACCATATTCATCCCGTATCTGGCCATCATAGTTCCACTGAAGGGAAGTTACGAGCAGGTACAACCATTATTCACTACCTCTATCGTAAGTTCAAGGACATCCAAGTAAAAACCTTGCGATGGTCATAAGGATAGTAGAAGCATATAGAGCCCTTATGGCATCTATTTGTATGTCATTGAGACATCTCTTAAGTCACCAGAATGGAAATGTCATTGACCCATTCCACTACCAAATGTTGTAGTCTGGACCACTATATATAAAACCCAACTCAATTGTCTCAAACTCTAGATTATACCAAGCTAGTATCAAGCTTTGAGATCATTCTATTCATTGAAGCCATGTATAAGCCATGGGAAAAAAATGAAATAAGACTGTTTCCAAAATGGTTGGATATAATGAGATCAAGCAATAATCTGATAAGCATCAAACCAACTTAAAGCAAATCTTAATTTTTCATAAACAGTTGCACTTGCACACTTGTTACGGGCCTACAGACACTTCAAAGACCATAATTCAGATTCCCTCGGTACAATAAGCATTACTAAGAGTACACATAATAGTACCACCTCAATCACATTTTCACTTTCTTTGGAGTTGTACCACTTACCGTGCATAGAAGGGCAAGTGTTTCTTTCCAAGTGCTGACCGGCCTGGTCTTTACGAGGCTCATAAGATCATTGTTTGCAATGGCAGAGACAACCTAAATTTTGATGGAATCAGATCAGGAGACATGATCAAGTTAAATTTTCCAAATTCAAATATCCATAATTTGGATTCCAGAACTAAAATAGAATATAGATGTGCTGATCATTTTCCTATTTAACAAGAAACATAATCTTATAGCTTCAATTCAATAGGACAAAAAGAAGAAATATGCCAACCTTTAAGTAAGATGAATGGCTCTTCTTAAGGTACTGGTCACGAGTTCTTTGCCACAAAGTGTTACCTCCCACATGAGCAATAACCAAAGCATCAGCCATTTTATTTGCAGAGATGCATTGGTGAACTGCTCCCTCATAGTCCCCAACAATTAATGCACGTTGAATATCTGCATCAAAAGAAGTATCAGAGGGCTCACTTAAACCTTCAAATTCTTTTTCTTGTTCCCCATTAGGCATATCACCACTTTCAACTCCAAAGCCATCACCAGCAGACGAAAGAGATTGATGTGCTTTTGGCGTCTGAAGATTGTTGAAAAAATCTTCTCCATTATCTGTGGAGAATTCATTGAGTTCACTATGTTCCATCAATCCCGTTTTACTTGTGGTTGTTTCAGCAATACTCAGAGACTCGGTGATTTCCTGGGCAAGTTCATGTACAGTTTCGTTTCCTTCAGTCGGTAGATTGAATCCAAGATGGACAAGTAGCTTTGTTCTAGCTGCCCCTTCGTCCTCAAACATAACCTTCAAGAAGCCCCATGTTTCTCTGTCATCTTCAGATCTGGAAAATACAATGCAAATGAGTTTAAATAAACTCTAAGTCATGCTGGTGAAATTTAAACAGTGTAAGTGAAGTCTTTTCTTTTTACAGATGACCTACTCAGACTCTTGAGATTTTTTATCACATAAGCTCCTCAATGAAACTCTTTCACCATTTTGAATTGCAGCTTCAAACTCGGTAGAGCGATTCACCAAACTGAGTTCAGTAACTAAATTATGCACATAAACCTGAGAAAAGAAAGGGCACAATGAACCATAGAACAGCATCAAAGAATAATGCAATGCAGAACCAATAAGGCTTACCTCAGATTTTACGGGGGAGGCAGAGGATGATGATGAGGCAGCCGATGATGATGAACTAGGGTGAAATGAAACAAGCCTGCCTCCGAAGCCAAAGCTTGCCCCGGTTGGACGTTTTAACCACTTCGGAGCTCTCAAATGCACTTCAAAAAGTTGAGAGAGAGAAGTAAGAATAATTATCAACTTAAGAAAAATATAATTAAAGGGAAAATAGAAAAACCTTGCAAAAAGAAGAGAAGAAAACTCTAACAACTAGCCAGTCCCAAGACACCAAAGCAATGACCCTCTAGTTAGTGTAGTATGGTCAGTTTTAATATATATGGAGGGTTTGAGTTGGATATCACATATGATATTAGCATAAGATGGAGAAAGTGGAGACAGGCTAGTGGAGTGTAGTGTGATAGTTAAGTGCCACCTTGAAGCAAGTTTTTTTTTTTTTTGAATGGTAAATGAAGGAGCAAGTTCAAAGGCGTAATTAGGCCTACCTTATTATATCAAACAAATGTAGAGCATCAAAGAAACAAGAAGCTTAAGTATGTGTGGTTGAAACGCATTTGATAAGATAAAAAGAGGAGTTACAACTTACAAGAAAGAAAAGAACTAAGGATTTTTTTAGTTTTTATATGTAAGAGGCAATCTAAAATGGCCCTAATAGAAGATAAAATCAAACAGTCAGTTTGTAAAAGTCAGGCACATACACAAGATTAGAAACCCTATACAAAGTATATAAGTTATACAAGTTAAAAGGGGCGAGGAGGAGAGGAAAAGACCTGATGCAAATTTAGTGAGAAAAGACATGCTTGATCATGGAAATAATGGAGTATAATTTCAAACAAGGTTGAATGGAAAAGTAAAGGATGGTGCATAAGAATTTCTAACCAGAGGAACATCGTATGAGTTAACAATTTTGAAACTGCAATATCACTAAAATGTATATCCACTATGGAACTTCCTTGAAGTAGATTTGTTGATAGGCAGTATTTTGTCCATCAGAAGACAATCATAAAAATATGAGAGAGAGAGAGAGAGAGAGGACATCCTAATGTGGTTAAAGAAAATTCCTTTAAAGAATAGAGAAGGGGACACCCATTTACTTGTAACATGGCTCAAAACTACAACGTTGTGGTTGCAGGTTGCAACTTCCAACTGTTCTACAGGCTCTTGTTGAATGAGGACAATGGATAAATATGGCACTTCTGCATCGTAGAATATTGATATCCATGTAATTTTGGAGGATAAACGACAGAAACATTCAAGAAGGACAACTTCTGGGATCTTTTGGAATTCCATGACTCAACCAAATGTGGGAGAACAATGTATGTTCTCATTTCTATGGTATAATGCATGCATATGATCACTTTGGGTTGAATGGTGTGATGCAAATGAAGTGGCAGCTAAAACTGCTTAATTCACCAGAGCAAATATAAAGTTCATTCATACGAAAAGAGGGGTTAATAATGTGGTAGATACAGCTACGGGATCAGTATGCAGGCCTGATGCTATTGTGTACAATAGCTTTCACACTTGCTTTTAGTTTAATTGCAATTCATCAATATTCATTAAAACAAAAGAGAAACATTGGACATGAAGAACGTGCAATGACACAAACGTGTAATGACAGATAAATTATCAAGTGATCCCATTAGAGTTTTTTAATCATTTCCATGAAGACTAAAAATCCAGTACTCCGTACCAAGTACAATGAAGCTTCTGGCTCCCAATCAGTTATCATAAATTTATGTCAGGACAGATGAGGTAAGTGAATTACTCACAAACTAAAGAGTTGGGAAGTGATGACTGGCGACTACTTTCATCCAGTACACAATATTTGTTTGGTTCCTTTTTATGTATTTTACTTTGCTTTTAAATTTCTAGATAGGTTGAAATATAAAGAACATCAACTCAAGTGGCCGCCCAAAAAATAAAATAAAAAAGGGAATTTTGTGCCTACAATTGTAGATCAACCAGCCTTTTTATTGAATGGTACATCAATCATCCATTTAACAATGCTGGTGACGCAATAATGGACTTTTACTTGAATGTTACAATAATGAGAATTACAATAGCTGAAATATTAATATACCTGAAGAACCTGTAGATGACAAAGTGCTGGTGAAATCACTATCATCAGTTGATACTCTACTGCAAGCCTGCACTCATCAAGTGGTTATTGATGAAGATATTGAATACAAAAATAAAATGAAAAAAAGAGATTAATCTCCTATGCTCAAATACAAGACCAAGAAATAAGCCATAATAAAAATTCAGAGGTTATACTGATGCATACATGATGCGGATCCAACATGGAGGAACTATAAGTCACAGCACAAGAAAATCAAATTTTCTTTTCAGATTCTCAACATATGTGACTCCCAAAATTAATAGAAAAAAAATTAGCAACTAATCAACCAATCAAGTAATCTAAACTCCAGATTATGTTAGCTAGAAAAGTCAGAAGTCTCCAAGATAACGATTTGAACTTTGAGTCGTCATCATCAAACCCCTGTCCTAAGTCCCAACTATGTTGGGGTCAGCCACATGAATTTTGCTATTCCATTCAAGTCTATCCTACGCCAAATCCTCCGATAGGTTGCGGCACTTCCAGCTATATCCTTACTACTTCCATTCATATCCTCTTCAGCCTACCTCTTCTATCCCTTCTCCTTGATGGACCATCAACCCGTATAGAGAAACTTTTTCTCACTGATGTTGTTGCTGGCCTATGTTGGACATATCAACACCATCTCAAACGAGTCTCTCTTAATTTATCACCTATTAACGCTAGCCCTACATGCTCCCAAATGCACTCATTTCTGATTCTATCTTTTCTAGGTTTTCCACACATTCATCTCAACATTCTCATCGTCACTGTACTCATTTTTTGTAAGAGTTGTTCCATAATTTATTTTTTGAAGACTTTAAGATACGTAATTTTCCCACGGTTCTCAATGTACCATTCTATATGGTGTGTCACCCCTTTAGATAGTCCCTCATGTAACATATATTTTCTTAGTCTCTAATACTTTGTCAAACCTAACTGTAATTATTTAGATAAGCACATTACTAGCATTGTACATGAGACTTAATTATAAATAGAAGGAAGATTTTCACCTATGCGCAGACTATATACTGTGTATATGAGGTCCAACTTGTAGGGGCCCACTTGGATGCGTTCCCATCATTGGAAGTGGGATGGATAGAAAGGTCTCTATAATGGATGGGACATACACGAAAAAAGAAAAAAAAGAAAAGATTATCCTCCTAGCCCACACAGCGTGAAAGTTTAATGGTCCTTTACAATAGATTTTTTTTTTAGATTAAATCCAACGGTGGGTAAAGGTTTGATGAACATAAAATTGGGCATGACTGCAAAGCATGGGGTGATAAAAGTGAGAAAGGAGTTTCCCTGATTGAAGGTGGGCCCCCATAGAGCTAGACTACACATGCAATATACTCATAGGAGAAATTCTCTATAAATAGTGTGGTTGGGAAGCATCAACCCAACACCAACTCTCGTGATTGGATGGATGGAAAATTGAAGTAAAGTAAGGTATAGAGCCTCCATTATCCAGACAAGAAAAGAGCACATATCATATCGAAAGTACATAAATTCAAAATTCCCTCCTTATTTTTCAAAAAATAAAAAAGCATCCTCCTTTCTCCACTAAATGACAATTGACAAAAAAAATCCTCTTTGTACACAAAAAGTAAAAAAGATTCCCCACCAAGCCACTAAAAACAGAAGACCATCATAACCCCCTTATATTTTATTATCTATTGATTTGATGCTTCACCTCACTTTACTTCAAATCACCGTTCATCCAAACTGGCCCTAAAGCACGCTTTCTTTTGAGTCCTTTAGATGTTTCATGGTAACAGAGCCAACGCTCTTGATCTCCTCTAATCCAAGCAATCTTGGATTCTGTTTGAGCGGCGGGCCATTAATTATGAGTTATCTTTTGTTTGTCCCTTGACCTGCCTTCATTTGTTGTGGGGCCCACAGATCTGTTTTTATCTTGTCATGGGACCCATTGATCATTGAAAAGAGATCAATAGCCCTTTTCTCTTTTCTGTATTATCAGTCCTTGGATCCCACAACCTACACAGTTCTTATCTCAATGAAACAGCATTCTGCAAGTCAACAGTATAGACGGTCTCACAGCTGGTTTTTCTAGTGGGGTCCACTCCAGATTTCATTTCCTCTTAAACATTACCCAGCCAGTCGCCCATCTCAAAGCACTTTATGGCTGCAGTGATCCTACTTGCGACATCCAACTCAAACCCTTTATTTTGGTGTATAGTTTCTCTTGTTCCTCTATAACGAAATCTTTCACGGAAAATCGCATGTTATTTTCAATTTAGCAGCTCATCTTCTTTACTCTCAGATCCATTAAACACGCACCCCATATGTTATGCTTTTCATATTCTAAAGTTAACCCATTTGACTCCAAGCAAGGTTTTAGATCCCAGTGTCAATATTCATGTTGATCAGACTGAAATGAGTTGGTGCTGCCTGTTCCAAACAGGTACAAGAACAAAAAAGAAAAACAGGAAAACGCTAATGAATAATAATGTTTAAATATGATGATTTAATTGTATCTAAATCAATTACAAAGATGTCAGATTTTCTAAGGTTAGCGTGATGAAATTGCTAATGGAAGAATCATTTAAATATAAGGGGTCATTTGTTTTTTTGCATGATATCCAAGTCGAATATGGAAGAACAAGCATCAATCGTCATGGCGCCCCACTTGAGAGAGATGAGGAAATAGAGCCTCAAATTATAGGATAGCCAGATGGTGAAAGTCGTGACCTAGATGATCTAATAACAAAGGTTTTTTTTTTTTTTTAGTTGGTCAAGAAGCTTCTTAGGATGATGCCACTTGTTGGACATTGGAGAAGCACTCTCAAGTCTCAACCCCCTTTAAAATTTCATTCTCATCATGCCTACTCTGCATCACCCCTTCTCAAACCGACAAAGGCCAATGGCTTTGTGTTGGTTGAATAAAGCTGCATGCAAAACCTTATGTCAGGATACTTAGTTTCGATCATTAAGAGCTTATTAACTCTTCCATATGAATTTGAATTTTTTTATAAAAAAAACTCCCGAGGAAAATGCAATTGTAATGGCTATGACCATAATATAAGATTTTGGACTGCCTTACCTCAATGTTATAAATGCCAATTCCATCAAAGGAAGAAGTTGATATCACTCCAGGTATCCTTGGGTACCAGTGAATATCAAAATTCCAGCTGCTGGACGGCAATTCACAGACTGACTGCAAGAAATATAAAATGAAAAGCAACAGCGCAGCATTAAGTCCAAGCGTGACAGTACTATGATAAATAGAAAAAGAAGGGTTCAGGTTGAATCACAAACCAAAGGAAACAGCTGAAATAGGAAAAGACCCTTACCTCTCCAGTAATCGTGTCCCAACAAATGGTTCGATCATCTTTGGCACAGGTGAGTAAGAAGGCAGTGTCGTTACGACACCATGACATTGCAATAACACCTGGCAGACACAATGTAGGCAATTCAGATGAAATAGAATCTCTAGAACCAAAGCACAACAGTGGTAAAAATTCTTGTAAAAAATAAAAATTAGAAAAAAGGAGAGAAGATGTCCTTATAAAAGAGGGAAGATCAGATTAAGAAGCAATTCAACTAGATTAAGGACAAAACACCATAGTTTTGCAACAAAACTTTTAACAAATGATAGGGAGATGTATCACATGGGTAAGAGCTTTTGCCTAAGTAACATTTGAACCAGATGCCCTTCAAGTTATGAAGCTAAGACTTCCAAAGACTTTAAAGGATATGCTAAACAACCAGATAACAAACATATGACAACTGCCTAGTTTTTTCTTCCCTTTTCTAAATAAAAGGTGTGAGCACAAAATGACACAAAAAGGATAAAAAAGAACAAAAGAACAATGGCTGTGCAAATTTATTTAAGTATTTAATTGTCAATGTGGAATCTATATTTTGGACAGTCTCAAAAAAACAATTACCATCTAAAGCTAGAGCTGACATAAATAATATTCTGGCAGGTATCCAACCATACCTTTGGTGTGGCCCACAAACTCTTTAAGAGGCGATATTGTGTTTCTCATATCCCACAGCTGTAAAGAGAGATCAAAGCGAAAAACCTTAATTACATGTATTCTAAGAACTAGGAGAAAAACAAAATGAATAATATGATCCACTGATAAAACATTATACTCTTAAAGAAGGTGAACTGTCATCATCAGATGCAACAATAAGTTGGGTGGAAAGATCAGGATTCCATTGTAGCACAGAACACCGCTTTGTATTTGGCTCTGAAAAACTGCGAGCATAAAAAAAAAAAAGAACAATTAGTAATTCAATTAGCATGTCAAACAGGCATGATATAGGCATGATATAGATGAGCCCACAATGCACACTAAAGCACGTCCAAACTAACTTGCCTTATTACTGGTTTCTGCCGCTTCAAGTCCCAAATCACTAGAAATACAAAAAAGAAAATAGTTTCAGATTAAATAGATGGAAAACACGTAGACCATCATTGCGCAAATTAAAATATTGGAGAAATAAAAAAAAATGTATTTCTATCTTCCTTACTTGTTGTTCCATTGTAAGATGTAGATGCCAGTATATGTTTAACCTTTTGGTTCCATGACAGGAATGACACTTCACCTTGAGCACCAGTACCCTATAAATTTTGATTGGTGATGTCAAATGCCTAAAATGTAAATGTACAATTGTAGCATTTTTGTTATTTTTAACATGTTTTGAGAAAATTAAGGATCAAAATATCTTGACAGTATAGAAGGATTTCAACATAATCGGCACAATCAATTTGCAATGATTCTATAAGTAAAAAAACAAGTCAAAGGGGCAAGAGAGGAACATGTGAATCAAGAACTGGGATTTAATCATTCCAAATTATCAAAACATCAATAGCAGGATTAGCAGCAATACTTCCAATGATACTTCTATTTCTTGTATACAATAAAAGTTGCTCTGTGTACTTTTCTCTTCTCACTTCATTTGAGTGATTCTCAAAGGATTAAAGGCGCAACAGTGGATTGAATAGCTAATCAGTAAGCGAATCTATTATTTTCTCCTTGAGGTTACCCTGTTACATAGGCTTGTAGTTCTTTTTATGATTTTTGGGTTTTGGCTCACAAATTACCAAATTTGGCTTCCTTAACTGTGTCACCCCTCAAACCCCACTAAGAAGTAGGAACCATTCCATAGGACTATATCAACATAGAAATCAAATTACACAGCTACTGCAGCACCCGTCATGGTCTGATCATAGTTAGCACCCTTCTTTTTTAACTCCTAGTATAGCTCGCTACATTCTATAATTACAAAATGCCATTTCTTAATTTTTTTGGATTTTTTTTTTTTTTTGGATTTTTTCTAATTTGTTTTTGCCAAGGAAGTCCAACTTGGTCTGCATGTTGAGTTGAGTCACAGGTAACCAGGTCTTATTTTATTATTATTTTATTTTATTTTTTGAATGGTAGGTAACCAGGTATTATTTTGATACCAAGTTTCAAATTTTCCTTTCTATCATCCAGTGATACTGTTCTTCTCTTAGGCACCATTTGTGTGACAAGATAAGAGGATTTCGCAATAGAGATGAAAACTGTTTTAATTTTTCCTTGTAATCCATTGTTCTGTTATTTGGTGTGACACATTTTTCTAGTGGAAAAGGAGAAATTAACTGATTTTCCTCAATAGAGGGGATTTCAATTTCCAATGGGACAGGCAAGAATGCAGGATTCCTCTCTCCCATGGAAACAAAAATTCGTGGAGCACATAATCCTCTTGTTGCACAAACAAGGCCTCACGCTTTTACCGCATTTAGGAATGCTTCAGTTTCTAGAATCTAGAGTGAGGTTTATTACTTAGAAGCAATTAAATTGTATCAGATTTTTGTGGTAGACCAGATAAACTATATGGTGGGGACAAAGTAAACAATATAACCACCAAATTATGGAAACCACTTGTGCAGAATTGAGGTACATATCTTTTGATCAAGTATCAAATAGTTGTTTGCTGTAGAAGCGTCTAATTTGCTTTTCCTAAATTAGTGTATCTCTCCATCCTAATAATAGAATATCAGCTTCTTCTTCATAAAGAAAGAAGAAAGGAAAGTTGAACTACTGTTAAATACAAAACCATGGTCATTCAGAAAGAAAGGCCTCAGCAACTGCTGGGTAAATACTATTGCACCAATAATCTGAAACTCCCAATCCTTGAAAAAATAGAAAACCAATTCTTAAAAATACACTGAATGCAGAGGATCTGACCCAGATGCACCAGATGATATTATGAATTATTAGCAATTTTCAGGTTGAAGTGCACACTCACTCATCAGAAATGCTGACATGAGCCATTCTGGAAAAATAATAATAACAAAGAAATGTTGACACGAACAAAGTTTCACACAAGAAATGACAAGACTTTAATTCCTTCCTACAAGTGCTTGGAAATGAAAGTAAATTTTCAGATACCTTCAGAGATGGAAAGTGGGTAGGTTCTGCTGGATTTGACAAATCCCATATGCAGAGTTCACCTTCCTCAGCGCCAGAAGCAAGTAGATTTGGTGAGTTAATGTTGAATTCCAGACCACGAACCTATGAATAGAAACCGATTCAAATGGAAACATGCATGTGTTATGTATGTGTGTATCTATGCGTGTGATTGTAGCGAGAGAGAGCAAAAAGGAGGGGGAGAGAGAGATAGAGAGATTAATATAAAAAATATATCCAATACTCATCATAGCTCAATCAAGATTCGAAACAAACCAAAACTTACAGGCCCTGAATGCTTCAGAAGGCGTCCAACAATAGCACCATCAGTGTCATTTGAGCTGCAAAGGGATTTTTTTTTTTCACATAAACAAGGTTGTATTGCTTGTAGAAATAGAAGAATTTCAATGTTAACATATGTCAAATGATAGATGAACTGATGTGGAATACAATTTTTCCATAACAAAATCAGTATGGACAAATTGCAAAACCCAAAAAAAATTTAAACAGAACATTTGCACTATAACAAATTTAAGTGCATCTGGAGTTCCTGGAAAGGACAAACAAGTGAGGTTCTTTTATTAAATATCACTATATGTTTAAGGTCATACCTAGAATTTCTCAGGGTGCCATGGGCCCCCTTGGCCCAACACCACCCTCCCAACCCCCAGTTCAGCCCTTGCATACCTACCAGCTTCTTGGTTAGTTATAAAAAAAAAAAAATAGGACAATGATAGCTGATTGGAAGCAGCAAGTACAAAAGGCAAGGCTCGTTTCAGGATTTGGGATGGACAAGGTTTGACCAATTTGGAAAAGAAAATAGTTCTAGCCCTCTGGATAATAATGCATAACCCACATAAACAATAATAATAATAATTAATAACTAAGAAATAGGTGTATAAGCAACATGGTTTGAGACATTACTACAAGTATTTAAAAAAGATTGAATTGTCATCATACCGTATCAGTATAAATTCTGTGTGATACATTCCAACTTCATCTTTTTCTATTTATTCATCACTAAACAAAACTAACAATTGAGTTTCATGTAATTTGTCAGTCAAAAGTTTAAAACACATGATTTATACTAAAAAAATTACATTATTAATTAAATGGACCTTAATCAAATTCCATTTTTGGGATTTTTTTTCAGGATTTCTAGAACTTAATGCAAATTTAATTCAGGAAAAAAAAGGACCAACTGAATGCATCCTGTCAATTTTTTTTAGATGCATCATGATACGCGTTAGTGGGGTGTGGGCAATGATGAAAAAGTTAGAACATTTTTTTGAACATTACACTACCATGGAGACAAGGGATACACTACAATTTAGTTGCCTGGACAAATCAATACAGGGATCAATAATCAGGTTCAGCCAAGACCTCACCCACCAGATAATTTTAGCCATCTGGAAAATATGCTAGCAGATGCACATTCCGAAAATAGCAAATGAAACAAATAAATTAAGAAACCAACAACCCATTTTAAGCTGTGAAAATTCCACCACTCCACTTGGATGATCAGAAACTTCCATGGGACCGCAGTGGATCCCACCACATCAACACTCCAGATCACCAATAGATGGCCCCACATGGAACAATACCTTGAATTTCTCCGGATTTGAATTGAATAATACCTAACCAAGTGCAGGCGACTCAGTTTGGCTGATGAATTTGGATAACCTAAACCAATTAAAGGTAACCAGAGTTGCAGGTAATTAGGTTTTACACTAAACTGATTGCAGGGGCAACCGAATTCCAAGGATCCAGTTTGGATCCCCATGAGCTGAGTGGTGATAACTAAGTTTACGTGCAAATGAAGGTTCATGTGCTTTCATCACCTGAACTGCCCTAAAGTCACAGTAATTAGATTTACAGGTACTCTAAGTTTAAAGGAGAACCGAATTCCAAGGATCCAATAGATGAAGACATGGTAAACGCACATGAATTCCGAACTCAATTCAATCCATTGAATCTATTTCAACAAACAAATCTAATCACATCACTTTCAAGAAAGAAAAATTGACAGAAATGTAGGAATCGAATCACAGAAATAGGAAACAACAACAGATCCCAAACCTAATGAGTTTGAGTGGATTCCAGATGTTGATGGATCCATCAACGAGGCCTCCAGCGATGAGTCCCAATGAGAACTCCTCAGCGGCGGCGGATCCGGCCTTGCTCCAGGAGAGTCGGTTGAATCGCTCGCCGCTGGGGCACTCACCGACGACAGGGAGATCCCGATCGTCCGATTGGAAATCGAGCTTGAAGATCTCGAGATTCGCCGACGAGCTGAAGGAGAGATCGACCGCTCCGGCCATGGTTCCGGCCGCGAGGTAGGGGGAATCCGGCGAGAAGGCTGCCAGAGCCGATCGGGAGGCTCTCTTTAAACACGCCATTTCCAGATCTAGAGATCGAGATCTAGATCGATATCCTCAGTTCGTCCTTCTGCGTGTTAGGGTTTTGGATTCGATCGACGAGGAGGGAGAGAGAGAGAGAGACAAAAAAAAAACCGTAAAGATGCGGAGAGAGTTGCCAGCAACAGCAAAGTGTTTGATGTCTCGCTTGTTGTGATGTTTGATGGTTGTTGTTTCTTCCTTTCTTCTTCTTATTCTTGCCTTCGGATTCGTCTAAAGTTCTGAAAACGCTGCGAGATGCGGATGATCTGCGCGCGAGTGGTGTTGATATGATGCAAGGCATGTGGATCAGTGGATCTGATCTGTCAATCCTACAACCATCGCCAAAAGTGGCTAGCTGGTCTGGTCAGACCCGCTGCCCGACTCGTATTTATAACTTGTAAAATCTGCTGCGCCCATTTGTCATATCCAATCAAATGTTGAAATGGATTGGGCTTGGGCCAAGCTTCCACAAGCTGGGTTAGGTTAGATTAGTGGACTCACACTGGAAAAGAACCGACCCGCATCAGGGGAGCGTTGGGGTTACCTTATACAGGATGGGCTTCAATATGTAAACACCCAAGTTGTCCTCATCCGACTTTGCCCAACCCAACCTGCTCAACAACACCCTATGAGCCTTAGGGCCTGTTTGGATAGGCAAAAAATAAAGTAGAGTGAAGTTAAATGGGCCATAATAGTCTAAAATTTCAACTTTACCCCCGTTTGGATTAGGGCCTGTTTGGATAAATGAGGAGTGGAGTAAAATAAAGTAGATTTCACATGTGGAGTGGAGTGAAGAGAAGTAGATTGAAGTTAAAGTAGAGTACTTCACTTCACTCCATTTGGATGTTTATTTTGAAGTTAAGATTTGGAGTATAATCCAGTTTTACTTAAGGAAATGGAAGTATTTAGAGTTGAAGTGAAATGGAGTACATGTGGCTCACAATATTACTTAATCTATTGGGTTAAGCTTATCGAAATAGGGTAGAGTTGAAAATTTACATTGTTAGGGCCAATTTAATTTCACTCTACTCTATTTTTTGCCTATCCAAATAGGCCCAGGTGGAAATGGGTCGGGTTGAGTCAAAAGGAGTCGAGTTGACAAGGGGGATCCATGGTTGAAGTCCAACTCATATTTGATACATTTTTAAAACAGGTCAAGCAACTTCAACTTGATTTGATCCGTACAACCTGCATTCGATACAAGTCAACCTGTTCAACCCGTCCCAACTTGTGGATCCAGGCTCAAACCCAATCCATTGGCAGCAACAAAAAGCAATCAAAGGATATGGAGGACATTTTAGGAGTCTTTAGTTCATCAAAGTTTAGTGTCATCGATGAAAATGATATGTATGTTAGTGATGAACTGGATTTGGTTTATAAAATCTATGGCAAAAGTATGTGCGACATAGCGACTCTGGTTCAAGTCCCTTGCATTCTTATCTATATATATCTCTATTGGAATGTAGTTTGCCTTCGGTTAACCACAGCCATCCAAACTATGAATCTTGATTTTAAAAAATACCTCAAAACAGTTGTCAAAATCTCCTTTCATGCCAACTCTCCTCTCTCTCCACTATCCTCTCTCTAAAGTTTAACTTCCTCCTAGTATAACTTCCTCCAAAAAAAAAAAAAAAATTCACTTCGTAATTGCACACGGTCAAGCGAGCCCTTACCTGCCTGAATTGAATTCATATCTCATTCGTTTGGTCATGAAGGGAGAAAGCCTGGGGAACTGAACCGTGACTCTTCTATTACAGTACATTACGGATAAGCCCATTCTTGTCATGATCCATCCACGTCAATGGCAAATTCACAATGGCTTCAGCATGGAATGAAATCCCTAGGTGCGGCTCCAAGGTCAGTTGGTTGAAATTTCTCTGGTAGAATTCCGAAATTTGCATTTACTACTTGGTTGGCTTTACATGGACGGTTTCTAACCATCAACCAATTACAAAATGAAGAGAGACGAAAAGAATAAAATTTAATTGTTGCAAATGTTATTTTTTTTGTATATGTGGAAACAATCCACTAGGGAAATGTAGATAGAGACTACCAGAGGATCCGGAAGTGGAATCCTTACGAGGATCAAGTCCTCGGCACTTCATGCCCTTTCAGAGGTAACATAGGGTTCAAGCCCTGTGAGCTTTCCATTCCTTGGATCTCCGCTGACTACTTTCTAGATGGAGAATGGAGACGCAATGAGTGACAAGCCCATACCATGGTTCGAGTCTTTTATTTTTTGGAAGATATTCCAAGGAAAATTTATACAACAAAGGAAAAAAATGGAAACCAAAGGCCCACTTGCAGATCCACAAATTAGGAAAAAAACAACTGGGGATGAGCTACCCACAAACAAAATGAAAGAAACAAACCCATAGCCTGGGTCAGGCTTCAAAAAAGGAGGGAATGAAGACACATCATTCAATGTTGTAAAGGCAACAAAAGTATTTACATTTTACAGTCAAGAGCAATTGGAAATGCTTGATGAAGCTAAGTCAATGGCTTCATGTACATAGAATATAGAAAATGTAGGCATGTTAGTTTGCTTAAATGGAAATACTGAAATAATATATTTCAAAACTATATGGAACTTGTCGAGCTCTCTCTTAAGGCTGAATGCGGATGAAAAAGAGAGACAAAAAGGATATATTTTAATCATTGAAAATGTTATTTTGTGGAGACTATTAAAACATTTCATTTGGCGAATGTAGACCAAATGGACCCAAGGACCTGGAATGAAAGCCTTTAAAGGATTTCTCATCAAAGTCCTTTTCAGGGTTTCATGCCCTTCTTAAGAGGTTCCAGCATGTTTGCTAGCTTGAAATGGTGATGCTACCCCAAAACCCTTTCATGTTTCATGTTTGCTTGTCATGCCTTTTTTTAGTTTGAGAGAAGGGATCATCTTATGTCAATGCCAGCTGTTTTACTATGGTCAGTATGGATTATGGAAGAACACTAGGGCCTTCAGGTTAGAATAACAACTGGTAGCAGTCTTCGAAGTTCGAACTATTGAAGATGGATAACAAGATAGACTGTGTCAGGACCCTTTGATATATGGATAGCAAGTGGCAGTTATGATATAAGTTTTTGAAGTTCGAACTAGGGCCTTAATGACTTTGGCAGTTAATGAACTAGGGCCTTTAAAAATATAAAGAAAACAGGATAATGATCCATTTTGAGATATGGGTTTAGTTCAAATCATGGAATAAAAAATCGGCCGATACCGGTTCATATTGGCCGATACCGATACGATACATTGCCTGCGATACCGGTTTCGGTATCGCAGGCAATATCGCCAAAATATCGGCGATATCGGCCGATATTTTGAAAATATCGGCAGAACCGATATCTCGGCCGATATTTTGCAAAATTTCGGCCGAGATGATATATAATGGAAAAAACCCTACTTTTTTGTTGAAAAATCCCCAATCTTCCTCTTCTTCTCCTCTCCTCTCCTCTCCTTACTCCTTAGGGGCTGCAACTACTCTCCATCTTGCATCTTTTCAAATCTCAAATTTATTTTTTAAAGAAATATTATTCAAGCCTCAAGGTAAGAGAAAATCAATTTATACCATTTTATTATGTGTTTTTTGTTTTTTATTTTTAGATGAAGCATAGAAATCATTTGGTTTGTTACTTTGGTTGTGTTCTCCACTTAGAAGTTAGATTTACATACTTTCATGCTAGATCTACTCATACACATGATTTTTAGATTTTTATTTTAATTATTTTATTTTCGGATTTTTCAATATTTGAATTGTAATATATCATTTTTTGGGGATTTCATCATAAATATGCTGTTTCAATGATTCATGATAATTGTGTGGTTTATAAATGATTGATTTACACACTTTTATGCTAGATCTATATATTTAGTATTTTGAAAATGATTTTATTAAATTTTTATTTTTCTAAAAATAATTGTTTTTACTTGTTAGAATATTTATGATACCAAAGGCTTATTAATAGTGTGTAGATGATAGATCTACATCTACTCATAGTCATAAACATGATTTAGATTTTTATTTTAATTATTTTATTTTTGAATTTTTCAATAATTGAATTATAATATATCATTTTTTGGGGATTTCATCATAAATATGTTGTTTTAATGATTTATGATCATTGTGTGGTTTATAAATGATTGATTTACACACTTTTATGCTAGATCTATATATTTAGTATTTTGAAAATGATTTTATTAAAATTTGATTTTTCTAAAAATAATTGTTTTTACCTGTTAAAGTATTTATGATACCAAAGGCTTATTAATAGTGTGTAGATGATAGATTTACATTTACTCATAGTCATAAACATGATTTAGATTTTTATTTTAATTATTCTAATTTCGAATTTTCAATATTTGAATTATAATATATCATTTTTTAGGGATTTCGTCATAAATATGTTGTTTTAATGATTCATGATCATTGTGTGGTTTATAAATGATTGATTTACACACTTTTATACTAGATCTATATATTTAGTATTTTGAAAATGATTTTATTAAATTTTGATCTTTCTAAAAATAATTGTTTTTACTTGTTAGAGCATTTATGATACCAAAGGCTTATTAATAGTGTGTAGATGATAGATCTACATCTACTCATAGTCATAAACATAATTTAGATTTTTATTCTAATTATTTTATTTTCGGATTTTTTAATATTTGAATTATAAAATATCATTTTTTGGGGATTTCATCATAAATATGTTGTTTTAATGATTCATGATCATTGTGTGGTGTATAAATGATTAATTTACATACTTTTATGCTAGATCTATATATTTAGGAATTTCAAAATGATTTTATTAAATCTTCTACTTTTTCTAAAAATAATTATTGTTAGAGTATTACTATTACATGAATTTCTTATTTTATAGGAAGTTAGGAATAATGGTGCGTGACTTAGATCCAGCTTGGAGCCATGGTGAAGTAGTCGGAAGCAAAAACAAAGTAAAATGTAATTGTTGTGGACGAGTGCTCAATGGGGGGATTACCCTATTGAAACAACATTTGGCACATGTATCAGAATAGGTGACAAAATGTCATAAAGTGCCACCAAATGTGAGGGCTGAAATGCATGAGCTCCTTGATGCATCTGCCAAAAAAAAAAAAAAAGTACAAGCAAGAAGAATAACTGAGGAACTTGATGCATGCAGAGAAGAAATATTTGGTTCCTCCAATGATGACGATGAAGACCCAGAAATGAGGAGGGCTAGGAGAGAAAGTGTGAGGTCACTTCAAGAGGAGGAAGAGAGGAGAAGAATGCAATATGAACAGCCGCTAGAGGTAGCCAATATGAGCATGGTGGTGGGTCATCTGGACTGGGGCAGCGAGTTTGCGTCGGGCGGTTAGTAAAAAACAACCCCGTGTCCGTGAAGATCCAGACATTGAGAAGGTTGAACCTCCTACACATGCACCTCGTAGGCCAGATGTGGTGGGGCCAACAGACCCATTTGCTTATAGAAAACCAACTTCAAAGCAGCCCGGCATTATGAAAGCTCTAAAGGGCAAGTTTGGTAAAGCAAGAGAACATCTAGTAAGGGCTACTAGGAAGTTTTTTTTGCATGGAGGCATCCCACCCAACAAGGCATCTTCTCCTTATTTCATCACCATGTTAGATGCGGTTGCAGAACATGGTACAAGTATAAAGGCACCCACCCCTTATGAGATTGGGCATGTCTGTGTTGAGAAAGAGTATGAGGAATTGCAGGCTTGGGTGCAAACTTTCAAATGGGCATGG
Source organism: Persea americana (assembly GCA_029852735.1). NCBI lineage: Eukaryota > Viridiplantae > Streptophyta > Magnoliopsida > Laurales > Lauraceae > Persea > Persea americana. The sequence continues at coordinate 98,569,297 of CM056810.1, forward strand.
AGGGAAAGAGGTTGCACACTAATGTGCGATGGGTGGACGACCATCACACATCGTCATATCTTAAATTTTCTAGTCTATTCATCTATGGGCACAGTGTTTATCAAATCAGTTGATGCAAGTGATTACATCCAAGATGCAAAATATATTAATAGGTTATTGAATGAGGTGATTGAAGAAATTGGGGCAAATTGTGTAGTTCAGGTTGTTACTAACAATGCTGCAAACATGAAGGCTACAGGAATGCTGCTTATGAAACAAAGGCCAAGGATTTTCTGGTCTCCATGTACAGCACATTGCATGGATTTAATGCTTGAAGATATTGCAAAAGGAAAAGTCATGGTGCAAGTGATTGGTAAGATAAAGAAGATCACAATTTTTTTATTATTAGTAATATAGACTCATTTCTATGATGAAAACATATATAGACAACCATGAACTACTGCGGCCTGGCATCACTAGATTTGCCACCTACTTCATTGCCATCGAATGTGTTTACAAGTATAAAGATGGACTTCTCCAATTGATAAAATCATAAGAGTTCATGAATTCAAAAAGGGGAAAGAGGCCAAGTCCCATTACAAAAGAAGTATGTAAAATAATTGAGTCCAACAAGTTTTGGCCTCATGTGAAGGGTGTTTTGAATGTTTTTGATCCCCTAATAAAGGTTCTTCGATTGGTTGATGGCAATGATAAGCCAACAATGGGCTTCTTACATGGGGCCATGGAGAGATCAAAGTTGGCTATTCAAGCAGATTGTAGATATTATAAAAAGTATTGGAAGATCATTGACGATCAATGGGGACGACAATTGAAACATGATTTACACTCTGCTGGTAAGTGAAGGCTATTTCCTTTAATACTTGAATTATTGTATTCAATTCTTTTCATTATATTAATTTATCATTGACTAAAATTCATTGGTTTTACACTTTTATAGGATACTTCTTTAATTCACAATTTACGAATGGGCACATATCTGATGAAATCCGTTTGGGACTAAAAAATGTGATTGAAAGACTAGCAGAGAATACAGATAAAGCAATTTGGGCTACAAATCAGGTAGGCAGTAGGCTAATTAAGGGAAAAACCGAAAAAGTATAACATTGTAAGAATGTAAGTTCTCTAATTTATTTCTCTACTTCAACGTCTTCAGATTGACATATACAATGTACGTGCCGGAAGCTTTGGAACGACGACTGCGCAAAGAGCCATCACACAGACCAATCCCGGTATTGATTGTAAATTGTAATGTCATCTCTATATTATTCAAGGACTCTAATTATTATTTTATTGACTCTAATATCATTTCTATTTTTATTTTCAGCTGAATGGTGGTTGAATTATGGAGAGAGTGCTCTTGTACTAAGGACGATTGCTATTAAAGTCCTTAGTCAAACTACATTGTCTTCTAATTGTGAAAGAAATTGGAGCACCTTCTCATTTATCCACACAAGACCAAGAAATAGATTAACAATGCAGAAGCTAAATAAATTGGTCTACATCCACTACAACTTTAAGCTCCGGAGTAGAAATAGAAAGAGAAGACAGTTTGAGGATTAACGAGATTATTTTTGTCCAATTAATTTGGACTACATCTTTTCAGAAGAGGATACAGTGTTAGGTGAATGGTTGGAGGAACAAGAAGAACCAATGTTAGATAAAGACCCAGAATTTGAGGAGCTGATGGAGGAATTGACTGGGGATAGGCCTGAGCCAGTAAGGGCCTCATAAAGGATGGAAGAAATAAACTTGATAATGCAATAGGGGCGCGCACCTGGTACAAGTCAACCAAGGGGAAAGGAGGTGGACGAGGAGACTGAGTCAAGTATTTCTACTTCATCATCATCAGCAGGAATTCCACCTGACTCTCCCGGGGATGATAGTCATTATAGAGATGACGAGCCTCTCACTTATGAGACAGTTGAGCATTTTCCTGGTGCGACTGAGTTAGATCCTCGTCGTGGCTATGTCAGGCATGTTGGAGGGACCGAGGCAGGGAGTAGTAGTGGGACGGGCCCTGCTGGAGAAGGAGTGGGGGAAGGTACTCATGGTCATTATGAGGGTTATGTTGGCCAACAAGGTGCTATGTATGGACAATATGAGGATTATTCATATGACCCTAATTGGGTACCCGCTTCACCAACACTAAAACTTTCTATCGAATAGATATTAATTGAGCAAGGAAGGCTTCCCCCACGACTTCCCCAACTACCTATTCATGCTCCTCATTTTTATTTCATGCCATTGGATTACAACAAGCTATCTCAATCTACAGGGGATCAACATAGTTCATCATCTCATCAGGAACAATCTGAATATAGTCATGTGTATGATAGTGCTGCACAACAGTATGGAGCATATCTTTTTAACAAATACCGGAGAAATGATGATGCAGATGATGATATCGAGCCTGGGCGACACTCCACTTGGAATTAGGCTATCAATCTGTCAATCTGTCATACACTCATGGTATTGAATTTCTTAACTTATTTGTTGATTGAGTTAGTATTAAATGATGATTGTAAGTTATCTTTATTTTCTTATATTTTACACTAATAAATTGATCATGAGCATCAATAATGGTTGCATTATATGAAATACTGGAGAAGACAGCGAACTGCGATACAAACAAGACTCATAACTTAAGGTGACCCAGATTTTAATTTATTGTTGTTACTAATGGAAAAAAAATATTGTTTTCCAGCATTTTCTAATATTTTGGATTTTTTTGGATATTTTTGCGAATTTTTTTGGATTAAAAAAAAAATTCACACCGCGACGACCTCGACGGACCGATATCCGAGACCGATACAGATATCATATCGGTTTTTCGGCCCGGCCGAGACCGCAACAGAAGCCGAGATTTTAAACCATGGTTCAAATTCAAAAATTGATTGGCTGAAATCAAATTATGAAGATTTATCACATCTTATCATGTGTCTTTGGGTCACCTTCACACATGCATAGTAATCTTCATGTTGAGTAAAAAAAAAAAAAAGATTTTACTGTTTGAAAATAAGTGGAAAGAATGTGCACATTTATGAAAATGAATGTTCATGATCAACACTTTATACGAACAAACGAATCTTTTCTACTTCATTCCTTGAAAGAGTCCGAAACAGCCCACCAATTTCAAGGTATTACAGTATAAATTATTTCCATTCTTGGTTAACTTAGGTAATCATAATCTCATACAGAAATTTCAAGGGGTTACTTTATTATTAAGATATTTTTTATTTTATTTTTTTCTACTATAGCCTAGGTGCTTCTGATTAGAATCCGTTTTTCAACGAGTTTTTTATTATATAATTTTTATAATTTTTTTTCAATGGGATTAGTTGTAATCTAACCTTTTCGTCCATTTTCATCCATTTCAACAAATTTCTTATTTATTAGGGTGAAAAAGGACCTTCATTAAAATAAATTAGCCCTAAAATCATTCATACATATGCAAGTTTTGAGTTAGGCTAATCGAAGGTAGGGCCAATAGGTAGATGGTTGGATTTATTGACATTAGCAGTAGAATGATCAAGTTAAATGGTCATATGACAGTGATTGATTTGGTCCTGCATACTTGGAGGGCGAGAATTGAAAATAATTAAGTTGTCTGGAAAGAAGTGGAAGCAACATGCACATTTATGATAATGAATGTTTAGGATCAAGAGGTGGGCCATCTCATTTTTGATGAATGGGACATGGGCATGAATTTCCTCCTATTCAGGAGATCTAACCATTTGATGATTGGAATTTAATGAGTTGAAAAGATGAGAATGGTCATGAAATGAGATCCTTCAAGCCTGGTTTGTTAGCATTTGATCTTGTTTTTTAAAGTCACATTTGATCTTTAATTTTAATCACCTTTGTATTCAATTCTTATATCTTTTAATGCAAAGGAACAGGTCTTTAAGAGAAAATAAAAATCTTCTCAATTTATAGTAAAACATGTCATTTGCAGTCTTTGGATTTTTTTTATTAATCATATTTTTAAATTTGTATCAACAGGTTGAAATCCAATGAGAACGCTTTGAGTTTAAGAGGTCCATATCGAAAAAAAGTTTTATTTTCTTCTTTCAATTGCCTCAGATTTCTCCACAAGCAAAGATTCAAATTGATGGGTAATAATAGTTATGCATTGTCGCATTTGTTTGTACTTATTTAAGCATCATATATATAAATAAAGTATAAATCAATGTGATTATTTTCATATTAGATACATAAAAAGATGTGAAAGTATTACACACCTTTTTAGTTAAGAAGTTGCCAACATGAGCTCTCTTTTTTATTTTTTGCGACTTCTACAAGATCCAAGATTTTTATCCTAACCGGTTATAAACTTTTTATTGTCCCCTTAAACATTATATTTATTAAATTTACGATCTCATAAAATTCTATATATGTAATCTGAATCGTTACGTGAAATGGCGCTTGCTTAAAAATAAATGCCATATTGTGTTTTACATTTGTGAATTTTGCACATGCAAACATCTATCTATGTAAATTCAATTTTGACCTTCGAACTTTGCGATATCTCTCCAATAGTGTAACATAGTTGCCCACTATTAAACGGTTGTGATAAGTGGGAATAGCCTGATTAGATCGAGAGCTTGTGTTATGCATCTTCTGATAATGGATTAGTTGACTTCCTCTCATGGATGATGACATTTTTTATACCACGTTTTAGGATATCATTAGCAAGGGACCTTTTACTTATTTTGACGAACAACTATTAATAATTAAAAAAAATAATTCGTATTAATCTGTGCATTTGGTGCTTCTGTGGTCTGTGCATAGCACGGGGTTTTGCTAGTATCTCCAATGATGATGATTTTTATCATCATCGTTCGCGGCGGCGTCATTATGCCTTGCCTAGTGCTTAGGCCAAGCATTTTCTTCAGGAATTGCATCCTGATCTGCCCAAGGAAACACAAGTGCCTGGTCACTAATCCAACAATAAGTCGGTCAATGCTACTAATTGCATACTATTTTCTTTGGGGTCTATTTGTTTGAATAAAACACATAAAAATTGAATGCATAGTAATTCATGTCCATCTGTGGTTAAAAATAAAGATAAAAGGAGAATATAAAAAACAAACAATCAAATTGTTGGAAAATCATGTGGCCTGCATACCACGGGTTCCACGTCAAATCAAGTAGATGGGAGTTAGAATTGATATGTTGTAGATAAGAGAGGGGTCTAAAGTAACCGTATAGATTAGCAGATTGGATCTTCTCCCCACATAGTAGACTCTTATTAGGATTAGGTTATGTGGATTTTTTGGCGGAAGAATTTAAGTTCGGAGGAAGTGACATAGCAGAGAGAATCGAGCAAGGGTCTCTCAATTTTTTTTCCACAATATAATTTTTAGTCTTATTCTTTTTTCTGCACAATGGCCCAAGAGACACTCCATTTTGCATCTTATTTGTAGGTTTTGCATCTTTTCAAGCGCTTGTTGCTCTCTAAAACACACCTAAAAGCCTAAAACGTGTTCCTGCTAAACAAAAACATTTTGAGAAAATTTCAAAAAAGGCATTAAGTTTATGCCTTATTTCAAAAAAGGCCTAAGCTTCAAAACTATTCAAATTAGTCCCTAGTTTTTCAAAAAGCTTTCAAATAAGGACATTAATCCATTTAAAGCTTTTTTAGTAACTTTTTCTCTATTTTTTTAAATATCCAAATTATCCTTCGTTGAAATAAGACTCCCATTCACTTCTTCTATATTCTCTTCATTTTCTCCATCCTTGTCATCGCAGTGATAAAGGCTAATTAGTGTTCCCACAGCAATCGACTGCATATAGTGGTTGTCGAAACCATATTATAACTTTAAATGAAGGGTAATTTAGCTATTTCCAAAATGTTAAGGGGAAAGGTCGCAAAAAAATAACTTTAAATAACTGGATGTCCTTAATTGAAAAGTTACTAAAAAACTTATGAAATAATTTGAAAAGTTTTATAACTTATATCCTTTTTTGAAATAAAGCAGGAGCTTAAGGTCTTATTTGGCTCAATTCCAAACAGAGAAACCTTGATTTCAAAGTCAATGTGCTTTATTCCAAAGATATGGCTCAATCTCAGACATAGAAAGGGAATTACAGTTACTCTTAAGAAGATTTGAGTGTGAAGCTATTAGAGAGCAAATGAATTGAAAACGTTCTGTATGCAGAAACCAGCTCACAGATCTACTCTTTAGCTTCCCTGCCTTCCCTCTTGCATCGGTGACAAAATTCTGTGGCGGATGCACAGGCATGAGATGTTTTTCAGCTTGAAGCACCTCTCTTTTGTTGGTCTCTTCTGTATTTTCCTGCACAGAGATGAGGTCCAATATCTCCTCTTATTTTAGATCTAAAACCCAACCACTTCAGGTATGGCTGAAGTTCTAGCTATTGGGTTGTATAGTGTAGTAGCTGAAACTGTAAAGAAGAAGTGGTATAGTGGAAATTAGTACCTCGCTGCCTTCATTCACCGTTTGATGCATTTTCTATCTCTATAGTCGATGAAGAGTACAGATTGGAATGAGCTAGATTTGGGCAAGCACTTGAATGAGTAGGCTGGTCATGGACCATGGCAGTTTGGATACAGACTGAGCCCAGATTGGAACGTAAAAGAACCGGGCCAGGCTGGCCTGCATTCTTTAAAGGCTCAGATGGAACATAGCACAAGGGTGATAGGGACTTTGCAAAATGGGTTGGGACTGAGCATATCTTCTAGGCCCAGGGGATGGATTCAGTATTAGGCCCCATAACTAAATGGGTTGCTCCTGGCATTGGATAGGGAGGGTGCCCCATAAATCCAAGCCGGCAAATCAAACCACTAATGTAAAAAAATGGTATATCCTCGACGTTCACCTCAAAATCTACTCTGATCAAATCAGTGGATGCCGTTGAAATTTTCATGTGTAGAGAAATGTAATTAATTCTCTAAGCTAAGTATGAACCAATTTGATTGGAGTGGACTTGGAAGGTCCACTGGTGGGATTACTTGGACAGTTCAAATTATTTGAGAGCATGGAGTCCATCGTCTGGACATATGCCCCGAAGGGTGGGACCTTAGTGCCCGGAACCTCCTCTCAGCCATCTTGATCCCACTCCGAAAATGCGGATTGGCGCTTTCGGAGCAAATCCGTCTTCAGAGCACGGTTCGACCATCCTAGGAACGCGGTTTGGGAGCGTGCATAATTTTTGTTTCTTGTGCATTTTCGTTTTATGTAAGCTTAATATTTATCTTTTGAATGAAGAAAATTCTTTTGACTTATTAATTATTGTCTATTTTATGTCGTCAAATTGCAAAGTTAATTTTTTTCTCTATTTTTGATACTTAAATATATAGAAAAGATATATGTGTGTCCATTAGTTAATTGTTTATAGACTCACAAGCACTATATTATATAAGCGTTCCGAATATATAATTATTTTAAAATTTAGCGTTTCAGCGCTCCCGCTCCCACCTCTGCTCCCGCTCTGGGCACTTAGAGTGGGACAACCAGGAAATTCGCTGACTGCCTTTCCCAAGCGGAATGATTCCAGATATGGGCTCAGCTAATATTACAAACATAGTGGCTTCACCGCTGAGCCTGCTTGATGCATGCCTGCAGATCATAAGAGCTGAGAAAGGATGGAAAGTTTACTTCTGATTAGAGGGCATCAAACTTGGGACAGTATTCATCCCTTGGATGAAGTGCTTGTTTTGCTTGATCGACCCACGAAGAATATACAGAGGAGGCCGATCATAAGTAGGTCCCACAGGTCATGCAACTAATTAGATGAACCAAGGACCTGTGTTACTTGTTTATTTATTTATTTATTATTATTATTATTTTAATCTTAGCCACCCGCATGATGAGACCATCTACCGCAGAATTCATTGGGGGAAAATCCAGGGCCTCCATGTCATTTGGTGCAGCGAGCAAAATAAAGGAGGAAAATACTTTTTTAGGCATTTCTTATGCATTAGAGGGAATCCGGACTTCCTAAACCTTACATAAATATATAAATATATATATATATAGGGAATGTTCATATGCATCTTTCTCTCACCATAGGGTGAGGGACACTTCCATTTTTGCACAAGAAATATGCATATGAACATTCCCCTATATATATATATTTATATAGGGTTTAGGGGCTATATATACAGAGTTTAGGTGTCACAGCTCCTCTCTACACTAATACGTTGATTGCCATCTCAAGAACACGTAGTAATATTATAATGGAGGAGTGTAGTAAATATCCAAAATGTAGTTGTTCAAATTACACAAACGTGATGTAATATAGGCAGTAAAACCCACATAGGCAAAGATAGAACTTGCAGAGGGAAGAGTGAGAACTCGCACATGCAACGAGTGAGGGAAGAGCACGGCCAATCCGTGGTCATCTAAGTGAGAGGCGGGGTTGCTAACCAATGAGAAACCCTTCAATCTAATGAAATTTATTCTTATTCGACGACTACATGCCTAATCTCCTCTTACAAGGTTATCACTCCCGTTCCCTTGAGCTGATCGTGATGCTTCTACAAGATGAGCTTTTTCTTGAATCAACTTCCAAGTTGCATTGATGTGTCCCAATTCAGTTAAAGTCCCACCAATTGCAAACCTCAGCACATACTTGCCACCAATCAATGTATGAACCAAGAAGGCTCGGCCAGTTGAGTTAATTGCCTCCAGGAGCTTCTTGTTCAACTCATTTCCATCGGCTCCTTCCACCTTAGGCTTGAGTCTAAAGCACACCAAAGAGAACCTTCTAGGTACAACCACCTCAAACCTGGGGTCCGCACCCACAAGCCCTTCGAAGTGCTCAGCCATCATTATGCCGCTCCGCAGGTGTTCCCTCAACCCAGCCACACCGAACCGACGGATCACGACCCATAGCTTCATGGCTCGGAACCGTCGGCTCAGAGCAACCTGCCAATCCTTGTAATCAATCACTGCTTTTGTTTCACTAGCATTGTTGCTCAGATACTCTGCATTGCAGGACAGTGAGTCCTGCAGTGAGCTGGGGCTTTTAACCCACAGGCAGCAACAGTCCATGTTGGTGAGTAACCATTTGTGTGGGTTTAAGCTAAACGAGTCAGCCAGCTCGACCCCATCCAAGTAGTGCCTGAACTCAGGGCATATGCACGCGCTGCCAGCATAAGCCGCGTCCACATGGAGCCAGACGCCATATTCATTTGCCACAAGCCCCAAACCCTCTATGGGGTCCACTGCACCGCATCCTGTGGTCCCCACTGTAGCGCAGAGATACATTGGGACCAGTCCTAATGCAACATCATCCTTCATAGCCATGTGGACCACACCAGGTGACAGTGCAAATCCAGTGGCAGCTGATGTGGGGAGCTGACGGAAATTGGACGGCTTGATTCCGATGATCCTGGACACCTTTCTGAAGGTGGAATGCGTTTGATCCGAGGCGTAGACGACCAGTTTAGAAATGTTGTCCCAGCCAATCTTCTTCAGTACTCTGTCCCTTGCTACAGCCATCGTGCACACGGCTGCTTCGCAAGTGCTCCCATGCATGACACCCCCACCATCTATTCTAAGTTAAACCGAATTTTGTCAGTGCAAAAATCTCAAGAGTAACTGTGAAATAAGATAATCTAGTAAGGGCAGAATTGAAAGTGGATGTGTGCATAAATTTATATTAAGCGAGGGTGATTTGATTTCAAAATCGAGCCTCAATTTGACAATTTTGGCATTTTGACTTAAATCTTGATAAGTTTCATTATTAGTTTGGACCCTTAATGCACTAGCAAAATTTGTGGTGCTTAGGCCTTGTTTGGAAATCTCATCTATATGATAAAAATATGTATGATATAGATTTGTTTCAAATGGGGCGGTTTAAAACAGATGTTTTAAAAATAAACTGTTTGATATGATCAAAAATCGTTTGAAATAGATATTTAAAATCCAATGATTTAGGGTTTTTTGTTAATTTTTTGAGATCTTCATTGATTTAGAATCTCAAATTTGGACCCATACCTCTCTTAAATATCCTAAAGAGGATCAACGGTTTAGATTATAATTGGGGGACCCACAGAATTTTAGAAACTACAGATATATGGTTCTACATTTTTTTGTAAAAATCTCAAGATTCGAGAGTGATCAACGGCTCAAATTTCAACAATTAATCATGTCTGAGCATGTGAATAGTTGCTATGGTTTTGATCATCATTTAGGGTCTCATAATTTCTAAAAAAGTGAAAAAACGGACTGATGAAAAGTCATGTGGAATGCAACTTTTTTTGACATATGTATATCCAACGGCCATTAGTTTCTAACAATTTCCTTGAGATGTACACCTAATCAGTGGCTGAAATTTGGACCACTAGCCATTTTCACTATTCCAAAGAGGATCAATGGTTTGGATCATTATTGTGGGGCACACAAAAGTTCAAAAATGTAGATCCATGGTTATGTGGTTTTTTGCAAATATCTTGAGATTCAAAAAAGATAAATGGTTTAAATTTGGATATGTGGGCGTATTTGTTCTTCTTAAGAGTTCTAACGGCTTGGATCATCAAGTAGGTTTTTAGAAATTAAGGGAAAAAAGAAAAAAGGGTGATGTAGAAGGTAACGTCATTGCCATATAGTCTTTCCGCTTCAGAGTTTCAAGTCTGTTTGAATTCATCTGGGTTTGGCTGCTTTATGAAACAGATGGATTCTATCTTTATGAGTTTTCAAACAGAGGCCTTATTTCAGTTACCAAACTCTCTATGTGAGATTTGAAATGGATTTAAGTCAATAAGAGGCTCATTTAAAAGTTGCCAAACGGAACCTTAGTAAAGACAATAGAATTCATAATATGAAGAAAATAGAAAAGTTCTAGAATTTTATAAGAAATTTTGAGTTTTGTGTTTGGGCTTTGGTTTGCTTGACTCACCCTGCTTCCGTACCTTTAACTTATATTACTAAGTAGATCTTTCAATGTAAAATTGCATAAGCATACGTTGTAATAAGCAGTTAATATCATTCCTTACGTCAAGGGTTCAATTCATATCCACCATGAATAGTTTTTCATTTTATTTTAAGAGGAATAGAAAACCTTCCATTAGAAAAGTTGATCCTATCCGTACTAATTATGAGGTGGTTTGACATCACAAATCATAAATCCACCGTAAGGTAAGTTGAGTATGAGACAGATAAACTAATATTTGAGTCCGGCCTAAATACTGACCGAATCCAACCCATTGTCATCTGGTCAAAATTAAAAACTTTTTAATTCTATTTCTTATCTCTTATCTCTATTTTTCTCCTTTATGGGTCTTGTTGTGTAAATGTTCTTATTACATGGGTTGGATGTTTTGTCGTTATCAGGGTTTTTTGTAAAAAAATAAAATAATAAAATCTAGTTTTTTTATATGGATGGTAAAAAGTGTGGAAGGAGGGTTGCTGCAAGGAGTGGACTGTGGGCCTCATATATCTCTGGATGCTTCCATTACACCTCTAAGATCACGATGGATAATTCACTTGTAAAGTGAATTCTAAATTCTCCCAATGATGTCCTACTTGATTTTCCAAATCCTCCGGTGCATAGCTATTGCAAAATTTGAAAGGTTGAAGTAACATTTGAGAAGCTTGACCTTTTGGAATTCCAACAATCAAACAAGGAAATTAGAATTCCACGACAGCAATTAACAGTAATATAAAAAAAATTACTCAAGACAAGAAACCTCAGTCAAAATTTTAGGAAATAAAGGTCCCCTTGGTGTCCTAAGAGTAAAAAAAGTAAGTTGACTTTATTTTCATTTTTCGACACCACCTTCATTTCCGGAGAATAGAAATGCAGATGGAAGCTTGAGCATCTTGCCCATCCAGTCCATGACAATGCTCTCGAGCTCCGTTGCAGCTGGAGACGCAATCCAGCTGAAGCCGACGACGTTGAAGCCGGTGCAGAGCATCTCTCCAAGGAAACCAGGGGTGCTAGCATTGGCTTGGTAGTAAGCAAAGAAATTGGGGCTTTGCCAATGAGTAAGGCCTGGAATTATGTCATTGCTGATGTCTTGAAGGATGGCTTCTATGGTCTCGGAGGAGTAGGGAGCACTGTCTGGAATACTCTCACGTAGATAACCTGGTTTGACTTGGCCTAAGACTGGGTAATTCTCTATGTTTCTGTAGTAATCAGCAATGAAATCTAAAACTTCATGGGTTTGAGTTAGAAAGTCATCTGGTTGAAGAGGTGGCATCATCTCAACCATGCGACTACCCATGTCCAGTGGAAGGAGTGATGAGAAAGAAATGTGAGAGGTGAGCCTTTAGATGGATTGGAAGGTCGATGTTTTATAACTAAGGGTTTTGAGGGAGGTTATATAGAGCTTACCCATCTCATTATGATTACCAAAGACATGGGAGAAAATAATTAGATGAGCCTTCAGATAGATGATGTCTTTTTTGTTCTGAGTGGCTCTTAGGACATGATATGGTGGTTTGTGGAGCCTATTCTCCTTTGAGTTAACAGAGCTTAAAGATTAAAATGGTAATCGACATCGAATCAATCTCATTCTCTATTGTTGTTTGCTAAATGTGAAAGCTTTAGCAGAGTCATACTCTGCATGTGTCCTAAGTTTAAATGGTAGCTTAGAACGCCCTGCTAAAGCCGTAGAAAATCCAAAGGAAATCCTTTTTCGTTTGCAAAATCTCCTTTTTAATCTGCCAATGTCCCACTCCCACCTAAAGTTATAATTAGTATAACCAGTGCCAGAAAATAGCCTCAAGCAAGCATGTGATGGACAATTCTTCACGTCTGTTACTTTATCCAAGCACAAGTCTACGAAGGTGAGAAAGGCTTTTGTCTTTTCTAATGAGAGACAAAGGTCTGACATGAAGTGGGAAAGTTAAAAAATGCCTTTTTTTTTTCTTTTTCTTCTTTTCTTTCTCAAGAACGGCACGTTGTACGCTGCATACATGTGGCAGGCATGTCAATCGGGCTGTGCCGGCAGCCCAGATCTTGGCCCAAGCTGGCCACAGGCTGGTCAGCACGGCCCACCAAGGATTTACCGCAGGCTGTGCCGGCCGTGTTTGGCATTTTCAGTCAATTTTCACATTTTTGGTATTAAATTTAAATTTAAAATTAAAACACAAATGGTGATGTTAAATAAGATGATTAGCAATATTGGATGGCCACATTTTTGTAGTTTATTTCGAACCTTTTTTGGCATTTGGTAGATCCATTAGATACTGTAGTATTATCAGATTTATGAGAATTTTTTCATTAAGTGCCTAAATCTAGATATGATCAGAGTTTTGTGTACCTGGAGCTAGAGGTGGATTCGGCATAGGTAAGATGTATAAGAGTCGGACCTAACTCTGGTGGACTCAACATCTACTTAACACATCCCTTGTAGAATTGTCTCTTCCCAAGGCTCTTGGAGAAATTGTTCTTCACAAAAATAAAGTTTTGGAAAGTAGGAACAAAGAAGGGTGTTGTTTTTCAAAAAAGATGATCTTTTTTCTATGGATTGGTTTTTGAATCTTACAAATGACCACTCATACTTCTAACAATTGCCAATTACTCCTTTGTGAAAATACCATATTTTCATGGCAAATGGCCTCTTTTGTTTTTGCTAGAATTTATGAATGCATGGTCAATTGACCCAAGACTATTAAAGATGTGAGGGTGAAGGATATGTGATGAAGGGTGAATGATAGAATATAGACATTTATATGGGACCTTGACAGTTGGATATCCATTTGACATCTTCCATCGATTCAATTCCATTAAAAAAGAGGTTTTTTTATGATTATTTTAAATATTTATTATTGATCGTTCATTTTTAAATACTTATAAAAATACAAAGTCTTAGAATTCCTTGAACTTCAATTGCATGAAACAAACTGGCCCCCTACATGAATAGTTACATTTGTAGATAGTCTATTCAACTATTTCTTCCCCTACATGTGAATTGACACTACGATCAACTCGAGACTCATCTTACCATTACTCAAAGTTGGATTGCATCTTAAGAAATATTTTATTAAAAGATTATTAGATTTTAAGGATATTAAATCAAGTATTAAGATAATCTAAACTAGCTAATCATTTGCCTAATCCTTATTTACAACAAGATCTTTCCATCTCCTCCACCCTTCCGTGGCATGCATAAACTTGACTGGATATGAAGAATATATAGTCCATCTGCAGGAGAGAATTTCTCATCACTCTTCTACATGAAAATCTCAATCATCCATAATGAACATTTGTTAATTGAGGTGTTAATGAGAAAGAATCGGCCAGGTTGAAGGTTATGTAAGCCCCACCATCTAGTATTGGGCCTAATATTCAAGCCTTAAACATTTAAAGGCCCTTAGTCCACTTAATTGTCAGGCTAGAAAATAGGGCCCAAGACGGACTAGGGGAGCGATAGTTGGTGGGCCTGGCGGGCTGTACTTGCTGACCGACCATTATGGATAGGTCGGCCCATACTGTGTCGTGCCGAAACAGGCCAGCCATGCCAGTTCCCTCGGCCCCGCACGGCCCACAATACAGGCCATGCCGTGGGCCGCTGACTGGTTTTGACATGGCCCGGCCCATTTGACATCCCTACGTGTAAAAATGTAAAATGGGGAAATTGGCGCACAAATAAAATATTTGATATATGATAAATGAATTCAATAGAAAAAGAGGATTTTACCCAAAAAATCCACTGATGGTCCCAGTGGCCCTTTTTAATTTAGTTTTTTTGTTATTTTGTTGAGAAATGAAGTTTCCGCTCAATTCAGATTAAAAATAAATAATCAAACTTTCTTCTTTCACTTAGTGATGGAGGTTGGATAATGATGATGATGGGGTGAAGTTGAAAATGATAGTGAGAGAAGAGTCGTGGTTACAGATATTGGGCTAGTTTAGGTGTTGTGAGTTGGATTAGTGAGGAAGAGGGATGTAAAGGAATGAGATTAGATGATGATGGGGGTACAGATGGGTCGTATTTTGTGCAGGGAGATGAGAAAACAATGTTGAGAAAGATGGATTGCAGTCAACAAAATGGAAGGAAAAAGGAGAATAAAAAGAAGAAGAAGAACGAAAGAAAATGAGAGAGAAAAAGATGGGTTCATAAAAGAGAAATGAGCTATGTGAGATAAGGGTGAAGTTTCATTTGTTTGGATGGAAGAAGATGAATGGGTTCTGTTAGTATTTTATTGTGTTGGCTAATTCATGGGTTGGACAAAACTCTGGATCTATTGAGTTATATTTTCTATTTATTTTAAAATGGACTGTGGTTGTGTCGCCGGAAGAATTGAAGTGAAGAAAGGAAGAAAAATAGAAGAAATCCGGGTGAATCCATGAGGCCCGATCGATCTCCGATCAATCGGATGGTGGGAAATTTCCAGAACACTGTATGTATTCATTTCCTTTTAAGATTGGTGTTTTCCATTCTGAGTCCTATTTCTGTTTAGTACCGATGCACGAATTTGGGGCTATATATATATAGGGTGTAGCTCTCAACCCTAGGTGTGCATATTGAAGATAAAAAGTACATCAAGTAATTCTCTCATTCTTTGATTCTTTAGAGTCATTGAGAGGTTGTGCTGAATATCTGCTGTAAAAGGTTTGTAGCTTCTACTCTTTTGTAGAAGATTGTTCATCTTGGTTGACAAGGTATTGCTGGATCAAATGTGGGGAAGCGGTGCACAACAAGAAAGTCATGACAATATGACAAGTTGTGCAAGAACAACTAATTAAAGTCCTTAAGTCAACGTACTGACTGAGATAAAGAAGTTGTGAGCATCTCTTATAATTGTTCAATAGTTCTTGACTTCTTATTGTGGTCTTTCTCCCTGGATAGGGTTTCCACGGTAAAAGATTGTGTATGCTTTCTTCTGGTAATTATTTGGTAGATAGTTTTGCTAGTTCTATCTTATTTGGTTGATTACTTCTGATATTAGTTATTAGACTTGCACCTATTTTAGTAAACCCACTTTCAGGTTCAAATGAGGTTTTTTTTAGGTTGTGGAAGAAAGAGGGATGAGGAAAATGATGAGTTGATTGACTATTGTAAGAATGAGGTGCTTTTGGCGAGAAGCTCCAACTTGCATTCAAGTCCAAGACCATTAAGGTTTTATATGATGAAGGAAAATGTCATACATGTAAGGCGTTAGTTGTAGAGGTGGAAGGAGTTGGAAGAAGAAGGAGGAGGAGGAGGAAGAAGAAGAAAACCGAATGGGGATATCCCCACTCATGTATGTGATGAGCAGGGATATCGCCGCTTGCAAAACAAAAAAAATAATAAACCAAAAAGGACCTCTAGGACCATTATTGTAGATACATATGTTTTGAGTCCTCTTTCATTTACATTGACTCTATGAGGGATTTTTTTTTTTTTTGGTGAAATCCTAAAAATAGTTTAGGTGGATTCAAAAAATATAGAGGATTTTACCAAAAAAATTACTTTATGTGGTCAGTGTACCAAATAAGAAACTTTAGCCAAAGTTGCAAATAGGGAATCCATATAGAAAACCCAACTTTTTTTTTTCCTTTTTTTTTTTTTTTTGGTCGCTATCGACCTCATTTTTGTGTATAATAAGTGAGGGTCGTCGTTGACCCTGATCAGAGACAAACTCTTCATCTTCTTCATTCTTCCTCTTTTTTCCAAATCCAATCCAATGATGGAGAATTTCCAAATTAGACCATTCAGTAACGATGGGTTGGGCTGAATTGACATTGGGCCCAACAACATGTTCAGGTCGATCTAAATTTTTGTCTATGACATTATATATGGCTTGACTTGAATGCTAGAAAGGAGGAACTAATATAAAAACTTAGCATCTTCAGTCACGTGCATTAGTTTTGGTCACATGAAGTGATCTCTGACGTTAATGTAGATGTACATAATTTTAGATTTTGAAATGGATTGGTGTGGGGGCACAGGGCACTGTAAACAACCCTATACCAACTCGAAGTATCACGGGCGCAAAACTGTAGGATGACACTAACAAAGAGGCCGATAAGTTCTTCGGATGAAGTAGTGAAAGTGACATGTAAAATTTTGAAACAACTGAGATTATATAAGATAAGTGGAAAGCTAGAAGTCACAAATAAGAGTTCTAATCGATATAATAAGGAATCGATGCTATTAAAAAAAAAAAGATGAAATGAACTATTGCGGGGCTCAAAATGCACTATCCTTTGGTTTGGAGGAAAAATAATATTGACCGGGGTTAAGAAAAAACATCCAAAAATAATCTCAACTCAAGTTAGGAGCCATAATGTTTTTACCCCAAGAAATCACAAGCAAACTCAGGCATGGCATTTTCTATTGTAATCTGGTGTCAAGATCTAATAGTCAGATCTCACAACTAAAAAGAACAGTCTTCTTTTCTTGATCCTGAAACCTGACCATGCTGCTCAGTTTTTCTCAAGCTCATGTAATGGATATCTTTACTAGTATTAAACAAAATATAGTTCATTTTCTTATTATTGGTAAATGCCACATCAAACGAAATTTAAGTTTGTGTTTGGAAATTTTACAGCAAACAACTTAGGTTTGCCCTTTATTCATGCTTATCTCGAATCCATTAGAGCTAACTTCAGCCATGGAGCCAATTATGCGACAGCCGGTTCAACGATTAGAAGGCCCCAATCTCATTGAATTGGATTTGGGGGAGAGGGGAAGAAGGAAGAAGATGGGAGTTTATGTCTTGTCAGGATCGATAGCAACCCTCACTTGTTATATATAGCAAGGGTCGCCGTCGACCTTCAACACAGAAAATGAAGGTCGATAACGACGAAAAAAAAAAAAGGTAAAAAAATTAGGTTTTTTGTACGGATTCCCCATTTGGTGCAACTTTAGCTTAAGTTCCCTGTTTGGTATACTGGCTGCATAAAGTTTTTTTTTTTTATAAAATCCCAAAAAAATTCTATCTTTGGTGGGGAAATATTTTCTCTCCTGCTATTGCGCAAACCGATGCTTGAGGTGTGTTTGTTTACTAGCATTCCAGACAGGCTGGTTGGGATTTCTGAATTCCTGTCAGTGAAAGCTCTAGTTTGATTGAGTTTGAAGCTTAGATATCTGATATCCTGACGTTCTGGAAGCAAGTATAGATGGGATTTTGGAATGCTAGCATAGAGATGAGCATTTGAGAGTTGGCTGTGAATTCCATAATAATTGTTACTGTAAGTACTTGGCCCCACTAACGTCTATGGCACTTCTCTGATGTAGTCAACCTCTTTAAATTGCCTTCACGCAAATGTCACAATGCATGAATGTTGCAGTGCCGTTTTCGTGAACTTCACATCCGCTTGATTACTAGTACCCCGATAGCAGTAAAGACTTACAGAAACTACAAACGAGAAACGACAGAGAAAACTGACGGTCAAGATTGTTCAATCAAGTTTGACTTTTCCAAATGATGACAGTCCGGTTTAAATTTCAGTGTGTGCGCCTGACCCTAACTTCTAGACCCACTGGATTCAGTATGGTATATCCTCAACCTTCACCTCAAAAATTCACGGTGATCGAATCACTATGTTAAATCTTCAAAGATTGTGGAAAAGGCTGTGTAAAATGTTTAAAAAAAGCCCAATTCATATTTATATTTTAGATTGTCACAGGAGCCTAAATCATGGTCCCAACACTCCTAGATTCTCACTCAAATGATAAGCAATAAGAAATTTAATTTAATATCATACATTTTCGAATATTGAAAGAACAATGCCAAAAATAGAAATAGCATTTTTGAGCAATACGAAATCACATAAATGTAGACAATTTTATCATTTTCCTTGGCATGGAGAAGGGTGAATGAAAATTAGACTCTTTGGAAAGGGAACGGAGAACCCATCTCTATAGATAAGCTATAGGTCAAAATCCCTTGGTTTTTTTTTTTTAATTTTTCCTCATAAAGCCCTTGCATATATCAAGCATATATAAAAAGACTTTTTGCTTTTCATAAACCCGTGGAAAATTATTTTTTGGCAATTGTAAACTTCCAATAATTGAGGCCGCGTGAGATTCATTTTTTCTCCCATGTCGGATTCCCATAAATGCAGAAATGTTTGCTATGAATGTCTTTAGTAAGAAAAGCTCCAACTTGGAATCTTTGGATTCCTCACCTATACCAATAAACTAAAGAGTTTTTTGCATACACCTCCTAAGGATTTTATGATTTGTAAATAGGCCTCTATGGTTTTTGTATTTGTGAATAGACCATTGTCTTTACATTTTAATACCTTTCGTGTCTTCAAAATTAATGGCCTTCCAACGACTAGAAGTTTTTAGAGTGAAATGACAATTTTGCCCATCTCTTTATACATAAGTGCATAAACTCAAAAGCTTGGACTTATTTTTTTTTTAAAGCTTGTAACATTAATAATTACATTTAGTAGGAGAGAATAACCGTATATAAATATATTTTTATCAATACATGGCCTATTTCATTAACCCAAATAGATAGATCATAATGATAGGTAACACCTGTGCATATGATTGATTATAATTGATCCAATCCATGCACGACCTACCTTTGGATTGATGAAAGTTTCAACAAATATAATTAGATTTCATGTGCATTAAAAAGTTATTGAGAGAAACCGTTGGGACTTGGGATAAATAATGATATTTTTATAAATATTAATATACTTATTTTTGTTTAATAGATGAAAGGGCAAAGCTATTATTTTTATAAAAATTAAACACAAATCTCATGGCGGCTACCCATTCTCATTAGAAATACTGATTTCAGGACATGAAAGGCCTTGAAATGTAAAAGTAGGGCCTATTTCAAAATATGAAAACCACATGAACCTATTTACAAATCATAAAAATCTTAGGGGGTATATATAAAAAAAAGCTCTAAACTAAATAGAAACCAGTCACATATTTTGCACCGCATCAGTCCAAGTATCCAACGGTGATTCGAATTTGATTGGACTGGAGTCGGAAGGTCCGCCACTTCATGCGATTTGTGCCACCCTGCTTGGAGATTGCTGTCTACGAGTCGAGCAGAGAGTCAGCTGCATTAGGCCCCAATTCTAGCTGTCAGAAATCCTGGCCTTATATTAGGAACCTAAATTCATAGTGAATGTTGATCTTTTCTCGAGTACAATAAACGTCACAGAGTAAGCCAGGCCCGATCGCTTTTGCTCAAGGATTTAGATTTTCGAAGGACCTGTTTATTTGTATGGATATTCATCCGAATTCATGTCCCCAACTAGTTAAAAATGAAGCTCAATAATAATATGTCAAAAAACAACCATCAAATAACCTCAACTTTTATGAAAACTGAATTTAGAAAAGATGTGAAATGAATATTCCAGCGATCACTCAATATTTCAAATATAGAAAAGTCAAGGTCTCATCTATATTGAAGGATACTCGTCTCGTATATTTTACCTCTTTTATAATTTCTGACTATGAATTCCTATGTATTCTATCCCGGCTGATACTTTTAAACCCTTGTATGAAATCCCGTGGAACAGATGCATGCCTGTTTCTGGACCCACCTCTATGGACCCAGATCAAAGCTAAATTCATGCCCATTGACAGCCTTAATCACAGCCGCATTTATCTATTTGACCAGAACAGCATCATTCACCAGTTGGCTTCCAGTACTACCTACTTAACCAAACTAAACCCACGACAGACAGATAGAAGACACAACAAACATTGTTAATAATAATGCCAGCCATGACCCAACCAGTTCACCTGTCTCTCCCTTTCCATTAAAAAATCACACATGACACATCCTTTTGAATGCTCACAACGTTGCCCACCAAAACATAATCACAGCAATAATCACATTTTATATAACTTATACTTACAATAACACGACACTCTCAAATGGCCCCACAATTCATTGGCCTTCATTGCATCTTCCCCAAAACCAATCCAGTGAAAAAAAAAAAAAAAAAAAAGTACAAACAGTAACTATTGGAGTATACAACGATCAATCCAAAAAAAAAAAAAAAAGAACAGTAAAAACAAAGGAAATATAATCTACAGTTGTTCTGGCCGAGCAATGACCCAATCCAGATCGTTCATGTCGTGGGACCCATTGGCAAAGCCAAAAGAAAAAAATGATAAGATAAGAGCAACCCATCCCATAATCTGGGTGCCCCCCCCAAGATCAATGATCTGAAACACTCCAAAATGATGGGTGGCCCCCACCATCAGGTGCATTGGATTCAGTTAAGTGAGAAAGAACAAAGTAAAACAATGACAGTAAAGCCAAGCAAATAATGAATCGAGTGCTCGTCACACACAGCGAGAGAGAGAGAGCCGTTAGGAATCAACCGTTGGAGTTGGTGCCGTTGAAAGAGGAGCACTGACCCGCTGGCCTGGACATCTGATCCCCAGCACTGGAAGGGCAAGAGGTGGCCCCCACAGGTGGGACCATGCAGTTGTAGGAGATGCAGAGGGCCCCACTCGCTGGCAGCGGGGACCCGAAGGGCAGCGGAAAACCCGACAAGTAGTTGTGCTGGAGATAGAGCGTCTTCGTACCGCCCAAATACACGCTCCTCACGTACTCCACCGGCACCGCCCCCGTAAACCGGTTGTTGTTCAGGTACAGGCTCTCCGCCCCGGCCAGCACCGCCGGAAGCTCGCCGGACAGCAGGTTGTGGCTCAGATCCACCGTCGACCCCAACATCCCCACCCCTCCTCCGCCCGCCGGAATCCCGCCCGAGAGGTTGTTCCGCTCCAGCAGCAGCACCATACCCACCCGGCCGACGAACAGACCTTCCGGCAACCCGCCGGAGAACTCGTTCATCCCGAGGTCGAGGAACCCCAGATCGGGGAGGGACCCCACGCTGTCGAGCGGGCCCCACATCCCGTTGTCCGAGGCGGAGAGGTAGCGGAGCGAGGAGGGGAGGGGAGGCAGCGTGCCGGAAAGGGCGTTGCTGCGGAGGTCGAGGTGGAGGAGCTGGGATTGGATCGGTGGAACCCGGCCCGAGATCCGATTAGAGGCGAGGATCAGCACTTTGAGGCTCGGCATTTGTGTGATGTCGGGCGGGATCGGGCCGAAGATTCGATTATGGCCCAAATCAAGAGTGTGGAGAGAAGGGAGAGCGGAGAGAGAGTCCGGTATAGGACCCGAGATGAGGTTGTTGGTCATGGAGAGAAAGATCAGACGGTGTAGATTACCAATTTGAGAAGGGATGGGGCCAGATATATGGCCAGGATGGACGACCAGCTGGGCCAGGCCAGTGAGATTGGCGATGGCCGGAGAGAGTGACCCACCGAGACCCGGGGAGTCCGCGAGGCCAGTTCCAAGAGTGAGAGAGGAGACACGTAGAAGAGCAGGAGACGTTGGATCTGGATCGGGAGCACAGAAGACGCCTGCAAACGAAGCGCAGGGGTCGGAGGAGGAAATGTCCCAAGTGGAGAGGAAGTCGGAGCCTGGGAGGTCAGTGAGGTCGGTCTTGATCTGGAGGAGGGCTTGGAGATCTGAAGGGCTGAGATTGAAAGTGGGGTGCTGGGCCACATTGATGGACGGTGATGCGAGGACTAAGAGAAGAAGAAGGAAGGAGGAGGAGAAGATTGAGGGGATCTGGGCCATATGAAGTAGGCACGTACCTTTTGAGTTGAAGGAGAATGTGGAAAAGGAGACGCCTCGGGTCTGGTCTGGTCTCTGTGTGTGTGTGTGTGACTCTCTCTCTCTATCTCTATCTATATGTCTCTCTACTTGGGTGAAATTAGTGTGGAGTCACGCAGACAGAGAGGGAGAGGGCCTCTCCTGCCTTGTGCCATTAATTGCCACTATTCACGGAAGGTTCGGTTTGTGTGGATAGGGACATAGTGACGTTGATGGTGGTGGAAGTGGCCCCACCTTACCATGTCAGGCGTGTGTTGAGGCGGGGCCCAGGTTTTTTATGATCCTGATTATCCCGTCTGATGGATCTGACCACCTCGGTGAAAGAGATGGTTGATTCAGAAGGTTTGGAAGTGGAACAGTACGATACATATTCCACTGTAAAAAGAAGAAAGAAGATGCACTGAAAGGTCCTGGTGATGGGTGATTGATTGGGAGGGAAGGGTTATTACTTGTTAGGGAAATTTTACAATTTTGACAATGCTTTCACTTCCTGTGTTTCACTTCTATTTTGACTTAAAAATCTGCCAATCACTTGATTGGTATTCAAAGCCCATTCTAATGTCTACTTAAATGCCTCTGACCCCTCAATGAACACCTCGCATACATTAACTCTACCCTACATGAGATTCACCGTGATCAATCCACTTACCATGTACACAAGACTATCACACCCAACCCATTCACTCTTATATAGATGTGCACATGCTTTACTAATGGGTCTAATGAAATAATAGATTAGTTGGATCTATTAAGTATTATGTCATTCAACTGTTATTAAACTATTTAGGTGACCCCATAATGATTATCTTATTTAGATCAGCCCAAACTCAGATTTAACTTGATTCTCAATTAAAGGACATTCCTATAATTTTGGTGCCATTTTCTCGTACAAGTAGATTGAAGTTGAACATGTAACAGTTTAAAAAAAAAATCAAACTTATATAAATATTCTCCTTTCTAAATGTATAAGTAGTTATGTTGGAAGAATCGCGAATAAATTTGTAAATATTTGCTCACAAATTGTTGAAGTATTAAATATGAATTTCATTTTAACTAAATATTTTATAATCTGAGTTTATACTCCGATGTTCACAAAAATGGATTTATCATTCAATTAAGTCGTGTGATTTTTTTTTACTGAATTTATATTTAATTTTAGTAATTTTAATTTATTATTAAATTTGCGTGAGATTTAACTGGTCTATTACACAAGCTTTATATGAGTCTACATAAAAAAAAAAAAAAAATCTTAAATCTAACTTGATTGAGATTAAACAAAAGTTGTTAATGGTCATTATTAACTCAATTGGAATTTAACGATGTTTCTACATTATCTTCTCGAATTGAATCCAAATGAAGCTAGATTAAAAGACGTTTTATCCTTTTACAAAAAATACAAAACCAGCATCGATTAAGAAAGTCAGGTGCTTGACCGAGATTTTTCATATAAATAAAAGCAATCATATATAAAAACATACAAATAGTTATTTGTCATTATAAATTACACACTGTTTTGGTGTAAATTTCCTTTCTAGTAGATTGAAAAAAAAAAAAAAAAAACAATTGGTGGGATTATTTGAAACATTTGATAGATGATCAATTAATTACCTAGGTTGTGAGGCATTTAAATAATACCTGCTTTGTTTAATTAAAATCCTCTTTGGCCGTGAGATCCCAGTTGCATACATGTGCATCACATGGTCCATGTTGGTGACTTTCTGGGTTCAGTTGTTGGTACATGCACCACTTGGTTTAGTCATTAGAGCCCCATGGTTTGATGTAATTGATTTCCAAATCAATATATCTCCCGTGGCATTTTCAATCAGGAAATAAACTAGAGTGCAAGCAAGATTACATATCCAAACTGAAACCTACAAAACCCAAACAAAAAAGCTGCCATCTATTAGAAAAATTGTTTGAGAAGAGTACGGAACCAAAAAAAAAAAATGCTTATCCTGAAGCACTGACCCAAACATGGTCCAAACTCCAATCGGATTTCGAAATACATGCGGTCTGAACCAGAACATGCCCAGCCCAAATCACACTTTCGGTTCAGGAATCTTTATCCCACCTAAAACTAATATTTCTTGCTAGCCAACATAAAAGGATAGAAAATAAAATCAGCTACAATCTCTACATCTGTCAAGACAGATGTAGAGATTGTAGCTGATTTTATTTTCTATCGTTCTATAGCCAGAACTAACATTGTCTTTTCAAGAGTCATTGGCATCATTATGGGAGCCCTTGTGGTGGCAGGACAGATGAAAGAATGATTAATGGTTTTTTTTTTTCTCTCGTAGATATAGACATGTTTGCCAAACCACGCAATCTCTTTGTGTTCTACGTATGAGTTATTTGCTTGGACTGTGTGGACTTAAGCATCAATGGCAGGTTATTCAGTGTGCCACAATACCTCCTTCCATCTCTTTTGAATTTGTGTTTGATTGATGACTGTTTTATCCAGGTTCCATTAATTACATCTCTTTCCATTAAATGCCAAACAGAAGAAATCGTCATTTCTCTCCTGCATCTGCTGGCCATTATTCCCGCAATCCCGCTTCATCTTAAATTCCTACTGGTAGAATCACCAAGAATGGAAGACTACAACATTTCTTTACTGGCTTTTCTTGTATGCTGGTTCTTATAGAGCAGTTAGATCATCCAATCTGTCCAAGATTTGGTGGCAGTTGTATCCTCCAAATACGGTACATAAAGTCAATGTTTTAGAACACAAACCAATACCTGGCTCCAATAGAATGCATCAATGTCCTCAGCTCCACCTACCATCATCAAGCTGCACCAAAAGCTAGCAAGCCTTGCCTCCCTTGATCAGACTGAGGTGCTAGTAGTATGTTTGCATAAAATACATGGGGATCGAATACACCGCACTTGATATGAATTGAAGGATGAAATATGTAAGCAAATGATGTAGATGCAACCCTTACTTTTCTAGGATTTAAATTACTAGCGTGGTGGATAGGTATTGGATTCCCTCCTCCTGTCAGTTCATTTTCTATCAAAAAAGGGAGATAATTTGATGTTCATTTTTTACAATAAATATTTATTTATTTAATTTACCAATTTTATAAAATAGGGTCTTAAATCCTATGTATTTAATGTCATGAAACAAAGAGGCCCAAAACAACATGTTAGGCAAGAGGCTTAGTAAAGGGGCGGTGTTATAGGGACCGTTGTGAAAAGAAACAAAATTAAGGATATATGAGACAAATTTAAATTTTCACAGTGTAACAGCATGTTGGAGCCAATCTGATACCACAATGACATTGATCAGAACTCTAGCATATATAGCAGTGTAGGTTACACTTTTCTACCAAAAAGAAAAAAACAGTGCAGATTACACTTGTGATGGTTATAACTGTGGAGAGCTCTCTGTCAACTAATGTCACTCTTCAACTTCTTTCTTATAATTAATTAATTAGAATCTTCTTGAGATGATTTTGCAACTATTTTCTGAAGATATCTCAAAGTCACCTTTTGCAAGTGGGAGGAGTGGGCTTTATTCATAAAAGCTTGGACTCTTTAAATTCAGAGAATTTTATCAGAAAAAACCCTTTACACTTTGTGAAGGTCAAAAAAGTCCTCAAACTTCAATATTGACAAAAGTAGTACCGAATGGGGATATCCTCGCTCATGTATACAGGTGAAGTAGAAGAAACGAGGGACCCAAAAATGGCCCTCAACATTTACAATCCAAGGAGTGGTTGAAACATTACAGGTTCTATTGCTAAAGAGGGCCTAGAGGAGTTACACAGGGATGGGGAAGGAGAGAGAACGAGCTGGCTGGGGCGGGCCCAAGAATTCTTCCTAGGAGGAGGGGCCACTATGTAGAAAATTTTTTTTTGGAAGGGCC
Source organism: Persea americana (assembly GCA_029852735.1). Classification (NCBI taxonomy): domain Eukaryota; kingdom Viridiplantae; phylum Streptophyta; class Magnoliopsida; order Laurales; family Lauraceae; genus Persea; species Persea americana. Next base: position 98,595,682 of record CM056810.1, read on the forward strand.
ACATAAAAAATAAATGCAGTCAAAATATACATGCTTTTAAGAAAACTTTGGGGGACCACAATGTAAAAAGATTATAAAATTTTTGAAAAGAAAAAGGAATTTTTTGAAATTTTGGAGGGGCCATGGCCCTGCCAGCCACCTCTGGTTCTGCCAGTGGTAGGAGGGATCTTTATTTGAGTGGACTGAAGCAGCCAAGTTCTCTTCCCTCTTTTATTCTTTCTCCATTTGGGTCCAAGAATGAATGAATAGCTGAGAGTGTATGGGGCTGGGCCGGATGGCATTGGCATGAGCTTGGAAGCTGGATTTGGGCGTTTTAGTAATGATTAGGGCCCTAATCAACTTCAGAGTCTGATGAAGGTTCCCTCCCCCACAAATACAATTGCTTATGCGCATGAATCATGATGTGCAATGCTTCATATGCAAGTGTAGAACAGTACTATATCAAATGGGCCGTCGGTGAAAAGTCAGTCTGCTCTTTCATGGGGTCCAAAATCAGAGGGGACCAATTCTCCATTATTTGCATGACAGAGAAGGATGTGGGTGAGTCCTCACTTGGGGCATCAGGTAACAACTTTTGGTCCTGCACATAGAAAAGCAATTAGTCCTTTTGAACCTATAGGCTGAACGCAAATAATTCAATTTGCAAGCAAGGGTTCATGTGTTCGGATAACCTAGAGTTGCTCTGCTTCTTGTCATAACCAAACAAGAGAGAGTACATTATTAAGTTTACAAGTAAACTAAGTGTGGAGCAACCAACTTCCAAGGATATCCAAACAAGGCCTATGTCAAAGTTTCAACTTGTTCTGTTTTATAAGTACTAAACAGGGGTCAAACTGTAGATGTTGACCATATAAAAAAAATCACAAGGATTGGAAATGCAAAGGCATCTATCTATCACTTTTCGGTACTATCTCTTGCTGTTTGTTTAACCATCTATAATGTGTTTTAGATCTTAAAATGCAAATTGAACATTTATAATATTCCAAGACTGAAAGATGGAAAGGAATCCATCTTATTCAATGGCATCCATCCTGACAAAGTCCTAATTAATGTTAACTTTGAGCCGAGGAAATGTACACTTTACGTGATCAGCAAATACAAACTTGCCTGACAGCCAAAAATTATTCCCAACAAATCAGCACTATCAGTTTTCCTACTACCTATATTCCTATTCTATTAGACTTCCCATCTACAATAGATTTATTAAATTAGTGCTGAGATCTTCATGGGCAATCTCAGACAAGCTTTCTATATTGGAGGTGCTTCTCAATATGCTTAACTACATTGATGTTGCAACACACCACATTTTACAAGCAAAGTTCTCTCAGGCAGGATGGACCTTTGTATTAAATTGTATTCAAGGGACTCATCATTTTTTTTTCTAACTAAGACACACTCTCCAAGTCATTCACCATCAACGCTATAGCTAGAGATTTATCTTTAGTTGTTTATGTTGGAGGGAAATGCGTCACCAACCTACCTGTGGAATGGACTACTCAAATTAACTTATGCAACAAGTCTTTTTTTTTTTTTTTTTTTATAGTGCATGTCTTCAACCCCTCCAAACTAAAATTGATTATTGAGCGCCAAGCACCTGCTACAAAACAAAAGGGGGACTTTTTCACTAAAGCAATTCACTCATGCCTTACCACAGAAAAAAGTTTCTTCTGCTAGCGTTGCTTTTAGCAACAACAATGATGTTTCTATATGAGCCAAGTAAAAAAAACAAGCCAAGAGGACAAGAATGATACATGCCATAGCTTAAATGTTGGCTTAAAAGGAGCCATCTACTTTTGTGTATTGCAGACCATGGGCCATGGCTTTTACATGATAAAAGGACGTGTCATAGATGGACCATAAGGAGAATCCGCTAAGATCTACAACTATGTCAAATTGACTCGTACACCTACAACTTAGTGAAATACGCGGGCAAGTCTCGATCATCAAGTTGAGCCTACTTCAGTTCTGGGACATGGCTTAGGGATCGCAGAGAAGAAACTGAATGGCTGGTGGTTTGATTGTCAGAATAGTCATGAAGAGGGGAGAGCGTCTGTCCTATGAATTCCCTTTCCTCATCTGGTTATACTTTATGTGGTAAAATAAGAGGATATTACTTTATGTAATTATCTTTACTTGTTGGGGGAAAACAATTACTATCAAATGGCACCTCGGAAGTGGAAACACGCGTCGTTTTTGCCCTTTTTATGCGATGCATGGTGATATAGAACAGGTGGCAAAGTAATTTTTGAAACAAGGGGATCGCAAAAAATAAAACCTCACGACTTGATCGGCAATATCAACTTCAAACAATTACATATTTCTTCTTCATTTCAGAACTTGCTGATTTTTTAATTGTCCATTAGGCATTAAGAATGGTCATAATTATCTTTGATTACACAACCCATAAACCCTTTATGTGTGTGTGTGTGAGAGAGAGAGAGAGAGAGACTGTGTTGGGTTCTGGTATCCTAGAGAGACAGATTTTCTATTGCTTGCTTTTGTTGCAAGCATGAAACACTGCTTTTGTTGCACACTTGAAACATGCACATGGTGCATTATGTCGAAGGGTCTGACGTGCGCATGGTCAATGATTGTAGACATGCAGGTCTAGAAGAGAAGCCCATCACTGTACTTGTCAATCCACTCGAAGAGGAATTGGAGAGAACAATACATGAACCCGGAGACTTCAACCCAGATGAACCTACCATGATTTTAGAACTTGGATAATACAATATACATTTATTATAGATCCTGGTCCAAAACCCTGATGTAATGGGATTTTAGGACCCATAATGAAAATCTTCTTATCAGGACCCTCAAGTAGACAGATAGTAGGGTCCTCTGTCTAGTTTAGATTCAAGTAGATGGTGTAGCCGATGATGGGTTTATTCACTGACCAACCGTGTGAAGTTCATGCGCTAGAACCTGACCCGAAATTAAGTCCTAATAAACAGCGAGCTTTAGCCGGGCCATTATTATAAATAACACTCTCGAAAATGTTGCAGAAAAAAAAAGTAATTAAAATAGTAAATACAAAAAGAATACAAGTACTGTTGAAATTATTTTTTATATATTTTCCTATTCCTATCATTTTATTTTATTATTATTATTTTTTACTTGATTGGTAAGTGGTACATAACTTGTGAGAGGCCTACCTGTCGAATAATCGATCCTTGGAAAGTTGTGTGAGATGGGGCACTTTTGCTAGTGGGTGTCTCATGTTTTTATATTCCTTTTCCTTCCTTTTTCACCTTTTTAGTTCTTTTCACCTTTTCTCCGCTGTACTTTCAGTTTTTGTTGAAAAATTGAAAATTTGTAATATTATGAAGAAAATGCTATTTGTAGGGAGAATTTTTTAAAATTCTCAATTGTGATATTATGAAGAAAACACTATTTCAGGGAGAGTTATTTTAAATTTTCAATTGTGATATTACGAAGAAAACACTATTTCTAGGGAGAATTTTTTTAAATTTTCAATTGTGATATCATGAAGAAAAAACCATTTTTAGGGAGAATTTTTTAAAATTTTAAAATTTTCATCAAAAAATGAAAGTACATCAGAAAAAAGGTGAAAAGAACTATTCTAGGGATCAGAATTCTCTCAATTGAGAGTTCTATGGGGCCCACTTAGGACTTTCTTTGGTAATGAGGCTCTTCTCACCTATTTATTCCCTCACTGTTTGGGTAATTCACTTGTAAAGAGGATCACTTTAAAGGAAAATAAAAGAAGAAGGCTTATATCAAAATGTACCAAATTTAAAAAATCATCTCTTATTTTTTTTTTAAAGTTAAAAAACTATTCTTTGATCCCAATAAATGAAAAAAAAAAGTTTGTTCCTATATAAAATAAAAGTCAAAAGGTATATTTTCATGCTACAAAATAATAAAAAGTTAAAAATGTGAATTTTGAATTTTTTTTTATTTGGCCCCTCCTCATTTTGTGTCTCTTAATTTGAACCTTCACTCTATCCAAACAGGTAGCCCTAGTTTTATAGGCATCAAACCTTGACTCGCGATTGTTAAAAGACCATTAAACTAAGGCGATTAAATCAATGGATAAGAGAATCCGATGCCCCCTGCAAGCTGTTTTTGTTCCATGCCACAATTAGGTCGTTGCTGATATTTGTGACAGTACTCCATAGAAAGCATGCGTGGCAAAAGATTCAGTGAATATATCCAACTCCATAACTAAATGGGTCAGGTATGGATCCAGCCCATCCATGATATACTCAACCCAACAAACCTACATGAGACAGAGAATCTGATATCCTAAATCAGAGTGGTCCACACAAAAACTAACGGTCTTTGTAATGGGCCGATATAACTCCGAGAGGTCAATCCAAGTATCCAACTCAAACACGACCCGACGTGACCCATTGCCATCCACACAACCAGATGCCTTGAACCATTCATTGAAAATAAAGAGGATAGGCCACTGAGGCCATGCACTGGATACAACTAGAGATTAGAGAATACAACACCCAACCCAGCATGCATGTGATGCAGACCCAATTTTTTTTTATTGCTATTAACTTGACCAGAACAGAACCTAAGGAATGGACTAGCCATCTCTCTAACACACTGCTTGTTTCCTACTTCTCTAAACAGACATATTTTAAACAAAATAAAATATTATAATCATCATGGATCTTATTTACGAAGCATCAACCAAAGTCAGATTCCCAACCATAAGCTTCTGATGCATTCCCACCATCATGGGATCTTCTGATGCAAGGACAGAAACCCATGCCTTGCCCACCTTTCATCTTTGTTGTCCAAAACTCTGACAACCATGGTTTTAAAAATGGTCCCAGTCCCTCCACTGCACAGTGCCTAAACTGTCACATGCTGCCCAATATATGGTCATCTTATCCCCCATTCTCGTGATGCGGAAAGAAAATACTAATGTGTTTTAAAATAAGATTTGATAAAATATTTATCCTTCCTAGTGGACCAGACCATGTCTTTCTTACATTTATGAAAAATATTTAAGTGAGAAATAGTTTTCACCGTACTTCCTTGAGACCCATTAGTGGAGACCACCCAGCAACCAATCTAAATTGTGCACAAACATGGACCCCCTATAGTTGCTAATTCTGAGGTTTGGCACCCATCTAAATGAAACAGACCGTTGGATGAAGGGTTGAATTCTTTACCAATCTCTATTACTATTTGGACACAAACGGTAACGGTAATGGTTGCAGCATGTAAAAAGAGATAATATTAACCTTAAAATACCAGTGTATAGCGGGCATGGTAAGGCATATTCTCATCTTGACAAAAGGTCAGTACACTTTTCCAACAAATAAAGCTAACAATAAAGCAAGAAAAGAAAGAGGGTGGAGAAATCAATTAGACTTAATCATGGTTAGAAAACATGGTGTAGATTGACAGAACATATTCATATTAGTATATTAGGATATTTAAAGGCGCAGTTGAGACTTGCGGCCCTAAAATTTTACAAATGGATATTCCGAGTTTTGATTGTCACGATGTACCAGGGGTATATCCTAAATTTCGATAACATAGATTCTTCAATTCTCAAAAGTAGAGGTGGTGGGACATTATGTTATAGCTTTCTTTAGCATCTTCTAATCAAATGATTCTGAAGAGCCTTTCAAAGCCGTAATTCAAATATCAATCTACCAATGAGAATCGAGGCATCAAGGAAAGGTTGGTGACTCATACGAGCAACTTAAAATAAAATAAGACATCAGGTCAGAAACAGCTCACTGCCCCTTTTTTAAATTATAATGGATGGATGGAAACAGTACATTTCCTTTTCTCATTTACTTTCTCCTCAAGAAGGATCAATGCCATTCGGATTCCTTCTACCGTCAAAGACTTTAAGCAGATAATCTCACCTGTGTTCATACGTTGGAGTATAGTTTATGGCATATTCGTTTCTTTACCAACCAAGGCAAGACAAAAAAACAATCCAAAACCATCCACCCACCAGTTACACTTGCATCTGACAATGGGACCATACATATCACCAAAAGGGGCGGTCTATACCATTTCATTACACTTTCACATATGCCGGTTAAAGAAAATTCAGTATACATTTCATGTGCGAGCTAAAGAAAATTGCATATCGATCGTTTTTAAATGGGAAATGACAGTTCGCCCAATTTGGATTGCTAATGACTGAAGAACTGCTTCAGTTTGATTATGCTAATCATTTTTATTTTTGGCTTCTTTCTATAAAAAACTGAAAAGGGGATTGGGTATGGGCTCCAATTGATGGTTGAAATCACCTGATCAATGTAATTTTCAATAACCGGGCCATCAGAAAGTAGGGCAATCAAATATAAGGACTGGATTTGCTGTGTAGTTATTAGGCACACTGTTCACTGAGTTATGTTCCTACACCCCTTTTTTTTTTTTTTCCTTTCTATCATTCAAAAAAAATAAAACTTTTTTTTGCCATCTCAATCCTCGTCATCTAGGCTACAAGTTCTATAGGTTTTTCAAGAGTTGCAAGTTCAATGAGGTTCCCTACAAAGTTTCATAGTTGAGACCTGTACATACTCTTTTTTCAAAACATAAGAGTATCACTAGTCACAACACAAAATGGTGTTAAACCTTGATCCATTGAGAATCCAAATACAAATGGGCATATAAAGATGGAAGGAAAAATAGGGGTAAAGGGAAATGATAAAAAGGAAGTTCTGAAGTATCTCAAAGGTCACCTTAAAGTTTATTATTGTCAGATTTAGAAAGATAAAATGACCAACACATGTGATATGTAGATAAACGGAAAATGAAGGAAAGATTTATTTTTCACCCATAAACTTTAGTTAACTATGATTTCGCAAGTAAATGCCCATGTCAACTAGTTCTGCAGTTAGGATTGGCAGAAAAACGATTCCTATCCCTTCCAATAAGAAAGGGTATTCCAAGGAGTTGAGTAACAATAATTAAATATTTTACTCTTTGTAAGCAGCATCAAATAGCAAAAAAGTGGTAGGCATAGAAATTGAAAGCTTTTTCTTGCTAATGAGGAATCCTTAGTATTGTACAAACGTGTCTTTGAACTGATTCAACCATGTGATTAGGAATGTCTTAAAACTTCTACTATGTTTCTTTGCCTCCCTCATTGTATTTCATAAAACATAAGTCAAATCAAATATGTTTTACTCCCATGGAAATTAAAATGAGTAAAAAAATCATCTTAAATGCACCACCGCAAATACGGTTTTAAATGGTCATAAAAAAAAATGTAGAGAACGCTGACCCTAGATACATGAGATAAGGCTACGACGAAGCACATGAATTTCAACATTAGCTCTTTCCACTCAAAACCAAAAGAGTCAGTCATCCAAGCTAATCCTTACAGTCTCTCCCCATTGTCTAAGCAAATTGGAGCCGCCATATGAATGGTGGTCTTCTCAACCACGAAGGACAGAAACAACAACAACAACAACAGCTACATCAACAATAATGTCAGAAAAAAAAAAAAAAAAAAAAAAACCAACCACATTTACCTGAGCTGAACAACAACGCAAGAATTAAAGAGACATTCATGATTAAAATCTAATAGCACTTGCTTCAATTGAAAATCACCACATAACATAACTAGCTTTCAAGAATCAGCCAGCCCATTACAATAAACTATAAAGACCATAGGACATAAGACATGGAGATGAAATTGCCCAAAGTGACAATCTCTCAAGTCTCAACAATACATAACCAGTAGCATCATAGGAACTTAGAGGCCTAATAATCCAAACAAAGCATAGAAATCCAACAACACAAAGTAGACCACCTTAACATAAGCAGAGAGCTTCAAACTAACCTCCTCTGCAATAAAACACAGAGCCATTCCTGCTCCAAATCAGTGCGAATAAACCTTCAAATTAAGAGCCTTATTGAGCCAAGCCTTCCAGCTCCCACCTCCCTTCCTTCCCGGCGAACTCCCCTCGTCCGCCGCTTGCTGCTTCTTGCACAGCAAGAAATTCCGGCCGCCACAAGAACCGATCCTCTCTTTAGGACTCAGCGCTGCAAAAACCACCACCAATTCCATCAAAACCAATCCAATCCAAAACCATCAATGCCCTCTTTGTTTGAATTATAATACATAGGATAGAAATTGAATTCATAGGGCTATTTGGTGCTCAATATTTGAAATCCACCTTTGATCTTCGTTTTTAACCAGCTTATGTATTCAATTCCTACGTATTGCCCCCAAAGTCATTCTAATTCAAAAAACAACCAATCAAATCAACAAAAAAACACTTCATTTACCATCAGATCCGGCATTTGCAGAGTAGAGAAGGAAATTATCAAGATCAAATCCGAGAACCGGAAGCCGTCCCTCTCGCGCGTAAGATCTGAGCACGGTATCAATCACGGTAGCCACAAGCTCCTCCTCATTAACCAGAAACCGGAGAGGACCGGCGCTTCCGAGAACATTGACGGTGATGAGAAACCTCCGGCGGCCCTTCTCCGGCTGCTGCTGCTGCTGGCTCTTCTTCGACCTCTGCAATGCATGAATCGACATCGTTCCAATCGTATCAATACCTCTCCTTCGATCGCTCGCTCGATCTACAAAATCTCAGATCTAAAACAACCTTATTTCCTCCGATTCACGGAGATTTACGAAGAGAGAACAAAATATCAAAAGATCAAATCGAAAAGACTCGATTTTTTTTTTCAAGGATCGACGCCGAGGCAGCGATAATACCAGCCCTGGCAGCAAGATCCAAAGGAGGAGAACAACAGCGCTGTTGCTCTCTTTGGTGTTGTTGGTGAGGAAGAGAGAAGCATGAAATTGCGCGCAGAATCCACCATTCACAACGGCCGATTTGAAGGGAAATAAAGAAGAAGAAAGAAAGAAAGAAGAAGTAGAGAAAGAAGGAGAGAGAGAAAGATTGTGATGTGGGAGAAGGCGAAGTTGGTGATTTGATTTCTTCTCTTTCTTTGGTTTTGCCCTTTAATAGGATTAGGGCTAGAAGTTTCTCTCTCTTTTGGTTATATTCGTTGCTTTCTTTCTCTTCATCTGCAGGAGCATGTGCAGAGAAATCTCGTCGCCTGCTTTGTCGGTCTGATGTATTTTAAACGATTTAAACAAAGAATGTTCGGTGGAGAGAGAGCGCTTCGAGCGGTCATTATTTTTCTTGATCAAATAGCCCCCTGAGTTGTCAAAAGTTTTTCAGAGTACTCCATTCCTCTTTTTAATGGGGGTGTGAAGGGGCGGATCATTTGACTTGATGGAAATGATAACATCACAAGACTAGGATTAATGCGTATAGAGAGAGATAGGTATCTGTGTAACCATTAAAAGAACCTAGGAGGGTGAGATCATTGTAGAATTGCAAGAGTCATGACCATGATAGGCCTAATTGCAAGATCACTATGCGAATAGAGTAAATAAACTCTAACTTTATTGAAAGGACTAATAGTGAATAATCAAAAGGATTGGTCCCGGCCCTCTGGGTCGGAGATCACATCAATAGCACTTTAATTTAAAATTTTCTCTATTTTTTTTAAGAAATTAAGAAAACAACCTCATTTCCCCACTAAAAGACAAAAATGCTCCACTTTTCTATATAAAAAGTAAAAAGAAAAAAAAAACTTCATACCAAATAACTAAAAATAAAATACCAACATGGCTCAATTATATTTTTTTTTTCTCTTGATTTGATGCTTTACTACACTTATTTTACATATAAAATTACCAAATTGGCCATTAATATATCCGGTGTCTTTCCCCATATCTCTCTCCTTAGATGAAATATCTCTTAATTTTTACCAGCCATCTCCACCTTTGCTTAGATCCTAAATAGACTATTAGACCCTATCAAATACAGGGAAGAGCAAACTACCTGACCGACCACAAACCTCATATGCCCCTTACTAATTGCACTGGCCATTCTTCATCTTCTGGCTAGTGCCTAATCAATCAAATTTGGAAAAATAAAAAAATTAAAATTAAAACCTGTAGTAGGTAACTTTATCTTTGTCAATCCACACAACCCCCGTACTTTGCATTTAATCCATTATCAAATGAACTCCCATGTCTACATCCCATCCACCCTTCATCATCATCAGCTTTGAGTCAGCCTCAATTTCACCTCAACCACTACAGGGTGGATGTGATGTAGAGTAAAAAAATACAAAATGTGACGGTGGAATAGTGGAAGGGTACCAGTGGCAAAAAGTAACCGAGTTTTGTGAAGGAGAATATGCACATCATCTGATCATTTTTATGTTTGCCAACTCATCCCCTTGTCATCTTAACAAGAAGCCACCCCATACCCTTCTTGACACGAATAGTAAAAAGCTCAATGTTAGATTTTGGGGAGGAGAACTAGGACCTAACACGGACGTGGCCGAAACTGAATGAACCAAGTTGACCACTTTCACCAACAATGAGCAGTCAAAGTCAAGATGGGTTGGGCCCAGCTTCACCCTAAGCTGGTCCAGGCCACTCCCCCCACTGACGTTTCCGTCACGTGAACCAATGCCAAGTCGCTATTGTATGATATTTTCTACAGGCCGCAGTTAAAGCTATGTTTTTCCTAAAAAAAGATTGAGAGGGAGATGAAATTGGAGTGAAAAGTAGGGGGCCAGATAGAAAACTTGATTATTCGCTTCTAGAGATAAAAGAGCCGTGGTGATGCATGCATCGAATAATCGTTTACAAACGGAGAGAAAGAGTCTTAAGCCGCTAGGAGTGGTATAATCCTCCGCGTGGTTCTTGTTGGTGTTCACATGCCATGTGTTCGTAACAAGACGTGGCAGCAGGCACAACCATACTACCATGAGTTAGGGTTTTTGTTTTTTTGGTAGAAACCAACAGTTGGTTAGAGGAGTCCGAGGACACTCTCCACTTGGGAAGCTCTGTTGACTGTTCTCTTTTTTCATCATGCAGATGTCCCTTTGGTATGGCTAGTTTGACTTAAGTTTAGACTGTTCATTGAATCAAAATTTAGCTCTTGAGCCCACAAATCAGGACAGGGTCCAACCCATTTGAAGAATTTTAAGACCCATTTTGCTGAATACATGTAAGGGTGCCAATTTCTAACCAGACCTATCAGCTGATTTGAGTTCACCTACTAATTTAGGGCCTATTTGGATGTACGGTGAATTAAAGTATGGTGAGGTGAAGCATCAAATCAAGAGATAAAAAAATATAAGATGTTATGATGGTGTTTTGTTTTTTAGTTGTTTGGTATGAAATCTTTTTAACTTTTTGTATAGAAAAGTGGAGTTTTTTTTTTTTTTTCTTTTAGTAGAAAAAAGAGGTGGTTTTTTTTTTACTTTTTTTGAAAAATTCGGAAGGAAGTTTGAAGTTGTGTACTTTTAATATGACCCCTTGTCATTTCTTGTCTATATTTACTTCACTTCACTTTAACTAGTTAATTGCCAAACGAACCCTAGGATTTTGGTTGGACCTTTTATTATTATTATTATTATAAAAAATTGGGTTATGTTCTTGCCATTCAATTTGCTCATATGACCAAATCCTTCTTCCCATTCCAACTAATTGAATTATGAACTCCACCAGCTTGAACTTGATCTGGTAGGTGAGCGTTTGGGTTAGCCCAATTTATTTTTGAGTCGGGTCTTGGACGACTGCATGAACCAAGTTTCGCAATGTGCTAACCCAAATTGCTTATTTGATTGATGCGTTTAAAAAAAAGAAAAGAAAAGAAAAGCTCTACCCTTTCAATACACATATGCAGCAATTTACAATTTTTTATACATTTAGGGCCCGCTTGGATGTTTACATAATCAAATATTTACAAATTTAAATATTTTAAGTATAAAATAGCATAGAATAAAATAATACAATTTTTTAAGAATATTAAAGATTTTAAATTGAGCTATTTGGAAGGTATTACGATTAAAGTAAGTTACGTTATTAGAATAGTTTTTTATTAAATACTTTAATTTATATGTAATTTACCATGTCTTGCTAAAAAAGTAATGTGGTAAAGTAAAGTTCAAATGTCATATTTTTACCATAAGTTACTTTTCTTTTATCACATAAAACTATGGTAAAATTTTAATAAAGTAAAGTAAATAAAAAAAACAACTACTTTATAACTCTTTCTCCCACTTTACTTTACCACATACATCATCTGACCTTACTTTACGTTACCTTTTACCATAATAGGATATCAATCTTTATTTTACCTTACCATACCTGTAAACAAGTCACTTTCTATTTACCACAAAAAACTACAATAAAATGTGATAAAGTAAAAAAAAAAAAAAAATACTTTACAATTCATTCCCACTTTACTTCGCCATATGCTTCATCTCACCTTTACTTTACCCCACCTTTACCGTATTGTGACATTTACTTTTACTTTACTTTACCATATATGTAAACATACACATCATAATGGATTTGGTGAATTAAAGTCTTTACTTTACTTTATCATTTTGTAATCGTCATTTTAAAATATTCTTATCTTGTAAAAAGTTCTCTACCGGAAAAAATTTAGGAGAAAATATTGAGCTTTTTAAAAGAAAATAATTTTTTCTTCAAATTTTACTTGGATTACCAAACGCACAAAATTTTATTTTTTAAAAAATGAAAAATTATATTCATAAAATATTATTTTTTTATGTTTTCTTGTACATCCAAACCGGCCCTTAAGCATATTTACTGATTAATAATCAGTTCAGGTCCAACTCCATCATAAACTTGATTTGATCCTTACCTTGCCGTTTACAACCTTAGGTACATCTTATGTATTAACATTGATGACTGGTTAGAACCTTGTAGGATTTGATTTAAAAAAGTTTCTTGAAAATCAGCTGAAAAGCCTCCTTTTCCAACCATGGTTGCAAATGCATCAAGGTAGGTGTAGTGTAGTCCATCAAAGAAAGCATATAAAATTTGTAGATCGGTACTTCCTTCTCGCACAGAGATATTTGCATCATTTTTGTGTGATAAGAAGAATCCACCATGGATCAAAAAAATTGCTCCGTGAAGCTTTTTCTTTTTCTAGCAACACTTTCAAAATTTTACTAGAGGATTTTACCAAGAAAACCCCTCTTGGACTCGTGTCAACAAAAAAGGCTCTTAAATTTCAATATTGAGAAAAAAAGCCCTACACAGAAATATCCTAGCTTGTTTCTTATTTTACAGGGATATCACCACTCACAGAAAAACAGGAGAGCGGCTCAAGTTAAAAAAAAGACAAACGAACCAAACAAACAAAAAAACAAGTGGGGGGATATTCAAGTTAAAAAAAAGAAAAAAAACAAAACAAACAAACAAACAAGTGGGTTGAGGGCCCTTTTGGTATTCACCAAGTCAAAGGCAATTTTTTGGGTAAAATTCCCTAATTATTAATTTATTTTTTAAAGGAGGGATTTTTAGAAGAGAGATGAAATCTAAAAATAAGTGACCAAACAAAATCTAAAAATCAGCTTAGAGAGATATCGCAAGTGAATAGGAGAAACACACTTCACCATGTCAAGAGGGGAAGAAAATACTATATGCAAGCAGAGAAGTGGAGATGCAAAAACTGTTTTCTCCTCTCTTAGCCCTTGCTTGTGCCCCTTAATGTGAACAAGTTCACCGAACCATTTAAAGCAAATTAGACCAATCCCCTCTCAAGAAAATGACGAAAGTGTCCATCGCCTAAGCTACAAGCGTAAATGACTTGCATAGCAAATCAACACTACGAGAACAGCAATTTACAAACTCGCCGTAGAATTCAGACGACCATCAAATACAGGAATGCGAAAACACACCCTCAAGAATGGTAATTCCACTTGAAAAGTAAAATGTTCACAACACTCCTCTCCCAACGACCTCTCAAACACGGTTGTTAATGTACTTTAAAATGCCACCTTTCTCAAGAAGGGAAAAGAAAAAACGAAAAAAAAAAAGAAGAAAAAAAAACCAAGAATAGCTATATACGCACCCCAAATAAATATTTCGGGCGCACATCACGCAAAATTACTGTCACGCCATAGCATTGGTAGTGGTGGCAGCTTCTAAAACACTTCTTACTTCTGTCTCTGGATCTGAGAGCTCAGCAGGGGTCTGTTCAAAATCATCATCCATTGAAAAAACTACCAGCGAGCTGTAACAATAAAAAGAAGCATTAACATCAACTACCAACCTTTCCATAGATATTTGCTTTTCTCGGATCAGCTCCAGCAGCCAGCAACAAACGCACCACACCCAAGTGTTCTCCTCTTGCCGCATGATGAAGAGGCTAGATTCACAGAAAATCACATAATCAAAAGGGACTAATTAATCAAAGTGAAGAAAGGGCACTTGCAGTTTCATGTCACTCACAGTATCGCTTTCAACGTCAACTGTATCAAGCATTCGCTTTACACAGTCGGGATTATCAGCAGCACCGAGTAGAAGCTCAACAATTTCAGTAAATCCTGCAGTAGACACCATCAGTAGAATAAACACAGGTGAGGAAAAGGTGTCCGTGTTGTGGGGGATCCTGGTTCAGCAAAAGCATCTACCTCCTGCACAAGCATCATGAAGAGGAATTGCACCTTCCTCATCCTTGACCTCCAAGCTCGCTCCCCTTTCCAGCAATAGCTATAGAAGAGGAAAACATATAACATTCAGTCAGGACCAATATTTTGATTCATTTTTTCCCCTTTCTTTCTTCCTTTTTCTCTATCTTTTTTTTTTTCTCTCTTTTCTCGCTCTTTTCTTTCTCTTTTCTTCTACTAAATCAGTATCCTGAATCTAAACATCCCGCTTATGGAAATAAGGCTACCAACCTGGACACAAGACTTGTAGCCATAGAGGCATGACAGATGAAGCACAGTATCTCCATCTTCAACCACATCGTTGAGACTTCCATCTCTAAGATTATCTGAATCTCATGTCCAAAAAAAGAAAGTCATAAATGCAAATGTGTCAAATGATTAGACAGAAGGCAGGAGATGATATTTGATAAAGGCGCTTGCCAAAATCACCTATACTTCTTTCATGGACCCCACATAGGGCAGAATGTGCCTCTCCTAAGCCAAGCACCAGTGTGACCCACTATGTAGATCACCGATCCAAAAATGAGGATGGCATCCACATCAGGTAGGACCTGCTCATGGACTGACTGGGGAAAGCACGAAGTACTTCACAACATATTCATGCACTGTTACACCTAATACATAGTCCAGCCTGATTTTTGTGCCAGCATATCTACAAAGTGGCACAGATGACTGACATGCTACATTCAGATATTCTGTGTATGCACCACCTAGGCAACTGGGTATGCACATACAGGGAAGAATAAAATCTTACTCAACAAAATAAACAAAATTAAAGATCTCAAGACAGCATATAGTCAACAAAATAGATAAATTTATGTGTAGACGTCTAAGTAACCATGATCGTCTTATACCTGCAAACTTACAATGCAAACACAAACCACGACACCAGGAAATGATAAAGCTGGGTTAGAAATTTCAGACTGAAAACAAACTTGCTATATAATATGAACAACTCATCCTGGTAAATCTCATATGTTAAACAGAACACATTTCAGCATTGAGGATCCATTAAGTGAGAAATTTTGGATTGACAAACATTAGGGGTTCTCATGGTCCAGTTAAGCCTAAGACAAGCCTGCATCGGACCGGATTAGAGCTCTGTTTTTTAGGGCTGTGGAATGCACCAGGCCTAATTTCCTGGCCCAACTTTAAATGGGCCAGATCTGCGCCCCAATATGCTTAAAGGCCAGCCCAGCCTGACATACTTAACAAGGATCGTAGTTTTGTAAGCGGAGTGGGCATGGGCCCAAGTTTCAGACCTGTGGGCTTAATCTGTATGAAATATTAGGCCCAATAACTGGATGGGACAAGCTTGGATAAGCTTTAGCCCGGCACAATGGACACTACCAATTAAAATGTAGAATGTGGCAAGGTGTATAAATAATATCATTCTCCAAAGAAACACCCACAATTCTAACATGGGTATGGCATGATCATTACCCAAGTTTTCCAATTACATAGTTCCTCCCATTTTTTCAACTTTTGTTAATTTGTGAACAATACAAAGATATAAAAACATTATAATATTGTTTAACACAGACTTATCCATCCATCCGTGGTTGAGTTTGTGTGTTATTTTTCATGCCCCTAATAAGCTGTGTTCATAACCCTAAAGTAAGCTATGGTCGACTTTGTGTATATGCATGAGAGAGGAATGTACGTAAAAGAAATGACTAGTTACACTTCAAAAAGAATTTCTAATCTCCAAAGACATACATCTCCTACAATGCAAAATGATATTACATCTTTCTAATTTTTGTTAAGCATTAGTTATGATATATTGATACCCTCAAACTTGTCAATTCTATATGAAGGGATCTTCAACAATTTTTCTCTCATAGCCTTATTCCCCATTCACACTAGCTTTGGGTGCTCTACTTTTTCACTCAACCATGTTTAAAGTCATGTTCTTTGCAAACTTATTCACGGTCTTTTTTTTTGTCTTCCCTTCTCTTAGTTCCTTGAACTTGTAATTCATCAAGGCATCATATGGGGGCTTGTTTCTGGTCTTCTATCACATGTCCAACCCATCTTAAACAGCATTTTTTATTGTTCTTTAATATTGGAGCAATCCCTAAGTTTCCTCTTAGGTATACAATCCTGATTCCGTAATTCTTGTATATCTTTGTAAATTGCATCTTAGCATGTATCCAATTTTTTCCCGCCTTGAAGTAAAAGAAAGATCAACCTCACACTTCATACTACATCACCATAAAACACAGGATCATAGTCTAGTTTCCTAAAGAATGCGAGACGAAGCTTAAGAATCTTTCAATTCAACCAACCAAGATATTACATATCCTGCATGTGCTACCTTATCCTGACACTTACTGTAGTTTTAGTTTTAAGTCCCACATGCAGATACAGAAGCATACTTAATCATATCATTCATCAGTAGGATCTACCATCATTATAAGAAAGTACTTTATTGAATCCAAGTATTACATCTACATAGATATATTTCTTCTTAAGCGTTAACTGACTTACGACCTAATTTCCATCACCTTGCTCATTTATTCACTATACATATATAGTGACTCTCCCTCTATCCATCCATCCAAGTGTTAACCCCTCAGTAATGCACTGTTAAAATAAAATTCCAATTCACCTGAAACTGGTTGCCAGCCTCAATAATCATGATATCTTAATGTCCTAAATCAACCCCAGCCCACAACCACAACCACCCCCCCACACCCACCCACCCACAAACCCAAAAAAAAAAAAAAAAAAATCACTGGCGATTTGAAGAAACCCAAAAGAAAAAGAAAAAAAAAATCACTGGCGATTTGAAGAAACCCAAAAGGGTACCAAAAATTCAAGAAGGAAACTGCATGACACAACAACAAGAAGTTCTACTCTCACTCCCAAAACACATTTTGATATGCCCCAAAACGGAAAAAATGGATCTTTTGGCAGAACAAGAACGAATTGCAGCATTCTGTCCGAATTAGCAACACTGCAATGCCTGGGATGTGATTTTTCTGCCTTATAAACCCATAAATAACCATCTGTAGCATTCAGAAAAGACAACAAAGAAGAGAATTATACATAAGAAAAAAGGAACTTTGATGGTTTTTGATATGGTTTTATGTGTATGAATGAAATTGCTAGCTGTTGAAGAAAAGAACCCCCCAAAAAAACAAAGAAAATCAAAGTATCTGCAATAGTAAGGAAGTGGGGGTATATGATATATGATACCGAGAGCGAGACGGAGGGCTTCAAGGTTTCCGAGCTGTGCTGCTTCGGCTAAGGCACGAAGATGGGGAGGATGAGGAGAAGGTTCCAGGTCGACCCAACCCATTTCTTCATCTTCTTCGTTGTCGAAGAGGCCTTCGTCTTCTTCCTCGTCTTCCACGAACCCATTACCCCTGCGTGGAACTGCCATTTCTCTTTTCCTCCTCCTGATCTTTCCCTCCTTGGCGAAAGTGAGAGATGACTTTGAATGCCTGCACGCTCTCGTTTGGGCTAGGTCTTAAAAAGTGTGGCAATTGCGTAACCCTAGGAGGAGTCAACCCGGTGTTAAAGTTTGGATTGCGCTTGTTTTTTTTGTGTGTGTATTTAGGTTGGATTGGGGCGAACATCAGTGACCTGATTAACTAATAATTAGTTGGGTCTCGTCCAATATTGTGTCCATGCTTGTTATTTGACATGCCAATTTTAAGGTTTAGGCTGAACATATTTAACTTTTAGTTCCATGGCTGAAAGTTTCAACTCAATTAATAAACGATATGGGTCGAGTCTCAATCTATCCCCTATGATTGAGTACCATATCTAAATTTAATGTTCATCGAGTCTTTACTTTCCATTGGATTGATTATATATATATATAACTATGATTAAAATACTATTAAACTTTCAAATCAAGGGCCAAGATGATCAGATGGGGATAGTCTTTTTTTTTTGGATGACTCTTATCCACAAATAGATCTTTCCATCCATCAGATCCCCAGAGATAAAAGGCACCCCAGTGGGCTCCAAATGCCAAACTGCATAGTTTATATGCAGTCTACTCAGAGGTGAATGTTTTCTGCATTAACTATAGTGCTAAACTCAGCCCCATTCACACATGCTACCCCTTATCAACTGTCACAAGCCCAAATTTGAAACTCATGCAACCATCTCACTATTGGATTGAAATCCAAAAGATAATACTTTTTAAAATAATTAAACATACGGGCCATAAATTGAAGGGTTAGAATGATCATATGTTGTATATTCCCAAGTCTCCTTGTGATATCTTCCCATCTCTCCTCCTGTGCCCGGTAATTGGCCAGGGTGCTATTTCGGACTAGCAATTTTCAGGGTTACAGCCCTTCAAATCTTCAATTATGTAGTGAAACACCAAACATCATGTTGATTAATCAAAGTTTCATGTACTATGATTAATGTAGCATCTGCTTGGAAACAATTGGTGGTTCAGAACTTCAGATCAAGGTCCAAGCCATCAAAATTTGGAGAGATGAAAGGTCACATGATGTGCCAACATTCTATGATAGCTTTCAAATTTTCAATAGGCATCATCAGTAGATTGTTTTCAATTGAAAAATCTGCCCTCATTGGACCCGGGAGATTGGAAAAAGTTCCAGTTGATTATGATAACATGACTGCCAATACAATGTAAGCTATATCAGGTTCCAATAACAGTGTGCAAAGTTGAATGTTAAACTTACAAGTTGCAACTTCTGACTTGACATGGGAGTTATCCTAACCCATGAAGACAAGCCCTTGCTTATCTTACAAGAAAAAAGAATGGCACCAACCATTAATATTCCGTTTCCAGATTGGAGCTACATGCAATTCTTCTTCAACCCTCGTGCTATTGAAGGCCTTTAGCAGTGGAGCATGATTTCGTTTTGTTCTCCCAATGAAGCAACTGAATTTATCAACTTGCAGACAATATCAAGCATGCTAAGTTGCCAACTTACAAGGGTTCCTCTAGAAATGGCGAGCGAAGTGGGAGCAGCCCATCATGAGAGAAGAAATCGCATGCCAAGTTGTGGACCATACTTGTAGGAGTCTACCATCATACTCAATGCCCTGAGATTGTTAAGCACTTCTAATACTCTATACTGTCCAGTAAACCAGCCAATACAGCCTGCTTAATGTGGAAGGTTGAAATCAACCAGGAACTGAAAGTACAGCCCCATCAATTCCCAAGTAGCATAAGTTAAAATCAAGTTGCAAAATGTTCCAACAGCTTCGAGTCAGTCAAACGATTAACTGTGAGATGCTTCAATTCGAGAGTTTAAAATAAGCATCACTCCTGGCCAACCATAGAAGACTATCATTTGATCCCACTGCTCTTAGATCAAGGGTGGACAAAGATCAACTTCAACCATACACCTTTGGATTGAGAATGAATCAACTCAGCGGACGCTCACAATTGCATCTGCCCAGTCTCTTGTACTGCTGAATATCTTGTGTTGAGCAGGAGGCCAGTTCTAAGCACTTCCACTTTAATGATTTTCCCACACATCACCATGTGAACATAACAAGTGGTGGATCTATGGTATCCTGGCTTTTCCGTGCCAATCGGAATTCAAAAGAGTTTCAAAAGACCATCTGCTGATACAATTGAGGAGCATCTAGGACCTGCTTATTTCATGTAATTGAAACATAGGAATTGTGGGAGCAATTATTTCCAAAAATGTCAATTTCCAAAAATGACCATCAGAATATTTCCCCTCTAATGGAAATTGAATCATGGGGAGGTGGGAAATGAATACCCAGCCATTACTAGCTTCAAGACCTCAAAAAGGTGAGGGTAGCATCTACATTGCTACCTTATATCCTTCACCTTTCACACCATGCCACCTCTTCAATAACCCTTTGGTGGAGTTCATTTAACAATGAATACCTATGTATTCTACACAAACTAACAGGCCCTTAGTGCTGATCTTGTGACTGTACTTTCTCGTGTGATGGACCTAATGCTATAGGTTCACCAAAGAAATGCACCACCACATATCCCAGAGGTAGTTAATTAAGGCTGCATATTACCAATAGTCTTTGCAAGAACACATTCCTCCAACAAAATGGTGGAAACGGTTGCCATCTCTTAAAATTATAACTCTAGCCACAATCTTTGAGACGAGCTTTATCGCCGAATGGCAGTCATCACAAACTCGAAGATTTTTCACAATTCTAATATCCGTTCCAGCTGGAGTACTGACCAGTCCAAAGGCAATTGCTATTTTCTCACTGTGAACAAACAGTGATTGTTGCTTCTCTTCCTCCTCTACGTCATATACAACTGCTTTTGTGTTGGGTGAATACCCTTCCGCTGCCAACAATTTAGCCAGCTCATCCAACTTTGCATAAATCCTATCATTCAGGGGATGAGATTTATCTCCCGCAAAGAACTGATGAACAACATTATTTACTTCTATCCAGCTTCTCCCAGGAGTTCTCTTCATCCCTGAAATCTCCATCATTTTTGTTATCTTCGTCAAACCGTCCCAATTGGCAGCTCTAGAATACGCATTGCATAGAAATACAAAAGCCCCACAATGCTTGGGATCTAACTCCAACATCTGCTGCGCGACACGCTCACCAAGCTCAAAGTCACCATGAGTCCTACAAGCACCAAGCAAAGCTCCCCAAACAACAACATCAGGTTTGATTGACATTTTTGCAATGAACTGATAGGCCTCACCAAGAAGGCCAGCCCGGCCAAGAAGATCAACCATACAAGCATAGTGCGGAAGCTTGGGAACTATGGAATACTCTTCGCTCATGCAGCAAAAATAGTAATGCCCTTTCCCCACCAAACCGACATGACAACAAGCACATAACACACCAATAAAGGTGATCTCATTAGGTTGCATACCTCGCCTTCTCATGTCCTCAAAGATGGCCAGTGCTTCCAATCCCCTCCCGTGCATCGCCAATCCCATAATCATGGCACTGCACACAACCACATTCTTCTCACTCATCCTCTCAAACAACATGAGAGCATCTCCAACCATACCACATTTACAGTACATGTCTATAAGAGCACTCCCAACAAACAGATTCAACCCGTATCCATTCTCGTCTAAGAAACCATGTATCCTTTTCCCCAGACCAAGAGCGCCCAAATTCCCACACGCAGACAGAACACTCACCAGAGTAACATCATTTGGCCTCACCCCAGCATTACCCATCTCCTCAAACATCGCCAACGTCTCATAAAAGTACCCATTTTGCGAATAACCCGAGATCATGCTCGTCCAAGATACAACATTCTTCTCAGGAATCTCCTCAAACAGTTTCCTGGCAGAATCTACATCACCCCACTTGGCCAATCCCGAAACCATCGAATTCCAGGAGGCCACATTCCTCACAGGCATTTCGCCGAACACTTGGCGGGACGACACCAAGTCGCCAACTTTTACATAGGAATCGAGCAGTGCCGTTCCGACGTAGACATCTGAGCAAGATCCAAACTTTACTACATGGGTGTGGATTTCCTTGATGGGTTCGATCAAAGAGAAGGCCACAGCGCAGGATTTAAGCAGAGAAGGGAAGGTGAAGCAGTTGGGTCTTGAAGAGGGGCATTGGGCGTTTCGCATTTGGAGAAGATACACGGAAATCGTCTTCTTTTGGTGTTGCGTTGAGAGGGAGAGTGATTGGAGCATGGCGTTGAAGAGGAAAGTGTTGGGGTTTGGGAAATGGGAGTAGATTGAGAGAGCATAGTCGAAGGAAGAGAAGCGTTGGGAGAGAGAGAGGATGAGATGGGCGAAGATGAAATGGTGTTGGTGTTGGTGTTGATGGAGGCCGAGAAGGAGAAGGCGAGAATGGATTTGCTTGAGGTGGGAAATGGAAGAGGAGAGACGCAGGAGGTTGTATAGTGTTGTGATTTGGAGCCTGTTTGGTTTTCTTTCCTTCATTTTCCATCATCTCCTGATTTTGTTGAATTGTGATAATTATGAACTCAAAGTGCAGGGAAAATGGTGGATGCTTTGATTTTGTGGGTCCCAGTGCCCCACTTTAGGTGGCCCACTCCTATGCAGTCTGATCACATAGAGACTGACAGAGATTGATGCATATAAGGTTTGGTTTGGTCTCTAAAAGAAAGAGATTTATAAATTCAGGGTCCCCTTGTTTTAAGATGGATGATTTGAAATGGTTCAGTATATATGCTTCTATTTTCACCAAAATCTTGTGAAAAATTAAAAAATTAAGAGAAGGCCAGGCCTAAGTTATTGAAATGACAGAAATTAAGATTGACAGGTTGGTGATTTTCTTATTGTTTTCAAATGGATCATAAATGATCTTAGAAAAAAAAAATCATAAATGAGCTCATACAATAAAAAATTGAAGAAGTGAGAGGTGAAAGATATATGGTGTAAATGTGGATGACTCTTTAGTTTTTGAAACTTGATTTGCTAAGAAGATATCTGTTTATTTAATAGAATTTCAAGAATTCATATTTGGAGAATTTATGAACTCTCCAAAAAAACGTCAGCCAGGTAGAATTTATGTGAATCCTCCCTCCACTACTAGTGTATCCAGAAATACCAAGAGGTTGTAATTCTGATAACTCTATAAATAATTATTAAAAAAATGCATTCAGAAATTCCAAAAGAGAACCTTCACGTTATTGTCTTTGAATTTCCAACGTCACAAATTCTGATAAAAAATTCTACCAAAAAAATAGGCCCTCCATGTTCAATTTCAAAGCTATCTTAATTTTGTACCTTATCAGATTGAAGATGCACCAGAACATTTTTAGTCTTCAATAAAATTCTTGAGATATTTTCAGAATATTCACTATCTTTGTGGAGTTGGGCCCCTAAACACCCAAAACAAACAAACTTGCTACAGATATTTTGCATCTCTGCTGTAAACCTTTGATGATTAGATGATACATAGATATTTTGCATGCATCTCAAGCGCATGGCCCGCCCATTCGGCTGGTATTATATGACTCGTGCAATATCAGCACATTCTAGAGCATTAATCTAGTGGACCCCACCAGGGATGTCTCTTTATCAACCATCGCACGTTCATGGTGTATGCCTTGTTTTCTAGTAACATGTGCAAACAAAGGACTCAGAACAGATATTTCGAGTTGGAAGAACATGGCCATTGATATATGAATCTTATCTATCTCATGCTATTTCTTGCTTGGTCCTAATTCCTCACTTGTTTTAGCCATAACAACCATAGCTCTTAAGAGACTCTCTCATGGGCATGGCCACCACATCCCCTTCATTTTCACTTCAGCATTGCAATCCTCTCAAAACAAGCAGCTTCCCAGCCTCACCTTCCAAACCTTTCACTGAAGTCATCCAGTTCCACGTTCTCTTCAGAACAAAGACACTAACCAAGGCTCAGGCCCAGACCCAGGCTCAGGAAGGACACGCGGGCGTAGGCGAAGCTGCATACCAGATCAAGAGGCTTCAAAATGGATCAGATATTCGCGGCGTTGCCTTGGAAGGAGAGAAGGGCCGTGCGGTGGACCTTACACCGCAGGCGGTCCATGCGATTGCAGAGAGCTTTGGAGATTGGGTGATCGATGGTTTGGGACGCACCGGTGAGAGCCATAGTGGTGCCCTGGCTAGGATATCGGTCGGCAGGGATCCGCGTATATCTGGGCCAACACTGAGCGTGGCAGTGTTCGCGGGTCTAGGGCTTGCTGGGTGTTCGGTGTTCGACATGGGCCTAGCCACAACTCCAGCTTGTTACATGAGCACTTTGCTCACCTCATTTGCCTACAATGCATCCATCATGGTAGGCCTGCAACCATGACAAGTTTATGGTTGTTTTAGTCACAAGTGGGCTTCTATAGCTTGCTTGACCCAAGTCCCATTGGGTCTGATATGGACCGAGTCTATTGGCCTTTCGGCTAGTCCTGGCTTACATGACCAACACCAAACCCATCATCGTAGCATTTTCCTATCTAACAAGGGTTGGTGTTGTGAGTGCTACTTTTTTGTCATGGTAGAACTCACGTAGGGATGGTTTGGCAAGTTATTT
The DNA here is from genome assembly GCA_029852735.1 of Persea americana. Classification (NCBI taxonomy): domain Eukaryota; kingdom Viridiplantae; phylum Streptophyta; class Magnoliopsida; order Laurales; family Lauraceae; genus Persea; species Persea americana. The sequence goes on from CM056810.1 coordinate 98,620,138, forward strand.
TAGCTGACTCCACTATAACAGGATAGGCTCAGGCCAAAGAACAATGCATGAGGTAGAGTCCTAAATTACTAGTCCAAAAAATGATAGGATGTAGACCCTCCAAGCACAACTAAATGCAATTTGTTATCATGGGTCATCATGTGGATGAAAAATAGAAAACTCATCCAACAAGAGTGGCTTGCATTGCATGCACCCTAATCTGATCAGATCAAAACCGTGGGGTACCCCTTGGGAGTGAGGCCACGTAAATGATGATCCACTGGTCTCAAAAGATGGACATGCATGCCACGTGTATGGTGGATAAGTTGCCAAGCAAGTCTGCAGTGTGTAGTGTAGAATCTGTAGATAATAGTTAGATAGGATATGCTATTGACATGAAGAGAATATATTACATGTATATTTATAAATTGCAATGCAGATGACAGCATCACACCTTCCATACACTCGAAATGGCCTGAAGTTCTTCACGCCAAAGGGTGGATTGACTTCAACAGAGGTGGAAGAGATATGTGATCGAGCTGCCCGTAAGTATGCTAATAGGGTGGGAAGGGGATGGCCCACCCTCAAACCCGTCCCCACAACAAGAGTAGATTTCATGTCTAGTTATGCTCAGCATCTCTGCAATATCATCAAGGAGAGGATCAACCATCCCTTGCACTACGACACTCCCCTCCTCGGATTTAAGGTTCTCTCTCTCTCTCTCTCTCTCTCTCTCTCACACACACGCGCGCGCGCGCAAACGAGTTATATATATTTTTTTCTGATGAGAACCATCAGCACCTAATACTGCATGCGAGGTAGGCCCACCTAGGATGGAAAGATTTCAATGAGACCATGCAAAATATCAACCTCATGATCTAACCTTTTGATATGTGGTCCTCTAAGTTTTACAAGGCATCATATTTTTGGATTTCAATCCAACAGAGCTAGTTGAAAAGGCATCAAATTTGGGATTGTGGAAGTTTGTACGTATGCAGACGGTCCTCATGAAGCTCACACACATGCACCTATGGAAGGGTGGAAAGTGGACCGGGCCAATCTAAGACCTTTCTGGCCCACCTTGTAAAACCCAAATGACTTGCAGAGTCGGATCAGGCTCGGGCTACCAAAAAAATCCAATTTAAATTTGTGTTGGTTTCAGGTTGATATTTCGGAGATTTAACATGAGTATAACCTTGGGAATTAAGGGTAGCCTACACTCATCGAGACAGGTTTAGATTGAAGATTGAGTTCGGATTGTCCCTTGCAGAATTGAAATCAGCTTAGGTCAGGTTATAGTCCAGTTCGCCCTACTATAATTTGGGTAGGCCCTGAACCTGACCCGAAATGCCCGAGTTGCACCCCTGCTCATATCATGATATCAGTAATGCTGGTCTTTGCCCAAATTTTATATGTTTGTTCAATGGCAGACCCAGGAGTTTCATTTGGGTGGAGCTAAAATTCTGCTAGACTTAATATTTGGAAAAAAAAAAATGCTAGACTTAGCTAAACTTTTGCACATTACCAAATAGCACCTACAAGTTCTTCTTTAGAAAATATCCAACTCGTGGAACGCAACTAGATGCATGATAATTATTGAAGATTAGGCAATGAAGAGGTTTGGAATTATGATGTTAATCAGAAGTACCAAAAATTATTAGACAGATAAAAAACTGCTCTAACCTTAATTTTAAATACTCGAACTCACATTATCATGTTTCACTAAATTTATATGTCAAAACCAATGACCAATGAAGATCGCTGCAAGTTAAGGTGAGTGAGTGTGTAAGAAAAAACTGTATACAAGAACATTTCGAGGACACCCATCATTTTCTTTTCACTTTCTCAAGCCTCCAACCTTTGGATAATGAGAATGGAATTCTATCTTTGAGTCATAGTGGGGGTAAGAAAAGATGATAATGGGAATGGATTTGGTCATCTTTGGATTTATTGATACACTCAAATTTGATGGTTTAGGGCTAAGGATTTGGGGATTCAGGGTTTTAAATTAGAATTTGGAGATTAAGCGTTCAGATTTAGGTATAGAGTGATTAAAAATGATTATACTAGATATATTTGGCAAATGAAGATGGGGTAGTCTATACCATACATAGGGAATGGCGATGAAGAGCACGATCGATAATCGGTGTGAAGGGATTTTGGAAATAAGAGGTCGAAGAAGAGGGACCATATGTGGGGCATACTCCTAGGTCCATTCAACTCTATGGGGATTTCAATTCTGACTTGGGCAACAGCTCAAATCGCTCTAACTTAATTCCACCTATGCTTCAAGGCTCCATTCAAATTTCATGGTTCTACAAAATAAAAATAAAAATAAAATAAAAAAATAAAAAAAAATCTGTTGGATTTAATTTTGTAGGTCCGCCTGTGTCTGTTGGCCTGGAGCAGGCCTATTTTAGCTGAGTTTTAAGACACCAATGAAAAGAAAGAACAAGTAACATATGAAGTAGCTGCATTACATTTGCAGATTATGGTGAATGCTGGAAACGGATCAGGTGGATTCTTCACATGGGACGTCCTGGAAAAGCTTGGAGCAGATACAACAGGCAGCCTAAATCTAGAACCGGATGGAATGTTCCCTAACCACATCCCCAACCCAGGGGACAAGGTGGCCATGTCCCTCACCAGATCTGCTGTCTTGGAACAAGGAGGCCACCTGGGGATCGTCTTCGACACCGATGTGGACAGGAGTGGCGTTGTTGATGACAAGGGCAACACCATCAACGGTGACCGGCTCATCGCGCTAATGGCTACAATTGTGCTGAGGGAATTCCCTGGCACGACCATAGTCACTGATGCTCGCACTAGCGTGGCTCTCACCCGATTCATCACCAGCAAAGGAGGCCATCATTGCCTCTATCGGGTTGGGTACCGGAATGTTATAGACAAGGGTGTCCAGCTCAACAAGGATGGGATAGAGACCCACCTAATGATGGAAACTACAGGCCATGGAGCATTGAAAGAGAACCATTTTCTTGATGATGGTAATAATTATATTAAATTCTACTTAATATAGATAAACAACAAGTTAGAAATCTTTTAAGCAATAGAGGGTAGATTGCGTGCAACTGTCATTCAGTAGTAGTAGTAGTAGGGTAGAGATTTTTTTTTTTTTTTTGAAACGGGACATGTTTTAACTTTTTGTCCCTCACATACTCTTCTTTTTTCTATAATCTTTTTTTGGCATGTTGGGGGACCATATGATAGGGAAATTAAGGTACTGTTGACTTAAGAGCCATTACTTCGAAGTTTAAAGAAATGTAAATCAAGGATTCATATGCTTCTTTTGTACTCACAATTTTTATTATTTGCAACCTTTGGTTTGCACAGGAGCATACATGGTGGTGAAGATCATCATTGAGATGGTGCGTATGAGACTTGCAGGATCTGAAGAAGGAATTGGAAGTCTCATCCAAGAACTGGAAGATCCATTGGAGTCGATAGAGCTGAGGATGAATGTCATTACTCCACCCCAACAAGCTAAGGAGAAGGGAGCTGAGGCAGTTGATACATTGAAAAAATATATAGAGGTGCCCCATCAGTTTCCTTGCGCCTATTTTGTGCATGCTCATGTGCTTCAGCCTAGTCAATATGGCTCGGTGGGTCACCATGTCGGCCAAGTAGAGTGAGTCTAACCGAGTGCTCAGCAGGAGTTGCCTGAGTTACACCACTTTTTCTTTTTTTCTGTTTTTTCCTTCAATTTATTTATTAGCGCTTTTTTTTTTTATTTATGTCCGCCTGTCTTAGATGTGTCGCACCTGCTGGGACCAAAGAGCCATGTTTAACCTAACATAGGCCAAGATCTGGCCTTATTTCAGGCCCATCTGAAATGCCCCTGTAAGACCCAACAGGGAGTGGTTCTGAAACTGGCTCAGGTTACTTGAACTCTAGTAATTGCAACTCTGCTTACCTATAAATGGAAACATATATATATAGCAAGGGACTGCTTGGATCTTTCATATTTGAGTGCTGGAAACCGAGTTCTGAGGATCCAGGCGACTTAAGGTGACTCGGGCTATCTGAAAGCATGAGCTATCATTTACACATAAATTAAGTCACCTGCACCCAAGTCCAAATGGGCATTTAAGATGGTAGTTTGCAAGCAACCAAGAGTCAATAGTGAGGAAAGCGTTTCAGAGACTAATCTACTGCATAATTTGTATTGGCTAATGATGTATGCAAGTTTGTAGGAAGGACATCTGAAAGGATGGGAACTGGATTCATGTGGGAACTGTTGGGTAAGCGAGGGCTGTCTTGTGGATTCCAACGACACACCAGCTGCTATTGACGCCCACATGTTCAGGTACATGCATTCGTGTTTAGAATCTACTAATAGTGTAATGGAGTGGCAGAAGTGCAGAACATGACTAGAAAGACAGACTTTTTAGTCATTTCTCACTGCAACCACTTCAATTCAGTTATAGATTAAGGGACCATTCGTTTGCATGGAACTAAATTTTTAAGAATTTCATTATAAAATGAGTTCCAGCAAAGAAATATTAAAGAGGTGAGGACTGAAGGATATAAATGGCAGATGTAATAAAACCTAATTTCCTTAGGATTTGATTAACTAGGGCGATGACAGGTGATCTCCACTTTCATTTCTTCAATTTTAGCCACTTTGAAAGGTCTCGAAACCTGTATGAGTTCAACTCATGCAAACGTACTTAACTAAAAACGACTTCATAGAGACATGCTCATACTTCATACCTCATGATGAAAGATCCCATCAACTGAACAGAGCTAAAGTATGCGATGAAGAAGGCGTACAGCATGGTTGGATACACATTCGACAGAGCGTCCACAACCCAAACATCGCGTTAATCATGCAGTCTTCAGTTCCTTGTGGTGGCCAATCCATGGCCAAAATTCTCAGGGATAAGTATGACTCATCCGTCCTTGAAGAAATGTTTTCTACTTAAAAGACTCACCAACCTCTAAAATCTCTCTCTCTCTCTCTCTCTCTCTAATGAAAATCTCAGGTTCCTCCTTGGAAGCGGTGTAGACAAAATACTTGACATCTCACAAGTCGATAGCTACGCCAGAAAGGGATCCGTCAGCTGATATGGCACTTTCAGTAACAATATCCATCAACCATAGGAAGAGGAGATCCCCCCCCACCTCATCGGATCTCCTCTGAAACAGCTCTTTTCAAATAGTGGAAATAAGATTTATTGAGATGAGATCTATGAATAATAATGCTTTTGTTTTTGTTTATACTCTTCTGGAGTAACAAATCTATGAGTTTCTACCCAAAAAATAAAAAAAATCAATGGGTAAAAGCTTGAGTGCAGTGATGTGCCAGAGTCCAAGCAGAAGAACAGAAATTAGGCGATAGCCAACCAGCATTCGAGGGGCGTCTTGTATGGTCAGCTTGGATTAAATTATAGTTCCATATGCCCCACTGTACCAAGTGGAACTGAGGGCATCCAGAACCTATATCAAAATGGAAAGCAAGCAAGCAAAACCCTCCTCACTGCATGCATGACATACAACACAACACGCAAAAAAACACAGGTTTAACGCATCATTATATGGAAGGACCTTCAAAATAAAATAAGAAATGTGAAAGTGAAATGCAATCTGGGACTTGCACATCATTGGGGTTATAAGACAGTAGAAACCAAAATATTACCAAACCAAAGTGCTTGGCTTGACTAACAAATTGTCAGCTGAGACACTGGTGGGATCCATTAGCCCCATAAATATATAGGCTGAATTTTTACTAGAAACACAACCCAAAATCAGACAAATTGGACATTTCTATACACCTGATCTGTAGCAATATATGAATGGTCAAATTGATTTCATATTGACCGTTGATTTTATCACCTTAAATATAATGGCTAGAAATATCTCGTAACTTGGACTGATTTTTGGTACTACTAATCCAAAGCCCACCTATGCAAGAGAACAGATCACACAGATCATAAGATAAAATAATCCAAATCCCATAGAATGTTAAGAATTCAAAACATTCATGAAAAAAAAATTAAAAGAAAAGTTGTCAAATTAAAGCACTAAATATAAGAACATGAAAAAAAGGACAAGTTCTACTTGCTCATCTATTTTCTGGAACCCAATAACAGAAAAAACCCAAGAGACTCACTCTCACTATTGTTAGTAATTAACATCAAAGATGGTTCAACTCCTCTAAATCACTTAACTAACCTTCCAAGAATAGTGAAGCTGTTACCTCTCCTTTGGGCCACATGCTTTTATCTTGAGTGACGCGTTAGATATATTCACTCATAAAACCTAGGATGAAGCTATTTTATGTTCAGAACAGAGGAGCTGATCATTATGTGAAGATTCTTCCAGTCCCACAAATCCATGTTCGGAGATAAGAGGATTGCACCCGTAGCAATTGCCAGTGTCAAAACGACCACACCACTTCCCATGCAGCTGAATCGACCTGTCAATCTTCGCAAGATAACCTCACAGTACTTATTTGCATCTTTAAAGCAAGCCTGCCAGTAGGGATCAGCCACTTGAGCCAACATTTGCCGATTCTGTATCACAACTAAATAAATCAGGGTCCATAGTCTAGACTCCCAAAAATTCTATAGCTTTGGTAAAGTTTGCTCATTCTAAATCATCCTTAAATAAGGCCCTATAATGCAAACTCCATAATAATATATAGAGGGCTTCTATTGGCACCGCGGTTTTATCTCTCCACACCGCAAAAAAAAAATAAAAAATCCTAAACTACCCCTCCTCCCCCCTCCCCCCTCCTCCTCCACAACCCACCCCCCACCCCCCCGTCTCCAGCTGGGAGGGAGAAGCCAGCGGCGGCAGCCAGCGGGCCTTCCCGCCCCGCCCCCACCCCCACCCCACTCTCTTTCTTCCTCCCTCCCCCCTCTCCCTCCCTCTTTTTTTCCTCCCTCCCCCCTCTCCCTCCCTCTTTTTTTCCTCCCTCCCCCTGTATATTATCTCCCTTCCTCTTCTTCTCTCTCCTTCCCTCCCCACCGCTTCCTCTCTTCCTCCCCCTCCCGGTCGCCAGCAGGGAGGGAGATCGGTTTGCAGCAGGCGGCATCCCCTGCAGCAGGGTTTCCACCTGCTGCAGCCCGATCTCCCTCCCACCAGTGACTGGGAGGGGGAGGAAGAGGTGGGGAGGGAAGGAGAGAGAAGAAGAGGAAGGGAGAGAAGGAGAGGGAGAGGGCGGAAGAAGGGTTTTGGGGGGGGCGTAGTTTAGGAATCTTTATTTTTTTTGTGGTGTGAAGAGACAAAACCGCAGTGCCAATAGAAGCCCTCTAATATATAACTATGACTGTGTAATAAAAAAAAAGACATTTTTCCCTTTTGCACAGGACAACAGAGCCCGCCCTTGGATGTTTACAAGACAGCGGAGCCAATAGGAGAGACATCATTGTTATCACAGGGTCTTTGGTACAGCGATCGAATAACCTAGAACTTTGGATCAAAGCATGCAAAAATGGATTGTTAAGACTTAAATGTCCACTTTAAGGGCTTCTTTGACATTTTTTTTGGTAAGGTCTTCTTTGACAGTTAATACCATCTAGCTATGATAGTCCTCTTATCCCCGCTGCTGCTCACAATATTCAAACTTGAGTCTCACTGCAAAGACAGTCATGCAGTATGAATATGAAGATTACTTCTTTCAAGATGTCATTGTCATAGCCTGTTAGTTCTTAATTTTCCTGTGACTCAATGGACGGAATGAATGTTTAGTGTTTTCATTGTTCTTTATTTCCCTGTGACTAAATGGACAATACAGAACTTTAGCCTTTCATTACTAACAACAGAAATAAATGCTTTATAGTCAAATACCTTCAGCCTTAAACTCTTGAGTGTCTCCTTCATATTGTCAAGAGGAGCAAGTCTCATTGCATGGTCATTCCATTGACCTGCCAGCATTTGCAGGACAATGACACTGGCTTCTTTATTCCGGAAATGAAGCATTTCCTGTTGTAATTTTAACAGGTTTAGAGCTGATAGAGTATTCATAATTATGAGCTGAAATATGGATTCATGAATTCTAAAATTGGAAATAAGAGATAAAATTGCTTACCCACTGCTTGTAACAATCAGCATTTTGAGCCAAACACCATATGAAAACAACAGCCGCTTCTTTGGATAATTCAGGGTTTTCTGCAGGATCGTTCAACTTACTTTCACTAATTGCTCCGGCAGCAAGAGGCAAAAGTTGTTGTGAAACTTGTTTCATTGCTTTGGTTCCAGGGGAACCTGCGAGAGCCAGCTCTTTTAGGGCGGGATAAATTGCTTCAAACCTTTCAGTTGCCTGTAAAAAAAGCTACAAACTCAGAAAAAACCTTTAACCAAAAATCTACGACCCATCCAAATCGTACATAAAGCAAAAATGGTTAAGGGTCCTGAAGACTGACCTTGATCCGAGAAGCAGGTGCAGGGAAAGTAACTCGCATCAACATGTCAAGCGAATGCGGTGGCACCAGCCTTAGCCGCTTTCTAACCACACCATTAAATAAAACAGGTCTAGCCTTGGGATCTGACAAGATCCTGCAATCAGAAATAAGTGAAATTTAATCAAAAAGAACTCTAAAGGGTGCAAAACACACCTTCATCTCAAACAATAAAGAGGCCAACCTTTCTACCAACTGCAAAACTAAGTCTCTCAACTGTGGATTACAACTTGAATTGCCACTCACATAAGGCAATAGTATCTGTGCCCATGAATGCATACCAACACCTAGATCTCCAGCACAGGCCTGCACATGCAAAAATCAATTAACAATATCATAAATAGAAGATTAAAACAAAAATTGTTGGCACCTAGCAACTCTTACCTGAGAGATAACCCAAACATAAAGTGGAATTTTATCTTGTCCTTGATAACGAGGATGATCCATCAATGTGGGAAGCTGGCTGATCAATACATCAGGTTTCCAACGCAATACCATCGCTATACCCACAAATATTCCAACCTGCAGTTCCAATAATAAGCCGCACAATGTCATGCAACAAAAAAGATATGCTCAACAATAACAAAATTATTTTTTTTTTTTCGAGTAGAAAAAAAAATGCGCATTCAATTAAAAGAAAGAATCAAAAGATCAATTGTGTGGAAAATATCCAATTCACGCCAACGGGTAGCGGGTGAGAAATCTGTGAGAGGATTGCAACTGAAATTTCAAGAATTTCATCATGTTCTTTCAGGAGTTTGAAAAATGGTAAAGTGATGCCCGTATTGATTAGATGCTGTAAAGCTGACATTAAACAGATGTAGAGAATAGGGTGCCAAATTCATTAATAAAATTATTAACTTTCCAAATAAAATGTGATTCTCAATTTTTCACCAAAATTCATTAATAAAATTATTAGATTCCCAAATAAAATAACCAAGATGCACATCAAGAACACAAGAAAGAAAACATTGCGGGCACGTTTGGTAAAGGGTGAGAAATCTGTGAGGAATCCGCAAATTTGAGGATTCTTCTTTGGTGTAGAATTGAGGATTCCTCACTAAAGATTTGTATAGCTAAGGATTTCACATTGATCGGTGCTTATGGATGCGCATAACTGAGAAAAATGGTATTAGTGCATAAATCCGCAAAACAGAGAACTTTCAAATCCTATGGGGGGAGATCGTACTTGAAAACCCTCAAAATAAGGACTTCCACTTGCCCAGAAGATTTACAGTCGCTAAATATAGATTTTCCATTCAACGATTATATTGGAAAAAGAAGAAACTAGAGAGAAGGAAAGAAAGGCTTTGATGATTAATAAAGCTAGCAATCAAAGTATGAGGAACAAGTATTTGGGTATATCAACATGAACAAAAAAATCAGAGTTTGCATGTTCTATGGACGAATGGGAACAAAAGAATAATCCATCCTACTTGGGCAGTGTGCCTTTGTTGGAGCATGTTAGGCTGACCTTTCTGAGCTGTTAGCAACAGATATCTATTGCGAACAGCTCAAAAAAGAGAGTTCCACTTAATTTAATGGTAAATAAATTGCATGTTTATGCTGAGGAATTCAAAGAAGAAGAAATCTTACTAGGGCCTTTGAATGAGGAAATTTAATTGACTTTTTATAGCTCTTAGCACCAGATTGTTGACCAGCCAAGTCCTCAAGGGCGCAATCTAGTGACCACATAAGAAATTCACCAAGAGCGTTGGCCGAGCGTTTGCTAATCCACTCAATGGATGTCTTATAAACAGGTTCAGAAATATAGCACAGAGGCATCTGCAAAAAATCACAACAATTACCATCCGAAGGTAGTTAAAGAAGCATCCCCTTCAAAAAAGCATGCTCATTTGGATACTTTAAAATAATAAAAACATGAATTTAACAACTCATCTTGGCCAAAGACATGAACGAAATGTAAATGAAGGGTAATGGCAACAATGGCTAGCAGTCCAAATTAACAAGCTTGTTCAAAATAAAGAAAAGAGAAGCAGAAAACTTTGTAAAGTGTTTATTCCATAACAAATGATTCAAATTATGAGGTTAGAAATAAAAGAAGTTGATAGTTTCAATAGAATGGAAGATGCTAAAGAAGACTAGAGTAACACCCCATGCGTGACCATGCGGTATAAAAGAATATATCAAGATAGATGAGAGTCTACCAAGATTTCAGAGGAACTGTTCATCAGCACCGCCATCATCAAAGCCTTGTCCAAATCTGTGTTGGGTCAGCAAAATGATTTATGTTTATCCGATTCAATCTACCATGGGCCAAATCTTTGGACAGGTTGCACTTCTTCAGATCTAACCTTACTGATTCCATGCATGTCCTATTTGCCTACCACTTTCCATGTCATTCAAAAGGAGTTGTTAAGAAACAAAACTGCAGTGAATACGACTTTTGAAAGATATAATGCTCCGAAAAGCACCTGCTAAAAGATCTTTTCATAGAAGAGGCTCATAATGTTCCATGTGAAAAAATGACATTTCAATCCAAGGTTGTCAAGCCAGGTTTTGAAAGCCTTAATTGGCATAGAAATTTTCAAAAGCTAGACCCCAAAGGTACGTGCTGCATCAGATCTTCTCATATAAGAGGCAAATAATGTTCCATGTGAACAACTGATGTTTTCATCCAAGGTTGTCAAGCCAGGTTTTGAAAGCCTTAATTGGAATAGAAATTTTCAACAGCTAGACCCAAAGGAATGTGCTGCGTCACCTTTGAAAGTGAAGGCATATAAGTTTGCAATTCGCACATCATAATTTTTTTTATTTTTTCGTTTTTTATGAGTTTATCTTGAAAAGCAGTAAATGGGCTAAAAATGCTAGTAGAGTGTATAGAGGGTGAGAAGGGGGCACTATTGGAGTCCCTACCATTGCACTCTTTGTTTGGAGCCATAAAGACAATAGCCCCGGATTAAAAGAGGGGAGAAACTAAAAGGGACTTACCTTTCCTTCTGCTTCAAATCATAAAATGGGGACCATATCACAAATATGCAATGTGTCAGACCATTATTAAAAACCTAGGTACCTCGATCCCGTGATTCATATCAAACCCCAAGGGCATGTTCGGCATTGGGAGAGGAATCTACAAATTGGAGGATTCCTTGGTTCCCCTGGAACCAGGCTATCCTCCATGAGGATTTTTGAGGGGAGGAATCATCGCATGCCATGTTTGGCCAACATAGCAGAATTTTCGAACAGTTCATATAGTGATTTCGGGGCCTCCAGAAGTCTAGAAAAGCTTATCTATTGGTTGAGTCTGAATCCCTTGTTTCAATGAAACTAAGAAATATTGTTTCGGCCTATCCCCAAGCACCACCTATGCAAAATGCCATCTTTGCTTTTTTCATTCCAAGGAAGCAATTGAGAGTGTGCAATTAGCTAACATCACATTTTGTATAGGTGGCACTCGGGAATAGGCCGAAACAATATTTCCATGTTTCGTTGAAACAGGGGATCCAAACTCAATAGGAATCCAGATCCCCTGTTTCAAGGAAACTGAGCAATATTGTTTCGGCCTATCCCCCAAAGCCACCTATACAAAATTATTGAGTTTGGATCCCCCTGTTTCAACAAAACTGAGAAATATTGTTTCAGCCTATCCCCCAGCGCCAACTATACAAAATGCCATCTTTGTTTTTTTTTCATTCCAAGGAAGCAATTGCGAGTGTGCAATTAGCTTAGATAACATTTTGTATAGGCGGCACTCGGGAATAGGCCGAAACAATATTTCCATGTTTCATTGAAACGGGGGATCCAAACTCAACCAATAGATAAGCTTTTCTGGACTTCTGGGCCCCCTAAATCACTATCTGAACTGTTCAGAAATTCTGCTATGTTGGCCAAATAGGTTTGGAGTTTTTCGAAATTTTCTCAAAATCCTTGACTCAATTCAAAATTTTCTCAAAATCAGTCTCTTACCTGATGGGATTTTGTCATTCACCTTATACTTGATGGGATTTACTTTCCTCTCTCTCGTCAACCAATTATCTTAACAGATTACATGACAATCATCAATCATCATTAATGTCATTCAACTACCTTACTAGATTTAAGTTATCTTACTTAGGAAATTATAAAACTAAGAATCTAAACAGTCTGGGTCATTCTTCCCCTTCCATGAACTTGATTACAGGTTAGTCTCTTTATACTTGATAGGATTTTCTTTCCTCTCTTATATGTCAATCAATTATCTTTAATAGATTACATGACAATCATCAATCATCAACCATCATTAATTGATTGCATATCAATCAACTACCTTGCTAGATTTAAGATATCTTATTTAGGAATTTTCTAAACTAAGAATCTAGCTACAGGGAACTTTTATTGGAAATTTACATACTAAAGAAAGTGCGCATTATTGGTCCAATGGCTAGCCATCCATGGGTTGGCCCAATGGATCAGACACCTTGGACTTCGCCCATTGTCTGGCTCGCTATGGTTAGCCCACTAGAAATTAGGTCTAATGGGTTGGCTGGTTGCGGGCCTATTTATATGGGGCTCCTTCTTATGACTCTTAGGTCTATGATGCACATGCTGCATCAATACTTGTGGTGGTTATGATGTAAAGGGTATTTAATCATTAAAAAAAAAAGAAAGAAAGAAAGAAAAATCCTCGGACAAGGGGTTAAGTTGATCAGATATAAGCAATATTAGCATATTGGTTGGTGACAAGAAAATAAAATTTCAGGGCTTTTAATCTACAAAGATTTTGAAAACTGGCATGTAGGGGTGCACATGGGCGGTTCGGATTGATTTAAAGGGAAAACCATCAACCAAACCGAACCCATCGGTTTTCTATTTTCCCAAATCAACTTCGCTAATAAAAATAATCACCTTGCAGGATATGCAAATTGAAAGCACCCCTCAAATAGCACTTCAAAAACCCTCTACTTGCGGGTTCAAAAGTATAACATGTACAGTGGCATGGGTGGGTTCATGGGGTCATCCCTGGTCGCAAGTCTCATTGTGGACCCAACTGGCGAATGTTGGCCAGGTGGTTTTTGAAACAAGCAAGAGTTCACAGGTTGCAACTCAAATGAGGCAGAAGTTCAAACACTCCTGGTTGGTACAGTGGAGCTCTATCATTGCTTCCTAGGTCCTGCCGTAGTAGGGAGACATTCTTAGGAATATTATTATACAATTTGTTTGGGATATATTTCAGGATTGGTAAGTGCCCGTCTAATTCAAGTTCTCGGCCAGAAATCTGAATGTGGAGATCAGTACTCTGGGCCTCTGGCTGCGGTAGAGATCTTGGCCATGGAAGAGGTCATCATTGACTTTCTTTGATATTAAGGAATAGCTTTCCCTGTAATTTCTAAATTTAAATTCTATTTTCAGTCTGCAGATGGATACATGTTGCTGTTTTCTGAATGAAAAATGTAAAAAGATTTCCGAAAGCTACAAGATGAAAAAATATTGAGAAAAATAAAGATCCAGACTCCACAGTAACTCTGGACCCCTTCATGTCTAGAACTGTAACAAATATTGGCAATATTTTGAAAATATCGTGTTAATATCCATATATACCTGAAACAGTATTTCGCAATAAATATTGGGACAGTGTGGACATATCACTAGAAAATGAAAATATCACAAAAAAATCATAATGGGAAAATGGAAAAAGGAAAATATTTCAAATAGTATTTAACCTTGTTTCATATTTTTTATTTTTAATTATTTAAAAAATAACTTATTTTCTGTAGCATTTTCCCAATAATATCCCAAGAAGAACCCCAAATTTGAAAATACCCAAATGCTCCCAAAACAAAAATTTACCATGTACGATAGTTGTGAGTTGTGGCGATGGTGTCTAAGCAACAGTCAAAGCGAGAAATGTGAATGACAAGAAAACCAAAGGTATAAGGACGGTTAAAGAAATAAATTAAGTATTTCACTTTATATAGGAAGTAACTCAATGCTCTTACCATTATATTGGTGTAACTTAGACGAGGGGATATTTCAATAAGCCTATTGGACCTGTATCGAAATGATAAGATACAGGTACTATGTTGGATGCAGCTCATAAACCTGCACTGGTAAAGTTTTTTAGTGTATCCTACTTTGCTAGCCCATTATTTCATAAAGTTATGTTAGTTTTCTTATTTCTCTATGCAAATAATGTTGCTAAGGATTGTAAATAGTGACACTTTTGTTAATGCAGAAATGTACTGAAGATTAAAAGTAATGCTTAGTGCAAAAATCATAATACAAAATTTGAAGTTTCTTTTTACAAAAATAATATGATATCTATATCAGTGTCTTGAATTTTCAGAAGTGCTGAATCAACGTATTTGAAACCTAGGTGGTCATCTTGGCTTATACATTAGATAAGCTGCCTATGTCCTAGGTGTTACTTGACCAACGCTTGCATACAGTAACTATGCTTACAAAACCATAAACTCCCCCCACCACATGACAACACAAAATAACAACATAAATACATCAGATATCCTTGTATTGATCAAGTACAAGATAGAGCTTGCTTATAGAAGATCTCGTGCTAGAAGAATTGATCCAAATATACTTCCATCAGAGAAGATAAGCAAGTAACATTATGGATCGCATAAATAGATACTAAATATAGAGATTAAAAAATAAATCTCCATGAGAAACATAGGAAATATAACTGCGCACTGGACCATTTTATCTTAATGACAGAAGGTACTATCAAAGAGGTCATGAAAGAAAGCTCACTATGCTGTTCATCGCAACAGATGATTCCTTCAACATCTTAGGCCATTGAAACTGTGATGGGCTGATCTTCGAGAAAGCACAGGCAAAATAATCTGCAAATCGCATCAGCTGTAGAAAATGAAACTCTTCATATGCCTTCTGCAGTACACCAAAGTCAAATAAACAAAAATTACATGCATGTTAACACTCTTGTGAGAAAATCAAGAATGCAAGGTTTTATCCTGCAAATACTTCCAACAACAAATATTCAGCAAAATCGTTTCTTGATAGATATAAAAAAAACCAAAGAGCAAAATTGCTGCCTTTGTGTGCAGAGGATCGCTCATATAACATTCCAAGGTTATTTCAAATTTGAACAGATGGACAGATATTGCAATGGAAAAGCCGATACAAAAGTGCCCTAATTCACAATAAAGACCATTCTTTCAGCACAGAATGCATCATATGAAATACAGGAAGATCTCAACACCTCAATCCATGCATATCTAATTAAAAAGAAGAAACAATTCACAAACTTTTCGCAATGCATGCATCTGGATTTATCAAAAACCAAAGAAACAAACATCTCCAACACATGCATCTCGAATACATCAAATCGCAGAGTAAGATTTCAAAGCATCAATCTAAGCAAATCCAACTACAAAGGGGAAAGAACATAGAACATACGGTTGCGTCTGCAAGGAATGCCGCCAGAGCAGAGGCGTCGATCTCTTCGGCCGCGTCGGAGATGGTGATTTTCGTCTTCTTAGGTTTCTTCTCCTTCCGCTTCTTCGCTTCCACCTTATTCTCCGCTCCTCTGGCGACTTCACCATCACTATCTCCGCCATCGTCAGACGAGGAGCCGGCAGCGCCGGAGGTGGAGGGTTTGGACTTAGATACGGTCTCCGCCACAGCCTTCTGAGATTCCTGGAGGTTGGGAAGGTTGAGGAGGTGGATCTGCTCCTCGGAATGCTGCTCGAGAGGTCGGAAAACGTTGGAACTGTCGGAGAAAGCTTCCGAACTGGATTTTTCCGGATCGAGACCTGGAGATGGCTTGGACGGCTGAGATTTTCTGCGGCGCTTGGCGTAGGTGACCGTCTGCCATCCCTGGTCGCCGTTGGTGCTGCTACCGGCTTTTCCGTCTTCTTCGTGCACGGCGGATTCGGAGGAAGATGGCTTCTCTTCTTCCATGAGGTCTCGAAATCGAATCGATTCGATGGAAATCGGGGTTTTTTTTTCTCTCTCTTTCTTTCTTCTCTCTCGTCTGTTCTGTTCTTCTGAGAGAGAGAGAGAGAGAGAGAGAGAGAGAGAGTGCTAAGGGTGAGGAGGGAAAAACCCGCGTTTCCCCCTACAGCGAGGGGGTTTTGATTTATAAAGGGAAACTCAAGCAAAGCTCGCGGTGTCGTTGCCCGAGTTTGCAAGGATCACGACCGTTGATTTGGTGTCCCAGTTTGAGTAGAAAAAAAAGAGGCTATGTTGTGTAGTTTTGTGCGGAGTTTCTGTCGTGGTGCTCGGAGTGGATAAGTCCGGATCGTCTTGTTCCGGGAAAAAATTCCAGACCAATTTATCTTCTATTTTTTTTTTTAAGTCCTTCTTTATCTTCTAAGCTCTAAGTCAAGTTATAAGAATAAATAAATAAATAGAATTTCAAATAATATGTTAATTTTTAATCTTGTTTCAAAAAAGGACACAAGTTTCAATATTTTTCAAATCATGACCTAAGTTTTAGGTAGGGTTTCGATTAAGGTTACGTTGCATTCTCTTAATGCTCTAAGGGCAAAGTTACCATACTGCGGCGCTGCATCACATTTGTAAGTGGGTGGGACCCATCCTTAAGAAATCCAATCCATTCATTGGTTCTAAAACCCACTGTGGGATATACATATAAAATACTATTCAAATCAACAATATGCACTTTGTTGGATTAACTAGATCCTAAACACATGAATCAACTTTATTAACTTTCTCTCTCTTTCCTTATGGAAATGGAAGTTGGGCACGTATTTAAAATCAACATGTCAAATCTAACGGTAGTCCCCACAAAAAAATATACTTTGAAGTTATATATACAAAAAACATTATGTGTGTAAAAGATGATGGACGGGTTGAGTTTTTTAAAAGTGGGCCCCACTCACTTGCATATGGCGCTGCATCATACTAAGATGCAACGCCACTGTTTGGTAGTTTTGCCCATGCTCGAAAGAAACTTTCTAGAGGTTTGAACGTATCTTTCCAACATATCAAGCAGTCAGCCAACAAGGAACCAAAGAGGGAGTCTTGGAAACTATTCTGGCCATTGATTCTTAATGGCTTTTGTAGTTCATTTTTGGGGCTTGTTGGTGCAAAATAGCTTGGATTGTGCCTTAGTTTTATAAGATTTTAGAGACTTCTCGCTAATTATTTCCTTTTCATTTGGGGGAATTAGCTCCTGTCCTTTTATTTTCTGTTTGCTCTCCCAATTTTTGAATTTTTTAAATATAATATATCCCTCTTTCTAGCAATGAAATTCAGTCACCATTTTAGAAAAGAAAAAAAAGATCAATGTTCCCATGTCCGAGGGTTGGAAACCTTGATTTATTCGCACGTGTACTTAGAAAGTGGTGGACCGTTTCCAGATCCAAATCTCATTTTCTCATTCAGCCTTAAATGTCTTATGTGTCGGTAAAAGCCCATCTCTCTGAGCTGTGATCATTAAAAAGATGATAAGCTTTCCCATTTTAACACCTTCATGGGAAAAAAAACGACAATTATTTTTATATGCCATCTACAAAACTAGCCATGATCATGTTCACCATATCTCATTTTAGATAAGGTTTGTTTTGAATGTCCATATAACCTACATTTTAGCTAAACTCAGTTTACTAGGCCCCACATGACAAATGGCACCGATGAGGAGTGTACAGGATCAAGATGCAGGAGAATATGGTCCCACAATGCTAATTGAGGTTCTATCTTATTCTAATCCCAATAGCACTTTACTGATAATCATGACTGACAAGATATGAACCTACCACCTCTCTCTCTCCCCAGTCAATAAACCCATTAATGGTCATAATTGTTGGATATCAACCCATTAATGATCATAATTGCAAGAGGTAGCATGAATGAACTCCTAATCAGCCCTCAACTCAAAATAGTGCACCCGAATCCACACTGATGGTGGGGCTTGTTTCATGGCATCATGCACAATGGCAAATAGTGGCACAATTGCAAAAATCGCATAGTGGATCCAGTTTGAAATCTGAATCAGAAACATATGGCCCATCGATTTGCTGCACTGTGCCCAATCTCAGTCTAATCTTTAGATGAAGGATCTCGGTTTGCGCGCAACCTCAAATCTAGTTTTTTTTCCTATGCAACCGATGGTTAAGATCTATTCACATTTACAGATGGCAACATTTCACAACCTAGTCAATTAAATGGCCTTTTGATCAAATGGTCTTTTCATTGTTCAGCTCGTGTTGGATTGAATTTTCTATCTCTGCATTAGGGTTTTGCGTAAGATGGGGACTAGGAAGGACTTATGCATATGCCTCTTTTGAATTGGATTTTGTTTATCTGGGTTTTGCAGAGTTTCTGTTATTGAGATTCTATCTTCATTAGCTTGTGTTTTGCAGCAGTGTGAAAATGGGCGCAGAGTGACCAACGTGAAAGATATTGTAGACTGTTTTATTCCCACATGGGTATTTTAATTGGAGTGAAGAAAAATAGCATTCCAAGATGTCCCAAGATTCTCAGATATCATGGAATAAGGGTTAAAAAAGTGTGAATAAAATAAGAAATTGGCCGGAGGCCAATAGATTCCAATCATGCGTCCCACTACTTAGAACGATGCCCATGTGACTCTAGGAAACCTTTGGCCCACCATCATATCTCACTGGCTATCTAATAAGCTGGAACAACCTCCGCATTTTATTTTTTTTTTAACTGTTTTTGTTTATGGAAGTGCCCTTCCGATAAATGTAAATAGTAAGTCAAAATCACTTGCTCATTCCTAATCTCAGCTGCTTTCAGCACACATTAATGCTAACCATGGCATTGTCTACAAAAATACGAATAGGCTTTTCCCAAACAAGTGCAAAACAAAAAAATAAAAAATAAAAATCTTCAATTATTACAAGCATCGGAATGACCCATGCCAATGTTAAGACAAAAGATTCTTGAGTTAAAAACTAGAGATTTTTCTCAACAAGGCACAAAATTCTTTCTTCACAAGAACAAGAAATTTCTACCAAGATTGTTTCTGTGCTACAGCTTCCCACCTGAACTCATCACAGCCATCAAAAACACAAAATCTAGTAGTGTTTGTCTTTACAAAACCAAATAATAAGAAATTATAGCATCTAAAGTGAACACAGTACACAAATATACTCCCAGCTCTGGATAATATTCTGCCACAGAAACTCAATGGTAGGTAGGGAACAGAGAAACCCGTATCTTGAAGCAAGCTAATGGTTTAAAACAGACCCATATATTAAATCAAGCCCGTGGGTCCAAATGGATTGTTCTGATGATGAGGAGGAGGATTTGCCGTAAAGGGCATCATGCCTGCATCACCAAAAGGGTTTGGTGGTCCCATCATCATCAAATTCTGTTGCTGCTGCAAATTATTGTTTGGTTGAAGAAAGGGATTTGATGGCATCATCGACATTTGCTGTTGTTGAGCCATTGCTGCCATTTGAACTGATGGATGGGCCGGTATGTTGTTCGATACAGCAAATGGATCCTGCATCTCAAACGGATTTGGGGGTGCAACTCCATAGGCTGGCTGGCTTTGTCTGTACGCAGCATCATCATATAAGCTGTTAAGTGTGAGACTGTCCAGCCCACCAGCCTGCACAAAAAAGTAGTGCCGTTATCTTACAATAGCAGCAAAAAGTCATACACCAGCATCATAAAGTCGTATCATATTGTCATCTTTTATATAAAAAATCAATGAGTGATCTCTGAGGGATGTGGGAGTAGAATGTAGTGCAAACCACAGGAATGGATGGGTCCGTCTAACTTGGTTCAAGTTGGCACGGCCATGATATCAAACTAAAATAAAAATATTGTAAGGCTATTATCAGAAAAGCGGTCAAAACCACATGTTAAAACACCAGTTCATACCATTTTTGAACAGTTTTAATTGGTTTATTTTTTTTATTTTACTTTACTTTTTTCTTAAACTCAGAATGTTCAGTTTGAACTGAATTGACCAAGGCAGGGCAAGGATTTCAGCCCACTTGTCCATCAAAATCACATCATAAAGACTAGTCTGAAGTGCCAAATTTACTGAAAAGTTGCATTTTCACTCATCTTTGGTCATATGATTTAAATAAAACCAAAACCTTAATGATACATTTCTTATGGAGAAAGTAGTTCAATATAGGTATCTTTTATCTATATCCTATTTTCTGGAGTTTTTCACTCTTTATCTGAATTTTGTTACTTAATATGGGGGAGGGGAGGGAATATAAATTCAATGTATCAATAAGGAAAAAGAAAAGAAAGAAAGAAAAAAAAAAAAAAAAGAAATTTTTTTTTTTTTAAACGCTGGCAAATGAAAAGTGCATGATGTCTATGCTCCTGTTGAATTTTTTTGTTTAGCTGTCAACTGAAGCAGATATGGTTTTCCAAATTATCCAAGCAAAAAGGCCAACGTGCAAAGCATATCTGAAATTAGGAAGAAACATAACATGAGAAATGCATGAAAGAGCAGGCTCCAACTGAACCACACAAATGAAAATCTCCTAACCAAAACCAACACTGATGATTTTAATGGATTTTCACAACCAACAAAGAAGGCGTCGGATGAAGATGAAGGGTAAAGGACTACAATGGAGGAAAAAGAAAGAAGGGCTATTCAACGAGCTGATACTGGGAAGCAATGGGCGACACCCCTTCCAAGACAGATCCTTCATCTGAGAGAGAATGCCTTCTCGCTGTTTGTTACGAATATATCAGAGGATATGTCCAAAACTGAGCTGGAAGTTATGTTTTGGAGCGCTGGAAAAATCCTGGATGCTTTCATTCCTATTGATAAACACGGTGGGAAGAAGAGAGGCTTCACTTTTGTTAGATTTGGTACTCTCAAAGAAGCTGAAAACGCTGTGCAGTTGGCTCGTGGTAGATCTTGGGGAGAGAAAAATTCAAGCTCAGTTGGCCAAATTTAAACAAGGTGTGAAGGCTTCTCAAAGAAATGCTAACAAGGTCAAGAGTGGTGCTTTTAAACCATCTCTCATGCCTGCCAGGCCAGCTTGGAAGACCCTGTTCAAGAACTGTGGAGAGGAAAACAGCCATCTGAATAAGGTGGGCTGGGTTGTCAGGGATGGGGAAACTCTTGGGGTTCTGATTGGCCTCTAATGTTATATACGAAGGCAAATATTCCATGAAATTCTCACTGGTGGGCTTCCTTAAAGATTGGGTCATGGGAATTTCCCAGATCGAAGATTGGATGAAATCGCAATGGGGTCTAACACCTATTCGTGCAAGGTTTCTTAGCCCATCGATGGTGTGATTTAGCCGTTGCGACAGGTGTAGCAGCCAGTGGCCAAAACGCTACGTAGCAGGCGATATGTAGCGCTCGTGGCGATAGTAGCAGTGTAGCGATGTGAATTTTTTTAATGGTAAAAAAAAAAAAAAGAATATTGCATAACGGCAAATCTTGTGCTTTTTTAGTAATCCGAAACCATGGATCAGAAAAAACAGGAAAAATAATATTTAAAATTAAAATTGCTTGGCTCTACTAGGTTTTAGACTGTAGCGCCACTATTTTCAAAAAAGCGTAGCAGACTCAACCACTACGGCCAAGAATGCAGCCGCTTTGAACCATGGTTGGAGCTACAATCGGAGGTAGAGGTTGCTCAAGCCCTTTGGCATGCTGCTGTCTCCCACAAATCTCCTTTTAAGGTACTGGAGAGATGGATGGAAGTCTTGGGAAGTCCTCCCTTTGAAGTTTGGATCAGGCTTAGAGGGGTCCCTCTACATGTTTGGAGGGAAGAAACCCTCTCTCTTCTTGGAGAATGCCTGGTTTCTATTCTTGAAGCGGACCCTATACCTCCAGAATCGAAAATCTTCTCCTTGGAAGAATTAAAGTTGCTAGAGATTTGAACCAGAAACTCCTGCAGAGAATCCACCTCTGCCTAGATGATCTGTGCATGCCCATAGATGTAGAACTGGAAAGGGAAGAGAACAAAAAAGGAGCTTTAATCGCTGGTGTTTCTGAGACTAGAAGGAAGAACTTGGGCTCCAAAATTCATGAAACAAACCATCCAGTAGGAAGCATCTGCAGGCACTCTAGCGTTTCAAGGTTGGAGGAAGAAGACGATGACATCACGCATGGTCTATCAAATTCAAATTTGAATTCTCCCCCTTCTCAGATGCGATCTGGTGCTTTGAACCTGCATCAAGTCCCCGTGAGCCGAGCTTTACTGGGGGAGTGTGAGCCTACTAATCACATGGGCCCTGAACCAGATCAAGGCCCCCGGAACTGGAATCCGGCCCAATATTTTTAGTTAAAAGGGTTTTAACCCCTAGAGAAGCTGGAAAACCCATTCGCTCGAGAGTTAGGGTTGGAGAGGGAAGCCCCATCTTGGATACACCCCACGAAGTTCCTTGCAGAGACGACAGCTTCATCTCGTCGATCATCTGCAAGTGACCATCTCGCATTCATCTGCAAGCGACAAAACTGCTGGTCGGAGAGGCTCTGCTGATCAAATCATCATGCTACTCCAGGCGAAGGCGAACATGAGCCATGCGAGGGGGACGAATCTCTTGATGGAAGAAGCCAAGCGAGGACGACACCATCTCCCAACGGGAGGAAGTAGAGAGCTCTCAGGTCGTTGATGCCCCCCCTCACGTTGCCTATCGGTCATGGTGAAGATGATTGGAACCTAGCCCCTCTTTCTCCAGCGGACGGCAAAGATGTCAACCCGAACCGGACAGCTTCTCCCCTTTTGCCAGTGGTTCCCCTCCATCCCTCTGATCAACTTGATTCTCCACAGCTCCTTGCAGAGACGATAGCTCCCTTTTCTGGGGATTCTCCTTTGGACTCTTCCAACAAGGGGTGGGTATCAATCACTAAGAGAAAGGGTTTGGGGAAAACAGGGAGACCCTCATGTGAGATCAATTGGAACGGGGACTCCCCTACAAAATCTAGCCCAGATAGTCTCTCCATCCCCACACCGAACCAGGAAAACAGAACTATCATTGAAGAAGAGCCCGCTGGAGGATTTCTTGGGTGTACAGATTTTACAGACCAAAATGCCGTCTCTACAGACATCTATGAGAAGGCTAGAGAGTCTGCTTCTAGTGAGTGGCTAAGAACGAAAATCGTGGAATGCAAGAAGGCAATGGGCTTATATGTGGGTAACAATGACAGCGATTGGGAATCACTAATAAAGTTTGCTCAGGAGCGTGAAGACTAGAACACTAAAGCTAGAACAAAGAGCAAGTCAAAGAAGAAAGCAGCCAAAGAGCTACAAAGTTTGAAGACGTCGGTGAATTACGATAAATTAGCGGGCAAGGTGGAGGATAGCCACCGGTCCTCAGAGTTCTAAGGTGATAGACAAGGGTCGGCGATGAAGATCTTATGGTGGAATGTTAGGGGTCTAGGCAGCACGGAGAGGAGATCTATTGTCAAGCAGGTAATTCGTATGTAGAAAGCGGCTGTGGTTCTTATTCGGGAGTCCAAAACAAATTCTGGGGTGGATAAGGTAGTCAAGAATACTTGGGGGGCTTCTTATTGTAAATGGACTAGTCTGAATTCGATTGGCAGATGATCTTGGTTTTGTGGGATTCTAGCCAAGTACGCTCTAAGGATCAATGGGTGGAAGAATTTTCGGTTTCTGTTGTGTTTGCGGATCTAGAAAATAATAGAGTGTGCCTAATAACTGCTGTTTATGGTCCTACTGCCAGCCAAAGAAGACCAGATTTCTGGTTAGAACTAGATGCAGTCAAAGCTAGATGGTCCAGACTTTGGTGCATTGTGGAGGATTCTAATGTCATCAGATTCCCAGAAGAAAAACTAGGAGATTGTAGGATGAACAGTTCTCTGAATGGATAAATAGCATAGTTGTTAATTTTGTTTCAGTCCCCATTTCGGTCTAGCCTCCTAAGTGAAATATTTCGGTGTTTCGGAATTTCATTAAAACTTTTCGGAAAAATATAAAAAATAAAAAATATGTAAAAAAAAAAAAATAAACATGAAGGAACAAACTGCAAAAGGCAGAAAGGATGTTGAAGAAAAAAAAGAACAAAGAAGGGGCCAAACTGCAAAAGGCAGAAAGGATGTTAAAAAAAAAAAAAAGAAGTAAATAAGGGGCCAAACTGAA
This sequence comes from Persea americana, assembly GCA_029852735.1. NCBI lineage: Eukaryota > Viridiplantae > Streptophyta > Magnoliopsida > Laurales > Lauraceae > Persea > Persea americana. The sequence goes on from CM056810.1 coordinate 98,644,538, forward strand.
AAAGCAGTTTTAAAAAGGTATTCTCACCTTTTTCGATATCCTCACCTGTAAAGGAAGAATCAAGAAAGAGGGTTTTCATTCCTCCAACTGTTCTGGCAAAGAAAAGTCGAGAGAGAGAGAGAGAGAGAGACGATGGCAGAGGGTAGAGATGCGATTGCAGCGGCAGTGGCGATAAATGGGAACGGCGATGGCGACGACAAGCAGATGCAATCTTCCCCCTCCCTCCTTTGTTTCTTTCCTGCAACCATCTTGTGCCTCTCTTACTCTTCTTCGTCTTCCTGCCACCGCTGCTGGTGCTGCCTTTTTTCTTTTCTTTTTTTTAAGCCCTAGATTTCGCCATTTCGGGTGAAATCTGAAATTTTGGATTTCCCCGAAATGATCTGAAATCCAATCCGAAAACTTTGGGGCTATTTTCATTTTCGGTCGGATGGCCGAAAAAGAAAATTTTCGACCATTCCAGCCGAAACAAAATGGAATTGACAACTATGATAAATAGCCATGGTCTTCTGGATTTGCAGTTGAATGGGACCCTTTTCGCGTGGTCACCAGACTCCACCTATTATGTCTGGTCTAGACAGATTTTTTATTTCAGGGGAATAGGCTGACCTCTACCCTCAATCCATTCAAGTAGCGTTGTCAAAACCTACTTCGGATCACTGCCCTTTGGTTTTTTACTCGAGATTGGAGTCATGGGGTCCTAAACCTTTTCAGTCTGAGCTTATGTAGTAGGAAAAGAAGGGACTTAAAGATCTAATTCAAGGTTGGTGGTCAGAAAATCATCTTCAAGGGTGGGTGGGATTCAGATTAGCATCTAAGATGAAAAGTTTATAAGCAAATATCAAAGCTTGGGCAAAAGAAAACTTTGGCAGTGTGGAGGCCTCAATGGCAGAGCTGTTGAGATCCTTTGATTCCAAGGAGGAAAATGATTCCCTTTCAAAAAAATGAGTTATCTCTTCGTCAGGAGCTAAAAGAGAAGTTTCTTTGCAAAGTCAAGGAAGAGGAAATTAAATGGAAGCAAAGATCTAGACAACTTTGGCTGAAGGAAGGTGATAAGAATACAAAATACATTCATAGATTTGCATCCTTCAGAAATCGTGTTAATAGGATTTCTATCCAATTAGATAGGAACAGAAGGTTAGAAAAAAAAAAGGAGGAAACTATTGATCAAGTGGTTGGGTTTTATAGTAATTTATTCTCCACAGAAGATTGGAATAGGCCTATGCTTGACAACTTGGAGTTTCCATTGTTGGATGCTACGAATGCTGACTGGTTAGAAAAGGGCTTTGATGAAGAAGAGGTCAAAGAGGCGGTCTTTAATTGTGAGGGAGAGAAAGCCCCTGGCCCGAAAGGTTTCCCTCTAGCTTTCTTCCAGATTTTTTGGGAAGACAATAAAGGGGATCACGGAATTCATGAGGGAGTTTTCATGACGGGAAAACTCTCTAAGCATATAGGTGAGTCCTTCATCATCTTAATTGCTAAGAAATCTGAGGCTAAAAACATCCAAGATTTTAGACCAATTAGCCTCATCGGGTCCATTTATAAAATTCTGGCTAAGGTATTGGCAAGTAGGCTCCAGAAATCCTACTCTCATGTCTTATTCACAAGGAGCATTTGTTCATGGTCTTCAAATCTTAGATGGCGTTCTCATCGCCAATGAATGCATTCACTCAAGATTGAAAGAAAGGACGCCCGGAATCATCTGTAAATTGGATCTAGAGAAAGCCTGTGATAGGGTAGACTGGGAGTTCTTGCAATACTTGATGAGGAGAATGGGTTTTGGTGCAAAATGGCGGGGAGGATTGCAGAGTGTTTGAGCTCAGCTACTTTCTCGACTCTTATTAATGGATCCCCTTTTGGGTTCTTTTCTGCCTTTTGAGGTCTCAGACCGAGGGACCCTTTCTCTCCTTTCTTAAATGTTATAGTTGGTGAAGCTCTCAGTAGGATGTTGCACACAGCAAGCAATGCTAACCGCATCAAAGGATTCAGCCCTTCAAATGGAGACCAGGAAATCTCTCATCTACAATCGGCTGATGACACTCTTCTCTTTTATGATGCTAATGAGACGCAGATATTAAATATTAAGGCAATCCTTTCATGCTTTGAAGCAGTCTCTGGCCTGAGGATAAATTTCTTCAAGAGTGAGATGATTGGTATTAGGGTGAATGAAGATAGCCTAGCTATGTTAGCTGATATCTTGTACACCCGAAAAATCCCTGTGGTATCCAATGCTTGAAAGGATGGAGAAAAGTTCCCTATGGAAGGCAAATTATCTGTCATTGGGTAGTAGAATTACTTTGATTAAAGCAGCTTTGGCCAATCTTCTGATTTACTTCATGTCGCTGTTCAAGTTTCGAGGGAAAATATTAACCAAATTGAGAAGATGCAACGGAATTTTCTTTGGAATGGGAAAGAAGAATAAATTCCATATGATAAAGTGGCTACAAGTCTGCAAAACAAAGAAAGAGGGTGGCCTGGGTATTAGACCATTTTAGGAGATGAACTTGGCCTTGCTAGGCAAATGGCTGTGGGCCTGTGGAGAATAGGAGATGATTCTCACAGTTTGTGAAAACAAGTAATTTTCTGCAAATATGGCATCTGTAGAAATGGATGGCTAATCCGAGATCCTCTTCCATGTTTCTCCGCTTTATGGAGAGGGATACTCACTACTAAGGAGATGTTCTTCAGGCAAGTTAGATTCCGGATGGGCGAAGGTGATACAATATGCTTTTGGACGGACTTGTGGGTTTTCCATTAGGGCCTGTTTGGATGTATGGTGAATTGAAGTATAGTGAGGTGAAGCATCAAATCAAGAGAGAATAAAATATAAGGTGTTATGATGGTATTTTGTTTTTAGTTGTTTGGTATGGAATATTTTTGACTTTTTGTATAGAGAAGTGGTGTTTTTTTTGTCTTTTAGTGGAGAAAGAAGGTTGTTTTTTTTACTTTTTTTGACAAATTCAGAGGCAAATTTGAAATTGTGTACTTTTGATTTGACCCCTTGTCATTTCTTGTCTGGATTCACTTTACTTTACTTTAACTAGTTAATTGCCAAACACAGCATTAGCGTCTACTTATCCTGAACTGTTCAATTATGCTAGCAATCAAGAAGCCAAAGTTATTGATTATGTGGAGGAGAGGAGACTGCATTATATGGGGGCTTGTTTTCAGAAGGAACTAAAATGAGGTGGAGAAACTTCAATTCCGGTCTCTGTTGAATATGATTGGAGAAGTTTTCATCCCTACTGAGGGTAAAGATAGAAGAATTTGGATGCCCACCACTGATGGCATGTTCTCGATTGCATCTTTTTTTGCTTCTATGACGAGGGAAGTAGTGGATACGCATGTTAATTGGGCAAGTTTTTGGAGTATGAAAGCACCTCCAAAGGTAATGGCTTTTGGGTGGACTGCGTTGCTTGGAGGCATTCTAAAAATGGACAAACTTAGAAGCTGGCGAGTTACCATCGTTAATGCTTGCCCAATGTGCTTGGTGGGAGAGGAATCTATTGATCACTTGCTGTTAAATTGTCCTATAGCTCAGTATCTATGGAGGATGGTCCTTGGTTGGTTCCATGTCTCTACTCCCATCCCCCACTCTTTTCTGGTCTTATTTGAGTTCTGGAGGCTAGGAGTGGGGTTCAGAAGGGGAAAGATCATGTGAAGCTTCTCTTTCTTGGCGGTTATTTGGTCCATTTGGAAAGAGAGGAATTCGAGTTGTTTTGAAGGAAAATTGTCAGAAGCGAGTACCTTAAGCGGAGAAAATTAAATACTTAGTCGCTCTTTGGGTTTCCTTCAATCCTCTATTCAAAGGCATTCCCATCAATTCCATTAATTCATAATTGCCAGGAAGTGGTCTTCTCTCAACGTATCTCAAAAAGAGTATTTCGAAGATGGTGTCCTCCTCTAGGTGCTCTCAAGCTCAATTTTAATGGCAGTTCTTGTGGAAACCCCGGGCCCGCTGGTTTGGGGGAAGTTATTTGTGATGCGGAATGAACCATTCCCCTATCCTCTTCCAGCCCAGCTGGTTTCGGTTCAAGCAAGAAAGCTGAATTATTGACCCTCAGAACTGGCATCCGTGAAGCATCAAAGCTCAATCCTCGACGGCTCCTAATTAAAGGGGACTCCTACCGCATCATTCAGTGGGCAAGTCAGGCTTCCAATCCTACTTGGAATCTTGCAGATATCGTTGAAGAGGTGATCCAACTTTCAAGGGAGTTAAACAGCTCTTTCCACCATATTAAGAGATTGGCTAATCAGGAAGCGAATAAGCTCGTCAAAGATGGAGTTCTAAAACCTGCCTTGACTGTGTCTTTGTAATTTATTTTGCTAGCTTTTTTCGGGTGCTATTGCCCATTTTTGTTATGGGATTATGTCCATTTTTTGGGGTTTAATCCGTTTCCTCTTTCGGTTTTTGGTTGCTCATCCCCTTTGTTGCGTGGTTTTTTAAGTCAGTATATATCTCTTATACTGTACAGTTCCTTTTGAGCAATATATCGTCATTCTTGATAAAAAAAAAAACCCAAAACCCAACACTGATGAACTTGCATCCCAACTTCAAAACCAACATTATAGTCGTTTTCCATTTTTTTAAGTCGACAAATTTTCTTAAGTTGACAAACAGGACAATGAAACATAAAACAGAAAGTCGAGGACTGACCAATTGCCTTTCATTAACAGAAGTACCGCTGCTAGGGGTAGTAACCAGGGCAAGTTCCCATCCAGTAGGATCAAATCCATTTGCTTGAGAGGGATAGGATGCAGTGGCACTGGCACTGGCACCTACAGGCATATCCAAGTTTCAATTGAAATAATAAATTAACACATTAATGCAAATGGCCACAGCAGTAAAAATGAGAACTGAAACAAAGACATTGCTGATCTATATAACTTACTAGTCGGAACTATGGCCAGAGCCAACGCATTACTTTCCTCAATAGCAGATGCATCAGAAGCAACCGCATCTAATCCCTGAATAACACATTGAAGGAGTACATATCATTCCACATTGAGGAGGAAGTACGCAATAGTGTGCAGCCAGCAGACCACAATCTTTATAGCAAGGGACTTACCAATAAGTCTCCAGTGTCTAGGTTTGAAGGAGGAGCTGCTGCAGCTGCAACCTCCTCAGTAGAACTAGAAGGTACTGGGTTGGGCTCCACAGGCTCCACATCAACAGATGGTTTTGCATCCTCAGGAGGAGAAGACTCTTCTTCAGGTTTGTATGTCAAAAGGAGCCTCTCCGGAAAATCCTGGCATATAAAGGATGTTGGGGCGACAGTTGTAAAGGATGAATGCAACTTATGTGTGCACATATGATGAAATACATGACCCAAAAATATTAATGGAAAAGTACACACAGCACATTCCAATATTGTAAAGATTTCAAGCTGTCATTCAAGAAAAGAATCTAAACTACCTATTTAAATGAAGTGGAACAAAACTGGAACTTGGAAACTGGGAAGTGGGAACAGCAGTGGCTGCAACTTTTTAAGTTGCAAAACAGTTCTACTGGGCCCACCTTGATGCATGCCTGTCACACGAAAAGACATGACTGGAAGGTCCTAATGTGGATTAAGGTGGGGCAAGTATCTGTACTATCTGATTAACCATCTAAGTAAAGGCCTCAAAATTTAATGGTGATACGTGCACACTTAAAAATGTTAAACTTTGATGTAAACTGACCACAATCAATGGATCTTGCCATTTAGTACGGACCCTCATTCATGATAAAGCCTCCCAATCACATTCTTGCCTGTGATTAGCATGAATTGACCAACAGAACTGGCTCGCAACTTTAAAATCTGCAGCCAGTTCATAGCTGTTTCCTATAGAAACATCATGTGTCAAAGTTCAGCTTGGCAGCATAGTATAAGTAGCATGAGTACACTTAAGTGCATCAGATCCAATACTGTGGCAAATTCAGAATGTAAGATAAGGAGATTCAGCATAGTATTTAAATGAATAAATGAATATTTATTTTTGAGTAAAAATAATATAGAAGGCTTACTCTAATCAAGTAATATTCATATCAACATCTAACTTGGGTGCCAAAAGAAGAGAAGCTGTGATAGGACTATAACAAATGCAAAACAACGTTTGAGTTGGCACTGGAAGAATCTGTAAGGAATTCGATAGTCTTGTGTCCATTACATCTTGGACATGGGCATGTGACTCATTTCAAAGAATCCATGCAACAGAATGGGTTAGTTCCAAGAGACGGGCAGGTCTACAAATAATAGTAATCAGTTTCGGTTTGTTCTGCCTCAAAAGGCTAAAACTGTTAGGCCCTTTCTAAAACTTAGTCCAAATTTCAAGGCCTTTCAGTTCATTCCAGCTAAATAGGGTAAAACTGTTGGGCCCTGTCTAAAATTTAGTCAAAATTTCAAGGCCATCTAAAATTCAGTCCAAACTTCAAGCCTGTTTGGTCGATTCAGCCTATGTAGCTGAATAGGCCAAAATGGCCAGATTTCAGCAAAACAGGGAAAATAGTGTCAAAAAAAGTTTTTCTTTTCAAAATTTCTTAAAAAAAAAAAAAAAAGATCTTCATTTTGATTTAGGTACCAATTTGCCCTACTGTAGTATAGTGATTATGTAAATCTGTTTATTTTATGTTATATCATGCTATAACATCAACAATTGCAGATGAAAGCTGAGAATAGATATATTCATATTTTCAATTATATGTCTCTAAATTTTACCGAAATGGAGCTACAAAATGAAACATTGGAATGCCAATTTGTCCAAAATGTTTCAATACAGCATGAAACTGAAACAGGTTCAAAACAAGACTGATGACTATCCTACAAATCTTTTTGAGAAGAACAGAGATCCACACTATAACCCTCAAGTAATTTCTTGTAGAACTTAGGCCATGTTTGGCATCTCTCATCTTTTTTTGGCAGATTATTTAAAATAGAGGTATTAAAAAAAGAGGTATAAAAAAAAGAGGGCATTTTAATTTTAGAGGATTTGCCTCTACGTTTTTTAGAGCCTATGCCTCTATTTTTCACATGCCCAGAAAGTGGGCATTTCAATTTTAGAGGATTTGCCTCTACTCCTCTAAAATAGGAAGAGGATAAAGTCATCTACCAAACGCTCTAATTTTTCTAACCTCTGTCCGATTTAGATAAATAGACAAATAGAGGTGAAAAATAGAGATACCAAACATGCACTTAGATTAAATGGGGCTTCAGAATGAAACTGAAATGGAGATGCAAAATGAAACATTGAAATGCCAATTTGGCCAAACTGTTCCAATACAACATGAAACTGAAATAGGTTCAAAATGAGATTGATGACTATGCTGCAAATCTTTTTGAGAAGAACAGAGATCCATTCTATAACCCACAAGTAATTTCTTGTAGAACTTAAATTAAACGGGCTTTCAATTATTTATGAAATAATAAAAAAAACCTCTCCCTAACCCCCAAAAAGAAGAGCTCAGATATCCATGACACTTCTTTTACACGCATGGCATACGTATTGGTCATATTAGCATGACCTCAGACGTTATTAACATGAACCACTAACCACATATTTTAAACAATCATCTACACATATCAACCTGCAATTGTACAAATAAATAAATGAAATGACTTCCTTGTTCTGTTGAAACAGCCTAACCCTACATAACCTTCTCTTTTTTTCTTTTTTCTAATGATCCTTTTTAAATTTATATGTTTTTTTTTTTTGAAACATAACCTTGTTTCATAACCTCAAATAACACACATACAAAGTTCAAAACTGGAAATATGAAAGGGGAAAAGTATGTGGGTGTGCGCACATATATCAAAGTTTTCACTTGACAAACAGCATGTGTAACTTATCCAGTCTATAATATATAAACCCTTCCCCCTCCATAAAAACCACCCACCCCCAACCCTAGGGGGGGAAAAAGTGGGTGACAGTCAATTCCACTTGACATTGTGAAAATCAATTTTAATCCGCACAACAAGATGAGTTTCTCTACTGGTTAAAATTCAAAAAACGTCCTTTTGACTTTTGAACATGCCAACACTGCACATGTCATCATGTAGGTAAAGTGCTGAAGAATTGCCAACAGCAATTTCAAAACAGCAAAAACCAACAAGTAGAGTTACAAAACAAAATTCACAGCTTTGACATTCAGACTACAATCAATACTGAGAATGAACTGAAAACGCATAGTTCATCTAGACCATGGTCCTCTGGTTCAAGTGCATGTGGCTTTGGATAAGAATAAGGAAATGAACAATTATACTAACCAGTGGCTCTCTTGAAACAGAAACCATCCGTGGTGCCTCTCTAATGTATTCTTCCATAGTTGTAAGAAATGATTGAGGAGGCTGGACAAGGATATTATAAATACATCAGTTCAAAATATACCATTCATGGAGAGACGGCAGAATAACTTTTATGCACATAAGCATCATCACCTCTCTTAAGACTGGAAACTGGAAATTCCTAGCAAGTTCCAGCCCTCTGCAAATCTCATAAAAATCAGAAAGGCCTCCAGCCTGCAAATTCAAAACCCAATTCCTTCAGCAATCACCTTCACCGAAAATAAATCTGTGTATTTTCAAGCTTTCATGTCAACCATTGGAAAAAGAAGAAGAAAAGCCTCTATCAGTTACTCCGAAATCATCAATAAGTCATCACAGGTATTACTACCTGCTGGCCAGCCCTTTTGTAGATTTCAAGAGCTTTAACAGCTTCATGTCTTGGCATCTCAAAAAACTGTAATGAAACAAAAATGTTATCGGAAGAGAAGTGAAGACTTACACAAATATCACTTAGGCCAAAGAAGGTCCAGGGGAAAGAAAGAAAAGAAATATAATTCCCCTACCTTATCAACAAGATTGATGATGCCATCATTAATAGCACAATAAATTTTAAAGCTCTCTTTCAAAACCTGCAAGGTCAAAACGCCTTGATCCATCATAGACTAGCCAAGAAAAGTACATTTCGTTACCAATTAACAATTATATTCTGTGTGTGAAGAGTCTAGAGGTCTCATTAGTGGGATCAAATGGACGATTGCATTGTATTGAACAGGTCACCAACGATGTAGTTGGAAAGTCCAAGGGGAAGAATAGTTATACACACAACAGAACTTGATGGTATAATGCAAAATTCCAAATGGTTATTAATAAAAAAAAACATTTTTCAATAAATGGCAACAAATAAAAAGTTCAAAATATTTTAAAATGTATAAGCAAGACAGCAAAAGTGATGCTAAGAGAGTTATAATGCCAATTATGAGGCCTTAAACAATTTGAATGTTCAGTTGGCAACTAAGGAGCGAAAGGTACCTATCAGCTTCTCAAGATTGAGAAAAGAAATTAGTTGCCATGATCCTGTAAGGGCCATTGCAGTTACTAATTCAGGATCTAGCAGTACAGAATGAAAACTTCATTCTCGATTCTACGAGAACTTTTATAAAAGTGTTCCATTTGCTTTTCTTCCATGGAAGTTTCATTTTCCTAGAATGTATCCTAATTTTTTGCCTAATTCTTTTTCTGATGATCGATTCAGACTCTGGTAAAAAAAAGATTTACTTACTTATTTCACCCCTTCAAGAAGTTTAGTAATGAGAATAATGGCCCTATTGTTCCAATGGAGGGAAGAAACTACCAAAACTACCAAGAAGAATGCCTGATAACAGAGAAAGAATGCCTTAATACTGTCAGAATGCCGTAATACTACAACAGCAAAGGAGATATGCAGAACTGTCCAAATTATAGAGCTATTGCACTTATCAGCCACAGTCTGGAACTTTGGAAGAGAGTGATAGAGAAACTACAGCAACAAAAATCAAATGCTTCAGAAAACCGGTTTGGGTTATGTAAAATAGATCTACACTGGTTTTTATTGACTTAGAGAGAAACGGTAAAAAAGTTATGTGTGTATAAACTAATGTACACGAGGCGTATAATATAATATTAAGGTAATTGATCAGGTTGATGTCAAAGAAAAAATGTATCCCTCGTGGCAAAATTATACCAGACATGCATGAAAGGCAGTAAGGAGTATAAGACTTGTGTTGAGAGATGATGATCTCGCAATTAGAGTTTGATTGTACCAAGGCTTGGCTCTTGAACCCCCATTGGGGTATGGACAACTTGGGGGTGGCCATCCAAGATGAAATTCTTTGAAGTGCATTGTTTGGCAATAGATGTAATATTAACAAACAAGAAACCCTGTCAAATGCGTTGAAAATTAGTAGATCAAAGACAAAATATATAGAGTGCAAGTTTGGTGGAAGAGGGAGTAGAGACGAGTTAGTTAGAACTGAAATAACTCAATGCCTCAGTATGATAATTTCAATACAAAGAGCAGCTATAGAACTGTTTCAAAAAAACAAAAAAAAGAGCAGCAGAACAAAACAGAGGATTGAACGGATATAACAAAAGGAACACAGGGTGGACAGAATGGAGACAAGCTATTGAAATATTGGTCATCAAATGACACTTCGATTAAAGGAACATTTCATAAGATGATTGCCAAACCAATTTTTTGTATGCAGCAGAATGTTGGGCAACAAAACTTGACAAAGCAAGCAAAAGTATGAGTGGCTGAGATGCACATGTTAAGATTGATGTGTGAAGTAACAATAAAGGATAAAATTAGAAATGACTACATAAGAAGAAACCTAAGGGTAGCTCCAGTAGAAGTGAAAATCAATGAGTGTCATTTTAGATGGCTTGGACACACAAAAAAAGGTGGTCAGAACACAGCCCTAGTACAAAAGGATTGAAGCTACAAGCTAAAAAAAAGGATGGGAAGGGAATGACCATTAAAAACCTTGAGTAATGTAGCAAAGAAAAGACGTGATAGATTGTGTAGTTACATGGAAAAAGGCCTCAAATTAGGTTGAGTGAAACAGTAAAATCGCAAAGTTGACATCATATAGTTGGGAGGAAGGGTAGATGATGATGATTCTATAAGTGCAGTGGGTTGGAAATTGATTCGCAAAATGCCAGATAATAGATTGGAAGTTATTTAAATACCACATGGATCTTACCCTCAACTAGTAAAAAAGATCAAGGTTATGTTTGCTTCAAAAAATAATGGACTCTGACACAGGTGGAAGCATAGAAATTATATTGAAATGGTTCAAGATGTTAACGAGTCTGAAGATTAATTATTGTTTAATTATTGTAAATGTGGGTTGTTGTTTGGATGGAATACAGTTATGTTGCTTCTTTGGCAAATGCATTTTGGTTGCAAAGTCGGGAAGCTCCCTACAAAGTATTTGGGGCTGCCTTTATGTTTGGGTGTACAAAAGAAACCTTTATGGGATTCAGTGGTGGAGTGGATAGTTAAAAAATTAAGTTAATGGAAGGGAAGATATTTGTCTATGGGAGGTCAACTTACCTTAATCAAGTTAGTTCTATCAAGCATCCTCAATTTACTATATGTCTTACTTTAAATGTCCTAGAAGTGTGTTGCAAAGGATTGAGAAATTTTAGTGTGAATTTCTTTGGAATTATACTATTGAGAAAAGGAAATATCATTTGGTAAGGTGGGCGACAGTATGTAAACCTATTGCTCAAGGCGGGTTGGGCATCCATTCCACCGAGAAAGTTAACAAAGCGTTACTAGGAAAGTGGCTGTGAAGAGTGGGGAACCCAGTCAAGGTTTGTGGAGGTAACTATTAATTTGTAAATATAAGATGGGTCATGATGGTTAGTGCATGATGGGTCATGATGGTTGGTGCATGACGGGTGGCCTTAGGTTTATGGAAGTCTGTTATCTCTGTTGAGAATGATCTTGATCACTAGATTCAATATAGGGTTCATGATGGGCAGCGGATTAGATTTTGGCATGATGAATGGTGTGGTCAATGGTGTTTAACCACCAATTTCCAATTCTCTACTCGTTGGATTGGATTCAGCAGGCATTTATTCCCAAAAATTCAGCAGGCATTTATTCCCGAAAACTCTCGTTTAAAGGATGAAAGTATAATGTGGGATCATAGGGATCTAATGGACAATGAAGTTTCTGATCTTACAAGTATACTTGATATGCTAGACAAGGTTTATATGTCAGTGGGTGGGAAGAAGAGATGACAAGCTATGGAAAACTGACGTCAAAGGTTCATTCTCAGTTAAGGCTTTTTTAATGTTCTAAATGGCACATCTAATAGAGTGGAAGGTTGGCGAAGCTTCTGGGATCCTTCAGTTATGCAAGGTTTTCTGTGAACTAGTGAGGTGGTATAAAATTCTGACTATAGACAAAAGTTTAAAAGCAAAAATTATTTATAGTTAATGGGTTTTCGATGCGCTTAAAAGACAAGGAAATGGTGCATCATTTGATGATCCAATGTCACTTTGCTCATAGAATTTGGGTAGCAATCATTATTATGTTTGACATGCTGTGGGTCATGCCAGGGACAGTTGAAGAGCTTTTTTTACAGTGGCGTCTGAGGTGCAAACTTGTGCATGATAAGATTCTATGAAAGTTCATGTTTTATGCTACTCTTTGGAAAATGTGGTTGGAGAAAAAATAATAGAATTTTCAGGAATAAAAGTAAAACAATAAAGGAGGTGCTAGAGTCCATTTTCTAGACTGTGGGTGAGTAACAAAAAGGAGTTTGAGGGAGTCCCTTGGAAGATCTCAATAGACCATGGGCAGCAATTTTATAAGGGGCTGGTGTGCAAAGCCTATTAATAGAATTTCATGGAAGAGCACCCCAATTGGAGTCTTAAGCTGAATTTGATGGAAGCTATTTACAATCCATTTGTATAGGAGGTATAGGAGGTGTTATTAGAGATTGTAATCGCCATGTTGTTAGGAGTTTTTCAGGGCCATTGGATTCCTCAAAGCCATTAAAGCTAGAGTGTTTGCTCTTCTGGTAGGATGTTGTGAGTTGGTTAGGATGGGAGGATATAATGTTATTCTCGAAGGCGATTCCTTTTTTTTCTCTGTGAAATCGGAAGGTGATTCCTTTCCAACTATTCAATAGGGATTGGGGAAGACATCTTATCTTTGGAAACTAGCTGACTGGGTGGAGAAGGTGCAAGATATTTCAAGGCAGCTGGGTGCCTTATTTCATCATATATTAAGAGAGGCTAATGTTATTGCTAATGGTCTTCCAAAGGGAGGAGTTTTTCTTGTTACAGTTTCTTTTGACGTACGGTATGTGTTTTTTTTTAAATTGGTTTGAGTTTCTATAATTGGTGTTTGACGTTTTTCTTGGGCTCGACTTGGCTCTGCCGTGCTTAGTCCTTGTTTGGTGTTCTTTACTTGGAGTAATAAAATTTACTGCTTTTGGGGAAAAGTGGGCTTTACACATAATCCAAGAGAATAGAAAGAGGACTAGAGAAGGCTGATGACTATGCAAAAGTTGGGTTAATAGACTAGCATTCATGATTGGAAATTTATTAACCCTATAATTTGATAGTCTTTCATTTGTAATCAGTATGCTATCTTGATAGCCTTTCTAGTTGTTCTTGACTTCTTGTATAGTTTTATTTTAACTAATGGAATCTCTTATTGCTGCTTTTGAAAATAAAAAATAAAAAATAAAACAATCTACAAGTGAAGTTTCAGATGGATAAGGCCTCAATGATGGTGGTGGTGGTAACTCTACAAGTGTGGTGGTCTAAGCTAGTCTGTGTATCATGCAATCTCCAAATGGAAGAGAAAATATGACATCAAGTTACAAAGAGACTAAAGGTATCCTAGCTGAATTAATTGCCGTGTTAGCCTCACCCAGCTAGCAAAACATATTGAACAATGGACATCTAAATTTTATACAAGTAATAAAATCTTAATTCATCCTGTCAGTTCAGACAATAAATTTCTGTTACATAAGAAATCAAAGTATAAAAACTAAAAATATATGCAAATAATGGAATATCCATATCAAATGATTAAATCGTGACTCCCTCTGAGCCTAGTACACAAGCTATTCTAACTTCTAAGATCACTGCCAACATTCTTCTTTTTTTGGGTACGGGGAGGGAGGGATATGCACCCGAATTGTCACAAAGAGCATTTTAGCCAAAATCCTTTAGAACATATAAACTACAGATTACAGTAATTGATAGCCCTAATATTTGTCACCTATTACTTGAGAATCACTGAGTTAAAAGTTCGCAATGAGCCCTTGTCAACCAGTCTCGATCATGAAATTCCACAAATGCACCCACATGATAGGTGATAAGTCCTTAATTGTTTGCAATTAGAGCCCTAATATTTGATTGATCTTGTGCTAGTCATGGTTGTTTTATTTGATTTTACATAGTTTTTGTTAATTTTTATGTAAAGGTCAAAAGGAGTTAAAAGGGAGAAGAATTCATGAAGAATGCTAGGCGTGAATCGCTAAAAAGGGGGCCCCACAGTCATTGCAAAAGCTGAAATTCAGAATTAGTAAGTCCTATTCAAGTTCAAGTGGAGCCCAAGAATGGAGGAGAAAAAGGATAAAAAGAAAGAAAGTTTAAAGCAAGAATCCAAGCCAAGTTAGAAGTCAACAAAAAGGGGTCCCACACTCATTGTGCACGCATCATATGGGCCCACTTATTATTAAAAGGTTCAGATTTAATCTCTTATAATTAATTCTCAGATTTGTGGGACCATGTGAAGAATTTTCTAGAAGATACAAGTGGGACCAGATTTAGAAAGTTTTGCTAAACAAGAAAGAAGAATTCTATTTCATTCTAATTGGGAAGCCTAATTGTAAAGCAAGAAGGAGATCTAAATCTACAATAGGAGATCTAAATCTACAAAGGGTGGATGTCCTGCACCCATAATCATCACACCAAACAGCCACCATCATACCACCAGCCCTACCAGCCGTATAACCCTAATTTGGAGCTTTTTGGAGCAAAGGAATAGAGAAGCAAGCAGCTGGCCGTGCCTTCTTCTTCATCAAACTTCTAGAGTTTTTCTTATGACCATTTTTTCTATGTTATTTTCCATTACAAACATAAGTAGCTAAACTTTTTAGGGCTAGGGTGTAATTGAAACCCTAGCCTAATTTTATGTAGTCCCTTTTGGCATTCTTTAATTCAGATTTCAGTTTTGTTGGTTGAGTTTCTAAATCATGATTTCAATTTGATGAGTTGTGTATATGCCATGCCAACCATGCCATGTTCAATTAAATTTAAGATTAGCTAACTTATCTTTGATTGATCTTGATATTAAGCAACTAGGGTTTAGAACCATGAATAATCTAAGTATATGCCATGCTTAGACTCATGCATTTATCATTCCCATTGTCTTTATGCATCATGCATGTATTGACCAGGACAGATGCCATGCTTAGTTTGTGCAACTTGATAAACAATTCATGTAGTATGCCACTCATGAACTAGGTTTAGGAGAATCATAATCTAGATAAAATATGCCATGGTATAGGTTGAAAAATGTCATCAATAATTTTGATTTTTTATTAAGGAATAATAAGGGACATGCATAGGATAGGTTAGGGGAGTAGATGAAACCCTAGTTCATTCATTATCATTGTTTTCAATCCTAGTAGTAGTTTTCTGTGTTAGGTTACTTTCCATTAAGCTTTTGATTTATTTTAACAGTTTAATTTATTGTTTTTAGTAATTTCATTCATTCAATCAGCATTCAATCATCTTTTTCATCCATTTAATATTCTGAATTTTTAGTTAATTTTGACATTGTTTTATCACAAGTCTTCGTGGGATCAACCTCGTACTTACAATTCATTATACTACATAGTGATCTTGTACGCTTGCAAGTTTTAAGTTGTGTGCATATTAAGTAGCTTATTTCTAGGTTACTTGGTGCATACCAATAGGACTTAATCACCTCTTAGCAACAACAAGGAAATGATATATCGCATTCAAAAACAAACTGTGAAACAACTATTTGTTGGATTTTTGTAGCCATTTCAAAAAAAGGCTCCTATGCGTCTTCAAATGTAAAAGTACTTTTAACTGAGAGTATGGAAATCCAATTGTTTAGGCCTTACTAAAACATTTCTTCTTTACAAAAATATGTACAGTAAAAGTTCTCAATCATTGCATCCTTATGATGTGCTTCTGTATAATTGATACACTGTTATGCTGTCACATTTTTATCCCATCACAAAATTAAACTCAATGCATCTAATGTCTTTAAAAGCACAAGCGCAAATCGAGAAATCCATGAGATGAAAATTACTAAAAAGAACATGAATTTATTTATCGTGTCCAGAAAATTAAAACAGAAATCAATATCTATTATTTTATTTTATTTAAAAGGCAGAAAGAAAATTGGCATACCAAAGCCAGGGCATACTGCACGACATAATTGCTAACAGCTGCGCCTTCTGGCTGCAAAGTCAGCAATGAACATCACACTGTCATTACAAGACTGAGGGGGAAAATAGCTATGTTTCTCTGCAATTAATTTTCTCATCAACAATAAAGCTCCAAAAGTTGCGTCGAAACTACCCGACAACCAATGAGACGGTATAAGAGCTGCTGTAAGGCAGGCAACTGCTCTAACAGTTCCTCACTGTTCAGATCCCTCGTCCTACTTAGGCCCTGGTGATGAAGAGGAAACAATGACAAAAGAGTTTAGTAGACAATAAACAGTAAATAAACTATATTTACAATCCAAAAGGCATTACACCTTCTCATGCCCTTCAGCAGGTCTTGTCAAGCGCTCAGCTTCAACATCATACTTCAAAACCCTAAAGCACTCGAGTCTTTCCTCCAGGTACAATGCATATGTACGAACCCATGCAGAGCAGTCCCAAGCTGAAACAATGCAAAACAACAACAAACATTTGCACACTTAGAATGGTACTTAAAGTATAGAACCGCGTGCGCGCACACGATTCCGTGTGATCCTTTTTTTTTTTAAATTGTCATTTTTGTGCATCTGAGCCAATATTTCCATGGGCGAGCTGTTCTTTTTCTTCTTGATTTTGATTCTCTAATTCAAGATATTCTTTTTTATTAGTTAATATACGAAGATCCTTTTGTTATTTCCATTAATGTTTTTGTTTTCACTAATGTTTTCATTTCCTTTTTTTTTTATTTCCATTAATGTTTTTGTTTTTCATTTCCCTTAAAAATTAAAAGAAGCAATTTGATTGGTATAATCCACGGTTTGACACACACACACACTCCTTTTTTTATTTCCAAGAAGTTATTTGATTGGTATAATCCACAGTTTCACACACACACACACACCAAAACAATAAATAAATAGTTAGCAGCAAAAACAACCTATTGGGCTTGAATCATCCTTGAAATTGGACAACTGGAGTATTCGTCCCCTCTGGGAGAAATTCAGAAGCTCCTCTCTAAAAGTTGGATCCCCCTCCCTCAGGGTCCTATGAATGACTATGAGCGTTTTCAAAGCAACCTGTAGAGCCATAAAAGAGCATAGTTCACACAATATACACAAGATCTCAAATAAAAGCTCAAATTGGAATAATGAGGATAATAAGTTCAGAAATATATCTATTGTTGCTGAATGTTATATGGCATAGTTAAGATGAGAAAAGAAGGGAGAATCAAGTATCTAGGTAATGGGCACTGATCATTGGAATGTTTTAATCTATGTTACTTGAGTTGAGAAGGGGGTATGATCACTCGGAACTGGTACTAAAACTCCTCTAAAATCCAAAATCAAAATGGGCAATGCAAGGATAGGCAACAATCCATAGATGTAACTTTTATAAAAAAAAAAAAGGCTCAGTAACTATTATAGATTCATCAAGGAACCAGCGAATGGGCACCAATCAGTTGTTTTCTTTTTTTTTCCTTCTTCTTCTTTCTTGGGTTCCTATAATCATATCAAATGTCAGTAAAATTCATTAAGCCAATCCCGAATTGGTGGGATAAGGCTACGATGATGATGATTCTCAAATTGGTTAAATCCAAGTTGCATACGTTCTTAATTCTAAAAAGAAGATCATCTACAAGTGGTCACATTCCACCTCCTTCAGAACATATTCCAAGATGATTCAATTATCTGAGAATTAGTTGTCAAGGGTTCTTCTTAAAGTGTACAGTGAATGAGATGTTTGCAGAAGTACAACCATTTGTTTCTTGTCCTCAATCTAAGCAATTAGAAAGTCTAAAAATAGATCACCCATCCTTGTCCAAGTACCCTAATACCAGATCAAGTAATCTCCCTTTCTACAGATTCACACGCTTCACTAAATACCTTGCAAGATAAACATATACAGTTGAAGCAAAGATAGATCCATCTGAATTCTAATGTAACCAAATACTCATACCCTATACAACAAATGTAAAAAACTGCACTTTGGAAGCATAAGTAATCTATGCAAACAAATAAACCTTAAGATTTTATTCAATACCAACAACCCCAATTAGTAAAAACCCATTCCAACCGCTATTACCCCAAGATTCCATTCAATCAGATAGATCAAAACCTAAAAGTAATAACAAGCAAGGCGACAGGAGAAATCGTACAGTCCAGTTATGGGTCTTGGACAAACGCCTGGAAAGAGCGTGTATGCAGTAGGCAACATCAGCCCGAGGCCGCATCACGGAGGTCGCCGCCAGAATTTCTGCAGATCCCAATCCAAAAATCAAAACAAACCCCCCTAAAACCACACAAGATCCAACAGATTGAAGAAAACAATTAAAAAAAAAAAGACTCACTTCTGAGATGCCTCTCTTTGGGCGGACACTCGACGTGGTTGGTGGCTTTGACGATGGCAACATCGACATCCTACAGCACAGATCGGGCATGGGTTTCGATCATCCCCCAAAACTGTTTGACAAAATGACTGAGAGATAAAGAATAGAGAAAGAGAGAGAGAAGACCTTGAACTCGCTGTTGAGGTTGGCGAGGCCGACTTTGGTGGTGTCTTTGAGGGCACCGTAGGCCTTTCTCCAGGTCTGGAGGGTGCCCATGTGTCTCCTTTCCCTCTCCTGATGCCGCTGCGAACGCCCTTCTCTCACCTGCGCACGACTCGGATCGTAGGACCTTTCCTTCTCTTTCGACTCTTCTTCTTCTTTGGCCTTCTTTGCTTTACTCTTTCGAATCTCGATCGATTGATCGAGTCGATGAGGGTGAGCAGCGAGTGGGGAATCGCTGCCACTGTTTGGTTGTCTTTGGTGGTTGGGGTTGAGGTAGGGCCAGGCTGGCTGTTGTGAAGGTGGGTCGGTGCTGGATTTCGGATTTGGGATTGATCTCGGCCGTCGGTGCTGTGGGGCCTAGTGAAGATGGACTGTCATTTGGATAGCTGGCAGAGAAAGGACAACAAAGCGTTTTATGTTCGGTTTGAGTGTCAAAATGGACGGTTGGGAATTTATCGCAGAAACTGTCACAGGTCCAACTAGGATGTTTTACCAAAAAAAATAAAAAAAAGAGAAGGGGTCCAACTGGGATGTCTAGAACTTTTGGAAGTTCAATTTAAGATGTGTGTGAAAGACACATTCCTACTCTTAAGCCGCCACCAATCACAATCACTTCTAAAATTAGGAAAACTTGTCTATTTTACACATTTTTGGGAATGTGGGGCCGAGCTTGCGGGGCCCAGTCTTATGATCAGTCAGAACTTCTCACACATTAGAAGGTAAAAATAAGATACCAACACACACATAATTGAGAGGTGTTGACGCCTTAGCATCACACTGGTCTCAAAAATGAATTCTCGAGACTTCGAGTTTAAAACATCACTTCTAAGTGAATAGCTTAAATAGAATGGTCATGAGATAAAATAGGACGCCTAAATTATTCGGAAGTCAATATTTGATTTTTTAATGGTTAGCAATTTGACATCTTAAAATAGGACGCCTAAATTATCCAGAAGTCAATATCTGATTTTTTAATGGTTAGCAATTTGACTTCTTGGAAGGTCTCAAAATGGTAGCCCAAGTCCCGACTGTGTCTATGCTTGTCACCCTTTAAAGTAGGTGTGTTCATGAGCTTGGCTGGGCCAGCCCGACTTTAAAAACACAAGACCAGGCCCCACCCAGGCCTAAAACCCGCCATAAAAGTCAGACTGAGCCCGCCCATTTAGTCAACCAGGCCGGGCCGAACCGGGCATTTGACCTATTTTGTAGCTTTCTAGCAAATCTTTGGCCTAATTAAATTAAATTACCTAAACTCCTTATACAGGCTGGCCGGGTCAGGCTCTGCACTTTATTTCACTTAATTCAAGCCTAGCCCAATTAATAAATAAATTATTAAATGGGCCCAAATTACATACCAAGCCTGACCTAAAGCGGGCAGGGCCAGGATCGGGCCCAGGGTGGCCTGGGTGATGAACTCCCCTACTTCTAAGTGAGCTATGCCTGTTGTACTATGCCTTGCATAGTGTATTAGCAAGACCATACCATTTCTAAAGAAAAGCAATTAGTCTTAAATTTCAATAATTTGCATTTTGGGCCACATATGTGTGTACGGCTATAAATGAACCTTTGGAGTCAACATTGGTAGGAATAGCAATGAGTTGGGTTCAACTGGTGGTAATCTACCCTAACCCATTTCTGCTAGAGGCAAGTTTGATAATGGGTTTGTCAGGTTTGAGGTGAATATAAAATTTTGACTCATGTTGTTGGAATTAGGACGGATTTAGGTTGTCACTACTGCTCTCTTGGCCTAATTTCTGGATAATTTACATATTACTTTTAGTAAAATTTCTTGTATAAAAACGCTTTCCTAGCATAAGTGGTGGCAGCATAAGTGGTGGCAGGTTTTTTAAAAATAAAAGATGTACCTTTAGGAGTTTTTTTTTTTTTTGGAAAAAGCACCTTTACAAGTTATAGTCTTCAATTATGCAAGAAATATGATATATTTATATATTTAAAATAGAAAATAAAAGCAACCACTACCAAACACCATCCAACTCATATTTATCAAAAGGCTGATTTGGTATTACAAACCATAACCCATCCCATTTGGTAGTTTTACTTTTAAAATCAAGTGAAATGAAGTGAAGTAAAGCATCAAATCAAGAGGGAAAAAATATAGCCGTGAGTTATGATGATATTTTATTTTTAGTTATTTGGTATGGAATCTTTTTTTATTTTTTCATAGAAATGTAGAGTTTTTTTGTCTTTTAGTGGATAATTTAATATTTTTTTAAAAAAAATGAGGGAAATTTTGAATTAAAGTGTTTTTTATGTAACCTTTTGTATAAAAAATGGAGGCTTTACTTAACTTTTACTATTCTAATAAGTGCCAAACGAGCAAGGATCAAGTTAAATCCAGTCCTGCAGACAAGCTCCAATTCTGATCCAAGAATTTGTCAAGAACAGCACAGTAAGACAGAGTGGATGTTAAAATGGGCAGTAGGAAGTCGTTTTAGGTTATCCCATTTTGCAAGATTTGATGACTGGGTTCAATCATCCTATCAGTATCAAGTTTTGAGCAACAAGCAAACCATAATGATTATTATTATCATAATAGAGTTCGTTGGATACCAAACTACATTTTTTAATGGTGATTAGTTCAGGAAGACTACAATCTACAGCATCTTTTTTATACCTAATCTACTGCCAACCCATGATCAGCAATTACATCATTGCCAACCCCTTATTTAAGACTGCTGCTGACACAAGAGAATTCAACTGTTACTGGGCCGGACACAGGACAACGACAACATAGATGTGGCTGATCAGCGTCACAGTGAAAATGAAAGGGGTTTAATCTATTAGCAGGTAGAAAAAGTTCATCTCATCAAAAGAAGTGAAATTGGACTATAGACATAAAAGCAATAAAATTGTTCGAAATCATTGTTAAGGATCAAATGTCCTACAATGATTTTTTTTCTAAAGGCAATCCTGCTTGATTCGACAAAAATCTATACACCTATACATGCACACACCCTTATAAAAGAGAAGAAAAGACCTGCTTTCTTTTCATTCTCTACACACCTCAAGCAGGCCTCAATTGCAGGGATCATAATGTTTTCTAAAAGGGCCAAGAGGACCATTTCATTTAAAAAGAAACTGAGAGAACCATATAAGAAAAAAAGAAAAAAAAGATGAGTTTTTCAAAAAATTGTGGAGGGCCGTAGCAGGTGCCCCTTGTTTTCATCCTTGGACCAATGTGTTTCACTTTCATGTCAATTGTCATATATTGATCAACTGTTTTTACC
Source organism: Persea americana (assembly GCA_029852735.1). Taxonomy (NCBI): domain Eukaryota; kingdom Viridiplantae; phylum Streptophyta; class Magnoliopsida; order Laurales; family Lauraceae; genus Persea; species Persea americana. The sequence goes on from CM056810.1 coordinate 98,666,568, forward strand.
CTAACTGCGAGATTAAATATTTATGGTAACATATTTGGTTCTTTCCTCTTTTTCTTAAGTTTTCAATATAGTCACAAAGATTGAAAAGTTTTCTCAAATAACTTCCCTTTTACAGTAGTAAAGCGCGGAGGCCGAATCCTATTGAAATTTGAGTACTCCCTTTCCCAGAAATTATCCCCGTCAACTCATTAAACATGAAAGGTTTCGGACTTGCCACAAAAATGAAAGAATTGAATGACCCATCAATAGGTCAAGCAGTCAACATTGTTGTACATGTGACACACATGGGTCCATACAAAATGACTCCGGATTATAGTTGTTAATATCATTTCAGACCCATTTCGCTCTGGCCTACAAAATGAAAAGTTTCTGCCGATTCGTAATTTTGGTGAAACTTTTCAAAATTACATTGCGGAAAAAATATAACATAATTTATATACATATATATTTAAAAAGAAATTAAAAAAAAGTAATAAATATAGATTTAATCCATTCTAGTAAATTTTTTGGAATTTCATTTTGGGAAAATATAAGAAATATAAAGTATATAGAGTTTTTACCGGAAAAAACACTTTATGTGACCAGTGCACCAAACAAGAAACATTAGGCAAACATGCACCTAACAGGAAATCCGTACAAAAAAACCAACCCTCTTTTTTTTTTTTTTTTTTTTGTGGTCGGTATCAACCTTCATTTTATGTATTGAGAGTCAAGTGACCCTTGCTGTAACAAGTGAGGGTCGCAGTCCTTGAGCAGGCATAAACTCTTATTCTTCCTTCATCCCCAAACTCAATCTAATGATGGCGCATATACAAACACACTGGATATCATTTGTTGATATCATTGTTTCAAGCAATTTATTTAATCATCTTAGGGTATGTGTTGACTGGTATTTGAAGAAGTTGCTGGTAGGGCTTGTTTTATTACTCCCCACATGAACAATTTTAATGCATGATGGAAAACCTTCATTATTGACCTTGTTTTAAAAATATTGTATGCAAGCCTTTTGAAATTAACTGCGGTATCTCCATGTGATATAATCATTTTATTAATGTCAGATCATGTAATATAGTAATCATGTCTAATAGTATGTTAGATGTAAATATATATATATATATATCCACACCCATGATCTCTCCTATATTTCACAATCTTTAATGAACTAGCACACATCCAAATGGGCCCCAAAAGTTAACATCAGAAGGGCACACCTCTAAGTGTGTTTGTATATACTCCGTCATTGGATTGAGTTTGGAGAAGAAGGAAGATGGTGAGTTTATGCCTACTCAGGGTCAACTGCGACCCTCACTTATTATAGCAAGGGTTCCCATCGACCCTCAATATATAAAATGAAGGTCGATAGCAACCACAAAAAAAAAAAAAAAGAAAAAGAAAAAGAAAAAAAAGATATAAAAAAAAAAAGTTGATTTTTCTGTACGGATTCCCTGTTAGGTGCATGTTTACTTAATGTTCGCTGTTTGGTGCATTGGCACATAAAGTATTTTTTCCAGTAAAACCCCAAAGTATATATTTGTAAAAAAAAAAGTAAAAAAAAATAATAATTATGTAAAATATCATTTTAGCGAAAAAGTCATATTTCGAAATTTCGGCCGAGACTGACCGAAACTTAAACAAAAAAGTTTTGAGTGAAATTTCGTTTCGACCACTTGACTAAAATGAAAAATTTCGTCCATTTCGGTTGAAATGGTACGATCTTAATAACTATGCTCTGGATCCCCTGTCTCACATGCTTCTAGTGAGTGTGATGTGTAAAACTCTATTAAGGAGCCTACCTATGACTAGTCCGCATCATTAAAATTGAATGTAATTTTCCTCTAGATGCGTATCCTTGAATTTTACTTCAATAAAATTGACTCCACCTTATGATAGCGAGCACAACTAAAAGCATTATTAGCACACTCTTATGCACTATTAATCATATGCATTAATCGCATTATCAATTACATGCACAATTTCATGGTGGAGCCAACGTCTATTGAAGTTTAATGTGATAATGTACCACTTGAGGGAATGATATTCATATTTAACTATTCGAATTGTTAGTAGGTGCCCCCCATGGTGGAGTTCCACACATCCCACCCATGGGAAGGTGCGCAGGACCGCTCGGGGGATCCAGACTCATGCACAAAATAGACCACACCACCATCGGATTCGCATTCCTTGATGTCTCTCAACAACCACACACGTTAAATCCAAAGCACCTGTAAAACACTATACGCACACCATATTTTTAAACTTTAATCATGAGAGACTCAGATCCCCTAACATTGCCTCATTCTCTGAAACTAATCCCGAATTTCCTTCATCTTCTTCTTCTTTTTGAATGTTGAAAATTATTTGCAAGTGCACAATCGAATCCATTGGCCTTAACAAAGCAACAGTTGATGACACTTTATTGCAGCTCCAACCTGTAACCATGGTCTGGTTATGTTGCCTATCCAACCTACTCAGGTGGCATTTTATCTTTATTATATTATTCTGTGGAAAGCAGGAGGCTTTAAGTCAATCTTTTACATTGTAGAGTATCTAGGGAGGGTGATGGGTCGGGTCGGGTCACGTCTGTCGGGTCGGGTTTGGTAATATCAATCTTTTATTTTCAAAATTAAAAATAATATTCCCTCAAATGTGTTGAGGGTTGGTCTAATAAAATTGTCTTATGATCAGGTAGAGTGCTTGATACCAGTATGCTACGATGGAATTTAAAAAAAAAATGTGTACAACATGTATATAAATTATATATTGAGAGGGCGGGTCAAGCAAACAAAAAAACCGAACCCTACTTGGATCTGAAAATCGACACCTCAATGGACCCATTACCAAGCCAACCTCTAATAAAAGTCAGTTAGGCCAAGATGCCTATTTTAACCTGGCCCAATTCCATTCCCAAGAGTACCAACATTCTACGGCAACTCTTCTAGCCAAAAATAAATAACTAAAGAGGTAGGGATGTAAACGGGTCAGTTCCGGTTCGGGTCTATCTTGGACATGGAACCGGAACCGTTAAGGAGAAGGTAGAATTGCTTTGGAACAGGTTTCTTAGCTCCGAAACTAGAACCATATATGAGATGGGTTCAGATCCGAGTCCGGGTTTAGATAGAGAATGATATTATATATAAAAAAAAAACATAATTTTAGGAGAGGTTTTTGAAAATTGAGGCAATATATCGGGTTTCAGATCTATGGCTCCTAACGAAGGTGGGACCGAACCCAGACTCATTTACTTATCGGGGCCTAAATAAGGATCCAGACCCAGTTTTTAACGGGTCAGAACCTTCGGGTAATCAGAGAATTGGGAACCCATTTACAACCCTATAAAGAGGCCACCCATCTTACAAGTTTACGATCCCTCCATTACAAGATGATGGGATCCACCTATCTTAAATCCAAAACCATCAAATTAATGACACCCTCCATTACAAGATGATGGGATCCACCCATCTTACTAGTTTACCTATCTATTTCCTTACCTCATTCAACAGGTGCATCTCTCGACCTTTAATTGCCCATCCGGACAGTTGGAGTAGCTTAGTTCTCATACAAAAATGTGTCTAATCATATCATCAAAGCAAAACAATGTTAAGAACCGAAATAATGATATACTAGCACGATTTAGCACGGGTAGGTCCAAACACAGCAAACTAAATATTCATATTCATATATGAAAACACAAAAGAAGAGACATAAAAATAAAAGAAAATTAACTCATAAATTCATTACCTTCTAATGAAAACCTCCAAATAATATTCACCTCCTTAACTTTTTCCTAAATTTAGGAGACCTGTGTGGTATAGAATGAGAATAGAAGAATTGGGGTAGAAATATAGCAGAAGAGGTGAGGTATAAAGAGAGATTTTGAGAAAAAGAAAAGGCGGAACCTTGAAAATTGGAGAGTATAAGTAAGTAGTATAGTTGCGTAAGACAAGTAATGGGGAGAGAATGTGGATTATTTGAAAGATAAAAAAACTAAAAATTGCAACCGATTGACATTCAAAATTAAAGCCAAAATCCTTGCATTGAATATATTATCATCGAATTAGGAAGGATTAATGCGATCATCGGTGACAACTAGTCGATCTAGTCGATGGCCGTTAATGTGGGTTTTCAATTTTACTGAGCTTTACCCGATTTGATAAGGAACCCATCGATATCATCAGCCAATGGATTATGAGGAGATTGCCATTTCATGACTCCCAATTCTCCTTTTCAGTTTTCTCCTTATAAACACCTTCGAAGTTTTAAGATGAATTCCATCATTAAGACAGTATAATAAAGAGAGTCAATTTACTCTAAATTTATTGGGATTTAGGAAGTCATGGGCTGCAAGCCTAGACTTAACCCGAGCTTGACCAGCATTGGGCTTGAGTGGGGTTGTGACTTTAAGCCCATGTGCAGAGCCCTAGCCCATTTTTACCCAAAAGGTTATGGAGTGAGCCCATATGGCACACTATATTTAGCATAAAGGGCATTTATATTTGAAAATGGACTAGGCCTGGCAGGTCCATGGGCTTGATCTTGCCCTAACTATTGTGCTAAATAACTAAATGGCCTGGGCTTGAACCAGCTCTGATCCACCCCAACTTGGCAAACAAGTTAAGGTATTGGGCACTTAACAAAAGGTGGAGGTCAAACACAATACTTCAAATGCAATGAATTGGGTCTGGGTTGATTTCTTCTAGTCTCATAAACAATTGTCACGATGTCACTACAAACTTATAAATATAAAATAAAAATCGGTAGCAATTTCCAATGAAATTGGAGTAAGGCAATTTTACCGAATCTTTTAAGTTATGATAATTAATAAAAACTTTATCATGGGGTCATTGATAAAATAACTATAATTTCTTCATAGTAGAAAGTCTTGGACTTCAATTAGAAGAGACTCTAATTTCAAGCATTGCCACATTCTTGAACTTGAAAAGTGTACGATCAAATCCTTATACCAGACAAAGCACAAATTGATAGCATTTGGATTCGAAATATTAATGATTTGAAATAGCAATTGATGACACTTTATTGCAGCTCGGACCTGTAACCATGTGGTTATGTTGCCTATCAAACCTACAGAGGAGGCCTTTTATCTTTTATCTTAATCACTTTACTATTCCCTGAAAAGCACGGGGTTTCAAGTCAATCTTTTCCACCATACAGTAATAGTGACTGCAACGGATCTCATTAGGTATGACTGTATGAGTCGGATTGGGTTCTAAAAAAACAGACGTTTTATTTTTAAAAAAAATTCAAAATAATATTTCTTTTGCTGTGTTTAGGCCAGGGCTGTTTGAATTGATAAAAAAAATAAAATAAAGTGAAGTCAAATGGGTCCTAACGGTTTAAATCTTAACTCTACTATGTGTGGATGAGAATTGCTGATAGTTAAGGTAATGTTATCAGCCACATGTACTTCATTTCACTTCAACTCTAAGTACTTCTATTTCTATTAGTAAAAGTTGAATCCATTCAACGCCAGCTTTACCATAAGGCCTAAAAAGCCATTGCTTTAAGCCCAAAAAAAATAAGACTCCAAAAAAGAGCTCCAAAATAACAGCTGACATCTTTTGAAATTCCAAAAAAGCAATCTTCTCAACTGTCATTCCTTTTTTTTGTCCCGATAATATAAGCCCCAAGATTTTCATGGGACCTTAATGTGTCATTTATAGCCTACTATATTTTCAAATTTACCCTTTATATTTCTATTGCCTGAAGTACAATTGATTTTAGCACACCATTATATTTCTAGCAGTCCATATGTATTAAATCTCAACCATACATTCAGTCATGAAGTTGCTTCACAATTCTCTCTCGTTATTTTTGTGTATCGTATTTCAATAGGGGCCCATTTAGATTTGATTCATGATATGGTTGTAATAGGTCCATAGCTTGAGATTTCAGCCATAATAATAGATTTTAAAATTTAAGATAAACAATGGGCTTCACTAGATAGTCATGACTCATGGTGCATATGCACACCGTGTGTAGTTGAAAATGCTCCGACCCCCACTAGTAGCATAATTAAATAAAAAAAAATTCTTAGGGGGGGGGGGGGGGGGGGGGGGGGGGTGTTTCCAAAATGGTGCAAAATGGTAGTTGGATTTTGTGACCTAGGATTTCCATGTGAGTTTTGGGGATGGGTCCAAAATTTTCATGTGGGTTTTGGAGGTGAACTTAAGATAAAAAATAATTTTTATGTAAAATATTTATAATAACATTAAAACATTGAAAATGCCTCATCTAGTGTAACGCCCCAATTCTGAGTACTGAAGATAACGCTAAGGTACCCGAAGTTGGCGCGCTACTTCCCGAGAAAACCGAGAACTTCCAAGATCGTAGTCCGCAGTGTGGTCAAAATTTAAATTTTTTTTAAACAACATCACAATCAACAGTTATATGCGGAAGCGTAACACAAGATAGCGGAAGCAAATGTATCATGTATATAAATCAAATGTAAAAGTGCGGAAGCCTGATAATAATTTCAAGGTGTGAATATCAAAGTGTTTATACAAAACCATGCTAACTACCCACCTCACTACAAATACTCTCAAACCCCAAAAATAACAATCTGCACTCAACCCTCCTGTGTAGGCTCTCTTTCCTCCGGCTCGATCACTTGGTCAGCCGGTCCCCATTCGTAGTCCTCAACTACGGGCGCCTCGATGATCGCGTCACCCGCGCGATCATAGTTTGGACCTAAGCACTAAAGATGGGTCAGACCTAAAAATCTAGCAAGGCATCATATGCAGATAACACAAGATGTATACATAAAGAGAGTAATGACAGGTACATAATCATGTGAGTAAACAAGGTACATAATATAGACAGTTGAGTAGTAATAGCAGTTTAGAATTAGAAATGTAAAGTACACTAATCTAAACAGACAACAAATGAGCACATTCACACAAGCTAAATATACCGCGAGATATTATGCCGCGACCCTCCCGTACTGTAAACGTCCCATACCATAAACAGTTTGCGGTGGGGAAAATGTAATAACCATGCAAGGGATGACAACCCTGATAAATATAACATACAATATGCATAACACCGATCACACCCCTTTATCACACCGATCACACCCCTTTATCTCACCGATCACACCCCTTTATCAGATTAACCCGGACGCGGTATCACACCGTCCGTCTAATCACAGCTCATCATGATAGCTCTAAGTAACCAGAACATAGTTCCTACCAGAGATGATCAGTCAACTGGCTGAGCTTAGAACAACTGAGTGAATGTTCGGTGCCGACTCGGGAAACTAAGTACGAGTTTGTGTCTGTCTAGGCTTAACTTACGTGAGTAAGGTCCTACCCAGGTCTCTAATAGGTTAAGGTACAACATGGAACACTGCCTAACAACAAGTCCAAGTCCAACAACATTGGATCCACTCCAAGATTCACAACCGTGGCCTGAGGTAACACAAGTACTATTCTGTGTTCATTCCACAAACCTTCATCCTATACTGATACACAATGAGTTAACCAACCATTAAAGACTAACTTCTCCAATCTAGGGTTCCACATTCCCAATCTTAGGCCATATGAGGGCCCGCCTAGACACATACACAGGTCAATTATCTCCAAACACAACTTAGGGTCACCTCTAAGTAATCCTAGGTTCAGGTCCTCCAATTTCCATTAATTAATAGGTTTAAGACAACAACAAGGGTAAGAGAGAAGAACAACTCATGAAAACCTTAAAATAGGGAATCAAGTGGAAATAGGCAAAGGACCAATCCTAGGTAATGGTCCACTCCTAGTTTAGGCCTCATCACATGATTGGATCCCCAACTGTAGCCTCAGGTGTCCAAAATGATAAATCTGGTGCTTCTGAAGTTGTGGACACCATGGACTACAGTTAATGTTCGAGTCAATGATGATTCAAATCCTAAATCCTCATTTGGTGGACCCCACGAATCAAGGCTGAGCCATGCCATTGATTCGTGTGTGGTACATTTGATGGAGAGTCATTTGGATGGTCAATGGGCCCCACCTATGATTAAACATCATAAATGTTGAAGTCTGGAAATTTCATTGTTTACAGTTTGCCTGGCCGACATCACACCTTGGAATGTCGACCGGGTGAACTGGATGTTGTCCTCTCAGGTCGACATCCTGCAGTGTCTTCAGTCGACATCATGGTCGTGATGTCGACCGGATCCACTACGACTTGGTGTCAAGCACCTGGGGGGTTCTGTAGGAATTCCAGTGTATTCGGTTGACATCATGGCCGTGATATCGACCGGGTACACTGCATTTCTGCTCTGAATGAGAAATACATGTTCCAGTTATTCTCTGCAGGTTCCTGTGTGCCCGGTTGACCGAGATAGGGTCCGGTCGACCGAGTACACTGTCTGTGCGCATTTCAGCAAAAATTAACTGAGACCTGTTTTTCTGGCATTTTAGTGTGCCCGGTTGATTGAGACAGGGTCCGGTCGACCGGGTACACGTAGAAAGCTGAAAATCCAGATTTCTGATATCTTCTCCAATTCAATCCAATTTTCATCCAAATCATTCCAAATCTCCTCCATACATCACAGAGACAAGAATAAACATAAAAACACTTCAATTATCAGCATCCACCATTAATCCATCAATCCATCCAGGCCATTGATCTTCTAAATGGAGAAACCCATCCATCAATGACCATTTTTCCATGAAAACAAGCTCAATAGAAGATCTAAACATGTAATAACATCTAACAGAACTGAGATTACAGAAACAAAAAAGAGAAGCATGCATCTAATGAAATTGCATAAGGTACTTGCCTTAGTGAAGAAGAAATGGAAATTGAAGAGAGAGAGAAGATCCAATAGAGTGTTGATTGCAAAATGGAAGAGTCTCTAGCCTCCTTGTGCTGGGATTTGGGGGAAATTAGGGTTTTCTTGAAGAGAAGATAGGCTAGATGAGAGATGAAAGGCAATTAGGGTTTTGGGAAATGTTTGCAATAGTTTAGGTTTTATAACTTAGGGTTTTAGGCTAGTTACCTAAAGGGCATTTTGGTTCTAAATGAAAATAACATGGGGCCATGGGCATTTGGGTAATTAGGTACGGTTCTAGAATGTTCTAACTCTCATGCCCTCCTATTAGTGCTAATAAAAGCCAAATCCTAATCTAATCCAAATCTAATACAAATTAAATAAAAGCTATATCTAAAACTTAGGAATATTAGAACTATACTACTAATTTCTTATTAAATAGCATATTAAAGTATAAACTACGTTATTAATTATTATTTAAATCAAACTGAGGGCCCACAAGGGGTGGGGCCTCACATTTAGGATTGTCGCTTTAGGCCTCAAATTGTCTTGAACCGCCCCTAATTCTACTCCTAACCTTGATTTCACAATAAGCATTCAAATGTAGTGAAGTGGAGTACTCTACTTTAACTTCAACCTACTTCTCATCCACTTCACTCCTTATGTGAAATCTACTTTATTTTACTCCACTCCTCATTTATCCCAATAGGCCATATAAGGGTTAATTCATGATCGGGTAGACTGGTAGAGAGTCTAATACCAATTTTGCTATGATAGAATTAAACAAAATATGTACAAAGTTTATAATTGGATGGGATGGATCAAGCACACCCAAGATTTGAACTTGTTTCAAGCTTGGCTCGGGTCAGAGTCTGAACACCCATACTTGCCCTGAACCCAATTAGACCCGTGACAAAGCCCGGCCCTAATAGGAGTGGGTCTGGCCAGTCGCCTATTTTATCCTGCCCCATTAACTTCCCTATCCATGTAGCAACTCTTGTACCAAAAGAATAATCATTACTAAATAGGCCATCTCCCTCCCATTAGAAGATGATGGGATCCACCATCTCAATCCAAGGCCATTAAATAAATGGCACCGTCCATGATCCATTCATCTACTCCACTCAATAGGTACATCTCTTGGCCTTACCTAGCTATCCGGAGTTTGAATCCATGTTACGTCACCTCTTCTTGCTTGAGCGTGCTCCTTTTCCACTTGTATGCACTTTCTACCCCGTGTGCGGGTTTCCTTTCCACTTGAGTGTGCTACTTTTCTATGTGTACGTAGGTTTTCTCTTGGGTCCCAGCTCCCTTGGCTGGGGTAAAAAAAAACAGAGAGTATTCATTTGGATGTTCGGAGTCGTCCAGTTTTTGTAATAGGAAAATGTACGTGTTTAAACATATCATCAAGTAGTAATAATATATCTTATATAAAAAAGATAGTAATAATATATACTTACCAAAGAAAAAGTATAATAGTATATATCATAGCATGAATCTAAAAATAATAAGAACCGGATTGATAATGTATTTCTTTGACAATTATCATCAAATAATTGAGAAATCAGAAATGTGATCATCGGTCATGAGTAATGGATGGCCCTTTAAGAAAATCTTTCATTCTAAATTGATTGGGAAATCATGGCGGCAAGCCTGGACCTAACCTGACCCTAACGACAAGCATTGGCTTGATTTGGGCTGTGACTGTACACCCAAGTGCTTAGCCCTGGCAATGTTTTACCCAGACGGTTAAATGGGCGGAGAGCCCATGCGGCCCGCTATATTTAGCATGGCACAAAGAATGCTGCTGTGCGGGTGTGTCACAAGGTATGAGACAGCCCTATGGGTCCCACATGATCAATCCAATCCTGTAATTTAACCCTCCCCACAATATCACACAAATCTCAAGGGTTTTACACCAATCCGAATGGGATGAAGCATTAGATTGACATTAAAAAAAAAATGGTGCATTTTAACGCTCTTAAATTTGAAGGTCACATATGAAACAGTTAGGATGATGTGATGGATTTGAAATTTTATATATTGGGTGGTTTGTCATCCCCCACCTCACCTATAATTGGTGGGGCCTCAGGTGCTCCAATTTGTTAGAGACAATTCCGCACAAAAGCATACCCAAGTGGTAAGGAGAGGCATTTCTTACCTGGGTGGCTGACCGGAGTTTGAACCTGGGGTACATCACCTAATCACGCTTGTGAGGGCCTCTTTGCCACTTGAGTGGACTAGCTACCTTCTCATGTATATGTGGGAGCTCTCTTGGGTGCCAGACCCCTTGACCGGGGTAAACAAAAGAAAACTTTTAGGCCCACGTTGGACAATAATTAACCAAAATGGTCTCAGATTGAAAAAGCTTTGGCCTAGCTGGACCCCATGACACAAGCTCCCCCCAATTGCCCAACGACCCGGATGACTTTTTGGCAAGGGAGGATTCATGATGGCAAGGGCGAAACTAGAGGGGGGCTGGCAGGGCCATGCCCCCCCCTAGTATTTTTAATCTCCTTTGTTTAGATTATTTGAGACTTCCATTTTGTGGTAGATGGCGCCCCCATCAATTGTGAAATCTAAGTTTGTAAATCATTGATTTCAAAAGTAGCGTTACACTAATCTTAATTGAATTGTGAGAAAAAAATAGAACGAAGGAAGATAGAGGAAAGAAACAGAAAGGAAATGAAGGAGTTAAAGGAAAATGAATATTCTAACTGTTATCGAGTGGTTAATTACATAAATAGGAATTCATTGTCCATTCCATTTATTTAATAAATCATAAACAAAAATCTAATGATTTCTACTATATTAGATTTTCCCAGAGTTGCCACATGCCTTCTCCGAGTAGCAGATCTGGGATACCCTTATCTTGGATTTTTCAGAAACTTGAAAGTTGAAGGCCATAACATGTTTGTTGAAGAAAAACATAATGATCTTACAATTTTCTTACTTCTTAGTAAATATAATCATGCATAGTGCAGTATTAATCTTTTCAATCATTGAAGCTCAAATACAAAATTTAAATCACTCAAAATTATTTTCTCTTCGTGTTTTTTTATTACATAAATTTCTAATCTAAATTGAGTTATATCCACAGCGAATTAAAAAAATCAGTTACTTTCTTATATTTTAGTTATAATTATACCTATGTCAGAATAAATATGATTGGAGCGAAATCTTTTTAGATGATAGAAAAAACTAGTGGACCATGTTTTTGAGTAATTTAGAATTTAAATATGAGTTTCTTTCATTGATATTTATCAATACGCATTCTTAGGTGTTCAAAAAAAAATTCAAATATTATTTTGAGATTTCAGTGAAAATTATGATTCGTCACGGCGGGATCCATAAAATTTGAGGAGAATGGTCATACATTTCTAGATAGTTTAGATGATTAGTGCCCCTATGGAGCTTATAGCGTCGTAAAAGCTTTGATACTTTATCCCTTCTAATAAAAAATTTCTGGTTCCACCCGTGCATGATGTGCCCCACCAACTAAAGGTTTGGTCTATCATCTATGTTGCAAACAATCTGTACTTTTGGATCAAGCTACAAAGAAGGCCAAGAACCTTTGCATAAGCCATAAAGCATCCTCAAACCTTACGAAAAGTACCCTTTGTCGGCCACGACCAGTGACCAACCCCAACATATACAAATATATAACCCCCAAACCACACGATCACAAGGTCTTTAATCAATTTATATTACCCATCAAACATCATTAACTTGTCCTGCTGCTTATTCAATAGTAACAAAATCGACAGTTAGGATTGCCATGTAACACTGAAAATTGATCAGTCCCTGATTGATCAACAAAAACAGAAAAAACAGAAGGAAAAAAAACCCCTTGTTTTACAAAAATACAAAGGTATTTACAACTGTCGTTCTTATTCATGGCATCAGTTTAAGTAGTTAGACGTCAGAAACCAAAACCAGCAGCACCAACAGCAGCAGGAGGTCCAGCCAAGGAAGCCCTCTTCACGAACCGACCTTTCATCCTCGGTCTCTTCTCTGCATTCAGCTTTCGAACCTCGTACCTGATCTTCTTCGAGAACAGTCGACTCCTCCGCTTCTCTCTGTACCGCGAAACCCTCGCTTCTCTTCCTCTATCCATCATTTGACCTCCTACTCCTCCCATTTGATACAGTTGCTGTGGCTCTAAACCCTATACATGCATGCATACAAATAAAATGAGAAAACTATCCTCATACATGAACGTACAATTCCAAGAAGAAAAAAAAAAAAACGCTTTTAAAATCATTTAGGAGTAATATAATAGGTGATAAATTAAGAAGACCCTAGATGGTTTGGATATTTTCGACTAATGGTGGACTTGTGATTTTTTTTTTGGGTGGTGCGGGCAATGCTTAAGTTAAGAAGTCTAATAATAAAATAAAAAAATTTAAGCTCTTGTTTAACAAGTTTTTGGATTCTTGCAGTCGCGGCAACATATAGGTCTGCTCCTTTTTTCGACACAAGTCATCAATGGTGCTTGAATTTTAATTTTTAAGCTAATTAATGGCCCACAAAAGTGAAGAAGTAAGTCCGACGAAAATAATAAAAATAGATATGAAGAAGTCTTCTTTTGGCCGAGAATAGATTCAAATAGAGAAAAAAAATCGAAGTTAAAACTGATTTAAGTGGGACAAGGGTAAGATGAAAATATATCGTTAAAAGGGGAAGGCAATGATCAGTACCGTCCAATCAGGCCAGCAGTCGTCAGGATTGACACTCGGACGGTCTCCATTCATCCACGGAGACCCTTGGGTGGCCCATTCAGTGATAACAGACTCGTAATTAAGCCTGAGGCAAATCTTCTTCTTCTCTACCACCTCTTCATCTTCGCAATTCATCGCCGTGGTGGGAGACTCGTACCCGAACTTCAGATCCAACGTGTCACACGAGAGATCCAGCTCGCACTCCACGTGGCGAGTCGTATCGAGCGCCGTGTCATCCACCTCCTCCGTTTTAACTCTCCACTCCATCTCCATCTCTCCTTCGCCCGCGTCCGTCAGACCGAGCGCGTCCATGCAGAACGAGTCCGAGTCGAGATCCTTCCCCAGCAAGCTCTCCATGTCAGCTGCCAGGTCAGCATCACACGTGTCGAAATCCAGACACGCGTCGCGTACGAAGGCCGGGATCGACGGCTTGGACTCTTGGCGGTTGGAGACGGCGAGCGGACCGGCGGCTGGGAGGGCTGAGTCGGAGACGGGGTCGAAGATCGGGACGCGGTAGAGGAGCTGCTCCTCGTCGGGAGGCGAGGAATCGTCGCCGCTGCTGAGATCCGGGACGAGGAGAGGGATCTGAGGCTGCTCGGCTCCCGCTGCGGGGGAGGATTTGGGTTTGGAGTGGCGCGGGGTGCGAGCCTTTCTGCTGAAGCCGCGGAGCCATGGAGGGAGCGGCTCGGGGAGGAGAGGGGAGCCTGCTGAGGTCTTTAAGCTGAGCCGCTCGTGGCGGCGAGCCAGCTGGTTGGCGGAGTGGACGGAGGCATCGCAAGCCTGGCAGAGGAAGGCGTCATCGGCGGCGCAGTACCAGCGCGCGCGCTTGCAGAGGCAGCTGTCACAGGGGCGTGCCGTCTTGCCGCCGAGGGCGTTGGCGGATCGCTTTTCGGAGCTCATGTCGTCGGAGGGGGAGGAGGGTCGGTAACGGTGCGGAGGAGAGAGGAGTGATGGTTATTTAAGAGGCCGAGCACAATAATTGCAGTGTGCGGGACCCACGATGCGCTTTTTCCCTTCCTCGTTCGTACTGTCATTTGGGCTTTTGTCGATAGGGATTACGCTTTTGGGCCCACCTCTATTGCCTTATCCTCCTTCTCATTGGCTGGGACTTTAATTTCCATCTTTAGTTCTGCATTCTGATTGGCTGCTGTGTACTATTCAGGGATTTCTTGTGTGGCCCACTTGAGAATGGGAGTGGAGAAGCCTACAATTCCTGTCCATCTCAGGAGAGTTAGAACGTGACACTCCGGGCCCGGGAGGTGACTGCCCTTCTCTCTCTGATACCTACGGAGAAAGTGTGTCCTCTCTCTTGTCTCCGGCCATATACAATTCTAGTAATTTTTGTAAAAAATAACAATTAAATTAAAAAAAAGTAAAATAAAAAATGAGCTATTTCAAAAGAATCTTTTAATAGTATCAAAAGAGAATAAATATTTTATTTGAGCATCTTTAACGCTCAACAAAAAATGTAAGTCACAAAAAATAAAATTAATACAACATACCCAACAGAGTTGAAATAAGGCTTTGGCAATCGACGATCATCATGATCATGATCTTGATTATGATTGAAAATATCTAAACACCTTATCACTATACCATTAATTGGGAAATAATTAACAATTGTTCGGGTCCATGATGATTTTGATTGAACACCAAGGATCTTCCAATCAATGAAACATGTTGCTTAGAAGTTTATCAAAGTGAAACCATATAAAGAAGGATATTGACAATATTTGTCAAAGGAATAAGAATAGTCTAAGTAAGTCTACGTATGGTGATCGTGAGTGGACCACTTAGGGTTCTCCCAATACGGCCGGTGGTCACGTGGTGGTCCCAAGTGGTCTACTCATAATCACAGTGGAATTTTACCTCACCAAGATCTTGTCAATGATGTTGGTCATGTGGAGTACATATTTTTGTGTAGACTGCAGTCCCACGGCAGTGGATTCGCGCCCATGGCCACAGCATATTTGAAAAGGTATCCTTTTGCGGTCCCCTGTCACCATTTGGGCTAGTGTGAATTTCTTTCCTGTTGATGGACCTTCTGGCTCTTTGCCCTTGTGGGCTAGACTCAAAGACTCCTATGTTTTGTGACGTGTTCATAATTTTGTGAAGCTTCTCTCTCTGACCATCTACATTCCCGTGGGTCCCAGATGAGAGGCCTGGTCATTGGACATTCTCAACCATCAGATCGTCCTCGTAGAATTTGGACCACTCAGCGTTTTCTTCTTCATTGTCCATTTGTAAGCTTTCAATTGGGCTGTCTGATTAGCATGGTTATGAAGTCATTTTGCAACCACAATAGGGGCCATGATATAGATGTTTTGGATTGGGTTGGAGGGACTTGTGTATGGTGAATGCAAATCCCTCCACTTCTTTGGTACAAAAGGGCGAGCCCCTCTCTCGTTTTTTTTTCGAATTATCGAAGTTTAGGGCAAGCAAGGCCGATTTATTGTCAGGGACAAAAATTCAAGAACAGAACCTAACAGTCTTCGTGTGGATTAGGATGAATAGAGGTTTGAGATGGGTTTCGGGGCTCACGTTTGTGCAACCACTTTGCGACAAGAAAAAAGTGTGGAAAGTATAAACACTTTTCTACATTATGGTAAAATTCATATTCGGTGTGACTGTTTTTTATAGCAAAAAAAAAAAAAAAATGAATTGACCTTATTGTGATTCCTAGTAAAACTATTTTTTATGGCCAGTTAGTGTGGGGAGCGTGTTTAGATTGTGGGAGCGTATTTAGATATGAAAATTGGCAAAAACAATTGTTTTTTTTCTTGCGAAAACCATGGTTGTACTAAATGTACAGGAGAAAATCTGCACAAAAAACCAAACGTAATATGCTTTTTTCTGCAAATATCTCATTGGAGATCTAGGGAGGTAAACCCCAGTCCATTTCATTTTTCAGCTAACAAATAAACCTAAGATTTAATCCGTGGAGGCCATTTTGATCCTTTCCTATGCTGTGAAAGATTTACTTTATTTTGGAAAAATATGAAAGTAAAAGGCTACAAGTGACTATAAGGATTTTAATGGAAATTTATTAACATCACGCAAAAATAAAGTAATTTCTCAATATTTTTTGTAAAAAAAAAAAATTTCTACTTATTTTTCTTCTATTTCTCAACTTCTTGTGGAGCCGACACAGAGAAATAAATATGAAATAAAAGAAGACAAGGTGGTTGAAGATGACGCGAAAGCGCATCCCCTTTTTGTTTCTTTTGCTTTTATTGCGTACATAATAAATTTTTGTTTCTTTCCACCTAGTGTATATTTTTTTTACTTCTTTGCACCAAGTAGACAACTATAAGTTGAAATGGGTGAAAATAAAGTTACATATGGCTACTGGTATTTTTATGGGATTTTTACTGCCTCAAGTAAGAAAGGAAGGACCAATACACAAATTGTGATTGTAGGTGATTCAATGTCCTCTTGATTTTGTATAGTCAGTGAATATGAATTGGATGAAATAATATTTTTCTATTTCAGAGATTTTTTATTGAAATAACTGCATTTCCATATAGTATGATTACAGTCCAATTTTACTTCAAAAGAAGTTGTGCCTGTATCTTTAAAAACATATAAAATGTTGCATTCCCATTTCACAGTGAGCCAATTTCTTTTCAAAACACAGGAGGGACAAGATCTTTTTAAGCAAGTGGACTCCTCAATTTGCCTCTCCCACCGGTCACCTCATATATGAGCTGGGCGGTTAAAGATTTTTAATTTCAAGGCAGAGTCACATCATGGTCATATGTAGCCATCAGAGATGGAACAGATCCAGTCGCTGTGCAGTGGTGTTAAATTGGGACCGATTTGAAATTCCGGATAGAATTTTCCCAAAACGTTAAAATGCGATCAAACCCTAATTTAGCTGTGTCTATCCTGATACAACATCAGTATCCGGTGTGATTTGATCTGATATACAATTTGTCAACATCGAAGACTGGTTCATATCACTTGATGAATATTGAAAAGTCGGAGATTATAAATATTTGTTGATTCTTCTGCCACTTGAGAATTATGCACTGCGGTTTAGTCTTTGGGTGAAGGTAATGAAAAATGATCCTACTTTGTAAAAGGAGGATTTTCACCTGAGAGCGGTCCGTATTGATTCCTATGTCAATTATACATCTCTTTTGTAGATGCTTTAGCCAAACAGGAGGTTGAAAGGTTGCGTTCTTGACAGGGGCAATGTAATGATTGAGTGGTTAATGGTACCTTCCTCTTAAGTACTTTCTTGTATCTTTCAGTTGCTTCTTCTTGTATTTCTTTTGCCTTTTTAATATAATTTTTGTTACTGAGCAAAAAAAAAAAAAAAAGGTTTTCAAAATATCACGAGTTAAAGAAGAGGTGATTTTAAGGTTGTTTGTCAATTTTACATGTGATAGGAAAGTGATTTACATATGTAAATGACTCTCATATGAAACATTTTCATATGCAATTGAGTCATATGTGAAACACTTTTAGTTGTTTGTATTTTTCACACCTCTTTATACGTTAATCAAAGTGAATCCAATGGTTCACCAATTTTACGATTTTTCATAAATATCTTAAAATATATGATGAATAAATGTATGAAACTTCACCCCCAAGGGAAAAAATGGGATTCTAAAGAGTTTGGACGGCTCAAATTGTAAAAATGAGCCCCACAAAACTCAAAATTCTAAAAATGAGCCCCACAAAACTCAAAATTATAGATCTTCAGTTTTGGCCTTTTTTTTTAATATCGAAATAACAGTTGGGGATTTAGACATGAAATTTGGCCCACGGTCATTTTGGTAATTTTAAATAGGTTAGACGGTTCATATCATCATTGTGGGGCCAGCTCATAGTAAATGACAAAAAATAGACTGGATTCCATGGACGTGAAAACATTGAATAAAAACAATGGATACATCCAACAGCTGTACGTTATTTGCACGTTTCTCACAATTTCTCACAATCTATGGTGAGTTAAGATGTGAAATTTAGTGCCATAGCCATAAATGACATTTTAAAGAGTTTGAATGCTTTGGATCATGAAAATGGGGCAACAAATTTTCGGAATGGCACTTTTAAGTCTGGAGTTTTTTGCAAATATCTCATAATTCAAGACAAATCAGCGGTTAAAAATGGGCTGACTGAATATAATTTCTCCTCTAAGGAGTTTGGATGGTTCAGATTGGACTTTTGGGGCTCACAAGCGTGTAATAATTGGAAAACCCGTGATGGTCAGTGAGGACTCCCAATCACTATAGCTCCGCCCAATAACGGTAACATGTGAATCAGTTTTCCATCTTATGAGGTGTGAAAATCTTGGGCTTAAAATAAGCCCATTCTCACACCCAATTTTCACATCTCGTGCGTAAATCATATGAAACAAATATAAAGATGTGTAGCTGTTACGCATGTGAACCACTTATATAAGTAAATGGCTACAAACAAATGATCCCTTGGGCCTTTTCTTGGACGGATGGACCGGAGAAAGAAAATGATGGGGTCTCACCCATCTCTCTCTTCTTTGATCTAGAGGTGTTCATGGGCCAGACTGAGGCATGACCTGCCTTTAGAACAATGGCCCATATTCTTCCCAAGCTCGACTTGGGCCTAAATTGCCCGGCCCGAGACCAACCATTTAGTCAAAAAGGCTAGGCTGTGCAGGACTAGGCTTTTTACCACTTTTTTTTTTGGAGTTTATAACACTATTTTGGGTAAAGCAGTCACTAACTGCATATATTACTCACTCGGGCCTGGCAACGCCAATGCTTTGGGCTTTCTATCCCCTAACCCAAGCCCAGCCCAAGCGGTCATGGCCTGTGCGGGCCTCATGCTGGCCCGGCCGTTAAGCACTCCTACTTTCCCGTAAGGGTCACTCATCTCTCTTATCTTTCTTCTTTCTCACAACAATCATGAAAACGCCTAAAAAGCAGCCATTCTCTCTCTCATGATATTTTGAAATCAAATTTAACAGTTGGCTATCATTGAAGGCTGAGATGTAGAAACGGATAGAGGATCAATACGGACGCCAATAGGAGAAAAACCGATTTAGTGTGTGGTCCAAGACGGATGCCAATATGAGATGAGATGTGGGCCATCTTCTCTTGATCAGCATGTTCATATTATAGAACCTCCTTCCTCTCTCATTTTTCATCCATATTTGCATAGATTTTACAACTGTTGGATTAATTACATGTAAAAATATAATTTTATATTCTACATGCAAATATATAAGTGGTGCATTAATTATTTGGTAGGAGTGGAACTTGAGACTGCAAACATTTTGCTTTATCCAAACTGTCTCTGTTATGCGCCTTCGTTTGGAGTAAAAAAGACCGTTCAATTGAATAATTTTATCTCTTAACAAAAAAATTTGAATAAGTTTATTAAAATGACCACTATTGAACTGAATTAATCTCATTTTCATGCATCTGATCAGCTCAATGATTTGTGGGGATGCGTCATGAATGGCATGCAGCTTGTGAGGCCATCCTGGATGGATGCCCATCAGGAGGCAGAGGTACAGAACGGTCTAAATGGTTAGGCTGAACATTAAAAAAAAAAAAAAGGGTCAGCCTCAACAAATCATCCCAAACTTAGATTTAATAGCCTCAAATTTAACATTCTCTTAACTAATACATTTTTAAGATTCAATCCAACGGTTCGCAAAGGTTTGATCAAAGTCAAATGGGGCCTCGTGCCTATATGAGTACTTAATGTGAAGGAGATAACTGAAGAAAGAGGGATAATCCAATGGTCAATAAAAGGACATGATCATGATAACGGGTTGGTGCCAATTCACAGGAAGGTGGACACAAGTGGGCCCTGATGCATAATTAAAGTGGTGATTTTTATCATCCGGACAGAAATATACAGGCACTTTTATCTGGTAGCCAACTCGCTGAGACTATTTCGCAGCTGACAGTCTTGGCAGGTCTCTGAGCTGATCCCTCCACTATCTGGTTATATGTCTGTGGAGGCATTTCCCGTCCTTCCATCATTACTCATAATTTCTTAATTGTAACATATCATTGGATACTTGTGTGTATAGTATTTTATAAACAGTACCTGAGATCATGGCCAAGACAGGTCACAGGTTGCTATCTGATTTCTGAATCCAACAGACTTTCTAATTAGGCTCTATAAACAGAGCCCAAACCCAAGCAGGAAGTGGAACATCCAGATCCATTTAAAAAAGGACACAAACCCAAGGAACGGTAGTCTTTCTTCCAGATTTATTGAACAATAATCACAAGAATTCAAATTGCTGAAATGACTTAAGCAAGAGAATCACACCTCAAATCATGTGGCAGACATCAATAGTATCTAACCATCTGCTTTCTGGAGCAACAATATTCCGGGCACATGCAATTTTCATCGGAATCACCTTCTCCAGAAGCTTGGACCGGATACTTTGACTGGTCAAAACCATTGTGTCTTAAAAGGCTGCAGAAGTCCATTAATTCCTTGAGTAGTTAAATCCAGAGCATCTAGAAGCCAAGCGAATGCAGACAAATCTGAATGCTTTAAAATTTTAAATTAATATTCTAACAAAAAAGTACCAGCAAGGAGCAACACTGTAACTGAATAAAAAGTTCCAGTTCACACAATAATAATAACAATAATAATAATAATTATTATTATTATTGTGATGATGGGGGTACATCTCTCTTCTATTGTACTTATAGGATTATTCCCCAAGGCCCACGCATGACCCTGCAAGGCTGCAACACATGGACCAAGTAAATCTCGGGTGGATGTCGAACACACAACATGGGGGAGAAAACCCACCCCTTATGCTAGTGAACCGTCAACCAGGTGGGTCCACAAAAATCAAAATCCCATGCCATTATTTAAGAAAGAAAGAAGAAATTGTTTACCTTTTCTAAAAGATGAGTAACATGACATTGTACAAGAACAAACAAGAAGCAAGTAAGATCCGTTCTATAAATTTTAAATGGATCACAAAGAGGTGAATTAGAACCAAATAAACTAGAGAGAACTCACAGCATAAAACCTGAATATTACAATGGCATAAATACACTCGGTGCCTCTCCCATCTCATAACTAAACCTGACACAATGAACATGACTCAAGCAGAAATTGAATCAGCAGTTGCCCCAGCGGCAGCGGCTCTTTTCTTAGCAAAGTACTCATCAGCACGAGCAAGGTTTTTCAAAACTGCTGGCTTCAGCCACTTCTTTTTACCAGGCAGTACAGTGAGAGTGGATCCAGCAGCCTCAAGCTTCTCCTTTGCAGATGCAGAAAAGGCATGAGCCTTAACATTCAGTTTGACAGTCAATTCACCATCTCCCAAAATCTGCAAATGAATGAAATTATCAAAGCTTGTATACCGACATTTTTCTTTTCTTTTCTTTTTTTTTTGTGAGAGAGAGAGACACACACGGAGAGAGAGAGAGAGAGAGAGAGAGAGAGAGAGAGAGAGAGAGAGAGAGAGAGAGAGATGTTTAGGCATGCTCATCGATGGCTTAAATTAGCTACAGTACTGACATGTTGAAGAGTTACTAGTAGAAGGAATGATGAGACCCAATGATGGAGTCTTCACATATTCACCGCGGATGGCTAGCCCCTTTTAAGAGTTATCACGATCGGCGACTCAAGAAGTCTTCACGTCAGGGAGAGCAATTGCTTCATAACCGTGAGATGAAAAGAGAGACCTTTCATTAAATTACAATGAGAGATCACGGGGTTTTTACAGAAGGGAGGTCAAACCTACCTATTAGTTACTTAGATAGAATTTCCTTTTTCTTCCATGAAATTGTATAGGTGCCAATCTCTTTATACTTGATGCAATTAATTATCTTAATTGATTGTTTGTCAATCATTTATCCTGCTTGATCTTATCCAGATCTAGGAAGCTTTATCGGAAAGCTATATGCTAACCCTCCCTGCCTCCCTCCCTCCCACTCTGAGATAGGATTTACGATCTTGAACTTGTACAGTCGTTTCAATATAGCGTGTAGGGTGATTTGTCCATTTGCTGGCCAACTAAGAGGGGTCACAAAGCATGAACTAGTTATTGACCAGATTTCAACTTCTTGTCTAACTCCATCTTGTGGGACTCTTCGTAATTTCATTTTGCCCATGTCAGTTTTCCTGCAATAAATTTTTTTTGCATTTCGTCAAAAAGGAAAGTAGAATGTTTTAAGCCAGCCCAAATCGATGAGATAAGGTTGTGATGAAGATGGCGATGACTCTCCCACAAATTGGTGCCAAAATGGCAACATACCTTGTTTTACAAGCAGGTTGACAACATCTATGTATGCATGCTTGTATCTATGTAGGGAAGAGGGACACATAGTGGGGTGACTTTATGATCCATCCAAACCATCTACACACGGGAGCCCTTGAATTCCACTTGATCCATTCAGTCTTCACAGATCTAAATGGACTAGTCCATTGGGTTGAGAGTCATATTTTTTCTTTAATGTAAAGTCATTAAATTTGTGGGCCACAGATGAAGGAGTCAAAGGCATGTCATTGACCCCAAACTTGATATTTGGGCCCATTCAAAATGTTTCTTTCCATCCCCTCAGACCCATGATCATTGGGGCCCTAGCTACAGGGCGGAACCAGGAATTTTATTTAGAGGGGGCCAAAGAAAAAAAAAGACTATAAACAAAATTGAAATGTAAAATAATTTATAAAAGAGAAAGTGGATTTCTCATTCTTCTTCTTTATTCATGCCTTTGTTGGAAATTTATACTAAAAGCATACCTTTATGTATTTGTCTTCGACTAATTAGTATATTTTGACTTTTCATCTAAATGAGATTTTGTGTGGGCAAATGGTTGCATTATTTATGATTATGCATGTGTCTTTTATTCTATAATGTAGACAAGTTGGTGTATAGAGTTCTGCTTATACACGGAGGACTTATTTGTCGGTTTTTATAGAATGTAAGTTTTTGTTCACAGTCTAGATGGACTTGGACACACCATCGGTACGATTGTAGCATGATGTTTCAACAGGCTTGTCTTGGCTGCGGGAAACGGTATAGTTTCTACTCATCATGCTAGTACGCTTTGTGTGTATTGAATATGACCGCTTTTGGGTTTATTATCTCTATATTGACTATATAAGATGATTAACATCCAAATGGTTATTATGAGTGCTTGTACTCTTAATCCTGACATAAATAATAGACACATACATTTAGTGTTTGCTATTTTGATTTACAAAGGGGTGAGATCTTTTATGGGTCAATAATCTCAGTAAATTGGATGACTATACTACGTGTGTGGTGCATATTAGTTTATTGACGGAATCCACGTCCCATAATTGGGATTGATGATATCCCCTTGATGAAGTTTTTAGGTTTTGATTATGTCAAACCCTGCAGGTGGACTTTATGTCCGACATATCAAATAAGTTAAGTGTAAGGTCTCAAGGAATTATAAAGATATCGATTAAATGTAGATGTTGGTAATTATTTTATCGATGGATATCTGAAATCTTAACGTGGGGAGATTAATAAGAATTTAATGACATGAAGCTCGAAATATTAATTTTGAGAATAAGGGCAGGAGTGCAATTATAATTCTCTAGTTGACTGAATTGTAATTTATGGAACTAGGATTCTAATTTAGGTCGAATTAGGGTTTCCTGCTTCCATAAGGAGCCTATCCTTATTTACTTCTTAAGGTTCCTATTGTAGCCTATAAATATGCGATATTGCTCTCTAGGTCAAGTAGAAGAAATATCTCGTTTTAGAGAGCAGATAGAATTCGCAGAAGAGGCCCACTCCCTGGTGCGAATTCGAACATAGAGGAATACAGTAGAAGATCTTGAGATTTTCGGGCTGCTGCAAGACCGAGATCAGATCAGAAAGACCGAGATCAAATCAGAGAGATCTCATAGGTATGGTCTTTGATCATCTTTGTTTAAAGCTATTTCCGCATTGATCTGTACACAATATCTAGAGTTCCTAGAGGAAACTCTTTTCTAACAGCCTTAAGCTTTGTTGGGTAAATGCCGTGGCAGAGGAAACAGTCCGCAGAATCGATTTCCTACCACCCTAGGTGGGAAGCGCGGATCCACGCCATCGTAGAATTGAAGCACAAACGGAGGGGAAAATTGGCACATTTCGTCGCTGCACCAAATGCATACCGACACCTTGTCTCTTCCTCTTTCCATGGCAAACTTCTCTATACAAAGCCATAGGTTTCCTATTCTGCAGCTTTGGTTTCCAACAGGGGTAGATGGGATTTTTGGAACCTCTCTAGCAAGGAAAGATAATGTAAAATCCCAAAATTCCCTGCATTTTCGCCGCTACACCAAATAAGAAGAAGAAAGCTCCAGATTTTAACCCTTTTCCATTGAAACGTCGCTTCCACAAATGAAACTTTAAAGTCTCCGCAAGCTACGCTTTCTCCTCTTCCTCTCTTGGATCATAAGATTTGGGGCAAGTGTAGATTGTTAGAATGAATATTAAAAAAATCTCTACCCCAACTCCATTAAGCCTTGTTTATTTGTTCTTCTTTTCTTCATTTCCTTTCCTTTCTTTTCATTTCCAGTTTTTCTTAAAATCAACGATTTTTTATTTCTTTTTTATTAAGAGTCAAACCATGTTAAAAGAGCCATAAACAGGGGGAGTGGGGTGCGCACATCCATTAATGAATGGCCACACCATGAAGGGTCCAAAGCAAGCTTCTTAGAGAAGCTTATGAAGTGTGTGTGTGTGTGTTGGGGTGGGGTGGGGGGGGGGGGGGGGGGCGCCTAGGTGGGCCCTATCAAGTCGTCCCTCACCATAATACGATAAGGGATGGATGCATATGAACATTTAGGCTGTTGGCATTGGATATGGATGTGAGGGCCCCCACCTTATTCTCATAGTATCATGAGAGTAACTCTCATAGGAGCATCTCCCATATATATATATATTCACGTTCCTAGTTCAAAAAATTATTTAGACAATTCTCCAAGTTTATATTGGAGTTAGATATCGTTTCCAACCATCTCCCATACAAAATGACAATCTACTCAGTGGCGAAGCCAAGATTCTCTCTTAAGGGGGGTAAAAAATCTCTCTTACCAAGAAATTTGAGAAAGAATTTAAAAAATATATATTATTTATATTAATAAGAAAGTTGAAAATGTGTTCAACCCAATTTAACTCATAAACTAGCTATTAAATTATACCCCAAAAATTATAAAAATGATTAATTTGTATTACTCTCCACATCCAACAACATTCAATTATGGGTCCAAAAGATTAGAGAAGAATTACAAACTGCATGATTTTAGCATATTTACTTGTGAGCATGTGTTCATAGTTTAAAAAATAAAATTACATAATTTTCTTGTGCATCATAATATGGGGTTGATGTTGATAAAAAGTCTTGAATCATTGTTTAAAGCTCTAATTCTTTTATAATTACTTTAACACAACCATTAAGGTTGATGGAACCTTTAAGCGTGTAACTAGTATAGAGAGCTTTTAAGCACCTCTATTGATAGGCATATGAAATCTCTTGCTTAAGAATTATATTTTTTATCTAATTTAATTCAGAATTTGAATCAAACTTTTAAATACTCAAATTTTGATGATAACTTAACGGAAAAATATTTCAAATATCCTAATTATGAGCATCAAATTTGAGAGGATTTGAATTCTGAAATCAATAAAGGGTTAAGAAAAGAAAAGAAAAAGTTGAGAAGGGGCAAAGGACCAAAATGACCATAAAAATTCCTACTTTAAAGGAGGCTAAAAGTTGAAAAGAGGCAATTGCCCCTCCTCGACTACATGTGGCTCCGCCACTGAATCTACTTCATTATGCGTTTTCCCTTTATGAACATGGCTTAAAGCGTTAATCAATGTGGACCTTCTCATAAGAAAAACAACCATTACTCACTTCTGTAATGACAAAGTCTTAAAGTGAACCATCTTGCGGGTTGTACTATGTAAACATATACCTCACATAGACACTAGATCTAACGAGGATTATTTTTTGCACCACTAGGTCACAAATTCTCTAGTAATTTGCAATGTTCCTAGATTGTACTGTTCATGGCAATGGTAGCCAACAAGACGGCGACGGCAGACCGGAAGACGCCCCTGATGCTCCTGACAACCGGGAGCAACAAAGACCAGTTAATGAGAGAATCCTTGAAACAACCCATTCTCCGATATGACGACCACCAGGGTCAATGTGGATGCTAGAACTTAAACAATCCGTCTAAGCTGGCAGAAGCAGCACATGAGGTTGCATTGAATTTCTGCTATATTTGCCCTGATAGCACAGTTCAAGTCATAAGGGTTCTCTTAAGATACATGAATACGGCCCTCTAGATGTACTGTCAATCACTTTACAAGCCTAACATTGCACTCGTGCAAGGTTGTGGATCGGATAGAAGAAATACGAGGTTCAATTCAATAAGACCAAATGCTAACTATAGGTGATAAAAATATCACCCACTTAGATTAGGAAGTAGAATTTGTTGATCAGGGAAGACCGAACGTTGAGGACTTGAAAGGGAAGGAAAGTAGCTTGGGTCAGAGCCCCTGGCTGCCGTCAGCCGAAGGCACTCCGATGCCTGAGTTAGTTATGGAAAAACTAAGCAGGATGAGGAAGAAGAGAATGAGAAATTGAGCAAGGGTTCACGTGCTGTGTATTAGCGTACCTCCATGGGGCTGATCCCATGTGTATTTGTAGATGATTTCTCGTTCATTCTCTTTGTGAGTGGAGGTAGGTGGGGTAAGGTCCCATCGGGCCTTACCCTGACATTCGGTGATAGGTAAAAATGGCACATCCCATCAGAAACTTCCATGCTTTTGGATGGTTGATGTAAAGGGATGATAAAGCCAACTTTTTATCGCCATAAATGAGCGACCCTATCTGTCAGAGCACGCCCGTACTTCTCATAAGAGTGTGATAGCCCACTCCCTGCCTTCAGTACTTTTACCGGGACCAGAAATGGTCTGGCTGGGTTGGTACGTAGCTGAGTTGGTACTTACGCCGAGCTGCCGAGCTGATACCCATTGAGCTGGCACTCTTAATCGAGCTGCCGAGCTGTCGAGTGGGGCCCCTTGAGCCGACGCTCCTTACCGAGCCGCCGAACTGCTGGGCTATGTTTACCGAGATCGAGGTGAATAACTAGCGCTATTACCGTGGTTCTCCCTTAATCTCGTCATTACGGTATTTTATCCACACAATTGCCCCCTAGCTTGTGGCCTCTGAGAGTTCTCAAACTTACGGAGGTCAGAAGCTAAGTGATTCTGCCTAGCTGGTACTGCTACCAAGCTCAAAGATGGTTGCCGTAATGTGGAAAAGGATTACCAAGACAGCGGGGTCTCGGTTCGAAGAGGGGGGTCCCTCCTTATCCTGATGACCGTTGCTGACGTGCGGTCCTTATCAAGATGTCTCTTCGCTTGCCCGAGGCATTTAATAGTCCTGAGGAATTGCGCTGATGGTTGCACATGTCGCCTCTTCGGCTGTCACGCAATATTTTCGAAAGGACGTTAGGGTTGCTCAAGGTGACGCCACATTAAAGGCGTTTCTAGAAAGCCGAAACGGCACCTCTAAACCCTTATAAATTAGGGAGTCTCTTTCGCCCTGACCTTCTTCTTCTTCTACGCTTTATCGAAGTTCTTTGTTCCCTATTGTTAAAGAGCTCCTTGCTGCCTGTAAGTCGCTAGCGCCTTCTTCTGTGCAATTCCCTTCTTAGGGTTTCTCTTTTTGTTTCTTTCTCTTTTTCTCTCTTCTGGGTAGATTTCTGGGTAGAAAATTGGAGCTGTTAGGCACATGTTGGAAGACCATGTTTCCATAACAGTCTTTAGGACTCAGTACAATATCCCCGTCAACGTAGAGGTTAGACCGGATGGCCCTACCGATGGCTACATCTTCCACAATGGTTGGATGCCGTTTTGGCTCGTAACTGTTGTGGAAGCGGGGTCCGGTTCCCCCTTCACCCACGCCTCAGGGACTGTCTCCGGGAGTGGAACCTCTGCCGCTGCCAACTGCTACCCAATGGCTACAAGATCATTATGGGGGTAGTTCAGTTGAATAGGATTTTAGGGATCATCCTTGGTGTCCCGGACATCGAGGATGTATATGACCTCTGTAAATCTACAGATGAGAACTCCTATTATCTCCAGCTAAAGATTGGCTGGGCTGGCTTCGTAACCGCACTGGAAGATTCCTACCAGTATGCGGGCGATAATCGAGTATTCGTCAGAGGAGAATGGGAGTTTGGCGAAACGGAGGCTGGCACAACGGTCCGGATCTCTCGTAAAATGGGAACCCCTCCAAGTAAAGGCCGAAGTCTTTTTAGTTTTTCCTTCTCTCTTTTTTTTCTTTATACTTGTCGGACTGACATCTCTTCTTGCTATGCAGATTTTCGCCAGAGAATGATATCAGCCCGGAGAAACGGCTGGAAGATAAACACCGCCTGGCACGAGTTGGTGAGGAATTACCGTGACCACAACACCCGAGCTGCGTGGTCGCTGCTGGGGTATATGCCGCACTACCGGTCCTTCAATACCTCGAGGAAGGTGACCGGGATAGACTCTGTGCTGCTCTGAGAAGGCACCAGCGCGGAGCCAGTGACGGTCGCAATCCTTGTTGGGCATCTGGTCGAGTCTGGTGACCGGGCTTCAGCTCCACACCCAGACTTGGACCCTGCCGAGATCGCGGCAGTCGAGGCCGGGACCTCTTTACAATGGAGGAAGAGACTTGTAGCGTCCTCCAGCTCAACATCTTCCAGCTCGGAAGAAGAAGAAGAAGGGATGTTGTGCCATCGTCGCCACTGCTTCGCGGTGGAGAACCTGTTAGCCGCGGCTTTCGGGGATGTCAGGGGCGAGGCCCTGGACGCCCCCCAGCTCGCTGTTGACGCCCTAGCTTCGCCGCCTCCTGCTGCTGTTGTCGCTGCAGATGCTGCTCCTGTCACCGCCGTTGCAGTCTCTGAGGCCACCCCTGTCGCTGCTGCTGCTGTCGGGATCCCCCCTGCCTCACTGTCTCCGGCGGCTATCATCATTAACGATTTGCCCCCTGGCTTTCCTCCAAGGGCAGAAGGTCGGAATCGTCCTGCCGAGGTCGCGGGGGAGCGCCGGACCGAGAAGAGGCCGAGGGTTGAGGTCCCACCCGGTCCTCCATCGCCACTGCCTGCTGAAGAGACAGTCCCGCCCCCTCCGCTGGTCCCATGGATACCGGACATCGAGGACGTGTTGGGGAGGCCGTTGGCCGTGACTGACCGCGCGGGCACCAATCCTCATGTAGTTGCCGCGCTGGGGCGAGCTTGCGCCCTCCCATTGGACGTGGCCAAATGGGAGATGATGGATGACGCTTTGCTGATGGTCTCGGCAATGCGGTCGGCGGTTGCGGTAAATAGCTCACACAAACCCATGTATTCGATTCCGGCATTTGTTTTCTGGCTTCGTTTTTATTTCGCAAGTGATGCAAAAATGCCATGTCGGCCTGGCGAGGTCGGAGAGGGCGGAGGCACGGGCAGCCGAGTGGGCGGCCGAGAAGAAGAGGCTGCAGAAATCCTTGGATGCCAAGGATAGGCTTTTGAAGGAGGCAAGTAAGAACGCTGGTCTTGTTGCCGACCTCGAGCAGGCTCAGGCCGAGGTGGTGCGGTTGACGGAGGAAGGGAAGGAGGCGGCGATGCAAAACGCCCGCCTTGCCGCTGAACTCGACAACGCTCAGGCTGAGTTGGTGCAACTGGAAACGGACTTGCAGTCCGGTCGTAGGGCAAACAAAGAGCTAATCACTCAGAGGAACCAGGCTAAGGGCGAGTTGGAAATTGCCCTAAGGGAGAAGGCGGCCGAGCTCGAATCTGCTTTGGCGAAGCAAAAGGCTGAGCTCGAAGAGAAGTACGGGGCCGAATTCGATGCTACCATGGAGGAGGAGGTGCAGAGATTGGCTGCGGACTACAGGGCATAGTTGCCAGGGATCCGGGATCGAACCTGGGAGCTCGGATGGAAGGCAGCCTTGAGGAAGGTTGGGGTTCTCGAGGATGATCCTGCTATCAGGAATCCCCCCAAGTTTCCCAGCTCGGACTCTGACCTCCTTTCTATCATTGACTCACCCTTAGCCCCTGGTGCATCTTCTCAAGCTCCCCCAGCGGCGAGCGTTGTACCCGATGCCGCCTCTGAGGCTCCACCAGCGGCGGGCGCGTCGCCCGAAGCCGCCTCCGAAACTCCACCAGCAGCGAGCACAACGCCCGAAGTCGCCTCCGGAGCTCCGCCAGCAGTGAGCACGGCGCTTGAGGCTTGCCTGGTCAGCTCCAACACCACTCCGGCCGATCCTGAAGCAGGCGCGATCGTATCTGACGTTCTTCCAGAGATCGACTGCAACGTTGATGCTGCAGCCCTCTGATTTTTATGTTTTCCGTGTTTTCTCCATTGTATTTTTCTTTCATTTGATGTAATCAAAATTTATATGAATGGAACAACAATTTTCTCACTTTTTGGCTCAAAGAATTTCTCGATGGGTGTATGGAATGTTTACTTTCTTTTGTTTTAAGTAGTTGGTCTCGATAACCTAACTTCTCGTAAGCTTAAAATTGGACTTCTGCCCTTTTAAGTAATCGAGCTCGGTTCATCAACCGGAGTCCGAGCGACTTGCGCCCATAACCATTGAGAAAACGGACATAGCAGTCTTGACTTGACGAAGGACTCCACCTCGGTTCTTCAACCCAAGGTGTCCCTAAGCGCCGAAGTCAATGCCTTGGGATGTTTTTGGCTTTGTTGCCATAACTGGTGCTGTCACCGAGCAAAGGGCGGCTGGTACTCTGACTGAGCTACCGAGCCAAGGCTGGGACTGTCACCGTGCCCTAGGTAGCTAGCACTGCAGCCCAGGTATAGCTGGTGCTATCAACGAGCTAAGGACGGCTGGTACTCTGACTGAGCTATAAAGCCGGGGCTGGGACTGCCACCGTGCCCTTAGGAAGTTGGCACTGCTGCCGAGTTGTAGCTAGTGCTATCACCGAGCCAAGGACGGCTGGTACTCTGACTGAGCTACCGAGCCGGGGCTGGGACTGTCACCGTGCCCTTAGGAAGCTGGCACTGCTGCCGAGCTGTAGCTGGTGCTATCACCGAGCTAAGGACGGCTGGTACTCTGACTGAGCTATCGAGCCGGGGCTGGGACTGTAACCGTGCCCTTAGGAAGCTGGCACTGCTGCCGAGCTATATTACTTGAAGCAATTTGAGAGAGAGAGATCCGTTCCAAAAGAATGCCTTTTTTATTGATGTTTGAATCTTTGAGTACATTTTTCAGAAGTATAATTTCTTGAAGTACATCGCATTCCATGGCCGTGGCAGCTCCTTGCCTTCCATGTCCTCAAGTCTGTATGCGGATCTTCCAGCTGCTGAGAGTACTTTGAATGGCCCTTGCCAGTTAGGCGCCAGTTTGCCTTCGTTTGGATTTCTATTTCCGGGAAGTGTTTTCTTCAGGACTAGCTCTCATACCGTGAATCTTCTTTCTTTGACCTTCTGGTTGTATCCCCTGACCAACTGTTGTTGATAGGCGGCCAGGCGGATAGATGCCGTTTCTCTTCGTTCTTCAGCGAAGTCCAGCTCTCGAGTCACGTTCAGATCATTCAGCACCTGGTCGCAGAGTTCCGACCTCAAGGTCGGGAGGACGACCTCAAGTGGAATAATCGCTTCCATGCCGTAGGCAAGGGAAAACGGTGTAGCCGAGGTGGAGCGCCTTGGAGTCGTCCTGTATGCCCATAGAACACTTGGAAGTTCTTCTGCCCACCTTCCTTTAGCTCGGTCGAGTCTCTTCTTAAGTCCATCGAGGATCACTTTGTTTGAGATCTCAGCCTGGCCGTTGCTCTGCGGGTACACCGGGGTGGAGTAGAAATTTTGGATGCCGTGCTCCTGGCAGAAGTTCTTGAAGAAGTTGGAATCGAACTGTGTCCCGTTGTCCGAGATGAGAGTTCGCGGGATCCCAAATCTTGTAATGATGTTCTTTCAGACAAAGTTCTTCGTGTCCTGCTCAGTGATGGAGGACAGAGGCTCGGCTTCGACCCACTTGGTGAAGTAATCGATGGCTATAATCAGCCACCTCTTATTCCCTGGAGTTCTTGTTTCCTCCATTTCCCTGTTTTCTTTTTTACCACCACTGTGTTGGCCAGCCACTGCGGATAAAAGAGTCTGCGTCAGCTTCACTGACCTCAATAAAGCCTGTCCCAAGGACAACTTCCCTCTTCCGAAGATCGACCGGCTCATTGATGCCACTACCGAACACGACCGCATAAGTTTCCTCGACGCCTACAGAGGATACCACTAGATCCTACTGTTCGTACCGGACCAGGAGAAGACAACCTTCATCATGCCCCGGGGCACCTATTGTTACAAGGTGATGCCCTTCGGGTTAAAGAATACAGGAGCGACATACCAACGGCTAGTGACCAAAATGTTCCAAGCGCAGCTCGGCAAAAAGGTGGAAATTTACATTGATGACATGGTCGTCAAGTCTAAAAAGTCGCAGGATCACTTGGCCGACCTCAGGCAGCTATTCGATATCCTCCGCCAGTTCCAGTTGAAACTGAACACGTCTAAGTGCACTTTTGGTGTCGGTTCCGGCAAGTTCTTGGGGAGCCTGGTCACAAAAAGGGGGATTGAAGCAAACCCTAACCAGATCACGGCAATCCAGGAGCTGCAGAGTCCGACCTCGGCAAAACAAGTTCAGAGGCTGACCGGCATGGCTGCCGCGCTCAACCGCTTCATCAGCCGAGCTTCCGAAAAATGCAGGCCTTTCTTTCAGCTCCTGCGAAAAGGCTCCAAGTTCTAGTAGACGCCGGACTGCGATCAGCCCCTGCAGCAGCTCAAGCGCTACCTCTCTTCACCACCGCCGCTATCGACTCCAACCCACTGTGAAGAGTTGTACTTGTACATAGCGGTCTTGGACCACGCAGTGAGCTCGGTACTCATCAGAGAGAACAACGGCCAATAGCGGCCTATCTATTACACGAGTAAAATCCTGCTCGACGCCGAGACCCGGTACTTGCAGCTAGAAAAGCTTGCCCTGGCACTCGTCAGCGCCTCGCGGAAGCTCTCCCACTACCAAACCTTCACAATTGTGGTCGTGACAGAACCACCCACTGAAGGCTCTCTTCCAGAAGAGGCAGACTTCTCCGGCAGAATATCCAAATGGGCTGTCGAACTGCGGCAATATGATATCAAGTATCAGCCTAGAACGGCCATCAAAGCCCAAGTTTTAGCAGACTTCATCGTGGAATTTACCTCTCAAAGTTCGGCATCGACCCTGCTCGACACCGAACGGGGGGGGCAACAAGGATACCGAGGCAGTCATCGAGACGGAGCAAGAACAGTCCTGGAAAAAGTTCCTAGACTTGGCCTGGAAAGTCTTCATCGACGAATTCTCAACGTCCAAGAGGGCTGACGCTGGCATAGTCCTCCAGTCTTTGGAGGGCCTTGTCATCGAGCAAGCTCTAACACTTGGCTTCAAGGCATCCAATAATGAGGCTGAGTACGAAGCGCTCATCGCCGGACTGAACAATGCCAAAATCT
Organism: Persea americana; assembly: GCA_029852735.1. Classification (NCBI taxonomy): domain Eukaryota; kingdom Viridiplantae; phylum Streptophyta; class Magnoliopsida; order Laurales; family Lauraceae; genus Persea; species Persea americana. Next base: position 98,700,544 of record CM056810.1, read on the forward strand.
TAGAAGCTCGGCGTGTAGTAGTTTTTAGTGATTCTCAGCTGGTGACGAGCCAGCTCAGTGGAGATTACCAAGCCCGGGATGACAGGATGGCAGCCTACCTAGCTCATGCGAAGGAACTCCTTTCCCAGTTCGAAAGGGCCGAGGTCCAGCAGATCGTCAGAGAGTCCAACTCTCATGCTGATGCCCTTGCTAGCCTCGCCTCGGCTGTCGAAGCCGGTAATAAAAGAACTGTCGAAGTAGAGACGTTACAAGAGCCTAGCATCGAACTCCAGCGACCTCGGCAACTCATGTGTCTCGATCTCTGTCCGAGCTGGATGGACCCGATCGTTGCATACCTGAAGGACGACCAGCTGCCTGAAGACAAAACAAAAGCTCACAAGACAAGGCTGAAAGCAACACGGTTCTGGCTCTCCCCAGATGGCATACTCTACAGGAAGTCATTTACCGGGCCCTACCTCCAGTGCGTTCATCCAAGCAAGGTCGAAGATTTCCTTTATGAAATTCATGAGGGGATCTGCGGCAATCACATTGGAGGTCGGTAACTGGTTTACCGAGCTATCAGCCAAGGTTACTGGTAGCCATACATGCAGAAGGACGCCCAGCTCCACGCCAGAAGATGTGAAAAATGCTAGAAGTTCTCACACTCTCTCCACCAGCTAGCACAGGACCTGAGCCCTCTCTCTAGTCCGTGGCCTTTCGCTTAGTGGGCCTTGGACATCGTAGGACTGCTCCACCGAACTCCAGGGAACAAGAGGTGGCTGATTGTAGCCACCGATTACTTCACCAAGTGGGTCGAAGCCGAGCCTCTGTCCTCCATCACTGAGCAGGACACGAAGAACTTCGTCTGGAAGAACATCATTACAAGATTTAGGATCCCGCGAACTCTTATCTCGGACAACGGGACACAGTTCGATTCTAACTTCTTCAAGAACTTCTGCCAGGAGCACGACATCCGAAATGTCTACTCCACCCCGGCGTACCCACAGAGCAACGGCCAGGCTAAGATCTCAAACAAAGTGATCCTCGACGAACTTAAGAAGAGACTCGACCGAGCTAAAGGAAGGTGGGCAGAAGAACTTCCAAGTGTTCTATGGGCATACAGGACGACTCCAAGGCGCTCCACCTCGGCTACACCGTCCTCCCTTGCCTACGGCATGAAAGCGGTTATTCCACTTGAGGTCGGCCTCCCGATCTTGAGGTCGGAACTTTGCGACCAAGGGCTGAATGATCTGAACGTGGCTCGAGAGCTGGACTTCACTAAAGAACGAAGAGAAACGGCAGCTATCCGCCTGGCCGCCTATCAGCAACAATTGGTCAGGGGATACAACCAGAAGGTCAAAGAAAGAAGATTCACGGTATGAGAGCTAGTCCTGAAGAAAACACTTCCCGAAAACAGAAATCCAAACGAAGGCAAACTGGAGCCTAACTGGCAAGGGCCATTCAAAGTACTCTCAGCAACTGGAAGATCCGCATACAAACTTGAGGACATGGAAGGCAAGGAGCTGCCACGGCCATGGAATGCGATGTACTTCAAGAAATTATACTTCTGAAAAATGTACTCAAAGATTCAAACATCAATAAAAAAGGCATTCTTTTGGAACAAATCTCTCTCTCAAATTGCTTTAAGTAATACAGCTCGGCAGCAGTGCCAGCTTCCTAAAGGCACGGTGACAATCCCAGCCCCGGCTCGGTAGCTCAGTCAGAGTACCAGCCGTCCTTAGCTAGGTGATAGCACCAGCTACAGCTTGGCAGCAGTGCCAGCTTCGTAAGGGCACGGTGACAGTCCCAGCCCCGACTCGGTAGCTCAGTCAGAGTACCAGCCGTCCTTGGCTCGGTGATAGCACCAGCTACAGCTCGGCAGCAGTGCCAGCTTCCTAAGGGCACGGTGACAGTCCCACCCCCGGCTCGGTAGCTCAGTTAGAGTACTAGTCGTCCTTGGCTCGGTGATAGCATCAGCTACAGCTTGGCAGCAGTGGCAGCTACCTAGGGCACGGTGATAGTCCCAGCCCCGGCTTGGTAGCTCAGTCAGAGTACCGGCCACCCTTAGCTCGGTGACAGCACCAGCTACGGCAACAAAGCCAAAAACATCCTAAGGCATTGACTTCGGCGCTTAGGGACACCTTGGGTTGAAGAACCGAGGTGGAGTTCAAGTCAAGACTGGCTATGTCCGTTTTCTCAATGGTTATGGGCGCAAGCCGCTGGGACTCCGGTTGATGAACCGAGCTCGGTTGCTTAAAAGGGAAGAAGTCCAATTTTAAGCTTACGAGAAGTTCGGTTACCGAAACCAACTACTTAAAACAAAAGAAAGTAAACATTCCATACACCCATCGAGAAATTCTTTGAGCCAGGAAGTGAGAAAATTGCTGTTCCATTCATATAAATTTTGATTACATCAAATGAAAGAAAAATACAATGGAGAAAACACGGAAAACATAAAAATCAGAGGGTTGCAGCATCAACGTTGTAGTAGATCTCTGGAGGAACGTCAGATACGACCGTGCCTACTTCAGGACCGGCCAGAGTGGTGTCAGAGTTGACCAGGCAAGCCTCGGGCGCCGTGCTCACCGCTGGCGGAGCTTCAGAGGCGGCTCTGGGCGCTATGCTCGCCGCTGGTGGGGTGGAGCTTCGGAGGCTGCTTCGGGCACCGCACCCACTGCTAGTGGAGCTTCAGAGGCAACATCGGGTGCAGCGCTCGCCGCTGGGGGAGCTTGAGAAAATGCACCGGGGGCTAAGGGCGAGTCAATGATAGAAAAGAGGTCAGAGTCCAAGCTGGGAAACTTGGGGGGATTCCTGATAGCAGGATCATTCTCGGGAACCCCAACCTTTCTCAAGGCTGCCTTCCATTCGAGCTCCCAGGCTCGATCCCGGATCCCTAGCAACTGTGCCCTGTAGTCCGCAGCCAATCTCTGTGCCGCCTCCTCCATGGTAGCGTCGAAGTCGGCCCCGTACTTCTCCTCGAGCTCAGCCTTCTGCTTCGCCAGAGCAGATTCGAGCTCGGCCGCCTTCTCCCTTAGGGCAATTTCCAACTCGCCCCTAGCTTGGTTCCTCTGAGTGATTAGCTCTTTGTTTGCCCTACGACCGGACTGCAAGTTCATTTCCAGCTGCACCAACTCAGCTTGAGCGTTGTCGAGTTCAACGGCAAGGCGGGCGTTTTGCATCACCTCCTCCTTTCCTTCTTCCGTCAGCCGTACCACCTCGGCCTGAGCTTGCTCGTGGTCGGCAGCAAGACCGGCGTTCTTGCTTGCCTCCTCCTTCAAAAGCCTATCCTTGGCATCCAAGGATTTCTGTAGCCTTTTCTTCTCGGCCGCCCACTTGGCTGCCCGAGCCTCCGCCCTCTCCGACCTCGCTAGGCCGACATGGCATTTTTGCATCACTTGCGAAATAAAAACGAAGTCAGAAAACAAATGCCGGAATCGAATACATGGGTTTGTGTGAGCTATTTACCGCAACCGTCGACCACATCGCTGAGACCATCAGCGAAGCGTCATCCATCATCTCCCATTTGGCCACGTCCAATGGGAGGGCGCAAGCTCGCCCCAGCGCGGCAACCACATGAGGATTGGTGCCCGCGCGATTAGTCACAGCCAACGGCCTCCCCAACACGTCCTCGACGTCCGGTATCCATGGGACCAGCGGAGGGGGCAGGACTGTCTCTTCAGCAGGCGGTGGCGATGGAGGACCGGGCGGGACCTCAAGCCTCGGCCTCTTCTCGGGCCAGAGCTCCCCCACGACCTCGGCAGGATGATCCCGACCTTTTGCCCTTGGAGGAAAGCCAGGGGGCGAATCATCAATGACGATAGCCGCCGGAGACAGTGAGGCAGGGGGGATCCCGACAGCAGCAGCGGCGACAGGGGTGGCCTCGGAGACTGCAGCGGCGGTGACAGGAGCGGCATCTGCAGCGACAACAGCAGCAAGAGTTAGCGAAGCTGGGGCATCGACAGCAAACTGGGGGGCGTCCAGGGCCTCGCCCCTGACATCCCCAAAAGCCGCGGCTAACAGGTTCTCCGCCGCGAAGCGCTGGCGACGATGGAGCAACATCCCTTCTTCTTCCGAGCTAGAAGATGTTGAGCTGGAGGACGCTACAAGTCTCTTCCTTCGTCATGAAGAGGTTCCGACCTCGATTGCCGCGGTCTCGGCAGGGTTCGAGTCTGGGTGTGGAGTTGAAACCCAGTCACCGAACTCGACCAGACGCCCAGCAGGGATTGCGACTGTCACTGACTCCGCACTGGTGCCTTCTTCGAGCAGCACGGAGTCTATCCCGGTCACCTTCCTCGAGGTATTGAAGGACCGGTAGTGCGGCGTATACCCCAACAGCGACAACACGCAGCTCGAGTGTTGTGGTCACGATAATTCCTCACCAGCTCGTGCCAGGCGGTGTTTATCTTCCAGCCGTTTCTCCGGGCTGATATCCTTCTCTGGCGAAAATCTGCATAGCAAGAAAAGATGTCAATCCGACAAGTATAAAGAAAAAAAAAAAGAGAATGAAAAACTGAAAAGACTTCGGCCTTTACTTGGAGGGGTTCCCATTTTACGAGGGATCCGGACCGTTGTGCCAGTCTCCGTTTCGCCGAACTCCCATTCTCCTCTGACGAATACTCGATCATCGCCCGCATACCGGTAGGAATCTTCCAGTGTGGCGACGAAGCCAGCCCGGCCAATCCTTAGCTAGAGATAATAGGAGTTCCCATCTGTGGATTTACAGAGGTCGTATATATCCTCGATGTCCGGGACACCGAGGCTGATCCCTAAAATCTTATTCAACTGAACTACCTCCATAATGATCTTGTAGCCATTGGGTAGCAGTTGGAAGGGGCAGAGGTTGCACTCCCGCAGACAGTCCCTGAGGAGTGGGTGAAGGGGGAACCGGACCCCCGCTTTCACAACAGTTACGAGCCAAAACGGCATCCAACCATTGTGGAAGATGTAGCCATCGGTAGGGCCATCCGGTCTAACTTCTATGTTGGCGGGGATATTGTGCTGGGTCCTAAAGACTGTTATGGAAACATGGTCTTTCAACATATGCCTAAAAGCTCCAATTTTCTACCCAGAAATCTACCCAGAAGAGAGAAAAAGAGAAAGAAACAAAAAGAGAAACCCTAAGAAGGGAATTGCGCAGAAGAAGGCATTGGCGACTTACAGGCAGCAAGGAGCTCTTTAACAGTAGGGAACAGAGAACTTCGATAAAGCGTATTATCGTAGAAGAAGAAGAAGGTCAGGGCAAATGAGACGCCCTAACTTATAAGGGTTTAGAGGTGCTGTTTCGGCTTTCGAGAAACACCTTTAATGAGGCGTCACCTCAAGCAACCCTAACGTCCTTTCGAAACGATTGCGTGACAGCCGAAGATGCGACACGTACCACCATCAGCACAATTCCTCAGGACTATTAAATGCATCGGGCAGGCGAAGAGACATCTTGATAAGGACTGCACATCAGCAATGGTCATCAAGATAAGAAGGGACCCCCTCTTCGAACCGAGACCCCGCTGTCTTGGTAATCATTTTCTACATTACGGCAACCATCTTTGAGCTCAGTAGCAGTACCAGCTAGGCAGAATCACTTAACTTCTGACCTCCGTAAGTTGGAGAACTCTCAGAGGCCATAAGTTAGGGGGCAATTGTCTGGATAAAATACTGTAATGACGACATTAAGGGAGAACCATGGTAACAGCGCTGGCTGTTCACTTCGATCTCGATAAACATAGCCCAACAGTTCGGCGACTCGGTAAGGAGCGTCGACTCAAGGGGCCCCACTCGATAGCTCGGCAGCTCGGTTAAGAGTGCTAGCTCAACGGGTATTAGCTCGGCAGCTCGGCGTAAATGCCAGCTCAGCTACATGCCAGCTCAGCCAGACCATTCCTGGTCCCGGTAAAAGTACTAAAGGCAGGGAGTGGGGCATCGCACTCCTATGAGAAGTACGGGCGTTTTCTGACAGATAGGGTCACTCATTTATGGCGATAAGTAGTTGGCTTTATCATCCCTTCACATCAACTGTCCAAAAGTATGGAAGTTTCTTATGGGATGTGCCATTTTTACCTACCGCCGAATGTCAGGGTAAGGCCCGATGGGACCTTACCCCACCTACCCCCACTCACAAAGAGAATAAACGAGGAATCATCTACAAATACACATGGGATCAGCCCCATGGAGGTACGCTAATACACAGCACGTGAACCCTTGCTCAATTTCTCATTCTCTTCTTCCTCCTCCTGCTTAGTTTTTCCAGAACTAACTCAGGCATTGGAGTGCCTTCGGCTGACGGCAGCCAGGGGCTCTGACTCAAGCTACTTTCCTTCCCTTTCAGGTCCTCGGCGTTCGGTCTTCCCTGATTTACAAATTCTACTTCCTAATCTAAGTGGGTGATATTTTTATCACCTACAAGTACTATGTTCGGGAGTATAGATTGGTTTTAGGAATGATGGTGGAGGGCTGTAACCTAAGCACTGCACTTGGTAATTTCTATTCCTAGGGTGGCTAAGCAGAGCAATCTGTTAAAGATGGCCAGCTCAGGAAGGTGTCCAACAGTTAATGGCATAGCTGTCAATTCTGTTTTATTTCGGCCAAGAAGCAGAACGGAATGCCCTCCTGAAAGTTTTCAGGCACAATTTTCACCCATTACGATCAATTCCAACTGTTCCCTTTTCTGAAAGTTTTTTTGGCACTTCCAGTGTTACTTAAGCATTCTTCTCCTTTTATTTTTTTATTTTATTTTAGGTATTCTTTTATTATTATTTTTTCATTTTTCGATCGCGTCCTTTTCAAAATGGAACACCATAAATGGATCAAAACGCCAGAACATTCCAGTACAATGGCTGCTAGAATGGGGGCCGAAAAGGAATTGACAACTATGGTTTATAGAGCTGATGAGAACTTTTGTTTAGCAAAGGAAGGATTCATTATTATTCAAAACATGAGACGCGTGATTACCTGGTCTATTAGAATTATGGAAGGCAATATCCTCTGTGAGGGATGAAAAGGTTGGATTATGAGGGATGAAAAGGTTGGATTATGAGAAATGATGTTTGGAGGCCTAGGTTGATGAATCTCTCAAGTGACTGAACTTTGAAGCTGAATGATAACTAAGCATGGCATAAAATTAGTACTCTAGTAATTAAATAGGAAAATTGACCATTATTCGGAAATTTTCATCCCAAGAACTTGACCAAAACACAACTATCTGCTGTCTTATAAAATGTTGATTCATAATTAAATTTATTTATACTTGTTTTGGGAAACAAGTATAAGTAAATGCGAAAGGAACAAACCATCAACCAAGGAGGCGAACTATATTAATGTTCTAATGTACAATGCAATATCCAAACTATCAATACTGAAACATTAACTTTAGCATGGAACCTTTTAGGAAATAACATACATATTGAGAATAGATCAACAAAAACCTATTATATGAATTAAAAGCCATATCTTGAAATATAAAACATACCTTCAAAGGAAGTCTTCTTTCTCTTCCAGATGGGTTTATCAAACGTTTGTTCTTCAAGGTTTCCAAAGAAACTTCATCTCCTTCTTGAAATCCAGCATCTTCTATTTTTTGCAAGTTTACAACGACAAACTTAGGTAGCCCTTTATGCATACCTAATAACAAACAAGTAGCAAATATCTGTTCAGATTGCTTAGCAATTTGGAAGGAAACAAATCGTCACATCTACACCAACAGTATCCATGCCTTGATTGCAATCATGCAGCGCAAATGCATGTGATGCACTAAATCAGACGGAAGAAAAATCTTATTTTGAAAAATAATTAACATGGAACAAAAAAGTAAAAATACAATTTTTGTCTCTTCTTACATTGTGAAAGGGGAAAAACAGAAACAATCATTTACTAATGCTAGATGCTCACAACTTGTATGAGAGGTAACTTCTTAACCACGACGTGAAACCTGCCATAGTCAATGCACCCCCCTTGCACTCATCCACCCACCATGAATTGTCCTTCACCCTACTCACTGTTGGACTGAGTTTCATTAAAAAAAAAAAAAAAATTTTAATTTAAGAAGCTGTTGAACTCCTCTAAATCGATGGTTGTAATGTGCTTGAGATTATTTTTTGCCCAACAGCTCATATGGCGACCACATGACCTCCCATGTGATCAGTCTAAGCCCTTCAGCCCCAAAACACTCCCCCTCCCTTTCTGACTTGCCATCAGCCCAAGTTTGACACTCATTTGAAACTTTCAGGTCCCAATTGTTCCTTACACAAAATTTAACCTGCATCTAACTTCATCTAATGGCAAGGATTGAGCGACTTTAAGGGCCTCGAAACAGTACCTCCCATGATGGGATGATTCCCATTTTTCAAACCCCAAGGCTTCCTACAACTTTGTTACCTTCAGGTGGACTTCAAAACAGTCTGGCGGTTGACAAATATATATTGAATACGCAGAATAGAAACAACAAGTAATCAAAGGGTGAAACAAACACAACAATACAAATACAAACTTACAAGCACAGAATAGAAACACAACAAAAGGCCACACTACCCACGGATAAGCACTCACCTCATACCACTGTTCACCCCGTCCAAAGCATCTCCCCAGCAACAAGAACCGCACAAAATAACACCCTAGCGGATCCCCTTTTACCAAATCTAAGAATCCCCAAAAACCCAGGTCCGAATTTCACGAAAAAACAGAAACGAGCAAAATGCAGACCATGTGTTCGACAAAAATACAAAACTACTGAAACACAGAGAAAACGATGAATGACGAATTGGGTTTTCACTCTTACCTCCAGCAATTCCTTTCAGCTTAGGAATTCGTCTGTAAAGCGGAGTCGTACCCCCCTCAAACCCTCTGCGAACTCCAGGCCCAGACCGCGATTTCTGCCCCTTCATACCAAACCCACAGCTGTTTCCTTGGCCCGCAGCAATTCCTCTCCCCTTTCTCTTCGCTCGCTTTCGAGATCCGGGCTGAGGGGTTAGATTGTGAAGGCGAAACCTTTCAGAAGAAGGAGCCATCACAGCAGAAGCAGCTTTGCAGACAACTACACCAAAACCAATGGTTTTCTGATTCTCTCCTTTCCTTTTGGTGAGGTGGAAGGAACCTACTGCTGATGATGGAAATGGAGAGGGTTTTGTTCGAAGAGCTCCAACATCTCCCTGTTTGTCCAACCATTTCCATGAAAATGCAGAAGAAGAAGAAGAGGAGGAAGAAGAAGAAGAAGTACCTTGAAATGTGAGAAGGGGATTCGAGAGAAGGCGAGAGGAGCGGCCATGTCGGGCCAGGCAGGGGAAGAAGGAATCGAGTCGAAATGGATAAGAGGATGATGGAGGCGTTTCTAAATAACGAGGCACACGTGAGGATGTGGTGACACGTGTTATCTATCTCACCCATTGGATGGGAGGGTCAGGGTGATTGTTGGACCCACAAGATAAATTTTCAATCTGGTCTCAGGTACCAGATTCTGGCGGTAGAAGTGTGCTTAAAATTGGTTATTTGGGCAAAGAATTATGAGAAAAAGATAAGAAATGGTGCTCTTGATTTATATAGTAAAAGGAATATAAGTAATTTTGTAAAGAGTTTTTTTTTTTTTAATACTTTCTTTTCTTTTGAACTAAATTCACTTTTGTCTCGGAGTCCTTGTTTTTTTATGTAAGAATCTCTCTGTTTTATTTTTTTTTAAAAGGCACATTCTTCATTTTAGTATTAGATGATTTTATTTTATATATATATATATATATATTTACATACACACACACTAGATGGACCCTAAAGCAAAATGGTCACTTAAGTTTTCCTCACAACAAATAGGTGTTCCCGCAAAAAAAAAAAAAAAAAAAAAAAAATCCTTTTTCTGTACCTATTTTTTGAAAAGTCCTCATCTCTTCCCCGAACCCAACCCAATGGAAAAGACCAAATGAAGAGAAAGGCCATTGAGGATGACGAAGAGGAAAAATCAAACACTCATATCAATGAATCAAACTTCAACTCCATTACGGTGAGAGACTTTTGAAACAAGTGCAGTTAATGAACAGTTTCAAGGCTGCAGCCGAAGTGCTTCTATATCAAGTGCAGTCTCGAGTAATGATGATATGCAAGGAACAAGGGATGCCAACCACTCGTTCCGGGCTTCAAGGGATTCTCCTCTTGCTTGGTTCATTAATCTGAGTGTCTGATTCTACCTCTTCTTCCTCCGCAATGGCCTTTTCTCTTCATTTGAGTCTTCTCCACTAGATTGGGATGGAGGGAGAGGAGGAGGAAGACGATGAAAAACCTTTTTTTTTTTCTTTTCAGCAGAGGGTCGATATCAACCCTCACTAGTTTCAGGGATGGTTGATATCGACCCTAAAAAATATCGGTAAAAGAAAAGGACTACTTGGCGGGATAGCTAGTTTGGTGCGAGGGAATCAAAATGACATTTTTTTTTATATCTGGAATGCATCTAATGTGTTTTTTTTTTTTTTTTTTTTTTTTTTTTTTTTTTTTTTTTTGTAAAACCCTCTTATTATTATTATTCTGCTATGGTAAATACTCACATACAAACAATACGGTCTATGCAAGTGATCTTTGATTATTCCCGTAAATGAAAAGATGCCTTACCATTGAGCTATTAGTAGATCGACATTCCAACATAAACAATAGAGCGCTTTAAAATATTTGGAGACATAAGAAAAAAGAAAAGTTCATCATGTGTAATTAGTTAAGTGATTTGGAGCTATAAGTAATACAATCTAATTAGAAATCAAAAGTTTTATAGCACTAGATCAGATAAATTGGCATGACCATTGAATTGATTTTTCTTAGATCATAACTTTCTCTCATATCTAAAAATTAGTGGGTGAGCTCTCTAAACTTTAACACTCGTTCTATTTTAGAAGTAGCTATGACTTTAAAAAGCATTGAGTCTTATTTCCATTGTTTTTCTCGACTCTTGTATGTGCACTCGTATAAATGTAGACCAAGTTAGGTTAATGATTTTCACAGTTAATTAATTTTCTGACTAACTGCAACTCTCTCCCTTTTAACTACATATAAAGCCAAGGAGTTATCATTTTTTATCGAGTTCTCACTTGACAATCCAATGAATGAAAAAAATTAAAAAATATACATGCAAGGGGCAATGCACTTCTCATCCAGTGTTTAAAAGAGAAGATGAAAAAAACTTTGAAGTCTTAGAATTTGTGGTTCAAAAGTTAAAAGGGACCTGGGTTAATCAGTACTGGCCAAAAAAGTGGAGGTCAAATACCTTAAGAATCACTGTTTGTAATTTCCTGAAATTCCCTGGGAGTTTCTTGATCAAGGCCAGGCTACATAAAATAGAATTTGAAGAGATTAGTGGCAGAACCAGAAAAAAATGTCTTGGAGGGCCACTCTGAAAAAAAATTCTTTGGAGGGGCCACTGCAAATAATTGCTGAAATATATACAAATTCTAATTGCGAACTGAAATGATGGACAGTGGAACTTCTTTAGAATTTATTTTAATGAGAGAAACTCCACTCAAAATCAAACCTACTAGCTAGGCATCTTCCCAACAATTGGACTTGAGATATGCATATTGTTTCGTCATGCCCACTCGACAAAGATGATTTTAACCTTTTATGTGAGACGTTGAAAGGGAAGATTGCTCTCTCCTGTAGAAAATAATTTTATGGTACACAGAATCCTCTCATTGCACCAACAGGTCCTTAGACAAGAAAGTTTGATGGATATTAAATAAAATGAAATCAAAACTTAGAAAGACTTAGTTAATAATTGGATCCCAATTGTGTGGCCTTGTATTTCTTTGGTAAAAGCAAAAAAAAGCAGGTTGTGCTCGGCTATTTTTATTTTTACGGATACACTTTATTTTTCAAAGTTTACCAAAAGCAAAGATGTTTGGGTTATTTTATTTTTGCTGAGCCTCTTTCCATCTAGTACTATTATTTTTATGTTTCTGCTGATTGTCTGGCCAAGTAAAAGAAAATGGAGAGTGAAATGGTGAGACATATTTTTCATTTCAGCCAGTACTCTTTTCTTCAAAATACAATTAACCAAACCCACCCATAAAAAGCATGGATCAAGGAGTGGATACTGGATGGTAATGAGAAAGGAAAATTAAAATCTTCAATTGCATGAGAACTTCTTTATCTTTTGGGCACGTTTTAGTAATGTGTTTTCTGTCAAATATAAGTATAAACATGTTGAATTTTTTTTATTTATTTTTTTAGAATTCATCTTTTGCTGTTTGGTGTGGACATCTTTGCTTCTTCTTCTTTGAATTTGCATAAAAAAGGTGGCGCATTCCACGAAAAAGTGAAAGCCCTGAGGACTTCTATTTTGGTGGATTTCATACCCCAGATGTTAGGCCCTGAGGACTTCTATTTCGGTGGATTTCGTACCCCAGATGGTAGGGTAATTGGGATAACAAAATAGGCTCAACTCCGCATCTTGGGCAGGTAGTTCAATGTTAACCCAACCGAAGTGCATTGGGCAAGCATGTGACAAAGCCAGGGCTGAAATGGTGCTCAAGTTGCAAACCATGGGCGATTCAGAATCCTAACGGAGTCTGAGATTTCATTGAGGGCCCATTGCTTGCATGGAATAGGATTAGTAGAAATTCATGGCAATATGCTCCAACAAATGAGCATTAAAGATGTGAGGGGTAAATGATATTAAGCGGATGTAGTAGTAGTATATTAGGGTGTTGATTCAGTATTTATTTCTCATATCCTTAAATTATTCTAATGGGAAAATCATTTACTAATAATTTTTTTGGATTAGGCCACATTTAAGCTTGTCGAAGCAAAAGGACAGTTCATTGCATGAGCAGCATGGTTTTAGGCCATTCAAAGAAGGCTGGGGCTATGATGCCGTGCCGTTGCATTATAGTATGGTGCGGTGCAACAACCTTCTTTAATGCATGGTGGTGCCCGCCTATACATTAGCCCTAACATCCTATGTGGTGATCACCTTGTAAATTATTTTTCAAATATGAAAGATGGTCCCCACGCGTGGTCAATTTAATAGTTGGCTCGCTGAAATTTTCTTTCAAAATCTAGATACAAAAAATATGAGTTTTTTTTTTTTGTATATACGCTCTATAGTTTATAAGATTTGCAAATAGGCCCAGTGGTTTAAGAATTTGTAAATAGGCCCCTGCCTATGCATCTTAATACCTTTTATATCCCCAAGTGGATTTGATGGTAAAGAAAAATGGGCATTAGGTTTTTCCTTATTTTGACCATTTTGCCCATCTCTTTATCTATCATTAAGAAAACCCTTCTCTTTCCTACGATCCTTTTATTTATTTATTTATTTATTTATCTTTTCACTTTAACTTTCTTTTTCTTAATTCAACCTACCCTCCTGATCATTCTCCTTACATAATCTGGTCAACACGTGTACAACGGCGAAGTTCTTCACAGTCGGCGACCGACGACACCCTCTCTATTAACATTGAGGTATTATTTTTTAGTTTTCTTCACATCTGGTTTTTCAGAGAACTTTTTGCATCTATCGTCTTTAAAACAACGTAGAATAGAAATAGTGTTTACCAAAAAGAAAAAGAGTTGTGTTGTTTCATGTCCTCCCAGCAACAATTTGATGAACTCCCCCTCCCAGCCGCTATCTCAAAAAAAAAAACTGACTTAATAAAATAGACCAAAATACTGAAAATCAATATAATTTCTTCATCTTGTCGCCAAAATGATGATATGTTGAAGAAAAAAAAAGGGATATGGCCAAAGGCTACAAAGACAAACTATAAAAATAGAGAACAATCCAACTCTCTTTCAAATGCTACAACTATGTCGGAGATATATAGGTGGAGGGGTGGAAAATCACTGTTCCAACGGAAGCTGTTGCATCGATCATTGGCTTTCAAGTGTGGGCGATGGGGTCTGAATTCTTTTTTATGTAATATTTTCATTTTCGTTCTCTCTTGAGAGTTGTTCTAAATTCGATTCAAGCTTCAGATTCTGCACATGGATCGATGTAAAAAGGTGCCTAGTGTGTCGTATCCTGATGTGTCAGACTTTGCTAAGATTTTCTTTCCTTTTTTTCCCGTAGACTTTCAAACTGCATTTATCTGTGCATTGAGACCCACAATATAGTGTATTCATAAATATAATGAAATGATTCTTTCCGCCCATCCAACTAAAAGGCAATCAATTCCAAACATCGCTTGCCCTCGTGGTGCACATTGGCGCGCGGGTGTGACAGAAAAATCGGGAATAGATCACGGTCGTCAATCACAATCGAGACAAGCGAGGGGGAAGCGTCGCGTTTATAGTATTGAGGAAATTCACCCCACCAAAAAAGTGTAGAAGGGTTCATTGCTGTTCGGCCCACCACAGGGGCCTATTTACAAATATTAGAGACCTTAGGGGGTATCTAAAAAAGCTGTTGTGAGGGCAAAAGTGTCGTTTTTACAGAATATGAGCAAAAGCCGAGCGACCCTTTCTTTCTACCGTCGAATCTAGCTATTCGAGGATACGAAAGGAGTTGAAACGCATAGGAAGGGCCTATTTACAAAAAATGAAACCCCAGGGGCCTATTTGCGGATCTTTGAAGCTGTAGGTGGGCATATACAAGAGAACTCAAAATCTAATGGGCATTAGAGTTGACGAGCGGCTTAGATTTTGATAAGGTGGACCCCACGATGCATTAAAGAAGTCTGCTGCACCGTAGTATGATGCAGCCGCGCCGCATTATAGTCCCGCCATTCAAAGAAAAGCTTATGATTTTGTCTTTTTCCAGCTGAATTTATAGAGGCGCAACAAATTGAATATTACTTAATTTCTATTTAGAACAGTTATGACTAATGAGAAAATTAGGATCTAAAAAGATGGATCATGTTTTTGGGAATTTTTCTCAATTTATACTATCCCGGTTCCTATGTAAGCTGGGGAGGAATTTATCGTGGGCCCAGGTTGTGTTTAAGTGTTTGTATGGGAAATCATTTTAATTTTGCGCGTGGAGGGGCTGTGTTTTTTTTTTTTTTTTTTTTTTTTTGTTTCTTTCAATATGCCCGCTTCCCATGAGCAAACATGCATCTGAGTGGGACCCATGAGCTAGACTGCATATAAGTTGTATGTAGTCTGGCTCGTGGGTCCCACTTAGATGATCGCGGGTGCGGGAAGTGTAAATGGTGTATCCGTACCCAAGACCAGACACCCTTAAGTGCGAATGACATATCCGTTATCCTCGAACCTTTTCTAAACTTCCTCAAATAAAAAAAACTCCTTACTTTTAAAATATATTTCTTCATTTTTTGTTATTTGTAACATGCTCATAATTTGTTATGTAATGTTGCTAGGGTCTATTGACAGCCCTAGTTGCCGGTCTTCTTCTAGGGGTATGAGTGGGCTTAATCCCACCCCATGGAGCCCACATATTTCCAAAATCCAACAATGCTAAAGTCAAAATTGTTCCTTAGAACGTACCGAGGTCAAGTAAAGGTTGAAAGCCTATCTCAATACGAATTTAAACAAGGTTCCATATGGAATCCGGGTTCCTATGTGCCCAAGAATTAATTAGGAAGGCACGAGCCTCCCACAACTGGGCAGGGTTAGATTCTGATAGATACGCGGTGAAAATACTGCATACGCTACTTTAGCCATAACAAATACGGTGAAGGCACCATTTGCAACTTTTCCTCTGATAATCCCACCGACATCTGCTGATTCACTATTAGTAAATAGCCATTGTAAAATGTAGAGCTGCATCTGCGGCTTTTCCTCCGCCAAGAACGGAGGAAGACCCGCATTTTTGCCTCTTTATCGCTACTAAGTACGGCGGTAAAGCTACACTGCCACTTTTCCTCCTCTCCGAGCGGAGGAAAAACTGCGTTTGCTGCTTTACCGCTGATACTTACGGCGGTAAAGCTCACTGCCACTTTTCCTCCCCTCGGAGCGGACGAAAACCCGCATTTGTAGCTTTACCGCCGATCATTACGGCGGTAAATCCGCATTTGCGGCTTTTCCTCCACTAATAGCGCAGGAAGGCTCGCGTTTAAGGGCTGAACTCCTTTTTCTTAATTCTTTGAGCCGGGCCTACTTTTCTGGCTTCCTCGAACCGGTCTGTAGACACCTCGTTTTGGCACCCTATGAGGGGCAATTCAGTCCACCCTATTTAATGATGTCCTTATTAGGTCCCGAGTCAAAAGTCACATGTCATTTCTGGACCTCTGATCGCCCCGGGAGTTGGCTCATCGCGATCTACTCATCGAGAGCTTTCCGCCCATATATAGAACTCCAAGATCTGACGGGCGGATCAAAAAATCATGACAGCGGGTCCCACACCCCGCGGCGCCCGCGTGAAAAATCACCTGTCATTTTTGGACCTCTGATCGCCCCGGGAGTTGGCTCATCGTGATCTACTCATCGAGAGCTTTCCGCCCATATATAGAACTCCAAGATCTGACGGGCGGATCAAAAAATCATGACAGCGGGTCCCACACCCCGCGGCGTCCGCGTGAAAAATCACCTATCATTTATGAACCTCTGATTGCCCTGAAAATTGGCTCATCGTGACCTACTCACCGAGAGGTTTCCGTCAATATGTAGAACGTCGAAATCCGACGAGCGGATTGAAATCTACGAAACCTGGGCCCCAGTAATGACAACCCGACCAATTTCCATTGGTCCCCACTTTTTAGGCCTGAATTAGTTTCTTTTAAATCCAAACCCACCTAAACCTATCCCAACACACCTAAACCAGACCCGGCCCGGATCCTAACCAAACCCAAGTCCAGCCCAACTTTGGACCCAACTCACCCAAACCCACTCAGGTCCGACCGAAACACAACCCGAGCCAGATCCAAACCTCCTGACCTGAACTTGACCCGTCCCAGGAGGCCCATTAGCTGCATGGGAGAGGACAGCCCATGAGATCTGGACTCTCCCCTCCCCCTTAAACCTCGTCTATCCCTCTCATCTCTCTCCCAACCCAGGCCTTATCCCTCTGAATTTCAAACACCCAATCCTCATCTCTCTCATCTCTCTCCCAACCCAGGCCTTATCCCTCAAAGTTTCAAATACCCAAGCCGATCCTCTTCATAGGCAGAACCTCTCCCAGATCTGGAGGCAGACCCAGGCTCCCCGGGCAGCCATCTCCCTGACGGAACACCCCCTCATCATCTCACAGAACCCACCTCCTTTCTTCATCACCATCACCCTCCATCTCTTCTACGCCCTGTCTTCTCTCCTCTTCAGGCTCTCTATCCGCACCCTCTCCTCCATCTCTCCCCTCTCCATTGTCTTCCCTGCAACCCATCTCATCATCCCACGCATACCAGATCTCTCTCACCTACCATCATCATCACCCCATCATCATCTCTCATCTCTCCCCTACAACCCACCATCACCAGCCTCCACCATCTTCTCCATCTCACGCATCTTCTCCATCTCACCATCTCGCCCTCCATCTTGCCCGCATCACACATCTGCCCTCTTCCTGCACCCTGCAACCCGTCGTCCACCACCACCCTCCTTCCTCGCCAGCGTCTCCAGACTCACGCAGCAGCACCGCCCGACGACCAGCAGCCCCCGGACGCACACAGCACCATCTTCCTCTTCCTCGCACCGCCGAACACCTCCCCGCCAGGTACACCTTTCTTTCTCCCCTCCTCTCACACCCAGCGCACACACTGCTCTCTCCCTGCTTTCTTCTCCTTTTTTTTTTCCTCTCCCTTTCTCCGCCTTATCTCTGTCCCCGCAGTTCTCTCTTTGTCTCTTCCTCATCACTCTCTCGCCATCTCTCCCCTCTCCCTCTCTCTCTGCTCCACCTCTCCTTCTCGTTCTCTTCTCCCTCCTCTGCCTGCACTCTCACTCTCTCTCGTTCTCTCTCTACCCTCTCAGCCCCTCTCTCCCTGCTCTCCCTATCTCCCTACTCTCTCAGTCCCTCTCTCCCTCACCTTTCTCTCTCCCTCTGCGACCCATCTCCCTCTCTCCCGTCCACTCTCTCTCAGTTCCTCCGCTCCGCCCACTCTCTCTCTCCCGTTAGCACACCGTCTCTCCTCCCTCTGCGACCCGTTCACTCTCTCTCAGTTCCTCTGTTTCGCCTTGCCACTCTCTTCCCTCTCGTTCTCTCCTTCTTTCCATTCCCTCTCTGCTCTCTATCACCCTCTCTCCCTCTCTGCTCCACCTCTCTATTCTCTGTCACTCTTTCTCCATCTCTGCACCCTCTCTCCTTCTCTCCATTCCCTCTCTCTTTCTTTTCTTCACCCACACCCACCTGCACGTCTCTCTCTCTCTCTCTCTCACTCCCCATCTCTCACTCACTCTCTGTCTCTCCTCTCTCACGCTCTTTCTTCTCTCCTCTGCCCCACTGCGCACCACCTTCTTCCACTCTCCCCGTCCTCCCTCTTCCCCATCTCTCTGTCTCCCTCTTTCCATTCTCTCTCCCTCTCTGATCTTCTGCCCCCCTCTCTCCTTCTTCTCCCTCTCCCTCTCTGTCTCTCCCCTGCAACTCAACACATCTCCCTCTCTCCCTCACCTTTCTTTCTCACTCTGTGACCCATCTCTCTTCCTCCAGCCATTTGCAACTCTACACTCTCCCTCTCCCGTGCTCTCTTCTCTCTCCGCGCCTGCCCGTCTCCCCTTTGTCTCTTCCTCCTCACCCTCTCCTCTTTTTCTCCCGCCACCAGCTCTTTCTCCCTCTCTCTCTCTCTGTCCGCGTGCTCTTTCCCTCTGCCTGCGTCTCCCTCTACCTCCCTGTCTCCCCTTTGTCTCTTCCTCATCACTCTCTCGCCATCTCTCCGCCCCCTATTCTCTTCTGCACTCCCTCCCTCTCTGTTGTTCCCCTCTCCCTCTCCACTCTCTCTCTCTCTCTGCTCTCCCTCTACCTCTCAGTCCGTCCTCCCCACCTCTGCTGCACCCTGCTGGCATCACACCCACCTCACCTGAGCACTCCTCCACACTGCCCCATACGGCACTCTCTTCCTCCCTCTTCTCCACCTACTCCACCAGCAGCCTACACACGCCCCCATCTTCTTTTTCTCTATTTTCCTTCTTCTCTTCCTCCACCACATCACTTCACTACTGTACCTACTTCACCATTGCACTTAAACCCACCTGTTGCACCCACCAGACTAGCCCACTCATCTAAACCGAACCCATGCATCCCTATTTCATTGTCTTGCATTGAATTTAGATCCATATTTATTTATTATTTATTTTTATGATATTGCATACATCTAATATGCTCATGCACCAAACATGTTCATGCATCTGAATAATATCTTATGCTGTTATTTATTTTAAATTTATTTCTAGCATATTCTAATATGCTCATGCACTTTAACCTGCCCATGCATTATTACTTAGTTGCATTTTTATTTCATATTCTTTTAGGTGCAATTTAGAACTGCATAATTTATTAAAAAAAATAATAATAAAAAAACATATAACAAAAAAAACAAAACCAAATAATAAAATGAAAAGTGAAAATTAAAAATAGAGTTTTAACTATCCTTTTAACTAAAAATAATTAGGCTATATAGAATTGTTTTTTTTTTTCTCTCCTCCCCTCTCACTAGGATTAGGAAATATTATTTAGGAAACTTCAACTAAATTAATTAAATTAAAAATTAGAAATTCATTCTCTTTCCCCTTCCCATTTCATTAGGATAAATCAATTTAGGATTTTAGGCCCTATGAATAAACATAAAAACAAATAAAAATAATAAAAATCCAAAATACCAAAAACAAAGTAAAAGATATTAAAAAAAAACCAAAATATTAATAAATTGGAGTTAGAAATTATACAGTAGTCTAGACTGATTAGGTCAGACCCCGGACCTAGATCTAGGTCTCCCCCTAGCCAGCTTAGACTATCCTAATTTCTTAAATTTCAACTGATTAGGCCCCACTCTCTCTCCGGGCCCCGCTAAGGGATCGGGAGAGCGGATGTGGGCGGTTAGGACCTTAGGATAGGGTAGAGATCCATTAGGGAAATGGAACAGTTAGATTGAATCCAAGTAGGAACTCCCCTAGGTAGGCCCTTCTAGCCCCAATTATTAAAATCCAAAAAAAAAAAAAAAAAAAAAAAAAAAAAACTATAAAACCAACAAAATCAATTCCAAAAATATTTTCTTCTCTTTTCCTCCACCTCCGGTGCCAAATATTTATCTGAACTCAATGATTAAAGGGAATAGAGGCTGATTCCGAGAACCTGAATTAATGAGAATGACGAAATGAGACGAGTGATTTCACACACCCCAATATCAGTTTATTTACTACCGGCCCATCATCGGCCACCCTCAATCAATCCCGGCCCAACATCGGCCATTTTTATCTTACTTCTGGCCCATCATCGGCCAAGCACTTTTATCACCTGCGTATCGCACGCAAACCCACAGAAATCACAACTCGAAGTTTCGTCTGCATCATTCTTTCGATTCGAAGAATCAGCCTTTAAACCCTAGGTCGTCAAAGGACATTGAAGGGGGTACCCAGGAATGGGGTTGATCCTCTTCTAAATATTTGGCACCTTTCCCCTTATTTTCTTAGTTTATTTTCATTTTAATTTGCTTATCCCCTAGAATACTTGGATTCAACTTTAATTAGTCCGTTCAACCCTGGATGTTGATTTCCCTTGCCTAGTTCATTATGGTCCCATCTTGAAGCCCGTAATTTGATCCTTGACCCAAGTTCGACCCGAATTGAAAGACCCAAATTAAGTAACGAGACAACCGTCGTGTGTCGCCGGCGGCACATTAGAGGAGAGAAGAACCCACCCCATTTTCCTCCCGCATTCTTTCGGCTTTCGTCGAACGACGGTGTTACGGCCGAATCCGTAACTGGCGATCGTGATCCGTCGATTTTGAGGGTAGTCGGAATCCTCATTTTCGATGTATTTTTTTATCTCACACTGTTGAATGGAGATTCCCCTCCCGGGGGGGTCAAAATTCACATCCCAGCCGTTTCATTTCCTCCCAGCAGCGATTTGATGAACTCCCCCTCCCAGCCGCTCTCTCATAAAAGAACTGACCGGATGAAACAGACCCAACACAATTAGATATTCTTTAGATTTTTTGCGAACATGGTGATATGTTAAAGAAAACAAAAGGGATGCGGCCAAGGGCTACGGGGACAAACTATAAAAATAGAGAACCATCCAATTCTCTTTCAAATGCTGCAACTGTATATGTCGGAGATATGTAGGTGGAGGGGTGGAAAACCGCTGTTCCAACGGAAGCTCTTGCATCGATCATTGGCTTTCGAGTGTGGGCGACGGGGTCTGAATTCTTTTTTATGTAATATTTTCATTTTCGTTCTCTCTTGAGAGTTGTTCTAAATTCGATTCAAGCTTCAGATTCTGCACATGGATCGATGTAAAAAGGTGCCTCGTGTGTCGTATCCTGACGTGTCAGACTTTGCTAAGATTTTCTTTCCTTTTTTTCTTTTCTTTTTTTCCCGTAGACTTTCAAACTGCATTTATCCGTGCATTGAGACCCACAATATAGTGTATTCATAAATATAATGAAATGATTCTTTCCGCCCATCCAACTAAAAGGCAATCAATTCCAAACATCGCTTGCCCTCGTGGTGCACGTTGGCGCGCGGGTGTGACAGAAAAATCGGGAATAGATCACGGTCGTCAATCACAATCGAGACGAGCGAGGGGGGAGCGCCGCGTTTATAGTATTGAGGAAATTCACCCCACCAAAAAAGTGTAGAAGGGTTCATTGCTGTTCGGCCCACCACAGGGGCCTATTTACAAATATTAGAGACCTTAGGGGGTATCTAAAAAAGCTGTTGTGAGGGCAAAAGTGTCGTTTTTACAGAATATGAGCAAAAGCCGAGCGGCCCTTTCTCTCTACCGTCGAATCTAGCTATTCGAGGATACGAAAGGAGTTGAAACGCATAGGAAGGGCCTATTTACAAAAAATGAAACCCCAGGGGCCTATTTGCGGATCTTTGAAGCCGTAGGTGGGCATATACAAGAGAACTCAAAATTTAATGGGCGTTAGAGCTGACGAGCGGCTTAGATTTTTATAAGGTGGACCCCACCATGCATTGAAGAAGTCTGCTGCACCGTAGTATGATGCAGCCGCGCAGCATTATAGTCCCGCCATTCAAAGAAAAGCTTATGATTTTGTCTTTTTCCAGCTGAATTTATAGAGGCACAACAAATTGAATATTACTTAATTTCTATTCAGAACAGTTATGACTAATGAGAAAATTAGGATCTAAAAAGATGGATCATGTTTTTGGGAATTTTTCTCAATTTATACCATCCCGGTTCCTATGTAAGCTGGGGAGGAATTTATGGTGGGCCCAAGTTGTGTTTAAGTGTTTGTATGGGAAATCATTTTAACTTTGCGCGTGGAGGGGCTGTGTTTTTTTTTTGGTTCTTTCAATATGCCCGCTTCCCATGAGCAAACATGCATCTGAGTGGGACCCATGAGCTAGACTGCATATAAGTTGTATGTAGTCTAGCTCGTGGGTCCCACTTAGATGATCGCGGGTGCGGGAAGTGTAAATGGTGTATCCGTACCCAAGACCAGACACCCTTAGGTGCGAATGACATATCCGTTATCCTCGAACCTTTTCTAAACTTCCTCAAATAAAAAAAGCTCCTTACTTTTAAAACATATTTCTTCATTTTTTGTTATTTGTAACATGCTCATAATTTGTTATGTAATGTTGCTAGGGTCTATTGACAGCCCTAGTTGCCGGTCTTCTTCTAGGGGTATGAGTGGGCTTAATCCCACCCCATGGAGCCCACATATTTCCAAAATCCAACAATGCTAAAGTCAAAATTGTTCCTTAGAACGTACCGAGGCCAAGTAAAGGTTGAAAGCCTATCTCAATACGAATTTAAAGCAAGGTTCCATATCGAATCCGGGTTCCTATGTGCCCAAGAATTAATTAGGAAGGCACGAGCCTCCCACAACCGGGCATGGTTCGATTCTGATAGATACGCGGTGAAAATACTGCATACGCTACTTTAGCCATGACAAATACGGTGAAGGCACCATTTGCAACTTTTCCTCTGATAATCCCACCGACATCTGCTGATTCACTATTAGTAAATAGCCGTTGTAAAATGTAGAGCTGCATCTGCGGCTTTTCCTCCGCCAAGAACGGAGGAAGACCCGCATTTTGCCTCTTTATCGCTGCTAAGTACGGCGGTAAAGCTGCACTGCCACTTTTCCTCCTCTCCGAGCAGAGGAAAAGCTGCATTTGCAGCTTTACCGCTGATACTTACGGCGGTAAATCTGCACTGCCACTTTTCCTCCCCTCGGAGCGGGGGAAAACCCGCATTTGCAGCTTTACCGCCTATCATTACGGCGGTAAAGCCGCATTTGCGGCTTTTCCTCCACTAACAGCGCAGGAAGGCTCGCGTTTAAGGGCTGAACTCCCTTTTCTTAATTCTTTGAGCTGGGCCTACTTTTCTGGCTTCCTCGAACCGGTCCACGCCACATGTACAATGTGTTTACATGTTTATTAATAGAATATGGCGCGGAAAGCTCTCACGGCTTTAGACGCGTAATTTTATAGTTTTATGTATTAAAAACATCAGATCCTCTATAAAAACCGACCCAGGAAAGGAAGGTGGCGAGTCCTCGTTTGCCCCCAATCCAACCCATTAGGCCCTTTTCAAATGTCCGGGACAATGCACATTTTACTCCCGTCTAGCGGGCTGGACAAGTTAACCCTGACCCGGCCCATTCTCTTCGCGGGCAAGAAAGGTTTGATTCGTGGCCAACCCATAGTTTAGTCAGGCCGAGTATGGAGGGTCAAATGTGGGTCGGGACAGTGTTTAGAGTCGGCTCAGCTTGTGCCACGTCTAAATTTTGAGTTAATACAGGTTAGTTTGCATTCTCCTATATTTGTAAGAGCATTTTAGCAGTAAAACGTCACGATATGAATTATTTCCACATCCGTGCATTGTTTGATTTTGCGGTTAGGAGAGGCCCCCTAAAGGCTTTTCTCTTCAAAATAGAAGAAAACCACTCTATTTCCCCAGGTAAGAAAAGCAAGAATCGAAAGACTGAAACTCTAAATCTGGAGAATCAATAAGAAATATATAGAGTCGCAAAGATGGTCCCATCTTCCGTATTGTACCTCTGATCCTGACAATATCATCAATGATCGTGCAGAAATTAAAATGCACAAACAAATCTAAAACCATGCATTTCATCCATATCTTGGTGATGGGCCAGGTCGGCTGCTGACCAACACGGTATATGTCTAAGACCCAGACGATTCATTTGAACTTATTCTAAAAACAGGTAAGGGAAAAAAGCCATTCAAGTTCGCAATAAGTATTTGAATCCTGATTTTCATAAAGATTCAATCAAATTAGGTAGGAGCTTTTGATTGAGAAGTACTATCCGGATCTCCCCATGTAGTCGTCCACAATATAGCCCGTGCCGTTTCATTTCCTCCCAGCAGCGATTTGATGAACTCCCCCTCCCAGCCGCTCTCTCATAAAAGAACTGACCGGATGAAACAGACCCAACACAATTAGATATTCCTTAGATTTTTTGCGAACATGGTGATATGTTAAAGAAAACAAAAGGGATGCGGCCAAGGGCTACGGGGACAAACTATAAAAATAGAGAACCATCCAATTCTCTTTCAAATGCTGCAACTGTATATGTCGGAGATATGTAGGTGGAGGGGTGGAAAACCGCTGTTCCAACGGAAGCTCTTGCATCGATCATTGGCTTTCGAGTGTGGGCGACGGGGTCTGAATTCTTTTTTATGTAATATTTTCATTTTCGTTCTCTCTTGAGAGTTGTTCTAAATTCGATTCAAGCTTCAGATTCTGCACATGGATCGATGTAAAAAGGTGCCTCGTGTGTCGTATCCTGACGTGTCAGACGTTGCTAAGATTTTCTTTCCTTTTTTTCTTTTCTTTTTTTCCCGTAGACTTTCAAACTGCATTTATCCGTGCATTGAGACCCACAATATAGTGTATTCATAAATATAATGAAATGATTCTTTCCGCCCATCCAACTAAAAGGCAATCAATTCCAAACATCGCTTGCCCTCGTGGTGCACGTTGGCGCGCGGGTGTGACAGAAAAATCGGGAATAGATCACGGTCGTCAATCACAATCGAGACGAGCGAGGGGGGAGCGCCGCGTTTATAGTATTGAGGAAATTCACCCCACCAAAAAAGTGTAGAAGGGTTCATTGCTGTTCGGCCCACCACAGGGGCCTATTTACAAATATTAGAGACCTTAGGGGGTATCTAAAAAAGCTGTTGTGAGGGCAAAAGTGTCGTTTTTACAGAATATGAGCAAAAGCCGAGCGGCCCTTTCTCTCTACCGTCGAATCTAGCTATTCGAGGATACGAAAGGAGTTGAAACGCATAGGAAGGGCCTATTTACAAAAAATGAAACCCCAGGGGCCTATTTGCGGATCTTTGAAGCCGTAGGTGGGCATATACAAGAGAACTCAAAATTTAATGGGCGTTAGAGCTGACGAGCGGCTTAGATTTTTATAAGGTGGACCCCACCATGCATTGAAGAAGTCTGCTGCACCGTAGTATGATGCAGCCGCGCAGCATTATAGTCCCGCCATTCAAAGAAAAGCTTATGGTTTTGTCTTTTTCCAGCTGAATTTATAGAGGCACAACAAATTGAATATTACTTAATTTCTATTCAGAACAGTTATGACTAATGAGAAAATTAGGATCTAAAAAGATGGATCATGTTTTTGGGAATTTTTCTCAATTTATACCATCCCGGTTCCTATGTAAGCTGGGGAGGAATTTATGGTGGGCCCAAGTTGTGTTTAAGTGTTTGTATGGGAAATCATTTTAACTTTGCGCGTGGAGGGGCTGTGTTTTTTTTTTGGTTCTTTCAATATGCCCGCTTCCCATGAGCAAACATGCATCTGAGTGGGACCCATGAGCTAGACTGCATATAAGTTGTATGTAGTCTAGCTCGTGGGTCCCACTTAGATGATCGCGGGTGCGGGAAGTGTAAATGGTGTATCCGTACCCAAGACCAGACACCCTTAGGTGCGAATGACATATCCGTTATCCTCGAACCTTTTCTAAACTTCCTCAAATAAAAAAAGCTCCTTACTTTTAAAACATATTTCTTCATTTTTTGTTATTTGTAACATGCTCATAATTTGTTATGTAATGTTGCTAGGGTCTATTGACAGCCCTAGTTGCCGGTCTTCTTCTAGGGGTATGAGTGGGCTTAATCCCACCCCATGGAGCCCACATATTTCCAAAATCCAACAATGCTAAAGTCAAAATTGTTCCTTAGAACGTACCGAGGCCAAGTAAAGGTTGAAAGCCTATCTCAATACGAATTTAAAGCAAGGTTCCATATCGAATCCGGGTTCCTATGTGCCCAAGAATTAATTAGGAAGGCACGAGCCTCCCACAACCGGGCATGGTTCGATTCTGATAGATACGCGGTGAAAATACTGCATACGCTACTTTAGCCATGACAAATACGGTGAAGGCACCATTTGCAACTTTTCCTCTGATAATCCCACCGACATCTGCTGATTCACTATTAGTAAATAGCCGTTGTAAAATGTAGAGCTGCATCTGCGGCTTTTCCTCCGCCAAGAACGGAGGAAGACCCGCATTTTGCCTCTTTATCGCTGCTAAGTACGGCGGTAAAGCTGCACTGCCACTTTTCCTCCTCTCCGAGCGGAGGAAAAGCTGCATTTGCAGCTTTACCGCTGATACTTACGGCGGTAAATCTGCACTGCCACTTTTCCTCCCCTCGGAGCGGGGGAAAACCCGCATTTGCAGCTTTACCGCCTATCATTACGGCGGTAAAGCCGCATTTGCGGCTTTTCCTCCACTAACAGCGCAGGAAGGCTCGCGTTTAAGGGCTGAACTCCCTTTTCTTAATTCTTTGAGCTGGGCCTACTTTTCTGGCTTCCTCGAACCGGTCCACGCCACATGTACAATGTGTTTACATGTTTATTAATAGAATATGGCGCGGAAAGCTCTCACGGCTTTAGACGCGTAATTTTATAGTTTTATGTATTAAAAACATCAGATCCTCTATAAAAACCGACCCAGGAAAGGAAGGTGGCGAGTCCTCGTTTGCCCCCAATCCAACCCATTAGGCCCTTTTCAAATGTCCGGGACAATGCACATTTTACTCCCGTCTAGCGGGCTGGACAAGTTAACCCTGACCCGGCCCATTCTCTTCGCGGGCAAGAAAGGTTTGATTCGTGGCCAACCCATAGTTTAGTCAGGCCGAGTATGGAGGGTCAAATGTGGGTCGGGACAGTGTTTAGAGTCGGCTCAGCTTGTGCCACGTCTAAATTTTGAGTTAATACAGGTTAGTTTGCATTCTCCTATATTTGTAAGAGCATTTTAGCAGTAAAACGTCACGATATGAATTATTTCCACATCCGTGCATTGTTTGATTTTGCGGTTAGGAGAGGCCCCCTAAAGGCTTTTCTCTTCAAAATAGAAGAAAACCACTCTATTTCCCCAGGTAAGAAAAGCAAGAATCGAAAGACTGAAACTCTAAATCTGGAGAATCAATAAGAAATATATAGAGTCGCAAAGATGGTCCCATCTTCCGTATTGTACCTCTGATCCTGACAATATCATCAATGATCGTGCAGAAATTAAAATGCACAAACAAATCTAAAACCATGCATTTCATCCATATCTTGGTGATGGGCCAGGTCGGCTGCTGACCAACACGGTATATGTCTAAGACCCAGACGATTCATTTGAACTTATTCTAAAAACAGGTAAGGGAAAAAAGCCATTCAAGTTCGCAATAAGTATTTGAATCCTGATTTTCATAAAGATTCAATCAAATTAGGTAGGAGCTTTTGATTGAGAAGTACTATCCGGATCTCCCCCTGTAGTCGTCCACAATATAGCCCGTGCCGTTTCATTTCCTCCCAGCAGCGATTTGATGAACTCCCCCTCCCAGCCGCTCTCTCATAAAAGAACTGACCGGATGAAACAGACCCAACACAATTAGATATTCCTTAGATTTTTTGCGAACATGGTGATATGTTAAAGAAAACAAAAGGGATGCGGCCAAGGGCTACGGGGACAAACTATAAAAATAGAGAACCATCCAATTCTCTTTCAAATGCTGCAACTGTATATGTCGGAGATATGTAGGTGGAGGGGTGGAAAACCGCTGTTCCAACGGAAGCTCTTGCATCGATCATTGGCTTTCGAGTGTGGGCGACGGGGTCTGAATTCTTTTTTATGTAATATTTTCATTTTCGTTCTCTCTTGAGAGTTGTTCTAAATTCGATTCAAGCTTCAGATTCTGCACATGGATCGATGTAAAAAGGTGCCTCGTGTGTCGTATCCTGACGTGTCAGACGTTGCTAAGATTTTCTTTCCTTTTTTTCTTTTCTTTTTTTCCCGTAGACTTTCAAACTGCATTTATCCGTGCATTGAGACCCACAATATAGTGTATTCATAAATATAATGAAATGATTCTTTCCGCCCATCCAACTAAAAGGCAATCAATTCCAAACATCGCTTGCCCTCGTGGTGCACGTTGGCGCGCGGGTGTGACAGAAAAATCGGGAATAGATCACGGTCGTCAATCACAATCGAGACGAGCGAGGGGGGAGCGCCGCGTTTATAGTATTGAGGAAATTCACCCCACCAAAAAAGTGTAGAAGGGTTCATTGCTGTTCGGCCCACCACAGGGGCCTATTTACAAATATTAGAGACCTTAGGGGGTATCTAAAAAAGCTGTTGTGAGGGCAAAAGTGTCGTTTTTACAGAATATGAGCAAAAGCCGAGCGGCCCTTTCTCTCTACCGTCGAATCTAGCTATTCGAGGATACGAAAGGAGTTGAAACGCATAGGAAGGGCCTATTTACAAAAAATGAAACCCCAGGGGCCTATTTGCGGATCTTTGAAGCCGTAGGTGGGCATATACAAGAGAACTCAAAATTTAATGGGCGTTAGAGCTGACGAGCGGCTTAGATTTTTATAAGGTGGACCCCACCATGCATTGAAGAAGTCTGCTGCACCGTAGTATGATGCAGCCGCGCAGCATTATAGTCCCGCCATTCAAAGAAAAGCTTATGATTTTGTCTTTTTCCAGCTGAATTTATAGAGGCACAACAAATTGAATATTACTTAATTTCTATTCAGAACAGTTATGACTAATGAGAAAATTAGGATCTAAAAAGATGGATCATGTTTTTGGGAATTTTTCTCAATTTATACCATCCCGGTTCCTATGTAAGCTGGGGAGGAATTTATGGTGGGCCCAAGTTGTGTTTAAGTGTTTGTATGGGAAATCATTTTAACTTTGCGC
Source organism: Persea americana (assembly GCA_029852735.1). Taxonomy (NCBI): domain Eukaryota; kingdom Viridiplantae; phylum Streptophyta; class Magnoliopsida; order Laurales; family Lauraceae; genus Persea; species Persea americana. The sequence continues at coordinate 98,729,734 of CM056810.1, forward strand.
GTGGAGGGGCTGTGTTTTTTTTTTGGTTCTTTCAATATGCCCGCTTCCCATGAGCAAACATGCATCTGAGTGGGACCCATGAGCTAGACTGCATATAAGTTGTATGTAGTCTAGCTCGTGGGTCCCACTTAGATGATCGCGGGTGCGGGAAGTGTAAATGGTGTATCCGTACCCAAGACCAGACACCCTTAGGTGCGAATGACATATCCGTTATCCTCGAACCTTTTCTAAACTTCCTCAAATAAAAAAAGCTCCTTACTTTTAAAACATATTTCTTCATTTTTTGTTATTTGTAACATGCTCATAATTTGTTATGTAATGTTGCTAGGGTCTATTGACAGCCCTAGTTGCCGGTCTTCTTCTAGGGGTATGAGTGGGCTTAATCCCACCCCATGGAGCCCACATATTTCCAAAATCCAACAATGCTAAAGTCAAAATTGTTCCTTAGAACGTACCGAGGCCAAGTAAAGGTTGAAAGCCTATCTCAATACGAATTTAAAGCAAGGTTCCATATCGAATCCGGGTTCCTATGTGCCCAAGAATTAATTAGGAAGGCACGAGCCTCCCACAACAGGGCAGGGTTCGATTCTGATAGATACGCGGTGAAAATACTGCATATGCTACTTTAGCCATGACAAATACGGTGAAGGCACCATTTGCAACTTTTCCTCTGATAATCCCACCGACATCTGCTGATTCACTATTAGTAAATAGCCGTTGTAAAATGTAGAGCTGCATCTGCGGCTTTTCCTCCGCCAAGAACGGAGGAAGACCCGCATTTTGCCTCTTTATCGCTGCTAAGTACGGCGGTAAAGCTGCACTGCCACTTTTCCTCCTCTCCGAGCGGAGGAAAAGCTGCATTTGCAGCTTTACCGCTGATACTTACGGCGGTAAATCTGCACTGCCACTTTTCCTCCCCTCGGAGCGGGGGAAAACCCGCATTTGCAGCTTTACCGCCTATCATTACGGCGGTAAAGCCGCATTTGCGGCTTTTCCTCCACTAACAGCGCAGGAAGGCTCGCGTTTAAGGGCTGAACTCCCTTTTCTTAATTCTTTGAGCTAGGCCTACTTTTCTGGCTTCCTCGAACCGGTCCACGCCACATGTACAATGTGTTTACATGTTTATTAATAGAATATGGCGCGGAAAGCTCTCACGGCTTTAGACGCGTAATTTTATAGTTTTATGTATTAAAAACATCAGATCCTCTATAAAAACCGACCCAGGAAAGGAAGGTGGCGAGTCCTCGTTTGCCCCCAATCCAACCCATTAGGCCCTTTTCAAATGTCCGGGACAATGCACATTTTACTCCCGTCTAGCGGGCTGGACAAGTTAACCCTGACCCGGCCCATTCTCTTCGCGGGCAAGAAAGGTTTGATTCGTGGCCAACCCATAGTTTAGTCAGGCCGAGTATGGAGGGTCAAATGTGGGTCGGGACAGTGTTTAGAGTCGGCTCAGCTTGTGCCACGTCTAAATTTTGAGTTAATACAGGTTAGTTTGCATTCTCCTATATTTGTAAGAGCATTTTAGCAGTAAAACGTCACGATATGAATTATTTCCACATCCGTGCATTGTTTGATTTTGCGGTTAGGAGAGGCCCCCTAAAGGCTTTTCTCTTCAAAATAGAAGAAAACCACTCTATTTCCCCAGGTAAGAAAAGCAAGAATCGAAAGACTGAAACTCTAAATCTGGAGAATCAATAAGAAATATATAGAGTCGCAAAGATGGTCCCATCTTCCGTATTGTACCTCTGATCCTGACAATATCATCAATGATCGTGCAGAAATTAAAATGCACAAACAAATCTAAAACCATGCATTTCATCCATATCTTGGTGATGGGCCAGGTCGGCTGCTGACCAACACTGTATATGTCTAAGACCCAGACGATTCATTTGAACTTATTCTAAAAACAGGTAAGGGAAAAAAGCCATTCAAGTTCGCAATAAGTATTTGAATCCTGATTTTCATAAAGATTCAATCAAATTAGGTAGGAGCTTTTGATTGAGAAGTACTATCCGGATCTCCCCCTGTAGTCGTCCACAATATAGCCCGTGCCGTTTCATTTCCTCCCAGCAGCGATTTGATGAACTCCCCCTCCCAGCCGCTCTCTCATAAAAGAACTGACCGGATGAAACAGACCCAACACAATTAGATATTCCTTAGATTTTTTGCGAACATGGTGATATGTTAAAGAAAACAAAAGGGATGCGGCCAAGGGCTACGGGGACAAACTATAAAAATAGAGAACCATCCAATTCTCTTTCAAATGCTGCAACTGTATATGTCGGAGATATGTAGGTGGAGGGGTGGAAAACCGCTGTTCCAACGGAAGCTCTTGCATCGATCATTGGCTTTCGAGTGTGGGCGACGGGGTCTGAATTCTTTTTTATGTAATATTTTCATTTTCGTTCTCTCTTGAGAGTTGTTCTAAATTCGATTCAAGCTTCAGATTCTGCACATGGATCGATGTAAAAAGGTGCCTCGTGTGTCGTATCCTGACGTGTCAGACGTTGCTAAGATTTTCTTTCCTTTTTTTCTTTTCTTTTTTTCCCGTAGACTTTCAAACTGCATTTATCCGTGCATTGAGACCCACAATATAGTGTATTCATAAATATAATGAAATGATTCTTTCCGCCCATCCAACTAAAAGGCAATCAATTCCAAACATCGCTTGCCCTCGTGGTGCACGTTGGCGCGCGGGTGTGACAGAAAAATCGGGAATAGATCACGGTCGTCAATCACAATCGAGACGAGCGAGGGGGGAGCGCCGCGTTTATAGTATTGAGGAAATTCACCCCACCAAAAAAGTGTAGAAGGGTTCATTGCTGTTCGGCCCACCACAGGGGCCTATTTACAAATATTAGAGACCTTAGGGGGTATCTAAAAAAGCTGTTGTGAGGGCAAAAGTGTCGTTTTTACAGAATATGAGCAAAAGCCGAGCGGCCCTTTCTCTCTACCGTCGAATCTAGCTATTCGAGGATACGAAAGGAGTTGAAACGCATAGGAAGGGCCTATTTACAAAAAATGAAACCCCAGGGGCCTATTTGCGGATCTTTGAAGCCGTAGGTGGGCATATACAAGAGAACTCAAAATTTAATGGGCGTTAGAGCTGACGAGCGGCTTAGATTTTTATAAGGTGGACCCCACCATGCATTGAAGAAGTCTGCTGCACCGTAGTATGATGCAGCCGCGCAGCATTATAGTCCCGCCATTCAAAGAAAAGCTTATGATTTTGTCTTTTTCCAGCTGAATTTATAGAGGCACAACAAATTGAATATTACTTAATTTCTATTCAGAACAGTTATGACTAATGAGAAAATTAGGATCTAAAAAGATGGATCATGTTTTTGGGAATTTTTCTCAATTTATACCATCCCGGTTCCTATGTAAGCTGGGGAGGAATTTATGGTGGGCCCAAGTTGTGTTTAAGTGTTTGTATGGGAAATCATTTTAACTTTGCGCGTGGAGGGGCTGTGTTTTTTTTTTGGTTCTTTCAATATGCCCGCTTCCCATGAGCAAACATGCATCTGAGTGGGACCCATGAGCTAGACTGCGTATAAGTTGTATGTAGTCTAGCTCGTGGGTCCCACTTAGATGATCGCGGGTGCGGGAAGTGTAAATGGTGTATCCGTACCCAAGACCAGACACCCTTAGGTGCGAATGACATATCCGTTATCCTCGAACCTTTTCTAAACTTCCTCAAATAAAAAAAGCTCCTTACTTTTAAAACATATTTCTTCATTTTTTGTTATTTGTAACATGCTCATAATTTGTTATGTAATGTTGCTAGGGTCTATTGACAGCCCTAGTTGCCGGTCTTCTTCTAGGGGTATGAGTGGGCTTAATCCCACCCCATGGAGCCCACATATTTCCAAAATCCAACAATGCTAAAGTCAAAATTGTTCCTTAGAACGTACCGAGGCCAAGTAAAGGTTGAAAGCCTATCTCAATACGAATTTAAAGCAAGGTTCCATATCGAATCCGGGTTCCTATGTGCCCAAGAATTAATTAGGAAGGCACGAGCCTCCCACAACCGGGCAGGGTTCGATTCTGATAGATACGCGGTGAAAATACTGCATACGCTACTTTAGCCATGACAAATACGGTGAAGGCACCATTTGCAACTTTTCCTCTGATAATCCCACCGACATCTGCTGATTCACTATTAGTAAATAGCCGTTGTAAAATGTAGAGCTGCATCTGCGGCTTTTCCTCCGCCAAGAACGGAGGAAGACCCGCATTTTGCCTCTTTATCGCTGCTAAGTACGGCGGTAAAGCTGCACTGCCACTTTTCCTCCTCTCCGAGCGGAGGAAAAGCTGCATTTGCAGCTTTACCGCTGATACTTACGGCGGTAAATCTGCACTGCCACTTTTCCTCCCCTCGGAGCGGGGGAAAACCCGCATTTGCAGCTTTACCGCCTATCATTACGGCGGTAAAGCCGCATTTGCGGCTTTTCCTCCACTAACAGCGCAGGAAGGCTCGCGTTTAAGGGCTGAACTCCCTTTTCTTAATTCTTTGAGCTGGGCCTACTTTTCTGGCTTCCTCGAACCGGTCCACGCCACATGTACAATGTGTTTACATGTTTATTAATAGAATATGGCGCGGAAAGCTCTCACGGCTTTAGACGCGTAATTTTATAGTTTTATGTATTAAAAACATCAGATCCTCTATAAAAACCGACCCAGGAAAGGAAGGTGGCGAGTCCTCGTTTGCCCCCAATCCAACCCATTAGGCCCTTTTCAAATGTCCGGGACAATGCACATTTTACTCCCGTCTAGCGGGCTGGACAAGTTAACCCTGACCCGGCCCATTCTCTTCGCGGGCAAGAAAGGTTTGATTCGTGGCCAACCCATAGTTTAGTCAGGCCGAGTATGGAGGGTCAAATGTGGGTCGGGACAGTGTTTAGAGTCGGCTCAGCTTGTGCCACGTCTAAATTTTGAGTTAATACAGGTTAGTTTGCATTCTCCTATATTTGTAAGAGCATTTTAGCAGTAAAACGTCACGATATGAATTATTTCCACATCCGTGCATTGTTTGATTTTGCGGTTAGGAGAGGCCCCCTAAAGGCTTTTCTCTTCAAAATAGAAGAAAACCACTCTATTTCCCCAGGTAAGAAAAGCAAGAATCGAAAGACTGAAACTCTAAATCTGGAGAATCAATAAGAAATATATAGAGTCGCAAAGATGGTCCCATCTTCCGTATTGTACCTCTGATCCTGACAATATCATCAATGATCGTGCAGAAATTAAAATGCACAAACAAATCTAAAACCATGCATTTCATCCATATCTTGGTGATGGGCCAGGTCGGCTGCTGACCAACACGGTATATGTCTAAGACCCAGACGATTCATTTGAACTTATTCTAAAAACAGGTAAGGGAAAAAAGCCATTCAAGTTCGCAATAAGTATTTGAATCCTGATTTTCATAAAGATTCAATCAAATTAGGTAGGAGCTTTTGATTGAGAAGTACTATCCGGATCTCCCCATGTAGTCGTCCACAATATAGCCCGTGCCGTTTCATTTCCTCCCAGCAGCGATTTGATGAACTCCCCCTCCCAGCCGCTCTCTCATAAAAGAACTGACCGGATGAAACAGACCCAACACAATTAGATATTCCTTAGATTTTTTGCGAACATGGTGATATGTTAAAGAAAACAAAAGGGATGCGGCCAAGGGCTACGGGGACAAACTATAAAAATAGAGAACCATCCAATTCTCTTTCAAATGCTGCAACTGTATATGTCGGAGATATGTAGGTGGAGGGGTGGAAAACCGCTGTTCCAACGGAAGCTCTTGCATCGATCATTGGCTTTCGAGTGTGGGCGACGGGGTCTGAATTCTTTTTTATGTAATATTTTCATTTTCGTTCTCTCTTGAGAGTTGTTCTAAATTCGATTCAAGCTTCAGATTCTGCACATGGATCGATGTAAAAAGGTGCCTCGTGTGTCGTATCCTGACGTGTCAGACGTTGCTAAGATTTTCTTTCCTTTTTTTCTTTTCTTTTTTTCCCGTAGACTTTCAAACTGCATTTATCCGTGCATTGAGACCCACAATATAGTGTATTCATAAATATAATGAAATGATTCTTTCCGCCCATCCAACTAAAAGGCAATCAATTCCAAACATCGCTTGCCCTCGTGGTGCACGTTGGCGCGCGGGTGTGACAGAAAAATCGGGAATAGATCACGGTCGTCAATCACAATCGAGACGAGCGAGGGGGGAGCGCCGCGTTTATAGTATTGAGGAAATTCACCCCACCAAAAAAGTGTAGAAGGGTTCATTGCTGTTCGGCACACCACAGGGGCCTATTTACAAATATTAGAGACCTTAGGGGGTATCTAAAAAAGCTGTTGTGAGGGCAAAAGTGTCGTTTTTACAGAATATGAGCAAAAGCCGAGCGGCCCTTTCTCTCTACCGTCGAATCTAGCTATTCGAGGATACGAAAGGAGTTGAAACGCATAGGAAGGGCCTATTTACAAAAAATGAAACCCCAGGGGCCTATTTGCGGATCTTTGAAGCCGTAGGTGGGCATATACAAGAGAACTCAAAATTTAATGGGCGTTAGAGCTGACGAGCGGCTTAGATTTTTATAAGGTGGACCCCACCATGCATTGAAGAAGTCTGCTGCACCGTAGTATGATGCAGCCGCGCAGCATTATAGTCCCGCCATTCAAAGAAAAGCTTATGATTTTGTCTTTTTCCAGCTGAATTTATAGAGGCACAACAAATTGAATATTACTTAATTTCTATTCAGAACAGTTATGACTAATGAGAAAATTAGGATCTAAAAAGATGGATCATGTTTTTGGGAATTTTTCTCAATTTATACCATCCCGGTTCCTATGTAAGCTGGGGAGGAATTTATGGTGGGCCCAAGTTGTGTTTAAGTGTTTGTATGGGAAATCATTTTAACTTTGCGCGTGGAGGGGCTGTGTTTTTTTTTTTGGTTCTTTCAATATGCCCGCTTCCCATGAGCAAACATGCATCTGAGTGGGACCCATGAGCTAGACTGCATATAAGTTGTATGTAGTCTAGCTCGTGGGTCCCACTTAGATGATCGCGGGTGCGGGAAGTGTAAATGGTGTATCCGTACCCAAGACCAGACACCCTTAGGTGCGAATGACATATCCGTTATCCTCGAACCTTTTCTAAACTTCCTCAAATAAAAAAAGCTCCTTACTTTTAAAACATATTTCTTCATTTTTTGTTATTTGTAACATGCTCATAATTTGTTATGTAATGTTGCTAGGGTCTATTGACAGCCCTAGTTGCCGGTCTTCTTCTAGGGGTATGAGTGGGCTTAATCCCACCCCATGGAGCCCACATATTTCCAAAATCCAACAATGCTAAAGTCAAAATTGTTCCTTAGAACGTACCGAGGCCAAGTAAAGGTTGAAAGCCTATCTCAATACGAATTTAAAGCAAGGTTCCATATCGAATCCGGGTTCCTATGTGCCCAAGAATTAATTAGGAAGGCACGAGCCTCCCACAACCGGGCAGGGTTCGATTCTGATAGATACGCGGTGAAAATACTGCATACGCTACTTTAGCCATGACAAATACGGTGAAGGCACCATTTGCAACTTTTCCTCTGATAATCCCACCGACATCTGCTGATTCACTATTAGTAAATAGCCGTTGTAAAATGTAGAGCTGCATCTGCGGCTTTTCCTCCGCCAAGAACGGAGGAAGACCCGCATTTTGCCTCTTTATCGCTGCTAAGTACGGCGGTAAAGCTGCACTGCCACTTTTCCTCCTCTCCGAGCGGAGGAAAAGCTGCATTTGCAGCTTTACCGCTGATACTTACGGCGGTAAATCTGCACTGCCACTTTTCCTCCCCTCGGAGCGGGGGAAAACCCGCATTTGCAGCTTTACCGGCGATCATTACGGCGGTAAAGCCGCATTTGCGGCTTTTCCTCCACTAACAGCGCAGGAAGGCTCGCGTTTAAGGGCTGAACTCCCTTTTCTTAATTCTTTGAGCTGGGCCTACTTTTCTGGCTTCCTCGAACCGGTCCACGCCACATGTACAATGTGTTTACATGTTTATTAATAGAATATGGCGCGGAAAGCTCTCACGGCTTTAGACGCGTAATTTTATAGTTTTATGTATTAAAAACATCAGATCCTCTATAAAAACCGACCCAGGAAAGGAAGGTGGCGAGTCCTCGTTTGCCCCCAATCCAACCCATTAGGCCCTTTTCAAATGTCCGGGACAATGCACATTTTACTCCCGTCTAGCGGGCTGGACAAGTTAACCCTGACCCGGCCCATTCTCTTCGCGGGCAAGAAAGGTTTGATTCGTGGCCAACCCATAGTTTAGTCAGGCCGAGTATGGAGGGTCAAATGTGGGTCGGGACAGTGTTTAGAGTCGGCTCAGCTTGTGCCACGTCTAAATTTTGAGTTAATACAGGTTAGTTTGCATTCTCCTATATTTGTAAGAGCATTTTAGCAGTAAAACGTCACGATATGAATTATTTCCACATCCGTGCATTGTTTGATTTTGCGGTTAGGAGAGGCCCCCTAAAGGCTTTTCTCTTCAAAATAGAAGAAAACCACTCTATTTCCCCAGGTAAGAAAAGCAAGAATCGAAAGACTGAAACTCTAAATCTGGAGAATCAATAAGAAATATATAGAGTCGCAAAGATGGTCCCATCTTCCGTATTGTACCTCTGATCCTGACAATATCATCAATGATCGTGCAGAAATTAAAATGCACAAACAAATCTAAAACCATGCATTTCATCCATATCTTGGTGATGGGCCAGGTCGGCTGCTGACCAACACGGTATATGTCTAAGACCCAGACGATTCATTTGAACTTATTCTAAAAACAGGTAAGGGAAAAAAGCCATTCAAGTTCGCAATAAGTATTTGAATCCTGATTTTCATAAAGATTCAATCAAATTAGGTAGGAGCTTTTGATTGAGAAGTACTATCCGGATCTCCCCCTGTAGTCGTCCACAATATAGCCCGTGCCGTTTCATTTCCTCCCAGCAGCGATTTGATGAACTCCCCCTCCCAGCCGCTCTCTCATAAAAGAACAGACCGGATGAAACAGACCCAACACAATTAGATATTCTTTAGATTTTTTGCGAACATGGTGATATGTTAAAGAAAACAAAAGGGATGCGGCCAAGGGCTACGGGGACAAACTATAAAAATAGAGAACCATCCAATTCTCTTTCAAATGCTGCAACTGTATATGTCGGAGATATGTAGGTGGAGGGGTGGAAAACCGCTGTTCCAACGGAAGCTCTTGCATCGATCATTGGCTTTCGAGTGTGGGCGACGGGGTCTGAATTCTTTTTTATGTAATATTTTCATTTTCGTTCTCTCTTGAGAGTTGTTCTAAGTTCGATTCAAGCTTCAGATTCTGCACATGGATCGATGTAAAAAGGTGCCTCGTGTGTCGTATCCTGACGTGTCAGACTTTGCTAAGATTTTCTTTCCTTTTTTTCTTTTCTTTTTTCCCGTAGACTTTCAAACTGCATTTATCCGTGCATTGAGACCCACAATATAGTGTATTCATAAATATAATGAAATGATTCTTTCCGCCCATCCAACTAAAAGGCAATCAATTCCAAACATCGCTTGCCCTCGTGGTGCACGTTGGCGCGCGGGTGTGACAGAAAAATCGGGAATAGATCACGGTCGTCAATCACAATCGAGACGAGCGAGGGGGGAGCGCCGCGTTTATAGTATTGAGGAAATTCACCCCACCAAAAAAGTGTAGAAGGGTTCATTGCTGTTCGGCCCACCACAGGGGCCTATTTACAAATATTAGAGACCTTAGGGGGTATCTAAAAAAGCTGTTGTGAGGGCAAAAGTGTCGTTTTTACAGAATATGAGCAAAAGCCGAGCGGCCCTTTCTCTCTACCGTCGAATCTAGCTATTCGAGGATACGAAAGGAGTTGAAACGCATAGGAAGGGCCAATTACAAAAAATGAAACCCCAGGGGCCTATTTGCGGATCTTTGAAGCCGTAGGTGGGCATATACAAGAGAACTCAGAATTTAATGGGCGTTAGAGCTGACGAGCGGCTTAGATTTTTATAAGGTGGACCCCACCATGCATTGAAGAAGTCTGCTGCACCGTAGTATGATGCAGCCGCGCAGCATTATAGTCCCGCCATTCAAAGAAAAGCTTATGATTTTGTCTTTTTCCAGCTGAATTTATAGAGGCACAACAAATTGAATATTACTTAATTTCTATTCAGAACAGTTATGACTAATGAGAAAATTAGGATCTAAAAAGATGGATCATGTTTTTGGGAATTTTTCTCAATTTATACCATCCCGGTTCCTACGTAAGCTGGGGAGGAATTTATGGTGGGCCCAAGTTGTGTTTAAGTGTTTGTATGGGAAATCATTTTAACTTTGCGCGTGGAGGGGCTGTGTTTTTTTTTTTGGTTCTTTCAATATGCCCGCTTCCCATGAGCAAACATGCATCTGAGTGGGACCCATGAGCTAGACTGCATATAAGTTGTATGTAGTCTAGCTCGTGGGTCCCACTTAGATGATCGCGGGTGCGGGAAGTGTAAATGGTGTATCCGTACCCAAGACCAGACACCCTTAGGTGCAAATGACATATCCGTTATCCTCGAACCTTTTCTAAACTTCCTCAAATAAAAAAAGCTCCTTACTTTTAAAACATATTTCTTCATTTTTTGTTATTTGTAACATGCTCATAATTTGTTATGTAATGTTGCTAGGGTCTATTGACAGCCCTAGTTGCCGGTCTTCTTCTAGGGGTATGAGTGGGCTTAATCCCACCCCATGGAGCCCACATATTTCCAAAATCCAACAATGCTAAAGTCAAAATTGTTCCTTAGAACGTACCGAGGCCAAGTAAAGGTTGAAAGCCTATCTCAATACGAATTTAAAGCAAGGTTCCATATCGAATCCGGGTTCCTATGTGCCCAAGAATTAATTAGGAAGGCACGAGCCTCCCACAACCGGGCAGGGTTCGATTCTGATAGATACGCGGTGAAAATACTGCATACGCTACTTTAGCCATGACAAATACGGTGAAGGCACCATTTGCAACTTTTCCTCTGATAATCCCACCGACATCTGCTGATTCACTATTAGTAAATACCCGTTGTAAAATGTAGAGCTGCATCTGCGGCTTTTCCTCCGCCAAGAACGGAGGAAGACCCGCATTTTGCCTCTTTATCGCTGCTAAGTACGGCGGTAAAGCTGCACTGCCACTTTTCCTCCTCTCCGAGCGGAGGAAAAGCTGCATTTGCAGCTTTACCGCTGATACTTACGGCGGTAAATCTGCACTGCCACTTTTCCTCCCCTCGGAGCGGGGGAAAACCCGCATTTGCAGCTTTACCGCCGCTCATTACGGCGGTAAAGCCGCATTTGCGGCTTTTCCTCCACTAACAGCGCAGGAAGGCTCGCGTTTAAGGGCTGAACTCCCTTTTCTTAATTCTTTGAGCTGGGCCTACTTTTCTGGCTTCCTCGAACCGGTCCACGCCACATGTACAATGTGTTTACATGTTTATTAATAGAATATGGCGCGGAAAGCTCTCACGGCTTTAGACGCGTAATTTTATAGTTTTATGTATTAAAAACATCAGATCCTCTATAAAAACCGACCCAGGAAAGGAAGGTGGCGAGTCCTCGTTTGCCCCCAATCCAACCCATTAGGCCCTTTTCAAATGTCCGGGACAATGCACATTTTACTCCCGTCTAGCGGGCTGGACAAGTTAACCCTGACCCGGCCCATTCTCTTCGCGGGCAAGAAAGGTTTGATTCGTGGCCAACCCATAGTTTAGTCAGGCCGAGTATGGAGGGTCAAATGTGGGTCGGGACAGTGTTTAGAGTCGGCTCAGCTTGTGCCACGTCTAAATTTTGAGTTAATACAGGTTAGTTTGCATTCTCCTATATTTGTAAGAGCATTTTAGCAGTAAAACGTCACGATATGAATTATTTCCACATCCGTGCATTGTTTGATTTTGCGGTTAGGAGAGGCCCCCTAAAGGCTTTTCTCTTCAAAATAGAAGAAAACCACTCTATTTCCCCAGGTAAGAAAAGCAAGAATCGAAAGACTGAAACTCTAAATCTGGAGAATCAATAAGAAATATATAGAGTCGCAAAGATGGTCCCATCTTCCGTATTGTACCTCTGATCCTGACAATATCATCAATGATCGTGCAGAAATTAAAATGCACAAACAAATCTAAAACCATGCATTTCATCCATATCTTGGTGATGGGCCAGGTCGGCTGCTGACCAACACGGTATATGTCTAAGACCCAGACGATTCATTTGAACTTATTCTAAAAACAGGTAAGGGAAAAAAGCCATTCAAGTTCGCAATAAGTATTTGAATCCTGATTTTCATAAAGATTCAATCAAATTAGGTAGGAGCTTTTGATTGAGAAGTACTATCCGGATCTCCCCCTGTAGTCGTCCACAATATAGCCCGTGCCGTTTCATTTCCTCCCAGCAGCGATTTGATGAACTCCCCCTCCCAGCCGCTCTCTCATAAAAGAACTGACCGGATGAAACAGACCCAACACAATTAGATATTCTTTAGATTTTTTGCGAACATGGTGATATGTTAAAGAAAACAAAAGGGATGCGGCCAAGGGCTACGGGGACAAACTATAAAAATAGAGAACCATCCAATTCTCTTTCAAATGCTGCAACTGTATATGTCGGAGATATGTAGGTGGAGGGGTGGAAAACCGCTGTTCCAACGGAAGCTCTTGCATCGATCATTGGCTTTCGAGTGTGGGCGACGGGGTCTGAATTCTTTTTTATGTAATATTTTCATTTTCGTTCTCTCTTGAGAGTTGTTCTAAGTTCGATTCAAGCTTCAGATTCTGCACATGGATCGATGTAAAAAGGTGCCTCGTGTGTCGTATCCTGACGTGTCAGACTTTGCTAAGATTTTCTTTCCTTTTTTTCTTTTCTTTTTTCCCGTAGACTTTCAAACTGCATTTATCCGTGCATTGAGACCCACAATATAGTGTATTCATAAATATAATGAAATGATTCTTTCCGCCCATCCAACTAAAAGGCAATCAATTCCAAACATCGCTTGCCCTCGTGGTGCACGTTGGCGCGCGGGTGTGACAGAAAAATCGGGAATAGATCACGGTCGTCAATCACAATCGAGACGAGCGAGGGGGGAGCGCCGCGTTTATAGTATTGAGGAAATTCACCCCACCAAAAAAGTGTAGAAGGGTTCATTGCTGTTCGGCCCACCACAGGGGCCTATTTACAAATATTAGAGACCTTAGGGGGTATCTAAAAAAGCTGTTGTGAGGGCAAAAGTGTCGTTTTTACAGAATATGAGCAAAAGCCGAGCGGCCCTTTCTCTCTACCGTCGAATCTAGCTATTCGAGGATACGAAAGGAGTTGAAACGCATAGGAAGGGCCAATTACAAAAAATGAAACCCCAGGGGCCTATTTGCGGATCTTTGAAGCCGTAGGTGGGCATATACAAGAGAACTCAGAATTTAATGGGCGTTAGAGCTGACGAGCGGCTTAGATTTTTATAAGGTGGACCCCACCATGCATTGAAGAAGTCTGCTGCACCGTAGTATGATGCAGCCGCGCAGCATTATAGTCCCGCCATTCAAAGAAAAGCTTATGATTTTGTCTTTTTCCAGCTGAATTTATAGAGGCACAACAAATTGAATATTACTTAATTTCTATTCAGAACAGTTATGACTAATGAGAAAATTAGGATCTAAAAAGATGGATCATGTTTTTGGGAATTTTTCTCAATTTATACCATCCCGGTTCCTACGTAAGCTGGGGAGGAATTTATGGTGGGCCCAAGTTGTGTTTAAGTGTTTGTATGGGAAATCATTTTAACTTTGCGCGTGGAGGGGCTGTGTTTTTTTTTTTGGTTCTTTCAATATGCCCGCTTCCCATGAGCAAACATGCATCTGAGTGGGACCCATGAGCTAGACTGCATATAAGTTGTATGTAGTCTAGCTCGTGGGTCCCACTTAGATGATCGCGGGTGCGGGAAGTGTAAATGGTGTATCCGTACCCAAGACCAGACACCCTTAGGTGCAAATGACATATCCGTTATCCTCGAACCTTTTCTAAACTTCCTCAAATAAAAAAAGCTCCTTACTTTTAAAACATATTTCTTCATTTTTTGTTATTTGTAACATGCTCATAATTTGTTATGTAATGTTGCTAGGGTCTATTGACAGCCCTAGTTGCCGGTCTTCTTCTAGGGGTATGAGTGGGCTTAATCCCACCCCATGGAGCCCACATATTTCCAAAATCCAACAATGCTAAAGTCAAAATTGTTCCTTAGAACGTACCGAGGCCAAGTAAAGGTTGAAAGCCTATCTCAATACGAATTTAAAGCAAGGTTCCATATCGAATCCGGGTTCCTATGTGCCCAAGAATTAATTAGGAAGGCACGAGCCTCCCACAACCGGGCAGGGTTCGATTCTGATAGATACGCGGTGAAAATACTGCATACGCTACTTTAGCCATGACAAATACGGTGAAGGCACCATTTGCAACTTTTCCTCTGATAATCCCACCGACATCTGCTGATTCACTATTAGTAAATACCCGTTGTAAAATGTAGAGCTGCATCTGCGGCTTTTCCTCCGCCAAGAACGGAGGAAGACCCGCATTTTGCCTCTTTATCGCTGCTAAGTACGGCGGTAAAGCTGCACTGCCACTTTTCCTCCTCTCCGAGCGGAGGAAAAGCTGCATTTGCAGCTTTACCGCTGATACTTACGGCGGTAAATCTGCACTGCCACTTTTCCTCCCCTCGGAGCGGGGGAAAACCCGCATTTGCAGCTTTACCGCCGCTCATTACGGCGGTAAAGCCGCATTTGCGGCTTTTCCTCCACTAACAGCGCAGGAAGGCTCGCGTTTAAGGGCTGAACTCCCTTTTCTTAATTCTTTGAGCTGGGCCTACTTTTCTGGCTTCCTCGAACCGGTCCACGCCACATGTACAATGTGTTTACATGTTTATTAATAGAATATGGCGCGGAAAGCTCTCACGGCTTTAGACGCGTAATTTTATAGTTTTATGTATTAAAAACATCAGATCCTCTATAAAAACCGACCCAGGAAAGGAAGGTGGCGAGTCCTCGTTTGCCCCCAATCCAACCCATTAGGCCCTTTTCAAATGTCCGGGACAATGCACATTTTACTCCCGTCTAGCGGGCTGGACAAGTTAACCCTGACCCGGCCCATTCTCTTCGCGGGCAAGAAAGGTTTGATTCGTGGCCAACCCATAGTTTAGTCAGGCCGAGTATGGAGGGTCAAATGTGGGTCGGGACAGTGTTTAGAGTCGGCTCAGCTTGTGCCACGTCTAAATTTTGAGTTAATACAGGTTAGTTTGCATTCTCCTATATTTGTAAGAGCATTTTAGCAGTAAAACGTCACGATATGAATTATTTCCACATCCGTGCATTGTTTGATTTTGCGGTTAGGAGAGGCCCCCTAAAGGCTTTTCTCTTCAAAATAGAAGAAAACCACTCTATTTCCCCAGGTAAGAAAAGCAAGAATCGAAAGACTGAAACTCTAAATCTGGAGAATCAATAAGAAATATATAGAGTCGCAAAGATGGTCCCATCTTCCGTATTGTACCTCTGATCCTGACAATATCATCAATGATCGTGCAGAAATTAAAATGCACAAACAAATCTAAAACCATGCATTTCATCCATATCTTGGTGATGGGCCAGGTCGGCTGCTGACCAACACGGTATATGTCTAAGACCCAGACGATTCATTTGAACTTATTCTAAAAACAGGTAAGGGAAAAAAGCCATTCAAGTTCGCAATAAGTATTTGAATCCTGATTTTCATAAAGATTCAATCAAATTAGGTAGGAGCTTTTGATTGAGAAGTACTATCCGGATCTCCCCCTGTAGTCGTCCACAATATAGCCCGTGCCGTTTCATTTCCTCCCAGCAGCGATTTGATGAACTCCCCCTCCCAGCCGCTCTCTCATAAAAGAACTGACCGGATGAAACAGACCCAACACAATTAGATATTCTTTAGATTTTTTGCGAACATGGTGATATGTTAAAGAAAACAAAAGGGATGCGGCCAAGGGCTACGGGGACAAACTATAAAAATAGAGAACCATCCAATTCTCTTTCAAATGCTGCAACTGTATATGTCGGAGATATGTAGGTGGAGGGGTGGAAAACCGCTGTTCCAACGGAAGCTCTTGCATCGATCATTGGCTTTCGAGTGTGGGCGACGGGGTCTGAATTCTTTTTTATGTAATATTTTCATTTTCGTTCTCTCTTGAGAGTTGTTCTAAGTTCGATTCAAGCTTCAGATTCTGCACATGGATCGATGTAAAAAGGTGCCTCGTGTGTCGTATCCTGACGTGTCAGACTTTGCTAAGATTTTCTTTCCTTTTTTTCTTTTCTTTTTTCCCGTAGACTTTCAAACTGCATTTATCCGTGCATTGAGACCCACAATATAGTGTATTCATAAATATAATGAAATGATTCTTTCCGCCCATCCAACTAAAAGGCAATCAATTCCAAACATCGCTTGCCCTCGTGGTGCACGTTGGCGCGCGGGTGTGACAGAAAAATCGGGAATAGATCACGGTCGTCAATCACAATCGAGACGAGCGAGGGGGGAGCGCCGCGTTTATAGTATTGAGGAAATTCACCCCACCAAAAAAGTGTAGAAGGGTTCATTGCTGTTCGGCCCACCACAGGGGCCTATTTACAAATATTAGAGACCTTAGGGGGTATCTAAAAAAGCTGTTGTGAGGGCAAAAGTGTCGTTTTTACAGAATATGAGCAAAAGCCGAGCGGCCCTTTCTCTCTACCGTCGAATCTAGCTATTCGAGGATACGAAAGGAGTTGAAACGCATAGGAAGGGCCAATTACAAAAAATGAAACCCCAGGGGCCTATTTGCGGATCTTTGAAGCCGTAGGTGGGCATATACAAGAGAACTCAGAATTTAATGGGCGTTAGAGCTGACGAGCGGCTTAGATTTTTATAAGGTGGACCCCACCATGCATTGAAGAAGTCTGCTGCACCGTAGTATGATGCAGCCGCGCAGCATTATAGTCCCGCCATTCAAAGAAAAGCTTATGATTTTGTCTTTTTCCAGCTGAATTTATAGAGGCACAACAAATTGAATATTACTTAATTTCTATTCAGAACAGTTATGACTAATGAGAAAATTAGGATCTAAAAAGATGGATCATGTTTTTGGGAATTTTTCTCAATTTATACCATCCCGGTTCCTACGTAAGCTGGGGAGGAATTTATGGTGGGCCCAAGTTGTGTTTAAGTGTTTGTATGGGAAAT
Organism: Persea americana; assembly: GCA_029852735.1. Classification (NCBI taxonomy): domain Eukaryota; kingdom Viridiplantae; phylum Streptophyta; class Magnoliopsida; order Laurales; family Lauraceae; genus Persea; species Persea americana. The sequence goes on from CM056810.1 coordinate 98,747,025, forward strand.
CATTTTAACTTTGCGCGTGGAGGGGCTGTGTTTTTTTTTTTGGTTCTTTCAATATGCCCGCTTCCCATGAGCAAACATGCATCTGAGTGGGACCCATGAGCTAGACTGCATATAAGTTGTATGTAGTCTAGCTCGTGGGTCCCACTTAGATGATCGCGGGTGCGGGAAGTGTAAATGGTGTATCCGTACCCAAGACCAGACACCCTTAGGTGCAAATGACATATCCGTTATCCTCGAACCTTTTCTAAACTTCCTCAAATAAAAAAAGCTCCTTACTTTTAAAACATATTTCTTCATTTTTTGTTATTTGTAACATGCTCATAATTTGTTATGTAATGTTGCTAGGGTCTATTGACAGCCCTAGTTGCCGGTCTTCTTCTAGGGGTATGAGTGGGCTTAATCCCACCCCATGGAGCCCACATATTTCCAAAATCCAACAATGCTAAAGTCAAAATTGTTCCTTAGAACGTACCGAGGCCAAGTAAAGGTTGAAAGCCTATCTCAATACGAATTTAAAGCAAGGTTCCATATCGAATCCGGGTTCCTATGTGCCCAAGAATTAATTAGGAAGGCACGAGCCTCCCACAACCGGGCAGGGTTCGATTCTGATAGATACGCGGTGAAAATACTGCATACGCTACTTTAGCCATGACAAATACGGTGAAGGCACCATTTGCAACTTTTCCTCTGATAATCCCACCGACATCTGCTGATTCACTATTAGTAAATACCCGTTGTAAAATGTAGAGCTGCATCTGCGGCTTTTCCTCCGCCAAGAACGGAGGAAGACCCGCATTTTGCCTCTTTATCGCTGCTAAGTACGGCGGTAAAGCTGCACTGCCACTTTTCCTCCTCTCCGAGCGGAGGAAAAGCTGCATTTGCAGCTTTACCGCTGATACTTACGGCGGTAAATCTGCACTGCCACTTTTCCTCCCCTCGGAGCGGGGGAAAACCCGCATTTGCAGCTTTACCGGCGATCATTACGGCGGTAAAGCCGCATTTGCGGCTTTTCCTCCACTAACAGCGCAGGAAGGCTCGCGTTTAAGGGCTGAACTCCCTTTTCTTAATTCTTTGAGCTGGGCCTACTTTTCTGGCTTCCTCGAACCGGTCCACGCCACATGTACAATGTGTTTACATGTTTATTAATAGAATATGGCGCGGAAAGCTCTCACGGCTTTAGACGCGTAATTTTATAGTTTTATGTATTAAAAACATCAGATCCTCTATAAAAACCGACCCAGGAAAGGAAGGTGGCGAGTCCTCGTTTGCCCCCAATCCAACCCATTAGGCCCTTTTCAAATGTCCGGGACAATGCACATTTTACTCCCGTCTAGCGGGCTGGACAAGTTAACCCTGACCCGGCCCATTCTCTTCGCGGGCAAGAAAGGTTTGATTCGTGGCCAACCCATAGTTTAGTCAGGCCGAGTATGGAGGGTCAAATGTGGGTCGGGACAGTGTTTAGAGTCGGCTCAGCTTGTGCCACGTCTAAATTTTGAGTTAATACAGGTTAGTTTGCATTCTCCTATATTTGTAAGAGCATTTTAGCAGTAAAACGTCACGATATGAATTATTTCCACATCCGTGCATTGTTTGATTTTGCGGTTAGGAGAGGCCCCCTAAAGGCTTTTCTCTTCAAAATAGAAGAAAACCACTCTATTTCCCCAGGTAAGAAAAGCAAGAATCGAAAGACTGAAACTCTAAATCTGGAGAATCAATAAGAAATATATAGAGTCGCAAAGATGGTCCCATCTTCCGTATTGTACCTCTGATCCTGACAATATCATCAATGATCGTGCAGAAATTAAAATGCACAAACAAATCTAAAACCATGCATTTCATCCATATCTTGGTGATGGGCCAGGTCGGCTGCTGACCAACACGGTATATGTCTAAGACCCAGACGATTCATTTGAACTTATTCTAAAAACAGGTAAGGGAAAAAAGCCATTCAAGTTCGCAATAAGTATTTGAATCCTGATTTTCATAAAGATTCAATCAAATTAGGTAGGAGCTTTTGATTGAGAAGTACTATCCGGATCTCCCCCTGTAGTCGTCCACAATATAGCCCGTGCCGTTTCATTTCCTCCCAGCAGCGATTTGATGAACTCCCCCTCCCAGCCGCTCTCTCATAAAAGAACTGACCGGATGAAACAGACCCAACACAATTAGATATTCTTTAGATTTTTTGCGAACATGGTGATATGTTAAAGAAAACAAAAGGGATGCGGCCAAGGGCTACGGGGACAAACTATAAAAATAGAGAACCATCCAATTCTCTTTCAAATGCTGCAACTGTATATGTCGGAGATATGTAGGTGGAGGGGTGGAAAACCGCTGTTCCAACGGAAGCTCTTGCATCGATCATTGGCTTTCGAGTGTGGGCGACGGGGTCTGAATTCTTTTTTATGTAATATTTTCATTTTCGTTCTCTCTTGAGAGTTGTTCTAAGTTCGATTCAAGCTTCAGATTCTGCACATGGATCGATGTAAAAAGGTGCCTCGTGTGTCGTATCCTGACGTGTCAGACTTTGCTAAGATTTTCTTTCCTTTTTTTCTTTTCTTTTTTCCCGTAGACTTTCAAACTGCATTTATCCGTGCATTGAGACCCACAATATAGTGTATTCATAAATATAATGAAATGATTCTTTCCGCCCATCCAACTAAAAGGCAATCAATTCCAAACATCGCTTGCCCTCGTGGTGCACGTTGGCGCGCGGGTGTGACAGAAAAATCGGGAATAGATCACGGTCGTCAATCACAATCGAGACGAGCGAGGGGGGAGCGCCGCGTTTATAGTATTGAGGAAATTCACCCCACCAAAAAAGTGTAGAAGGGTTCATTGCTGTTCGGCCCACCACAGGGGCCTATTTACAAATATTAGAGACCTTAGGGGGTATCTAAAAAAGCTGTTGTGAGGGCAAAAGTGTCGTTTTTACAGAATATGAGCAAAAGCCGAGCGGCCCTTTCTCTCTACCGTCGAATCTAGCTATTCGAGGATACGAAAGGAGTTGAAACGCATAGGAAGGGCCAATTACAAAAAATGAAACCCCAGGGGCCTATTTGCGGATCTTTGAAGCCGTAGGTGGGCATATACAAGAGAACTCAGAATTTAATGGGCGTTAGAGCTGACGAGCGGCTTAGATTTTTATAAGGTGGACCCCACCATGCATTGAAGAAGTCTGCTGCACCGTAGTATGATGCAGCCGCGCAGCATTATAGTCCCGCCATTCAAAGAAAAGCTTATGATTTTGTCTTTTTCCAGCTGAATTTATAGAGGCACAACAAATTGAATATTACTTAATTTCTATTCAGAACAGTTATGACTAATGAGAAAATTAGGATCTAAAAAGATGGATCATGTTTTTGGGAATTTTTCTCAATTTATACCATCCCGGTTCCTACGTAAGCTGGGGAGGAATTTATGGTGGGCCCAAGTTGTGTTTAAGTGTTTGTATGGGAAATCATTTTAACTTTGCGCGTGGAGGGGCTGTGTTTTTTTTTTTGGTTCTTTCAATATGCCCGCTTCCCATGAGCAAACATGCATCTGAGTGGGACCCATGAGCTAGACTGCATATAAGTTGTATGTAGTCTAGCTCGTGGGTCCCACTTAGATGATCGCGGGTGCGGGAAGTGTAAATGGTGTATCCGTACCCAAGACCAGACACCCTTAGGTGCAAATGACATATCCGTTATCCTCGAACCTTTTCTAAACTTCCTCAAATAAAAAAAGCTCCTTACTTTTAAAACATATTTCTTCATTTTTTGTTATTTGTAACATGCTCATAATTTGTTATGTAATGTTGCTAGGGTCTATTGACAGCCCTAGTTGCCGGTCTTCTTCTAGGGGTATGAGTGGGCTTAATCCCACCCCATGGAGCCCACATATTTCCAAAATCCAACAATGCTAAAGTCAAAATTGTTCCTTAGAACGTACCGAGGCCAAGTAAAGGTTGAAAGCCTATCTCAATACGAATTTAAAGCAAGGTTCCATATCGAATCCGGGTTCCTATGTGCCCAAGAATTAATTAGGAAGGCACGAGCCTCCCACAACCGGGCAGGGTTCGATTCTGATAGATACGCGGTGAAAATACTGCATACGCTACTTTAGCCATGACAAATACGGTGAAGGCACCATTTGCAACTTTTCCTCTGATAATCCCACCGACATCTGCTGATTCACTATTAGTAAATACCCGTTGTAAAATGTAGAGCTGCATCTGCGGCTTTTCCTCCGCCAAGAACGGAGGAAGACCCGCATTTTGCCTCTTTATCGCTGCTAAGTACGGCGGTAAAGCTGCACTGCCACTTTTCCTCCTCTCCGAGCGGAGGAAAAGCTGCATTTGCAGCTTTACCGCTGATACTTACGGCGGTAAATCTGCACTGCCACTTTTCCTCCCCTCGGAGCGGGGGAAAACCCGCATTTGCAGCTTTACCGGCGATCATTACGGCGGTAAAGCCGCATTTGCGGCTTTTCCTCCACTAACAGCGCAGGAAGGCTCGCGTTTAAGGGCTGAACTCCCTTTTCTTAATTCTTTGAGCTGGGCCTACTTTTCTGGCTTCCTCGAACCGGTCCACGCCACATGTACAATGTGTTTACATGTTTATTAATAGAATATGGCGCGGAAAGCTCTCACGGCTTTAGACGCGTAATTTTATAGTTTTATGTATTAAAAACATCAGATCCTCTATAAAAACCGACCCAGGAAAGGAAGGTGGCGAGTCCTCGTTTGCCCCCAATCCAACCCATTAGGCCCTTTTCAAATGTCCGGGACAATGCACATTTTACTCCCGTCTAGCGGGCTGGACAAGTTAACCCTGACCCGGCCCATTCTCTTCGCGGGCAAGAAAGGTTTGATTCGTGGCCAACCCATAGTTTAGTCAGGCCGAGTATGGAGGGTCAAATGTGGGTCGGGACAGTGTTTAGAGTCGGCTCAGCTTGTGCCACGTCTAAATTTTGAGTTAATACAGGTTAGTTTGCATTCTCCTATATTTGTAAGAGCATTTTAGCAGTAAAACGTCACGATATGAATTATTTCCACATCCGTGCATTGTTTGATTTTGCGGTTAGGAGAGGCCCCCTAAAGGCTTTTCTCTTCAAAATAGAAGAAAACCACTCTATTTCCCCAGGTAAGAAAAGCAAGAATCGAAAGACTGAAACTCTAAATCTGGAGAATCAATAAGAAATATATAGAGTCGCAAAGATGGTCCCATCTTCCGTATTGTACCTCTGATCCTGACAATATCATCAATGATCGTGCAGAAATTAAAATGCACAAACAAATCTAAAACCATGCATTTCATCCATATCTTGGTGATGGGCCAGGTCGGCTGCTGACCAACACGGTATATGTCTAAGACCCAGACGATTCATTTGAACTTATTCTAAAAACAGGTAAGGGAAAAAAGCCATTCAAGTTCGCAATAAGTATTTGAATCCTGATTTTCATAAAGATTCAATCAAATTAGGTAGGAGCTTTTGATTGAGAAGTACTATCCGGATCTCCCCCTGTAGTCGTCCACAATATAGCCCGTGCCGTTTCATTTCCTCCCAGCAGCGATTTGATGAACTCCCCCTCCCAGCCGCTCTCTCATAAAAGAACTGACCGGATGAAACAGACCCAACACAATTAGATATTCTTTAGATTTTTTGCGAACATGGTGATATGTTAAAGAAAACAAAAGGGATGCGGCCAAGGGCTACGGGGACAAACTATAAAAATAGAGAACCATCCAATTCTCTTTCAAATGCTGCAACTGTATATGTCGGAGATATGTAGGTGGAGGGGTGGAAAACCGCTGTTCCAACGGAAGCTCTTGCATCGATCATTGGCTTTCGAGTGTGGGCGACGGGGTCTGAATTCTTTTTTATGTAATATTTTCATTTTCGTTCTCTCTTGAGAGTTGTTCTAAGTTCGATTCAAGCTTCAGATTCTGCACATGGATCGATGTAAAAAGGTGCCTCGTGTGTCGTATCCTGACGTGTCAGACTTTGCTAAGATTTTCTTTCCTTTTTTTCTTTTCTTTTTTCCCGTAGACTTTCAAACTGCATTTATCCGTGCATTGAGACCCACAATATAGTGTATTCATAAATATAATGAAATGATTCTTTCCGCCCATCCAACTAAAAGGCAATCAATTCCAAACATCGCTTGCCCTCGTGGTGCACGTTGGCGCGCGGGTGTGACAGAAAAATCGGGAATAGATCACGGTCGTCAATCACAATCGAGACGAGCGAGGGGGGAGCGCCGCGTTTATAGTATTGAGGAAATTCACCCCACCAAAAAAGTGTAGAAGGGTTCATTGCTGTTCGGCCCACCACAGGGGCCTATTTACAAATATTAGAGACCTTAGGGGGTATCTAAAAAAGCTGTTGTGAGGGCAAAAGTGTCGTTTTTACAGAATATGAGCAAAAGCCGAGCGGCCCTTTCTCTCTACCGTCGAATCTAGCTATTCGAGGATACGAAAGGAGTTGAAACGCATAGGAAGGGCCAATTACAAAAAATGAAACCCCAGGGGCCTATTTGCGGATCTTTGAAGCCGTAGGTGGGCATATACAAGAGAACTCAGAATTTAATGGGCGTTAGAGCTGACGAGCGGCTTAGATTTTTATAAGGTGGACCCCACCATGCATTGAAGAAGTCTGCTGCACCGTAGTATGATGCAGCCGCGCAGCATTATAGTCCCGCCATTCAAAGAAAAGCTTATGATTTTGTCTTTTTCCAGCTGAATTTATAGAGGCACAACAAATTGAATATTACTTAATTTCTATTCAGAACAGTTATGACTAATGAGAAAATTAGGATCTAAAAAGATGGATCATGTTTTTGGGAATTTTTCTCAATTTATACCATCCCGGTTCCTACGTAAGCTGGGGAGGAATTTATGGTGGGCCCAAGTTGTGTTTAAGTGTTTGTATGGGAAATCATTTTAACTTTGCGCGTGGAGGGGCTGTGTTTTTTTTTTTGGTTCTTTCAATATGCCCGCTTCCCATGAGCAAACATGCATCTGAGTGGGACCCATGAGCTAGACTGCATATAAGTTGTATGTAGTCTAGCTCGTGGGTCCCACTTAGATGATCGCGGGTGCGGGAAGTGTAAATGGTGTATCCGTACCCAAGACCAGACACCCTTAGGTGCAAATGACATATCCGTTATCCTCGAACCTTTTCTAAACTTCCTCAAATAAAAAAAGCTCCTTACTTTTAAAACATATTTCTTCATTTTTTGTTATTTGTAACATGCTCATAATTTGTTATGTAATGTTGCTAGGGTCTATTGACAGCCCTAGTTGCCGGTCTTCTTCTAGGGGTATGAGTGGGCTTAATCCCACCCCATGGAGCCCACATATTTCCAAAATCCAACAATGCTAAAGTCAAAATTGTTCCTTAGAACGTACCGAGGCCAAGTAAAGGTTGAAAGCCTATCTCAATACGAATTTAAAGCAAGGTTCCATATCGAATCCGGGTTCCTATGTGCCCAAGAATTAATTAGGAAGGCACGAGCCTCCCACAACCGGGCAGGGTTCGATTCTGATAGATACGCGGTGAAAATACTGCATACGCTACTTTAGCCATGACAAATACGGTGAAGGCACCATTTGCAACTTTTCCTCTGATAATCCCACCGACATCTGCTGATTCACTATTAGTAAATACCCGTTGTAAAATGTAGAGCTGCATCTGCGGCTTTTCCTCCGCCAAGAACGGAGGAAGACCCGCATTTTGCCTCTTTATCGCTGCTAAGTACGGCGGTAAAGCTGCACTGCCACTTTTCCTCCTCTCCGAGCGGAGGAAAAGCTGCATTTGCAGCTTTACCGCTGATACTTACGGCGGTAAATCTGCACTGCCACTTTTCCTCCCCTCGGAGCGGGGGAAAACCCGCATTTGCAGCTTTACCGGCGATCATTACGGCGGTAAAGCCGCATTTGCGGCTTTTCCTCCACTAACAGCGCAGGAAGGCTCGCGTTTAAGGGCTGAACTCCATTTTCTTAATTCTTTGAGCTGGGCCTACTTTTCTGGCTTCCTCGAACCGGTCCACGCCACATGTACAATGTGTTTACATGTTTATTAATAGAATATGGCGCGGAAAGCTCTCACGGCTTTAGACGCGTAATTTTATAGTTTTATGTATTAAAAACATCAGATCCTCTATAAAAACCGACCCAGGAAAGGAAGGTGGCGAGTCCTCGTTTGCCCCCAATCCAACCCATTAGGCCCTTTTCAAATGTCCGGGACAATGCACATTTTACTCCCGTCTAGCGGGCTGGACAAGTTAACCCTGACCCGGCCCATTCTCTTCGCGGGCAAGAAAGGTTTGATTCGTGGCCAACCCATAGTTTAGTCAGGCCGAGTATGGAGGGTCAAATGTGGGTCGGGACAGTGTTTAGAGTCGGCTCAGCTTGTGCCACGTCTAAATTTTGAGTTAATACAGGTTAGTTTGCATTCTCCTATATTTGTAAGAGCATTTTAGCAGTAAAACGTCACGATATGAATTATTTCCACATCCGTGCATTGTTTGATTTTGCGGTTAGGAGAGGCCCCCTAAAGGCTTTTCTCTTCAAAATAGAAGAAAACCACTCTATTTCCCCAGGTAAGAAAAGCAAGAATCGAAAGACTGAAACTCTAAATCTGGAGAATCAATAAGAAATATATAGAGTCGCAAAGATGGTCCCATCTTCCGTATTGTACCTCTGATCCTGACAATATCATCAATGATCGTGCAGAAATTAAAATGCACAAACAAATCTAAAACCATGCATTTCATCCATATCTTGGTGATGGGCCAGGTCGGCTGCTGACCAACACGGTATATGTCTAAGACCCAGACGATTCATTTGAACTTATTCTAAAAACAGGTAAGGGAAAAAAGCCATTCAAGTTCGCAATAAGTATTTGAATCCTGATTTTCATAAAGATTCAATCAAATTAGGTAGGAGCTTTTGATTGAGAAGTACTATCCGGATCTCCCCCTGTAGTCGTCCACAATATAGCCCGTGCCGTTTCATTTCCTCCCAGCAGCGATTTGATGAACTCCCCCTCCCAGCCGCTCTCTCATAAAAGAACTGACCGGATGAAACAGACCCAACACAATTAGATATTCTTTAGATTTTTTGCGAACATGGTGATATGTTAAAGAAAACAAAAGGGATGCGGCCAAGGGCTACGGGGACAAACTATAAAAATAGAGAACCATCCAATTCTCTTTCAAATGCTGCAACTGTATATGTCGGAGATATGTAGGTGGAGGGGTGGAAAACCGCTGTTCCAACGGAAGCTCTTGCATCGATCATTGGCTTTCGAGTGTGGGCGACGGGGTCTGAATTCTTTTTTATGTAATATTTTCATTTTCGTTCTCTCTTGAGAGTTGTTCTAAGTTCGATTCAAGCTTCAGATTCTGCACATGGATCGATGTAAAAAGGTGCCTCGTGTGTCGTATCCTGACGTGTCAGACTTTGCTAAGATTTTCTTTCCTTTTTTTCTTTTCTTTTTTCCCGTAGACTTTCAAACTGCATTTATCCGTGCATTGAGACCCACAATATAGTGTATTCATAAATATAATGAAATGATTCTTTCCGCCCATCCAACTAAAAGGCAATCAATTCCAAACATCGCTTGCCCTCGTGGTGCACGTTGGCGCGCGGGTGTGACAGAAAAATCGGGAATAGATCACGGTCGTCAATCACAATCGAGACGAGCGAGGGGGGAGCGCCGCGTTTATAGTATTGAGGAAATTCACCCCACCAAAAAAGTGTAGAAGGGTTCATTGCTGTTCGGCCCACCACAGGGGCCTATTTACAAATATTAGAGACCTTAGGGGGTATCTAAAAAAGCTGTTGTGAGGGCAAAAGTGTCGTTTTTACAGAATATGAGCAAAAGCCGAGCGGCCCTTTCTCTCTACCGTCGAATCTAGCTATTCGAGGATACGAAAGGAGTTGAAACGCATAGGAAGGGCCAATTACAAAAAATGAAACCCCAGGGGCCTATTTGCGGATCTTTGAAGCCGTAGGTGGGCATATACAAGAGAACTCAGAATTTAATGGGCGTTAGAGCTGACGAGCGGCTTAGATTTTTATAAGGTGGACCCCACCATGCATTGAAGAAGTCTGCTGCACCGTAGTATGATGCAGCCGCGCAGCATTATAGTCCCGCCATTCAAAGAAAAGCTTATGATTTTGTCTTTTTCCAGCTGAATTTATAGAGGCACAACAAATTGAATATTACTTAATTTCTATTCAGAACAGTTATGACTAATGAGAAAATTAGGATCTAAAAAGATGGATCATGTTTTTGGGAATTTTTCTCAATTTATACCATCCCGGTTCCTACGTAAGCTGGGGAGGAATTTATGGTGGGCCCAAGTTGTGTTTAAGTGTTTGTATGGGAAATCATTTTAACTTTGCGCGTGGAGGGGCTGTGTTTTTTTTTTTGGTTCTTTCAATATGCCCGCTTCCCATGAGCAAACATGCATCTGAGTGGGACCCATGAGCTAGACTGCATATAAGTTGTATGTAGTCTAGCTCGTGGGTCCCACTTAGATGATCGCGGGTGCGGGAAGTGTAAATGGTGTATCCGTACCCAAGACCAGACACCCTTAGGTGCAAATGACATATCCGTTATCCTCGAACCTTTTCTAAACTTCCTCAAATAAAAAAAGCTCCTTACTTTTAAAACATATTTCTTCATTTTTTGTTATTTGTAACATGCTCATAATTTGTTATGTAATGTTGCTAGGGTCTATTGACAGCCCTAGTTGCCGGTCTTCTTCTAGGGGTATGAGTGGGCTTAATCCCACCCCATGGAGCCCACATATTTCCAAAATCCAACAATGCTAAAGTCAAAATTGTTCCTTAGAACGTACCGAGGCCAAGTAAAGGTTGAAAGCCTATCTCAATACGAATTTAAAGCAAGGTTCCATATCGAATCCGGGTTCCTATGTGCCCAAGAATTAATTAGGAAGGCACGAGCCTCCCACAACCGGGCAGGGTTCGATTCTGATAGATACGCGGTGAAAATACTGCATACGCTACTTTAGCCATGACAAATACGGTGAAGGCACCATTTGCAACTTTTCCTCTGATAATCCCACCGACATCTGCTGATTCACTATTAGTAAATACCCGTTGTAAAATGTAGAGCTGCATCTGCGGCTTTTCCTCCGCCAAGAACGGAGGAAGACCCGCATTTTGCCTCTTTATCGCTGCTAAGTACGGCGGTAAAGCTGCACTGCCACTTTTCCTCCTCTCCGAGCGGAGGAAAAGCTGCATTTGCAGCTTTACCGCTGATACTTACGGCGGTAAATCTGCACTGCCACTTTTCCTCCCCTCGGAGCGGGGGAAAACCCGCATTTGCAGCTTTACCGGCGATCATTACGGCGGTAAAGCCGCATTTGCGGCTTTTCCTCCACTAACAGCGCAGGAAGGCTCGCGTTTAAGGGCTGAACTCCCTTTTCTTAATTCTTTGAGCTGGGCCTACTTTTCTGGCTTCCTCGAACCGGTCCACGCCACATGTACAATGTGTTTACATGTTTATTAATAGAATATGGCGCGGAAAGCTCTCACGGCTTTAGACGCGTAATTTTATAGTTTTATGTATTAAAAACATCAGATCCTCTATAAAAACCGACCCAGGAAAGGAAGGTGGCGAGTCCTCGTTTGCCCCCAATCCAACCCATTAGGCCCTTTTCAAATGTCCGGGACAATGCACATTTTACTCCCGTCTAGCGGGCTGGACAAGTTAACCCTGACCCGGCCCATTCTCTTCGCGGGCAAGAAAGGTTTGATTCGTGGCCAACCCATAGTTTAGTCAGGCCGAGTATGGAGGGTCAAATGTGGGTCGGGACAGTGTTTAGAGTCGGCTCAGCTTGTGCCACGTCTAAATTTTGAGTTAATACAGGTTAGTTTGCATTCTCCTATATTTGTAAGAGCATTTTAGCAGTAAAACGTCACGATATGAATTATTTCCACATCCGTGCATTGTTTGATTTTGCGGTTAGGAGAGGCCCCCTAAAGGCTTTTCTCTTCAAAATAGAAGAAAACCACTCTATTTCCCCAGGTAAGAAAAGCAAGAATCGAAAGACTGAAACTCTAAATCTGGAGAATCAATAAGAAATATATAGAGTCGCAAAGATGGTCCCATCTTCCGTATTGTACCTCTGATCCTGACAATATCATCAATGATCGTGCAGAAATTAAAATGCACAAACAAATCTAAAACCATGCATTTCATCCATATCTTGGTGATGGGCCAGGTCGGCTGCTGACCAACACGGTATATGTCTAAGACCCAGACGATTCATTTGAACTTATTCTAAAAACAGGTAAGGGAAAAAAGCCATTCAAGTTCGCAATAAGTATTTGAATCCTGATTTTCATAAAGATTCAATCAAATTAGGTAGGAGCTTTTGATTGAGAAGTACTATCCGGATCTCCCCCTGTAGTCGTCCACAATATAGCCCGTGCCGTTTCATTTCCTCCCAGCAGCGATTTGATGAACTCCCCCTCCCAGCCGCTCTCTCATAAAAGAACTGACCGGATGAAACAGACCCAACACAATTAGATATTCTTTAGATTTTTTGCGAACATGGTGATATGTTAAAGAAAACAAAAGGGATGCGGCCAAGGGCTACGGGGACAAACTATAAAAATAGAGAACCATCCAATTCTCTTTCAAATGCTGCAACTGTATATGTCGGAGATATGTAGGTGGAGGGGTGGAAAACCGCTGTTCCAACGGAAGCTCTTGCATCGATCATTGGCTTTCGAGTGTGGGCGACGGGGTCTGAATTCTTTTTTATGTAATATTTTCATTTTCGTTCTCTCTTGAGAGTTGTTCTAAGTTCGATTCAAGCTTCAGATTCTGCACATGGATCGATGTAAAAAGGTGCCTCGTGTGTCGTATCCTGACGTGTCAGACTTTGCTAAGATTTTCTTTCCTTTTTTTCTTTTCTTTTTTCCCGTAGACTTTCAAACTGCATTTATCCGTGCATTGAGACCCACAATATAGTGTATTCATAAATATAATGAAATGATTCTTTCCGCCCATCCAACTAAAAGGCAATCAATTCCAAACATCGCTTGCCCTCGTGGTGCACGTTGGCGCGCGGGTGTGACAGAAAAATCGGGAATAGATCACGGTCGTCAATCACAATCGAGACGAGCGAGGGGGGAGCGCCGCGTTTATAGTATTGAGGAAATTCACCCCACCAAAAAAGTGTAGAAGGGTTCATTGCTGTTCGGCCCACCACAGGGGCCTATTTACAAATATTAGAGACCTTAGGGGGTATCTAAAAAAGCTGTTGTGAGGGCAAAAGTGTCGTTTTTACAGAATATGAGCAAAAGCCGAGCGGCCCTTTCTCTCTACCGTCGAATCTAGCTATTCGAGGATACGAAAGGAGTTGAAACGCATAGGAAGGGCCAATTACAAAAAATGAAACCCCAGGGGCCTATTTGCGGATCTTTGAAGCCGTAGGTGGGCATATACAAGAGAACTCAGAATTTAATGGGCGTTAGAGCTGACGAGCGGCTTAGATTTTTATAAGGTGGACCCCACCATGCATTGAAGAAGTCTGCTGCACCGTAGTATGATGCAGCCGCGCAGCATTATAGTCCCGCCATTCAAAGAAAAGCTTATGATTTTGTCTTTTTCCAGCTGAATTTATAGAGGCACAACAAATTGAATATTACTTAATTTCTATTCAGAACAGTTATGACTAATGAGAAAATTAGGATCTAAAAAGATGGATCATGTTTTTGGGAATTTTTCTCAATTTATACCATCCCGGTTCCTACGTAAGCTGGGGAGGAATTTATGGTGGGCCCAAGTTGTGTTTAAGTGTTTGTATGGGAAATCATTTTAACTTTGCGCGTGGAGGGGCTGTGTTTTTTTTTTTGGTTCTTTCAATATGCCCGCTTCCCATGAGCAAACATGCATCTGAGTGGGACCCATGAGCTAGACTGCATATAAGTTGTATGTAGTCTAGCTCGTGGGTCCCACTTAGATGATCGCGGGTGCGGGAAGTGTAAATGGTGTATCCGTACCCAAGACCAGACACCCTTAGGTGCAAATGACATATCCGTTATCCTCGAACCTTTTCTAAACTTCCTCAAATAAAAAAAGCTCCTTACTTTTAAAACATATTTCTTCATTTTTTGTTATTTGTAACATGCTCATAATTTGTTATGTAATGTTGCTAGGGTCTATTGACAGCCCTAGTTGCCGGTCTTCTTCTAGGGGTATGAGTGGGCTTAATCCCACCCCATGGAGCCCACATATTTCCAAAATCCAACAATGCTAAAGTCAAAATTGTTCCTTAGAACGTACCGAGGCCAAGTAAAGGTTGAAAGCCTATCTCAATACGAATTTAAAGCAAGGTTCCATATCGAATCCGGGTTCCTATGTGCCCAAGAATTAATTAGGAAGGCACGAGCCTCCCACAACCGGGCAGGGTTCGATTCTGATAGATACGCGGTGAAAATACTGCATACGCTACTTTAGCCATGACAAATACGGTGAAGGCACCATTTGCAACTTTTCCTCTGATAATCCCACCGACATCTGCTGATTCACTATTAGTAAATACCCGTTGTAAAATGTAGAGCTGCATCTGCGGCTTTTCCTCCGCCAAGAACGGAGGAAGACCCGCATTTTGCCTCTTTATCGCTGCTAAGTACGGCGGTAAAGCTGCACTGCCACTTTTCCTCCTCTCCGAGCGGAGGAAAAGCTGCATTTGCAGCTTTACCGCTGATACTTACGGCGGTAAATCTGCACTGCCACTTTTCCTCCCCTCGGAGCGGGGGAAAACCCGCATTTGCAGCTTTACCGGCGATCATTACGGCGGTAAAGCCGCATTTGCGGCTTTTCCTCCACTAACAGCGCAGGAAGGCTCGCGTTTAAGGGCTGAACTCCCTTTTCTTAATTCTTTGAGCTGGGCCTACTTTTCTGGCTTCCTCGAACCGGTCCACGCCACATGTACAATGTGTTTACATGTTTATTAATAGAATATGGCGCGGAAAGCTCTCACGGCTTTAGACGCGTAATTTTATAGTTTTATGTATTAAAAACATCAGATCCTCTATAAAAACCGACCCAGGAAAGGAAGGTGGCGAGTCCTCGTTTGCCCCCAATCCAACCCATTAGGCCCTTTTCAAATGTCCGGGACAATGCACATTTTACTCCCGTCTAGCGGGCTGGACAAGTTAACCCTGACCCGGCCCATTCTCTTCGCGGGCAAGAAAGGTTTGATTCGTGGCCAACCCATAGTTTAGTCAGGCCGAGTATGGAGGGTCAAATGTGGGTCGGGACAGTGTTTAGAGTCGGCTCAGCTTGTGCCACGTCTAAATTTTGAGTTAATACAGGTTAGTTTGCATTCTCCTATATTTGTAAGAGCATTTTAGCAGTAAAACGTCACGATATGAATTATTTCCACATCCGTGCATTGTTTGATTTTGCGGTTAGGAGAGGCCCCCTAAAGGCTTTTCTCTTCAAAATAGAAGAAAACCACTCTATTTCCCCAGGTAAGAAAAGCAAGAATCGAAAGACTGAAACTCTAAATCTGGAGAATCAATAAGAAATATATAGAGTCGCAAAGATGGTCCCATCTTCCGTATTGTACCTCTGATCCTGACAATATCATCAATGATCGTGCAGAAATTAAAATGCACAAACAAATCTAAAACCATGCATTTCATCCATATCTTGGTGATGGGCCAGGTCGGCTGCTGACCAACACGGTATATGTCTAAGACCCAGACGATTCATTTGAACTTATTCTAAAAACAGGTAAGGGAAAAAAGCCATTCAAGTTCGCAATAAGTATTTGAATCCTGATTTTCATAAAGATTCAATCAAATTAGGTAGGAGCTTTTGATTGAGAAGTACTATCCGGATCTCCCCCTGTAGTCGTCCACAATATAGCCCGTGCCGTTTCATTTCCTCCCAGCAGCGATTTGATGAACTCCCCCTCCCAGCCGCTCTCTCATAAAAGAACTGACCGGATGAAACAGACCCAACACAATTAGATATTCTTTAGATTTTTTGCGAACATGGTGATATGTTAAAGAAAACAAAAGGGATGCGGCCAAGGGCTACGGGGACAAACTATAAAAATAGAGAACCATCCAATTCTCTTTCAAATGCTGCAACTGTATATGTCGGAGATATGTAGGTGGAGGGGTGGAAAACCGCTGTTCCAACGGAAGCTCTTGCATCGATCATTGGCTTTCGAGTGTGGGCGACGGGGTCTGAATTCTTTTTTATGTAATATTTTCATTTTCGTTCTCTCTTGAGAGTTGTTCTAAGTTCGATTCAAGCTTCAGATTCTGCACATGGATCGATGTAAAAAGGTGCCTCGTGTGTCGTATCCTGACGTGTCAGACTTTGCTAAGATTTTCTTTCCTTTTTTTCTTTTCTTTTTTCCCGTAGACTTTCAAACTGCATTTATCCGTGCATTGAGACCCACAATATAGTGTATTCATAAATATAATGAAATGATTCTTTCCGCCCATCCAACTAAAAGGCAATCAATTCCAAACATCGCTTGCCCTCGTGGTGCACGTTGGCGCGCGGGTGTGACAGAAAAATCGGGAATAGATCACGGTCGTCAATCACAATCGAGACGAGCGAGGGGGGAGCGCCGCGTTTATAGTATTGAGGAAATTCACCCCACCAAAAAAGTGTAGAAGGGTTCATTGCTGTTCGGCCCACCACAGGGGCCTATTTACAAATATTAGAGACCTTAGGGGGTATCTAAAAAAGCTGTTGTGAGGGCAAAAGTGTCGTTTTTACAGAATATGAGCAAAAGCCGAGCGGCCCTTTCTCTCTACCGTCGAATCTAGCTATTCGAGGATACGAAAGGAGTTGAAACGCATAGGAAGGGCCAATTACAAAAAATGAAACCCCAGGGGCCTATTTGCGGATCTTTGAAGCCGTAGGTGGGCATATACAAGAGAACTCAGAATTTAATGGGCGTTAGAGCTGACGAGCGGCTTAGATTTTTATAAGGTGGACCCCACCATGCATTGAAGAAGTCTGCTGCACCGTAGTATGATGCAGCCGCGCAGCATTATAGTCCCGCCATTCAAAGAAAAGCTTATGATTTTGTCTTTTTCCAGCTGAATTTATAGAGGCACAACAAATTGAATATTACTTAATTTCTATTCAGAACAGTTATGACTAATGAGAAAATTAGGATCTAAAAAGATGGATCATGTTTTTGGGAATTTTTCTCAATTTATACCATCCCGGTTCCTACGTAAGCTGGGGAGGAATTTATGGTGGGCCCAAGTTGTGTTTAAGTGTTTGTATGGGAAATCATTTTAACTTTGCGCGTGGAGGGGCTGTGTTTTTTTTTTTGGTTCTTTCAATATGCCCGCTTCCCATGAGCAAACATGCATCTGAGTGGGACCCATGAGCTAGACTGCATATAAGTTGTATGTAGTCTAGCTCGTGGGTCCCACTTAGATGATCGCGGGTGCGGGAAGTGTAAATGGTGTATCCGTACCCAAGACCAGACACCCTTAGGTGCAAATGACATATCCGTTATCCTCGAACCTTTTCTAAACTTCCTCAAATAAAAAAAGCTCCTTACTTTTAAAACATATTTCTTCATTTTTTGTTATTTGTAACATGCTCATAATTTGTTATGTAATGTTGCTAGGGTCTATTGACAGCCCTAGTTGCCGGTCTTCTTCTAGGGGTATGAGTGGGCTTAATCCCACCCCATGGAGCCCACATATTTCCAAAATCCAACAATGCTAAAGTCAAAATTGTTCCTTAGAACGTACCGAGGCCAAGTAAAGGTTGAAAGCCTATCTCAATACGAATTTAAAGCAAGGTTCCATATCGAATCCGGGTTCCTATGTGCCCAAGAATTAATTAGGAAGGCACGAGCCTCCCACAACCGGGCAGGGTTCGATTCTGATAGATACGCGGTGAAAATACTGCATACGCTACTTTAGCCATGACAAATACGGTGAAGGCACCATTTGCAACTTTTCCTCTGATAATCCCACCGACATCTGCTGATTCACTATTAGTAAATACCCGTTGTAAAATGTAGAGCTGCATCTGCGGCTTTTCCTCCGCCAAGAACGGAGGAAGACCCGCATTTTGCCTCTTTATCGCTGCTAAGTACGGCGGTAAAGCTGCACTGCCACTTTTCCTCCTCTCCGAGCGGAGGAAAAGCTGCATTTGCAGCTTTACCGCTGATACTTACGGCGGTAAATCTGCACTGCCACTTTTCCTCCCCTCGGAGCGGGGGAAAACCCGCATTTGCAGCTTTACCGGCGATCATTACGGCGGTAAAGCCGCATTTGCGGCTTTTCCTCCACTAACAGCGCAGGAAGGCTCGCGTTTAAGGGCTGAACTCCCTTTTCTTAATTCTTTGAGCTGGGCCTACTTTTCTGGCTTCCTCGAACCGGTCCACGCCACATGTACAATGTGTTTACATGTTTATTAATAGAATATGGCGCGGAAAGCTCTCACGGCTTTAGACGCGTAATTTTATAGTTTTATGTATTAAAAACATCAGATCCTCTATAAAAACCGACCCAGGAAAGGAAGGTGGCGAGTCCTCGTTTGCCCCCAATCCAACCCATTAGGCCCTTTTCAAATGTCCGGGACAATGCACATTTTACTCCCGTCTAGCGGGCTGGACAAGTTAACCCTGACCCGGCCCATTCTCTTCGCGGGCAAGAAAGGTTTGATTCGTGGCCAACCCATAGTTTAGTCAGGCCGAGTATGGAGGGTCAAATGTGGGTCGGGACAGTGTTTAGAGTCGGCTCAGCTTGTGCCACGTCTAAATTTTGAGTTAATACAGGTTAGTTTGCATTCTCCTATATTTGTAAGAGCATTTTAGCAGTAAAACGTCACGATATGAATTATTTCCACATCCGTGCATTGTTTGATTTTGCGGTTAGGAGAGGCCCCCTAAAGGCTTTTCTCTTCAAAATAGAAGAAAACCACTCTATTTCCCCAGGTAAGAAAAGCAAGAATCGAAAGACTGAAACTCTAAATCTGGAGAATCAATAAGAAATATATAGAGTCGCAAAGATGGTCCCATCTTCCGTATTGTACCTCTGATCCTGACAATATCATCAATGATCGTGCAGAAATTAAAATGCACAAACAAATCTAAAACCATGCATTTCATCCATATCTTGGTGATGGGCCAGGTCGGCTGCTGACCAACACGGTATATGTCTAAGACCCAGACGATTCATTTGAACTTATTCTAAAAACAGGTAAGGGAAAAAAGCCATTCAAGTTCGCAATAAGTATTTGAATCCTGATTTTCATAAAGATTCAATCAAATTAGGTAGGAGCTTTTGATTGAGAAGTACTATCCGGATCTCCCCCTGTAGTCGTCCACAATATAGCCCGTGCCGTTTCATTTCCTCCCAGCAGCGATTTGATGAACTCCCCCTCCCAGCCGCTCTCTCATAAAAGAACTGACCGGATGAAACAGACCCAACACAATTAGATATTCTTTAGATTTTTTGCGAACATGGTGATATGTTAAAGAAAACAAAAGGGATGCGGCCAAGGGCTACGGGGACAAACTATAAAAATAGAGAACCATCCAATTCTCTTTCAAATGCTGCAACTGTATATGTCGGAGATATGTAGGTGGAGGGGTGGAAAACCGCTGTTCCAACGGAAGCTCTTGCATCGATCATTGGCTTTCGAGTGTGGGCGACGGGGTCTGAATTCTTTTTTATGTAATATTTTCATTTTCGTTCTCTCTTGAGAGTTGTTCTAAGTTCGATTCAAGCTTCAGATTCTGCACATGGATCGATGTAAAAAGGTGCCTCGTGTGTCGTATCCTGACGTGTCAGACTTTGCTAAGATTTTCTTTCCTTTTTTTCTTTTCTTTTTTCCCGTAGACTTTCAAACTGCATTTATCCGTGCATTGAGACCCACAATATAGTGTATTCATAAATATAATGAAATGATTCTTTCCGCCCATCCAACTAAAAGGCAATCAATTCCAAACATCGCTTGCCCTCGTGGTGCACGTTGGCGCGCGGGTGTGACAGAAAAATCGGGAATAGATCACGGTCGTCAATCACAATCGAGACGAGCGAGGGGGGAGCGCCGCGTTTATAGTATTGAGGAAATTCACCCCACCAAAAAAGTGTAGAAGGGTTCATTGCTGTTCGGCCCACCACAGGGGCCTATTTACAAATATTAGAGACCTTAGGGGGTATCTAAAAAAGCTGTTGTGAGGGCAAAAGTGTCGTTTTTACAGAATATGAGCAAAAGCCGAGCGGCCCTTTCTCTCTACCGTCGAATCTAGCTATTCGAGGATACGAAAGGAGTTGAAACGCATAGGAAGGGCCAATTACAAAAAATGAAACCCCAGGGGCCTATTTGCGGATCTTTGAAGCCGTAGGTGGGCATATACAAGAGAACTCAGAATTTAATGGGCGTTAGAGCTGACGAGCGGCTTAGATTTTTATAAGGTGGACCCCACCATGCATTGAAGAAGTCTGCTGCACCGTAGTATGATGCAGCCGCGCAGCATTATAGTCCCGCCATTCAAAGAAAAGCTTATGATTTTGTCTTTTTCCAGCTGAATTTATAGAGGCACAACAAATTGAATATTACTTAATTTCTATTCAGAACAGTTATGACTAATGAGAAAATTAGGATCTAAAAAGATGGATCATGTTTTTGGGAATTTTTCTCAATTTATACCATCCCGGTTCCTACGTAAGCTGGGGAGGAATTTATGGTGGGCCCAAGTTGTGTTTAAGTGTTTGTATGGGAAATCATTTTAACTTTGCGCGTGGAGGGGCTGTGTTTTTTTTTTTGGTTCTTTCAATATGCCCGCTTCCCATGAGCAAACATGCATCTGAGTGGGACCCATGAGCTAGACTGCATATAAGTTGTATGTAGTCTAGCTCGTGGGTCCCACTTAGATGATCGCGGGTGCGGGAAGTGTAAATGGTGTATCCGTACCCAAGACCAGACACCCTTAGGTGCAAATGACATATCCGTTATCCTCGAACCTTTTCTAAACTTCCTCAAATAAAAAAAGCTCCTTACTTTTAAAACATATTTCTTCATTTTTTGTTATTTGTAACATGCTCATAATTTGTTATGTAATGTTGCTAGGGTCTATTGACAGCCCTAGTTGCCGGTCTTCTTCTAGGGGTATGAGTGGGCTTAATCCCACCCCATGGAGCCCACATATTTCCAAAATCCAACAATGCTAAAGTCAAAATTGTTCCTTAGAACGTACCGAGGCCAAGTAAAGGTTGAAAGCCTATCTCAATACGAATTTAAAGCAAGGTTCCATATCGAATCCGGGTTCCTATGTGCCCAAGAATTAATTAGGAAGGCACGAGCCTCCCACAACCGGGCAGGGTTCGATTCTGATAGATACGCGGTGAAAATACTGCATACGCTACTTTAGCCATGACAAATACGGTGAAGGCACCATTTGCAACTTTTCCTCTGATAATCCCACCGACATCTGCTGATTCACTATTAGTAAATACCCGTTGTAAAATGTAGAGCTGCATCTGCGGCTTTTCCTCCGCCAAGAACGGAGGAAGACCCGCATTTTGCCTCTTTATCGCTGCTAAGTACGGCGGTAAAGCTGCACTGCCACTTTTCCTCCTCTCCGAGCGGAGGAAAAGCTGCATTTGCAGCTTTACCGCTGATACTTACGGCGGTAAATCTGCACTGCCACTTTTCCTCCCCTCGGAGCGGGGGAAAACCCGCATTTGCAGCTTTACCGGCGATCATTACGGCGGTAAAGCCGCATTTGCGGCTTTTCCTCCACTAACAGCGCAGGAAGGCTCGCGTTTAAGGGCTGAACTCCCTTTTCTTAATTCTTTGAGCTGGGCCTACTTTTCTGGCTTCCTCGAACCGGTCCACGCCACATGTACAATGTGTTTACATGTTTATTAATAGAATATGGCGCGGAAAGCTCTCACGGCTTTAGACGCGTAATTTTATAGTTTTATGTATTAAAAACATCAGATCCTCTATAAAAACCGACCCAGGAAAGGAAGGTGGCGAGTCCTCGTTTGCCCCCAATCCAACCCATTAGGCCCTTTTCAAATGTCCGGGACAATGCACATTTTACTCCCGTCTAGCGGGCTGGACAAGTTAACCCTGACCCGGCCCATTCTCTTCGCGGGCAAGAAAGGTTTGATTCGTGGCCAACCCATAGTTTAGTCAGGCCGAGTATGGAGGGTCAAATGTGGGTCGGGACAGTGTTTAGAGTCGGCTCAGCTTGTGCCACGTCTAAATTTTGAGTTAATACAGGTTAGTTTGCATTCTCCTATATTTGTAAGAGCATTTTAGCAGTAAAACGTCACGATATGAATTATTTCCACATCCGTGCATTGTTTGATTTTGCGGTTAGGAGAGGCCCCCTAAAGGCTTTTCTCTTCAAAATAGAAGAAAACCACTCTATTTCCCCAGGTAAGAAAAGCAAGAATCGAAAGACTGAAACTCTAAATCTGGAGAATCAATAAGAAATATATAGAGTCGCAAAGATGGTCCCATCTTCCGTATTGTACCTCTGATCCTGACAATATCATCAATGATCGTGCAGAAATTAAAATGCACAAACAAATCTAAAACCATGCATTTCATCCATATCTTGGTGATGGGCCAGGTCGGCTGCTGACCAACACGGTATATGTCTAAGACCCAGACGATTCATTTGAACTTATTCTAAAAACAGGTAAGGGAAAAAAGCCATTCAAGTTCGCAATAAGTATTTGAATCCTGATTTTCATAAAGATTCAATCAAATTAGGTAGGAGCTTTTGATTGAGAAGTACTATCCGGATCTCCCCCTGTAGTCGTCCACAATATAGCCCGTGCCGTTTCATTTCCTCCCAGCAGCGATTTGATGAACTCCCCCTCCCAGCCGCTCTCTCATAAAAGAACTGACCGGATGAAACAGACCCAACACAATTAGATATTCTTTAGATTTTTTGCGAACATGGTGATATGTTAAAGAAAACAAAAGGGATGCGGCCAAGGGCTACGGGGACAAACTATAAAAATAGAGAACCATCCAATTCTCTTTCAAATGCTGCAACTGTATATGTCGGAGATATGTAGGTGGAGGGGTGGAAAACCGCTGTTCCAACGGAAGCTCTTGCATCGATCATTGGCTTTCGAGTGTGGGCGACGGGGTCTGAATTCTTTTTTATGTAATATTTTCATTTTCGTTCTCTCTTGAGAGTTGTTCTAAGTTCGATTCAAGCTTCAGATTCTGCACATGGATCGATGTAAAAAGGTGCCTCGTGTGTCGTATCCTGACGTGTCAGACTTTGCTAAGATTTTCTTTCCTTTTTTTCTTTTCTTTTTTCCCGTAGACTTTCAAACTGCATTTATCCGTGCATTGAGACCCACAATATAGTGTATTCATAAATATAATGAAATGATTCTTTCCGCCCATCCAACTAAAAGGCAATCAATTCCAAACATCGCTTGCCCTCGTGGTGCACGTTGGCGCGCGGGTGTGACAGAAAAATCGGGAATAGATCACGGTCGTCAATCACAATCGAGACGAGCGAGGGGGGAGCGCCGCGTTTATAGTATTGAGGAAATTCACCCCACCAAAAAAGTGTAGAAGGGTTCATTGCTGTTCGGCCCACCACAGGGGCCTATTTACAAATATTAGAGACCTTAGGGGGTATCTAAAAAAGCTGTTGTGAGGGCAAAAGTGTCGTTTTTACAGAATATGAGCAAAAGCCGAGCGGCCCTTTCTCTCTACCGTCGAATCTAGCTATTCGAGGATACGAAAGGAGTTGAAACGCATAGGAAGGGCCAATTACAAAAAATGAAACCCCAGGGGCCTATTTGCGGATCTTTGAAGCCGTAGGTGGGCATATACAAGAGAACTCAGAATTTAATGGGCGTTAGAGCTGACGAGCGGCTTAGATTTTTATAAGGTGGACCCCACCATGCATTGAAGAAGTCTGCTGCACCGTAGTATGATGCAGCCGCGCAGCATTATAGTCCCGCCATTCAAAGAAAAGCTTATGATTTTGTCTTTTTCCAGCTGAATTTATAGAGGCACAACAAATTGAATATTACTTAATTTCTATTCAGAACAGTTATGACTAATGAGAAAATTAGGATCTAAAAAGATGGATCATGTTTTTGGGAATTTTTCTCAATTTATACCATCCCGGTTCCTACGTAAGCTGGGGAGGAATTTATGGTGGGCCCAAGTTGTGTTTAAGTGTTTGTATGGGAAATCATTTTAACTTTGCGCGTGGAGGGGCTGTGTTTTTTTTTTTGGTTCTTTCAATATGCCCGCTTCCCATGAGCAAACATGCATCTGAGTGGGACCCATGAGCTAGACTGCATATAAGTTGTATGTAGTCTAGCTCGTGGGTCCCACTTAGATGATCGCGGGTGCGGGAAGTGTAAATGGTGTATCCGTAC